>CM069432.1:105357528-115357528 GCA_035610365.1 Aquatica leii
ATGCCTAGCTGCCGATTTATAAAGAATTTACATTGAATTCTATCTATTTTTTATTTACTTATTTATGGTTATCGTCATTTATCGTTTCTAAGCATACAAGCAGTATGCAATGTAGCTACATGTATATCTAAACATATCAAACTTTATAGACTCATATATAGTAATAATAATAATAATAATAATAATAATAATAATAATAATAATAATAATAATAATAATAATAATGTACATACCTCTGAATACGTTTATAAGCTCATCTAAACCCCAGCTTAAAAGAAGATGCACTAGTCCTTCATCCGCCATTAATAGGTACACTTATTTTAACTTTTAACGCACTTATTCTTCAAGAAAACAGAATCAACTGATAAACCAAGTAAAAACCAAACCGTTAATAAAATCACATCTAAATTTACATCTTATATCCTGTATGGACATGCTATCAAACCGCATGCCCATGTTTTTAATGTGCTATCAGCATTATTCGTCCGCCAACATTATCTCATTTATAGGTAGTCAATATTATCAAAACGTTACTTAGACCAAAGCTCAGACTAAACCAAACGTGTTGTTGCCATAACGTTGCAGAACCCATTAAAACTGCAAATAATGCATTTTTGTTTTACAGTTTATCAAACTAAGATAACTTTCTATGTATAATAATTATCAGTTATAACGAACATGAATGAGAACAATAAAAATTGATACTTTATTTTTGTGAACGTCTAAGATCTCACGACTGGCGTAACCGGCAAATATTTAAATATTTACTTAATATGTTTCATTATACTAGCAACATCATATTTTATTTTAATAATCGGATTTCTAGAAAAAATTGTTGAATATTTTTTATTTTCCAACTTACGAATTAGTTGTTTTAGCACATTATCCTTATTAGTTTCTCGTTATTAATTCAATTTCACAATTAATAATGTAATTGTAGTGTGCTAGTAATTGTACTCTAATACTGTCAGATTAATATTATAGCAAAGCTACCTGAATTTTTACTAGAATTTTATGTTACTTCAACAATATTAAAGCTATTAGTTCATTTATAGTGTTAATCGGGTTTATGCATTATGTGAAATGTCCTGACAACATTAGCTAAATTTTAATGTACGATTCTTAGAACGTGAATAACGTGCTAATACACTTACTGAACAATACAATAACATTAATCAGGTTAAATGCTTTTTAACATTACATATCAAAAAAATATTTTTCTCAGTGTACAACTACACGCTGAGAAAGCTGAATCATACGTAAAAATCTCAAACCACTTTATCGAAAGTATTCAAAACAGAATTCGAACAAGATTGCTTACTAGTGAGCTTCGACATCGTGTTCTTATTTACAAACGTTCCTATTGACAAAATCATGCTTATCATCAACCAAAAATATAAAATACGAGCCGACATTATGAAGCTTATAAAGCATTGTCATTGTCTGAAAAACACCTATTTTATCTACAAAGACCAACGCTACCAACAAATTGAAGGCGCCCCAATGGAATCATCGCTATCACCGATAATAGCTAATTTGTTTATGGAGAACTTAGAGAAGAAAGCTTTAGCTACAGCCACACACAATCCACGACTATGGCTGAGATATGTTGACGACACGTTCGTAATATGAACACATGGAAAAAATAATTTGGACAACTTCTTAATCCACTTTAACTCCATACACCTAAAAATAAAGCTCACTATGGAAATAGAATCTAACAACCAACTACCATTTTTAAATGTTCAAGTAAGAAAAAAGGAAGACGGGCACTTGAGTTTTTCGGTATACAGAAAACCAACACACACAAATCGATATCTAAATGGAATCAGTAGCTAAAACGTTGGAGTGTGGATCAAAAGCGCTATCTGATAACAACCACATCAAAGATGAAATGGAAACCGTCAAGAAAATTTTAAGGAGGAACGGCCACAGTAAAAAATCTATTCGGAAAGCGTTATTGTCAAATCAACAGAAATCTGAAGTTGAAACCAAAAAACCATTAGTTATCGCCATACATTATGGGAACGACAGATAAGATGAACAACACACTCAACAAACACAACATAAAAACAACATTCAGCACTGCAAAGAAAATTGGAAACATCCTTCAAAGTGCAAAAACAAAAATCGATTTGGAAAATCAAGTATATGAAATACCGTGCAGAGACTGTGACCGAACGTATGTGGGACAAACAAATAGGCGAATTGGTGTTAGAAAAGCGGAACAGGAAAATGCTGTTAAGGAAGACGAGAAAACATCTTGTCTAGCACAACACGTAAAAACAACCTTTCACACCATCAATTTCACCTGCTGAAATAAAATATACCAAGTCCAGAATAATTCGAGAAGCCATTGAAATCGAAAACCGTCCAAACAATTTAAACACTCGAGATGACACACAAAGATTAGCAACAGCATGGAAACCTATCATATCCAAGCTTGAGATCCACAAAAAGACAACTCGAACAACACTTGCACCACCTTCAACAACATCAAGTAAACAAACTAAAACTTTAATTACGCAACGACTTGTAACACGCAGTCAAACGAAAAAGCAATCGAGTGCAACTACACATGAAAACAATAGAGTATATAATCATCACAGCGATACGAACGAAATTAGTGTTCGAGTAGCAGGAAGCAGAAGCAAACGGTTACAAACAAATTAAGTTATTGATATAATTTTAGTTGCACTAGCGCGCCATAAATTTTAAGGTAGAAGTTTTTTCGCTTTATCAGTATTTTTTACTTCTACACTTTTAAGAAGAAGATTGTAAAACAACCGGTAATTGTTTTTACTTTTTGTTTTATAAACATTTAATCTTATGTTTAAAATTACCACAAAAATAACATTAATTTTTTAAATATCTTTAATTATATTTGTCACTTGTATATATAAAAATAAATTGTTGTTGACATTTGGTAAAAAACCTTCTCAAATATTATAGGATTTAGTATACATTTTAAAGTAATTTTTTCTATGCTTAATAGTTTAAGTTGGAAAAGTATTAAATAGTTTCATACATAATTTCTAAATTGTTTAAAAGCTTTTTAATTGGTGATTAATTATTTAGAATACGTCTGTTAATACGACCTTATATGTAACTTATATAACTAAATTTTTATAATCGTTTATCTAAAAGATTAATTATTATAAATAAGAAGAAATTTCAACTTTAGTTTGGTTTTAATGTTTCCATATATGTGCATTTCTTAATGCAGCGTACTTAACTAAAATTCTTTAAAACAAGCCGTTTTAGTAAACTAATTATTTAGCTATAATCATTAATTACATTGATTTGTAGTGCATCGGCGCGCGGTGGTTTAAATAAAAACATGTGCTAATGTTTTATATATGTTTACTGATCACCTAAAAATTTTGCACAATTATCAAAATGTTGTTTCTACTACGTGTTTAAGTTTTTATGTCTCTTTATTGATTATCTGTATTAAATGTACAAGCTTGAACTTGTTTGAGAATTAATTGACTTGGTTTTATGGTCTACTTACAGAATATATATTATATACGTATCTTTTGCAGTTACAGTATTTATACAAATATCGTTGCGTCATGAGCTGTTATTGTGCGTTAAGTTTTTTTTTAATATAGTAACAAGAAAATGTATAAACTAATTTTGTCAAAAAAAAATGTATTATGCTTACTTTGATATAAAACCAGGCAATCGACATAAATCGTAAACACCACATAAAGTAGGTATGCTATACATGTGTTGAACATCTTAGAAAATGAAATAACAGAAAAATTCCGTGGTAACGATATCTAATTTTTATAATGTGACGCGAGCCAGTAAGCCATGTTCCAGGTTACCTTTTTGCTGACAAACTTAAACAAATGAACGAAAAACAAGAAAAAAGACACTAAGGACGAGAAAGATACAAATCGACCAACACTAATCCAACAATGAGTATATTTGTCGCAACGAAAATATGAAAAAATAGAAACATTCGGGAAGAGAAACATACAATAAATAATTGTTTGCAATCAATAATACAATAATGCTCGCATTCGCAGATTATTAAATTAACCAACACCTCGTACACGTTAATGCTGTGTTTATCAACGTTAAAGTTAAAAAATTTAATTTTGGTGAATACAAGAAAAGAAAGTCAAATTACTATAAATCTAAAATGTTTACACAGTCAACAGCAGAGCGCATCGGTAAAATATGCCTATCTCTAATTGTTTGTATCTACAATCAATACCAAAGCAGCTAATGATCTACAGCAAAAGGTGATTTGCGGTTTTCCTAAGATGCGATTACCGTTAATCGCATACCCAAAACATACTCCTACAATCCTGAAACTTGAACTAATGTATAGTTTGTATATACAATGGTGTCACAAGTAAGTTTCTAATATTTCATCTAATGATTGATATACACAAAATACGCTAAGTTTCTAAAAATCTTTTAATTAATATTTAACAAGTTTGTTGCCAAGTTGTCAAGATTAATTGCTCCAATAGAGAATGCTAAAACGGTGTATTAGATTTATCTATCTAACGCATATTACACATGATATAATATCATTTAACCAGTATGATTTAATTATCGACTCAATTGACTTACACATTAATATGGTAGATGTTTTAAGGTTTAAAATTTATACAGCTTGAGAAACTATACCAAAGTTTTTAACATAACAATAGGCAATTCTACATAGAAAGAAACTATTAAAAAATGTTATCAAATAAAAAAATTAATGTTTGATTAATTAAACGCCTTAACTTTGATTAATACTATTAAACAGTTATGTATTTTTTTGTAATAACGTTGTAATCTTATCAATTTTTCTTATTAAATACAATAAAGTAATATACGTTTGTAAAAATTAATATTTTTTTGTTTCTTAAAATATGTTTCGATCTGAATGTGATAGAAAAACATTTAAATCATATTTAAAATAAAATCACAATGTATATTTAGTTAGTAGACAGTTACGGTAAAGTGAAATAAATCTTACTTTATTAAAAGAAACTTTAAATAAAGCATTCTATAATAAAGTTTTGAATTTATTTTAAAGGAGTGCTATTGCAACGCCTTTTCGGTATGTACTGTATTTTATTTTTTACTTTATTTTGACAGTGTGTCTCGGATCGGTTTGACTTAGATATGTCAAAATAAAGATCTTTCTATTAAGGTATTCTTGTCTGTATTTAATTTAAATAGAGGTCTGTATTTTATAATTTTAAAAAAATAGGCGATAAGATCTGCACCTGCAGGAAAACTTTATGAAAAAATTTGCAAAAATAACATTACTTTACATAATAAATGTAATAGTAAATAGTAATTTGTGATTGTGCCAGTTTCTTTAAACACTTTGTAATTGTACTCTCTATTAGGCAAAATTTAAGTAAAAAAATTAATAAATTTTACATAGTCTGTCTACAATACTAAAATTAAGTCGTTAATAGTAATTTTTTAATAATTATTAAGCTAAAGCTCTGTTATAACACGCAAACGTTAATTTTTAATTTAATGTATGTTAAATCAGTGTTTTTGTTAAATTACACTTAAAAACTATAACAAATTAAAAAGCTCTGTGTCAAAATAAGATTGTTCAAATATATTGATTTAGTATATACCTTTATATTTATCCGTGTTAATTTTTTTTAGTAATGTCTCTTTTATATGTAAACGTTAAATTAACATTCCCATAAAGTTTACAAAATAGTTTAAAGAACAATGGTCTGTAACCGGTAGAGCTTATGTTTATGATATTTCCGATAGAAACATTCACTTTAATTCTATTGAATTATCTTAAACGTCAAAATGACGTTTTTATTTATTTTTGCGCTACCTAAGAATTTTTTATTTTGTTGAAGCTAGTTGGTTTTTCAATCGTTGTCACAAGTCATAATTGTTGGCATATAATTTGTCGGTTGCATTCACTACACGTTACTTGTTCTGTACTTGCTATTCTAGAACGGTAAATAAATTATTTATCAAGGAGTTACGCCTAAGAACTAGTTAATCAAACATATTATCTAAACACAAACATAGTAAGAAAGGAAAAATGATCTAGTAGTGCAAAACCGTCATATTTACAGTTATTTGGATTTTTACGGACCACCGTGCAATAAAAAAATCTAAAATCGTTTACTTTTCAGTTGCGTATAAATAATTTTTTTGTGTATAAAACGTAATCATAACTATTAAAACGCCATTTACACAAGTTTGTGGTTGTTAAGTGGTCAAAAATATAAGTTTTTTCAATATTTTTCCTTTCGATTTGACTTGTGTTTGACAAACTGTTACGGTAAGAATTATGGGTAACTAAATTTAAATGGAGCGATGGCCGCAGTAGCTCGGTTCTTGTAGGCAAAATGGGGCGGGTTAGAAATTGTGAGAGGCATATTTAAATCAAAAATGTCGTGGTAGATAAAATTAGTCAAATAGTGATTAGAAATTGTTAGAAATGGGCGCCACACAATTTGTTTAGTTACGGTCTTGTTAAGTAAATTGTAAAAGTTTAACAAGGCTCTAGTAGTAGCGAAGAGTTGCTGAAAGAAAAAAAAAACGGGGAAGGTTAAGCAATAAATAGCAATCAGTAAATTTGATGTAAATATAATGAATTTACAATAAATAGCAATTTACAAAATAATCAATAAAATATACAATTTTGAATTATGCAAACAAAATATGCGTGAAGTTGAGTAAAACAATCGGTAATGGATTTCAACTATTACAAAAATACAGGATCTAAATTACCTTGTGTTAAAACAAAAATAGTAAAACTAATTTAATTACGTTAGGTTCGCAAAACAAACAACAAAAAAAATTTAATTTGGGGCAGCGATCGTTATTCGACAAGACAGTAATTTCAAATTTGAAATACAAAAAAAAATCTTACCTTATTACTTCGCTGATGGAACTCCGTGCACGGTATTTCCAGTCGAAATTTCCTTAAATAAAATATTTAAAACAAACAATTGGCCGTCGGCAAATAACAGCCGAGAATTAGAGTTAGGTTCAAGTTTACTATCTCGTAGATCAGGAGATGCGCGACCAAATTTATGTAGGTTAATAGGTCAGTTACAATTACGTTATAAGTTAACAAATTTCAAGGTAAATCAGATAACAACTTCTTATAGAAACAAAGAAAAATTAAATTAAGTAAGTGAACCCAAAGTTTAAATAACAAAAGTGAATTTTAAATAGCAAAAAAGAAAAATTGTAAAATTTTAAAGTATAAGGAAAAGTTCTTGAATTTTTAAAGTTGAATAAGCAAGTAGGATTTTGATTAAAAGTTCAATGTAGAAAATCAAATCTTTGAGATTTGCACAAATATGAATTAATTTACAATAAAACGAAGGTTAACGGTTGGTTTTTTTTTCCACTTAGCGTCAGTTGGTGCAATCGAAGGTGACTTCTTTAGCGTAGCGTTAGTAGAGTTTACAGATGAACGGAGTATTTTGGTAGTTGAAGGAACTTTCACACGTGGAGTAAACAATCCGTTGGAGAAAACGTTCATATGAATTAGAACAATTTCGTCGGAAGAAAAACCGCTATAAAGAGGAATGGAGAGAAGCGAAGTTAGATTAACTAAATAAAACAAAAGCTAAGTACTTTACCTGGGTATAATAATCCAGCGTTAAGAAAACTAAGTACACTTTTAAAATTTAAAGTAACTGATAGCCGTAAATATACGATTTTTAGTAATTTTAGGAAAGAAACAGGTTCCGTAGATATACTAAAAGTTAGGAAGGTTTCAACGTAATATCCGGTAAAATCACCGTGTTTAAGTAAACGTTAGTACTTCCAAGGTACAGTAAATTTTTGAAGTGATCTCAACAAAAGTTTGTCAGGAACTAATTAAAGAAGGAAAGGAAGTACCTAAGGTTATAATGACCTCAGAAGATAACAAAATAAATTCGTCAGCAAACTCGTGAGAACGCTCGAGTAAATGATAGTCTAAACAAAAATATTTATAAGGACTTGTAGAAAAGCAGAATTTAATCACGTATTAAGTGAAAATAATACGCTCTTAATTAGTCATAAATTACAAATTATCGACTTTAAAATGTAACATAATAAAGCGTGAGATTAGTAACAACAGCAGATTCCCACACGTATAACTTAAATAAATGAAACAGTACCGGATTTAGGAAAATTTGCTCAGGGCGTAACAAAACTATGTATTACTGTAGTGCCGTTGAGTATAAATATGTATTTTTAAAAATTGACATTACTTTCATATGCGATATAGTGTGATAAAACAATTTTTGAATAAAAATAAATTTGTCTACCTAAAAGATTAATAAATTTTTTGTGCTATAACCATTTTACGTCGCTCAATTATTAAAAGTTACTTTTGCGCTGTAAAATGTAAGATACCGCCCGCGCATTTTTTAAATCGTTTCTTTATATACTTTTATTAACACTAATAATAAATATAACGTAGTATTAATTTTTAATATTGTTTTATATCCCTCCTTGTATCAGTAATTTACCGTTATTTATTTATAAAGTCCCAATAGGAGGACGTGTCAGGGAAAAATTAATTTCTTTAGAGTTTCTGTAAGCGACGCACATACGGGTATTTGAACGATCTAGCTGGTCAAAATTATTTTTGGTCTTAAACAGGCTCTAAATGATATAAAACGATGCTAAGATAAAATAAAAATAAAAAATATGTATTATTTGATGAAAATATATTTCTTTTACAAAATATATGTTTATTATAAAAACATACAATATAACAAAATACAAATATTATGAAATTTATTGCCTCACAGGCCTCGTCAAAATACAAGTAGGTACAAAACATATAATTACTAACTACAAAAAGTTTCTTCGGCTAATCTTCTTCGGAAATTTCATCTTCATTATTTTCTGATGGAACTTTTGGGTTTGACTGTGCGGATAGAAGTAATGTCAATGTTTTGGAACTGAACGAACTTATTTTCGTTTTTTTTATAATCCTCATACTACTAAGCAAAGGATTCGAGCTCAAAAGCAGCCTATTAAAAATATCTCTATTACATGCTTCTCTTGAAAATTTTCGGGAATAATCTTGGCGATAAGTCCTAAAATATTTGTTCCTTGCTCTGCTGCTTTTCCGAAAGTAGCCAATATTACTATTAATCTGAAAATTAAGTCGTAACTTATGCCAGTTATTTTGGAGGCTAATTTCGGATTTTCAAAAAATCTCCTGCTAGTGTTACCATCATTTCTATTTCGAAAATCTGCTTTTGGCATGTCCACTAACAAACCCATTTCATTGCGAAACATCGTCTGTATTTCTTTACATAATTTATTTCTTCGTTTCTGACATTAGTAGTCTCTTTCACAAAAAGGAATCTTATGGGTCGGCACAACCGAGGAGAAGAAGGTGTCGGACATTCTCACAATATCTTTTCCTTGTTTTTTCCACAAACTAGTTTTATAGGCACAAAACAGCTTTGAAATATATTTGCATCTAAATCCACTTCATTGTCAAATTTTTGTTTATATTGTGATTGTTGAGATCCGTCACATCCCCATTTACACATCATTGTTAAAGTGTTCCTTTTATTCTCTTCTATTGTTGATAAGACGTTTTCTAGAAATTTTGATAAACGCTTAACTGTAACATCAACTAATGATTGCAGCTGGCTTGTAGCGCAGGTACGCGGTACTGTGCACGCTTCTGGGGGCAGATAACATTCTATTTATGCCTGTCGCAAAAGACTATAGCACGGAAAAACTTTTTCTTCTTGTTCTTCTTATTATTTCATATTGCCCTCGTGTTAAATCAGCATCAATAAACATCTTTAGCGCACCCACGGGTCTAAACTGTGGAGTTTTTTTACTTTTTGTAGTAGTTTTATAAGCTTTTTTGTATTTTGAGGCACGTGTTGGTGTGCTAGTAACTTTTTTAAGAATATTAGAAGCATCTCGTTTCTCAGATTTCCTGAACTCGACTTGCGCTGCGTGAACTAAGAAACCATCTTCTAAAGTGGATCGGAGTTTTCCTTCTTTTGGTCCTTTCACTCGACTCTTCAAACGATTTCCGTGGGCGGCTTGGTCGATTTTGTGTTGTCACGGGAATTTTAAATATGTCTACCAACCTTAGATTATTCTTTTTTAGGAAAACAGCTTCTTTTTTATGAGTTTAGTACATCTTTGTCTTATTTTCGATTTGA
Source organism: Aquatica leii (assembly GCA_035610365.1). NCBI lineage: Eukaryota > Metazoa > Arthropoda > Insecta > Coleoptera > Lampyridae > Aquatica > Aquatica leii. The sequence goes on from CM069432.1 coordinate 105,367,680, forward strand.
AACGTGTAAAATTAAATTTAAGTTTTTCGAATTCGTCCTCAGCTAAGTCGTCACGAGAAAAAAGTTGGTCTTTTAAAAAAAATGTTTTTCTTTCAAATTCCGCAAACTTTCATTTTTTATAAGGTCGAACAAGTATTTGCGAGATACTACTTTTACTCTCGAGGTACCCATTACATCTAAAACAGTAAAATTTTGAATCAATTTGCATAAAACGCCATTTTCATATTCCGATTTTTTTTTGGAAAAAAGATTGAAGTAGTGAAATTTATTGCATCTGCGTATTTCCGCGGCAACTTTTTGATTATTTTTATAGTTCGTACTATAAATTTTTAATATCAATTAGAACAATTACCGGATCTACCCCGATAGTATTAGTTTTACTTTTCTGAATATAAAATACTATATAAAAACAGCCTTATAAAAAGAGTTACATTTGAATGATAAAAAATATACAATTATGAAACAATATTTACTTAAATAATATGTAATGGAATAGTTACATACCTCCAAAATTAGAATCTATCACTTTTTGCTCATCACAAAACAAAGAAAAATTTTTATTCACTTTGAAACTAAATGTTTGCAAAAAAGCGTCGAGAACTAATACTTACACACTACACAATGATCAAGTTCCGATTGACGTTGACGCGAGAGATAAATGAGGAAAGGGATGGAAACAGTTGCTTATAGTTCCCTGGAATGTCATCTTACGCTTGTAGCCAATTAAAGGTTTGTTTTCTGAAATTTGATAAATTGACTTATGGCCGCGTAGAATGCTCAAACACCTGTATGTGCGACGTTTTACAGATTGCAGTGTCTGCTTCATCAGGCCGTCAATTATCCAATAAAGTAATAGAAATTAAAGTCGTAACCACATTTAAGACCACGAAAACCTTACTGTTTATTATATAATTATTAGTAAAACTATATACATTTTGTGTAAAAACTTTATTTTCTAAAAATGCACACAACAAAAAACATATACAGCTAAGTTTCCTGTTTTATAACAACCATAAAAAATGTCAAACAATGTTTAAAATACAATATTAAGATGTTACAAACTAAACAAATACAAATTACATTGTATTAGCTTCAAACGTGATTTTATAATTGTGTTTTTTTGTCAAACAAAAGTTATATGTTTTATTCGTTTGTTTAAATTTACCAGTCTTATGATGTGTTTGTAATTATCATTAATACTTTTTATACGTATCAAACAAAAAAATATAATTTAAAGTAATTACAAATGAAACTAACAAAATTATTAAACAAAAATTAAGGTTTAAAATTCTTTTGTTACAAATATAGCAGAGTAATTTAAAATTTCCAACAGTAGCAACTTATGTAACCATTATATACCATATGAAGTACTAATATCTTATTTATTACAATCTTGTTCATATACACGTTTTAAAAATATATTATAACTACTGATTAATTAAAATCTCTAAATAATAGACTATACCATTAGTTATACACAACAAAAAGTAAATTAAGTTGTTGTATTTTTAGCTTTTTGATTAAATTTAATTATAAATTTGATAATTTTGTTGTGTTTTTTCTTATTTTTAAACATGACAAGAATTTTGCAATTAATAATGTTCAATGACTGTAAATTTAAAGAAATTTTAAATAAATATCAAAACTTTTGAACATTAATTAAGTTATGTTATTTTAGTAAAACAATAGATATTTTAAAATTGTTTTAAAAATTAAAATCTAGTTATCAAACATAATTGTATTATTGAGTAAAATCAATTTTAGATTTATATTTGCTATAATTTTTACTCAACATTGTTATAGAGTAGAAACTAAAACATATAAGACTAAATGAAATTTGTTTTATTTACTGATTGTTTTTAGAATAATTACAAAAAACATTTACAATAACAAGTTGTTATTTAACGTTAATTTAGATTGAAGTTATTGCCAAAAAACTTTATAAAATAATTTTTAATGTTTCTAAAAATCTAATTTTTCTCTGTATTTACATGTAGTTTGTGTTTATTCTTACATGCAACATCAAAGGATTAAGGATAAAATAAACAATCCATTGGATTGTAAGCTCTACAAAAACTACCAATTAGTATAGACACAACATATCAGGAATAAAATAATGAACATAAACAAACTTATTTGTATCTAATAACAAATGTAAAGAAATACTTATTATAAATCATAACTAATTAACATAATCATTTAAAATAATTCAATTATTAGTACTAAACACAATTTAAATTTTTTTAACATTCACTTGTTCACGGTTACTACATTGACATTCGCTTTCTACCTGGCGTACCACGACAAACGCCGTCGATCGATATACAAAAAAATAATAATAAGCGAAAACTTGAAAATTTGGCAACACAAGAAAGTTGACATGCATATTTTAACAAAAAATATTTTGAAAGTTATGCTACCTTTATAACTTTTTTAAAACTCCCCGTATATTATTGCACATTTTGATCTTACAAAACATTTTAAACGTCTTTTTAGTGCTGCCAACATCGCAAACGTCAATATTCGTTCGTTAGTGTAGTTACGTAATGAACGAAAAAAGGTCTAGCGTGGCAAAATGAAAACTAGGAATCCACATAAAAGTTAGTGTTCAGTGTCAATTAATATATTAGAACAAGTATGCGAAAGGTGGAAAAATCATTAAAAAAAAATGAGGGCGTGTACTAGTGTACACATGTAAGAAGTGAAACTTCTTTATGGCCTTATTTTTCGCAAAATGATCTACATGCAACTTTTCAGAAATTGGTTAAATAAAGTTAAATTAGATAAAGTTTAAACAAAAGGATTTTATTATCATAGACATGAATACAAATAACCGATTGCGCCACGAAGGCTGATATTTGATGATTTTGTAGAATTTGTGGAGTATTACAACAACAATTGATCGTATCTTATAGCAACGTTTTGACCGTGTACCTTATAACCATCCGTTTTGTGACCTATAGTATGTGCCTCCGTGACGCAATCGACTAGCGCGTTCGGCTGTTAACCGAAAGGTTGGTGGTTCGAGCCCACCCGGGGGCGAACTTTTTATTTATTTTACTACCTTTGAACACCTTGTACAATTTGTATTTATTTAAAAATATTTTAGAATTTTATAATAAAAATTAGTTAATTGATTTACAAAAATTAATAACATATTTCAGAATTTATACTCTATGCCAATTAATTGATGTTCATTAAATTAGCAGTCGTATTAATTAAAAATGTGAGGCGTAACGAAATAAGCGACATGCTCTCCCTACTGCGTTGGAGAAACTGAAAGTACTCTTCGTCTGAACCAACCGTGGTAGGGGCAAGAAAAAAATGTGACGATAAAAATGTGACGATAAAAATGTGACGTGACGCGTAAAATGTGACGGTAAATTTTTTTCCAACGCCGATAAAGAAGTTTCACTTCAAAAATTTTGAAATTTAGTTAAAATTGAAGAAAAACGATGTTAAAGTTAATGTCAAATTTGACAGATTTGGTAATAAATGTAGTACCAACATTATATTTCTGTTGAATTTTTTTAATTTTTACAAAAAAGAATATAATTCTATAAAAGGCAACACAAAAACTAATGTACGTTACTCTTGTCGAAAGAATCATAGCATAACTCACTCACATGCAACGTTCGTTATTCTATTTTTTACTTTTGACTCTTGTTAGTTAAACTATTATTATTTATAATGTCTTACACTTAGCTCTAACCGATAAAAAATATTATAAGTTTTTAATAAAACATAACCCTAAAACAGTTATCAATACTGTTCAAACGTCAGCTTATTTTGCAACAAAATTTTTTACTGTCACTCAAAAAATGAAAAAATCTAAATTTTTTTCATCAAAAAAAAAATTTGTTAAATTATTGTTAATAGTAACAATGTAAAAATTGCTATTGTTGGCTTCTATTAACCAAATTCTGAAAGAACACAAGTTTCAATCTTATGCATTCTTTCTGGAACAGCAATTACAAAAAGATAATTTCTAAGCACCGTAGTTTCTGGTAAATTCATTCTTGCTTCTCATTGCGGAAATAGGTCATTTTTAATCAAGATTCTTTAGAGCGATGAATTAAAATTTACAAGATACGGTATGCTTAACCCACATAACTTACGTTACACTACTGGAGCGATACAGTGATGTTTTTATGCAACAAAATATTAGCATGAAAAAATGGTTTTCGTTGTTTAACAGTTAGTTAAGTATAGGACATTATAAATGAACATTTAAAATTATTTTAGTTAAATTGCTGATATAAATTTTTATACATTTTTTACGGTTTTTGATATATCTAACGACGGGGTTCGGCGTGAAACACCCTGTATATTTATACATAAATACGTAGTTTATAGTAATAAATGAAAATTATACTTTATAATTAATTACTATATCCCTAGTAGCACAACCAAATTGGATCGAGATAAGCCATCAATATTGGTGCAACATTAAAATGTAACACTTTTATATATAGTATATATATTGGCAACAATCTGTATTCCACATTACCAACCAATATTTGTCCTAGCTTGGTGACCGATGTGTTTTCTACGTTGGTGACCTATCTAGATTACATACTGTAAACCAACATCGATTTTAAATTGAAAATTGACAACTATTGTACATTGATAACCCATATTAGTTCTGCATTGGTAACCGACATCTATTCTACATTGGTGACGTGTATTAGTTTTACATTGAGAACCAACTTCTATTCTTTATTGGTAACCTGTATTTATCCTACATTGATCACCAACAATTGTTCTAGATTCAAAACCAATCTTTATTTTATATTAAATAGATTAGTTGTTAGTAATAAATATTATAATAATTTATATTCTTGGGGCTGTTGTGACTTCATTATAAATTTGTGATGCCATGTGGTTTATGCAAAATGGGACGCTTCCAAATTATATTCCCAATGTTAGACAATATTTAAATGATACATTTTCCGGGTAATAGATCCGAAGGAAGCAGAATAGTTCTCACAATCCCCAGATTTGACATACAGTGACTTTTTTGTTAAGAGTTTTCTAAAATAAAAAGTTTATTCAACTCGAATGGATAATATTTAAGAGTTACAAAACCGAATTTTCAATGCAGAACTTTAGCGACATCTAACAAGTAAGTACATTTATTTGTCTAGGGAGTTTTCTTTTTACTTTTGGTATTACACCACGTAGCCACTACACTTGTTCACTTAGAATTATATTTTAAAGTTAGTTTCTGATTTAAAATAAATTATACACTTGTAAATCTTCTTGTTGTTTACACTTAACACACATTTTAACTTTATTGTGGCATAAACGCCATCAACTTTTGTTAGTTTCTGGTGCAGTCGATCACATGCTATTGTATTTTTTTGCAGTTAAACAAAAAATGATTTAAATCTTCTTCCACTTTGCAGTGTTCACATAAACTAGGTTGAATAATTTTTAATTGTGCTAAATGAGATGGAAAACAGCCGTGTTCAAACTTCAATCTGTTAATTATCACTGTGTATTTTCTAGAGATATTACTAAATTTATGCCCTTCATTAATAGGTATTTTTGGTTGTATTAAAGTATAATGTGTCGGATGTTCCATACAGTAACGTTTGTAACAATCTTCCCAATTATTTCTTGTTTTAGATTTTCTTAAATGTATGCACTCTTCTAAGTTTAAATCTAACAGAACCGTCATGCCATGGATAGCGCTTTCTTTTGCCAATTTATTCACTTTTTCGTTTAATAAAATCCTAATATGGGTTTTGATCCACAGAAATTTTATATTAATTCCAGTTAAGTACGATTGATAAAGTGATTTTTTTGGATTTGCAAAATTAGGGGGTTTATTTATTGATTTGGGTTGTAGCTAGTTTTGATGGAGGAGAGTGCTGACCTAGAATTTGTTATTATTAAAGCATTTTGAAACTTCGTTTTACTTATGCATTCTATGGATTAAAAAATAGCAAATGTTTCAACAGAAAAAAAGGATGTTCCTGATGGTAGTCTATACTTTCTTGTAACGTGCGACTTTTTGACTAAGTAAGCGGCTCCAGTACCTTCTTGAGACTTTGACGTCTTAGTAAATATACAGATATTAAAGTATAATTTTGTTATTTCTACCATAAATACGCTTTTGCAAATATTGGAAGTATTGCTGTAGATAGGTATGGTAACTTCTAGGAAGAATGAAAGATGATAGCATTCGTAGAATGGTATTTTCGCATATAATTCTTCAAGACAAGTTAAAAGATTGTTGCAATTTTTAACTGATGCACAAAGAGGAATAGATTTTCGGTTCTACCAATATTTGTTACAGAGCTTGAAAACGCTTAATTTGCAATTTTTTTTAAATTATTTTAAAATTTGTTGTTACAGATTTTCCGATAAAAACTATCGTCGTAATTGTAATGGAGTTTCTAAAGATTCTACTCTTAAAGCTTCTATAGGAGTTTAATTAATAGCTTCTAAGCTTATTCTTAGGCATTTATTTTGAATTTTATCTATGCGAGTCACTAACGTATTGTTTGCATTGCCATAAAGCACGCAGCCATAATCTAATGTTGCGCAAACAAAGGTTCTGTAAAATAATAAACTTGTTTTTTGATTAGAACCTCACCAAATTTTTGTTACTATTCTAAAAAAAAATTCCCTTTTTTGCATTTTGTTCTTACATAATCTATGTGTGGTTTTCATGTAAGTTTTGTATCTAGAAATATTTCTAAGTACTTAACATTAGGCAAAACTAGAAATTTTAAGTTTGCTAGCTTTACATAATTTGTAACAGGAATTCGATGTCTAGAAAAGAAGATTACTGGTATTATTAATATTTGTTTCCACGATAAGATATCTTTTTGTTGTGTATCCAAACATTGTTAGAAATGTCAAATAAATTTGATTTCACATTAGTAGATAAATAAACAAGTGTTGAGTAAATAATTTAATTAAGACCAAGAGCCGAATTTGAAGTTTTCATTGCCTAATTAAGTTCTGTTAGCGTAAAATGATTAAAAAGAAACGATTATGTTTTCTTTAGACGGTTTGAAGTACCAACTAAAGCTAAAGATGACACAGGAGAAATATTGTAGAAAATCGATTTGCTTTATTCCTGTTTGTTGCTTTTCTGTAATTTTAATGGAACTCGTTTGAATTTTTTTACTTGATTCTACAAGTTTTAGTTTTAGACCTCCTAGTGCTTGATTAAACTAAGATTGGTAAACCTTTTATTTTGTAGGAGAGGCTATAAAACTACGTTATAAGTTTTCTTAGGGCGACGTTTCGTGGAACGGTTTGTGTCCACTTCTTCAGGTCAACTGAATTTACTAAAAAGAAAACAATCGGCGCCTCAAAAATTGCTTGGTAATCCGAAGGTTAATTTTTTGATATGGCTGGCTATAATGGGAATTCATTTGTACATTGTCTATAATTTTTATTAAGCTGTTTTTCAAATTAATTTCAAAAAAATTTGTAGTACTTACGTTATAGTTTCTATTTTTAATCAAATCGGTTAAAGTGCTAGCAAAAAATGTATATAGTTGATCAATAATTGCTTCTTTATTGAGACCATTTGTTAATAAATGCAATCTACTCAATTTTTTTTAATCATTTGTTTTCGTACTTATCTTTTGTAAGGCTGAACGTCCGAATTGTATTTTCCTTATCAGCGCATGCTTGTTTGCAACATTTTTATTATGAATTTCGACTCCGCTACTTTCCATATTTTCATGGTTAATTGATCAACCACTAGATACCTATAGGACGGAGAGGGGGGGGAGGTAGCCATTGACTGACTATTCACCACACACTTGCTTTTTCCATTTATACTAACTAAACTATACTAATTGGATTATTGGTAGTATATAAAAATTGGTTTATAATAACGCTTTCTGATAAACGCAAGTTGCTGGTACAATGTTTAACCGAGCACTCAGGTAGGTTTATTATTATGAAGCAATTTAGTTATACAAAGACATATTATGTAGACGAACTTTTTAAAAAACACGAGCATACAGTGTTACGTTTGCCACCGTACCACTGCGACTTAAATCTGATTGCGTTGATATGGAGTTTAGTAAAACATAAGATCGCTATAAATAATGTTACACAGAGTAGTCTAGAGATATAAGCCTTAGTGAGAAAAGCATTTTTTGAGTTAACTGCATCGGACTGGGACAAACATTGTCAACGTGTAAATCACTTGGAGCAAAAAATGTAGCAACGTGATGGATTGCTGTATGTAACGGTGGAAAACCTGTCGTTTATGGTGAACACTGGATCATGCGACGATAAAAGTTGTAGTGGAGAAGACAAAAGTAACAGTAATTGAAGTGTTTCATTCTTTTTATGATTGTGTTTTTCGATGTAAATAAGTAATTTTAAAATTATAATTTATTTTAATAATCATAAAATCATAAAGTGTTTATCTTAAATAACCTCAAACTTTAACAAGATCTAATAATTAGCTACACAGGTAACCTATAAATAATTTGAATTTCCCACTAAAATACTTTTTAATTTGAGTGTAAATTTAAAATTAGAATGAGATCAGCCACGCTTCTTAAGGGACTTTGTTTATTCAGTTCAACTGTAGTTAGTTTTTAATTTAAAAGGTTTATTCTTTACATTAAACAACTAATATGAATTTTTAAATAAATAGTTTCTTAATATGTTAGAATCAACTTATAATTTATTGTTTAAATACACTATTTTAGTTGATTATTAAATTTTAAAATAGTTGTAATTATTTAAATTTTTTTATTAAATGTTAAATAACAGCTTTTTAAATATAAAATTCTGTATAAATTAAAAATATAATAATTTTTATTTTATTCAATAAAACAAACTTGGGTGTGCAATTAACATATTATGTTTTACCACTAACTTTTTTATATATAAAATACACTGCAACTGCATATGGTGATGTACATCAAATTAATTAAATAATTTAAAAGAAAGCTAAATATTGTATAATTTTTATAAGCAGACATTGTTTGTTTTGCCCTAATAATCGACCACGTCTTTTATAAGTATTCTTACAATTTTGAATTGGAACGTGACATACTACACACTACGTGACACGTTCTATATTGAATTTTTATTTTTTTTTAACCAACGAAAGGTATACTTATAAGTATTTTAATAGCGTTTCTTTTCTCTTCTTTCTTTTCTTAACACCATTTACCATTATGTAAAATATAAAAACAATGTCGTATGTTACATGTTTTATTGTACAATATAATTCAAAAAATTAATGAAGTAATAGTAAATTTAAAAAAAAATACGTTATAAATAATAACATTTTTAAAAAGTAAAGCACATAAAATAAATTGCTTTAAAATTAAGAAAAAAAGCGTTATTAATTTAAATATTACTTTTAGAACTATTTTTATGTAAAATGTGTGTGATTGATTTACAAACTGATCTAACAGTCGTTGTAAGTTATTTTCGCTATCAACCATTAGAACAGCATATTACGCTTCTGGTTTTATCTTCCATTTTGTAACGCGGTTATGGTTATGTATAATTTGGACTATTATTAGATTGAACAGCTAAAAGAATTTCCTTGTTTTATTTTATTTGTTATGTGTATTTGTCTTCTATTTTATTCTTTGTTTGTCTTTTTATGTTAAAGAGCGTTGGTGTTTGTCTTTTTTTAGTATAATTAGCATGTTGTTTAGTTGTATTTGTAGAAACCAGAGTAACGCTCATATTTAGCACATTACAAATACGGCGTCTACTATGGTTTGTTTAAAACCCAAAAAGCTGTTCTTAGTTTCTGTGTTTGTTAAGTTTTAACAGAATAACTTCCGTGATCAGGATAAAAACTAAACTTAGTAGGGCTATCTCTATAAATATTTTTAGATAGAGATTTATCGTCTTTTTCAAACAGTGGGACTGTAATATTAGACTTCTACTTATCCGGGAATGTTTGTTGATCTAGTATTTTTTTGCATTACGTTAATTTTTTAGACAATTTTCTACTTTTTTACTCTTTGTTAACTTTATGTTTAGCGGTTTTTGGGTTATTTAATGTAGATCTTTTTTTTAAATTTTTTTTGCCACTTCTATTTTTTTGTGATTGAGGTGTTTGAGTGACTATTATCCTCGTTCTATTAAAATCTTATTGTTATTAAATAATTCTGTTATTACAGATTTCTTCAAATAAGCGAATCAATTTTTTTTCATTATTTTCTTACCTTTTTAATTGTAATTGGTAGAGTGTTTGATTTATTTAAATTTTCTTTTATTTTGCACTTTAAATTTCCAGTGATTTTATTTAAAAATTTTTTTTGCTTTTTTTATTGTTTTCTAAAACATATTTTAATCAATTTGTTTCAACAAAATTGTATTGACGACCTTGTAGTTTTTTTCTTTTATTTTAGTCATTTTTTAAACAAGTTCTATGTTTATTTTTATGATTTAAATTACGAGTATTAAAGTTACAACTTATTTTTATGTCAAGATTAAAGTTGTGCAACAATTTGATTTTCACAGTTTCAAATCAGTAATATGCATTTGTTTTACAGACATCAACAATTTAAACTTAACTTTTTATTACATACTTTATATCATACCTTTGAGACTGCATTACAATTATGTGCAATGACTGTTTTATTCACTTTTTAAAATTTTTTTTTTAATTAGTTGCTATTTCTTGAACTATTCTTTAATCTTTTTATACAATTTAGATTCTTTTTATTTTATATTACCTGTAAGTACTGACAACTTATTAGATTGTTTAATTATAGTGATGTATTTAATAATAAATTGGAATTGTTAGAACTGAACTACTATAAACAATATTATTGGCAAATAGCAAGTTTTATTTTGTTATTTATCTATCATTTTTAGTAAATATTTTAGTTATGAGATAATTATTGATTAAAATTGTATTGCATATTACCTAATGAATTCATGATATTTATCAAATACTAAATACAGTTATTTTACTTAAATTTACATTATACAATTAAGGGTTTTTATATTTATTAAATAATTTAGGTACTTGGCAGTAACAACAAAAATTAAATATGTATTGATCCTCATATACTCTGGGCTATTAAAAAACTTTGATCTTACATCGAAATTTCACACTTTACTGTCGTTAGTGATCATCATGCACTCTTATGGCTGAATCGTCTTCAAAGTTCTTGGGGACGTTTAACTTAATGGTCGTGGCAATTACAAGAGTACTCGTTCACTTATTAGACATCGAAAAGGTAAAGACCATGTAGTTCCTGATGCTTTGTCTCGTTCTGTTTCGGTCATTGATTCTGTGTCTAACAACGATCATTCTCTTTCTTTTTCTACTGTTTCTTCTCTCAAATAAATAATGTAACACCTTAATTCAACGAGTTCTTACTTCGTCTCATAAATTTCCGTATTCGTCGGTGGACAACAATGTATTGTATTGACGAACAACTAACTCATTCTCGGCAATTGCTTTAGATTCATCTAACGAATGAAAGATTGTAGTTCCTTTGGAACAACGTAAACAAATTATTCAGGAGCATAATGATTCTCCGGTTGCTAAACATTGTGGTGTGACTAAGACGACAGCATGAATTCTTCAACATTATTATTGGCTTCGACTACGCTCTGTCGTGGCTAGGAATATTCGTTGCTGTACTGTCTGCTCGGCTAATAAAGTTTTGCAATTAGTTTCTCCTGGTTGCTATTCTCGTCGCGCTAGACCTACGGGTTCTTGGCAAACGATATCTTGTAATCTGGTTAGTCTTCTCTCTCGTTCTTCTAGAAGTAATTGTTACGTGTTTTTCATAGCTGATTGTTTCACTAAGTTTGCACTTTTCTTCCCTTTGCGCACAGCCACGGCTGCCGCTGTTACTAAAATTCATGAGCAACAAATTTTTTTGATATTTGGAGTAGCTCAATACATCATTAACGATAACGGCGTACAATTTTGCAGTCGCGAATTTACTAAGTTGTGTCATGAATACCCGTCTACTATCCTCTTCACCGCTAAATACCATCCACAAGCAAACTGAACGCATCACCCGTGTTCTTAAAACTGCGATTTTGTCATATTTTAAAAGAAATCAACGTACGTGGGATGTCAACATATCTAAGATTGGTTGCACAATTCAAACTGCTAAACATGAAGTGATTGTATGTACTCCTTATTTTGCTCTTTTTGGTCATAAACATACTATTTATGGTAAACTTTTCAAAAACTTTTTTTTGATACTTCTGTCTCTGATCAGAAACTGCCTCATTCTTTATCTCAACTGTATATAACCATTCAGGATTATATTACTATACAACTTAAGAAAACGTACGATAGTACTCAAGCTAGGTATAATCAATTGGGGATTCAGATTTAAATGCCCTGTCTCACGAAGTTAGTATTAGAAATACAATGCCTTACCTAAATGTTTACATCAAGATTTAATCAGCTTAATTATTAATTAGAAAATCTTTTTTTTTTTTCATTAACAACCGTACATAACATGCAAAAATAATAAAAACAACTAGATTATGAAACTACTATTAATCGAAAGTAATGCTTACGCAGGCTACAGTACAGCGTAACTTTATTTGCATTAATAAATAAAGGGAAAGATCTGACCTGTGTTATGTAGGTGTCGGGTAAGTGATCCGAGTGTCTATAACCATTTTCGTTGGTGGTGATAGCGTAGACCAAAATGTCGCTACTTTGAGTAATAGCCGGAACAGTAATTTCCAGATGAGTTTATAACTATAACCGTAAAGCTAAGTAATAGACACATACGTACAAGAAAGAAAAATTACCAAAGGACAAGCAAGAAAAAAAAACAAAAAGAACCCAAAAATCTAAAGAAACATTAAAGAAAAAACGGATTAAAATCGTTAAATCGCCATTTGGTAAAACCTACTAAAAGTGTTTAATCTTATCAACCCAACAGAAATTTGTGAGTGAATAGCAATAATGCAGATAAATTCTTGAGTGAGTACATCTAAAAGACGAATTTTAATAAACCTTGAATTTACAGATTACTTTGTTTTCTAACGACTAGTTTCAAGCGCACATGTGCTGATAAGTAACAAATTTGTTAACCTTTTGTGGTTTTCAAATGGAAAAGAACATCATTAGCGAGAACGAACTTATTTTAGCGTCAAAATCTTCTACCAATTTACGTTATTCGTAGTGGTATATCAGTATGACCAGTTTTACGAAATTCAAAAAACCAAATAACGAGAGACATTAGAATATTTAAGGTTAAGCAAAATTGAAATAAAGAAATGTAATGTAAGTTGTCTATACGAGAGTCTTAAAATGTAATTCAAATTAGAAATTCCTTGTTACAAATTACTAAATAGATTAAATGCAACTTGTACAATACATTTTTATTTATAGAAATGACCACACTTTAATTTTTTTAAGTTGTTTAATGATGCTCATCCTATGCTTATGTCAATTTGTAAGAAAATCAGAATTGCACGTCATTGCAAAAACGATTTTGATTATGTGACGTTAGCATGCAGCACCAAGACGCGCAAACCCAACTTTGAATCAAATAAATTTTAATTATAAAAATGACCACACATGTTGTTTATTAATTGTTAATTAAATCTGCATATAAACATTTTGTAGAGGAGGTCGTGACGTCACATAACAATGCTCTGTTATATACCAGGTTAAGCAAATGTATAGAACTTTATATAGAAACTAAAACATTAATTTTATATGATCGTCATTCTTTGAAGCAAAACATTCTAGCAAGTCATTTAAAGTGTCTTTTTCTGTACATTAGAAGTTTAATAGTTCTTTATAATTGATTTTGTTAAAAAAATTACATTAGAAATATATCTTGTAACAATTGTAAATGTACATCTAGGAGCTTTTTCACGCGGCAGAAGAAATAAATACAAAGAGAGAGAAAGTGTTAATCATTTTTAAGTTTGGCTTAGACGCTAGTTATTAAGGCTTTACACAAATATTTTTTGTTTGCATTTTACAACTTTATTTAATTGTAGATGTCGATAAAGATTAGTTTTGTTCTCAGTTGATTAAAAATAATTGCAACAAGAATTTAATTCGTTTGATGCAGTTTTATACAAACGTATTATTTTTGCTCTGCACAAGCATGCTGCTTAATAATAATTAACTATCAAAATAAGCACAGTACATCTGCCTATTAAATTTTTTTAACAAACAAGTGACAACTTTCATATTCTAATTAATACGGCAAACAGAATATACTACAAAATACAATTTTAAATTAAATTACTTTGCACCAAATAATAGCATTTCATATTTAAAAAATAAATAGTCACTATCGTATGATGTATAATGTAGTTTTCAAAGATAGTAAGTAGTTCAAATTATACATACATATTTCATTTTCAGTAATGATTTATTTCAAAATCGTTAATAATGACGTCGTTATTTAATTTTATTACTATTACTGTTATGCTTTAATGATTATATTCATTACCTCTATTTTGTAATTTCTTACCTGCAGATTTAAAAATTTGAACCATTTTTTCACTAGTTAGTTGTCAACTGCCAAAAACGAATACTGAGTTAAAAAAACCAATTTTTTTAAAATATTTTAAGACTTCGGACTGCTGTTATAAAATACGTCTACGACAAAATTGCACTTAGATATATTGAATAGACTGAAACATCTTTTTGGAGATCACTTAGAGTGTGTCAGTAGAAAATATTTTTGTACGGGTTGTAAAGTTAACGGGGATAACATTGTATCAAAAACCGACTTTTTGAAGAAGTAATAGTAACAGTTCGTCGAGTAGCAGGTCTTTCTAACTGATTCATATACGATATGACTAATAACTTAGTTGAGCCTTATGATTCTTACATAGCAAAACTGATTGGTGGTAAACGATGAATTTTGGGCTCAGGCGTTTTCATAATGCTTGTTGTAAACCAGCTGCTGTCGCCTATAACAACGTTAGTACGCTTCATAAAATTATACACACTGTTAGTGAAAAAACACCTGGCAAATATGCATCAAAGTTTTGTCATAAAAAAAACGAGAAGAAACATTTCAAAGAAAAAAAGAAAAAAACATTTAAATCTAAGAAGGTTTTCGGCCTATGGTTTTAACAATGCCAAAATAATTCCGGATATGTTCTACAAAAAATTTAAAAAAACCAATCAATTTTTTTTTACATCTTCCTTTATTAATTAATAAGAAACATCTTTTACTAAACACGGTTAGACAAAGCAAAAATCATCAGCGGCTTCAAGAACGACAAAAACGACAAACAGCTTTAAATTTTCGTAAAATTTGTAAAATGCGTTTATCCACGTCTTGTGCTAACAGCGGAAAAAATATGTTATACCAAAAATTTTTTAGAACTATATCTGCACGTTATGGATTCGATAAAAAGTTTTAAGCCTTTGAACAATTTAAAGAGTTCACAACATTAGACGTTAGTAAATGTGGTTTCTTTGTGTATAATTTGTATCCACATCTTGCTTTTTCTGATCGATTAATAGATGAGGATGCTATTATAGGAGTAAAATGTTGTTATAATGCGCGAATATTGACACCTAAAGAAACGACAGTAAATAAGTGCATAAAATTTTGTGAAATACATGAGAGAAAATTAAAGTTAAAACAAACAGACAATTATATGTATGAAATTCAAGAACCATTAAATATAACTAGTAGAAAAAAAAATGTTACTTTGTAGTTTGGACTCCAATGGCATTTTAACGGAAATTATAAAGATTGATGTTTTTTTTTGGAGCAACCTAACGTTACAAAATCTAAAAAAGTTTTAATTATCAGCTTTATTAACCAAGATCATAGACCTAAAATATCCTATACAGTTACCAATCAGAGAGTTATAGTAATACCTTAGCAGCTAATTATAAGATACTCTTATATTCTTTTTATTAGTCACAATAATTTATTTCGTATTGTAACAACTTTACCTTCATTTTATCTATTATGTTTATCATTATGTCTTGTTTTTGTTATTCTGTAAACTTAATTTATTTAGAACTATGTTTTCGTTATAAATTATGTAGTAGCATTGCGTATATAATCTACTACTTTAATTACATTTTAAAATCATGCTAGTTATAAACTTGTGAAGTAGAGGTAAAAGTAAATACATTTTTACTTGAACATAATAATTTTGAACTAAGGTGCTATGACATGGTTGACACTAATTCGTTCGGTAATTATCCAGAAAGTGTTCTTACCTTTTTTGTGTTGTTAGATCGATATGTTTATAAAATGACTAGATAAATACACCGCGGTAAAAGAAGAAAAATATAATAATTAAATTGAAGTGAAGGTCGAAAAACCAATAATTAACAGTATATCAATAACATTTAATAATACTTTCACAACATGTTTCGGCCGAAAACAATAACAAACACAGTTAAATTATTGAGGCCATCTTCAGGTGAACATCTCTAAAATTAATAAAATTACTATTAGTGTTAATTAAGTTTAAGATTATAAAATTATTTTTAACAAAATACGATGAACTGATAACATTATAACAAAGATGAAGATAAACTTACCAATTAGGTTTATAACATGTTCATATAAATATTAGTTATTATTTAAATTATTAACATTATAAATATTTATTGAAATTGAATCATTAATCTAAATTTATTGAAAATTTTTAAAATTTATTAAAAGTTAAAAACATGTGTCCAAAGTGGCCATGTTGATTGAAATGGAAAATTTTATGTGAAATACTTGTAGCTATCCATATAACCTGGTGGGGGTTATAGAAAACTGTAAAAATTAAACTACAAACTAACAATACATGTCAAAAATTTTTACCAGATGGAGCTTGTCAATCACAAATTTGGTCAAGAATAATTTAATTTTAATTGAAAGAAATTAATTTGGTGGTTAATAAGAACAGTTTTAGGTGAGGATTCAATGTATATGTATTCCAACAAGTTAAGTCTATAATCTTTATTCGCTATTGGGTAGATTAAAGAGACTGATTTGAAAGAATGATCGTTTGTAATTACATGAAGTGCATATGTGGAATTAATAGAAAATGGATCTGATTTATATTTATTCGGATTAGACAAAAATCTTAAGTGTTCCTTGAGTCTGATCTTAAAGGATCTATATGTCCTGCCTATATATTTCTTATTGCATGAACAAACAATTTCATAAACACCCGATTTATTATTGATATCGATAGGAGTTTTAGTATTATCAAATAACTGTTTAATATTAAGAGGACTAGAATAACAAAGTTTAAATTCGGAATTATTAGATTTATTAATGTGATTAACTAGTTTATGTAACGAAGGAATAAAAGGAATAGCGAAGTAGTTTGAAATTTCAACTTTAGACGAGTTTAGAGAAGTGTTCGAATTGATGCAATGTTTAAGAAAATTTTTGTTATAAAGTTTATCTATCAAATAAAAAGGATAACCGTTTGCTGAAGCAATCTTATAAATAGTATTTAATTCAAATTGAAAATCAGAATTATTTAAGGGTAAGGGAAAAAGGCGGTTAAAAAAATAGTTAAATGCAGCAAATTTATGTGAATACGGGTGGTGAGAATCATATGGAATAACATGATTAGTTGTAGTTGGTTTCCTATGAATATTAAAATCAAAGTTATGGCTGTTGAGAGTAATATATAAATCTAAAAAAGCTATTTTATTATTAACAGGAAATTCGACTGTGAATTGAATGCGTTGATGAATGTTATTAAGAAAATTTAGAAAAGATTGTACGTGTTCGACCTCCCCTTTAAAAACACAAAGGATATCATCAACATAACGATTCCAGAATAGGACATGATTATTAAATAAATGAGAGTTACTAATGTGATTAATTTCAAGATTTTTAAGAAACATTTCTGCTAAGATAGGTGATAATGAAGAGCCCATAGGTAAGCCTTGTAATTGTCTATAAATCTTATTATTAAATTGGAAGAAAACATTATTAAGACAAAATTCGGTTAGATTAACTATTTGTTGTGAAATCAGATCTGGATAGTCAGAATGAATTAATAAGTCAGTAATCATGTCTAAAACTTCGGGAATAGGTACTGATGGAAATAAATTTACGACATCAAAAGAAATCATAATGATATTAGCATTACTAGGAATAGAAACCTTGTTGAGGTTGTTGATAAGTTGTTCACTGTTAAGAATGGAGTAAGAAGATTTGGAATTCGTATTATGAGTGAAAAATTTTGAAAGAAATTTCGACAAAAGAAAAGTTGGTGAATTTAAATAATTAACTATTGGTCTAACAGGAATATTCTGTTTATGAATTTTTGGGAGACTGTAAAGTCTAGGTAAACTAGGGTTAGTTGCAACTAATTGAGAGGGAGTTTTATTAAAGAATGTAAGCACATTGGATGAATCTAATAAAAGATTTTTTGTATTGAAATTGAATTTGTTTAAGGAAAAATTATTAATTATTTTAAAGTCTTCAGACTCAAGGAACAGTTCAGTTTTACGAATGTAATCCGATTTGTTTTGAATTACTAAACAGTTGCCTTTCTAAAGCCGACAGACTCAAGGAACACTTAAGATTTTTGTCTAATCCGAATAAATATAAATCAGATCCATTTTCTATTAATTCCACATATGCACTTCATGACCAACGATCATTCTTTCAAATCAGCCTCTTTAATCCACCCAATAGCGAATAAAGATTATAGACTTAACTTGTTGGAATACATATACATTGAATCCTCACCTAAAACTGTTCTTATTAACGACCAAATTAATTTCTTTCAATTAAAATTAAATTATTCTTGACCAAATTTGTGATTGACCAGCTCCATCTGGTAAAAATTTTTGACATGTATTGTTAGTTTGTAGTTTAATTTTTACAGTTTTCTATAACCCCCACCAGGTTATATAAATAGTTACAAGTATTTCACATAAAATTTTCCATTTCAATCAACATGGCCACTTTGGACACATGTTTTTAACTTTTAATAAATTTAAAAAATTTTCAATAAATTTAGATTAATGATTCAATTTCAATAAATTTTTATAATGTTAATAATTTAAATAATAACTAATATTTATATGAACATGTTATAAAGCTAATTGGTAAGTTTATCTTTACCTTTGTTATAATGTTATCAGTTCATCGTATTTTGTTAAAAATAATTTTATAATCTTAAACTTAATTAACACTAATAGTAATTTTATTAATTTTAGAGATGTTCACCTGAAGATGGCTTCAATAATTTAACTGTGTTTGTTATTGTTTTCGGCCGAAACATGTTGTGAAAGTATTATTAAATGTTATTGATATACTGTTAATTATTGGTTTTTCGACCTTCACTTCAATTTAATCTACTCACCAATAATATGGACCCTTTCAAAAATTTAAAAATATAATAATTTTCATTTATAACTTTTTAACTTTTTAGCGCAATAAAGAAGGGTGCTACAGAGATAATATAAAAATGGAATTTTTTCAAATGCAATAACAAGAAAGTTATAAGAATTAGAATACTTATTAACAAGAAATTTACAAATTTTATTCTACAGTATACAATAAAATTAGTAAATTACATACAAAATATAATAAAATAATACAGGTGTATGCACATACCAACGATTACAATAATAAGAAAACATACTAGCAAACTAGAATAATTCTGTTGAAGTAGATTTATATAAAAATAAAGATAAAATTAAAAGAAATTTACAGACTGATTAATCACTCGCACAAGTATACAAGTTCTTTACAAGTCTTCGATTTTGTTACAAACATACCTATCACGTGAGATAACCTCTCATATACTAACAATTCAATTCTTAACAGCTTTACAACCGACAAGCATCTTCGGGGTTGGCAACAGTTATTTAATCCGTATTCAAAGTTAACAATACTTAAAACTTCTGACATTTTTGATTTAATAATAAATAATATTAAAAAGGGGACTAAACTCAAAATAAAAGCAATAACCTGACAAACCTTCAGAGAGTAGTAAGCACGCCAACGTCACAAGATTATTTGTAGCGCCACAACGGCCATAACGCGTTTGACTTTGAACGCTTATAACTAGCCATTTTTGAGTTCCGCGGAACGTTTATAACAAGACCAAAAATTTCTATAAACATTTTAACTAATATTTAATAGTTTATGTACATTACAAAAATTAAATTTTATATTAACGCATAAAATAGCACAGTTTAAGTACGTACAATTCAAAAATACACAAAACAAAGCAAAAAACAAAACAACCGTATTATTTCAAATGAAGAAGTTGATGTAGATTTTATATGTATAAAATTCAGTGTAGATAATTGTGTGAATTTTTGTATGAAAAATTATCACAATACTAAACATTTTTAAACTTTAAATACGATTAATTTTTTGTAATTGTTTAATAAGCCATTTTTAATTAGAAACTATATACTTGAAACCCATAACAACAAATGTTTAAATTTTTTTTTTGTGTTTAGTCTAGCTAACTATATTGCATCTTTATTGTTCAAAGCTAATTGCAAATCCAAGCTATTTTTTTTTAATTACAGTTTTTATAAAATATTAACTTGTGTATGTTTGAAAAGCAAATTATCTATAAATAAGTTATCCATCTATCATTGATATTATAAATGTAGGTATACAATAATTAGTAAATACGTTTTAGTACAAAAACTGTAGTAGTAGTCAGCGTTAGAAAATATTGTGTAACCTTACACAGATGTAAATCTTTATAAAACAGCGTAAAGCAAATCTAACATAACTGTACATAAATCGCAAGCAACGTGCCGGTTAAAAAAAATGCGGTAAGCAATGCGGATTATAATGTCAGTTTAGTCCAATGGGGATTTTTGTGCGTTTAATATGTGGTGCGGTAAGTACGCTTTGAAGATTACTTTTATTTTAGAATCACTAAAAACGTTATATGGAACACTTAACTTTTTACATCAATTACGCCTACTATACTAAAAAGTATTTTTAGATTTGTTTTTTGTATTTAAACAGAAATTGTACTGTGTCGTGTAATATATGGGATTAACTTAAATTTATAAACATATATTAATTAACAAAAAATTAGTTAAAACAGTTTTAACAAAAATTAGATTGTTAATTAATTTAATGGTCAAAGTAATTTAATATATAAATTTATATATTTTTAGACTTAAAATGTTATTTGTTACAACTAATTGGCATGGCAATTAAAAATATATTTTTGCGCGATAATTTAATTTTGAATTTATTATAGATGTATTTCATTTTTTTTTGTATTATAGTGATTTAAAAAAAGAGTAATTAGATTTTTTTTAAATCAGTTTTAAATTATTTATTTAATATATGTTGTAAAAAACATATTGTTAAGTAAAAAAAACGAGGTACAAAAAAAGAAAATATACTTTTTTTATAACAATGTTCTTTATGTTTATATTCTTTTAAACGACATCAAAAATATTCAAATGTGTTGAATGCTTCAGCAGATATTAAAAATGTAAATATTGAAAAATCCATTAGCTTCTCTCTCCGTTATTATGACATATACGAAATAATATCATAAAACAAAATAATACCACTCAAGCTATCAAATTATGTTTTTAAAAGTATGGCCAATTGCCCAACTTTCCGAGATACGGTGAAATTTATGCATTTTTCTAATAGTTACGTTCTCTATAGCAGTAGATTTACAAACTTTTAAAATACTTTTTAACTATTTCTCGTGCTCATTTTATTTCTTGGCATATTTTCTTAAACGGGTAGGCTTTACCATTGTCGAGATACAGCAGCTCTGTACTCTTATCCGGACACCCTGTATAATAAAATACGAACGTCACAGCTTTGATATTAGGCATGTTTGGAAACAGCAACTAATGTTTTAATCATCGATAAATCTCGTAAGACAGTTTGGGTTTTGATAAATTGTTAGATAATGTCGTACACAATTGTTGTTAGTAAAGAATTTATTTGTCATCTTGGTTTAGGTATTTTGTATAATTTTGTTTTTATTTTAGTAATCGGGTTACATAATCTGGAATTATTGTAAACAGCGCATGTTTAAAGTAGTCAATATACTAATGCTCAGCTAAATTTTTTAATTTATTTTTTATTTAAAGACGTCAACTAATAAAATTTACATAATCTTATAAAAACTTTAATTCTCTTCTACAATATTATTGGTAAGAATAAACAATCAGTAATCGAAATTTCTTGATTTCATTCGTTTAAATAAGACTGGTAACAGAGGTTATTACCGGTTTCTTTTGATACATTATTATAAGTTAATATAAAAATTAACAAACAATTGACGAAAATAGTTATTTAACTAACAAGGTTGGTAATAAAAGCGATTATTAATCGAGACATTTTCACGCACAAGCGAGAAAAAGCATTAATTTTGTCAAGATTATTATTCGCATACTATCAAACAAATTAGTTTTTAAATTTTTTCGTCGATTGTATACTTTTAATGTGTGCATTTACTTATAATTTTACAATTTTATCTACCTAACAACTGTTTTATTTTTGTTTCACCGGTAGTGAGATTTTTAAGTAACAGGAATGCGACATAACCTTAACGCGTCAATTAAATTTCAATTGGATTGATTAAAATTAGTTTCAAAAATATTATTGATCGAAACACATTTTTAGTTTTATGTGATTAACAGTATTGTTAGGAAACCAAAAATTATATTTCGAGACATCAAAAAGATTTCTTTTATGAACCGAAAGGTAATCGTGTGATTGTTTCTTTTTATACTCAGAAGCAGAACTTGCTGTTAAAAACAAATCCAAATTATTTAGAGACCAAATAAAGTAAGTGTTTATATATTTAAAAATAATTTGTAAATAACGAATATTGTTATTAAGAACAAAACCATAAGCTGACTAGGAAATATTAAAAATCTACAGTAAAAACAATGGTAATTTTAATACATATTTACTTCTGCAGAAAATAAAGTTTTAACAATAAACATTTTAGTTCAAAAAATCTAAATGAAAGTTACAACGGTCAACCAAATGTCATAAACAAATTCATATGACAAATTAGGTTTGAGTACAAAGAATGCTACACGGAGAGAAATATTATGCTGAATTTAATCATTACAATTTCATATTTAAAGCATTTGCTTTTATTCTAAAACTGATCCACATTCAAATAAAATTAAACCTAAATGTTCTAAAACTTAATGTAAATTTCTTATTGCAATCCAAACATGTTTTTATTAAGTCATTCATAAATATAATGATACAAGGAAAAAGTTCTTGTTAAAATTAAGACTACAAATTGATCAAATTCTACCAATTTTTATAAGAAATCATATCAATGATTAAAGTACGTAATAAATTACTACCAAACCACAAGTAGGCGTTTTAAGTAAGCATTTATGTTATCATTATTTGTTTCACACCGGTCTGAAATAAGGTATCAGCAATTTAATTTAAGTTAAATTTCGCAATATATGCTAAATTCTTTGCTAAAGCTGTGGCAAAGATAAATTAACGTGTAACGTGAGTCCGACAGTCTTTTGTTTAGAACTATACGACATGGATCCATCATTTTATAGTGAATTGCTTGCAGAATATAACCTATAACTCATTACATTAATTAGTGAATGATTGGAAATTATAAGAAACTTACCAGTAAGTATTGACTCTGATTTTGAATATTACTCACTTTCGTTATATATTAGAATTATGTCGCAAAGCTTGCACATTTTTTGGCGTATATTAATTAGTTTTTTGCAATGAAATGAAATTATCGTGCATTTGCTTTTCTTTTAGAAAAAGAAATTGACGTTACATCCTTTGTGTGCCTAACGGAAAATGATTTGGACATATTCAAGGAAGGTGAACTTGGGTTAATTGTAAAGTTTAGAAGTTGGAGAATCCTTTGACAGAAAAAAATAACGTTCCAAAAGTTACAAGATTATTTAACTCGGATGGTGTAGATTCGACTAATATTCTATATGTAACATACTATTAATGCTGATGCGTGTACATATTGGTGTCAAGGACCGTATTATTTGGATCGATAACATTACCAACAATTATAAATTTTAATGCAATCTAGGATTAAACCATAAACTGTAGTGATGATAAAAATATAACACATTTATTTTGAATTTAGCAAATAAATACGTTTAAACTATGTGTATATTTACTGAAATCATTCATACCCTGAAGCTGCACAAAAGCAAACATTATGACACTGCGTGCTTAAATTAATACAAAGTGTTATTACTATTAAACCTATTTATGATAAAACGCAACAATCAACAGAGATAAGAAAAAGCAGTACTTGTCATAACTATGGTTCTTCTCTACGATCACATTAAGCAACTTTTGAATGATAAAAGAAAATTGTTTTCTTAAATTGATATATTATAAAATCTATACAATTCTTTTTCAAAATGTTTGTTGTAATAAAATGAAAGTTTTATTTAAGCGTACATCGGCTTGACTCAAAGCCAACAGCCTATTTGCATGAAATATAGCTGTTTTTGCTTTATTACAGTAAACTTTTCTCTTCGTGTACGATATTGTAGTTTAGTGTTGTCGCTACTTGATAATGCTCTAGAGAGAAATAAAGTTAATTCACTGATTTATTTAAAAATATATTTATCTATCTATTATATTGTTGTGGTACCTTTGTTTATCACAATAAGTACATAATGGCAATTTACAAAAAATCTGGTATGTATCACACAGAGCTGACGAGGAATTCATAATCGCTTGTTAATATTATGGATTTTTGATGATATTAACTATAATATAATGTGCCACATTGTGGTTTTTAAATAAAAGACATACAAAAACTGAATTTTAGTAACACAATTGTTTCGTAAAACTTATTTTGTTTATGATTTACTAAAATAATGCTGTTCACTGACTTATCGTTACAATTTGAATTCGTTCATATGCATTTTAGCAAAGCATAGTGAGCAATGTTTTGCAAATTGGCGAAGATGTAACAGAATTGAATTCTCAGATAAAGAAGATAATGTCCATGAAAGGAACGATGGCTAAATGCTCTTAGTTAGTTTTATTTTTAAATACGTAATGTTTTCGATATGTATGCAATTGCTTTGTACAAGATTTACGTTGTTATTTATCGTAGTAAACTAAAATCTGTTTAACAAATGGTGTTTCCACCTCGTGGCAGTTTTCACGTACTAAATATTAAAGAAAGAAGACTGTTTGATCAATGTTTAATTGACAACAAAAATGTGTATAAAACATAATCGACAAACAAGACAGCACTATGAAATTTAATTGTTTTGAGATCAATAACATTATTAATTTTAAAATTTTTAATTCTAATAAAACCTTGAGTCATTAACTAGTAACTAACCATTAAATATATGTAAATGAAATGTAATGCAGATAAAGGGTTTACTTACCACTGAGTCAAGTAATTTTTTTAAAATAATTATGTTACAATTAATACATTTAAGTTAAAAACGTGATGTTAATTTGTACATCGTGCACATATTTAAAACGTACGAATGATATAAATTTTTGGTGATGATGTATGGACAAGGTGAAAGGTTATTGATAGGAAAGGAATTTTTGTTTGGTAAACTGTGGATAATAGGACATTAAGTATTTATTAATTATTAAATAACCACACTAATTATACAATTTTATTTTACAGGTGTTATCAACGGGCAGTTTTTTTTGTTTTAGTTTTAGTTTAATTTAATTAAGAACGTAGTTAAGTTAGTTAATTAAGAGTAGAACATAAGTTAGTAATAAGATAGGTTGTAGATATTCGTTTTATTTGTGTTTTATGTTCGTTTTTTTATTTTTTTAATTAAATTATTATATACCGTACTGAGGTTTTGAGTGTCCGTTCTAAAATTGACGTTGTTCTCATATGCATTAATGAAGATCATTTCTGCAACAAGTCTTTTGTTAAAATTGGTTTCGAAATTTAAAATCGTAGGGTTATTAAAATTAAAATTATGTTGCAACTGGGTGTGATGTAATAACAACGCGGTTTTATCGGTCTTGGAACTATTAGTTTTTTTACAGTCATATATATGATTTTGAATGCGGTTTTTTAATTTTTGCTTTGTTTGACTAATATAACATTTGTCGCAATCACTGCAGTCAATTTTGTAAATGAGACAAGATTTCTCTAAATCAGTGGTTTTATCTTTTAGTTTCGTGTAAAATCTGTTGTATAGCGTGTTGTTATTATATAAAGCTATGTTAATGGTATTGTTTTTTAGTGTTTTTTTGATTTGGTGACTCAAACCCGGAACGTTGATTAAGCTACAATAACTTTTATTGTCAATGTTGGTCGTACTTGACACAGTAGTCGTCGGTGGGGGATCGGAATTAGGTGTTGGAGTGTTATTGTTGAGTAAACGTTTAATTATATAGGAGGGGTAATTGTTATTCTGTAGGATTTTTGTAGGATTTTTAGGTTTTTCTGATGGAACTGAGGACTGCTTAATGTCAAGATTTTGTTTTTGATTGATTTAATTATGTTAATTTTTTGGTTATGAGGATGTTTTGAAAGGAAGTTGATGATTCTATTTGATGCCGTGGTTTTTGAGTACCAATCTATTAAGATGTTGTTAGAATTTTTAATCAATAGGATGTCTAAAAAGGGAATTTGATTATCGTTTTCGACTTTTATTGAAAATTGTAAGGTTTTTAGGAATGCATGTTATTATGTCATCTACATATGAGAATAGAAAAATTGGAGTCAAGTTTAAGTTATTCGTAACCCACGTTAGTAGATCATGCATAGTTAAATTAGCAAGGATCGGAGAAAAAGGATTGCCCATTGCAGTACCAAAAATCTGTTTATAGAATTGTCCTTTACAAATAAAATAACTAGACTCAAACAAAAAGGTAGTAATATCTATGAATTCTTTCTTACTAAGTGTAGTAAATTCTGATATCTTAAGCCAATATTTATTGATTAGTTCTATCGTTAAGTCTTTAGAAATGTTAGTAAACAGCAACGTAACATCAAACGATATAAGTATGAAATTGTCGGGTACACTGACATTAGTGATTTTATCTTTTAATTCAAACGAGTTCTTAACATTGAAATTAAAAATATGTGGGATGTTAGCGACAATATTTGACATAAAAGTAGATAAAAAATATGTAGGTGACCCTATACATGAGACAATTGGTCTAAGCGGATAGTTTTCTTTATGAATTTTGACCAACCCGTAGTATTTTGGGGGTAAACCTGTGTAGCAAGTCAGTTTTTTATACGTATATTGGTCTATGTGACCTTTCTCAAAAAGAGATTTAACAATAATGTTGTTTTTCCTTTGAACACTACTAGTTGGATCAAAATTCACTTTTTTATAAGTTTTTGTATCATTTAATAAATTATCTAATTTGTTATTATATTCTTGTGTAGTGATTAAAACTGTTGAATTTCCTTTATCTGATTTTGTGATAATGAGATGTTTTTCTTTTTTTATAAAGAACACGAAACGTCGCAATAGTACTGAAGTAGTTGCTTTCATCCAACCTCCTACAAGAAGGAATCATTAATTTGATTAAAACCTAAATTTATAATTATTGTTATATATAACACAAAAACGTCACAACTTTGATATTAGGCATGCTCGGCAAAAGTAACTGAATGTTTAAATCATCGATAAAATCCAATTGACAATTTGTGTGTTCATAATTGTCAGATGATGTAGATCACAATTATTGTTAATAAAGATTTTATATGTCAGCTTTGTTTAGCAACTTAGCAAATCCAAATTATATCATTTTGTTTTTAATGATTGAATTACTTAACCTACTATTATTGTAAACAACTTAATTAAAATATTTAATTATAATACGTCAACTAATACGATGTACGTAATCTTATAAAAATTCTCTTCTACGATGGGTTAGACAAAAATCAGATACTAATAGAAATTCGTTGATTGTATTGGTTCAAAAGTAGATCCGTAATAGAGGCTATTACGGGTCTATCTTTGAAACATTAAATTTTTTACAGTTTTGTAGATCTAATTAACGTGTAGTTTCAAAAAATAAAATTTGAATCAAACTAATATATCTAAAATCTGAAAAAGTTTCTACTTGTTAATCTATGAAAGTATGAACCTTGATTGTAAAACTTACAAACAGACACAATTATTAGAAATGTACGTAAAAAAAATTTACTTAGTACTGTTCTAAAAACACTAAATTTGTAACAACAAAATTTTTTAATTATGATATTGTAATTCTTGTATTACGACAAAAAAAGGCGTAACATTAAAGGATTCAATTTAGTTAAAATTTATGGTTTTTAATTATAATTACTTTGTAAACAAATGCTAGTCAACTTTTAGTTTTAAATTCTTTGTTGTTTAATTTAATGGGTGTTAGTTCTGTTATTTACAAGTAAAATAGTTTTTATTGGCTTATGTAGACTGCAATTGATTGTGTAATCTATAAATTTAATACATTTATTGACTTTCCGATACGTGCATTAAGTTCTCAATACAGTACAATAATAATAATTTACTGGTAAAGCCTCTACCAAAAGTTATAGAATTTACATCTTTTTTTAAAAGCAGATTTTTACGATATTACAGAAAAAAGAATGTTATCAACTAAAAAATGCTTTAATTCTGCAGAAATTCACTCAAATCAAACTCAATGATTTAGTATGACACTTGGTAACTTAAAGGAAATATTCTTGAACTTTAAATTAGCAAATTAATTTTATAGCCAGTTTAATAGTTTTTGAAAGGTCATAAATGACAAAATTATCAAAAAAAAACTTTCGAATGTTTGCAAACAATTACTTAACGTACGGAGTATTTTGCCTTTCACAGAAGGTGTTTGTTTCTTGTAATTATTAAATAATTGATAAATGTTCTAATAGCATGTTTTTCTTTTCATATAGCTCTTTTTATTAGAACGGTTTTTTACAGTCAATAAAAAGTTTTAGATTCCTTTACCATTTTGTTCTTCCATTTTCTCAGATATGCTGTCATAACTCGTTGTTTGTAGTTAATGATTGCAATGTTGAAAATTTTTGTAAGATTCATCATTTTCAATTATTTATTATTTCATCGCCGTTTCACCGTCAAATTAAACGTAACTGCAAGTCATTTGATCTATCATTATTTGGAATTTACTTGCGTATAACACCTGCATCACATCACTGAATATTAACCTAAAAATTTACTTGTAAAAACGCAAGTTTTATTTGCACTACCAACATACTTGACCCTCTGTAATAATTCTTGTAGCTTTAGAAAACCCAGTGTAATTAACTTAAATTTAATCAATTACAACAGATTTGACGTCGCTATTTTAAAACGCGAAATTAACGTCAAATTACAGATCTTATTTTAATACGCCGTAGCTACTTGTAGAGTTTTTACTAAACCGACCAGGAAAATAACTACACTATGTTGCATGTTTTATTTTAAATACAAACTTTTTTGTGTGTTACTTTTATAATTAGTGCTTAATTAACCAATAGCAACCAACTGAGCTACCAAAACCTGGAAGAGCCTACAATATAGATACTTTATAGAGTTGTCTTTGCACTTTAGCACTAATCAAAATCTAAAAACAAGTGAATAACACAAATTTTAAAACGAAAACAATACCATAATGAGTTGATCAGAACACTTATGATTTTGTAAGAAAGAATTCGTAAAACATAATTCGGTAATTTTCATATTTGTTAGATCTAAGAAATTTCATTTTTAAAGTATATTATTCAAAAAATTTAATAGTTGTTTGTATAAACTTGAAGTTTACAACAATTATATCTTAAAATATATTGATAAATAATAACGTTGTTTTGTCCAAGATAATAAAAAAATTGCTAAAATTACAAGTCAGGCAAATTTTAATCGAATAAAAATTGGAATTTACTTAAAATTCCAAAACATGAAAAAATATGAGAATTTAGTTTGTAATAAAATTTAAGATCATATTTTTTTTAATATTTATAGTTATCTTCATAATTATCTGTTTTATGTATTTTATCAAATTTACCTTATTTATTTTACAAACTTTGTTGATGTATAAGTCGGTACAGTTAATCTTGGTACCGTTTTGGAGAAGAACTACAAACCAACAGCATTTTATTTATTGATTAATTTGACAGCATTGTTTAGAATTTAAGCTCTGACATAAACAGATTTTTTTAATTTACTTATTGTAAAAACAAAGTGATAACTGACAACTAATATTAATTAAATTTATAATTTTTAGATTAAAATTTAATTAAAACAAATATATTTAAAGATATATAATAGTAAGTGATTTGAAGTTAAGTAACATTGCATGTATTTAACAAACATGAATTACATTTACCATTTTATAGAGATGAATAACTAAAAATTAATAATTAAAACATAACATTATAACTTGTAATATAAACTCTAACAAACTGAAATGTAATTGAAGTATTTTAGCTTTTACTACCAAACATTTTTAAATCTAGTTTGTTTATTTTTTTCGTAACTGGAGTATAGTGTAAAGGATGTGTATTGATTAGTATTCCTTACTCACTTAATAACATGGTATAAATGTGTTTTCCTAACCAATACATTAATCTTCTTTTTAGTCATATGCTTAAAGTTTTTTTAAGCCGGTTTTACCAGTATAAAAAACTGGTGTGGTCACCACGCGACTTTTCTATAAGAAATGATGAAAGAATGTCTACATATTTTTTTAAGGTTATGTTATCATAAAACCATTTTGAAGTAATATGTACACGTTTGTAATGACTTTCTAGCATGCTATAATTTTTTTGAAATTTTTCTTTTCGATTTCATAAGGATATAAGTGAAATATGGCAAATTGAGCTATGTTTTTACATCGACTAACCCTTATATTTGTGCACCTCGATATTACTTACCTCTTTAGTAAATCAGAAAAAAAATCGTCGCAGGGAAAATTCGAGCCTAGATTATATTTTTGTGAATTCATTTTAAATTATAAATTAAATATCTTATAAACTGTTAATGTTAGAAAATTTTTTTATTGGAATAAATTGTAAGGAAAAATTATCTCTATAAGAAACTGCAAAAAAAATTTTACGATACGCATATTAAGAGTGAAAAAGGTTTATTATTATACCATAAAAATACTTGCTTTGTATATTTGATCTTATTTTTGCAGTGCTGTTTATTTATTCAAGCATTTTAACTGATTTACGTAACATTATAACTAATTGAAATACCTTTGTGTTTAAAAATGATAACATTATTTTGTATTTATTTTAATTTTTAAGCATTAGCAAATGATTGAGAAAAAATATGTAGCTTTGAGAACAGTGAATTAAACATCATAATATTGATTTTGGTTTCTTTTTATAACCGATGTCAATAAACTATTTAGTACAACAGGTTTGTATTTGTCTATTTATTTGACTAAGAATTTATTAAATGTTTTACTACAAATTTTAAATTGACAACTTCTGCTTAAACTGATGCTGTACTGGCACTTTCTAAATTAACAGCTTGTTAATCAGATACAGGCGGTATGTATTTACTGTTTTAACTGATAAAAAATTATTTCTTTATTATTTTTTTATCTGATATTGTTATCATTCGGTTACTGATATCAAAAGCCTTAAATTTTAATGTGATTATATTAAGGGTTTGCACTGTATATGAAAGCATACTTTAAAAGACTTGTAGAAATATTCATGGATAAATGCAGGATACCAAGATGTTTCTTCCAAATATGCCTGATATCTGTACGTTATTATGTATGCTGATATGAATGCAATTTATATAAGTATTTATGTACATTTTTAATTAATGCTTTACAACAATAGTACAAGTCACTTGTTTATGCATTGAAAAAATGACATATTTGAAAGTAATTATAAGCAACTACATTTAATCACAGTTATCTTCATGTCTGTTTCTTGTTTGTTTTCTTCTACACTATCATTTTCTTAAATCTTGTAGAGCTACAATATATTTGCGTTGTTAACCATTTTCTCTTGTTGCAATATTTCTTATATTAAACAAAATTTCTAGTAAAGATTGTTTTAGTATATTAGATTCAGTCGGGCAATTATTATTGCATTTTCTAAACGTAAATGTTGTAAACTATAGTATTTAAGATAATTTTCAACAGCAATTTTTATATGTCCTTCTTATTTTGTAAAGCTCCATCCTTAAAGATAACACCCATTAGTTACACGATATTTTTAAACATTTATAAAACCTATCTTTTTTGTTTTATAAGTCACTTCAACAAGATGCTTGACGACGTTGTTAATGATTCAAGTTTTGGCATCTTTTATTTACTGACTGCAAATACAAATATTTTTAAATAATTTATATTTTTAAAACTTATTCAGCTCATTCATATTTAATTTTATTTGAAATTAATCTATTAAAAGTATAATGAAAAACAAATGTCACAATGAGACTTTTCAGTCGGTCTGCTAACTTGGTTTTCGCGTGGCAAAAAGAAGTTGTAACATGTGTTTTTCATACTATTTTTTATATTTTGCATTTATTTACTCTTGAACTTTTAATAAATAAGAATTATAAAATTGTTTAATAATTCTTATTTTGTGGCAATTCTGGCATTACCAAATCAACAAAGAAACATTTTTGAAATGTTTTTTTCAACGTTTTACAAAAGATATATTTACATTTTTAAAAACATTGCAAAAACGTTTTAATAGCCACAATTAGGTTGCAAAGTCGATATTAGATAAACATTCTAAAAATGTTACAAAATATTATTTATAATATTATTTATACATATATATATATTTATAATATTTTGCAAATGTTACATTAATGTATAGAAAATTTATAATCTACGCTTTTTTTTAATATTGCAATATGTTTAAGGGCCAGTTCTACAATCATGGTATAAATGTATGTTTAGTTATACTTGCTTTAATTTTAATATACTGGCATATTTGGTTGTTAGTTTTATTTATACTAATCAATAACACAGCCAATAATGACAACATTTTACAATCAAACTAAGTAAAACTTAACTGGCATTTATGCTATTATTATAGGACCAGCCCTAAAATATTTACAAAAGATAGACGATACAATCTTTATGTACTCAAAATACTTCAATTTAATGTGGCTGCAAACGCATTTGGTGCCTATAAAAAAAATCAAAACATTAACATAAAAGCAAAACAAGCATTATACATGTAATTATTAATTGAAATAAATATAATAATTTTGACAAAAGTTTCTAATTAGTCAAAAGTTTTCTTATTTTATGGATAGGATCTTTCGGAGTGGAAGAACGGCGACAGTAAAAACCTTTATCGGTTGTTAAAGCTTTAACAATAGATAAAGGTTGTTTTTATTGTTGCCGTTCCTCCACTCCGAAGGATCCTATCCATAAAATAAGAAAACTTTTGACTGATTATGCATGTACCTCTTTGTGTAGAAACAAAAACCAGAACAACTAACAATCCATTGATTTTGAAACTTTGTGCACACAAACTAATACTGTATCAATATCAGAAAAAAATTCATACCAAGATTAAATGGTTATTGTGCACGTTCAAATCTCCCACTTGGCCAACATCATTTGATAACGTTAAAACATTACAAAGAATGGAATTCATGAAGTACATAGAATGAACGTTTTAATGTACCAAGTGTAATATTACACTTCAGCAAAATTTCTTGCAACGAAAAACGTACCATCATAATAAATGCTGACGTATACTAAAATTATTTATTTAAGTTTTACTAGAGCGCAAATTAGAAAACGATCAAACTGATACACTAAAGATACATTACACAGCATAGCGAGTAATACCATGGAAATTGTTGATTTGTTGAAGCTTAAAATATAATGCAATTATGGCAATTATGATATGCAAAATCGCCATCTTTTCACGCAAAGACTGGTATTTTGCGCAAACGCGGTTATTAAATACTTTATTCAAATTTGCAAGAATGTTTTTAGAAAAACCAAAAGGTTTATATGTATTTATTAATATGTAACAAAATGTTATGTAGTTGTGTTTTTGATACAATATATAAAATAAAAAAGTGAATAGGTGAAAGCAAGCAAAAATATAATTTCTAATAAAGTAAACACGTTTTTTATGTTACTAAAAAATGTTTTGAAAAACATTTTTTAAATAAATCAATATCAATGTTTAAATAAAATATTTTTAAAACGCAACAAAATCATTTTTTTGAAAAACATTTTTTATTTCGACTATTTTAAAACATTGTAACGTTTCTAAAACATGAAAAAAAACCTTTCTTTGCTGATTGGGTTGACAATTCAAATTTGAAATTTCAAAGTGTTAGTTTCTGAATTTAATAAAAAAGATTGTCGAAATGGAATCTGAAAGTATGAGTTGTACTCCGCCGGAAGTAAAAGAATTAGCAAATAAAGCTTCAGATAATTTGATGCCAACAAAATTCCGTTGGAAATATGAAAAATAATATAAAAACTAACCTATTTCTAGAAGTGACAATTGCACCGTTACAATTAAAATTTAGAATAACTGTACAATAAATTCACCATGCATAAGAGTTTATTAAAAGTTCGTACATTTCGCTCTAATTTATAAACTAACTTTTAATAAATATCGAGATTAACTGTAATGTAAAGTAAAACAACTTTCATCAATTAAAAAATAAAGTTGTAGCATGCTGTACTAGTATATTTGGTTAAGTCATTTCTTAGTTTCTCCTTGTAAGTCGTAATAATAGTAAGAGGTAACTATTAGAAGATAGAAAAGTAATTTTGGTTTGGGGTGATTTTTCTTTCTATGACGTTTTTCCGAGATACAGTCTTATTCTACACAAAAACATTCTACTAAAAAATTAATTTTTAGGATTAACATAAAATTAACTTTTTAAAATGTCTCTTTCACAACTTTTATAGACATTGATTATAAAACTCACCGAAAATAACATTTATGTGGTTACTAAAAAGACATGTAGTCTCATTCTGTACTATAAGGCTACTAAAAACTTAATTTTTAGAATTAACATTAAATTAATTTTGTAGGATGTCAGTTGTGTAACTTTTTCAAGACATTAATTAGAAATCTCTGAAAAGATATCGAAAAGTTAACTTATAGGGTTAGTAAAAAAACAAGTAGTCTCATTTTATACTTGAAAGCTCTTAATAGGTTGATTTTTATGGTTACCATCAAGTTAACTTTTTAAAACGGCATTTGAGTAACAATTAAAGTTGTCTGTTAAAAAGTTATCCAAAAGTCAACCTCTGTAGGTAAGAAACAAGATAGGTCGTCATATTTTATACTTTAAGCTTATACAAGAAGTAACCTTTACGTTTACAATTTGGCTGATTATTAGGAATAGCTATTTGTTGTGAATAAGTTAAACATTAAGGACACGCGGTAGAACTAACTTTTAGGAATGACTAAAAGGCACGATAAAGATACCACATGCTTGTCAACTTTTCAGGTTAAAGTATGATCACTTTTTAGACAATTAAGGTTATCTTTGGTTATGTGGGTACAATGATTTTGATTAGGGATCAAAGAAGGGGATCAATAAAAAACACATAGAAAGTTTTGAAAACTATTTTTTGTACTCATATACTGTTCGATGCCATTTACCGCCTTCTACGCATAATTAGGAATATCTGCATCCCGAATGACATTTATTTCCCGCGTCCAAACATCAAACAGCGTGCGGGAAAATTGAAAAAAACACTGGCATTTCTACAGTATTAATTTAAAAACTATATTCAAAATAAGAAAATATAATTTCTTGGAGTGTACTTCCCGCAAAAATACTAAGATGAAGTGGCGAAACTGTAATAATATTTGATTTTTTTAATAATAAGGTTAGTGCATTTGATTAATGAAGTTGGCAACACCAATTAATTATGGGTGGTAAACATATGTTTTGTGTGATAACTGAAGATAAGTAATTGATAAATAATTGTGTTAGTAGATCGTTGTTATCAAATTTGCTACAACATAATCAGAAAATGTAAGTATTTAAATAAACGTAATAATATTAGACAATTATTCTTATTTTCGTAGGTATTGAAATACCATAACCTAACATTGGCGGAGGATTTTTTTTACTATAAATCATTAAATCAAATGAGAATTTAAACACATGTATCTGGTTACCCTAATTGCAGCAATAATCTGGCTGTTCTCATCTGTTGACCTACTCCGTAATTTTTATTTAAATCTTTTACAAGTTAAGAACAAGGAAACGGAATGTTTAATAATCTGTAACAAAACAGGGACTAGAGTAATTATAATTACATACAATGGAACAATTATTTCACGGATGATTGCTTGAATTACAAATATTAACATTTATACTATTTATATTTAAAGTTCCGCTATTGGATATTTTGAATAATTCGAAATATTGACGTTGTCATGTAAAATTAAGCACGCCTTTAACATCGAATACGTAGACCACAAAAACTTTTTATTAGGGTACGTTTGAAAATATGCTAATAAAACATTTTCGGTAAAATTGGAAACTTTCTTTGTTTGGGCCCAATTGACAAATTTTGAGTATGCCAATTCATACTTTGCTTTAGGTTTCTTTGGTAGTAAATTTACCAATGTCTGATTGGCTTACTTCCGGCAGTGTGCAATCCATAATATTTTTACTATCACTCATAATTTAAGTTATTTAACCCCTAAGTTATTGACAATATATAACCGAAATCACGCGCTATTCACGTTACAACAAAAGTTTTAATTGAATAAGTACGTAAATCGACAAAACAAAAAACTTGCCAACTCTCAAACTTCATTTTTATGGTGATTTGATTTAAATACTCATATAAATTCTGTTTATACATATTTATGTTTTGGAATTAACACATGAATAAAAATATAAATTAAACAAGTTTAATAGTATTCGTACAAAAATATTGTACAAACTTCTTGCGGGAAGATTGTTCCCGAATTCACTCAAGGCAGCATTCGCAAGCTCGTGCTGCCAACTCGTTCATTCAGGAACATAACTTTTCCGCACTTACTATATAAATAACTATTATTCACACTCAGTTAGTAACGTACAGTTTTCCGAACCTCTTAAAGGTTGGTAAGTAAGCGGTTTCCATGGTTAAAAAAAACAAGTATGTAATGAAACCTCACGGTCAGTAATGTACACTTTCCGAATTTGAGTGTGTTTTGTTTTAACTAATTTGATAAAATGACAATCATAAATAAAAAAATACGTATATGTCATTGTGAAGTGCCTACTATGTGTTAATATTTTACCGAAATAAACGATAACATTTTGGAAGTAGGTTTTCATTCATTTTTTATTAGTTTTATGTTATTTATATTATTTAATAGCTGGTTGTGAATAAAATTGTATACAAACCTTGGAAAAAGTGTTCCATTTGTCTCGAGAACTAGTTCACCTCTAGGCTATGCTTCTCGGTAAACTATAGTTCTCTCGACAGAAATGGAATACTTTCCGCCTCGGTATGTAATCTACTATTACGCATTAGAAAAATTGCGCAATATTACGTAATCAAATAAGTTAGGTAGTGATTACACCCAAAATTGTTTTTGGCACAAGTGCTAAGTAACCTTCAATGAATCAAACAATGACACGCATATAAATAAATAAATATAAAGGATTTGGTTTCAATGTTTGCCTTCATAAAAACAAAAAAAGATTAAGGTTTGGTAAAATTCTTACAATTCAAAAATTTGTTTATAAATTATTTCATGATCTATATTTTACATTTTTTCTATTTTGTTTATAAATATAATATGTAAGCTGGCGTTAGTTCATTGGTTTTATTATGTATGTTAATAAGTAATAAAACATTTTTAATATACAAAAAAAACATTTATAAAATCGTTGTTTTAGATCAATATAATGCCGGTCTAGTAAGAGCTATAAACGACTCGTTTACATTAATAAACTTTACGTTCGAGTAAAATTAATGCAACACAACAATTAGAAAAAAATTGACAAAAATTTAAAAATTCTTATTTACTTGCAAGCGTTTAACAGCCATTATAATATTATCGTACCAAAATTTTTGCAAAAATAATAAATTATTGGTACTACAAAATAACTATATATAGTTAAGTTCTTTTAAGTTACAATTTTATAGCAACTTTTGTACTCATACTCAATTAGTCAATTTTTTATGATATATTTTATATATTTTTAATACAGTTTTACTTGCATTTTTTGAGTCACATGTATTCTTAAAAGTTTTTTTTGTCATTTGGTTTTTAAACTATAATTAAAAAATGTATACATTGTGTAGTTCTAAAAAAATCTGATAATACGATTAAATATGTAAATTGTACATTTAACTGTTTACGTAATTAAGTATTTATAAATGTTTTTGTTATACATTTCCTTGTAACTGATAACAAAAGTACCAGCTTCTATTGTTTAAATGTTAAAAAATCTAAAACGTATTGTATTGCATAAAATTAGTAGTTGCTTTAGATCAATTGTGATTTACAGTATACTTACACTTTATGGTTTCAATTAGTTTTGAATTACTGCTTGTGGACCGTTTCTGCGTTAAACTACTAAAATGTTTAATGAATACCTTTCTCTGCAATCAAATAAATTTAAGTAAATTTAATTTTTGTATTTAAGAATTAAATGTCATTTATATTCTAAAAATAATTAATTAAATTACAATAGAAAAAAACATTTTGCGTATTTTCGCTAATAATTTTTTCTAACCAACAAATTAAAAATATGTTTTTTTAATTTATTTTAATTAAAGTTTATAACAAACGGAAAACCCTAAAAAGAAAAATAAATACAAAAAATTAAAATAAAGAAAAAGTATATATTTTTAATTCATTTGCCAAAAGCTTAAAAATGATACATATTTATTAAATATTTTTTTAGACGCAATACGCCAACATAAGTATATATTTTCTATTTTATAATTTTTGTTTTTTACTGTTTTACAACTAATTTAATTTTGAATATTAATTATAATAACAACACAATTAACCTTAATACTTCTACTACTATTGTCCAATTACAATTATTTTACAATAACTTTCTAAATAACTTTTATTTTAACTACAGTTTGAAAATGTCTTGTATTTGTACTGTTTATAAAATCATTAACATTACAAAATTTAAATTTCATAAATTTTTTAAATTTAAATTAAATATTTTATACTTAGTGTGTTTATGTTACTATAAATAATTTAAAAAAAATACAATAAAAACTAAAACACAGCTTTGTAGCAGAAAATAAACAATTAAAAATAATAAATAAAAAAATACACGTTTTGATTTAGTATAAACGGAAATAATGCAGCTAATAAATACACAAAATTAAAACACATTGCAGTAATAGGTTTAGAAAAACTAATGATACAAAAGTTTAATTTATTGCTACAATACGTGAAGTCTGAAGGTATTGATATCTACAATATTTTTGCATTAAAATCAAATACAATTGACGTCACATCTGAAAGGCATAAGTTTAAAAAATATTAAAAAAGCTTATGAATTAATTACATCGTACGTAACAAAGCATAAATCGTTAGCATGTACTTAATGAATTTGAATGAATACTTAGTGAATTTAATAAATTATAAGATGCTGTAATTAACCATGTAGTGCGTAACGTTTCTAAAATGGGACATTTTGTTATTATTTGCTGTCATATTTTTGTTTTAAATTTGGCAGTTGTTTAAAATTATATTTTGCAAACTTTTTATTTGTATATAGACAATTTTTTAATAAAAATACTTACAAAGAAACTGTAGTGTGTGCCAAAAGAATATTCAAAAGCGCATTGCACTTGGCCAACAAAGGTGAAGACTTGGTAACAATTAAATTTCATAGAGGTTGAAAATCTTCTACGGTAGCAGAAAGATATATTAAAACATCCTAAAAAGAAAAATTAAAACAGGGCGGATGTTCAAATCTGTTAATTCAACTCAGCCGAGTACTTCTACTAGTGTACCCATCCTTGATTTTGGACTAAAAAACGATATAACCCCTACAGAAGTAAATGTGTAAGTTCAACAAGATTTAAATTATAAGCATGATGTCGTTTAACAATTCAAGATACGTGCAGTGTTACTGTTAATGTATACAACAATTGTTAGATTGGTACAGCTAAACTAAATATTAACTTTATGCGTTATTATGTATTGTATTTCGTTGGTTTCTCACTTTTGCGTTACATTTTGTTTGTTACTAATACCTTAATTTCACAAAGTTAATAGTAAATTGTTGTAATTGTTATTTAAGTGTTATCGCAGTTAATTGACAGTATTTAGTTTATTTTTAAATTTTTTCAGTGCAACTCATACTTCTAACTCCATAAACACTAATAATTCTTAATTATTTTCTTATTTTTAATGTTATAATTAGTTGCATCGACAAATGATATTTGTGATCTTGAAATTATTTGTGTGAAGCTACATTGCGAAACTGTTTTTAGTGACACAATTAAGTAATTATAAACGCAAAGTAGAAAAAAACATATTGTATGTAGGAGCTATAATGTTACCGAACAACTGTTTTCAAAAACTAAATTTTGGTATAATAAACGCAAGTTTATTTATTATTTATGCTTAAAAACGAAAAAAAATGTTTTCGATGGCCCGTTACTAAAAAGATATAAAATTGTGTGTGAACATTTAAATAACAAAAATTATTAAAGATTATTAAATGAAAATAACTTAACGTTATCTTAATGCATTAAAATATTTACAAAAACTTATTTACAAAAAATTGGCACAGAAAAAAATTATAAAATTATTAAAACTAAAAATTATAAAAACCGAAACAATTCCATAATACTTAATGTAAATTAAAAAAATAAGTATAATAAACTTAAAATGAATTTATAATTACGCAAAGTATAATAAGTAATACTTTAAATGCATGCCAAATTTTAGATAAAAAATGTTTACTGTCAAAAAATCAAATCATTTTAGCAAAATGTGTCAGAAGAAGCATGTCTAAGATGTGTGACAAAATGATGGTGTAAATAAAGTTATATATGATTTAAATAATAATTGTTTTTTAATTCGATCTTTGTTGACAGTTACAGGTCAAAATTTAATTGTAATTATTACGCAGGATAATTTGGCCCGAAGAAGCAGACACATTTTATAGTCTGCGAAACGTCGCCAAGAACTGTATAGTAAATTAATTTTTGCTTACCACCGACCTATTATTGGGAAAAAGCAATTATTATTTAGAAAAAAACACAAGGAGAATAATAATAATAAATTAATATAGTTATATATGATAACAACGGCAACTTGTTTAGCGATGCAGTAAAAAACTTCAAACATGAAGCCAGAGGTAAAACTAAAATTATACAAATTAAAGATATACCGTGAGTAATTTCGAAATTCGAATTGATGGATACAAAAGCACAGGCTAATATAATTTCGGCACATTTATTTAATAAAATACTAAGTGTTCAATTAATAAATTCTAATGCTAAAAATAGAAATTAAATTAAATTATAGTCTGAAGTTATGCAACTAGTGATAATTTACCACCAATTTTAAAGTTGTTTACATGTAATAAATTAAATTTAGTGAAAAAGATTAGACAAGTTAACAAAAAATAAAGTAAATTATGACAATAATGTTGTTGTACCGGGTGTGTCAATGAGTCGCAATGGTTTTTACCAATAAGATGTATAAATGTACGGATCCTAAAACTGTTCCCCTAAACAACTTTCTAGCAATTTTGATGCGTTTTTCTACGGAATTTTTAATGTACGATTGTGCTACTGCAGAACTACGCCTGGCGCCATGTCGTTTTAATGTAATTAAATCTCTACTTCCTTTAGCCAACAAAGTTACCGAGCTTATTCAAAAACAGTGCCCCGTATAAATCTTAGGATTCTCTAATTTCAAATATGCAGCAATTCTAGAGAAAAGTTGTCCAAAAGTGTTGATTTCCACAGACTGTCGACTACATTTCCCCATTATTATAATACATGAAAAATTGATGGGTAAGTGTGTCCACGGGACGTAAAGATGCATATTTTTGGTATCAAGTCAAAGGGTTCACTACGTAGCTTTTACCAATAATAATAAACTTCTTAACTAAATGCGTCTTTG
This sequence comes from Aquatica leii, assembly GCA_035610365.1. Classification (NCBI taxonomy): domain Eukaryota; kingdom Metazoa; phylum Arthropoda; class Insecta; order Coleoptera; family Lampyridae; genus Aquatica; species Aquatica leii. The sequence goes on from CM069432.1 coordinate 105,409,608, forward strand.
TATGCTCCAGCAATATTAAAAATTAAAGCAATCTATAAAACGAAGAAAAATTAGATTTCTTTGTTTTAACAACCAATAACGTAAATACTTTTGCAAATAAATATGTTTTGTCTGCAGTTTCTACCAAAAACTTTACAATCTGTTTACCAGATAACACCTTCGACTTTTTTGTATGATGTCCTACATTTATTTGTTTGAGGTAAACAATTATACTGCCAAACTTCTGAATACACAATTTTTTTTAAATTTTTAACGTTTCTTGCTAGAAATCAAATGAATTGTATATTAACAATGTAAATAAAAAGGACAATCACAAACTGACTTTGCGGTGTAAATAGGCAAGAATTGCTTCTTTTATTATCAAGAAAATTTTATTAATTTTTCGCCAATGGCAGAAACTTGAGTAAACTTTCTCGTAAGCAGCTTTAGATTTTACAGGCAACATTTCTTCCCGCAGTAACCCACCGTTTTCTAAAATATTTTAGTAAGCTTGACTTGACTATTTTAATTTCGTTTATACAATAAACAATATTTCCATAGCGACTTACGGCAAACAAAAAAAAATTGAATAACATTCTTGCAAAAACGCGCTTTCAGTTGCCTACATAAACTAACTATTTGTAGACGAGAAACTTCAATTGAGAGAAAAGGAATAACGTTTTAACTTTTCCCCACAACCGTTAGAGGCCACTATGTAATAATTATCAGTAAAAAATACAAATACAGCAAATTTTATTGCCCTCTTTTTCTTACCTTGAAGGCTAAAAACGCTGAATTGCATTGCTTGAATAAAATCGACTAAATAATGCGAGCTATTTTTATACGTGTTTGATTCTAACGTTTATTACTATTTAAAAACTGAAGCTTTTCATATTCGTTTTAAAGAAAAGTTGTTACAACATTCACAGGGTCTGATTCCAATGAAACTGGAAGTTATTTATATTGTATTTATGCAAATAAAAAATGTTATATAAAATAAGTCGCTCTTTTTAACGAACAATTTTTATAACCATTCTTTCAAAAAAATTTAAAATAAACTATTGTAATAATAATGGGTGCTACCCACACCCACACATCAAGTTTAAAATTCGCGCTATTTGTTTTCTCCACAACCGTTGTAGGGCGCCATAAACTGTGTTCCAAGTTTATATACAGGAGTGTCCTGACCCAATATTCCTTAATATAACTTCTCTCTGGTTGAAACTGTTACAGTCACAAAATTAAAACAATAGTTTCATTACGTAGTTTCGTGTTAGTTCCATTTTTATATCATTTACATGTAACTGACAGTGAATAAACTCAAAGAGTTCCGATTTTTCACAATCAGTTTTAAACCGTTTCAGTACTTGCAATTTTTTTCCCATAATCAGCAACCGTCTAAAAACTGATTTATTAAAACCGAATATTTTTTGAATAAATAGAATTGTTTGAAGATTGATTAAATAAGATTGAATTATTTTCAAAACAGTGGAATCGTTTAGTCAACATTAGTCGTTATCCTCTTGATTAGTGTCGTCAACGCTTACGCTGCAAATCGATATTTTTTTCACTTCTTCGGTTGTAGTTTGATAAATTGTTACAAGCTTTTGGTTTTACGAACCTTGCACGGCCAACTCACAATAGTAGGGAGTAGGGAAGGTTAAAAAAATGGAAATATGCTTAAGGGCGCCAAAGCTGATCCAACGTAATGCTTCTGTCCCGCTCACGACAGATGATCCAAACTTGTAACTCAATTGAAGGTTCGTAATCCCTATACTCGGCTGATCGAGTAGCCCAAATTAGTTAGTAGGGAACAATAACTACAAGAGAGAGAGAATTAACAGGAGAGCTTAACAAATTTAATCACTTTAAGATTATAGTTAACAAATATCACAGCTTTAACTTAGAGTAGCAGAATAATCGTTATACATTGAATTCTGAAATCCTAAATACTAGGAGAATTAACAATAAACATTAATAAGGGTAGTAAACTTTGATTTCGCAACAAGTAAATTTATAGAATTATATAGAAGATTTAGTACGTGAATGCCTGCAGTATCGGCAACACACAACACACAACACACATTTAAAGTAAATCGAAGTAAGTATTCTTCACCCACACACAGTATGTGATACAGTAAAATCAATGGTTATAATCACCTTATTGGTAGCTACACATTACATATATTTACGAGCGTTAATATGAATCAAAATTTTGTGAGTAATTTTTCGTGACAACGATATACACAAAAATCAATTAAAGTAACTCACCCGAAGTTCAGCTTCCACTAGCGTGAAGAAAACGTTTTCCCCCTACAGTGGCCTGTAATAAGCATTAACCACAAATCGTGTCACACACCAACTCACAAAGAATATTAAGCTAAAACAATTAGTATTAATAATTCATTAAATATGTATAAAAACCGGTGTATCGACTACTGTACGCAGCGAATCAGAACAGGTGGTTCATAACATAATCAACGTCTGCCTTTAGTATTGAATAGGACTCCAGTGTATCGATTCAGAAAAATAGTAACGTAGAACAGGTAGCTGATAACCCAGTCGAGTAATTCACAGGTAGTAACATCTCCCACGGTAAGGCTTATCGAGACCTTGTTTTCGTGGCCTAGTAACCGCCTTCCAAAAGCGTATGTGTACGGTAACGTGATTTCCTAGTAAGAATTATGATTCACCATTCCTTTATTGCAAACATACATGTGCTCGAAGCGGATAGAAAATGGCTGTTAAATGAAACAGGAATTACGAACGAATTTTCATAAACGACAGCAATTATCTTACCCTGTAACGCCTCAAATATTTTATGTACTTAATGTAATTACAATTGAATTTCCATTATTCCGGATGATATTGGAAAAAGAAATTACTCAAAACGTCCAGACCATTTTATGTAATTGACAGCATCACGATTTTTCGCCAAATGACAACCACGAGAAAAAGATCGGTAGAGGGCGTCAAAACCGGAATCTAATTTCAAGTCAATATACACAGTCGTACGTAATAAAAATTTCGTCCGTAACAAAATGATGCTGTGTGTACAAATACAAAATGGAACAATAAACGGTAAGTCAAAACACTGTAATAATCCATAAATGTAGTCAATATTATCGTCATTTTTGTTCTTTATGTATCATGTTTCAATTTGTATAAAAAAGAATGCAAATTAACACACATGGTTGCGTTAAGGTAGACATTATTGCGTAAATCTGATAATACATTAATTACAATTCAATTCTTCAAATTTTTTATACGATTATGTACAACTAAAAGTATTCAGTGTTTTTATAATTTTCTTCCGATTGCAAAAGTGATATTTATATTGAGTTTGTTTTTTTTTTGGTTAAAAAAATTTAATTAATTTTGTGTAACTGTATGATTATGTATATAAATGAAATATTTATTTCTATGTTACAAATGCGATTAAAAGTTGCTACCCAACAGTAACTGATGCAGTTTTTAAGGGTTCCGTGAAAAGACTACATCAAAGAAAGTGAAAAAATAATTAATAAATAATCTAGATATTTGGAAAACTTAAACCTACTAAAACTCAAAGTGATATTGTATTTAAACAAATTTATTGTGCAATAAAAAATGAAACGTGCATTCGAAATATCGATTTAACTGTTTCATTTTAAAACCAAAACTAATGTATTATTATATTATTCGAAAGAATTGTTTTAGTTCATTATTGAAACAAGAAAATCATATATTTATCGATCATTTAGTATTAGTTCAACAACGAAGCTTTTAAAACGTAAACCGAATGCAACATTTAGTTTGCAACAGATTTGAATTTAAACTACCAAAACTATACTGATTCAAATAAGTAAAACAGCGATGGACTTATAGCTATTTTATTGCACGTAGGTTTCTTTTATGTTTGAAACGAGAGTAAAACATAATTTTTTTGTTTTGAAACGGTTATTAAACAATATCAATTTTGTGTTTGCTGGGTAAATAATTTATCAATATTTTTTAAATCAATATTTCTCAAAATAGACAAGAAGTAGAAAAGTTTTTAGGTATGATTACATACCGTTAAAGTTAACTTTTATTTAAAAAAAAATTGTCAAAATATATAATTTTTAATTAGAAGGTAAATTATACAAAAACCTTTAACCAATTAAACAATTTACTATAGTTTTTACCATTTAAGATAAAACATATCGGATTAAAAAAAAAGCATAAGTTTTCATCATTGTCTTACATATTATACGTATCTACAATACAAACCGGTCATGACAAATATCCCACCTTTTAAAAGAAAATGCGCGAGAGTAGTTGTTTAACAGTACAGATAAAGATAAACTGGCTTTCTTTTTAAATTCAATAAAAAAATCGACTAAAGTTCTAAACAATTTGTTGAAAATATTTATGTACACAACACGGTTTTTTAAAATCATTGTTAGTTTTTAAATGATATTTAAAAACACAAAAAAACAAAACGGCGTTTAATACAATTTTAATATTGTTATAAAAATTATTTACAAAAAATGCAATGTACAAGAAAAACGTATAATTTATTTTAGTTTTTTGAAAATAAATGCTAATTGAATATCAATTTTATGTTGAAAACATTTCAAAAAAACTAATATTTATTAAAAATAAGAAATTTAAAATAAAAAATACTATTTGAACATTAAATAACTGTTAGTTTAGTCTGATCTGATTTAATAAAGTAGTTATATTACAAATGTAAAATATAATGGCGTTAAAATTTGCAAGCACTAACTATTGTTTACATACAACAAATTATTACATTTTTATATTATTAATTGTAGTTCTGTAGTAACATCAATTTAAAAAAAATACGGTTAATAGTTAAGATAAACAAACTAACAATAACTACACAAATAGTAAGTAATTTTTTTTCAGCAATAATTACAATGCAAAAAAATGCTTAATAAATTATTAATGTATAATGTGTACATCTTTAATAATACAAGAACAATTTTTTATATAAAATAATTAAAAAAATTAACAAAATGTTATTGTAAAATATGCGCATTTAATTTATTAAAAATTATTTAACATAAATAGAAAAATAATATTATAAATTTTTCAATAATAGTAATTTTATGTGAATAATTATTATTAATTGTTAAATAAAAAATTTATTATAAAATAAATAAAAATGCAAGCGGCAAAACAGATAAACTTTTATTGTTTTATTGAACACCAATATTATCGCATAATAATAATTTTAATGGCTTTTCTGTTTTTTTTTTTTTAATATCTTAGTGTGTTTAGTGCATGATTATCAATTACAAACTTGCCACAGGTGCATAGAACTTAATATACGCTACAGCAATTTTTTTTACGAACTTTTAATTTTTCTAGTAGTATTACAAGAAACTTCCCACATAACCAAAGTTAACCTTAATTGTCTAAAAAGTGATCATACTTTAACCTGAAAAGTTGACAAGCATGTGGTATCTTTATCGTGCCTTTTAGTCATTCATAAAAGTTAGTTCTACCGCGTGTCCTTAATGGTTAACTTATTCACAACAAATAGTTATTCCTAATAATACGCCAAATTGTAAACGTAATGGTTACTTTTTGTATAAGCTTAAAGTATAAAATATGGCGACCTATCTCGTTTCTTACCCACAGTGGTTGACTTTTGGATAACTTTTCAATAGACAACTTTAATTGTTACTCAAAAGCCGTTTTAAAAAGTTAACTTGATGGTAACCATAAAAATTAACCTATTAAGAGCTTTCAAGTATAAAATGAGACTACTTGTTTTTTACTAACCCTATAAGTTAACTTTTTGATATCTTTTCAGAGATTTCTAATTAATGTCTTGAAAAAGTTATACAACTGACATCCTACAAAATTAATTTAATGTTAATTCTAAAAATTAAGTTTTTAGTAGCCTTATAGTACAGAATGAGACTACATGTCTTTTTAGTAACCACATAAATGTTATTTTCGGTGAGTTTTATAATAAATGTCTATAAAAGTTGTGAAACAGACATTCTAAAAAGTTAATTTTATGTTAATCCTAAAAATTAACCTTTTAGTAGAATGTTTTTGTGTAGAATAAGGCTGTATCGCGGAAAAACGTCCTCGGAAGAAAAATCACCCTAAACCAAAATTACTTTTCTATATTCTAATAGTTACCTCTTACTATTATTACGACTTACAAAGAGGAACTAAGAAATGAGTTTACCAATTGCGTTTCTGATTTTTGGTGATTCTCATGACAAAAAAGTACCTTTATTTTGGTTTTTTTGTGCATTACCGCTTAGTTTTCAGATTATGAGTTTTTAAAGAATTGATCAAAATCGTCAGAAGTTAGTTAGTCGCTCCGTAAGCTCTAATTACAACAAATTCAAGGGTATGTTTTTTTAAATAGACAAACACTTATTTTAAAAATATTTAAAAGCACTGCAGATGAAACCTGCAGTCATTGTTTCGCTAATTATTTGTTGTAATTCTTATAAGTATATAGGATCCGTAGTTGTATACGCTGAGACTAATTATCTTAGAAAAACTTGTATTTGAAAAAAAACATTTTAGTGGAGTTGTAAGTGTAATTGATTATTATTAATTAGTGTTTGTAAGTTTAGTTACTGCTTACATTTATAATAAAAATCTAATTGGCTAACAATGAAATCCTTAGAAGTAAACTTTATTTAAGTTCCACCATTACCCTCGCACAACAGTTTTCTGGAATGTACTATTTTAATCCGATTATCGTCATAAACATTGTTTTTTTTGTTTGTAGCCTAATGATTTTTTAAATTTAATTTCAACCTAAAAATTATTTTTTTTAAACAAACTTTTTTATAATTTGTAATGTGGATCGATACAAAATCGTATTGACAATAGTTCAAATTATTAAAGAGAAAGTATTAATAAACGCGATGGCATCTTAATGTTGATTGTAAAAACTTTTTTTGTCGTTTTTGTTTCATCCGTTACGGTAAATGATTAATTTAAGAACTTGTTTTGCATTGCGGCTGTGTGTCAACTGGGCACCAAACAATAGCCTTTGTGGATAATCCCTGTGTCGGTCTCTTCGACCATTCAAGGTCTTTTTCTTAGATATTGCAGTTTTAACGGAAATTTTATTTATAGAATCTCATTCTGTCGATGCTGACAAAATTTTTTTAAAACAAATCGTTATTACTTTGAGCAGAGTTTAATATTCATTTCTGCTTTAACAAATCCGTTAAACAATTACAATATAAACTTGGCCTCTTGATAGCAAACAAGAAAAATGTATTTTTCCAAACAGACATAGACATACCGAACAAGTTTTGTAGTTAAGCTTCTTTAATATTGTGACTCATAAAGGAGCTATATGCGCATCAATATCCAATTTTAAAAACGTAATACAGGCAAATTTTAGTGTTTCTTATTAAAGGATAGTTTATTCACGATAAACGGTAAAAAAGTGTTATTAATGTCGAAAGTGACAATACAATAATTGATCTAGTGCTTCAAATGAACTTTCTGGAACTAATTCAACAGTTTTTTATTATGTAGCCATCATTAAAAAAAAATTAAATTTCGTAAAAAAAATTGTAACTTAACTTTTCATGTCGCAGTTAACAATAAGGATATGACATTTGTACTGATTATTCTTAACTTCTTATTTAACCTCTTAAAGTACTTTTTTTTTAAAAAAACCACAAAAGAATCGTTTTTTTAAATTTAAGAAAATACATTTTTGAATTTTAGTTTGGCCAAAAGTAATAACTAAACACAAAATAACTGTCTATAAACACTTATCTTTGCAGTTTTATAATTTTTACATATTACATTACAAAAAAAGTCTTTCACTACTAAATCAATAATAATTTTCAAAAAAAAACGTTTCTTTGTTTTACAACTGGACGAAAAGTAATATTACTCTAACATTTTATAGCTTACAAGACAGATGTAAATAAAAAAAATCAAAAAGACCATTTTTTTCTTATGTTTCCTATAGCGATAGCGCTCGATTTAATTCGAGCTTGCCTATTTTGGCCCATTTAGCGTAATAGAATTAACTCGAGCATGCACGTTACGGGGTTAATTTAAACTTAACAAAAATAGATTTCAAGAATCATTGAATTAACATTAAACAAACGCCCACCGTTTGTAAAATTTAAAATTATGTTGTTGAAGTGGGAGAGAATGGGTATAGTAATTTAAATAACCACCGGGTTCTTTTAAGACAAGTTTAAAATTGAACGTCGTTTTTTTTTACCTGCTAGACAATCGTTCAAGTTTTGTTGATGTGCGTGTTGTACAAGTCGAGTGTTAACTTCGTGTAATTGTGTTATACTAAAAGTTCCAGTTATAAAGGTAAAACATCTTTATACATATTTTTAACAGGCACAAAAGAACACATAATTCATAATTGCAGATGAACGGTCAGTATACAAAAAGACATAGAAACAGGCTTTCTCTAAATTTTACATGTTTGCCCTGATTTGAAAATACCCAGATTTTTTACAATTTTCTAGATCGCTGGGAACCCTGTAAAAAATCAAATCAAATATAAATATTAGTGGTTTAGTTAAGTATTTTTTCTAATTTCAGCTTCCGTAAAATGAATAGTTTCCACAACTACAAAAAATGGACGTTTTAGTGGCGACAAAGGTGTGGATTAGAAAATCGAGAAAAAGTGTGAAAAAGGGTTAAAGGCGATGACATTTATTTTAGATATTTTTAAATTTGTAAATAAGTAATAAATATATATGTATTATATCGTATCGTATAAAATCTGTTTTTCAAGACTTGCACCTTTACTTTAATGTGTTTTATTTTCAAATGTTAACTATAAGATATCCGTTAAGCAGCCATTAATCGTTGAGCAACTGAAAAAATAGTATTTTTAAGCAGTTTTAAAATCCAACAATTATACATCTTTTACAGTTAACTTCAGGTTGATTCTTGAATAAGTGCAAAAATTGTATATTTTAAACAGCTTTAAAATTAAATAGTGAAATACCCATTTAGATTAACTTTAAGTTATCCTAACGGGTTGAACGTTAAGCAAACAAAAATTAGTATCTTTTAGGCAGTTTTAAATACCAACCATTAACAATCACTTTCGATTAACTTTAGATTACCCTAACAGGTTGAACGTTGAGCAAACAAAAAATGGTATCTTTTTAGTAGTTTTAAAATTCAACTATGCACCGGGCATTTCGATTAACTTTAGGTTAGCCCAACAAGTTGACCAATGAATAACTAAAAAGAAGTATCTTTAGAGTAGCTTTAAAAGTGGACAATAAGTTGTCCGTTTGGGTTAATTTCGGGTTATCCTAAAAGGTTGACCGTTGCATACACGCAAGGTCAGTATAAGAGTATCCTATGGAGGGATTAAGTGGGACATAGTTCACCATTGGGTGTACTTTTGGGTACTCTATGATCACATTTGCCAATCCAAAGCGGTTACCTTTATTACGACTTTTGGTTACTTTTGGCTGTGTGGGTTGCGTATTTATGTAATGACGTTCTATTTAAATTAATTAAATTATATCCAATTAAATTTCTTAATTGAAAATTGTTAGTTTTTGTACACTCTGAATAAGATGTAAAGTTTATTCCGATTAGGATATAAAATATAATCTTTTGCTACACTTTATTCTCGTAACTTAGATACTTTTTAAGTATTTCAAACATGAAAATTAGAATATATTTTGACATAATTCAAATAATTTAAAAGATCTTAAGGTTTAGGCTTTACAGACGCACACATAGTTTGATTAAAGTGTTAAAAAATGTAATGATATACAAAACAAGACATTTAAAAAAACATAACTTTGATACTTTTTGAGCCTTTATGGCTCTCTGTATAATATAAAAATCAATTTAAAAAGCAACCATAATAGGCTTCCATATATCCTAAAAATGAAATTTCTGTCATTTGATAAAAACTCTATTTTGTTTTTAACAATTTATTTATAAATTTCTTGTATACAAAATATATGCAATTTTTATTTAAAATTTTTTTTTTTTTGAAAAGAAAAAAATACTACATTTTTAAAACGTTTAAAAATAATTAATTTAATGCATTGTTTAATACATGCTAATGTAATGTTTCTAGAACCCTTGTATTTAAAACTACTCAGTACTAAAATTTTAACAAATTAACTTTTTACATTTGGAGTATTAAGCATGCCTTATATATGTACAAACTTATGCATTATTAAATTTAAATCAATGTTATATATATATATATATATATATATATATATATATATATATATATATATCTGTTTCTGTATCAAGTCTAGATCCGAGGAAAATCATGACAACCCGAGATCCGCCACAAGGAAAAAATATAAGAATTTTTTTTCTGCCTTAATACGTTTATGTCAAGCAACTGAACCATTTTTTCCTCAGAGGGGAAAAGATTTTGCAAATTGATAAACCAGTAACAAAACTAGATCCTTTAGAATAAGAGTTAAGTCAACGTATATGTTTGTTTATTTAGAGATACATGAGTGAACGTGAGATCCAGCAGCGTTGTCAACTTCTGGGATCTCACGTTGAGCAAAATTCAACTACAATAAGATACAAATAATGACGGCGCAAGTTAATTCTATTAATAGACCTCTTATTATACAGAATCTGCTGTGTGACCTTGCAACAAGTTTCAGTTCAGTGTGATTATAATATTGTATTAAGTTACTTCTTATTAAACAAAGTTATCTTTCGTTTTGAATTAATTTTGTTGTGTAACTTAGCAGCAGGTTGAATTTTACAACGTTTTCAATAGTGGATTTTATTAAAATTAACGTTAGTACACAAATGTTAATAACTCAAGTTGAAAATAAATACTTATTGTTTTACGTTATAGTAATATAATAAAAACATCCGAAATATAAAAACTATTAGTTTTGTACTATTAAGATAAGAAAGAAGTCAGTAATGTAAAATACAATTTAAAATCAAACTTTCAAGTTTACATCGATATGAAATTTTATAGTGATTTTTCTGTTTTTTTTAGTTTTTAATTAATGACACTTAGGACATAATGGTTTGGTGTGTTTTATGTAGTTGTAATAGTAGAAAAAGTGTAAATAAGAAGGTTTAATTCAGTAATACATTTACATGTATGTACCTACATTGACACTTCCATTAGCCTTACATTTGATATTAAGAATCTTTTTGAATTAAACCTAAATTTTAAATCACTGTTTTTTAATTTACTTTATTTGATTTGTCACATATGTTTTATTGACATTTTTAAAGTTTATTGATTAAACCTGAAACCATTTAGATAACTTTTTATCTTTGTTTTGCACATTATTTTCTTCTACAATTTCTGGCCATAAGTACACGGAGAGAAATATTATACTGAATTTAATCATTACGATTTCATATTTAAAGCATTTGCTTTTTTTCTAAAATTGATCCACGTTCAAATAACATTCAACGTAAATGTACTAAAATTTAAACTAAATCTCTTATTGCAATGCAATTACAGCGACAATCTAATAAAATAGAAGTTTAATTCAAGCGTACATCGGCTTGACTCAAAACCAACAGCCTTTTGCATGATACATATCAATTCCGCATAACCTTTTTTTCCGTGTACATACATTGATTTCAAATGTTGATGTTTTACATATAATGGAACTAAAATTTCTAAGTTTGTTAATCGAAAGAACTGTTTATAGTATATTACAACTGATCTTAAAGTAAACAATAGTTTCCAACGAGTTTCATAAAAATTGTTACCAAATTAACTAGTCTTAGTCTAAAAATGTCATCTTTACTTTAGATTAATGAAGTTGTTAAAAAAATTAAAGTAAATATTGCTTACTTGCGTAGATCCACAATTATCCAAAAATAGTTTTTTCTAGCAAGTTACAGTATTTTAACATTATAATTATGATTGTATGTTTGAAACATTGAAATTAGAGCAGTTACAGTTTTTTTCTAAGGATGACTTCAAGTAACTTGATAAATCATTGTATGTTTGTAAATTAACATATAACTTGTTGATCTCAAAAATTTTCAATGTACGAATAATGTCAGAACTTTAATTATTACGTAATTCTTGATAGCAAACTAAGTCACGGCTAGTAGTTTCACTTTATACATAGAAAATAGATGCTTTATGTTATCTCCAACTGATGATTTAAGAGTCGATATAAAAGCTTTTGATAAGGTAATTTAAAAAGTACATTATGTGTTTCCTTTTTTGTTTTTTCTTGCAGCTTAGAACGCGTTGTAGTGAAACCATTTTGAATTTATAGGTTTGATCCTAGTTTATTTTTGTCAACCAAAAGAAAAAACTGAACTTGACTTTTGCGTCTTTGTTGTTTGTGAACTCAAACAAACTGACGTTTTAGAAGACATTCCAGCTTGCAACTTCAGAGTGCTAATTGCCATTGATGAAACTGAAAATTTTAGTGATGGACGGACAAGTTTAACTTATTAGGAACCATCAAAGTTTAATAGTCTGGTTGTTCTATTAAGTAAGACGAAAATCACTTATAATCAAATCAAGAATAGTCAATGGTCAATTACAAATCTTTAACCTATACAATTATTTACAAAATAAAGTACTGGTATTTTAAGATAAATTCTTTTTGACAAAAATCAATATTTCTTTTACACAGAGCTTTAAATCATATTTTTGTAGTACAAAACATTTCAAATACAATCGTAACTTCAATTTGTTATACTGTGTAGCTAAAAAAGTAATACAATTTTTGAATAATTAACAAAGAATTATGTCATGTACATACATATAGTTAAAATTTTTTGTAAAACTAGAAAAATTTTTAGAACTGTTATGATAATTTGTAAATTCGTGCAAAATACAACAGCATGTGTATGTCCAAACTTTTTTTTAGAGTACTTTGACTTGTTTCTATGTTTTAATTACAGAGTTTACATAAATGGCGTATCTTTTATGCAGCCGCAACACTCGTATAAAAAACGTTATGAACTCTAATTGTGTCTTAATTTTTTAATAGTATAACGAACAGAAAGTGTAAAACTGTCTTAACATATTTTGTTACGCATAGGCCTGATTTCTTTTTCCTGAGCAAAGTTGGAATCTCACTAATATTGTATGAACGTTGTATTATGATTATTTCGGCTTAAAACTAAACAACATATATAAATGATGGGCATTACATAAAATATGACATGCACGTATTGAGCATCCTAAAAAATAAAAGCGTGTTTGTTATTTGTTTGTTTTTACACTTTGGTGGAAATCAGTAAATAATGCCAAATGCTTCTTTGGTGCCACGTTACAGTTACAAAATATCATCTTTCTAAATCTAATAAATCTAATCCAATAAAGTAAAAACTCATAAAATTAGAAATGTATAATGTGATCAAACAAGAAGTGTTTTAAAGTCGCAGCACTAAACTCAAGCTTAACAAAACAATTTAATGTAAATTTAACTATTCTAAAGGTTTCCGCTGAAATTTTGAGATCTTGGAGAGAGAGATCAACATCTTGACCGTTACGTGTTAAAATTGCGCTAATTCTGTAACAAATGTAATTTAACACACCATCAACTTCGTTTTATTAGTTAATTAGGAAAAATACCTACGTTGAAAAAAGAAACCAACATAAATGTTTAATAGAAGAATCCGTGGTTTTTTTTGGTTAAATTGAAACTGCATTTATGACGTACATTTATATGAGTTTTATTTTAAATTCTTAAACTTTCGCGGTTGATATGTTTATGATTATAAACAACTTTCGGCTTAGACCGCGTCGTAGTAAAACACTCAGACTTAGGCTTGGTCATAGTCTCTTCTTGAGAGCCAAAACAAGAAGTAGAACTTGGCCTTTGCCGTATTGTCGTTCGTGAACCCAAACAAACTGATGTTTTGCAAGACATGGCAGCTTGCATCTTCAGAGTGGTAAATGTCACTGAAAGAAAAAGTATAAATGACGATATTTATACCAATAGCGATTAGCGTGATTAACGAACGTTATGTTTCCGTTACCGCTTGACTAATTTCGAACAAAGGCCAAGTTCTACTTTTTTGTTTTGGCTCTCAAAAAGAGACTATGACCAAGCTTAAGTCTGGGTGTTTTACTACGACGCGGTCTAAGCCGAAAGTCGCTTATAATCATAGTTTTATTTTATCACGCACGTCTATTACTCAGTGAAAAGTGAAAAGATAACATAAAAATTTATTAGTAACGTTTTTGTCTTAGTAATAATTAAGTAGTTGTGTTACACCTTCAGGTAGGAGAAGCAAAAAACCCTTCCTTAGTAGATTTTTGCAGGCGACGTTTCGTGGCGTTATTGTGCGCATTTCATCATGGCCAATAAAAAACGAGCCCAAGGGGAACTGTCCGATGAACTAGTCACAAAATTAAAATTCAATAAATAAACAAACAATGACATTAACAGTTAGTGTAGAGATAAAAATATAATAAATTACAAACAGAAAACATTTACATAGACAAATATCATCTAACTTACTTATAGTTAGTTCCAATTGTTTATTTATTTATTGAATATTAATTTTGTGACTAGCTTATCGATTAGCTCATCTTGGGTCCGTTTTTTATTGGCCATGATGAAATGCGCTCAATAGCGCTACGAAACGTCGCCTATAAAAATCTACCAAAAGTGACTTCTTTGCCTCTCCTACCTGAAAGTGTAATACAACTACTAAATAAAAATGTATCTTACCACAGAATAATTATTGAAAGAATTTGTAAAACACATTCCTTACGAATTATATGCTATACTTTTTCTACAACTATAATCTGTTTAATTATTAATCAAAGTCAAATTAAACTTTTTACAAGAACAAATAACGCAAAAAATAAATAATCTGAAATTAAAAATTTATGTTGGTAGTATACCTGCAGTAATACCTAAAACTACAATTAAAAATTATATGTCGAAACCAGTCCAAACTGTATTTATTTTATGTCAATTTGTCAGTGTCAATTTAACAAATTATAAGTGTAACTATTATTTGAGTTTTAGCTATTTAATACATTGATTTTAAGCAAACGTTAATATGAATGAGCTGAGTCAGTTTAAAAAATATCGATTGTTTACAACAATTTGCTTTTACAGCTAGTAAATAAAAGAAATGTATTTATGAGAAATGTAAATGTTATTTCTTACAAGCTATAAAGAATAAGATTTAAATATGATAAAGCAAATAAGGTAAATTTGTAAATATTTAGAAATAATTTGTAATTAATGGGTGTTATTATTAGGATTGGAGATTCACAAACTAAAAAAATAATAAGAAAATTAGTGGTTTTAATAGCATTGTTTTGGAGTAAAAACTGTTTTAATCTTTTTATAACGAACATTTAGAAAATGCAAGAAAAGTTAATTACCGCAATGAATCGAATATGCTACAAAAATCTACTGTGAATTTAAATATAAGAAATATTGCAATAAATAGAAATTTTAAACATAACAAATCTATTGCAGCTTAGCAATCTCGTTACTTAGAAAAATGATACTAAAGAAAAAACAAGAAGACAATTACAAAAGTGAAGATAACAGTGATTGTTTTCGGTAATAATTACTTTTAAATACGTAATTTTTTCAATGTATAACCCAGTGATTTGTACTAGTTTTGTAACCATTGATTGTTCTTGTAGAATTTATCTTATGAAGAAAGGTTTTACTGTAATTTTTAGTCTAAATGCTTATAAACTTTCACAAACAACTCGATTACAATTTTGTTTTATCTAAGTGAACATGTGTAACTTAAATGCACATCGACTCGGTAGGAATGTATGCAAGATAAAAATAATGCTATCTTTGCGTATAAATAGCTTTTAAACACATATAAAACGAGATCCGACAGGTTGCGAAATATACCGGATCTCGACTTAAGTCTAAAATCTAAATTGAAGTTATATACAATAAAATTACTAGGGCGCCCTCTTCAGCTTAAACAGTTGAACCGCTCGTGTATAAAATTGGTCAAAAAGGGTAAAAAGTGAGCTCCAGGCAAAAATTTGGAATTTTACTCTACATCAAATGTCTTCTTGAAAAAACATTATATACACATAGATACAAGGTGAGATCCAAAATCGGATCTCACCTTACAAAACGGATCTAGTGTTGTTTAGTTTATAAGACGAACGGATCTGACCTTGTTACAAAAATACATATATATATATATATATATATATATATATATATATATATACTCCGAAAAGTTCAATTCGAGATCCTTAAACTACTACACATTCCGAGATCCATCTTGTAAAATGCAGATAAAATTAAAATTTTGAAAGATGATATAAAATGCACTTATAAATTTACGAAATTATGTTAAAATCTCCAAAATTTCAAAACTAAACATAATAATTTAAAATATAGATTACATCATTACGAGGTCCGTTAACAAAGTCGTATTCCGAGATCCATACTGATATACAAAAATATATATAGACGCAGGCGTCGAAATCGAGATCCTTACAATGTTGTCTGTTATTTGGATCTCGCATCGTATGTGTACTACCTATATACATAAGTAAGTAGGTTTAGCACGTTTTGTTTAATTATTATTTAGTTGAATAAGCGATAAGGTTCTTTTTTATTTTCGCTATCAGTAAGTTAAGTAAAATTAGAGGAATGTTTCGCCGCTTCTGCTACTACGACATTTTTTTTACGCCGTTATAATTTTCTTTATCTAATTGAATTAAAATTAATCAACACAAATCAAAGTAAAAAAAAAATTAGTTTACAAATGTACTGTCATAACTTTTATCTATACAACTGTCTTTTTATGTAACAGGTATTTGAAACTGCCTGTTGTTATTCACATTTTATTCTTTTTGATAATAATTCTTTTTCTTTAAAAGAATGATTAAAAAATAGTTATATTTTTATTTTCCGATTTTTGCAGTTAATATTACGGTGTTAAAAAACATATTTTAAAATATATGCTTATACGTGTTTAAAATAATTAGTAAAATATATTCTGTACTATCCAAATGATTTTTGCTGTAAGGTTATAGTTGAACACACTTTTTTTAGTAAAAAGCAAAGATAAGTAAGTACACAAGATATGTATTTATTAAAAAAAATTCAACAGATGTTTTATTTTACATAAAAAGTAAATTAACTGTAAATACTCTATAATACTGGTCGTCTGTATTCATTACAAATTTACGGTGTACAACGTCAATCGAGAAAAAAAACAATTTTTTCAATGTAGTAAAGTTTTTTTCGAAAACAATAATTTGAATACACAAAAACTATAATCTACAAACAAGAAAAATAATAACGTTATTCACGTTAAAACGATAATTTACCATTATTATTACAAGTGAATAACTTAAATGGGATATTCGGAATATAATACTAAAACAAAATTTTCTTGATAAAATTGTTAATTTTATGTCCCATACAAACTCTCTAAAATAGCAATTAATTAATTAGTACATCCAAATTTTCAAAGGGATTGCGACAAAAAACGCAGAAAAACATTATTCAAAACCGAAAGAGATTTAACAGAAGCTAATCATAAAAAAACATACAACCAAAGCAAAAAAGTACAAAAGTCGCTCGAACATTAGGAGAGCAAGACATCAAGAAACAACTTCATTAGTTATAAACCAAAAACACACTAAACGAAGCAGAAGCTGAAACTATGGAGGATTTAAAAAAAATGATGAAACAAATAATGACTGAAATGTCAAAAAATACTAATGAGCTAAAGAATGATATAAGAGAAAAACAAAATGAAAAAAAGGAACCAGAATGAAATGAAGAAAGAAGACAACTGAAAATATAAGTAAAACGATTAGAAGAAAAAAACAAGAAAGGCGGAGAAAAAAAACATTATTAAAGGGAAAGCAAGTAACAAAAGGTACCAAAAAGAGTTTCTGGAGAATTAAAAATAAACACGCTAGTAATAAGAGCATACAGTACTAGTAATAGTCAAAATGCAAATGTCATTGCCACCGAGATTGATCCATGGGAAAAAAAGCAAGAAAATTATGAAGAAAAATGAAATACGAAAATATACATACATCGAACATGATTTAACAGCAAATAAGCAAAAAATACAAAAGAAACTGTGAAGTATCGCAAGGAAACAAAAAATGAATGGTAAAAGAGTGAAAAAGTGGTTTATAAAAAAAATTCATGCATGTTGTATACGTATGGGATATGGAATTGAAAGAAATGATAAAACAACAGGCACAAAAAAATTTGTTTACTGCGCTAGTGTAAAGAAAGATGACAAAAATGCAAAGGAAGCGGATATGAAACTGGAAAATTAATAACAAACAATTCAAATAAAAGAAATAACCGAGACAAGAAGGAATTTAACAAGACAAAAAAAATTAATTGTATTGGAAAATCGAAACCTGGAATATAAGAAGTCTAATAACAAAAACACTAGACCTAAGTGAGACTAAAAGGAAAGTATATCAACAACTAGGAGGCAATTTCACAAAGAATTTTAAAAATAAAAATAAAGACAGTGAAAGATACAGACCAAACGAAAACGATCCGTATTACATAAAAACAATTTTTGGAGAAACTAGAGGAAGGACTGAAAAACATAAGAGCTAGAATAGTTAACCTTAGGGATATAAACAGTAGAGTAGGAAGCTACACAGGTGCAACAGACGTCGTAGAACAGTACGGCGAGCAACGCATAAATGACAACGGCGAAGGACTAATTAATCTCTGCATGTAAAATAACCTCATAATAACAAACACATTTTACAAACATTAAGACATTCACAAATACACGACAGAAGGTCCCAGTAGATAGGAGAAGTCAATTATTGATTATATACTCATTTACCACTTACATAGATATGAAATAACAGAGTCAAGCAGAGGATATGAAATAGGAAGTGATCATCTTGTAATAAGGCAGATACGCATCATAGGCTCAATATCAGCAGAAATACAGAACATAATTACAAGTAGTCCAGCAACATACACTGAAACCATAAAAACATATAGGCTTTCAGAACAAGAAGCATCTAACAGATATAGAAAACGGATTGAAATAAAGATGAAAAAAGTAGAAGAAAATGTGGTAAAGGACAATACTAGATACTACAAAAGAAGTATGTGGGACAACAAAACTATATCAAGGAAAAAAGCAAATTAGCTGGTGGAATAAAGAAAATAAAAAAGAAATACAACTAAAAAAGAAAATGTGGAGAACCTACTTAAACAATAAAACATTCAAATATTACGAAGAATATGAAAACTAACGCATCAAAGTAAAATAGATAGTTAACAATAGAAAACGGGAAAAATAGGAAGAAGAATAACAAGAGCAATTAAAAAATTTAAGAAAAAAATCTAAAGGGCATTACGGAATAACATCTAAAATGATAAAGAATATGGGTGATAGGAGTATTAGCATGTTAAAAGTACTATTCAATAGAATCTGGAATGGTGAAAAAATTCCAGAAGATTGGAAAATGGGAAAATAGTAGCAGTGTATAAAAAAAAACGGAATGCGGGAGAATGCAAAAATAATTGAAGTTACTAAGCACAGTAAAAAAAATATAAAAGAATAAAAGACGTAAGGTTAAGAAAACTAGGAGTGCACATGATGACATATTTATAATAATAAATGAAAATTTGACATTTAAAAAGTCATAGCTCCGAAACCACTACTATTCCAAACATGAAATTTTTAATGCTATTTAAGAATAACATCAAGTCCAATCCCTAAAATATTTAAAAGATTTCCAGTTGTTAGAAAAAAGTTATGGATATCTAACAACGGGGATTTTTGAAAAATTGATCGGCTTTGCGGGTCTGTATTTTAAAAAAATAACAGAAATCTAGGCAAAGTAGAGTTAAAATCAACTAAGTATACGTTAACAAAAAAATTGAGTTTTTGATCGTCTCTTTATTCCAAAAACGAAAGTATTTTGAAAATTGGAAAAATTGCTAAAACGGTAGATTAGTTAGAAACTTATATCTAATCCGGATTTAAGTTTAGATTAATACCTAATTATTTTAAGATATAGGGTTAACAAAAAAAATGTCGGCCTAACCAAATGTCTACGTTATATAGAAGCTGAGATACGAATTTTTGAAAATTGCCAACAAATCAAAATTTTTGAAACTTCAAAAAATTCTTCAGCGGCCGTATTTGATTGTATCAAGCTCAAATTTTTAGAGTTATTTTCTAATCTACTTTTTAAAAAAATGGCGTTGAAATCGGTGACCTACGCGCGCATGCTTTTGTCGAAAAACAATGGATCTATAGTTCTCGCAATTTAACTTTCGATGCACGTCATTAATGACGTAAAATTCATACCACCCTATTTATAGCAAAAAATAAATAAATACCGAATTGTCTTATAGAATTTTTTTTTGTCGCGTTGTTGGTGTGCTTACTAAAGTTGCAGCGTTGTTGGCATCTGTCAAATTTAATTTGTGTTTTTTACGTCAAAGTAATATGTCAAAGTGCTCATTGTTTTTTATAATTATTTTTGATACAAAACTGTACTATTTTGAGCTTGAACGAGATAATGGTGGTCCATTGATATCAGTAAATGCTGTGCGAGAGGTACCCTTTTACATAATATTTAAATTGTGGTAATACATACATATATTCTACAGTTATTTCTGTATGTACAGCGGTTGCTAACAACGAGGTTCTTAGATCTCCTCAAAACGTAAGCGTGTAGTACACCTGTTACGAATGTAGAAACATTTAATAAAAACGTAATTCGCAATGTAATATTAAGAATGTACGAAAAGAGTAAGTTTACATGATAATACCGACAACATGGTTGAATAACTACGTCACTGACGTTAATGACGTGCATCGAAAGTAAAATTGCGAGGACTATACCCATATTATATTTTACGCAACTAAACGAACCTTTTGGAAAAAGCAGTATTTTTGTAAACCCTAAGCAATGAGGTTTAAGCCGCTTACGTGAATTTTAAACGATTTTTCTTGAGGTATTTGTAAGTGTACTTACAATAAATTAATAAATATTGAAGAAAAAATAAAAGATTTTTCAATTTTACTAATTTTTTTTTGAAAATTTAGTGTATACAACATAGGTTATGAAAAAATCAATAAAGAGAATAGTCATCTGTCAAGTGTAATGCACTGTTAATTTAGCGATAATAATTTTGTTCATCTTAGCATAAAACAATAATGAAATGCTGACGTGACCCGGTAAAAAGTATACGTTAAATACAATTTAAATCTTAGATTAAAATTGTTCGTTACAAGGTTTACTTATATACAAAACGAAAAAAACGGTATAACACCGACTAAACGAAATCCGTACAGCGTTGATGTTTTTTGGACCTCGCATAGATCGAAGTTTATTTATCTACTTATATATAAAAGCAACATAAGCGCCACCTACAAAGTTAATTCAAGAACGAAACGTATACACATGTATTCTTTTTGCTGAAATTCGAGTTCCGCCTAAAACTTCGTTATATAAGTCTTTACACTACGTAGACCTGAAAAACACGTCAAAACGTTCCGAGATCCGGGGTATGGATCTCATGATCTCGGATTCCTTAAGTATATAATAAAAAGGATCTCAGATTCCACCGCCAGGAATATATATATATATATATATATATAATTTCTAATTGTTTTATTGGGAATAAAATATATATATATATGTATATGTAAGTATACACAGTAATACGAGAATTACATATATTAACCTTTAAGCTACAAATGTTTTACACATAAATAAAATTCATTAAAAATTTAATATGTATAGTATAATTAATAAAAGAATAAAACATTGTATAACATGCTTGATTTTGGTTATTGTTTGTCAATAATTTAGCAACAAAAAATGCAACTGTTATAATTAAATAATATTATACAGATATTTTAAAAAGCATTGACAAGCGTTCGAATTTTCTTCAAATTGGTTTAATTTTTATAATTAGTAGTAACAGCATTGTGGTAGTAGTGATTAAAAATTTATCGCAATAACCTGAAAAAGTTATTGTCAATTACGTATTGTTCACATTCAATTAAAGAAATCTTGACAATTAATGTATTAAAATTAAAATTTACTATATATTAATTATCCGAATTTTAAATTACGCTACTTGTGTTAAATAAGAAACAAGGTTTGCATAAACAACCTCAAAATAACACACGACCATTTTATTACGCTACTGACCTAACTAAGAACTTACTTGGTACAACACTCCCATTTTAAAATCACCAACTATTGATATTAAATTGATTGATTGATACTAAATTTTTTTAACGTAAAGAAAACCTGTAATTTGTAAAGAACTTGTGGCATAATTTTATTTTTGAGGCTTTCGCGGTCATGATTTTTTAACAAATAATTATTTTCTGGTTTTGAACTTCGTGACGGTTCCGATTCATTAGTTTTCCGGAACATGTTTTTCTATATTGGCGCTAAATCGATTCCATTATCCCTATTAAAATTCTCGTACTCGATTTCAATGGCTTCCTTGTATAGTCTAGACCAGAAGTTTTGGGTTTAGCCAACATTGTTGTCTCTTCAAATTTTATCGTGTGACCGGTGTCTAAAAAGTGTTCCGCAACAGTAGATCTTGTGTTATGTTTCTTTGTATCTGCCTTATGTTTTTTTAATCTGGTAGCTATGTTGCGTCCCATTGGCATAGTAAAAGACTAATTATTGTTGTTTGCGCTATCGATTTTACTTTTTTCATAATATTTAAATATACATAGAACTGTAAAAAATGTTTTGATGCTTATGCCTTTGTGTATGTATTTAATCACCGATTGTGGAATTTTCCACAACCTTGTAATATTTTAACA
The DNA here is from genome assembly GCA_035610365.1 of Aquatica leii. Classification (NCBI taxonomy): domain Eukaryota; kingdom Metazoa; phylum Arthropoda; class Insecta; order Coleoptera; family Lampyridae; genus Aquatica; species Aquatica leii. The sequence goes on from CM069432.1 coordinate 105,432,324, forward strand.
GGTATTTTTAGAAGGTCGTCAGTTAGTTGGTACTCTTCAAAGAAATAACTTGTAATGCAAGGAAATAAATAAGTTTGTTAAAACTAGGTTTTGTTTTAATTATAAAATTATAAATTAAAGAAGTTATCAACTACTCAAACAATTGTATTACGACAAAAAAACAGTGGGTTAAAATTAAAGTGTCTAATTTAGTTCAAAATGATGTCTTTTAATTATAATTAGTTTATGAACCCACAATGATTTTATACCTGCTGCCGTAGATAATTTTCTCACAGATTTTTTTGTCTTCGACAGCAATTACAATAAGTTTTTTTGCAAGTTTCCTTTTGCAAATGCAATTCTTATTTAAAAAAGCATTGAATTAAAACTTGTTTAAATTGCAATGTTTGTTGAATTAATTAATGCAAATGAAAGAGAATACGAGCAAGTTTCATCGTGACTGCAAGTATCAGAAAATGTACCATTATAATAACGATGTCTAGTTTAGGAGAAAATGCTATTAATATAAAATAACAATAATTAGACAACCTAAAAACTACAGCGTTATTAAATAATAAATAAAATATTTGTCTTCTCCAAATATTTTTGTATTTAACATAACTATAATTGTTTCGACTAATTAATACTTCAAAGTCATCTACTGGTTTCCAATAATTAGAGTCGTTGACACTGAAATCTTTTAACAACTTCGTTACGAGAAATAATACTCGATAGAAACAAAACGTCAAACGACAATGTTATTTTATTATAAAGAATGTTTATAAAATGACCGGTTATGCTTTCCGTAAGAAGCTTAAGCGGCATTCTATATTTAACTTTTAAGTATGTCCAACAGAAAACTTTATTTTAGAAGCCCACAAAACATAACCGCAATTTTTCAAATATAGCAGTTTTTTTCTGACATTACAGTCATAGTCAAACCGTATAGTTAAAACTCTGCAATTTATTAATAATAAATTAACTTCTTATATAAAAATTCATAACGTGTAAAATCTCAAATGCAAAATCAAAAATTTAATTCAAATAACACATATTCAGAAAAATGTAAATCAATGTTTTAAATAAATGAAAATAATGTACTAAAATAATTTATTAATATTAAAACAAAACGTATTTATAAATAGAGTCGTAGGAATTCTATTGTACCCTGCTATTTTAATTTGAAAGCAAACTTAAATTGAAGTTTAAACTCCACAATAAATTTATAATAAAATTGGAATGAATATTGAACCCTACAAATCATAACACATAAACATCATAATAAAATCTAATTAAAAAATTTATCTAAAACGTATTTACAACGATAAGTGCAAAAGGTCAAATACATAAAATATTAAAATTTACGTTATAACTTTGCGTTGTCGCAGAAATGCAATTTCATGGGTGCGGTCAATCATAGAATGACGTAATATTACGAAATTTTGTAATGCGTATTAAAACTCCTAAGTTTTTCTTATATCTTATACTGATTTTTTTATTCGTATACCGTCGTAATCAGATTATTGTAACACACAAATGTAACGTATGATAATTTTCAAATTTGCCACGTATCAAATCAAATTACTTTTGAAGGCAACTTATTAAATAATTATAGAAAATTGTAAACACATAACAAAGCTTTCTCAAAAATGTGACGTGCAAACAAACATCTAACGCATGTAACCGTAATTGTATATTGCATTACAACAATCAAAACCAAAAAAAAAACAATTTTTGTATTCAAAACAAAATCATACGCAGAGAAATAAGTACAGTACAAACCAGAAACGCAATCGTAAAAAAAAATGTTGTACGTAAAAATGTGAAAAAATACAAAACGCAAACTTTAAAAATTACATTATGCGTAAACCACAGAAAAAACTTACCATTACAAAATTACAAGCTTTTCTTTAATTACCACTATGATTTGCAAAGACTACAAATAAAAAAATGTTAATTAAAATTAAAGGTATTTAATCGAAAAAATGTGCATGTTACAAACCTTGATAGACAGTAACAATTAACATCAGAGCCAATCCATATAAAATTGTTTAAAAATTTAAAAAATTGTTGTTTACTTATTTCAGATTGTGGTGAAACTTTTAGGAAATCTTTTCAGAGTTTCAAAAAAGTAAATTTACCCACATTTAATTTTTATAAAAAACATTAATTTTATACTTTATTTTATTTAGCTGTAATTTTTTTTTTATTAGAGCTAACCATACGTTTAAAGCAGTTTTAAAAAAAAAAGTAATATGTTATTTTATTATTACCATTAACTTAGAGAGTCTTGTTTTGCTTGATTATCTGTTATTTCAGTAATTATGTTTTCTACGTCAGCAATAATTTGAGATATTGGAAAATCGTTCTTGTCATATGAAAACGCAAATTTTGAACTAAGGCTAAATAATTCTTCTATTGGTTTTGAAAAAACTTTTGTTGTATTGTTAATAAAACAGCTTTCAATGCATGCATTTTTATTAAATTTTTGTGTTTGAATTAATTTAATTTTTTTTTCTTTGGTTACATTTTATAGAGTCAAACTTCTTAACGTATTCACTAGATTGTGTATTAATAAAATTATTATAAATATCAATTGGTAATATATTATGTAATTTTGTTTTAATGTTTTCAATTTTTCTTTTTAAAATTGTAATTTTTCTGTTTACACTTTTTATCTCAATATTTAATATGCCTTTTTTAAATTTAAGAGTAATTTTTTCAATTTTTGATATTAACGGACTGTTCATTTTAAGCAAATGATAACTACATTTAACATTTGAAAAAATATGTTTAAGAAATACCTTCTCAAATCTGCATCTTAATAAGAAAATCCTATCACTAAACTTCGCAGCTAGTTTCTTTGATAATTTTATATATCTTTTCATTGTGTTGACGGTGTTGTTATCAAACCGTTTCCTTATATTTTGAATGTTTTGCATAGCTTATAATATGTTATTTTATTACTAACCATTAATAATATATGTATATTTATAAATCATTATAAGTTTCTGGTTAAGCTTTAATTTCTTTATTTTGCCGACAGTTTCGACTAATATTTAGTCATCATCAGGGCTATAAAGAAACATTATACATAAAATATTATATAACTTATAAATTATTTTACCTAAATAACTTTTTTTAATATGACAAAGTTTAAATTTAAATTAAATTATTTTAAACATCAAAAAATTATTTTTTGTGCTTCCGTTCGTTTTAACGTATTTTACAAGCATCATAATCGGCCGGAAATTTTACCTTTCCGGCCTAGGCCGGTAAAGTGTAGTAGAATTTTATAACTAAAAGTTGGCCCTATAATCATCTGTCAATTCGTCAGATTTATTAGCATACACTATTATCTGTGTTATTGTTTAGAGTACCACTAAAAAATTTTTTTTAAACAAATATAACAAATTTGCTTTTATCTTATAATTGCTAAAAACAACAATGGTTTTATTTTCATATAAGTAGAATTGTAATAATATTATGCAATTCTCAAATTAATTTCAAAAACAATTGTATTTCGTCACTACAGGTTTCAGCTTTATCAACATATGTTATTAAATTTATTAAAAATCAATACTTAAATAACTGCTTTTAATTAATTTATACTATAAATGTCAGCACAAAAAATGTTGGTTATCGCACGTCCCAAAAGTATTTTGCGAGTATTCGCTTTTTGTAGGCCTCGGCTTCACCTTGGTCTACAAATATGCTCATACTCGCAAAATAGCACTTTCTGGACTAGTGATACAAATAACTATTGAAACATGCCTACTTAAAACAAAATAACACAAATTTAAATTAAATTAGTATAAATTTTACTTAAATTATCGATGTCACTATGATTATTACAATTTTGTTATTTATCTTTATATGAAACATTTCTTTTATTAATCTTTTCTTGAAATTTAATTATTTATCTAAAAGTTTAACATTATTAAAATCCAAACTGTGTTCTGTTTCTAAAGACTATTTTTATTTTGTCTAACATTTCTACGATGTTTAGACATTTTTGTTCTTAAATACTTCAAAGTCTGGCCAACATAACCCAAATCGCATTCAGAACATTGAACAAAATACACAACATTGCTATCAACGTCTTTTTTAATTTTAGATTTCATATTAGTAAACACATGATTTTTGTAAATTATTAGGATTACTAAAAGCAAAGTTAGTACTGTACAATTTGTTCTTTAGTTTTTCAGATAAATCTTTTACATAAATTAATGACTTGTAATTAACAAGTGGAGAAACATTACTGTTGTGTTTTGCCAGACTATGCGACCTACATATCTAATTATTTTCTAGTTGTCAATTCGTCAAACGTCATTTTACTTCGACTTCAATTTGAAATCTTTACGGATTTTTTTGTATATATACATCCTTATTATTAGTGTTTTATTGCGCATCTAAAGCCTTTGTCAACACTTTTCTACTTTTGATTTAAGAGTTTACGGTAAATTTCTTTGGGTTAACAATGTTTCTGTTTGTAGGAGTATTTGAAACAATGGCTTTGAGAAGAAGAATTATTCATAGTCAAGAACGTGAAATTATATATAACCTTTATAAATTTATGTTAATTTGAAAAGAACAAGAACAGCTTTTGATTCTTTTGAACAGCCTCCAAGAAGCGGTAGCGACAACTACTAGAGTTTGATTAAATACTGTGAAGCAAATTTTGAAGAAACTTTTGAAAAACTCAAACACAGTAAATTATCTATGCCTAGAAAAACTATTAACAAAAAAAGCTCAAAATCCTCCGGAAACAAATTTGAAGAATGAATTATACGACAAATCATTTATACTTATGCAAGCGGTATTTCAATTACAAAAAAAATCTTGACTTTTAAGAAAAATTTAAATAAACAAACCACAGCGTAAAAATTATAGGATGTATAAGTTAGAGGCATTTCATTATGTCGTGAACTGTGACCTTGAGTCGAAAATCGGAATTAATATACTAAAAGTCAAAAATTTGACAAGTCTATCTGAATTCCAAAAACGTTAGTCTACTTAAAAGGCACTCACGCCAATCAAAATTAAAAATAATCGGATATTTATTTATTAAATTAAAATTAGTTTACTCATAATAATACCTAAAAACTTATTAACAGCAAACACAACGATAAAAGCAAAGATAGGTTAGAAAAAATGTACCGGCGAATGTTTGTAAGACGGGTAATAACAATATTTTGACATATGCAGACTACAGCGCCATAGTTCACGAGATCTTGAAAGACGTCTACTATCCTTACCATCCAAAACTCGACCTAATTGAAAAAATATAGAGACTAATAAAAAGTGATGTAGCTGCACAAAACACAAAATATATGCTAAGTGATGCTTTGAAGTTTACACAAAATAAATTTCAAGAAATTGGTGCAGCCGAATGGCAAAGTGTATGTAATCATGTGGACAAAGTGGAAGCAGAATACCTTTACAGGGAAGTTGTGAGTGACACTGTTATTGAACTTATTATTAGCATTGGTGAATCTGAAACAGATGACGATGAAGAATCGAATTGGTATTCTTCAGACAATTAAATATTAATTTATTCTAATTAAAGTTATTTACCTCTAATTTTTGTTGAGTTTTATTGTTTATTAACATATTTTTGTTTAAATGTTCAAAATGTATTGAAGTAAAGTGTATTACGAGTTTTGATGTCTATTTTTGTATTTATTGATAAATCAAAGTAATCATTCTTAAAACAAGTTATTAATTTTTATATTAATAAATAAAACGCAGCACTGTATTCTAATTTTGTTAAATATGAAAGTAATATTAATAATTGTAACCTAATACTTGCATGTTCACTCTTTAAATTTCTTTTAGGTAAACTTGATTAATTAATTTTTTTAATTAACTAACATACACAGCATTTTTATAAATTGATAATAATAAATTGCAGAATTTAGTATGTATGTTAAATTGCTGACTTTTCAAGTTAATTATTAATTCATTGGAACAAACTCGAAACAAATTTTTTAGGGTCTTTAAATAAAACTTAATAAATTATAATATAAAAGTTTGCTGAAATAATTTAGATTACAATTACAAGTAAAGTTATTTGTTAATTATCTAAAATTACACAAAATAAAACTTGACGTGACATTACACAAAATGTATTCTTATAAATATTCTGATTAAACGGTTTGATTAAAATGGCTGTTATGGGTATGTTATTTTGTTTTGTATTGTTAAATAATTAGATGCTTAGTACGTTAATCAGAATTAATTTATGAATTATATTTATACAAGATAATGTTAGTATGCAAAATGTTTCTAAAACACAACTAAACCGTTATTTAATTTATTACTTGCAATATTCAAAAAAAGAAATTAGAAAGACAAAAACATATAATTTATTTAAAAGGTGTAATATCAAATAAATTATATTATAATAAATCTAAAAAAAACTGTAATTTGTTTAACGTCATGATTACTTTAATAGAATTTACACGTTTTAAAAGTGTAAAATAATTGCGTAAAACATAAAAAATAAATTAGGAGTCATAAATAGATGCAGAATTTTTATATTTTGGTTAATAACTTGCATTAAATTGTAATAAATTTGATGGAAGAACGCAATTGTATTATACATATGCACTAGAACATAATTAATTAGTAAATACATGATATTCCTTTTAAAAATTAGCAAAATTTTTTTGTTTTGATTTTTAAATGCTCCAACAAGTTATCAAATTTTATTTGATTTTTTCAGTAGTATATCTTTTATGTTGGAAATCATAATTTTCTAATAGGTGTATTAATTTAACTTGTAATTAATACAAAAAGCGTTGAAAAGTTTATCAAACAAATTTATTGGAAACTTTACTTTTTGTTTTTCAATAAAAATGTTATTCAAATTAACATTATAATAAAAGACATATAATGCTGTTTAAATTAAATAAAAAAATGCTATTATATTTTTTTAATAACACGTTATTAAACAATATCTGCTTTAACTTTAACAGTTATAGACAAACAAATCAAATTGTAATTTTTAATTGTTGAACAAATTATAGTAGATGCTATTGTATTTTGTAGTTAAATTTTGACGTAAATAATGTTATAAAAGTATTATTTATTGTTGAAAATATTTACAAAAACAAAAACTGTTCTTGCAAGTTGTTTACTGAACTGAACTAATCACTATAAATTAACAAATGTGATTAAAATAGTAATTTGAGTCTTTTGAAGATTGCAAATGTACATTAAAGACAGCAGATTTCTAGAGCCGCTAATAGTATAAATTGTAATTTGAAAAAATAATGATAATTTTATTATGTATTTAAAAAAATTGTAATTTTGGTTATATTTGTAGAGATAAAAATTTTGTCCAATTGCGGCTAACAAGTATCGTTCGCATAAGAAATTTGTTTTTTTTAATTTTTTTTTTATTACTTAGCTTTATTAAATTTGTTTCCATCAAGAAGTGTTTTAACGCTGGTGTTGGAAAACAATATACCGGATTGAACAAATTTATGGAAACATGTTCATATCTTTTGAACCAAGCATGTTACGGAAATAATGAAATGTGCATTGTAAATGGATTTATTTAAGAAATTTGAAAAAAAAAATTTGGCCGTGATCTGATTATTAGTTGTCGTGTAACAGACAAATACTTTAGTTTCTTAAATAGAAACCTATTGTTTTTATCCCAAAATATAATTTATTGATGTAATTTGTTTATAAAATCAATAAAATATTAGATGTGATTGGAAGAGATTTCATTAAAAACACGATTCAATAGTGCGTAGAATATGCAAGTATTTGAATGCGCATATCTAGTTAATTATATATTAGTACAGCAATTTCTAATTTTATCGACAAGACATACCTTTACTTACCTGTATTTTTATCTGTGCGTCAATAGTTACGTGTATTTTTTATGTTGATATTATAGGTCTTACTTACATAATTATAATTACTAGAATTTGATAAACCTAAAATTTTATTTTCTGACTTTTTATATAACCATTTTGCTTGCATAGAAAAAGTATTAAACACAAATCACTTGCTTTAATGTCGCACTTTTCAATGTACAATCTAAAATTGTCGGTAACTTGAAAGCTATCAATAGCGAAATGTCAAAAAATGTAGGCTTGTTACACTTGCAACATTCTTTTAACGATAGAAGTGCGGACTATATCATCTATCACTTTATACACAAAAAATAGAAAGGGTAGTACATAGTTATAATTGTATCACACAGATGGCTATACTCATACCCAAAACAATATATACATAAGTGTAAACTTACCGCCCTCCCTAAAACATCTAATAATAAAAAATTTCAAAACTTAAGATTAAATATTATTACATATAAAGATATACAAAAACATATAACATAATAAATATTATACATCAGACGGTAAAAACACAAAATGAAAAATAATAATGCGACTAATTTAACACACAGCTGTTTTGAGATCACACTAAATGTATTTCGATGAACTTTAAAAACACATTGACACCGAAAACACATTAATTGTCCATGAGCAATGAGAAAAACTTAACGGAGCACGTAGTATGATGCCTTGGGCAGTTTTGATCGATGCAACCCGACTAATCTTATCAAGACTAGAACGGATATTAACCACTCGCCCCAAAGGCTATTGTAGAGGAGGCACCACATCTCACTTAATAAGGACTAATTAGTGTGTGCATAATAAGCCAATATTGTTGATCCATTTCGTAAATCGTTGCAATTCGCTAATGTATTCACAATGCCACCTGGTCTAAAATTGCTAGACAATTTGCTGTAGCCTATAGAATCGATTTAAACGTGATGTGGGTATTGCGGCTACATTTACCATTGCAACCACAGCAACCATTGATCTCCCAATCATAAAGTGAACTACAATCAAAGGTGAGAGGTTGTTGTGATCAGCGTAAAGCGGCAATAAAGAGTGGAAATTTAAAATCTACTCTATTTGAATCAGTAATGTGAGCATTTTTTCATAAGTGAGCAACACGTCAACTATCCGCATTAAATAATGTTTGACGCTTTAAAACCTGTTTCGCACAGTCCATTCATATACGGAGCGTATGGTAGGCTAATGCCATTTTACGTTATGATGCGCAGCAGATTCTACTATTAATGTGCTGTTTGCTTTAAAAAACGCTTTTAACTTAGAGTTAGCACCAACAAAGTTTGTTTCGTTGTCTGAATAGATTTTGGATGATTTTCCTTTATGTGATACAAATCGTGCAGATAAAAATGTATCCGATGACGTTTATTAGTTTTGCACCGCTGTAACAAACTGTTACCAATTTAAGTTAAGTTTGATTTATGTTGTTGTATTAAACTGTATTTATTTTATTTGATTGGTATTTTTGAACTATTTTATATTAAGGAACGGCCACTTATTTAAGCGATTTTTAAGACTGATTTATTTTATTGTAATTAAGATTGTAATAAATATCCGTTCTCTGTTTGTAAATAAATAATCGAAGGGAATTTCTACCAAGTATCGAACGCAGCTTAGAGCGCGCGCTATCACTGCTGAAAGTTGCTTCACTTGTTGGAACGCATGTTATCCCCGCTTAAAGTCGTTCCTTTTCAGACCGTTTGCAATAAAACCGAGACCCTAACGCAGCAACACCAGTTCCAATTGGAACTCAAACCAAAAAGGAGTCCGGGGTCCCAGTGCACCAGCTGAACTAAAAGATAGGCCACTTTGTTTATATGAAACGAACCTCCGAAGAGACGTCAACACATCGTATCCGTAGTGTTTGGCTTTGGTCTACGGATACACCATCTAGTAACGTGCCTAAACCCCGTCTCCTTCACCTAAGCTTTGAACCCGAGTAATCCTTCCTACCGATCCAACGGAAGTTGATACCATATTGCATGCTTGCTTGGTCACCGCTTTTCAAACGCACGCTAATTAGTTATAGGTTTATAGATCATTTCACGGTTACTTGGTTGTGTTTGCTTCCGCTCTCTTCGAGTATGTCGCCGAATGATTGTTTATTTTAAGAATAAAAAAAATAATTTTTATTTACTTATTGTTGTCTTTTATTTCCGTCGCCTCGTTCCGTTTATAGGTCCGTTCGAAACCCTAGACAACCGTGTCTTTACTGCAGTTACCCGTCAAACAGGAAAATAAACGGCTCGAACAAATCTGGCCTCTGAGAACCGTACCGCAGTTCGATCCCGAGTAAGCGTCACACCGCGACCTTTCCTCTCTTTAATACCAAATGGATTAGCATAGTCAGTACTAACTATTGCAAACGTAAAGTTTTGTGTTATTCTTTTATTTGGCAATTCCGTATTTGGATCGTTTAATTGGAGTTTCTGATCCACAGTTTCTTTCCATAGTATCTTTAGAAAAGATCTCTGAGAAAAACAAACAATTACTTGATAAATTTTTATGATGTCGGCCGAAATAACATAAGCAAAGGAGAAAAAACTTAACAGTATTATAAAAAATAAATTTAGTTGCACTGTGGAACTGACCCCTTGTAGATCGTTGAATGAATAACTACTTGAAGATAAAGAAAAACCTTTAAATACGACACAAACGTTTGTATTAATGCTATCCTGTTTAAGCACGTAACGATGGGGTAGGTAATAGATTGGACTAGCACATAGAATAGTTTAAGAGGACACGTGGCCTAATTTGATGTATTTGCGCATGAAAGAGACGTATTTAGTTTGCATGTGCTTATTGCGACAGAGACGTTTTTCCAATGCAAAGAACGACTCTTGTGCTGTTTTATGCGAATCATCTAAAACAAATTTGTTTGGTATTTACAACAAAATGATTTTTGCATTTTGCTTCTTCAATAGATAAAGGTTTTTATAAGAAATGTCCTCAATTTTAGTTTAGACTGATCTTCAATAGCAGCAAAAAAGTGGCAACATACTTTATTCTGTAAAAAAGGAATACTGCGAATTAAACCACATACAATCCAATCACCCCTAGTTTTTTGTTTGCATGCGTGCGTGCGCGCGCGCGCGCGCGCGTGTGTGTAACGATGTACCCACGATCACCTCAAAACAAAAGTTCTAGTAACTTGAAATATGGCATGGAACTGGTTTTTTATATTCTCTCGGTTCTGTCAAAAGATGGGTCTCGTAAAGAAACCCGAAGTGGGTGTATCCGCCATTTTTAACAGTTTTCTTGTATCATTTTCTACGTATGTAAATTATTCCAATTATTTTTACAGTGACTTGTAGAGATAATTCTTCCTAACAATTTATTCAAATAAAAAAACTTTCTAACAATAACAGTTTATTAGATATTTGATTTATAATTTAAAGTGAATTCCATATATCATCTAGGTTCGAATTCTGTCTACGACGATGTTTATTACAAAAAATTCTATATCTTGAAGACAAAGCAAGAATTGTTAAAAATAACAATTTTTACTAATCTACTGAAAGGGAAAGCAATATCGATATGACAACATAACCTTCATTTGCTATATTTCGGTTTCATTTTAATAAAATCGAAGAAAAAAATTAAAAAAAATTATAGCATGCTAGGAAGTCAATACTAACGTGTACATATTACTTCAAAATGGGCAGAACAAAAAGTTTTTAAATAACATTGTATAATGCGTAATACTTTGTACTTTTACTATTATTTCTTGTAACCATATAAAATTATAAACCTAAGTTTATTGAATTCTCTATATTTTTTTGACTTGATTTTTTGTTCAATTTGAAAACAAAAAATATGTAGAAATTTTTTATAGAAATGTCGTGTGCTGACCACATCAGTCTTTTATTAAGTTTTAAGCAATTGAATAAATATTCAGTTATGTAATTGTTTTGAACTTCCAAAACAAGCATTGTTCTAACAAAATGAAATTGACTAGCAACATTAGCAATTTTAACAATGGGTGTAGACAAGAGAACGTTGTTAGAAACAAATGAAGACAAAGTTAAATTATGTTCTACTTTATCTGAAATAGTTGTTAAAGTTCGAGCGACGGTGGAAGACAATGCAAACATGTCACCGTCTTAATAAAGCAACGAATAGTGTTTGCTTTTACAATGACGGCAGTTAAATTGCGATTTGCAATTTTTGTATAAAAACCTTTGCCGGCGAAGGTATATAGCACAATTGCAATTGGGCGATTCAGTTGCCACTATTAATTTTGGAATTGAGAACACATATTTTAGAGAAACTTGTTTGAAAAAAACTTACGTTATTTTTTTTAACGCTTTACTTTTAAACGGTTTAATATCTAAAAAAAAACATTTAACGAAAGGTTAGATGCTAAAAACTGATTTCAGAATCTGGTCATTTTTATCTTTTAATTTTGTTATTAACAACTCCTAAAACCGATTAAGATCACCAACGTATTCAGTTAAATTTTAGATGTTTCTTAAATGTAATATTATAGAATAAAAAAATTTAAAAATACCTAAAAGTCATAATGAAATAAGACCTCTAAAAATAATTTTCACCAAAATTTGCAGATAATTTACTCATACAACAATAAATTCAACAGGTTTTTATATAACATCTTTTACTAAAACTTAAAACTTGCTGCTTGTACAGAAACATTGTATTCATTTTACATCTGTAGAAGGTAAGTAAATGTAAACAAAATTTTTTTATTGGAATATAAAGTTTAAATTTGAAATATACATACATCCACAAAAGCTGAAATTCCTTGATATTTCCTGACATATTAAACCAGATACTTTTAATTAAATTAAAGGTTTACTGGTTTTAAAATACATTTTTTTTTTCAAGGTGGCTTAATATTTTAGCAAATAATCTAAACTTGTTAAATATATTTTGTACAATACATAAAAACAGTAAAAATCAAAGATAATATAAGTGTCAAGATTGCAATGCGCCCTTTCTGCCTATTAACGTTTAGTTAATATAGCTTTAAACATTAATTTTAAATTAAATAATAAAATAGTATATTAAACATCAAGTTTCATCATCAAGTCGAATTTTATCGCACGCGACCAAGTTTAAAACACGAACTGCTTGCGGCGAGTGTTTTAATGGTCAAGTGCGATAAAATGACTTATGAACGAGTTTTTTATACTATTTTTTATATTTTGCGACTTTAATTCAATTCTTAAATAAAAATTTGTAATTATAATATATTTTAAATTTTTAACAATTGGCTACACTTACATTCTAAACTTAAAATTCGATTTTGTTTATAAGTAGTTATGCATTTGTTTTAAAGTAATTAAAAAAGATGGACAAAGAATTATCTTGTACTCCACCAGAAATTTGAGAAATTGCGCAAAATACTATAAGTAATTTAATTCCTACTAAATCAAAACATGTATATGATAAACAGTACATCAAATTTGAAAAATGGTGCCATGAAAAAAAAGTGACAAAAATAACAGAAAATGCATTATTAGCTTACTTGCAACTACAGCGACATAATTACAAATCATCAACTTTGTGGTCAATGTATTCAATGTTATGGTGCCGTTTAAATTTACATCAAAATGTAGATATATCAAAGTTTAATAAATTACACGCTTTACTGAAACAGTAAATTAATTATGTGCCCAAAAATCAAAAACTTTAGAAGAAGACAATATTAATAAATTTATAAATGAAGCTGATAATGAATTATATTTAGGTATGAAAGCAAGTATTTTTATAATTAATACAACAATGAGTATACTTCTTGTGTTACGATATTGAACTTTGGGTCATCCTGATTATTGGTTTTTGTGGTGCCTGTAGGAGAGATGAATTACTCAATTTGCCTACAGACGACATTGGATTCAAACAAGATTCAATTATTATATCACTTCCTAAAATAAAAAACAATATTTTACGAACGTTTGCAATCACTGATAGAAATTGGATTGAATTGATTAAGCAATATGCAAAACTTAGACCTGCCAAAACTCATCACAAAAGATTTTTTGTAACATACAGAACTGGTCGCTGCATTAACAGCCCTATTGGTATCAACACAATAGGAAAAGTATAAAAAAGACATTGCAGTTTATTTAAAATCGCTTAATCCGGAACTGTTTACGGGTCATTGTTTCCGAAGATCGAATGCTACACATTTGACAAATCGTGGCGGAGATTTGTTAACATTGAAAAGGCATGGTGGGTAGAAGTCTTCAACTGTTGCAGAGGGTTATGTAGATGCTTCACTAAAAAATAAAATTGATGTTGCAAAATGTTTGTTCCGCAAGAAAATATCGACTTACCTGGATATTCAAAAAACTCCAACATCAATAATATAAATTTACCAGGATGCTCAAAAGATTCCAATAGTGTTACTAAAACTAATATTAATAAACATAATATTAATGTAACAAATTTTAATAATGCTTACCCTGGTTTAACAATTAATTCAAAGGACTCCTCAAATGTGGTTATTAATTACAGTGTATATAACAACTATACCATAAATATGAAATAAACAACACCAATACTCAGAAATAACGTTATATATTGTATAGTACTTAATAACAAATTTTACATAACATAAAGCATATAAGAACGGTAACAAACGTACATACGGCGTCATAATCAGAGGTTATAATTTATCATAATTTATAATCACGCATGATCATGAACGTCATCTGACCTCTAACATTGGGCGCAAAATTGAAATTCAAAGAAATTCTTCAAATACAATAAATAAAAGCATGTATAGAATTTACTAATCTTACTAATTTAATGAAAATGAACTATGTAAATTGCAATAAAAAAAATTAAATAAATTTTATTCAATATTTGACATATATTAATATATAATATAATAATTAAAGTTTGGGTGCTATAATAAAATAAAAAAATGAATAGTATATTATTATACAAGTTTAATAAGAGGGGTTATTGTAGAATCAAGTGAGTGCTACATTTCCTCTTATTAAACGTGTGTAATATGTTATTTTTTCTACTTTGCATATAAAAATATAAAATTCTTTGTAGAAATCTGTCCTTTTGACATGTAGGGATTTTTAATAATTATAGTATGTGACAAATCTAAAAATTTAACTGCTTTTGTTTTAAACACAAGTCTTGTTTTAAATGAAATGCTTTAAAACTATTAAAACTTTAACTTACAAATTAATTCAAAATATGGAACAGGAAAATATTTCGTGCACACCTCCAGAAATTAGAGCAGCAGCTGCTGATGCTGTTAATAAACTTCTTCCAGCAAAATCAAAATCAATTTATGATAAAGAATATAACACGTTCGATTCATGGTGCCTGAAAATGTGTGTTAAAACTATTAGCGAAAATGTATTACTTGTTTATTACAATGAAATGAGTAAAACGAAGAAATCATCCACATGATGGGCGTCTTATAGCATGTTACGTGCTTGCTTAAATGTTTATAAAAACGTGACATCTCAAAGTTTGCGAGGTTGGAAGGATTCCTAAAACAGCAGTCAATAGGTTATCAACCTAAAAAATCTAATATTCTGCAAAGTTCGGAAATAGATCGTTTCATACAAGAAGCAGATGACTTGCCTTATTTGGCAATTAAGGTGATTCTAGTTCTCATGTGTAAAATCTTTTGTGTACTAGTGTACAGTTTCCGGTTATGTTGATAATAGGATATGTTGGTGCATACCGTAGAGACGAACTGTTAAACATGACTGTTGATGACGTGAAATTTAGAGACGAAATCATCATTGTTAATATTTCTAAAACAAAACTAAACAAAAAGCCATTCACCAAGAATGTTTGTAATTATCGAGTTACATTGGATTCATTTAATACAAAAACATTTAAATCTACGACCTGTAACTGCTACCACAAAAATATTTTTTTTAACATACCGTAATGGACGTTGCTTATCAAGTCCAATTGGTATTAATAAAATAGGTCAAGTTCCAAAAACTATAGCGTCCTATCTTAAGCTAGCTAACCCTGAATGTTATACCGGACACTGTTTTAGACGATCAAGCGCATCGCACTTAGCCAATAAAGGTGTTAATGTTAATGTATACAATAATTGTCAGGTTGCTACAGCTGCAAAAGAAAACTAAATATTAACTTTTTGAGTTATCATGTATTGTATTTTGTTTGTTTCTCACCTTTGCATTAAATTTCTTTGTTACTAATATTTTAATGTTACAAAGTTAATGTAAACGGTTGTAATTGTTATTTAATTTTCAGTATTTAGTTTATTTTTAAATCTTTTCAGTACAACTCAAGCTTCTAACCCCATGAATACTAATAACTCTTAATTATTTCTTATTTTTAATATGTTTAACCGCATTGACAAATGATTTTTGTGATTTTGACATCATTTCATTCGTGTAAAAAATTCAATGCTGCCACTTATGAGAACAAAAATTTCACTAAAAACGATGTCACAACGAGCTACATTGTGAAACTGTTTTCGGTGTCACAATTAAGAAATTATAAACGCAAAGTAGAAAATGTTATATTATACCACTAAAATGGATGCTATAATAACTTTGATTATAGACGCAAAGTATAAAAAATAATTTTACACATTTAAATTAAAGAATACTCTTAAAAAAGAGTGTTATAGTTTTACATGCTACGGAATTAAGATTTAAACATATGCTTTTTTAATTGTATTGCTTAAAAAATTAAATAATGTGCATTTAAGCAAATAAGGAATTACATATTTTGATCTTTATACGTTGCGCCTTATTAATTGTTATTATTTTGAGTGTAGTAGTGATTAATGCTGCGTTGTTTTCTAATTTGAATTTTGCACTACGGTTAGAAACGTTCAGTATGATAGTGTATTGTTCACCACTGTAAATAACGTTACGACTAGTGTTGGTTATTTGCTATGTGCTATACATACGCCATTAACGAGCAATTTGCTACGTAAAAAGACAAGATTATTTGTTGTATTTATTTTATTTAAAAAATTACAAAAAATATCGTTTTTAAGCTTGCGATAATTTGTTGGACAATTTTAAATTTTACTTTAAAAATTAATTTTTAATGATTACAGTAGAAACATTTCCTAATTTTAATATAAAATCTAAATAAGGTAAAACAAAGTTATAACATCCATAAAAAATAATGTATTCTAAAAAACATTGACCTTTAGAAATTGTGGTTACTGTGTAAAAGCAAATGCTTCAAGTAGAATAATGCCAATAAAACATGTAACATTTAATAGTAGTCGTAGAAAAATTAGATGTAATTTGTAAAGGACCTGTCAGTCGATCTGCACAGTACAAAAAATTGACATGACAAATCCATTCTTACAAATTAAGGGGTGATCTAATAGCTAACTAACGGTTGTTATAATTTTTGTTGTAGAATTTGTGTTGTTTGTTTTGGTTTTGAAATTTTGATTAGTGCTAAAGTCTCTTAAGGTTTTTTCATTATTTTTTATTAACTTTTTGAATTTATTAATTAGAACATATTAAGTTAAAGGTTACGTAAGCAAACAAAAATCATTTTACTTATAAATACCTGAACCACCAACCACTAAATTAAAAAAAAATTTAATTAAGGGTTGACTAGCAGTCGTTTATGAGGTAATTACAAAATTACATCTAAAAAACATCATTTTGAACTAAATTGTTCACTTTGATGTTACGCCACTGATTCCTGTTGTAATACAATAATTAGCGTTTTGCTACGCCACTGTCTTCAAAAAGTTGCGTAGAAAAGATGCGTTTACAAATCCATTATAAATTGCGCGAACTCTAATAAAATGTTCAAGACTTAATAAATAAAGTAGCTTTTAGAGTTACTAGTATTTATAGTTTTTTTAGTTAACTATATAAATTAATTTTAATTTTTTTTTCAGATTGTGTACATTCAACTAAAAACTTGGAGCATCTAACAACTTCTGGAATTAGGTTTTTTGCCGTACATTTTGCATCTGCCATCTGTTTATCGTTTGAGTGCAGAGTTTTAATGGTAAATTTATCCTTATTATTATAATTGTTAGTGTGCACGTAATAAGTTTAAGATTTAACGGTACAATACCAATGAATACCACACAAGAATTATTTTTAGTTACAATACTCTACTTTATTAAATTATATTCTTACAAAAAATTATTGCTTTTGTTTTGTTCGTTTAAATAGTTTTGCATTATTTCTAATTATACTAATAACATGTTAGTATTATGATATATAAGTTAGCATTTATTTTATAATATGCAATAGCAAACTTTTACGTGTTCTAAAATCAATCAAAGTTGAATTTAATTTGTTTGACAAAATATTATTTGCATTATGATTTTGTGATAAATATTATTTATTAATGTTATAGTAACGCAGTTGACGTTTAAAATTGTCTATTTTGTAGATAATATGTTTTCATTTTAATATAAAGCAAAAAATAAGACACAAAATGTAATGACATCTGACATGTTGCATCTTGTTACAAAATTATATATAGAAACATTGTTTCTTTAATGAATTCTAATACAAATTCACAATGAATTATAATTAAGTTGCGTTAAATATTATTATAATAACCTTCAGTATCACGCTTATACTATCGCTTACGATAATGGAATATAAACATTAATGGTTTGTAGTCACCTATGCAAAGACTAATAATAAATCTTAATATGTACTTGCTAAATATTAGATTTTTTTTTAATAACGCTAATGCTAATTACAATTTAGTAATAATAAAATATATTTGTGTTAAAATCGTACATTAAATATTGGTAAAATATTTGGGTGCAGCGTGTAGTCAATGAATGTAATAATAAACTACTACAACTAACATTATATGCTAATATATGTAAGTTATATTTCCTTTTGGAAATATTTTGTTTTTAAAAAGAAAACTAAGTTTCAATTTAACTTTATTTTTATTTATTTATTCAACGACTGATTGCCACGGCGGTTGTTAACAAACGTAATAATTAGTTTTACAACTCAACTAAATAAAATGCTTACATCTACCTTTTATCTTTCTCATAGAAAATGCTTATCATTGGAAACTATAATGCGGCGGTGTTACATGAGCGTCTCCCTTGTTTCTATTTCCTGTAATATAACTCTTCTCTGCCGAGTTGAAAGACTGTCCCCAGGCTTTCTTATAAACATTGACCTTAACTTATTCTTAAGTTTACAAAAAATAATGATTACAATAATTATTAAAATGAGAAACAAATAATAGGTAAGTTGGTAATAAAGGGGTATTTCTTGAGGGTGCATTACTCAATCTTCAAAGATTCGTTTTTGTAAGTTTTCGTCAAAATTAATTTTTGTTAGCTCAAAAGGTTGATTAATTGTATTAATTTCTTTAAATTCTAGTTGCGTAATTTCACGTAAAATCATTTCTTCGTATACCTCTTCTTTACTATTAACAAACAATTGTTGCTTAAATTCTATAAAACAATTTAAATGTAGTTTAATTAACGAATGTTTACTAATCGTAACAGTTCCTTTTGTTTTGCACTGGTATTTTAACACTTCACTTTCAGTTATCACAACATAGTTCGCCTGATTAAGGGCTATTAACCTGGTTGGCGATTGACCAATTTTTACAATAGTACAGTTGTCAACACTATTTTGTAATAAATTTTTAACACAATTATTGTCAATTTGCACTGTATCGTTGTTTTCGATTATATACTTGTTTTCTATCTAAAAATAGTTAGTAACACATTCTAGCTGGTTGTAGAACCACACTAAATAATCACATCGTTCTAGAACATACATATGTTTCGTGATAGGGTACTTTTACAATTTTATATAATGTTGAATTGTTATCTTCCACTATTGGGAACTCGATTGAAATAATTATTGATTGGTGGTGTCTAAACCTATTCGTACGGCTAGTATTGAGTTATAATAATGATCGTTTAATAAATTTAGTGTTCCTTTTGGATATAGAGCTTTTAAATAATTTAGTTCGTTACGTAATTTTGAATAAGGTAGTAAGAAAGGGTGTAATTGGTTTCTGAATCCTAGTATAATTGATTGATGTACCTCATTGACAAATGTTTCTACTTCGTTTATGTTGTTTTCTAAAATAAATATGATTTCAAGTATTAATGTGTATTGATCTACTTCTGAAATTTTCTCGTTTAAATGATTTATGTGCTTTTCAATTAATAGCCCGTTAGTATTAATGTTGTTAGTTAAATTTTGAATTTGATTAAACATGGTTTGTAATAACGTTGTTTTATAATTTACATTCTTGACAATGTCAATCTGATTTTCTTTTAGTCGCTGTATAATTTCGTAAATTTCTTTTGTTTCGTCATCGTCCATTACTCCAAAAAACTAATTTGCTGTCTTACCAATAAAATTAAAGGGTGACCGCTTGTTTCGTTTAAATGATATAAAATTTTTCTATTTTCTGATAATGGATTGTATTTGATTTTGGCATTGCTTTAGTAATTTAACAATATTTACGTCATGTTCAGATGTTAAACTAATAATATGAATAAACTTACATGGCTATATTCTAAAGTAAAAACTAATTTATGGTTAGATACGTGCTTATACGCGTTTCCTAACGCTAAGGGTAGCAGATAATTATTAATGGGTTTGGTTTGTATTTCCTTGTCCGCTAGTACTAGGGCCAGGATCGTAAGGGTTAGTGCTGCCGTTTTCCTGTAACAACACATTCCTTTTACTTGTTTTGATTCAATCTCGTTTAAATTTAGTGTTTTTGTTTCGTTTGTTTTTAAATGTTACGGTCTTGTCGGTTACGTTTTGAATTTTAATTTTTATTTCTCCGAACATATACAATTTGCTAAATTTTCTTCTATCGTATTTTCTGGTTGTTTTTGTTGTATTTTTTCCTTTGTCTTGAGTATGTTTTCTTTTACTTGTTGATTAAGAAGTTCTGTTGTTTTGTTTCTTTCATTTATGTAATCTTCGGTTATTCGGTTACTGGTTTTGTCGAAAGGTAAAATGTTTCATTCGTTGCCATTAATTATTTGAAAGGGTGTAAATTTCGTTGTTGTAAGGATGCTATTATTATATGAAATTACTACCATGTGCAATTGGGTTTCAAATGACAATTTTGATTTTTCACTATTCGATACGCGCAATGATTCTGTCACGGTCGAGTTAAATCTTTTAAAAATTCCATTTGATTTCGAATTTTCGGTGCAGACCTTATGGTGATTAATTTTATGGGTTTTAAGAAATTTTGCTGTTAAGTTATTGCAAAAAGATGGATCGTTGTCCGTAATTAATTTTGAAAAAATACCGTGATGCGATATGTACAAGGTTAAATGTGATAAAATCGTCTGGGAGTTCCTGTCCGGTAAAAGATAAGTTTGTGCATACTTTGAGATTGCATCAACAATAGGTTAATATAATTTTTTGGTTAATAAATAGTTGGCATGTACAATTTGGAAAGGTTTATCTGTGGTTGGTGTCAATGCTATTGACAGTTTTAGTGGATTTCTGTCTATTTTAGATAGGTTACAAATTTCGCAGTTGTTAATATAAGTTGTTACATCTGCTTCCATTTTCGGCTAGTAATATAAATTTTTTAATGAATTATATGTTTCGTTGATTCCTCGTTGTTTCGTCTTTCCCGTATGATAATATTCCAACTACTTTGTTTGTTCAATTTGTTCTTCTACGTCGTCTAATAATTTATTAGTCACTTTAATTTTAATAGTGTCATTGAAATTTTCTCGAATAATTCTTAAGATATCTTTTTCCATGTTGCGTTTTTTAAAGTAAATTCTGGTATTGATATTCGGTTGTATAATTTCTTTCAGGGTTCTTAAAATTTCTTCATCGTAGTATCCGAAAGGTAAATTACAATAAATTTGTTTTTTTGTGTTTTCAAACAATTTTATGTGTTTGACTATTGCTTCTGTAGAACTTCTATGAGTATCGAGTATGACTTGGTTTTTTGCCAAGTTTAGTGGTGCGTCGTTGTATGGGATTTCGATTTGTATTTCTCTTCTTGAAGTATGAACGGTTTGGTTGTCCTCCTCTTGTTCCTGTGATAAATTGTTTAAGGTATCGTCCAATTCTGCTAAGTCTTCTTCGGTGGGTCCGTCAGCATTCGCTATAAGAGTGTTAAAGTCGATGTCATTTGTATAGATTCCTTTCGGTGGTCTCGATAATGCGTCCGCCACATAATTTTCCTTGCCTTTTCTATTTTTATTTCGTAGTTGTACTCTATTAAACTTAGTTCCATCTTGTTAATTTTGAATTTGCCTCTTTAAGCGAAAATAACCAAGTAAGAGGTCTATGATCTGTTTCAATTGTAAATTTATTTCCATAAAGGTACGGTCTAAAATGTTTTGTTGCCCAAACAATCGCCAAAACTTCTCTTTCTATTGTGTTATAATTTTTCTTTGCATCGTTAAGTGTTCT
Organism: Aquatica leii; assembly: GCA_035610365.1. Taxonomy (NCBI): domain Eukaryota; kingdom Metazoa; phylum Arthropoda; class Insecta; order Coleoptera; family Lampyridae; genus Aquatica; species Aquatica leii. The sequence continues at coordinate 105,454,552 of CM069432.1, forward strand.
TGATCCATAGGCCACGGGGTGATCGTCTTGAGTTAATACTGCTCCTACAGTTTCGTTTGAAGCGTTTGTCGTTAAGGTGAATGGTTTACTTATGTCTGGGTATATTAAAATTGGGTCATTAGTCAACAGTGTTTTACATTTATTTACGGTTTCTATGAATTCTTCGTTGATTTGTATAGTGTTATTCTTTATTAATTGTTTAGTTAAAAGTCTAGTAATTTTTGCGAAATCCTTAATAAATTTTCTATAGTATCTTAAAAGTCCTAAAAATCCTTTTATTTCCTTTTGTGTTTTTGGTATTGGATAGTTTTTTATTGTCGCAATTTTCTTAGGATTTGGTTTTATTCCTTCTGTCGTAACGATATGTCCTAAGAACCCGGTTTCTTTCTTGCAGAACTCGCATTTGTCGAGTTGCAGTTTTAAATTATGAATTTGTAATTTTTTGAATACTTTTTCTAATGATTTTTTATGTTCTTCCAAATTAGGTGAAAATATAATAATATCATCTAAATAAACTAAGCAGTGTGTGTTGATTAGGTCTCTTAGCACGTGATTTATCATGCGTTGAAAAATCGCCGGTGCGTTTTTCAGGCCAAAAGGCATTCGGTTGAATTCGAAATGTCCGAATTCCGTATTAAACGCCGTCTTTTGTTTTGAATTTTTGTCTAGTCTTATTTGGTAGTAACCTGATGTTAGGTCCAAAACGGTAAAGTATTGCGCTCTTTCTAGTTTGTCTAAGATATCTTCCATATTCGGTAGTGGATGTTGACCATCTATGGTTTTTGCATTCAGTTGCCGATAATCTATGACCATTCTTGTTTTTTCTTTTCCTAATGCGTCTGGCAACAACAAATTTTATTTAACTTTAGGATGTATGTCATGAGTCTAAGAGACTCATGACAATCTTAAAGTTATTATATAATTTAAACGCTACGTGCTAGTTTTTTGTTGAGTCACAAGTGCCTCTGACTAACCATCATCTAGCAAAATGAGTTATAAAACTTAGGAAACTATTTTTGTTACTGGTTATAAAAAAATTATTTATTGCCTACCCCACAAGTGCATACCATGCACGTCTCACACGTGTTTTTGTGCAGATTAGCAAGAATTTACTCATCAGTTACAATTTTACTGACTGATAAACGTTATGTAGTGTTAGGTTTGATCTTCTATTATTGCATTGTCGTATAAAGCTAGAAATTAGTGTTCATTTTTATAGCTTTCCGTAAGTATTTCTTACATTTATTTTCCTAAAACGTAAATTGAATGTTTACGATATATTATGGTATCTTACTTTATTTATTTTAAAGTAAATGTAATGGCATCGTTTAGTAAAACTAAAAGAGTGCGTTTGTGTGATCCAAATTTTGAAGATACTCTAATGCAGTGGTACGAAGAAGGTGATAAGGGTATTTAAAACCTGATGTAGATTTTTTTTTATTATTTACTCCTATATGTCATACTTGGGAATTATTCCTTGTTCACTCTCGAACTGGTGTGATTCCAAAAGAATTCGTAACTATTGATGAACAATTATTAACATTCATAGGACGTTGCAGCTTTACTCAATATATGCCGAGTAAACCTGCAAAATATGGCATACAGTTTTTTGGGTATGTAAAAGTGACTATGCAATCGATAGTTTAGTTTACTTAGGAAAGTAGCCAGGTGATCAGATCTCTAAAAGCGTCTCAAAAAATGTAGTTAAAACTTTAGTGTTATTAATAAAAAATAGTTTTTAAAATATCACCTTTGATAACTATTTTACCAATATACTAGTAGTCCAACAGCAAAAAATTTAACTCTAGCGAGTTACGTACTGAAAAGAAAATAAATTCGTTGTGCTCGTAAGTTCCATGCATCACGATGATAAAATTGATAAAAGAAGTACTAACAAAAAACCAGACATAATAAAATTTTACAACCACACAAAGGGGTGGCGTGGATCACATAGATCAAATGTTGAGTAATTGCACATGTAAGCGACAAACTCGACCCTGGCTATTTGCAGTTTGGTCAAACGTTATGTATGTTGTAGTGCTTAATTCCTTTTTTCTTTATATTAGGTAAAATCCAAATTATGGTGCTCATACAAATCATAAAAGACGACTATTCTTAAAGGAATTATCTTAGAAATTAATATTACCGTTTATAAAAATGAGATATCAAAATCCTAAACTACAACGCACTATTATAAACGATATAAAATACATTGTCGACATGCCGGAACCACCTGTACTTGACCTCACCACCAAAAAAGAAATGATGTAGCATGTGTTCTAAGATTAGTAGAATGAGTACGCTGCGATGTGATAAATGTACACCTACCTGTAAAAAGCATAGTGTAATAGTATCTAAAAAGTGTGAAAATTAAAAATATATATTCAATAAAGTTATGTTTAATTCTAAATTAAAAATTAAATTTCTAAATTTTTAATGTTTTTGTGTCTGACTACCAGTTGTTTAAAAGATTCAAAAACTCAATTGTACGTATATACCCTATGAAAGTCTTAGAGATTCATGTTATGCGTTAACCTTGATAAAAGTAGTTAGACATCCTAGGATTAACTTTTACGTTTGTTTACATTTGTTATAAAAGTTTTAGGAAGTTTTCAAATGTATGCTTTTTATTTACATTTACAGAACTGCGTAATTCAAATAAATTTTAAATATACCGTAGCTTAAAGCTACAACCTATAACATAGTATGGTAAACAATATCAATGCAAATGTAAAATTCCTACCCGAGTAAAGCACTGGACAGCCGTTTAGCCCTTTTGGGTCTCTTTAGCAGTGAAAAAGCATTCTAATGTATACTTTCACAAATACATGAACACAGCTATAGCTTTACATTAACTCTCAATCGATCAAAGTATTTTACAGACACAAGCGGTCAAGGTGAGTTCATCGGACCCATTACTACTTTCCTTACTGAATATGGTAGCGTTATCAAAATAATAAGTTGTAAAGTGTTATGCGTTTTTTTAATAGTATTTACATTTCAAGTCAGAAATGAAGTTACTTACAATTATCACTAGTTACAATTTTAACAAAATGTTCATTACATACATCTTTTTCAGATGATTTGCAATACTGTTTTTGTTTTCTTGATTTTCTTGGCGGGTACAAGTGACAACATTTTTTTTTTCTAAACAGAGAGTCTTTTATTTGACGGTGATGTGTTTTCATCAGATATAATATGACTGATGGCATTTTAAATACCTTGTTGGATACCGCTGCTCGCCTGACTCCTGCACATTTGTGGTCGGGCTAGATTTTTGGCTAACTCTTGTAAAAATAAAGGCCTATGATGTGACTTATTTTTTTCCAATCAGGATATATATTTGTCCAAATTGCAAAGAAGGTATTTCTACAACAATCTATGGCAATAAAGAGAAACACAAACGGCCATCGTCTGCTTTTTTTGTTTTGTCATATATTCGTGTACGATTTGATCTAGTGCATCCACACTTTTGTATGATTATAATAACTGATTATTTCTGGAACTGTTTCTTCTCTTTTAGTAACTGAAGCATGATACATGGCAGATACTAATATGACGCTTTTGTTTAATTGTGCCACGTACGACACTAAAGTGGTAGTTTTCGTAAACGCAAATATCGAGAAATGTTTTGGTCGTTTTCGGTTTGGCAAAAAATGTTTTGGCAGGAATATTTTGTTTTTAAGAACAGTTCTTACTATGGTCAGGCCATTACGCAACAAACGTTGCGTTAATTCCAAGTCCGTGAAATAGTTATCGCACGTCACATTTTTATTGGAGTTTTGATATGGTTCAGCAGGTGTTTCTACTACGTAGGCTGCCAAACTCACTGCATTCGTGTTTTCTTGCTTTCTTAAATAGGAATTTCCTTTTAGTGGGTAATAAGTAGAAGAGTCACGCAACCACCAAATCTTCATTCTATATTTATCCAGTTTTGCAAGCATGTATTGGCAAAATAGACAGTGACTTCTAAATGGTACTAGCTGCTTATCTACACTGATGTTTGCTCCTGGTGTATAGTGTTTTTCTATGGAATTTCCCAAATGTCTCTAAGTCCAGCGAGTTTATCGTGCCTTCTTCTCTTTTTCCTTGTGTCTTTATTGTCAAATCTAATAAATTGTAGAAGTGATTTTGATCTTACTAAACACATCGTTGCACAAAAGACCGGTGGTTCATATATAAGACTACACAGGACATTACAAGATGTAGAATTCTGCTTGAGCTGCTTTAATATTAATAAACTTCACAATGATTTTAATAAAAACACCGATATATAAATTTTTTGTTTTATAGTTATGTTACATTTCGCCAACTTTAACTGGCTTTATCTTCTGTAAAATTAAAATACAAAAATTATGTGATAATTATATACATTATTAATTCAAATTAACAATTAATATTAGTAATTACAAAATTTAGTGTAGAAAAATAATTTTTTTGTAAACTTACATGATTTAATTATAAACAACAAAAATTTTTTTTTAAATAAAATTATTTAAAAAAAAACCATAACTTTAAGGACTAAAAATTTTTAATAAATTAACATGAAGAAACTATATTTCGAAATGGAATTGCAATTGAGAATAATAACATGTCGGAATCAAAGTAACATAATTTATAGGAAATGCTTATTAAATACAACGCAATAAAAAAAAGTGGTTTGAGTATAAAATGTATAATTACTATTAAATTAATATTAAGATTGCGTAGAAAAAATTTTTAAAATAACGAATAAATTAAATTAAATTATATATTGTTAGAAAATATGGTACTTAAATTCATCACATCATTGCGGAAGTTAAACCTCTCTAAGAAAAGGCGGGTATGCAATTTTTGTTTTTTGTGTAATATGGTTGATTTGGAATAATTGAAGTTGTGAAAATGATTTAGTGAGTGTACATTTAAGGCAGATGGATTCTTAATAGCATTTTTATGTTGAGTTATTCTGTTTTAATAACTATTTGGTTTGACCTATATAGACAGGGGGGCAATTAATACAATTCATTTGGCTAATTTTTCTGAAAGTGTGTGTATATATAGTATTGAAATATATGAAGGAGTAGGAGTTATGTCAATATTGAATAGCGGAACAAAAAAGTTTAGTTGAAGTTGAAAATTATCAAACGTATTGTGGTGATTGCTGAATGTGATTGTTTTCTATCTAGTTTTGATTGTATAATTTATGAATTATACTGGATAGTTATTATTCATTAATATTCGTCGAATGATATTTATATTTTGTTTATGAAAGTTTTCAGAAGAAAGTTTTATTGCTCGGTTAACTAAACTGTAAATGACTGATTGCTTATATTTAAAAGATGTATTAGAATTATAGTTAGTATAACAATCAGATTTTATATCTTTTCTATACTAATTAGTTTTTATTGCACCATCCGGCAAATGAATGATTATTAAATCAAGACAATTTAGAGGTCTGTTTTTTTCTAAAAAGCAATTAAGTATATTATTTGTTAATGACGACGTTAAACAAAATTCAATTCACATGTAATTAGAACGAGTAAAGTCATTAGAGAGTAGTAAAGTGAAAAGTAACTTAAGACAAGAAAAGAAATCAAATACAGCAAAGTGACTCCACTGCTTCAGTTAAATGATGAAACTTGATTTTACATAAACTCGCTGCTATACAACAACAGATTGTACTGTTGTAAGACTGATAAGAATGCATGTCGACAATACTTTTTATTTATCAATGAAAACGTGTACCTTTTGTTATCGTGTACATTTCAAAACGTGATTTTGTTTAGTAAACACTTTTTTAATGAAGCCGTACTCTTAGATTATTGTCCGCAACGTTTTTTTTTTGCAATCGTAACACTGCATGTTTTGCTGTGATAATACTGTTTCACACAAACTCACACAAATTAATAGTAGAAAATTGATTAGTATAAATCAAAATTATAATATATTATCGGGGCTGTATTATTTCTCGATGACCATGTTTTAGAAAAGACTGATTAATTGTAAATTAAATACGTTCGAACATTCAAAAACTTATCAGTAAATTAGAAGATGAAATTTAAGTTTCATGTTTAGTAAACAAGTTTAGTAAATATTAATTCTTTATTCGTTAATATTTTGTGATAACTTATATCGCTATAAATGGGAGTCTATTATGGTTATTTTTATTAATTGTTCTCATATTATCGCAAAAGCCCTAAAAGTATCAAATTTGTGTTTTTTAACTCCCTGTATATTATTAGATTTTTGGAATCTTCGGTCAAAATAAGTATGTTTTAATCACATTTATGAGAATAACTTTAAGATTTTTTAAATAATTTGAATTGAATTTAACGTTTAGACCTCATAAACGTTATTAAAACACACACTCATTTTTAACGGAAAATCAAAAATGTAATAATATACAAGAAGTTCCAATTTACATAAACACGACGTTGATAGTTTTAAGGCTTTTGCGACACTCTGTATAATATAATCGTATTTTTAAAAAGTAACCATAATAGACCCTTCATATATTCCAAAAGTAAAACTTTTTGAAAGTCACCTATTTCCTGCCATATAGCGTAAATAAATTTGTAAAGTATTTAGTGGGAAAAGAATTATAGTACTTAATGAGAAACGGTAAAATGTACTTGCCTTCTTGACAAGATGTTACTGTAAACAATTATTTTGACGATTAAAACAATTACCATATGAATACAAACAATAAGACTTGTTATATATATATGTATAAGTACTTTTAACTACTATGTTTAATTTTATAAGAAAAATAGAAGGAATATTGTTAACTTAAAACGTATGTTTGTTAAATTGCAATATTTGTTTATGTAGCTGAAGTCTTGTTATGGTTACAACTGCAGATAAACGTAATATAGTAATCTCAAAAGTAGATGAATGCCACGTGACTTTAAATTTATGACGTCAGAATAAGTAATGTTGCCAGTTCTTATGTTGACATTTTATTGAGGTTAATTTAAAATTGGTTATGTTTTACATTCTTTTAAATAATTTTATAAGCGGTTTGTTCTATTAAAAATCTCTAGTTATACACAAATTTATATTTGTAAGATTGGCAGAATTAATATTTCAATCATCCGATTTGATACTTGATTTGTTTAATTAACTGAGTGGCTTTCGACTTTGCATTAAGGGTGAAATTGTTTTTACTTTTAATTAAATCAATATCAATTTGGTTGATATTACAATTATTCAAATTGATTGTAGAATGTTTTTTTATCTGAATTATCCCGACAGTAGTTATTTCATCGTTGTAAAATAATATTTATCATGGAACAACCAACAAAAGCAGAAGCTACATATATTTTGTGAATAATATGAACAATCAGTACTAACTACTAGCCGTTTTGGAACACGAATTCAATAAATTGTTTGAATGAACAAGTCGTCTGACAAATAAATTGCATTTATTTGAATTATTCCAACACTTCGATGTTTTATATATAATCTTTTTTTTTGTTACATTACTACATAGGTATGGAGTATAATTCTTGGAACTAAAAAACAAAACAGTTTAATATAATAGTTATTTCTTCTAGCAGCGACTATTTATTAAATTAACGAACAATGTTTGCACCTTGGTTCTGTTTCTTACTCTCAAGTCACCAGGTTCTCCTGCAATAACTTTGACCCAGACATCCTCGTATAAACTTATTAAACCTTTTTTTTTAAGAAATACTAGATGAAAAAGAGAACAATGCTACTGAAGACACAGAGAACATTGTTAATGCCAATTTATTTATAACGAAAATAATAAAAACAGGAAACTAACAGTAACAATTATTTTACATACTACATTGAAAAAGAAATGTGCATATTTTTTTAACAAAAAATTTGAATGGTAGACAATTTGCATTTTAAATAGGGCATCATTAATTTATATAATTTTTTAATTAGTCAGAGTCACTATCATCATTTAAATTAATAATGAGCGGCGCCACGTCCCCGTCGTCGAAAGCTACTTCTCTCTTCCACCAATCTTCTATTATTTGTTCGCAATGTCGAACAGAATTTGCCCATGCATCTTCTGGCACCGCCATTAAAGCTTCTTTCCACATATTTAAGCAGCTTTCAACTGATTTTCCATCCCTTCCTATATGTTTATTATAATAAGTTTTTGTAATTCCCCATATGAGTTCAATTGGATTGAATATACAATGATAGGGAGGGAGACGAAGTACCTTATGGTTATATTTTTCAGCCAATTGATCGGCTGCATACATTTTTTCAGGTTTATTCCTATAAATCAAAATTTTAGTTTATTCATTAACAGAAAAATATTAATTTACCTTTCAACAATGTGTAGTAACTCTTTCTTTAAGCAATTGATTTCAAATGAAACATGTTGTTCTTTTAACCATTTCTGGATATCTTCTTTTTTCCATCCACTATTTGGAGTCTTCGTAACCAAAGTACTGTGGTATGGAGCATTGTCCATTATAATTGCAGAAGGTTTAGTTAAATTTTTCAGTAATTTATTCTCAAACCAATTCAAAAAATTTGCTTGATTCATTTCCCCGTGGTAATCTGAGTTTTTGGTCGAGGAACTAAACACCAAGTCTGCACCAGGAATAAATCCATTCTTATTACCGGCATGAAGTACAATATACCTGTTTTTAACAAATTTTAATAACAAGCATAATAAAAGTTTTATCTAAGTTACCTTTTGCCATCGACTTTGGTAGTTTTTACAGTTTTTAAAACGTCATCCTGCCAAGAACGACCCACTGTACCATTCTGAAAAATCCAGGTTTCATCCAAGTAAACAAATTCGTAAGTTTTTGCTTTTTGAATTCTTAAATACTCTTTTAAGAATCGAATCCGTTTGATTACAATGTTTGGTAATTCCATTAAACCTCGTCTAGGATTATCTTTTTGGTACTTAAATCCTATGTTTTTGAGAACAGTATTTAATGATGTTTCACATCCTTTAAAAAGTTCGTCAGCAACAAGTTTCTGTCTCAATAATTGAACTGTTACATGTTCATCTAAGTTAATTAAAATTGTTAAATTGAATTTTTACTAATTTTACAACTTACTATTTTCATACATTCTATAAATTGTGTTTCGAATAGCAACCTTGGCAAAATTATCAATGTTTGTTACTGGCCTTGGAAGTTTTCGTTTCAATTGAGAAGTACTCGGGATACTTTCATCGTTAACTTTCTGGGATGCTCGGTTTACGGTGGAAATACTTATCTTTAAGGCAACTGCTACACGCTGTAATAAAACTTAAAAAGTAATTTTGTTCTTAATTAGTTAGTTAAACATACCTCTCGAACATTATTCAAAGATAAAAACGGTCCACCTGCATCACGTTCTTGCTCGAAAAATTCAATTAACGAAACTACCAACTCATAACCACGTTTTCCTAATTCCGTACCAGGCATATTAATAAACTAAACTCGCAAAATAAGTAATCAAGAAAATTGTTCTGAAAAGAACAGTTTTAATATAAATAAGAAACCAAAACGAAATTAACCTAACTTGACAATAATAAGTACGCGAAAAAGTGACAACACCGTGTTGTAATACCAACCTCTTTCTTAAAATTCATGCGAAAATAAACACAATCTTAAACTGTTTAGTGTGGTATGATTTTGACGTCATATGTCACGTGGCATTCATCTACTTTTGAGATTCCTATACATACATTTTATTAAGTTAGGTCAGTGTCAACACGAAGAAATAAAGATTGGCAGATCCTGTAATTATTTTATTAACGATTTATTTTGTAGATGATGAGAAAATAAAAAAAATAATCGACACAATACACACGTTTAAAAATACGTACCTCAAAACATTTATAACATAGTTAAAATCAGTTAGAATCAACAATTCTCCTCCATATAAATAGTCAGGACCGGCCTGAAAACTTAAATTGCAAATATTTCAAGCTCACTTTATAACAGATTCTTAACGGAAAAATTTTCATATAACGCCATCCTGCATATGCATACTTACCTATTTAGTTAACAATTAGGAAATTTCCTAAAAATTTCAACAACCCATTTTCATAATGACATTTGGAAAAATTCAATTTTGTTTAAATTAAGGAAATCTAATAAAGTAAGAGATTAAAGTGTGTAAAACGCCGTTTATATTTTATATGTGTCTTTTTCATTGTTGTTAGAGTGCGCGCGGCTTAATAGAATCACGTTGGAACTTAATAATAATAACCAAATGATAATAATATCCAATACTCAGAAAAAAAATGTTTATTTGTTAGAGAATACATATGTGATTAACGGGTTGTTAATTTAGAAAGTGAAATCATAGCATCAATAAAAGCAAAAAATGTCATTATTCAAATTTTTATAAAATGTTTAAAAAAAACAAAATTTTGAACCAACGAACCGGTAGCATTATTAGTTTCTTCACACCGTTAATAAAAGAAAATAAAAAATAACGTTATGATGTTTAATTCACTGTTCTGAGAACTACACAATTCTTCTTAGAAAGTTGCTGACAGTATAAATAAATACAAAATAACGTTATCACATAAGACGTAGTTAATTTAAGTTACGTTATTCGTGTATAGAAACAAACCTAAGATAATTGGTAACATAAACCAAAATTATAATTGTTATAAACGACGTTTTTTCTGTGCAGTATCATACGCCTGGTCTTAATAAAGTGATAACAATACCCTATTGATAACATTATCTATGATTGCAATTATTTTTTTTTTAAATCACATTAAGATTTAGCTTTGTTTGCATACAAGATCTTGGCCTAACTCTATTGTGACGTATTTACTAAATGCGCGTATTGTAAATTGTTAAAAATGTAGACCCGAAATAAATCGAGATCTTATACGATAACATGCGGTTTACAGATCAAAGTTTATTTTTACTAATAAAGATAAGTTACTGAAATATAATATTCAAGACGGGTCATTAACTGCTCACAGCGCCATCTGCGTTATAATACTTGAACTTATTATTGCTACTAAATTAAAATTTTGTGTGTCAGTAGTTGCGTTCTAACTCAAGTTTGCGTTATATATGTTCAATTTTCGACCTTAATGACAACGCAGTATAATCGTTAACATATTTCACTGGGAACAGAACCACTCGAAAACTACATAACGTAATTAAAAAAGTAAACCCTCAAATGAAAGGAAAAGATTTCATCTTTCCTTAAGCTATTTTATATTTTTTTATTTTTAATAGTATTAGTATAGTTTACAGAAGAAGTAGAAAATTATCATTGAAAAATATTGCTTACTTTGTGACCTTTTTTTATAGAAAAAAACAATTTTTTCAAGATTTTAAAATACGTTACATGATGCTGACAAGACTCATCTTTCATAGGAACACATTTTTGCGTTCTTATAACTAATATTTTTTGAGATGTCTTGTACCCCGTACACGCGCATGTGCTACTTAAAATGCATAAACAAAATTGTAACAAAATTGCTGAACTATGAACAGCCAACTAGCTCTAATGTCGTCTCCTGACCTCTATCCACGACTAGCAAACATCGGAAGTAGGTTAAGTACCGATTTCCGATTAAATAAAATAAAATTAATTAAATTTCCGGGAAGCGCTACTGGGTTAAACAACCGACCACGAAGAAGGCTAGGATCAACCCAGAACTCCTATCGACATCAGAATTAGACAATGGTAGAAGTAAAGAAAAAGAAAACAAAGAAAATAACGATGGCAGCAGATTCTCAAGTTTTTAGTAAAACTACTCTGTATTAAATATCGTTTACTAAGTTATACTGTACAAAAAATAATAAATAATCAACTACAGTAAAAAAAAAGATTTATCCTGCACTTTGTATAAATTATAATCGTATAGGTTTCGCCTACTATAAAAAAACACGCGTGCTTGCGTTAACCCTTCTTTGCTTAAGGTTATGAATGTTATGATTATGCGTTGTGCAGAGCGGTTTTATAACTTTGAGGGTTTTTGTTTGCGTTGTGTCGAGGTAAAACGGCTGTAAGAGTACTTAAGTGATTTCGAGATCAGCACTACGATCTCCCCCAAAAGCTGCGCCTACTAAACAAGTCGTTCCCCCTATCGGACAGCGAGGAATTACCTTCTATCGTACGTAACCTTAAACTTCTACAATCTAGCGTACGAAACTATTTCTTACAGGTCGTTTTTATCCATGCTGCCCCCCGTATACAAAACCGATGTCTGTAAATTTTTGTAAATACAACTTAAATTTTGGGTATTAGTATTGAAATTTACATTGTTACGGTATATAGTAATGTAGATAGATTTTGATAATAATCTTTTATGATACTTAGATTCTACATATAAAATTATTGGGTTGTTGAAATCCAAATTAGTTTTTTAGTTATACACCGTACATTAACAATTTTGGAGTAAGTTACAATACACTGGTTTCCATTTGGTGGTATAGTAATACTAACGTTAGTTTCAAATAAAATTTTGTTTATATATATTTTGTTAGAACGTTAAGGTTTTTTGTTTGAAACTGAGGTCTACATAATTTTAATTTAATTTTTTATAGTTTTAATTATGTATATTTTTTATGATGGAGGTGTTGAGAGAAATAATTTATGATCATTGATACAACAAATTTGGTGTACAATTCTGTCAGTATTTTATTGGTAGTTTTAGTAACTGTTGATAATATCAAAAGTGTTATAAATTTCATGATCAGGAATGGATGTACTTTTATCATCTACTAGCTGACCCGACAAACTTCATACCGTTTAACAGTCAATGCATGTCGTGTTACTTACTAGTTGAACTAAATTTATAATTTTATGAAAGTAATGCAATGAATATAAAAAAAATATTAAGTTCAGTACTTAAAAAATATAAAAGTTTGCCATTTAATGGATTAATAATCTTGGTATTAAAGTGATATCCATCGTCTCTTTGCTAAAACATTAGCGGGTATTGCAACGTGTCATATGAACGTTTCATATATTTTTTTTAGTTCTCAGGATTGCAACTTTATCTATTGTGGGAGCGTTAAATGTACGTTTATGTGTTCCAGCTGGTCGTTTATCCGCTCTGATCACGACTTTATAATCATCGTTTGGCATGCGCTTGTTTTTGAGAAGCACGAAGTATGGCTCTACTTCGTGCCATACCAACGCGGCGCTCTTCTCATGCAATTTGTCGTTCTTTATCAGTTAATTGATTGGCAATGCTTTGTAACCTAATTGCATCACGGCTCCGTTGGAAAAGGTTAAATCTTCTTGGTTGCGGCATCTAAATTTATAAAACAAATTAATAATAATTCTCACAAATCGCAGACAACTTTCTTGACGTAAAAGTGAAACCAATCGATACGGCAATTGTTTTTTTTAAATTAAGTCATTTGTTTATATATCATTTGTTCTATATTTAAGGAGACTGATATAAATTTCTGAACGCACGCATAAATATTTGACAACCAATAAATATCTCAATCCTTATTCAACTGACATTATTCTATACCTGTATTTATTTAGTATGTTCTCTAATATGAGGGGAGAGTTTATGGTATCGACTGGATTGCATCTCACTCATACACTTGACGTCAAGCATTTAAGAAGAAATTTTTTATCCATAAGCATAATGTTTCTCAAACGCGTTTAGCTCTTATTACTACCGTTTTTTAATTAATTAGTATGCTAAATTAATGTATAAGCTAATGCTTCCAGATCTACGATACCTTTAAATTGATACAATAGGATTACGATTTAGGCGCAATTTACATGATATTCAGTTAAGAAAACTGTTTATCTAGTGGTTATAAGTATGTCTCTGTAACGATACTATTTAGTAGCAGTGGCGGAGTCACAAGCTCATGTCGATTGTATGTAATACTTATTTTAGAAGTGTACCGACCATTACAGTTTTAGTAAAAATTTTGCAGGTGATACTTGTTGTTTCACTCTTTTTCCGTTTTAAATTACAAATTGTTTAGTATAATAGTCAACAATAAACGAATTTTTGAGTTTGTGAGAACTGTGAATTGTTTTATTTATATACGTACAACTGGGATTGCAGGTTTTAGAGATTTCTTTTCTCTGTTTTAGGCTATATTTTTCTACACGCTAGGAAAGGTGGCGCAGGACACCAAATCACCCAAATAAATTGGATATCTAAAAATGATCACCAATTGAGGCTTATTGTGTCGTGTATAAGTGCTCAAACATCTTTCTAAATTTATGTCCAATATAATACAGAATGCTTCATTTATAGTTTAATATAATATAAAAAATTCTTATGAGTTAATCGATAGGTACAATACTACAATACTTTTTAAGTATATTGAAACGTTCGAGAAATTACTTGCAAATGCAAGAGCTTTCTAGAAGCTGTTATCTATTTTTCTAGAAGTTATAGCAAAAAGTAGCGAACGCTCGAGAAGAATTCGCTGATGCCGAAGATGGAAATCGTAGGTCAGTTATTGCTGGAATGCGAATGTGTTAAGAAGATTATCAAGTGGAAATAAATCGTTAGCACGCGTGTGTCTACATAAATAAATCGAGAATAATCGTGAAGGTGATAATTACTGTAAACAAGTGTGATATCCGAGGACGTTACCTTATCTTCTTGTAAGTGATATAAATTATAGTGTAAGTGTTTTTATTATTAGATTTTATTAGTTCGGTTAATTTAAAAGTGTACATATTTCTAGAATAAGTAAACGTAGTTTTAATCGTTTAAATAAATTAGTTTTTAATAAATAAAAACGTAACAATATGATATCTTTCGATGCGTCGTCTATATTTAAGAATATTACGAAAAAACTTACTTTAAAACTAATAGGTACATACTAAAGCGACTTATAGTACCTTTCAGCTATTTAAACACATTTTTATTTGATGCTAGTTAATTTACTTACAACAATATAGTTTACAGTCAAAACTTTAGAACTGTTATTAGAAAATCACTTATTCTGGCTAACACTGTGATGCATTAAAAAGAGAATTAACTATCAACCTACATTTTTGTTATCTATCTAAAATTTTCTTACGAATTGGAGAGAAAAGGTTTCTTACCATTTTTAGACAAGGTATTGATTAAAAATTCAAATACTAATAGACTACCTTTGATCATCAAACACCTATAGACGCGTCGCTAGCGAGTTCGAACGGCAAGTTGAGTGAAGTAAACATCTAAGCCATTGTGACATCACGGCATAAGCGGGGCAAAACTTTAAGTCATATAACGGTTGTGTTTTTATATTCGGTTGTTATTTACCTACTTGTCTAATTTAAAGTTCAATAAGTATTTTATTTGTGTGTTTTATCGTTTTTGGTTTAACGATAAAGATAATTTTTAATAATTAGAGCCAATAAGAGCTTGACCAGTCTTATAAAGACGTGATTTTAATTTGCAAACAAACCAAACGATTTTTCGTCTTTTAAAAATGAGATTAACAAACTTGAGTATCTTAAAAACAAAAAAATCCAGATTAATAGGTATGATTCTAAATGAGATTGTCAGCAGTGTTTTTTCACAGCTGAAAATAATCATAGAATTCATTTAATAAAATTAATTATGTTTCATTATTACAGCTTACGCTTATAAGACAGAAACAATAAACAGAAAAAAACAAATAAAAATAACAAATATAATTACAACCTGTAATCGGTAGTTTTTAATTTTTATATTAGCCTTGTTCTTCAATGTGCGCATATATACCCAGTCAACATCTACATATTTGGTACATATACTAGAAAGCTAGACGAAGTATCCAAGAAATATTACATATTCACATTACATATACGTAGTTAATATATAATAATAAATATTTATGTTATTGTGAGCATACCAGATACGGAACCAAGGAAATATAATGAAATGTTTGTATTTGCTATGTAACTTGGATAACGTATTCAATACATATAAAGATACACGTATTTGTTATATATCTTTGAATATATTTCAAACCAATGCGATTGTAATATATAAGTTACAAAATAAAAATCCTTTCTATGATACAAACAATAATTTTTGTATCGGATACTTGAGATATTCACACACACTTTTAATACGTTTTATAGTACCTACTCGAACGGCGGAGTTCTTAAAAGTTATCTTTCGGTGTTTTCTAACAAATAACACAAAACATTCAAACTTTAAAAGTTAACATCTGACTAAATGTTTGTCGTACAAAGATAAAAAGTACAAAATATGTTTTAGTATTATTAGATTAGACGTAATTTTATAGGCCATCATCCCTTATTAATCACGCTGTATGTACTTTTTTAAAAAATATATACCGTGATTCTGTTTCTTTTAGTTATAATTTATAAAAATAAAACGATTATATTCATTTCCACGCTGATTTTGATTTATACATGTGTTTTTAATTCTAACCATTTTGCAGTAAGAGTAGCTGAAATAGCCAGTTTTTTCCACATTTTTTAAATGCAAAACTATAGGTATTAGATATAGTTTAGATAGATAATTTAAATAATTAAGATCTGTTTTCAGTCTACGACTTTTTTAATTTCATATTTTGACAAGAAAAGCCATACCACCTGTTATGTAATGTGCCGACTGCAGGTGCTAACATAAAATTTTAATACTTTTTCTTAGTTTGCGTTGTAATATTTTGTACTTAGTATACCTGGGTTTTTATTTTTATGAGAAGTTCCGATGTAAAGTAATTGTATGCACAATGTTTGAAGTTGTATACCGACTCTGTGACTCACCCAACCCATCTCTGCCGTTTCTATTGTCCACGGCTTTTCTTTGACAACCATCGGTCAATTTTTTTTTTAATATAAATATTATTAGGTACCTAAACTTTAGTGTATAATAAATAACGGAATTTAAACTTCTATACTTATTTACGTTTCGGCTAAAATATAAATGCCAAATTTTAAGCAGCCCTTACATAGTATATTGTTCCTTTTTTAACGCAAGCATGTTGTTAGAGAAGGAAAATGTAATTACCCAAGTTTGTACTTTTGCCAAGAACACGCATCCCTTCTTCAGTTTCAGTTGAAATATAATTTTTTTTTCAGAAGTAGAACGTTTTTGTGTATATCAGTATATTTATAGTGCAATTGATAGGTGCAATTTGTGTTAACGTACAGCTGTTACCTGTTACACGATGTAAGTATTATATCTTATGTAAATTAACAACTAGATTTTTCTATGGTTTCCTCAATATTGTAGAATTACATTAATTGTGGAATATGTTGAAGCGAAAGAATTTCTGTGATTTGTCGCGCCGACAAAAGCGGCGTATAATTTTGAAACAAGCCGACTCATTTAATAATTCAGTTACTGAATATAATTTGGAAACTACTAGAATTACTAACATTTTTTAAAATTCGCAAACATTACCTTTTAATTTAGAACATTCACGATCAGACGAGAAAACATTAAGTAATTTTGAACAAACTATATCAACATGCCTGTAGTAGTTAATCATAAGTCATAAATCATAGTTTTAATTTAGTAGGAAGGCATGAGACTCTGTAGTTTTAAATTTCAAAATACTAGTAAACAATATGGGGTTGTATTATTTACTGACGAAAATAATATGACGTCAGAAATACCAACAAGTTGGCTGATTTAGGAATTTATTTTTAAGGCACACTACAAAAGGCAAGAAATGAGGACCGAAAACATAAATTATGAAACAACTGAAGATGACGACTTAGGCCGTGGAGAAGACTATTTTAAAAAATATTATTTTATGTAAGCAGTATTGACGACAGATTAAGAAAAATTGAAAAAAATCGTCTAATTGTACCCAATAAAGAGAAGGATTCATTGATAAAGTCTTTTTTGCCAATAACATCAATAGTGGAAATGAAGAATTTTGAACAGTTGATAGAAGATAAAATTAATCTTCAACATTTTGTAAGTTTTTAACAATAACGATATCAATTAGGGTTTACACATTAAACACTAATTATTATACTTACAATAAATCATTTTCTTTAATTCTGTTAAATGAAGTAAATTTTGCTATAAACTTTACGATCATTACCGTTTTACTTAGATGTAGCATTTAGTAAACTTATTGTTTTTCTTTGTAATATATGAGAAATTTTAAACTTTCTATTTGTAGCATCAATATGTCAGCAGAATTAGTGGTCGCAATGGAAAAGAAACGTTGCAGAGAATTTACAAAACTGTGTTCTCTAACAAGTTTGCAGTTTTATGTTCCTGGTTAGGTCATCGAGGAAACTTTGCAATAAAAAATTTGCAAACAACAATTGTAATTAAAGGTAGGAATTAAATGATGATCTGATAAACGTATCCATCTTGCTATTTTTTCAGATATAATACTTGGCGAATATGCTGATTTTAAAGAGAAGGACATTGAGTCTTCTGTTAGCGAATGGTTCCGTTTAGCGAAACTGCGGTTGAGGCGAGAAAATGAAAAGTAAAAACAATTAAATATATTTATTTTTTTTATAGCTATAGAATGCTTTAACTTGAATTGTACAACAAATAATTGCAAAAGCATGTACCTATTCATGTGTGCTTTAGTCAGCGACGACGCCAGGGGGGGCTTGGGTGGGCACATACCCACTCTGTTTACCCAGGTGCCCACCCGCATGTCCATCCAAATTGGAGAAAACAATTTTTGAATTAAATTAATTTTATTAGAAAGTTTAAATAACTGTTATTTTTAAAATCTTCCATCAAAAGTTTTAAAAAAATATTTTTATGCAAATGAATGTGCCCACTCCAAAATTATTGTGCCCATTTGTGCCCCCCTGTCTAAAAAACCTGGCTCCGTCGCTGGCTTTAGTATTCTTACAAAAACATATAAAAGTATAAGAAAAGCTTTACTTTACATTGATTTTGGTGTGAAAGTAATCGTAATTTTGCATATTTTTACTTTTTTAATTGTATCATTAATATTGCATGTTAGAACACTTTATTACACACTGTCAGTAGCAATATTAAAAAAGTAAAATATTTAGAAAAAATATTAGTGATTAGATATTCAATTAATTAATTTTTATCAGTTAAATTGAAATGATTAAGTGGTATATAAAATATTGTACGTGGAAAGGTACAGTTTTTTTGCAAATATTTGCTTGAAAAATTTTAATATACTTTAATTAACAAGACTGGCACTGTTACAATAAACATGCATGTCCCGTTTGTCACATAAAGTAATTATTTTTAATTGTTTTCTTATTTCAGGTTTCCGCAGGAAAACGCAGAAATATACTAAATAAAATAAATAAATTATTATTATTTAATAAGTATATGTATTACTAAATATTATTTTGTTATACTTATGTAGTAATAAATCGAGTTAATTTGGGAATTTAATTTTTTATTTTTGTTTAATCAAAAAATTATATCTACACCTCATACATTCTATTACATGTAGGATATGTAAACGATTCTACATACCATTATCTGTAATACTAGATACGAGTTTGGTACATAGCAGTTCCTCATGGATGATATATAAACGATAACACCATTCTCTATACTAGATACGTCTCTGGTACATAGTAGCTCCTCATCGAAATATATTTGAGCTGACTATGTAACATACATGATACGATTATTTCCATATCTGATATGTATATGTTCTGTAGTTATTGTGTGTACCTAATATATATTTGAAACATGTACAATGTTGCTGACATTCATACATATTTGCCATGTAAACGATACAATTGTGCCATATGTCTGAGATGATAGCGTTCTTTCAGGAATATTTCAGATATGTATAAGTTATAAGTATGTGTTAACTGGGTATGTATGTGTATCTACATACGTATGCATTGTTATATAGTAGAAAACTATTACAGAGTAGTACACCATAAGAATTGTATCAAAGAGAACTGTCACTTATCTATCTAAACACCCTCACCATAAAAATATAAATGTAAGTAAACTAATGAAAAGCAAAATTTTAAGGTTATGTAGTCCTCAGTTCCAAACAACAAATCTTAACGTTCTATAAAACCTAAAACAATTATCTATGCAATATTATAAACAAACAAAATTTTATTTGATACTAACTTCAGTATTGATGTAGCACTGTTTTTTGGGCGTTACCGCGTCACAAAACTTTTACTTAACGTTATGCTGATTATACTGTCAGCTTTTTTAGAAGATTTCTAAAGAGTGATGTTCGTCTTGCGTTCTTCAATATATTCGGCTCCGCTTCGCTGATGCGTGTCCGTTCTGGTCTGTTGAGTTGCGTTCATAGACGTCTGGTGACTTTTTGCATGTACTTCACACAGCGTAGATCTCCATGTGTTGCTTAATCTGTATCCATCCTCACGGTTTAAGTTGTTAGAATTTTTCATTTTTTCCAGTGATTCGAGTATTATTCGCTGGTGGTAGTGTCTGCTTCTTGCAAATACCTTTACGTTCCCGTAATTAATCCGGTGATCTTTATTTTCATGTAGATGTTCCGCTACTGCATATTTGTCCGTGCGTCTGAGTTGAGGGTTTTGTTGATATTCTTTAACCCTACACTGAATGCTCTTACTTGTTTGGCAGATGTAACTCTTTCCGCACATACACTCTAATTTGTATATACCCTTGGTGTATAGTCTCGGAAGTAGATCTTTGTAAGGTGGTATGAGCTGATCTATTTTCTTCACTGTGTTATAACGTGTAGTGATGTTTTTCTTTTTTAGAACCTTTTTTAGTCTGTCAACGTAACGTAAGTAAGCATATGTTTCTGACGGTATCTCTGCAGCAACCTTAGCTTGCTTCTCCTTCTTCTTTTGTGGTCTTCTTAATTTTTTTTGTAGCCATTTTTTATAAAAGCGTCCTTGATATGCTTGATTTCCTTCGGCTTGTGTTCTTTGTCACTAATTTTCTCTGCTCTTCTTAGAAGTGTGTTGATAAGTTTTTTTTTGTTGTAGATGGTGATGAGTGGATGCGTGTAGATACCGGTCTGAATGTGTTTTCTTGCGGTATACTCTATGACTTACCCTGTTGTTGTCCGTGCGTGTTACCAGAACGTCTAGAAAGGGAAGAATTAAAAAAGTTTTCTTCAACACATCAATAAACACCACAACAGTATCAAATTTACTATGGAGATCAAAAAGAACAAAACGCTGCTCTTCCTAGACGTTCTGGTAACACGCACAGACAACAAGAGGCTAAGTCATAACGTATACCGCAAGAAAACACATACGGCCGTAAAAACTTGCATTCTACTAATTTTAGTATTACTATACCAACACCTGTAAACCAGTCTATTGTAACTTTTTCCTAAATTATTATTGTACCGAGTCTAAATAAAAAACGTATTTCTATTGTTAAACCTGACATCTACTTATAACAAAAATAATATTTACAACAAGCTGTACACCAATATAAAAGGCAAATTAAACTTATCAAACAACTTAATGTTATATACAAAATTGATTGTATGAGGTGCAACAAATGTTGTGTAGGTTAAACTAAGCAAAAACAATTAATAGAATAAAAGATCACAAACAAGACTGTAAAAATTAAATTAAAGAGTCAGCTTTATCCCAGCACTATCTAGATATAGAACATTTTGATTTCAACAATATAATAATTTTAGATCTGGAAAGTAATTATCATAACAGACTAGTCAGAAATAATCTACATTACTAAACATAGTAACAATGGTAAATTTCAATATCATTATACTGTTTACTACGACATTGTTACAATAATTAATTCAATGTTTGTATTATACATTGTGTGTCCTTTATATTTTAGTTTTAATTACATGAGATATTATATTTAATGTTGAATGTAATTGTTGTCTGTTTGAGCGTACTTTTGGATTGTCCACTTCTCTAGTAATTTTGTGTAAGTAAACATTGCTAAGTAATTAAATTTAGGAGGATTAAATAGAATAGTTGGAATGTTTTTCTTTGTGTTATTTGTTAAGAAGGTTGATTTTTAAGTTTTTAGATCTGAAAAGTTTCTAAACTTTGTTTTTTTCTTCAATGAAAGTTTATCGGTAGAGATTACTATCGTTTTATGCCACTTCTACTGTTTTCCTTTAGAAATTATCAAGGTGCCGTTTCCCTAGAGTATGTTCTAGCTTCTATTTGAGAATTAACCTCATTCGTATTAGTTTTTATGCCAATCCTCTAAGTATTAGGTTTCTGTGTATATTCAGGGTTCGGTAGGCATTTGTATTAGAATTTTATAAAAAATGTTTTAGTTTTTCATAGTTTGTTTTGAACTATTTTTTGATAAGCTTGTAGAACTGCGTTGTTTCCATAGTTTTATATCGTTTTGACTACTGTAGAACTGTCAACAAATACTTTATTTTCTAATAGTATATTGTTAATCATTTTAATGTATGTATATGATTTTATTTACACATTAACAATAGTTACTCATTAAAAACATTTTAGAAAAATTTCAACTTTTTTTTAAGTTTCTTATAACTGCAAAAAATCATTTTTTTACCAATGTGTTATAAAGTTTAAAGATGAAAATGAAAGGTTCTGTGTATTTAAATATTAGAAATATATACACACACTTGCTTAAATAAAATAAATGTATATATGTATAAAATTAATAACAATTAATTGAATCAATGAAATAATGAAATTATACTTAATCTAACTTGTTACAGATTTGATGTACTTACATCCTAATTATAGGTATTTGTGACTATTACAAGAAATTAATTTTGTTAACTAGCACTATAATTAACATGTAATATAAAATCACGTAGTTTTACATTAAACTATAATCATTAACTTGTTAGTATTCAAGATGTAGAATCTATGTAATAATGCAAACCACGTTTTTGACTCAATCTTTTAACGTTCTTAAAATAAGTTTATCGTAAATTTAGAAACTTAAATAGTCTAATCCAAATTACCATTGCCATTTTTAGATTTAATGGTTATTTTATGCTGTTTTATACTACTAGTTGAAATTGGAAATAATAGAATAAATAAAAACTTGAAAAAAATTAATAATTTAGTACAAGATTATTTAAAAATGTAACTATTTACGAAACACAACATTTTTATAATGGTAAAATGATTAAACAATAAATAAATAAAAACATTATTTAGAATAGAAAAATTACTGCCATACATTTCAACCTCTGCAATTTTTGTAATAACATATCAAACTTATTTAATAAAAAAAACTTATATTTAAGAAACATAATTTAGAAAAAAAAATTCTTTGAAGTGGTCATATTAACTAAATAATGCAAAGTATAACTATGTTTATCGTTTATTGATTTTTCTGAATAATTTAGTAAAATTTATTATAAACGTATGCTTACAATATTAAAATCTATTAAGAATACACCAACTATAAGTTTTAGTAAAAGACTTTTAAACAAAGCTAAAAAAAAAATTGAAATATTGTTTATTAATAATTTAAGTAGCTTTTCAAGAGAACCCAAATGTGAACAATAATAATATTAAGATAAATTGTTGAACAATTTTTATATTTTATGGTGAAATAATTATAACAAACGTTTCTAAGCTACGGTTTAGCTGTCATGCCTACTTTACATTATCTTTTTATAAATTTTATTTATTTTACCACTTCTTTGTAAAGTACATGATTTTGTATTTAAAAAAACTAATTCATTTTATTTATTAATCAAAAGATATATGAAATTGTAAATTATAATTGTGTGTATGTATTATTATATTTATTACTAATTTTTAACCACTAATGTTTTTTTTTTTTTTATTAGTTTATTTTGACCTTAGGGTTAACCCATTAGCCACAGAATTTATACATTAAACTCAAATGATTACATTCGCATTTTTAAAAAACTTAATAATATTGTGTATAACATTTATATTATTTAAACTAATTAGATAATTTACATTAACAGGCAACGGTATACCTAAAGCTAATAGTGATTGCAATAACGTATTACATAATTGCGGATAATTGTTACACGAAAACATAAGATGATTAGCATCACCATATGAAACATTGTCACAATTACAATTTGCTTGATTAACAAGTCCTAACCTAAATAAGTGTGCCGGAAATTTGCCATGATTTATTCTTAATCTGGAAATGCAGCTGGATACAAATTTCGAAGCATGGTAGGTTTGAATATGAAATACTGTCTTCGGTAACGTAGGATTAAGAAGAGTATAGTTATTTTTATGATTAGTACTATAATTGATCCAGAGTCTTTCCCAACTTGTTCTCATCTGTTTTTTGAAAGTGTTATAGGTGTCTTGATAAGGTAAGAAGTTAATATTATCCTTGTTTGTTATCGATACTGCTGCTTTAGCTAATGTATCGACGATTTCGTTTTGTTCAATGCGCGAGTGTCCTTTACCCATATGTATATGACATCTGTGTTGTGTTCTTTTAACTGGTGTTCATTGAGCTTTATGTTACATAGAATTTCGTTCTTAGCATGTTTTGCAGAAAAATTTGAGACAGTTTCTAGCACTGATTTTGAGTCGGATAATATTACTATTTTGTCAGTGCAATCATTTGAAGAACACCATTGTAAAGCTTTCTCTATTGCAAAAGCTTCAGCAGAAAAAATACTACTTTCTTGATGGATCTTAAATTGGAAAGTTTGATTAGTACTGCAATTGATGAAAGCACATCCTACTCCCGACGATGTTTTGGACCCGTCTGTTGCAATAATAGTAGAATTCTGATAATTATCTAGAATTTCTTTTAGCAAACTGTAGTTAAGGTTGGCGTTGTTTGAATATTTAGGAAATATAACTGTGGATTTGGTAGTGTATGCAATAAGATTCATCGAAAATAAATAAAGTTTATTTGTTGACGTCATACTTGAATAGCATAAGGTATCTGAATAAGCCTCTACTATTGGCGGATTATTTTTCTTTTGAAAATATTTATTAGTCAAACATTCAATCATAAGAGAATGCAGTTTTTTTTGTATTGCGTTGTTAAAAACTTTATACTTAATTACAAGTTTTTTTGCTAGATAATGTCTCCTGAGTCTTAGTGGAGGATCTTGAGATTCTGCTAGGATGACTTGAGTTGGAGATGACGTCATTACACCAATACATGTTCTTAATGCTTTGTATTGGACTCTGTCTATTTTTAGAAGATTGGAGTTCGATGCTGAACCGTATAGTATGGAACCATAATCGATTATTGATCTAACATAAGACCTGTATAGTAATAGGCTTGTAAGTGGATCTGCTCCCCATTTTACTTTGGAAACATATTTTAACAAATTTATCCCTTTTTCGCATTTTTCCGTGATTTTCTGAATATGTTTAGTCCACAATAATTTGGAGTCTAGTATAATGCCTAGATAATTATAACACTTTACGCATTTTATTGAAACATTACTTATGCGCATAGAATTATTGATGTTTAGTCTATGTCTTGTAAACGTCATTAGAGATGTTTTTTCTGGTGACAGTGAGAAACCGTGTGTTATCATCCAATTATTAAGGGAATACATTATATCTTCTAAAATTATCCTGCAACGTTCGTATTTATCATGTGTAAAATAAATGCATAAATCATCTGCATACTGTATGCATTGAATAGAATCAGTCCACAAGCTGTGTAAACTAGCTGTATATATGTTGAATAGTAGAGGACTTAAAATTGAACCTTGAGGTATTCCTTTATTTACTATTTTACCACCATGCAGATTATTGTTTTGATCTTTAATAAATATTTTCCTATTAGTATACAGATTAACAATATTAAGAGAGGACTTGTTTGGATAAGTTAAGATCGACTAACTTTGATTTTAATATTTGTAAATTGACGGCTTCATATGCACCTTCTAAATCCACAAATAAACAAGACAAATATTTGTTGTTACTAAACGTAAGTTGTACATCTGTTACCAAATGAGTAATGGCATCTATAGTACCAAACCCTCTACGAAAACCGTATTGATTTACAGGTAATTTAGAGTAGTGTTCGCAATACCATTCTAATCGACATTTAATCATCCGCTCGAAAGTTTTTGTAATGCATGACATTAACGAAATAGGTCTATACGAAGAGGTAAGAGATGGGTTTTTAGATGGCTTTAGTAGAAGTGTTATCACTATTTCCTTTAAGTCTGATAGGTATATTTGTTGTACCCACCACTCGTTATATATTTTCAGTAACCAATATTTGCCTAGCTGAGGTAATTGTGTTATTATTTCATACGTTAAACTGTCTCTACCTGGTGATGTATTTTTCGAGTGACGAAGAGAAGATTCAAGTTCATCATATGTAAATGGTTTGTCTAAAAGTTGGTTAGTATTAGTTGTATTCTTCTGAAAATTATTAGAAACATAGGGCGGAGCAAATCTATCAAGCAGGTCATTAATAAGTGGTTCCGATAAGATACCAAATTTTTTGTCTTTATGCTTAGGAGATACGTGTTTAATTCGCTTCCATATTTCTGAAAGTGGTGTATTTTTATTTAATGTGTTTAAATACTCTTTCCAGCTTGTTCTGCTTTTAGCAAGTAGTAAACGTTTGCACGCTGCTTCTACATTTTTATAGTTGAGGTAATTACTTAAATTAGATAACTTGTTGTATTTTTTTAAAGCTTCCTTTTTTTTGTTTATAAGGTCAGTGCATTCTTGATCCCACCACACAGGTGTACGACATTTAGGTATGAATGGTTTACTTTTAGTAATGATAGATCACAAGCACTGTTAATTGCATTTCCAAACTTGTTATAATTGTTTAATTGAGACCTGTCTGTTTCGTCGAATTGTGACAAGGTATTCGCTACACTATTTTTAAATAAATTACATTTTGGGTTCTGAAGTTCCATTTACAGTAAGGTGTGTTATTATGGTATTTACTGTATTTATTTGCAGGTCAATTAGTATTGGAAAATGATCGGAGCCCAGAGCATCTTCCAAAACGGACCACGAGATTTTATTTACCAGATTTGCTGAACATAGGGTAATATCCAAAACTGAATTTGTACGATTAGGTAGTGGTATTGCCGTAGGCAACCCGTCATTAAGAATAATAAAGCTTGTTTGTTCTATTGCTTCGTCCAGCCGTCTACCTTGATCGTTATTTATGGAGGATCCCCAAGAACTGTGGTGACTGTTAAAATCTCCACCTATAATAACTTGACCAGTAAATTGTTGGAATAAATTAGACCAATCTTGTTGAGTTGCAGTGATATTGGGAGGCTTGTAGATAGAAACTATTGTAATTTTACTAACCGTTAGTTGAATAGCACATACTTCAATGCCTTGATTATAATTGTTGTTAATTTCAATCGGTTTAAAGGAATAATTTTTGCTATTAAAATGGGTACACCTCCGTAACCATCTTGTCGGTCTACGTGTACAACATTGTATCCGTTTAATTTAAAATTTGACCATGCCTTTAGCCATGTTTCTGATATGATAATTATTTGGATATTATTCCTTGCTAAATAATTTGACAAAGTTGATTTGTTTTTTTAAAATTGATCTTGAGTTCCATTGTAGTATTTTTTAAAGAATTAACTGTTTGGTGCTGCGCCATTGTCGTATAATTTCGAATTTTCAAAAATTGAAGAAATGTGTTCTTTGGATATTAAAATTTCCTACTTTATTTTCTTGTTCCATTGGAAGAACTGTTTTAATCATATTCGTAACCAAAGTTGTAATTTGTTCAATCATATTTTCTTTAAACTGCATAAAATCCGGACGATAGGGGTTGGGAAGAACACTTTGTGTGACGGCTTTAGAGACATCGAATAATGGAGGTGAAGTAATTGTAGATATGGGTGAGATAAGAGCTTTTCGTTTCTTTGATAATGTCTGCGAGGTGGAAAGTTGAGTACTATAATTATTGTTAACTACTTTTGCATATGGTTTTTTAAGTGTTATATCCGGCTTGGCCAATTCAGGAAAATTTTCTAATGTATTCAGTAATGAAAATCTATTATTGTTTATTATATTGCAATATGACGGATTATTTACTAGAGTGTCGGCTTCTTTAAAGGAAATATTTTTAATTGCCATAGTTTTTTTAATTTCACATTGCTTTAAATAAATAGAGCAGGTTTTATCAATGGATGCGTGATTATTAGATTTGCAGTGTACACAAAATAATTGTTGTGAACAATTTCCTTCGTCATGAGAATTTCCACAAGTTATACATCTCATTGAACCTCTGCAAGTATTAGTGCTATGACCGAACCGTAAACATGTTGTGCACTGAATTACAGGGTGGATATATGGTTCTACAATAAAGTTTACGCTGTTTATTCGTATGCTTGTTGGGAGGGTATTTCCGAGAGAAAGGTAACTATAATATTTTGTCTTTTAATGTATTTATTGATTCCATCTGCGTCGGTTATACGTTTTGTCATTCTATCAACTGCTACAACTTTTTGTAGATTCAATAGAATCTTTTAAATATTTTTCGTCAAAAATGTATCAACACCTCTGACTAGTCCTTTACGTTGTGTGAAAATGTGGGTATATAGGCAATCAGTTCATTTTTATTTATTACATGATTGATTAGATTATTAGCATCCTTGTAAAGAATTAAATATTACTTTAACTTTGTTAGTTCCTAAGGATTTTATGTCAATGATACTATTTTTAAAGGTCGTACATTCATGGAGATAGTATCCAATTCGAATAGGGAATAAACGGCCAATGTTTTTATTTTTGTGTTCAATAAACACATAATAGGGTCCAAAATCCGAAGAATCATATTTATTATTTGTATTTATATATGCTTTCTTATTTAACAAATTAAATGGTGTTTTATCGCTCACCGCATTTACTGATTTTGTCATATCGACGTTGGTATCTTCAAGGACCTATGGCCGCCCGTATCTGCCTCCATTATGATTAGTCAATTGCACTACACTGTCACTTTAAGATCACACTAATTAAACTTGTTTAATAAATAAATAACTAACTGAATAACTAAAGCAAAACTATTTAGCGATGTTCTCACGACTTATAGTTTACGCAGAATAACCACTAATGTTAAAACTAAAAGTAAAAATGTTTTCTGTTTAAATTAAGCGTATAAAAAATACGTCACATTAAAAGCAACTGTAAACAAATAAAACTAAAATGCATTTATTGCACAACTTTGTATTTATATATCATCAAAGTAAACAAATAAATCGTTTGAGTTCTTAACGGGTAACTAACCTTCCTTTACAACTGTATTTACTAATCTATTTGTATACATTTACACATAAAACTTTGCAAAACAATTGTTTATTTTGGTGAGTTAACAGTTATATAAGCATGTATCATTTTTTACATTAAACTTTTGTAGAATCTGTTATTAGCAAAGTAGTAGTAAGTAAATGAAATTATAAATTACATTATACAAATTAATCAGTTATACTTTTTTTGAATCATTGACACAGTAGTGTGGTGCAATAAAAAATTATTTTAAAATTTATGTTTATTAAACTGTGTTAAATACCAGAAGATTAATTACTGTCACATTTTATCTAAAAGCATTGACATTCTACGGTTGCACGCGTCAAATAAATATTTATAACAAGTAATGTGATTTTGGCTTCGCAGTTATTGTAAAAAAGTAACAAAAAATATTTCTCTGTTAAAAACATCAGTAAAGTATTTGTTGTGATGTTACAAAAATCTGACTTAAAGTCTTTATACCAGTAATAAGTCACTAAAAATATAATTAGTTCTGTTACAAATTAAAACAAAAAATACCAATATATAAAAAGAGTATCAAAATGACAAAATGGTAGAGAATAAATTATAAAAAAAAATTAACAATACAAACAGTACTTTGTATAACATTTTGATATGTAAGTGTTTTAATTAGGAATGCAAATTTTTAGTAAAGATTCCAAAAATTGACAAAAATTTTGCAGACCAACAGCATGAAGAAAAGGACAATTGGTTTGATTCCAGTAAGTAAAAAACTAAAAAAAGCAAAGAATGTCATAAATAACTGATGATCAGAAACCAAAGGCAACACAACTAAAACAAACTACACAACAAATATTCAGCTGTCAGATTTACAAATAAGAAACACTGAATTTGATAACAATGACAATTACTAATATTTTTGTAAAGTCAGTTTTAAGTTTAACTTACATCTCTTTAGCAGAGTGTAATAAAGCAGAAGTTTCGGATAAGTGAATCGCTGTTATTGCGTCTTCTGTGCAAGTTATTGAGAAGATCTAAATAGAAACAGTTCCGTTTGAATCATCACAAATTATAAAATGTTTAGAAAGTATCTATTTTGATAAAAACAAAAATAAAATTTTAGTATATGAAAAAAGAAAAATCTTGTTACAAAAGCACAATTATGACAAAACACTTTTATCTACTTCATTACGCAGAAACGGATTGAGCTTGCTAAAATAGATGTTGTTAAGAGCGATGAAACAAACTTTAACACTGAAAAAATAAAAACGTTTTAAAATTTTTATTAGTTGTAAACTGCATTGGTTTTTATGTTTATTGCATACCACTTTACTACTTCTATGTCATCTTTTTCAGAAAATTGACAAAAAAACGTATGGAGTACTACAGTTTTCTGTAACAGTAGAAAAATCTTTAAAAACTGAAAAATCCTTGCCGTTTCCAATTCCATTCCCATTACTGCTGGTTCGGAAATTGACAAAAATATCCAGTGGCGTAACTACCGCCGGTCTACAAGGGTCCCCATTTGAAGTTCTTTTTTTGCTTGTTCGTTACAGTTGAGAACAAAAAGTAATTATTTATTTTGGTATGATAATTCAGTCACAGAATTTATTGGAGTTTTCTGAAGAAGAACTTGCGAAGCGGTGCAAAAAGTTCAGCGAAATGTACTACGACGTAACCGACCAACTGTTAAATCAACTCTTGTCCTTGCGAAGCTGTCTGAAGGAGCAATTGTCGAAAATCCGTTCTATCAGGGAGTTGGCAAACTTGGTTCTCGAAACTGAAGATGATCAAAAATTACTTTCGAAACTCGATGGGACAAGATAAGTTGGCGGACTTGAGTATTTTATCCATAGAGAACAAGGTAACTAACTCCTTGAAAGCGAATCTGGACGAGATTATCGATGCATTCGTTAAAACAAAGTCCGGAGGGTTAGAATCTAAGTATGTTATCTTTATACTATAAATAGATTGTTCTTAAACGTTCGAAATACGCAAATGAAAACAGTGTCTAAAATTTCCCTTTTCCCCCTTTTTTTTGCTTGTAAGCTGGGACCTCGAACCGACCATGCATCGGGGCCCCGGAAGGGATCGTTACGCCACTGAAAATATCTAAGTACAAATAAAAAGTAACAATGATATATGCAAAACAGGATTGTGTCATCTTGTTTTAGTTAGAAAACTTTTAGAACACTCTGTTATTTACTATAGCAAGATAATTCTACATTTTTATATATCAACTATTAAACTAGGAAATGATTTACAATTTTGGCAGTATATGTAGTGTTTGTTTGAAATTAAAAAAAAATATATATATATAAGGCAAGTTTTGCGTTGCATGTCATTATCAAAAAACTCTGCGAATATAAATATATATATATAGAATATAAAACAATATTAATATAAAATAAAATGTCTATATTAGTTTTTTTCTCATTTTTATTATTCAAGATTATGGTTTGTTTTTTATTCCAATAGAAAAAACGTAATTTTTTTTTAATTAATTTTGTTAAAATAGCGATGAGTTGTTATAACTATATTCATATTTTTTAAGTTTTTTGATTTATTGTTTTTATACAATTTAATATATTATTTTACAATTACTGTTAAACATTAATTAAGTATTATTGAATTACAATAAATAATATGTATAAAACACTTAAACATAAATTAAAATTGTTTAAAACAACATAAAATAATATTATACTAACATTGTATCGTTGTAGAATTTGTCGATACAAAGGTTCAAGAAAAAATAAATTCAACGTCTTTAAGAAGAAAAACGCTGCCGTAAATGCTGGATTTCGAAATAAATATAAACGCCTCGAATCAAAAGAAATTTAAAATACGGGCAATAAATCTTTTAAGAGTATTTAAAAAAGCGTCCGTAGACAAGGAAGTAACAAGCTCTAAACGTATGGCACGAGTCACCATACAGACAAATACGCATATATAGTATTTTGTAAGACGCGCACCCCTTGTGACTCTGTCTTTTATCATTATCGGGCCTGCATAGTCCAGGCCGACGTTATAAAAAGGGTAAACAGGATCTAACCGTGAAACTGGCAAATTTCCCATCATGGGATGCCGAATAAGTGGTTTGGTTTTGAAGCACCGAATGCAATCCTTTAAAAGTTTTTTAATGTGAGCTAGGCCACCGATTGGCCAGAAACGCTCTCTAATATGTATAATAGAGCAATTTTTGAGCACCACCATGTAGTAGCTCCTTATGATAGTTTCGAACGATTAGTTCAGTAAATTTGTGAGACTTGGGCAATAATAATGGATGTTTTTTGTCGTACTTAAAATCCGAATTAATTAATTGGCTCCCTACACGGAGGCATCCGTTGGTATCCAAAAAGGGATTCCATGAATGAATATTAGAAGACCTTGAGTTACGATTATTTTTTATGTAATTAATTTCTGTAGCGAAAAACTGGTGTTGACAATGTTAATAAAGAACCATTGAGTTCATTGATCTTTAATGGGCCAGTTAGTTTGTCAGGACTGCGACAATTGTAAATAAATCTGCAAACGTAAGAAAAAACTCTTTGTAACTTACCTAGGGATGAATATAATTCGAAAATTGAATTTCTTGGTTGAGTTACGGTCGCATTTATTAAAATCGTGCCCTTTCTTTCAGTATATTCATCCAAGTCAACAATATTAGGGTTGATGTCCCATTGAAATTCCTTGTTAAAAAGAAATTCTGGGCCTTGAAACCATAACTGATTAGAGGTTAAATCAGAAATACTTGTCCCGCGCGACACTAAATCCGCAGGATTATTGGACGTGGCGACGTGATACCAATCCTGAGTGTTAGTACATTCTTGAATAACTGCGATGCAATTTGCGACAAAAACATTATATTTATTTGGAACAGAATTAATCCAACTTAAGACGATTTTTGAATCCGTCCACAGAAAAACCTTATAAAAAATGATGTCTAGAGTATTGAGTGTTTGAAAACACCATTGTGCCATTATAGGGCGACACAGAGCTCTAACCGAGGAATAGTGATTGTGCGCAAGGGGGGACCTTTGATTTGGAAAATAATAAATTGCTGCGAACGCAGCCATCTGAGAGGACGTAGTGCAGATAAAAACAGCAACCATATGCCACCGAACTGCTATCGCAAAAGCCGTGCAATTCGACCTGCAAATACGAAACAGGAAATGTGACCGACTGATAACACGTGCAAGAATAAGACGGGTTAGAAGATGCCGACGCGGTTCAACGTGAAATATGAATGTTGCCCAAGAACTCGAGTTGGCCTTTAAAGTCGGACCATTGGGACATAACATCTTCTGGAATCGGATCGTCCCATCCAAGACCGAGTTGCCATAGCCTTTGAATGAATAGCTTGCCTCGAACGACAAGCGGAGAAAAGAAACCTAAAGGGTCAAAAGTTTTAGAAACGATAGATAAAATTTGCCTCTTGGTGGGCGCTGAATTGTCGTTGGGCAAATTGATTTTACAAAATAAGTAATCGTTTTAAGCATTCCAATGAATACCTAGAGTTTTCGAATCAGAACGTTATTCCATGGGTAGAATAGCTAATTCGACATTTTCGGAACTCGAAGCATCGAAAACCTCCGCTATGTTTGAGAGGAATTTACGAATTGTAAATCCTGACGAAGAGAGTATAAAGGAGAGGTCTTTCATGATTTTTATTGCATTTTCCACGCAGTCTGTAGAAAACAATAGATCATCCATGTAGAAATGTTTGGAAAGCACTTGAAAGGCGTCTGGAAAAGAATCTCTATGCGACTCGGCGAAGTACTTCAAGCAACGCGTAGCCAAATAAGTGGCCGAAGCGGTACCGTAGGTAACGGTATTTAAACAATAAGTTGCGAGAGGTTTAGCAGGGCTATCTCTTCAAAAAATGTGTTGAAATTTGCGACAAGGAGAATCGACATTGATCATCCGGTACACTTTTGCAATGTCACCACAGAGGGCGACTGGATGGATTCGGAAACGAAGTAAGATATCAAATAATTTATCCTGCACTTGAGGTCCGGTAATTTGTGTATCATTGACTGACACGTTAGTAGATGATTTTGCGCTAGCGTCAAAAACTACACGCAGTTTTGTTGTTAGAGATGACTGTTTGATTACAGCATGATAAGGAAAACATTGCGGAGGAATGTCCGCAATGTCAATATGGCCATTAATTGTTTCTATCGATACAAGTTCGGAAGGACTATGTACTTCAAATTCAGAAATTTTGGTAATGTGACCCATGGATTCGTATTCAGCCATAAATTGACAATATTCCTTGAGAAGCGTAGTTGAATTTTAGAGACGTTTCTCTAAATTAAAGAAACGAGATTCAGCTATTTGCTTAGAATCACCTAACAATAGTAATTTCGAGTTAGATGGTATTGAAACCACGAGTGACCAGTGTCATCACGACGGATTGTATTTGCAAAATGATCTTCGCAAAATCTTTCTTCTCTAGAAAGTAAAGATCGTTTGCATATAGGAACAGGATTCTCTAATTCCCATAATTTAGTTAGCGAGTGACGTAGACCAAAATCCGAGTCACTGCTCTGAGTTGTGGTATGGCATGTTATTGCCAAATTTTCTCGGTCTGAAGTTTCTGAGGACGAAGTAAAATTATTTGGTAGATCACCTGCAACAACCCAACCTAATAAAGTGCCTTGTAGAGTTGGCAAGGAAGTGCCCAAGGAAAGTTTTTGGGGTAAGAGGATTTTGTAAAACAGAGCAGAACCGAGTAAAATATCGGTGGCTCCGGGTTCGTGATAAGAATTGCCCGCAAGACGACAATGAGGTGGGATGTCTAGAAGATCCCTTCTGAATCAAACTCGAGGGAGCTGATCAGTAATTGTAGGTAAGATTAGACAATCGATATCCGTCTTAAAACGTCCGGTAGTGGATTCTAATTTCACCGAAGTGTATTTGAAGCAGGACGAAGTAATGTCGTTTACTCCTCTTAAAATAAGATTAATGGGCTTGCAAAGAGAATTTAATCTATTGTGCAAGCTTTATGTAATAAGATTATGTTGTGAACCTGGGTCCAACAAACCCCGTATAGTAAAAATCGTGTCACCGTAGCTGACCTTAACCTGAACCGTAGCCAATATAACCTCAGAGAATCTAGAAAAATTGCAAACAGAAACGCTTGTGGGAGTTTTAGTTGTTTGAGACGTTTCCGGAACAAGATAAGATGCGCTCGAATGATTTGAGCGGGGTGGTGTATCATTTTGGCTAGAAGACTTCGTATTTTTAAAACACAGCAACGTATTATGACGCTGATTGGAAAATTTACAATTAAGTGTAGAGGTACACTTTAAATTGGCGCCGTAGCAAAGATAAACTAGGCATAATTTTGAAGATTTTGCCTTGTGAAAACGAGCCTTGGTAGATAAGGCCAAAAATGATGGACAATGATTTAAAAAATGCTGCTCTTTACATAAGATGCAAGCATATGATGTTTGGGCTAGTGTATAAGAACCCTTAGAAATACTTTTCTTAGCGGAATTGAAAGATTCCGCGAGATTTATTGTGTCGTCAATAACGTTACATTTGTCTGATAAAAACTAAGAAATTTCGTGAATTGTAGGAATTTTTTTGGGAAAGTTTTTGGCAAACTCAGCCGACGTGCGAGGATCAGTCTTGTTTTTTACTATATATGCTATGACGGCGTCTTTGTACTTAGCGTCCGTCGTGTTTTCATTTTCCACAGACCGTAAATGTTTAATAAGATTGTCGTAAAATTTCCTTAAGCTTGAGTCTTTTGTTAATCTAGGGTGTTCAAACAGTGAATCAAAATGACTGAAAATTAGTAGTTTTTTATTATCGTCACGTTCCTTTAGTAATTGAATCGCTACATTGTAATTTGATTCTGTAGATTTAAGTTCATTTATCATTTCTCCGGCAGGGCCCTTTAAACAATTTTTTTAATATAAAAATTTTTCTGTCTAGGACAAGTCAGGGTTGTAGCCGACAAGTACTTCAAAGGTTTCAAAAAAATTCCTTAAGTTTTGGTAACTACCATCGAAAATAGGTAGAGAAATTGTAGGCAGCTTAATAGTATCTTTTGTACCACGATTACTTGCAATGGATTCGCTTGAACTGCTACGGGAAAAAAGTTTTTGTTTATTATTATGCTCTAATAAATCTTCGGCATTAATTGAGTAAAAAACGTATTGCTTACAGAATTCAGTGAAACTATTGAGTAATAATTTAAAAAGAAGCGCAAATAGTGTGTTAAAAATCGTACTGTAGTTTTATCTCTCTTGTTTCTCTTTTTTTTACCCGTCTGTACCTCCTCTTTTCATAAACTAATAGACTAAGACCTGCTGCCATCTGCAAAATCGTGGTTTTTATTTTGCGAACTTACTTATTTGTTATGAAGTACGAGTTAGAACCTTTTCTTATATTTGTGTTTACTTTACCGTTTACCTGTACAAAACAGGTTCATATCATAAACAATAGCTTGTATTGTTACGACACAAGTTAATGTCAAATAAACTTAAACAATATCATGTTTTATATTTGAAAAAACGAAAAAATATGTATATTCAAATTTTTATTTAATTTTTGTAAATTATAAATCGAAAACATAGAAATAACTAAAACAACGCAAATTAAATTAAAAGAAAATTGTTATGGGGATTTATAGTTATTACTCGTAAATTTTTAAAATTATTCAAATTACCAGTCCACCAATAATAAATTCGTTAACTTTCAAAATGTATATACTATTTTACATATGCTTCGAGCTTTAAAATAATAAAGCTCATCTTCAAAAAAGTAAAAATATTTACAACATATAAATAGGTAAGATTAAAAAAAGTTTTTTAACTTACATTTTTTCGAACAATCTCAAATCTGAAAATTTGTAACTAGATAATTAAAAAAATGTAAGTTTTAGAAAATGTTAAATATTTTAAAAAAGGAAGATGGTGCAATTTAGAAACAAATCTAAAAAAATTTAACTTTAAAATCATAATTGAAATTGGTTTGCTCGTTCAACAAAAAAATTGTATTTGATATTTTAATATAAATGAACTCTAGTAATTCAAGAATTTCCCAGTGATCAAATTGCAGCTAAAACCGGCTTTTTTATAACTACTTTAACTTTTAAAGTTACTTTTAAGTGGCTTGTGAAAAAACTGAAGCCTCCATGAAGCGTTCAAGTAGCTAAAAATTTCGCCGTTATGTTGCTGTTAGGTAGCTCCTTTAATGCATTAAAATCGGGCTTATACAGCTCTTTGTGGTACTAGCAATAAAGCTTTAAAGAAGCTCTAAAGGAACCGTAAACCACCTTTCAGAAACAACTATACAGTTTAAATAGCTTTATTTTTACTACCTTTAAGTAGATTAAAAATTAAATAAATATTTCATTAGAAAACGAAATCTTGAAATCGTTACCTTTACTTAATTTCTTAAAAAAATTGAAAAAAGTGATAAAGGAGAACCCATTGAAAGACCTAGATTTTGTTTAAAAAATTGATTATCAAATTTATCACTTATTTTTGCTGAAATCTTCTTAAACAATTTAGAAAGTAAATATATTTCTGAACACCAAATTTTCTTACAAAAAATAATATTTTGGAAAAAATATGTTGATGACATTTTTTGTATTTAAAAAAGTTGTAAATATTTATAGTAGACTTTTCTGAAGATCATTATTTTAAAGCTCGAAACATATGTGAACAAATTTGTTATTAGTGTACTGGTAATTTAAATAATTTTAAATTAAAATTAATGTTAACTTTCTGAAAGAATAATTGACCAATTCATCCTTTAAAAAGATTTTTGACGGAGAATCCATTTGTATCACTATGTTGCGTGGTTTAGTCAAAACTTAACGGCTTGACGAATTTGAGAACACACTGTGGTCGTTCCAGTATCTTCAAAATATTATAGGACGTATCTTCAACTATAAAACATATATTAAAAAAATTACTTATTATTGCTTGTCTACTTATACCTTCGTTTAGTGAACTGGAGTTGTAGAAAAAATAAATTTATTCGTCTTCGCGATCGTCATCAATAACAATCGACCTTTTCTTCCATATGTTTGAGAAACTACTACATTTGAGTATCTTAGGTTGATGATCATACCAACAATTACAGCTACTGTAAAAAATTATACTAAATAAGCCCAAAAAGTAAAAAAAATTTAAGTTGTTAGTATTTTAAAAATAAAGTTTTGAAAATGCAATTAGTATTAGTATTTTCAAAATTTTTGCGATTTTTTTGTAAACAATTGTAAAAATATTTTATGTATTGTTGGATTTATATTGAAGTGCTTTCAGCATGCTAAAATAAACATAAAAAAATTTTGTTTATAATTTTTTTTATTTTTTTAAAAACTAAGTATTTATTAGACAAGGCGCTAAAGAAATGCGGCCCTAACATTTACAAAAACGATATTTTTATTCGACATATGCCAACATCAACAAAAAACATTTAAAGCAATGGCCAAAACGATTATGCAATTACGATGAATGGATCATTATGCAAAATAATGATCGCGATATCGAGCGTCTGTACAATAACGATCGCAATCATTGATCGCTTGTAAAATAACAATTGCGGTTGTGGAAAAGAAATTAATACTTTTAATTATCGCATAAACAAATAAGACTAATATAACACGATTTTACCTATAATATTTACTTTAATAAATGTATAATAAACTTTAAGTATGCAGGTAGTTCACGGAAAATCGTAAAATTTTGTGTAACCCCTTTGCTCTTTTCCTCGTAAGAATTTTAAACCACATACAGATTTTTTAATAAAAAAGTAACATGGATTTAAACATTGAATTATATTTTTTTTGTTTACAGAAATTTAACAATGCATTCTCTTCAAAGAGAATTAGAAAATTCTTCTAGGAAAGAACGTTTGTAAAATTTGTGTCACACATTCAGCATTTTGGGAAAAACCTAGCTTTGTATAAACACCAAGGTAAATCATAAAAACACAGAAAGTTAAAAACAATAAGCATTAACTACAAATGACAATACGTATTTGAAAAGAATTGCAAATTTATTTTTAATACATAAATCTTATGTTTGAGACAAATATCAACACAAGTTATGAATAATTACTCAACAATCTTTTCAAGGTCAATTTCAAATAGAAACATTTAATTTACGAAAGAACGACACTTGTTTTTTAATATGTTGTTTATTAATGCTTTAAACTGTTTGTTCGTAAGTTTGCATCAGAATTCAAATAGCACGTCATGTCGAAAAAAAAAATCACAGTAGTATCTCTTTTCTGTGAATTTTTGTAAATATTTTTTTTAAATCTAAATATGAACAAATTTTAATTAATTTATTGTTTAGAAATAATATTAAAAAATACTTAAGTATGTTGATTTTTAATACTCCAAACGTTATTGTATCCCGGAAAACGAAAATCGAATGTTTATGGCTAGATTTATGACTAACTTTACACGAGCGACTTTTTAGCAACAGTCGATTACTAATTAATTCTAAATACCATGATTGCGATCATTGATCGTAGAAAATAATACCGATCTCAACCACTGATTTACAGCAATTATTTTAAGTTATTGTACAATCAAGTGCAACTAGAAGAAGAAGAATCCGGACAAGGAGATTCTCCGATGCTAATTTAAACCATTTTTAAACGTTTGGTAGGAAAAAAAAATTTACCTGATTGAAGGTGTAGAACAAGAACTGCAGTGTATTAAAAATTTCCTTTTGTTGTTATACATTATCTCCGAAGATGCTTCTCACAAATCTTCTTTTGCTTTAAATCTTCCAAGTCCATTGTGGCAATGTTTATATTTCCACAGTTTTTCTAACATTCTTTAGCACGCACTTTATCACTAATAAAAAACTTAAGAAAACTAGTACCTTTGTTTTCGGTATTATTATTTTCACAATTAATATAAACACAACCGTGATTTGTAACTTTTCCCATTTTAAAAATAAATCAAAAATATATTTACACTTAAACTAAACAAAAGTTCAAACAAACTACTACTACCACAATTTTAAAAATCGTATCGCAATGTTAACCTAAGAAAAATTTTGAATTCAATACCGAAGTTTACAAGTCGACAGACACGCAAGAACTGAAAAATCTCGATCCAATACAAACGTGGCGACCTCTACATCTCGATCCAATCAGTCGATACGATATCGCCCCTTAAGTTGCATTTCTTCTTACATTTATTATTCAATGGTGAAACTTAGTAAGTCACCGATATCAGAATTGTTAGCTATTATTGAATTAATAGTTTTTTTGTATTCGTCAAATAAAGGTTTAAAAATATCAAGCTCGAATTTGAGTCGTTTTAAATTAGTTTCTGAAAGATTTTCATTGATAGTCAAGCAGATCTTTAAATTCTTCTAATTGTAAGATAATGCCCTTGGCGTTTACAAAAAGGAATTTTATTTCTTTTTTTGAGGCCATTGTAATTACTAATGGCTAAATAACTAAATCTCTTTAACTAAATTATTTATAGACTGATAACACAAGGTGTGAACGTTAAATTAAATTCGTATTTAAACCGTTCTATAATAATTACACAAAACTGTATATCAAATGTAAAAGGAAAATTTTAATTTGCGAACGATTGAATTATTATAATAATCGATAATAATTATCGAATTTGCTGTTAAAAAAGCTGAAACACTATACGAATACGTGTTACATTTATAAACAAAATTAATAACGAAATTATTTTATACGCAGTAACAATAGGTGATATGATAAAGAAGGAAAGACTTACTCACACTTTTGTGGATAAACGGAGACAGCTCAAAAGGCAACCGCACGCTTAAGTCACACCTGCGAAATGCCGGGAAAATGCTCTTGCTACTATCTCTCTTTGTTGCAGAGGTAACACTATGTTGCGTTCTTCCTCCAACACATTGGTCGATGAATTAAATGTTTTTTTTTTAAATTGAAGCGATAACCATAAATCCGGCTGACGAAGGACCAAACTTTGTATCGTTGTAGAATTTGTCAATACAAAAGTTCAAGAAAAAATAAATTCAACGTCTTCAAGAAGGAAACGCTGCCGTAAATGCTGGATTTCGAAATAAATGTAAACGCCTCGAATCAAAAGAAAACTTAAAATTAATAATAATACAAAAAAGCAGTATAAACAGATTGTAGTAATTATAATTGTGCCGATACTTGGGCATACAAGGAGGTATCAAGTATGTACCTTAGCACCCTTAGCAATACACTGCCCTATTTAGCGACGCCACACGTTCAACGTAAGCAACCCGTAAGCGCTAGCAACATACGTATTGTAACCAAACAAACCAATTTTTGACATTTTCCGCACGTTATGTAGAGAACTTATTTTTCATATCACCTGCATTGAAACAGCGAGTTTTGATCTCTGTTTTGCCAGTCGAAACAAGACAATTTCAGACCAATGCGACTGTGCCGGGCAGAAACAACGTTGTTTCTCCCCTAGGGGAGAAACAACGTTGTTTCTGCCCGGCACATTCATTTATTATTCATTTATTTATTATTTATGTCTTTATTTTAAGTCTGTCAGAATCGCATTTTGTTACACTCTAAAACGATGGTTTAGAGAAGGTAACAATGGGATGGTGGTTTGCCAGCTAACTTAGTCGAGAAGGGGCGGGTCGAATTATTTGTCTCTCACTTACCTTTTTGCCGAGTTTACTTAAATCAGGAAGAGTTGTTAAGGGCGCCACCGAATTTTTAGTCACTGTAAAATGTTCGCCAAAACCGGAAATTCGAACACTCCGTAGATGAAAACAGGCGATTCAGAGAAAGTCAAATATGAGATAATAATTCGTATATTAAAATTTAAAGCAAGTAAAATGGTTAATAAAATCATTCAAATTAATCTTAAATTTAAAAGTCGCACAGGGAATCAGCCGCAGAGCGCTTGGTCGTACGTACGACTCGCCGCAAACGATAAATGCCGCTACTCGAGAACTACCTTAACTTAATTCACAACTAAAGCATGCATACAACAAAACATCAAACAAAATAATAAATCAAGACTGCGCACCGAGTCAGAGGGGTCTAAAGTTTGATAATCAAGACATAATTGAATTCTAAGACTCTATTCTGATCGATTCGCCCGTCTTGACTTTAACCAACAATTTAAATCAACCAAAAACAAAATCAAATAGAAGTACGCGTCGAAAATAACTGGTGTCCGTGATGTTCTTCTAACGATCGAATTGGAGGCGAGTTCTTCAGTTGAAGAGGTGATAAGTTGTTAAAGGTACTTACAGGTATGCCTGCAGTTTGACAGCTACTAATCCTTAGTTTACAACAAAAACTCAACACTTTATTGTCAGAATCGATTCACTTAACTCCGTCAAAGACGTTACACGCGTTCAGCATCGGTAAAACGCGTCGATACAGTACCATTAGCCGGGAAAACTTTATAAAGTCCGCAGTAGCGACTATTTTCTCAATTGGGAGAACAACCGGCAACTTTTCCGGAACTAATTATTACAATCGTCAATTCTTTAAATGTTCCGCTTGTTCGTTCAATTACCCACACTTTAACATTCTTCGTTTACCGAACTTTTCACCTCAAGGTCTTATTCTTGCCTCAATCGTTTGATTTTAACCAATTTTCGTAGTTCACCTTTATTTAATTAAACACACACAAGTGCGGTTCTAATTTGCCACTTGAATTAGAATGTTTAAGTAACGTAATGTTCATCACCTGTATTTATAATGCGTCGCCGAAAACTCGGTGTTAATTACCCGCATAAAACACTTGACTTCTTGAACCGAACTT
Source organism: Aquatica leii (assembly GCA_035610365.1). NCBI lineage: Eukaryota > Metazoa > Arthropoda > Insecta > Coleoptera > Lampyridae > Aquatica > Aquatica leii. The sequence goes on from CM069432.1 coordinate 105,497,297, forward strand.
AAATCAACTATTTGTTTTACAAATTTCAATTATACAAAATTTCTGATTGGATTCGAAATTATATTAATTGACCTTTTCTTTCGAGGGCCAAAAAGGAACTTAACTTTCCTCTGGAAAGAATGAAGCTTAAATAGCCCCTTCTCAAAAACAAAATCTCCAATCAAAAACCTTACATTAATTACATCTTACTTTAAGACAAAGAACTTAACATAATTTAGGTACGTGACAATTCTTATCCGAATCTTCCCACGCAACAGCTAAATTAGCACTTGCTTCTGATTATGAAATATAACAAGAATGATAGCTCAGCAAGTCCATGGGAACAGAGTAATAAACGCGTTCAGAAACATAAATCTTACTCTAATCTAAACTTAAAATATACAAAGAGACATCTGAACAAAGAATAATTCTAAGTAAAATAATTTTTAACATGAACCAAATCTCAAGTTTCAAAAATTTAATGGGTTTAAGGCACGTACACAGACATCCGTCGCCAAAAGATATTCAATTACCAGATAATAAATAATTTTAAATGAATGTCAATAAATACAATGGAAACTTTTAAAATGTTACCAAGAAATACGCAATTCGAAAATACAAAGAAGTTTATTGAACGATGGAAATGCTAAACACACCCGTAATTACAACATAATAATAAAAAAAAATATTTGGATAAAAACTCTCAGCCCCCAAAAACCACCGGGACGGTGACACCCCCCTTACAAGAAGAGTGATTTCCCAAATTACTCTAACCAAAAAAAAAAATTAAAAGCGATAGAATACCAAAACAAAAAAAAAGGTACCGTAAGCCAAAAGGAATCGGTGGATTTTGGACGAAATGCAAGGCTCGACACGATGCACCGGTCATGAGTAGAGAAGAGGGCACGCCATGTTTCACGGTATCCACATGTTGTAAAATCCCACAACCAACCCACGACCGACACAAAGCAACCTTACCTGTGATAGCAAAACGCCAAAACCACCGACACAAACATCTGACCAACGGCGCAAAACGATAAAATAATAAAAAAAATAATAATAAAAAAAATTATTCTTGGGAGGGATCGAGCTTCAAATCCTTTGCGTTCCACACACCTCTTGAAGTGCCAGAAGCATCAGATAATTCATAAGTTTGGTACGACACCTTGCGTCGAATTAGAAAAGGACCCACAAATTTGGGTGCTAACTTAGCGGTAAAATGACGGGAAGCATCGGAGAGGACATAGTTCCTCCTCCAAACGGTATCTCCAATTTCAAAAGGAGCGGCACGACGACGCAAGTCATAATATTTTTTTGATCGTATATAAGCGGCCTCTAATCGCTTTTTAATATCACGGTAGACATCGTTAAAAACATTGCTCCTAGGAGCCAAGTGAGTTCGATCGCTGAATGTAATGTCATTAAGTTCGGCATTGTCGGATGTAGGACCAAAACGGGAGCCGTCAAGACATATTTCTTGACCAAAGTTAGTAAAATATGGTGTCAGGCCGGTTACCTCATGCACGGCAGTTCGGATAGCACAAGCCACTTTGGCTAGGTACTTATCCCAATCACGATGATTATCCCCTACGTATGAGGCTAACATGGTTTTCATTACCCTATTTACTCTTTCGGAAGGGTTGGCCTGGGGATGGTAATGCGCATTGAAAATTATTCGCGAATTGTATTGGGCTACCATTTTAGTAAACTCACGACTACGGAATTGAGTCCCATTGTCACATAAGATATATTGAGGAGCTCCAAACATTAGAATGACATCCTCTTCTAAACGTTTAGTCACTGCCGCAGCAGTAGCGTTACGTAACGGGAAGAACAAGACAAACTTTGAGAAGCAATCCGCCACTACCAATACATACAAATATCCACTTTTTGATCGTGGCAAGGGTCCGACAATATCCGTAGCAATCATTTGCCAGGGTTTTTCTACGACTGGATGACGTGACATCAATCCAGCAGGGCGTTGTTGCTCGGGCTTATGAGCAATACACGTATGACATTTCCTTACGTAGCGACCAACGTCGACTTTCATCTTCGGCCAATAATAAAGCCGAGAGATTCTCTCATAAGTTTTGAAAATGCCCAAATGACCTGAAGTGGGTTCGTCATGAAATTTATGTAATAAGGCTGAACGTTCCGCCTTAGGAACTACCTCCCTCCAGTTATCTGACTCGCTAGATAAGTCTGGATAGTCTACCGAGACGTGTTTAAATAATTTACCGTTATTTATTTTCCAATTCGGGAAAGCTTGGGGGTCGCGTTCAATTGATTTCATGAGTTTATTTAGCCATTTGTCGGGTTCACTGACCGCAGAATTCCTTACCGTCATTGCATTCAGCACGGGTACGGCACGAGACAAAGTATCGGGAACGACATGGTCTTTACCTTTCCGGTGAACTATATCAAAACTATACTGCTGCATACGTACAGCCCAACGCGCTAAACGTCCGGTAGGGTCCTTTAAGTTGTGTAACCATACTAAAGAGGCATGGTCCGTAATAACCGTAAAATGGGTTCCCTCTAAATAAGGTCGTAACTTTTCGATGGCCCAAAGTACCGCGAGACATTCTTTCTCTGTGGTGGAAAATTTTCTTTCATTTCGTGTCAAAGACCTACTACTATAACAAATAACCCGTTCTTCATTGTCTATATTCTGCGTTAGTACGGCCGCAATGCCAAAGTCAGAAGCGTCGGCCTGTACGGTGAATGGTAAATCGAAATTTGGACAAGATAAAATAGGTGCTGAAACTAAACATTTCTTAATAATTTCAAAAGCTTCTACACATTGAGGAGTCCAAACAAACCTTGCTGATTTCTTTAACAAATTAGTCAAAGGTGCTATAATTGATGAAAATTCCGATATGAACCGTCTATACCATGAAGCCATTCCAATCAGACGCCTGACCTCTGATACCGTGGTACGCGTTGGGATGTTAATGATTGTTTCAACCTTTTCGGGGTCTACCGATAAACCGTTGGAATCTACGACATACCCGAGATATTTCAATTCAGATTGACAAAGACGGCACTTATCAAAGCTTAAGGTCAAATTCGCTTCCTTGAATCTTTTCAAAACTTCAGCCAACACCTCAATGTGTTTTTCGAAAGTTGGAGTACATATAATAGTATCATCCAAATAAACAAAGACATAGGGTTCTAATTCGGGTCCAAGAATTTTATCAATGAGTCGCTGCCATGAAGCCGGAGCATTAGCCAAACCAAAAGGTAACCTTTTAAACTGAAACAAGCCTCTATTGGGAACTGTGAACGCGGTATATTGTTTTGAGTCTTGACTTAACGGAATTTGCCAATACGCAGATTTGATATCCAAAGAAGAAATAAATTTAGCATCACGTAATTGGTCTAAAATGGTTGAAACATAAGGTAAAGGGTAAGCATCCCTTTCAGTTACTTTATTTAACTTTCGGAAATCCACGCAGAATCTATGCGTGCCATCTTTTTGACTAATAAAATAGGACTCGACCACGCACTACTAGATTTCTCGACCACATCCAACTTTAACATTTTGTCCAGCTCGGCGTCAATTTGTTTTTGCATATAAGGAGAAACTCTATAATACCGTTGCTTAATTGGGGAGGCGGTAGTTTTAATTTCATGTTCGATCAAATTAGTATAACCCAACGTCGCTTTTGATTCCGAAAAATAAGGATCAATCACCGAATGTAATTTAGAATTTTGTTCAGCTGTTAAATCCGCGCGTGACACGACAGCTGGTTTTGGGTCATTGACTGCGTCAGCGGTGGCGATCGACGCAAACTTCCACTGACCTTTCCGTAAGTCTGGAACGAACCCAGATTGTTTCCAATAATCAACTCCAAGAATTAAGGAGTTCGATATCTCCGGTACTACAAGGACGTTAACTAAAGTCATTTTGCCCTTCATCACAATAGGCAAGTCAACGGAACCGATAGATTCAATAGTTTCACCGTTAGCTACAGTACATTTAATTTTGTCTTTGTTATTTAAACGAACGCCTAATTTGTTTAAACGACGCCAGGTTTTATCGCCGATGATCGTTCGCGTAGCACCGCTATCCATAAGGCCGAGTACGTCATTACCGAAAATTTGAACGTTAATGAATGGACGCTGATCTTCCTCAGATGCATCAAAAACATAGTCTAAAATAATTTTGGTTTTCTTAAAATTGGTTTCACGTTCACTAAATGCGGAATTATAAAATATTGCCGACTGTACTTGATTAGCGGAACGGACCACTCGTCGGTCTTTTAATCCGTTCTTTGGAAGTTTTTTGAACAATTTGGACACGTACGTACGGTAGCGTTTCGATTACCACAACGATAACAATATTGAGTTGACCTAGGTCGGTCACAATCTCGTGCCAAATGATGTTTACTTTGGCAATTCCAACATGATTTATTGGGAACACGATTAAAAACAGGCCGATCACGCGTCTCGTTATTAATTTTTGGTGTCTCAATTTTTCTTTCCGCGACTGGCGCATCCGGGATACCTAAGGCCGCAATGTCGCCTTCCAAATCGTATTTTCGTCTAACCGGAGGAGTAAAATTTTCAATAGACTCTAAACTGTTTTCTATTAAACGTCCTAATTCAATTAATTCATTAATAGAGTTAATTTGGGTTAAACTTAATCGCGATAGGTAAATAGGTCTAATATTTTTACGTAAAATTTTTAACTGTGCGTCTTCCGATAATTTAGTTTCTAAACGATTAAACATTCCTTTCATAATTGCTACGAAAATTCCGATCGGTTCTTTCTCGGATTGGGTTCGTTTTTGAATTTGTTCTAATAATTTATCATCAAAGTCGACAGGCTGAAACTGTAATTTTAAAAGGCGAACCAATTCAGGCCATGAATTAACCTCATTCTTAACCGAGCGCACGTAAATTAAAGCGTGATCCTGGAATAAATCTAAACATTCGGCAAACAGCTGATCATCACCAACATTACGAGAAATTTGGTATTCGGAAACTTTTTCTAAGAAGGAGTTCAAAGACAGTGAGCCACTATTACCCTTATATTTTATATCCCATTTCCAACAAGGGGTCGATTTCGAATGATTAGTTGACACTGGAGACACCGTAGTACTTGCAACCTGGCAAATATTATTCACATTAGAGGTGGAAGGAGTACTTTCGATATTTAATTTGACATCAATAGGTTCTTCCGGTGGATCAGAAGTATTTTCCACCGCGACCACTTGACGATCTAAGAGTTCATAACGGGAAATAAGAACGACTAATTCCTGAAGTAATTTTTCTTTAACTTCAGAATCATCACCTTTTTTTGGTATGGCGTTATTAATTCTATTTAAAGCATGCTTAAATTTTGTTTCGATAATAGAAGAAGTTTTTGATGAAGGACTGGTAACCAATTCGGTAATTAATGCGTCAATTTCGGATATAACTAAAGTAATTGCAGCTTTATCGGTAACAAAATCAAAAGAATAAGGAGGACGGATTGGAGATTTTCCCGTTGCTTCCTCTGCTAAAAATGTTTTTAACCAAGCACGTAATGCAGTAACTCCTAAGGTGGTATCTCCACCCCTAATTGAAACCTCATATTTTAATTCGTCATGTGATAATCTGACGATATTTAACTTATACATTGTAGATGATTAAACGTGAACGAACCTTTATAAATTAAAGTGTAAAAGAAAAAAGTGTTGACTCAATCGGATTCCCGATGTAAAAGAATATCTCAATTAGCACGCGCCAACTAATAAAAACTGACCTTTGTGATCCGGTCAATGACTCGCCGATAACGATACATAAATAAACATCAAATAAGCTTGTGGAAAGAAATATCGACTTCCACTCGGAAACAACAATTGATCTAAAGACAACAAATCGAACACAATTTTTCTTAACACACCTAAAACGCTGAACAGAATTTAATCTAACAAATAATCGACTAATAGGTAAAAACAAATTTATGAAACGTCAAAATTAGGTATTTTCTTAACACAGTGAGAGACAATTGGGCTCCACGTTGGCCGCGCCAATCTGTTACACTCTAAAACGATGGTTTAGAGAAGGTAACAATGGGATGGTGGTTTGCCAGCTAACTTAGTCGAGAAGGGGCGGGTCGAATTATTTGTCTCTCACTTACCTTTTTGCCGAGTTTACTTAAATCAGGAAGAGTTGTTAAGGGCGCCACCGAATTTTTAGTCACTGTAAAATGTTCGCCAAAACCGGAAATTCGAACACTCCGTAGATGAAAACAGGCGATTCAGAGAAAGTCAAATATGAGATAATAATTCGTATATTAAAATTTAAAGCAAGTAAAATGGTTAATAAAATCATTCAAATTAATCTTAAATTTAAAAGTCGCACAGGAATCAGCCGCAGAGCGCTTGGTCGTACGTACGACTCGCCGCAAACGATAAATGCCGCTACTCGAGAACTACCTTAACTTAATTCACAACTAAAGCATGCATACAACAAAACATCAAACAAAATAATAAATCAAGACTGCGCACCGAGTCAGAGGGGTCTAAAGTTTGATAATCAAGACATAATTGAATTCTAAGACTCTATTCTGATCGATTCGCCCGTCTTGACTTTAACCAACAATTTAAATCAACCAAAAACAAAATCAAATAGAAGTACGCGTCGAAAATAACTGGTGTCCGTGATGTTCTTCTAACGATCGAATTGGAGGCGAGTTCTTCAGTTGAAGAGGTGATAAGTTGTTAAAGGTACTTACAGGTATGCCTGCAGTTTGACAGCTACTAATCCTTAGTTTACAACAAAAACTCAACACTTTATTGTCAGAATCGATTCACTTAACTCCGTCAAAGACGTTACACGCGTTCAGCATCGGTAAAACGCGTCGATACAGTACCATTAGCCGGGAAAACTTTATAAAGTCCGCAGTAGCGACTATTTTCTCAATTGGGAGAACAACCGGCAACTTTCCCGGAACTAATTATTACAATCGTCAATTCTTTAAATGTTCCGCTTGTTCGTTCAATTACCCACACTTTAACATTCTTCGTTTACCGAACTTTTCACCTCAAGGTCTTATTCTTGCCTCAATCGTTTGATTTTAACCAATTTTCGTAGTTCACCTTTATTTAATTAAACACACACAAGTGCGGTTCTAATTTGCCACTTGAATTAGAATGTTTAAGTAACGTAATGTTCATCACCTGTATTTATAATGCGTCGCCGAAAACTCGGTGTTAATTACCCGCATAAAACACTTGACTTCTTGAACCGAACTTAAATCAACTATTTGTTTTACAAATTTCAATTATACAAAATTTCTGATTGGATTCGAAATTATATTAATTGACCTTTTTTTTCGAGGGCCAAAAAGGAACTTAACTTTCCTCTGGAAAGAATGAAGCTTAAATAGCCCCTTCTCAAAAACAAAATCTCCAATCAAAAACCTTACATTAATTACATCTTACTTTAAGACAAAGAACTTAACATAATTTAGGTACGTGACAATTCTTATCCGAATCTTCCCACGCAACAGCTAAATTAGCACTTGCTTCTGATTATGAAATATAACAAGAATGATAGCTCAGCAAGTCCATGGGAACAGAGTAATAAACGCGTTCAGAAACATAAATCTTACTCTAATCTAAACTTAAAATATACAAAGAGACATCTGAACAAAGAATAATTCTAAGTAAAATAATTTTTAACATGAACCAAATCTCAAGTTTCAAAAATTTAATGGGTTTAAGGCACGTACACAGACATCCGTCGCCAAAAGATATTCAATTACCAGATAATAAATAATTTTAAATGAATGTCAATAAATACAATGGAAACTTTTAAAATGTTACCAAGAAATACGCAATTCGAAAATACAAAGAAGTTTATTGAACGATGGAAATGCTAAACACACCCGTAATTACAACATAATAATAAAAAAAATATTTGGATAAAAACTCTCAGCCCCCAAAAACCACCGGGACGGTGACAATTTGTTTATTATAAACAAAAATGAGTGAAATTATAATCGTCTGACAGCTGCGTTGTCAAATCGTTATTAAAGATTTTCATTAATTAAAAATAAAATGAGTACCCCAAAACATCTTACTGAAAAAGCAGTAGCAGTTTCCCTTGATTTATTGCCCACAAAACCTAAAGAAAAATATTTATCTTGTTACGATAAATTTGTGAAGTGTAAAGAAGCAGAAGGAGCTACATCGTGGTCAGAGGATGTGTTGTTGAGTTATTTTGCGGAGGAATTATCAAAATACGCACCTACAACTATGTGGTCTATTTATTCAATGTTGAAAACAACGATAAGTTCGAAACATAATGTAGATATAAGTAAATATTGTCGTTTGCAAGCTTTTTTAAAGAAGAAAAGAATTGGATTTGCGAGTAAAAAATCCAAAGTTTTTTCTCCCACCGAAATAAATAAATTTCTCCGAGAAGCCCCAGATCGAGAGTATCTTCTTGTAAAGGTTAATATTATAATTTTTTTTACTTAAATTAATCTATAATTTATTTAAATCCTATGATGTATCTAAACTCAGCAATTTTACAATTAGGTTGTGGCAATTCTTGGAGTTCTTGGAGCATGTCGAGGAGCCGAATTGTGTGACATGGCCGTGGCTGATTTCGAAGACCTTGAAAAAAAAAATTATTAAAAATAACAATTCCAACAACAAAATCCCATATAAGTCGTACCTTTAGGGCAAATGTACAAAACAGGTTATAGGAAAAAATAAAGTCGCCACCTGTCCTAAACAAATCGCTGAATTTTTAAATCTTCCTAATTCTGGAGAATATACAGGCCACAACTTCCGGAGGACTTCAGCCACTTTACTCGCTGATTCTGGCGCAGATATAACCACTATAAAACGCCATGGTGGTTGGAAATCCACGACTGTCGCTGAAGGCTATATTCAAGATTCGACCAGTAATAAAAGAAAAATATCAAATCAAATCACTAAATGCATTGATGAATCTTTACCTCGTCCATCGTTGGATCACATGGCTTTAGAAAAAAAAATTAGAAGTGAAAACTTTGTGAGCTTCTCTACAAAAACAGAAGAATCTAATTTAACAACGAAAGAGACAGTAACATCCAAACAAACCGTATATAATTTTCAAAATTGTACTATCAATACAATTAATTTTTAAATTAACTTTAAAAAAAAATGTTAAATTAAAAAAAAACTGATAAACTGTTAAAATGTTAGATTAACTATATTAAAATGTTCTTTTATTATCTGATTTCTGAATTATTCAATAATTAAAATAGTATAAGATATTACTGCGCTATTTGTTTGAAATAGTCTTCCTTCGACTGGCAACAGAAATCAAAACTCGTTGTTTCATTCCAGGTGATATGAAAAATATAGTGTGTGGCACGGGATGAAACAAAGACGATTTCTGACCAGGACGCTTCGCTCGGGCAGTCAACTCTCGCCCTGGTCAGAAATCGTCTTGTTTCACCCCTTGCCACACAATATACTATTGCTTTTTATTTGCTTTGATCCTGATATTTTAAAACGGTTAGTCAATCTTGAAGAATGTACCTTGGAATATATTATTTGATTATCTCTTTGCAATATGCATACTATGATCGCTCTTTAAAAAGTTGTGTTAAATTATCTCCAAGATGGTATTTTCAACTAAATATAGAAAAATATAATGACAAGTATCTCTGGTTTCAATTGCATTATGATCCAATTTTAGAACTGCTTTATTTTCTATTCATTTTTGTCCAACAAAAACAAAATGCATTATATCGTTCTGATAACTCATAAGCTGTTATATTGTTCAAATTACTGAAATAGGAATAATGTTAGAATTATGTACTTTTGTATAATCATGCTGTATTTTATGCTTAAACCTACTATGAAAAATCCTTAAGGAATCTTAATCAACTAATACTTAAAAAAACTTTTTTTGTTAAAAAAAGTTTAGTTAATAATCAGAATCAGTATAAATTTATTAAAATAAAACCAAACACAACTTTCTTTATTAGATAACAAAAAAAAATAATAAACGAGATTTGTTTAAACTTTGTATGAATGCTGTCTCGAATACAGTTTGAAGTATTCTTTTGTTAATGTTGTATTGCTGAATTTTATACACAAATTAAAAACAATTCACACGTTAATCACATGAAATAAAACACAAACAAAGTTATCAGCTCAGCATACATCTGCTATACATAATTCTGTTAAACAAGGACATTAATTAATACATAGTGAGGTCATCATTTGACTTCTCTGTACCGTTATCACTGTATGTGAGATGTAAGAGTTAGCTGACAGTAATCACGTTTAATGAAAACTACTTTAACGAAGGTAATAAGTCTTGTGGGAGTTAATTTTTGCGTCTTTGATGTTGGTTCTTTTGACCGAGGTTATATAGCACTGCACTGGGCTACTCGGGTATTTTGGTAAACTGAACATGCATTATGCATATGTTAAGATTGGTCGTAGAATACTCTTGTAGATTAACATGGTGCACTCTATGCGCAGGTGCAATTTTCTTTTAATTAACAAGTATAGTAGTGAGAGTCTCGCATAGCATTCGCTTAGCTTTTTATTCACATGGATTCCCCATTCAAGTTAAGTGTCCAAAAAATCTTCTAGGTAATTAACTGTTTTATCTCTTGCGTTCCATTCTATTATACGTTAATTGATTGTTGTTCTTTGGAAGATCTGGATTTTTTTCCCAAGTAAAGACTTTACCTGGCTCTTCGTTGAATTGATTTCAATTTTCCATTTGCTATACCATGTGCAGATTGATTATAAGGCGTTTTGTAGTTGGTTAACCGTTATCTGAAGATTTTTATTTTGCGTAATTACTGCTGTGTCATCAGCAAACATTGCTAAGGTGGCATTATTTGTGGTTTGTAAATCATGTGCGCAAATGTTAAAAAGAGTTGTTTCTAATATACTTCCCTGTGGTACTCTAACGTTAACAATTCTTTTGGTAGATAGGGTTGCCTGTACCCGAACTAAAAATATTCTATCTGTAATAAATGAGATAATGATGTCAATGAGATAGTATGAGAGTTCTAGTTTTATCACTTTATATTAAAGTCCTTGCACTCCCTGTCAAATGCGCTTTCAAGATCGATGAAGCAAACAAATGTTTTTTGTTTTCAAATTCTTGTTGTATTGTTTATGTGATTTTATGACCGGATGCGTTGTCAAGTGTTTTTTGTTTAAAGCTAAATTGATATTTTGGTATCATATTTTTCTCTTCCAGGATTAAATTTAGTCGTATATAAATAATTTTCTCTAAAATCTTTATGAGCGTTGAATGAAGGCTGATTGAGCGATAACTGTATGGTTTATGTATTATCCTTGCATTTTTTATAAAATGGTAAAATGATGGCTTGTTTCCATTTTTTTGGAAAATACTCAAGTCGAAAGCAAGCATTAGATGTTGTTGCCAGGAACGGTAGTGTCTTTATTGTAAGTTGTTGTACCATTGAGTTTGTAATTAAGTCCGATTCGGGTGATTTTTTTATTAAAAGTTTTGTAATAATTTGTTTATTTTCTGATGGTGACGTAAGTATAAATTTTCTTTACGCCTGTTTTTTATAGTTACCAATAGTTTTGTTTACTTCCTGTTTATGTTCTTGGGTTATGTTTGTGTCATTTTGTATAAAGACTTGTTCAAAATTCAAAACTAAACGTTGACTTTTTCATCGCTGCTGACAAATCGGATGTTGTCTCTTAGTAGATAAATTATGTTTGATGCCGTATTAGTCTTTTGGCGGTCTGCCACAATGATGCATTTTGAGGCTGTAGTTCCTCAATATATTTGTTATACATATTGAGTTTATAATTCACTAATTTGAGTCTAACTTAGTGGATCAGTTGATTAATAAGCTTTTTTAGTTGTAGTCTGCATGTTTTTTGCCATTCACATCTTGTTTTGTTCTTAAGTTTGATTACATTTAGAATTTTTATTGGTCTTTGAGTATATCGTCGTGGTTTGTTATTATTTGGTATTACTGCTGATTATACGCTAGTTCTTACTATCTCCGTATATTGTTGTACGGTTTCATCAATATTGTTTGTTGTTCATGTGGGGAATTTGTTTTTCATATTTTTGTCTACTTTAATATAGAAAATATCCCAGTCAACTTTTTTTTCAATTAATTTGAGTATCATCGGTTGTGTTGCAACACATTGAAAAATAAGACAATCACTGGTAAGTGATCAGAATCAAACTCATTTAGCACAGTTTGATAAATTGGTTTGTTAAAGTTTTTGAACAGGATTATGTCTAATACATATGGTTTATGATCCTATCTTCAAGGATAATGTTTGTAATCTGTCGGAGTTGCTATTTTATTCCGTGATTTATAATAAAATTATGTAACTTTACTCTATTTGGATGTATAGCTCTGCATCCCCAGTCTGTAAGGTTAAAGTTAAAACCGCCTATGACTAATGTTTGATGACTGCCATTAAATAATTTAGTGACATCGCTTTCCAGTATGGTTTTATTTAGTTGCTAATATGCAGCATGAAGTGTAATTTAAGCATTGTTTTCTAAATTTAGTTTATGTTTCCAGGTTATCGAGTTCTAAATTTATTCAAAGCAGGTGATCTAACTAACACTTGATAATAATTGATACGCCTCCTGCTGCAGTTGAAATATCTTAAACTGATATATATTTCAAATCCTAGTACATTAAATTTTTTTAAGTTATGCAGACCCATCTACGTTGTGTCTAACTAAGAATTCCACCAATAATGTCCGCTGCTTTTTAATACTATCACCATTCCAGTTATGGACAATTAAATTACTGATTATGTGCTTTTAATTATGTCCATAAGTGGATAATTCAGAAATTAAAGTTGTAAGATAAGGTATGACTTTATCTAGGTTTGGTTTTATTAACGCAACTATTTTTGTGATAATTGTAGTTTCAAAGTCTGGCGTTTCTAGTTTATTTATATAGTTCAGTCTGTTCAGTTAGTTAGGAGTCTAGGTAAAGACCTATCATAATCATTATGCCGAGTTTGTTGATAATTATTCTGACTAGTACAGGGTTTGGTATGGTTTGTGCGTATAAACTGTATTTGTTTGGAAGTGTTTATGTGGCAAATTTGTTTTAGATAATAAGTGCATTCTTTAAAATTGACGGGATAATACTCTCCGTAGTTTACACAATGCGGTAGTATACTTGGTTGTTTTGGACATTGGGTATTGTGGAGGCTGCCTGTGCATTTCACACATCTGGGTTTTATTCTACAATAGCTGTGCGTGTGTTCGTACTATTGGCATTTTTTACATTAAGAAATGTCACTTGATTTTAGTCTAGGTTCAACTTCAATTATCAACCGCACATAAGGGTAATGCTCTTTTGTCTTTATTGTAAAGGTGAACTACCTTTATGACAAGTAGCTTAACTCTTTTAGTTTTGCTAATACTTTATTTTTTGTAATCGATACCGGAAAGAATGTAATGATGACTAATAGGTTGTTTTTCTTAGGGTCATTAAAAGTGCGGTAGTTAAGATTGTTGTCTGTCTAGAATTGAATCATTTTTCTGTAGTCATCGATTGCGTTTAGATTGATAATAATTTTATCACCTTTTAGTGCTGTTTCAAATTCTCCTGTTGTTTGTTTTTTACGGTCCTTCATTATTTCTTGGTATTTTAAATTGGCTGCAAAGTGTAAAAATATTGATAGTATTTTTATTTGGTTTTATTTATAACACTATTTTATTGGTCTATTTCTATCTGGAAAATTGCAGCTGCTTCATAAATTATGTTAGCATTTTGGATGTTATCATTTGAGAGATAATATTTATTGTCATAAGGTTAGTGGGTTCAAAATAATATTTCTTATTTGTTAAAACTGGAGGTGATCGGTTATCATTTGTTCTCTTAGTCATTGTTACATGGCTAGGTCTCTGATTTTTAAACGAGAACTAATACAATTTCTATTATATAACAGATTTCAACTGCGCTTGAAAGTTTTTACTGTCTTGGCCATAACAAAAACATCAAGCTGGTTTTGTCAATAGACGCAACGAAGTATTTGTCACTTGAGTATGTACCTACATTGTTTTAAAAAAAGTATGGATTTAACCGGTTTTGGTAACAAGCTCACAATATGTTTTTATTCATAGTACCTATTTGATTTAAAACTAAATTAATTTTTCGCTCTGTTAAAAACATTTTTCAAACAAAACTTTCTTAGGTGCGGCTTAGGAGTAATTTTTTTGCTAACGGAAGCAACGCTGGCGTAGTTTCAGACATTTAAAAACAGTAACTAAGCAATTTTCATTCACATTTCTGACGTTTACATCGACATGAGTTATTCTAATTTTTAATTTTGTTGTGATTATCTACGTGTTTATGAAGCGTTGCTTTGAGTTTTCTTTATATTTAATTAATTTAATTAATGAATAAGAATTCTTAAAAGAATAAGGTTGGTATAAACCAATTTTATATAGAATATAAAACATCATTAGTATAAAACAAAACAATGTTAAGTTAACCTACCAGCAACAACTAATAAATTTCTAAAATCAATAATTTAGAAGCACAAAAAACAATATAAAATCATAGTGTATCTTTATTCTATTAAATTACGATTAACAAGATTAATTATTAAGATATGCTAAAATTAAATTTGAAAAGCTTTTATATACAGTTTCTTAATGATTTTCTAATTATATGAATACGTAACAAATTATATTTAAAAATATAAAAACATAATTATACATTTCTCAAAATTTGAAGTTTTTTGCGTATTCACAAAACGACAATTTTGTGGCTATTACTCTAGTGCAAATCAGATTCACAGCTATTATACAGCTATAAGATGCACTTTTAATTATTAACTTCGTAATGTCTAATATTTAATAAATAGTTGGAAAATGAATTTAAATTAATATTGAAATACTCCTACTTAAAACTAAAAACACATGTACAAAAAAAGTAAACAATTAAATAATCCTTATTAATTTTTTTATGTTTTTACAAAATTAAACCTTTAATGTTACATTTAAAAATAATTATTTAAAATTATATACTTATAAAACATTTTTAAATAGTATTTGTATAAATTTTAATCTGATTTGAAATTAAACAAAAGTTACCTAAGGTAAAATTTACTAATACAAAACACAAATAAAACATTAACGGTAAAATACTTTTAAATTTGTTGTTGAATTGTTTTTTAAATCTTATAATTAACTACGTTTAATTTACTAAATATATAAACTAATTCACAAAAAATTAAAAAGTGATGCAATTTAACTGAAAGTCTAGTACAAGATTGAATCGTAAAATAATAAACATTTGCTAATTAAACGACGTAAGAACCGTTGAATAAAAGTTAATCAATAGGCGCAGTAAGTAAAATTTATTATTATAGCGTCAACAAGATAGACGGTTTGTATTTTAAGCATTGTCAGTAATGAAAACAAATAGTTTGGAATTTATAATAACCAATAACATTAGTTTAGCAATTTTTTTTAAATCTATATTACAAAAAAGATTATAAATAATTTTTAAACATTGTCACAAAACTAATTTATAACATATAATGGTACTAAATTAGTAGTATTTGATACTTGAAAAGTTACATGTAGAAATATATATTTATACAAAGACTAGCATTTTTAACTAAAAACTATCTAAATTAAATGAATTCAATTTTTAAAACACAGCAAAATTGTTGTTTTTATAAAACAGTTTCATTTACTATAGATTTACTTTTATAAATATGTGTACAGTATACTTCCATTATTTTATCTTGTAAACAAGCTATGAGCAAAAATATGAAAGTAAGAAACATTTTCAATTTTGGTACAAGATTAAATCGTCTTCCGGGTTCTGGCCATATTGATGTTGCAACAGAAGTTGTCAATGTATTGCCCAATTTTGTAAAGAACTTTATCAGGGGATAAAATAAATAAAAAAATTAAAGAAGTTAACGATAATCTAACAAAGAAGCACTACAGAGTTCTAAGAACCGTTTGACACGGTACAATATTCTAGACTAAATTGCAAACATGTAGTTGCGCTTTTAGTCTAATTGCATACAATAAAATGGAACAAGTTTTAAATTCTTTCATACAATTGACTCAAATTGACTGAACATGCGTAAATGCATCATTGCAAAAGTTTGATTTTTCAGGTTAATTTTATTTGTTTTGCACCGTTCTGTGAATTTACAGAATTTGAAATTTAATTGAAATTAAATTTAGTTTGTATAATTACAAACACATGTCGTCGTCTCAGTTGTAGGTACAAATCGTCATAAAACTATATAAAGAACACCCTTGTTTATACCTATGCAGTGAAAAGTACCGAATATAAAAACAAACACGCTAGAAATAATGCACTCGAACGCATATATTTGGAATTAAAACTTCCATCCGCACCAAATATTTGTCTGAGCACAGAAAATATGTAAATTCATTGAAGAGTGAAATGAGGACTGGTGAGGTAACACTATATTATTATAGCGTACACTATAAATATTTGCGCACAATTTGATTTCAGATTTATAAACCTAACATATAGTATTATGAGCAGTTGCAATTTTTTTCTTCAGTATTCCACGTCAATTTGTAGATATCATTATGTCACCACTAGGCTCTCCTACAACAAGCTAGTCTTGTGAAAACTTTCGAGAAGGTTTATTACGACCCTCCCAATCTAAAGTTGATAATCTGGAAAGTACTTCATTAAATGAAGAGGTAGTGTGGTCGCACTATTTTGATATATTCATAATTAAACTTTGTATAAACATTTTAAACATTGCAATTTTTTACTGAGGCAACAAGTTTTTAACAGACGCAGCTTACCTACAAAATTAATACTATTAAAGTTGACAGCATTCCCCCACTAGTAGATTATCATCTTACACAATCTACATCTGTAGCAGTTACTCTAAAGGTAACTCTAAATAAAAGTCTATGTTTAAATATATTAGCGAATAAGCACAATAGGAAAAGAGGTGACGCCAATAAAGTTTCGAAAGAAATAAGTGCAGCAATTAAAGCACCTGTTTGTAACCTGGATTAACGTAAACTCTGCAAAATATTTGGCGAATATATTATCAAGCAATGTGTTACATGATGCTAGAAAAAAAATTGCAAAATGGAACTCAAAGTAAAACCATGTTTCAGATTTTCACAGATAGAAAATAAAATTAATAAATAAGTTTACAATAAAATTAAAACCACATGGTAAATGTCAAAACATTATTAAAATGACAGATTACAATAGTTTACATATTATGTCTTCGAACTATGTCATCCTGCCATACCACACTCACAAATATTAAAATAACTTGTAAATTCTTCTTGTATCAATTGTGCAGTCATTACACTTCCGTTACTTCCTTGTTGTGCAAGTTTTTTTAATGAATGTCTCAACATGAAATTATATGAGATGTATAGGTGTAATTTTTCTAATTTTCTTTAGCTAGATAATTGTGAAAAACGACACATGCTAAAGTAATTATTTCAATTTTTTCTGCTAAAATACCAAATGTACTTTCAATAATTCGACGATCTCTAGAAATACTGTGGTTAAAAATTTTTTGTTTATGTGCCAACCCTCGACTTGGAAAAGGTTTTATAATCCTCGTTGAAAATGGAAAAGCATTGTCCGTTACAATCACGTATAGAACTTCCAACAAGCATCCAGGCAGTGGTCTTATTTGTGGAAAGTTTAACCATCTTAAAGACAAGGCTTTAAACAAACTACTTTCTCTAAAAACTTCACCATCATTGGTCCTTCTATTTACTCCTACGTTGCAACAAATAATTTTGTATTTTTCATCTGCCATCGCCAAAAGAACAATAGAGTAATCACTCCTATAGTTGTAGTAGTAAGCTCCTGCTGAAATGAGTGCTCTAGATTTGATGTGCCGTTCATCTAAAGCACCGATGCAATTAGGAAACTGCCATAATGGTTCAAATTCTTTGGTTATAACCAATCCCTTTTTTCGATCCGGTGTCTGTAAAAGTATATCAAATTATCAACTTATGCACAAAGTTTGTATGTTATAAATTTTGTACCTATCTTATAGCTACTATTAGTTCTTACACTTAAATGTTCTATTTTAAAGACGTTATATATGGCATGACACATTTCTGGTATTAACCTGGAAATGGTTGATTTGTGAATACGTGTGTTGTACATCAGGGATCTATAAGTTTCTCCAGTTACTAGAAAGCGCAGTGTTGTTGTAAGCCCGAAATAATATAATTACTTTTTAAATTGCGGTCTAGTAGTGATAATAATAATAATCATACTTACTTGCTTCTAGCAGGTAAACATTCGCGCATATTGCTTTTCAAATGATGCTTCATTCATTCTTAAAAGCAATTTGAACAGTGAAGGATCTTGATGAAGCAACTATTTATTTAACACTGTCAAAACGATTTTTCCTTCCGCCCTTCTGCCAATCCATTTCTTCTCCCACATTCTCTTTTTAATCACATTTTTTACTATTTCTTCTTTTTATGATTGGTACTAAGAAAACAACACTAACTACACCTGCTAATAGTAACAATTTTTCTTTTTCCGTTGTTATTAACATCAGCACAAAACCAACAATAACCTCAATAAAACAATTATTAGCTTTTAGGTTGTTTTTTGCGCATGCACTTGTGGTAAATTTAGTACTGAAATCGTGTATGGTGGCATACACACAAATTTCTTGTATAAAATATTTTATAAAATATTAGCACTAACTAATTTTTCAGTTTTAAATTTAATCCCGTGTCAAGCTTGTCAAACTTGTTTATCAAGCCAGATTCTAAACTCCATTTTTTTCACGCCCTGATGAAATCTGGTACAAAAGTGAACGAAACGTTTTGAATTTTTTAGTAATTAATATCAATTTTCGACTCACCCACTACAATCATTTTTTTGATAGTGTAAAACAGTCATTACAAATCAATCTAAATTTCAAAACATGATACGTCAAAAAAATTAAAAGAAAACTGACATTATATTGTAACTCACAATTCAGCAACTTAAACCATGTACAAAAAAATGTACTTAAATTAGTTAAAATGTTACTAAATGACATGTAAGTACAGGTAATTTGAAAAATGCAAAATTATAGAAGTTATAGTTGTAATCATATTACGCAGCAGTCTAATATTTACTTAAAATGTTATTTATTTGTAGAGATAAGTAAACAAATTTGTTAAAATAGTGACTTATGTATGTTGTGTTACTAAGGCTGGTTAATCTCACTTTTAAAAATGTATATTACTTTGTTTATTAATTACAGTAAAATACATGGTTTTATTTATTTTCATTTTTGATAACGGGTTTATAACATTTATGCTTTTTTAATTATATGTACTTAAAAACCATTTTTGAGCAAATTTTTCAATTGGCAACTTGTATACATATTAATAAGTCTGTTTCACACATGCTTATAGAAACGCTTATGTATCATTTGGGTTTTATACAATACATAAGCACAACACTTCTTTATGATTCTTGAGCAAGTTTGCTAGTTTTCGAATGTGTTGCGCATTTATTAAAAAATTAAACGTTACACATTTGGAATTGTAAATTAATGTAAAAATTTAATGGCATAAGAGTTGAAGATTCTGGAGAATATAATTATTGATTTATTACACTTTTATTGTAGAATTATCAGCTATAATACCCCTAGAGCATTGATAATACCGAGATAATTTTGTCATACGGACTGTTGAAAGCCTTCGGCCTCGTGCTATTACCTTAAAGAAACACGGTTGAAACATTCTCTACGACAAAATTTTGAGTATTTATTAATTCTTGAGGTGTTGTAAGATATTTTTTTACTACTTTCCAAGTTTTTTAATCGATTAATACAAATTAATTGTGTTTTATGGTGTATTTTCTAAAAGAATTTTGTTAATTTTGTTGTTACAAATATCAACAAATCTTTGTATCGTTATTACGAATTGATTTACTTTCTGACATTTAATTTGACATTTGAATATATCATGTCTGCTTTGCCCGATAACACCACGGGTGTGGTGTTATCGCTGTAATCCGTTGATGATTGGTTGAATTTTAAAGAATGCAATAAAATAAAACTTTTCTATTGGTTAATTAATACAGTATAGTATATTAAAACACAAGTTACAGAATGAACGCGCTTCAAGCACGAGACCGGGTTTCATACACAAGCCGCGCAGCGGTGAGTTTATGAAGCGGTCGAGTGATTGAAACGTATTCTATGACGTGTGTTTTATACTATTTTCTCTATTTTGATACAATAATTAATATTTTTCGTATAATTTTAATTTTAAAACAACATTGGGAAACTTTATTATTTTATTGAATTGGCAACACTTACACTTTGACATATTGAAATTTATGTGTTAACCTAAAATCATACGAAATTGTCTCTTTATACCTTTATAAGTAAATAAATTTGAATTAATAAAACGTGTTTATTTTATTTTGGCGTCAAAATTGGAATTTCAATTGTTCAATTCCAATAATTTTGATTTCTTTTTCATGTAACGTCAACTTACGATGCAGAGATACCAACTTTGAAAAAACTAACATTACTAAAAGTCGTGTAAGAATTTGCTTATTCTTACACGGATTTTAGTGTAAGAATGGCTAATTCTCATGTCGAAATAGAGAAAAAAATTATCATATGTAATATCATAAGTGTTTGTAAAATTATCAATAATGAGACACCTCATTGACGGAAACAAAAAATGTGTTGCCTAGTAATAATAATTACGTTTTGGCAACACATTTTGACTTCTGTCTAGGTGTCGAGTTTTAGATAATTTTACAAAGACGAATGAAATTCAAATGATTATTACTCGAAAAAAGCAAAAATATTATTTATTGTCATAATTATTATTAGTGATGTTACAAAATAAGTCGAGCCAAAACGTGACATGATTGACGTTTATGAATTTTTGAGTTTAGAGCGTTTTTATGGTTACTTATCAACAAGCATACTTATCGCTGTAATTATATCGCTTCCGGTTGTGTTATTGCTTATTAATACTCGTTTAATTGAAAAACGTGATTGAAATGGTGTAATATGATCGGTTAATTTCAAATGAGGGTAATAATCAAATAAATTTAATTGTGTGTGGTAGAGCGCTTGCATTGTCCTGCTAAAAATAACCAAACTAAAATTTGTTGTCATCTAGCTACTTAAAAAATTAACTTAAACTATTTAAATAACGTTTACGAAAGTTTATAGATTTTTGGATGGCCAAGTACGATCATTTTAATAGAATAAAGTATACATACAGACATGTATAAACGCCCGGGTTTGCGTTGACTAGGTAATTTAAAAAATCTAGATTTTTTTAAATATTTTGGTTTTCATAAAACTTAATGCAAACATAATCTTTTGAAGTGCACTAACTAATTTCTCTTGTAATGAATTTACAAACATAGCTTTTTCACCACATTATAATAAAACATATAGTATACATACATACTGTATTGTTGTTGCGTTTGGTTAAAACTATTATTATTTTTGATTCATATTAACGTTTTCTATATTCAAATTGTAAAATGTTTGAAATTTAAAAAAATGCTATGTTTTTAGCGTGTCATAACAAGAAAAAGACAAAAATATTACCTATTTACTCATTTGAAATACTATATACAGCCAAAATAATTCAATCTGAACTTCTAGAACTTACATAATACTTAAAATTAAATTTATACCTTGTTGTTGTCGCTTAAAATGAATTCAAATATAAATTTTTTAAATTAATAATTATAGTAATTTTTTTATTTATTGTTATTAAATTTTTTTAATTGTTTATTTATTTCTGTAAGTGGTTTATCTGTCCAAAAAATAAAACAATTGTGCTAGATAAATACAGTTCGTATCTTGTAGATACTTGCTTTAAGCCGGCCGATTTTTTAAAATTGTCGACAGATGGCGGACCTAGTAAATTGTAGACATGCCGCTATTTCTTAAATACTGCTAAATTCGTTTTTATAAGACTACGTTTTATATGCAAATTAATAGAAAAAAATTATAGTGTAGGTCAAGGAATGTTTAAAATTTCCCGTATTGTTCTCTTTCTGGGTTTAATTTGGCATTAAACCTAATCAACTTTTTAATTTGTTTAGTCTTTATTTTAAAATTTAAAAATTACCAGGCCAAAAACGCATTAAGCTAATGTTAAATCTAAAGTTTCACTTCACATTTCGTTCAAATAACTCCAGGAATGAGAAATGCAACAATTTCTAACCTAAATTTGGTTTAGTTAGTTTTTGCGATTTGATCTTGACAATTATACAGTATAGCTTTATGTGACTAGATGGCGATAGTGTTTTACTGAATAGTATAAAGTTTGTACAATTACTGTTCACTAGAGGGCAAGATTGCGTTTTTATGCGTTACAGTTTCCTACGTTTAATAATAAATATTGCTTAAAATATATTCATTCTTGTGGTATGTATTTTGTGACTTTGAATGTCAATGTCACATGATACTGTATAGTAGTACAACTGTACTGATAAAAGAATCAATTTTTTTAATAATATGTGTGA
This sequence comes from Aquatica leii, assembly GCA_035610365.1. Lineage (NCBI taxonomy): Eukaryota > Metazoa > Arthropoda > Insecta > Coleoptera > Lampyridae > Aquatica > Aquatica leii. The sequence goes on from CM069432.1 coordinate 105,519,774, forward strand.
TGTGATAAAAATACATAATATTTTGAATAAACAACTTCTATTTTATGATTTATTTATAGAATACTTCTTTAAATACATTATCAGTTGTTGATCAATTGATCATATACACTTATAAAATAACTGCTGTAACGAATTTTACCTGAAACATTTACTTTACTGAAATGTTTCTTTTATGTATGCAGGTAATTGTTTAAAGAAAATCGTAAAATTCTGTCTAAGTAAGATATTGTTATAAAGCCTTTTAATCTCAGCTCTTTTTTAAAACTACTACTGATTTTGTAATAGAAAAATATTCGCATTTAAGTTTTAAGTTACAAATTTTTTTAGTTGTATTACAGAAGTTTAGCAACGTATGCATTATCTTCCAACAGAATTAAAAAATATAAATACTGTAATGTTTTTTTTAAATTAAATTTCGTTGTAATTGTAAATTTAATGCTTGTTCATTGATATATTATGTACTGCGAATATCTTATAGTAATTTCTTCTTGAAAATAATTGTTTTAAATTATCTTGTAAGAATGTATAAAATACGATAACAGAGAATGATCGATTTTTGCGCTATACTCGATTACTGTGATTTCTGATCATTCACAATAGAATGATCGCGATTGCTGTCATCGATCATGGAAAATAATCGCTACCATAGATCACTTAATATAATCGTACTTGTATTTGCTTGTTTATAACTACATGTGTATTATTTAATCTGGTTTCAATGTGCTTTGTCGAATATAGAATGAGACATTTCATATGAAATTGTCTAATTGCAAAGCCAGTTAATTTTAGATTTTTATCAAGCTTTGAGGAAATCTTCCAAAGAAGAAATTCACACCTAATTAATTTTTATAACCTTCCGTTACACTTAATTTTTTACAAAAATATTGCACAACAAAATTTTTATGCTAAAAACTTGATAATTTATCAATTAAATTAAACAGGTTATTTATAGCAACTGATCCATGTTCTTGAGTATCTTTTTTCTGTTATTTTTTTTTAAATTTTTTCTATTATGTAAAAAGGATCGATCTTTTACCACTTCTAATTCAAGCTCTTACGATTTCAAGGACAAATTTGTTTGTAAGTGTTTTACTTGTTCTTATCAATACTACGGTTACAACACGTGTTATATTACTAGCGATTTACTCAAATTTACAAAGAATCTATTCATTTTGTATAACATAAAATAAACCCAAGAAAAATTTATTATCGTGTTTTATAGTTTTGATAATCAGCATATATCATATTACTAGATTGATTGTATTAGTAAAGTGTTAATAACCTGAGGTGATGCCATCTACCGAATACTAGCACAAAGGTGTGTAATAAAAGTAGCAAACAGTTATCTGCTTGTTTATAGCCATCTAGTGTTTTAATTTTAGTTAGCGTATTAAAAATTATATTAAAGCGATAGCAGCACCAGTGTATATTTATAACAGAAACACAGTATATAAACGGCCCTCTTAATACCAAATAAACTGCATGTTTCAAACTCATCATAAAACATCATGGTATATATTTGCTCTTGTCGTTTTCTACAAATTTGCATTAATAGTAGTTTACGTAACAAGAGTCGAAAGTAAGAAATAGCATAACGAACGTTAATGCGACGCGAGGCCGCACGGCCGAGCGTTGCATGTGAGTGAGTTATGCTATGATTCTTTCGACGAGAGTAATGTACATTATTTTTTGTGTTGCCTCTTATAAATTTACATTCTTTTTTAAAAAAATTAAAAAAAACCAACAGAAATATAATGTTGGTACTACATTTATTACTAAATCTGTCAGATTTGACATTAACTTTAACATCGTTTTTCTTCAACTTTAACTGAATTTCAAGCTTTTTAAAATGATTTTTCCACCTGTCGCATACTCATTCTAATATATTAATTGACTTTGAACGCTTTCTTTTATGTGGGTTCCTTGTTTTCATTTTGCCACCCTAGAGCTTTTTCGTTCATTACGTAACTACACTAACGAACGAATATTGACGTTTGCAATGTTGGCAGCACAAAAAAAAACTTTCTGCTTTAATTTCAAATATAATCAAGAACTATACAAAAAAAATACAGTCGGACCTCCATTCAATGAACTCCTATTTAATGATTTTTTCTATTTAGTGATGTTTTTTTTAGGATATTGACCTTCGGGTTAAAATGCGTGTAAAAAGAGTTCTAAAATATGATGTTCAAATTCTATATTATGATCTTTTTCAAAGAAAATGTTACCCAACTACTTAAAGTTTTCTTGGAATCACGTACAATTTACTTTACATTTACAATACCGCATTGTTAAACGGATAAGCGGATTGATTATAAGACTTCTTAATTTACAATACAGAAAGGCTATTAGTAATGGTACTAAAAATTCTGTACATTTGTAAATGACATAAATGCATTAATTGTTTAGAGGATTATAGGATTTCCTTGGAGTTTTGAAATGCATTATGTTATTGAACACGTTTCATTTGCATTTTTTTCGTTTCAAGTTGTTTCAGTGTTAAGTTGTTTAAATATGACAAAACGAAAGTGTTTATAATTAATACGTATTTCTTATGTACGTTTGAATTTGTGTTTAATTTTTTAAATATAAATTCTATACAATGAAGTTTCTATATAATGATGTTTTTGAAGGGAATTTGGAACATCACTATATAGGAGTTCGACTGTAGTTAATAACTCACAATTGCTTACTATTATTACTTGAACGGCTCTCTGTTTAATAAAGGTTGTTCACTTATTGTAAAAGCCGGTTTAAAGTATAGCTGTGTAATTAATTTACATTTTTCTAGCTGTAAAAATATGTAAATGTCTAATTTCATTTTAGCCTAGTTTAATGCTCTTAACAATTCATAATAGTTTCAAAGTTATTGTTTAAAGCAAAAAGCATATACCAATTATTTGAATGTTCCCAAGTAGCAAAGAACATTGACTATTAGTTGACTACACATTGAGCCAATGTTGAAATCTTGGCAGAACTACATTGCATTGACCCATTGTGAAGTCAATGTAAATTTTCCTATTATAATTTACTATGTTGACTGTTTATTAGTAATAAATAGAAGACCAATATAGCACTTTGATATTTTTCTACAATTAAAATAATAAAGATACAATAATGTAAATATTGTGTCAGTAATGATTCTATATCTATGCATTTATTTATTATTATAAGCAATGTTGTATTTAAATATAATCACTATATCGTAAAATGGTTAGACAAATGTTGAGCAAGTTTTATTCAGTATTGGCCCAATCTTTTGTTACTACTTGGATGCTTGTTGTTTTCTAATAAAATTTCTGCAATAATGGCAGTAAGATCAACATGTTGCAGTGTGTTTCACTTGTTTTTATGTTTGTTTACTAATTTTCTTTACTATATCTGTTTTCTAATAAAACTCTCTTACGTATTGTTTTAACAATATAAAGTTTTTTTTTGTTTTAAACTTATTGATTTTATAATTTATTTAGCTAACTGTAACTAAAAATTACTATTTAATTTAAAATAACTGAAATTAAATAAATTAAATTACGTATACAGTAAAAGATAATTTACACGATACTACACCAAACATAATTATTAACACCACAATTGTTTTGATAGTAGTATGTCACTATATACGTTTATAAGTGTTTTTCGTAAAATAAAGTTTTGGTTCACTTAGTACATATTTATGTAATAAAAAAGAACGTTTCACATCAACACTGTCTCCAGAATTGTTTATGTTATTATTTACTTATTTATGCATAAAATAAGATAATACATATACAGTAAAAAATATCACGGTGTAACCTTGAACACCTAGATATGGTGCGAAAATGGTGTAATTTTTGTATTATTTTTAACACCAGTGTAGAAACGAAAAATAATTTTGAGTGGGAAATAACACAATTTGTATTAAGATTAGATAAATGTACACCGCATCAAAAATGTTTGTTTCACGGTAGTGCATATTTCTACGCGGATGATTTAACACCATTATTTATTACATGCTTGTAAATAGTATGTACAAAGAGCATTTGTAATGTATGCGAACTCCAATATTCATCAATGGTTTCAGACCGCGTTTGAAACAGCACGTACAGCAATTTTTCTAAAACGTTAAATACTAGTTTCTGAAATGTTAGTGATAATCGAATACAACTTTTCATTAAAATGGATGTCAACCGATCTCGTTGATGCAACCTACGAAAATTTTATATTGCAAGGTAAGTGTTATTAAAATCCTTTGCATTGTACTTAATTGAGTTATTTATGTTTACACTACTTTTGCACTACTTGAAAGTTAAAAAATTGTTTCAAGGACACACGCCTTACATTACGAATGAAGCATACTTTTGACTCGGTCCAACATGCATACAATTCAATATTTAGCCTTCTACCAGTGCGAAAAAAATTTTGAGAGAACATCTATTTTCTGTATCAGAAATATGCAACGCAAAGATTGATATGAATATCACCTCAAATTTGTTTATGTCTAGCTTATCGCTTTTAAATAGTTTAATAAAAATGTAACTACAAAATAAATAATACTATTAGCAGCTAATAGTTTAAAATTGTTTTAGCTATACAAAATTTTTTTGTGGATGATCCGAATCTTGATGACCTATTCATTTGTGATACCTCTGAATGCAAAATAGAAAAGAATGACTAATGATTTTTTAAAAGAGCTTGAAAAAAGCTTTATTTTTCAAATTACAAATACTGATATACAGTATACTGTGCATAGTCTATCGAATCTGAATCTAACTCCAGCAGCACATTAACATGGAAAAGCAATATAAGTGCAGATGTCGATGCACGTGATATTCTCGTCAATGTGGGCGAATTGCAACCGTCAAATGTGCTGAACAGAGTAATTCACAAAGATGTATTTCTCGTACCACATGTTATTGATAAAGAGATAATTTAATCATAATTTTACATAACGAATTCTTTTCGGCTTACTATAAAGCTAGACTACAGCTAATATTTTTATAAATGTATCAACTTTTTAGGACTTATTTTAGCTAATTTAATAATTCACTTTAATTTTGGTAACAAAAATGTCACAATTTCTAGATTGTGTGTAAAACCACAAATAAATACTTTTTGAAAGTAATGAATAAAGCAATATGCTTACTTGTCAGATCATATTTGATAGAAACATGCAAAAGTTGCAGATTTTTTAAAGTTAGAAATATTTTCATTTGACAATTATTTATACTTATTGTAGGTTTTAAAAAAAATATTAACACAAATGGGGGCAAATACTATTATTGAAGAATATCAGGCAAAAAAGCTATTAACAAAGGAAAAAGATTACTTGTAAATATTGTCGTTTTAGATATGGTAGAAAAATACGGCTAAAACGCTTTAAAATACATAAAAATTGCTTACGCAAAAGCAATTATAGAATTATATCCAAACTTGAGAAACCCATGCAGCAAATACAGACATTTGAATCACGCACGTACCTCTTTAGGCTCTGTTTTGCATATCGTATAGATTATAAATGTTTATTCAATTAACAACTACTACAACTATTGCTGTACTAATTTATACTTATGTTCAACTTAAACTAAAAACATTAAAAACTTTTGTTTTTAGGAAGCATATTATAATCTCGACGATAGGTGTAGATATATTGATTGGCGCTTAAAAACCATTTGTAAAAACAACAAAAAAATCGTAATGTTGGTTATATTATTAACATTTTAATGGGACGATACTGAATATGAACTACGTAACATATGAGTTAAGAAAAACTGTTTGGCAGAGCAATCATTTACTTTTAATAGTGTGACTTTTAAACTTTGAAATCAAATAAGTAACATTAAACATTAGATTGCTACGTATTATTTTCAACTAAACTTTTTTTACATTATTTATTATTATTATTATTGTTTTGTTTGTCTTTAAAAATAAAAATATTATAAATAAAAAATGTTTTAAAATTATAGTAAATCCTGGGAACAAGTACCTTTTAATCATTAACAGAAAACTCAATGATTTTGATTTGAAATGAAATAAATATCAAAATAAGATTTGCATTTGACCTTGAATACAAATATTTTATCCATGATATAATAATGCAGTGTTTATTTTGTTATGTAGTATTATAATAAAAAATTTAAGAGTCGCAGTAAATAGTATCAAATCTACATAGTAGTCATATTACAATTTGCGTTTTTATAAATATATTTTTGAAATAAATATACTGTTCTAACCTACATGCATGAATTAGTTTTAATTTTATAAAACGTATTAGACGTGACGGCTAGAAGTCATAAATGGAAATAGCAAAATTGATTTAAAAAATAAGAATACTACAGTATGTTAGTCCTACTTTAGAACTAGCACTTTGATAGACACGCTATATGTTAATTTTACATTTTATATCACGGCACCTAATTATTTTATCTTTATATAAACTTGTTATGTATACACTAATTTGCACAAACTGAAATAACGTTTTATAGTTACAATATAAACCTTACAGTAATTATCTACATCTGTAATTAATTTACAAGAAAAATACTTTTAAAAAATCACTTAATTTACATTTATAAGATAAATAAAATAAATGGTAAAAAATATCTAAACTACAATCTAAATTGCATTTTGTAACAAAAAGCAAAGAACCAGTTCTATTATAAAAAAATTGTTTAAAAAATCTTAGATCAATTATACGTTTTTGTTAAAAAAAAGTTTTTAATTAATTAATTTATCTAAAAAATATTACTATGTCTACAAAATACGTTAAAAGTGAAACAGTTTTAATAAAGTACAATTTTAGTACAAATAATCTCAAGTATGTACTGGATGTTATATCTTATAAATACAAAACTTAAGAGTTGTAGCTTTAATAGTCAATACTTTCTTGTTATATCCTTATTATATAAAGAAATAATATGTATGTCAATAAAAACAGTAATAAATTTTGTATGGCTACGACATTTATTAACCAATAAGAATTTTCTGGGTAACAACTAGTAATATTACAAATCCTGGCAAAATCCTTTACTGTGTGTTTGCTTTATTTATATATGTATTTGTCATTTTAAGGAACTCATATTGGCGTTTTCTGTTATATTTATTTGTTTACATTACAACACTAAATTTGTTTGTCGGAAATGTTTAAAGCAAACCAAATAAAAATCTGGCAATGTTTCAAGTTTCATCAAGACTTATTTCAATATTATTCAATATTGATTTAGTATTTTAGGTAAAATGTATATGAAATAGAAACGTTAAATCAATTCATAGATTGTGTTGCAAACGGTTTAAATAAAAGCAACAAAAATATTAATTACATAAATAATCTTATTTAGATTACAAATATTTTCACAACAATAAAAATAAAAATGACAGACAACAAAATTTAAAGCTGGTATAATTTAAGAAATTTTAACAAAACTTTTGTTATATATAGAACTTAATTATGTTATTATATTAAATTTTTATCTGTGTCAATAAATAAAATTGTAATATAGTACTACATACTACACATTAAAATAGAACTAAATAAAATATTCAGTTAAAAAAAATAACTAAGATTTTTTAATTAATACTAATAAAATAAAAACTGGTGTGGTCACCACACGACTTTCCTATAAGGGATGATGAAGAAATGTCTACACCTTTTTTTTAAGGTTATGTTGTCATAAAACCACTTTGAAGTAATATGTACACGTTTGTATTGACTTTCTATCATGCTATAATTTTTTTGAAATTTTTTTCCTCGATTTCATTAAATATATAACCGATATATGACAAATTAAACTTATGTTTTCATATTGACTAACCCCTATATTTGTGCGCCTCGATATTGGTTACCTTTTTAGTAAATCGGTAAAAATGATTACATTTAACGTTTCTTGCTTTCTTTTCAAGATATGAAAATTTTTCTAAAAAATTATTGTCGCAGGCAGGATCTGAACCTAGATTACATTTGTAAATTCATTTTAAATTATAAATAAAATATCTAATAAACTGTTAATGTTAGAAATTTTTTTTATTTCAATAAATTGTTAGGAATCTCTATAAGAAACTGTAAAAATAATTTGATTAATTTACATAACGTAAAAAATTATTCGGTTTTTTTTATCAGACCCTTCTTTTGATAGAACCGAGAGAGTATGAAAAACTGGCTCCCATACCAAATTTAAATTTACTAGGACGGCTTGAAAGTTATCGTGGGTACATCTAGAGATAATGTTAGGAAGTTGTAGCACTCCGTGTATAAACAAGTCACAAGAAAAGAAATGTATTTTGCTTTCTCTTTTAGAGAATTAATATTAAAAGGAATTTGAAAGAAAGCATGCTTTAAATCAATTGAAGAAACGAATTGATCATCACGAAGATTATTTAAGATAGAGTCAGTCCTAGACAACAGGTAGGAGTCATAAACAATTACTTCATTTAACTTACGATCGTCAAAACACATACGATAAGAGTTATCTTTTTTCTTTACAAGTGAAACAGGAGAGTTCCAAGGACTATTAGATTTTTCAATAACGCCTTCAAGAAAACTATCTATTTCATTATTAAGATATTTTTGTAAGACAGAAAAAAGAGGATATTGACGTTGATTAATTGGCCTAGTATTACCAATATCGATATAGTGAGAAATTAGATTTGTTTCAGGTAAAAAAGTATCAAGAGATAACGACTCAAATTTCTTAACAATATCTTTAAGTTTACTAAATTTTTTAGGAACTTGATCAGAGAGACCCTTAACTTTATTTACACTACAAACAGAAACTTCTATAGGAATAGAGAACAAAGAAAAAAAGAAATCCATAGATATATTAAACAGATGACAGAAATCCATTCCAAAATAAAGTTAGCAGAATAGTAGGCACGACATAAATTTTCTCATTCTTAGTGACATTATTAATACTAATAGGAATTTCAACAATTTGGATACTGTTTGAGGTTTTCCATCGGCGGTAGATATTAAAATATAGGGATCATTAAAAACTGTAGAAGAGACAAAATGTAAAGCATCTTTACGTAAAATAGAGATATTTGCACCTGCATCTAAAAGAGTTGTACGTTCTTAATTATTGAAAAAAAAATTAATGTAAGGACAACTGTCATTAGGCATAAAGACAAAGAGAGGAGATAATTATATACATATATATAATAATACAACTTAGAAATGGTTTTTTACCAAGCAAACCAATTGTTTTTAGAAAAGTAGGTTTTAGACAACTTTAGTCTTTCTTTCGGATTGTACTAGAAAAATTTTTGTTGAAATAACTTGGACTTTCGGGACACACTTCACCTCTTTGTTTGCCAGACTCGTTTTTTCTAAGAGAAACTGTTGGTTGACCAACAGGAATTCCAGAAACCACATTACGTTTAGAAGAACAGAAAGAACACTTTGACTTAACTATAGTAGGAGTGCTACTCCATAACAAAAAGTTTTCTTAGGCAATTTACAGTCAGAATAGATATGTCCATTATTTTGACAATTCCAACACGTAACGACAGACAAAGATAATTCCGGCGTTGAATTTTTTTAATTGTTGGCGACTATTTTCCACTTATGAAATATATCTAAAAGAATTAGAAACGTTGGAGTATCCTGTAAGACCAAATGTGAGATAGAGAAAAGATGAAGGTTTCTTTATACAATACCAGATTGATCTTCAACCGAGGGAGACGTAGACAATCTATTAAACATGGATTCCATTACAACAATAAAGATAGCAACACTCTCGTTTTCTTCTTGAGTACGCTGCTTAATTTCAGATAAAAGGTTATCATTATAAAAAAATGGAAGAAAAGCTTCTTTTAAAAGTTTTTCCAAATTTTGCCGGTTATTTACGGTATGTCGAACAGAACGATACCAGATAAGAGCTAAATTTTCAAAAAGATATACCGCAGAGTCAAATAATTTTTGGAATGAAACATTACGAGCTAGACGTAATTCATGCACTTTTTCTAAGAATTGGATCAAGACAGACACAGTATACTGTAGTTTCTTCAATCGAAGTATGTTGCAATTCTGACACGATGTCAGAGACACTATTCAAACGTAAAAGAACCAGTTTAGTTCAAATTGAAATTAACAGTAACAGAGGCCTAAGAACATTTTACTTTTTTATCAACAAATAAAAGCTACAATTTAAAATGATATTTATATTAATGGTTAAAAACTGTATGATTGTGTGAAACGTTTAGCCATCAACCAACTTTATAATATATATATATATATACGTAAGTGTTGAATTATGTGGCACCCACCATACCTATTGCATAAAAGACACCCGAGTGTATAAATTCTTTGATAATATATGTCATTGTGGCATATCGATGTGTATGATGCAAATGGCACCCATTTGTATATAAATACATGTTTAAAATAGTAAATGACACCCAACATTGTTGTCATATAAATTAAATAGTAAAGGTGCCAGTTAGTAAATATTTCGTTTTTAATTAAACTGTATGTATATGATATTTCACTTCTATAATGCTGGTTATATAGAGTAAGCTTTTGAAAAAAAACATCCCTGCTTTAGGACACTTTTGGGACACAACTTTAAGTGTCAAACTTGACATTGACACATCAACCCTCTGAATCCAGCAACCCCTAACTTAAGAATTTAAATAAGGGAAGGGAGTTGATCGAACCTTCATTTAAAACCACCTGCAATTCTCTATGAGGACAGCATGGCAGAAAGTGGTTTTATTGAATTTTTTTGTGTTCCTATAAAAAACAACCCTCTAGATTAAGTAAAGTGGGGGAGACTAGTTTTTTAACAAACGCTTTGACAGGTCGATTCTTGATTTTTAGTAAATAACTTGAGATATTAAACTTGACATTGACACATCAACCCCGTAGCTCCAACAACCCCTAACTCAAAAATTTAAATAAGGAAAGGAACTCGAATGACTCTTCATTTAAAGCGTCTTTAAATTCTCTATGCGACAGCATGGCCAAAAATAGATTTATCCAATTCTTTTTCGTCTTCTTTAAAAACAACCCTTTAGATTAACTAAGGTGGGGAGACTAAGTTCTTAAAAAAACGCTCGGGCAGATCGATTCTTGATTTTTAAAAGACAACTTTAAATTTCAAACTTGACATTGACACATCAACCCCCTAGCTCCAGCAACCCTTAACTCAAGAATTTGAATAGGGAAAGGAAGTCGAATGACCCCTCATTTAAAGCGTCTTTTAATTCTCTATGCAACAGCATAGCTGAAAATAGTTTTTTCCAATGTTTTTTCGTCTCTATTAAAAACAACCCTCTAGATTAACTAAGGTGGGGAGACTAAGTTATTAAAAAAACACTCAGACAGGTCGATTCTTGATTTTTAGGAGACAACTTTAAATATCAAACTTGAAATTGATACACCATCCCTCTAGATCTAGCAACCCCTAATTCAAGAGAAGGGCATCAAATGACCTTTCATTTAAAAGGTCTTTTAATTCTCTATACGACAGCAAGGCCAAAAGTAGTTTTATTAATTTTTTTTTGTCCCCATAAAAAACAACCTTCTAGATTACATAAGGTGGGGGTGTTGTTTAGAAAAAATCCTAAAACACGCCACTTTTGACTTTTTGAACGACACATTGACGTCAAATTTGATTTTGTCAGGTCAACTTTCTAGCCCCAATAACCCCCAACAAAAACAAAAATTATAGTAAGTGACCACCTTACTATAACCCTGATTTTAATGGTCTCTTGATTCTCTACGTGTGTGCATGATTGTTTTTAAGTTTATAAAAATTTTAAAAGTGTAGAAAATTTTAAAACATTAAAATTCAACGTCAGAAGAAATTTTTATTAGTTCAACAAATGCTCAAATTGTGCGCAACCAACTTCCATACAATAATACAAATTCTGCTCTAAACGTTTTCGTACATTTTGGAAGATCTATGGCATAATTTAGCGGCATTCTTCAATATTGCGTCGACGAAATTTTTCCAGAGACCCTGGTTCCGTTGCGTAAATTTTAGTTTCGTTTTACTGTCGCATAGAAACTTGAAAGACGCTTCAAATTAGGGGTGGCTCGGCCTATTTTCCATATTTAAATTCTTGAGTTAAGGCACTAGTTTCTAAGTTAGGGTTTGTTGGAGCTAGGGGGTTTATCTGTTAATGTCAAGTTTCACGTCAAATCTTAAAAAAAAATTAAAAATACAAAAGCATGAATATAATTAATTACGAAATTTAGTAGTAAAGTTTTTGGTCTGTTAATAAATAATCTTGTGTTTTGAGTTTCTTAAAAGTGTAATTTTCGGTAAATACTTTTTAGAAGGGCAGATTATGGTGTATTGATTTTAATACTCATCAATGGGTATCTTGCTAAGTACTTTATTAAAATAATTATAATTTTAAAATTGTTGGTTTAATATAAATCTTCATCAATTCTTTGTCATAAGAAACGTTAGATGTAGTGTTCGTTTTGTTTTCTAATGTTTTGTACGTACAAAATTACCAGAAAGGATGATAAACACTGAAAAAAGTAAAGGTAAAAGTCAGAAAGTTTAAAAATACAAAACTAACAATACATTTTTTTAATATTAAATTTGTATTTACATTTATCAATAATGTAGCAAATTTTCTTTGTAGACAATGTTTACGTCTAGCAACTTTAAAGAAGTAACTACTTTTTAGGATGCGGCTGTCAATTTCTAAAATTCTACAACTTGTTTCTGATGTTTTCTATTTTAGTATTTAATAAAAAATCTTTGTTCATTTACATTAAAAATCTATAGAATGCTCAAGAAAAGTCAAATATAACTGTAAATAATATACATTTGGTTAGGTATATTAGAATATGGTAGTATCATTTTATAATAAAAATATAATTTTGATTGTTAAATTTAAAGTTATTTTTTTACATTGAAAAAAAAATGTTAAATTTCAAAAATCTTCAAAAAATAACATTTTTTGTTTACAACACTTATATACCAATTTAATAACAAAAACAACAAAAAAGATAAATCACAATCATGATAAAGCAAAGAAAACCGTATAACAAAAACCAAATAAGAAAATGGGTCAGAAATCAATACAATTTATAGAACCTCGCATTTTTAATCAGATATCCATGCAACTAAAAAATATTATAACAGTGAAACAATTAGCAAACAAGATTAAAAAGTGGATGTTTCAAGAAAGAACTGGAATTCTAAAACCTGGAAGTACTTGAGCTAGTGTCTAGTTCTAGGGACATTGTTATGAATTTGGCTAGCCACCTGTGTTTAAGATGAAAAGAACAGAGAAAAAAACGATTTCGACTATAAACTAAGTGAAAATTATTAAACCTCAAAATAAATTTAATGAGATGACACATTTCAAAAGACAATTTTTTATAGTACTAAATATTACGATCTTTTATTTATTTTTTAATTTATTTAATCATATGCAACAGCACCACAGTTACCGTAACAACAGTTTAAGTTATAGAAAGTAAATAATAAACGACGCGCGTTTATGTATGCTGCAGAAACAGAAAAAAACTGAATTAGAATCAATCTTGCAGAAAATACAAATTAGAAGCAAAAAAAAACAGTTGTTTGAACGGATGAATCACAATTTAATGTTTTTGAAAGCAAACGGAGGAAACCTGAGAAACAGTTATCACATCCAAGGCAGGCAATACACTGGAACGCAGAACGATTTAAACGCGATAGGCTTTGTCGAGATGCACGTTTGCGCATTGTCATCAGTCCGTGAAACGCATGCAAAGTTTCAAGTTAATCAAACACCTGGAAACCGCTGAAAATTAAGCTCAAAGATTCCGTTACATACATACATACATACATACATATATGTATTTTTGTAACAAGGTCAGATCCGTTCGTCTTATAAACTAAACAACACTAGATCCGTTTTGTAAGGTGAGATCCGATTTTGGATCTCACCTTGTATCTATGTGTATATCATGTTTTTTCAAGAAGACATTTGATGTAGAGTAAAATTCCAAATTTTTGCCTGGAGCTCACTTTTTACCCTTTTTGACCAATTTTATACACGAGCAGTTCAACTGTTTAAGCTGAAGAGGGCGCCCTAGTAATTTTATTGTATATAACTTCCATTTAGGTTTTAGACTTAAGTCGAGATCCGGTATATTTGGCAACCTGTCGGATCTCGTTTTATATGTGTTTTAAAGCTATTTATACGCAAAGATAGCATTATTTTTATCTTGCATATATTCCTACCGAGTCGATGTGCGTTTAAGTTACACATGTTCACTTAGATAAAACAAAATTGTAATCGAGTTGTTTGTGAAAGTTTATAAGCATTTAGACTAAAAATTACAGTAAAACCTTTCTTCATAAGATAAATTCTACAAGAACAATCAATGGTTACAAAACTAGTACAAATCACTGGGTTATACATTGAAAAAATTACGTATTTAAAAGTAATTATTACCGAAATCAATCACTATTATCTTCACTTTTGTAATTGTCTTCTTGTTTTTTCTTTAGTATCATTTTTCTAAGTAACGAGATTGCTAAGCTGCAATAGATTTGTTATGTTTAAAATTTCTATTTATTGCAATATTTCTTATATTTAAATTCACAGTAGATTTTTGTAGCATATTCGATTCATTGCGGTAATTAACTTTTTCTTGCATTTTCTAAATGTTCGTTATAAAAAGATTAAAACAGTTTTTACTCCAAAACAATGCTATTAAAACCACTAATTTTCTTATTTTTTTAGTTTGTGAATCTCCAATCCTAATAATAACACCCATTAATTACAAATTATTTCTAAATATTTACAAATTTACCTTATTTGCTTTATCATATTCACATCTTATTCTTTATAGCTTGTAAGAAATAACATTTACATTTCTCATAAATACATTTCTTTTATTTACTAGCTGTAAAAGCAAATTGTTGTAAACAATCGATATTTTTTAACTGACTCAGCTCATTCATATTAACGTTTGCTTAAAATCAATGTATTAAATAGCTAAAACTCAAATAATAGTTACACTTATAATTTGTTAAATTGACACTGACAAATTGACATAAAATAAATACAGTTTGGACTGGTTTCGACATATAATTTTTAATTGTCGTTTTAGGAATTACTGCAGGTATACTACCAACATAAATTTTTAATTTCAGATTATTTATTTTTTGCGTTATTTGTTCTTGTAAAAAGTTTAATTTGACTTTGATTAATAATTAAACAGATTATAGTTGTAGAAAAAGTATAGCATATAATTCGTAAGGAATGTGTTTTACAAATTCTTTCAATAATTATTCTGTGGTAAGATACATTTTTATTTAGTAGTTGTATTACACTTTCAGGTAGGAGAGGCAAAAAAGTCACTTTTGGTAGATTTTTATAGGCGACGTTTCGTAGCGCTATTGAGCGCATTTCATCATGGCCAATAAAAAACGGACCCAAGATGAGCTAATCGATAAGCTAGTCACAAAATTAATATTTAATAAATAAATAAACAATTGGAACTAACTATAAATAAGTTAGATGATGTTTGTCTATGTAAATGTTTTCTGTTTGTAATTTATTATATTTTTATCTCTACACTAATTGATAATGTCATTGTTTGTTTATTTATTGAATTTTAAGTTTGTGACTAGTTCATCGGACAGTTCCTCTTGGGCTCGATTTTTATTGGCCATGATGAAATGCGCACAATAACGCCACGAAACGTCGCCTGCAAAAATCTACTAAGGAAGGGTTTTTTGCTTCTCCTACCTGAAGGTGTAACACAACTACTTAATTATTACTAAGACAAAAACGTTACTAATAAATTTTTATGTTATCTTTTCACTTTTCACTGAGTAATAGACGTGCGTGATAAAATAAAACTATGATTATAAGCGACTTTCGGCTTAGACCGCGTCGTAGTAAAACACCCAGACTTTAGCTTGGTCATAGTCTCTTTTTGAGAGCCAAAACAATAAAGTAGAACTTGGCCTTCGTTCGAAATTAGTCAAGCGGTAACGGAAACATAACGTTCGTTAATCATGCTAATCGCTATTGGTATAAATATCGTCATTTATACTTTTTCTTTCAGTGACATTTACCACTCTGAAGATGCAAGCTGCAATGTCTTGCAAAACATCAGTTTGTTTGGGTTCACGAACGACAATACGGCAAAGGCCAAGTTCTACTTCTTGTTTTGGCTCTCAAGAAGAGACTATGACTAAGCCTAAGTCTGAGTGTTTTACTACGACGCGGTCTAAGCCGAAAGTTGTTTATAATCATAAACATATCAACCGCGAAAGTTTAAAAAATTAAAATAAAACTCATATAAATGTACGTAATAAATGCAGTTTCAATTTAACCAAAAAAAACCACGGATTCTTTTATTAAACATTTATGTTGGTTTCTTTTTGCAACGTAGGTATTTTTCCTAATTAACTAATAAAACGAAGTTGATGGTGTGTTGAATTACATTTGTTACAGAATTCGCGCAATTTTCGATAACTTAACATTAAAGCAAAGGTATATAAAAAAATTACTGTAACACGTAACCGTCAAGATGTTAATCTCTCTCTCCAAGATCTCAAAATTTCAGCGGAAACCTTTAGAATAGTTAAATTTACATTAAATTGTTTTATTAAGCTTGAGTTTAGTGCTGCGACTTTAAAACACTTCTTGTTTGATCACATTATACATTTCTAATTTTATGAGTTTTTACTTTATTGGATTAGATTTATTAGATTTAGAAAGATGGTATTTTGTAACTTTAACGTGGCACCAAAGAAGCATTTGGCATTATTTACTGATTTCCACCAAAGTGTAAAAACAAACAAATAACAAACACGCTTTTATTTTTTAGGATGCTCAATACGTGCATGGCATATTTTATGTAATGCCCATCGTTTATATATGTTGTTTAGTTTTAAGACGAAATAATCATAATACAACGTTCATACAATATTAGTGAGATTCCAACTTTGCTCAGGAAAAAGAAATCAGGCCTATGCGTAACAAAATATGTTAAGACAGTTTTACACTTTCTGTTCGTTATACTATTAAAAAATTAAGACACAATTAGAGTTCATAACGTTTTTTATACAAGTGTTGCAGCTGCATAAAAGATATGCCATTTATGTAAACTATGTAATTGAGACATAGAAACAAGTCAAAGTACTCTAAAAAAAGTTTGGACATACACAAGCTGTTGTATTTTGCACAAATTTACAAATTAACATAACAGCTCTAAAATTTTTCTAGTTTTACAAAAAATTTTAACTATATGTATGTACATGACATAATTTTTTGTTAATTATTCAAAAATTGTATTACTTTTTTAGCTACACAGTATAACAAATTGAAGTTACGATTGTATTTGAAATGTTTTGTACTACAAAAAATATGATTTAAAGCTCTGTATAAAAGAAATATTGATTTTTGTCAAAAAGAATTTATCTTAAAATACCAGTATTTTATTTTGTAAATAATTGTATAGGTTAAAGATTTGTAATTTACCATTGACTATTCTTGATTTGATTATAAGTGATTTTCGTCTAACTTAATAGAACAACCAGACTATTAAACTTTGATGGTTCCTAATAAGTTAAACTTGTCCGTCCATCACTAAAATTTTCAGTTTCATCAATGGCAATTAGCACTCTGAAGTTGCAAGCTGGAATGTCTTCTAAAACGTCAGTTTGTTTGAGTTCACAAACAACAAAGGCGCAAAAGTCAAGTTCAGTTTTTTCTTTTGGTTGACAAAAATAAACTAGGATCAAACCTATAAATTCAAAATGGTTTCACTACAACGCGTTCTAAGCTGCAAGAAAAAACAAAAAAGGAAACACATAATGTACTCTTCAAATTACCGTACCAAAAGCTTTTATATCGACTCTTAAATCATCAGTTGGAGATAACATAAAGCATCTATTTTCTATGTATAAAGTGAAACTACTAGCCGTGACTTAGTTTGCTATCAAGAATTACGTAATAATTAAAGTTCTGACATTATTCGTACATTGAAAATTTTTGAGATCAACAAGTTATATGTTAATTTACAAACATACAATGATTTATCAAGTTACTTGAAGTTATCCTTAGAAAAAAATTGTAACTGCTCTAATTTCAATGTTTCAAACATACAATCATAATTATAATGTTAAAACACTGTAACTTGCTAAAAAAAACTATTTTTGGATAATTGTGGATCTACGCAAGTAAGCAATATTTACTTTAATTTTTTTAACAACTTCATTAATCTAAAGTAAAGATGACATTTTTTAGACTAAGACTAGTTAATTTGGTAACAATTTTTATGAAACTCGTTGGAAACTATTGTTTACTTTATGATCAGTTGTAATATACTATAAACAGTTCTTTCGATTAAAAAACTTAGAAATTTTAGTTCCATTATATGTAAAACATCAACATTTGAAATCAATGTATGTACTTATGGCCAGAAATTGTAGAAGAAAATAATGTGCAAAATAAAGATAAAAAGTTATCTAAATGGTTTAATAAGTAAACTTTAAAAATGTCAATAAAAGATATGTGACAAATCAAATAAAGTGAATTAAAAAACAGTGATTTAAAATTTAGGTTTAATTCAAAAAGATTCTTAATATCAAATGTAAGGCTAATGGAAGTGTCAATGTAGGTACATACATGTAAATGTATTACTCAATTAAACCTTCTTATTTACACTTTTTCTACTAGTACAACTACATAAAACACACCAAACAACTATGCCTTAAGTGTCTTTAATTAAAAACTAAAAAAAAAACATATAAACAAACAGAAAAAATCACTATAAAATTTCATGTCGATGTAAACTTGGAAAGTTTGATTTTAAATTGTATTTTACATTACTGATTTCTTTCTTATCTTAATAGTACAAAACTAACAGTTTTTATATTTATAATGTTTTTACTATATTACTATAACGTAAAACAATAAGTATTTATTTTCAACTTGAGTTATTAATATTTTAATAAAATTATGTTTGCACACAATTTTAATTAAAAAATTAGAATCAAAAGTCCACCATTGAAAACGTTGTAAAATTCAACCTGCTGCTAAGTTAAAAATTAATTCAAAACCAGAGATAACTTTGTTTAATAGGAAGTAACTTAATACAATATTATAATCACACTGAACTGAAACTTGTTGCAAGGTCACACAACAGATTCTGTATAATGAGAGGTCTATTAATAGAATTAAATTGCGCCGTCATTATTCGTATCTTATTGTAGTTAAATTCTGTTCAACGTGAGATCCCAGAAGTTGACAACGCTGCTGGATCTCACGTTCACTCATGTATCTCTAAATAAACAAACATATACGTTGACTTAACTCTTATTCTAAAGGATCTAGTTTTGTTACTGGTTTATCAATTTGCAAAATCTTTTCCCCTCTGAGGGAAAAATGGTTCAGTTGCTTGACATAAACGTATTAAGGCAGAAAAAAAATTCTTATATTTTTTCCTTGTGGCGGATCTCGGGTTATCATGATTTTCCTCGGATCTAGACTTGATACAGAAACAGATATATATACATACATACATACATACATACATACATACATACATACATACATACATACATACATACATACATACGTACGTACGTACATACATACATACATACATACATACATACATACATACATACATACATACATACATACATACTTACATACATACATACATACATACATACATACATACATACATACATACATACATACATCCCGAACTAATAAAAGCGTGTTAAAAATGTATTTAAACTAAACTTACAATAAATGTTCAAAATGTAAACCATTCAAAATTTGACAGTGGTAAATTCGATTTTTAAAACCATCGATTGCTTTTGAAATCATATCTCGAGTTATAGCTCTTATCTCAACTCTAATGCGATTTTTCAAATCTTCAACATTATCAGGTCTATTTACATAAATTTTGCTTTTAATATAGCCCCAAAGAAAAAAATCTAGTGGACTTAAATCCGGCGAGCGAGCAGGCCATTCTATCGTACCTCTTCTGCCTATCCATGCATTTTGAAAAGTATTATTAAGAAAGTGGCGGACATTAATTTCAAAATGTGGAGGCGCCCCGTCTTGTTGAAGCCATATTCTGTTATGAGGTATATCTGGATCTACTTCATGTGGAAATAACTCGGTCAAAGTAGGAACTAACTCAAATCTTAAGAAATCGAGATAAATATTCGCCGTTAAACTACCTTCAAATAAATATGACCCCAAAATTTGACTTCCAATCATTCCTACCCAGACGTTGACTTTCTGCTGGTATTGGGTGTGTCCTTCTAGATACCAGTGAGGATTTTGTGAAGACCAGTAACGTGTGTTTTGTTTGTTAATTGTGCCGTTTAAACAAAACGTGGCCCCATCAGTAAAAAGGATATTTTTATGAAAATGTGCATCTCGTTCAAGTTTGTTTGTTATTGTTTCACAAAACTCCAGTCTCTGTCCAAATCGTCTTCAAATACTTCTTGAACTACACAAGCTTTATAAGGATGAAATTTTTCTTTTTTTAAAACGTCATGTACAGCCGATTTATTCAAATTATGGTCTCTAGCAATTTTCCGAACAGAAATTTGTGGATTTTCCTCAACAGACAAGAACACATTTTCTCGTTCCACATTACTTAATGACAAAGGTCTACCAGTTCTACTCGCATCTTTCACCGAACCTGTCTCTTGAAATTTCCGCCAAATTTTGCTTACCGTGGACTGCGAAATGTTTAATTCTGGATGCAAGTTATTAAATAAATTACATACTTCGTCTTGGGTTCTTCTTCTGTCTCCATATCCCAAAATCATTAAAATTTCAATTCTATGTTTCTCAGATAATTCAGCCATATTTCAAGCACTAACAAATAGCAAAGTGTGACAGTGTTCTAAAGTGCATTCAATTGTTTCAATGCTACATATTACGTACCTGATTAATACTGCTCAGTAAAATAAATTTGTTAGACATGTCCTTGTTTTTCTTGAAAATTTTTTGATGTAAAGGTATTCAAGTTTCATATGGTTGAAAAGAGAAAAAAAGACTCTATCAAATGAGTATAATAAAGACGTACCTTGCCATTTAAAAAAATGTAAGTGTTATTCGTTACGATTTTGTTTACAGTAAAAATTTAAATTGATATCTCCCAGGTGGTAGATAACTAAGTGATAAACAACTTTTATTTACAACTTTTTCGTGTATAGTGCATATTTATCGACCTGTATAATATATTCCATACTTTTCGGACACACTGTATATATAATTATTAGCTAATAATTTTGTTTCTAAAACTTATAAGCTAATTAAATTCAAACCATTATTTACTAATATTCCCACAAACATAATTATTGACATTATTAAAAATAGATGAGAATAATTATTAACAAAACAAAAATTTCATTTAAATTGTTTTTATAAATTATACAATATGTTTTATAAAACGGGATATTTTCATTTTGACAATAAATTTTATTGGCAAATTGATGACGTAACGATAGGATCTTGTTTGGGTTCTACTTTAGGTGACAGTTTGTTAGATTCTATATTAAAACAAATAATTTAATAAATAAAAATCCACCTATCGTTACAAAAAAATGTGTTCATGATATTTTTTTAATAAACTTTTTTTTTAAACTGCAATAGTTTCTACAACAGAATACAATCTAGTTGTGAAATAAAATGTAATAACTATTAAATATTTAGAAAATAATCTATTAAAAAAATGATATGGAACTATTATTACCAACTAAACCAACTAGTATAGTAAACTTACATCCTCATACAAACTTGTAAATTTTAGATTAAATCATCCAATACATTAAAAAATTAACATAATTAATAAACTTGTAAATAGAGAACTAACACTAAGAAAAAAAAATGATTTTGGTTTGACAATAAAAATAAAATACGCAATACTTTAAAGTTCAATAACTATTATACTAAGTTTCTAAATCAGAAGTAAGTTCTTTATTATTTTTATTTCATTTTCAACACGATACTTGATCACTAAAATAAAGTCTTTTTAAGCAAGACATAGATGTTTAGAAACAAATTTGATTAGACTTTAACCTGGTTAGATATGCGAGGGATTGTTTCAATGATTTGTCCCAAGGGGTTTTGTTCACGTTTAAAATTACCAGGGGGGCATGACGGGCTATAGGTAACCCGTCTTGCCCAGGTAGCCCGTCTTGCCCCGAAACTTAATCACGCTCTGTATAGGTTTATGTTTTGGTTCTAGGATGGTGCGAACATATACTCGTAAAACTGATAAAGCTCAATGGTTAGTAAAAACCATGAAAAATGCCATCAACGCCGTCTTGGACAAAACAAATGGGCACTTTGCTGGCTTCAAAAACTTATAGTGTGCCTCGAACAACTTTACAAAGAAAAGTCAATTTTGCTCGAAAAAATCAGGACACGCCACAATTGATAAAAGTACGTTTGGGTAAAAAAACTGCAGTTTTTACCACCTACAAAGAAAACGTGCTTGCGAGTTTTATTATAGATATGGAAAAAATACTTTTTGGTCTTACAACCAGAAACGTAAAAGTTTTGGCATACCAACTGACAATACGAAACGGCAAAGCTTATCCGTTTAAAGAACACATGAGTATGGCATAAAGAAACTGGCAGTCTGGGTTTTTAAAACGAAATCCACAACTTTCAATTAGAAAACCGGAAAGCACATCTGATGCAAGAGCTTCCGGTTTTAATAAAGTTGTAGTAGCAGACTTTTATAAACTGTACGACAAATATAAATTTGCTGGTAACTACATCTACAACTGTGATGAAATAGGTGATTTGATTGTCCCTAAAAGCAGATGCAAGATACTAGCTTTAAAAGGTCTCAAACAAGTTGCACTAACGTCGGCTGAAAGGGAAGCAACTATAACCGTAGAGGTATGCTTCAGTGCTACCGGCCATTATATATCTCCCATGATGATTTTCCCTAGAAAACCAATGGAACCGGAGTTGATGGTTAATGCGCCCGAAGGAGCTTGTGATGTATGTAGTAATTCGGGGTGGATTACAGCAGAACTGTTTTCAGAATGGTTTAAAAAGTTTGTTGCGTATACTGGCGCCACAAAAGAAAATCCTGTGTTATTGTTACTAGATTGTCATGCAATACACACTAAAAATGTTAATGTTATCTACGAATCTAGAGCAAATGGCTTTGAGATTTTATCATTCCCACCACAAACAACGCATAGGCTTCAGCCCCTTATGAAACTTCTAAGCATATACTACGATCTAGCACTAACGCCATGGCTTCGTACTAACCCAGGTCTTGAGTTAGCACTCGCCAGGGGCAAAATTGTTCGGTAAAGCGTTCATTCAATCAGCGACAATGTTGACAGCTGTCAATGGATTTAAAAAATGTGGCATCTGGCAGATGATCCTGAACCTGGCTGTTCCTTCTGGACGAAACAGTCTTCGCCATTGGGACCTAAGCAAGCAGTTGAGAAAACAGTATTTGCAATAGCCAGTCCAAAACTGCTTTTTCCAGTGCCGGTGATTTTACAAAAGGCGAGTATCTCGAACACGTGGCAAGACAACAATAATTACTTCTTCGCCGTACAAGCAAGAACTTGAAGAAGTTATAAGAAAAAAACAAAACTTGCAGAAAAAAAGGAAAATAAAAAAATAGAAAGACAAACAAAGAAAAACCAAAAATACACAATGAATAAAGACAAAAGAAGAGGGAAAAAGCAGATAACAAAATTTAAATCTGAAACAATAAACCCGTCAAGAGGGTTGTTTTTTCATCTTCGGATAGCGAGGATGAAATGGATAACACTACATGTTTATACTGTACCGGTTGTTACCATAAATCAACTGAGGGATGGATAATGTGTTCGATGTGTGCAAAATGGGCTCATTGTAGCTGCGCTGGTATTGACGACGATGATCCAGAATCGATTCATGTCTGCGCATTATGCATACCTGAGAAGTAGTTAAGAATATACATTAAGTCAACCTAGTTTAGTTATTTTTTTATCGTTTATCTTACGCAGTAGGTATAGCCCGTCTTACCCCATGGGTTTAGCCCGTTTTACCCTAGTGGGCATGGGCATTTTGACATTTCTTTGTTTTTAATTTTTTTTTAGTTTATGGACAAAAATCCTCTTACTTAGTCATTAAAACCTTATAGTAATATAATCAAAGAATGTTGATTAAATTTTGTAGCAACTTATAATGAAAAATTTGCGTTTTATTAATCGCTAAATCTTAAATATCCCGTCTTGCCCCACCCTCCTCTACAATTAAGTAAAAATAAAAACAAGAAAACACGATTCAAAGCACCATATTCCTTACCTTGCAATTAACGTTGATTTAAATAACAACACATAATAGGCGGTACTAACTAAACCTCGTGTACTAACTAAAATACAATATCAAGTTGAGTAATTAGCGCAAACACAAAGTAACGCCTTATGAATATATGAATCAATTTACATTAGAAGCTTTTCAATTGTCACGTACAGACACTACGCAAATTATTCCGTTACCACCTGGATGTAATTTAGTTTTTTAAGTTAGAGGCCAAATAATGGTGTGTTATACTCTGACCAAAACACCATGGTTACGACTTGTAGAAGTCTTTCAGGATCTCGTGAACTACGGCGCTGTAATCGGTTTATGTCAAAATGTTGCTACCATAACTCTTAGAAACATTCGGCGGTAAATTTTTTCTAACCTGTCATTGCTTTTGTCGTTGTATTTATAATTGACAAGTCTTCATGACCACTTATTTTTATTTAAAATATAAATATCAAATTATTTTTAAATTATAATTTTTTTTGTTTGTCTTTTAAATGGACTAACGGTTTTGAAATTCACTTAGACTTGTCAAATTTAAACTTTTAGTTTATTATATTTATTATTATTATTTAGTTCATTTTTGGGATGAGAAAAAAGCACCAACATGCTACCAATATTTTTATGTTTAAATAATTAGAATTATTAAACAAGATTTATCTATTAAATTTATGATTAATTCTTGTTTTAGATAACTGAGATTGTTATTATTGTTATTGGGTGTGTAAGTAAGCTGTAACTATTATTAAAAAAAAGCATTAGTTTGCACTAAGTTAATTGTAGTTGCTTCTTTTTCTTGCATGGTCCCTTACATTGCATAAGTGCAAAGTTTTTTTTTGCTGCAATCAAATCATCATAGGAATATGTATTGAAAAAAACTGGAGTAGTCACCACACAACTTTGTATAAAGAATGTTTACATATTTTTTAAGGTTATGTTGTAATAAAACCTCTTTGAAGTGATATGTACACGTTTGTATTGACTTCCTAGCATGCTATAATTTTTTTGATTTTTTTTCCTTGATTTCATTAAGATATAACCGAAATATGGCAAATTGAACTCATGTTGTTAATTTTTATTTAAATAAATTGTTAGAAATGATTATCTCTATAAGAAATTATAAAAATAACTCGAATTATTTATTTACGTACAAATTTATATAAGGAAAACTGTTAAAAATGCCAGATACACCCACTTCCGGTTTCTTTATCAGACCCATCTTTTGATAGAACCGAGAGAATATGAAAAACCAGCTCGAGACCAAAATTTTAAGTTACTAGGACAGTTGGTTAGAGAGTTATCGTGGGTGTCGATACATCGTTACACACACACACACACACACACACACACACATCAAATTTTTTTTGTCAAAAATACATTTTTCTGATTCAGAAGACCTTGAAACGTTAAATTAGGCAAAAAAATGTTTTGAATTGTTATTAAAAAACATTAGATCAATTGCTACATTGTGGTTTAATTTTGTGTACCGGATAATTTTAGGATACTAGATAAGGTTAGGTGTACTCTACAATTGAATATTAGAAATACGTTTACCTAATTTAATCAATACAAGGTTAAATTTAATTGATTAAACCAATATTAATTTTAACCAAAAAAATCAAATTACGATGTCCTTATTTACTATAACGCAAGGTCCTTTGCGTTAGAGCTTTTTTGTGAATAACTGCAAATTTAAATTTATTGTTAAACTTGTAAATAGTAAATCAGAATGTGAATAAATTTATCGCGTAAACTGATATTTTAAAGGGACTAAGCAACTAATCTTAAACTGAAATTAATTAGAATTTTTATTTTGTGTTTATTGTCTGTGTTTGATTAAATGTCTTTACGTATAATATTTACAATAGTTGAGACGGCGGATCTTTGCACCTGTATGTAAACGTGAACGACATACGTTATTGTAGTAGCATTCATGATTTCATATTATAACAAGGATAGAGCCTATCAGGTGATTTCATTCCGTAAGATTCAATTAATGAATTACGTTACTAGTGAAAGTTGAAGATGAAAAAGGATAAAATACCCGTTTGTCGATTACTAAACATACATTTGTACTACACTAATTTGATTAGAGTAGTATAAGCACGTGCAAAATTTAAAACGTAAATGACATAGTAAATGACATTTGTATATCATTTGTATGTTTGTGTTATTTTGTATCTTTGCTTGTAAAAATTGATTCTCGCTGTTCTCTATTAGTTCAAGAAATCTGTTCTTATCAGAACAACTGCATTCAATACTGGTTATTATTACATCTCGTAAGTACAACATTTTTAAATAACTTTTAGTTAATTTAGATTATGGTTTTAGGTTATGCCTGGCAATCGATTGATTAGTCAATCCCGAGAGATGGTTATTCATCTTTTGGCGTATTTTCAAAAAGAAAAAGAAAATTGAGGGCCTTTAGAATCTGTTATTAGTGTTCAAGACGTCAGATTACAACTATAATAATTTTTCTACGTTGTATTATTTACGCATATTCGTTTTTAGAGGGTTGCAATAGGCGATTCAATTTAAGATTCAAGCTCCTCTAGCGGCAAAGAACGAACTAACGTTGCAATGCTAAACGTCATAATTACCTTTATTTCAATACTATTTATACTACTTCTTTTTGTGTTGTTACAAGCTTTTTCTGAAAACCAAAGCTTAATTTATGTACTTTATAACCTTTTTTTATAGTTTGATAAGTTCTTTCGGCATTACATGAGATTTACTAATATTATTTGTGATTCTAAATTAGTTTGTATACAGGTTAGAAATTGCATTCACTAGTCGTTTTATTGTGGTTTAATTTAGTGCTATAAAATAACACGATATTTACTTACTTGGGCACTTACTTGGGCTCTTAATAGTTCAATTAGTCACTAAGAAACATCAATTTTACTTTACATGTAAGTACATTGTTCTGTCATCGCAAACTTCATCAGGCATCGGCTTTATTTAATTTTTTTTTGTAAAAAAGTGATGGTCAGCACGTTTACTTTGTAGTGCTTTGCTTGCTATTTCAGTTGTAGTTCTAACTGTGAGATATTGTATGGAAGGCAAATGTAGTGTCGAAGCCCTTATTTTTTAACTGCCGGGCAGTTTGTCTGAATGTATGTAATTTTATCATTGGCGCTAATAAGTGTAGAATTATAATAACAACTAAATATATACTTGTTTGATAAAAATAATGTTATATTTGAAAATG
Organism: Aquatica leii; assembly: GCA_035610365.1. Taxonomy (NCBI): domain Eukaryota; kingdom Metazoa; phylum Arthropoda; class Insecta; order Coleoptera; family Lampyridae; genus Aquatica; species Aquatica leii. The sequence goes on from CM069432.1 coordinate 105,547,234, forward strand.
TTGCAAACAAAGTTTCATATTTTTTTCTAACAGATTTTCCAAGTTACAATTTCACCACCCGGGCTGCATGTTGTTCTTCAAGTTGCTCAGTTCCATAATTGTTAATTATGAGCATTTTTTTCCGAAATATACTTAAGAACACAGCAGAAATTCAAAATAAAGCAGCAAGAAATTAAGTACGCGTATTAAGCTATCATTGCAACGGTAGTTCAAATTGTCGCCGCGAGTTAGCGTATCGCTTAGTTTGAATCGCCTATCGCACTCAATATTTCTAAGCGAACCGTTTGTAGCATCAAACGTGAGAAAATTGAAAATTCTGTTTTATCATCACCTGGTAAAAAAAGACCTCGTATTAAAACCAAAACGACAGATATGCCTGAAACTTTAAAAATGAAAATCCGTAATTGTTTATACAACATGTACAAAGACAGTAATAATTATTAATTTTTAAGTTATACACTTACTTATAAATTTTATTGTAGAAAAGCAAGTAACTGTTAGTACATTAAACCACAATTTGAAAAGCAACGAAATCGTCAATATAAGTAACACTTCGTTGAAGATTGTATTAAACGACCTAGGATTTCTAAGATTTCGAAGAAAGTATTGGAGAGTGGCATAACCGTGAACGAGCTCTTACCGATCTTGAGATTGAACCTATAATAATAATAATAATAATAATAATGTTTATTTATGTTTTGCAAAAAAGAAATATGCTTACACAAGTCAGTATACAAATCTATTATATAATATTACAATATATTAAAGTCTAGAAACTCTTCATACGAATAGAAGGCGTTATGTACAAGACAATCTTTGATTCGTTTTTTGAAAGAAGTGTATGGTAGAATTTTTATTGATTCGGGTAAGCGGTTAAAAAATTTTTGTGAATAAATTTCAGGGCTATTCAGCGTTTTATTAATTCGGCGGTACGGGATTCGTAACATATCCTTGGCTCTTGTGTCGTGGTTGTGAATTTCAAATTGTTGCGTGTAACTATTGATATTTTTTCTTGCATGACAGACAGAAGCCAAAATAAAAATACTAGGCATTGTAAGAATTTCATTAGCTGTAAATGATTTTCGACAGTCATGTCTATAATTTAAGTTATTAATGATTCTTATAGCACGTCTTTGCAGTTTAAATAAGCGGCTATGGGATGGAGAATGTCCCCATGCTAAAATTGAATAAGATAGTAGGCTGTGACATAGCCCAAAGTATGCGTTCTTTAGTGTCTGAAACGACACCTCATTGTACAGTCGTCGAAGCACGAACAAATTAGCACTAAATTTAGCGGCAATGAAATCGATGTGTTTATTAAAATTTAATTTAGAATCTATGTAAACTCCTAAGAATTTTACAAAGTCGGTGTTCTCTGTGTTAATAGGTTTTAAGGATAGCACTAAGTTTGCGGTTTAGCTGTATTATTAATTTTAACGATGATTCAAGTTCTGATTCTGAATTAGAGTAATGATCATTAAAACATTCATGTTTGTTATATCTGTTTACATATTTAGTAAATTTTTCCTATTTTTATTATTTGCATAATTTTAAATTTAGTACTTTAATAAAATTAGTGTGCAAAATCATTGAAATGAAAAGATAAATGAATGATAAAGAATTAGTTGTTTAGCACAAAACCATGTTTAGAGAATTTTTTTATTTATCCTGTCAAATTTTCAATATAACCTCAAATTTATTTGACATTAAAAATGACAAATATACTTATGTAAATAAGTGTTAATTTGACTTCAGTTTTAAATCTTGATTCACACGAATGTTGTGGCGGCCATAATTGCAAAGATCCACCGTCCCAACTGTATACAAGCAATACACTTAAATTAAGGACTATATTATTAATTTTAATGTCAGAACATTCTATCAATAGTCTATTACTACCTAATTGCTATAATTGTTCATTTTACTCGATATCCTTGTAGATTTCGCTATTAAAGTAATTAAACATTCTACACTACTATTTTAATTTGTCCAATATTTAAAATAATACAAGCACGTTTATTATGTTAGTCGGTACGTATATAATTCTATAAATACGATTACTAAACATTTGTTTAAATTTATTTTTATAAGATTAATAATTGTAAAACTTTGTTTAATTTTTGAATATTATATCAATGTGTTTAAAAAATAAAACGAATCACTGTTGCAACCAAAGTTACTAGATAGCTAAGTCAAATATCAGCTGCAAATAAAGAAAGTGAAGTAAATCGGTCAATTGCAAAGAAGCAAAATGTTATTTTTAGTCAGTTTGAATGTTGTTGTTCTATCAACATATAATGGTGACTACCATCTTGTGAGTATCTTAGAAACTAGTATTAAGAAGAAGTATTAGTTTCACATACATAACTTTCTTAAATAGTTATTTATGAGATACCCATAAGATGGTTACCATTACTCTATGTCGTTGCAATGTCGTTAACCAATCACATAACAATATTTTGCCTACAATGCAAATAACCGATTTTAACTTTTTAATTTTTTATTTGCTGTTAACGTTTAATTTAATTTAATTTAAAATGATGTTTTCATTATACTCTGATTTTTAATTACAAGCAAATTAAATTTTGAAAATAAAAATACAAACATATGATAGGCATTGACAAGACAATTTTACATAAGGAAAAGTATAGTAAACATAAACATGTCAACATTTACTGTTTGCGTTATTGCTATTAACGTGTTTGCTAAAATTATGTTTTTTGTTTTAATTTTTTCTTTTAACCTAGTAAGTATTAAAACTCATTGTTAAAAGTAATTACAAAACATTATTATTTATTAAGTTATTTGTAACGATCTATCGTCGTACTAAAATTGTATTTATATTGGTGATAGTACTTAACTAATTTAATTTTATGTTATTTAAAAATTTTTGTCGTATCAAAAAACATTTTTAATAATTTAAAGTTTTAATTTGTATATATAAAGTGTCTTGTTGTAAAAATGTTTCAGAAATTTCCATTTAATTATTTCTTGTTATCGAATAATTTAATCTTATTTTTATGTTAAATTTGATACTTAAATGTAATTTAATTTTTTTAAAAACAAACAGCACTAGGAAAGCAAGTGTGAATAAGATAGATGACGTTCTTGTCTAACTAATGATTTGTGGTTTTGTTTAACATACGCTAAATATTTCGTTTGTAAAATAGTTATATCTTTAGTAGAACAAAACCACTCAAAATCGATCAAAAACATATTTTAAATGTAAAAAATTTAGAACACGATTTTATTTTAATAATTTGTAAATACGTTTATAATTCGAAATAAATTGATTTAATTTCATTGAAACGTGAAATACATAACTTTTTAATAATATTCATGCTTTAAATTTTATAAAGCGTAAATATTCATTTAAACATTTAGTCTAAATGTGGATTATAATAATCATATTGTTTTTATGTTTTTAAAACCCTTTATAACACGATTATCAGTTACATTCAACATATTAAAACGTTTGAGAAGTTATCTGCAAATTCAAGAGCCTTCTGGAAGTTGTTATCCATCTTCTAGAAGATATACCGAAAGTTAGGGAACACTCGAGAAGGATTTCCAAATGTGTATAAATACCCAAGAAACAAATCGTAGGTCAGTTATTTTCGTAGTGCGAAGCCTGCAGTGTTAAGAAGATTATTCGAGTCTAAATAAATAAGTCGTTAACGCGTGTTATAAATAAATCGACGAAGTAGGTGAGTTTAGTGTAAACAAGTGTGTGAAGTTATCCGCGGACTTTATCTTATCGTCTTGTAAGTGATATAAATTATAATGTAAGTGTTTTTATTAAATATTATTAGATATAATTAGTTCCGTTAATTTAAAAGTGTACATATTTCTAGTATAAGTAAAACATATTTTTAGTCGTATAAATAAATTAGTTTTAATAATAAAATTTGTAACATTTTACAATTACGTTTTGTTTTTCAAATAATAAACTAAACAAACTGGTATGACTTATATATTGTTAACAGTTTGTGTTAGAAAAGTACAATTGATAATTTAGCATGTCTTCAAACTTGACTCTAAAAGCAACATTATATTTGTAAGTAAAATGTATTTTCTTTTTTAATTATAATTACTTGCATTTTAACTGCGCATTTTTTATTTTAACTCTTTTTTTCGTTTATTATACACATCTTTTTCTCACATAAATGCTTTTCACAAATTCAAATTTAGTTTAATGTATTTAACACTGTTGGGTTGTCCATTAGGTCATTTGGTCCTTCCCAACAAATATTAAAAGTCGTTTTATTAGTAAATTACATTACAAATGCAGTGTAAATAATTTAGTAATTAACTCAAGGTACTATTGACATATTGACTTCTTAATTAAAGTTACTTAATAGGCGTATTGTTAAAAACCATAAAAAAAATATTTAAAATTTTAATTTTATATTACACAATATAATAATGCATATACATATATAAAACTGTTTATAAACTACATATTTATTTTTAAAAAATGTTTGATTGTTTACGCAAATTAAGAATGTGTAATTCAAATTTTCCTCAACTCTAAATTTTGAAAAAGTAATTACCGTTAACTTAGTTTTAATTGACACCCGACATCTTCAACTGAACACGCACCGTTATTAAAATAATATCAAATTTTCCAACAAACACTGTATGCGAAGTAATCTAATACACAGCTTTTACCAGACTGTTATTGTTGTGTAAATTGTAAAGAGGATTCGGTAAATCCAAGTAGTACTTGTTTCATACGTTATTTTGGTGCATATTTAATTTTAAACTTTTAACAATAAAAACTTTCTTTTGTACTTAACTACAAAATGTATACAAATTCCTTGGAAAATTTTATCAAAAAATAAATTAATAACTAAACTCAATTTATTTACTAAACGATTTATGATTCCATGAACTTACGGCCGGATTGCCGGAATTCTTACTTTTACTTAGTAACCGGCTGCTTACTAAGCGATTTCTACCGTATACATAAATTTTTAATGCCAGCGCAATACATTCAAAAACTAGCAAACTTGTCTTTCAGCATTGACCACCAGCCGCTATTAATATTTAACTGCGACAAACAAATAAACAAATAGGAACTAACATCTCAGTTAACTGACTTACTAAGGTTACTACAACGCAGTAACTTAATATTTTATTCAGAAATGAGTGCAATAATATATCATGTCCTGCATTTATCTTGTTTTTGCACTTACTGTCTCGTTTTTGTAGTCATACAGAAGCCGATATTATTCTACCTAGATGACATGTTTATCTGAATTTGCCATTTTGTGGACTAAACATGTTCATGGATTTATCAATTTAATTAAAGAAATTTTAAACAAAATTTTGTTTTAAAAAACACGCTTGTTTCTGTTTGGTTTGTATTATAAATTATAACTACCATTTTATTTGTACTCATTTTTACGTTTTATTTGTGTTTTGATGAGTGTAATAAGACAGCATTTTGCTGATGAAAACCTTTAAGTAATTAAAATGATGTAACTAAACTCATTAATTTGTTGCAACCAAAACTGATTTATTTTATTTGTTTAAATCCAGAATTAAATATGAATCTCTTTGATAATTTAAATGATTTAATAAATGTTTCTTATATTACCCAAGTTTGCGAATGCATTAATAAAATTTATAAAAAAATTTTTACAATAATAGTATTATAACTTTAATTTTAAGAATATCCTTAGACTATTTACGAATTTTACAGTAACCTTTTTTATTAAAATTTATTTATTGTGTAATCAATATAGTTTACTAATAACATCAGCTTTGTATTTACAAGAGAGATTGTTTACAGTATAGACGTATACAACGTACAACTTATTAAACAACGTTGCTACTTTTTTTCATTTTGCTGCATTTCTCTGCATATTTTCAGTAATCTTGACACTAGTTTCTGTAGAGTACTTACTGGGATACTTGCCCAAACATTTTCTAATTGTTCCTAAAGTTTGTGATGTAGGACAATGTTCTTTTATTCTTCTGTCTAATTCATCCCATAGTAACTCAATAGGATTAATGTCGGCCGATTGTGCAGGCCAAATCATATTTATAAGAACTCCTGCTTCTTTTTGTAGTAAATAGTTTTTGCAAAGCTTAGACGAGTGCTTGGGATCATTGTCTTGTTGTAAGTGAAATAATTTGCCGATTAATCTAACTTCCGATGTAATAGCGTGCTGTCTCAAAATGTCTAAATAGAACTTCCTTTTTTTTTAATTCCGTCAATCGAATGCAGATCGCCAACGCCGTTATAAGAATGGCCCCCAAACAAGTACAGAACCACATCTGTGCTTAACAGTGAGCACAACACATTCAAACAGCATTCTTTCACCAACTATTCTTCTAATTTACTCTCGTCGGTCCACAGCACGTTTGCTCACTTATCCATGATTCAACATTTATGTTGTATGGCCCATTCTAAACATTTCTTACAATTTTGAGGTTGTAATAGTAGTTGACTGACGTGAGTTTTTATTTTATTACGGTCGTAAAAAAATAAATAGAATAATGAATAGATGGACAAATGGTTCCTCATTTATCGCCAGTAGTCATCATTTAATCAAATTTTGTTCATTTTGAATAATAAAGTTTTTATCCAAAAGCAGGTCTACTTATGGGTAACAATCTTTCACTGTACTGAAATTTTCCTTACTAACGTAGGACTTAAACTTTTTTTTTAATTATTTAATCAAAAACGTTTTGTTTACTGTAAAAAATATGTAGACGATATATTAATTGTATTTAAAGGTAATAATAATGCCCTAAATCTTTGTTTTCACTTTTTGAATTAAATACATCATAATATTAAATTAATGAAATTTAAAAAAAATATTTGATGTTTTTAATTTTCTAGATTTATCTAATAATAAGGTTAATAATTCTACCAAAATTGGTATTCATCGTAACAACACTACTACTGATCATATCATTTTCTTTCTACTTTTTGTTCTCTTTTACACAAAATGTCAACGTTTAGATTTTTTTAAACTGTTTATGCCTACAAATTGCCTCTTGATAAATTTAATTTTAATAAAAAACTAAATATCATTTATAGTTTAGCTAATAATAATTATTTTTTAAGTATGATCAAAAAACTTAATAAAATTTGTTATTCTATTAATATTTTAAACTTTTCTACTTTTACTCTAGTTTCTGATTACATTAAAAAGACGTATTTTTTATATCCTTATATTGTTTCGTCTTCTTTTCAATCTCAAAATCTATTCAAACATTATAACATCAACATTTCCGTTTCTTTTAAATTTTATTTAGAATCATTCATGAAGATGAATTTACTTTGTGCATTATCTGTTTTCTTACTGGCGATTATTCCTATATATACCGACGAAGGCGACGTTACTTTACATGAAGGTGTCCTAGTATTAACACAAAAGATAAAGTTGATATTTTGAATAAATCTAGTGTTAACAAATGAAATTGTGGTAATTTTATTTATATTGGGTAAACCAGTCGTAAATCTCAAACCAAAATAGCTAAACACTTTTTTTACATTAAAAACAATATTGTTAGTATTAATTCATCTAAGAAATATTTTTTTGTCAACCATATATTAGAATATAACTACTCTTATAATTATAAAACTAAGTATAAAAGTCTTCATATTTGTAATAAAAGCCTTAAATTAATTGTTTTCGAGATAAATGAAATTATTAAACACTATAATCTAGAACCGGATGCTTGTTTAAATAAAGTTGTTAATCTTCATAATTATTTTCTGTTTCTTAAATAGTAGTTTTTGTTTTTGTTATTGATGTTATTATATTAATTTTGTATACCTATCTTTTGTATAAAAAAAATTGTTTATTTTATATTGTCATTTTGACATAACATATATTTTAATTAATTATTTATTTATTAACTGTAAGTATATTAAGGTTTAGGTTTTAGTTTTGAATTTATAATTTTAGGAGCCTGATGATGACTAAATTGATGGAAACATTCCGCCGAAAATAAAGAAAAAAAAATAAAGATATGTGTATAAAAAAGGCTTAAATTTAATTATACCAAATACTATTTAAGTCACATTTTGTGAATAAAAACTTAATAATCGATAAAACAATCTTGATTAATTAACAATGTAGACCAAGATTTTAAAAAAAATACATTTGTTTAATGGTTATCTATTACTAAATTATAATTAAAAAAAAGTTACAGTTTTAATAAGTTTATTTAAATTTGTTTTAGTTTGTATACTAAAGAACACAAAGCTAAAATCGTAAAAAATTTTTTTGAATGTTTAATATAACCTCAAACTGTATAGTCTGAAATGGTCTTTAATTCCTCAGCAAAAAATGCAAATCTTTGATAAAAAAATACAAAATTTAACAATTGTGGTTTCTGGAGTTTTTAAAAACATTCTTCAACGATTATATAGATATTGCTGATAAAATTATATTGTAATTATATAATTTACGTAAACGGCTGCTTAAATTTAAAAAAAGCAACTTAGTTTGTAATAATTGAATAAAATTTAACAGTAAAGTTTAATTTTGTGTACTTGTAAATTCTATCAAACTTGTTTTATTAGTTTTTTTCAATTATTTTTAGGAGTAGTGTAATGCAATTATTATTTTATTGCATAAAAATTTAAATTTAAATAAAATAGGTTGTTTTCTTATAATTAATATTTATAATACGTAGTAATTGTATTTAATATACGCTAAATATATATATGGAATGTAGAATAGCTAAGCCAGTTAGTCGGTTACTAATTCTTTTGCTTTTTGAATAATATGTTTTATAGAATTTTGTTTAAAATGTATTTATTGTATTTTTGACGTAATATATAAATATTGTTTATCATTTGTACAATCAGAGTTTAAATTTCGGTTTAGCTAAACTAAAGTTAATTTTAAATTTTTTTTATACCATTAGTTAGCACAATACCAATAAACGTCAATATTTTAAAATTAAACCAAGTTTAACCGTTGTCTTCAGTCAACGGTTTAACACAGTATAACTACCTACGAACCAATAGGGCAACTATCTGTCGGCACCTTTGATGTTAGGAGAACGAGTTTCATGACCTTGAAGTAAATGGCCCATTTGAGTGACGTACATGCGCGTAAAATTCGTGACGTATTAGGTTGCCGCTAAATACAAAATGTTAAAGACACGCTATTGTATACACTGAAAGAAAAAGTGACGTAGAATCAATGTAAATCTACATTGAATCCATGAAAAATGTACATATTTTTCATCCGATGAATGTACTAAAACATTGAATCTGAACAAGAATGTGTACATCAAGACAATGTATTATTACTTTAGTTTACTGTACATGATTCATCAATTTCGTGTACCAACATGCATGTATCAATGTAAAAATTCATAAACACAATGTACGATTATATTGACGCAATTTGTGTTCGTCATTAATTTGATGTACAATTACATTGATTTTATGTATGCATTACATTAATCTAATAAATGCACTACATCAATTTAAGGTATTAATAAACATTAATAGTATGTAAAATATATATTTAGATATTATACAAAGCGATTCCATTTTATTACAGTCTTAAAGTAAACATCAATCAAACAAACATAAAAAAAAAAATTAGCTTGTTATTTGTATTGCTGATTTTTAGTATTCCATCTCCTGGTCGGTATAGATAGGTAAAGTCAACATCAATCTAAAAAATATTGCATTAACAATTAAAAACATTATTTTATTCAATGTTCTTACCAAACGAAAATCAGATGGTATTTGTACAATAGCCATCGATCAAATATTTCATTGATAGACTTGAATACATTTCTAATTTTATGCATGCTGTCCAGTAGGAATCCAACTCATCGGTTGACAATTTACCAATTTTCATCGACTTGATGCATGTTTCGCCATCGTCTTTTGAGACTAAAATAATTAAAGATGTGAATAACTATTCAGTTAATTTCTCCTTTTCGTTTTAAATATGATAACGTAGGGAATATCGTCACACTCACCTATTAAACAAACTTTAGTAACTAAAACGTTAGCAGCGTATTAAACATATTTTTGCTTCTGTTTTACTGTAGGTACTATGGAATTGTATCAAGAAAAATACACGAACTAAATGCACTGACACCACCTATATAAAAATTAATTTATTTCTGACATGAGATTCACACATGTCAAATTTCTTAGTAAGATAATGCTTGGTGGTACGTTGATAGTGATAAGACTTGGTTCTGTGTATGTTACGTTGAATCAATGTATCTCTTACCTAAAATTAACGTGTGCATTGATAGTTTTAATGTAAAAATACATTGAAATCATAAACTCTACATGGTTCTATAAAAACTCTACACATACAACGTACGATTACATTAACCCAACGTATTTCAAATGTAAAATTAATGTACATCATACCATATATTAACGTAATGGTACATTTCAAGGTTCACTGTGCATGATCTCATAACAAATGCTTTTGAAAGATAACAAATACAACTTGATACCTTGAATCAATGTTAAGTACATAAAAAAACGTACATTGTTGTAATGTACTATAGGTCGATGTATACCATACATTGACTTTATGTACAATTTTTCTTTCAGTGTAATGAAACCTGTACGTATTCTATTGCATGCTTAAAATAAATAGAAACAAAAGTACCTACTAGTACATTTGCTTCGTTTAATCTTTGGTCAGATTTGCAACTTGCAAATATGCACAAGTGACCTCTGTTTTCAAGCGACATTGTAATCACAATACTGAAATAATTAACATCAAAGACGAATTAATAAAGAATTAATTTGTCAACTACCATACATAACCACAATGTAACAAATCTTGGCCATTTTCTTGAACGTACTTTTTCAAAGCACGATTAGAATCATTAATTTTCGCTACTAGTCCGTAGATAATTATACTGTGGTTTTAATCCTTGATTGTGGCCCTGTGGGTAACATAATTACTTAGCAACGTTTTGCATGCATTTAGGTTAGGTTTACTTGTTTTAAAATAATTTTAATAAATACATTGCTGCTATTGTTAAAATTGGGTTTTTACTATTAATAATTATTACATTTTTATTATTTTTTAAATGTACATTAAATAATTTAACCAAAAAAACTTATCTAAAATAAAACATTTGAAGCAAAATAAATAAGTAACATAATAATCTTATGGTGTATGTGTTGTATTACAAATACAAATGAATTTTGTAAAATTAAACAACAAAAACATAGTATACAGCATTATAACTTTAAGCACCAGACAGAAATTGCTTGTATTTCTATTGGTGTTTTAGCATTAATCTTGGGTTTACAAAGATTATCAGTGTATAGTTTAAATTTTATAATTTAATATAATTTAAAGTAAATTATAATTTAATTATAAATTGCTTTCAATTCTATTCTTTTGAAATTATTTAATATTAATATACATTTGCCAAAAATTGAATACACATTTTATAATAAAAAACGGTTAAGAAATTGTATATTTTGATTGAGTTGTCTCATAATAATTTTTATATAAAATAAGTTACTTATTTTAACAAAACTTACAATGAAATGTGTTTACGTTAAACTAAATATCTAAAACACCAATTTTATTTTATTTAAAAATAAAGAATAAAATAATTCCTTGTGTAATTTTTTTGATAAATTTTAATAGTAAAAGTGGCCTTACAACTAAATAATTCAAAAAATATGTTATCTTTAGCAGTTTATTAATTTTATGTATACACTAATTGCAATAATTTCTGTTATTAATTAATACGTTATTGTTTTAGATGCGGCTGAAGAATAAATAAACAACAAAATGTGATAAGAAAATTTATATTCTATCAAAAAAAAATTTTAAAGGAAAGTTGTGTACATAGCAATGCATTTTCAATTAATCAATGAAAAACAAATCAGCGTTTATTAATTTCATAAATAAAATGGTAGAAAATAACACTGCAATAGAACATTTGAATATAAGCATATCAGATCTAAAACTGTTAAGAAAGTTTATAAAAGATAATATAAACGCTGAAATGGAAAATAGTGGAAAATGTGAAGTATGCAAATGGGCTATACAAGACATAGTTCTAAAATATTCTCAAAATTATCATGGATATGTTGCTATCACGGTTTGCTTTTTTGGAATAGTTGCAAACATGTTAACAATAGCTGTATTAACAAGAAAAGACATGGCTGCTGCTCCAATAAATAGGATATTAACCGGAATCGCAGTTGCGGACATGTTACTAATGGTAGAATATACAAGTTTTGCGTATTATTACTACATTGAACTTCCTGGAAAGTTAAATTTTCCTTACTGGGGTGCGGCATTTATACTTTTCCATGCTAATTTTACACAAGTGTTACACACAATATCCATTTGCTTGACATTGGCATTGGCAATTTGGAGATATATTGCTATTGGGTAAGTTATTATATTTTTTTGTTTAAATACATTTTTATAACTTTGTGTGTAAGCAATACTAACTATGATTTTTTTTTTATAAAATAATACTAGAAAAAAGTAGTTCAAATTTTACATACATATCTTAAATTAGATATTAACTAACTAAAGTTACGTTCAGTTATTTATTAATTTTTAAACGCCTATAAATACTATATTTGTTAATTTATCAGATAAATCACATGTAAAGAAACTTAAATTAAGTTTTAATATATTTTGATATCAAAATAAATAATTTTATTATAACCTATATATAAGATAACCTTTTACACCTAAATGTTCATTTTATTAGTAATCCAAATAAGAATATTAATATACAAACAAATTTAAATGATTTTTAGGTTACAAACAAAACGAACGTTATTTTTATGTAAATTTTGTTTTAATTAATTATTCTTATTTTCTGTGATTTACACTTTTTTTGACTAATATAGTAAAAACAATGTTATAAAATATTATTTTCTTAAACAAATATTAAATTTGTTTTTTTGTATATTTAATACAAACTATCTATTTCAGTATGTAGAAAGCAATAAAGTAATGTGTTGTTTTACTTGTTAGCAATACTTTACTTATTAGTAGCACTTTGCTTGTTAGCAACACAGTAACAAATGTAAACAATAATTTATTTAATTAATTTTGTGTATTTTTAAAAAAATATAAAATTTGTTGAATTATAAAAATATTTTACATTTATTAAACACTAAATGTTTATTATGATTGTGATTGATAGGTGATTTTATTTTCACGTAGAAAGGGCAATATATAACCATTCTTATCGTTTTTTTATGGTTACGTTTCGTGTCTCAAGTGTGCACTTCTTCGGACTAAGGAGTTTATTATGTACAATTGCTTGAAACTGACGAAGATGATGTTTAAAAACGTTTTGCTGATTCAGCTTACTAAAAAAATTGGTATGTTTGATTTTTATTTTATATATCTTTTAGCCGACAATGTCAAACTGTATCATCCAAGTTTCTTTAAATTAAAAATATTACCTCCTCTATCAATTAGTATTGTTGCTTTTGTTTGTGGCATGCAATATCTTGTGTATCTGACAGTGTCTGAAAGTCTCTAATGTTTGTTAATTTTTCTTGTAACTCCATAAAAAGTATTAATTCCTAACAGTTGTATTGTGTATTTGCTATTCTAATAGCAAACAAAACATATACAATAGCTAACATTTGTTGATCTTAATTTAAAGTATTTTTATACATTTTAGAGGTTTAAAGATTACATATTATGCCAAAACATGTTGTCTTAATAATTTAAATAAATAATTATATATTGTGAATGTAATTTTTAAAATACAATTTTTTTATATATTTTATATCCATTCGCCTTTGAAGTTACAATACAAACTCGCTTTTTCTCGCTTTTGTATTATACAGTTTAAAGCAAATATCAGAGTCTTAATGTTTAACTGTTTGTTTGTACTTTTTATCTTGTTTTTTAAGAATGCGATTAGTTGTTGATATTTAAAAAAAATTAACATTGAGTAACTTGGTAACATTCATAATGTTTTTAGTGTTTTAGTCTGCAAAAAACAAACAAACAAATAATCTTTGTTGATATTACTGAAAGCCTTTCTGTGGTATAGTAGCATGGTTTATGTTTAGAGATAAGAAATTTGTACAGTATCTTTGTCTAGACTATTATAATTTTTAATCAATTTCACTTTTTAATCTCACTTTGCTATGACGTAGCCATTAAAACAATTTCTCATTCATTACATCTATAGGAACTCCATTTAATCGACTTTGGGTTAACTCTATAACAAAATTATGCGGGTAATTATTTTTTATTATCTATTATCAGACACACGCATTTTCACTAGATTTATATCAATAATGTTTTTTTATGAATAAAATAAAATTTCTACTGTAATGCTTTTTAAGTTGAAAACCCGAGTTTGCCACATCTGCTCTAATAAAATTGGAGGTCAAATAAAAAGTAAACAATAGCAATAAAGCGCTAAAACGTGGATAAACCGATTGTACAATAATAGATGTATGTTTTTAATTGTTCCTTTTCGTACTTACTTCTACTTAAATCAGGAGAAAATCTAATAACTTCTTCTTTAATTTAGTACAAAAAAGAACACTTTTACACATATAGACTAAGCTGTTTTCCTTTTGTAAACGTAAAACTGCATATACCCGTAACCGTATACTTCCTTAGAAGCGTTGCTGCAGTGAATCAAACTTGGTACATATCTTGCCACAATTCTCAGAAATCAAAACTTATTTACATTTACAGTATCAAAAGCAAATACATAGGTTCTTTATTGCATTAATATCTTTATCAACAAAATTAAGATGTGGGCGTCTAATCTCTACAAGTTATTTTTGTTTAGGTACTAAGGTATTACAATTTACCAATTGCACAAACGGTTTTTTCTGATATTAAAAATTATATTTATTTATCTCAAATGACGATAAACGATTAAACCAATTCTAGAAGTGCTAAAACAATAAAATAATGTTATCATGTTAGTCATAACACTTTAATTTCAATACATTGCTGCTATAAACACTTAATTTTTTGTATCAATATAGTAAGACTATAGGAGTGACCTTAAAGGAATCTTTTAGGGTATTTTATTATTCTTCTATATGCATTGTTATAGAATCAATATAGGAACGCCATTAGGATGCAACATTTTTTATACTTTAGTGATTCCAATCAACAAATTCAATATAGTATTCCTATAGGAGTGTTTTTAAAAGAATCTTTAGAATAATTTATTCTTATTATAAACATATGGTGCAGTATATTGTTGAAAAGAGAAAAAAAAATATGCAACCAAGTAAAACGCCAATATAGTGTAGGTACATTTAAAATAAAGAAGTCACTAATAATATCTTGGAAACCGCCTTCTTAAGTTTGATTCTAACATCATTGTTAAGTTTCCTATATCAAATTATGTATTTTTATATAAAGTATTTTGTTATATCAAACTAATTCGTGAATATATGTGTGCCCGACGAACAGTTTGTTGGCCTTACAGAGTTTTTATGAATATTATATTATACATTTGTGCCGTAAATACTTTTCTCTATTTCGCATATACAATCGCTACTTTGTGCAACTACTTTTTCAAAAAACAGTGTCACAAAGTTCAACTTTGTGCAACCGAAAGTAGTGATTTTTGTGTGTGTAATGTGTAAGGTTGTCAGTAAGTATTGGCTGTCGACCAATCATGTAACGCGGTTCATTAAAGTAGATTTAAAAACGTAAACATTTATTTAATAATTTTATCGAAATTTTGGTTTTTATTTACGTTGTTATTTTGAATTTTCAATTACGTTTTGCTTTTATATTTGAATTTTAGTCTTGTTTGTGGTTTTAGGACAATTTACTTCAATTTACTTGTATAACAATTGGCAAGTATTTTTAGGTTAAAATTATTTCTATTCAATTTACAATACAGAATAAGTTATTTATTGTATGTATAGAACAGAACCAGTTATAATTAAAGTAACTGTTTGTATTCCAGTTTTAATCAATGGATAGCAGAACCTGAAAATTTGTTCGATTCGAACCACGAAACATTATTTGTAATGTTATTGATTTCTTTGATAAACAAGAAATACCCGGCGGCGGAAGCAGTGGCCAGTATATGTTTCATAATTTGACAATTTTAAGAATTTAGTAATGTTTTTAAAAACCAATTTTATTAATTCCAATTGGAGATACGGTACATCTACCTCTACGATGAGTTAAAAACAATCTATCGTGTGAAGTGTGAGGTGGCTGCACTTCAACGTATTTCTTAATGAGAGCAATCCAAGATACCTTTGTTATGAGGAATACACGAGATATGTTATTTTTGGTTGCGAAAACAGTTACTTCTATTCTAACAGATTTCAACTTAATATTATTTAACTTCATATGAGTTAACCCATCTCGTCTACAGGCTCCACAATACCCTATAATTAATATAACCTGAAATAAACTAATTGAATATAGTGTCTTAAAAGTGTAAATCAAGATATTACTTTTATTGCCAAAAAAATGTAATCGTTAGCATCACTAATAAACTTAATGTTGTACTCGGACTGTAAAATACTTGATTTTTTTGGCTGATAATTTTCTGACTGCCTTTTCAAATAGGCATGTTCGGAGCATGAAATAACTTGACCACATTGTAGATTACTTTTTTGTTCTACTCATTACTTCAAAATAAACTAATACAATGTTTTCAGTCAGATCGTTGACATTATTGTCATCACACCAGGTACAAAACTTTTGATACTCTTTTTCATTTTTAGCTTTAGATTTAGTGGGTAATCATTCCTGAATGGCGTTATTGGCATTTTCACGTAACTCAGAAGGAGTGCAGAAAAGTTCAACAAAATCCTGGACAGAGCACATTCTTGGGAACAAAAGGATAGACAAACTGATAAAATTTAAATATGTAGACTTTTATATTAAAAATAAACAGTTTTTTATATATTTCTAACTATCTAATTAACAATCGCGTTTTCAAATTTGAATTTAGAAAGTAGGCAGAGGCTGACAATTGTGACCAACTAAAATACATTGAAAATTGCTGCTATACATATATTATAATTTCTATCAGAAATAAATATAAATCAAAGCGAAATAGAGAAAATAGTATGAAAAACTCGTGTTACAATTCCTTTTTGTAACGCTCGTGCATTGCTTAACTCGCCGCTACGCGGCTCGTTAAGCAAACTTACTCGCGTTACAATCATCGTCATTGTAACACTTGTTTTACAATATACTATTATTTTATTTAGTTCCAAAAATCCCGATTGGCAGAAACGCAAACTGTACCGCAGAAAAAATTTTTTTTGCAACTAGGCGATCAACTTATGAATACCAACATAAAAATTTGAGCTGCAAAACCAGATTAAAAAAAACACATTTTAGAAACTTTGAAAAATTGCGAAATTGACATCTCTAAAACGTTGCCCATAAAACAGAATTTGGAACGAAAACGAGGTAGGTGCCATATATGTCCCAGAAATGAAGATAAGAAGTCCAGAATCAGATGTGACAAATGTAAACAATTCATTTGCAAAGAGCACAGAAAGGAAACCAAAGCAGTATCTTGCCTCACTAACTGCAGCATTGAAAAACCTTAGATTTAAAAATAAATATTTGTATTAGTTCAGAAGAAAAAAAATATGTTGCTTATTTTTTTAATGAATGATAGAAAAATACTTTATTTTGCTGGTTATTGTAATGAAAAATAAATAAATACTTGTTTAATTCTACTGCACTTATTATTATTTATAAAAAACGGTTAGGGTCCGCAATATACACCCATATCTACGTATAATTTAAATAGATCGAAATTTAAGGGTTAAGCAAATTTTGCAATTTGTTTTATTTATTGCTGCAAATGGAATACATTGTTTTTAGTACAGATTTTACTACGTATTGTAGTTATAAATTAAATTTGTTAAGTTTATTAAAAACTAAATTAAAAATCACAAAGTGAAATTTTCATTAATTTAATTTTGTTTATTTTTACTAACACGTAGGTTTGTTTCTTTAACAACGGTATATACTTATATACTTAGTGTGTTAAATATTTAAAAAGCTTTTATTTATTTTTTTAAATTAAAATCTGCAAAATTTACACTAATTAACAAATGAAATAAATGCAAATTTAAAACGGGTTAAAACAAAATAAGTACTACATTATTTTTTTAAATAAAGAATTTTGATGTTTAAGTTTTTTCCATTTTGATATATTATTTGATAAATTACACCACAGAAACTACGGCAAAAAGGATTAAAATAATAACTTTTATTTTTACAAATATATTAAAACAGTTAAAAATTTGGTGTTACAAAAGATATAGACATGATGAAAGTTTAATTAATTTTAAGTAGTCTAATAAATTTTGTTACTTTTCGAATAATATAACAGTATTAGAAAATTATAACAATAATAATTTTTTGTGCTTTCGTCCGTTTTTACGTATTTTACAAACGGCTTAATCGGTCAAGATAGATCGTTTGTTAATACTTATATTAACGTATATTCATGTAAAATTCGTTTCAAAACTACACAATAGTTACGCAGAAACCAATTTTGCTCCAAATGCCAATACATTATCCAACTGAAAAACGCTTGCATTCCTTATTCGGCGTTTGAAGTGTGTACATTATTAAGTTTACACATTCTTTACAGCTAATGTTTTTATTTAAAAATAATTTTAATTAAAATATAAATTTAAAACTTTTCACGTTTTTGTACATTTAAATTATTAAAGATAATGTAAAGTAACATTTAGTCATATAAAGTTTAGTATTATCTAATTAACATACTTTTTAGATGTTTTTTAAATACTCACTTGCGCTCATTTTAGCGCATTGTAAAATTATATTAAATTATTATTAGAACAAAATTATTTTTGTAATAGGTAAGGCTTCCACGGCCGGAATCTATACTAAGATAAGAATGTCTTCCGGGTTTGGACCGTGTCATTGTTGTTGTAACAACACTTGTGAAACAAGCCATAATCTAAACTCTGAAAAAGTAAGAAAAAAAACGATAACTTGAAAAAATAAACGAAAATCTAACAAAGAACCACTACCGAGTTAGGTAATCAACTTTTGAACCAAGCCAGATTCTAAACTCTGTAGAAGTGACTTAAGAAGAAATAGTCTCCGTATATAAAAGAAAAGGATTGTCAAGGATGGCTAAGCTCGACTCTGATTGGGTTACGGTTGATAAGGCGCGTGTTTTCGATAAATGACTAATGACCGGGAACACACCTTCTAGGTGTGAGCTTGAATGAAACAATAGTACAAAGGTGTGGATTTCTTGTAATTTATTTGCAACTATAAAACTACTACACTATTTACATTAAAGAGAAAAAAACAGTATTTGGTCGCCAACCACCTTTAAATTGGTGATAAATAAAAACATTGAACATCGGATAACTAACTATCAACTAATATTAAATTTAAAAGTAACGATGAAAAGTATGTATTTTGATAATTGAATAAGGCACAATTTAATTAATTTGATTTTAAAGCGTAGGTAATCATTAATCAAATATGCAGTTAATAAATCCAAGCGGACTCTCCAATAACAAATATTACGTTATTGTAGATCTATTAATAGCACATTCTTTGCTCAAGTGTTATGCTTTTTTTCAGAACAAAATAGCATTGAAATTCCATTAAATCACGATTCAAAATATCCCAACGGAATTAAAGATGAATATAAAATGGAAAGTAACAACGGCAGACATAAAACCAAAAGACATAAAACCAAGAAGCCTGAATCCAAAAAACCATAAATCTAAAAAAGCCCTAAACATAAATAATTAGAATGGTTTTTATCTCACATGAAACACTTACGTTTAATTATATACAACGGCCTTGAAGAAATCCTTTGTTAAAGTATTGCGTCACATCACAAAATTACTAAAAATGTTGAATTCAATAGAAAAATTATATCAAAGTGAAGATAAACTTACGAGTAATTAGTTCGAAAAATGAAAAATTAATTTGTATACGTTTTTTATTAAGAAAATGGTCTTCTTTTCATCACTTAAGACATGCAAACTTTATCGTGGTTCGAATGGAAGTGTCAAACAAAAGTTAATTGCACGGTCAATTGTCAAAAGGAATTACGACGCGACGTTGCCAAACTGAATTAATTTAAATGCAAGATTAGTTGCATAAAATAAGTGAATGCAAAAATTTAATTTTAAATGTAATAAATTCTAAGGGGATGTTACACCTATCTTGTTTAGAATTTGTTTAATTTATATTGTTATTTTGACATAATTTGTATATTTTAAATTTATTTATTTATTAATTGTATATTTTAAGGTTTAGATTTAACTTATCTCTTGCGACGTCTGCAAGTCCTTGAATAGAACTCTTCCGGGGCGAGTTGAAAGACTGTCTTTAGGTTTTTCATTGTTAGGTAATGACGAAGTCGACATATTTATTTTAGACTTATTTGTAATCTTAATTCTATACTTATACAATGCAATGACACTTATTATTATTACAAGAAAAGTCAACAGGTAGTGAGAAAATTAAATTGATAACGGTATTTCTTTTAACTGTACTAATGTTTTTTGCATAATTTGTTTTTTTATGATTTTTATCTAAATTGGTTTTACTTAATCTAAAACTCAACAATAATATTATTAAAATTTATTGCTGAAATATTGGGTATTTTCGTTTCTTTATACTTTTGGTACGATTAGTATATACTTTATTGTCAAATTCGGTGGAACAATTTAAGGATAATTTTATTCAAGTCTTTTTATGTATGTTAAATGTAGTTTTTGCTTTACACTCGTATTTAATTTCATTGGTCTTTTCTGTTATTAACAAGTAGTTGGCATCGTTTAATGGTATAAGCTCGGTAACGATTTCTTCTACTTTAACCATTGAGCAATTACGGACACTATTTTTTAAAATGTTATTCACTAATTTGTTCATTAACATTGCTTTTAATTATAAATTTATTATTAACTTGTAAATAGTCAGATACACAAATTGATTTATTGTAGGACCATGCTAAAAAATCACACTGTTCTAATACGTAAGTCTGGAAATGAGGTACTTTAACAATTTGATACAATCGTATCAACCACTATGGGAATTTTTACAGATATTATAATGATTGTTTATTAAATTTATAACACCATTTGGGTACAATTTTTCAAGGTAATTAAATTCTTTGTTTATTTGCGGATAAGGCAATAAATAAAAGAGTGTAATGGATTTGTAAAACCTAATATAATTGATTGCTGTAAATCGTTTACAAAGTTTATAAAGTTTTAAGTATTACTAAGTATAAATGAAAAAATGATATTTTTTGATTGATATAGTTTAAGCGTTTTTCAATTAATTCTATATTATTATTAATATTATTAATGAAGGTTTTGATTGATTGATTGATTCAACATGATTTGCAACAAGGTTGTTTTATAACTAATATTATTTATAACGTTATTATGATTTTCTTTTAATAAGTTTAATGCTCTGTAAATTTCCTGTCTTTCGTCATCGTCCATTACTCCGAATAGCCAGTTAGCTGTTTTACCAATAAAGTTAAAAGGGGATCTTTTTTTACTGGAAGTTATAAAGTTATAAAGTTTGTGTGTAAAAATATTTTGGGTTTGTTTGTCTGCCTGTTTTAGTATCTTTATGACATTAGCGTCATGTTCTAAAATGTTGGTTTCAAGATGCTTACCATGGTGAATTTCTTTAAATTTATTTGAAAGAAGTTCGTGTTGTTTAGTTAATTTCATAATTAATAAATTTAAGTCTTTATGAGATAAAATAAAAACTAATTTATGGTTAAATAAATGATTATAAGCTTTTCCTAACTCTAATGGTAGTAAATAATTGTTTAATTCTTTAATTTAGATTTTTTTGTTTGCTAGTGCTAGGGCCAGAATCATAAGGATTATTATCTTCGTTCTGTAACAACATATATTTTTTAGACCTTTCTACTAAATCTCTTTGTGGTCGCATGTCTATTATTTTCGAATGTGAAAGTTTTGTCTGTTACGTTTTGTAACTTTATTTTGTTTGCATACGGTATTAGTTTATTTCTTTGAGCGTTTCTTCTAACAAATACAACTGAAACATTTCCTTATATCGAATTTTTTTTCTTTTGAGTTTGAAATGATAGATTTGATTTTTCCATGTTTGATACTCTAATGCTCAATTGCACCGTATTTTTTAAGTAATGCTTAATGCTAAGTAGCGTTTAATTACTGTAGAAACTATTGTTATAACAAATGTTTCTATAGTAATTAAGTGCTACTTTGCATTAAGTATAACTTAAAAAATACGGTGCAAACGGGCATTAGTGATTCAATTAATGTAGAATTAAATCTTTCTGCAATTCTGTTTGATTTCGAGTTTTCTTTGCAAGGTTTGTGATGTTTGTTTTTATGGGTATTAAAAAATTCAGAAATTAAATTTTTACAGAAGAAAGGATTGTTATCTGTAATTCATTTGGAAAATATGCCATAGTGTGACATAAATAATGTTAAGTGTTCTAAAATTGTTTTTGAGTTCCTATCGGAAAGTAAGTAAACCTGTGCATATTTTGGGAATGCGTCAGTTATGGTTAAAATGATTTTGTGCTTTATAAATAGCAAATCTGAATGTACTGTTTGAAAGGGTTTATCGTGGGTCGGAGTTAGTGCCACGTGTAATTATTGTGGGTTACGGTCTATCTTGGATAAATTGCATATTTCGCAATTATTAATGTATTTTGTTACTTCTATTTCCAGATATGGTCAATGGCATAATTGTTTTAGCGAGTTGTAAGTTTCGTTTATTCCTCTATGCTTTGTTTTCCAGTGTGGTAATATTGTATGAATTTCGTTTGTTCGGTCGGTTCTTCTACATCTTCTAAAATTGTATTAGTGATATTTAGCTTCCATGTTATGTCTTTTGAAATAATTACTATTATTTGTATTTGGTTGTATTATTTCCTTTAAAGTGTTTAAATTTTGATTGTCACTATATCTGAAAGGTAATTTACATTATATGTTTTCTTTGTGTTTCCGAATAAGTCTATATTTTTTATTATCGCTTCTAAGGTAATTTGATGGGTGTCAAATATAATTTGGTTTTTTGTTATTTTCAACAATGATTCGTTGTAAGGGATATGAATTTGTAAGTTTTTAAGTATTTCGTCTAGTTCTGCCATCTACATCAGTGAGTCCATCTGCATTTGCAATTAACGTATTGAAGCTTATTTTGTTTGTTTAAATTTCTTTTGGTAGTCTTACTAATGCGTCTGCAACGTAATTTTTTGTATTTTACATTGTAGTTATATTCCATCAATTTAAGTTTCCATCTTGTTAATTTTGAATTAGCTTTTTTTAACTTAAAAAAAACATGTAAAAAATTTGTGATCAGTTTCAATGAGAAAATGGTTTCCATGTAAGTAGGGTCTAAAATATTTGGTTGCCCATACTATTGCCAAAAGTTTTTTTTCTATTGTACTGTAATTTTTTTCTGCGTCGTTAAGCGTTCTTGAACTATATGCGATAGGGTGGTTTCTTGAGTTAGTACGGCTCCGATTGCTTTGTTAGAGACATCTGTTGTTAAAGTAAATTGTTTGTTTATGTCCGGGTGTTTTTACTAAAAGCGTTTAACACTTATTTATTGTTTCTATAAATTCATCGTCAATTTTAACATCTGTATTTTTTGTCAAGAAACGTGTAATTTTAACAAAGTTTTATACTTGAAATTCCTGAATGTGGAGTGGGTTTTGGTAAATCAATGTTTTGGTTAGGTTTAAACACATTTGAATGTGGTTTATAAAATTGTTTAAATTGAAATTGGTTTTGTTGAAATTAGAGTCAATAAGTTTGATTTGAAAATCTATGTATAGAAGCATTTGTTAAAAATAAATCAATTTGTGGTTTGGGTGTTTAATTTAAATTTTTATAACTCAAAATATTTTACAAAAAATGGATTTGTTTGTGGTTGTCGTAAAATTGTTTTAATGTGTGTATTAAATAAATTTACATGTAATTGATTTGATCTATGTAAAAAATTTAATTCATCTTGGGCATATGTGATAGCTAGTTCTAATAAATTAATTTGTTAATTGTAATAAGTTTAATTTTGCTATTAATTTTTTTAAAAAGTTCTAATCATATGTTCGTATTTAACTAAGTTTTCTGATTTATTAATTATAATAGTATCAAATTCGACTGTTAACTGATCTAAGTCTTCATCATCTAAAAAATTTTTAATTATTGCGTTTTTAACTTGGTGCCAATCAGTTAAATCGTCGTGTGGTGAAAAAAATTCTGAAGCTTTATCTCTAAATTTAGAAATTATTGCGCTTCTAATTACGGTTTGTACTTCGGGTATATTTTGGTAATGTGTATAGATATTCTCGCATGTTAATCAAAAAGCATTTATTTGAGTATCTTTACCATTAAATAACAGTATCGTATCTAATTCTATACTGAATAATTGATAATTGACAGGTGGGTTTGCCATGTCTTCCGCTTCTAACGTTAACGAGTCTAATGATTCAACTAGATCGTCCGTTTTGGTGTTTTTATTATTTAATTTTGCAAAAGCAATTTCCAATTAATATAGGATATAACAAAATACTTTAAAGAAGTATCTTATTTGTTAAAATTACTAATGTGAGAACTAACTTTCCTACCTTTTTGTGTGTGCGTTGTCTGTTGACGTAACCCTCGACCAAATGCTACCGAGTATTTTAGTGAGCAATACATTTTTTTGTAGAATTCGCATAAAACTAATTCTTTTAATAAATAAAACATAATAAATATGATGATTAATACATATTTAATTTCTGTTGTTGCTACAAGGTATCTAAATGATTTAATAAATATAAAAATATTTGATTGTTTAAAGTAAATTTAAGTAAAATAACTGTATTTAGTATTTGTTGATAGATATAGATAGTAATTAGGTAATAAAGAAACTTATTGATGTAGTAATACTTTTAATAAATACAATTATCTCATAACTATAATATTTACTAAAAAAATAGATAAACAACAAAATAAAAATTGCTATTTACCAATATTGTTTTTCCACTACTAGTTGTAGTGCAGGTAAACAATATTTCATCATCAACCACTGGTTAATATTAAACATACTTGCATTTTCTAATAATTCTGTAATAGTTTTAAAGAATAAAAGTTTATTTTAAGAATTAAGTCGTTCATTAAACAAATTAATTTGATTTTAAAAATGTAAGTTATTTGAAGTTCACGCTTAACTAAATTTGAATCTTACTGAATTAAATATGTTTTAGATATAATTAATGCTTAAAGTAATAATGTTTTTTTTAATCTACTTTAAAAAAACAAAAAGTACTAAGCGCAGACAAGATAAAGAGTAAAACGATAAAAAAATGTCAATAAAATTAACGACTTTATGCCAAAAGATACTAGATCAATAAACATTTTAGAAGAGTAAAAGTGTAGTATTACAGTCCCACTGTTTGAAAAACAATAAATCTTTACCTAAAATCTTTTATAGAGGTAACCTTGCTAAGTTTAGTTTTTAACTTGATCGTGGAAGATATTCTGTTAAATAAAGAAGAGCAATTTGGGTTTTAAACAAATAGATCCACAGCAGACGTCATAATTTTAATGTGCTAATTATGTGAGATATTCATAGAACGTACTTTTGGTTTGTAGATCTACTAAAACGTTCAACCAAATACAAATAAACGACATACTAATTATACTAAAAAAAGGCAAATGCCAACGTTTTTTAACGTAGAAAAACAAACAAAGATTAAAGTAGAAGACAAATACACATAACAAATAAAATACAACAAGAAAATTCTTTAGCTATTCAACCAAATAATGCACCAAATTATAAATAACCATAACCGCGTTATAAAATAAAAGATAAAACGTGATAAAATCATAAATGTAATATGCTGTTC
This sequence comes from Aquatica leii, assembly GCA_035610365.1. Taxonomy (NCBI): domain Eukaryota; kingdom Metazoa; phylum Arthropoda; class Insecta; order Coleoptera; family Lampyridae; genus Aquatica; species Aquatica leii. The sequence continues at coordinate 105,573,085 of CM069432.1, forward strand.
TAATAGTTGATAGCAAAAATTAAAAATCTTGATTATGCCAGTGGCTACAAAAAGACTAAGTGTATCGTCATTAAAAAACGCACTCAAATGTAAATCAGAAGTTAAAAAAACTCTAAAGGAACAATCGATAACCTTTATATACCCAAAAGCTTAAATTTCGAGCCGCCCAAATCGAAACAGTTAAGAAAAAATCATACAAAAACGTACAAATATCTGGTTACGTACAGGATGTATACTGGAGAAACCTGTAGCCACATACGCAAACTAAACTAGAGCAAAAGCAATAAAGGGATTGAACAAATGCTTAATACCATTTTAAATACAAAAACTAAGCACAATGTGAGAGAAAAATTAACTGTGAGATAAAAATGCAATATGCATAGAACATCAAAGTTTGTTAAACGAAGAAGCAAGGTATGAAACGCGCATGTCGACAAGATGCAACTCCTTCCAAAAATAGTAAACACGCAAATCTCACAAATGAAGTGCTAACTTGGAAGACTACCAAAGCGATGGGCAGAAAACTGGGCTTCATAATTTCAAGAAAAACCGTCAAAAAGGAACGATTCATATCAAAGATAAACAGACAAAGCCTAAAAAAACATAATAAATGAAAACTAATTTGACGTGTTGAATAAAATAAATCGTTCAACTTTAGGTAAAAAGCAATGAAATTAAAGACAGAAAATAAATTATTATTACTAAGAATGTACTACAAAAACTAAAATAAATAATAATTTTTAACACATCTTGCAAATTATTATTTTTTATACCAAATACAATAATCTTAAGTTAAACAACAACATGTTAATAAACTCCCAGCAATAAAAAAAACAATAGCAAAAAATCTAAAATGACTTTATCAGTTGACGACGTTCCAGGTTTGAGACACACGTTTCTTTCTTATTCGGCGGTACCAGCCACAGTGGAAAAGGGGTGGGTTAATGAGAGATTTGAAGTTTATATGAGCGCCACGTAGTTTAACGCCAAACAACTTACACGTGTATCTGGTTTCAACCTTAGTGCGGGATAGTCCCAAAGTCGCCAAAGGACAAAATCTATATTATGCTTAGTACTCGAATTAAGTAATCAAATCAAATATACACTAGTATTCTTAATGTTAACAATATAATTAACAAAAAATTTTGTACGAAAGTTATACCCAGAAAAACAATAAAGAATTAAAACCATAAATGAAATTAAAAAAAAAAAACGTAAGTGCCCGTTGGCGACGGAGCATAGAGCAAGAAGGTATATATGTTTACTTGACTTCGCGTTGCATGCGATAAATTGCACAACAACCTTTACTTAATTTTGCTATAATGTAGGTATTCGTTTTAAGCTAACCCGAGTTTACATACATTATGTGACTCCTAAACAAAGTATTTTTTTTCGGCTTACATGATAGTTACAGCGTTTCGTCATATGTTTTTTTTAAATAAAAAAAAACATGAATGGTTATTATGAGATTTGACTTGCGTGTTTCAGTAGTAATTTATTCCAAATCAGTGTAGTGGTCGATAAATAAATGACCCCCACATTAACCAAAATCTATAATTCCATAAGGGTTGCTACGAATAAACCAAACCGCCAAAAATTTAAAGAAATTAGGAAAACCAATTTAAGAACCCAAAACGGACAATCACAACAAATAATTATCTTCTTAGTTGTAGAAAAGTTTATCTTGTTTTCCTTTTAAATTATTATTTCTCCCCGGGTACGAAGATACGTGGTAAAAATGCGCTTGTTCGTAGTATATAAATTTGATTAGTCGAACGGTCAACTGTGGCGCGAAACTGTGCTAACAATATTCTCTAACGAGACAAAATACACACAATAAGATTTTTAGAAGAAACAGAAAAAAAAAATCAAAACATAAGTTTTTCCTACTAACGCATACAGGTACTATTAAGAAAAACTCTTAATAGTACTCTTGATCAGAATATACTTAAATGGATCCGATTAACGTAGTTTAAATATCACAAATTGAGCACCTTTAATGACGTAGTGGCATTAGTAAATAACACTAGCCTTACATCTTAACTAAAAGAGAACCAAAACAATTGACAGTTTGAGGATTTATTAAGTTTAAATCATTAAAAACATAAAGACGTGGATGCTAACCTGCATCAAAATTAAATAAAGACGTAAACAAAACGGAAGTGGCATCCAATATCGATTTAAATTGGTAAATTAATCTATAATATAAGTTTAACTTTATTCATTGCCATTTGGCTTACAAATTTGGTCGTGTTGTCTATACATATATATTACATTTTCTTATCCCTTCTCCCCCCTTAACTTTTTCCTCCTGCTCCATACTTCCTCCATCCATTCCGCTCCTTTTCCGTTTTCATCTAAGATATCCACTGTTTTCATCACCTCTTCTCTTAGTTCCCTGCATCTCTTTCTCATGTGGTTCAGATCTTCCGTTTCTTCTCCACATAGCCTGCACAACTTTTCTGGTTCTTCCTTCCAATATTTATTCCCTAACTCCTCGTTGCCACATCTGAACCTTGCCACCATTTTTTTCCTTTTGTTGCTTTTAATCTCACTGTCTTTTAAATATTCCGGCACCCTTTCACCCTTGATATCTTTATAATTCCTATTATATCTGCTCTCTTTTATCTTTGTCTATCTTTCTTGTTTTTCGATGTCTCTATCTCTCCTTATTATTTCTTCTCTTGTCCCTACCCCCTCTTCTCTTAATCTCTCCACTTCTTCACTCGCGTACCCGTTTCTTTTGTAATACTCTTCTCTGCCCTCCTGCCCGTACTTCACTTTCCCTCCCTTTATCTCTTTCCAACATTCTTGCAGAATTTTGCAATCTGTTCTTTCCCTCATTTCTTCCTCGTATTTTATTGCTCTTTTTCCTGTCTCAATCCTTATTTTTTCTATCTGAACCTCCTCTCTCACAATATACCCCGGTGTATCCCTGTCCAATCCTAACACCCATCTCCAGTATTTTTCCTGTAGCCCCTCTACCTCCCTCCACTCCTTCCAGCCCCATATTTCCGCTCCTTACATTACCACCCCCTTTATTAATTTTTCGAACAACAATTTTCTTTTTTTTATATCCATCTTGAAAATTCTTTCCCCCACACCCCATACTTGTCCTATTAGCCTGTTTCCTTTCTTCACTCTTTCCTTTATGTGTTCTCCCTCTTTATTATCCTGTTTCATCGTGTAGCCTAGGTATGTAAATTCCTTCACTTGTTGCACTTTCTCCTCACTCCATCTCCACTCCTCTCTTTTTCTTTTCCCCCCTCCTTTTCTAAATATCATTATCTTTGTTTTCTCCGTGTTTACTTCCAATTTTTTTTTTCATATATTTTTCTAGCGTTTTCATCATCTCTTTCATTTCCTTTTCCTCCTTAGCCACCAGCACTATGTCATCCGCATACGCCAACGACCATACCTTAGCCTTCCCTACCACTATCCCTCCTGTCTGTTGTCCTCTCATTGTCTCTTCCAGATCCCCCGTATATACCGAGAACAGGCTTGGGCTCAGTGGACATCCCTGCCTCAACCCTCTCTTTGTTATGAATTTCTCACTCTCTTCCCCATTCACTTTAACCCTGCTTCTCGTTTCTTTGTATATTTCCTCTATTCTTTGTATTAATCTTTCATTGATTTTTTTTCTTTTCATATATTCCCACAGCTTTTCCCTATTCACTTTGTCAAAAGCAGCTTTTAGGTCTACGAATAGTGCTACCATTTTCCCACTTTTTTTTCTAGTTCTTTATTTGCTAAGTGTTTCATTAAATTAATCTATAAATCAAACAATAAGATTTTAGGTTAAAGTAAACAAGTCGAAAAAAAGTCGGGTGGATACAAGTCATACAATCATACTTAAGGTTGGCCTCCTTCGGCTCTGTGTTGAATGAGATCCGCTAGATGGAAACAGTATCGCTTTTAAACTTGAAAATAATACGCTCCGCCTTATCAGAATTGTTTTGTTTTGTCTTCAGCTCGGATTGCATTTAAACTTAACTTTGAATGAATTGGATTTTTGTCGTCGTTTTACGATGAAACATAATAGACACGAAATATTTTAAAGTAAATTACGAATCATAATTATTAGCTTATGTATTTACTTACATTAGCTTCAATTTTAATTAATTTATTCGCAATAGTGTCAAACTATTATTTTATTATTTTCGTAATTAACATAAGCATCGTTTCAACTGTCATTTTATTATTTACGAGTAACTTAAAATAACTTATTAACACAAAAGGTCAGTTAAGGTCACTTTTGTTGAATTTTTGAAATTAAATGCTCCAGATTTTATTACCCAATTGTTTCGCACCAAAATACTTCTTATTTGGTTACAAAATGTGTTATTTAAGTAAATATATCTAACATTATTATAAGTAACAGTTATTATCTATTTTTGCCATGTCCTAAAAAAGATGACAATTTTACAGAAAAACATATTATAGTACCCGTTGGATGCAAAAACTATAAAAGTCTTGTCAACTAAGTGCTTGTTAGCTGTTAGCTATGAGTACTTTTTCTATTAATGGTCAGTAGGTTTCTTAGTCAATATAAATTTAAAAAGGCGAAATCCAACAAAGTTCTCAGATATCAGAATAAGTTGATTCATGATTGTCACAAGGATATAAACTTGCAGCAAGTAGAAGAAAAAGAAGCTTGAATCAAACACTCTAGTTACCACACAAGTTTGCATCAAGCTTATTTTGCTTTGTTCGTAATTAAAACCCTATTTACATTTAACACGTTGACTGCCACAATGCCAAGACAAAAACGGTCGCTCTAGCCACAATAGTTTTTTTACTTCAAAGTTATTGTGTTTTTTTAACCGTACGAAAGTAACTATGGAGAAAATTGTTAAAACATATTTATTTTGGTGAGATTCCAAATACACACGCGGTTACAGTAGGGTAGTTTTGGTCACAATAGCCGTGTGGTACAGTTTGAATAACCTATTGCCTAGTTTGTTTTTTTTAACGTGCATAAATGTACTAAACATTAATATACTAACTTTGAGTATTACCATTCAAGTTATTAGTTTTGATTGCGTCAGGCTTTAGGTACTTTTCGTATTTTTGCAAACAGAACTTACAAATGTGTAATGGCTGCAAATAAATTTTTTTGTTTGTTTTAATAATTACCTTAAAATGGATAGATAATTAACCAACAAGAGACTGCTAAACCAGAACAACGAATTGCTAAATTTAACCATAAATTAGCTACTTTATTAAGACTGATTAGATTCCATTAAAAATTAAATCATACACGATCTATTTAGAAAAAAACCCAGTTAGTTAAACATTGTATTATCACTGTATTATCACAATTTAGCAGAATTAAATATGCAAGAAATAGTGTAAATAACTTAAAAACAGTGAGTTTGTACACATATAAACTTCCGGATTTTGCTTAAAAATAAGTTTAAATGAGTTTAATAATAGCAACATTTGCATAAAACGAGCACATTTAGACGACCAACAAATATTGTAAGAAAAATTGAATGAAATATCATTAACAATATCAAATTAAACATGCACAGTTAAAAATAATAGAGGCTCAATTGAGCACAAAAAACAGGATTAAATACGCAAAAAAATTGTAAAAAAGTGAAAAAACGGGGGACTAGTGTTCCAGCTAGCCCCCAAATTTGTTTTAATTTTTATTAATTAAGAATTAAGCACTGGAATATATAATTTAAAAAATGAAAGTGGGGGGCTAACTTGAGTTTATCAGTAAGCTTAGGCAAGTTAGCGTCCACTAAATATTTAACGAAATATCCTAGCAAATATGTGTCGACACCAAGTTTTTAAAGAATTCAACTTTAAAATTTGCTAACGATAAAAAAACTAACGACAACGCTTTCTGGAACAAAAACATTTTTTTAAAAAGTTTAATTCAATTTTTTATTTGTTTCATTCTATAAATACTTATTCAGCGCATATAAAAATTCCATTCAAAACGATTCTAATTACGTGCATATTTTTTTTAATATGGAGGAAGTTACCAATGATTTTTTAGAGGTTAGCTTATAACTTGGAATAATATCTGACATGCAAGAAGATACAAAACGCAATGAGGTAAATTACGTTTTTAACATGGAACAACGTTATTTTTGATTTTCATGCAAACAAATTATAAGAATTTAGTCGTACGTTCAATTAGATCACCTATATTTTATATACCTTGGAAGGGACTTCCTATTGAATTCATATCTTATCTAAATGTTGATGTCACTATACGTGATTGGTCTAAATGCATATCACTTCTCAGAAAAGGCGGAGTTCGCGAGTTCTTTCAAAATCATTAAATTGCGTTTCAAGATTTCAGAAAAACCAAAAGTCCAAATAAATTTTTGTTTTGACCATTGCAATGTGTATAATGTAACTTACAGACTGAACTTTTTTTGTAAAATTATGTATTTTTCTAATTAACTGTGATAATTACAAAACGTTATCAATAAAATTGATTCAGACAATAAAGAATTATGTAATCTTCCATTGTGCAAAATTTCATTGAAATCCGTTCAGTATTTTCGCTGAAAACTTGAAACGCAGTTTAACAGTACAAAGTATACGAGGATGCCAACCTTAAGAAACTTTCTACAAAAAATCTAAAAAATGTGACATGTAGAAATAAGGCATTATGTTATTCGACAGCATAAGTACACACGACGCTAAAACTTATTAAATTATTTAATTATCTATAATTAACAAGTTTATTGCTAAGATTCACAATTAAATATTGAAAGGTTACAAACACAAAGTTTATTAGGATATATCAAGAAATACAAAAAAAATATTATAACACGCATTCTAAATTTTAAGAAAATTGTTGCTTTTTTTGATAAATTTTTTGTATGTATATTGATAAATTTGCTGTGTTGCAATACGTAAAAATACCATAATAAAAAGCAAAGATTTGTGTGCGCCAATAATTTGTTTGATTAAAAATGAATTTTCTTTTATTTATAAAAACATTTTTTTTGTATATTCTATAAAATAAATCGATAAACGAAAATAAATTTCCAGCTTAAAAAATTCTGTTTCCAGTTTAGAGTTAATAAAAGAGGTCATTACTGTTTTATTATACTGTTTTGACGTTTCTTTTAATCTCAAGTAAACTAGGTTATTTTATATCACCAAAACACATTTTTTTCAAGAGTAGTATAAACTATATATTAATTACTATAATAGCATACTAGACAACAGCAAAATATTTTTAAAAACCTTTACAATTTATTTGTATAACACGAAACATAACGTACTAACATTTTTAAAAAATATTTTGTGTGTGTACAGTATTTATAAATATGTAAAAACGTAGTTAAACTACAGTTCTTCTTAGTAATTAAGTTTTTGTGTTTTACTAAAAGATCGATGAGAAACTGTTCAATAAGCTACTATTTTGCATTTATTCTAAGCTCAGCTCTTTCTCGGCATGTTGACCAGACCCAGTTTCCGATTAATTTTGGTAAAGTAATTCGTTAAACCGCTATGCATAATTTATATTCATTGTAAAATATCTATCTTAACCTACTGTTTAAATTCAAATTATTAAGTTATATGCTTTAAAACAATAATTGTTTTTTGTTGCTAGCTATATTATTGAATAGTTAAAAATAAATCGTATTAAATAAATGATGGTTTTTTTATTATACAATAGGAATAATTAATAAGGTTATGTTTATTTTTAATCAAAATATTTAAGATATTTAAAGAATTTGAAATTAGTATATTATCTGCCCTTGCGTGTACGTATGTACGTTCTTGTTAAAATCAATAAAACGCAGTTTTACAATTAATAAATAACAAAACATTACTATTTTTAAAAAATCAATTAATTTCATTTTTTTTTATATTTGAACATTACTATTAGGAAATATATATTCATTATTACATAAAAAACAATATTATAGTAAGTGTTTTTTAGTTACGTTATACAATTATTAATATTTGCAATTAATTCGTAGTTGTAAATCAAATGTAAACTGTTTTATTAAAATGTGTAATTTATTTTTATTTACATGTCTTAGCTTTATTTTAAAAACCAGCATTTATTAACTATCATAAAATTTTATCAAAAAAATTGTATGTTAAAATTAAATGTAACTAACACAGTAACAAAAAATGTTTTTGAATTACACGCGGCATAATATTCCTAACTGTACTACGCAAGTGCAAAACTTTGTTTAAATAATTGCAGAAACGATCATTAGATACCTAATTGGACTCTTTAGCACTGTAAACAAATTTTTGCATTTGCCTAGAATAGTTAGGAATATTATGACGCGTATAATTTAAAAATTTTTTGAAATTTGCGGTTGTATAATTTAGTATGAAACTTCATAGTTTCCTTCATGTAAATTAACTCGTACGTAGCCCCGTTTCTACGAGATGGCATTTAACCTCAAATTTAACACCCAAGTAAGATAAAACTATAGCAATTTGTTTAATATAGTCTTGAAAACTACATTAGAGTATTCCAGTGCTGAAAAATCAAAATAGGAGAAAACACAGCTGTTCACTGGTCTCTAATGAAATACTAACTAACTAACAACTCCATAGTTTCCTACATGTGGATTAACTTGTAGGTAGCTCCGTTCTTACGAAATGGCGTTTAGTCTCAGATTTATTAATAACTAACATTGTTTCATATTATTTTATAAAAAATATAATTTGTTTATTAAAATATAACAATATATAAATAAAAAAATACTATAAACGTTTATAATTTTGTAAAATACTGTTTAAAAGATATTTAAAAGTTTATAAATATAAAGCTAAAGCATTTTCTATAGTTTATTTAAAAAAAAAAGAATGGTTTAATTTTAAGCTGACATCTTTACATTCAATTTTGCATTATTCTTTGCACAATACTAAATTTTGAGACATTTAACAGTTTATAAAAATATTTATCTCATAAAAATTAAAGTAAAAAAACTGTTGAAAAATAGTTTTATTAGATACAAACAAAACTAACAATTTTAAGATTAAAAAAAATAAACCAAAAACATAATAAAATGTATAAACTTATTTGATTCACAATAACCCAGCAACTACAATAATTTGAATACTTGTCGTACACGTGTTTTGACAGCTATGCTGTTATCTTCAGCAAACTAATACTAATAGCCGGTTGCACAAAAGTCTGGTTAATTGGCGATTTACTAATCGTCGATTAAAGATAATGGTTGATTAACATTCGATTGCGTTGCACAAAACAATTTCATCTATGATTAACGGTCCATTAGTTAATCGACGATTAACTGCTAGTCAACTTGACAACCGCGCGTTTTAATGTCAGTTTATGAAACAAAAATGGCTACCGAAAAGGAGGTTATTTACAAATATTTACTTAAATCAAGAAAGAAACGTTAATAAATATTGTAGTAAAGTGAGTATCACAATGGTATTACTATATTATTCACGTTTTCTTATAAATAGTTATATTATCATTATGGAAAATATTGCTTCTGTATCGATAGCTAAGTTTTATTTTATGTTTACCGATAACAAATTTCTAATTCTATAAAATTTCTTGCTTAATTCCTTTTATCCTTTACTTTAGATAACAATATAAAGGAGTAACTGACTAAAGGATTTATAGTTGAAAAGAAATGTTCGGTGTCAACAAGCATCACGAACGAATATAATGCATCGACTAAAATAGGCCTCCGAACAGCAAAATACCTGAAACTTTGTTTGTATATATCAAAGTGAAGATAAAACAGATCTGTGAAGCAGGACATGTAAGATAGGACTTAAAAGTTGTACTACGTATGATGAAAAAATCTGTTTCTCGTGGAGTTTTCAACTTCTTAGTAACTGCCGATCAGGAGGTTTTGCTGGCGAACATTGCATACCAAAGTGAGCCACCTAGAAATTGCTTTGAATTGCTTTACAGCTTACTATTTTGGTAAATTGGGAGATAATTACAATGAAATCTAATATTAATTTGTATCCTTAGTAAAAATGGGCAAATGAGAATCATTATATGTGGCTGAACTTCAACCTGTATTATCTCGTACTCTTGTCTTTCGCACACTCCTATTTACTGCAAAACCTTTGTCAACTCCTCCCGAGTTATTTATAAGAAAAATTTCAAAAGCAAAAAATTATAATCTGTAAATTACTGAAAGAAGTAATACTATTTAATCAAGTTTTAAGAAAATATAAAGCACAGTATTAATTTTATAAATAAAAAATTACAATAAATTATGTTGTTTTTATACATTTTGCATATGAAGAACTGTTGCAATTAATGTTGTGCTAATTAAGAGTCTGCAACCATATTGCAAGCAAGGAAATCTTCTCTGCAAAATTCCAAAGAACCTTTCTATGGTATTACTTGTCATAATATGTGCTATGCTTTATGCTACTTCACTGGCATTTGCTAAATGTAAGCAGATGAGGATTACATGAATTCACTATCACCTAATAGGTAACCGTTGCCATATCTTCCGATGCATAATTCAACCGGAAGAAGAGATTTATTAAAAATAATACTGTTGTGTACTGATCCTGGCTAATAAACAATAAAATGCATTAATCTTAAGTCAGCATTGCAAATCGTTTGAACATTAATGCTAAAATATCCTTTTCTGTTGGGATACGATTCAGCATTTAGTCTATCGGGTGATTGTATATGCATGTGTGCAATCAACAGCTCCCACAACACATAAAAAACCAGAAATGCGAAAGAACCATTATTTTATTTCCATGAACTTTTTGGTAGTTCTAGACATCTTTATATATTGATGGGAGAGCCTGACCATTTCATTTATGATATGCTAATATTTGTACTCTTGCATCAAACGATTAGTTTCGATCGCTTGTTGGTTCGATTCTATCTTTAGTTGCATGTACCAAGTTTATTATGGGGGCCTTATTTAATCGAAACCTCTTCTTGAAATCAATGTCGTCTAAAAATTCAAAAGGATTTTCTTTATCTCGTATGAACCTTATGCTGCGAAGCTGTCTTCAATGCTACTCGAGGAAGAAGACGACAAATGGAACAACATAATTATTTTTGTTTAATAATTATTTTTTTAATAATTATTACTAAACGAAACTTGAATTAAACGTAGCTATAATTTATCACTTAGTTTTGACTGTAAATCATGAACGTTTTATTATTGAAAAACTTTAATTGTAGGTTAATCAGCCAAATATCTCCAATTAGATAATCTTTTGTTAAGAAGAGTTTAATCGGAGATTAAAGTTTTGTGCAACGCAAAATATAGTTAATTGACCGTTAATCTCTGATTAACGTCGACTTCAATTAAATATTTAATTGACCGTTAATGGCCCGTTAAACTACAATTAAAAGATAATCATACTTTAATCAAAGATTAAACTCCAATTAACGGTCAATTATCTTTTGTGCAACCGGCTATAAGACTATAATTATGACTAAAGCTAATTTATACTAAAATTATGTGACGCTTTTTTTGGCGTCTAGTGGTCCTTCAATGTTTTTATTTCCTTAGTTATGCAACTTTCTACTTTTGTATGTTTTTAATTTTCTCTCTAAGTGATTTTTTTCTTTATTGATAGGTTTGTTTTTGTCCTGCAATTGTTGGTTTAATTCATTTAACAAGTGGTTTTCCATTTCTACAGTGTCAAGTTTGATTATTTATCTTGTTTTATAGTTTATGTTTCGTTCACAACAAATTATTCTTCTTTTATCTAATTTCACACACTTTTGTTTTCTACACAACTATTCTACATTTCTTCGTATTTTACACATACACATATCTAATTTTTTTTTATTCATGCAACAATCGAAATTTAAATATGGAGGTTCATCTATATCACTTTTACTTTTACTTTCCGCCATATTCAAGCAACGAGCAATAAGTCTACACAGTATGTTTATTCATCTCTAATCAACTTCCTTCCTTTAAATTAATTTAAATGCAATAATTTTATAAACTTGTAATTACATTAATGACAGCTGTGATACCAAGAACGTGATAAACATGCTTTTATTATTTAACATTGAATTGGCTAATACTTGTATGTACTTGATTATGAACAACACTAATTGACAGTATATATTCTGTTAATGTATTTAATACTAAGCAAGAATCTGTTTTATCATAATTACTTAATATGCAATTTTATATATAGTTCAACTACACTATTTACAAATTATCGAAACAAAAATTTGATTAACTTTCCATATCTAATGGTGCTATAATTAAATAAACTGTACTATCATTACTATGTGCGTGTACCGCTGCAGTTCACAACACTTAATATTATTGTATTTTAAGTTTAATCACTAATACTTATAAAGTCGTAATCACGAGAGGTGTCTTATGACTCATCGGTGGGCAACGTACGGTTTAAGATTTTTAAAGCGTATGTCCATATTAGTATTACGAGCATGAAAGGTGGTACCTGTAATACCGATAAAATAACATATGGATGTTTTGAAAACCGCTGTCAGGTTATGTAGCGAAAATAGTTCAGTAAACTGGAAATAAAGTTTTAAGATAAAATAAAATTGTTTCATAAAGAGGTAATAAACAGGTACATAACAGTAATCATAATAATTTGGATTTGTCTTGTAGGTAATTGGATATGTAAAATTAAAACTTAACAAAACACCAATGATCGGACATGAGAAGCATAATTTGAATATGGTAACATATGAATGGGACAGTACAGATTTTACTTAATAATATTAAAGCGGCAAACAATAATTGATTCATTTAAAGTATTACAAGTTTAATGTATTTTAGAGGTTACAAATCTGCGATTTTATCGATAAAATGTACAGAAGACAAGACTATGGCTAACAAATGGATGATCTGTAATTAATATATTGCGATCCTATCCTGTTTACTCTAAGTCTACAATTTGGCTTCAAAAAAAATATAGATAATGATAGCTCTAACTAATACTCAAAATGTGCTTATCGTTATGAATAATTATAACACATAATATTACGATCCTTTATATTTCTTCGATATACATAATTATGTATGATAATTATCAATTAAACAACTACATAGATACAACTTAAATATTGAATTAATAACTATTATTAATTTGAATTGTATTTAGCAACGTTATAACAAAACAATTTTTTTTTACAGAAATAAAGTAAGAAAAATCAAATGTTTTAATCCTCAATAATTTTTTAGGGACTCAAGTCTGTATCACTATCATCAGTAGATGATTAACAGCTATGATAAGTGGTTTCTGCACAACATCATGTTGTTGCTGCACATCCTACCATTCATGCATTTGCTTTTCTGCATGTACAATACACTTTTCCCAATAGTTTGCATCTATTTTTTTTATTGATTTTTCCCACAGTGCCATCACATTTTCATCACTGAAACCACTCTTGCCAATGTTTTTATTGTAAAACTCTTTACAGTTTGCCCATACTAATTCTATTGAATTAAATTGACAATGGTACGGGGGTAAACGTAATACTTGATGACCCTGCTCTTCTGCTATTTGATCAATTAGGAATTTTTTTGGAATGTTTTGTTCTTTTGCTAATTTTAATAACTCTATTTTTAGCATATCTTCAGTATAACTTATATTATGTTTCTTTAAAAATTCTGTAATTTGACCTTTCCTCCAGCTATGCGTTGGTATCTTTTCTATTAATGTTGAATGATACGAAGCGTTGTCTAGTATTATAAGACTATGCTTCTTTAAGTTAGGTAACAATTGCTGTTCAAACCATATTTTAAACATTTCTGCGTTCATATTATCATGGTAATCTTTTGCTTGATTTTTTGTGGAAAATAGTAATGATGCATTGGGAATAAACCCATCCGAATTTCTAGCATTTAATACTATAAAACTAAAATCAAGAATAATAGACATCAGGGAACACAATAATTTTTTAAAACTTACCGTTTTCCTTCACCAAGTGGTTTTTTTCTCAAACTTCTTATATCATTGTCATGCCATGAACTTTTTGATGAATCCCTACTAAATATCCAGGTTTCGTCTAAGAATACAGGATCATATGTTGCGTCTTCCTTGTTTTTAAAGTATTTTCTTAGAAAACTTGTTCTACTCGCAGCGATATGTTGCAGTTCAAATAAACCTCTTCTTGGATCATCCTTTTTAAAATCAAAACCGATTGAATGTAATAATTTCGTCAAGCCTGATACACTGAATGAGAAAACGTCATCTTTTAATTCTTTTACTAAAGATTTCACAGTGACATGTAATACTAAAAAATGAAATTAGTTACAGAAATTATGAAAGATAGTGTTCCACTACTTACATTTGGCGTGCATGTCATATATTTTCCGTTTAATTATATCTTTTATGTAATTGTTTACATCAGTTGATTGTTTTTTCTGGCGCTTTCTTGTTTTTTGTGGAGAATCTGGTACAGATTTGCCTGCTTGGTGACATTTACTAATACGTGCTTTAGTACGGGTTACAGTTTTTTCTGTAACTCCACAAGCTTCTGCAGTTCTCTAAATAAAGTACACATTTAAAAAAAGAAGGAACGGCAAAGATTAACCATAACAAACCTGTATAATAGAAGTCAATGGTAGATTTGGTCCATTACGATCACGTTTAACTTCAAAATATTGTAGTACGTTCATCAGTATTAGCTGCGTCTGACTTTTAAGAGATTTACCCTTTAAAGACATTACGAGCTAAAAATTTGGAAATATTATGTTGATGGATTGGTGAAATTTGAAACACTTACCTAGTTAGTGCAACAAACGTTAGAAACAGTTTTGAAAAAAACTGTAATATGAAAAAATAAAGGACGAAAAAACGGTTGAAAGTTGAGGTTAAAATTTAATTCAAGGTGAAATAAACTGACAGAAACCATACAGAAACGCTGGCGTTATAAATAACTTACGTTATAGAGATTAGCATTACCGACTTTCTAAAGATTAGCTATCTTTGTTTAACTGCAAAAAATAAGTGAAATAAGTATACTATGGTATTTTAATTCCCGATTCGGTCAAGTATAAATCATAAGACACCTCTCGTGATTACGACTATACTTAAAGTAATTAAAACTATAGTGTGACATTTGTTTTTACATTCATTGCAACGCATAAGAGATTTCTAATGTTGAACAGTGTGATTCTGTTGCAAACAATTTCAAGAAAAGTTTCGTGCTGTTATTTTGTTTTTGTATTGACACCACATTTTAATTTTTTTAATGTTAAATTTAAGTTACATATGTTTAACGTATTGTTGAAATACTAAAAAAAGTTACTAAAGACAAATAATAAATTATACAAAACTAGTACGTAATTTTTTATTACAAGACACTTGTTTTTATAACGTTGTATCAGTAAATCTAAAGTTACTCATAAACTAAATTTTGAAATGTTTAGGTATTGTACTAAAGGTATTATTTTTAAAGTTTGAAAAAATGCAATTTTTAAATGTTGTAATGATTACTTTTGAAGAAAATTCTTTACATTTGTTATATCAAAAAAATTGTTTTTTTTTATTTTTTTGTTTATCTAATTTTAATAAATCATCACTTTTATTTTTTATTATTTTAATTTTTTTGTTTCTTAAATGTGGATAACCTTAATTGCATCTGTATTAAGCTCATTGTTTAAAGAATTGCAATAAGCACACATTAAATTTGTTGACTTAATATAACTACAGTCCTTTATTTTTTAATTTTTAGATAAATTAAATATTACACAATTGTAGAAAAAAAAATAAAATAAAAAGAAACTTTAACAGCAATGCTACGATACTTAGAATGCATAGATGTAAACTTACTAAATTTAAAAATTGTTTTTTATAGTTTTTTAGATCATTCGGCTGTTAAACGTTTCTAAATAATGTTTAATTTTAAAAATAAAGTATTTTGTGTACTGAGTTACAATTAATGTTATTTATAAGTTAAATTAACAATGATTACTGCTTAAAATTAAAAATATATTACAAAAGTAAGTATTTAAAAATCGAAGTCTATTTAAACTTGTAACGATTTTTTTAACAAATAGTTTACAAATTAACATTTTTTTAACTTTATTTTAATAAAAATATTAGTTTTGGTTACAAACCAAAAATTTTTGTACAAACAAATTTTTTATATCTGAAAAAATATTGTTTATGCAATTATTTTAAGTTTAAAAAATGGTTTAATTTTTCATAATAGTAATTATTTATATTTCTTTGAGTAATAGTTTTTTTCATAATCCAAATAATATGCTCTTATATTTCCAAATTGTTAACATAAAAAACTCCTTATTTATTTACGTTATAGTAAACAATAATATTTTTTTAGGTACCCGGATAAAAATCATATATACTGCACGGAAGGACGTTGCACATTGTCGATTTCTTTGAGTTACTTCTTACCAATTTTATTGTGCGCACCTACGTACTTTATATTAGAAATAAAATCGACAACAGTAATGGAAGATCAAGAATACGTTTTATACCATACAAGTTTAAGTGATATTGCTGCAAAAAGCGACATCTATCTATTATTTAATTTCTGGATTTACGCAGTTATAATAAAGTTATTGCCATGCTGTATATTAACTGTTATAAGTATTTGGTTAATAAGAACACTTTTTAAAGCAAAAAAACGTAAACAAGCTTTAAAAGGCTACAGTACGTGTCCTTTAGCTATAAATTTAGCAAACGATTCAAAAAAGAAGACAAAATCCGAACGAAGAGCAGATCGTACAACAAGAATGTTAGTCGCGGTTTTATGTCTTTTCTTGGTAACCGAATTTCCACAGGGTCTATTTGCGCTTTATATGGGTATTAAAGGAAAATGTATATTTTTAATGTGCTATCAAAATTTTGGTGAAATTATGGATATATTAGCACTATTAAATGGAGGAATTAATTTTATACTATACTGTTGTATGAATCGCATGTTTCGAACTACATTTGGTCAGTTATTTAAATACAAAATTTTGTATAAATGGACACCTCCCTCTCAATCTGACGTTCATACTACGTACGTATGAAAATTAAATTAAGTACTAAACAAACATAAATTATCTAAAAAGTATACAAACATTTTTTTAATTTATATTCTACATTAATTTCAGGACTGCTGTAAATGGAACAAATACAACGGATTTAAGATCAGGTACCCCTTTATAAACTGTTAATGTATTTTTATACCGTTTTGATGATGTTTTACTGTTGTTTGTATCTATGTAATTTAAAACAAATTTTTATTAAAATTAACTTAGAAATATATAGTGTGTATATCGTTTCGATTCAACAAAGTTCTATTTTAAGTAGGTTGTACGATTAAATTTCTTGTACATAAATAGTAATAACTCTAATTCATAATTCAATTTATCAAAAATTTAATATTAGAATTAATAGTATATTTTTACAAAAATGACTAAATATTGTTATGATAAATTTTAAGATATTAAAAAAAAGTTTGTTTTTTGATATTATATTAACCCATAATTAATATTAAACAGCGTTTACTTCCTTGAGATTCTCTACGTTGCAACTTTTTATTATAAAAGATTAAATGTTGATTATAATGTAGTAAAATCACTTGAATGTAAAAAATTTAAAAAATACATACAAATTATAAACATACATTTCAGTTGAATCCTGCGTCAAATGGAATTTTATTGAATCAGACGATACTAAAGCTAAACGTTGTGTTTGTGCTATAATTCGACGCACATAACAATCATATCCATTTGTCAGATGCATAATATAAATAATTGATGCTGTGATCTTGTTTTACGTGTAAAAATGCTTACATATGCGTATTTATAAACAAAAGATTTTTTTTAACAAATATTAACAAAGAAAATATACTTTTCTAAATGTATTAAATAAAAAATAAATACTGTCAAATTATTAAAAAAAATAATACAATTTATAGAATCATTATTATAAGTTTAAATTGTATAATTGCTTAGTACTGTTAATAAAACTTTTGTATTGATTATTTTATAATGTAAAATTGTAAATACGTATTTATTATATATTTTTTACATAAAACAAGTTCTAGCTATTACCGTACTTATTAAAAAATTTGTTATCTATGTCTTTTGTATTTAAATAAAGAAATGTAAGTAATTTTTTTTTTAATTTACATTTATTTACACAATAAAATCAATTTGAACATGAAAAAAGGTAAGTGGTACTTTTTAATAAAAAATAATATATGCATAATTATTAATACAAAAACCATTTTTAAAAATCATTTACAAAACTAAAAATAATATAAGTTTACAGCAGTTTGTATTAAATAATGTAGTGCAGTTTTAAAACGTTGATAAAAATTTAGACTTTTTTTAACTTAACTTGAAATTGTCGAATTTTTTTTATGTTTACATGAACTTTATTTTTAGCCTTGTATTATTTTATTAGCTCGTTGTGATTGAACATAAATGAGTAAGCAAAAAAACAGAAATAGTAATTGAATTATTATAAGCTATATATTGTAATAAAAAGTTTATTATTATTTAGCTAAAAAATACTGTTTTTATGAGCTTATTTTAATTTTTTCTAAAATTATAGGTTCTGTACAAATTGCAGATGGATATAATTCGTCTTAACATAGTTATTTTTATAATGTATTAGTGAAAAATGCTTTGTCTACATTCCTGCCAAAAATCATAAATGAATGTATTTAACAACTGTTAAATAAAAATTGTCAATAACTTTGTCTTTTATAGTAAAAATTCTATCTATTTTTATAATTTTTTTACAAATATTTTACATTACAAATACAATTCAATTGATACTAACAATAAAAAATTTACAGACTTTTTTTATTATTATTTTGTTAATATGTTTGCTTTAGCTTGACACAGTTTTAAAGAATTTATCAGTAGCAATAATTTTAGTGCACTTTGTTTTTTAATACGTTTTTATCAAATTCTATTTAGTTTTTATATTTGTTTTAATTTTTAATTTACAAGTTAGACAAATTTGATTAAAAACATAATTTGAAAATATTTTCAAATGTAAAACATATTTTAAATTAACTAAAATGAACAAGAACACTATAAAACTTAAAATATTAAGACATTACATGTTTAATAGTATAATTACGTAGAGATGAACAAAAATTAATAAAAATCACCATATTTTAGGAATTTAGGCAGTCGTGAAAACGTTATGTGCTATGTACTTAATATGCAACATATGTGCACATATGTTTAAAGATGTTAACTTTACATTTCAATTATAACACAAAATATATATTCATGTATAAAAATCTGATTTGTATTATAATATTTTAGAATTATTGGAATATCATCACAAACAAATAATTCACAAGAACTTTACCAAAATAATATTGTTTAAAATATTTACTCATAATATTTACTTTTGCTTATGTGAAAATATATAATCAAAAATTTTATTATTATTTTATTTTTATTCCTTACAGTAATTAGTAGCGACGCATTTATTACTCAGACTATATTAGAAGCACAGTGTTTTGTTTTGTTTATTGGTTTAAAATTTACAGAAATACAATATTACTTAAAATTTTAATGTATTTAAATTTTATTAAAACGCAACCCTTTATTTTTAACTTCTAGTGTTAATAATTGTAATTGTTTTTGTATAAAATATTAGTTTAATAAAAATAATACAAATTTGAATTAAATTAAATACTTAATACATTTACCACAAAATTAATACAAACTTTATATAAAAAAGTTACTACTCAAACCTAGTAAAAAAATTACATTGTAACATAAAGGATAAAAAAGCAGAAACAATATTTCACATAGCAAACTAGAATAACTGCATATGTATATAAAAATAGTTATTTACTTAACAAGTTCTTGTGCAAATTGGGATTTTTTTCCCCAAGAAGACAATTTTAAAGCCAAGTTTTAGATTGTGCTGTAACATAAGTATCTAAACGAACTATATTTTATATTGCTAAAATAATTAACGTTTATAAAAAAATATATAGAGAAAATACAGTTTATTTTAGTTATTTAATAATCCAGAATGTTGTCAAACTGCCAACATAGATTTCATATTTTTTTTCGTGTATTAAAATTTGTAATTATGGTAATCCGGTACGTTTATTTTTTCTTACAGTTTGATCTCAAATCTAATTGTATTACAAAAAATTGACAATGCGTTGAATTAAGTTATTTGTAAATTTTAATACAGAAAAAAACACTTTAAAATATGTATTGACAGTTTGACGTCATTCTGGATTAGTCAATTACAAAATTACAAAATACAAACCACAAAGTTAGCTAAATACGGTTTTTTATAGTAAAAATGACTACAAATTACAGAATTAACAATTTAAAGTAGTCAATGCTACAGTAAACAGAATAAATTACAAACGACGTTATACTTGCAACTTGAAATAATGCGCAATCCTTAGCAGGTTATCCGATTGCGGTAATCAGCAACTACTTATTCTATATTTTGAGCAGTATCTCGCAGTGGTCGATTTCTAGCAATTAATTGTTTAGTTGTTAATTGATTTAAGCTGGGAAAGAATGGAACAAAATTTTTGCTTTTTGTATAGGCGACATATTTACGTGCTCTTGAAATAATTTATTAAACGTAACAATAATTTTGTCTTCCACATAAAACTTATTACCAACTTACAGGTAATAAGAATCAATGATATTTTTTTTAGAACGAATGCAAAAACTGTATGCTATCGCAAATGTAAAACGAAATCAGCATATTTGCAATATCTAACTTGCAAATCTGGGTAACCTTTCATCCAAAATTGTAATTTTGTCCCCTATCGTTCCTTATAATATCGATTATTTTCAAACTTCGATAATAAGTTTATTTAGTTTTGTGTAAAGTACTACGCATACTGCATTATAATTTTCAGTTTTTATTATGAAAGATGACTAAAATCCACAATTTTTGACAAATCGTTACCAAATCTGGAGAGGATGGTTTCCGATAGATTATAAACTCATTAACATCAACGGCGTTTTGCTATCTCGATGAAACTGCCTTTTTCACCGTCTTCACGTTTTCGACATCTCACGATGTTGTTGTTGTTTCAAGTTCGACAACCCTAAAACGGCTTGTCAGATGAAAATTTTGTTTGCGCGATCTAATTATACGCACTTTTAGTTACATAAATGAAAAATTTGAAAGAAATCCGTATATAATTGTGATTACGTTGACGTTTTATCCGTAGTACGTTCTTATAACACGAAAAAAACGAATTTTTGATATTTGTGATTCCGTATTTTGGTAACCTTTCATCCAAAATTGTAATTTGACACATCATTAGAAACCTTGTTTTGTCCCCTATCGTTCCTTATAATATCGATTATTTTCAAACTTTGATAATAAGTTTATTTAACTTTGTGTAATGTACTACTCATAAAATTTTATTTACACCTAATTGTACCCTATTTTAGTTACAGTGTAAAAAAAATTGAAGGATGTCCTTATATAATTGTGATTAGTTGACCAACTCGAGTACGTTGTTATCAGAACACGCGAAAAACGAATCTTTGACTTTGTCGTTGTGTGTTTTGGTAACCGTCTATCCAAAAAAGTAATTTGACACATCATTAGACATCTTGTTTTGTCGTCTATCGTTTCTGATAATAAGGTTCATTTTCAATCTTAGATAATAAAACTTTACCAAATTTGGAGAAAATGTTTCCCGATACGTTATAAATTCATTAGCATTAGTGACGTTTTGCTATCTCGATCAAATCAACTCATCGACCAAAATATTGTTTAACACTTTTAATTGTACATTCCTTTATGAATTTGAAAATGTGGAAAAAAATTTAACCGAAAACTATGGATCCATGCAATTGAAATTAAGACTTATTTAAACATATGTTCATTACAGATTAAAAATTTACAATCAGTAAAAACGACAAGATAATTATTATCGTTCACAAGCCCGCTCTACCGCAAGTCAGCATAAACGAGTGCCAACATTCGTTTACATAAATATGTCGTCACTTTCTTATCATAGTGTAAGACTGTTTATATTGCAGTATGATATAATTTGCAATTGACTTCCCGCCAAATAACAGCCAAGATTTACTTATGTCTTTAGTTACGAAATAAATATTTTATTTTTAGTTGTTTACATTTTTTTGCCCCATGGTTAGATAGTTGTTCAAACAAATATTGTCACATTATCTCGATTCCAATGGTACAGCATTTATAATGGTCGACTGTCTTGCGGAATTAAGTTGATTTTGTTTATACTTGTACATTTTATAAATGGAAATTAACAATAAGAATTTTCTATTTTGAACTTAGATAAAATATTTTCTTGTTCACATGTTTTTACTCAACGCCGAAACTAACAATAAACGTTCTATGATTTTAAGTGAGTGAGCTAGGCGTCGGTAATAAGATAAATTTTATTAAATGAAATTAGTATATGCTTACATTTATCTTTTGATAGATATTTAACATTTATATGAAGTATATGTATTACTTTATTAGGCATTTATAACGAGCATGATAACATTATTTGAAATAAGTGAACGTTAGGCAACACATTACTTTAGCAGTTTGGATATTTAATTAAAAAAAAACATTTTACTATATAACAATATAACATGTGTTGGTATTTCCTACTGTACCTAATTAAATACATTCAAATGCAGTAGTTAACAACAATTAAAGGTTGTTGTTTAATATTTTCTTAGTTACACATTTTGTAGGACCTGTGACAATGTTTTTATACGTATAAAAGTTAAAAACTGCAAACCGTACGTATCGGTAATCACTAGAAAAAATAATTTAGTGTTAGGATTTTTTTAGCAACTGCACTAGTACATGCTCAACATAACAACAGAATTTGTTAAATTAAGATGCTTTTTTTATCAAAGAAACCAATGAAATCTAATTACTCAAAATGCAGCAGAAAAAACTGCAGATAAAATTTAACAAAACAAATATTCCTATTTTAGGAATTAGCAAATTTTTAACTACAGTTATCAAATTTTATTTATAGTTATTAACCATAACTGTTCCAGTAAACTTTAAACCGCTTTAAACTAGCTAATGTTAACGTTAACGTAAGTTTATCAGTTGATATGCTATAGTTCATTCATTTAACTTATCCAGATGACGTCATATGCATTAAATCACGAAATGACCGTCGTCTGTAGTTTAAAGCAAAAATATGAGCACTGATACTAACCTTTCTTTATTTGTTTATTTGTTGATTGAGATTACGTAAGCGCCGGTTTGTTTATTTTTTATTCGCTTTTTATTGCTTCTTGAGCTAATATTTTAAAACATCGGTTTTTTGCGAAACCACATTTCTGGTGTTCATTTAATGTAAAGATTAAATCGGTTTTACAAAAAGTTTGTAACACATCAACATGCTTCGTAGGTCAATTACCGTAGCTAAATTGATCCATAACTTAGGCCATTTACAGCATTGCATGTAAGGGTTAGCGATGTTTTAATGATTGACACCAAAAAAACACGGAGAATAAACCTCAACAATAAAGTCTAAAAACAAAAGACATAGATTACCTACAAAAAGTGAAATCCGTGCTACAATTTACAACATATATATTAATTATAAACGTGTTACATTACATACGCACTTAAATAAAATTAAAGAAAAAAGTATTCTTGAGTGTGAAAGGATAAGCCTCTATCACGTTTTGTTGGACATTGAAAACAATAGAAAAGCCCTGTGCGAGAAAACTTCAATAGCATCGATGAGGTAAAATTTTTGGAGAAGTTACATCACTTATATGAAACAAGATATCTGTAAACAGTTTGTTTACTTTGACAAAACATGGATAATCACAACTTTATGAATTCTGAAAACTTTGTTAAATGGTATCTGTAATCGTTATGAATAATACTCCTTACTATTCACAAATTGTCAATCGCTAATTAATTAACGTAAAATCAATAAAATCAATAAATAGCAATAATCTTTATTCTGCTTAGAATCATAGTTTTTAAAGCGCAAAATTAAAAAGGCAGAAATTTGACTTAAATGGAAATACTAAATAAATACCTTAATTTTTTACTTTTGTTTGTTTGTTTGTTTGATTATTGATGTTGATCTAATAAAAAGCTTCATATCGATCGTGAGATTGCCAAATGTTATCGACAAGAAAAACAGTAGGTTTTATTCATTGCAAAAGTTCGTCGAAAGATTTTCGTTAAGCCATCAAAGCAAAAATTAAATTTTTGTTGCACCAACTTAACACACACAATTCATGATACGTTAGAAAGCTTGGAAACAAGTAAAATATTAGAAGTCGTAAATCTACGAACTATGCCTTTTATTTTTACTTTCCACGAAAAGCACCAAATTCTTTTAAGAGCCGATTTTACATTTCATTTCAATATTTACCGCTACTGGTACGTTTGAAAAAAAGGTTTCCTAAAAAACCAAAATCATTTATACTTATAAATTAGTCCACCACTACTTTCATTAAAAACTGTGACGCTGTGACGTAAATCTTCGTGAAAAAAACAGTACAACAAAGACGTAGAAAAAAAAATGAAAAAAAAATATAATTAATACGCAAAAGCACAGTTCGTTGACTGATTTTCTCACGGCAGGAAATGCAACGTTAACAAAACAAAAATATCCAAAAACAGAATATTCAATTACAGTCATTGAGATTTATTTTGAAATTTAATATTAAAAAGGTCTATCAGGAGTATTAAATTATAAGATGGAGTCAAAACGTAATATAATAAAACTACTTAAATGGTCTAAAAGAAAACAAAGGGAACAAAACAAATTTAAATACTTGGTCATTCACAAAAGAAATAAAACGACGCGACGGTTATTTTAAGTGAAGCTGAAACGATAAAGAAAACCATTAATGCTTTTTCTAAAAGCTAGCAATTTTGAATTGACAAAATAGTTGTCAAATCAACAACATATTTACTGCAATAAAAATAACAAAAAAATAGTTCTGTCAACAATTGATAAATTATTTGACAAATTAGTATAAGTCGGGGTAATTTTATTGCGAAAATTATGGTTATTGAATCTCAAATGGTATAAACCCATACCAATTAACATTAATTCTTAATTTTTGGAATTAATACAAGTTTTTACATTAAGAAATTTAAAAATCAATCCACAAATAATTTTCAATTATACCTCAAACTCATACAAAAGGTTTCTATTGTAACGTGTACATTTTTTACGTTTGAATACGTCTGTTTTTAATTAACATTTTTGTATTCACTGTTATGTAAATTCTTTTGCGCAAGCATTTGGCGCATGGCACATGCGTTATGAGCCTTCTTTTTAAGTACGAAGACATCTTACGTTTCGCAATGAAGTAAAGTAGACATTTTTTTTGCGTGCTGCAAAAAGTGGAATTACCACTTATTTAATTTGTGTTTGTGAATTTTTGCCCCAATGGTGAAAATTATTTAAGCTGGCGTTCGTTGTAGCCCGCATTTGTTCGTAGCACCGCATTTGTTAGTAGCATTTGCATTTTGTTGTATTTACGAAAAATAGAATAAAAACCCGTAAATTAGAAGGGGTAAGTCATTTTTGTTTTGATTCGAATTGTATAATTTATCGCAATTTACGTTCTAGTTTTTTTCTTTGTTCCGGATTTTTGGTTTCGTTTTTATACGATGTTTTTGAGTATGAAAGTCTTATGAATACGATTTCGATCTTTATACGTCTGCGATTATGGAAATTACGATCTACGATTATCAATTTTATTGATTTCAAAAGCAAGATATCAATCAAATCTTCGTGAAAGATACGATTTACGGAAATTGCATCACATTGCATCATTCAATGAGTCATGACCACACCTTAAATAAGAAGCTGCGCAATTCGTACGTTATAAAACCTTCAATGACACGTATGTAGATAATCTGTAATTATTAGTTTTAAGTTTTGTTTTGGTTTCAATATTTAACCATTTTAATATAAAAAAAAAATATTGTGGCGTCCAACTTATAAAATCTTTTGTATTTATCAAAATCAAAATTATTAATCTTAAGTAACGTAAGAATTCCCACGACTCTAATTAAATAATTATGAAAATTCTCATTGTTCTTATGTAATTTGTTTTTTTTTATAATGTGTTTGTAATAAATATTTTGTGAGCTGGCTGGTGCATTAATTCATTTATTTTGTTATGCGTTTATGTTAAGTAAGTTTATTGTCGTTACAAATGGCACCCATCGTGTGAGGCTAGAGAAAATTCTAACGTTACTGAAATTTTGATTTCATTTGTTTGTATTTTTGTGTTTTATGTATTATGATTTGTTTATATTTTGTGTATTATAACTATGTTAATGTGTTATGTAAGGTTTATCACTTGTTCGATGAAGGTAAAATACGATTTAACTTAAGTTACGAAACGATTCGAATTAATACGTTTGATATGATTGATCTTGACTTTGTTTCTGATTTTGTTTTCTACATTGCTGTACGATTGGGTTTGTGATTTTGAATTGTTTTCTGTGTACGAGTTCAACATTTGTTTTGATATTTTGAATTTTTGAAAATGGAACCAAATCATTTGAAGAGTAATGAAATTGTTTTTGAACTTTTGTGTCGTGGTTTACAACCACAGGATAATCAAATGTTACGTAGAGCTCAATTGCGTGGACAATTACGTAAGGAACGTAATGGACCTTCTGTTTCGCTTATTCAACCTTATGATGATTACGAAAAGAATGTTTCTCAAATAGAAGAATCTTTAACTGATCTTTGGGACTTGCTGAATTCTGAAAATGTTACTTCTTTGGTTTGTACTCGTGTTAATACTCGTCTTTTGCATTTAGAAAATAGAATTAATCTATTGAAACCTTCTGGTAAAGAACAAATTTCGAAGAAAAATGATTTTAATACGCAGTTGTTAACTTTGCAAGGTCTTCTTATTGAACATTCCGAATCACAAATTGAAAATGATTTAAGTAAACTTAATATGTCCGCTATGCCTTCGAATTATTCTTATGTACAACAATCTACAGTTAGGTCAGTACCAGTTTATAAATGGGGTATAAAATTTTCGGGAAATAAAGGAAAAGAGAGTGTTATGTCATTTTTAGAAAAAATTGAAGATTATTGTGAATCTCGACATGTTTCTGAACAAGAATTATTCATTTCTGCTAACGATTTATTTTCTGATAATGGTTTGTTATGGTACCGTAGTATTAAACATAAAGTTAGCAATTGGTCTGATTTAGTCAAGTGTTTGAAAAGAGATTTCCTTCCGTCTAATTACGAGTACGATTTATTAAATGAAATTCGAAATAGAACACAAGGTCCGCATGAAGATGTTTTCTTTTACATTATGTCCGTTGAAGCTTTGTATCGTCGTTTAGAAACCCAGCCTTCTGAATCCGAAATTATTGATCAAATTTTAAGAAATTTGAACCCTTATTTTTCAGAACGCGTAAGTTTACATGATGTTGATAGTTTAGATCGTTTGAAAGAATTATGTCGTAAAGTTCAAGATGTCAAGTCACGTATTGATAAATACCATCCGCCTCCACAGAAACGTTCAATTTTGTTAGAACCAGATTTAGCTTATGTTGGTTTACGTAATTCATCTGATATTGTGTCATCTGTGAATAATTCTGATTTGAATGTTAAGAAATGCTTTAACTGTGGTTATCAAGGTCATATGCATAGACAATGCTCAAAACCGGCATCAATATTTTGTTTTGGATGTGGTAAGAAGGATTATTATCGAACTACTTGTCCTACTTGCAACCCAAAAAACGAGTTGAGTGGTATCGTTCCAACTCAAAGTCGATCCGTTTACGTAAATACCAAATCCGGGGCGATACTAAAAAGTTCAACCAATCAAATTTTTTCTCCAAAAAGCAAACACAACCAGCTAAAAGAAAAAAAGACTTTCCGTCAGTAAATAAAATTCGTACGTCTACTGAAGAATGGAATGTTTGGTTAAATAAAGTTAAGTTGTTTATGTCATCTACGTCTGTTTCTCCGCTTTGTACGTCTGTTCCATTTGACAATAGGTTATACCTTACGATACATATTAATGGTAATTCTCTTAAATGTTTGATAGATAGTGGTGCATCTTCCACAATTATTGGTTCGACTGGTCTTGAATTTCTTCGAAAACATAATATTGATTTTGAAATTAAACCTCGTGTAGTAAAAGTAACTACAGCTGATGGTGTTATTCAATCGTGTAATGGTGAAATTTTGCTTCCGCTTACTTTAAATGGAGTAACCCGTTATGTGACATGTTTGTTAGCTCCTTCTGATAAAACAACCAATTATTTTAGGAATGGATTTTGGATCTATATTTCAAATTAGTGTAGATTTTAAAGATAGACGATATTGGTCTGCGAATATTTCTTTGTTAAATTCTGTCACGAATCCGACTACGATAATCGATAGACATTTGCTGTCATCTCAGCAAGAAGATATCTTAAGAAATACTATGTCAAAATTTTCCGATTTAGTATCTGAAAAACTAGGCCGCACTCATGTATTAGAACACAATATTGATACAGGTGATGCTTCCCCTATTAAGCAACGTCAATATCTTTTGTCTCCGGCTATGCAGCAACATCTTCATAAAGAAGTTGACAATATGTTAGATTTAGGTGTTATTCGTCCATCCAATAGTCCATGGAGTAGTCCTGTTCTGCTTGTTAAAAAGAAAACTGGTGATCTCAGGCTATGTTATGATGCGCGAAAATTAAATAGTGTTACAAGAAAAGATGCGTTTCCGCTTCCTCGTACCGATGCGATTTTGAACCGATTACGTAATGCACAATTTTTGAGTAGTATTGATCTTAGAAAAGCTTTCTGGCAGATTCCGTTAGAAAAGTCCTCTTGTGCTAAAACCGCTTTTTGTGTTCCCGGCAAAGGTTTATTTGAGTTCGTTGTAATTCCCTTTGGTTTGTCAAATAGTCCGCAAACAATGCAGAAATGCATGGAGCAAATTTTAGGTCCGCTTATGTTAGATGAAAAAATTTTTGTTTATCTCGATGATATTATTATTGCTTCCGAAACATTCGATGAACATATTTCCGTTTTAAATGATTTGTGTAATCGTCTACGAAATGCTGGTTTTACAATAAATTTTGATAAGTGTCAATTTTGCCGATCTTCTTTAAAATTTTTAGGATTTGTTATAGATAGTAAAGGTTTACGTACTGATCCAGATAAGGTTTCCGCAATTGTAAATTTTCCGACACCTCGTAATACTACTGAAGTTAAACGTGTTATTGGTTTGATTAGTTATTATAGACGTTTCATTAAAGATTTTGCTCAGTTATCCGCTCCGATCACTTCTTTGATTAAGAATAAAAAGAAAGGTGAATCTATTCAATGGTCGTCAGAGGCAGAGACAGCTTTTCAGGAAATAAAACTTCGTATTACGTCTGCTCCAATTCTTGTTTCTGCCCGATTTTAAGTCTCCATTTTTCATACAGACTGATGCTAGTGATGTAGCATTAGGTGCTGTTTTGTTTCAAAACATTGATGGTTCCGAACATCCTGTCGCATACGCTAGTCGCACTTTGACTACAGCAGAGCGTAAATATTCTGCTACTGAAAGAGAGTTATTAGGTGTTATTTTTGGTATTGAACACTTTCGTGGTTATGTAGAAGGAATGCCTTTTACTGTTATTACAGATTGCGCTGCATTAAAATGGCTTCATAATATTAAAGAACCTACTGGTCGTTTGGCTAGATGGTGTATGCGTCTCTGCTCAATTCGACTTCAAAGTACAACATCGTCCTGGTAAATTAAATGTAATTCCGGATGCGTTATCCCGTTCTGTTTCGATTGTTGATATAGACTCATTTAGTCCTGATGAGTGGTATTTGAATATGATTGATAAAGTTAAGAATTTCCTGATGAGTACCCTTATTTTAAAGTTGAAAGTGATCATTTGTACAAATTCATACCGTCTGTGTATCCTTTAGAGTCTAATATACCTGATTGGAAATTAGTAGTTCCTACTGTGAATAGAGAACAAATTTTGCAACGTTGTCATGATGATTCGACAGCAGCACATTTTGGTGTAAACAAAACTTTGTTACGAATTTCTGAATTTTATTATTGGCCTAAAATGCGTCATACTATTAGCAAATACGTTAGGAAATGTAAAATTTGTGCTAGTCAAAAGAGTACAAATGTTAGTCGTCCAGGTCTGATGGGTAAGGAAAAAATAATTAGTTTCCCTTTCCAACTAGTTAGCATGGATCTTCTAGGACCATTGCCTAGATCTAAAAAAGGCAATCAGTATCTTTTTGTTGTTACAGATTGGTTCACTAAGTATGTTTTAGTTCAACCTTTACGTACGGCTACTACGAAGCCTATGATTAAGTTTTTGAAAGAACAAGTCTTTTCGATATTTGGTGTTCCTCAAATTGTTATGTTCGATAATGGTTCGCAGTTTGTTTCGAAAGAATTTCGTACATTTTTGGATTCCCAAAAAGTTCAAAAAGTTTGGATGAATGCGAGATATCATCCACAAGTAAACCCTACGGAAAGAGTAAATCGTGTACTCGTTACTGCTATTTCGTCTTATATAAAAGATTCTCATCGTGAATGGGATAAGCACATATTTGACATTGCTCAAGCTATTCGTCTGGCATGTCATGATGCTACTGGAGTCTCTCCCGCATTTTTAGTTTTCGGACGTCATGTTCCTCCCACTGGTGATTTTTACGCTCCTGTGAACCCCAATGAACCCTTAGAAATCGCTAAAAAGTTGTTTTGGTCCCGTGAATTGGCCCAACTACCTGAATTGTATGATGATGTGAAAGTTCGTCTTCATAAAGCATATGAAAACAATGCTAAATATTATAATTTACGTAAACGTCCGATAAACTTTTCTGTTGGTGATATTGTATGGAAGCGTAACTTTGTGTTGTCCGACGCTTCTCGTGGTTTTTCTAAAAAACTCGCCTCTAAGTGCATTCCATGTAGAGTTATTAAGATTCTCTCTCAGTTGGTCTACCAATTGGAAGATATGAACGGTAACAACCTTGGAAACTTCCATGTTAAAGATTTGAAGGAAAATTATTGTGATTTTTCTGAACAATAAATATTTTGTATAGTTAATAGTCCACTGTAAATAAGTTCTTTTTATATTAAGTAAGTTGATTTAACGATTGTTTGTGTTTGTCTATTTGTATTTTTAGGTAGTTGTTTAGTTGTGGGTGTATAACATTATGAGTGGATCCCGTGAAGCTCAGAAGTTCCCTCTCCTTAAATTGCCTATTATCAAATATGTCAGACTATAGTGATCTTAAGTTAATGTTATTTTTATTTGTACAGTTCTATTCTAGTGTTAGAAGAAAAACGTGTATTGAAGGTTATTTGTTTATCTGAATTATTTTGTTATTCGTTACGCTTCGAAAGTTTCTTTACGATAAATATTTTTGAAAGTTGGTATTCGACCATCTGTTATGTTCTTCTTTTGTTATGGTATCTTTAGGACTCACTTAGTATGTTTTTACTTTGATAGGAGCGCTCCATAAATTGATGTTTGAGAATGTTTGTTGTATGTATGATTCGAGAGTTTTTCTGTTCCGATTGTTTCGTATGATTCCGATACTTGTGAAGTTAGTCTTATTGATACATCCATTTTTGATTTCAAGTTCTTATCCGACAACTAATCGTTTTTTTTTTGTTTGTTTTTTTATTTTTGACTGAGTAGCGAGTGTAACGTGTACATTTTTTACGTTTGAATACGTCTGTTTTTAATTAACATTTTTGTATTCACTGTTATGTAAATTCTTTTGCGCAAGCATTTGGCGCATGGCAGATGCGTTATGAGCCTTCTTCTTAAGTACGAAGACATCTTACGTTTCGCAATGAAGTAAAGTAGACATTTTTTTGCGTGCTGCAAAAAGTGGAATTACCACTTATTTAATTTGTGTTTGTGAATTTTTGCCCCAATGGTGAAAATTATTTAAGCTGGCGTTCGTTGTAGCCCGCATTTGTTCGTAGCACCGCATTTGTTAGTAGCATTTGCATTTTGTTGTATTTACGAAAAATAGAATAAAAACCCGTAAATTAGAAGGGGTAAGTCATTTTTGTTTTGATTCGAATTGTATAATTCATCGCAATTTACGGTCTAGTTTTTTTCTTTGTTCCGGATTTTTGGTTTCGTTCTTATACGATGTTTTTGAGTATGAAAGTCTTATGAATACGATTTCGATCTTTATACGTCTGCGATTATGGAAATTACGATCTACGATTATCAATTTTATTGATTTCAAAGGCAAGATATCAATCAAATCTTCGTGAAAGATACGATTTACGGAAATTGCATCACATTGCATCATTCAATGAGTCATGACCACACCTTAAATAAGAAGCTGCGCAATTCGTACGTTATAAAACCTTCAATGACACGTATGTAGATAATCTGTAATTATTAGTTTTAAGTTTTGTTTTGGTTTCAATATTTAACCATTTTAATATAAAAAAAAATATTGTGGCGTCCAACTTATAAAATCTTTTGTATTTATCAAAATCAAAATTATTAATCTTAAGTAACGTAAGAATTCCCACGACTCTAATTAAATAATTATGAAAATTCTCATTGTTCTTATGTAATTTGTTTTTTTTTATAATGTGTTTGTAATAAATATTTTGTGAGCTGGCTGGTGCATTAATTCATTTATTGTGTTATGCGTTTATGTTAAGTAAGTTTATTGTCGTTACAAATGGCACCCATCGTGTGAGGCTAGAGAAAATTCTAACGTTACTGAAATTTTGATTTTATTTGTTTGTATTTTTGTGTTTTATGTATTATGATTTGTTTATATTTTGTGTATTATAACTATGTTAATGTGTTATGTAAGGTTTATCACTTGTTCGATGAAGGTAAAATACGATTTAACTTAAGTTACGAAACGATTCGAATTAATACGTTTGATATGATTGATCTTGACTTTGTTTCTGATTTTGTTTTCTACATTGCTGTACGATTGGGTTTGTGATTTTGAATTGTTTTCTGTGTACGAGTTCAACATTTGTTTTGATATTTTGAATTTTTGAAAATGGAACCAAATCATTTGAAGAGTAATGAAATTGTTTTTGAACTTTTGTGTCGTGGTTTACAACCACAGGATAATCAAATGTTACGTAGAGCTCAATTGCGTGGACAATTACGTAAGGAACGTAATGGACCTTCTGTTTCGCTTATTCAACCTTATGATGATTACGAAAAGAATGTTTCTCAAATAGAAGAATCTTTAACTGATCTTTGGGACTTGCTGAATTCTGAAAATGTTACTTCTTTGGTTTGTACTCGTGTTAATACTCGTCTTTTGCATTTAGAAAATAGAATTAATCTATTGAAACCTTCTGGTAAAGAACAAATTTCGAAGAAAAATGATTTTAATACGCAGTTGTTAACTTTGCAAGGTCTTCTTATTGAACATTCCGAATCACAAATTGAAAATGATTTAAGTAAACTTAATATGTCCGCTATGCCTTCGAATTATTCTTATGTACAACAATCTACAGTTAGGTCAGTACCAGTTTATAAATGGGGTATAAAATTTTCGGGAAATAAAGGAAAAGAGAGTGTTATGTCATTTTTAGAAAAAATTAAAGATTATTGTGAATCTCGACATGTTTCTGAACAAGAATTATTCATTTCTGCTAACGATTTATTTTCTGATAATGGTTTGTTATGGTACCGTAGTATTAAACATAAAGTTAGCAATTGGTCTGATTTAGTCAAGTGTTTGAAAAGAGATTTCCTTCCGTCTAATTACGAGTACGATTTATTAAATGAAATTCGAAATAGAACACAAGGTCCGCATGAAGATGTTTTCTTTTACATTATGTCCGTTGAAGCTTTGTATCGTCGTTTAGAAACCCAGCCTTCTGAATCCGAAATTATTGATCAAATTTTAAGAAATTTGAACCCTTATTTTTCAGAACGCGTAAGTTTACATGATGTTGATAGTTTAGATCGTTTGAAAGAATTATGTCGTAAAGTTCAAGATGTCAAGTCACGTATTGATAAATACCATCCGCCTCCACAGAAACGTTCAATTTTGTTAGAACCAGATTTAGCTTATGTTGGTTTACGTAATTCGTCTGATATTGTGTCATCTGTGAATAATTCTGATTTGAATGTTAAGAAATGCTTTAACTGTGGTTATCAAGGTCATATGCATAGACAATGCTCAAAACCGGCATCAATATTTTGTTTTGGATGTGGTAAGAAGGATTATTATCGAACTACTTGTCCTACTTGCAACCCAAAAAACGAGTTGAGTGGTATCGTTCCAACTCAAAGTCGATCCGTTTACGTAAATACCAAATCCGGGGCGATACTAAAAAGTTCAACCAATCAAATTTTTTCTCCAAAAAGCAAACACAACCAGCCAAAAGAAAAAAAGACTTTCCGTCAGTAAATAAAATTCGTACGTCTACTGAAGAATGGAATGTTTGGTTAAATAAAGTTAAGTTGTTTATGTCATCTACGTCTGTTTCTCCGCTTTGTACGTCTGTTCCATTTGACAATAGGTTATACCTTACGATACATATTAATGGTAATTCTCTTAAATGTTTGATAGATAGTGGTGCATCTTCCACAATTATTGGTTCGACTGGTCTTGAATTTCTTCGAAAACATAATATTGATTTTGAAATTAAACCTCGTGTAGTAAAAGTAACTACAGCTGATGGTGTTATTCAATCGTGTAATGGTGAAATTTTGCTTCCGCTTACTTTAAATGGAGTAACCCGTTATGTGACATGTTTGTTAGTTCCTTCGATAAAACAACCAATTATTTTAGGAATGGATTTTGGATCTATATTTCAAATTAGTGTAGATTTTAAAGATAGACGATATTGGTCTGCGAATATTTCTTTGTTAAATTCTGTCACGAATCCGACTACGATAATCGATAGACATTTGCTGTCATCTCAGCAAGAAGATATCTTAAGAAATACTATGTCAAAATTTTCCGATTTAGTATCTGAAAAACTAGGCCGCACTCATGTATTAGAACACAATATTGATACAGGTGATGCTTCCCCTATTAAGCAACGTCAATATCTTTTGTCTCCGGCTATGCAGCAACATCTTCATAAAGAAGTTGACAATATGTTAGATTTAGGTGTTATTCGTCCATCCAATAGTCCATGGAGTAGTCCTGTTCTGCTTGTTAAAAAGAAAACTGGTGATCTCAGGCTATGTTATGATGCGCGAAAATTAAATAGTGTTACAAGAAAAGATGCGTTTCCGCTTCCTCGTACCGATGCGATTTTGAACCGATTACGTAATGCACAATTTTTGAGTAGTATTGATCTTAGAAAAGCTTTCTGGCAGATTCCGTTAGAAAAGTCCTCTTGTGCTAAAACCGCTTTTTGTGTTCCCGGCAAAGGTTTATTTGAGTTCGTTGTAATTCCCTTTGGTTTTGTTACGTTCCAAAATTAACACAAAGTCACTGCCTGCAATGTGGTAACATAAACGGGGGTTGTGCCACTAGCTCAATGGAGAAGGGTGGGTTTTATTTAAAATTCCGTGAAAAATTGGAAACGCGATCGTCGTAAAAATGGAACTAGAACGGTAAAATAGTCAAATAATCGGTAAGGGCGCCAATCAAGGATTTCTATAAGGGGAAGCTTTCAAACCCCTGATTACCTGAAAGCTCATCCGGTTGGTTATAACCCCAGAACTTACCTTGGGTTATAACAATTCTGAAAAACACTTAAACAAAAATTTACGTATGCGGCGGCTAAATGAATAAAAGCTCTTTACATTTAACAATTTAACATTTATTGATTGAATATTTAAAACCAAGACAAAATAAAATAACAAGTACTAATTGATATCAAATAAATTTGAATAAAAGAAAAGAAATAATCTTAAGCAAACCAAAAATGAACAATTTACACACAAAACATTACATTAAAATTTATATAAAAGAAATGCTACTACAATAGCGTTAATTCGACGTCAAATATAATTAAATCTCAAGATCTTGACCGCATATTTATAACAAACAAATAAAATAACACACACAAAAAAAAACAATACAGTTTATAACATATATATGTCCGAACTTTAATTCGAACTAAACAAAATATAATTTATAAGTCGTTACATTATCATATACTCGAAATACGAATTATTTCTCAAACGCATCAAAACAAAATTAATTGATTTTAATTTCGCGCAAACACTATACGTGTTCGTTGAAATAATTAAATTCAACGTTAGTCGTAATTTCAATTGACTCAAAATTGAAAGCTTTTACTGCATTTTTAATCGCGGGACACTGCACGATCAAACAACAAAATCGATAAATACCTTAATTCTTAGTTGGTGATACCGGTCGAACTTTTGGTCCAGTGGTTTTGAAAGCTAACACCTCGATGGACTTTGGCTGCTTCCCAAACAATAGGTTACCAATGGAAGATTTATTAATCCGCCCCCAAGGCGAAGGATGAGATTGCGAAACAAACTCACGCACAAATTCACGTAACGAAACATGCGATATTAATTTAGGCAAAACAGTGATCTTAATTAAACGTAATTACGAAAAAGGAAAGTTTTCCACTTAAATTCACTGCACCATCTTCTTTTACTTCCACGGTAATTATTAGAAAAGGTGAATTATCACCTGCGTGATCTACATTTTTATGACCGTCAACCAACTAACTTCGAACCCTCACATTTACCAAAAACACGTCTATATATCAACTTTCGTCGACTGCCCTTTCCACAAAGGCTGCGTTCGAAACTTCAAACACCAAAATGCTCTCGCGAAAAAGTGCAATAAAGAGGCAAACAAACATATTACGTCATATTTATATAATTAGGACACAGCGTTTCGCTTATACGTGAAACTGTCAATTTGACAAACTATTATATTACAAGAATTTAAACTGCCTAATAAATTAAGATAACGACTTAATTTTTCCACGTAATCTAAACGTTTGACATAAAGAAATTCAAGTACGAATGTACTCGAACAAAGAACTTTTAAATCCACTTAAAATAAACAAACGGCGAAAATAGCTTTAATTACGATTATATCTCAGAAGGAAAACATAACTCACAACTGGAATTTTTACGGCGTAACAATATACAAAACTTTATCAACAATTTACATTGTAACTTTGAATTAAAAATCGTAAAATAACTTATTAAACTCAATCCAAAAGTACATTAAAACAACTTCAAAATACATTAAATGAAAATCGTCAATCCAAATACTGTGTCCGTTATCAAACATTACTCAATCAACCAATCGATTTTTAAACGATGGTTACACCTCCCCTACTTAAAGAGGGATTTCTTAAATCACTCTATAAGCAATAGACTTAAGACGAAACGAAAACCCATAACCCAACCCTCACATGGTCACAAAACGACGAGAAAAAAAAACGAGACCCAGCCGTTGTGGTTTGACCAAATGACCCCAACCCACCACAACGGAACCACACTGTAGCAGTGGACGCTAAAACTGATTGGTGAAGCCAACCAGGGCAATTAACGAAGCACGACTGAACAAGGTAGTACCCCTGGGCGGGAGGAGAGCGACTACACGGGTGCCGTACCGGCGGTGCCCACA
The DNA here is from genome assembly GCA_035610365.1 of Aquatica leii. NCBI lineage: Eukaryota > Metazoa > Arthropoda > Insecta > Coleoptera > Lampyridae > Aquatica > Aquatica leii. Next base: position 105,610,553 of record CM069432.1, read on the forward strand.
AAAGAGTACTACCCCGTGCCACGGGCCATCAACGTAAAAATCTCAAAAAAAACAAAAATCTAATAAACGGTAAACGTTTAAAAGAGCGTAAAAACGCGTCAGGTACCAGGGGGTTGGTTTTGCAAAGGACTCATGCCCAGTGCTACCCCCAGGTCCTAAAAGAAAAACATCAAAGTAAAACCGCCAAAGCCCACCACGGTCGAGCGACCGAGGTACGCGAGAGGTCCTGACTAGGCTTGGGAATTCGGCCAATAAACCCCAACTTAAGGTTACCTAGACAGTCCCTAACACGATTTGTCCAAGTACATAGCGAAAGAGTCGTCAACAAGAGGCATAAAGGGCGCGGGGCTTCCACGCAGAAGGGAGTCGCTGGTCATAAAGAAGAACGAAAGAAGAATGGAAAAGAAAGGATAGAAAGCAGAAGAAGAGAAGAGTCGTCACATCCGGTAAATAAAAAAAAATAAACGTCATAATCGGTAAAAATGCAACACGGCAGACCTTGGGAAGTGTCTGGCTCGACACGATGTATCCGACATTGACAAAGGAAGAAGGCACGCCATGCGTCACGGGATCGGCATGTTGTGAGATCCTACAACCCATAACGTCGAATCCAAAGCACCTTACCCCTTGACCACTCTCAAAGTCAACTGCGGCAAGCGTCAACCTAAAGATAATGTAACTACTAACTAGAGATAGTGTTTACTTACCACTATCTAACAACACAATGATGTCATTCGAAAACATGAACGGTACGATTTTTTCATAGTTTATTTAACTAACTCTGAAAAAATCTGACCTTTCGATCGGAAACACCCACCGAAGAACGAAAAAGAAACTAAACCTATGGTTCTCGCGATCTCGCAATCATCGAGAACCCCTAACAAAACTAACGGAACGAAAACCTAAACGATAAGAAGGGTAGCATATGTTTGGGTTCGACACAGATCACTCGATGCTGCACAATAGAAGAGGGCGCGCTGCGCTTCACGAGATCCGCGCATTGCGTTTTTCCCACAACTACTGCCCTCACCAAGCGATGGCACCTAGCCGCAAACACTACAGAAATAAAAGATAAGGACAGACAAGATAGCAGAAGAAAGAAAAATGGAAATAAAAGAACCGTTGTTTAGTCGCCTCTTACGACAAGTGGTGTCCCCACTGTAGAGAAATATTCTTAGTCCGTCTCTACACGGAACCCAAAAACGAAACTAACTAACCTAAATAAACGACAATAACAAAAGAAACTAAAACAAAAAAAAAATCAAACGGTAAAACCTACAACTATTTATTCCCAGTCGGGTTTAACTTTAAGTCCTTGGCGTTCCATATGCCTTTTGATGCTCCCGTGTCATCAGACAACTCATAGGTCTGATACGAAACTTTCCGTTTCACATAGAACGGACCGATAAACTTAGGTGCCAGTTTGGCCGAGAAATATCGAGATGCATCAGAAAGGACATAATTCTTCCGCCACACTGTGTCTCCCACCTCAAAAGGTGCTGGACGACGACGTAAATCGTAATAATGTTTAGCGCGGACATAAGCGGCATTCAAGCGATTCTTGATGTCGACGTAAACTTCTCTAAACGCTGGGCCTCTTTCGGCCAAAAAGGTACGATCAGCAAAAGCTAGATCGTCGATAGTGTCTGAATCGGTAGTTTTTCCATGACGTGATCCGTCGAGACAGATTTCACGTCCAAAATTAGCGAAAAACGGCGTTAAGCCGGTGACTTCATGTACAGCGGTACGAATAGCACATGCTACTTTAGCAAGATACTTATCCCAATGTCGATGGTTGTCTTCGATATACGACGATAGCATTGTCTTCATGACTCGGTTGACTCTTTCAGTTGGATTCGCTTGTGGATGATAATTAGCGTTAAAAATAATTTTAGACTTATATGACGAAACCATTTTCGTAAATTCTGAACTACGAAACTGTGTGCCGTTATCACACAAAAGATACTGAGGAACTCCAAACATTAAAAATACATCTTCTTCAAGACGTTTAGTAACTGCTGCGGCAGTAGCGGAACGTAACGGGAAAAATAAAACAAATTTCGAAAAATAATCGGCAACCACAAGAATATACGAATAACCACTCTTAGATCGCGGTAGCGGTCCAACAAGATCGGTAGAGATCAACTGCCAAGGTTTGTCCACAACAGGATGACGGGTCATAAGGCCAGCAAGACGTTTCTGTTCTGGCTTATGCGTGATACAAACTTTACAACCATTGATGTAACGAATGACGTCAGCCTTCATCTTAGGCCAGTAATAAAGCGGAACAATTCGTTCGAGAGTCTTAAAAATACCAAGGTGTCCAGCGGTAGGCTCATCGTGAAACTTTGACAATATTTCAAGTCGTTTTGACTTAGGCACAACTTCTCTCCAATTGTCATTCTCAGAACGAAGATCGGGATAGTCTACGGTAACATGCTTGAATAGCTTTCCGTTACTAATTTTCCACTGTGGAAAAGCGTTAGGTTTTGAACGTACACGTTCCATAAGTTTCGTTAACCATTTGTCCGAAGACTTAGGTTCGGTAATGTCACAATCGGTAGTAATATTGTCGATAGCTGGTACTGAACGAGATAGTGCGTCAGGTACGACATGATCCTTTCCTTTACGATGAATAATCGTAAAATCAAATTGCTGCAGTCTAACAGCCCAACGTGCTAGACGACCGGTAGGTTCCTTTAAATTATGTAACCAGACTAATGATGCGTGATCGGTAACTACAGTGAAAGTGGTTCCCTCAAGATAGGGGCGTAATTTTTCAATAGACCACAGGACAGCCAAACATTCCTTTTCGGTAGTTGAATACTTGCGTTCACACTTTGTGAGCGACCTACTATTGTAACAAATAACACGTTCTTCACCGTCGATAAACTGTGTAAGAACTGAACCGAGACCAAAATCAGAAGCGTCAGTTTGAACTGTAAACGGAACATTAAAATCGGGGCAAGACAAAATAGGTGCGGAAACTAAACAATTCTTAATAATTTGAAAGGCTTCATCACAATCACTAGTCCAATTAAAGCTGGAATTCTTCTTTAACAGAGACGTCAATGGAGCGATAATTGTCGAAAAATTTGGTACGAATCGGCGATACCACGAGGCCATGCCTATAATTCTTCTCACTTCAGCGACACCAGTGGGAACTGGAATACGCAAAATTGCATCGACCTTTTCCGGGTCAACCGACAAACCAGTAGAATTTACTATAAAACCAAGATACTTAAGTTCAGGTTTACAAAAATGACATTTGTCTTTACTTAGCATCAAATTAGCCTCTCTAAGGCGACGAAGAACTTCAGTTAACACTTCCATGTGTTTCTCGAAGGAAGGAGCGCAAATGATGACGTCATCTAAATAAACAAAAACGTAAGGTTCTAATTCGGGACCTAAAACTCGATCAATCAACCTCTGCCAAGAAGCTGGTGCGTTAGCTAAACCAAACGGTAAACGCGTGAATTGGAATAACCCACGGTTCGGAACTGTAAAAGCGGTAAACTGCTTAGACTCTTCGCTTAAAGGAATCTGCCAATAAGCGGACTTAATGTCGAGAGACGAAATAAATTTAGCGTCACGAAGACGATCCAAAATAGACGAAACGTAAGGTAAAGGATAAGCGTCCTTTTCGGTAACCTTGTTGACTTTTCTAAAGTCCACACAAAAACGATAAGAGTTGTCCTTCTTCTTCACCAATAAGATCGGGCTTGACCAAGCGCTGTTTGATTTTTCTACAACGCCTAACTTCAACATTTTCTCTAACTCCAGATCGATTTGTTTCTGGATAAACGGCGAAACTCGGTAATACCGTTGCTTAATTGGTTCGGAAGTAGTTTTGATCTGATGTTCGATCAAGTTGGTGCATCCAAAATTTTTATTCGACGAAGAAAAATGATTACTAACTAAACTGTCTAACTGATTAAGCTGTTCTGAGGAAAGATCGAGACGAGACTTAATAACTGAATCTTTATCTTCCAATTGTGAAATGGTGTCCATATTTTCGAAACGCCACTCACCTTTTCTAAGATCAGGAACGATACCTGCTTGTTTCCAAAAATCAACACCTAAAATTAAATTATGCGGAACGTCAGGAACAACTAAAACTTCCAAAACAACAATTTTTCCTTTAAGTTCGATTGGGACGAGAAGTGAACCTAAACTTTGTACTGATTTACCATTAGCTACAATACAATTAACTTTAACTGACTTATTTAACTTCAAACCTAACTGACTAAAAATTTCCCAACCCTTAGAACCAACAATAGTGCGAGAAGCGCCACTATCTAATAAACTTAAAATTTCGTGACCAAAAACTTTAACGTAGACAAAAGGTCTTTCGTCAGACTCAGCAGACTCTAAAACATAATCCAACACGACTTTATTCTTAACAAAACTCTTTTTCTTCGAAGAATGTAAACTATTAAAATAGACAGCCGATTTAACTTTAACCTCTGACGTCACTAAACGGCTTCTTAGTACGTCCTTTACTCGTTCCCCGAACACTTAGAACAAGTGCGGACCGTAACGTTAGATTTTCCACAACGATAACAGAATAAACCTTTCTTAGGTTCTTTGCAAGAAGCAGCTCGATGGTTAGGCTTCCTACAATTCCAACACAATTGCGGACTACTTCGATTAGAAGAAGCAGGCGCATTAACGATAGCTAACCTTCGTGAAGAAGGTGCGATACTAGAAGACGGTAGTCGTGAATTTTGTCTAACAGGTGGTGTAGATTTTTCACCACTACTAACGTTATTCGAAGAACGAGAAACGGCAATGTCCTTAACTTGAGATGTTACATAAGCGAGATCAGGCTCCATGTCCTGCTTTCTACGAGATGGAGGCGTGTAAGCTTCAATAGCTTGCATGCGGTCCTCGATAATACGACCAAATCTAATTAACTCCTCTATTGAAGTAACCGACGACAAACCAAGCTGAGATTGATAAACGGGAGAAATATTTCTTAATAAAATCTTTAACTGCTTTTCTTCAGAAAAAGGCTCATCGAGACGTGAAAACATGTTGCGAATAATTGCAACGTAAATACCCATAGGCTCATCATTAGCTTGAGTGCGACGCTTAATTTCTTCAATAAGTCGTTCGTCATAATCGGTAGGCTGGAATTGTTCGCGTAAAAACTTAACTAAGTCTTCCCAAGAATTTACTGAATTACGAATAGACCTAACAAAAATCAATGCATGACCTGTAAAAAGATCAGTACACTCCAAAAATAGCTGATGGCTTGAAACGTTACGCGATAATTGAAGTTCGGCAACTCGTTCTAAGAATGCATTCAATGAAATTGACTTTGCATCACCAGAAAACTTTAAGTTCCATTTTGAAACTGAAACACTCTTAACATGACTAATAAAATTTTGACTAACAGCAGAAGACGTCGGTAAAGCGTTATCAACTACTAAAGAAGGCTGAACGACAGGTTCGATGACTTCATCGGCGGAAGTAGACGGATTTGAAACAACAATTTGCTTATCCAAAAGTTCGTACTGCGAAATTAAAACAACTAAATCTTTTAAAAACTCATCTTTAACTTGAGAATCGTCACCTTGAATAGGAATTGAATTGCCAATACGGTTTAACAAATATTTAATTTTGGTTTCAATTGTAGAAGAAATTTTTGTAGTCGGAGTAATTTTTAATGAATCTATTAATTTTCTAAGCTCATCGATACCTTCACGAATCGCTAACTTATCTGCATTAAAATCGAAAGGATACACAGGACGAGATAATTTTCCGGTAGCTTCTTCAATAAGAAAATTCTTGAGTAAACCTCGTAATACGACAACACCTAAAGATGCATCACCACCTCTAATCAAAATTTCATAACGTAATTCGTTATGCGATAAACGATCAACAATCAATTTGTAACCCATTTTAAAATGTAATTACAAAACGGTAAAATCTTCCAAAAATCACGAAACTTAACAGGCAAACTAAAATTCGAAAAAGGCCACACGCTGGAGACGCCAAATTATTTATGTTACGTTCCAAAATTAACACAAAGTCACTGCCTGCAATGTGGTAACATAAACGGGGGTTGTGCCACTAGCTCAATGGAGAAGGGTGGGTTTTATTTAAAATTCCGTGAAAAATTGGAAACGCGATCGTCGTAAAAATGGAACTAGAACGGTAAAATAGTCAAATAATCGGTAAGGGCGCCAATCAAGGATTTCTATAAGGGGAAGCTTTCAAACCCCTGATTACCTGAAAGCTCATCCGGTTGGTTATAACCCCAGAACTTACCTTGGGTTATAACAATTCTGAAAAACACTTAAACAAAAATTTACGTATGCGGCGGCTAAATGAATAAAAGCTCTTTACATTTAACAATTTAACATTTATTGATTGAATATTTAAAACCAAGACAAAATAAAATAACAAGTACTAATTGATATCAAATAAATTTGAATAAAAGAAAAGAAATAATCTTAAGCAAACCAAAAATGAACAATTTACACACAAAACATTACATTAAAATTTATATAAAAGAAATGCTACTACAATAGCGTTAATTCGACGTCAAATATAATTAAATCTCAAGATCTTGACCGCATATTTATAACAAACAAATAAAATAACACACACAAAAAAAAAACAATACAGTTTATAACATATATATGTCCGAACTTTAATTCGAACTAAACAAAATATAATTTATAAGTCGTTACATTATCATATACTCGAAATACGAATTATTTCTCAAACGCACCAAAACAAAATTAATTGATTTTAATTTCGCGCAAACACTATACGTGTTCGTTGAAATAATTAAATTCAACGTTAGTCGTAATTTCAATTGACTCAAAATTGAAAGCTTTTACTGCATTTTTAATCGCGGACCGCTACACGATCAAACAACAAAATCGATAAATACCTTAATTCTTAGTTGGTGATACCGGTCGAACTTTTGGTCCAGTGGTTTTGAAAGCTAACACCTCGATGGACTTTGGCTGCTTCCCAAACAATAGGTTACCAATGGAAGATTTATTAATCCGCCCCCAAGGCGAAGGATGAGATTGCGAAACAAACTCACGCACAAATTCACGTAACGAAACATGCGATATTAATTTAGGCAAAACAGTGATCTTAATTAACCGTAATTACGAAAAAGGAAAGTTTTCCACTTAAATTCACTGCACCATCTTCTTTACTTCCACGGTAATTATTAGAAAAGGTGAATTATCACCTGCGTGATCTACATTTTTATGACCGTCAACCAACTAACTTCGAACCCTCACATTTACCAAAAACACGTCTATATATCAACTTTCGTCGACTGCCCTTTCCACAAAGGCTGCGTTCGAAACTTCAAACACCAAAATGCTCTCGCGAAAAAGTGCAATAAAGAGGCAAACAAACATATTACGTCATATTTATATAATTAGGACACAGCGTTTCGCTTATACGTGAAACTGTCAATTTAACAAACTATTATATTACAAGAATTTAAACTGCCTAATAAATTAAGATAACGACTTAATTTTTCCACGTAATCTAAACGTTTGACATAAAGAAATTCAAGTACGAATGTACTCGAACAAAGAACTTTTAAATCCACTTAAAATAAACAAACGGCGAAAATAGCTTTAATTACGATTATATCGGAAAACATAACTCACAACTGGAATTTTTACGGCGTAACAATATACAAAACTTTATCAACAATTTACATTGTAACTTTGAATTAAAAATCGTAAAATAACTTATTAAACTCAATCCAAAAGTACATTAAAACAACTTCAAAATACATTAAATGAAAATCGTCAATCCAAATACTGTGTCCGTTATCAAACATTACTCAATCAACCAATCGATTTTTAAACGATGGTTACAGTTTGTCAAATAGTCCGCAAACAATGCAGAAATGCATGGAGCAAATTTTAGGTCCGCTTATGTTAGATGAAAAAATTTTTGTTTATCTCGATGATATTATTATTGCTTCCGAAACATTCGATGAACATATTTCCGTTTTAAATGATTTGTGTAATCGTCTACGAAATGCTGGTTTTACAATAAATTTTGATAAGTGTCAATTTTGCCGATCTTCTTTAAAATTTTTAGGATTTGTTATAGATAGTAAAGGTTTACGTACTGATCCAGATAAGGTTTCTGCAATTGTAAATTTTCCGACACCTCGTAATACTACTGAAGTTAAACGTGTTATTGGTTTGATTAGTTATTATAGACGTTTCATTAAAGATTTTGCTCAGTTATCCGCTCCGATCACTTCTTTGATTAAGAATAAAAAGAAAGGTGAATCTATTCAATGGTCGTCAGAGGCAGAGACAGCTTTTCAGGAAATAAAACTTCGTATTACGTCTGCTCCAATTCTTGTTTCGCCCGATTTTAAGTCTCCATTTTTCATACAGACTGATGCTAGTGATGTAGCATTAGGTGCTGTTTTGTTTCAAAACATTGATGGTTCCGAACATCCTGTCGCATACGCTAGTCGCACTTTGACTACAGCAGAGCGTAAATATTCTGCTACTGAAAGAGAGTTATTAGGTGTTATTTTTGGTATTGAACACTTTCGTGGTTATGTAGAAGGAATGCCTTTTACTGTTATTACAGATTGCGCTGCATTAAAATGGCTTCATAATATTAAAGAACCTACTGGTCGTTTGGCTAGATGGTGTATGCGTCTCGCTCAATTCGACTTCAAAGTACAACATCGTCCTGGTAAATTAAATGTAATTCCGGATGCGTTATCCCGTTCTGTTTCGATTGTTGATATAGACTCATTTAGTCCTGATGAGTGGTATTTGAATATGATTGATAAAGTTAAGAATTTCCCTGATGAGTACCCTTATTTTAAAGTTGAAGGTGATCATTTGTACAAATTCATACCGTCTGTGTATCCTTTAGAGTCTAATATACCTGATTGGAAATTAGTAGTTCCTACTGTGAATAGAGAACAAATTTTGCAACGTTGTCATGATGATTCGACAGCAGCACATTTTGGTGTAAACAAAACTTTGTTACGAATTTCTGAATTTTATTATTGGCCTAAAATGCGTCATACTATTAGCAAATACGTTAGGAAATGTAAAATTTGTGCTAGTCAAAAGAGTACAAATGTTAGTCGTCCAGGTCTGATGGGTAAGGAAAAAATAATTAGTTTCCCTTTCCAACTAGTTAGCATGGATCTTCTAGGACCATTGCCTAGATCTAAAAAAGGCAATCAGTATCTTTTTGTTGTTACAGATTGGTTCACTAAGTATGTTTTAGTTCAACCTTTACGTACGGCTACTACGAAGCCTATGATTAAGTTTTTGAAAGAACAAGTCTTTTCGATATTTGGTGTTCCTCAAATTGTTATGTTCGATAATGGTTCGCAGTTTGTTTCGAAAGAATTTCGTACATTTTTGGATTCCCAAAAAGTTCAAAAAGTTTGGATGAATGCGAGATATCATCCACAAGTAAACCCTACGGAAAGAGTAAATCGTGTACTCGTTACTGCTATTTCGTCTTATATAAAAGATTCTCATCGTGAATGGGATAAGCACATATTTGACATTGCTCAAGCTATTCGTCTGGCATGTCATGATGCTACTGGAGTCTCTCCCGCATTTTTAGTTTTCGGACGTCATGTTCCTCCCACTGGTGATTTTTACGCTCCTGTGAACCCCAATGAACCCTTAGAAATCGCTAAAAAGTTGTTTTGGTCCCGTGAATTGGCCCAACTACCTGAATTGTATGATGATGTGAAAGTTCGTCTTCATAAAGCATATGAAAACAATGCTAAATATTATAATTTACGTAAACGTCCGATAAACTTTTCTGTTGGTGATATTGTATGGAAGCGTAACTTTGTGTTGTCCGACGCTTCTCGTGGTTTTTCTAAAAAACTCGCCTCTAAGTGCATTCCATGTAGAGTTATTAAGATTCTCTCTCAGTTGGTCTACCAATTGGAAGATATGAACGGTAACAACCTTGGAAACTTCCATGTTAAAGATTTGAAGGAAAATTATTGTGATTTTTCTGAACAATAAATATTTTGTATAGTTAATAGTCCACTGTAAATAAGTTCTTTTTATATTAAGTAAGTTGATTTAACGATTGTTTGTGTTTGTCTATTTGTATTTTTAGGTAGTTGTTTAGTTGTGGGTGTATAACATTATGAGTGGATTCCGTGAAGCTCAGAAGTTCCCTCTCCTTAAATTGCCTATTATCAAATATGTCAGACTATAGTGATCTTAAGTTAATGTTATTTTTATTTGTACAGTTCTATTCTAGTGTTAGAAGAAAAACGTGTATTGAAGGTTATTTGTTTATCTGAATTATTTTGTTATTCGTTACGCTTCGAAAGTTTCTTTACGATAAATATTTTTGAAAGTTGGTATTCGACCATCTGTTATGTTCTTCTTTTGTTATGGTATCTTTAGGACTCACTTAGTATGTTTTTACTTTGATAGGAGCGCTCCATAAATTGATGTTTGAGAATGTTTGTTGTATGTATGATTCGAGAGTTTTTCTGTTCCGATTGTTTCGTATGATTCCGATACTTGTGAAGTTAGTCTTATTGATACATCCATTTTTGATTTCAAGTTCTTATCCGACAACTAATCGTTTTTTTTTTGTTTGTTTTTTTATTTTTGACTGAGTAGCGAGTGTAACGTGTACATTTTTTACGTTTGAATACGTCTGTTTTTAATTAACATTTTTGTATTCACTGTTATGTAAATTCTTTTGCGCAAGCATTTGGCGCATGGCACATGCGTGATGAGCCTTCTTCTTAAGTACGAAGACATCTTACGTTTCGCAATGAAGTAAAGTAGACATTTTTTTGCGTGCTGCAAAGAGTGGAATTACCACTTATTTAATTTGTGTTTGTGATTTTTTGCCCCAATGGTGAAAATTATTTAAGCTGGCGTTCGTTGTAGCCCGCATTTGTTCGTAGCACCGCATTTGTTAGTAGCATTTGCATTTTGTTGTATTTACGAAAAATAGAATAAAAACCCGTAAATTAGAAGGGGTAAGTCATTTTTGTTTTGATTCGAATTGTATAATTCATCGCAATTTACGGTCTAGTTTTTTTCTTTGTTCCGGATTTTTGGTTTCGTTCTTATACGATGTTTTTGAGTATGAAAGTCTTATGAATACGATTTCGATCTTTATACGTCTGCGATTATGGAAATTACGATCTACGATTATCAATTTTATTGATTTCAAAGGCAAGATATCAATCAAATCTTCGTGAAAGATACGATTTACGGAAATTGCATCACATTGCATCATTCAATGAGTCATGACCACACCTTAAATAAGAAGCTGCGCAATTCGTACGTTATAAAACCTTCAATGACACGTATGTAGATAATCTGTAATTATTAGTTTTAAGTTTTGTTTTGGTTTCAATATTTAACCATTTTAATATAAAAAAAAATATTGTGGCGTCCAACTTATAAAATCTTTTGTATTTATCAAAATCAAAATTATTAATCTTAAGTAACGTAAGAATTCCCACGACTCTAATTAAATAATTATGAAAATTCTCATTGTTCTTATGTAATTTGTTTTTTTTTATAATGTGTTTGTAATAAATATTTTGTGAGCTGGCTGGTGCATTAATTCATTTATTTTGTTATGCGTTTATGTTAAGTAAGTTTATTGTCGTTACACTATCACCTATCAAATCCATATCTATACCCAAACTTGAACAGTGTTGACTGTCTCAGTTTAAATATCAAGTTATTAACTAATTAATCAATACTGATTTAATTTCTGTAAGAGTATTATTTTAGTTTTCACTCATTAAACTACAAATGTTAGTAAAGAAAATGTAATCAGTTATGATTTAACACATTTTATTTGCAGATAATATGGTTAAAGCTTTGTGACAAATAAAATTATATTCAAACAATTTTCTGTAATACAGAAAATTTTAGTTATTGCAGTAGCACTAGTTTCCAATGTTTGATCTCAGTAGTTTAAATTTCCTACAGCTCTTTTTGTAGTTATTGTTTGTAATGTTTTAAGATGTCTATATAAAACTAGAGTATAGATAATAAAAATTGATACTTATAAAGAGTGATTTCATGTAATTGCAACTATTTGTAGAGAAGAGTTGATGTTGGTTTTTTTATAACAGACGTAATAAAGTAAAAATTTATTGATTTTTAGTGTGCATGAACTGATCAAAATACAGTCAAAAAACTACAACGTCAACTCAATTTGAAAAATGCATTTACACATTCTTTATTAAAATTAACACTAAAAACGAAATTCAATCTGATGTAAGAATTTTGTCCTGGTTACTTTTATAAATTAATAAGTATATTTTTTATTCAGAATAATGATATAATATGTTTGAAAATATAACAAAAAATTAATAAAAAAAAGATTAATTATTTACTAAAAATAATTGTAGTACACTAAACATTTTCAAATAATAAATAAAGTAAAACTGCAAACAGCCAATAATAATAATTATTATGACACTATACAAACTTTTATGAAAAAAAATATTATTGGAGACTTAGAAGAGACTTTAAAAATTAATCTTGAATGGACACACTATATTATTTTTAAAAATTTTGCCAACTGTATCAAACCTCTTATATTATAGGTACTTTTATTACAGTATATAATAGGCCTAAGACAGTTGAAATTCACATTTCATACAGGTTTATAAACAACACATTTAATGCAATACGTATTTATTAGATAATTATCGTTATTACATTTAATTTTATTTAATTCAAATTAATATACTTTTGAAATTTAACTGAGAATGTTAATTTTTGAGTAGCTCTAGCAGTTCCGCAAAAGATTGCGATAGTTTGATCGTATCTTCTAACGACACAATTGATTGATCTTGTATATCAGGATAAGCAAAATGATATGCAAGTTTTGTACGACTCGTGAAGGTTATAAAATATTCATTATTCTTTACGTTCCTTGCTGCATTTAACAAATTGTATAAAATACTGTAAATATGCTTTGAAGTTTTCTACCGTCACTTGGGTGTGTCAGAGTTTTAGACGCCGGTGGAGCTCCATGTGTCATGTGTTCTTGCTCACATATGCGCGGAAATATTAGAACTGCTGGAACTAAATTTTCTATTGCATTAACCGCGCAACATAGTGGCATTCGAGACTTGTTTTTGCCCTTTTTGTGAAATTATTCTCTTCGGTTTCTGAACAGTTTGCACACCTGCTTCGTCGCAATTATAAATGCACTCAGGGCCAAACTCGTCTCTATTTAACACGATTTGCAAGAACCACATAAAACTCTTCTACAGTATTCTTGTTAAATGCAGTTGCACGTCTAAAGCTAGTTGGTTCAAGTGTTTGTAAAGCTAGATCATTATTTAGAAGCATAAATCGTCGAAGCCAAACATACAAAAGCGTTTTATTTTTAATCCAGTTTTAAGAAATTGAAATTTTATTTTTTACTGCAAACACGTATGCTAATTTGTTTCCTTAGATGTTAAACCATAATTCATTTTCGCAATCCTTTTTTCTGGCTTAGTGTTAGTTAAATATTTATCAACATTGAAAGTTGGAAAAAATGTTCTTGCATTTCCTTTTTCTTTGTACTTAACTACATACTTTCGTAGTGTCATTTTGTCTATTTTATATTTGGTTGCAATGGCTTAGAGTTTACTTTTCTCTATAACTGAAAGCTGAAACCTTATTCGTCTTCGTCGCCGAATTGAATGGCATTTCGAAAGTTGAAATATTTTACTATGTTCTTACAATTACCTTTTCATAACAAACAAAAATGTATCAAAAACAGGTTTCGAGATCCCTCCTATTACATATAATAACACAGCGGTATATTAACATCAAATGGTTCACAATACGTCAATGTATGTTGCCAGCCATAACCAATATCAACAAATTTAAGGGGTAAATTTAAACATGCATCAAGGCTCCTAATTTGTTAACCCTTTTAAGTCTCTTCTAAAATAAAAAGTACTATTAATTTATTTACATTTTAATACATAAATATTTCTTTTCAAGAAGAAAATAAACGCTTTGAATTATAAAACACGTTTTTTATTCTTGACTTTTTTTTAAAGTAAACACTTAGTAATTTGAGCAAACTAAAAATTTTTAGGTTTTTGGTATTGAGGTTTTACTATACCTTTACTATCATTGCACACAAATAAATAAACGTAACATTTTTTAATTATTTTTTGCAATAGAAGCGAACATCGTTAGAAACAACAGCAAATCACAAAATTATTACATACATCTAAGGAAGTTCTCAACATTATATGACTTCATCTATAAAAAACATATCACTGAAGTACGTTTTTCTTTAAGATGCAGAATATTTTAGAAAGTGATCTGTTATTTTACACGTCAAAAATTTTTTGAACGAGAACTACTGCTCCGTGTATTTAAGTACAAAGCTGGGTAACAATTTTCATACTTTTAACTTATTTAAAAAGAAGATAAGCTGTTTAGCAACTTTTTAAGCTTATATTTTTTGTGTTCAGTTCAATTGTTTAATATTAATGTTATTTTTTTATGAAAAAACCATTTTTTTAAATTTTAGACAATTTGATTTAAGCGTTATGCATGCAGATAATATTTTTAATTTTTTTCTGTGTTATAACTTGTTTAACACAAATAAATTAATGCTTGTTTTAGGATTGTAGCCTTTGGTTTTGCTAGATGGTGCTCAAAGTTTGTACTAAACTTTAAGATGTATTTTTGTCTTAAGCGAGCGCACAACCTAATAACAATTTATTTTAAAGCGTATTAGTTTTTTTACGTTTTATTTATTAAGAGAATGTGTACATAGTTATTATCATATACGTTTAAAACTAAACCTTAAATTGGTTTATTATAACAAAACTTTATATAACACATTTGTTTGAATTATTAAAATGTTTATTCGTTGTACAATTGTTACATATTTGTAAACTTGTTGAATGGTCTTAAACTTTTAGATTGTATGCAATAACCGTAACTGTTCTTTTTAAGACAGTAGTTAAAGCAAAACTATTCTTCCCACGTCAACTTACACTTAAACTTTTGAACCGTTACTGTTAGCAGTCGTTCACTTTGAATTAGATGTTGGGTTGCTAGTTTAATGCGTGGAATTTTGATTCGGGTTTAGTGTAAGCACGCGATTTTAAAAGTTAAAGCTGTACAATTAATTAAAAAATGTAGTTTCTTCTTATATTGATACATAAACAAACATGTTTATCGTTTTATAATAACATAAATAGTTTCTGATCATCAACACCCTTTTGTTAACTTTGTGAATACTTAATATAATAAAACAATAACTTTAATTAGAATGTTTGTTTTATACTTCATAGTTCAACTATTTTGCTCATTATAACAGAATATGTAAATTAAAAAATCGATAGATGATAATGACGCCAAAATACATTAGATATACAGAGCTATGGCAATAACAGTATTTTTTAATAGTTGAATTCATACGATGAGACAATAAAATACATTAATTGTCATGTTTACAAACTAAGGGAAAGTACAAATTCGTAATGTTAAAAAAAAATTAAAATTGCGCTGTGTAAAGTTATTATTGATTATTGTCGTCAGTTATCTAAATTTTTTTTATTAAGCTATTATTAAGTTTTGGTTATCTTTAAATTAACAGTTATAAAGTAATCATATTGTTTAGTAAAGCGCGTATGTAATAAGTAAAATTTATAACATTACACAAAAAAAAATAGTTGAAAGTCAAAATACTAGCTAAGTCTACAAATCGTGAGTACTAAAGTTCTCAAAAATTCTGACAGACCCGCTGAAATTACTTGAAGTATATCGTATTAATGTATATACGTTTTTATATTAAGTGTTTTATATTACTGCGTATTTTTAAGGTAGGCAATACATCAAGTTGTAGATATAGTACAAAATTCGTTCGATTTAATAAATTCTAATGTATTTATTTAGTAGTTTCGTTAAATAATTATTATTATATCTAAATGCTTAAGAACGTTTGATAGCTCTTTTTCTAACGACAATTGTTAAATAACTAACTACCCAGTAAACACGGATTGAAACTGTTACAGTCACAGAATTAAAACAATTGTTTCATTACGTTGTTTTGTGTTAGTTCGATTTTTATATCATTTACATGTAACTGACAGTGAATAAATTGAAAGAGTTCCGATTTCTTACAATCAGTTTTAAACCGTTTCAGTACTTGCAATTTTTTCCCATAATCAGCAACCGTCTAAAAACTGATTTATTAAAACCGAATATTTTTTGAATAACTAGAATTGTTTAAAGATCGATTAAATAAGATTGAATTATTTTCAAAACAATGGAACCGTTTTAGTAAAAACGAATACTTTGTTATTAGTCAGCATTAGTCGTTGCTATCTTGATTAGTGTCGTCAACGCTTACGCTGCAAATTGATATTTTTTTTACTTGTTCGGTTGTAGTTTGATAAGTGATGCTGTGTACAATTACGAAATGGAACAATAAACGGTAAGTCGAAACACTTTATAATAATCCATGAATGTAGTCAATATTATCTTCATTTTTGTTCTTTATGTATGATGTTTCAATTTGTATAAAAAAGAATGCCAATTAACACACTTGGTTGGTGCATGATACATTAATTACAGTTCATTCTTCAAATTTTTTATACGATTATGTACAATTAAAAATGTTCAGTGTTTTTATAATTTTCTTCCGATTGCTAAAGTGATATTTATATTAAGTTTGTGTATTTTTTTGGTTAAAAAAATTTAATTAATTTTGTGTAACTCTATGATTATGTATATAAATGAAATATTTATTTCTATGTTACAGATGCGGTTAAAAGTTGCTATCCAACTGCGGTTTTTGAGGCTTCCGTGAAATGGCTACATCAAAGAAAGTTGAAATATGAAAAAATAATTAATAAATAATCTGGATATTTGGAAAACTTAAACCTACAGAAACTCAATGTGATTTAAACAAATTTATTATACAATAAAAAATGAAACGTGCATTCAAAATATCGATTTAATTGTTTCATTTTAAAACCAAAACTAATGTATTATTATATTATTCGAAAGAATTGTTTTAGTTCATTATTGAAACAAGAAAATTTTAAAACGTAAACCGAATGCAACATTTAGTTTGCAACAGATTTGAATTTAAACTACCAAAACTATACTGATTCAAATAAGTGAAACAACGAGGGAGTTATAGTAATCTCAAAAGTAGATGAATGCCACGAGACATATGACGTCAAAATCATACCACACTAAACAGTTTAAGATTGGGTTTATTTTCGCATGAATTTTAAGAAAGAGGTTGGTATTACAACACGGTGTTGTAACTTTTTCGCGTACTTATTATTGTCAAGTTAGGTTAAATTCGTTTTGGTTTCTTATTTATATTTAAACTGTTCTTTTCAAAACGATTTTGTTGATTACTTATTTTGCGAGTTTAGTTTATTAATATGCCTGGTACGGAATTAGGAAAACGTGGTTATGAGTTGATAGTTTCGTTAACTGAATTTTTCGAGCAAGAACGTGATGCAGGTGGACCGTTTTTAGCTTTAAATATTGTTCGAGAGGTATGTTTAACTAATTACAATTAAGAACAAAATTACTTTTTAAATTTTATTACAGCGTGTAGCAGCTGCTTTAAAGATAAGTATTTCCACCGTAAACGGAGCATCCCAAAAAGTTAACGATGAAAGTACCGAGTATCCCGAGTACTTCTCAATTGAAACGAAAACTTCCAAGGCCAGTAACAAACATTGATAATTTTGCCAAGGTTGCTATTCGAAACACAATTTATAGAATGTATTAAAATAGTAAATTGTAAAATTAGTAAAAATTTAATTTAACAATTTTAATTAACTTAGATGAACCTGTAACAGTTCAATTATTGATACAAAAACTTGTTGCCGGCGAATTTTTTAAAGGATGTAAAACATCATTAAATACTGTTCTCAAAAACATAGGATTTAAATACCAAAAAGATAATCCTAGACGAGGTTTAATGGAATTACCAAACATTGTAATCAAACGCATTCGATTCTTAAAAGAGTATTTAAGAATTCAAAAAGCAAAAACTTACGAATTTGTTTACTTGGATGAAACCTGCATTTTTCAGAATGGTACAGTGGGCCGTTCTTGGCAGGATGACGATTTAGAAGAACAAAATGTTTCATTTGAAATCAATTGATTAAAGATGGAGTTACTATACATTGTTGAAAGGTAAATTAATATTTTTTCTGTAAATGAATAAACTAAAATTTTGATTTATAGGAATAAACCTGAAAAATGTATGCAGCCGATCACTTGGCTGAAAAATATAACCATAAGGTACTTCGTCTCTCTTGCTACCAATGTATATTCAATCCAATTGAACTCATATGGCGAATTACAAAAACTTATTATAATAAACATATAGGGAGGGATGGAAAAGCTGCTTAAATATGTGGAAAGAAGCTTTAATGGCGGTGCCAGAAGATGCATGGGCAAATTCTGTTCGACATTGCAAACAAATAATAGAAGATTGGTAGAAGAGAGAAGTAGCTTTCAACGACGGGGACGTGGCGCCGCTCATTATTAATTTAAATGATGATAGTGACTCTGACTGATTAAAAAATAATATAAATTAATGATGCCCTATTTAAAATGCAAATTGTCTACCATTCAAATTTTTTGTTAAAAAAATATGAACATTTGTTTTTCAATGTAGCATGTAAAATAATTGTTAATGTTAGTTTTCTGTTTTTATTATTTTTGTTATAAATACATTGGCATTAACAATGTTCTCTGTGTCTTCAGTACCATTGTTCTCTTTTTCATCTAGTATTTCTTAAAAAAAAGGTCTAATAAGCTTGTACAAGGAGATCTGGGTCAAACTTATTGCAGGAGAACCTGGTCACGTGAGAGTAAAAAACAGAACCAAGGTACAAACATTGTTTTTTAATTTAATAAATAGTCGCTGCTAGAAGAAATAACTATTATATTAAAAGGATTTTTTTAGTTCCAAGAATTATATTCTTTATCTATGTAGTAATGTAAAAAAAAGGTTATATAAAAAACATCAAAGTATTAGAATAATTCAAATAAATGCAATTTATTTGTCAGACGACTTGTTCATTCAAACGATTTATTGAATTCGTGTTCCAAAATAGCTAGTAGTTAGTACTGATTGTTCATATTATTCACAAAATATATGTAGCTTCTTCTTTTGTTGGTTGTTCAATGATAAATATTATTTTACAACGATGAAATAACTACTGTCGGGATAGTTCAGATAAAAACATTCTACAGCAACTCGAATAATTGTAATATCAACTAAGTCGATATTGATTTAATCAAAAGTTTCATCTTTAATGCAAAGTCGAAAGCCACTCAATTAATTAGTCAAATCAAGTATCAAATCGGATGATTGAAATTTTAATTCTGCCAATCTTACAAATATAAATTTGTGTATAACTAGAGATTTTTAATAGAACAAACTCTTTATAAAGTTTTTCAAAAGAATGTAAAACATAACCTATTTTAAATTAACCTTAATAAAATGTCAACATAAGAACTGGCAACATTACTTATTCTGACGTCATAAATTTGAATTCACGTGGCATTTATCTACTTTTGAGATTACATATAGCTATTTTATTGCACTTAGGTTTCTTTTATGTTTGAAACAAGAGTAAAACATAATTTTTTTGTTTTGAAACAGTTACTAAACATTATCAAATTTGTGTTTGCTGGGTACGTATCTAAATATGAATTAATAATAATTCTGTAATAACATGATCTTTTTATTTCTAGTTAACTAACTAAATACGTCTAGAGAAAAAAAATTAGCACAGTTACAGAAATTATAAAAAAAGAAATAGTTTCCAATCTTTTAGTTTCCAAACACATTACACAATGTTACACTATAACAATGACATTTGAGTGTATTTCATTAAATGAATTATAATAAGTTTCTCAAAATGTTTGTACTAGTCGCATAGATACAATGAATAATAAACTACAAAGAAAATATCTAAAATAATATGTTAACAACATTCCAAATATTCCTAAAATATTTAATTAAAAAGTGAATTTTAAACTAGAAACAAATTTTAATATCTTTTGTTGCAGCGTTATGTCTTAATACCAGATAATGATACAAAGTAATAATTGTATCGCTAGCAAATGATCTAAAGATATTTACATCTTATCTTTTAGAAAAAAGGTAAACTAGCACAGGAAGAACTTGAATGTAATCCAAATAACTAAAAAATTAGTATTAACTTACTACGGGTCAATGTTATTAAATAGAAAACGCCGTGGATAACTACAGCACATGTCACTTAGTCTATACCAAAATACACAAGTGCACCAATAGTATGAAGAGTTTAATGACGCTATATCTCCAACAGAAAAGGTTTTACTGAAAACATTTAAAAGAGTCGTGATTAGAGAAAAACGTGATCGCGTGCTATTAAGTACCGATGTACAACAGCATTTAAAAACTTTTAGTTTAAGAGATTATTTTGTTAACAAAGATAAAATTAATCTTTTTGCCAAAGTTCTCTATACTAC
This sequence comes from Aquatica leii, assembly GCA_035610365.1. Taxonomy (NCBI): domain Eukaryota; kingdom Metazoa; phylum Arthropoda; class Insecta; order Coleoptera; family Lampyridae; genus Aquatica; species Aquatica leii. Next base: position 105,631,075 of record CM069432.1, read on the forward strand.
TCTCATTACAGGGTATAAAGTAATGCAAAAACACGCTATACTAAGTAGAGTAAGTAAGTAGAGAGAACCCGGAAAGCTTTCACATCTACCAGACTTAGAAAACACCTTGCCACAATGAGTGAGATATTAAAATTATCTTAAAATGACATTGAACAGTTAGCAACTTTTATGGGATATACTAAAGATATTCACAATCAAGTTTATCATTTACCAGATAATGTGTATCAAACAACAAAAATTGCAAAACTTTCGGTACTAATGGAAAGGTAAAAGTTTAGATGAAATAGAAATTGATATGGAAGAAGAAGTAGTTGAAGATAAATCAGATGACGGTAGACAGACAAACACAGAAATGTTAGAACAACAATTACCTCAAACAGCTCAAGTTCAATTATAAAAAACATGTAAGAGAAATCTAGTTCCTTAAACAGCACAAAAAAAAAGTATCCAATTTGTTTTTTAAAACACATATAGACACTAAACCGCCAAAGAAAGAAGAATGTAATAATATAGAGCTTCCCGGAGTATTTGACTATAAAACTTGGTCACAAATAAAAGTATTTATACAAAACATTTATTCCAAAAAATAAATTTGTATGATTGTCGTGTGTAAAACTATTTTCAAAACTTAATATTAAACGTAAATTTAAAAAGAAAATGTTAAGAGTTATATTGTTATTCTAAATTCTTAAATAAGTTTTGTCGTTTATGTTTTTTATGTTAGATGAATACATTTATCATAAGTTTTTTTTTGTATAATAACAAAAACAAATAAAATTATTTACTAGTTACAAAATTAATCTATTAGGTATTTTTTTTTCGATAAATGTTATACACAAGCATACACACACAGGCGCGCGCGCAACACATTTGGCAACACAGTTGAGGCAAGGATACATACGCGACCAATAAATATATTTGAGAAAGATGCACAAATTACGTTGACGTTGTTTACGAAATACATGGATGCAAAAATAACGAATTGATGTAAAGATGCAGAAATGATTGTAGAATGTTTGATAATTTTTTTAAAAATAATTATAGTATATTAAAAGTTTGAACCATTTGCACTTTTTTTGATCATTCAGAATTTTTATTAAAAAAAATCTATATATAGTATACGAATATTAAAACACGACAAACCACCAAAAAACAACTTGTCACGAGAAGAAAACCTAACACTAAAACAGCTAAAAGGAAACAAAGAAATTATCATTCTACCGACCGACAAAGGCAACGCCACCGTAGTGATGGGCTATGAAGATTATGACAACAAAATAAAAACATTATTACAAGATGGGACGTACCAACCAATAACAACAGATCCTACAACATATTTGGAAAAAACCACGAAGAACTAAATCAAAACCAACAAATTGAGCAAAGAAGACCAACAAAAAGTAATACCAAGAAAGAAGTCGTCAAAATGTCAAAAACTGTATGGCTTACCAAAGATACATAAAGAAGGAGCACCACTAAGGCCTATTGTCAGTTTAATAGGGTCACTCCAGGAACTTGCAAAATTTCTAGCAAAACAATTACAACCCTATGCCGAAGAATCCGAATCTTACGTGAAGAATGCAAGCCACTTCATCGAGCGTATCAAAGATATAACGCTAGAACCAGGCCACATGCTTGTAAACTTTGACGTAGTATCGCTCTTCACTAAAGTTCCTCTCGACAAAACAATCAAAATAATACGAGAAAAACATCAAGTACGGGAAGACATCATCCAGGTAACTAAACATTGTCTCAAAAATACCTATTTTATTTACAAAAATCAAAAGTATAAACAAATAGTAGGAGCACCACTGTCACCGGTAGTAGCAAATTTGTTCATGGCAGATTTAGAATCTCGGGCTATTGAAACAGCCATACTCAAACCAAAACTGTAGGTACGATACGTGGATGACACATTTATTATCTAGACACACGGGACAAATAAACTAGACAAATTCCTAAACCTCTCTCATCACCATCCATCACAACTACAGTCAGTAGTAAAAGCTCTCATAACAAGATCAGAAAGTTTAGCTGACGTAGAACACAAACAACTAGAAATGCAGAAAATACAAACCGCATTACAACAAAACGGATTCTCTAAAAACCACATCAGAAGAGCGTTAAGACCACGCCGAAACAAAGATACAGAAGAAGACGAAAACAAACCTGATGCCGCCACAGCCTTTCTTCCATACATAAAAGGTACCACAGATAAGATGAGCAAAGTTTTAAAGAAACACAACATTCAGACTATTTTCAACACCGTAAAGAAGATAAATCTTCCGAATCCAAAAACTAAGATTGATTTGGAATCACAAGGGGTCTACAAAATTATCTACAAAGATTGTGATGGTTGCTACGTGAGGCAAACCAACAGAAGGGTTAATATAAGGCGCGAAAAACACCGCAACGCAGTGATAAAACAAGAATCAACATCATCATTAGCAGAGCATATGAGAAAAACTTCTCATGAAATCAACTTTGACGAAACAAAAGTCATTGCAAATGTTGAACACAAAACAAAAAGAATCATCAGAGAAGCAATTGAGATTGAGAAATTGCCAAATAGTCTCAACACTAGAGATGATACACAAAGACTACCAGCAGCATGGAAACCAGCACTTACCACCACAAGAACAAGAAGACCTACAACTTTACCAATAATTAAAGACATAGCTACGGCAGATTTACCGAAGCAAAATACTAAAAATAGAAAATCGACAACACCATTTTCACCGGAAGCAGCAAACCATACAAATAATCACTCATGCGCACCAAAGCGTACCACAAGAACCAGATATAAACAATTAACGTTCGAAACGAAAATCAGTCCACGTCTGACACGCAGTAAAGCAGCAGCTCAAACGAGGAAGACTTGAAAATGGCAAATGAGACTTTGCCGAAACGTCGTCAAAATACAAACGATTTGTTTACAAATCATCTTAAAACGACAATACGTTTCGGATGGTATCTCGTGTATTTTTATTTTGTATGCTACGTTTCGGTAAGATAACAGTTACCATTTTCAAGCATTAATTAAAATTTACAAAAAACTGTAACATTAAAATAAACTAAATATGTCAATGTCTACTTTGACTTCTTGTCACCGGTCGATGCCTTACTTGATTTGTATCATAATTTGTAACAATTGTAGATTCCAGTACATTTATTCGTTTTGTTATAGATGGAAGCACTGTTTTCCATGTTTTAGGCAATCTGCTACTGCCAGCTCTTTTATTTTTTATTGATTGTTAATTAACAAAAATTATAATTTGTACAGAAATTAAAAAAAAACTAAACAACTTTCTCCCCTAAAATCTTCCCATCACCATCTATCTATTCTAATACTTTAGACCTAACCTTCCCCTCATATCCTTCTTTCCTTTACTGCTTTCATCCAATCCAATCCGTCCCTCTCCTCTCCAAGCAAACCCTTCCTCTCCCTCATTTCTTCCCTTAATTCGCTACACTCCTTAATCAAGTGCTCTATGTCCTCCCATCCCTCCCCACATAATCTACATCTCCTCATTACATCCTCCTTCCAATACTTATTTAAATTTTCCTCATTTCCGCATCTAAACCTGGCTATAAGTCGTTTCTCTCCTAAGCTTCTCGTCCCCATCAGATACTTAGGAACACTATATTCCCATACCTTACGTAATACTTTCCTTCCCTTATCTTTCCGTCCCTCTCTTGCACCTGCGAATCTTTATCTCTTCTTACTATCTCCCCCGTATTTAACCTCCCTTCCTCTCTCCTTCTTTCCACCTCTTCTCTTGCGAAACCTCCTAGATGATAGTACAGTTTCCTTTCTTCAGGAAACTGTACTGCCCATATATGTTTTTGCTATCTTTTATCGTCCTCCAGCAACATTGCAAAATTTTACATTCTCTCCTTTCCTTTATTTTCTCTTTATAACCCATCGCTCTTTTCCCTGCTTCTATTCTAATCTTCTCTAACATCCCCTCTTTCTCTATTATGTACCCTGGCGTCTCCCTGTCTAAACCTAGTATCCATTTCCAATATTTTATTTGTACCCTTTCCAATAGGTTCCACTCTTTCCAACCCCATACCTCCACCCCGTACATCATCACACTTTTAAACAATTTTTCAAACAGCCATCTTCTCTTCTCGATCTCCTTCCCAAAAACTCTTTCCCCTAAACTCCATACCTGCCCTAATACCTTGTTACCCTTCTTTGATAACTCCCTTATATGCGCATCATCTTTATTATCATATCTATATAGATATTATCTATATCCCAAATATGTCACTTCATTCACTGCCTCTATCTTCTGTTCTCCCCAACTTAACTCCTCCTTTTTCTTCCCTCCTCTATGTTTTTGAAAAACTACAATCTTAGACTTTCTTACATTTAAACCCAAGTCTTTCCTTTCCAGATACCTTTTTATTGTATTTATCATACCTTTCATCTCCAACTCATTTTTTGCCACCATGATCATATCGTCTGCATATGCCAACACCCACACTTTAATCTTTCCCTCCATGGCAACCCCATCACACTGACCTCCTTTCAACACTTCTTCTATGTCCCCTATATACAGTGCAAATACTATAGGGCTAAGAGGACACCCCTGCCTTAGCCCCTTCCTCGTCCAAAACACTTCACTAACACTATCCCCTATTTTTACTCTATTCTTAGTCTCTTTATATATCCCTTCCAGTTTCCTCACTAGTTCTTCTATTTCCTTTTTCCTTAACACCCTCCATAGCTTTTCCCTATTCACATTATCAAACGCAGCTTCTATGTCCATAAAGAACGCGTATACCTTACCCCTTTTCTTATCTAGCTCTCCATTCACTAACTGTTTCAATATATAAACATTGGCTATTGCCCTTCTTCCCACTCTAAATCCCATCTGCCAATCTGGTAATAGTCTTTTTTCTTCCACTTGCTTTTCCAACTTCCTTTGTATAATCATGGCATACAATTTATAGCTTACATTAGTCACACTAATCCCTCTATAATTCTTTACCTCCTTCCGATCCCTTCCCTTAAACACCGGCAGAATTAAACTTTCTTTCCAACTCCCTGACAATTCCTCCCCTTTCCATATTGTATTAAAAATTTTCCTAACATATCCTCTCATTCTCTCCCCTACATATTTCCATTGTTCTTTTTGCGTACCGTCCGTTCCTGCCGTCTACCTTAATTTTAGTCTATTTATTGCTTCCTCCATTTCCTCTTTCGTTATTTCCCACCCCTCCTGAATTGCATTTACCCTTTGCAATATCACCTGCCCTGGTCCTTCTATTGTTCCCTCCAAACGCTCCATACAATAACCCTGCCACACCTTTATATCCGTTAAACCTCCTTTCCTCTTATTTCTTCTTCTCTCCTTGTTTAGAAATTCCCACACTTCTCCTTCTTTCTTTATTTCCTTTACTTGTTTCTCCATTTCCTCTTTATACGACACCTTTCTCTCAAAACATACACCTTTTTAAAATTCATTTTCTTCTCCTTATACTCCTGCACATCTATTCTACCTTTCTTCCATCTTCTTCTAGCATTTCTCATCTCTGTTTTTGCCTCTCTACATTCTCTATTCCACCACCTATTTTCGTTCCTCTTTTTTCCTTGTCTTCTCTCAAACCTTTTCTTTTCTACTGCCTTCTCCATCTCTGTCGTCAACTCCTTTAGTCCTTCTTCCTCCCCTACATCCCCCCAAATCACTTGCTCCAACTTCATCTTATATCTTTCTATGTTTTTCTCAGTCCACACCTTTTTCACTCCCCATCCCCTCTGTTCCTCCTTAATTCCTAGCTCCTTTCCTTTTAAAATCACTTCCAGTGGCTGATGATCCGATTCCTCTTCATCCCCCACTTTAAAACTTTCTATGTCCTCCCACATCTCTCCATTCACTCTTTTATTTAAACTATCTGGTCGTTTTTTAATTTTTATAGCTTCTGAGCTATTCTAGACCATAAATGTTTGACATTTGTAAGAACTTTAGTGTTATTAAAGTTGATTGTATGTCTTGTTTCTATAACATGTTGAGCTAATGAAGACGAAGAAAGTCCTTGTCTAACAGCATTTTTATGTTCTTCTACTCTTGCTGCTATTCGTCTGTTTGTTTGTTCTACATAAGATCTTTTACAAGTAGCACAAAGAATTTCATATACTCCTTGGGTCTCAAGAGGGAGGCATTCTTTAGGAGACTTTAATAAACAACTGATTTTTTTGTGAGTACTAAATACTGTTTTAATATCGTGGCGTAACAGTATTTTACTGATTCTATCTGTCACGTTCTTAAAATACGGTATATATGGTTTTCTTATAAGAATTTTATTTTGCAATTGTAAGTTAGTTTCAGTTAATGGGTTTCTAATAGCTCTCATTACTTTATCCGAATATCCATTATTCATAAGAACATTTTTAAATAGTCAAGTTCTGTTGAAAGATGTTTTTCATCTGTTAAAGCTTAGATCTTGTAAGTAACGCATTAATTACAGAAGCTAGTTGAACTGGATGATGGTGTGATTTTGCATTAAGATATCGGTTTGTGTAGGTAGCTTTTCTGTATACCGTTTAACTAATTTGATTATTTTCCTTTTTTATAGGAACGTATAAAAAAGGCAACTGTTGATTTTGTTCAATTTCCATTGTAAACTTTATTGAATCATTTTGAATATTTAGATGTTCTAAAAATTTGTTAAGTTCTTTTTTGCCATGAGGCCAAATTACAAATGTGTCGTCTACATACCGCAGCCATAAGTTTGGTTTCTTCAACGCCAAATTTAGAGCTGTAGCTTCAAAGTCATCTATAAAAATGTTTGCTATAACAAGCGGAAGAGGTGATGTCATAGGTGCTCTTTTAATTTGTTTATATTGTTGTCCATTGTAAATAAAATATGTATTTTTTAAACAATGTTTAGCTAAATCTAATATGAACTTTTGCGGTTTATGTTTATTTTTAATAACTGTGAAGAGCTTTTGCTACAAATCTTGCTAATTGTTGTAATGGAGAACCGATACAGCTAACTATAGGACGTAAAGGTACGTTTGTCTTATGAATTTTTTGTAAACCGTAAAGTTTTAAACATTTTGATGATTTTTCTCTAAGAATAATAGTTAATTGAGTTTCTTTATCTAGAGGTGTTGACTGTATTTTAGCTTTAGTGATTTTTTCTAAATGTGTTGTGGGATCTCTGACTATTAGAATGTAAGCATCATCGTTGAAAAGTTCCATTATTTTATTGTGATATTCTACCTTGTTTAATATTACGGTAGCGTTTCCTTCATCAGCCGGCAAAACTAAAATATCATTATTATTTCTTAATATCTTTAAAACTATAAGTCTTAGTCAAATTGTTGTTTGGCAATTTAGCTTTTCGTAGAATATAGGAGATATCTTGGCGAACAATTTCTGCATTCTTGTTTGGAAATTCTTTAATAGCTGTTTCTACCTTAGCAATAATATTTTCAATATCAATTTGTTTTGGAGTTACTGCATAGTTGAAGCCTTTGAATAAAATAGATTTAGATTCTTTATCAATAATAGTGTTTAATAAATTATAAACAACTTCAAGTCAACCAAAGATATAGTGGGCACCACAATTTAAATTTAGAGTATGTAACACAGTTTATAAATTACTGATTTATTTCTTTTATAATTTACTATATTTAGAATATATTTTTGCAAGAAAATTAAATGACTATAAAAATTTTTTGTAACATTGGAAAACTTTACAATTAATGATAAAGCAGCTTATCCTCCTGTTTGAGAAGTTGTAATTAGTAATAGATCTTACATTCCTTAAGAGGGGCAATAAAAACCACTCTAAACTATTTTTATGTCTACGTTTCGTGCTTCTAGTGTGCACTTCTTCAGGCCACTGAAAATGTATTTACGGTAAGTAAACAACATTACACACGTATGTAACAACTAACTGAATTTGTTAACATAAAGACAAAAAACTTATAAGAAAAAATTAGGAAGATAAGATCTATTACTAATTACAACTTTACAATTAATCTTTTTTATTTTTGTACTAGTATTTACTATTTCTCTTTAGTTTTACTTTAATTTAAAACTTGATCTTAATTTTGCACAAACAAAACAAACCGTTTCTAAATATTATCATCGATAAATTAAACAGAGAATTAGTTGCAACAAAATTTTTTTTAATGTAATAAACAAAACAATATATGCAAAACGATATACGTTGCTGTATTAGAGAAATGTATACATATAATTAAGAGAATACTACAGTGATTGACAAACAAATTTTTATATAATTACAACATTTTTGCTGCGATTTAAAAACGGTTTCTGGCAAAATCAAAATAAAAACTTAAAGAACGCAGCCAAATGTAGAAAAAGTGTGAATAGTAATATTAATATACGTCTGTATAAATTATTCTACAGAGCATTTGGTTGTGGTATTGATGACATGTATGTAATTGATAAAATAGTTTTCAGCATATTTACATTAAAATGCAAAATGTGCAACATCAAAATAGTTATTTGTATCACTAGTCCAGAAAGTGCTATTTTGCGAGTATGAGCATATTTGTAGGCCGAGGCGAAGCAGAGGCCTACAAAAGGCGAATACTCGCAAAATACTTTTAGGACGAGTGATACACAACATTTTTTGTGCCGAACTTCAAAAAAAAATGTTTAAAAAATGATTTATTTTACTAACTAAATTTAAATATTCTATGTTGATAACAACGAAATGTGTAATTTTGAATTTTAATTGTTTATGTAAATATACTTAATTTTGTTACAATTTAATTAACTTGATTAAAAGTATTATTTATTTGTATCGTCTTAAAATGGATATTCCTCCACACATTAAAGAAGCTGCACAAAATGTGATAACAATTTGTTACCGACAAAATCTTCGGATCGGTACTGGAAACCACGATCTTGTTAACTGGTGTATTAAAAATTCAGCAAGCGTCTATAATAAGTATGTTTTATTATATACAGGACACTGCATTTGTAGAAATAGTGGAACGGCATTAGTAAGTCAGGGAACTAATATCACGTAGTTGAAAAGGACAGTACTGTTGCCGAAGAATTATAGAAGACTCCTTGACACCTAAAATCGCAATAGACAATCAACTAACAAGACAATGTAATTCCATACCACAGTGTTCCATAAGTTTTGCTAATGTCGATGGCATTCAACCAAATTGTAACGTTCAAAACTTACAATTCAACTTAAATCATACTAGTTTACTTTATATAAATATTTCAAACTGCACAATTAACTTTAATTTAAATAAGTAAGTTTCTTATAATAAATGATAGAGATGTTAATATGCTGTTGATTAAGCTAAAAGTTACAATTTAAAGTTATAGATGTTTCATATACATAGGTATACTTACTTGATCGATATAAGTTTAAGTGATTTTTAATTTTGCGGTTGTCTGTATCGTTCTCTTTGTCAATAAGATTGAAATAAGTTTGCATTCGTTATTAGAAAAGTCGTTATACATAATTTCGAGTAGTATAATAGTTAAACAAGCTCATAAAATAATAATTTTGATATAAATGACATGACACATAAACTATTGAAGAAAGGCGAATTACTGTACTGCCAACTTCTAGCTATAAAATTTTACTACATTTAACCGTTGATTTTAACCTTGACTTTACCGGCCTAGTCCGGAAAAGTAATTTTTCCGGCCGATTATATTGCTTGTAAACTACGTCAAAACGGACGGAGGCATAAAAAACAATTGCATTTAAAAAACAATGATGTAAATGCAGTTATTTGTCTTGCCGTTGTATCTACAGGAATAGGCTATTTTCCCGCTCGTTTAAATGTATTTTTTATTTTTATTATTTTAAATTAGGTAAAACTATGTACAAATAAAAACAAAAATATTAATTCACCTAAGCCAAATACAAAAATGTATATAAAATATAATGTTTAGGTACGGCTAATTGAAATAAATTAACAATTAAATATATGACCAACTTGGGTTTTAATAAGAAAATCGTATTTTAAAAAGTCATGTCGTCAAGATAATGTTTTGATTTTAAAGCAAAAATGCATGCCGTATACGTATACTATACCTGATAAGTCAAGTACTTAGGTTTACAAACAATACTGGAGCAAGTCATAATTTAAATGATTTTAACAGTGTTGTCAAGTCAAATCACGGCATCTTATCTTAAATAGAAACGTAAGGTGACTGTTATTGTGTCTCCTTAATAACTAACGCCTAAAATTATGCTGTCCCGCTCAGAGCCGAGAACACTGACGGTAGTCGAGAATAAGTGTGATGGCGCGGACGAAATAAAGTAACTCGTGTTTATTTTGTTACTTTAGTTTTAATTTGTTATATGTATTGTGGTTTATTTGAAACAAGATTTATGTTATTAACTACAATAAATAACGCGTAATAAAATCAACGTTATAGTGGCGCACCAACTAGAGATCGAATGATGGTAAATGTTGAGAAATAATTCATAGTGTGCAAATTGTCGACTAGATTCTATTGCGTATATCGACCATTGACATTAATGTATCTTGCTACGTTTTGTCGATCTAGCAAAAAAAAATGTATTTGCTTGAATAACGTTCGTATTGATACTCCGGAGTTTTTTCGATAAATTAATAATAGTAAATGTATATGTATCAAAAATAACGCTCATTCGCAATATTCGATGTACATGTAATGAATCTTGAATTTTTTAGAGATTGTTTTTCAATTTTTTGTATTGTTGAACGCATTTACATACTTAAATTTTGCAATTGGCAGTGTTACATCTTTGTGTTTATTTTACGAGTAACTGTAAGTAATCTTTTTATTCTAAAATAAATAAAATAGCTTCATTTTAATTGAACGTTGTTACGTGTTCTTAGTAAATTATTTTTTACGTCTATCGGGAAACATGTTTCCAAAAAAAGATGTTTCGTCTTCCGTGACCTTAGCAACTGAACAATTTCACAAACTTTTGTTATCTATGCAACAACCTTCGTGTAGTTCCGACAGCACGAAAAACTCTTAAAGAACAAAATGGTAATTTTACTACATGTACATGTTTTGATAGTGAAGGGTCTTCTTCGGTAGAAGTTTTTTTAGATACCGTCTTAATTTATTAAAATTGTGCGAGCGTGTCTGATGAAAATGCTTTTAGAGGTTTGTCCATTCTTTTTACTGGTATTGCTCCTGTTTGGTATCAAAGAATCCAATGTTTAATTACTACACGACAAGAAGCCATCTAGTTGATAAAACAAACTTATGATCAGAAGACACCTTTTTTTAAGATTTTTAAGAAATTGTCGTTTCAATTGAAAGAAAACGTTTGTTTAGATATGGTAGGGAAGACCGGCGATAGTTTGGACATGAGTATACAATGGACAGTTTTAAATTTCCCTCACTAATGTGAAATTGACAACGCCGCCAATAGTCATTGCTTATTTTAGTCTAATCTATTAGTTGAAGAAAGCACATGACCGACACAAGACATAAGGTGTGGTTTTGTGAATTTTTTCGTCATTTATTATAACTTGAATTGTAAGTAAATTTGATTTTTTTTAATGACCAGTTGTAACTTTTGCTAATGTTTATTAATTCTGCAGATTATGTTAATTATTTAGGCTGTATTAACTAAAATTTTACTGTAAGTTGATCAAATTAATGATAATTTATTTTAGAAGGTTAGACAGAAGCAACTACTAATAAGTGTTTGATGACTGAGCCATCTCATAATAAAATGTTACTATGTAACAAAAGTTTACTGTAATTAGCTATAACGGCGGGGACACGTTGAAGTTGATTTAACACCTGCAAAATTTAAAATCAGATTTGAATAATTCTGTGTGATAAAACCACAACGTAAAAAGAAAAGGTAAAGCAATGTCAATGCAATTGTGCAAGTGCTATAATAGGATTAATATCGGAAGACACCAGCGCAGAAACGCATTTTTACATTAGAAAAAGATGCAGTAACGATATGAGAAAGATAAAGACATTACAGTACATACTAAAAACATTTACTCGAAATTACGTCAGTTTTTCGCCGTTTGTTGTTGATGTTCGTTTATAACCTCAGTTTTACTCTACTTATTTTACAAAAAATGATTTTGCTGTTTGCATTTATTTTAAAGGTAAGTTCTTTTTATTAAATTATATAATTAAAGTTTATATTAAGGAAATCTTTTGTAGTTTCTTATAATGTGCTCAGCAAGTACGTCTACTCTTGTAAAGAAACGGCATGTGTTATCGAAGGATGCTAGAGAAATTATTTGGAACATAACAGCGTTTTTAAAAGGAAACTAAAATGCACAAGGTAAAATATAATTTATTAGTACCTACAAAGAATTATTTTGTTTTACACGATTTTATTTTTATTAGGTAGTCTTTTGAAGTTCTAAAAGTAACGTTGTACATATCTGAAAACAGGGTCGTGTAATTGATTGCGGTGAAAAAAGTTCATTTGTGATTTCAACTTTGATATCGTGAACTTCACTCTCACACAATGTCATGTGCTCGAACGGATGAATCACGTAGAGGTTTTAAATCACTAGTAACAAAAGGAAAAACTTATTATAGTACATGCTTTTATGTTTATATGAATTTTTCATATTAAATTTCTCATTTACCATTATTTGTTTTAGGAGTTGATATATGTTTTATCGATAATGCTTTATTGATATTAAATCGGACAAAATTATAAAAGGTCGATTAAGAACCAATTGCTACCCAATTTGCCACAGAATACTATAATTGTAATGGGCAGATGCAAGTTACCATAACATGTCAGCTAAGAAACATCCAATTTCGACATGACGAAATGAGTACCATGTTAATGGAAGATCTCACATTACGAAAAATTAACAAAACTAGAATTATATAACTTAATAAAATTATACAAAGCAAACTACAGTATTGGTTCAATGCATTTCCATGTAAAAGAAATTGCAGAGGATTACATAAAGAAGGAACATGTGGATACTGAATATGAAAAGTTTATAGTACACATAGCTGGTGATACTTCCGAAGAAGACCTCGATTGTACATCTGATTTTGAGTGTTAATGAAACTTACTTACGTAATTGCTTAGAATATGTATTTTCTAATTTATGTAACTGAAATAATGAATTCTATTGTTTTAAGATATTAAACTAACTGTAGTTATGTTGTACTAACAAATCTTAAGCTGTTTAGTATTAATTACTGTTTAAATAAACTACTCTGCTTTTTCGTGATATTACTATTCACAAATCGTTTTCATGAAATATTGAAAAATGAATTCTAAGTTTGTTTAATCAACTTTAAATTGAACGTTGTAATTAAAAACTACTTAAAGTTTAACAAATAAGTATAGAATAACATAACCTGACTTTTATGTTACAATTTTTAAAAAAATATAGTTTTACAGTTTTCAAATCAAACTTAAAAATAACAGAAGTATAACTAACTAAGAAATAAAACTCGAAAATGATTTTTCAAAATTTTTTGTAAACTTATATTTTTAAGTTGGGTTTTACACTCTGACGTCACATTTCTCGCGCAGCTTGGTGTCTTCCGATATTAATCCTACTATACCAAAGTGAACTACTGGACGGCCGTTTCGCCCTTTTGGGGCTCATCAGCGGTAAAAGAATTAATCAAATCTGATTTTGAATTTCGCGAGTGTTAAATCAATTTCAACGTGTCACCGCCGTTATAACTATTTACATAAACAACTACTTCAGTTTTTTTGCGACGTTTTGTGTTCAGGATGAACACTTCCTCAGGCTCGCTTCTTTATTGTTAAAGACAAACATTTTTTAATTATTTTATTAACATAAAAACCAAAATGTATAATTACATAACTAACAAACATCGCCGCACTTTAGAAATTTGAATACGTTTTGAACTAACTAACATTATTGTACTATAAAAGATTATGAAATTTAAGAAAACATTTTTTCTTTATCTTTTTGGTAACAAACCAATAAAATAATTATAAAATGAAGCATAACAAGGTAAAAAAAAGGTTACTTACCACTGAGTCAAACAAATTTAAGATAGAACTAAAACATTTAATTAGAAACTCATGATTTTCGGTGACATATCGTGCACTTTGACGAAAGTACAACGATTTAAATGTTTCGTAATCTTTGGTAACGGTAGATAATACTGAATTAAACAATTATAAAATAACCACACTAATAATACATTTTTTTACAGATGTTATAAGCGGAGCGACTCTTAGCTTTAGTTATATTTAAGTTAATTAATTAAGCAAGGTAGTTAAGTAAGTTAAGATTAGAACATAAGTTACCTCTAAAGTTGACGTTGTTTTTATATAATTTTAGAAGGGACACTCAATACCTCAGTACAGTATATAATAATTTAGTTAAGAAAATAAAAAAACGAACAAAAAAAACAAACAAAAACTAATATGTACAAACTATTTAACTTATTTACTAACTTATGTTCTAATCTTAACTTACTTAACTACCTTTCTTAATTACATGTAAATAATTATATCTGTGCATTTAGATAATGGATGTACTTACTTATTGTGTTTTATATTTTTAATGCCAAAAACAAATTCAGAAGTATTAGTAAAAACTGATAGTAAACTGTTACTCAAAGTTCTAAATTCTATTAGATTTAGTCTAAACGTTTAATGATCAAAGCTGTTCAAATAGATTTGTTTTGTGTAAAATAATCAAAGATGTTTAACTAAACTGGATTGCCAACTCCGTCTTTAAAAGTGAGGCACGGGCAGCCATCTTTGACTAGGGTAAAACCAACGAAGTCATCACTGTGACTTACTAAAAGTTGTCTTTTTCGAGCTTATTTATTTTTTATTGACTTTTTGTTAAATATTTGCTTTCCATACACCAAATTTAAAAACATTAAATACTCCAAATTTATTAAATAGAGTTTTAATATTGTTTAAATAAGTTTATATTAGACAAAACTATTTTTACTGCTTTAAATCGCAAAAATGTAGCGATAGATGACCCATAAATCATATTGAATTTTACTAAATATTATTTAAGAGTTTGTTTTTGTACATATAAACAATTTTACACAAAATGCATAATGAATCTCGTTAGTAAATCAAGAATCCATAAGCACAACACAAATCAGAATTATTTTGTTTATTCAACACACAATGAGAAATAAGTATGCTTATTAGAAGCAACTTTTTTCGTACGCCACAATAAAATCTATGTTTGCTTTGCCCTAGTCACAAATGTCCGCCGTGACGTCAGGGTGTCTCACTTTTAGTTCGATCAGATTGTATTAAGTTAGCTATTCAGGTGATTATATAACATTCTTGAAAATAATAGTAACAATATTATTGTTAGTACCAGTTAAAACACGATTTCAAGTTCGATATCAATTCGATTAGTGTTAGCCTGATCCTATAATCCAACACTATAATATAATCTATAAACATCAGCACTGTATTAGCCTGTGTACGTCACAGATTACAAAAAATAATTCAAGAACTAAACTTAGAATGATAGATAAACGTTTAACAAAGGTTACAATGACAAATATAGAAAAACATCTAAGTATAAGCATGTATAACGGCCGGTTTCATAACCAGCTTTAAAGTTTAAAGTCACTTTAACCTAAATTTTTTATTTTTCAAATTATACATTCTTATTAAATCGGTACAAATTAGGCATTAAAATAGAAGTTTAGTATTGTTAACATGTTTTAAAGTGCCTTGTGTAAGAGCTAATCTATGATAAATTGATAAATTTTAAACATAATAAACCATTAAAATGAACTTTAGTTGAAGTGACTTTAACGTGTTATTATATAACCGGAGGTAAACTTAAAAAAATCATAAAACACATTTTCCCAAATAAAATTAGAATTTAGATCACACATTTAAAAAAACACAAAAAAGCTGCATTATTTTAGAAAAAAAGTGTTTAGTGCTCATACATGGATGTTAACAACAAAAACAGCTAGTAAAGCAAAAAAAGAGAGTTAAGAACGTAAAAAATAAACGCCACAATATAAATGGCAGTTTACCGAAGTGTTGACGTAAAACCATTCTTATTGTAATTAATTTTTTTTAGAATAATATGTCGTGTTGGTTTGTTATTGTTAAATAAATATTTTTTGGTTTGTAAATGTTAGTTACGGTTTTGATGAATCATTTAAAACTTACAATGTTAGTTCCCGTTTGACTACAAAATAAAATAAAATTTTTAAATACATATGGTTTTACTTAATTTTTAAATTAGATTTTTTTTATTATGTACACAGCATTTGCAGCTACTTAGTCTTTTTGATCACCTTAAATTTGTAATTAAATAACTCCCTTAAAACCTCAATTTATGCGAAACTCTGCTAAAGTTTTAAGAAGTTAAGGTATTTATACACTATCGTTTATCGCAAATATATTGTTTTGCAAAACAATTCAATTCACAAAACACACAAAAACGTGTGATTTTCTGTTTAAATAGTTATCTATTTCACTTGTGTTAAATTTTTAGTAAATGTACAATTTTTTTAATAGTTGTTTTTACTTTTACAAATCTGCTTTCCAACTTGCAAACAAAGATGACAAAGTTTGAACAAAGATAAAAACGTCGTTTTTGGTAGGATGTGAGGTAAAATGCGTAATATAAAAACGCACATAGATAGAGAAAACCATAAATGTACAGTCAATAGAAGGATTCATTATATATGTTTGCAGATTTAGATACTCTTATTTGACCCTTATCATACTACAATAAGTAAAACACATACCGTGTAACATGATACTTGCATTGTTACTTAGCCGACTGATTACGTTTATAAAACATTTATAAAAAATCATTTACTTAATTTTTGTCATAATTTTATCTAAATTATTACCTTCCCAATAATTTCTTCATAATTGTTTCCACTTGCAGACTAACAGTATTTTGATCATCGAAAAGTAAACATAAATTCAGATGTAAAGTAGAAGAAATCAGTTTACAACTGTTGCGATAAAAATTGAAAATTTTATTTATAAACATTTTTATTATTTGTCATTTGTTTAACAAATTACAAATCATCATGTACTCGTTTAGATGAAGTTTATCGTTACTTTTGCATTGTATTCTAGTTCTTTGCTCTAGTGGTTGTAATCATGTTTCTATATATTTATATATTTAAGCAATAGCTACCTCAAATATATAATAATTAAAATATAAACAAATGTGCAAATGCATATCATACAGAATTGCTTTTTACCACCTACATTAAACAGTAAATAAGTATGTATCAGTTACAAAACGTGATAGTAGCTTTTACAAACAAAAAAAGGTAGATCAGCGCCCACGCGTATTCACCAGTTTAAAGAAAGGCTTTTCACACAGAATGTACATAAAAAAATACAAAAAAAATATGCAACACAAAACGATACAAAAAAAATCTAAAATAATTCGGTTTTATTTTATTCTTTTAAAACTTTTACAATAGCTTACCAATACGTAGCTTGAGGGCTTGGGTTACTTTTTTTTTAAATAAACTACAAAATAAAAATTTTACAAAAATGAAATTTCAATAATTAATATCTCATTTTTTGTAATGTTTTTTTTTAAATAAAAATGAACCCAGGTACTAGTGCAATCTTTTATCTATAAGCCAAAAAAGATTTATAGTGTAATGAAAAGTAGTTTAGAAACAACAGTCTTTTTGCTAAACCCTTAAAAGTCTAGTAAAAGGGCTCTTAAGGACAAAAGATTTAACAACATCAAAACTGCTGCGCCTTTAATTTTATGTAACATTTTAAAAACTACATTTACAATTAAAAAAATGTAAAATTAAATTAACCAAACACAATTTGTCTTAATTTAATTGTTTCACAATTATCTTTAAAACGCTTGTAGTAAACAATTACCGTCTATCTAAGGCATTATTAAATTACAAATAAATAAATAACTAAATTCCAAAAGACATTATAATAAACCACATACGTTTACAATACATTTAAACACAAAATTTACGATAACATCCAAAATACCCAAAAATTTTACTGCTTAAAATTGTTTTTAGAAAGTAATGTAGTTAAAATGACAAAATCTATAAAAGTGTTTTTAATTAACTACTCAATTGCTTGTCAATTATTATGCGACTTGTATAAAAATATAAACTTAATTATGCTTTAATATAGAATTGAAAATTATTATGTTATACAGTAACAAAAATTTAAAATTTATAATTCTTTAGTTAATAGTTCTAATTTAGATAAATCTATTCTTAAAACTATGTTTTCTAAAGTTAATAAAATAAGCTGAGGTAATTTTACAAATTGTAAGTTGTTAAGTAAGTGTTACTATTGTAAGATAAATCGAATTGTAAACAAATACAAATTGGTATGTTGTTTTATCCTCACGTACGATTTTATAAGTTGTAATCATTAAATAGCAACATAGAGTAATTCGATCAAATCTCGTTTTGCGATTTTAATCTATTTAGATTTTTTTTGCTAGTTTATGTTATAAAATATTTACTGTGTTATACTTTTTATAAACTATCTAAATCCGTTTTTTAAACCAGCCAACAAAATGAAGCATTGATGCCTTCGACAAACAATATAGGACTGCCTAAACCACTAACTTTCTCTTTAGATAACGCATTTTGGAGGACGTTGATAATGGCCGAAAAATAAGAATATTTTTGGAAAAGAAAGAAATTTACTGTACTATTCCTATGTATAAACTATTGCTCAACTAATTGTAAAATCATGTAAAATTAACTGTTACAATGTCTATTATTTTATAAAAATTTAAATAAAATTATAAAAAATAATAAAGTTCTTAACATTTTTAGCGTGCCTTCCTACGCCACTGGTGGTAACAACATTGAACCCCGTAAGGTTACCAGGAGTGAGGGTGGTCTTTCAACACCTGGCAGCGTGAAGACATGCTGCGCAGTGTAAAATATACTTTTTTGCGTTTGTTTCTTTTTATATATTTATGTTGTTTATTGTTGTCACGCCTAAGGAAAACGACAACCTCAAGCGACTATCGGCAGCTCTGATGCGGTAAGCAGGTGTGAGTGGTGGTAAAACGATTTGTTCGTTTTTTGTCTTTTATTTTTATTTCTTCATTATTAGGCGCCAGTGAAATTCACATAAAACTAAAGTTTACTTGACAATACAATTACTTCGTTCAATTTACGCTAGCTTTGGAACGTAGTATGCACCACGGTCAGAACATAATACTTAAAATAAAAAATAATTTGACTTAACCACGGGTACTTCCATCTTCTGACACTAGAAGAATGGTTTTCTAAGAATTATTTATTTTTAAATACAACGAAAACAAATTTCTTGATATTTCACCCACGTCAAAAAATAATCAATAACTACGCTGTTTAAACAATAAATACTACTATTAAACGACAATACTCCACAAGTTTTCTAGGTATTCAAATAAGTGAAATGTTGACATTGGGCGAGTTTTGTGACAAAATTGCGATAAACATAAATAACAAATGTTTAGAAACCTAGTGAGAGTTCTAGACAATAATACTATACTAACTATATACTATTCTAAAAAAGGTTATTGAAGCAGCAATATATGTCCACAAAAGGAAAACATTAATTCCTAGAAATGATCATGAGTATAACACAAGATCAGACTTAATACATTTATCAAGACACCGTTTACATCTATCTAGTACAACACTGCACATAATGGGTGTAAAAATATATAACCAAATTCCAGAAAGCGTTAGAAACTTACTAGAGCATATGTATAAAAAACAATTCAAAAGTATTTTAAAAAATAATCCTTTATAAAAGTGTATGGAATTTTTTAATTTTAATTAATGAAATTAAAGTGTAAACTATATAATATGTACGTATATCTTTGGCTTGTCTAGCTAAATTAACTAAATACGTAATTAAACTATAAATAATTTTGGTCATTTTCCGTGTAGTCTCTTTTTAGGTCATTGACATGCCATATCCCTAAATTATTTTCTTCTTCGTCAGCTAACCGATAAGTAATAGAACCTGTAACTTTGGTGACTCGACATCGAATATAACGAGAAGCTATTTTCGGTTAAAATAATCTGAAACACTAGACAATATGTAGCTCTTTTTCTAAACATAGTCACCTACTTTATGTTTTACTGGGTGCTTACACATAGTATAAGTTTATGCATTACTTTCATAAGCCACATGTAATTTCTTAACAATATCCGGATAAAGATGATTCACATTGTTCATATCTTTAACCAAAGTTTCTCTCCAGTAAAATTTAATCTCTTGAGGATCTAATTCTTTTAGTCGCCCATAGTATGAATTAAGTACAGTCCTACCAAAGTAGAGAAAGGAAGGCGTAAAACCTGTATGTACGGAATTCCAAATAGCATGAGCTATTTTACGTATTTTGTGATTCCAAATTTGAGGTTTGCCTTTAACGTATGCTCTAAGAGCCGTTACTATGACTCTATTTACCCGCACAGTTGGGCAAGAATGATACAAAGTATTATACCATAGCTTTTGTGCTTTCTACCTTCTAACTAGTTTATTTAACGCATTACTGATACATTGTTGACTATTATCGCACACAATAATCTGCGCAACACTGCAAACTAAGAAAATTTGGTTTTTCAAAAAGATACGTATTACCGTAAGTAGAACGAGGGAAAAGACCTTCTAAATCTACAAATATCATTTCGAAAGCAAAAAACAACTTTTTCTTTGCTCATTAACCCTGAACGACATATTTGTGATACTTTAGTAGTGGCACACGTCTTACATGACTCGATATATTTAAAGACACTGGCTTTCATACGTGGCCAATAGTATTCTTCCAATAAGTTATTAAAAGTTTTAAAACCACCCAGATGCACACGTTTTGACGTTAGAATAACCATTTTCCATTTAAAAGTGTTTGTTTCAACGTCGTACTTACAAATGTATTTATAAAAGATATTACCTTCGTTTTTCTAAGACGGATACTTTTCTGGTTGATTAGTTACTCGTACTAACATGGTTTGATACCAAGGATCTAAATCTGTGTCATCAAGTTTTAACAAATTCATTCTATTTTTGAGCTACCACGTATTACTAAAGAGTGTCATATTCAATTAAGAATTGGATAACATTAGAAAACATTTACGTTCTCTCGACACAGGGGAAAAAACTGAAAGTTGGGATAGGTTAATCATTTATATTTTAGCTAATAAATTTGATGTTGTATCTAGAAGGGAATGGAAGGCTTATGAATCGCAAAATAAATTAAGGGATATAAACGATACGTATAATTTTTTAAAATCAAAGTGTGACCTTTAGGAAAAAGTAGAATTAAGTAAAAACGAGAAATCTAAAACCAATATACCGCAATTTCAAAAGAAGTATTCAAACTCTTTTGTTGTTAATACCAATAACTATAATGATTGTTATTTTTTGTAAGAAAGCACATGATATCTACAATTGTTCATCCTTCTTAGAATTAGCTACTAAACAAAGAATTTCCGAAGTAAAGAGATTAAAGCTTTCTTAAATTGTTTCCGAAAAAATCATCTTTCTGTGAATTGTTATTCTAGTAAATGTAGAAAGTGTGCTAAGCCTCATAATATTCTTTTGCATTTAGAAACACCTGCACACAATAAACCGATTACTGCAAATGAGTCATCTTCGGTGAATTGAGTTGAACCCCAAGAAACAGTGACAAATCACATTATAAATAAACCGTCAACGGCATTACAAGTTTTTTTATATTTTATATATATATTTAATAATCAAGGCATTCCAATCACATGTAGGGCATTGTTAGATAGTGGATCACAGAGTAATTTTATAACAGAAAAGATGTTTAAAACGTTAGGATTAAGACATGTGCCGGTTAATTATGCAGTAAAAGGAGTCGGTCAAGCATTATCAAAAATTAATCAGCAGGTTAAAATCGTAATATTTCCTGTATAAATGATTTTGTAACAGAAATTAAATGTTTAGTTCTACCTATTATTACTGATAAACTACCATCAATGTCATTTAAAAAAGAAATATTAGAAATTCCTAAAAACTTAAGACTTGCTGATCCCAATTTTAATCATTCGGCGGAGATAGATTTATTAATTGGTTCTAGTTTAAGTTGGTCATTACTAAACGAAGGTCGGGTTAATTTAGGTACTAGCAGGCGATGTATAAATTAATTATAACCAAACCACATTTACTAGTTGTCTTAGCATTAATGACGATAACAATGATAACATGTTGAATAAGTTTTGGCAATTAGAAAAAATTAATAATACGCGACAATTATCTGAAGAAGAAAGGTTTTGCGAATTACATTTTAAAAATACGACTCAAAGAGTCGTTTTATTGTAAATATTCCAATCAATAACTTAATCAATATTTTAGGTGATTCCAAGGAAGTAGCAATAAATAGTTTTAAAGCGTTCGAATGTAAACTTGAAAACAATATTTATAGAAAGAATATGTAAAATTTATGACAGAATATGAACATTAGGCCACATGTCAAAAATTTATGAAAACATTGCAAATTCAGTAAATGAAGGGTACTATTTACCTCAAAATTCAATTTTAAAAAATGATAGTCTCACCACAAAGTTGCAAGTTGTTTTTGATGCATCTGTACAGGCAAATTTGTGTTATCGAAATACAAAGAAAATTTCAAAAAATATTTTGGCGTCCAGATCCCAGCTTAGAATTAAAATGCTACCAATTAAATACAGTCACCTACGCCACAACTTCAGCCCCGTATTTAGCAATTAGATGTTTGTATCAATTAGCTATCGATAATGAACATAAATTTCCTTTAGCTAGCAAGGTTATTAAAGAAGAATTTTATGTAGATGATTTGATCACAGGTTCAAATTCAATTAAAGAACTTAAAAACCTTAAACAGCAATTTTGTCAAATATTAGGTAGTGCAGGGTTACAATTACGTAAGTGGTCAAGTAATAATAAAGAAATTTCAAAAGGAATAAAATCAAATAATGAATTAGAATTAGATATTTTAGATTTAGGCGAAAGTCAACAAAATAAAACACTCGGTTTACGTTGGAACCCAAAATACGACGTTATACAATACTCTATTTGTCATGTAATACATTAATGATGTGCTAGTTGCATACACACACTTATGTAAAATACGTTTAACCATTGAGTAATAATTTAGGAAGAGGCGCAAATAGTGTGTTAAAAATCGTACTGTAGTTTTATCTTTCTTGTTTCTCTTTTTTTACCCGTCTGTACCCCCTCTTTTCATAATCTAACAGACTAAGACCTGCTGCCTGCCATCTGCAAAATCGTGGTTTTTATGTTGCAAACTTACTTATTTGTTATGAAGTACGAGTTAGAACCTTTTCTTATATTTGTGTTTACTTTACCGTTTACCTGTTCAAAAAAGGTTAATATCATAAACAATAGCTTGTATTGTTACGACACAAGTCAATGTCAAAGAAACTTAAACGATATCATGCTTTATATCTAAGAAAACAAAAAAACATGTATATTCAAATATTTAATTATTTGCGTAAAATATAAAAAACAGAAATAACTAAAACAATGCAAAGTAAATTAAAATTAAATTGTTAAGGGAGCTCATTGTTATTGGTCAATTTTTTAAATTATTCAAATTACCAATAATAAATTCGTTAACTTTTAAAATGTATATTTTACATATGTTTTGAGCTTCAAAATAATGAAGCTCATCTTCAGAAAAGCCTACAAAAAATATTTACAACTTATAAAAAGTTAAGATTACAAAAAGTTTTTTAACTTACATTTTTTTGAACAATCTCAAATATGAAAATTTGTAACTAGATAATTGAAAAATGTAAGTTTTACAAAATGTTAAATGTTAATTATTTTAAAAAAGGAAAGATGATGCAATTTAGAATCAAATCTAAGAAAATTTAAGTTTAGAATCATAATTGAAATTGGTTTGATCGTTCAACAAACAATTTTTGTTTGATACTTTAATATAAATCAATTCTAGTAATTCAAGAATTTGTTTGTTATTGATATTAAAATGTATATATGTAAACAAAGGCTATAATGGGTCATTACTTGGTCTAAACACAAGTATCGATCTTGAAATAATTAAATTCTAAGAAAATGTGCATTTGAAAAAAGTCAATTCTATAAATTCAAATAACGATTACGATAAATTAATTAACAAATATAATGATCTATTTAACCGAATAGGCAAAATTGGCTCACCCTACAAAATTGAAATCAATGAAGGAGTTAAACCATTTGTTAACCCTATCAGAAATGTACCATTTTCGTTACAAGAAAAATTCAAAAAATGTTTGGAATCGTTAGTTAATTCAAAAATAATAGAACGAGTCGAAGGTAGCTCAGAGTGGGTAAATTCTTATGTATTAGTAATTCGAATTTGTTTAGATCCAAAACAATTAAATGAAGCAATAAAAGCAACTAAATATATATTACCTAATATGGATGAGATAATTTTAAATTTAAATGGCTCTACAAAATTCACTTTGTTAGATGCCGCCAATGGTTTTTGGAATGTACCCCTTGACAAAGAATCTAGTAAACTATGTACTTTTGCAACAGCTTATGGTAGATACAAATTTTTGCGAATGCCTTTCGGTATAAAAACTGCAAGTGAAACTTTTCAAGAACGATTTCAAAATATATTTTTAGAAAACGGTGTAGAAATATACATAGATGACATATTAATTCACGGGAAAACAAAAGAGGAAAATGACAAGCGTTTAAAAGAAGTTTTTAAAAAGACTCGAAGACGTAATGTAAAATTCAATTTAAAAAAATGTAGATTCGGTGTAGAGGAAATTAAATATCTAGGTTATAAATTCTCTAAAAATGGTATTTCGGTTGATGAAGAAAAAATTGAAGCAATTAAAAATATGCCTCGAGCTAAAGATAAAAAAGATGTTCAAAGATTCCTAGGTTTTATTACTTACGTTGGTAGATTTATTGAAAATTTATCGGAAAAAACCTAACCCTTACGGGAAATAATTAAACAAGAAAATATATTTGAATGGGTGACAGACAAAATGAAGCGTTTGAAAAACTTAAAAAGATAGTAATTAATTAACCAGTATTACAGTATTATGATCCAAAAAAACCAATTACTATATCGGTAGACGCATCAAAATTAAGTCTAGGTGCAGTTCTACTACAAGGCAATAAGCCATGTGCTTACGCATCACGTGCAATGACTGATACACAACAAAGATACGCACAGATTGAAAAAGAACTTTTGGCAATCTGTTTCGGAGTCAATAAATTTTATGAATATGTTTACGGGAGAAAGTTTACGGTTGAAACCGTTAAATTCATGTCCGACAAGACTCCAACGAATGTTACTTTTGTTACAAAAATATGAAATCAATTAAATTTATAAACCGGGTAAACATCTGATCATTGCAGATACATTGTCACGATCTAATTTAAACAAAATTTTTGATGATGATTTAAATTTAGAAGCGCAAGTTTGTTTAATTCAAAAACAACTAAAAATTTCAGATGAACGTTTACAACAATTAAAAGATGCTTCTGAAAACGATATTGAATTTAAAAGTATTAAAAGGTTATGTAATGAATGGATGGCCAAATTTAAATAAAGTCCCTTGCAATCTAAAACCCTATTACAAATTAAAATCAGAAATTACTAGGTACAAATAATTTACTAAACATGTCTCAAAGAGTAATAATACCAAACTCGTAGAGAAACAAAATTCTAAATGACAAACATACAGGTCATTTTGGCATACAAAAATGCTTAGCTTGCGCAAAATATGCTGTCTATTAGCCCAACTTAACAACAGACATAGAAACTCTGTTAACTAAATGTGAAATATGTAACATGCATGCCAAGTCAAATAGAAAAGAACCAATGATAAATCATCAGATTTTAAAAAAACCATGGCAGAAATTAGGCGTAGATTTATATGACATAAAAAATGAAACATACTTAATAGTGATGGATTATTATACAAAATACCCTGAAATTGCAAGTTTACATAAGAATTTAACTTCTCAAAATGTAATCAATAAATTAAAATCAATATTTGCAAGACACGGTATACCAAAAATTTTAATTTTTGACAGTGGTAAACAATTCACTAGCTCTGAATTTTAAAATTTTTTTAAGAATTGGAATTTTCAAAGTATAACCTCTTCTCCACATCATCAACACTGTAATGGTCAAACTGAAAGAGCCATACAAACGATTAAAAAATTAATATACAAAGCAAAAGAAAATAATGAGGATATCTATCTAGCTTTACTTGCTTATCGTAACACTCCAGTATACAACAAATACACACTCTCGCAAATTTTAATGTCGAGATACTTACGAGATCATTTATTATTCAATGATAATAAGTTAAATCCAAAATTGATAAATACGAGAGAATTTAACAACAAAATCATTGATACTCAAAATAAAAATAAAACAAATTATGACAACAAAGGTGTTCAAGTTAGGGGAGATTATAAGATAGGTACAGATGTGTGGTATCAAAATAAACCCAGAAGTCTTTCGAAAAAAGCCAAAATAGTTGAAAAAATTCGTGAAAGAACTTACAAAATTTTAAAAGAAGGTGGATGCATAATCAGAAATAAAGTTTATCTTAGAAAACGTTACAATTCAAACCAGATTGTGCATAACACTGACTCTAAATCTAATTTTGTTTATGATATTGATGATGAAAATCAAGCTGTAAACATAAATGACAATGTAAATATTGAAAACGAAAACTCTGTAAATAATTTAGTAAACAGTGAAGTTAACCAAACTGGCACTAATAATGTAAGTTATTCAAAAAAGAGACAACCAAAATTGCCAAATTCTTTAAAGGACTTTGTACTTTATTATTAAGGGTGATGTCATGTAATACATTAATTATGTGCTGGTTGCATACACACACTTAT
Organism: Aquatica leii; assembly: GCA_035610365.1. NCBI lineage: Eukaryota > Metazoa > Arthropoda > Insecta > Coleoptera > Lampyridae > Aquatica > Aquatica leii. The sequence goes on from CM069432.1 coordinate 105,657,913, forward strand.
GTAAAATACGTTTAACATTAGTTAGTATTAATCACGATCTTGTAACTACAACTCGAACCTAGCGTAGCTCTCTAAATGATATATAAATAAAGACTAAGAACAACCTGATCTTATTATTATTACATTATTCAACAACTTTTTTTAAATAATCCAATAACAAAACGGTTTATATTATCAACAATTTCTCAAATTTACGACCCATTAGGCTTGATAGCCCCAATAACGTAGTTATTGTAGTAGTATATTAAAATTAATTGTACAAGAATTATGGAGATTAAAAATAGGATGGGATGAAACAGTACCTCAATCGCTACTTTGCAAATGGAATAAATTTAAAGACAGTCTTTATTCGTTAAATAGTTTAAACATACCGCGACAAGCAATCATTTCCATTTATATTAAAATAGAAATTCATGGATTTGCGGATGCATCTGAGAAAGCTTATAATAGTTGCATCTACATTAGATGCGTTCAGAATAACAATTAAGTTGTCACGCAATTATTGTGTGCTAAGTCACGTGTTGCGCCTGTAAAGCAAATAAAGTTACCTCGACTTGAATTGTGCGCGGCAGTATTGTTAACAAACCTAATAAAAAAGATTTTAGCATCAATTAAAATCACATTTGATCAGCGGTATTTTTGGACTGATTCGACAATTACGTTAGCGTGGATTCGCGGTTCTCCAAGTAAATGGAAAACTTTTATTGGTAATCGTGTAGGTGAAATTCAATCCATAAGTCATTGTACAGAATGGTATCATGTTATTTCTTCAGAAAATCCTGCAGAATCATTATCACGGGGTACTAGTTCCAATATTTTAGTAAATTCTAGTCTTTGGTGGAATAGTTCACATTGGTTAGTAAAAAATATAAACGAATGGAAGTTTCAAGAATCAGAAAATATTAGTAATCAAAATTTAGAAGAACGTGTTATAGTAAATACAGTAACAAACATTAACAAAGTCGAGTTAATTGACAACTTTTCAGATTTAAAACGTTTACAAAGAACTGTAGCGTACATTCTTAGGTTTAGAACAAATGCTAGTACTGTAAGAGAAAAAAGACACTTTGGTACTTTAACTGTAACCGAATTGAACAATGCATTAATATATTTACTACGTATTGTTCAAAGAGAATGCTTGTCGTTAGAATACAAGGAGCTGAGTAATAATAAAACCGTGAATAACAAAAGTCAAATACTATCTCTTAATCCGTTTTTTAATAAGAATAATTTAATAAGAGTAGGAGGTAGAATACAAGAATCTAATTGTACATACGACAAGAAACATACAATTATTTTACCACGCAATAATAATTTAACACATTTAATTTTAATAAATGAGCATGAAGCTTTACTGCATTGTGGAGCGCAAACATTATTATACTCTATACGAGAGAAATTTTGGCCAATATCTGGCCGCAGTGCTTCAAAAAAGGTAATAAAAAATTGCATTACTTGTTTTAAAGCACAATCAACTAATACTTCTTACTTTATGGGTAATTTGCCACCAGTCAGAGTAAATTCATTTTTGCCCTTTGAAAACCTAGGGGTTGATTATGGAGGTTCTTTTGTACTAAAAGACAGAAAACTAAGAAACGCAAAATTTATCAAAGATTACATTTGTTTATTTGTTTGCATGCGTACAAAGGCAGTAAAAAGTAAAGTAGTAAGTATAAAAAAGATTTACTGCTAGACGGGTATGACCAGTAAACATTTACTCAGACAATGGATCAAATTTTATTGGTGCAAATAATAAATGAATTGAAATAGCAGCATTTTTAAAAACGAAAAGTGACACAATTTCAAGATACCTTGCGGAAAATAGCATAAATCGGTATTTTAATCCTCCACGCTCACCTCATTTTGGAGGAATTTGGGAAGCCGGAATAAAATTAACTAAATACCATCTAAAAAGGGTAGTGGGAGATTCAAAACTAACGGTTAAAGAGTTTACCACAGTTTTAACACAAATTAAAGGTATCTTAAATTCTCGACCGCTTTGTCCTTTATCCTCAGACCCTAAAGACATGTCAGCATTAACTCCAGCACATTTTTTAATTAGAAAATCGTTAACGGCACTACCTGAACCAAATATTACTAACATATCAACTAACCGGTTAAACAAATTTAAATTAATGGAATCATTACGTCAACACTTCTGGAAACGATGGCACAAAGAAATAGTATCCAAAATGCAAGTTCGTAAGAAGTGGAAGCAAAATAGTGCAAACTTAATTAAAGTGGGAACACTAGTGTTAGTGAAAAGTGATAACGATTACCCAACTAAGTGGACAATGGGAAGAGTGACAGAACTTCATCCAGGAACAGAGGGTATTCTTAGGGTGGTTACCATTAAAACTCAAAATAGTGTAATTAAACGTGCTGTTAGACAAATTTGTGCGTTACCACTAGACAGATAAAAAAAACATTTCTTAAATTTTTTATTAAACAAGTGATAATGGTATAGAAATGAATGAAGAGTTTTAGTAGTTAAAGTGTAATTATTATTAGAAATAGGTTACACTTAATACTATCAGATCACATGTAGATATAAATGTTGAAAGTATTTATTTCAAGGCGGACAGCATATGTTAAATCTTAAAGATACGCCGCTGCTAATGATTCATAGTAAATCACAGTCACCCTAAGTAGTAAGGGTGGGGACAATGATTAAGTTTAAGATTTTTAAAAATGTACTTATTCAAGAATCAAAACAAGTAGTATATATTAGTAATGTAAGAGCTTGTATAAACAAATAACTATAATAATTAAATACAAGTACTTTAATATACAGTCCACAAATAAATTAATCACATAATCAACAATACATAACAAATGTGTAACTCGCCGAAATAATAATTGAAAATTAAGGAAAAAGAGAGAATAGTAACTGAATATCTATGTAAAACAGCTAGAAAATATTGGTAACGCTGCTCGGATTTACAACAAACGGATAACGTATTAATCAGGCTTTATAACGTTCTGTATATTAGCGCGAAGGGTTGGGCTCAGTAAAGAATTTGTTGTAATTATATAACTGCGAGTTACTGTTATTTTGATATCAAAGGCTTTTGAACTTAATGTTACTTTAAACTTAATGTTATTTTGAATTTAATTTTATTGTGAACTTTACTTTGATTTTTGTTTTATTGTAATCGATTATGTTCCTATAATTCTTTTTTTATATATTTTGTTTGCGAAATTTTGTTTGTCCGTTGCATTTTTTTTTTAATTTTATATTTTTTATTTCTTTTATGTAATAAATGTTAAATTGTTAATGTTACGGAGTTTTTACTTAATTAAACTGTTCACAAGTTAATATTATTGGTTTTTATTTATAATTTAGCGATTACATGCTGTAAAAGTAGATTCCAATAATGTGCACATTGCCGTACATGTTTTATTGCCCTCCTGGCGCCCTGTTGATTTTTGTTTATTTTAATTTTGACGTTTAATTTGATTTTCTTTTGAGTTTTCTAATCAGTCACGGAGTTTTATTTATAATCCACACCTATCTTTACTAAACACCGGCAAATACCTCGTTTATGTTACTTGCATACAGGTAAAAAACTAAAATAATTTATTGATCATTAGTTGAATATTTTGGTAGTGGCATTTACTTGTTATTAGATGTTATTAGGATCGCACTACACAGCAGCTAATTAAAATGTTAGATTTTTTTGTCATTTATACAAGGTTTTATAAATGTTTTAAATATGTTTAATAATAATTATAATAATAAATTATGTTTGTAACATTTATTTAATCAATTGACAAACTTTTTAACGTGAACAATGAGAGTTAGGCCTAGTGTTTATTAAATGCAGTTATAATTTTCGTAAATTTCCAAACAAAAAGTGTAAACAAATTAAAAAAATACAATCTAGCAATAATAGTTGTAAATTAATTACTCTTGTACATGTTTTTACTTACAGAAATTATAAAATAAATTTTTCAATAAACGTTACACTGATCAATTTAATTAAATGCAATTGTACACGATTGTTAAACATATATTTATGTATATATACTTTAATAATTATTTTTTCTAAAATTAGTATAAAAATCTATTGTTTTATGTTATCCTAATTTTATCACGCTACGACTATCGTGTCTGGCATAGATAATGCAACAAAGAAACACCTGATTATAAGTTTTGTACCTGTTTTATACTATGAAAGTTGGCGGTATACTACATGTTTACAAGAAAAATACCTGCCGAGAGTACAAAATAAGAGAATGCGAAAATGTCAAACAAAATACTAGTAACTCACATAATTTAATTAAAATAAAAAACAGGATTATATAAAGCAATTTTTTTTAAGTTTTATTTATATTTTAAAATAATAAAAATATTAATAAATTAAACAAACGCAAAAATTGTAATTGAGAAAAAAAAATTATTTGTGTTTATACATTAATTGTTTTTAGCTCAATGGTAAATATAATTATTGTTAATGTCTTGATCTTTTATTTACTAAGTTGTAAAGCAGTAAAAAAATTGGTTGAATACAAATCTCAAAACACGTGCGTATGTACAGTTGTTAAAAATAACAACCATAAAAACACCGTTATTGTTATGTAAATAAAATGCTATAAATATACGTATTCAATTATATCGTTATTATATGTATATCAGATATTTGATTTCCAATAAAAATTATGATTTTTGCTAAAAAATATACATGTATGTATCTAATATAACAAACCATAGTATTTAATTCATTTAAAATTTACTCGTAGTCATTATCAAAACTTTTACTTTTAGAATATCGCAAAATACGAAAAAATATAGAATTTATGTTCGTACATTAATTCTAATTGTCTCAAACAAAATCAATAAAGCAATTGTTTTTTAATGTATTAATTAACTAATAAATATATTATATATTAAGGTTGAAATGTGTATTATTATAACCTAAGCGACAAGATTACATTGCGTATCGCGAATTGTAGAGAGATTTAAACACGTAGTTTTGTTAAGGTATAGTCCAAATTTTCTAACTTTGAAAGTGCGTCATAACTGACGTTACTTTTAATGTAAATGCCACTACCAAAGTATCAATTCAACTAATAATTACTAAATTATTATTTTAGTTTTTTTGGTAGAAAAATATAAATATTCTTAACATATTTTCTTTAAATATGGCAAATAATTAATCTTTTGTATAAAACACGAGTATTTAGAATAAGAAAGGCTATTCAAAATGATAACAACAGTAAATGTTTTATTTGTCAAGTTGGTACCGGTAGCGGAGATGCCGGTTTGAAAGTATCATATTTATTCTCATTCTAACCTCGCTTTTGTGTTATTTAATTTTATTCATTTCTTGTTATCAATCAGTTCTTTTTAGAACTCTACTACCGTTCTGTTAATAATTACGCGCTGTGTTAATTAAATATGCCCAAAGCACTACAACAACAATCAAAAGAACTTGTAAGTCTTTTGATTAATTATTTCGAACAGGAGAAGAATAACGGGGGACCGCTTCTGCCACTGAATTGTCTTCGTGAGGTAATTGTCTATATTGTTTCTTAAAATTGTATTATCTGTTATGTTTTCAATTGTATTAGCGCGTTTGTCAAGCACTGCAAATTAGTATCAGTACCGTACGTGGTATGTCAGCTGCTGCTAAACGTAATGAAGTGTTAGCCGGTCCTAGCAAACACAGGCAACGACAACAACCAGTACGTAGCATAGATACTTTTACCAGTACATCAATTAGGAATGCAGTATACAAGATGTATCAAGAAAGTAAGTTTAATTTACTAAAAGAATTCATTTACACTTACTTTCGTTGATAGAACAACATATTACGGTAGCTACTTTATTAAATCACCTCAAACAACACGATATTTACAATGGAAGCAAATCAACATTATGTAAGATATTCCATGATATCGGTTTTCAATGGAAGATGGATAATCCACGAAGAGGATTAATGAAATTGCCATATGTAGCATTACTTCCTATTAGTTTTTTAAGAGAATACGTTCGTAACCTAAACAATCACTTTTGGGAATTTGTGTATTTAGACGAAACTTGGATTTATGAGAATGGTACAATCCCCCGATCATAGCAAGATGATAATTTAAAAAGCGTTAAGAAAATTAAGGGCGAAGGAAAACGGTTTGTACAAACAACCTTTTAATTGTTTTGTACTTAATTGCTTATTTGCAGGTATATTATAGTACATGCAGGTAACAAAAAGGGTTTTATTCCTGGAGCATCTTTAGTTTTTTCTTCTAATACAAAAAACCCAGATTATCATGGAGAAATAAATCAAAATATTTTTTTACAATGGCTTGAGAACCAGCTGTTAAAAAATCTAAAGAATCCATCTCTTATTATTATGGATAATGCTCGATACCATAATTCAGTTGAAAAAACTACTCCGACATCAACATGGAAGAAAGTCGAGATACAGAATTGGCTTACAGCTAATGAAATAACATATGACCCAGACTTGTTGAAACCACAACTATTGTCATTAGTGAAAAAGTGAGTTAATTGCAATCCAGTATTTTATTATTAATAAATAAATCTTAGACATAAACCACCACAAAAATACATTGCTGATCAGCTGGCCAAAAAATATAAACATAAAGTGCTTTGCTTGCCTCCATACCATTGCATTTTCAACCGTATTGAACAAATTTGGGGTATAGCTAAAAATTATTTCAATAGGCATACAGGAAGAGATGGTAACGGTATGATTAATGCAGTTTGTATGTGGCATGAATCGTTAAATTATGTTACACCAGTGATGTGGTCAAATTCAATTAGTCACTGCGAAAAAATTATACAAGACTGGTGGAACCGAGAAGTAGGTTTTTACAAGGAACATTTTCAACATTTAATAATAAATTTAAATGAGAGCGACGATAGTAGTGAACAAGACTCCGACACTGAGTAGGTTCCTATATATACTATGTATATTTGAAATCGTTTCTGTGAATATTCATGTTAAAACCAATTGTATAATGAAATCAAGTAATTAAAATATGTGTAATTTAACGTTTAATTTCATTTTAACCTTTCGAGTAGGTAATTCCTATATAAATTTAGAATTATTGTAGTTTTGTTGTAGGTATTTATGTTTTGATGTCGATCGAGTTATTTATAGAAAAACTAAAAGTTTGTTGTAACATACAGTGCGACAAAGTAAACAAAAACCCCGGAAAATATGTGAATTAAAATCCAAGTTTTGAACCGGTAAAAAATCCGACCAATCACAATTAAGAAATTCAAGCTGATACAATCCTTGACATAAGTTTGTATCGACTTGTCAATTGTGATTTTGCAAATCGCTGTTATTTTTTATTCTTTCCTTCAGTACATAAAAACAGTTTTTTTCAAGACTGTGTATATCTTATTTGTGGAATTGGTACGTATTACAAAATAATAAACCTGGATTTCCAATCAACATGTGCACAATGTGCATATAACCTTAAAATTTGTTATGGCTTTTAATCATTTAATGCAATTGCGTTAATTAATAATTATATAAAGACAGTATAGCAATTTTGCTGTAGATTTAATTATTTACGTTTGCTTTTAGTTGTATTATGGCTGATAAATCGAAGAAGACGGTTCATTCTGAAGCCCGGAACATTATTAAGAACGTTGTCGAGTTCTTTGATAAACAGAAGGCAGATGGTGTTTGGTCATTACCATTAGAGAAAGCAACTGAGTTAGCTGCTGCTGCGACAGGAAAATCGGTTTCTTTCATTAAAAAAATTAGGTAATTTTGAATGTATAAACATAATTTGTAAATAATCATTGTTATTATTAGGGCTGAAACGACAACATCTGAAAGTGGCATCTTAAACTCTCCCTCGAAAAAAAAAGAGAAGTGGTGGTTCTACAAAAATATCTTTTGACAGTATGGATTCTGGCATATTAAAACGAACTGTTCATGAAATTTACACGCTAGATAACAAAGTTCCTACGTTGAAAATGTTGGTTAACAAGATGCAGGAGAAAACTGGTTATTCTGGGAGTCGAGAAACACTACGACATCATTTACACCAAATTGGTTTTAAATTTAAAAAGTGTCACAATAACAGAAAGTTATTAATGGAAAGAAATGACATTGTTGCATGGCGTTCTCGTTATTTACGCAAATTACGACAGAACAATGACTTAGGTGCTAACAAGAAAGCAGTAACTTACTTGGATGAAACTTACATTCATCCCTCTTATGGAGTCGGCAGTTGCTGGCAATCTGAAGAAGAACCAGGAGTTTACCGAACTGACAGGGCAGGTCCACGGCATATTATAGTGCATGCAGGTGGTTTATATGGATTTGTCAATAATGGTCTTTTGATATTTAAATCGAAAAGTAAATCCGGAGATTATCACGACGATATGAACCACACAAATTTTTTTAATTGGATGCAAAAACAATTAATTCCAAATTTACCTCCAAATGGCATTGTAGTAATGGATAATGCACCTTATCATAGCGTTCAAATTAATAAGCCACCTAATCAATCTACACGGAAACAAAATATTCGTGAATGGCTAGAAGAAAATGGAATACCAACAACAAGTGACATGCGTAAAGCTGAGTTGATAACATTGGTAAAGAAATTTAATTACAATAAAACATATTATGTTGATGAGTTATTAAAACAATATGGTCATACTGTGTTACGCTTGCCTCCATATCACTGCGAACTTAATCCTATTGAGCTCATATGGAGTTTAGCGAAGCGTAAAGTTGCGATGAATAATGTATCTCAACGTAATAGTGAAATTGAAAATTTAGTGAGAAATGCATTTGCAGAGATAAATGTATCAGATTGGGAAAAATGTTGTGCACGGTTCTTATTATATTTTTTAAGAAGTTCTTTCACTTCTGTATTCAAAGTTGTTGCAATAATTAAGGTTTTTCTTGTTTTGTTAAAAATATTTGTATTTATGCAATATTAAATTCTTATAAAACTTTAAATAAAGTAGATAACTATAAAATGTGTTATTTTTTGTAGACAATGCTTAGTTTTCAAATTCACCTGATTTGGATTTCAATAATTAGTGCCTACGTACAAGTTTTTTATTTTTATTAATTTTCTACTACATTTTATTTATTAAATAGGAATAAATTTGTTCACAAAATTTTGAAACATCCCACAAATTAAATTTAAATTTGCCGCGCTGATACTTTTTGTGTGGAATGTACCTGTCAAAAAACAGCGACTTCCGTTACGCCTCCTCAGAGCTTTTGTTTAATCGGTTGAACTGTACTAAAAATGAAGTTACATTTAATCACCTAATTCGTTGACGTTTGCACGCAACTTAAAAAAAGCTGGCAACTATGTATTCATTTTCATTGATGACGCACTTTCAAACTTATAAGAATTTAATTATATTATCAAGTGATAAGAATAAAAAAAATAAAAGACTCAAATATGGCGTATTTTCAAATTATTTTATATAAAAAACAAAACAATTTTGCGAATCTATACAACAGCATAACAAAGTATGTTAAAATGATACAGGGTGTAACTGATATAATGCATAATCTCTTTATAAGAGGTAGTTAACGATGATTTCAAACACATTTGCTTTATGACCATATGACATATAATTTATTAAGCACGGACCTGTATCGTTTTATGATTAATAAAATAGAACATGGTTTAAAAAATGCAAGTTTAGTGTCAAGGTTATTTGTACTAACAAGTTCTTTATCGTTTGATGACTGCAAAAAACATTAAGCATCAAATTAAAATCATAATCTGGAGTATTTTTTATTTAACTTAAAATGCAATCATGCAAACGTCATTACTCGTTATTAAAATTCTGAATAACTACAAAAATACCTATCCGTAAATAAAAAAAAATAAAATTAATTACTAATCTCTAAAACGAACGCACTTACTCTATGAGTTTAAAATCGCGAAAACTTATCTACCACACTATAATCTGAGTAAAACTAGTAAATTAAACAAAAAGTAACGTCTAACAAAAAATTACAGAAAAATTAAACAAACAAACGAGGATATGATAACAACTTCACATCCAAATAAAAACAAAATTGACAAAACAAGAAATTATAAGTATTACTGCATCAACTTATTTTGTGTGAGTGCAATAAAACCTGTACCGTTAGCAAAACAGCCATTATCACTTTCAGATACGGTTGGTACAAGCTGTTTACTATTAACGTATCTTCAAGACCTGTGTCACAGGCTACTTGTATTCGGTTGAACCCGACGTATTTAAAAATTTACTCCACATTTTATATTTGACGAATAATTTATTAACATGTATTTTTCTGTAAACAAGTTTTCAATAAGATGGTTAATACGTTAAGCGCTTAGTTTTTTTGATAATATTTTGCTCGCAAATAGGGTAAACTTGTTTACACGATAAACATAAATTTAAACTAATGTAGCAAAAGTTTTTGTGTTTTTATATAAGTTTAAGTTTTGTTAAAAGTTATTCTATTATAAAAGTAAAGTATGTCTTTTATCAAAATTAAGTTGTAATCGATTAAAACATCTTACTTTTTATTAATTTGGTTTGTCTAAAACTGGCATAAAATTTAAAATATTTATATATTTAATACATATTTTATATCATAATGGCATTGTTTATTTTAATTAAAAATATATTTTTGTTGTTTTGATCTTAGGTTTAAATTCATTAGCCACAAAATGTATAGAATAAACTTAAATTAACACATGTATGTTTTGATTCTTGTTATTGCAACCAAGTTGGAACTTACTGAATTCCTCTAAAACTAGTGTAATAACATATAAAGTAAAACAATTTGTACTTGTATCTTTCTTTGGACTATATAAGTTTTATTCCCAGAACACTGCTGTTACCGGTCATTATGAACGGAAATCTTAACGTAATTAGGCTTTTGAATTTTAAAAGGAGTGCAATTTAATTATATATATAATGTAACTTTTTGTCGTACGTCAACAATTAGTACTTATATGTGCAAGCGTACGGTTTTGATAAAATTTAAAAAAAGTTAGTTTTATGAGCTAAATCTATAGGTACTGTTTGCTTTAGTTACCCAAATATAGAACAAGTTCTTTGCATTGGAAGCTGTGTTTTATTCCTGGTGAAAATATTACTATTAATGGACAGTTCTTTCTCACCAAAACAAGATGTCGATTTACTCAATACATGGCAAATAGAACAGACAAATTTGGTATAAAATTGTGGTAAGCTGTATACACTAAAGCAAAATACGTTTTCAATGGTTTTCCATATTTAGTATGTTTATTTAGTCTGAGTATGTTTTGCTGAAACTGCTAAAACTTTATGTTAAAAAAGGAAAGATTGTTACAACTGATAATTTTTTTTAATATATTAGATCTTGCTCCAATAAATGCCTTTGCTATATATAAAAAAATTACCGGACTGAAAATTACAAACAAAATTGCATATTGAACATAACTGCAAAGATAGCTGCTAGTTATAGAAGTCAAAGACAGAATGTACTTGAAAAAAAAACCAAAGAAAAGATGTAAACATTAAATAGGCAACTAGAATCAAAGAAAAGGTGTACACGTCAAAATAAATATTGTGAAACAAAACTAACAACGTTTGTGATGTAAAATTTACATTTGTGGAAAATATAGTAATAAAGCATTTCGCTGTTTGAATTGTGTATAGCTTCTAATGTTCTAATTAGGTACATTTTTAATAGTAATTTAGCACGTTTGTTATCATAATTTCTAATTTTTTGTCTTACGATAACACAATTAGAATGTTTTGATTACAAACTGACATTTCAATTTCCATATCAAGAAATAGCTTAAATAACAGTGTTTTTTTAATACCGGTCATTTTGACCGGATTTTGCGGTTTTAGGTAGATTGAATTTTCAGAGGTTCTACTGTTAAAAAACAGCATTGTAAAACTTTCAAAAGATTTAGCAAAACAAATAGGGGAAAGTGTTCTAGCTTGGGACGCAAATAAATTACAACAAAACAAATATTTTTGCCATCTGTGATCACAAATGCAAAATTTTTAGATATAAATTCAAGAACTCTAACACAGTCATAGATCTTCAGTTGGCAACACGATTGCTAGCCATAAACGGTAAATCGGAAATATTTTGCGTTTTTAATAAGTTAATTGATTTTGTGGAAACTGAATCAGGTGTGTAGATACTTACTTTTGTTCCGTTTTTAATGGTAACATCAAAAATAAGTAATTCTTAACTCTCAAAAGTATATCAGAAAAGTGCAACTACGGTGTATAACTTTTATTTCGGGACACGATTTTGCATGTACTTTTGGACTGTACCAAGGTACATGTAAGTACATTTTTGAGTAAATTATTATTAAAAATTTCTTTTGGTTTGCTTTTATTGCAGCAACATGCCACCAAGTAAAACCGGCAAAAAAAGAGGAACTGTTAGTGCCTAGTAAACACAAAATTGATACTGTTTAGTAACAGTTTCAAAACAAAAAATTTATAAATCACTTTTGTTTCAAACATAAAAGAAACCTAAGTGCAATAAAATAGCTACAAGTCCATCGCCGTTTCACTTATTTCATTCAGTATAGCTTTGGTATTTTAAATTCAAACCTGTTGCAAAATAAATGCATTTGATTTACGTTTTAAAAGCTTCGTTCTTGAACTGATACTAAATGATCAATAACTATATGATTTTCTTGTTTCAATAATAAACAAAAACAATTCTTTCAATAATATAATAATACGTTTTTTAATATACACGTTTCAAATTTTATTGTACAATAACTATTTTTAAATACAATATCACATTGAGTTTCAGTAAATTTAGGTTTTCCAAACAACCAGATTGTTTATCAATTCATTTTTACATATTGCAACTTTCTTTGATGTGATGAAGCCTCGAAAGCTGTTACTGTTGGGTAGCAACTTTTAACCGCATCTGTAACATAGAAATAAATATTTCATTTATATACATAATCATAGAGTTACAAAAAATTAATTACATTACACAAACTTAATATAAATATCATTTTAACAATCAGAAGAAAGTTAGAAAAACACTGTGAATACCTTTAGCTGTACATAACCGTATAGAATACTTGAAGAATTGAACTGTAATTGATGACACTGGAACTTTAATTAATCCTAAAGTATCATCAGATGTACGCAATAATCTACCTTAACGCTATCATGTGTGTTAATTTACATTCTTTTTTATACAAATTTAAACATGATACATAAAGAAGAGAAATGATAATAATATTGATTACATTTATGGATTATAATAAAGTGTCTCGACTTACCGTTTATTGTTTCATTTCGTAATTGTACACACAGCATCACTTATCAAACTACAACCAAACAAGTGAAAAGACATCAATTTGCAGCGCAAGCGTTCACGACAGTAATCAAAAGTTTAGCAACGACTAATGCTGACTAATCCCAAAGTATTCGTTTTTACTAAAAGGATTCCACTGTTTTGAAAATAATTCCATCTTATTTAATCGATCTTTAACCAACTTTAGTCATTCAAAAAGTATTCGGTTTTAATAAATCAATTTTTAAACGATTGCTGATTTATTGGAAAGAAATTGCAAGTACTGAAACGATTTAAAAATGATTGCGAAAAATCGGAACTTTTTCAATGTATTTACTGTCAATTACATGTAAATGAAATAAAAATGAAACTAAGACAAAACAACGTAATGAAACAATAGTTTTAATTTAGTGACTGTAACAGTTTGAATCTGTGTTTACTGGGTAGAGATGGTATTCGAGAAGCAGTATATGGTGCTTTAGCCAGAGCTGGGCAAGTTACTTTGTAAAAGTAGTTAACTACTAACTAAAGTTACTACTTTTTAAAAGTAGTGTAAGTTACTAACTACTAACTATCGTAAATCGAAAAGTAGATACTTTACTAACTACTCAATAATTGTATTCTAAAATATAAGTTATTTTTTTCAACTACTTGTAGAAAAAGTAGTTCTGAGACGATTTATGTTGTACCACTTTCAGTCATATAAACATAAGTACCTATATAGACCACAATATAAATACTGAATTATTATTACATTAAAGAAGTAAATCAATCACGCTCACACAATAACAGTATTACAATTTTAAGGTAAGCACTATTATTCTATTATCATGTATATCTATTTTATTACAAATTCTCAAAAACAAAATTAATAAAATAAACCTTTAAAAAAACAGAACTTAAAGTAATAAACTTATTGTGCTATTCAATATTCATTTCCTTTTCACCAAAGTAATTTTTTAGAAAGAGCATCAGCCAATGCATTTCTTTTGAGCGAATTTATGAGTGAAAAACAAAAATAATTGCTCGACAGCAGCTGATGAAGATAAAATTGTACTATATCTAATGAACATTTTTTAAAAAATCTTATAATCATCTGACATAGATATATGAATTCTGTTATCTTCCAGGTGTTTCAACAATTCCAGTTCTATTCTTCTACTTTTGTGAGCACGTTCATTCTCAGTATTAGAAAAAATGTGTAACTTTTTAGACAAACCAGGTTCATCAAAATCAAAAAAACCTTCATTTTGTTGAAGTAATACTTTGTTTACGTTTAGATCAGTGGCATTTAACATTTCGAAACAAATTAGGTTTGCTACATTTATATTTTTTTTTGAATAGTCTTTACATCCGTTTATTTCTGCGTTACAGTTCATGACTTGAAGGACACGTTTTAACCTGCGAAACTGCAATGCAAGCTGAATAATTGTAGCCATTGCATGTAATGGAAGCCGCTAATAAAGTAGTTTAATTACTAGTAAAGTAGTTAAGCTATTAACAAAGTAGTTTAACTATTTTTGTAGTTAAAATAAGGTAGCTAACTACTTTTTAAATACGATTACACGAAAAAAGTAATTTATTCCAACTACAGTTACATTATTAAATTAAAGTAACTTGAATATATAGAATACAACTATCGTCAACAATAAAGTAGTTAGATTAGTAGCTTAACTACTTTGTAGTTAACTACTGCCCAGCTCTGGCTTTAGCTAATCATGTAATCTGCAGAGAAGCAACTAAGCTACATAATATCAGTAAATCAACCCTTGCTCGTCATATCAAATTACACAGCGAATCTGGAAATCAAACTTTTAAATACTCCACAAAAAATGCTGTAAAAAAATATTTACAGAAGAAGAGGAGCAGTATCTAGTGGAATATTAAGAATTTTCAGCTAAGCTTAATTATGGTTTAAATAAACAAGAAATACGCGTATTAGCTTACCAACATGCAAATTCAAATAGTAAAGAAACTCCTGATAAATAAAAAAAAGAAGTAAGCAGGCAGAGAGTGGCTTCAGTGGTTTATAAAACGGAATACAAGGTTATCATTGAGAGAACCAAAGCCAAACAGTCTATCTTGATGAAATTTTTTTGAAACTTAAAGATTGTCAACAAAAACACAAATTTACACCAAATAACATATACAACGTTGAAAAAATTAATAATACAACTGTTCATGTTTCACCGCGTATCATTGCTCCCAAAGGAATAAAAGAACTTGGGTGCATAACTTCTGGCAAACGTGGTATCAATATAACTATGATTGTTGGTACTAGTGTTGTAGAAAACCACGTACTACCAGTGCTAATTTATTCTCACGTCTATTTAAACCTGTTGAATGGGGTTTCCCAAAATTGCAAACCCGTCAGGTTCGTCCAACAAAGCAAAATTCCTTGAGTACATGCAACATTCCATCGAACATGTTAAGTTAAGTAAAGAGAACTTGGTCTTGTTAGTATTTGACAACAATGGCAGTCATTGATTCTATTGATTGATCTGGCAAAATCCTATAGTATGGTATTACTTACATTCCCACCTCATAATTCCCATAATTCGCAACCACTAGACCAAACAGTTTTTGTTCCTTATAAAACTCACTAAAACCAAACTGCTAAAAAATTGATGCTTCGAAAACTAGTAAAACTTGAGGTTTTCTATAATTAATTCTTGATTACTCTTGTAACAGACCAACCAAACCCTGACGCAGAAACGCTAGCGCACAAAAGCTACCTAATATGAATAAACCTGGACTCATCCAATCAATCTCAAAATATCCTAAAGAAAACGAATAATATTGTAAGCCCCCAAATGCAAAGACCGTATTCAAAAGCAGCACCAAGAAGAACTACAAGAGACAGAAAAAAAGTGAGTTAAAAATAGACTTTTTTAGAAAACAATCTAAAAAATCTAAAACCAAAGGTTCAAAAATAATCAGAAAAATGTTACAAAAAGCAAGTTCTGACAAAAACAATATTGAAATACCAACGCAGGATTCTAGTATCGACGATGACAATTATTTGGAAAAAATAATTGAGGAAGGAAATATAGAAATGGAAACGGAGAGAGAAATAGATAATCGACTTGGCGGGGTTACTGCCCTGCCCCTAAATACTTCAATATTGGAAGAAGACAATGTTCCAAGGTACAATTAATACTGTTTTAAGGTACAAGACTCTGTTGGACTTTGGAACAATTACCACCTGTCAATAGGCAAGGTATCAATAGCCAAGTATTACATCTAACTTTATCAAAAATTATCCTAATAAGTAAAGAAACAACTAGATTTTACAGTGTTTACAGTCTTCGTTCAAATTGGTAAATGTTGAAAAAAAATTTAATTAAACTATGTCTTAAAATGTTTTGTAATTGGGTTTTTGGTGTTACCGATTACTTTAGAGGGTAAAGTGAAGGCACTAAATGTGTTAGTCGTTCCAGAGGTTTCACAATCTTTGATTTTAGGGATTGACTCTTATCTCTGTCATAGGTATCCATGAACTTTTTTCCAAGTTTCATCTGACATCAGATGAACAAACTCTACGAACTTTAGTGATTGATAAATACATCTTTTCTCAAGTTACGGGTCTAAGGTGAACGAACTTAGTCGAACATCATATTCGAACTACGGCTGAACCAATTAGGCAACAGTACTATCCACTATCTCCTACCATACTACAAGTAGTCAATCAAGACGCGATGTTAGACCTAGGTGTAGTAAAACCTTCAAACAGTCCTTGGGTTAGTCCCATTGTACTCGTTAAGAAAAAAGACTACCGGTTTTGCGTAGACTTCCGTAAAGTAAACACGGTTACTCAAAAAGATCTCTTATGTGTCTGCTATTCTTGATTGTCTCAAATGTGCTAAATATTTGTCTAGCTTAAATATTCGTTTGGCGTACTGGCAAATTCCTCTTCCTGTTAATTCAAAACTGATTATTGCTTTTACTATTCCGAATCGGGAACTTTTTCAGTTGACTCGGATGCCGTTCGGATTACACAATTCACCTGCTACGTTCTAACGACTCATAGATCGGATATTGAGTCTGGAATTAGAAGCTTTTTGCTTCCCTTATTTCGACCATACTATTATCGCTACATGTACATATTTTTTCACTAGTGTTACAACGTCTTGGTACGGCTGGTCATACGCTTAGTAGAAACAAGTGCTATTTCGATCGACCAAAACTAAAGTATCTGGGTTATGTATGTTACGAGAAACTCAGGTTTCTTGAGTTGATCCGTCAAGAATAAATTGTTACGCTGGTCTTCTTGTAACAAAACAAAGCAACGACTAGCACAGCTTCTTCGGAGAGGGATCGCAGGCTTTGTTATGTGTGATTATAACGTGAATCTAAAAAAAAAGCGCCAAAACGATGAAAAATTAAATCCAGGAGATACCGTCTAACTCTACCCGTAGCAGGAAAAGAATAAATAACACCAAAGAAGTAATAACACCGAATATATATATTTATGATATCACAGAAGATGAAGAAGGTATATAAATGTACAGTCAATAAATTAAAAATCGAGACACTACCTGCGTCCGAATACAAGAATTTAGTTGTTTAAATGGGGTTTAACCCTATCAATTACAGACCCCAAATAATTTCAGGTAAACTATTTATTGTCCATACTTTGTAATCTGCTAGTTGTTTTTACTAAAGAATGATTTTATCGTTTACGTTTGCAATGCACTGCTTTTGGCGGTTACATTTTTAAAGAAATTTAAATTTGGAAATGCATAATCAAATTGGTTAGTAGTTTAAGCTTGATTATTAAGATAAACAACTAAAAGACTATAGCAGATTTAAGAAAAGCACAGCATTATTATTAACATATATAATAATTAATAGATAATCCACAATTTTTTTAAAAGCAATTACTTCATTACATCAGCATATCATTGCTTAAATACCTACTAATGCTAAATCGTTGAAGACGAAACGGGTTATTGAATTGTTACGATCATTTTATTTGTTCTGATTGACTTGTGGTCATTCAATTTAGATCGAATAAATCAAATATCAGAAAACAATTAGTTTCCCTATAAATTAGACAAACCGTTAAAATGTAAAGTAATCGTATTCAACAAAAAATTGTCTACCAATATTTGTTTTCTTAAATGTAGCAAGTTATTATATTCAATACGGTAATTTTTTACAGACATTTTTAACTACAAGTGATCATGAATTAATATTTTTTTCTAAAAGTGCAAGGACACGCTTTGTCTGCAACAATATAGCACCAGTAGGTATTTAGGAAATGATATTCGCTAATTAACTTTTGTGTAAGAATTTCTTAAACACAAGAATCATATATATCATTAAATTTCTTTTTTAGTTGTTTAAGTTAATTGTCAAATTTAATTTATAAACTAACAAAATTCCAAGATTAAAATAAATCCAACTATTTAGAAAACGTAACAAAAAGTATACAAAGGTCATTAAAAGTAACAAAAGAATCCTGAAAATACCGGAAATGTATTTATTGTGATGATAATTATATATTGTATAAACATTTCTTAACTCATGGTATTTGGGAATATTGATTTAAATCAACTAAAATTTAGTCTACTAGTTATGCACGTTTTCACACTCAATTATAATGTATAATAAATTCCAGAATTTCTTAAAATCGCAATCAAAACAATTTGTCTTTAAAAAAAATAGCATTACAAATTTACAATTAAGTAAGAAATCTTTTTTGGTTATTATTTTGTCACAAGGTAATCTTAAATTCTGACTGTGTTATAATACCTAAATGTTATGCAATAAACTGATACTCATATTCGTTAATGAAGCGTTTATTATACTAAAATATTGTATAACCA
Organism: Aquatica leii; assembly: GCA_035610365.1. Taxonomy (NCBI): domain Eukaryota; kingdom Metazoa; phylum Arthropoda; class Insecta; order Coleoptera; family Lampyridae; genus Aquatica; species Aquatica leii. Next base: position 105,677,012 of record CM069432.1, read on the forward strand.
TATGGAGCATAAAACTAATAACGATATAAACTTCTTTGTTTTGAATACATTCCTTTAACCGCCTGGGTATGGATGCTATCAAGTGATTTAACTATTCCACACCACTTGTCTCCCAAGCAATTTTAATTGCTCCAACTAATTCATTGCGATTTTTCGGTATGAAGATGGGACCTTGTTGTTCTTAAAGATATGCACCATGCACTTTGCTTGTTAGGGCAACACATTTATGTTATTTTTTGTAACCAACGACGAACCATCGTGGATGCGTCTATAGGCACATTGAGGAAATCGTTATGAGGCCAATCATGTTAGAGAAACTAAACGTAGTGGCTACTTTTCTGTCAATGTGTGGGGTTGGATTAGCTCGAGAGGTCGAGAGGTCGAGGTATTTGTTGGATCATCGATGGTCGACTAAATTCTCACGGTTATTTGAATATATTGCGGGATGTTATAGAGCCGTCTGTCGAAATTGTATATCCAGACAGAAATTATGTATTTCAACAAATAAGTTTTCTGTTATATATCATAAACTTAATTTTTCTTGATTTGACACAATGGTTTTGACACTTTTTTTGTTACAAGGGCAATGTGCCTATAGACGCATCCACGATGGTTCGTCGTTGGTTACAAAAAATAACCTAAATGTGTTGCCCTAACAAGCAAAGTGCATGGTGCATATCTCTAAGAACAACAAGGTCCCATCTTCATACCGAAAAATCGCAATGAATTAGTTGGAGCGATTGAAATTGCTTGGGAGACAAGTGGTGTGGAATAGTTAAATCACTTGATAGCATCCATACCCAGGCGGTTAAAGGAATGTATTCAAAACAAAGAAGTTTATATCGTTATTAGTTTTATGCTCCATATGGTTATACAATATTTTAGTATAATAAACGCTTCATTAACGAATATGAGTATCAGTTGATTGCATAACATTTAGGTATTATAACACAGTCAGAATTTAAGATTACATTGTGACAAAATAATAATCAAAAAAGATTTCTTACTTAATTGTAAATTTGTAATGCTATTTTTTTTAAAGACAAATTGTTTTGATTGCGATTTTAAGAAATTCTGGAATTTATTATACATTATAACTGAGTGTGAAAACGTGCATAACTAGTAGACTAAATTTTAGTTGATTTAAATCAATATTCCCAAATACCATGAGTTAAGAAATGTTTATACAATATATAATTATCATCACAATAAATACATTTCCGGTATTTTCACGATTCTTTTGTTACTTTTAATACTTTTTGTTACGTTTTCTAAATAGTTGGATTTATTTTAATCTTGGAATTTTGTTGGTCTATAAATTAAATTTGACAATTAACTTAAATAAGTAAAAAATAAATTTAATGATTCTTGTGTTTAAGAAATTCTTACACAAAAGCTAATTAGCGAATATCATTTCCTAAATACCTACTGGTGCTATATTGTTGCAGACAAAGCGTGTCCTTGCACGTTTAGAAAAAAATATTAATTCATGATCACGTGTAGTTAAAAATGTCTGTAAAAAATTACCGTATTGAATATAATAATTTGCTACATTTAAGAAAACAAACATTGGTAGACGATTTTTTGTTGAATACGATTACTTTACATTTTAACGGTTTGTCTAATTTATAAGGAAACTAATAGTTTTCTGCTATTTGATTTATTCGATCTAAATTGAATGACAAAAAGTCAATCAGAACAAATAAAATTATCGTAACAATTCAATAACCCGTTTCGTCTTCAACGATTTAGCATTAGTAGGTATTTAAGCAATGATATGCTGATGCAATGAAGTAATTGCTTTTAAAAAAATTGTGGATTATCTATTAATTATTATTTCTGTTAATAATAATGCTGTGCTTTTTTTAAATCAACTATAGTCTTTTAGTTGTTTATCTTAATAATCAAGCTTAAACTACTAACCAATTTGATTATGCATTTCCAAATTTAAATTTCTTTAAAAATGTAACCGCCAAAAGCAGTGCAATGCAAACGTAAACGATAAAATCATTCTTTAGTAAAAACAACTAGCAGATTGCAAAGTATGGACAATAAATAGTTTACCTGAAACTATTTGGGGTCTGTAATTGATAGGGTTAAACCCTATTTAAACAACTAAATTCTTGTATTCGGATGCAGGTAGTGTCTCGATTTTTAATTTATTGACTGTACGTTCTCAACAAAATTTACACTTAGGTCAAATTAATTATAAGTTGCGCCGAATAGCGAGCAACACACCGTACAACAAGCTGACCCTGTCGATCTAAGCAGTTACATAAACATAACGTCTAAATTTATATTTACAAATCTTTAAATTATAGACAAACAAAACAATTTAAGCCTTCGAGACTCAACGCGCACTGCTGCTGATAAAGGTTTGGAATTTATGACTGTTTCTACCATCGTTAAGGTAGTATACATATCCTCGAATGTTAAATTCGCGTCTCCCAATATGCGTCTCAGGTGTACCTTAACAGATTTCACGGAACCTTCCCACAAACCACCTTCATGGGGTGCTCTAGGGTTAATAAGTTTTCATTGTATGGATTTCGAATGGAGATAATTGTAAATTTCGTATTAAGATTTCTGATTGTTAAAAATACTGAATAGAAACTCTAACTTGGAACGTACGCCACGAAAGTTAGTGGCATCATCGCTGTAAATACAGTTCGGTAATCCTTTGCGCGCTCTGAAGCGCTTTAGAGCGCTTATGAAAGCATCAGTAGACAACGATGTTACCAACTCTAAATGCATAGCAGTAGTAATCATACAAACAAAAACGCATATGTATGCCTTGGATAACCGCACACCTCTAGTGCGTCTGTTTTTTATGTTAATTGATCGTGCATAATCAATGCCGACCTTGAAAAATGGGAAAACTGGATCTAGTCGATCCTTGGGAAGATCACCCATCAGAGGATGATGAGTGATATGTCTTGCTCTAAAGCAATTTGTGCACTTACAAACAATTTCCTTTATGTAACTGAGACCACCAATTGGCCAAAACCTTTCACGTATTGTAGCAAGAAGAGCTTGTTTTTCACAATGTAAGAGTTCCTTATGGTAGCTTCGTATTACTAGTTCTGTAAATTTATGTCCTTTTGGTAACAGCAAAGAATGTTTTTTCTCAAAGGAGAAAGAAGAATAGGATAATTGACCTCCGACGCGTAGACAATCATGGTCATCTAAGAAGAGGTTTAATTGCTTGGTTTGAAGACTCTTTACGTCCTTTCTAGCCTGAAAAAAATGTATCTCATTTTTGAAGGAAGAATGTTGACAAAGTTTAGTCAACGTTAATAACGAATTTGTTAACTCATCCACTTGGAGATCATTTGTGGATTTGTCAGTCGTACGGCAGTTCTTTATGAATCTTAAAACATAAGCCAAAACTCTTTGAAGTTTGGCAAGAGACGAATATTTTTCAAAAATTGAATAAAAAAAATTAACTTTCGAAGAAGTAGTACTGACCAGTATCACTGATTCCTTACGCTCCTCCGTTTTGTTTGTATCGAGAGAATAATTAGTAAGCGGATACAAATTATCTTGCAATAGAAATTCTGGTTCTTTAAACCACAGCTTATTGTTTTTTTTTAAATCAGTGACATCTAGGCTACGTGAAACGAAATCAACGGGATTATTGGAGATGCCAACATGATGCCAATCTCCTGCAATTGAACATTCGTGAATGGTAGCTATTCGATTAGCTACGAATATCCGGTATTTATAAGGAACATAACTAATCCAATTAAAAACGATTTTTGAATCAGTCCATAAAAATATTTGGTTTGCTTGAACGTTAAGACCATTTACGACCTTAGTGCACCACTCTGCTAGTAGAACTGCAGCGCATAACTCCAACCGGGGAATGGTAATAGTGCGTTATGGCGCTATTCTAGATTTAGAAAGAACAAGATTGGAGATTATATCGCCTGACGGAGTACGGCAGCGAAGATAAAAACAAAAACCATAAGCGAGTCTGCGGGCGTCAGCAAACCCATGCAATTGTACCTCAGTACACTGAGGTGGAACGAGACAACGGTCTACAGTAATGGTGTTTAGATTGCTCAGTTGAGCCTTAAAGTTTATCCATCTTTCGACAAGGTCGGATGGAATGGGTTCGTCCCAAGCAATGCCAGCCTACCACAAAGATTGCATAATTAGTTTTCCTTGGACAATAAGTGGCGAAAAAAGACCCAAGGGGTCAAAAATCTTTGATATGACTGAAAGCAGCCTCTTTTTAGTAACTACGTTATCACCATTAGGAATTTTGGTTTTACAAAACAAATAGTCACTTTCAGAGTTCCAATGCAGGCCTAAAGTCTTAGAATCGTTCTCCAAGAGGAACCGTACCGAAGTCAACATCTGAAGTATCGGATGATTCAAGAATTTTCGATTGATTGGATAGGAGCTTACGAATAGTAAACACTGCCGTAGCGAGAATATAGGTAGCTTCGTCTTTGAGACGGACGGCCTTTTCGACGGAATCTACCGAAAATAAAAATTCATCCATGTAAAAATTTTTGGATATGACCTCCTCTGCTTCAGGAAATGACCCCTTGTTCAGCTCGGCGAGGTAAAGCAAACAATAAATAGCCAGAAAGCTGGCTGATGCCGTGCCATAGGTAATGGTGTTTAGACAGAATTCATGAATAGGTTCAGAAAGGTTCTCTCTCCAGAGAATATGTTGAAATTTTCGAAAACTGGGGTGTACATTGATTATGCGGTACATTTTTTCAATGTCCCCACAAATGGCAACCTCGTATGCGCGGACACGCAAAAGAATGTACAGTAAATTGTCTTGTATTTGAGGCCCTGCTATCTGAGCATCATTGACAGAGTACCCAGTAGAAGACTTCGAACTGACGTCGAAAACGATGCGTAATTTTGTCGTTAAAAAAAACCTTTTGACTACGGCATGGTGAGGAAGAAATTGTGCTGATATGCCAGTAGTGTGGATGATGCCATCAGCAGAGTTAATACTAAAAGGCATACTAGGGGGGCAGATTCTCAGCTTCAATGATCTTCGTCATATGGCCTAACCTTTCGTAATCGGACATGAGTTTAGAATATTCCCTTACAAGGAAGGGGTCTTTATGATTACGTCGTTCTAAAAACAAAAATCGTTTTTTTGCTATCTGCCGAGAATCGCCCAATAACGCCAGTTTTGAGTTAGGTATGTGCACTGAAAGATGACCAGTGTGGTCGACGCAAACAGTATCAATAAATTGATTATAACAGAATTTTTCGTGCGGGGAGACTAAAGAAAATTTTGAAACTGGTGTAGTGGTATCTAACTCCCAGAATCTTGTTAATGACTGATGCAGATCAAGGTCTGACTGTTCAGTCTCTGTCGTGGTATGACAGCTTATTGTACTAAGAGTATGAATGTTGGTATTTGAAGACTGCGTGACAGAACGCCTTGAAAAACCTCCTGAAACCACCCAACCTAGAAGAGTATTCTGTAATTTGGGCATGGAATACCAGCCATATTGTCTCAGGCCTATCGAACACACCTAACATCTTTTTTCTCTTTCTATATAAAATACCCAAGAACTAAATCGGCGTCTCTTCTCCCCCAGAATTCTGGGTACAACCACTTTTGCGTAGCATACAACAATTTAGTAGTACTTAAATAATTATACAAACATGCAAGTCACGCGCATAGGCGTTGGTAACTATAACTACAAATATGTACAAAACGGAACAATAGCATTGTAAGCATCAAACCCTCCCATTAACAGATACGGTTGTGACAATTAATTGACAATATTTAATAAAATAATAGTTTGCTAGTGGTCATTTTTTTAGCTTATGTTGCAAACTGTAAATTTTATAAAAACAAATAGTTTGTATGCCACTACTTGTAAAACAAAGTCAATTTGCAAATCTTTATGAAAAGTGACGTTTTGTTAAAGATATGACTACACTACTGCTTGATATAAGTCTGATACGCTGTCTTGTATAGATACGTATTATAACGGATTTTAAAACTAATGTATTCAAACTAACAATTTACATGATTACTCATTAAAATTAAACTTACAGAAAACACTATACAAGCTGAATAAATATAACAAACTAACGTCGGCAAATACAATAGTTGTTTACTTGGTGCACTTGTTTATCTTAACAACACGTTCCTTTTTTCATGACGTTATATTTATTTAAAGCCGCATGTGCTTTTATAACACTTTATCTATTTAGACCAACACAGTATTCTTAACACTTAAGACTTATGACTAGACTCGCAATTTCTAGCGATTACTTTTTACGTACTCATATTACTTGTTACAAGAACATCCTGTTTCTTTCGGTAATTTTGAATGATCGCAAAGCTTAGACGTGTTTCAGTATCTTTAAAAATTAAATTTTGAATAAAGATTAAAAGGAATTCGTTGCAAAAAAACGATTACAATTTCTTTGCAATACAGTTCCAGTCGTTTTGTTAAACTTGTGACACCAGCAATAACTTATGCTTTGAAGCCTCTCTTGATGAGCTTTATGGGCTTGTACTTTTTCAAACTACTTCTTTGAATTAAATAATCAATTCATCTACCGACAAATAGCGCGAAGAATAAATATAATATAAATCTTTTGTTGACATACATAATCTATAAACGGTATTATTTTGAAAAGTTTATCAAAAGTTAGTTCACTTTTGTTGACCATATTAGGTATCATTTACATGAAGATTGATAATTTTTCGGAAACGTTTTATATGCATTATTTTTCTTATAAGACGTACATGATTATTACTATTAGCATTCCAGTTTAATTTCATACTAGGTAAATTATAGAATACCATTATCACTAAAATTCATATGTATGTTTTGAATTCAATAGTGTCAAAATCCAATAATTGATGGTTTTGCGGGGCTTACAATTTAATTCATCTACAATATACTGCAAAAAATAAGGCGACAGCACAGTTAAAAATATTTGGATATCTAATATGACATGCCTTAAAATTGCAAACGATTTGTCTTAGCACAACCTAAAAAAGTTTAGTGGCATCTCATAAGCTCGCTTCCAATTTAGATCTCGACCTTAGATGATTCTTCCGTTCATTCTTTCTTATTGTCATTTATTTTTGGAAGAGAGCTATCGTTCTTTTGCTCCATTTCAGGCAACCATCGCTTACCCATATTGTTTTCACGTAAAGAGGTTGAATACATTGGATGTTCATCTTCCGTATCCTCACCATTGACATTTGAGTTGACTGCCATCTCATCCGAAAGCGCAAAATTGCAATGGTATTTACCGTAATATAGATTGTTCGACTTACAATATTCTTAATGTTCCATTTGCAAAGCAAAATATGTTGTATACGATTACCAATTGTAATTCAAGTTTCAATAACGTATCCGCACAAGACTTCGAAAGTTTACAAATTATCTTTGCCAAAACTTTTTACAGAATTGTGATTAGTGGTTCACAAACTACATATAATAAGCAACAATTATTAAAAATTTAATATCAAAAAAGTAACTGCTCATTACAATTTTTTTTTGAACAGCTTATTTTAGAGCTTGAAAATCATCCTTAACTTCAAAATTTGAATTTACTATATTAGCGAATATTTTTCAAAATATTGTTGCATGTTGTCTAAATCTAAACATTATTAGAGGGATTACTTACCTTACATTTAATAGAAAATCATAACAATAAGAAATACAGTAAAACTCTGGGTAAACACTATTAAATTGAAGGAAGCTTTATTGATACAATGTAAATTACATTTCAAATAATTGTTACAAGTAGTACAAATATGCACTAGAGAGCTTTACCTTAGTTGCTACTTATCATAAGGATTACATTATTGTACAACAAAAATGTGTTGTAAGCTGTAAGTGCAAGTGGTAGATATACATATGTACCAAAACTACTTAAAGGGTTAAATAAAATACCTAGAGTATAAAATTCTTAATGGATAGGAGTAGAAAGAGGCGGACACCAAACCCTCAGGGCATGAAATTTAATTACTGTGACCTCGTCGCCAACGTACGTGAAGGTTTTTTTTTGTGAAAGTATTTTTCTGGTTTTTTTGTGAAAGTATTTTTCTCTCTCTCACAATGAATTTTTTTCTCTCTCACACATTTTTTTCTCTCTCACACATTTTTTTCTCTCTCACACATTTTTTTTCTCTCTCACATATTTTTTTCTCTCTCTTACAGCGAATTTTTTTCTCTCTCTTACATTGTTACATCATCGCATAATTGGTAATTTTGATTGCGTCGTGCGTCATCGCGTAACTGGTAATTTTTTATGCGTCATAAAGTCTCATGATTCAAGCGAGAAAGAAAATATTTTTATTTAAAAAAAGCTTGGGTGTACCTGGATTTGAACCCGGGTTTCTTGATTACAAAGCGGCGAACTTAACCGCTGACCTACGAAAATAAGTTAATTTTAAACGCTCAATTGTTGTATACAATTGGTTTTTTTAATTACTGAACAAAAGACTTGTAAAATTTATTGTACTTTATTTTTAAATTAAATTAACATTCATGGCATAATTATATCATTTTTCTACAGCATCTATGTCATTACGGTTTATCTGGATCTTCATAATTCACGGCAACTATACACACGGCATCTAATTATATCATTTCTACAGCATCCGTCGTGTTGTGGTTGATCTGGACTTTTCTAGTGGTCGATACTTTCATATTCTGTCTCTCTTACTCTTAATACTCTGTAAAGAATCGCTTATTAAAAAAAAAAATAAAAAAAAAAATTCTAAAAAGTTAATGTTGATTATAAGAAAAATAACACAAAAACAGCTGCATGCAAATTAGCAAAAAAAAAATTAAATTTAAGAAAATAACTACCAATTTCTTAAGAAAAATTAATGTTACTTGAATATATCAACTGCTTCTTTTTAAACGAGGTGTTGGTTTAATCAACAACATTAGAAATTAATTTAAAAAAAAAAAGAAATGGTCTAAACTAAATTAATAGTTAACAAATTTAAAAATCGCTGAAATTTAAAAAAAAATTTTTTTAAACTAACTTTTAATCAGGTAAATACTAAAATCAACTTTTTTAATTTAAAATAATCTTTTGTAGAGCATAAAATTGCATGTGTTTAAGCGTATAGGATTAATTTGCAAAATAAATAAACCACTTACCATTGTAATACACAGAAACACTTTAATTTAAAACGTTCTTACTAGTACGCAGCTAAAACTAAACAAAGTGTGATCGCTAACAATAAAAGAAAGTGTCATTGCCAAAAATAAATTTTTACAATTATTACTTATTAATTAAAGTTTTATGATACATACCTGCCGATTCATTCAGGTCGCTGATTGTTTCAACAAATAACTTTTCCAATGACATGTAATTAGTGTAAATTCCATAAGGTAGTAGTTATTCAAAAATTTTCTTTTGGAAGCCAAAGACATTATTATTATTATTATAATATATAATATTTTAAGATAAATCTTTTAAATTTTCAAGTACTTCATCTTCAATGTCGCTGAATATGAAAGCAGTTAACTCCGATACTAAAGTAGGTCCAAACTTGCACGTTTTGAGTTCGTTTTGGTACACACCCCTGGCATTAAGTGTGTTATAAATTTCTTGATCTGTATAATTAAAAAAATTATACTGTGATATTAACGTAAATTTAAGCATTTTACCGATAATTTTGCAATCTGCTGTATCAAGTTCTAAAATATTTTCTGAATTTCTGATTGAGTTTAGATACTCAACCCAATTTCTTTCATCCGTATTTGAAATACTTTATGCATCTAAGAAATAATGGAACTACTAAAACAATAAAAAAATGTAAACGTTTTACTTACACTATCCAAGTTAAATAATTTAATTAAGAAATAATTTTTTTAACTATGATTCAAAAACTAACGTTCAAAAAATTCAAGTTATTTTTTTAAAATTTAGTTTAAAAAGAAACAAATTCTTATAGCATTATCAAAGTTATTGAAAAAGAAATTTAACAAAAATCTTTAAGAGTTTTAAAAAATGTAAAACATTTTAAAGCTTACTTTTGTTTCCTGTTAGTTATAACTAATCAATGTAAAATTCTAAAACCATCGTTCAAAAATATTTGTTTTTAGTTTGCATTTCACACTCAGTTTTTCAACTTTAGTTTGAAAATTAATAAAACGTCAATGTTTTAAATAATTAGCAGAGTTTTTTAAAGAAATACAAATCACTTTAAAATGTTGCAGAAAGCAAAATATGTATGTAAAAATTGTGTGTGTTGAAGATTTTTATTAATGAATGTAAGATTCCAAAAGCAATGTTTCTCATCATATCTAACATATGTCAAATATTTTTCTACAATTGCTTATATATTTTTTAATATGAATCTTTACAGTGTTAAAAAATAAAGTATTGTAATACAGCAAATATTAATATTTGTTTCAAATTATTGATAATCGCTACATAATTATAGTGACAAGTTAGGTAATAAAATCCTAATTTTATTTTTGATAACGAGTAATTGTTCATGTCGAAAGCGAGTAAATAATGTTATGGTAATGATTATGTAATTATAGTGACAAATTCTAGAAATTAAGTAAAATTGTTAAAAAGTAGTTTATGTAGTACATAAAAAGCACACAGTTTACGAGTAATACGAGTAATCTTAATTTGGAATATAAAAACTATTTATGTTGAGAAGCAGAAAAGAAAGAAAAACAGAAAGGGTAAATATTGCACTCGGACATTATACTAAAATAATAATATCGTAAAAAAATCATGTACCTTCTTTTAACGATAACGTGTAATATTACTTATATACAAAACAATTCTAACATTTTGCACATTCTATTGCGCAAACAAATGTTATTTAAAGCTACATTTTATTTATAAGAAAGAAGAATACATATACAAAAATAATCAAAACAAAAAACTACACAACACAACAAAAACATTTATATAAGAATTGCAAGTTTTATTTAAAAAAATCTACTCGTGCACATTTTAACACGAATGATTCACAAATTCACCTAAACCCAATTAACATTTTTTTCTCTACCACAAAAACAAGAAATGTTATTTTATTACTAAAGACTTACGTACAAACAAACAACTAATTCAAATTGATGCAGATCAAAAATTAATTGTAAAACTAAACCGAATTATAATTGTATTTGTTTAAGCTGTATTGCAGCTACAGTTCTAAATTTTAAATATTGTTACTAATAAAAGTTTCTTTATAACAAAAATCTTTGACAATTACAAGTAACGCAAACTAAAAATTACAAAACGAATAGTTAAATAAAACCAAAACTTCTTAAAATCGTTAATAACACTAGTATACTTTTCTTAACATATAAAAATATTAGTAAATGTATTAACTATAGTTAACGCCAAAACTAAACAACATTATTGAAACAATAAAGATTATTTGAGTAACATAATTTTGTATTTCATTTGTTAACAAAAATGTTGATGGACTCGTTAAAACTTATTTTATATAAAACTTCTCTAAAAACACAATTTAACAAAGTTGTTGTAATATCAGCTAATTCAAAAACTACTCCTTAAATATTAATACACTTTACTCTAAGCTGGTGAAATAAAATTCCTAATAAGATCTGTATACGTTTCTATTACATTAATATTGCAAACTGTTTAAATCAGTCTGTAAATATTATAACGTTACAATTACTTAAGATTACAAGCAAAAATGTTAGTCGAGAATCATATATACATATATATATAGAAATAAACGTTTATAACAAGTTTAGAACACGTTTAAAGTCAGTGAATAAGTTGAAAGCTTATTTTACATCTCAACTGGATAATGTGGTTATTTTCACAATTTTATTGAAAACGTAGTATACAACTTAGTTAGTAAATGGCAAACCAAATGAAAATTTTAATCATTTTTGTAATAAACACGTGATTACTAACACATAAACTTTTAATTTAACGATTAACAGAAAAGAAAGAAAACATTTTTAACAAAATCTACTCTAAAAATCAAAGTTAAATAAGTGAATAAAAACCGTGTAAAATAGGAAATTTTCCTTATGCAAATTTCTTTTAGTTATAGTAATTACAGTCAATAACAATGTAATTAATGACTAAGGAAAGCCACAAACATATTTTTAACAAAAACTATATCAATTTTGTTTTAAACGATAATAATTAGATACTTTTATATCATAATCTCAAGAAACAAATAAAAATTGTAAAATTGTTAAAAGTGCAATAGGAATTTACTGGAGTTATTAGAAGTAAAAGAAGAAAAAACTTGTCAATGTTTATAATTACCTACTTAGTCATGCTGAAATAGAAAATTAAAAAACATTAAGAATACATTTATAACAAAAACTATTTAGCAATTTAGTTTTTCGTTCAAATGATAAAAATTAGATACTCTAATAGGTACTATAATCTCAAACAGTAAACAGATAAACTATTTTTTTTAATGAACAAAAAAAGCAATGCATGTACAAACTGTAAAAAAAAGTAAATGTTACAATGTTACAGCTACTAAAAACCTAAAGCAAAATTTAAAAGAACAAGAGAAGAAAACTACTTAAAGAATATCTGTTCTAATACAAATTGTTTTATAGTTAATGGTGTTATTGTTTAATTAAAAATTTTAAACTTGGGTGTTTTTTAAACGTGGTCTACGTTCTTCGTCAAATAATAAATTACAATCACAAATATCTAGAAACATTTGAATGTAAATAAGATCCTATTTTTAATTTTGCCATTCGTTCAAAATTAAATAATTGTTTAAAATATTGTAACTAAGAAGAAAAGAAAACGCTTTAGTTATATCTGACAATTTATTATATTATATTTTTTCTGGTTTGACAGGTTTTAATAACATTAACTTTTACTAAATTCATTCAAATTGAATCTGTTTAATCACTAACCGATATCTAGTTTATTAATTTAGAATTTTGTATTGAGAAGCAAGTACGAGATATTCACGAACGAATAGACTTGTTTATAGTTTCAATTTTTGTATTAAGATTTTTTTGTATAATGTAATCTTAATGACATACTTCGTTCCACGTGTGCACTAGTGTAAACCGTTAATTAAATATTATAACACGTTTTACAATTTAAGAATTTTTAAAATTAAAGTGTTGGTTCTATGGGTACTTATACGTAACGTTTAATTTTCTTCCTAAAGTTAATGTTACGAATAATTACTATTAAAATCAAACTTTATTAAAAATAGAAAACAAAATTACAAAACCATTTCAATACGCAAAGCAAAACTGATATACACATTGTCACTTAATCTATTATAAACAATTACGAATACATTCATTTATAAATTTACAATGTACGTACGAGGTAAATCTATTAAATGTTACCTCTAGTTAGTAGCAGTGTATTTAAAAGTAAATAAATAAATCATTAAAATATATGCTGTAACGTTTAAGAAACATTTAGTGTCACTTTAGATTATAAAAGATAGAGGATACGAAATAGAGCTACGCAAACCAAAGCAAATCGGTCTCTAATCGGCAGTGGCGGACAACTAAAAGCTATAACAGGATTACTTCTTTTAACTTCAATTATGAAAAATTTATTGTATACACTCACGGCTCTTGGAATGGTTATGTTACCTTTAATATTTTTTTTTAATATAAATTATTAGTTAACATAAAGTGTGAAACCGTCTTAGTAGTTATGTTTATGACGAATTGCTTTCTTATATTTATAAAATTTGCATACAACATAACAGGTAATTTTTATTTAGTTTTGCAAGCTTTAGTCTAAATTTCTTTCTTCTGCTATTATTGTCACAATTAAAAACTGTACGAACCACAATTCTAGCAAATGCTAAATTACGTTCAAACAAGATTTATTTAAAATATGTATTTAAAATGAAATAGCGATACACAACTTATTGTGAACCAGAGCAATGGCAATCAGACACTATATGACGTGCAGTAAGTCCATTTCAAATTCTTATCTTCCATAATCTAAGAGTTTGACAATAATTAATTTAAATTACACAGAAGAGGTTTTACCAACTAAACATAATATTTATATAGCGAGAAATTTAACTATGTTCTTTCTTTTTGACTTACTTAGTATTTTAATTTAGAAACGCCGTTCCGTTTTAATAATAAACATAAAATAACAACACAATTAATTTAAAAAGTATTACAGGCTGAAGCGTTTAAGGTTTGGTATGACTGATAACTTATTTAGCTGTTAAGTTTAAAAAATAGAAAAAACTAAACATTTATTTAATAGATCATATAATTAGATTCTGATTATAGTAATAAATCGTCTTAAAAAATTAAACTTGATCGATGTTAAAAAATATAATTGTCAAGGGCTTTAATGACCACAATAATATTAACTATTACTGACACAAAATAAGTAATTGGCAAAATAGTATATTATATATCAAGGTTGAGAAGTGCATCATTATAACCTAAGCGATAGATTATATCGCGAGACGCGAAGCGTCGAGGGATATAAATCGCGCAGGTTATAATGAACTTCTCAACCGTGTTATATATACAATTTTTTCCACTACTAGAATTATTAAAACCTTTCTACCTGTTACTAAATCAAATTTAAAATTTAAGATAATAATTTTAAATTCAAAATCAAGTCAGTAATTCTGACAGTTGTCATTAGTTTAATAGAATTAATTTTGACGTAATTCTTAATTGTGATTTAAAACACAAAAATAAACAGATAACGTAAGTTTTTATTGCTAAAGTTGTTTAAATTGTTTAAAAACATTATTATTTTAAGCATTGATTATATCTAAAATATATTTAACTCAATAATATTTACATTTAATTAAGCGCGAACTTCAAATAACTTACTTTTTAAAATCAAATTAATTTATTAATTGAGCGATTTGAAAACTTAAATTAGCATTAAATAAAATCTCTTGCTCTTGGTACGCAGTTTGGTAAACTTTTTTTCTTTGAAACTGTTGTAGTATTATCAGAAAATGTAAATATGTTCATTATTAACTACTAGTTAATAATGAAATATTATTTACCTGCGCTTAAAAAAGTACAACTTCACGGCCTTCTATTATACGTAATAATGCAAGCGTATACAACTAGTAGTGGAAAAAATTAATTTAATGTTATAATTATAAGTTGCTCTAATTTTTATGTTTTCAACAAAACGACTTAATTGAAATTATTTTTAATGTTATTAACAGTTGTTAAACTTTTATAGTAAACTTTATTATTAGAAATTCAATTTAACAGTTTAAAATAAGAAATATCTTACAATGTTAGGTAGTGTTTAAACAAAATTAGAGAATGAAATTGTGTTTTAATTCATTTATATTATAGAAAATTTGTATAAAGTTTTTACAAGTTTAACGATGACATGTTAAGTTCTCAAAAATCACGCTGGAACTGTATTCATAGTGAATTATAAAACAATACAAATTTTAATTTATTATTTGGTAGTGCAATTAAACTTAACTTTTTTAAATATTTTTCACTTGTGTTAATGTTATTCACTCCAACTAAACTTCATCACTTTTCGGAGAATCAATTATTGTAATAACCTAACCACACTTAAAAGTTTTTGTGTTTTACATCTAAAAGATTGTATTAAAGTCAATAAACTAATAAGTTTTGCATTTTTTTAGGCTAATTATTATAAACCTGAGATTATATTAACATATAAGAAGTAAGGTTAGCTTATTACAAAAGAAGTGAGGTTAACTTATTACAGAATGAGTGAGGTTAGATAGGCTCATTATAAGGTCAAGTAAAATTTATTGGTTAATCTTATATAGTTTGCGGTTTGACCTCATACTTAGCCTATCTAACCTCACTCTTTCTGTAATAAGTTAACCTCATTTCTTTTGTAATAAGCTAACCTTATTATTAAAACGGAACGGCGTTTCTAAATTAAAATACTAAGTAAGTCAAAAAGAAAGAACATAGTTAAATTTCTCGCTATATAAATATTATGTTTAGTTGGTAAAACCTCTTCAGTGTAATTTAAATTAATTATTGTCAAACTCTTAGATTATGGAAGATAAGAATTTGAAATGGACTTACTGCACGTCATATAGTGTCTGATTGCCATTGCTCTGGTTCACAATAAGTTGTGTATCGCTATTTCATTTTAAATACATATTTTAAATAAATCTTGTTTGAACGTAATTTAGCATTTGCTAGAATTGTGGTTCGTACAGTTTTTAATTGTGACAGTAATAACAGAAGAAAGAAATTTAGACTAAAGCTTGCAAAACTAAATAAAAATTACCTGTTATGTTGTATGCAAATTTTATAAATATAAGAAAGCAATTCGTCATAAACATAACTACTAAGACGGTTTCACACTTTATGTTAACTAATAATTTATATTAAAAAAAATTATTAAAGGTAACATAACCATTCCAAGAGCCGTGAGTGTATACAATAAATTTTTCATAATTGAAGTTAAAAGAAGTAATCCTGTTATAGCTTTTAGTTGTCCGCCACTGCCGATTAGAGACCGATTTGCTTTGGTTTGCGTAGCTCTATTTCGTATCCTCTATCTTTTATAATCTAAAGTGACACTAAATGTTTCTTAAACGTTACAGCATATATTTTATTGATTTATTTATTTACTTTTAAATACACTGCTACTAACTAGAGGTAACATTTAATAGATTTACCTCGTACGTACATTGTAAATTTATAAATGAATGTATTCGTAATTGTTTATAATAGATTAAGTGACAATGTGTATATCAGTTTTGCTTTGCGTATTGAAATGGTTTTGTAATTTTGTTTTCTATTTTTAATAAAGTTTGATTTTAATAGTAATTATTCGTAACATTAACTTTAGGAAGAAAATTAAACGTTACGTATAAGTACCCATAGAACCAACACTTTAATTTTAAAAATTCTTAAATTGTAAAAACGTGTTATAATATTTAATTAACGGTTTACACTAGTGCACACGTGGAACGAAGTATGTCATTAAGATTACATTATACAAAAAAATCTTAATACAAAAATTGAAACTATAAACAAGTCTATTCGTTCGTGAATATCTCGTACTTGCTTCTCAATACAAAATTCTAAATTAATAAACTAGATATCGGTTAGTGATTAAACAGATTCAATTTGAATGAATTTAGTAAAAGTTAATGTTATTAAAACCTGTCAAACCAGAAAAAAATATAATATAATAAATTGTCAGATATAACTAAAGCGTTTTCTTTTCTTCTTAGTTACAATATTTTAAACAATTATTTAATTTTGAACGAATGGCAAAATTAAAAATAGGATCTTATTTACATTCAAATGTTTCTAGATATTTGTGATTGTAATTTATTATTTGACGAAGAACGTAGACCACGTTTAAAAAACACCCAAGTTTAAAATTTTTAATTAAACAATAACACCATTAACTATAAAACAATTTGTATTAGAACAGATATTCTTTAAGTAGTTTTCTTCTCTTGTTCTTTTAAATTTTGCTTTAGGTTTTTAGTAGCTGTAACATTGTAACATTTACTTTTTTTTACAGTTTGTACATGCATTGCTTTTTTTGTTCATTAAAAAAAATAGTTTATCTGTTTACTGTTTGAGATTATAGTACCTATTAGAGTATCTAATTTTTATCATTTGAACGAAAAACTAAATTGCTAAATAGTTTTTGTTATAAATGTATTCTTAATGTTTTTAATTTTCTATTTCAGCATGACTAAGTAGGTAATTATAAACATTGACAAGTTTTTCTTCTTTTACTTCTAATAACTCCAGTAAATTCCTATTGCACTTTTAACAATTTTACAATTTTTATTTGTTTCTTGAGATTATGATATAAAAGTATCTAATTATTATCGTTTAAAACAAAATTGATATAGTTTTGTTAAAAATATGTTTGTGGCTTTCCTTAGTCATTAATTACATTGTTATTGACTGTAATTACTATAACTAAAAGAAATTTGCATAAGGAAAATTTCCTATTTTACACGGTTTTTATTCACTTATTTAACTTTGATTTTTAGAGTAGATTTTGTTAAAAATGTTTTCTTTCTTTTCTGTTAATCGTTAAATTAAAAGTTTATGTGTTAGTAATCACGTGTTTATTACAAAAATGATTAAAATTTTCATTTGGTTTGCCATTTACTAACTAAGTTGTATACTACGTTTTCAATAAAATTGTGAAAATAACCACATTATCCAGTTGAGATGTAAAATAAGCTTTCAACTTATTCACTGACTTTAAACGTGTTCTAAACTTGTTATAAACGTTTATTTCTATATATATATGTATATATGATTTTCGAATAACATTTTTTGCTTGTAATCTTAAGTAATTGTAACGTTATAATATTTACAGACTGATTTAAACAGTTTGCAATATTAATGTAATAGAAACGTATACAGATCTTATTAGGAATTTTATTTCACCAGCTTAGAGTAAAGTGTATTAATATTTAAGGAGTAGTTTTTGAATTAGCTGATATTACAACAACTTTGTTAAATTGTGTTTTTAGAGAAGTTTTATATAAAATAAGTTTTAACGAGTCCATCAACATTTTTGTTAACAAATGAAATACAAAATTATGTTACTCAAATAATCTTTATTGTTTCAATAATGTTGTTTAGTTTTGGCGTTAACTATAGTTAATACATTTACTAATATTTTTATATGTTAAGAAAAGTATACTAGTGTTATTAACGATTTTAAGAAGTTTTGGTTTTATTTAACTATTCGTTTTGTAATTTTTAGTTTGCGTTACTTGTAATTGTCAAAGATTTTTTGTTATAAGGAAACTTTTATTAGTAACAATATTTAAAATTTAGAACTGTAGCTGCAATACAGCTTAAACAAATACAATTATAATTCGGTTTAGTTTTACAATTAATTTTTGATCTGCATCAATTTGAATTAGTTGTTTGTTTGTACGTAAGTCTTTAGTAATAAAATAACATTTCTTGTTTTTGTGGTAGAGAAAAAAATGTTAATTGGGTTTAGGTGAATTTGTGAATCATTCGTGTTAAAATGTGCACGAGTAGATTTTTTAAATAAAACTTGCAATTCTTATATAAATGTTTTTGTTGTGTTGTGTAGTTTTTTGTTTTGATTATTTTTGTATATGTATTCTTCTTTCTTATAAATAAAATGTAGCTTTAAATAACATTTGTTTGCGCAATAGAATGTGCAAAATGTTAGAATTGTTTTGTATATAAGTAATATTACACGTTATCGTTAAAAGAAGGTACATGATTTTTTTACGATATTATTATTTTAGTATAATGTCCGAGTGCAATATTTACCCTTTCTGTTTTTCTTTCTTTTCTGCTTCTCAACATAAATAGTTTTTATATTCCAAATTAAGATTACTCGTATTACTCGTAAACTGTGTGCTTTTTATGTACTACATAAACTACTTTTTAACAATTTTACTTAATTTCTAGAATTTGTCACTATAATTACATAATCATTACCATAACATTATTTACTCGCTTTCTACATGAACAATTACTCGTTATCAAAAATAAAATTAGGATTTTATTACCTAACTTGTCACTATAATTATGTAGCGATTATCAATAATTTGAAACAAATATTAATATTTGCTGTATTACAATACTTTATTTTTTAACACTGTAAAGATTCATATTAAAAAATATATAAGCAATTGTAGAAAAATATTTGACATATGTTAGATATGATGAGAAACATTGCTTTTGGAATCTTACATTCATTAATAAAAATCTTTAACACACACAATTTTTACATACATATTTTGCTTTCTGCAACATTTTAAAGTGATTTGTATTTCTTTAAAAAAACCCTGCTAATTATTTAAAACATTGACGTTTTATTAATTTTCAAACTAAAGTTGAAAAACTGAGTGTGAAATGCAAACTAAAAACAAATATTTTTGAACGATGGTTTTAGAATTTTACATTGATTAGTTATAACTAACAGGAAACAAAAGTAAGCTTTAAAATGTTTTACATTTTTTAAAACTCTTAAAGATTTTTGTTAAATTTCTTTTTCAATAACTTTGATAATGCTATAAGAATTTGTTTCTTTTTAAACTAAATTTTAAAAAATAACTTGAATTTTTTGAACGTTAGTTTTTGAATCATAGTTAAAAAATTATTTCTTAATTAAATTATTTAACTTGGATAGTGTAAGTAAAACGTTTACATTTTTTTATTGTTTTAGTAGTTCCATTATTTCTTAGATGCATAAAGTATTTCAAATACGGATGAAAGAAATTGGGTTGAGTATCTAAACTCAATCAGAAATTCAGAAAATATTTTAAAACTAGATACAGCAGATTGCAAAATTATCGGTAAAATGCTTAAATTTACGTTAATATCACAGTATAATTTTTTTAATTATACAGATCAAGAAATTTATAACACATTTAATGCCAGGGGTGTGTACCAAAACGAACTCAAAACGTGCAAGTTTGGACCTACTTTAGTATCGGAGTTAACTGCTTTCATATTTAGCGACATTGAAGATGAAGTACTTAAAAATTTAAAAGATTTATCTTAAAATGTTATATATTATAATAATAATAATAATGTCTTTGGCTTCCAAAAGAAAATTTTTGAATAACTACTACCTTATGGAATTTACACTAATTACATGTCATTGGAAAAGTTATTTGTTGAAACAATCAGCGACCTGAATGAATCGGCAGGTATGTATCATAAAACTTTAATTAGTAAGTAATAATTGTAAAAATTTATTTTTGGCAATGACACTTTCTTTTATTGTTAGCGATCACACTTTGTTTAGTTTTAGCTGCGTACTAGTAAGAACGTTTTAAATTAAAGTGTTTCTGTGTATTACAATGGTAAGTGGTTTATTTATTTTGCAAATTAATCCTATACGCTTAAACACATGCAATTTTATGCTCTACAAAAGATTATTTTAAATTAAAAAAGTTGATTTTAGTATTTACCTGATTAAAAGTTAGTTTAAAAAAATTTTTTTTTAAATTTCAGCTATTTTTAAATTTGTTAACTATTAATTTAGTTTAGACCATTTCTTTTTTTTTTTAAATTAATTTCTAATGTTGTTGATTAAACCAACACCTCGTTTAAAAAGAAGCAGTTGATATATTCAAGTAACATTAATTTTTCTTAAGAAATTGGTAGTTATTTTCTTAAATTTAATTTTTTTTTGCTAATTTGCATGCAGCTGTTTTTGTGCTATTTTTCTTATAATCAACATTAACTTTTTAGAATTTTTTTTTTTATTTTTTTTTTAATAAGCGATTCTTTACAGAGTATTAAGAGTAAGAGAGACAGAATATGAAAGTATCGACCACTAGAAAAGTCCAGATCAACCACAACACGACGGATGCTGTAGAAATGATATAATTAGATGCCGTGTGTATAGTTGCCGTGAATTATGAAGATCCAGATAAACCGTAATGACATAGATGCTGTAGAAAAATGATATAATTATGCCATGAATGTTAATTTAATTTAAAAATAAAGTACAATAAATTTTACAAGTCTTTTGTTCAGTAATTAAAAACCCAATTGTATACAACAATTGAGCGTTTAAAATTAACTTATTTTCGTAGGTCAGCGGTTAAGTTCGCCGCTTTGTAATCAAGAAACCCGGGTTCAAATCCAGGTACACCCAAGCTTTTTTTAAATAAAAATATTTTCTTTCTCGCTTGAATCATGAGACTTTATGACGCATAAAAAATTACCAGTTACGCGATGACGCACGACGCAATCAAAATTACCAATTATGCGATGATGTAACAATGTAAGAGAGAGAAAAGAATTCGCTGTAAGAAAGAGAAAAAAATATGTAAGAGAGAAAAAAAATGTGTGAGAGAGAAAACAATGTGTGAGAGAGAAAAAAATGTGTGAGAGAGAAAAAAATTCATTGTGAGAGAGAGAAAAATACTTTCACAAAAAAACCAGAAAAATACTTTCACAAAAAAAAAACCTTCACGTACGTTGGCGACGAGGTCACAGTAATTAAATTTCATGCCCTGAGGGTTTGGTGTCCGCCTCTTTCTACTGATAGGAAATATAATTTTGAACGAAAAATTGTTTAATAACTTTTTACCCTAAAGTCAAAAATAAAACTATTGAATGGCAAATAGTAAAATAAAATTTTTCTAGTAAACAGTTTAGAGATTTTTTGAGGAGAAAATGTCTTTCACGCATTCAGAAAATGTAAGATGAAATGTTATATCGTCTGTCAACAAAATATCCATCGAGCACGTAAACCTTATAATGCTTTGTATCCTATGCGTAACCTATCAGATGGATGGTAACTTTTGTTTTTGTATCGTAAGTTTAGAGCATATTTAAAATTTAAATTAAATTTAAAAATTAATGAAACATAGTTTTTTAGGAATTGGAAAATTTTACATAGTTAATTTACAATATGAAATGACTACCATCATATTTCGTTCGTCGTTTTTAGACACGTATGCAGTATAAACATGTAGAAACAATACATTTATCACAAATGATTAAATACTTAAAATGAGATTTAGTAATTAAATGTTTTTTTTTGTAATTACGCCAAAAGACACTTTAAATATGTTCATTTAGTTACATAGTAATCATAAAATTTTAATTAAATATTTTTCATTCAGGAAATTAAAGTGAGTTATCTTGGAATTTCATTGTTAATAAACACTGATAACTAAAAACACATTAAATAAAACGGTTAATAAAGTACAACCAGTTATGTTTTAGTTGCTGTCCGATAGTTATCAAATATAAGGTTGTACGTCAAAGTAACAATACATGGCATTGCTACTCGGCGTTGATCAACAGGTTTTATCGCAGTTCCACTAAATTTCGTTCACGAAACACGACATTTGAACCAATTACCTACAATTGATTTTTCTAAATTACTCAAGTAAAAAACATATTTCTTTTATTTTGCTTTAATGTTAATGTATATAATTTACAAATATTTAGTAAATGGTAAATAGTATACTGTTTTTTAACCCAAATAATGAGTGATGCAAATTGACGATTTTATTGATATTGCTTTTATTAAATGATAATTGTTCGTATTTACACAAAAAAATGATGTTTGACCTTAACCAAAGAATCTTACAATTTATTATTAAGATTTTCATTTTTGTTTTAAAAGAAATGAGTTTATTTTATTTTGTATTGAATCAATTTCTATTTAATGTAAATTAAGATTTTCTTCTGTTTTTTTTATTTGTTTCGTTTCTTTAAATTTAGTTTTTTTTTTTTTATATACTTATTCAAGTATTTTAATTTTAACTTTCATGTTTAACTTTTTTTGTAAAATTTTAATTTATTTCAGATTTTAGTGCGATACATTCTACTAAGGTAAGACCAATTTAGAGTGTATCCTTCAAGAGCGTGCTTGTGGTTGGCAAAGGCCAAAAGTTTATTGAGCTTTACTCCTTTTTTGATTTTTGATTTTTTATTGTGTTTTCTGTTGAGTTTTCTAAACGGCCACGGAATTTTTAATATAACCCACCCCGTGCTCACTGAGCACCGGTAAAACTTTGTTTATGTTACTTTATTTTAGGCAAGTGTCATTATTCCAGCTTTTGCACGTAACAATTTTTTTTTAATTTCCAATCTACAAACTTTTGTTTTTAATTATGTTTTGTATTTATTTTATTATATTATAAAATAAACGTTGCATTAACGACAATTGTAATGCGAGTTACTTTGTTTTATTAAGCTGCGTTGTAACGTTTACATTTTTTTACGTTTGAATACGTCTGATTTTCGTTAACATTTTTGTATTCACTGTTGATATAAATTCTTTTACGCAATAAATTTCGCGCATTGACATGCGTATGAGCCTTCTTCTTAAGTAGGAAGTGATCCTCCATCTTACGCTTAGAAATGAAGTAGTGAGCGGACATTTTTTTGCGTGCTGCAAAAAGTGGAATTACCACTTATTTAATTTGTGTTTGTGAATTTTTGCCCCAATGGTGAAAATTATTTAAGCTGGCGTTCGTTGTAGCCCGCATTCGTTAGTAGCACCGCATTCGTTAGTAGCAATTGCATTTTGTTGTATTTACGAAAATTAGAATAAAACCCGTAAATTAGAAGGGGTAAGTCATTTTTGTTTTGATTCAAATTGTATAATTCATCGCAATTTACGTTCTAGTTTTTTTTTCTTTGTTCCGGATTTTTGGTTTCGTTCTTATACGATGTTTTTGAGTATGAAAATCTTATGAATACGATTTCAACCTTTATACGTCTGCGATTATGGAAATTACGATCTACGATTATCAATTCTATTGATTTCAAAGGCAAGATATCAATCAAATCTTCGTGAAAGATACAATTTATGGAAATTGCATCATATTGCACCAATTCAATGAGTCATGATCATGAACACACCTTAATAGAAGCTGCGCGATTCGCAAGTAGTAAAATTAAACCTTCAAGAACACGTATGTAGATATCTGTAATTATTAGTTTTAAGTTACGTTTTTGGTTTCAATATTTAACCATTCATATATAAAAAATATTGTGGCGTCCAACTTATAAAATTTTTATTTATCAAATTGAAAATTAGTAATCTTAAGTAACGTAAGAATTCCCACGACTCTAATTAATTAAATATAAAAATGCTCATTGCTCTTATGTAGTTTGTGTTTAATGTGTTTTAAGTAAATATTTTTGTGAGCTGGCTGGTGCATTCATTTATTTGTATGTTACATATTTGGCACGGATTATTTGTGTGATGTTACATATTTTGGCGACCCATCGTGTAGGCTAGAGAAAATTCTAACGTTACTGAAATTTTGATTTGATTTGTTTGTATTTTTGTGTTTTATGTATTATGATTTGTTTATATTTTGTGTATTATAACTATGTTAATGTGTTATGTAAGGTTTATCACTTGTTTGATGAAGGTAAAATAAGATTCAACTTAAGTTACGAAACGATTCGAATTAATACGTTTGATATGATTGATCTTGACTTTGCTTCTGATTTTGTTTTCTACATTGTTGTACGATTGGGTTTGTGATTTTGAATTGTTTTCTGTGTACGAATTCAACATTTTGTTTTGATATTTTGAATTTTTGAAAATGGAACCAAATCATTTGAAGAGTAATGAAATTATTTTTGAACTTTTGTGTCGTGGTTTACAACCACAGGATAATCAAATGTTACGTAGAGCTCAATTGCGTGGACAGTTACGTAAGGAACGTAATGGACCTTCTGTTTCGTTTATTCAACCTTATGATGATTTCGAAAAGAATGTTTCTCAAATAGAAGAATCTTTAACTGATCTTTGGGATTTGCTTAATTCTGAAAATGTTACTTCTTTGGTTTGTACTCGTGTTAATACTCGTCTTTTGCATTTAGAAAATAGAATTAATCTATTAAAACCTTCTGGTAAAGAACAAATATCGAAGAAAAATGATTTTAATACGCAGTTGTTAACTTTGCAAGGTCTTCTTATTGAACATTCCGAATCACAAATTGAAAATGATTTAAGTAAACTTAATATGTCCGCTATGCCTTCGAATAATTCTTATGTACAACAATCTACAGTTAGGTCAGTACCAGTTTATAAATGGGGTATAAAATTTTCTGGAAATAAAGGAAAAGAGAGTGTTATGTCATTTTTAGAAAAAATTGAAGATTATTGTGAATCTCGACATGTTTCTGAACAAGAATTATTCATTTCTGCTAACGATTTATTTTCTGATAATGGTTTGTTATGGTACCGTAGTATTAAACATAAAGTTAGCAATTGGTCTGATTTAGTCAAGTGTCTGAAAAGAGATTTTCTTCCGTCAAATTATGAGTATGATTTATTAAATGAAATACGAAATAGAACACAAGGTCCGCATGAAGATGTTTTCTTTTACATTATGTCAGTTGAAGCTTTGTATCGTCGTTTAGAAACTCAGCCTTCAGAATCCGAAATTATTGATCAAATTTTAAGAAATTTAAATCCTTATTTTTCAGAACGTGTTAGTTTACATGATGTCGACACTTTGGATCGTTTGAAAGAATTATGTCGTAAAATTCAAGATGTCAAGTCACGTATTGATAAATACCATCCGCCTCCACAAAAACGTTCAGTTTTGTTAGAACCAGATTTAGCCTGCGTTAGTTCACGTAATTCGTTTGATAATGTTTCATCTGTAAGTAACTCTGATTTAAGTATTAAGAAATGTTTTAACTGTGGTTATCCAGGTCATATGCATAGACAATGTCCAAAAACGGCATCAATCTTTTGTTTTGGATGTGGTAAGAAGGATTATTATCGAACTACTTGTCCTACTTGCAACCCAAAAAACGAGTTGAGTGGTATCGTTCCAACCCAAAGTCGATCCGTTTACGTAAATACCAAATCCGGAGCGATACCAAAAAGCACAACCAATCGACAACAAACTTTTTCTCTAAAAGGCAAACTCAGTCAGCCAATAGACAAAAAGAGCCAATAAATAAATTTCGTACGACTTCTAAGGAATGGAATATTTGGTTAAATAAAGTTAAGTTGTTTATGTCTTCTACGTCTGTTTCTCCGCTTTGTACGTCTGTTCCATTCGACAATAGGTTATACCTTACGATACATATTAATGGTAATTCTCTTAAATGTTTGATAGATAGTGGTGCATCTTCCACAATTATTGGTTCGACTGGTCTTGAATTTCTTCGAAAACATAATATTGATTTTGAAATTAAACCTCGTGTAGTAAAAGTAACTACAGCTGATGGTGTTGTTCAATCGTGTAATGGTGAAGTTTTGCTTCCGCTTACTTTAAATGGAGTAACCCGTTATGTGACATGTTTGTTAGTTCCTTCGATAAAACAACCAATTATCTTAGGAATGGATTTTGGATCTATATTTCAAATTAGTGTAGATTTTAAAGATAGACGATATTGGTCTGCGAATATTTCTTTGTTAAATTCTGTCACGAATCCGACTACGATAATCGATAGACATTTGCTGTCATCTCAGCAAGAAGATATCTTAAGAAATACTATGTCAAAATTTTCCGATTTAGTTTCTGAAAAATTAGGCCGCACTCATGTATTAGAACACAATATTGATACAGGTGATGCTTCCCCAATTAAGCAACGTCAGTACCTTTTGTCTCCGGCTATGCAAAAACATCTTCATAAAGAAGTTGACAATATGTAGATTTAGGTGTTATTCGTCCATCCAATAGTCCATGGAGTAGTCCTGTTCTGCTTGTTAAAAAGAAAACTGGTGATCTCAGGCTATGTTATGATGCGCGAAAATTAAATAGTGTCACAAGAAAAGATGCGTTTCCACTTCCTCGTACCGATGCGATTTTGAACCGATTACGTAATGCACAATTTTTGAGTAGTATTGATCTTAGAAAAGCTTTTTGGCAGATTCCGTTAGAAAAGTCTTCTTGTGCTAAAACCGCTTTTTGTGTTCCCGGCAAAGGTTTATTTGAGTTCGTTGTAATGCCCTTTGGTTTGTCAAATAGTCCGCAAACAATGCAGAAATGCATGGAGCAAATTTTAGGTCCGCTTATGTTAGATGAAAAAGTTTTTGTTTATCTCGATGATATTATCATTGCGTCCGAAACATTCGATGAACATATTTCCGTTTTAAATGAGTTGTGTGATCGTCTACGCAATGCTGGTTTTACAATAAATTTTGATAAGTGTCAATTTTGCCGATCTTCTTTAAAATTTTTAGGATTTGTTATAGATAGTAAAGGTTTACGTACTGATCCAGATAAGGTTTCCGCAATTGTAAATTTTCCGACACCCCGTAATACTACTGAAGTTAAACGTGTTATTGGTTTGATTAGTTATTATAGACGTTTCATTAAAGATTTTGCTCAGTTATCCGCTCCGATCACTTCTTTGATTAAGAATAAAAAGAAAGGTGAATCTATTCAATGGTCGTCAGAGGCAGAGTCAGCTTTTCAGGAAATAAAACTTCGTATTACGTCTGCTCCAATTCTTGTTTCGCCCGACTTTAAGTCACCATTTTTCATACAGACTGATGCTAGTGATGTAGCATTAGGTGCTGTTCTGTTTCAAAACATTGATGGTTCCGAACATCCCGTCGCATACGCTAGTCGCACTTTGACTACAGCAGAGCGTAAATATTCTGCTACTGAAAGAGAGTTATTAGGTGTTATTTTTGGTATAGAACACTTTCGTGGTTATGTAGAAGGAATGCCTTTTACTGTTATTACAGATTGCGCTGCATTAAAATGGCTTCATAATATTAAAGAACCTACTGGTCGTTTGGCTAGATGGTGTATGCGTCTCGCACAATTCGACTTCAAAGTACAACACCGTCCTGGTAAATTGAATGTAATTCCGGATGCGTTATCCCGTTCTGTTTCGATTGTTGATATAAACTCATTTAGTCCTGATGAGTGGTATTTGAATATGATTGATAAAGTTAAGAATTTCCCTGATGAGTACCCTTATTTTAAAGTTGAAGGTGATCATTTGTACAAATTCATACCGTCTGTATTTCCTTTAGAGTCTAATATACCTGATTGGAAATTAGTAGTTCCTACTGTGAATAGAGAACAAATTTTGCAACGTTGTCATGATGATTCGACAGCAGCACACTTTGGTGTAACCAAAACTTTGTTAAGAATTTCCGAATTTTATTATTGGCCTAAAATGCGTCATTCTGTGAGTAAATATGTTAGGAAATGTAAAATTTGTGCTAGTCAAAAGAGTACAAATGTTAGTCGTCCAGGTCTGATGGGTAAGGAAAAAATAATTAGTTTCCCTTTCCAACTAGTTAGCATGGATCTTCTAGGACCGTTGCCTAGATCTAAAAAAGGCAATCAGTATCTTTTTGTTGTTACAGATTGGTTCACTAAGTATGTTTTAGTTCAACCTTTACGTACGGCTACTACGAAGCCTATGATTAAGTTTTTGAAAGAACAAGTTTTTTCGATATTTGGTGTTCCGCAAATTGTTATGTTCGATAATGGTTCGCAATTCGTTTCGAAAGAATTTCGTACATTTTTGGATTCCCAAAAAGTTCAAAAAGTTTGGATGAATGCGAGGTATCATCCACAAGTAAACCCTACGGAAAGAGTAAATCGTGTACTCGTTACTGCTATTTCGTCTTATATAAAAGATTCTCATCGTGAATGGGATAAGCATATATTTGACATTGCTCAAGCTATTCGTCTGGCATGTCATGATGCTACTGGAGTCTCTCCCGCATTTTTAGTTTTCGGACGTCATGTTCCTCCCACTGGTGATTTTTACGCTCCTGTAAACCCCAATGAACCCTTAGAAATCGCTAAAAAGTTGTTTTGGTCCCGTGAATTGGCCCAATTACCTGAATTGTATGAAGAGGTAAAAGTTCGTCTTCATAAAGCATATGAAAATAATGCTAAATATTATAATTTACGTAAACGTCCGATAAACTTTTCTGTTGGTGATATTGTATGGAAGCGTAATTTTGTGTTGTCCGACGCTTCTCGTGGTTTTTCTAAAAAACTCGCCCCTAAATACATTCCATGTAGAGTTATTAAGATTCTCTCTCAGTTGGTTTACCAATTGGAAGATATGAACGGTAACAACCTTGGAAACTTCCATGTTAAAGATTTAAAGGAAAATTATTGTGATTTTTCCGAACAATAAATATTTTGTACAGTTATTAGTCCACTGTAAATAAGTTCTTTTTATATTAAGTAAGTTGATTTAACGATTGTTTGTGTTTGTCTATTTGTATTTTTAGGTAGTGTTTAGTTGTGGGTGTATAACATTATGAGTGGATCCCGTGAAGCTCAGAAGTTCCCTCTCCTTAAATTGCCTATTATCAAATGTGTCAGACTATAGTGATCTTAAGTTAATGTTATTTTTATTTGTACAGTTCTGCTCTAGTGTTAGAAGAAAAACGTGTATTGAAGGTTATTTGTTTATCTGAATTATTTTGTTATTCGTTACGCTCCGAAAGTTTCTTTACGATAAATATTTTTGAAAGTTAGTATTCGATCATCTGTTGTTTTTCTTTTGTTATGGTATCTTTAGGACTCACTTAGTATGTTTTACTTGAAAGGAGGCCTCCATAAATTGATGTTTGAGAATGTTTGTTGTATGTATGATTCGAGAGTTTTTTTGTTCCGATTGTTTCGTATGATTCCGATACTTGTGAAGTTAGTCTTATTGATACATCCATTTTTGATTTCAAGTTCTTATCCGACAATTAATCATTTTTTTTTTGTTTGTTTTTTTTTATTTTGACTAAGTAGCGAGTGTAACGTTTACATTTTTTTACGTTTGAATACGTCTGATTTTCGTTAACATTTTTGTATTCACTGTTGATATAAATTCTTTTACGCAATAAATTTCGCGCATTGACATGCGTATGAGCCTTCTTCTTAAGTAGGAAGTGATCCTCCATCTTACGCTTAGAAATGAAGTAGTGAGCGGACATTTTTTTGCGTGCTGCAAAAAGTGGAATTACCACTTATTTAATTTGTGTTTGTGAATTTTTGCCCCAATGGTGAAAATTATTTAAGCTGGCGTTCGTTGTAGCCCGCATTCGTTAGTAGCACCGCATTCGTTAGTAGCAATTGCATTTTGTTGTATTTACGAAAATTAGAATAAAACCCGTAAATTAGAAGGGGTAAGTCATTTTTGTTTTGATTCAAATTGTATAATTCATCGCAACTTACGTTCTAGTTTTTTCTTTGTTCCGGATTTTTGGTTTCGTTCTTATACGATGTTTTTGAGTATGAAAATCTTATGAATACGATTTCAACCTTTATACGTCTGCGATTATGGAAATTACGATCTACGATTATCAATTCTATTGATTTCAAAGGCAAGATATCAATCAAATCTTCGTGAAAGATACAATTTATGGAAATTGCATCATATTGCACCAATTCAATGAGTCATGATCATGAACACACCTTAATAGAAGCTGCGCGATTCGCAAGTAGTAAAATTAAACCTTCAAGAACACGTATGTAGATATCTGTAATTATTAGTTTTAAGTTACGTTTTTGGTTTCAATATTTAACCATTCATATATAAAAAATATTGTGGCGTCCAACTTATAAAATTTTTATTTATCAAATTGAAAATTAGTAATCTTAAGTAACGTAAGAATTCCCACGACTCTAATTAATTAAATATAAAAATGCTCATTGCTCTTATGTAGTTTGTGTTTAATGTGTTTTAAGTAAATATTTTTGTGAGCTGGCTGGTGCATTCATTTATTTGTATGTTACATATTTGGCACCGATTATTTGTGTGATGTTACAGCGTAGCGGTAAGTTAAACAATATACGAACGTTACAAAAAAATTGTACTACATATTTTGCATACTGTTTATTATATTTTTTTGTAATTTGTATAAGTTGTTGATAAAATATTGTAATATATGTATACCAGCACTTATTGATATATGAAACTTAATTTCAAACATGCCAAACGTGTATTGCTGCAAGAAAAGGCCATACACACTGTTAATGTTACTTTTTGTTATAAATTAGCAGTTAAGTTTAAAAATAGACTATTGGAATTTTAGTTTAGTATTCAGATCTATAAAAGTAAAGCTTGTTAATTTTAATAGTTGTTAAATCAACTAAGCTGTAAGGGAACACTTGGATTTATATATTTATTCGTTTATTAAATTTTGTTAACTTGTTTGAAATTTATTATGAATTTTATTAGTGTTCCCTTAACTTTTATTTTTCTAATCATTCAAACATCGACCAAAATGTGACGTTAATCTGACAGCTAGTATACTGAGAGAAACGATATACATAATACTACATAGTTGTTGCTATGAACTCTATAAAGAATCTCTAACAGCAGTATTTGTTATTCCTTGCATATTTATCTATTTACATGTACAGAATTGTCAAGTACTACTACTAACTCGTAAAATATTTTTTTTATTTTTAAAAAGGGAGTAGTCCAGGCAGTTGTAATATACAATACAACTACGTACTATTAAATGTAAAGAGCATGTAGTAGTTATCTCATATTAATTAATCGACATAAATGACGTAGACCTTTGCAAGCATTATTATATCTTGGCGAAATGCTAAATGTTGTTATTCGTATAAACTAAAAGTGATAAATAGAGATTCTGATGTGTTGTTCATTTTAGCACGTACGACTTTGTAGTTACAACGTTTTTCACATGGTATGTTTTAATGTTTTCGTGGTCGCGATACTGTAGATAACTGTGTAAGTTACTCATTACTATCAATTAAGTGGATCTTCTTCACCTCATCTTCAAAGGAACGGTAGATAAAACTAAACATTTGCAAGAACTAAATCTATCCGAAGTAATCGACACTTTCAAAAGTACGTATTTCGATGTACGATCAACTTCTTCCAAAGTTGGGAATACAAAGGAAAATGATCTGACATTAGAAGGAATTGCATTATTATTTAAGTAGATTTCAAATATTTGTGTAGTATGGTGTTTTTACGTTTATCTGTTTTTTCTTTAAGAGTTTTCATATAGTTTAGATATTGATATTTAGATAATGTAAAAAAAATAACATTAAAATTGTATGTATTGTAATTAATAATAAGTGTAGCTACTGGCGACTATATTACCACTACATGTAGTATCTATCAATATTTTTCTAGTTTCAGTTAAATGTAATTTTTCTCAGTATACTTACTATTATCCTATTCATATAATACACATACAAAAATCACTAATTTTGTTTGCACAAAATTGCACTTTGTAACACTGTTTTTTGGTGAAGTTCTTCATAAAACTTTTTTTAAATTAAATTATCAGAAATGTTCTACATTCTTTTACAGTACTTATTTGACTTTTATTTAAAAAAATATGACTAATGTAGTACAGTGAAATGTGCGAAGACAAACATTTTAGTAAGTAGACATATTTTCCGTTGTAGATAAGTCTCCGTTTTGCCGAAGGGTATTATTATGACCAAGACAAACACGTGCAATTCAACTAGAAGAATAAATTCTAGACACTATAAACAAACATCCTTTGTTCATTACCGGACAGTTAACTTTAACATTAAATAACCGCAGTAACAAAACCATTTACTTGGTTCTAAAAAAAACTTGCTTTATCCATATCACGTTTCTAAAGTTTAGCTTTTCTATGATAACGATAATATATTACGATTCAATTGCTATAACACAATTTTAAATTCAATTTAAGAAGTTGGCTATTTTCTTTGGCTGTACAAAATAAGTCACAGAGTCGTTAATTTAATTTGTTTACAAAATCGTCTTAATGCCAACGGGTACTGTAATCTATTAAAATAAGTTATTGACAAGATGCCGTTGAACCTACGCCATAACATGATTTACATGCACGATGTAATTCTTGTTCACTTTGCTCGTAATGTGAGAGAGCAGTTAAATAAACACTTTTCGAATAGATAGATTGATCATGGTGACCCTCTGACCTGCGAGATCTGTTGATATCAATCCTCTAGATTTTTTTGTTTAAGGTTTTATTAAAAAGAGAGTGTATGCAACGCCTCTTTAAATTACAAAAAGATATGAAACATTACATTGGAAAGATTTAAAAGAAAAATCCAGACGATACCTCGAAAGTTGTAACTATGCCTAGAAACAGATGGATTTTAATTTAAACAGTTTTGAAGAAATTAGTGTCTTTTACTTACTATCAGTTAAAATTTAAAAAACAATTGCTGGAACATACGTTTTAAATTAACATTATTAATTGTATGTATCTTAGGTATTATTTTGACATTAAATAAATTCCATAATTTAACATTATGATTTTTGATTTAAAATCGAACGAAAACTGTCGCTGCGTGTAGGTTTTTCGTCAATTGTACACGCCCTGTATGTACCTAATCTATTTTAAAAAGTTGATAATTGTAGCTTGTTGACAGTTTCTTAAAATAAAAACGACAAAGTATTTTGTGTGAGCAAACACAAATTTTAAGTAAACATTATCTTTTATGTTGTATTACTAAACCGAACTTACTTGTTGCTATAATCTAGAAATTACGTTTAAGTATATAATACTAGTTGTAACATATTTATTTAACAAACGTTAAAAACAACAATAGTAAATTAATTTTATGCAAATTTTTGTTCGTTCCGCATTGATTACTATTTTAAAAAGAAGCGAAATATTAAAACGCTTGTATCATCGTAACCGTAAAAGGTCAAATCAGATCACGAATAAAATTACTTTGTCAAATTTCTTAAATAACCCCTATTTTTGTAACATGCTTGGTTCAAAAAATGTGAAGATGTTTTCATACATTTGCCTAACGCGGTATATTAATATGAATACGGCAATAGGTACTGAACTGTGTTTTCGTAACAACTAACCATTTTGTGATAGTTTAATTGTCAATGCAATTGTCATAAATATTAATATTTTTGTAAAATATTTTCTAAATAGATTATGTTTAAAAATATTTACAAATTTGTTTGGGCGCATCAGTAGTTGCTTGTGCTTTAGATTCTTATTTCATTATGTATGATATGTTCTTTAATTTTCTTGATTTTTTTCGCAAATTTGTCATGCGTTCGATCGTTAAATCTACAAGTGTGTTAAGCATGTGTGATTAATTTTTAAGTGAGTTAATATGACTGTTTAACTGTGTTGTTTTTTGTATAATCTTATTGAAACTATTTAACATTTGATCAAAGTATTAAATTTCACAAAATTTTATACAGTTTTATGCAATTCCGTAAATTGTTATGCATTTTCAACAAAATGAATGATCATAATTTTTTTTGTTTTAAAAAATAGTGGTACTGTTGTCAAGTAAAATTCGTTTAATTTAGTTCTAATTTTAATATTGTGTGGCGCTGTCTTCTACGCAGTCTAATCCTATATTTAAATTTTTTTCTCATAAGTATCAGTTATCCATATTATTATAGAGATCAGTGATTAAAATGACTAAAGAACTGCTGCGCAGAAACCAATTTTGTTCCGAATGTCAGTACACTAGCTAACCAAAAAACGTTTGCACTTTTCAGTTTTCACACGGCGTTTGAGGTGTCCAAATTTATTCTATAAGTTATTACAAATTCTTTTTCATCTTTTTGTTTTATATTTTATGTGTGAGGGTTGCGATAATAAGAAACAGTCTTTCTTAAGGCTTATCCAAGAAAAAGTTGTGATTAGGTATGTAAAAATTAGCCAAAAGTTATCAATTACTAACAATGCATTTTTTCTAAATTACAGATCTTCTATATTAAAGACACGTCGATTCAACCAGTATTTTGTAATTAATTGCCCAACTGAAGATTTGTAAGTACTTTTTAATATGATTAATATGATAAAGATGTAATTCATAATTTCTGGTTTGCATAACCTCAATTGCATTAATATATAATAACAATTTTCAATTAATTTAATTACAACAGTTTTCAGTTTTGACTACCTAATTAACAAGTCTTTTTGTTTGCAGTTTACGAATGAATAACCGAAAAGTGGTTCATAGCCAAGGTCGGCAAATTGTCTACAATGTTTACCAGTGTATGAAGAAAAAAAAAGAAGAGGGATTAACAATTCCTCTATCCCAATTACGGGAACGTGTTGCTGAAGCTACTGGTGTGAGTCTAAGTACTGTAAAAAGAATTATTAAGGAAGGAAAATGCACACCCGAAACAAGTTAACCCGGCAGCAGTAAATTTTGTTTACCAAGAAAAAATGTTACTCAACCCAGGCCTAAGTCAACATTAGATGCATTCGATGAAGAGATCATACGAAAAGTAATTTATTCCTTCACCAATACTACAAAATGTGCTCCAACTATAAGTAAAGTGTTAGAGGAGGTGAAAAGTGCGGGTGTGGAATTTGAAGGAAAAAAAACTACATTTTGGAGAGTATTGAGAAACCTAGGATTTCGTTGGAAGAAAACTGAAGATAATAGAAAAGTTTTGGTTGAAAAGATGGGTATTAGAGCGAAACGAGTCGAGTACCTTTGACATTTAAAGAAATATAAAGAAGAGGGAAGCTATTTAGTGTACAGTGATGAAACTTATTTGCATAGTAGTCATGCACTTCCAAAAGCATGGAATGATGGAAAAAATCGCAATTTAAAGGCTCCCATTAGTAAAGGTCAAAGATTAATTACTGTTCATTGTGGTGGTAAAGAAGGTTTTATTCCAAATGCTCTTTTATAATTTAAATCGGGACAAAAAACTGAGGATTACTACGATGAAATGAACCACACCAATTACATGAAATGGATGAAAGAAAAAGTAATACTGAATTTACCAAAAAATTGTGTTTTTGTGGTCGACAATGTATCATATCATAATGTTAGTACACAAGCCCTACCCACATCAAGCTGGAAAAAAGATGAAATGAAAAAATGGTTATCTGAGAGGGCCATATTTTACGAGCCAAATGCACTGAAAGTCGAGTTATATGAGAAAATTAAACAGTACAAACCACAACATAAAGTGTACATTTTAGATCAGCTATTAGCTGAAAATGGACATGTTGTTCTTCGCCTATTGTAAAAAACTGCATTGCAGCAAGAAATATAACGTTTAAAATGCAAGATGTTAGAAGATTAGCAGATGAAGAATTTGAAAAAATTACATCTAAAAACTGGAAAAAAGTGTGTGAGCATGTGGAACAAGTGGAAACTGATTATTTTAAAAAAGAAGTGATATTGGATGATGTTGCTGAACTAATAATAAATATTAACAATGACAGTGACGAATCTGATTTGTGGTTTTCGTCCGATGATGAAGATTTAGGTTGTGAAGCGTTGCCATAGTATTAAGAAATTAAATTGTCATCAACCGAAATTCATTTATATGATATCCTTTTTGTACGAGAATTGCAGCAGTTTGCAGTCAGAAGCAACCATTTTAACGAACCTTTTCCGGATAAGTAATAGTTTGTAACATTGTTATTAATGAAATTTATTTATTTTGCACCAGAAATGTTGTATTAATCGAAAATGATTGTGTCGTATCTCATATTAACATTTGTATCATGAAAAATCTCTTTACCATTCATCGTAAACTTTGAGTTTCTCAATATCTTCTATCAGTGCCTATGTAAATGCATTTTGTTATAATGTAGAGGTTTTAGGAAGTTTGTTAGAAATTAAAAGCATACAAAAATTTGATACATTTTTATCATTCCTTTAAGATATACTTATTTGAATCGATGCATCTGTAAAGTAGTCGATCATAAATTTATATGAATGGCATAAGCTTATTATTACGAATCATTGTTACCGTCGACAATTGAAATAAATACATTATGTACAACCAAAGCATTCACGTTTAACCACAATGAAGTACATCACGTGACAATTTTCTAAACAACCAATGTCACTTGTATAATGTAAAAAAACATTGGTGTTAGTTCTGTACTACAATTTTTCAGATCTTGCGTTTCACTTTTAAACAAGTAACGTTCAATTTCGATGTGCTTTCTATTTATATAGTTTAATAACTACTTGCAATCATGTTGTGATTTTTCAAGGGAATCTTCATCTGGATGTAAATAACACTTATTCTCCTATAAAGGAAATAAAAATTAGCATACATAGATTGTCTTTTGTTACGATTACATACTTAAGCAATGGCATCAAATAACGATAATTGAAAGTAGTCGATATTTTGGAAGGTCTACAGCTGATTTCCATATCTCCTGATCCATATTACTATTCAATCTACAATAAAGTATTATTAGAATGACACTAAAAACAGCTACCTATATACCTACCTAATTATAGCTTAAAATACAGCAAAAATTGTTGGCATAATAAACATAACCCCAAATGTGAATCACCTATATTATTGCTTTATACACAATTGTAGAATTAATACTGATACTAAGTAAACATCATTTCACCAATAATAAAGTATTCATCGTCTTGTATGCATACATTTTTTAGTTAAATTAAAGATAAACCATTACAGTTTTTGTACATTGTTTACAGATGATGTTTTTAGTGCGAATTTATTTCACATGATCGTCAAATTCCGAATTTATCCGACGCGCACCTCACGGTTCTTTAGTCTTGGAATGATCTCTAGAATCTTTTGGAGATTCTTACTTACTTAATTACTTAAAAACAAATGTTTAAAAAATTGTTGCCAATGGTCGGGAAGTGCCTAAACACTAAATACAAACAAATAAAAACAAATGTATTTACAATACAATACGTATTTTAAATTATAAAATGCGACACTAAGAATTCTTTCTAAAGTATTAAATGTATCGATCTATTATTTACATAAAAATTTTGTTAAGTATTTATGTTTTATATTTTTGTGTCGTTTATATCTGATATATTACATTTTTGATAAAACTGTATTTTACTTAATTTAAATTACGTTAATTACATTATTAATACTGAATGTTACAATAATAAATTGAATTAGTTATAAACTTTTAAAAGTATATGATTATTAAAATAGTATACAAACCGCCGGCCGTTGAAATTTTATTACTGCTTCAGCGTATTGGTAAATTATCATTGATCCCAACAATAATATTTTTTTTACATTGCTAGTATTATTTTTTTTAAATAAAATTAATAACAAGTTTTTTTCTCAAATAAGTTTAACATAGTATTAGTTGTAATACTATTTTAAGACTATAATTTAGTAAGAAATTTATGGCTAAAATATTATATTATTTTATATTAAACATCTTACATATTTAGTTTACTAAACTAATCTATGTTAACATGTTAAACAAATTTAAAAAAAATTGTTTAATCTCCAAAGTATTTGGTATTTTAGAACAAAACCAAAAATCAATAAAAAAACAAGTTAAGGTATGTAATAACTTTCAATAACTTTTAAATTAAATACTTTATATAAAACATTTAAAACTGTAGACAAATTTTTTTCTATATTTTTATTTTAACAAAAATAATGTTAAGTTGCGTTATTCTGCTGAAAATAAATTACAAACAAAATTTATAATCATAATTATTTACTTCGACGTAAAAGAATTTTATATTTAAACGTAAATTGCTGTAACAATTTTAAATAAATTAGATTGTGTTGAAAACATTAAAAAAGGTACTAGTTATTTGTATGCTTAAAATAAATTAAATATTCCATTTTTTTCTAAAATATGTTTTTTACAGAAGTTGCATGGTTATTAGATTTAAAATATTGGCAAAATTTTTTTTGTAGTAAAAGAAAATTAAAAAATTAATAAATAATTAGGTTTTCTATATATAAAAAAATAAGACTAACAACAAACTTGATCTTTTTCAGATTTATTTAAACTTAGTATGTATTTTATGTTAAGTATGTTTGCTATGTTTAGTCAACGATAGTGTATAATATAAGTAAGATAAGTAAAACTAATAATGGAATCAAACCTGTATATTGATATATTAAAAATAAAGTTTGAAGATATTGACATTATTCATTATCCTGCATATTACAAGTGTGTGCATTTTAATATTTTCAGTTTTCACGCTAATACAACAAAACATACTTTAGATTTACATTTTATTAATAGTTTTATAATATAAAAAACTTTGTTATTTTTATTTTGAGAGTCATCACTCACATTTGTATACAGATTAAACTATACCCTGATGCATTATTATAATGTATTAGAAAAGTTATTTTTCTAAATTTGTCACAAAAAAATTATTAATTTGATTAATTTAATTATTCAATAAAGTCTAAATATTTCATAAGATTTTAATATAAGTAATTCAAATATGTGATAAAAAGTAGTGTCTTATTGTGCCGGTAAGTTGTTAATATATTAGTCAAATAGAATATTCTCAAAAACTTTTAATTGCTAACTTGTAAAACATAAATGTTTTCACTTTAAAATAAGTTGTTTATGTCTGTCTGTAAACTATTTGTGTTTTGATAACATATTATTATGCATTATAGCAATTTATAGAAAACGTAACACGTTTAAAGTGTGCAAATATCGTGTAAAGATTTATAATAACTTTATAATGTCTTAATGTAAAATAATTTGAAAGAATAAACATTAACATGCTTAGCACGTTTAAGTAATTGAATTTAGTTGGTTTTTTAAATTTACAGTTGATTGGTTTACGTGCACACAATACCGCTGTAATTTGTCTCTCTTGGTAGCATTTACTATTTAAATGAACTAAAATAATGGCATGGTGTGTATATAACTATTTAGATAAAATTAAGCATACATTTAAATAATAATTAATAAATGTTTTAATGTAATTATAGTTGTACGTTATATACGTTATATGTTTTGTTACAAGTTTTTACATTTAGTATTTACACACGCAATTGCAATTTTATAAACTATGTAAAAAAATAATTGGTGACGTAAGATTATTTTTTTTTATAATTAATTATAAGAAAACTATGTTTAATGTTAGATGTAGTGTAAACAAATATTAAAGATTTTAAAAATATTTGAAGAACATTTCTTTTAATGCAGTATAGGTACTAAAACGTGTGTGTAACTAAAAGTTAATATTGATAGTATCAGTCAAAAGTCCGCTTTTACAATAGATTCAAGACACATAAAATCAAACCTTCTTTCATAAACACATTCTGGCACTTTAAAACGTTAAAGTTGCATTTAACCCCAAATTTCAAGAGTAAAGAAATACCCAGTGATGTTTTGCTAAAGCGATTTTATTGTACAGTAAACCCTGTGTAAATTGACCATCTTTGGAACCATCCAACAATGATCACTTTGAGCAAGTGGTCATTTTGAAAGAAATAAAGTTTTAGAGACTAAAATTCACAAATCAACACTTTTATTTTGTATTATTATCTTTAATCTAAAGAAATGTATAGAATAGAACAAATTAATTATGTAGAATGTGACGCTTACTCTGAGTCGGATTGCTTATCTGAAATAGAGCGCTAAGGAACGGTACGGTTCTCGAACGCCAAATTTGTTCGATGAGTTTACTCTCTTGTTAGACGGTGTTGTCCGGGTAACTACAGTGAAAACATGGTTGTCCAGAACTTCAAATTATCTTAAAAGCGGAGCTTGGCGACAGAAATAAAAAACACCAGTAAACAAAATAACTTTATTTTATTCTTTAAAAAAAAACGGCAACGATACGGTAGTTTCGGCGAGCTAATCGAAGGAAGCTGAAGCGACAAAGACAAACAATATAAACAATGACTAGTAAGCGTGCGTTCGGCAAACGGCAACGTCGGTGACCAAGCACCAACGTCAGATCGGTGGAAAGGATTATTAAAGTTCGGATATTCGATAAAAAGATGTGGCTTAGAGTAAAACCAGTAGCCGTCCAAAAATCTCTTAACACGTTACTAAAACCTAGTGTTGACGGCGTGTTACGCAGGCCAAAGCCCGACACTACAAAGACGTCACTCGGTAAGAGATAGAGTGGAACCAGTAACCGTGCGAAAATCTCTCAATACGTTACTGGAACTAGTGTTGACAACGTGCTATGTAGGCTAAAGCCCGACACTACGAACACGACTCTTGGTAAGAAGGGTTAGAAAAGCGTAGACGGGGAACGGTATTTTTTGGAGGTTTGGTTAATATAACACTGGTCTGCATGAAAATCGGCCCTGATTCCATTCTTGACGATTCTCATGTAAAATGACCTCTTGAATCCAAAAATGAGCTCCGTTTTTACCCATCACCGACCTATTTTGGGGGGACCCCAATTTTATTTTATTTTTTGCATTTTTTTTAGAATTATAGCTTATAGCCGTTAAACATCCCAAAGCAGGTAATAAAATTTATTTTAAAGTATATGGCAAAAGTTTTGCTATAAAATGTATATAGAAACAACAATAAAATACAAATATATAAGAACAGTAAAATAATATCAATAAACAGTTAGGAAGATTCACTGCACGACGCTGGCGATCTCAATACCACATGCCGGTTTGAACAGGAATTTTCGACAGGCTTGAACTTGCATTACTCTTCTCATTATAGTATATTACATTGTTTGCTTAATTGTTTTGATCAGTACATTTATAGCTGTTGCAGAGTTAACTTGTCGACGTTTTAAACGTGCTGGATTTTGTGTTCATTTTTGTTCATTTGTGTAAAACAGTAAAACTACTTTGACTCCGGATTTTTTCAAGTGACTAAGTGTGATTTGTGGTTAATGCCGAGCGTTGAATTACTGTTTAATTATGCCACGCGAGTGTAAAAATTATCCCGATAGCTTCTGCTATGTCTGCGGGGAATTAACTTTAAAAACGCAACGAAAAAAAAAACGAAAAGCTTATAAATTGTACTTTGATTGTCAAGTTGGCGACCAGGACAAGACTCCATCAGTTTGCTGTACGACTTGTTACAGTAGTTTGACCAAATGGCTCAAAGGTACCCGTAAATCAATGCCATTTGCTGTGCTCATGGTTTGGCACCAAGTACCGATGAATATCTTTTTATTTATTACTGTTTATAGCTAAAATAGTTCTTTTTCCCATTTAAATTAAATTCATGTCCATATATTTATTACTAATTACTGTAATAATTATTATAATTTTTATTATCGTTCAATAAATAAATTATAATTAATTTATCCAAAAGTGATAAAATTAGAAATTTGGGGCTCCCTCGAAAATGGTGGCTGATGGAAGAAAACGGAAGACATATTTGGATTCAGGACGTCATTTTACATAAGAATCACCCGGAATAGTGTCAGGGCTCGATAAAAAATATTTTTTTGCAGACCAGTGTAATTAAAGCGGTGTACTATTGGTTCACCTGGCTTCTATCGGATCTCATACTCCATTTCTGGTTGAACTCT
The DNA here is from genome assembly GCA_035610365.1 of Aquatica leii. Taxonomy (NCBI): domain Eukaryota; kingdom Metazoa; phylum Arthropoda; class Insecta; order Coleoptera; family Lampyridae; genus Aquatica; species Aquatica leii. The sequence goes on from CM069432.1 coordinate 105,719,598, forward strand.
AACTGAAACTAAAGTTTTACCGTTGGGGCCTCGGTTTTATTGCGGACGATACAAAGAGGGAGAATGACTTTAAGCGGGGATAACATGCGCTCTGATGAGCGAAGCGACTTTAAGCGGGGATGGTGCGATCTCTGACGCGCGTTTGGTACTCGGTGGAATTCCCTTTAATTATTTATTTATAAATGGAAAACAAGTAATTAGTATAATCCTAATTACAATAAAATAAATCAGTTTATCTTGTTGTCGGTCGCTCTCACTTCTTTGACATGGTGGGTTTTCTCAGCCTCCTGGTTTAGCCGGGGTTTGTGAACGTGAACCGAACATCCTACGGTGCCTTGTTTATCTCTTTATCTTTAGTGACGGTAAACGGACCCGCGGACTAGTTTGGCCGCATATCCCTCAACAGCGGAGAATTAAGGATATTCTCGTTTTCACATTTAACATAGCATCGCCACGGGCGTCGCCTAAGATTATAATGCTTGCTGTGCTTGGCGAACGCTTTAGTGACGGTGTCACAAACTATGAAAAAAATTTCTTGCAGTTGGTGCAAACAGCTAAGATAAACGGGGTCTATTTTGCGGGCGAGTTTGCTCAGTGCTTGCAGATCCAGTAGCTCCTTATGCAACAAATCTTGCTTTCGTTTTTTCTTTGGGGTCTTTAGGCTGTCTGTCATGGATTTCCCAAGAAGATAAGTCCCGCCTGGAAGTTTATGTGAAAGTTTATCGTTTGCAAAAATCCATTTCGAGAATTCATTTGTACGTCATTTCCGGTAACGCGTTTAACGTGTGCTGGGTTTCCTGGTTATCTACGGTAATCCTAGCGGTAACGACTTCAGAAATTGGGACTTCGGTTCCATTTAATACATTAGTAGATCGATCGGTAACGGTTTGCGTCTTCAATCTCAGGCTAGCAGTATGGGTCCCAAAAAGAATGACACGGCTTCGGTGTTCACTAGAGCATGTACATAACGATTTTCGATCTTTACGGAAATGTACGGTCGGTTGTTGTTAGTTAGTTAGTTAGTACTACTGCAACTACAGCTTTTGGATAATACACCTTGTTTCCCACACTTGGAACATAATAGGATCGACAGATTACGATAGTATCTTTGGTAGTGACCGGTTTGTCCGTACATCTTGCTGAGGTGGGCGGTTTCGACAGTAATACAAAAGTTGGTCCGTCGATCCGGCGTCTCTCTTCTGGCAGGCGGAACAGGATTTGGTCGTGGTGGACGGTGTTTTACTTTACCGGTAGGCGCAGAGGGGTTGTTTCTTTCTTGTAAACTGTCGGTGTTTTGACATTTCGGATAAACTCAAACTCTTTGATGCCGCTCATGAAGTTGGTTACGCTTTTGAAATCAGACTTGCAAATGTATAAATGGTATTTTAAAAATAGATTTCGGTGCAACCAATACATTTCTTGCTCCTATGTTGGCTGATAAATGTTTGAAAAGCGGTTAAGTGGTCTAATTTGTATTATTCCTTTGCCAAAGTCTTCGATCAATCTAGACTTTGAGATTGATTTGGTAGTCCGCCGGTAAGATGAATATTTCAAAATCCCGGATAAAGTCCATCCAACAACTCCAATTCTTCTTAGTGTTACGGTACCATAACAGCGCGTTTTCCGCTTGAATCTCTAGCAGGGCTGGTAGCACCAGTAAACAAAATACCTTTATTTTATTCTTTAAAAAAAGGTAACGGCACGGTTGTTTCGGCAAGCTAATCGAAGAGAGTGGAAACGGCGAAAAAAAATAACAAACAAACGTAAAATTAGCGACATAAACAATGACTAAAGGGATTATTTGAGTTTGGATATTCGGCGAAAAGACATGGTTTAGAGTGGAACCAGTAGCCGTCCAAAAATTTTTCAACACGTTACTGGAAACCAGTGTTGACGGTGTGTAACGCAAACCAAAGTCTGACACTACGAACACGACGCCAGGTAAGGGATAGGGTGGAACCAGTAACCGTGCAAAAATCTCTCAACACGTTACTAGAACCCAGTGTTGAAAGCGCGTTACGCAGACTAAAACCAGACACTACGAACACGACGCTCGGTAAAAAATAGAGTGAAACCAGCAGCTGTGCGAAAATCTCTCAACACATATTTGCTTTCTAATTCTCTAAACGCACAACTTGCTATTTTGAACCATTTCACAATTGTTTCTTCTTTTACTTGTCTTCGACCGCATTCAGAACGTTAACCTTGGCTGCAATTTCCGTAACGCAATTTAAATCTTCTAATTTACATTTAGTTTTATATTCTAACTAATTGATTACGACTACAATTAAGATTACAGTTAAAACATTGGCAGTAGTTTTTAAATGCAAATTAGACAAGACGTATTTTACAATATTATATAATTAAACTCCAAAAATAAAAAAATTAATTTTGTTTACATATTCAATACTTAAACTTTGAATAATACAAGTCTTGTCTGACAAGATACTTTAGGCGTAAAACAAATGTTTCCAATATTTTTTTCATACTGCATCTGTAGGTTTATATGGCAAAACATTTTCTGGTGACGCTGGAAAAACAGTAATCACTATTTGGAAATTATTTTTGGTAAATAACATAAATAACAATAAAAAAACTGAATTTCAAAAAGAATAAAAATTTGTCTAATAAAAGAATGCACTTAAAACGTACTAAAGTAAGTGGGACGTCACGTATACCTAAAATTACAATTGTCAAAGTATAATATATTAAAAGAAATAAACAATAATGAAAAAACACAACGTTGCAAAAATATTGATAAACTGCAGCAACATTTATAAGTTAATGTAAATTAAAAAAAAAAAATTATTTAAGTGAAATGTACAAGGTTTTAAACTTTGACAACTAACAGTTTTATTACATTTAATATATTAAAATATGTAATTGTTGTAATCAAAGGATACTAATAATACTTTATACATCAAAGTAAAAAATGTATTCTTATAGCCGTATTAACAATATTGTATTGCGAGATTTAAAACTAACATTTACAATATATAATATATACAATTTTTTTGGTAACGAAAATTATTAAAATTACAATTTTAGATTTGTTGTTTAATTTAAAAGTTGTAAAATAAAGAAAACTTCTAAAGAGTTAAAGTTATACACAAAGACACAAACAATTCTAAATTTAATAAACACTGTATTCAATTTACATATTAAAATCAAATTAAAAAATAGTGTTATACAAATTGATTTAATAACAAAACAAATTTTGATTTACATTTACACAAAACCTACAAATAAAAACGTTTGAGATTAGACAATTAACAAACATTTATTATGTACTTTAAATTCAAATACCATTAAATACATACACAATTTAAATTTAATTTGTTAATAATAATATGATGTAAACCTTCATACAGAACATTCATTTTCCGCTTGTATAAATTGTAGCACTTGTCTTTAGCTCGTTCTGTAAGCCTTCACACTCATGGGAAATAACAAAAATTTTCTTTTAGTGTACAATGTTCTTTTTTAATAAATTTGTATAAAACGTAGTATTTTAAATTGTGCTTTAATAATAAAATTAATGTTTTAAGCTTATTTTAGAAAATGTTTACTAAGTATAACAATGGTTTGAATATGATTATGAATGAATACGATCTGTACCAAAATTATATAAAATATATTCATCAAATTAAACTGTAAATTTATTGTACCACAATTTAACAATAAAAAACAATCTTTTATTTGTTTTTTTAATTTTGAAGAACAAATTATATCAATTATATAATATTTATGATAGTTGCAAAGTTCGAAATAGTTTGTAAACTACTATCAATAATATTGTGTTAGTGTTATAGGAATTGTGTAAAAATTTAATTTATTTTTGTTACATAAATTTATAGTCTTGATATTGTTAATGTTTTAAAACATTAATTTCATTAAATAATGTATAATATACATAAAACCGTATTAACCTTCCTATTACATTAAGGTCGACTGGATCCAAAGTTCAATTATAATTTTACATTATTTTCTTAATTATGTTTTAATTTAGTCAAACATGTATCATATTTTTTAAACAATAATTAATCATCTATTCATTAAAAAAATTAATGTTACTATTCCAGTTCTTAAAAATATGGGTAGTATACTTGATTTTTATATATTACAAAGATTTAGAATTAAAATTTTGTTTTGTTTTTTGTCTGTTTAATGTTTTGCAAAATAATAAATTTGGTACGATAAATTTAATACCTACACTAAATTTAAGGTTTTCATTTGAGAAATAGTTATTTGCACTACAAGTGGCGGTAAGTGAACTTTTTTATTCGAGGTGGGAGTTTGTGCACCGACGCAGAGCTGAGGTAGCCAAACCACCACCAAGCATAAAAAAAACTTACTTACGCGTTGTGTATTACGTTTTTCTTACTACCATAGGAATTATTTAGGTATATAATACTAATTATCTATAATAGAAAATTTACTGCCATAATCGAGTTTGCTGATTGATTAGTTGCTGTGGCTACGACGCTTGTAAACAAACAAATTCAATATAAAGTTTTTTATCATACATCCACTTTGTAATCGGTACAATGAGTGATTCAGACAAGGTTGAAGATTTTTCTGAAACCGAAAGTAGTGCTAATGCAACTCGAGCGTCGTTACTGCCATAAAAATCAAAGGCTCAATATAAGCAAACGTATACATATCTTAAGGAATAGTGCAATTCAAAAAATGAAAATTAGTTAAACTATGCTTTTGGTATATTTTAACGACAAGGCATCAAATTTAAGGTCTCTAATTAGCTTGTGGACTAAATATTTGATGTTGATATTAACGTTTTGTGCTAATGACTTTCGACATTTCAAACTTCCAGCAGGTATACGTATCTATATGAAATTTTTATTTTTTTAAATGTATCCTACCATTATATAGGTCATCTCATTTCGCAAGAGAAAAAATGATAGATATATTCCTAGGAAGGCTAACATTTTTACCAAGGAAGGGGTAACGAATTTTATATGTGATGCTCCGGACCACGCATTTCTTTTGATGAAACTTGTCATGGTTTTGTGGATTGTCAAACACAAAATCCTTCAATAATTTATGGTAACTGGTTGCAGTGAAAAGGTTAATTAGTTTAAGATTCTTGATACATGAATTCATGCCTCCTACTAATACCAAAGAATATAATTTTTTTTGCGTTATGATAATGGTAAATGTGTACGGCAAGAAGTAGACAAACATACTTGATCCGCTATACCAATGATATAAACAAAATTTTTAAATTACTGCAAAGACTACACGAGCCACAGCTTTAGGAAAACCCCCACTTCTCTTTTGGCTAAAAGCGGGTCGGACGTCTTTTCTTTGAAAAGACACAGAGCTTGGAAATCCAACACTGTTGCAGAGAAGTACGCTGGAGATTTTTGAACACATAACGCAGCTAAGAGGATTTCCTACAGCAAAACTGTTAAAAATTCTAGTAATAGTATCACTCTCTCTCTGTTTTGAAATGATAGTCAAAATAATGCTTGTTAACTAAATAATTTTTGTGAAATGTAGGATGATCAAAAATGACACTCTTTGAAAAAAGTTTAAATTTTGTTAAAGTTTGTATTTTATTAGTTAGAAAACTGTATGCGTGCAAAATCGGCGTTGTTTAACTTTTGATGCATTTGTATATTGTAAAGATAAAGATAATATTGTTTTGAAGTTATAACAAGTATTTCACTTATATCTACAATTTTACTATTATTTGTTTGATTAATGTTAGCATCTTTTATCACTCTTAAAACAACAAATAATTGCTTATCATGATTGGTAGCACGTTTGCCAGTTACTGGTGGCTTATAAATAACATTCCTAGTTAAACCTTTTTAGTAAATTAGTAAAACTTTTCTAGACGGAAATGCGTTTGTTGGGACATTTTTGACTGTAAATTCTTTTTGTCAAAAAACATTTTTTTAATTTTTCTGAAAGCAAAAATGATGTTAATTAATTTGTTCTTTGTAAAATTCATTGTTTCGGCACAAAAATTTCGATTATTGCCAAAATGCAATCATGTTAATTTATGTGCACCGATTACAATTGCTAGTAATTAATAATTATAATAACACATAATCAGTGTTTGTTAAAAAAGTTACGTAAAGCCGTGGAGCAAGTAGCAAAAAAATTTTAGTTTTTTCTTGATGACCAAAAATAAATTCAATCAAGTTTTGAAAAAATTACTACCGATACCTAAAAAAACAAATTAGTCTTTTTAATGAATGAGTTTAAATCACGTAAAATTTCAAAAATTGACTTTTACTGTTTTATACTTACTTAGATCAATTATAGTTACTTGTGATCGCCAAACACTTATTGTACATTAATTGCTAAGTTACACCAGTCATCATTCATAATTTAGACAATTAAAACTTATTCATATAATATTTTCTTGTAGCAATAAGTAAAACTATTAATCTGTCTGGTAAGTTTTAAATAGTCACCCATTATAAACCACAGCGTGCGTAATCATTGAAGTAAAGGTTTATTAGGTAAAACGCAACACAAGATCTTGTACGAGAAGTCAGCCACGCGCTGACAAATACTACACTATTTTTTGTTTTAAAATTTTAACTAGAAAAATTGGTTTTTCATACTTTTCAAAACTTTTTATTTCACTTATTTGCTTACGTTTCGAAGAAGATTAAGTTCAATAAAATAAATATACATATTTTGGAAAATAGTTGTGGTTTTGATTTCCCCTAGCGCTCAAAGTCCTAAATAATTAAATGAACAAAAAAATGTATAAATATATATAAAAACAAAATTGCGTTATGGTTTCTCTCTAGGCGTTACATACCGTTCGCAAATAATTTTAAGAGAAAACGTTTAAGTTGTATATAATAAGTTATAGAACTACGACGGAGGTTTGCTGGATCTGATATAATACTTATTTATTTTATTGTGTTGTTTAAGAACCGTAATGCTATAATACATACCAATAAATGTTTATAAAATTACTCTTGCTGATTAAACGTGTTTCAGTTTTTTTAAACAATAAGAAACATTGAATATTTTAACAATTATTGCTAATGTTGTGAAAAAACTAATTTGATTATACTATCGTGCACTTAGTAAATACGTAAAAGTGCATGACGAAATTATTAATAAAATGGTTTTTGCCAGAAACACAATTCTCTTCGTAAATTTATTATTAATTTACATGAATGTTGATAAAACATGTAGTTACACTATTTATATTATTAAACCAATCTTTAATAAATCAATAACCACAAAACCTATTTACTCAACAATTTATTAAAGTAAAAAAGAGTAGAAAACAGTACAGTTTCTAACAATTTAAAAAAAAAATTATTTAACATTTTTTTAAAAATTGCAAATTTATTAGAATAAAAAAAAGGTATTAAATTTATGCATTTGTATTAAGTGTTTTAAAGTAACGTGCAGTTATTTTTTAATCACACACACTTGGATATACCTATGTTAAATACAGTACTTAAACATTTTATAAATAATTCTGTTTCTAAACATAAAACTGTAATGCAGCATGCAGTAACTATTTCAAAATTTTTTCAACGATTGACGAGTAATACATTATATATATATATATATATATATATATATATATATATATATATATATATATATATTGGTAAAGTGTATAAAGTGACTTCCATTTCAGATATATATCGAACGTTGTCACTTCATATATAACGTAGTCACTTCCGATTTTGGAAGTGACAACGTTTCGCCTTGTTTTCAACGGATTTAGACACTAGGGGGCATCAGAAGCCTAAATTCAAAATTTGTGTTGGAAGTCACTATGACACTTTATATCCGCAAAAAGTGTCCGTTAGTTCAGGGTATATCCGCTAGCGCTGATGATGCTTGATATATGCAGGTACGGGCTGTTCGATGTGACTTCTGTTATTTAAGAGAGTACTTGTTACTTCCGACATGCGGCAACGTTGGAAGTAAAGCATAGCATCATTGAAACCATAAACACGTTTTAACCCAAATTTAGGGTCTAAGTAGCCGCTTTAAAACGTATCGACATTAGGAAAACATAAATGCTAAAATTTACGAATGAAGTTTCTTAAATAATTTGTTAGATAAAATTGTAATACGTAATAAAAAATTACTGTTGTAACGTTTGTTTTGTAGAAAATGGTTTTAAATAAATTCGGTGATTTCATACTTAATTTATGTTAGAATTAACAATAAATTAATGACGTGTTTTAGAATTGTTGCACGAATTAATGTTTTTAATAACTGTATTTTCAATTAAATGTAAGATTAATAAAATTTATTACTTAGTATTGTGTGATTAAACCAATAAAATTAAAAAAAATAGTTTAATTATAATTTATTTTTATTATAGGTACTTTTATAATACGTTTGCTTATTTTTGCTTATTTATTTACAAAATAGAAACTAATATTTTAAAATTCAAAATTATAAAAATTTAAAAAAACACAAAGTCAATTGAAATCAGCTTCCATTATGTTTTATTGTTTGTTAAATGTAGTTTTCCTACGACACTATATGAAAGACGTCAATTTTACACAATTAAGTACTCATGAAAGTTGACAATTACATTCATCGGTCATAAACCCGTGCGATATTATAAAGCACAATTATAACGTAACAGTTTGCTTTTATCAAGAATGTTACTATTTTGTTTATCTGAAATAAGTGCTAAAAAATTTTTTTTGCGAAATCGTGACCTATAAACGAGTTTTTAAAATACTTAAGTTACTGTCGTAGGAAAAATACTTACAAAACCCGCTGGAAAGTGTCTATCGTTTGATTGTGAGATTTCCGCACTCGGCTTGCACCTCGTCCGTCGAAATTCTCACTATAGCACGATATCACTCACTTTCCATGCTCGTTATGTATATACTATTACATAATGCTGATAGTTTGATAATTTTATTTTTTACACTTTTAGTTTAAACTATTTTGTTTTGTTGAAATTATTGGCAGTTGTAATGCTTTTGAAATAATTACAAAAAGGAATTTTGGTTAAAAGAAAAGGTTACACAAAAAGTAGCTGTCTGTCTAGGTAGTACCTGTATCTAACAAAATGATTGCGTCGGTTGTAACTGTTTCTTTATAACATAAAAAATTACCTTAAATTAAAAAAAAATCTTTTTCATAATTTTTAGTCGTCTTAAACAAAAAATAAAATTGTTTGCATATTTAGTAATGATGAATTATTTAGATAATTTAATAATTTTTTATCACTGAAGAGTGATATTGTTAAAAACGCTCTGATAAGAACTAATAAAAGCAAAAAAGAACATCTACTGACACATTACAATAAAACTAGGGGACAAAAATTGCAACGGTAAAGTAGATTTGACGCCAAAACATCTGGTTGACACTGTGCAAATAAAAGTAGTTAAACTTGTAACTAGTCTTCAGTTTAGATAACTTATTTTAAAAAAAAGTTAACAAAAAACATTACATTTAAAACTAAATTAAATTAACAGGATAACTATTAGCGGTTTTTTTTTTAATTTGTGTAAGTCCTGTATTATGTAATTTACGTATAAAGAGTAAAAACAATTCTTTCTATGTATTATCAAATGTACACTTAATTTTTGTATAATTTTTAAGTAACAAAAAGGGCGTCTGTTTTGTCAAATGTATTAACGTCAAAAATGTCAAACATCTTGCCAGGGCCGCCCCGTGCTTTAAGGCAACACGATCACTGCTCTCGGGCGGTATGTACTTTGAGGCGCCCTTACTTGAAATTCGGATAAGAGATTTTACATAGTTAATAAATCTTAATACAATATATGAATACTAACAAACTTATATTATAATTTTTATTAAATACTATAAAATAAAATTAAAGTTAAAGCTAAAAGTAGTAAACAAAAAACAATGCATGGAAACACGAATAACTTTTACGGAAGTCAAATTAAAAAACTAATATTAAAAAGTCTTACACGTTTTTGTGATTAATTTAAATACTACTCTGCTAATGTTTTGGTTGGTTATGTTTTACATTAAATTTATATTACTGATCATCAGTTTTATCTAAAAAAAAAGTTGATTAAGATTTAAAACAAGAAATGTTAATTTATTGTTTAATAGTTTTATGTCAATTATATGCTAAAGATCGAGTTTATAAATGTATGACGAGATACGTTTTTATAAAATTTCGAAATCAAAACTTATTTAAAAAAATAGTTCATTGCAATGCCGTTCAAAAGATAACTTTTAAAGACAAAAATGCAACGGTAAAGTAGATTTGACGCCAAAACATCTGGTTGACACTGTACAAATAAAAGTAGGTAAACTTGTAACTAGTCTTCAGTTTAGATAACTTATTTAAAAAAAAAAGTTAACAAAAAACATTACATTTAAAACTAAATTAAATTAACAGGATAACTATTAGCGGTTTTTTTTTTAAATTTGTGTAAGTCCTGTATTATGTAATTTACGTATAAAAAGTAAAAACAATCTTTTCTATGTATTATTAAATGTACACTTAATTTTTGTATGATTTTTAAGTAACAAAAAGTACGCCTGTTTTGTCAAATACTTATTAAAAAATGTATTAACGTCAAAAATGTCAAACATCTTGCCAGGGCCGCCCTAACGCAACCGCTGCTCACAGACCCTATGTGCTTTGGGGTGCCCTTACTTGAAATTCGGATAAGAGATCTTACATAGTCAATGAATTTTAATACAATATCTGAATACTAACAAACTTATATTATAATTTTTATTAAGTACTATAAAATCAAATTAAAGTTAAAGCTAAAAATAGTAAACAAAAAACAAAAACACAATGCATGGAAACACGAATAACTTTTACGGAAGTCAATTTAAAAAACTAATATTAAAAAGTCTTATACGTTTTTGTGATTAATTTAAATACTACTCTGCTAATGTTTTGGTTGGTTATGTTTTACATTAAATTTATATTACTAATCATCAGTTTTATTTAAAAAAAAAAAAGTTGATTAAGATTTAAAACAAGAAATGTTAATTGATTGTTTAATAGTTTTATGTCAATTATATGCTAAAGATCAAGTTTATAAATGTATGACGAGATACGTTTTTATAAAATTTTGAATTCAAAACTTATTTTAAAAAATAGTTTATTGCAATGCTGTTCAAAAGATAACTTTTAAAGTAATAAAATGCACCGGCTTATTGTATGTAGTAAAATTAAAGATTTACCTGACTATATAGACTCAAGAATGAATCTTTTCACAGTTTAGGTACTTTGATTGAAATTTAATAACTAAATCATTAACTTCTACCTTTAATTACTGCGAACGTTTAAACAAACGTGTTAATGCTGACAAATAAAATAATAATTTTAACTTGAAAAAACTCTTGATCGTGTAATAAGTAAATTTTAAAACTTATATGAAATGTTTTATTTATACACATATTATAGTAACATAATATTAATAAAAGATCCAGTCTATTAAATTAAAAATTGTTATTAACAAAAACTACAAATTATTGATTGCACAGGTTCGTTTTTATAAAATATTTATATCAAAAATGAACGTTTCTGATTGTGTAATGTTATTGAAATAAAAATAAATACGAATACTGAAAACGAAGTTCTCATAAAAATAGTAAACTTTTAGAAATACGTATTTCAAAATACAATCATAAAAATAACCAGTTAGGTGTAGTAAAATCTAAAAATAGAACATTGTACCCGAAAGGACAAAGAAAAAAAAACCTTTCTCTTTCTTTCCTTAGTAATACGTAGATTATATTTGTCAACGTTGCTGGAAGTGAGAACGAGTTGCTTGTATCATATATATACTTTGCCGCCATGAAGTGACTAGGTATCTTATATAAGTACAATAGTGAATTTAAATTTTTTTTGAAAAATTATTTACCCCTCTTTTGAGAAACGTTTAATACTGTTTTAGTACATAGCATATATGCTATTAAATTTTTTTTAAAATAATTGGAAAGCTTGGAAGTCAGGTAGCCACTTGTACATAACGGAAGTGACAACTTAACACGTATCAATATATATATATATATAGTGGCTACCTGACTTCCAAGTTTTCCAATTCTCTTAAAAACTTTTTAATAGCATATATGCTATGTACTAAAACAGTATTAAACGTTTCTCAAAAGAGGGGTAAATAATTTTTTTTTTTAAATTTGAAATAACTATCGTACTTATATAAGATACGTAGTCACTTCATGGCGGAAAAGTATATATATGATACAAGCAACTCGTTCTCACTTCCAGCAACGTTGACATATATAACCTGCATATTACTAACGAAAGAAAGAGAAAGGTTTTTTTTTCTTTGTCCTTTCGGGTACGATGTTCTATTTTTAGATTTTACTACACCCAACTAGTTATTTTTATGGTTGTATTTTGAAATACGTATTTCTAAAAGTTTAATATTTTTATGAGAACTTCGTTTTTAACATTCGTATTTATTTGTGTTTCAATAAGATAAAACAATTAGAAACTCTCATTTTTGATATAAATATTTTATAAAAACGAACTTGTGTAATCAAATTAACTGTTATAATTCGTTTTATGCAAAATTAAAGTGTCATAATTTGTAGTTTTTGTTAATAACAATTTCTAATTTAATAGACTGGATCTTTTATTGCTATTATGTTACTATAATATGTGTATAAATAAAACATTTCATATAAGTTTTAAAATTTAGGTATTACACGATCAAGAATTTTTTAAGTTAAAATTATTATTTTATTTGTTAGCATTAACACGTTTGTTTAAAGGTTCGCAGTAATTAAAGGTAGAAATCAATGATTTAGTTATTAAATTTCATTCAAAATACCTAAATTTAATGTTAAGTACCTACGTTATATAATTTCACATTACTGTGAAATGATTCATTCTTTAATCTTTAGTCAGGTAAATCCTTCATTATACTACATACAATAAGCCGGTGCATTTTATTACTTTAAAAGTTATCTTTTGAACGGCATTGCAATAAACTATTTTTTAAAATAAGTTTTGATTTCGAAATTTTATAAAAACGTATTTCGTCATACATTTATAAACTCGATCTTTAGCATATACTTGACACAAAACTATTAAACAATCAATTAACATTTCTTGTTTCAAATCTTAATCAACTTTTTTTTAAATAAAACTGATGATCAGTAATATAAATTTAATGTAAAACATAACCAACCAAAATATTAGCAGAGTATTATTTAAATTAATCACAAAAACGTGTAAGACTTTTTAATATTAGCTTTTTAATTTGACTTCAGTAAAAGTTATTCGTGTTTCCATACATTGTGTTTTTTTTTGTTTACTACTTTTAGCTTTAACTTTAATTTGATTTTATAGTATTTAATAAAAATTATGATATAAGTTTGTTAGTATTCATATATTGTATTAAGATTTATTAACGATGTAAGATTTCTTATCCAAATTTCAAATAAGGGCACCCCAAAGTACATAGCGCCCGTGAGCAGTAGTCGTGTTGGGGCGGCCCTGGCAAGATGTTTGGCATTTTTGACGTTAATACATTTTTTTATAAGTATTTGACAAAACAGGCGTCCTTTTTGTTACTTAAAAATCATACAAAAATTAAGTGTACATTTAATAATACATAGAAAAGATTGTTTTTACTCTTTATACGTAAATTACATAATACAGGATTTACACAAATTTAAAGAAACCGCTAATAATTATCCTGTTAATTTAATTTAGTTTTAAATGTAATGTTTTTTGTTACCTTTTTTTTTAAATAAGTTATCTAAACTGAAGACTAGTTACAAGTTTAACTACTTTTATTTGCACAGTGTCAACCAGATGCTTTGGCGTCAAATCTAATTTACCGTTGCATTTTTGTCGCATAGTTTTATTGTAACGTGTCAGTAGACGTTCTTTTTTGCTTTTATTAGTTCTTATCAGAGCGTTTTTAACCGAATACTGTTAAACAATATCACTCTTCAGTAATAAAAAATTATTAAATTATCCAAATAATTTATCCTTACTAAATATGCAAACGATTTTTTTTTGTTTAAGACGAGTAAAAATTATGAAAAAGATTTTTTTTTAGATTTAAGGAAATTTTTTATGTTATTATAAAGAAACAGTTACAACCGACGCAATCATTCTGTTAGGTACAGGTACTACCTAGACAGACAGCTACTTTTTGTGTAACCTTTTTTTTAACCAAAATTCCTTTATGTAATTATTTCGAAAAGCATTATAACTGCCAATAACTTTAGCAAGCAGTTTAATTTAGACTAAAAGTGTAAAAAACAAAATTATCAAACTATCAGCATTATCTAATAGTATATTACATAACGAGCATGAAAAGTGAGTGATATCGTACGAGTAAGAATCTCACGAACAAACGATAGACACTTTCCAGCGAGTTTTGTACAGTATTTTTCCTACGACAGTAACTTAAGTATTTTAAAAACTCGTTTATAGGTCACAATTTCGCAAAAACTTTTTGACGTTTTTGAGCACTTATTTTAGATAAACAAAATAGTAACATACTTGATAAAAGCAAACTGTTACGTTATAACTGTGCGTTATAATATCGCACGGGTTTTTGACAGATGAAGGTAATTGTCAACTTTCATGCCTACTTAATTGTGTGAAAATGACGTCTTTCATATAGTGTCGTAGGAAAACTACATTAAACAAACAATAAAACATAATGGAAGCTTATTTCAATTGACTTTGTGTTCTTTTAAATTTGTAAAATTTTTAATTTTTAGATATTAGTTTCTTTTTTGTAAATAAATAAGTAAAAATAAGCAAACGTATTATAAAAGTACCTCTAATAAAAATATATTATAGTTCAACTAATTTTTTTTAAATATTATGGTTTAATCACACAATACTAAGTAATAAATTTTATTAAACTTACAATTAATTGAAAATAAAGTTATTAAAAACATTTGATTCGTGCAACAATTTTAAAACACGTCATTAATTTATTGTTGATTCTAATATAAATTAGGTATGAAATCACCGAATTTATTTAAAACTATTTTTTACAAAACAAACGTTACAACAGTTAATTTTATTACGTATTATAATTTTGTTTAACAAATTAATTTTTTATTATTTTTTAGTACTGAAATATTTAAGAAACTTTATTTGTAAATTTTAGCATTTATCTTTTGTTAATGTCGATACGTTTTAAAGTGGCTACTCAGACCCTAAATTTGGGTTAAAACGTGTTTATGGTTTTATTGATGCTATGCTTTACTTCCAACGTTGCCGCATGTCGGAAGTAACAAGTACTGTTTTAAATAACAGAAGTCACATCGAACAGCCCGTACCTGCATATATCAAGCATCATCAGCGCTAGCGGATATACCCTGAACTAACGGACACTTTTTGCGGATATAAAGTGTCATAGTGACTTCCAACACAAATTTTGAATTTAGGCTTCTGATGCCCCCTAGTATCTATATCCGTTGAAAACAAGGCGAAACGTTGTCACTTCCGAAATCGGAAGTGACTACGTTATATATGAAGTGACAACGTTCGATATATATCTGAAATGGAAGTCACTTTATCACTTTATACACTTTACCAATATATATATATATATATACTCCGAAAAGTTCAATTCGAGATCCTTAAACTACTACACATTCCGAGATCCATCTTGTAAAATGCAGATAAAATTAAAATTTTGAAAGATGATATAAAATGCACTTATAAATTTACGAAATTATGTTAAAATCTCCAAAATTTCAAAAATTAAACAAAATAATTTAAAATATAGATTACATCATTACGAGGTCCGTAAACAAAGTCGTATTCCGAGATCCATACTGATATACAAAAATATATATAGACGCAGGCGTCGAAATCGAGATCCTTACAATGTTGTCTGTTATTTGGATCTCGCATCGTATGTGTACTACCTATATACATAAGTAAGTAGGTTTAGCACGTTTTGTTTAATTATTATTTAGTTGAATAAGCGATAAGGTTCTTTTTTATTTTCGCTATCAGTAAGTTAAGTAAAATTAGAGGAATGTTTCGCCGCTTCTGCTACTACGACATTTTTTTTACGCCGTTATAATTTTCTTTATCTAATTGAATTAAAATTAATCAACACAAATCAAAGTAAAAAAAAATCAGTTTACAAATGTACTGTCATAACTTTTATCTATACAACTGTCTTTTTATGTAACAGGTATTTGAAACTGGCTGTTGTTATTCACATTTTATTCTTTTTGATAATAATTCTTTTTCTTTAAAAGAATGATTAAAAAATAGTTATATTTTTATTTTCCGATTTTTGCAGTTAATATTACGGTGTTAAAAAACATATTTTAAAATATATGCTTATATGTGTTTAAAATAATTAGTAAAATATATTCTGTACTATCCAAATGATTTTTGCTGTAAGGTTATAGTTGAACACACTTTTTTTAGTAAAAAGCAAAGATAAGTAGGTACACAAGATATGTATTTATTAAAAAAAATTCAACAGATGTTTTATTTTACATAAAAAGTAAATTAACTGTAAATACTCTATAATACTGGTCGTCTGTATTCATTACAAATTTACGTTGTACAACGTCAATCGAGAAAAAAAGCAATTTTTTCAATGTAGTAAAGTTTTTTTCGAAAACAATAGTTTGAATACATAAAAACTATAATCTACAAACAAGAAAAATAATAACGTTATTCACGTTAAAACGATAATTTACCATTATCATTACAAGTGAATAACTTAAATGGGATATTCGGAATATAATACTAAAACAAAATTTTCTTGATAAAATTGTTAATTTTATGTCCCATACAAACTCTCTAAAATAGCAATTAATTAATTAGTACATCCAAATTTTCAAAGGGATTGCGACAAAAAACGCAGAAAAACATTATTCAAAACCGAAAAAGATTTAACAGAAGCTAATCATAAAAAAACATACAACCAAAGCAAAAAGGTACAAAAGTCGCTCGAACATTAGGAGAGCAAGACATCAAGAAACAACTTCATTAGTTACAAACCAAAAACACACTAAACGAAGCAGAAGCTGAAACTATGGAGGATTTAAAAAAAATGATGAAACAAATAATGACTGAAATGTCAAAAAATACTAATGAGCTAAAGAATGATATAAGAGAAAAACAAAATAAAAAAAAGGAACCAGAATGGAATGAAGAAAGAAGACAACTGAAAATATAAGTAAAACGATTAGAAGAAAAAAACAAGAAAGGCGGAGAAAAAAAACATTATTAAAAGAGTTTCTGGAGAATTAAAAATAAACACGCTAGTAATAAGAGCATACAGTACTAGTAATAGTCAAAATGCAAATGTCATTGCCACCGAGATTGATCCATGGGAAAAAAAGCAAGAAAATTATGAAGAAAAATGAAATACGAAAATATACATACATCGAACATGATTTAACAGCAAATAAGCAAAAAATACAAAAGAAACTGTGAAGTATCGCAAGGAAACAAAAAATGAATGGTAAAAGAGTGAAAAAGTGGTTTATAAAAAAAATTCATGCATGTTGTATACGTATGGGATATGGAATTGAAAGAAATGATAAAACAACAGGTACAAAAAAAATTGTTTACTGCGCTAGTGTAAAGAAAGATGACAAAAATGCAAAGGAAACGGATATGAAACTGGAAAATTAATAACAAACAATTCAAATAAAAGAAATAACCGAGACAAGAAGGAATTTAACAAGACAAAAAAAAATTAATTGTATTGGAAAATCGAAACCTGGAATATAAGAAGTCTAATAACAAAAACAGTAGGCCTTAGTGAGACTAAAAGGAAAGTATATAAACAACTAGGAGGCAATTTTAAAAAGAATTTTAAAAATAGAAATAAAGACAGTGAAAGATACAGACCAAACGAAAACGATCCGTATTACATAAAAACAATTTTTGAAGAAACTAGAGGAAGGACTGAAAAACATAAGAGGTAGAATAGTTAACCTTAGGGATATGAACAGTAGAGTAGGAAGCTACACAGGTGCAACAGACGTCGTAGAACAGTACGGCGAGCAACGCATAAATGACAATGGCGAAGGACTAATTAATCTCTGCATGCAAAATAACCTCATAATAACAAACACATTTTACAAACATTAAGACATTCACAAATACACGACAGAAGGTCCCAGTAGATAGGAGAAGTCAATTATTGATTATATACTCATTTACCACTTACATAGATATGAAATAACAGAGTCAAGAAGAGGATATGAAATAGGAAGTGATCATCTTGTAATAAGGCAGATACGCATCATAGGCTCAATACAGAACATAATTACAAGTAGTCCAGCAACATACACTGAAACCATAAAAACATATAGGCTTTCAGAACAAGAAGCATCTAACAGATATAGAAAACGGATTGAAATAAAGATGAAAAAGTAGAAGAAAATGTGGTAAAGGACAATACTAGATACTACAAAAGAAGTATGTGGGACAACAAAACTATATCAAGGAAAAAGCAAATTAGCTGGTGGAATAAAGAAAATAAAAAGAAATACAACTAAAAAGAAAATGTGGAGAACCTACTTAAAGAATAAAACATTCAAATATTACGAAGAATATGAAAACTAACGCATCAAAGTAAAATAGATAGTTAACAATAGAAAACGGGAAAAATAGGAAGAAGAATAACAAGAGCAATTAAAAATTTAAGAGAAAAATCTAAAGGGCATTACGGAATAACATCTAAAATGATAAAAAATATGGGTGATAGGAGTATTAGCATGTTAAAAGTACTTATTCAATAGAATCTGGAATGGTAAAAATTCCAGAAGATTTGAAAATGGGAAAATAGTAGCAGTGTATAAAAAACGGAATGCGGGAGAATGCAAAAATAATTGAGGTTACTAAGCACAGTAAAAAATATAAAAGAATAAAAGACGTAAGGTTAAGAAAACTAGGAGTGCACATGATGACATATTTATAATAATAAATGAAAATTTGACATTTAAAAATTCATAGCTCCGAAACCACTACTATTCCAAACATGAAATTTTTAATGCTATTTACGAATAACATCAAATCCAATCCCTAAAATATTTAAAAGATTTCCAGTTGTTAGAAAAAAGTTATGGATATCTAACAACGGGGATTTTTGAAAAATTGATCGGCTTTGCGGGTCTGTATTTTAAAAAATAACAGAAATCTAGGCAAAGTAGAGTTGAAATCAACTAAGTATACGTTAACAAAAAAATTGAGTTTTTGATCGTCTCTTTATTCCAAAAACGAAAGTATTTTGAAAATTGGAAAAATTGCTAAAACGGTAGATTAGTTAGAAACTTATATCTAATCCGGATTTAAGTTTAGATTAATACCTAAATTTTTTTAAGATATAGGGTTAACAAAAAAATGTCGGCCTAACCAAATGTCTACGTTATATAGAAGCTGAGATACGAATTTTTGAAAATTGCCAACAAATCAAAATTTTTGAAACTTCAAAAATCTCTTCAGCGGTCGTATTTGATTGTATCAAGCTTTTTTTTCTAATCTACTTTTAAAAAAATTGGCGTTGAAATCAGTGACCCACGCGCACACGCTTTTGTCGAAAAACAATGGATCTGCCCATATTATATTTTACGCAACTAAACGAACCTTTTGGAAAAAGCAGTATTTTTGTAAACCCTAAGCAATGAGGTTTAAGCCGCTTACGTGAATTTTAAACGATTTTTCTTGAGGTATTTGTAAGTGTACTTACAATAAATTAATAAATATTGAAGAAAAAATAAAAGATTTTTCAATTTTACTACTTTTTTGTTTGAAAATTTAGTGTATACAACATAGGTTATGAAAAAATCAATAAAGAGAATAGTCATCTGTCAAGTGTAATGCACTGTTAATTTAGCGATAATAATTTTGTTCATCTTAGCATAAAACAATAATGAAATGCTGACGTGGCCCGGTAAGAAGTATACGTTAAATACAATTTAAATCTTAGATTAAAATTGTTCGGTACAAGGTTTACTTATATACAAAACGAAAAAACGGGATAACACCGACTAAACGAAATCCGGACAGCGTTGATGTTTTTTGGACCTCGCATAGATCGAAGTTTATTTATCTACTTATATATAAAAGCAACATAAGCGCCACCTACAAAGTTAATTCAAGAACGAAACGTATACACATGTATTCTTTTTGCTGAAATTCGAGTTCCGCCTAAAACTTCGTTATATAAGTCTTTACACTACGTAGACCTGAAAAACACGTCAAAACGTTCCGAGATCCGGGGTATGGATCTCATGATCTCGGATTCCTTAAGTATATAATGAAAAGGATCTCAGATTCCACCGCCAGGAATATATATATATATATATATATATATATGTATTTTTGTAACAAGGTCAGATCCGTTCGTCTTATAAACTAAACAACACTAGATCTGTTTTGTAAGGTGAGATCCGATTTTGGATCTCACCTTGTATCTATGTGTATATAATGTTTTTTCAAGAAGACATTTGATGTAGAGTAAAATTCCAAATTTTTGCCTGGAGCTCACTTTTTACCCTTTTTGACCAATGTTATACACGAGCAGTTCAACTGTTTAAGCTGAAGAGGGCGCCCTAGTAATTTTATTGTATATAACTTCAATTTAGATTTTAGACTTAAGTCGAGATCCGGTATATTTGGCAACCTGTCGGATCTCGTTTTATATGTGTTTTAAAGCTATTTATACGCAAAGATAGCATTATTTTTATCTTGCATACATTCCTACCGAGTCGATGTGCGTTTAAGTTACACATGTTCACTTAGATAAAACAAAATTGTAATCGAGTTGTTTGTGAAAGTTTATAAGCATTTAGACTAAAAATTACAGTAAAACCTTTCTTCATAAGATAAATTCTACAAGAACAATCAATGGTTACAAAACTAGTACAAATTACTGGGTTATACATTGAAAAAATTACGTATTTAAAAGTAACTATTACCGAAAACAATCACTGTTATCTTCACTTTTGTAAATGTCTTCTTGTTTTTTCTTTAGTATCATTTTTCTAAGTAACGAGATTGCTAAGCTGCAATAGATTTGTTATGTTTAAAGTTTCTATTTATTGCAATATTTCTTATATTTAAATTCACAGTAGATTTTTGTAGCATATTCGATTCATTGCGGTAATTAACTTTTTCTTGCATTTTCTAAATGTTCGTTATAAAAAAGATTAAAACAGTTTTTACTCCAAAACAATGCTATTAAAACCACTAATTTTCTTATTATTTTTTTAGTTTGTGAATCTCCAATTCTAATAATAACACCCATTAATTACAAATCATTTCTAAATATTTACAAATTTACCTTATTTGCATTATCATATTCACATCTTATTCTTTATAGCTTGTAAGAAATAACATTTACATTTCTCATAAATACATTTCTTTTATTTACTAGCTGTAAAAGTAAATTGTTGTAAACAATCGATATTTTTTAAACTGACTCAGCTCATTCATATTAACGTTTGCTTAAAATCAATGTATTAAATAGCTAAAACTCAAATAATAGTTACACTTATAATTTGTTAAATTAACACTGACAAATTGACATAAAATAAATACAGTTTGGACTGGTTTCGACATATAATTTTTAATTGTTGTTTTAGGTATTACTGCAGGTATACTACGAACATAAATTTTTAATTTCAGATTATTTATTTTTTGCGTTATTTGTTCTTGTAAAAAGTTTAATTTGACTTTGATTAATAATTAAACAGATTATAGTTGTAGAAAAAGTATAGCATATAATTCGTAAGGAATGTGTTTTACAAATTCTTTCAATAATTATTCTGTGGTAAGACACATTTTTATTTAGTAGTTGTATTACACTTTCAGGTAGGAGAGGCAAAAAAGTCACTTTTGGTAGATTTTTATAGGCGACGTTTCGTAGCGCTATTGAGCGCATTTCATCATGGCCAATAAAAAACGGACCCAAGATGAGCTAATCGATAAGCTAGTCACAAAATTAATATTCAATAAATAAATAAACAATTGGAACTAACTATAAATAAGTTAGATGATGTTTGTCTATGTAAATGTTTTCTGTTTGTAATTTATTATATTTTTATCTCTACACTAACTGTTAATGTCATTGTTTGTTTATTTATTGAATTTTAAGTTTGTGACTAGTTCATCGGACAGTTCCTCTTGGGCTCGTTTTTTATTGGCCATGATGAAATGCGCACAATAACGCCACGAAACGTCGCCTGCAAAAATCTACTAAGGAAGGGTTTTTTGCTTCTCCTACCTGAAGGTGTAACACAACTACTTAATTATTACTAAGACAAAAACGTTACTAATAAATTTTTATGTTATCTTTTCACTTTTCACTGAGTAATAGACGTGCGTGATAAAATAAAACTATGATTATAAGCGACTTTCGGCTTAGACCGCGTTGTAGTAAAACACCCAGACTTAAGCATGGTCATAGTGTCTTTTTGAGAGCCAAAACAATAAAGTAGAACTTGGCCTTCGTTCGAAATTAGTCAAACGGTAACGGAAACATAACGTTCGTTAATCACGCTAATCGCTATTGGTATAAATATCGTCATTTATACTTTTTCTTTCAGTGACATTTACCACTCTGAAGATGCAAGCTGCAATGTCTTGCAAAACATCAGTTTGTTTGGGTTCACGAACGACAATACGGCAAAGGCCAAGTTCTACTTCTTGTTTTGGCTCTCAAGAAGAGACTATGACCAAGCCTAAGTCTGAGTGTTTTACTACGACGCGGTCTAAGCCGAAAGTTGTTTATAATCATAAACATATCAACCGCGAAAGTTTAAGAATTTAAAATAAAACTCATATAAATGTACGTCATAAATGCAGTTTCAATTTAACCAAAAAAAACCACGGATTCTTCTATTAAACATTTATGTTGGTTTCTTTTTTCCACGTAGGTATTTTTCCTAATTAACTAATAAAACGAAGTTGATGGTGTGTTGAATTACATTTGTTACAGAATTCGCGCAATTTTTGATAACTTAACATTAAAGCTAAGGTATATAAAAAAATTACTGTAACACGTAACGGTCAAGATGTTAATCTCTCTCTCCAAGATCTCAAAATTTCAGCGGAAACCTTTAGAATAGTTAAATTTACATTAAATTGTTTTATTAAGCTTGAGTTTAGTGCTGCGACTTTAAAACACTTCTTGTTTGATCACATTATACATTTCTAATTTTATGAGTTTTTACTTTATTGGATTAGATTTATTAGATTTAGAAAGATAGTATTTTGTAACTTTAACGTGGCACCAAAGAAGCATTTGGCATTATTTACTGATTTCCACCAAAGTGTAAAAACAAACAAATAACAAACACGCTTTTATTTTTTAGGATGCTCAATACGTGCATGGCATATTTTATGTAATGCCCATCATTTATATATGTTGTTTAGTTTTAAGCCGAAATAATCATAATACAACGTTCATACAATATTAGTGAGATTCCAACTTTGCTCAGGAAAAAGAAATCAGGCCTATGCGTAACAAAATATGTTAAGACAGTTTTACACTTTCTGTTCGTTATACTATTAAAAAACTAAGACACAATTAGAGTTCATAACGTTTTTTATACGAGTGTTGCGGCTGCATAAAAGATATGCCATTTATGTAAACTCTGTAATTGAAACATAGAAACAAGTTAAAGTACTCTAACAAAAAGTTTGGACATACACAAGCTGTTGTATTTTGCACGAATTTACAAATTATCATAACAGCTCTAAAAAATTTTCTAGTTTTACAAAAAATTTTAACTATATGTATGTACATGACATAATTCGTTGTTAATTATTCAAAAATTGTATTACTTTTTTAGCTACACAGTATAACAAATTGAAGTTACGATTGTATTTGAAATGTTTTGTACTACAAAAAATATGATTTAAAGCTCTGTGTAAAAGAAATATTGATTTTTGTCAAAAAGAATTTATCTTAAAATACCAGTACTTTATTTTGTAAATAATTGTATAGGTTAAAGATTTGTAATTGACCATTGACTATTCTTGATTTGATTATAAGTGATTTTCGTCTAACTTAATAGAACAACCAGACTATTAAACTTTGATGGTTCCTAATAAGTTAAACTTGTCCGTCCATCACTAAAATTTTCAGTTTCATCAATGGCAATTAGCACTCTGCAGTTGCAAGCTGGAATGTCTTCTAAAACGTCAGTTTGTTTGAGTTCACAAACAACAAAGACGCAAAAGTCAAGTTCAGTTTTTTCTTTTGGTTGACAAAAATAAACTAGGATCAAACCTATAAATTCAAAATGGTTTCACTACAACGCGTTTTAAGCTGCAAGAAAAACAAAAAAGGAAACACATAATGTACTTTTTAAATTACCTTAACAAAAGCTTTTATATCGACTCTTAAATCATCAGTTGGAGATAACATAAAGCATCTATTTTCTATGTATAAAGTGAAACTACATACTAGCCGTGACTTAGTTTGCTATCAAGAATTACGTAATAATTAAAGTTCTGACATTATTCGTACATTGACAATTTTTGAGATCAACAAGTTATATGTTAATTTACAAACATACAATGATTTATCAAGTTACTTGAAGTTATCCTTAGAAAAAAAAAACTGCTCTAATTTCAATGTTTCAAACATACAATCTAATTATAATGTTAAAATACTGTAACTTGCTAAAAAAAACTATTTTTGGATAATTGTGGATCTACGCAAGTAAGCAATATTTACTTTAATTTTTTTAACAGCTTCATTAATCTAAAGTAAAGATGACATTTTTTAGACTAAGACTAGTTAATTTGGTAACAATTTTTATGAAACTCGTTGGAAACTATTGTTTACTTTATGATCAGTTGTAATATACTATAAACAGTTCTTTCGATTAAAAAACTTAGAAATTTTAGTTCCATTATATGTAAAACATCAACATTTGAAATCAATGTATCTACTTATGGCCAGAAATTGTAGAAGAAAATAATGTGCAAAATAAAGATAAAAAGTTATCTAAATGGTTTAATCAATAAACTTTAAAAATGTCAATAAAAGATATGTGACAAATCAAATAAAGTAAATTAAAAAACAGTGATTTAAAATTTAGGTTTAATTCAAAAAGATTCTTAATATCAAATGTAAGGCTAATGGAAGTGTCAATGTAGGTACATACATGTAAATGTATTACTCAATTAAACCTTCTTATTTACACTTTTTCTACTATTACAACTACATAAAACACACCAAACCATTATGTCCTAAGTGTCTTTAATTAAAAACTAAAAAAAACATATAAACAAACAGAAAAATCCCTATAAAATTTCATATCGATGTAAACTTGAAAGTTTGATTTTAAATTGTATTTTACATTACTGACTTCTTTCTTATCTTAATAGTACAAAACTAATAGTTTTTATATTTCGAATGTTTTTACTATATTACTATAACGTAAAACAATAAGTATTTATTTTCAACTTGAGTTATTAACATTTGTGTACTAACGTTAATTTTAATAAAATCCACTATTGAAAACGTTGTAAAATTCAACCTGCTGCTAAGTTAGACAACAAAATTAATTCAAAACGAAAGATAACTTTGTTTAATAAGAAGTAACTTAATACAATATTATAATCACACGGAACTGAAACTTGTTGCAAGGTCACACAGCAGATTCTGTATAATAAGAGGTCTATTAATAGAATTAACTTGCGCCGTCATTATTTGTATCTTATTGTAGTTGAATTTTGCTCAACGTGAGATCCCAGAAGTTGACAACGCTGCTGGATCTCACGGTCACTCATGTATCTCTAAATAAACAAACATATACGTTGACTTAACTCTTATTCTAAAGGATCTAGTTTTGTTACTGGTTTATCAATTTGCAAAATCTTTTCCCCTCTGAGGGAAAAATGGTTCAGTTGCTTGACATAAACGTATTAAGGCAGAAAAAAAATTCTTATATTTTTTCCTTGTGGCGGATCTCGGGTTGTCATGATTTTCCTCGGATCTAGACTTGATACAGAAACAGATATATATATATATATATATTAGGGTGGTCCTTATTTAGGGTTTGTTCGAATTTTTTTTCACGATAGTCCTAAATCGGTTCTAAATGTATTAAAAAAAATTCATGCCAAGTTATAGCTCTTAATTTTAATTTTAACCCGACCCCCCCGACAGCCAAAGTTTTAAATGGAAATAACACGGGAAAAGTTCTGTTGATTTTTTGAAATTTCATCATGAAATAATGAACAGATCATGTTGACCAATGACAATTCTTATAGCAAATTTAACGCTCTACAAAAAAGGTCTCTTATGATTTTTTGCTAACTCTAACGGTTTCTGAGTTATTTAAGGTCATAGTTGAAGCTTAAGTCAATTATACGATTTTTCTATTTCTACCGTCGTTTAATGATTTAAAAATGTAAAAAGGATAATAATTCTTAATCTCAATGGTTTTTTTTTCTTGTTTCTTAGAAAACTTCCAAACTAACCGTGACCCTAAAATAATAATAATAATTACATTAATTAGCAAATTATTTTTTCGATATCGACTTTTTTGTAACTGCAGAATCGATAAAATTTTTTGAAAGATTTGAGTTAGAAACAGAATTTTTACGAATTCATCCCTCTGAATGGGCTGACAATGAAAGCTATAAAACTGCTTTACGATTCTTCGAAAAATTGTCAGTTGTGAATGATTGTGCTGAGAGAGGAGTTAAACTAGTGCAAGATTTTTGTAGTCATTACACGAAGGATGAAAAACAAATGCAATATGTATTACAGTTGGTTAAAAACCATCGTCAAATGTTTCCTGATGCGCTAAAAAACTGTAATAACTTCATAATAAGTAGTATCGATGTTAAAAAAAATGATAATAAAAGTATTTTTTTTTAATTTATTGAAATTTTGATAGACGATTTTTTTAATAAAATAATTTTTTTCTTTCAGAGCATGCGTGAAGGTAAAAAAAGTCGTCTAAGTTATGAATTATTATTTTTTTTTCATTTTTAAATCAATAAACGACGGTAGAAATAGAAAAATCGTAAAATTGACTTAAGCTTCAACTATGACCTTAAATAACTCAGAAACCGTTAGAGGTAGCAAAAAATCATAAGAGACCTTTTTTGTAGAGCGTTAAATTTGCTATAAGAATTGTCATTGGTCAACATGATCTGTTCATTATTTCATGATGAAAAAAAATTTCAAAAAATCAACAGAACTTTTCCCGTGTTATTTCCATTTAAAACTTTGGCTGTCGGGGGGGTCGGGTTAAAATTAAAATTAAGAGCTATAACTTGGCATGAATTTTTTTTAATAGATTTAGAACCGATTTAGGACTATCGTAAAAAAAAATTCGGACAAACCCTAAATAAGGACCACCCTAATATATATATATCCGTCTATCAACGTGGCGTCCAGCCACTACAAAATCATCATCAATTTGGCGTCCATGGTAAATTGGCGTCCGTATATGGACGCCACTTTGGATTCCCTTATAAAAGTGTTGCGGTAGACCCCTACTACCTACAGGCAAAGATTTGGAGGGACGCCAAAAAACGTAAATGTGTCAGAAAATTGAATAATTTAGTTCAAAAAATTTTCACTACGAGCGCTACTGTCGCCATACATAATTGTATATTGTACGAATATATTTTTTTAAATACATTTCCGTATCAATATGGCGACCTCGATGTGGCAACGTAGCAGGATGCCATGTTGATATAAAAATGAATATGTATAATTAAATATTGCGTTATAGACGCCAGGGCCAGATTAATGATTAGGTCATATGCATTATACCAGTTTATCCTTCTAGTTTATAACAAACATTAATGTAGTTTTTACAAGTAATTACCAAGACTTAAACTACCGTAAAACGTCCGTAACGACGAAGCCTTGCAAAATCAAAGTCAATATTACATATGCTAATTTACTCTAAGTGGTTCTTGATTATAATTAATATAAAGGGTTAATTCTAATTTCTCATACAATTTTAAACATTCTGTAACAAAAAAAAAGAACATATAGGTGTACTTTTTATACATGACGAAGAAAATGTATTAATAGAACCTGTTTGCAACTTATGCATATAGCTGCTTTGCGTAATTTTATCATATTATACTTTAATTTTATCGGTGATATGATTAATTACGTAATTATACTTTTTTATTTTTGTTGTACTAGCGTTTCTTCTAAAGTAATTAAAATGCCTTGTTTTATATAAAAAGTAACATTGTCAAGTGTTAACAAATTTTTATTTAACTTCTACAAATTTTTTAAAACTACTCTAGACACTACTTGGTATAAAAGAATTGGGAAACAGTGTCACATTGCGACTCTCATATTGAATTGATTAGGAATGTATAATTACCTTATGTTGAATTTTACGTTTTTCTTTTTGAGTTAGCTATCGAATAACCGAGAAAAACGTGTATTTAGTTGTACAAAAATACGTTTTCGACCATCGTAAGATCGTCGGAATACGCTTTCTGGTCACTAGCGGTTCGGTAGACGATGCAACTGTTTGACCACATATTTTTGTCAAAAATGTATTTTAATAAAAAATTGCATATTTATAGTATACGATATAGATGTAGTGTTTTTTACTAAAAAAAATTAATTACGATTTCTTAATCAAAAGTCACAATTTATTTTAATTTTTTTATATGAACATTTCAAAAATTATTACTAAGTTATAAGCGCCTTTACAGTACAGATGTGTCAATGTTGCTAATGTTTTGTCAAATTTCTGTAAAAAGCTTTGTCTAAGCGTGAAATAAAATAATTAACTTAAAAATTCAATCAAAATCTAATTAAGAATTTTTAAATGTTAATAATCAAGGCACATTATAGAATTAATAAAATTATAACAAAACTAAGTCTGCTTAAAATTTAAGTTGAAATGCAAAACATACTTGAAAAAACGCACATGTAACAAAGATAATTAAATCATACATTAGCGATATCGTAGTTCAAGGTAGTGCAGAGTAACTGTCAACATTATTCGGTACATATGATACGACCACGCATATTTTTTAGTTGTCAGAGTTGTGGTTTGCTGATTTGGTTAAACTATATTTTATTCTCACGTAATCTTATGTCTGTCGATTAGTTCAGAATAATTTTTTTGCGTTTTCTGAAAATTTTTCGGAAGTATAAAAATTTTTCGAATTATAATATATTTCTAATTTTAATTAACTATTTCGAAGAAGAATACTATTTTAAATATTGTTAAACAATAAAATGCTTTTTTAGTTTAATAAATTTGCATTATCTTTGCTGTGTTGGTCTACCGAAAGTTGAACAAAAACGTATTTCATATAATACATCTGTATTATTAAAACTACTGATGTAGATATAAGTAGTAAACTTCGTTTGTTTGTAGTTATCACGGAGAGTACAAAAAATCAGGAAAAAACAAATTTACACCTATACAACTATAATTTTTAACGTTGGCCAGAATTTTTTTGTAATTTTCTTTTACCTACTAAAAACAATATCAAACTTAAAACTAACAAGTAACAAATTCAACATTTTACAATTAATTGAAACAGGTTTATTTAGTTTATTTAGTATTTACTAAATTCAGTGTGTTGCTATCATAACGCCAATACGGCGGATAAAAGAAAATCAATAAAGGATTGAAAAATAAACAATTTTTATTATTATAATATATAAAGTCTGCAAAGTACCTAATAGTTTTCGAAGAAATGAAACAATTTATTTAAAGATGTGGCTTGCGATTAGACTATTTCTGAATCATCAAGTTTAGTTCTAGTTTCTCTTTGTGAGCCAAAATAAGCAGTTGGCTTTTTTTGTTTGTGAATCCAAACAAACTAGACTGGTGTTCCGCTACTATGCGGCCTAAGCCAAAATTCACTTATAATATAAACAAAGAAAACCGCGAAAGATATTGTAATAATGAAAAACGCTAAACGTAATTCTAAAATTTTGTTATGCTAATTTGTAATGTTAATTAACGTTAATTAATAAATTAAACACTTTTTTTTCTAATAATTTTTTAATATGTTTTTCCATTTTAGTCTTGTGGTAGGAGACACAGATGACCACAATTTGGTTGAGATTTTTTGTAAACAACGTTCGCTATTGTGCACTTTATCACAGCAACAAAGTACCGATTTTTTTAAAAAAAGTAATCTTAAAACAATTGAAATGGTAAAACTAGAAAAGTCTATCATTGCAATTAAGATATTTTGTGAACTATGAAAGTAATTATTGTATATTAAACTCTTTTATAAAGAAAAATAAATAGCATGACTCTAAAGTTGTGTTACGTCACTGGTTACGTAATATGTATTCCTTTGTTATTGAATTGTGATTTGACCATAAATGTTTTTTTTTCCTTCTTTAAAATTAATTAGCTAAGTTTGATTGCGGAAACCTATAAACATGTCTTCTTCAAATGCTCAGTTAACAAAGGTACTCAGAAACATTATTATTAACCATTTAGCTTTACCAATCTGAGATATATTATATAAATAAATCGTAGTAGAATCCAGATTTCCTCGAGTTGCATTCATTTTACAGTTTTCCATTATGGATAAATCCCGTGTTGTTGTTATCATACAAACTGAGCTTTTGTCACACGTTGCAGTGTACATCTTTAGAGCCTGGAATAACCAGTTTATGTTCACAGCGGCAACACGTGATTTATTCAGAATGAAAAGTTGTAATAAAAATAAATTAGTACTACAGTAGTATCCAAGCCTTAACCGTGAAAAAGTAACAAATACGTTCTGTTAAAGCAATGAAAAATACAAATAGAAAACTAAAAAAAGTATGTTTTCTTCCCAAGTAGCATCCAAGATAATTCATGTCAATTGAGTTTATTGATTATTACATATTTAACACTTTATATGAAATTTACGGGTAATTATAACTTTATTCTATTAATTTATAGGGAAAATTACGTGCATTCATCTTTTTTTAACCACTTTGTAGTTCTGCAGCTTTGTGATAAAAAGTAAGGTTTTATCAACGTTATTTTTACTAAGTAAAATCTCTTTCAGGTTTCTTTAACTTTAAAGTGGAAAATTGAAGTAGCGGCCACTAAATCGAATCACCAAAATCATAGCTTAAAATAACAACCACTTTGAAGTAGAAGTGAACTTAAAATATACCTAAAAAGCAGTTTCACTTTAGAATGGTAGGTTGTCGTTGTAACGTTAGAGCCACTTTCATAAGTGATTTTCACAAGACATTTTAGCTTAAAACCACCAGATAGTGACATAATTCATATAACGTCGCTATTTATTATTTTATTTTTCACTTTGTTATAACTTACTCATAACGCCTAGGTTACAAGATTCGTAATAGCCAATTGTGTACCAATCGCGTTATTACGATGGTTACGCCCAGAGAGCAACTGGATGTAGCCCAAGGGTCTCTGGTCCAAAAGATGTATGTTGTTCAATGAGCGTAATTATCCAGTAACTCCAGTAGTGCATACAAAATTTTATTTTTCTCTTTATATTAAATTTTAATTAAAAATTAACAATTATTGAAGTTTCTATTACAAGTATATAAGAAGAAATAGAAAACTTGTTACCATCAAAATCTAAAGAGAGCATTATGAGCGTGCGTTATGAATTTATAACGTCCTCTAAATTCATAACACCGTCTCATAAGGCTCTGATTGTTATGTGTATGTTTACATATTTCGTATACTAAACATAAATAAATTAAAAAGAGTGAAACATATACATTACATTGGGTATTTTGTGTTTGATTATTTTGTTAACTTACAGCACTATATAATAAAAAATGCAAATCAATTTGATTACGATAATCCTAGCAAGCATGTGCGGAGACTTTAAAATAGTTGTCGCAACAAACAATTGTGTACTTTCAAAAATGCTGCTAATTAATATATTAGGTTTAAGTTACAGAACATGTAAAGCTCTAATAAGTAAATTGCTGTTGCATCCATACAACATTACAGTTGCTTACACTTGATTACGACAAGTGACTAAACTACTGATATTGGTTTAACGATATTTTCAGAAATGATAAAATATTAAATTTGACTTCCTTTAATAATGAAGTAGTTATCACTATAACAACTGCTAAATATTTTTAAGAACATTAGACGGAGATTTGATATGTGCATAAATAACAATATTGATCACATCAAGCACATAAGTAATTTAGAAAATTAAAAATGTGTAAACTGAATAAGAATACGCTATGAAATGTAATTGATAGTAAAATATAAACTAGTTGTAGTAGTATGATATTACTAATAATTGAGAAAAAATTAGTACGAACAGTCATGCCATCTTTACCACTACGCCTAGTGTACGTACATTGTACATCTAATTGTCACAGTTTTGTACATAATATGTAATAACAAAAAAAACTTTCACGCGAACAGAATTTGAACTCTTGTTGGCGTAGCAAGCAGATGCCTTACCAAGTATGTCACGACGACTTAATATTTTTACATATTATATAAATGGCTTTTATGTTCTAATAAATATATTTTATTAGTCGCTTTTAATTATAGACTTTAAAACCACACTAAAGATTGAAAGATACCTAAAACAGCACTACCATCAAAAGTTTATAATCAAAAATCCTTGTACATTAACGTACGTACAATGTACGCACATATTAGGTACAGGTACGTGCAGCATATTTACATTAACGTATGTACTAACTAATTTTGTTTTTCTAAAAAAAATTTGATGCTGCATAGTGATATCTCGATCTATAACCTTTACATTTAACAGTAAATTTGCATTTGTCGGAATTTTGCTCTTAGTAAATATTGTTCAAATTCATTATATACATCTACTTTATAGAAGCTAAAAACATCTTGACCAAAGTAAATTTAGTTGTACCATTTACAAAATAAAGAGATGATAAAGTATACAACATTTAAAAATGAAGCAGATACATAAATACATCTCCGCTAGAAGACACTCACCACGCTGCTATTTAGCAGCAACGTGGATTTTAAGTGACTGTAAAGATATTTTATAAGTGATAAAATAGTTGTAATCACGTAACAGCCAAATATTTGTTTTCCATTTTTGTGGTAGTCACGGTATAGAACTGTGCCGTTAATGTGGTAGTGACTAGTGGCAAGCTATTCTATAGTTCCATATGCTAAGATAACACACATTTTACTTTTCAAATCAGTATTTTGCATTTTTTTAAATTTATTTAAGCTTACATAATCACTGCGTAGTTTACAAAATGGCTAAATTAGTAATTTTTCTTTTTTTCTATTTTTCTAAAAAATCTACTAAAACTTACTCTTTTTTATAAATTTGTATCAGTTAGTGTTTTTATGTATTGATGATTCTTGATTTAATTAATTTTAATCTACGTTACTATTCGAAAACAAATTGTGTAATTAAAAAAAACCTGCACATAAATTTAAATATAAACATTTAATACGTATATGTGCATTAAACCAATGACAAAAATTCAACACTTTTCTAGTTAACTGATTTCCATTTTGTTGCTTATACTGTCATATGTCTTTTGAGTTGTTTTACAATGGTTTTATTCTGAACAAATAATTTATTATGTTTCTTAATTACTGCACATTACATATTTGCAAGAAATACAATTCTTAGTTAAAATTTCGTTTTATGCTCTAACCAAAATTTTAAAAATATTTACGAACAGATGACAAAAACATAAAACTTTCACCATAAAACATTATTAAATTATTTTTTGGGTAAATGGTGTATTATTTATTTAGAAATACAATTGCTAAATAAATAATACACCATTTACCCAAAAAATAATTTAATGACAAAAACATAATTAGGTTAAGTTTAGTAGAAGTACAATAATTGTTTCAAGGAAGTAACAAAAAAGATCAAATTTCTATAACGGTTCAAAGTTTATTTACATAGCATGTTTGTTGAACTGCTATAAAGATAATCGAGGTTCAAGGTTGTAATCTAATACTGGTTGCAACAACTGGCAACATTGCTTGGATGTCATTTAACGGATATATGAAAGTGATCTGTATATTGGTCGCCAGTTTGTAGTAAAATATTCATAATCGTATATTGGACGCCATTTGATTCATTTATAAAAGGTCGCCAAATTGCAACGTATTTAAACTTCTTTATTATTTACATTTTTACAGTTCTTATTACTAATTGATTCATAATATAACAAAAAAAGTTTATATACACGAATCAGATTGTTTCTATCACAACGGGAAGCGGTGGACGCCAAAAAACTTTTTTATGTATTGTCGCCATTTAGATAGACGGATTTATATATATATATATATATATATATATATATATTTTATCAATTAAAGAAATAGACAAAAACCTTTATATATCAAAAAATTTTTTAATGCATTTAATTTTTACGCGCGATTGAAGTAAAACTTTTTTGGCGTTTGTGATAAATATTGAAAAGATTAAATTTAAGTTAAAATACATATCATTTTAGTTTGTTTATTTTTTAAAAGTTTTTATTTATTAATGAAACAATAAAACGTTTTTGAGCAAATTTAAATCAATTGATGAAAACTGTTTTATCTTCTATTAATGATGTTTTATGTTCTATATAAAAGTCGTTTATACCACTCTCACTTTCTAAATAATTATTTACTCATCAACTAAATTAATTAAAAATAAATACAAATGTTTGTTCACACGTAGACACAACTAAAGAAATACATGTAAAACACATATAAGCTAACAAGAAATAAATTTATTTTGAAGTTGGCGTTTATAAAATATAAAATCAACAAATATTCATAAATGCAATAATACAGTAATGAAAAATTAATAAATCAAATTGGCATAAATAACTGGTGGTTAAGTAACGGGGCGTAGGTTGTTGTTTATACAATCGACAACAAACAGTGACAAAAACAAAGGATTAGTTACGGTTTAACTCTTCTGCTAATATTAGTAACGAGTAACCATAATCCTAAAATCTAAAAGCAAGTAGGTACACAAGTTATTGCAGTGGTATCACAAATACGACTAATTAATTCACAACCAAATCTAAAACAAGACGTGCGCTATAATTTTAATTCTCTATATTTGTAGTTGAATTTTAAATTAAACACAGGTGCATGAATAGAATCTATAAACAAAGTCTTCTATTATAATAATATGCTTGACATATTAAGTATCGAAAGTGATCACAAACTCAACAATTCCCATTAGTTTACAAAGATGATTACGACGAGGTTAATCTAAAAGAACAGCAGTAATTAAGTTTACAAGAGCATTTTCATCAAAGAGCTGAAAAAGTAATCCAAAGTATTATGATTCTATTTTTAATAACAGAGCTACAATCCACTTCCGGTATAAGCAAAAATAACGCCATGTTGACAATATTTTACAAGAATTAAACTTTTTCTATAGCATATGTATGCAGAATCTAAAACAGGATTATATTTCTGGTTTTTGGTAACAGATTCCAATAGCGGATCCTGTATAAGAATAATGAGCAGGTATTACACTATATAATCAATTTTACAATTGCAAATACACTTAAGATTGCCGCCAAGGGGCGTAGTGATCATGTTTAAATCAAAGGTTGGAATTTTTTAGTAAGTCGTTTATTTAGGATGTATTCAAAATACATGAGGTATAATCTTTAAATAATTTAGAAACGTTTTTATTTAAAGGTTTTTGCTGTAATTTTAAAAATAAGTTGGTGGAGAAACATCCAAATATATTAACTTTAAATGTCAATTACTCCAGTTATTTTTAACAAAATTTAACAAACTTGAGCTTGTTCCTTTGTCTATCAATTTTATACATTTTATATTTGAATAATAGTAAAGCCTCTATAGCACTTTATCTAAAATGTAAACAAATATCGTGATTTAAAAGTTTATAAAATTGCGGTTTTTAATAAAACCTTAAACTTTTAACCTTCTAATTGACTAACATTTCAAATGCATCTTAATTTGTAGAAATCATTATAAAAATACGTCTAGCAATTAATATAAAAACTAAAAAACCAATTTGACTAAAACAGTTGTAGGTACTAAACTAAACACAATAGCAGCAATGAAAAGTTAAAAATTTCTGACATACTGTGATCCTTTTTCACTAAGATGAGAAAATTTATAATTTCAACTTTGTTTCCTAATAATTTTTCCTAGACAAAAGCTAATCTTTAATTCATCTAATTCTTGGTGTAAAAAACATACCATTTTATTTATTTCGTTTAAGAAAACGTACGATATTTGCTTACGTTTTAGATAAAGCGTTATAAAGTCTTTATTATTACTATTTAAATATAAACTGTATAAAATGCTATACGTAGACAAAAGAAAACGTTTTCTAACGAGCCCCAGTTTGTTAATTCCGTTAAAATAACCGAAGTAATTGACATTTAAAGAAAATATAATTTGATGTCTCCACTACTTAATTTTTAAAATTACAGCAAAAATTTTCTCATAAAAAAGATTTTGAATTATTTGAGAATTATACTTGATATATTTTAAATACTTTTTAAATGAGCCCATTACTGAAAAAAGTCGAACTTGACCACATGACCACTACACCATCTGGCGGTAATCTTAGGAACTCCAAAATATTTTTCAGCTATTTTTGAAGGCTATATTTTTAATAAACTTTTTTTTCCTAAACCAGTGTGTGATGATTGGTTCTTGAGATACGGTCGGTGGCGATTCTTAGTTCCCCACCCAGCACATTTCTTGAAAATTAAATTATTGAGCGACTACCGTAGTAGTTACAATACAAGCGTAAAACAGCAAAAAATTAAAATGATATGATTTGTGACTTCTATATAATACTTGTCAGAAAACCTAACAGCCGTATTTATAGACGATCGCCGGCGAGTTGCTAGCGACTCGCCGGCGGTTTGCTGGCGGTTTCGTTGGAGGTTTCTCCGGCAAACAGCTAAAACATAATTTGTGTTGCATAGTCGTTCTCCCGCCGTTCGCCACGCCGGCAAAAGTTTGTCTTACTGATCATGCGCATTTCATTTCTTTACATGTTTACATGAAATGCACTTGTTTAAATATATCAAATTTCTGCAACTGGTTATCTATGTACGATAGTAAACATATTATTTGTCTTTTTACGATGAAAAAAAAAATGTTTTTATTCAAATTCAGATAGATAAAATTAATACAAGAACCGGTAATCGTCTATTAGTAATTTCGTTTGTGGTCTTGTATTATAATTTTTCTAAATCTGTTCCATTTTTAAATTGATCCTCATTATAAACTTCTAATTAGTTTTCCATGTCTCGAATATACCTATAATATTTAAATTAATAGTCAGATGTCAGCTTTTAAATAAGAAAAATGAAATAAAAATATAAAGAAAAACATTTATAGTGGTTTCTTTATTTGATATCGACGAGGTATGTAAATTTGCAGATCAAAAATGTCTCGGTTTGCATTATAAATTATTTTTAATTCACGTTCCATTTTATTTTTAAAAATAACGAAAATTCGCAATTGCCAAATGCCAGAGAATTGCCCGAGATGGTACCGACTACCTCCAACCGTTTGCCAGCGACTTGCCAGGTTTTCACTGAAGTTTGTGGTAGAACGCATGCGCGTCGTTGCTGGCGAACGATTATGCATTGAAATTTCCTTCTGGCGAGCAGAGAAACGCCAGCGAGTCGCTGGCGAATGACTATGAATACGGCTGTAAAAGTTATATGCCGTCAGGTCAATTACAATTCATTTGCAGCCACGTAATATTTCTTACAAAAATTTTCCAAACATAATTTTTACACAATAAAATAAAATTGATTTGTTTATTAGGATATATTGTACGTTAAGTTAGACAGTAATAGATAAAATAACAATTTAATGTTGGTTTTAACTCTTAAATAAGACCAACGAAACGGTACACGGTTTATGTACACACATCTAAATATAACATTATTAGTATTATTATCAAATCAATCGATACCATAATTTAAATTTTTTAATTTTGTACTTGTACTTTAATAAGTAATTATTGAGTTATTTAACATTTTAAATTTGTTTTTAAAATCATTGAATTCTTAAACAAATCTCATCAAATATTTTAAGATAATATTTATCTAAAATAACGAGTTATTTATTTAACATAAAACTACTTAAAAATTGGTGTAGGTATTAGATACATTTTAATTTGACAAACACAAGAAAATGGTTAATTGTTTAAATCATGTTACTGACTACTCATTGTTATTTAATTTCAATCTAATTAAATTAGTAAAAATAACGTCTCTTATAATTTTAATCTAATTGAGCAAAAATATAAGAACTTGTCATTTACCTATGTGTTTATTTAGTTAGAGAAATAATACCGTGCAGCAAAATTAAAAGTTTTTAAACTACAAACCTATCTAAAATATCATGACTATCAAAACTCAACAAATCGCATTCTTTACTTTAGTATAATCAATAGATTTATTTGTTTAGATTTTTAAAACAATGTTTATTATAATATTTTAACATATTTAGAGTATCACACCGTACTCCATAAGTGATTTTTATTTCACTAAATAACATCAGTACATTAAGTAATAAACTGTTATATATTACAGTCATTGTTTTTATTTTATATTGTTATAGATTTTATTGCCAAATAAGGAACACACTACCACATACTACTAAGTTTAAATTATCATTAATTAAATTGTGTTTAGAATTTTTATTTTAATAAACATTTTGTAATATAGATGTTTATCCTTGCAATAACAGTATTTGATTATGCGTTATAGCGACGTTAGCAAAATCTACTTTTTAATGCTGTCCAAATTAACTAGATATAGTAGTTTCTTATCTATAATTCAGAAATTAAAAAAATATAAATTGTTTTAAAACTGACTAGTTTTTACTAATAAATCGTACAATACAAGTTTTGACCGTTACATATAGAACCATTTTATTATTATTATTAATTGTTTGCTAAGAAAAAAAACTAAAAAAATTGATATTGGTCATCTGAAAAAAATTTTGACTTAAGGTATATGCCTTATATTATATGTAATAAATTCTTATTTTTACGCTGTAATAGAAATGATTGTTTATTACATTATTGTAAATTTTTATTTTCAATTAACGTTTTTGTTATTTTTTTCTCTTTTAATATTTTTTTGCAATAAACGTTACATATCATTACTTATTCATTTTCTAAAAGTTGTAATTTTAATTAAAATTTGCAACGCCACTGTTTGCCGATTCCGCTGAATGTAAAATTCTTAAATTTATTCTACGTTTACTAGAGGTGATCGTTTTCACTTGCATACTTTAAGTTGCTGCAAACCATCAATTTGGTTAAAACGCCTGCTAAATTTTAAGTCTTTTTAATTTAATTAAAGATGGCATCGGCCATGTTGCTTTTAGTACGTTTAAAATTATTGTAGTAAGTTTACTAGGGTGGAAACAGCTTTTCTATTGTTATTAAAGTGAGAAAAATATTTTTTTTTAAAAAAGGATGTTTAATAACTTTAGGAAGCTGCGCTATTCGAGTTAAGCGGTTCACACTTGTAGATTTTTCTTTATTACTAGTATCCATCGACAGCGATAGATAACTCGCGCTTAGCTATACATTTATTTAAAGTATTGCATATTAAAATTTCTTAATTGTATTTAATTTTTTTAATAACTCATTTGGTTTTAAACATTTTTTTTTAATTTAAATTTAGATTTATAGCACTACTTATCTTAATTTGTAACTATTAAGAATTTAGTTGTAGATCATACCAAATCATTTTACTTTGTAAATTTAAGAACACCTTTAACTTCATGTTTTGAAGTTTATCTTGAATACTCTGGCAATATACTTTTCAAGTTTCTTTGATAGATTAAAACGTACTAAAGGCCAGACACGTAAGCTTACATACTACGCACGTAAATAAAATTTGGAAGTTTGCTATTCGTTGCAAAAAACTTTGGTAGAGTAAGTTTTTGGTACACAGTTTAATCATTTTTGTTAATTATATTAAATCTACTTGACCGCAAGTCCCACGACCGCAACTCCCACGACACGCTTAACCAGTATCTAAATTATTCACTGAGTACAAAGGCTTTTGTGTGTAACTCGCAGTTGTATAAATACAACAAAAAAAAAACATAAACGAGATGCAACTTATTGTTTTAATTTAGTAGAGAATACATTTAATCGGCACTTGAATAGTTGTTTTAAAATTGGTTAAACGTCTTTAATTTAAACTGCACCATGTTTAAACGACGGTATGTAAAATATCGTAATTAATAGTTTTATGAATTTAATTTTTGCAGTAAATAGCAACTTAAACGCTATAAATATTAGTTTAAATACCTGTTTACTCAAATTGTGTTCTAGTTAGTTGTCCGCAGTCCCCAAGTATAGTAGCCAAAGATGATCTCAGAGTTGCTGGCATAATTTGAAACAATCCGCTACCACAGAGCAAAGATAAAAGACTGATAGGAATATCTAACTTTTTGCATCCATAACTTGACCGAAAAATAGTTATGTTTGATGAAAGATAAAACTTGTTAACCAAAACGAAATTAAAGCACTAAACGTTTCACTTAACTATTTTACAAACACATTTAAAACCCAATTTTGCTACCATTTTGAGGAACTGCGGTACTACCATATCTTATTGTTTTCTAGAAATAAAAAAATGTAACCAGCAAAGATGACAAATTAAAGCAACACGTAATTTTACGTAAGTTTTTACCAAGTATTTTTATGGTACTTGCTACCGTATATATAAACAAGTTACTACAAATAAGATGCTAAAAGTTTTATAAATTAATTGAAACCAAAGTGCGCAAAACTTTGCAAAGTCATTTAAAATGCATCAATAGGTGTGCCCTCAATTTGTCGTAATTCTTGCCACAGTAACGAAAATTTAAAGGGCAGTTTTAATTATATATAATCAATAACAATGACTATGACAACGACAATGCAATGACAATAAGGATGACGATGACGATGGCGATGGCGATGGCGATGGCGATGGCGATGGCGATGGCGATGGCGATGGCGATGGCGATGGCGATGGCGATGGCGATGGCGATGGCGATGGCGATGGCGATGGCGATGGCGATGGCGATGGCGATGGCGATGGCGATGGCGATGGCGATGGCGATGGCGATGGCGATGGCGATGGCGATGGCGATGGCGATGGCGATGGCGATGGCGATGGCGATGGCGATGGCGATGGCGATGGCGATGGCGATGGCGATGGCGATGGCGATGGCGATGGCGATGGCGATGGCGATGGCGATGGCGATGGCGATGGCGATGGCGATGGCGATGGCGATGGCGATGGCGATGGCGATGGCGATGGCGATGGCGATGGCGATGGCGATGGCGATGGCGATGGCGATGGCGATGGCGATGGCGATGGCGATGGCGATGGCGATGGCGATGGCGATGGCGATGGCGATGGCGATGGCGATGGCGATGGCGATGGCGATGGCGATGGCGATGGCGATGGCGATGGCGATGGCGATGGCGATGGCGATGGCGATGGCGATGGCGATGGCGATGGCGATGGCGATGGCGATGGCGATGGCGATGGCGATGGCGATGGCGAGGGCGATGGCGATGGCGATGGCGATGGCGATGGCGATGGCGATGGCGATGGCGATGGCGATGGCGATGGCGATGGCGATGGCGATGGCGATGGCGATGGCGATGGCGATGGCGATGGCGATGGCGATGGCGATGGCGATGGCGATGGCGATGGCGATGGCGATGGCGATGGCGATGGCGATGGCGATGGCGATGGCGATGGCGATGGCGATGGCGATGGGGGTGGCGGTGGGGATGGGGATGGCGATGGCGATGGCGATGGCGATGGCGATGGCGATGGCGATGGCGATGGCGATGGCGATGGCGATGGCGATGGCGATGGCGATGGCGATGGCGATGGCGATGGCGATGGCGATGGCGATGGCGATGGCGATGGCGATGGCGATGGCGATGGCGATGGCGATGGCGATGGCGATGGCGATGGCGATGGCGATGGCGATGGCGATGGCGATGGCGATGGCGATGGCGATGGCGATGGCGATGGCGATGGCGATGGCGATGGCGATGGCGATGGCGATGGCGATGGCGATGGCGATGGCGATGGCGATGGCG
The DNA here is from genome assembly GCA_035610365.1 of Aquatica leii. NCBI lineage: Eukaryota > Metazoa > Arthropoda > Insecta > Coleoptera > Lampyridae > Aquatica > Aquatica leii. The sequence goes on from CM069432.1 coordinate 105,761,593, forward strand.
ATGGCGATGGCGATGGCGATTTTGGTATTCTTACAAAAAATTGCATAGGAGGTATGGGGTTTGCGTAGTTGCACACAATAGCAACAGGTAATATCCTAATCTCCTTAAACACTACTGTAATGCGTATAATAACTATTTTTCAATCGTTTCGGCACGTTCTATGAATAATTATAGTTTCTGTAAAAGATCAAAGACCTTACTCAGAGTTTATTTAAAGGCAACGTAACATCTTTGTCACAGTTGCACATTTACGTAGTACCTAGGAATACATATTACTTCCTCTGAAAAGACTAATAAAATGAGTAGCAATGCATGGGAACATTTTGAGAAAATTAATCAATCAAAAGTGTTGTGCAAATTATGTTCATACTCAACAAATTTTTCCGGAAGTACTAGTAACATTTGGAGACATCTTAATGCAAAACATTCGCTATCTCGAAGTGAAAAACTCTACATCAATAAGAAAAGGTAAGTTTATAAATTTTTAAGTTACAGTCGCTTTCTGTTTTTATTAAAGTTTTTTGAATTCAAAATTTATAATTTATGTATAGATCGATCCGCTATTTCTTTAAGTCACCTTGCTATTAACAGTAACAATAATATTCTCATTCAGAAAAGTATACTGGATTCATTTAGTTTAATTACATCGTATATATATTTATCACTTAGTTTTACTAAGCAAAAGTTTAATTTTTAGTTTTATCTTATTAGTTGAAAAAATGATACTTTTGTTTTACAAGCTGACCAATTATTTATTATAACATTTCTAAAACAATAAAAAATCTTTATTAACTGCAGGTCTCATGATAAACAAAAGCATGGAAAGTTCGAATAATATCAAATACCGCGAGATAAACAAAGAACCCTGTTCAAAGCAAAGAACAGTTACTGATGCGATAAATTTAGAAAATGAAAATGTGTAAGTTATGTTTTTATTAAAATATTTTTGTAAAACGTTAGATATTACACTACAATTGATTTTTGTGATTTGTGAATCTGATGTATAATTTGTCTCTTTAGACCTGAAGATTCTTATAAAGAAGCAAGCCAGTCTAATGAGTTACCACCAATACCTATCGAAAAGCAACAAAAAATTACAGGTTTATTTCTAACCCTGAATGCTGCTAGCAAAAAGCAGGAAAGTGTTACGTCGGCGTTGTCAAAGATGATTGCGGTCGATATGCTTCCAATAGCATTCGTAGAAGGCAATGGTTCTAAAGAGTTTATGAAAGCAGTCTGTCCTTTCTACATAATTCCTGCAAGATCAACAATTGCTTCACGCCTCGGTTTTCATTACGAAGAAGTAAAAAATATGGTTATTAAAGAATTAAGAGCACTAAGCCATCTGGCACTGACAACTGATTGCTGGTCATCAAGGAGCAATGAATCTTACATAACAGTGACAGCACATGGGATATCGTCGACTTGGGAATATAAATGTTTTAACCTAGCTACGGAAAGCATGCCAGAACGTCATACAGCTAAACATTTAGGTAGTAGGTTAGAACATATTGCAAATCAGTTTGATGTGTCTGACAAAATTGTAGCGATTGTGCACGATAATGCCCATAATATCGTAAACGCTGTTAATGATTGTTGCGAACTTTCTGATGAAAGTATTTGTTGTTTTGCGCATACTTTGCAATTAGTTTTAAATAAGGCATTTGATTCATTACAGGAAATTAAAACACTTGTAAATAAATGTTCTGCTATCGTTGGTCATTTTAAACATTCAAATATTGCGTATAGCGCCCTAAAAACTAAACAAGAACAATTGGGTTTACCACAACATAAATTAATTCAATGTGTAAAAACGCGATGGAATTTAATGTTTTATATGATTGATAGATTAATTAAGCAATGCGCTGCTATTGCAAGTGTGCTGAGTGATCGCAACATCACAGGGCGTGTTGCGGCTATTGAATGCGAGATATCTGAAGCAGAATGGGCTCAATTCGAACAACTAAAAGAATTTTTGCAGTTTTTTGAACTCGCCACTAGAGCTATATCTTTAGAAAATAATGTTACAATATCTTTAATTCAACCGTTAGTTCAAAGTTTATTACAAAATTGTATTAATAAATCTAATTTATGTAATGATAAACTTATGAAAAGTTTTAAATTAGTAGTGGAGTCTGAAATCAAAAATCGATTTGGATTACATCTAAAAGGTGGTAACTTTGCTCCTAATATTTTTGAAGTTTGTACATACTTACACACACGATTTAAGTCGATGGAAAGAATTAGTGATATGAATCAGAAAGTACGAAGGCAGTTACAGGAGGATTTAAACAGTAGCCAGATTAATATTGAATCCGAAGCCCCACTTAGTGAAAAAGCATCAGAAAAAATCAATCTTTTGAACTGCTCTTTCCTAATAGCGAAGTTGTTGAAAAAAAAACAAACTGAAATTGATTTGTATGATCAACAAGCCAGCTTACCCAAATCTACAAATGTGTTTAATTGGTGGAAAGTCAACTCCATTCGGTTTCCTTTATTGTCAACGTTAGCAAAAAAATATTTGTGCATACCTGCAACGTTCTTGTCTTGCTCCTGAAAATGTCAAAAAACTTGTATTCTTAAATATAAATTTTAAAAAAATTATTAATGTAATTGCCTATTATGTATCCTTGTTTCGTTATTTTGTTATGTATGTTACATTATCTTTAATTGTAGTACATGTTATTGAAGTTTTTTTGCAAATAAGGTTAATAAACGTAAATAATTGTTGAAAAAGTGTTGTTTATATATACCTATGTTAATTATAGTTTTCTCAGATACAACAAATAATAAATGATATAAATGTGTTATTCCTAAATAACTCATAACACGGTTTACAATTAAGTAAATGGTATACATAAGAGGTAGTTTACAATTTAACAGGCGACTACTTTAAAAGGTTAAATTAGTAACTTTTCAAATTATTTCGACGTTTTATCAGTTTTTATAAATAAAACGTAAACTAATTAGTACTTTTTACACTAATAAGGATATAACTATATAGAATATCTTAATGCATTGATTAAGTAGATTAAGTATGCACTATACAGTGAGTTAGCACAAATCAGTTACTAAAAGTAACTAAAACGAATCGGCTAACAATAGTTGCTTAAAGCAAATCGTAACCAAAAAAGGGTTAAAACAGTTTGGTTAACCAACAACGAATCATTTGGTTAATTTAACTTTAACCGATTAAATTAACACTCGTAGTTGAAACGAATCAGTTACCAAAAATGGTTAAAACTAGATGAATTACCAAAAATGCATCGGTTGGTCAAAACAAATCAGTTGCCAAAAATGGTTAAAGGTAACTGGTTAACCAAAAATAAATCACTTAGTTAATTGGTTAATTTAGCTTTAACCGGTTAAATGATTACCAAAGGTCAAAATCGACACCCCTAGTATAGTCACTTTATAGTTATCGACAGCTAGTCGAAGTCAATTTCCCATTTAAATGTAACTACTAAGTTCATCAAACCAACGTTAATTGTATTGGTTCACTAAGTAGTAAGAAAGAAAACCAATTTGATTTGAATTGTAAACAAACCACTACTACAGAATACAATGTGATAAAAATGATTCTTACTAGCTTGCAACAACTAGTAAAAAAAATTTCCGTTAATCTGGTTAGTTAAATTAATGGTAATGCAGTATTTAAATACCGTGCTGGTTTATTATATGTATGTTATAGTAATGTAATTACATTTTTAATGAACTATGTATTGTCGTCAAATAATAGATGTTTTAATTATACTTAAGGATACAGATTTTTTGTTACATAAAATTATTTTTGTTTTTATTTAAGAAGTAATTTTACTAATTCAGCCAGTAATATCTTTAATACTGAATTCAGAATTTATATACAAAAATTATATTTATACGACTAATTAAAGTGCAAATTCAATTTGAAATTAATTCTAAAGTTAGTACTTGTTTTTATAAATTGCAAAATTTATTAGAATTACTTTCAAAATGCAAATTAACGTAAAGCTTACATAAAATCGAGATAAAAACAAATTAAATAATTTAAGTGTATTTGTAATAATGATACATTAAAACATAAGTTGTCACTTAGTTTATATGTAATTTAATATATATGTGGTTACGTTCATGTAAAATTCTTACGCATATTTTTTTATATTATTGAAAAAATAGAAGCATTTAAGTTAAAAAATACAACGTTTTTTAAACATAATACGGATACTAAACAGCGTTCGATAAAGGAAAAGTGAGATAATTGTCAATAATGACTGCGAAACTGCGAGTTTCTGCCATAAAGTACTTTCACAACCCGTTTGCACTAATAAAATGTAGATCTAACTTCAAATTAAAGCACAGCAATAAACTACATAAATATATAAATATTATTTGTTTGTTTACATTTACTATAGTAAATCAATGTTATTACAATAAAATGATTTTTTATATATAAAAAAAATTAGTTACATTAATATATTATATTTAATTTTTATTATAAATATTTTATGTTTGTTATTATTAGTTACAAAAAGGTTTAATAATGCAACTGATTTAAAATATTAAGTAATTTACATTAAACTCTTAACTTTTAACACATTGATTTCCGTAAAACATAAATGTACGATTTGTATACGGTAAAATTTGATATTCTGTAGCATAAGTAGAAAATAATAAAATCTAGCTTTGATTATTTCTACTTAAAAACACAGTTAACAATATGACGTTTACAGTTTAAAGTTATTCAACCCACAAACTTGTTAAATAAAGTAAGAAATAAATGATAAATAAAAGACTTTTTAACGCGCAAGCAAACAATTTGACCGACAGACAACGTTAGTATTGTCAAGACTATTAATCGCCAAATAACAAACAAGTTGGTTTTTATGTTGTTCGTTCATCGTACATATATTAATAATTTTTACATTTTCTTATACTTTTGTAATTTTACCTACCTAACAACTGTTTTATTTTTGTATAAACAGTGTGATTTTTAAATAATGAGACTGTTATATAACATCATGGTCAGCTACGTTTATAGTTGTGGTTTTTATATTTTTTATTATTCTTTAATATATTAAAATAAATTAAAATTTAATTTAATTAATTATAATTAGTTTTGAAAATATTAATCACTGCAATCTTTTTTTTAGTTCTAAATAATTAACAAGATGGCTAAAAAATTACATCTAAAAACATTATTAAAGAGAAGCAGAACTTGATGTAAGTAGAAAGATTTGATTACAAAACAAATAAGGTAAGTATTTTTACCCTTAAAGGTAGTTCATGAATAACAAATATTGTTGGTTGGCATAGAACCATAAGAGAACATTGAAAATCTATAGTAATAAAGTAAATAAATGTTAAATTAAACGGCAAATCAAATGTCATAGACTAATTGTTAGAACAAATTGGTTAGTTTTATTGTTTCTAAATGATGCTTCAGAGAGAAACAAAAAATTAGTGTACTTAATTATAGATCAAACACATATTCATTATGAACTATCACAATGTGGTGTTACTTTTGTAAATGGCACTATCTACATAGTAGCAATTAAAAAAATTATTTGTACCACACAGGTTGAGAGATACATATGTACATAATAGCTTGTGATTGTTATATGTTTGTGATAATATTAACCATCACATAACGTGCTGTATTGTAGCTTCCAAATGAATCAAATAATACAAAAACTTTGTTTGTTTTTGATTTATTAAAATAATGAACCTGTTGACTACTTTATCATTACAACTTGAATCCGATAAAGTTGATGCAGAGTTTAACATAATATATCAACAAATGGTTTGCAAATTAGTGAAAAGTTTTAGATTTTCGGATAATAATGCAGATAAAAATAACGGTAATGTCTAATTTTGTTTTTATTTTAATAATAAGATTATTTTACCTAAAGCAAATACTTTTTTTTCATACCTTTTATATTTTTTCTGAAAAGCACTTTTTAATGTAGCAGTGTTGTATACGTTATTAGCATACTAGTAAATCCCAACCTTAATAGAAATTATGTGTTGATTAATTATAGTTTATAATTGTGCAATAATAGGGGTATTACTGGTCAATAATATTTATTTAACAACAAGGTTGGTAATGAGGGCGAGTTGGTTTTTAAGTTTTTCCGTTGATCGTAAATTATTATTTCTTGCATTTTCTTATAATTTTTTAATAGACTTTTTATTTAAAACCGTTAATTAACACTGGGAAATTCACAAAAAAATATTTCAAACCATTACTTTAATAGGTCAACTTTATTTGTTTGTAATTGTGATTAGTAATTTATATAGAGGAATAAAATAAGTGTGTAATTTCCAAAAACTAAAAACATTTTCTAAGAAAAACTTTTATGTAGGCTATGATGTAATACTAAAAATTAAATCAAATTAAACATTGTGTTATGAATTATAAAAAAAAGTTAAGTTGCACTTTTTATATTTAAGTAATTATTTATAATTCTTCCCATCAGAGCAATGTAAATGCAAAATCCGTGCAAACCTAACATAGTCGTACTTGGTGGTACTCCATGAGTCGTACTAATCATTATAAGATTACCTACAATCATTAAACCAATGCTATTTTTATTACATATTTATTATAAATTAAATCTTGCGATAGAAATTTGTTATAACTCTTATTTTTTCACGCATTATAAATAAAATCTACATAATTTTATACTGTAATTTTCAACTATTTACATTATACAATCGGAATACCTACATTAAATAAAACAGTGTTTCTTAATTATCCAGTTTTTAATAAACTGTAAATATACACATGGATAGATTACCCGTAACCAATGCAATAGTAAATTTCTACAAATAAAAATTAAATGTAATTTAGAAGCTTTTTCTACACTTTCTCGACAACGAATGCTAAAGCTAAAGTAATGATAGATACAAAAATATGTATATGTAATACATCTAGTTGCAGTTAATAGTATAATACATTAAAAAATAATTAAAATCGTAAATGTTGCTAATTATGAAAACATACATAATTAAAACACACTATCAATTAATTTAAAAAAAATGTATTTAAATACAAACGTAATTGACAGTGAATTGTTTCGATCTTGAAAATTTTATCTCTGTACGCCCACAGTGTAGTTTGAGTATTTTTATAGCAAGGTCACCGGCTGCATGATACAGTAGACCAATGAAAATATAGACTTTTGAAGAGTTAACGTGACCAGTAACAGACTGGTTTTCTATCTAACTCTATTTCGCAAAAAAGTGCGACGAAATGTAGATAAGTTAAGATGAAATTACACGAAATCATTTATTAACAGAAAATGTAAGCATCTCGTTAACCGCTACAAATATAGTATATTAAAAAACAAGTTTCATAAGGCATGTTTTTTTGCATGAGTCTAAAGGACGAATGCAAAATAAGCTTTATGAAACGAATTTTTTATACCATTTTTTCTAATTTGCGTCTTTTATGCCCTTTTTAAATGAAAAATTGTAGTTTTAAAACGTTAGTGAATTTTGTGATAGTTGGTAACATTAATGTGACAATTGAAAGTTGAATTTAAAATTGTTAATTTTTGTTTTCATATTTTATTAAAGTTAAATAAAAATGAATGATTTCTTATGTACACCACCTGAAATTAGAAAAATTGCTGAAAATGCAGTCAGCAATTTGCTTCCTAATAAATCTCGAGCCCAATATAAAAAAGAATTTAATAAATTTCAAGAATGGTGCAACGGCAACAAAATTAAAGTGGTATCTGAAAACGTTATGCTTTCGTATTTTGATATACAACGAAAAAAAAATACAAACCATCGACTTTGTGGAGCATCTATTCAATGTTGAAATGTTGTTTAAATATGTACAAAGATGTTGACTTATCAAAATACAATAAATTACAAGCAAGTTACGCACCAAAAAAATCTAAAATACTAGAAGAAGAAATAAATAAATTTATACAAGAAGCAGATGACAGAACGTACCTGGCAATGAAAGTTGGTGTAGCTTTTATGTATATTTGCAGGTTTTTTTGTAATGATCTTTATTTTAGGTGATTTTAATAATAGGATACAACGGTGTTTGTCGACGGAAAGAATTGACCAACATATTAGCTCAAGATATTGAATACAAATCAGATGCAATCGTTATTCATATTCCTAAAACTAAAAATAACATTCCTAGAACATTTGCAATCACAAATCCACAGTGGATTGACTTAATTAAAAAAGCTATTTTAACTTACGTCCTAAGGAAGTAACACATAATCGTTTTTTTTTAACTTATCGCAACGGTCAATGCATCAATAGCCCGATTGGAATTAACACCATGAGGAAAGTGTCGAAAAACATTGCAAGCTATCTGAAGTTGCCAAATCCCGAACTTTTCACTGGGCATTGCTTCAGAAGGTCTAGTGCAACACATTTAGCAAATCGTGGTTGTGATTTGTTGACGATAAAGCGTCATGGGGGATGGAAGTCTTCGGCTGTTGCAGAAAGGTATGTAGAAGCTTCCTTACCAAAACGAATCGAACTATCCGAAATGCTTGGGTCTTAATCAACAAATTCCAACTTGCCTGGGTTCTGGTGTGTCACAACTACCAATAAATTCTGACACAAATAAAAACACTACAGTTACAGGAAACAGTAGTTTTTTGCAGAATATTGTAGAAACTAACTTACCTGGTATTATTATAAATGCTCAAGATACGTCCAATGTAAATATTAACGTATATAATAATTGCACTTTTCAAGGCAAATCAAATTAAGTTGTTTGTTGTAGATTGTTTGGTATTTTGTAAAAACTACAATTTCCTTACACAATAATTATACAATAGGATATTCGTTCTGTAGATAATAACAATTAAACTAAATTTCAAAAAACTAATCGTTTTTCATTAGCGAGGTTAAGTTCGCGATTTGTTGACGCTAACAAAAAACGTCAAGTACGACATATCTATGTTGCCAACTTTGAAAACAAAATTATACTAGCTTCATTAACGCATTCAAACGGGTGCGTTACTAGCCATATGCGCACCCGTACAAATACGCATCTAGCATTATTATAGACGCAAATAAAAAAAAAACTTTTTTTATTCATGTTATAACTTATGCCGGTAACTCGTTATCAAACTAAAATGGATACAAAAATATTTGAATTTTTCAAATCAATAAAAAATAGTCAAGAATAGATGAATAAAAATATGCAAGAAAAACTGTCCACAGAAAAAGAAATAAAATTTTTAGAGTAAAAAAAAATTCTGAGTTTAAAAGAAGAAATACAAACAATTACAGAAAATCAAATTAAAATTGTTCAAGAGGAAACCCAAGCAGATATGTTAAGAGGGAACATCCATACAGAGAGCGACACATGAACAAATGTGAACCTCTAGAAAATGTAATCATCAAAAAGGTGTATCATAGTACAGTTGAAACATCAATCTAGGTCAAGATGGAATTTACATTCTAACTTATTGCATATTGTTAAATTTCGAATATTTTAGATTTTAATTACATTTTTCCGTCTCAGAAAAGACGCATTTGTTAGGAAACATACCTTTTAGCAAAAAAGAGTAACTACGCTTTATTAGCATAGAAACTTATACTCACTTTGGCAAACTTTGTAATTCCCCACCATTTACTGGCCGCTCTTAAATTTAAAAAAAGAAATTTGCAAATCAGTAATTGACAAAATAGAAGCAACAGAGAACAAGTTAGAAGACCAAATAAAACTGCTTAAAAAAATAAATCGAATGAATGAATTGTCACAGTGAGGGAAGCGTCACGAGCAAAGACTTAATAATAAACTATCAGGATAAAACCACTCACAAGTTTAAAGTTGTACCTCCAAATAATGATGGTAAAAATACTACAAGTAGTTTGAAGCCGCAGCTACAGCTAACGGCTGGAGTAACAAGCAGAAAACGACGTCTTTAATAGTGTCCTTACGTGCAAAAACGCTTGAAATTTTGCAGACTGTTTCTAACAACCTGCAAAAAAATTACAAACTCTTAATTTCACTTTTAAAAATAAGATATGGAGATGCACATCTTCAACAAGTATACCAAGCTTCGGGTTCAGAAATCTGCCGAAAGTTTTTGAGATTTTGAGGCTGATATTGCCAGATTAACACGGCTTGCGTATCAAACAGCATACCTTCTTATAGCAGTTGGCTATTGAAACCTTTGTAGACGACCTTTGACACAACGAAACGCAGCAGACTCTCCGGTTAGCTTGACTGAAGACGTTTGATGACAGTTCAGTGCATGCCTTAGAGTTTAGAAGCAGTACAACGAGACGGTCATTAAGTCCACTGTGCTACAGAAATACCCGCGCAGACACTAGAAAGCATCGACGACGACGAATACTTTAGAAACGAAGAGTAACGACTTTAAACTGCTGTGAAGTAGGTCAGTTACGACGACATCATACTACACCCAAAAAAAAGACCGACTAAGAAACATCTACTCACGGACAAGTCAAAGTAATCATTCGTTTAGAAAAAAAAGTACTCGGCCATCAAGTACTGGTAGCTGACATCACGGAAGAATTTATTCTCCAAATAAAAGTGATAACGAAGCATGAGTTGCAATTGAATATGAAGAACTATGTCCTAAAGATTGACAGTGAAGAAATTCCTTTTTACCTGTCAGAGAAGGCAACCGAGCGAGTTAATTGAAAAAAGACTACTCGTTGGCAGAACTTTAGTACGAGTGAAAAACACGATGCCAGTAAGGACCCTACACGTCAACTCAGATCCAGTAACGTTGAAAAAAAAAGACTGTGGTAAGCCAATGCACGCCATGATCTCAAATGGTGAAATGCGTAAATTATAACAAAGATACGTCGCCGAAGAAGTGCTCACGGCATCTATTAGACATTCTTACCGCTAAATGCCAAAACCTCAACCAAGACCAGTTGGCTAAAGTTAAAATATTGATCCAGCAGTATCAAAATGTGTTTGCGCTGGAGAGTGGTTCCAAAAGAAGAGCTAAGGTAGTCAAGCATAAAATAAATACCGGAGACACTTGACCGATACGACAACAACCAGCCGGTTTTTTTTTGGCGAAAATAGAAGAAGCCAAACATATAATTATAGAATAGGAAAAATAAGTGTAATTAAACCTTCAAATATTCCATGGGCGTCCCCAGTGGTACTCGTCAAGAAGAAAATTTTTACTAAACACGGATCACGCCGCTTTGAAATGGCCATTGCAGTTCCGTAACCCGGAAAGACAAATAGCAAGATGGATCAAAATACTGCAAAAATTTGACTATGACATAGAACACCGTGCCAGAAGCAGTCATCGGAACGCTGATGCCTTGTCTAGAAGACCATGTGCGTCGGACCACAGCCATCGTTCGCAACTGGAAGAAAAAGTTGAATGCTTCCGGAGAACTGCTATGGTCAATGGCGAGTGGAAACCTGAGCAGTTGGGTCGCAAACAAAAAAACGATTTCAAAATAAAACTATTCCTGAACTGGAAAAAAATCAGCCGACGACAAACCTAGAAAAAAATTAATGCTTTGGTCAGAAACATCAAAGCGTACTGGGCGCAGTAGGACTCCTTGATGGTAGAAGACAGTCTTCTTAAACGATCCCTAGAGAGTGTCGAGGGCACGGAAAACAGACTACATTTGGTAGTGCTAAAGAACCGGGTGTCACAAGTGTTGAAGCATTTCCACGATGGTACATCAGGAGAACTTTAGCATAAAAAGATATTAGGGAAAGTTCAGAAAAGATTCTACTGGGTAAACTGCAAAGAGAACATCATGAAATGATGCCGTAAGTGCACGGTTTGTACATTAGAAAATGGTCCAGCAAGAAATCGCAAAGCACCAATAAAGTAGTACAACGTAGTAGCCTTTTAGAAAAAGTAGCGATTGACATTGCCGTTCCCAGAATCTGATTCGGAAAACAAATATATCTTGGTGGCGATGGATTATTTCACGAAATGAGCGGAAGTGTACGCCATACTCAATAAAGAAGCAGCTACAGTCGCAGATGTATTCGTAAAAGAGTTTTTCTATCGGTTTGGATCTTTAATCTGATGCCATGGTTGAACAAATGAATCGATCAATGGGAAAATACTTAGCTTAAAGTAGTGCCGAAACACCAAAGAGACTAGGCTCAGTACTTGCACGTTTTCCTAATTGCATACTGATTTTCCGTTTACGAAAGCACAGGCTAAATACTATCCTGTGTCATGCTCGGTCGTGAAAAACGATTGCCATGCGACTTCCAATTTGTACAAAACCTGGGAGAAATTGCTGAAAAGGCTAATCAAGAGGCTAGATATAAAGCGGTCCGTAAAAACACACAAACTGATAGCGATCGAATAAAGACCAGATATGACATCAAGCGGCAAGTATAGCAATCTCAAAAGTAGATGAATGCCACATGACATATGACGTCAAAATCATACCACACTAAACAGTTTAAGATTGTGTTTATTTTCGCATGAATTTTAAGAAAGAGATTGGTATTACAACACGGTGTTGTCACTTTTTCGCGTAGTTATTAGTACGCGTATAGTAGTAGTATTAGTTAGGTTAAATTCGTTTTGGTATTAAAACTGTTCTTTTTAGAACAATTTTCTTAATTACTTATTTTGCGAGTTTAGTTTATTAATATGCCAGGTACGGAAATAGGAAAACGTGTTTATGAGTTGGTAGTTTCGTTAATTGAATTTTTCGAGAAAGAACATGATGCAGGTGAACCGTTTTTACCTTTGAATAATGTTCGAGAGGTATGTTTAACTAATTACAATTAAGAACAAAATTACTTTTTAAGTTTTATTACAGCGTGTAGCAGCTGCTTTAAAGATAAGTATTTCCACCGTAAACCGAGCATCCCAGAAAGTTAACAATAAAAGTATCCCAAGTACTTCTCAATTGAAACGAAAACTTCCAAGGCTAGTAACAAACATTGATAATTTCGGCAAAGTTGCTATTCGAAACGCAATTTATAGAATGTATGAAAATAGTAAGTTGTAAAATTAGTAAAAATTTGATTTAACAATTTTAATTAACTTAGGTAAACAGTTCAATTATTGAGACAAAAACTTGTTGCTGACGAACTTTTTAAAGGATGTGAAACATCATTAAATACTGTTTTCAAAAACATAGGATTTAAGTACCAAAAAAATAATCCTAGACGAGGTGTAATAGAATTACCAACCATCTTAAAAGAGTATTTAAGAATTCAAAAAGCAAAAAATTTGTTTACTTGGATGAAACCTGAATTTTTTAGAATGGTACAGTAGGACGTTCTTGGCAGGATGAGAATTTGAAAACTGTAAAAACTACCAAAGTCGATGGCAAAAGGTAACTTAGATAAAACTCTTATTATGCTTTTTATTAAAATTTGTTAAAAACAGGTACATTGTACTTCATGCCGGTAATAAGAAAGGATTTATTCCTGGTGCAGACTTGGTGTTAATAATAGCAATTAGTAAAAGCAGTATAGTGATGTCGGTTGTAGCGCACATTTAAAAAAATTTGAATTTTGGCTGCGTTCGTGTAAGTTCCGGTGAGATGGCATTTTTTCGACTGCCTTCGTGTACGTTCAGCTGCGCGCGCATGTTTTCAAATTTGAATTTTGTATAAGTTCGGGTTCGGATGACATCGGGTTTTCATTTTCTCGCGCTTTTTGAAAATCTGTGTCAGTTTGTAATTGGATAGGATCGGGCAAATTTGAGTTTCACATTATAAGAGTGTCACTCGTATGTTTGATATCAAAATGTTTAATACATTTTGTACTCTTAAGTTAGTGGCAGTGTAGACACTATTATTTCAGATATTTATTAGGGCATTTTAAATTTACATTCAAAAATTAATTGTTTTGCAGCTACTATAAATATGTATATGAATATATAATTTCTTATAACACGATGTGTTTGATTTTAAAGTGGTACTAAAAATATTTTGATAGGAACCATCATTAGTATTTTAGGATGATCCGATGTTACCCGAACTTACACAAAATTCACATCTGAAAACATTCGCGCGCACCTGAACGTACACGAACGCAGTCGAAGAAAATACGATCTCACCCGAACTTACACGAACGCAACAGAAATTCAAATTTTAAAAAAAGTGCACTAGAATTGGCATTACTATACTACTATACTACTAACAGTTAATATGTAAGCACTATGTTAGGTTTTAATTTTATTAGTTTCTGAGTGAACAATTCTTGACCTAATTTAATTTATATTACGCTTAAAAATGTCTATGTTTTTTAATTAGTTATTTTTAAATCTGAATTATCTGTTCATACAAGTATTACTCATAAATAATTTGTTGATAAATATTTTGTTTCGGGTAAGAGAAATTTGTATTGTAACTAGAAATTAAATGATACAATAATTGTGTAATTTGGTTTGTTACTAATATATTGCCTTATTGTTTAAGCAAACTATTTTTAATTGTATATCAAAAAGAATGTATTATCTAATTTTAGAAAGATAATTTATAAATACATGTACATTGTGGTTATATTAATGATAATCTAATAATAAAATATTAGAACTTTAAACAGTGTTCCGTGTAATAAGCTAACATACGAGTGAAAGTTAACCGATAATAATGTACTGAATAGTGTTACTGAATACAGCAGTGGCGGCTTCTCCATTAGGTCAATTGGTCAATGACCCTCCAAAAAATACGAAATTGACTTGAAATATAACTATTTTCTTAAGTAAGAATACATTTTTCAAGTTTTAATTTTGAAATGACCCTCCTGCAGTATTGACCACCAGCCGCCACTGGAATACAGTTATTTAATAAATATAATACATTAAATACCAAATGCATTTTTAAAACAAATATATTTTTTGGTATTATTAATTATTAGTCGATACGATTAAACATCTTAATTTGTAATCATTTAACAGTACTTTATAAGTAAATAATTGTTTAATAATTTTTTTAAGTTATTAAATTATTAATTAATTACTATTAAATAATAAATCAAAACTTGTAAATTACAAACTAAAAAGTTATGTATATAGCTGTCTATAAACTAGAATAATATGCATAGTTAGTTAACACATAAGTTAAATTTAAACTATTTACTTGGTTAGGTGTGAGAATTGTAAAAAAAAATTAGTTAATATTAAGATACTGCTGTCATTTTTTAAACAAATGAAAAAATAATTTTTTATTTAAACAATTAAAAATTATTTATACAATATTTACAATATTTTAAAATAATTTGATATTTTAATTTATGTATGCTTGTAAACAGTTATATGCGTTACTATTGAGCGTTACAATTATTACTTAAAGTTAAATTAAATTTGAAACATATCTACAGCATTACCAAGTAACAATGGACTATTATGGTATTATCTCGACTCAAATATAATTTAATTTAAAGAAGTTTTGAAAATTTCAGAAAGATAAAACAGCCTACACCGTATATATGTACATACTGATAAAGACATTACTGTATAACTATAATTTTTAATTTTTAAAGTTGTAATTATGTGCGTTTTAGAATATTAATAAATTAGTCTAACCAATACTGATACAATAAAACATGTAAATTAAAAACTCTAGTAATAACAATTTGTAAAATGTGAAAAAATTTAGATTATTAGTAATTTCCAGTTTTTCTTAGTTCTAGAAACTAATTAAAAATATTTATGTTTTTATAACTAATAAAAGTAATAACGCATTTATATAAAATACATGTATGGTTAAATTTATTGTTTGTTTTGCATTATTATCGAAAAATATTAGTAATATTAATGTTTTGAGATATTTTTTAAATAAAAACAGCAATAGTCTGTTTTTAAAATCGTATAATCTTCTTCAAGACGTAAAACTGGAACTTTTTTAAATTTATTATTTATTTCCATTTGTTCTTAGAAAGTAGCAAACACACTCAATATTTTAAGGCAAACCGTTTGCAACATTAAACAAGATACCATTGAAATATTTATTTTATTAACATCTAGTAAAAAACTTCGTTATAAATTCTGTAAGATACTGCAATTCTAATTTTTACTTTACAATATATAATGTAAATTTGTTATGAAAACACATTTTTACTGTAAATACGTCAAATTACAATTTATAAAGCAGTGATAAGTTTATATAACAAGTTATCCAACTTTTGTCATCGATATTTATAACGTCATGTAGTAACGTTGATGCCAACATCAAAATATGAAATATTATGAATACAGTTTCAGTTCGAATTAATAAAAACCAAATTGTTTTGATTTACTACCTTTTGCTGCATAATTAAGTTAACGTATACAAAATTATTTGTCAATTCTATGAAACATGTACTTGATAACTATCTTTAATAATCCTACAATTAGGAAAATAATATGATAATACATACAAATATCTGCTGCGACTAACGTTAAAGACATGTGTTAGCACGTTTTTAATAAAACTTTTGGTTTCACAAAGCAACGTTAATTTAATAAGTAAAGCATCTTTTTTTATTTAATACTTTTACTATACAAATATTTACAAAAAATGTAGAACTTATTTAAATAACGTTCTAGCTTTTAATTATGATAGTATCAATCATACTACACAATCTAGTTATTTAAATCTGATTCACTGTTATCATTTTTATTGTTTAGATTAATAATTAACGGTGCAACGTCATCTAGGTTAAAACGAATCTCTCAATACCAATTTTTAGTTATTTTTTCAGTAAGCTTTACTGAGTTACTCCGTGATGTTTTCATACATTTTTCTATCGATTATAATACATTTAAGTAATACCCCATATAAGTTCAATTGGAATAAAAATGCAATAGTAGGGAAGCAATCAAAGTACTTTATTACCATGACCTTTTCAATTTTGAATGTATGTTTCTAAAAAAGCAATACATGCATTAATGTACTCGATACAGTGTCAATTTTCTACTTACATAACAAGTTTCTCTAGAAGTTCGATTTTGAATAAATTTCCATTAAATTTAATGTTATGATTTTTAAGCCATTTGGCAATGTCAGCTTACTTTTACATATATATATATATATATATATATATATATATATATATTTGTAGAGACGCTACTACGAGCATATTTTCATTTGTATCGCGTATAACTATGAAGCTACGCTTCAGACTACGAGGATATCCTCATAGTGTGCTGCTATTTCCTAATGAGTACGAGCTTACGATTACAGCCACATCTAGCGGCGGTTGTGTAACACCATATATGTGTGGCAGATGTCGCTGCATATAAATTTTTAATAATTAATGTAATATGAACGGAGATTGTAGCAACCTCAAAGATTTATATAATAACTCGCTGTTTTGAGAAACTTTTATTTACATTAAATTACATATGTAGATGAATAATTTAAAAAACGTTTTAAGGTTACATCAATTTTGATTCTATTAATATTATTCTTTATTTCATAGTAAGGAATTTCTTAAGTAGTTATTTATCAGAAAGGAGAAAAGTCGTATCTACATTTTTCTGACTGAATGACAAACATTTGTAGTTGAAAAACACAAGTCAAGTATTTACTTCACTTTATACCCACATATCACTTAATGCAGTTTTACAAAAAAAATACCCTGCTACATGAAAATCACTTTTGCTCAAAAAAAAATGCAAATAAGACCTTATTGATTTGCACGCTAGTCGTTGTCTTTTATATTCTTCGTAATTTATGGTTGTTTTACTTCCTATATTTTTCTTATTTGCTATTTTTAATTTGCGCTTCTTTTTTAATTCTTGACTCATCGTTTTGTTTTTTTTGTTTTTCTTGGTAAGGCGATATAAATAGCAATATCTTTTAGTTTATTTATAATATGTCGTCATGTAAATAAATAAAAACGTTAATCGTAAGTTGAGGGCCACAACTTAAAATTATGAAAAAAAAGTACAATTAATCGAGTGCACGCCATCAAGCCGCGTGGTTTTGATGACGGTAAAGAAACCTTGCTCGGAGGATTCCTTGTAAAGCGATAACGATTGCAAATGCTTAAATCATGCTGTGTCCACGTGTTTTATATTCGAATTTACTTATGCATTTTATAATCATAATATTCATCATTTTCTATTAAAATTTAAAATGAACATAGTCAAATCTCGATAACTCGAATCTCAAGATGCACCAAAACAAACTTATCGAAAATTCGAATTTTTCATGCCAATAAATATGTAAGACGTAGACAAGAACCGCAAATTTTGTAACAATTTAAAAAGTGCATCTTTTGTAGTGTGAGATTATTTTATTATATATGTAAAAGTTATCTTCTCTAGTTGTAACGAAGTTGATTCGGAGAACAATTTGACGGCCGTATGCATACCATTATAGTACCTACGTGCTGATTGTATAAACAATTTGATTATTCATAATTTTATTACCTCTGCTCTTTTAAAGGAAAAAGTAAAAAAATTAAATTAAACATATTTTTGTGTACTTACAATCATATGAACGTATTTATTGTATATAAAGACAAATTAATAATCAATAATTTTTTGTAATTCGCAATACAAATACTTTTCATGTAAAATAAGAAATCATGTTTAAGTTTATATCTTTTTAAATAAAATTGTTGGAATATTAAAAAGCAGGATGTCTTAAAATGATCAAAAATATTTTTATTTCGACATTGCCAATTCATCGCATAGTGTTAGCTGTTTATCTTAAGTTTATTACTGCTTATCTTGTGTCATAAACATAATCTGACTAGAAAGAAATGATAGCAAATTACCAAGTGTTAAACAGAGATATGCAAACTAAATGAAAATAAATTTACAGAAGTACTTAGTTATGATTTCTTTTGACGAAAATAATTTAGGATGAAGGTGAAACCGCCTATAAAATTGCATATTGCCGTACCGTAGGTACTTTTTGAAATCACTTGCAGATAACCTCATATATACACTGTATTTCAATATTTGAAACCAATTTTGAGAAACTAATCATTCGAAAAGTAATTCTCGTTTTGATTAAATTTTTGCGTCAAAAGTTTTTATATTAAATCTTGTTTCACCAAAAAAATTGGGACCTTTAACAAGGGGAGCTCAGGTGATATTACTTTTGCTCGTTGTCTTTTATATTCTATGTAATTTACGTTTCTTTTATTTCTTATATAATTTTTTCATTTCTACTACAGTAAAACCTGTGTAAATTGACCACCTTTGGGACCATCACACAATGGTCACTTTAAGCAGGTGGTCATTTTACAAGGAATAATGTTTTAGACACTAAAATTTAGAAATCAACACTTTCTTACTTTGTATTATTATCAATCTGAAGAAATGTATAGAACAAGTAGAATAAAACAAAATAATTATATACGTATGTATTATCCAACAAAAACACATCAATATTTAAGAATAATTAAGTACATATAAACAATTAGTGTTTAAAAAAATCGAACAAGGTAGTTTGCTTAAGGTTATTTTGTTTAGCACAAATTCGTTCGTTAACTTTATTTTTAACAGTATATAAGTGCGTCAATATTTCAGGACAGTTCTGAACAGCGAAGTTGGTTAACTGATTTAACATACTGGAGGCAGTTTCAAAGGTTATTTCATTTTCAGTGGTAACTACAGCGGATGGACTGTTATCAGTATCGCCATCACTATTACTAAGTTCATGGTCTTGCAACTTATTTTTTGATTGGTCTTCCAAAACCATTTTAAAAACCTCTTCAGCATTGAAAACTTGAAATACAGAAGAATTTTTATCGCATTCTAAAAAAGTATCCATATCAAAGTTGTTAAATTGTGGTAGAAACGGTTCTTCAGATGAAGTAACTTCAGCAGGCTCGCTTTCTAATTCTTCAAATGCAAAACCTGCTTTTTGAAACATTTCACAATTGTTTCTTCTTTCACTTGTTGCCACGCTTCTGCCACCCACATAACCGCATCCAGAACGTTAACTTTGACTGCAATTTCCGTAACGGATTTCAAATCTCCTGACTCACATTTAGCGATCACTTCAGAAAGCAATAATTTTCTGTAAAACGCTTTAAAATTTTTAATTATTCCCTGGTCTAATGGTTGAAGCAAAGCAGTTGTATTTGGTGGTAAAAACTTCAGAGTTACGTTACTTAAATTTGAAAGTTGTGGATGTGCTGGACAATTATCCACAATCATCAGTATGTTTCTCTTTTGTTTACTCATATTAATATTGACTTGTTGTAACCAGTCGCAGAATAATTCAGATGTCATACACGATTTCTTGTTAGATCGCCATGATACGGGAAGCTTGTCAATTTTTATATTCTTAAAACATCTTGGCTTCATCGTTTTGCCAATTACTAATGGTTTTAATTTTTCACCTGTCATACTTGAGGACAACATAACGGTTAAACGTTCTTTTGACATTTTCCCACTCTTGCAGGGATCTCCTTTTATTGTCAAACTGCGATATGGCATGACTTTGTAAAATAATCCACACTCGTCAGCATTGAAAATGTGGTTTGGCTTAAATTTTTTTGTAAACTCTATAAATCGTGTGCGATAATCTGTAACTATCGTAGGGTCGATTTCGTTTGAGTCGCCACTTAAACTTTTTTGGAAAATGTTGTTTCGTTTTTTAAATGGATTTAGCTATCCCGACGACGCTTTAAAATTTACCAAATGCTATTCTTGAGCATATTTTAAAGCAACCTCTTGTAACATCGAACCAGAAATTCGTGCGTTTACACTACGCATTTTTAAAAACCAATTTAACGTTAATCGGTTAATGACTTCAAATTCTGTTAATCGTCGTTTTCTAAAGAATTCTAAAGCATCTTGCTCATGTCGTTTTTGATATTCTGCCTTTCTTTTCTTAATGTTATTTAGTTGTTTTGCTAATACTAAAATGTTCTGCAGTTTTCCTTTCACTGTGGTTTTGTAAAAACACTTAACACTTTTTGTTTTTCTTGTAAGTTCAATTCTCTGTACACTTTTTTACTCGCCATTTAAACTGCACTAATAATATCGCCAAAAAATGACATAAAACTTTTGCAAAATTAGGATATTTAGTAATCAGTAATGAATTACTCAGAAATAAGAACAAAAGAGAGATTTTAATTTATACCAAACAGTGGTCATAAAGCTAAAGATATTGAGAACGCTGTTTGAAATGCCTTTTAAAGAAATGATCTTGACATAAAGAACTGTCGTGGTCAATCTAATGACAATGCTAGCAATATGTCAGGTGCATATGCAGGACTTTAGACATGAATTAAAACAATTAATTCTTAGATTACGTTCCGTGCGCTGCATATTTCTTAAATTTACTAAAAACTTGTGTAGCTGAATCGGTATCTGACGCAGCTAATTTTTTTGCTACCTTGCAAAAACTATATAATTTTTTCACTATATCTACACATCGTTGGGAGATAGTGATGTAACGTACAAGTCTAAAGCTTATGGGTTTTACTCAAATTGTTGGCCTGCTTAAAATGATGCATTTTATGCTTTAGAAAAAGAGTGGGCTTTATTCCATAAAATACAGGAAAAAACCGAACACATGATCTAAAGCTGCTGGACTGCAAAAAACATTTAGAAACAGCAATTTTGGTCATTGTTTGAAAAGTAATTTTAGATCGTTTCAATGCTGCTAGTAAGAAACTTTAGAAATCCCCAGCTGATTAATAATGAATGATGAAATGAAAGAGAATCTTTTTCTGGACAGAAAAATTTCAGTACCGCATTTTGGAATTATTAAATCTCAAAAGAATATATTTTTATTATTCATATATAAGATATTTCATTTCTAATCATGGCAAACAAGGCGCCATATCAGACACGGTCTAGGGCGCAGTCGATCCTAAATTTGCCTATTTCCGTTGTAAAGCGATAACGATTGCAAAGACTTAGATGATGTTATGTATCTCGACATAGTGGCGTAGCTACATATTTAGCGCTCTGGACAAAGTAAAATTTATGGCGCTCCTTCGTTTATCGGAAAAGTTCTAGCAAAGTTTGTTTTCTAATCTAAACGTTCTTCAATTTAAAACCAGCGTTGGCAGATATCTCACAACAAATTATCGTCGAGACGTTACGAAATTATCGTACACTATATAAGGATTTTTCCCGTTGTTTATCTTTCTAATTTACAAAAAGCATAAAGAGGTTATAGTACACAAAGCTAAAATTTTGGAACCGCAAATAATGATTTTAAATTGAAATGAAAAAAAATAATATCACATTAAAAACATAAAATGTTTTTCTAAAAAATAATAAACATAAGAGGAACATGCAAGTCATAAATCAACAGTTGATCAAGTTTTCAATGTTCAATTTTCATTATTTCAAAAAAATTATGCTTAGAATTCGACATAACTAAACTTTTTTTATAAAATGATAAAAAAAACAAACAAATTAATTCAATCAAACTATTTCGGGTGTTGGTCACCGTACGCACACGAACCCAGCAAAATGTAGATAAGTGATTATGACTACACAAGAAAGAGATAACAGTCAGAGTTGCGTTCGTATACATTAATTAGTTTATTTTCATCAATTCAATATAAAATTGTTAAAAGCAAAGTACTAATTTTAGTTAAATCAGCATTACATTTTACATGCAGTATTGTCCATATAGATAGCAACTTTTGAAAATTCCAGGTATTTTAATGAACAAAACAAATTATAAAAAGTTACTAGTAGTTATTTCTTTTATTCTATTATAAAATATTGACAATAAGTTTAATGATAACTTTTTTAAACCTGTTATAAACATTTTAACTTAGACGTAACACCTTATGATTTCAAAGCATGGTTCGGACCATTGTGATGTTGAAAAATGTATTTAATAGAAATATATTCTTCGGCATATGGTTCCATGATGTTTTTAAAAGTATCTTTTACTTGTATTATTGAGACCTTCAATACTATTAAATGGTCCCATTATCATATGCCGAAAAAGTTTCCATCATGTTTTACTGTTGATACAATGTACTTTGGATCAAATCTTTTCCCAGCAGATCTTCGTACATGCTGTATATCATCACTATTAAATAAATTAAATTTAGATTCATCAGTGAATACCACTCTTTCCCATTGTTCCACTGTCCAGTTGATGTGTGTCCGAGTAAATGCTAATCGGACCCTCACATTACTTTTTTATCAATTCTGCAGTAACTAATCTTCTTCGTTCTGTTTTCGAAGAAATAATTTTTCTGCCTTCTAGAGCAATTTTCTCCAAAATTTTCTCGGAAAAAACTTTTTACACTTGTTAAGAATGAAATTTCACACTTCACTCTATTTCGACCCATTTTAAGTAAAAGTAAAAAATACTATACTAAATTATTGTCATATCTTATACTTTATGATATAAATGCGAGTTTGAACAAGTTACAAGCTGTAGTTGCTATCTTTATTACCAAGCCAAATTCTGTTTGAAACAATTAACAAAATGGTTTAATACTTTTTATTTGGTTTGTATTGTTTATTATATCAAACCTAATTGACTTAAATTGATATAAAAATAAATTCCAAAAATATCTTACACATTTAAAAATCTAAAAATAAAAAGTTAATTTTATGGCCAATACTGTTATGTTGATTAAAACTAATTGAAAGTAAAATTTTCGTACGTCTGGTGACTGTTTAAAACCTTAGTTTATATGACCAATGCAGTTATTTGTACTGATACAATAAGTATAATAAGTACTGATAGTAATGCTTTTAAACATTCTTGGTAATTGTCGCTAACGTGTCGTGCAAAATTTTATTATTTTTATTCTATACAGTGTGTAATCGAAAAAACTTTAATGGAACGTTCTTCTAGTCGTTTTGATTCAGAAAAATACTATATATAATATACCTCTATTTCGATTGCTAATAAAGCTTACAAATAAAATCATTTTTTCTTCCATAAAAAGCTTGGTTTCAAACAAAATTTTCTGTTTGCCTTCCTCACTAAGGACAGATTTATGAGGATATTTTCGATTATGGGCGACACCAATGGCTTGCAATTCGGTCACGTCCCAATTACTTCAAAGAAAAAGTATGCCACTATAAGGTAAAAAATTATATACAAATGCTTTTGCAAATTTCTTTTCTTTTCTAATTTTGTGCTCCTGTGATTCGTGAGGTTGAGGCAGTTTCCTCCAACTGCTCCACGGTAGCTACGATACTGTGTCCACGTGCTTTATATTCTGTGATAATATAACTAGCGTTATGATAATCATAGATGATAGCCTGAGTTAGAATCGATGAAAATTGACCGAGTGCGAAACACGAGATCAATTTCCTAATAGGTTTTAAGGAGTGGTAAAACCGATTATTAATCATAACAGGTGTTATATTTGGAGAAAATATAATGAACGTTTACAGTCAAAAATTTTAAACGAGTTGTCAGTTTGACAGTAAATATTAAAGTTGCAAGAGAATCAATACAATGTTTTTGTGATTTCGACACGTCTATTGAAACTTTTTGTCACTTTGTCAGTAAATTATTTTATTCAACAATAACTGTTGTTGTGATATAAATATCACCGATTTGATAGCCTATTCTACGATTTTGTTTTTGTATTTTATCCAATAAAATTAAACAAAAAGGTACCATGTGACATGTGAATTATATTTTCAACACTGATTCTCAAATATGTATATACATATACCAAAATTGCCAATCCTAAAAAGGTTCACCTCTAAACATACGTCAAAATACGTCTAAAAACCCCTAAATTGTTTGTTAAAATTCTTCAAAAACTACATTTATCTAAATCTAAAACATTTTTATTTATAAACTAATTAATATTTTGAAAGTACCCACTTGTAATTGAAAACGTTGTGAATCAAATATAATCTTTAGAAGCAGAATAAAACATAATACAAAAAGTTTCTTTCTCTCTATTTAATTAAAAATTCACAATGTAATTTGAATCCAGCTAGCATTTAACTTTTTTATAAAACTTAGTTTTTCTTTTGCTAAAATGTAGGTGTTTCAAAATTTAAAAATCAGTCCTGCAGGTACATTCGTAAAGCAAAAGTAATGTAAAAAGAACCAAATATGCTAAATTCTGTCCTAGAAATGGTTTTATTTTTAATCGGCTCTAATTTTTAGCCTAACAACGAAAGTTAGATCTAAAACCTCGAATAGAGCGTCACGAGTAACACTTTTGATTCTTTTTATTCTGTGAGTTAGACTTTTTGATTAATCTAGAATACTGTCAAACTGCCTTCCAACTTATAAATAAGTTGATGGTGTATTTCTATATTAAATAGATCCTTTGATTTGAAGGATAGGCACTAAATAAAACAAATCGATCATTTTTCTACGTTTTGTCAGCTATTGCGCCAACTACATCAGGCCTATCTGTAGTAAATGGTGTTGTGTTTGGGCAGAAATTTAACGTTTACGGTTGAGGAAAGTTAAATTCAATTGAGTATTCTATTCAACACAATCGTAATATTAGTGAACGAATATTTCTAGTACTTCCTGTTTTTCATTCTTTGCTGTAATTGTAATTTATTATTCTAGTTAGTAAGTTTTTAATTATACTGACAAGTTAACCATGTTTATCACTCTGATACTTTTTAAATTATAAATACCATTTAATATAGATTGGCCTGATGAAGTTAGGCGCAATAGTTGACGAAACGTAGCCAGAACAATAGATTTGTTTTATTTCTGACTGGTGCCTACCCTCCACATCGAATCTATTTAATATAGAAATAAACCGTCAAATGATAAGGGGAGTTGATATCCTTACCTTATAGTAATTTATAAATAATGTAATGCAACACAATACCCTTTTTTTTTGTATTACAATTAAGTTTTACAGAAAACTAGACAAACTTAATTATAAATTTGACTCTTTTTAATTTTAAATAAATATAGTCAAACTCGGATCTCAAGATGTAGCTAAAGCAATTCGACTTATTGAAAATTGGACTTTTTCATGCCAATAAAAATGTAAGAATTATATAAGAACTGTAAATTTTGTATTGATGTGAAGAATGAAGTTTTGTACTGCGCAATTATTTTATTACATAAGTTAAAGTATTTTTAAGCAGCTGTATGGAAATTAATTCGAAGATTAATTTGCTGACCGTATGCGTACATCATAGTACCTACGTGCTGATTGTATTTGTATAAACAATTTCATTATTCATAATTTGTTAAGTCTGCTCTTTTAAAGTAAAAATTAAACGAGTAAAATTAAAAATATACATATATTATGATTTTGTGTTTTTAAGTAGAAAACAAAAAATTATAGATTTTTATTATTATTTGCTTAAAAAAACATTAACTCGAACAACTAATTAACAAGAAAACACAACCAATTTAGCTAGGTATAAAGGTAGTAAACGTTGTAATTGGATTTTTGCTAAGAAAACACAAGTTTATACACAATATTAGGTATGGTTCGAAATTTGTCAAAATTTTCCAGAATACTACTAGCCTTTCTTAGAATTTCTTTAACATTTGTGTTGACTGTTTATTTAGTTACTGCTTATCTTGAATCATAAACGTATTTACACGCTAGACTGAAAAGAGACACTCAAACTAAAATGCATTGAATATTCTCTTAAAGAAAGCTTAAAAAACGCATCAATAGAAATCGAGTAATTTACTTATGTATATAAGCATTCTTATTGTTAAATCTCAAATCAGTAATAGATTTTTGTGCTAAAGTAACAGCATTACTAATCATATGAGACATTCAACCTGTAGTTATCTTTATGCAAAAGATGCAAAGTGTTGTTTATATACGTCCTGTTTCTCAATCATTTGTAAATGTAAACATTTTGAAGTTACGTTGATATAAAACAAAACACTTTTGTTTCCCACGTTAGTCAGTTGCTAAAACTGCCAAGACACTTAATTTTTAATTATAAAGTATTTATAACTTTATCAATCAAAAATGAAAAATACTTTATATTCTATGAAATGTCAATTTGAAATATAAATCATAAAATTTATATTTTTAATAAACTGAAGATTAAAATAATAGCAAACTGAAAACTAAAGAAGTTAACTGTTTTTTACATATAAAGATAGTCTTAATTAATTTAAAGAAAATAAGGTAATTGATTATAAAACAAATTACACAATTTACAACATTGGCCTTATGCAGTATGTTTGTGAAAAATACAACAGATCACAAGCTAAAGTTAAAGAATATTGTAGGTTTCCCAAACACATCCACAATTTTACATGTTTATTGAATCTGTTAAAAATGTGAAGAGAATGTTGCTTCTTTTTACTTTTATTAAAAATTTGTACACGCACTGATATTGCTCCTTGTTGAAGATTCTTTAAACAAACAACCAAATTAAAAATCTTACCATCCTCTGTCTAAACAACAGAGTCGACACTATATCATGTGCCTAGAGCAAAAACAATTAATATATACATCTATTAATAAAGACGCTGATGTTAACACTAAATGCAAACAAGCTTATAATCTTCTTAAATGTCATAAAAAATTGTAAACTAGAATCTGGGTTTTACGTTTGAATCAAGTTTTTTTAGAGATTTTAAATGAGTTGCAGTTGGCAGATCAAGACAATAATTTTCTGTTCATTACGATTTATAAATCTGCAAAAGAAATGTCAAATTGATACAGCACTAGCTGTTAAACTAAAAAGTTTTGTGAAAAAGAAACAACAGTTTAATTATCTCTACGGGTTTAGTTTAAATAACGATAGTTTTGACTCGAAATTATTCTGACACATTAAGATTTGGAAATTATGTACTTATGGTTGACACTTTGGTCACTGTTCCAGGGGTGGCAAGTACATGGTTGCATTAAAGTCAATGCACCCATAGTAGTTACCTAAATGAGTAGACTCAAATTTATATAACATTATATCAGAAGAATCAATTAGTTTAAGTCCTCCCTGTGTGTTTACTAGAGACGGATTGAGAAGATTCGCTTGCTTGCGTCAAGTAAATAGAGGTAGATACGTTAGACACATTGTCCATTCATATAAGAACTAATTCGCTCGACGGCCCTTTCTAGTAGAAAAAGAAAGTACGTTCGTTTATGTAACGAAAATTCAAATGGATTGTGTATGACACGCAAAACTACTTCTGAAATTAAAAGTCTACGTTAGCTTACTTCACAGATTAAAAAAAAGGATTCGATTAATTGTGCAAAAATCGTTCCGACAACTGGTCTAAAGTTCACAATTGCATATAAATTCAGTGCAGTTACTAGCGGTAGTAAAGAAAGGTACAAATGTTTTTGCAAGTTTGAATACAAAAAAAAACTAAAGAAACACAAGAAACACGTAAAGCTCTACCGTGCATAATTTCTTTACTTGGCAATTTGTGACCATGAAGAAGAAGATTCCAAGGTTTTTAAACCTTCAAGCAAATGGTAATCCAGCACTCAAAAATAGACGAAAAACAAAAAGGTTTTTAAATGACTTTCAAAGGAAGTAGCCAATGAAGTTTGGACATGACATTTTTTGTTCTAAATGAAATTTTTGAAGAAATGCAGCACCAATCCTTTTTTTTCAATAATAAATGAAACCACAGATTGTAGTAATCCTAAGCAGATTTCATTCAGCATTCTAATAACTGCAGTGGCTCCAGAGTGGAAAGAATATTTTCTCAGTTTCTATAATACATCTTCGACCGCCGCAGTACTCTTTAGAAACTTGTACAAAATTGCTTAATATCAGAGAGTTGATTACATAAAAGAGAAAATCTCCTGAATGTTTGAAAAATTCCAAAAAGACAGAGTAGTGAATGAATTTGATACCCCAGTTCACCCAAAAGGATTAACACCGTTTTGCCCAACAAGGTGGTGTGTTTGCATAAAGTCTTTCAAATTCTTCAAGGATAACTATAAAGTGTTGCTTCCATTTATTTCAACTGATAAAAAAATGAACATCATACATTTAACGTGCGTTATTGACAACAAACTGTTACCTTTATTGATAATTATGGATAAATACATAAA
The DNA here is from genome assembly GCA_035610365.1 of Aquatica leii. Lineage (NCBI taxonomy): Eukaryota > Metazoa > Arthropoda > Insecta > Coleoptera > Lampyridae > Aquatica > Aquatica leii. Next base: position 105,790,412 of record CM069432.1, read on the forward strand.
TAACTGTTTTGGCACTTACTGACAAATCCAAAACTTGCCGACTCTACACTGTTCTGTCAAAAAAAACAGTATACATTCATTTAAATGTCTGTAGTACATATGTACATGTTAACAGTTACTTCAGAACCAGTAAGGTAAAAGTTAATCTAGGCATATCTGGAAGGTGTAGAATGTATCCGTTTCAAAAAGAACTAAATTATTGATTTTGTCTGATTTGTTAATTTCTTTAGAAAAATAATTGAGATAAAATAATTAATAGAAAAAATTAATACAATAGATCAAATTAAACGCGCGATAACATAAACAGTATGTAGAACTCGATAACGTAAGTATAAATTATGGATTTCTTTCAGTTTTGTTTGAACTTTAGTTAACATATTACCCCTGTTTATGCATCTACTCCTAATAAAATAACTATTTAATGACAAAGTTATAAAATTACAGAATATCGAAGTGAACAATCTCAAAAAAAGAGAAATTAGAAAAACTCAGAAAATCAAAAAACCTAAAAAAATGCAAAAACAAACATCGATGAAAGCAGATGAACAGCAATACTATATATTTTTGAAATTATTTCACTTCAGCGCTTTGTTCCGATATAACAATATATATCTAATCACAAGGTAGATATGTAATTTAATTATTTCCAAATTGTAAATATCCTTCAGAGAAACAAGTGCGCAGCAAAGATGTGTCGATTTTTGTAGTGATAAAATGAAAGGCAATGTTCCTATAAGCGTAATCAGGAAACAATTACGATTAGTTGCTATTATCAGTGCATTATTAAATGTTAATTTACTAAAGATATAGTGTGCCATACGTCCATTCTTATAACGGACTGTACGTTATTTAAACTTTATTCATATGTCCGGTCCGGTTTTTTAATGCGTCTGTTTTTTAATAGTTCTATGTTATTTTCTTGAAAGATTTCAACTGCAATGTCAACTCTATTGTGCACATTTCCGAATCATCCCGAAGTAGCCGAATTCATGTTGCGCTTGTAATTCTGCGTATGTGCATCTTCCCAATTCCGATGTCAAAACTCAAAACGCAGTTCACTTTGATTTGTGGTAAGGTTGTAAGGTATCCCATTGGTTTATTATCATTTAAGTTCATTTGACAACGTGTAGTGAATTAGCCTATTAGAAAATTTTGAACAAAAATAGTTATAAAAGAAGGGTGCTGAGAAGAGTCCGTACAGTGTACTATTTGCAATTCAGAATTTTCGATTGCACAAGGTAGTCGCCGTGACATTGCGCAACATGTAAATACTCAGAAACATAAAAAAGCTAAGTGTGCATCGACAATCAGTCAAGCTGTTACTACATTTTTAAAATGACCGAACCAAGCAGCAACGATTTGAATTGCGCAGCCAAAGAGACCACATTTGCTTATCACACAGCGCAACATAATTTTAGTTTTAATTTGTCTACTTGCACTTCAAAGTTAATCTCTTCTTTCTATGACCCAAAGTTTTCTAGTGCAAAAACAAAGACTGAAGCAATCATAACTAATGTAATTGCTCCCCATGTATTTACTGAAGTTTCTCAAAATTTACAATCTGTAAATTTTATTACTGTCACTATAGAGGCTTCAAATAGATTTAATCAAAAATTAGTTCCTATTATTGTTAGGTACTTTTTGATAACCAAGTCCATGTGAAGTTATTAGAATTTCAACCTGGCGAAACATCGGATCTTTTAACAGAATACGTTTTCAGAACCTTTGAAAAATACAATCTTACTAAAAAAGTTATTTGTTTTTGTGCAGATAACACAAAAAAATTTTGGGGGTGTAAAACGCAAAGGAAAAATGAATGTTTACAATAAATTAACAAGTAAAGTTGGCCATGAAAATGTGTACAACATGTGGTTGATAAGATGTCAATACTTGATATTGATAGTATTGTAGTCAAAATATATAAGCATTTTTCTATATATACAGTAATGACAAATACTTTGAAAGAATTCTGTCAGTTTCCAGAAATCGAATTCAAAAACGTTTTAAGCCATTTTGGTACAAGATTTTTTAGAAGAAAACAAAACGGTGCATCTTACTGTGTGCCACTTTGTCATTTTTGACTGTGGTTTATCTAAATACAAACCCGCAAAGTCAAAGTTTCTTCTTTCGCTTGCCGAGATTACACTGAACGACGGTTAAAGTGTAATCGTGCTCACAATTTTCATAGGAATTGTACAAAAACACTTAAATGCGTTGCTAAATGGTTAGACAGTCCGCAGGTATAAATAAGATTTTGATGTCGTAATCCGTTTTAGGCTTATCAACCTTGCATTCAATATACAAATAAATTGTCAAAAGTGCGAGATGCGTAAAAACCGACCTAGTAGAGATAAGAAAACACAGTTAACACTAATCGGTTTCTCTTGTCTCCGGAACTACAATATTCGAATTTGGTAAAGATTTGTCAAAAATTGTAGATTTTAGTCACTTTACGTAAAGAATTTTGAATTTTATAATCTAGTATACGTAGTATCTTACGAGAAGCTAAATAAGTTTATTATTACAATTTGGAAAAAATCGAAATTACCAGGAACGATAGAGAACAAAACGGTGCATCTTACTGTGTGCCACTTTGTCATTTTTGACTGTGGTTTATCTAAATACAAACCCGCAAAGTCAAAGTTTCTTCTTTCGCTTGCCGAGATTACACTGAACGACGGTTAAAGTGTAATCGTGCTCACAATGGGAATTGTACAAAAACACTCAAATGCGTTGCTAAATGGTTAGACAGTCCGCAGGTATAAATAAGATTTTGATGTCGTAATCCGTTTTAGGCTTATCAACCTTGCATTCAATATACAAATAAATTGTCAAAGGTGCGAGATGCGTAAAGAACGACCTAGTAGAGATAAGAAAACACAGTTAACAATAATCGGCTTCTCGCGTCTCCGCACCTACAATATTCGAGTTTGGTAAAGATGTGTTATAAATTGTGGAATTTAGTCACTTTACGTAAAGAATTTTGAATTTTATAATCTAGTATACGTAGTATCTTACGAGAAGCTAAATAAGTTTATTATTACAATTTGGAAAAAATCGAAATTACCAGGAACGATAGAGAACAAAACGGTGCATCTTACTGTGTGCCACTTTGTCATTTTTGACTGTGGTTTATCTAAATACAAACCCGCAAAGTCAAAGTTTCTTCTTTCGCTTGCCGAGATTACACTGAACGACGGTTAAAGTGTAATCGTGCTCACAATTTTCATAGGAATTGTACAAAAACACTTAAATGCGTTGCTAAATGGTTAGACAGTCCGCAGGTATAAATAAGATTTTGATGTCGTAATCCGTTTTAGGCTTATCAACCTTGCATTCAATATACAAATAAATTGTCAAAAGTGCGAGATGCGTAAAAAACGACCTAGTAGAGATAAGAAAACACAGTTAACACTAATCGGTTTCTCGTGTCTCCGGAACTACAATATTCGAGTTTGGTAAAGATTTGTCAAAAATTGTAGATTTAAGTCACTTTACGTAAAGAATTTTGAATTTTATAATCTAGTATACGTAGTATCTTACGAGAAGCTAAATAAGTTTATTATTACAATTTGGAAAAAATCGAAATTACCAGGAACGATAGAGAACAAAACGGTGCATCTTACTGTGTGCCACTTTGTCATTTTTGACTGTGGTTTATCTAAATACAAACCCGCAAAGTCAAAGTTTCTTCTTTCGCTTGCCGAGATTACACTGAACGACGGTTAAAGTGTAATCGTGCTCACAATTTTCATAGGAATTGTACAAAAACACTTAAATGCGTTGCTAAATGGTTAGACAGTCCGCAGTTATAAATAAGATTTTGATATCGTAATCCGTTTTAGGCTTATCAACCTTGCATTCAATATACAAATAAATTGTTAAAAGTGCGAGATGCGTAAAAAACGACCTAGTAGAGATAAGAAAACACAGTTAACATTAATCGGTTTCTCTTGTCTCCGGAACTACAATATTCAAATTTGGTAAAGATTTGTCAAAAATTGTAGATTTTAGTCACTTTACGTAAAGAATTTTGAATTTTATAATCTAGTATACGTAGTATCTTACGAGAAGCTAAATAAGTTTATTATTACAATTTGGAAAAAATCGAAATTACCAGGAACGATAGAGAACAAAACGGTGCATCTTACTGTGTGCCACTTTGTCATTTTTGACTGTGGTTTATCTAAATACAAACCCGCAAAGTCAAAGTTTCTTCTTTCGCTTGCCGAGATTACACTGAACGACGGTTAAAGTGTAATCGTGCTCACAATGGGAATTGTACAAAAACACTCAAATGCGTTGCTAAATGGTTAGACAGTCCGCAGGTATAAATAAGATTTTGATGTCGTAATCCGTTTTAGGCTTATCAACCTTGCATTCAATATACAAATAAATTGTCAAAAGTGCGAGATGCGTAAAAAACGACCTAGTAGAGATAAGAAAACACAGTTAACACTAATCGGTTTCTCTTGCCTCCGGAACTACAATATTCGAGGTTGGTAACGGTTTGTCAAAAATTGTAGATTTTAGTCACTTTACGTAAAGAATTTTGAATTCTATAATCTAGTATACGTAGTATCTTACGAGAAGCTAAATAAGTTTATTATTACAATTTGGAAAAAATCGAAATTACCAGGAACGATAGAGAACAAAACGGTGCATCTTACTGTGTGCCACTTTGTCATTTTTGACTGTGGTTTATCTAAATACAAACCCGCAAAGTCAAAGTTTCTTCTTTCGCTTGCCGAGATTACACTGAACGACGGTTAAAGTGTAATCGTGCTCACAATTTTCATAGGAATTGTACAAAAACACTTAAATGCGTTGCTAAATGGTTAGACAGTCCGCAGGTATAAATAAGATTTTGATGTCGTAATCCGTTTTAGGCTTATCAACCTTGCATTCAATATACAAATAAATTGTTAAAAGTGCGAGATGCGTAAAAAACGACCTAGTAGAGATAAGAAAACACAGTTAACACTAATCGGTTTCTCTTGTCTCCGGAACTACAATATTCAAATTTGGTAAAGATTTGTCAAAAATTGTAGATTTTAGTCACTTTACGTAAAGAATTTTGAATTTTATAATCTAGTATACGTAGTATCTTACGAGAAGCTAAATAAGTTTATTATTACAATTTGGAAAAAATCGAAATTACCAGGAACGATAGAGAACAAAACGGTGCATCTTACTGTGTGCCACTTTGTCATTTTTGACTGTGGTTTATCTAAATACAAACCCGCAAAGTCAAAGTTTCTTCTTTCGCTTGCCGAGATTACACTGAACGACGGTTAAAGTGTAATCGTGCTCACAATGGGAATTGTACAAAAACACTCAAATGCGTTGCTAAATGGTTAGACAGTCCGCAGGTATAAATAAGATTTTGATGTCGTAATCCGTTTTAGGCTTATCAACCTTGCATTCAATATACAAATAAATTGTCAAAAGTGCGAGATGCGTAAAAAACGACCTAGTAGAGATAAGAAAACACAGTTAACACTAATCGGTTTCTCTTGTCTCCGGAACTACAATATTCGAGTTTGGTAAAGATTTGTCAAAAATTGTAGATTTTAGTCACTTTACGTAAAGAATTTTGAATTTTATAATCTAGTATACGTAGTATCTTACGAGAAGCTAAATAAGTTTATTATTACAATTTGGAAAAAATCGAAATTACCAGGAACGATAGAGAACAAAACGGTGCATCTTACTGTGTGCCACTTTGTCATTTTGACTGTGGTTTATCTAAATACAAACCCGCAAAGTCAAAGTTTCTTCTTTCGCTTGCCGAGATTACACTGAACGACGGTTAAAGTGTAATCGTGCTCACAATTTTCATAGGAATTGTACAAAAACACTTAAATGCGTTGCTAAATGGTTAGACAGTCCGCAGGTATAAATAAGATTTTGATGTCGTAATCCGTTTTAGGCTTATCAACCTTGCATTCAATATACAAATAAATTGTTAAAAGTGCGAGATGCGTAAAAAACGACCTAGTAGAGATAAGAAAACACAGTTAACACTAATCGGTTTCTCTTGTCTCCGGAACTACAATATTCAAATTTGGTAAAGATTTGTCAAAAATTGTAGATTTTAGTCACTTTACGTAAAGAATTTTGAATTTTATAATCTAGTATACGTAGTATCTTACGAGAAGCTAAATAAGTTTATTATTACAATTTGGAAAAAATCCAAATTACCAGGAACGATAGAGAACAAAACGGTGCATCTTACTGTGTGCCACTTTGTCATTTTTGACTGTGGTTTATCTAAATACAAACCCGCAAAGTCAAAGTTTCTTCTTTCGCTTGCCGAGATTACACTGAACGACGGTTAAAGTGTAATCGTGCTCACAATTTTAATAGGAATTGTACAAAAACACTCAAATGCGTTGCTAAATGGTTAGACAGTCCGCAGGTATAAATAAGATTTTGATGTCGTAATCCGTTTTAGGCTTATCAACCTTGCATTCAATATACAAATAAATTGTCAAAAGTGCGAGATGCGTAAAAAACGACCTAGTAGAGATAAGAAAACACAGTTAACACTAATCGGTTTCTCTTGTCTCCGGAACTACAATATTCAAATTTGGTAAAGATTGGTAAAAAATTGTAGATTTTAGTCACTTAACCTAAAGAAAATTCAATTCAATCAATACGGTAAGGTGTCGAAACCAACAAAATTCAAAGACGGGAGGTAATATTTTATACGAAACTGAACTGGTTATACTTTTAGAGGGCTTATGATGACCATTTCGGTCAAATCATGTTGGCAATAATTAATAAATAAAATGAAAATAGGAAAAGCATAAATAAAATTATCTATAATTATTCATTTTAAACTAAATTATAGAAAATGTTTTTAGGTATTTAAATAAGAAATTCGTTGCAGAAAACCTAAATTTAATCGGTTAAGAAATACTCTCAAAAAATAGTTTCAAAGATTTACATATTGTGAAATAAAGTTTAAACGTTTAAAGCATCTGTTTTTTAATTGCATATCTATAAAAAAAATCAAATAATATTCATTTAACCAAATCTACAGTTACATGCTTTTATCTTTAAACGATGTCTTTGTCTACTTCTTAATCCACGTATTATCATTCCCAGAATACTAGTGATAAATGATAGTAGTAGTAATAACAATAACGTACAAAAAAGTTTGTTATTGCAGTGGCAACGCATTAGTTATCTTTGGCACCGCTGGTTGTCATATTAGTGAACCAGTTTGCATACAAAGAATTTTTTATTAACCTTGAAGAAATAATAATAATTTATAAGTGTTCAAAAAAAGAGTAGAATTGTTTAAGGGCTTTTACTACCTGTTAAGTTATACTGAGAAGTGTTAATAAACATTTGACACAAAACATCTGTTTCTAACAAAATTTTTAATTTTGTGTACAATAACTCAACTGTTTGCCCATTTAAAGTAAAAGGAAAAGTAAAATATTATCATGGATAAAAAGTGATTCTTAGTTACCGTTATAAAGATAAAACTGTAATGAGTAATTATTAAATATGTTAATTTATAGATACGTCAAAGTATTTATGATTGAAAAAATTATGGTATATTTGCAAACTTTTGCTTCTATTAACAAAACATTTGTTTAGAAATTGAGAGGTTAGTTTATTCATACACTGTTGTCTAACCGCAACTATGATCTTATATAAGTATTTGTTTCATCGCTACTAAGAGGTTATTTCGAGTAAGGTATATAACCGGTACTAAGAGGCTATATAAAATTTACCGACAGTAGGTATCTAAACTATCAGGATGAACAGCCATATTGTAAGCGCTTAGTAACGGCGGTACAAATATATATATATATATATATATATATATGTAAATAAAAAATTATATTTAAAATTTATCATTTTTCGTACATATAATTTTTACTAGTATATGTTAACTGTCCGAAAGTTGTCAGGGCTCGTATTTACCAATATTCCAAAAGCATTTTCTATAATTTTTATTGCTCTAGTCAACCTACAGTTAAAAATCCTACAAGCATAAGTAAGTTGTCTAGTTGGGTAGGTTCTTAAAAGCTTTGTTGATAGAGAAAAAACATCGTCAGCAGCAATTACATATTTAATAACCCATTAAATAAAGCAGACGACAACTTAGAATTGTAAAAGACTCCACCGTCACTTATTCGACTATTAATGCCAACATCTGCATAAATAAATTTATATTTTGCACTTGCAAGTTCTAACAATATCATTGAATGTTTTCTTTTATGTTTATAATAATAAGATCGTGTAGATCATAGCGGTGTAAAATTTATATGTTGCCATTAAGTGCTCCGAGACGATTTAAAAACTGCCAAATGGTTTTGTATTCATGCGCAATTTGTTCTCATTTTTTTTACTACTTAGCATCTACAAATGTAATTTGATTATTATCATGGTGTTGCTAATATTTACCATCATATATTTTTCTTTCGATTGAGCATAAATTGTTTGACACACTTTTCGACCGAATTTACTGATTGTTGACTCATGTATTCTTGTAGAAAACATTAGGAACCGATAAGTCTCGCCGGTTGCCAAGAAACGAAGAGTTACTTTGAGTCTGAAATAAGTAAAATTAACATAATTTTAAAAGGTTTTTTACAAATCGAGTTTCTAACTTGCAAACAAAGATGACAAAGCTTGTACAATGAGAAAAACGTCGTTTTTAATGGTGCGTAAGGTAAAATACATAATGTAAAAACATACATTATATGTTTGCATAGTAGATAATTTTATGCCGTGTAACTTGATACTTTCCTTTTGCATTGTAACCTAGCCTACTGATTACGTTTATTGTCTTTTAGCGTTGACTGAAGGAATGTACTTTTAGTGTGTTTCAGTCTAAACTTTCTAGAAATTAATTTTAGGCCACAATTAAAGACAAGTAGCAATAAAACTTAGTAATGTACACTACAAAATTAAATTGTCAATAAAATAAAAAAGATATTAACTTACACAATTTGTATTTAAGTTTTAAAGCAGATTAGTATCCTATACTCATTCAATATTCACCGATATAAACAATAATGTTGCTGAACAATATAATAGTATAATGAGTAAATTCACAAAAGAAAAGCGAACCAACTGTTGTCAATTATGTTGTAAAATAGTAGCGGTAGCAGTTAATAGTAAACAAGCCTGTAGAAATTCATAAAAATAGGAAGTAAAATTGACAAATGTTGCAAACGGTTTTTAAATAAACGACAACGCAAAAGGATCGGTAAAAAAGACGACAATTATTAAATGTAAAAACAAGAAAATGCCAAATGCTAAGTCAATTAAAAATTATAGTTTAGTTTTTTTTTGAAATATCATAACAAAAATTTAAAAGAAGAGAGACATTTGTTTTACATAAATTAAAAAAGATAAAAATTAGAGGCCAAAGCAAAAATGCAAATTGAAAGCAAGAAAAGGTATGCCCTATAACTGAATTTCAATTGGATGCAGTGTGTAAAAAAAAACACTACAGATTCAGAAAAAATTGCAAAAAAGACTTTTTTCTATGACCCTTTATAAAAAGACAGTTTTCATCACCGCATACTCCAACGAAACCTTGATTTTCATCTTTAGTGAGAGAAATTCTCATAACGTTAACTTTCGTCACACGAAAAAAACCTACTAATTTCAACCTATGTCTAGTTGTGTGCTGTCATTATATATCTGTCATTATTATACCCTATCAGTTTGTGTTTGTCGTGATTTAGCTATAAATTGTGATTTAGAAAGTGATGTTACAAATACTCCACCAGAGATAAGAAATCAGGCAGAGCAGACATCTGCGGAATTATTACCCAAAAATCAAAGAAGAGGTGTAATGGAATGGAGGAGTAATAATCAAGTACATTCATTTTCTAAATCTGTGGTGCTCGCATATTTTGCAAAATTGTCAGCAACTTTGAAAGCATCGACTCTATGGTCTATATATTTAATATAATATATAATAAAAACAACATCATCAATAAAAAAATGATATGGATATTAGTAAATATCCCAAGTTACGTTCTTTCCTTAAACAAAAATCCAGCGGTTTTAAAAGTAAGAAGTCTAGAACTTTTTCTGCCTAAGACATAAATACGTTCTTGACAAATGCAACCGATTCAAAGTATTTACTGACTAAGATAAAGTAATCATGTACTGTTTCTACAAATGAATAATTAGTGATGCAAATAGTTTTAGGTGGCTTTTATTTTTGTATTTCTGACACTTGCCGCTGCCCCAAATTAAAAGATTTAACAGTAAATAATATCAGAGATTCTAAAATACACTTAATATTGAAATACTTAATACAAAGACAAAGGTATCACAGTCGTTAATAATATGGATCAAATTAACTCAAGATTCTTTATTAACTATCAGAATTGAAAGTGTAGTAGGAAAGTTGTCGTAATTAACAAATTTAGTAAATTTCCTATGAAAATAGCTCAATATCTAAATCTGCTTTTTTCTCCAGAATATACCGGACATAGCTCTTGCAGAACTTCCGCTACACTATTAGTAGATTCAGGAGGTAACCTTTTTCAACTAAAACGCGACGGAGGTTGGAAGTCTAGTAGCGTTACAGAAGGATATATTGACGAATCAAGTAGCAATAAAAATCAAACACAGAAAAAAATTGTACAGTCTGTACAAAACAACTACGGGATCCAATTACGGCAGATCTCCATCTAAACTTACATGTTTTAACAAAACCTTCACTACACATAAAAAAATTGCCTGTGAAACCACTGTAATACTGAGTAATTGTTCAAATGTTGTAATTAATCAATATTTAAATCAAAAATAGTTAAATTTAAGCAGAATTTATAGTTTTGTATTGTTAAGAATGGTTTGCATTATTTTTTTAAGTTTATTATGGAGACATAGAGAAAGTATAGTGTTGAACTTGTCGAAAACATTTTTTTAGGCTCGCGAACATTACCAAACTCGGCTTCAATTCGTTTGGTAAACTGTTCTCTCGCTTAAAAAAATTACTTTCGTCACTCGTTGAACAATATACTATTAAATATTTATTTAAATGTTTCTGTAGTATGTAACCTGCGTTTATAATTCAGCCATTATCTTTTTATGTTAGACCCCGTAAATCGATTCTGCTGTATGAGTTTTCGTTTTTTTTTGTTGTTTGGTTTTGTTTTCATCGTTTGGTACGGTATTGGCATCAAGTGCTCGTTATTTATATTGCGTGTGATTTAAGTTATTGGTATTTCAAGTTGTTTTACATTCATTACTGGTATTTTCTTTTGAATGCATAAAGATCCGTGGTTTTGTTTTTGATTTAGTACTTTACTTAGTTATCTTCGTAAAATAACAATTCTATATAATTTACGACTTCCTTTTGGAATGTAAGTTGATCCATTTTTCTTGGTAATTACACTTTGTTTAGGCTGAGTCCTATTTGATTAAGCGCTATCTTGAGCCACCTGCAAAAATGCGAGTCTTAGCAATTTTGATGGGAAATATTGTCAAGGTCTACGTGCCAAGATGCACGCGACTAATTATAATTTTCATCCTTGTTTTTTTCGATTGTTTAATGTTCGTTCTTTTACCACGATTTTACTGCGCACATGCAATTAGTTAAGTAGGGATACGTTTTGTTTTGGAGGATAATGATCACTCGTTCGTTGGTAGCAATAAGAAATACCGGGGACCGTGAGATGTAGTAGAGTGAGTGGGGTACTTTGCCCTATCGTTATGCCTTACCGCGGAAGTAAATTGGTACCGTGAAAATTAAGTGTGGTGATGAAAGGGTTAACTTTCAAATTTCGTAATGTACGGTTTATATAGACGTCACGGTATCCAAAAATAAACAATCATGCTTGAGGGATTAAGTTTCGATGTGTTGAGTGGAAAAATCCCTTTTCTTCGCTATTGTGCGGTTTAAATTGTGAAATAAACCTTCCGCTGGTGACCTATTGTTTGGGGGTTCTACGGATCCCACATTCGACTACGATACTTTTGGGGAGCAGCCGAAGTCCATCTGAGGTTGTAGCTTTTGAAAACCACTGTGATCCGCAGCTTATCTGGTATCTCCAATTAAGTAAAAAGGTATTTATCGATTTTGGTTATTATCGTGTAGTGACCCGCGATTAAAATGCAGTAAAAGCTTTGAATTTGAGCCAATTGAATTACGACTAACGTTAAATTTAATTATTTTAATGAACACTTAAAGTGTTTGCGTGAAGTTATAATAATTTAACTTTGTTTTGGTGCGTTTGAAAAGTAAATCGTGTTCCCGATTATATGATAATGTAACGACTTATAAACTATATTTTGTTTAGTTCGAATTAAAGTTCGGACATATATTTTATAACCTGTATTGTTCTTAGTTATTTGAATTGTTTAATTTCATATGCGGACAAGGCCTTGAAATTTATTTGCGTTATGTTTTAGTTGAAAACGTCGAGTTAACGCTATTATAGTAGCATTTTCTTTTTATAAATTTTAATTTAATGTTTTGTGTGTAGATTGTTCATTTTTGTTTGGTTTTGCTTAAGATTATTAATTTTTATTTTATTAAAATTTGTTTACTCATCATTATTTTTTTTTGTTTAATATTCAATCAATAAATGTTAAATTGTTAAATGTAAAGAGCTTTTATTCATTTAGCCGCCGCATACGTAAATTTTTGTTTTTAAGTGTATTTCAGATTAGTTACAACTCAAGGTAAGTTCTGGGGTTGTAACCAACCAGATGAGCTTTCGGATAATCAGGAGTTCGGAAGCTACCCTTATAAATCCTTGATTGGCGCCCTTACCGATTTTTGACTATTTCACCGTTCTAGTTCTATTTTACGTCGATCGCGTTTCCAATTTTTCACGGAATTTTAAATTACGACCCACCCCCTTCTCCATTGAGCTAGTGGCACAACCCCATTTATGTTACTACATTTCAGGCAGTAACTTTGTGTTAACTTTGGCATGTAACATAAATATTTGGCGTCTCCATCGTGTGGCATTTTTCGAATTTTAGTCTGCCTGTTAAGTTTCGTGATTTTTGGAAGATTTTACCGTTTTGTAATTACATTTTAAAATGGGTTACAAATTGATTGTCGATCGTTTATCGCATAACGAATTACGTTATGAAATTTTGATTAGAGGTGGTGATGCATCTTTAGGTGTTGTCGTATTACGAGGTTTACTAAAGAATTTTCTTATTGAAGAAGCTACCGGCAAAATATCTCGTCCTGCGTATCCTTTCGATTTTAATGCAGATAAATTAGCGATTCGAGAAGGTATCGATGAACTTAGAAAATTAATAGATTCATTGAAAATTACTCCAACTACAAAAATTTCTTCTACTATTGAAACCAAAATTAAATATTTGTTAAACCGTATTGGCAATTCAATTCCTATTCAAGGTGACGATTCACAAGTTAAAGATGAGTTTTTAAAAGATTTAGTTGTTTTAATTTCGCAGTATGAACTTTTGGATAAACAAATTGTTGTTTCGAATCCATCTACTTCCGCCGATGAAGTCATCGAACCTATCGTTCAGCCTTCTTTAGTAGTTGATACCACTTTACCGACGTCTTCTGCTGTTAGTCAAAATTTTGTTAGTCATGTTAAGAGTGTTTCAGTTTCGAAATGGAACTTAAAGTTTTCTGGTGATGCAAAATCAATTTCGTTGAATGCATTTTTAGAACGAGTTGCCGAACTTCAATTATCGCGTAACGTTTCAAGCCATCAGTTATTTTTGGAGTGTACTGATCTTTTTACAGGTCATGCATTGATTTTTGTTAGATCTATTCGTAATTCCGTTAATTCTTGGGAAGACTTAGTTAAGTTTTTACGTGAACAATTTCAGCCTACCGATTATGACGAACGACTTATTGAAGAAATTAAGCGTCGCACTCAAGCTAATGATGAACCAATGGGTATTTACGTTGCTATTATTCGCAACATGTTTTCACGTCTCGATGAGCCTTTTTCTGAAGAAAAGCAGTTAAAGATTTTATTAAGAAATATTTCTCCCGTTTATCAAACTCAGCTTGGTTTGTCGTCGGTTACTTCAATTGAGGAGTTAATTAAATTTGGTCGTATTATCGAGGACCGCATGCAAGCTGTTGAAGCTTACACGCCTCCATCTCGTAGAAAGCAGGACATGGAGCCTGATCTCGCTTACGTGACATCTCAAGTTAAGGACATTGCAGTTTCTCGTTCTTCGAATAACGTTAGTAGTGGTGAAAAATCTACACCACCTGTTAGACAAAATTTACGATTACCGTCTTCTAGTATCGCACCTTCTTCACGAAGGTTAGCTATCGTTAATGCGCCTGCTTCTTCTAATCGAAGTAGTCCGCAATTATGTTGGAATTGTAGGAAGCCTAACCATCGAGCTGCTTCTTGCAAAGAACCTAAGAAAGGTTTATTTTGTTATCGTTGTGGAAAATCTAACGTTACGGTCCGCACTTGTTCTAAGTGTTCGGGAAACGAGTAAAGGACGTACTAAGAAGCCGTTTAGTGACGTCAGAGGTCAAAGTTAAATCGGCTGTCTATTTTAATAGTTTACATTCTTCGAAGAATAAGAGTTTTGTTAAGAATAAAGTCGTATTAGATTATGTTTTCGAGTCTGCTGAGTCTGACGAAAGACCTTTTGTCTACGTTAAAGTTTTTGGTCACGAAATTTTAAGTTTATTAGATAGTGGCGCTTCTCGCACTATTGTTGGTTCTAAGGGTTGGGAAATTTTTAGTCAGTTAGGTTTGAAGTTAAATAAGTCAGTTAAAGTTAATTGTGTTGTCGCTAATGGTAAATCAGTACAAAGTTTAGGTTCACTTCTCGTCCCAATCGAACTTAAAGGAAAAATTGTTGTTTTAGAAGTTTTAGTTGTTCCTGACGTTCCGCATAATTTAATTTTAGGTGTTGATTTTTGGAAACAAGCAGGTATCGTTCCTGATCTTAGAAAAGGTGAATGGCGTTTCGAAAATATGGACACCATTTCACAATTGGAAGATAAAGATTCAGTTATTAAGTCTCGTCTCGATCTTTCTTCAGAACAGCTCAATCAGTTAGACAATTTAGTTAGTAATCATTTTTCTTCTTCGAATGAAAATTTTGGATGCACCAACTTGATCGAACATCAGATCAAAACTACTTCCGAACCAATTAAGCAACGGTATTACCGAGTTTCGCCGTTTATCCAGAAACAAATCGATCTGGAGTTAGAGAAAATGTTGAAGTTAGGCGTTGTAGAAAAATCAAACAGCGCTTGGTCGAGCCCGATCTTATTGGTGAAGAAGAAGGACAACTCGTATCGTTTTTGCGTGGACTTTAGAAAAGTCAACAAGGTTACCGAAAAGGACGCTTATCCTTTACCTTACGTTTCGTCTATTTTGGATCGTCTTCGTGACGCTAAGTTTATTTCATCTCTCGACATTAAGTCCGCTTATTGGCAGATTCCTTTAAGCAAAGAGTCTAAGCAGTATACCGCTTTTACAGTTCCGAACCGTGGGTTATTCCAATTCACGCGTTTACCGTTTGGTTTAGCTAACGCACCAGCTTCTTGGCAGAGGTTGATTGATCGAGTTTTAGGTCCCGAATTAGAGCCTTACGTTTTTGTTTATTTAGATGACGTCATTATTTGCGCTCCTTCCTTCGAGAAACACATGGAAGTGTTAACTGAAGTTCTTCGTCGCCTTAGAGAGGCTAATTTGATGTTAAGTAAAGACAAATGTCATTTTTGTAAACCTGAACTTAAGTATCTTGGGTTTATCGTAAATTCTACTGGTTTGTCGGTTGACCCGGAAAAGGTTGATGCAATTTTGCGTATTCCAGTTCCCACTGGTGTCGCTGAAGTTAGAAGAATTATAGGCATGGCCTCGTGGTATCGCCGATTTGTACCGAATTTTTCGACAGTTATCGCTCCATTGACGTCTCTGTTAAAGAAGAATTCCAGCTTTAATTGGACTAGTGATTGTGATGAAGCCTTTCAGATTATTAAGAATTGTTTAGTTTCCGCACCTATTTTGTCTTGCCCTGATTTTAATGTTCCGTTTACAGTTCAAACTGACGCTTCTGATTTTGGTCTCGGTTCCGTTCTTACACAGTTTATCGACGGTGAAGAACGTGTTATTTGTTATAATAGTAGGTCGCTCACGAAATGTGAACGCAAGTATTCCACTACCGAAAAGGAATGTTTGGCTGTCCTTTGGTCTATTGAAAAATTACGCCCCTATCTTGAAGGAACAACATTCACTGTAGTTACCGATCACGCATCATTAGTCTGGTTACACAATTTAAAGGAACCTACCGGTCGTCTAGCACGTTGGGCTGTTAGACTTCAGCAATTTGATTTTACGATCATTCATCGTAAAGGAAAGGATCATGTCGTACCTGACGCATTATCTCGTTCAGTACCAGCTATCGACAACATTACTACCGATTGTGACATTACCGAACCTAAGTCTTCGGACAAATGGTTAACGAAACTTATGGAACGTGTACGTTCAAAACCTACCGCTTTTCCACAGTGGAAAATTAGTAACGGAAAGCTATTTAAGCATGTTACCGTAGACTATCCCGATCTTCGTTCTGAGAATGACAATTGGAGAGAAGTTGTGCCTAAGTCTAAACGACTCGAAATATTGTCAAAGTTTCACGATGAGCCTACCGCTGGACACCTTGGTATTTTTAAGACTCTCGAACGAATCGTTCCGCTTTATTACTGGCCTAAGATGAAGGCTGACGTCATTCGTTACATCAATGGTTGTAAAGTTTGTATCACGCATAAGCCAGAACAGAAACGTCCTGCTGGCCTTATGACCCGTCATCCTGTTGTGGACAAACCTTGGCAGTTGATTTCTACCGATCTTGTTGGACCGCTACCGCGATCTAAGAGTGGTTATTCGTATATCCTTGTGGTTGCAGATTATTTTTCTAAATTTGTTTTATTTTTCCCGTTACGTTCCGCTACTGCCGCAGCAGTTACTAAACGTCTTGAAGAAGATGTCTTTTTAATGTTTGGAGTTCCTCAGTATCTTTTGTGTAATAACGGCACACAGTTTCGTAGTGCAGAATTTAAGAAAATGATTTCGTCGTATAAGTCTAAAATTATTTTTAACGCTAATTATCATCCACAAGCGAATCCAACAGAAAGAGTCAACCGAGTCATGAAGACAATGCTATCGTCTTATATTGAAGACAACCATCGACATTGGGATAAGTATCTTGCTAAAGTAGCATGTGCTATTCGTACCGCTGTACATGAAGTCACCGGCTTAACGCCGTTTTTCGCTAATTTTGGACGTGAAATCTGTCTCGACGGATCACGTCATGGAAAAACTACCGATTCAGACACTATCGACGATCTAGCTTTTGCCGATCGTACCTTTTTGGCCGAAAGAGGCCCAGCTTTTAGAGAAGTTTACGTCGACATTAAGAATCGCTTGAATGCCGCTTATGTCCGCGCTAAACATTATTACGATTTACGACGTCGTCCAGCACCTTTTGAGGTGGGAGACACAGTGTGGCAAAAGAATTATGTCCTTTCAGATGCATCTCGATATTTCTCGGCCAAACTGGCACCTAAGTTTATCGGTCCGTTCTACGTGAAACGGAAAGTTTCGTATCAGACCTATGAGTTGTCTGATGACACGGGAGCATCTAAAGGCATATGGAACGCCAAGGACTTAAAGTTAAACCCGACTGGGGATAAATAGTTTTAGGTTTTACCGTTGGGTATTTTTTTTCTTTTGTTTTTGTTCTATCGTTTATTTAGGTTAGTTAGTTTCGTTTTTGGGTTCCGTGTAGAGACGGACTAAGAATATTCCTCTACAGTGGGGACACCACTTGTCGTAAGAGGCGACTAAACAACGGTTCTTTTATTTCCATTTTTCTTTCTTTGGCTATCTTGTCTGTTCTTATCTTTTATTTCTGTAGTGTTTGTGGCTAGGTGCCATCGCTCGGTGAGGGCATTAGTTGTGGGAAAAACGCAATGCGCGGATCTCGTGAAGCGCAGCGCGCCCTCTTCTATTGTGCAGCATCGAGTGATCTGTGTCGAACCCAAACATAGGCTACCCTTCTTATCGTTTAGGTTTTCGTTCCGTTTAGTTTTGTTAGGGGTTCTCGATGATTGCGAGATCGCGAGAACCATAGGCTTAGTTATCGTTTTATTTTTTTTACGTTTGTTTTTGGGTTATGGGTTTTCGTTTGTTTTTCTCTGTTACTCATAGAGTGATTTAGGAAATCCCTCTATAGTAGGGGAGGTGTAACCTGCGTTTATAATTCAGCCATTATCTTTTTATGTTAGACCCCGTAAATCGATTCTGCTGTATGAGTTTTCGTTTTTTTTTGTTGTTTGGTTTTGTTGTCATCGTTTGGTACGGTATTGGCATCAAGTGCTCGATATTTATATTGCGTGTGATTTAAGTTATTGGTATTTCAAGTTGTTTTACATTCATTACTGGTATTTTCTTTTGAATGCATAAAGATCCGTGGTTTTGTTTTTGATTTAGTACTTTACTTAGTTATCTTCGTAAAATAACAATTCTATATAATTTACGACTTCCTTTTGGAATGTAAGTTGATCCATTTTTCTTGGTAATTACACTTTGTTTAGGCTGAGTCCTATTTGATTAAGCGCTATCTTGAGCCACCTGCAAAAATGCGAGTCTTAGCAATTTTGATGGGAAATATTGTCAAGGTCTACGTGCCAAGATGCACGCGACTAATTATAATTTTCACCCTTGTTTTTTTCGATTGTTTAATGTTCGTTCTTTTACCACGATTTTACTGCGCACATGCAATTAGCTAAGTAGGGATACGTTTTGTTTTGGAGGATGATGATCACTCGTTCGTTGGTAGCAATAAGAAATACCGGGGACCGTGAGATGTAGTAGAGTGAGTGGGGTACTTTGCCCTATCGTTATGCCTTACCGCGGAAGTAAATTGGTACCGTGAAAATTAAGTGTGGTGATGAAAGGGTTAACTTTCAAATTTCGTAATGTACGGTTTATATAGACGTCACGGTATCCAAAATCAAACAATCACGCTTGAGGGATTAAGTTTCGATGTGTTGAGTGGAAAAATCCCTTTTCTTCGCTATTGTGCGGTTTAAATTGTGAAATAAACCTTCCGCTGGTGACCTATTGTTTGGGGGTTCTACGGATCCCACATTCGACTACGATACTTTTGGGGAGCAGCCGAAGTCCATCTGAGGTTGTAGCTTTTGAAAACCACTGTGATCCGCAGCTTATCTGGTATCTCCAATTAAGTAAAAAGGTATTTATCGATTTTGGTTATTATCGTGTAGTGACCCGCGATTAAAATGCAGTAAAAGCTTTGAATTTGAGCCAATTGAATTACGACTAACGTTAAATTTAATTATTTTAATGAACACTTAAAGTGTTTGCGTGAAGTTATAATAATTTCACTTTGTTTTGGTGCGTTTGAAAAGTAAATCGTGTTCCCGATTATATGATAATGTAACGACTTATAAACTATATTTTGTTTAGTTCGAATTAAAGTTCGGACATATATTTTATAACCTGTATTGTTCTTAGTTATTTGAATTGTTTAATTTCATATGCGGACAAGGCCTTAAAATTTATTTGCGTTATGTTTTAGTTGAAAACGTCGAGTTAACGCTATTATAGTAGCATTTTCTTTTTATAAATTTTAATTTAATGTTTTGTGTGTAGATTGTTCATTTTTGTTTGGTTTTGCTTAAGATTATTAATTTTTATTTTATTAAAATTTGTTTACTCATCATTATTTTTTTTTTGTTTAATATTCAATCAATAAATGTTAAATTGTTAAATGTAAAGAGCTTTTATTCATTTAGCCGCCGCATACGTAAATTTTTGTTTTTAAGTGTATTTCAGATTAGTTACAACTCAAGGTAAGTTCTGGGGTTGTAACCAACCAGATGAGCTTTCGGATAATCAGGGGTTCGGAAGCTACCCTTATAAATCCTTGATTGGCGCCCTTACCGATTTTTGACTATTTCACCGTTCTAGTTCTATTTTACGTCGATCGCGTTTCCAATTTTTCACGGAATTTTAAATTACGACCCACCCCCTTCTCCATTGAGCTAGTGGCACAACTCCATTTATGTTACTACATTTCAGGCAGTAACTTTGTGTTAACTTTGGCATGTAACAAGTAAACACTAGTAAAGCAGTTATTTTAAAACGTTATTTTAACATAAAAGTTAACCCTTATTTTTAAAGGTTGTGATACATAATAGACCTGATTAAATATAAATTGTGGAAAATTTCCTTTAATTTGTAAATAACCCACCACAAGTAGGCGTGGGTAAAAAATTTACCTGTTTCATAAAAAAATACAAACGTCAGTTCTAAAGTTAGGGTGTAAGAAGCAAGTTGTAGCTATTCAAAATAAATACCATTACTACTCCAACCGGTTTTGAGTAATTCTTTTACATTTTGGTGCCGAAACCCGGGACGGAGTTGTTTAACAATACAGTGGTATCATAACGTAATTCAAATAGTACATTTGTTTTATATAACGGTAACGACTAATTTTAGAATTCATAATGGAACGAGTAAAACGGAACGTCGCTAGAACGCAATTTACGAAAACTGTGAATAGTATTGTGAGTGTTTTAGATCACGAACGTAATTTAGAAAAAATTTGTGCTTCAATTTCTAAGCTTGAGCTAGTTACAGCTAACTTAAAAAAAGCCGATCGAAATATGGAACACTTACTAAATGAAAACGAAAACCTAGAAGAAGAATTATTGAAGATTGCCGAATATGAAGAAACTGGTGTAACTCTTTTGGCACGTTTGCAGTTTTGTAAGAATAGGTTAGAGAAAGAAACGACCTCGTTAAACGAAATAAATAGAACGAGTGTAGATAACGTAGTACTCTCTACCGTACTATCGCAAAACGGACCATTGGTTAAGTTACAACGTCTTGAATTAGCCAAGTTCGACGGCAATCCTAAATGTTGGTTACATTTTTGAGAACAATTTCAGTGATCTGTGGATAATAACGCGCAACTAACTAACGGAGATAAATTTATGTATCTCAAGATGTGTGTTCAAGGAAAAGCCGCTGACAGCATCGAAGGTTTTCCACCTTCCGGAGCCTTCTACGAAGAAGCGTTGAATGTACTTAAAGAACAATACGGAAATAGTGAAAAATTAGTAAATCAGTATTTTGATACTTTAATGAACTTAGATCAAGTGCGGTCGCGAAGTGATATAGACACTTTAAAACGAAACTATAACGTAGTGACGTCTACAATCAGAAGTTTAAAAATCCTTAACGTGTGTGCTGATAGATATAACGTCATATTAAAATCTAATTTATTAAAATGGTTACCAACGGAACTACGCTCTAGAGGTTAGTAACCTAAGTGTAGATGAAAACACCGCAAGTACCGCCAAAGAAGAGTCGGATTTGCAGGTAGACGCTTTATTAAAATTTATTAAAAACGAACTTGGCGCTTTAGAAGAAGCGATAATACCGACAAAATGTCAATTTGAGAAGAAAAGAGAGGAAGCCAGTCATAAAATGCATAAGCGTAATGGTACTGCAACTAGCCTGTTGACTACCGATACTAAGAAACAGGGTTGTTGTTTTGCGAAAAACCTCACAAAACAGCAATTTGCGATTCAAATATACCACTAGTTACGAAGAAAGAAATGCTAAAGGCTGCCTACCGTTGTTATCGATGTACCGGAGAAAAACATAATTCAAAAAGATGTTTTAATAAGTTTATTGTGTGCAGTAAATGCAAAGGCCGGCATGCAACTTCAATGTGCGATCCCGAATGGTTAAAAAGGATTACAGTAATAACACCCCCTGCAGTTACAACGGCTACTAATTCGGACCCAAGTACTTCGACCTCTGTATATAGCTTAATGACAAATATGCGTAAAAACGTTTTGTTACAAACAGCATGTATATTTGCCGGAATAGACACCAACAATATGACATTAATTCGTTTAGTTATTGATGGTGGAAATCAACTAACTTTTCTTACAGAATCCTTATCAAGAAAGTTGCAGTTGCCTGTTGTTGGTCAACATAGAATCACAATCGGAGCCTTTGGAAATAAGCATCCCGCACCGGCAAGGATTTGTAACTGCGTACAAATTCAACTAAAGGGACAATATGGAAATGAACCCATAACCATTGCAGCAGCGGAAGTACCGGGTATATGTATGGATCTTTTGAAAATACCAAACGAAGTTATGTTAAAGGAATTTCCAAAACTACAGTTTGCCGATTTTATTCCAGAAGATTCTGTACTTGAAGATGGAATTAGTATTTTAATAGGAGCAGATTATTATTGGAATGTGGTAACGGGTGAAAATAAACGTTTGAGTGACTGTTTGATGGCAATAAATACTAAGTTTGGATTTACGTTGCATGGTCCTGTTCCTGTCGACATCACGTGTTTTACAGCTAATGTTCGAGCTGTCTTACATGCATCGGTGATAGAAGAAGAACAAGTAACGCAGCAATTATGGGATTTGGAAGCAATAGATATAAGTGCTGACAATGATGAACGAAATAATTACGTAAACAATTTCTTAGAATCGTCAGTTACTAAGTGCGGCAAACGATATAAGGTAAAATTCCCGTGGAAAAACGAAAATGTTATTGAAGATAATAACTATGTTGGTGCTTATGTACGCGCAGAAAAACTTAAGTTCTGATTAGAACGTAGTGTTAAGTTAACCGAATATAATAATGCAATTAATGCTTTGATTAACGACAATTATGCAGAAGTTGTGGACAATAATAACATTGGTGTAAATGGACGAGTGTACTATATGCCGCATCGATCGGTTTATCGCGATGATAAGGAATCAACCAAATTGAGAGTTGTTTATGATACTAGTTCGCATGGACCAGGATTAAAATCTCTAAACGATGTGTTAGATAAAGGACCTAAGTTAAATCCGGAGTTGTTAAGTGTTTTATTAAGATTTAGGTTAGGTACTATATGTATAACGGCGGACACTGAGAGTATTTTTGCAAATCTTGTTAGAGGATGAAGATAAAGATGCTCATCGATTTTTATGGTACGATAGTGAAAACAAGATTCAAACATATCGAATGGCGCGTGTTACGTTTGGTGTTACGTGTAGCCCATTTTTATTAAGTGTTACTATTAAAAAACATTTAGTGCATAACCAGGAAAAGGATTCAAAAACGGTAGAATTATTGAAACGTAGATTTTATGTGGACGACTTAGTTGTAAGTGTGAACAATCTAGAGCAAGCGAAATATTTAATGAACTTTTCTACGGACCTTTTTTACGATGCATCAATGAATCTGCGTAAATGGGTTATTAGTGGTATTAGTGCGAGTGACAGGTTATCGGAAAAACAACATAAAGTTTTAGGATTATCATGGTGTAATTTAGAGGACAGGCTAAGTGTTGATTTAACAAATGTAATCGATTATGTGAATTCGGTATGTAATGCGACTAAGCGAAACTTGTTGCAAACTATAGCGCGGGTGTACGACCCTTTAGGATTGATCGGACCATTTAGCATAAATTTTAAAATATTGTTCCAACGTGTGTGAAAATTAAAATTAGGATGGGATGATTTACTTCCATCTGAACTAACAAGTGAGTGGCAAAATTTGTTATGTCAATTAACACATCTTAACAAATTTTCGGTGCCACGATGCGTTTTTAAAAGTGAACAAACACGTGAGTGCCAACTGCACATATTTTCAGACGCCAGTTTATTAGCGTATGGCATAGCAGCATACATACGGTACGAAGATATGTACTGTAATGTGGATGCCGAGCTGATATGTGCGAAAAACCGAGTTGCACCTTTAAAAGAAAATAGTGATAAGGCAATGACATTACCGCGGCTAGAGCTTACCGCTGCTCTATTAGCGGCTCGATTAATAAATTATTTACGTAAAAACTTATACATAACAATTACTAAAACAGTGTGTTGGTGCGATTCGCAAATTGCTCTCTACTGGATACGCGGTGAAGCAGATAAATGGAAACCTTATGTAGCAAATCGAGTTAAGGAAATACAAACCCTATATAAGGATAACTGCGAATGGCGTTATTGTCCGGGAAGAGACAACCCAGCAGATAAACTCACAAGAGGAATTACTTCTCAAGATTTATTGAATTTTTTAGAATGGTTGCAAGGTCCAAAATGGCTGAAAGAAAGTGAAAAAAGTGTCCTGCAGAAACGGTGCCTAACAGTGTTTTAATTGCGCGTTTGTTAAATAATTGTTTAATTAACGAAGTAAACGATAATGTTATCAACAGCCGCTGTTTTGTTGAAAGTGAATGATTTTGTTCGCTTGATCGTTTACTAAGAGTATCGGCATATGTGTTACGGTTTTTAAACAACGTGCGCAACAAAGACAATAAGTTTATCGGAAGCATCAGTGTAAATGAAATTGAAAACGCAGAGATAATGTTGATAAAGGACGCTCAATACAGTGCGTATTATGATGAAATTGACAGTTTAAGTAAACGGAGAGTGTTGAAACGAGATTCTAAAATTATTACATTGTGTCCATTTCTAGACGAAAGAGGCCTAATGAGAATTGGAGGACGTTTACAAAACTTGCAAATGCAGTTTGAGGTTAAACATCTAATATTGTTACCAAAGAAGGCATATTTAAGCAAATTAATTATTCTTAAAACGCATGAAAGATTACATCATAGCGGAGTGAATGCCACATTGTACGAAGTAAGAAAGCGATTTTGGATTGTCCGAGCAAGACAAGTTATAAAGACTTATTTAGGAAAATGTTTTGTTTGTAAACAACTAAAAGTTAAAGCATTGTCAATGCCCTTTGCACCGTTACCGAAGGAAAGAATAATGCAAACCAAACCATTTGAAGTAACAGGATTGGATTTTGCGGGCCCATTGTATTTTAAAGAAAATAACAAGCAACATAAAGCTTATATATTTTAGTTTACATGTGCCGTGACAAGGGCACTTTATTTAGAAATGGTACTTTCTATGGACGTATCGGCTAGTGTTTTAGCATTAAAACGGTTTTTTGCGCGACGCGGAATACCGAAAATTATTTATTCCGACAATTTTAAAACATTTAAAAGACTTTCTGTGGAGTTTAGAGCTCTTAACGATTTATTGAATAGTGTAGAGTTAGCTGAATTTTGCTCTAGTTACAGACTTCAGTGGAAATTTATTGTAGAACGTGCGAGTTGGTGGGGTGGTTTTTATGAAAGATTAGTAAAGATTGTTAAAGACTGCTTGAAAGCTACGATTGGACGACAAACTTTAAATCGAGATGAGTTAGCAACTGTGTTAACAGAAGTAGAGGCTACTGTTAACCAATAACTTACGTTGGATCTGATCCTTTCGAGGCACTGCCGTTAACGCCTGCACATTTTCTTGTAGCACCTGCAGCGATGACCATTCCAGCGATATCAAAACCGTTTAGTGGGGATTTTTTACGACAACAATGGCGACAACGACAGCGCGCAATGGTTTACTTTTGGAAACGATGGAGTACCGAGCACCTCAAAGTATTACGACATGCTCATCACAACGTGAACGTACGTGAGTGTAACATTAAAGTAGGTGACGTCGTGATGATTCACGGGGTTGATTCTAGACGTCTTTTATGGAAAATGGGTGTAGTGACTAATGTGATACCGGGTCGCGATGGGAAAATAAGAGCTTGTTATGTTAAGTGTGCAAATGGTCAAATCTTAAGACGGCCAGTGCAGTTATTATATCCTCTAGAAATTAATGACTGAAGCGTTATTTCCGCGGGCGGAGGATGTGGAAAATTTTCTTTAATTTGTAAATAACCCGCCACAATTAGGCGTGGGTAAAAAATTTACCTGTTTCATAAAAAAATACAAACGTCAGTTCTAAAGTTAGGGTGTAAGAAGTAAGTTATTTAAAATAAATACCATTACTACTCCAACCGGTCTTGTGTAATTCATTTACATAAATATTATACCGTGTGTTTAAGCTAATATTTATAAAATCGTCAAAATATGTGTTTTGAAAAAATACTAGGACAAGTAAAAATATTTTTTTTACTACAACCATTTAAGAGAGCTTATTTTTAATAGTATATGTTTTGTAACAATTTGGTTTCATAAGAAAAACATTTTACTTAGTTAAACTGAAAGATTTAAGTTTTCAAGAAGATTTGACGATTTCTACGAACGAACCAATAAGAAAGAAGACATTTTGAGTTAGTACAAGTAAACTAAGATGACTAAAATATCGAAAAAAAAACTTTTTAAAAAAACTTAACTTTAAAACTTTTAATTTCTATTTTGTTTAAAAAATTGTTCAATAAAAATCTATATTTGAAAACTTTATCAGAAGTTGTTATTTTTTTTGTCTTATTAAACATAGTACTTGCCTCGAATACGGAGTGTGATCTTCAACTCAAAACATAGAAATAGCCACAAAAATTATTTTGCTGAGCTTGAGGTATAATCAAGACTTGAAGTCAATACTAACATACGTGTCACAATTTTATTATCTTGGCCGCCGGCATTATGTTTATGATATTGATTGCCTAATTTTGAAATCGCAATGGTACTGTTAGTACATGCTGTACTACTACTGTAAAGCATTGAACAAAATGATATGACTTATGGTATCAATTTTGTTATAGTAGTCACTGATTGTTTAAAAAATGTGGAAGGTTAAAAATTATTTTGTGATAATAACTATAGCAGAGTGATTCTTATGCAAACAATTAAAGTCATATGTGTGGGATAAATGACCTTAGTATTTTAATATATTTATAAAATCCAAAATACTGGCTTAAAACATTAAGAAACAATTAATAGGTTAATAGATGCAAGAAAAACCTTAAAATATTTTACTAAAACAAAAACTGTTTATTTGTTTATGGTTTTAATGTCTAAATTAACATGTAACAAAATTAAAGTGAATAAGTGTTACAGCAAACAATAGCTCATTTAAAAAAAACAATTAAAATAGCAAATTTTAGAAATACATTAAAAAAATTAAAGAGCACATACTTTTGGATTTTTTGTGATTGCTTTTCCACAAGAAATGCAAACATTTACTGCGCCTTTTCAGTGTCTTTCTGGGTACTTTAAGTTTAATATATGCTTGTCGTATTGTATTGTGTATAGCCTGTATGGCACCAACTATATCTTCTACAGTTCATACACCTTTTTTGCTATTAAGTTTTTGTTTGTACTTATTGGACATCTAAAAAAAATATTCAAAAACAATTTAACATATTTCATTCAAACTAAATTTCTTAAAGTTCCAAATAAAGCGCCTGTTTTTTGACTTGATTTTAAAACGCATTTGCTCAAAAGTTCTTGTTTGATCTTAACATTGTTTTTTGTTTGAACACCCCAAGTTTTTATTTTTGTATTGTTTTTTACACTGAATTTCTAAGAGGTTAAGAATAAATAAAATACAAGGAGAAAAAAATGTGTTGTTTTATTTTGACAACTGTAGGTTTACCATATTGTTTTGTTACGGTATTTTATAGCCCTCTGTTTTAACTGTGTTTTATTATTTATTCATAATTTTAGTTGAATTAGCAAAAAAATTTTTCGAAATTAATTATACGCCTCCTTTTTCAAAAGTATTAAATGGCGCACTTTTTTGGTCTGATTGAAAAGCTATTCTACCTTTTATTAACATTGAATAGTTTTATGTTTAAGGGTTGATTTGTTATTTTTTTTAAATTTTGGTTCTAAATAGAAAAGTATATCAACCTACTGAATAATTATCAAAAAAAAGTTGTACTATTATTAAACCTACACCTATTTTGCTTGTATTTTAATTAATTTTATCCCTTATATGTTGAGTGATTAACTTTGAAACAAAAAAAATATATAGAAATCTAACAAGAATTTTTGGAACTAATACGTCAAATCAAGTGAAAAAAAAGTTGTCTATTTGAATTTTTAAGTTAATTAAATATGGACAACTAATTCGGAATATTATGTGGTCATCTTTCCCAAATGTAAAAGTGAGATGGCCATAGCGGTCAAACTTGTTGTCTTTCAAATAACAGGATAAATGAGGTTAGGTCAATTAAAAATAGCATTTTTTAGATAAATTACAATTCATGTTTTAAAATTAGTCTTGAAGAAAAAGCAAAGACACTTACCGTAATGTACAAAAAATATTCTTACAGTACACAAACAATCTGTTTCTTAAAACTAAAAAAGTCATCGTTATAATTCAATGCAGAGGGTACAGCACGCGTAAGACAAATACTTTACAAGTGCAGCGCTATCCGTTAGATCCTTTAAAAATTATTTGTGTTGGCCAACTCTCCCGCATGGCCATCTATTCCGGAATTACCCTAATAAAAAATAATTTTAATTTTTTAATTTATTTAAGCAAAAAATAGATATATTGAGTAATTAAATAGTTGTAATTTATAACATTTTAAGAACATTGTAAATTTTCATAATTGAAAACATACAGTTAAAGATTAAATTTAATAATTTCCATACGTTTTAGAATAACATTATTTTAATAGCTAATAAAATAAAAAGAATGTGTATATAAAAATATTCGATAATAGTGTTAACACCTATTGACCTTTCTTAACACAAGTTGAAATTCTATTCTATTCCTACCTTGTCTAGACGCTTTTATTTTTGTAAAACAATTTTTTTAGTAACCAGTAAATGTAAATATAATGGAAAGCTTAATGCGTGTAAAATAAACAATTTTATGCAAGCTGTAGTGTGTTTCTACAAAAAGGTATAATCAATTACATACACAAAATGCATTTTTTATATTTTAAAGATTTTTTTTATACATATATACACTATTTTCATATTATAACTGTGTTAATTTAATAAGTAATACAATTTAAACGTTTTCATAATTAAATAAATAAAACATCTAATCGCAAATAATTAATGAACCTGTATCAAATTTATAACATTTGCAATTTTAACGATTTAAAAAGGTTTTATACCGCAATAGTTTTTATTAATTATTTATTGTCATCCTCATGTTAAACGTAAAAATTAATGAGTAATTTAAATATAATTATGGGTACGCACGATACCTACACATTTTATATACTTTTTAAATTTAATTAATTGACATATTTTGACTTTTTTAGTTGAAATGGAAACCTGATTGTGCAATGCATACACAGGTGCTAACAAGTTCTTTACCGCTTTTATATCTTTTAACTGTTGAATGAAAACACTCGTTAGCAAACAGCTTCATATAATATTAGTATTCTGTATAAATAAAATCTGCAATAAAAAAAGTTTACTACATACAATAACATAAAAAAATTTTTTTTTTCTCTTGATATTGATTATTTTATGTTAAAACATGTAATTAAATTTAATATACCTAGTTTAAAAATCTTTGCCATATAAATCTAAACAAAAAGTTATTACTGGTATTTGTGACTGTATTTATCAATGTGTTACGTGATTTTTCTCGTAACTAAAAAAACGACGATTAACTCAGTTGTTTCGGCGATAGAGTATAAGCTTTGTGGTGTTAGATGGTAAATTAAATTTAAAAAGGCGCCAAAATGATGAATGACTAGAGTGCGAGACACCATTTAAATCTATTCGCAGCTGAAATGAACAAATGACAAGACAGAAGTGGAAACACAGAGTATATTTATTGTATCACAGACAATAGTTCGCCCTTGACTGGGCTACACGTCGTACAGCAAACTGACCTAGTTAGCCTAACTTTTAAATTCAGAAAAGGAATGTGTTCGTAAATCAAAACGCACTGTATAATAATATATGACATTACAAAACGGTTTGATACTTAATTGTGATAATAACCTAACATGTACGTAGGTCATTCTTACAATTCAATGACCACTAAAATTGTAACGTACAAATTGGATAAAAAAAATACAATTGTAGATGTTTAGCTTACCGTTTGGTTAGCTTCGCCGCAGATAGTCGTGGGTTGAATGATTAAAAAAAAGTACTCTTTTGATAAAAAAAATGCTCTTTGCCCCTCTTACGAATGAGTAATGTACTGAACGTCTAGGTTAGAGAAAAGAAAATCTTGTTCCAAATTAGAAACTAACAGTGTTGTTTATAAATTTCTATTTTTTTGTTGTATTTTTTTACGACAACCGACCCTCACGAAGGAAAATAAAGATAGGAGTAGAATCCTCGTACTGCTCTTGTAGCTACGCCGCTGGTACCGTTATACTTATGATACAAATATGAAAAATACAAAACAAGTCTAAAGTAGACCCTTAAAGCAGATATTTTAATATACCGCCGCAATTTACCAACGGTAGCAATAGTTAGATACTTCCGCATAATTGATTTGATTATAATCTACCTGTGGCCTTGACGTCAAGTTTGCAAGTCAGATATTTACATGGGATGTATCATCCGGTAACATCAAACTTCAACGCGTACTTCCAATCTCTTTACATTTATTGTAATATTAAAATTAATAAAATTTAAATAGTAATATTGAAATTTATGAAGGTTAAGTAATAATGTTTATGAAAGTTAAGTGATATTCTTGTAACCGGAGCAAATATAACCATTTAATAAGCTCACATGACAAAGAACATAGTTTATAATTACATTAATCAATTCTTTACGTTAAACATTGTGACAATCTACGAACATAGTTAAATTGTTATAAGCGGAAAGCGATCGGAAAGACCCCTAACGGGACCGATCAAGCTACGGTCGTTACAGCGTTTGTTCCCCGGTTTATTCACCGTTGTAATAATTTGAACGTTAATAATTTTGGAAGACTCCGCCGCAATTAGATCACCTCCATTTACGTACAGGAATATGCCATCAAAACTGAATATGCCGTGGAAACCTAATTACAGGAGTACTTCATAGAAGCTTAATTACAAGAATACGCTATAGAAACTTAATTACCGGAGTGCGCCATAAAATCTTAATTACCGGAGTACGACAGAGAAGCTAAAATAACAACAAATAGTTTGCACCTCTATACAACCTTCACCGCGTGTAAATGCTCACCTATAACATGTGCTGCTCAGAAATATTCAAAGATTGATTTAAGATTTTGCTAAAAATAAAGCATCTATAAGCCAGATGCCGATTGATGACAAAATCTTATTCTGTTACCAATCTTTTTACGTTTAAACGCCGAGACACACACTGTACCGAACGTGACAAAAATTAAAAGTTACCGAAAATGTCTTTAAAAGATGAACTACAACTGACAGCATAAAACTCAACCAAATGTGTCGAGGTCAGGTATTCATACGTCGGCGGTGGCTAATTTGCTTATCCGTCGGTCGAAAAGAATTGCAAGTTTAAATTTAACCGTTACAAATTACTAAAAATTAAAATAGAAAGTGTAATACATACATACATCCGTACCAGTATTACCTATAACTTAATTGAAATCTAAAACAAAAACATACATGAAGCGTTATCACGAGTAAACCGCTTTTTAATTCATACGATCATTGAAAATAATAGAATGTGCAGAGTTTCTAATTAACTTTGTAAATACGGTAAGTGTTTCATCCAATGTGATAATAAATGTATTCAACTCTTCAAAAGTGTAAGTGATGTTAACTCCAATGACGTGACGTCATAATGGAAATTTTCCAATTACAACATCTGCTTATGAACTTCACAAATAAAGAACACGGGTGGAGGTATGAAAACTTTCTACAGACAATTATAGAAGAATGAAGTTAAACTACAATACAAAAAATAAATTCTTACCTCAAATAAAGACTTTCACACAGAACGCCACAATATTCGATTTGAATTCACATGAAAGTGTGTGAAATACTGAACAATAAAAGTTTTGCAGGGCGTACATAACGCTAGATGATGTCTGCGTACTTAAAACTTTACCGGAAGGATAAAATTAAAATTTGACATCGTATTTCTACTCAATAACAAAAAGTGAGCATTTTTTTTAAATAAACATGCTTGACATTGACTTCCACATTTTTTAAAACGGTTTTTAATAGTAGATTACTTTCCTCCCGTGGTAAGTATACAATTTTTTACCACAACGGGATCAAAAGTTCCTTAAAAATAAAATTTATTGTTCTTAACTGTCATAAATTTTAATTTTTCGCTATTGTAAACCGTCTTTGACAGTTTTGGCACACTTGTCAACATAAACGTCAAAAATTAATTAATTTTGAATAGTTTCATAAATACATGAAATTGTAACGTTATTATTATTGTTTATTTTTTTTTTCTAAAAATTAAGAGTATTTTTCTCATTTACTGCAGTTATGATTATGATAATCAGAATAAGTTAGCATGCGCATAAAAATTGAAGCATGCGTACTAATTCATTAAGGGGTTATACTACTCTGTAAAAATATTTTTTTCGAAAAATTTTTGTTTGGCTTAAATGATGTAGAAACTATCCAAGAATAATAACCAAAAGCAATTTTGAATAAAAAATGAATAAAAATAATTTGTTTAGCCCGTTTTCCTAAGTGCCTTAAAGCGCACGAAAACGTTCGAAACGACCGCGCGGCATTATAGCTCTGTTATCGTCGATATTGCAACGGACATCGCTGTGATAACATATAATAATGGTTTTCAAGGACTATTAGATGTTATGAACATAATTCAATTGAAGATCAACACCCGATTAAATGAATATGTCGTAGAAGTGGATGAACGTCGAGTGAAAGCCGCCACCGTTCAGCATCGAGCAGTCGTAAAAAAGCACGAAAAGACATTGCATCCTTTAGAAAAGAGACTCAAGAGCAACATGAATCTAGAGAAGGACAGTTATATGGTGCTGGGATAGCCGAGTAAAGATAAAAAAATTTTCAAGTCAATAGATTGAATATTTCATACATAAATGCGTCATAAAACTTTAAACGTGTTTTTCTCGAAACTAGGTTTTTCGAACTGGCGTTGCCTGGAACTCAGCCAATTTTCATCGGATTCACTTCGAATTTCAACTGTTGCTTCTCAAATAGGTAATTTTTGGAAGTACACGGGGTTTTTTCGATTGACAAAAAATTACGTTTGTTATGAACAATGAAAGGTCTATTAATACCCCAAAAATCGATTAAAAAAATTAAAATTAATGCCAATTTGCGAATTTTCAAAAAAAACAAAATATCCCGTGTACTTCCAAAGAAGAACTAATATATTTTAAGAAAAATATTTGGTTTTTGATCTAGGTGCTATAGGAGTTCTGAAACTGACTACGCCGTTTGCCACTTCTAAAAAAACATAGTTTTAACTAATAAAATTCCACGGCGCCATTTTAAATAAAAAATTGACAAAATAATTTGTGTGCGTATGCCTAAATATATGTCAAATTATGTTTCAAAATTTCCTTTCAATCCATTCATTAGTAACCGAGAAAAAAATTCCCAAAGAAAGGTCCATTTTTCAGCGCACCAGAGTAGTATAACCCCTTAAAACAATTAACCGGGAGAGTAAGTGGTGCTTTCGCCCCTGAAAATAGGGTCCGAAAGCGAATTTCGATCCCGCTGTGATAAAAATACATATTTTTGCTGGATTTGCTAATTCTTAATTAACTTTTATTCAAAACTTAATGAAAGGTTTTTAGTGCTTTTAAATCATCTTCAAGTAATATTCCAAATAAATAATGTAAAAATACATTTTGATATTTTCAAAATTGTTTTAGTATATTATTGTGTCAACCACGAATTATTTAAAATCTAATTATTAAAATAACATTGACATTTAAATAAATTCATACTTCAAATAACTAAAAAAATATTAATTAAAATAGTATCAAAAATTAAATACTTACTTTTTTTGTTTGCATAACTTGACCTTCCTCATTTACTATTGTGGTTGATAGGTAATTAGGGTGCACTTGAAACTTTTCTCTGCAAGTTACGCTATATTTTTTGATTTTGTCACGTGTTAACGGAACTTATAAGTCATTGTGTAATACATTAGGTATATACTATGAAGCATAAATTAGCGTACGAAGCACAATTAGATATTTTCAAAAAAAATGTATATGAGAACGATTGCTACTGTCATTTTTAAAGCATTTAAATTCACATTATTTATTTTATTGTATAATCATATTATTAAAATGTTTTAAACGAAACATGCAAACTATGTATTTTTCAGGAATGAATTCTAAAATTATAGAAATCAACGTAAAACTATTTGTGTCGCATAAAATAGTTTGCAATAAAAAAAATCATGTTGTGTTCTATCAGACTTTTTAAGGTTCTCAATTGATTTTCTGTGACATTTCTCTATTGTCAGAAGGTTTTAACAAAAATCTTTTTTACTTCTTGATTTTTCAAATTAAAATTTTACTTGTTTCCACTTTGCTCGTTTGTGACAGTTTTTGTACTGAAAAGTATCACTCTCTATTTTAAACCGTGTTTTCCTGTAGTGATTTCAAATTAAAAAATGTATTGTTCCTTCTGCGTGTTAACTCAAATGAAGTATAGTTATTGTTATAGAATGGACGTGTAGATGTCTAATACCAAAAAAACACATTGTCAACAAGTATGTGCAAAATAATTACCACAACATTAACAGCCAGCTTTTGTGACTCGAGAACCTAATTCCCATTCGTTTTATTCTTATTGTTTTTTTGTTGTTCTTTAGAGTTATTAAATTAAAATGCTGTATTTACCGCAAGGTTTGTTTTTTGCAGCTTTTAAATATACACATATACGCCAGTAGCAATTTTATTGTACTTTCTGTTACCTAATCCTTTATGACAAAAAAAGTACTTTTTAACGTAGCAATTGCGGTTGTTTGAGAAAACTTAAATCAGTTACTTATTTTAATAGTTAAATGTAAGACACGATTGATGATGTATGCCCTATTGGCACGGAAAGTGCTGCTTACAAATCATAAACTGTAGATCTTATTTTACTTTTTCCTGTAGTTTCTTTATCTAAAATCTTCTCATTTCTACTAAGTTTTTTGTCTTATTTGTTGTAATTTTTAAGCTTAGATTTGTTTTTTGAATTTTTATAGCTCTCAAATAGATCACATTGATCTTTTGTGTGTACGAAATTCTTATACTAAAGTCACTGTTAAATATTCTAGCAAATGCATCATAGTTCGAGCAGTGATGCCTGTAAATGTCAGCAATAATTGTTAGTCTATACCTTAAATTTGGTAAGAGATTGGGTACCACACAGTGTAAGTTAAATTGTTACTATCTGCCACATACCCGTAAAGCCCAGTGGCGTACCGTACTCGACAAATTATTACAAAAAATTTATCATAATTTTTTCTAATGTGAAATTTTATAGCATTATTTATTGTTGCAATGAATGCGTTTACGGATGTTTTGTAACCTATTATATAAAGTGTTATTAAAAAATGAAATTTTTCGACAAAAAAAATCTAGAACAAATTCTAGAAAATTAGATATCTTTCTTTTTATATCTAGGTAAGAAACTTATTAATAAATATTTTTGTTTTCAGATAAATTATATAAAAGCAAGTTTTGATGCTTACCTTTTTTAGACTAAGGTAATTTTTATATTAACTGTTTCTATGAAATAAAAATACATAGATAGTAAATTCTAAAGTTTTATACAGTTTTAATAATAATATTAACTAGTCTTATATATAGCAAATTAATATACAATTAAACAAGTAACATACAAAAATTATACTAATGAAGCTTAATATATAAAATATAATATTTATTACTTACTATATATAGAAAGCTGTTTGGGACAAAAACAGTTTAATCATCAAAATATAACTTTATTCATGTATAATAAAATGTGTTCAAACTTACAAGACTGTCAAAACAACAAGTACTGAAATATTGAAATTGAAAAATAAAATTTGCAAAATATTCAACTGATATAAAATTATTTGAATTTAAACTCTTTTTGTTGTAAAAATAAATGTTAGAAGCTTGTGTTTCAAAAAATGGCAGGTCAAAAATTATGTCATTTATTTCAGGCTGTTACACAAATAGAAGAAGCGGAATTCAAAGATTATAAAATAATAAGTTAACATTTTTCACTTTCAGGACAAATTCGTATTGAAACTGTTATTTATTTCAGACAAATACAAGAAACGGAATCCAAAGATTATGAATTTCCAAAAGTTCAAAATATTCTAATAAATTAGCTGTCGACTTGTTTCATAATTGAACTGCAAGCTTGACCTTCATTTTTTGCTTAAAAAAATGTATGTGGACACTTTGTAACTTGTTGCTAAGATGTAAGCCTTCTGATGTTTGCATTTCATCTAACAATTCTATATACTTCCAATAAATAGTATCTCCGTCTCCATCTAAAGATACTTTTTTCTCCTTAAATGTATCTACCAACTTTATCATGTAGCAAGCGTCAACAAAGGAACATATTTTTTTATTATTACTACTTTGAAAAGTACTTTGCATATTGGGATTTTCAAAAAAACAACTCATTAATCTACCTAAAGTAATATTTGATGGAAGAAACTGCTTTGTTAAACAATTAAATATTTTTATTGTCCATTAAACCTATTGGTAAAAAAATACCCAACATGTTAATTCCATGTGCCATTTATGCACGAAACTAATACAAATGCTTCTTTAGCTAATTCATTCCTATCATCATTAATTTTAGTGCCGAAATTTACATATCCATAAAAAACGGTTCCATCCCTTCTTAAGTGCTGTCGTATAGACATTTTGTCTATTATTAGAGCACAAAAGCAAGTGTTTGGCTTATGTTGTACCAGCTTCTGCAAGATTTCAAAAGCTTCAGCTGTAAACTCTGGGGCAGCATTAATATTTTGAAGTCATTTGCTTATTGTGCCACTATGCGGCAAGCATGTATCAAAAATAGTCCTTACCTAGTTATAGACTTTTGGAGAAAAAAAAATTAGACTTATAGCAAATTTCCGCAGTTCCGGAAAATAATCTTGCCTTTTGTAAATTACCTTTGCAACATCTACTTACTCAGTAAAAGTATATTATCAAAAAGGATCGCATGTTCATTGAGTATTAAATTTTCTTTCCATAATTTTTTTATAATATTTTTAAGGCTTACAACTTTTTTACTTCATGAAATAATTCTTGTTTCAACCCTTTCTTTTTTGATGTATCGACATCTACATGTTGCGTGGATGTTGATGGTTCTGGACTATTGACAAATTCCCGTGTTCTCTTTGTTTATTAAAAAAGAGTTAATTAAATGTGTATACTTAGCTATGTGTAAAAACAAAATGCTTATGCTAAACATTGGGTCAAAGAAACATTTACGTGTCACACGGTACATAACTAGTTGAACAACTTTTTGAATTTTTCTCTCGCCTAGCTAAAAAATAAACACTTGTTTTAGGTATTTACACAGATAGATTACTAGAAATATTAAAATACAAGATTTTAAATTTTATCTTCTTTGGCTGCAAATCCGGAAAACGGTTGGTATTAGCTCTATTTAATAAACGACTTGTTTCAATGTCAGTTTTGTAAAAATAACATTTCTCAAAATACTTCTAACAAATTCTGGAGTTTTTCGTTAGATCCCTATCATCCATAACCATATTAGAAATACATACCTAAGCAGCAATGTAAGCCTTTATCAAGATTGCAGCAAACTTTCCCTGACAACTATAAAACTTGCAACAATATTGTTATGCAAAATTTGGAGGTTTGCAGCAAGTTTACTGGAAGTTGACTAAAAAAGCAATAACAAGCTTGTGACAACCTTGTCTCGACAAACTTACAGCAATTTTGTCATGACAAGTTTAGAGGCTTGCAGCAAGTTCGCTAAAAGTTGGAAGCAATAACAAGTTTGTGACAACCTTGTTTCGACAAACTTGTAGCAATATTCTTACGTGTTGCCATGACAAGATTTAAATTTGCAGAAATGTTACACTCTTTTGTCATGGCAAGTAAAATTTGTAAAAATGCTATTGAAATATGTAATCGCAAGACTTACTTACAGACATATTAACGTTGCTTGTCATGGACATTCGTCAAACTTACAGAAATCTCACTGTATTTTGAAGAAAGGCACAAAGTAAAACAAAAAACTGTTTTGCTTATTGAAAATGTATTTAAGTAAATATTTGTTTCTATAAACTAGTTACCATTTCATTAGATATTGTGTCTGTTCGTTTTAATTGTGTAATGTTATGTTTAATGACCTAAAAGCATGCAAAACTTCAACTATTTAAAATATTATTATTATTATACAATACACAACATGCATTAATGGTCTCAAACCAATAAATGCACTGAAATTCAATACTGCTTATTTAAAAATTATATCATGAGTAAGCAAACAATTAAATAATAATTAAATAGAATACAAACACTATCTAAATAACAAAAACGAGTTTTATTAACATAAAAATGGCCAAATATGCGTAGGTATTTATGCTTTTATGACGGCGTACTGCAAATTTGCAAAAAAAAGTTTGTAGCAAGCTACTGTAATTTCTCAACCGTGTCGTTAAAGTTGCCAGTATTGCTAATAATGCTGTAAACTTGCAATAAGGTTCGTAAACTTGGCACAAAAAAAGCAAGCTAAAAGCAAACTTAACGTATTTTACGGGTTTTTTTTTAAATACTATGGGAAAGCTAAAACAAATAAAATTTAGGAATATTATTAATATTATTATAATAATAATACAGAAAGTTTAAAAGAATCACTTTTACTAATTTACGAATATTAAAAACAAACTACCTATGCCACAAGAAATATGTAAATTTTACATAAAGAAATTGACTTCGTATAACAAATTATAAATAAAAATGTCTTAATTGTAGCATGAAAATAAACGTGAACTTTTAATCTACAATTAACTATAACATATTATAAAATCTTTTATATTAAAATATTATTTTTATTGCAAAAAAAATAAATAAAAAGGTTAAGACATCATAAGACGCCATTTACATTTTACCTGTAAAAAGTAAATTTGGGCTCCCTTTTTTGCTATGACTTTTGTACTATTTTTTATTCACAAAAACATAAAAAAACAGTTATAAGCTACTATCTTGTTACATAGTCGTCATGCGCGGTATCCACTCTCTTATTTAATCTAAATTCTATATATCCCTTGAGTGAGTAGTGACTCCTTATGCACTATATTTTATCATCAATAAAGCTGAAATTGTAAGGTTTTTACTTAAAAAAATCTTTTTTTGACAAGTAAGTAGTAAACAACAATTGCGTCAATGCTACTTCGGACAATAAACCCCTCACTTTTACTTTTATATCCTAAATGACAAAGCATCGTTATTTTACTGGAACTAAGAGCAAATAAACTTGGAATACCGACGCATTTGCTCTACAGTCACCAAAATCGTAACTAAAATTATGTCAATTTGAAAACATGTAGTACTTACATTTTTGGTCTTGCTAAATTTCATAAAATGTTTTAGTATACTTCTGAAACAGCAGTTTGAACAGTTTATCATCTAATGTCATCCGCGATTGTCTTTCTTGCATGCAATACAACGTTTTAAATTTAACTTTAAGTTTGTTTTTGTTGAATATGTGTTTCGTCTGTTTCAATTTTATATCTAGGTAGAGACCAGGATAAATAAATGTAAGCATTTATATATTTTGGTGTGTCTGCAAATTTTGCGTAACAGATATATAATTAGTGTGTGATACTAAAACCGCAGTATATTTTGCAAATGTAACTGTAAAAATTATCATAGTAAATCTGCAGTGTACATTAAATAATATATTAATTTTAGCACGCTACCTTGTGGAACACCAGAAAACAAATCTGTATATGTGTTTGTACAACTTAGATATATCGCGAGAATATTTTGTTAAATTATCAATATTGGTTTGGTGTTTATAAAAAAACCTTAGTAATAATTTGAGTTTCGGCACCGCGTTACCGCAAAGATCTTTCCTCGAATCCTATTCACACTGTTCTCCAAAGTAAATCAGCACCAAACATTGGCTGGTCAGCTAAAAACAATCTGCTGATTTATGTATTCCTTTCTTTAAAAGGGTGGCCTTTCTGATCAGCACCTAACTTCTGTTGAAAAAAACGCGCCTTTATAATATGTTTTTTGGTATTTATCATAGTAGTAATTATCCATTAGGATACACATTAATATCTTCTATAATTTTTTATGCTGCAGTTTGTCAAACACTTAGAGTATATTGAGAAATATCGCTGAACAGTATTACTTAGATTTTAAATAAAGATGCTATAGAGTTTCTAAGAATCTATTTGCATCAGATTTTTTCTGTTTATCTTAGAGTTTTCTTAAGAATATTTTACAGATTATTGTATTGACTTCTGCAGTTATAATATACATGAGTAGTGTGTGTAGTATGTGTGTTATTCTGTAGTCAGGTGCGATCGTTGGTTTTTACAGAAATTGTAGTTTGCGGTTTTTTTATCGTTTTTTATAAAGTGTAGTTTGTAGTTTGTGTACAGTTTAGTATATTTAATTAATCTTAAATTAATACATATCCATAGAAACTTGCATATTTTAGAATTTGTCTTCTTCGTAATGTTTGATATTTTATCGAACAATTGTTGCAGTACCAGAATGAGCTTTTTTATCAGAATGCTTAATGTGATAGATATTATAATTCGATAATTTTTAAAAAAATTTAACTCTAAGTGTATGTTGTTATTTTTGTAGTAATATAAAGTTGTAAATAATAAATCTAAGGTGGTGAGCTAACAAAGGTTGCGTTAATGATCCATTGGCTGCTGTAGATACGTAAAGCGTAGATGATTTGTTCTGCAACATTTTTTCTTTAAAACTGTTATAGAATATTCGGAAAATGTAATAATGTTCTTTTTTTTACTACTAGTTGTATAGGCTTTCATTATTATGCACAATAGTAGGTTGAAAAGTTGCATTTTTTTATACCCAAGTAAATATTTCATTATTAACCACTAGTTAAAGAAAAATAGTTTAAAAAACTGTTTACCAGGAGCAATAGAATTTATTTAATGTTATCTTCATTCACACTTTCACACTCTTACAGTGCCGACGTATTTTCTAGAAACTGCATATTTTAAGTTACAGAAGTTAATTTAATTTAATTTGATTTTTAATTTTAATTTAATTGATTTGACTCTTTAAGTTTGGTGTTTGTTGCAATCGATAGTGGAAGATACGGTGAAGCAGGTGACCTTAACAGTGCACCTAGTGTTGATAATATCGCATCGACAATGGATATCGGTGAGTCCGTTCCTTATCATAATAATAAACCAAGTAATTCAAAAATTAATAAATAAAATTATAACGCATACCTGCATTACTGAAAATACTTTGTCAAACGTCAAGGTATAATCAAAGGTATCGGTACATTCTTTGACGATAATTACAATCTAAACGAGATAAAATTATCAAATTGTAACGTAACTGAAGTAAAACGCTTTCTTAGAAAAACATTCAATTTAGCTGGTAATCAAAAATTTGTCCGCAGGCAATTAATTAGCGTTTCTTTTTTGGGTAGCACGCTACCAAAATACGTTTATATTAATCAGGTTTCTTTTGAAGTCGAACAATTTGTATAGTAATACAAAATGTAACACCTGTTTAAGATATGATCACATGCAACAACATTGTAAAGGCAAACAAAGATGCCCAAAATGTGGCGAAATACACA
Organism: Aquatica leii; assembly: GCA_035610365.1. NCBI lineage: Eukaryota > Metazoa > Arthropoda > Insecta > Coleoptera > Lampyridae > Aquatica > Aquatica leii. The sequence continues at coordinate 105,831,886 of CM069432.1, forward strand.
AAAATAATGTGCAATGTACCATTAAATGTATTTTCTCTAAATCGCTCGATCATACTTCAATAACAAAACAGTACCCTGAATACATTAATCAAAAAAAAAATTAAAGAAACTATGGCCAATTTAAATATCTCCTTTCTCAAAGCTAAGAATTCACAAATATATTCTCATTACTCTAAAGCGATTAGCACACAAAATAAATTCCAAGATCTTGCAAACCTTGGCGAATATCCACCCTTACCTACTAAACCTTCCTCAGATAACATTGGTAAATCCAGACCTCTACAAAAATTCTCTCTTGCCAGCCAACGTATGCGGCCTATGATTGTCAAAAAAACGTATTATTAATTATTAGCCCTACAGAAAACAAAGTTCTATTTATCTTTGAAAAGGAATAAGATTTCATGGCTCATAAAGAAAAATTAATAGAACTTATTAGCAATCTTCATAAATATATAAACAAAAATATTGTTAACATAACTGATATAAACAAAGATATAGAAATACAAATTGATAAATATGTTAATACATTTTCCTCTAATACTTTACATTAAAAATGGCTAACTTGTTGAGTTGTTGACAAATATCAAAATCATACAATGGAATAGATCCCTAGTTTCCAACAAATATAGCTTTCAAAAGTTTTTAGTAGATCGAAGTATTGATATAGCCTTAATATCCAAAACTTGATTACATTCTAAAATAAATCTCACACTTTCCGGTTTTATTTTGCGAAACGACAGAAGCGACTGTAAAGGAGGAGTCGCAATATTAGTCTACAGAATTTTTCTGTAAACCAATTAGTTTTAATTACGACTTTGGTAAACTTGAATTATGTGGCATAGAAGTTTTAATTAACGATAAGTGGTACAATTTTCTCTCTATTTATAGAGCACCTACAGTAAATATTATTACAAGTCAATGGGTCAAATTATTTTCAATCTTCTCTAACGTTATTATAGGAGGAGATTTTAATGGACATCATGTTCTTTGGGGGTCTGATTACTCTAATAAAGAAGGAGTTATCTTATCGGAAGCTTTCGATAACACAAATTTAATTGTTATTAATACAGGTTTACCTACTAGACTAATACCTAATAATGTCAAAAAATCATGTGTAGACATCAGTATAACGACACCAAATTTAATTACGCAATTGACATGAGGCGTAGAAGACGACAGCTTAGGCTCAAATCATTTTCCTATTATAATCAAATTAATTGGTATGCCACATAACAAAAAAGCTATCTATCCTATTTGTAAATGGTGTGTGAAGTCTGCTAATTGGAGTGAATATACCACGGTCTTAGAAAATTATTTTACATCTGGCTTAAATGCAAACAATTTAGAAGACAAAGTTAATTTCTTTTTTGACTCCGCTTCCAAAACATTTAAACTAAATAAACTTTTTATACGCAATAGACGGAAACATGCTATCTGGTGGGATAAAGAATGTGACAAGTTTGTCATCAAAAGAAAACAAGCTCTTGCGTTATACAAAAAGCAAGTTAACAACTATAATTACATACAATGCAAAAAAGTATCAACGGAATGTAAACGACTGTTTAAAACTAAAGCCAAACAATCTTGGATTAAGTATTGTAATAATTTAAATAAAAATACTCCAATAAATCGTATTTGGAAACAAGTTAAAAACTTGAAAAGGGGCTCCGCAGATATCACAATTTTAGATAAACTGGCTGAAGATATTTTAAATAGTTTAACACATCCGTGTGCAAATAATAACGTGGCTGTTTGCTCTTATTTAAACAATAACAATATTTTTTATCTCAAAAATTTACACTAGAAGAATTAAATCAAGCCATTGAAAAAAACTATAATACTTCTTCTGGTTCGGATAATATATGCTACCCTATGTTATCACATCTAGGACCTCAGGCTAAACAATATCTTTTAGGTATTTTTAATGATATGTGGAAATCTTCATATGTACCACAATTGCTCAAGAATAGCTACTTCATAGTTTTTTATAAGACAGGGAAAGATCGTGAATTGTACAGCAGTTATAGACCTGTTTCTCTCTCATCGTGTGTAACCAAAACATTCGAAAGGTTAATCAAATTTCGTTTAGAATATTGACTTCTCAAAAACAATTTGCTTCCTCCAAACCAATATGGTTTCAAACCTGCGTTTGGTTCTGGTGATGCAACCATTCATCTAGTTACAGATCTCCAACTTGCACACACTGATAACTTAACTACAGCCGGCTTATTTTTAAACATAGCAAACGTATACAAAAATGTCAATTTATATTATTGTCTGAAAAATTAGCTGCTTTGGATCTTCCAACACACATAGTCTATACAATTTTTAATTTATTTAGTTCCAGAAAAATAACCATTAAATACAACAACAAATGGATTGGTCCTAGGCTTACATGACAGGGCATATCTCAAGGTTCGGTGCTTAGATAGCCCAGATACTTGGTAATAATATACAATGTATTCAATATCCTGACGATTTTGTAGTCTGTTCTACAAAACCAAATCAACAAGATGCTATTAAAAATCTTACTTACGCTACTAACAACCTTACAAATTGGTGTTTTCCAAACGGATTTAATATTTTAACAACAAAGTCTACTGTTATGTTTTTTACTCGAAAAAGGATACCCAGACAAAACCACATACTTCTAAATAATATGTCTTTTCCTATCTGTCAAACGTTTAAATACTTAGGCATTAAATTAGATTCTAAATTATTGTGGAGAAATCAAATTTTACATATTACTAAGAAAACCGAAAAAGGTATTAACCTTTTAAAATATACCTGTAGGTTTGCTTGGGGTTGTAATCAGGAAATAGCCCTTCTTGTTTTTGATCATACATTAGAAGCATAATAGACTATGGATGTATTTTTTACGGGGCTGCAAGTAACACTCACCTCCAAAAGCTTGATAAAATTCAATATAAAGCCATCAAAATTTGTATGGGTGATATGAAATCTTCTCCAAATTAATGTTGTCTTGTGGAAAGTTTAGAGCAACCACTGTGCAGAAGACTTTTTTACCCTCCAAATTTCTTTTAAAACTAAAACGTAAAAACCCTAGTTTATATAATAAAATTTATGGTTTACACATCCGTAACTTAACCAAAACATATTGGATAAAAGAAATTCCCCACCACTCACAGAAGCATTTCTAATATGTCACTAACTTAATTTTCTAAACCAGAAATATTTTCACGAACCGGCTATATACAATTTAGATTATAAACTCTTATAAATGAAACCCTGTGTCACTCTACCAAACTACTTAGCTAACACAAATTCAAACACAGTCTTTAAAGAAGCCAAAACTAAGTTTCCTTTAGACACAACATTTATTTTTACGGACGGATCTAAGTTAGAGGCGGCTCTAAGAGGTGCAATATACGTGCCGTCAATTCAGTATAAACATTCGTTTTTCCTCAATTCATTATTAAGTATTTTTTCGGCAGAAGCAGTAGCAATCTTACAGATAATTTAGTGGACAATAAATAATGAGTTAAAATGTGTCGTTATATGTTCAAATTCGCAATCTGTTTTATTAAACATAAGTAACTTTAACTTAAGAGCGCGATCGAAGTAGTGGGCATTTGATATTTTTTATTATGTGCATCATAGATGCAAATCAACGTCAACTCTTCATTCATAGATGGCACCCAACATATAAAAACTGAAATGAAATTAAAAACGCCATTATAGTAGTTGGAATGCGATAGTTTTACGAGTATCTTAGAAGTAATACAACGTCAACTCGTCATTCACAGAGGTCATTAGAAATTTAAAAAAAATTACAGAAAATAATATGCAACCACTATAAAAACTTGAGTGGAAATTTGTTTATTATTTTTAATTTAATTCCACTGTTACTGTTTTTTTTGTATCATTTCAGTCCTATTTTATGACGAAACGTAATTTAAAAATCCATAAAGACAGTATTTATAAAACTTTGAGAAGACATTTGAAATTAGACAAATTTTGAATATCGAATTTCATATAATTTAAAAAATAATTTAAAATGTTTTTTCAATTTGTTATAGGAAATGTAAAATATTGGAAAATAAAAACCGAATTTTTGGTACTTCTAATTATCAATAGTGGCTTCTCTGTTAGGTCATTTGCTCATGACCCTCTAAAGAAATACTAACAATTATGCTAGTTTCTAGTTTATATTATTGATTATAAACGGTAATAATTATTTTGCATATTACAAAGATAGATAAATCGAGCTAAAATATAAATCTTTGATTGAATAATATTGCGTTTTTAAAGTATTAATGTTTAAAAGCCCTTCTGCAGCAGCAGCCGCCACTGTAAATTTTATTACTAAAGTATTTTATATTTTCAGTGTGTATTTAGTTAGTAAAAACAAATGTACAAATATTATATTTATAGGCTCATAAGGTAGGTAATTGTTAGCAGTAGAATATGGACGACGCAACCTTGAACTTTCACTTTCACTGACGTCATTACTGACCTCGTCGCAGACGTACGTGAAGGGTTTTTTTGTGAAAGTATTTTTCTGGTTTTTTTTGTGAAAGTGTTTTTCTCTCTCTCACAATGAATTTTTTTCTCTCTCACACATTTTTTTCTCTCTCACACATTTTTTTCTCTCACACACATTTTTTCTCTCTCTCACACATTTTTTTTTCTCTCACACATTTTTTTCTCTCTCACACATTTTTTTCTCTCTCACACATTTTTTTCTCTCTCACACATTTTTTTCTCTCTCACACATTTTTTTCTCTCTCACACATTTTTTTTTCTCTCTGGTTTTTTAAATTATTAAACAACAAGATATATTAAAATTTATTGTAATTTGTTTTTAAATTTTATTAACATAATTGATAATTATATCATTTTTCTACAGCATCTATGTCATTTGAGTATATTTGGAGCTTGATCATTTACGGCAACTGTACACACGGCATATAATTATATCATTTCTACAGCATCCGTCGTGCTAGCGTTGATCGGGACTTCTCTAGTTGTCGGTACTTTTATATTCTTTTTCTCTTACCCTCGGTACGCTGTAAAGAATCTCTTATTAAAAAAAATTTTAAATGTTGATTATAAGATAAATAGCACAAAAACTTCTGCATGTAAATTAGTTAAAAATAAATAAATAAATTTAAGAAAATGACTACAAATTTCATAAGAAAAATTAATGTTATTTGAACGTATCAAATGCTTCTTTTTAAACGAGGTGTTAGTTTAAACAATAACATAAGAAATAAATTTTAAAAAAAAATGAAAAAAAAAAATAGTTAACAAACTTAAAAATCAGTAAAATTAGAAAATGTATTTTTACATTTTAATCCAGTAAATACTTGAATAGAAAAGTAAAAAAAAACTGTACACACGGCATCTTATATGGCAGCATCCTTCGTGTTGAGTTGATCGGAACTTCTCTAGTGGCCGGTGCTTCATACTCTTTCTCTCTCACTCGCAGTACTGTGTAAAGAATCGCTTATTAAAAATGTATAAAAAGATAATGTAGATTATAAGAAAAAGCACAAAAACTGCTGCGTATAAACTTGTTAGAAAAATAAAATAAATTTAAGAAAGATTAATGTTACTTGAACTTATCAACGGTTTTTATCTAAACGAGGAGAAAAAAATAGTTAACAAAGTTAATAGTCACTAAAATGAGAAAATGTATTTTTACATTTTACTGCGGTAAATACTTTAATGAAAAAGTAAAAAAAAGTTACACTATGAAAACAACTTATTAATTTGAAATAATCTCTTGTAAGATATAAAATTGCATGCGTTTAAGCGTATAGTTCCGAAAAAAATAAAATAAACAAATTTAAAAAAACCACTTACCATTGTAATACACAAGAACACTTTAATTTAAAACGTCCGCAGTACGCGACTGAAACTAAAGTAAAAGTGATTGTTACAATAAAATAAAAATGTCATTGATGAAAATAAATTTTTGCAATTACTATTAATTACTGTTTTATGATACATACCTGTTGATTCATACAGGTTTCAACAAATGAATTTTTCCAATGACGTGTAATTAGTGTAAATTCCATTAAGTACTGTTGTTCAAAAACTTCCTTTTGCTAACTAAAGACATCTTAACAATTTGCAAACTATTATAATATCTAGCATTTTAAGAAAAATCTTTTAAATGATAAATAAAAAGAAAACATGTAAATATTTTTTTAAGATTATTATAAAGAAAACAAATTATATCTAATCGAAATGAACGAAATTATACTGATGGTAATTAGTTATCTAGAAAGTTATTGGTAATGTCCTGCTCATTAAGTTAAGACATTTTTACAGTTTAACAAAATCGTTTTATCGTTCAGATTTAAAAACAAAAATTAATTGTTAAATATCTCAAAGATCTATTATTTATATGTCACAAATCTCAAGATTTTATAGATGTACCGCAAATGTATTTAAAAGTTATTGTAACGTTTGAAATTTTTCTAGAGAAATAATTATTTACACGTTAATTGTTATCGATTTACTAAAATTACTTGGCATTTAGAAACAGCATTCCTAAATTCTTTTGAGCAAGAAGCTGCTTATAATTTAGAGATTTTACTTAATATTATATGTAAACAGTTTAGATTATTAGAAAATAAAAACCAGTAAACCTTTTTCATGTATTTAACTCTTATCAGTTCCTTAAAACAAAAAAAATAAGTTATAGATGCATAAATATTTTCCAACGATCTTGATTAGGAAAAAACTAAAAATTATTAATGAAACTTTACGCAAAAGTAATTATTACAAGAAAGCGCATGTCAAGCATTCTTTTACAGTAAAAACAGTATAAAAGTAAATTTTTGGGTACCTACTTCAGTTGTTTTTTCAAATACTGAACAAACAAATCTTTAATTATGTCGGTAACTACCCTTTTAAATCTATTTTCATGTAACGTGTTTTCGGACAATGAATTGCTGGAGGTATATAATGATATTTGTGACCGTATCGTGCTTCACGGCGATTCTCTTAGTAAAGAAGACGAAGAACTCCTTCTGCAATTAGCAGATAAAGTAACTGAGATCATGGTAAGATTATTTCAAAATAAAGTATCTATTATCACTATTAAATGTATTTTTTTTCAGAACGCTAAGGCTTTGTCTAAGCGGATATTACTCAACTCTCTAAGTAACCCACAACCGTCGACATCTCGAGTCACTCAATCAGATGTAAGTTACTATTGAAAATATTTAAGAAATTATAATTCTACGAATTATTTTATTACAGATGTTTGTTGGAAAAGGGTTAACGTCAAACAGTAACTTACGTCATCTTCATGTTATATGCGAAGGGGAAAAAGAAATAAAGAAATTTAAAACGTTTGCTAAAACTATGGTTTTCAAATTTAAGGATGTACCTGCAGCATCCAACCCTGTAATCTGGCTAGAGGTAAAGTTTACAAATTTTATTTTGATTTTATTTACATTTTAACGTTTTAGAATGCATTTAACGAAATTTTAAATCATCTACTGGTTGATGCATCTCCTTCGGATCGCGTAGGTGTTGTTTTACGAAACGATAACTTCCCCGAAAGACCTATCGGTATTTCTTTTAGGCGTAGGGATCAGCTTAATTCTAAAATTATTATGGCGACTTTAGAAAAATCTTACAAAGTAACGCTAATTTCTTTTTCTACTGCTGCCCTACGTCTGCATCTTGACCGCGTTTCTCTACCTACGGGATATGGTACACGCGATCGAATGACTGGGGTCAGTTATGAAGAATTTTGCCGTCGTAAGAAGGGAATCTTAGTGATACAGAATACAGATACTTTGTGTCTTGCTCGTGCATTGGTGGTTGCGATGACATGGGCAGCGCGAAACATGAATGTCGCTACTTTATTAGAAGAAGGCAGTCCAATAATGACTACCAAGGCATTAGACCTATGCAAAGCTGCTGGTGTGGACCTCAGCAATGCGGGAAACATCGACCACATTCGACAATTTCAAGATCATCTTGTAAATTATACAATTGTGGTTTATAACAATAGATTAGGTAAATAATAACTTTTAATTTCTGTATAATGAATTATTATAATCAAATTTTAATTTTAGGTAAATCTGTTTACTTTGAAGGGCCCCGTGTTCATGACAGGATTGTTCTAAATTTAATATTAGAAGAAAACCACTACAACGTTATTACTAATCTGTGTTCAGCGTTTTCAACAGCGTTTTTCTGTGAAATGTGCCGTACCCGCTCAAACAATAAAACAGGTCACAAAAACTGTAAGTACATTTGTCCGGCTTGTCATTCAACACCCCCATGTAACAAAGATTTGGAACTTATATTGTGCAATTCGTGTAATAGAGATTTTCGTGGTGGCGATTGTTTTAAAAATCATAGCGAAAAATTGTGCAAGACGTTGAGTAGGTGTAAGTCATGCCTTAATAGTGTATGGGTAAATAAGTCTAAACCACATAAGTGCGGGTACAAGTACTGCCATAATTGCAATTCCGAAAAACCTATCCGTCATCAATGTTTTATGGCAAAAAAAACTTTAAACAAAAACATTTAATCAAAATTTCATTTTTATTTTCTTTGATCTAGAAGCACGACAGGACACACCTGTAACAGGCGCTACAAATATGTTTTTACACGTGCCCACCTTATGTGTAGCACAACAAGTATGTAAATCGTGTATTGATATTGATAACATGAACCAAGATTGTATAGCTTGTGGTAAAGACAACATATCTTTACAGAAAATCCTGTGAGCGCATTTTTAAATTATGTTTCCAGTTTGAAAAAGAAAAACAGTAAAGGTAGTATAGTGGCATTGGCACATAATATGAAAGGGTACGACGGGGCATTCGTGTTAAAAGAATTGTTAAAAACAGAAACGCTTGCAACCCTAAGATAATCACAAACGGTACTAAATTAATGTCAATTAATTGTGACGGTAATATTAAATTTATCGACTCAATCAATTATATGCCAATGCCATTAGCTAAACTTCCAAAAACTTTTAACTTTCGTGGCACTAAAGGTTATTTCCCCCATTTTTTCAATACATTAGCAAATCAAAATTATGTTGGACCCTTACCACCCATGCATTATTACGGTTATGACGAAATGTCAACTTCAGTTAGAAATGATTTTGTGAAATGGTACCATGAACAAGTAAATAATAATTACGTTTTTGATTTTCAAAATGGAATTGTAAAATACTGCATAGACGACGTCAATATCTTGAGAAAAGCTTGCTTGGAATTTTGGAACCGTTTCACCACTTCTAACGGAGTTGACCCTTTTCGTGAGTCTTGCACAATCGCTGGGGCATGCAATTCAGTGTTTAGACGCAACTACTTAACCGAAAATTCTATTGGACTTATTCCTCCTAACGGTTATAGAATGGCTGACAAGCAATCTACCATTGCAATCAAATGGTTACTTTGGTTAGAACATACTTTAGATATCAAAATTGAGCACGCTGGAAATGCCCGCGAAGTTAATCTGAAGGAGGGTATCTTAGTCGACGGTTTTTGTCACGCTACAAACACCGTATATCAGTTTCATGGGTGCTATTTTCATGGCTGCGAGATCTGTTTTCCAGATCAGACAGCTGAACTTAGTGGCGATAAACAGGATACGATGTTTGCAAGGCGCGAAAAAACTGAGGCTACAGCGACCCGCATCCGTTCTTTCGGCTATAACTTAGTGGAAATGAAAGAGTGTAAGTTTCGGCAATTTCTCAAAATTAATATTCAGGCATTAGAATTCACAGCTAGTCATGCCGTAATTCGGAATACCCCTTTGAACCCTCGTGACAGCTTTTTCGGAGGTCGTACAAATGCCGTCAAACTGTACTACAAGGCAGAAGAAAACGAGTCTATCCGTTACCTTGACGTATGCTCCCTTTATCCATTTGTCAACAAATATGGTAAATATCCCGTAGGTCATCCCAAAATCCATGTGGGTAATGATGTCTGCCAGCAATTGTCTTTAGACGCAGTTGAAGGCATCATTAAATGCACCGTCCTTCCGCCCACAAGCCTATACCACCCCGTTCTGCCTTGTAGAATGCACGGCAAGCTTATGTTTATTTTATGCAGGGTTTGCGGGGAAACGATGTTTAACGGTATCTGCAACCATACAGACGATGAACGTAAGTTTACCGGTACTTACGTAGCAGACGAGCTCCGAGAAGCGTTGTCACAGGGGTATAAAGTGTTAGAAATTTTAGAAGTTTGGGAATACGAAATTGCACAGTACAATAGAAGTTCTAGATCGGGGGGTTTATTCACAAAATATGTGAACAAAGTTTTGAAACTGAAACAGGAGTCTAGCGGGTGGCCATCTTGGTGTACGGATGATCAAGCAAAGGAGCGATATGTATCTGAGTATCTCGAACGAGAGGGGATTGCATTAGACAAGTCGAATATTTCTGTAAACCCCGGTATGCGTTATATTGCAAAGTTATGTTTAAATTCATTTTGGGGTAAATTTGCACAGCGCGAAAATCTAATGCAATCCTCAATCATTCAGGACCCTTATGATTTATTCAAGATGCTTACTGATCCTTCGGTAGAGGCTCACTCGCTAACCACTGTTGATGATGACACCATTATTTTGAATTGGGATAGGCCGGACGAAGGTATCGTACCGTTGAAAACTGTAAATGTTGCTTTGGCGGCGTATACAACTGCTAATGCACGTTTGGAATTGTACAAATACTTGAAACAATTGGGCCGACGTGTCCTTTACTTCGATACGGATTCTATAATTTTTACTGAAAAGCCAGGTGAATGGGTCTCCGTGACAGGAGATTTTCTGGGCGATATGACGGACGAGATCGAATGCTACGGTCCTGGTAGTAAAATTGTAGAATTTGTCAGCGGAGGTCCGAAGAATTATGCTTTTAAGGTGTTTTCGACTAATTCCAATCAACACGAATATATTTGTAAAGTTAAAGGTATTACCTTAAATTTTAAAATTCGCAGAATGTCAATTTTGAAACCCTTAGAAGCATGGTTTTGGATCAAGCAGAGGACACGTATGTTCAGACGGATCGACGTATTTGTAGGAATTCCACATTTGATGTTTTGTCGCGACCTGAACGCAAAGTGTTTCGGGTAAATTATACAAAGAGACGTCGTTTAGAAGACAGTATGGATACACTTCCATACGGTTACCGGTGATGACGTTGTAGTGGTTTGTTTTCTTCATTTATTTATTTATTTAGTTTGTTGTTTTTTTTTAATTATTATTAGTTAGTATATTGTAATTTTTAATACTTAATTTTTTTTTAATGTAAATACGTAATCTTGATATATATATTTTATGTTTACTTTTTATGGTTACAATGATTTTTGTAATTTTAACTTTTATTATTTTTAGGTATTTGTATAAAGTTTTTGTTAAAAAAAATAAAAAAATAAAAAAAAATAATTTTCAATCAAAATATTTCAATTGTAAGTAACTGCTTTGATTTAAGTACATTTAGGTATGTTATTATTATTATTATTATTATTATTATTATTATTATTATTATTATTATTATTATTATTATTATTATTATTACATTTTAGTTGTTACAGCTTGTGTTATTTAAGTCTTTTTCACTGTTATTTATTGTTGAATATGTCTAACTTTATTAAATACTTCAAACTTTATCATTCTTATTTGTATATGATTAAACACTTGCCTTTGAATAAAACACTTGAATTTGAATTTACTGTCTTTTATTTATTTATGTACAATAAATATTATTAAATATCGATTACATTTGTTTTCTTAAAATACAAATTATACAATAAACTAATGCATACATCATTTTTTATTAAATCATTAGTAAATATTTCTAAAAATTTTGTCATGTTTGTGTTACAAAGTTTAAAATATAAATATACAAGACAATATTGGCCGCAAAACATAGAATGAAAATCTTGTAAAATTTTACAATTAAAAGTCCAAGTACAACAATTTCTTTCTAAAAACTTTTTATGATATCCTAGGGGTGATCTTCCAAAAGAATCAAAGTATTCTCCATGTCCATATTCATCAATGTAAAATGCGGCCCAATGTTCACCAGGTTTATAGGAGGGGTCGGTGTTTGCAATAATAGCACAAGGTCTCTGTATACGCCATGGTAATTGATTAGAAGCACATACAAGTCGATGTACATTCTTGGTGGTCGCGATGTTCTTCAAATATTGTTGAATTTGTACCGCATTCATCTCTGCTATTTTTCTTTGACCATTCACATAAAATTAAAGCGTGTTCCAGAGCACACGAAGGATTTTCAATGTGATGATGTAGACATTTGATTGCTTGCATATCTTTTTAATTCTTTAAAAGTTGGACAACTCATCCTCCATGTTAACTACCGGTTTGTTTAAAAATTTTAAAGTGTTTTGCTTTTCATAGCCTTTAACAAAAATACCGTTAAAAGGCATCAATAATTTTCTAAGTTCGTCTTCAAAATCTTCATAATTTATGTATCCAGTACTCCATTTTAGACCATGAAAATAATTTTCCAAATAATAAACTTCTGTTTTTCACTGATTTTGGCAAAGTAGAATAAGGCCTTGGTGGCTTTATGAGCAAAACTTCGCAATAGTCACCATCTGACGAAACAACTGCAACTTCTTTAGGAATAAATTTCTTGTCTTCTCCGCGAAAACCTTGCAAATCAACAAACGCGTCCATTCTTCTCGAGTGCTAAGTAATAACTAAGTTGAGTAAAGTGTCGAGTATTCTTAACTACTAAAATCCACCATTACATTTCTATGTTTATCAATTTCTATGACGTTGTCAAATTCTGCGTAAACTAAACAGTTTATAGTTTCACTTAACGCATCTTCGAATCCAACTTCTATGCGCAACGACCCATTTTTTACAAGATTCCAATGTGTATTAGCATTTGCCGATAAATCCGGTGTTAAATCAAAAGCCATTAAACAGAAACCTTTAGGGTAATCTTCTCGAGATATATCATTTCCTTCATTTAAGAAATGAATGCCGGTTCCGGAGTATAAAGTATGGTATGCTCGCACGTACAAGCCTGATTTTGTAAAATCCGGTTGAAGCGGTTTTGAAGGAATTTGCTGGCCATCAATATACAAAGACAGATAATTAATTTTATAATGATGAAAATTAAACGGGTTGGTGGCGTAATCTCCATTGAACGCTTTATTTGACACAAATCCAATAATACAACGCTTAGGTAATTGGCCTAAGAAAACGTTGTCTAAAGACTTTCGTTGAATCCCTGATGGAATAGTCAATACTTTAGCATCTGCTTTAGTTATTGGATATTTTGCCGAAGTAGATTCTAACGCTTTTGTGTGTGCAATTAGAATTGTAGGATTAATTCTCATTCTTCTCACTAAAAGACTGGCTTCTAAAATTTTCACCTTGTATGTAGACCCTAATTTAGCCATTAAACTAAACGAATCTCTTGAACGAACAAATTTTATCTTCATTTCGACGCCGTTAACAAGAAATTTTTCTTGATTAAATATGTCAGAGTGGACATGTCCCATCATCTCGATTTGGTTATTTTCGGAAGTAAAAGATTTTCTTTTAATGAATCCGACATTGTCTTCCGTTAGACTATCCATTTTTCCTGGTGTATCATTATGCCATAAACTACACGATAGATGTGAAGATTTTGCTTCTGATCCATAGTTTAGTAGAGTTTCAATATAAGAACGATATGCATATGTGTTATTAGGCGGAGATACAAGTTTCTGATTTAAATAAATCTCAACTTGACTAAATAGAGAATGTAACCAGTTATTTACAGGCCCTACAACATCCTCAAGGTTTAACGAAGTATCGTCTTGTTTTACGATTTTTGCTGTTACATACAGCATCGTTTGACTTAAGTCCAAGTAATCATTACAAGCCGTTGCCAGGTATAACAAATTCAATCGGTGCGTCGTCAGTTAACGAAGATAGTGGCTTGTAGAAAATCCACTCGCCAGATTCTATACTTGTTTGAGTTGATGGGAGGGCAAATATATCTAATTCAGATTTAATGCATTCGCAAGATTGAGCGTGAAGAAAAGCCATTATTAATTTCTGTCAAAAATATCGTTGTAATTAACTTTGGAATTAGCAGGCTTGCGTCGAGAAGTTGACGTCTTCTTGTTAATTACAGACAGAGAATGACTGGTTGTTTTTTGACGCGGTTTTTATATCCAGAACCCTGCATCAGATTTTCAATTTTAGTGTCTGCTTTGCGCTTCAGACTCTGACCGGCTTCGCGCATTCTATCTTGAAACGATTCTTTGATTGGTCGGTTTTCCACAATATCTCCTAAAATATTACTTCCCGTCCTCAACGCTTCTTTTCCTACTGCTTTCACGCCTGACTTAAACAATGGTAAAATTGAACGAAATATACCCCCCAACCAACTTCCAATTCCATGACCTCTTTGATATGGAGCCCCTCGGTAAATAACACCAATTCCACTACCGGCTTGATTAATGTAATATTGTTGATATGGACACGCCATTTTAATTAAGGTTTTAAAATGAAGTTTCAAATTCAGCGTACCAAACTCGAATGGCATAGAAGCTGCCGTGTCGGTCCTTATATTTATTTCTATATTTTCAAATTCTTTTCTCATAAGGGGTATGTAATGTACAGGAGAAAATACTACATCTTTGTGACATCCGTAATTGTAATTGTCAGAAGTGACATTGACAATTCGCAATAAAGGCGCTAAGACATCTCCTACTAATTGTGGTTCTACAATATCACAATAAATAAACATTTGAGATGGTATACCTGTCCATATGTGTGCTGGATGAGCTGAAGTTTTTTCTTTTGCTAAATTTTGATCGGGTTGAAATCCTAATTGAAGTGCTAATCTTCTTGAAAAACCCAGTACAGATAATGTGGTGTTTACTTTTAAGAAAACTCGTTTTGTTATTCTGTTGTATTTAAAGTTTATCAGTTTCTTTATTATTTCGTGGTTATTAATTTCAGTAATAACGTCTTCGATTGATTCATAGTTTCCTGGAGAAATTTTTACAATATGCCATTCTTGACAAGAAAAATGAATTGAATCTTTACTGTCAAGAAAATGTTTTGTTGCAAGATTTAACACTTCTTCGAGACTTAACTCGTGTTCTTCCGGCGGTTTAGTCCTATAGTACATTAAGTTATCAGTTTCTACAACTGCTAAAAACGAACACGGATATTGAATTTCAGAAATTCCAACAACCCATTCTCCAGTCAATCTTACTCGTTTAGGTAATTGTGTCATAAAATTTGCAGTTGTATTGTTGGGGTAGTAATTCATAGAACTATTACTTAGCAAAGTTAAATAAAACTCATTCTCGGTATTCATAATTGTTGCAATTCGTTCGATGATACCCAAGAATTAAATTTGTCGCTATGTCCTTGCCACTTTACAAAATACTGTTTATTTATTCCGCGACCTTTTTCTTTCAACAATTTCTCAATTTTATATCTTGTGTCACACTATTGGTAATTGTAATAGGTTGTAATTCTTCTTCATAAAACGTTCCTTCAATTGGCTCGCGATTTAAATCAACAACTCGGTAAACAGGAGGTTTTCGGTTAATAACTTCACTTATTTTAAACACTTCTTCGCTCCAATTTGTTGTATAACCCTTCTCAAAGATCTGTTTACTTCTACTAATCCTTACATGTTGACCGACTTTATAGTTCGATATGCGTTTTAGTCCAACTCCACTGCTATACAGGTTTTGCCAAACTTGTAAAATATTTGAATCATTTACATCATTGGGTGCCATTTTAATGCTCCGATGATATCTATTATTATAAGACAATAATAAATTTTGTAACACATCAATGTACCGATATGAATTGGAATATGTAAAGTAGCGCCACATTCTTGTTTTAAGAGTTCTATTAAATCGCTCAACTACAGCGGCTTTAACATCCGGATTGTTCGTAACGTAAAAATGAGTGTTGTGTTCTTTAAAAAAACTTTGTACAGTTTTTGCAACAAATTCTTTGCCTTTATCCGTTTGAATGTTTAGAGGTTTATTTTGACATTCTTTAAAAATATCTGCAAACGCATCAATAACGTTTTTAGCTGTTTTAGTTTTTAGTGGTCTAGCCCAAGCCTTTTTACTGAATACGTCAATTACGGTTAAAATGTAATTATAGTTGTCGTTATATTTTTTCAAACTTTGCATATCACATAAATCAGCCTGCCATAATTCAAACATATTGTTTACGATGTATTTGTTTCTTGAAACCGTTTTTTATTAGGTTTATGTATAGTATACGATTCTTGTTGTTGTAACCATTTTTCAACACTGGGGCGATTATGTTTATACTTTACTGATTGAAATAAGTCATTTGCACCCGCAAACCCGCTAACGTGAGCTGGGTCGTAATATACGGTGTCCATTATCAAAGTTTGAAAGATTCCCAGCTTAAAACTCTTGACCTGCGGTTCGATCTTCTCGGGGTTTCAGTTACTGTCTGCCTTAACTCGTCATCGCCATCATAGTTTGGCGCAAAACTTTGATCACTTCTAAGTGGCGAAGTTACCGCTAGTTGCTCATTTCTAAATTGTGAAACATCTCGACGTTTTAAATTTCCAATAAGTTCTTGCGGAAAATTGATTTCTTTCATATAAGATGCAAGCTGTTGCCAGCCTTTAGGACTGCTAGTTTTTCTTGGTCTTATAGCGTCATGTACTAAATCAATAATATTCGAAGATGGTATATTTTCTCCTTTTATTGTTACAACTCCATTCTTATCCCATAGTATGTTTCCTGAAGTGTTCAAAATCCGCAAAAAGTTTTCCGCTTTTTTCTTGTATGTAGGAGGTAACGTGTTTATTATATCAGAATCCGTCATCTTTGTAATCTTTTCTTCTTCAACTGAAATGTTAACAGGCTGTCGGCTTTCACCGACAAAATGTAAATACCTTTGAAGAATCTGATTATACATATTTCATTTATCGTGATCTGCTAGTTTTGAATTTAAAACTTTGTTTATTTCGATGTCCAACTCTGACAACACATTGTTTTGCGTAGGTTCAGGAGTAGTTTTTAACCGCTGTATTAACTCCGGGGGAACAATAATCATCTTTTTAGCGTGTTCCATATTAGTTAAAAAGACTTCCTAACACACCGCTAATTAAGGGTGCTAACAGAAACGGTAGAAATGCGCCTCCTTGTTGTAATAAAATCTTTTTTTTCTTTTTAATGGATTCTCCCTGTTTTACTATTCGTCTCAACGTGTTTTTATGACGAGAGAGCCGTCTCTTCTGCGTTCCTGACAATGGAACTTTTCCTTTTAAAGTATTGTAAATGCATTCACAGATACAATGTATTTGCTTATCGCTGGCACACTTTAGCAAAGCTTGTCGCTCATTAGGTCCTAATTTTGTCAAAGCCCGTAGAAGTTCAGCATGCTTAGTGAGTACGTTAGTCATTATGATTGAATGATGTCGAATTTATCTGAACTTGTGTATTTAAACCCTTTTTTAGGAATGTAAAATGTAGCATGCGCCGTCTTCGTTAAAAATTGATGTTCTAAAACGTACAATGTCAGGCGTACCTTGTTTTAAATCAAAAAGCAAATATCCATGTGGATTCGACGTTGCATCTTTATAAGCTTCTTCTAAAAATTTTGGATTTTCAGGGTATACTTGCCTCGTTAAATGTTTTATTTGGGCTTTATCTCGTGGATTTTTAAATAGAACTATGTAATGGGCATTTAATGATATGTCGCGTTGTCCTTTACCTTGGTGAAAGACGTTTTGAGTTAGGAAAAATACGCTGAGGTTTCTATGATGACAACCTTTAGTAAATATATCTACAACAGCACTGTTCGCTTCGCGCATTAAATCGTCAATGATTATTAAGTTAGGTTCTCTTCCATCAAACGCATCCATAGACGGTAATCCTTCTTGAAATTTTATATTTGGCAAATCTTTATACAGAGGCTGCCATTCATCATAAAACCATATGACATTTTCAAATTTAGTGTCACACACATCATTCATATTGTTTATAAAGTTTACAATAAAGTAAGATTTACCACATCCAGAGGGTCCTGCAACAATCGCTGAGAAAGGATGCTGAAATTGGTACATGTTAACGATTGTTATCTTAACAAGAACTAAATGCATTCAAAATAAAACAGGTTTTATATACGAGAAAAAAGTTTATTTTATTGGTTATATTTTTTGTTTTTATTACCTACATGTAATTATAGTAAAATACTAAATTATTTGTACAAAAACGGTCATCATATGTATCCATATAATCCTTTACCGTAATGTTCATAAAACCTGGAAATTTGTGAACTAATTCGAATAACATAAAATTTTTGTTATACTTTTCTTCAAGAACTTCTTCGAAATCTTCATAACAGGCTTCCTGTTTTTCTTTGAATCTACAAAATTCACCACATCGTGTATAAATTCTTGAAAAGGACAGTCACAGTTTTCTCTGTCGCTCAGTAGTGACGTAAAATAAGATTTCATTCTTCTAATGCTTTGTAATGAACTAAGGCCTACATACAATTGAAATTTTTCTTCCACATTTTTAGGCACAAATCGAACAGCGTTCACATCAGTTGTGTGCACTATATAATTTTCAAGATGATATTTACCCACATCTTTGTGACTGAGGTCTTCTATCATGTTGCCCAATACACTTAGAAACTCGGTAAATTGTGGTAACGTGAAGTAAACACCCGAATTAAAACCGGACTTTATTATTTTCAGACAAGGTCTGAAGCCATTATAAACATCTATTCCTAGACGCGCAATTTTTGAGTAACTGTGGTTTAATGGAATAGATACCTCATTAAATAACTCGTGTTTTTCGCGTACTTCTTTTGATTTATCTTCTAAACTATTGATACTGTATGATTTTGGCTTCTTCAAACAAGGCGTAGTCTTTAGCGGTAGAGTACGTACACTGGCGATGCAGGTGATCTATAATTTTTCTTCCAATCTTCCCTTTTAGAATAAGGTGAAAACTTCTTTACATCACGTTGTGGTGTTTTAGCTGCCATCACAAGAAGTTTTATATTGAAGTATTGATTCGAATTCTGAACAAGAACTAAATAAGATTTAGTAAAGACGTGCTTTTATATCTTTATAGTGATAGAATGATTGTACAAAAGTATTTCTAGTAAAATGTTTGTCACGTGACACATTAGAAAAAAACAGGTTAATGATTCAGCAATTTTGCCTTTCGGTAAATATACAAGCAACGTAGTAGTTTCACATTTATTTTAAAATTAACTCGCCATTTTAGTACTAATCTTTCATAGGAAATTCTTTATGCATTTTTTAATATATCACTATATTATTTACAGTAGACCGTTTCGATTCAACTGTTTGGTAGCTCAGCTGTTAAGTTCGCCGCTTTGTAATAAAGAAACCCGGGTTCGAATCCAGGTACACCCAAGCTTTTTTTAAATAAAAATATTTTCTTTCTCGCTCGAATCATGAGACTTTATGACGCACAAAAAATTACCAGTTACGCGATGACGCACGACGCAATCAAAATTACCAATTATGCGATGATGTAACAATGTAAGAGAGAGAAAAAAAAGTGTGAGAGAGAAAAAAATGTGTGAGAGAGAAAAAATGTGAGAGAGAGAAAAAAATGTGTGAGAGAGAAAAATGTGTGAGAGAGAAAAAATGTGTGAGAGAGAAAAAAATGTGAGAGAGAAAAAATGTGTGAGAGAGAGAAAAAAAATGTGTGAGAGAGAAAAAAATGTGTGAGAGAGAAAAAAATGTGTGAGAGAGAAAAAAATTCATTGTGAGAGAGAGAAAAACACTTTCACAAAAAAAACCAGAAAAATACTTTCACAAAAAAACCCTTCACGTACGTCTGCGACGAGGTCAGTAATGACGTCAGTGAAAGTGAAAGTTCAAGGTTGCGTCGTCCATATTCTACTGTTAGCAATCTTTTTATAGTTGGTATGTCGATAGTAATCTAATCTATTTGCAAGTTTCGTTTCCAAAAATTCATAAAAAATACACCACATTTGAAGATGTTGTGTTTTTACAATAGAGTTGTTTTCGAATGATAAGCTGAATTATTAATGGGTATTATTTTACAGTCAAAACCGAATACTTATCGACCGTATCGTGGGCATACAGATAACATCTGAGGATTGCACAAACGTTGACATGAAAGTTGTTATAAGCATCTACTTTATTATTATCGATCTCTTTTTTAAATTATCTTTTAATATTTTACTTAAAAACGGCAGTAATAAAAATAACATTTAAAAAAAATAAAATACATTTTAACTGCATAAGCGTCTTATAATCCGTGTTTTTAATTTATTTAATTTAATGGATAACCAATGGCGGCTGGTGGTCAATACTGCAAAAGGGTCATTTTAATATTAAATATTTTTGGAGAGTCATTGACCAAATGACCTAATAGAAAACCGCTACTGTAGATAATTATTAGAATTTAAATTTCTACATGTTAAGCGTTGATGTTAAGCGCATATCATAATTATTTTAAAGTTAAAAGTTTAAATTTTTTATCACAACAATAAACGCAATGAACCGCAAATTGTAAATAGTACTTTTAGAAGACTCGTTTTAAAATGTAGATAAACAGTATCAAAGACAAGTATCATATTACAGTCAGAGCTGAATGCTAAGCGTGGGCATGAGATAAACCCAAGAACTCATGATAATTTATTTGTCTTATTTAATAGTTAAAAAAAATTTATTTGAAAAAAAACTTGGAAAAAAATAAAGCTTCTTATGATTTGCTTTGTATTTATTTAAAGAGGTACATTATTATACAAAAAATGCAAATTTGTACTACTATAAGTACACTTTTAAAGTTTATTTTAGTTTATAGACTTAGTGTTACAGTAATTGAACTAAGTATACTTATGTAAAAATTATCCAAATTGAATTTTTCAAGTTTTTAGATTTAACAGTAAATGTACATTGAATAGAAGAAAATTTACGAAAAATGTAATTGATACGGATGAACTTGGTATAAACATGCTTCTATACGTATTTATCAGTTGTTTGCGTTATAGCCGTTATAGGTATGCGCATATAAAGATAGAAATACAAATAAAAGGAATAAGACTGTACTCAACATGTTTTACACGGTTTATAGTGTTATAACTATTGGTTTTGGTCTTGGAAGATTCTTATACATTTTGCCATCTCTTGCTCAAGTGCTGAACTATATTAAGTTTTACGGCGTCCATTTTTATAGCAATTGCAAAAGTAAATATTTTGCGGATACAAATAAAACGTACGGTAATCATTTCACATCTTGTACTTTCACATAATGCTTGTTATTGTCTAACTTAGGTATTAAAGTAATATAATTGTAATTGGTTGCAATCAAAATTCAATTTACACTGATTTCAATTGTAAAATACTCGTTAAGTAAAGCTAGGTTTGATGTAGAATTTTGTCATTACCTAAACTAACATTTTCTCTTTAAAACAACATTATCACTAAATCATAATTTTTTGTTTTTAGCGAGTTTTCTAGTCGCAAAGTTAATACTGTTTTTACATGTGGTGTTATCTATCGGGATAAACTGCAGCGATCGCCCTCTTAAATAAAGCTTTTTTCCCAAACCCGATTATCGCTAATATTATAACTCAGCTAGATCTGGCATTACAACTCAAAATTAATATTTATTTCTTATGGGTTAAAGCACATAGTGGTATACATGGCAATATGGAAGTCGATAGATTGGCTAAAAGTGAAATTACGTCAAACAGCAAATACACCAATTACCTCGCCATTAATGATTTATTCCCAGTTATTAAAGGACATTGTCAGTTGCTATGGAATTTAAAATAGAAAGAATTTAGTAGTAATTCAAAATCATTCTATCACAATGTTCACCCAAATATTCCTTCGCATCATTGGTACCAAAAGAAGATTTGCCTCAGCAGATGTTTTATATCTACCATTAGTAGAATCAAATTATACCATGGAAGATTTCCTTCACATCTTTTTAGAATCGGTATAAACGATACTCCTTTTTGCGAATGCGGAGAAGTAGGTGATATTAATCATCCTTTATTTAACTGCCGGTTAAATTACTATCACAGTAACAACTTACTTAAAATTCTTAATAACAATGGTTTTCCTTCTCCAGTGTGGTTACCTAATATCTTAAATAGTAATAATATTAATATCTTCAAATATTTATACACATTTCTACAGGTAACGAAAACATGTATAAGGCACTATATTCATAAGTAAAATGTATAAAAATATTTCGTGACTAATACCCTAGATGGTAAGGTCAAAAAAAAAATTAATGTTATCTTAAAAATTTAAATTAATCAATAAATAAATTAATTGGATTTTAAAAATGTAACTTATTTGTGCACGCTTAGATAACGTGAATTTTAACTGAATTAAATATATTTTAGATCTAATCGATGCTTAAAGTAATAATGTTTTTAAACAATTATAGAAAAGTTAGCAAAAAATACTTCATTTATCTATTTATTTCTGTTTATTAATCACAATTACGAATTACGTAAAAATTAACCCTATTAAACTAATGACAACTATCACAATCATTCACTTGATTTTTAATTTGAAATTAACAACTTAAATTTTATGTAGTAACAAGTACAAAGATTGTAATAATTCTAGTAATAAAAAATTTTTTATATAGACTACGCTTGAGAAGATAATTATAATCTGCGCGACTTATATCTCTCGACGCTTTGCGTCTAGCAATATAATTTGTCGCTTAAGTTATAATCATAAACATTTTAACCTTGATATATAATATACTATTTTGCACTACTGGTTGTATAAGCTTTATTATTACCTACACATAAATTGTAAAGCTTTTTAAACGCAGGTAACTAATATTTTATTTCTAATTATTTTTATCTTATAAATCACAATTACAAATTACGTAAAAATTAATTCTATTTAACTAATGACAATTATGACTCTCACTCACTTAATTTTTAACTTGAAATTAACGTTTTGAATTTTAAATTTGATTGAGTAACAACTAAAAATAATTCTAGTAGAGAAAAAAAATGTATACAGACCACACTTGAGAAGATGAATATAACCTGCGTGATTTATATCTCGCGAAATAATGTGCTTCAGTTATAATCATACACCTTTCAACCTTGGTATATAATATACTATTATTAACCAGTACTTAATAATGAAATATTATGTATCTGCGCTTAAAACACTGTCACTTCCCAAGCTACTATTATACCTAATAATGAAAGCTTATACAACTAGTAAAAAAAACAATTATAATATACCTTGTAAAAGATTGTGTAATCAATTCAAATTCAGGTAGGTACGTCAAGTAAATATTTAAAAATCATTTTTTAAATGGCATATATTTGTGTTTATTTTTATTAACTTAATATGATTATTTAAAACAATACCGCTATTAAAACTTATAAATGTAATTATCAATAATAATAACCCGATAAACAAAGTGCACAAAAAATGGTTAATATAGAAGTTTATTTTTTCCATTAATTCTTTTGATAACTCTAAATGGGTTTTATTATATTATTGTATTTTATTTTTTATTTTTAGTAAATATCAAAACCTTCCCATTATTATTAATTTTTATTTTAATAAACGCTACCTGTTTTGACATTAATTTTAATTAATTATTTCAAATATTTAATTTGATTAATATATATTGGTAAGTTTATTTATTTTTATAACTTTTTGATTTTATTATAATTTATATTATTTTTCAGATTTCTATATTTATTATTTTGAAAGTTAATATTTGAAGTTCAGTTTTTTCAATTTTTTAATTTTTTCAATTCTAATGTAGTAAGTTTATGTTTAATTAAGATTTAATTTTATCTTTTTTATTTTATAGTATTCGCCTGAAGATGACACTAAGTCAAAACATGTAACGTTTATTAAAATAAAAATAAATAATAATGGAAAGGTTTTGAGATTTATTAGAAATAAAATAAAATAATGGTTAATGTAACATCTTAAAAACGTTTTTTTTAACACGTTCAACGTTATAATAATGTTTGTAAGTGACATAAAAATGTCAAATAAGTCCACTACCGATCCGCTTCTCTGATACCAAGAACATACATTCTTACAACGGCAATTAAAAAACGTTTCTGTGACGCTTTGTTCAATTTATTATGAATATGTAACAAGATAATATTTTATTTGCATTTATTCTTTGACGGCACAAATCGTTTGATAAATAAAAAATTAAAATATATACATTTCCTAACCTGATTTGATTTGCAGTTGACGCAACTAATGACTTTCTTGATTATTTTTAAGGTTTTCGCGGCTATGATCATCCAAATCTGCTTTTCGTAATTTGGTTTTGATGATCTCCAGTGTTGTTTGTAGTGGCACTTTTGTGAAGAGAGATGTCACATAAAACTGACTAAAATGTCTTTTGATTCCAATTTAATAGCCAGGATACTTAGAGGAAAAAATATCAAAGTGACCTTTACTGCAACAAATAAAATACTCGCCAATTTCAATGTTGGCTAAATCCCAAAACTTCTGGATTTTAATGGCTTTTTTCTATAGTCTAGGGCCTAGGCCAGAAGTTTTCGGATTTAGCAAACATATGGATAATAGAATCGATCTAGCACTAGAATGGAAAAATATGCATCGGAAGACTAATGAATCAAAACCGTTACGAACCACTGACCAGAACGGCGTAATACAAAGGCTTGTCAGGATCCTATTCCTTCAGTTTCAATTTTTCTAAAAAACACAGCGACATGACTGTCGAAACGCCAAATATTGTAATTTTTTAAAGTTTGTAAGCTTTCTAAGTTTTATGAATTTTGTGAAAAGTGTAAATAATAACGCGGTTCAAACTCTTAAAGTATTTATTTGTTAAAAAATATATTGCATAATCTTTTGCTTGGACCGAGATGATTATAATCGGGCGCAGGGTTTGATCCGTTCATCTTCGGCTCAACACTAGTATGATAAAATTTATGCCAACTGAGCTATCAACAGTAGATACATGTTAAAACATAGATCCGTTTTTTGTATTAATACTTACATAAGTATTTTTTCTTTGTTACGATAAAAGTGTATTTTACGTGCAATAAATTATTGCAACGGGTTCTGATTTAGCTTTTGTAAGTATGTTTAAAGTTATGTACAAAGTAGGTATGCATAGTGTTGTAAAAAACCGGTTTCCTTTCTGTGCGGTTTTTTTAACAAAAAAAAAACACAACAGTTTGCGGTTTTTCTGGCAGAGTGTGGTATAATATCATAAAATGTTGCATGACAAAAGTAATTTTATTTACGTAATGACAGTAATTAGGATACTAATGCAATAGCAAAATTGAAATACAAAAAAATTGTAAACCATTAATAAAATACTGTATATACTGCACGTGCAATAAATAAGAGATGAACATGCATTACTGCTTTTTTCTGGTTTTCAGAAACAGCCTTCAAACGCTTGCGGTAAAAATCATGTGTATCTTTTCAATTGTAATATATAAAAACAGCTTAGGCATCATAGTTCATTTGAAGAATATTTTTGGAAGCTTTCTTTCTTTTATTAAACGACTGTTTTATTAACGAGCAAGTAAAATAATAAATACAATTTTGAAATATGGTTTGCATATTAATTGTATCTGATCTAAATTTTATAACATAAAATTCATTGTATTTGATGAGTTAGTGTTTTATTAATCAGAAGACGTACAAATCACTTTGCTTGCCGTGTATATTTGACGGATCTGTTCGATATGTTTTAATTTTGGTCAAATTATTTTATAAACACTCAGATAATTTAAAATTAAAAAAAGCGACTTTCGGCTTAGACCGCGTAGTGGTTAAACACCCAGACTTAGGCTTGGTCCTAGCTCTTCTTGAGAGCCAAAACAAGAAGTAGAACTTGGCCTTTGTCGTATTGTCGTTTGTGAACACAAACAAACTGACGTTTTGCAAGACATTGCAGCTTGCTTCTTCAGAGTGGTAAATGGCCGCCTCGGTATGTAATCTACAATTTTTTTTGCACGTATTAATTGCTATCTTATTTTATCTTAAACAACGTGTTACGTGCGAAATTTTCACAACGGAGTACCCTGTATATTGACTTAAAAATTAGTTTCTGGTTTTGACGCCCTCTGCCGACCTTGTTGGTTACTGAGAGGCCATTTTGAAGCTCGATTTTTTTTATTGAATTTTTCATTCTTTATAATTCTTTTTGCTATTTTCTTTAATTGTAATTAGCGTAGGATTACTATCATTCATAGGTAGCCTATATTGTTGACTTTCTCTTGATTTGGTGTGTGCGATCATAAGTTCTTCTAGCTTTATTGATTCTTTTATCTTTTCTTAGTCTTCCGAGGGTTCGATTTACTCTGCTTTGCTTATTTAGTTATTGCTGCAAGACTTGACGTCAGAGTTACTTCACTAACTTTTATTTTTTTGATTTTAGTGCTGCAGTTTGACTTTATATTAGCACTTTGCTTACGTTTCTTTTAATCGGACTTTTGCTTTGATTTTTGGATTAGCTCGACTACGTCGATTAATTTTTTTTTGCTAATTACCTTAATTACTTGGTAGTGATACTACTTATACTTACTGTTATTTTGAGTTTGTGTCGGACATGTGGTAGCAGATTTCTGCTTTGGTTGACTGCTTTGGTTAGTTTTTTGTTTTAATTGTTATTGTTTTAGCTACGTATACTTTAGATGAAGAACCACCACTTCTTACTTCATCGGACTCTGATTGGAATGTTACTTTTTCTGGTGAAGATCCTTCTTTACTTATAGAATTTCTTATTCGTATCGACGAGTTGTGTTTGTCCCGTGGTGTTTCACAGCATCAACTTTTTCTTTTAGCTTTTGAAGTTTTATCTGGCAAAGCCCTTCTTGTTTTTAGGACGAATCGAAGTTCGTTACGTTCGTGGAATGATGTTGCTGCTTTGTTGAAGTCGGAGTTTTTACCTTTGGATTATGATGAGCGCTTGATGGATTCTATTCGCAGTCGTACGATGGAAGCTGACGAAACCATTGGTACTTACGTTACCTCAACGCGATATCTCTTCCTTCAGCTAGCAGAACCGGTCTCAGAGCAAATGCAGCTCAAGGTTATTCGTCGGAATCTAACGCCGTGTTATCAACTTCCTTTAACGTTGATTGAGATTACATCTATTACTTAATTAATATCTTTAGGCAAGCGTTTGGAGTGTAACATCAATTCTCGGGATTCTTTCCACTTCTCAACAACGGAGTTTGGTGACAAAGTTCAAGAGCCATCTGTAATCTTTGCTAGTAAGATTTCTACTTCCGTTTCTTCTGCTATTCCTGCTAATTGTTCTTCTAATACGTCTACACTTTCTTCTTCTGCATCTACTTCTACTCCCAATACTTATGTTCGTTGTCGTTCTCAAGGTGCTAAGCCTTTACGTACTGCTCGTTCTCTTCTTTCTCTTCCTTCTAATTTCTTTTCAGTTTTGAGGATTATTAGGCCTACTACTGATCTTTAGTATTTAGGTATGATATCTAGAGTTACTGCTTCTCCTCGTCGTTTCTCTCGTTGGTGTGTGGTGAAAAATCTTTTATGTAAGCGTGTACGCATTTCCTCTTCTGATCCTTGCGTTTGGAAGTTATTCGTACCATCGGACCAGCGCAAGCAACTTATTCAGGATCACCACCTTACATATAATTGTGATCACCTCAGTGTTAGGCACACTTTAGAAGCTTTTCGCTGTCACTTCTACTGGCCTCATATGAGACCTAAGGTTGCCGAGTTCATACGTTATTGTTCTTGTTCAAACTCGCAACAAA
This sequence comes from Aquatica leii, assembly GCA_035610365.1. Classification (NCBI taxonomy): domain Eukaryota; kingdom Metazoa; phylum Arthropoda; class Insecta; order Coleoptera; family Lampyridae; genus Aquatica; species Aquatica leii. The sequence continues at coordinate 105,859,636 of CM069432.1, forward strand.
GCAATCTTATTAAGTTACGTCACGTTTTGCCAGCAACGATGAAGCTTTCCAACACTGGTTTACCGACAAGGTCTACGCGTATACATAAGGATCGTGCTGTTTCTCCGGATGTAAAAGCCGCTGCTATTGCTTTTGCATCTCTTCCTTCAGTCGCTTCACTTTTTGGGCTTTCGACTTTCGACCTTTGCTATTCTTTTGTTTTTTTTGTTTGGTTTTGGTGGTTCGAGTCTTTGAATACGTCGTCGGTATCCTGTTAGTTGTAGCTTGGATGCTACCCAATTGTTCACCCATTTTACTGTCACCGATATTCTTTCTTTTTGGTTAAGTTCTGCTAAAATTCTTTTTGTTTCTTTCTTCTACATCTTACTTCAGGACAGACTACTTTTCCGTCTGTATATATTTATATCCGCTTAGTCGGCCTTTTTGGGATTGGTACGTCATCTATAGAATTCTCTCTTCTGCTTTTGGATTTGGTTTTTTTCTTTTCTGGAGTTTTATATTCCGCTCGTCGGCATTAAAGTCTTGAAGTATACTTTCCACTTTGGGACAGCAATTGGAACGCTCTTGTTCTGTGGCTAACTGTGATATCTTTTCTCTTCTCTTTCTTTTTTTTTTCTATTATTTTGGGCGGTTGGTTGGGCACCGTAGGGCGGTCTCTCTTTTCGTTCTTTTACGGGGTAAATAACGAATCAGGCATTAACTACAAGCCTTATCTTTCTCCGTCTTTCTCTATCTCTTATCTTTTCTACTTTTTATTTTTTTCTTCTTGAGCCTATCTATCTTTTCTATGTACCAACCATTATTTTTTTTCTTTGATTCTCTTTGTGGTTCGCTTTATGGGCGGTTGGTTTGGCTACCTAGGGAGAGGTAGTCGAGCCGTACTACAACATCTGTACTCTCTTTTCTCCTTCTATCTTTCTTGCTTTCTTTTCTCTTTTCTTGCTTGGACACTTGCTTCTTTTCCTTGTGATAGCTTTTTCTCTTAAGTGTTCACTGCAACAAGACCTAAAGCTTGTAACAAACGTTGAGCGCAAAACTAATTTGTTTTTTTTTTATTTTGCAACGCGTAAAAGGTATATAATAATATTTTATTAATGTAAACAATTTTGTAGTTTTTTTTTCTTTTAGAAATAATTATGTTAAAATCGATAATTATGTTATTTCATATTTTACTATCAAAATTTATCAAAAATTATGTGACAATTGACATCACTGAACAGAAACTTTTTTCACTCACTCATCTTCTATTAATTCGTAAATAGTTTGACAAAATAGTCTAGTAGACGGCGAAATCACTATTATATATTCTTACGCCGAAATCCTTTTCTGTGCATCATTTTCATTGTTGGGTTTAGATGGTCGAGTTATTAATGTATTAACTCTAGTTAGTAATTGCAATTTACTATTTGCAGTTACGTAACAATTTTCTCGTATAAGTAGAACAGTCTGTAATAACAAATGCTGCCAGGACAAAGTAAAAAAATACAATATTTGAACATTTCGAAATCGCTTTTGCGCTTACTAATCTTTTATAATCGTTGTATTAAGTCTTTTATAAAAACAGTTTTATAGTCAATATATGTATGTGTTTTAGAAATAATCTGATTTTTGTCAAAAAATTATAAAAATAGAACGAACGTTTCAAACGCTTCTATAACGGTTCTAAACGTAACCGTAGAAAAACTTTGTTATAACGTTAATAAAATTGCATTTTTTCTGACATATTAAAATAACAATAATAAAACGTATAATATTGGACCATCAAAGTCAACATAAAACTACAACAATAATACAACATTTTTTTAACAACGTCAACGAATTTACTGTTTAATGACCAATTTAATGTTTATCGGGAACGGCAACGTAACCTAGTTATTAAAAGTATTCTTATTTTTTTTTATTTGGAAGTTATTTACAGACAAAAAATATTTTAACAATTTTAAGTTTTCTAATCTTAATCAAAAATTTAACTAGACAATTTTCTTGCAAGCATGTAAAAATAACAAATTTGTTATTCTTGTAATGAGTATTTTTGTTTATTAACCTTACATGAAAACTGCTTTAAAATTTTTCCAAAGCATTTCAACATATTTCAAATAAGGTTTTTTTAATTTAAAAAAAAGCTATAATTATCAATGTTGACACATGTCTGTGATTTATAGGATATTAAAATAATCACAATGTATGTTACATATTTGTTGCTGTAAATAACTTAATGATTTTCTGCAAAATATTGAAACGTTCTCAAAACAATTAGAACATTCGAGGCCATTACCGAAACAGAATATTCTAGTCTCGCATAAAGTCAAATATAAAAAGTATTCTAAGAAAATTGTAGTCATCCTAAAGTTAAAATCTTCAAACGAAAAGTGCTGTCTAAACTAAACTAAAAATTTCAAAAACACAACGGAAACTTTTGAAATAATTATATTTGTATAAAAACATATACGGGTTTAAAAATAAATAACCTAAGTTAAAAAATGTTTTTTGTGTGGCTCCCTAATGATAGATTCCAAGTATACGCTCTTGCAAATTTATCAGAACATATTTTTTTAATACTTATTGAAGTTGTATAAAATTAACTCATTTTTATTTAATTTTACATTTGCTGTTCCATGAAAAAATTGTGAAATTTCTTTTATTAAGCTGATGCAAACAAATTGCTTATAGTAATTGGTAACAACATGACTAACTAAGCTTATATTCAAAACTTAAAAAATATATTGACGTAATTATTTGTTTTTGACTACATTAGTTAATAATTTTAAAAATTAGATAAATAAAACCGTTTTTAACAAAAAAAATACAAAACAAACGTTTTTTGAAAAAACATTATGAATAATAGCATTTATTGAAATAAACACATTGATGCTTTGAAAAAAAAATGATTTTTATGGCATAATAAAGTTTAAAAAAATTAATAATATTTAAACAAGTATTGACAAAAATTTAGAAATAAAAAGTAAATATAAATAATATACACGATATTATAGAAATTTTTGTACAATATATCTAAGTTTTATTTTCATAAACCAAATAACAATAAACCATTAATTTAAAAAACATTTGCAAGTAATAAGAGATTTTGCAGACATAATAAATAATCGCAATTTTACATTCAATTATTTCTGTAAAAAAAAAGACACGTGTTTAGATAAATTTTTTTGTAGCAAGGTGACAATTACACTAATTCTTAATGTAACAAATAAGCAGTAAATACAAACATTAATTTATGTTACCCTCAACATTGGCGTAAATGTACTTTTATTTACCACTAAAAAATAATAATACGTATTTGTTTAAAAACTAAATTAACAATTTACATTTACGTTAACAACCTTGTGTAAAATTAAGAAAAATAATAAACAAATTTTGTTACAACAAAAAATGTTTTACGTGACAATTAAATATGTTTTTAACTATTAAAAAATGTTATAAAATTGTTATTATTGTTAAATAATTATTTTTATTATTATATTATAAATAGCAACCATGAACAGTTTATTTTTTTGTCAAAAAGAGGTTATTTAATAGGTAAACTAAACGATAATCCTATAATTATTCCAAGAACGGTAATAATACAGATATGATTTGTAAACTAAATTTGCTTAAAATTGAACCAAAAATTAAAATCACAAATAAATTTATGATGTTATTTAAAAAACAAAGTTTTTGTATGTCAAATATACAAAGACTTATGACAGAAAAATAAAACCATTAAATGAAATTTTTTAAATTTTACAGAAACAAAAGTTAGAAGGTAAATTAGTTTAGGTAATGTCAAAAAATTAAGATCAAAGCTTGTAAAATATTAATGTTAATTTTTCGCTACAGTCGTATAATTAAATTTTATAAAGAAATACAAACAAACATGTTATTATAAATTTTACAAAAGATGAAAAAGTAAAATAAAATTATATTATAAAAAGGCTTAAAAACTATTTAATCCCTTTTCTATTACAGAAAAACGGAGCATCCTGTATATCAAAAAATAATTTGAGTAAAAGAAAAACATTAAGCAATACAAGCTTTATAGTATTTTTTGTCGCATTTACTTAATAAAAATGCTAGTTTACTTTCCCAGAAGGTTGAATTATCCGGTACACAAAAGTACTACAAAAATGAGACTGAACGAAATTCTTAAATGATGACCAACAATACAATTTTATATTCCAATACTTTAAAAGTAAACTTTGATTATTAAAATGTTATGGTTTTATAGAAAGGTGATTAACAATTTAGGTAGTTTTTTAACATACTAAATCAAGTACTGAATTAGTATAATAAAACGCGATAACTTGAATTAAGTTTCTAAAATGAATGAAAAAAGTAAACATTACCAATGCTTGTATTTTTGCAGTGTTAGTTTTAAAATAAGCAAAAAAGCAATAAATCATTACATACATAGCAAGAATAAAAAGCTCTTTGGCAGATATAAAAACATAATAAAACGCGTCGAATTAATGCAAACTTAAAAGCGATGTACAACGTAAATTAGCACCGAGGAATCCTTCTGTCCAATTTTTTTAGAAGAGTGTACATTATTGTGCATGTAGGTAACCTATACAGATTTGTTAACACTGAGCTTTAAATTTTTAAATCTTAAACAAGGTTTGATGACGATCGCGAATGACATTAACCATATCAACTTTATGCAGTGAGTGGAAAACATTTGATTTTAAAATTTTCTCTTAATCATGCTGTCCTTATATAAATGCGCTTTACTATAGTGTGCAAATGAATAATTTACTAACTTGAGCAGATTGTATGAAATGGAATAACAATAACAAATTAGATGCGTGTGGTAGAACCAATAAAGTTATGGAAACAATTTAATCAGACAAAAATATATTAGGTAGACGAACGTTTTATAAAATACAAGCATACGGTATTACGTTTACCACCGTATCATTCACTTAAATACGATTGAGTTGGTATAGAGTTTAGCAAAGATTGTTATAAACAATAAATATTATAGATAATAAATATAAATAAAATAAACTGCGACAAACAAGGTCTACATGTGAATCACTTAGAAAAAATGTGGCAACGTGATGAATTACTAGATAAAATTGTAGAAGATCTGTAGTTTATAATAAAACCTAGATCCTCCGCTCATAAAAGCTTTAATGAACAAGACCAAAGTGACAGTTCTTAGTTTTTTTTTAAATTGTATCTTACGATGCATAATAAATAAGTTTAAAATTAATTAAAAAAACATAGGTATATGCATAGATCATTGAGAATATCAAAAAAATTTAATCATAAACACTGTAGAAAAAATGTTGTTTCGGCCTCCGAGTGTTACTTTAAAAAAACACGTTTGAAACATTTTCTACAACGGTTTAAGTACTTATCTTTTTTATCAATTAAGACAAATTAACTGTGTCTTTTGGTGTATTTTCTAAAATAATTTTGTTAATTTTAGACATTACAAATATTAACGAAAGAATTATTATTGAGAATTAATCTATTAGCTGACATTTAATTTGACATGTAAACATTAAATTAAATTATGTCTTCTGCCGATGACACCACATACCTAGTAACAAAATTTTTAGCTACAATTTATCTTAATAATGTTATGATTTTTATAAATTTTAAATTTATCCCGGCGGTAACGATGGAGGGGTATTAGTAAGCCGCGTATGAGAAGTGTGTGTATGACATATAATAAATTTTTCAAGTAAAAAAAAAATCTACGTGATTTTTTTTAATCGTTGATGGTAGTTTCTGGAGTTTTTTTTGTTATAGTTTTTCAGAAGTGGGTTTGTACTCGAAAAACGCATTATATGGAGATCGTGTGAAATTGCGTGGTTAAAATTTTGCATCACAATTATCGCGCAAATAACGTATCTGTTCATTGAATGTTAGCGCGATTTGTTGATTTTTTCATTTTTGTTTTGGGTGTTTGTTTTGTTAGTGGAGTATTGTCAAATAACTAAGATTTTGTGTTATATAAATCGGGTGGTTAATTTAGATAATACGTGCAACAATGTCGTCTCTTAATCAAGGTGTAAATGACAGCAGTAACGATAGTGGTGATGTCCCAAGACATTATTCAAATATACAACAGGTTCTACTATTATTTGACCCAGTGAAAAATTAAATTTCAATGGAAGATTGGATTGAAAAAATGGAAGAATATTGTAAGATGTATTTATGGGATGGAATTGCGTTAATGCATTATGTTTTATCGAAACTCAAAGGCGTAGCTGCTAAATGGAAAAACAGTGTAGCACAACATAAAAGTTGGAATGAATGGAAAGAATTACTTTGCGAAACTTTTGTTTGTGATGAAAGCGAAGTTAATTTACGTAGAAGTGCTGAAAATTATAAATGGAGTTATCAACAAGATGTTGTTGAGTATTATTTTGAAAAACTTGGCGAGATGCAATAAATGTGGCATGAAAGAACGCGAAAAAATTGAATAGATGGTGGATGGCTTAAATAGTGAAGAGTTCACGAAATATTTAGGACCGTTGTGTAGGTAAAAAAAGTTGTCTGATTTATTAGTGGACTTGAAAGCAGGCGTTCAACTAATTCGCAAATAGCAAGGTGGCAATAAATACAAACCATTTGAAAAAAAAACCTCATTAAAACCAAAATAATAAGGTCACAAATGTTAATCATACAAATAACAGAGGTAGTAAGGTTAGGAAATGCTTTCTCCTAGAGTCGATAGTACTAGCGAAAATACACGACCGAACAAAGTACTGTGCTAGTTGTGTCACAAAACGATACACATTCCAAATATTTTAAACAACCCTTTGATTAATAATAAGTCAATGCAGTGTTACATAGACTTGGAAAGTAGTTGCGTTACGATGCGTGCAGATGTTGCAGAAGATAATGGGTTTTCATTTTATGAAATGGACACTGAACCAATAATCGGATATGGTAACGGGCAAGTGAAACTTTTAGGGTTATTTACTGCAAATTTAACGATTGATAACGTTTGCGCAAAAGTGAAAATACATGTGGTACCTAAAAATTCCCAGCAAGTTGCTTTGATTGTAGGACATCCATATACAGAACAATCCCATATCGTGATTACGAGTAAAAGTAATAAACTATTAATTCACAGCGTCGACAGTGAAATGCCGAATTCCAATTGTGAAAAAATAAAAACAAGTTTAATAACAAACGAGGGTGTGATCATTCCTAGTAACTATTTGGGACGTATAAGTGTAAGTAGTGATTTGTCTAACTACGATCTGTGCATTGAGGTTGGTATTCGCGAGAAAGGACAAGCAACTCCACGATGTGTAGTGAGACCCGATAATAAAGGAAAATGTGTGCTGCCAATCCTCAACATTTCGGAAGAAAACATTTGTATTAATCAAGATACAAACATAACACGCGCGGAAGTGTGTCGAGATAGTAGTAACAAGGCGCATGTATCCAGAGAAGTTAATAAAGAAGAAATTACCGAAGAAGAGGTAAATAGCGAGTTACAAGGTGAGGATAAATGTATGTTAATGACGTTCTTAAATAATTATCAAAACTTAATGGCGAAAAATATGTGTCAAGTCGGTGTTACTAATAAACTCTTGATGGAAACTAAACTAAATAGTGATATAGCTGTGTATTATAAACTTTATCGACTATATTTTAGTGAGCGGGAGCAAGTAAGAAACATTGTAGATGAACTAAAATCGTCGGGTATAGTGGAAGATACGACATCTCCATTCGCAAGTCCTGTTACTTGTAAAGAAGAAAACCGGTGATGTGAGACTTTGTACTGAGTATTACCACTGATTGAAGATCAAGCGGAACTCTTGATGAATAATTGTTATTTTTGCACGTTAGATTTAAGTAGTGAGTATTATCAGGTACCTCTTGAAGGAAGTGCGAAGGAAAAGACCGCGTTTATCACGCCGGATGGACATTATCCATTCACGCGTATGCCGTTTGGACTGTGTAATGCCCCATCTGTTTTCTAAAGGTTTCTAAACAACGTGTTAGATAAACTACGGTACGACATGGGGATGGTGTATTTGGACAATATTATTATCCCGTCCAGTAGTGTGCAAAAAGGACTAGAAAAATTAGAATTAGTGTTTAAAGTGTTGCGCGATGCTAATCTTACATTGAAACTTTACAAATGTTATTTCCTTATGGGTAATATTGAATATTTAGGATTTGAGAAATCTAAGTTAGGTATACAGCCAGGTACACCAACGGATGTGAAAACATTGCAAAGTTTTGTCGGGTTGACTAGTTACTTTAGACGCTTTGTGAAAAGTTTTGCCATTATTATGCGACCTATAATAAGGGCGTTAGTTTTAAGTGGTCAAGAGATCAAGAAAACGCATTCAATGAAATAAAGACGAAACTATTGCACCGTCCAGTACTTGCCGTGTACGATACCAAGCCAAAAACAGAGATGCATACAGATGCCAGTTCTGTGGGTATAGCCGAAGCTTTATACCAAGTTCGGCAGGACGGTATGTTGCACCCAGTTTCTTATTTTAGTAGAAAAACAACAAAGAATGAAGCTCAATATTATTATTTTGAGTTAGAAGCCCTAGCCATTGTCTGTGGGTTGCAGCGTTTTAGAACATATTAAATCGTTATACCTTTTGTAATTCGTACAGATTCGAATAGTCTGAAATTGTTAGCAGATAAACGAGATTTAACCCTAGAATAGGCAAATGATTTGTACGCCTTTCAGAGTTCAATTACACTATAGAGCATCATAAAAGTAGTAGCAATATTGTGGCTGATACACTAAGTAGAAATCCAATCGACGATGCTTAGGAACCCATAATTGAGGGATTGCCAGTTTGGGGTATAAAATTAAATACTGATTGGGCGGCTGGAATTCAGAGAGATAGTGCGGAAATTCAAAATATTTGAGATAAATTGGAAACGGGAGATAGAGAAACACACGAGAAGTTTAAGGTGGTAAATGCAAGAGTTTATCATTGTAAGAGGGGTGTATTGCAGTTATATGTACCAAAACCTTTAAGAATCGAATTAGTGTCCGAAACGCATAAAATGTTAATGGATGCTGGAATAGAAAAAAACTGTCATGAAACTGAAGGAAACTTACTACTTTCCAAAAATGTAGGATGTTGTGAGACATTATATACTGCGGTCCATTAATTGTTTGTATTACAAAACTCTGCAAGGAAAACAACCAGGTTTATTACATTCATTAGATAAAGGAAATTATCCATTTCAAAGTTTATACATAGATCACTTAAGACCTTTTATAGCAACCAAGCATGGTGATAAATAACTTATTGTAGCAGTTGATTGGTACAGTAAATATACAGTTTTTAAAGCAGTACCAGATACAAGCGTTGAACATACGGTAATATTTGCTCATGAATTAATGTCACATTATGGGAAAGCTCAACGAATTTTCACAGATACAGGAGCAGCGTACACAGCGAAAGAGTTTGAAAAATTTTCTGTGGACTACAATATACAATATGTAAAGATAGTTTCAAACAAGCCACGAGCAAATGGTCAAATGGAACGGGTCAATAGTATGATTGTAACATTTCTGTCTACAAGCACTGATGACCAGAATAGAGAAGCTTGGTGTAATAAAGTTGCTGAATATAGTGTAACGAAAAGAAATCAAGCAGATTTAATCTTTAAGTTTAAACCAAATGCGGTTAACGACAATCCATTAACAAACGAAATCAATGAATTAAATTCGAAATTTGTTACAAGCTTTTGTTATTTACGAACCTGCACGGCCAACTCGCAATAGTCGGTGAGAGGGGTAGGTTCCTAGATACATTAAATATATTTAAGGGCGCCAGAGCTTATCCCAAAGTAACTTCTGTCCCGCTCAAGACAGGCGGTAGAAACTTGTAACAAGATGTTAGGTTCGTAATGCTGAAAGAAACGAAAAAAAAGAAACTACGTCGTTAACCACAATTGTACTTTAATTACTCTATCAAGATAAATATATTAACAGTTAAATAGCCAAATATAAGCCGGTACTGGAGAGAATATAGAAAAGAGAATAGCAGCAGGATCGGCAACTTACACTACACGTCAAACAAAAGTGTAACTACCATAACATGTATAAAACTTTATCAGTAAGTAACATTAATAATGATAATTGACGGTGGATATAAGCAGCAAGCGATAAGTCTTTTACTGAACCTAATTGAGTCACAATAACAAGTAACAAATCAATTCGAACGTACGATTAGCAAATATATTAAGTCGTGAGTATGCACCGTAGCGACAACGAATAAATAAGTAAAAGTTGACTTACCAAATTCCAGGGCTACTTTCAGAAAAACGTTTTTCCTACTGGCTTCCTGCAATTAAACTTCCTGAAAAATAATCGTGTCTACCTGGCGACTCACAAACTACAAATAAAAGACACATTTAAGGGACAGTAATCGAACCGACACTTATCGTATGCTGTTACATTAATTTTCCGTCTATGGTGGTGTTAAGTTATTGCCTCCGAATAGAATTCAATCGTATCCAGTAATTATGATCTTCCGAACAAGGTGATAGTCATCAAGGTATTAATTGCCTCCGAATAGAATTCAATCTTATCCAGTAATTAGGATCTTCCGAACAAGGTGATGGTCATCAAGGTATTAATTGCCTCCGAATAGAATTCAATCGTATCCAGTAATTAGGATCTTCCGCTTCCGATTATAGTTTTTCCTTGAGGATTTTAGGTAACGATAAGAATACCCCTATTCATGGAGGTAGCACATGGCGCTGACAAAAGACATAAAAATTACCTTTAATTAAAGAAAGAACACAATCCACTTACTCTGCGTGAATAAATTAGTTATTTAAGGAAACTACTAATTTCCATCGTGTCCCAACACGTGGATGATTTTAGAAAACGAATTTTTCACTCACGCAGACATAGATTAACACATGCACGATGTTAAAGTCAAAATGCCGATATCTCACCGGATATCGTCTACTCAATACGAAGTGACCAACGAACCCGATAGATGGCGTCGAGAAATATAAAAGTAATTTTTAATTAAACTAATATACAGGGTAATGCATTATTTAAATTTATGCACGTAACAAATTGAGTAGAAAGGAAGATGATCGCCACGTCAGTGAACTATTAGAAGAAAATAGAACTAAGATGAAAAAAACATATGACAAAAAACGCAAGGAAGCTCCTTAATACAAAGAGTTAAACCTGTTAATGGTACAATATGAAAAAAAAATTTTTTTGATTCTTATTGTAGTTGGATTAAGGATACTGTACTAATGACGAGGACGTCATTATTTTTCAGGATGGCCTAACTGTTATGATTTTTATATGTTTTAAATTTACCGCGGTGGTAATGATGGAGGGGTAGTTAGTAGGCTGCGTATGAGAAGTGTGTGTATGACAAATAAAGTTTAATGATTTATTACCGAATTAATTTTTAATGTAAATGTACCTTTAAAATATTAAAATGACACCAACCACGTCTTTACAAGGAATACGTTTACTCAGTTTACATCTGTTTTCATTTTATTTTGCAACATCTTTTGTACAAATTTACTATAAATAACGTTTTTCTTTATTTATAGACAAAAAACTACATTTATCTTTAAAAACAGTTTTATAGATGGTACATATGATTACATTTCTCACAATTATTATATTTTGTTAATATAAGATTGTAGTAAATTGTCAGGTGACCTACTAAGTGAAATGTTAATCATGTGCTTTATAGTACAGCAAAGCGTTTTTTTTTTCTTTTATTGTACATGTAATAAATTTAATAGATTATCCTAAAGCAACGCAATTATTTAATACAATATAAAACATAAAAAAAATGAAATTATATATTTTAAATAACTATTGATAAATTTAATAAATTAATAAAAAAATATTTAATAACATTGATAACACAATGTATTAAAATAATTGCTTTTTTTTCAAATTCAAATAATTTCTAGTAGTTAGTCTAAGTTACACTGTATTATTAACTGTTTTCTGATAAAAGCAAAGAATGTTATAAATTTTCATTAAACTACGTATAGATACGAAAACTGATACAAAACAGTAACGTTTGGTTTTTCATTATTAATGTTAGCCGTTTGTCACGGTCGTTTGATTAGATCGTTGATTGATTGTTGTCTTGGTCAATTTTACATGTCATGCAATAACTTTCTTTAGTTTTTATGTATACAATTACAGTTGTGTATATATATATATTTGTATCTGATTGTTGTAATGACCATTTAAATCAATTCAAATAGTTTTAAAAACCGTAATAATTTGATTTTTTACACATTAACAAAAAGTTTAAAATTTTTGGAATTTTAAAATAGGTGTTTGTAATAATGTAAATAAATGATGCAAATTTATTTAATTCCTAATAAAAAAATATACATACATTTTAATAAAAATAATGTAAATTAATTTTATAAAATATGCTATCTTTTAGTACACAAGTAACTGAGTTATTAATAGTATATTATACAAGGTTGAAAAGTGTATGATTATAACTTCAGCGACAGATTATACCGCGAGACGTAAAGCGTCAAAGAATATAAGTCTGGCAGTTTCCAATCATTTACTCTGCTGTGGTATATATAAATATTTTTTATTATTAGAATTATTAAAACTTTTTTACTTGTTACTAAAACAAATTTAAAATTTACGATATCGATTTCAAATTGAAATTAAAATATTTTAGTAGAATGTAAACTTTTGTTTGCATTCTACTATTGGACGCCTCTACGGATAGGAATCACATTTAAAAACCAGAAAACTAGATAGTGATACATTAAAGTATTTTGTTTTGTGATTATGACAGTTGTCATTAGGGATTCACAGGTTTGGCTTGGTTTTTAAAAGCTTGACTTGAAATCAAGCCAAGCTTTCGTAAAATTAGGACAAGCTTTTAGATAATCAAGCCAAGTTTAGTATGAGCTAAACTAAGCTTTTACAGGACAAGTTTTCAAGCGTTTACCAAGCTTTCAAGCTCTTGAAAATAATATTATCTTTATGTAAAATTTATATTGCAAAATAAGATTTATTAAAGACAATTTACACAATTCACTTTAGCAAACAGCGTCAACTAAAGAAATCCAAACAGAAATTAAGCAAGTTGAACTGAGTTTTAAGAAAACTAAATTTAAAATTTATACTTTTTACGTTGCATTGTTTTTTGTTTATTTAGCTGAAGTTTTGTTTTGGTTGCAACCACAGATAAGCATAATCTAGTACACAAAGTACATTTTCTTAATTTTTGTTAGTTAGGTTAGGTCAGTGTAAGTACGAAAAGATAAAGATTGGTATTTGCGGTAATTATTTTACTAACAATTTATTTTGTGGTTTACGGATAATTAAAGAGAACCATAATTAGCGCAATACATGAAGACGTTTAACAATACGGATCTCACAGCATTTACCACATGGTTATAATCAAAAATCAGTCATTACTTATTTAAATAGATAAAACTCGGATAAAACCGTCCTAAAAACTTTAATTTCAAATATCACTTTATACCAAATCAAGAAAAAGATTTATTTAACGCCACAAGAAAACTTTTCACTAAGTTTGTAGTTATTTATCAGGATCAATCCGAAGTCAAGCGAGAACGCATCATCAAGTATACACATTCAAACCTCGCACCGTAAATACTTTGTGAGGGCAGTGTTTTGTGCCTATTACTCTGCCCAACCCCTACCACACATGAATAAATCTAGTGTTGCTATAACCATAAAATGTTTATTGTATTTCTAATTATATAATTAATAATTAGATAATTAAGTAAATGTAACTATGAATTTGGGTTTATTTAATAATTTTAATACCTACGTACAGACATGGATAACATCTGATATGGTATACTAGACGACGCGTTGTCACTTCACTTCGAGGTTATGAGGTAACCTATGTTGGTTGGGTAATCGCTTATACTGTAGCAGTGAGCTGTAACACGCGGGGGATACGTGGTCCAAGACCATAAAATTTTTTTGCGGTAGAAGCAAAGAAAAGTTTGAAAAAGCTTGAAACTAAGCCAAGTTTGTATGTCCACAAACATACGTTTCAAGCCAAGCTATTTGGCTTGGTGAATTTCTAATTGTCGTTAGTTTAATAGAATTGATATTGACGTCATTTGTAATTGTGATCTACAACACAAAAATTAATAGACAACGTAATTGGTTTTAGCTAAAGTTACCAAAATTGTTTAGAAACATTATAGCTTTAAGCACTGATTGTAACTGAAATATATTTAATTTAGTCATATTTACATTTAGTTAAACCCAAATCACTTATATTTTTAAGAACAAACTAATTTTTCTAGTAAACGATTTCAATTCTTAAAATAACATTAAATAAAATGTCTTGTCTTGCTTTGTAAACTACTGGTTGCTGTATAGGTTTTAATTGTTACGTATAACAACAGTAGGTTCTAAAGTAGCATTTATTTAAGGTAAATAATGTTATATTATTAATCACTGGTTTATAATAAACATATTCACATTTGCTGATAGTTTTATAACGGTTTTAAAGAAATAACAGCTAAAAAACTATCTACCAGAAGCAAGAGACAAATTTAATGCTATTTTAAGAATTGAAATCATTTGTTAATTAAATTAATTTGATTTTAAAAATGTAAGTTAATTGAAGTTTGTGCTTAACTAGTGTGAATATATTTTAGAAATAATCATTGCTTAAGGTAATAATGTTTATAAACGTTTTTAGTAACTTTAGCAAAGAAACGTACGTTGTTTATTAATTTTTGTGTTGTAAATCACTATCACGAAGTACGTCAAAATTAATTCCATTTAATGGCAACTGTCGCACACGCTTACTTAATTTTTAATTTAAAATTGATAGCTTATATTTTTAATTTGATTTAGTACCATAGTGATAAGGTTTATATAATAGTGGACAAAATTGTATATAGAGCACGGTTGAGAAGATGATTACAACCTGCGCGACTTATATTTCCCAATGTTTTGCCTCTTGCGATATAATCTGTCGCTTAGGTTATAATCGTACACTTCTCAACTTTAGTATATGATATAGTATTTTTTTAAAACCATTATAAAATTATTAGAAAATGCAAATATATTTATTATTAACTAGTAGATAATAATGAAATATTATTAACCTGCGCTTAAAAAATGCTACTTCACCAGCTACTATTATACGTCATAATAAAAGCCTAGCTAGTAGTAGAAAAAATAATTTAAAATTAAAATTATACTGTTACAATAAAAAAATTATAGTAGTTTTATTTAATATCAAATGTATTAAAATATGTTATAAAAAGTAATAGTTTAAGTAAATATGCGGTAACAATTATTAAAACTGCATGGTTTTTGAATTATTTTAATAACTTTCTTACAATTTACTTTATTATTTAAACAAAAGTGAAACTTAACTTTTAACTTAATAATACACCAACAATTTTAAAAGCATTTGTAACGATTTTAAACACACTATTCTAAATAATTTGTTTTTTTTAAATGTTTATTTTAAATTTATTAGTTTTTAATTATCTTAAATTTTAATTTATATAAAAATTATTAAAAAAAATGTTTATTTTATTGTTAATTCTTATTTTATTGGAAACTTTGTTTTTTTCGAAACTATACATTTTATAAAATTAGTGTATAAATTATAAAATTATAAAATAATTCTAATTTGATTTCATTAAACGTTTTTAAAAATAAAACACTGCAGTAAATTTGTATGTTAAAATGTTTAAATCGTCTTTGAGTGGTTTAAAAAATACAACTAGTTATAACGAAAAAGCTAAAATACGTTATAATACTTTTTGTATCTAGATTTTAAAAAACAATATTAAATTTTAAAAATTTATATTATTTGAAAAATCAAAGTTTGTGTATGTCAACTATGGAAAAACTTTTAGAAAAAAAAATAAACACGTTGATTTCAAATTTTACAATAGCTCAAGTTAAGACCTAGTTTAGTTGAGGTATTATTAAGATTACAATTTTAGAGATATTAATTCGTCATTACAGTCCTACAATCTTCGTATTTAAAACAAAACAAAAGTCTTTAGAAAAGGCTTAATGAATGAAAACATTGTTGTTTTATCTTGTAGTTTTATCCCAAAGCATTTTGAATTTTGCAGATGTAAAATCAACTTTCAACGTTTACCGCCGTTATAAATATTTACCCTTATTTCTTTTACATAATAACGTTACTAAGGGTTGATAAATATTGTTCAACAACATAAAAAATTAGTTGCATATAAACATGATTTTACTGCACAGATGCTAACTAAATTTAAGTTGTGCACAGTACAAAGAACGGAACCTATGGAACTAACTGATCTGGTTCTGTATTTTGTTGTATGTGCCGGGCATATTGGCAGCTATATGATATGATTGTACTCAGCAGTAATCACTGATTAGAGAAAAACTTACCATCATTCTTAAAATAGCATTTTTGTGTTCAAGATTTTAGTAAAACACAGTACATTTTTCATTACAGATCTATTTTCTAAA
This sequence comes from Aquatica leii, assembly GCA_035610365.1. NCBI lineage: Eukaryota > Metazoa > Arthropoda > Insecta > Coleoptera > Lampyridae > Aquatica > Aquatica leii. The sequence goes on from CM069432.1 coordinate 105,876,083, forward strand.
AAGTAACAAAACCATTGATTGACTTGAAAACGTATATGTTACACAAAAGCATTTAGAATATTTTATATCTTCACCGGGACTGAGCAAGACAAAAAATATTTTAAAAATGCGGTTATAACTATTCACAGTTAAAATTTATAAATTTTTCTCTGTGTTTATTTTATTTTTAATTTAAAATCAAGTTTTTCGTTTAGTGATAAAAAAATTAAGTTAGTATCTAAAAACCTTTTGGCAATGCGATGGTCAGCTAGAACAGACGCAACAAAAGCGCTTTGATTGTTATAATCTGAATATAAGCAACACTAGAATCTCAATTTATACTATAAGAATTTTAAATTATTTCGATTTTTTTATTTTTTACTCATAGTAGTTAAAAACAATCAGCCAAAATACTATTGTTTTTAAACAAAATTTAATAACCCGTTTTAAACATGTGCTTTGCTACCGCTGAATTAAAAGATTGCTTATGACTACATCTTCGATCTTCTTTGATACGAATTTTTACGTTTCTACTTGTTTCTTTAAGGCATTGTCGACCACAAAAGCAATAAATGCTATAAACGCCGTTAGACTAAAAAGAAATAATGTTTTTATTTACTATTAGCGATAAATTAGTAAATCCATTGAAATATTAAAAAATTCAATTAATATAAATAGAAATTCTGGTTTTCCCTTACCGGAGATTTGGAACCGGAAGTTCATCTATAAATTCAAGACTTCAAGATGCAATAGATCAGTATATTCCAAGCTCTAAAAATGTTTACTGCAACGTGTTATGAAAACTAAGCTTGTAAAAAATCGAGAATAAAATATCAATGTTACTATATTTAAAAAAATTATAATTAATATTATAAGTTAATAATAATAACTCGATGTTACATACATTCAATTACAAGTATCGTAAAAAGAGTTGAAGTGAAAGTACAATCAAAGACAAATTGAAACGGAGTTGACCCGTTTTGTAAAATAAGTTAGTAATTTCGACGTAACAAACAAACTTTTAAGCAATTACGACGGTTAGATTATATTGTTGGAATTATAGCACAATTTAAAAACATAGAAATAAAATTAGAAGAACGTATCATAGCAGAAACTTGTACATTTATTGCAAATAATTCGGATAAAGATTGCAATAAACTCAAAACAAAGTATTTTGTTTCAATCGAGGGGTCTGGTCGGCCATATTTTGTTACAAGTTTTTTGGGTTTTACGAACCTTGCACGGCCAACTTACAATAGTCGGGATTAGGAGAGGTTCAAAGAAACAGTAAATATGCTTAAAGGCGTCAGAGCTGATCCAAAGTAACTTTCTATCTCGCTCAAGACAGAACGGTTCAAACTTGTAACATGATGTTAGGTTCGTAACCCTATGTTGAGGATTATCACAGGTATATCGAATTCTCATTACAGAGATGCCAGTAGTATCGGCAACACACAATACATAAGTAAATTACAGTGAAATAGATAGTGAAGAATAGTTCGTAGTAAATATTGTTTGTATACAATAAGCGAAATACACAAAATAATTAGTAATATGGCATTACTGACAATCACACAGTGATAATAAATTACTACATCAATATTAACCTATCGTAACAAGTCGTGGTAATACATCGTAGGCGAAGCATACAAAGGAAGTAATAATACGACCTTATTGATAATAAAACATCGAGACTAATTACGGAATTAATATAGCACTAACGTTAATTACTCGTTGGTAGTACACAGCATGCGCAACTCAAAATAAGTAAAAGTTACTACCTAACTGGTAAAACAACAATATTAATAATTACGGAACTAATAATAGCAAAAGTTTCGTGAGTGATCTTTCTGACAACGAATAACATACATAAAACAACTTACCCCTAATACAGGAACTTTCACTCGTACGAAGAAAGCGCTTTCCCCGGCAAGCAATCCTGTAAACACTCTTAAATAGCAAGTCGTGTCAAACCAATTCCTCACGAAAGTAAAATCTATAAAATGATTATTTATAGTTAACGAAAGTACATAAAGCCTAACCCGGTCGTCGTAGGCAACAAAAGCTAAAATGAAGACAGAAATTTAGGCATACGCCAAGGACAGAACCCTAAAATCCAAAACCAACCCTAAAACACAATAACACCCAACCCAAGAAGAAACGTAGATGAAAGAAGTTTTCCAAGTTTGCTAAGCATCACCAACCAGATGTGTCCAAAAGTCGCATGAAGCGGAATGATATTTCAAAGAACCAGAAACTCAACCAACAGAAGAGAAGTATCAGAACAGGTACTCGTTGAAAATCGACAACAGTCGTTACGCTATAAAGCAAGAAAGCAACGCAGTCCCATAGACCTTACTGACCGACCATACTAAGCAAACCAAGAGAAAAAGAAGAAGGATAGGAAAGAAAGAAGTAGAAATAAGAAGTCATGATTATCTGTTGCTAATCGAATGTTCGTAGATCCTCCATCGCTGCGTTAAACTGTGACAATGAAACTTATAAGCCGATAAATGGAATAGAATATCCCAAGAAAACACCAAAGAGAAAAGTAGCAAAAGAGATATCCTAAGAATGACCAACAACGTCCAGAAAAGCCGACCAAGCGGAAATACATAAAGTACAGAAAACGGAGTTGTAGTCTGTCTCAAGTTTCAGACTTACACAGCAGAACAAATAACCTACTAAGCCCAACGTAGCAAAAGAGAGAATTAGCAAAAGAAGAAAATAAAGAGAAAAGAATATGGTTGCAGTGAACACTAAAGAAAGAAGTAACTAAAAAGAAAAAGAAAGAAAGTGTTCAACCAACAAGCTAAGATAAAAGAAAAAAAGAAAAGAGATAATTGCACTAAAGGCGAACCTTCAAAATCAAAAGAGAAAAAAATGAAATGTAATAGCGAAGGCTTCCACGGCCGGAATCTATACTAACATTAGAATGTCTTCCGGGTTTGGGCCGTGTCATAGTTGCAACCGAAGCTGCCAACGTTTCGCCCACTTTCGTAAGGGGCTTCATCAGGGCGTGAGATAAATCGCAAAACTCAAACAAGCAATCGAAATCTTACTAAGAACTTCTCAAAAGTTAGGTTATCCACTTGTAAAACAAGCCATAACCTAAACTATGAAAAGGTGAGAAAGAAAACGATAACCTGAAAAAGCAAACGAAAATCTAACAAAGAACCACTACCGAGTTAGGTAATCAACTTGTGAACCAAGCCAGATTCTAAACTCCGTAGAAGTCACTTCTACCGTAGAAGAAACGAAAGGGAATGACCAGCCCTTCAATGCCCAACCAACCGCCCATTGGATAAAAAAGAAAAAGAAAGAGAAGAGAAAAGGTATTACAGTGAGTCATAAAACAAGGGCGTACCAATTGCTGTCCCCAAATTGGAAAGTTTACTCCAAAACTTAAATGCCGACAAGCGGAATAGGAAACCCAACAAAGAAAAAAACTAAACTAAAACCAAAGCGAGAGTTCTACTAGTGACTTACCAATCTCAAAATGGCCGACCAAGCGGATGTAACTATATACAAATAGAAAGGTAGTCCGTCCCGAAGTAAGATGGTTAAGAAAAAACCCAAAGAAATTGATTAGAAACTCAAGAAAGAAAAAGAAATTTAGTACAGCAAACTGGAGAGAACAATTGGGGAGTATCCCAGCTATAACCAACAAAATACCGTCAACATAATCAAAGAACCAAACCAAAAAGTCTACAGACGAGAACCAACAGAAAAGCCAAAAGTCGAAATCCTAAAGCGAAACAAAACAGATTAGAACTTACGACGCTTGCGACGCCGGTGAAAAAGAAGTGAACGATTAATAGAAGGACGCAACGAAGCACAACCAAAAATGTCAAAACGAAACGGTGTTGACGAGAGAGAACTAGCTTTCGCATCCGTAGAACATCTACGACCTTTAGAAGGATTCGCAAAAGTTTGTCGAGCTAGTACAGAAGGAATAGATGAGGTAGAGCCAGCAGTATCCCGATCCAATCGTTGATCTAAACTAAGCGCTTTCTGCGACCGACAAACCGGGCAATAGCGAACGTACTCTGCCACTTTCGATCTCATATGAGGCCAATAAAAACGACGCCGAAGAAAAAGTAATGTCTTGGCGACACTACGATGCCCAGAAGTGGAGTGGACGTGATGATCATGAATGATTGGCTTACGGTGGTCGTTTGGAACGACCAGCTTCCACAGATGCTTATCATCAGGAGAAACCCGTATTCGTTTCCACATAAAACCTTGAACCACTAACCAACGAGAAAATCGGCGAAGAGACGCTGATACCTTACCCACTAACTGGTTGTACCATGGGTCTTTAGTAGGGCAGGTAATGCCCAAAATCGAAGACAAACCAGAAAGAGAAGGTACAAAACGTGAAGGTATAGCATTTTTAGAAGTACAACGAACACGATTATTAGATTTAGAAATAGAGATCGAAGGAGAAAGTGAAGAAGTATCGAGAGAACAGGTAACCGGAGTAGACAACCGCTGACTATCATAGTGCTCACATGCGTTAACCGAAGTTGTCTCAAAAGATGTAACTTGAGAAGGCGTAGGTGGTTTATACTCATCACTAATTCTTCGAAAGTAGAAATCGACATTAACGCAAGCCCTGCCTGATAAAACGGAGTCAGATTGCGACGCACGATCTTGAGTTGCGTGTGATAAGAAACCGGTTCTAACATTTGTAAGAAGAGGTACCGCATGGTGGTAACGTACATCCCAATAGATTCGTTAGCTCCCATAGTACGCTTCCGAATTGTCTCCATTAAGCGATCGTCGTAATCTACCGGAAGAAATTCCGCTTTCAACAGCGCAGCAACATCCTTCCAAGAACGCAAAGAAGTTCGGTTTGTCCTAAAGGAAAGAAGAGCTTTGCCAGACAAAACCTCGAAAGCTGAGAGAAAAAGTTGATGTTGTGAAACACCACGAGACAGGCACAATTCGTCAATCCGCAGAAGAAATTCCATAAGCAAAGAAGGATCTTCACCAGAAAAAATAACATTCCAATTTCCTAAATTCGTTTCGGAATCAGAGTCCGAAGAAGTAAGAAGTGGTGGTTCTTCATCTGAAGAATACATAGCTAAAACAATAACAAGTAAACAAGAAACTAACCAAAGCTGTCAACTACCGCAGAAATCTGCCACCACGTGTCCGACAAAAATTCAAAATAACAGTAAGTACAAGCCGTACCGCTACCAAGTAATTAATCCAATAAGAAAAAAAATTAATCGACGTAGTCAAGTCAATCCAAAATCAAAGCGAAGGTCCGATTAAAAGAAACGTAAGCAAAGTGCTAATCTACAGTCAAACTGCAGCACTAAAGAAAAATAAAAAAAGTAAAAGTTAGTGAAGTAACTCAGACGTCAAGTCTAGTAGCAATAACTAAGTAAACAAAGCAAAGTAAATCGAACCCACGTAAGCCTAAGAAAAGGTAAAAGGAATCAATAAAGCTAGAAGAACTTATGATCGCACACATTAAATCGAGAGAAAGTGAACAACGTAAACTACCTTTGAGTGATCGTAATGCTATGCTAATCACAATTAAAGAAAATAGCTAAAAGAAATATAGAGAAATGAGAAATTCGCTATGAGAAAAATCGAGAGATCGCGAAATCGACGCAATCGAGAAATCGGGGCCCTAAAGTTGGGCAGCCAAATTTGTTACAAGCTTTTTGGGTTTTACGAACCTTGCACGGCCAACTTACAATAGTCTGGATTAGGGGAGGTTCAAAGAAACAGTAAATATGCTTAAGGGCGCCAAAGCTGATCCAAAGTAACTTTCTATCTCGCTCAAGACAGAACGGTTCAAACTTGTAACATGATGTTAGGTTCGTAACCCTATACTCGGCTGTTCGAGTAGTCAACGTTTGTTATTAACTAAAGACGAGTCAAAGAGGAAGGTATGTTGTCATCAAAGAGCAAGTAACCACAATAACAACTTTAATTTAGAATCGTTGAGGATTATCACAGGTATATCGAATTCTCATTACAGAGATGCCAGTAGTATCGGCAACACACAATACATAAGTAAATTACAGTGAAATAGATAGTGAAGAATAGTTCGTAGTAAATATTGTTTGTATACAATAGGCGAAATACACAAAATAATTAGTAATATGGCATTACTTACAATCACACAGTGATAATAAATTACTACATCAATATTAACCTATCGTAACAAGTCGTGGTAATACATCGTAGGCGAAGCATACAAAGGAAGTAATAATACGACCTTATTGATAATAAAACATCGAGACTAATTACGGAATTAATATAGCACTAACGTTAATTACTCGTTGGTAGTACACAGCATGCGCAACTCAAAATAAGTAAAAGTTACTACCTAACTGGTAAAACAACAATATTAATAATTACGGAACTAATAATAGCAAAAGTTTCGTGAGTGATCTTTCTGACAACGAATAACATACATAAAACAACTTACCCTTAATACAGGAACTTCCACTCGTACGAAGAAAGCGCTTTCCCCGGCAAGCAACCCTGTAAACACTCTTAAATAGCAAGTCGTGTCAAACCAATTCCTCACGAAAGTAAGATCTACAAAATGATTATTTATAGTTAACGAAAGTACATAAAGCCTAACCCGGTCGTCGTATGCTGTGATACCCCGTCGAAGACAGGTGGTTACGCAGGTATCTGCCGCCTGAGTAGAATCTCGACAAATTGTAAGTAGCTTCGGTACCTTAAATTTTAACCATACGTCGTATGCATCGGATTATATTCGTCCGACGAAATTATTATTCGAAATGGATTCTTTATAAATCGTTATCGAATAGGAACAGATGCCAGCACGTGGCGGAACGGCTATTAAATTACGAGAAATTACAACAGAGTTTTAATAAATGACAGCCATTAGCTTACCCGGTGACGACTCAAATGTATTATAAGCGTAGTATCCTTATAAATTGGTCCCCATTACGGTGGATGGTTTTAGGAAATTTAATTGCAAGCCCCACCGGCCATTTTATGCAGTTGTCAAGTTAAAGAATTCGTCGTAAATGACAGTCACGCGTAAAGATCGGTAGGGGGCGTCCAAACCGGAATCTAATTTCAAGTCAATATACATAGTCGTACGTAATGAAAATTTCGTCCGTAACAATTTACACTCTAGAGTGTAATCTCTAGTAGGTGCTACTTTAACGGTGAAGTTATTAGAATTAAAAAGTTATACTACTGTGAGCCAGGTAGCGCAACAAAAAGCTGCAATTTTTGATAAACAAAGAAGTTACACTATTGAAAGCCAGGTGGCGCAAGAAAAATTATTATAAAAGTTTAGTGGTGGGAATAATTGCGATTATTCCTATGGACTATTCTCTTGAGAATGTTCGTTATCGCACGACTATCATTTTTGCGATAGTTTTATCAGTAAGTAAGCTAAATCAAGGGATTTTTATTACAGTAAACATTCTTAAGGCTGTGTGCCTGGAGCAGAAATCGTTTTTACAATTGTAGAAGGCAAAATTACATCGAAGGATTTTCAAAATAATGCCAAAATTCTTAAAAAAATTATCTTCACCTAGGTGCGGAGGCATTTATAAAATTTTTTTTTCAGAGCCTTAGATGATATTAAAAAAATTTGATTAAACAAAGAACTCTGCTACAAACAAATTCGCAGCGCTTAGAAAAATAAATTGTTATTCAAAAAAATTCTATTTTTGCAAATAACGTCAGAAAATTGAAAATAAAACTTAAAAAAATTACTGAAATCTATTGTGATACGTAGTACGACGTCGAATGGTAACTTCGACTGTTGAGATCCGCGCAAGTGTTAACGTACACAAACACGATACTGTCTTCTCGGAACGCATAAAACTGATATCGTTACAGGAAAAACGTACCTATCAACATTCGTGTTTCTATTATTCAGTACATAAAAATGAAATTAGTTGTAATTTTTTATTTTCCACAACTTTTGCGTTGAATAGTGTTTAGTTTTACATATACATATTATGTAAAATCCATATGTTATAAAATCTATTCTACACCGGTATATCCAGAAATACACGCATGAAATGCAACACACCAAAACGTCTATTATCCGAATTAATAACACGCAGACTGCTCCGGACTAGTAAAAAATTCGGATTGACAAAAGAAGAAATTTGAAAAGGCTATTCTCCTTAAAAACACGTTTTATTAAAAGTAATATAGATATACATTAAAAAACTGATAACTTAAAAAATAAAAAAAAACTAGTTAAAAAGACACATCCATGTGATACCCAATCATTTAAATTTTGTTTTAATGTTAGCAAAAGTAACATGTTCAATTTATGCTTTATAATTCTCCAAAAAACGTCATCTCTCTTGATTTTCTCGCAAATCATGCCCAGTGGGCTTCAAACTATAAAACAAAATGTTTCTGTTTTTTGTAATTGCTCCTGTATTTGATAGAAATAGTCGTGCGAACTATTTAACTTTACAGCATTTTCTTGCAACGATAAATACAATACTCGTTTACGTTCAGCTGCTTCTCTCAGGGATATTTTTAATTTTGTCATTTTGTGAGGGCATTTTATCTCAATTTAACCATTTTCGCCCATTAATCCGTCAGAAGTAGCACCAAGATACGGAGTTTTTGCAGACACAAACAATCTACCCACAGCTTTGAAAAACTTGTACAAATTCTTGTGAAAATTTTTGTATTGCTATTTCTTTATGATCCCGACCCCAATTTGTCGCCACGTTTCTAGAAAAAGTTGAATAAAGTAACCTGTTTGCCACTTTCTTCCCAATTGTTGTTTGGTGTATCTTACAAACGATCCCAAAATTTGATGACGAACTCCGCAAACCTCTTTCTTTTTTCCAAAGATTACTTGTACTTTGCCCAACAGTATTCCGTTCTAAAGAGATTAATTCATTTCGTGTTTTATTTAATGAATTTAATATACATAATTTCTTCAGGTTCTCTTCCGCATCTTATTTTTTTCTTTTTGCGGCTTAAAAAAAGTTTTGCACGACTCTGTCGGTACAGGAGTTTTGTTTCAATTTTTTAAAGATACATCTTGCTATATTTTCCTGAACTCTTCTGTGTCATTTTCTTATGAATAGCAAGCTGATATTCCCTCACTTCTGTTATAAGAAATGCACACTGCATCTCACCTGGTAACTACTTTTCAACGAAAAGTTTACCTTTCTCTATACTACAAATTTTACATGAATTGCGTTAGAAGTCTCCGCGGCATTACCATTTATATTTAAAATTAAATGTTCTACAAAATTTCTTTGTATCTAATTTTTACAAGAATTTTTCTACCCGGCCAAAATGTTTAAATGTGGAAATGCATAACGTCTATACATACTATTGGTATCATAAACTTTCATTACATAATTACCGCATTACGTTTAAAAACACAACAAACCAAAATTTGTTTCTATTGCCTAAATCTTACTTCTATCGTTAGCAAATCGTTTATAAATTATGCAAGAATACAGTACAAGCTCACAACTGTTTTGAGGATCAACTTACATAACAAATAAGAATTGTTTTTGATTACACCGGAATGTTACTACTACCATCTGTTTTTCTTATGCATAGTAGTAATATACGATATGACTCATCTTAAGTAGCACAAAATATTTCGTTAACAATGCGTAAATAATAATATAATATTTTGCCCCTTTAAATCTTTTCTAAATATTTACAGATAAAATATATATAATGCATATATTTTCCATGCAACCACATAAAATATTTTTTGAAAACATTACGCTAAGATTAATACAATAATTGTGTAAAATAAATTTGAACCAAGTTTTAAACAATATTATGTATATATTTAAATTTTATCAATATTAGATGTTTCTAAAATATATTTGGTTCAGATTCAAAAAATAATTTTGGAATACATTCAACAGAAAGGATTTGTAAAATATTAAATAAAGATATTAAACTTTTCAGAAAGAAATATATGCTCGATATACTTTGTCAACATATAAACATTGATACGCAAAAATATTATTATTAGTATATTTTAATAATAATTCGATCTGTAATTCTAATATGATTTAAGAAGATAAAATAACCGGTTCTCAGTTAACGATAACGGAAAAAATCCAAAGAAATAGAAAATATGCGCATTTACATATACATATAAAATTTTAACAAGATATGCAAAAGTTTTATGCTTTAGGCAAGTATGTTTAACGTATGTATAAGCATGCTTATTACGTGCTCTAAACTAACAAAGGTACTAAAGTGATCACTATGGATTTTTTATATAAATAAAAATCTAATGAAATTATATATCAAAAAATTAAAAATATATATTTACTAAAACAAAATTATTTTGACTACGGCAGCTGTCAGAACACAGACCTTTGGGTGTGAGCTTGAATGAAACAAAAGTACTATTTACAAATGTTACGTTATTATAGATCTTGTACTAATAGCAAATTCTTCACTCAAGTGTTAAGTTTTTGTTCCAGACAAAACAATATTGAAATTCCATAAAATCACAAATCAAAATATCCCAAAAGAATTAAAAATGAACATAAAATAGAAAAATCAAGATAAGGATAAAGGTAACGAAAAAGACAAAGACCGTTATTATGAATAATTAAAACGGTTTTTATTCCCAGGAAAACACTTACGTTGATTTATACAACGTTCTTGGATGAATGTTCTTCTGTTAAATCATTGCGTCACATTTTAAAATTGCTAAAAAATGTTGAATTTAATAGAAAAATTATATTGGAATGAATAAAAACTTACCAGAAATTGATTGGAAATATTAATTTTTGTACGTTTTTACGTGATTATTAAGAAAATTGTCTTCTGTTCCTAAGTAACAATTTGCAACATAACGTGGTTAAGACGTAAGTGTTAAATGCAATTAAAAGGCGACGTTGGCAAAGGTAATAAATTTAATTGCAAGATTAGTTACATAAACTAAGCAACTGGAAAATTAAATTTTAAATGTAATGAATCTAAGGAGACGTTACACATTAGCGAAGAGGTATGACTGGCTTTGATAGATCGGTTTTCTAGTGGTACCATACTTTAAGGTATTTATTGCTTTTTAATTAATATTATGATAACACAAACGGGGATACACGTAGGACTAGACCATCACTGAGAAGTCGTTTTGATGTAAAATTTGGCGGAGTTCGCTATAAACCGATTTGCAATAAATTGGCAAACCACAAATTCTAATAACAATATATTTATTTCTAACTAGAGAAGATAATCGTTAAAATAAAAGAAAAAAAAGTAGACCAATAACAAATTAAATAACAAGATTCGTCAATTAATATTACAGTTCTAATATCGATAGAAGCACTATAGATCAGGCAACACACCTTACCACTAATTATATAAAATTACTAACAAAAATTTCAATTGATAGTTTTTAATTTAAGGTTAATGAGAACTCAAAAACTTAGCGAAACGATTCGATAATCGACAATTATGATATTAAGTTACAAAACAAGATAAAAAAAAAACCGAGTTAATTCTTCGACACCAGTAGTAACGTTGGTTACTTTTTTTTTATTTGGTTTACGAACAAAATATGTGTGGTATATAAACTTATGTACGACGTTTTTATGCCCAACTCTACCTTAACCGCGTTTAAATGTTTTGAAGAATTTGAACGAATGATCACGTCATTGTACTCATACGACAATACATAAAGTTAAAGATGAGTTCAACGGAAAGTAAAATTTAATCAGTATGATTTACGTTAGGATTATAAACAATAACTATTTTGTTTAAGGCTAACGGTTATCTGATAAAATTAATATAATGAAATAAAAAAAGAAATAGATGATAAATGAACGAATGCACCACAATTTCCAAATCACACTATGCTAAGAAAGGTGCAGAAAACTGATTCATTAGTTATATAAGTAATTAAAATTATACGATTCTGAGACTTCAGACAAAGGTGTTACAGGTTACCTTACTTCGACATCCGTACATCAAGAATAAGTAGCAATCCCTCGGAAATCTCTAATAAAGTAAAAGATAACGTCGACCACAACACTTTTGTATGTAATTAAAACAAAACTTGAATATAAGCTATAGAAAATTATCAGTATATATTAGAGCATTCCCAGTTCTGATGATCCTCAAAAAAGTGAAACCGCCGTACACTGGTTTTTTCTAGTGGTAATTTTTGCAATTTGACTGATATAGTTATTGATGATAAGCGACTTTCGGATTAGACCGCGTCGTAATTAAACACCCAAACTTTTTAGGTTTGTGTCATTTACCACTTTGAAGATGCAAGCTGCAGTATCTTGCAAAATGTCAGTTTGTTTGGGTTCACGAAAGACAATACGGCGAAAGCCAAGTTCTACTTATTGTTTTAGCTCTCAAGGAGGGACTAGGACCAAGCCTAAAAAGTCTGGGTGTTTAACTATGACGCCGTCTAAGCCGAAAGTCGCCTATAATCCTAAACAAAATTACCGCGAAACCTTAAAATTTTATATGATATAGTTGCTTTTTACTATATGTGTTTGTGGATTGTAATTGCGTATTATTTAATAAAATTTTTAAATTTGTGCGCATAGCAAATCCAACTACCAACATGCTAAAATCTTTATATCACCAATTTGTAAAAAATAACGTGACAACGCCATTTTGAGTACCTTCATATCTGCAACGTCAAGCAATTAATCAAATCGCTTATTTGCCAAATATTTGAATGTTTTTCCCAGCACAACCAATATTTGAAACAACTAAAGAGGAACGATATTCGGTTTTACAAACAAAAATAATAACTAATTGTAAGATTCATTTAATGTAGATGCTACTGTTTGTTATCATTAACGTAGCGACGACATAAAACCTATTTATGTAGCAATAATTTAGGGGTGTACCAACTACTATTTAGTTTAAAACTTTGCTGTGATTACTTTCTGTCTCTCTTCTCTGTTTAGCAGTTGTTAATGCGCTACTAGTCCAAAATAAATCAATACTTTAAGTCTGTGATAACTTTGGGTTGGTTTATTTTTTAACGCACAACCGGTTTTGGTATTTCTTTTCTCTAACCCAGACTTTGAGTACATGACTAAAATTAATAATAAAACCAAACCTTTAACTCGCAGACACATTACTTACTGCATAACTTGTAATGTCCTGTTTCATTCATTACATTTAAAATTCAGTTTTGCATTTACGTATTTTATGCAACTGATCTTGCATTTAAACTTATTTGTGCACGTCGTGTCGGACTTACTTTAGACAATCGACCTTTGTTCGACACTTCCGTTTGAACCACGTTAGGTTTGGTACGTCATAAGTGATGAAAAGAAGACAATTTTCTTAATAATAGCGTAAAAACGTCTACAAAATTTAGTAATTTTGTAATATGACGCAATACAAATGATTTATTCAAAGCCGTTGTATGTAACTCAAAGTAACTAGTAGTAGTAGCACAAAATATATGTACGTATTCTAATGAGCTTGGTACAATATTTCAAGTCGGCTAAATATTGCTTGATGTAATAGATATATTCTTGATATTGTTAAAGTGTATTATTACTAATATTTTAAAAATATATACGTACAATATCAGTGATATATTTAAAAATTTCACAAATTTTTTCAAGGTTTTTTCAGGTAAATATTTTATTGCAATTAAGACAGAACGAAATTATTTCTGTTTTGTTACAGAACGAGTGGGTTTCTTTGGCAAAATGTCTTAAGCATTCAACTATGTTGAGCATTCTTAGAAGGGCGTTTTTATCAGAATTTAACATGTTAAGTTACATGAGTTTTGCGACGCTAGTACACGAGCGTACGGTGCTTATCTCTACGTTTGATGTATTTCCGATGACAGCATTTCTATTCAATTGTTGTTTGCTAAAAGCTGCGTAGTACCTCTTAAATGTGTTACATTACTACGACTTAAACTTTTAGCAGTTATACTATTAGCCAATCTCGTGTCAAAATCTGAAGTACTTTGTCTGTTAACTTTTCTTTGGTCAGATTTAAAAATAGTTTTAAAGTGCAAATAATCCTGCTGATTTAATTTTGCGCGGTAGTACTATAAAAGGTCTGTCTAATAACAAATACTGGTTTATTGTGGCTCAATTTCTTTATTCGTTTAATTTTTCCGTCTTTGAGGTTATAACCGACCAGAATGCAACTCTTTTCAAACATTTTGGAACAAACTGTTTGCAAAATATGTTTCTTTCCAAAAATTACAAAAAGTTGTTGCTTATGTTTTTTGATTCTTAAAAAATTGTTGTGTGGCATCATCTGAAAGAAACGTTGGTTTTATAACTGTATCTGAATTGTCATTCCATAAATTAATTAAACTGTGTTAAATTTAGTGTTTTTTCTTCGTCTTAATTTTGGTAAAGAAATCAAAACTTATTATCTTAAATAATTCTAATATCTTTGAATTTATTATTTATTGAATTATTATTAGAGTAAGCGGTAGAATACGGCATTCTAATTTTTCTTATAGTACTATACATCCAATTTTACTTCCAAAAGGTTATGTCTTACGTTTTTAATTATCTTACAATCATGAAAAATTTTTGCAATGCCGCTCTAACTAGTTGTTGTCAGTAGTCAGCAATAAAGTTTGGCCAATTTCTGGTTGTTCCCTTTGTAGAACGATTGTTCATAGCTATTTAAGCTGTTATAGAACAAGGATTAAAAATGCATCAACCCTAATGAGTCATCTTCCACTTGCGCGGCCCTGTTTTAACGAAAGATCGCTATACGCGAAATGCAGAACTGATAAAAGCATATATTTTTCTTTTTGTTTGTATGACGACTAAAGCCATACATCCCAATTATATTACAAGTTTATCTACGCCAGGTAAAGTATTTAAAAGATTTATTTTCAAGCGTGAGAAACCTTCAATTATGTTCAGCGATAATACATAATGCAAACGATTTCTGAGTTCTTACACCTTATAATTTTTGTAATTAGAGATTCTTTTAAGACTTTGCCAGAAAAATATTTAGAATCAGTTAAGGAAATTTTAATAAAATTATTATAACAAGAAAATCGACTTCTCCAACATTTTTGGAAGCGGTGGTTTAGAGAAGTTTTACCTGAATTTCAACCACACACAAAATTGCAACATGCTTCAGCCCACAACTGCAAGTAGGTTTCCTAGTACTCTTCTCTAAACCAAATGCTGTTATTTTTCATTGACTAACCGCATGAGTAGTTCAACTATACCCCGGAAAAGATGGTATAGTGCGCGTAGTTACAATACGTACGTTTAAGAGCGCTATATTAAAGCGTGCAATCAACATATTAAGCTTAAGTCCGATGTACGTTTGTGATTGTTAACATTAAGTTGCTACTGTGTATATATTTAAGTTTTATAAAATTTTATTGTATTCATTTGCATTATGTTTAACATTGTATTTCTTTTTTGAAATTTAACGTTTCAAGGCGGGCGGCATGGTTACGCCACTGATTTATATTATAGTTTCAAATTCCTATTCAGTACAGTCGTGCGTTTTTAGTGTAATAATTTTAAAGAATATACAATCGCTGTACACGTGCAGAATAAAAAAGTTACCTTATTCCAGGTTCCACAATTTAATTTTGCATAAGATTAAAATACAAAAAAGCAACCTATCCACATACAACAACGCAGCAAGTGATAATGTTAACATCAATCTAACCAATATATCGGTGCTATTGTTAAGTTGAACGAAAAGAATGTACAGCACAACATTAGCCATTGGAACGTGTAATAGAAGTCCGCACCGGCAAAGACAGTGTTGTTAGATTAGTGATCGTGAAAACTACAAATAATATCGTAAAACGTGCAACAAACAAGTTGTGTTTGCTCGCTACAGACTATGAGTAAGACTAATTTGTAAATTAAAAAGATGTTTTTTTTGTCTTGAAAGCCGTATTTTGAATATGAGATAATTAGTTATATTTTTTTTAAACAATGTCTGACTGTAGTTAAGAAGGCTCAAAAAATTTTGATATATGACGACTGTACGTATGTTTTATTGATTATTTATGATGAACGGCACGCACTGCTAATGTAGTTAAGCTAATAAATACATAGACTTTGTATACCAATTAATATTTTGAATAAACGTAACAAACAGTAGTTTTACCGTAAAACATATATTTTCTTATAAACACAAATAAAATTGCAATAAAATAGTTTTTCCACTACTAGTTGTATACGCTTGCATTATTACGTATAATAGAAGGCCGTGAAGTTGTACTTTTTTAAGCGCAGGTAAATAATATTTCATTATTAACTAGTAGTTAATAATGAACAGATTTACATTTTCTGATAATACTACAACAGTTTCAAAGAAAAAAAGTTTACCAAACTGCGTACCAAGAGCAAGAGATTTTATTTAATGCTAATTTAAGTTTTCAAATCGCTCAATTAATAAATTAATTTGATTTTAAAAAGTAAGTTATTTAAAGTTCGCGCTTAATTAAATGTGAATATTATTGAGTTAAATATGTTTTAGATATAATCAATGCTTAAAATAATAATGTTTTTAAACAATTTAAACAACTTTAGCAATAAAAACTTACGTTATCTGTTAATTTTTGTGTTTTAAATCACAATTAAGAATTACGTCAAAATTAATTCTATTAAACTAATGACAACTGTCAGAATTACTGACTTGATTTTTAATTTAAAATTATTATCTTAAATTTTAAATTTGATTTAGTAACATGTAGAAAGGTTTTAATAATTCTAGTAGTGGAAAAAATTGTATATATAACACGGTTGAGAAGTTCATTATAACCTGCGCGATTTATATCCCTCGACGCTTCGCGTCTCGCGATATAATCTATCGCTTAGGTTATAATGATGCACTTCTCAACCTTGATATATAATATACTATTTTATAGTAAAATTTTTGTGCTTTCGTCCTTTTTGACGTATTTTACAGGCATCATAATCAGCCGGAAATTTTAGTTTTCCGGCCTAGGCCGGTAAAGTGTAGTAGAATTTTATAACTAAAAGTTGGCACTAGTAATCATTAATTAAATAAACGTCATCTGTCAATATGTCAAATTTATTAACATACACCATTATCTGTGTTGTTGTTTAGAGTAGCAC
Source organism: Aquatica leii (assembly GCA_035610365.1). NCBI lineage: Eukaryota > Metazoa > Arthropoda > Insecta > Coleoptera > Lampyridae > Aquatica > Aquatica leii. The sequence continues at coordinate 105,893,119 of CM069432.1, forward strand.
TAACAAATTGTTTTAAACAAATTTAACAAATTTGCTTATATCTTACAATTGCTAAAAACAACAAAGGTTTTATTTTCATATAAGTGAAATTGTAATATTATTATGTAATTGTCAAATTAATTTAAAAAACAATTGTATTTCGTTATTACAGGTTTCAGTTTTATCAACATATGTTATTAAATTTTATTAAAAATCAATACTCAAATAACTACTTTTAATTAATTTATACTATAAAGCTCAGCACAAAAAATGTTGTGTATCACACGTCCTAAAAGTATTTTGAGAGTATTCGCTTTTTGTAGGCCTTGGCTTTACATCGGCCTACAAATAAGCTCATACTCGCAAAATAGCACTTTCTGGACTAGTGATACAAAAATAATTACGTGCATAAACATTGACCGCTAAAACATAATTATTTTAACTTTATCACCAAATATACTACACATTAAACCTTATCTAAAAATTATAACAGACAAATTCTTTTAAAATATTTTCTTGATACAGCCGTAATTTTAATTATAAAGTGACGAATCGTATAAATTAAAAACAGATCGACAAAACAATTTAATTAATGATTTCAATTTAGATAGGCAATGTTTCGATGAATGTGTTTATCATATTCATGCCTAAAATTGATTACAAGTTATAAACAATAATAAAAATATTTTGTATATAAATTAACTTACCAACTAATTACAACAACTTATCAATAATGAATAAAGTAACAATTCATGGTATATAACGTGTACATTAACATTAAAACGAATATTACATTAATACTAAATTTCCTACGTGATATCACAAAGTCACAAGAAATTTTTGTAATTCTATAATATCATTAACATTTAAAAATTGTTACTATAATTTTGAAAACCCTAAGATGGTCTAAATTTAATTATCTTTGAATTAATGCTGCTTAATTATCTTCTCTGTTATTGAGAGTATTATTAGTGTATTTTATAAATAACATTTCTTTAATCATTCTTTTTTATAATCCTTTTGTTTAGATAAAATTATAGGATTGGTTGTGTCTACGTCATGTAAATTATTTACATCTTCAGTTAATGTAGTAATATCAAACAATTTACCTATTTTAGCTATTTTAATACTACTATTATGGTTACATATCCAAGTTTTAATAAAAGTTTTAGTAGTTCCTATATACACGTTATTACAATGTTTACAATTGATTTGGTGTTTTTTGTTTTTTTTATCTTTTAATTTACTGTATAATTGACTTATATTTTTATGAGTTTTATAGGTTGCTTCACAATGTTCATTTTTTAATATTTTGCCAAGTTTAAAAGAAAAGTCATTAACAAAAGGTAAAGAGTAATATTTCTATATACTTTTTGGTTGTATTTTTGCGGGTTATAATATTGGACAATTGAGTTTATAAGTGTTGTAGGATAGTTATTTAATTTCAAAATATTTTGAATTATGTTTTTATTATGAGGCCAAAAACATTTACTGCTAAGGATTAAAACTCTATTCATAATTTTTGTAAACTATGTTAACTTTATAATTCATGGGATGATTAGACCTAAAATTAAGCAGTTTATTTGAGGAAAATGGTTTACAATATCACGTTGTAAGAATACTACCATAATAATTCTTAATTATAGTCATATCCAAATAATTAAGAGCATTAATACATTCTTTTTCGTATGTAAATTGTATTCTATTATGATAACTATTACATTTAGACATCAAATCGTCAAAACTTGTGTCAATTATTAAAAATAATTTATCTACATATTTTTTTACAAAAAAACGTTTAATATTTAACTGTGAAATAACAATATTAATTAAATCATTTCACTCAAAATAAAACCCATACATGAACCCATAGGTACACCATACACTTGTTCATAAAACTTATTATTAAAGTGAAAGTAAGATTTTTCACAACAGATCTTTATGATTTCTAGAAAAATATCAAGTGGTATATTAGTTGTACTAGTTAACTTGTCCCAGTTATTTGTAACTATTTGTCATGTTATTTATAAGTATATTTGTGAATAACGGCTTAACATCCAACGATAGCATTACATAACCTTTAGGAATAATGAGATAATCTAATTCTTTCTTTAAATCATAAGAATTTTTTACATTAATATCTTTATTTCTAAGAATTTTTAAAGTTATTAAAATAAACTTTAATAACTCATAAGTAGGCGAATTTATGGATGCAATTATAGGTCGAGTTGGGTATTCTTTTTTATGAGCTTTGACAAGCTCATAAGCTTTAGGAAGTACTACGTTATTAGCTATTAACTTAATTTTCTATTTTTTGTGTATAAATTAAATGATACATTCTATTTACTAAATTATTAACTTTAATTATAACTTTTGAAAGAGGATTTTGTTTTAATTCTAAATAAATAGTTATCTGAAAAAAATGATACATTTTTGATAAATAATCTTTTTGTTAATACAATTGTGTTTTTTGTTTTATCTGTTTTTGTAATTATGAGATTATTATGTAGTTTGACAATTTTTTTAATTTATGATTATGTTTAATATTAAGGATGTTATTTGTAATTAAGTTTACAGATTTAGCCCTTAACGGATCTTTATCACTGATTTTTTTATCTTGAATTATAACTTCTATATGTGCTATTATATCAAACAAAGCAAATTTTTTATTAATGGTATAGAATACTTTACTCAAATTTATTAATTTTATGGTATTTTGATGATAAAAATTTTTATAAGCATATATTGTTTTATTATTTTTAATAATCAATTTTTTAAGTTTATTACTGTGTATTAAAGTACTTTAGCCCCTATCATCGCACTATTTTTGAACCAATGAAATCAACAAATTTTTATTAATGCTTGATTTTTTTCTAACCAATAAAATCGTAGAAAGCAATTACGATTTTTATAAGATTATGTATATTGTATTAGTTAACGTTTTTAAATAATAAATACATTAAAAAAATTACTTGCGCATTATTATACATAATTAAACATTTTTATCAAGTTGTTTACAATAATTGTAGGTTAAGTAGCGCGATCACTAAAATGAAAATCAAATGATATAATTTAGAGTTACCAAGTTGTTAAACGAAATTGATCAATAAAGTCCTTATTAACAATAATTGTGGTCTACATCATCTGACTATTTTATAAGCACACAAATTGTCAACTGGTTTTTATCGATGATGTTCAGTTGCTTTTGCGGAGCATGCCTAATATCAATGCTAATATAAAAGTTGTGATGTTTGTATGGTAGGTATATAAAAATAATTATAAACTGATTTTAGTTTATTACAATAAATAACAACGTATATTTTGTACAAAGCAACACAATTGTGTTGTAGTGATACTCGTGTACTTCTTTTGCATACATATCGAAAACATTACGTATTTAAAAATAAGGCTAAGAGCATTTAGGTATCGTTACTTTCATTGACATTACCTTCTTCATCTGAGAAACTATTACTCTGACATCTTCGCCAATTTGTAAAACATTGCTTACTATGCTTTGATAAACTACATATCAGCTTTTATCGGATTCAAATTGTAACGATAAGTTAGTGAACAGCATTATTTTAGTAATCATAAAATATTTTTTTTACTAAAATTCAGCTTTTTGCAAGCTGTTCATTTAGAAACTACAATATGCCAATTTATCTTTTGGTTATCATCACAAATCTATAATACCAACAAACGATTATGAATTTCTCGTGTGTACATACCAGATTCTTTTCTTTAAACTGCCATTACGTAAATGTTGTTATAAACAAAAGTAACAAAATAACATGATAAAAAATATATCTTTAATCTATAACTAGGTAAACTAGTTTCTTTTCTTTAAAACCATCATTCAGTAACAACACTAAAATATAATTCGTGGCATTTTTTGTAGTCAAACCCAATCTGTCGTAAGAATTTATTTATGACATCTGGTTCACCGTTGTAATTAACTTTCATTTAGATTTTAACTAAAATGTTCATTGTTTAAACTTTCTTATCTGCAGAAGTTAAATATGTATTAAAATTACCATTGTTTTTACCATAGATTCTTAGTTTCCTGGTTAGCTTATAGTTTTATTCTTAATAACAATATTTGTCATGTACGAACCATATTTAAACGTTTAAGCACTTAACCTAATTTGCTTTGTAAATAATTTTGATTTGTTTTTTACAGTTCTGCTTCTGTGTACAAAGAAAACAATCCCACAATTACCTTTCAGCTCATAAAAGGGAGCTTTTTGATGTTTCGTAATGTAATTGTCTTCAATTTCCTAGCAATACTCTTCATCACATAAAACTAAAAAATGTTGCAAATATTGATATTTTAAAAATTAATTATAATTAATTCAATTAAAATTTAATTGACGCGTTGAGGGTATATAGCATTCTGATTACTTAAAAATCTCACTACCGTTGTTACAAATATAAAGCAATTGTTCAGTAGATAAAACTATAAAATTATAAGTAAATGCAAAAATTAATAAGGTACGATCGACGGAAAAATTTAAAAACTAACTTGTTTGATAATATGCAATTGATCTCTCGCTCGCTGCGCCTGCTTGCGCGTAAAAATGTCTTGATTATTAATTGCTTTTATTACCAACCTTATTAATTAAATAATTATTATTAAATTTAAAATTATAGATTTTATTTTGTAAATTAAATAATTCATTGTATTTAATTAACGGTAATTTGGATTTTAATTGATTTTTATAGTCTTATACGCCATTTAACTGTTGAATTATAAAAATGCAAATTTTAATTTCAAGTTTAATAAAGTTTAAATCTAATAGTGTAACATTCAGCGTACCAAGTTCAGTTCAACTCAAGCATTCAATGTACATACATCAGTGTCTATCGATAATAACTATAAATTATTACGTTTTTCTACAGTCATTAAAATTTTACTGAGCTAAAAAATAAAATTTTTGAAAATATGTTTTTTAAATGTCTATTAGGGTTTTAAATCTTTTATTAGCCCATTGACGTTTATTATTTAATTGGACAATTATAAATAACTCACAAATGTACAAAACTACTTATAAATCAAGCAAACAGAAGTGATTATTAAAAAAAAAGTACCAAAAAATGTCACATCACATAATCGTATAAATACCCACCAACGTCGTTAATAACAAAAAACTAGTAAAAAATAATACATTTATTTAATTATTACAGTTTTAAACTAGAACAATGGTCGCTTAGTGACTAATTTACATACTAACAATAAATTAAATTATTACTATTTCACGTAACAGAAAACAGTAAAATCAGTTTTTAATCATAACAAACTTACAGTACTAAAGTACAATTAATAACGTCAAGTTTCACTAAAACATTTTATGTTTTAAAGTTTTTTGAAGCAATTGACTCGAATAAATTTTTCTTAATTTACATACAAGGTAAGTGTATAGTTTATCATTGCGTTTATATTTAGTTACACGATTTTTCAATTACTGTTATTGGTGCTTATAGAACTTATATTTACATTAGCCCTAGGATGCATAACCGAGAGAATATTGACATTTACATGATACAGGCTTTGGAAGCACAGTATGTAAAAATTTTAACCACGTTTAAGCACACATGTATTATATAGTAACGTGTATTTTAATAAAATTATACTTACCTAGTAATATTATTACATTATAAAACTAAATCTTTTATAGTTTACTATAAAATATAAAACGCATTTTTAAAATAAGTTGTTTACATTTTGCACATATACTATTTTGTTTTTGTGATCAATGTTTAAAGAACACGTTATTTTTAGTTTAGTCGTACAACTTATAGCACAATTAAGACTATCAATAAAAATATATTAGCTTATATATTAAGATTGATTTTTCTCTATTTTGCATATACAATGACTGCTTTATGTAACTGTTTTTTTTTTAAAAACAGTATTACAAAGTGCAACTTTGTGCAATCAAAAGTAATAGTAGTGTGTAAGATATAAAGTTAGTAATAAATACTAACTGTCAAATTAATTTTAGTCAATGTTAAAATGATTAGAATAATAATACAAATGTTAAATGTTTTCAAAATAATAAAATTAAAAACTAGGCAGATGGTGATCATTGTTACCAATTAAAATATATAGAAAATTACTGCTATACACATATTACAATTTTCGTCAACAAATTTTAATTTAAACCAAAATAGAGAAAGTAGTATGAAAACATGTGTTACAATTCCTTTTTGAAACGCTCTTATATTGCGTAACTTGCCGGTCATTAAACCAAACTGTTCGAAATAAGTGAATTGACACCAATATGTATATGTACGTTGTTAAGGTTGCGTTTGAAGTATGTTGGGTTGCCTAAAATATCGTATTTTTGGCTCGATTTTGATGGTTCGCGTTTAATATTACATTTAAAAAATAAAATAATATTCCAACATTTTTATTAGAATTGACAAAATAAATCATAGAAGAATCGATAATGGTAATTTTGATTGCACAATAATTTCTAATAAAGAAGCTATTAGCGTCAAAAGTTGCTCAACTTTTTACATCTGATAAAAGAGAGAATTGCCATTAAACCAACAAATGTTTCGAAATATTAATATTCGAAACTTCTAGAGCAACACTTAAAAATGTATTAGAACATTTGAATATTAACAAAAACTGTCTAATATGGAAATGTAATATTAAACAGAAATATTTCCATATAACCAATGTTAAATGAAACTGAGATAACAGAAATCTTATTTGTTTTAGTTCAGTCATTTTACTACGGATGGCGCTAAAAAAGAAATTGTTTTTTTTGTTCATAAAGCTCAGTTTTGCACATGCTTTACGCTAATGTTATTAAATTTTTGCTTATGTTGAAAATTTCGAAGAAATGAATGTATACACAATATGGTTTTCTGAGTTGATATTTAATGCCACCGTTTTATGTTAAAAAACAAAAACAGATGAGATACACAATCTACATTTTACTATTTATTTGCGATATTTGAGTTAGATGATACGTGAGTTCAGGGATAAAAATAACGGTTTCTATACGTAAAACTATCTACCGACGCTTTTATAAACATACTGTCTTACCTTAGCGAAATCTATTACACAATAATGATTAAACAATGAAAACAAAATTAATTTTTTTCTGTAAAAGTTAAAATCGAAACTTTGTCTAATTTGGTAAAATGAATAAAAACACTATTTAAAAATATTAAATTTTAATTATTATAATGGCAATAAAGTTTGGCGTATCGTAATAAACAATAAATTGTGTTGTTCAATTTTAGCATCAAATCTTGTTCATATATAATAACAACCTCATAGTTTTAGGGGTCTTTTAAATTAATAGATTTTAAAACCATTTTGATTTATGTAAATTAAATAATTTTACATTTACACATCTACGTGATTTTTAATTTCTAGATAAAATTGCAGTACAAAAAAATGAAATTCTCTTAACAATAAAAATTTTGAAAAGAGATATGATTATGATCAAATCTGATATGCATCCTTACGCGATCGTTATCCAATCGGAATCGCGCTCGTCTAACTGCGACAATTCTTCTATATGTACGTAGATATATTTTAAGTTACTTCTATGTAGTTAAGAATTTGGCTTGGTTGACAAGTTGATTACCTAACTCTTTTGGTTAGACTTCGATTTCTTCTTTCTAAATATTTTTTAAAATATAACCCTGGACTGCTGCCTATCACTTTTTTTCATGGTGATCCATGCCATTATGGACCTTTATTAAATCCTAACCCAGTCAAATATGCTCTCGTTTCGAATGATCCTCTATGTATTAAATTCTGCCTCTTTCCCATATTAAACCTTGACAATATTGCCATAAACATTTCGGCTCGATTGTTGGTCTCATTGGTAATTAATTTGTGGGTCTTCCGCATTAAATCATCGAGTGCTCCTGTAAATAATAAAATACTCAAAATAAAAAAAGTTTTTGAAATTTGAGTCAAACCATTAATCAGCTGTATTAAACCTGAACGTTGAATGCTTTGGAATTCTGCTGAAGCTTCTCATGTATTAGAACAATAATAATCTTTGCATTGAATATGATTTCCAAAAACATAATAAGGAACATTTTTAAGATGTTGCTTTAATTCTTCCACATTCCCGTTTGCATTAAAAGATATACACTTTTGTGCCACTGTTTCTATATTCTGAATTGCACTTTCCGTTAAATTTTTGCGGATACTTTTTTGTATTTGAGTATCCTTTTTCTTTTTGTATAAATTTTGTGCCAATATTTTTTACAACGTGACTTTTACATTTAATTTTTTGAACGTCTCTCCCATACGTGACGGATCGTTGTATTTTTGCATATACAGAGGAATTTCCGTCGGCAATAAATTTTTTATACCGGATTCCATGGCAGATTTCGCTCGAATTAAATCCTTTCACAAGAATTTTAGATTCCATGAAACTAGAAGACAAGAACCAGTTGCGGTAACATCTATGTTGGGCAGGTGGGTGTTGTACATTAGCTGCTCTACTGCATATACTGCAATATTTGTTTCGTACTCTAAAAAATAACAATTTTCCGCTAGCTGTCTTAATTATAACAGCCTAATTTACATTATATTGTTATTGTAAGAAAGATAACGTACAATTTAAAAATTATAACTTACTACACCAGATAATGCGTTCAAGTTATGGGCATACGATCTTTTAGACCATCCACCGTCCACATAAACAGTTATCCATGGCACTCCTTATGAATCAATATGTCCATTCCTACAAGCAATTACTTTTTCTTCAACTCCTACTGTTTCCATGTTTTTCCAAACTACATCTTTCCAGGCCTAAAACAACATTGCGGTATGTTATGTTATTAACCAAAGCTTTTTACATCTCCAAGTTCAGTTTCTATTTTGTGATACAAATAGTATGATATTGAAGGAATATCCATAACACTTAATAATTTTGCTGTATGAGCATATGTACTTCCTGATGAAAGACTACCCCAAACAATTTCGTAATTTATTTTAGAAGGTGTCTTGTTTGGATTTTCAGTGAATGCTTGGTATTCCATATAGCAGACATTACACTTTAAATAAATTTTGGTGACTAATCCCATAGCTAAAACACTATATTTTATTATATCAAAAGGACTCACAAATTAATTAACCTTCGCGTGTTTCACCAATAATCATAAGTTTGCCACTAGTACACGAGCGATTGTGTTGAAATTGGAGATTAATGATTGTCGATGTGTAATAATTGATATTTACAATTCTATTGCTTTCAATGAGCATATGTGTTATGAGTATTTTGCTATTCGATTTTGAGCCATAACGCTACAATACGAAAATGCTAATACGACTGAGTGAAATATAAATAAAATCAGTTTACCTTTCAAATTCCCTTTTCCGAAATAAACTCAAAATCATATTCACCACTTTTCGTTGTACCTGTAACTGTTGCGTCATGCAAAGGGCTGAAATATAAGTTGTTTTCAGAAAAAAATGGTATTTTGCTAAACTATTTCACGATTAATAAACATCTATTATGACCATAAACAGCATAATTTAATTATGTTTTAGTTTGAAGTGTTTTGACATCACAAATGTTTATTTATCAAACTGAAAAACTTAATTGCTATTAATGAATTGGTTAGGAACACTCTTCACTAGGAGGGGCAATTAAACCACTTTAGATTTTTAATATGGCGACGTTTCGTGCAACCATGTGTGCACTTCTTCAAGCCAACAAAAAAGTTCAAGTGGAGACGTCCTCAACTTGAACTTTTTTGTTGGCTTGAAGAAGTGCACACATGGTTGCACGAAACGTCGCCATATTAAAAATCTAAAGTGGTTTAATTGCCCCTCCTAGTGAAGAGTGTTCCTAACCAATTCATTAATTAAACATTTAAAGGAGGACGTAACTACATTACTCGATTAATTGCTATTGTTACGCCGTAGCATATTACTGTTAGGCTTAAACACAAAAATTAAATTACATTATGAATACAATACAAAGTAGTAGTTTACGTAACAAGAGTCGAAAGTAAGAAATAGCATAACGAACGTTAATGCGACGCGAGGCCGCACGGCCGAGCGTTGCATGTGAGTGAGTTATGCTATGATTCTTTCGACGAGAGTAATGTACATTATTTTTTGTGTTGCCTTTTATAAATTTACATTCTTTTTTTTAAATTAAAAAAGTTAACAGATATATAATGTTGGTACTACATTTATTACTAAATCTGTCAAATTTGACATTAACTTTAATATCGTTTTTCTTCAATTTTAAGTGAAATCCAGATTTTTAAAATAAGTTTTCCACCTGTCGCATACTCGTTCTAATATATTAATTGACTTTAAACACTTAATTTTATGTGGATTGCTAGTTTTCATTTTGCCACCCTAGAGTTTTTTTCGTTCATTACGTATCTACACTAACAAACGAATATTGACGTTTGCGATGGCAGCACAAAAGAGGATTTATATTTACATTGTTGAGTTTTTTTTAATCCAATATTCTTTCTACATTTAACACGTATTGATTGCTTGGTTTTATAATACTTTTGTTTTCTTTTTCCCATATTCACTAATTTAAAACTATAGAAACTCGATAATCCACTAGCTAGTAACAAAAAAATAAAAATCTGTAGCGAACAACCTGAACAAAATTCGTACATAGAGTATTCAAAAGTGATACCAAGTACGTAATCCGATAGTATAATAAGTAAAGTTTAAGTTTTTAAATGCAGTTGGAGCATATCATAATAATTAGTAAAAATGGCTGATTGCAAAATGCAACAAGCACACAAAGCTTTCATGAGGAACTTGAAAGTTTGTGAAATTATTTGAAAAACCGCTAGTTACAAAAAAATCGAAATCAGTTTAATAGAAAATCTATTGCAAAAACGTAAGTGCAAATTTTAAATCAGACCAAATTGAAAAAAGTGAGCCACTATCGATATCTCAGTTTTCGGGGTTTCTCCAAAGCAATAAAAACCAAAGGGGTTTTTATTTCTTTTTTGGTTGGCATCTTTTTTGATAGATTATTTTGTTCAACTTTACCCATTTAATCGAGCTTCTTTTTCTATTAAAAGTTTGAATAAAATTAAATAAATAGCAAAGGTTTTACAAAAAATATTTTTTTGAATCTAGAGATTTTGAAATCTTTTACAAATATGTTTGCAAAATTTATTTAATTGAAATTAAATATACAAATTACTACAGAATTCAAATAAGATAATCAACGAATGATTAAAACGTGTTACCATTGCTATCTTGTATTTAGGTATTTGCTGACATTGCACATTAGCGAATTAAAATAAAAGGTTTGCTGAAATTGAATTTAAGGTTTTCGTCTTAAGCTGGGTATATTCACCTATTAGTTATACCGGTTATACCTGGTAATTTTGTAATACTCTGAAATAATTGAATTGCAGCATGTTATTTAATAATTAAATTAACGTTTTAACTTCTTTACTACTTCTTATAATCAACTATTCTCTAATTTTTGAATCAACGTCTAAATCGAGGGCAATATCTATTCTCTATATTTTGTAATATTATTTCTCTTAACGCTCACTACGTATTTGAAATGTCGCATTCAAACGCACCCTTAATACATGCGCCAATACGGTGACTAGATGGAGTAACAGCGCTAAACGCGGATAAGTCATATGCCGGTTGTACTTGCGCAGTTACCTCAGTTGTATTTATTCTATTGTTATAATAAACTTTCATTACACTTTATTGCCTGTCAGCTTATGGGCCCAGACCGCCCTGCGTGATTTTAAGAATACAATAATGTGTAAAATGTAAGTTAATCATAACGATAATAAGTAAACCGCAACGGGTTTCGCAAACATTAAAAAATTAAAAGAAAACAATTTTGAAATGTGGAAAGTTCAAATAAAAATTGTATTAGTTTTCAATGATTTGTGGCAATACGTCAATGATACAGAAGTGAAACGCGTGATGAAATACCGACGCTTAAAAATTTTAAATTTAAACATATTGAAGAAGAAGCAAGACAGAATGATCGATCTTCAAGAACAAGCGATAACAAAAATGTAAGGGCTGCTATGATTACAAACAGTCATTTATACCAACCGAAGCAAAATAATGTTTCTGGAAAGTATAAACACACGAAAGCCGATACGCACTTTAAAGGTAAATGCTTTAGTGTAATAAATACTGACATAAAAGTCGAAATTCTAAATTAAAATTTAAATTTAACGAAGCAAATAAAGTAAATGACGCGATGAAAGTTATTGTATGTAATACGGGAATTGCTAAATCAAATTCATGGTATCTTGATAGTGGCGCAACAACGCATATATGCAATGGTAAATAAAATATTGTAACTTTAAATGAAAGTGATTGAAATTGAAAATTTATACAGCCGCAGAACATTTTATAGAATCTACCGGAAATAAAATTTAAATGCAAAAATAAGCAAACGTTTACGAATAAAGTACGATTAGAACACGTTTCGTTGCAGAGAAGGTACAGTGGGATTTTCAAATAGATTTTGTATCTTGTATCGGACATCCTGTAAACAATTCACAATTATAAGATGACTTTTCCAAAATTTTCATTACTTACTTATAGAACGTATGTCCACAGTAATATAGCACTGATATCAACTGCTTGTAAAGTGTATAAAAGAAAAAAAAATAAGCAATTAAGATGGCGATACTCAACTGTATATTTTCAAGTCGTTCTATAAATCATTCCATCGCATAAAATCTATAGTTTTATCAGTTGCACGACGATTTTTGGTTTGTGCGCAAGAACCACATAATAATAAAAGTACTTTAGGTGACAACGATGTTGAAAATTTAGTCACATAGCATCAAAAGTACGGACATTTAAATTTCAAAGTTTTGAAAAGAATGGAAAACGAAAATATGGTTTCTGGTAAATTTGCATTCGAAAATGATTAAACTGTAAAGTGTGCGCGAAAAGTAAAATTTAAACAATCGGCACATCGTAAAAAAGAAACTTTAGGTTTAGTGCACTCGGACATATGTGCACCAATGAGAACTGAGTCCTTAGGTTGCAGAAAATATTTTGTAAAGTTTATTAACAATTATTCATGTTACACGGAAGTTGTTATGCTTTGAAAAAAATACCATGTTTTCCAAGCTTTCAAGAATTACAAAACAAAAGCAGAAAAACAAACTGGTCGGCGCATAAAAAAGTTTAGAACGGATAATGGAAGAGAATCTTTATCAGGATAGTTCAAGAGTTTATTTCAAGATGATAAAATAGTACATCAACTGAGTGTTGAGTATACGCCTCAGCAAAACGGCTTTTCAGAGCGAGCGAATCAGGCGTTGGTCGAAATGGTACGTTGCATTATGTTACAAGCTACCCTTCTAGATTTTCTATGAGTCAAATATTTCTTAAACGAAAAAAAAATTACTGTTAGTGAAACCATTATATAGATTAAAGCAATCAGATTAGGAATAGTACAATAAACTGTATGGTTATTTGACCAAAATTTGAGATAAACGCACGTCAGCAGATCAGTGTGTTTACGTATTTGGCGAAGACGATGAATTGGTTGTTAAGTTAGTTTACGTTAAAAATTTAATTTAAAGAATTTAAATCAATTGAAATTGAGTCATCATTCAAGATGGTACACCTTGGTTAGCAACATTCTTGGATCTACTGTAAAACGAGAAGAACGAGAACAGGAAGAATTCATCTTTCACAGAAAAGGTATCTTGAGAAATTAGTTGAAAAGTTTAATCTGAAAATTGCAAAGACAGTGTCGACTCCGTTCGAACCACTCTTTTTCAAAAAACAATTTCAAAAGAAGAGTGTCTAAGAACAGAAGAAAAAAGGCATGAGATAAACAGGCCGTACAGAGAATTAATTAGAGGTTTGATTTAATTAGTTAATGCAACTCCTCCAAATATAGCGTTTGCATCCATTACATTAAATCGCTTTTGTTCCGATCCAGGAAAAAATCATTGCAAAAAGTTGTTTATGTTAGTAGACTGTTTACTCATTTAGGGTGAAGTTCCGCGTTGTCAGTATGTATGTATATATAATCTTAATTGTAATGTAACTGTTGATAAACAATTACTTGGTTTTAGAAAACCTTGTCTTTTCAAACAATGGATTCCCAGTGAATCGTCTAAATATCGATAGAAGATATAAAACGTTTGTGTTACTAAAATTATATGATTCTTAAAAAAAAATCTAAGGACAATTAGAAAAAATAAATTAGAACAACCTATTTTCCAAAACAAGAAGGACTTATATACTTTAACAGCAGTTGTATACTATATACCAAAAAAGAATAGAAACATCATCTATTAAGTACTATGCATCAGAGAATTAGTAACAGAAAATACAAAAATACAAAAATTATTCTTGATTATAACGCCACGAAAGAGACAGTTCATCAAGTAACTTCAACATACATCAAAAAGTGTAAAAGAAATCGTTGGTCAATGATGATATCTTACAACTTACTTGCTGCAAGCGCTTACAATTTTTTTGTCTTATAAAGAGAAATAGATTCTAAATGAAAACAAAACATTTTATACAGAAAAAGAATTTATTTACTTAAAAACATTAGAAAAACTATTAATAATCGTATGCATAGACTCTAGAAAGCAATTATTACAGAATAATAAATTATTCACTTTTATAACAAATATTCAAAAACAAGACATACGCGATTCTAGTACAAATGAAACGAATTTAAAAAGCATTAAACGTGCGCGATGTAAACTTAGTTAGTGACAATAAAACTGCTGTTACATATTCGATATGTAGAAAACATTTATGCAAACTTCATGTTACCTATGTTTCACAGTTTGTAAACAATAATTCTGTTTCAACAGAATAGTTTAATTTTAATTCGTAATGTTGTTATATATACTTTTATTGTTCAGTTTGTTGTAATCGACTCATAATGCCTAAGATAAATATACTTAAACATATACATAACAACCAGGGCATTATTAATATGCGTTAAAAATTCAATCGGGATTCTAAATTTATAACACCCTCTCAAAATTCCTTCTTTGAAAAATTGACGTTTGTTTTCATTTTTTTGTTTAGATTTTGATAGTAACAAGTTTTTGTATTCGTTTTTCTGCATTTTTTTAACATGTTTCAGCAATTCTTGCAGATTCATTGTGATTGTAAAATTAATTTGACTAGTAAACGTCAAACTATTTATTGTTCTAAACTACTATATATACTTGGAAGAGAAACTTAAATAATTGTTAATTTTTTATTTGTATTTTATATAAAATAAAAAATAAAATATAGTGTCCACCACTGCCGTTACTGGATGATTACGCTTCTCAAGCAACTTACATCTTTCGAGCTAAAGGTTCTCGAGCTATAATGCGTTACTCTCCGGGAGTAATCATTGTGATAACGCCCTTAGTACATACATAAATAGCTATTGTTATATATTACGCCCGGAAAGCAACCTCTTGCAGCTTGAGGACCTCTGGCTCAATAAATATATGTTGCTCGCTCCAGTAACGTCAGTGGTGCGTACAAAATTTTATTTTTCACTTTATATAAATTTCAAAGTAGAAATGAACAATTATTTAAGTTTTTATTACAAATATATCTAATAGTTTAGAACAATCAATAGTTTGACGTTCATTTTATAATAACAATAAAGTTGAAAAAATTGCTCAAATATATTGAAAAAAATGTACAAGAAAGATTAGAAATGTTGTTATCATCAAAATTTAAACAAAAATTTGAAAATATACATTGAAAGAGAGCATTATGAGAAGACGTTATGAATTCATAACGTCCTCTCAAAACGCTCTGATTGTTATGTGTATGTTTACATATTTCATATCCTAGGCATTATGAGTAAATTACAACCAAGTGAAATATAAATAATATTATTTTACGTAAAATAAAGATTTCGTTTTGTTTATACTATCACTTCGAATCATTATGACAAATTTAATCAAACACTATCATATTGTTGAGTATACACAAAGTATTGTTATTATATCTTTAATTTAATTACAATTGTTTTCGTAATTAAGTCTTACCTTAAATGGATACAATACATCTTTTTGTTGGGTAATCCTTTTAATTTAAATTGATGCATGAATTGAGTTTTAATTTAACTAGAAAAATTCTATAAAAGAAGTTTATAATATTTTTTTTAATAAATATTATAAAATAATGTACAAGAATCAGATCCATAGAACTACAGAAAATTTTAACCTTCAAGTACTTTCAAACATAAATGTTACAACAGTGTTGCAAACTAAATATACACCTACTTGATAAAATGGTTTCTATACAGCAAGTTTTGTTCAAAATCGTTAAACCGTATATGTACAAAAAAATTGTAAATGTAAAAAGTTATAAACATCACATCGGGAAAAAAACTTTTCTATGCAGAAACAACAGAATGGAATAATAAACTTAAAGATTAATTATGCTGCATAAAAACTTTCTTTTTTAAGTTTAATTGATATCGTAAAATTAATAATGTATTTAGAAATTCAAGCACGTTTAAGCTCAACATGTTTTAATGATTCTAAAAAAAACAATATTAAATAAAGTTACATTAATAAAACGCTATTTCTACATGATGTCAATTGCGAAGTGTTTTTAGTATTTATAATATGCTTTTACAATATTTAATACAACGCAAACATTTCAATTAAGTGTTTATTATTACATAGTAATTCAGTTTTTTGTGTATTTTATTAAATTATAAATACCTACATTTATTTATACTTATTATTGCATACTTGGTGTAGTTGGCAATTTTTTTGAGATATATTTTTTTAAATTATGTTTTTTTTCTTTTAATAAATCGATCATTTTACAATTAATATTTTGTTGTTTGTTTTCTATTCAATATTTGTTTATTTTTTTATTCTTGCGGTACCGCGATAGAAGTATTTATTTATTCAAGTTTATTTAAAAGTGTTTTGTAAACTTTTTTTTAAATTATTTTTTATAGTTTTTGTTATATTAAAAATTTAATAAACTGGTGTATTTCAACTGTAAAGTTTTGAATTATTTTATTTTGTTTCATGAATACATATATTATTTGGGTGCGTGTTGTGGTTTCTTACAGTAATGTTACGAGTTAATACAGGTAAATAATTAAGACAAAAATAGAACATATACTGTTTCAATGTATACACAAAATTCAAATACACCATGTAAAAAAATTATATAATTAAATTTAAGCGATCTTCTCTGTATATAATTTGAGTGAAGATTTAAAGTACTTTTTTTAACGACGCTTGCAATAATTGCTTTGTTTTTCAAACTTGAAACAGAATTACAACGTGGCGTGAGTTCCCAATACCTATCTTTTTTTGGTGTATAGGTGTCTGTTCCAAGCTACTGCTAGTGTTCAATAGGATTAAATTCATTGCTAGAAACAAGTGGCAACTAAAATACAATAAAGAATACAGGTAAGTACAAATAATTGGAGCCGGATTTTTATCTCACGTGTATCCAATTCAAATATTGCTACCTACTGTAATTATAATTAGCAAATGATAATACTAAAACTTTGCAATCTGGCGAGTTGTTATAAACAACGTTTAATTGAGTTGAGATAAATTGAACATAAAGTTAAGAACCGTGTTTAATTAAAGGATTGAATTTTGTTTTGTTAAAATTTATTCATGTAATTCTTTAAACAAAATATTTTATCATTATTGTTGTTACCCTTAAAAAGTAAATAACAATGTTTTGTTTTTACTTTTAATTTTTACTTTTGTAATTTTACACTAAATCTACTTTTGTTATACATCACTTGTATTTCCAAAATCAACATTTTTTTGGCTAGTGTGAATTCAAAAAATTTGTTTACTACAATGTTAGAATAAATTTTGAATCTATTTTTTATATATTTAGGTTAAAAATTTTTTTTTCTTTTGCTAATTTTATTTTAGTTTTAATTTTTTTAAATCTTTTTAAATTTGATTTTTTTTTACTTACTGATGTTTAAAGATAAACTGTAAAACTTACAAATTGAAATAATTGTTTAAACTTTTTGAGTATTAATTTTTGACAACTTTAGTTATGGAATTAAATTATAATTTTATTTATTTATTAAATTATTATTTTTATAACTATTTAATGTTTACTTTTGTTAGTGTTTTATGCAAAAGCGTAACTTAGTTTTTTGTGTAGAGTATAAAAATAATATTAATGCAACAATACAGAAACATCTAAATTGACTAAACTTGTATTTTTGTAAGATTCTTTGTGTTGATTTTGCATATTTTTTGTGTTTCCATTGTTAACTGTTGGCAGGTTTTACTAAACGCTAAGCACAGAAACATGCTTTGATAAAAATTTATTAAGCCAATTATTTACAGTATATCTTGCTGATTTATAAACTTTTTGTGTGAAAAATCTTAAAGTAATTTATTTATAACCTTTATCTGTAGTTCAATTGTAGTGATAAGTACATTTATTGTTCGCTCTAAAGTTTACTGTTTTAACAAACCATTTTATTTTTAAAACTATAATTTTTAAATAAAAACATAGAGAATACATTTTTTCATTTATTTGTATATATAATTAAAATTTTTATAAACATAAGTATCAAGTAAATTAATAACATTTAGTAAGTACTGAATTGACGTAGTGTTATTTTTGAAAAAAAGGTGTAATCAATAACCGTCTAATATTAATAATAAAATTTAGAAACATATTGTATGATTTACTTACACACTAATTACTTTTAAATAATTATTGCGCAAAATATGTATGTTAATAAATTTAGTTATAATAAACGTTCATAACATCATAAACAAATATAATTTGTTTTTCATTTACATTTAAGATAAATAATGTTTCTAAATTAGATTAACTGAGTTATAACAGATTTTTTACTGTGTTTTAATAAATGTAAATCTGAAAAAAACATGAACATTTCTTTATTTCATTTGAATTATTTAGCAACGTTTTATGTTGTTAGGATTTTTTTGTAAATATTCCGTGAAATCATAATAATCAAATTTACTTTTATATAAATTTTGAGTAAATTATTAAGCTTCTGAAGAGTAATCCTATTGACTTGCAAATTTTACAATTACATAATCAATGATAATTACTTTTGACAAACGTCTTTACAATTAATATTGTTTTAAAAAAATATTATTGCAATTCAGTGAATTTGCTTTTGCTGTTCTTTTCAAATCCATATGATCCAAAACAAAAGTATTTTTTGACTAATTTTTTAGTTTTTACTAATGTTTAATATTTAATAACTTTGAATCTGTAAAACATTTTATTATAGATGTGAGTTTTTAAAACTAGAACAGTAATTTGTAGAAAATAACATTTTATTATATAATTTCTTGTAGGAACATACTACGTTATATTTGATGTTTTCATAAAGACATTTGTTTGATATAGTTTCGTTTGATTTTAGTTTTACCGTGTAAGTGTATAGTGCAAATTATTAAATTATACTTATACATACCTATTTTAATTTTTCAATAACCTATTGATGCTCACAACTTGACTTCGTACTAATAACAATCGCTGTAAAACGTTAAAACGTACGCGTGTCATCTAAATTTAAACTATAAATCTAGTCTAATATTCTGCAAACCTGTTTTTTTTTTTATTTACTTTATTGAATGTTCGATATAACTCTTCTATGACCAGCTGAAATAGTGTTCTCAGGCTTTGAATAATTTGGTGTTGAAATATATTGATAGCTTAAAAATTGTAGTTTAAATTTTATTTTATTCCTTAGTTTATGCATTAAAAACAAAATTAAACTAATCAGACTGAAAATAATTAAAGAATGTAAGATTTTACGTTATAAAGGTATTTCTACATGAATTCGTCATTTACAATTTGTTTTTTTAGCGTTTCAGGTAAATTAATTTTGTTTAATTTGACTGGTACATTAATAATCGTAACGCTTTCTAGATTTTTTTAACAGTTTTGGATATAATAATTATTTCATAAATTTCATCTTTGTTATTTGTTATCAAATTTAATTCAACTAGCTAATTTAATTAAAGAGTTTTTCTTTAATTCGATTGTAATGTTGCTATTACATTGATACTTTAAAAAATTCTTTTGTTAGTGATTGATGATTTATGCTCAATTGCACCGTATTTTTTAAGTTATACTTAGTGTTAAGTAAAGCTTAATTACTGTAGAAACGATTGTTATAACAAATATTTCTATGGTAACTAAGTGTTACTTAGCACCAAGCATAACTTAAAAAACACCGTGCAATTGGGCATTAATGATTTTAGTTTAGTTTACATATCTTCTATATTATTTATGGTACAATTTCTAATACTATTTTGTAACAGGTTACTGAGGCAATCATTGCCGTTAAATTTTTTATTGTTATTTTTAATTAAATGCTTATTTTCTATACGACGATTACCAAATGTAATTCTTCTAAAATGTTTTTTAATAACGGAAGTTAAACAATTTTACTCGTTGCGTTAGAATATTTATTCCAATACACATTCGTCTAATGTAATTTAATTTAATTGTACTTAATCCTAATAATACAAATATCAATCTTTATATTCTTAGCTCAATATTATCTTCTGTATTACACAAATGTAAGCTTGATTACTAAGATTTTAATATTAGAGAATATGTGTTATTTACTGGTAATCTAATGTATTCCAATCTTTGTAAAAAACTCATTAATTTACCCAATTTACAGCCAGTTTCATTTCATTCACCTTCATATAATTTTTCATAATAGCAATTTTCATATTCCTTCTCTTTCTACATCTTCATCTAGTAATTCTAATACTTGTACTAATTTTGATTCACGCTACAGTTTATAATAATAGTTACCCTTTTCATATTTTAAACAATGTTTTTTGTAACGTTTGCTTATACCATTTTTTTTAAACTTTCTCAAAGTATATCGGATAATGTTACTCTCTATTATTATAAGCCTTATTTTAATTCTTGTTCTCTTTTTCTTAAAAATTATTCTAAAAAGTTCAACATTTCTATTTCTTTTTCTACTAATCGTAATTTAAAATAATTTACTGTTATTAATAAAGATTCTGTTCTTTTAGATAAATCTGGTGTGTATAACCTTTTTTGCTTTTCTTGCTGCAATCGTTCTTATGTAGGACAAACTGGTTTAAAACAAGATTTAAAAAAAAACATATTAATTTTATTAAAAGGTATTTAAATTCTGGTATATTAAACACTTTCTTTTGCTAATCATATTTTATCTACTGGTCAATCTTTTCCTTCTTTTTTCTTATTGTTAAATTTCGTAAAAAAAGTTCTTTTCATAATCATCTTGAAATTCATCGTTGTTATTATGAAAATTCAGATAACTGTCTTAATGAAATTTTTGATTTTAATATTTCTCCTCTTCCTAATAATAACATTTAATTTACTTTTTTTTTTCCTTTTTATATCACCCATGCATGTGTTATTTAATGTCAGTTTCAGTTTAAGTTTTTGAATTTGTTGACATTTATTATTGAATTTTTATAGATTTCTATAACTTGTAAGCTCTTTTAAATGTTTAATTATTGTTGTTACTTGATTTATCTTAGTTTAACTAATGATTACAATTTAAATTGTCGAATCTGGTTTTATAATAAATATAATTATGGATTGAATTAATGAAAAACATCATATTTTATTAAGTGATAGAATTAATATTCTAATACTGGTTAAACAAAATTAGATACCTATGGATTTTAATATTGTCAAATATAAATGCAATGTCATAGTTTTGACGTATGTGTTTTATAATTAACCTATAATTAAAAAAAAAAATAATGCACCATTTTTTAATTTCAATAATTGTACAAACGGTATAATAATATACAGGTTAATACAATGTAATAAAAATAATGCTTTTGTTCAAGTATGAATATTAATAACTCATATTTGCTGAAATTTTATTATATTACATTGAATTTATACTTTCTGGTCGTTAACAAAGTTTGGTCTGTTATTCCGTTGGATAGAAAATTCGATACATGTGGTTCTTCAAGCTCGCTTACTCTTGCGCTCGGAACTTTCTACTCGTATCAAATTTTCATTCCAACAGGATATACTATTCTATCAAGACATAGTTTGTAATACATTGTACACTATTGTAGAACTAAGACAAATAGTTACACTGTTCTACTTACGTATGTTTTGTGAGAAGGCATTAGTAGTAGTAATTATTAGTTTCTAAATCTAACATTCCTTTGATTACAAAATGGTTAAGTACTTCTTTACCAATTTGTAAGTATGGTAAAAGAAAGGGATGAACTTAGTTTCTAATACCTAATACAACTAAATGCTGCAATTCCTTCGCAAAAACTTTTCCATCTCTAACATTATTTTTTAAAATTGCCAGGGTTTCTTATAATAGTAGATACTGATTTAATTTTTCAAATTTGACTGTATACGCCATTTATGTTTTTCTATTAATTTTGTATTACTGTTAGTTATGTTGAGAGCATTTGAGATAGAATATAATTCACATATCACATGGTTTATTTTTGGTTAATTTAATTAGTTAAAAACTTATCAAATCGGTGATAATTTTATCACCGCATGTTGATTGTCACTTGTATTTAACGAATAAAATAATTTAGTGCCAAAGTGACAGCAAGTTTCAATAGACGCATCAAAATCACAAAATAGTACTAAAAATGTTTTAACCAGAAGATCACCGTCGATGGAAAGATGCTTGCGAGAAAGAAATTCAAAATTGAAATAGAACAATACACTAAAAGACACCAAAAGTACAAAAAATCTCATTGAAACCAATTTATGAAATTTTGTGATTTAAATAAAATAAAAATAACGCAAGAAACTAGAATTCCAGAATTTGCATTAACATTAAAAAATTACACTTGCAACATGACAAGAACAAAAGGCTAAGAATAAAAGAGTGCGTTGTCAAAACATTATGGAACTGTGCGTGGAAAATTATACAAAAAAAAAGAAAAGTTGGTGCTGTTGTTTTTACACTATAACACTGTAAAAAAATGAGAAAAGTTTGAAAGCCTTCAAAAAAGTTTTTTAATATTGTCGATAAATAATTGGATAAGCGTCGTATCTTTTCAAGAAAAAAACTGACAATTCTGGAAACGATTAGATAATGTAACAACGGATATGTTTTTCTTTACAATAAACAAAAATTGGAGATTAGAAAGTACTACAGCATATTATAAACTCTAATAGATGTTAATACCATCTCCAAATAAACAAAAGAAACCAATCAAAAGTGGGTATGGATACTACCAACAAACAAGTAACATATCATTTTTATAGATCTACAGCTATAACCCAATTGACAAAAGCAGATATATCAAAGCAACAAGTCATAAAAAGTACTGGTCACAGTAAATCAAAATTATTAAGTTCTTAAATAAATATGCAGTCTACACGACATTCTAAAATAGTAAATAAGATGAGAGAGATTGAAACATCTAATTGGTAACTTAGTAACACTAACTTGTATCCTTATGACACCTACCGCTTTTACAAACAAATAATTAAATTTTAATAAACAAGATAGTTATTTAGTTTTGTAGGCGGCTTTATTATTCTTACTGGCCTAGCGTTCAGTTGATTTTGATTTAATTTAAGTCTTGGTGTTTGTAATCGCCGTGAATGTACATAACAAATTCTTTTAGCCATTATACTTACGTTTGGCTTATGATATGTTATTGTTTTAATCTGACGATCATATACAAAGTTGTGAAATTTTTGTGTAGCATACCAGATAACCAATAATTTTATTTTCTATTATCGCGTATCTTTTTTCAGTTTTATTAAAACTTCTAGACCCGTACGCTACAGGTCTACCTTCTTGTAACAGACAACAACCAATTCTATTTTGAGACGCATCTGTGCGAATTGTTATTTTTTTTTGTCATCACAGCTTACTACAGTAGTATGTTTGTTAGTTTTATTTTTTGTTACTTGTAAGATTTTGTTCTAGCGCCGTTTTGTCTTACATTAAAAGAGCATATTCATGCCGTAGAGTTACGTGAATAAGTTATTGTCTTTGCAGGCGTTACAAAATTCTTATTTAAATAATAAAACTAAAAGAGAAAAAGAACGTTTTTTTATCGCTGTAGGCGTATAAAGTTTTAATCAAAAAAACGCCACTGTAAAGAAATCCGACTATACTACTATTCCTTTGATCAACATTTGGTCCAGCTGCGCAATGAACACTAGTCTATTAATACGTAATTTTATCTCTAAATAATTAAAAAACAGTTAAAAGCATGGATAAATAATTTTTTTTACCACTAGGCTTTCATTATTACGTATAATAGTAGGTTGTCAAATTGTACTTTTTTAAGCGCAGGTAAATAATATTTTATTATTAACCAGTGGTTAATATCTTAAATTTTAAATTTGATTTAGAAACAGGTAGAAAGGTTTTGATAATTCTAGTAGTGGAAAAAACTGTGTATATACCACGGTTGAGAAGTTCATTATAACCTGCGCTATTTATATCCCTCGACACTTCCTGTCTCGCGATATAATCTATCGCTTAGATGCACTTCTCAACCTTGAGATATAATATACTATTATCCATATACTAATGCTTTGTGTAATTATATTTGTTATGATTAATAAATCTAGTAAAAAATACATAATTGTCAAATTGCAACTGGTAATGTGTGTGCCTGTATTTTAATTTATAAAAATATTTTTAATTTTGATTTTAATCCAATCAGCTAAAGGAATTTATTTCAAAAATATTATAAATGCATTTTAGAAACAACATTGTTCGCGTTAAATGTGTTTAATTTAAACTTATTTAAACAGTGTGCTAGTAAACAAATTAAATACGTATTTATCAATACGTGTAGTTTGATTAAAATGAAAATCAAATGTTATATATACGTAAATCGACAAAGACGTTAAATATACATTTAAACCAAATATAGACATATTTTATACGGACTTCTGCTATGTGGTTAGATATAAACGTAGTTGCTATAATCATTAAAGCAATTTTAAACTGCGAATACCTGAGACAATTTAAAAAGCATACAGAATATTCTAATCAAAGATTAAGCAAAAGTATAAAATGTAAGCATAAGAAATAAGAAAGAACGCGTTTGTGTAAATAATCAAGTGCAAAAATAATGTTCTTATATAGTAATCTCAAAAGTAGATAAATGCCACGTTACATATGACGTCAAAATCATACCACACTAAACAGTTTAAGATTGTGTTTATTTTCGCATGAATTTTAAGAAAGAGGTTGCTATTACAACACGGTGTTGTCACTTTTTCGCGTACTTATTATTGTCAAGTTAGGTTAAATTCGTTTTGGTTTCTTATTTATATTTAAACTCTTCTTTTCAGAACAATTTTGTTGATTACTTATTTTGCGAGTTTAGTTTATTAATATGCCTGGTACGGAATTAGGAAAACGTGGTTATGAGTTGGTAGTTTCGTTAAATTGAATTTTTCGAGCAAGAGCGTGATGCAGGTGGACCGTTTTTATCTTTGAATAATGTTCGAGAGGTATGTTTAACTAATTACAATTAAGAACAAAATTACTTTTTAAATTTTATTACAGCGTGTAGCAGCTGTTTTAAAGATAAGTACTTCCACCGTAAACCGAGCATCCCAGAAAGTTAACGATGAAAGTATCCCGAGTACTTCTCAATTGAAACGAAAACTTCCAAGGCCAGTAAGAAACATTGATAATTTTGCCAAGGTTGCTATTTGAAACACATTTTATAGAAAGTATGAAAATAGTAAGTTGTAAAATTAGTAAAAGTTTAATTTAACAACTTTAATTAACTTAGATGAACCTGTAACAGTTCAATTATTGAGACAGAAACTTGTTGTTGACGAACTTTTTAAAGGATGTGTAACATCATTAAATACTGTTCTCAAAAACATAGGATTTAAGTACCAAAAAGATAATCCTAGACGAGGTTTAATGGAATTACCAAACATTGTAATCAAACGCATTCGATTCTTAAAAAAGTATTTTAAAAATTCAAAAAGCAAAAACTTATGAATTTGATTACTTGGATGAAACCTGGATTTTTCAGAATGGTACAGTGGGTCCTTCTTGGCAGGATGACGATTTAAAAACTGTAAAAACTGCCAAAGTCGATGGCAAAAGGTAACTTAGATAAAACTCTTACTATGCTTATTATTAAAATTTGTTATAAACAGGTATATTGTACTTCATGCCGGTAATAAGAATGCATTTATTCCTGGTGCAGACTTGGTGTTTAGTTCCTCGACCAAAAACTCAGATTACCACGGGGAAATGAATCAAGCAAATTTTCTGAATTGATTTGAGAATAAATTACTGAAAAATTTAACTAAACCTTCTGCAATTATAATGGACAATGCTCTGTACCACAATACTTTGGTTACGAAGACTCCAAATAGTGGATGGAAAAAAGAAGATATCCAGAAATGGTTAAAAGAACAAAATGTTTCATTTGAAATCAATTGCTTAAGGAGAAGGAGTTACTAAACATTGTTGAAAGGTAAATTAATATTTTTCTGTAAATGATTAAACTAAAATTTTGATTTATAGGAATAAACCTAAAAAAATGTATGCAGCCGATCACTTGGCTCAAGAATATAATCATAAAGTACTTCGTCTCTCTCCCTACCATTGTATATTCAATCCAATTGAACTCATATGGGAAATTACAAAAACTTATTATAATAAATATATAGGGAGGGATGGAAAATCAGTTGAAAGCTGCTTAAATATGTGGAAAGAAGCTTTAATGGCGGTGCCAGAAGATGCATAAGCAAATTCTGTTCGACATTGCGATCAAATAATAGAAGATTGGTAAAAGAGAGAAGTAGCTTTCGACGACGGGGACGTGGCGCCGCTCATTATTAATTTAAATGATGATAGTGACTCTGACTGATTAAAAAATTATATAAATTAATGATACCCTATTTAAAATGCAAATTGTCTGCCATTCAAATTTTTTGTTAAAAAAATATGCACATTTGTGTTTCAATGTAGCATGTAAAATAATTGTTAATGTTAGTTTTCTGTTTTTATTATTTTTGTTATAAATAAATTGGCATTAACAATGTTCTCTGTGTCTTCAGTAGCATTGTTCTCTTTTTCATCTAGTATTTCTTAAAAAAAAGGTTTAATAAGCTTATACGAGGATGTCTGGGTCAAATTTATTGCAGGAGAACCTGGTGACTTGAGAGTAAGAAACAGAACCAAGGTGCAAACGTTGTTTGTTAATTTAATAAATAGTCGCTGCTAGAAGAAATAACTATTATATTAAAGTGTTTTGTTTTTTAGTTCCAAGAATTATACTCCATACCTATGTAGTAATGTAACAAAAAAAAGATTATATAAAAAACATCGAAGTGTTGGAATAATTCAAATAAATGCAATTTATTTGTCAGACGACTTGTTCATTCAAACAATTTATTGAATTCGTGTTCCAAAACGGCTAGTAGGTAGTTAGTACTGATTGTTCATATTATTCACAAAATATATGTAGCTTCTGCTTTTGTTGGTTGTTCCATGATAAATATTATTTTACAACGATGAAATAACTACTGTTGGGATGATTCAGATAAAAAACATTCTACAATCAACTCGATTAATTTTAATATCAACCAAATCGATATTTGATATTGATTTAATCCAAAGTAAAAACAATTTCACCTTTAATGCAAAGTCGAAAGCCACTCGGTTAATTAAACAAATCAAGTATCAAATCGGATGATTGAAATATTAATTCCGCCAATCTTACAAATATAAATTTGTGTATAACTAGAGATTTTTAATAGAACAAACCGCTTATAAAATTATTTAAAAGAATGTAAAACAACCAATTTTAAATTAACCTCAATAAAATGTCAATATAAGAACTGGCAACATTACTTATTCTGACGTCATAAATTTGAAGTCACGTGGCATTCATCTACTTTTGAGATTACTATACGTGTGTCATTAAATAAAAGTGATTGTAATTATCTTATCAGTGGACAGTTTTTATTTAAGTCTA
Source organism: Aquatica leii (assembly GCA_035610365.1). Lineage (NCBI taxonomy): Eukaryota > Metazoa > Arthropoda > Insecta > Coleoptera > Lampyridae > Aquatica > Aquatica leii. Next base: position 105,921,037 of record CM069432.1, read on the forward strand.
CAATTGCAGTGTTACTATAATTTTGTTACTGTTACTGTTTTCATTAATTTGTTAAGTAAAATTTGTTTAGTGTAATGTGTTGTGTTTTAGTTTAATTAAAAATTAATTACATTTCTAATTGTGTAAAATAAATTAAATTTTAAGTTTGCATAAACAATCAGATGCGAGGTGATAGTTTAATGTTTTATTAATGTACTAACGTTGCTTTGCTTAAACAAACAAGTTATACTGTATATCGAGTTTGCTTGTATTAGTTTATAAACTGTATAATCAAAACAATTAGTTTTTTTAATTTTTTTATAACAATAAAATTTAATGTTATTAAAAAAATTATAATAAGTAAACAAACAATGGCAACACAGAAACTGTGTGGTTTAAAAAATAACAAATGAAAAAATAAATACTAAAAAAACGATTTAGAAATTGTTAGTTCTAAAATTGTGTTACCACAACGGTGTCGCAAAGATCTAGAACAAAAATCTTAGATAATAAAAAACATTTTAAAAAAATTGTTAAAAGTGTAGAAAACTGGATTAGAACTGTTCAAGAGAAAATTAAAGCATATATGTTAAATTTAATAATGTTTAAAGCAAGCAATAAATGGCAAAATAGAAATAGTAAGAGATATAATAAAACTATTTAAAAAAACAAATTGAAATAATTGCCATGGTAAAAGAAAAGGCCCCAATAAAGAGTTACTGATGGATCATCCGGAAAACATTACTCACAAGTTTAAGTTTAAGTTTCCAAATTTTGAAGTTGCAGCTATACCTAATGGTTAGAAAAATGCAGACGGTTTTTGACCACCTTAAAGAAAATTTCCAATTATTAATAATTCTACGTCTAGAAATGAGATGTCAAAGTATTTACTAGCAACAAATATACCAAACCTTAAATAATAAGTTTTAAAAGGTTACAAAAAGTTTCTAATAGTTTGCGACTGACATTGTCAGACAGACACGGTTTGCGTATCATGCAACGTTAGATAGCTTCCTTAAAGAATTGGTTGCCCAAACTTTTGTAAACGGAATCTAAGACAACAAAACGCATGTATGCTGTAGAGACTATCGAAACCTCAATATGAAACCGTGGGTAAAAAAAACGATGAAATAGTAAGCCATGTTGTCTATTTACTTAAACTTCTAAGTAAGGACATTGTTTGGAAGCGACAAGCAGGGCCGGCCCCAGGGCAGGGCGATCCGGGCGGCCGCCCGGAGCGCAAAGCTCTAGGTGCGCCAAAATCATCAAGGAAGGCGTTGCCTTCCTTGTCCTAACTTCGTTAGGGGTCGGGCGTCTAGCGGCACCCCTAGGCTCGCTTCGCGAGCAATCGAAACAACTTTAAAATGGCTTTTATCCGTCACTAATTAAATAAAAAGTGAACGAAATATTTAACTATAGAGAACGCATTTAATCTTAACGTAAGCGTAAGGTAAACCGTGAATGTGGAAGAACGAGGTATGTTTTATTCTAAAAGTGCAGATGCATGTTTTTGTAATAAAACACGTACATAAATTAAACAGATTATAAAGGTATTACGTGTATTCACTTCCAAACTTTTAAATTTAAGAACCGTTCTTAATTACGCTAAACACCTTATTTTCATAATTATGGATGAATTAATTTCAATTCGGTTTCGATGCAGATTTAATTTTACCTTTTATAAATAGGAATTTGTTATCGATTTCGAGTACTAAAAAAGGAACGTGCAGGTGTTAGTTTTTGTAACGTGACACGTACCGAGATAAACAAACGAAATAAATTGATAAAAGAAATAAGTTACAAGCTTTTTTAAAATGCACTAAAACGTAAAAAATAAAAGTTATTACTTTTATCAATCATCATTTTTATTTCTAAGCACATTATAAATTTAATATATGTATTTAAGCATTAAGACAAAATCTAGTTGAGTTCAATTCATCATGACCAAACCACTCAACTATCGCTTTTCAAGAATTTACAAGTTTTCGGTCCCTGCTCTGGCATTGGCAACACTTACAATACAGGAATCTACAAGTCTGTACTAATTTTGAAACCAACCGAAACAAGATGTCACAGGAGTTTTTAACTGCATATATAAGGGAAGTTGACTTAAAACAATGCGTTATTTGCTACTACACTTCGGCCGGTGCGAAATAAAATAGTTTTTTTTTATTGTACAAAAAGTTTTAAAAAAGTGCTTGTGAAATTGCAAATTGTCCAGTGTGAGTGCGTTTGTCTTTTGTGAAGGTAAGTTTTTTAATTTTCATTTTCAAAAATCGCGTACAAGTAGTACTAGAATTAGTAGTCCCAGGGTGATAAATTTTTTGGGAAAATTTTCAATCTTCATTCAATTTAGAAACTTTTATGTCTATGGTTTTATTTACGACAAATGTACCGTTTTCGAGATAAATGCTGAAAACTGTTCAAAAACATGGTCATTTTACGCTGTTTTTCTACTATTATTTTAATTTTCTATAGGTATACTGTTAAATGTGTCTCAAAAACCGCACATTTGTCCTAAATAACACTGGAAACATAAAAGTTTCTAAATTGAATTAGGATTTTATTTTTCGAATTATTAGGGGTTAGAAGCGTTGCAGTAAGCAAGGGGGGGCATCACCCTGTGGGTATTGTCATCGGTTAAATTGCTATTAATATTGAGTTTTAGTTGCCTTGCCTAAAATGTATACCAAATTCCAATTTATTATACAGGGTGTCCATCTATAAACTGACACATTTTAACTGCTTATAACTCGAAAACGATAAATGGTATCGATGTGCGGTTTTCACAGAACTTCATCATTTTTTTAAAATTTTTTTTGACAGTGTTGCCAAGTTTTAAAATTTACCTGAAATAGGAGAAACAAAATTGACGATTTTCAAAGGCCGATTTCGCAAAAAACTTTAATGGGACACTCTGTATTTTTATAATTTACATCAAAGCCTATTTACTCTCCTTTACGAAAATGTTGTTAGTTTGCTTAATTTTTTTTGAATATACATGTTATACGGAATGATAATTGGTTTCAGAAACTAAAATGTCTGATGCTAAGAAAAAACCCTCTGGAAGCCAATTTAAAAAGCGGAGATTGAACAAGCACAGCTTCAAAAACAGTCAGGTGCCCTGCAGAACTTTTTGAAAGAGGGTAGTCTCAACGCTCCCACTACCGATCAACATTTAAACAACGCCCAGCACATGCACCTGGATACTGACTTTCCCGATATGAATCCCCCTTTGGGCGCAAACGTCAACATTGCTGAGCTAGTTAATTCACCTCAAACGAGTTTGTTGAGTAGTGATGCAGTTCCGTGCAGTTCCAAAAATAAAAAACTGCAAGTTGTGCAGACCTCAGAAAAACATTTAGAAGAGACTACAGTCCCAATTATCTCTTCTGACCCAGGATTATGGCCCGAAATCATGCGCGAAGCAGATAGAGTTTTTTTGGTTAAACGTGGTCCAGCTGCACCTTTGTATAATTTTGATTTTCCTTATGATGATCAACATAGAAGATTCTCACCAAAATATTACAAGAAAGCACTTAAAAATGGAGAACAAGTTTTAAGAGAATGGATGGTATATTCCTTATTTCAAAACGTCTTGTATTGTTTTCCATGTCGACTTTTTGCTGCCCCATCTAGCACTAGCGCTCTTGGCCATCGAGGATTTAAAGACTGGAAGCATTTAGGAGACTCTTTAGCACATCATGAAAATGGTAAAACGCATATTGATTGTTTAAAATCATGGCTTGAATTAAAGCAACGGTTGAAAATGGGTAAAACAATAGATGCAGTTTCTCAGAGGCTCATTGATTCTGAGATAAATCACTGGTCCGAAGTTCTTTTACGCATTATATCAGTCGTTACAATGCTAGGTGAGGGATCTCTAGCTTTTCGAGGAACAACAGATAAACTCTATGAACACAATAATGGAAACTTTTTGAAGTTCATTCAGTTATTGGTTGAGTTTGATCCAAAAATGGAGGAACACGTTCGCAGGGTTCTTAATAAAGAAGAAATCAAAGCTACATATCTAGGAAAAACTATACAAAATGAAATAATTGATTTGTTGCATGACAATATAAAGCGCCACATCATTGAACAAGTTCCAAAGGCCAAGTATTATTCTGTGATTCTCGACTGTACTCTGATGCAAGTAAAGTCGAACAGATGACATTTATGGCAAGATATGTTTCCATAGAAGAATCAGAGTCTGAAGTTCAAGTGATAATCAATGAAAACTTTTTGGGTTTTCTACCCATTGAGAGATCAAAAGCTGCGGAATTATCGGAGGTTTTAGTAGAAGAGCTAGAGAAAAATGAGCTTAAAGTAGAGAACATGCGCGGTCAAGGGTACGACAATGGTTCCAATATGAGAGGAGAAAAATCGGGAGTACAAACAAGAATCAGAAATATAAACCCCAGAGCATTTTATGTTCCATGCAGCAGTCATTCGCTAAACTTGGTTGTAAACGATATGGCAAAATCCTCGTTTGAGGCTGCAAACTTCTTCAATATTGTTCAAGTTATATACATTTTTTGCTTCGTCAACTTTTCGTTGGGCAATATTACTTAAATATATTGATAGTTATACCCTAAAACCATTAAGTGATACGCGATGGGAAAGTAGAGTAGACTCATTAAAAGCTCTGCGATTTCAAATTGGACCAATTTACGATGCTTTGTACAGTATTTATGAAGATCCAGAAATCGATAATATGATTATAGACGAGGCTAGCGGATTATTAAATAATTTGAAGCAGTTCAAATTTATATGCTCTATTGTGATTTGGTACAAAATTTTGAGTCGCATTAATCCCATCAGCAAACTTTTGCAAACCGTACATTTTGATATATCACAAGCTATTGATACGCTTAACAACTGTAAACTCTTCTTTGAAAATCTGAGATCAGATGAAGCTTTTGAAAGCATCATTTAAGAAGCAACCGAGCTTGCTTCAGAGGTGGACGTGGAAGCTAATTTCGAAGCCACCACACCACGTCATCGTATCAGAAACAAAACACAAAACGTTTTGTATGAGGGCCCGGATGAACCCGTTCAAGACCTCAAACAAAAATATAAAATAGAACTTTTCTTTCACACTGTAGATCAAGCAATAAATGCCTTGGAAACCAGATATAATTTGCTAAATACTCACAGTAATTATTTCAGCTTTTTGTATAATATTTTTGGTTAAAAAGACATGCGCAGAAATGAGCTACTGGCTTATTGCAAAGATTTGGAAGTAGTTTTAACTGATGGAAATTCAAGCGATCTTAACGCCCTGGAACTGGCCGATGAAATAAGCATTGTTTCGTCATTATTAACAAAAAAGGAAACCCCCGTTGAAGTCCTCAAGTTTATCGCTACACTTAAACTTGCACCAAACCTCAGTATAGCATTAAGAATCCTACTTACATTGCCAGTCACTGTGGCTTCAGGGGAAAGAAGCTTTTCAAAACTAAAAATAATAAAACATTATCTCAGAACGATGCAGACGCAAAATCGTCTCAATGGATTGGCAATGATAGCTATAGAACACCAAATTAGTGACAAATTAGACTTGAAATCACTGGTTCGTGAGTTTGCCGAAAGAAAAGTTAGAAAAAAGGCATTCTAAATACTTTGGTTAGTTAGCATTCATTTATATTATAGGATATTAGTAAGCATTAGTTCATTTTAGTTTTTGTTATTTTATTTTACCTTAGTGGTAAATTGCTTATCTGTTACATACCTGTTACCTAATGATCGAGTTTTCAATAAAATGTTTTTTTTTATTTAATTTTTTTCAACGTTTTCTTGACTTTATGTTATGGGAGCATGCGATTTACTTTAATAAACGGAGAGGGGGGCGCCAAATTCAAGTTTTGCCCGGAGCGCCAAAATGTCTAGGGCCGGCCCTGCGACAAGTAGACCAAATAATAAAATGCAATAGCGATTAAAGGTTGACAGAAACAAAAAAAATCCTTCAAAACTCACCAAACAATTAACCACGTATACGCCTTTGGTGTTACCATGTAGTGCAGTTTCTGAAAAGCAAGACCGTGCAGAGCAGAAAAAAATAGCCTCTGAAGTGAAAAATAATCAAAGTGTTTTAAATAAAAAGGAAGAGGTTGAGGAAATACCTCCGGTTAAAGAAACTACAGGAAAAATTAAATCACGTTGTACTATCACTCTATCTATATATAAGAGGTAACAAATGAAACAAAAGTTCCCATTAAAGGTTTTGAATTATCTTATTTTTTTGTATGGCATTTTCAGTCATCTGCATTACATACATAAATACAACAATGGTACTATAGACCATCTAACCTATAAACGACATATTTTTATAAGCTTGTTAGAACAAAATAAAAAAGAAACAAGAAGTTTTTCCAGAGAACGACTCAGTCAAAAGGAGAATTCGGAAGTTTGATATGCCAGGGTAAATCACTATGTTATTTTTCATAATAAACAAATTAAATGTCGACACTTTCATAGCAAAACTGCTACTAGGTGTTAAAAATGTAACTTCGGCCTTCATGTAAAATGTTTTGTAGCACACCATACGTTTCAATAACTGGTTATGATGGTTGAAAATAAATTATTGTTAAATGAAAATATAGATAATTTTCCTAACTACCTAAATATAGGTTAGGCTCTACCAAAAATTACTTTGACTCTTTAACAACTTTTTTATAGTCCTTGTGTTTCGAATTAATAGATTAAAAAAAAACATTATATCGTCGCCGTCGCAAAAATTTTAGGTATATCTGGGTTAAGTGGATATGAACAAAGTTTAATAATTAAAAAACTTAACGATTCTAAATTGTATAAAAGATGTTTTTTTGTAAAATTGAAAAATTGGTGATTGTTATTTATTTTGAAAAAAAAATATGTTTTACGATTATTATTTTAATGCAAATTTAGATTTAATAGCTGTTTGTATCATTATTTCAGAAAGTACTATTTTGCGAGAATCAGCATTTTGCTGCAAATACTAGAGCTTGTCAATCATTTGAGGCGCAGCTAATGTACCAACACTTTTGTTACTATTTTTTTATATAAACATGATATGAAACTAAAACTGCACTGTTAAATGTTTATCTCCAAAGATGACTTATAAATAAGTTGCAATTTAAAATCCAGCGGCGTATATCATTATTATGATTTTTAATAACAAGTTTTATTGTAACATGAGCATGTTTGTCGAGACAAACATATTGCACGGGCTTATCTTATCTATTAAAGTACTGTAGTTACGTCCTCTTTTAATATGAATTAACGACTAGATTGTAGAATATTCTTCACTAGGAGAGGCAAATTTAATCACTTAAGATTTTATTATGGCGACGTTTCAAGCAACCAGGCGTGTACTTCTTCAGGCTACTGAAATATATTGTGAGTAAGCTACACATTTCTTTTTACATAACAAATAATACATTTTAGGTACAAACAACGTAGAAACTTACACTAAAAGGTTAGAGTGGAATAGTACTTAACTCCAAACGACACGAAACTATTACACAATATAAATTAAAGTTAACATGAATAATTGTTAAAATATTTCTAAAAAAGTCAAATAAAGTAAAATAGTTGTAAATGAACAATTAACTGTGAGTGACAAACAATTGACACGATATGTATAATCAAAAATTCTATTTGCAATGTCAAGGTAATAAAAAAAATATATAAGAACAAAAAATACCGCGAATTTAATAGACCTATCTAAAGCTAATAAGCAATCTTTGATATTAAATTGTTGTAAACATTACTTAAATTGTTAGTGTCTGTATTGAACTTAATGTTGTTTTTGTAAACGTTGATGAATATCATCTCTGAAACTAATCGCTTTTTATAGTTACAATCTCTGTCTAAAATTTTGGGATTGTTAAAGTCAAAATTATGTCCCGTATTGATATGATGTAACGCTAACGCAGTTTCACCTTTTTTATTATTACAATCATGCATGTGATTATTGATACGATTTTTTATTTTATGTTTCGTTTGTCCTATGTAATACGCTTGGCATCCCATACAATCTAGCTTGTACACTACATCATGTTTTTCAGTTATATTAGTTTTATCTTTGGTTCTACTGTACAGCATGTTATAGATAGTATTAGTGTTATAAGTTTTTATTTTAATATGACTGGTTTTTATAATCGGAATTATTCTTTTTGTTAGATTTGGAACATTTCTTATTTTTGTGTAAATAACATTAAGTGTTAGGGTTAGTAATGGATGGGTTTATTGGTGGTGGAGTATTATTATTATTAGTTGTGTTAGTGTGTATGGGTATTCTGTTTATTATGTTATTAGGGTAGTTGTTTTTCCTTAATATGTTTTTTAAGCAGTTATGGTTTTTTGTAACGAACTGTGGGCTGCTTAAACTTAATATTTTATTTTTTATAGCCTTGATCGTATTAATCTTTTGATGGTGTGGCTAATCTTGCTATGCATGACTTACTTAAATATGTAAAAAACAATTTATCATATACACCGGTCTTTTTATTTTGTTACGTTGATGATATTGTTACTTGTATAACCGAAACAGAAATTCAAAACATCCTCAACACTTTCAATAGTTACAATCGACATTTAAAATTCACGTATGAAGTTGAACAAAAAGTTTCATTGCCGTATTTAGATGTTAGTATCCTAACTAAGTCTAACATCTAAATACGGTAATGAACCTTTTTGTTCAACTTCATACGTGCATTTCAAATGTCGATTTTTTGATTACCTTGACATTGCAAATAGAATTTTTGATTATACATGTCGTGTCAATTGTTTGTCATTCACAGTTAATTGTTCATTTACAACTATTTTAATTTATTTGACTTTTTTAGAAATATTTTACCAATTATTCATGTTAACTTTAATTTATATTGTGTAATAGTTTCATGTTGTTTGGAGTTAAGGACTATTCCACTCTAACATTTTAGTGTAAGTTTTTACGTTGTTTGTACCTAAAATGTATTATTTGTTATGTAAAAAGAAATGTGTAACCCACAATATATTTCAGTGGCCTGAAGAAGTGCACGCCTGGTTGCACAAAACGTCGCCATAATAAAATCTTAAATGGTTTAATTTGCCCCTCCTAGTGAAGAATATTCCTTATCTATTAAAGATGCAATATGTTTTAAAAAATAAATAAAAATTGTAAGAGTACAAAAAATTCCTGTGGTCATTTTGCTTTTATAGTATTTTAATTTTTTACAGAGAAATTTTCGCCAGATACAAATTACAGGTCAAAAGATTATTTTAGTTAGATCGAACGTATTTACTTGTAATACGTTTCTGAAGTTAAATCACCGTAATTTATTCATTTAACGCAGGAATACAAACCCGACAGAGGGCGCCAAGCAGGAAACAATAGGTAGTAGCTCCATTACCGCCGCCGGTTTAATAAATTGAATAATTAAGTTTTCCTTTTGTATTATGTTGTAAATAGTTTGTTTCAAGTTTTATTTAGTAATTTGAAAATCGAGACATATTTGGACCTAGCATGTTTTTCTCCGACTCCGACATACGAGAAACGCAGTGGTTCACAAACTGGCGCATGCGAGCAGGGACTCGATTCATTGCTTTCATCGATTAAATGCCAAATAATTACTACCGAAATAAATTGTTGTAATTTAACAATCTTCCTCTAACTTTAAATTTTGTATAAAAACAAAGTTTACCAATTTGTTCCTTGCCAGAACTAGCGCTCGAGTAAAACCCTGTTACCGATGGCTACCGCGGAAGAAAACCCCTCGAAATCTGACACTAAAAAAAGATCAATTAACCTTCGAAATAAAGAAATTTATGCTCGATTCCAAAAGAAGTGTCGAACAACTTCAAACACGCTTTATACATTACCTGCGAATTGGAGAAGGTCCGCAAAAAAGACCAGAAGTTGTTGTTCCTACCAAAAGCATCCGACAAGCATCTATAAGTGAACCTTAGAATGTAATTCCGACTGCAGCCTAAATATGTGTTATTTTTGGAACGTTTAAGTAAACTCCGAGAATGCTACCAACTAACCAAAAACCAATTATTGAAAACCTTACCGGAACTTTTAAAGGATGATACACTTTTATGGTATCGGAACAACAAAGCTTTCTGGAATACTTGGAACGACTTCGTTGTAAGTTTTAAAATACAATTTCTTTTAGCAAGGTACACCTTTACGTTAGAGGAAAAAACTCGTAACCGTCTGTTATACCTATCTATCTTTCTTTTTTTGTCCGTTGAGGATTACAAACCTGATTTTGTTGCAAGCTTCGACCTTCTGTCTTTATTGAAACAGTAGTTTTTACTTAGTAAGATCTGGCGCCCATTAAATTCTATTTACTTGAACTTCTTCTATCTCCGACTAGTGCGAGTTGGCCGAGCAGGGTTCGTAACACCTATAAGCTTGTAGCACTCCGTGGTGTTGTTTACGTTACCTCCTGTATACTCCAGTTCCTGTTGTTTGTAAAATGAATTCCGCTGTTTTCATCTTCGAAAACTTTTACCTACGAGTAAACTTTATGGTAGACCAAACAAGCCATCTTATTTTCTGAATTAATTGCGGTACTTACCTGCTGTTCCGTTTAGTTGTTTGAATAAAACCATTCTCAGATTCCCCGAAAAGACCCCTAGTAAAAAAGTATCGAAAACGTTAAGTTAAACTTGTTTACTACCACCGTCGCTTTCGTTATATTAATTAAATTTACTGATTACTTGTAGTACGTTTTTGAAGTTAAACCACTGTAATTTATTCAATTTCAATTTTCAATTTCAAATTCAATTTCGCAAAAGTATTAAATTTTGTTACGATTGATAAAAATTATTTAAGTTATGCACAAATTATTAATTAAAACCTGTTTGTTGTGTTACATATAGAATAGAATCTTGTTTTACCTTAGTTTTTGTTGTAATTATTAAATTTAATTTATATTTATAATCAACAATTTATACTTTAAATAAAATATTACTCTTTCTTTAATAATTTGATATATAGTAGATACATATAATTTAAATGCTATAAAAAAATATTGTATTCAAGATAAAAAAACAACGCATAAAATGCAAAAAAAATGTAAAGAAAACATTGTTTAGAAATGGAAACATAGCATAATTATGTGTTAATTTTTAAGTAAATACACAATTTGCATTTAAAACAAAATAACGTTTCATTGAGTTAAGAAAAGGATCTTTGTAATTATAGTTCTTAAAAGGACGTAAAAACGAATTAGCATCATTTTAGCTATCATGTAGCCATTAATGGTTAACATTAAAAATATAATTTTATTAATGTGAATCTTACTAAGAATAAACTTTTGTAATTCTTCTCTGCTTTTCCAAGTAATTTTTAACAGCGCAGAAAACGTATTGTTAAGAAATATACTTAAAAAGGGATATAAAATCGTTTTAATGACTCTGTGCTTCTGACTTTAATGTGTTAAACAAACTAAAACTTAGTATAACTATTGTTACAAGATTATACTGTTAAAAGTAATTTAAACAATAAACATTAATGATACAAACAATTAATTTAAACTATAAGAAACTATATTGGAAATAAATAATATTACAATTGCAAAGTATATTAATATATGTATAGTAATATTTAAATCAAATGCTAAAATGCTTTTTTTTGCTAATTTGAGATTAAAACTAAGAAATAATTATAATTAGAAAATGTATTTGTAAACATGATTACAAAAAAATTAATATTGTTAAAGCAATGTGTAAACGCATTTTTGAAAAACTAAACCTTATTGTTTTTCAAGTCAAGTCAAGTCAAAAAACGTTTATTTTATTTAGCTATGTACATTTTGTTTGTTTATTGGTAACTTACATTTATATTTGCGACTGCTGAGGAGTTTATCTCCTCTTCAGTCTTTGTCTATTATAATTAATTTGTTTATACAATTGATTAGAATATGCGTGACACAAAAAAAAGAAAAAAGAAAAAAATAAGTTTAATGTGAATAGTCGGTGTCTAGTTGTTCGCGGTTATGGCCGCTTTTTTGTGAGACATAGCGTTTGCCCGGAAACTTGAAGAGTTTCCGTTCTTAAGGGAAACCATAAAAAACCTTAAGATATGTCAATTAATGTAGCTGTTGAAAGGGTATGTGTTGATGTTGAAGATTAGTATGCTGATTGGTTTTACGGATGCTGGTTGCTGGTTGGGGGAAACATTTCGCTAAGTTTAGCGCTTTTGTCGTGTCCGTTTGTAGTTTGAGTAGCGGATCCTACGTACTAAATCTTTTTGACTTAAATCCAAATTGTATGTCAGGAAGAAAATTGTTTGTTTCGACAAAGTCTCTCAATCGCACCGCCAGCACCCGTTCAAAACATTTACCGAGGCAGGACAATAAGGAGATCGGTCGATAAGAACTGGGAAACGAAGTATTTTTATTTGGTTTCGGGATCATGATGGTATTTGAAGTTTTCCAAGGAGTGGGAAAGTAAGATGTCGTTAAGCATTTATTGTAGATGCGGGATAACAAAAGAAGAGCGTTATGTGGGAGTTGTCGTAATATAAGTCGGTTAAGACTATCTTGGCCTGGGGCAGAATTATTGCCTGTTTCTAGAGTGTTTGAGACGAGGTCGGAGGTAAAGGGTTGGAGAAAATTGTTGTCGTGTTGTAAAATTGTGTCCGGTTGGAGTTGCGATAAGAAGCTGCGTAAAATTTGTTCAATTCTAGTTTTGTAGTTGTCATCAAAGTTTGGGTGCGTTGGGATTTGATAAACGGATTGTAGATGTTGGGCAAATAAGGTGGCTTTATCTTGAGGAGAAGAAACAAAGTTTCCTTGAGAATTAATTAAGCACGAAGAAGTTGGGTTGACTTTACGTCGTGTCAACGAGTTAAATTTGTCCCAGAAACGTTTTCCGTTCCGGTAGTTGAGTTTATCGGTTGCTTTAATCCAATTTTCCTCGGTAATTTGATTGATTTCGCATCTGATTTGCGCGTTTAATCTGTTGAATTCGGTATTAAGCGCGGGGTCCCTGTATTTTAGAAAATGCCGGTAGATGCGTCTTTTCTCTTTTATCATGCCGATTATGTAGGCGGAAGTGGTTTTCGTGAAATGTTTATTGTTCTATTTGGAACCGATTTATCTACAGCATTCGAGATGATAGAAGTAAAATCGTTTATCGCGGTGTCTATAGATAGGAGTGTAGATAGGTCAGGGTTTTCTGGGAAGCGTTGGTTTATGTAGTCGGAAAATTTTGTCCAATTTGCGTTTTTGAAGTCTTTTATGATTTTTGTTTTCGGTGATGGTAGCGGTGGTGGGTTAAAAGTAGTTTTGATTAGTAGTCAAAAATGGTCGAAAGTTACCGTTGTGCTTAAGTAACATTGTTGATTGAAAAATTGGATTAGAGATTCGGAACATAAAATGTGATCAACAATCGATGTTTCTTGGGGACCAAAAAATGTAGGATACGTGTTCCTCACTCTCCATAAAGGAAAACGAAGTAACGCGTTAGATAAAAGTATTTCGTTAGGGTTAGTAAATTGCGTATCAGCGAAGTGACGGCGATACATTCTAGATCAACTAAATGTGGTGGTAAATCGTGGGGTTGAGATGCAAAAGAGTTGTGGACTAATAAGGCAACACCCCTGGCTCCGTTTATGACGTTGTTTTTAAGTGTGTTGTGTAGTTTGATATGCAAAGAGTGTTATTTTTGGAAAATTTCGTTTCTGTAATTGAAAGTATATGTATGTTGTCATGCTGTAATAGGTTTTTAACTAGTGTGCGTTTCCGGCGAACACCGCAGGCGTTAACCGTACCAATCAACAGCTCCATTGAAGCCAAAACGTTAATTAGTTGAGAAATGCGGGTTTAGGGAGCAAGGTCTTTAAAGGAGAATGCGACTGTATTCTTGTCAAATAACATATACACGGATTTGTTAAGGATAGATTTACAGGGTTTGTTAACGGATTTGAGGATAGGTTCGCGGTTGTCTGGGAATAAGTACATTAGGGATAAGGTAAAGGTTTTGATGAAGGATTTAATGGTTAGGTCTTCGTAGAAGGTAGGTTCGTCGGGAATGGACGAGGTTTCGAAAGCGCTTACGGGTTCGGGTTAGGCGGCGGCTTGTGGGGTTTCGGGGATGGATTTCCTGACGGCGCAAGCAAAGGAGAAAGTAGGATGTAAACCGGTGCAGTTATTGCATTTGTGTAGTTCAGTGTTAGTACATGCGTGAGAGGGATGTTTTCCCATGCACTTCGGGCAGATTATCACACGCGTTGTACAATCCTCAGCGAGGTGACCCACCTTGGTGCAGGTTGAGCAATACTTTGGGACCGGTGGTGGAATGTTGGATAGTTCGCAGGAGTAGTGCTTGCCGTACATGCAGACACCCTTGGCTAGAAAGAAATCGAGAGTTGATTTACTGGGTGTTAGTAGGCGAACGAGGGAGGTGGGTTGGTTTGTGATCCTTGAGGTAATGCGTAAAGCTCGGGTTAGCTTGGGGAGGTCGACGGCTTTTAGGATTTCGTCTTCCGTAATGTCGCGGTCAACATTACGTAGGACGCGGAAGAAAGTGGGTTGACGATGTGTTGGGTTGTTAGATTTTGCCCCGGAAAGTTGAGTTAGAGAAACGTTAGGGTCGCCGTATAGGTGTTTGAACTTTGTTTGGGTGTCGTCGGGAAAGGGAACGGAAGTTTCGAGAAGCGCAGTGTGGTTGTAGTTAAGTCTTAAGTTCGTCAGTGGAAGGTTAAGAGTAAGGATTCAATTAAAAAATTCTTTTTGGGTTTTAATGGTGACAGGGATGTTTCAGAGACAGTATCGAGAATTAAGAGGTTTAGATGTCGACGGGGTAGATTCAATGGTGTTGCGAGCGAAAGTCGAAGTGGTGGAAGAACTCCCGTTGGTGCTGGTTCGGGCAACTAGAGTAAAAACGTCGGGATCAGGATCAAGCGGGGTTGCGGAAGCATGCGCGACGCCGTGTTTTACCATCGTAAATAGTAGGCGTCTTAAGCAATTAAACAGTAAGCAATAAGCAAAAGCAAAACGAAAGTAAATTGTTTAAAAACTTAGCTGTGTTTCGGTGACCGTTCCGTTAGTTCCGCAAAGACCTGGCTACGGTCTGTCCTCGGAGTCGGCTCGGCTGTATGCAGGCAGGGACAGCTTGACTCGGCTCGGTGGCGCGGTTTCACTTAACATGACCGTTCGGTTTGAAGAACACACGACTGACCTTATTGTTACCGTCGTTTGATTTTTAAACGTAATCTTTGTTTTATTTTTGTTTTTTTTTTGAAACATCATTTGAGTAATTTTGTATTCATATGTCAAAGTTATTTAACGTTTTTAAATTCATCTTAATAGTAATTTTTTTAAGTACTAATTAAGTACATAAGCACTTGAGGCATTTTATTGATATGGTCAATTTTATTGATATACGTTTCAAGTACATTTTATAATTTATTAGTTTTATCAGTATTTAGTTTTTGATTTCAAAAATTTAGATTGTAACTCTATTCCAGCACGCTCGTTTGCTTTATTTGTTTTCTATTTTGTTATCATTTTGATTGTTTAGCTGTCTCTTATGAGAAACCTCATTAAACCCACGCGTACTACGCTTTGTTGAAATTTTGCATTTTTTTTTCACGTCTTTATTTTATTTGCAGCAACGGATTTAAAGGATGCTGTACGTGACGGAAATTAGGAGCCTCGCTTAAGAAAAAGTCCCATAAAACATAAGTAAATTTAAATTGAAATTTAAAAATTTATTCTTATTTGAGAAAAAGTTAGCCCATAAAGTCCTACTAAAGATATAAATTTATTATATATGCGCACTAAGTATAAAGAGTGCCAAAATGTATGTTTTAAGCTAGATGAAATTTAATTTATAAGTTTTTCTTTATTCATACTTTGTTTTTTGTCAGTAAAAAAGTTTTAATAAATTAAGCTGTAGTATTAACTTAAACGTTAAAGTTGTACTTACCACATTTGGCGTAATACAACTTCTTTGGTTTAGAAAAAAACTACCAACATGAATAATTTGAATCTTATATGTTAAAAAAATTTAAATGAAAACAAATTTGAAAAGTATTCTGGTTTTTTAATCACTATTTTCAATTCAACTTCTTTTATAACGGCTGGTTTATTCGTTGCTGGAATTTTTTTTATAAAATTTGCATAATTATCTGGAGTAATCATATTTTTTAAAAGAAATAACAACTCGTTTTTTTGAAAACTGGTATACGCAATGCGCACTTTTTATGTAAAATGATAGATTCCCATTTTTTCTCAGTTTGCGTTTGTCTGTAGTATTTTTTCTGAAAAGTTATACTTGTATTGTATAATGTTAGGATTTTTCTTATGAAAAGAAAGCAACTTGATACGAAACCATAATGCAAGTTTTTCAAAGCAATCATTAAATTTCATATTTACGACATAATATTTTCTAGGTTTCAACTAGCGGTTAAGATTAATAAACACCATTTTAGCGTAGAGTAAATTTTTTTATAACGTTTGGCTTTCTCTATCGTGGAGTGCATAGATTCTGCTTCTAGGTATGAGTGTCAAGCCTCCATTAATTGTAGATTAATAATCTTTAAATCATTGATATTATTAACAGCGTATAACATAGCGGTGGACACAAATTTTGTTCCGGTTTTGCCCACCTCATGTGTCAGAAAACGTGGCCACGTGTGTCACAGTTTTCGGCACGCTTAGCAGATATTTTAATAAACAACTGCCAATCTCAACACTACGTTTGTTCCCATGTGTTTTGTCCAAAACGAAACAGTGCCCACCAGAATTGGATGCATCATAAATATAAATTGTGAAATTATAGACATTTAATTTGTGTTTGTAATAAGTTATGTTATGACCTGCGTGAGGAACAGATAAAATTGCTTGCAGATTAAAATATATTGAAAGGTTTTGCAATTTTCTGCTTGCGATCTTGATTGCTGCTTTCATTTATATAGCTTCTTTTTTGCGTTGCTTGTAATTATTGTAATCTCTTTGTAAAGGTTTTTATTTTTGGCGGTGTCGTATTCGTAAAATGTTTTTTGGTAAACAAACAGTGATACAGCTCAAACATTTTGTTGCACACAAAAAAAATATTTTTATACAGTCTATAAATTTTAGAAATATTGAGATCGGATGATCTGCTTTTGTGAATCACGCCTTCAATAATGTGGCTCTATTTTAGGAAACGATTCCATGCGTTTTTTCACTAACTGGATGGTTGCCGAAGAAGTGGCACTTTGAACACCAATTTTCTTATCACGTTCAGTATAAAGACCATTTTTACTCATGTTATTTGCACATTGTTTGACTATGAAAAATAGCAAATGCACTACAAAAAGTTTTAAACATGCTTTGTGGGTTTCTTCCGCAGAGTTTTTTAAGTAGTACTATCGATTTTTAGATTTTGGATTATGTAGTTTCCTAGTAACCCGCACCTTTTGCATTAACGCAGTCAAATTAATTTTCTGGTGAACAACATCAGCCAGATAATAATACTCTTGACGTAATACATCTCTATCTCCTTGTAAAAAATGTTTACCACATTTATATCTGCATTTGCTGCTATCGACGTTCTTTAGTTTTTTATTCGGTATTGTTTTCCTACTTTGATTTACATACATTTTATCACTTAATCTTAATTTCTTAACAACGGATCAATACCAAATTATTTTATCTACCTCTCGTTTCCTTTTCTTCTTATTTTTGTCACTACTAGAAAGGTTTTGAACTTTTATTTTCCTAAGGACATTTGCAAATGTTTCGTTGTCGGAATGATCATTTCTCTAAGAGGTTTTATAAGAACTTAATATATATTAAAAAAATTTGTCTAGTTTTTGAGACTACTTTATTGCCTAATATGTACTACATTAGAATACTGAACATTTCCTAAGTTAAAATTTTAATGTTATGTTTTAGAAGAACTTCTTTTTAAGCGTTAAAGAGAATTAAGATTTACAAGCTGAATTTTCGTCACACGTCTCAGTGGACATTTGATTGATTACGTGTTAGAGTCACGTTTTTATAGACCGGCTTCCGATCGATAAAACTGGTTTTCAAATCTTCGGTTAAGGAAAACTAGCACCTCGGTTAATATTAAAAGGATTTTTAATTATTTGAAAATGCCTTATTTTTTTGCTAATGGTAGTTAGAAACAAACGCCAATATTTTAGTGTTTTTAAACATAATTTGATGACCCGTTTCTAACACGTATTCCGGCAGCATTCGAAGATTGTTTAACACGACTTCATCTTTGATGTCCTTTAAAAGGAATAACGTCCTTCAACGGATTTAATAATTGACCCAATTTAAAAAAGTAAAAAAACGAGTAACAATGTTGTGTTTAGACAACATTTTTTTTATACGGTCCATGGTACTTTTGACATAGGGTAGATAAGCGATTGACATTGATTGAGACCTAGATTCCGCTATTACTCTTGGTTTAGAAAATTGTATTATGGAAGCAAGACGTGGAAACCTAATTTCTACTATAGGATAAAGACTTAAAATCCAAGAAAAGAGGAACGATAAAACGGCATGGCATTTTTGTACATCAACCTAATGTATTACAAATATATATTTTAACGAATTAATATATGTATCCTTTAAAAACAAATAAAAAAAAAAATATATAAAGCATTCTATACACATGCGTTATTTAAAATTTATTTTAGAATTGTTTTTATTATTTATATTTTTAAATAAACATTTTTTATATCATTTTTTTAAGTCATTTTTTGCAAAGATTTACTTTACTGGTTTTAATTATGGTTAGGTGAATTTCAACCCTTAGAAGCATTTGGGTTATCCGTTAAAGTAATGAGAAAAGGTTCAGTAAAATTTTAGTTGATGTGGAAATAATTTTTAATTCGTATAATTTACGGTCTTCACGATTTCTTTATTCCCGAATCTTTTATCGAAGAATTGTGGGATATTTTAAGTTTTGTGAGATATAATTTAATGTTGCCTTTGTAGGTCAGTGACATTTACCACTCTGAAGATGCAAGCTGCAATGTCTTGCGAAACGTCAGTTTGTTTGGGTTCACGAACGACAATACGGCAAAGGTCAAGCTCTACTTCTTGTTTTGACTCTCAAGAAGAGACTATGTCCAAGCCTAAGTCTGGGTGTTACGACGCGGTCTAAGCCAAAAGTCGCTTATAATCTTAAACATAACCGCGAAAGCTTAAAATTTTAAACCCAATGATATTAGATTCTAAAACTAATTTTAATAAAAAACCTGTTTCAAAAATGATCTTTATTATTTTACATAAAAACAACAATTTTAGAACGGCCACTCAAAATCTCAGTTTAGTACGTAATAATCTAATTAAAAATATAAAAATAAAAACTATAAACTAATATAAAAAAAATATTTTATTATTTACTTCCGTCGGTAGTTGTATAACGGCTTCAATACCTATGCGGCTAGCCAAAAGCTTAATCCAAATGTTGATGATGGTTACTCAGATTTTTTGGTAGTATCATCACGCTTATTAAATTGATTGAACGCAAATTCTTTATTGATCGAAACAGTGTAAGTAATTAAAAATTAATATTAATTTAGAATATATTCGGTACTATCAGTAACCTTTCTGTCTGAATTGCATTAAACTGCTCATTTTACCTATTAATTTACATCCATTAAAACTCCGAAATTACCAGTTAAAAACACTCTTTATAATTGTCTTTGTTTTAGATAGCACAAGATAGAATGTCGCCAACGTCGTTACGGTCGATTCTGGAAAGAAAATATTATAAACAATCGGACTCAAACTTCATTTTCGTAAGTACTGTAGTTACGTCCTTTTTTAATATTGAATTAATGACTTAGATTGTAGGAAGCTCTTCACTAGAAGGAGCAATTAAACCACTCAAGATTTTATTATGGCGACGTTTCGTGCACAAGACGTGCATTTCTTCAGGCCACTGAAATATATTGTAAGTAAGCTAACATTTATTTTTACATAACAACTAATCTCATTTAAGGTACAAACAACGTAGAAACTTACACTAAGAGGTTAACGTGGATTAGTCCTTAACTCCAAACGACATGAAACTTGTACACAATAATAATTAAAATTAACATAAATAATTGTTAAACTATTTCTAACAAGTCAAATAAATTAAAATAAGTGCAAATGAACAATTTACATGTGAAAGACAAACAATTGACACTACATGTATAATCAAAAATTCTATTTCCAATGTCAAGGTAATTAATAAAAGATTAGAACTAAAAGTACCGCGAATTTAATAGACCTATCTAAAGCTAATATGCAATCTTTGATATGAAATTGTTGTAAACATTACTTAAATTGTTAGTGTCCGTATTGAAATTAATATTGTTTTTGTAAACGTTGATAAATATCATCTCTGAAACTAATCGCTTTTTATAGTTACAATCTCTGTCTAAAATGTTGGATTGTTAAAGTCAAAATTATGTCCCGTATTGATATGATGTGACGCTAACGCAGTTTCACCTTTTTTATTATTACAATCATACATGTGATTATTAATCTGATTTTTTATTTTCTGTTTCGTTTGTTCTATGTAACACGCTTGGCATCCCATACAGTCTAGCTTATACACATCATGTTTTTCAGTTATATTAGTTTTATTTTTAGTTTTACTGTACAGCATGTTATAAATAGTATTAGTGTTATAAGTTTTTATTATTATTTAGTATATTGGTGTTGGAGTATTATTGGTATTAGTTGTGTTAATGTGTATAAGTATTCTGTTTATTATGTTATTAGGGTAGTTGTTTTTTCTTATTATGTTTTTTAAGCAGTTTAAGTCTTTTGTAAATAACTGTGAGCTGCTTAAACTTAATATTTTATTTTTCATAGCCTTGATCGTATTAATCTTTTGATGGTGTGGCTAATCTTGCTATGCATGACTTACTTAAATATGTAAAAAACAATTTATCATATACACCGGTCTTTTTATTTTGTTACGTTGATGATATTGTTACTTGTATACCCGAAACAGAAATTCAAAACATCCTGAACACTTTCAATAGTTACAATCGACATTTAAAATTCACGTATGAAGTTGAACAAAAAGTTTCATTGCCGTATTTAGATGTTAGGCTTAGTAAGGTTACTAACACGGGTTGTATAGTTAGTGAATTGTATACGAAACCCATAGCCTCTAACAGAACGTTAAATTATTTTTTGAAACACCTACACCATCAAAAGATTAATACGATCAAAGCTATGAAAAATAAAATATTAAGTTTAAGCAACTCACAGTTTGTTACAAAAACCCTAAACTGCTTAAAGAACATATTAAAAAAAACAATTACCCTAATAACATAATAAACAGAATACTCATACACACTAACACAACTAATAATAATAATACTCCACCACCAATAAACCCATCCATTACTAACCCTAATACTAATCCTAACACTAACGTTGTTTACACAAAAATAATAAATGTTCTAAATCTAACAAAAAGAATAATTCCGATTATAGAAACCAATCATATAAAAATAACAACTTATAACACTAACAATATTTATAACATGCTGTACAGTAAAACTAAAGATAAAACTAATATAACTGAAAAACATGATGTAGTGTACAAGCGAGACTGTATGGGATGCGAAGCGTGTTACATAGGACAAACGAAACAGAAAATAAAAAATCGGATCAATAATCACATGTATGATTGTAACAATAAAAAAGGTGAAACTGCGTTAGCGTTACATCATATCAATACGGGACATAATTTTGACTTTAACAATCCCAAAATTTTAGACAGAGATTGTAACTATAAAAAGCGATTAGTTTCAGAGATGTTATTCATCAACGCTTACAAAAACAACATTAATTTCAATACTGACACTAACAATTTAAGTAATATTTACAACAATTTAATATCAAAGATTGCATATTAGCTTTAGATAGGTCTATTAAATTCGCGGTATTTTTCGTTCTAATCTTTTATTGATTACTTTGACATTGCAAATAAAATTTTTGATTATACATGTCGTGTCACTTGTTTGTCTTTCACATGTAATTTGTTCATTTACAATTATTTTAATTTAGTTGACTTGTTAGAAATAGTATAACAATTATTCATGTTAATTTTAATTATTATTGGGTACAAGTTTAATGTCGTTTCGAGTTACGACTACTCTACTCTAACCTTTGAGTGTAAGTTTCTACGTTGTTTGTACCTAAATTGATATTAGTTAATAGTTAGCTTACTCACAATTTATTTCAGTGGCCTAAAGAAGTGCACGAAACGTCGCCATTATAAAATCTTGAGTTGTTTAATTGCATCTCCTAGTAAAGAACTTTCTACAATCTGTCATTAATTCATTTTCTTAAATTAATTACATTGATTTGTTTTAGTTTATGCTTTTTTGTTCTTGTTAATTTAGACTGTCAATTATTTAAATTTTAATTGCTTTGTAACATAAACTAAATAGTATTCCAAATAACAAAATTCTCAAAAAAAGATATCTTTTTAACGCCATTTCTCGGGCATCAATTAGACATCATTTTGGCTACTTTTTTCATACAAAATTTGTGTCAAAAATTTCGCATAAAATCAGTACCTATAAACTGTCCCTATCATTTGAGGCATCAGAATGATACCATCTATAAGAAAGATGAATGTCACTGTGATGCCAAAATCATATCACATAACATAATTATCCCATCATTCTGTTATCAAATTTGTATTAATTAAATTATATGCTCCCATGTTGATTAATAGCAATATGCGCAGTATAAATAATGATTATATTTTTTAACTTTACAATGTTTAGTGAAGATCTAAACTGTAATTACATATTACATATTGGAATACAATATTTTAAACTTTTATATGGTAGTAGACATTGTTTTAACAAGCATTTAAAGTAATAAAAAAACTAAGGTTATACCATGTTTTATTTTATCGGAATAAAACCGAACCTTCTTTGTAAGGCTTCGGTGCATAAGAGGATGCCGCAAATTATGCTGATTAGTTTATAATACTGCCAAGATAAAATGAAATTATGTCTTAATATTTTTTTTGTGTACACCATTTACCGTAAAAAATTATTAATACGTTCTATGGTGAATCTTTTATGTCTAAAATTATATTTATTTACTTTTAACAATTATTATTATTTCACGAAGTTGGATTGTTATTATTAAAATATTATTTAATTATTATATTATATAAAATAATTTATGTTTTTTTACAAATTGTTTTTTGCGTTAAATGCACAATAGATTAAATAGATAACTACACATATTCGATTTCTGTCCTAGAAGTAAATAAATTGCTATCTTTAGATCAATAATTGTCGAGAAAAATATTATGCAACGTTTGCAAAATGACTAATATGAAAAAGTATGTATAACGTTTTCATGAATTTTGTATGAACTAAATTGATGCTTTGAGCGTTTAAATTTTTGCGTTGAATTTATAACAGAATGATGCATTGACAACGATAGCAGCTATAAAAATCGTACCAATAATTTTGTATCAAAATATTTTTATTAAAGTGAAACTCGAATGTCAATAAATTGATACCAATTCGGATTGGGATATGTGTATTTATCGTTATTATTTATTTCTTTACTGAGTTATCTAGGTACAAGGAACCGTAAGTTTAGTAACTCTAAGTTGCAATCGATAGCAAACGGTGTGTTACATGGCACCAACGAAGCGTTGTTTACTATTTGACAATATTTTTTAAAATAATGAAAAAAATTATTAAAATCTGTATTGAGTTTTTAATTTGTCATTCTAGTGTTAAAAATTATGTTTTTTTTTCAAAATACTTTATAATAACAGAAACTTAAAACCTATAAAATTGCTACACTTTGTTTTGTTTGTTAATAAAATGCAGTTAATATAAACGATTAATAAAAACTAAAACGTAGCAACAAATAAATCCAATAGGCATGTTTTGTTTAAACGTTTGTAATATTTTAAATTGACATTTTCATGTTTTATAATTATTGCATATACTTAGTGTTACATAATACCTTTGATTTTATTGTTTTAAGAAGAAGGATAGTTGCAGCGTTCTTGATGTTTCTTAATAGTTCAAAATTAGATTGTTGTTTTTATTTGTTATAACGGCAAAACTATATCAATAAACAAACTTTGTTATCACTGTTTAACGCTTGAAAGATTGTGTTTTATATGGTGTATCTTGTAGACAATATACGAGTTTCTTAGTATAATGCAAACAATTTAAATAAAGATTAATTCTCAGTGGCAATCACGTATGTTTACAGAATAATGTTTAGAAACTACAAGTAAGTTTGTTATCTAAAAATGTTAGAAGTTTCAGTTAACGGTTAATTATATTTTATATAAACAATGGATAAAAAAGATAAAAATTAAAGTGTATAAAAAGTAATTAGCGACAGAGTGGTAGTGGAGTTAAATAAGAAAAGAAAGAGGTAATTACGTGTTACCGTTAAATAATATAAAATAATCATTTGATAATTAAGTAAATAAACAAAACAACATCTCAAAAGACGATTAATCGTGTAAATTCATAAATAAAATCTAAGGTTTGTACTAATAAAACTAGAAGAAGATTTTATATTAAAGAAAAAGTCATGATTTACCAGAAAATTTAATATTTGTTATATCCAGCTGGTGCACATTTGAACTTAAATATAAATCTATAATGGAAAAGTGTTAGGTAACTGATAACTACTGCAAAATGTAATGTACATATATAGTAGTTAAGAAACATATTTTTAAAATATCATAGTTAGCGTTGTTAACTGTAGTAATCCATTTACATTGTTTACAAAAAGTAATTAATATTAATTTAGAATTGAATTAAATAACATATCAAGTTTTGATTTATTTAAATTAATTTTTAAGTCATTTGCTAAGTAGAAAACTCAGCTGACGTACAAAAGAAACAAACAGATTCATTCATTGTAATCTTTAAAACTAATATTTTGTAAAAAATTGCATACATCCATACTATTGTTCACAATTTCCTATTTTCTAGAACCGAAAATATGGAAAAAGTAAAAATTATATCTTTAAAAAATCTATGATGCTATTAAATGATATAAGAAATGAGCATTTATTTACATACGATGTCATTTTTGTTGAGTTTATGATTGATTATTATATTTTGTTTTCTTTAAAGTGTATTAAACGCAATAAAAAGTGGAAATGATAAAATGGTTTTACGTTAGAAATAGTGCTAGTCAAGGAAGTGCTTTGTTTAGTATAAAATACCCGAGTTTGCAGATTGTAAGTGGTACGATTGACAAAACAAAACACAAATTTGAAACTACAGACACAATAATAAATAATTGTAAGTGTAATGATCATGATCAGAATTTACACTAAAACAAGAGAAATAACAACACCTTCAATGTTTTAGCGACAGTAGTTAAAAATCCCAATATTAGTTTAAAGCAAATAATAAAAAACATTGATCTGCATTATACCCAACTGCTGCAAAATTGAGAAAAATCATAAGTTATGTTTATAAATATTAAAGAAGTGAAAAATGTAACGCAATTTTTAAGAAACATTTTCTTTACAGATCAAGGCACTTTTACGCTGCATAATGAACCAAACGTGCAAAATTGCAGTGTATGAGATACTGCTAACCCAGACAAAATTCTACAAATCAAGACCCAATATCTTCAAAAAGGAAATGTTTGAGTGAGAATATTAGATCATCACATTATAGAATCATTTTTTAACAGAAAAGTCTAACAGGAGAACACTTCTTGCGATTGTTGCGGTGACGGAAGTTAATGGAGAAAACCAGGAAATTTAATTCCAGTTCTCCCGCGCACACAGTTTTCTTAATAAGATCATCGATACATATTTTACAATTAACTGGTCTGCTGGATTCCCCAATCTTTCAAACAGCGACTTTTTTCTTTGGAAACACTTAAAATCTAAAGATTATTTTATTCTGAACGAACATGAAAAATTGTGGTCAAGTCAACTTGGTCAAAATATCACAACATCAATTAGCAAATGGCAATTTTCTTCCAATTTTTTGGTTCTAGGACATGAAAAATTATAAACAATAGTATACATAGATTTTTCTAAAATAATTAGGGAAGCAAATAATTCAGCATTATGTTATCCAAGTCATCACATTGCATATATTATTTGTACATAGCCGCAAATAAAATAAATAACATGTGTTACTTATTAACTTGAAACGTTCAATTAAAAACAAAAATAAATATTTCTATTCATTATATAGCTAATATGCGTTTTTCATTTCAAAAAACAAAATTAAATAAAACCAGTTTTAAACTAT
This sequence comes from Aquatica leii, assembly GCA_035610365.1. Classification (NCBI taxonomy): domain Eukaryota; kingdom Metazoa; phylum Arthropoda; class Insecta; order Coleoptera; family Lampyridae; genus Aquatica; species Aquatica leii. Next base: position 105,947,234 of record CM069432.1, read on the forward strand.
CAAATATAACAAAATATAAACGTTTTTAAAATTATCAATTTTTTGACATTTATAATTAAAAAGTTACTTTAGTTTTGTTTTTGCTAAATATTAATTTTTGAGCTTTTTGAAAAGTGCTACGCTGGCCCAAGTTTTGAAATAGTTTTCTAAAATTTCTAGCTAGTACAATTATAACTCCGTCTTAAATATTTTTGAAAACGCACAAAAGATTTTGGTTATATATTTTTGTAATGTAAATCAAAATGAATATAAGCAATAAAATAATTTAGTTGTAAGTAGTTTAAATTGTATAAATTACTTTTACACTAACGAACGAATATTGACGTTTGCGATGTTGGCAGCACAAAAACAATAATTAAATAAATAATCGAATACTAAGCTAAGAATCAAATGATTACACATTTTATTGTGTTTAGGTAAACACTAAAAGTTAGGTACATTATATTACATCAATACAATTTAATTTCTACAAATTACAATAAAGTGTTATCAAATCTAATGCACGTCTCATAAAAGACAAAGCATAACATAAATTCCACGTAAAAAATGTAAAATTGTATCACAATTCTTCATCTGACCAGTCACTAATATCTTCGTCAGATAAACCATTTACTTTGAAAATTAAAAGTTCACAGTTAATGTCTGGGATATGTTCTCTTTCGGCCGACAATCTACAAAAAGTGATTATGTCTTGCAAATAATGCATCAATATGATACTGCTTGTAATTTGACTTATTTCTTAATATCAAATCATATAACTCGACCTTTGTTGAATTTACATCATAAACAATGCCACGTTCATTTCAGCATTTTTACTATTTGAATTGGGGGAATTTGATTGTTAAAACATTATGGTAACTAGCATTATCTATCACAATCACAAAATTCCTAGATAAATTTGGAATTAATTGGTGTTCTAATCACTGATCGTAGTTTAGAGAATTCATCTCATCGTGATAGTCACCGCTCTTTGGTTTAGATTTAAAAAGTTAATAGTGCATTACCAACAAATTCATTTTCACCACCTGCATGAACGATTGTTAAACGTTTACTTTTAGATATAGGATTTTTTAGTCCTTCATTTGATTTATCTGCCCATTGGTAGGTAGTTGTATGTGAAGCATCCCAAGTAACAATTTTATATTTTATACCGTTTGAGAGAACGTTTACAAAACAAGATTTATAAAACACCTTTTGTCCTAAGAACGTAACTAAAACGTTCTTACAGTAGTTATAAATGCAAAATGGGCACATATTTATAAAACATATTCGTTTTTTAACGTGTTTTATAAAGCCAACAAAACACCGTTATGGGATAGTTACGTAAACGTATATCAATTAGAAAACAGTTTCATGAACATTTTATAGATGGTTGGCTCTTTATTACAATAGTTTTGATGAAGTTTATTACGGGTTATCTAAGGGTTATGAATGAGAAATGATGTACATAAAAAAAAGGCAAAATTGAATATAAAAATACAAGAACATCTAAAAATTGTTGTAAAATAAGAGAGACGGTGAACAATAAAGATTGCCGGCTAAAGGAAAAAAAATAACTCTCTAACTCTCAGGGCGCCAAGTCTACCTAAAGAATTTCCTGAACGACCAATCTCAGAAATGCTAATTCCCGTCTAAAACTACAATTAATAAACAAGTGACAAAAAAAATCAAATAAAAAATTTTATTGGTGTAACCCATTAGTTTCATAATTTAATTCTTAGAAAAAAAAATAGTTATATCAATAAGTAATTGCTCTATACAAACAGGGAAACCACGGCTGAAGTGTCAAGATTAAATAACGGTAAAAGAAATTATGATTAGATAAGTACTGGGTGGAAATAACTACTACTAAACCATGTGCGCTGACAATTGCAAACCAATTAATTATATAGTTAACCGGTAAGGTACGGAGACACAAGATATTGTACGAAGCACCTTTTCGTGTAATTTATAAAGCAACGCACAAACGTTAAAACGCGTTGACCTGCGTTTATCGACCGCGACCCGAGATTACGTATTTGGTAATTTTCCCAATATGCCGTATGCATTTATTATTTAATTGTTAAAATTAAACTAAATTGTAAAATCATTAAATGAGCATATTACTATAGCCGGAGTACCTCATTTACAAGTACGTGATTTCTAAATTATAAATTAAATACTGATTTCGAACTAAATTACGAATTTTACACTTATTAACTATTCTCTGACCTGAATTACAGTAATTAAAAAAAATTAGGTCCTAATTCGAATTCCCACTAATTGTTGAAATTCCATGTACAACTAAATTCAACAATTTTAGTAAACTTCATAAACCCAACGTCCACAATCCAGCAACGAAAATAATTGAAAATTGGTAAACGAGAAAGGCCGTTAGTCTGCCTCTTTCTTTCTGATTTGGACGGCAAATAAATCTCACTAAGTGGTTTGATTATTGCATAAATATTACTACTATTAATTTTCTAATTGCAATAATTCATTAGGGTCTTTTTGCTAAATCCAGAAGTAATTACTAAAATTTCTGCTTACGCAAAAGCCCAAAGCGTCCTTTCTCAATGGAAGAGAATACAAGAAGACCGACACCAATCAAGGTAAAATTTACGTGTTTAGTTATCAATTATGATAAACTTAAATTTCAAAAATAAATCAAAAATTAGTGTAGGCAACCTAAACAACACTTTATAGATTATACTGTAACAAGTTACAAAACATTTTTGTAGTGTAGAGCAGCTCAATAAAATCAAACAGTTATTAAGTACTACTTTTCGGGACTTAATCATTCCTATTATTTACTTAAACTAAATCTGATGGCTATTTTATAAAAAAACTTAATTAGATAGATCTACACGGACGTCGTTTTTTACTGTCAATTATGAGGTAGATAAGTCGCAAATTTTAAGTGCGCTGCAGGTTTAATGAGTATTTTAAATAAAAAATTAAAAGATCAGATAAAAACAGAAGTTTAAATTTCAATTTTTTATCAAAAAACCACAGTAGTAGATAGATACCAGTATAAGAAGCTTTAATTAATGTGTTTTTGTCGTCAAAGTAGTGAAATATAAGATACTTTTATGTTCCTCGAGAATGGCGGCTATGTAAATACATTTATGCGAGTACATTTTCAAAATGGTCCCTTTTTAATAGAACATTTTTATTACCAAATTTACTCTTATACAACAATTATGATTCATATAGAAAACTTATAAAACGCTCAAATTTAATTACCTTAGTTTATGTAAAAGTTAACACGACAGGATTGTATTTTACAAATGTGATTATATTTTGTTGATTTTTTATTCACGTATTCAGTAATAAAAAGTTAATGAAAATGGTCGAGCAGGCGTATCATATATCAAGCAGCGTAATTTAACAATCAGCAGCGATCCATTCATTATTAATCCTTTTGAAAGAATTATTTTAGCTTCTTCGGCAAACGGTTGTAGATATGCTGCCAAATCAGGTGGTTTTTTCTTACGCCAGTATATCCGAATTGTTTTATCACTATATTTAACACAATAATTTTGCGCTTTAATAGCAGTATTTCTCTATAACTGCCTTTCTTTTATTTTATAACTGAGGGTTTGTGTCCGTTTAATTAACAGTTATATTGGAACTTTTGTTGTGAGTAATCTGATGCAAAAAGCAAAACTGTTATATAATATTACTAATACAACCATTATATACCGTAGTCACATACTTTATTAAAACAGTTGTATAAAACAGTTCTAAAGTGATAAATGACATAGCTACATAGCTATTATAAATCAAGTAATAGTTGTAATGGGTGAATGTCTTATAACCAATATTATATAAACGTTTACAAAACACTTTTATACTTATCTCATAAGCAGTTTTATAATTTTGTTGTAAGAACGTTCTAAACATCGATTTAAAACAATTTTAAATAGATAACAAAATAATCTTCCACACAACTTTAATAGAACCATTTTACATTTAGAGAGCAACAACATAATTACAATAAAATTCAAAAGTGTTTTAACTTAAGAATTATAAAATTACTTTGTTACTTGGGATGAAGCTAACTTTCATCGGTATAAATGATAGGACGTTTTTCAGCACGATATTTAGTTATAGCTCTTATGTAAGATCTCCGTAAACTACGTATAATATGGCGTTCCATTAATAGTTGTCGATTATCAAAGCCCATTTTACACTATAGAAAATCACTAAAAAAGTTACTAAAATAATTTTGCGGGAAATTTAAATTTTGCGATTTATAATCGATGTTCTTATACAACTGTGCCTATTGGCATATAATGTGGGTGATATCTATAACATTATAAAAAGTAAGATTTTTTGATGTAATCATAGAAATTACTAAACAAATTGTTACCTAATGATAGACAAGATCTTTCTGAGAAATATAGGATATTTCCATCATATACAAACTGAGAAGTAAATAAAAGTTTACGTTAGAAAAAAAACGTCAACAAGATTTATTTGCATAAAATAACTCAAAACTTTAAATTAATTTGTTTGATGAGAAAGTATATAATATTTAAGAATGTCCTGTACATTATGATTCTATAATTAGTAAATTCAAAACAATAAAAAACTTAAGGCGGGCATTTACCTATCTAAAAATGTAGCATTTTAGACCTTTACCGTTTTACATTTTTTAAAGTTATTTTAAAACATTTTGAGTTGAAATTTTTTCCAGACATCCAGAAAGCATGTGGCTAGAACGTGGAGCTTAGTTTTTTTTAATTTTTTATTTTTTTTGAAGCTACGTGCTGTTGAAGAACACACAAAACAATGCTTAACTTTTATCAATCGGTGCAAAACAACTAAGATAAATATTAAAAAAAATCGAACTCCACGTTGTAGCTACACATTTTGTGAACAATATAAAAAAAATTGTACTGCGATAACGTAACAATTAGATCCAAAATATTTAAAACCGTAAACGTCTACAAACACTATTTTTGTTAGTATTTTACAAACGCTACGAGATTCTCCATCCCTACTCTAGGCGAGCATAACTAAGACACGATTCTTTCGGGAACCATCGGTTAATGAAGGGAATGGAGTAGTAAAACTAATGCAGATTGCAAACGTAATTAAACCTGAGCTCATCTAAACATACTTATCTGTAATGTTTACAGAAACTGATAGCTTCAAATTTTCATCACGCTACTAATAAGATCTGGTCAGCATAGACATCGCATCTTTTAGTATTTTTCAGATGAAAGATTTAATTTCTCTTTTATTAGAAGTAAAAAAAAAAAAGATTTAAATTTATTGTTAAATTTCTCTGTGGTTACTTTTAAACATGTTAACATGTAAACAAATTCTATCTAGAAATTATAAAATACAGAATTAAAATTATATGCTAATTAATTGTGTATCGATCAATGTTTCCAAAATTCAGATTATGGTTTAATGGACGTTTGATCAAAAATATGTTTTAAACTTCTTTCATAAAACTATTATTGTTTATATATGCTATACTTAATTTAGATTAATGTTAATTATTTTTTTTTCATATGTGTTTTTGTTGCAATAAGTTAACCATGTTTAACTATATAAATTTATAAATTTTGCGAATGTAGTTTTCTGGAAAAATCTAAATTGCTTGATTATTAAAAATAAAAAAATGTGTTAAAATTTATTGATAAATTATCTTGTAATCTAACTAACTTGCAAAAATGCAACAAAAGTTGTTTAATTTTTGTATGGAAAAACTTCTTCCCGAGTTAGTAAATTCTAGGTTTAATAGAAATCTTCCAATCAAAAATTAATTGGCCGGTAACAGAGTAAATCAGATATTTACATGTATAAGCATTTATTCCTTCATTTTCAGTCATCTTGTTAACTAAATTTTAGTCTCGGCACAGTACTTGAAAACAACCTGTTTCAGTTAAAATTATCGAGAAATACTAAGTATATAAAGTACATACGAATTTAAGAGAAACTTGTAGATCATAAAATCCGACAAAAAAATTATGAAAAAAAGAAAAGATATACAAATAGTCATTTTAAATGGCCTGACAAGCGAACAGAGGTGAATTTGTGCTGGTACAATTCTTTGTTTAAGCGAAGCAACAATTATGTATTTATGGGTAAATAAAGGATAATAAGAATACAGAAGAATAAAATCAGATAAACAACGATGCACATAATAAACAAGCTGCAATTTTTCAACGCTTACTACGACAGTTGCCGCTATTCATATATATTTTTTTTTAAATTCTGTAACATTTAATTGGTTATATAAAACAAGCTTGTTGGTATATAATATCTGAGTTAACTACTGTAAATATTAGTCAGCAAGGAAAACATTCAAAAATGCAAAAGCATTTTGTGATAAAGTATCAATATTTTTTCAAAAACTGTGGCCCGAATTACCCAAAAAAACTGCAAAAGTTTTGTGCTTTTCAACCGCCTTAAAAAAACAGTTTTCACGTTGTCAGAATGTTTTTTTTAAGTATGTTCATTCTTTACCACATTGATTGATTTCCTTGCTTTTTATTAGAAAGCGGGTATCTCGGGAGTGGTCCCATTTCAATTTGGTCAAGTTTTGATGATGAGATCCATGAGAAAATGATCAAACTCTTCAATTATGTACATTTTCAAGGTTACAGTGAGTGAAAGAAGATACCAATATTTACTGAACCAACTGTACACGAATAATTTTGGTTTTTTTTTAAATTATATTTGATGTCACCAGAAAGAGAAAAATAAAAAAATTTTAACAAACAAGAACCGACTTCAAAAACGTGCATCAAATAAAATGCACTAAAAAGTAAAAAATAGTTATTTAATTTAGTTACAATTAAACGACGAAATTTTTATTTACACTAAATTACTTTTTGAAGTCGGTGCAGTTTTAATAGAGTTTGTGTTTCACATCAAATTCAAAAAGTCATTTCGTGTAAATACAAACTTCGTCGTTTCATTGTAACTAAATTAAATTATAATTTTTGAAGTCGGTTTTTGTTTTGCTTAAAAATTATATATATATATATAATTAATGTGACGTTTAATGTAATCAAAAATAAAAACAAGTTTTTTTTGGCTAATTTCGTTATTTTGTGCCGTTTTCTTCAATAAAGATTTGCTGAATATAAATGTTTGTTACAGGATAGCTAGAATCTAGACTGTAATAGCTATTTATGTACCAAGGGCGTAATCATCTAGTAACGCTAGTGGTGTATACAAAAATTTTATTTTTACTTTATATAAAATTCAAACTAAAATGAACAATTACTTAAGTTTCTATTACAAGTATATCTAGTAGTTTAGAATAATAAATAGTTTGACGATTAAATTATTTACTTGTCAAATTGATTTTATAATATATATCACTTTTACAAGAGAGGTCGTTATGAGTAAATTACAACGAAGTGAAATATAAAATATTTTTACATGTAGTAAACAAAACAAACATTGTACGTGTTAGTAGCTGTAGTAGATGTAACTTTTTTTTCAGTTTTCGAAAAAGGTCAAATTCGTATCTGAAATCGTTTTTGAAATTTTATATCATATCTACATATACATTTTTTTCCACGTTTACTACAGAAAGTAGTTTTTATAAAAACAGAAACTGAACATTCTTACTTTTAGAATACAATATTTGTATGCGAATAGTTGCACTAATTTTATTTATGTATAATACCGTATTTATGTTTATACAAATACATATTCTCAGCGTTATCTGTTTAATTCCTTATTCGAGTGCTTATCAGACTGAGTTATCTTGAAATATAAACATGTCATTAGTGATGTTAGTTGCATAACTTTCAATTCGCGATGATACATTTGGTAAATGCTGCTCTTAAGTTAACTATTTATCTAAACTCTCAGATAAACTGCTCTCGTCAAGAGAAATAATTAATGGTTACATTATATGATCCCTTATGTCATCCAAATGAAACATTTCTTCTTCTTCCTTAAAAACATGATCAACGCAATTTCTCTAGTCAGTAGGTGTAACATTTTGAACGGCTTGTAGAAATAGTTGCTTTACATCCTTAATTTAAAGGTGCAGTTTTTGGATGCAACTTTATTTTTTATTTTTATTTATATCAATTCTATTGGGTTTAACTTACAATGATAAGAAGGCAAACTTTATACAATTATATTCTTTGTCTTTACCATTTTATCTGTTACATACAAATCGAACTGTGGTTTGTGTAAACGGATTAAATTTAGAACTTCTGATGTAACCATATCTTCTGAGGAGTCTATATTCTTTGATTGTAACTACTTTTGCATGTTTTTTAAAGAGAACGTAGACGCCATTAATTGAACAAGTCATGTGACTTAAACCATGCTTTAAATAAATGTCTTATATATAGAAATGATTGACATATTATAAATTACCTAATATAAACATTATTTTTAATTTATATGGATTTACTGAATTTGCCATTTTAAATACGAGAAGTGGATTTTGGAATAACTTTTAGATAAACAATCCAATAAATTATGCATGTTAGGAATAATCTAACAAACATATTTTTTTGATTAAATACTTCTGATTTTAATTGACATTTTTTTATTTATTAGATTTGCAAATTATTCTGCGCAACATATTTACACATGCGTTTGTAGCCTTTTTCTTAAGGTTTCTTCCGTCTTGAAGCGGCGGCTTGTCACAAAAGGACACTTGCGTCTTATGGCAATGGCCACATGTTTAAATTTAAAATGAGGTTTTTTTTAATTTTTTTTATTATTTCTTTTTATAAAACCCAATTTTTATAACTGTGATAACTAAGTAATACCTAACAAACAATATTCTCAAAATTATTATATTAGCTTTAAACATAACAAAAACATTCTAGAAAATAATAAAATTTAATGCATTATAAAGAATATTAATTGCGATCAAATAAAAATAACAATTATTAAACGAAAATTAAGGTAAATGTTCAAAATGTCGTCCATATGCGGCTAAACAATGAGCGAGCCTTCCATAAAAGTTTTTTTTTCTAAAGAGCCTCTTCAACGGCTAAGCAAATATTGAAGTAAATTTTGACTGTCAGCAGATGGGGATTTCTTCTTCGTTTCATATGAGTATTATTAATACAACCCGCTGTGCCAAATGTTTCGTATAAATTAAGTATGGTACTTTACTTACGAGACGATCTGCATGGGTTGCCGAAATGTTGCTACAGCTTTACGAGCAGAGTTTGTCTTCACTTAAGCAAGAACAAGTTCAATATGTTTATTACGCGTATACACAGGTTTATTTAAATGCAAGTAATTAATTTTGTAAACCATAAAAAAACTTATTCACTCTTTGACTGACACAACAATAGTAGTTGACGTAACAAGAGTGGAAAGTAAAAAATAGCATAAGAGAACGTTATGCGTGCGGCCTCGCGTTGCATGTGAGTGAGTTACGCTATGATTCTTTCGACGAGAGTAACGTACATTATTTTTTGTGTTGCCTTATATAAAATTACATTCTTTTTTGAAAAAATAAAAAAAAATCAACAGATATATAATGTTGGTACTACATTTATTACTAAATCTGTCAAATTTGACATTAACTTTAACATCGTTTTTCTTCAATTTTAACCGAATTTCAAGATTTTTTAAATGCTTTTTCCACCTGTTGCATACTCGTTCTAATATATTAAATGACTTTGAACACTTACTTTTATGTGGATTTCTAGTTTTTATTTTGCCACCCTAGAGTTTTTTTCGTTCATTACAAACGAATATTGACGTTTGCGATGTTGGCAGCACAAAAAAATGTTTTTGAGCCGACTATTTTAAACATCATTATAAAACTATAGGCGACTCAAACTAAGCGATACGCTAACTCGCGGCGACAATTTGAACTACCGTTGCAATGATAGTTTAATACGCGTACTTAATTTGTTGCTGTTTTATTTTGAATTTCTGCTGTGTTCTTAAGTATATTTCGGAAAAAAATGAACATAATTAACAATTATGAAACTGAGAAACTTGTTGAACAACATGCAGTGGTGAAATTATAACTTGGAAAATCTGTTAGAAAAAAATATGAAACTTTGTTTGCATCATTTTTAAATATAACATTATTTTTATCAAACAAGTATATATTTGGTTGTTATTATAATTCTACATTAGCGCCAATAATAAAATTACATACATTCAGACAAACTGCCTGGCAGTTAAAAAATAAGGGCTTCGACACTACATTTGCCTTCCATACAATATCTCACAGTTAGAACTACAACTGAAATAGCAAGCAAAACACTACGAAGTAAACGTGCTGTAAATAATTATCGTCTTGTTTTATAACACTAAACTAAACTACAAAACTATTAAACCACAATAAAACGACTAGTGAATGCAATTTCTAACCTGTATATAAACTAATTTAGAATCACAAATAATATTAGTAAATCTTATGTAACGCCAAAAACTTATCAAACTTTAAAAAAAGGTTATAAAGTACATAAATTAAGCTTTGGTTTTCAGAAAAAGCTTGTAACAACACAAAAAGAAGTAGTATAAATAGTATTGAAATAAAGGTAATTATGACGTTTATCATTGCAAGGTTAGTTCGTTCTTTGCCGCTAGAGGCGCTAGAATCTTAAATTGAATCGCCTATATCAAACTGAAGTCACAAAGATATTACATTTTTACCAATATTTCTTTTTTTAATTAAAAACTAGTTTAATTTAAATCAAACTAAATAACGTCTCTTAATAATCATTAAACATTTGTTTAAATTTTAATTAAAAGAGTGTATTACCAGAGGTTGAAAAATTAACATGTAAAACCCTATGACCAGTTTAAAAAAAATCACTGTATAAATGAAAAACATGCATATAAAGTACTCGTTACAAAACCAATTTAGTTATTCAAAATAACGGGTACTTATACGACAGAGAAGATACAATTGTAATGTATAGGAAAATTTTTATTACTTTCTTTCAAATATAACAATTTGTTCATTCAAACATCTGGTTCGAAAAAAAACCATGTATTGTGCGATGCAAGAATTGTTTCTTGTAAACTGCAATCACACTATTTATTTATGTGCGAATATTCTTCAACTAAGTAATGTACATTATTACGGCTGAAATAACCAATGCTGGCCAAGTATGACTCATTGATGTAGAGAATCTTATCGTAAACATTTTGATTTTTACAGTTTTTTTTGTAAATACTTGTTACAGAATGCTGGTCTTCTTGGATAATTAGCAACTGTTGTGCGCCATTGTCACGCTAGATGGCAAAAAGGCATTTAACTAACTAGCGTCAGCGGTAATCATCAGTACGCTAAAAATTAAAGGCGTCTAAGATTACTTGGTAATTATAATAAGTAGATAGCTAAACAATAAAATGCGCAGAAGATACGAAATAGTACCAGTTAAACTGTGTAGTACCCCAAAACTTGGTGCTAAAACCGATTTTGTGGAACGTTGTTTTTTATCTATTACTCAGCCTTAACATAGATGACTAATTATTTCGGACACCATAAACTTTAGATATATTAAATCAGCACACTTCGTAACCGTATAATTGATGATAACAATAAACCTAAGATTTATGACAGGACCGGTGTTAAATCCTTCTGGTAGGAGAGGGCGTCAGAGAAACACTACTTAGTGTGTTTTTTAGGCTACGTTTCTGGACTAATGTGTCTGCTTCCTCAGGAAACTGATTTAATAAAAACACAAAATAATAAATACAACCATAAATACAATCAGGTAATTATAAACTAGTATTTAAACTATATGAAATTATAAAAATTGTTTTGATGTTTTAGAGTAACTAAAACTAGTCGGACGAAAGAAAAAACAAAAAACATACGTAACTAATCTAGCTACAGCTGGATATGCCGGGTTAGCAGTGCCAAATTTTTGTATATAAATTTCGTCTTAAATGAGAAAAAGCTGGAGTCAAAAAGAAATGCTGCGTTTTCCAAGTCACGACTCTTCATATATTATACCTACATCAATTAAACAAAAAAATGCTATAGTTGTAATGGCGTTTAAACATTTTATTAGAACGCTAATTCTTAGGCAAACAAACAAATAAGTACGTCATGTATTTGAAATAAAAAAATTATAATGTATACAAAATTAAATATGGTAAATAGTTAATTTGTAATATCAACAATTAAAAAAGGTTTTAAAGTTTGCAGTTAAATAAAGTTAATTTTTTATTAAATTTGTTTGACTAATATTATAATATATTTCTATACACATTCAAACGAGTGACGTAGTTGCAACGAATTTTAATATATTAAAATATATAATGTTTGTGTCAGCATCGTATAATACATATTTTGAGTAATGATGTGTAGCATCCAATGTTTATTAAAACGTATAATATTTTACAAAGAATATATTGCAAACAACGGTAAACAGATATATTTTGTCTTGTACGCCCACAAGTTGTTAAACAAAAACATATAGACGTAATAATATATTTTTTTATAAATATACACATAATTCTGTTATTCCAATATTTAATGCAATAAAAGCTGCACTTATCTAAATTTTCAACATTACAATTTATACGTTTATTTATTAATTAATTTTAATAGACACATATTTAATTTTAAATTATTTTTGTTAATTATATTTTCGTAATAAAACGTTTGTACAAATGACAAATAAATAAATTGTAAACATATAAAATAAACTAGTAAATACTTTAATAACTCAACGCATAAAACGTCATAAAAGGTATAAAGAGTATTAAAATCATCTAAAACGTGTATGTAAACAAAATTCAACAATGACTTTAATAATGCGCATATTCCACATTATCAGCAATCTAAAAATAAAAACAAAAAAAGAACAGATTTAGTCAAAATAGGATTAATAAGAGCGCTGTCTTAATTTGGCGTGTTTGATAACAAATGCTAAGGTATTGTAAATAAAAATTAATTCGATCACTAGATTAAAAAAAAATCACAATGCATATTGAAACGTTCAAGAAATTACTTGCAAATGCAAGAGCCTTCTAGAAGGCTGTTATCTATTTTCTAGAAGTTATAGCGAAAAGTGAGGAACGATCGAGAAGGATTTCCGTATGTCTATATATAGCTACGAGACAGATCGTAGGTCAGTTATTGCTGGAATGTGAATGCATGCAGTATTAAGAAGATTATTCAAGTGAAGATAAATAAGTGATTAGCACGTGCGAAGTTTTAAATAAATAACAGTGTACACCGAATCGAGTGAACGTGACTTACAGTGTGAAATCCGAGGACGTTATCTTATCTCGTGTTTATTTATAAAGTATAAAATAGTGTTTATTAAACTTTTTCTTTTAACAAGTGCGTGATCGCGATATTAATTAAAATCGTTTCCGTACACTAGTGGTTTAATATTAACAAGTGGATCGTTATTAAAATTTTGTGTTATACAAAAACTGCATTTTAAAAAGTAGTGTATTTAAACTTTATATTCGTGTTATATTTAAATTTATGCCGGTGACGCGTTTGCAAGCAGTTAAAATGGATTCAAAAATACTTGAAATTCTCGAATCGATGAATAGAAAAATAGGCGAACATTCTCAGAAAATGGAAGAAAATGCTAGAAGTTTAAAAGAAGAAATACGAGCGAGCATGGAAAATCAAATAAAGACTATTGAGGAACAAATACAAGTTAGTGTAGGAAATCAAATCAAAATTGCGCAAGAGGAAACCCAAGCAGACATGTTAAACTTAAAAGAAGAAATTTGCGATTCTGTGAATGACATAATAGAAGAGAAGTTAAATGGAAATTCAAGAACCATAGAAGACAAGCTAGAGAAAAAATAAAAAGTAAACATAATTTTTAATCCTTTAAATAAATTAGTTTTTAATAAATAAATACGCAACAATATCTTACTCATTTTTCAAAATTTATTTTTGATAAATTTATAGTTTTATTTTTTTTTCAGACCTTCTATAATTATTTAGCTTAAAATAGCTAGTTCTATTAAAATTAAAGTTGTTGTTGTTTTGTTACGAGCAAATGAAAAACTGCTAGTCAAAAATGACATTTTTAATCCAAATAAAACATGGTATTTTTTCTCTAACCAACAGTATACTGCAAAATTACAAAATACAAATTATAAAATATGATGGGTAAATCACAGTTTAGTATCTACACGTTGCAATGACGTGGTTTTCTTGTTATGTTATTGTTTTGTAAAAAACATTAAATTATTTTTCTTTCTGTATTAATTATAATTAACTATACATTTCGCAAAAGAATTGTATCTAGAGGTGACAAAAAAGGTACAAAAAGAAGTTTTAGACTTACTTACACCAAATAGAGAGATTTATTAGTGTGCTTACAACCCTTTTATAACATGGTGCAAAAAAAATGTTCAAGTTTATTCAGAAAAAGTGTTATAGATCATGTCGTAGCCACGAATTAGTTCTATTAAAAACTTAAGATATTAAATCTAGTTTACTGGTAGAAATTCATTACACTGAAAACACTGAAACCAAAAAAAAATATAATTTGCGGTTATGGAAGGAAATAATTTAAAAACGTACAGAGAATATAAAACTTTTTGACAAAAAAATTTTTATGAATGTCGATTATTTGTTAGCATTTGCAAATTTAGTAGTATTCCTTAAAAAGCAACAAAATATTTATATCTGGAAATCAGTTTTGTTATCTTTTTGTAGATTTTGATGGCGACATTACATCCAATAAGGGGCATATTATTGTTAATAATATCACTAAAACTAATCATCTTAATGCATAATTGTAAATGCAGTTTTATCAAAGTTGTTTCGATTAATTTTAATTTTAAAAATTAAAAGAATATGTAACGTATTATAGAATATTAAATACTGCATCATTTTAAAAACACTATTGTTAATCCTAGAATTATTTTTTTAAATTTCAGTATTATAAATTATTGTTGGTTGTGCAGTGTTGTAAACGAGTTATGATAAACATTTTTAACATACTGTTTAGAAGCTTTGCAATAATTTCTAAAAAGTCTGACAAGTTACGTAATCGAATCAGTTAAATAACAAAATTATTTGATTTGCAATAACAAGTTTAAATGAACTCAAAGAAGTCAGTATTTATTAACATCGGTCAGTTTTATCACGCCTTACTCCCTGCTGTGGTGCGGTGAAGAGAAATAGGGTGGTAAATAGCTGCTTCGCCCAGCTAGCTAGGTCAGATCGTAGATCCAATTGAACTGCACTGCTGGTCGATACAATTTCCGGGCGCCAGGGTTCAGCGATCTACTGAACGAAGCAACTACACGTCCTACAAACTCTACAAAACCCAAGTGGAGTGGTCAACCCTAGGTTTTTCTTCCAAATCACTAACATAAATGATCACCACACAAAAGACAAAAACAATAATAAAAATCGAGGATAAAGAAACAAAAGTGTTATTTTCTTTATACGACCCCAACTACGCCTGAATAAAACAACAGTAAATAAAAAAAAAACTCACACTAATACTAATTACTTAACTATCTAATTAATATAGCACACACATATATATATAAAAATTGTACTGCTAACACCTGGTCATAAACTCACTAGAATAAAATTTAATGTGGGACATGTTAACCCTTTTTGTTTTGAAACTGAAGAAAGAAAAGAAAGATGATTGGTTTCTTGTAACGTGTTTTTTTTAATTTATAGGGATCCAAACTACACTAACGCGCAATTTGCCACTACCCAAAATAATAATAATACCTATATATATGCATACATATACGCAGAAAGTGTAATATTAACCACAAGAAAAAAATTAAATGAATAAATAAATGCTTATAATTAAATCACTAACGGTACTCGTTTAAATCCCATAACAGAAATTTATCACCTTATCTATAATATACAAATTAATCGCAATGCAAAACAAAGGGTGAATGAATGACCGGTTTACACGTAAAAAAAAAAGGAATTTTTAAGTAATGGGATTTTTTTCTTTAATTAAGTAACAAGTGACAACAGTGTAAATCTAAAAACGTGCGTGAAAGTGAACACTTGTTGAATGGCGGTTTAGTTTTTAGAATGCCTTTTTATTTTCGTTTTTTGTAGAATCCTTTTTTATTTTATTCGTTGTTTTATCGGTGTATGCACGTGTGAATGTCTCTTTTTTTGTGGTGTGAATGTTCTACCTTTTTTTTGTATGAATGACTTCTTTTTTTTGGTATGTATGTCCTCTTTTTTTGTGGTATAAGGTGAGTTAAAGTTTACATAAATCTTAACCGTTGCAAATTTAAAAGTAAAAGGTGATAACAGGTACAGCAGGACTTGAACTAACACATGGACTGACCTTGTCGCAGGTGTCTTCGGGATAAAAACTCCATCGTTGGGAAGGTATGTACCAAATGTATAACGAAACGAATACTAAACCATGTAACTTGCAGGTCGATCTTGCCCAACGCTTCGTGGTGTCGAAGCAGGTTCCCCCCGATGCATGCAAAATTCTCTACTCTAATTATGGCTTAACAAAATATCCATAATGACCCAATATACATATATAGAGAATAGTAATTACTGTAATTCCAGAATTAATCCGGGAATTTTCCGGGTGCACTATGCACGAGCTCTGGAGTACAGCCTACCTCGTATCAGAGTGATAAGAACAAGAATAACCAAAATTTCCGTTTTGACGTCTTATCCTAATCTACACTCGTTTCAAAAAAATTTATATAGCAATCAATTTTCCTTTTTTAGGCGGGAATTTGGACGTTATTTTATTTTGCCTAATTTGCATAAGACCTAATTGTTATTTAAAATTTATCCTGTTACAGTTTTTTTTAACTACATGACAATTTAGAAAAGACCGTCGTATTTCATCCATGTTATTATTTATGTTTGTGTTACTACATGTATGCTTTTATTCTGTATTCTATAATGATTTTATAAAAGCAATCTATTCGCACAGTGTCGCTATCTTAAAAAACATAAAAATTTTGGTTGGTTTCGTAGCTTATACATAATTTAATTGCGTATTCACAAAATAATTGTAAACAAATCGTATTTACGTTATAATTAATAACACAATAAAAACATTATAAAAACATTTAATTCTTATAGTGTCAATGTGTTAAGTCACTCTTTAAACATTGAAAAATTAGATAGTAATTATAATCAAAAACACTCTTATCTTAATCTTTGCAAAATTGACTTTTTGTTTTCTTCTACACTATCATTTCCTTAAGTAACAACATTACTAAACTACAATATATTTGTTTTGTTAACATTTTTGTTTTATCGCAATATTTTTTATATTTAAACAAATTTTGTAGTAAAGATTGTTGTAACATATTAGATCTATTGCGGTAACTAACTTTTGTTTGTTTTTTCAAACGTGAATGTTTATTATATATAGATTCAAAAAGTTGTTAATATAAACAATAGCGTTGAAATAATTCTTCAACTGCGATTTTTGTTTTCATATTACCTTTTAAATTATTATTATTTTTAAACATGTACAAATTTATGTCACGTCCACATGTTATTCTATTACAGCGTCTACAAAAAACGTATCTACCAACATCGTATTTATCGAAAGAACTTTATTTATGCTTTGGCATAAATTGATTTCTTTTATTTACTAAATAAATAAATAATAGTAAAATATAAACGCAACCAAATTGACATATTACCAACTCAAATTTTATACTTTTTCATGCAAAAAAACAGCTATAAACAATAAATGAACTAGTTTTTTAGTTGGAAGATGTATTGACATTCGGAACAAAATTGGTTTTTGCAAAACTATTCTTTAGTTTTGAAACGATCTCTAAACAGTTCAATTTCTATTTGATTTAGATAACTAATAAAATAGATAGTTGTAAAAAAAGTAATATATAATTTGTAAAGAATGTGCATTGCCAGTTTGTATGAATTGACTACTACTTCCTTACTTAGTATACAATAGACTATATTATCTTTAACTGTTATAAACTCTAGTATTCTGCTTTTATAAATCGTTTTTAACAGTTTTTGCTCACTAATCAACATAAAAACTTAATATTTTACAAATATAAAAGTTGTTATTGATTAAAAATAACTTTTTTTGTAAGTTTATAGTTTTTTAACATTTTTTTGGAGGAGTAATTAAATTACATAATCTGCTGTAATTTAATTACTCTAAAAAAACAATAAAAGTTGTTGTTTGTTGTGTTAAATATTATTCTAGTCTAAATGTATAACCAATGTTTCAATTTAAATGCAAAGTGAATTTATTCTTGTCGTCTTTTAATAATTAGTTTTATAATAATTTAATTGTATTGTCGTTAACTTGCAAATCAGATATGTGCGGTATTTACAATATTAAGCACGATGATGCTGGTGGATCCAGGGTGGATCCGGCTCGAAGGACCATATGTAAAGCACGATGGTGTATCGTACTTAATAGGTGGACACTTGCCCAGGTAATCAATATTTAAACAATACCAGATTCTAAGACAAGTGTCATTTATCAAACAACTTAACGTTAATTTTATTAATCACAGTCGAGTATTTATATACAATAATTTACAAACGTTGTGAAATACAAAGTCGGCAATTTTATGTATACAACTATAAGTGTAGGTTACTATAATGTAACACATTTTTAGCAATTTGCTGATATAGCGGAAGTTTAAATATAGCGTAACAACTTACGTTTGCAAATAGATTGTTTTACAATGTGGAGTAATCGTTAAGTATGTTTAAAAATTATTAAATTTTTAAATAAATCTTTTAACACAGATTAATTTTGAACATTATTGTTCATGTTTGAACATATTGCCATTTCTAAAATTGAATTGTTGTGGACGGATTAGTTTTTGAAAGATTTAAATTATTAAATATATAAATCAAATATCAATGTTTAAATTGTAATTTAAACATTCTGGCGCCTCTCCAATAGAAGGTTCTTATCTCAACAGTTGTGGATGGATTGATTTTTGAATGTTTTGCTCTTGCGCTTCTTGTGGTTTTATTAGTTTTAACACTTCTTCCACGCTTGAAATTTTTTATCTAATTCCCTTTTTTGATCTTCTTTGAATATTGTTTTGTGTGCATTCCCATAATGTATGTGAGATCTTGACTGTTTTATAAAATGGGAGGCATCATATTTGCATTGAATTAACCCGTAATTCATTTTTCTTTTTGTCGGTTGTAAAAATAATGTCCTTGGTTCGATGGTCTCTGATGGACCGGAATAACTTCTTCTTTGTTTGATGGTCGCGGATGAACCAGAAATAATTTCTTCTTAGTTTGATGGTCGCGGATGGACCGGAAATAACTTCTTTCGTTTGATGGTCGCGGATGGATTAGAAATAACTTTTTCTTAGTTTGATGGTCGCGGATAGACCGGAAATAACTTCTTCTTCGTTTGATGGTCGCGGATGGACCGGAAATAACTTCTTCTTCGTTTGATGGTTGCGGATGGACCGGAAATAATTTCTTCTTAGTTTGATGGTCGCGGATGAACCGGAAATAGCTTCTTCTTTGTTTGATGATCGCGGATGAACCGGAAATAACTTCTTCTTTGTTTGATGGTCGTGGATAAACCGGAAATAACTTCTTAGTTTGATGGTCGCGGATGGACCAAAAATAACTTCTTCTTCGTTTGATAATCGCGGATGGACCGGAAATAACTTCTTCTTCGTTTCATGGTCGCGGATGTACCGGAAATAATTTCTTCTCAGTTTGATGGTCGCGGATGGACCGGAAATAACTTCTTCTTTGTTTTATGGTCGCGGATGGACTGGAATTAAATTTGCTTCTTAGTTTGATAATCGCGGATGGACCGGAAATAACTTCTTCTTTGTTTGTTGGTCACGGATGGACCGGAATAACTTCTTCTTTGTTTGTTGGTCGCGAATGGACCGGAATTACCTAATTCAACAGGTTGTAAGTCTGTTAATTTTTTGGAATCGGCTGTGTTGGGCCGTGGCAGTGGAACTTCTTTGTTTTTGTTCGAAGGACCATATTTATTTGTTGGTCGCGGATGGACCGAAATAACTTAATTCAACAGGTTGTAAGTCTGTTAAATTTTTGGAATATTTAAACAATACCAGATTCTAGGAGAAGTGTCATTGATCAAAAAACTTAACGTTCAATGATAATTCACAGTCGAGTATTTATATACAATAATTTACAAACGTTGTGAAATACAGAGTCGGCAATTTTTTGTATACAACTTTAAATGTAGGTTACTATAATGTAACACATTCTCAGCAATTTGCTGATATAGCGAAAGTCTAAATATAGAGTAACAACTTACGTTTGCAAATGGATTGTTTTTTATGTGGAGTAATTATTAAGTATGTTTACAAATTATTAAATTTTTAAATGAATGTTTTAACACAGATTAATTTTAAATATTATTGTTCATGTTTGAACAACAACGTTGTCGGTATGTGCTACAATTGAGTCTTAAATTATATTTGTTTATCATGCAAAAACGACGCGGTTTTAATTATTAGATATTGGTCACTTAATTAATAGAGCAAATACAGTCAAGTGACATAATGCAACTAAAAGCTTTAGATTTTTTTGTACTTTTACGCATCTCTAACAAATTTGAATGTTTGTACATTGTATGACTAGTAAAAACTGGTACTCATTGCCAACAAGTAAAAAAGTTTTTAGGCGAGTCAAAAGCAAGACTGCAATTCATACCGAGTTGACAATGTCATTTCTTACGAACTATACACTATACTTTTTATACGACTACATATTTAGTTATTTATCAAAATTTAATAGCAATAAAAATTTGGCAAGAACAAGTGACGCAAAAAATAACTAATCTAAGTTTTAAAATTTGTGTTGACATTACTTAAAATATTCTACAGATCCCTTCAATCACAATAAGGTAATGAATTATATGTAAAAACTTTGTATTTATTTTATGTCAATTTGTATGCATTAATGTTAAGTTAAACTTGTTACTATTATTTAATTCCTGACTTTTAGACATTTATTTTTTTGAAAATGAGTATAATTTATGTGTTTTAAATATACGACACTTTCTAATTTAATACATTAATTTCAAGTAAGGTTATGTAATGTAAGAGTCATATCACTTAAAAAAATGTTAATTATATAGTCCTCAAATTTTATTATTGTGTTTGAATATTGGTTTTTTAATGATTTTGACCTGTACGGAAATAAAATTGGTCAAACACAATGCACAATGTTGTCTAATCGCAAATAAAATAAAATTCAATATCAAAGAATTTTGGTAAAAATAGCTTATTGTTAAGCTAACAAATGGAAAAGATATGAAGTGTCAGAAATTAAGCATTTAAGTAAGCGGAAGGTTAATATAACATTAATTTTTTATGTAGACATTGATTTTTGATACTTTCTTATAACACTTTGGAAATGTAAATTTAATTAAAAGTTATATTTATCGCAACAGTAATTAATCAAATCGGTCGGGGCTTATTTAACGCAAATGTTATCTTAATAAAATTTGCAATTTAATGTAAAAATATAATAATTAAACTTCGTGCTTAACTCATGCAGTAAATAAATAAAATACAATGTTTTTAATGCGTAGGATGTGTAAAATAATACGGAATTTTAAAATTTAAATTAGTTTTGCGGGTTTGTGTTAAAGTTGAAAGCGATCAATTTTGTCAAATAAAAATTGCAGAAAGTATTTAACATTCAATTTTTTTTATATCATTTAATTATTACACATAATTAGAAAGTTATTTAGAAAATAAAATTTGATTATTTGGATCTAGTTATTCATTGTTAGAAGCAAGTTATGATTATAAAGATTTTTAATTGTATTGCAAATTAAATTAAATAAATGAGTATTTATTAACATAATTTTCTCAAATTTTTTTATTTAAATTGTCTTTTTTGGCATTTATTAACATTTTCAAGATACAAAAATAGTTTTCTTATGCCTGTCTCTATTATTTATATTTCTATTAACAATTTGTTTATTTCAAGAGTAGTCCGGTCAAATTAGACCAAAAAATAATAGTGAAGGTGCATAAATTCCTATCAAGCTAAAAGTGAGTAAAATTGTTTAAAACATAATTAAAAACAACACTTCAAAACTCCCCATCGTTCCGGTACCAAATTGACTCGAGGTCAAAGGTAAAAAAAAATAGGTTTTTTGCGATGTTCTTCAAAACGGTAAGTTTTATCGCAAAATCACTTCAGACGCAAAGTGTAGATTATAAAATTATCTATAAATAAGGTGTTAATAATTTTTTTTCTGAAAGCGACCGTTTCTGAGATATAACGATTCAAAAAGTTGTAAGCGTCATTGTATGCATAAGCACGCCACGTATATATATCTCTGTAGCTGTAATATTAGAAAATATATTTTTATATTGTTGCAAAAAAGTTGGACTGTTTTGTTCTTAAGCATGCACGAATTGTCAAGGCCGGTCGTGTTCTAATGTTGAATCACCAACAGCAGAGGATTCGTTTGATACTAACGAACAGACATGCGATACATCGCTATTGACGCAATTTACTTACATTCAGGATGAAGACGAAGGAGATAAGGAAGAAGAAGAAGAAGAAAAAGAAGAAGAAGATCAACAAGAAGAAGTAATTGAAGGTTATGAATCGGACGAATAAATTTTTTTACTGCTTTTCAATTTCCATCGCTTTTATCAATTCCAACCCTTGCGAATATCTGTTATAGTTTCCAATTAAACAAATAGTTTCTGCAATAGTTTTCAATTAAACAAAATCACAACAGACCTGTGTAATAGGCTTACGGGGGAAACCACGTTAAAATAAAACGCGCTAAGTACACTATCTCAGAGGTGGCGTGGAAACGTGTACATATTATAACGCTTACAACTGTTTGAATCGTTATATCTCAGAAACGATAGATTTTAGGAAAAAAATTATTAATACCTTTTTTATAGATAATTTTATGCTCTACATTTTTTGTCAAATGTAATTTTGCGATAAAACTGACTGTTTTGCAGAAAATCGCAAAAAAAACAATTTTTTGACCTTTGACCTCGAGTCAAATTTTTTCCTCGTACCGGAACGATGGGGAGTTTTGAAGTGTTGTTTTTAATTATGTTTTAAACAATTTTACTCACTTTCAGCTTGATGGGAATTTATGCACCTTCGAATGTCTAAATTGACCGGACTAGAGTAATTATGAATAATATAAATACATATAACAAAACAATTAACAAAATTTAGTAAATTGTAGTTTAAACCCCAATTTAACAATTAAATTTCAAAATATGAAAGTTTAAAAGTTGTTGAATATGTGACTAGTAACAATGTTTCAATCTTTTAATAAACATTTTCAGACACTTGGATTGCTTCTAGAGCTTTTCGATAAGGGCAGGTATCAAAAAGACTTTTTTCTACTACTAGTATAAATTTTCAATATTACGTATAATAGTAGGTTGTGAAGTTGTACTTTTTTAAGCGCAGGTAAATAATATTTCATTATTCACCACTGGTACTGCATTTTCTGATAATTCTATAACAGTTTTAAAGAAAAAAAGGTTAACAAATCTGTTTACTATGGGCAGGAGATTTTATTTAATAATATTTTAAGAACTTAAATCGTTTATTAAATAAGTTAATTTGATTTTAAAAATGTAAGTTATTTGAAGATCGCCCTTAATTAAATGTGTATTAATGGTCGCGTTCAGCAGACCCAATAGTTGTAGAACAGTTGAGTAAAATTCTGGTGAAACGACATGCTGCCAATCGCTACATCAAAATCTCATCGAATGATGTCAGGGAGCGGTCCCCATTTAAAGTAGCGTATTATTTATACGCTACGAATCCAGCGGAGCGAACACGTATTCGTGCTGTGGGAGTGGGAAAGTATGAAATTTCAAAAATATGGCTCATTAAAAAGAAGGAATTATATATGTAGCTTTTAACATACAAAAATGTTCTTTAAATAAATCTCTTATACGCAATTGGATACTATCTTCATAATAATTTTTATTTTATGAAATAAGAGGCATTTCTTGTACATTATTAACTAAAACTACAGATTGTGCGAAGTTTTCGACAACTTGTCCAATTAATGGGATATTCAATTCATCTCTCTCAAGAAACTGCACAATTTCAATAACATCCATTTCTAAATTTACGTATTAAAGTTTAACGTATTATAAATCACTAAAATGACCGGTTGAAGTTTTTTTTTAATTTGCTTGCATTTTGACAGGTATTGGTAGCGCAACTGTAACCTACATTTCAGCAGACTACATATCGCTACCAACTTGTTCGAGGTAGCGCTTGGCTTTTCTTGCTGAATGTGACCATTGAATTAAATATATTTTATCGCCAACTGTCAATAGAGCTACGTATCACCATAGCGATTTTCGGAAATAAACAAACACTTTATCTTACTGTCAAATCAAGTACTTTACCTGCCGCAAATATTTATCAATATAGCCAAGATTGTATGACAAAAATCGTTTGTCGCTGTCATAGCTCCAATTTGTTAAAGTTAAAAAAACTTATAGAAAATAATGAAAGAAGAAATTCAGTATAAGCCACATAAAATTCAGAGGAAGTCATTAGAAACGTCATTAAACATTTTACCACATAAATCAGTCGAAAATTATAATCGCCAATATATTTTCTTAGAATGGTGCGAAAAAACACGGAATTAAAAAATATAGTAAAAATGTTTTACTGACTTATTTTTCCGATCTATCAAAAGAATATTCTCTTTCTTCGATGTGGTTATATTATTCTATGTTAAAAGCAAGGTTGCTTTTAACATAGTAAAAAATTACGTTGACATTAGCAAATATAAAAAACACAGCTTTTTTAAAACAAAAAGAAAGAACTCCCACTCCAAAAAAATCAAAAACTTTTTAACAAGAAGAAGTACTTGAATTTTTACTAAAGGCACCTGATAAAATCTATTTGGTTATGAAGGTAATTTATGCAAACTTTTTAGAATCAATTTGATATGAATGCAATAATAATTTTAGATTTCTGTTATATTTGGCATTGCTGGGGCTTTACGTAATAAAGAATACCTGAATTTAAAAGTAAAAAACATAGAGCACAAGAAAACAATTCTAGTTGTTCATGTAACTAAACAAAAACCAACCGGCCTAGATTGTTTGTGAGCATTTCAGAGTTTGAAGGAAAAGCAAAATCTATAAATTTATTTGACAAATATTTAGCTTTGTGTCCTAAGCAGACGCCACACGACCAATTATTCGTAACTTACAGAAATAGCAAATGCACAATCCAACCAGTAGGAATCCATACTTTTTGAAGAGTACCAAGCAAAATTGCTAACTATCTGCATTTACCAAAACCATCACTCTATACGGGACACTCTCTTTGCCAACGCTGAAAAGTCTTACATTGAGAAATCCTTGTTCAATAAAACAAAAATCGCAAAAACTATTTTAGGTGAAAGTCAAACTGACAACATAGGTATCACCAACGTTAATTGTAGCAAGGACTTACAAGTCATTAAAATAGATAATAATCCTAAAACATTTTCAGTTGAAACTCCTTCTACTTCAGGAACTAATTTTTATAATGCTTCAGGGTTTACGTTCACATTTAATATAACTAATAATAAGTAAATTTGTTTTGTACTTGTTATTTCGGTTGCTGTATATTTTGTCAAAAAAAATGTATAACATGTTATATTTAAGTTATGAATCATTTCGGTTGACGCTAAAATTTTGTATGCACGACAGCAGTAAAGTGTCTTTATCGAACTTGCCTGTTACTCGCCTTGCTCGCTACGCTCGCTCGGCCCATAACCTCAGACTCATTCTATAAAGAATGACTTTACTGACTTAGTACATAAATAACTATTAGATATAATCAATGCTTAAAATAATAATGTTTTTAAATAGTTTAAACAACTTTAGCAATAAAAACTTACGTTACTTGTTTATTTTTGTGTTTTAAATCACAATTAAGAATTACGTCCAAATTAATTCTATTAAACTAATGACAACTGACTTGATTTTTAATTTAAAATTAATATCTTAAATTTTAAATTTGACTTAGTAACAGGTAGAAAGGTTTTAATACTTCTAGTAGTGAAAAAAATGGTATATATACCACGGTTGAGAAGTTCATTATAACCTGCGCGATATATATATGGACGCCTCGCGATATATTCTATCGCTTAAGTTATGATCATACAGTTCTCAATTTTCATATATAATATACTAGCGTCGTGTAAATGCTAAATGTGCCTCTACAATAAATTACGGTTTTAAACTAAGTTTAAAGATTCACCAATTTCTCAACAGCGCAAGCGTAGTTTAATTGCTGCAGTAACATTTTATTTACACTTAATTTAATAGATCAAATTTTTAACCTAAGGGTTTTTTTGTAATAAAAAAAAACAAGCGCGACTTGAATTACAATTTCTGATGGAAATCATTATCTACAGAAATTTTTTGTTGGTTTGAAATTCTTACAGCAAAGATTTGGTAACTACTAGGTCTCTTCGGTCAATAAGAAATCTACACCGCTAATTTTTAAAAATTAAGTAAACGTAACTTCATATTTTATAAGTAAACTGTTGTTCTTTTGCTACTATTTTGTTTATGTTCTAACCTATATTTAATGCTGATTGTGAAGTTTTTTTACTGCTGTGATTTTTGCTAATTTCTATACTGGTGAGCGCGGACAAGAGAAACATAAATAGATCTCTGTGTAAATATCCACCCACGTCCAACGATTATGTGAACCAGCGTTGCGTGTTGTCAGTACTGACTATCTCAAGCCTGAGTAAGGTAGTTTCCTGCTTTTTGTATTTTATGTAGAGTTTGTTTGCTTTTACATTTCTTTTTTGGCCAGTCAATATTTGACTAGGGCAAGTGTATTTGTAAATTTTGATTGATGTTGCGATTGCTTAACTGAAAGGAAACAATTCCTTATTACTTAACTAAATTATTTTAAGCAATGTAACTAAGTTTACAAAATACTTATTTAATTGTTGGGAAACTATTTGCTACCATTAGAAGTAAATAATTTTTAAGTTTGGTGTGTTGCTGGCTCCATTTAATTAACATTCATATTTGTGTTTTTCTTTTAACTAACTGTACATTATTCTACTAAAAAAATTTGTGTTTTTAATGTATTGGTATTTAGGCTTTAGTAATTTTGACTATATTATAAATTACAAATTAAATTATTTGGCACTTATCTTATATATCTTTATATCTCTAAATATTCTAAGTTTCTTTTTATTGAATTATGTAAGCTATCTGAAACTATAAGCTGGATTATTGTTTACTGCTTCCTCTCTCCTATTGCGCTACGGCAATATTGATCAGTATAAATTCCATTTGGAATTAACTTGCTTTTGATTTACCTACCCCAATGCAACTGTAGAGAGAAGGTGTAATAACCCTGACATGTTTCTCCAGCTTACAATTATGTAGACCTGTTCGTATCTACCCTTGTTTTATTAGCTTATCAGCTAGTGCCTTTCCCAACGTTGCTGTAACTGTTGTGTCATTTCATTTATATTTGGTCTTAGTGTTCCTATAGTTTTATATCTTTTTTGTTTTGCGCGAGTAGTCTTGTGAAGTGTATTTATTACTTCTTGTTTATCTAAGTCTAGATCTATTTTTTTATTAATATTCTTGCAGTTTTTCCTTTCTTTTATTTTTCTTATATTTACATTTTTGTTTTTTATTTGACTTTTTGTATGTTTTTAATGTTTTTTTCTTTTCTATTTGTGGCAATTAACAATTCTCCATCTTTAGTAGTATTTAGGTTTTTTATTTTATTTGATTTTTTTTTCTTCCAATATTTTTTAAATAATTTTTAGTGTTTCGTTACAGCTTTTACCTTGTTGGTTTACTATTAAGGTATACGTTTGTTTACCTTTTTTTCCTTATCTTTATTTTCTATGTTTCGTTGATTTTTTAGTTGTATAGATTTTAATTTTTTTATTAATTTTTTGCAAAAGACATATCACTATTTTTTTGAGGTCCGCTAATATTAACTCTTCCAGTTGATGTAGCGTTGATTTTTCTGGTATTCTTTTTCTTAATTTGTGTAGTTTATCACACATCTCTTCTTCGTTTTTGCACTTAATTTTTGTTTGTATATTTGTTATTCCTGGCTAATGTTACTTTTTTTCCTATTATCTCAAAGTCTTCTTCACCATCTTTTGTTTCTGGATATCTATTATTAAACATGCGGTGTAAATTTTTGTCCGTTTTCTAACTCGTCTACAGGATTCCCACTGACTATTCTTGTTTTTTGACTATAACGTCTTATGGTTGTGATGTCATTTACTTTTTCTTTTTCTTGTTTATCATTTTTATGGTTTGTGTCACTATTTCTCTGGTATTTCTTGTAGTATCTTTTATTGCTAAGTTTTTTGTCTGTATTTTGGTCTCTATAATATTGTAAACATTTTTATCTCTTATGGCCGTTGAATCTTAAAAAACAGATTTGTTTGTGTCTTTGCGTCCATGTTTATCTTGTCCATTCTTTTTCATTTCTGCTTCTCTAAATTTTCTTTTATTGTTTGTTTGTTTTTTTTTTTCTTCTTACTCACTAAAAAGAATTTTTGCTTTTTTTTTATTCTAAGTACTTATATACATACCCACATAACCAAAGTTAACCTTACTTGTTCAAAAAGTGATCATACTTCAACCTGAAAAGTTGACAAGCATGTGGTATCTTTATCGTGCCTTTTAGTCGTTCATAAAAGAAGAAAACACGTTTCTTTGTTTTACAACTGGACGAAAAGTAATATTGCTTTAAAATTTTATAGCTTACAAGACAGATGTACATAATGAAAATCAATAAGACTATTTTTTCTTGTTTCACATAGTTATTTTTAATTCTGAAATATATTTGTGTGGAACAGTTAGCATAACATGCGACACCGCTCGAATTAATTCGAGCGTGCACATTTTGGCCCATTTAGCGCAAGAGAATTAACTCGAGCATGCACATTAAGGGGTTAATTTAAACTTAACAAAAATAGTTTTCAAGAATTATTGAATTAAAATCAAACAAACGCTCACCGTTTGTAAAATTTTAAATTATGTTGTTGAAGTGGAAGAAAATGGGCATAGGAATTTAAATAACCACCGGGTTGTTTTAAGACTAGCTCAAAATTGACAACGTTATTTTACCTGCTAGACAATTCTTCAAGTTTTGTTGACGTGCGTGTTGTACAAGTCAAGTGTTAACTTTGTGTAATTGTGTTATACTAATAGTTCCAGTTATAAAGGTAAAACATTTTTATACATATTTTAAGCAGACACAAAAGAACACATAATTCATAATTGCAGATGTATGGTCAGTATACAAAAAGACATAAAAACAGGCTTTCCCTAAATTTTCCATGTTTACCCTGATTTTAGAATACCCAGATTTTTTACGATTTTCTGAATTGCTGGGAACCCTGTAAAAAATCAAATCAAATATAAACATTAATGCTTTAGTTAGGTATTTTTTCTAATTTAAGCTTCCGTAAAATGAATAGTTTCTACAGCCACGGAAATAGACGTTTTAGTGGCAACAAAGATGTGGATTAGAAAATCGAGAGAAAGACTAAAAAAGGGTTAAAGGCGATGACATTTATTTTAGATGTTTTTAAATTTGTTGTTGTCGTTGAGCAACTGAAAAAATAGCAGTTTTTAAACATTTTCAAATCCAACAATTATACATCTTTTTCAGTTAACTTCAGGTTACTCTAGCAGGTTGATCGAAGTGCAAAAATTGTATATTTTAAACAGTTTTAAAATTAAACAGTAAACTACCTATTTGGATTAACTTTAAGTTATCCTAACAGGTTGAACGTTAAGCAAACAAAAATTGGTATCTTTTGGTCAGTTTTAAATACCAATAATTAACGATCACTTTCGATTAACTTTAGATTACCCTAACAGCTTGAGCGTTGAGCAAACAAAAAATTGTATCTTTTTATTAGTTTTAAAATTCAACTATGCACCGATCATTTCGATTAACTTTAGGTTAGCCCAACAGGTTGACCAATGAATAAGTAAAAAAAATATCTTTTAAGTAGCTATAAAAGTGAACAATAAGCTGTTTTTTTGGTTAATTTCGGGTTATCCTAAAAGGTTGACCGTTGAATACACACAAGTATCCTATGGAGGGATTAAGTGGGACATAGTTCACTATTGGGTGTACTTTTGGGTACTCTATGATGACATTTGCCCATCTGAAGCGGTTACCTTTATAACGACTTTTGGTTACTCCGTGTTACTAAATGTCATACTAGCGCCCATGTATAACACACCTGACAAGCCATGTAGTTGAAACACATGGTAACCGCAGAAAAAATGTTCAGATAAATTAAAATAGCAAAACAAGATGTAATCTATCAAAAATTGCTTTGGCGATCTAGTCTAAATGAAATATTAAAAACGTACCAGTTAGTTAAACACCGTAACATACGGAATAAAACCTTCTCCTTATTTAGCAGTACGATGTTATCTATAAAAAAAGGACGTATATTTCTCTTAGCATCAGTAATAATCCATCGAGGCTTATATGTAGGTGATGTACTTACCGTTGCAGAAACGTTGAAACATGCAAACAAAATAAAAAGCAATTAATTAGTCTATTAGCATTAGGTGGATTTAACTTGCGTCAATAGCAATCAAATAAAAAAATTTTACTTTTAAATTCAAATAACATTTAGAAACAATTCTTAAGTTCAGAACGAGATGAGGCATAAAAAGTACTTGGCATTTAATGGCAGCCCATATTAGATACAATTATTTATGAAATTAAGCCATTTAAAGAAACTAAACATGTCACCAAAAGGAAAATGTTGTCTGAAATTGCGCAGTTTTTTAATCCGTTAGGACTTTTAAGGCTCGTTATAATTACATCAAAATTATTAATGCAAGAAATCTGAAAATTAAATTTAAATTGGGACAAATCATTACCTCAAAAACTTATGTTAGAATGGCAAGGTTTCAAAAATCAGTTAATTAATCTAAACAGATTTAATTTACAACATAGGGTTATTTTAAATAACGCTTGTCATTTACAAATACACGGTTTCACTGATGCAAGTGAAAAGGCTTATGACGCCTGTATTTATTTAAGATCATACGATAATCATAATCACTATCACCTTAACTTGATTTGTGCTAAAACGCGAGTGCGTCTATTAAAACATTTACTTTTTCAAAATTAGAATTATTAGCAGCCAATCTACTAGCAAAACTATATAAAACAGTTATAAATTCATTAAACCTAAAAATTGACAGAACAAGATTTTGGTCTGATTCTACAATTACTTTTAATTGGATAAAAACGCACACGCTAAAAACATTTTTTGCTAATCGAGTAGCACAGATACAATCAAACAAAGATACCACTGAGTCAGTAACCGAATTTATTTTTAACAAATCTACAATGAGTTTAGGAAGTTAATTGGCTTTCACATAGAAAGAAAATTGAGATTACTTACCATTGTCAATAATACAAAATTGTTCTGAACAGCGTGCTAATGTTGCATTAATAAGAATTCAAAAATGGGAAAAACTATACATTCATAACAATATTAATAAGAGTTGGAGCATACTGCCTTAGGTTAGTAAATAACATAAAGCGACAATCCAAATCAATTGAACTAATTTTATGTTCAGAACTTGCAAATTCTGAATTTTGCATTATTAAATTTGTTTTTGAAAATGTATGATGTTAAATTTTACTTCGAATGCTCGGTGGAGCTGGTTCAAGCTAAACCTTTCTTTTAATTTAATTGTAACTTGAAATAACACCACAAACACTATTTACAATTTATTTGCAATATTTTACACTGTTTACTAACACTATGATAATCATTTTTGAAATATGAAACTGAAATAACGGTAGCCAACGCTACAACCCAAACAACACGCTAATGTTTAAAAGACATAAATAAAACGTACTCGTAGATGGTCTATAGATAGTATAATTTACTCAAAGTCGGGCGGATATTCGACATCTAAATGTCCGCGGTATTTACGTATAACTTGAATCTAGTTTTAAACGTATTTACAATGTTTCGTTTCTCAACTTCTAAAAGATGTATTTAATTGTACCGAGTTGTAGCATTATAATTTAACGTACATTTAACGTTAAATTTTGTATCTCTAAAAGATGTCTTAGAGTATAACAAATTTAGACTGAATAATGTGTATAAAGAATATGCCAATATTAGACGTTCATTTTTTGCGAAAATGAGACATCGTATAGATATCATCTTAAACACGCACAGAATATGTTACTTTTTTGATTTTAAATGTGATTTCTTTATTCGATTAAAGATCGGTTATGTACATTAGATACATCAAATTAGAAGTTGCTTTAAATTATAAAAGTGGTAGAGATATTCAAACCTTTTACATATAACCGAATTGGTAAGTACATTTTTTAAATAAAAAATATTATAAAAACCTGTAATATATGTTTTTACATAAAATAAACAAATAAACATATGCAATAGACATTGCCTATCTTTGAGTAATATTTTTTTAAAACAAAACTAAAAACAATACATTCTATACGTTCTATTTTTCACTTGAATAACACCAGAATACTAGCTTTTGCCTTAACATGTATCCAAATTTAGCTGGGTTATGTAAAGATTAATTTTCTTGCGTACTTCTTGGGTTACTTTTCTTTTTGTAGTTATAACGTGCTGCCGATCAAAGCCAATCTTGAATGGTTTTTGTGTTTTGTGTGTGTTAAATCTATAGGTTTATCTGTAGTGAAATGAAGGTGAACTGCCTCTGCAAAGATATTACATATAAGATCTAAGTTTTTACCATCATGTACATAGTACATATAATATGCCGTTTTGTTAGAAAAAAAAAACTATTTCTCGTACATACTCCAATCAAAAATTATAGAAGATATATAAAAAACTCATTTAGATGTTTAATAAATCATGGATAAAATGCGTTGTAAATTCAATGCGAAATTAAGTTCGTTTTCAGATAACAATGTCGAGCGCAGCAGATTTAATATAGTACCTCAAAATAAACATATACCGTTACATTATACTGTGGGATAATCACCGTGTATAACGCTTTATAAGCGTTACATTATGGTGATGCTGTTGAAGGTCATCCAACCAATAAACCATAGAGAATTGTGTGAATGTTAAAAAATCATCCACATTGCTTTCATTATCGTTTTTAGACTACAATGTAAGTAAAATACTGAAAATGTTTAACTTAAACCTACATACAACGCGTATTAATCAATTGTATGCAATAAAAATTTAGATGTTATTGAGAGGATTCGCCATAAAAGGTTTAGTACGTTCAAATTTACATTCAAAAAAACATAACGTTTTTGTTTGCACTTATCTAAGTACTTACCTACTACACACGTTTTTATACACACACACTGGATTGAACAACGTAATTTTAATAAATTCGTTAAAGTAAAACGCTTATTGCACCTACTTCTGACAAGCATGAATTGGCAATTTCGACAATGATGTGATCTGACACTGATCGCACTGACCGAGGCTCGAAAGAATTCGCTCTGAGTGCTAGTTATTTAGCGTTGTAATCGCTGTAATCGCGAAAGAAAATATCACACTCATAAAAATAATAATTTTAAGACTATTAATTTGTTTTTAATATTTTGTTTTACGCAAAAATGTAATTAAATATATTTTCTGTTGTTTATTTAATTTCTTGATAATGCGTTAAAGTATTTGGTAACATAAATACTTCAATTGAATGTTACTTTTTGAACAATTATTCTTTGCTAACAAACAAAAAGTTGTTTTTGTATGTTTTCCTCATGTGACTAAAAAGTAGTAAAATAAAGTGAGATTTTAGACGTCCATTAGAAATAACTTTTGCTGAATTTATTTTATGTAAAATTTATAAAACTCTAATTAAGATACAAGATTTTCGCAACTTTAGAAGTAGTCTAAATTATGTAAATTTAAGGTCTAAATAAAATTAATACCACAATAGACGTCTATTACCTATCAACTTTTTTATTTAGACGTTCGTAGATGGTTTTAGACGTCTATTAAACTACATTTAGATGGGTATGTGTTGTTTGGGAACTGTCGACGCGTACCTACTCGTACAAGGACCGAGGTACGAATGCAATGCCCTTAATGGCTCACAAAAAAACCATCTTAAAATTATGAATATTTGGCTGCCTATACAACCACCTTAATAATAGAAAAAATATATACAAAATTAATACAAAAATACCATTTTGCCAAGGAATTATATTTATTAAAAATATCACAAGTTGGTTGGTAAGAAAAGTAGGTTAATAGGTTTGAACCCTTTTATAGATGAAATTGGAGTTTTAAGAGTATCATGTGACAAAATTAATCTTATAAAGAGAACATATTCAAAACTGGCATTTAGGAGTACAAATCACCTTAACCTTAAGTAACTAATAAAAAAACTATAACAAAGGGCGTAGTCAAAAAATGTGTAAGATGTTTTAAATTAAATTTACAAGCACCCAATTATGAAATGACCAATTTACCTTCAAATATAATCACACAATCGCGGTCATTGTAGAACTCAGTATAGATTACTGTGGTTTATTTTTTATTAAGGAACGGAAGCTCAGAAACAAAATAAAATTAAAATCATACGTTTCAGTTTTTGTTTGCTTTTCTTCAAAGACTCTGTATTTGAAATTGGTTACAGACTTAACTACGGAGGCATGTTTAGCCAAAATAAATAGATTTTTAGCACGCAGAGGCAAATCAAAAAACATTACTCCCATAACGGAACTAATTTTAACTTAAGATGGCAATTGAATTGAATAAAATGCGATTAACATCGATATAGGCAACCAACAATACTATCAATACTTCTATTGTCCTATAGATGTAGTATGTATGTTGCATAGTAATCTCTTGTGTTTAAATTGAGATTTATTTTACGATTTTACGAAATTTTAATTTTGTTTATGTTTATGCTTTGTTTGGAAGCGCCGTAATTACATGTTGAATTTGCAAAGACCACACAAGAAACCGGTTTAGTTACAGTTGTTATAATATAGTTATTTTTTATTTAATTCTTTGGCGTGATAAACCAATTTGTTGTATTTATTTAAAGGTCTTCGCTACAAAAAAAAACTTGTCTTAAACCGTTGCAATAAATAGTATAGTTTGAAGTTACATTTGTAGAACTTAGAAAAAATAGTAAAAAACCTCTTAAATTCTGCAAAGATAAAAAAATATTAGTTATAAAAAATTTTTCTTCACGTTTAGCATGAAAACCGTTCGTTGAAAATACTTCAAAACAGCGTTGTTATTCTGAATAATGAAAATGGCATGACGTCTCCATTTTTTGAATATAATAGTTTGTTTTTTAATTATTTAATAATAAATATCACAAAAAGTTGAAAAATAAATACTTAAGCGTTTAATTTAAAAAAACGCATTAACCACTCGTTATCATGTACAATGGGAAAAATGAGAATCAAATATTTTTTTTTAATTATTCCCGCTCAAAATCTGTAAAATACAAATTGAAGTTTTATTCCTTCATTAGTATCCGAACAACATATATTACTAAATTTATATTTTTTTATTCAAAGACTGATAAAGAAGCCACCAAGTAACAGATATCTGCTAGTACCTAAATGCAAACAGCACGTGTCAATTTCTTTGCGATTATCTTATCTTAACGCCCACGGTACACCTGCAAGCAGCCGGATACGTAAAATCTATTATTTCGATTTTTCATTGTCATTATGATCTCTTTTAGATTTAGGGTCAATTAAAAATCTGAAATAGAGAAGTATGCTATTTTATTGTTTATTGTAATGATGATAAGCCCCTTCATGTTGAAAAAATTACAAAAGACGAAGATTTGTGGAAAAATGAAATGATTCCAACGTTATGTCAATTGTACAGTGCGTATTTTAATGATTGTCCGGTGTTTGAATTTGCCGCGTCGTCATTCTAGTAACTATAATCAAACAATGTTGGTTTGTTGACGAATAAACAAGCGGCAGATTCAAATACTAGACAATCATTAAAATACACACTGTATTATTAATTACATTAATGGTAATGCAACGTTTATATAACGTATAGTATGCGCGTTTAACAACTCTAAAATTACAGTTAGCATAATTTTTGACTATTTTGTTGCTACTATAGGAAATTCCTATTCGAAGGGTAGCTTATAAATTTTTTTAAAAATAAAAACTTGTTCTTTAGAATATCAAATTTAATTCTGGTATTTTAAATAAATATGTAGATAAAAGTTAATAAAAAAACAAAACAAAACAACTTTTGTTATTCATAATAACCATTAACCGTTCTTTAACTTTGTATAACAAAAATTAGTTTATTACAATATTTAACATTCCTCATTAGTCTTGAAGCTTTATGCATTTTTAATATATGGGTTTATTTAAATAACTGTACAAAAACCTCTTACTTCGGACAATTTATCTTCTGATACCCGAAAAGAGTTTCTTGAGAGCTTTTACTGTATTAATGAATACGTATATCATTTGTTTTAATAGGTTTTAAATGCTATAAAATGAAGAGGTTTTGATCTTTAAAAGTCAAAACAGCTGAGGAATAGAATACGTAGATATACGTAGACTAAATTGTAGGTTATTACCAAAGATAAATGTATGTATGTGTTATTACTATGTGATTTATCAGTTTCAAAAGTACCAAATTTTGTTTATGTGCGTGTGACACCTACAATCAAAATGCCAAACTAAAGTTTTAAAAGAAGCCAGCATAAATTTACAATTCTTTAGAAATATGTCTAGTAACACCTCTAACCAATAGATGTCACCCTAAAAATGATTTTCCTTGATAACTTCAAAATTATTTACTTAAATATAATAAACATAGGTTTAACGTAATCTATGATATACCAATAAAGTATTAAATACAATTTTTTGCATATGACTATTACAATTCTTCACTTTTTTTGCCATCGAACAATTCCAAAAATGAAGCTCTTTGTGCACGTTACCCTGATAATCTATTCATACTTTTTTGTTTAAAATTTGTTTTAAACATAACTAAAGACCTTTAACAACAATTTCATTAATTGAAAAATTCCTAAAAATGATTATTTATGGAGTTATCTAGGAATTAAAATCATCCATTTTACATCTAAAAAACATCATTTGAAACGCCATCTTAAGGTTTTTGAGTTTTAAGTGTTGAGAATATGATTGTACATTGTACCTTTAAACAAACCAGTTACAATAAAATTTTTAAAAATCAAACAAATTTGTATTTGAAATATTCACTAAGTTGCAAATCGCAACAGTAAACCTCCGAAACTTTAATCGAGGCATTAACAGTTTTGTTTTTTATCATATTGATTTGCATAGATATAAATATCTATTAATTATTAAACTTGACAGAGGTTTGTAGCATTCTAGTTTTTTTTTATATTTTTAACAAAAATATTCAAAAATAAATTTACAAAAATAGAACGAAACAATACAAATCACTAAACTAAAAAAAATATCAAAAAAACATAAGTAAAAAATGTATTTTTTATACTTATATTTAAATAATATAAATTTACGAATTTTTATGTAGTAATAACTTATAATATAATAAGCTATTAGTGGCGTGGTCAGGCAAAAGGAAGAGGTCTAAGCGTGGTATACCTAAAAACAAATAATAAAGACAAAAAACTTTTTTTGAAACACGTTTGCAACAACTTTAAACTGAATTTTATAATGAAGTTTGATGAACAAGTTGATAACCCATTTCATTACAGACTTGTTAGATTTTCCAATATTTGTTTTTCAGTTCTTAATTTTTGCATTGATTTGATGTTCTTTGAAAGTAGGCAAAATATTAATAATATCGGTTTTAAGATTAACACAAATTGATTTCAAAATACGTTTATCTAAACCCCAATTTTGAATACGCCATTGCAATATATTAATTCATTTAAAAATATATTCTTTTTGAAATAGTAAATATAATTGATTTTAAAAAATATATCTAGATTCCAGTTTTTTACATTATTTAACAGTAATTAGTTTTAAAAAAAAACTTAAACAATACAGTATACTATTTGTGATATCTGTATAATATAGAATAAAGAAAATGTAATTTGTTAAGAAGCATTTAATACTAAAATTGATTTCTTTTACAAATTTATCTATACAAAATGCTCGTAATTCGTGCCAATACAATTCACAAATCTTTTAAGATTACTAAAACATCAATAGGAATAAATAATTTGTTATTTTCAAATAAATACGTTGCAAACAGTAATATATCGCATTTGATTAAATATTGTGTTATCAAAAATATTAAATTATTTTTCAAGTTTTATACACTTATTTAATGTAAATTAATGTAATTACCTAAAGTGAATTTCATATATAATCTAGGTTCAAATTCTGAATGCGACAATTTTTTTAAGAAAAAAATTTCTTATCTTGAAAAGAAAGCAAGATAGATACGTTAAAAAAAACAATTTTTCTCTGTATTCTTTTGACTTGTTTATACAAATATACAAATTGAGATTCGGTATGAA
Source organism: Aquatica leii (assembly GCA_035610365.1). Classification (NCBI taxonomy): domain Eukaryota; kingdom Metazoa; phylum Arthropoda; class Insecta; order Coleoptera; family Lampyridae; genus Aquatica; species Aquatica leii. The sequence continues at coordinate 105,985,616 of CM069432.1, forward strand.
GCTGACTTTTTAGATCCAAATGTAGAATTTCCTCAGTAGAAAGTGGTGACCACGCCAGTTTTTTGATATAAGATTTTAAAAATCTTGCTAAAGTGACTCCTTTTATTTTAAATTTAATATTTTATAAAAGAATTATGTGTTTTCATTAGATTGTTATCCAGGAATGTGGCTACAAACAATTATTACAGATAACTTTATATATTAAACATTGACTGCTTTTAAAGAAAATAATTGCGATTTGTTTAATTTTTACATTATTTGACTAAAACGCATAAAACAAAATCACTAATGTGCTGCCATCTAATTTATAACTTTTACCTACAATTTTGAAAGGCAGTTGACGAAATGAAATATTTGAAAGTCGTATTACGAGCATTTGTTTCCTTTTCGTTTGGTGCGTGAACAAGCTTTTGCAAATTCAAATGCTGTCCGTCTTTAGCTGCTAAATTATATAATTTTGCAAATATATCTAACTTTTGTTTGTTACTTATTTACGAGTGGATAGTTCAAAACTGTGGTCACGGTTGAAGTTATTGGGGTGTTTGAATTTTTTTGTTTTTTTTAATTTTTCTATTAAAGAAAAATAGAGATTCACCGAAAGGTTATCAAAATCTAAACTGTGACCTGCAGTAAAATAATATTAAACATCAATTTTAGAAATGTGCTTTTTTTATTATACAACGGTTATGACCAATTCCACTGATGTAGCCTAAACCAGGTGAGTAGTATAGTAGGGCCGGTTCTGGATCACTCGGGTAAGATCGGTAGGAGATCCTGAAATTTCGTTGCTATCGTTTCGTTTCGGGTATGCTTGAGTTGCATTCGTATTTAGTAAATCGGGATAGATCGTATTGGTGGTGGGGGTCTACTAATAAATGAGCAATATAAAATTAAGTGTTTTAGTAAAATAGATGGTAAATTTGAGGAGCAAGCGATTGTTAAATGCCAAGATTTAAAAGTACCTCTACCACAAAGATTTATTAACAAGTTTTCGATTAAAGACATAAATCAAATTAATAGCTTGATTGGTTTGGGAAAAAACTTCAATTTCGTGAGCCGAAGAGCTGTTGGTGAAACAACAAACATTGAATTTATTCAAAAATAAAATAACAGAGTTATAATGTATGACATGTAAATATTTGAAAAATGTCAAGTTGAAATAAACAAGAAATGTTTGAATTAATGACACATTTTTTATTTCACTATTAATGGTTTTATCATACTATAGTAAATACATTAGACAGTGGGTGATAGTAGGGAAGAGAGAGAAAGTGTATAACATTTTGATTCGAATTAGATAATATATTTTAGTATGATTTATTGTTATTTTTGCAATACTCTTTTTGTTTATATATACATTTTAGTACCTTTCTATTGTAAAATTCTTTCAATTAAGTAAGGTAGTTAGTTAGTTAGTTAATTTGTTATTTTTGTTTGCTATTTTTATGTGTGAGCATGTAGATTGTAAAATAGATTTTTCGTTGTTTTTGTTAACCATCGATGGTTTCATTTTAGTTGTATAATGAAAACTGTTATTGTATAGATTTGTAATATCGTCTAATACTATTGTAAAATTCTAATCCTTCTTCTGTTTGTATGTTTCTTGGTAAATACTTTAAACGTAATAATATTTTTTCTATAGCGCCAGTAACATGTTTTGCATTTTTTAATTTTAAAGAACGTGTCCATACATACTTCATAAAGCAATCAATTACAACAAGTATGTATTTAAATTGGTTGTTTTGTATTGAAAACAAAACCATATCTACAAGATCAGCTTGCAATGTTTCATTAATACCTTTTATTATAACCCGACGTCTTTTGAAATTTCTTCGTGCAGGTTTATGCAATTCTAAAACTATATCTCTTTTTATAGAAGATGGAACAAATTTGTTTGTTGCTTTTTGTCTAGGCATTTTTACACTGAACCATTTTCTATTTTGACAGGACATTTAACTACTATTTCGACATATAACGTTTTGAAATATCTTGTAGTAGTTTGATTTACGTGATCACGTACTTCAAACGATATCTTGTCTTCTAATTTTAGTAACCTGCTTATCGTTTGTATGAGGTTTTCCATTTATCTTTAGTATAACGTTTTCAAGATTTATCGATAAATTATTAATTATACCTTTTTCCAATGGAAATGAATAAGAACTTTGTCTGACCATATCAGATCCCAAACAACACATTGGTACAAAAAACGTCTAAATGTCCGGCTAATAGACGTTTATTTGACATAAAAACGTTTTTAAACGCGTTATTAACGTTTATTAGACGGACATTTAGACGTTTTTTGTACCGATGTGTTGTTTGGGATATTTATTATCTAGAGGTCTGTTTGTCTGAAATAATAAAATATGGTTGTAAAACATATTAGGCATTGTTTTATGTGTATCATTTTGTACTTTTTCAACAGATATTTCAGTATGTTTAATTATATGGTGACCAAATTTATCTAAAATCATTCTCTTATTCAATTATTGTGCTTCGCGTAGTTCTTCTATAATAGAGACGATTTCGTTTGTGTGACCTGTATGGCCTGCTGTTTCAGATGCTACTAACAACCTCAACTTGTCAACTAATTCATTTACATCATCTCAATAAACATAATCGGTATGATGATTGTTAACTTCTTTAAACATTCCTTTTCCTAATATTTTTTTTAATCTTTTTGGTGTTTCTAAAAATCCAGGCTGTACAAAATATAGAGGAGCAATAATAGATTTATATTTGTCAGATCGCGTTTTTTGTATGTGACCATTAGAATCAAAGTTACTTCTGCAAGCATTACTAACATCTAAAATTTCTTTGCATATATGCAAATCTCCTTCAGTATATGTTACAGGAGTGTTTTTAAATAATAATTCATACAGTCCAGGGGTTCCATTGTATACTTTTTCATCTACTTTTATATCTGATCCAATAAATTCTACTGCTGATGTTCCTATAAAAAACTTTTGTTAAAGACTATCATGCTTTATTTCAATTCTGTGATCAAACTGTATTTTTTCATCATAAACCATAGCATCTATATACATATATTCTAGGCAATTCATCAAACTCTGCTAAGTATTTATTATAGTTATTGCTATCAAGAATGTTTTCTATATTTCGGTTACTTTCTTCTACTGAATGTTCAATTAAATCATCTAATTCATATTCGTCTACCTCAACTGAAGGTTCTAAACTTATAACGTTTTCGTTTAAATTCGAAATTGTATCAGCATTATGATCAAAAATATGTTGATCTTTTGGTTAATGTAATTTTTCATCTTTTAACGATTGAATTTTTTTTTTGAAGATTTGAAAGTTTTGTACTCCATGCTGTGTAACATCACACAAATAATCGGTGCCAAATATGTAACATACAAATAAATGAATGCACCAGCCAGCTCACAAAAATATTTATTTAAAACACATTAAACACAAACTACATAAGAGCAATGAGCATTTTTATATTTAATTAATTAGAGTCGTGGGAATTCTTACGTTACTTAAGATTGCTAATTTTGAATTTGATAAATACAAAAATTTATAAGTTGGACGCCACAATATTTTTTATATATGAATGGTTAAATATTAAAACCAAGAACTTAACTTAAAACTAATAATTACAGATTATGTACCTACGTGTTCTTGAAGGTTTAATTTTACCACTTGCGAATCGCGCAGCTTCTATTAAGGTGTGGTCATGACTCATTGAATGATGCAATATAATGCAATTTCCATAAATCGTATCTTTCACGAAGATTTGATTGATATCTTGCCTTTGAATCGATAAAATTGATAATCGTAGATCGTAATTTCCATAATCGCAGACGTATAAAGATCGAAATCGTATTCATAAGACTTTCATACTCAAAAACATCGTATAAGAACGAAACCAAAAATCCGGAACAAAGAAAAAAAACTAGAACGTAAATTGCGATGAATTATACAATTCGAATCAAAACAAAAATGACTTACCCCTTCTAATTTACGGGTTTTTATTCTAATTTTCGTAAATACAACAAAATGCAATTGCTACTAACGAATGCGGTGCTACTAACGAATGCGGGCTACAACGAACGCCAGCTTAAATAATTTTCACCATTGGGGCAAAAATTCACAAACACAAATTAAATAAGTGGTAATTCCACTTTTTGCAGCACGCAAAAAAATGTCTACTACTTCACCTCATTTCTAAACGTAAGATGGATGATCACTTCGTACTTAAGAAGAAGGCTCAAAACGCATGTGCGTGCGTGAAATGCTTGCGCAAAAGAATTTATATCAACAGTGAATACAAAAATGTTAACGAAAATCAGACGTATTCAAACGAAAAAAATGTACACGTTACAGCTGAAATGGGGGTAGATTCCGCAACAGTATTTTCGTGTTTTAGTTTTTTTTTTTTGAGTTCAGATTTTGTTCATCTTTATTGTTAACAAAGGACAACTTTGTATTTTTAGCATTTAATTGATCTGAGATAGTTTCCAAACGTTTAGTTATAGGAAAAAATGCTTTGTCCTTCGTAATTTTGCCCTGTTTAAATAATTCAAACTTTTTTTTTACTTCTTCTCTTTTTTTTTGATTAACCTTTTAGTTAATTCTTCTTCATTCGATACATTTGATAAATTATGGTATGATTGCATTCTGGACGAACCTTAACGTACGTTTATTTTTTTGTTTACTAATCAAATATATTTCAACAGTTTCTTATAAACTTTTAACAAAAACAATTATCTGCAAACTGAATAGCTTACAAAGATATCAGAATTTTAACCAACAGTAAACTATAAACTGTTTATTGATCAGTTTGCAAACTAACCACATTCAATTTAAGTGGTTTGTAAAGCGGTTTGCGCACAAAGCATAGATAAAATAAGCGGTTTGTTAAAGAAATTTTAAGCAAAACATATTTGAAGAAGGCGGTTTGTAGAGCGGTTTGCGCACAAACCATAGATAAAATAAGCGGTTTGTGAAAGAGCTTTTAAGCAAACCACATTCAAAGTAGGCGGTTTGTAAATCGGTTTGCGCACAAACTATAGCGGTTTTGTTATTGTTAATCAATGAAATTATATATAAACCATACTGTGATTTGTTATAAATCTATATTGTGAATAAATATGCGGATGTATTAATAACTTAATTAATATAATGGTTTATATAGTTTATAATTTTTTATTGTGAAATGGGTTGATTGAATGAATTAAATTGTTTTCTGTATCTGCCAGAATTAGTTTCTCTTTCTTTATCGATAACTAAAAAACCATAATTTTCGTTGCAACAAAATGAACACATATTCTTAAAATCGTTAAATGTTAAATCGGTACTGACGTTATCCTCATAAATGTGATGTAGATTTAATACATCTTGTTTGAACACTATTATAAAGTTAGCATTATAGCGAATTAATTGTTTTGAAATGCGGCTATAAGCCTAGATTAGCTATAAGTTTGACATAAGTAAAAACAATTTATGTTATTGTGACGACCAATGCTAAAATACTCTCTTATTAGATTTTGTTTATCACACGCCACATCATCAAAAATAAATACGGAACTGGATTTTGCTTTAGATGGTAGAGGTATGTTACTTTGTAAATTACTAAAAAAAATAATGTATACTTTCAATAGGTTCAATTTGGTTGAAAAAGTGATTTAGAATAAACATAAACGTTTTTTAAACGCAACCCATTAATATGTACAATTGAGCCAACTATTACATTAGTTTTTCGACAATTTGATAGTCCAACAATAAGGCAAGGAATGGTTGATGGTAACAACTGACCGTGTCTCTTTATAGCTTTTCAAATTTTTTATATCATTATTTGCGACTGTTAGTGTAATTGGTTGTTGCACTATTCGCATTTTGATAAAAACTAAAAAAAGACGTGTTTGTCAAACATATAAATATAACTAAATTTCAATTCAGTTAGTTAGTGCGTGTATCCCAGCTCATAAATAAATCCTAGACATGTTAATACAGAAGTCAATTATTAACCAACGACCCAAAAAAAAATAAATATCGGGGTAAAGGTCTTATAAATTCAGTTATTTATAAACTACTAATTGAATTACACATTCTTGGATATAATTTTTGTGAACCGGGAACTAAACTAACAAAAGGACTTGCAAAAAGAGATCGAGGTATTAATAAATTAGATGAAACTTGTAAGAAGCATGACATAGCTTATAACAATTATAAAAATATAGAAAGTAGACATAAAGCTGACGGTTTATTATTAGAAAAAGCTAAAAACAGATTGTATTCTACTGATTTGTCATTAGGAGAAAAATTAGTTGCGTTGGGTGTAACAACTGCTTTGAAAGCTAAAACAAAACTTGGTATGAATTATCAATCTGGCACTAAACTACTTCGTATAAAAACAAGTAGTGCAAAAAGAAAGCATGTTAACCTTTAAGATTAGTATATAATCTTGATACATTTGAGTTTACAGTTTACAGTTTAGTGAGCTACAAGCAGTATAATGTCTTCCACATTTACCTTGACTGGAGCGGAATCAATTCTTTCTAGTAAATATTATCATCCTATCATATTAGAAGATGAAGATTATGTTTCGGGTTTGATAAATTTAGAAACGTTTAATTCAATCATGAATATAGACAGCTCTAATAATAAATGTCATTTTAAACTTCAAAATGTCACAGAATTCTGCATTGCAATTCCTGAAGGTTCTTATGAAATTGATGATTTGAATAATTATTTAGGTGAACAACTTTTAAAATGCCCCGTGTACGAAAACAAAGATACACATGAATCTCAGTCTGCTCCTACAATAACCATAAAAGTAAATAATAATACTATACGATCTGAACTTATATGCACTTTGGATATTGATTTTTCTAAAGAAGGTTCCATCAGTAGTTTATTGGGTTTCAAACCAAAAATCCTAAGAACAAATAGAAAAAACACATCAGATTTTCCTTATAAAATTTTTAAATTAAACGCGTTATGCGTAGAATGTAATATTGTCACCAGTTTATTCAGAAAGGGCGAGCCAGTACATGTGATTCATGAGTTTTTTTCTACAGTTCCACCAGGATATAAAATTATAGAAACTTCAACTAACGTAATTTATTTACCGATTAACACAAAGCAAATAGACAAAATTACTATAAAAATAACGGATCAAGATCAAAATTTGATCGATTTTAGAGGAAAAATAATAACATTTAGACTGCATCTTAAAAAATACAATAAACCATTATAATGGGAATCGCGTTTAATAGAAATAAAAATTAGAGTAAACATATTACTATTACCAAGACAATAAAAAAGTATATAAATCCAAAAAAGAAAGCTAAACTGTTCAGTCGGTCTGCTAAAATCAATCGCTTAACACGAAAGAATCAAAAATTCCTCGAATCTTTATGACTAAAATTACGAACGTAAAAATGAATTATGAAATTTTAAAAGTAAACGAACCACCAGTTTTTGATACCACAATAGCATATGCAGAAAAACAAAGTCATCCACCTTATGCATCAAGTTCCTTTAACAACAACGAAATCAGAATTCCTATACAACAACAAGAATTATATACGTTACCTTGGTATAGCTCTCTTTATGTACAGTCAATAAATTAAAAATCGAGACACTATCTGCGTCCTAATACAAGAATTAGTTGTTTAAATGGGGTTTAACCCTATCAATTACAGACCCCAAATAGTTTCAGGTAAACTATTTATTGTCCATTGACTTTTTGTCATTCAATTTAGATCGAATAAATCAAATAGCAGAAAATAATTAGACAAACCGTTAAAATGTAAAGTAATCGTATTCAACAAAAAATCGTCTACCAATGTTTGTTTTCTTAAATGTAGCAAATTATTATATTTAATACGGTAATTTTTTACAGACATTAACTACAAGTGATCATGAATTAATATTTTTTTCTAAAAGTGCAAGGACACGCTTTGTCTGCAACAATATAGCACCAGTAGGTATTTAGGAAATGATATTTGCTAATTAGCTTTTGTGTAGGAATTTCTTAAACACAAGAGTCATATATATCATTAAATTTCTTTTTTAGTTATTTAAGTTAATTGTCAAATTTAATTTATAAACAACAAAATTCCAAGATTAAAATAAATCCAACTATTTAGAAAACGTAACAAAAAGTATACAAAGGTCATTGAAAGTAACAAAACAATCGGAAAATACCGAAAATGAATTTATTGTGATGATAATTATATATTGTATAAAAATTTCTTAACTCATGGTATTTGAGAATATTGATTTAAATCAACTAAAATTTAGTCTACTAGTTATGCACGTTTTCACACTCAATTATAATGTACTCTTATAATAAATTCCAGAATTTCTTAAAATCGCAATCAAAACAATTTGTCTTAAAAAAAGTAGCATTACAAATTTACAATTAAGTAAGAAATCTTTTTTGATTATTATTTTGTCACAAGGTAATCTTAAATTCTGACTGTGTTATAATACCTAAATGTTGTGCAATAAACTGATACTCATATTCGTTAATAAAGTAGAGAATTACACGAATACCCATTATTACCACAAACACAAAAACATACGTGGGCTATTAAGTCTTTAGTAGAGAAGCCTCAATGTATAATCTTTGGATTTCAGATCGATAGAAAAAATCAAATAAATAAAGACTGCAGTCGCTTTGATAATTGCAATTTGACTAATATGAAAGTTTTTCTTAATGATGCAGTATATCCTAACGACAATTTAAACATAAATTTTACAAACAACCAGTATGCTTTGTTGTATAAATTATTCACCGAATTTCAAACTTCGTTCCTTTACAAAGAGAGCGAGCCAATATTCACACCAGAAGAATTTAAAAGATACGCCCTAATCGCAGTTAAAAACTGTTCTAAGCAAAGGGAGGAATTAAAATGAGGTCTTATAGATATTAAAATTGAATTTGAAACAAATGTAAATATTCCAGATAAAACAACCGCATATTGTTTAATACTTCACGATAGGATTGTGTTTAGGCCGCTTACTTATATTTTTTGAGTTAATTCTGTAAGCCACTGCGTGGTAATGCGCACATACTAACTCGCGCAGAACAGAATTGTATAAAGGTATGTAACCCTTATTTTATATAGCATTATTAAAAAGTTATCGTTGTAACTGAGATGTTGGGTGTTCTTTCTAATTAAAAAAGGGTAACAATTATTTACGTTCAAACATGGTCCTTCGAGCCGGATAAGAAAATATACTTCGTTGAATGGATTGTTCCCCTTAGTGTTTTAAAATCGTTTTGTTATAAAGAAAGTGCCTCCATTATTCTATTCGTTTTTATCGACGCAATGGTAATGTATACATGTTTATACTAAAATACGACACTTTCGGGTGATGCTTAATACTTATATTTGTTACTATTGCGATTCAAAGTAAAATAGCTGAACATTTTAGAATTGGTACTTGTTTGTTCATTGTTTCATTTGCAATCATATTTGTTTTGCATTATTATTACTTATTTACTTATTTTTGACACGTGCATATACGTAACTTGTCTATTATGGACCCAATCAGGAAACGAGGTCAGATCAAAGCTAAATTAACACGTTTTGAGACATATTTAAATTCAATAAATGCAGATGATAATTTGTTATCGCAAGCTGAAGTTGCGCGTTTGAGTTTGCAATTGGCGAACATTGAACCGCTTTATGATTTATTTTCTCAAGTGCAAGATGACATCGAGACTACGAGCGATAATTTGGAAATTGAATACGCCGAAACCTCCGCGTTTGAAGATAAATATTTCAAATTAATTTCTGTTGCTAAAGTTTATTTAACTAATTATGATAGTACTGCTGTAAAATCGCGTTCTCCCAATGTATTTGGTATTCAATCAGATTTAAGATCAGTTACATTTACAGCTGAAAGTTCACGTGCCAACTTTCCTGATAGCGGTGTTAAAAAACAGCATATCAAGTTGCCTTCAATAAAATTACCGACGTTTAATGGGAATCCCGAAACATGGTTGCATTTTCGCGACATGTTTACTAGTTTAATACATGAAAATAACGAACTTCCTGATGTGCATAAATTACACTGTTTGAGGGCATCCTTGACAGCTAAGGCTGCAGAATCATTGAAAAATATTCCTACAACTTCTTTAAATTATAAAATCGTTTGGGACGGTTTAAATGATAGGCACAATAATTCGCGAGCATTGATTTACCATCATGTAAAATCACTATTTAATTTAGAAAAGATAACCGTAGAATCGTCGTCAAAGCTACGAAATTTAATAGACACATTTCAAAGAAATTTAAGATCCGTAGATTCATTAGTAAATCCCGAAGAACAAAGAAACATTTTCTTAGTTCATTTATTGTATTCTAAGTTAGATCCTTATACTACGAAGGAGTTCAAGAATTCTAGAATTGACGATAATATTGTTTATTTCAATGATCTCATAAAGTTTTTGGAGAAAAAAGCCTCGCTTTTGACGACTTTCGATCAAAATAAAAGACCTATTCATTCACCAGACACGCGTGAAAGTCGCTCTAAATCATTAATTGCGACTGAGCCTATTTGTCATTTTTGCAAATCTTCTCATCTCATTTATAATTGTGTTAAGTTCAAAGAGATCGATACATTGGAACGTCTCAACAAGGTATGTGCATAAACTGCTTAAGCACGGGTCACAGCTTAAAGTATTGCAAATCTATTTACCGTTGCCGCATTTGTAAGACAAAGCATAATATACTTCTGCACTTGCATAAGAAATCTTCAGATCAGGAGAAACCAAATTCAACTATCTCATCTCCAAGTATTGACGCTACTATTTCTTCTTTTGTGTCCACTAGCTCAAAAGTTTTTTTTATCCACTGCAATAGTGAACGTTTCCGATTCGAATGGAAAATACTATCCTGCCAGAGTACTTTTAGATTCTAGAAGTCAGAGCAACTTTATAACTGAGGGATTGTTTAAAAAATTGGGATTGAATAAAATTATTGTAAACATGCAGGTCACAGGCATAACTAATGCAACATTCATATGATGGCAATGCACACCGCATTCACGCTCAGCGTGTCCTGTTTGATCATACCGCGCATAACTGGTATTATTCCTAGTTCTTCGATAGATGTTTCTCATCTAATTATTCCCAATAAGGTTCGACAAGCAGATCCTGATTTTAATATTGCAGGAGAAGTTGACATTCTTTTAGGCGTTACCTGTTTCTACAAACTATTGTCTACAGGCCAAATTTCTCTTGGTGCAAATCAACTCAGATTACAGAATACTCTTCTAGGCTGGGTTGTTGGTGGATCATTGAATAGTGAAGCGCGGCCGAATAACGTTATTTGCAATTTTTTTAATGATTGCTATGTTCAAGATCAGCTTTTTCGATTTTGGGAACTTGAAGAAGTGCCTACTTCTGCATCTATGTCACGAGAAGAGGTCGAATGTGAAACTCATTTTGTTGCTAATACTACCCGAGATCAGGACGGTCGATTTATTGTCAAAATTCCTTTCAAGAAGAATGAAGAAATGGTAGGAAATTCTTATTTTAAAGCTGAAAGATCGTTGCGCTCGCTTGAGAAAAGATTTCAGTGCAATGAATCTCTTCGTGTTAGATACGCGGAATTTATGCGTGAGTATGTTCACCTTGGTCACATGAGTCCTTCTCAGTGCCCAATTGATAAATGTTTCTTTTTGCCTCACCACGGAGTACTCAAAGAGGAAAGCGTTAGTACAAAACTGCGTGTAGTGTTCAACGGTTCTTCTCCGTCTGCCTCGGGATACTCCATCAATGATTTGCATATGATTGGACCTGTTATTCAAAGGGACCTTTTCTCTATATTGCTCAACTTCCGGTCATATTTATATGTGTTTTCTGCTGACATACAAAAAATGTATAGGCAGGTGCTTGTTTGTCCGTCGCAGCGGCATTTGCAATGTATCTTGTGGAGAGAAGACTCTTCTAAACCAGCTCAAGCGTTTGAACTTAATACGGTAACTTATGGCACGTCTTCAGCCTTGTTTCTTGCTATTCGTAGTTTACATCATCTCGCCAGTGATTGTGAGCATAACTCTCCAAAAGTTTCGAAAATCATACGTGAGAACTTTTACGTTGACGATTTATTAGCCGGTGTTAATTTCCTTGAAGAAACTCAAGAATTATGCGTAGGATTGCTAAATGTTTTAGACTCTGGATGTTTTCCTTTGAGGAAGTGGATGGCAAATGATGCTCGCGTTCTTGAACATATAAATCCTGATTACATTCATCCGCATTCTTTGGATCTTGGCTACAATGCATGCACAAAAACGCTTGGGTTGTCATGGAATTTTAAGAATGATAACTTAGTGTATTCTATTTCACAGTCTAATCAACCAAAAATCACAAAACGAATTATTCTTTCTGAGGCTTTGCAAATATTTGACCCGCTTGGCCTACTCAGCCTTTGCACGGTGGTCGCCAAACTTATTTTGCAGCAACTTTGGTTGCATAAATTAGAGTGGGACGAAAGCATTCCTGATGATATCCGCATAAAATGGATCAATTTTCGTTTAGAATTGGTGACTCTCAATCAGTTAAAAATCCCTAGGCACGCAGTTTGCGCAAATCCTTTATCTATTGAAATACATGGCTTCTCAGACGCTAGTATTATGGCCTACGGTTCGTGCATTTATATTTGCTTTGTGTCAAATGAAGGCAAGGTTTATTGTAAACTTCTATGTTCAAAGAGCAAGGTAGCCCCATTGAAAACAATAACTGTTCCAAGACTTGAGCTTTGTGGTGCGCTGGTGCTGAGTCGTTTAATAAATCATGTCTATAGATTTTTTGATTGTCAGTTAGCCAATTGCTACCTATGGACTGATTCAATGATTGTTTTGGAATGGATTAAAACCTTACCAAACCAGTTAAAAACTTTTGTTTCTCACCGCGTTGCTGAAATCGAGACTCTTACAAATAATTACGTTTGGAGACACGTTCCCACTGTACACAACCCAGCTGACTTACTATCTAGAGGAGTCATGCCTTCCGATCTACGAAATAGTAATTTGTGGTACAGAGGGCCGGAATTTCTAAACGATTCTGAGTCTTCTTGGCCTGTTCCTAAAGAAACTACTTTCGAACTTCCCGAAAAAAAGATGGTTGTTAGTTTGAGTACCTTACAAGCCGAATATTTCCCATTCGATAGATATTCCAATTTGAGTAAATTGGAAAGAATAATCGCGTATTGTTTGAGATTTAAGCACAACTGTTTAAATTCGCAGTCTAAAGTAATTGGTGCTTTAACTCGCAGTGAAATTAGCAATTCTCTTGTTTGTTTGACTAGAGTAGCACAGTCGCATTCTTTTGTATTTGAATTAAAAATGTTTAGTCAAGGAAAACCTTTACCCAAGAACGATAAGGTTGCAGGTCTCTCGCCTTTTTTGGATTGCAATGGCTTAATACGTGTAGGGGGTCGATTATTTAATTCTAACTTTAACTTTGATAAGAAACACCCGTTGCTAATTACAAGCAGTCATTTTTTTTCCAAATTATTGCTGGAGCGCGAACACAAAAGATTATTGCATGCCGGCCCGCAGCTTCTGCTTGCTAGTATACGTGAACATTTTTGGCCTACTTCGGGAAGAGATTTATGCAGAAAAGTAGTGCATTCGTATCTGCAGTGTTTTAGAGCTGCTCCTAAACTAATTGGTCCTATAATGGGTAACGTACCAAAAGATAGATTAAAGCCTAACTTTCCTTTTGCAACTGTAGGCACTGATTATGCAGGCCCTTTAATGCTTAAGGATCGAGAAGGCCGAGGAAGCAAAGTTTCAAAATGTTATATTTGCCTGTTTGTTTGTCTAGTAACTAAGGCCATGCATTTGGAACTGGTAACCGATTTAACCAGTGATGCTTTCATTCTTGCTTTAAAAAGATTTAGTGCGCGCCGGGGCATGCCCTCGAAAGTTTATTCTGATAACGGCACAACTTTCGTGGGTGCCAATTCTAAAATGGCCGAACTTTACAAATTTTTAAAACATAACCCTAAAGACATAACACTTGCTTCAAATAAATACGGAGTAGATTGGCATTTTATACCACCACATTCATCCCACTTTGGGGAACTGTGGGAAGCAGGGTTTAAAAGCGTTAAGTGTCATTTAAGAAGCGTGTTAGGTAATGTTTTGTTGACTTTTGAGGAACTGTATACGTTACTCGCCCAAATAGAGTCTATTTTAAACTCTCGCCCTTTGGCACCTTTATCCTCTGATCCGCACGATTTTCAACCCTTAACCCCTTTGCATTTTTTGATTGGAAAAATATCGACCGCTATGCCAGATCCAGATGTGTCGGAGCAGCCCATAAATAGTTTGTCTTCATACCAACGTCTTCAACAATTGTTACAACATATTTGGAAGCGGTGGAGCAAGGAGTTCGTGTCCGAATTACAACAAACAACGAAATGGAAACTTAACCTTGGAGAATTAAAAAAGGACATGCTTGTGGTTATAAAGGAAGACAATGTGCCCCCCTTTAAATGGAAACTCGGACGGGTTAGTGAAGTGCATCCCGGTAAAGATGGGATTGTGCGAGTTGCTAAGATCAAGACCGCGAACGCTATAGTGTTAAGATCGTTTGCTAAAAATTGTCCTTTGCCTATTGACTAATTGTTCAAACCTGATATTTTTAAATTTTTTAGTCGACTTTGTGTTTGATTTTTTTATATAATATTACCTACTATGTTACTTGTTTAGTATTAGAGATTTTTAAAACAGTGTTTTAAGGTGGTCGCCTTGTTTAGGCCGCTTACTTATATTTTTTGAGTTAATTCTGTAAGCCACTGCGTGGTAATGCGCGCATACTAACTCGCGCAGAACAGAATTGTATGAAAGTATGTAACCCTTATTTTATATAGCATTATTAAAAAGTTATCGTTGTAACTGAGATGTTGTTTGTTTTTTCTAATTAAAAAAAGGTAACAATTATTTACGTTCAAACAGATTGTGAAATATGTACCAATAAAAAATATTATATCATTAGTATAGTGAATCAAGTAGGTAAATTTTATGTATTATTATTTAAGAATTTTGCGATAGGTAGTAAAAATAAGATGTACAACAAAAGGTTTAAATTAAAACAAAATATAAATAATAGTTTTTTATTTTTATTAATGTGTAATTAACATTAGATAAGATAACGTTTTTTTGTAATGTTTTAAATTAGTAGAAGGCTATTTTACCGAATCTAGACCAGGTGTCCAACCTAATACAGCATCTGGATAGTGTGTTCCTTTTTTTATATTTTTCTGTATCATCAACAATACTTCCGCATGTTTTTCGTTTTCTGAAAGATTAAATTTAAAAAATATTTTAAAGTTTGGTCAAATTAATGACCCTTTCTTTGACGAGGTTGGATGAAAGCAACTACTTCAGTAATTTGCGACGTTTCGTGTTCAGAATGAACACTTTATCAACCTCGCTCACACTGAGTCAAGTAATTTTTGATACAATTAAAATAAAAATTAACTCATTTAATTAAAAACATTATGTTATACGTACATCGTGCACTTTTAAAAACGTACGAACGCTCATCGTTTACTTGACTCAGTGTGAACGAGCCTGATAAAGGGTTCATCCTGAACACGAAACGTCGCAAATTACTAAAGTAGTTGCTTTCATCCAACCTCATAAAAAAAGAGGTTATCAATTTGACCTCACTTTAAAATTAATCGTTTACCAGGAGGCGAACCGTTCTATTTAAAAGTTATGTTTCGACAGATAAGAGCGGTAATGAATGTTTTTAGAATTTGACTATCAGCAAGGTATGATGCATTGCAAATGCATTCGTCTATACACGATTTAATATCTTTATGATAAGTATTTTGTACAGGATAATCTAAATGACATGCATTGATAATGTTATAGTTAGATAGTAGCTTCAAAATATACAATTTGAATGAAATATTCCGCTCTAAACTACGTAGAACTAATATATCGTCTAGTTTATTTAAATTTATTGATTCACATTTTTCTGTTCTGCAAACAGACACAATGTTGTTGACATAATTGTCTATGCTCTTTGTATCTTGTCCAAAAGTTGACACAAGTCATCCACTCTTAATTTATTTTCATACAATGCGGAAACAGAAATAATATCGCATGGAACAATAAAGTTTTCTTTCTTCAACAAAAATGATAGTTTCTTTTGCAGAATCTGTTACATTAAAACGAATTGCATTTTTGAGATATTTTTTGTAAACCTTTTCTTTAGCTTGTTGTGCTTCTAAAGCAATTTGTAACGGACATATGTTACATTATTCTTGTAAGCCGTCGAATCGCAACTGAACGTATGAAATTAAGATTAACAAGCAACGATTTTATAATTTAATCCCCTCCAAACGGTTGACATAGGTAATCCCACGGTCTTGTATGGGTACTATTGAAACTTAGCATGCATTTGTCATCGTAAGGACTAAGAACAATTTTACTTTGTTTAATTGAAAAGACATTGTGTTGTTTAGATTTAATAAGTCGTTGATCAGCTTCAAAAATTTTATTATCAAATAAACATTTTCTATAATCTTTAAAGGTAATTGATTTGATAGAAGAATTTTTAGATCCCTTAGATTTTTTTATTAATTTAAAAAAAATTATCAACAATGTAAGAGTACATCTTTGATCTAAGCCCTACAAATTCAAACATTATCTTTCCATTATTTTCATCGTTTATTAATCCCGGTTGTTTTTTGTTTTTCAGTTGTATTTGATAAATGTTATTAATATCATAATCAGAAGTGTCAAAACCATCGACCTGGCAACAACGGAAAGCTATGCTTCCCTCTGGACGAGTAATCGCAGGCTGCAAAGTGTACACAACATTGTAAGAGATAGAAATAGTATTTGTCAACAAACGGTACGCACTACTTGTCAAACGACAATTTTATTTGTTTACTTTTACATATTCCTACTTCAAGCTAAATATACATTGTATTTATATTTCATGTTTAAAGTTTGATTCAATTCATTTTACTATCTACGTACTTCAAATAATGCTGCTAGAACCGATTCTAAAATTTGAGGTTATTAGTATGTCAACATAAATTGACAAGTAGTGCGTACCATAACAATAAACAAATGTACTTCCTTTTCTACATGTTTGAGACAAACAAACACATTGCAAAAGTATACAGATTACTCGTCCAGAGGGAAGCGTATAGCTTTCCGATGTTGCCAGGTCGATGGTCAAAACGATGACTGTCTTGTTTAATATACTCATAGATGTTTATATTTTTAAAGCTATAAATCAAACTATCGGTGTCTGTATATAACAATTTGACGTTTTCTCCGAACGTTTTTATAACGTAGTCATAATGAAATTCGTATAAAAAAAATTTTGAAATATCTAATATGATAAATCCCACGTAAATAGGTTTACTCATCCATATTTCTCATTTGTTTATTTCTACAATAACCATTACTTCGTCAAACAAAACTGAGCTGTAAAAATTTGGTTTTGAGATAAGAGATCGCACTTCCCATTGCCCATCCTATTTTGTTGCTAAGCGAATGTCTATGCTTCCTAACACTTTCCATGCATTTACCGTAAATCGCATTAATCAGTAATTTATAAAAATCTTTGTTAAAACCATTTTTAGATTGTTGGCGTAATTTTGTATTTAAATCTATATATTGTTTTAACCAAGGAGATTAGTGAAATTTGAGCACTCTATGACAAAAAATCTAATACACTTTGAGATTAAAGTGTAGAATATTTGTCTTTGGGAAAAGAAAGAACCTAAAAGATTTTGCTTGTCGAGATAAATATGGGTTTGTACCAATTTTACAAAAAAGTTTTCTTATTTAATCGGTGATCTTATATGAATGTAAGGTAAAAATGCCAATTACGGTTTAGATTTGGAAATAAAAGTTTTCTTAGGTATTTGAACACTTATATGTAAACGACAATTAATAACTGCCTTTATATAACGATTGTTTACTAAGGTTTAGTAAGATGACGTAGTTCCAAATCTAGATTCTCGGGTTGACGAGTAGAAAAAGCGCTATAAACCAAAAATTCAATAACAGAACGTTTCTATACAAGATGATGAAGCAAAGTATAAAGATGTCCATATAGATGGCTTTGCAATAAACAGAATAGCCTACAAATTCGTTTGGTTTAGAAGTCATAAGAACGTCGAGAAATGGAATAAAACCATGATTTTTGATCTCCACAATCAATTTGATACCTGAGTGTTGGTTGTTTAGATGATCAAGAAATCAAAACAATCGAAAAAATAGTAATTTTGTATTAATTTTCATAAGTAATTAGAACTTTTTGATAATTAAAAAGAACCATTTATTTACCTATAAAACAATAAAAATTCTTAAATTAAACATCGTGTGCAACGTCTTTACATAAGTGATATTTACAACACACTGAAAGATGCTTGCACGCATTTGCAAGCGCTAATCTAAAGAATGCATTTTTACAGGACCACAGAAACATAAATCTGATCTAAATATTTTATCACACTACACTATAGGCTACTAACTTTTTACCTAACTTTACTTTAAGAACAATATTTCTAATGATTTTTAGATTGACTCATGATTTATATTGTCAAAACTTGTTTTATTTACTAATAAACAATTATTATATTTTGTGAATTGACTTTGTGATTATATTATATAATTTTATTTTGATTTACTTCTTTTTAAGTATGGATTCTTTTAACTATATTATTAAATGTTGTTTGCCGAAAGAAATATGATGAAAAGGTTTATTTCCATCAGCTGCAATATGACATGTTTCAAAAAGAGAAAGATAAATCTAAAAAATGTTTTTCATTGCGTTACTGGTTTCCTTGTTAATTTTACAAGAATTAACACAATTTTATATTAGTCAAGTATTTCAATTAACTTACATGTGATTGATCACTTTGCTATTTTCGAATAGGTCATAAGCACGCAAGGTTACGCGAACCTTGTCTAAACGCTCACGTTCATAGAATTTCAACGGCAATTTTACTATACACGGAATATTATTTAATGTTAAATGTGTTTTTATGTCGTGCAATGTTTTTTTATGTAAATCTTTATAAAAAATTGCAGTTTTTTATGTATTTATTAGCAATGAGTTAAAATCAACTATTTAAAAAAATATATTAAGTATATTATTAGTTCTAAGTGCAAAAAATATTTAAATAAATCATATTTATTAATTAACGCAAACACATATATGTACATGCATGACTCTACTTCTTGTTTAGATATTAAAAATTGTTATTAATTACAAATTTGTACAAATTAGATGCTGATTGATGTTATAATCATAATCAGATAATGTTGTCGTAGTCACATTATCATCACCAAATTTGACTATTGATGGCAGTTATAAATTACATTTGTACACAAATCACAAACATTCTTAGATAGTTTGTAAATAAATGTTTTGTGCAAAGCATTTTTTTTGACAAAATTATATTTGTAACGGTAATTAATTACCGTCTTAGTTTATTTTATATATTTAGTTGACAGATTAAATAACATATTTTATTAGATTTTATGCATATATTAAAGTCAAAATAGTAATTCTTTTGTTCCATTTTTTTAGTAATCGGACGCCCCGTTACATAATTCTCCTTCATGGTCAATCCATTTGTTTGTGTAATTTTATCTGGTAAAGCACTTTTATTTTTTAAAATAAATAGACTAGATGTTGTCGCTCTCTTGAAGGCGGAATTCCTGCCTCCTGATTATAACTATAGTTTAATGGAAAAATTTCATACTTGTAAAATAACGGGTCCAAACAAAAAGATTAAGGTGCGTGTAACAATCATGCAGTCTTTTTCAGTGGTTATCGGAGCCGCTTCTCAAACTCGATCAATTAAAAATTATTCGTTATAATCTTGCTTTCTTCTACCAATCTGCTCTATTGCTAACTCCAATTTCTACCATTAACCAACTAACAATTTGTGGTAAACAACACGAATTGAGATTTTGTTGGATAACTACAAACTTCCTACACGCTTCCTACGTCTCGGAGAAGAACTCGTTTATTAGTAGTTTCTTAGTTTATGTTATTACTTGTAATAATTGTCTTCGGTTTGTTCGATAAATACGTTTTCGAAAATAACTGCTACTTAAAGTCGACCTACTGCCTATGCTCGTCAGTCAATCACATGCTAAAATTGTAAGAAACGGAGTCACCTTACTCCTAATTGTATGAAACCTCAAGTACGACATTGTTATAGTTGTGGTAAAAAAAGAGTGACTTGTCTAAGTTGCTCTCATTGTAACGCTACTTCTTCTACTTTGGAAAACTAATTGAAGAATTTATAGACCGATGCATAACTTCGACACTTTCGTTAGGCTCGAAATTACCTTTTTCGGTGTTATCGGAACAACATCAAACCATCCAACTTGTTACTATTGCTGATGGAGATAAATGTGTTGTGTTAGGTTCGATTGCCGTAAGATTTTGTTTGCAAGATAAAATTAAGATCATTGATACCTTAGTAGTACCATCAGTATCGCAACGATTTCTTATGAAAGTTTATTTTTAGTAAACGTTTGATTTTATTCAAAATTTTTGTAATTACAGTTGATTTTTTAGGTGCGATTTAACTGCTATTGCTACTGATTCCGTGCTTTTGACTTCTAATTTAACTTCAGATCAATCGGATAGGTTGAATAATATCATCGAACATTATATCGCTAGAAAATTTACTAGCCTGAGTTGTACTACGTTGGGAAAACATCATATTCTGAGCCCATTAAGCAAACCCTAGTAGCACAAAATATATGTACGATAGTCTAATGATCTTGGTACAATACTTAAAGTCGGCTAAATATTGCTTAGTGTAACAGATATATTCTTGGTACTGCTGAAGTGTATAATACTAATATTCTAAAAATATTTACATACAATATCATTAATATACTGTAAATCCTTACAAATTTTTTCAATGTTTACATAAGATCAGGTAAATATTTTAATTCTAGATACTTATTGCAAGATGTAGAAAATGTATTCTAGATATTGTAAAACTAAATAAAAACAATGTTATAAAAATATGTACCAACAATATCGTTCGCATATTCTAAAGTCACAAATGTTTCTTCAAAGTTTGACTGACATAAAATATATGTATATTATAATTATGTATAGACCTAATATTTATGTTTAAATCAGCATCTAACATTTTTATGTTTATTTTTAAACGTACTTTTAAATTTACGTATTTATAGTTAAACGTTTCCCTTAAATTTTTTTAAGTTTCGCTAAATACCCTAACACGATGTTCTCACGATTTAAATATGTTAATTTTAAAAAATATTTTTATGTGTGCATATTTTAATAAAAAGTAATCCAAAATTATACTTTGTTTATAAACGCAATTTAATTTTTAAAAAATTACACAAGGAGAATATGAAACGAAACATCTGCGTTTGAATTGAATTGAAAAAACAATTGGGTTATAACTAAAAATATAGTAATTTTACAATAATAAACTACATTTGCTACAAAGAAACTTTAGACAAGGTATCGTAATTCTGTTGTAAATTTACTATTAGCATTCTATCAGGTATTTATGATTTTAGAGGTTATTTTTTCCAAATATTTTTGTGGCATTCTGAACGGGTATTCACACAAAGTGAAAATTTCGTATAACTCTTTGCAACAATGAACATATTAACAAGTTTTTTATTTACTTGCTTTTGGATGCTGAGGTCAGAAACAGTTATATGGACCCTGAACAACAATAAGGAAAGCTTTTTTACTAATATGCATTTAGATTTCGTGTTTGCAGTTAGCGAAGTTTAAATTTTCATATCGAGTTTTAGTGCAACGTAATTGTATAATCAGGTGCCTATTAATTTTCTTATTTTTTATTTTTGCATCCTGCTTTTTAAACATAGAAAAGCAAAAAACGATTTTGTAAATAATTTATTTTAACGCAGCGAGTACACCATAAATTTAATGTTTGCTTAGTTGGCTGTTTAACGTTTACAGAAAATAATTCAAAGAAATTTCAACGGTCATTACTAATAAGAAACACAAATTAAAGAAATGCTTTTATTTACGTAACTATGGTCACTAATCAATAAACAACACAATTTAAAAAATATATAAGCAAATATATGCAAAACAGTTTCTAAAATTTATTGGAACATTGTCCTTATTTTTTGAATAGCAATCCCAATAAAATGCTTTTGTGCACTTTTAAAACTAATCATGTTTAAAGTTTTTTCTAATTTTATTAATTCATACTGTAAGAGTACAAAAAATTTCTGTAGCCATTTTTACTTTTATAATTATTTAATTTTCAAATAATTGCATAAGCTACATATAAATTTTCCGTCAGATACGAATTGCAGGTTCAATGGTTATTTTAGTTATTTAGAACGAAGGAATTTTCTCGTATTTGTACCTGCAATCAAATCGTAAGTTAGAGGTCACATTTTTTTTGATACTGCTGATGCCTGACAGTATATAAAGCCGACATTCCCAATTTAAAGCAACTTCAATTTAATTTGAACCTCTTTGATTAAAACTTCTAATCCTGTTTCGTCCGATTTCAGAACTGCGACCTCAGCTTTGTTTAACCGATTTATTTTCTGCTGTTTTTCAGTTTCCGAATTCACTTTTTAGTTTCCGTTTATTTTTCTAGAATTTTATATTATTTAGTTTTAAACATTTTTTTTTAGATACTGTAAATTACCTACAATTAACTGACAGAGCGTAGAGGAACGTCTCGGCGCTTGCAGTTAGTTTCCGTTTACCACTGGTAACGTGCGTAGAAGCACAACTCGGCGCTGGGGGGGCCAGTATTACATCTTCCCCGCAGTCTCTTGAAAAGGCGTGTACACCTATAGCTAACACCAATTAACTACCTGACGTTGACACAGCGTGACGAGATACTCCGTGGGGCCGTTCACGTTACCTCCCGTATATCCCAATTTGCTGTATTCGTTTAGAAAGAACTCCGCAGCCCTCATCTTCGAAAACTCCTACCTACGAGTAAACTTTATCGTAGACCAAACCAACCAGCATAGTTTCCGAATTAACTGTGGTATTTGTACCTACTTGCCTTTTAGTTGTCTTTATAAAACTACTCTGATTCATTGAAAAGACCTCTTAACAAGTTTCTGAACCTAAAAAACCGTAATTTACTTTTAACACAGAAACAAAAAACTTGGTTAATTTTAACCTTCTTTCCTTAAAGCTCATTTACACATGGCAAGTTTAGAGGCGGAAAGTACTTGCCGCCAGTAAACTTGCTTTGTATGTTTTGTATACACATTGGATAAGTTTACTTGCTTTGAGTGAAATTCAAAATGGCTCCAAGTACGATAGTGCGTGCTACCGTGAAAGTTATTGTCTCTGGTATTGTGGAAAATTAAAAAATTTTTGAGGAACAAAAGAATAAAAAGAAGAAACGTGTATGGATAAGGAGCTGGATTAATCGTCGGAATGCTTTAGGAGCTTCTGCTCAACTGTTAAAAAAGATAGCAATTGAAGATGATGGATCTTATAAAAATTTTATGAGATTATCCCCAATAATGTTTGAGAAATTGTTAAATCTTATTGGTCCAAAAGTGACAAAATCAGATAAATGGATGAGGGCTGCTATTTCTGCCAGAATAAAATTGGAAGTAACATTACGATACCTAGCTAGTGGAGATAACTTGACATCACTGCAATATTTATACAGAGTACCGAGGTGCACAATTTCAGTTTTTTTACCAGAGGTCTTTTTGGCAATTTATGAAGCCCTCACCGACTATATAAAGGTAAGAAAAATAAACTTTATTATACACAAACTTATTTATTAGAAAAATATCATTACCATCTAGTGATAATCTTTGGAAGGAAACTTTAAATATAGTCTATATCAGAGAATGCCTGTTGAAGGATATCAGAAGTTTGGGAGTAGTTGGAGGATGATGTTGATGGTCGTCTCTATAGATTGTACAATGTTATATTATTTGGCTGATCCCGCTGTTGCTGCATATTAAAATTTTGATTGATTGAAGAACAACAATTTAATCTTTCTCTAGTAATAAATTGTTGGATTTCTCCTTGCAAAATTATAAAATTTTGGATTGGAAGTTGTCTAAGTTGAGCAGCAATGTGTTTACCAAATATATCGTATTCATCGTCAGTATTTCCTTCATTTTGTTCTACAATATCTTTGAGAGCAGTAATTGCTGCATGAATTCCGGAATCAGGTGTTTTAGTAACACACCTCTTTCGTTTCGGTGCTTGGAATACAACATCTTTGTCGTTTTTTGATAAAGTTGCTATTTTTGGTTTCACTTTCAGGGTCTCTGATTGGTCAATATCACTATTATTTTGGTCTTCCACATCGTTTGAACTTTCTTGGATATCAAGTTCATTCTAAAACATTGTATTTGTAGTGCTTATATAAGCAATAATATTACGCACATAATTTATCTACATGTACAGTGAATTGCAAAATTAAGGGGACACCTTTTTTGAAACACTCTATCGTGATCGCTCAAATGGGCTGACAAAGTCCAGGTAAAATAAATAAGGGGTGTTTCAAAAAGTGTCTCTTTAATTTTGCAATTCACTATACATATACATATATACAGGGTGTTTCAACTCAAGTCGGCACTATTGCCGGTTATTATTGGAGCTACAAAAGAGCTACCGGATTCCCATTAAAAAAAAATTTTTGACATATCTCGGAAACGTCAAAATTGACTTTTTGTTTTCACTATCGTAATCAGTTCATAGTTTATTTTATTTAATAAAGATTTTTTGGTAGGTTTCAAAAAAGAAAGAAGAATGGGAATATATTAAAAGACAATTTTCGATACAATGGAATTTTCCTCATTGCTGCGGTGCGATAGATGGCAAACACGTCCAGGTACAGTCTCTGCCGAATAGCACATCCGAATTTTACAATTACAAGCGGACTTATAGCATAGTCTTTTTTGCATTAGTCGATGTAGAATACTGTTTTAAATACATAGAAGTAGGAGCAAATGGTAGGTCTAGTGACAGCACTATATTTAGACATTTACAGTTGAATACTGCTATGATGGATGGATCTCTAAATTTGCCAGAACGTTCAATAATGATTAGTGATAATGCATTTCCATTAAGAACAAATCTCCCCAAACCTTACACTGGATCACTAACTAGGAAACAAAGAATATTTAACTACCGGTTATCACATGCCAGGCGAGTTGTAGAAAATGCATTCAGTATCTTAACTTCAAGATTCCGCATTTTTCATAATGTGATTAATTTAAAACTAAGTACAATAGATCTGGTAGTAAAAGCTTCTTACTCATTGCATAATTGGCTTAGAACAACCTGTCCGGGAGTATATATTCCTAAAGATACTGTTGACAGAGAAGATATTGGTTTATGGAATTCTGAAGTTGAATCGCTGCCATCAATTACAAATTTAGGAATTAATAACTATTTCTAAGCTGCAAGTCAATTGCGTGTTAAGTATACAGATTACTTTTCTGGAGAAGGCGCTGTACCGTGAAAAGATAGAATGGTTGGCTAATTAAACAAATATTCATATGTATTATTTTTACATAATATCCTATTTTACTTTAACAAATAAATAAGACTTTAATAAATAAATAAGACTTACCATATTGTTTGTCGTTTTCCTAGTTTTGCTCACATTCCTCAAAAAACTATCAGCTTTGGCAAACCAAATAAGTTTGGGCTTATATATGTCATCGGCGCCAGTACCACTTTTTTTAGATTTTTTAACTTTATTTAATTCCTGGCAGTATACAGTTTTGATGGTTTTTATTCAGGTCTTTAACACTACCAAATCCATTCCTTCAAATCCCTCATTATCTTTTAGTTCTTGAAGAAGATTTTCAAAAGCTGTGTCCCTTTTTAATTAATTGGTGTGATCTTTTGAACGTATATCCCATAATACAGTATATTTCTCATAAATATTAAAGAATGTAATGATTTGATCACTGTTCCACTTCATATTTTTAAAAAAATTTGCAATAATTTGAGAACTCTACAACGCGGCAACTTGCTAAATACAAAAAAACGTGTTTACACGACGTCAGCTACTTGTCGAGACACGCAAGATGGCTACAAAACTAGCCGACGATTCAACTTTACTTGCCGCTGGCCGGCAAGTAACAAGCACAACTGTCCTTCGAGTTACACACGGCAAGTTTACTGGCGGCAAGTACTTTCCGCCACTAAACTTGCCATGTGTAAATGAGCTATTACAGGTACTTTAAATATACACAAAGGACCGATAGAGGACAGCCACAGAAACCCCTAGGTTGTGGCTCCGTTACCGCCGTCGGAATAATAAATTAGAAAATTAAGTTTTATTTTCTGTTATTTTACACAGATAGTTTGTTTTAATTAATATTTATTTATTTTGTAAGTTGAAAATAAAGGCATATTTGGACCTGGCATGTTTTTCTCCGACTAGACGCTACTCGGAAGGCCGCAGTAAACTGCAGAGAAAAACTAAAGGCACACACAGTGGCCTCTCTTACATTTCTAGTCGGTAAAAAAATAAACACTACAATAACATATAATAGATGTTCTATTGAAGTGATTAATTAAGTAATAGAAATAATAATTATGTTGAAATTTCTGTAAACTATATTTAAATAAAAAATATATGTCTTTATAGAGTTTCTTTATTGAAAAATTTGAACTGAAACCATTTGCAGGTATATTTCATACCAATTACAATAACTTTAATATATTTTATTGCATTTTATAATTAATATTATAAAATATAGATTCTGAAATACAATTTGGCAGAGTAAATCTTAATTGTGGGTTTTTTTCAGATGCCATCAGAAGACAACATCTTAATGTAACGGATGTTACGTACGTAAATCCGTTGTGTTATATTTGACATACTTTAGAAGATTTATGTAGTACCCATGTAATATGTAATGATAGTAATAAGTAATTTTAAGATACAATTTTTTTGTGTACTTATTTTTTAAAGATGTTTAAAATGTATACAAATTTTATAATTATATTTTATTCATCATTAATAATTTTATTTTGTTAGTGTCATTTTTATAAATAAACGTGTTTTTACAGAATATTTGCAGTGTTTCAATACGGTTTAATAAAAACTGTTTAATGCGTAGCAAAAAAAACCGATTAAATATCATTTGCAAACATACACATATGTAGTAAGTATATATTTTACGAACATCTTACAAATAATAGTGAGATACATCTAGAACAGGTTAAAAAGTAATATTTCCCATATATTGGAAACAAATATTGAGACGATATTTACATCTGCTTGCCATACATTGAAAACATATGTTTAGAAGATATTTATAACTAATATTTAGAAAATATTTATTTTATATAAATTATTGATATAACATTACAAGACATGACCAATATAAAAAAAGTGTGACATTATATTTTGTGCTACTAAGGAAGGTACTATTGTCACTAACAACGATGACGGTAATGGACAAAGAGTTAGACGTAATGCTTGAGTTAGGTGTCGTAGAACCATCATATAGTCCTTGGTCCCAGTCGTGTTGGTAAAAAAAAAGAAGATAATTTGTATCGGTTTTGTTGAATTTTGAAAAAATCAATAAAGTCACGTAAAAAACGCGTATACTTTACTTTACGTCTTTGCTGTGCTAAATCATCTTTAAGACTCATAATTTGTTATCACTCTAGACACATGATCCGCTTATTGACAGATCCTTTTGTTACCAAGTTCAAATCCGATTATTGTTTTTACTGTTCCTCATCGAGAGTTTTTGTTAACCATGTTTAATTTCTACAAATGAACTCACACACTTATTGTTGGAACCTACCTCTACTGTTTAGTTCCTAGAGATCTGGTTGTTTAATATAATAGAAAATAAAATTATTTTTTGTATTTTATTTTTTTAGGGTAAAAGCATTTAGATAGCTATCCAAATAAAATTTAATGACTTTATTTTTGTCGTATTATGTCGAGCAACTAGAATTAGTTATAAATGTAAAATTTAATTATAATAACTTGTGTGTACATGTATAATGTAAACGTATTTTATTGTTTTGCTGCACAATTATACTTTTATAATTAATTATTAAATTTTAAGTAAAATTGTAATTGTTTAATTTGCATTGCTTCAATTACTGATTATAATTTTTTGTATAAGTTAGAAAATTGCACCTTCTTTTCAAGAATCAAACATAACGATTCTGTGTGATTTAGTCGTTGGTCGTACTACTGGTATTTATGGGTATTTTTCTTAATCTTAGTCGTATTGAGTCTCTGTTTCAGTTTATCTCTCTAAAAAGTTGCAAGCTTTTTTTTGGTATCTGCAACTATGACCATTGTTTCTCTGAGAATTTTCCAGTTACGGTTGAACTTCTTGTTCTTCTCGCTCAAAAAAAAACTAAATTAGTTTGGCCAGAGAATAAAAAACAAGTTTTTAATTTTATTAAAAATAAATTATCTAAAAACGTTTCGTTGTATTATCCGATTTATGATTTTCACTTTTATGTTCGGGATGACGCTATAGTAAATATTATGCTGAACCTTTTCAGCCAATAAACAGCGTTAAGCATGTTGTTATGCGAGTCGGTTACTAACCGACTGTAAACGACGATATATCGATAAAATAAGCTTTAACGGATTTATTTGCGCTTTTAAAGTAGCAAGATTAGTTGAATGGAATACAATAAAACATAAACTGCTAAACTGCGATCATTTACTAATAACATAATAACATAAAAAAATAGCGGCAGCTTAAAACTTCGCAGAATAGAGACCCCATTCTACACTTTCGCATTCGCAAAAATCGTTCGCATGGGCAACGTAATGCGAATGGTTTTCTAAATCCGTATTCTACACTTTCGCAATTAATTTTCGTGTGGTTTCTCAATTGCGATATTTCCGTTAATGCGAAGGTCGAATGCGAACGGTAAAGAGTGCTCGCTTTCGTATTTAAGTGCGTATTTGAAAAATTTAATCTCATCTGTTTGCAATTAAATTTATTATGAATCAGCTGATTGTTTATATTTTATTATATTATTTTATACTATTTCTTATAACTATCGTTACTCGTTTTAAAATTAATTATTACAGCAATAGATAAATATATACAGGCTATATTAGAAACTCTTATGTTAATTTTAACACTGACTGCAGTTAACTAAATGAATTATTTTTTTCAATTCGGCTCAACAGCATTGGTCAAAACTGCCATAGGTTCTTTCAAAAAATCAGTTCAAACACCAAACGACTTGTTTATTGGAAAATAGAGGTAAAAAATTGACGATTTTTTCTTAATGTTATAATCAAAACAATTGAACTTGTCGAGTTCTTCTATGAGTTAAAATTAACACACGTATTTCTGGCACATTTGTATAATAACGTAATGAGTTCAAAAAAAAAGTTTTAGATATGAATTAATTTTTTTTAAGAATTTGTATCACACTTTTTTAAGTTTATATCATTTTCTGAGGGTACAATAACAACCTTATCTGTTGTGGCACGTACATGTTTATTATTGCTTAAAATTTTTATTATTATATAATTAAAAGCAATTTTTGAAACTAAGATATTTTATTATTTAAAATTTAAGCGCACTTTTTACTACAAATTACGTACCGAGCATGCGCAAAGGATTTTAACGCGACGTCGCCAAATGTATGTTTTCAAATTTTAAAACGAATCTGTTTTAAATGCGACCAACGCAATACGGAAGTGTAGAATACATCTTAGGCCGCGTGTTCGCATTCAACTACGAATCGTATTGAATACGAATCGCATTGAATGCGAATGCGCATTCAAATTGCGAAAGTGTAGAATAACCCCCCTGGGGGGGTTATTCTACACTTTCGCATTCGCAAAAATTGTTCGCATTGGCAACGTAATGCGAACGGTTTTCTAAATCCGTATTCTACACTGCGCTTTCTCAATTGCGATATTTCCGTGAATGCAAAGGTCGAATGCGAACGGTAAAGAGTGCTCGCTTTCGTATTTACATGCGTATTTGAAACATTTAATCTTATCAACTTGCATGAAATTTATTGTTATGAATAATCTGATTGTTTATATTTTATTATATTATTTTATACTATTTATTATTACTACTGTTATTCACTTTAAAATTAATTATTACAGCGATAGATAAATATACCTTGTGTCCCACGCTAGGGGTACCCCATAAGATTTAACATGGGAAAATTAAAATTATTTTTTTCCTGCTTTCCAATTTAAAAAATAGCAACAATTTTGACGCAGATCTAAAAACGTTTCCAAAAACATTTTTTTGATTATAATTTGATAATTAATAAATTAATTACAAGCATTTGATATTCGAAATTTTGAATATTTTTTGCGCATGCGATTCAGATCGGCTATCTTTGGTTTTTAAAGTAATATGGATGCTAAAATTAAATTGTAGCCCGTCAAATCAACATTATGCAACATTATTTTTGAGGAAATGGAAATTTGAAGAACAAAGACTAGAAAAATTACATTTGAAAATTTTCTGTAGCAGACTAGAAAAAAAATAATTAATCAAACATAAATTTACATTTACATAAGTATCTACGAACACTCATCGTGGTACCAACAGGTCGAACGCAAGAAGATGGAAATTTTTGGAGTTGATATTATACGGGTTCTTAGTTTTGTTGTAACTTTCTTGGAAATTATGAGTTACATATTCAAAGAACCAGTAAATAAAACTATAAATATAACATTCAAACATTTATTTTTAAAGATTATGACTGACCCAATGTTAAGCGAGCACACTTACAATTAGGTTTGAATAAAGTTTGTTTTCTCAAAGTTGTACCACCTATTAAAAGCTTATAAATGATATCAGTAAAAACAAGAATTGTTTAGTCTATAACAAACGTGTAGCAAATATGTCTGATAAGGAAACAAAGATTTGAAGTTTACTGGATTAGTAGTTCTTAATTTAACTTTAAGGCTTTTTTGTTATTTTTTCCTCTTGCGGATGATTGGTTTCTTTTTCTGTTTGACTTTTTTGTTTACTTATGCGTTTACTCTTATAGTTTAAATTCAATTTAATTGAGAAAATTGGAAATAAATTTATATTACAATTTTTTAACAATAATGTTAATTGTAGCATTTTCTAATTGCACCTGCATTAAATATGCACGTTTTAAATATCTATATGTGTAATTACAACACACATAAGGTCAATGGCATTAAAACTTGAATATTTCAAATTTCAGAATATTGTATTCGTTTAAAAATCAAAATTATACTGATTATGTAATCAACGTTACTTTCATTAAAAAATATTTATTTTCTATTAAAAAAATTTAATACAAATTTTTCTATCAACAACACAAATTATTATCATTCTCTTCATGTTAATGATAAACATTTTCTGTATTGTAAATACATCGCTAATAATTTAGAATATAAATTCATTTACACACCTATAATGTAGGCAAAACACATTGGGAATGACGTCACATCTCAAAACAGCGTTGCCACAATTATTGCGACAAGTACGGCAAAATATCTGGACGCATGGCAATATTGCAACGCGTCCACGATTATTGCTATAGGTATGAGAGCATAAATTTTGCATTGTTACAAGTATGACGTTACAAATATATATATATACATCTTACCATATGGTCGTGTCGTCACTACATTTAACGTTAAAACAATTAAACAAAATTGTATGTAAGGTACATACAATTACATAGGTTTTTTACTAATTAAGAATTTTGTTGTCTGATAAACGTACGTAAATGCGTTTACAAACGAATAAATAAATAGACCCAGTTAGCACAGAATGTTGATAAAATTATGTTTTTATATTGGCACAATATTTATTTATTGTACATTGTATTTAAATATTCATACAATATAGGTTTAAAGTTCTTTTCTCTACATTGAAAAATCATGATTTATTCAATAACGAAGTACAGGTTTTGCGACAATATTGTTTTTTGCAACATTGGCCAAATTTTTGTGATTCCAATATTTAAGTTGCAACATTTAAACAAACTATATTAATGTTGATATTTCTATGTATATTAATATTGTTTAAAAACTATTAAATTTCAATACATACGGCACTGCAAAAAATATACACAATGTCCGATAAATTTATTTATCTGAAATTTTTAATGTGTACCAAGTATTTACGGTTTCTGTGTCTAAAAATTTGTATTCTAAAATGCATGCAAAGCGTCGCAGTATACGCTGCAAAATTATATCACGTTGTTAGTTTACAAAACGAAGGGATAGACACATTCACAAACGTTGTAGTGTTTTTGGAAATTAAAAATTTCGCGCTTTTGAGAAATAGTTGACACTGTGCTCTATAAGTACTACGCTTAAGTCTTTGTTTTGTAAAATAGTAAATATTATTTATAACCGTGTACAATTATTGCTTTATTTAACAAATTACAACTACGTTTATCTTGCGGTTTTCTACATTACATTAAAACAACTGAAATTATAGAAACGTGGCAATGTAGCAATACATCAGAAGAATATCTATAATATAACGTCACTTTATTTACAGCGTTGTATTGTTCTTGCTTGCACTGATATTGATTTTTTCTTATTAGCATTGTAAGTCATATTTATCTGTTATTCTGTGGCAGATTGTAAGAAAATAACGTTGACACACCAACATAGTGTTTGTTGAAAGAACTTGAACACATTGTTAACGATTTAGGCTTTCGCATAAATAGGTTTTTTCATTTATTTAGTGTAAAACCAAATTTTCTAAATTATTTACATTTTTTAAACTGACAGCTCATTCATATTAACTTTTGCTTAAAATCAATGTATTAAAAAATTAAAATAGTGAACAATTTAAAGGTAAATAAAATAACACATATTTCAAAAAGGCAAAGTATACTACATTTTTTTTTAAATAGAAGTAAATAGTTATACTTATAACTAGTAGAATAAACACTGACCATTTCACATAAAATAAGTACACAGTTTTGACATATAATTTTTTAATGCTATTTTAGGTATGACTACAGGTACTACCAACACATATTTTTAAATTTAGATTATTTATTTTCTGCGTTAATTGTTTTCGTAAAAAGTTTAATTTGACTGATTAATAATTAAACACAATATAGTCGTAGAAAAATAACTCGTAAAGAATGTGTATTGTCAACTCGTATGATTTGCCAGCTTCGTCTTTGGCTCGGATGCAAATATTTCATACTCGTTGGCAATGACAACTATTCCTTACTCATTATACAATATACTATTCTGGTTATCAAACACATTTAATTATTTAAAACAGCAATGTGAGCTTAGGTTTTATTTTTAATATACATGTAAGCATTAAATTTTTAAGATTTCTGGTATAGACTTGTCACAAAACATTAAAATAAAATATTTTTATAATATTATATAAAATTACTGTTTGTTTAAAATTTAAGTGTATTTTGTTCATTGTAGTGTTTACAACTTGTTCAATAATTTTACGTATATTAAGATAGTAATAATCTGTTAAAATTAAAAATACAGCATAGTTTTGTATAGATATGTAAATAGTATAAGTTATCATAGTTACTAAAAATAAACTCGTTTTTATAGACACAATATTTTATTCTTTTGAATTTGGTGTATAAATTGAAATAATAAAAAGAAAAATAATAAAAAACTATATCTTGTAATATTTGAATCTTAAACTATAAAATTTTTACATTAACGAACACTTGAAAAGCATAATATAGGAATCGATTCTGTTTAACGTATCTTAAGTTTGAAGAAAAAGTTTAAAGGGTTGACGAGTGTTGAACATTGGATGTAGAAATTGCCTTAAATTATATTAATTGTCGTTACTTATTCTTATTTTAAATAAACAATTATATTTGTTAAAAGGTTATTGTTGGTTAGTAATTAATACAATACTAAAAGTCTTGTTTTCACAGTCAAAAAATTTTGAATGTGATGAGTATAATACGTGTACAAGTAGATCTTACTGTCCAAACAATACTTTAAATAATATTTAATCTTATTCGTAATTTTTGTAGTAGATTTTTTTTAATAAATAAAAAATAAATTTTAAATTGATTTGGTTTTTAAGAGATCTTAATCAAAATAAAATTTAACTTACTGATCACAATAAAAAAACTCCTACCTGAATGTGAAATATAACTACGTACAAAAAATATTAGAAGAAAAAAGTAATGTAACCGTATTCAAATTATAAACAAGAAGTAACATAAACTAATAAAATATGTAGATATATGTCTGTTTTATTTTAATAAAACCTAGTTTTTCTATAATTTCATTAACTTCATAAAAATTTACAAACATTTTTTATTTCGTATCTTCAGTTATTACTGTGCTTTATTATTTTTTATTCAACATTATAACGTAATTAAATTGATTTTACTTAAAAGTATAATAGATTCGATTTTACACAATGTATCAAGTTGTAATACAATTTAAATAAAATGTTCGCATTATACTATAAATCATAACGCATAATACGTATAAAAACACAGCAGTTGTTACTATAGCAAAATTAACATTAAAGCATCAAAAACAAAAATCCATTATCATAACATTTTATTATAATAAAAGTCAATAATTTACAACTTAAAAGATACGAAAGTGTTTATACAACTGGCGCATTTTCTTCATTTTATCTGTCGCCTTGAATTTTAAACAGTTCTCTCAAATATCATTGAACGGTAAAAACAATACGCAATAGTATTAAAATTTTTGCGATTCCATCTTTATAAAGCTAATTATACCTATGTACTTAAATTTTTTATTAAAAACTGTAATAGTAACGCTAGAGTTAAGTATAAACTAAATAATTACATTTGTTTAAATAATAAATTTGTTTATGCTAATTAGAATATTCTAAATAGTGTATAGAAAAAGCATCTTTAATTTTTTTATTTGATAATATATACATAAACATTTTTATAACAAATTGTTTGATTTTTTTTTTTTAATCAAAATAATAATTTTTTTTGCTCAGTTTTAACAAGTACAATGCGGCGTAGTTAGCGAAGTGAATTAAATAACTTTTTTTATTAAAATAATTAATTAAGGTATTGTTTACATTTTTGTTTTTAATTAAGTTAGCGAGCTTCTTAACTTTCATAGATTCTGACCCGTTCGCAAAATACGTGCAACGCCGACGTGTGCGTTTAACCAACACCCTGTATAAAAATTGTCGTGTTAATAAAGTTTACTAAAAAACACGTTTCATAAATCACGTTTTATACAAGTATAAGTTTGGGTTTTTAAAGGACGTTTAGACTTTAGAAAACAAGTTTTTTATATTATTGCTTTTATTTAGCAACTTTAATCTATGTTTAAATGAAAAATTGCAATCATATACATTTACTAAGTTTTTATTTTTTAGAGTGATCTCTGGCATGAAACCACAGACCAGTGAAGACTAAAAATTGCATCTATCAAGTCTCATGTGAATATGGCAGGTCATTCGTGCGGGAAATCAAAAGACCGTTAGAAGAGAACACAACTCATACGCAGAGATATGAGAGATTCAAGATCCGGCATCGCACTACACTCATAAGAATAACAACATAACAATAAAGAATGAAGGCGGAGGCAAGGATCTTACACACAGAAGAACATTGGTACAAAAGAATTTAATTGGACTAAAAGCCTGATCAAGTGCAATTTTTTTTGTTCTTTTATATATCTACTGACTCAAAGTTAGAAAACTACATTTGTTAATTAGATTTTAATTTGTAAACCAGTGTATTACAAGATCTAATTGATCATAACTTTAGCAAAATTAAGATTTATTGATAAATATTTTTTATCGTTGCTTTTCGAGATTCTGTAGTTCTTTATTCGTAGCAACACAAGGAAACACATAAAAAGTAATTTATTTCTTTCTGTTGTTGAGCAAATTTAACTGTACAAACACGTATTATTATTTTACAGTGTTTATTGTAGTATTTATCTAATAACATTTTTTGTTACATAAAATAATATTTACATTTACTCTTTTTTCATATAATGTTACTGTAAAAGCATATAATTTTATTATTTAACGTTAAACAACTTCAAGAAAAGGTGTACGTACATACTAATTAAAGACAATTACATTGACGTGTGTAGATAAATTTTTATACTTGAGTGTAGTAACAAAAATTATTTCTGTTATCTAATGTTTATTAAAACTTGATTCTACAACTTGTAAATTTTATAATTGCGCGTGATCTTTAACCTGTTACCGAAACAAACAAAAAAATATAAAAATCTTTACATAAGTTTAAACAAGATAAAACATCGTCCATCGATTGAATGTCGTCATGGAACACCTGTCTTCACACATCGCAGAAGAGCCAGACCGGGACGTCGAGCCAACATGAAAAGTGCTGACAGACCATAGAAGAACAAAGCAAACTACCTAGAGTTAGTTCTGGACAAGCGCCCGTAATGAAAAAAGTATTTTCACAACGTCACAGCGAAAGTATACGTACTCACGGCCAAGCTGTATAGTCCCACCCAAAAATTTCGCGCTAAGTTTGAATAATTTTTTTAATTTTTTGTTTTTTTTTGTTTTGTGTGCATTTGTGGATTTGATTTCCTTTTTAGGTTATAAAAATTTATTCATTTAATTACGGATCATGACTATGTCTCTTCCAAAAAAACAGCCTGGCATTTTTCTGTTAACGATAAGGAAGGCATTGTCAAAATCTTTAAAACTAGTGTAAAGTTTGTAACCTGCGGCGTTGTATGTTAAAATGTTACTATGATCTGTATTACATTTGTCGGTAAATTTTGTCAAGTTATATTTGGCTTTGTCGTATTTGTTATTACTAAGTTTTTATTATCACTGTTTGTTACAAGGGTTTTCTTGCAACGTAAATGGCTAGCGACTAACTAATTTGAATTTGGAGTTTTGGATCGTAAGCTTTGATTTCAATTGCCGTTTACTATTAAATGAACAGAAAATGTTAATTGCCACAATTCCACATTAAACTTAAACACATATTGATTAAAGATTTTTAATAGCCAATTATAAAACGGCATTCTAATTACATTTTTGAACTTCACATTTTTTCTGCAATTGTTTTTATACCGTTATCAACCTTTCTTTAAATGCATACATGTTTTTAACAATCATTTTGCAATCTTTAATTGCATAATTTTGAAGTTTCTGTATTTATTTTACAACAAACATTGTTGAGACAATATCAGTCGACTCTTCGACCACTTACGGAACGAGTTGTCAAAATTAACTTATTAGCTCGAACATTTTGATTAAACGATTTTTTTAAAAATACAGTTAAATGGGAGCATAATTAGTTTTAGTAATGTTTGTATGTATTATTTCTAAACATATTTAAGACGCTGTAGTAAATTTAAATGTTTCTTTGGGATTTTTAAGAAAAGATATGAGCACTTTAGACTGAACAGGTAAAAGGTGTAACATAATTTGTATCTGTTCCTGCTTTGTAAAAAAAGATGGACTAATCCAAAAAAAAGTCGATGTTTTGCTTTTGATAATAATCGATTTAGTAACCGATGTCAGCAGTATTCAGTAATGCCGTTTTTTATTATCGATCATCCCTAGTGCATCCGTACGTTAATGTGATAAAAAGCAGTTATTGCTGAGATTTAATTTTGTGCCAGAAATTAAACTATTGTGGACATTAAATTATACTCAATTTACCAAACAAAGTTGTTCAAAATTAGATACTTCTTAAAAGAATGTTTCAAAAAGAAAGCTTTTTAGAGAACACA
The DNA here is from genome assembly GCA_035610365.1 of Aquatica leii. Taxonomy (NCBI): domain Eukaryota; kingdom Metazoa; phylum Arthropoda; class Insecta; order Coleoptera; family Lampyridae; genus Aquatica; species Aquatica leii. The sequence continues at coordinate 106,023,301 of CM069432.1, forward strand.
ATGCAATTATTAACGACTAATAACAGGTAGTTATGTACGTATTTACTTAAGCCAATAAAAACTTTTATACGAACATTTGTTTGTCAAAACATTGAAAAAAGTTTTCCTGTAAAAATTAATCAAAAAAGTTAATCAATTTTTATACGGATAAAATAATTCGAAAGAAACTGAAAAATGAGCTACTACGATTTATTGTATTCACTATCATACATTTTGTTTACTATCAAAGCACGTTTAGATGTTTCAAATAAAGATTATCTTATAGTGTTATAACAGGTGGAGTCAAGGAAACGCATGTTTTTTGAACTGCTAGTACGCGGCGACGAAAAGGGGTATTAACCTCGAATGAATGTTGGCAGACTGCGCATACAATGCAGTTTTAGTCGCTATGGAGCATTGGAGCGTAGAGCATCGTGTGTTCGTTATCGAGCAGTACTTTAGAAACAATGAGTCCGTAGTCACAGTGCAACGTCTTTTCCGTAACAATTTTAGAGTTGGACGTCGAGGTGCAGTGCTTGATTGAGATACTGCACTCCGATGGGTTGCAGCGTTTAGTACTGGATCTGTTCTAACAAGAAAACTATCTACTACAAGTAAATTTAAAACAATAAGAACAATTAGGGTTTTTGCTTTTTGTATAGGGGAGTTACACCTAAAAAGACTACTACCAATTTCAAAAAGTTTATTAAATAAAATATTAACTTCTTAAATGAACAACTTCGATATAATTCCACTGTAAATAATTAAACAAAACGTGGAAATTTACGTATAACAATAGCAAACAAGAACATTTAAATTATAGTAATGTCACTAGTGTTGAAGACCATCAGAGATAAAAGTTAATATTTTTACAAACGGTCTTGAGAGCGACTAAAGAGTACACTGTGATGAAAAAGAAGCCACCTGGTCTTCCCCGTTCAGTACGAACTCCGGAAAATGCAGATCGAGTGAGAACGGCAGTTGTTGCTAGTCCGAAACGATCGGCTAGACGACAGGCTGTAGCGCTAGATATATCACGTCGTTCGCTTCATTGTATCTTACATGATAATCTTAAGTTTGACCCGTGCAAGGTAATGATCGTCCAGCAGCTTAGTGAAGAGGATTTTGTGCAGCGCAGAGAGTTTTGTCGCGTAATAAACGAATATTTTACGGAAGATGCAGATGCTACAGTCTTTATGAGTGATGAAGCACATTTTCATCAAGACGGTTACGTCAATGTTCAAAATTGTCGGTATTAGACGTCGGAGAACCCAAATCAATTACACCAAAAATCTCTCCACAGTCTAAAAGTAACAGTGTGGTGCTGCATTACAAAGATGGGAATTGTTGGACCCTACTTTTTTAAAGAGGAAGGAGCTGCAGTTACTGTGACATCAGCGCGCTACGTTGAAATGCTAAACAACCTTCTTTTTCCAGAACTTGGAAGGCGTCAAGTGAACATGAGAAAAATATAGTTTTAGCAGAACGGTGCTACAGCTCACACGGCGAGAGCATTCATGGAAGTGGTTTGACAAATGTTCCCAGGACATGTTATTTCAAGAAATGGCGATGTTCACTGACGCATTCGGTCACCCGATTTGTCGATATGCGACTTCTTTTTGTGGGGATATTTGAATCAAGAGTCTACATGAACAAGCCTTGCACAATCAATAACCTGAAGAATTCCATTCGTCAGGAAATTGAAGCCGTGCCGAATGAAATGTTGCAGGAAGCCGTCCGTAACTTTCAGGAGAAGATCCAAATTTTTATTCAGCAAGAAGGACGTCATCTCCAAGACATTATTTTTCGAATTTAATTAAAGTATGTATATTTAAAAACTGCATTAAAAATCTATCACTTAATGCTTGTTTTTATTATTTTATCGAACCGTTTCCCAGTCATACAATAGTGATAAACTTGCGTTTCTTCTGCTCCACCTTGTAATAGAAATTTGCCGCATCGCCATCTACATTTAAGCTCAACCTCATTTTGGTCTACCTAGTATGATCTACAATCATAATAATCGTAAGATTTTGCGCCATCTGATTAACTGCATCCAAAGTAACGGCTTCTGTCCCCAAATATTGGAGACGCTTTTTTAACATTGGATTGTCTTACTAGAAGATATTTATAAAACGGTTTTATGTTGTTAAATTATAAAACAAACTAAAAAGATGCCAAGACAATTAGAAACTAGAATGATAGACACCGTTTAAATTTATTCAAGACTGAAATAGAATAAATGATAAAACACTGGTTATAACGACAAATGTATTTATTTTTCCATAAAAGAAGAAATTAAAAGTTAAAAGAATTACGTAATCAAGGTATAATTAGGTACATAAATAGTAGTAAAAAATAATTCCATAAATATTAGTTATATCGTTAATCAATGTCCTGGAGGTTAGGCAACCCTCCACACAAAGTTATCGAAATACACCTAACAAAATAAAATCAAGTAATACGTTGTAACGAACCGTTACATAAATTAAGTTAAAATATAGAACGTTATTTTGTTTTATTTTGTTTTGTTATTATTAAGGAAACCGGTGTTTAATTATTATTATTAAGAATTGTATATTATTAATTAGGTTAATTAAGTTTCCGTACCCGTGTAAATAAATAAGGGATTTCCGCGAGTACCGAACGCGCAACTAAGCTCGCGCTATCCCCGCTTACCGGCGCTTCATCCGTCAGAGCGCATGTTATCCCCGCTTAAACCGTTCTCTCACTTCCGGAGTCGCAAATAAAAGCGGAACCCCGACGCAGGAACGCCAGGAATGACTGAGCCCAGTGCACTCTGCTGGCGTTGCGGTCTTACCGGGCACCGCCGGGACAACTGTAACCGTCCGCCCGTCCTGTTCTGCTCCCGATGCGTTCGCCTAGGAGTGATGTCGCGCCACTGCCGTTGTTCCTCGCGTTCTACGCCCCGGGGGGCGCAACGCATCATCGACGACAGCGAGGACTTCACGCCTTCCTCCCGAATAGGAGAACCGAGGCCCGCATCGACAACAGCGACGTGGGAGACGAGTGACGTTCAGGGTCGCCCTAGCGATAAAGACGCTTGTATGTGCGTGGTTAGTGTAGTAGTGTAGTGTAGTGAGTGCACCGGAAGAACAGTTCTTTTTTTTTTGTTTTTTTTCCTCCCCGAAGTAAGAGGGGAGTGTAACGAACCGTTACTTAAATTAAGTTAAAATATAGAACGTTATGTTTGTTTTATTTTGTTTTGTTATTATTAAGGAAACCGGTGTTTAATTATTATTATTAAGAATTGTATATTATTAATTAGGTTAATTAAGTTTCCGTACCCGTGTAAATAAATAAGGGATTTCCGCTAGTACCGAACGCGCAACTAAGCTCGCGCTATCCCCGCTTACCGGCGCTTCATCCGTCAGAGCGCATGTTATCCCCGCTTGAACCGTTCTCCCACTTCCGGAGTCGCAAATAAAAGCGGAACCGCGACGCAGGAACGCCAGTTCCAGTTGAAGCTCGCATCAAAGAAGATTCCGGGGTTTCAGTGTACCAGCTGGAGTTTAGGATCACCTTCCGTTTGCTTGGTTGTGGCCGTCGCTTCTGTACCGTCCGCTGTTGATTTGGAGAATAAATAAAGTTATTTTGATTTACTATTGGGTATTTTATTTACGTCGCCTCGCTCCGCTTTTAGGTCCGTTTGAAGCCCTGGACAACCGTGTCTTCACTGTAGTTACCCGGACAGTGCCGTCGAACAGGAGAGTAAACTCCTCGAACAAATCTGGCGCCCGAGAACCGTTCCGTCCACTAGCTTTCTATTACAGCGAAGCAGTGCAATCCGGAGTAAGCGTCACAACGTAATTTCGAAATTAATCATTAATTTAATGTAAAACTAGTGACTTTACACCCGTTGCAAATCCTCTAAAATTGCTAAAAAAAATGAAGAAAAATCAGTAACAGGATAGTATCACAATAAAATTGTTTATCGACAAACAATGAATCCTAGATCCTAGATAAATGCCTCAAATATTCTTTGAACATCACACGAATTACAAATATGATTTTGATTTCAATTCATGCCGTAAAGTTTTTTGTGTCTGTGAAGGCATGTGCTAAGTTTTTCAGTTTTTTACTTATAATATCCCACACGTGTTCAATAGGCCACTTTATACGTTGATGTAAGTGTTGAAAAGTTAGTAGTAGCACAAGATTGTTTAAGACGATTTGCAACTTTTCTGTACGAAAAACCACATTCACTTAAGCCAACAATTTGACCTCTGTTGAATTTGTCTAATTGTCGGTAATTTTCAAGTTGTTGCATTCTAGGCATTATCACGTTAAGCAGAAGAGATCACAATATTAAAGTTAACTATGACTTACACAAAATACACACGATTATAAAGTATTAGAAACAAAAAAAGGTCAGATATGTCATTGCTACTGAATCTATTTGAATAAAATTTTAATTATTTACTACCTCTGAGTAGTTAAACCTTTTTGTCAAGTTTAATCACAAAATTTCCACCCTTTCTTGATGTTGCAATTTTAATGTCACAAAGTATATTTGTGGTGTATTGTATTTGTTTATTTTTGTAAGTAACTGTCTTGTCTAATTTTGGTAAGTTTCTTGTAAGCAATTTTGAGCATAAGTAACAGATTAGTCAAAATTAGACAATAACTTAGTGTAACTTGACACTTGATTAATAAAAAACACAAGTCTTCAATTTGTTACCGGGTTCTATCATAATCATTAAAGAAACCCAAAATTACCTTCTTAATTTATTTCTTTATTTCATTAATTCAAATAAGTATTAGCGACCTTAAAAATGATTTGTGTGTGCAGGACAAAACCAAAATAGTATATTGTATAACGAGTAAGGAATCGTTGTCATTGCCAACGAGTATGAAAATTTGCAACCGAGCCGAAGGCGAGCTTAGCGATTCGTACGAGTTGGAAATACACAATCCTTACGAATTATACATTATACTTTTTTTACGACTCTATATTTAATTAGTAATCAAAGTTAAACAGAATTTTACAAAAAAAAAATAACGCAGAAAATAAATAAACTAATTTAAAAATTTGTATTGGTAATACCTAAAATGACAATTAAAAAATTATGTCAAAACTTGTATGTATGTCAACTTGACAGCGTTTATACTATTAGTTATCTGTTACTATTATTTAATTCTTGTTTTTTACTCATCTCTAGTTAAGGAAATGGCGAGTGTAATTTACTTGCTTTGAATACATGCAATTTTAGTTAACTTCAAATCATTTAGTATTTGAATTTTTTTTAATACATTAATTTCAAGCATAACCTAATATGAATGAGCTGGAGTTTAAAAGTACTAATGATTCAATGACAAGATTTTGCTTTTGCAGCCAGTAAATTAAACCAATCTATTCATGTCGAAGCCTGAATCGTTAACAACGTCGTCAAGTTCTGAAAAATGTTGATATGATAGTTTTTCCTAGAAGCTTCAACCTGATAACATGTGGATGTGACTTACAAAACAAATGAGGTAAATTTGTGAATGTTTAAAGATAATTTGTAATTAATTGGTGTTATTCTTAAGAATGAAGCTTTCCGAACTAAGAAGGTAATAAGATCATCGTAGTTAAAGAATTTTAAAAAAATTCTTTTTAGAAAATGCAAGATAGGTAATTATTCTAATGAATCAAATATGCTGTAATAATCTTTATTGAAAAATTTATTTAAATATGAGAAATGAATTGTTAAGAAAACACATTGTAGGTAAAAGGAAACAAGTGATTCAGTGCTTTTGCTTATAATTACATCTAAATATATAATTTTTTCAATGTATAAACCAGTGGTTTGCATTAGTCTTGTAACAATTGATTACATTTATGTTTATCTTGTGTTATTTATTATCAAGTAAGTCCTAAGCGTTTGTGATTAAATTTTTAACAAGGTAGCGACAATGTGCAAATGAATTATTTTTATAAGATTATAATATAATTTGTAGTGAAAGTATACATAAATGCTTATGAAAACTGCATTATTATAAGGATAAATAATAACAAACAGATATCAAGCATGCACGAAAAAAACATTTTGCAATCTTGCAACCATCGATGAACGCCAAAAGATAATTGGTTACTTCTGAATTATCATGCAGTTCAAGAAACTAATAAATTTTCTAATAACATCTTTAAGTTAATTTGAGCATGTTGTTATAAAATGAGTAATTTTATTTCAAGGATTGGATTACTTAATCTGTTTATGACACTGCAAAATATTAATATAATAAATTAATAAAATTTGATAAATTACTGTTAACATTTCCTTCCTATCAAAAAAAAACCCTGCAAGAAAACAAGTAGTTTGCAAATTAGAATTTTTTACTTATTCTAATTACCTTGAATTTCTAAAATATATTTACATTTCATTAGAAGAAATTGATTAAATGTCAACGTTTACGAATATAACCTAAAATATTTATAATCCACACTTTTTATGCTATAAAACTAATGAAATACCTTTTACATGACCCTCAATGATTTTGTTTTTAAATTTTATAATTTGTGATGCATAAAATATTTGTAAAAGTCTTCTAAATTATGTTCTTATAATTTAATATCCTGTACGTTAATAGGTTTGACCTGTACGGAAATAACTTTGACCTGTACGGAAATGAAATTACACAATCACAATGCACAACGTTGCCTAATCGCAATTAAACATACAATGTATCGTATTGTCTATTAGTCGTAGAAAAAATAATAACAATAATAATTTTTTGGCTGTTTATTGCTGTGTATCAGCATTTTGTATTTGTTTATAATTAAATTTAAAGATATTTATTATAAATAAAAAAATCTTAATTCAGTATTAGAAAAAATACCTTTTATAGTTAACATTTAGTTTTTTTACACCGCAGTTGGATGGAACACAATTGTAATTTTTATGTTTGTTATTGTAGCATCTTAAAATGCTTTTATATATACTAAAATACTTCGATTTATAGGTAAAAAATTAAATTGCGTTTGATATACTTTTTATATTTCTCTTCAAAATTTTTTCAAATAATTTATTTTTTGTATTACCAACGTTATTATATATCTCGAATTTATATTATATATATCATTAAATGATATAACTCAAAGAAAACAATATTGCTTTTTCTCAATTTATAAATTATTTTTGTTAATAAAAATATTTGTTCTTTTAATTGTCTTAGGTATGTTAAACATTTTTGTATAATATATTTAAGGTAATTTTAATAAGAAATAAGTTTACGACAATTAATTTGTGTACTAATTTAAAATTAATTTTTAAATAAATGAATTATATTAGACGTAGTCGAGTTGCATAGGCAACTGAGAACTTTAAGCGCGTCGTTTTCGCAAGTGTTATTCAAATTTTTTTTGTTAGTTGCTATAGAAATGTTTATTTCATAAACGAAAAGGGAAAATCAATTTCTTAAAAATATTTTTAAGAAAGGTAGGTTATTGCGAGAAAAATGATTGCCTGTGAAATCTAAAGCTGCTTACGAGAAAGTTTATCCAAGCTTCTGCCATTGGCAAAAAATTAATTAAATTAAAAATAATAATATAATAATAAAATTCAAATTTCTTTAATAACAGATGAAGTAATTTTTGCCTATTTAGACTACAAGAAAAGTCTGCGATTGCCCTTTTTATTTACATTGTTAATATTCAATTCATTTCATTTCTGGCAACAAACGTTGTCATCTGCTGCATCACTCTGGCCGCATTATTCTATGCTGAAGTCATCTTCAAAAATAAAACAAAACCTGTGGATTTAAAAGTTTGGCAGTATAATTGCTTACCTAAAACAGATAAATGTAGGGCATCATGCAAAAAAATCGAGGTGTTATTTGGTAAACAAATTAAAAAGTTTTTGGTAGAAGCTGCAGATTAAACATATTTATTTGGAAAGGTATTTGTTTTACTGGTTGTTAAAACAAAGAGGAATAATTTTTTTCTGTTTTATAAAGTGATTTGTTTTTTGGTATTGCTAGAGTATGTCGGCGAAAGAAGTTATGTGAACTCACTGTGAATGATATCTAAGATACTGACGAAGTTTTCATTGTAATACTTCAAAACACAAAACGCATTTAGTTAAGAAGTTTATCATTATTGGAGAAGGTTTTATAGTAAACCCTTTGATCTTATCGAAAATATACATCTTTACGTCTCGCGGACACGCTTATCAATCGATTATTCTTGTATTATAATAGTGGGAAATGTAGTAAACAGCCTGTAGAATTCAACACTTTTGGTCAACTTTCTTCTAAAATTGCTGCATATTTGAAATTAGAGAATCCCAAGACTTATACGGGGCACTGTTTTTGAAGAAGCTCGGCAACTTTGTTGGCTAACAAAGGTGAAGATTTATTTACATAGAAACGACATGGTTGCTAGCGTAGTTCTACCGTAGCACAATGATTACACTGAAGATTCCGTAGAAGAACGCATCAAAATTGCTAAAATGTGAATAAAAATTCATGTAAAAGTTGTTCAGACGCATTTAGTACAAATAATGGCTTACAGCAAGGAGCAGTTCTTGGTCAATTCCTATTCAACGTGGTTATGAACGATATTATAAAAGAAAATCATAAAAAAAATTTACCTCGGCTAAAGTTCGTAATGGGTTTTTGATGTGGCCGTTGTTTAGAAACAAATGGTTCGTTCTTCTTTAAGGCTTGCGACACACTAGTAACTGTAGAGATGTTAATCTTTAAAGCAGCTGCTACACGCTAAAATTAGAATAATATTAATAAAATATATGTAAGGTAAATAATGCAATAAATTACTTCACGAACTGATGTTCCAGGTATAAATGGACCGCCATTGTTCCGTTCTTGTTGAAAAACTTCAATCGAATTAGCAACAAGCTCCTTTCCCCTACTTCCCAATCTACGGCCCGGCATTATTGTAGTGATTAAATGTTAATTCACTCAAACGTATGTTCTGAAAAGAACAATTTTTGATACAAAAGGTAGAAACAGCGAAAACACGGAGAAATAAACACACTAACCTAACAAACGATAAAATGTAAACAAACATATGTACGAACAAATTGCAATGCCGCCCAGGTTGCCAACTTTACAGCATGCTTTATACAATTTTATTTTATGAGTTAGAAGAGTAAAACTATATTTGTTGTTTTGGTTTAGATGTGATGTCACGAATGACGAAAGTTGGAAAACATATTACATAAACTATATAAAAACTTAACACCGACAGTAATGTCGGAATGCGCCTTTGCAGGCGACATAGTGTTGCTAGTATCTAGTGTAAGCGAATTGCAACATAACATGGACACGTGGGCACAAACACTTAGTAGATACAATATGAAAATTAACGTAAAAAAACCAAAATAATGATAATTTCAAGAACACAAGAAAAAGTGAAAATAAAAATTCAAAACGAAGAAATAAAACAAGTGGACAATTTCAAGTACCTTGGTGTCAATATATGTGAAAGTGGCAAAGAAGAAAGTAAAATAAATAAAAGAATAGAGAGTGCGGCAAAAATATACCATCTGTTATACAAAAAATTTTCAAGTAACAAGAACATATCCAATAGAACAAAAATAACTGTGTATAAAACCACGGTCCTTCCAATTTTAACGTTCGCGTGCGAGTCATGGATACTGTCAGGAAGACTAGCATCCAAACTTCAGGCTATAGAAATAAAATTCTTAAGAAAAGTCAAAGGAGTAACGAAACTCGACAGAATCAAAAATACCATTATCAGAAAAGAACTTCAAATACCACCATTACAGACGACAATTGAAGTAAAGCAACTTAAATGGTTTGGTCATGTAACAAGAATGAGCGAAAACAGACAAGTTAAACTAATATGGGAAACAAAGACAAAAATCTCCAGGAAAAGAGGAAGACCCCAAAAAACATGGAATGAAACGATACACAAAATACTTGAAAACCGATCAATAACATAGATAGAAGCCAAATATTTAGCACAAAATACAAGAGAATGGGCGCAATTTTTGAGTTAATTTAATTTTAACTACTTTAAATATGTTATGATATGTTAAGTTTCTAAGTTAACTTTCATTAACCCTTACACCTCACGGCAAAAAGGGATATGATAATATAAGAAAGTGGAAAAAAACCTTAAATCTCATTCATGCCAGTTTTTCTTTCTAAGTTCAAAGTCTATGAACTAAAGACCAGCTGAGCTAAATGTACAGTACTGTAACCAATGGAATAATTTAAGGCTTTTTTACTTTTTTTATAGCACGCTTAAATCCAAATTACATTTTATCACTCGAATTGCACTTTAAAAAGTAAATAAAAAAAGATGCAAAACAGAAAATGTAAGTTTTTGTTTAAAAAAGAAATCATAATAGTATATTAAAACACAAGTTACAGAATGAACGCGCTTCAATCACGAGACCGGGTTTCCTACCCGAGCCGCGTAGCGGCGAGTCAGGGTATGAGCACTGGCATTGTACGTTTTGTTTTTATAGAAAACAGTTTTAGTCCTTTTCATTAGATGGCACTAATCGTTTTCGCATAAAGTCGGAAACCGAATTCACACGATTTTTGACTTAATCATGTACCTAAATTAAATAATAAATAATAGCATGTGCAGGGAACGCGCGTATCATGTCCCAAGTGTCATAAATAACCGTCAAACTTTGTGTGTTATTGTCATTTTTGTGAAATGAATTAACAGTATCTCAAAAATGTTGTTATTGAACTGTGTATTTTTAATTTTTATAAAGGGATCAATCGAATTTTATTAGGAAAAGAAACTAGAGTTTCTAGTAGAACATATCATTTATATAAAGAAGCGTTGGAATTACTCAAAAAACGAAGACTGTTTTATGAAAGAACATTATGTTAAATGTGTTTTAGGTATTAGTTTAAGTAAGTTCCAAATATTTATTTATCAATGTTATTGTATATATCTTTAATTAAACGGTGTTAAACATTTTCAGTTGTTATTTATTTAAAAATAAAATTCAATTCTAAATAATAAAATTATTATTAAAATTAAAGTTGCCGCTAAATTATTTTAGTAATAGCACAACTCAAAAGATGTCTCAATATAAAAACAAATATGTGTATTAAGTGGCCTATCTAAATAATTTATTATTTAATCTAGGCGGCGAGTTTATGAAGCGGTCGAGTGATTGAAACGTATTTAATACTTTTCGTATAATTTTAATTTTAAAACAACATTGGGAAACTTATATTTTATTGAATTGGCACCACTTACACTTTGACATATAGAAATTTATGTGTTAACCTAAAATCTCATACAAAATTATCTCTTTATACCTTTATAAGTAAATAACGTTGAATTAATAGGACGTTTTTATTTTATCTTGGCATCAAAATTTGAATTTCAATTGTTAAGTTCCAATAATTTTGATTTCTTTTTCATGTAATGTCAATTTACGATGCAGAGATACCAATTTTAAAAAATTTAACATTACTAAAATTCGTGTAAGAATTTGCCTATTCTTACACGGATTTTAGTGTAAGTATCGCTAATTCTCATGTCAAAATAGAGAATAGACATTGATTTATTTATACAAAGGTTGTGGTATATCTCACTTTAAGTTGGAAAAAGAATCAGTGATTAGGTAAAAGTAATTTTGTTAATAAATTTGCAACCAGCGAGATTTTAAATAAATTTATTTAAAAAAAATTGTTTTTTGCTACGTATAATATCGGTCTAATCGGTCTAGGACACTTAGGCGCGGCCACTTAGGCGCGGCCGTTTAGGCGCGGCCATTACACCGCGAGACACTTCGGCGTAGGGTCACTAAGGCGCGGGTCCAGTTAGGCGCAGATCCACAACCCCAGCTTCTTCTGGAAAACGATATTCTGTAACACCAGTTGCTATTTGCTCAAAATTCACTGTATCTATGTGTTCGTGTAATTCACCTTGATTCTTTAGATAAGCGTTTCAAAAATTATTATGTACGAATGTAGATAAGTAAATATATTTTTTTTGTTATTGAATTAATCATTTAGAATTATTTATATTTATATTTAGCCGACGCGACGTTTTGAAATTTATTTCTTTATCAGGTTATACAATTAGTTTTAATTTCAGTAATTGTACTGAAACAAATTTTTCTCTCTTTTTATTATTTTCATGTTCATTCGTTCTTTTTTGGTTACAATAGTCTTAGTTTTTTTAGTTAATGGTTACTGTTCGTACATCTTATTATTATTACGGGAAATATTTGAGATAGTTAGTATTCGTTTGACGTTTATAGAGTTAAGTTGCGTTTGATTTACGACACCGCGTTACCGCGAAACCTTGCTTGTAACCTTCCCCACACTGTCCACCAAAGGGAAGCAACATCGAGCTTCGGCTGGCCAGCCAAGGAAGATCTGCAAGACTATCACGTAAGTTATTTTATATTTTCCCTTATTCGAAAGGGTGGTCCTTACAATCAGCACCTAATAAACTTTACACGCCGTTGAAATAGACGCGCCGTTACATTGTTCCTACGAGCCGGATAAAGAACACTTTGGTTTTTATTTAAACATTTTTTTGTCATTGTTCGAGTATCGTTTGCACATAATTCCTGTATGTGCCGCATCTGTAATTTCGATTATTTAATTATTCGATTCGCTTTCGTTATTTCATTAAAATGGCATCGAAATTAAATAAAACAAAAGATAAACGCAACATCGCTCTGGTACGGTTACAAGAAACGCATACGATAGCATTAAAAGCAAAAATCGATAGTAATGTTGTTCCGTTATTTAAAGCGTATTGCGATCGCATAGAAAACGTGTATGAAAATTTTTGTGATAATCATAATCAAGTTATTGGTTTAATTCCGGACGATGATAACGCGTTTGAAGAACAAGATACTGTACGTGCGCAAGCGGATAAAATGTATTTTGAAATTAAATCTGTACAATCACAAATTTGTACGGTTCAAAATATAACTACAACGCCGCCTGCTTCTGTATCACAATCGCCTAAGCTTCCTAAAATTTCGCTTCCAGTTTTTAATGGAAATTACAAAGAATGGACTACATTTTTTGATTTGTTTAATAGCGTTGTGCACAATAACGATAGTTTAACTAATATAGAAAAGTTTCATTATCTGTCGACGTCTTTAGTCAAAGAACCGCTTTCTTTGCTGAGAACCATTCCTATGACACACGATAATTACATTATTGCTTACGATACGTTAATAAAGCGTTATCAAAATAAACGTTATTTAGCTACGGGTTACTATAAAGAAATTGTAAACGTATCAGCGCACAATAAACAATCTTCTCGTGATTTAAGACATTTGTTCGACACTTTTAGTGAAAATATTGCTGCTTTACGCACATTACAGCTTCCCGTCGATCACTGGGACTTTATTTTGTTCAATTTTTTGCTTGACAAATTAGATTCGAAACCTCGCACTGATTTTGAATTAAAATTCAGTAATGTTGATTTGCCTTCTTACACCCAACTGTACAAATTTTTGGAAGGTTATTGTAGGGCTTTACAATCAGTTCAGATGCTATCTCCAACTGATAAACCAAAACTTAATACGCAACAATCTTTCGTCAGATTTTCGAATCTTAAAAAACCTACGTCTGCGACATTTCTAGCTAATACGTCTCTCACGAATCACACACAAAATAATTCGAAGTGCATTTTGTGTACTGCTTCGCACAGTTTGTATCGATGTCCAATCTTCACAGCAAAAACAGTTAACAATCGTTTTAAAATTGTTAAAACGAACAAGTTGTGCATAAATTGTCTTTCCTCTTTACACTTCTTGTCAAATTGCAACTCGAAATCAACATGTCGCATTTGTAACAATACACATCATACGTTATTGCACATGGAATCGTCACCTAATTCAGATGCATCGAATCTCGCAGAATATACTACTCCAATAGCAACTGATCCAATTACAAATGGCCATGTTAGTACAATTAGCGATCGTCCTTACACAGTTTTACTCTCGATAGCAATAGTTGATATTAGGGACGCAAATGGAAGCTTCCAACAAGCTCGTGTGCTGTTTGATAGTGGTAGTATGGCTAATTTTATTTCGCTAAATTGCATAAAGCGATTAGGATTGGCTCATAGCAGCATGTCAATACCTATTGAAGGTTTGAATGGTATGTCCTCGGCTGGAACCCGTGGGAGTACTAGGTGCTTTATAAAACCTTCTTCACAATTATCACCTACTTTCGAATTTGATGCTATCATTATACCCACTATCTGTTCAAGTCAACCAAAAGTTGCTATTGATCCTTCGCAATGGTTTCATACGAGAGGCATAAAATTTGCTGATCCAAATTGTCTAACACCAGGACCTATTGACCTTCTATTCGGTGCAGAACTGCTGCCTTACATTTTTGAAAGAGATTGCATACAAGGTTCTAAAGATAAACCGTGGGCATATAAAACAGTATTTGGTTGGGTTCTCCAAGGGAAAGCTACATATTCAACTTTTCCAAAGCACACATCGTTGTGCGGTGTTTCTACAGTTGAACCGTCGCTTGGAGAAACATTGCAAAAGTTTTGGGAGATAGAGTCAGTACCTCATAACTCTGCCTTTTCTCCAGAGGATGAGAAATGTGAGGAAATATTTCGTTCAGCCGTTCAACGAGAACCTTCCGGAAGGTTTCTCGTACCTTTGCCACTTTGATATCCTAATTGCGATTTAGGAGAAACTTATTCGCAAGCTTTACGATGCTTCATATCACTAGAAGCTCGTTTAAGTAAATGTATTGACACTTGGTCTGCTTATTGTAACTTTATGCGTGATTATTTAGAATCACATCACATGTCGCCTGTTCCAATAAAAGATTTTCATTCGACTTCAGCTTATTATATACCCCATCATTGTGTTATAAAGCCAGAAAGCACCACTACTCGCCTTCGAGTCGTCTTTGATGTATCTGCAAAGGGGTCTAACGGACTCTCATTAAATGACATTTTGCTCACAGGAAGAAAACTTCAAAATGACATTTTTTCGATTTTGGTAAATTTTCGCACATTTGCTGTTGCCTTCACAAGTGATATTTGTCAGATGTATCGTCAAATTTTGATAGTTCCAGAGCATCGCAACTTTCAACGCATTTTATGGCGTTTTTCTTCAGATCAACCTGTACAAGAATTCAATTTGAACACAGTCACTTATGGAGTAAATAGCTCTCCTTATTTGGCGTTGCGTACGCTTTTAGAATTAGCTAACCTAGAATCTAAACGCTTTCCTTTAGCTGTAAAAGTATTGAAAAAAGACGTTTATGTTGATGGTGTGGTTACTGGTGCAAACTCCTTAGAAGAAGCTTCTAAATTACAAATGGAACTAATCAGTCTTTTGGCTTCGGCAGGTTTTGAATTAAGAAAATGGGCTAGCAATTCTTATCATATTCTAAATAACGTTTCTTCATATTTACAATCGCCTGTAGCTTTTGATAACGAAAGTCCTAGTTTTATTAAAGTTCTTGGATTACAGTGCGATCCTACGAAAGATATATTTTTGTACAAATATACCCAAATCAACATGGAATGTACCAAAAGAGCAATTTTGTCGGAAATAGCTCGAATTTATGATCCACTTGGGTTTTTAACACCGGCGTTACTTTACGCAAAGCATCTTATCCAAAGGTTATGGACTTCGAAATCAGCCTGGGATGAGACTGTACCAGAAGAAATTCGTATCGCTTGGCGTAACTTTCAGTCGCAACTATCGTGCTTAGGTAATTTACGTATACCTTGCTATATCTTTTCAAACGATCAACATAAAATGGAAATACATGGATTTTCAGATGCTTTTCAAATTGGCTATGGTGCCGCCGTGTACGTTCGCATTATTCAAAATTTGCAACATACAGAAACATTTTTGATCTGTGCTAAAGCTAAGGTTGCTCCTATAAAAACTATTTCATTGCCTCGTTTACAGCTATTAGACGCAGCGTTGCTTTCCAATCTTATCGCAAAGCTTTTAGAAAACCATGCATTTCATTTTGCAAATATTTATACGTGGACAGACTCCGAAATAGTCTTAACTTGGCTTTCTTCATACACAAATCGTTGGAAAACCTTTGTCGCTAACCGTACTTCGTATATCCAAGAATTGCTTCCATCAGCATTATGGCGTTACGTTCCTTCTAGGGATAACCCCGCTGATCATGCATCTCGTGGTTTACTACCATCTGATTTGTTGAATTGTAACGTTTGGTGGAAAGGACCTCATTGGTTATTAGAAGAAGAGAGTTTATGGCCTACTCAACCGTCTATTACTTCGAAGTCCCATCCACAAGCCCTTTTAGAAGAAACAAATACATGCTTAAATATTTCTACAGAGTCACATCCTCTGTTAACTTTAATAAACAAATTTTTGTCACTTAGAAAACTTCAGCGCATTCTTGCTTATGTTCTTCGTTTTGCTGCCAAAGGAAAATTGTTTAACGCTCATATCACCGCAGAAGAGCTACATTCAGCACTCTTAGTTTTTGTAAAATATGTGCAACACTCACAATTTAGAAATTTATATGATGGCCTAAAGAAGGAAAATTCTTTGCCTAAGCCCTTTTGCAAGCTTGGTTTTTTTCTAGACGATCTAGATCTCATCAGGGTGGGCGGTAGACTTAGACGCTCAAATTTAGAATTTGACGCCAAACATCCATTACTGCTTCCAAGTAATCATATTTTCACTATTCGTGTGATTGAACAAGTACACAACGAAAACTTGCATCCTGGTTTTAAAACATTACATTACCTTTTGTCGCAACACTTTTGGATTTTATCTCCAAGAAAAGCTTTAGGTAAATGCATATCAAAATGTCTTCGTTGCTTTCGTGCAAATCCTAAATCACTCACACCTCGTATGGCCGACTTACCGTCTAATCGTATCAACCAGGTTAAAGCCATTTCGAATGTTTGCTTGGATTACGCTGGACCTTTCCTCATTAGTTTTTCTAGAACTAGAGGCGTTAGGACTAGAAAAGCTTATGTTTGTGTTTTTGTGTGTTGCGCTACTAAAGCAATTCATTTGGAATTAGCTTCGGATCTTTCTTCAGAAGCATTTTTGGCTGCTTTTCGTAGGTTTACCGCTCGTCGTGGAACTTGCTTCATTATTTACAGTGACCAAGGAACTAATTTTGTAGGGGCTAATCGTCATCTCCAAGATTTAGCTCGTCAAACTGCTGCAAACCTTGCCATCAAATGGAATTTTAATCCTCCTGCCGCACCCCATTTTAATGGGCTCGCTGAAGCAGGGGTGAAATCTTTTAAGACCCATCTCTACAGAGTAATTGGTAGTCAAATATTGACTTATGAAGAATTGTATACTCTGCTTACTCGCATTGAGGCATTACTCAATTCCAGGCCGCTATGCCCTTTAAGTTCGGATCCTAATGATTTCCAATCTTTGACGCCAGGTCACTTTCTTACTGTCGAACCTCTATCTAACATCATACCTGACCCTGATTTGTCACAAATAAATCTAAATCGACTAAGTCGTTGGCAATTGTTGCAACGCATGCATTCCGATTTTTGGTTGCGTTCTAAATGGGATACAGATGTTCCTAATATTGAAAAGGATTCATTAGTTTTAGTGAAAGATGAAAATAAACAACCGATTTTGTGGAATCTAGCTCGCGTTATTGCGGTTCACCCCGGTTCGGACGGTGTTGTTCGCGTTGCTACAATTCGCACTTCATCGGGTACCTTCAAACGTCCAATCGTAAAACTTTGCCCTTTACCTAAGGGATAGCTTATTAGATATTTTCTAATTTTTTATTTCGGTTTATTGGTTAAGTTTAATTTTTATCGTGTTTCCGCGATTTTCATTTAGATTAGTATATTATAGTAGTTATTAGCTAGCTTTTCCTTTGTTTTGGTCCAATTTACCTAACATCCTACATTTCGTTGGTCCATGTCTTGTTTGTTTTTGCAAGTCACCGAGACGGACCCCTCGGTGTGAAGCGTGTGACCTTGTTTATTTTCTTTATTATAGGGTTTAGGACAATAGTTTTTTTTACGTTATAGAAAACATTGTTTTCGGTGGACGGAATGTTCGTACAACTTATTATTATCACGGGAAATATTTGAGATAGTTAGTATTCGTTTGACGTTTATAGAGTTAAGTTGCGTTTGATTTACGACACCGCGTTACCGCGAAACCTTGCTTGTAACCTTCCCCACACTGTCCACCAAAGGGAAGCAACATCGAGCTTCGGCTGGCCAGCCAAGGAAGATCTGCAAGACTATCACGTAAGTTATTTTATATTTTCCCTTATTTGAAAGGGTGGTCCTTACAATCAGCACCTAAAAACTTTACATGCCGTTGAAATAGACGCGCCGTTACAGTTACTCTTTTAAATTCTTAAAAAAAAAAGTATCAAAGTAAATTAAAAATGAAAAAGAACAAATAATCTAATAAAAGAAACAAATTTATTTTTGGTTTTGGTACTTCGCGCCATAGTTATAGGATATAGAGCCCAACCTCGTGTGTATGTGTCTTGCGCCTTAGTAGCCCAGCGCCGAAGAGTCTTGCGCCTAAGTGTCTTGCGCCTTAGTGACTTGGCGCCTTAGTAGCCCCGCGCCGAAGAGTCTTGCGCCTAAGTGTCTTGCGCCTAACTGGACCCGCGCCTTAGCGTCCCTGCGCCGAAGTGTCCCGCGCCGAAGTGGCCGCGCCTAAGTGTCCGTCTCCGGGATAATATAATACAATATTCAAGCATCAAAAAATATAAAACTCTTGCCATAACTTGAAGATTTCTGATCTAAGGCAGTTGTGTAATCTATGTAAGTCAGGCAAGTTTTTTAATTGTTTGTTTAGAATTTTATTAAAATAAATGATCATAAAACTAAAAAGTAGAAAATAAATACATTATAAAAAAGTTTTTTAAAAAACCACTTTTTTCCCGTTTACTGAAAAGTATAAAATAACTTTTCTTCAAGTTAAAACGTGGGCGCATTTATAATAACTTATATAATTTAAGAAAATAGATTTAAATGCGCCCACCTTTTAAGTTTTTTGACCCTGTTTAGATCAATAATAACGCTTATGGTTTATAGCACTCCCTAAAAAAATCTTAAATAATATTTATAACATTATGAGCCAGTTTATTCATCCTCCAACAAAATAATTGTTGTTTTGACTTTAAAGGACTGACTATTAGAATTAAGTTTTTGATACTAAAATTAGATAAACGCAAACTTTAATTATTTTAATTTAAAAGAGTTAAATTAACAGAATAAATTATTGGAAGAAGTTCAATTTTTTGTGTTAAGGACGCTTTTAGGTAATTAAATTTCAGCGTAGTTTGTTTATAAATTATTATTTATCATCAAGATTAATGTAATATAATTTCTTTAAGTTATGATGCATACTAAATGTAACAATTTAATAATAAAATGTTTAATATTTATTGTGTTGTTTAAAGCTTAAAACTGAATTCTTAATTAAGAAATAATTTATTTACATAAATGTGTTACTCGCACAATGATTTTTACAAAATAATTGCATTTTAATGTAAATTTTAAATAAATAGTAATAACATTAATTAAATTTATAACTAACACACTTGTTGCGTACTGCAACTTGTAGAAAAAAATAATGCATTCATATTAAATTGAAGTATATTAAAATCGTTGTTATATATACATTTACAACTTTACTGTAACAGTTTCGAATTTACACTGACTAAAATACAAAACTATAAAATTTGACCGCTTACCTGCAGCTTAACAAGAAAAAGGTTTCTAAAATAAATAGAATAGAAATAAAGTTATAAGAAGAAGTTTTACTAATTCACATTTTCAAGAACTATGTATAATAAATGCTTTAAAGAATAAGTATAATGGCTAACACGAATCATCTGACAATTCACAAAATATACAAAACAGGTAAAATAATCTGTCCTTATAACAGTCTTTGAATGGCTTCAACTAGCCGCTACCTTTGAAACAATCCAAGTTTCATCAATCGTACTAGTAAATAAGCAATTGCATTAGTTTATGCGGTGCGATTATTACTATTGTTATCATAGTTATTACTAATCGGCAAGACACAAATTTTTATGACCGGCCGTTTGTACACTCCTTTATTTGCTTTTACACTGACAAAACGAACAATTCTATCACTACCTGGATTCACTTGAACAATTTTCCCAAAACACCATTAGTTCTTGTTTGATCACGTCTCAAGGTTTTATATGCCATTTTTCCTAACTTGCAATTTTGGTATTTCTTTGGACCAACGTTTCCAAAAATGTTGTTTCATCTTATCTAGGCGCTTGAATCTACTGATTTGGTTGTATTTGACATTGCATACCATTGGGTTTGGTAATACCATCACGTTTTGGCCAATGAAGAAATCATCGTGTGCGAGAGGCATAGAATCGTTGGGGTCATTCGATAAACGCGATAATGGTCTGAAGTTTAAGCATGCTTCCATTTGAGTAACTGTTGTATTAAACTTTTCAAATGTGAAGATTGATTCACCAACATCTTTTTAAAAAAAAAATGTTAAACTCCCGTATTCTAAAGGCCTTCCATGTGAGGAGATTGATTAGGAATAAATTTCGAACAAATACCTTTTTAATGTTTTTCAGTTAAAATAGTATTGTTTATTAATTTAAAAAATATATATAATTCCAATTGTGCTCCTTTAAAATTGTTTGCATTACTGAAAATATGTGTTTGATTTTGCCTCTGCCTGCTATAAATCTTTTTAATGCAACTAGAAATTTTTCTGACGTCAAAACGCTTACGAGCTCCATATGTATTGTTTTAGTAACTATGCAAACATAAATACAAACGTATGCTTTGGTAATTCTGTAATTTCTGATTGCGCGGTTGAATAATTTAAGAGATCCGCAGTAATCTACTCCGCAATAGTCTTTCGGCCATTACACGTTTACTTGGTAAATCTGCCGTAATATAATTTGTATCCATGGGTTTTGTACGTAAACATATTACACATTCTTGCATTACCTTCCTAAATTTTCTACCTGAAAGTATCCAAACTTTTTTACGTAGTGACGCCAACAACAATTTAGGTAATATTCCCCGTCAAAACATAATTGTGCATTCGGAAACGTAAAATAACTGATATAACATCAGTTTATAGTTTTGGTCATATGTATATTAAATCATTTAATAAAATACCGTTATCAGTTATCACTAAGAACAATTTTTTAGTAAGATTATTGTCTTTTATTACAAAATGGTGTGGAATATAGTATGAAAATTTATTATTATTATTTGTTACTTTTGACATATAAGAGTTATATATTCCTCCATAAACCAAGTGTATTGTTTCCCAAGTTCAGGATCTTTATTAAGTTTTTTTTCAATTGAATGGATAATTAATTTTGAGTCTCCTAAACTACTTGCAAATTTTTTAAAGAATAATTTTACAAATCTGCTTGTGATATTCCGTTGAGTAGTAGCTTGATAGAATTATTCCACTTTTTTATTATTATTTGATTGAGGTAAATCATTATCAATGTCTTCTTTCAAAACTTTTGCAAGATTTTATCAATCTCATTTGAGCATATAAAATTAGAATGGATTGTTGAATTATACAATTTTTGCGATATTTCACCTGATACGACCCAGTCTAATAAAGTTTTCTGTAATATGGGTTTACATCTTTACATGTCCAAATCGTTAGATATATTAAATTTGCGGTCTGTTAATTTTAATATTTATCAATAAAGTTCTTGGATGACAATTTACCTATTATTTTTTAAATAATTACGCAGTTTATAATTGAACTAAAACGATTATAAGAAGACTTGCACACTAAACCTAATTCTGCTTAAATTACTGTTTAATCGAAAAAGCTTATTTTCTATTTCTTTTTGAGGTAAGTTTAGTTATTCTGCAAATTTTGTTGTAATAAAGTTGCTCTGGGCACCATTGTCTAAGAAAACTTGACATGAATGAAAATTTTTGTTTTTATCCGGAGTATTCACAAATGGAGTTGATAGTATTAATTAATATGATAAATTATTAATATAAGCATTAACTATGCGGAGACGGACATTTAGGCGCGGCCACTAAGGCGCGGCCATTTAGGCGCGGCCACTTCGGCGCGGGACACTTCGGCGCAGGGACGCTAAGGCGCGGGTCCAGTTAGGCGCAAGACACTTAGGCGCTAGACTCTTCGGCGCGGGGCTACTAAAGCGCCTAGTCACTAAAGCGCAAAACACATATCCACGAGGTTGGGCGCGAAGTGCCGAAACTAAAAATAAAGTTCTTTCTTTTATTAGATTATTCGTTCTTTTTTTTTAAATTTACTTTGATCCTTTTTTCGATAGAATTTAAAAAAGTAACCATTAACTAATAAAAGTAAGAGTATTGTAACCGAAAAAGAACGAATGAACATTATAAATAATTATTTCAAGTTTTTTTATTAATATGCATTTCATACATTGTCAAAAGAGAGAAAAATTTGTTTCAGTACAATTACCGAAATTAAAACTAATTGTATATATTCTGATAAAGAAATAAACTTTGAAACGTCGCGTCGGCTGTTGTAATAAACTTGTAAATGTTGTAATAAAATGTTTTATAAAAGTATCATGCTGTTTTAAGTTTTCCAAATAAATAATTCTAAATAATTAATTCAATAACAAAAATTTATTTACTTATCTACATTCGTACATAATAATTTTTCAAACGCTTATCTAAAGAATTAAGGTGAATTACACGAACGCATAGATACAGTGAACTTTGAGCAAATAGCAACTGGTGTTACAGAATATCGTTTTTCAGAAGAAGCTGGGGTTGTGGATCTGCGCCTTACTGGTGTCGCGCCTTAGTAGTCCCGCGCCGACGAGTCTTGCGCCTAACTGGACCCGCGCCTTAGTGACCCTACGCCGAAGTGTCTCGCGCCGTAATGGCTGGGCCTAAATGGCCGCGCCTAAGTGGCCGCGCCTAAATGTCCTAGACCGTTAACTATGGGCATTACAGCTGTTCATTATTTTGTTGATTTTGTATGGACACAGCTTGTAGATCTTGGTCTTCTGTGAAATGCATCAATAATTAATGTCGTTTTTGACAAATTTTGCATTTTGCTATTATTTTATTAAGTTTTATTGTGTGATTTTCTCGTAAACAAATTACGCATATTTTTTTTTGATTACTTTTTTAAATCTTTAAAGCTTTAAGAATTCTACACAATAGTAAATCTAAAAGTTTATTTATTGTGGGAAATGACTTTTGTTTAATTCTAATAGCGGGTGTACTTCCATTCTCTACGAATGATATAATATAACTTATTTCCTATCAAACAAATAATTATGGTATCTTAATGCCTAACAAGATGTGCTAATGCCTCTAGTGCACGTAAATGTTTATTTAGACCATCATCTAATTGCTGTAACAATTTTTGCGATTTTTCTGTCAATTCTGATTATTGAAAAGGCGCTTTAATGTGATTATTTGATAGAAATTGTTTGTTTTCAAAAATATCATGCATTTTTCTAGTTACCGGTAAAAAATTTTAATGACTTTAATGACTTTTCGTCTTTAAGAGACAACCGCAAATAATGAAATTTTTGTATATCTAATAGGTTACTATCATTATGGATGATTGATTCAAATGTATCTTTAAAATACATTCGTTGTTCATAAGAACCGCCAAAGGTGGGTAACGGAATAAGTGGTAATTTAATAAATTTAGTATTACTAAACTTGGTAGCAAATTTGAGGTTAGTGCATGATTTATACTTAATTTGCGCTCAAGTATTTGATTTTTACACAAAGTATCTCAAATTTATTTGTAAGGGTTTCAAATTCCTGCACACGAATTTCTAACTGAATTAGTTTAAAAATACCAATTATATTCAACCTTTTTGTTTTTACAGCCAGTACGTATAAGCAATCAATTTGTGCTAAAACCGGAATTGTTAACAATGTTTTTATCTTCTTCCGAAAAATATGATGTTGTTATGTAACGTTATTTTTAACAGAATAACTAATGAATATAACTTATAAATCAAATAAAGTAAATTTTGAAATGTTTAAAGATAATATATACTTCATTGGTGTTATTATTAGGAGTGGAGTATTATAAACTAAAAAAATAATACAAAATTGCAGTTAAAGAATTAGTGGGTTTGATACTATTGTTTTGAAGTAAAAACTATTTTAGTCTTTTTATAACAAATATTTATGTTTAGAAAATGCAAAATAAAGTTACCCCAATGGATCTAATATGCTACCACAGTCTATTGTAAAATTTGTTTAAATATAAGAATTATTGCGATAAAAAAATATCACCAAAACAAATGTATCATAGCTTAGCAATCTTGCTTGTTAAAAAAATTATACTGTATAAGAAAACAAGAAATAAATTACAGAAGTGAAGATAGCAGTGATTAAGTTTTTGCTTATATATAATATTTTTTAATATATAAACTAGTAATAATAATGCTAGTAGTAATAAATTTTTGTGCTATTTATTATAACGTAAGTTATGATTAAATTTTGAACAAGGTAGCAACACTGTGCAAATAGATTGCTTTTATAAGATTATAAATAATACGGAGTAAACCTATAAATAAATACTTATAAAAACTTAAACATCAGTTAAAGCGTACAGATATCAGGCAAGTTCAGAAGAAACATCATACTATCTTGCAACTATTGATGAATGCCAAAAAATAACTGTTCTTTTCTGATTTGTCATGCAGTTCAAAAAACTGATCAATGTTAATAATTACTTACTCTTAAAGTTTGAGCAAATTTCGGTAACTATTGTAAAGTTTCTAAACAGCTGATCCTTACAAGTTCTTTCTAATACTGCAAAAATCCGATAAATTACTGTTTCCGTTTCTTTTACATAAAAAAATTAATATTGAGGTTGCAACTTAGGTGTTTTCATTTATTTTAATTGCCTTGAACTTAATTTTTCTAAAACATGTTATCATTTAATTACAAGAAAGTCGCCGCTAAATACGAACGTTTGCAGTCATAGTCTAAAATATTTACACGTACCGTTAAAATTAATGCAATAGCATCTACAGAGCGCTAAAAATAATTTCGTCCAGTTTTGCCGCACAAAGTCTTATTTATATACTATTTTTTAAGGACTAAAATGTAACTTTATATTTTAAAATTATTATATATGAAATCATTTTGACTTTTGTTATTTTTATTATCTTTTTATGACTTATTTTGCTCATGTATTATGTTGTTTCTTAAATTGAAACAATAAAACGTAGATAATAAAACAGCTATTTCTAAATAATATCTTTTAAATTAATAGTATTGACATATTTAAAAAGTAAAGTATTTTTGTAGTTACTTGATTGAATTTTTTTTATCGCATGTTCTGTTATTACATAAATCAAAATACAAAATTATATCAAATTGTATTATACCGGATTTCTTAAAAATTCCGATCCTTAAAAACATTCAAAGAACTACGCATACCAAGTTTGTCTCAAATCTCATTGGCAATCTAAAGGTACGTTTGTTTGTTTCCTCAATTTAGAATTGTTGTAGACGGTTAAGTTCTTGTTATAACTAAGCAAGCTTATTTTCTTCAATTTTTGGTTCAAGGGTTTTATTTTTAAGTTTCTTTAAATTTTACAAAACGTTCTATTACGAAAGCAAACGGCGCTATTCTTGAATAATTGAAATCATTTACGTAGCTAGGTTCAAATTGAATTTGGTTACAATACATTTTTTCTGACTTATTTATTATTTGTGTTATGAATTGATATCAACTTTAAATTAATGTGATTAAAGGTTTAATAAGGATTAAGAACCTCAATATATGTTAAATAACTAGTTTTAAATAATTGACCACTATACCTTTATTTTGCAGTTTAGTTCTGAGACTAATTAGTTCAGAAACATACTGTTATACGATTTCAATTACCGGTGTAGCCAATGCTTTATTTAGTCTATACTTTGTTTTAAAATTTAGTTTACTTAGATTAAAAGCGTGTTAATTAAAATATGTTCTTTTTTTTCTTCATTATTATTATTTATATTTATATTTAGGCAGTCACAATTATGTAAAAAATTCTTGTCGTTTACTTTTTTTATAAAGCACTACTTAATAATTATAAGACAATTACTTACGGAAAACAAAAACAAAGTAGAGTGATCCGCAAACAACGTCGTTAATTAAAATGCACAAATAATACACATTAAACCAATACGAAACTAAAACACTAACAATACAAATTATGGTCGTGTGATATAAAATATATGAGCAGTAAATAGAATAACCAATGCATAACCAAAGTCTAAGAAGTTTTTGAGATAACATTATTATTGTGCTTATAAGAAAACGTTAGAATATGATCGCGTTCAATTACTGTAAAGTATAGATGGCGTTAATGTCGATATTTATCAAATTTTTGCCGATGTTGCCAAGAAATAACTATATCCAATAAATTTAATATAATAATACAAAGTTCAATGCTTAACTTAGGTATTAAGATAAAAATTATGGCGGTTGCTGTCCAAATACGCCCAAAATTTAAAATTTATCGAAACACAGTATTTGAAAACACAAATAAAGCAATGATTTGTATTGTATTTACCTCCTAGAGGTAACAATTTTAATGCATTTTATAATGTAAAACAAGCAAAAGTGGTGATTATAAGTGGACAAAACATAAAATAAATATTGCTTTTTTCAAATGATCCTCTAGTGACAGTTAATAAAACCGATTTTAGATCACACTATTAATACGTTTTTGATTTATGTCCGTAGCTTAAACAGTAGTAGCCGTCGTAGTGTAGTGGGTTGAACACTTAAAGCTTGTTTACTACGTTGACTGAACCGGAGTTTAAATACCGGCAGCGTCTAGAATTTATATCTTAGTAGGCTCTCCTTTTGCACGTCTGGCAAACTTGCAAGTTGCCAAAGCATTTATTTCATATTTGCCGTTTGGATTTGGCATTAAACTGTAGATCTTGTGCATTTATACAAATACAAATGCAAGAGAGATGATCGGACAGCGGTATATATTAGCTTACATATATTAATTACATATAAAAAATTAAATATGCTGCATTTTTATTAAACAAATTTGTTTGTAACTTAAGTAAAATGTATTTAAAAAACTGACTAGATGTTATTTGTCCTTGTTTTGCCATATGTAATATGTAATGTTTTGAAAAGAATTGGTACCGTAAAGTATGGTAGTTTTATTAATTTCTTCCACATTTTGTTTGTTTATTTTTAGCGTATATAAGTAAAAATGTTTTGGTATCTTACCTGTACATTCCAAAACATTATATGCATAACACAAAAAAAAAACTTTTGTGCTATATCAAAGTCGTTCTGCAATTAGGTTAACTTTGATAGACCTTTTTTATTGCATTTGCTTAAATGTTTTTAATAAAAACTTTTCTCTGTGCATGTGACAAGAATGTGCTTTTACAGCAGTCTGTAAAACAATTGGCGTCTAAACATTCAGTTTTAATGCAATTGTAGCGAAAACTAAAAAGAAACGTTCTACAAGTGTTCAAATTTATAAATAATTTAAAAAGGTAACATGATTCCTGAAGCAAACCCTTAGAACATTTAGTGTCGCAAACTTACTATGGTTTAGTTTATTTTCCAAATACTTTTAAACAATATTTTTTCTTGGGTTATCAACTATATTTGTTTGTAATTAAGCAAATTACAAGCAGGTACGCAAACAATAGTACAAAAGGATTTGTTAGTTTAAGCAGGAATGACTTCTTAAAGTATTTATTGCAAGATCTGACATTAAATGAATTCTTCTGAAATTAACCGGTATGATTTTCAAGCATGGAAAGAGGTGATTCGTAATAGCATTAGCAAAATAGGCTCAGTTTTTTATGAAAGTAAAAAAAAAGCGAAGGTTTTTTTCAAGTTTAACATAAATCTATTGTTGTAGTTGCTAATATATAAAAATTACAGCCGTTTATTCACCTCTAACAAACTAGTGCACGTTACTATCGGTAACCAATAGCAACAAAGTGGTTGTTAGTACTTTATAGCGGTTTATTTCAAAACCACACTCCAAAATCAATTTTATCCCATTTTACGATACCGTTGTAACCGCCAAAAGTATTATTTGTCTACAATCATGCCAAAATTAGTAAGTAAAAAAAATTGTTTTGTGGTTGTTAACCTAGATCAAAACAGAATAGTAAAAAAAAAAGAAACAGATAATTTCTATTAGTTTTAATAGATTTTAAAATTTTTGAATGGTTTTTGTTATTTGGTAGCTGTGGAGCACATATACTTTTTTGGTTGCTTTAAATTAACATTGTTCTATTCTATTCTATTCTATGTGTATGCAAATTATTTTGTGCAACGCAATTATGCGACAATTAAACAATTGTAAGCAATTTTTAAGTCATTTTTAGGTCGCACTTCAGTGCAAGCGGACGTTCCTTGTTCTGCTGCGGCAAATTTGTGGTTTACGTATCTGCTTTTGTTGTTGTATTGTAATTTTGTTTGTTGCCCACTTTGGTTGTAAATATAGAAGTACGACGGTCGTCAAATACAGAAAAGTTTGTAATTTGTAGAGGTAAGTCTTGCGATTTAGTTTTTTTCTATGTTTATTTTTTATTACAGCACGTACGATAATTTTTTTGGTATGTACGACTGTACCGCTTAAATTTAAATTTAATTGTTTATACGTTAAATTTTTAATAGTACTTCTATAAAAATTTTATCTTAAATCCCAATATCGTAAATGTCAAAAATTCGTCATGCGCAGCAATGCAGCATGCAGTTTTTTCTTTTTTAATTGTGCCGTTGTTAAATGTAGTTCTTAAACCTTATTAATGTATATTTAAACTGTTTTATATATCATATTTTATATTTTGTGTTTTTATATATATAAATTATGTTAGCTAGCTTTACATGCATTGTTATTTTGTTTTTTAATTAATCAACGGTTTGATTTACAATAGAAAGTCTATAAAAAACCAAAAAAGGTAACAAAAACTCAAAATATGTTTCTAAACTAAATGGATTTTTATTATCTAGAATACTTTTAGAACGTGTGGTGTGATACACAAAATTTTTTGTGCTGAGCTTTATAGTATAAATTTGTTAAAAACAGTTTTTTAAGTATTGATTTTTAATAAAATTTAATAACATATGTTGGTAAAACTGAAACCTGTAATGACGAAATTATAATTGTTTTTGGAATTAATTTGAGAATTACATAATTTTATTACAAATTAACTTATATAGAAAAATAAAACTATTACTATTTTTAGCAATTGTAAGATATAAGCAAATTTATTATATTTATTTAATTCAAGATTGTTGGTGTTATTCTAAACAATAATACAAATAATAGTGTATGGTAATAAATCTAACAGAAAGACAGATGACGTAAAAAATTAATGATTATTAGTGCAAACTTTTAGCTATAAAATTCTACTACACGTTTTCTGCCTAGGCCGGGAAAGTAAAATTTGTGCCCGATTATGATGCACAAAAATAAATTTAATAAAATAAGTTTACGACTAATGACAATTTTCGCTTCTTCTTTGCATGAGGTTAGCCAGGTTATCGTAAACTATTATCTATTCTTGTCGAGCTATATACTAGAACTCGTTTCGCTAATCGTTTTCCGTGCAGCTAATGTAGTACCAATATTTTTGTTAGCGATGTAAACAAAAATCGCAATATTTAAATTAGATTGTTAAGAAAGTTTTAAGTCGTCAAAAATTGAATCCTTTTTGATAAAAACGAGGCTTAAGTGCTAATTCACAATGAGCATAAGCATAAAAAACACATATTAGATACGTAGTTTATAAAGTTGACATGTAATACAAGCAATGTATGTGTTCACAATGCTGTTTAATAATTCCGAAGTGTTGCAATTATGGACCTCTTATCATCAAACTAAGAAATACATAAAGTTGAAATAATTTTATGTATTTGTTATGCACAATTTAGTGGAATATAAAGTAATTTAGTTGCATTCGGTAATGAGTTGGTACTACAAAGTTTGGTGTATGCAGTTATTTGCTGGTGATTCATCCGTTCAAGCATATGACATTGTGTGAGAGTGAAGTGTACGATATCAAAGTTGAAATCACAAATGAACTTTTTTCACCGCAATCAATTGCACAATCCTGTTTTCAGATATGTACAACGTTACTTTTAGAACTTCAAATGACTACATAATAAAAATAAAATCGTATAAAACAAAATAATTCTTTGTAGGTACTAATAAATTATAGTTTACCTTGTGAAATTTAGTTTACTTTTAAAAACGCTGTAAATGTTCCAAATAATCTCTCTAGCATCCTTTAATAACACAAGCCATTTATTTACAAGAGTAGACGTACTTGCTGAGCACATTATAAGAAACTACAAAAGATTTCCTTAATATATTTAACCCTAATAAGAAAGAACTTACCTTTAAATAAATACAAACAGCAAAAACATTTTTTGTAAAATAAGTAGAGTAAAACAGTGAGGTTATAAACGAACATCAACAACAAACAGCGAAAAACTGACGTAATTTCCAGTAAATGTTTTTAGCATGTACTGTAATATCTTTATCTTTTTCATATCGTTACTGCATCTTTTTCTAATTTAAAAATGCGTTTCTGCGCTGGTGTCATCAGATCTTGATCTTATTCTAGTTATATAATATATAAACCGAATCAATTAAAAAAAACTCATTATGATCAGGATATTTGTACGTCTGCAAACAGTTTTATTATAGCTACAAAAATTTTGTTTTTAGACAATTAAAATTAGCTTGTGTAAGTTATTATTTGTACCATCTGTACATAAAAAAGTACTTTTTAAAAATAAAAATTCGAAATATCAGCAAAATTAGAAATTCATGTTATAACGTACAAAATTAAATTTAGTAATGCATTTCAAACTCAACTTTTTTTATTTATGTATTGCAATTTTAAAAGTTTTTGATAGAATTTTAGATATATATTTTATATACTAAAGAAAGTATAATCTTAATGTTTTTATAAATCGCAATTTCACAACAGTTTGAAATTTTATTTACAAATAAAAACTAAAAATAATCACAACAAAATATTAATTGACTGTGATACAAAAATCCAATAAACTACAGTTACTTATTTGTGTAACAAAAACGGCAGTGGTTAACGTTAAATACTGTTGATGCACGTAGTTCAATATTTCCAGTTATATAATATGTTTCTTAATGTTATCAAACAGATATAATCGGTCCTACGTATTTAAATAAATTTTAATGAAAAGTAAAAATAAAAAATTATATTAAATTATTATTAGAACAAAATTGTTTTTACCCCGGCAGCTGTTGGAACACAGACCTCTGGGTGTGAGCTTGAATAAAAAAAAATACACAGGTGTGAATTTCTTGTAATTTATTTGTAACTATAAAATTACTACACTAATTATTTATATTAAAGAGAAAAATATTATTTGGTCGCCAAACACCTTTAAATTGGTGATAAATAAAAACATTAGACATCGTATAACTAACTATTCGAACAGTTTTGATAATTGAATAATGCACAATTTAATTAATTTGAATTTTAGAGGTAATTATTAATCAAAAATGCAGTTAATAAATTCATAACTTGATTCAGCAATACAAATGCCACGTCATTGCAGATCTATTAATAGCACATTCTTCGCTCAAGTTTTATGCTTTCTTCCAGAATAAAATAACTTCAAAACTCCATAAAATCAGGAATCAAAATATCTTAACAGAATTAAAGCTGAATGTAAATTGGAAAAGTCAAAAAACGGCGGTTGATCTTCTCGCGAGCTTTGATGTTGCTTCACTTTTTACTAAAGCTCCTATTAATGATTCGCTTATTATCATCAAACAGATTCTGTCTCAACATGGCAAGGACTTGAGTTTGGTTCCTCTTATTGATAATTGTCTATCCTCTACTTACTTCCAATTTGATAACAAGTTTTACGAACAAGTTTCTGGTGCTGCTATGGGTTCTTCTCTATCACCTGTTGTAACTAACATTTTTATGGAATCCTTTGAAACCGTTGCTTTGGAATCATCAATATTGAAACCTAAAGTGTGGTTTAGGTATGTTGACGACACGTTTATTGTTTGGTCTCATGGTCATCTTGAATTGTCTAAGTTCCTTGATCATCTTA
Source organism: Aquatica leii (assembly GCA_035610365.1). Classification (NCBI taxonomy): domain Eukaryota; kingdom Metazoa; phylum Arthropoda; class Insecta; order Coleoptera; family Lampyridae; genus Aquatica; species Aquatica leii. The sequence goes on from CM069432.1 coordinate 106,055,319, forward strand.
ACTATCAACACTTAGATATCAAATTTACTATGAAAATCGAAAGTAATGGTTTTCTTCCATTTTTTGACGTTCTTTTGACAAGTAAGCCCGACGGACTTCTGGGCCATTCTGTCTATCGCAAACCCACACATACGGACAGATACCTTCATGCTTTGTCTCATCATCATCCTGCACAGAAACGTTCTGTTATTGAATCTTTGGTTCATCGTGCTTTTTCTATTTGCAAACCTGAGAATCTAGACTCGGAACTCCGTCATCTTACTAGAACCTTAGTGAACAATAGTTATGCAAAGCAAGATATTCATAGAGTTATTAATCGTCGTCTACCTCCACGAACTCAATTACCTAAGGACATTTCTATTCCCGAATCCAACCCGAAATTGGCTTTTATACCCTACATTCACAAGCTTACAGATCAAATAGGGAAACTCCTTCGTAATAATGGTATTAATCCCATATGCAACTCGACAGACAAAATCTCTAAGATTTTTTCTTCTCCCAAAGACAAATTTCCTACACTTTCATCTCAAGGTGTATACCATATTCCTTGTTCATGTGGCTTAGTATACATTGGTGAAACCGGTCATTCCGTCATTACTCGCATTTCAGAACATGATCGTTGTATAACAAAAGGTATATTTCCAAGTCTGCGGTTGCTGAACATCATTTTACTACGGGTCACAAAATAGATTTTGATAATGTTTTGTTGATTGCCAAATCTCCATTCTTTTTCAACAGGAAATTCCGAGAAAGCATAGAAATCATCAAACACCCCAATAACTACAATCGCGATCATGGTTTTGAGCTATCCCCTCTTTGGTTCCCGGTCATTAGTCATTTATCGAAAACACGCCCCTTATCAACCGTAGTTGTTCTTTATTTGATTTTCGTTTGCTTTTTCAAGTTATCGTTTTCTTTCTTACCTTTTCAGAGTTTAGATTATGGCTTGTTTCACAAGTGGATAACCTAACTTTTAAGAAGTTCTTAATTAGATTTCGGTTGCTTCTCACGCCCTGATGAAGCCCCTTACGAAAGTGGGCGAAACGTTGGCAACTTCGGTTACAACAACAACGAAACGGTCCAAACCCGAAAGACATTCTAATGTTAACATTACTATACGTATTTGTATACATAGTGCAAATCGAGTGTTAAATTTTTTGCTTTCATATAGTAAATACATTAACGTTTGTTCAAAAAATCTAATATAATTCAATGAGTTACTACTTCTGAAACGCAGAACATTTTTAATTGGTTTTAAGAACCTTATCGATTTACAAATGTTATATAAACCGTCGTGTAAATAGAACTCTTGTATTTATAAATTTGAAATTCGTTTTCAAACTGTAGCAATAACTTTTGTTAACAATCGGTACCTCAAGTAGTTCACTTGCGATGTAATACTTATATTATTAAATTCGTTGTTACGTTTGTAATAACTGGTTGTCAATCAACGTATACGTAATTCTTAGCAAATTACATTCAACGTATTTGATAAGCACGTGATATAACCTGCATTCCTATAAAATAAAGATTTTTAATATCTCTCACATGTTAATAGTTACATGGATTTAATTAAATCAAACGCTTTCCTACTCTAATTATCGCCTATTCATCTCAATTAACACCAGTCATATTTATAAATTTAAAACTACCATTCCGTTTCAAATTAATATAACTAATGCACAATTTATACAGTTATTATCGACATAAACCAAAAGCACGCCATGGCCATATAGTGGACTTTTCCTAGAAACCCTGAAGTAAAACAACGTTATATAATTGTAATTATTGTAAATACAAATAATAGTTTAATAAACTTGTACATATATAATCTACAACGAGCTGAGTTACACCGGATAACAGCACATAAATTTGTCCTGACAAACAATACGCGTGATACGTTTTTAAAATATTTCTTCGAGTATTTTTTACTTTTATTTTGACTACTGTATAAAAGTGTACCGTTTGATTTATAGACATACATACATACACTGATATTTAATTTAAAAAGATAACAGGTTTGAAACGTTTTTATTGCACATTTAGTTTAGACAATAACTTTTTGCAACATCATTGTCATTAAAAGTATATACAATAAAATAAAAAATGTGGTGTAATTAAGTTCAGGCATCTGGGAAACTAATTGTAATAGTATATTAAAACACAAGTTACAGAATGAACGTGCTTCAATCACGAGACCGGGATTCAAACACGACTTTATGAGACGGTAGAGTGATTGAAAGGTATTCTATGACGTGTGTTTTATACTATTTTCTCTATTTTGATTTAATTTTACTATTGTTTGTATAATTTTAATTTTAAAACAACATTGGGGAAACTTTTGTATTTTATTGAATTGGCAGCACTTACACTTTGACATATTGAAGTTTATGTGTTAACCTAAACTCTCATACAAAATGATCCCTTTATACCATTATAAGTAAATAAGTTTAAATTAAGACGTCTTTATTTTATCTTAAAATCATCATTTCAATTGTTAAGCTACAATAATTTTTATTTCTTTTCTATGTAACGTCAACTTACGATGCAAAGATACTAACTTTGATAAAACTAACATTACTAGAATTTGTGTAAGAATTTGCTAATTCTTAAACGGTTTTTAGTGTGAGAATTGCTAATTCTTATGTCGAAATAGAGAAAATTCATTTCTTTCAATCTACTGTTATAGTCTGTTAGATTATAAGTTATTATTCTGATAATTGTTACTTATCTGATTATTCTAAACACAAGAAGCAACTAGATTGATCAGAACTTTTATTAAAAATAATGCAATAAAGGATTAAGTAATGTGTGAAAACGAGAAGATTTAGCTAACAAACATTCTAATATTATTTGATAAGCAATTAAAAAATACATTTTCTGGTAAATCAAAAAATATAGCATTCTATTTAAATTAATCAAGTTATAGCCACTTAAATTTCTTAATTAATTGACTTTCTACAAATGATGTAAACAAGGTTATATTTAAATTATTTTAAAAATATTAAAATTTAGGGTTTACACATACTTATTTTGATCTGAGAAATAATTAATGTAAAAATATACAGGAAGTTTTATTTAAAAAAAAAACACAACTTTGACACTTTTAGTGTCTTTGAAATATAAAAATTATTTTAAAAAGTACGCATACTAGATCTCTACATATCTCAAAAGTTTTTGAAAGTTTTTAAATGTTCGTATCGTGATAGATTAAAAATAACTTTAAATTCAACTTTGACCAATTCGTGCATTAAATTTAACATATAGATATATCTCGTCGAAAAATTTTTTATACATTTTTTTTAGTTTTACAACTTATTTATAAAAGTGTTTAAATATTTCTTACCGATAAAGCAATGCTCCTAAAAGCTCATTGCTCCATCATTTTTTATCACTTTACTTGTGAAATAGGTCACCACAAAGAGCTCTTTTATTTTAACGGATTGCGTATGTTCACTCTACAAATTTATTCTAAACATTGGTAAAAAAACTTTTGAAATGGGATGAGTAGTTTTAAAGATTACCTCATCTATACAAACTTTACCTCTTTGTAATGTTAGTGTAGATTATTAACCAAAGTCAAATAATAATTACAGTCAATTACAGAGACTAATATAACGATGATTAAGTGCTTTTGCTTGTAATTAGTTTCAATATATATATATTTTTGAATCTATAAACCACTGATTTGCACTAGTCTTGTAACAAGTAATTGTTTTTGTAATATTTATTTTGTATTATTTATTAGTACAAAGTGTTTATGATTAAAGTTTTAACAAAGTAGCGGCACTGTGCGAAGAGATTGCTTTTCTACGACTAACAGATAATATGATACATTTTATGTTTATTTGCGATTAGACAACATTGTGCATTGTGTTTCACCAATTTTATTTCCGTGCATGTAAATTTCCTTTCCGTACAGGTCAAAGCTATTACCGTACTGGATAAAACGTTGGTAAAATTTTATGTAATTTATCGGACTTTTGCAGTGTTGTAAAAAAATTGTAAGATTAGGTGTTTAGAAACTTTACAATAGTTACTGAAATTTGCTCAAATTAACTTAAAGAAGTCAGTATTTATTACAATGATTAGTTTTATAAAGTACCCAGATTGAAAACAGAAAAATTATATGTTGATAATTTTAGCTTATAGTAGGCTAAAGCAATTTCAGATTTTGGGACGGATAGTATTTGTTGCAAATCGAAAACTGCACAACAAATTTGAGGATTTCTTTCCGCTCGTTTTTTTTCTGTAATTTTAATTTTTTATCTGTGTTTTTAAATGCAGTTACGTCTCTCTGGTTTGTAGTTTTTCTTCAGCAGACGATTGATTACATCCATGGCAATTATCACAAAAGCATTTTTGAAAACATTTTAGAAATATTAAGAATTTAATTAAACGGGATGTATTTTTTCTACAACAATGACTTTCAACTGCCTCAAATGAATTAATATGATTTCGAACTGATTCTTTAACAGATTCATTAAAAAGGCATTTGTACGCTGCAGTCGATTTGTGTGGCGTATATTTGAACTAACGCTTTGACATTACTCGTGTAGATGGCAAGAATAGTTACATGTTGACGAATTTTAAACAAATCTGTTTTCGCACAATTAACCGCTTAAGGTACTTGCAATGTTGCCACTAGTACTTTTATTAAGCGGCAGATAGCTAACACACCTTACAGAGAAAAATATAACGACAAAGATTACAGCTTTCGAATAATGAATACGGAGAAAAACAAAGTTTGCGATAAGAACTTCATGGTTAATACAATTTGGCGGACGTTTTTATTTTTTTTTAATGTTAAATTTTAGCAGTTTTTGTTATTAATATATATAACCTGTAAATAATATCGAGAAAACCAAAATATTACCTTCAAATGAAAACATAAATATTATAAAACCAAAAAATAAATCGATATCTTACGTTTGCTGATACAAAAAACATAAATTAGCAAATACAGAACAGTGATTTATTAAATTAGGTTTCAATAAGAAATTATTTGATAAAAAATAATAGTAGCACAAGACATAATCTTATCTATAAAACAAGCTCGTGAATTTTATATCGTACGAATTATGTATACTAAAGTGTGTACAATAACAACCATCGAACTTTTATATGATTTATATAATTTGTATAAATGCGCTTCTGAATCTTATTAATTAATTAATAACAATAGTTAATTAATCTCATTGTCGGCATTTTCGTACGTGCTGTGCTGATATTTTGAATTTTGATGCTATAGATGCTACAGAAAAAGAAATTTTATAGTTTTCGAATTTTTTCAAATTTTTCTTTAATTTTACACACTGAAAGTTTTTTCATTCAGATGCAACATATAAGAAAATATTAAATTTCTGTGATAATTTTTTACTGTATCAATTAACCAATAAAGAAATTTGATTTTATTGCATTTTTTAAAATTCAACCAATCATCAACGGATTACAGCGATAACACCACGGGTATGATGGTGTTATCGGGCAAAGCAGACATGATATATTCAAATGTCAAATTAAATGTCAGATAGTAAATCAATTCATAATAATGATAGAAAGATTTGTTCGTATTTATAACAGCAAAATTATCTAAATTCTTTTAGAAAATACACCAGAAAACACAACTCATTTGTATTAATTGATTAAAAAGCATCGAAAGTAGTAAAAAATTATCTTACCGAATACACCTCGAGCATTGATAAATACTCAAACTTTTTCGTAGAGAATGTTTCAAGCGTGTTTCTTTGAGGTAATGTCACTCGGCCTTCGGTCTCGTGATATTACCAAGAAACACGCTTTCAACAATCTCTATGACAAAATTATCTCGGTATTATCAATGCTCTAGGGGTATTATAGCTAATAATTTTTTACTGTATCAATTAACCAATAAAAAAATTTTATTGCATTTTTTTAAATTCAACCTATCATCAACGGATTACAGCGATAACACTACGGGTGTGGTGTTATCGGGCAAAGCAGACATGATATATTCAAATGTCAAATTAAACGTCAGATAGTAAATCAATTCATAATAATGATAGAAAGATTTTTTCATATTTATAACAGCAAAATTAACTAAATTATTTTAGAAAATACACCAGAAAACACAATTAATTTGTATTAATTGAATAAAAAACATAAAAAGTAGTCAACAATTATCTTACCGAATACCCCTCGACCATTGATAAATACTGAAAATTTTGTCGTAGAGAATGTTTCAAGCCTGTTTCTTTAAGGTAATTACCAAGAAACACGCTTTCAACAGTCTCTATGACAAAATGATCTCGGTATTATCAATGCTCTAGGGGTACTATAGCTGATAATTGGTATCACGAAACTAAGACAAGAAAGTTTAAACCCCAGAATTTTTAAATTGCAAACTGGGACATTTTTTTATAAACACTGTTTTACTACTACTAACGTAATAAGAACATCTTTTAAGCTTATGTGTAACTTGAGTATGAGATATTGATGTTTACATAAGAGTTTTTACTGGTTATTAATTTTAAAAACAGTAAGTACCGAACTTTGCATAGTACAACATTTATATACAATGATACTACTAAATGCGGCACTTCTTAGGATTATTCTAGTTTAAATCTGCAGGTGTTTATCGGTCGAGTCTTATCGCTATTATTCTTAGTCGGCAATATCAAATTCACATTTGATTTTTTACAGCAATACATGTAAGGTAATTTCTTATTAATGGTAAAGTAGTTTATCCTCCTGTTATTCAAGTTGTAGATAGTTCTGGATTTTGTCTTCTTTAGGAGGGGCAATAAAAACCACTCTAAACTGTTTATATGGCTACGTTTCGTGCCTCGAGTGTGCACTTCTTCAGGCCACTGAAAATTTATTTACGGTAAGTGAACAACATTACACAACGTATATAACAACTGCTGAATTTGTTAACAGGTACAGCATACAACAAAAAACTTACAAGAAAAGGTTACGAGTGGTGGTAGTCCACTGGTCCAACAAGCATACCGTCTAATAACTTACTTATTCTAGTTAACATGAAATGGAGTCAATGATTAAAAGAATTTAAATATATATACAAAGAAAACAACGGACATTAAAGTTAAACAAACAATATACACTGAATGCAAATTCAAAAATAATTGTAAATGTAAATATGATAAGGCTAATAGATAGAAATGACCATGAGATCGCATACAACTATAAAGCTTATCTTGCAATTTTTGAAATTAAATTATTGTAAATATTACTTAAATTGTTGGTGTCGTTATTGAAATTAATGTTGTTTTTATATATGTTGATGTATATCATTTCAGAGACTAACCTTTTTTTGAAATTATTTTCAACATCTAAAATTGTAGGATTGTTGAAATCGAAGGTATGTCCAGTGTTAATGTGATGGACTGCTAATGCTGTGTCTGCTTTTTTTGTTTTGCAATCGTAACGATGGTTATTAATCCGATTTTTTACTTTTTGTTTGGTTTGGCCGATATAACATACATTGCAATTGGTACAGTCTAGTTTGTATATTACATCGTGCTTTTCTATTGTGTTTGTTTTGTCTTTAGTTTTGCTGTACAGTGTATTATAGATGGTGTTATTATTGTATATTGCTATTTTGATGTTATTTGTTTTTAAAATCGGAATGATTCTATTTGTTAAATTTGGAACATTAATTATTTTCATATAAGTGATGTTAGTATTAAGGTTAGTGGTAGGATTGGTGTTAGGGGTCGTATTAAGATTAGTTGTAGGTAGGTTAGTTGGTGGCGGGATCACGATAGTTATGTTAGTATTAGAAAGTATTTTGTTTAATATATTTTCTGGATAGTTATTCTTCCTTAATATGTTATTTAAGATGTTGAGGTTTTCTTTGTGAAATTGAGGGCTACTCAAATTTATAATTTTATTTTTCATGGCCTTGATGACATTAATTTTTTGATGGTGTGGGTGTCTCGATAAAAAGTTAAATGTTCTATTAGAAGCAATTGGTTTAGTATACCATTCTGTGACTAACATACTAGTGTTAACATCCTTACTGAGTCTAACATCTAGAAATGGTAATGAACCCTCTTTTTCAATTTCAACCGTGAATTTTAGATGTTGATTGTAACTGTTAAAAATATTTAAAGTGTTTTCAATCTCTGTGTCGGGAATGCATGTAATGATATCGTCAACATAACAAAACAAAAAGGTCGGTGTAAATGTCATTTTGTTTTTTACATAATTAAGCAAATCATGCATTGCAAGACTGGCTAGTATAGGTGAGGCTGGGTTGCCCATTGCAGTACCAAATTTTTGAACATACATTCTGTCATTGTACGTAAAATAACTAGAATCAAATAAGAATTCAATAATATTAACAACATTAATTAGTTCTAATGTAGTGTGGCTCTTTAACTCATTCCAATATTCTTTTAACAGTTTTACAGAGAGCTCTTTTGTAATGTTGGTGAACAAAGATGACACATCAAATGAAACAAGCAAATGATTAGGCGGCATTAATGTGTTTTTAGTTTTAGCGATTAGTTCGTATGAGTTTTTTATATTATGTATAAATAAATATGAGATGTTCTGTATTATATTAGATATGTATTTTGATCATAATTAACGAAAATGAATATAAAGAAGAAATATTGACTTTACTGAATGACGACAAAATCTACACCAAAATTGACATAGACCCTACTAACAAATTTCAAAATAACAATAACAAAATCAGCAAACAACTATACGATAACGGACACATTGACTTAAAGACATATAAAAGACTTACAACGTATACAAGTACACCTCCCAAGTTTTACGGTCTGATCAAAACACACAAAGATGAACTTCCTATAAGACCTATTGTATCTTGTATAGGAACCCCTACGTATGAATTATCAAAATACATATCTAATATAATACAGAACATCTCATATCCAAAAACCGAATAATCAATGTTAGTGAAAATGTATCACAAATTGTAATATATGTATATATCAAAAAATACAGTCCACTATTTTTTAAATCCAACTAACCGAAAAAATAAAGCGGATATCAACATCCCAACAGTTGTGTTACATAGAAAGCACAATTGTATTGTATGTAGCAGACACGTATCAAATGCAGATAATTGTATGTATCACGTACAGATCAGGTACAAAATAGTAAATATTAAATCAAATATGTGCTTTTGAATGTTTCTAAAATGTCTCAAGTACAAAACATCATATTTTTAAGTTAATTAAAGGTAAAGTTTTAATTTGTTTTATTATTACAAATACTATGCATATGCACGGTGATTGATTAACAAATCCAATATTATCTACGGTCTTTGAGGTGTCAAAAAAATACGGAGATTGTAGCCAGTTTTAAATGTTATATGTTAGAATGAGTTATACTGTTACAGAGTGTTTCATAACACCGTGACAGATGAAAATATAATAATCAAAAATTACAAATAAATTGTCAATATTCTTTTTAATTGAAAAATACGTAAACGTAGTTACTTATTAGCTGTAAGTTTCTCCATGTGCATCAAGAATACGGGAGGTTTGTCTCTATAGGCTTCTGTTAGCCTTAAAAAAAAATAAATGTTGCGTTTATAAAAAGGACAGTTTTCTGTGAATTAATTACGGAATAAAATGTTTTTTTTTGTATGTAGAGATATCCGTCAACACAATACAAAACAACCTTTGATTTTGTATAACGATAAGCAAAACAACGAACTACTAATTTGTTACACTATTGATAGATAATTTTTTTTTTAATTTTCTTCTTTAATAATGACGTGTATCGTGTATCGTACGTATCCGTATCCGTACGGGGGCGCATATGGTTATTAACGCTTTTATGTTACAATTTTGAATTTCTGTGAATTGCGGCAATTTTTTGTTACTTTTGTACCACATTTAAGCACGGCACTAACTTATTTTTGGCGGTTTCTAAAACTTTTTAAACCGAGTTTTTTTGAAGCATTTTTCTTTTCTTTGCGTAAGGAGATTAATCTAAAAGTGGCGTTGGTACGTACATGGTTCATCTTTTAGGGCAAATTAAATTGAATTATTACCTTCTGAATTAGTCAGGATTTACGTATGGTTGTACTATTATCTTATACTAATCGTGTGCCGCAACCACGTGGTTTTTTTTCATTGTATTTTTAGGCTTTACAACGTACCTTCTTGAGGTAGGTCGCAGAACGCTTTAGTTATGTTAAAATGTACGTCATAATTTTATATTTTTAGGGTCTTTTCCTAAGGCGTAAAATTTTGTCATTAATACTGTTAATTGACGTATTAAACGGTCACCATCTGGCAATAATTGTATTAACAAAACTTTTTCTGAAAATCTACATAATGGTCATTTTCTCTATTTTTATTCATAAAAGAAGATTTCGAATATTAACCAAACGCCACCGTTTTATTATCGTTCGTTACTGAATTCAATTAATTTTTAATGATCAGTTGTACCATTATGCTATTCGGCGGTTTTGATTTATGAAATTTCATTATATTGTAGTAAAATTCGTAAAATTAGGAATATTTTTCTAGCTATCGGTTAGCAATGCATTCGTTGTTTTGTCTGATAGGTTGTTTGTACTTTTAGGTATTAGTGTTTAAGCGTGTGTATTTCTTTCTTTCATTGCGTTTAGCATAAATTAATTTTTCTTTTTCTCTAATTTATAGCTAGATTTAAGATTTAAAAAGGGATTTTTTGGTTTGGTTATTGTTTTTGTGTACTAAAACAGGTATTGTGCTTTTTTTGAATTTTTTTTTTTACTACCAGTTTTGTAAATTGATAAGAGAACAATTGAGTTTTTGGTCTGCTATACATGTTTAGTATTTTAATTTTTTTTCTTTTGATTTCGTGTGTGCAACTTTAATTAACAAAATAGCGGTAAATTAGTTATATCTAGGTTAGTACAAGATGAGTTGACCTACAAATGTCAAGTAAGAGGAATAGATTCTAGTACTATTGAAAAGATGCGAAAATCATTGACCAAAGCTATTCGAATGGAAAATGAAAGAACAACCTTGCCAACTCCTACGTATCTCTGTACATTTAAAGATGACAAGCTAGATATTCGAACAAAAACTGAACGCACGTTTAAATTTTATGCGTTGTTTTCTTTAGCTCTTGAATGTTTACTTTCCTATAAGGAAATATAACGATCGCAATTTTTTTCAAAATTTTGTTTGCATAATTTTACGTTTCAAGGTCTCCTAAATCAGAAAAATGTATTTTTGACAAAAATTTTTTGAATATCTGTGTGTATCTGTATGCGTGTAACGATGTACCCACGATAATTCTCAAACCAAAAGTCTTAGTAACTTGAAATTTGGTATGAAGCCTGGTTTTTATATTGTATCAGTTTTTATCAAAAAATGGGTCTAATAAAGAAACCGGAAATGGGTGTATCCGTCATTTTTAATAGTTTTTCTAATATAGTTTTGTACGTATGTAAATTATTCGAATTATTTTTACAGTTTCTTATAGAGATATTTCTACCTAGCAATTTATTCAAATAAAAAAAAATTATCATAACATTAACAGTTTATATTTTAAAATTAATTCACAAATATAATATAGGTTCGAATCATGCCTGCGACGATTTTTTTAGAAAAAAATTTCATATCTTAAAAGAGAAGCAAGATTTCGGTTATATCTTAAAAAAAATTTCAAAAAAATTATAGCATGCTAAGAAGCCAATACAAACGTGTACATATCACTTTAAAGTGGTTTTATGACAACATAACGTTAAAAAATATATGTAGATATTTCTTCATTATTTCTTATAGGTAAATCGTGTGGTGACCACACCAGTTTTTTTATTAGATAAAACCATACGTTGTTACATGCCAAAGTTGAAACAATGTCACTTGCCTGAAATAAGGTAACATAAACGATGTTATGCCGGTGCTCAGTGAAGACGGGGTGGGTATAATCAAAAATCTGTGATTACTTGGAAACAAGATTGACAATAAAATCGAAATAAAATAGGGTAAAAACTCAAAATCGGTTAGGGCGCCAATCAAAGTCACGATGATAACAGCTTCTGGGCCCCTGATAACCCAGTAGCTCATCTGGTTGGTTACAACTCCTTAAACTTACCTTGTGTTGTAACTTGCTCGACACTGAAATATTAAGTTAAAAAAAAATTTACGTTCGCGGCGGCCGAATGAGTAAAAGCTTCTCTTTACATTTTAACAATTTAACATTTATTAAAATAAATAAAAATAGAAATAAAACAAACTTGAATAAGAAAATGAGATAAAAAAATTTACAAACATAATAAAAAATTAGAATTAAAAAAAACAATTAAATGAAGCGTTAAATAGTTTTCAAACAATATAATACAAACACACAACAAACAAAAAAAATAATAAACAAGACCTTGTGCGCATTACTAAACTAAAACGCAGATAACACACAAAAAAAAACTTTCAATTTTTTTCTTTTTTTTAAACTTAAGCATTAGCTCAAGTTTTAATAACAAAATAAAAACGTCCGAAATTTTTATGTTTGCGGACACAGCGTTAGTAAAATTAAATTTACATCGAATTACATTAAACTTTTATGAACAAACATGAATTAATTTAAAAAAAAAATAAAACGAAATTCGCACAAACTAACACCTTCAAGTGTTTGTCAAAATATTAAAACTAGCCGTGAATACTTCGGCTCAAATTCAAAGCTTTTAGAACATTTAGATCACGATTCACTTCACGATTAAATCAAATTTGATAAATACCTTAACTTAATTGCGGTTCCAAAAGCTTAAAATTGTTAGCGATATTGAGACCCCGGGACGGTCTAGGTATTCTGCAGTCGATCGAGATTCGGTAGGACCCCCAAACAATAGAATAACGGCGAAAGAATTTTCTTTTACTTTCAAAGTGAAATCCGCACAAAAGCAAAGACTAGATTTTTAACACAACACTTCGATAGCAAATCCAACTCAAAACGTTAGCGTAATTTGGAAGCCAGTGAAGTACATTAAGCCGTAAACTTACGAATTTGGAAAAACCAAACATTTCCACCCCAACACTAAATTTTCACGGTTCCATTTCTTTTACATCCGCGGTATTACATAACGGTCGGGTAAAGGCACCCCGAACACTTGACTACATATTGATACCTGATGTTCTTAATTAGAAGCAAACTTTTTTTTAAAATCAAAATTTTATCTTTATATCACCTCGTAATTCCACTTAACTCAACAAACTAGCGCCGTAAAATCTTTGTAAAAGATGGAACACTAAACAAAATAAATTAACAAAGATGAAAAATATTGACACTACATACGTCACGTATGCACAGCGAAAAAAATATTACCATAAAAATCGCATAATCAGCTAAAACTGCCAAACGAAAACATTCGCGCTCGAAAATGAGTTTAAAATAAACAAATGTAGATGTTAAAAAAATGTATCAAATTTCATTCCAGAAAGGAAACCATAGATTAGATAAAGTTGTTATTTCAATGCAATAACCAGAAATAAAATACTAAATCGTAATAGAGATCACGGACCTTTATGCGTTTAAAAAAAAACAAATAATAATTGTGAAATAATTATTAAATACAAAATTCGACAATCAACTTAAATTAACATAATAAAATTAAACAAATGAAACGTTTTCGATGCTTTAACGTGAAATACTCAATCGCTTATAAATTAAAAAAATAAATTTAAATAGGGGGTCTTTTACTAAAGATGTACGACCAAATTTCAACGCCGGTTACAACGTTGCTAGAAACCCGTTTTTTCAGTGATTTTTGACTGATTCTAGTATCTTGGTCGTTTAATGTAAGCACCTAATACTACTCAGTAATTAAGTGTATACATATACTAGAGGAAATGAATCCGACAACTGACCAAAGCAACCCATCTGCAATTCGTTCTAAGCTTTCTTTTATGGCATTTTTAATTGTATTTCCTCCATTATCATATGGGCTTTTGCTGTGAAAACTAGCAAAAATAATAACATTATGCTTCTATTCCAAAGGCATCTAAATTATAGCATATATTTTTATTTTTCTATTGACTGTCTGTTTTACCACTAAAGTAACAATTTTTTTAAGTTTGAATAATTTAGATTAATGTAATCAAAGAAAATAATTTAAAGACCATCACTAATCACACAAGAAGCTTTTGTTTCATGTGATCAGTTTTCGATTTATTTCCAATTTATTAAAAAACGTGGCGTTCAAAAATAGGAATATCTAGATATAAACATATAAACTGTTTGTTATTAAGCCCGCAGAACATATAAACGCTACGTTCTCTAGCCCAAAGAACCGTTATATATATCCCGGTTTTAGGCTTATTTCTGTATTCATTATGTCATCAAAATTTGATTGTATAATCATAATTTCTTTATTAAGCAGTGTATTGTAAATTTAATTTAAATATCAATTTGTGCTTGTCAAATGACACATTTTAAGTTAGTCGTGCAATTTGCTGCAAATGTCAAATTTGACGTTTTTTCAAAAAAATTGCCAAAAATATAGTTACATGTAAAAATTTAAAGAAAACTATTTAATTTGCTGCCAACTTGAGTATGCTCATTTTAGATGGGAGTTTACTAATACTTACAAATCATAGCACTTTTGTTCTGTATAGAATTATTTTTGAAAGGGGACTCAAGTCGATATCAGGGCTAATGGAAGTTATTTGCATTACACCAGCACAAAATCTGCACAGTGGCTATACAAACTGCCAATGTATGTTGTACAGTACATCACCTAAAAAATGCCAGAAAAGTAAATAAATTACACATTTTATGAAAGAACACAAGCAATACAAAAACAAAAATTAATAAAAATTTAAAATCAGAAAAAAAACATAGACATTAATATGAACTAAACTTATTATCCTTATCTAAAAATGTGAAAAAACATAAAACAATTTAGTTGTTACAACAAAGTGTAGCTCTCATTTTAATTCTTCTATTTACCTTGCTGTTTTTAGTTCTGAATTCTTAAGCCACCACGACTTAGTCTCGTTTTCTACTCCTATCTTGATTGAATTTTTTGGTAGTAGATTTCATCCAACACTTTTAAATTATAATAATATATGTTTAAAAATATGGCCTCTAAAAGAAATTTGTATTGATAAAAACTAACTACATTTACTGTAACTTTAATTGTTATAATCGAAATGTATTTTTTGTAATGAATATGAAAAACGCAGCTATTCGCTATTAAATTGAAAAAGTATAATTAAACTTTTAACTAATTTTTTTGTTCAAATATTTCTATTTCAGAAACTGACCGTTTTCTTTACATGAATATTTAAACAATTTTCGAAAAATGCATCAAATAAAATGGAGTAAGCAAAAAATTATTTAATTTAGTTACAATTACACGACAAAATTTTCAGGACAAGCAACGTGTAGTCGTAAATACAACCGACAAATTATATGACAACAATATACAGGGTGTCCTCTAAATACGAACATTATTTTTAACGGGACGCAGTTAGAGTCAAGTACAATCGATTCACAAAAAAAATTATAATAAAAGTTTAAAAATAACGGACTTAAGAGTTTTCTTAAATGTTAGTTTTAAGCAACTTAGGTGATGCATCTTAACAGATGCATAAGCACAATTGCAATTTTGTAGGTTTGAGGTCATTGGTACAGGTTTCGTCAATAGATTCATTGTTCAGTTATGCCACGTTAAGCTTAGCGTATACTTCGTTTCCAAGATTGTCTTTATCTGTTGTTCGTTATTTGGTATTATTATTTATTTTTCGTTGTTACTTAATTGTTATTTGTTGTTGTTTTATATTATTTTTCATTTATTGTATTGTAATCAATAGTATGGCTCAATTCTCAAATCAAGAATTAATAGACATGGTTTTAATTTATGGTGAAGTGCTTCAAAACGCAGCAGAAACTTCACGTATTTACGCTGAATGTTTTCCTAGAAGACAACATCCAGTACCTAAAGCATTTGTAACTGCTGTTCAACGTAGAAGTGATACTGCCAACCTAAGGTTAAAACGGGGTTGGAATGCCGGACGCGCTAGAACACGCCGTATTATGGAAGCCGAAGAAGAAATATTGGATCTTGTAAATAACAATGCCACTTTGAGTGTTCGCACAATCGCACGAGAAGTGAATGTATCCAGAAACGTAGTGTGGCGTACCCTAAAAGAACAATTTTTATATCCATACCATATTCAACGCGTTCAAGTTTTAAACCCCGCAGATTACACTCAACGCATTGATTTTCGTAATTGGTTACGCGAGCAATGCGTCGCTATAAATGAACACTTTTTAAGTCAAGTTTTGGTACCAGATGAAGCAACGTTTAGTTGTTACGTTTTTTTTTATTAATAACATCATCGATAACAAGCGGAGGTAGAAGTACTTTTTTCACCATGTATTTGTTACAAAGTACCGCTTCAATGCAACGCGGGTTTGAGCTATGTGCTGTTAGCAACTAGATTTGGCGCGCTTTTAGAGCATTTCACCGTTGCTATCCGTACAGGGCGGAGGTGGTTAGTTGCTCTTGTGGCAAAGTTCGTTTGCATTTAAATAACAAAATGCACAAAAATTAGCTTGGTAAGTTTCCAATTTAATTTCTTTTCTTTTTATAACTTAGTGCAATTTTGCAGAGGGTTTTTTGGCTTTCTTCTACTGTTAATGTTACCTTTGTACACAGAAGGTTAATAGACCGAGGCACGTTAGGTGGCGTGCGCGGGTGTTTAATAAAAAAAAGTATTATTCTTATTTCTGGTATGATAGGTGTACCAGAGACACTTATGACATAATTTGTTCTTAACGCTTGCTAGAAAAACGGTTTACCAGTCAAATTTCTAAGACTATTAGAATATATTAGTTACGGTACGTTAAAATATTCACCTATAAAAATTATTAATTTCTAAAAAATTATCTTTTAATAAAACAGCAGAAACAAAAATTTTAGACTTTATAATTTAGTGTATATTATCATATGTAATATCATAAGTGTTTGTAAAATTATCGATAATGAGACACCTTATTGACGGAAACAAAAAATGTGTTGTGTTTTGGCAACATATTTTGAGTTCTGTCCAGGTGTCGAATTTTAGATAACTTTACAAAGACGAATGAAATTCAAATGATCATTACTCGAAAAAAGCAAAAAAATTAGTCGAGCCAAAACGTGACATGGTTGACGTTCATGAATTTTTGAATTTTCATGGTTACTTATCAACAGGCATAC
This sequence comes from Aquatica leii, assembly GCA_035610365.1. Taxonomy (NCBI): domain Eukaryota; kingdom Metazoa; phylum Arthropoda; class Insecta; order Coleoptera; family Lampyridae; genus Aquatica; species Aquatica leii. The sequence goes on from CM069432.1 coordinate 106,072,501, forward strand.
TTACGCTGTAATTTTTGCTTTTAATGCTCGTTTAATTGAAAAACGTGATTGAAATGGTGTAATATGATTGGTTAATTTTAAATGAGGGTAATAATCACATTTATATACTGCTTACGGAATTTTCAAAAATATATACATTTTTCCCAGTTTAATGCTTTCATGGTTTAACTATTAATTTTTTTATTAAAAGCATGATAAATCTATTCGTCAAGCCAATTTAATGAATCGGTTTGTTAAACCGTTTGTCAACTTGCTCAACACACAAGTCGTTATAAAATCCAATTTAAAGGACGGTTGAAAAAAAACTATAAAGGTGGTTTAAAAACCGTATAAACTAACTAACCGGTTAATGGTTTTTTTGGTAAATCAATTGTTTTAAAAACTAGTAAATTTGTTTTTTATTTAAACGATATTACTAGCACTAGTAAAAACATACAATTATGCACAAACGGAACATTAATAGTTAATTGACGAACAAGGTTGTTAATGATAGCGATTAATAATTGATTATTTGTCGCCGACTAACAAACGAGTTAATTTTAAAGTTTTTCCGTTGATCGTACTTCAGTAAACCGTGAAATTATAAGGTAATTCAAGTATACTTAACTTGATGTTATATCTAGTAGTCGTGCAAAGTTGTTAAATTGGTGGTTGCTAACGATTTCATTGGTTATTATACAAAATCGTTCATTAATAGAAATTCGTTCATGCTTCAAAATCTTTTATTAATAGGGGTCATTAACGATCTGTTTCTTATACATTATTAAACGTTAATATTACTATTAACAGACTATCGACGGAAAAACAATAAAAGATTAAATTTTATTTTAATGTATGCAGAAAAAAAATCAGAAATAGTAAACAAAACGGAATCTACCTAATTGTTTTTCTAAATTAACAATACATTTAATTAATTTATTACGTGGTTGATAACATTAATATGTAATAGTCGATGTGCAGAAACAATTAATTTTTAAAATTATTAAAATTTATAATTTCATAAAAAAGTAACATAAATTTAAAATCAAGTCAAAACATTTGTAAGCAAATAAATTAATAAAACCTTTCATTAAACATATGTTAAAAAGTATGCAATAACAATTTCATTTATATGTGAACAATGCAACGAATGCTGAAATATTAAAGAAAAATGCTGTAAATTAAATTTTTAATTTGGTTTGACTGACATTTTTACAGAGTTTAATAATGTTGCCAATTTTAAAAATAAACATTACTTACTTTGTTTCTAGAAACGGTCGTTCCATTAGTTTGATCGAGTGTTTTTAAAATGTTATTTTTGTTGGTTTTTAATTTAATTTGTTTCTAAAAAAAAGACTTCTTAGATGCTGAAAAGATACGTAATTACTTTGATGAGTTAGACTCAGATGATAAAGGGCATGAAAACATACAAAAATTTAAAGAATTTCAGTTAACGATAAAAAAGATATTCCTGCATCTTACAGTTTTACAAAGAGAGTTTTGAAAGAAACTATGGTAGTATTTTGCATTAATAATAAAAATAAAAAACAACTAAATTGATATCAACATTTCTGACAAGTAACATACATTTAAAAATATAAAAAATTAAATGAAAAAAAGTTATTAAAAAAAACACACAAAACATCTTAATAAACGTATAAAAAAAGTATTTCAAAATTTGTTTCAGTTTTTAAGTTTTTCAATATCTCTACTGTATAATAGTCTTCATAGTATAAAACAGTTTATAAAAGAAAACCCAATTAGATACAGATCTATATGTTGATGTTTAACAACGGTTGAAGGTTTTTTTATTAAAATTTAGGTTATATTGTAAAACTGACAAAAACACAGGGTAAAACTTAGAGTATCAATGTGTATGAACATTTTTTACGTGTAAATTATTTACCACTTCAAAGTACTACATATTTTAACATCGTACAAATACCAACATTAAATTTTATTTATAGATTAATGATTTTAAATTATTACTTACTTTCAACAAACGTAGTGGTTGTTTCATGACACTAAATTTAAAAGTCAGTGATAAATTTATCTTAAAAAAAATATTTATTACCAATAACGGTTCGAATGCGTAAATTTTTTTTGCAAATGCTGTAACGTGTTTTGGTGACACCGCGCGGCTACTTTACGTCGTACAGGCTGTCGTGGTTCTTATTACACCAAAGTATGGATGTCTAACTCAATCACCCTAATTACCGTTGGGCGCCATCCAGTTATGTCCGAACTGGAACGGAAGATATTCATTGACTTTGTTAGATATAAAAAGAAATAACAATAAAAGGACTTCTCCACACTTTAGATATAATTAAAAAAATCAACAATAAAAAAAAATGTGAAACTTAATTGTATTGTCTTCTTATCAATTGTTAGATTTCACATATATTATATTAAACTGATTTACCTATTCTCGTATTAAGTATAAATGCATTAATCAATAGTGTGCTGAAGTAGCAGCGCGTTACTTGGCTATTTGCGTGGGTGGCGTCCACTGGCAGCGGTTTAACTTCCACTACTGCTCACACTTAACTTCGGCCAAAGGTGTCTAATCGTGCCAGTCTTTCTATCTTGACTAGAGGCTGATATGATGGCAAAAACAATAGGGGTGAAGCCAGTGGTCAACTGGCGTCAGGTAAAATAATAGAGAGCAAATGCTAATAATCTAATCCGCTAAAGGCGATAATTTACATCTATTGATATTCGGCAACTCTGTCACACCGTTTGCACTGAACGAGTACCCGCGACAGAATGGCATTTTTATCAGATATTTATTTAAAGACGTGTGAATTTTGAATTTGCGCACGACTCATAAATACTCTTAATATTGAAGAATACAAAGTTGCCTAGGCCGAAGGCGTGTAAACCGTAATAGAATGTGACATGGAACATTATAATGTGGATGTTGTACTGAACAAAAAAACATTATAATGCAAAGAAATTTTATAAATGCAGTAGTACACCAAGTAAAAAGTAAATTGACGCAAAAACACATTTATGCAGAATTCAGTTTCTTGCATCGCGATTACAGTACAGTAGCGTACAGGACCAGTATACATTTACTTAAGTTTTTTAACACCATTATTTTATTTTTACATTGTTTATTTAAAAAAAATAAGTACTTGTTAAAAGTAATACATTGTTTCATTTAGGTCTTAATTATAAGAACATATGTTTTTCTTGTTGAAGACTATATTCAAATTAATTTTGAACTAGTATCTGTTTTATGGAATTGCACAATCAAAACTAAAAACTTATATTTAATTTAATTTAATTATTAGATAATAAAACTACGCCGTTTGTCAGTTTTACTTTAACCAGAGGTAACGGTAATGGTTTTAAAAATGAAATATGGATTTCTGTCAATTACGCGTGAGATTTAAACTCTCAGATGCGGCCTACTTCTACTTCCTTAAAGCGTACTACAACAAAAAAAGATATCAAAGATGTAGTCTGAACCAAGAATTTTTTTCTGCCACGACTTGTTTTTAGTAGAACCGGTTTCTGATGCCTGTTACTTTTACTTAACCGTAAAGAAGATTCTGTGGCTCATCGATCTGTACCTGACGAATTCTTTTTAAAACTGATGTTTTCAAACCCAAACTTCAGCTATTGTACTCCACTATTATTCTTTAAAACTTGATTTGATCACCAATTACCAGTTTCCAAATCGTGTAGTGCTATTTGTATCAACCGAACCTGAGCCGATAAATTAATTAACAAATTGTCAAGATACCTTATTAAAAGATGGACTTGACAAACCTGCTGGTTTTTAAATAATATATTAACTCCAAATGTAGTTAACTTGGTGCATTAATTGATTGTTCAAGTCAGAATAGCTTAAGATTGGTTAAGACGTTTGACATCGCTACAAACTGATTTGTAGTATTCTAATCATTGCAACAATAGAAAATTATTAGTAACTTTGTTTAGATATAAAAAAAATACGTTTTTGCTTTTATGGGGATTTTTTAACCATTTAGGTATGGAATTGTTTAGAAAAGAACAAATAAAAATTTTATAGGGATTTTTCTGTTTTTAAGTAAAATAATATATATTAGTATAATCGGATTAAGCAGTGCTTATTTCTAAACCTCTATGTATTATTATGCTTGACCATGACGCAGTTTATATTAAATTCTAGAGGTTTATTTTTTACATGAAAATAATGCAGTACAAAAACACAAAACGGGCATCTTTTCCAGGTAAAATAACCCTATATCGGCCGCAATCGACTTGCAAAACTATAAGCATCATTTAGCATAAATAATGAATAAAGTAAACACTTCCTTGTGATTATAACCAAAAACCAGTTATTTAGTTTACAACTTCTTTTAAGTTTGTAAAAAATTCTTTATTTTGTATTTAAAACTGTGCAAGAAAGATTCAATTTAGTGATTTATAAAAAAATTTCTAACGGATAAAAAGTAAGTACCAACTGTGTTTATTAAGCTAGTACTAATTAATATAACGGTATAGTATACAGGAGTATGTCTGGGCAACGTGTAAAAAAATTGCAGGTTAAACAGCATATTTAAAAATTATTTGAATATATTGAAACCGCAAAATTTACTAAATATTAAATATATTTTATGAATATCATATTTGACTACTGCTTTTTGCGTAAATTTACCTAACTCTTTTTGGTAATAAAACCTATTAATTCCTATTCTAAAAAAGCCGATTGTCTTTATGTTATTTATTTAAAATAAAAATTTTTAATGAGAAATTAGTAAACAATACACAAAAAAAAATTAAATTATCAATTAAGAAAAAGGCCAATTTTTAAATCTTAATTATATTAAAAATTTTTGTTTTCTTGTATAGATAGAGCTTGTTCATTTCCTTGTGGCGAAACCAATGTCAGATATGGCGGTTAGTTTACCTAATAACTCCGCCCTTCATTACTAACCGGGTCATTAGCGTAGGTAATTTCTTGTACTTAAAAGTAAAATGTTTTTAATTTTTAATTATTTACAAATTATCCATTACACAATAAAAGATTTGAAACTATTATAAATGTATAAGAAAAACGATTTCAAATTAGTAATTTAATGTTTTCAAAATTAGATTAAATGTTAATTTATTATTTACAAATTCTGATTAAATTACTGATAGTCGTCGTCACTAAAGCTATCATCGGTGCTGTTATCTACAGAAACATTTATAATAAGAAGTTTAACTGATAAAAGTGCGATTTATATTACTGCTTGATAATGACATGTTGTTGTGGAAAGTTACATTTTGCTAATTGCCATTCTCATAGTACATAATGCTTAAAACGTAATTAAGATGTTTTTTCTGAATCTAACGTCCGTTAATTATGTTTGTGCATTTTATATCTCATACAACATAATTACGTTATAACCCTAAAATGTGTACAGTGAGTACTGCGCCACTGTATTTCCGCAGCATTTGATTTTAAACGGGTTCAGTTGCCCGTAAGTATCTTACGACCGCCCATTTGGTTTACTGCGCATACAACGTTTTCGCCACAAGGAAGTGGGTAAGCTCTACTACATTACGAATAAGAGGATATAATACTAGTGCCAAGATTTGCTGAGTCTTAAACCGTCTTCTTCTTGTTTTGGCTCTCAAGAAGAGACCAGAACTACGACTCGGTCTAAGCCGAAAGTCGCTTATAATCATAAACATAACAACCGCGAAAGCTTAAGATTTTATGTTTAATCTTTATTTACTTTCAGACATATCCTAACCATTATAAGCAGGTAAAAATAGATTTATTTAATAATGTACCTTTGACAGGTTCTAGGTATGTACAAAGTCTTACGTTTTTAAAATGACAAAAAAGTTGTGGATCGAAAAGTATTTAAAATGAGTCAACAAGCAATAAATGGCTTAAAAATTATGATGAATCACCTTTAAACAGTATTTATCAAAAAAAAAATGTTTTTAAAATTTATTTAAAACTTAATGAATAATGTACCTAAGTATAATTAATGTTATCTTTTTAAGCAAGCGCAAGATAAGCAATATTCCACACATTAAGAATATTGTTTAAAGATTCGATCTAATAATAGTCATTAATAACTGTCTATAGTATATAGTATACTATTCAAGTTTTTTCTAACAATATAAGACAATAATAGTTTGGAAATATTTTATTAAGATTGGTTTTACATACACAATTACTCTACTTAAATAAATTTAATTTAGGTTCAATTTTGCTTTACAATATTCAAACATGATAGGCTGTCAATATTATATCTAATTTAATTTTACGTATTTATTCGATATTGGTTATCCTATATAAATTCAACGTCTATTTTACATTGTTTTACTACATTGGATAATAACTAGTTGCCGATATTGTAACAAAGATGGTTTTGAATGGTCCATATTGATCAATATTCAAGTATCGGAAACAGATCGTAATAAAATTTTTATCGCCGACATATTTATATGTTAATCAAACTAGGTTACTGATATCAATTTTAAATTACAGCTGGAGTAAAAATTATTCTTAGACAATTTATAAGTAGCTCTGCTTAAAGCATCTTTTTACCTAAATTGTAACCTTTATCTTCTTAAATCATATCTGATATGTAGTAGACATAAGCATGTGTACTGTATTTGTCTCAACAAATTACACTTGTCTTGGAAATATTCTACTCGACGCTAAACTTTAAGTTGCAACGTACTCATAAGAAATCTCTTCTTTATATAAAAGATAACCAACGCACCTTTATTTTTAGATCACCTAACACACCATTTTCAATCAGTTTCATTATGATTATCAAACGTGCGAATTTTAATACATGTTAATTTATATGTATGTTGCATAGCTAACAGAAATGTTGGTACTACTTTGCGAAAAATGGGCGACGTTCCCAGTTTTATGTGAAACGGGGTATAACACTATTTGTAATTCAATAAAGTTAAGAAATAAAAAAAATAAACAAATTTATATTATTTTATTGTGTTTTGTAGTCTTTGACAATTAGAAATATTCTTTATTCTAAATTATTGGTATACCTAATACTACTTTTTTAGAACTTGTTATTAATATTTAGAACAAAAAGGTTGATTTAACCAATGATAATTATTTACTATTTCTTGAAATGTTTTTTATTTTTTTTTGTAGAATTGTTTAAGACTATCTGATCAAAGAAAGCTTAAATTATTTAAGTTTTCCAATTTATAAGTTCTACAAATAAAACTGCATTATATAACTTTAACTTTAGCATTTTTGCAAAATGCAAATTTGAGGCATCACAAATGTATTGAAATTTGTTTGGTTCCGTTTGTGCATCGTATGTAAGCTTTACGTAAAATTTAAGCGACTGAGCTGTTATAAAAAAATCTGTGTACCGTGTTAAATAAAATTTACACCTTGCAGTAATTGTTATAAAATGAAACGTAAGGATTGCACTTTGATAACGACTTTATTATGAATGAATAGATCTTAGAACGGATACATAAAAGAAATCTGTAACTTTTGTTCTATTATGTTTCTCTTAATAAGCACAGTTAACAATATTGGCAACATTTAAAAAATATTTGGTAATTAAAAAAGCAATGCCGTGCAATTCAATGTCATAATAGATTAGATTTCAATATGAATGAATTTCAAAATGAATATGAAAAACCAAGTAGTTTAAACCTGAAACGTTTGCACCTAAGAAACAAAAGAGAGAATAGTATGTAACGATAAAAACAAGGGCAACTAACTAAGAAAGAGACTGATTGTATAATATTGGTATTATTGTCTGATTCATGCAATTTTCGTACATCTCACCTCTACGTATTTAAGCCGCTACATAATTGTAGTGACAGTTTCATATAGTCGTTGCCAGGAACGAAGTCCCTACGTCATATTCGTATGTATTAAGTAAAAACATGCTAATCAAATAATTTACTTTAAACTGTGCTGGTTAAAAACTAAAATTTACTTAGTATGTATTGTTAGTAATGGTAATTATTTTTAATCCTAATCCCAACTTACAAAATTACTATTTGTTAAAAAACAATTGTTTTTAATATGTTTAATATAATTAAACAAAACATATGAGTTAAAGGAACGAATAATTAGGTTGCTTAAATTGAATTCAAATACACTTTCTTCGTTTGTTTCTAAGTTTTAAATACTGCAATTGAAGCATTTTTTGCATTATTTTTAGGATTGCTTTTAAAATTATTGTTATGTTTTGACTAATTTTTTTGTGTTTGTTTCTACTACAAGAAATACAAACTATATAAAAAATAAAAAAATAAATACATAAAACACAAGTGTTACTATAAATAATTGTTTTAAATTATTTATAAAATAATTTTTGGAATTATTTTGAAATGTTATATAAACCCTTGTATTTAAAAAATAAGACATTAATTGTTTGGAAAATGGAGTTGATTTAAGTTCAAATTGACTCTAAGCAGTTGTGCTTACGAGTAAATTTGATTTTATATACATACTTGGCAATATTATTAAGTACCTAAAGGTAGGAAATTAGACCATCATAAAATTATATTAGTACAGGTACCAACTTTTTCGTTACTTTAACAAACTCAAAAACTTCAAATGTGAAATAATTATTAGGTTTTTATTAATCAACCAATCATTAAGCAAACGCAACTTTGTTTTATAATTTGTAGCTGTTGTTCTTAATTCATGGGTGACTTGTAGCGTATCTTTAAATGAATGTTTTACGTCATAAAACATTTTGACTTAGAGTAAATCAGCACAAATTGTGTAGTAATACTGCATATGTTATAAAAACGTGTTTACTTTGTTCCGTATAATGGCTTAAAACAAAGAAACATCTAACAGAACATTTTACATTATAATTAGTAGTCAAAGGATTTATGCCATTGAATGAATTACTTACTGAACGTATTGAAAGTATTTTTTGGCTCTTTAGCGTAAGAAATGCTTTATACAAAGGAATGTTTTTAGCAACTCGAATAAAATCGTTTGAACAAATAAATTTATATATTCATTTGACGTAGGGTTAAATTGTTTTAATCTATGCTCTAATTAATTTCATACTAATTGACCAGAAATTGTACATCAATAGAATTAACAAAACCTTTAAGCCTATTTAATTTCCTGATTAACATTTAAGGTTTTGTAATTACATTATAAACTTTTGGTCATTTTTATATAATTTTAGTTTAAAAAATTACAAATAAACTTTAAATTACAGAAAAGGTTGTAACTAGATGGAATACAATATTGTAAATACTGTAATATAAAATGCATTTTTTTATTATTCGATTACTTGAATACTTGTAATAAAGTATTGTCATTTTCATAGGTTAATTTTAGTTTTAAAATATTACAAATAAATTTTAGAATGCAGAAAAATCTTGTAACTAAATAAAACACAATATTGTAAGCCATATAAAATACAAATTTTCTAGTCTTGGAACACTTGCCACTGTAAAAACTGTAAATAAATTGTACGGTAAATACGTACAAATTACTTTCTAAATATTATTTAAAAAAAAAATGTTTTTATTATACAATATAAGAATATAAGGTCTACTTAAAAATAAAAAAGAAAACTTTTAAATTCAAACAGATGCAAATATTTTTAACAGACGCCTTAAATGTTGTTAATTTTCATTTTAATTCATCTTGAATCCGGTTTGTAAAAATTAAAGTTCTATGTTTTGTAAGTTTGTAATCTTGATAATCTACTAGATAATTCGTTTTTTCTTTAATTTCTTATAAAACTGTATAGTTAGAATGTTTGAAATTCACGCGCAAATATTTTTATACATTACACATATACGGTATATTGTATACCTATGTCTTCAAAATTTGTAATAAACTGTTTAAACTGTTTATTCCAATCTATGAAGATGTCTACGACAACGTATGACAAAAGCTCGGTTTGTTAAAATTGGCCACACCTGAATTATCAAGAATGAAAAGCTGTAATACAAAAGTAACCGATGAAAACTTAAATTCTACAAGATTTATAAGTTTTCTAATGGACAACATTTTAATGTATTGTTATATTTTTGCCAATTAAATAAATTCGTACTTCTCATTTTTTTTAACGTTTATTTATTTGAGATATTGTAATCATTGGAAATCTGGCTCCGTAACTGTAATAAAATTAGTTTGTAGCCTACCCCATCGACTCTAAAAACAAAATGTGCGGCGTTCCCCTCTATAAGGGCGGTCAAACGAGACGGATTTAATTATAAAACTCATTGCACCAACTTTACCGACATCTTTTCTCTGTGACAATCTCCCGGTGAAACTTTTTCTCAAAGACCTGCTCCCATTGAAACCTTTTCCGAGATCCTCTTGCCAAAATCTTCTTAAGCCTGTTAACAACCGCTCATACCTGGATTATTCCACCGAAAGTTTTGGCGACTTGAACGCTATTACATCATTCATCACGTATGCAAGCTAGTAAATTTTCATTATTCGGACCTGTTTCTGTTTTGTTAAGAAGCAAATTGTCAACTGCAGTTTTAATTCTCTAATTACATGTTGTGTACATGAAAAATTATCTAGTATATTTATTTAAATTTAATAAATTATAAAAACAAAAATTGTCAATTATAAATTTAATTTTTATTTATCACATTTGTGTTGTTCACAACTACCACATAATTTACTAAATTTTAAATTGCAATTTTTTCATTTGAAAAAACATAAAAATCGCAAATTAAAAAAAAATAGTATAAAAAAACCGTTTCATAAGGTCTATTTTGCACTTGTTTTTTAAGAAAATTTAAATTAGCATAGCGCGTGTGGTTTTTTGTAGTTGGACAATTACACGCACAAGGTTTCTATTAAATATTTATTTGACCATAATTTTTATGAACAAGTTTAAATGAAAACTATCAAAAATTGAGTTCATCTTTCAATGTTGACCATACTACGACTGGCATAAATACAATCACCGCAGTTTTATAAATTTATAATATAATTTTTGACTGTTTATTGCAATTTCGCTAAACAGTCACTTTTTAAGTTTTGCAGTTGCAGTTGCAGTAAATTTAAAATCGTCATTAATTCGCCAGTTTTGTGTTTCTGTACATTTATATGTATTATTAAATACACTGTAAAATAACAATTAAGTAGATTTTTTTATTTTATAACTATAATATATAGATGTCTTTTTAACTCTAAAATTTAATAATCATTGTACGGCACTTTACAAAATTTTACAGTACTGTCATATAACAATCAGCAATTAAAATTCATTTACAATAAAATTCAGTTCTTCTACGACTAACAGATAATACAAAACATTGTATGTTTATTAATGATTTAAAAAAGTACCGTTTCAAAATATTAAAAAAACTATAGACTTTTTTATAACAATTTAACGACAAGCTTTTGCATCCCGTTGTCATAAAAGTCTGCCGCCTGATTTGACAACCACTGATTTACGGTCGTTTTGAGGCTATCATCGTCATCACGGCGCTGACTTTCAAGATGCTTCTTCAAGTTTAGAAACAGGTGGTAGTCACTAGGCATAAGATCTGGGCTGTATGGAAAATGATCAAGTTGTTTTCAAACAAACAATGCAATAAAATCTTGACTTCTGCGAGCTGTGTGTGACCGGGCATTGGAATGGTTTTCGATTAATCTCGTCACAAATCAATTTCGGTCAATGTTTATCAACTATCTTTAAAGAAGAACAAGAAGAGAAAGACAAAACACTACATAACAACCCCTATATATCTAACATCTGACAAGAAAGCAAAACATGCCAATCTACTTCTAATTCAAGAAAGCTACATTGAAACAGCTGACGACGACGACGATGATGATGATTCCGAAAGCAGTGACGACGATAGTTACAACAACTACAGTGCTATCAATGGTAGAGATGATGATGATGATAATGATGACATCAACTTCGAATCCGATTCCAATAGCGAAAATGAATCTTTCGGTGAAAAGGAACTTAAAGGACAACGAAGACAGATTTGCAATAAATTTATAGGTAAAGTAAATGTAAATATTCATTTCTGTTTCATCAAAAACCTGTCAAGATGGGTTAATTTTCAATTATCTAAAAATAAAAGAAAAACATTTATTTGTGACCGGTGTTTAGGATACTTATATTCCCAATTATGTTTAAGTCAACACTTTCTAGATTGCAAAAAAAGTAAATATGTGTAAAACAAAGCTTTTTAGATCAATTAGTGTAATTAAGTTTAAGGATTTTATTAATCAAATGTCTGCATCGTTTGTCATATTTGGTGATTTTGAATGTCTATTGTTGAATGCAAATAACGATTCTCTAAATGCTGTAAAATACAATGGTAGAGGATTAACAGTAACATGAGCATAAAGCTTTTAATTCAAGTTACTTTATAAAATCTCACTTTGATCATTCCATATCATTTTATAAAACTTACAGGGGTCTGGATTGTGAAAATTGGTTTGTGGACAAATCGGACATGTTATTTCAAAAATATTTGTAACAAACTGTACCCACAAAGCCTATGTCTTGAGAGGAAGTATAAAATTTTATATCGGCCACCAATTGTCTTATATACGAGAATTCCTTTCATGATGCGACTGACAAAGTTTGAGATCATTGTCGTATTGTCGTTTTAGCGGACAGTATCGCAGTGCTGCACACGATTTATACCATTTAAATTTGAAATGCTCTCGAGTAATTCCAGTTGTGTTCATTCTCTTTCCAATTACGATGGGCATTTGTTTATCAGAAACCTTGTCAAAAAATGCAATGGAAAGATCAATCTTTTCCCTTTGAATAAGCAACGTTATATTTTCTTCACTGTCACTTTTAAAATCGATTTAAAGTTTAGATTCATAGCCTTATTTCGATTCATAAATAGTTCTTTAGATAAATTAGCCTTATATGAATAAAGATCAATTTCATATCGTAAAATCGCAAATTCGCAATGTAACATCTATCAATACGACTATACCGACAGTTATTCTAAATTTATATCGATAACCAAATTGCCCGCTAAAAAACATTTTTTCCGATGAGGATTACAGTCACGCCTGAACCATTTGGAACGAGTTCAATATTAAAGATTTAGGCGAGTGTAATGACCTGTATTTAAAATTTTACGTTTTAATATTAGCCGATGTTTTCAAAAATTTTAGACGCAGCTGTATGACTACATACAAGCTGGATCCTAGACATTTTTTTCGGATCGGGGTTATTCCTACTTAACCGAAGTACTTGTTTAAAAAGTGATCATACTTTAACCTAAAAAATTGACAAGCATGTGGTACCTTTATCGTGCCTTTTTGTCATTCATAAAAGTTAGTTCTACCGCGTCCTTAATGTTTAACTTATTCACAAGGAATTGTTATTCCTAATAGACAGCCAAATTGTAAACGTAAAGGTTACTTTTTGCATAAACTTAAAGCATAGAATATGGCGACCTATTCAGTTTTTTACGTACAGAGGTTGATTTTTAGGTAACTTTTCCATAGACAACTTTAATTGTTACTCAAAAGCCGTTTTAAAAAGTTAACTTCATGGTAATCATAAAAATTAACCTATTAAGAGCTTTCAAGTATAGAATTAGACTACTTGTTTTTTTACTAACCATATAAGTTAACTTATCGATAGGTTTTCAGAGATTTGTAATTAATGTCTTAAAAAAGTTACAAACTGACATCTTATAAAATTAATTTAATGTGAATCCTAAAAGTTAGCTTTTTAGTAGCCTTCTAGTACAAAATGAGACTACACGTTTTTTTAGTAACCACATAAATGTTATTTTCAGAGTTTTATAACTAATGTCTATAAAAGTTGTGAAAAAGATATTCTAAAAAGTTAATTTTACGTTAATCCTAAAAATTAACTTTTTGGTAGAATGTTTTTGTGTAGAATAAGACTGTATCTTATTCTACACCAAAACATTCTACATTCTACTACGGAAAAACGTCCTAGGAGAAAAAATCACCCTGAACCAAAATTACTTTTCTATCTCTGTTGGTTACTCTAGTTCGAAAAAATAAAACGGACTGTAGATTCACACAATTAAATTTATTTTCATTAAACATGTGTTGAACATGAGAGTGACAACTTAATACTAAAAACTTACGACTATTACAACTTAAAAGAAAATAATACTCGTTGCTGTATTGGTGGGAAACCTAACGAATTTTTAAATAGACAAACACTTATTTTAAAAATATTAAAAAGCAATGCAGATGAAACCTGCAGTCATTGTTTCGCTAATTATTTGTTGTAATGTTTAAATAACGATTTTGCATTGCTAAAAAATTTAGAAAAAAAATTTACACAAAAAAACACTCAAATAAACATATAAGCATGTATGTTACAAGCATCGGCTTAAAAGTCCGCAGTCTTGTTATAAGTATATAGGACCCGTAGTTGTATACGCTGAAATTAATTATTTTAAAAAAACTTGTATTTTCTACAAACACATTTGAAAAGAAACATTTTAGTGGAGTTGTAAGTGTAATTGATTATTATTAATTAGTGTTTAGTTACTGCTTACATGTATAATAAAAATCTAATCGTCTAACAATGAAATCTTTAGAAGTAAACTTTATTTTGATTCCAATATTACGCTCACACAACAGTTTTCTGGAACGTACCATTTGAATCCGATTATCGTCATAAACATTGTTCTTTTTTCTTTGTACTGTAATGATGTTTTTTATTTAATTTAAACCTAAAAATTATTTTTTTAACAAACTTGTAATGTGGATTGATACAAAATCGTATTGATAATAGTTCAAATTATTGCCCTAAATCAATAAAAAATATAAAGTTTGTTGATTGTAAAAACTTTTTTTTGTTGTTTTCGTTTCATCCGATACGGTACATGATTAATTTAATAACTTATTTTGCATTGCGGTAAATATCAATCGGCTGTGTGTCAACCGGGTACCAAACAGAAGCCTTTGTTCATATTTTAATCTCTTCAATGTGTCGGTCGTTTTGACCATTCGATGTCTTTTTCTTAGATATTGCAGTTCTAACGGAAATTTCATTCAAAGAATCTTATTCTGCCGATGCTAACAAAAAATTTTTAAAACAAATCGTTATTACCTTAAATTTAAGAAAATAAATTTTTGAATTTTATTTTGGCCAAAAGTAATAACTAAACACAAAATAACTGTCTATAAACACTTATCGTTCTTATCTTTGCAGTTTTTTACATATTACACCACTAAAAAAGTATTTCACTAAATCAATAATAATTATAAAAAAGAATAAACATTTGTATTTGTAATTTACAGAAAAAACGTTTCTTTGTTTTACAACTGGACGAAAAGTAATATTACTCTAAAATTTTATAGCTTACAAGACAGATGTAAATAATAAAAATTAATAAAACCATTTTTTTCTTAGGTTTCATATAGTTATTTTTAATTCTCGAATATATTCGAGTGCAACAATTACAGCAGGATAAAATGCGACACCACTCGAATTAATTCAAGCGTGCACATTTTGGCCCATTTAGCGCAATAGGATTAACTCGAGCATGCACATTAAGAGGTTAATTTAAACTTAACAAAAATATTTAAATTATTGAATTAAAATTAGACAAACGATCACCGTTTGTAAAATTTAAAATTATGTTGTTAAAGTGGGAGAGAATGGGTATAAGATTTTAAATAACCATTGGGTTGTTTTAGAAATAGTTTTAAATTGAACGTCGTTTTTTTTTACCTTCTAGACAATCGTTTAATTTTTATTGATGTGCGTGTCGTACAAGTCGAGTGTTAACTTTGTGTAATTGTGTTATACTAAAACTTCCAGTTATAAAGGTGAAACATTTTTATACATATTTTTAACAGACAGAAGAACTCATAATTCATAATTGCAGATGCATCGTCAGCATATAAAAACAAGCTTTCCCTAAATTTTTCATGTTTGCCCTGATTTTAGAATACCCAGATTTTTTACGATTTTTTAGATTTCTGGAACCTCTGTAAAAAATCAAATCAAATATAAATATTAATGGTTTAGTTAGGTATTCTTTCTAATTTTAGTTTCCGTAAAATGAATAGTTTCTACAGCCACGGAAATGGACGATTTAGTGGCGACCAAGATGTGAATTAGAAAATCGAGAAAATGAGTGAAAAAGGATTAAAGGTGATAAAATTTATTTTAGATAGACTTCAGGTTACTCTAACAGGTTGATCGTTAAACAAGTGCAAAAATTGTATATTTTAAACAGTAAATTACCTATTTAGATTGACTTTAAGTTATCCAAACAGGTTGAACGTCAAGCAAACAAAAATTGGTATTTTTATAATATTCATTGACTGTTCACTGCGCTATCTGCGTTATGATGGTTAAACTTATTATTGCTACTAAATAAAAATTTTGTGTGTCAGTAGCTACTTTTTAACTTATGTTTGCGTTTTATATCAGGTCAATTTTTGACCTTGGTGACAACGCAGTATAATCGTTCACATAGATCAGTGAGAACAAAGCCACTTAAAAGCTATTTAACGTAATTAAAAAAGTAAACTCTCAAATGAGAAGTAAAGATTTACTATAGCTATTTTATAATTTCTTCTTTTTAATAGTATCGGTATAGTTTACAGAAGAAGTAGAAAATTATAATGGAAAAATATTGCTTACTTTGTTTACGCCAAAAAATATATTTTTCAAGATTTTAAAATACCTTACATGATGCTGCCAACATTCCTCTTTTATAGAAACACATCTTTGTGTTCTTACAACTGATATTTTTTTAGATGTCCTGTGCCCCGTGCACGCGTGTGTGCTATATAAAATACATATTCCAAATTCCAGCCTTAATAAGAAAAGATAAAGCAGGTGTAGTAATTAATGCTCACAAATTAATGAATATATATTTATTAATTTGTAATACAATAACTTTATATAAGGAATGACGGAAGCATATTAATTATGTGTCAATACTATTACCATAGTTTTAAACATCCCGTTTCCAATAGCTCTTATTTACAACATTTTTTTTTATTAATAAAGAAACCTACAAATCTAATAGTAATTTTTTAAATAAGAGAACGCTTTGATAATACGCCCTGACCTAGTTTGCTTAAATTTATCATGAACAATACTATTATGTGCATTTTCAATATTAACATTTGGCTTATTATCAGTTAGTTTTGGTTTTATAGTAACATTATTATAAGAATTACGTAAATGTAGACTATTTTTTTTTAAATATTTTTTAACATTATTTTGAACTGTAAATAATCGTGGGGTATTGCATATTTCTATTATTTCTACCGGTATCCAAATTTTATTATCGATATTTTGTATTCAAACATTATTGCCAGCTCGAAGAAGGTTTGCCTCCATAATAGTATGTCGGAATGTTCAAATTAATTATTTTTTCTATAAAAGAATACAAGGGCACACTCACTTCAGATTTCATGCAACGTTTCGTGTTGTTTAACCAACACTTCATCAGGCCGCTCCACTGAGTCAGGAAAAATTTAATGATAAATAAATAATGTTACATATTACGACAAAAACGACAAGTATTTTAAACATCATTATTACTTTCAAAGCACTTCTTTAGATTTTTTTTGCTATGTCTACTCTCTTTTCTGCCAACCCTTTTGATCTAGGGTATCTAGGACTTGCAGTCAGCAACTGTCTAGACTAATTATTAGTAAACTTTTTAAATTCAAAACTTGAAAATGGTCATATTATCGCTTACTATAGTTCCAGGTATCCCATGTACGAAAAAAAAGGTTTTAACCTATGTATTACACTACTAGCAGTTTTATCCTTAAAGTAATGATCTACCCTACTCTTGCATTTATTGATGCCCGAGTGACCGGTATGAACAGTATCAAGCCTTTTTTTCTGATGCACTTAGGAATGATTACTTTTTCACCTAAACACAACACGCCGTTCTGTAATGTCATTTTTAAGTTTATACAAAACCTTTAGCACATTAAAACGTACTTGTGATATTGAATTAGGGTATCCAACATTACACCAATCTAAAACAACTTTGAAATTATCATCACTACAAGTTTAATTTTTTAGTTTTGCTAAACGTCTATCGCTAATTGGTAATTCAACACTCATGCAATGAACTATATCTAACAAAGAGTCATCATCACATACCGTATTTTTTAAGAATTGCCTTGACAAAAAGTCAGCCATAAACATTTTAGAACCCGGAACAAAAACAATTTTAAGATCATATTTTAACAATTTTAAAATCATGCGTTGCAATCTGGTACTTAACCTTATTTATATCTTTTTTAATTATAGTAATAAGCGGTTTATGGTCTGTTTCTACAGTAACCTTATAACCATAAATAAACTGATGATATTTTTCCACGCCACCACAAATGGCGTATAATTCTTTTTCGATAGGTGCTTTATCTTGCGCTTTTCCCTAACAAAATTTATTTTCTTTTTTAATTATCTCTCTTAAACGTGCAGTACTTTCTGTAAAATGAGGTATAAACTTCCAAACATTTTTGAATTTAATTTTTGCATTATTTCAGGAGCTGAAGAAGTGCCAAACGGCATGCTCAGATCTTCCGCATTCACAAATCTAATATAGTTTTCAGCTGACACCATGTGAATATAATACTCACAATATAATAAATTTATATTTAATTAATTGTAATACAATAACTTTATATAAGGAATGACATTAAGTATGTGTCAATACTATTTCCATAGTTTCATACATGGTGTACATTATTAGTAAAATATCCAATGCATGTAATGGTAGTTGGTAGAATAATGTTGTCTAGTATACCTAAAACACATGTTTAAGTAAAATATTGTAGATAATACAGGTGTATTAAATGCACAATGTACTAAAATTTACTAGATTATAGATGACTATTCGTTTAATCAAGGATTAGATTGCAATAAGTGTTGCTTCGGTAAATATATTAATTTTAAAGTATATTTTCTCATTTCGGGTATGTAATAACGATTCTACGCACCCATATCTAAATTGTAAATGCACGCTTTATCAAAGCGGAGATATAAAGTTGGTCGAATGCACTAGTGCATTTTAATTTACAGAATACTTTTAATAATAATAGTCTTTTTTCTCAAATTATTGTTAGTGCAATTGTTATAGTAATATTAACATTCTATTTTCAACAACTTTTACTACGAACTATTCAACTGATATAAAAGACGATCAGATCTTTTTATTCTATGTTTATCTCTTGTTAAGCGCGTTGTATGTCTGGTGAAACAAAGCAAAAAATGCGGGCGTCATGCTGTGCGACCTATAAATCACGTGTTAATTGTATAATTTTATTTTATGTTAATTCGTGTTATTGTTATTGTCAGAACAATTATTAAAAGTCAGGTTTACGTTTGCGTTTCCGCTAGCTCTTGTATGTATATTAAAGAAGTAGTAATTATGCCGGTTGATGGCGTTTGTATCATTTGTACATCTGGTTCCATCTGCCTTAAAAAACTTTCATTTGTTGTTAATTTGTTAACTTCTAATTTGATTAGATAGGCTGTCCTCAACATATTCTTCAACTACTACAGAACTTCGCCGACCATAGCAGAAAATCGTTAGAAGCAGTGTCCCGTGTGATTGAAAGTTGTATGTTGTGGTCTCAGCATCACATATTTTTTATAAGGTTTATCCATAAGACATCAGTTATTACAAAATGTTTGTTTTAGTGTTTGCAACGTTAATATGTACAATGTGATATTGAATATCAACCGCACTAAAGCGTTTGTAGTTTTATAGATCGACAAGTACCAGAAAAAACCACACTAAGTGCCACCTGATAAAAAAAATTTATTATAAGTATTTGAATGTATTGCACACAAGTATATAAATATTACCTTTATATGCAAGTAATTATCATCTGGTACATTATTAAGAAAAACACAAAATATGTTCCTTGCTTAAAATACATAAGATTTTATAAGTTTGTAATGCTTTGTTTCACGTTTTAAATAATTTTGAAGTAATGCATATGTTGATATGTTAATATTATTTTTTATATTAAGACAACTTTTTAACTTGGAGTAGGTACAGCTGTATGCAGACTTCTTAGATGGCATTTGCTTTAAATAAGCTAGTAAAACACTTTCTGTGTAGTTTTTTATTTTTTTGGTAACACACCAATTGATTAACTCATTATTGGCATACTTTTTTTACTTTTCAAAGGAAATATTTTATCGCGAATACTTGCTGCTTCTAAACGAAGTTTAGGATGAAATCTATTTCATTTTTTGAAAAATTTAGGCAACAACAATTATTTAAAACTTATAACCAAGTTTCAATATGTTGTTCTTCAGCTGAAATGTATGTGTTAACTTTTCTCTTTAAATTTTAGAAAACATTACAAAGCTCATCAACTTCAATATTTCGAATGCCATCAGTGATTGCATATTCCAAGTCTCCAATATTGCGCAGCTGATTTTTATGTACTGTATTTTTCAACTGCCCGTAAAAGTAAAAACTTAGTTGCGTAAGATCTGAAGATCGTGGAAGATATATCCCTTATTACCCACAAAACCATAAGTTCCATGTAGGTTCGATAAGCATTTCCAAATATTCATTTCTAAAGCATGCCAATAGTAGTTTGTGTATGGACTTCTAATAACACACTTAATTTAAAACGTATTCTATAAGAATGCCTATATAAGAAGAATAAAGTACTCTAAAAGATTCTTTTAAAAACACTTCTATAGGAATACTATATTTAATTTTAGAAAGAAGTGCTTATAGCATCCTTAAAATTGGCAGTTGATTGGAATCACTAAAGTATTAGAAATGTAGCATTCTAATGGCGTTCCCATATTGATTCTATAACAATGCATATAGAAGGAGAATAAAGTACCCTAAAAGATTCCTTTAAAATCACTCCTATAGGCCTTCTATATTAATATAAAAAATAAAGTGTTTATAGCAGCCTTGACAATGTATTAAAATTCAATTATTACGACTAACATGATAACATTCTTTTAGTGTTTTAGTACCTCTAAAATCGGTTTAATCGTTCTTTATTTGAGATAAAGAAATATAATTTTTAATATCAGAAAAAACCGTTTGTACAAGTTGCTAAATTGTAATACCTAAACAAAAATAATTTCCTGTAGAGATTAAACGCCCACATCTAAATTTTGTTGATAAAGATATGTATGCAATAAAAAACTTATGCATTTGCGTTTGATACTGTAAATGTAGATAAGATACTTTGATTTCTGAGAATTGTGACGAGATATGTACCGACTACCGAGTTTGATTCACCAGAAACGCTTCTAAGTAACTACTTATACGGTTACGGGGTTACGGGTATATGCAGTTTTACGTTTACGAAAGGAAGACGACTTCGGGTTTAGTCTATATTTGTAAATGTGTTCTTTTTTTGTGCTGAATTAAAGAAGAAAAAGCTATTAGAAGTTCTGCTGATTTAAGTAAAAGTAAGTACAAAAAGAAGCAATTGACAACATATCTATTTTTGTACGATCAGCTTATCCACGTTTTAGCGCTTTATTGTTATTGTTTATTTTTTACTTGGCATCCAGTTATTTTTTTAGAACAGGGTTGGCCAACCTGCGGACTTAAACTTAAAAAGCATTGTAATAAAAAATTTATTTTATTCATAAAAAGAAACATATTTTTGATATGAATCTAGTGAAAATGCATGCGACTGATAATAGATAATAAAAAATAATTAATCGCATAATTTGTTATAGAGTTAACCCAAAGTTGATTCAAAGGAGTTCCTATAGATGTTATTAATGAGAAGGTGTTCCAATGGCTACATCATGGCAAAGCGAGATTAAAAAATGAAATAATTAGGATGATGCAGCAAACTACAAATTCGCAAACCATTGATTAAAAATTATTATAGTTTAGACAAAGATACTGTACAAATTTCTTAATAAAAAATGACTAAAAACTAATCATTTCATGCTTTTTGTGTTTCTTATGGTATGCTAGTAAAACCCTGTAAAAGCATGCAAATCAATTACCTTTTAGTCGTTAACTTTGTCATGCTATTCTACAACATAGGAAAGTACTACATTGGCACTATTTTAAAGCATTCTAATGGAACGTGAAAACTTCTACCTTTGGCCTGCTTTTGTACAACGTCTAATAGGACCCTATAAGCACTAACTGTACAGCATTCTACTGGAGTGTCAAAACCTATCTCTAAACATAAACCATTCTACTGCTACAGGAAGGCTTTCAGTAATATCAATACTGCCTCTATGCTTCTAAAAGCATTATAATGGAACCTATTTGGTTTTGTGGGTATTCTTTTCTTGTATAGTAAAATTGTTGAATAAATTCAATTGCAGCTCGATTAGTACGAACCGTTGCACTGTCTTGCTGAAAGTAACCAAAGTCTGTTGTTAGAGCACATGGGAAATGGGTTTTAATGAAGTACCTGTGCTGTTACAGCTTATCCAAAATAACTTCAAATTATGTTTTAATTTTTTTAATTTTTAATGTACAGCAAAATAATTCATTCTTTCTTCCAAAACTTGATTATAAAGACGTGGTATTGCTATAAAAAAAAGTTTCTTTTTCAAATCGGTAATGGCAACTTAGCAATGTTTTATTTTTTTTTTTGGTTCTTCTAAACCTTCAACATCTTTAGTTTTCATTGCGGTTTATTGCATATAATAGCATGAAACTGATAATTTGCTTGTGAGTTAGAGCAATATTTAAAATTTTTCTAATAATTTCATTATTAAATTTGATACATTGAGATTTGTTTATTTTTAGACAAGGAATTTAATGAATTAGCATTATGTAATGTCATTTATGAAATTAAATAACTAATTCTTAACTATTTCAAATCAAAAAAAATTTTTATCGAAACCTTGGTAAACTCAAATTAAAAACTGCAAACATGGCAAATTACACAATCGAAAATGAAATTTATTGTTATAATAAAAAAAATTACTTACGTTAAATCCAAGTAATTGTAGGAAACACAATTTAGTGGCCACAAAGAAAAGTGAGCATAACAACTTATTGGACAAAAGGTAAAAAAATATAACAATAGAAGTATTTACAAAAGGTAAGTAAAACTACGAGCTAAGCTTGTTGACCTTGAACAAACAATATATAAACAGTTACTTAGAAATAGATAAATAAAATTTTAAATCTTTTTTTGCATAATTTTATTATTTTTTTGATAATGCGTATTTCTTCTGAAGTTGTGCATTATGATTTTTCGTGGAGTTAGTAATTATTATATTAATTAGTTTAATCAGAAGGTACAAGCAAACCTAACTAGCTATTTTTCTTAGATTTTTTTTAGAACTTTATAACTAGAATTAAAGCAAGAAACTAATTAGTCAATTAATAATTACTTGTCAGGTATAGCTTTAAAAAAATTTAAAAACGTGGCTCAGAATAAGAGAAATATACGTGTTAGAAAGAAATAGATATAAGTTTGTTTACAAATGTTTACTGCAAGTACACGTACCAAATATGCACATAATTATGTTTCTAAAAACACCATTTAGGGGGGTTACTGTTTATATGAATTTAATTAGTGGAAGGCTTTAAATCACGTTATTTGTAAACGAAAAAAATAGAAGCAAACTCAAAAAATCTAATATTTTAAGTATTTAATCAACAAAATACAACAATGTGAACATATACTTTTATCTGATTACATTGTAAATTATAATTTTATAACGTTTTAAATTATTCATTATAAAATTTTGTTGACTATGTCATAATTAGAGTTAGTGGGAGTTGCGGTCGTGCGACTTGCGGTCAAGTAAATTTTTAATTAAATGCAGTGGGACTTGCGGTCAATTTTATTTTCCTAGTGGGACTTGCGGTCACCTCATAGTTGCGCGTATAATTACATATAACAATAATAATAATAATGAAAATAATAATAATAAACGCAACAAACAGTTAGATGGATATGTATTTATTTGTGATGCACAACTTGCACTTTACTTTAAACTTAGGGTTGGTAGAAAAGTCTTTTTCAGAAATATAAAAGTAGTTTGATAAACTCACCCACGGCAAAACTTTTATCGTTCATTGTTATATTAACGAAACAGACGGCGCGGCGTCCGTATTCCTAAAATAATAAATAATTATTTCTTTGCACACCTAAATTAGTAAAGAAACTTTTTTTGTCAACACTACGTCTGTTACACGTCACCGACAAAAAAACATTCTATAAGTAATGAATTTAAGTATCGCCTTACGTGTCCTTCTATTGAGATTTAAAAATTAACCTTAAAACTCAAAACCTTCCCTTAACAAATTTTAATTAATGGGACATTGAGTTTTATTATATTGTTTCCAACCCCTTTCTGACTATTGAACCACAACCAATGAAGTATACTATTTACCTGGTTAAATTTTAGTTGTTACCTACTATTAAAACTTATAAACGACTACGTTTTCAACATTAGGTACCTTGAAAGAAGGAAGTATGATTTATTTAACATATTTGACTATAGACATTATTTGTTAAGGCATTTACGTGATGTTACAATACCAACTTGTATGTAGCGGTAATAAGTACTTTAAAGCTTAAAACTTACTTAATGTAGGTACCTACGCATGACTTAACATCAGAAAATTAGTAGGAAAAGGTCCATACTCTTCTAAGAATTCCAGCAATTGTTGGCATTTTTTCCCGCCAACTATGAAGCCAACTAAACAGCGATAAACAAATTTTTAAACTTAATTTGCAAATTACAAAGTTAAGCTTACCTAAACTGTAATTCACATTGTTCGCTAAAATCCTAAATCAATACATTGTAGTTTTCAAACAATTTTTTTTTCACTGGTATTTTTAAGAATTAGAAGACAAAGATAAGCTTTTGGTTTTTTGTAATACCGAAGCAAAAGAACCATTACAGTCGCACAAAAAAAATTTTATGGATGGGACTTTTAAAAGCTGTACAAAGCAATATAAACAACTGTACACCATCCACCTCGATCTTAGAAGCTCATCGACTGAAATCAAAATTGTTCCGATAGTTTTTGCGCTTCTGTGCAATAAATCGTGCGCAACCTACAGAAAACTGTTCAAAGTAATTAAGGAGACAACGTTATGGAACCCTCGTACCGTATCAGTGGATTTTGAGCAAGCAGCCATTACATCTTTAAAAGAAATATACCCTATCGTGGCCATACAAGGGTGTAACTTCCACTTTCATCAGGCTTTATGGCGAAAAGTTCCAAAGTTGGAATTAGTTCAAGCTTACAAAGAAGACAGTGTAACCAGAAAACATCTCCGTATGCGTGCAGCATTATCATATATACCAATTGATAGTATTGACGAAGGTTGGATAGCAATTCAAGAAACCACACTAATTAACGACAAACTGACATTATTCTATGACTACTTTGTGGAACAGTGGCTCGAAAATCCCGCAATAAAGCAAGAAATATGAACTGCTGTGAAGCTTTGCACAGGACAAACAATGCGGTTGAAGGGTGGAATCGAAGACTAAATTCAATTGTAAATCGACCACATCCAAATGTGTACGCATTAATAAAGATACTAAAAACAGAATCCAACCACAGCTCCTTTTTAATGAAGCGATGCGACTTACAGTTGGAAGCAAAGAAACGGCGCAAAGTGTACATAAAGTAGACGAAAGAATTGCAAAGTGTTTGGAGGTTTTTAAACAGACTAATGACATTAAAAAATGTTTATCAGCATTAGCATACATCGCAAAATTCGAATAGGGAATAACGAATAACTTGTAAATATTGTACATATATGTAAATAACAGAAAAAAAAAAGAAAGTACAGTAACATGTAAATAATTAAAACTTAATTGTAATAAACGAATAAACACGTCTTTATTTATTTTATTTATTGCTCTTATATCAATCCCACTTTCTGTGAGACAATGGCCGAAAACGCCAAAAATTTAAAGTTTTCTTAATTTGTAATATTTATCAATTTTAATTTGACTTGAAGAAGCTAACCCAATTATTGGCGAAACGTTTTTTTTATATACATACATCCAAAAATTCAAGAATGACTTTAATAAAAATAGGAAGAAAATCTTAAATACTCTAATTGGCATAGAAAGAACCCCTACATCCATTACCTAAACATGATGACTACCCTATATTAAAACATAAAGATATATACCTAATTATACTATGAGGTGACCGCAAATCCCACTGCGAAAATAAAATTTACCGCAAGTCCCACTGCATTTCACTAAAAATCTACTTTACCGCAAGTCCCACGACCGCAACTCCCACGACACGCATAATTATATACTTTACGTTTTAATAATGTTAGACAAGAATAGTTTGCAAATATTTTATTAAGATCGGTTTTACATACTCAATTCATATTATTCTACTTAAATTAATTTAATGTAAGTCCTATGTTGCTTTACAATATTTAAAAATAATAGGCTGCCAAAATTATATCTAATTTAGTTTTACGTGGTCATTCAATATTGTGTAACGAATTTATTACTTAAAAACTAATTTATTTAAAACGATTAGATCTACGTTTACTTATTATAGAAATATGTACACTTTTAAATTAACCGAACTAACAAAATCTAATAATAAAAACACTTACACTACAATTTATGTATACCGTTGTATAACACTTAAGATAAGATAACGTCCTCGGATATCACTCTTGTTTACACTAATTATCACATACACGATTATTCTCGATTTATTTATGTAGACAAACACGTGTTAACGATTTATTTTCACTTGATAATCTTCTTAACACATTCGCATTCCAGCAATAACTGACCTACGATTTCCATCTTCGGCTTTTATAGACATCAGCGAATTCTTCTCGATCGTTCCTCACTTTTCGTTATATTTTCTAGAAACTAGATAACAGTTCTAGAAGGCTCTTGCATTTGCAAGTAATTTCTCGGACGTTTCACTGCCCCCTTCTTAGGACTGTTCTGTCCCAGAACAGGAGACTGGATGTGACACCGGTAAAGGGATCGTGGCGATAGCGGCAGCTTCCTCCATTTCGGCAACTTCCTTGACCATAGAAGTAACAGTCAATGGACTTTTCCTGACCCAATACTCTCCTCGGTTGGTAACTACAGACCAACACTTGAACGCCTGTTCCTCGGAAGACGACCTCCAACATGTTTCGAACTGTCCTCCAATTCAATTTGTCTGAGCCACAACCAAGCTTGGGTACTGCCAATTTCTTAACAAGATGGAACTCCATTTGTCTCTTGAGACTCCATAATGTTCGCCACAGATCTTTGTATAACGGCTTGACACGTGAGTATTTCTTGGTGACTAGATAGAAAACGAAGCGTCCGTCACCACGTAGTCCTAAAACCTTTCCGACTGCCGGTTGCTGTCTTCGTAATTCATCTAGCTGCCCAAACTTCTTTTTAAACACGACTGCAACCCCTTTTGACATGTCAAGGTCCTCGCTCACGCAATGTGCGATGGCGTAATCTTTTTGTGTCTGGAACAGATCTTGTTGTTCCTTGGTGGTAACTCCGAACCTAGCTTTTCCAGAACCTCCGTATAAGTTCATAAACTTTTCGAACTCCATTTCTTCGATTGGATTCCTGGTTCTGCTACTTATTACTCTGGTTCGGACCTGAACTTGCGGATTGTGGTTATCGCCAGCAAACGGGGCTAGACGATCGACGTGGACCACTTTTGGCTTGCCTCTGGGCGGTTTTCGGATGCGGTATATAACGTCGTTAATACGCTGCACGACTTCATAGGGGCCCTCCCATTGCCTTTGCAGCTTCGGCGACAAACCACGTCTCCTTTGAGGGTTATACAACCAAACCATATCGCCAGGTTGAAACCCACCATTTTGCGCCTTGACGTCATATCTTGTTTTTATCCTGTCGCTGGCAATTTGTGTGTTTTTACGAACCTCTTCATGTACTTCGTCTAGCCTCTTTGCCAGCTTGCTGACGTAATCTTCTCCAGCGACTTCTTCTTCCGGTCTTCGTCCAAATTGAAGATCGCATGGTAATCTTATCTCACGACCGAGCATGACACAGGATGGTGTTTGACCTGTGCTTTCGTGAACGGATGATCGGTACGCCATTAAGAAGAGGTGCAAGTACTGATCCCAGTCTCTTTGATGTTCGGACACTACCTTGGCTAAGTACTTGCCCATTGTTCGATTCATCCGTTCAACCATGCCATCAGACTGAGGATGGAGAGGCGTTGTCCTAGTCTTTTTAATTCCTAACAGTCGGCAAACTTCTTGAAACAGCCCAGACTCAAAATTGCGGCCTTGATCGGAGTGTAATTCCAACGGAACTCCAAACCGGCAGAAAAACTCCTTTACTAATACGTCTGCGACTGTAGCTGCTTCCTGATTGGGTATGGCATAAGCCTCCGTCCATTTCGTGAAATAATCCATCGCCACCAAGATGTATTTATTTCCCGAATCGGATTCTGGGAACGGCCCTGCGATGTCAATCGCTACTCTTTCCAAAGGGCTTCCTACGTTGTATTGTTTCATGGGTGCTTTGCGCTTTCTCGCTGGACCATTTCCTGAAGCGCAGACTATGCATTTACGGCACCATTTCATGACGTCCTCTTTGCAGTTCATCCAGTAGAATCGTTCTCGCACTTTACCCAACGTCTTCTTAATGCCAAAGTGTCCTCCTGATGTCCCATCGTGGAGAAGCTTCAACACTTCGGTCACCCTGCTCTTCGGCACTACCAGCTGTAGTCTGTTTCCCGTACCCTCGGCATTTTCTAGGGATCGCTTAAGAAGACCGTCTTCTACTATCAAGGAGTCCCACTGCGCCCAGTACGCTTTGATATTTTTGCCCAAAGCACTCACTTCTTCCCAGGTTGGTCGTCGGCCGTTTTCTTTCCAGTCCAGGAGTAGTCTTTCAGGATCGTCTTCTTGTTCGCGACGTAACTGCTCAGGTTCCCACTCATCATCAACCATAGCAGTTCTCCGGAGGCATTCGACTTTTTCTTCCAGTCGCGAACAATGGCTGCAGTCCGCCGGACATGGTCTTCTAGACAAGGCATCAGCGTTCCGATGACTGTTTCCGGCACGGTGTTCTGTGTCGTAGTCATACTCTTGCAGTCTCTCGATCCATCTTGCCACTTGTCCTTCTGGGTTACGGAACTGCAGTAGCCATTTTAAAGCGGCGTGATCTGTTCTCAGTAAAAATTTTCGTCCATACAAATACTTGTAGAAATGTTCGATGGACTTAACAACTCCCTCCTAGTCACGCAATAATTCCTTTCTGGCCTGGACAAAACCTTGCTAAAGTACGCGATAACTTTTTCTTGTCCATCTTGAACCTGCGAAAGGACCGCGCCTATGGCCATATTGCTTGCGTCGGTATCCAAAACAAACTTTCCATCTTCTCGTGGATAACTCAAAATCGGCGAAGTGACTAGGGTCTGTTTTAGTTGATTAAAAGAATTTTCACAGTCTTCATTCCATCTAAATTCTGCTTTTTCTTCGGTTAATTTTGTCAATGGTTTGGCAATATTGGCAAATCCGGGTACAAATCTTCTATAATAAGTGCACAACCCAAGGAAACTTCGGACCTGATGTTTGTCGATCGGTCTTGGCCATGCTTGCACTGCTCGGATTTTGTCTGGGTCAGCCCTTACTCCATCTCTAGATACGACGTGGCCAAGGTATTGGACTTCCTTCTTAAATACGTGGCACTTCTTTGGGCTCAGTTTGAGGTTAGCCCCACGTAATCTCTGGAACACTTCCTTCAAGTTGTTCAAGTGCTCTTCAAACGACCTTCCAACCACGATCACGTCGTCCAGGTAAACCAAACACGTCTTCCAAGACAATCCGCGCAAGATGGTCTCCATCAAACGCTCGAACGTTGCAGGAGCGTTACACAGGCCGAAGGGCATTACGGTGAACTGCCACAAACCAGTTCCGATCGTAAAAGCTGTTTTTCACGATCCTTGGGTTCTAATTCTACCTGCCAGTATCCACTCTTTAAATCTAACGTAGAAAACCACTGGGATCCTGACAGGGTGTCTAGCGTATCGTCAATTCTGGGTAAAGGGTAGCTGTCCTTTTTGGTCACGTCGTTTAGCTGCCTGTAGTCTACGCAAAACCTCGTTGATCCATCTTTCTTCTTCACGGCAAGAGTACCACTGGGGATGCCCATGGACTACTTGAAGGTTCAATCACGCCTTCTCTCTCCATATCCGTAATTATTTGTTCGGCTTCTTCTCTTTTCGCCAAAGGAAGTCTGCGTGGATGTTGTCGTATCGGCCGAGCGTCTCCGGTATTAATTTTATGTTTCACCACGTTAGTTCTTCCTTTGGAGCCACTCTCCAGCGCGAACACATCTTGGTACTCTTGGATCAACACTTTAACTTTAGCCAGCTGGTCTTGGCTGAGGTTTTGGCATTTGGTGGTAAGAATGTCCAATAGATGTTGTGGACACTTTTTCGGCGACGTATCTTCGTTCGACTTCACGCATCTCACAATTTGTGATACTAGCGTGCATTGGCCTACCACGGTCTTCTTTTTCAGCGTTACAGGATCTGAGTTGATGTTTAAGATCCTTACTGGCATCGTGTTCTTTACTCGTACTAAAGTTCTTCCAACGAGTAGTTCCTTTTCAACTAAACCGCCCTCCATTGGTTCAATCGCGCGTATGTAGCCTTCCCGGAGATTTCCATCCAGGCGTGCCATCACCACACTTTCAGTCCTTGCAGGCAGAGTCACGTCTTCACTCAATAAGACTCGCACGGCTGCCTTCTCTGACGAATGAAAAGGAATTTCTTCATTGTCGATCTTCAGGACATCATTCTTCATATCCAAATGGAACCCATACTTCTTTATCACGTCCATTCCCAGGATAACTTCTTCCGTGATGTCGGCTACCAGTACTTGGTGGTCGAGTACTCCATTTCCTAAACCAATGGTTACTTTGACTTGTCCGTGAGTAGGTATTTCGTCGCCCGTCGCTGTTCGAAGTCGTGCTGTTACTGGTGATGTCTTCTCGTTTTCCAATAAGATGTCAGGACGAATGATGGTCTTCGTCGCTCCCGTGTCAACCAGTAACTGGACGCTTCTCCCATTGATCTTGCCATCGAGATAAATGCTATGCAATTTCTCTCTAGGCGATGCCATTTGGATGGTAATCTCCGGGGCATGGCTCGTTGAGGTCGACTTTCGCCCCATTCGGTCGACCCGTTCTAGTTTTCCGGACGCTCTTCTGGTTTTCTTTTGGGCTTAGTACAACGGCGTCGTACGTGGCCCACTTCTCCGCAGTTCCAGCACGTCAGTTCTCTTCTTCGAGCTTCTCGTTCCCGAAATACCCGTCGCACTATGTCTTCAATGCTTTCTTCTGTGTGCGAGGATACTTCTGCAGCACAACGGAGCTTATGGCTGCCTCGGTGCGACGCTTGTTTCGCCGCCTCGAACTCCAAAGCATGGGTTAATGCGTCATCCAACGTTTTCGGTCGTGCTAACCGGAGGGTCTGCTGTGTTTCGCTGTCTCGGAGGCCGTCTACGAAGGTTTGAATAGCTAATTGCTCCAAGAAGGTATCTGGCGCTGTAGGATACGCAAGCCGTGTTAGTCTGGCGATGTCAGCCTCAAACTCTTGAAGACTTTCGGCAGCTTTTTGAACCCGACTTTTAATTTGAGCCTGGTATACTTGTTGAAGATGAGCATCCCCATATCTCATTTCTAATCGTGATATTAAGAGTTCGTAATTTTCTTGCAGGTGGTCCGGAACAGTTTGTAAAATTCCAAGCGCTTCTCCACGTAAGGACACTATTAAAGACGTCGCTTTCTGCTTGTTGTTCCAACCATTAGCTGTAGCTGCGGCTTCAAACTGCTTGTAGTAGGTTGACCATGGAACTTTACCATCAAAATTCGGAGGTACAACTTTGAACTTATGAGTGTTTTCTTCTCGATGGTCCATTATTAAATCTTCACTCGTGACGCTTCCTTCCCGTGACAATTCATTTGGTTCATTCTCTCTTCAAGCAGTTGTATTCTTTCTCTCAATTTTGTTTTACTTTGTGTCCTACTTGTTCTCTTTTGTCATTCACAGATTCGCAAATTTCTTCTTTTAAATTTAACATATCTGCTTGAGTTTCCTCTTGCACAATTTTGATTTGATTTTCTATGCTCGTTTGTATTTCTTCTTTTAATCGTCTAGAATTTTCCATCAACTTTTCTTCTATTTTCTGGGTATTTTCAAATAATTTTTCTTCAATTTTCTGAGAGTTTTCTTCCATTTTCTGCGAATTTTCGTAAAACTTTTCTTCCATTTTTCTAGAATTTTCGGACAGTTTTGCTTCGATTTTCTGCGAATTTTCGCCCATTTTCCTATTATTTTCTTCCATATTCTTATTCATCGATTCAAGAATTTCAAATATTTTTGAATCCATTTTCTCTTTTTGCAAACGCGTCACCGGCATAAATTTAAATATAACACGAATATAAAGTTTTTAAATACACTACTTTATAAACAAACACGCGTATCGTATCTCGAGCGATAATAAATTACTTAATGGTATTTACACTAATAAAAATCGCGAACAGCTTTATCTATTTACACGATTTCCACGGGTTTAAAACCGAACACCTGACACCAATTTGTAACGAATTTATTACTTAAAAACTAATTTATTTAAAACGATTAGATCTACGTTTACTTATTATAGAAATATGTACACTTTTAAATTAATCGAACTAACAAAATCTAATAATAAAAACACTTACACTACAATTTATGTATACCGTTGTATAACACTTAAGATAAGATAACGTCCTCGGATATCACTCTTGTTTACACTAATTATCACATACACGATTATTCTCGATTTATTTATGTAGACAAACACGTGTTAACGATTTATTTTCACTTGATAATCTTCTTAACACATTCGCATTCCAGCAATAACTGACCTACGATTTCCATCTTCGGCTTTTATAGACATCAGCGAATTCTTCTCGATCGTTCCTCACTTTTCGTTATATTTTCTAGAAACTAGATAACAGTTCTAGAAGGCTCTTGCATTTGCAAGTAATTTCTCGGACGTTTCAATTGGTTATCTTATATAAACTCAACGTCTATTTTGCATCGTTTTACTACATTGCAAAATAATAGAATGGCAATATTCTAATGAAACGTAATGCCCTATGATTTTCGTGTTAAAGAAAATAAATGTACATATTTTTTATTATATCCTTAGTCAAGTAAGTTAGAATTAAGTATAAAGTGCCAGCGATTCAGAATATGTGTTGTAGCGAAGTGAAGTGCTGAGTACAATAAAAAAAAGTGCGGGGAAAGAAAGTAGAGCAAGGAGGGGAGTCGGTGAGAAGCAGTGGCGAAGTACGGGTGATAGGCGACAGTAGAGAGTCGCTGAGAAAATTGGCGAAGCGAGGCCAAAAAATTAAAGTTAGTGAACTTCCGAAGTGGTACCAATGAGCAGAAAATTAGTGAGCGCTGCAACAAACTGAAAAAGTAAAGCAAAAGTACCAAGAAGCCGATACGTCAAAAAATAAAGTTCTCAAAGAAAAAGCGGAAGTAGATGGTCTGCAACATTACGACCTCAGCCAGCGAATAATAGTACCCAGCTAAGGGTTAGTCAACCAGAAAATAGTAGTTACACAGCGAAGTAGTAGTGACTAATAAGAAACTGTGAAGGAAACCACCCGCCTGTGGAAAGACGACCGACGCCTCCAAGAGCGTAGTGAGGAAGACGCCGAAATTACCTGCCAGCGATTCTTCGGTAAAAGGTTAGATTTTTAAGAGATATTTTGTATTTTCGTAAACTTATGTTTTGTTTCTTTTATTTGAGTATTGGGGCCCTATTACATAAATGTTTGTTTTTCTATGTATTTTATTGTTAATATAAATTTGTTTGTTCTACAATATTTCTTTCTTGTACAAAATCAAAGGGTTTACCTGGAAGTCTTGGGAGAAAGAAGTCTCATTTTATTCTATTCAAAATAATAGCCGGAGCAATTCATTTATTATCACATGTTATGTTATTAGAAAAATAAAACGCTTTTAACAAAATTTAAAACACCATAACGTTACACTAACAAAAAGAGTTTTAAACGGCCAGTATTGGCCAATATTCAAATATCGGGAACAGATCGGCACCATATGGTTTCAACTTTGTGTGCTACTAGGGATTTGTTTACAAAAACTACAAATGTTTAGTAAAAGCATTGTCTGCAATAAATAATATTGAATTAAAAAAAAAAACAGTTGGTCTGACACCACTACCAGGCATACCTCGAAGTCAACCAGCTTCTTGATATACCTTCTAATTTTTTTTGTTTATGTTCGTATTTTTTTTGTCTAACTGATTAGCGTCTAACCTAGCAACAATAATTTACATGTTTTCATAATTGCAGTTGTATCAGTTTTGTTAATTTTATCTTTAATTTTTTTATTTTTGATGGTACTTTTAATGTTGAAGCAGTACGATTCCAAAGCGTTCTTGACAAATATAGTTGATTTTCATTTTCAGATCTATATTTTTTGCCGTTAATAATCATACGTTAGATTTTTTTTTGCTAATCATTTTGTTTTCTTTGTTGGCAAATTTTTACAGCAGAGAGATTAAAGCTCACGTGCAAATGAAGCCCATATATACTCTACTTTACAAACAATTACTGCTACATCACTCATTTCGATATAATTTACATACAAAAGTGTACAAAGACATTAAATAGTACTTTACTGTAAAAATCATTATCACTACTTTTGTTTACAAAAAATATATTGGATTACAATACGAACAAAGTAGGCAAGAAGCAACTTACCATACTTGTTACAGGTATGATAAAAATTAAAATTATATACCAAAATAGATTTATATAATAGGTGCTGAGCTTTAAAAAAATAAATATGTATAATAATTGTAAAAAACATAAGTATTGACAAGTTTCAAAAGAACGAAACAGCTGTTCTCTATTTTGACGGCTTTACTTATTATCTATGGATCATTGACTTTTGCTGTCATTAAACCCAATGTCAATTTTTCTACCATCGTACTAATTTATTATTTTTAATTTACATACATTTATTCAGATAATAGGTGTTTTTGTTATAAAAATGTCAATTAGTTTAATAATAAACCGCTGAACTTTTAAAACACTAAGATACATTTGCAATTGTCTCCTACGTTCTTAATTATAGGTACAAAATGTTTTTACATTTTTTGGAAACATAACACATTTGTAAATATTTCAAGTATATTTTAGCAATAATCGATGAAATGTGTTTTACTTTTCAAGAAAAATTCTTTCCAATAAAACATTTTGATTTAGCATTGAATGAGTCTACTTATTGATAATTGTTTATATTTTACTTGCTAATTAATCGTTACAAAATTAATCAAGATTAGTTTAAGAGAAATAATATAAGTGTTAATTACAAATACTATTAATTATTATATATGTATGTACATAAATAAAAGCAGTGTTAATTAAAATAAATTTTTCCATACAGTGTTGTTTTTAGTTCAATTAGTACATCGTTATATTTAACAAGATTTTTAAAAAATCGCAATGTAGCAGTAGGTGTTACGTTGTAAAGTATACAAAATCGTAAGTCTAAGAATTGTAAATTTTACAACCATTAAGAATTTTAAGACCCTTAAACAAAAATTAATTTTTTGCAGTCAATATCAAAATTTTATAATATTAAAGAACATTAAAAAAAATAAGAGTTTTATAAAGGAGTTTCTTTATCTTATATAAACCATTAAAAGCGTATTTTAGTATATTGAACATATTCTCATTTAGAACCGATTACACATGTATCTATAAACGTTTTCACACGTATTGTCGGTTAGATTTCAGACTTCAGTTGAACTTGATTGTACTATAAAAGAGGAAGATATGCGTTTCACGTTAAAAAATTTTATAGAAACAATAAAAATCTTATTACTTTTTCTGTAGTAAGTTTAAGGGTCGAATAGTAAAAAGATTGCTACGCACAGGTGTAAACATTGCTACTGGAAAATATGTTGAGTAATAAATTTAAAATTTGTAGCTGTAAAGCATTCAGCCAATCAAAATTATATAATACATTTAATTTCCTAACTAAATGCACCAACAATCTAACATTAACATTTATGATTTTTTATACTTTTGTTACGTTCTTTGTGTTTTCTTAAAACTTAATAGTGGTAAGTACCTATATATATATACATATTAAATATTTCAAAACAAACACAGTATATATAACTTCAAAAATACTAATTTACGCAACAAGCGTCGAAAGTAAAACAGAGCATAATAAACAGTAATGGAACGCAAAACCGCATGGCCAAGCTTTGAATTTGAGTGAATGATGCTATGAAAGTTTTGAGGAGTGTAACATACATTTTTATTGTAGTTATTTGTTTCAATCCCTTCTATTGGGATTGAAACAAGTTACTATTTAAAAAAACACAAGAAGGAAAATAATAAATTAATTTAGAAATAATTTTTTGCGTTACGTTTTTAAAATCACTTGAAATGTAATGTTGCTGCTACATCTACTAAATTTGTCAAATTTGACATTAATTTTAACATTGTTTTTTTTTTACTTTTACATTTACTTTTATGTAGATTTCTAGTTTCTCTTTTGCCACTCTACAAGTATAACTAAATATTATTAAAAAAAAGCACATTTTGTACAACAAAGAATAATAAACAAAAAGCATTAGATAGTAACAATCCATTAACAGAAGCAAACCATTTTTACTGGCCCCATCAAAGTTTTCAGGCAGAATGTTGGTTCTGCTAAGATAAAGAATATGTAAAAATGCAATAGTAAATTGTTCGTAAGCTAATATCAGATTTTTGAAATGATATTTTAATGACTCAACAAAAATACTTATTGCAAACAAAAGTAATTATAATTTTAATTAGTTCTAAAAGTGGTCAACGTAAGTTAATGTTACTTCCGCGTAATTTAAAATAACTTTGAATAAACTGCGGGATTTACCATAATTACAGTGAATCAAATTGCTTAATTTGCAACCTCATCTTTTCTTCTAAATTACCACTTGTATCTTTTTAGGTATTTAGTAGTGTTAGGTAAATAATATTTTAGGTTAAAAAAAAAGAAAAAAAATGTATACTGTTAAAGAGAGGGGAGAGACCCTTAAAGTTTTAAATAGGGGAAGTATTATACGTCACGAGGTGACGTTTAGCGAGTGTAGTTGGGGATCCCCTTGTTTCAAGTGGTGAGACGGAGGGACGCAAAGCCGACTGTTAAAGCAGCGTCACTCTGCGTGCTTAAGTTGGTTATTAGTAAGTGTGATTAGATTTGTTTTAGTGCGAGAAAAAAAAAGGAAAATCTATACAGAAAGGGGTAAGTCGCATGAAATTAATACTTGGGGTAAATTGATATGACAGACAACCTTATTTATATAATTAGTTGTGCTTAGTGTGATCAACTAATTAATCTGAGCTTAGCGCCACCATATAATTGTTGTGCTTAATGTTATCAACAACAAATCGGTCTGAACCGTGTGCCAACCAAATTGTCAATTAATTGTCATAATGCGCTGAGTGTGCCATTTTTCTCCTTTAGTATTTCTTTTCGTGTGGCTCACCGCCTGAGATTTTGTTTAATTGTTTCAAAGACCCGGAAACAATGTAAATCCGTCCGGCTGATGGCGTGGTTAATTATCTTAAAATATAAATAGTTTTCTTTTGATCTTTTTCATTTTTTTTCTTTTCTTTTACATTGTTCAAAAATAAAATAAATTGTCACTCAATCGAATTTGTTTCATTTTCCCGTTCGAGTGGCTGACGGTGCGTATTCCCTATCGTTGCACACATTAGCTTATCTGGTAAGTACACATTTAAGTGGAGAAAAGTATACTCGATTCATAATGTTAATTTACAAAAAAAATCCTTAGTTACGGTTAGTTTCTAACAGTAGATAAGCACGTGCATCATAATAAATTTATGCTGACAAACAACATGTTTAAGTTACAAAAAAACTTCCTATTAAAATCATAACAACCAAATTATTCATTTGTATGTATTTAATTTTTAAATGTTTTGGAATTATCATACACATTTTTAGTTGCAACTTATTCATAATTTTCTTCTTTGGAGATAAAAGTTAATTAATGGAGCTTTAGTTTCACATTATTTAACACTCCTTTTACAATGCGGTTTGCTCTGATTGTCAAACGTGTGGTTTTCAATACATATTATTTCGATAAGCATGTTTTATTGCTGCCTAACAAAAATGTTAGTACTACATAGGTGTCCAAAAACTGATTGATATTCCTAATTTTACGTGAGACGAAGTATGTTTTCTTTATTGTGACAGAAACGTTAAATATAGTTTATCAGACTTTTGTTTGTGCGTGCTATAATCTAATTATAATTATAAAAAAAATAATCGGTTGTTTTAAATTTTTTTAGTTTTAAAATAATTACCAAAAGTATATTTGACAGGTTAAGTAATTTTACCAGTCAAATAACACAACTACTCAATTTGCAATAACCACATCTTTAAGAACTGTATGACAATTCAGAAGAGACCAATTATGCGTTGGCAAGTCTCGTTATCTTGTTAAAAATTTAATCATAAATTCTTTTTAATTACGTTATAATAAATAACACAAGATAACTACTACAAAAATAATCAGTTTTATTGTTATGGTGTCAAAGTGTTACAACACTAGTGCAATTCACTTGTTTATACAGTAAAAATTATACATTTAAAAGTAATTATAAGCAAAAGTTATTATTCACCGTTATTTTCTTCTATAATTAACGCTTTGTTTCTTTTTACACTATTATTTTACAATGTTTTTTTATATTTTGTAAACAAATGTTTTTTATGAAACGATTAAAACGGTTTTTAGTTCAATACATCATTATTAAAACCATCAATTTTTTAACTGCAATTTTTATATAATTTTGTTAACTTCTTTTCTAAAAATAACACATATTAATTATTAAGCGCTAAATTATTTATTATTATTGTTCAAACATGAACAATTACATTTAATTATTACTACACATTTGTAACATAATCTTTTTTGCTAACGTAACTTATTACACTAAATGTAAACTACCTCTGTATTAGCATTGAATAATAAATGTAAGAAGAAATGCAACTTAAGGGGCGATATCGTATCGACTGCTTGGATCGAGATATAGAGGTCGCTACGTTCGTATTGGATCGAGATTTTTCAGTTCTTGCGTGTCTGTCGACTTGTAAACTTCGGAATTGAATTGAAAGTTTTTCTTGGGTTAACATTGCGATACGATTTTTGAAATTCTGGTAGTAGTAATTAATGTTTGTTTGAACTTTTGTTTAGTTTAAGTGTAAATATATTATTGATTTATTTTTAAAATGGGAAAAGTTACAGATCACGGTTGTGTTTATATTAATTGTTAAAATAATAATACCGAAAACAAAGGTACTAGTTTTCTTAAGTTTTTTATTAGTGATAAAGTGCGTGCTAAAGAATGTTAGAAAAACTGTGGAAATATAAACATTGCCACAATGGACTTGGAAGATTTAAAACAAAAGAAGATTTGTGAGAAGCATCTTCGTAGATAATGTATAACAACAAAAGGAAATTTTAAACACACTGCAGTTCTTGTTCTACACCTTCAATCAGGTAAATATTTTTAAATTTTTTTCTACCAAACGTTTAAAAATGGTTTAAATTAGCATCGGAGAATCTCCTTGTCCGGATTCTTCTTCTTCTTGTTGCACTTAATTGTACAATAACTTAAAATAATTACTGTAAATCAGTAGCTGAGATCGCTATTATTTTCTACGATCAATGATCGCAATCATGGTATTTAGAATTAATTAGTAATCGACTGTTGCTAAAAAGTCGCTCGTGTAAAGTTAGTCATAAATCTAGCCATAAACATTTGATTTTCGTTTTCCGGGATACAATAACGTTTGGAGTATTGAAAATCAACATATCTAAGTATTTTTTAATATTGTTTCTAAACAATAAATTAATTAAAATTTGTTCTTATTTAGATTTAAAAAAAATATTTACGAAAATTCACAGAAAATAGATACCACTGTGATGTTTTTTTTTCGACATGACGTGCTATTTGAATTCTGATGCAAACTTACGAACAAATAGTTTAAAGCATTAATAAACAACATATTAAAAAATAAGTGTCGTTCTTTCGTAAATTAAATGTTTCTATTTGAAATTGACCCTGAAAAAATTGTTGAGTAATTAGTCATAACTCGTGTTGATATTTGTCTCAAACATAAATTCTTTTCAAATACGTATTGTCATTTGTAGTTAATGCTTATTGTTTTTAACTTCCTGTGTTTTTATGATTTACCTTGGTGTTTATATAAAGCTAGGTTTTTCCCTAAATGCTGAATGTGTGACACAAATTTTACAAACGTTCTTTCCTAGAAGAGTTTTCTAATTCTCTTTGAAAAGAATGCATTATTAAATTTCTGTAAACAAAAAAAATATAATTCAATGTTTAAATTCATGTTACTTTTTTATTAAAAAATCTGTATGTGGTTTAAAATTCTTACGAGGAAAAGAGCAAAGCGGGTAGTTACCTACAAGATTTTACGATTTTCCGTGAACTACCTGCATACTTAAAGTTTATTATACATTTATTAAAGTAAATATTATAGTGTTATATTAGTCTTATTTGTTTATGCGACAATTAAAAGTATTAATTTCTTTTCCACAACCGCAATTGTTATTTTATAAGCAATCAATGATTGCGATCGTTATTATACAGACGCTCGATATCGCGATCATTATTTTGCATAATGATCGATTCATCGTAATTGCATAATCGCTCTGGCCATTGCTTTAAATGTTTTTTGTTGATGTTGGCATGTCGAATAAAAATATCGTTTTTGTAAATGTTAGGGCAGCATTTCTGTAGCACCTTGTCTAATAAATACTCAGTTTTTTAAAAAATAAAAAAAATTATAAACAAAATTTTTTTAT
Organism: Aquatica leii; assembly: GCA_035610365.1. NCBI lineage: Eukaryota > Metazoa > Arthropoda > Insecta > Coleoptera > Lampyridae > Aquatica > Aquatica leii. The sequence continues at coordinate 106,113,296 of CM069432.1, forward strand.
GTTTATTTTAGCATGCTGAAAGCACTTCAATACAAATCCAACAATACATAAAATATATTTACAATTGTTTAAAAAAAAATCGCAAAAATTTTGAAAATACTAATACTAATTGCATTTTCAAAACTTTATTTTTAAAATACTAACAACTTAAATTTTTTTTACTTTTTGGGCTTATTTAGTATAATTTTTTACAGAAGTTGTAATTGTTGGTATGAACATCAACCTAAGATACTCAAATGTAGTAGTTTCTCAAACATATGGAAGAAAACGTCGATTGTTATTGATGACGATAGTGAAGACGAATAAATTTATTCTTTCTACAGCTCCAGTTCACTAAACGAAGGTATAAGTAGACAAGCAATAATACGTAATTTTTTTAATATATGTTTTATAGTTGAAGATACGTCCTATAATATTTTGAAAATATCGGAACGACCACAGTGTGTTCTCAAATTCGTCAAGCCGTTAAGTTTTGACTAAACTACGCAACATAGTGATACAAATGGATTCTCCGTCAAAAATCCTTTTAAAGGATTAATTGGTCAATTATTCTTTGAGAAATTTAACATTAATTTTAATTTAAAATTATTTAAATTACGAGTCCACTAATAACAAATTCGTTTACATATGTTTGGAGCTTTAAAATAATGATGCTCATCTTCAGAAAATCTACAAAAAAAGTTTACAACTTTTTTAAATACAAAAAATGTCATCAACATATCTTTTCCAAAATATTTTTTTTGTAAGAAAATTTGGTGTTCAGAAATATATTTACTTTCTAAATTGTTTAAGAAGATTTCAGTAAAAATAAGTGATAAATTTGATAATCAATTTTTAAACAAAATCTAGGTTTTCAATGGGTTCTCCTTTTATCACTTTTCTCAATTTTTAAGAAATTAAGTAAAGGTAACGATTTCAAGATTTCTTTTTCTAATGAAATATTTATTTAATTTTAAGCTACTTAAGGTAGTAAAAATAAAGCTATTTAAGCTGTATAGTTGTTTCTGAAAGGTGGTTTACAGTTCCTTTAGAGCTTCTTTAAAACTTTGCTAGTACCACAAAGAGCTGTATAAGCCCGATTTTAATGCATTAAAGGAGCTACCTAACAGCAACATAACTGAGGAATTTTAGCTACTTAAACGCTTCATGGAGGTTTTAGTTTTTCACAAACCACTTAAAAGTGTTCTAAAGAGTAACTTTAAAAGCTAAAGTAGTTATAAAAAGCCGGTTTTAGCTGCAATTTGCTCACTGGGAAATTCTTCAATTACTACAGTTCATTTATATTAAAATATCAAATCATTTTTGTTGAACTAGCAAACCAATTTCAATTACGATTTTTAAACTTAAATTTTTTATATTTGTTTCTAAATTGCACCATCTTCCTTTTTAAAATAATTAACATTTAACATTTTGTAAAACTTACATTTTTAATTATCTAGTTACAAATTTTTAGATTTGAGATTGTTCGAAAAAAATGTAAGTTAAAAAACTTTGTAATCTTAACTTTTTATAAGTTTTATAATTTATTATTGGTGGACTGGTAATTTGAATAATTTTAAAAATTGACGAATAATAACAATAAATCTTCATAACAATTTTTCTTTTAATTTAATTTCCATTGTTTTAGTTATTTCTATGTTTTCGATTTATATTTTACAAAAATAAATAAATATTTGAATATACATATTTTTTGTTTCTTAAATATAAAGCATGATATTGTTTAAGTTTATTTGACATTGAGTTGTGTCATAACAATACAAGCTATTGTTTATGATATTAACCTGTTTTGAACAGGTAAACGGTAAAGTAAACACAAATATAACAAAAGGTTCTAACTGGTACTTCATAAGAAATAAGTAAGTTCGCAAAATAGAAACCACGATTTTGCAGATGGCAGCAGGTCTTAGTCTATTAGTTTATGAAAAGAGAGGGTACAGACGGGTAAAAAAAAGAGAAACAAGAGAGATAAAACTACAGTACGATTTTTAACACACTAGTTGCGCCTCTTCTCAAATTATTACTCAATGGTATTAGCAAATTACTAAAAATGTATTACAGCATAATAACTTACATTTGAAATTATAATAACTTAAAGTGCCAACTATGTATTTCATAACCATTGTGTATAAATACTCGACCTGACATTAATAAAATTATCATTCAACATTACGTTGATTGATCACTGACACTTGCCCTAGAATCTGGTATTGTTCAAATATTAATTACCTGGGTAAGTGTCCAACTATTAAGTACGAACCACCATCGAACTTAACATTTGGTTCTTCAAGCTGGATGATAAATTATCATTCAACGTTAAGTTGTTTGATCACTGACATATGCCGTAGAATCTGGTATTGTTCAAATATTGATTTCCTGGGTAAGTGTCTAACTAGTAAATGCGAAACACCAACGTGCTTAACAATTATAGAACATATCCTTGTAGAATTCGTAAAATAGAAACTACATTTCATTTTTAGTTTTTATATTATATAAAATGAAAAATAAATCTTGGCGTTACTGGATAATTACACCCATCGAACAACATACATCAGATTGTTTTCTTGGCGCAATTATTGTAATAATTTTTTTGCTACTTAGATTGCATAATTGTGCAGTCGTAAAAAATCTAGTGTATAATTTCTAAGGAATGTGCACTACCAACTTGTATAAATTGGAGCTTCGTTTTCAGCTCAGCTGCAATCTAACATACTCGTTGGCGATGACTACTATTCTTTACTTGTTATATAATATACTCAGTGTTTTTTTATTTTTTTTTAAACCTGAGCTGTAATAAATTGTTATGTAAAAGTTATATACAATTTGTATGTAGAGATAGTTTTTAAGACTACTACTGCTACTACTGCATCAAATCGTTTTTTAGACAAAACCTGCATATGTAATAAAAAAATTCTTGGTAAGACGAAAATAATAAAAGCATTTGTAAACCTAAGGGATATGATGGCAAACAGATGATTCTTTTACATAAAAGAGTAAATATTGGATTTGCTAAAAAAGCGTGTTTGTTATTTCATTCAAGATCAAACACCTTAGATTACCACGGTAAAATAACAAACAAAATATTTATGATTTATATAAAGCAGAAACTAAATGTTGACTTAGAAGAATCATTGTTAATATAATAATAAATAATGCATTGCATCACAGGGTATTTCTAGAAACCTTCTAGTTTAAGGTTAGAAACAAATCAGAAATTATGAATCGGTGTTTTACATCACAATGTTAACTAATCAAAATTTGTGTAAAACTAAATTACTGCAAATATCAAAATTAAACAAAAAAATCTAATACATATAGTATTATTGGGAGTTCAATGTAATCGAATTAATCTGAGCTGGAGCTAAACTTATTATATTCAACATAATCAAAAAATAGTTTTAGTAATCAAAGTGTATTAAACCTGTAGGAAAAAGCACACAAACAATGAATAAGAGGTTTAAAAATTCCTGTTTTTTATATCTATTTACGTAATTAATAAGAAATTGTTTATTGTTCTTAACTGTCATAAATTTTAATTTTTCGCTATTGTAAACCGTCTTTGACAGTTTTGGCACACTTGTCAACATAAACGACAAAATGTTTTTAAAGATTTTAAGACTTTGTTGGCCTCCTAGTCTCTGTTCAAGCAAAAAATGTTGTATTCAACTCGTTCCTGTCTAAATTAGACGCTTTTTTCCCAAGAGGGCATTTTTAAACCCGAGTGAAAGAAGAAAACATTAATAAATTACGTGTTCGTTAACATAATTTTTCGGATTCCTCATCTCGTAAAAAACAATTTTTGGATTATAGTTTTTACCCTAAAGTTTTAAATTTGTCCAATGTTCATTTTCAAGATAAGGAATTAAATATTTTAAACTTAGGTCTTAAACACAACCCGATTTAAGCAATCTTCTAAACAATTTGAGGAACTTGTAATCACGACAGAATGTATCATTCATTTTAATTCTACACATATTCGGAATATAAAAAACCTCAAATGTTTTCATATTTTTAATAATTTTAAATACAACATTAAATTTGATCACAACAAACTTAGGAACAATTTCAATATAGTATAAACTTTCTCATAAAGAAAATTAAAGCTAAGCTATTGTTTATTTATCTTACACAAACAAGATTACAGCCAAAAAACTTAGAATTTCTAACTTTTTCTGATTTTATCATAGAGAACTTCAACATTGTTCTCAAATTTATCAATGAATTGAGATCTGTAATTTACAACAATCCTAATATTTTTAAAACTTTGAATCTTAATGATTAATCTCTCCTTATTATGAACCCTATTTTACCTAGACTTTATGGCCTACCTAAAAATCACAAAAATAATATTCTTGTTAGACCAGGGTGTTTATTTAAAAATATATCTGTTTCAAAAGCTTCTTGGCTTAGTAGTTTTCTTCGCAATCTTGTTTTAACACATAATACCTTCTTTATTAAAAATTCAACAGATATTTTTTCATCTATCAATAACCTTAATCTTCTTAATTCTTTTAACATTCGACGTTTAGAATTTTTTTCTAACAACCCTTTAGATGAGTCAGTTAAATTAATTCATAACATTTTACTTTCTTCCCAACATCATATCTGAAAGCTCAAATTGATTGTATCATGCAACTTCTAAATTAATGTATTAAACAAAATTTGTTCTTGATTCTATTTATATTCAAAAAACTGGTTCAGCCATCAGTTCAAACTTATCTCCGTTACTTGAGGAAGTTTTTACGTCAAACACTCGCCACAATGATTATTTTGAATTTGACATACTTCGTAAACACACCACCACTGACAACATTATTTCATGCTCTTCTTCACACTCAGATTCTCATAAGATGGCTGCATTTCAATATTTTTTTCAGAAGACTCCTCACTCCGCTTAACCAAATCAAAAACATAATGACTTTGTTTAATAAAATGAAATTCAAAATTAATTTTTTCACTTATCTATCTATTAATACATTTCTTTTTCAATGATTAATAATTTGAATTCATTACTCGCTAATAATAAAGATAAAATTATTAATTTTGACAGGTCAGGTGTGTATCGTTTAGAATGTAAAAAATGTTCAAGCTATTATGTGGATCAAACCCTGTCACCTTTCAAAACCCGAATTAAAGAACATATTATCATCTCAAAAAACGTCTTTGTCAACAATCCCAATTCGAAAGCGGCATTTGCAAATCGCATTTCTAATAACCACCATTTTAACCGGAACGAGAATATCGAACTTCTTAGACTTTGTTTTGTATTTTATTTGGTCATTTAAGAAATTTTAGTATTAGATATAATTTTTCACATAGTTAGACTGCCATCATAGCTTATTTGTACTCAATTGCACTTTTATAATCATTAGTTAAATTTTAATTGTTAGTAATTTTTACTTTACAATGTTTTGGGTATCTGACTTGTTGATTTGACATTGCAACTTTATGCACTTGCGGCATTTACATTACTAAAACCATATTGTTAAGTTTGATCTTGGCCATGTGCCACATGACTTTGAATTCATTCATTTGTCATGATGTTTTCTCAACTCATGATTTATTTTTCAATTTAAATACTTAACTATACCTATATATTTTTTTTCAAATTTAGTTTTAGTGTAATTTACATGTTTGATTAACAAAATTTCTAATTTCAAAGAAATGTTCCGTAAGTATTAAAATCTTGGAATTTAGATTTAGACTAATTTGTTATCTCAATTTTAACCATAACCAAATTAATGTTTTAATGTAATCAAATCAAAATTCAGTTGTTATTTATCTAAAGATGAAAATTGTATTTTTCGAAACATGTCATAATCTCAACTCCATCTTTTAAAAATGTTTTAATAAAATTACGATATTGTGGGGAAGACTTTTTTTCCTCCTGTAACTCTTTGAAGCATTGTAAATAAGTCCACAAAATGATTTCTCATTGTGAAAACCTAATTTCTATCAATAAAGAATTTAATTTAATAAAGTAATTTAAAAAGAAAAAATCATCTATCTTATCAAGTCCTCTACATAATCTTAATTAAAACATTACAAATGACAAATATAATATTGCAAGTACACAACAACTTGACCTTACAAAATGCAGTAACGGCTATAATTGCCAAGATCCGCTGTTAGAACTACAGGAATTTTATTAAAACTTATTTTTCACGTGATCTATACGTTGAACATCAGCATTATTTTAGATTAGTAGTGTTGCCGTTTGGTAACATTTGTGTTTGACGTTTTGTTTACATTGAGTATTATTTCGTCGTTTTCTTTATTTTCTATTATATTCTAACACAATTATTATCATAATTATTTAGCACTATTTTTGTTTTGTCTGAGTAAGTACTCAATAACTGATGTAATTTTGAGATTTTCTAATTTTTGTAATTTTATATTAATAGCAGTTTACAATGTTTACTCCTGAACGATACACCATATTGTTGTAATAGAGCATTGTCAAAATGGTACCTAAATTTGCAAACACAAACCTACAGAAAAATTTATTTGACTTACTGCACCTGTTTTCGAAAACATTTGCAATCACACGGAACAAAATCAAAATAAATCTATAGCAAAATTATCTGCGGCAACAGGTATAGCCATTTTAAGTTCTAGTTGGAAATAGCAAGAATAATTTTTTAATGACTCTGTACAAGGTTACAGTTTATCAATAACTACGTGCTTTTGCCTTCTTTCAGCGTGTACAATTTTGTCAATATTTTGATAAACACTTAAACAATACTTGTTGGATTTAGCTTTCTTTACGGACAAAACTTGGATTTATTTAAGCAGATATGTAAATAGCTAAAATTATCGTACTTAAGCAACCGAAGATACACACATTTTTGTGTAAACAACATTGAATCCTTTGAAAGTTACTAACAGTTTCATAGTTTTCTACATGTAGATTATCTCGTACATAGCTCCGTTTCTACGAGTTTAGCCTTTGATTTATTAAAAAAAATGACATTTAGTTTTGTTGTAGTTAAAAACTTATTAAAAGAAATTGTTTAATAACGTGTCGGTATACACTATTTGTTTAAGAAAAACGTTTTATACCTCCTAATGCATAGTTAAACTAAGATTGGTAAACCCTTTATTTTGTAAGAGTGGCTATAAAAACTACTTTATAAGTTTTCTTAGGGCGACGTTTCGTGGAACGGTTGTGTCCACTTCTTCAGGCCAACTGAATTTATTAAAAAGAAAACAACATAAGTAAACAGGCAGTTACAATTCGGTGAGAACTACAAATATATCTACTACTTATTATAAATGCTGGTTGATAATTATAGATGATTACTTACGGAAAACAAATACACAGTAGAATGGTCCGCAAACAACGTCATTAATATAAAATTAATAAATAACAAAAAACAATTAATGTAAAAATACACGAAACCACTACAAACTAAATCACTAGCAAACAATTTTATGGTCGTGTAATATAAAATATGAGCAATGAAAAGATAACCCAAAACATACCCAAGGTCTAAGAAATTTTTGAGATAAGGTTATTATAAAGTGTACTAAGTTTGTTAGTATCAGTGTTGAAATTAACATTATTCTTATGTTGTGTAATAAATATCATTTATTACACAACAATAACGCTACGGTTATTATACAAAGAGATGAATACGAGGACAAAATTTATAACTTACTTAACGATGTAAACACCTATAAAAAAATTAGTGTGGATCCGACAACTAAATTTTAATATAAAAACAATCAATTAGCGAAAAAATTGTTTAATAATGGACGTTGTGAATAATGACGGTTTATATTTATGTCTTTTACATCATAGTCTGGCAGTGCGGTATACAGACGTCCGATAAGAAAATGCGCGTCAAAGCTTGTAAGTCGTTAGGATCGGTCGTGATTGGGAATAGAAGACGTGAGTTTAGAATAGATTCGATTTGAGCTAAAACGGTATATAAATTTTCGAATGTTAAAGAAGCGTTTCCGATTACTCGCTTTAAGTGATGTTTGGTACTTTTTACACCTTCTTCCCACAGTCCACCGAAATGAGGAGCATTAGGGGGAATAAAATGTCAGTTAACACCTTGATTATTAATTGTTTCCGCAATATTAGTTTGTTCTGATTGTAACCAATTTTTCAATTCGGCATTAGCGCCTTAAAAGTTAGTTCCGTAATTACTGTACATATGCAAAGATTTTTCTCGTCTAGCAACAAAACGTTTAATAGCTGCTAAAAACGCATTTGAAGTAAGATTAGTCACAGACTCTAAATGAATCGCTTTCGTTGAAAAACAAATAAAAACGCTGATGTAACATTTTAGTGACTTAGACCCTCTACCTAATCTATCTTTTACAAAAATAGAGCCAGCGTAGTCTACACCAGTTGTATGAAAAGGTAGCATTAATGATACCCGTGGACTGGGTAACTCGCCTATAATAAGTTTGATACTGCTTGCCTTATAGCGAAAACACATGATTTTACAGTTTGTTTTGTAAGATTTCTACCACTAATTGGCCAAAATCTTTCTCGAATGTTACTCAATAATAATGTAGGTCCCGCATGTAAGAGACGATTGTGTTCGTTTATGCAAATTAATTTAGTTAGATTATGATTTTTAGGTGGCAGAATCGGATGACGGTTATAGTAAGAATAATCGGAATGCTTAAGACGTCCTTCTACCCTGAGTAAGCTTTTCTCGTCAATGAATGAATTAAGAGATAAAATTGAGCTACGGTTATTAAGAGGTTTTTCGTTTAATAAAGCAATAGTTTTGTTACTAAATGATTCGGTTTGAGCAATTTTGATTAGTTTTAATAAGGCGTTACTTAATTCGTTATGTGATAAAGGTCCGAAAGATTTGTTTAATTTTTTTATTTGACAATTATTAATAAAATGTATTATCAACCCCACAATTCTGTTTAGTTTATTTAAATTTGAAATTTTAGAGTTTTCTTTAGTTCTGGCATTTGTTCCAGTGGTAAATAATTTATGGTTTGCAACATAGGGATTATACTGTCATGTAACCATAGTAGTCCTTTCCACTAAAAACTTAAATCGTTTAATTTTTTAGGGGATATTCCTTTGGATATGATGTCAGCTGGGTTGTCGCACGATTTGACATAATGCTAGTTTTTAGCTTTAGTAAATTCTTGGACAGTTGCTATCTGGTTAGCAATGAATTTGGTTGAGAACGAATCCAATTTAAAACAATCGTTGAATCGCTTCAACAATATTCGTTATGAATGTTTATTTTTAAAATATGCCTGAATTTTTTAAATCAGTTGTGCTAATAGGACCGCCGCTAATAATTCTAATCTTGGGAAAGAGTAATTTTTTAAAGGGAAAACCCGTGATTTTGCATAATTAAGATTGCTTAAAAAGTGTTGCCATTTAGTATGAATATCTAATGAAACAGCTTTATTCCAAGTTAGATTTATTAGCCAAAGTTCTTGTACAATTAATTTTGCGATTATGATAATTATAGGGGCAAGAAGTCCTATAGGATCAAAGAGTTTAGACGTTAAAGATAAAATGTTTTTTTTGTTGTCACAATTTTTTGTCGTTGATTAAAAATTTTATAGGAGAAATTATCCGTTGAAGGATTCCAAAACACGCCTAAAGTTTTATTAGTATCACTAGTTAATGAAGTTAAGTTGCGGTTAATGTTTGATTCTACTAGTTTAGATACGTTGCTTTTGAATTTGGTTAGATTGAAACTAGCTTGATTTAAAATACAAATAAGATTTTGTTTAATAACCTTTAATTCGTTTATTCAGTTTGAAGCAGTTAGCACGTCGTCCACGTAAAAATCTGTTTTAATAATATTGGTTTCGCGAGGATAACGTTTTTCGTTTAACTTGGCTAGTGCGAATAGACAGCGTATAGCAAGATATGGTGCTGACGCCATACTAAATGTTACTGTTTTAAGTTCAAATGAAGTTAAAGGTTTGTTGGCGCGCCAAAAAAATTTCTGAAATTTTCTATCATCCGGGTGAACCCAGATTTGTCGATACATTTGAGTAATATCTACTGTAAATACAAACTGATGCGTCCGAAATCGCGTAATAATAATAACAAACTGTAACTGGTTGATCGATAAACCAACATCAGGTTTGCATGAACCATCGAAAACTACGCGCAATTTGGTGCTTTGATTAGATTCTTTTGTGACTGCGTGATGGGGAAGAAAAAATGAATTCTCAATTGAATGTGATTCCTCAATATTTTGACTGTTATAATCGTTAATGCAATTAGTATACATAATTTTTAAATTTTTATCATCTTTGAATTTTTGTTCGAGACGAATGAATCTTCATTTAGCAATTTAATATGAATCTCCCATATCGTAAATGTTTGATTTCATTAGAATTTTTACGATAAATTTACCATGAATGTGGCGAGTGGTTGTTTCTTTAAAATATGATTCGCAAAACTTCTCTTCGGGAGTAAGAATTTTTCGATTATGCTCAAATTCATCGACCTTCCAAAATGTTTGTAAATCTTCGTGTAAACTTAAACTTAAAAATGATGCTGTGGCAGTAGACCTAATGTTGCCAGAAACAACCCAACCGAATTTAGTTTTTTTTGTACCATTTGTGTTTTTAATTTGCTCTACACACAATATATTCCAAAAAAGCGCCGCACCGATTAGCATGTCAATTACCTTTGACTGATTAAAATGAGGATCAGCTAATTTAATATTTTGAGGAATTTGAAAGTTATTTAAATTAATATTAACGTTAGGAAGCGCATTACTTATAGTGGCTGAAACAAAACAATTTATCTTAGCTTTAAAATTGTTGCATCTTGACGATATTGTTATTTCTGTTTGTTGTTTCAAATTAGAAGCACCTTGATTAATACCAGTATCAGTTACATTTGTCGGTAACAGTTTGAGGCCCAATGCCTTGCAAACACGATTGGTTATATAATTTGATTGAGATTACGAGTTTAATAAACATCGTAAAGTTTGTAAACGTCCATAACTATCAGTAACATTCACTAACACTGTTGATAATAATACTTGCATTGCAAATGTGTTGTTTACTATTGCCGACAAGCTGGTTGTATTTTCTTGAAGATTTGAACTATCAGTAAGATTTTCGTTTATGTTTTGATGATTATCATTATCTTCGCAATTTATGTGTAGTAAAGTGTGATGCTTTTTGTTGCAGATTCGACACATAGTTGAATGATAATCTGATACGAAATGACCCTTTCGTAAACACTTAATACATAACATTAATTCTTTAACTCTTTCGATTCTATGGAAGGATTTAATTTAATAAAATCGTCACATTTTTTAAGTAGGCGTGATTGTTTACAATTACTACAAATAAGGCTATTACTAACCGCCGCATAAGCTTTTGTAGATTTCTTAAATTCGATTTTATGTGAACATGATGGCGTAGATCGATTTTTAATTGCTTCAAAATTTAATAAAATTACTGTAAGTAGGTAGCGTTATATTTGAGTTTCCGAAATGATCATTTAGATATAATTGCTATTCGTTTGACGTTTTAGAATCTAATTTTTGTAAAATGATTGAATCTCAGTGATCTACATTTTGTCCTAGCGATTTAAGACATTGCATATGATTTTCTAAATTATCTATTAATTGTCTTAATTTAATGTGCGATTCTTTGTGAATAGAATTTAAATTTAATATTGCGTTAACGTGATTATCTATAATTTTTCGTTTGTTATTATATTTGCGACATAAGGATTCCCAAGCGATAACGTAATTCGTAGCAATGGTTTTTAACGCGCTACTTATATTTGCAGGTTCGCCTTTTAAACTAGCTCTAAGGTAACATAATTTCTGAGAGTCGGATAAATCAAAATTATTATGAATCATAGATACAAAACTATCAGAAAATTGTCGCCACAACACAAAAGTTCCATCGAAAGATGGCAAATCTATTCGCGGTAATCTAATGTTAGTCATTTTCGCGTGGACCTGAGAAGCATCTGTCACAGTACCGACTAAAGAGTCCGAATGAGTTATATGTTTTTTTGAATTTTTCTTTAAAATATCGGAAGCTTTAACTATTAAATCAAAGTACAAATTTTAAAACTGTTTGCGTTCTTTAAAGTGTCCGCTTCTTTTAATATTTAGTTTCTTAAGATTTTCTTCGCTAGATTCGTTTCTCGGCATTTTGGTATTTTGATAAATATAGGATTTGTATAGAGTTAAAAGATAATTGTTAAGGAATTAAATAGTTTAGAACTGACTTACTTGGTTTTTATGTGAATTTGCTACGTATTCGGGCATGTGGATTGTTGTATCGTTGCCGCTTCAAAATGTATTCAAAAATATCCAGACATCCAGCACTCTGTGGTGGATGAACATCGAAAACTTTATGGTTTTGTTATTTTGCAATAGCCATTGCTTTAATAATTGTGATAATTTTATCGTCCATAAGGAAAATGTATTGTTTCAATTAATAATCCGACTTGAAGGACCATGTTTAATACCGTGTCGGTATAAACTTTTTTTTTAGTAAAACACTCAATTTTTCATAATAAATATTAGTGTAAATTATGCAACATTTATTGTGAATAATGCAGCGTCTATTGCGAACGAAAATAATACTTATTCTTGAAAACACGCTAATATTTTTAGTGAATGCGCAGAACTCAAAACTGATAATAAGAACAACTTGTTCTTAAACACAAATATTTTATTTAAATGATTATATATTATTTACGTAGTTTTCAATATTTGTTTTCAACATTGATAAACTTTAAAGAACAAAAATACATTTAAAAGAAATTATATAACGATCTGTGTTTATAAGTATTGATAAGTTTTTTATTTGAAATTGTAAAACAATTTAATAATTAACGCAAAGAATAAATGGTTTAATTAAATTTTAATTATTTGGTTTCAACATTAAATTTCTAACACGTACAAACTCAAAAAGTGTAATTTTAGACCAAACAACATTGATTGTAGAGCAGATGTTGATATACAACACATAACTTAATAGTTAATAGTTTTTTGTTATATTTTTATTATATAAAAAAATAATATGTATAAACAATAATTTTTTTTTGACTACGATATTCATAAACCAATAAGGATAATCTAAGCGACAACCGTTTAACACAACTCGTAATATTATAAATCCTAGCACAATTCTTTACTCAACGTTATTTATGAATACATTTGTAACTTTGAAGAACAGCTATTAGTAATTTACATTGTACTAGTTTTTTTACTTAATAAAACAAATTTTATATTTAAGAAATTTTTAAATAAGCTAAATAAAAAGCTCATATTGTTACAACATATATAAAACGTATATCAAAATTGATAGAATTGCTTTCAGAATTACTTACCTAATTAAATGTCAATAATAATATACAAAGAAATTTAATTTTAATAAATAAACGACAAAAGCAACATGCCACAAACATTTATAAATAAATTACAAAGGAATAAAAAATTATATGTGAATACTATAAAACTAGTATGCTATTTAACAGGCTTATTAGGGTGGTTATTATTACATCAGAATAAAGTACGCATTACAAGCCGTAGGCGATGTAATTATTAGAGTATAATAAATATCTTCTACTATGCGAGTCAAATATAATACTTTACCTACGATTAATTATTTAATGTAACAATAATTAAATTGATTTTATTAAAAATTTAGTTTTGAAATAAGTAATCACTGTTTTAATTAATCTATAAAAGTATCATTAAACTTTTATGACACTTTTTTTAAATATAAATTAAACTCATACAATATTAGTTGAAATATGATCAATATTTTTTTAATTTTAATTTTTTAATAAAAAACTCACTTAAGTAAAAAAAGATTATAAATACAATATTGTTTCAGTTTTGTATATATAAGTTTAACTTTATTTGTTGCTTACGCTTACAAATTGTTTCGTGCTTCCTCTATTTACAATTACTACCCTACATTCTATTTACATTTTATTTACAACTTACAGTTTTTTTTTAAATACATTTCATTTAACTATAACAAAGCAATAAACAACATACTCTGCATTTAAAAAATTTAGAAATGTTGGTATGACTGAGATAAAGAGATATTTGAATAATATAAAAGAATGTAATTGGGAAAATGGAATATCAACAACTATACTAAAGGACAGCTTTGATGCAATTGGAGATAGATTTCTAGGTACCATAAATGAATCTGTAGATACCGGAATATTTCTAGAAAACTGGAAAATTGCAACAATAACACTGATAGCGAAAGTGAATGGTTCTATTCTATGTGAAGACTATAGACCCATTAATACGGTACCCTCATATAATAAGTTAATCGAATTAGTAGTCAAAGATCAATTAATAGAACATATTAAAAAAAATAACGTGTTAGTGCCAAACCAATCGGGTTTTAGAACAAACTATTCATGCGAATCAGTGATTATAGACATTAGTGATAAATGGTTGAATGTGATAGACAATAGTGACTTTGTAATAGCCGTATTCCTGAACTTTAAACGAGCATTTGAAACAATAAACAGAACATATTTAATTAAGAAACTAGAGATAATAGGTTTACGTGGAAATGTCTTGAAGTGGTTCAATAGTTACCTAACAAATCGGAGCAAAAGATGAAAATAGGATTTCACACATCTACGGAAAAAACTATTAATTATGGTGTACCTCAAGGTACCGTGCTTGGTCCATTATTATTTACCATTTATATCAACGACATAGTAAACGTCATTAAAGACTGTACAATTTGTATGTTTACAGATAATACAATGATTTATACCACAGGTACAAATTTGAGTGAAATGGAAACGCAAATTAATTCTGATATTCATATTATATACGAATGGGTATGTAATAATCAGTTGTGCGTAAATTTTAATAAATGTAAATACTTGATAATAGGCAATAAGAATAAATTAAGATCAATAAACTTGTTAAATTTAAATATTAATATTGATAAGCATAAAGTAGATAGGGTAAATGAAATAAAATATCTCGGAGTAATATTGGATGAAAACCTCAATTATAAGTCCCATGCAAATTACATAATGAAGAAAATGTCTAAAAAAATTTATTTTCTAATTAGAATTAGTAAATATCTTAGCACTTATGTAAAAAGGTTATTCTACAAAGGCATTGTTGAAACACACTTAAATTACTGTACAACGATACTATTTAATTTAAAATAAAATCAAATATATAAATTACAAATAATACAAAACAGAGCGTTGAAAGCCATATTAAAATGTAGAAAAGAAACTCTCGTAACAATGATGTTAGATGTACTACAATTATTAAATGTTAATCAAATTATTATATTAAGGACAATAATGTATATACATAAAATAAAACACAAATTAGTACCTAGTTATATAAAAGAAAATGTAGCTTATAATAAGGATATTCATAGTTATGATACCAGACAAAAAAATACGACTTTTACGTTAAAAATGTATGAAAGCCAATACTTTTACTAGCTTATTTTATAAAGGGTTGATATACTATAATAACCTGCCTGAAAATATAAAAAATACTAATAATTGTAAAAAATTTAAATCAAAATGTTTTAAATATGTTCAAAATTTAAGTTTAAACATTGAGTTAGGAATAATTATTTAAGTATCAAATGTACAATTACCATGTATAAAAACTGTATATAAAATAGCGATGCTAAATAAACTGTATATTATTATTATCTCTCCTCTCCTCTTAAATTTTTCCTTCTTCTCCATACTTCTTCCATTCACTTCGTTCCATTTCTTTTTTCGTCTAAGATTTCCTCTATTTTTATAACCTCTTCTCTTAATTCACTGCATTTATCTTAGCGGGTACATCTTTTCTTCTTCTTTTTTTCAGTATTTGTTACCTAACCTCTTGTTCCTACATCTGAACCGTGCTATCATTTTTTTCTTTTTGATGCTTTTATTCTCTATATCGTTTAAATATTCTGGCACCCCTTCACCCTTGATATTCTTATAATTCCTATTATAGCTGCCCTCTTCTTCTGGTTTCACGACCACTAATTGCGTCAGAACTAGTAATGTGAATGCATGGATGCAACTCATATTCCCACTAAACGTTCGGCTGCCAGATATCCGGCATCGGCAAACAAACCGTAGTGATGCGATTCAAGAACAACCCGTCACCCGAATACCGGATAACCGATTTCGGGGCGTGTGAACGATCCAATATGAGTTAATACATCTTGCGACTGAATAACCGATAGTGAATACCCAGTTCAAGCTAGTGTGAAAGGAACCTAATTGTTTATTTCCAAAAAGTACAAAGTTATATTAGATTAAAACATCCAAGAAACTAACAATTATTTGCAAAAACATAATGTGATATTGTTATTAAAAATTCAGTAAACTCCTACAATATTTGTTTTTTAACATTACTTGTTTTTATTATATTTGCTCCTACTACTAATTGTTTTAATAATTAAATGATTATATGATAAATTATAACTTATGTAAATAATTTCAGACACTAATATTTTATTGTAGTTACTTTCTATATATAGAATGACGGGATATTTGAAGTAAAAATTGTGTTCTAAACAACTATCGTAGGTAATTAGGGCTGTATACTTTTAATTTTTTATGCAATCATATTTATGATATTTTGATGCGGTTTTTTTGGTTTTGTTTAGTTAATAAAATTGTGTAGTTCTTTTTAATATTTATGTATTATACTAACGGTTATTTCTAATGATATGTTAGTAAATAACAAAGACATGTCAAATGATACTAATATGTAATATGGTTAAATTTCGTAATTTATCTACTAACTCGACTGAGTTTTTTGTGTTGAAATTAAATTTAAATGCATATGTTGTTTATTATCAAGGATATATATTTAGACAACGCTAACGTAGGTAATACTTAGGTGAAATACTATTATAAGTGACTAGTTGTTTATATGTGTTAATTTAATATGCCCGTTACCATACAAATTGTTAATTACATTATTGTTTTGTATCTGTATCTATTCAGTCAGATCATGGTCAATTTTACTATATATATTCGAAGTAAAAAATGTATAAAAACCGAATTTCAACCTGTAGCTATCCAGACAATATTCATTAACGTGAATTTTTAAATTTAAAAACTTTATGTTATCTATAACCAAAAATTTAATAATATGTATTATAATTATTATAGATAAAAGTGATTTTAAACAAGTTGTCTTGTTTTTTTACTTTCTATAAGAAAAGTATAACGATCACAATTTATTTTTAAATTGTTTTTGCATAATTTTACGTTTCGAGGTCTCCTAAATCAAAAAAATATATTTTTGACAAAAAAAATTGGGTGTCTGTATGTGTGTAACGATGTACCCACGATAACCCTGTACGTATGTAAATTATTTGAATTATTTTTACTGTTTCTTATAGAGATAATTCTTTCTAACAATTTATTAAATTACAAAATTTTTCTAACAATAACAGTTTATTAGACTTTTGATTTATAATTTAAAGTAAATTCCACATATAATCTAGGTTCGAATCCTGTCTGCGACCATTTTTTTTAGAACAAATCTCCATATCTTAAAAGGAAATCAAGATACGTTAAAATAACAGTTTTTCTATATATTTTTTTGAATTGTTTTTTAAAATAGAATTTGCATTTTTTTCTAGCATACAGAATTTTAATTTTTTATAGTTTTTTTGTAAAGTAAAAACTCAACTCAGTATGTCAATAGTAATAAAAAAAATTAAGATATTATAAAATTATTGATAGTGGCTGCCGTCAAATGCTCTTAATTTAAATTAAAATATTTTAACAATTAAGAGGATTTAAAGTTTAAGTTTATTTTAAAAGATACAAAAAATTGGAAACATTCTCAGTAATCAATATATAAGTCAATAGCTAAATACTGTTTAAATACAGTATTACTTGAATTGATTTATTCTTATAACATCTGTAATCTAAGATTTTATTTAAAGTTAAATATCTTTATAAAAACATTTTTAACAGTAATTTGTAACAGTTTTTTAAATTGATTTTGAATAGCGTTTACAAATGAATACATGTTTATAAAACTTGATGTATCTAACATCTTTCTGTAAATAATACAGTTGTTGAAAACATCTAATATTAAATTGTTTAAAAAAACAAAAACAAATTTTATTAAAAATCAAATTACTAAATATTAAAGATTTTATATCCCGATGTTTAAAGAAAATATTAATACTAGAACATCATATAAAATAGAGATTTTTTTGGACTCACTTTTATTCTCTGGCGAATATCTTCAACAACTTTTTCCGTTAAAACAGTAGGCCGGCCTGTAGACTTTCTTTTGAAACACTACCCGTACTACGAAATCTTTCGACTATATGACGAACATGTCATCATTAGAAAATTCCTCGCAAAACTGTTAGTACCAATTTTGGTAGGAATAATCCCATGTTTTTTGTTCATTGCGGATTCCCAAACAAAAATAACCTTCAATAATAAAAGTGTTGTTTTGTTCGGTAAACACTATTTCCAATAATCTAAAAAGATGTGATGTATTCTTGTTAAGTAAATTATTTTTAACTTACATCAAGTAAAAGCTGCACAGTCTAATATGTGGCAATAAAAATTGCCGTTTGGTAATGAAAATTTGAAATACTAACAAAAATTATCAAAATCGCAATGTAAACAAACACACCACATAAACCGTCAAATTGAGAAATCCATCAAAACTAAATCAACGCTGTAAAAACAAAGTTACTAGTTTGACAACGCGCCAAATTCGAACGCTCGTCAATCATTTATGAACACAGTGTAAAAGCAGTACGTAGTAAATGTTATATTGTGTTATGGCACTAATAAGCATTGCTATGTGTATCAAATATTAAAACACTATTATTAGTATTATCAAACATAATTCGTCAAACATTTTAGAAGATTAATTTTTTAAATTATTCTTACACTCACTATACCAAACTGCTTAGAAAATGAAACCCAAAACACAAAAAATTTGGTCAAGTATTTAAAATTATCCACTGCAAATAAAATTTTTAACTGTCTGTTTAACACATTAATATAATAACTTGCGTTGTCTTGTGACTTAACCCTAAGTGTAAAAAAAACTGCTACAAGGGAACTCAACCGCAGCTGCTTTGCCAAGTGCGCATTTTTGGTTAGGGTTGACAAATTGTGTGTTGCGCATAACGTGTCGTTCAAACAGTTGCTTGCTGCGACATCAGATTTATTGTCCGGAAATGTACTTCTGTTGTATAGGGCACATAGGCATTTGTTAACGGGTTGGATTGATGTCGTTAGGTTGAATGAACGAATTTCAACTAGTGGATTACGACGATAAGATGTCTTTCTGAATCTATTGGTTTATTTCTCGCCGCTATGCATAAAAGAGTTTTCACGTCTTTCAACTTCGTAATCAACAAGGTTAAAATTAATTTTAATAAATTTCAATCTTTACTTTCAGACACAACTAGCATTGGTTAATGTTTCTTCTTTTGACGAATTACTACAAATTAGTCGTAAACTAGAATAGAGTAAGATTGCGATAAATAATTTTAACTTTTTTGTTTGTTCGAATTGTCATCCAGCAAGGTCTTGTCGTAAATTTCAACTATTGCAAATTGCATTGTTACAGTTGCAGAACACCGAGAACTACTTGCCCGAATTGTGACGAGTTTGAGAAGTCGGGAAACGAGTTACTAATTTCACTGATTCAAAAAGTTTAGAAAACTTATTTTAATAAGAAGATAGCTAATGTAGAGGTATACTTTTTTGTAGTCTATAAGATTCAGGAGCATTACGTACGATTATTGGAGGTCCGGGATGGAACATTTAAGAAAATGTATATGTATAATATTCTTTTCTTCGTCTGATGTTTTGAATTATACAGTAGTCTTGTAGTATTGCTGGTGTAGTTTCTGTTCCTATTTATATAAAAAATAAAATTAAAAGTCTTAATGTTTTAGTTGTACCTTCGGTCACACAGCCTATAATTTTGAATCATTTTTTAGCAAAAAATGAGAGTAGTACCTGATTTTCGTAGTAGTAATTAGACATTTAAAAGAAATAACATTCCATTAGTGGAACTGATGCGTGCCAGACTAAAGCACTGTTAGCAATTGTAAATTGATCTTTTTCTGCTAATAATGGTAATCATTTAAACTGTACTGATTTAATATTTTATAAGATAAAGATGACGTCAAAACCAATTAAGCAGAGTTATTTTCCTGAGTCCTGCTTTATTACAACAAACGAATCAAAAATTAGACAATATGTTAGCTTTAGGGGTTGTCGAGCCTGCAAATGGTCCATGGTTTAGCCCAGTAATTATGGTAAATAAAAAAGATAGCAAAATTTTCGGAAAGTAATTAGCGTTACGGAAAAGGATGCGTTCTCGCTGTCATATATTTCATCGATTTTAGATCGTCAATGAAATACTAAGTTGCTGTCTAGTTTGGATATTCTTTGCGCATACTGGCAGATACCATTAACTTTTGATGCTCAGGCAATTATTGCGTTTACCGTACCTAGTAGAAGATTGTTTCAGTTCAGACGAATGCTGTTTGGGTCGCACAATGCACCTGCAACTTTTCAGCGTTTAATTGATAGGATAATTGGATCCCATTTGGGAACTTATTGTTTCCCATACTTCAAAGATATCATTATTGCAACACTTTTTATTGCGGGATTATTGTTGGAAATAGAAAAATGTATTTTTGGTCGGTTGAAATAAAGTATTTGGGCTAGGTAGTAAATCCGCGTAGTTTGAATGTTGATCGAAATAAAGTTAAAAGAATTATAATAATGGCTAGTTAGTATCGACGGTTTTTAACTAGATTTTCGTCCCTCATAGCTTCACTGTTAAATTTAGCTAAGAAAGGAATTTCTTTTGCTTGGTTACCTGAATGTCAAGTATCATTCCACTGCATCAAGGAAAAGTTGATTTTGGTTGCTGTGCCAACTTGTATAGATTTTACGTTACCGTTTGTCATTAAAACGTATGCTTCAGATTTTAGTCTAGGTAAATTAAGTTTATTATAAAAAGCAGAAAACCACTACTGGGTTACAGAAAAAAAATGTATTGCATTAGTGTGGGCAATTAAAAATTTTTGTCCATATATAAGAAAAACTCGCTTGGCAGTGATTACCGATTACCTTTCTTTAATTTGGCTAAACATGTAGCAAAACCCAATTAGTCAATTCACAAGATATGCTCTTAGAAAACTCAATATCATACATTGAAAAGGTTTGCATAATGTAGTTCCAGATGATTTGTCTAAAACTGTTTCTAAATTAGAATTGTGTAAAGTTCTAAAACAGATAATATTATGTTAAATTTACGGTACATAGCTTCAGATATGTGAAAAAATTATAGTATTTTCTCATAAGTACCGTAATTGGTTTGTCCAGAACGACCAAATTTTTAAGCGTGTTTACACAAAATTTTCTGCTCTGGCTCCACCTTCAGGTGTTTGGAAATTACTAGTGCCAAAAGAGAAACGGTTAGAAATTCTCAAAGAAAATCATGATCTTCCAAGTGCTGGTGGTGTTCTCAAGATAGTTACAAGGATTTAAAATAGATATTGGTGGCCTGGAATCAGGTGTGATGTTAATAAACACATAAAACGATGTAACGTTTGTACAGCCCAAAAGGTAGAAAAAGCAAAACCACCTGGTTGTTTTGCACCTCGAGCAACAATTAGTAGGTCTTGGCAAGGTTTGTCGATAGATTTTGTTGGTTCTTTACCACGGTTTTTAATAGAAAATTTGTACTTATTAGTGGTGGATTTGTTTTTGAAAATGTCATTTTTCTTTCTTTTACGTAGTGCAACAGCTTCCAGAGTCGCTAATATAATTGAAGAACAGATATATTTAGTTTTTGGTACTCCTCAGTATATTGTTTCTGATAATGATGTAAAATTCAGAAGTAAATTATTTGCCGATCTGTCTTCTCAATATTGCACAAAAATTTTGTTTACTGCTCGATATTTAAAACAATGTTTTCATCTTATGTCCAAAAAAATTAAAGGGCGTGTACTAGTGTACACATGTAAGAAGTGAAACTTCTTTATGGCCTTATTTTTCGCAAAATGATCTACATGCAACTTTTCAGAAATTGGTTAAATAAAGTTAAATTAGATAAAGTTTAAACAAAAGGATTTTATTATCATAGACATGAATACAAATTATCATAGACATGAATACAAATAACCGATTGCGCCACGAAGCCTGATATTTGATGATTTTGTAGAATTTGTGGAGTATTACAACAACAATTGATCGTATCTTATAGCAACGTTTTGACCGTGTACCTTATAACCATCCGTTTTGTGACCTAGAGTATGTGCCTCCTTGGCGCAATCGGCTAGCGCGTTCGGCTGTTAACCGAAAGGTTGGTGGTTCGAGCCCACCCGGGGGCGAACTTTTTATTTATTTTACTACCTTTGAACACCTTGTACAATTTGTATTTTTTAAAAATATTTTAGAATTTTGTAATAAATAATTCCACCCAAGTATTAGAAAAATAGATATAATTACTTACTTTTGTTAAAAATCCACTGGAATTAGAATTAAAATAAAGACTTTGATTTTGTTGATCACTTTAATATTTATATTATTTATAACGTCACTATTACGTTTCAGAAAAAAAAAGATGGCGCGTAACGGAATAATGTTACGCGTAACCGAAAAAAATGTGACGCGTAAAATATGACGGTAAATTTTTTTCCAACGCCGATAAAAAAGTTTCACTTCAAAAACCATTGTCATTGGGATAAACATTTACTAAAAACTAGTTGTGCTATTAGAACGGCTAAGCATGAAACCATTGGGTACACTCCGTATTTTGCATTGTGGGGATGTGAACAAATACTTTATAGTGACGTGTTTTGAAAGCCATCAGATGACAACAGCGTACTTGAAAAACCAGATCGTACAACCTTAACACGAAAACTACAGCTGTAGAATGCATTACAACCCACAGCATCGCCAGATTACATTTAATAAAGGAAACCATTTTTGGAAAAAGAATTACGTTCTGTCAGATGCTAGAAAACATTTGAATGTTAAGCTTGCACTAACATTTATAAGATTTTTTGTTATTAAGCGACGTATCTCTCTTTAGACTTACGAGTTATCCGACAAAAACAACAAGTCAATAGGTATATGGCACGCAAAAGTTTTAAAGAAAAATAACTCAGAAGGTTTATTTTGATAGTAGTTTTGTACTTACGTAGTGTTTGGTGTTAGCCTCGTGTCTTTCCTTTTTCTTTTTTGTTTTGAGCCACAGGTTTTAGTTTTGTTAGGGGGGAATTTGTAATGTTGAAATTCTGATACAATTTTTAAATTTGAAATAGTTATTAGACATTAAATTGCGTTATTTAACCCTACAGTACCCGCAAGAAATTCTAAAACATTAGTACCCTTATCGGTCTCACGGACCAACAACCTTCGGCAGCCTCCAAAAAAATATTGTGTCATCATAAGACGCTGGAGAGGGTTAATACGATTTTTGTAACATATTTATGTCAACAAACTAACAAAATATATTCAAATTTATTTAATAAACAGTTAAAACCTAAATTACATTAGCTAGTATTTGAAAGAAAAAATTTTTTTTAAGAACAAAAGATGATAACATTTTATAATAAAAATCTTGTAAAACAAAATACTAATCTGAAACCAAGTTTTCGTAACAAAATTCGCAAATTACCGTTACATGCCCCAAACACATGAACTTCTTATATTTTTTGCAAAAATAACGTGTTTTTCTATTTCTATTTATGTCACAGAAGTAACATCTGCCTTTCAGGATTTTTCTTCTAAACCACACAGTTCTTGCATACGGATCTCCAAATTTCTAGGAAGACTCTGTAAATTAGCTCTTATTTGTAAATGTGGCTTTATCATATCCATGGCAAGATTACCTAAAAATTCGCGTCTTAATATAGATAAATTGGTGTTAATAGAGCTATATATTAATAAACTGTTGATTCCAGCTACATTTAGAGTTGAATAAAACTATTGCATCGGGACTGTTACTTTTGTTATATGTGCCTTCTGGCTGAGTGCCTACATATACTACTAAATTGCTGGTGTAGTACATTTTGGCATCTGACATTGCAAAGATTTTAATTCCGTATTTATTCGACTTTGACGGAATATACTGCCGAAATCCACATCGCCCCAAGACACGCTTCGAATTTTTTATCTATAGTAACGTATTCTGACTATAACCATATTTACAATTCTCAACAAACTGATCTAAATATTCTCGTATAGGAGTCAATTTATCAATTTTTTTGCGCGTTTAAGTCATCAAATCTAAGGCTGCTAAGAAGAAATCGAAATCTGTTCGAAGACATAGTCAACCAAAAAATTTCGACTCCTGACCCGTCAGTTCTCCATAGGTCTTTGGTGTTCAAATGGTTTGCTTTTATAATTCCCGCATAGTATAATAATCTTAACAGAGCTTGTATTTCTAATTTATTTGTGAGTCTAACGTCACTTTTACGGACATAGTTACCGGGATTTATAAAAATATTGGTACTATCTACTATGAGGTCTAACATTGTATCATTGATAAAATATTTCCAAATCTCAAGTAGTTCTTGTAACAACCTTGTAGATAGTCTTGACGATGGTACACGAATTATTTTATTTTCTGGTCTGGTTCGTACATTTTTACGTACTGCATGCTTTCCCTATTTTGTAACTTTATCTTTCCCTTCATAGCACAATTCATTGGTTTCTTGTTTATGAAGGTCTTCACAGTTAGATATTTCTTCAGTATTGCTGTTTGTTTATTTTGTTTGAAGTAAATCTTCGTCTGAAACCGTCTCATGATCATATAATACGTTTTCGCCATCCTTCTCTCCCATTAGGTCATTTATCATCTGTTCCGGTCGCGCCTGTTCCCGCTTATAATCTCACATGACTAAAATTGGTCAACATAATAATTAATTTTACTAAAAAATGCTAGAAATACTACCTAACTTCGCCAATATGATTGAAACTTTGTTTACATTGACGTACCTAGTTTTAGGAATTTTAAACTTCTACACGTTGCAACATTTATTTGCCGATCATTTGCTGTTCACTTTTTTGGTAGCTTTAAGAGTTCACGTTATGTTTCTTTATAGCAATTTATGTTAGGTTTAGTCTTACCCGGCTCTTTGAGAAAATATTTATGTGCGATTGAAGCTCATCGCAAACTGTCGTATCGTCTTGGGTGTGCTGTTAAAGTACTTGTTGCGACATATATATTAGACTGATTAGGATTAATTACTCAAATGTTTAGCTAGCGGATCTGATTAGTCGATACCTTCTGTAACCCTAAGTGACCGCCCAAGCGATTTGTACAAGATAATAATTAGTTTAGTTACGGAGTGCACAATAAGATTTGTGTAAATAAAATAACAAAATAAAAACCATTCTGGTTAAAAAGAAATTGAACTACTAAGAAACTAGATAAAGAGAAAAAAGAACAAGATACATTCGAGAAGAAGATGAGCTTAAAACTATCTACTGTAACAAAAATTAAAACATAAAAGACTGGCACTCGGCAACATAAAAACATAACCACTATGCATAACTACTCATTTAAGATACCTTTTTTCTCCGTACATCGAATATGCCAGCTTAACAAACAATTATTTTTTTGAGATTTATTTTGGGAGAAACGGATTATTTTTACATGGTGTAATTTTATTATTTTTTTTTGTGTGTTGAGCGTATATATTTCAAACCTTACATGTCTATAGTTATAGATAGTTTTTTTAATATAATTTTGGTTGCGTAAACCATTCGACGTAGAGATAAGTCGCGCTACCCAAAAAGTATTTTTTTTAAATTCTTTATTTTATTTAAATTAAGTTCGATTACATATTCGGTAGATTTTGTTTTATGGTGGGATTATTTAGAATTTAGAACACTTACTTATTTTGTTTTTTTTTATTCGTGATACAATATATTTTTAGTTAGTTATTTATTGTTTCATTTTTCTGTTGTTTCTTACAATATAGTAGCGTTTTTTAAAAATGTTATTTCTTTATGGGTTTGGAAATTGAATTGAGGTCTTTAGGTTGGTTTTCTCAAAGTTATTGCATCCCATTAGGCTAAGCGCCCTTAATACATCTGTTTTTATGTTGAGAGCCCCGGAGAAAATGTAAGTTTGTCACTAATTTCCAAATTTTACGTGGCAACTTGTTCACTACTTTTTGATATTCGTTTTTGATTTTATAGCACTACTACTACAAAGCATAGATAAAGTAGTAGTTTCCTTTTTTTAAAGTTTTATAGTGATTTTTTGTGTTTCCTTATATGTTTTTTTAGTTTGTAATTAAAAACATTTAAAACATAATGGGTTTGTGTGTTTCACGTAGTTGTAACAGTAGAAAAGCTGTAAATAAGAAGGTATTATTCGAAATTACATTTCACAGGTATGTACACAATATAAGCAGAACAGTATTATAGAAATTTATACATTGACACCCCGATTATTTTTTTCTTAGTTTGGTTATTAAAAGTCTATTTGAATAAAATTTAAATGTTAGATTATTATTTTTTAATATATTTCATTTGAAATGTTGCATATCATTAACAAATTTCATAATTTTTTTTACTAAATTAGCTATCATCTAAAAAAATGTTTCTTACTTCTTTAGACTAATATAGTTGATAATTGCCTAATTGCGTAGATCCACAAGTCTCCAGTTTAATAATTTTCTTAAGAAATTACAGTATTTAAACTTTAGAATTATGATTATACGTCTGAAATTATATTAGTTACACTTTTTTTCTAAGCATAAATTCAAGTAATTTGATAACTTATTTTAATTTTGTTTATTAACATACACACTGTTGATTTGCAAAATTTATACAATTAATGTTAAAGCTTTAACTTTTAAGTAATCCGGGCTTGGCAAAGTTTCCATCTTGATAGTATACTAAGCCACGCCCAGTGGTTCCACTTTACACATAGAAAATACATGCTTTATGTTATCTCCTTTTATAATAACTCAATGATTATTTCCATACGTGCAACTAACGGTTTTCAATTTTTTTAAAGTGGCTCGAGACAGATTATAAATTTGTCAATGTTTTTCTACGTAAAAACAAAATCTCTTTCTATTTTACTATTAGTTCATAAAATACTATATTATTTCAATAAACTTATTTAAATAATTTTTCTTTATGTGCTGTAAGCTCTATACTTTGTAGGAGTTTGTAGACAATAAACTGTCTTAAACACACTGTATACTACTTTAAGTTTTCTTATCTATGCTGACAAACCGCTACTACATCTTTTAATAACGGGTACAAAAAGAAGAGAGCTCTTGCAAAAAACGGCATTGTTTATTGTTTTTTCTTCACCATCAGAGGTGAAATTTTCTTTCTTTATCAAATTGTAACAATTATGGTGCGAAGCAAAAGGATTTTATTTACCTATGATTAGCATTCCTTTTTATTTTTATTTTATTTATTTTTTACGATTACCGCATGTTTCTTTCTTGTTTTCGCTGTATTTTGTTAT
Organism: Aquatica leii; assembly: GCA_035610365.1. NCBI lineage: Eukaryota > Metazoa > Arthropoda > Insecta > Coleoptera > Lampyridae > Aquatica > Aquatica leii. Next base: position 106,140,766 of record CM069432.1, read on the forward strand.
TTCTTGTCTCAATAAATTCTAACTGAATAACCTTATCTTTTATTATACTCTATTTTCTTTATTCTTTTTATTTTCTTACAAATCACATGTTTTATGCTTATGCAAACACTTTGTTTTACATTCTGAAAGTAAATTATTTCATCTTCCAGTTTAATTTGTTTTTTTTCCTCTCATGTAAGAACAAGTTTTAAAAGCACGTTGCAACAAAATCTTCCGTTCGGCGGTGTCTACGCCTAACAAAGATTTCATCATTAAGTTATTTCACGCAATTTCACGTGTATATGCAATCGAATTTTGTGTCTATCCGAGTGAAAATCTATTTGAAGTAAATCATTATATTATTTGTATTGGGGGTTTAAATTAACATTTTTATAATTGTCTATAGCGGGTTTCCATACTTTCATACGTTTTATTTGTCCGTGGAGATAACAAGCAGATGGCGTATTTGGAAAAATTTTCATGACATTACGTTGCTGTAATTAAACAATTCACACCGTCAAGGAGTTGGAGCCGTTGAAAACATTTACGATTTTGATTTTTACTAGAAAGAACTTTTACCACTAATTAAAATATTAAGTCGAGAGAAAACGTTACTCATTCGCTAACTTTAGTGATTGTATGATTTAAACAATGGAATTTGCTTGTGATAACACTGTACGTACGTTTTTGTGTTAGATTTTATATTACGTTTTAGGTAATACAGGTACAGCATTAGCTAATCCCCTAATAGATAAAACATAACTGTAAGTATGTATTACAATTTCTATTTTTATAATTAGTACATCGTTGGTCATGTCGATTGTTAGAATAATTGTACGTACATGTAAGGTTGTTAGCACAATTAATTATTAAATCATTTTGTGCGTCACAGTCTTATGCAATGCGCGTGTAGTCTTTAGATCTTAATTTTTCATTTTTTATGTACTTTTGTGATTTTAATTTACGAATATAAAGTCATTCCTGCTTTGATTGTAAAAGATAAGACCGACTAATGGAAAAACTCTTCAGGAATAAAGCACGCAAAACTCTTCTTTACAGAGCCACTTTCAAACACCCATTCTGCACTGTTAAGCATAAGTCGACAAAAGTTAAGGAAACTCACGGGACTAATAACAGGGCACTGTGACCTTAACAAACATATGCATAAAATGGGACTACAATGTAGATCTCTATGCCGCGGATGTTTGGAAAACGACGAGACTCCGTAGCATCTGCTGTGCAAATGCAAAGCATATAAAATAAAACGCACGATGCTCGGCAAATCAAAACTAACCAATGATGAGTTGAAAAAGGCCCCCTGGAATATAGTTTTGTACTTCATTGACGAAACAAAACTGCTGCGGGACGGATAAATCAGAAGTGGAAAAAAAGACCACAGAGACCGCAGTGCAAGGGCGCTAGACGAAACACCTTTTAAATCAAATAGATCACTTTGCTTTACGACGTGTTGCCCAGTCGAGGGCATAACTGATATTTTGTTCAACTCATGTACTAGTGTTTGTAAAATTTATATAACTATACTTATGTACTTTTTTCGTTCTTTTTAACTACTGTCTGTGATAAAATAAATATATATTCTGTGTTATCACTTCTGTTGTCATATTTGTTTTTTTTCAGCTGCGGATAGATTTAAAAAGTGTCTCCCTAATTTAGTATTTTAGTGTTTATTGCTTTTTCAGACTTAGCTTATAATCTAACATTTAGTTATTTATTTATTGATTTGCATGACTTCAAAAACTTTCTCGTGATTTAATAATTTCGCTGCTATCTATTTTTTGCTTTCGCTTTGCTGTGTGATTTAAGTCAATCTTTAAATTAAATTAAGAATAATTTTCAATTAATTAAAATCTTTTAATAATTCATTAGCGTATTGTGTGCTGCATAACTGGCAGAAATACATCATCGCAATATTCTTACTATTCAATGTTTATTAATACATTAAATTTATGTAATGCATTCATTAGATTAATATAATTGCAGATACCGTTGATGTACAGTTTACATTAATTCATGAAATCTGGTACACTAAAATAATATAATACACAAATAAAATTAATTGTACATCGTACATTGTGTTTATGAACTTTAACATTGATTGCTGATATACCCATTCATTGAGTAAAAAATATGTACTACGTTTTTCATTGATTCAATGTACTTTTACATTGGTTCTACGTCACTGTTTCTTTCAGTGTATTTATTTTTGTTAAAGTATTGTAATGAAATTTGATTTGATGAACATTAAACAGATAATATATTTTGCACACAAGATTTAAACGTAGTTTACTTAAAACTACCAGCAGTAAACGCATTCAACACGTATAAAACTATAGTACAAAAACATTTACATAAAATAACCCAGTGCGTTTTGTGAAACTTATTTCATAGTATATTAAAATATTTGTTTCATAAGGGCCAATTTTGGCGCACAATACCAAAGTTTAGAAAACAAGTTTTCTAGTAGTCGAGTGCGCCAAAATGTCTTATGAAACTTGTACTTTATATTATTTTTCTATTTTGGAAATTATATGTAAAAACAAATTTGCATTACAAATGTCTATCTATTTTATTGATTAGGAAAAACAATTTTTGTAATAAAAAGTTGGCAAAATTTTAAATAAATTTTTTTAAATATTTAAAATAGACGGTTTAATTGCAGTATTTTAATTGTCAAATACCCGTATTGCCAAACTAACAAAATCGGGTGTTATTAAGTGTTACTTTAGACAACTGAAACAAGTTCTTTAAAGTACTTGTTAGAGTACCAAAACAGAAAATAGTACATTAAACAATGAGTTCCATAAAAGCCTTATGAACGAGTTTTTTATACTATTTTTTAGAATTTCTGCTTTTTGGGCCAATTTTAAACAAGAATTTAAAACTATAAATATATAAAGAAAATTTAAATTGGTGTTGCGTACTACGTATTTTGACATTACTTCTCAATTAATTAAATTATTTTATTAAAACCAACTTTATTACAGCACGCAGAAATTTCTATTAAAGCACGCAAATGACGTCATTTGACTACTTTAATAAGATTTGTGAAAGACACAAATTCTAAAGAATTAATTCTATTATTTTAAATTTGTAAATAAGACGATAAAGAACTTGTTAGCACAAATAGCTTTGACACTGAACTTTGTTCCAATAGTCACTGTTTTCTAAGTTTGCAATTTTTTAAAGCATGTTCTATTTTATTAATCATAAAATGAAACAGGTCCGTATTTAATACTTACTAGTTTATTATTTTAATGAAAATTTTACAAAACAATTTTGAAATGTTAGAACACATGTTTATAAAGTAAATGTCTTTCAAATCATTATAGCTCCCCCTATTAAGAAAATTTATGCGTTACATCAGTTACACCCTATATTAATTGAAAGGTATTATGTAAATTATTACAAGTAATACAACACAATTAAACTTCCTTGTCGCACAGATTGTGGTACATTTTGAGTTTTAAAAACAATAATTTAAATTATAGTTTCCACTGTACACAAACTACAGAACGTATCTGAATTGTCACTACAACTATCATTGGCCGTTCAAATAGGTTCAGATAAAGATTACAAAAAGCAAATTAAAGTTAAGGTACTGATTTTAATTTTTTTTAGATGAGTAACATAAAAATGCAATTACCACCAATTATTTTTCCTTCTTTCACTTGTCGCTGCCTCACTGCACTTTATACACCGCGTTACGTGCGAAATTTTCACAACGGAGTACCCTGTGTATCGACTTAAAAATTACTTCTTCTTTCTCTTCCTCCTAATTTCTTTTCAGTTTCTAGGATTATTAGGCCTACTACTGATCCTTGGTATTTAGGTATGATATCTAAAGTTACTGCTTCTTCTCGTCGTTTCTCTCATTGGTGTGTTGTGAAAAATCTTTTATGTAAACGTGTACGCATTTCCTCTTCTGATCCTTACGTTTGGAAGTTAGTCGTACCATCGGACCAGCGCAAGCAACTTATTCAGGATCACCACCTTACATCTAATTATGATCACCTCAGTGTTAGGCGTACGTTGGAAGCTCTTCGGTGTCACTTCTACTGGCCTCATATGAGACCTAAGGTTGCCGAGTTCATACGTTATTGTTCTTGTTCGAACTCGCAACGAAGCAATCCTATTAGGTCACGTCACGCTTTGCCAGCAACAATGAAGCTTTCCAACACTGGTTTAACGACAAGGTCTACGCGTATACATCGTGCTGCTTCTCAAGATGTAAAAGCCGCTGCTATTGCTTTTGCATTTCCTTCTTCAGTCGTTTTTAATTATTCTTTGTTGTCTCCTTCTTTTCATCGTTCTCTTCTTTTTCATCGGCGTCGCAAGCGTCGTAAGTGCTAATCCACTTTTTGAGCTTTCGATTTTCGACCTTTGCTATTGTTTCTGTTCTTTTCTTTTGGTTTTGGTGGTTCGAGTCTTTGAATACGTCGTCGGTATCTTGTTGGTTGTAGCTTCGATGCTACCCAATTGTTCACCCATTTTGCTGTCACCGATATTCTTTCTTTTTGGTTAATTTCTGCTAAAATTCTTTTTGTTTCTTTCTTCTACATCTTACTTCCGAACAGACTACTTTTTCGTCTGTATATATTTATATCCGCTTAGTCGGCCTTTTTGGATTGGTACGTCATCTATAGAATTCTTTCTTCTGCTTTTGGATTTGGTTTTTTCTTTTCTTGAGTTTTCTATTCCGCTCGTCGGCATTAAAGTCTTGAAGTATACTTTCCAATTTGGGACAGCAATTGGTACGCTCTTGTTCTATGACTAACTGTGATATCTTTTCTCTTCTCTTTCTTTTTTCCTTTTTTTATTATTTTGGGCGGTTGGTTGGGCACCGTAGGGTGGTCTTTCTTTTCGTTCTTTTACGGGGTGAAGAACGAATCAGGCAGTTACATTAAGCCTTATTTTCCTCCGTTTTTCTCTATCTCTTATCTTTTCTACTTCTCATTTTTTTTTTCCTTTTGCTTCTGAAGCTTTGCCTTTAGGACAATAACGTCTTTTGATTTTTTTCTTTTATCTTGAGTTGCTGCTTGAACACTTTCTTCGTTTTCTTTTCTTTGTTAGTAACTTCCTTCTTTAGTGTTCACTGCAACTGTGTTTCTTTTTTCTTTTCTTTCTCAGTTACTTCTCTCGCTTTATTGGGTCTAGTGGGTTTTTGTCTTATTGTGCTTGGGTTGAAGCTTGGGATAGACTGCAACGTTGCTTCTGGTACTCTGTACTTCCGCTTAGTCGGCATTTTTGATGTTGTTAGTCACCGTTAGGATATTTCTCTTCTTTGGGTTTCTTTTGCTCTTGGAATATTCTAATCCGTTCTTCGGCATTTACGTTCCAACGTGACATTCCAACACAACGAACATTAACTTACGACGTTCAATTAGCAAGGGAAGTTTTCTATTCTTTATTGACTCTTACTTCTTTTTCTTTCTTTCTTTTGGTTTTGTTTTGGGTTACGTGGTTTGGATTTCTTTTGGATTGGCACTCATTTAGTGTTTAGCTTTTTGGTGACTTTGTTGTTGTGACTCTTGGGTTTTTTTCTCTGCCTTTTTAGGTAGTCCGACTTCTTTCGACTTTTAATTAAAATCTTTTTTTTTTGCTTGAGATTTCTTCGTTGGTTTTCTTTGCTTAGATCTTTAGGGTCTGTTTGGTTTTGTTGGTGGAAGAATCTCATATCGTCTGTTGACGACTTTTTGAGCACAACTGCAATAGTTTTTCTTTTTGACATTTCTTCTAAATCCGCGTATCACAATTCAACATCTAGATACTTTTTTCTTTTTACTTTTTTAGCTTAGTTAGCTTTGGGGACTTATATTTAGGGTTGGATTCGTATTCATGGGCTGGGGTTTTAAGGGATTTTAGGGCGTTGTCTTTGACCGTGGTCTAAACTTCTTTCTTTCCAATACTTCTTCTTTTTCTCTTGGTTTGCTTAGTATTGTCGGTCAGTGAGGTCTTTGGGACTGCGTTGTTTTCTTGCTTTATAGCGTAGCGACTGTTGTCGACTTGCAACGAGTATCTATTCTGATACTTCTCTTCTGTTGGTTGAGTTTTGGTTCTTTGGAGTATCATTCCGCTTTATGCGACTTTTGGACACATCTGGTTGGTGATGCTTAGCAAATTGGGAAAACCTCTTTCATCTACGTTCCTTCTTGGGTTGGGTGTTATTGTATTTTGGGTTGGCTTTGGATTTTAGAATTCTATCCTTGGCGTATGCCTAAATTTCTGTCTTCATTTTAGCTTTTCCTTTGTTATCTCCGCTCCACGCTTTTATCTTGCTGGGGGGGGGGAATTCTGTTATGTGCGAAATTTTCACAACGGAGTACCCTGTGTATTGACTTAAAAATTAATTTCTGGTTTTGACGCCCTCTGCCGACCTTGTTGATGACTGCGAGGCCATTTTTGAAGCTGTCAACTACGTCAGCCGGTCGGTGTCAAGAATCTTGAACTGATTCCTAAATTTTTAAGGGCATCCCTTGTGATGATTACGAATTTATAAGACAATTACGAATTTATAACAATTCGTTCGGCACAGTACGGTTCCACCACGTTTCAAGCACCTGTTCGCTTCAATAAGGAATAATGATGCATAAGTACGATTGATAAATACCGCTACCGAACCTATAAGCTTTTGGAGGGCATACGACTTAAACGAAAACGAGGTCTCGACGAGCAATGCGTCGGAGATGCTGATTTTTGGACAATAATCGATTGTGTTATCAACCACCTGTTTGAAATTACAACCTACAGCATTCGATACAACGGGTTCTTATATCGCATTTAATGAATTATTATTACTGATTTTGTAGTTTCTTTTTTTGTGAGTTATTGTTTGACACGAATTGCTTTTCAATAATTATTTTACGCTGCCGGTGGGAAAACGTTTTCTTTACGCAAGCAAGCACTGGATTCTTGATAAGTCAGTTTGATTATATTTGTTTCGCTGTCATAAAAGTCACTCACGGAACTTTGATTACTGTCGGTGTCTGTAATTACGTTTATTGTTTGCATACCAATTAGGTAATTTCAAATATCATTTAGGGTGTATCGCATGCTGAAAGTAGACAATATTTATTACGAAATTTACTTCGCTATCTCAATGTAATTCAAATATATGTTTTGTGTGTTGCCGATATGTCTGGCATTTATGAATCGAGAAATTAGACAATACTCCGGTTAATCTTTTATGTTGTTACTTCGAGGTTTCTACACCTATTAATCATACTTGTTATTACCAACCCCTACCAGCTGCAGTGGGGTAGTAATAATGGATGCAGAAAAATTCCAATTGAAATTAATAGTCAAAAGAATATTGCCCTAGCTCAGGAGAGGGGAAGTAGGTCAGAAATAACAATGCAGCCAAATTCGGAGATAGCTTATTTAATAATAAAATTAATATCCACTTTGATACTCAAGAGATTTAGAAAATACCCAGAGATACAGGCGCCAGGTAGTTTATTTTGAATTAACAGGTGTAATTCTGGCTAAATTACCAAAGCCGATCAAAGAAATACATATACAGTAAATATACTTAACTACTTAAGGATACAATAGATATAAGAATAATATATATATAGTAAGCAAATTAGACATAAGTTAAGATGGACTCTAAATACATACGAGTCGAGAACACAAATTAAAGAATTTTGTAATTTCTACCGTTAGGGAGTAATTTCCCTCGGTGCAATCATCGTCGAAACAAATTTTCATTAATTACTCGTAGAGTAATCCAAACAAATTAAGTAAAATTAAGTACGATTAGATGCAATTAAATCATATGTAGTAATATTTAAGTGAAATTTAAGTAAATTGAAGTAAACGTCTACTCAATCAAAAGGCTTAAGCAAACTTGGTCTAGTCACAATCACACGACCAATTATGAATCGTTAAAGCAAATAACACTACATAAAATGTAAAAAATATAGCAGGATACTACCTTACTGTCACAGGCAACAATGTTTTACATACACCGATCGATCGACTAGTTCAGAGCTCTGTCCAAGTGTTCGTCCTTAGTGGTCGGAAAAGAAAGTAGCTAAAACACACAAAAGTAAGACAGCACCTCCCACACTTCACATTTAATGTAGGTTAGCACATAAGCAAAATTACCACAATATATTAGTTTACTTCTAGAAGCTGATAATTGAAGTTACGTTTACTTAACTTAAGAAAAGAAAATTAGCATTGTAAATTTCCATAGGCTGCATCTAATAAAATCCTGAAGAAACGATCATTCGCCGTAATTATTCCAAATCGAACAGTAAGGATTAGATAAATTGTCTCAATCAGACATCGTAATTATAACCCATAACGGCACTCGTCGGCCCTTTAGCATCGACGCAAGAGAGATGTGCGAGGTTGACTTTCACCCGCCATCTTGTACCCTTTTATTCTTTGTAAACGGTTACATTTAGGAGCAAGCAGCCAAGATAAATAAAGAAAATCGGTAAGATAAAAACCCTCTGTAAATATTTGTCTAAGTTAGCAACAATAAAATGTGGATTAGAAAACTTACCAAGCTAAGAGTTGACCATTTAAAACTAAATTTTTATAGCGGCGTCAAACTTCGTGCTTAGCAACTACAAGACAAGCTGACAAGAAGGCGCGAAATACAAGTAACGCATGCGCTAAACTTTGGACTTAGTTCAAACCCGCATCTCCTTGTAGAGGCACATTTTATATTTACGTTGCAAAACGTTACTGAATAAATTCTTAACTGGTGCGTTCATTTGAGAACGTTACTAAATAAAAGAAAACGTAACATTGTTAGTTTGTCTAATGTTTATGAATTGAGAACTGCAACATATTTCGGTTAGTTTGCTACGTTGTTAAATTAAAGTTTTTATACCTGTTAATTATACTTGTTAATATTTCGAGCATTGACGAGTGGAGAAATTACATATATTCTTGTTAATCTTCTAAGTTAATAGATTAAAGTTATTTTACTTGTTAATCTTTCTTTTATAGTAACATACCTTTCTCTTTTAATTGTCGTTACCCGTTAACTATTGGTGGCTACCCGAACATCAGAGTAACAAGGATTACGAACCTCAAATTTAGTTACAAGTTTGGACCGTCTGTCGTGATCGAGGCAGAAGTGTTAATTAGGATTGATCTGGCGCCCTTAAGTATAATTCCCCTGAACCACCCCTATTTCCGACTGTGTGAGTTGGCCGTGCAAGGTTCGTAAGACCTAAAGCTTGTAACAACCGTGTCCATTCTAAGCAGTACGATAAGCCTTTTTCCCTTATATTCAGTTCACTGTTAAATTATAATAAATTAAATAAACTAATATTAAATTATTTATGTAATACTTATACAAAGTTTTTTTGATATTTGTGTCGTAATGCTGTTTTTTTAATCTAATAAACATTACTACAAAACAATATTTTTTAAAATCTTTTTAAACGGATTTATAAATTAAATTGAAAAAAGTTGTTATAAAATTTAAATGTGTTCATTAAATTTATTTAAATTGCAAAATATTTTTTAGCTTTTTAAGTATTTGGTTAGAAATTAGTTTAAAACGTTATTACAAGCGCAATCATTGCCGTTTGTGTAAATAAAAACTTTTATTAGTTTTAATAACAGAACACAACAAATTTTACTTTTATCATAATTTTTTTAAAATGTGCACAACGTTAATAAGTTAATAAGCAATTTTATTAAAAAATTAGTTTAGTTTTAAATAAACAAGTTATTAACAAAGTTTTTCTATAAATAAATTTTGTAAATAATTTATTATTATAACTTTTTTATGCTGTTTGTTAAAAATGTTTTTCTGTTATTATAAAATGACCTAGTTTACTTAGATTATAGGAAACGTCAAAACAATATCATAAAACAGCTGTAACCATAACTCTTATTTAGAAAAAGCATTTTCCAGGTCGCAAAATTATTATTAAATACGTGAAGTAGAATCAGCGTATTTATGCTTTTAATTGTTTTATATTTATTTCTTCAAACTATTTTGTTTTTAAAAAAATACAATTTTAACTGATTTATTTATTAGGCAAAAACTGATAGATTTTTGTGCTTTTCTACAAACTAAACTTAATAACTAGCTACTTATTATCTAAGACAACTTCCTTATATAAATAAAAAGTAAATATACTAAAATAATGAATTTTAATATTGTATTTTTATACAAAACAAATTCATAAATAAAAAAGTATAACAAAAAATACCTTTTTTTTTAATAATATTATACTGTTAGCTATACTAAATTTATATTTTTTTAAGTAACACTTTATTTATAATTTTTTATGCAACGTAAGTAAACATTTTGTTACATGCCGTTATTTTGTATTCATTATTCTAAATTAAAAAAACGGTTAAAATTTCTAAGGACGTACTAATTGTCATTCTCTTTTTGAGTGGGGATTAGCGTTATATTGCTGTCAAACGTTAATTTTTACTTTCTTTTATCGTTTGAAAATCGCTGTTAAGCATCGTATTAAGGTTAGACTGCTAATCGGATGTGCTAGGAAAAACGTATTTCAGGTATTGGTCAAATTCGAAGACTCACGCCTGTATCAGTGTCGTATTAATTCGTTAAATTATTTTATGGACATTACTTATTATACCTTCTTGCATTCATAATTATTATTTTAACTATGTCAGCCTTGTACAGTCAATAAATTAAAAATCGAGACACTACCTGCGTCCGAATGCAAGAATTTAGTTGCTTAAATGGGGTTTAACCCTATCAATTACAGACCCCAAATAGTTTCAGGTAAACTATTTATTGTCCATACTTTGCAATCTGCTAGTCGTTTTTACTAAAGAATGATTTTATCGTTTACGTTTGCAATGCACTGCTTTTGGCGGTTACATTTTTAAAGAAATTTAAATTTGGAAATGCATAATCAAATTGTTTAGTAGTTTAAGCTCGATTATTAAGATAAACAACTAAAAGACTAAAGTAGATTTAAGAAAAGCACAGCATTATTATTAATAGATATAATAATTAATAAATAATCCACAATTTCTTTAAAAGCAATTATTTCATTACAGCATATCATTTCCTAGATACCTACTAATGCTAAATCCTTGAAGACAAAACGGGTTATTGAACTGTTACGATCATTTTATTTATTCTGATTGGCTTTTTGTCATTCAATTTAGATAGAAAAAAATCAAATAGCAGAAAACAATTATCTTCCCTATAAATTAGAGAAACCGTTAAAACGTAAAGTAATCGTATTCAACAAAAAAACGTCTACCAATGTTTGCTTTCTTAAATGTAGCAAATTATTATATTCAATACGGTAATTTTTTACCGACATCGTTAACCAAAAGTGACTATGAATTAATAATTTATTGTAAAAGTGCAAGGACACGCTTTGTCTGCAACAATATAGCACCAGTAGGTATTTAGGAAATGGTATTCGCTAATTAGCTTTTGTGTAAGAATTTCTTAAACACAAGAATCATATATATCATTAATTTTTTTTTAGTTATTTAAGGTAATTGTCAAATTTAATTTATAAACCAACAAGATTCCAAGATTAAAATAAATCCAACTATTTAGAAAACGTAACAAAAAGTATACAAAGGTCATTAAAAGTAACAAAAGAACCGTGAAAATACCGGAAATGTATTTATTGTGATGATAATTATATTTTGTATAAAAATTTCTTAACACCTGGTATTAGGGAATATTGATTTAAATCAACTAAAATTTAGTCTACTTGTTATGCACGTGTTCACACTGAATTGTAAGTTTATGATAAATTTGAGAATTTCTTAAAATCGCAACAAAAAAATTTGCCTTAAAAAAATAACATTACAAATTTACAATTGAATAAGAAATCCTTTTTGATTAATATTTTGTCACAAGGTAATCTTAAATTCTGACTGTGTTATAATACCTAAATGTTATGCAATCAACTGATACTCATATTCGTTAATGAAGCGTTTATTATACTAAAATATTTTATAACCATATGGAGTATAAAACTAGTAACGAGTATAACCTCCTTTGTTTTGAATACATTCCTTTAACCGCCTAGGTATGGATGCTATCAAGTGATTTAAATAATCCACACCAATTGTCTCCCAAGCATTTTCAATCGCTCCAACTGATTCATTGCTATTTTTAGGTATGAAGATGGGACCTTGTTGTTTTTGAAGATATGCACCATTAGTTCCTAAACATTCTCTATAACGTTAAAATCGGGACACTTTACTTGCCACGGCAACACATTTAGGTCTATAGGCGCATTGCCTTTGTAACAAAAAAAGTGTCAATAACATTGTGTCAAATCAAAACAAATATAAAGTTTATGATATATAACAGAAAACTTATTTGTTGAAATACATAATTTCTGTCTGGATATAGAATTTCGACAGACGGCTCCATAACATCCTGCAATATATTAAAATAGCTTTCAGAATTTAGCCGACCATCGATGATCCAACAAATTCCTGGACCTCTCGAGCTAATTCAACCCCACACATTGACAGAAAAGTAGCCACTACGTTTTGTTTTCCTATTTGCCTCATAACGATTTTCTCGGAATCAATACACTATAAAAGGACCATCGTTAAAACTTTTAAATGTTTTTTCATCGCTGAAAATGACGTGATTCCAAAGCTCTAATGGCTGGTTTGCATATTGTCTGGCGAACTCATTAGTGTAACAAAAAAAATTCTTAGATTTAAATAATCTCATTCATTTTAAAAATGTGTATTAAGCATGCAATGGTAACAAAAGAATCGGAAAAAGTTGACAGGTTTAATTATAAGATATTGGCAAATAATTGTAAAAATGGGGAGCCAAGTTTCCATAAATACAGATGATAACCCTAATATATTTCAATGTTTCTATCGTTTTTTGAAATGCCTGCACATATAAGTAGTGGCAGAAAAAGAATTTCCACTGTAGCTTAAGATGAAGCATTAAGAGCATATGTGATTGAAAATACTTTTTCCACTTGTAAAAATGCTATACGTCAAACAGCATTTCTTGGATGTGCAGTAACAGCTGGTGCAAGATTGAAAGACAGTGGAAAATCAAAGAAACCGCTTAGAATTCGCCAGACAATATGTCAACCAGCCATTGGAATTTTGAAATAATGTCATTTTTAGCGACGAAAAAACCTTTAAAAGTTTTAACGATGGCCCTGTTAAAGTCTATCGATTTCGAGGAAATCGTTATGAGGCCAATCATGTTAGAGAAACTAAACGTAGTGGCTACTTTTCTGTCAATGTGTGGGGTTGGATTAGCTCGAGTGGTTCAGGAATTTCTTGGATCATCGATGGTCGACTAAATTCTCAGGGTTATTTGAATATATTGCGGGATGTTATGGAGCCGTCTGTCGAAATTCTACATCCAGACAGGAATTATGTATTTCAACAAGTAAGTTTTCTGTTATATATCCTACACTTTATTTTTATTTGATATAATGGTTTTGACATTTCTTTTGTTACAAGGACAATACGTCTATACACACGTCCAGGATGGTTCGTCGTTGGTTACAAGAAAATAACCTAAATGCGTTGCCCTGGCCAGCGAAAAGCCTTGATTTTAATGTAATAGAGAATGTTTGGGGACTAATAGCGGATACCATTAAAGAACAACAAGGTCCCATCTTCATTCCTGAAAATCGCAACCAATTGATTGCAGCGATTGAAAATGTTTAGTGTGGAATATTTAAATCAATTGATAGTATCCTTACCCAGGCGGTTATAAGAATGCATTCAAAACGAAGGAGGTTATACTCGTTATTAGTTTTATGCTTTATATGGTTATAAAATATTGTAGTATAATAAATGCTTCATTAACGAATATGAGTATCAGTTTATTACATAATATTTAGGTATTATAACACTGTCAGAATTTAAGATTACCTTGTGACAAAATATTAATCAACAAGGATTTCTTATTTAATTGCAAATTTGTAATGTTATTTTTTTTAAAGGCAAATTGTTTTGATTGCAATTTTAAGAAATTCTGGAATTTATTATACATTATAATTCAGTGTGAAAACGTGCATAACTAGTAGACTAAATTTTAGTTGATTTAAATCAATATTCCCAAATACCATGAGTTAAGAAATTTTTATATAATATATAATTATCATCAAATTAAATACATTTCCGGTATTTTCACGATTCTTTTGTTACTTTTAATGACTCTTGTATACTTTTTGTTATGTTTTCTAAATAGGTGGATTTATTTAAATCTTGGAATTTTGTTGGTTTATAAATTAAATTTTACTATTAACTTAAATAACGAAAAAACATAAACTAAAAAGCCAATTTAATGATATATGATTCATGTGTTTAAGAAATTCTTACACAAAAGCTAACTAGCGAATATCATTTCCTAAATACCTACGGAAGCTATATTGTGGCAGACAAAGCGTGCCCTTGTACTTTTACAATAAATTATTAATTCATGATCACTTTTAGTTAACGATGGGTGTAAAAAATTACCATATTGAATATAATAATTTGCTACAGTTAAGAAAACAAACATTTGTAGACGTTTTTTTGTTGAATACGATTACTTTACGTTTTAACGGTTTGTCTAATTTATAGGGAAGATCATTGTTTTCTGCTATTTGATTTTTTTCGATCTAAATTAAATGACAAAAAGTCAATCAGAATAAATAAAATGATCGTAACAGTTTAATAACCCGTTTTGTCTTCAACGATTTAGCATTAATAGGTATTTAGGAAATGATGTGCTGTAATGAAATAATTGCTTTTAAAGAAATTGTGGATTATTTAATAATTATTATATTTGTTAATAATAATGCTGTGCTTTTCTTAAATCTACTTTAGTTTTTTAGTGGTTTATCTTAATAATCAAGCTTTTAAACTACTAACCAGTTTGATTATGCATTTCCAAATTTAAATTTCTTTAAAAATGAAACCGCCAAAAGCAGTGCATTGCAAACGTAATCGATAAAATTATTCTTTAGTAAAAACAACTAGCAGATTGCAAAGTATGGACAATAGATAGTTTACCTGAAAATATTTGGGGTCTGTAATTGATAGGGTTAAACCCCATTTAAACAACTGAATTCTTGCATTCGGACGCAGGTAGTGTCTCGATTTTTAATTTATTGACTGTACGTACTACTTCTTAGTAACGTAAAATTTTTTTACGTGTAATTTCCTTAGTAGCACAAAACATACGTAATATATTAGTAAATAACATCTGGTAAATATTTAGGGGCCACACTTTTTTATATTGGCCATTTATTGTAATGTTATATCAATATTTTATATAAAATTAAATTTCTAAGTAATAGTTATAAATATGTTCTAAATATATGTTTTCAATATATGGCAGACATTAGATGTAAATGTCGTCTCAATATTTGTTTTTAATATATGGGAAATATTACTTTTTAATCTGTTTTAGATGTATCTCACTATTATTTGTCAGATAGTTGTAGAATATACCTACTACATATGTGTATGTTTTCAAATGATATTTAATCTGAGTTTTTATTGCTACGCATTGTACAGTTTTTATTAAACCGTAGATGTTCTGTAAAAACACGTTTATTTATAAAAATGACACTAACTAAACATTAAACATCTTTAAAAAACAAGTACACAAAAAACTGTAACTTAAAATTACTTATTACTATAATTACATATTACATAGGTACTACTACATAAATGTTCTACAATTTGCTAAATATAACGCAACGGGTTTACGTATGTAACATTCGTTACATTAGGATGTTTTATAATAATAATTATAAAATGCATTAAAATGTGTCAAAGTTATTTTAATTAGTATAAAATATAACGACAAATGAATTTAGTTTAAATTTTTCAATAAAGAAACTCTATGAAGACATATATTTTTTTTTAATTTATAGCAGAATTACAATACCTTGGCTAAAATTTCTTTGCGACAAATGTAGTATATTATTGTAAAGTTACTTTTAGTTATAACGCAATTGGTTTTTCAATTCAATTCAAACGCAAATGTCTTGATTTCATATTCTCTTTGTGTAATTTTTAAATAATTTAATAGCGTTTCTTCTACAATTTTTAACAGATTACATACTATGATTTAGGATTACTTTTTATTAAAATATACGCACATAAAAATAATTTTTAAAATCAGCATATTTATGTTGTGAGAGCAAAAATAAAAAAAAGCTTAAGAAAAACGTTTAACATCTATAAATAAATAAATTTAAAAGCACAGTTAAATATAAGCATCAAAACGTTAGGTACTGATTACACATAAATGTTAGCTCTATATATAATTATAATATATATTTTATGTTAGATATACTTTGAAAAACATTTGTGACTTTAAAATACACGAACGATATTGTTGGTACATATTTTTATAACATTGTTTTTATCTAGTTTTACAATCCCAAATACCAAATAGGTTCCATAATAATGCTTTTAGAAGCATAGAGGCAGTATTGATATTACTGAAAGCCTTCCTGTAGCAGTAGAATGGTTTATGTTTAGAGATAGGTTTTGACACTCCAGTAGAATGCTGTACAGTCAGTGCTTATAGAGTTCTATTAGACATTGTACAAAAGCAGGACAAAAGTAGAAGTTTTCACGTTCCATTAAAATGCTTTAAAATAGTGCCAATGTAGTACTTTCCTATGTTGTAGAATAGCATGACAAAGTTAGCGACTAAAAGGTAAAACATAAGAAACTAAAAAAGCATGAAATGATTAGTTTTAAGTCATTTTTTATTAAGAAATTTGTACAGTATCTTTGTCTAAACTATAATAATTTTTAATCCATGGTTTGTGGATTTGTAGTTTGCTGCATCATCCTAATTATTTCATTTTTTAATCTCGCTTTGCCATAACGTAGCCATTGGAACACCTTCTCATAATTAACATCTATAGGAACTCTTTTGAATCAACTTTGGGTTAACTGTATAACAAAATTATGCGGTTAATTATTTTTTATTATCTATTATCAGTCGCATGCATTTTCGCTAGATTTATATCAAAAATATGTTTCGTTTTATAAATAAAATAATTTTTTTATTAATGCTTTTTAAGTTTAAGTCCGCAGGTTGGCCACCCCTGCTCTAAAAAAATTACTAGATGCCAAGCATAAAATAAACAATAACAATAAACCGCTAAAACGTGGATAAGCTGATCGTACAAAAATAGATATATGTTTTCAATTGTTGCTTTTTGTACTTACTTTTACTTAAATCAGCAGAACATCTAATAGTTTTTTCTTCTTTAATTCAGCACAAAAAAGAACACATTTACAAATATAGACTAAGCCCAAAGTCGTCTTCCTTTCGTAAACGTAAAACTGCGTTTACCCGTAACCGTATAAGTACTTACTTAGAAGCGTTTTTGGTGAATCAAACTCGGTAGTCGGTACATATCTCGTCACAATTCTCAGAAATCAAAGTATCTTATTTACATTTACAGTATCAAACGCGAATGCATAGATTTTTCATTGCATACATATCTTTATCAACAAAATTTAGATGTGGGCGTTTAACCTCTACAAGAAGTTATTTTTGTTTAGGTACTAGGTATTACAATTTAGCAACTTGTACAAACGGTTTTTTCTGATATTAAAAATTATATTTCTTTATCTCGAATAAGGAACGATTAAACCGATTTTAGAGGTACTTAACACTAAAAGAATGTTATCATATTAGTCGTAATACTTGAATTTCAGTACATTGTCAAGGCTGCTATAAACACTTTATTTTTTATATCAATATAAAAGGCCTATAGGAGTGATGTTAAAGGAATTTTTTAGGGTACTTTATTCTCCTTCTATATGCATTGTTATAGAATCAATATGGGAACGCCATTACGATGCTACATTTCTAATACTTTGGTGATTCCAATCAACTGCCAATTGTAAGGCTGCTATAAGCACTTCTTTTTTAAATTAAATATAGTATTCCTATAGGAGTGTTTTTAAAAGAATCTTTTAGAGTACTTTATTCTTCTTATATAGGCATTCTTATAGAATACGTTTTAAATTAGTAACTTAAGATTTTGTGGGATATTTAGAATACATTTTCTACATCTTGCAATACGTATCTAGAATTAAAATATTTACATGATGTCATGTAAACAAAAATTTGTAAGGTTTTAAAATATATTAATGATATTGTACGTATATATTTTTAGAATATTAGTATTATACACTTATACAACAATATCAAGAATATATTTATTACACCAAGCAATATTTAGCCGACTTTAAATATTGAACCAAGATCATGAGAATATCGTACATATATTTTGTGTTACTAAGGTTGTTTTAATTGTATTTACTAACCGTCAGCTTTCAGCCTTTTAACTTAACTTTAATTATAACGTATCTATCATACTGACTTAAATTTACTATGAGTCGCAAACTTTATATTATCTGTTGACGTGACATTTGTCAAGCTTCCTAAATCATTTAAAAGCAGTCATAGTCGCATAAAAAGAAAATTAATTCTAACTTTATTGGTCGTGTGAAGTAGCATTATGTTGGTCGCATAGATAAATCAGCTGGTTGCTATCTGTTAAAATTGAGTGTTTTGTCAGAAACTATTTACAACTTAACATATAACTTAATAAACAAACAATATTTTTATATTAATATTATGTTAAAAAACATAAGTAAATAGATTAAGGAATTCATGATACACACAGGCCAATATTGCATAAAAAAAATTAATTTCAAGTAAATACCGTATTTAAAAACAATTTTTATTGTTACTTGACGTTTTAAATAAAAATTAAACTCAAAAATTAAATAATGGTAATAGACTAAAAAGATGTATATGATTAATTACTGAGTTTAAGAAGCAAATTATATCAATACAAACATTAAACAAAATGTGAATAGATAGTCAAACAAAAGATCAAAACGTCGAAGGTAAAATCAAATAAATCACATCACAAACGGAAACACACCTTACATACAAAAATGCACTTTTTATAAACTAACCACACTAGTATTAAGCAAAATAATTAAAAAAATACAATTTACTGCTAGAGGTCAGAGGTCCAACGGGTCGATCAGTCCCTAACCTCTTACGGTGTAAAATCGAAAAGGAATATAAATAATTAACTATAAGAAATTAGATTATAGTACTACCACATCAAAACAAACGATCCGCATTAGAATAAAGATAGCAGAAAAACTGGACGCCGTAATAAGAGAACTAAAGCATGTTGAAAATGGAATTGTTAAACTTTTAGAAAAGATTGCGGCTCAAGAAAATAAAATAAGTATTTTAGAAAAAGAAGTAAAAATAAAAATATAGTGATAAAGGAAATAATCGACAGCACAAACAAAGATGAAAAAGAAGCACAAGATAAATTCTCCATAGTAATGCAGAAAATAGGAACCAACATCAATTTTAAGGAAGATGTAGACAAAGTAAGCAGAATTTGAAAATATAAAAAAGGAAAAACAAGGTCAATAATTGTTAAACTGATAAAAGAAGAAACAAAAATTTTTAAAAATACTAGCTAAAAAACACTGATATAAGAATTGATGAAAACTATTCTAAAGAAGTCATGGAAAAAAAAGATTGGTACCACATTTAAAAAAACTAGAATTAAAGAATATAAAGCTCAATTAAAATACGATAAGTTGGTAACTAATAAAGAAGTATATAGGATAGAAGAAATAGCGATCGAAGAAAAACTTGAAAACGGAAGCGGAGTCACAAGTAAAAAACTCAGACAAAGAATGACGGTGAATAAACGATCCCCAGAATCTCGAAGAAAATCTAAAAAGAATAATTTGAACCGCTAAAAAAACACTAGAAATCAATAGGGTTTGGGGTAATAAAGACAAACGTAGAGATGAAAAAAGACATAATTTACACAAACCACAAATAACCAATTATAAAATTAACAAGAAAACAAGCAAACCGATACAAGCAATGAAATGATAAAATTTGGAGATAAAAAAAATCACAAAAAGAAGAAACATACAAACTAATATAAACCATCATAATGCGCGAGGTATAGATGACATATGTAACAAAATGTTGAAATATGGGAGAAAAAAATTGAGACAAAGAGTATATAAAATAATAAGCGAAGTATGGGAAAAGAAAACTCTACCGGAAGAATGGAAAATAAGAATTATTGTACCAATACCAAAAAAAGAAAACTTAACGATTGTGACAATAACAAATAACGCTACTGAACACAATGTATAAAATACAGGCAACAATTATACAAAAACAGTTAAAAGTGTACACAGAAAGGATCACTGGTGAAAACCAAATGAAGCAGTAATAAAAAAAAATAATAAAATAGAATCCACCCAACAACGGACAGCGAGGAAGGTCTAAATTACGATGAGAATGTCATGTCATAAACAATATAAACAAGTTAAGAAGCTAACTAAAATAAAGTTAAAAAAAATCAAATTAAAAATTTTGAGAATATCAGGACTAACCTAAAATAATGTTTTTGATGCAATTAAAAAACTGAATAATTTATGTTGATTAGTTAACCATTAAAAAATATTTTCTAAAAGGTTTTTTTTATTTTTTAAACTAAAATTTATTTTTCAGCACATGTTAGTGATGCAGCAACAGTTCATGTTGCTAACAATACACATGATTCTACACTTTCAACACCTTCAAAATCTTTTTGTACAGGTGATGCTGAATCAACTAATGATGTTAGTTTTTTTTTTAATTTAAACCAAAATAAATTAAAAAAAGGTTATTTCTCCATGTGAAATACGGTTAATAAAATATAATAAAGAGTAATATCTAATTAAAGCGTGAAAGAATCTTTTAATTAGACCTTAACGTTCATTATATATCATTATTTAAAGCATTTATATTATGCTTTATGTACAGTAAGCATTTTAATAAAAAGAAATAAAATTTTATTACTAATTTTTTTCTAAGATTCTATTATTTATAGCTAATTTATAAATAATTCAAAAAATATAACAATTTAAAGCACGCTTTTGAAAATTTGAAGACGCCAATTGCATTCAATTTTTAAAATTTTAACAGTTTATAATACATAAACAACAATCATAAGACTAAATACCATAATAATGTTATAAAACTCGAAAGCGTTTGGATAGCTATGCCATCAGCAACAAGAATATAAGCGAGTAGGTATTCTTGTCGCCGATGATGATAGCAGTTATTAAAACACGTTCAAATTTTAGAAAATTATTGTGGTATTTGATGTTGAGATTTTTGTTTAAGTATTGTACCACAGTGGTTCTTGTAGTGTTACACAACTATAATACAAAAAACTAGAAAATAATATAAACTTATTAACTGCGAGTTAATTATGTTTTTTTAATCAAAAAGGCAAACTCATTTGGAACATCTGGAAGCGAGTATATTTGTCCTAGCAAATCTACAAATTTGTCCACAATTTTATCCACAAATTCTCTTGTTATCCCACGATTAGAAAAAGTAGATTTATAAATAGTTTTATATTACTTATTTACAGCAAGCTACAATACAATTTTAGATTATTGCAACAAGAACAGAGACAAAAATATGAAATTATTTAAAAACATTAAAGTCAGATCCTGTAATTAATATAAATGATTCAGGAGACAAAAATTTGTTATTAAATGAAAAGCAACCTAATTCAATTTAAAAAAAAAATATGAAAATATTACTTTAAATACACCAGTAAGTTTTTAATTTTCACGTTTTGCTTAAGAATCAAGAATATATTAGAAAGCCATCAGCTAGGGAACGACCAATAATCTGCCCCATTTGCTTTAAAGACGTAATCACACATTTTCTAAGACACTTTTTTCGGCACCATAAATAAAGAACATAAATACATAATTTTGCTTAAAAGTTTAAAACCGAAAAATAAAGAAAGTACTGCTTTAATAGCTTCTTTAAGAAAATGTTCTTAATTCTGTTTGAAACTCAAACAATAAAAATGTCCAACGCTTTGTTTGCACTTACTGTCTTGGTTATTACAACAAAAAATTACTTTTAAGACATGTAAAAATTTGTAAAAGCAAAACAGATAATATTAACAATTCAAGGCAAAACTGTTTGACATCTCAAACGTTTATAGCTTCTATCATAAACATAAAAGGAAGCAAATTACAAATTTCATATCGAATAAAATGAGAGTAATGGAAAGACTCTTAATATCTTTAAAATCCTTTATAAATGATATACAAGGGCTATTTGACGCTTTAAAGCCAAAATATTTTAGTTTCTTTATATTAGCTGTTAAAGACATAAGTCTCTGGCGTTACATATCGGTACTAATTTAAAAATGATTTTTGATATTGTTTTTAAAATTGTCATAGGGAAAAAAAGAGGTACTTCACATTAAATGTTTAAATAAAAGTGAAGTGAAGAAAATTGATAGATCATCATTGGTGTACTGAATTATCTAGTTTAGCTTTAAAAGATTTGAAAGAAAAGCAATAGAACTTATTTAATTAAAATTTTCTATAAATATTTAAACACTTCTGCTGATGATGCGTTCATTAAACTAAACAGTTCAAACAAACATATTCGAAAAAGCTGCAAAATTTTAACAGAATGTGTATTAGCCCTAACTGTAATGTTTAATTGCAAACAAATTGGGTAAAATTACACACAACCAACTAGAGGTAGTATAGATCAAGAAGACTTTATAAATTTTCTTAGCCATGTTGAAAAAATCCTTTGTAAAAAATTAAAAAAAGTAATAACTGGTGGAAAAAGATTAAAACCAGTTCCAATATTATCTTCAAATAAACTTCAAATATTTTGTAAATTGTCTTATTGAAATAACGAAAACTACAAATGTTGTGCCGCAATCAAATCCTTACCTGTTTACCAATCCTGATTCTGCAAATAGATGGATGAATGAAATAAATGTAATCAGATGACTTGCAATTAACTGTGGTACCAAAATCCCAAAATTGTTAAAAACAACAAAAATTCGTAAACACATAGCCACAACATTACAATGAATGTGTATGGATGATACCAAAATTGAACAAATTGCTACATTTATGGGTCATACAAAAAAGACACATCAAGACTTTTATCGGTATAGTATACTTTTAAAAATTATATATTTATTTATGTTTTAATTAGGTTGCATCAAGATATTTTTCAAACTGCAAAAGTAGCCATAGTACTATTATTGTTATAATAAGGAATGGGATAAAAGTTTAAAGGAAAAAGTATAAACGACATTCATTTGGAAAAAGATATATATTATTCTTCTGAATTTTACAATGAAGCAGATGATAATAAACCGCTTTCAGAACAAGTTTTGAAACGTGCGGCTGCTTTAATTAAAGATAAAATAAATGAGAATATTAGAGATGGATAGATAGAAAGGTATGTTTTTCGAATTTTTTTATTATTTTATAAAGAACATAATTTCAATTATTCGTCATCAAAATTGGTAGGAATTTCTTTAGTACTTCTTATTACCGTTATTGAAATAAAGATATACAGTACTAGTTAAAAGTAAAATATATAACAGATGCATTTTGTCAAGTTTGAAATTTAGTATTCTTATCAACATATTTTTTTTAACAAAACATTTGTCACGTCTTGATTCTACAATTATAAGCGACTTTTGTCTTAGACTGCGTCGTAATTGAACACCTAGACTTTTTTGGATTCGTCCTAGTCTCACCTTCAGAGCCAAAACAAAAAGTAAAATTTGGCCTTTGTTCTGTTTCCGTTCAAGAACTCAAATAAACTGACGTTTTGCAAGACATTGCAGCTTGCATGTTCGCAGTGGTAAATGTCACTGTAAGTAAGTAAGTAAGTACCGTCACTTACTCTTTTTTCTTCAGTGACATTTAGCACTCCAAAGATGCCGGCTGCAATTTCTTGCCAAACATCAGTTTGTTTGGGTTTACGAACAATAATACGACTAAGGGTAAGTTTTATATCTTGTTTTGGCTCTTAAGGAGAGACTAGGACCAAGCCTAAAAAGTCTAGGTTACGTTGTTAAGTAAGTAAAATTGTAAAATTATAAAAAACAAAAAAAAAATTAATAATATAAGATTGATGGACTAAAAAACATTTCGTTCATTGCTAGGCTTGTTAGTTAAATAACTATTTCCGGACAAGGCTAAGTAAAGTGTAGTTGAGTTTTATAATTAAAAATTAACAATAACACTAATGATTAGTTTTTTACGTCAGATATATCGGTGTCAGATTTGCTACTACTAATATAAACCATTATTTGTGTTGTTTTTTAAAAAACAAGTGTAATAAACTTTCTGATAAAACAATAGTTTTATGTTAATATAAGTAACATTATGTAATGTAATGGTTGCATATTGATAGAGAGTATGGCATTAGACGTGCGCGTATGCAGAGTTCCCCAAGTCATGGATGAACAATAGTTAAGTTTGGGAACGCGTTTTTAATGAATAAAAGTCCAAATCCACAACATGATGTCAGGTGTAAACAGGTGTCAACTGTAAACAGGTGTAAATCTTGTAAATGATGTAAATCGTGAAAATGATAAACAAAGTTAAAATTTAGTGTAAATAAAAGACATAAATTAAATTGTGTGTTTGAAATAAACGTGATTAAGGAAACGCAACATGTCAATCAAAGATAAAAAAGGAATAATGGCGTCAAGTTCTAATAATTATGTACCAATGGCTAATATTAATACTATTAGTGAGCTGAAATTGGATACGGGGAACAATTCTGTGGCATGGAAAAAATGGTATCAAAAATTTGATTTTTTTTAACGGCTGGTGACTTTGAAAACACTTCTGATAAGCGTAAGATTGCCCTGTTATTGCATAGTATCGGTGATAAAGGTTTGGAAATTTATAATTCTTTTAATTTATCAGAAGAGGAAAAAACGTTTGATAACGTTAAAAAGTTGTTAGATGAACATTTTATTCCAAAAAAGGGTATCACACTGACATAAATTTTTTACACGTGTACAAACTGCTAACGAATCGTTTGACGATTTTGTTACCGATTTACATAATAAAAGTTTAAACTGTGAATTTAAAAATATGCGAGAAGAATTAGTGCGAGATATTTTAATTGTTGGTATAAATAATATTACGGTTAAGGAGAGATTATTACGAGAAGACAATTTGAATTTAGAAAAAGCCGTAAACATTTGTAAAGCTGCTGAATTATCACATAAACAAGTGCAAGAAATTGGAATGGCAGAAAAAGAATCCGTCATGCTGCACGTTAATAGAAGAAACATGTCCGGTAATCGTAACACTAAGTTACAAATTAAAAATTCAAATCAAAAAGACAGACATTGTTTTAAATGTGGTAACGAATGGTATCCAAGCCATAACTGCCCTGCTAAAGGTGTCTCATGTAGGAAGTGCCATGGTAAAAATCATTACGCCCGCATATGTAAAAAGCAGAAAACTTTCCGGCGAGGTCAATTTATTCACGTAGCGCAAGTCGAAGGTTCAAGTATTACACCAAATCAAGAAATCGAGGAAATATTTGTAGGTAACATATATTCAAGCGATAATAATACAAATAAATAAATGGTTTGAATCTTTATTTATTAATAATAAGGAGATTAAAGTAAAATTAGATAGTGGCGCTCAAGTTAATTGTTTATCATATAACCTTTATAAACGTTTAGATTTAAATCCTAAATTTATTGTTAATAATGCCAAATTTAAACTTACTACACTTGATAGTAAAAACATATCTGTTAAAGGTGTTTGTACAATTAAATGTTATTTATCAAATAACAAACCAGTTAACATTGAATTTGTTATTGTATACTCAGATTGTGTTACAATTTTAGGCCTTAAAACGTGCATTGACTTAAATTTAATTTGTAGAAATGTTTTAAATATTAATATTAATAATGTTAATGACATTTTAAAAAAATTTGAGGGAATTTTTAAAGGAATTGGTTGTTTTGATAATGAATATCACATTAATTTACATGCTAATGCGATACCTAAAGCTGACCCTCCGAGGCGAGTTCCTTTAGCAATGATAAAGACATTCAAGTATGAAATAGATAGAATGCTGCGTCAAAATATTATTGAAAAGGTAGGCGAACCGTCTACGTGGGTCAAGTCGGTAGTTATAGTTAAAAAGAAAAATAATTCGTTGAGAGTGTGTTTAGATCCGCGTTATTTAAATCAATTTATAATCAGAAAAAATAAGCAATTGCCTACTGTAGAGGATACTATTGAAAAATTAAGCAACGCGCGGTACTTTACAACATTAGATTGTAATAGTGGTTTTTGGACTGTTAAGCTTGATGCTTCCAAATTGTGTACTTTTGCTACACCTTTTGGTAATTATCGGTATAAAAGACTTCCATTTGGTTTATCTGTTTCTACGGAAGCATTCCAAGAACGAATGGAAGAAATATTTAAAGACGTTGAAGGAGTATCCTTTTATGTAGACGATGTTGTTGTGTTTGGGGAATCAGTTAACAAACACAATAAAAGATTAGAAAAAGTATTGGAAATTGCAAAAAATTATAATATAGAGTTTAACAAAGAAAAATCAAAAATTTGTAAAGAACATATAAAATTTTTAGGTGTCATAATAAATAAAGATGGTGTTTATCCAGACCCATTAAAAGTTAATGCCATTACGGAAATAGTATCTCTAAAAGATAAAAAAGATTTAGAAATATTTCTTGGATTAACAAATTACTTGTCTAAATTTATTGTAAACTATTCAAGCATTACAGCACCATTGAGAACCTTGCTTAGAAAAGATGCTATTTTTAGTTGGGAACAAATTCATGAAAGTGCTTTTAAAACAATTATAAAATTATTAAATTATTTTTTGGGTAAATGGTGTATATTTATTTAGAAATACAATTGCAAGCTTTCGAACTTTGTCTAAGTTCTTCGTCAGGCAAAAATTAAATTAATTTGACAATTATAAAAACTAAGGTAACTAAAAACAATAACTATAAGGGAACTAGATAATAAGCGCAAGTATTTAGCTACAGCATTCGCTCGAAGGTCTAAAGGAAAACCACCATAAAAACTCTAGACGTAGCTTAAGTGTCAATGGTGGACAAATTAAGATTAAGAAATAACAGGTAACCATGTGTCAGAAAGTTCGTAACCACTGTCTCTATTGAAATTGTTAGGATGTTTGATAATTTCAATAGCTTCTCTAATCTTTCTTGATTTCCAGTTCTTTGTTTTAGAAATTGTTTTAGTTTTCTCAAAGTTTATATCATGAAGAGTGTCAAGTGCATGTTCGGCAATGGCAGACTTAGTAGGTTGTATTAAACGAAGATGTCTTTTATGTTCTTTTAATCTCGTATCTATAGTTCTACCCGTTTCGCCAATATATACCTTGCCACAAGTGCATGGGACTTGGTACACTCCACAGGTATTGTAAGGTATTTTGTCTTTTAAAGGATTCAACAAATTTTTAATCTCAGTAGTAGTATTATAAGCTACTTTTATCTTATGTTTACTTAGTATTCTTCCAATTTTGTCACTTATGTTGGAAACAAAAGGTAGAATTACAAAGTTTTGGTTAATAGTTGAATCATCTGTAACAGTAGGTCTTGTCTTTGGTCTAAGAAACTTTTTAATTTGTTCTTTATTAAAACCATTTCTTATAAAAACTTTCTTAAGGTGTTCTAATTCTTCTTGTAATTTTTCTTGGTGACAAATTATTGTTGCACGATTATATAATGTGCGAATCGTCCCAAGTTTCTGAGCTGGGTGATGATGAGAATTTGCGTTTATGTATTGATCTGTATGTGTTGGTTTTCGATAAACTGAATGTATTAAAGTACCATCTAGTTTTCTTTCTATTTTAACATCAAGAAAAGGTAAGGTACCATTAATTTCTTTTCAATACTAAATTTTATGTTAGGATGTCGATTGTTAAGGTATTGAAGAAATATTTGTAGTTCATCTAAACCATGAGACCAAATTGCAAAAACATCATCTACATATCTTAGCCATAATTTTGGTTTTTTTGAGGCATATTTTAAGGCTTCTTCTTCAAAATATTCCATATAATAATTAGCAATAGATGGAGAAATTGGTGATCCCATTGCTACACCATCTATCTGTTTGTAGTATTCACCATTAAACAAAAAGAATGATGTTGTCAAACAATGTTCAAATAACTTTATGGTATTATTATCAAACTGTCGTTGTAAAAGTTGTAAAGTATCAAGTATTGGAACTTTAGTGAACAACGAGGAAACATCAAAACTAACCATTAAATCATTTGAAGATAATTTCTGTTTACTAATTACTTCAATAAAATGTTGTGTGTTCTTTATAAATGAATTACTCAAGCCAATATAAGGTTTCAGTATAGCATTTAAATACTTAGAAAGTTCATAAGTTGTCGATCCAATGCAGCTAACAATGGGTCGAAAAGGTGTATTTGGCTTATGTATTTTTGGTAATCCATAGAACCTTGGTATAAGAGGATCTTGTGGTGTCAGTTTCTTTATGGTTTCCGTTGATAAATTACTTTCTTTTAATAACTTTGTTGTTAATAATTTGAACTTGTTATTAGGATTTTGAAGAAGTTTTATGTAAGTGGTGGGATCATTAAGTAAGTCGTTCGCTTTGTTAATGTATTCATCTTTATCCATTAACACAGTAGCTTTTCCTTTGTCGGCTGGTGCAATTATAAGATTAATGTTATTTTTAAATCTTTTAATGCTTGGTATTCTGAACTGGTTAGATTCTTCTGTGGAAGTTTCGCTCTTCGGAGTATCCTGGTAGTTTCAAATCTGATCTCGGCTGCTTCACGATCTGGAAGATGGCTGATGCTGGCTTCAATGTTGGAGATAATGTCCTCAACAGGAATTCTTGAAGGAGCAACAGCAAAATCCAAACCTTTAGACAAAACAGAACGAGCAGTATCGGATAGTTGATAAGAGCTTAAATTAACAACCAGCTTGTCATTTTTATAATTATTGTTTTTATATGAATTGGTAACCTGTTTGTTAAATAAATTATTAAATTTACTTATCTTTTTAGACCTGGTACCATTTTCATGATTTTTCAATCTGCGGTACAAAAGATCTTGAAGATATTTTCAGTCATTATTTGATAATTGATTACGTAAGTGGATTTCCAAGTCATAAACTTGTTTATCAATTTCATAAAGTTTATTTCTAGTAGTATTAATCACATTTCGTAGGAGGGTTAAACTTGCTTTTTCATATATCTTTTTAGCTCCCGGAGTTTGAATGTTGTGTTTGATTTTTATGAAATTAGGAATTAAATTATTAGCTCTACATCTTTTTAAAAAGGTTAAATTACATAGTTGGTTTACCTTTTTTCTCTTTAGGTTTTGAAATAATTTGACATTCTTTAAAACAGCTTTCCCATTTAAGCGTTTTATTTTAGACATAAAACTTTCACCATAAAACATTATTAAATTATTTTTTGGGTAAATGGTGTATATTTATTTAGAAATACAATTGCAAGCTTTCGAACTTTGTCTAAGTTCTTCGTCAGGCAAAAATTACTGTTACAGATGATTCAACTATTAACCAAAACTTTGTAATTCTACCTTTTGTTTCCAACATAAGTGACAAAATTGGAAGAATACTAAGTAAACATAAGATAAAAGTAGCTTATAATACTACTACTAAGATTAAAAATTTGTTGAATCCTTTAAAAGACAAAATACCTTACAATACCTGTGGAGTGTACCAAGTCCCATGCACTTGTGGCAAGGTATATATTGGCGAAACGGGTAGAACTATAGATACGAGATTAAAAGAACATAAAAGACATCTTCGTTTAATACAACCTACTAAGTCTGCCATTGCCGAACATGCACTTGACACTCTTCATGATATAAACTTTGAGAAAACTAAAACAATTTCTAAAACAAAGAACTGGAAATCAAGAAAGATTAGAGAAGCTATTGAAATTATCAAACATCCTAACAATTTCAATAGAGACAGTGGTTACGAACTTTCTGACACATGGTTACCTGTTATTTCTTAATCTTAATTTGTCCACCATTGACACTTAAGCTACGTCTAGAGTTTTTATGGTGGTTTTCCTTTAGACCTTCGAGCGAATGCTGTAGCTAAATACTTGCGCTTATTATCTAGTTCCCTTATAGTTATTGTTTTTAGTTACCTTAGTTTTTATAATTGTCAAATTAATTTAATTTTTGCCTGACGAAGAACTTAGACAAAGTTCGAAAGCTTGCAATTGTATTTCTAAATAAATATACACCATTTACCCAAAAAATAATTTAATAATGTTTTATGGTGAAAGTTTTATGTCTAAAATTATAAAATTATTAACTAATGCTCCAGTTCTACAAATTTTTGATATCAACAAAGAAATAGTGGTATATGTCGATTGTAGTTCAGAAGGGGTCGGTGCATGTTTAGTTCAGGATGGCCGTCCCGTTGCTTATGCTTCCAAAGCTTTATCTGATTGTCAAAAACAATACGCTCAAATAGAAAAAGAAATGTTTGCTATTGTTTTTGGTTGTAACAGATTTCATAAATATATTTTAGGCAAAAAAGTAAAATTTGAAACCGATCATTTAGCATTAGAAACGTTATTTAAGAAACCTTTAAATAAAGTCCCTATTCGCATACAAAGAATGATGCTTAAAGTTCAAGGGTACGATATTGTTGTTAAATACGTTCTTGGTAAAAAAAAGTTTATTTCCGATTTTTTAAGTAGGTCATATTTAACGAATGTAGATGAGAATGACATTTTAGATGATTATCAATTTAATAATGAAATTGTTTGTCATGTTAACGCTACTTTTGAATATTTGCCAGTATCAATAGAGAAAAGAGAATTAATTAAACTTAAAACTAAAGAAGATCCTATGATGCGTAAATTAATAGAATACATTCAAAATGGTTGGCTACAAAATAGAAATAATGTAGATAATATTGTAAAACCATTTTGGAACATAAGACATGAGTTACATATAATTAATGACATAGTTTTTAAAAACGAATTAATTGTTATTCCAATGTCATTGCAAAAGATGATGCTAAATTTAATACATGAAGGACATTTTGGTTATCAAACTTGTATACGAAGATCAAAAACTGTTTTGTATTGGCCAGGCATTCAGGCACAAATTAAGGATGTTTGCTTAAATTGCCAAACGTGTACTATGTAGAGTAAATAATTCTAAAGAACCTATTCAGTTTCATAATATTCCTTCATTACCGTGGCTAAAATTGGGTACTGATCTTTTTGAATTTAACAAATTGTATTATGTTATCGTTGTAGATTATTATAGTAAATTTATTGAAATTGCTAAATTAGAAGATTTGTCGTCTAATACGGTTATTTTACACCTTAAGTCAATTTTTGCACGACATGGCATTCCCTTAGAAATTGTCTCCGATAACGGTACGCAATTTTCAAGTCGAGAATTTAAAACTTTTTCGCAACAGTATGGTTTTAAACATACAACTTCATCTCTAAATTATCCACAATCCAATGGACTTGCGGAGTCTAGTGTAAAAATTGTTAAGCAATTATTGAGAAAAGCGTACCATGATCATTCTGATCCATATTTGGCCTTATTAAATTTTAGAAATTCACCTAAAAATGGAATGCCATCGCCTGCTAATCTGTTATTTAATAGAAACTTAAATAATAAAATACCAATTTCTAAACTTTATCTTCAGCCAAGAATAAGTAAAAGAAATAAATACCAAGATCGAAAAAATGAATTTCAAATCAAATCTTATTATAACAGAAATACGAAAACGTTAAGCAAAATTCAAAACAACAAAGCAGTTGTTTTTAAAAAAAAAGTTGACGATAAAGTTTGGACACCAGGAAGAGTGATTGCAAAAAGTTCTTTTCCGCGTTCATATGAAATCGAGGATGATAACGGTGGTGTGTTTCGCCGAAACAGAAACCAAATTATTGAAACTAATGAATTAAATATTAATAATAAAATCGATGAAATTAATAATTTGGAAAACCAAGAAAACGGGTCACATCAAAATAGTGAGGAAGAAACCTTTTTGCAAAATCTTAAAAATTATAAAACAAAAAGTGGTAGGGTTGTTAGAATTCCAGAGAGGTTAAACTTAGATTTAGTTAATTATTGTTACTAATTATTTTGTCATATATTAGAATGTATATTTATTAGACGAAGGGAATGTTGCATATTGATAGAGAGTATGGCATTAGACGTGCGCGTATGCAGAGTTCTCCAAGTCATGGATGAACAGTATAAGTTAAGTTTGGGAACGCGTTTTTAATGAATAAAAGTCCAAATCCACAACAGTAATTATGTAATTACCACTGCTTTTTATAATAATATGGATACCTGATAGTGCAGTCTGACATTGACACTTTTAGAGAAATCATCAGCGCCACTCATTACTGAGACAGGAACTAAAACGTAGCGCTAACCATACTTTTTTGTGACAGTTGAATTGTCAGTGCCATTGTCATAAATATTAATATTTTTGTAAGATATTTTCTAAATAGATTAGTATGTTTAAAAATATTTAGAAATTTGTTTGGGCGCATCAGTAGTAGTTTGTGCTTTGGATTCTTATTTCAATATGTATGTTATGTTTTTTTTCTTGATTTCTTGCGCAGTTTTGTCATGCGTTCGATCATTAAATTTAAAAGTGTGTTAAACATGTGTGATTAATTCTTAAGCAAGTTAAAATAACTGTTTAACTGTGTTGTTTTTTGTATAATCTTATTTAAACTAATTAAACTTTGATTAAAACCATTATTTTTCACAAAGTCTTACAGTTTTATGGAATTCTGTAAGTTGTTTTACAACTTCAACAAAATGAATAATCATAATTTTGTTTTATTTGAAAAATAGCGGTACTGTTGTCAAGTAAAATTCGTTTAATTTAGTTCTAATTTGAGTATTGTGTGGCGCTGTCTTCTACGCAGTCTAATCTCATATTTAAATTTTTTTCTCATAAGTATCAAATATCCATATTATTATAGGGATCAGTGGTAATTACTTAATGCAGTTGTCAGTTTTATTAACATATGTTATTAAAATTTATTTAAAACCAATACCCGAGTAATAGCTTTTTACACAATTATATTAAATTTAGCAAAAAAAATTAGACGTTCTGAAATTATTTTGCAAATATTTGCATTTGCTTTATCTTTGCCTGAAAAAATGGTCGTACTCGCAAAAAAGCATTTTTTGGACCAGTGATACAAATATCTATTGTTTTACATTTAAGTTACGTAAAAAAAATATATAATTTTTGAAGATTTTATTAATTTTTTTCATTAAATAATCTTATTTTTGAATTCAAAATCTTTGTTTTAATGTATAAAAACAGTTTTAAATTTAGCATAATGCATTTAGGTGTATTTATTTACTAAATAAGTGAATAAACAAAAACATTTAAAATAACATTTAAATATATTACTTCTGTAAACTAGATAACATAAATTTTTCAGTAAGTTTTTGCTTAACCGCGTTAGTAATACTTTTAGTAACTAATGTTGTAATACAAGTGTAATCAATATTCATTAACTAAAACGCAATATTTTTAAATATAAAAATTTATTATAAAAAACAAACTTAATTTAAAATTTACTAATTTTTATACATTTATAAAATTCACATATTTTGTTAATCTGTTAATGATCTAGTTGTTGGTTTTAATAAAATTTTGTGTTTGCAAAAGATCAATATTAATGTGACTATTTTTATTTAAATGTTTTGCTTTCAAAACAATGTAATTAAATCAACTGCAATAGCTTTAATCAATATTATTATTTACTATCTCATTTTACTGTAAAATAAATATAAATTTAGTTAATATAATTGTTATAATATTTTAGTATTATTATATTAACAGTTACAACTAAAAAAATTATTAAATCAAAAGCAAATGGTTGGTGTTGCACCAAATAAAATAATTTAATTTTTTTTGTAACTTTTACTTTTGTTATTAAATATTTAAATTGACGCAAGTCTACGTAAAATTAGTTGTTTTTATTTAATTATCAGATGTACTTTGAGTGTATACTTTAATGGTTTTAAAAATAACATACAGTTATTGTGATTTCTACTAAATGTGTTAAAAAATATAAATCCATACCGCACAAACCATATAGTTATATAGTTTATAAAATAATTAATATTGGTTTTAAAATTAATGTTTCTAATAGCGGTTTTATTTAAATGCAGTTAGATGCAATTTAAATAAATTAACAGTATTTATTGTTATTAATATGAAATAATATCAAACCAAATCAATTGACAAGATTAACAAAGATTTGGTTTATAATAATTTGGTAACATTTTAGTTTGATTTAGGTTTTTTGATTTTTTTATCTAATTTTGCTATTTTACAATTTTGAGTAATATAAATATATTTTAATGTGCTTAATCTTAATTTATACAGTTTGAGTCCAATTGGTTTTTATTAGAAGTTAATGAAAAACTGGTTATAATAAAATCCTAGAGGTTTATTGTCCAAGAGTTTTAATGTGCTTCATTTAATTGTAAATAATAGCAACTTATTACAAGTTTCACATATATCTAAAACTATAAAACTATATTGTAATAATTAATTTTTTTTGTTTTGTTTTATAGTGACGCTTACCCACTTACATGTAATACGTTGATTTTCTTATAAATAATTTTTTTGTTTGGTTTAATGCACATGAGAAAATTTTAATCTTTAATTTTTGTAAGTTTAGAGTTAATTTTGTAGACACTTTACATGTTAGTAATTTAAATTATTATAATAATTTGTTAACAGTTGTTTTATTGTGCAATATTTAAAGTACACAAAGTCTCTAAAACAAAATGACTTATTAAACGCTATATAATTTATAAATATCTAAAGGTATTTAAATTAAAGATACGTATTTATTGTTTTTTCTTTTTCTTTTCTTTCTAAGTAGATAAATTACAAATACCAAATTTTTTTATTACAAATTTTTTATATTTATTTTATGCGTTAATACCAAAGTAACTTTAATGTAATCAGCGTACGAAACATTCAAACAAAACGCATTTTTTAAATATTAAGTAGTTATTTAAAAAATAAAAATAATTTATTATAATAAAACTAAATATTATTTCTTCATGGAGATACCGAGTGAGTCAACGATACAATAAGTTTAATTTTTGTAGATAAACTTTGTTAATAAAATATATACTATATACTACATGGTTATTAAATTTGCTCTATTTAAAATTATTCTGTGTAAGTATACAAAGAGTCAAAAAACACGGCAGTACAAAATAGGTATTTTTTATTTAAAGCACCCTGTGCATTATTTGATTATTTAATTTTACGTGTAATTTTAAGGTTTTTTATTAAAGGTTTAATGTATCTAAAATTTATGGTTTTTGAAATAATTAGAATATGTCAGTTTATTATTATGTATTAATCTTACTTCATTCTATATTAACTCACCCTGTACATATTTTTTAATTAACAAATTTTGATAGCAAAGCTATAATTTAGTATGCATAAAAAATAACTGTAAGTTACCATATAGGCGGAGAACGTTGTAAATTGTAAATTTTACACCCGTGTAATTTAAAATCGTTTTGAATAAAACAAGAAGACTGTACAGTGTGCAAAAACTTTTATAAAAATTTCAAAATTATTTGTTCACTATTGCTATCTTTCAGATTATTACAAATCGAGTTAAACTGACAACATTGAAGCATTTTTCTCGTGGAAAACAACGGTGTAATAATAAAAATAAAACATCAGACTTTAGTAACATTCAGACAAATATTATTTTTGTATAGAACATTTATTAATGTTTATAAATGTTTGAAAAGAACATACAATTTTAAATAACAAAAGTCATATGTACAGGACCTTCATTAAGACTCGTTTCCCACGTGATCTTTGAGTTGAGCATCAACATTGTTTTAGGTTAGTAGTGTCACCACAGGTGTTACCGTTTAGTAACATCTTTTGACATTCTTATTTGACGTTTTGTCGACATCGGGTACTATTTTTTGTCGTTTTCTTTATTCTCTATTTTTTATATTCTAAAATAGTTATAATCATAACTATTCGGCACTTTTTGTGTTTCTGTTGGTAAGTACTGAACAGCAGCTGTAATTTTGAGGTCTAATTTATGTAATTTTATATTAGGTAATGACATTTCACGATGTTTACTATTGAGCAAGTCACCGTCATTGGAATGACGCATTTTTAAACTGAAAAGAGATACTCGCAATCCTGATGAAACCTGGTCGTATTCTCTTGCATCGATAAATTCAACAAATATTTTCTAGAAGGAAACTTCACTTACGATCCTTTTGGACGACGTAAACAAGTTTCGTTTAATAGATTTTTAAATGAGAATTGCATTTGCAAAGAGAAATCGACAGGAAGCCTTACTGTACTCACTGCACCTGTTATCAAAGTAGTTCGCAAGCGTTTGAAACAAATTCTTAATAAAAAGGTGACAAAATTATTTGCGGGCAACAGTAGAAACTTGCGACAAAGCACTAAAAAAGAAGCTTTCAATGACTCCGTACAAGGTTATGGTTTATCAATGTTTCCCAAAATTTAAAGAAAAGAATTAACACATGTATTTCAGCTAAAGAACAACATATTGAACCTCGGTTATATATTTTAAAGAAATGTTATTACCTATTTTTATTTCAAATAAACAGGTATTGTTATTAATGTGTTGCCGTTTTTAATTAATTACTTAACCTTAATTTAGAGGTAACAAATAAATTTTTTTATTTAGTAATTTTTTTACGTTGTACCAATCCAAGCAATGTTGGTGTTAGGCACATATGTGTCACGTTGAATCCAATCATTTATGAAAGCCCTGAACTACTACTTTAAATTAAAACAAAACAAATAAGATGCGTTTAAAGTTTTCATGTTGTACAGTAATAAATTTAAATTTTAAATTAAATTTCTACTTCAAATTGCAACAAAATAAGCATCAACTAAAACCAAATACATAATTTGTAAAAAAATTGTCGTGTGTGTGAATACTTGTGCGTGTGATGATAGTATATCATTTCTCTGATTTTGTTTTGAAGTTCTAAACCATTATGGTATCACTCTTTAAACACTTTCTCTTTAGAAGAAAAAATCTAATGGCGTTGGGTTTAGAGAACATACAAGCCAACTTACCTTTGTGGCTATTTATTTTCCTACCGAAAGTTTTGAATTTAAATTATTGCTTTTAATATAATTATGACCAGAAACCCTATTTTGCTGGAAATAAAGTCTGACTTTGTAAAGCAGCGAAAATTCGTCAAGAAAGTCGTTTAATAATTATGTTAGTACACTGGTTCAAGAACTCCCAAGTTAATTATGCTGCATCAAACGTTGAGTCTTAATCTATTTTGGGGATACTTTATAAAAAAAAATTTTTCCATTACAAAAATTTTGAATTTAAAAAACAATTTATTTTTATAGCACAAGGTTTTAAGGTTTTGCCTACATTAGAGAAATTGGTTTTCTTTATTCATAGAATAAACTTAAAGTTATTCTGCGATTGACTGAAAAAATTAGTAAACTAGTTGCAAAAATTCTAAAAAAAAACTATTTAGTTTAAAAATCGCTTGGGTGCTAATGTATCTTATATACAATTTTAAGTAAATTTTTGTGCTATTAATTCGGTGGTAAAAAAATACGATTAGTGTATAACAGTTGTATTTCTGTTTGTTATTATAACATTTATAAATATAGAATATTATATATATATATTATATTAATTATATTAATTATAGTACACAAAACATGTTTAAACTGATTAATATATTATAAATATAAAAAAAGTAATCAAACTATAAGATATGTTAAATTGACACAATATTAATAATGAAAAAGTGTCAATTTAATTACAATCATTTTATGGTGTTTAAAAATTAGAGTTTATTTTACATATGCGTCTTATTTTAATTAAATCCCTTTTTTTACTTATTGTTATATAATTACAAACCGAAACAATACAACTTCATACGAATTTCTCTAGTTTATAGCAATCTCACTCAATATTCAAATACACCGTCACGTGTAGAACCTACTTTTCTATTTCCTTTGTATTCATTTAACTAAATCTACTTTGAAGAATTATTATTTTATACCGCTGATAATTAATTGTATCATGCTGTAACTGTCGTGCTTTGCATAGATAATATAGAAAAGTAATACGTGATTGTTGAAATTTTGTTCATGTTTTACATTAAGACAGTTGGTTGTAACCTAAACATATACAAGAAACGTACTTTTTAAAAGTAAGAAATAGGGTGTAAAACCTGTAATATATTATAATAACAACTAAGAAAACGGTTAAAAGGAAAGATTTTTATAATTGCAACGTTTCAATTTTTTGTAACAATAAAGTCTAAAAACTACAAAATAACATTTGTAATTTACATCATAAACACGTTTCAGATTGATAATTAAACACACATTTTACATTAAAGTAAAAATATTATTATTCAATTAGAACGCTTAAACAAACCTTTAAAATTAGAACAGATATATTCAATTAACTGAAAAAAATATCAGAAATTAAACACTTAAATTATATGTTATTAATTTGTTTGTTAACCTGTTTTAAAAACAGGAAACTTCAAAATGTTCAGTCGGATAACATTACATAAAGAAACGAATTAAGACCATTTTATTCTAAAACTATAT
Source organism: Aquatica leii (assembly GCA_035610365.1). Taxonomy (NCBI): domain Eukaryota; kingdom Metazoa; phylum Arthropoda; class Insecta; order Coleoptera; family Lampyridae; genus Aquatica; species Aquatica leii. Next base: position 106,179,297 of record CM069432.1, read on the forward strand.
GTAACATACATATAGTAAATGTAAAGACTTTTTATATTTTTATTCTGATTACTTTCGGCAATTTTAAATCGATTTTCTGCCATTGCCATGACGAAAAAGGTTTCAAAGAACGTTAGGAAATGTGATATCTTTATGCTAGTTAAAACATGAGATAACTAACTGAATTTTATTATCTTATGTACATTGTTAACGGCTTGATGGCCTAACAACACTTAACTTCTTCATATTAAAAATGTTATCTACCAACGCTAGATGCGCGCGCGTTTTCCACTTCTATGTGAACATGTTACACTTTCTCCCCCTTGATTCCTATGTATTTACGATAATTTCTATGCTTATATAAATTAAAAATTTTATTTTTTAAAACAATCATGCGTTAGACTATATGGTTTACGAACTTGGCGAGCCGTTCTATTATTTAAACGCATTTCACTCTCATTGTTACCTGTATCGTCGATATCATTATTAATTACAATTTCATCATTTTTGTTTTCTACAGTTTGTGATTCGGATATCAAAGGCATTAGAGCATACTTTAACATTTGATTACAATGTCTTTTCCATACAGAATCACTTACTTTTACAACGTATAGCTTGCTGCTTATTTTTTTAATTACAACACCTTTTATCCAGATAGGCTTACTTACATTACTAAAATCTCTTACTAACACCACTTTGTGTAATCGGAAACGTACATTTCGTCTTCCTAAAAAATGCTTTCTTTCTTTTAGTTTTAGTGTTTTTCTTACATTTTCTTGCAATTTTAGTATTTCATTGCACTTTTTCACGTATTTGTTGAACGACAAAGGGTTTAAAATATCAAAACGAGTTCTAACTGTACGGTTAAACATCAAAAACGCAAGTGTTACTCCAGTTGTTGCGTGAATTGAGTTTCGGTAATCAAACAAAGAACTGCTAATCAAGTATTTATGTCATCTGAATCTTTGCTTAGTAACAGCTTGTTTAGGCATTTTTAACCGTTTTAACAGAATTTTCTGCCGCTCTTTCCTATTGGACAATAAGGAGCGCAAGATAGATATTTAATCCCGCTTTTCTTTAAAAACGTTTGAAATTCCCCAAATGTAAATTGCCTTGCATTGTCTGACACTAATGTACAAGGTAATCCGTATCTAACAAACGTAACTCTCAAACATTGCCTTGTGATACTTGTCATTGAATTAACTGAAAAAACCTTAAGCCATTTTATATATGTATCGACAATAATTAAAAAATACCGATTTTTATACGGACCCATATAATCTATGTGTATTCGCGTCCCAGGTTTTTCAGGCATTTTCCAGAGACTTTACAACATCTTTAATATCTTTCGTTATATTTGGAACTATGATTGGGCCAATCTTTTCATTTTAGTTATTCCTAAATGCGTAATGTGTAACTCGTGTAGCACCGCATTACCCAGTTTGGATGCAATTATTACATTCTTATTCCAAAACTAAGAATGTTCTTCAATTGAAATTTTATTTTTATTTTTAAAATATGGTTTTAATACTTTATCTTTTACCTTTTTAGGTCAACCCTCTAAAACATATTTTTTTACTTTTTGTAGCGTCGGATCATCATCTGTCAATGAATTAATTAAATCAAAACTTATTAATACACTTTTATCTTTAAAATACTTTAGTATTTCAACATCACCGTGTTTTTTAAATTTTAAATAATTTTTATAAAGTAAGCGAGATAATCCGTCTGCTATATTATTTTTTGATTGCAGATACTTAATATCGTACGTGTCCTTGCTTAATATAACTGCCCAACGGTGTAAACGACTTGCTGAGAATTGGGGAAATCCCTTGTTGGAATGAAAAATAGAAATTAATGATTTATTATCATAGCAAATAGTAAATTTTACTCTATACACATAAATATGGAATTTATTTAAACCGAACATAATATCCAAAGCTCCTCGCTCAATTTGCGAGTAACGCATTTCCGTTGCATTTAGAGTAAGCGAAGCATAACTTATAGGCCGCTTTAAACGATCCGGTAACACATAAACAAGGACGACTGCTACTCCAACTGTGTTTCAATGGTAATAAAGGATTGTAAGGAATCAAGACAGTAGTTGGGACAAGTAGTTGTTTTATTTTGCTGAAAGCTTCCTCACAATCTTTACTCCATCTAAATTTAACAAACAATATAAAGGATGCAACACTGTTGACAAATCGTGAACAAATTTTGCATAATAATTTATAAGCCTTAGGAATGCCTTTAACATTCTTTGGTTCTGGCTCGTTTGAAATCGCTGATATTTTCTCTTTTAAAGTAAAGATACCGTCTTTACTAATTTTATGTCCTAAATATTGGAGGGATTGATAATAGTAGGAGAGGATTTTAACGCAAGAATAGGGGAAGAGGAGGGAATACAAGAAAAAAAAAGGACGGGAAAAAGACAAACAAAGGACAAAGTGATAAATAAAGAGAGAGAAGAACTTCTGAAAATGTGCAACAACAAAAGGTGGAAAATAATGAATAGTAACAGAGAAGAAGAAAGAATAGGAAAATATGCAAACATAGGAGGAAGAGGAGAATCAATAATAGATTTTGTAATGACAAATGAAGAGGCTGGAGAAAAGGTGAAGACATTTAAAGTAGGAGAAAGAGTAGAGTCAGACCATCAACCACTGGAATAGACAATTGAAGGAAGAGAAAGAGAAGAGAGAAAAGAAGATGAAGAGTACATAACAAAAAAAAGGTGGACAGAAGAAAGTATAAAAAGGTATAAACGGTATGGGTAGGGAAGGGATTACAAGAGAGTGTGGAGGAAATGAGAGAGATGATGGAGAAAGCAACAGAGAGAGTCAGATTTAGAAAGTGGAAAGGGAAGAAAACAGAATAAAAGAAATAATGGGATAGAGAATGCAAGGAAGCAAAGAAAATTGCAAGGAAAGCATTAAGACAGTAGAAAAAAAGGGAGGAAAGAAAAAGAAGAATACAAAGAAGCAATAAAAACATACAAAAAAACATGAGAGAGAACGAAGGAAGAAAACAAAAAGAAACAAGAGGAGCAGATCAAAGGGATAAAAACGGAAAAAGATGTATGGAAGTGCCTAAAGAAGCAAAGGAAAAAAAAACATGATGACCAAGGGAATACAAATTAAAGAATGGGAGATATATTTTAGGAACCTTTTGGGAGGGGAAGAACAAAATCAGAAAGAAGAAAAAGAAAAAAGACGCAGTAGTAAAACGGGAAAAAGGAGATAAGGATAAAATAAATGAAAACGAAGTAATAGAGGCAATAAAGAAGATAAAAAAAAGAAAAGCGGCAGGAGAAGATGGAATACAAGGCAAAGAGTGGGTATACGGGAAAGAAAATGTAGCAAAAAGGATGACGGAAATACTAAACAAAATATGGAAAGGGGAAGGATTCCCGGAGAGATGGAGAGAGGAAATAATATGCCCAATCTATAAAAAAGGAAAAAAATATAGTCAAGAATTACAGAAGGGTAACATTATTAAGCACGGCGTACAAATTATATGCGACAGTACTACAAAGAAGACTACAGAAGGAAATAGAGGAAAGAAGTTTGGTACCAGACGGACAAGCGGGGTTCAGAAAAGGAAGAAGAGTGATAGACAACATATATATACTGAAACACCTGGCAAATAGAAAGCTAGAAAAAAAAATGGTGGCATTATTCGTAGATTTAAAAGCCGCTTTTGACAAAGTGAACACGGAACGACTGTGGGAATACATGAAGAGAAAAGAAATCAATGAAAGATTAATAGAAAGAATAGAGGAAATCTACGAAGAAACGAGGAGCAGGGTCAAAGTAAATGGAGAAGAGAGCGAGAAATTTATTACAAAGAGAGGGTTGAGACAAGGATGCCCGCAAAGCCCAAGCCTGTTCGCAGTATCTACAGAGGATCTGGAGGAGACAATGAGGAGACAACAGACAGGAGAGATAGTGGTAGGAAAAGCGAAGGTATGGTCGTTGGCGTATGCGGATGACATAGTGTGGCTAAGGAAGAAAAGGAAATCAAAGAGATGATGAAAACGCTGGAAAAATACATGAAAAAAAAGAAATGGAAGTAAACTTGGAGAAAACAAAAATAATAGTATTTAGAAAAGGAGGGGTAAAAGAAAAAGAGGGGATTGGAAATGGAGGGATGAGAGAGTGCAACAAGTGAAGGAATTTACATACCTGGGCTACACGATAAAGCAGGATAATAAGGAGAGAGAACACATAAAGGAAAGAGTGAGGAAAGGAAACAGGTTAATAAGTGTGGGGTATGAGGGAAAAAGTATTCGAGATGGATATAGAAAAAAGAAAGTTGTTGTTTGAAAAGTTAATAAAGGGGGTTTTGATGTATGGGGTGGAAATATGGGGCTGGAAATAGTCGAGGGAGAGTGGCTACAGGAAAAATACTGGAGATGGGTTTTGGGACTGGACAGAGATACACCGAGGTATATTGTGAGAGAGGAAGTACAGGTAGCAAAAATAAGAGTAGAGACAGGAAAAAGGGCCATAAAATACGAGGAAGAACTGAGGGAAAGAACAGAATGCAAAATACTGCAAGAATGTAGGAAAAAGATAAAGGGAAGAAAAGTGAAGTACGGGCAGGAAGCCAGAGAAGAGTATTACAAAAGAAACGGGCACGCAAGAGAAGAAGTGAAGAGATTAAGAGAAGAGGGAGTAGGGGTAAGAGGAGAAATAATAAGGAGAGACCAGGACATCAAAAAACAAGAAAGATGGACAAGCATAAAAGAGGGCAGATATAATAGGAATTATAAGGATATCAAGAGTGTAGGGGTGCCAGAATATTTAAAGGATATAGAGAATAAAAGCAACAAAAAGAAAAAAATGACGGTTCAGATGTGGGAACGAGGAGTTAGGTAACAAATACTGGAAAAAAGAAGAAGAAAAGATGTGCAGACTATGTGGAGAAGAGACGGAGGACCTTAACCATATGAGAGAGAAATGCAGTGAATTAAGAGGTTATGAAAATAGAGAAAATCTTAGACGAAAACGGAAATGGAGCGGAGTGGATGGTAGAAGTATGGAGAAGGAGGAAAAAGTTAAGAGAGGAAGGATAATAAAAAGTATTTAAAAAAAAAAGTAAATAGAATGTAAGGTAGTAATTGTAAAGCACGAACCAATTTGTAAGCTTAGGCAACAAATAAAGTTAAACTTATATATTGGACTTCGGTTTCAAAAAATGTACGCATTTTAACGATAATTTTAATCCGGTTTGTTGTAAACAACTTAAAACCGATTCTACGCGTTCTAAATGGATTTCGTAATTATGACCACTGATTAAAATATCATCTAATCGCATCAAAACACTCTTAATATTTGATAACAATGATTCCATAATTTTCTGAAACTTTGCTAACGCGGAAGCAATGCGTACATTAAAAAAGTCCTTTATGGGTAGAAATCGTTGTAAATTTTTGCAATTCTTTTTCTAATTTACATTGTTGATACGCTTGGCTTAAATCTAATTTTGTGAAAAAAATTATAATCAACTAAATCATTAAAAAAATTCTCTACCCGGAGAATCGGATATTGGTCAAGCTGTAACAAGGGATTCACCGTCGTTTTGTAGTCTCCACAAATTCTAATTGAACCGTTTTTTTTAAACGGGTACTATCGACGTACCCAACTCAGAAAAATTTACTTGTTTGATAATTCCTAGTTTTAGTATTCTGTTAAGTTCAGTTTCTACTTTTTGCTTAACTACAAAAGGTAATGATCTTAACTGATAATACTTTGGCGTACCTAAATTATTATTATTATATTAATTAATTTTAATTTTGGTTTTATTAAACGTACCTAAACCTTTGAAAATCACTTCATTAAATTTTTTAATTAACATTTGTAAATTAAAATTATCTTTCTCTAACACGTTATTTACGGACGAAATACCAAAATTAAACTTTTTTTAAATATCTCGACGTAGAAGCGGTATTCCTTCATTTTCAATGATAGATGTAGATTATCATCAAAACTGGAATTATCATCGATGTTATGTATTGTGCGTGTATTTCGTTTGCCTTTGCCAACAGATTGTTTAATTTTTTTATTACAAACTGTAGCTAAATTCTCTTTTATATTACTTATATTACAGCTTAAATTTTTATAAAAACAAAATTTTGATAAATAGTTTAGACGGCCGCAAACTAAACATGACGAAATGTTCCTTCGTGCGCACTTTGTTTCTGCATTCTTCCCTGTTGTGACATGTGTCCCTCATTTAAATTTAGACGACTGCAATGTTGACGCTACTTGCTAAGACTTTTGTTTTTCTTAAGTTTGCTTGTCTCTCTGCTTGTTGAAGCAGTCGCTATTTTAGATGTTGCAATGTCGATTACCTTTGCAAATGTCACTTTAGCGTCCTCCTTAAATAATCCATCTTGAACTGCACCTTTTTCATAACTCATTAAGAACTGATCTCTTAACGTAATCTCTAAATATTCTTCAAACTGACAATGTGCAGCAAACTTCTTTAGCGTGCTGCCCATTCCTTTGGCGTTTTGTATTAAATTATTTTGACATTGTAGAATTTATAACGAGCGGAAAATACGGTGTGTTGAGACTTAAAATGTTCAGTGATAATAAGTAATAAGTCGACATACTTCATTTCTTCCGGTTTTCTTTCGTTTAATATATTTACTATTGCCTTTTTTCATTCTTCATCTCATTTGCCACAAAAAAGTTTTCTATTCCTGATTTAAAAATTTGCAAGTCAGAAGTTTGAGGATTAGGTTCTTGTAAATGTCCAACATTTTCCATCGTGGATGCCATCTTCAGCACACGTGGTTGACTAATTTTATATTTAATATTTTATTTTTGTCCTTGTCACCAAGTGTGATGTTCTCATGGTAATTAAAACATGGGATAACTAACTGAACTTTATTATCTTATGTACATTGTTAACAACTCAATGACCTAACATAACTAAAATTCTTTGATATAAAAAATGTTACTACCAATGCTAGATGCGCGCGCGTTTTTCACTTCTATGTGCATTTATTTAAAAAAATTAATAAACAATAAACATGTGAAACAAAACAAAGCATTTAACCTATCACATCCATATACCTATTATTTTTTAACCGACTTCAAAAAAAGAAGGCGGTTCTTTATTTACTGAAATATTTTTTTTAATGTATGGTATGTTAATTCTTTATGACGCTGACCAATTTTAATTATTCTTTTTTTATCAAAAACAAGGTAATTAAGTATCAAATTCTCAGATTTACATTGACATAAAATTCTCTGAATCGATGTGGATTATTGAAGTTTTCAGTGACTATAACAACTATTGGTAAGATCGATAAAATCAGAAAAATACATTTTTATTAACAAAAACAATGACTTAAAAAATGCATCAAATAAAATGCATTAAAAAATTCTTTATTTATATAAAACTACTTTGTGAAGTCGATGCAAAACACATTCGAGTTAAATTTATTGGAACTACTAAAGGTAATGTTAAGAATTAAAGCTAATCTTACGTCAACGTTTTACATGGCATTGTAGCGACCTCTAACATTTAGTTACAAAAACATCTTAACCGCCACACGACGCGCAGGAGTAGTAAAAAGAAACAAAAAACTCCACTCGCTGCTAAGTCGTCCGGTAGTCAACAGTATGCATTTGTTGCAGCGTTTATGCAAATCAATTGTTGTAAATAATGTAGTATTAGTTAATAAAATATGTTTAGATTCTAAGGCAACAAAGCCTAATCATGCTTGTCCATGGCACAGGCTAAATTCAATTCGAGTTCACCAAAAATAACACGTGAAGATACAAAATTTTACCGCGTTATTTCAGTGTTGCCACCGGAAATTGCAAGTGAAGTTTCCGATATTATCACCAAGTCGACAGGCGACACTTTCCATTTCGACCTAAAAAATGCTATAATATCTCGTACATCCCTCAAAGAGACCCAATAATTAAACAACTAATAGCAGTTCTGAAATTAGAAAACCGTAAACCATCGCAATTATTGCAACACATGCGGTCATTATTAAGTACTCCACAGGCAATAGATAAAAAGGTTCTGAAAGAACTGTTCCTGCCGCAGATTCCAGTTGCCATACAACCAATTTTAGTATCCCTGACGTTAGGTTTGGATCAGCTTGCGGAAATTGCCGACAAAATTATAGAAACCACGCCATCCGCAATTGCACCGGTAAGCACATGTCCGGAAACAGCTTTAACAGACGCCAACATACCACTAGCGACAGCGTGCAGATTTTTAAAAGTATTACAAGCTATTGGTGGACATATCCAACTAAAAACTCCTTGACATTCAAACAAACCTTAATGTACGGTGGCCGGTAAAACAGACAAAAAAAAACAGGTATTCACATATTAGTGGAAACACTGATGCAGCATTTCAAATGCTTTGTTAAACGGCTGTACAAGAAGAAACAAACCAATCACCCCAAATGAGCAAGGACTGCAGGCATTTAAAAAGTGCAAAGAAGATCTGGTAAAAGCGGCAGCATTAATATATCCGAAAACATATGCACAGCTTAGCATTGCTACAGACGTATCAAACACACCCATTGGAGGGGTTCTACAGCAAATAGAATATGCTGCAGTTTAATCCAATAGCATTTTATTCGCAAAAGCTAACACCAACGGAACAAAAATACAGTACGCATGATCGTGAGTTGTTGGCAATTTGCAGGACAGTATCTCATTTCCAACATTACTTAGAAGGTAGAAATTTTATAATATATTGCGACCACAAACTTTTATTGTATGTCTTTTATAAAAAAAAAAAACGATAAATGCAGTCCTAGACAAATTAGGCAACTTGACTTTATATCGCAATTCAGTACGCATATCGAATTCGTTCCAGACAACAAGAACTCACCAGCAGATGCATTGTCTCGCATAGAATTTGTAACAACACCCCAATTCGAGCAATTACGAGCACTTTCGGAAGCACAGGAAGCGGATGAGCAGCTAGTACAACTGAAGCTCGAGAATAAATACAGCTTTTCTAGACAAGCAGTTTTTTGTCCGACATCAGGTTATAGTATAAGACAACAAATGATAATAGGCTTTACATACCACCACAGTTTCGAAGGAATGTAGCCAAACTGGTTCACAATTGAGCACATCCTGCGGTAAGAAACACTGTAAAACAAGTAATCCAAAAACATTTTTGGTCTAATATGAAGAAAGAAACGGCGAGATTGGTTAAAGAATGCATCAGTTGCCAGAAAGCAAAGGTCCACAGGCATACTAAGGCTCCTCTTGGTACTTTTCAAGACACAGATACTGGTTTCACGCATGTTTACCAAGATATTGTGGAACTGCTATCACCTTCGGAGGGTTTCCAATACATGCTGACAATGATAGATCGTGTTACTCGTTGGCCAGAAACACTTCTAATCAAAGATATTACCGCCGAGACTTGTGCCCGAGCCTTTGTTGATCACTGGCTCTCAAGATTTACAGTACCGGTTACGATTACCCGTGATAGAGGGACCCAATTTGAATCTGCTTTGTTCACATCAGATCAAGAGGAAGAAATTGAAAGTGAGGTTAACCAACAATCAACAAATAAGGATCACCAGGGGCGTGCCACGCAACTTGATAGCAGTGGCGGCGACACAACCTCTACTCCGGACACCAAGAAAACTACGAAATCATGACGAACTGTTTGATTCCCAAAAAATTTAACAACTTGGTATCAATTGTAAAATTATTTTGTCAGTTTAATAATTTTAGTATTTTTTGTAAATTAATTTGTAAGCTTTTTCTATCATGTATGTAATTATTATTATTCGTGCTGTTCTCCCTAGAGAAGGGGGTAATGCACTTGCGGTTAAGTCGGTTAAATCGTCCGTTAGTCAACAGTATGCATCAGCGTTTATGTAAATTAATTGTTGTAAATTATTATAAATTGCACTAGAAGAATGCAGTGTAAAATTGCGATTTACTGTTATATTTGTTTGATTTAGTTCTAAATTTGAAGTAGGCTATCCGAGAGATTTTATTTCAATCTTGTCTTTTAACAGCGGTCATACGAATTTATTTTAAAAATAAATTGTATACTATTTTTTGGATCTATCAAAAATTACGTATGACAAATATACCGTTTCACTTGCATCACGTCGTAAACGTTTCACAAATGAATTAGTACTAAACCGCGGGTTATAACAACGCGTGTTTCTTTGCACGTTAAACCTGCGTATGAAAATTTTGTAATAGGGGTCATAAAGTCACGATACGATGATAATTGTGGCCCGAAGATAAAGAAATGCCTATTAAATTTACCTTGCTTTTAATGAGTTGATAAAAAGAAGTCATAATTCTAGATAAAGCAGAAACACGATACAACTAGTAAACAAAAAAATTTTTATCAATAAAAACATTATATATATATATCACCAACAGTCATGTAAAAGTATTTGTACTACCTGCAATTTTTGACCCAATGCGCATAATTTTGAAAAAATTTTTGTTTACATTAGAAAATAAAACTTTACACCATTAGTGATAGAGTATTTGTTTTACTGTATCTGTAACTTTTAAATTGTATTGTTATGTATTGATTGCTTATTTTTGCTGGCAGTTCATTTTCTTAATTAATTTTGATAGTTAGTATGTTAAGAAAACGTGTCTCTAATAATCTCTGTTCAGATATTAAATGACCCTCGACTTTGCTGGTCTATTTGTCTTATCTAATATTGGTTTACACTAGAATGATAATAGTATATTAAAGGACTAGTTTTATAAGGGTCCATTTGAATGTTATGAAATGCATACTTTATACTATTTTGGAAATTAGAATTAAAAATAAATTTCAATTACACATTTACTTTTATTTTATTGATTAGGGAAAATTATTTTTCTTTACTAATAAGTTGGCAACTTTTCAAATTTGACATGTTGGATAGTTGGATTGCTGTATTTTATTTGCCAAATATCAGTATTGCAATCTAATAAAACTATAGTTTGGGTGCTATAAAATGTTACTTTAGACTACTCAAACGATTTCTTTAAAGTACTTGTTACAGTACCAAAATAGAAAATGTATATTACGTTTGTTTACAATTTCATAACCTATAAACCTTATGTGCGAATAAACCTATTTTCAGAAAATCTCTAATCTCATTATTTATTACATTTATTATATTTAACCAAAATTAGTGCGTTTCTAAAAACTATTTTTATCTAGATTTCAATGACTTATGTAGTAATATGGGCGAAAACAATATTTCAAAGCCACTATATTAATTATTGATTTTGATAAGTCTAAACATCTTGTCATAACTCCACAACTGGTTTCAGGATTTTTTACGTTAACAAAACAACAACAAACAAAATTTAACTTGGTAATTCTTTTCTTCTATTTTTTTAGTTGTGCGGTAAATAGTACACTCATTTTGAAAATAATCGAGACAAGAAATTTTTACAAGTCCAAACAGTATATCTTCTTTAAAGAATTGTTTTTGTAAACAATGCCAGAGGGAACTTGGCCATTGTATGTATTGTTTGTAATTTAACAAAGAACATGGCTTATTCATTCCTTCACTCAAAGTCTAAAATTATTTAAAGTGCAGTATTTTCCGATTTTAATAAAATAATTAATAGCAGAGTTGTATTTTTGAACTCAGTTTTAAAAAATCTTTTGAAATAATTCCATACTAATTACGACATTAATATTTTATTAATGTAAAATATGAAATGTAAACTGATAATGGATATGACTGAAGGTAATTGTGGTCTATAGCATCATACGCATCTTGAATCATCTCTAATTGCAACAACCAGCTGAGCGCAGTGGTGCAGGATAAAATTCGGTGCTTGTTCGTTCCTGATTAGATGTAAGACTTGAGACGAAACGTTTTCAATAATATTAAAATATTTAAAGTGTAGTATTTTCTGATTTCTATAAATAAGTTAATAGCGAGAATTGTATTTTTTACTCGGTTTTAAAGTGTCTTTCTAAATAATTTCATACTAATTACGACATATATGACCAATAATAGACACCTATATTGTAATTTGTCATTGTCATTTAATTAAACGAACATTATTGCATTACTTACTTTTGTTTTCACAAAACAGCATTTTCCTATATTTACGTTAAAAATTTTTGATGTAATTTAAATGATAAAACTAGAATTGGCACAATAAATTCAATGCGTGAATGTCTAAGTAGCTATTGACCAAATACCTTAGCGAAATTCCGGAAACGATTAAGTCCAAGTGTATTTAATAATAGAACTGATAAAAGATTAATATTGTTTAGAATGTTTAACAAAGCACCATTCTTTCAATCAACAGTAAGACATAATTTCCATTAATTTGAATTGCATTCAATTACAGGTTGACGCTTAATGTAAGATGCAAAGAAAACTTGCTCTGTAAACATTATTCTAACATTAATATCAGATACGTAACCCGTTTACTAATAATATCTTATAATATGGTAAGTTTTAAGTAGAGTTTTATTTACTTGAAAATGATAGCAAGCAAGGTATTTACATTTTCTAATTCATCCGACTTTTTAACGAATAAGGAAATTAATTTAGGATGACACATAAAAAAAGACAGTTTGGGCATCTTAAGACGCAGATGTTTTAAGATAATTTTCTCTTCTCATACACTGCATAATATGGTAAAGAAATGACGTTAGGAAATTAAAATAATAATCATTACAATATAATTGATATAGATTTTTAATAAAATACAGTTTTGTAAAAACAAAAGTAGTAGTCACTTATATAAAATAAAAACTAATATAAACTAATAATGGGTATGACCCCCTTCATTATTTATGCATTCTTGCAATCGGGCGGGTACGGATGCTACCAGTGCCTGAAGATAATTTTGGTCTATAGCATCCCACGAATCTTGAATAACAGCAATTAGCTGATCGCGGTGTTGCGGGATGAAATTCGGTCCTTGTTGGTTTCTGATTAGATGCACGACTTGAGACCAAACGTTTTCAATAATATTAAAATCGGGACTTTTAGCCGGCCATGGCAAGATGCGAAGGTTATTTCTACGGATCGAAGTCTGCACGATCCTTGAAGTGTGTATGGGGGAGTCATCGTTAAAAAATAAAAAAAATAAATTAATACTGACTAACGTAATAATTATACAAGTTACTGTTTTATTGCATTGCAGAAATTAAGATGATCATGTAATAATCAAAGACCAATGGCAGACTGAGCATAACAATATTTGTTGCCAAAAGGTAGTTGAAATCGGGCAAGCTGGTGCTATGGTTAGTCTGCCACTGTAAAAGACACTTACTTGTTGAAACACATAGTCGCCTTCAGGATACAGCATTTGAACAGATGGTACCATTCATCGCGTAAGATGTCCAAGTATGCATTAGAGTGCAGGCGCCCTTCAATACTCCAACAAACTCCTGGACCGCGGTAGCTTACCCACCCCCACGTGTTTACTGAGAAACGGCCGCTTTTTTTACAGGGACTAATATGATTTATATCGTAACGAGTCCCTCTTGACCGAAAAATTTTTACAGGCCCATCATTAGAAATTTGAAACGATTTTTCGTCGCTAAAAATAACGCTTTGCCAAAACTCTACGGACTCGTTAACGTAGCGTTGAGCGAATTCCAGACGAATTCTCTTGTTCCTTTCAGTCAGGATCTCTTTAGACGCCGCCGTATATCTACGTAAACCGCTATCTCAAAGTCTTAGAGAAGCTGTGGAAACGCAGCCAGGAAACCCTGTTTCTTGAATAGCGTTTTTCAGAGTGGAAAATGGATTTTCTCTAACGTGGTCAACTAAAGCTATATTTTGAGCTTCTGTTGACACTTTCGATCTAGCACTACCAACGGCTCTAGCAATCGTATACTCGCGGTTCCATTTAACACGCACACGACCCACGGTTGCTCTTGAGACGTTCAACATAGCAGCAACTTCACGAACGGTACAACCTCGCGATAATTCCGCAATAATACCTGTTTTTAAATCTTCAGTAGCGTGAGCAGGCATCTTCGACAGCAATTGAAATAGTATCATCAATAACAACTCATTATTTATATCTTTTTCACTATCTGACTCCCCCCATCCCCCAAATCTAGTAGTAATATCTAATTGCTAATTATTATCCACTACCTATGCGACTGCATTATTGCAAAAACGAGTGAGGAAGTTCATACGATTTTTTGACGAATAAAGAATTAAGGTAATACAGATGTAATTCTATACTAATTATGACATACCTATTTACCAATAATAGACGCCTATCTTGTAATTTGTCATTAATTATGTTGTGCTTTTATATTTTATTTTTATTTAAAATGGTAACATGTATATTTTATATATTTATTAACATTAGTTTCACATACATGATCTACTGATCTACATGAAGTTGTCTTATATGTTATTATTGTGGCTCCGTTACATCTTTACTACTTATGAGTAGTGTCTCCAGTCACTACACCTCCCTGTTTACTATTTATGTTACAAACTCCGTAAAACATTTTGGTTTTTTACTAATTCTGCCACTACGAGTTACATAATCATCAGTCTTGGTATTACTAGCTATGTCCCTGTTACAATAAGGTGTATCTGTTACAGTTTCCGTATCACTATTACTAATATTCCTATTGCTAGTTACATTTAACTCATCATCATCAAGATCTGATTTGACTACAGGCTCATTTAATGATTTTCTTATCTGAATTGAATTTCTTCTGAGCAATTGACCTTTATTGTCCCTAATCAAATAAGATCTTGGCGTTTCACATTTTTGTACAATTTTAGCAGGTTCCCACACCTTATTTTTATACGTTACTACATTATCTCCTCCTTGAAATTCCTGAGACAGTTTAGTGTTTTTATCATAATTTTGTTTATATATTTTTTGTTTATCTTCAATTTGAGCATGAGCGTGTTCTAAAATTTTAGGCTTAAGTAAATTTGAATGTGTTGGTACTTTTGTTCTGCATCTGCGACTAAATAATATTTGTGCCGGAGAGACTTGTAATCCTGATATTGGTAAATTTCTGTACTCCAATAACCCTAATGACAAATCTTTTCCACTTTGTGCACAATTTCGTAAAATTGATTTAGCAGTTTGAACTGCTCTTTCCGCAAGACCGTTACTACGCGGGTAATATGGTGAACTATTAATAATTTTAAAGTTCCATTGACTCGCAAATTGTGTGCATTTAAATGAATTCAAAGGCATATTATCTGCAATTAAGATATTCGGTATACCATGAATGGAGAATATATTTTTTAGTTTTTTAATTATTTCATCCGAATTCTTATATTTCAAAGGTACAATTTCAAGCCATTTTGAAAAATAATCTTGTACTACTAAATAATCAGATCCAGCAAATGTACAAATATCACAACCAACTTTGTTAAATGGTAGGTTCGGTATATCATGAGGAATTAATGGTTCTTTACAATTTAAATTTCGAAATCTCTCACAAATTAAACATTTGGCAATCATATTTTCAATTTCATGCATTAACCCCGGCCAATAGACAATTTGGCGAGCTCGTTGTTTGGTTTTTTGTATGCCAAAATGAGCTTCATGTAATAGACTCAGAATATATTCTCTTAGTACTGATGGTACTATAACCCGATAATTTAGAAAAAGTAAGTTGTCCTCAACAACAATTTCGCTTTGAAATTTGAAATACACCCGTACTTCTTCATCTGTGTCTTTAATGCTTTTTGGCCAACCATTCTGAACATAATTTTTAACTTTTATCAGTATTTTATCTTGATTAGTGAAGATCTGAAACTTTTTTCTCATTTCATCAGTTATGTTTAGAGATTTACTTATTGAATGTACATTTTCAGATATCCACTCATCTTCATTTTCAATTTGATCTTTTTCATATGACCTTGATAGCAAGTCTGCTACATATAAATATTTACCAGGCAAATAGATTAATTGTAATTTATACTTAAGCAACTTTATTCTCATTCTTTGTAGTCTATTTGATGCAATTTTACTAATAGGTTTTTCTATTAAGCTTGCTAAAGGTTTGTGAGCATTAATTATTTTTATGTTAAGTCCATATACGTAATTATGAAATTTTTTCATTGCATATACGATCCCTAAAAGCTCTTTATTTCTCGATTTGCTAATAATTTATCTCAGCTTCATTTAAACTTCTTGGAGCAAAAGCTACAGGTTTATTGTTTTGTAGCAAACAACAACCTAGACTCCCTTGTGAAGCATCTGTTTGTACAGTTATCTCACAACTAATATTAAAGTTTACTAAAACTGGTGAATTTACTAATTTAATTTTTATTACATTTAGAGCTTGTGAATCCTGTTGCATCCAAAAAATCTACATCATTTTTCAATAATTTTTGCAATGATTTTGTAAGTTCTGCCAAATTCTGTGTAAATTGACGAAAGAAATTTATCATGCCTAATATTTTTTGTAAATCCTTTTTACATTTTGGATCTTCTAATGAGGTTATCGCTGTTATACGACTTTTATCAATTTCAATGCCTCTCTTAGAAAACACATGCCCTAAGTATTTAACAGACTCAGTACGAAATTGTATTTTATTTTTATTAAACTTAACCCCAAGGTTTCTGGCTCTTGTAATTACCGTTTTTAAAATTTTATCATGTTCATCAAGTGAATCTGCTGCGATCAATAGATCGTCAAAATAAATTTGAACTCCAGGTATATCTCCAAAATTTTTGTTGTTAATTAATTGAAAATATTCAGGAGCCATATTTAAACCAAAAGGTAACCGATTAAATTTCCAACATCCAAATGGAGTTGCAAATGTGCACAATTCACTCGACTCTGTATCTAACACTATTTGCCAAAACCCTTCCTTAAAATCTAATACAGTGAAATACTGTTTCCTATTTAATTTTTCACAAACCTCCTCTAAAGTAGGTATTAAAACATTTTTTGGACAAATTATAGCAGTATTTAAATTTTTTTGGGTCAAGACATACTCTCAATGAACCATCAGATTTCTCAATTATTACAAGGTTACTGACCCATCCCCTTGTTGGTTGTTCAACTTTCGATATTATTTGTCTTTCCTCCATACTAAGCAAAGTTTTTAGAAGTTTATCTTTTATAGCAATTGGAACCCTACGTGGAGGACAAGCAATAGGTTCAACATTTTGTTTTAAATTTATCGTACATTTGTCTTTAAAACTTCCTAAACCTTCAAATATATCCAAATTACTTTGTACAAATGACTCTTTACTTTCAAATACATTTAACTCATTTACCTTATTAATTAAATTTAGTTTAATACAAGTTGAGAGTCCTAAAATTGGCACAATATTTTCTTTTACAATTACGAATTCATATTTCAGTACAGTGTCCTTAAATTTACAGTTAAAATTTACTACCCCTAACGGTTTTATTTTTGATCCACCAAACGCCTCTAAAAATATAGGTGTTTTATGAATTTCTACTTTACCTTGAATATTTTTTAATATATTTTCAGGCAACACATTTACTTGGGCACCTGTATCTATTTTAAAACCTATTTCCATATTTTCTATTGTTACATTTTTCAGTCCAAATATTTACATTCCTAACACTTACTAAACTAATACTCATCTGTTCCTCACTGTCTTCATTACTTTCTGCAACTTCAATTTCTCTAACGTTTCTTCTTGTACCTCTTGTATGCTTAGTTTTAATTGGAATTTTAACCTGGCAACTGACAGCCCAATGATTTTCTTTTCCACATTTAGCACACTTTTGACCAAATGCTGGACATTCACGAACACCATGTGTTTTCTGACATCTATAACACTTAAATTTTCTCTCACTCGACGACTCATCTGGCGGTTTTTTAGACACACCAGCAACAATTTTGTCCTGTAAATTTTTTACTTGTGCTTTAGATATTTCTGCTGCTTTGCATGTATCGACTGCTTTTTGTAATTTCAAGTCTTCAATCCTTAACAGTCTTTCTTGTAACGATAAATCTGCTACACCTAAAACAATTCTATCACGCACCATTTCATCATTTAAAGTTCCAAATTCACAGGTTTGCGAAAGTTTCTTAAGATCTGTTAAAAAATTTTCAAATGGTTCGCTTTCTTGCTGACACCTTCTATTAAACATAAACCTTTCGTAGACCACATTTTTCTTTGGGTTACAATAATTCTCGAAGGCAGTCATAACATCATCAATACTTTTAACCTCATTTTCAGTTAAATTAAATGTATTAAGCAGTTCCAATGCTTCCTCACCAGCTAAATTTAGAAATATGGCTATTTGCGTTTCAGAGTCCTTTGTTTCCTTGCCAGTGGCCTTCATGTATATTTTATAACTTTGTTTGAACCTTTTCCAGTTGTCACTAATATTTGCACTTGTGACATTTAAATTTTTAGGTGGTTTAAACCCTTCCATCTTAACTTGATAATTAATATTTAATCTCCTTTGTTAAACTTGACACGTGCACTTTTAAGATATCCAAAATTTTAACGGAATCCTCAACAGAAATTTTTTAATTTTTTTTTTAATTTCTATATCCTAGACTGCGCCATGTTGTGCTTTTATATTTTATTTTTATTTAAAATGGTAACATGTATATTTTATATATTTATTAACATTAGTTTCACATACATGATCTACTGATCTACATGAAGTTGTCTTATATGTTATTATTGTGGCTCCGTTACATCTTTACTACTTATGAGTAGTGTCTCCAGTCACTACAAATTATGAATTATTTACCTAAAGATTTTCTGACTAACTACTTTTGTTTTCAAAAAACTGTATTTCATTAAAAAGCTATATCAATTATATTGTAATGATTATTATTTTAATTCCCCAACGTCATTTCTTTACCATATTATGCAGTGTATGAGAAGAGAAAATTATCTTAAAACATCTGCGTCTTAAGATGCCCAAACTGTCTTTTTTTATGTGTCATCCTAAATTAATTTCTTTATTCGTTAAAAAGTTGGATGAATTAGAAAATGTAAATACCTTGCTTGCTACCATTTTCAAGTAAATAAAACTCTACTTAAAACTTACCATATTATAAGATATTATTAGTAAACGGGTTACGTATCTGATATTAATGTTAGAATAATGTTTACAGAGCAAGTTTTCTTTGCATCTTACATTAAGCGTCAACCTGTAATTGAATGCAATTCAAATTAATGGTAATTATGTCTTACTGTTGATTGAAAGAATGGTGCTTTTTTGAACATTCTAAACAATATTAATCTTTTATCAGTTCTATTATTAAATACACTTGGACTTAATCGTTTCCGGAATTTCGCTAAGGTATTTGGTCAAAAGCTACTTAGACATTCACGCATTGAATTTATTGTGCCAATTTTAGTTTTATCATTTAAATTACATCAAAAATTTTTAACGGAAATATAAGAAAATGCTGTTTTGTGAAAACAAAAGTAAGTAATGCAATAATGTTCGTTTAATTAAATGACAATGACAAATTACAATATAGGTGTCTATTATTGGTCATATATGTCGTAATTAGTATGAAATTATTTAGAAAGACACTTTAAAACCGAGTAAAAAATACAATTCTGCTATTAACTTATTTATAGAAATCAGAAAATACTACACTTTAAATATTTTAATATTATTGAAAACGTTTCGTCTCAAGTCTTACATCGAATCAGGAATGAACAAGCACCGAATTTGATCCTGCACTACTGCGCTCAGCTAATTGTTGCAATTCAAGATGATTCAAGATGCGTATGATGCTATAGACCACAATTACCTTCAGGCACTAGTAGCATCCGTACCCGCACGATTGCCAGAATGCATAAATAATCATATCCATTATCAGTTTACATTTCATATTTTAGATTAATAAAATATTAATGTCGTAATTAGTATGGAATTATTTCAAAAGATTTTTTAAAACTGAGTTCAAAAATACAACTCTGCTATTAATTATTTTATTAAAATCGGAAAATACTGCACTTTAAATAATTTTAGACTTTGAGTGAAGGAATGAATAAACCATGTTCTTTGTTAAATTACAAACAATACATACAATGGCCAAGTTCCCTCTGGCATTGTTTACAAAAACAATTCTTTAAAGTAGATATACTGTTTGGACTTGTAAAAATTTCTTGTCTCGATTATTTTCAAATGTACATGCTTCCGTTGATATTAAAAAAAATTATAAATTGGTTATTGTTTATTAGAGTGGCATTTATGGTCGCGACGCTAGTAAAAGATTTTGCTCCGTTTTTTTTTAATACAAATATTATGTCACTGTTGTCAATTAACTGACATAAAAATGTAAAATAAAATAGTTATTTTTGTGTAAATTGAGCATTTTTTTACAAGCGGGCACGGTTATACCCGAGTTAGACTATGGTTCCAAACGTTTACGAGAGAAATAAAACACTCAATTTAGACAGAAACAAGTTGAATACAAGATTTTATCGTTTGAATAAAGACTAGAAGCCCCTAAAGTCTCCAAATCTTTCAAAAACAGTTTATCGTTTATGTTGACAAGTGCTCAAAAACTGTCAAAAACGGTTTACAAAAGCAAAACATTAAAATATGTGACAGTTAAATACACTAAACAAGATTTCAAACTTGATGTTATGTTTATTAATATTGTTAGAAAACAAAGAAAACTAGAATACGAGTTTTATATTACCAACTTTTCATATATACTCGCATGTCAAACTATAAAAATTTGTAGAGCCTAAGAAATTTCAGCAAAGCATATGATAGTATATATTTTTTTAAATTTGTTTAATTACCTATTTGATGATCAATTTAAATATAAATTGTTTTATTTGAAAAAAAGTAAATTCCGTTGGGTATACATCAATGACCAGCTATATTTTAATAAAAAACAAGAAATGTTAAAGTTTTAAATGTTTTATTTAAAAACAAATAAATTTCAGCCAGTATTATGAATTTGATCATATTTTATATACTAAAATAGTATTAAATTACGAGCTCTAATTAATCAATTACTATCAGTCAAAAAAATTGCATATTGATATCTTTCTTAGTTTTCACATTATAGTCCAAAAGTTGAATGTTGATACACCCTGTATATTGTAGATTGTAAAAAGCAATTTAATAACTAACTGCTGTATTTGAACAAGACACTTTTTTTAAATATATTTGAAGTATGCTTAAACACAGTCGATTAAAAAAATTGAAACATAATATTATAACGCGAAAACATTGTAAAAGTAACAATAAATTTAATCTAAATAAGTATGTTAATATAATTCTCTTTTCCATAAAATAAATATTCTTATAGTGCAATTTGATTAATAATATATAACAACAGTACCTCTATTAAATTATTGGAAAGATAAAAATTTTGGTATATATAGTTATAATAAAAATGAAGTTACCTAAATAATGTTTTGTAATTTTTTTAAAGAAACTGGTGTTGAAAACATTTTTAGGTATCTTTACAGGGTGTTCTCAAAATACGAGCAATATTTCTAACAGGACGTGGTTAGAGTCAAGTACAATCGATTCACAAAAAAAAATTATAATAAAAGTTTAAAAATAACGGACTTAAGGGTTTTCTTAATTTGATGGAAAAATTGTTTGAAAACCACTGACTATACACCTACGCATTTTAAGCAACTTCGCTAATACATCTCATCAGATGCATAAACACAATTGCAATTTTGTAGGTTTCAGGTCATTGGTACAGGTTTCGTCAATAGATTCATTGTTTAGTTTTGTCACGTTAAGCTTAGCATATACTTCGTTTCCGAGATTGTCTTTATTTGTTGTTCGTTGTTTGGTATTATTGTTTATTGTTCGTGGTTTCTTAATTGTTATTTGTTGCTATTTTATATTATTTTTTATTTATCGTATTGTGATCAATATATTATGGCATAATTCTTGGATCAAGAATTAATAGACATGGTTTTAATTTATGGTGAAGTGCTTCAAAACGCAGCAAAAGCTTCACGTATTTACGTTAAACGTTTTTTATATCCGTACCATATTCAACGGGTTCAAGTTTTAAACTCCGCAAATTACCCCCAATACATTGCTTTTTGTAATTTGTTATGTGAGCAATGTGCTATAAATAAACACTTTCAGTCAAGTTTTGGTAACAGATGAAGCAACGTTTAGTAGAAACAAAATATCCAGCTTCTATAACAGCTACGTTTAGAGTTTTGAAAACCTACATGCGACAAGACGAGTTCATTTTTAACATCGATTTTTGATAAATCTATGGGCAGGTATTGTCTGCGGTCAATTGATTGGCCTGCTTGTGCTACCTGAACGTATGACAAGTTAATCGTATTTAACTATTAGAAGATGTGCCGTTGAATGTACGTCAACACATGTGGTTTTTTTATGGTGGTGCTCTACCACGCTTTAGTCGTCCTGTTCGGGTAAATCTAAACAATGTGTTTCAAAACAGGTGGATTGGTCGTGGAGGACCAGTATCTTGGCCACCGCGTTCTCCGGGGTTTATACCCCATTGATTTTTACTTATGGGGTCATTTGAAAAATATGGTGTATGCCACAAAAATTAACACCCCACAAGAATTACGAGAACGAATGCCACGGAAATAATTCGTCAAGAGAATGGACAACGGAATTGCACTAATTCGTAGTTACGTCGAGTGATATTATGCATCCAGGAAGGAGGACAGAACTTTGAACATCTTTTATTAATTTCGACAAAAATCGATAGTTTTTTATACAATAAAATTTTGACAGTATTAAATAAAAACAAGTATTATTAATTGAAAGTATTTTTAAATGTTATTATTGTAGAAATTAAACGGCATAAATTTATTGGAGTAGTAGTAATTTGTTAAATACAGGTAATTTGAAAACGTCATTATGTTTTTGTAATTTAATTGTACCAACAACGGTTTAAAATAATTGAAGTCGACGTACTTTAATCGAAATGCTTACACTTCTAACGGAACAGGTTATTTGTCACACAAATTACGGGATCTGTACTATCATTCTTTTAATGCTGACTTAGTTTAAACACTTGTGGTTTCTCATTGACGCCAGAAAGAATAAACATATGTACCGGTGGTTCTAAAACTGTTTTCTTAACTTTTTCAAAATTGCAACTTCCTTATTTTCAAAATTTTGTTATAATTTTTTTTGTAAATCGATTGTACCTGACTTGAACCGCGTCTTGTTAAAATTAATGCTGGTATTTCGAGGACACCCTGTATATTAAAATAACAGATTTTAAAATTGGTAAAATGCAATGAAAGATTTGATAATGATAATTGTGCAAATTGATTGAAGTTTTCTAAGCATTATAAGGGTACTTTACTTTGAAAAATAATCATTTTCTCTTTTTAAAAACACATTTTGATAATACAAAAGCGAACTAACCCATAATCTTTATCAACATTTAGCAGTTTCGGTCAATTTTTTTGATTTAATAATGTTTGAATGTTAAGTTTAAAATAATATCATTATTTTGAGGATTAATTCAACCTAAAATATAATTAATTTATTAATATTTACACTTAGTTAAATTGAAACTTCAAATAACAATTTTAAAACTAAATTAATTTGTTTAATTAACAACAACCACGTGTTACGTATAAAAGTTAGTTTTAGTTATACCGCATTTTAAGTTCATTCTTTGAAAAATTTCGAAAATTGCGCGAGTTGCTTTTGGTGATAAGCAAGTTCAAAAGGAAATTATGGAAGGCGATTTTTGAAAAAAAGAACAGTGACCTGAGTACAGTTGGTTCTTTAAATTTTAATATTAAAGAAATCAATCTATATTAAAATTATATCGTTTTGTGCCGTTGTAGTTACTGTTAAGAGAGTTCTTTCAGTGAAATTAAGGATAGATACACCACTCTACGGTATAGCCGGATTACTTGTCCCGTCTCCTCATTATTTAAATTTGCGTTATCGCGTTTTATTGTTTACCTAAGAACCCGTTTATTACGGTAAGTTTAGCGTTTCTGATGTGTCTTGTAAATTCAATTTATTTATATTAGGGTTGTTAATTACTTTTGGATTTACCCCTATCCATATACATGTATTCATAGTTGTATCTGACATGGGGTTAAGAGGCATTAACTATTGCAGTATAAGATTCGCGTATTGATGTTATTATTAATGGTTACCGAAGATCTGTGATTTTGTACATTTAAGACGGGAAGCATCAGCTTTGCCTTTTTTTATCTTGTATAAGAGGAAATGAAATGAGTAAGTTGCGATATATTTGAATGTTGCATGAATGCGGAGTGTATACGGAAAATCGCTGCTTATAAGTTCTTTTGTAATTGTCACAGTCGTTTTTGTTCTTGTGTCTCTTTCTCTTCTTTATGTACAAGTTATAGTTCAACGGAATTAGCTTTTATTTTACCCATCAATTTGATTTTTATTTTAATTAATACTATGCTAATTAAACAATTTTTTTCTGATTTAATTTTATTTTTATTTGGTGTCTGTCTTCCAACGCATTTGTTTAATTTATGCTATACCGATCCCTCCTAGAAACCAAATGATTAATAAAATTTTATTAGGTAACAAACGATAAATAAAATCTATTGATTCTAGTAGATAATTTTGTAATTTTTTAAAACTGTTACAAAATTATTAGAAAGTGTAAATTTATGTTCATTAATAACTGTTAGTTAATAATAAAATATAATTTACTTGCTGTTGAAAATGTAATAGTTAACATACATGCTAATAATATAAGCTTTTCTACTAAAAATAAATAAACACATTTTCTATAAACGTTTTGAGTTAAACCACAAAAATATCAAACTTTAAGTTTAACATTAAAAATATTCAATAATAGTTTTTAACTTTAGAAATTGTAATTAAATATAAACTATGTTAAAAAAAAAGCACACTAATTGCATTTTAAAAACTATTATACAAATATTGTAGTTATATAAAACAAGTATGTTATTTTTTATACATAATAATTTAACGATGTGAAACAAAATTTGATTACTAATCAAGCATATAAATAACAAAAAATATTCTAAAATAACGTCAAGTAAAAGATTAGCTTAAAAAATTGTTTTTTAAATTGGTATTGTACATGACAGAATAAACAAAAGTAAAATGTATTATGTTTTACACGATTCAGAAACTTAATGCAAATATATTTACAATAAAAACTTAAAATTGAACATTTATACTATAATAAAATATAAATATTACTACAAACAAGTTAATTAAAACTTCAATAATAAATTATAATGTCAGTTCTAAATTAAGATTTATTTAGTTGATACCAACTAAATTTAAAAATTACACTATTATAGTTAGTCACATCATTTATGTGTTTTAATTTATTGACGTTAAGTTGGTGTTATACCCATGATCATGTGCAGTTACTGTATGTAATGGAAAGACACATAAACGATTACTGATGCGTGATCGTCGCGTGCTAAGTCAAGTGCATGCGTGACATTGACTCTTATTGGTAGTTAAGATTGTAATTTTTACTTTATTGCAGTACCGACTAAAGTGTATTTTAATTATTGTGGTATTTTCATTGTTTCTTAATTTAATGTTTTCTTTTAATTGAAATTCTTTTAACGTTAGGTGTCGGATTATAACCTAATTTACAATTTGTCCTAATACAACTTATAAAATTTATAAAACTTAGTTAACTTTTCTTGATTAAGTTATTCTAAGTATTTCTAAGTCTTGACAGGTTCCTTACTTCTCTTTATTGTAGGTATGTATGTTTGACTACAACGTTCCTCTCCTCTAGTCTTGCTTTGTTTACTTTTTTGCTATCCTGTTGTCATCCATTTGGAGCAAGTGACCCAACCATCTTAGTAGTGTTTTTGCTCATTGCTGTAATTTTACTCTCGTTTCTTCTGTTAATCGTTCAGGATTTGCTACCATAAATTAACATCAGTTTTACTACTTTTTTGTATATTTCTGATTTTATTTGTTTAGGTTTTTTTTTTCGAGGAACATATTTTTAAGTGTGCTATATATATTTTTTGACTTTCTTATTTTTTCCATTACTTCATTGTCTGTTTTCCCATTATATTTTATTGTTACTCTCAAATATTTAAAAGTTGTTACTTGTTCTAGTAATTTTCCTTCTATATTGTTATAGTGACGAGCGTCTGTCTTAGCAATGATTACAGTTTTAATTTTTTCTATATTTATTTTTCTTAGATTGCGGTGGTGCGTTGTTTTTAAAGTTTTTCTGCTAATTTTGCTAGTAGCACCATGTTGTAGTTACTGTATCGTTATTCTATTCATTCTCCATTTTTCTACTTTCATATTATAACATTCCTGTTTACAAAAATTTTTATTACGTCTATGTGTACTGAGAATTAGAGTGGACTAAGCACGCATCCTTGTTTCAGTCATATTTTGGTGCAAGTTGGTCTGACTGGTATTTTCTATTACCGTTTGTGGCGTGTAGTTATAGTACGGTGCATAATTGTTTCAAATTTATATTTAGAGGCTTTTCAGGATTTCGTGAAATGTGGTTCTGTGATCTCTTTATGTAGAAACGTGGCTATCATCCGTCTCACAAACATTTACCGGTTCATTTTTCTTATATCATCACATTTTACTTAATTTTAGTTATAAAAACTTTGTATTTAGTTTCTAACATGTAATTAGGTAGATTAAGAGACGTTCTGGTCAACTTGTAATATAAAACCAGTTAATTTTCGAGAAAGA
Organism: Aquatica leii; assembly: GCA_035610365.1. Classification (NCBI taxonomy): domain Eukaryota; kingdom Metazoa; phylum Arthropoda; class Insecta; order Coleoptera; family Lampyridae; genus Aquatica; species Aquatica leii. The sequence continues at coordinate 106,205,886 of CM069432.1, forward strand.
CTAATAGCGGGTTGCACAAAAGATCATTGACCGTTAATTGTAGTTTAATCTTTGATTAAAGTATGATTATCTTTTAATTGTAGTTTAACGGGCCATTAACGGTCAATTAAATATTTAATTGATGTCGACGTTAATCAGAGATTAACGGTCAATTAACTATATTTTGCGTTGCACAAAACTTTAATCTCCGATTAAACTCCTGTTAACAAAAGATTATCTAATTAGAGATATTTGGCTGATTAATCTATAATTAAAATTTTTCAATAATAAAAAGTTCATGATTTACAGTCAAAACTAAGTAATAAATTATAGCTACGTTTAATTCAAGTTTCGTTTAATACAAAATTATTAAAAAAAATAATTATTAAACAAAAATAATTATGTTGTTCCATTTGTCGTCTTCTTCCTCGAGTAGCTTTGAAGACAGCTTCGCAGCATAAGGTTTATACGAGATAAAGAAAATACTTTTGAATTGTTAGACGACATTGATTTTAAGAAGAGGTTTCGATTAAATAAGGCCAACATAACAAACTTGGTACATGCAATTAAAGATAGAATCGAACCAACAAGCTATCGAAACTAATCGTTTGATGCCAAACTAAAAAGTTAATGGAAATAAAACAATGGTTCTTTCGCATTTCTGGTTTTTTATGTGTTGTGGGAGCTGTTGATTGCACACGTGCATATACAATCACCCGATAGACTAAATGCTCAATCGTATCACAACAGAAAAGGATATTTTAGCATTAATGTTCAAGCAATTTGCAATGCTGACTTAAAATTAATGCAATTTATTGTTTATTAGCCAGGATCAGTACACAACAGTATTATTTTCAATTAATCTCTTCTTATGGTTGAATTTTGCATCGGAAGATATGGCAACGGTTACCTATTAGGTGATAATGGATATCCATGTAATCCTCATCTGCTTACATCCAACAAATGTCAGTGAAGTAACATAAAGCATAGCACATATTATGACAAGTAATACCATAGAAAGGTTCTTTGAAATTTTGCAGAGAAGATTTCCTTGCTTGCAATATGGTTGCAGACTCTTAATTAGCACAACATTAATTGCAACAGTTTTTAATATGTAAAATGTATAAAAACAATAAATAGTATTACTTCTTTCAGTAATTCACAGTTTATAATTTTTTGCTTTTGAAATTTTTCTTATAAATAACTCGGGATTAGTTGCCACAGGTTCTGCAGTAAATAAGAGTGTGCGAAAGACAAGAATACGAGATAATACAGGTTGAAGTTCAGCCACATATAATGATTCTCATTTGCCCATTTTTACTAAGGATACACATTAATATTAGATTTCATTGTAATTATCTCGCAATTTACCAAAATAGTAAGCTGTAAAGCAATTCAACGCAATTTCTAGGTGGCTCACTTTGGTATGCAATGTACGCCAGCAAAACCTCCTGATCGGCAGTTATTAAGAGGTTGAAAACTCCACAAGAAACAGATTTTTTATCATACATAGTACAACTTTTAAGTCCTTGCTTATATGTCCTGTTTCACAGATCTGTTTTATCTTCAGTTTGATATATACAAACAAAGTTTCAGGTATTTCGCTGTTCGGATGCCTGTTTTAGTCGATGCATTACATTCGTTGGTGATGTTTGTTGACAGCGAACATTTCTTTTCAACTATAAATCCTTTAGCCAGTTACTCCTTTTTATTGTTATCTAAAGTAAAGGATAAAAAGAATTAAGCAAGAAATTTTATAGAATTAGAAATTTTTTATCGGTCAACATAAAATAAAACTTAGATATCTATACAGAAGCAATATTTTCCATAATAATAATATAACTATTTATAAGCAAACGTGAATAATCTAGTAATACCATTGTAATACTCACTTTACTACAATATTTATTAACGTTTCTTTCTTGATTTAAGTAAATATTTGTAAATAACCTCCTTTTTAGTAGTCATTTTTGTTTCATAAATAATAATAATAATTTCTATAAACTCACCCTAAAAAAATATAATACTACACGTCAATATTTGCATGTTATCGATACTGGTATTCGGTGTAAACCGCTAGCGAAGCAAAAAACTGCGCCACATTAGAACATTTTTTGAAAAGAAATTTTATAAAATTTAGCATATATGTTTTTTATATTCATCTTGCAATTGAATAGACTTATAATAACATCCTATTGATAGTAAGGAAATCATTAATAATCACACTCTTAGTTTAACAAAGATACGACACTTTAGGTTCTCGCAATCTAAGACGGCGGCGTATGTCCTTTGAAAACCAACACGTGTCGCATCAGTTTTCAACATATCGATGTCAATTATCTTATTATATATAAATGTTGCCGAAATTAACCCAATTTTACACGGAATGTATAGCTCCCGAAATCGTACGCAATAATATCGGAAAAGGTTTCAAATGTATAGATCCAATATATATTAGGAAGGCAATAAGGATGTACGAAGACAAAAAATGTAAGAAAAATAAAATGCAACTATAATTATTGAAAACAACAGCAGAAAGGAATAAATGGAGAATGTTTTTTAAGTCAAGTTTACTAAAAAATATAGAGATGTCCAGGATGCTGTCAAATAAAATCCAATACGGTGACTTAAGGGCATACAAACGATTGATCTAACCTATTTGTGAACTTTTTTATTGAAATTTTTATTTTATTATTTATTGTTAGTTGTTGAGTGCTATTTAATTATTTTAATATGCCTGCGTTTTGTTGTGTGGTGGGTTGTGGCAGTCGTGGTGAGCGTGATAATGTAAAATTTTATGCATTTCCAAAAATTTTAAATTTTCCACATACACAACACATAAATGCATTATCGCAAGTTAGGAGACAAAAATGGATTAATGCTATAAAACGCGAAGATTTGACTGAAGCTAAATTGAAATATGCTACAGTGTGTAGCAAACATTTCATTAATGGTGGGTATTGTTAATTGATAATATTTGTTATAACCTGTAGAACGAATTGTAGGTAAACCAGCAGGGCGAGAAGATTCAAATAATCCAGACTGGGTACCGAGCATTAATTTAGGTTATATTAAGGAAACAAAATAAAAAAGGGCGCAGGACGTAAAACGTTTTGAGCGGAGTAAGAAGAGAGCAAAATTGCTTAACGTATTACCAGATAAGACAGTAAGATATTTTACATATGGTTTGAATGAAGTACGTTTGTGTTACAGCTATAAAAAAAAATAAGTTATTTTTATTGAGGAATGTGTAGGTTTATTTATTGCAGTTTCTATTATTGAAGATATGTGTACCACTCCTGCCCGTGGTCATCTATTTTAATTGGGCATTAGAAATAATAATACTTTGATAATTAGTAAACTCTTTATTTAGGTTGAAACGTTACCAGTATTGGAAGAGCAGCCTGGCCTGGTTCAGATGAAATTGAATGGAATCCATATGATAAATCGTGTCAAACGAGTTTAGATAGTGCCAATATTTCGCATTTAATGCTTGCATCTACTCGATGTGATAAATTGCAAAAAAAACTGAATTCGATTAGTCTAAGTTATGAAAGTTTCAAATCAAATGATTTTAAAATGAGGTATTATACAGACCTCGATTCATTTAGCAAATTAGAGATATTAATTAAATATATTGAACCTTATGTTGAGATTCATTTTAATACAAGTTTAAATGCTGTCCAGCAAATTATATTAACCTTAGTCAAATTAAGATTAAATTTAGATTTTAAAGATTTAGCATTTAGGTTTAATATAAGTCCTACAACCGCTTCTGTATATTTTGAAAATATAATTAACGTAATGTATAACAGATTAAGAAAATTGATAATTTGGCCAGACAAGGATATTCTACAGAAAACAATGCCATCATGTTTTGTCGAAACATTTAAAGATAAGACGACTGTAGTTATCGATTGCTTCGAGGTGTTTATTGAAAAACCCTTTAGTTTACTAATGGCAGCTCAGTGTTGGTCCAATTATAAACATAATTATACACTAAAATTTTTAATTGGCATAACTCCACAAGGAACTGTCTGTTTTATTAGCGAAGCTTGGGGAGGACGCGCTTCAGATAAATATATTGTACAGAACTATTGGCAGATCGAGGATTTCTCATTAACGAATATGTACAAACACTGCAAGCGCAAGTAATAACGCCTGCTTTTACAAAAGGTAAAAATCAGTTACACCCAACTGATATTGAAGCAACGCGCTCCTTAGCACATGTGCGCATACATGTGGAAAGAATTATTGGAACTATCAGACAAAAATATAGAATTCTAAGCGACACTGTTCCAATAACTCTAGTATCTCGAGGACAAACAGATCCTATACTCGACAAAATTGTAAGATGTTGTTGTGCTTTGGTAAATTTGTGTACACCTATTATACCTTCTTAAAATAAACTTATTTCAAAAATACAAACATTGTTTTATTTTGTGAAATATTAGTAAGATTGAACATTAAATATATAAACATACAATAAATTTAAATCATATACAAAGGTGTTACCACAAAATCTTAGATTTCAGCTTTTAAGTTTTGAAGGAGATATAATCATGACATAAATATAAAACAAGTAAGTTCAAAATTATACTATTTCCTGATTATTTGCTAACTTATATAAAGCAATATAATAATAAAAATATGGGACGATTAAACTTAAATTAACTGAATCATTATCTAAGCATAAATTGTATTATATATTAACACATGCATTACATATCCACAGAATATTAGGTACATCTGTTAAGTTGACACAGTCGAGATGGAACCACTGAATGTTGCATGTATCATTCTCACATTTAATCATAGGGCGTCCATCATCAAAAGATTTACACCAACACCATGACGTAGGACTATCATTGGTATAATACCTTCCAAGAAGTTCAGGCAAAATAACTTTTTTGTGAAAGTCTAAAGCCTTTAAGTATTCGGCAGCCCAAAAATCTTCATTAAAATAAATTCTTTCTAGAAAAATTTCTTGTGCAGACCATACAACAAAATCACAAAATGGCAAATTTGCAATCTTCATTTGCATCTGAATCTGATAAAAATAGGAATGATTTTTATCTAAATTGATATCTCCATTAACAATTGTCAGACATGAATTTTTTTTACTTGCATACATTTGCAAGTTCATATCCTTTAGAACGTAAGGGCATTTAATCTCTAAAGTACCTTTACCACAGCAGCTGCAAGATGTGATTCCATCTGGAGAAGCACCAAATTGTGGAAATGTTGGATTTATTATAAATCCACATTTTTCAACAACAAAATCTTCATGTGTTAGCATTTGTAAACTGCAAAACTCTTGAAAAGCATCATTTTCATGTGACAGACCCCATTTTGTTGCTTTGCTTGAAAATGTATACATAAGCGGATAACAAATTGTTTTAAGGAGAGAAATTGATGGTTTCGACAATGATGTTCTGCACACAGCTTTAAAACGTGATGCTGTAATTCTACCACTTCTCTGGTTGTACCATTCTTTACATGTACTTTGACTTTTTGTTGCCAATTCTATTGTTTCACATTCTTCATTCGTTATAAATTGAGGTATTTTAGAAGCGAGCTCTGCTAATTCCTCATATGATTTGTTTTGATGCTCCTCTTTGTATAAATTGTTGTACAATGATAACAATGGTGGAGTTTCCAGTGTTGCAAGTGAGGTCGCAAATGGCTCCACAATCCGCATTAGAGCTGCCGAAATTCCTGCTTCATGAATGTCGCACAATAATTTATTTAATTCATCTCCTACTATTGGAGGAATGCCCTTGTCTTTAGAAGTTGGTGTAGTACTTGTCTGCTGTAATTCACTTAATTTAACAATTGGCACATTAGTAATTCGTGGAGTTTTCTACTGTGCCTTAACATCAGTACAAGATAGATGTAAACTATTTGTATTAATGTATTCTAAATAATACAATATTGCAGCTATGTGACTGCATGCTTCTCCTACACCAGCCATACAAGTACAATGCCCATTTCTAATGCTTCCATCCTTTTCTGCAATAATCCACACTTTTAATGGTGGTTGATTCATTCTTTGTGAGTGTTTTACCTGTAATGTAATTACCAATAGTATAATTTGTAAACAAGAATAGATAGATAACTTACCGAGCCTACAACAACAATATGTGTGTTTATTTTGCATGTACCAATCATTTGGATAAATCCCGACTCAAAATACTTATAACCTAACAAACTTTTATAAGCTTTTATCTGTTCTCCTGTATAAAAACTATGAGTTAAACTAAATACGAAACAATGTCCATTGAAGTTACAGGAGGAAAACTTTGCGTATCAAACTGAAGGTCTTTGTCCTGTAATGTGTATGGATCAACATTATTTATAAGTTCAATTTTCTTATTATAACGAGCCAACACATCATTCCCGCTTAACACTAGGTTCTTATAATAATCACTTTTACACTCCATAGTGAAAAATCGCAACGATATATATAAAAAATAAAGTACAAAAGCAGAACAAGACTGGAACACTATAACAAACAAATTGTCAATGTCAATTTGTGTGCCCTTAGTTCGCCATTTTTAAATGCCACGGTCACGTGTTCTGGATAACTCTATTAAGTTTCTGCTGATAAAATAAAGAAGTTTAACAGCAAGGTTATTTTTAATTTACTTCAAGGTTCTTTATTATTAACGGCAGATAAATGAATATCGAAACTAAGCAAAACAATCTTATCACATTCTTACACTTTCTATGTGTTGCTTACTATTAACCATCCTGAATTGGGTCATTGGCTTTTCTTCCTACGAATTTACAATAGATTATAAAAGGGGCGTTTTAAGTTTTAATAGTAATTTTTCTCGAAAAATAAGGAATGGACCTTATGTTCTAAACCATTACAGTTATCTACCATTGGGAGATTATTAGTTATACCTGTTAAACCCTGTATAAGTAATATGAAATAAATGTTAAAAAAGAAAGTGTTATTATTTTTCAGATGAAACCTAATAAGTACTTCGTGGTTATAGACGGTGATAATTAATTTTCCGTTTGCAATTTAATAATTACATTTTTAATAAAATGAAAAATTGTTGCTTACCAAAAATCTACCACTGCATTCGTAACACTAGACTACATTTTATGACAATGAAAAATTCTCGATCAATAAATCAAATAAAATTGCGTCACATTGCATGATTCATTAGATGCTTTTGTGTTGTAGTACATTTATGTTAGTTTTATGAAGATTAAACGGTTGCTCAGATTTAAAAAAACAAAAAGCACCCTCTGCGTGAGAATAATCAAACTAACTTTTATCTTAGCCTATGCAAAAGGTATGTTTCCCAACTAATGCGTCTTTTCTGAGACGGAAAAATGTAATTAAAATCTAAAATATTGGGAATTCAACATTATATTATTAACAAACTCATTTCAGTTTTTGTTCTTTTATATCGTAATACCAATTTTATTTGAATTTAAGACAATTAAAAATTCTTTTTTGGCTACTTTAACACAAGAAATAAACCACAAAACACGCAATAAATTAGAATGTAAATTCCATCTTGACCTAGATTGAAGTTTCAACTTTACTATGATACACTGTTATAGGTGATATATTAGTTGTAAGAAATGTGTTTTACATTTTTCTAGAGGTCCATATTTGTACATGTGGCGCCCTCTGTATGGATGTTCCCTCTTAAAACGCGCGGTTATCAAGTTGACTAGCAGTTAATGATCGATTAACTAATGGACCGTTAATCATAGGTTAAATTGTTTTGTGCAACGCAATCGAATGTTAATCAACCATTATCTTTAATCGACGATTAGTAAATCGCCAATTGACCAGACTTTTGTGCAACCGGCTATAATTCTCATACGTTTACTACCGTTAAGTAAAAAATTATAAAATTAACAACAATAAAATAAAATTAAAGATAAAGAAGGAAATAGTAAGAAAACTTGTTATAAAGAAAATAAGTAAAAAAAGAAAATGGGACATTAGAAAATGGAAAAAATCTAAGAAAACCAGTAGTGACAAAAAGCAAGATCATCGATTTAATTAAACTATCAAAAAGTGTGCATAACGTCATAAAAAAGACTAGGGTAAAGACAATTAGTGATAAATCATCGGAAAATAATGAAAAATTAGCAATATCTAATTGGCACTGCCAATTTAAAAAATTTAATTTATTAGTATTTCGCGCCATAAATTAAATACTTGTGGTACTTATCATAATCATTATAATCAGAATTATTAACTACAACTTTTTAAGTAGATTGATAGACATTTATTTCACAAAATTTAAAAAAAAAACGAAAAACAATCAAAAAATGAAGTTAATAAACAGAAGTAATTTTATTGAAGAAGAAATTAAAAATTATCGTTTCTTTTATCGTCACTTTGAATTAGTTTTAATAGATGGCGTTCGTACCAGAAAATATTTATATACACTTTGGTGAATACTTTGGTATCTGTCATTTAGTCACAAATTAGCGTTATAAGAGGAATAAATTTACTTTTGTTGTTTCGAACAAGGGCACACTTTACTTTTATTCTTTCCAATACCGAGGAGAAGGCATATGTCGTCGAAGTCAATTAAATATGCAACGAGCTACCTCACGCGGTAACCGCAAGGATGATCGGCGAGCGACAAATAATAATAATAATCGTATAGGTATAGCAACCACAACAGTTGTCATCAAGTTTAGTAAAATTTATCAACTTTGATTATGAAATGGAACAAAACTGGCTGTGAATAACTAATGAATAACGTCGAGCAACGATCATAAAAAAAAATACAAAGGAGAGGATGTCTTGATTCCGTGTATTGTATACCAATGATTTCAAGAGATTTGGTATACAATTTTAAGCGGCTACAATTCCCCGAGCGTTTAGCGATAACCGTTAATAAATCACAAGAACAGTTGTTGGAAGTTTGCGGAACTTCCTTGGATTTCTCTGTTTTGCGCATGGCCACTATATGTCGTGTGCAGCACAAAACCATTATCGTTGTATATTTACGTACCACAAAACAAAACAATTCATCAGAAAGCTTTACATTGATTAGTTGTATTTATATATTATGTACGTAAAAGACATTGAATTTATTTGAATTGAAGTTTTATTTCATTTAATAACCAAAGGAAATTCTAATACCTATAGTCAGTATTATTAATCGCAATGAAGTGATATCGTCAAAGACAAAAATTTTTTTTTTGTTAGATTTTATTTTGTTTTTACATTGAATATGCACTTTATTGGCTAAAATATGTTTTGTATTTCATATTCTTTAATTAATAAAAAACACTACAAACTTTTGCCGTTAAAACTAAGTAACGAACCACAAGCTTTCTGGTACCCGCAACACAAAATACTTATTAATAACGATGGTTAGGGCATTAATGAAAATCAGTATATTCTGTAACAAAATTAGGATAAAAATTCAATGCGAGTGAAAACTTCCGAGCCAGAGCGTAAGCGAGTGGGAGGAACCACTCGTGTCGAATTTTCATTCTAACAGAGTAACACCACACTTTCTCCACAATCAGAAGATATAAACTGAATGTAATAAAATAAAATGTAAACAAACTTGTGTTATTTATAGTGACACTTGAACAAAAACATTATTTTTATTTCGTTGTATTAACATTTATATTTTTTTACCTTTTGTATTTATTATTGAAATTAAAAAATGATATTAAATTTTTTCAGTAACTTTTTTATATTATAGGTTTATCATAAATTCCATACGTCAATATTAAAACGTGGAAATAATTTGACCCTTTTGATATCCATAGGTATCCAATTTAGTTTCACCAGTGTTTACTTATTATATAATGAAAATGTATGTAAAGTACATAAGACGCAAGTGTTTAAGAATTAATATTCCAACACAACAAATTATAATGTTTACGTTCTGTTATTAAAAATGATTTTAGTCATGATGGTGGCGAAAAACAATTTTAACAAGGATATCGTTAATAATTATTACTTCTCACTAAGTATAACTTAAAAAATGCAGTGCAATTAATCATATTTTTTGGAACAATAAAAAATCATTTCTTTAAGCTAACTAATTTTTTAAAGTTAAACTTATTTTTTTTTCATATCTAATGGAAAAAATAACTGTAAAGTATAAATATAAAATAAGTATGCTAATAAATACAATTTTTATAGCGCAATAATACAAAACAGTTTACTTTATGTGATAGAAAAAATTTGCATTTTATAATTGCAGAAACAATAAATCTTTGTAATTGAACTTGTTTTTTATTTTTTTTATTTATTAGTGTGTACGGCATGTTATGATTATTTGATTTTATTAACAAGCACAATTGATGAGTACTACTATATAAAAATAATTACGACAAAGATATTTAACATATATATCTTTAAAAATTAATAAATAATTAATTTACAGTAATAAAACTACCACTTTGATCATAAAATACAAGTTTAATTATTAGTTGTCTTATTATGCACAAAAGTAAATTATGTTTACAAAAACTAGAAGCAAGGTTTAAACTAAAATAATAAAAAGTACTACAAACACAGTTATTGAAATGTAAAATCACAAATTGTAAATATACATTTATTTTAAAATTTTAACAAAAGCAATGATAATAGTATAATGGCTTAATAACGTAAAATAATTTAATAAAACATACGCATTTACTTGCTTAGCACGTTCAAGTAATTGAATTTAGTTAGTTTTTAAATTTACAATTGATTGGTTTACGTGCACACAATACGGCTGTAATTTGTTTCTCTTCGTAGGTTTTACTATTTAAATAAAATAATAGCGTAGAATTATGTCTATAGAGGAATTTAAATAAAATCATACAAGTTTAATTGCTAAAATTATGCTTACAAAGTAATGAAACATCGCGTTTCTGTTAACATTATTTTTGTATTTGTATAAACTATTTTTTTCTTTATTTATATGGTTTTTTGATATATAAGCATTTTTTCAAGTTAAAGATTTTTTTAGAGTAAATTGTGTTTATTTAATACAATTTAAATGAAAGCTTTCAAACTTTAGCAAAGCCTTTCGTCAGGCAGTATAAATTAAATTAACAATAACTCTTACGGGAACTAGATAATTAGCGCAAGTTTATTTAGATACAGCATTTGCTCGAAGGTCTAAAGGAAAACCACCATAACAACTCTAGACGTAGCTTAAGGGTAATTGGTGGACAAATTAAGATTAGGAAATAACAGATAACCGGGTGTCAGATAGTTCGTAACCACTGTCTCTATTGAATAATATGTAATAATAATATATCCTAACAATTTCAAATCTGTTTACAAGTTCTGAAATTTTTGTAAAATTTGAAAAAAAAACGTTATAAAAATTTTATGAATTCAAATATTAGAATAGTATATCCCCCTCAAACACAAAATTGATAATCTTTAGTAACCGTTTCAAAACAAAAAAATTATGTTTCACTCTTGCTTCAAACATGAAAGAAACCTAAGTGCAACAAAATAGCTACAAGTCCATCGATGTTACACTTATTTGAATCACTATAGTTTTGGTAGTTTAAATTCAAATCTGTTGCAAACTAAATGTTGCATTCGGTTTACGTTTTAAAAGCTTCGTTTTTGAACTGATACTAAATGATCAATAAATATATGATTTTCTTGTTTCAATAATAAACTAAAACAATTCTTTCGATAACATAATAATACATTTTTTGGTTTTAAAATGAAACAATTAAATCGATACTTTGAATGCACGTTTCATTTACTATTGTACAATAAATTTGTTTAAATACAATATCACATTGAGTTTCAGTATGTTTAAGTATTTTAAATAACCAGATTATTATTATTATTTTTGATGTGGTCTTTTCACGGAAGCCTCAAAACCTGCATCAGTTACTGTTGAGTAGCAACTTTTAAACGCATCTGTAACATAGAAATAAATATTTCATTTATATACATAATCATAGAGTTACACAAAATTAATTAAATTTTTTTAGCCAAAAAAAAACACAAAGTTAATATAAATATCACTTTAGCAATCAGAAGAAAATTATAAAAACACTGTGAATACCTTTAGCTGTACATAATCGTATAAAAAATTTGAAGAATTAAACTGTAATTAATGCATCATCAGATGTACGCAATAATCTACCTTAACGCAACCAGGTGTGTTAATTTGCATTCTTTTTTATACAAATTGAAACATGACACATAAAGAACAAAAATGACGATAATATTGACTAAAATTATGGATTATAATAAAGTGTTTTGACTTACCGTTTATTGTTCCATTTCGTAATTGCCCACACAGCATCACATCAAACTACTACCGAACAAATGAAAAAAATGTCAATTTGCAGCGTACGCGTTGACGACACTAATCAAGAGGACAGCTACGACTAATGCCGACTAATCACAAAGTATTCATTTTTACTAAAACGATTCCACTGTTTTAAAAATAATTCAATCTTATTTAATCGATGTTCAAACAATTCCAGTTATTCAAAAAATATTCGGTTTTAATAAATCAGTTTTTAGGCGATTGCTGATTATTGGAAAAAAATTGCAAGTACAGAAATGGTTTAAAAATGATTGTGAAAAATCTGAACTCTTTCAATTTATTCACTGTCAGTTTCATGTAAATGAAATATAAATGGAACTAAGACAAAAAAAACTTAATGAAACAATTGTTTTAATTTAGTGACTGTAACAGTTTCAATTCGTGTTTACTAGGTATTTAGGGATTGATACTACGTAAAACATTTGAAGTTCAAACTTCGACAGATTTAGTTAGTTACAAGGCCTTTATAAATATATATAACGTAAAAAATTAATAAGTGAGAAATTTGTTTTGTAACTTCTAACCTAAGATTAAATAACTTATTAAAAATTGTGACACATCCAATAACATTATCTGTTTATTTGAAATTAAAATAGGTAATAACAATTATTAAATTTGTAACCGATGGTCAATATGTTGTTCTGCAACTGCCATACATGTGGTAACTTTTTTCTTTAAGTTATGGAAAACATTACGAAGCTGATTAACTTCAATATTTTGAATACTATCAATGATTGCGTATTCCAAGTCTTCAATACTGTGTTTTTCAAATGTCCGCAAAAGTCAAAATCTAGTTGCGTAAGATCTAGAGATCGTAAAAGATATAACCCTTATTATTTTTTTATTGTATTGTAAAATTGTTGAATAAATTAAATAGCAGCTCGAGTAGTACGAACCGTTCCACTGTCTTGCTCAAAGTAACCAAATTGAAGTTTGTTGTCATCTAGCTGCTCGAAAGATTGACCCAAATCATTTAGTTAGCGTTTACAGTATCGTGATAATATATTGAGCCAATTGTCATTGTCCAAAAAAATATTTTTCATGCGTTCGCTACTTGATAAAATACATTAATAATTTTGTTAAATTTTAACTGCTGGACATGTAATTGATTTTTAGAAAATTAGAACGTAGACGTCTTTCAGGATCTCGTGAACTGTGGCGTTGTAGTCTGTATATGTCAAAATATTGTTATTATCCGTCTTACAAACATTCGCCGGTACATTTTTTCTAACCTATCTTTGCTTTTATCGTTGTTTTGTTGTTAATAGGTCTTTAGGTAATATTATAAGTAAATTAATTTTTAATTAATAAATAAATATCTGTTTTTTTTTAAATTTTTATTGACGTGAGTGCCTTTTAAATAGACTAACGTTTTTGGAATTCATATAAACTAAAAATACACGAAACCTCTACAACTAAAGAGGTTTCGTGTATTTTTACATTAATTGTTTTTTGTTTTTTGTTATTTATTAATTTTATATTTATGACGTTGTTTGCGGACCAGTCTACTTTGTATTTGTTTTCCGTAAGTAATCATCTATAATTATAAAACAGTATTTATAATAAGTAGAAGAATAGTTTGTAGCTCTCACCGGATTGTAACTGCCTTTTTACTTATGTTGTTTTCTTTTTAATAAATTCAGTTGGCCTGAAGAAGTGGACACAACCGTTCCACGAAACGTCGCCATAAGAAAACTCATCAAGTAGTTTTTATAGCCACTCCTAACATAAAGGGTTTACCAATCTTAGTTGAACTACGCATTAGGAGGTATAAAACACTTTTCTTAATTGATTACCTAACTCTGTAGCGGTTCTTTGTTAGATTTTTGTTTGCTTTTTCAAGTTTATCGTTTTTTTCTTACTTTTTCTGAGTTTAGAATCTGGCTTGGTTCACAAGTTGATTACCTAACTTTTGAGAAGTGTTTAGTTAGATTTCGGTTGCTTGTTTGAGTTCTTTGATTTCTCTCACGCCCTGATGAAGCCCCTTACGAAAGTGGGCAAAACGTTGGCAACTTCGGTTACAACATTGACACGGTCCAAACCCGGAAGACGTTCTTATCTTAGTATAGACTCCGGCCGTGGAAGCCTTCGCTATTACACTGAACTTTTATTCCACCAATTTAAGGTACTGTATACAAGGTGTGTCTAAACGCAGAACCACGAATAACTCGTTTATTTTAAATAGAACACCTTTTATCTTTTTACATCAACAAATTCCACTTTTTATAAATTTTTCAATGATAAAATAGTTTGCATAGTTTGTTGTAAAAAACAATAGTATTTTTGAAAAAAACGTTATTATTTCAGAACGTAGGCTGTTGTCAATAAATTTAAGCCAATTGTTGTTCTAACATTGGTAAGTTAGGACAGTTTCTAAAAATGTTAATTATAAATTTTGCACGATAAGAATTGATAAACATGGTATACTGGTGAGGCTAAAAAAGTCTTTTGTTAGCAAGATGAATTTATCAACAAAAATATTCCAATGCAAGAACCAATATTTTGCGGGAACTAGCAGAAAGGTTTGCAGCAACTAGTACTGCATGTTATGGTAGTAAAATAATTTTTGATGTTAAGTAAGTGAGAAAAATGTGTTGATTTTTTCAATATTTTTTTATTTAGTGACTTATCGACATTGAAAAGCAATATAGTAATCGACACAGTATACATTATTATGCAAAAAAAAATTCCATTGGCTGCAATCCTTTCTAAAATCGATAGTTTCTAAATGTGTGGGGAGGAATTATCGAGAATCGAGAAGTCGGTCCGTTTTTCCTAACATTTTGAATGGGCAGGAGTATTTGCAGTTTCTCCAATACAATCTTCCAACATTAATTAAAGATAAAAGTAAATTTAAATATTAGATATGTGGTTGCAGCATAATAGTGCCTCTATGCATAACACTAGAATTGTTTGTCGCTTTCTATTAAGGATATTCAAAACAGAATAACTCAGGCATTTTTTTTAATTGAGCAAGATAAGTTAGCCAAAGTAAAGCTTTTTTTTTGTTAGACGTTTGACAGTATGTAGAGAATAAAATGGCGGCTTATTAGAATATTTGGTTTAAATTGTGTTTAAGATTTTCAATAATATTTATTAATTTATGGTTCTTTTTGTTATACTATTGTTTTGTTTATTTATTAAATTTTATTTTGAATCGGTGTTACCAGTTTTTCACAATAAACCATACTAATTATTATATCGTTAAAAAGTCTAGAAAAAATAGTATTTAACGGTGTAAAAAGATACAGTGTTCTTATTGAGACTGTAACCGGCGTTGAAACTTAGTCGTGAATCTTTTATGTAAGACCCCGTAATCAGATTCATCTGGCTGAATTTTCTGTTATTTTAGCGATTGATTAGTTCAATGTTAGCATCGAAAACGTTTTACTCGTTATTTTATTACGTTTGATTTAAGTTTATTTGTATTTAATAGTTATTTCACAATTATTACTGGTAATTTTTTTTAAAAACGCATAAAGTTCCGTGGTTTTGAATTTGATTTAGTGTTTTACTTTTGGTTATCTCAGTAGAATAACAACTCTATCTAATTTACGATTTCCTTTTTGAAATGTAATCTGATCAATTTTTCTTGGTATCTATACTTTTGTTTATGTTGAGTTCTTTTACGAGCGCGATTTGAACCACCTGATAATTTAACGGAGTAAGCGTTTTCTGTGAGAAGATTTTTTTTCTTTCAAGTGCCTACGTGACATGACGCACGTGGCAATTATATTTTTCATCTTTGTTAATTTACTTTGTTTAGTGTTCCATCTTTTTCAAAGATTTTGCGGCGCAAGTTTGTTGAATTAAGTGGGATCACGAGGTGTTATAAGGAGTAAAATTTTGATTTTGGGGGATTGTTTTCTTCTGTGGCAATTAAGAAATATCGGGTACCATGATGTAGTTAAGTGGTCGGGGTACTTTTACCCTATCGTGATGTAATACCGCGGAAGTTAGATGGAACCGTGAAAATTAAGTGTAGTGGTGGAAAAGTTTGATTTTCCAAATTTCGTAATTTACGGTTTAAATAGTCTTTATGGTTTCCAAAAATAAAATTCACGTTTCAAGTTGGATGTGCAATCGATGGGTTGTGCTAAATCCAGTCTTCGCATTTGTGCGGATTTTATTTAAGTGTTAAAAAAAAATTCCTCCGCAGTCATTGCAAATGTTTGGGGTACCTTTCAACGTTATTCTTCCCGTAGACAACAGGCCACCTAGAACCAACCACAGGTTCTTTCCTGAAGTTACGACAATTCAAGGTATTTATTTTGCACCATTTAATTAATCGTAAAGTTATTATTTACGCGATTTGAGTGTTAAAAGCTTTGAATTTTAAGTAAATATTACAAGTGTCTGGAATTGATTTAACGTTAATGTAACTAATTATTGTCCGTATTTATCGGAACTGTGACATAATCCCGAGTTAAAAATTTATTAAACGGCACCGAATTTTCGATTCAAGATATATATTAGTTTTATATTAAATAAGTTTATTTCTTTTGTAAATGAGTAATTTCGACGCGCACACGGCCGTGATAAATTAAGATTTACTAATTTGTGCTTGGTTTTATTAAATTCTGTATTTTGTATTTTATTATTTTGTTTTTGTGCATTTATTCAAATAATTTTAAATTTTGTTTTTATCAAATGTTCATTTACGTACCTTTTGTTGTTTGGTTATGGTTAATTTTTGTTGATTACTATACTATTATTTTATTTTTTTTTGTGTTCAAATAGTTCAAATAAATGTTAAATTGTTAAATGTAAAGAGCTTTTAATTCCGTCGGCCCCGCGTGTGTAACTTTATTAATTTATTACAGATTTTAGTGTGATACACTCTAACAAGGTAAGTCCGTTTAGAGTGTATCCTTCAGGAGCGGGCTTGTGGTTGGCAAGGGCCAGAAGTCCATTAAGCTTTACTCCTTCCTGGCGCCCTTTGATTTCGACATTATTACTTTTCGATTTTGTGTTTTTTGTCAAGTTATCCAATTCAATCACGAAACCTTTAAATATAACCCATCCCGTCTCTACTGAGCAGCGGCACAACATCGTTTATGTTACCTCATTTCAGGCAGTGACATTGTTCCAACTTTTGCATGTAACAAGACAACTTAGTTATTCATAGGTTTTCGTTTAGACACACCTTGTGTATGCTACATCGAATTGGTAGATCAATAAACACTTGAATAAAAGTTCAGAAAATGAAAAAACACCTGACACTTTAATTAATAATTTATTTCCAACAGTAAGGTCTCGGTGATTTTTTGCAGATGGCGCCTTTTCACTGGTCTTTGACCATAAAATCTAAACGGTGCATAAATAGATTTCGAGCCGTTTTAATCAAAACCAAAAAAGTTTTATAAATATACAAGTAAGGTTGCATTTAAAAAGAGTTTAGTATGCCACGCTATATAGCAATACCATGTTTACGACAAAAATAATTTTAAATTGTATAGAACGTCCATACCTACCGTGTATAAAATTTAAGTCTATATCTCAAATAGCAACGGAGTTATGGAGGTTCTTTGCACTCCTAGGGCACCCTGTATGTGTGTATTATTTGCAAAACCAATTGTGATTGGAATTAATTGCTTATTTTTTTTCAAAATTTAATTTTTTAATGGTTCTAATGCACGTCATAACATTGGTAGAGGCGTTTCATTATGTCGTGAACTGTGACCTTGAGTTGAAAATCGAAATTAATAAACTAAAAGTCAAAAATTTGACAAGTTTATATGAATTCCAAAAACGTTAGTTTATTTAAAAGGCACTCACGTCAATAAAAATTAAAAAAAAACAGATATTTATTTATTAATTAAAAATTAATTTACTTATAATATTACCTAAAGACCTATTAACAACAAAACAACGATAAAATCAAAGATAGGTTAGAAAGAATGTATCGGCGAATGTTTGTAAGACGGATAATAACAATGTTTTGACATATACAGACTACAACGCCACAGTTCACGAGATCCTGAAAGACGTCTACGTTCTAATTTTCTAAAAATCAATTACATGTCCAGCAGTTAAAATTTAACAAAATTATTAATGTATTTTATCAAGTAGCGAACGCATGAAAAATATTTTTTTGGACAATGACAATTGGCTCAATATATTATCACGATACTGTAAACGCAGAACGCTAACTAAATGATTTGGGTCAATCTTTCGAGCAGCTAGATGACAACAAACTTCAATTTGGTTACTTTGAGCAAGACAGTGGAACGGTTCGTACTACTCGAGCTGCTATTTAATTTATTCAACAATTTTACAATACAATAAAAAAATAATAAGGGTTATATCTTTTACGATCTCTAGATCTTACGCAACTAGATTTTGACTTTTGCGGACATTTGAAAAACACAGTATTGAAGACTTGGAATACGCAATCATTGATAGTATTCAAAATATTGAAGTTAATCAGCTTCGTAATGTTTTCCATAACTTAAAGAAAAAAGTTACCACATGTATGGCAGTTGCAGAACAACATATTGACCATCGGTTACAAATTTAATAATTGTTATTACCTATTTTAATTTCAAATAAACAGATATTGTTATTGGATGTGTCACAATTTTTAATAAGTTATTTAATCTTAGGTTAGAAGTTACAAAACAAATTTCTCACTTATTAATTTTTTACGTTATACCAATTTAAGGAATGTTGGTTGCCTAACACATATGTCACGTGGGATCCAATATTTATAAAGGCCTTGTAACTAACTAAATCTGTCGAAGTTTGAACTTCAAATGTTTTACGTAGTATCAATCCCTAAATACCTAGTAAACACGGATTGAAACTGTTACAGTCACTAAATTAAAACAATTGTTTCATTAAGATTTTTTTGTCTTAGTTCCATTTATATTTCATTTACATGAAACTGACAGTGAATAAATTGAAAGAGTTCAGATTTTTCACAATCATTTTTAAACCATTTCTGTACTTGCAATTTTTTTCCAATAATCAGCAATCGCCTAAAAACTGATTTATTAAAACCGAATATTTTTTGAATAACTGGAATTGTTTGAACATCGATTAAATAAGATTGAATTATTTTTAAAACAGTGGAATCGTTTTAGTAAAAATGAATACTTTGTGATTAGTCGGCATTAGTCGTAGCTGTCCTCTTGATTAGTGTCGTCAACGCGTACGCTGCAAATTGACATTTTTTTCATTTGTTCGGTAGTAGTTTGATGTGATGCTGTGTGGGCAATTACGAAATGGAACAATAAACGGTAAGTCAAAACACTTTATTATAATCCATAATTTTAGTCAATATTATCGTCATTTTTGTTCTTTATGTGTCATGTTTCAATTTGTATAAAAAAGAATGCAAATTAACACACCTGGTTGCGTTAAGGTAGATTATTGCGTACATCTGATGATGCATTAATTACAGTTTAATTCTTCAAATTTTTTATACGATTATGTACAGCTAAAGGTATTCACAGTGTTTTTATAATTTTCTTCTGATTGCTAAAGTGATATTTATATTAACTTTGTGTTTTTTTTGGCTAAAAAAATTTAATTAATTTTGTGTAACTCTATGATTATGTATATAAATGAAATATTTATTTCTATGTTACAGATGCGTTTAAAAGTTGCTACTCAACAGTAACTGATGCAGGTTTTGAGGCTTGCGTGAAAAGACCACATCAATAATAATATTAATAATCTGGTTATTTAAAATACTTAAACATACTGAAACTCAATGTGATATTGTATTTAAACAAATTTATTGTACATACAATAGTAAATGAAACGTGCATTCAAAGTATCGATTTAATTGTTTCATTTTAAAACCAAAAAATGTATTATTATGTTATCGAAAGAATTGTTTTAGTTTATTATTGAAACAAGAAAATCATATATTTATCGATCATTTAGTATCAGTTCAAAAACGAAGCTTTTAAAACGTAAACCGAATGCAACATTTAGTTTGCAACAGATTTGAATTTAAACTACCAAAACTATAGTGATTCAAATAAGTGTAACAGCGATGGACTTATAGCTATTTTGTTGCACTTAGGTTTCTTTCATGTTTGAAGCAAGAGTGAAACATAATTTTTTTGTTTTGAAACGGTTACTAAAGATTATCAATTTTGTGGGAGGGGGGATATACTATTCTAATATTTGAATTCATAAAATTACACCTTTAGTTGTAGAGGTTTCGTGTATTTTTACATTAATTGTTTTTTGTTATTTATTAATTTTATATTTATGACGTTGTTTGCGGACCAGTCTACTTTGTATTTGTTTTCCGTAAGTAATCATCTATAATTATAAAACAGTATTTATAATAAGTAGAAGAATAGTTTGTAGCTCTCACCGGATTGTAACTGCCTTTTTACTTATGTTGTTTTCTTTTTTATAAATTCAGTTGGCCTGAAGAAATGGAAACAACCGTTCCACGAAACATCGCCATAAGAAAACTCATCAAGCAGTTTTTATAGCCACTCCTAACATAAAGGGTTTACCAATCTTAGTTGAATTAGGTAATCAACTTGTAAACCAAGCCAGATTCTAAACTCCATAGAAGTGACTTAAAAAGAAATAGTCTCCGTATATAAAGAAGAAGTATCGTCACGGCTAGTTAAGCTCGACTCTGATTGGGTTACGGTTGAACGAGTGCGTGTTTTCGATAAAGGACTAATGACTGAGAACCAAAGAAGGGACAGCTCGAAATAATGATCACGATTGAAGTTATTGGGGTGTTTGATGATTTCTATGCTCTCTCAAAATTTCCTGTTAAAAAAGAATGGAGATTTGGCAATCACCGAAACGTTATCAAAATCTATTTTGTGACCTGTAGTGAAATGATGTTCAGCAACCGCAGACTTAGAAATATGCCTTTTCCTTATACGACGATCATGTTCTGAAATGCAAGTAATGACGGAACGACCGGTCTCACCAATGTAGACTAAACCACATGAACAAGGAATTTGGTATACACCTTGAGATGAAAGTGTAGGAAATTTGTCCTTGGGAGAAGTAAGAATCTGAGAGATTTTGCCTGTCGAGTTGAAAATAGGTTTGATACCACTCTTACGAAGAAGTTTTCCTATTTGATCTGTAACCTTGTGAATGTAGGGTAAAAAAGCCAATTTCGGATTGGATTCGGGAGTATAAATGTCCTTAGGTAATCGAGTAATTTCAGTGCCTGAAAAAACACTTGACACTTTAATCGCTAATTTATTTCCAATAATAAAGTCTCGGTGATTTTTTGAAGATAGCGCCTTTCCGCAGGTTTTTTGATCATAAAATCTAAATGGTGCATAATTGACTTATAAAATTTTGAGTCGTTTTAATTAGAGCTTTCTTTATAATGATGCAAAAATATAAGAAGAGTTTGCAGGTTTGAAACTCTGTATATCGATGCCCTATGTATTTTTTGTTTTTTTTAGATATTTTTAAACAATGTAAAATAATGTTTCAACAAACTAGCAATTTTTTTTAATTAATTATTTATATTTTTAAAGTAAATAAAAGTAGTATACTGTTTGCATTGTGTGGGTAGTATTTAAGTTTATCTTAACTTAAATTTATGTATCGTTTTTTGTTAAGTTTAGTTTTGCAAATACAGTTTATTGAATTTTATGAACAGAAGACTTTTAATATTATTTTGCAAGCAAGAAACGACACCGTTTTTTATTTCATTTAGAAACATGAACTGTAATTTATTTTAAAATAATTTTTTTTTGACAGGTTTTATTTAATACTGATAACTCATAAATTATTTTATAATAAATGTTTTGCAATGTTGTTTTTTTGTAACGTTTTTTTGTTGTTTTCATAATTTGCATTTAAATAGGATATGAGGATATTGTAAGTAAAAGTTTTTTCAGTAAATAGTATTTTTAGTTGAAAAGGCAATTGAGTTTTATTTTGTGTTTTGTTGATCTGAAGAAGGCATTCGATCGGGTTCTGAATGACGTAACAATGATACTGCAGGAAAAAAACACGCCAGAGCAACTGTTAAAAATAGCTGAGGACATAAACACAAACACAATAACAAAAATCCAAACAGCAATGAGTTTTACCGAAGTAATAAAATTTACAAGCGGTATCCGTCAGGGAAACTCATTGATCCCAGTGCTTTTTAGCATTGTGATGGATAAGCTGATAGATGAAATAAAAAACAACGCCGAATATGTGATGAAACACGAACGTATCAACATATTATGCCACGCACACGACGCAGTATTAACTGCGGATTCAGAAGACAATCTTCAGCGACTACTATATGGGTTTGCAAACACAGCGGTAAAATACAACATGGAAATTTCTACCAAGAAGACCAAAACACTTGTAATCTTTAAAGAACCGGGACGATGCAAACTGATAGTAGACGACAAAATTATAGAGCAAGTAATGAACTTTACATAACTAAGGATGGAGATAACAACTTACTTAGTGAAGTTAGAACTCAAGTCATAAAGATGCACGCATATCTGGATATCTAAGAAGCGTGACACGGAGAAATAAATACATCCGAACGGAAAGCAAAATCAAAATATACAAAGCGATGGTGAGACCAGTTATGACATGCAGCAGAAACACACGCTGACAGCAATAAAACTAAACAATTAATGAAAACCTCAGAAATTAATACTTTGAGAATGATAACGGGGAGGACACGACTGGACAGAGTAAGAAACTCCGAACTAAGAAAAGAGTGCGGCGTACCAGACATTGTTGGATTCGTATGGAAGAGAGGAAGGGAATGGAACAACCATGTCTACAGAGCAGGAAAAGACAGATTAATTAAAATCACTAGAGATCGGAGACCAGCAGAATTACCAAATACGGGGAGACCACATAAAAATAGGCAAATGGTTAGATTTTAACATCCGTTAAAGAAACTCCATAACCGTGAAGAAAAACAGGGATTGCTCTTAACTTAAAAGAAGAAGAAGAATATGTAAAACTCTACAAATACAAAATGCAGATCACTCACTACTCAATTTTTGCCAGGTCGGTCGTCGGTCCTTTAATTTGTATTTCACAAATATTCTCAATATAAGGTAATTTTTTCGCTTACGCCAACTTTTTATACTCCCACTCGTGATAAATAATCGTGGATAATGACTGCAGTTTGCCGGACATTGTCTTTTTGATAAAGCATTTGCGTTAAGATTTCCAACACAATTTTTGTGTCGTAGTCATACTCTTACAAAATTTCTCTATTCATTTTATCTTAACAGTTCTATTTCAGTAACGCAGTAATTTCTCTTTGCGTTGCTAGCACATTTTTCACTCAAGTGATAAACTTTCTTCCACAACAAAATAACATCGAAATTCCATAAAATCACGTATCAAAATATCTTTAAGGCATTAAAGATGAATGTAAGTTGGAAAAGTTAAGAAAGATCAATAAAGATAAAAATAAAGAGCTTAAATATGAATAATTAGAATGGTTTTTATTACACATAAAACACTTGTCCAAATGTTGAATTCAATAGAAAAATTATATCTGAATAAAGAGAAACTTACTAATAATTAGTTGGAAAGAAAAAAATTAATTTGTATACGTTTTTACGCCATTACTAAAAAATTGTCTTGTTTTGATCACTCAAGACGTGCCAAGCCTAACTTGGTTGAAAACGGAAATGTTGAACAAAAGTCGATTGTTGAAAGCAATTACAACGCGACGTTGCCAAACTGAATAATTTTAAATGCAAGATTAGTTGCATATAATAAACGAATGCAAAATTGAATTTTAAATGTAACGAATTCTAACAGGACGTTACAGCATAAACGTTGCATAAGCGTTACACAAGTCAAAAAACCAGTTTCAATTGTAAAAGTTAGTTACAGTTTTTGAGGTCCAATTGTATTTGCTAGTAACTACTTTTCAAATCTAGTTTGCAAACATTTTGGAATTCTGATAAAGTATCTGAAGTATTGTTAATTTTAAGTAAAAGGTTGGTTGTTTGTAATTTACGCAAAACTGTTCTACCAGTTTTACTAGAAGCGCCAATAAGCTTTAGAATGTAATAATTTAATAACAATTTGTCTCTTCATATTTGTAATTATTTTTTTGGTTTCTTTTGTTTCGTAAAAAAGGTTCTCATAGCTGCTTTTGACACGACACTTTAACTTTAGCCAGCTGATCATGAATAATGCTTTAGCACTTAGAAGTGAGTACGTCTAATATCTACTGAAAACACTTTTTTGACAATGTAGTTTTAGCGAAAGTTTTACATTTCACAATTTGAGATACTGACATACGCTAACCTAGTACGGTATTATTTTTTAACGTTACTGGATTTAAGTTGACATTTAAAATTTTACCCGTACTAATTCTCTGTCAATAGTTATCTATTTTTTTCATTTCATTTATTTAAGCTTCTTATCACCATACTCTTAGTCATTCTAAACAAAGTTACGTTTTTGCTTAATAACAATAATAATAGATGCATTTTCTGACAAATAGAAATTTTTTACTGTCAATCCCAAAAGCATCATTTTACATATTTAAATGAAACTTATAGTTTTTTATAACGTCTATTTCCAAGGTAACTATTTTCTAATGTTGACTACTACTACTTGAGTATTCCGCATCTTGGTTTTTGTCGTTTTTGTGTTTAACAATAAATCAGCAGTCTGTTTTTTGATTTTGCTATCAAGGTAAATGCTGTGGAACTATTTCTTTGGCGCTTCTCTTGTCTTATTTTTAGGTTTAGTACGGTGTCGTTTAACGTAGCGTACATTAAAGCAGTTTATAAAGTCGTCGCTTCTCTTTCACAAAGCATTTGCTGCACTATTTCTTCGATGTTTACTTGTGTCTGCTTAGATTAATTACTAACTCTTTGTTAGTCACACTAATTGTATTTTGTCATTTATTGACAGTTGTGCGTTGTTAGGGCATAATTCTCCTCTTAAATTTAAAATACTTTTGTCATCTTAAACAGTTTTAATTTGACTTTTAGCACTTATCTGCATTTGTTCTTTCATAATGTTTATTGATTCTAAGACATATCTTATTCATTTAAAAAATTTATGCGTTTATGTTTGCTGCTTCTAAACGGGTTACGGGCATTAATTTATTAACACTAATTAAACGTTGTTTGAACTAAAACGAACTAATTGTTATTACTAAACAATTTATAAAAAACACACGTAAATCACAAACTAAACATTTTTTTGCTTGTTCAGCAAATAACGTTTTATACTACCAACAATTAAGTATCGTCTCGCACCTGTCGGAGAGCGTTGTAAGTAATTTTTAAACTCGCGTAATACAAAATAGTTTCAAATAAAACTGTAGGATAAGATTACAACGCAAAAAACATTAGGGTTAAAGCAATGTCAATGCAATTGTGCAAATTCCATCAAAGCGAACTACTGGACGGCCGTTTTGACCTTTTGGAACTGATCAGCAGTAAAGATCAAAACGGCCGTCCAGTAGTTTATTCTGGTGACATTTGCACAATTATATTGACATTTTTTTAACCCTAATGCTTTTTACGCTTAAAATTGACTTAAGATTTCCACGTTTATAACTATTTACAGTTATCGTTAATACATAGTATTTCATACTATATGCGTTGGTACTGCAATCAACCTTTGCCAAGACTTCATTTTGTTTACTTATTTATTAGTAAATGAAAATGAATTTTTGTGGTTTCTATATAATTTAAATAATAACCATTTAAATTTATCGTTTGAAAGTAAATAAATGTAGATGTTAAATGTTCATTCTAAGAATTTTATCGAGTTCTTGTTTAACCTGCTTGTGTACTTTAACAAACGTTGTAAAATTAAATAATATCATTAAATATACGTTCTTTATATAGTTTTTATTTATTTTAATTTTGTTAAAAAATTATATTGTAAAATCTTTACAGTAATATAATTTTTAAAACGCAACTATGGTAAACGCTAAATTAGGCATTATATTAATTTGTAATTACAAAAATGTAATTTTTTAAAAATTTAATTAGATTAAAATTAATTTTATGTTAAAAATTATTTGAAAAAGATTGTAATCATTAATTTACTTTAAACGTAAAAGCTTTAAAGGCTGCTCTACTAATATTCTTTTTGGTTTCTTGCAAGTTTTTTAATTTAATTAAAAGCTTTACAGCAGCTTAATGTTTTAACATGTAAGCTTTTTTAGTAGAAAATTACGTTTATACCACTCTATGTAATTTAAATGTTTAATTTTACTTGTTCGTTTATTTGCTGAATCATAATACGTTTTGGTTATAAATAAAACATTTAAAATCAATAAAACAGCAACAGTTTTAAAAACTTTTTGTTTAGTATATGTCATTTTTGAAAACTAAGCACAAAATTTATGTTTCTTACAAACTATTTAATTGCAAAAGTTGTTGAATGTTATCACAAGCCCTAACGCAATTTTTTTTATTGATTTTTAAATTGTTTCTAAACTTCCGAAGGTAGATAAAATAAAAAAAAAATGTTGTTTTTTATAACTTGTTGACATGAATAGGTTTATGTCTTAAATCCTATTTATTAAATATTTTTCAGTATGTTTTTAAATTTTTATAAACTATTATTATGCAACTGAGTGTTTGTAATTAGAACCGTTTATTGAAATAATTAGAAGTAAGTACCTAAAATAAGATAAATTATTACAAACCGTAAAACGCTATAAGGTTTAGTAAAGTATTTTTATTAAACACTTTGCAATCAAAGAAAATTCTAATGTTGAATAACCAGATATCTAAATAAGTAAATCAAACTTACACATTTTTTACTAGAAAATAAATTATTTTTAGAAAACATTTTCTTTATTATTAAAATATCAAGATGCTAAGATGTAATTTTGATTTTTCATTAATTAATAAAAAATTAAATTATAATTTTGTTATACGTAAACAGGGTTGTTTTATATTTAGGTTCTAAGCATGAAGCCATCTATTAGCACAACTTGTGACATATCTGAATCAAAATTTGGATTGGAGCATACTATATGTACTTGAGAGATTACTTCTATATCAGGGACAGTATTAAGCACAGAGACAGAGAGCTTTCGAGCTTAGTTTTATATTTAATTGCATTCTTTGCGTTTGCAAAATACAGTTTACATAAAGTAATACATTTAATTTACTAATTCCACAATACAACATTCATTGTAAAATTTTAGTTTCATTTTACTTACAGTATTTTATAAATAAATACAAAAACATGTAGCATTATTATTTAAAAAACAATGGCATTGATAAAAGACAAATAAAGGTATTGTTTTAAATATTTTACATTGATAAGAAAACCCGGAAAAAGAACAAAATATTCAAAATTTCAAGATACAAATTTCCTAACAGTACATAGACATCTTACAAACATCTCAGTGTCATCTAGATGATCAAGATATTTATAACAAATTTTAGATATTTTATTACGTCTTTAGACATATTAGATACGTTTTCTAATGTTAATAAACGGTATATATGTAAAAGTAAATATAAATTACTAATTTTTATTTTTAATAAGTAAAAGTCTTTAATTAAAACGTCTTAAGCAGCTATGAAAAAATTTTTTTTAGATTTCCGCAATCTAGCTTGCTGAACAAATATTAAAACACTTTGTTTAAATAAAAAAATAAACGATTTTAAATAATAAGCTTATAATTGTTTCATACATGCTGCATATTTGCATATTTTAATCATACATTACAAAACAAACATTTTTTTAAATTTTGGATAAATTTTCGTATTGAGTAAGTATTGAAATAAAATTAATTAGCATATGATTTATGATTACTGTTTTTACTTTGTTTAGAATTTATCAATTCTAATTCATTCTGTTCTTAATCGCTCCTGAGGTATGACAGAATCTTATCTTTCTTTAGAAAAATATTTTTTAATATTAACTAATAGTATTTAAAAAAATTACTTATAAGTTTAAAAGAACGAAAAAAATAGTGTACAATAGTTACATTCTCAGGCAATCTTAATCAGACTAAAGAAAGAAAGAAAGAAACTTTTTTGTTTGACTTTTTAATTATTAGCACTAAAATTTATATAAACTAAAATACTTAAATATAATAATACTAAATACTACTAAATAACTATTTAATAAGTATACGTGATTTTTAATTAATACATCAGATTAAAAAAATATATTTGCTTAAAAAAATACTAGTAAAAACTTATGTAAACAAGAAAAACGACAATTTAAGTAAAAACATATTTATGTTATTTGTTAAAAAAAACTGTAACAAAACAATAGTTATTTGCATCACTAGTCCACAAAGTGCTATTTTGCGAGTATGAGCATATTTATAGACCGATGTGAAGGAGAATACTTTTAGAACGTGTGATACACCACTTTTTTTGTGGCGACTTAAAAAAAAAATTTTAATGATTTAATTTATTAACTAAATTTATATACTCTATGTTGATAATAACAAAATCTGTAATTTTGGACTTCAGTTGTTTATGCAAATATACTTAGTTTTGTTTCAATTTAATTAATTTGATTAAAAGTATTATTTATTTATTTGTATTGTCTTAAAATGAATATTTTTCCCCACATTAAAAAAGCTGCTCAAAATGTAGTAACAGTTTGTTACCGACAAAATGTTTGAATCGGTACTGGAAACCACGATCTTGTTAACTGGTGTACTAAAAATTCAGTAAGCACTTACAATAAGTATGTATGTATTAGTAAGTCAGGGAACTAATATCACTTAGTTGAAAAAAGCAGTACTATTGCCGAAAAATACATAGAAGACTCCTCGAAAGCTAAAATTGCAATAGCCAATCAACTGACAAAACAATGTAATTCCATACCACAGTGTTTCACAAGTTTTTGCTAATTTCGATAGTAATCAACCAAATTGTAACGTTCAAAACTTACAATTCAAATTAAATAATGCGAGTTTACTTTCAAACTGCACAATTACCTTTAATTTTAAATAAGTAAGTTTCTTATAATGAATGTTAATAATAATGTTGTTGATTGATTAGGCTAAAAGTTACAATTTAAAAATATAGATGTTTCATATACGTAGGTATACTTACTTGATCGATATAAATTTAAGTGATTAAGTGACTTTATCGTTGCCTTTATCAATAAGATTGAAGTAAGTTTGTACTCGTTATTGGAAAAGTCTTTATAGACAATTTGGAGTAGTATAATAGCAAATAATAGTTAAGCAAGCTCATAAAATAATAATTTTGACACAAATGACCAAATATAAAAAATAGTATGATTTTTTCGACACTACTAACATCTATAATTGTCCGAGAAACTATTTTTTTCGAATTATAGAAATCCACACTATACAACTGCAGCGCCATCGTAATGTTATAGTAACCCATATAAACGTATATATATATACTTAAATTTTATAAATAAAACGATTATTTCAATTTAAAATTCAATTTATTTAGCTGAAAATTCTTAACAAAACCATAATAATAAAATTTATATGAAACATTTCATTCTTTTTAATTGTGATTTGATGATTGATATTGATTATTTCAATAATTCATTTTGTTACTATCAGCCATTTTAACAAATATATTGTCATTTGAACAAAGACAAAAAACTAAATATATGAACAATGTCAAAGATTTATTTACATAACTAGTTTTAAGTAACAGATTTCATTAAAAAAGTTACAGTTTCTTATTAATCAAACGGTTCCATCAAATCTATCCATTTGAATAATATCGACAAAAATTTTGTATTTTTTAGAAAATTCCGTATATTTTTTTGAGTAAGTAATTTTTTAATCAAACTTCCCATTTACTGAAAAGAAACTGTATATACATATATATTTGTGAATAACATCGCATACTTTCCAATTTATTACATACCGAAATAATGTAACGCAATCAAAGATGACAAAGTAGCAGGCCGAGTTTGTCCACTCTGTTCATATTTATGGATCTAAAATAAATACCTAGTTATACATATGAAACAAAGTACTTAATCTTACCTTTTAGAATTACATTATGACAACATCTAACAATGCAATCTAAAAGATTATTAAATAATTAGTAATAGACCAATTTAGATTATCTATTAAAACTCATTAATTTAAGATTAGCAAATACATTAGACTTTTACAAGCACGTTTCTTATTTGTAGTTAAGAAAGCAAAACAAACGTTGAATAAGCTGAACAATGCGCAGAATAAACGTTAAATAAATTGAATGCAAATGACATAATTGAAAGGCTTTGGTTTTAGCTGTAAATGTTAAAATGATAATTTGGCCAATTATAGATAGCTCAAAAAATCGTGTTGTACATAAAATTTGTATAAGCAAATATCCCTAGCAAATGACAGGACACATAAACTATTGAAGAAAGGGGAATTATTGTCAACTTCTAGTTTTATTATTACTACTAACGTAACGTGATTGAATGTAAATAGTTTAAATATTACAAAAAAAATTCCTAATTATTTTTTAAATTAAATTAAATTCTATTGTCTTTTAAAAAAATAAAAAAAATTGAAATTACCAGAAATACGTATACATACTTTATTGTTTAAAATTTTTAGATTTAGGCTTCAAAACGTTCCCAAAATTGTTTTGTATTAGGTGATCTTTAAATTTAAAATTGTTTTTTTTAACCACAACAAACAAAGACAATGTTGTAAGAATTTATAGTGTAACAAATTTTAAAACTAATTTATTTATACACAAAATATTTACACGTTTATACCTACACGAACTAATTAAATCTAACAATATTTAACACTTGCACTAATTTATATAGTACAATCACTCGAAAGATAATTCTGTTTATCTTAAAACTGACACTTGTTTACACTAAAGGCACGTAAGTTTATACTGCGTTATATTTATCTTAAACACACGCGTTAATCACTTC
Organism: Aquatica leii; assembly: GCA_035610365.1. Lineage (NCBI taxonomy): Eukaryota > Metazoa > Arthropoda > Insecta > Coleoptera > Lampyridae > Aquatica > Aquatica leii. Next base: position 106,236,992 of record CM069432.1, read on the forward strand.
TTTATTTAAACATCTTCTTAACACTTCCGACTTCGAATAACTAACCTATCACTCATTTAAATATTTTCGAAAATTTTCTACATCTTTCGCAAACGTTCTAATTGTTAATAACAAATTCGTGAACGCTTCAATGTTATTAATTGTTAATGTGACCAATAGGTATAAAATATAATGTGCAACAAACGTACAGAACACCCCTAATCAAACGCAACTTATATTATACACTTGCAGAAGCATCTCTAAAGCAAAATTTGAACCACCTACGACAAAGTTATCATTCGTAAATCAAGAAACTAGCCTAAGTATACTAAAGCTTTAGTTCAAAACGATTTACTATCGGATTTACCGTTTATGTTACTCTTTTACGTAAGCATTTCAAGAACGTACAAAATTCGATTTGACAAATCCTTAACGAGAAGTTCTGAGTCGTCACGGTTACGCAGTAATACTAGTGCGACACAAGTATACGGGTGTGCATTATTTCTTAAAGATACCGGCTTAACCCCCTCATTTTCTGAATGTGTTATTTAGTGTAGTGTATATAGTTATTGTTTAGATTTAATTATTAGTATTTATAAAACTAATTCTTTAGACAGTGTAGTTACAACTACATTTGTGAGAGTAGTAAATAAATCTATTAACCGACCTCCAACAAATGTAATTTTAAAAATTAATTGTGACATGTAAATATTTAAGTTGTTGAGAAAACATTTTTACAATAAATAGAATGCAAAACATTTTAAAACATTTAATGAAATTAGATTAATTACATCAAAACTGACTAATAATTATATGATAATTTTTTTAAATATTTATATTGTAATAATTTATTGTTAATAGATTTATTTATTAGCTTTAATGTTTTACGAATAATTGATTAACTAATAATATTATAAAAATATCTAACTATAAATTAGTTTAAATAATTAAATAACTTATTAATCGCATAGACTGGTTATTAAATAAAACAATGCTAAAAAATAAAAAGAATTTATAACACTGTTGTGATATTATTTGTCTTATAATAAAACCATATTATTACTAATAAGATTTTTAAACAAATCTGAACGTGAATTCAAAAGTTTATTTTACTTTTGCTATGAATACAAATATTCTTATATTACAAAATTTTTATTAACGTCAATATGCTCTGTTGATATCAACATGGTAACATTGCTTTGCACTCAACAAGTTTACCTTCCAAGCAAATTGGTTACTTATAAATGTATGGTTCTGTTAGATAACGTTTAATTGCAGTAAACGCAAATATTGTACTACCCTTAACATAAAATACATGGTAAGTTCCATAAATATTCATAAGTATGAGTTTCATTTTGCTTTACCTTAAACTATTCATTCTAAAAGTTTGTGTTGGAATGTAAAAACGTAAAATAAAAAAAATGTTATACTTATGAAATTTTTTACAATAATATTTTCTAAAGATACTTGTTATTTTATTTATTTTTTAGGTTTTAACGTTAAAGTACACAAATATTTGAATTTTTAAAATACATACTAAAAGTACTGTTTTTTGTGATTACAAAAATTTTTATCGTTATAAATACATATTTTTTGCGTATCATTATTACAAAATTTTATCTAAAATTTAACGTATAGAAATCCGTCCGCTATCCTGATTCCGTCCATTGCAGAAAACTTATTATATTTCTTCGTATTGTCTCCAATTTGAACATCTCATGACAGTTTATCACAACCAATATCCCCACCTACTCTTTTGTCATAGAATGTATCACTAACGGTCATTTACGTCTGTACAATTCAGTTCGTTTCTATCGCATCATACGTTTTCTAGCTCTAAGAGTGTTTAAAATTCTCAACAGCAATAAATATTGACATTGTGTTATTTATTTAACATACATTTAACAGGTATGTATTAACGTTTTTATCATAAAAGTGTACATTTAATTTGTTAAAAATTACAGTTGAATTTGTGATTAATATTGTATACTAGGGTTTTATCGTCAAAATTAAAGTGGACGGAATAAGGTTATATTAAAACTAAGCAAATTCCCAATACCGTCCTACCGGACGGTAACGGGAATTCAGTTCTTTAGTTCTAATGATATTAAAATATAATGTTTGCTAATCTTATACGTTCTAGTTCAAGTTGAATATACTATACACTTGGTCTGTTCAAAAAAGTGAATCCGACCTACTCTATATATGACCCGTTTCTAGAATATTCATGTTATATATTAGATTTTATTGAACTATTAATTTAAAAATCTACTTTTGAAAGGCTAACTTTTTTTTTAAATGTGATTAGTTAAGCATAAAAAAGATTATATATGTATAAACCCTCTGTGGGTACTTCTTTCCCATAGTCTTTTTTCGTAAATAGAATAAAAAAAAGTTAGTTTGATATTGAAAATACTACATAAAAGCAACGAGACGGATAGAGGGCTCCTCCGACCTAAATCCGACCGGGGTGGGCGGATAGAGGTACATAGAAGTCCTTTATCCGTCATAACAAAAAAAAACTTACAAAGTGTTATCTTTTCTTTTCAGTTAAATAATTACATAAAGATGAATAAAAAAACGAATGAAATATCCTCCGGAAAATATAACAAAAGCTATAGAAGATATTAATTCTGACGGATTAAGTATTCGACAATCCTCCAAAACATACAATGTACCAAAAAGTACTTTGATAGACACTATGAAAGATAGGTATAAAAATCCAGGCAATGTTGGTGGTCCAACAGTTTTAACAAACTCAGAAGAAAACTTAATTATAAAATGGATAATAGAAATGGGCAACTTGGGTTTTCCTGTAACAAGATCTCAACTTGTCGACTCTGTCTCAAAATTAATTCAAAACTTAAAACGTGAAAATCCATTTAAAAATAATATACCTGGTAAAAAATGGTACAATGGTTTTCTTGCTCGTCATCCAGAAATATCAAAACGAGTTGTTACGGTAATTTTCTTTATGCACGCCTTTGTCGTTACGGACGAAATTTGTAGTAGGTACGCCTATGTATTTTTGACTTGAAATTAGTTTATGGTTGGGACGCCCCCTACCGATCCTTTCTCGTGACTGTCATTCGATCAAGTAGACGTTAAACTGTAAACCACAGTAACGGTCCGGTGTCGAGGTTTTCGAATTGATTCTTAAATTTTTAAGAACATCACGTGTGATGAACATAAATTTATAAATCGACGTAGAAAGTTTTACGATTAGTTCGACACGGGGGTAAGTCATTTTGTCTTAAATCTATTCTTTCTTTCGTAATTTCTATATTCATATGACAGCCGGTTCCGACCACGTTGTCTACCATTTTGGAATTAAATCAACAATTGGGATGCATAACTACTATTAAGGAATAAATCAGCCGAGCCTATCAGCTGTCGTGAGGGCTTGCTACTTAAACAACATCGGGGTCCAGTCGAACGTTGTGTCGGGGATGTTGATTTGAAAATTAGAAGTCGAATGTGTATTCTGCCACCTGTCTTGAATTATTACTTACATCGTTCTATACCTTGGGGTTCAATGATATGATTAATGAAGAAATCGAATGTGTTATCAGTCACTTGTGTTAAGACTATTTCTTACAGTACACGATACAACGGGTTTTTATATGCCATTTAATTATTTACTAATACTATCTTTTGTAGCTTTTGTTCTGTGTGAACTCGATTATGATCCGATTTGTGTTTCACAATTGATTACAGGCCACTGACGAGAAAACGTTTTCGACGTGTAAGTGGAAACTTTATTAGGTGAGTTATTTATTTGATTCTTTATATCGAGATCACCAAAGTTGTGCACAGAATTATATTTAAATGTTAATGATTGTCACTGCGTTATTGCTTATATACCAATAAGGTAATTTTAATCATGTCATACTTGTATCGCATGCTGTGAGGGAAACTTAGTTATTCGGTGACTTTGTATGCTGGTCTATTCGATATAATCTTTTCTGTGATGTGTGTTGCCGATGTTACAGGCATTTATGTATGAGGATTGTGATATAATCTAGAAAATTTTATGTACTCTTTAATCAAAGTTTCTCATAATTATTAATGCAAACTGTGATATGTATTAATTCTACCTGCTAATAGTAAATCTCATATCTTCGACTATTATCCAACGTTAAACTATTAAATCGATTATACTTGTTAATCTTTCTTTTTATCTTTCCTGTTCCTGTGATTATCGTTAACTATTACTTACTTTTGACTACTCGAACAGCTGAGTAGAGGAATTACGAACTTAACATAGTGTTACAAGGTTTATACCGTACTGTCCTGAGCAAGACAGAGAATTACTTTGGGAAGCTCTGGCGCCCTGCAACATCTTTTCTATATTTAGTGTGGACCTCCCCTCTCTCCGATTATTGCGAGTTGGCCGTGCAGGTTCGTAAAACCGAAAAGCTTGTAACAAATTGGCGCCCAACGTGGGGCCTTGATTATCTCATTTCGAATTTCTCATTTCAATACATTGCTTTTAGCTATTTTCTTTAATTGTGATTAGCGTAGGATTAACTTATACTGTTGAATTTCCCTCGACTTAGTGTGTCACAAATTGGCAACCCGACTTTTTGATTCTTTTTTCGAATTTCCCATTCGTTATAATTCTTTCTGCTGTTTAGATTTTTTTTCTCTAATTAGTATAGGATTACTAGCAGGAATAGGTAGTTTAGATTATTGACTTTCCCCTGATTTCGTGTGTGCGATCACCATTTTTCTAGATTTATTGATTCTTTTATTTTCCCGTAGTTTCCCGTGGGTTCGAGTTACTCTGCTTCGTGCACGTAGTTATTGCTGCTAGACTTGACGTCTGAGTTACTTCGCTACCGTGTAATTTTTTTTTCTCCTCTCTCTTTGTACTGCGGGTTGACTTGATAGTAGTAATTGGCTTAGGTTTCTTGTAAGTATACTGGTGGTTGGATGTCAGGATTTTTTTTGGATTAACTTGACTACGTCAGTTAATTTTTTTCTTATTACTTGTATTGTTATTAGGGTTTAGTCGTACAGTTTTACGTCACGATTAGGTTAGTTTCTTTGAGTTTGGTCGTAGTTTTGGGAAACGTGATTAGAACTGTACCACTATTTGATTTTTGACTTTTTTTCTCTCGTTCATTAGGAAAACTCGTCACTAAAATGGCTACTTGGCGATTAGAAGTGAATAGACTTAGGAAGCAGGAGCTTCAATATGAATTAGTTTCTCGTGGGTTTGATCCTACAGTGGTCGTTTCTACTTTAAGGGGTGCGGTACGTAGTGCTTTACAATTGGAAAAAGAAGCATCGTTTCGTATGGATACTGTTACTTCAGTTTTTGAGGATGATAAGTTAGCTGTCGAACAAGCTATTGGGGAATTGCAAACGCTATTAAGCGAATTTGATGGGAATTTTTCTTCGACTATTTTCAAACGAGCTAGTACCTTGTGGGTACACATTCATCGTCGTTGTGTAAAGATGTCACCTGATGGAGAAGATGAAGAAAAATTGCATCGTCAATTTGGACTTACGCTACAAACCCTTCGTAATGAATTCACAGCTAAAGGGAAAAAGGCTACTAGAACTACATCGGTTTCTTTTGCTAATTTACCTTCGTCTAGTCCTAAACAGGCGGCGGTAGAATCACTACTTCAGGATGAAGAACCACCTCTTCTTACTTCTTCCGATTCCGATGCTGAAATGGATGTATCTGTTCCGACTACTTCTGCTCTTTCAAAGACTACTGTTACTAATGTGTCACTAGCTAAGTGGAATTTAACTTTTTCGGGTGAGGGTTCGTTTTCACTCACCGAATTCTTGATGCGAGTTGATGAGTTGTGTTTGTCGCGTGGTGTCTCACCACAAAATTTGTTTAATTCGGCTGCTGAAATTTTAACTGGGAAGGCTTTGTGTTTGTTTAGGGTAAATCGAGATTCTTTACGTTCTTGGCAAGATGTAGTTACGTTGCTAAAATCAGAATTCTTACCACCTGATTACGACGATCGTTTATGGGATGAGATTCGAAGTCGAACTATGGGACCTCAAGAATCGATCGGCATGTATGTGACGATGATGCGCAGTCTCTTCCAACGTTTATCGTTGCCCGCTTCGGAAGAAACTCAGCTCAAGACGATACGACGCAATTTAACACCATACTACCAATCTGCCTTAGGTTTAGCACAGATTTCTACTTTGACCCAGTTGATCGATTATGGCAAGCGGTTGGAGTTAACAAAAATTTCAGTGGACAACTATAAACCACCTCCTTCGCGGCGTACCACTCGACTTTTGGAACCTGCTTTGGCTTATGTTAGCGACACCTCGGTTTCTTCGATTGCTTCTACTTCTAAGAATCGTTCAGTACGATTCGAAGAAAATAATATTAATTCTAATTCTTCTCGACGTGGTTTTCTTAATTCTTCGCGCGTTACTTGTTGGAATTGTCGTCAGATAGGACATGTCTCTCCGAATTGTGACAAACCTCCTACTCTTCACTGTTATGGATGTGGACAGGCAGGAGTTAGTCGTCGCAACTGCACTAAGTGCAATACTGTTTCGGGAAACTAGGACACGAGTCTACGGACCGAGTCGTAGATTCTACGTTATCTTTAATCTCGGATTCTATCTTCGACTTGCCTGACAAACAACGTATTCTTTTGGACTTTATATTTGCCAGTGTTCGTGATGATGAGCGTCCTTATCTTAAGGTTAATGTATTAGGTCTCTCTTTCTTTGGTCTTTTGGATACCGGTGCTTCTCGAACCATTCTGGGTGGTCCGGGATGGCAACTTCTTCAGTCTTTGAATATTCGTCTTTCTCCTTCTTCTGTGTCTTCATGTAATTTAGCGAATGACGTTAAGTGTACCGTATTGGGATCAGTTCTTCTACCATTTTCTTTAGAGGGTAAAGTAAAAACGCTTAATACCTTGGTTATTCCAGAAGTTTCACAGCAATTGATTTTAGGCATTGATTTCTGGAAAGCTATGAATTTTATACCTGATTTTCGGCAGGGACTGTGGAATTTTAATGCTAACCTTCCTTCGATTGATACTGTCTCTTCGGATTCTATTGGGGCTATCTCAGAACTACTTCCATATCAACAACAACTTTTAGACAACGTTGTTGCGGACTCTTTTTCGAAACAATCCTCAGGACTTGGTCACACCTCTCTCGTTCAGCACCAGATACGTACGACTGCTGAACCCATCAAACAGCGCTATTATCCGCTTACACCAGCGTTACAGAAGGTTGCTAATGAGGAGTTGGACTCGATGCTGAGTATGGGTGTTGTGGAGCCATCGAGTAGTCCGTGGTCGAATCCAATTGTTTTAGTGAGGAAGAAGGATAATACTTATCGGTTCTGTGTCGATTTTCGAAAGGTGAATCAGGTAACTCAAAAGGATGCGTACCCATTACCGTATATTACCTCTATTCTAGATCGATTGAGAGATGCTAGATTTTTGTCCAGTTTGGATATTCGGTCTGCCTACTGGCAGATTCCGCTGTCAGAAGACTCCAAAGCTGTGACTGCTATTACTGTTCCTTCTCGTGGTCTTTTTCAGTTCACGCGCATGCCATTCGGTCTGCATAATGCGCCTGCTACTTTTCAGAGATTGATTGATAGGGTGTTGGGTGTAGATTTGGAACCTTATTGCTTCGCTTACCTTGACGACATTATCATCGCTACTCCAACGTTTGATGAACATATTCGAGTGCTAGAAAAGGTGTTAGAACGTCTAATTTCTGCTGGACTTACCTTACGGCGAGACAAATGTAACTTTTGTTTGTCTGAATTGAAGTACCTCGGATACGTAGTCAACAAGAATGGTCTGTTGGTAGACCCGGACAAGGTAACAGCGATACTCAATATTCCTACTCCTTCGAATGTCACTGATATCAGACGATTTATTGGTATGACTAGTTGGTACCGTCGCTTCATTCCTAATTTCTCTTCTCTTACTTCTCCACTTTCGGCTCTTACTCGTAAAAATGTTTCTTTTATTTGGACAGATGAATGTCAGGTCGCTTTTGATTCTCTTAAAAACAGCTTAGTTGCTGCTCCTATTTTGTCGTGTCCTGATTTTTCTCTTCCTTTTGTGGTACAGACTGATGCTTCGGACTTTGGTTTAGGTGCTGTGTTGAGTCAAACTACTGCGGATGGTGAAAAGGTTGTTAGTTATCTTAGTAGATCGCTCACGAAGGCGGAGCGACATTATTCGACTACTGAGAAAGAATGTCTGGCTGTGTTATGGGCTATAGAGAAGTTCCGTCCTTATGTGGAAGGATCTCATTTCACAGTGATAACTGATCATCATTCGTTGTTGTGGTTGAACCGTTTACAGAGTCCTTCAGGACGATTGGCTCGGTGGTCTATTAGACTACAACAATACGATTTCTCGATAATCCATCGAAAAGGAAAAGATCATGTCGTTCCTGATGCACTGTCTCGCTCAGTTCCTGTATTAGAAACTATCCATCTGTCTGAAATTTCTTCTACTTTGCTTAATTTGCCGACTCTTGATCCTTGGTATAATAATCTTCTTAAACGTGTCTTGGATGCTCCTCATAAGTTTCTGAAATGGTCTGTTAGAGATAATGTTCTTTATCGTCGTGTTGTTACTTCTTTCTCTTCTGATTCTACGGATGATTGGAAAATAGTGGTTCCTACGGAACAACGCACGGAAATGATTCGTAATCATCATGATCCTCCGGTTGCTGGACACTGTGGTGTTTCGAAAACTACGGCAAGGATTTTACAACGTTATTATTGGCCCTGCTTACGTGCCGATGTTGCTCGTTATATTCGGCGTTGTCGGGTATGTGCAGCGCACAAGGTGGAACAAGTTGCTCCTCCTGGCGTATTCGCTCCTCGCGCTAAGCCAACACATCCGTGGCAAGTTCTTTGTTGTGATATCGTGGGTCCTCTGCCTCACTCTTCGAAAGGCCATAGTTATGTTTTGGTAATCGCTGACTATTTTACTAAGTTTCCGTTGTTCTTTCCATTACGTTCAGCTCTTGCTTCCTCTATTTGTAAAATCATCGAAGAACATATCTTCCTTCTTTTTGGTGCTCCTCAATACCTTATTACAGACAATGGTGTACAGTTTCGGAGTAAAGAATTTGATAAACTTTGCGCTACTTATGGGACAACGATACTCTTTACAGTTAAATACCATCCTAGAGCTAATCCCGCAGAACGAATAAATCGTGTCTTAAAAACCATGATCTCTTCTTATGTTAAAGAAAACCATAGGCATTGGGATGTAAATCTCTCGAAGATTGGTTGCGCCATTCGTACTGCGAAACACGAGGTCATTGACTGTACTCCTTTCTTTGCAATGTTCGGACGTGAACACGTTATCTCTGGAAATTTCTTTGGTCCTTCTTCTTCTGATGTTATTATCTCTGAATCCAAGGTTACTCACTCAGTGTCTCATTATGAAGCTATTCGTACGCACATCTTGAAAAAACTTTCTAAAGCGTACACAAAGACACACCATAGATATAATCTTCGCCGTCGACACGTGCGATATAAAATTGGGGATTCGGTATGGCGACGTAACTATACTCTTTCGGACGCCACTAGGCATTTTAATGCCAAGTTAGCTCCTAAGTTCCTGGGACCTTTTATTATTAAAACGGTTAAATCTCCTTGGACATATGAGTTGGTCACCACTACTGGACAATCGATAGGTGTCTGGCATGTTAAAGATCTTAAACCAGATCAAGGCTCTTCGGATTCCGATTCGAATGAGACTACACCCCAGGTAAACCGTCGATCGGTCAACGTGTCGTTACTGTATCCTCGTCGGCGTAAGCGGCGTAAATTACGTGCTAGAGTATCTATTGCTTCTCTGGATGACTAATCTTGCTTTCGACTTATTACTATTTTCTTCGGTTCTTTTGAATTCTACCATTAGTGTTAGGCAAATGTAATGTTCTCGGTGTTAGTGTCTATTAGGTCTACGTAGATTCATAGTGGAAAACTATGGTTGGGGGTCACTCTAGTCTTTGGCTTGGGGTTTAGTGACTGATCGGGCTGCTGGTTCATTTCTTTACTCAGTCAGGGTAATACGACTTAGTCGACTGTAACCAGAGTTCTTTCTAATGATATTCCTTCGTTGGCTTTAGTTTGGTGTTGGGTGGTCTTTGTCAGACCTCTCCAAAATTTTGGTTTATTATTCTTTTTGGGGTTTAGTATTTTGGGGACTTTTTAGTTAGTTCGCCTAAGAAGGGCTACCCGTAGAGGGTCATTATTATTTTGGGTTTCGTTCTATTTTTGGGGAAGGATATCATACCGTCTTTTGACGACTTAACAGCACTATATCTCCATCCAAGTCTAGTGTGAGTGAGTTCTTCACACTATGTCTCGACGTGTTGGATTTCTTGGTCATGTTTCTTGTTTTCTTACTGCATTTGGGCGGTTGGTTGGGCAGTAGGGTCAGGTCACTCGGGGTCGGCTATCTAGGGAGAGATAGTCGAGCCGTACACTCCATCGTACTCTCTTTTCTCCTTCTGTCTTCCTGTCTTTCTTTCTCTTCTTTCGATCTGTCTCCATGAGTGGGGGGGCGCCTGTTGTGGGAACCTGACGGCTATGCGTCCGGGAAGGTTGGCTGTCTCCGACCCGGTAGCCCCAAGCTCTGGACCAGGCGTTATACCTTTCGGGGGCCGTACGGCGGACTTGGTGGAGCTTGGCGGGGGTGGTCAATTCTTCTTAACCGGCGCATAGGATGTTGTGGTTGTACAGCAGGCACCGCTTCCGGCTACAGTCACGCCATTGCGGGCTGTAGTCCTTTATATTTGGATTTTTGGGCAAAATTATGGGATGCTTCATTTCTTTCTTCCTTTATCTACTTTCAGGGTGGGGGGATTTCCTGGGTCTTGTTCCCTCTGGTCGCGGATCAGAATCCATCCGGGGTAGGAGGAAGACTATAGTGGGCAAGCGAGTACTGGTTGCGGTGACGTGCGCTTGTGTGGACTAACGTTGGGGGGCCCAACGACGCGCTTTAACATCTGTCGCGAGGGCTTGAGGTGGGATTAAGACTTCGACGCCACACAATCGTCCGGCACTCCAACGAGGAAACCTTAGTCTGCGATAGGATTCCTAGGGTGTTTCCTAGTCTCGGGGTTATGGGTACCGTTCCTTTTCCATTTTCCTATGATACCTTAGTCCTTTTCCTGAGAGGCTTCCTAGGGGTTTATAGTCAGGGTTGGATTTGTATTCAGGGGTTGGGGTTTCAAGGGATTTTAGTGCGTTGTCCTTGACCGTGGTCCAAACTTCTTTTCTTTCCTATCATTCTTCTTTTTCTCTGGGGTTTGTTTGGTGTTGTTGATCAGTAAGGTCTATGGGACTGCGTTGCTTTCTGGCTTTTTAGCGTAACGACTGTTGTCGACTCTCAACGAGTACCTGTGCTGATACTTCTATTCTGTTAGTTGAGTTTCTGGTTCTTTGAAGTATCATTCCGCTTCATGCGACTTTTGGGACACATCTGATTAGTGATGCTTAGTAAACCGAGAAAATCTCTTTCATCTACGTTTCTTCTGGGGTTGGGCGTTATTGTGTTTCGGGGTTGGTTTTGGATTTTAGGGTTCTGTCCTTGGCGTATGCCTAAATTTCTGTCTTCATTTTAGCTTTTGTTTTCGTTGTTCTCGCTCCACGCTTTCATCTTGCTGGGGGGGAATCTGTTACGGTAATTTTCTTTATGCACGCCTTTGTCGTTACGGACGAAATTTGTAGTAGGTACGCCTATGTATTTTTGACTTGAAATTAGTTTATGGTTGGGACGCCCCCTACCGATCCTTTCTCGTGACTGTCATTCGATCAAGTAGACGTTAAACTGTAAACCACAGTAACGGTCCGGTGTCGAGGTTTTCGAATTGATTCTTAAATTTTTAAGAACATCACGTGTGATGAACATAAATTTATAAATCGACGTAGAAAGTTTTACGATTAGTTCGACACGGGGGTAAGTCATTTTGTCTTAAATCTATTCTTTCTTTCGTAATTTCTATATTCATATGACAGCCGGTTCCGACCACGTTGTCTACCATTTTGGAATTAAATCAACAATTGGGATGCATAACTACTATTAAGGAATAAATCAGCCGAGCCTATCAGCTGTCGTGAGGGCTTGTTACTTAAGCAACATCGAGGTCCAGTCGAACGTTGTGTCGGGGATGTTGATGGGGAATTAGAAGTTGAATGTGTATTCCGCCACCTGTCTTAAATTATTACTTACATCGTTCTATACCTTGGGGTTCAATGATATGATTAATGAAGAAATCGAATGTGTTATCAGTCACTTGTGTTAAGACTATTTCTTACAGTACACGATACAACGGGTTTTTATATGCCATTTAATTATTTACTAATACTATCTTTTGTAGCTTTTGTTCTGTGTGAACTCGATTATGATCCGATTTGTGTTTCACAATTGATTACAGGCCACTGACGAGAAAACGTTTTCGACGTGTAAGTGGAAACTTTATTAGGTGAGTTATTTATTTGATTCTTTATATCGAGATCACCAAAGTTGTGCACAGAATTATATTTAAATGTTAATGATTGTCACTGCGTTATTGCTTATATACCAATAAGGTAATTTTAATCATGTCATACTTGTATCGCATGCTGTGAGGGAAACTTAGTTATTCGGTGACTTTGTATGCTGGTCTATTCGATATAATCTTTTTCTGTGATGTGTGTTGCCGATGTTACAGGCATTTATGTATGAGGATTGTGATATAATCTAGAAAATTTTATGTACTCTTTAATCAAAGTTTCTCATAATTATTAATGCAAATTGTGATATGTATTAATTCTACCTGCTAATAGTAAATCTCATATCTTCGACTATTATCCAACGTTAAACTATTAAATCGATTATACTTGTTAATCTTTCTTTTTATCTTTCCTGTTCCTGTGATTATCGTTAACTATTACTTACTTTTGACTACTCGAACAGCTGAGTAGAGGAATTACGAACTTAACATAGTGTTACAAGGTTTATACCGTACTGTCCTGAGCAAGACAGAGAATTACTTTGGGAAGCTCTGGCGCCCTGCAACATCTTTTCTATATTTAGTGTGGACCTCCCCTCTCTCCGATTATTGCGAGTTGGCCGTGCAGGTTCGTAAAACCGAAAAGCTTGTAACAGAGTTCCACAATCTTTATCTTCTTGTAGAGCAGCTGTTACGGAAGAAAATATAAGACATTGGTTTTCACAGGTTCGAGATTATATGTTCGAAATTATCTGTTACTCGTTCTTGAAGATCCTAGCAGAATTTTTAACTGCGATGAAAGTGGTTTTTACTTGTCTCCTCAAGAAAAGCAAGTACTGGTCAGAAAAGGTTCTAAAAAAGTGTACAATCGAATCGCAAATGACGAGAAAGAATGCTTCACAGTCTTGTTTACTGTAGGCGCCGATGGATCTATACCTCCACCTCTAGTTCTCTATCCTTACAAAAGGTATGTTTCGTCAGCTATAATAATGCAAATGCCAAAGCAATAGGGCGTTGGACACTCTGTATCTGGTTGGATGACAAGTGAAACCTTCTATGAATATGTCGCAAATGTGTTTTTCCCTGGGTAGAAATGAATAATATTCCATTGCCAGTTATATTATTCTTAGATGGGCATTCCTCTCACATAAATCTGTCGATTAGTGAATTTTGTAAAGAAAAAGCCATTATTTTAATAGCACTTTATCCCAACGCTACTCACCGTTTACAACCATTAGACGTTGGTATTTTTTATCCCATTAAAAACTGTTGGCTTAAAGATGTTCGACAGTGGCGTATGGAGAATAACGGAAAAAAACTTCAACGGGCAGAGTTTGCAAAATTGCTAGACAACACTTTCAAAGCCACGATTTCCCAATCGACAATAAAAAATGCTTTTCGTACATGTGGACTCTTTCCCTTCAACGAGAACAGTATTGATTTTACAAAATTGCTAAAACCTATGGAACAGAAGGATTCTAATGATAATTTGACTCAAGTAACAAAAACAAAAATTTCTAAATTGTCTAATTCAGAGTTACTGCATGAATTGGAAATACGTTTAAATCAAGAAATTGTTAACAGCTTTAGAGTTGTTGCTTCAGCGTCTCAATTGGAAGAAAAATATGTTGCATTGTATGACTTCTGGAAGAGTCTTGATCCACAAAACGTCACCCATGATACCACTTTAGAGAACAACTTACTTAGCAATGATACCAGTCAGACTATTTGTGATATCCCATTCAACGAGCATTTTTGGTTTAATTCCACATTAGAAGCCACAGTAGACGCAGATGGAGTAGTTTAGTTCCTTTATGTCCTGAAAAGCCTATTTCACCAATACCTACACCATCATCAGTTCCGGAAAATGTATGCGAAGAAACAAGGGATAACTTTTCAGACAATACAAACCGATTAACACGTGAATATCAAATTAAAGAAAAAGAAATCAGGACTAGTTCTAACAGTCCACCAAAAAACGGCTTTCTTTCCCCATCATTTCCAAAAAATATGACTTCACTACTACCCCATTCCTTAACAACTCCGGATACAGTATGCGAGAATATAGAGATTCAAATTTCAGAAAGCAGAAATCCAATAATATGTCAGGATGAAACTACACAGATAGAAGGCAAAACTCTTTATAACAGTCCATCAAAGAATAACGCCTCAGTTTCAGATTATTCTGTTGGAAGAATAGACCAACAAACCACTCCACACAAAGAAATGCTTACTAGTTCAGCAGAGAATAAGAACACTTTTCCAACCCCTTTTAAAAATGCTTTCTATTGGCCAGAATCAACTGTAAAAACAAAAATTGATAAAACAGGAGGCACAAATAAAAAATCAAAGATCTACCCTACAGTAGCAACAAGTGATGAATTTATCGAACATCAACAAAGAGTTAAAAAGGAAAAAGAGGAAAAAGATACTGAAAAACGTGAACGTATTCGAATAAGGAAAGAAAAATTAAAAAACAAACTAGTAAAAAGAACAAGTAAAGTCGTAAACAAAAAACCAGACATTAACAGGAACAAACATATTACGGAAGCTAATAATAAAGATGTTAATCAAAATAATAATAAAGACAATAATTACGATAATAATAAAGAAAATATGAGAGAATATTCTAAAGATGATTTTGTTATAGTCAGATACGATCACTAATATTTTCCTGGCAGAGTCTTGGAGCAATGTTCTGATGGTTTGAAAGTAAAAACTATGGCTGAAAGTGGAAATTTCTGGAAATGGCCAAATAAAGATGACATTCTAGATTACGTTTTTGCTGACGTTATATGTAAGATTAAAATACCTACACCGGTAACTAAAAGAGGTGCTTACAACATTCCAGAAATTGACGATCTGAAGAAACAATGAGCAATTAATTTTTTTAAGTTAATTCTTACTCTATATTTTATGTAGAATGTACTATTTATTTGACAATAAAAATTGTTTTTGTAATGTTTCTTCTCTCGCAATTCAATAATTACGACACGAAAATACAATGTAAATGAATAGGTCGGATAGCGGCGCCCTAATGGACGGTATTAGGAAAAAAACATTAACATGGACGGAAAACGGGGACTTTAGACAATTATTGAATTGCATTTTCAAAATAGATAATTTTGTGTGAATAAATAGTTTTATCGATACATATTTTGCATTTCTAGGAATTAAACATTGATAATAACTGAGTTAAATGTCTAATTTTTATTTATAATGATTTAAAATCAATCTTTTACACGTTATTGACTTTTCGGTATCTAAGTGGTCGGTATTCGGTGCTATTACGTTAGGTATGTTATATATATATAATTTTTTAGATCAATTAACTATTCAACTCTTAAATTTAAGAAGAAAATGAATAAAAATTAAAAAAATGTATTTACAATTGTAACGAATTTTATTATTAAAACTAATTTATTTATACTATATAAAATATTTATACTATACTATATGTACACGTTTATAACTAACCGAATTAGTTAAATCTAATAATATTTAATAAAAACACTTACACATTTATATATAGAGCTATCACTGGCAAGAAGATAAGATAAAGTCACACACTTGTTTAACACTTACTGTTTACGTTAAAGTCACGTATCAGGTTATTTATCTCACATGCGTTAAATACTTATTTATTTAGACTTAAATAATCTTCTTAACACTGCCGTCTTTGAATTACGCGAAATAACTTCATTCAGTAACTGCCGATACAGAAGTGACTTTCCGCATGCTCAAACACTTCTTATACATTCATGTTATCTCGGTCTAGAACATTCGCAACCTTTCTGCATTTATCGTTCGCTATCTGGAATTTAGTTTTATCGAATCATATTCGACGTTATTCGCGAATGTTCCACAATGTTTTATTAATACTTTTTACAATAAAATGTTGTGATGAAGACAAACTGTGATTTTATTAATTGATTACAAAAATTATTAATCTGTTTTACTATTTACTGTTTTAAAAATAACGTACTACATTTTTGTCCGCGTCTACATAGTTGCAGCTGGTAACAAATTATATGTTTTTGGCTCCAGCTTGTGGCTGCTTGAATTTTTTTTAACGGTGTTGTATTAAGCTAACATATAACGATAGTCTACATTTTGATTTCTTGAAGTTTACATAGTTTCTAATAACGTCGTTTAAAATAACGAAAACATATATAACTGTTAAGAATGTATAACTTTTGGTTTTCAGTATGAATTCTGTTATTTATATAATTGCAGTTTATTTGGTTTTAAATGCTTCGAAAAAACCATACTAAAAACACTTTAGTCACGCTTTTTACACTGTTTTAGAATTTCCATAATAACACTACAACTAACAATTGTACTCATTATACTTTAGTAATTATCTTGTTTTTTATTAGACGTGAAGATTAAGGAAATGAAAATAGTAAAATATATTAGATTTCAAAACCTTAGACTAATACAATTACTGTTTTTAGTGATATGACCATCTAATAGATCAATAGATAGAAATTTAAAGCAAATTTACACATAAATTTCACACAATGAATTTGAATGAAAAATATAGTATAAAAACATGTTTTTTTATTTATTTTTAAATAAAATTAATTTTGTAAACTTCTGTCTTACATAATAATTTTGCAAGATGAAAAGGGCGCACATTAAGGTACAATTCCACTGTCAACTTGCACAACCAAAGTCTGTTTATGTTATTATAAAAAAACAACACACACACACGTAAACATTAACCATATTTGACTTGGGGAACATTTTTGTTGTCATGCTTGCTTGATCTTGCCATAGCAAAATCTACTCCTACTTGAAATCTGTCTTTATCAGAATAAAACTTCAGATACTGCAGATGTATCTCTTAACAGAGTGTTCCGATTCAATGCACACCAACTCGAGAATGTTTTACTACAACACTTTATTAACGAAAATTAACTTTATACATTACTTGAATAATTAAAGAAAAAACATCTTCCATTTTCTTTTTACATCTCCCCAGTGGTTCTCTATATGTTTTTATTGCAGTTCTCAATACTCCCACTCAATAAAAACTTTCTATTAGATTAAAACAAACAAACTTACTACTACGAGTACAATAATTCAATGTAACATTTTGTCGCGAAAATGTGCAAACTTATTCCTGCTTAAAGGCTTAGTGAACATGTCAGCAAGTTGTTCACTTGTATTTATATATCTGACATTAATTATCTGCTTTTCTATTAGATCTTTCACAAAATGATATTTAATGTCGAGATGTTTCATTTTTTTTAGCTGTTCATGAGAGCTTGTGCAACGGATAACTGATTGATTATCCTCATAGATAATAATCTTATTCTCAAGTTTTGAATTTAATTTGTACAATAATGTTCTAAACCAACAAGCTTCACTTGCACACATACTCAATGATATCAGTTCAGCTTCAGCTGTGGAAAGTGCTACTGTGGTTTGTTTTCGTGAACACCATGACACAATATTACCAAAAATATAAAAACAATAACCACTAGTGGATTTTCGATCCTCATTATCACCTCCCCAATCAGCATCCGCGTATCCAATAATTAATTCATTACATCTTTTCTTATAAACTAAATTAACGTCTAGTGTTCCTATAATATACCTTAAAACTCTTTTCAGGGCTACATACAACTCAACACTTGCCCTATTTTGATAACGTGACAGCTGTGAAATGCAGTTACACAAATCAGGTCTAGAACCCAACATTTTTCAACAGTTTTCTACATTTATTTTCAATTTCACAACTTTCAGATATCTCTCGTTTTAGTAATGCAAAATTATAATTACAATCCATAGGTGTAGCTACCGTCTTACAATCATTCATTCCAAATTTGTTTAGTACATTTATTAAATAGTGTTTTTGATTAATCATTATTACACCTTCATGTGTGTTTTGAGTGATACTTAATCCTAAATAATGTCCCAAAACTCCTAAGTCTTTCATTTTAAATGTATTTTTAAGCTCATCTTTTATTAATTTTATTTTGTTGTCACATGAACCTGTAATAACTATATCGTCTACATAAATCAATGCATAAATGCAACTCGCTTTATCAGTGTGAATGTATAAGCAGTTGTCAGATTTACCTCTTACATAGCCCATGCCAAGCATAAATTTATCAAATCTGTTATACTAATATAATGGTGCCCTTTTTAGGCCATAAATAGCCTTATTCAGTTTGCATATTTTTCCCTTTTCCATTTTACAGCAACTTGGTAAGTACATGTATAAATCTTCATGCAAGCAACCATGCAGGAATGCACTACATACATCCATCTGATACACTTTCCACTCATTACATGCACTCAATGCTAACAAAGTTCTTAAAGTATTTAATCTAGCTACAGGAGCATAGACATCTTCCTGTACATTTTGTTGAAAACCTTTTGCAACTAATCTACATTTAAATTGTATCACCTTGTTATTGGAGTCATGTTTAATCTTAAAAATAAACTTACTATCGATTATTTCGCCAATTTCGGGTTTGTCAACAATTGTCCAAATTTCATTTTCTATTAATGCATCTACTTTCGTTTCTATTGCCTTTTTCCACTCGTTTGAGTTGTCACTGTCCATCGCTTCTTGGAATGTTGTAGGTTCGTCTGCATTAACACTAAAAAAGTTCAGTTCAAAGTCTCCATACCTTGTCGGTGGTTTTAAATTTTCTTTTGATCTTAAACGGTCAACCTCTTCTCTCACAATTGCATCTGTTTGTAACTCCTAACCAACTTCCGCATCTTGTCCATTGTCTTTTTCAGAAACATTTATCTGCTCTGGAACGTCATTTCCATCATCTTCTAAATCTAAGCTAACAAACTTTTGTTCGGTACACCCCAGATCTTCATTTGCACTGCTGGGTTCAAATATTACTTCTCTCTCAATTGATACATTGTTTTTCTCAGAATAATAAATTCTATACCCTTTAGTATTTTCTGAATAACCCATGAATAACCCACATTTACTTTTCATATCCAATTTCTTTCTTTGTTGATTTGGTATCTGCACCCATACTTGATCACCGAATGTTCCTACTACTCTTTGTAGGTCGAAAGGCTTTCCATGCCATAGTTCAAATGGTGTCTTGTTGTCAATTGGACTTGTACCAGATCGATTTAAAAGATAGACAGCTGTGTTGGCTGCCTCTGCCCAAAATTTCTTTTCCATGCATTTGTCTGCTAACATGCATCTTGTGGCTTCCATGATGGTTCTGAATTCCCTTTCAGCTCGCCCATTTTGTTGCGGTGTGTACGCCACTGTCAACTGGTGTTGAATTCCATGATGTTTAAATAAATCACTAACTTTTTGGTTTACAAATTCTGTCCCATTGTCACTACGAATGGTTTTAATTCTTCTTCCAGTTTGAGTTTGGGTATAATTTACGAATGCCTTTAATTTCTCAATTACTTCACTCTTGTGCTGTAGAAAATACACAGTTTTATAATTTGAATAATCATCTTTAAGTAAAAGCATATAGCGTGACCCTTTTATTGACTTCACTTCAATTGGTCCGCACAAGTCCATATGGAAAAGATCACAAATGTTTTCTGCTCTTGACTTACTCTCTGGAAATAGTTGTCGATGATGTTTCCCTTGAATGCACGCCTTACAGAATTCTTTTTCACCTTGCACTTTAATATTTTCTCGTTTTAACAGATTTTTCACTTGTGTAAAATTCTGATGGGCTAAAGTTTTATGCCACCAAGTAAGATCTGCTTTCTGATTTCCAATTAAACAATTTTCTGTGTCACCAGGTGAAATTCTAAATAGCATTTTGAATAACTTTCCTGATCGCACAGCTGTTGCAATCACTACATTATTTCTGTCACTTATTCTCACCATACCTGCATCAGATGCTAACAACAGCCCCTTGTCCAGTGCACTACCCTGGGAAAACAAATTGACCTCCAACTTCTCCACAAACAACACATCCTTCAGTACAACTTTATGAAACACTTTGCCCTTGTATGCTAAAATGTTTATATTTCCATATGCGGTTGCTTGTATTAAGGATCCATCACCTATTTTTATATCTTTTGGTGGATTAAGAATCTTAAGTTCACTAAATAACTCTTTATTTTTACACATGTGTTGGGATGCCCCACTGTCCAAGAACCATTCAGTGTCCACTAGCGATTTCACATAATCATTTATCGCTATTAAGGCACACTGATCACTTCGATCTTGTAGATTTTTACATTGCTTTTTAATTCTGTATCTACAATTGTTTATCGTATGGCACTTCTTCTTACAATAAAAGCACTCTTAATTAACTTGTTTACAATTCGATTTAAAATGTCCAACTTTACCACACCCATAACATTTCTTTTGTGTTTTTGTAGTTAATAATGCCACCGTTTCTTCTTTATCCCCTTTTAGTCTTTCCTCTTCAATCAACAATCTTGTAGTCAAATTGTCCAATGTTTGGTCGATCGGTGCAACACTATCCCATGCTGATCTAAAATGTTTAAATTTCTCTGGCAACACCATTAACACCTTTGTAATTGCCATCTTCGCAGGTATATCAACTCCTTGCAGTTTTAATGCAGCACATAAATTTGTTACTTCTGTCATTAACCTTATTATGTTGTCTTCGAAGGAGAGATTATAAAACTTTTCTTTTAATAAATGTGCACTTACATCAGACTTCCGTTCATATATGGTTTCCAACTTTTTCCATATTTCATAAGCACTGCTACATTGCATAATATTAGGCAAAATTTCATCATCTATTCTCGTGACTAAGATTTCTTGTGCCTTTGAATCATTCTTTTTCCAGTCTTCCTTCAACTGCATTTTCGAGGATTCTTCCTTTTCACCACTCGTGATTTCATATAGACCTTTTGCTTTTAACATAACCGTTACTTGGAACTTCCATGAATTCCAATTCTTTCCGTTTAATTTATTAAACGTAATAACGTTCCTTGTAGGATCCATCTTATTTTTTAATCTTAACAAAAGTCCAACAACGCGAGCACACCCTATTTTTAGGTTATGTATTTTTAAATTCACAATTTTTAATACTTATGTTTATTCAATACACACACCAACTCGAGAATGTTTTACTACAACACTTTATTAATGAAAAATAACTTTATACATTACTTGAATAATTAAAGAAAAAACATCTTCCATTTTCTTTTTACATCTCCCCAGTGGTTCTCTATATGTTTTTATTGCAGTTCTCAATAGTATCTTAGTTTTAAAACTCTACACAACATTTAATTATTTAACCCGACTTTTAATGTTTCTAATGCAATTGGTCTCAAAAAAAAACTTGCTTTGGTTGGGTTATATACAACTCAACAAACCTATTACTATCCATTTAAAAACAATGTCATTTAAGTGTTGAACATTACTTTTTTAAATTTTAAAAGCTTAAAATTTTGTTCCAGAAGAAAGTTACTTTTATTATAAGGTAGATTTTGTTAAAACCACTTGCACTCTACTGGTCAATGCATCGTTTTATTTTGAAAGTTTTTTGGGCGCATCAGTAGTAGTTTGTGCTTGGATTCTTTTTTAATATGTATGTTATGATTTTTAATTAACTTGACTTCTTTGCAATTTTGTCATGCTTTCGATGGGTAAATCTACAAGTGTGTTAAGCATGTGTGGTTAAATCTTAAGCGAGTTAAAATGACTGTTTAACTGTGTTGTTTTTTGTATAATATTATTGAAACTAATTAAAATTTAATGAAAACCATTACCATTTCACAAAGTATTATACAGTTTTATGAAATTCCGTAAATTGTTTTGCAATTTCAACAAAATGAATAATTATAAACTTTTTTTTGGTTTGAAAAACAGCGGTACTGTTGTCAAATAAAATTCGTTTAATTTAGTTCTAATCTCAGTATTGTGTGGCGCTGTTTTCTACGCAGTCTAATCCCATATTTAATTTTTTTTCGTAAGTATCAGCGGTTCATATTATTCATTCATATTTTAACCAAAAAAGTGACAAAGCGTGTAATACTTTTTAAAATTGAATTTAGAGTAACGTCCGGACAATTGTTATTGTTGCAGCAAGTGATTACAAATACAATTAATGTCAAAATGACGATTGCACATAAAGTCCGTATCTAACAGTGTCGAATAAGGGTAACGTTCGCACAATTGTTATTGTTGCAAGAGATAATTAGAAATACAATTGAGGTCAAGGTGACTTTTGCAAACAAAGTTTGCACAATTAGTACCGTTGCAGGAGGTAATCAGACATGTAATTGACTTTAAAGTGACTCTTGTACACAACTGTTAATGTTGTAGGAGGTAATTAGAAATGCAATTGACTTCAAACTGACCTTTGCATACAATGATTACTTTAAGCATTGATTATATTTAAAATATATTTAATTCTTCAAAGTTAGTTAAGCTCAAACTTCAAATAACTTATATTTTTAAAATCAAATAAATTTGTTTAATAAACGATTCAAATTTTTAAAATAAGATTAAATAAAATCTCTTACCTTTGATAAACAGTTTTCTAAACTGTTGTTCTTTAAATCTATTATAGAATTATTAGAAAATGTAAATATGATCAGTACTAACCAGTGGTTAATAATGAAGAATTATTTACCTGCGCTTAAAAAAGAACAACTTTACAACCTAGTATTATACGTAATAATAAAAGCCTATACAACTAATACTGAAAAAAAATTACGCTTCAGTTTTATAAAAAAATGTAAATTGTCACATAAGCCTTGTTAGTCAGTTGCTTTTAGTAACCACGGAAACGAATTGGTAAATGTCATTTTAACAAATCAAATTAATAGATATTGCAGAGCTCCAAAGCAAACATTGCCCCCGGAAGATATATAAACTAAATTTAAAAATTTGTAGTGGTAAAACAATCGTCTAATCAAAATTAAAAGTACCTTCCACGTCAAAATTTTGAAATTGTACTCATGTTTATAAGTTATAAGTGTTTTATATATGACTTTTATTTATGTTTATTAAACAGTTTTTATAAAACGGTAAGTACATAATACTTATTTCTCTATTTCGACATGAGAATTAGCGATTCTTACACTAAAATCCATGTAAGAATAAACAAATTCTTACACGAATTTTAGTAATGTTCGTTTTTTCAAAGTTGGTATCTCTGCATCGTAAGTTGACGTTACATGGAAAAAAAATCACAATTATTGGAATTTAACAATTTAAATTCAAATTTTGATGTCAAGATAAAATAAAGACGTTTTATTAATTTAAAGTTATTTACTTATAAAGGTATAAAGAGATAATTTTGTATGAGATTTTAGGTTAACACATAAATTTCAATATGAGGAGTCACGTTGCAAAATGCAGTTTTTATCAATTCCGAGATAATGACGATTTATTGCTTGAGAGTCTACTACTACATTTTTAAAGTGAGTGTTTCCGGTAATCATAAAGCTGATAGTAACTAAACTTGAACATATTTTCTGAAAAATATTGAATCACCTTAACACCCCATTTTACGCCAAACTTCGTTTTGTTCCGGATATTGACTAATAAACAGTTTTAAAAAACTTCAGGTGCTGTAAGTGTTATGTTAGGAAATAAAAAAAAATGGTTATACAACAAATTTATGAACATGTGAAAACGTGAAACATATGTACATAGTAGGCATTACACAAAAAAAATATCGAAAACATTACAGTTTTAATCGGTCATCATCTTCAAGGCAATCGCATTCTTCGGCATTGTCTTTATCTCCTTCGTCAGGGTTGACAGCTGGATTGTTGTTTGCATTATGTATAAGTTCTTTGTACCTCTGTAAATTTTCCCTCTCCCTCCAATTTACTTTTGCACCATTTACTTCCCTTGAGTAGCTCTTATCCAATAAGTTATCGATATCCTTCTTTTTGTTTAACTTGATTTCCCTCTTTAAGGCAAGTTCTGGAATTGCGCTGTTGAACGATTTTCCAGGTTTTAACAAAGACTTTGGTTTATCGATATCACTGTTATAAAAGATTTCTACGCGTAGCTTTATAGTTTTACTGCACCCTGTACGAACAGTTTTTTCAAGGTAAATTCGTTTGGCATCTCTAATTTCAATTACTTTCTTAAACGACTCGCCTAATAGTTTTACATCATGTAATACCCAATCCGTTCCTGAGCATCTAACTTCTCCAACTTCTTTATAAATTTCCTAGTAATCTTCTTTTTTAGAATTTCTGTACGTCTTTTGCAAATCTTTTCAATTCTCCCGAACAGCAGGCAGAAATGAGTGACCTCGAATAGGAAAAAACAACACTATAGTTTTAAGGTTTATGGGAGATTTGTGATACAACCAAAACATAAGCATACTAATAATAATCGAATTCTTGTTTTGGCCAGAACAGCCATCACAGAACAGTCTCAAAGTTGTAGTAGTTTCCAAAAAGTTGGTTCTGTTTAAGTAATTGTATAAGGTAGAGCCAATTTCAGTAGCTCCCCTTCTAGCTTGTGTTTCTATCCATGTATAGAAACAGGCTGTAATAGTTTGAAGGTCTGTTATACAAGTTGTATAATGCCAACTGTGAGGCGTAAAATGCTTCTTGTATAGGGATCTTAGGTGACACCTGCATCTGTTGCAGATCAAAGCATAGCGATACGGCTTCTTCAGAATCTTTCTTATTCATTAAACGATGAAATTGTTTGGCAGAAAGTTTATGTAGTTTTAGCTTATTTTTGGTATCAAGCTTTTCATTTTCATGTTTTACTACTTTTAAATAGTTTTTTAGTCGATAACAAAAACTACAAACATCTGTGGCTGGACTGCCGAATCCTATGTTAAATTTTGTTGCAAAAATATGATTGAAAAATGTCTTCTTTACACGAAGCGAGCTCTCAACTGACGAATTATACATTGATAACAATTTTCTTACATTTAATTCAGATGGCAAGTAAACACGAACTGATTTTTTTCTGTTATAATGAGATTCGGTTGCTGTAAGACCTCCGATAAACGTAGATACAGAGTTTCTCTTTTCATCATACATTTTTGAGCGGCGATCTCCTCCTCTAGTTTCTTTAATTCGGTCTCCTTCTAAAATCTGTTTCGAAATATTTAACAATCGTCGTTGCGTAAGCGACAATGCCACACAAAAAAATTATTGGCACACAGGGTGTAAATTGTTATGTTTGTCAAAAAACATGTATTTTACACGAATAGATTGAACATTTTTATTCGCTTTCTTAATTTTTGGTCGTGTAACTTTAAGTAAATTAGCAATTTTGTTATTCTGAGTAATACGATCTGAGATTTTGTAAAGTTTATCTCGAGCTGTCTTTATGGATGACTTACATATAGCGATACAGTTTAGTGTTTTCTTGTTGTGTTCACAAGGTCTCTCAAACCCTTCTAGGTTGGGAAAGTGATTGGCATATCTAAATTGCAATAAATAAGAAAACATTAACGAATATTAACCTCACTAAATTTATTAAGTTACTCACCTATTTTTTTTTAAACGTTGTCGTTCATGTTCCTTCCTTAACCTTTTTCGGGACCCAGAGAAAATATTTTTCACAAGAATTGCACTTTCGTCCATTTTAACTACACACTTTTACCAGAAACAATAAAAGATAGCACGTGCTTTATTTACAAACCGCTAATTATACATAAACCACTAAAAACTGCGTTATGAAGCGGAACGTTTTGGTTAAAAACTACTCTTTGAAACGAACTCGTGTTATCGAAGCCTAATATTAATAGGAAACGTTAACTTTTGAAACGGCCTGTTTATATGATTCGATGGAACTGCTATTAGTGTACACAACGCCATCTAAAAAAAAATTTTTTGTACTTTCATCAAAAACTGCGGTTTGAAACGTCACTCCTCATATGTCAAAGTGTAAGTGTTGCCAATTCAATAAAATATTAAAGTTTCCCAATGTTGCTTTAAAATTAAAATTATACGAAAAATATTAAATATTGTATCGAAATAGAGAAAATAGTATAAAACACACGTCATAGAATACGTTTCAATCACTCTACCGCTTTATAAACTCGCCGCTGCACGGCTCGTGTATGGAACCCGGTCTCGTGATTGAAGCGCGTTAAATCTGTAACTTGTGTTTTAATATACTATTTATGTTACTATAATCTTACATAACCTAATACATTATGAACAACGTTTGTTTTTGTTCAGAGTTTTTTTATATTATATATATCTTTGATGTTTTAATAAAGTTTAATTTTTTTTACATTGATACAAAAGCAGTTATTAATTCTCAATAATTTATATTATATTAACGTGTGTTCTTTATTTTCTTACTTAACTACCGCTACCTTGATTCTCTATATCGAATATTATTTAAACTAATCACATTATGTAATTGAATAACAACAAATCGTTCATATATCTTAACAGTTTTTACGTTAATTTATTTTATACATCAACGACAATCATAATTCAATTTGAATAATAATGATTAGTATGCAAAATATTAGTTTATTGTAACATTCTGTTTTTTTAGTTCAAGTCGAAGCAACATTTACACTTGTCGTAGAGTTCTTCGACAAGTCATAATAAGCTGTTTATGTGTAGCTGTTTCTTTTAAACAAAACTACCAGATTCATTGCCTATATGCAACCTAAAAGTCATCGAAATTTATAAAACAAATAAGGTAAGTTAATATAGATTTAAAATATATAAATGAAAAATGATTTTGATAAGAGAAAAAAAATCTCCCTCAAAGAAACGAAAAAGTGGTGGTTCTAACGATTCTTTTTGGGTATCTTGAAAAACAGTGTTCATGAAATAACATATATGTTCTGTTGTTTATTATAATGCAATACATAATTGTCTTAAGATTATTGTCTAAGTTGTAAATTTGTAATTTTTTAAAGTATGAAGGAAATTGCTCGAGCATTGTAGCATGGACTGTTTTTGTAATATTACAATATAATGAATATAAAAATAAAATTAAAAAATTAAGAAAACTTTATTTATTAAATCATACGTATCTTTTAAGTATGTCGTTACAAATATTTGAAAAAAATCTTGTTATATTATCAATACAATTAGATTGCTAACTTAGTGCAATGCAAATTTCATTAATCAATGTAAAAAAAATTGAAAATGTTCATCGTAATTCGTCTAAAATAACAGATAAGTAAAGATAAATTGTTTTTTCCGCAATTAATAAATAATATTATTTGAATAGAACTAACCAAAAATTTTACCACCGCCCCTTAATGTCACTTATTTGCTTATGTCAACTGTACACTTATGCTACTATAAGTTTGTCTTTTAATAAGATTTTAAAGAGATTTTTTACATGTTAGTTCTTAAATGTGCACAAACCAATTTTAAAAAGTTATTTAAATTTTGAGTTGTAAATTTATGAATAGCAAGTACTTGAATAGCACAATTAATCTATTTTTAGGTTGTACATTCTTCAATGAACATTTTATAGATTATCCATTATTTTTTTAATACATAATGAAATGAACATTTATACTAACGAAAATTTTTAAAACGATTATGTCTGTTATCTATTATTTCTGTAATAGATAATTAAATCTTTTATTACTTTGTAATAAAGTTGATATTAGTGATATCATTATTTATTGTATTTCAGGATTTAATGTGATTGAAATTACATTTTATTCTGTATTGGATACTTACATTCCTTTTACTATACAATTTATTTATTGAATTAATAATTAATTTCCAGAGAACTATATTTATGAAAAAAGTAGCAACAACTCAATTTCAATGGAATGAGTTTAAAACTTTAGCTATTACCTGATGAAGTTATTTATAAGGCAGTTATAATTTTTAAAGTATAATCAAAATGAATAAAAAAGAGGTATATACATATTTGATACAAACATTACAAAATATAGTGTAACAGAAATATTACATAGTATTGGTTGTTATTAATTGTTTTGCAGTTAAAATAAACTGTAGCTGAAAACAGTCAAAATATTTATTAATAAAGAACTAAAGTTCCTTTTATACGGGAATACTGTATGCCAAAACTAAATCCGAATCCAATTTTTTTGTGTAATTTTAAAAAAATTTACCAACTAGAAACTTAAATAATAATATAGTTATAATAGAGCTGCAGAAACTGTTTTACTATATTATAATGTAGTATGCAAGAAAAACAAGGATATGGGTACATTCCATTATTAGTGAACGTAAAACAAAACGATCAAATTATATCCTGTATGATAATCTAAGAAACCACCGTAACAATGTTTTTCATTGCTCTTCAATGTTGTTATAGTCCTTTGATAAACTTTACCACTTTTTCAAGAACAACATTTCTAAAGTTGATACAAACATACTTACACTGAAAAAAAGAGTGACGTGGAATCAATGTAAATCTACATTGAACCAATGAAAAACGTACATATTCTTCATCCGATAAATGAGTACATCAGTACAAAGAATTTGTTACATTAGATTAATGTACTAAAACATTAAATCTGAACAAGAACCTGTACATCAAGACAATGTATTATTACTTTAATTGATTGTACATGATTAATAAATTTCGTGTACCAACATTCATGAATCAATGTAAAAGTTCATAAACACAATGTACAATTACATTGACGCAATTTATGTGCGTCATTAATTTGATTTACAATTACATTAATTTTATGTATGTATTTCATTATTTTGATGTACCAGATTTTATGAATCACTGTAAACTGTACATCAACTATATTTACGATAACATTAATTTAATGAATGCACGTCATCAATTTAATGTATTAGGTCCGGTTTCACCAACTAAAATTTAACTGTAGATTAACTTATCTACGATTAAATTTAAAATCCTGTCATATCATTGGTTAGTGGTTTTAAGCTAACCAATGATATGACAAGATTTTAAATTTAATCGTAGGTTAGTTAATCTACAGTTAAATTTTAGTTGGTGAAACCGGACCTTAATAAACATTAATAGTATGTAAAATATATATATTTAGATATTATACAAAGCAGTTCAATTTTATTACACTTTAAAAGTAAACTATAATCAAACAACGAAAATTTAAAAAAAAAATAGTTTACTATTCGTATTGGCAATATTTTTTTAGTAATCCATCTCCTGGTGAGTATAGATAGGTAAAGTCAACATTAATCTAAAAAATATTGCATTTACAATTAAAAACATTATTTTATAAATGTTCTTACCAAACGAAAATCAGATGATTTTTGTAGAATGGCCTTTGATCAAATATTTTATTGGTAGACTTGAATACATTTCTATTTTTTTGCATGCTCTCCAGTAGGAATCTAACTAATCCGTTGAAAAATTATCAAATTTCATTGATTGATGCTTGTTTTGGCATCGTCTTTTGAGGCTAAAATAAAAGAAGATGTGAATAACTATTTTTCGTTTTAAATTTGATAACGTAGGGAATAACGTCAGTAAATCAATTATTCGTAACACTTATTTAACAATATTATTTAGATAAATTTGAAAATTACAGGACGATTGAAAGATTACTAATAAATAATAAAATGCATACACTTACCTATTGAACAAACTTTAGTAACTAAAACGTTGACAAAGTATTAAACATATTTTTGCTTCTGTTCTACTGCACTATCAAATTGCATTAAAAAAATACACGTTCTAAATGCACTGACACCATCTGACATCTACATAAAAATTAATTTATTGCTGACACTGAGATTCACATACTGAAATTTCTTAGTAAGATAATGCTTGTTGCTACGTGTGATAGTAATAAAACTTGATTCTGTGTATGTTACATTGAGTTAATGTATCTCTTACCTAAAATTAACGTATGCGTTTATAATTTTAATGTACAAATACATTGACATCATAAAACTGTACATGGTTCTATAAAAACTCTACACATACAACGTACGATTACAATAACCCAATGTATTTCAAATGGTAAACTAATGTACATTCTACGATAAATTAACGTAATGTTACATTCAAAGGTAGTGCATGATCTCATAACAAATTCTTTGATAGATAACAAATACAACTTCATACATTAAATCAATGTAAAGCACATAAAAAACTATGTACTTATAATGTAAATTACAAAAATTTAATGAAAACGTACATTGTTTTAATGTACTATAGGTCCTTGTATACCGTACATTGACTTTATGTACAATTTTTCTTTCAGTGTAGCAGTGTTTCGTCAAGAGAACTCTCAGGTACATACCCATATCTACATAATACTAATAATTATTTTAAATCTTTATATAATAATAAACCGTAATATTAAATAGTTACCCAAGCAATACATTGCTATGAAAATCGTTTAAATGTCCGGCTGATAAGCATTTATTACACGTTCAAAAACGTTCCAGTGTCTATTAAACGTTTATCACCAGGACATTCCAGCGTTTTTTATACCAATGTGTTGCTTGGGTATATTATAAATAATAATATATGCAATAGTAATAGAACGGTTTGCCTCCTGGTAATGTTTATAGTTGCTACAAGCTTATAGGTCTAACAAACCTTGCACGGCCAACTCACATAGTCGGAGATAGAGGAGGTTCAAGTGAATAATAATTAAGGGCGCCAGATCTTTGATAATTATCACTTCTGCCTCGATCAAGACAGACGGTCCAAGCTTGTAACAAAGTTTTAGGTTCGTAAAGTTAAAGGGAACGCAGAAAGAAACCAAATCGCCAACAACAACCGCACCCCAATCACTCCAGAAGGATAAATAGACTAAAATCCGAATCAATAACAACCACACGACAAGTGGACAGCATCACAGTGAACAAATCCAGTCCGAGTACAAATATACACAATCAGTTAAATAACAGAAGTATCGACAACTTACACTACACTTAAAGCAAAAGTGTAACCATCAGAACATATAAAAAATCTTCGTAAGTAAATTATATTAATAATAGTAATAATTGACAGTTGACGTAATCAGCATGCGATAGTAATTTACTTACTAATTGAGTAATAATAATGAGAAACAAATCAATTCGAACGTTTCGACACAATTAGTAAATATGGTTATTCATGAGTAGCATCGTAGCGACAACGAATAATTAAAATCAAAAATTGACTTACCAAGATTCAGGTGTACCTTCAGAAAACGTTTTCCTACTAGCTTCCTGTAATTAAACTTCCTGAAAATAATCGTGTCTACCTGGCGACTCACAAACTACAACAGGTAAAAGAAACATTTAAAAGAAAGTAAGAGAACCGAAACGTATCGTATGCTGTTACAATGTCTATTCGTCTACGATGGTATTAATTTATTGCCTCCAAAGAGAAATTCAATCGTGTCCGGTACTTAGGCTTTTCCGAACAAGATAATATTAATTAACGGTATTAATTGCCTCCGCATAGAAATTCTGTCCTTGTATCCTTAGGTCTACAGCTTCCGATTATAATTTTTCCCTTGTAAATTTTAAACTAAGACAAGAACACCCATATTTAGAAGGCAGCACATAGCGCTAATGAAAAAACATAAAAATTACCTTTAATCAAATAAAAGAATAAAAGCCACTTAGCTTGCGTGGAAAAAATTAGTTAAGTAAAGATACTTTCATCACAACACGTAGATGTTTTAAGAAAACGATTTTTAATTTGTAGCGCAACTCAGGTAATTTAGGTAAGAGAAGAGCGCGCTAACAAATGATGTAAGAAATCAATCAAACAATTAGAAAAATTGTCAAAATTGGTCAATTAACTTCTGATGTCAGGGATGCCAAATAGTTTGATTTTAAGACTAAACTATTAAAGTCTTATCTGAAATAAAAAGTTACACAGGAAAACTCATTGATTCAATTTCAAAAGATAGTTATAATACTATATTCAAAAACAAAACAACAAAAACACAATAAGGTAAAACTCATTACGGTTACTTAAAACTAAGAAGAGAAATTTTCAATATTTAGTTAATTAAACTTAAAACTAAGATAATACCGGTACTTCTTTACAACTAAGAGAAACAATTTTAATTAAGTTACTTTAAATATTTGCAATAGGCAAATGTAATTTTGATATTAATTAGAGAAAATTTTATTATTTTGCATTTATATTTAATAAGTTACGTTCAAATATGTATTTTGTAAGAAGAAAACCAAGTTTGTTGATAAGGCAGTCTTTAATCAACGAAAGGAATGTAGATAAAACTTAACTCACGCATACGGATCGAATTTCCACCGGAATGCAAAGTTAAAGCTGGCGAATGGCCTTGGTAAATTTTCCCATCAAAAATTTAGGACTAAGGTATATTTTCTTAACGAAAATCGATTTGGATAATTGGCATTGACGGTGTTATTCGTACACCCAATCCATTCAATTTATATAGGTAACGATAATTTCATTTAAAGATAAAATCGGTACCCCAAAAAAAAAGTCTAAAATAAATAGAAACTGGGAATTAGATAAACCCAACAAAATAGAAATTAAAGACATACCTGTATTATTAACACAGACTTTTTAAATAACGATAATGTAGATATAAGGTAAGATAAAAAAAATTACATGGCTTCCAAGTGCCACGCAAGTCAAACGCTAAATACCCGTCAAGCGCTGAGTAATGAATGAATCTCAAGATGCCAACGCCTTAAAAGGTGAGATTACACAAAATAAAAGTAAAGGAAGGTTTACACGCAAATTTTAATTAAATAATATAAATAATTTAAAATCAAATAGTAACAGTAACGGAAACGTTACAAATTCACGCAGACATAGGTTATATAGTGAACGATGTTAAAGTAAAACAGTATATCACCGTATTCTCAATACGAAGGGACCAACGAGTCCGATAGATGGGGTCGAGAAATAGAAAAGTAATTTTAATAAAACCAATATACAGGGTAGTGCATTTTTAAATTTATGCACGTAACATAGTTTTAATTTGATCAAATTAATGATCCCTTTTTTAGGAGGTTGCTTCTGTCCATCCTCCTAAAAGAAGGGTTCATTAATTTGATCAAATTAGAACTATTTGCAATAGGTATAGAAATTGTAAGTAAAATCGGAATTTGATATAAAAACTTTAAAAAAGATCTTAAAACATATCAATTTGTGTATTGAAAAATAACAATTTTTGTTTTTTTTTTAAATCTCACTATATATAGATCTAAAACTTGTGATTTTCCGGCATGTACGAGGACGCAACTAAAATTTAAGATGAATTATAAGACTGAATAGATTGTGAAAAGTTTGTTGTCGTTTGGAATTGTGTAGTATGCAATGAAGTTGCAAGTATAGGCGATTGAAAATCATAGGGCTGAGGACTGACCTGAAAATAAGTGGTTTAGCTGAGAAGACGTATTAGCACTTGGGTAAAGATACTGAACAGTGGGACGCTTTGAAGAACATGATAATTGCTGTATACAATTGAATGAACACTTCAAGTTTTAGATCTATTTTTCGGTTTTTATGAGATATAAAGGCTGCACATAGCGGATCTCTATATTTCAACTATAATTTTATTTATTCAATTGCTTGCTTTGTGAGATTCTGATTTCACTTTTGTGGAAACCGGAGATTACGGAAAAAATATTGATTTAGCTAATTTTTTTAAAATCAATATTTTATTAACGTTTAATTCGAAAAACTGATTATTCTAGTTACTTTTTTCTTACCTGATAAAAATGACTATAAAGTACTTTCAATGAATTTAATGCGTTCATTTAGAGGAAAATATTTAGTTTTAAAAAAATGTATAATTACAGACTATGCAGGGTACGACAATATATTGAATTAACTTCTGGTATCCTTACTGTTAAGTGGAAAATATTTCATAAGCTTTGAAACTTTTGCTGTAAATATAGTAAAACCTTGTGTAACACTTCACAATTTTGTACGCTTTTGAAATAGGTGTAGACATAAAGATAGTTTAAATTACCAAGAACTTTTTGACAATGACGCAAATGCCACAAACTCAGAAAAATATGGAAGTAAAAATACCATTTGCGATTATTTTGTGAATTACTTTATGACTACAAATAAGTTATCATAGCAATATGCAAAAATCTGAGAACATAATAATTGTCTTTGACAATATAATATATAATTAATATCTAGTCTGTTTTAGTTCGTTTTTAGTTAGTTTTATTTTCATTTTCCAAATTTTTAAATTTGTTTTTTCTAAGTCTGTTTTGAGTGTCGTGAGGTTAATTCAAAAATAAAAAAATTTCTGAAAAAAAGCACATAGCATTGGATTTAAAACAAAAACTTTATATTATAAAAAACATGTATGCTGATGTAAATTATTCAACTATTACTTCCAAATATGGCATTGAAAAAGCTATTGTAGCTTATAACAAAAAAAAAACCATAAAATTCAGTTCAAATTCTATGCTCGAACGAGTGGTATTTAGATAGTTCATCTAAAAAAAGACAAAATCATATGTACATAGTATGTATTACATCTAGTGTTTCACTAAAAATAAGCTCTATTCTTCTACTCTTTTACGTCTGGAAAAAAACATTTTACACAAAAATTGTAACGTTTCTTATGCATCTTTCAAAAACACTTTTTATCCAGCTACTATGATGCAATTTGCCTTTTGCTTGAACATATAATAAAAGTAAAAAATCTTACTTGGCATTAAAAATCGGTACAATACTGATAAAAACGGATTTTTTAAAGAATTATTTTAAACAAATCATTAACTCATTTAGGAGAAAAATCTGCACCAGGACTAAAAGTTAGTAAAGAACGAATAACGTTTATACTTTGTTGCAACGCTTCTGGTTTTTACAAATTGAAGTATTAGTCCTAAGTAAAAAAATAAAACTCCGTTCGTTCAGAAGTGTTCAAATTCTCGCTTCTCACAAAAGTCAACGGAGAGGTTGAGTAACCAAAGATATTTATACTCAGTGGTTCCAAAATAAGTTTGTTTCATTGGTAAGACATAAAATGAAAGAACTTAAATTTCGTCTAAGGGAATTTTAATTTTGAACAATGCATCCGGGCATCCAACCCAATTATCCAGCAATGATGGCATACATGTTTACTATACATTAAACATACTTGGTTAAACATAATTGTAAATATACACGTATAGCAATGTGCAATATGTGTTGTATTATAAGTATATTCGTCAATTCGAACACTTCTATAATCCGAATACTATTTGTAATTTGATTCGTACAAACATACAAATAATGCAAATGTACCGTATTCGTTTTATTTGGATAAAAATGAACGTACCATACTAATATAATTAACTTTGGTTAACAAAATAGTTTTTGAGTAAATGTGTTATATATTTATTAAAAAACTTACAAGCTTTCGAACGTGGTCAACGTTTTTCTTCAGGTGACAATAAATTAAATGACAATTATAAAACTAAGGTAACTAGAAAAAACAATGTTTGGAAAACTTGATAAATATTGTAAGTTCTTTAAGCTACAGCATTTGCTCGAAAGTCTAAACAAAAACCACCATTAAAAACTCTAGACGTAACTTATAGTGTGTTTTATAGTGTGTTATAGTGTTTGGTGGAAGTAAAGATGAGGAAATAACAGGTGTCAAATAACTCATAACCATTGTAATTGTACTTTTACGTTTCAAAGTTTTCTGAATCAGAAAAATGTATTTTTGACAAAAAAGTTTTGGGTGTCTGTGCGTGTGCCTATGTGTTTGTGTCTGTGTGTGTGTGTGTAACGATGTACCCACGATAACTCTCAAACCAAAAGTCCTAGTAACTTGAAACTTGCTATGGAGCTGGTTTTTCATATTCTCTCAGTTCTATCAAAAGATGGGTCTGATAAAAAAATTGGAAGTGGTTGACAGTTTTTCTTATATAATTTTGTACATATGTAAATTATTCGAATTATTTTTATAGTTTTTTATAGAGATAATTCTTCCTAACAGTTTATTCAAATAAAAAATGTTTCTAACATTAACAGTTTATTAGATATTTGGTTTATAATTTAAAGTAAATTCTATATACCATGTTAGGCAAATGTATGTAAACATCATCATATCTTTTGAACTATGCATGTTTCGGAAATAATGAAATGTGCGTTGTAAACAGATTTTTTTTAAAGAATTTGATAACTTAATTTTGGCCGTGATCTAATTATTGGTTATTGCGTAACAGACACATACTTTCGTTTTTTAAATAGAAACTTGATGTTTTTATTCCAAAACATGATTTATCGATGTAATTTGTCTATAAAATCAATAAATATTAAATGCATTTGGAAGAGATTTAATTAAATATGCGATTAAAATAGTGCGTATAACATGTAAGTATTTAAACGCGCATATCCAGTTGGTTGTTTATTATTGCTATGTTTGTTTAAGCACTAAAAAACCAATGAAAAGCATAATATCTAAGAAGAATACGTTTTACTTATAAATTTAATGTTTTTTAAAAGTTAAGTTTGAAGACATTCTAATAAGTAATTGTATTAGAAGTCAATACAAACGTGTACATATCACTTCCAAGTGGTTTTATGACTACATAACCTTAAAAAAAATGTAGATATTCTTTCATCATTCTTTATAGGAAAGTCGTGTGGTAACCACACGAGTATTTTTAAAAATATGTATTCATTTATAGAATAAGTAATTTTACAATGATACTTCCCACTTAATTAAAAAAAACTGTATGCATGCGTAGTATTTGTGAATTACATCGTACACTCGACAATTTATTACATACCGAAATAAAATAACGCACTCTAACATCATAAAGTAGCAGGTCAAGTTTGTTGCTACAAAATTAAATAATTAGTAACAAACCAATTTCCATTATCCATAAGTAAACCTTTTCAATATGCTGTCAAACGGTCCTACAGACGTCATATTCATACTATTTTCAAAATGGCCGAAGGTCACTCATTTTCCGGACTGCAATATCAAAGGTGCCGACAGAAGTGTCCCTTATGGTTGTTATTACGTGACTGTATGCGAGAAGTCGCCTATTTGAACTCATCTACGTGCTAGTCAGTGTGAAATATGACTTTCTTATATTAGATCTGATTTAGATTTATTCTAATTTCTAGTCTAATCGTGTTACTGTACACCTATTTTTTTTCAAGTGACAAACTTATTTCAAATGTAATGATTTTGTATTTTATGATTACTTTTTTAAATAAAATAAAACTTGATACCTGATGTTTTTTTTAGCGCTACAAACGTTTTCAGATTTGTGCATGTCTGTGACCGTAAATATGTAAATTGATGTTGAATTAATTTTAAGCCTAATTTCAACTACAAATCTTGATCATGCAACGAGACCTATAAGCACAGATTACTACGTCAAAATATTTTAAATGTCGATCAATTCCCACTGTTTTCTTCTTATTTTAATTTGTTGAAAGTAAACAATTTATATTTATTGCTGTTTATTATGTAAGACAATTTCCATTGTCATTATTATAAAACCCTCATTTAACGGCTCAGGTTATCGAAGAAATGAGTTTTAATTACTTTTCGGTTGCGATAATTTTATTACTTGCATGTAACTATATATGTATATTAAATAAATTAGTACATAACAAAAGTTCTTAATTTGTTTTGAAGCAGTTTTTGTTTTTCAAAAAAATTAATTCACAATAAAAGATTGAAGAGGTTTTTACAAACACTCGATAAACGAAAGTGCTGCATGGCAACATCGCAATAACGTAAAATCAAGATTCTGTAGTAATCTACAACAATTAGCAAAGTCGTTAGTAAATGTGTTCATCTACAGATAGATAGATGCTAATTTCTTAGCGCCGAGCATACTTTTTCGGTACGAAATACGTTGTAAAGTACTACAATAGTATATTATCTCTCATTGACTACAATCGACGCGACGATAAAACGCAATTTAAAATGTGTCGCCAAGATACAGGTATCTCGCAAACATTATCCTTATGTAAGAGATGTCTAACAATACCTTGTCAATACCTTTATTTCCAATTATAATTCTGCTTATTAAAGTTGTGAGATTCTTTTTTTTTTAAATAAATAGAATTGAAGAATACCTAAAGACGTTGTTAATAAATTTTATTTATTCATAAAATATTTATTGAATAATTACATGTCCTCTGTTACTCATTTTTGTAATGCACTTAATTCCTTTCTATCATTTATTAAAATACTAATAAATATTTATTTTCTGTTGAATTATAAATTACAATTTTATCACATGGTTACAAGTTACGTTTTTCTAAATAATTGATTGTGTAATTATTTTCTGTTAAATTATAAATTCAAATTCTAATTTTTGATAGTTATTATTATCAATCGATAAAGAATTATTATTATTAATTAATAATGTATAAAAGATTGCTCATTAAAGTAATGGATTATTCAAAACATTGGTACTAAGAAACTAAGAATATAATGTCAAATTCTCATAAACAGTGACTAATAAATTCTTGAGCTTATAGAATGAAAACTAGTATTTTCTGTTTAGTAATTTTAGGTTTACAATTTATAAAATTGTTTATAAGTAAGCATTGGGATTTAATTTTAATTTTATCAAAAATGCCAAAAATTTTTCAATAAACATTAATTAGAAAAAAATAATGTCAGATATTTAATGTATATTGTTAATTTTAATTTTTACATATCAATGTTTAACAACAGTTTAACTAAGTTTTTATTACGTTGGCTTATTTAAAAAGATAAATAATTTTTTTAATAAAAACTATAGTTAACAAATTTTGTAAAAAACAATACGTACGTTTTAGATTTAAAAAATGTTAAACAAAATTAAGGTTTTTGAAAAAAAATAGATAGTTTTAAAATGGATTAACACGTTCGCTGCGTAATTATGTTTAATAATTTTTTTAGTGACAACGCCAGTCACATTTAACTGGTAACAGTTTTTATTCTTGACGTTACCACCGATCACACACAATTACATTTGTGTTATTCAAGTATAGTTAAACAAATTAGTTTTATATAAACTTCTGTGACTTAGGTTGGTATATAATAATAAATGTATTAACTAAAGATATGACATATAAACGATGTGTGAATATAATCAACGCAACAACATTATGTGGTTGCGATTACACTACATTAACGTACGATTATACGTTTCGGTTTCTTAACACCACTTTTTTCATGTGCGATTGTTTATTTTTAAAAATCAGTACATTCTTAGATAGTTTGTAAACAAATTTGTTCAAAACAGCTTTCCACCTAACTCGCCACTTGTATCTTTTACAAACATATAGCATATTTAGTAGATAAGATAAGCACGTGCATCATCATAAATTTGTTCCAACAAACAATATGTTTATGTACCAAAAAAACTTGTTATTAAGAATTATAATAACTGAATTATTCACATGTATGTATTTAGTTTTTAAATGTCTTAGAATTATGATCCACTCCGATGCATTTTAAGTTGCAACCTATTCATAAGTAAAAGTTAATGAATGCAACTTTAGTTTTATACTATTTAATACTCTTTTTACAATGCGGTTTACTATGATTTTTCAAACGTGTAGTTTTCAATACATGTTTTTTCGATAAGTATGTTAGATTTTTAACAAAAATGTTGGTACTACATTAGCTGTGCGAAAAATGATTGACGTTCTCAATTTTACGTGAGACAAATTCTAGTATACTTAAGAATTGCAATAATGTTATACTATATAATTTAACGTAATTAACAGAAAACTAGTAAAACAAATTTAAAGCTTAGTAGTGATTACAGATTATGGCGATTATTGAAACAAGTCAAGCACAAATTTGGTTTTCGTTTGAATTCAATGTAGCATGTAGTGACTTTGGGCACTTTTTATCCGCTTTTGTGTTAAACATTGTGACTTTCATTTTTTATAGCATTCTGCACAGTTTCGTCTTTTTTTAGTTCTTAGCTTCTCGTTTGGTTAGGTAAAAACGCGATGGAATTCAATGTTTTATATGATTGATAGATTAATTGAGCAACGCGCTGCTATTGCAAGTGTGTTGAGTGATCGCAACATCACAGGGCGTGTTGCGGCTATTGAATGCAAGATATCTGAAGCAGAATGGGCTCAATTAAAACAACTAAAAGATTTTTTGCAGTTTTTTGAACTCGCCACTAGAGCTATATCTTTAGAAAATAATGTTACAATATCTTTAATTCAACCGTTAGTTCAAAGTTTATTACAAAATTGTATTAATAAATCTAATCTATGTAATGATAAACTTATGAAAAGTTTTAAATTAGTAGTGGAGTCTGAAATCAAAAATCGATTTGGATTACATCTAAAAGGTGGTAACTTTGCTCCTAATATTTTTGATGTTTGTACATACGTACACCCACGACATAGGTCGATAAAAAGAATTAGTGATGAATCAGAAAGTACGAAGGCAGTTACAGGAGGATTTAAACAATAGCCAGATTAATATTGAATCCGAAGCCGCACTTAGTGAAAAAGCATCAGAAAAAAACAATCTTTGGAACTGCTCTTTCCTAATAGCGAAGTTGTTGAAAAAAAAACAAACTGAAATTGATTTGTATGGTCAACAAGCCAGCTTACCCAAATCTACAAATGTGTTTAATTGGTGGAAAGTCAACTCCATTCGGTTTCCTTTATTGTCAACGTTAGCAAGAAAATATTTGTGCATACCTGCAACGTCTACGCCGTCAGAAAGGGCATTTTCAACAGCAGAAAATATTGTTAATGCAAAACGTTCTTGTCTTGCTCCTGAAAATGTAAAAAAACTTGTATTTTTAAATATAAATTTAAAAAAACATTATTAATGTAATTGCCTATTATGTATCCTTGTTTCGTTATTTTGTTATGTATGTTACATTATCTTTAATTGTAGTACATGTTTTTGAAGTTTTTTTGCAAATAAGGTTAATAAACGTAAATAGTTGTTGAAAAAATGTTGTTTATATATACCTATGTTAATTATAGTTTTCTCAGATACAACAAATAATAAATGATATAAATGTGTTATTCCTAAATAACTCATAACACGGTTTACAATTAAGTAAATGGTATACATAAGAGGTAGTTTACAATTTAACAGGCGACTACTTTAAAAGGTTAAATTAGTAAGTTTTCAAATTATTTCGACGTTTTATCAGTTTTTATAAATAAAACGTAAACTAATTAGTACTTGTTACACTAATAAGGATATAACTATATAGAATATCTTAATGCATTGATTAAGTAGATTAAGTATGCACTATAAAGTTAGTTAGCACAAATCAGTTATAAAAGTAACTAAAACGAATCGGTTAACAATAGTTGCTTAAAGCAAATCGTAACCAAAAAAGGGTTAAAACAATTTGGTTAACCAACAACGAATCATTTGGTTAATTTAACTTTAACCGAATAAATTAACACTCGTAGTTGAAACGAATCAGTTACCAAAAATGGTTAAAACTAGATGAATAACCAAAAATGCATCGGTTGGTTAAAATGAATCAGTTGCCAAAAATGGTTAAAAGTAACTGGTTAACCAAAAATGAATCATTTGGTTAATTGGTTAATTTAGCTTTAACCGGTTAACCGATTACCAAAGGTCAAAATCGACACCCCTAATTTATATGTGTAATGCATTAGAAAATGTAACTTGAGAGATTTCTGTAAAATCACTAACAGTAAAATATGTTTGTTTACCTCAAAAAAAAAGAAAAGTACTTTTGTATCCCTCTTAGCAATCATAATTATGCATAGTATTTTGTAAAATAAGTTGGCAAAACGTGCTATTTTTTTCAAAATGCATTTTTTTGTGTTAAATTGTTCCACATAAGGTATATTTTAAAGTAATCAGACAAAACTCGTATGTACTTAATATTTACTCATATGTTAGTTAATTTATTCACAATATTAGATATAAAATATGTTAATTTGAAGAAAATTATTAATAAATTATATTTTTATTGTAATGCATATTATTATAAACTACTAATTAATCCATATTGATAATTCGTATCAAATTACAGTGCTGGGACAGTATTGAAATTTATCTGTATTCAGTGTGTTCTTCACGTTACATCAGCGCTGATATAGCGTGATACCGTTGGTAGTATGAAAGCGTTGTTTCAACGTTGTTATTGTTGTATTAGTGAAACTGTGTAGTTACAGCGTTGTAGTGTTGATGACTTAACAAGTGTTGGAAAAGCATTGTGTGTAGGGTGCAAAACAACTAATTTTCGGCACAAACTTTACAATGGAATTGCAATATTGAAACAATGCAAAATTGCTACCTGGGCTGAATCCGTTATTCATCAGCATAAATCGGTAAAAACATTATTTTGGTTTTTATTTTAAAGAATTGCACAATAAATCACTAAGATTGCAAATATAAACAGTAAAAGTGCTCAAATGTTGAGGATCACAAGGTTGGATAATAGTAGTTTACGTAACGAAGACCGAAAGTAAGGCCCTCACTTACATGTAACGCTCAGTCGTGCGGTCTTATGTTGCATTAACGTTCGTTATGCTATGATTCTTTCGACGAAAGTAACGTACATTATTTTTTTGGTAAAATTACACTTTTTTTTGAACAAACTTAAGAGAAACATAATGTTAGTACTGCATTTATTACTAAAACTGTCAAATTTCATCTTTTCTTTTTAAATTATAACTGAATTTCTAAATGTTTTGAATGACTTTTCCATCTGTCGCATACTCGTTCTAATATAATAACTGACTTTGAACACTTACTTTTATGTGGATTTG
This sequence comes from Aquatica leii, assembly GCA_035610365.1. Lineage (NCBI taxonomy): Eukaryota > Metazoa > Arthropoda > Insecta > Coleoptera > Lampyridae > Aquatica > Aquatica leii. The sequence goes on from CM069432.1 coordinate 106,280,004, forward strand.
TAGTTTTTATTTTACCACCCTAGAGCTTTTGTCGCCCATTACGTAACTACACTAACGAACGAATATTGAGGTTTGTGATGTTGGCTGCACAAAAAATTAATTTTTATGAATGAATGTCCAATAAAGTATTTCAACTACTTTCGAGCACAAATTACACATATAACTAACATCTATAAGAAACTAATTATAGTTTTTGTATGTTAATATTGCAAATATTTTGGTAATGATAATAAATTAATTTTAGATTATAGTTGTTTGAGTACCAAAACGTATGTACGACACCCTATTATCTATTTAAAATTTGATGCATTTCATAATATTTTTGGTTATCGTAAAGAAATAACTAGTATTAACGGTTAATTACTGGAAATCTTAATAATTTATATTAATAATCGTATTAGGCCTGCTTTGACTATTTCATGTATGTGATTTTATCTGTTATTATTACGTATATAGAAAATGTTTTCCGATAATATTTCAGGAATTCCACAGTGGCCAATAATTACTTAGATAATAATGCTATGCTTAATTAAAGAAAAAGTTAATAAATTATAACAATGGTTTCAAACATTGTGTAAATATTGTTATCAATATTTAAAATATTGTATAAATAAAATTTTATGAATATTTGTTAACTATTCTACTTCAATGTGTTAGTAATATTTACCAATATCTAAAGAATATTTTTTAAATATAAAAATAAATTTTGATTTTATACTTGCTGAATATTTCAGAAACATTAGAAATATTTATAAACCCAATTCAGACATTGTGATAATATATTATGCTGTCTGGAAGGACGTGAGAGAAATCAAAATACTTAAACAAGCAACCGAAATCTAAACTAAAAACCTCTCAAAAGTTAGGTAATCAAACTAAGATCGGTAAACTCTTTATACTGTAGGAGAGGCTATAAAAACTACTTTATGTTTTCTTAGGGCAACGTTTCGTGGAACTGTTGTGTCTACTTCTTCAGGCTAACTGAATTTATTAAAAAGAAAACTACACAAGTAAAAAGGCAGTTACAATTCGGTGAGAACTACAAATTTTTCTTCTACTATTATAAGTACTGTTTGATAATTCTAGACGATTACTTACGGAAAACAAAAACAAAGTAGAATGGTCTGCAAACAACGTCATTAATACAAAAATTAATAAATAACGAAATGTAAAAACACACGAAAAACCACTACAAACTAAATCACTAACATTACAATATTATGGTCGTGTGATACAAAATGAACATGAGGTTTTTAACAGTTACGATCCACATTTATGTTTTACTCATGAAGTTGAAATTGAAGGCTCTCTACTGTTTTTAGATATTAAGATAATTAAGCATGACAACAAGATAACAACCGATTGGTTTACTAAACCGATAGCTTCCAATCGTACTATAAACTACTTTTCAAAACATGCTCACCATCAAAAAATAAACATTATAAAGTCTATTAAAAACAAAATCATAAGATTAAGTAATTCCCAATTCCATATAAAAACCTTAATACACTAAAACAATTACTCAAAAACAATTATCCTAATAACCTGATTAATAAAAAAATGTTTCACACTAAACCAGCAACGGTACACCATCACCACCTATTCAAACTAATTCTGTATGTAAATTTTATAAAATCATTAACGTTCCTGGTCTTACTAAGAAGTTGATTCATATTTTAACAACATCAAACCTTAAAATAACAACTTATAATAACAATACTATTTACAACATTATTTATTCCAAGAATAAAGGTAAGACCAAGTTATTTGACAAACATAACGTTGTATATAAAATCGATTGTATGGATTGTAATAAATGTTATATTGGTCAAATAAAACAAAAAGCTATTAACAGAATTAAGAATCACCAATATAATTGTAAAAATAGAAAAGCAGAATCAGCTCTTGCTCTCCACCATATTAATATACATCATAATTTTGATTTTAGTAATCTTTCAATATTAGATGTAGAAACCAAATTGTATAAAAGATTAGTTGCGGAAATGATATATATTACACGACATAAGAATAATGTTAATTTCAGCACTGATACTAACAACCTTAGTACAGTTTATAATAACCTTATCTCAAAAATTTCCTAGACCTTGGGTATGTTTAGGGTTATCTTTTCATTGCTCATATTTTATATCACACGACCATAATATTATAATGTTAGTGATTTAGTTTGTAGTAGTTTTTCGTGTATTTTTGCATTAATTGTTTTTTGTTATTTATTAATTTTTGTAGTAATGACGTTGTTTGCGGACAATTCTACTTTGTTTTTGTTTTTTGTAAGTAATCGTCAACAATTATCAAACAGTATTTATAATAAGTAGAAGATAAATTTGTAGTTCTCACCGAATTGTAACTGCTTTTTTATTTATGTTGTTTTCTTTTTAATAAATTCACTTGGCCTGAAGAAGTGGACACAACAGTTCCACGAAACGTCGCTCTAAGAAAATATAAAGTAATTTTCATAGCCTCTTCTACAGTATAAAGGGTTTACCGATCTTAGTTTAATCATAGAGTAATAATTTAAGAAGAGGCGCAAATAGTGTGTTAAAAATCGTACTGTAGTTTTATCTCTCTTGTTTCTCTTTTTTTTACCCGTCTGTACCCCCTCTTTTCATAAACTAATAGACTAAAACCTGCTGCCATCTGCAAAATCGTGGTTTTTATTTTGCGAACTTAGTTATTTGTTATGAAGTACCAATTAGAACCTTTTCTTATATTTGTGTTTACTTTACCGTTTACCTGTTCAAAACAGGTTAATATCATAAACAATAGCTTGTATTGTTACGACACAAGTCAATGTCAAATAAACTTAAACAATATCATGCTTTATATTTAAGAAAACAAAAAGATATGTATATTCAAATATTTATTTATTTTTGTAAAATATAAATCGAAAACATAGAAATAACTAAAGCAATGGAAATTAAATTAAAAGAAAATTGTTATGGGGATTTATTGTTATTATTCGTCAATTTTTAAAATTATTCAAATTACCAGTCCACCAATAATAAATTCGTTAACTTTCAAAATGTATATACTATTTTACATATGCTTCGAGCTTTAAAATAATGAAGCTCATCTTCAAAAAAGTAAAAATATTTACAACTTATAAAAAGTTAAGAGTACAAAAAGTTTTTTAACTTACATTTTTTCGAACAATCTCAAATCTGAAAATTTGTAACTAGATAATTAAAAAAATGTAAGTTTTACAAAATGTTAAATGTTAATTATTTTAAAAAAGGAAGATGGTGCAATTTAGAAACAAATCTAAAAAAATTTAAGTTTAAAATCGTAATTGAAATTGGTTTGCTAGTTCAACAAAAAATTTGAATTTGATATTTTAATATAAATGAACTCTAGTAATTCAAGAATTTCCCAGTGAGCAAATTGCAGCTAAAACCGGCTTTTTTATAACTACTTTAGCTTTTAAAGTTACTCTTTAGAACACTTTTAAGTGGCTTGAGGAAAAACTGAAACCTCCATGAAGCGTTTAAGTAGCTAAAAATTCCGCAGTTATGTTGCTGTTAGGTAGCTCCTTTAATGCATTAAAATCGGGCTTATACAGCTCTTTGTGGTACTAGCAAAGCTTTAAAGAAGCTCTAAAGAAACTGTAAACCACCTTTCAGAAACAACTATACAGCTTAAATAGCTTTATTTTTACTACCTTCAAGTAGCTTAAAAATTAAATAAATATTTCATTAGAAAAAGAAATCTTGAAATCGTTACCTTTACTTAATTTCTTAAAAAAATTGAGAAAAGTGATAAACGAGAACCCATTGAAAGACCTAGATTTTGTTTAAAAAATTGATTATCAAATTTATCACTTATTTTTTCTGAAATCTTCTTAAACAATTTAGAAAGTAAATATATGTATTTCTGAACACCAAATTTTCTTACAAAAAATAATATTTTGGAAAAGATATGTTGATGACATTTTTTGTATTTAAAAAAGTTGTAAATATTTTTTGTAGACTTTTCTGAAGATGAGCATCATTATTTTAAAGCTCGAAACATATGTAAACGAATTTGTTATTAGTGGATTGGTAATTTAAATAATTTTAAATTAAAATTAATGTTAAATTTCTGAAAGAATAATTGACCAATTCATCCCTTAAAAGGATTTTTGACGGAGAATCCATTTGTATCACTATGTTGCGGCTTGACGAATTTGAGAACACACTGTGGTCGATCCAGTATTTCAAAATATTATAGGACGTATCTTCAACTATAAAACATATATTAAAAAAATTACGTATTATTGCTTGTCTACTTATACCTTCGTTTAGTGAACTGGAGCTGTAGAAAGAATAAATTTATTCGTCTACACGATCGTCATCAATAAATAACAATCGACGTTTTCTTCCATATGTTTGAGAAACTACTACATTTGAGTATCTTAGGTTGATGTTCATATCAACAATTACAGCTTTTGTAAAAAATTATACTAAATAAGCCCAAAAAGTAAAAAAAAATTAAGTTGTAAGTATTTTAAAAATAAAGTTTTGAAAATGCAATTAGTATTAGTATTTTCAAAATTTTTGCGATTTTTTTTAAACAATTGTAAAAATATTTTATGTATTGTTGGATTTGTATTGAAGTGCTTTCAGCATGCTAAAATAAACATAAAAGAATTTTGTTTATAATTTTTTTAATTTTTTAAAAACTAAGTATTTATTAGACAAGGTGCGAAAGAAATGCGGCCCTAACATTTACAAAAACGATATTTTTATTCGACATGCCGACATCAACAAAAAACATTTAAAGCAATGGCCAGAGCGATTATGCAATTACGATGAATCGATCATTATGCAAAATAATGAGCGCGATATCGAGCGTCTGTACAATAACGATCGCAATCATTGATCGCTTATAAAATAACAATTGCGGTTGTGGAAAAGAAATTAATACTTTTAATTATCGCATAAACAAATAAGACTAATATAACACGATTTTAACTATAATATTTACTTTAATAAATGTATAATAAACTTTAAGTATGCAGGTAGTTCACGGAAAATCGTAAAATTTTGTGTAAGTAGGTAAATAACCCTTTTGCTCTTTTTCTCGTAAGAATTTAAAACCACATACAGATTTTTTAATAAAAAGTAACATGAATTTAAACATTGAATTATATTTTTTTTGTTTACAGAAATTTAACAATGCATTCTTTTCAAAGAGAATTAGAAAACTCTTCTAGGAAAGAACGTTTGTAAAATTTGTGTCACACATTCAGCATTTTGGGAAAAACCTAGCTTTATATAAACACCAAGGTAAATCATAAAAACACACGAAGTTAAAAACAATAAGCATTATAACTACAAATGACAATACGTATTTGAAAAGAATCGCAAATTTATTTTTAATACATAAATCTTATGTTTGAGACAAATATCAACACGAGTTATGACTAATTACTCAACAATCTTTTCAGGGTCAATTTCAAATAGAAACATTTAATTTACGAAAGAACGACACTTATTTTTTAATATGTTGTTTATTAATGCTTTAAACTATTTGTTCGTAAGTTTGCATCAGAATTCAAATAACACTTCATGTCGAAAAAAAAAACATCACAGTAGTATCTATTTTCTGTGAATTTTTGTAAATATTTTTTTAAAATCTAAATATGAACAAATTTTAATTAATTTATTGTTTAGAAACACTATTAAAAAATACTTAGATATGTTGATTTTCAATACTCCAAACGTTATTGTATCCCGGAAAACGAAAATCGAATGTTTATGGCTAGATTTATGACTAACTTTACACGAGCGACTTTTTAGCAACAGTCGATTACTAATTAATTCTAAATACCATGATTGCGATCATTGATCGTGGAAAATAATAGCGATCTCAGCTACTGATTTACAGTAATTATTTTAAGTTATTGTACAATTAAGTGCAACAAGAAGAAGAAGAATCCGGAAAAGGAGATTCTCCGATGCTAATTTAAACCATTTTAAACGTTTGGTAGAAAAAAAAATTTAAAAATATTTACCTGATTGAAGGTGTAGAACAAGAACTGCAGTGTGTTTAAAATTTCCTTTCGTTATAGATTATCTCCGAAGATGCTTCTCACAAATCTTCTTTTGTTTTAAATCTTCCAAGTCCATTGTGGCAATGTTTATATTTCCACAGTCTTTAGCACGCACTTTATCACTAATAAAAAACTTAAGAAAACTAGTACCTTTGTTTTCGGTATTGTTATTTTCACAATTAATATAAACACAACCGTGATTTGTAACTTTTCCCATCTTAAAAATAAATCAAAAACATATTTACACTTAAACTAAACAAAAGTTCAAACAAACATTACTACTACCAGAATTTTAAAAATCGTATCGCAATGTTAACCCAAGAAAAACTTTCAATTCAATACCGAAGTTTACAAGTCGACAGACACGCAAGAACTGAAAAATCTCGATCCAATACAAACGTGGCGACCTCTACATCTCGATCCAATCAGTCGATACGATATCGCCCCTTAAGTTGCATTTCTTCTTACATTTATTATTCAATGGTTTAATCAAGCATTAGGAAGTCTAAAACGCTTTTCTTAATAAAAACGATAAACTCAAAAAAAGCAAAAGACTTATCAACTTGTCAACAAAGGCAGATTCTAAACTCAACAAAAGGATTGTCGTGCTAAACTTAAGAATTTTACTTTATATGTTAAAAATAATTTTTTATTAAAAATCTCGGATATAAACTAACGGCACTAACTTTTTAGAAAAATCACGCATGACGTTAGTCATAGGACGCAGGCAGCTGCCGATAAACGCTCTCTCTTGCACTGCAACTTATTTATAACACCTATCGCTTACGCACATACGTCACTTTTTTCATCACTTGTCAGGTAGATTGTCCTACCAAATTGATGTGTCTTTTATAAAATATTTATTTTTATTTATAAGTAATATTGTGAGCGCTTGGGAAAGTTTAAGTCTGAACTAAATGAAATGGTTTATTAATTTTTTTACTCTTTAAAAGTTAAATTAAAAGGTATAACAATTTGAAAATGCCTCAAGGACATTTTTGCAAAAAAAAATTTGGGTATTCAAAAATATAAGGGTTGATATAGCCCCGCTATCTCCCAGCCAGGTCTACGGTTCTGTGTTTGGGTATTTCAGGAGAAGTATTAGACAAGTTTTCAGTGTGCCTCAAATACCTACCCAAAATTCTCTACCAGTTTTTAATCTATTTGCAAATATTGAGTTTAATCTATATAAACCATCTCTATTTGCGTGTATATATAATATATATATAATCGTTTAACTTAGTTTTATATTATTTTTACTAAGTATTTTATTTATTCTAACGCATTACATTACAGTAAATTTGAATAAACCATATAATTTGAATTCAAATAAATGTGAGACTTAATTGTTTACTAAATATTGTAATAACTTAAAAACAAATTTTAATTTTTTTTTATTACTAATTATATTAAACACATTTTTTGAGGTTTGTGTACCTATATTTTAAATAGTTGCAAATTTAGTTTTTAAATAATTAATAACATTTTTTAATACATTATTTTGCAATGACAAATTTTTTAAAAACTATTTTGTTTAATGGAATTTGTAGATTTTTAAAATAGTTTTTTATTTCTATATTCAAAAAAATGCTAGCTGAAATACGTAAGATTTCTTTAAAATGTAGGTACATTTCTAAAATTTCTATTATATGCACAAATATAAAATTTTTTAGTATAAAATATTGCGTATTATTCTTATAAGCAGTAAGCACCATCGTTAATAAATTTATAATATTAAAATTATTTAATTACTATGTTAAAGTAACGTTTATTTAGTTTAAATAATAATACGATAGTTAAGCTTTGTGCTTATAGAAAATGATTTAAACAAAAAAATTACATTTTACAAAGACAAAACTTAAAAATTACTCCATAATTCATAATGATACAAATTTGTACTTTAAGGAGTGTAAAAGGATTTAATATATTTTGAAACGTTTGAAATTTTGTCATTCAAGTACTGATTGACTACATTTTTGTTACTGTTAAACATTCAAAGTATTGAGTGTATACAATTTAATTGATTTATTTTGGAAATACAACAAAAATTAAATTTAAAAACCTACAGTAACTATTAAGGAACAAATAGTTTTAATATTTGAATAATCATCAGTAAATAGATTCAAATTAGTAAACTAGTAACGTAACATTCTTACATAAAGCAATTAAAAAAAAATTAATTAAAAAATACATTAGTAAAATTGAAAAAGAAAAATTAATAATCACAATTTTAATTTAAGCAACTGTAACACTATTTGTTACAGCAAATTAATAAAAAATGTTTCTTTTTGTATAGTTAATATAATAACATTGGAGTAGTTAGTTTTTTGTTATATTTGAAAAAAAACTTTGCATCAATTATTTTTATTCAGTAATACTATATTTAACTTAATTATATTGTAAACTTCTGTTTTAATGTTTACGTGGTAAAATTAAATATTTTACTCAATTATTTAAAAGCAAAAGTTTGAAACAAAGTAAGTCATATATGCAGCTCAAACATACATTCGGCTTTTTAGATAAATATAACATTTGTTTGATGTGGGTTCGATTTTTAGCCTGTAAATGTATAACGCAAATTCGAAAGTAATAAATATAAATATCTATTGTTATACAAATAACACCACTGATGACAATTATATTTAATAACAATTGGTTAAAAAAAACTTCCACAAAATGTTAAACACGCTTTGAGTATTAAATAACAATTTTACCAAACATAAAACAAACTAAACGAATATTCTTAGATGAATTACGTCCGAAATGCGAGATTTATTAATTACAATATATTATTTACTTTGTTGTTTATTTAAAATATGTAAAAAATCTAACATTAATTTAATTTCTTTCAACAAACGAACAAACAATATTTTGACTTTTATAAGTTCTTATTATATCAATCAAATAATAAAGTAATATGTTCCACTCAACTTTTTATATTGAATTTTAATTAAAAATTTAAATTTTATATTATCACAATAAGTTATCAACGTTCACTAATACATAAAATTATAAATTCTAAGTAGGTTAAGTTAAAGTCGCTTTTCCTAAAAAAGAGTAAATCGGGACTTGAGTTTTAAACGGAGATAAAGTAGACTTTTACTTTTAAAGTGCGATTATTGAACGCGTTCTTAATATTTATTACGTATTTTTTAAATAAAAAATGTTTAAAATGTTTTATGAATTTTTGTATTTAAAAATATCAGAAATTAAATTTAAAAGTCTTAATATTATACATAAAACATAAAAACAAAATTGTATAACTTTAGACATTATTGCACATTTTTTTATACTTAAAACAAATTTGTCATTTGATTATTTTAGTTTGTTTAACAGTATAAAAAGTATACAAAGTTGACAACTATAAATTTTTTATACGTGTACGTAGAAAATAGAAAGATAACGTAGAAAAAGTAGATAATGACGTGGATATTATAGAAAAACCGCCGCCTGTCAATAACTATTAGTTAGAATTTATATTCGATGATGAAAATAATTCTACTTCTTAACAGAAACCTGAACCAAACTAAAACTGTTATTTTTACCAAAAGCAAAGTTTGTCAAAAATTAATTTATTTAAACAAAACAGTTTCTTTGTTGTCGGTTCCATGTTTGAAGTTGTAAACATAAATGTAAAAAACTTATAATAATAATATACAACATTTAAATAGTAAATAATTTTTTTGATATGGTCCAAAAAAGAAAAAAACAAAAAAATTTAACAGTAAAATTTCATTATTCTTCTTTTTGGTTAATCTTCAAATTATTTGGCGGAACAAAAATTACTCAGTTTTTTTATACTAACGTTTCCTGCGCTAAATGTGAACTTGTTCAAACTACTACAATTTATTTTAGTAAATAACATAAATTGATTTAAAAAGTCAGTAAACGTAGTTAAGGAGTTTTACATTTTTTTAAGTGATTTTACAACATTTGAAGTTCAAATTTTGCTCATACATAGATTAAACATGTATTGTTATATTTTTGTACAGTATCGTTACTTTGTAAGGAATTATGGATAACTCCGTAGCTTATACTTAATAATACATATTACATATTCAAAAAATAATCATAAACACTTTGTACTTACGTTATAATAAATAACACAAAAAAAGTATTTCCAAAACAATTACCTCAATCAATTGCTATAGCTAAAATGTGTTAGAAGATCGCTAAGCTACAATATAATTGTACAAACAACAATAACTCTTTTTATCGCAACATTTTTTTTAGATAAGAAGATGAGAGGTTTGACTTATTAAAAACCTATTTATTGAGTCGAAGAAATGCATATCGTGCATTACAAAGATGCAGAGCATTTTATCCAGATAAAGATAAAGAAGTGTCGCATTGCATATATTTTGTAAAGATAGTGCGTAATTTGCGGGAACATAATATCTAAAATCGTTGGATTGTTGAAATCAAAGGTATGTCCAGTGTTTATGTGATGGACTGCTAATGCTGTGTTTATTTTTTTGTATTGCAGTCGCATTTATTGTTATTGATCTAATTTTTTACTTTTTGCTTTGTTTGGCCAACATAAGATACATTGCATTTAGTACAGTCTAGTTTGTATACTACGTTGTGTTTTTCTATTATGTGTGTTTTGTCTTTAGTTTTACTGTACAGTATATTGTAAATTGTGTTTTTGTTAGATATTGCCATTTTAATGTTGTCTGTTGTTAAAATCGGAAATGATTCTATTTGTTAGATTAGAGACATTTATTATTTTTATATAGCGATGATAGTATTAGGGTTAGTGTTAAGGCTCGTACTAAGGTTAGTTCTAGGTACGATAATTGAATTAAATTGAATATATTTTTTGGATAGTTGTTATTCCTTAGTATGTTCTTTAAGATGTTAAGATTTTTATTGTGAAATTGAGGGCTTATTTTTTATTACTTTGATCACATTGATTTTTTAGTAGAATAGGTGTTTTAATAAATAGTTAATTGTTCTATTAGAGGTTATCGGTTTAGTAAGCAACTGTAACTAACACAATAGTGTTAATATCCCTACTAAGCCTAACCTAAAAATGGCGATAAACTTTCTTTTTCGGTTTCAAACGTGAATTTTGAATGTTATGTAGCTGTTTAAGGTATTTAAATTAGTGTTTCAGGAATGCATGTAATATTATTGTCAACATAACACAACAAAAATGTCGGTGTGAATGACAATTTGTTTTTTACATAAATGAGTAAATTATGCATTGCAAGAATAGTTACTATATGTGACGCTGGATTGCGCATTGCAGTGACAAATTTTTGAACCTACATTTTGTCATAGAACGTAAAATAACTAGAATTAAATAAAAATTTAATAATCTGGACAACATTAACTAATGGTAATGTAGTGTGGCTCTTTAATTCACTCCAATTTTTTCTTTTCAGTTTTACAGAAAGCTCTTCAGTATCTTTTTGGCCTAATCATCCTTATGACATGCAATAATTTTTGCATTTACAGTTATTTGTCTATTGTTTGTTTAACGTTCATATACCTTGTTTCTTTATATAGATTTAAATTTTGTTTATTGATTTGACTCATTGTAATAACTTGATTAATTAAAGTTATTACTTGCAGTATGCATGTGTATTGGACTAGTGAACTGTCTCCATTCAATAATCTTTTCTTGTAAGTTTTTTGTCTATGAACGTATGTGTTATAAAAAAAAAATTTTAGTTATGAATTTTTGTTATGCTTTTCACTTACCGTAAATAAATTTGCAGTGGCCAGAGAAGTGCAGACTTGAGTCACGAAACGTAGCTATACAAACAGACTAGAGTGGTTTTTATTGTCGCTCCTACGTGAAGATAAAAACACCTGTGAATCACAATCATTGTAGGTAGGATAAGATACTTTACCAGTAACTAATAAAGTTTTCAACTTTTTTTAGCATTATGCAAGAAATATTATTTTCATTGTCGACTTATTATTGAAATGTGTTAGAGATCATGTTTTAAATCTGTCTGCACTACTTGTAATGAACACGCTGAAAAAGTCGTATAATATTTCTCGGCAGTTTTAACAAAATAAGATGCTAACCCTGAACATTAGGCTAATTGATTTAAATTTTTATGTTCCTTAGTTATCTGGTATAAAATATTTTTAAAAATTAAAGTTGTAAGTACGTTTACTTACAACTTTAATTACAAATAAAACTTGACGTGGCTGTTGATGGTCTAAGGAGTCTAGAAACGTATTTCAAAAACACTTGAAATGGAAAAGTAATTACACATATTATTTTTACTGTCGAAAAATTTGCAATGATTTTGATACAAAATTTCTTCAAATACAAACGAATTAAAAACTAATTTACGTAATAACATGAAAATAAAAATATTTCAAATCTGCGAGATTATTTTCAATGCATTTTTTTAAGGTTATTATGAATACGTCTATTGCTTCTATTTAAGCAAAAAATGTCTTAATAAATAGTCATAATAAAGTTAAAATTTTTTTTAAAATAAATTAAAACTGATTCATATTTCAAAAAAGATGATGGTATGTCACTTCTAGATACAATTATATACATAGTTTTAAATGATTTAACATCAATTTTTTAATACATGGCGGTGCAAACCTTTTTATGTCGTTTCCAGTATTTAAGACCGTATCTACTCAATCACGTATTTACATAACACTTTTATTCCTTGTAGGTCACAATTTTACTCTTTTTTTTTAATTATCGTCGTTGAAACACCTTTTGTAAAGCAGTTGGAACTGTCAATATTGTGACCGTATTGAACAGCCAATATGTCAAACGTATTATTATAATGAGGAAGCTAATGGAACCTTACTTATAAATTCTGTCGATTGCTGAGGTACGATGCATTTTTACGTTTTGCAGTTAGGTTTAATTTTTTTTCTGGCATTTATCACCGTATTTATCAAATCACGTATTCAGCACATTTTTTCCTTTTAGATCGGAGTTTTACGTTTTTTTAAGATTACTATCGCCGTAAACACTTTTGTAAACTGGTCGGAATTGTCAAAATTGTGACCGTCTTAAACACCTAATATGTGAAGCGTCTTATTATGTTGAGGAAATGAATAGAACTATGCCTATAGATTCTGTCGATTTGGTTGCAAACTTATTAGTTCTATTTGTAATACTGTTGCGATATACTTGTATATTTGTTTAAAATTTTTCTATTGTGTATATTTGCTTTGCAGTACAGTGTGTTGCCTAACGCGAAGGTTTAGTGTATCTTCTATAAGATATAGAGCGTATCTGAAATAATTTAAATTTTACATAGCGCGCAAGCCGATGTAATTAAAAGTTTGTGTACAATAATTTAACTATTTAACATTTATTTTACTAGAGAACACTTAAAACAAAAAAAACAATTTAAATTAGAGCAAGCAATTTTCCGCTTTAACGTCAAACAAACATAATTTTTAATACAAAATTTGTGTCACATCAGGTATTGATGAATACACCAAAGACAATTACCATTTAATAATTGTAAAATAAAATCGGTAACTCGTAACAATCTTTATTCTGCTCAAAACCCAAAGTTTTTAAGACATTATAATCGCGTAATTAAATTCACCAAATTGGTTTAGTCGGTACAAAATAAATACCTTAAATTTTTGTAGTAGATCTAGGAAAGAGCTTGTGATTGATCCTAAAGTTACCAGATGTAATCGGCCCAAAGATCGAGAGGCTGACCCCAGGTGACAAAGATTCGTCGGAATCGGCCAAAGGCGAAAATGGCACCGTGTCGCATATCAACTTACGATTCCACGGTACGTAAAACAAAAAACACTCTAAAACGCGTAAAATAGTAAAAGGCCTTACACCGCCGATTTAAGAAACTATTTTCAACACATAACTAATAATTCACTATGCCTTCTATCTTTATGACTTTCGCGGTTATTTCCCAAGAGTTGATTGAAGCCTACACCTGGACTACATTTCGACGTTTTCAGTACTTTAAAAAAAATTGCAACCCCCACCCCTTAACTCAAAATCACTAATGTTTAATACTTCACTCCGCTACCCTGAAAGCTGTGTGTGGAATCTTTGTGAAAAAAACCGTAACACAAAGACGTCGAAAAAAGATGCAAACAGATTTAAGTACAACGTAAAAGTAGAGTTTGAAGACAGCCTTTCTCATTGTGAGAACTGCCGCGACAACAAAAATATCAACAGATTTAATTACGGTCATAAAGATTACTTGTTAGAACTTCAAAATGACTCAATTCAAAATGTAATTTAATACAATACAGTATGAATAAAGTACATATGCACTGAGAATGTACTTATAACAATGAACTTGTAAACCAACTTCATATAAACAAACTGCTAAAGTATATTTGATTACAATAATATCTCAAAAGGGAAACATAAATTACAACTAAACTTTTAACAAGGCAAAGAAAATGCCAAATCAAGGTAAATGCAAAATACAGATGTTTAAGCGACGAAATAATTTCCAATTTGTATTGTTTTGTCGTGTAGAAATGTACTACACTACTGCCAATACTACAGTAATTTTATTTATAAATAACAGTGCAGAACTTTAAACTTTTATTTTCATAATTTATGAAATAAACACTTTTTTTTACATATGTTCGTCTTATTTGCTTCGAACATGGAGCTTACTTTTAACACACTAACTTCTTCCCTTCTACATCCCTTAAATTCTAAACATGCGCGTGCGCGCATTTAAATCATATTTGAATCTTAACATTAGGCCGCCATCTTGACATAGCGTGCATTTCAACATATATAACAATTAAAATCGATTACAAATTCATTTAAACTAAAATGAATGCATATGCAAAACACAAAAGTATCTAATCTAAAGGAAGGGCACACAACTTGTTTACTGAACGTTTTACAGTGTTTCTATTAGCTAGAAGTAACTTGACCGTACGCACAACACCATCAGAAGCACGATAAAGTTCTATTACACGTCCTAGTGCCCACGAAAGTGGAGGTAAATTGTCTTTTTTAATAAGCACTATTGATCCTTCGTGCAAAAAATCAAGAAGATGAGCAAACCATTTGGTTCTTCTTTGCAATTATGGCACCACCTCGGCGTTCCAACGTTTCCAAAAGTGTTGCTTGATGTATTCGATGCGTTGTTACAAAGATAAACGATTCTCTTTAATTAACAGTAATTCAGCTTCAAGTAAGGCAGTTAATATCTGCCTATCAAAAAATGGCCAGGAGTCAAAGGGGTAAGATCATTAGAATCTGAAAATAACGGCGACAGAGGCCGAGAGTAGATCGACTCTAACTGTATCAATACAGTACTTAAATGCTCGTAAGTTAAGTTAGTATTACTTAAAACTTTTTTCAAATGCATTTTAACTATTTTGATATTTCCTTCCCAAATTCCTCCTTGATGAGGAGCATAAGGAGTAATAAACTTCCATTTTATATTATTAGTATTTAAATAGTTAATAATAGCGTCTTGAGTGCAAATGGACTGTAAACTTTTATATAATTCTCTTCATTGATTACGAGTACCTAGGAAAGTCTTGTCGTTATCGCTAGATATAGAGTGCGGCTTTCCGCAACGTGCTATAAAGCGTTTAAAGCTATCTAAAAGCGATTCAGTTGTTAAATCAGTAACCAATTCTAAATGAATAGCTTTGGTTACCAAACAAACAAATAAACAAATATAGCTTTTTGTCAATTTAGAACCTCTTGTTTTTCTATCCCTTAATAAGATAGGTCTGGCATAGTCAATACCCACGTTGTAAAATACGGATGTATTCATTTGCAATCGCTTAAAAGGTAAGTTACCCATAAACGGGTTATAAGAGATTGGATTAACCTTGAAACATTGAATACAGTTTCGAATGATTTCTTTCGTTATATTCTTTCCGTTTAATGGCCAATACTGCTCGCGGACGCATGCCAGTAAATGTTAGGCACCACAATGCAATAAGTTATAATGAAAGTGAGTCATTATGAGTTTAGTGAAACTATGCCCTTTTGGTAGAAGTATCGGATACTTCTTCTTAAAATCAAACGACGAATTTCTTAATCGTCCTCCGACTCTTAAGATATCATTTTTGTCCAAGAATGGATTTAAACATAATATTTTTGAATGAGCGTTTAAAGTTTTATTTGATTTCAGCGATTCTATTTCATTAAGAAGACTTCATTTTGACATGTTTTAATTAGTAGATTTAGGGACGTTTGTAATTCGTGTAATGATAAACGACCTGTAATTGCAGCTAATTTTGAGCATTTTGTGTTGGCAAAGAAACGAAGCATCCATGCTAACACCCTTTGAAGCCTAGTTAACGATGAAAAACGTTTTTAATAAGTCAAAATCTTTTATGAAAATTATTAAAGTAACGGATTTTAGCTTGCAACTACCTAAGTTCAGTTGACTGCTAGAGTTGAAATAAGAAAATTTTTGGTTGAAAGTTAAAAATTGTGGTCTATTCCACCAAAGCAAGTTAGATACAAGATCACGCACAGTAAATTACTTTAGCGTTAGCACGTTCTCTTAAAGGAATCGTGTGCAATGAAGAGTTAGAAGCATCAGTTTCAAAAATAACTATCGTTTGACAGAAATTTCCTAAGACAAAAACCAGCGGTAGCCAATATTGAAGTTATTTCAGCTTTAATTTGAATAACTTCCTCCGGAGAATCCGCAGTAAACAAAAGATAATCCATATAAAAATTATTTTTAATTACGTAGCACCCTTTCGGAAATTGATCAGTATGCAAATCGGCCAAATACTGTAAGCATTTAGTAGCTAAATAGCTAGCTGAACCGGTGCCATAAGTAACGGTGTTTAATTCGTAAGTAACTATTTCTTCCGTAGGATTGTCTCTCCATAGAATACACTGCAGCTTACGTTGCGGTGGGTCAACAAGTATCATGCGATACATCTTTTCGATATCCCCAGTTAAATCAATTTTATGAAGTCTAAACCTTCACAAGATGGAAAATAAATCGGCTTGTATGACTGAGCCAACTATTTGCGTGTCATTAATAGACACGTTCGAATTTGTTTTAGCGCTACCATCAAAAACTACGCGCAGTTTGGTGGGTAGAGATTGAGATTTTGTGATTGAATGATATGGTAAATAGTAATAAGGAACGTTATCTAAATTGATACTAATGTCTGAAGTTTCTATCTTTGCATAAGAGACTTGATTAATATCTACCTTAGTCATATGTCCTAATTTCGTATACTTTTGAATGAATTTAACGTATTCACCACGAATTTGTAGGTTTTTCGATAATTTTTTCTCTAAACTAAAAAATCGTTGTAACGTAAATTTTCGAGATTCGCCTAAGCGAGCAAGGTTAGAATTAAATGGGATACAAACAACAAACCTACCATCTTCATTACGTTTCACCGTTCTCAAAAAGTGCTGTTCGCAAAATCTTTCTTCTCTCGATAATAGAGATTGATTATCATTTGGTAAAATATCTTCCAACTGCCAAAATTTAATTAACGTGTCATTAAGATTATCGTCAGAAATAAAAGAACTACAAACCGTAATTGAATTACGTTTATTGGAATTTTTAGAGGTCATCATATTACCTCTTATTAGCCAACCAAATAAAGTTTATTGCAAAACAGGTTTATGTTTTCCTAATAAAATACGACCCGAGCACATTAGCTCATAGAAGTAAGAAGCGCCAATGAGAATATCTACTGGAGCGCTCACATTAAAGTTATGGCCAGCTAACGCAATTGAATTTGGAATATTTAAATTCGATTTGCTGAAGGTTTTCAATGGTAGACTACGAGTTATTTCTGGGATAATTAAACAAAAAAGTTCCTTTTGAAAGTCATGTTGCAACGATGCAATCTTAATCTTTACTAAACCCTTTAGATTAGACAATCTCAAATTTATTCCGAACACGGATACGGAAGTTGGTATTATTTTTAGATTCGTGCGATCACAAAACTCCTGAGAAATAAAATTAGATTGCGAAGCGCTATCTAGCAAACAACGAGCAGTAACCCATTCTTTATTATTTATTAAAACTTTGACAAGAGCTGTTGACAGCAATATTTGATCGTTAGCGTTAATACATGAAAGCACTGTTTGTGACGAAGTTGGAACATCACAATTTAAATTATCGACAGAGACTATGCTACTACTTGAGTTGCTAGTTGCTTTAGATTCAGCTTGAAAACATAACAAGCTGTTATGAGATTTGTAACAAAATTTACATTTGATTTTTGAATAACATTTTGTGTTAACACGTAGTGTATGTTTTAAACAAACTTTGCACACATTTATTTCGGACATTTTATTAAATCTTTCTTTGACGGAATGATTCGAAAAGGTTGGACAAACAGATATTAAATGTTCACTTTTACACAATAAACATGATCCTGCATTTGTTATTGCAAATGACTGCCTACTAGAGTTGTACGTTGAAAGCGAACTTTTAGTAGCATTATTAGCACTATTTTTGACACTTTGCATCTTCGTTCTAAGAACGTATGAATTTTGTTTATGCTGAGTATTTGCCTTACTTCAAATTTGCTAAATTCTGCTGCAGTATTTGGATCCATTTTGGATTTTAAAATATAGCAATCACAGCAGCTTTAAATTGTTCATTAGATAAGTTTATATTCTCCAAAGCGCGTAAATGACGGGACAAATTATCAAACATTTTTCTTAAATCGTATGCCGTTTCTTTATGTATTTTGTTAATTTCAAAAATTCCCTCTAAGTGAGAAAAAATAATTAATTTTTCATAATTATATCTGTCCTTTAACATTTGTAAACTAGTATTTTAATTGCCAGCAGTTACTGGCAACTCGTTAACCAATTCCCTAGCCGAACCCCTTAAAGCGTTTTGCAAATAAAATATTTTTTCGACGTCAGATAAATTTTGATTATTATCAATTAGTGCCACAAAAGTTTCATAGAAACTATTCCATTTGGAATAATGACCCGAAAAATTCGAAATTGACAAAATCGGGATGTTTACGTTATTTTCATTTCTAGATTGATTTGAATTTGAAGAAATGCTTGAATTGGCAAGTACCGTTTTTTGTGTATGATTTCTTAAAATTGTCGTAGCTCGACTAATTGAATTAAAATATTTTTCTTCAAATTCGTTAAATGATAAAGCCTCATCTGAATCAATCGATAACACTTAGACCTGCACAAATAGGTCATCATATTTGTCAATTATGGACTTAATTTGGTCCATTCTTATAGACAACGCATCTATAAATGGCTGATCAATTTGACCAATAGAATTTAGAAAATCCTCAAAACGATTTAATTTATTAATTGTTAAATTAATACTAGTTAACAGCGTTTTCGTATCTTTTGCTTTTGCCATTTTAAATAATGTAATTAAATACGACGTACCAGACTCGTTAATATTAATACAAACTGCTACACAATACGTGTAAATATTTAAAATTGTTTTAATATAAAGGTGCTCAAAGCCAATATTCGCAAATGTAATAAAGTTAAAAATAGTACAACTAACAAAGATAGTGTTTCTGTGAACACGTCAAGAAAGGATAAGAAGAAAGGGTAAAACTACCTGGCTTATCTGCAGCGATAGACGTCACGCTTCTTGAAATTTTCGTTTATTATACCAATTAGTGGTTGTTAATGCATAATTCTTGTATTTCGTAATTACTAACTGCACCGCCAATAGGTAATTTTATTGGAGCTGCTTCACATCCAAATCCATCGGCCTCGAAGTTGACCAAAATGTATTGTTTTGTCGTGTAGCAATGTACTACACTACTGCCAATACTACAGTAATTTTATTTATAAGTAACAGTGCAGAACTTTAAACTTTTATTTTCATAATTTATGAAATAAACACCTTTTTTACAAATGTTCATCTTATTTGTTTCGAACATGGAGCTTACTTTTAACACACTAACTCCTTCCCATCTACATCCCTTAAATTTAAACCATATTTGAATCTTAACAGAATTAATTGGATACAAAACTTTACTTACAATTTTGATTGACATAGATGAATTTAAAAACGTAAAACAACTTCATTACATTAATTTGAAATTAATCAAACAATCTGAAAGTAAATGAAACAAATAAAATTAACTCATTTACCGGGTCTTTTACAAAAAAAAACGCACAAACTCAAACGACGGTTACAAATTTACAAAGAAAAAGAATTGATACAAGAAATGTCGTAATTGTGAGACAGGTTTCAAACATGTAGATGATTTAACAAAATTTACTACAAAAGATCAAAAAACGTTTCTTAAGGTAACTAAGTTAGAAGCAGTGCTTTTAAAAAACGGAATTAAAAAATCAAAAATAGAAATAAATAAATACTTTTACTGAAAGTTAAAAAAATTCAATTACAATACTTGTTAAGTTTCAACATACCTTATTGCTTAACTAAATCAGTAAGAAAAGATATATTAATTTCTAACTCTTCTAGTTGTGTTTAACTAAACATAAACTACACAATTCACATACAAGTACTGAAAGAAAATGATAGGGAATGCCGCATATAGTTATGTGAAATAATGTCAGTTTCATATAAAGGAAAATCCTAATTTCTTTAAAAGAATTTTTTGAATAGATGAAATTAAGAAGCTAAATTTACACACAAAAACGTAAGCAATAAAAAAAATGTCATATGTGAGCACATAAAAATTCAAAGTGAATGAAAAAACAGAGTTTCAAAAAAAAACAAACAAAACGGTAAATACTTGGAAAAAGATTAATTGAGATTTATAGATAATTTGAATTTAGATTTAAGTTTTTTCATTATTTATTTTATACGGTTTGTCACAAATAAAAGAATTATTTGCTGTAGTTTGTTGTTTATATTAATTTAATGTATTGTCAAAACCTACTTAGTATTATTGTAATTGGTAATACGACTCATTTTAGCTAGAACTCGTCTCACTTAAAATTGGAAACGTCAATCATTTTTTTGTAGCTAATGTAGTACATTTTTCTTAAAGATGTAATATACCTATTGAAATAATATGTTTTGAAAATGTTTGATAATCATAATAAACCGCATTGTAAAAAGAGTGTTAAATGATATGAAACTAAAATTGCATTGGTTAACTTTTATTTTCTAAAGAGATTACTTATGAATAGGTAGTAACTTAAAATCCAGTAGCATGTATCATAATTCCATAACATAAACATGTGGTTTGTCCGAACAAATGTATGATGGATGTTGTTAGAAAAAGATTTAAGTGACGATTTAGGTGAAAAGATGTTTTGAACAAAGCTGTTTACGAATTATTTGAGAATGTACTTTCACGGCAAATGTATTACATTATAAAAGTACCTAAATCGTTTTTTTTTAATAAACAATGCATATTAAGAAAGTGGCGTTAAGAAATTAAAACGTATAATTGTACGCTACTGTAGTCTAATAGCGGCCTAAAAAGCGGAATTTTACATAAACGTGTTCTTGCGTTGATCTTTTTTTTATTTGGATATAGCTACAATAATACATGTATGAACAGTAATTTTGAAACCGTTTCTTTTTCTTACAGTTGCCATCTCCTACCGGATTTTGGCAATTATCAATTCTATCTTCACCATGAACACTGGACAGAGAAACAGAGACTTTGTGCTTTTTTCGTACCATTGGCGTTAGTGTTTGAGCCATTATTCGTCGTCTACCAGCACTTTCTTGCTTCAATTTTACCTAGGATAATCAACTGTAGTATCTGGTATTTTCCGTTTCTCATTACGTGTCCCAGATATTCCAATTTTTGTTTTTAATGATTTCTATAATTTCTGGTTTTTTGTTCATTTGTTGTAGTACTGTTTGGTTCTTTACTCTGTCAGTCCAAGTAATTTTAAGTAAACGTACAGCTAAATAAGTTATCAGCCATACAAAACCTTAAACGCTTCAGCCTGTAATATTTTTTAAATTAATTAAGTTGTTATTTTATGTTCATTATTAAAACGGAACGGTGTTTCTAAATTAAAATACTAAGTAACCCAAAAAGAAAGAAAATAATTAAATTTCCCGCTGTTTAAATATTATGTTTAGTTGGTAAAACCTCTTAAGTGTAATTTAAATTAATTATTGTCAAATTCTTAGACTGTGGTAGATAAGAATTTAAAATCGTCTTACTAGGCGTCATATAGTGTCTGATTGCCATTGCTCTAGTTGACAACAAGTTGTGTATCGCTATTTCATTTTAAATACATATTTTAAATATATCTTGTTTGAACGTAATTTATCGTTTGCTGGAATTATGGTTCGTACGGTTTTTCATTGCAACAGTAACAACAGACAAAGAAATTTAGACTAAAGCTTGCAAAAGTAAACAAAAATTACCTGCTATGTTGTATGTAAATTTTACAAATATAAGAAAGCAGTTAGTCATAAAAATAACTTCTAAAACGGTTTCATGCATTATATTAACTAAAAAATTATATAAATAATTATAAAAGGTAACATAACCATTCCAAGGGCTATTGGTGTAGACAATAAAATTTTCATAATTGTTAAAAGAAGTTTTCCTGTTATAGCTTTAGTTGCCTGCCACTGCGGATTGGAGACCAATTGCTTTGGTTTGCGTAGCTCTGTTTTGTATCCTCTATCTTTTATAATCTAAAGTGAGGCTAAATGTTTCTGAAACGTTACAGCATATCTTTTAATGATTTGTTTATTGACTTTTAAATACACTACTTCCAACTTAAGATAACATTTAATAAATTTACCTCGTATGTACAAAGTAAATTTATAAAGGAATGTGTTCCTAATTTTTTACAATAGAATAAGTCACAATGTACTTATCAGTTTTGCTTTACGTATTAAAATGGTTTTGTTAATTTTTTCTATTTTAATAAAGTCCGATTTTAATAATAATTATTCGTAACATTAACTTTGGGAAGAAATTTAAACGTTACGTAGGTACCCATAGAGCTAATACTTTAAGTTTAAAAATTCCTAAATTGTAAAAACGTACTATAATATTTAAATCACGGTTTACACTATTGCACACGTGGAACAATTATTAAGATGACATCAAATAAAAGAAAAATCTTTAGTACAAAAATGAAAATTATAAATAAGTCTATTCGTTCGTGAATATCTCGAACTTGCTTCTCAATAAAAAATTCTAAGTTAATAAACTAGATATCGGTTATTGCTTAAACAGATTCGTTTTGAATTAATTTAGTAAATGTAATGTAAAACCTGTCAAACTAAAAAAATTATAAGTAAAGTGTCAGATATAACTAAAGCGGTTTCTTTTTTCTTAGTTACAATCTTTTAAACAATTACAGTCGGACCTCCATTCAATGAACTCCTATTTAATGATTTTTTCTATTTAGTGATGTTTTCTTTGGGATATTGACCTTTGGGTTAAAATGCATGTAAAATCACCTCTAAAATATGATGTTCAAATTCTATATTATGATCTTTTTCAAAAAAAATGTTACCGAGCTACTTAAAGTTTTCTTGGAATCACGTACAATTTACTTTACCTTTACAATACCGCATTGTTAAACAGATAACCGGATTATAAGACTTCTTAATTTACAATACCGAAAGGCTATTACTAATGGTGCTAAAAATTCTGTACATTTGTAAATGACATAAATGCATAAATTGTTTAGAGGATTATAGAATTTCCTTCGAGTTTTGAAATGCATTGTCATGTTATTGAACACGTTTCATTTGCAATTTTTTCGTTTCAAGTTGTATAAGTGTAAAGTTGGTTAAAACTGACAAAACGGAAGTGTTTATAATTAATATTTCTTATGTACGTTTAAATTTGTGTTTTACATATTTTTTAAGTACAAATTCTATACAATGAAGTTTCTATATAATGATGTTTTTGAAGGGAATTTTGAACATCACTATATAGGAGTTCGACTGTATTTAATTTTGAACGAATGGCAAAATTAAAAAGATGAGCTTATTTACATTCAAATGTTTCTAGATATTTGTGATTGTGATTTATTATCTGACAAAGAACGTAGACCACGTTTAAAAACTCGTAAGTTCAAAATTTTTAATTAAACAATAACACCATTTACTATAAAACAAGTTTTATTAGAGCAGATATTCTTTACGTAGTTTCCTTCTCTTTTTCTTTGAAACTTTGCTTTAAGTTTTCAGTAGCTGTAACATTGTAACATTTACTTTTTCTTTTACAGTTTGTACATGTATTGCTTTTCTTGTCAATTAAAAAAATATATAATTTGTTTACCGATTGAGATTATGGTACCTATTAGAGTATCTAATTTTAATCATTTAATCAAAAAAACAAAATTGCTAAATAGTTTTTGTTAAAAATATATTCTTAATCTTTCTTCATTTTCTATTTCAGCATAACTAAGTAATTATAAACATTGACAAAAGTTTTTTCTTCTTTTACTTCTAATAACTCCAGTAAATTCCGATTGCTTTTCTTGCACTTTTAATAATTTTTATAATTTTTTATTTGTTTTTTGAGGTTATGATATAAAAGTATCTAATTATAATCGTTTAAAACAAAATTGATAGATAGTATTTCTTAAAAATATTTATGTGGCTTTTCTTAATTGCATTGTTATTGACTGTAATTACTATAACTACAAAAAATTTGCACAAGGAAAATTTTTAGTTTTACACGTTTTCTTTAATCACTTATTTAACTTTGCTTTTTAGAGTTGTTTTTGTTAAAAATGATTTCTTTCTTTTCTGTTAATCGTTAAATTAAAAGTTTATTTGTTAATAATCACGTGTTTATTACAAAAATGAATTATATTTTCATTTGGTTTGCCATTTACTAACTAAGTTGTATACTACATTTTCAATAAAATCGTGAAAATAACCACATTTTTCTACATTGTCTAGTTGAGGTGTAAAATAAGTCTTTAACTTATTCACTATCTTTAAACGTGTTCTAAACTTGTAATAAACATTTATTTCTATATATCTGATTTTTTTGAATAACATTTTTTTGCTTGTTATCTTAAGTAATTGTAACGTTATAATATTTACAAACTGATTTAAACAGTTTGTAATATTAATGTAAAAGAAACGTATACAGATCTCATTAGGAATTTTATTTAACCAGTTTAGAGTTTACTAATTTTTTAAGGAATAGTTTTTGAATTAGCTGATATTACAACAACTTTGTTAAGTTGTGTTTTTAGATAAGTTTTATATAAAGTAAGTTTTAAAGTGTCCATCAAAATTTTTGTTATTCAAATAACCTTTATTGTTTCAATAATGTTGTTTAGTTCTGACATTAACTACAGTTTATACATTTGCTAATATTTTTATATGTTAAAAAAGTATACTGGTGTTATTAACAAATTCAAGACGTTGTTCGTTTTGTTCTAGTTAACTATTCGTTTTGTAATTTTTAGTTTGCGTTACTTATAATTGTCAATTTTTTTTGTTATAAGGAAACTTTTATTAGTAACAATACTAAAAATTTAGAATTGTAGCTGCAATACAGCTTAAACAAATACAATTATAATTCGGTTTAGTTTTACAATTAATGTTTGATCTGCAGCAATTTGCATTACTTGTTTGTTTGTACGTTTAAGTCTTTAGTAATAAAATAACATTTCTTGTTTTTGTGGCAGAGAAAAAAATGTTAATTGGGATTAGGTTAATTTGTGAATCATTCGTGTTAAAATGTGCACGAGTAGATTTTTTAATAACAACTTGCAATTATTATCTAAATGTTTTTGTTGTGTTGTGTAGTTTTTTGTTTTGATTATTGTTTGTATGTATTCTTTTTTCTTATAGATAAATTGTAGCTTTAAATGTCGTTTCTCTGCGCAATAGAATGTGCGAAATGCTAGAACTGTTTTGTGTATAAGCATTGAATAATAAATGTAAGAAGAAATGCAACTTAAGGGGCGATATCGTATCGACTGATTGGATCGAGATGTAGAGGTCGCCACGTTTGTATTGGATCGAAATTTTTCAGTTCTTGCGTGTCTGTCGATTTGTAAACTTCGGTATTGAATTGAAAGTTTTTCTTGGGTTAACATTGCGATACGATTTTTAAAATTCTGGTAGTAGTAATCTTTGTTTGAACTTTTGTTTAGTTTAAGTGTAAATATGTTTTTGGTTTATTTTTAAAATGGGAAAAGTTACAAATCACGGTTGTGTTTATATTAATTGTGAAAATAATAATACCGAAAACAAAGGTACTAGTTTTCTTAAGTTTTTTATTAGTGATAAAGTGCGTGCTAAAGAATGTTAGAAAAACTGTGGAAATATAAACATTGCCACAATGGACTTGGAAGATTTAAAACAAAAGAAGAGTTATGAGAAGCATCTTCGGAGATAATGTATAACAACAAAACGAAATTTTAAACACACTGCAGTTCTTGTTCTACACCTTCAATCAGGTAAATATTTTTTAAATTTTTTTTTCTACCAAACGTTTAAAAATGGTTTAAATTAGCATCGGAGAATCTCCTTGTCCGGATTCTTCTTCTTCTTGTTGCACTTAATTGTACAATAACTTAAAATAATTAATGTAAATCAGTAGCTGAGATCGCTATTATTTTCCACGATCAATGATCGCAATCATGGTATTTAGAATTAATTAGTAATCGACTGTTGCTAAAAAGTCGCTCGTGTAAAGTTAGTCATAAATCTAGCCATAAAAATTCGATTTTCGTTTTCCGGGATACAATAACGTTTGGAGTATTGAAAATCAACATATCTTAGTATTTTTAATATTGTTTTTAAACAATAAATTAATTAAAATTTATTCATATTTAGATTTAAAAATATTTACAAAAATTCACAGAAAATAGATACTACTGTGATGTTTTTTTTTCGACATGACGTGCTATTTGAATTCTGATGCAAACTTACGAACAAATAGTTTAAAGCATTAATAAACAACATATTAAAAAATAAGTGTCGGTCTTTCGTAAATTAAATGTTTCTATTTGAAATTGACCCTGAAAAGATTGTTGAGTAAATAGTCATAACTCGTGTTGATATTTGTCTCAAACATAAGATTTATGTATTAAAAATAAATTTGCAATTCTTTTCAAATACGTATTGTCATTTGTAGTTAATGCTTATTGTTTTTATAACTTCCTGTGTTTTTATGATTTACCTTGGTGTTTATATAAAGCTCGGTTTTTCCCTAAATGCTGAATGTGTGACACAAATTTTACAAACGTTCTTTCCTAGAAGAGTTTTCTAATTCCCTGAAAAGAATGCATTGTTAAATTTCTGTAAACAAAAAAAATATAATTTAATGTTTAAATTCATTTTACTTTTTTATTAAAAAATCTGTATGTGGTTTAAAATTCTTACGAGGAAAAGAGCAAAGGGGTTATTTACCTACTTACACAAAATTTTACGATTTTCCGTAAACTACCTGCATACTTAAAGTTTATTATACATTTATTAAAGTAAATATTATAGTTAAAATCGTGTTATATTAGTTTTATTTGTTTATGCGATAATTAAAAGTATTAATTTCTTTTCCACAACCGCAATTGTTATTTTATAAGCGATCAATGATTGCGATCGTTATTGTACAGACGCTCGATATCGCGATCATTATTTTGCATAATGATCGATTCATCGTAATTGCATAATCGCTCTGGCCAGTGCTTTAAATGTTTTTTGTTGATGTTAGCATGTCGAATAAAAATATCGTTTTTGTAAATGTTAGGGCCGTATTTCTTTAGCACCTTGTCTAATAAATACTTAGTTTTTTAAAAAATAAAAAAATATATAAACAAAATTCTTTTATGTTTATTTTAGCATGCTAAAAGCACTTCAATACAAATCCAACAATACATAAAATATTTTTACAATTGTTTAAAAAAAATTGCAAAAATTTTGAAAATACTAATACTAATTGCATTTTCAAAACTTTATTTTTAAAATACTAGCAACTTAATTTTTTTTACTTTTTGGGCTTATTTAGTATAATTTTTTACAGAAGCTGTAATTGTTGATATGAACATCAACCTAAGATACTCAAATGTAGTAGTTTCTCAAACATATGGAAGAAAACGTCGATTGTTATTTATTGATGACGATCGTGAAGACGAATAAATTTATTCTTTCTACAGTTGCAGTTCACTAAACGAAGGTATAAGTAGACAAGCAATAATACGTAATTTTTTTAATATATGTTTTATAGTTGAAGATACGTCCTACAATATTTTGAAGATACCGGAACGACCACAGTGTGTTCTCAAATTCGTCAAGCCGTTAAGTTTTGACTAAACTACGCAACATAGTGATACAAATGGATTCTCCGTCAAAAATCCTTTTAAAGGATGAATTGGTCAATTATTCTTTCAGAAATTTAACATTAATTTTAATTTAAAATTATTTAAATTACCAGTCCACTAATAACAAATTTGTTTATATATGTTTCGAGCTTTAAAATAATGATGCTCATCTTCAGAAAAGTCTACAAAAAATATTTACAACTTTTTTAAATACAAAAAATGTCATCAACGTATTTTTTCCAAAATATTATTTTTTTGTAAAAAAATTTGGTGTTCAGAAATATATTTACTTTCTAAATTGTTTAAGAAGATTTCAGTAAAAATAAGTGATAAATTTGATAATCAATTTTTTAAACAAAATCTAGGTCTTTCAATGGGTTCTCCTTTATCACTTTTCTCAATTTTTTTAAGAAATTAAGTAAAGGTAACGATTTCAAGATTTCTTTTTCTAATGAAATATTTATGTAATTTTTAAGCTACTTGAAGGTAGTAAAAATAAAGCTATTTAAGCTGTATAGTTGTTTCTGAAAGGTGGTTTACAGTTCCTTTAGAGCTTCTTTAAAGCTTTGCTAGTACCACAAAGAGCTGTGTAAGCCCGATTTCAATGCATTAAAGGAGCTACCTAACAGCAACATAACTGCGGAATTTTTAGCTACTTAAACGCTTCATGGAGGTTTTAGTTTTTATACAAAACACTTAAAAGTGTTCTAAAGAGTAACTTTAAAAGCTAAAGTAGTTATAAAAAAGCCGGTTTTAGCTGCAATTTACTCACTGGGAAATTCTTGAATTACTAGAGTTCGTTTATATTAAAATATCAAATACAAATTTTTTGTTGAAACCAATTTTAATTACGATTTTAAACTTAAATTTTTTTAGATTCGTTTCTAAATTGCACCATCTTCCTTTTTTAAAATAATTAACATTTAACATTTTGTAAAACTTACATTTTTTTAATTATCTAGTTACAAATTTTCAGATTTGAGATTGTTCGAAAAAATGTAAGTTAAAAAACTTTTTGTAATCTTAACTTTTTATAAGTTTTATAAGTTTTATAATTTATTATTGGTAGACTGGTAATTTGAATAATTTTAAAAATTGACGAATAATAACCATAAATCCCCATAACACTTTTCTTTTAATTTAATTTCCATTGTTTTAGTTATTTCTATGTTTTCGATTTATATTTTACAAAAATAAATAAATATTTGAATATACATATTTTTTTGTTTTCTTAAATATAAAGCATGGTATTGTTTAAGTTTATTTGACATTGACTTGTGTCGTAACAATACAAGCTATTGTTAATGATATCAACCTGTTTTGAACAGGTAAACGGTAAAGTAAACACAAATATAAGAAAAGGTTGTAACTGGTACTTCATAACAAATAAGTAAGTTTGCAAAATAAAAACCACGATTTTGCAGATGGCAGCAGATCTTAGTCTATTAGTTTATGAAAAGAGGGGGGTACAGAGAAACAAAAGAGATAAAACTACAGTACGATGTTTAACACACTATTTGCGCCTCTTCTTAAATTATTACTCAATGGTATAAGTAATATTACACGTTATCGTTAACAAAAGGTACATGATTTTTTTTTACGATTTTGTTATTTTAGTATAGTGTCCGAGTGCAATATTTACCCTTTCTGTTTTTCTTTTCTTTCTGCTTCTCAACATGAATAATTTTTATGTTACAAATTAAGATTAATTGTAAACTGTAAGCTTTTTATGTACTACATAATATACTTTTGAACAATTTTACTTAATTTATAGAATTTGTCACGATAATTACATAATCATTATCATTACATTAATTACTCGCTTTCTACATAAGCAATTACTCGTTATCAAAAATAAAATTAAGATTTTATTAGCTAACTTGTCACTATAATTATGAAGCGATTACCAATAATTTGACACAAATATTTTAATATTTTCTGTATAGAAAAATTTTATTTTCTAACACTGTAAAGATTCATATTAAAAAATATAAGCAATTGTAAATAAAAATTTGACATAAGTTAAAACCGTTAGAAATAATGAGTCACAGTACATTTTACAGATTTTGCTTTTTGCAACATTTTAAAGTTATTTGTTTTTCTTTAAAAAAAAAACTCTGCTAATTATTTAAAACATTCAAGTTTTATTAGTTATCAAACTAAAGTTGGAAAATTAGTGTAAAATACAAATTAAAAACAATTATTTTTGAACGATTGTTTTAAATTTTTACATTGATTAATTATAACTAACAGGAAACAAAAGTAAACTTTAAAATGTTTTACATTCTTTAAAACTCTTAAAGATTTTTGTTAAACATTTGATTCAATAACTTTGATAATGTTTTACTTTAAACTAAATTTTAAAAAAAGTAACTTGAATTTTTTGAACGTTAGTTTTTGAATCGTAGTTAAAAATGTTATTTCTAAATTAAATTACCTGTTTAACTTGTATAGTGTAAGTACAACGTTTAATTTGTTTTTATTATTTTAGTAGTTGTATTATTTCTTAGATGTATAACGTATTTCAAATACGGGTAAAAGAAATTAGATCGAGTATCTAAACTCAATCAGTATAATTTTTTTATTATACAGATCAAAATTATAACACACTTAATGCTAGGAGTGTGTACCAAAACGAACCCAAAACGTGCAAGTTTGGACCTACTTTAGTATAGGAGATAAATGCTTTCATGTTCAGCGACATTGAAGATGAAGTGCTTGAAAATTTAAAAGATTTATCTTAAAATGTTATATATAATAACAATAATAATGTATTTGGTTTGCAAAAGAAAATTTTTGAACAACACTACTTTAAGGAATTTACACTATGTTTTGTTTGTTAGCACTTAATTTAAATTTCTCGAAGGACCAATTGCTTTATGGCGCAATAACCAATAATAATAATAATATTAATAAACACTCACTGTATTAAAAAATAATTACTTTATTTAACTTAAAAGCATGTTGTTGGCAGAACGACCGTTACAAGAAGACTCTACCTAAAAAACGGATGTAAAAATACAATTGTCCACCCCTCCACTTTTTGAAGAAGATCGAGCGTCTGTTTTTCCAACACACTAATTACATGTCATTGGAACCGTTTATTTGTTGAAAGAATTTGCAAACTAAATGAATCGTCAGGTATGCATTATAATACTTTAATAATAATTCCAAAATTTTGTTTCGTCAATGACACTTTCTTTTATTGTAGCGATCAGACTTTGTTCAGTTTTAGCTGCGTAACTAGTAAGAACGTTTTAAATTTCTGTGTATTACAATCGTAAGTGGTTTAATTTATTTTTTGAATTAACTCTATACGCTTAAACGCATGCAATTTTATGCTTTACAAAAGATTATTTTAAATTAAAAAAGTTTTTTTAGTATTTACCTGATTAAAAGTTAGATTAAACTGTAAAAATACATTTCTTAATTTTAGTGATTTTTAAGTTTGTTAACTATTACTTTAGTTTTTGACCATTTCTTTTTTTAAATTAATTTCTAATGTTATTGTTTAAACTATCTCCTCGTTTAAAAAGAAGCAGTTGATACGTTCAAGTAACATTAATTTTTCTTAAAAAACAACTCATTTACATGCAGCAGTGTTTGTCCCGCTGTTCTTATAATCAACATTAACTTTTTAGAACAAATTTTTTAATAAACGATTCTTTACAGATTACTGAGAGTAAAACAGAAAGAATGTGAAAGTACCGACCACTAGACATGACTTCTCTAGTGGTCGGTACTTTGACATTCTTTCTGTTAGTAGTTGCTCTGTAGTCTCTTCGTTAATCGAAATTGGTTACCAGTACAGGTTATTTATAATTCTCACGTCGTTACTGTCTAGGCCAATTCTTCACATCCCTGCATCTTTCTACGATTACTTGCATGCCAAAATTTGCCTTAAAAATCCGATTTGCGAATGCATTCTTTATAAATTTGTAATTGTAATTTAAGGTAATATTTTTAACATGTGGCTCATTAAGCTTGTAGTTTTATAGTAGCTACATTTTTGGGAGTTGTTTACTTTTGGTAACGTTATGAGAGTAGATGTTAGCTATTACTGTGGTATTTCCCCCTTTCATAGATGTCGTTGAACAGATTTCTTATTATTTTTATTGCATGTTTGACCTCTTCTTTGCATATTTTAAGTCCATTTTTAGTTTTATCGACATTTAATTTTGAACTTCTGTTATCCTGAAATAATTTTTTACGTAATTTTTGCTCTGTAGTAAGTTGTATTTTATCTGCGTCATCGATTAGAAATTTACCTGTTTTTTTTTCTATATGTTTATTTTGTAGCTTTTTTTAACTTCTTGTGCATGTTAAATCTGTGGTATGTTTTATCTAATTCTTCAATCTCTTAGTATTTGTCTATCATCCATTTTTGTTTAGCTACACGTATCTTTTGACGGATTATTTTATTTGTGTATTTGTATTTTTTCTTGTTGTTTTTTGCTAACATTTGTTTATCTATTAACTGTATTATTTCGTCCTTTATCCATTCTTTATTGCTACTCTTTTTGTTTTAATTTTTTCTTTGTAATCTTTTAAAGCGGTTCTTTGGTCAATTTCTATTTTTCATTAATTTTGTTGTTTTCATTTATCTTTTGTTTTGTTTGCGTCGTATTCTCTTTTATTTAATTTTAATATAATTATAATAAAAATATTTTATTATTAGGAAGTACAATTGTAGTTATAAAATTTTCACCGAAAATAACGTGCACGTTGAAAAGTTCATCAAATTAAATTAAATTAATAATTAATTAATTAATGTTTTCTTAATATTAACTTTATACTAAAATATTAAATGTACCTAATTATTAAAATAGTTTATTTTTTCAGATGTTTGAAAAAGCACTTGTAGTGCGAAACGTTACAAATTATAATGTTAACACAAAGTAATTAAAAATATATTTTTAATTCGAAATTGCTGTAATTGTATTCTTCCAAAAACCGTAACGTAAAGGACATTGAGCTTAAAGCAATGTCAATGTAATTGTGCAAAATTTACCATAGTGAAATGCTGGAAGACAGTTTTGTTTTTTTAGGGTTTATTTAGAATATACACTCTAACGTAATTCTCACAATAGCAATTAATAAAATATTGATGGCAAAACCGTCTCTTAATAGAATTTACTATATATAAGCGATAACTGTAAGAAGATTTCACCGACGTCAACGGCCGCAAAGCGTCGTCTTCAAGAAAATCAGTTGCGGCCGCGCCAAAAAAAAAAATGAATACGACGATAAATTAAGAAAATTTAGAATATTATTTGATTCTTTTTCTTTTGTAAATTTAATATTAGGATGTAATAAGTTTAGTAAATTGACAACTATTGATGTTTTTTAATTATTTTATTTTTATAAAGATTAGAGATTTCTAAGTTAGATAACAAAATTTTGGCTATTATTAGTAAAAGGTTATTTTCTATAAACAAACCTGTTTTTTGAATAAATGTTTGGTTGTTAAATAAGAAAAAAATTGGTGTATTTGTAAAAGAAACTTTTGGTTTTATTGGATATTTTAGGAAGACCATATATAGTTTAATGATGCGGATTCTGGATCGCTCGTATAAGTTTGCGTAAGTTTAAGTGAGCGGAACATTTAAAATTCGAAGTCTGTGTAAGTTCGGTCACTTGGATAAGATCGGGTAAATTTGTGTAAGTTCGCGTGCACTTTTTGTGCAAGTTTGGATTTCGTCGTAAGATCGGGTAAGTTCGGATAATCGGATGAGATTGGGTTTTCCCGCTTATTTTAAATCTAAATTTTAGGTATGATTTTTAACATTTAATTAAATTAAATTAACTTGAAGAGGTAAAAATAAAACTATCATCAACAATAAAGTAGTTTGGCTAATTCGTTTATCCCAAAACATAAGGGATAGTTCCTATCAAAATTTTTATAACCACTTTCAAATCACACATCAGATTATAAAAGTTTATATGTCAATTTGCGTATTTAGTATTTGAGAATAACAAAATAAATAACTTTTTGAATGAAAATTTAAAATGGCCAATGAATATTTGAAAAGACTAAATTTAAATACGCTGTCACCAACTTAAGATAACAGAATTTAATAAATTTTTAAATTAAAAAGTTTAGTTACATAAGGTGATCTAGCAATTTTGACTTCAATTAAAGAACATTTAAAATTGCTTGATGTTAAAAGTGTAGAAGAATTATACATTCCATTTAGCAGTAGAGAATTACACAAATAGAGTTCGTTTCAAGACTAAAGAACCGCTGCGCAGAAACCAATTTTGTTCCGAATGTCAATACACTAGCCAACCAAAAAACGTTTGCACTTTTCAGTTTTCACACGGCGTTTGAGGTGTCGAAATTTATTCCATAAGTTATTACAAATTCTTTTTCATCTTTTTGTTTTATATTTTATGTGTGCGGGTTGCGATAGTAAGAAACAGTCTTTCTTAAGGCTTATCCAAGAAAAAGTTGTGATTAGGTATGTAAAAATTAACCAAAAGTTATCAATTACTAACAATACATTTTTTTTTTAAATTACAGATCTTCTATATTAAAGACCGGTCGATTCAACCAGTATTTTGTAATTAATCAACCAATTGAAGATTGGTAAGTACTTTCTAATTCGATTAATATGATAAAGATATAATTCATAATTTCTGGTTTACATAACCTCAATTGCATTAATATATAATAACAATCTTCAATTAATTTAATTACAACAGTTTTCAGTTTTGACTACCTAATTAACAAATACAATCTTTTTGTTTGCAGTTTACGAATGAATAACCGAAAAGTAGTTCATAACCAAGGTCGGCAAATTGTCTACAATGTTTACCAGTTTATAATAATAATAATAATAATGTTTATTGATCTTAACAAAATACATTTTGCGTGGTCAATAGGATGCAATCAGCAAAGCTGGTTTTCATTGCATCCCATTTTACATATAGATTTATGTGCTACAATAATTTATTTTTTAATTTTAACTTAAAATTATATAATGAGCTGGTGCTCAATATTGTGTAATACTTATTGAACAGAAATGCGCTTAAGTATTGAAAGGAACCTTTGAATTTTTTACAGTGGTGCTTAGGGATGCGCGCGGTTCGTTTTCTTTGCCCATGTTCACGTTTTATAAAGTCGATGGTACAATATAAGTAGGCTGGTGTTTTTGACATAAGAATTTTATATAGAAGTGTCAGAAATAACATTATATATCTATCACTTATTCTAAGTATTTTGAGTTTATTATAATATGGGGTAACATGATTATGCTTAGGTATAAAAAAAGAAAACCTGAGACAGTTGTTTTGAACAACTTGCAACTTGTTTTTAAACTCATTTGTCAAGTGACCGTAGTATGTTATTAATCCATACTCAATTGAGCTGAGGATTAAACTGCATGTTAAGTTATATTTAATATGTGCAGGTAAGTAATTTTTAAATTCATATAAAAGTTTTAATTTGCCATAGCTCAATCGACATTTGGATATTACATGCTCAGCAAAAGTAAGGTCTTGATCAATTATGATTCCCAATATTTTAACCGACTCCGAAAATGTTAACTCTTGTCTCTCTATGATGATACTGGATCTAATGGTATCATAACATTTTTTTCTAACCGATGCTTTGCCGATACAAAGAACTTTGGTCTTTTCTCCGTTTAAAGTTAAACCGTTTTCATTCGACATTGTGATCATTCTTTGAAGATTGTCATTCATTTCCTCAATAGCTTCGTTGAAATTTGAAACCGATGAGTGTATATATAATTGCGTATCATCAGCATACATACTGATTTTGCAATTTTTTGTAAGTGTTTTGTCAAATTCTGCGGTGTATATAATAAACAAAAGTGGCCCTATAATACTGCCTTGCGGTACGCCATTGTCGTTAGGTATTATCTCTGAACATATTGATTTATTGTTCAACGAAAGTTTTACAAATTGCTTTCTGTTCTGCAAGTATGATTCTAGCCAGGCTAAGGCTTGAGTTGAAAATCCGTAATAGTGTAGTTTTGCAACAAGTAAGGGTCTATTTAAAACATCGAAAGCTTTCGAGTAATCAAATGCAGCAAATATAGTAACTTCATTATTATCCCAAGCGTTTGTAAAGTCGTTGATAATTTTTAGAATATTGGTATTTGTACTGTGCCTAGGTCTGAAGCCGGACTGGAAAAAGAGTAGGATGTTGTTTTTTTCAACAAAATCTGAAATTTGCTTGTAAATCCACTTTTCAAGGACTTTGCTTACAACTGGTAAAATAGATATCGGCCTTAATAAACTATAATCATCTGCTTGATTAACTTTAGGAAGCGGTATAATACACGCAGTTTTCCACTTGTCTGGAAATGTACTTGTATCAATAGAGAAATTTATTATATGTGTGATAATATCTGCACACAATTGGCCAGCTAATTTCAACATAACGATACTAATGTTATCGTTCCCTACAGCACTGGATTTGAAAAAGTTAATTATTTTATTTACTTCCGTACTAGAGATGTGC
Source organism: Aquatica leii (assembly GCA_035610365.1). Taxonomy (NCBI): domain Eukaryota; kingdom Metazoa; phylum Arthropoda; class Insecta; order Coleoptera; family Lampyridae; genus Aquatica; species Aquatica leii. The sequence goes on from CM069432.1 coordinate 106,316,697, forward strand.
TTGAACTTTAACTTTTCTGTAATGTTATCGTAGCTGTTTTTATAATAGTAGTCAATTTTATTATATGGAATGTTTTTCAAGGGAAGAGCTTTAACAAAGTGGTTGTTTATCTTATTAGGATCGGTAATATTTAATGACATGGTTTTTTGAGTTCGTTTGTGCACCGAGTTTTGTTTAAAGAAACACCACAATTTTTTAGAGTTGTTTTTTATTTCATTAATTTGATGATTGAAGAAGGCTTTCTTTTCGTGTTTTATTGCCGTAGTTACAAAATTTCGCATTTCTTTATAGGCTGCGAGATCAGCCTGCAGTCCGAAATTTTTGTATTTATTATGCATTTTGTTTCTTTCTTTAATCATAATTTGAATAACTGGTGTTATGTACGGGGGCCTCCGGTTTTTTGGGGTAAACGTTACTATAGGGGCGTGTAAGTCAAATAGGTATGCGAAAGCTTCGTTGAAAAAATGAATTTTATCGTCTATTTGAGGCATAGTCACTATATCATACCAGGGGAAATTATTGACGTCTTCCATAAAAGCATTCCGGTTAAAATGCCGAAATGATCTGCATGTGATTTGCCTGTGTTGGGAGATTATGTGAGATATATCAAGAGTACACGACGTTAACATATGATCACTTATGTTAACGTCTTCACAAACGGCATTCGAGCTTGCCAAATTATCTGACACACAGATAATATCTAGTAGTGACTTAGATGTAGTACTGATTCTCGTAGGTTCCTTCACTAATTGCTTAAGGGCAAATACTGAAAAAATGTTTTCTAATTTAAGTGCGTCGTTATTATTGTTCAGAAAGTTTACGTTCAAGTCGCCCATAATAATAAGTCTATCCACCTGAAGAGCAACGTAAGCCAAAATGTTTTCAAAGTCTTGAAACCATTTACAACATAAATCTGGTGGTCGATAAAATACACCAATACCATAAGTTATTTTCTTGATGCTTACTTTGATGAAAAGATGTTCGAGTTTAGTCGCGCTGGTGTACTCAATTATCATGACCTTATACCTGAGGTTGCATGAAATGTACATTGCCAAACCGCCTCCCCTGGTTGTACGATCTGCTCGAACTAAATTGAAGTTAGTTACAGCCAGCAAATTATCAAGAACTTTGGGATCTAACCAGGTTTCTGAGATGGCAAAAATGCTAAAATTATTAGTTGCTAATAAAGAGGGCACTTCGCTAAAGGATGATGATAGGGACCTTATATTGATATGCCCTACTCTGAAATCTGACCCCGAGATATATGAACTATTATCTATTTGGGAACAGTGTTCATCACATGTTAGTTTAATTGAGTCATTTACAAGTTTTTTGAATTGAGATTATTACTAGGCTTATGTTTCATTGTATCAATTCCGAACACATTTTGTTTTAATGTGTTAAGCATTTGTGTGTATGCGGTGCAATTATTGCGATCCCACGCCGCATGATTGAAGTTACATTCAATTTTTTTCACATTATTGTAGTAAACACAATTTGAGCATTTATATTTGTGTACGTCCTTTACTTTACAGTCGCGTACACCATGGAATTCTGCACAGATTGGACAAACAGGGGAATTTTTGCGTGGACAGTTTGCCGACGTGTGGTTGAATGCGTTGCACGTAAAACATCTTTTAAGTTCCATACCATCATAGATTGAGCATCCGTCAAAGCCAATTAAAATATGTCCAGCCTGAAGCAGTTTATTGTACAGTACCGCATCAGTATTTACAATCACCTGAAATATTTTGGAGTTTTTCTTCACCGGCGAAACAGACAAAATATCACATTTTGTGTCTTCTGAAAAGTATTCACTATTTTGTAATTTCAAGTACTGCATAATAACTTCAGGATCTAGTTCTTCTGTTAAGCCAACAAAGCGTAACTTAATAGGAGTTGGATTGAGCTGCTTTAGTTGATAATTCTCAGAGAGATTTTCTTCGGCCTCTTTTAGTAACTTAGCCGATTGTTTGCTGTCTGCACAGCTGACAACTATTCCGCCTTTTTTGGTTGTCTTGACTTGTTTAACTTCGATTTTCGAGGCAATTAAGTTAACCTTGCTGAGAACATCGGACTTGGTTGTGTCAGAATCTTGTTTGTCATCTTTTGGTTTTATTAGAACTTTTGTTTGAGCAGCTGCAGCAGCGATATTTGCATAGGAGCGTTTACTATTAGAAAGATCCACCTTGTTAGCAGTTGCGGTAAATTCATTCATTTTATTTGCAATAGCTCCGAGAGCCTCTTCTTTTAGAACGCTCAAAGTTGATGTTAAATCAGAAATAAGTAGCGACTTCATCTCATTGAGTTTAAGATTAACTTCATTTATTAATGCCTCAGAAAGACAGTGAAATTGCTGATTGCGATCAACAAAGTCAGTGCGTACGCAGTCTTTACAACGCCATGTAAGGCCGGGATGGTTTTTGAGATAGTTCACCAGTTCGACAGGTAATTCAACACAGGAAAAATGATACGGTTTATTACAAGGCCCTGAACAATTAAGACCTGGTGTTTTTGATGTGAAGTTTTCAGCACACTTAGAACACGGAGGCGGCATTTTTATATGCAAACAGAGTAACACGTTGACCACTACCTAGACTAATGTTTTGCAGGAATCACTCTGATTATTTACAGTTAAGAATGAGATTAAATTAGAATTAAATAAAAGTATGTAGAAAATGTATTCTTAAGCGTATGGTGTGTTGCTTATTCGAAGTTTTGATGTGGGTTTTGTTGTCACTAAATTATTTATCACTTCATGCAATATTGTTAATGTTTGACCTTAAAGATATCAGTCAGTTGGAAATTTTACTCACTATTTGCGATATTTATTTTCACTTTGCTGTTATCTCCTACTCCTCTGTCCATTACACCATTCTGTTCTTTTTTATGTTGACCACCGCATGCTTCGTGCTTCAGTTGTTTACGTCGTATAAATTAAAAATTAAAATACACCACAATTATTATACAAAACAACAAAATATCACGGAGCGAAATAACGAAATATTTACTGCGGAAAACGATTTTCAAATATCAGAAAGAAAAAGAAGAGGGATTAGCAATTCCTCTATCCCAATTACGGGAACGTGTTGCTGAAGCTACTGGTGTGAGTCTAAGTACTGTAACGAGAATTATTAAGGAAGGGAAAAGCACACCCGAAACAAGTCAACCCGGCAGCAGTAAATTTTGTTCACCAAGAAAAAATGTTACTCAACCCAGACCTAAGTCAACATTAGATGCATTCGATGAAGAGATCATACGAAAAGTAATTTATTCCTTCATCAATACTCAAAAATGTGCTCCAACTATAAGTAAAGTGTTAGAGGAGGTGAAAAGTGCGGGTGTGGAATTTGAAGGAAAGAAAACTACATTTTGGAGAGTATTGAGAAACCTAGGATTTCGTTGGAAGAAAACTGAAGATAATAGAAAAGTATTGGTGGAAAAGATGGACATTAGAGCAAAACGAGTCGAGTACTTTCGACATTTAAAGAAATATAAAGAAGAGGGAAGATATTTGGTGTACAGTGATGAAACTTATTTGCATAGTAGTCATACACTTCCAAAAGCATGGAATGATGGAAAAAATCGCAATTTTAAGGCTCCCATTAATAAAGGCCAAAGATTAATTATTGTTCATTGTGGTGGTAAAGAAGGTTTTATTCCAAATGCTCTTTTAATATTTAAATCGGGACAAAAAACTGGGGATTACCACGATGAAATGAACCACACCAATTACATGAAATGGATGGAAGAAAAAGTAATACCGAATTTACCAAAAAATTGTGTTTTTGTGGTCGACAATGCATCATATCATAATGTTAGTACACAAGCCCTACCCACATCAAGCTGGAAAAAAGATGAAATGAAAAAATGGTTATCTGAGAGGGCCATATTTTACGAACCAAATGCACTGAAAGTCGAGTTATATGAGAAAATTAAACAGTACAAACCACAACATAAAGTGTACATTTTAGATCAGCTATTAGCTGAAAATGAACATGTTGTTTTTCGCCTTCCTCCGTATCATCCGGAATTAAATCCAATCGAAAAAATATGGGCTATTGTAAAAAATCGCATTGCAGCAAGAAATATAACGTTTAAAATGCAAGATGTTAGAAGATTAGCAGATGAAGAATTTGAAAAAATTACACCTGAAAACTGGAAAAAAGTGTGTGAGCATGTGGAACAAGTGGAAAGTGATTATTTTAAAAAAGAAGTGATATTGGATGATGTTGCTGAACTAATAATAAATATTAACAATGACAGTGACGAATCCGATTTGTGGTTTTCATCCGATGATGAAGATTTAGGTTGTGAAGCGTTGCCATAGTATTAGGAAATTAAATTGTCATCAACCGAAATTTATTTATATTATATACATGTTGTACGAGAATTGCAGCAGGTTGCAGTTAGAAGCAACCATTTTAACGAACCTTTTCTGGAAAAGTAATAGTTTGTAACATTGTTATTAATGAAATTTACTTATTTTGCACCAGAAATGTTGTATAATTGAAAATGATTGTGTCGTATCTCATATTAACATTTGTATCGTGAAAAATCTCTTTACCATTCATCGTAAACTTTGAGTTTCTCAATATCTTCTGTCAGTGCCTATGTAAATGCATTTTGTTACAATGTAGGGGTTTTAGGAAGTTTGTTAGAAATTAAAAGCATACAAAAAATTTGATACATTTTTATCATTCCTTTAAGATATACTTATTTGAATCGATACATCTGTAAAGTAGTCGATCATAAATTTATATGAATGGCATAAGCTTATTAATACGAATCATTGTTACCGTCGACAATTGAAATAAATACATTATGTACAACCAAAGCATTCACGTTTAACCACAATGAAGTACATCACGTGACAACTTCCTAAACAACCAATGTATAATGTAAAAAAACATTGGTGTTGGTTCTGTACTACAATTTTTCAGATCTTGCGTTTCACTTTTAAACAAGTAACGTTCAATTTCGATGTGCTTTCTATTTATATAGTTTAATAACTAGTTGCAATCATGTTGTGATTTTTCAAGGGAATCCTCATCTGGATGTAAATAACACTTATTCTCCTATAAAGGAAATAAAAATTAGCATACATAGATTGTCTTTTGTTACGATTACATACTTAAGTAATGGCATCAAATAACGATAATTGAAAGTAGTCGATATTTGGGAAGGTCTACAGCTGATTTACCATATTACTATTCAATCTGCAATAAAGTATTATTAAGAATGAGACTAAAAACAGCTACCTATACACCTACCTAAGTATAGCTTAAAATACAGCAAAAATTGTTGGCATAATAAACATAACCCCAACTGTGAATCACCGATATTATTGCTTTATACACAATTGTAGAATTAATACTGATACTAAGTAAACATCACACTTCACCAATAATAAAGTATTCATCGTCTTGTATGCATACATTTTTTAGTTAAATTAAAGATAAACCATTACAGTTAATGTACATTGTTTACAGATGATGTTTTTAGTGCGAATTTATTTCACATGATCGTCAAATTCCGAATTTATCCGACGCGCACCTCACGGTTCTTTAGTCTTGGAATGATCTCTACCCAATATGTATATTTTTTTGTTTTCAGAGCGATGTAAAAAATCCAATAAACAGAGTTTAAAGTTGTTTTGGTCTCTGCAATTTAACTAATTTTAAAGTTTTTTTTAATGATGATGTATACATTTACAACTTAAATTTAAATTTTGCAAACAACCAGTATGCTCTGCTGTATGAACTGTTTACTGAATTTTAAACTTTGTTTATGTAAAAAGATAACGAGGCAAAATTTACCCCAGAAGAAGTTATGCTCCAATCGCAATTATCGATTGTTCTAAGCAAAAAGATAAAATTAAAAAAAGCCCGGTGAACATAAAAATAGAATTTAAAACAAATGTAAATATTACTGATAAAACTACCGCATATTGTTTAATACTTCAAGATACGATTGTAAAATATGCACCAATAAAAAATATTGTATCATTAATGTAGTAAATCATGAACGTACAATAAAAAAGAACCGCTTACTAGCAAACCTAAATACGAACTTTCACGACCATCATTAGCTGACTTCAACCCGAAGGCAACTCGATCATACTCGATATTATTTGTTTTTGTGTAAATTTATTTTATTGTTCTTAACTGTCATAAATTTTAATTTTTCACAATTGTAAACTGTGTTTGACAATTTTTGCGCACTTGTCAACCTAAAGGTCAAATTATTTTTGAGAGATTTTGAATCTTTGGGGGCCTCCTAGTCTCTGTCCGAGCAATAAAATGTTGTATTCAACTTGCTCCTGCCTAAATTGGACGCTTTTTTTCCCTCGAGGACTATTTAAACCTTCGTTTCACTTTGATTTAAAAATGCCCCCTTGGGAAAAAAAGCGTCCAATTTGCACAGAAACTGGTTAAATAAACTACTATTGTTTATTTATTTGTTTAACGTATTTAAATAAAAACTGCTAAAATGTATCGTGTTATTAATTTGGAAACTTTCATAAAAGCGTATTGCAATAATATATTATAAAAAAATTATATGATATTATTTATCTGTTTAATGTGTTTAAATTAATATTATTAAAATGTATCATGTTATTAATGTCAAAAATATTACAATGTAAGAATACAAAAAATTCTTGTGGCCATTTTTCCTTTTATAATTATTTAATTTTGAAATAAATGCATGAGTTACACAGAAATTTTCCGTCAGATACGAATTACAGGTCTTTTTTCTTTTCTGAAATGTTGAATTATTCAGTATCCACCGTTTTGTTTTGTTTGTACATTAAATTACCTGCAAGTAACTGACAGAGCGTAAAGAAACATCTTGGCGCTTGCAGTTAGTTTCCGTTTGACACTGGCAACGTGCGTAGAAGAACCACTTGGCGCTGGGGGCCAGTATTATATCCTCCCGGCAATCTCGGGCACAACGTAACAAGAGACTCCGTGGCGCAGTTCACGTTACCTCCTGTATACTCTAGTTAATTTTGTTTTTTTTTAAATCTCCGCTGCTTTTTATCTTCAAGAACTTTTACTTACGAGTAAATTTTATCATAGACCGAACAAGCCATCTTATTTTCCGAATTAACTATGGTAGTTGTACTTACCTGCCGTTTAATTTTATTAAAACCACTCTCAGATTCACTGAAAAGACCTATAGTAAAGAATTATCAAAAACACTAAGTTAACCTCGAATAATCTTGTTTACCACCATCGCTTCTTCCGTTAAATCACCGTAATTTATTCAATTAACACAAAAACCAAAAACGTGGATAATCTTAGTCCTGTTTCACATGAAGCGTACAATACGCGCTACGCCCTACGCTCGACGTATAGCGTAAAGCATTTAGATCTTTTTACATGGAGCCGCACTTTTTATCGTCTTGTGGAAAGCAAATGCAGAAGAGAAAAAGGGTACACATGGCAAACCTGAATTCGTTATCATTTAAACGCGCGACGTAGCATGTGAAAGGATTGTATAGATGCTATGCCATCACGCGCCACGTAGATACGCGAAGCGCGAGGGCTGAGCGTGTGCTCTTGACGTAAAACATAACGCGCGCATGTCGCGTTTGAAAAACGCGCCCATGTGAAACCTTGTGTCTCGTACAATGTAAACCTATTTTCAAGCGTAGAGCGTACCGTACGCTTCATGTGAAACGGGACTTAATTCTATTTCACATTTTTGTTTTAATTTTGTAAATTAAAAACAAAGGCATATTTGAACCTGGCATGTTTTTCTTCGACTAGACGCTTCCCGGAATGCCGCAGTAAACTGCAGAGAAAAAAAACAAAGGGCGTACACGCAATAGACTACAATAAAAGCGCATTTATTTGTTGAAATTAAAATTATTAAGATGTATCATGTTAATGTCAAAATTATTATATGAAACGATTACAATTGCATTTTTTTAATGTATGTGTACATTTTAACTTTACTTTCTAAATTTTAATTATTTTGTTATTTTTGATTACTAAATACATAATGAAATTATACAGTGCTTTTTTTTAAACTGGCTATAGGATTTTACATATTAATTTTTGAACCTATTGTAAGATACTGTTTTAATTAAAATTTTAAACATATATCTACACTAATATTAAGAGACAGTATTTAGTGTGATTTAAAATAAGTTAGTTTTTAATTAACCATAAAAATATCTATGAAAAGGCAATGTCTTGGTGACTCTATTTTAGTGATGTTTTATATTAATGTTCGAAACAGTAGGCTGAAAAACAGTTTTTTTGTGTTTTCTAAATTTAAAATTTATTTACGCATTCATGAAATAATTATTAGATAAGCAAGACAATTCCAGAAATTCTCATTTTTCATTATTTACTTTTATAAAACCCAATTTTATAACAGTGGTAACTTAAAAAAATACCTAACAAATATTCTCAAAATTATTATATTAATTTTAAACATAAATAAAACATTCTAGAAAATAATAATATTTAATGAATTCTAAAGAATATTAAATAGAATCAAATAAAACAAACAATTGTTAAACGAAAATTAAGTTAAATGTTCACAATGTTCTCCATATGCGGCTAAACAATGAGCAAGTTTTCCATAAAATTTTTTTTGAGGCCAAGCAAATAAAGTAAACTTCGTCTGTCACTACATGAGGATTTTTTCTCCGTTTCATATGAGCATATTATTAATACAACCCGTTGTGCCAAATGTTTCGTATAAATTAAGTACGGTACTTTTACTTGGTACGAGACGATCTGGATGCGTTGCCGCAAATATTGCTACAACTTCACGGGCAGAGTTCGTCTTTACATAAACAAGAACTAGTTCAATACGTTCATTACGCGTATACACAGGCTTATTTAAATACAAGCAATTAGTTTTATAAATCAGAAAGACTTATTAACTTTTTGACTGATACAACAAAATTGTTTTTCAGTCTACTATTTTAAACATAATTATAAAACAATAACAAATCTAAATCTTTTTTTCATGTTATAATTTTTTTTTGACTTGATCAATATTTTAATAATTAAAAGAAACATATTCGTAAGTTCAAAGTTTACTTTAGTTATTATTAAATTGTTGTCTTTAATTTGTAATTTAATACTATTAGTAACTTTTTTATTAAATTTTTCAGATGGAACAGTCTATTTAGAATTTATCGAGTAATTTACTGTAAAGTTGGTTTTTATTATATTAACAACCAAGTTCAAGACATTTAGTTCTACGTTTATCAAAGTTAGTTTTACTTAAATTAAACAATCACTTATGAAAACAAAGTTTGGATTTTGGGTATTAATAGTTTGAAAATTGTTTAATGTTTTTGATTTTAGTAAATTATTTATTTTTAGAATTCGATCATTAAAAATGTAAAATCCAAAATCTTGTACTTTATCATTAACAAAATTTATAATTTGATCTAGTTCTAAGTTATGAAAATGTTTGAATAGAGCTGAATGTTGCATATAAAATTTTTAATTTGATTGGTTTCTAACTTTATACCAAAACTGTGTTTTTTCTTGCACTAAGCTTTTTTACCTTTTGTAACTGCATTAATGGCTTGAAGTAATTTGTTGTTAGTTCTAAGTGTAAGGTACTTTGGAAATAGTTCTTCGATTCCACTTATTCATAGAAAATGTTTGCTAGGCATACTAAAGATAAAATTAATATATTAGATAAATCTGGTATTTATAAATTAAAATGCAACGCATTCTATTGTAACCGTCGTTTGAGTTTGTGCAATTTCTTTCGTGAAAGACCCGGTAGTTGAATTGATGTTATTTGTTTCATGTACTTTAAAATTGTTTTATTGATTTCACGTTGATTTAAGAAAGTTATTTTACGTTTTAGATTCATCTTAGTCAATCAATTTTGTAAGTAAAGTTTTGTATTCAAATATTTAGAAAGTATTACGTTACATAAACATTCGTATTCTGCATTTATGTCGATTTGCCAGTTTCTTTGTGCTGTCAAAATCCCGATTCTAATCTATGTTTTCCTTCCAAGATATAATTGTAATTAAATACATTTTAGCAGTTTGTTTATTTTAAGTTTGTTTAAACCTACTTTGTTTTAAGTACATTCTCAGCTCTTTTGAACTTATTTCTTTTGTGTTAGTTGTATTAAATTGTTTGGAATGAAGTCATTTTAATGATTTATTAGACAGTTGTTATGATTCAGGTCTCAACAAGTAATTTTTATGATTGCAATGAAATCAAATTTTTATATATTTTTGTTGATTTGGCATTTCTCACAATATGAAAAGGCATTTTCAAACTCTATTTTTGTGTCTGTCATAATTAAATCTGTTTGCATTCTCTTTGCACTTTTTGTTGGTATAGTTTCTTTGCACACAACCTGTAGGAAAGTGGTAGCCGATTAAGTTAATAAATGTAAGTGATTTTGGTTTGAGGAGATAGTTGATAGTTAGTTGACAGTTGTTTAAAATGCCTTAAGTAAAGAAATGTAGGTGGTTGGATAGTAAACTCACATCCTATAGATGAAGTAGTACCGCGGAAATTATGCAGAAAACATAAATTTTTAGTTCAGTTAGTGGAACTTTATTTCTCGTAGTTTCTAAAATCTACGCTTTTTTAAAAAAATTTATGTGATTTCAAGTTTTATTTTTACGTAATGTAAAATCGTGGCTTGGTGGCGGCTTATTGAGAATCTTCCGACGGAACATAGCCCTTTGGAGAACCCTTCGGCATTTTTTACTATTTATATCTGGCAACCTAAGATCAACCACAAGTTCTGAAAGCAGATTAAACGTTAAACGTTACAGTCGTTATGAACATACAAGGTTACAAGGACAAAATGACGAACTTATTCTTGGAAGATTGCTACACACGCCTACAGAAAACCCGTTTAAATTTTTTATGTACTAAAGTAAAGTCTGCCATCAAAAACAAGACTAAATATTAACAAGAAAGCAGCTTTAATTGTCAAAAATCCAGTTATGTCACGAATCTACAGTATTTCCAAGATACAAAAAGAAGTAATCCCTTTTCAACCGATAGATAGCACCATCAATTCACCGTCTCAATCGTTAGCACGTTATCTAGTTGGAAAGCTTTTGCCGTTGACAGGAAATATAGAAACTTACATTAAAGGCTTTGTAGAGAAAATTCAAAACTTGCCTATAACAAAAGAAGATATCCTATTTAGTTTTGATATTTTTTTCTAATAAAGCTTTGGTTGACGAAATACTGTTTTTGTTCAAGGAGAAAATTACTGAACAAGAAATTCTGTTCATTGAACTTTGTCTTAAAAACGTATTTCATTTATAACAAGAACTTATTTAAACAAGTTGTTACGCTGGTTTTCGTGTAACAAAAAAAAATAAGCCACGGCTAATACAGTTGTTCCCGGAGAGAAAGTCGCAGACTTTCTGATGCAAAATTATAAATTAAAATTAAAAAAGCGCCAAAACGATAAAAGGTTAAATAAGGAGATATCGCTTAACTTTACTCGCAACTCAAAAAGTGCAAATAACACGACAGAAGTGATAATACATAATATATATTTATTTTGTCACAGAAGCAGTTGAAGAAGACGAATACAGTACATAAGTATATTTATATAAAGGTTGCAAACAATATTACATGGGTTGATATCACAGGCCAGAAGTTACGCCCTTGACTAGGCAACACGTCGCACATCAAAGTGCCTTCATCGGTCTAACTTTTACATTTAACGAAGAAATAAAATTATTTTATTAAGGTAAATTACAAGAATACTAAAATCAAAAGTATAGAAAATCAAAGCGCACCAGATAAGTATGTGACACACAAAAATGAGTTTAACGTGAGTACGTGTAGTCATTCTAATAATCAACATGACCAACGAAGTAAAATAGAATATGCAATACTTACAGTTGTGTATTATCCAGTAGGGGATTAGCTAATTCCGTGCCAGTATGAACTAAAACGTAATATGAAATTTGACACAAAAACGTACATACACCGTTATTACAAGTAAAACTTGATTTAATTCATACGTTATTTAAAGTAAATGAATCCGCTGAGTTTTTCTCTGATTAACTTCCAACTTGTGTAAGTATTTTTTCCAATAAAGTGGCGTTCAACCTCTGGGCTTCAGCTACCTGACATTACAAAAACTTTTCAAAAAGCATGTGTTTTATCAGCGTCACCGATAAGATCACAGGTGGAAAGGAGGCGACCCACTAAATAATTAGTTTAAACCCTCGATACAAAAAAGTTATATAATCACATACCCTAAATAAGCTTTCACTGAGACACAAAGTCCGTTTGCGTTATCACGTGGAATCGTGTGAAACCACTTTATGATGATGAAAGTCTGGTTGAGCGCAAACCCGCTAAAACGGTCGGTGTTGTATAAGACGTTACTGAAAAATTAATCGTTTGACAGACGTGTCGAGGACAAATTTCATACTCGAAAAATTTTAACCTACTAACTTTTTAACATAAAAACGTAGAAGGAGCGGCCATAGGTTCACCGCTCGCTCCTGTTATAACCAATATTGATATGGAGCGCTTTGAATCTAAAATTATGAAAAATGTTTAGTTAAAAACAAAAACTTGGTTTAGATATATTGATGATACGTTTTTTATATGGCTTCATCGCAAAGATAAACTAAATCAGTTTTTTCAACATGTAAACTCTGCACATAATAGCATTAAATTTAGATTATAGCAGCAGTTCTGGCCTTTCTTGATGTACTGGTGATCAAAAGAAATAACGGAAAATTGGAGGAACATCCAGTACAGAAGACTACTGTTTTACATACTTTAACTAAAAGAGCTATACATGTGTCAAATAATGAAAAGCTACAAAAGAAAAAAAAGACATTGTTGGAGTCTCTACAACAAAATGGATACGGGTTCAAAAAGCTCCAAGTCATGGGAAAAAACAACAAATCTAAAAACACAAACTACTAGCACCGCTTATTTACTATACTGTATGGGTTTGACAAACAAAATAAGTAGAGTATTAAAGAAACATAATATCAAAACTGTCTTTACCACTAAGGATACCCTGAACAATTAGTTTTCATTTGCTAAAGACAAACTAAGAGCTTTAAAACATGCCTGAGTTGAGAAAATTTCTTGTTTTTGTGAATCAAGTTATATAGGACAGACGGGACGCTCTATTGAAGTTAGAGTAAAAGAACATATAGCTGATTGCAAACACAGCAAACTTTCAAAATCAGCAGTGGCAGAACACGTGTGGAATCAAGGACGCTAAACTTTGACCAAACTAAAGTGTTGGCTAGAACTCCTTTTTACTGTTCCAAATTAATCTGCGCAGCTGTGGAAATAGAAAAACATCCATATAATATAAACCGAAAAAACGGTTTAAAACTCAGCAAATCTTGGCTACCAGTATTACACCCTCTAATACAAAGATCAATCTTCTTGAAAAGGACACAAACATTTACTCCGAGTAATAACAAATCAGTCAAACGGTAACGGAAAGTTAAGGTGCGTTTATTATCTGATCGCTAATGATATAAATACCGTCACTTACACTTTTTCCTTCAATGACATTTACCACTCCAAAGATGCAAGGTACATTGTTTTGCAAAACGTTGTTTTTTTAGGTTCACGGAAGACAATGCCACAAAAGCCAACTTCTACTTTTTGTTTTGACTCTCAGGGAGAGACTAGGACGAAGCTTAAAAAGTTTGGGTGTTGAACTACGACGCGGTCTGAACCAGAAGTCGCTTATAATCGTAACCAAAAAAAAAACGCGAAAGCTTAAAATTCTATATCTTTTTGCATTAAAAACTGCAGTAGAATAAACTGAATTTGTAAAAGACCCGTGACGTGATATGCGCAGTACACGAAATTGACACAACGATCCATTCTTACAAATATAATACAATAAGTAGCGTTCTGATACGCTGTCTTTAGAAATTGCCGCAGCAAGGCTTCGCCCACAGGTCCTCTAAAAATTACGCGAACACTATATTTGTTTTTTTAAAAATGTTGTTTAAGGAAACATTTTCTTAGTTTAAGGATTTCAAATAAACTAAATATATTTACAGTTTTGTTAATTACATTATTTTTAAATAATTTGTTTAAATCGTATGCTCAAAATGCAATGTTTACTTAATTAATAATTTAAACTATGTGTATTTTTTTAAAACAAAAAACAATAAAAAAAAATTTTAATTTGTTTATTCTTCTATCTATTAATATTTAATCAAATGACGTTAAAATACATGTAAGTAATATAATTACTGGAAAAATGTGTTTAGCTTAATAATTATGTATTAAATAAAACATAAATTAAAAAAAAGAAAGGTAGCAGAATAAATGTAAATAAGTACTATTGTTATATTGTGTTTGTTTCATTCTCATAAAATTTTATATAAAAATTTTATTACATTTGTGTGTGCGTGTTTATACAAAAATAATTTGTTTTAAATATCAAAATACTGTTACGTGGATACATTTTTTTATATACTTGATTATTAAATGTAACGTTTCTAAAATTTTTAGTATAATAAAACTTACAATTTTTAAGGTAGATTTTTAAACAGTTTGACGTAGACACACAAAAAATTTCTATAATTGAAATTTCTTAAAATTAACAACTTTGTAGTTCAGTATTTGCATATATTATTACAATAGTGTTGTTAATAAAGTTGATAAGAATTTAACCTTTTAACTCACTTTAAAAAATTATAGCAGTATTTTGTTAAATATAAAAATACATATATTGCTAAAGTTATTTCTACTCCCTAAATTTTGCTGGAACACGTTGAACCGTAAATGATAGCAAAAGATTGTCAATATTGAATGTCATAAACATTACATCATAAAAAAATACAAAAATGTAGACTATATATTTGTATGCAAAAACAACAAAATGAAACGTAAATTTTAAAAATATATTAAGCTGTATAAGGGTTTTAATTTAAAAAAAGTTGTACGTTACTCTAAAAATGTGCTTAGAATTTTAAGCACGTAAAAGCTCAACATGTTTTGATGATTGCGTAAATTACAATAATTAATAAATTTAGTTTAATTAAATTTTACTTTTACATTTCTATTCATAGACTTTTATTTAAATAGATATTTATAAAAATATGTAAATTTAATTATACAATTTTATATTAAAAAATGATTAAAAACATTTTTTTCTAAGTAAAGATGTTATTTCTATTCGATATTCATGTCTCTAATGTTTAATAAAACATTAAACTTTTTATCTCTTATTATTTGCTTAATTATTTAAAACAATAAATTATAAATGACTTCATTGTTTTGTTTTTTATTTATTATTAAGTATTTGTCATGTCATGTGTCACAAAAAAAAATTTAACACTTAACACAAAGCTAAAACTTTTTTAACACATGGTTAGAAAAGATCAAAATAAATAGTAGAAACATTTAGGTGTGTTTTGCATTTAAAAATTTACAAGAAACTAAAAAAACAAAAAATAGAAACACTAAAAAAGGAGTAAATTAAAACCTATATAAAAACTAAAAAAATTTGTTTTCAAGAAAATTATAATTATAATTCTTTGAAATTTGAAATTAATGAATAAACAAAAAAATCTTTTTTCTTAATAATTAAGTAGATAATTATGTATCACTGTTGAGAAAATTTGTATATACTATAGTGAATCAAAATATGAAACAATTCGATTATACATTCAATTAGATCAACACCATAAAGTACTATTAAATCAATTGTAATTAAACATCATTTGAAACTTTTAGTTTATGTGATTGATTCAAAGAAATTCAAGTGAGTAGCATTTTCATAGGTTGAAATGTGAAGTAAAAATAAAAAATTAATCTTTTAAATAATTTTCGTTTAAGTAAATGTATTTCAATAGTATTGTACCATTTGTCTAACAAAAGGTTTTACAGCAAACTCTGCCATTAATCCTAAGCTAAAAGTTGCAAAATAACAACAAACAATCATTAAACAAAAGGTTTGAAGGTAAAAATTTGAAAAAAGTTTAACAAAATAAACTTGAAAACAAATATCGAAACATCTACAAGGTTACGTTTTAACTTTTTATGTAATGCAAATAAGAATAGTCAATCTTGAAGAAGAATTAAGTTACAGTTTGTATTATGTATAGTTTAACCCTTTCATTTTATATAAAGGATATGCAAAACAATTAGGCATTCCATATCACGTGACCTCGGCCATTTAAAAATGGTGGTCGTTGGACAAACAAACCTGTTAGTGTCATAAGTTTATTATTGAAACCATTGTTGCGGCCTTAAATACGCAAATATTAAACAATGGAAGCCTAATCCAAGCATTGTATGAATTAACTACATCAGAAAGACGTTGGGAGACATTATTTGCAAGAAATATCGGCAATTAACGCTAAGAATCTTTCTTTTGCTGAATGACGACTCGAGTTCTTATCTGGAACATGTTCCAGATGTAAATAGCATGGATATTATTTAACATAGCTACTATATGAAGGAGCAGACAAAGATTTACAAAATTACATGAATTTTCATAGCAAAACATAATGCATTGCAGCAACAAAACGAGTGGATATAAACAATATTGAAAATCAGAAAGCATTTTTAGTTTTTAAGTTATGTTTACTCATAGAAGTGAAGGGTATTGAACAAAGTAAATTTGTGCACTTATCTTACAACTGAAAAATGTGTATAAATTTTTTTTCACATATTATGATTGTATTTTAAGATTATCTTGAGACTTTCTCGTTTGTAATCGTATTTTATTATCTAGTGGTTCTGACTAAAAGGAAAATAACATTTTATGTATGTATTACTGCAATAAACTCAGATACAAATATGTATTTATTCACATTAAACGATTGACGAAAAATATTTTTATTTTACAAAAAAATGGTAATAGGAAGAAAAATCATTTATACCTCTATAAATACTTTGTGCAATTAAAGAATTCAAAGTGCAGTAGAAATCATTTAGTAAACAGTTGGTCAAGTAAAAAATGTTTACAAAAGAAAAATTCCAACAGTTTGGTTATATCAATAAGGTACTTGTAAATATAAATCGTTTAGTAAGTTGAATTCGGTTATTAAACAATTACCCGATTGTCGTTAAGGTGTACAATTAATCCTTTCTACAATCTGCATTCACTATTTTTCTATTTTCTATAAAAACAACTAAAAATGACAGTCTTGTAACAGTTTTACATACTTATGTACATATGTACTGAAAAATAATTTTTAAAGAAGAAGCTTTTTGGTTTTTAGCAATATGCTTACTAAGTAACTTTGATTAAAAAGTAAATATGTCAATATAATAGCGAAGGCTTCCACGGCCGGAATCTATACTAACATTAGAATGTCTTCCGGGTTTGGACCGTGTCATAGTTGTAACCGAAGCTGCCAACGTTTCGCCCACTTTCGTAAGGGTCTTCATCAGGGCGTGAGATAAATCGCAAAACTCAAACAAGCAATCGAAATCTAACTAAGAACTTCTCAAAAGTTAGGTTATCCACTTGTAAAACAAGCCATAACTCAAACTATGGAAAGGTAAGAAAGAAAACGATAACCTGAAAAACCAAACAAAAATCTAACAAAGAACCACTACCGAGTTAGGTAATCAACTTGTAAACCAAGCTAGATTCTAAACTCCGTAGAAGTGACTTAAGAAGAAATAGTCTCCGTATTTAAAGGAAAAGGATCGTCAGGGATGATTAAGCTCGACCCTGATTGGGTTACGGTTGTTAGGGGGCGTGTTTTTGATAAATGACGAATAACCGGGAACCAAAGAGGGGATAGTTCAAAACCATGATCGCGATTGAAGTTATTGGGGTGTTTGATGATTTCTATGCTTTCTCGGAATTTCCTGTTGAAAAAGAATGGAGATTTGGCAATCAACGAAACATTATCAAAATCTATCTTGTGACCTGTAGTAAAATGATGTTCAGCGACCGCAGACCTGGAAGTATACCTTTTCCTTATACAACGATCATGTTCTGAAATGCAAGTAATGACGGAACGACCGGTTTCACCAATGTAGACTAAACCACAAGAACAGGGAATTTGGTATACACCTTGAGATGAAAGTTTAGGAAATTTGTCTTTGGGAGAAGGAAGAATCTGAGAGATTTTGCCTGTCGAGTTGAATATGGGTTTAATACCATTCTTACAAAGAAGTTTCCCTATTTGATCTGTAACCTTGTGAATGTAGGGTAAAAAGGCCAATTTCGAGTTGGATTCGGGAGTAGAAATGTCCTTAGGTAATCGAGTACGTGGATGTAAACGACGATTAATAACTCTATGAATACCTCGCTTTACATAACCATTGTTCACTAAGGTTCTAGTAAGATGACGGAGTTCTGAGTTTAGATTCTCAGGTTGACAAATAGAAAAGGCACGATGGACCAAAGATTCAATAACAGAACGTTTCTGTGCAGGATGATGATGAGACGAAGCATGAAGGTATCTGTCCGTATGGGTGGGTTTGCGATAAACAGAATGCCCTAGAAGTCCGTCGGGTTTACAAGTCACAAGAACGTCAAGAAATGGAAGAGAACCATTACTTTCGATTTCCATAGTAAATTTGATATCTAAGTGTTGATTGTTAAGATGATCAAGAAACTTAAACAATTCAAGATGACCATGAGACCAAACAATAAACGTGTCGTCAACATATCTAAACCACACTTTAGGTTTTAATATTCATGATTCCAAAGCAACCGTTTCAAAGGATTCCATAACTACTATCGCAAAAATGATAGTCGTGCGATAACAAACATTCTCAAGAGAATAATCGCAATTATTCCCACTACTAAACTTTTATAATTTTTGCGCCACCTGGCTTTCAATAGTGTAACTTCTTTATTTGTAAAAAATTGCAGCTTTTGCACATTTTATAATACTTTTTGTTGCGCTACCTGACTCACAGTAGTATAACTTTTTAATTTTAATAACTTCACCGTTAAACCAGCACTTGCTAGAGATTACACTCTAAGCGTAAATATGGCCGACGAAACCCCGTTCTTAAAATTACGTATAGATTGCGCGTATAAACGACGCCAAATAGTATGCGCCATCTACTTTTGCTGAAAAGTTTTCGGAACAAAGGTTTCCATAAGATATTCTGTTTTTCTACTATATAGTCTTTGATTGAAAACTCATTGATTTAAAAGAAACACACAACGTGTCTTTTATTAAAACACAGGTGCTAGAAGTATAGTGATGCTGGTTCTAGACCACATTTTCCCGCGTTTTTTTAAACATTTTAGTTTCGGCTGCGTTTGTGTAAGTTTGGGCGAAATCGTATTTTCTTCGACTACATTTGGGTGCGCGCACAATTTTCTAATTTGAATTTTGTGTAAGTTCGGGTAAGATTGTAATCGGATGAAATCGGGTGTACCCGTTTTTTTAAAATTCAAATTTCAGGTAAGATAGCCGCTCTGGCTAAAAATTTCTAGCCTTTAAAAATGTAAATTTAAAATGGCCAATGAATATTTGAAGGGTAACAAAATTTAATAGATATAGCGGGAAATATAACTAACTTCAATAATTTTGGCTCATCCTGTAAGTTTGATTAAAATAGTAACTGAAATCGATACGAAAAAGATGGAAATTAAAATAAACAAAGCTTTATTACACTTTAGTAAATATTAATACTTTAAATAAATTCCACTTCTCGTTATTAATATTTATTAGTGTACATTACATTACATTATTAATAAAAAATTTTATTTACCTATAATTTATCGCATTCTCGTAGTAGTTCTTCAATAAACTCTATTCATCGTTTTTGCTATTTATATACAAAACATGTTTACTATTATATTTAATTATTATGTCTTTACGTTTTGTTACGATTCTTGTAGACATTGCAACAAAGTTACATTATTAATCTTCTAAGAATACGGAAAACATCTTTCTGCCTAATAAGATTAAATTTATGACAACCTGAAAAATATTTTCTTACATAATTGAATTAGTTAGGGTTTAAATTACGAGTAAGTTTATCTTTGGATCTAAATGAATCTAAAAATTTTAACTGAAAATTAAGTATTTTTCCAGGTTGATTAATTATATTTTTTGTACTGCCAACACCGCAAACGTCAATATTCGTTCGTTAGTGTAGTTACGTAATGAACGAAAAAAGCTCTAGGGTGACAAAATGAAAATTAGGAATCCACATAAAAGTAAGTCTTCAAAGTCAATTAATATATTAGAACGAGTATGCGACAGGTGGAAAAATCATTTAAAAAATCTTAAAATTTAGTTAAAATTGCAGAAAAACGATGTTAAAGTTAATGTCAAATTTGACAGATTTAATAATAAATGTAGTACCAACATTATATTTCTGTCGGTTTTTTTTTATTTTTTCAAAAAAAAATGTAATTTTATAAAAGGCAACATAAAAAATAATGTACATTACTCTCGTCGAAAGAATCATAGCATAACTCACTCACATGCAACGCTCGGCCATGCGGCCTCGCGTCGCATTAACGTTTGTTTTGTCATTTCTTACTTTCTACTCTTGTTACGTAAACTACTATTTACGTTTTGGTGTAACAAAGTTTCTTTGCGTCTGCTCTAGCTCTTAATTCATGACTAAGGTGGGATGGGATATACCTGAAACAAGTCCCCTTTGTTGGTTAACCCGCACTTTAGTTTTCAGAACTTCACTATCTTTTTTCGTATAGAAAAGACCTGTAGTTTGCAGTCGTGTTTAAAGATGTAATAGTATAGTAACTAGTTTAAATTCATGTATTTTAAGACAATTTATAAGAGTATTTTAAAATAAGTAACACCGTATATACCAATAATAAATAATATGTTTGTGTGTTAAAAAACTGTTTTACGTAAATGTAGCCCTACGACTACATTAGTAGAAAAAGAAAGGTGTAGCTCGAACCAGCTATCGAGGTTTTGTTACAACTACAATTTTCTAATTCAATAAAACAAAGTATTATAAATAAATTTTCTTGCAATCGTTAGTGCTTTTATAAAAATGTGTGCGCATTTTAAACTTCTACATGTATAACTTTTGCAGAATTGTAGAATAGACAAAAAATCAGTATTACTAGAAAATTTTAAATTCTATTTAGCAACTAAGATACTTTTTGGTTAACGGCAAAAGACGTTGGTAAAGCGATATCCACAATAAAAGGTTTAACGATAGGTTCGGTAAACTCATCGGCGGAAGTCGAAGCATTCGAAACAACAATTTGCTTATTCAAAAGTGCAAACTGCGAAATTAAAACAACTATCGTTGAAAAACTTATTTTTGATTTGAGAATCGTCATCCTGAATTGAAATTCAATTACCAATACGGCTTAACAAATATTTAATTTTGGTTTCAATAATAGGAAAAAAAAAAT
Organism: Aquatica leii; assembly: GCA_035610365.1. Lineage (NCBI taxonomy): Eukaryota > Metazoa > Arthropoda > Insecta > Coleoptera > Lampyridae > Aquatica > Aquatica leii. Next base: position 106,338,006 of record CM069432.1, read on the forward strand.
TTTGTTGGAGTCATTTTCAATAAATCAATTACTTTCCTCAATACCTTATTTAATTGCTATTTTGTCTGCATTAAAATTGAAAGGGTACACTGGATGGGATACTTTGCCGACGGTTTTCTCAGCGAGAAAATTCTTAAGTTAACTTTGTAATACGATGCCTAAGGATGCATCGCCGCCTCTAATCAAAATCTTATACCTTTGTTTGTTATGCGATAAACGATCAACAATAAATTTGTTGCCCACTGTGAAATAAAACTACAAAACAACAAAAGTTTCTAAAAATCACAAAATTAACAGGCAAACTAAAATTCAAAAAATAGCTCAACGTTGGAAACGCCAAATTTTTGTTACATGCAAAAGCTGTTATTACAGAAAATACCTTAATAAAAGTAAAATAAACGTGGTATTTGCCGGTACTCAGTGAAGATAAGTGTGGATTATACTCAAAACTCAGTGACTGTTTAAAAAACTTAAGAGAAAAAAATTAATGTCAAAATCAAAATTAACAAAAGTCTAAAGGGGACCAGGAAAGTTTATAGCTGCTTATGAACTTTACCAACCAGAGAACACGACGATGTACACACTATTAAAATCTACCTTTATAGTGTGCACTAAATTTAAAAAAAAGCAAATAAAATTAACTCGCGAACAGGATAATTGAGTAAAAGCTTCGTTACATTAACAATTATTACATACAAGAATTCAAAAACCAAATTTAAAACAAAAGCAACGAATAAACCAAATTTCACACACAAAATATATAAATAAAAATTTATAGTAACATAATTGGTTACAATAAAACAAAAATAATTACAATAAAAACAATTAATTTTACTGCAACGTTATTTTAAATTTTAATTTAAAAAACAAAAAATCAAATTTAAAGTGACATTAATTACAAAGTAACACTAAATTCAAAGGACTTTGTGTCCGTAAAACTACATAATTATATTAAAATAATTGGGCGGAATCATCCGAAGAGCAAATGTTGAAACACATGTTTATATTATTAAGTGTTTTTCTAAGTAATCTAAAATAAAACTTTTACCAACACTAATTTGTAGACAAAAAATGCGCATTTCACTGTACAAGACGTCAACGAAGCATATTTAAATATATTTATTAACACGTTTAATGCTGACTGAGATGTTAGTTTACCACCGAGGAGCTATATTTTTGTCAAAAAATTTGGTAAAATTTTAAACACAAAATTATTACCTATTTTAACGTCATCAACCCCTCAAACTAAATTCTTTGACACAAGCTGATGACGTCAAATGACATGTAATTTATATAAATAAAAATAAAAAGCAAAGGAAAAAAAATATTGAATAAACGTAATGAAAAAAACTACAAACTGATTAAAGAACTGTTTATTTATGGTGTAAGCAAAAACAAGATCCCACACAAAGTGCTGGTGCTGGTAGCCGAACGATAAAAACTGTCTCTTTTCATACTCACTTATAGCAGTAAGAATTCTTTCAGTGACCATGCTTCTTTTTGTTTGTAAAATCATTTGTTATTGGTGCATGTTGTACGAAATCTGAGTTAACACCGGGCACTAGTGATTCCTTTTCAGTTTGAGAATATTTCAAAACAGCTAATTTAACGGCGTACAATAAGTGTTTGGGCTTTTCGTAATTTCTAAAACCGGAAATGCATTGGTCTGTAAATAATCAATTTTTGGTTTGGCACTAACGGAGTTTCTCTGCAACTTTTTCTCAGCGTTTTAATGCAATATGTGCTGAAAGGCAACAACGTGTAAGCCAGATCGTAACTGTTATAAAAATTATCTAAAATACTGCGTGTTCTACGTCTAGTTTTTACAAAATAAAAGCTTTTGCATTTTTTGTATGATTTTTTTTTCACCTAGATTTCCTGATTTGTTAGTGTAAATACAAAATTTGATTATTTTTCCATTTGGTTCAAAAATTATTTATAATTTTACTACTTATACGTTTTTCTTACTTATGATATACCGTCTAAATAACAGTATACCTCTCTATAACATCGTAGACTCATCAAAAGATAAATTTTTAACTGAATAATCGTATTGTTCCTATAAGAAGAATTAAACCAATAAACATGCTCATTTATTTTCTTGTTGTATTATGTCAACGCGTAATGCGGTATTTATCTAAAGTATTTGCATGCAAAAAAACTTTTATTACAAATATAGAGTGGGGCACTGCGACCATCACAATTTTTACACACTAACCTGTTGAAATTCTCAAATGAATTTTTTTCTACACATATACATAATGTATAAAAGCACATTTTTAAATTATTGTTGATTATACAGGGTGTTCGTAAGAAAAGGTTTATATCAAAGTTATGTTTTTTTTAAATAAAGCATTTTGTATTTTATAGTTTAGAATCTAAAAAAAAAATTATAAACAAGTTGCAATCAAATTGTTTATACCTATATCTTAGTTTTTTTAAGAAAATAAACAATAATTAAAAATGCAGGCTTAAATTAAAATTTTAATTTTGCTGCATTTATTAAGGTTGGAATAATGCAATTGCTGACAGTATTCACAGTAAATGTTATTATGTAAAACGACACCAAAAATTTTTGATTACCTTATAGATGGTATAATGGTGTAACAAATACTAACAAAATATCGTTATAATATTACCATACAAAACAAAACTATTTATACAACTTCGATCGTTGAACTTCTGAACTAAGTATAGGACTATTTGCATGTTTGGGTAACAGATAATCAAACAATAGAAATAAGTCATAAACGACATTCAAATATGTACACAAATATAATCTACAATTTTATATACATGCAATAAAATAAAATAATTATCGTTTAATTGAATAAACTAATACTTAATCTTCTAAATTCAAATTAAGATTAGATTTGCTCTTTTACAATCTTATGTACTAAACTATTTGAGAAAAATAACAATAAAAATAACATTACAATGATGTCAAATTTATTAAAAATCAATTTCGATCTATACGATTTAACAATCAAATCTAAGTTTTCAAATAACGATTTACCTTACAACTAAGACCAAAACGACTTTCATCTATGCTACACAATATCTCAACTGAGTTGCTACTTCAAATTCAAACAAGAATTCAAATGCAATAATTAGATCTATACTACGAATCTATGACGCCATTTTATTTCTATTAAACGAGTCATGTTCAATTACAATTTTTGACAATTATTATGCGATCCAAACGATGTTTGACAACCAAATATTAAAACTGTTAAAACGATACAACAAAATAATAATAAATTTTCAAATGCTTACCCTTTTTAGTTACATAAAGCTTTAAAAATTTTGAATAATATGTGCATTTAACAAACGGCACAATTGAAAAGCAAGAACAATTGTCTGTTGCGCATGATGTATTTTCGACATTTACGCATTAACCTTAAATTTTCATAGAAGTACGATTAAAAATTTAATGTATGGGTTTGAGCAACAAATCAAAATTTAAAATTAGGCGTTACACTTTCCCCTCTATTATTGAATCTATAGCTTACTGAAGATGTGAGACCTATGTGCTAATAGGATAGTTATACGATTTTAACTTTGATAGATGCACTACTCCGGCTAGTTTACCATCAAGTGTATTTAATCTACTAACTCCTGTTTGACTCACATCAATTACTACAAATGGACCTTCGCATAAAAGACACAATTTGGAAGCTAGTTTTTCCACAGCTGAAAACAAGTAAAAAAATTTTTGAAGAACTAGATGACTAATCTTAAAATGAGAATTTCTCTTACGAAGATTGTAACAAGTACTTTGATTTTGACTAGCTTTGAACATATTTAGCTCAGCACTTACAATTATCTCTTTCAGTTTGAAAATTTACTAAGTGCTGTAAGCGAATTACTATCAACAAGAATCGGTTTAAAAAGAAGTTTTTTGTTTCCTGTTCTAAGCTCTCTGCCAAATTTTAAAAATTCAGGAGAATGCTTGGTTGACTGCTAAACTTAGCAGTTAAGAGGAAAATTGAATCTTACTCAAATGTTTATTCCAATGTTGATGATTATCTTCAAAATAACTAACTATGATATTCCTATTACTACGTTCTGTAAAGTTTGCTTGTGAATGTTGATATGATGTGTTCTATTACTCTATATTACAGTCACGTGCTAAATTCTTTATCAATGAACTAACAATATTTTTGGCATTATCGGACAACAAAACTCAACAACCTAAGCGATTCAATATACAAAAACAAATTTTTTCTGCAACAACAAACGAAGTGGTTTTACAAATAGGAATAATTTCAATCTATCTTGTGACAAGATCTTAAAACACCAAAATGTACACATTTCCTTTACTACCACGTGGAAATGGATCCATTTGAGACAATATCAAAAGGTTTAACTAAATAACACGGAAACATTTTTTTAAACGAAGAATAACTAGAGGGTTTGACATTCTGACAAGTATTACAATGTTTGATGTTTTAAGTGACCTGGCATAACATCATCATGACAACTTTTTAAGAATCCAAGTTTATTTGAATAAAAAACTACTAATTTTCACTTTTAAATTCACAATTCACTTTTAAAAAGGATTTCTAAAGCAATACAAATGTATTACTAAAATTTTATTTTAAAACAATAATTGTTTTAATCAAAATATCGCAACTTTAATGCATTTTGTAGGTTACAAGTATGTAGTTTGGTTCAATGAAAAATTATAGCTATTGAATGGACGTTTTGAAATTAAAGTACTGCGGTTCGATCATGTGTAGTTTTTAAGTCTAAAGCTAGAATTGAGATGTAGATAATTATACTAGTATTAGTATTATCAAATAAAATTAAAAAATAATTTAATATCAAAAATGTATTTATTGTTATAAGCAGCACATAATATTACGATTCTATGACTTAAAATCAGTTTATGTTTGTTTAACAATTCAATGTGAATTATACTGACACATAAACGTTGATTAAGTTATCGACGTACGCTGGCGTTATAAATAACCTACGTTATACAGATTATCTTTTTTTAACTGCAAAAAATAAGTGAAATAACTATATTATATTAATTTAATTTTCTATTCGGTCAAGTCTGACTCGTAAGGCACCTCTCGTAATTACGACTATAATACGGGTTATAGACAAATTCATGAAAAAATCTTCATATCTTTTGAATTAAGTATGTCACATAAATAACAAAATATGCATTGTAAATGGGCTTATTTAAGGAATTTGGCAAAATCTTGGCCCTGATGTAATTATTGGATATTGCGTAACAAACACGATATGGAACAAAAACTTTCAACAAAATGATTTAAACGATGGGTGCAGTTTTGAGTCTTGTATGTTGTATAGAAAATTTGTAAATTTTCATCTTCCTGAAGCTAGACGTCTGCACTTATAATTAACATATCGAATTAAAAATTATTTTTTCCAATGTGGGTGTGCCAAAAACTAAATTGTTAGAAAATCCTAACAAATTATAAGGGTTAATCAAACAATTAATATGTGATATATTTAATTAATTAGTATTTACAAATAAGTAACAAATAGATTACATTGCAATTTACAAATTTGTTAAATTGTTTAATATCGTACTCGTTTTTTTATGTCTGTGACAAATCAAGAAGTTTATTTTCCATACTTTTCAATTTTTAAACTGACATTGTAATTATTATATGTAAATTAACACAAGCGTATTTAAAAAAAAATGTAAATAAATATTACTATAAAACTGCAATAACGTACAAGTTGAAAACTTTATAATAATTTTTTTGCTTTACAACTTTTATCACAAACGACAAAAATTGTAAAACAAATTAAATAAACTTGAATTTACTTTTATCACTAAAAGCTAATAATAATAACGTTTATTGTAATAAGTGAAATATATGTACTGTTTGTAAAATAGTCAAGTTACAGTATCTTAAATAAACTAAAAGCTAATACTTTTATTTTTCAAAAATTGCTGTTTATTCTATTTGCAAATACTACTGGGATAAAACTATTGTAACACTTTAAAGACAATAATAGAATAATATAATATATAATAACTACTAACGTTATATTGCGTACAGAAAAATACTATTTGTGTAATAAGCTAGTATAATTACACAAAATTACAATCACTGCAACTAAACTTAGATCATAATGATATACTTTAGTTAAATTTGATACAATTTTTAGTTTAGTTATTAATTATTTTAATTACAACAATACAATTTTAATTAACGAAAAATCGTACTGGTTGTATCAATTCTACTTATTTGTTATACAGTTGGTACAACACCATTGCATAAGATGCAGCTGATTTGATGATCTAAACAAAAAACATTTATTTAATATTATTCAGTAGCGTACGTACAATAAATCTTTATGTAAATAACAATTAAATCTTATAACATACAATATAACATTATATTTATTTAGTAAATCTTATTCTCTAAAATATATTTTATTATTTGTAAATTTCAAAATATGAAACACTTACTATACTAAATCTATTTTTATTAAAAATTGCATTTTTAAGTCAAGAAACAATAAGTTTTATCTGTATATTACAAGTTACTGTAACAAAAATATATGACATACTATATTAAAAATCGGATAAATAAATAAAAAAATAAATCATCAAATAAACTATTATATTAAATCTATTGTATATGAAACAATGAATTCGAAGCAAAACTAATTAATATTGTTTTAATTGTAATGAAAACTTGCCAAAAACGAAACAAAAACCCTAAAATTAAGTAAGTAATGAATTAATAATAATTTCGTAATTTGATAGTTTTGTTTGTTACCTTACAAATATTAGACTCAAATGCTGAATTCGCTTTTAATAATACTGTCAAGATTTTTTAATTTTTTTTTGACTAAATCTTAGTTACTGAGGTTTGCTATTTCGTTGTTTTTCTAATTATAGTTCAACATGCTTTTGGTGTTTGCCACAAAAATTATTAAGTAAGTACTTTATAAAAAAAGTAATAATTAGTGCTGTTGATACACTTATGCTGTGTAGATTACGAGTGACTCTAGTTGACAGTAGTAAAGACAGTAGTATTTGCAATTGTGCTACTAATAACATAAATTTTACAACATTTTATTTTATAATGATACACAGCGAACAACAAGACAAAATAATAAATTCAACTGAATTTTATAAATTAAACAAAAATATTAATTATGTTTATTTTTACAAAGCTTCCGTTTAATGTATGAAGCGGAATGCAAATACTACCAGTTATAACATTTTTCATTTTACTTACAAGAGAGACTTATACCCCTAGATTTTTTTTCCAAAAAGTTGTTTGCATTGTGGCGATGACAAACAAAGTTGTCATTGTCTATAATTTAACAAAAAACACGTTGCGATTTTTTTGTGTCCACAGCTCGCGTGTAAATGTAAAATATGCAGTACTAAAATTGCATGTTTGAGATTTCACTGCCAAGAATGTATTTTTATATTGCGTGTAATTGTCAGCAGTTAAGATAGAAAGTTAGATTTTTAAAACATAGTTTTTACGCTCAACTTAGTTCGCTTCTAGTACAATGGTACCAGAATTTGTAAAAAACCAAAACAATAATAATCTATAATAATAATAAACTCATAAACTAAACCCGATTAATACTAAGCTCCATCTAGCTATTACATGTATTTTTTATTATAAAGCCAGTTTACTTAAAATTCCAGAAGTTTGTTGTTTGTATCTTCTTTAACAGCAACAGAAAATATTTTATTTTATCTTACCTGCTCAAAAGACTAGCTATCTTTCTATATGTAATTCTGCAATGTTTGAAAAATGCCTTAATTGTTTTTCTATCTCAGACGATGTTTTCCGTTTATATTCAGAACTTGATTCGTGTTTTTTTAAAAAGATGTTTGGTGTTTTTTAATAGTAGCTTGAACTGCATAACTAGAACACTTTGAAGTTTTGACAATTTTTACTTGGCTAATGCATTTATTATGCAGTGCTATTATTCTGGTTCTTTTTTCCGAAATCAACTGCGGTTTTTTTAGCCATATTACTATTCTTCACAAACAGAAATTATATTTTACTACTCAGAGGATAATTACAATTTAAACGTTCACTATAAGTAACAAAACGCAATTGAAATAAACAATCAGAAATATTCGCATTTAAAGTGCATTTATTTTTAATAGCATTGACACGATGCTATTAAAAATAAATGCGACACGTTAGGACTTTAATTATAAGTTAAGGTAATATTTAGAACAATACCTACATACCTATATGTCATTAACATATAATTAAGTTGTTATTTTATATTGTTGTAAGTTGTAAATTAAATAAAATTTATTGAACACGATTGTATGTTCCAAAATAGCAAGTTTACTTTTTTATTATTTAATTCAATAAAAAGCAACTTTTGATAAATTTCATAAACAGATTTCAAACATAAGCAAATCAAAATAACGTGATAGATTAGTCTAAGCATTAAACAAAACTTTTACTTCTTTGCTTCTATATAACTGCATCATCTGTTGAAAACATTAGCGTTCTTTTAAGTGCATGATTGTTGCTTATATTGAAATTAAAATTATTACTGTTTAAGCAATTTATTGTGACATCTACAAAACAAAAATGATTTTAAGCCTATCTTTTCGGATATAGAACTTAGTTTGTGTTTCAATCTAACAACAAAACCTACATACATACATGAATGTAATTGATTTACAAATACAGTTTGTATTAAATACTATCACTTTCAGTTAAAACAAATTAAAACTAAATTAGATGTAATTACATTTTATTTAAGTTAGCTTTTGTAGTTAAAAAATATTTTTGTTCAGCTTCTTTAACTGCATTCAGCAAAGTTGTCAAATCATTTTGAATCATTAAGTCATGCTTACATTTTAGTTTTAAATTTTTTTTGTTGACCAAAAAATGCTAATTATTAATTTTTTTATTAAAAAAAATGCGTTTTCATAATTTGAAAACAAATAAAAAAAATACTATTTAAAACAGCTTTCCCATTTAAGCGTTTTATTTTAGACATAAAATGTCTAAAATACTATTTGTTTTGTTTTGCACTTCTGATACCTATACCTCATTTAATAACTAAGAAAAACGTTAACAAAAGATTTAATTTACAATAAATAAATAACCAACTAATTTGAAGCGGTTAATTTGCAAGTAGTGTTTCTATAGTTTTAGTAATAAAATGTACGTATAAAATATTTTTGATTTGATAACAATAGTTGAAATTAAATTGCTATAGCGCTGCCAATTTATTGTAGTAAAATTCAGAACATGTTTATTAACGTAAAACTTACTATAAATAACAAAATAACACAAATTATAGAATTATGTATAAGAAATAATGAGTACTGTAAACATAAATAAATACAACACTAATCAATCAATCAGAGTAAGAAACGATTTTAAATGTATTAAAATGTGAACCGAAACATGCAAACTACTCAGTGTCAGATTCAAAATATGAAATCGTATTGCTATCATTATATATGGATATTATAATTGATTCTATTCAAATATCGACTATTTCATTTAACTTGCACTTTTTTTTCTTTAACATGTTATACACAGTTTTCCAATTAGTACTCGAAGCATTAGATAAAGCTTCTTGTACATTTTTTTTTCAAACAACTTTAAAGTTTTATTTTTAGCTGCCATTTTATTCTTTTACTTGTGCTCATATTAATTCTATACAATTTAATTAACAATGATACAGTAGTAGTAGCAAAACTGTTTTGTTAACTTTTTTTGCTGTTTCATCAATTGAAACCAAAAGCTAAAGATTCGTTTGTTGTATTAACTATAAAAGCTCATACTAACTCATATCTGTTTCAAATACTATGTTCTAATGATTGTAACCAATTCTTTATATAAATTATTTTTTATACCGATATTTTTATTTTTCTACTCTTTGAATATGCGCCATTTATGGGCTCTGTGTTCATAGTACGAAAATAACTACAAATAATCAGAATGTCTCAAATGACCTTTATCCCGTACTCAATTTCAATTCATAAAACGAGTATACGAGTAGTATAAGTACTGAGAATAAACGGATACTGGAACCAATTTTGCATCTGTGAAAACTAATCGAATCGTGCGAATGGAAAAATGAATATTCGTCTATTGAGTAATCGTTAGTTTGGATCCTCGGGGGTAACAAGTACTCATGTAACGAATAGTTACTTATTCTTTATCACTATAGTACAGTGTCTCATTGTATTATTTTTTTTTTCTGAGCACAATACATTTTCAAAAAATGGCATAGAAATAATATATATATATAATTCAAAAAACATCACTTATAATTCCGATTAGTTTATTTTAATTCAGAAAACTAAAAATTTAATTTTGATTAGTGAATTGTATTTTAAAAATTGCCAAATGTAATTCAGATTAATAATTGTAGTTCAGAAAACGTTAAGTGTAATCTAAATATAAATCATTTGTAATTTAGAGAGCATCAGTAATAAAAAATTAAACGTTAAAATGCTAAAAAGTTAAAATAATAACAATATTTATTATTAAATACTCATTTGTAAATTTCAATTAAAGTATTAGGTATACAAATTATTTAGCTTCTTACTAACATAACACAAACGCAACTACTTCTGATTACAGTATATGCTTTACTTGCTCAATAATTTGTTCAAAGCATAACATTCTATCTTATATTACACATGATTAATTGAAAGATAAGTTTTAGCGTAGAGTTTTTTAGTTATAGTTTTATTATAAATAATTCAAATTTGTTTAAAATTTATCTTAATGCATTCAGTTCATACTTGTTGCCTGTGGAAAAATTACGGCCTGTAACTGTTAAAAAGTTGAATACTCGTGATTCTTCACACTCGCATACGCTTAAAAGTTTCCATTCGCATAACATTTTTATTTCAACTTTGTTACAGAACATACTATTCTGAATTACAGTTCACGTTTTCTAAATTACAAATGACGTATTCTAAAAACTAAACAGTTGACAATTCTGAAAAAAAATTTTCTGAAAAACAGTTGAAAATTACACTTATTATTAGCACGGAGTTGAGCATCTTCCAGTAAATACTGCAATTAACGGTAATACCTTATTTTATATTCAAATTCTATTTTCAAGTGATTCCAATAAATTGTTATGAACACCAAAAATTCCTTTGTTTTATATTGAATTAAAACATGAGTAAAAAATGACAATTTGGTTTTTTCTTGTATACTAGTATAAAAATTATTCTGTCTTTTTTTAATGATAATAAGAAACGTGTTTTTGTAATTTTACTTTTAAACGTAGCTTTATATACTACTTTCATATTTGTTTTTATTTAAATGTGGCATAGTTACGTATAAAAATGACTTTCTGCTTTCTACGACTTATTTTTAAATTCAATTTTATCTTAAAAAATGTACATTTACTGTTTTTTTAGCTTTAAACTTCAAACTTATTATTTACCAACTATACAAATACAAGCTACATAATGTTATTTTAAATTTTATGGTTCGATTCGATTACATTAAAAATATATTGTTAAGAAACACAAAAAACATATTCAAAATTTTAAAGTTTTTAAAAATATTTTAAATATAATACCGTTTTTGTGTTAATTTTAATTTGTTTAAAAAATTAATATTTTTTGTTAATGTAAAAAAATATATTATACTTACAGACATAAGCGACGACAGTGAAAGATTAACAAACTTTCCTGCAGTTAAAACCATGGGTCGTTTAGAACGTTCCATTATCAAAAATAGATTCTTTCTTACTAATGGGCCACAATAAACCCATTCAGTCATATAGCAAGCATCTTTAACATTAGCACTCTAAAAATATATATACTTGTATATATGTAAATCTAACAAAAAATTCCTTACTTGAATAGTAACTTCGTTTCCAAAAAGACAATATAAAGTAATTTGAAACATAAGAGTTCCTAAAAGGCTTACGGACAATATAAATCTCATGGTTCCAGGTTCAGTCTATAAAACAAATAAAATACATACATAACTAATTAATTTGTGTGTAAAATTAAATGTTATATAATTTAAGTTTTAGGATAATAAGTATAAAGTAGGTAAATTACTAATTATATTTGCATCATAATTTAATAACATTCAATACATTCAAAATAATAACAAAACTGTAGTAAAAATTGTTTAACATGTAAAGAATACAGTTACATAACGAAATTGTTTTGAAACGTTTACAAGTTCGAGAGCTTTCACGAAGTTGTTATCGATTTTCCAGAACGTTCACAGAAAATTACCGTTTTTATATTAAATATCCTTAGATTTAATTAGTTTGTTAGTTATAAACGTGTACATGTTTTTAGTATAAATAAATTAGTTTTTAATAATCGTTACAGTTTTTATATTGTAACAAGTATGACATTTATTTTAAGCTATTTACACGAATTAAGTTATTATAAATGTAAGTAATTTAACTGAAGTAACGCACAATACAATACAAACTATAATTGAGTAAAATTTAATAAAAAAAAAAATTTATAGATAATTTATACATTACTGTCACTTTTTATTTGACGACTATCTTTTGTTTTGTCAATAGCTTCAAATAATTTCTTGGAAATGTTTCCCTGCATCCTTCATAAAACTGTTATGTCTTAAATCAGAAAGTTAGACGCGGCATCAAAAGAAAGAGTTGTGACGATAGCGGCAGTATGCTCAATTTTGAGAACTTTATTGAGTAAAAGTAGCAACAAATTGATTTTTTCTGACCTGAAGTGCTTGGATCATAATTAGAGACCAATACTTAGACGTCTGTTTCTTGAAAAAACAATATGTCCTGTCCTGTGTTGTCGTTATCACACGAGCTGAGCTTTTGTCACACGTAGCAATCCGTAAAAAGCAGTTTGTACAAATGCAACTCGTGGAAACCTGAACTCTACAATAACTAACATGTTCCAAACTGGCCTCTTATCCAGTTGATCTAAGCCGCAACCAATTTATTAATGTCATTATACTCCATTTTTTTCTTAAGATTCTATAATGTTTGCCACAGCATCTCGTAAAATCGACCAGGTATAATATCGAGCGTCGGTCATCACTTAGTTTCAAGACTCTACCGACCGCCGGTTGATGTTTTTCTTTTAAACATCTCAAGGTTTTTACTTACACAATGTGATTTGGCGTAATCTCCTAAAGTTTGAAACAAGTCTTCTTTCACTTTGGTTGTAACTTCTAGCTTAGCGTTGCCAGAATTCCCGTACGTGATCATGAACCCATCCATCAACTCGATTTCAAGTTTTGATTGTGATATAAACAGGTGCAAATACTGATTTAAATCTTTTTAAAGTTCTGACAACATTTCGCCCAAGTACTTTTCCGTTCTTTAATTTATCCGTTCAACCACGTTATCAGACGGACGGTAGAAAAAGTCGTTCTAGTTTTTTTAATTTCCAACAATCAACAAATTTCTTGAAATTTGCAGTCTTAGTTAAAACGCAATTCTAAAAGAACTCTGAGCCGACAGTAAACTTTGTTACCAAAACATCTGCGACAGTTGCCGACTATTGATTTGATATGGCGTCTATTTTCGTATCCAATCTATTGCTACCAAGTTGTAATTATGTCCTAAATCAAATTCTGAAAACTGCCCTGCAATGTGAATTGTCACACTTTCTAAAAGTTTTTTTACATTGCATTGTTTTATGGGTTTTGCGTTTTTTTTTACTGAACAATTTGCAGACGCACAGACCGTCTTTTTTGCAGCTCACATAACAGAACATTTTTGCACCTTCCTTAATATCTTCTTCACGCCACTGTCCTCCTAATATAGGATTGTGCAAATGCTGCACCACCTCTGACACTCGGGTTTTTGGTACTAACTGCAGTGTATTCTCTGTTCTCTGTGCTCTCAACACTCTCTAAATAGTTTTTAAAAAAATTGTTTTCTATTTTGAAAGAGTTCTACTCCGTCTAGTATGCTTTAATCTTTCTGCTTACAGTAGTAATTTTTTTCTAGGTTGGTCGTCAGACATTTCATTTCCAGTTCAGGAGTAGTCTTAGTTTGAGATCATTTATTTGCTTATGACGCAACTGATCATTTCTTCTACTCGTGAAAAATGGCTGCCGAAAATGGTTGCCTTCACAAGACATTAGCTTTTAATTACAGTTTTCTTTTGTGTCGTAGTCAAACTCTTGCAACTTCTTTATCTATTTTATTTGTTTTTCCGGATTACGAAACTGCAATAGCAATTTTAATAAGTCGTGGTACAAATTTCCGTTTATACAAGTATTTGTGAAGATGTTTTATGAACTTGATGATAGTGTTATTTTGATAGATGTCTTACATGTAAAAATTCTCTTAAAAAAATAACTTATATTTTTCAGGCTAAATACAAAAAACTATCTAGAACAATTCGACTACAGTTTTTTCTTCTGTATCCTTGAGATTCTATTAATTTTTATACTTTATTTGCATGTTGTTTAGTCAAGAAAATAATAATTTAATCATTGCACCCTTTTATAATATTTGTCAAAATGTAATGTAATTGTAAAGATTGTGATGTTTTAACAATACTAGAAACCAATTTTTTTAACCATACTGCTGCAAACGTGTCTTCTTTTATAGTTTTCTTGTTTACGCACATAAAAAATTACGAATAGTTAGTTGTTTGTAGGGTTACACAGTTCTACTAAAATTTTAATTTTTTTAATTAGTAATACAGTATTAGTGAAAAGTATTGTAATGGTTATAGTTGTATTTTTTTCTGTACATTAAAAATTCTATAATAATAATTTTTTATTCTAAAGTATAAGAACTGTATCGACAAACGTAAGTTTTTCTGTTCCTCTGCAATTTGAAGAAAATGAACCAAAATCTCATAGTCACATTTTTAATGCTTCCTGCAACGGAATTGCTAAGCCTGAAAACATACTAAGTCAGGTCATCTTTCATCTTTTTGTTCTCTAGCGAACATATGAGATGTCTGACATAAAATAAAATATCCTGGCGACGCAATTTGAAATTATTTTTAATGTATTTGTCCGGTTTTTACAAAATAAACGTTTTCAAAGAGCATCGATTACAATAACGTTAAGTCAGGTCAAATCCGACTTAAAGCAAGAAGCATAGTAGAAAAACTAAAAACAAAAAATATTTAACCCACTAATAGGGTTTTTTGCCTCTTGACCCGTCTGTAAAGTACACGAAAGGTGAGGAATAATAAAAATTGTGACGCTTCGATAGGATCCGATCTGCATAGTACTTCTCATAGGTAAAACTTACTAAGTAAATCGTTAACACCAAGATTTCACAAAATCGGACTAAAAACCAAACCTTATAGACAGCCCTTAGTCAGTCGTCTAGCGTAAACAGAAAGGGATACGTTTGCAGAGCAAGTAATCGATCTATTTGTCAAATAACTTTAAACAACGCGCGTAGCGCCAACAGGTACTCTCTTAACAACAAAAGCTTATAGAAAGCTATTATACGTTGTTGAATACTTCAGATACGTTGATAAAAAACTAAAAAGTCTGTACTTGGAGACGTTTGATTGTACATTAGTTATTAATCTACGAGCGGCGTTTGTCTTTGTTTTGCTTGAAATATAGCCATGACTGACATAAAATAATATCTGAGGCAAAATGTCATATATTTTTTTGAAAACTACACGTTTGAGTAATTTGTTGAGTTTGAATAACAATGTTATCGGACAGTACAAGTTAAAATTTTCAAAATTTTTCTTACCAGGTTTAAGAATGGTGATGGGCTTACTAGCTTTCCAACTGGTAAGAAGATAGCCACATTTGATGCAAGAGTTGAACAACTCGACAATCGTAAAAGATAGAAAACCGCTAGTGGCCGTCTATTGTTGGGATTTTATTTGCAAGTTTGCACGGAATTTTATTTGGGCGTGCAAGAGATTATCTGTCATCGAGTCGTCGTTAGGATATAATAATAGCTTTAATAGTCTCGTATTTAGAAATTGCGTATTTGTCGCCGCCACGGTTGGATCAACAGAAATTTACCACAATGGGTTCGTTCTGCTTTTCTCAACAAATTTTTGCTAAAAGCTGTATTTTGCTTAAAAAGTGATAGTCGTATACACAATTTTTTTATAGAATATAAAACATCATTAATTTAAAATTAAACTATATTCATTTAATTTAAAATGCCCAGAAACAGAAACTTAAAATTTATTTTAATATAATAACAGTAATAGTTATCACAAACCTTAAGAAAATTTTACTTTAATCACGCGTAAAGATTACACGTTTTTTTTGTTATAATAGCATATGTGTATAAATTAGATTTTGTGTGGCAAAGCTGTACTTTTAAATCCAATTGAGGTACACAAAATCACTTATACTTTTAATGACATAATATAAAATTTTATCTTTGAATGTTATAAAATTATTTAAAAAATAGAACAAGAGTAGAGCACAATTTATGGATTTAAACACATTTTACTGAAACCTCTTCTAACTGCCAAAAATAATGTTCCGAATTAAGTTGATCATTGGTCAATGTCATACATACATATCAACTCAAAAAGTAATTTTAAGTAAATAAATAATTTGAGATGAGATTATTAGTAATTTGCAATGTGTTAAATAAAAATTTTCTCATTTAATTGTAATTTTGAGCATTTCATTTGTTGAACATTTTTTTTAATGTTGGTTTTTTTCGTTAAACAAAATTTAATACTACACGTTATTTTGTTACGTATACTAAATAAATCATTAAAAACAATATTTAGTATAATTTATTTATGTTATTTTTATTCTTGTGTTTAGATAAATGTAGTGGGTTACATCTAATCACTTACATTTATAGCTGTAAATCCTACAAGACAAATACCCCCAGCGCTGCACAAAAACTGACAGAGAAATACGTAAGAAAATATGTTTTCAATTTGTTCAGTAAGACTACAACAGACAAAATAAAATGTGAGTGATACTGTTCTGAATGTACTTACTTGATTACAGCAATATGATGTTCAACACATTTACTTAAACGACTGTAAACATAAACATCTAAACTTTTATATTTTTTTAATGTAGTGTATTCATCTTTAACATTTTTAAAAGTATTTGTTGCTTCTATAATAGTTTCTTGTAAAATTGAAAAATAAGCTGAACAAAGTCCCATCATACTTGTAGATAAATTATCAAATCCAACACTACTCCACGCAGCTGAAAATAAGCCTATCCATTGAAACCCGTAAACAACTAAATATAATATTAGTGGTTGTTTACTTAAGTCTATAGGAAAAGGCATAGGGGTTAATCGCATTTCTTGAGATTGCAACAAAGGAGTCAATATAATACAATGAACTGTAACGATAGTGCTACAGAAAAATAATCTTACAATTATATTGGAAAACTTAATAGTTTTGTGAAGATAATGATCAAATTTTTTATCGTGGTAAGAAAAATGTGATGAATGCAAAAAATCTAGTAAATCTAAAAACTCGGGCGTTTTATAATAAAAAATACTAAATTTTACGGCACAGTTTAAAATTGCAACAAAAATTGACCAGACATGTATTATTTGAGAAAATTCTTCCAAAGACATTGTAGCTATCAGCAATGAAAAAGTAACCATTATGATTATTCCGCATTGAGTCGTTCCATGTATTCGATAAAGTTTTGATGCGTTTCTTTTAGGCCATAAACCCGTAAAGGTCAATATTAATTTTTGGAACTCAAATGCACCCGAATTCTTTGAATAGTTTATTTTAAACATATTATGAATAAAGTAAACAATGTTATATTAAATTGAACTGTTTTGTATTAGTACTGAAATTAAAACACTTTCAACGTTAAATAGAAGCAAGTACAAACTACTAGTAACGAAATAAGACAAGTTCTAAAATGATTAACGGAAAAAAATATAAATAACAAGGTATTCTCAAAACAATTAATATTTTATGCTAAAGTCAAGTCTTGTAAAGTACATGTTATACAAATTGAACATAGAATTATAAATATATAATTTATATGACAATCGTCATTTAACTGTTCAAATATATTTTATCAACAAAAAAATTATATTTGGTATTTAATTAGATGTCTCTCTGTTTCTGAACACATACATCTGTTATTCAATGTTACTATTAAAGTACTGCCTATTTAAACATGTAATTTAACTTTCACCCTTATTCTGTAAATTTTCATATCAATTGTGATTGTTGTTATGCTTGATAAGTATCAATCATAACAATTGATATATTAATAACTGTATTTTGTAAGTCGTTTTCTATTCAATTGATTGATATATGACGTAGCATTTAGTACAATTCAATGAGGCTAATAATTGTTTTTCTTGCAACTGATATCAGTTTTGCCGTGCACTTCAAATTTTTATTTTAAGTTATTTCAGAAAAATGGCAAAGTACACTAACAAAATCAATTATTATCGTTTTAAAAACTGTGCATCTTTAAAATGAATCTATCGAAACTTACAAAATCAATTGTTGGTGATATATCGACAATATAACTTATTTGTTGGTTAGCTTTTAATGTTCAAGAGTCTCATTTTGAGTTATTCTTTTTGTGTTTTTGATAAATTGTGAAGTATTGTTAAAAACTCGACTTTTTCCTAGAAACATCGGACTACCGTTTCTAGGAAAAAGTCGAGTCTATTATAGACAGTCAAGTCTCACACAGGAGCTATTTAGCCTGCGATGATTATAATGTTAAAAAGTTCAATAGATAGAAGATAAATAATTGAAAATAAAAACTAAAGTAATGTTTTTAACAACAACTTCTAATTACTTATTATTAGGAGAACGTCGAATATGAGTCAATTTTTATTTTTCTTAAACATATTTTTTTTCTTTAACTACTGAAATCTTTAATTAGGGGGGGAAATGTAGCTAAACATATGTTCTTAAAGGATAAAATTTTGTTCACAAAATTTGGTTATATCTTGTATCCTGTACGTTAAGTAAGTAAAATAAACATTTTTTCATAGTTAAGAGATGTGCATGGAATACGGGCCATATAGGTCAAACTTTAATTGCGTAAAGGAAACGTTTCTATTGCATAAACTATTAATGGTCATATTAGAAATAAGCTATAAACACCTATTTACAAGATTTGTATACATACGTACATATACACTTTATTTTGTATTAGTACACGCTTCATGCGCTTACAATTTGCACATAAAACACTGCATTTAAAGTTTCTCTGTGACATCGTTAGAGAAGAGTCCGTCGCAATGAAAACAAGATGTATCTTTACTTTTTAGCTGATTTTCAAATTATTCTATGTCGTCTTCATCTTCTAGAGAAAATTTTTTCCTTGATCAGAAAACTCAGTCATCTATTTTTGCTTTTTTCATTTCACCTAATTTTTTTAAAGATTTTTTTGTTCAAAGATGCTGCGTATTTTTTTTTTGTTACCAAGATTTGTTTTAGTAACTGGAACTAATAATATAATAATAATAAAAAATAATTTTTATAAAGAAAAGTAAATTATTATTTCTGATATACAAGATTCTTTTCCACGATTAGTTTGTTTGTGTTCTAAACAAAGGATAGAAAACAACTAATAGAGAAATAAACTGTTTTAGCACCAACGGCTTAAACTATCGAATCCGTAGCATCAATGCAACATTTTTTATAACTTTTTAAATTAATGATGTATCGGATGCTTGACTTTGGGAAATGTTTATTTCAGAAGTTACTTCCAGATATTTACATTTCTCAACGCCATTAATTTAACGATAAAATTTGTTTTAGAAAATCAATGTTTGCTAAAAGGATAAATCTTTTTAACTTAAAAACAATTCACAGCAATCTGGCAAATCTGTAATTTTACAAGCGTCTTTCTCAAAAGCTTAGTTGTATAAAAAAATAAAACGACAATCTAATTAACTTTTATCTAATTTTTAATTTTTTCACTGCAATCTATTATGAATGGACCAATAAAACTTTTGTTTACGAGTTGCACTTTACGTGTGAAAAGTAATTACACTACACAAACGTAGATTTTTGCCACGCACTAATTGGAGCTTTCTCTTTTTGTTTTCAAAAAAATGAACATTAGTAGGAAAATTTGGTTTTTTGAATCTCATAAGTAATCCGTGTTCTGCAAACATTAAAGCAGTCATCTGCCGTTTGCTTTTTTTTAATTACTTGCGGTGTCTATACTATAGAAAACCCTGTCTTATTTATGTTAAATACTTTATCTGGAAAAAAATTGTTATCATTGTATTCTAGTTCAAGATTGTTCTACAACCTTACAACATTTTTTTAGTGTTAAAACTAAAAGCCCGTGCAAATGAAGTATCAGTTGATTCACATAGCGAGATTATTTCTTTATGGCGACAAAAAAACCAGCCAGCTTCTTCCCAAAATTTAATTTCTGAATAAATTCTTTACACTGTTTTGCATTGTTAGTGCATGGACCATAACTTTATTGACTCGTTGCGTTAGCCCATAATATTTACTTAATTTCCATTACTAGAACGTATTGTTCTCGCTATATTTTTGTTCTAAAAGCACTTTTTCTTGCAACACCAGTTTTAACTGATTCAAAAACGTTGCTTCCGCTACAAATATGTTCTTGAAGTGCAAGGCAAAGGCCAGTTATGAACTAAATTGTTATTTTGATATTTCGGTAAAGTACAATTAGGTTAAGTTAAAAATTATGGTAGTTTAACTGCAAGCGGAAATTTTTTGTATACTTACTGAAAAGAAATTATAAACAATAAGTAATTTTTCTATAAATCTATTAAAATTATCTAGGTTGTGTATTTATTAAATCTATCAAGATTATGCTGTCGTCCAAATAATATAAAAAATATATGTATAAAATATATGTGCAAAAATAGTTATTAAAAAAAATAATTTACCCAAAATTTTAGAAACTGGTCAAGAAGCTACTTCAAATTTTCTTCCAACAAATTTACGAAAAAAGTATCTAAAATCTGGAAACTGTTTTGTCAATGGAAATTACGAAAAAAAGTAAAAAAAAAATTATACTATTTAAAATTCATTTTATTTTACAGGTTAAGACACTAAAAGTATCGTGAATGTAGTTGAAATACTCAATGTTAAAAAGCACTTTAGAAATAAACGAAAGTGCGGACATTTAAATTTAGCAACAAATAAAAACCTTTCAATGAAGCTCTAAATTATTTGTTTTCATTTTCTTTGCTTTAAACAGTGTACACAGAAGCAAAAAGAACGTGAAATAAACATGATCCACGGAAAATATGTCAACTAACTTTAAAAACTTGTGGTGGTAAAAATTTAATCCAATCACCATCCGCATAAAGCAATTATTTGTTTACTTATTTTGTTTATTATGTTTCTTTAAACTTATCTGTGTTAAATTACTGCTTATCAAGTGAAATCAAAACAAATTTATAATTTTACTTTTCATTGAACAGTTCTCAATTCCACCATAAGAACTCTTAACATTATAAAGAACCTACTAAAGAACATTAACTATTTGAAGATTATATTAAATAAAATGCTTCTAAATACTAACACAACTAATGTTATTCCACCATCAACTAACCTAACGAGTCCTAACACTAACCCGATCACTAACCCTAATATTAACATCACTTACAGGAAAATAATAAATGTCCCAAATCTAACGAATACAAGAATTCCGATTTTAAAAACAAACAACATTAAAATAACAATATACAACATAAAAATTTTTTACTATATACTGTACAGCAAAACTAAAGATAAAACATACATAACCGAAAAACACGATGAAGTATACAAACTACCCACAAAACCAAATAGGTTCCATAATAATGCTTTTAGAAGCATAGAGGCAGTATTGTTATTACTGAAAGCCTTCCTGTAGCAGTAGAATGGTTTATGTTTAGAGGTAGGTTTTGACACTCCAGTAGAATGCTGTACAGTTAGTGCTTATAGAGTCCTATTAGACGTTGTACAAAAGCAGGCCAAAGGTAGAAGTTTTCACGTTCCATTAGAATGCTTTAAAATAGTGCCAATGTAGTACTTTCCTATGTTGTAGAATAGCATGACAAAGTTAACGACTAAAAGGTAATTGATTTGCATGCTTTTACAGGGTTTTAATAGCATACCATAAAAAACACAAAAAGCATGAAATGATTAGTTTTAAATCATTTTTTATTAAGAAATTTGTACAGTATCTTTGTCTAAACTATAATAATTTTTAATCAATGGTTTGCGAATTTGTAGTTTGCTGCATCATCCTAATTATTTCATTTTTTAATCTCGCTTTGCCATGACGTAGCCATTGGAACATCTTCTCATTAATAACATCTATAGGAACTCCTTTGAATCAACTTTGGGTTAACTCTATAACAAAATTATGCGATTAATTATTTTTTATTATCTATTATCAGTCGCATGCATTTTCACTAGATTCATATCAAAAATATGTTTCTTTTTATGAATAAAATAATTTTTTTATTACAATGCTTTTTAAGTTTAAGTCCGCAGGTTAGCCACCTTTGTTCTAAAAAAATAACTGGATGCTAAGTAAAAAATAAACAATAACAATAAAGCGCTAAAACGTGGATAAGCTGATCGTACAAAAATAGATATGTTGTCAATTGTTTCTTTTTGTACTTACTTTTACTTAAATCAGCAGAACTTCTAATAGCTTTTTCTTCTTTAATTCAGCACAAAAAAGAACACATTTACAATTATAGACTAAGCCCGAAGTCGTCTTCGTTTCGTAAACGTAAAACTGCATATACCCGTAACCGTATAAGTACTTACTTAGAAGCGTTTCTGGTGAATCAAACTCGGTAGTCGGTACATATCTCGTCAGAATTCTCAAAAATCAACAATCTTATTTACATTTACCGTATCAAACGCGAATGCATAGGTTTTTTATTGCATACATATCTTTATCAACAAAATTTAGATGTGGGTGTTTAATCTCTACAAGAAGTTATTTTTGTTTAGGTATTACAATTTAGCAACTTGTACAAACGGTTTTTTCTGATATAAAAAATTATATGTCTGTATCTCAAATAAAGAAGAACGATTAAACCGATTTTAGAGGTACTAAAACACTAAAAGAATGTTATCATGTTAATCGTAATACTTGAATTTTAATACATTGTCAAGGCTGCTATAAACACTTACTTTTTTATATCAATATAGAAGGCCTATAGGAGCGACTTTAAAGGAATCTTTTAGGGTACTTTATTCTCCTTCTATATGCATTATTATAGAATCAATATGGGAACGCCATTAGAATGCTACATTTCTAATACTTTAGTGATTTCAATCAACTGCCATTTTAAGGCTGCTATAAGCACTTCTTTCTTAAATTAAATATAGTATTCCTATAGAAGTGTTTTTAAAAGAGTCTTTTAGAGTACTTTATTCTTCTTATATAGGCATTCTTATAGAATACGTTTTAAATTAAGTGTGTTATTAGAAGTCCATACACAAACTACTATTGGAATGCTTTAGAAATGAATATTTGGGAATGCTTATCGAACCTACATGGAACTTATGGTTTTGTGGGTAGACTGTACTAAAGTGCAATGTATGTTATATTTGCCAAACAAAACAAAAAATAAAAAATTGGATGAACAACTATAAATACGACTGCAATAAAAAAAACTGACACAGCAATAGCAGTTTATTACCTAAGCACTGGACATACTTTCGAATTTAGCAATTCCACGATTTTGGATTTTGAAAACAATTTAAAAAAAGACAAGCTAAAAAATGATATACATCTATATACACAAAAATAATATTAATTTCAATAACAACATTAACAATTTAAGTAATATTTACAATAGTTTAATTTCAAAAATTAACAATAATAATTTTTATAGGTGAACGTAATTTTATGGTCAATTTTTTATTTACACCTGTCTATTATTTGTGTAACGTTTACGTCTCTTGCTTTTTTTATATATATATATTTAAATTTTATTTATTGACTTGATCATAATTGTAAAACTAAGAATAAAAATGTAATTAGTTGCGGTATGCTTGTTGAACCAGTGGGCTGTTTTTACTCAATAACGTTTTCTTTCTTGTTAGATTGCTTCTGCTAAAAAAATCTTAATTGTTATGGTTTTACTTACTGTTAAAAAATTACAGTGGTCTGATGAAGTGCACACTTGCAGAACAAAACGTAGCCATAAAAAAAGCTTAGAGTGATTTTTATATTGCCCCTTCTAAGTAAACATTAAAACATTTTTCAATTACAATAATCGTAGATAGAAGAATAATATACTTCACCATTGAATTATAAATTTTAGTTACACTAAGATTAACAATAAGTTAGTTAAAAAGTGTGTAGAGTTTCTTAGTTTCCGCTTGTGCACTCTCATCATGTTGGGATTATAACGGCAAAAAAATGCATCTTTAGTTACATTTGGCAACGGACGTGCTGGTAGATTGGTAGAAAGATGTTTACAAGTTCTGCATAGTCTACTTTATGGTTCCCAAAGAAATTGTGTACGACAAGCACAAATGTGTCTCATGCTGCTTGTTCTCGTTCCGTGAGCTCCAATCTGAACCATAAATTTTTAATCAATTTTCGTATTTTTGACCCAACAAAAACTCTAGCTTTTAATTTTGCGTAAATTTTCATTTTTCCACACTTGCCTTTTAGGTACTAAAAACCACGATTTTTTCGATCTATCCCTGCAACAAACTGCTTGATAAACCCAGCTTAATAATAGGATAGTCTTATTGTAATACACGAGAGATGTAAGTTTAACGTTGTGTTGTTCAACCACAGAAATTTTCTGAGGGTCAATTGTTTACTATGTAGTAATTCTTATCATTGCTTTGAATACATAGTCTTAGTAAAAGCGTTACAAGCTTCAAATCATCGCAAATATTCGAATTATGCTCCAAATACTTAATCAGCATTAAAATAGTGTTTATTGCTTTGTTCGATTCTTTCATCCATGCGGCATGAGCAATAGGAGTTCATGGTTTCTAGTTACCAATGTTTAGTAGTGCAGCTTTGAAACTGCTACAAAAATTCTAATTGAAAAATCCAAATTAGCGCACTCAATTACCTAAAACGTTAATTTCATTCAGTACCAAATTTATTGTTGCATAGTGTAATAAATACAACTTGTGTGGCATAACCTTAAAAATAATTGTTTTTTTGTATTCATTATTTTAAATGTTATACAAGTTATTCAGTGATAGTTTTCCAAATTATTGATAATGTTATTATTTTTGCATTATCTACGTTTTCTATTGCTGTAGCTGTTGTTATTAACTTTTCTTCGGCAAACAAAATACTGCTGTATACAATTTTTAGTAGAAAAGGCAATGGATCTAATTGTTAGTGTGAATCAAAAAAGTTATAAATGGGATAAACTGTTTGACAAAACAAGAAAATATGTTGGCATAATATAATTTTATTTTCCGTCGATCGCTTGTTAACACTTATATTAACGATAATAATCTTGGAACATATACAAGCATTAGAAGAACAAATATGTATCTTTATGGTGTGATGAAATTGAAACAAACAACCCACAAAACCATAAGTTCCATGTAGGTTCGATTAGCATTCCCAAATATTCATTTTTAAAGCATTCCAATAGTAGTTTGTGTATGGACTTCTAATAACACACCTAATTTAAAACGTATTCTAAAGGAATGCCCATATAAGAAGAATAAAGTACTCTAAAAGATTCTTTTAAAAACACTCCTATAGGAATACTATTTTTAATCTAAAAAAAAAGTGCTTATAGCAGCCTTAGAATTGGCAGTTAATTGGAATCACTAAAGTATTAGAAATGTAGCATCCTAATGGGGTTCCCATATTGATTCTATAACAATGCATATAGAAAGAGAATAAAGTACCCTAAAAGATTCCTTTAAGATCACTCCTATAGTCCTTCTATATTGGTATAAAAAATAAAGTGTTTATAGCAGCCTTGACAATGTATTGAAATTCAAGTATTACGACCAACATGATAACATTCTTTTAGTGTTTTAGCACCTCTAAAATCGGTTTAATCGTTCTTCTTTATTTGATATAAAGAAATATAATTTTTAACATCAGAAAAAACCGTTTGCACAAGTTGCAAAAATTGTAATACCTATAGTACCTAAACAAAAATAACTTCCTGTAGAGATTAAACGCCCACATCTCAATTTTCTTGATAAAGATATGTATGCAATAAAAAAAACTTATGCATTCGCATTTGATAATGTAAATAAGTTACTTTGATTTCTGAGAATTGTGACGAGATATGTACCGAGTTTGATTCACCAGAAACGCTTCTAAGTACTTATACGGTTACGGGTATATGCAGTTTTACGTTTACGAAAGGAAGACGGCTTAGTCTATATTTGTAAATGTGTTCTTTTTTGTGCTAAATTAAAAAAGAAAAACTTATTAGATGTTCTGCTGATTTAAGTAAAAGTAAGTACAAAAAGAAACAATTGAAAACATATATCTATTTTTGTACGATCAGCTTATCCACGTTTTAACGCTTTATTGTTATTGTTTATTTTTTACTTGGCATCCAGTTATTTTTCTAGAGCAGGGGTGCCCAACCTGCGGACTTAATACAATAAAAGTTTTATTTTATTCATAAAAGAAACATATTTTTGATATAAATCTAGTGAAAATGCATGCGCTTGATAATAGATAATAAAAAATAATTAACTGCATAATTTTGTTATAGAGTTAACCCAAAGTCGATTCAAAGGAGTTCCTATAGTTGTTATTAATGAGAAGGTGTTCCAATGGCTACGTCATGGCAAAGCGATATTAAAAAATTAAATAATTAGAATGATGCAGCAAACTACAAATCCACAAACCATTGATTAAAAATTGTTATAGTTTAGACAAAAATACTGTACAAATTTCTTAATAAAAAATTACTTAAAATTAATCATTTCATGCTTTTTGAGTTTCTTATGGTATGCTATTAAAACCCTGTAAATGCATGCAAATCAATTACCTTTTAGTCGCTAACTTTGTCATGCTATTCTACAGCAAAGGAAAGTACTAAATTGGCACTATTTTAAAGCATTCTAATGAAACGTGAAAACTTCTACCCTTGGCCTGCTTTTGTACAACGTCTAATAGGACTCTATAAACACTAACTGTACAGCATTCTACTGGAGTGTCAAAACCTATCTCTAAACATAAACCATTCTACTGCTACAGGAAGGCTTTCAGTAATATCAATACTGCCTCTATCCTTCTAAAAGCATTATTATAGAACCTATTTGGTTTTACGGGAAGTATGCGAGAAGTAAAGAGAAAAGTGGACATTTCTTGAATGTCTAGTTTTTTGCAAGCTCCAAGACAGGGCCGTCTTTAAGTCGATTAAAAAATGCTGATACCTAAATAAAAACTTTAAGTCGGTGTTAAATGAACAAATCAAGTAAGTAATTAATTATAGGTTTTAATTGTTATAAAATATATCTAATTATTTATTTTTTTGGTTGCATTCAACGAGTTTATGCCAAAATTGACAACCAAGTTTCTGTTCTTCTATTTAAAATAATTTGACGAACGTTCTTATTTTTTTTTTCATTAATTAATAATTGATTATAATTAATAATGTATTTTTTTACAAAAAAATTTTGGGTGTCTGTGTGTGGGTCTTGAAATTTGGTACGGAGCTGGCTTTTCATATTTACTCGGTCCTGTCAAGAGATGGGTCTGATAAAGAAACCGGAAGTGGGTGTATCCGCCATTTTTAACAGTTTTTTTTATATAGTTTTGTACGTATGTAAATTATTCAAATTATTTTTACAGTTTCTTATAGACATAATTCTTCCCAACAATTTATTTAAATAAATAATTTTTCTAACATTAACAGTTTATAAGACAATTAATTTATAATTTAAAATGAATTCACAAATATAATCTAGGTTCGAATCTTCCCTGCGACGATTTTTTTACTGATTTACTAAAAGGGTAAGTAATATCAAGGCGCACAAATATAAGGGTTAGTCGATATAAAAACATAGCTCAATTTGCCATATTTTGCTTATATCTTAATAAAGTCAAGGAGAAAGATTTCAAAAAATTTATAACATGCTAGGAAGTCAATACAAACGTGTACATATCACTTCAAAATAGTTTTATGACAACATAACCTTAAAAAACATGTAGACATTCCTTCATCATTCCTTATAGGAAAGTCGTGTGGTGACTACACCAGTTTTTTTGTTTGTTTTCTTTGTTTTTTATCACAAATATTTTAAATTTGTTTCAAAATTTCTAGTATAATTATCTTCCAATAAGTAAAAAGTTGGTTTTTTTTAATTTTGCCTAAATCCGTAAATAAAACAGTCAATTTTTAAAACTGAAGAAAACAAGTTATCTTAAATTCCATAACAATAAACAAACATGAACCAATGACTTTTTTTACAATTTTGGGAAATAACTTCAGAAAACAAAAAACATTCCTTTAAAATTTGGTGAAATTTAAATGTGGTATGTAATCTGTAGTAAATCGCGTGGAACGGTAACTGGCGGCATAGACTTGTGTATACTGCACGTGCTAAAAATTATCAGTTTAAGTTTCTTAAAATTATTTGATAAACAATAATAGTAATACGATCCAAAATCTTGTTTAGAATATAACAACATAAAATCTCTTAGATTTTACATCGTAAAGTTGTGCTGATAAAACCAATCAGATCTTGAAATGATTTTTAGATTGTCAGTAAAATAGTATTCACTTCCATCAAATCAAAATGATAATTATGCAAAATCAATTCATTCGATTAAAATAAAAATCATATATTTAAAAATGTTTTTAAATGGTCAGGTAAAATTGTACTAAATTGTTTATAGCACACAATACTTGATACAAGAACTCTTATCTTTTATCACTTGTAATAAGAAAAAAGGTAAAACTGCGTTAGCGTTACATCATATCAATACGGGACATAATTTTGACTTTAACAATCCAAAAATTTTAGACAGAGATTGTAACTATAAAAAACGATTAGTTACAGAGATGATATTCATCAACGTTTACAAAAACAACATTGATTTTAATACGGACACTAACAATTTAAGTAATGCTTACAACGATTTAATATCAAAGATTGCATATTAGCTTTAGATAGGTCTATTAAATTCGCGGTATTTCTCGTTCTAATGTTTTATTGATTACCTTGACATTGCAAATAAAATTTTTGAGTATACATGTCGTGTGAATTGTTTGTCTTTCACATGTCATTTGTTTATTTACAATTATTTTAATTATTTGACTTGTTAGAAATAGTTTAACAATTATTCATATGTTAATTTTAATTATTATTGTGTACAAGTTTCATGTCGTCTGTAGTTAAGGCCTACTCCACTCTAACCTTTTAGTGTAAGTTTCTACGTTGTTTGTACCTAAAATGATATTAGTTGTTATGTAAAAAAAGTGTTAGCTTACTCACAATATATTTCAGCGGCCACAAAACGTCGCCATAATAAAATCTTGAGTGGTTTAATTGCCCCTCCTAGAGAAGAACTTTCTATAATCTGAGTCATTAATTCAATATTAAAGGAGGACGTAACTACAGTACTTAAAGTATGAACTTTATTTAATATAATAATAAGTTGCTTTCATTACTTTGAAAATTATTGAAAATTAATTGAAATCAGCAGAAATCTTAGAAATCACTGGAAATCAAAGACAAAATGAAAGTCTGGTGTAAAACAATTAGTCAGCGGTATACTCCTCAAGGTATACTGTGTCATTTAATGCAAGCAGCGCAAAAACGTATAAAAAAATTTAAAAAAATTACATCATAAAAACAAAAGAATTAATTATTGTTAGCAAAATTGTCACTGTTAGATATACTCGATTTAAGGAACTAAAAGATACTTTTACATTGTAGAAAATTCGATAACAGAAACACAAAGACAATAAAAAATTTGAACAAAGATTAAAGCTCAAACAAGAGAATCGGTATCATTTATGTTAATTAACCATTAATAATTAATATTCGATTGATTGTCAATTGATCAGTTACCGTCACTAATTTAGACCGATTTAAACTAAAGGAAATTTATTATCAAATCATAAAGAAAATTTAAAGTGTTTATTTGTTTTATGCAAAATAAAAGTATTTATATGCTAGTGAATATTTTCTTTTATAAACATTGTTTGTTATGCGGGAATTAAAATTAAAACGCTGCTAATAAGAAACTTTGAAATTTCATCTACGTGTAGTTGATATATGCATATCACTGTAAAAAACCAAACTAATGGAAATTGGTATACACTATACACACATAAATTATAAGCGACAATTTCGAGTTAAGTATTTTAGTGAATCTTTGCATTTAGACTAGTAAATGTCTATAATTTTTAAATAATGGTAGCGACTTACCGAAAGGATTTAGCAAGTGTGTATTAACGGTTGCAGAAGTGTAAGCACATTAATAGATTTTAGCAGCTGTTCTGTAGAGCAGCAATTCTCAAAGTGGGTTCCGCAGAACTTTAGGGTTCCAAAAAAAAGTTAGGGTTTTGCGTCACCAACGCCAAAACCTCTAAACGCAAATACATTTGCAGACTCACTAGCGCTGTGCCGGCCGTTTAGCGATAAATTGCCGCGCTTTCACGCCATTCTATAATTGCCATTAGGTATTAGCATTCCCTCAGCAGCACTCGCTCAGTAGCACTCAAAGCAGTGAGAGGTTGTGCTTTATTCTATTATTTTGAGTGGAATAGTATTTTTCCAATTTCCAGCATCCCAGATAAGTAAAGTTTAAATCATATAAAATTACGTAGAACGCGCATTCCGAATAACTGCATGATTTAATTTTCATAAACTCATGTCACGTTAGTATTTTATGATCTTTTTATACAGATTATTATAATAAGGTATATACGCAAGCTTAACTTATTTTAAATATAACACTTCTTATATTGCGGTAAATTAGTTAAAAATGTGTATTAACAAAATGTATAACTTATGAACCGTCATGGATAGACGGTACATTTCAAAATAATACCAATAATAAACTCGATATTAATGCTACTTCCGCAACCATACTGAAACGTTCAAGAAATTACTTGCAAACGCAAGAGCCTTCTAGAAGGCTGTTATCTATTTTCTAGAAGTTATAGCGAAAAGTGAGGAACGATCGAGAAGGATTTCCGTAAGTCTTTATATAGCGACGAGACAGATCGTAGGTCAGTTATTGCTGGAATGTGAATGCATGCAGTATTAAGAAGATTAATCAAGTGAAGATAAATAAGTGATTAGCACGCGCGTGTCTACATAAATAAATCGAGAATAATCGTGAACGTGATAAATAGTGTAAACAAACAAGTGTGAGGCTATCCGAGGACGTTATCTTATCTCGTGTTAGTGATAGTATTATACAACGGTTATACATAAATTATAGTGTAAGTGTTTTTATTAAATATTATTAGATTTCATTAGTTCAGTTAATTTAAAAGTGTACATATTTCTAGAATAAGTAAACATAATTTTTAATCGTTTAAATAAATTAGTCTTTAATAATAAATACGTAACAATACACAGACAAACAGAACGAACAATCATTATTAACACAACTAACACCGTCGAGCATATTAAAGCATTAACAGACAACATTTCTATTGAAAACAAAACTTAAATATGACAGTAATTATTAGTCAAATTATTTATTTTTAAATTAAAAAATCAGTAAAAGTAACTAATATTTATTTCATAGAACGTGAAGTATTACAAACCTTAAAGTGATCCGCGAACGTGTTTCCTCCTTATAAGATGGTATTTACGTTGTTTATGCAAAATTTAGATGTGCATAGTCAACACTGATATAAAATTTATACGTGTCTCGAATTTAAAAAAATCGATGTTAGCAGGTTACTTATTATCAAACTGTATAGCAATTTTTGAGGTCTCAGTGTTAATGTATCAAATCTTTTAAAAGAAAAACAAACTTTTTATTATATTATTTAACTTTTACATAACAAAAATAATTAACGTGCAACATTCACTGTTAATAAAAATGTATATTGAAATCAAAATGAACAGAACTCTTAATGTAAACTGGAAAAACTTATTAGAGTATCTAGAACTCCTCGGAACAGTTTTTGTTAGCCGTAATTGAGATTTTATAAAGGTGGCAGCATGAGTGACAGTTACTTTAAGGAAGTTTTCATCGCTATAGCATTACTCATCAATATTTTTGAAACCTCGATTTTGTATTTGCAGTCAATGCTGATGAAATTTGGGAAAAAACATCTGAAAAGCAAAGAAAAAATAATAACTTATTAAAAACTTTGTATTAAGCTATACCTTTTGAGGATTTAGCTGGAGTCGTTACTAAATCTAAATAACGAAAACTCCAATCAGGTTGTACTTGTAACCAAGATTGACACATTTGATTAAAAAAAGAAACTTTAAAGTAATAAACTACTTACCCTACGTCTCGCCCTTAATTGTAGAACTTGATGTGTGTATTAGTTTGTTCCAAAGCGTTTGAAACTAAAAGAAAACGTTTTATATGTACACGATTGGTTTTAAAAAAAAACATATATATATATCAATGCTAATTGTGTTAATTTTAAAACTTACGACAGTGTGTCCGTGGTGCACTAACTTCTAACCGTGTTGATTTAAATAGCTAAACAGTATCTCATTTTAATCGATTTTTCAGCAATGACGAAAACATTCCATCTTTAAAATTACTGCTTCCTATTTTGACTTCGTTGTAACTTGTAACAACAGTTACCATCCTTTGTCATCAAATCTGTACGATCGCTATTTCTAAGCCAATTTATACATCTAGATAATTCAACCGATGTATATAAATGAATTTACTTTTTAAAAATTTACTTTATTGCATCAGCTGGTATACGAAAAAATTTAAGTTCGAATTATTGCTACTATTATTTTAGCAAACAGATGATAAATATTACATTACACAAAAGCCTTAATAAGAATATACTAAAAGGTTATGAAACCAGTAAACTATAACAGATACTAAAGACGAGCTACTGCGCTAGTTACCACGAGTCGATCATGCTCCGTGAAACTTTACAGAAAAATATTCCGGAGAGTGATTCTACTGTAAAACTATTATACTGTGGTTTTACCAACGTCGGTGAGATTGAAAACCCCGGTGCTTTGTGTGTAATTTGTAATAAATTATTAGCAAACAGCTCTTTAAAATCATCAAAATTAAAGAAACACTTAGAAACAAATCACCCAACATACAAAAACAATAACATTTCGTTCTTCGAAAGAAAACTGGAAACTTATGCTAAGACGAAAACTGCAACAGTGATTTTTTTTAGATTTCAATGCCACTATCGCATTGCATTGGCTGGTGACGCACATACGATTGGAGAAACTTTAATTAAGTCTTGCTTAAAGGATATTGTGTAATGCGTGATTGATTCAAAAACTGCCATGAAAACTGAAAAGCTACCTTTTTTAAATGTTTTACTGGACAATTTTACTTGTGTTTGTTTTTTACGACTTTGATAAGAAAGTTGAACAAGACTTACTCTTATGCGAAAGTTTAGATTTGCACGCTACTGGTAAAAATATTGTGTTGACAAATTTACGCAAAAACACAACATAAACGGGGAGAAATGTATTGCAATATGCAGCGATAGAGCCAAAATAATGTTTGCATAAGTGGCAAACGCTGTAGCACGTATGCAAAATCTTAACAAAAAATGCGATATTAACCGCTACGCTCTAGTTACCAAATAATTTTAGTTGAATTAAAGACGGTTCTGGATGAAGCAGTGCTAATTATTATTTACGTCAAATCTCGGTCATTACAGTCACTTATTTTTAAGGCGTTATGTGAGAAAATGGGTAGCATTCATCATAATTTTTTTTTCACTCACTGAAGTAAAATGGTTATCTCGTGGCAGTATTCTTCAGAAAATTTTTGAATTGCGGAGGGAATTTTTTATTCTATTTTACTCATCATAAATTTCAATTGGCAGATAGAATGACGGATAAGAACTGGTAAACTATAATTGCATATTTGGCAGATATCTTTGGAAAGCTAAACGCATCATGTTTATCATTACACGGAAAAAGATTTAAACATATTTCAAGCTAATAAAAAAAAATGATCGCATTATATCGAAAGCCGCAATACTGACTCTCTGAAGTAGCATGTTGTTCTATTTTAAGTACTTTTCTTACAGAAGAGGATCTTCAATTAGATACAGAACTTTAGAATCAGTTTAAAAACCATTTGTGCACTTTGTCTAAATTTTTTTAAGAATATTTTCCAATTCGCTGAATAATGGTAAAAATTGTTTGTGCGTGCAAACTCTTTTCAATACAATTGAAAAACCAAAAGAGTTACTGTATATTGTCAATTAAATACGAACAGATGCTAGAACTAATTTTGGATAAACAACTTAAAGTTAAGTTTGAATCATTCGATTTATTTTGGAGTAAAATTATTTTGTTAAAAAACACATAACTAATTATTAAAGTACAGACAAAATTGGTAAATTTAGAAACAGTCTCATTAATTTTTTTACAAACGAAGAAATATTGTAAGCCCCACGTATGTGTAGAAGACAAAAATGTGTAATAAAGCATAATAAAGTATAATTATATATATATCTATATCATATATTATTATTTTTTCATCGTTGGGTTCCGCAATATTTTATACATTGTAAAAATGTTCCGTACCAAATAAAGTTTGGGAACCACTGCTGCGATACAGCATTACATAAACTACCACCGCATCATTTTTAACCTTATATAAAAGTATTTATTCAGTCAATAAATTATATATTGTGTTTTATATTTCTAAATAATTTAATCAACTTTTAAGATACTTTAAGTATTTATAAATTTTATAAATATGTAGAACACTAATATAAGTTGACAAAAACATATATTTCTTGTCATGTCTGGTCAATTATTTTGTATAATAAAATAGATAAATAAACTGTACAGAAATATTCTAAACTTGTTTTTATTTTATGAAATTTTTTTCTTAACATATTCTAAATCAAATATTACCCGACTGAAAATAAAATCTAATTTTTCACTATATTGAAGATTTCATTTTAGTAGATTAAAATAGATGTATATCTAGAAAATAAATTTGAAATATATTTTTAACATAATTGAAATTTATTTGTTTGGACATCAGAAATATTATACTTCATATAGAGTCTTCGGTACCTTGTTAAGAAAACTAAATCCGCTCAGAGAGCGCTAGTGTCAAAAATAGAGGTAATTGTTGAGTTTGACTGGTAGGGATGGTCTAACAAGTGATAATAAAATGGAAATTAATTTAGATATAAATTGCTTTCGGTAGCCGGCTGCTTGCAGGTGTACAGTCGGTGTTAAGATAACATAATCGCAAAGAAATAGACACGTGCTTATGCATTTATTAGCAGATATTTGTTACTTTACCGCTTTTTTAAGAGGTAAAAATATCAGTCTTTGAATAAAAAATATAAAAATAACAATGTTATATGTATGTTGTACGAATACTAATGCCAAATATAAACAATTCCTTATTAAACTGTTTTAAAACAAGTAATAAAACTTGAATTTGTATTTTTCAATTTTTAGTTTACAGGTTTTTAGTGGTGAATAATTTAAAAAAATTAGGTGTTTTTGAGAAGAACCATTTGTTTTTTATGCAAACTTTTATTTTAAGGAGAATACGTATTTCAAGCAAGCTCAACATACTTGTATTGCAGAAATAATAATTAGCTGTACGTCAAGTTAATAAGTAGGTATTAAAATTTGACTTTTAAACTATGTTTTTTCTAATCTCGGATACCTCTTTTTCTAAAAGCGGGATCTAGAATTTACGGCAACAAAAAATCCATATAAAACTGAGTAAACAAAAGTAGCATTGTATTATTTCACAATTTTTTATTTTTATAAATGCGCTCTACCTGAAAATCATTTTCTGCGTATAATATAAAATCGCAGTGTCAGCCAGTGATGTTCAGCTGTCCCTGAACTTGATAAGCATACTTATGTGTTTGTATATGTAAATAATATTAAAATTTGTAATAATTATACTTGACACCTCCGTTCTTAATAATGTAACATTTATTTTTGACGTCGCAGTCCATGAATTTTTGTTTTCTAGCAGACCGAAACATTTAACTTCAATTAATCCATCTTCACCCACGAATCCATCTGGACTTGTTACTAAAAAAGAATGGTTGGGATCTATTACTATTCCACATTTGCTCAGCTTTACATTTTGTTTCTAGTTCGTAACGTTTGCGCTCATTGTTCTCGTTATTTCGCCCGAACAGAATATCTTCATTGTTAAACAAATCAAGACCGTACAACATATTCTGCACTGTCTTTGCACACAAAACGTTGTTTTTCGCATTGTACAAATTCGTACAAAATTAAATGCCGTAAGACTGTCTTTTTGCATTTTGTGACCAAGAAGAGCATTGTGTTGTTCTCGAGTATTTTCTTTTATTTCTGTAGCACGAGCTGCTTCATCAGAAAATCGTACCAAGAATCGATCTGATACAACTTTTAAAACTTCTGAATCAAGTGCAGGTTCTTTTGCGATTGGACGATAGCTTTTATCTAAAGAAGAAATTTTATTTTTTTAAAGATTTCGAATGGACGGAGTTTATTTGTTTGTTTTCTAATAATTTGATGTATCGTCTGTTAAATACTTTTGTCATTACATACCCAGGTTGTCGGACCGACGTAAGCTTGGCCTATGAACCTAAGTGGCAAGTCAGCCCAGACGTATGTGACAAAGCTGCTGCGTACATGCAAGTTATATAATACAATCGTATTAAAAAATCTACTCTTTAACCACCATTTTGCAGCTAAAGCGTTCAATCTACAATGCACGTACCCATTAATATTTGTATACATTTTGTTAAGATTATACCCAGTAAACACGGCTTGAAACTGTTACAGTCACAAAATTAAAACAATTGTTTCATTACGTTGTTTCGTGTTAGTTCCATTTTTATATCATTTACATGTAACTGACAGTGAATAAATTGAAAGAGTTCCGATTTTTCACAATCAGTTTTAAACCGTTTCAGTACTTGCAATTTTTTTCCCATAATCAGCAACCGTCTAAAAACTGATTTATTAAAACCAATTTTTTTTGAATAACTAGAATTGTTTGAAGATTGATTAAATAAGATTGAATTATTTTCAATACAGTGGAATCGTTTTAGTAAAAACGAATACTTTGTGATTAGTCAGCAATAGTCGTTGCTATACTTTTGATTACTGTCGTCAACGCTTGCACTGCAAATTGATATCTTTTCATTTGTTCGGTTGTAGTTTGATAAGTGATGCTGTGTGTATAATTACGAAATGAAACAATAAACGGTAAGTCGAAACATTTTATTATAATTTATAAATGTAATCAGTATTATTATCATTTCTGTTCTTTATGATTTAATTTGTATAAAACAATGTAAATTAACACACATGGTTGCGTTAAGGTAGATTATTGCGTAAATCTGATGATACTTTAGGATTTATAATTACAGTTCAATTCTTTACGTTTTCTATACGATTATGTACAGCTAAAGGTATTTACAGTGTGTTTATAACTTTCTTATGATTGCTAAAGTGATATTTATATTAAGTTTGTGTTGTTTTTGATTAAAAAAATGTAGTTAATTTTGTATAACTCTATGATTATGTATGTATATAAATGAAATATTTATTTCTATGTTACAGATGCGTTTAAAAGTTGCTACCCAACAGTAACTGAGGCTTCCGTAAAAAGACCACATCAAAGAAAGTTGCAATATGTAAAAAACTCAATGTGATATTGTATTTAAAAATATTTATTCTGCAATTAAATTTGAAACGTGCATTCAAAAATGTATTATTATATTATTGAAAGAATTGTTTTAGTTCATTATTGAAACAAGAAAATCATATATTTATTGATCATTTAGTATCAGTTAAAGAACGAAGCTTTTAAAACGTAAACCAAATGCAACATTTATTTGGCAACAGATTTGAATTTAAAATGCCGAAACTATACTGATTCAAATAAGTGAAACAGCGATGAACTTATAGCTATTTTATTGCAGTTAGGTTTCTTTTAAGTTTGAAACAAGAGTGAATCATACATTTTTTGTTTTGAAACTGTTTCTAAACATTATCAATTTTGTGTTTACTGGGTAGATACCTCTCTGCATTATTTGTTGCTTAGTTATGTACAAGTCAATCAGCTTTTTGGATCATTAGATCTATAATTTCCTGAATTTCATAGAAAAACCGGGTTTAGACACATCTTGAGCAAATGTTTCTTCTTTCAATTCTTTCCGTTTATAAAAAGTTATGCTGTAACAAATGTATAAGTAAGTGCATATCTATTAACTATTATATAATAATTTGTAGTAATTATAATATAGTAAAAACGTTATATTACATCATTTACACTTACCTGCAGCTACTGTACTCTTCTCTAAGTTTTTGTGCATTGAGTCCATTTACAGAATTTACATTTTTTACGGTAACGCGAACTCTTCTTACAAGTCTTTCAATCCGCGAAACACGCCAAGATTTTGCGGTCTTTTAAAAGAAATTTTGAATTGGTTGCTAACGTGTGTAATTTTTGATTCACATATCTTGTCATATGATTAGCACAATCAATTTTTTGTAGATGCTGTTCATAGGCTACATTAGCTCGTACTTTCGCGAAAACATTAAAATCCTCGTCACCTACAAATTTAATAAAATACATACATAAATATTAAGAATAAATAAATAGGTTTCATAGTAAATATTAACTAACCGGTCATGTACTATGATTAAACCCTTCAACTATAATGTCGGATTCTATTGTTGTGAAAGGCCCAGCTAAATTTAGTGCGCACTCATGTGACTTGACCTCCTGATCGATTTTTTGATAATAAATATATGTTGAGCAAACTATATTGCAAATTGAAATAAACAAGATTTTTTCTGTTTTACTTCCAATTATGCAAACCTGTGTATAATTAAATTTTCGTTATTAAACTAAACATTATGGTCGATATTTACTTACAACTTTAGAAGATGCATTGTAATCATGGCCATATGAGCCTTTTGATCATGCTCCATCTACAACAGCAGAAGCATATGGAACTCTGTTGTCACTTATTTCAATACGGTGTAACAGGTATAACTAATATTCTCTTAATGGAAGATAGCTATATAATGATTTAGATCATATTTGCATTATAAACATAAGGTCCATTCCTTATAGTTTTCGAGAAAAGTTAATATTAAAATTTAACACGGCCCTGTCATAGAATCTAAATAGGATCATAGGAAAAAATCCAATGGCCCAAAATTCATTATCGTACACGTAGAAAATGCAAGAATGCGATAAGATTGTTTTCCCTAATTTTACTGTAGATTGTTGAAGACGTACAGAAACCATAACCTCGGTTAACATAAAATAAGATTATGTAGCAAAAATTTCTTTTTTTTTTTTTTTTTTTTTTGTTTTGTTTTACCATCATCGACGACTATGGTCATTAGCTGGTCGACTCTTTATATTTTATTAAATAAGTCGGTCTCCTGTAAGTACTCAAAAATTTTTTTCTGATTTTCTGGTTTATCATTCGGGACGCTTGCTAGTTCTTTGTCTAAATTAATTTTTTCTCTAATTTTGTTATATTTGCCGCATTCTATTAGTATGTGCCTTACGTTTAACTTCACTTTACATAACTCACACAACGGTTCCGCTCGTCCTAATAATCTCCACCCCGATGTTAAATTGGTGTGTCCTATTCTAAGACGCGTGATTATTACGTATTGCCGCCTGCCAATTTTTACGGGATTATATGGTAAGACAGAAGGCTTTATTTCCCGCAATTGAGTTATTGTTTCATTCCATTCTCTTTGCCATATGTCAATCACGTTTGCAGTTACTTGTTTCATTATCTGGTTTAACTTTTGGCTATCTATGTTATTATTTAACCAAGGTGGTTCAACTCGATAACGGCATGTTGATATGGGCGTTAAGTTAAAATTTAATTCTTTAGCTAGTTTTTGTGCTCGTATATTGCTTGGCTTTATATGTGTTGGCTTATTTTCGTATATTTCGATGGCTTGACTGTTGGTTTCCAAATGAAACATATCATAGTTTAGGTGTTTTTTGTTATTAACTGTTTTTATGGCGTATTTTAATAGCTGTAGATTGCGCCTATGTTTAAGAGGTAGCAAACCAACAACACTAGATAGTGATGCGGCTGGACTAGTTCGGAAAGCGCCAGTTACTAGTCTAAGTCCCGTATTATAGATTGTATTTAGTTTATTTAGTAAACTTTTTCTTGCAGATCCATACGCAACGCATCCATAATCAATTTTGCTCAGTACAAGAGCTCTAAAGATATTTAATAGAGTTGCTTTATCTGCACCCCAGTTTATATTTGAAATACATTTTAATAGGTTTAGCACTTTTTTTAGTGATGTTTCTAGATTTTTTATGTGTTCGCTCCAATATAAATGCTTGTCTAGCGTGATTCCTAAAAATTTGACTGTATCCGCGACTTTTATTTTGCTCTTATTAATGTTTAAATATGGAGGGTCATGTGGAGTACGCAATCGACAGAAGTCGATACAAGTCGTTTTGTTCTCGGCGAATATAAAACCGATTTCAGCCGCTCTAGCCGTTAAACAGTTGATTGCTGTTTGAATTTGAACTTCTATTGTCGACATTACTGTTCCGTTTATGAATATTATTAAATCGTCAACGTAAACAGAAAATTTTACGTTGACTGGAATCTTTTCCGTAAGAGTTTGCATTGCAATAAGGAATAGTGTGACGCTTAGTGTAGACCCTTGCGGTACTCCATTCTCTAACTTTCGTACTGAGGAAAGTTGTTGCCTAACTTGTACTTGAAAAAGTTTTTCTGAAAGGAACTCTTTGATGAATTGTGGGAGGTTGCCTCGGATATTCCACGCGTGTAATTTCTGTATTATATTGTACCTCCACGTCATATCGAATGCCTTGTGTATGTCAAAAGTTACCGCAATTAAATGTTGTTTTTTAATAAAAGCGTCTATGATATTATTTTCTACATACACAAGGGCATCCGTTGTTGAGTGGTGTCTTCGGCTTCCCGTCTGTTCCTTATTAAATAAATTGAATTTGGTTAATACCCACGTTAGGCGACTATTAATCATTTTTTCCAAGAGTTTGCTTAACCAAGAAGTTAGGGATATTGGTCTGTAGTTATTTGGATCTGTGGAGTTTTTTGTTTGCTTTAATATTGGGATTATTATAGCCATTTTCCACGATTTCGGGTATTTTCCATTGGTCCAGATGTTGTTATAGATTTGTAAGAGTTGCTGTGTAGTGTAATTAGGCAAGTGTTTTATCATCGAATATGTTATTTGATCTTGTCCGGGAGCTGATTCTTTTGAATTTTTAAGGGCCTCTTTTAATTCTTTTAATGTAAAATTTTTGTTATATTCGTATTCGTCTGTAGTGGAAAAATCTATGCTAGTACGCTCTTTCTGGGTTTTCGCATATAAAAAATTATCCTCATAATTCACGTTACTGCTAGAATTTTCGAAAGTGTCCGCGATTTTTTCTGCTATTTCTATTGGAGCATGGTAAACCTCGTCGTTTATTTTAATATGAGTTAATGGGTTTGGTTTATATTTTCCTGAAATAGCTTTTATTTTTTTCCATGCTTCGTCGGACGAACTATTTATTTGTATAGACGAAACGTAGTTTTGCCAACAAAGTTTTTTACTTTGGAGAATAATATTACGCGAATACGCGCGTTTTCTTTTAAATTCAATTAAATTGTTTTCGGTAGGATGTTTTTTAAATTGATTAAATGCCTTCTTTTTTGCTTGTATACTATTTTTGATATCTTGGTTCCACCACGGTACTATTTTGTGGTTAACAAGACCTTTCGATTTTGGAATGTTTTTATTTGCTGCTTCTAAGATAGCATTGGTGATTTTCCACATCTTCATCAACATCGCCGTAATTCCTATCTTCTTAACTGTCGTTCGAAACCCTGCCCAATTTGCTTTTTTTATTACCCATTTTTGTTTAACATAAAGCGTAGCTTTTGGGATGTTAAAAGCTAAAATGATGGGGTAGTGATCGCTGTAGTGCAGTTGATCCAACGGAGACCAGTGGATCTTTGGTGCAAGTGAAGGTGTGCACATCGTAACATCTATGGCGGATTCGTTTCCTGTGAAAGAACTAAAATGTGTGTTCTCGCCAGTATTAATAAGTATTAAGTTCTCCTGGTCTAACAAGTCTTCTATAATGCCACCCTTTATGTTAGTTGCGCTTGATCCCCATATAGTCGAGTGCGCGTTGAAATCTCCCATCATCACAAACGGCTTAGGTAATTGTTGCGCAATTGCCTTCAATTCGTTTAGCGTCCAGTTAGAGCCTGGAGGTAAATATATGTTACAAATGGTAACGAACAAAGGTTTGTATATTTGCACAGCAACTACCTGCAGGTTCGTGTTTATGTTAACTGGAGTGTATAGGACTAGCGTTTTAGTAAGGATAGTCACGCCTCCTCTTACTCGGAGGTTTGGAGTGACTTCTCGCCTTGTAACGTTGAAGTTATTTAATTTGAAATATTCGTCAGGTTTCAAGAGCGTTTCTTGTAAACAAATACAGAACGGGTCGTGGTGAGAGATTAATAGTTGCAACTCCGGAAGATGTTGTTTGAGTCCATTACAATTCCATTGAATTATATTCTCCACTTTGAAATATTAACAGGTAACTGTATAGTATTTACGCAGCAAACATATACGTAAATAACTAAACGGACAAACATGTATATCACAGTTATAAAAATAGATAAATAAATAAATAAAATCTGTAAAAACCATACTCTATACGTATAAGACAAACAAACATTTATATCACAGATCGGTAAATAATAGCAAGACGAAACAACATGTATATCACAGATATATAGATAGTTGTCAGGTAGATATATAACTAAATAAACTATGTAAAAAAGACAAACGATATACATATAAGACCAACACACATATATATCACAGTCATAGAAATAAATAAATAAATAGATGTTGTAAAAAAGACAAACGATATATATATATAAGACCAACACACATATATATCACAGTCATAGAAATAAATAAATAAATAGATGTTGTAAAAAAGACATACTCTATACGTATAAAACAAACAAACATTTATATCACAGATGTGTACATCAGTAAATAAATAAGATGTACGAAAACTCTCGACAGTGTGTGTATAGAATCGACTAACGTTTATATAAGTAAAATTTGTTAAAATGATTAATGACATGAATGTATCGGGGGTTATTTGTTCTGAGAGCCTCGAGGTTTCCCTTTCGGCCATCCTTTTTTTTTTCCTCACAGCGCTAACCAGCATATCTAGTTCATCCTCGTCTCCTGCATCAGATGATGTAATGGAGGGCCTTTCACTTCTTTTTCTTTTTTCCTGTGTTTCCGCCGCAGATGTTGACAAAGTTTGTATATTATTTTGATGTTGTTGTGGTTTAGGCGCTGGCTCTTGCCATTTTTCCACTGCTGTTACACTAGGAAATTTTTTGTTCAGCTCTTTGTGTATGATTTTTGATAGTTCTGGTATAAGGACCTTTAAAGTTTCTTGCACGATTTGGGTTGCATTTGGTGCTAGTTGATTTTCTGTAACCGCTTGCGAGTAACTCTTTGTACTTGTAACTGGAGATGTTTTTAAGAGGTTTTTAGCTTCGAAATAGGAGATTTTGTTTATTGTTTTAATTTCCTGTATCCTCATCTCTTTTTTGTATTCCGGACATTCTTTGGAACGTGCGGAATGTTCACCCTCACAATTAACACATTTTAGCGGTATATCGCATGCTTTTCCTTCATGCAAAGGTTTACCACAAACGCATACTTGTAATTTATCGCACCTTGTAGAGGTATGACCAAAAACCTGGCATCTAAAACACCGCAAAGGTGGAGGAATGTAGGGTCTTACCCTTAAAGAGTATAAACCACCTTTAATGGTAACTGGTAATTTATCTCTTCTAAAAGTTAAAATGTGGTTAGGAGTATCTGTAACTTGTCCGTTTCTTCTTGTTTGAATTCTTCGAACTTCTACTACATTTTCGTGTGTCAAGCCTTCTTGGATTTCTTCTAATGTGCTATTTAAAAAATCTACACAATAGACTACTCCTTTACAAAGATTTAGTGTCTTATGCTCTGACACTTTAACGTTTATGTCGCCCATTTTCTCAATTCTCAACAACAGATTCGATTGCTTCTTTGATGAGCACTCAACTAGTAAACCATTTGACACTTTTTTTACGTTTTTCGTTTCGCCAATAAGACCATATAATTGTTTGGCAATTAAAAAAGGACTAACCTTTTCAAAACTGCCTTCCAACCTTTCAACAAGCAGGAACCGGGGAAAATAATCCTCCTTCTCGCTGCCCGTTGTTTTCTTCCACACTGTGGATTTATCCTTTTTTTTCGAGGTGGGATCCTCGTCCTTTTTCACGCATGGTCGTGTGGCTCCAAAAGGATGGGGAGTGCCACTACTCGCACCATCCTTGGGCAGATTATGCGGGATCCGAAAGGAGTCCTGCCCAGACTCCATCCCGCTCGGCAATTCGTCAGAAGACATTATTCATGGAATTGCGTTTTTCG
This sequence comes from Aquatica leii, assembly GCA_035610365.1. Classification (NCBI taxonomy): domain Eukaryota; kingdom Metazoa; phylum Arthropoda; class Insecta; order Coleoptera; family Lampyridae; genus Aquatica; species Aquatica leii. The sequence goes on from CM069432.1 coordinate 106,382,509, forward strand.
GCTACCGCCAGCCCACGGGGATAACAGAAAAGATAAAACACCGACAAACCCCACGTTACTACAGTATCGTAACAATGCCGGTGGGTAGCCGTTCGTGACTCATAACGCTGAGCCGCCCACTGCTGTGGGAACCCCTCGGCACGGCAAACACCTTGAGTTGCGGATTTTTGATTCAGGGTTTACTCCCCTAGATCCGTCGCCTTTTGCAAAAGCAGGGTCACCTCTTGCAGGATGTAGCCGAAGCTACGGGCGAACGGTCTTGGACACTGAGAGGCTAAAACGGGTGTCGCCGTTGGCTGCACACCCTTGTATTACGCATCAAGTGTCCCTGGTCTACGACCTTGACCCCAAATTTCTTTTTCTGTCTATTCAGGGGTTATTGTGTTTATTTCGTTTGTGCGTTACTGCCAATGAGGTAGAATATAATAACTACATGAGTCAGCACTTTGTAAGCTAGTATAATTACAAATTTGGTCCGGTTTTATTTCGTGTTTCCCCACTTTATCCGGACAAATTCACCAAATTGTAAAAACGTTTGGAAACGTGTCGCATGTGTAGAAAATTAGTTGTTTAAATAATTACTATATGTAGTTTAAACTTCGATTGGAAACTTACTGCAAAACAATAAATGTTATTTGAAGGTAGTAATTTCATTACATTTAAGAAGTTGATTTGCGTTAACTAAATTTATTTTATTTAAAAATACATAATTTTGTATTTTATTTTTAATTATATGTATTTATAGTTTAAGAAATATGCCAATTGTTTTTATACAAGGTTTAATTTCACTTCTACCTTTCAAACGTGGTCGACCTTATACGTTTTTGCCCGAAAGCAGTGAGGATATCGACGGCTCGTTTTTATGTACGAAGTGGTTTCTCCAGTTAGTATATTATACCTCATATTCATTTATTTCAAGATATTTTAAATACATTAAATTATTTTTGTAGTTAGGTACTCGGTATTTAGTTTTGTTATTTATTCAGTTTAGTTTCATAATTTTTCGTATTATTTATTAATTCTACTTTTTAATTTCTACACTTATGACTTCAAAATAACCGATTGACATTGTTACTTTACTTTATTCTGTTGTTATTAAGCATCTTGAAGTAAATTTAAAATAATCTTGAATTTAGCAGGACACCGTATCACTTAAATGTTGTTTATTTAGTCATCAGAAATTTAATACTTAATAATAAACTTGAACTTGACCCAGTTATAAACTGTTTTCAATGGATAATCGTTTTTCTTCACCGCCAGCAGCACACAGCTGCTGATAAATGATCAGTCCCAACCTTAACAAACACCATAATAACTTCTTTATTTGTTTATATTTCAACTTTATAAAAACAAATGTTTATTTACAATCATCAAATCAGTGTCTTGACTCATCTGATTTTTTTAAATTAAACCCTTAATATTTATTTTTCGACGTTGCATTTTTGTGATATTTATTATTAAATAATTAACTATTACATTAAAAAAAAAAGAGACGTCATGCCATTTTCATTATTCAGATACAACAATACTGCAAGTTTTGAAATATTTTCAACTATCGGTTTTCATGCAAAACGTGAAGAAAAATTCAAAATTTTGATAGCTAATGTTTTTTTTATCTTTCCAGAATCTAAGAGGTTTTTTTACTATTTTTTCTAAATTCTACAGATTTAACTTAAAACTATACAATTCATTGCAACCGTTTTACGATGAGTTTTTTTTGTATTGAAGATCTTTAAAGATCTAATTTTGTGACATGTGTCTGAACGATTTTAAATTTTTTTCTATATGCCGACTAGTCTATACGACATTAAATTCATTTACAAAAATTATTTTAATTGCTTTTTAAAGATAAGTTTTTTTTTAAATTTTTATATTTATGTTTACATTAAAGATAATTTTTAGACATTTATTTTTTTAAATACTTATATATTTTACCGTACAGTTACATACATTTATGTTGCGTTACTTGTGCGATTTAATATAAATAATAATAACACATTAAACCTTAGTTTGTTTATTCACAAACATATTTTCAAACGTTACAATAGATGTAAGCTGAAATAGAAACAATAATAAATTTTGAGTCAAGTAAAATTTTGTTACAAAAACACAACAACTTAGTTATATCAAACTTTTAATCGTTAAAATACAAACAAAATTGGTAAATATAGAAACAGTTTCAAAATTAACATAATCACCATCACAAATGTAACCAATTGCTATTTTTATAATAAATGTTAAAAACGTATGTAATTGAATGAAAACAAAAGTTTTGATCTAAATAAAAGTCGAACACTAGGTACAATCGTTTTAGTGCGACACGAATTTTCTCTTTATATAGGCTATTTCTAAAGAAAGAAAACCGTGACTACACAAAAATAATAGATTTTAAATTTTTAATCAAATAGATTTTAAATGCGTTTTTCTGTATTAAACATAGAAAAAACTTCTAGAAACACAAAATTGTTACAAAAATACAATTGTTTTAGAAACAGATAGTTCAAATAAAACTAAAATAAAAAACAAAATGTATAATAATAATATGTTTTATGTTAACTAATTTTACAAATCTTACAATCGTCAAGGAAGAAAAATATAATGACTAGATTATAGAAAGTTCTTCACTAGGAGGGGCAAATTAAACCACTTAAGATTTTATTATGGCAACGTTTCGTGCAACCAGGCGTGCACTTCTTCAGGCCACTTAAATATATTGTGAGTAAGCTACACATTTCTTTTTACATAATTTTACATTATTTATATAAATATAGCATAATTTTTATTTTTATAATTTTGTTAGCTCATCACAGTCATTGCAAAATAAAGGTAATATATCAACTTATTATGTATTTTTAACAAATCAAATTAAATTAAATTAATAACAAGTAAATACAGTTGATTTACTTAGAGAATAGAATTATATAGTGCATCTATAGAAAACAATATAATTGTTGTGGCAATTATTGGTACAAGTGTCGTACTAAATTGTCGTAATTAATAGAATTGTTCGCAAAATATAAACTGTAAAAGTTTTAAAACGAATCTGCAAACAAAAACTAGTTTACTGCATTATTATTATGAATACGATAAAAATTACACTGCTACATTACAAAGATTTTGTATGAAAATTGGTTTTAAACCATGACAGTGCAAAATAAGGACGTACAGCAATTTAATTAACAAATTTAAAAGAACAAGATCTGTAAATAATTTTGCAAGATTAGAAAGACCAAGGATTAACGATTGTTACATGCAAAAGAGGAAACAATGACACTTGCCTGAAATAAAGTAACATAAACGGTGTTATGCCGGTGCTCAGTGAAGACGGGGTGGGTTATATTCAAGATTTCGTGATTGTTTTGGAAAACTTAACGAAAACACAAAATCGAGAAGTCAAAATCAAAGAGCGCCAAGAAGGAGTAAAGCTCAAAGGACTAGAAACCCTTGCCAACCACGAGTCCGCTTCAAATAGATACACTCAAATGGGACTTACCTTATGAGTTCACAAACGCGTAGGCTGACGGAATAAAAACTTCGTTACATTTAACAATTTAACATTTATTACATAAATAACATGAGAATAGATAACACTGGTCTGCAAAAAAATATTTTTTATCGAGCCCTGACACTATTCCGGGTGATTCTTATGTAAAATGACGTCCTAAATCCAAATATGTCCTCCATTTTCTTCCATCACCCATCATTTTCGAGGGAGCCCCGAATCTCTAATTTTACCACTTTTCGATAAATTAATTATAATTTATTTACTGAACGATAATAATAATTATAATAATTATTATAATAATAAATATATAGACATAAATTTAGTTTGAATGGGAAAAAGAACTATTTTAGCTATAAACAGTAATAAATAAAAAGATATTCATCGTTACTTGGTGCTTGCTTTCCGTTTATACCCTGAGGTACATCTCTCTCGATTCAAAAACCAACAGTACTCCGCCAACATGCTTGCTTTCCACTTCCCTGAAAATCTCTTCTCCAGCTTAGCGATGTCTTGGTGGAACCGTTCCCCGTGTTCATCCGAGACTGCTCCTAAATTTTTAGGGAAAAAGTCCAGATGCGAGTGAAGGAAGTGAACTTTAAGAGACAAGTTACATCCTATGTCCTTGTACTCTAAAAGCAGTTCCTCGACGTGAACGACATAATCTTCACTTTTGTGGTTACCCAGGAAATTCTTACAAACGTTTTGAAATGAAAGCCAAGCTCGTTTTTTTTTCGATTTAGGTGTTCAATAAACGTCGAATCTTGGAAGAGTTGTCTAATCTGGGGACCAACAAAAACGCCTTCTTTGATTTTAGCTTTGCTAAGACGAGGAAATTTAGTTTTCAAAAATTGAAATGCGCCACCTGTCTTGTCCATGGCTTTCACAAACTACTTGATCAATCCAAGTTTGATGTGTAAAGGTAGTAAGTAAATATTTTCCTTCGGAACCAAAGGATTGTGGGCGACATTTTTCTGACCAGGAATAAGATTTTCTCGCAGAGGCCAGTCCCGTACGATGTAATGTTTATCTCGGGCTCGGCTATCCCATTCATAAAGGAAGCAGCAATATTTTGTGAATCCTGATTGCAGGCCCGTGAGTAGAGCAACAACTTTCTAGTTAGCGCAAAGTTTCCACTTATAATCATGATATCTAATTTTATCAAGGATTCTGAAGATGTTTTCGTACGTTTCCTTCATATCAACAGAGTATACAACTGGAACTGATGGGAAGTCATTCCCATTTGCCAACAGGACAACTTTTAAGCTTGTTTTTGATGAGTCTATAAACAGTCTCCATTTGTCTGGGTCACATGGCATCTGTAGCTCTGTCATCAAAAAATTTGCATTAGGGCAGAACACTAAACTTTTATCTTCTGAGAAAAGACATTTCAGGTTTGCTTGTCTGGTCCTGTAAGAAGATATTTTTACTCCCTTTTCTAATAGATTCCACTGTTAAAGTCGCGATCTTAGGAGCTGAGATTTAGTCTTGGGTAACTGAAAATCCCTGACAAGATTATTTAATTCCGATTGAGTGAGTAGGTGAGGTTGCCGAGAAACTAAATCTGCGGAATACTCTTCATCATCATTGAACGTATCATTCGAAGCCCCAGGTTGTGGCTCAGAGTCTTTTAGATCAATTTCCGGACCTAGAGTATAAGTGTTTCGGGGCTCTGAGATTGGCAAAGTATCGTTATGAGGAAGAGGTCTTAGAGCTGACGGAATATTGGGATACTGAATTGTATGATTACTTTTGCTCGAAAACCCGACGGTGGAAGTCATACAAAAGTAACAATCTGTAAGATGACAGCGAGGTTTGCGCCAAACCATAGGCACAGCAAATGGCAATGATTTACGGGTACATTTGGTCAAACTACTGTAACAAGTCGTACAGCAAACTGATGGAATCCAAGTCTTGTCCTGGTCGCCAACTTGACAATCAAAGTACAATTTAAAGCTGTTTTAACAAGCGGAGAAAAGGGTTTTCGTTGCACTTTTAAAGTTAATTCCCCGCAGAAATAGCAGAAGCTATCGGGATGATTTTTACACTCGCGTGGCATAATTAAACAGTAATTCAACACCCGACATTAACCACAAATCACACTTAGTCACTCGAAAAAATCTGGAGTAAAAGTAATTTTACTGTTTTACACAAATGAACAAAAATGAACACAAAATCCAGCACGTTTAAAACGTCGACAAATTAACTCTGCAGCAGCTATAGATGTACTGATCGAAGCAGTTAACCAAACAATGTAATATACTATAATGAAAGGAGTAATGCAAGTTCAAGCCTGTCGAAAATTCCTCTTCAAACCTGCATGTGGTATTGAGATCGCCAGCGTCGTGCAGTGAATCTTCCTAACTGTTTATTGATATTTTTTTACTGTTGTTATATATTTGTATTTTATTGTTGTTTCTATATACATTTTATAACAAAACTTTTGCCATATACTTTGGTATAAATTTTATTACCTGCTTTGGGATGTTTAACGACTATAAGTTAAAATTCTAAAAAAAATGCAAAAAATAAAATAAAAATAGGGTCCCTCCAAAATGGATGGGTGATGGGTAAAAACAGAGCTCATTTTTGGATTCCGGAGGTCATTTTACATAAGAGTCGTCAAGAATGGTATCAGGGCCGATTTTCATGCAGAACAGTGTAATCAATAAAACAAGAAATTTACAATTAAAACTTAATTTGACACAAATAATATTTAAAAAAAAAACAAAATGAAAATAATAAAAAAAAACTAAATTACTTTTTTAAACGTAAAAAAAAATACTGAACGGCCGAGTGCGCATGAAAAAAAAACTTAATAAAATCAAGTCAAGTCCGTAAAGGTATAAAGCAAACTTTACAATCTTAAACTATGATACGCAAATTAAGAATATCTTTCATTCTTTACTTTATATGTCGTAACAACCTTTATAAGTTGGTTACATTACGTCTTTTAATTTAGTGCATAAGAATAATACTTAAAATTAGCACACATGAACACCATAAATAGTTTGATTCATCGAAATATTCAATACCTATCAATAAATTCTCATAACTAATTTCAAAGCTTTTCAATCACTGAACTCACGAATTAAAACTTAAAATTAAAAATAGTAATAATAATAATGAATGCCCCTTCTTATTGGTACAATATATATACTCTTCATACATCCATAGTTCATTGAAACCACATCCTCCACATGCCTGTTTTTAGAGGAAGATTTAGTCAAGGTATGTAATTTTCCATGTGGATATTGGTCCCAATTTTTATAGTAATTACCGCAATGTAACATTGAGAATTATAACTCATCTTCCTCTTTGGATGTATGATTACATTTCTTAAATTGAAAACCTAATTTCTATATGAATAATCTATATGAATAATTGTATGTTTTACATTTAATAATTAATTCAAAATGTTTACTTTCGTAACACTATTTTATTTACTATCAGTGCATTATCATTCAAATTAACACAAATCATTCGAGCTGAAAGTCAATAACTGTGAAATTGTATTTAATCTAACTGGCGGGGAAAACAAACGCGTTTTGTGTCAAACGTTTTACGCATTTACGCGAATACCTACGTTTATCTTTAAAGTCAACCTGGCGTTTATTACAGAGTACATTAAATTGACGCACCAGGTCAACTAAATGCCTATCGTCAACACTCCTTTATAGCAAAAAAAACACGTGTTCAATAACTTTAGTTTTAGCGCACATACTACGAATTGCTTGTCAGTATGCGCAGTATTACAGTGTGCATTTATCATTTTATTTAAGTAGATAAAACTTAAACCAATTCGTAAAACTTAAATAAATGAAGTGCGTAAATGGGGTAATTAGAAATCCGTAGTACAACTGCTTAAAAGTTAAATGTAAATGATAAATGCTAAATAGGTCTGCATAAATCCACCTTTAACCTGTATAAAGTCATTGTGTATACTGTCAATTTATGGTCTGCTTTGCGCCATTTAACGCTCTCACTGTACACTGACGACGTAGTATTGAATGACATTTCTATGGTAACGACCTTCTATTACATACCATCTAATGTGATATGTAATGGATTCGAGTTTTTAATGATCCATTTCCCAAATTTTTCTTGGGTATTTAATTGTCATATTATAAACTGATTGTAAATAAAATATTTTACTAACACAATTCGTTAATTGTTAATTTAATTAATGATGATAGATTGTTAGATTTAATTAATTAAGCAATAATACATTGCTGTAACAGAGCGAATTTTCCTTTAGTTCCAATTGATTCCAGATGTCATCCAAGCGTCTTTATTGAGTTTACCGTGTCACATAAAAAAGCATAGAGTTTATTATTTGCAATAAATACAGCTTTGATTTTCGAAATGCAGAGATTAATACTTTGTACTCGCTCATGAACAATACAGATAGGAAATTCTTAAATTTGTACAGTACTTCAAATGATATGTGTAGAGTCTTTTATGACAAATTGTATAGCTATATATTAGTTACCGTGCCACGTAAACATTATATACGAAAGCACAAGTGTCCACCTTGGTTTACTTATCATATTAGGAGAAATATGAAAATGAAAAAGTATTACTTGAAATTGTACAAAACTACTGGATATCAATTTTATCAAGAAAAAGCTATAACTTTTAATAATGGTATTAAAATCGAAATTGATCGTTTTTATAAAAATTATATTAAACAATTAGAATGTGATATTGTTCATAATCCAAACAAAATTTATCAATTTGTTAACACTCAAAAAAATAAATTTCAAATTCCAGGTGTAGTAAGACACGGTTCTATACTCTTTAATTTACCTGAGGATGTAGTCAATGCGTTTGCTAATAATTTTTCTAGTGTTTATGATCACAATGGTGACTATTTTAGCCATAAAAACCCTATGTTGTCAGGTTATCGTAACATCACACTTTCTATTATTGACAGTGATTTGATTATCCAAGCTATAAAAAAAATTTAATGGAAGCTATTTTCAGGTCCTGATAATATACCATCTTTTTTAATTAAGGAATGTGCAGAAATTTTCAGCTATCCGCTTATTATTTATAACAAAATTTAAAAATCTTCTATATTTCCAGATGTGTAAAAGCTTTTGAAAGTAATTCCAGTCCATAAAAAAGGATCAAAATCTGAAGTTGAAAACTATAGACCAATTTCAATAATATCCAACTTTGCAAAAATTTTTAAAATAATTTTATGCAACTACATATTTCCAATGTTGTCAGCAATTCACAACATGGTTTTACTAAAAGAAAATCTACCGCAACCAACCTCTATAATTTTACAAACTTTGTTTCTACTGCTTTAAATGATAGTATACAAGTAGACGTTATTGATAGAGACTTAACTAAAGCTTTTGATGTAGTTGATCATAATTTACTACTAACAAAGTTACTATTGAAAACATTTATTTAACCGAACAAATTACGTTGAGTATGGTTTTACCAAATCTAGATATTTTGTTTCTTCTACAGGTGTTCCTCAAGGGTCTAATCTAGGGCCTCTTTTATTTATAATTTACATCAATGATTTAGTACAGAATATTGATTGTCCAATTCTTTTGTATGCAGACAACGCCAAATTATTTACAATAATTAACTTAAATGATGACTGTACATTCTTACAATCAAACCTCAACAAATTTCACGCTTGGTATACCATTAATAAATTAAAGATACATGTAAACAAATGTAAAACAATAAGTTTTTCTAACAAGTTCAATAAAATAAATTTTAATTATGCAACTGATGGAATTTCAATAGAAAAAGTCTCAAAATGGTTGATTTAGGTGTAAACTGTGATTGTAACTTATCGTTAAGTATTACGTTCATTCTATTTATGCTTCTGCGTTAAAATCGTTGGGGTTTATTATAGACTTCAGTATTAATAAAGTTATATTGTACGTATGTTCGAAGTATACTAGAATACAAGTCTATTATATAATCCGTATTATGCCTCGTATAAAACTAAAATCGAAGCTGTACAACGTAGATTTTTAAAATATCTGTATTATAAAACTTACAATAATTGGCAAATAAGAAACTATCCATATGATAATCTTTTGTGTACACTTAATCTTAACTCGTTGGAGACACGTAGAAAAATTGTTTATATAACGTTTTTATACAAACTAATTAACAATTACTATTGCGATTCCGATCTACTATATTCCGTTGTATAATAAGCTTCCATTTGATTGTGTTGATATTTTTTTTAATTCTTTGCAATATTTCATTTCTGAATTACATAAAATTATATAAAAGTAAATAACAATAAAGTCTTTTTTTCATTATTTTTTATGAAGTTGTAATTTTAGACATTTCTAATCTGTTTGAAACTGATTATTGTTATTTTCATAAAATAATTTTGTTTTTTTTATTTTTGTTTTAAATTTTAATTTAATCAAAATTTTAAATAAACTGCAATGTTTTTTGATACTTTTCCTATTAAAAAATCTATTAAATCTTTTGTGATTAGTTTTGGTATGTCTAAGTTTTGCATATTGCTTAATTAATTCAATCCAATTTCTATTAGTGATTGCAAACCTTCGTAAAATATTGTTTTTTGCTTTAGGAAGCGATATAATAATTGAATCTTGTTTGAATTCAGCGTCATCTGTAGACAAATTCAGTAATTCATCTCTACTGCAGGCACTATTAAAACCAATAATCAGGATGACCTAAAGTTAATATCGTAACACAAGAAGTATACTCATTGTTGTAATAATTATATAAATATTTACTTTCATAGCAAAACGTAATTTATTATTAGCTTTATTTATAAATGTATTAACATGGTCTTCTAAAATTTTTGATTTTTTGGCCACATAATCAACCGATCGCGATGCCTGTTTCAGTAAAGCGTGTAATTTATTAAACTTTGATATATCTACATTTTGATGTAAATTCAAACTGCACAGTAACATTGAATACATTGACCACAAAGTTGATGATTTGTAATTATGTTGTAATTTAAAGCTAATAATGCATTTTCTGTTATTTTAGTTACTTTTTTTCTACGGCGCCATTTTTCAAATTGGATGTACTGTTTATCATATACATGTTTTGATTTAGTAGGAATTAAATTACTTATAGTATTTTGCGCAATTTATCGAATTTCTGGTGGAGTACAAGATCATTTTTTGTTCATCTTTTTTAATTAATGCACAACTACTAATAAACAAATTCGAATTTTAAGTTTTCCATTTCAGTGTAGCTAATTTAGAATATATTATAATTACAAATTTTTATTTAAGAATTGAATTAAAGTCGCAAATTATAAAAAATAGCATAAAAAACTCGTTTATAAGTCATTTTATCGCACTTGACCATTATAACACTTCGACTTATGAAAATTTAGAATTACTTTTAAAAATATTAACTATTATATTTTATAATGTCCTACCTAATTTTTTAGAAAAGTAAATGTGCAATTACAATTTATTTTAATAATATTAAAGTTATGTGTTTTTCCAAAGTAATCTCAAACTTCAACAAGGTCTAATAATTATCTAACTTATGAATTATTCGAATTTCCCACTAAAATACTTTTAATTTGAGTGTAGCTTTAGAAGTGACACCAGCCACGTCTTTCCAGAGACTTTGTTTATTTAGGTCAACTTTACATTCATTACTGTCTGCTGTTTGAAACTGAATTCTAGCTGTTGCATTAAACTGGTCCGCAATTTTTGACTAACTAATTTTTTTTCTTGCCAGGTCACGTAGTCACTTTTCTTATATTCAACTATATTTTTGTAATTTTACGAATTGTATTGATTTGCAAGTGAATCAATCATTTTTATGTATTTTTCTTGTTCATATAGAAACAATTGTAAGTTTTAGGAAAGTAATAAATTGATCATTACTCTTGAAATTTACCTCTTTCTAAATTAAACAAACAAGAATTTTTTACTTTGTTTAGTTTTTACAAAAACGTTGTCAAACAAGACCAAATACATTTAAAAGGTTAGTTTATATGTACGATGGAAATGCCGGTGTTGAATGTTGCAATATTAAAATAGATTATTTAAAAAACTAAAATAAATTTAATAATTTGAATTATATAATATGCAGTGGAAAATCGTGCAATCTATACTCTAATCAAAAATTAGGTGGTAAGTACTTGAACATAGCAGCTTTAAGTAATTTTTTTTGTTTACAAAATTTAAACCGTATCAATTGAAAACATTTTTAACTTTCTTAGAATAAATTGTTTGTGTAATTTTAAATATACATAGATACATTATTTTGTTGATTTAAAATTTGATTAAAAAGCAAATTTAAATCTTTTATATTTTAAATGGTTCGAATTAGATAGTAACGTGTAAAGTTTCTTATATCAGTTGTTTTTTAATTTTTATCATATTATAGTTAAAATTTTAAAATTACAAACGCAATTTCCTGTACAAATCAGGGTAATTTTTTCTTTGTGAATAAAAAAATGACAATAACAATACAACATTAAATCAATATATAAGGTTATATGAGAGAGAAACTGTATTTTAAAATTAGATGCGAATATGCTTAATCGTTTTTTTAAGTAAGCTGTTTGCTTTTTAAAACTAAAATATAACATTGTTGAATATTCTGTAGGTGCAGATGTAAAAAGAAAAAATCAGTATTTTAGAAAAATAGGGTTATTTCAATTACGGAATTTCAAAGGTAGTCTTTACAATTCTACAGAATAAGATAAACCGATTTAAATAAATCTTTTATCATGTTGTAACGTGGTAAGAGTTTATTTGTAAAATTTGAGTGAATGTCAGTATATAAAACAGGTTGTTTTGTATCTATTTACATCGAGCGAAATCGTACTTAGCTATTTTTGCATTTATATTGAGTTCTGGTGTATTATTTTTTTTTATGTTATTGGTGTCACATTGTAATTAAATTACTATAAAAATTTAGGTTGTTATAGAAAATCAAAAAACACATATTATTTTGTATATCATTATACTAATTTTTGTATTATAGTTTTTTTAAAACCTTATGACATTTCTTAAAATTTAGGCAAAAATATCATGATAATGCATATATTTATATCAGTTGCTTTAATTACTAATGTTATTTATTAATATATAAGATATTACGTACTAATGCTGCATAAAATTTTAAATATACAGTATTCTTTATTTTATTTTAAATCACAACGAAACTATTTATAAAATTAGCAAAAATAATTAATTAAAAGAAATAATTAAATATTTTATTTATGTAAAAACTAAATAAAAAGTAATACACTAAATATAACAAACGAGTTTAAAAAAGTAGTACTAAAGGTAGTACATATAAGTAACACTATTGGAATCTTCTTTCAAGGAGGGGCATAAAAAACTGCTCAGTTTTTCTTTGAAGCTAATAAAAGCGCTCCTTTCGTCTCCGGTCGGAGTTCTGTTTGCATGTATTGGCTCTAGAATTACCACAGTTATCCAAGTAAATGTGGGTACAATCTAATGAACCATAACTGATATAATGAGCCTTTCGCGGTTTCACCTTATTTCGGTATGTACTGAGACTTAATCTTTGAGACAAGGTTGATCCTGCCAGTAGTCATTTGCTTGTCTACTTGCATACTATAATTTTTTTGAAATTTTTCTCTTCCATTTCATTAAAATATAACCAAAATATGGAAAATTAAGCTTATGTTGTCATATCGACTAACCCCTATATTTTTGCGCTTTGATATTGCTTTCCCCTTTAGTAGATTAGCAAAAATTATTATTTTTAACGTATCGTGCTTTCCCTTCAAGATATGGAAGTTTTTTCTAAAAAAAATCGTCGCAGGCAACATTCGAAATATTGGTGAAATCATTTTAAATGATAAATAAGATATCTAATAAACTGTTAATGAGAAGCTGTAAAAATAATTATTATACTTTACATACGTACAAAGTAATATAAGAAAAACCGTTAAAAATAGCGGATACACCCATTTCTAGTTTCTTTATCAGAACAACCTTAATAGAACCGAGAGAATATAAAAAGTCAGTTCCATACCAAATTTCAAGTTACTAGGAATTTTGCTTCGAGAGTTAACGTGGCTACATCGTTACACACACACACACACACAGACAGCCACACACACAGACACCGAAAATTTCTGTGTCAATACATTTTTCTGATTTAGTAGATCTTGAAACGTAAAATTATGCAAAAAAAAATTTTTTTGAAAAAAAATGGAGATCGCTATACTTTTCTCATGGAAAAGTAAAAATGTAGACTGCAATATAAACACTTATAACGAAATATTTTAGATGTATTCTAAAAACACATGTTGTTGTCGGAAAAAGAATTAGTAATAAGTATAGTTTTAATTAAAATGCATGTAGAATAATGAAATTGGTGTACTTTTTAGTTACATAAGTTCAGACATTCGTTTCCTTTATTAAATATATTCTTTGAAATAACCCGTTATAATTTATTGTTGTTAAAGTACAATAAAAATTATTAAACTTAATTATACAATGAATTAAAAAGATGTATCTGTTATTTTTAGTATTTATGAAATGCAATTACGTTTAAAACGCTTTTATAAGTAGTAGGAAGTATAATAACAAAGTTTTAATAAAAATTTATTTTACGAAACATTATTAAAAATACCCTGTACCTAAAATAACTAAAAGAAAATAAATAGCACGTAAAAGATAAGTAGGGACAATCAGGCTGGGTAGTATTTCAACTATATGCATTTTAAATACGAATTTCAAACACATTTCTAATGTGTATTTTGCATTTTGTATTACAAATATTTTTATTTAGAAAAGATATTTTGTATTCCAAATACATTTTTTTAAAGAATTGTATAACACTACCTCCTGTACTTTTCTTTTTTTCATTCTATAGCGTTTTTTTTATTACCATTGGTATCACGGTATTGATCCAGATATTTGCAGTGAGAAAAGTATGCATCCATTTTAAATATTTTGGTAATTTAAATATGATGTGACAAGAGCATTTTGTTTTTTTAGTTCAAATACTTCATATAAGTATTTTGCCCAGCCAGTACTTAATAACGTACTTGGGTACAGAAATAGTACATTACAACACTGACTTTTAGTACCTACTGTATACGTAAATTGAAACAAATTGGTGTCTTATACAACAGTACAGTTCATAAGTAAGCAAGTAATTAGATATTGTAGCATTTCAAATACTAACAAGCATATTTATGTATTATGTAAAAAATAATAACATTTTGATATTCCAAATTTATATATAAATTTACTAGTGTTTTGGCGTTTTATTTTTATTGATTTAAAGCAAAAAACTGATAGTACAGGTAGAACATAAGTAAGATTAACTACAGTAAATGTAACTATTGTTATACTGAACAAATTTAAAAATATTTAAAATAAACAACATTGAAAAATTATATAGTAAATCTGTTATTTAAGATTCCTAGTTTTCTTTGCAATGTCTTGAAATGAAGTGCTACGACAACGTAAAACATAATAGTATTTAAATAAATAAACAATTGTACATTAAGCAGCTGGCGTTAAGAAACTGAAACGTATCATCGTACGCTACTGTAGTCTGTCGTTGATCCTCTTTTTATTTAGTTAAAATAATAACTAATTTAGCAAAGGGATATATCCAGTATGGTTGAAGTTAAATTAAGCCAAAAAGTAAAATTTTACTTAAGCTTAAAATTTTTTTAAAATTAAACGTTATTGGTTGTAAAGACGTTAGGAATTAATATTTTACAATAATAATTATTCATTTTACATTTTAGATACCCACACGTATTTCTTTAATGCGGAGATATGACCAACTGTTAATTCATATTAAGAGAATTCCTATAATGACCTCAATAACATTTTAAAGTTTACTACTTCGTGTTAGTAGGTTGGCTGCTATGCTTTGAATTTCTTATTTAGGTTAACTCGACTACTTTGGTTGAACCTTTTCTTATTCAACTATTAGTGACAGTGTGTACGATACGATATCGTCGCAATTTTTTGTTTTTATTTTTAATTTGATTGGATTTTAATCGTACAGTTTTGTTTCACGATTAATTTAGTTCTCTTTAAGATTTTGGAAAACGTGATCTGAGCTGTGCTACTATTGAGTTTTTTCTTTTTTTTTGCTTTCTTACGTTGAAAGTCCCTTTCAGTAAAATGGCAACATGGCGTTTAGAAGTAAATTGGCTTTGGAAGCTGGAGCTTCAGAAGGAATAACTCTTTCGTGGGTTCGATCCTATGATGGTTGGGTAAACTACTGCTAAACTATAAACGTTACTAAACTCATCTTCTACTTTATAACGAGCTAGTTCCTTGTGGGTACACATACACCGTCACTGTATACATATGTTGCCTAATGGGAAAGAATAGGCAAAGTTTTATCATTAATTTAGACTCACGCTACAAAACTCGTAATTAGTTTACAGTTAAGGGAAGAAAGTTACTAAAACCACCTTAGCTTCTTTTGCTAATTTGTCTTCGTCTAGTCCTAAACAGGTTGTTACGGTCGAAATTTTCATTGCGTACGCCTATGTATTCCGACGTGAAATTAGTTTACGGTTTGGACGCCCCCTACCGATCTTTTACGCGTGACTGTCATTTACGACGAGTTCTTCAATTTGAAAACTGCATAAAATGGCCGGTGAATTGGCAATTGAACGTTTCTAAACTTATCCACCGTCATGGGGACCAATCTATAAGTGTATTACGCTTATAATTCGTTTGCGTTGTAACCGGGTAAGATAATAACTGTCATTTATTAAAACTCTGTTGTAATTTCTCGTAATTTGATAGCCGTACCGCCACGTGTGGGCAGGTGTTCTTAATCGTTAACTGTTAATGAAGAATCCATTTCGAATAATAATTTCGTCGGATAAATATTCTCTGGGGCATAAGACATATGGCAAAAATCTACTGTACCGAAGTTAACTAAAAATTGTCGAGATTCTACTCAGGCGGCAGATACCTGCGTAATCACTGTTTTCGTCGGGGTGTAACAGCACACGACGACCGGTTCGGCCTTGTGTATTTATGTTAAATATACTTAATCATTTTGTAGATTTCACTTTCGTGAGGAATTAGTTTGACACGACTTGCTATTTCAGGGTGTTTACAGGATATCTTGCCGAGAAAAGTACTTTCGTCGCACAAGGGAAAGGTCCTGTGTTTTGGTAAGTGATTTTATGTATCTTATTTTGTTGTCAAATAGGGTCACTCACGAAACTGTTGCTAATGATAATTCCGTAACGATTAACGTAAGAATATTACCATTTAGGTAATAAGTTTGCTTGCTCTGTGTTACGTCTGCTGTGTACTACCCATAATTATTAGGATAATTTAATGTTAACGCCATAATTGTTATCACTGTTTTGTTGTCAGTAATGCCATATTGCTAATTTTCTTTGTGGATTTCGCATATTGTATACAAACGATATTTACTACGTACTATTCTTCGCTACTTATTTCATTGGAATCTATTGATGTGATGTGTGCTGCCGATACTACAGGCATTTAGTTAGACAATTTGATGTACTTCTTAGTCAAAGTGTACGCTACTTATTAATGCAAATCGTTACTCATTGTAGAATTTAAGTTTGGCGCATAAGCAAACTGTGATAGGTATTAATTCTACCTCGAATATATTAACACTCATATCTTCTATTATTATTCCAACGTTAAACCATTAAATCGATTATACTTGTTGAACAGCCGAGTATAAGGATTACGAACCTAACATTGTGTTACAAGTTTAGTCCGTTCTGTCCTGAGCAAGATAGAAAATTACTTTGGGATAAGCTCTGGCACCCTGCAACATCTTTTCTGTATTTAGTGTGGACCTCCCCTCTCTCCGAATATTGTGAGTTGGCCGTGCAGGTTCGTAAAATATCAAAAGCTTGTAACAAGGTTCGGTTAGAGTCACTATTCTTGGATGGTGAATCACTTCTTCGGATTCTGAGGCTGAAATGAAAATATCCGTTCAGACTATTTCTGCTTCTTAAAAACTTATTTTTATTAATGTTTCGTTAGCTAAGTGCAATTTGACTTTTTTGGGTTAAAGTTTGTTTTCGCTCACCGAATTCTTGATGCGGGTTAATAAGTTGTGTTTGTCGCGTAGTATCTCTCTACAAAATTTATTTAATGCTGTTGCTGAAATACTGACTAGAAAGGCCTTGTGTCTATTCATAGAAAATCGAGATTCTTTGCGTTTTTGGCAAGACGTAGTTCCGTTATTAAAATCAAAATTCTTACCATCTGATTATGACAATCAGCTATGAGATAAAATTTGGAATCAAACAATGGGACTTCAAAAATTGATCGGCATGTATGTGCCGATTATGCTAAGTCTTTTTCAGTGATTATATCTGCTCGCTTTGGAAACCTAACTTAAGACAATCTGACGTAACTTACCTCCGTACTAACAATCTGTCTTAGGATTAACACAGATCTCTACATTAGCTTAGTTGATAAACTACGGCAAGCAGTTGGAACTAACTAAACTTTCAATAGACAACTATAAACCACTTTTTTCGCGGCTTACCACTTGATTGTTGGAACCTGCATTGGTTTATTTTAATGACATAACAGTTTGATCTCTTGTGTCTACTTCCAAGAATTGTTCGGTACGGTTTGAAAAAAACGTTTTTATTTCTATTCCTTCTGTTTTTAAATCTTGTCGACGAGATTTTCTTGGCTTTTCTCTACGCGTTACTTGTTGGAATTGTCGTCAAACTAGACACATCTTGCCAAATTGTGAAAAAAACTCCTATTCTTCACTGTTCTGGATGTGGACAAGCAAGGGTTAGTCGTCGCAATTGTCCTAAGTGTAGTACTGTCTTGGGAAAGTAAATTAGTAAGTCTACGGACCAAGTAGTAGATTCTACGCTATCTTTAATTTTAGATTCTATTTTAGACTTGACTGACAAGCAACATATTTGTTTAGATTTTATATTTGCCAGTGTTTGTGGCAAATTTTACATCCTTTGGATATTTGTTTTTTTCCTTCTTTTGTGTCTTTTTGTAATTTGGCTAACGACGATAAGTGTACTGTAATAGGATCAGTTCTTCTGTCGTTTTATTTAGAAGGTACAGTTATTTTTTAAGTGGCACAACTATTGATTTTAAGAATCAACTTCTGGAATGCAATGAACATTATACCTGACTTTTAGCATGATTTCCAACGCTGTTACTGCTTTTACTGTTCCTTTTTTATTTTTAATGAGCATATTAGCGTATTAGGAAAAGTGTCAGAACGTTAAATCTCTGTTAAACTTACGTAGTCAATAAGAAATGTTTCTTGGTAGACCCGTATAAAGTAACAACAATACTTGATATCACCACTTCTTTAAACGTCACTGATGTCCGACGATTTATTGGTATGACTAGTTGGTACCGTCGCTTTATTCCTAATTTTTCTTCTCTTACGCCTTCTTTCTTTCGATTCTTACACGTAAAAATGTTTCTTTTTTTGAACAGAATGTCAGACCGCTTTTGATTCTCTTCAAACCAGTTTAGTTGCAGTTTCGATTCTGTCATGTCTTGATTTCTCGCTTTCTGTTGTGGTACAAACTAATGCTTCAAACTGTGGTGGTGCTGTGTTAAGTCAAACGACTGCAACTGGTAGAAAGGTTGTTTTTTACTTTAGTCAGTCAGACTTTGTCTTAGTGAGCACTAAGACAAAGTGAGATTATACGATTACTGAAATAAAATATTTGGCTGTATTGTGGGCTATAGAAAAATTTTGTTTTTAAGTGGAAGGAACTCGTTTCACTATGATAGCCGGTCATCATTCGTTGCTGTGGTCAAATCGTTTGCAGATTTCTTCAGAACTATTAGCTCGCTGGTCTATTAGGTTACAGCAATACGACTTTTAGATAATTCATCGGAAAGGAAAAGATCACGTCGTTCCTTATGCGTTTTCTCGCTCAGTTTCTGTACTAAAAACTGTCCATCTGTCTGAATTTTTTATGTCTTTATGCTTAACTTGCTGACTACTGATCATTAGTATAATAATCTTCTTCAACGTGTCTTGGATGTTCTTCATAAGTTTGTAAAATGGCAAGTTAAAGTTAATATCTTTTATCGTTGTTGTTACTCTTTTCTTTTCTGATTGTTCTGATGTCTCAAAAATAGTAGTTCCTACTGAACAACGTGTAAAAATAATTTGTAATTATCACGATCTTTTTGTCGTTGGACACTGTGTGATTTTGAAAACTACGGTTAGTATTTTACAACATTACCATTAGCTCTTCTTACGTGCAGATTTTGCTTGCTATATTCATGGTTGTCGTGTGTGAGCTGCGCATAAGGTGGAACATGTTGCTCGGCCTGGAGTATTTGCTCCGCTTGCTAAGCCGTCACACCCTTGGTAAGCTTTTTGCTGTGAGATTGTAGGTTTTTTTCCTCGATCTTTGAAAAGTCATAGTTATGTACAAGTGATCGCTGATTATTTTTTTTGTTTCGTTCTTTTTGTCTTTTACGTTTAGTTCTTGCTGCTTCTATTTGTAGAATCATCAAAGAATACATTTTTTTTATAACATTTCAGTATCTTATTACAGACAATACGATACTCTTTATAGCTAAATATGATTCTAAAGCTAATCCCGCCGAACGGATTAGTCTTCTCTTAAAAACCAAGATTACTTCATATGCCAAGACAAATCATTGGCATTGGAATGTAAATCTCTTGAAGATTGGTTGCGCTAGTCATACTACAAAACACGAGGTCATTGACTGTACTCCTTTCTTTGCAGTTTTCGGACGTGAACACTTTGTTTTAAGAAATTTTTTTTGTTGATCTTTTTGAGATGTTTTTATTTCAGAATCTAAAGTTACTCGTTCAGTGTCTGATTATGAATCTATCCGTACTCATATTTTGAAACAACTTTCTAAAGCGTACACGAAAACGCGAAATAAATATAATCTTCGTCGTCGAGATGTGGTATGCGATATACAGTTGGGGATTTGGTACGGCGACGTAACTATACGTTTTCTGACGCCACTAAGCATTTTCTATTTTTTTGGACAACTAAACGGTACTATATCTCTAACCGAGATAAGAATGGGTTTTCTCCACTATGTATTGACGTTTTGGTTTGTTATTGTTTTTTATGTCATTTGTGGCGTTTTGTTAAGCAGTAGCGTAAGATTCGGCGTCGACTATCTAGGGAAAGGTAGTCGAGCCGTACAACACCATCGAACTCTTTTTCTGTCTTGATGTCTTTTTTTTCTCTTTTTTCGATCACCACGAGTAGAGAAGGCGCTGGTTGTGGGAACCCAACGGTAACGTGTCCGGAAAGGTTGGTTGTTTTTCACTCGGTAGCTTCAAGCTCTGGACCAGGCATAATACTTTTTGGGGACCGTAACGGTGGACCTATTGGAGCTTGGTGGAAGTTACCAATTCTTCTTAAACGGCGCGTACACATATTAAACAATACTTAGCTTTTAATAATAAAGTCTTACTAAAGAGTATCCCATATTAGGAATATTTCCAATACCTTATAGTTTGGCAATTAGTAAACAATGAAATATTTTGCTTAAATTAAAACAGGAACAAGAACTTATACTAACATTGCTACTATCACCCTATGCGTAACAAATAACCAAGAATTATCTTGTGTTTGAAAAAAAATCGTTGTAATAATCACTAACTAAAACTTATATCACTACTTATAAACAAAAATAACAAATAAGTTGTTTGGTACATGGCTTGAGCATTAAGTAAAAATGGTTACAAGCCTGGAAAGTATGCTTTAGCTAGTGAAACGTAGATGCCTGAGATTTCGTCGCAAAGATACATACTTCGTATTAGGGACATAATATATATAATAGGCAACTTTTCCGAAACGCAATACTAAAGAAACTATTAAATAACGATTTTAGAGAAATACACGTATTATTATTATATTTATTATTTATTTTTAAAATATGTAATACATAAATTTTATTAAAATGCAAAGTTGTTAAGTAAATTTACACTCTGGTCTGGTTACAGTACTCACAATTTCCGCAATTGACAGCGCCAAATAAAATTATCAACAAACGTTTTAATTTAAAATTAATATGATTGTTGGTATATTTAATTTTTTGTCAAAAATAAAAGAATGAGAATTATCAAAAAACATTTCAATTTAAAAGTGATATGATTGTTGGTAGTTTAAATTCTTTCTTTAAAATTGATAAATTAATTTTGTATTACCACCTATAATAGATTTTTCAGTTATTATTTTTTCTTCTTAGAGCCTTAGATATTAGGTGTAGATTTTTATTAAATAACCGTAGTTGTCATAATTACGGCGACACGTTTCGTGGTCTTGAAGTGACCACTTCATCAGGCCAAATCACTAACTTTTAGGTTGTGTTGTCTTAAACATTTAAGAATTACAATTAAAATACTTAACTACGTTATATGCACTTAAACTAAATGAATTAGTCATTAATTAAAACTTTAAGTTTACAATTTTTATGGAGTGTCAACGGAATGTATAAATGTGTATAACGATACATATCGTGAATTTAAAATTTTAGTTAATGACTAATTCATTTAGTTTAAGTGCATATAACGTATTGAAGTATTTTAATTGTAATTCTTAAATGTTTAAGACAACACAACCTAAAATTTAGTGCTTTGGCCTGATGAAGTGAAAATAAAAACTGATACATTAATATTATCAACAAACATATTAATTAAGAAATAATATGATTATTGGTAATTTTAATTTTTTATTTGAAATTAAAGAATTAAAATTATTAACAAAGATTTTCATTTAGAATCAATATGATTGTTAGTATTAGTTTAGTAATTTTAATTGATCTAGTGTTGTGCGCTTTAAATTTGTCTACCGAGTTTTTTATTTATTTTTGTTTTTAGTATAGTCGTAATTGCGAGAGGTGTCTTATGACTCATCAGTAAGCAATGTAAAGTTATGATTTTTGAAACGTATGTCTTTATTCACTAGCACCCGTATATTAAGTGCTACCTATAATACCAATAAAATAAAATATTGAGATTTTGAAAACAGCTGTCTATTTATATAGCAAAAATACTTCAGTAAACTAGAAACAAAGTTTTAAATAAAAGAAAATACGTTTTATAAAAAGGTAGTACATAGATATTTAATAGTCCCAATAATTTGTATTTTTCTTTTAAGAAATTACACATGTATGGTATTAAAACAAACGTCAATGATTGGAAAAGAAAAATTAGTTTAAGTTGTAGGAACGAAAGTATTACTACTTTTATGTATTTTGTGGGTTACAAATAGATTATTTAACCTAATGAAAAACCATGGCTATTAAATGGATGATCTGAAATTAATGTACAGCGGTCGAATCCTGTGTACTTTTTAAGTTTAAAGCTAAGATTAAAATTTAGATAATTATACTACTATTTGTATTACAAAATAAAATTAAATAATAATTTAATATTAAAATTGTACTTATAGTTATGAACAATTATATAACACTAAATATTACAATCTTTTGAGTTAAAAACAATTTATGTTTGATTAACATAAAGCAAACTAAACAAAAAACTATCTAGTGGATTAAAAATCAGTTGTTGCTCTGCATCATATTAATACCGGTCATAATTTTGATTTCTGTAACCCTACGATCTTAGATCTTTTTGTTGTATTTAAGTTCTACAAATACAACAAAAGATGATATTCTAAGATGATTTGTTTCATTAAACATGGCGACAAGGTGACATTAATAAAGTTAGTACTTATTATCTCATTACTAAAATGTCATAATTTTGAGTTTTTACTTCGTTTTGTTATTTTTCAATGCCAACATTTTTGATTTTTGAATTAGTTTGTTTTTGATCTTGTGTGATCTTTGTGAGCTTGTTTTTAACTAGTTTGTTTTGAGTTTCTTACATTCTAAATATTTTCCGTTGTTTATTAATGTTTTATTCCTTACGACTGTGTTTGTTCTTTATAAGTAAGTAATTCTTTGTTTTATACATTTGGACTAGTTTTTTAATGTTGTTAGTTAATCTTAAAGATCCAATTGTTATAGTTTTTTTATATTACTTATTTGTTAGCGTTTTTGTACCTTTATTGTGATTATGTTTGTTAATTTGGCTGTTTTTTTATTGAACTCAGTGACTTAAAGAAGTCGACAAAACGTCGTCTCAAAAAACACATTAAGTATTGTTTTTTATTGCCCTCTCCTACATTAAAAGATTTACTACCTCTTCTGTAATTTTTGGTCTTTTTTAATAATATTTTGCAAAGTTATTATTATTTTAAAAGAATCTTTTGAAATGGATTATTGATTAAAAATTTAAAAATCATGCAAACTCTAAACAAGTAAAGGTTTTTGAAAAACAATTTAGTGCTCAGATAGCTTTTTACAAAATAGCTAAATTAATTGCAGTTAAATTAAAACTTTATAATTTTCATAAGCTTGTTACATGCAAAGGCTGTTAAAACAAAAATTGCCTGAATAAAAGCAACAAAAATTTCTTGATGTTCAGTGGCAAGAGGTGGGTTAACTAAGAATAAAAATTTGTGAATATTTTGGAAATCCCAAAAACCAAAATAAAATACTTAAACATTGGTGTAAACGCCAATCAAGGGCACAAATAAAGATGTTAACCCTTAGATCTTTAATCACCCAGAAGCTTATTGGTTAATACCTCTAATGAACCTACCTTTGGGGTTGTAACATTAGCAAATCTGTAAATTTAACACAAATCAATGCAATTGTGGTGTAATTTAAAGGCTTTGTTACATTTAAAACTTACAAATTTATTGTAAAATAAATAAATAGGATAAAATATTTTTATAATTAATTTGTAATTCTAATTCATCACTCAAACATTATGTTGTCTTTGTAGTACATATTGTTTTATTTTACATTTAATTTACGCAGTGCGTTATATTTAACTTATCTTAGTGTGCCGCCAAATTGGTAAATTGTTAAAAGTTGAGAATCAATGAGTGTAAACGCTTCACCAAAATCAATGCTGAGCTGTGTACAGCTTCTTGATTATTGTTTTTCACAATTATCTAATACTACATTAACTTAACACTAGGTTATCTATCTTGTTTTTTGAATAAAAATTTATAAGACATCAAAACCATTATTATTATTATTACTCTATGTAACTACAGTTTAAATTAACTTAAAATAAGATTGACGACATATAATTGTATTACCCTGCTATGATTTGCATTTAAAAAAAACAAAACTAAATGCCATAATTTGAAATATAATGAAGTTATACAACGTCATTGCATTCTACTCAAAAAAGTGCCTACTGGTCACGTAAAAAGTTTTTCTCTACTATGAAAAATAACCGAAATATTCCCATCTGTCGAAAATTGAGAAAATCAAACTTTCGCGTATACCTTAAAAACAAAAAACAATAGCCCAATTTGTTTTTCATCATCGAGTTTTTCTCGAAAAATGAAGTGGAGGATACGCGGTCCATTTTCTCGTTTCTATTGTAGTTACCGAGTTTCTCTATCAAAATATCCAATTTAGAACACCCTGTACTAAGGACATAAGTGTTATACCAAAATTACTATAATAGTATATTAAAACACAAGTTACAGAATGAACGCACTTCAATCACGAGACCGCGTTTCATACACGAGCCGCGCAGCGGTGAGTTTATGAAGCGGTCGAGTGATTGAAACGTATTCTATGACGTGTGCTTTATACTATTTTCTCTATTTCGATACAATATTTAATATTTTTCGTATAATTTTAATTTTTAAAACAACATTGAGAAATTTATATTTTACTGAATTGGCAGCACTTACACTTTGACATATTGAAATTTATGTGTTAACCTAAAATCTCATACAAAATTTTCTCTTTATACCTTTATAACTAAATAACTTTGAATTAATAGGACGTTTTTATTTTATCTTGGCATCAAAATTTGAATTTCAATTGTTAACTTCCAATAGTTTTGATTTCTTTTTCATGTAACGTCAACTTACGATGCAGAGATACTAACTTTGAAAAAACTAACATTACTAAAATTCGTGTAAGAATTGGCTTATTCTTACACGGATTTTAGTGTAAGAATCGCTAATTCTGATGTTGAAATAGAGAAAAGAATTTATTATAGGAAAACTACATAGATAATAGTATATTATTATACGAGTTACATAAGGAAGGCTATTATTGCATGAGTAGTTTAGAGCACGACGAGCGAAGCAAGGAGTGCTCTAATTGTACGAATGCAATAATAGCCTCTTATGGAACATGTGTAATATACTATTTTTTCGACTTAACATTTTAAATTAATTAATAAAATAAATCTAGGTTTGAATCTTGACATTTAGGAATTTTTATTTTACAGTTGGTATTACTGATAAATTGGCATCTATTTGCAAAAATTAAAATTTAAAAGTTTGAATTTTCAGTTGAAAGTAAAAACTAAGAATGGAAAATGAAATTGATTGTACTACTCCTGAAGTACGGGAAGTGGCAGATGATGCCACAAAGAATTTTTCAATTCAAAGATGCAAACAAAAATATTCTAGAATGTAAGGTTATGATGTTAAGAATGTATACACAAAGTTCATTCAAATACCAACTTGAAAATACATAACAGTATGGTTATATACTTTTAGTGACTTTATAACGATACTGGTATTGGTGTCGTTATAGACTTGTTACAGTTGTAAAGTCGAAAAATATTTATATAATATTAAAAATTATTTTTTAGTAGTTAAGTTTAAAATAAATTGTAACAGTTATGCTTAACATTATTATTTAAAGATGATTTTTATTTATACTTTTATCTCAATTTTGGTAATTATAATATAATTAATAATAAATGATTTTAAATGTATTATTTATTTGAATAAACGGGCAAAAACTCAAGCCAGCACACAATTTATTGTTTTTATAAAAACTATGCAATATTACTTTTAAGACCAGCAGTTGCTAGCTATACAATTTAATTTTAA
Organism: Aquatica leii; assembly: GCA_035610365.1. Taxonomy (NCBI): domain Eukaryota; kingdom Metazoa; phylum Arthropoda; class Insecta; order Coleoptera; family Lampyridae; genus Aquatica; species Aquatica leii. The sequence goes on from CM069432.1 coordinate 106,408,911, forward strand.
AATTATGCAACTAACATCAACAGCAGGATGACACAAGTGAAAGGGATAAAAGTTAGTGTAAAACTTCGCGTTGGATTTGACTTTTGATCTTGATCATAATCCGAACTCAACAAAGGAATCAATGAAAATACTTTTATCCAAAAATTAAATTATTTTGATTAAAAAACATATTTGATAAGATTGTTTTTCAGTGTCTGCATTTTTTCAAAATAAATATTATTGACTTTGTCTGTCAGCAATGGTTTGATAATTTACTTCTTCTATTGCATATATATCCATAAATTATCGAGAGTAAGAAGAAAAAAAACACAAACTTACGAGTTTTTTAGGACATTTTATTGCGCGTTAGTGTTATCATCATCAGATCAAAGAAATGAGTAAAAAAGCGATTAAATATAACGCATAACAAGTAAAGTTGTAACAATCCCGGTGACTCAAAGTCTCAGCGTTGGATTTAAAGCGTTATTAATTCGAACACAACATAAATTTATTCTATATACTAAACTATATTTAATACAATAAATATGTACAGTTGGGTACTTTTATTCCCCTTATATAACGAATAACTTAAGTAACATTATAAATTTTTACTTGTAAATAAGCAAACGCAGCCAACGACTCGTATCGAACGAAACGGTAATTTTCCTGAAGGTAAAATCAGGTGTAAACTACGTTACGGGCGGTGCTAGAATAGTTATTTGTATCACTAGTCCAGAAAGTGATATTTTGCGAGTATGAGCATATTTGTAGGCCGAGGCGAAGCAGAGGCCTACAAAAGGCGAATACTCGCAAAATACTTTTAGGACGTGTGATACACAACATTTTTTGTGCCAAACTTTAAAAAAAAATGTTTAAAAAATGATTTATTTTATTAACTAAATTTAAATATTCTATGTTGATAACAACGAAACCTGTAATTTTGAATTACAATTGTTTATGTAAATATACTTAATTTTGTTACAATTTAATTAACTTGATTAAAAGTATTATTTATTTTGTATCGTCTTAAAATGGATATTCCTCCACACATTAAAGAAGCTGCACAAAATGTGATAACAATTTGTTACCGAAAAAATCTTCGGATCGGTACTGGAAACCACGATCTTGTTAACTGGTGTACTAAAAATTCAGCAAGCATCTACAATAAGTATGTTTTATAACATACAGGACACTGCATTTGCAGAAATAGTGAAACGGCATTATTAAGTCGGGGAACTAATATCACGTAGTTGAAAAGGACTGTGCTGTTGCCGAAGAATACATAGAAGACTCCTTGACACCTAAAATCGCAATAGACAATCAACGAACAAGACAATGTAATTCCATACCACAGTGTTCCATAAGTTTTGCTAATGTCGATAGCATTCAACCAAATTGTAACGTTCGAAACTTGCAATTCAATTTAAATGATGCGAGTTTACTTTATATAAATTGTTCAAACTGCACAATTAACTTTAATTTAAATAAGTAAGTTTCTTATAATAAATGATAGAGATGTTAATATGCTGTTGATTAAGCTAAAAGTTACAATTTAAAGTTATCGATGTTTCAAATACATAGGTATACTTACTTGATCGATATAAGTTTAAGTGATTTTTAATTTTGCGGTTGCCTTTATCGTTCTCTTTGTCAATAAGATTGAAATTAGTTTGCATTCGTTGTTACAAAAGTCGTTATAGGTAATTTAGAGTAGTATAATAGTTAACCAAGTTCATAAAATAATAATTTTGAGACAAATGACATGACACATATAAACTATTGTAGTTAGGGGAATTACTGCCAACTTCTAGTTATAAAATTTTACTACATCTAACCTTGACTTTACCGGCCTAGTCCGGAAAAGTAATTTTTCCGGCCGATTATATTGCTTGTAAAATACGTCAAAACGGACGGAGGCATAAAAATTAAATTAATTAACGTGTACACTAAATACGGAAGATACAGGTTTAAAAGTGGTGGAAAATTCTTCAGGTCTGTTAATAAACGATTTTCAGTTATGCACGTGTACTGTTATCGGGTTAACTGGGTATAATTTCTAATATACGGCGGGTTGACCACTGGTTTCTCTTAATAACAAAACTGCACACAAATAGAACACGGCGGAATTACGTTATCAATACTATACGGGTTATTACGGAATAATTCTAATGGGAAACGGAAGTTTCCGGTACGTTAAGCTCAGGTGAGTATTTGGAACTGACTTATTGACTAAATTGTTAATTTTAGATATCAGTCTGAAATCAAAGCGTAGCGATGCTGCACGTATTAAAAGATCCTGAGCCAACTTGGCTTGAGTGATCTTTGAATGCGCCAACCTCAACTACGTTAAGGGTTGAAAACGTGTCGTTAAAATTAACGGTAGATTTAGTTTACGTTGAAGAAATTCTACACCAATCTGGCGCGAAAGATTTGGTAATTAAGTACGGACTGAGAATGGGTTGTAGCAAATAGTACTCGACAAAACTAAAGTTTGTGGTGAACTCTGAGGTAGGACGTTTTGATGTAACTGCAACAATGTTTTTCGGGTTGAGCAAAATCTAAAAATTAAATTAATTTAAAAAAATTAAATAAAACAATGATACAGTGCTGGTAGGCAACGGCGTCACGCATAATTCAATTGTAACTACGATTTTTGGTGTAATATACGTTCGGTGAAGATATGCAAATGATTTAGACGGCACAACATATAACTTATTCCTCTATAATTATTTCCAATGTGGAAAGTAGTTCTTCGGGGTTGTAACTAGAGCCTGGAGGAAGGAATAATAACTGGCAGCCAATCCAGGTAAAAAAAATCCTTTATAAGTCTCAATCTATTAAAATAAGGTCTTTTATAGATGACCTAAAACGAAAATAATTACCTTATTTTATATAGATGAATAACAATAATTAAACAATTTATGACAACGTGTGTTACACAGTTTTCTATGTCCATTAAAAATGGATGACCGTCTAATAACTTATCAGGCTTTTATTACATATGTTTAGTGATGTCACTTACTTTGGGATAAATTTAAATGTTTAAAATTTCAACGTTACAATACAAAACAAAAAATGGAATTCAAAAATCGTTAGAGTAGCAGGATTCGGAAACCGGCCTTTGTTAATCGGTCGGAGTCAAGAATGTCAGAACAGATCTCGGTTTATCAGGATTGTTTCGAGAAAAAGTTAGCCGCGTACAAAAGCAAAATATTAATTGGACAAACACAGGTATCAGGTAAACGCAGGTAAACGTTCCGGTTAAAAATTATTAAGCAGGGGAACGTTGCGCGTTTCTAATCGATGAAGGTTGTCAGCAACCGACAGTCCAAAGCTCACGCGTAATTCATACAAATTTATATATAACTTTTAAAACAATTACGGCCACCTCTGCCATTTCGTTACAAAATGAATATTCAATTTTACATTATTAAATTATTACTTTAAAGAAGGAGTATAAAAACACTAAAAACCACAATATTAAATTTCTATTATATACTATTTTAGTGATTGTGTCACATGATTTCTTTCAGCTTTATTACGTTAACACAATTTCTTCAGAATAGTAACGATTTAATAAACTTATTAATGTTAATTACAAAACCAAACGGTTGTGTCTACTGACACAGTCATTAAATAAAACAAATCATAATTTTAAGATTTTAAGACACGTTTTGCAAGAATTACGTCGCAACATTTGCTGTTACTTAAGTACATTTAATCCTAACTTACACGATCTCGACAAAAAGCAAATGCTGTTATTCTGTCAGGTTATAATACTGTTTTGTTTAATTTTACGTCTCTGTTAACAAATATTAAAAAAAAATAAAACCAAACTATCTAATAATAAACGTTATATAGAAAAACTAATCAAAAGACAATAACTTGCTTTTCATTGTATTAGTAAAAATAAGTTCTATTTAAACAATCTTATGGTTTTTGATGTGAGAGCAAATTTAAATAAAATATTGATTGCAAAAATTATTTTTGTTACTAAACTTAAAAAACTATGTATTTGAAAACACACAATACATTTTTCTTATCGCTATTATCGTAGTTTATATATTTCACTAAACTAAGATTAAAATTAATAGTTTTTTTTAACAACTGTTTTCAGTAACCTTAACCGTAAACAACTGTGTGCGTTACAAACTAGTATAATTAAAATTATATCAAACACAACTATATTTTTTTACGTTATACATTGAGTACTCATTATCTAGTTATGTGTTTACTTTAGCCAATGAGCCAATTCTACAACAATGCTATATGGTTAACACAAAATTATATTTGAACAAGTTCTACTTATTTGTTATATAGTTGATACAATACCATCGCATAAGAAGCAGCTGATTTGATGACCTAAACAAAAAATTAACTTATTAGTTTGGTAGTACATAGTATACATACGAAACAAAAACTTTAGTAATCATTTTAAAAAAACCTAATATAAATAAAATGTTATAATAGATTATTAAATTAAAATTTAATTTAAACAAACAAGCATTAATTAATGACTTATTTTAAAAATGTATTTTATAAATTATGTATTTAAAATAAAATAGTTAAAAAAACCCCTAGAAGGTTATTGCAGTTGGTCCGTTACAATGTTATACTTAAGGTTACAATCGCAATGCTTGGTTATGTTTTTACGTTAGAAACGTTTACGTTCTGCATCTATTTATCAGGTCATTTATTAGCACAAGGGATTATTTTGCAATTATTTGTTAATATAAAAACACACAGAGTAATAGTAATTAAGGTAACAAGCGTTGATAGTAAAGCATAGCATAACGAACGTTAATGCAACGGGAAACCTTACGGCCAAAATTTGCATGCAAGTAAGTTGTGCTATAAAACTTTTGACGTAAATTATTTTTTGGTATATAATAAAATTACATTATTTTTTTTTAAATTTTGAAAAATTTGAAATCGCAAAAAATATAATGTTGGTACTACATTTTTTACTAAATCTGTTGAACTTGATATTAACTAAAAGCTCTATGACATCGCGGCAAATTATGTATTAGAAAATTTAGTAGAAATATTGATACTATACTGAAAAAACACAAAAACATTTTTTTACTAAAACTTTGATCAAACATAGACTTCACATTGTTTTTTTTACATGTTTTATGTTTAGATTATAAGCCACTTTCGGCGTCGTAACAGAACACTCAGACTTTTATAGGCTTAGTTCAAATTTCTCCTAGTATTCTTATCTTATATTAGTCTAAAACTGAGTCATTAAATCTCAAATTACTAATTTTGTTAGTTAGAATGTTTTCACTATGTTTCCAAAGTTGTACGTGTAAAAATTGTATTGAATCTTTAGTTTAATTTGGTTGTTTGTAAATAAGTTATTATTTACATTATTTCTAGATCATAAAAGTATAAATACATAAACAAATATTTACAGCCTAACATATTATTTAAATATAGACTAACATGAATAAAATACCTAGATAAAAGTTACACGATTCAAGTTTTAGCTAGTTACATATAACTAATAACTTTTAAAAACTTCTATCCCGGATCCCTAACTTTCTTTGGAAATCTGTTCGATGTCAATAAAAAATATAGTTTTGTATATATGTTTTTAACGCGTATTAAAATTTTGTTTAATCTTTTTTTTTAAAATACTGTAAGTATTATATTATTTAATTTTATTGCATAGTATGTATATACTACAAACTTCTATTAAATAGTTCTTTATTAAAATTAAAATTTATCATTGCGACATAAATAAATAAACAAGCAGTTACTGCTATAATTTTGTGTACCATTTTCTCGAAATGTTGAATTGATTAACTTTTGTATGACAAAATAAAGACTTCGACGGTTATATTTTTATTGTACTGTGCCCGCAAATGCTCATATGCGAGATATATTGGCATATTTGCATTTTTCTTGCTATCTATCATATTAATTGAAGTACTTTTGCTTGTCGTGATTTGTAGTATTGTTTGCGATTATTTCTATATTTGTTTTTTAAATTTTTTTAATACATATTTTGTCATTTCAAATCAGTTCTTGTCAGAACCCATCGGTACTTTTAAATATTTGAACGTGTATTTGATTTTATTCATTTTAAAGACATGAAAGTTTCATTTAAAACAATATATTTAAATAATGGTCAATTGGGATTATCAGATTTCTTTGCATTAACCTCAAAACGGATATGTGACTCAAGCCAGATCAAAAATACTTAAAAAAATGCGCTTTGTGCAACTTCTTTATATATCAATATTTTCTGTACAATGTCAATATTACAATGTTTATTGGTTAGGTAACTCCAGATGTTTTAAATCATTTCTGCAGTACGCTTTTGGTCACTAGATGAGCACCACCAATCTTAGATAAATAAACTAAGTCACATCAACATTATACGCGAATAGATAATTTCGAACACCGTGTACTTAGTTTATACATTTTGTTTAAATATTTTTTAATTATTTCAACCATGTTTATTAATGTGAGTTTAAGTTCTATTATATTAGAACAAACCTATTTAATTAATTTAAAAATTTAATTTTTTTATATAGTTTATTATAACTGTATTAAATTATTTGCTATTTTGTTATTGTTTTTTAAATACTGTTTACATTTAATAAACAAATACATTTAAAAAAATATAATATCGTATAAATTAGGTTCGCAATACGGATAAAGCTTTATTTTTATTATTTAAATTAGTTAAAAAATCAAAACAAGTTATTGTTAATTATACCTAAAAAGATTTACAAATTTTACGATATGCTAAGACTGCATTATCTTTAACAAAAATACTTTGATTTTTAAAGTAATTTAAACTGGATTTAAACTTGTTTTTTAATTTACTCAAAGCATTTAAAATTTAATCGCAAATTTTTTTTGCATAGTTTCACGTTTTAAGATCTCCTGAATCAAAAAAAAGTATTTTTGACAAAAACATTTTGGGTGTTTGTGTATGTGTCTGTGTGTAAAGGTGTACCCACGATAACTCTCGAACTAAACGTCCTAGTAACTTGAAATTTGGTATGGAGTTGACTTTTCATATACTCTGGGTCTTTCAAAATATGGGTCTGATAAAGAAACCGGAAGTTGGCGTATCCGCCTTTTTTAACAGTTTTTCTTATATAATTTCGTACGTATGTAAATTATTTGAATTATTTTTACAGTTTCTTATAGAGTTAATTCTTTTTAACAATTTATTCAAATAAATTTTTTTTCTAACATTAACAGTTTCTTAAATGTTTGATTTATAATTGAAATTGAATTCCATATGTGATCCTAGGTTCTAATCCAGCCTACGACAATTTTTTTTTGGAAAAAAAAATCTATATCTTGAAAGGAAAGCAAGATACGTTAAAAAATAACATTCTTTTCTAAATTCTTTTGACTTTATATACGTAGTGCTGCATCTTATTTAAATTATCTTTAGATGTACCCACGATAACTCTCGAACAAAAAGTCCTAACTAGTTGAAGTTTGGTATGGAGCTTATTCTCTCGATTTTATCAAAAGATGGGTTTGATAAAGAAACCGGAAGTGGGTGTATCCGCCATTTTTAACAGTTTTTTTATATAATTTTGTACGTATGTAAATTATTCGAATTATTTTTACAGTTTCTTATAGAGATAATTCTTCCTAACAATTTATTCAAATAAAAAAATTTATAACATTAACAGTTTACCAGATATTTAGTTTGTAATTTAAAATGAATTCACAAATATAATATAGTTTTAAATCCTGTCTGCGACGATTTTTTTTTATTGATTTACTAAAGAGGTAAGTAATATCGAGGCGCACAAATATGCTAGAAAATCAATGCAAACGTGTACATATCACTTCAAAATGGTTTTATGATAGCATAACCTTAAAAAAATATGTAAATATTCCTTCATCATTCCTTATAGACAAGTCGTGTGGTGACCACACCAGTTTTTTTAATTACGCAGAGCAACAAAAAAACTATTATATAGTTAGCTGTTAACAAGTCATGTTTACATAAGAAAAATAGTTCACGTAATTTAGACCAATTGCTTTTGTAACCGACTTTATATTGCTTGTGTGTATTGTTTAGATTTTGTTTGAATATCAGTTCTTCTAAAAAATAAGTCTAAAACTTATAAATATGGATTAATTACTCATTTAATTCAACAATCAATTAAAGTTTTTTTCTAAATAACTTTAATACTTTTTATACAATGTAAGCAGAATATTTTCTATTGGTTCTCTTAATTAAAAAATAGAGTACTTATATTATTATTTTTAAAAAAATTCCCTATTGTTTTTTTTTTATAAACACAGCCATTGCTGTTTTTATAGTTATTAACATTGTTAAAATAGACACGTTTAAAACATATATTTTAATTTTTTTTAAAGTTTTACTAAAATAAATTAAGTTTATGTTTTTTATATAAAGAGAAAAGTAGTAAAAATTTTTCAGTAATATGAAAAAAAAAAATTATACTTACAGACATAAGCAACGACAATGAGAGATTAACAAACTTTCCTGCAGTCAAAACCATTGGACGTTTAGAACGTTCCATTATTAGAAATAGACTTTTTCGAACTCGAGGCCCGCAATAGACCCATTCAGTCATATAACAAGCATCTTTAACCATGCCACTCTAGAAAAATATAATAAATACATAGTAAAACCTACTTACAATTACTTGCTTTAACTGTGATTTCGTTTCCAAAAAAGCAATATAAAGAAACTTGGAACATAAGATTTCCCAAAAAACTTAAAGATAATATAAATCTCATGCTTCCAGGTTCGGTCTATAAAACAAAAAAAATATGATAAACAAGTATTTTATTTTGATAACTAATAAAATTATCAATAAAATCATAGAATTATTATAAAAATATTATTAAAAAAAAACAAATGTAGTCTAAGTTATTTAACAGTTAAAGATTATAATTACATTATAAAATTGTTTTTATAATTTGTCTGATTCGTTCCTACCTATTGGTTGTAAGCAGAAACTGTTTAAATTTTTTTCAAATAACCATAAAGAAATATTACATTTATAATTAAAAAAATACTTTTGGTTTACTTAAGTTTAGAAACCACGAGACGGGCACATTATAAAAAAAAACGTGTTTTTTCATCCAAACATTTAAAAATCAAAAGCTGTTTATTAAAATAAAATCAATCAATTAACTTTTCTCTGGTTCTTCTGTGCCAAGGTATATATGGCAACTTATTTACTAGTAAGACAGGAATCAAATATGTGTAGTTAAACATTTAATCTATTGTGTATTTTACCCAAAAGACAATTTGTAAAAAAAGATAAATTATTTTAAACATAATAATAAAATATTTTATTTTGGCGGTATAAACTAATCAGCACAATTTGCCGCATCCTCCTACGCACCGAAGCCTTACGAAAAACGTTCGTTTTTGTCCGATAAAGTATAACGTGGTATAACCACAGTGAACTATGGTATAACCTCAGTTTTTTTATTACTTTGAACGCTTCTTAAATCGATGTCTCCTACCATATGAAAGTTTAAAATATTGTATTCCAATATGTAATTTGTAATTACAGTGTTTTTTACAAGTTTAGATCTTCACTAAACATAGTTAAAAAATATAATCATTTTTATACTGTGCGTATTTGTATTAATCAACATGGGAGCATATATTTTAATGAAAGCAAATTTGATAACATAATAATGGAATAATCATGTTATGTGATATGATTTTGGCATCACATTGACATTCAGCTTTCTTATAGATGGTATCATTTTGATGCCTCAAAAATGATAGTGACAGCTTATAGATACCGATTTTATGTGGAATTTTCGACACAAATTTTGTATGAAAAAAGTGGTCAAAATGATGTCTAATTGATACTAGAGAAATGGTGTTAAACATATTTTTTTACCAGAATTTTGTTATTTGGAATATTAGTATACCTGTAGTGTTTTATTCTACTCGAAAAATAACATTTATTTATTTTAAACAATACAGATAGTGCACTGACTTGCCCATAGAAAGCAAGAAGAGCTTTATTGAACTGGTTGGAAATCTAAATATATCTACATTACGTAAAATTAAAAATTTCAGTGTGAAAAAATTAGATAATCATAACATTAAACCATTTTGCTTTTGGTATTACGTGCTATTTATACGAAAATTAAATGGTTACAGTTTTTTTAAGGTTTAGTTTGAGAATTGTTAATTTTTAAATAAATAATAATTATCATATCCGTTTATTTTTGAATCAAATGTAATAAACATGTTTCCATAACGTGTGTTCCTGATTAGTGCAAACTGAAAAACTTGCCTTTAATATTATTGGGTGAAAAATTACACAGCCAGTGTTTACCATAATGATATTGTTTTAAATTGTCTTGCTAGTTTAAATTACGCATAATCGTTATAAAATACGAAATAAAAATGACGCTTAAAACAAAAATTTAAAAAAACATAAATATAAATTTGTGTGGATTTAGTATTTAGGTTTTATATGTACAATAGACAGTTTAAGAATCAAAGTTGAAAATGATAGTAATTAATAATAAAGACTTTTTAACGTCATGAGCGAGTGTAACTAATAAACTTGTTAATATTGTCGAGATTATTTATTAACAAACGAGTTGATTTTAAAGTTTTCCCGTTAATGGTTTAGCAGTAGAACTAGTAAAGTTAAAAGAAAATTAAAATATACGAACTAATTGGTTTTTATATCTAATAGTTGTCAATATCGTTAAATCAATGGTTGTTAATTAATAAAAATGCATTTATTGTTTCAAAATCGTTCATTATTGCTATTAACAAACGATCGACAGAAAAACAAATGATTATATCTAGTTATATTTATTTTATTTTCATTTTATCCGCAGCTTTAGAAAATTGACTTTTACAGTTATAATCAAACATCAAAAAGTTTTCTAATCAAAATCTTATTTTATTCCTTTTTTTTGCAGTATTTTATAGTTTGTTAATATTTGGGTTTTAACTGTGTACTGTATACTTGTTTTAAATAAAATTTACTAAGTAATTTTTTTTTAAACAGGTCACTAAATAGTTATTTTGCAGTAAACTCAACTCATTTAATGTTTTACTAAATCGAACAGTAATTTAAGAATTATTCGTTCTGTATAATTTCTTGTGTTGTCATCCACATTACACGTCTCAATAGACATCTTCAGAACGTGGAGTAAAAAATAATAAATAGAAAATAATGATAACACGGGAGTTATTTAGAATAAAAAAATGTAATACAAACGCAACGCATGGATACCTGAATTCTACAGTTTTAAGATTGCTTTTGTGCTAAAGCAATGTTAAAAGACAGTAAAGCAATAAAATATATAAAATAGTACGAACACGATACTGACTTGTAAGAGAAGCGGCTTCTACTATTAAAGTTTAACTACTACAATTAGAACTTCTGTAGTACATTTTCAATATTTATAGTCACAAATAAAATAAAATAAAATTCAAACAAAATTTTTTGTAAAATCAAAATATTAAGTGTTGGTAAATTAAAAAACATTTTATTTTAAAGAATTCAAAAAAAAACAAAAATAAACTTGTTTATTTTAGTGCATAACACACAAAGCGGTTTATCACTAAAAAAAATTTTTAACTTATTTTTTTGTTAATTTATTTGCACTATTTTTACATAAATGTTATAAGTTATACTTAATCACTTACATTTGTAGCTGTAAATCCTACCAGACAAATACTCCCAGCACTGCACAAAAATTGACACAAAAATACGTAAGAAAATATGTTTTCAATTTTTTCAGTAAAACTACAAAATACAAAGTAAAAATATATATAGAACTATTTTAAACAAACTTACTTGATTGCAGCAATATGATGCTCAACACACTCGTTCAAACGGGCGTAAACATGCCCATCAAATATTTTATATTTTTGTAGTGCGGTGTTCTTATTCTTAACTGTTTTAAATGTGTTTGTCGTTTCTACAATAGTTTCTTGCAAAATTGAAAAGTAAGCGGAACAAAGTCCCATCATACTTGTAGATAAATTGTCAAATCCAACACTAGTAAATGCAGCTGAAGATAAAGATATCCACTGAAACGCTAACACAAGTAAATATAGATATATCGGTTTTTTATTTAAATCTATTGGAAAAGACACAGGAGTTAATCGAATTTTTTGAGATTGTAAAAAAGGTGATAGTATCATACAATTAATTACAATAATGCTACTACAAAAAAATAATTTTACAATTACATTCGAAAATTTTATGGTTTTTTGAAGATAATGGTCATATTTTATATCGTGATAAGAAAAATGTGATGAATGTAAAAATTCTAATAAATCGAAAAATGCGGGCATTTTAAGATATAAAATAATAACTTTTACGGTACAGTTTAAAACTGCAATAAACATTGACCATGCGTGAATTAATTCAGAAAACTCTTCTAAAAGCAATGCAGCTATCATAAAAGAGAAAGTAAATGCAGTCATGATTCCGCATTGCATGAGTCCATACACTCGATAAATTTTTGATGGCTTTTTTTTAGGCCATAATCCTGTATAAGTCAATAATATTTTTTGAAACTTAAAAGCATCGGAATTTTGTGAAATACCCATTTTGACAAATTAATTAAAGTACAACTTTCTAATTGTATTGTGTCAACTACAAATGAGCGTTTAACGTTAAAATGCAAGAAATTTCAAATTATTAATGACAAAATAATACACTGTCTAAAATACAAAGAACAAAATACTTTCAAAATATTTAACATTTAATTCTAAAGCCACGTTTTGTTAAGTATACAGTATTACAGAAGTTCAACATAGAATTATAAATATATTTATAATTTATATGACAACTTGGTATTGAATTCGATATCTTTTCCTTCCTGAACACATGCATTTGTTATTCAATGTCACTATTAAATCAGTTCTTATTGAAATATATAATTTAACTAACATTTTATAATTCATATTTGGTTGTTATTAGTTTCAATAAGTATTAATTACGCTGACGTAAATATTAATCAACATTTACTTTATGTTAGCGTTTGTTAAATAGTATATATTACTGTTTAATTTTTTTGGCTTAGAAATACTTTTTTACATGACAGTCATCAAATATTTATTTACTTTTTTTTCAATTTTTTATGTGTCTTACTGTTGTGTATGTACTAGTACAACGTAAAATAAATATATACTATTTTTAACTTAAACACTGCTTGTCAGTGTAATGGTACAATGTAAACTATATTTTTCTTGTAACTTAAACAATTAGTAGTAGTGTGTTTGCCATTATTATCTATTTGCATTTTTCAAGCAAGCGTCTGTACATTTTTGTAACATTTGAGACTTTATAAAACTATACAGGATTATTCACGCTATACGGCACGAAATATTGTGGTCAAGATACGTGACTAACAAATTTTACATTTGGGGTGTATGGAGGTCTATTATGGTTACTTTTTGAAATTATTTTTATATTATGCAAGGTATACAAAGACACTAAAAGTATCAAAATTGTTTTTTTAAATAAAATTTGTATTAATAACGTTTATAAGGTGTAAACTTTAAGGATTTTTTTAATAATCTAATTTTTGTCAAAATATAACCTAATTTTCATGTTTGAGATACTTAAAAAATATCTAAGTTATAAGAGCAAAATTTACAGTAAAGTGTAACAGTAGATCATATTTTATATTCCAATTATAATAAAATTTGCATCTTATACAGGCTGATTCTCAAAAATAATAATGGTCTATTATAAAGTAGGAGTACTCTATTCATCTGCGGCAATATCAATAGCTCATGTTTAAATAATTACCATTGCTTATTATATAAGCAAATCGTAACGTAAACGTAAGTTTAACTTCTTTTATACCTGCTTATCACTTGTTGGGACAGTCCAACTGCAATCTCTTTAACTCGGCCTACTCGTTCAAGTCGTACTTAAAATCAGTTATAGTCTTATCACTTTTTGAAGGAAAATATCTTTATGTCAGAGCTCAGACATTGAGAATTTACGGTCGCCATTGTTTTACTGGAGTTGATACTATTAAATTAAAAGTCTTAATAACTAATGGAAATGGAGTTAAAAAAATTTTAGCACAAATATAATATCTCAAAATGACAATCTAGACGTTAAACGAGTTATTAATAAAAAAAATATTTGTGAATCAAATCTTAGGAGTCCCAACTAAGTTGCACCTAATTTATCAACTGATTATGTTTATACGTTTAGAATATGTACTAAAACTAATTCGTCAAGTACTCGTCCACGTCATATTAAAGTTAAGTTTACAAACCTTAAGCACGCTAAATTGTAATCAAAAATGCTTAGTTATTAAGCAACAACCCACATTTAAACGACATTTATATTAACCTGGATAAAAGCCCTCTGCACATGGAATACTTTAAAAAAGTAAAAATGATGTTACCACTTCTGTCTGTCTTGTCCTAGCCTAGTTTTTAATCGTTTTGCCGCCTTTTTAAATTTATTTTATAATTTAACAGCACGAAGCTTACTACTTAATTGCCAGAATAACTAAGTTTGTCGTCGCTCTTTTAATTTACGAAAAAAACCACATAACAAATGGTAGTCAAATATTTGTATTATTTACTGTAACAACACTCCTCGTACCATAGTTATAAAAAACTAAGAAACCATTTGCCAGAATATCTATATGTTATCAAAACATACAAGAACTTAACGCGAAACTGACTCAACTAAACTGAAATTCACCAACACTCGAATATGACATTATTGCACTCACTGAAAGTTGGTTGAATAATAGCGTGTTTAATTTGGAAATAAGTCATCAATCATTTTTTTAGTACCGAAACGATCAACACTTTACCACGTGGTGGTGGTGTTTTTTTATTAATAACCAGTATAATTTACCTGAAGTCTTTTTGAGTAAATACATTGTTATTTACCTGTTAAGTAATATATAGTATATGCCAAAATGCCTCTAAGTGCTACCTTAAGCCTGTACGTTTTTAATTCTTATATTTCACCAGCACTGTGTTCAGATGATTTTGAAAATATCTTTATATTTTTTTAGTGTATTGCTTTTCTTATATAATAACAACTTTATAATCATTGATGATTTTAATATACCTGTATTAATGATTTTAATAAGTATACCTAAATATAGATGATATTCTTATAATCAGAGCTCAAAAAAAAGCAAAGTTATTGAATGATTTTATTACATGATTTGATCTTGTTCAGCATAATACTATATGTATAATTGACAATCACACTCTCAATTTATTATTATCCAAATTAAATTGTGTTGTAACTCGAGAAACATTACTTACTTGTAAGAAAGAATATTGCTCTCATCGGGGCATGACCACAACGGCCACTTACCACAACGGCCACCCGGAAGTGTGGCCGTTGTAGTTACGACAACAACGGCCACCGTGACCATAACGGCCACCTATCAACTTTAACCACTTTGGCCACCGTGACCACAACGGCTACCTATTCTGTTGACCACAACGGCCACCATGACCACAACGGCCACTTGCATTTTTGACCATAACAGCCACCGTGACAACAACGGCCACTTATCTTCATGACCACAACGGCCACCGCAACTACAACGGCCACCGACGCCTGATCTCAAAATCGACTGCCGACGCCAGATACAGCGACCTCTGTGACTATAATGACCACCTCTGCTTGTAACCACAACGGCCACCTATTTTGTCGACCACAACGGCCACCGCGACCATAGCGACTACTAATCGTCATTCATCATGAGTTTCGATGATAGTTTGCATTTCTAGCTTAATGGTGTCTTTTTCATTTTCTTTTGTAGTCATCCATTGTCAAAATAGAGCGTGTTAGGTAGTATTTCAAAGCTTGCAAATTGTGCTTATTGGATACATAAATATTTTTTATTTTAGTTAACTATTGGAAACACAGAATTGTACTAATTTGAGTTTTACACTATGTCGTTTAAGTTGTATTTACATACATTAAATAATGGGTTAGAAATCTAATCAAAATACCTTCAATTTTATAAGGCACGTACACGAATGTGTGAGCGACGCTGCACTCCCTAGATTTGTTGAGTAAACATTAAATATGTAAGCTTTTTACACTTCCGTTTTGAGAAATAGATCATGCATGCACTAGTTTTGATTAACAGGAGGTTTAGATATTTCTATGTATGTATATAATCAAAACAAAAAAAATAAATTTCTATACGCTTACGATTGAAGTGTGTCTAAATACCGCAAGAATACCGCATCGATTGGTATTTTGAGCTATAATACCTTTAGAGTATTGGTAATACCAAGATAAGTTTGTTATAGAGACTGTTGAAAGCGTGTGTCTTGCTAATAGCACGAGGCCGATGACCGAGTGCTATTACATTAAACAAACAAGCTTGAAACATTCTCTACAACAAAATTTTCAGTATTTATCAATTCTCCAAATGTATTCGGTAAGATAATTTTTTACTACTTTCGAAATAAAGGAAAAGAGTTTTGTACCAGACGGACAAGCGGGATTCAAAAAGGGAAAAAGAGTGATGGACATCATAGATATATTGAGACACTTGGTGAATAGACCGCTAGAGAAAAAAAGGGGGAAATGGTGGAACTGTTCGTAGATTTAAAACCATCTTTTGATAGAGTAAACAGGGAAAAATTCTGGGAATACATGAGAAGAAAAAAATAAAAATAAAAGATTAATAAAAAAATGGAGGAAATGTACGAAAAAACGAGAAGCAGGGTGAAAGTGAATGGAGAAGAGAGCGAGAAATTCGTTACAAGGAGAGGGCTGTGACAGAGATTCCGACTGAGTCCATGTCTGTTTGCAGTATATAGGGGAAACAATGAGAGGACAACAGATAGGATGGATAGTAGTAGAGAAAGGGAAGGTGTGGTGGTTGGCGTATGCGTGTTGGTGGCTAAAGAGGAAAAGAAAATAAAGAACCCAAATCATAGAATCGCTTGGTTTTTTTCTAAATATTGGATTAAAACTCAAATTAGTACAATTCTATGTTTCCAATGGTGAAGTAAAACAATAGTTATTTACATAAGTCATGAAAATCTCACATTACTGAAGAGGAGCTAAATTGAAATACGAGGCAATGTGTGTATTTTAAAGCTCCGATGCGGTCGCGGTAGCCTTTGTAATCGCGTTGGCCATTGTGGTCGCGGTAGCCGTTGTGGTCATGGTGGCCGTTGTAGTCGCGGTGGCCGTTGTAGTCACGGTAGCTGTTGTGGTCACGGTGGCCGTTGTGGTCGACAAAATAGGTGGCCGTTGTGGTTACGAACAGAGGTAGCCGTTATAGTCACAGATGTCGCTGTAACTGGCGTCGCCAGTCGATTTTTAGATCGGGCGTCGGTGGCCGTTGTGGTCTCGGTGGCCGTTGTAGTCATGAAGATAGGTGGCCGTTGTTGTCACGGTGGCCGTTATGGTCTAAAATGCAAGTGGCCGTTGTGGTCACAATGGCCGTTGTGGTCGACAGAATTGGTGGCCGTTGTGGTCACGGTGGCCGTTGTGGTTAAAGTTGTTAGGTGGCCGTTATGGTCACGGTGGCCGTTGTGGTCATGACTACAACGGCCACCCGGAAGTGTGGTTGTTGTGGCAAGTGGCCGTTGTGGTCTAGACCCCTCTCATCCTACATTAAATATGTTGTTAAAAACTAATACAGACACTAAAAATGTCTCTAAACACTATTTATTACCACTCAGTCTTATATAACTTCTTTGATGAATTTACATATATCTTCTAAATCAAATAATAAAAAATTATTTCTTCCGTGATTTAATTTTGAAGTAAGACTAGCACCGAGAAAAATAATCACTTTTGCAAAATACTCAAAAAGTTTCCATTCAATGATAATTATTTGATCAAATATAAATATTATCGTACCATGATGAAACTAGAGATAAAAGCATCTTATCAAATTTATGTTAAGTCATGCAAATTTTGGATTATATTAAATCTAAAAAAAATCTGAAATTTTATAAATTCACAGAAATCGAGTTTTAATTAGTCTCAGGTTATGTCACGTAACAACAAAAATTTTTGGACAATTGCGAAAATTATAGATGGTTCTCTAAGTGTTATAAAAGTGTATACTCGTCTTCTTCTATTAGTTTCGACACAAATGTTTATGCTATTTCAAATAATTGTATTTATCTATCTTATATTTTCGTTAATAAAATCAAAACAACAATAAAAAGAATAATTAAAAATATTTTATCGCACGGGTCTAATCTAGTTCCAAACGTTATAATAAAAAACTGTTTTAAACCACTTTCTAAAGTTTCTTTTTGTTTATTTACTTTGACAATAAAAGTAAACACTTTTTCTGCTGTTTAGAAACTGGGACAAGTAGTTGTTATACTTAAATTCAAAGCAACTTGTGCTATTTCACTCATTACATCGCAACAACACAATAAAAACCAAGTCGATGTGATCTACACTGTATTTTCAAAAACATTTGACACTATCGACCATAACATTATAATAACAAAGTTGCATATTTTTGGACTCTCTTTTGCATTAATATCATTTTTGTTATCGTATTTTTGAAACCGTCAATTAACAGTTAATTTTTGCAGATATAATACAACTTCTTTTCCAGCGTCTTCTGGAGTCCCAGAAAGATCAGATCTTGGACTTTTTTATTTTTTATATTAATTAATAACATCAATAACGTAATACAATTAGAACATTTGCTTTTTTTTCACAATCAATAATTTTTTTGAGTTCTTTACTCAACTAATGGTTGTTTTGCAATTCAAAATTACCTCTAAAACATTAACAATTGATGCTGTTTAGATAAGTTTAACACAGATTTCTGAAATATATTTACTTTAAAATGATAGGATCTTATCCACCAGTTGAAATATCTTATGATAATTTACTTGATTTTAATTTTTTTATTCTCAATAAAATCTCTAACTCATCTGTAACACTGAACAAATTCCAAAAAACTTTATCTCCAATGAAATAGATGACCCAATTACTCTTTAAAATTAAAATTTTGATTTTCCATCAGTCTATACAAGATATCCAACACATTGTTTTTCTCGACAACGCACGAATCTATATTTATTAACCATATGTGCTTAAACTTTAACAAACATAGATTTTTGTAAAAAAAATTTTTTTGTTGGATTAAAGTTATTGATTTATCTATTTTTTTCCTTTAGTGTTGACTTATATCTAATGAATATTAATTTTGTTTTGTTGTTATTTACTGAATAGATATATATTGTATCTTTATTTATTTTTGTATTTTTACTTTTATTTGTTAAGTATGTATCAAAATTAATTTATATCTGTCTTACTTTAGAATTTTGTTATTGTTAGGCAGATGTATTAAAATTAAATAAATTAAAAGAATATGTAGAAGTCTGGAAAAAAACAGGTAACATTATTCTGTTATAAATATTTTGGTTTTGTTTTGTCATCGCTGATACGGTTGGTACGTTATTACCATTTTTGCTGCTCTAGTCTGCTAGATTATAAATCACGTTACTAAAGATTTGTAAAAATATTCATCATTATTATTCTTATGTTTACTAATTATTTGATATTTCTAAATACATCAGAATTTTAAAAAAAAAAACACAAAATAGTACAAATATTTTGCGTATTGTGTAAAAACAGTAAGATTTCGCTGTAGAACATTCTAATGCTACTTGCTAGTTAATTATAAAGTACGGTTTCTAAATATTTCTTTTAAAGTTTATTATAATTGAGATATCAAACATGATCTATTGTTACACTTCACTGTAAGTTTGGCTCTCACAGTCCTTCTTAAATATTCCAAATTAAGTTATATTCTGACAAAACTTAAATAATTTAAAAAAAAAGTTTAAGCCTCAAAAAGCTTATTAAAACAGACACTATTTTGAACAGAACATTCAACAATGCAATAGTATATATATATATATACATAAGTTTTTATTTAAAAAAACACATCCTCTTGATTAGTGTCGTCAACGCTTACGCTGTAAATTGATATTTTTTTCACTTGTTCGGTTGTAGTTTGATAAGTGATGCTGTGTGTACAATTACGAAATGGAACAATAAACGGTAAGTCGAAACGCTTTATAATAATCCATAAATGTAGTCAATATTATTGTCATTTTTGTTCTTTATGTATCATGTTTCAATTTGTATAAAAAAGAATGCAAATTAACACACATAGTTGCGTTAAGGTAGATTATTGCGTAAATCTAATGATACATTAATTACAGTTCAATTCTTCAAATTTTTTATACGATTATGTACAGCTAAAAGTATTCAGTGTTTTTATAATTTTCTTCGGATTGCTAAAAAGATATTTAGTATATTAAGTTTGTGCTGTTTTTGGTTAAAAAAATTTAATTAATTTAGTGTAACTCTATGATTAAGTATGTATATAAATGAAATATTTGTTTCTATGTTACAGATGCGGTTAAAAGTTGCTACTTAACAGTAACTGATGCAGTTTTTGAGGCTTCCGTGTAAAGACCACATAAAAGAAAGTTGCAATATGTAAAAAATAATTGATAAATAATCTGAATATTTGGAAAACTTAAACCTACTAAAACTTAATACGATATTGTATTTAAACAAATTTATTGTAAAATAAAAAATGAAACGTGCATCCGAAATATCGATTTAATTGTTTCATTTTAAAACCAAAACTAATGTATTATTATATTATTCGAAATAATTGTTTTAGTTCATTATTGAAACAAAAAAATCATATATTTATCAATCATTTAGTATCAGTTCAAGAACGAAACTTTTAAAACGTAAACCGAATACAACATTTAGTTTGCAACAGTTTTGAATTTAAACTACCAAAACTATATTGATTCAAATAAGTAAAACAGCTATTTTAGTGCACTTAGGTTTCTTTTATGTTTGAATCAAGAGTAAAACATATTTTTTTTATTTTGAAACGATTACTAAACATTATCAATTTCATGTTTGCTGGGTAGTTTTAAATGTTTTAAGTAAAGTAGTTCAAAAGAAATTGTATACACGTGTTAATTAATAATCAACTTTTTTATAACGTGCTATATTTATGTTGTTTTCTTTTCTAAAAAACGTATCCTAGGCTATAAACTTTATCAAACTAGTATCTTATAGTTTCCTATAGAACTAGTTTATAATTTGTTTATTTTTCGTTTATCGTCGATTATAATTTTTTACTGTTTGTTTTTTTAGGTTACACCTACATTTTTTAATTTGCTTCTTGCTATTTCATTTTGTTACGCCCTGAGCAATTTTTTTCTGAATCCGGCACTGTCTGATTCATTTAAGTTAGACGTGTGGGAATCTGCTGCTACTAATTTCACGCGTTATTATGTTACATTTTAAAGTCGAAAATTTGTAATTTATGAGTAATTAAGAGCGTATTATTTTCGCTTAATACGTGATTAAATGCTGCTTTTCTACAAGTCCTTATAAATATTTTTGCTTAAAATATCATATTACTCGAGCCTTCTCACGAGTTTGCTGACAAATTTATTTTGTTATCGTGTGACGTCATTATGACCCTAGATTCTTTCGTTTCCTTCTTTAATTAGTTCCTGACAAACTCTTGTTGAGATCACTTCGAAAATTTACTGTACCTTGGAAGTACTAACGTTTACTGAAACACGGTGATTTTACCGGATATTACGTTAAAACCTTCCTAACTTTTAGTACATCAACGGAACCTGTTTCTTTCCTGAAATTACTAAAAATCGTATATTTACGGATATAAGTTACTTTAAATTTTAAAAGTGTACTTAGTTTTCTTAACGCTGGATTATTATACCCAGGTAAAGTACTTAGTTTTTGCTTTATTTAGTTAATCTGACTTCGCTTCTCTCCCTTCTTTTTATAGCGGGTTTTTCTTCCGACGAAATTGTTCTAATTCATATGAACGTTTACTCCACGTGTGAGAGTTCCTTTGTTCATCTGTAAACTCTACTTACTACGAACGCTACGCTGAGAAGTCAACTTCAATTGCACCAACTGACGCTAAGTGAAAAAAAAAACCAACCGTTAACCTTCGTTCTATTGTGAATCAACTCATATTTGTGCAAATCTCAAAGATTTATTTTCTACATTGAACTTTTAATCAAAATCCTACTTGTGTAATTAACTTTAGAAATTCAAAAAAAAACTTTTCTTTATACTTTAAAATTTTACAATTTCCTTTTTTTTACTATTTAAAATTCACTTTTGTTATTTAAACTTTGGCTTGATTTACTTAATTTAATTTCTCTTTGTTTCTATAAGAAGTTGTTATCTGATTTACCTTGAAATTGTTTGTTTTAAATATTTTATTTAAGGAAACTTCGGCTGGAATTACCGTGCACGGAGTTCCTTCAGCGAAGTACTAAGGTAAGATTTATTTTTTTTTGTATTTCAAATTTGAAATTACTGTCCTGTCGAATAACGATAGCTGCCCCAAATTAAATTTTTTTTTGTTGTTTGTTTTGCGAACCTAACGTAATTAAATTAGTTTTACTACTTTTGTTTTAACACAAGGTAATTTAAATCCTGTAATTTTGTAACATTTAAAATCCATTATCGTTTATTTTACTCAACTTGTTTGCATAATTCAAAATTGAATATTTTATTAATAATTTTGTAAATTGCTATTTATTCTAAATTCATTATATTTACATCAAATTACTGAATGCTATTTATTGTTTAACCTTCCCCGTTTTTCTTTTTTTTCCTTTTCTTTCTCTTTCAGCAACCCTTCGCTACTGCTAGAGCCCTGTTAAACTTTTACAATTTACTTAACAGGACCGTAACTAAACAAATTGTGTGGCGCCCATTTCTAACCGTTTCTAATTACTATTTGACTAACTTTATTTACCACGACATCTTTGATTCAAATATTCCCCTCACAATTTCTTACCCACCCCAATTTGCATACAAGAACCGAGCTACTGCGGCCATCGCTCCCTTTAAATTTAGTTACATATAATTCTTACCGTAACAAATTTCTTTGGCGCCCAAGTGTGGGGGCCTTCTATTCTCGTTCACTTACTTTTACTTATTTGCTTTGATTACTTACTGTTCATTAACCATGTTTTCATTCAAATTAGATGTCAATCGTTTACACAAAACCGAACTCGAATATGAAATTATTTCTATTTATTGAAATTACTACTACCGTTAGTAACTTAAGAAAGTTTGCTCGTAATGCCATTTTACTTGAACTAGAGGAATCTTTAACTCCCGTTGCTCATGCTATTTCTTTTGCTGATGACTTGACTATAATTACTCAATCCATAGAAGAAATCAAATCTTTAACTGAGATCGTTATAAATGACCCTAAATCAAGAGACTTTTTACGTGTAAATAGCTTAGTCCCTCATATCGAACGCAGATGTACTTTGATGAATTCTACCGATACTACCGAGATAGGTCAACGAAACACATTAATTGTAACTATTGCTACTTTAAAATCTAATTTGCAACAAAAACTCAAAAAGCTTAATCGCGTTACTTTTTCAGAATTTCATAAATTACCTTCATCTAGTCCTAAACCTACTATTTCTACTGAATCAACTGACCACGATTCTAATCCTTCTACTCCTCCTTTACTTTCTTCTAGTGAGGATGAACTTGATTTAAGTGAACCCTTACCTAGAGTAGCTCCACTTTCTGAACCACGTTCTTTTGAGAAACGTCTCGATATTTCTAAACTTGGCTTAACCTTCTCTGGTGATGGAAAAATATCTCTACTAGATTTTCTTACTCGCTTAGATGAATTGGCTTGCTCACGGGGTATCTCTAAACAGATGCTATTTTCTCATGTTCCTGAATTATTAACTGGACGTGCCTTATTACTATACCGTTCTCGGAAATTCATGTTAACTAAATGGGATGAAGTTGTATCTATGCTCAAAACCGAATTCTTGCCTATTGACTATGACGAAAGATTGCTTGATGAAATTAAGAATCGAACTATGGGTCCTTCCGAAAATATGAGTTCTTATCTTACGGTAATGTATAATCTCTTTCAACGTTTAACTACTCCTTTATCTGAAACTAAACAGTTATACTACATTCGTCGTAATTTAGCTCCTTTCTACCAGAATGCTTTAACTTTGACACCGATCTCTACTATCGCTCAACTTTCTGCCTTAGGCAAACAAATTGAACAAAACCAATATTTTGTAGAAACCTTTAAACCACCACCTTCCAGAAAATCCTCTCATTTACTTGAACCAAGTCTCGCTTATGTAAGTATTGCGTCTTCTTCTGATACTGATACTAGTGTATCTACTCATTCTTATAAACGCAATTCTGCTACTCCTAAACTTTCTGCTGCTTCTGTGATGTCTACTCCCAAAGGAAAGGATATTAAGTCCGTTACCTCAAATGTCACTGCTAGTTCAACTGACTCAAAACCAAAATTTACTTCAAAACCATCAAACAAAACTAAAGTTACTTCCACTCCTTCTTCAGTCACTTGTTGGAATTGTCGAAAACCAGGTCATGTTTCTCCTAACTGCCCTGAACCTCAAACTCGTCACTGTTATGGTTGTGGTAAACCGGATGTTATCAAACCAAATTGTTCAAATTGCACTAATTCTTCGTTAAACTAATTTCAGAGTGTTCGAACCGAGTCGAGCCCTCTTCTCTCTCATTAATCTCGGAAACTCCTTTTGCTACATTACCTGACCAACATAAATATGTCTTGAATTTCTTACTAGCTAATGTCCGCAAGGATAAACGTCCTTATCTGAACATAACAATTTTTGGCTACCCTTTTAAAAGTTTATTAGATTCTGGATCTTTCAAAACTATTTTAGGTCAGTCTGGCTGGAACCTTTTGAATACTTTAGGTCTTCCTTTACAGAAATATCGCTCTTCTTTTAAATGCACTTCTACTTGTTTACTCGCTAATGGCGAAACTTGTTATATTCTTGGTACTGTAAACCTTCCCATCACTTTACAAGACAAGACAGTCACACTTGAAGTTTTAGTCATTCCTGAAGTTACTCAACCAATTATCTTAGGCATTGATTTTTGGAAAGCAATAGATTTTGTCCCTAACTTTCACACTGGTACTTGGACTTTTGGAAATTCTGAAGAAATTTGTTCTTTATCTACTACTGATCATCTAATTACTCGATCTAACCTCTCTTCTGCTGAGGAACAATCACTACAATTATTATTTGACTCTCCTGTACTAAATTCTACTCAACTGGGATGTACTACTTTAATAGAACACCATATACGCACAACTAGTGAGCCTATCAAACAACGCTACTACCCACTTTCTCCTGCTTTACTTAAGATCGCTAATGATGAGCTTGATTCTATGATAAAACTAGGTATTGTTGAACCTTCTTCAAGCCCATGGTCTAGTCCAATAGTTCTTGTTAGAAAAAAAGATAATTCGTACCGTTTTTGTATAGACTATCGGAAAGTCAACACAATTACTGAAAAAGATGCTTACCCATTACCATACATCAATACTATTTTGGACCGTCTTCGTGATGCTCAGTTCCTTTCTTCTCTAGACATTCGCTCTGCCTACTGGCAAATCCCTTTATCTAAAGATTCGAAACCCATTACAGCTTTCACTATACCCGGTAGAGGTCTATACCAGTTTAACCGTATGCCTTTTGGTTTGCATAATTCTCCTGCTACATTTCAACGCTTGATTGATCAAATTCTTGGTGCTGATTTAGAACCCTATTGCTTTGCTTACTTGGATGATATTATCATTGCTACCCCTTCCTTTGACAAACACTTAGAAGTTTTAACTAAAATATTCTCTCGCTTATCTAATGCTGGACTCACTTTGAATAAAAAGAAATGTCATTTTTGTCTTTCTGAACTAAAATATCTTGGCTATGTTGTTAATAGAAATGGTTTACTAGTAGATCCTGATAAAGTTAATGCAATCATTTCTATTCCTCAACCTTCTTCAGTTTCTGAAATTCGTCGATTACTTGGTATGACTAGTTGGTATCGTCGCTTTATACCCAATTTCTCTACTGCTTTAGCTCCTTTAACTCACTTAACTCGTAAGAGTACTCCATTTGTCTGGTCTTCTGAATGCGAAGAAGCTTTCTCCTTCCTCAAGAAACAACTTATTTCTGCTCCAATACTTTCTTGCCCTGATTTTTCTTTACCTTTTTCGATCCAAACAGACGCCTCTAATTTTGGCTTAGGTGCTGTTCTTAGTCAGAAAACCCCTGATGGAGAAAAAGTCATCGCTTACATTAGTCGCTCGTTAACTAAACCTGAAACTAAATATTCTACTACTGAAAAAGAATGCCTAGCTGTCTTGTGGGCTATTGAGAAATTTCGTGCCTATATCGAAGGTGCTCATTTCACTGTTATCACGGATCACCATTCTCTCATTTGGCTAAATAAACTTCAAAATCCTTCTGGACGTTTGGCTCATTGGGCCTTACGACTCCAACAATATGATTTCTCTATTGTTCATCGTAAAGGGAAAAATCACGTTGTTCCCGATGCCTTATCTAGAACTGTACTCGACTTACAAGAGTCTACTCCTGGACTTTGCGCAATTAATGTCACGAATACTATACCTTCAATTAATCTTCCTATTACTGATCCCTGGTACTTGAAAATGACTAAAAATGTCTCTGAAAATCCTCAAAAGTTTCCTCTGTGGTCTATGGAAAATGATTTGCTTTACAAACATGTTACTTCTTCTGATCTCTCTGATATTTCATTAGGAAATTGGAGAGCAGTTGTCCCTAAAAACCAACGTACGGAAATTATTCGTCAATACCACGATCCTCCCACTTGCGGGAACTGCGGTGTTACAAAGACCTTAGGTCGTATTAATAAGTTTTTCTATTGGCCAAATCTTCGTGCTGATATTGCTAGATACATCCGTAATTGTCATACCTGTGCTGCGCACAAAGTCGAACAAAAAGCACAACCAGGTTTATTTTCTCCCAGAGCAACTCCCACTCGCCCATGGCAGGTGCTAAGTTGTGATATTGTTGGTCCTTTACCTCGTTCTTCTAAAGGTAACTCCTATATCTTTGTCGTTGCTGACTATTTTACTAAATTTCCATGTTTCTTTCCGCTTCGTACTGCTACTGCTACTAAAATTTGTAAGATTATGGAAGAACAAATATTCTTATTATTTGGTACTCCTCAATACTTGATAGCTGATAATGGTGTCCAATTTTGTAGTAAGGAATTTTCAAAATTATGCACCCAATATCAAACCCAAATTCTCTACACTGCTAAATATCACCCTAGATCTAACCCTACTGAAAGAGTTAATAGAGTTCTTAAAACCAAGATAGCTTCCTATATCAAAGAAAATCAACGCACATGGGATGTTAACTTATCTAAGATTGGCTGTGCCATCCGTACTTCAAAACACGAAATAACTAACTACACTCCATACTTTGCTTTCTGTGGTCGAGAACACATTCTTTTCGGCAATCCCTTTAAAACTCCTCTAGACGATGAGATCCCTTCTATAGATACTAATCCACCTATTACTACACGTACTAAAGAATTTTACGAAAACTTACGTACTGAGATTCTTGCTAAAATGAAACGTTCTACACAACGCACTCAAGATCGCTACAATTTACGCAAACGAACAGTAACTTATAAGAAAGGTGATTCCGTTTGGAAGAGAAACTTTGTTTTATCCGATACTTCCAAATTCTTAAACGCTAAACTGGCTCCTAAATTCTTAGGCCCTTATAAAATTAAAAAGGTTATTTCTACCTGGACGTACGAGTTGGCTGATTCCTTAGGTAGATCCATAGGTATTTTCCACGCAAAAGATCTAAAACCTGCGTACTCCGATAACTCAAATTCTTCTACTCATTCTTCTGCATCTGATTCAGATGATCACTCCACGATAGCTACCGATACTATTTCTCTTAAACGACATAATCGTCGAAAACGACATACCCGTCAAATATTATAACGTTCCTATCTTATCCCTTTCCTTTCTTCCTTTCTACTTTTCTTCCAACGTCCTATGGGTGATTGGATGAGGACGTTGTGGGGGTTCTTAGTAGGTCAGTGCTCAACCCCTTTCTTTCCTTAAAGCGCTGTCCTCGCTATAACATCAAGCCCTATTCATGACTTCATTCTTTGTTTTCACCCTTTCTCTGCTTCTACCATGAACATTTTCATTAGCTCATCCCTGGTATACTCACTCATCACTAGTTATTGGTTTCGCTTCCTTTCTTTTCCGCTTCCTAGCTCAACTTTTGTTGGGGGGGTGTTACGCCCTGAGCAATTTTTTTCTAAATCCGGCACTGTCTGATTCATTTAAGTTAGACGTGTGGGAATCTGCTGCTACTAATTTCACGCGTTATTATGTTACATTTTAAAGTCGAAAATTTGTAATTTATGAGTAATTAAGAGCGTATTATTTTCGCTTAATACGTGATTAAATGCTGCTTTTCTACAAGTCCTTATAAATATTTTTGCTTAAAATATCATATTACTCGAGCCTTCTCACGAGTTTGCTGACAAATTTATTTTGTTATCGTGTGACGTCATTACGACCCTAGATTCTTTCGTTTCCTTCTTTAATTAGTTCCTGACAAACTCTTGTTGAGATCACTTCGAAAATTTACTGTACCTTGGAAGTACTAACGTTTACTGAAACACGGTGATTTTACCGGATATTACGTTAAAACCTTCCTAACTTTTAGTACATCAACGGAATCTGTTTCTTTCTTGAAATTACTAAAAATCGTATATTTACGGATATAAGCTACTTTAAATTTTAAAAGTGTACTTAGTTTTCTTAACGCTGGATTATTATACCCAAAGTACTTAGTTTTTGCTTTATTTAGTTAATCTGACTTCGCTTCCCTTCTTTTTATAGCGGGTTTTTCTTCCGACGAAATTGTTCTAATTCATATGAACGTTTCCTCCAACGGATTGTTTACTCCAGGTGTGAGAGTTCCTTTGTTCATCTGTAAACTCTACTTACTACTAACGCTACGCTGAGAAGTCAACTTCAATTGCACCAACTGACGCTAAGTGAAAAAAAAAAACCAACCGTTAACCTTCGTTCTATTGTGAATCAACTCATATTTGTGCAAATCTCAAAGATGTATTTTCTACATTGAACTTTTAATCAAAATCCTACTTGTGTAATTAACTTTAGAAATTCAAAAAAAAACTTTTCTTTATACTTTAAAATTTTACAATTTCCTTTTTTTTACTATTTAAAATTCACTTTTGTTATTTAAACTTTGGCTTGATTTATTTAATTTAATTTCTCTTTGTTTCTATAAGAAGTTGTTATCTGATTTACCTTGAAATTGTTTGTTTTAAATATTTTATTTAAGGAAACTTTGGCTGGAATTACCGTGCACGGAGTTCCTTCAGCGAAGTACTAAGGTGAGATTTATTTTTTTTTGTATTTCAAATTTGAAATTACTGTCCTGTCGAATAACGATCGCTGCCCCAAATTAAATTTTGTTGTTGTTTGTTTTGCGAACCTAACGTAATTAAATTAGTTTTACTACTTTTGTTTTAACACAAGGTAATTTAGATCTTGTAATTTTGTAACATTTAAAATCCATTATCGTTTATTTTGCTCAACTTGTTTGCATAATTCAAAATTGAATATTTTATTGATTATTTTGTAAATTGCTATTTATTCTAAATTCATTATATTTACATCAAATTTACTGAATGCTGTTTATTGTTTAACCTTCCCCGTTTTTCTTTTTTTTTCCTTTTCTTTCTCTTTCAGCAACCCTTCGCTACTGCTAGAGCCCTGTTAAACTTTTACAATTTACTTAACAGGACCGTAACTAAACAAATTGTGTGGCGCCCATTTCTAACCGTTTCTAATTACTATTTGACTAACTTTATTTACCACGACATCTTTGATTCAAATATTCCCCTCACAATTTCTTACCCACCCCAATTTGCATACAAGAACCGAGCTACTGCAGCCATCACTCCCTTTAAATTTAGTTACATATAATTCTTACCGTAACAATTTGTTTGTATCCGTGTTTATTATTTTAGAAGTGTTTATGTTTTTGTTAATTGTGCTATTTCGATGTTTCTCTCAATTTTTAAACATTTTGATTTTAACGTTTGATTTTCTTGTTTATTTTTTTTAAATTTTATTATATTCTGTAAACTCTTAATCAATACTTAAAGTTTGTATGTTTTATTAAGTTTGAGACGTTAATTATTGTAGTATTTATAAACCATATTTTTTTGCTATTTGTGATTTTTGTTCATGTTTTGAGTACGAAATATAAAAATTACAATTTAAACTGGAAGTATACTAAAATTTGATACTTGGCGTTATAGAACACTGGCATGGCTAGTTATTAGTTTAATTACGTAATAAACGTGATTGCAGTGTTACTACTAGATAACCTACAGTTTCATTTAGTTTTTTTAGGTAACATTACATATTCGAATAGTTTACTATTTTTTAAGTCGAAGTTAGTTAACAATAAATTGCCTAATTAGTTGAAAAAAAAACTTTTTTTTCTCCAACGAGACCTTATTCTTTCAAGTGTTAAAAATACACCATAATTTATTCAAACTTTTAAATTGACATTAAATGCTATAAAAAAACGTCGTGTGCATCCGCGCGGAGTTTTATTTTCAATTTTAATTTTTAATCAAAATCATATATAATAGAGAAATATCTGCCTTTCTAAGAATCTTTTTTCGATTTTGGGTATCGCTTATAGTTTTTGAGCTAATATTTTTTTATAACTTTTGCAATTTATTCATTCCAAATCATATGACCAATCACTCATATATTTAGAAGTTATTTTAAGAGTTGACACCATTTTGAAAATGTGAACTAGACTATTAAGGATTTACCTTTACCTTAATAGTATCCCACTTTTATTTATTGGTCACAAATAAAATATTCGTAATAGGATAATATATTTATTATTGTTAATTATACTTAAATCGTAGAATTCAGGTTTCCACGGGTAGCATTGGTAATACAATTTTCTATTTGCTCAGCTTGTGTGATAACGACAATACGGAACTTATCTAGAAGGGAAAATTGTATTATATACTTAAATAGTTGGTTAATTATATTACTCTTACAAGTTATTTTATTGCGACCACTCCATACTTGTAATTTTAATTTATTAAGTATTCAACTTAAGTTTAATTTTACTTATGCGTTTGTTGCGGACTTGTAACGCAAATAAATTTGTTTTCGATTAAATGTTTTTGTATATAATTACATGTATTTTTCCTGTGCGTCATTTATATGACTTTATGTATACTTAAATGTAATGTAATTATAAATGTATATTAGAACAATGACCAATATGTTTTTTTGTTTATTATTAGTTCAATATTTTATAATTATTGTTACAGATTTATTTATTAAAAACTAATTTATTTATAACGACTAAAACTACGTTTACTTAATCTACAAATATGTATACTTTTAAATTAACCGAACTAATTAAATCTAATAATAAAAACACTTACACGAATTTATGTATCACCGTTGTATAACACTTAAGATAACGTCCTCGGATTTGTTTACACTATAAGTCACGTTCACTCGATTCGGTGTACACTGTTATTTATTTAAAACGTCCGCACGTGCTAATCACTTATTTATCTTCACTTGCTTAATCTTCTGAATACTGCATGCATTCACATTCCAGCAATAACTGACCTACGATTTCCATCTTCGGCTTTTATAGACATCAGCGAATTCTTCTCGATCGTTCCTCGCTTTTCGTTATATTTTCTAGAAACTAGATAACAGTTCTAGAAGGCTCTTGCATTGCAAGTAATTTCTCGGACGTTTCACTGCCCCCTTCTTAGGACTGTTCTGTCCCAGAACAGGAGACTGGATGTGACACCGGTAAAGGGATCGTGGCGATAGCGGCAGCTTCCTCCATTTCGGCAACTTCCTTGACCATAGAGTAACAGTCAATGGACTTTTCCTGACCCAATACTCTCCTCGGTTGGTAACTACGGACCAACACTTGAACGCCTGTTCCTCGGAAGACGACCTCCAACATGTTTCGAACTGTCCTCCCATTCACTTGGTCTAACCCACAACCAATCTTGGGTACTGCCAATTTCTTTAACAAGATGGAACTCCATTTGTCTCTTGAGACTCCATAATGTTCGCCACAGATCTTTGTATAACGGCTTGACACGTGAGTATTTCTTGGTGACTAGATAGAAAACGAAGCGTCCGTCACCACGTAGTCCTAAAACCTTTCCGACTGCCGGTTGCTGTCTTCGTAATTCATCTAGCTGCCCAAACTTCTTTTTAAACACGACTGCAACCCCTTTGGACATGTCAAGCTCCTCGCTCACGCAATGTGCGATGGCGTAATCTTTTGTGTCCTGGAACAGGTCTTGTTGTTCCTCGGTGGTAACTCCGAACCTAGCTTTTCCAGAACCTCCGTATAAGTTCATAAACTTTTCGAACTCCATTTCTTCGATTGGATTCCTGGTTCTGCTACTTATTACTCTGGTTCGGACCTGAACTTGCGGATTGTGGTTATCGCCAGCAAACGGGGCTAGACGATCGACGTGGACCACTTTTGGCTTGCCTCTGGGCGGTTTTCGGATGCGGTATATAACGTCGTTAATACGCTGCACGACTTTATAGGGGCCCTCCCATTGCTTTTGCAGCTTCGGCGACAAACCACGTCTCCTTTGAGGGTTATACAACCAAACCATATCGCCAGGTTGAAACCCACCATTTTGCGCCTTGACGTCATATCTCGTTTTCATCCTGTCGCTGGCAATTTGTGTGTTTTTACGAACCTTTTCATGTACTTCGTCTAGCCTCTTTGCCAGCTTGCTGACGTAATCTTCTCCAGCGACTTCTTCTTCCGGTCTTCGTCCAAATTGAAGATCGCATGGTAATCTTATCTCACGACCGAGCATGACACAGGATGGTGTTTGGCCTGTGCTTTCGTGAACGGATGATCGGTACGCCATTAAGAAGAGGTGCAAGTACTGATCCCAGTCTCTTTGATGTTCGGACACTACCTTGGCTAAGTACTTGCCCATTGTTCGATTCATCGATTCGAGAATTTCAAATATTTTTGAATCCATTTTAACTGCTTGCGAACGCGTCACCGGCATAAATTTAAATATAACACGAATATAAAGTTTGAATACACTACTTTTTAAAATGCAGTTTTTATATAACACAAAATTTAATAACTATCCACTTATTAATATTAAACTACTAGTGTACGGAAACGAACCTAATCGCGATCGCACTTGTTAAAAGAAAAAGTTTAATAAACACTATATAAACACGCTTATCGCGAATCTTAACAGATATTTATGCAATGTTTTTATTACGGGTGCGATATCAAATAACTTAATGGTATTCACACTAAAAATCGCGAACGGTTTGATACCTCAACACCTGACGCCACTGTTACGTCCTTTATTTATTAAAAACTAATTTATTTATAACGACTAAAACTACGTTTACTTAATCTACAAATATGTATACTTTTAAATTAACCGAACTAATTAAATCTAATAATAAAAAACACTTACACGAATTTATGTATCACCGTTGTATAACACTTAAGATAACGTCCTCGGATTTGTTTACACTATAAGTCACGTTCACTCGATTCGGTGTACACTGTTATTTATTTAAAACGTCCGCACGTGCTAATCACTTATTTATCTTCACTTGCTTAATCTTCTGAATACTGCATGCATTCACATTCCAGCAATAACTGACCTACGATTTCCATCTTCGGCTTTTATAGACATCAGCGAATTCTTCTCGATCGTT
Source organism: Aquatica leii (assembly GCA_035610365.1). Taxonomy (NCBI): domain Eukaryota; kingdom Metazoa; phylum Arthropoda; class Insecta; order Coleoptera; family Lampyridae; genus Aquatica; species Aquatica leii. Next base: position 106,442,610 of record CM069432.1, read on the forward strand.
CCTCGCTTTTCGTTATATTTTCTAGAAACTAGATAACAGTTCTAGAAGGCTCTTGCATTTGCAAGTAATTTCTCGGACGTTTCATTATGTTTAACAATAACGAGTGTCTTATTTTGTTAATTGACAAATCAATATTTTCAAATTTCAACATACGTATGGCGTTTGCTATTATAAATAACTTTGACTAAAAATATGGTTCTTTGGTTACAATTAAAATCTTGTTAGTCAGTAAACACGAATTAATTAGTTTGTACTGGCAAAGTATTGTAGCAGTGTACTCAAGTGAAGCGCGCCACCGGTAACTAGGTAACCGCCGATATATTGCCAGATGAATACTATCAATGCAGAAGTAGCATTACATCAATCATAATTTTGCGTTATGCCGTCACTAGGGACGCAACTAAATGTGCATCAACAAGTTACGTGTTATAACACAAGTTAAATGCAAAATAGGATATGTCAAATAAAATTTGTGCTTTGCGATTACACAAATAGTGCACAGTTTTAAAAGCATTGGCAATGTTAGATTGATAAAATAATTAGTGAACTTAACACACGACGTTCATATTGCAACAAATTTTAAAACCAATTTATTTATAAACGAAATATTTACACGATTGGAACTACACGTAACTAATTAACTCGAACGATATTTTAGAAAAACACGTTAATTTATATATTACTATGACTAGAAAAAGAATGTTCACGGATAACTTCTGTTTATCTAAACCGATATTTGTTTATATTAAAAGCACGTACACTTAACACGCCGTATTTAATTATCTTAACACACGCGTTAATCACTTACTTATTTAAACCGACAAAGTCTTAATGTTTTCTTCGATTCGAAAAACTGACCTAAACCCCTTTTCAATACTTTTTATACATTTGTGTTATGTGTCGATATTTTTCTACATCCTTCGTTTATTGCCTCGAAATTGACAATAACTTCGAAAACGTTTCATTGGTGTCTATTTTGAGTTGTAAAGCTGCACCAAACTTGAAATTTTTTTGGCTGCTGTAAAATAAAAATTACATTGTAATGCTGTTTAAATAATTTATACGGATTCTGTTAAGTTTTTCATCAGTTTCTAAACTAAACTATGATGTTTTTACACAATGTTAATGTTATAAATTAGCGCAAAAGTTACACGTAGCAACGTAGTTCGTTCAGTTCCTAATCAAAACGAAAATTGTGTTTCGTGCTTCTACATATAAAGAAACTACTTAAAAGAAAATCTTACAGCACAAAAGTCGAGTTTGGTTGTAATGCACTTGATTGAAATAACATACCATTAATATATAATGTTAGTGTTTATTAAAAATCAGCGCTAGGATACAACCAATGTGTTTTCACAACCTTACTGACAGACAACCGTAATCTTTAATGTCGTGTAGACATTACCAACATGTTTAGAATGTTTTTGCAACGCCATCCTGTGGTAGAAATACCACGTATGATAATGTAGAAAACTATAAATTAGTACGGAAGGTAGAAAAGTTGTCATTGGATTGACGAGTTCCTAAAGAACGAAACAGCTGTCCGCTAGTTGTGATGTTGTTTTTCACAATTATACTAACATTGTTCCTAACCTACTTTATAGTTGGGATTTGACAGCGTCACTTGTCAATAGATCATTGACTTTCGCTGTCATTAAATCCATTGACAACTTTTCTACCTTCCGTACTTTAAGTTTTCTATATCTACCTTAATGCACAATGTAGGAGTCCACACAACTAAATGGAATAAAGAGTTTATCAATAAATAAAAATTTAAAATCTTGTATCAATTACGCTCACCTGTTTGGTGCTTTAAGTTCATTAAAGAAAAACTCATTATTAGTTTCATCTATTGTTCTATTCGTGGCTTTAGGAAACAATTCCGAAGCAGTTATTTCAGTAGACGAGGTTGGTGCTTTCCACTGGCATACAGTATCTGTTTTACTAAAATTTTTATTCGCATACAGCAAAGTAGCACAAATATGATGGCACTGATGTTGCCCTTTAGCACAATCACATTGCATCCTTTCAATGTATAACGGTTCAGTTAAATTAATCTAAGATAATATTTGAGTTACCTGTTTATTTATTACATTTATATTGTTACAAACGTTATCCAAGGCATTATAATCAACTTACCTCCACTTGATAGGATTTCTTCTTCATACTAGCTAACACTCGTCCTCTAATAAGTACCATTTAAATGAACTCCTATTACATTCCCACTCTTTAAACAATTTTCGTCCTTTTTAAATACATTAATTTCTTCAGAGAAGAGTTCTACGATAATCGACAAGTTTATTAACGCCATTCTCAATAGAAGTTACACGGGTATTAACGGTAAACAAAGCAATGTGTACTCAGCTGTTTGACGGTCATATTGTGACGTCAACAATTTCGCTGCCTATACAGACCAAACAGAACTTAAAACAATTTGGCGCATAAAAATTTGTTTTAAACATAATGGCAAAATGCGTAACATGTACGCCATAAAAATCTATTCTCTTAATAGGAATTGAGTAACATGAAAAATGCACTGTACCTTACGTTGCTTAAAGTAGGTACTTAGATTTTCAAATTTTTTTGCACTGCAAAAATCATAAACGCATTTTGCCTTTAATTGCAATAAAAGCATTGTATACTGACGAAATTTCTGTGTTGACTCGGTACCATCCACACTAACGCTACCACACGAATCTTAGAAATATAAATTGTTGTCTATGCAGTTAGGTTTTTACAACTGCACTCAGTTGCAAGTACACTAACGGATATGTGAATGCAGTATTAGCAGAGAATTGCAGAATTTTTTAACTTGCTGATTTATGCTTTTAAAAATTTGGAAATATTAATCAAATTAATGTTTTTGTAGATTATTTGACAAAGTGTCCACAACTTGTTCTATCTAATTAATTGCTAGGACAAACTTTTTGCCTTTAAAAACATAAAACAAAAAAAGTAAATTAAAAAATAATAATGTCTAACAACCGACAAATATACTACATAACATTACAAAATATTTATGCTCGCAAGATTTTAGTCAGTGCGATAAAAATTCAAAGTTTGCAGCTTTTCTAAACTTTCAGTATTTTACATAAGAGCAAGTACCCTCTTATGAACGAAATCGAACAGGGGAATTTTACAATGATAATTTACACTATTTGAATACATCGCCATTAAGGTTGTAAACATTCGGCGTGTTGCATCATGTTTTATAACTACCAATGTATTAATTTTTTTTCTAAACTTCGAAATAACAAATACGAATTTAAAATACGTCATACAACTTCAATAACTTAATGCACAAAATTAAACAACGGTTACAATTTGTTTCAAAAACCGAAATCAGATTACCGCGTTTTATTACGCAATAATATTATAATTTTTTTTAATTAAAATTCAGTATATTAAAAAAACAAGAAATACAAATGTAACTGTTTAAATTTACTATAATAAAACAATAAAATTTCAGTAATCAAAGTTCACTTTTAAACTATTGGAATACGTTATTTATAAATACAATCCACAAACCTTTTAGTAACGTTATACAGCGGGAAGTTATTAATTTTAAACAATACAGATATTGTTTGTTGTCTATACCGTATGTACCATCTAAGCATTCCTTACTTAATATTCTAAATATAAAATTTTATGATAAATATCACAGAATTAACAAAAACTATACTTGCACCTAATAAGTTTTATAAAGTAAAATTTTTTACTTATGTACACAGAGAGAAATCTTTGTATATTTTATCTACAATTGTTAATCAAAAGTACACAAATTGGGTCTGAAAAAGTGACAAGACCAATTTGTGCAGTTTTATTGTATTCATTTGTGTAGGTTAAATTGTACCGTTTTTTTTCAAAATATATATACAACTTTTATATATTTTTATATTTCAAATTGATTGCACCGTATCATAATTTGTTTAAAAACTGATCTAAAACGGATAGTAAAGTTTTGCACAATGTTGTGATACTTTTTTAAAACTGTGCTTGAAGTGTTTTTACCCAATGGTATGTTAAATGTCTAATAGCGTTACGTTATCTAGATCCATATTCTCTTTGGTTAATTTTGCACAATATTGTGCAAATTAATATTATTTCGTTTAGCTTTTTATTGTACAATTTTATGCATCTTGGTTAAATGTTATTTACTTAAAAGTAACATATATTGGGTGAATTGTCAATAAAACATTGCAAATCTTAAGAGCATTATTTATTTATATTTAAATGGTATACTTATTTTATATACGTATTTTTTTCGTCGAGGGATATCTTAAAATTTCATTACTTCTTGTTATCGATTCACTCCAGATTTTTTTATAAATGTGGTTGCTTTGCTAGTTTGGTTGCCTTCTCTAAAGGGAGTTTATCGAAAAACTTCACTACATTTATAATAATGTTTCTTGTTTCGGAATGAATGGTTTTCTTCGATTTAGATTTCATGTTGATAAATAACAGCTGAAACAATACAGAAGGTAAGTAATGTAAAAATCTCCATCAGAAATTAGCTGTTGTTCGTAGAATTAACGCTGGAATTAAATACAGAATTTATAGTAACGATTGAGGTTAAGCTACAAAGATTAACTTAAAAAATGTTATAAATACACTTACCTTGTTCAAATAACAGCGTTTCAAAAAGTCTTGACAAAAACTAACTGAATAACTACGAATTTTTCAGAAAACAGGAAGTAAAGATGTAAACAAACCCAACGCAATCAAGGAATTTTGATTGTAGACATTTTTTCAAGCGGACGTACTTGCTAATTGTGATTGGTTGAAACATTTATCGCTTCAAATTTTTAAAGTTAGTTCACATATTTTCCGAGAACTTTGTTTACTTCGACGCTCTGCATGCGCTCTGTAAGTGTCAACATCAGCGTCTTTACATACAACGCGTTATCGCTTATCGTTATCGTTCAATTTTTTTCTTTATTCCGAGTTTAAAAGAATTGCATAATCTTATTGTAATATATATTATCAAAGCTGTACGAGAAACTAAAACAGAATTGTGCAAAATACTAGCACATTGTTGTCGAACACAAAACATACTAAAGTTTATAATATTTTTCAAACAATTTGTCAAATAAAACTTCATAACCTATTTATCCAAACGTATTAAATAAAAGCGTGCAAGCCTATGGTATAAATATAAACAATTGTAGTAATATCATCAACAATACAGTTATGCACAATCTTGTGCAAAATTGTGATACAGCATTTCTCTCTGTGTAGTTGTTAATAAGAGGGAATAAAAAAATACAAAAAAATTTAAATTAATAATAATTTAATAATGGGTTTATCCACTCTTACTTCTAATCTTGCAATTAAGTGTATATTCAAATAGTTTTTGAAGCTATAAATGCGATTTACAACCTGACTTTGTTGTTCACGTGGATACAATATTTAAATTCTCGTATATAGCCACAAATAAGAATTTGAGATATCAAAAAAATATGATGTAATTTAAAAGAACTTCCGTAGTAGGCATAGAAAAAAAATTTAAAAAAGTAGTCGAAAGAAGGCAACAAGACAAAGTTTTTGTAGATTATATGGAACAACGATCACTTTGTAATGTACAAAATGCCGTTTTAGAAACAGAATTTTAAGTTTTCGATACACAGCGATAAATCAGTTTGTGGTATCAAAGGTATACAACTGCACAAAAACCAATCATAACGTTATACTTTAATAGCCGGTTGCACAAAAGTCTGGTTAATTGGAGATTTACTAATCGTCGATTGCGTTGCACAAAACAATTTCATCTATGATTAACGGTCCATTAGTTAATCGACGATTAACTGCTAGTCAACTTGACAACCGCGTGTTTTAATGTCAGTTTATGAAATAAAAATGTGTTATTTACAAATATTTACTTAAATTAAGAAAGAAACGTTAATAAATATTGTAGTAAAGTGAGTATTACAATGGTGTTACTATATTATTCACGTTTTCTTATAAATAGTTATATTATCATTATGGAAAATATTGCTGCTGTATCGATAGCTAAGTTTTATTTTATGTTTACCGATAACAAATTTCTAATTCTATAAAATTTCTTGCTTAATTCTTTTTATCCTTTACTTTAGATAACAATATAAAGGAGTAACTGGCTAAAGGATTTATAGTTGAAAAGAAATGTTCGGTGTCAACAAGCATCACCAACGAATATAATGCATCGACTAAAATAGGCCTCCGAACAGCAAAATACCTGAAACTTTGTTTGTATATATGAAACTGAAGATAAAACAGATCTGTGAAGCAGGACATGTAAGATAGGACTTAAAAGTTGTACTATGTATAATGAAAAAATCTGTTTCTCGTGGAGTTTTCAACCTCTTAATAACTGCCGATCAGGAGGTTTTGCTGGCGAACATTGCATACCAAAGTGAGCCACCTAGAAATTGCTTTGAATTGCTTTACAGCTTACTATTTTGGTAAATTGGGAGATAATTACAATGAAATCTAATATTAATTTGTATCCTTAGTAAAAATGGGCAAATGAGAATCATTATATGTGGCTGAACTTCAACCTGTATTATCTCGTATTCTTGTCTTTCGCACACTCCTATTTACTGCAGAACCTTTGTCAACTCCTCCCGAGTTATTTATAAGAAAAATTTCAAAAGCAAAAAATTATAATCTGTGAATTACTGAAAGAAGTAATGCTATTTAATCAAGTTTTAAGAAAATATAAAGCACAGTATTAATTTTATAAATAAAAAATTACAATAAATTGTTGTTTTTATACATTTTGCATATGAAGAATTGTTGCAATTAATGTTGTGCTAATTAAGAGTCTGCAACCATATTGCAAGCAAGGAAATCTTTTCTGCAAAATTCCAAAGAACGTTTCTATGGTATTACTTGTCATAATATGTGCTATGCTTTATACTACTTCACTGGCATTTGCTAGATGTAAGCAGATGAGGATTACATCGATTCACTATCACAGAATAGGTAACCGCTGCCATATCTTCCGATGCAAAATTCAACCGGAAGAAGAGATTTATTGAAAATAATACTGTTGTGAGTAGGTTAAGTTGGAGACTTCTGTGACAAGAGGAGGAGTACTCCTCCTCCGTGACCTACATTACAAAGTTTTAAATGACCTAGAGTAACCTTACTCCTCCTCACTGACCTACATTCAAAGCTCTAAATGACCTAGAGTAACCTTACTCCTCCTCACTGACCTACATTCAAAGCTCTAAATGACCTAGAGTAACCTTACTCCTCCTCACTGACCTACATTCAAATCCTCACAGACTTACACACAAAGCTTTAAATGAACCATAATAACTTTAAGTCATCCTTTTTTGTTGGTATATATAAGACGATTGAGAGTAGTTACAATACAGTTGGGGTTTAGAAAGAGGTTGTTAAGAATGGAACAGATAAAGCAGTTTGTTCAACAGATGAAAGATCGTGATGTAACGATTCAAGAACAAAAACTATTAAAAATCGGTGGCCGACAGTAATATGGTGTTAAGTGCAATACAATTAATTGATCAAAATGTTTATAATTTAAATAAGTCAAAAACTAAATTTATCAGTGTTGGAATGAATTGTGCTAATCATTTTTGTCCGTCAGTAAAGATATTTGCAACTTATAAACAAGAAATCGTATTTACGGAAGAGGAATGGGTGTGGTTTTTGGAGCTTTGAGAAAAAATACATAGTAGATGTTTTCAAAGTACTGCAGCAATATGTGAACCCATAAAAGTCGGTACGAAAAGTATAATATTTGAAATTATTGACCAAAAAAAATATTAAAAATTGTGAGTGCAAAAAATGAAGAAGTATACCCAGGTCGCAAATCCTTTTGGGAGATATGGAAATTGGCAGTACTCATAAACTATCGATTAAATCAGATTGTTTCAAAGGAATTTTCTAATTTTTATGATACTGTAATTAATGCTGTTTTCGATCTACCAGAAGATGCTAAAACTAACATATCTAATGTTTTGGATCAATTTTTATCAAAAACAGACGTGGTTTGTTGTATGTTGGAAGTGGTAACATACTATCCAGAAAAGGTGGTGTTCGATGTTGAATTGGAAAAACGTGTAGTAGAACAAAAGAAGTTTAGACAATAAACTGAAGGGGATTAACTATATATTAGGTATTAAGAGCTTGAGTAGTAGTACAAACTGTTAAGATGTGGATGGCCTATGCAGAACAAACTTGGACCAAAGCTGTTGATTTTCAAACAGCAGTGCAACGGTTAGTGCAGGAATTTTCCGCATTGGAATTCGATGCTGAACATGAAGCAGTGTATGGATTCACCAGTCCTGAACTGTGCGCGACTTTGGCGGAAAAGTATCAAAACGGTCAAAAAATTTGTAAAGAGTATTTAGAAACCAAATTTTGTTCTTCTTGTTTAATTAATCGGTTGTCGGATATTGGATTATCGAGGTTTGCAAATCGAATAAAACGATACATGAATGATGCAGACACTTCTGAAGAAGAAAAATCAGCAGAAGAAAAATCAACAGAAGAAGAAGCACAAGAAGAAAAATAAACATCTAACTAACATAAAAAATATTCAAGAGTTATTAGTTCAATTTCAACAGTTGGAAACAGATGCAAATAAAATACTTCAAAGATTTGATTGTATATTTAGCATAGATTATTGTAAAGAACTTGCTAATAAATATATGATTGGTCAAGATATTTGTAACTTGTTTTTAAAAGGGGAATATTGTATAAAATGTGTAGAAATGCAATTAAATATAATAGATTTGTATTGTTTTAAAGTGTGTTAGTACAGTGATGGGGAATAAAGTACGCTTCAAAGACGAGTGTGAAGTTAAGAAGTTAGTAGTTTGGAAGTTTGCTTATCAACAAGCAAGAAAAGGTGATTGGGAAGAGAAAGCACGAGATAGGTATCGGTTTTATAAAAGAATTGCAGAAATAGATAAGAATATATCTTATATTTTTAAAGATGATCATAGATCACTTGTATATCATGAACGTTTTGTATACAATTAATGTAAATAAAATTATATAATTTCGTAAAAAACTTTATTGCATCACATAATTAGAATACAAATGATAAACATTAGATAAAGCACAGTAACACATAGGTTCCGAATGAAAAAGACATTTAGCATGCATAGGTTTTAATGCAGGTTCTTCTTCAACTTCTGTAATGGGTATAGAAATATATTTTTGTAAAAATTTTGATTTTTCTCGTCCTTTTACGTAAACTGATGTTGCATTTAGTGTTAGTTGTTTGAGGATGTGTGGGAATAAATGTACTGGAGTAAATCCTTCTTCCCAGGAAATACGGTGATGATTGTTCATTAACCATGTAGCTTGTTTTTGAAATTTTAAGTCTAAGCACGACCACGAAAACGGTGGTTTGAAGACATAATGTGCAATAGAATGTCCATCATACACAGCCAATTCTTTTGGAGTGAAACATTGTTCAGAACTCATGAATCCTTGTACATCGATAATAATGATCATATTTGTAGGACGATATAGTTCATTCTACTTTTAATATGTGATACAAACAGAATATATATTATAATTTGTTACAAATGACGAATGGCCTTGGTCAGAGCGTTATATGTAAATATTTTGTCATGGAGAATTAAGCAGTATGCAACGGTATCGTTTGGAATATTTTGAGAAGTTTCAAATTCTATGCGTAAAACAACTGCTTTAGTGGTCAAAGAATCTTTTGGTTCGAACAATCAATAACTATTAATGGGGCTTGTTCTTTAAACTGTTGTGGTGTTAGAAGAGGTTGGGCATCGTGTTCGTAATAGGAAGATTGGAATCGTGCATACATTTCGTAAAGCATTGCAAAATGATTATCCGAAAAATTGATGTTAAGGTTATCGTAGGGATAACGATCTGTATTTAAATATACGCGAACATTTTGTATATTGCAATGATCGAATTTACTCATATCTTTTTTATGTTACCATCTCTTCCAGTTTGAAATCCTAAAATTATGTATCTAGGTGTCTCTAAACTTGTTGCTGTTTTAATAGCCCATGTGTGTTTATCTGTTGTTGGTACAGCAGGATAGACATGTGTTTCCCAACTTCTAAACGCAACTTGAGTATCTATATTTTTATCGATGTACTTTGTTAATGCTAATTCTTCAGCTAAACCAGGTGTAACATGTGGAACTTTCCAAAATATTTTTTCAATCTCGATTTTAATAGGATCATCATCAGTAGATATAACACAGTCAACGTCTGTATTACTTCGTATTAATACAAGTTCTTGACGAACATTTAAAATAACCTACAACAAAAGAAATATATACTTAAATGTGTATAAAATTGTTGCAACTTACCTTAGGATAATCTTCCGCAAACCCTAAAAGTCTTCGCAGTGGTATGCAAACATTGAATTGACCTAAAGTATTAGTAGTTTTAATTTCGGATGTGGGATACCAACCAGAATTTTGATATTTTATGCTTTCAGTTGGTGTATGTGATATTAATCCTTTCATTGTAGTAGTTAAGCCAACTTTTGTTACTGAATCAACAACAATGCCATTCATTTCATACCTAATCTCACTAAATAAAAATGCTAGACCGTTGTTTGCAAATTTTGCATTTAATGATATGCTTCCATCTTCTTTACGTAATTTACCTTCAATGTACAAGTAACTTTGAGATGGTAGAGTACACATATCTTCTTGAATAGGGATGCGAATTTCATCGTTATTTTTGAAACGCGTAGTGTATGGTTGATGGGTATGTATTTCTGAGTTGATAATAGAATTATCAACTACAACTTTCGTTTACGTTTAAGATACTCATTTTAGTACAGTAAATCCCAAAGATTTTAGAAATTGTTTGTTACTAACTGTTAATCGTTTAACGTGCGATCGCTTACTAATCTTCGTACTAAAGGATTGTGTTGTTTTATGAGATTCGGTATCACATACACAAGAATGGTTCTTAAAGCGAAATACCATTATCAAGTTCTTTTAAATGTAGTCCTATTGTGATGACTTCACCTCGAAAATTGACAAGATTTCCATTTTGATCTACTATTTTAAGTGTAATGTTTGAAATAGTTCGTACGCTAATAGGTAAATAGGTGACATGTAGAGGGCATTCAATTATTTTATATCCAGATGGTACGCTTGGAAAGAACTGATGTATAGTGTGGGCCGGTGTTCCATTTGTATAGTTTCCTAATGTAATGTTGCAATCGATTAATAACGAATTGATCGTAATAATGTTTGTTGGATAACTTGATTCAGACCATTGATTTGCAGGCAATAACTTTTTTCTGAATCTTAAAAGAGGTCCTATAGAATGTTCTTGTGTAAAATCAATAATGGCATTTGATTTAATCATAGTTTTAAGGGTGTTGTGGTTTGCACGTAATTTAATAGTAAAGTTTTTAGGTACAACACCTTGTAGATAATTTTCCAAATCTTTTATTTCGTAAGAACCTTCAGGAATCGTTACTTTTGTTTTTCCTATGATAAATTGGTTATTTTCATTAGTTACATTCGGTATACTATTAAAACTTGCAAAACTTGTTAAACCAAGTACATACTCTTTATCAGGATTTAAATAAATTGGTGGATTAAATTCTGAGCGTAGAATAGAAGTCGATCCAGTAAATGTAAATGTGCACGACATTTCGGTAGAGAACCTTACACACAACTAACTAGTTATCTCGAATGTTCGTATAAAAAGTCTAATACTAAATGTCCGCAGTTGTAGGTATTAAATAGTTGAAGTGTGTCAAAATTATACATTATATTTACGCTACCGCCGCTGCGAAAATAATGAATTACTTCCAAAGGTGGTTTTAAATGTCCTATACTATCGAAATAGATTATTTTGTTACCACGTTTAACGTAAGCCGTCCAATGAGTTCCTTCACCTTGTTGTTTGTCCAGATTTATAATTCCGCACTCATTTTTAATATAATGCGCGGTAACTTGTCTCTCATAAAAATTCCTCTAAATTTCTTTATTTGAAGTAATTGTATATATTTCGATAAATCGATATTTGTTAACGCTCTGCGTGGTAGCTTTATTGGGAGTTTTTGATATGGATGTATATATAATCCAAGACCTTTTTTATACGGTTTTAAATAAAGACCTTTTCCTACACTTGCAGCTTCCATTGCTTGGTTATGACGTTTGGTTTCTTCTAATGTTTTTGCAGCAGTTTTGCGTCATTCACTGCTTTTGCAACAGCTGCTGCCCCACCACCTAGAGAACCTATTGCCCCGAGAGCAGCGAATAAAGGAATTAACGGTAAAAATCCTCCTGTTTTAGGAATAGGAATTATTCTTTGTTTAGGTGGTGAAACCTTTTGTTGTCTTAACGCTTTCATAGCTTGTTCAACGGTTGATTTTAAGTCTGATTGTACTTTACCACCTACTGTACGACGAGCTAATTGTATCGCCTTTTAAAACTAATGCTCCCACGTTTTTTCCTTTTCTGCCCCATACCTAATTTAGTTTTACCCTTCATTACACCGGAAATAGTTAAAGCTGCTGCTTTTTCCCCAAAACTAGCGTCCTTTGATCGAAATCTTTGCCAAGCTATAGATCCTAATTTTCGATCTGCTTCGTGTCTTTTTGATAAATCGTTGGTTTGCGAATATGTTATATCGTGTTCTCGACAAGCCTCGTCCAAGGGATTTATACCTTTATCACCTCGAGCAAGACGTTTGGTTAAACGAGTTCCTGGCCCACAAAAAATTATATCCAGGCAAATGTAGCTCCACAGGTAATTTATTAACTAACGTATTAATTAATCCAAAACCTTTAAAAGATTTATTGTATGAACGTACGGACATGTACAGTGTTGTAACCACAAGTCACGTAAAACTAAAGTTATTTGCGCTAAACACGTCTATTTAACTGTAAATTATGGATATATTGAGTAGTAAAGCAATGAATGCGATACAATTCATACATCAAGATAATCAGTTACCAATTAAAAATTATGATTCAAGTATTGTATCTAACAAAAAGTTTTTCAAACACGGTTTCCTACTTGGAGAAGGGTGTAAACGGGGACTAATAGTAGGTCCTTCGGGTTGTGGTAAGACGAATGTTATGATAAGTTTGCTAGAACATCCTAACGGGTTACGATTTGAAAATGTTTACGTGTATTCTAAATCATTATACCAACCTAAATACAATTACTTAAGACAACTGTTACAACCACTTCGTGATGTAAAATACTTTGAGTACGATGATAGTAAAACAATTCATTCACCTAAGTCGGCACGCATAAACTCCATCATTATATTTGATGATGTAGTTTGTCACAACCAAAGCGAAATTCGCGAATATTTTTGTTTTGGAAGACATCAAAATATAGATTGCTTTTATTTGTGTCAAACATACTCATCTATTCCCAAACAGTTAATACGAGACAATGCAAATATGATTATTGTTTTTCAACAAGATCAACGAAATATAAAACATATATACGAAGATCATGTAAATGTGGATATGTCTTTTGATGTGTTTAAAACTTTGTGTGGTTATTGTTGGCAAGATAAATATGGATTCTTAGTTATCGATAAAGAGAGTGGTGTAACTTCCGGTCGTTACAGAAAAGGATTTGATTGTTTCATTAAAATATAAATTGTACTACGCGATGCAACAACAGATAGTTGCAATGAGTAATCGGTTAAAAGAAGAACTAATTCGAGCACGTAAAGCTGTAAAACGTAAGGCGGATAGTTTGAAAGCGGACACGCCACATAAGAAAGTATTATTCAACAACAGTTTAAACCTATAACTCAACCATTAAAGGAATTATTAACAACTATTAAACCTGATTCAGAGTTTACTGTCAAGAAACAACCTGATGTTACAGTTTCCATAAAAACAACTTTCGTCCAATATTTCTGAGAAAGTCAAACAAGGTTCAGTGGAATTAAAATCACAAATAACAGACCAGTTTAAACCTTCTCACGCTAGTACTCCCACAAGACCCTCAACACATCATACCTCTGGACAACCTAAAGAAATTACGTTTTAGATACTGATGTGATCGCACATACTGACGATGCAAAAGTTGATAATATTCCTACGTTAGACGAACTACGAAGCGAACTCGCCGAACTTGGTACAAATCAAGCTTTTCAAGATTATTTAAATCAATATGATGGTTTGGCAAAGATATATGTAGAATCATTGTTCCGTGATGTAAATAACGAATTTGATCATAATTATGGGGTGCGTTTTGACCCCGCTTTAAATAAATTTCAAGTAGGAGATTCAGATCTAGAGTTTGTCGGAGAAGATTTGCTCATCAAACGTCCATCAGGAGAAGAATTTCGATATACGGGTACTCCCGGTTTATACGAACTGTTATTTAAACGAATCCCGATTGGTTATAAACAACAAGACCAAATTCAATACAAGGATATAATCATACGAACAAACGCAACACGTAGACACTATGATCCAAAAAAACAAATACAAGCTGCTGGTAAAAATATTCTAATATAATCAAACCGTTATTAGCTACTTCAATGACTCGTGTCCGATCAAATTCTACTACTTTAAAAGAAGGAGGACATATACAGATGCTGCAGCTAAATAACAAACGTTTAGAGTTTCTTCCGTGGAAAGATCCTAATAAATTAGTTAATTGGTTAAGAACATTATTAAGCTCTAAAGAAGCAGGTCATACAGGACACACGAACGAAATAATTTACATTATTGATGAGTTGCGATCTGCCAAGATAATAAAATGATGTGTTGTTAAGCACATTCTCATATTAGTGGTAGCCGTAGACATAAGACATGACGCTCGATAAGTTTGGAAGACATATTAACCAAATTAAAGCTCATCAAGAAACCCTTTATTTTGTAAAACAAGTATCTTCTTTACATTATGATACAGCGGTATATGTAATGGGTACGACAGATGGTTCACATATCAACTTATTTGGGAACGAATATAAATTCCCTTTGCTTGAGGCTAGCATTATAACCGTGCGATGCTCGCATGATTGTATAATACATATCAACGAAAAAATATAAGACTCTGCAAGATTTAGAAGGGGTCTTACTAAACAAGGGAGATGTCATTAAGGTATCAGAAAGCGAACAGGTCAGATTAACATCGCAAGGTGAAAGAGTTTTACGATTTAAACAAGACGAAATTAGTTTTGTATTAGAAATCATTGTAAGAGTTCAGTTATGGAGCCCGAACGACAGCAAGTGATTGAAGAACTTCATAAACCGGTTAGAAAAAATTTTCCTCGAAGGCGTGTAGTTATTAAAGGATTGAATGACCTCTTTCAAGCAGATTTAGTAGAAATGATACCCTACGCACATTTAAATAAAGGTTTTCGTTACATTTTAGTAGTAATTAATACCTTTTCAAAATATGTTTGGTGCGAACCAGTAAAACGAAAAACTGGAACAGATGTAACTAATGCAATGAAAAAAGTATTAGTTAAAGCAACACCTCATAATTTACAGACTGATAATGGTAAAGAATTTTATAATAAACAATTCCAAGATCTAATGAAGAAGTTTGCTATAAATCATTACAGTACTTATTCTGAAAAAAAAAGTAGTATCGTTGAACGCGTAAATCGCACCTTAAAAAACCTCATGTGGAAAAAGTTTAGCTTACAAGGATCTTATAAATGGTTGAATTTATTACCGTTAATTGTTAAAAATTACAATTCAACAACTCATAGAACTACTGGATATAAACCGATCGATGTGAATAAAAACAACTCGAAGAACATTTTAAAATCTCGGTTCGATAATAGAAAAGTCTTGGATTTAAAAACACCTAAATTTTTAAAAGGTGCATTCGTTCGAATTAGTAAACATCGGGGGGTGTTTGCAAAAGGTTTTACCCCAAATTGGAGCACTGAAATTTTTCAAGTAATGACTGTACAAAATACGAATCCTACTACATACATTTTAAAGGATGTAAAAGATCAGCAGATCAAAGGAGGTTTTTACGAACAAGAACTTCAAGAAGTTAAATTTGCAGACATATATTTAGTTGAAAAAATATTAAAACGTCGTGGTAATCGGTTATACGTAAAATGGTTAGGTTTAGATAAATCTCATAATTCATGGATAAACAACAGCGCTGTAATATAAACAAATAAAACAGTTATTTTTAATTTATTTTTTATTATCCCCACCACTTTTAGACATATTTATATATCGTTTAAATGATTATTTATCAGTTCATCCAAATCAATAGGGTCGTTGAATTGTGGTGGTAAAGTGTTGGAATCCCAGTTTGCAGATGATTCAAAACCATCAAAGTTCTCCACATCTGGTTGTTTGTCCTCTTCACCACATTCTTCATCCGGTTCTTGAAGGATATCACAAGCAGCTTTTAATAAAGAATTTATTTTGACGTTCCAATCGATATCTTGATGACCCCATGCCAACGTATTACATGTACCAGGTATTATAAATCGTTTATCGTCCGAAGAACACAAAGCTATTTTATTTATAAGTTCTGTGTGTAGATCATGTAAAGTAGATCTAAACACATACATTTTACACATCATAGTTTCCTTCTCACCTTCAGCAACTTGTTTAAAATCCAGTTCACTAATATCGCGTTGTACTACATATTTTCGCACACCTTTAGCTTTTTAATAATTTGATCCCCGACATTAACACAGTAACACTTGGCTCCAGCACCGTAGAAACTGTGAACTGCTGTTCCACCAAATTCATCCTTCATTTTACCTACAACAGAAGTAGTAATTGGAATATTCTGTCGATTATTCTTTTTATAATTAGAAGTGTCATATTCATTTATCTGCATTTTCATATCTTCGTAAACATCAGGTGTTTGTATTTCTACTATTAAGCTGTCTGTATCCGTGTACAATAATTTTACGTTTTGTTCATATTTTGATCGTAACACTTCATAAAAAAACCGGTACATTACAATTTTTGATATATCTAATATCGTAAATCCAACATATACAGGTTTATTGTATACAACAGCTGTTTTGGACAGTTCTATAGCGTATAACTTTTCAGTGAACCTGGTCACCTGCTTAAAAGTTGGTTTAGCCACGTAAGCTTCTAATCCTAAGCGTTTTCCAATGTTTTCCCAATGGGTTAATAAACGTATATTTCTACGTTTATCCACATTTTCCATTGTTTTTCCAAATACACCGTTATTCATTAGTTTATAAAAATCCTTTTCAAATTTTGTATTCACCTCATTTCGTAACCTGGTGTTTAAGTCGATGTAACTTCTTAACCAAGGACTTTGCTGAAATTTTAATATTCGATGTGTATAAGTAAGCACCAATCCATGCTTAAGACATTGCTTTAAGTTTCTGTAATGAATGATGTATGCTGTTTTATCATTTAAATTTGGAATGAGTTTTTCTGGGATGAGGTTGAACCTGGAGGACAAATACTCTCTGGACAGAACGGTAAATCGTTGTGATGGTCGTGTAAATTATCTGGATACTCTAAATCCACCTCTAATACATACCCCTCTTCAGCATCGTCGGGTATGTCTAAAACGTTAAAAGAGTCCACAGCTTCAGACGATAACCAAGTAAATCCTGTACGAGGTAAATACTCTCGCATTGAGTGCCCATATAAATTTGTGGAATCTAAGTACATAATGTATGATGTAGGGTTTTTAGAATTAAAGCTTGGAATATATGGGTTATTGGCTAGAGATTTTCGTTTAATGCATGTACTTACACCTCCGCGAATACCTTTCTTGAAGAAATGGTACATATCCATATCGGTCAAAAGCTCTAATTCTACTTGCGTATGTTTCAGCATTGCATCCCAAGCCAGACCAGGAGCCGTAATATATTGAGCTGGATCTAAATCATAAATTATTTGACAGAGTACACGAAAATTTTCAAATACATCAGTTAATAGTAACACATCACAAGATAGGTATACGTCGGAATAATCTCCAAGCGATTTACACTGAAACGTTGACCATGTGCTTGTAGCACGTTGATAATCTTCTTTAGAAATATGTTGCTCTCGAAGAGTGTCGTAAAAATCTTCTTTTTTTGGTAAACAGCATTCATTTAATTTTGTGTAGTTGTCCACGTAAGAATATGGAAAAACCCCTTTAACTCTTGCCAGGTTAAACTTTTGATCATCAGAATAAAATTTTCGTAAACTGGTACATTGTTCATCTGCAAGAGTTTGTGCTAACGCGTCTAAGTATGAAGCCAGAAAACGATAACTATCGAGAAATCGTACACGCAGGTATACATCTTCCATTTTTCCATTTTCTTTAGGCGTTCTATCCACTAGTAGTCTCTTGCTGAACGTGATATATTTTTCTTTAGATTGTGGAATTACATCGACCTCTTCTTTTTCTAAAGCCAACTGTTTTATAAATAAATGTGCATCATATCCGCTTAGGTTATGAAAAAATATTGGTATAAAGTTAGGTATTTTATAATTAAGGTTACATGTAGAATGTGCTGCGCCACGATATCTTCCTGTAAGATGAGAATGATCTTTTACTTTTGGATTGCCAGGGTTACCAAATTCTTTCTTGCAAATAAAGCATTGTTGTGCTGTTACATACTCAACCAATTCTGGTGCAGTTAGTGGAAGCATCGGTTTCGACTCTTTTAAATGGTTAGAATATATTTGATGTATGTCCGATTCTAACCAGTTAATAAATGTTCTAGCAGCATCTACACCACGATACAGTTTTAAACGAGACCATTCATCATTCTCAGTAGATTTAATGTAGTACGCGAAAGCATATGGTTCATGCTTACATGTTTTGACAGTGAAGGGATCCTTTGGATTAGGAAACGCCGTATGTACAGGTATAAGCAGCGACTCAAAATCAGCATATATGACAAACGGAACAGACATTTTTTATGGAAATTATTAAATTTAAGAACATTATCATACGTAATTGCACCGGTTGTATCGATTGTAGCATTATGCGTAGGTAATTTGGTGTAGACATAATTACAATCATGTGTTACGTGTCGTTGAAGCAGTTGTTCATTTCTAAAGTAATGTAAACAGGAATCACAAAAATATTTTGCACCGTGCCGGGTTGTTAACTGTGTACTCACCAATCGCGAAAAATTCTTGATCCAACAATAATGTTGAGAACCGGTGTTGTTTTCTATTAACAATAAATTAATGTGAGTATTCTGCTTCTTTTTCGTGTAATATAGTGGTCCCACAACTTCAATTTTTCGTGTTCCTTGTTCTGTAATTTCTTCTAATCCGTACACGTTAACCGATATGTTGTTGTTGTCTTCAAACTTTCCAATATCAGTTAGTTTCATAGGGAAAGTAATACCATCCCAATTGCATAAGGTTCGAAAATCGGGATAGGACGCAACTCTTTGCGGATTCCCATTCGGAACAACTAGCGCAGATGCCACAGCCCATCCAAAACAGAATTCATCAAAATTCATAACATTGATGACAGCTTTTTATGTATGATTTCGATGGGTAGTTTAACATAAGAAGATGCCTTTAACGGATTGAACTTAACGAAATTTACTTCCACATGCAGAAATTTCACCAAAACCCATCCTAAAACAAACTTTTGTAACATATAACATTTTTGATACTTAACTCACCTGAATCTTTTTCTTGGAATTCAGATTCCTTTCTATCTAAAATTTCCACAAACTTCTTGTATAGTTCTGCAACATCCGTACCTGGGCTTAAAATTTCATACTTTGTTTGAAAAGACTTGATATCTAATACTTCTTGTTGCTTTAATGTATATAACCCAAATAATTCACAATTAACTTTAACGTTTCTAAATTTTGCAACCTGTTTATTCATAAGACTACTTATTTTTTCACTGAACTCGTTCATTAAGTCTACTACTTTTACATGTTGGTTACTAGGTGATAATTTATAACTCATGAGCCTATCTTGAAATGCTGATTGTATAATTTGAATACCTTCATCATCTATAAATCGACAAGCATTAATTTTGTGGCGATTACTTCGGAGATGTCCTCGATAATGTGCTTTGAGTACATCTTCTTGACATTCGTTACATCTAACGTTAACGATTACTTCCTGCTTGTTATCATCGATTTTTTCTTAGATGAAGACTCGCCCCCATCTTCAAATTTACGTTTCTTAACTTCATCATTTGGAGTTTTAGCAACACCTTTGCAGGAATTTTGTAAGTGACGTTTGAGGTTATCGCTTCGTGTAAATACGTGCCCGCATTGATGACAAACTTTTGCTGTAATTTACAAAATACTATGAGTTATAGTAATATTTAATATCTTCTATATTGTCATTAAGACAAGCTACATTTTCAGTCAGTAAGAATAATTACTGTGCAGTGACGGGACGAGCACCCAATGTAGCAGCGTCACCAGGATAAGGAAACGGGGATAGGAGAGGTTCATGGATATTGTCAGGTGTTTATTTGCCTTTTTCTTGCCAAAACGAAATTTTTGAAATACTTAAAATAATAAGTATTAAAATTAGAATACAAAAAGTCAAACAATTTATCGTCTAAATTGCACATTTTCTTAATTTTGTAACACAATGCACGTCTTCTCTTTGCCGACTCTGGAAGCTGTTGGATCAGTTTTTGGAAAGTAGAAGGAGTACATTGTGTATTTTTAACTCTATGTCGGACTACATTGATGCTGTACCATCTATTGTTTTCTATAAAAAGTTGTTCTAAAGAATCAATACAAGTAAACAAAAATTCTCAGAAGAGAATGGTGGAAATACAGATAACACCTGAGCAATAGCTGAAGGACAGGTAATCGTTTCTTCAACAAGTTCCGTGTCTCTCTTCTCCGCTTCAGATTTCGTGACACACTTGCACACATACGTTGACGTTGATGCATAGTTGCAAGCGCACTTACCATCGACTGGACCAGAGAGATCATCGGCTGTCGAAGATTCCACACTCTTCACATTAACATCAGGAACAGTTTCACACCCTACATGTTCTAAACAAACTTGTGTATTTTGAATATCATGACAGGTGCATGAAATGTCCATGACTTCATGAAAAGGGTCAGGTAACGATGTCAGTGAACTCCTCGAATATGTAGACGGTGTAAGTTGTTCGTGGAGTTCATCACACACATTCTGTAAAAGGGTTACACCGCAGTGCGATTGGATATCAGCGATGACATCCTCAATTTGATTAATAGGAAACGGATGCTGTAGTACTGCATCAATAGATGTACAGCAATCCGACATAGGAGTTAATTTTAAATTTTGTAAAACACCGAGAAGGTATAGGTGTTTGACGTCGTGTGTGGTCCGTAACGCCCGTTTGAGTGTGTTTTGGACACGTCATGGAGCTTACGCAAGACCTCGAAATTGTGCTTATTCCACCTACAGTTGAACAGTTGTGTTGAGAGGCAAAGATTGTATTACGGTGTTGTCGGTTTGACAACAGGCGTATGCTGTAGGATCGTTCGGAGACGTTCCGATTGAGTACGGGGGGGGGGAGCGGGGTTGAACAGTTGTGTTGTTACATATATTTATTACAGTGAAGTTTTACTGCTTTTTGTGCTATCCCTACTACCATAATGCTGCTATAAAAGCTTAGAGTTTAAGCAGTATACGTATAGTTCATCGCTACACCTAAACTCCTCATGGCAAATAGAATTGTAATCGATGTCCAAGGGTACATTTCCACCGAACCCTTACATTTATTCCATCCAAAAGAACTGGCCTCCTACAATGGGAAAGCATATTCGCATTTCCTTTTTAAACCACCATTTGAATATACATCGTTGGATTACGCTGCAAAAAGAACAGCGGAATACGTATATCGACAACATCATGGTCTATCGTGGGATAGTGGGTACGTAGACATTAAAGAATTTTCAAGAATAGTAAAAAAAATTACGAAGAACCATGAACTGGTATATGTAAGAGGATACCAAAAAAAAAATATTGTCCAGGAATATATATCAACAGATGTTATCGAACTTTCTAATGAAATGAAAATTCCTAAACAACCAGGAATGTGTTGTTTTCATACTATTAATCCAGCAGTTTGTGCATTAAGAAACGTTGCAACTTTGTATGACTTCCATTTTAACCAGGTGTAGCGGTGGACTATCCGCTGTTAAAGCGTATAAATAAAATTTTTATTACAATTTGAGTACTTTTTACTTTGACTTCCATATATATGTATCTTTCAGATTGTGTTTAGTTTAGTGTATTTTCGACGTCGCAATGATTCCGATCATTTTTAAATCAGTTGTGCTCAGTGCTTGTTATGGTAATACTCTTTATATAGTTCAACCTCCGAACTGTGAAGATGCTATTATTTGTTTTAAAGATAACCCACACCAGTGGTTTCAACTTATGCCTAACGTATTACATGGTATTAAAGTTTTTACTATAACAGCACCCAATACTTCGAAAGAATTTCGCATACAATTTTCTAGCAGTAACCATTATATTCACACGGATTGGCGTAAATGTGATTCGTTCAATGATCGCGGTATTATAATTATGCCAAACAGTGACACGTGTTGTTAGTTGTGTATTCAACTTTTGTGTGTGCGATGGTTCCAAAAATCTTTAGTCTGTTGGTTTTTACAGCTGTTTCTAACAACAGTTTATATGTACTGCAACCACCATTTTGTTCTAAAACATATACATCTTTTAAAAGTAATCCTACAAAGTAGTATAAACTAATACCATTAAATTTATACGGTGTCAAAGTTCTACCAATTGCAGAACCACAGGATTTTCGACTACGTTTTTATAACAACAACTCAAGTTTTCTACAAACCGATTGGAACTCTGTGCATTACATTAACTTATTAGACAAATGTGGTTCGACTAACTACACTTCTCTATCAACTATTTGTACCACATATGGTATACTATCCATTACATTTTCAATGTTATTACTTATGCTAATATTAATTTTCTTATATACTATTTTGGCTCAATATATGATTTATTGTAATTTATTATTTTATTATTAAATACGCTGTACAATTAATAAATTACTCTATATAGTAATTGTGTTTGAAGGTTAGAATAAATAAAAACTTTTAATCAATCTACTCTTTGATTACTTATATGTAGATATTGGAGAAGTGTCATTACTTTATGTCAGAGAGGAGCAGTAAGGTTACTCTAGGTCATTTAGAGCTTTGAATGTAGGTCAGTGAGGAGGAGTAAGGTTACTCTAGGTCATTTAAAACTTTGTAATGTAGGTCACGGAGGAGGAGTAAGGTTACTCTAGGTCATTTAAAACTTTGTAATGTAGGTCACGGAGGAGGAGTAAGGTTACTCTAGGTCATTTAGAGCTTTGAATGTAGGTCAGTGAGGAGGAGTAAGGTTACTCTAGGTCATTTAGAGCTTTGAATGTAGGTCAGTGAGGAGGAGTAAGGTTACTCTAGGTCATTTAAAACTTTGTAATGTAGGTCACGGAGGAGGAGTACTCCTCCTCTTGTCACAGAAGTCTCCAACTTAACCTACTGTTGTGTACTGATCCTGGCTAATAAACAATAAAATGCATTAATTTTAAGTCAGCATTGCAAATCGCTTGAACATTAATGCTAAAATATCCTTTTCTGTTGTGATACGATTCAGCATTTAGTCTATCGGCTGATTGTATATGCACGTGTGCAATCAACAGCTCCCACAACACATAAAAAACCAGAAATGCGAAAGAACCATTATTTTATTTCTATGAACTTTTGGGTAGTTCTAGACATCTTTATATATTGATGGGAGAGACCATTTCATTTATAATATGCTAATATTTGTACTCTTGCATCAAACGATTAGTTTCGATAGCTTGTTGGTTCGATTCTATCTTTAGTTGCATGTACCAAGTTTATTATGGGGGCCTTATTTAATCGAAACCTCTTCTTGAAATCAATGTCGTCTAAAAATTCAAAAGGATTTTCTTTATCTCGTGTAAACCTTATGCTGCGAAGCTGTCTTCAAAGCGACTCGAAGAAGAAGACGACAAATGGAACAACATAATTATTTTTGTTTAATAATTATTTTTTTAATAATTTTGTACTAAACGAAACTTGAATTAAACGTAGCTATAACTTATTACTTAGTTTTGACTGTAAATCATGAACTTTTTATTATTGAAAAACTTTAATTGTAGGTTAATCAGCCAAATATCTCCAATTAGATAATCTTTTGTTAATAAGAGTTTAATCGGAGATTAAAGTTTTGTGCAACGCAAAATATAGTTAATTGACCGTTAATCTCTGATTAACGTCGACTTCAATTAAATATTTAATTGACCGTTATTAGCCCGTTAAACTACAATTAAAAGATAATCATACTTTAATCAAAGATTAAACTCCAATTAACGGTCAATTATCTTTTGTGCAACCCGCTATTAGACCAGAAGGTAAGTACTTATTATCAATAAGAAATCTCTAAAATAATAAAATTGGGTTATTAGAATTTATTTTATTTAGAATCAATTTACAAAGTACGAGTAGTTATTGAATGATTTGGTCAAAATAATGTTTGTGTTTTACCATGGTTTTCAAAGAGCCCCGACTTAAAGATTTTTAAACACATCTGGACTACAACGATAAAAACAATTTATATCAATTACCTTTTCAACCAGCAAACGCCCAGGAAATAATAATACTAGTTTAAGACTCTTGGGACAATATCCAACATAACCTAATTGTAACATTAATTCAATAGATACCTAAACGTTAACAAAAAATAAATAGAAATGATGGTGGTTATATCCATTATTAAGTTATTATTAATTATAGATTGTTGTAGTTTTTCAGTAATATTATTGTATAGATAACGGACAATACCGTTATTTTTTAAAATAATGATTTTATGTTATATGAGGTTTGTAAATGTGGATTTTATTTAAAAATTCTAATACTTTACAAGTAAATTTTGATTACTAAAATGTTATTGTTTCATTATTGTACGATGATTTAAATAGTTGCACTTGTAATTCTAATTATTAAAAAAAAATTATAATATTATTGCATAGTAAAACACGGTAATTCGAATTCGGCTTATAAAATAATTAAAAAATCAAACTTTGCTAATGCATATATTTTTTAGTGATAGTTTTAAAATAAACAAGGAAAACAATAAATTACTATTTAGCAACAAACAATAAACACCTCAGCAAGTATAAATAGGAAAACCCGCCGAAAGTATACAAACTTAAAGCCGATATACTCAAACAGTGGAAATAAGCATCAGGGAATATCGATGGTTACCAAAAGTCCTATCAGTTATATCATCCAAGAGTAGGGATAGAGAATCTTATAGTGTTCTGTGTTAATTTTTTTTCTTATTTTTACGTTGAGTATAACTCATTTAATTCATTGTACGCACCAACATAATTGGTCAGAAATTATTTCTATAGGTAAGCCACGACGGTTAGTAAATCGTCAAAAAGTTCAAATAAATACATCTGCGCTTAACTCACTTACCAAACCTAAACTACATGCCTTAATGACAAAACAAATAAAAACGCATATATAAGCCTTTAAACGTTTAAAATTTTTTTATTATACTATTTTTTGTGAAAATTGGGTCCTCAAAGTCTGTTTCGCTTATTTCAAAAACCCTACTTGGTGTTATTCGCAACTGACAAATTTCACATTATTTGAAGCTGATTTTGGTTGGTTGTACTTTAAAGTATTGTACACAGTTTCTTAAAATTCCTTTTCCCAATGTTTTACCCACAATCGACTAAAATTGCTTTAAACTGCTAAGGGAAACAAGTTAAAACCGCAATGAAGCAGCCTTAGATGTGTTTCTTTCATAATCAAGTTTGTCAAATCATGATTACGTGCAAATAACATTTGATGTTTCTTATAAAAACTATAATCTAGATTTGAAATTTTTCCACCCTCACAAAGTAGTTCATTCTTGTTCAAAAATGGTGACAATAACATTAATTTGCTATAATTGTTAACCTTTCCGGGTTTCTTTAATTCGGTTAATTTTATTTTAAATTCAACTGTTTGACATATATTCACTAATTTGGTTAATAAATCTTTTAATTCTAAAACTGTTAACAATCCGAAGTATCTATTCTTCAAAAAAAAAAACAGATTTTTTAAAGAGCAATACGTAAGCAAAAACACGTAATTTGTTTAATGGTCAATATTTTGAAAATAAATCGAACTGGGCAGTTTCAATTAAAACGTGAACCACCTTACTTTTCTTTTTTTAATTTTTCATCAGAGTATTTTACGCGTATACATTCGTCAAGCAAATAGTATTTATCGTACTTTAAAAATTCAGGCCCATTAAACCACAAATCTGAGTGGTATAGTTGACTTGCAGTAGTTCCTCGAGAATGCTCTGTATAATTGTTATTAGATTAAATACAAAAGTCGTCCATTTATTTGCAGGTTGACGTATCCAAGATAAAGCAACTGTAGAATTGGACCACATACATTTTTTTACTTTATAAACTAATTTCGCTAAAAGCAACATCCCGTTAAGTTCAAAACTTGACATCGATAACGTTTTTTAACACAAGATCCAAATACGCTTCCACTACTATTCGAAAACCCGTGTAATTCTAAATACGAAATATTAATTGATGTAAGTCTAGTTATATTAATTCGTTCTAACAGCGGTAATTATTTAAATTCCAAAAATTTAATATTTTACCAAAAACTTTATCATCCTATCCTAACTTTAATTGACATAATTTTTGCACAATTAATTTTCCTCTTATTGAAACTGGATCTAGGAGTCCTAAAAATTGAATACTTTTACCACCGTAGATAAAATACTTTTTTTTGTATTGTTAATTAAGTTTGATTTTATGGTTTTTGTTACAAATTCTATGTTATGTGTTGACGATTTCCAATAAGTTCCTTTTCTTCTTCAGACTTTCCTAATTCCGTTAATTTATTATTATTAAGTTCTAATGCCTTAATACCGCTTACATTTGATGACCACTTACTTAATTCATATCTGCCTGTATTTAAAGCTTGTATTCAATCGTGGTAGTCAATAATATATGATAGGAGAGGATACTTGTTTTCATTGTCAATTGCCAATTGAAATAAACTTCGCTAAAAATAGAGCACTTTTTAAACAGTATGTAACTAATGATAATTCATTTGCATCAATCGGTTTAGAGATGTCTGCCCATTAAAATATACGCTAAAATTGTTTACAGCTTGAATGCATATTTATCATGCAATACATTTTTGTTATATCGCAAATAAATACAAAAACATGTTTAATTAGTATTGAAAATAAATTGTTTTGAATACTGAGGCCTAAATGTTGACAATCGTTTATTGATTTCTTGTACTCGATTTACAACTACCGTCAAAAACAATTCTAATTTTATTTAGTCTTTTGTCTATCTTAAAATTTGCATGGTGGGGAATACAATAATTTAGTGTTACATTTAATTGGTACTAGCTTACCGTTTTTATATGATTTAAAGATTCATATTCTAATAAAATTTACCTATTTCGATTTTAATATTTTATTTTTGTTTATTTAAGCTGTTTCGCGCGAATTACCAGTTGCTGTTCGTAATTTAATTTAGGTTCGTCGATTGTAATATTCTGTTTTCAAAAATCGGGCAACCAACTTATTTAGTTCATCACAATTTATGCATGTATTACTAATAAATGTGTGTGAATGTACAGCTTCCTAAATGTAGAAAAACAATTGCCTAAAACAAATAATTTTTCAAAAGAAATTTGTACCTATTATAATAGATACTGAGCCGCCTAAATAAAATTTCTTATCTGTTAATAAAGTATTATCCGTTATTTTAATTGGCGAATATTAATCTGGGACAAATTGGCCGTCACTTTGTCAAGTATCGTGCATGCGATACCTACATTAAAATTGAAAATTGTTGTAAATGCTATACATTATAAAACTTGTTTTATATTTAAATTTTGTTAACGATTCACTAATATCAATAATGTTTGTATTACAAAATTTTCGTTTTAAATTTAATTGATTTACCGTATCATTTGTTACATTGGCTTCCTGAATCTTATAATGCCCTACACTAATGTGATTTGTTTTTTAAATCTAGTAACCAAATTATTGCCGTCGATAACATTACGTACGAGTTTAGAATTAAATTTTTTGTACGATTTGATATATTATCAGAAGAATGCGAAACAATTACATTATCGTTTTCAATTGCGTCTTTTGCAGCGAGTTTTTTTTTTTTTTATTCGAATCCTTTCGAGGACGCAAAACAACATTATGCCTTTTCTGACAAAATTTACAATCCCGTGAACAATATGTGCCTATTATTTAAGTAACAATAACAAAGTGACAATTCTTTTACGTTTTTTCTTTTTTTCTCTAATGTCAATGTAATTTTTTCACAAAAGCAAATTGCGGTAATAGCTTGAAACCAGCATTTTGTTAAAAATGCAATTTTTTACCACTGAATTTTCGGCTACTATTAATTGATTCTAACAATTTGCATCGAAAATGTAAAGAATTCTTTTAAAGTAGGTAATTTATCATTATATATTATTAATTCCCAAGTTCGTTTAGATTCATAATCTAATTTGTTACTAACAATATACATACTATATTAAAATAATGACCCGTGTGTCTACCGGTACCTTCAGTCACTGTAGACATTTTACATTACGTATTAAATTATCTGTTAAAGAAAGTCCTTAATTTTCCGACGTCTTCCCTTGTAAAGACAAAAATTTCAAGTATTGTCTTTAAATGACCATTTATTAATAATTTTAATTTCTGAAATTGTTTTCTCCGCACATCCCAAGCAATTGCATAATTAACAGCGCTTGTTTGTAATGATATTATTAGTTTTGCAGCATTGTGTTTTAATGATAATCTTAAACCATAAAATTTTTGAACGTTTGAAATTGATTTATTGCTGTGTACTAAAGCTTTAAGTAGTAACGTAAAATTTAGCAAAATATTAATAGCTTTTAGAGAAATTAGGTAAATTAAATGTGGGTTTTTCGTTCGACTACCGAATTATTTAAAACATTAAAATAACATACTTATTTTTGTTTCTGTGACAAGTGAGTACGCATTCGCAATTACGTAAAAATACAGTATGAAATTTACTAAAAGTCCTCGCAATTTAACTTTCGATGCACGTCATTAATGACGTAATATTCATACCACCCTATTTATAGCACAAATTAAATAAATATCGAATTGTCTTATGGAATTTTTTTTGTCACGTTGTTGATGTGCTTACTACAGTTGCAGCGTTGTTGGCATCTGTCAAATTTAATTTGTGTTTTTTACGTCAAAGTGCTCATTGTTTTTTATAATTATTTTTGATACAAAACTGTACTATTTTGAGCTTGAACGAGATAATGGTGGTCCATTGATATCAGTAAATGCTGTGCGAGAGGTACCCTTTTACATAATATTTAAATTGTGGTAATACATACATATATTCTACAGTTATTTCTGTATGTACAGCGGTTGCTAACAACGAGGTTCTTAGATCTCCTTAAAACGTAAGCGTAGTACACCTGTTACGAATGTAGAAACACTTAGAAAAAACGTAATTCGCAATGTAATATTAAGAATGTACGAAAACAGTAAGTTTACGTGATAATACCGACAACATGGTTGAATAACTACGTCACTGACGTTAATAACGTGCATCGAAAGTAAAATTGCGAGGACTATATTATACGTTCTAATTTTAGATTTTAAATAACGTCGTGATCTGTTTCTATAACCCTTAATTCGTAATAAACATCTTTAAATTTCTTTAAAATGTTTTAGTTTCGGCCAAACAAAGTACTAATTGACTTTTGAAAGCGGGTTGATAATTCTGCTATACTTTCCGTGGCAATCCCTGAATTTCATTTTTAAACGGTTTGCCATAATTAATAGTTATATGAATACAAATGTCGAATTAAAATAGAAACTATTAAGAAGTTTGTTTACGGTTCTTAAAATTTGCCGTAATCCAAATCACAAATTTACAAACGTCTTGTCTATGACCATGACTCCCTTGAATATTGCTGTGTTCTAATCAATTTTAATGTTGCACATTTGCACTTCTCTAAAAGCTTCTGTTCTTGTTTGCACATAAATTTTCTTAGACTCGTTTTTACCGCTGTATTAAAAAAAACACCATTTATTGATAAAATATTTACTTGTTTAAACTGTTTATACAAAACTTTACTACGTGTTTACCAAATTTGACAAACATTTTCTGCTCGCGCCCCAAAAAATGTAAAATTTTTAGAATTCAAATAATTCATTCTACAACAATGGATATAAAAACTGTCAAATACAAATACGGTCCTAATATTAACGTTTTTATGTAGTACATATTTGCAAAGATACTTTTATTTTTTTACTCCAATTAACTAATACCTTCTGGTTGCAGTGCGGTCTGTTAGTTTGTTAGAATAAAAATTCTATACTAGTTGCTCTTCACGCCTGCACACGCTTGCGTTCGTAACTTTTTACTCATACCGAATTTTTATTCTAACGTTGTTACAGAGTATACTATTCTTAAATCAAATTAAAATTGTAAATTGGTGTGAACTATCATTAATATAATAACGTTACTACGTACAGTACAATTAAGCTTGTATTACTACAAATACTAGAATAATTATTTTAAATAACAATAAAAATTATTTATTACTTATATAGTTGTTTAACTATAACCATCCTATTGAACTAAACATTTTCTATTGCTATTGCACATACATATTCTACTTATTTGTGGTAGAGTTGATACAACATCATTGCATAGGATCCAGCTGACTTGAACACCTAAACAAAACATATATAAATAAATGCTAATGTATAACCATGAAACAAATAAATTATGTATATTATCAGTTACTATAAAAGAATCTATCTTGTACTCCAAAAAACTAAAAACACATCAACGTCTTAGAACATAAATTATTTGCAATAATTAATGTTGTTTTATTGAAATGGTGGTAAAACTCTATTCAGAATAACATCGAATAATAAAAAAATATTGGCAATGTGTTATAACAGTTTAAAGAGTAAGTAAACCGGCGTCAGCTAAGATCATAGTTAACCGGACATTTATTTTCTGAATACTTTTAGCTTTTTATAAAAATATGTACTTACATTATACATAGGTATTATTAATTTAATATTATTAGATTAATTATTTAGATTAATTTCAAATATTTTTTTTCTACTACTATGTCAAACTCGACAATGATGAAAAACAAAACAACTAGGTAATTAAATAAATAGTATATAGTCGTAATCACGAGAGGTGTCTTATGATTCATACTTGACCGAATCGAGAATTAAAATAACATGGTATACTTATTTCACTTATTTTTTGCAGTTAAAAAAAGATAGCTAATCTTTAGAAAGTCGGTAATGCTAATCTCTATAACGTAAGTTATTTATAACGCCAGCGTTTCTGTCAGTTTATTTCACCTTGAATTAAATTTGAACCTCAATTTTCAACCGCTTTTTCGTCCTTTATTTTTTCATATTACAGTTTTTTTCAAAACTATTTCTAACGTTTGTTTTACTAATTGGGTAAGTGTTTTAAATTTCACCAATCCATCAACATAATATTTCTAAATTTTTAGATCGTAATGTCTTTAAAGGGTAAATCTCTTAAGTCAGACCCAGCTAATGCTGATGAACGTACTACAATATTTTGAAGTTGAACATGATCGTAATGGACCAAATCTACCATTGACTTCTATTATACAGGTTTGTTATGGGTAATCTTTGCCGTTCCTTCTTTTTTTAAATGTGTACTTTATTTAGAGAACTGCAGAAGCTTGTGGAGTTACAGAAAAAACTGTAACCCGTACTAAAGCACGTATTGGTAAATGTCACCACGCAGGCAAATCTGTACCAGATTCTCCACAAAAAACAAGAAAGCGCCAGAAAACAATCAACTGATGTAGACAATTACATAAAAGATATAATTAAACGGAAAATATATGACATGCACATCAAATGTAAGTAGTGGAACACTATCTTTCATAATTTCTATAACAAACTTCATTTTTCAGTATTACATGTCACTGTGAAATCTTTAGTAAAAGAATTAAAAGATGACAACGTTTTCTCATTCAGTGTATCAGGCTTGACGAAATTATTACATTCAATCGGTTTAGATTTTAAAAAGGATGGTCCAAGAAGAGGTTTATTTGAATTGCAACATATCGCTGCGAGTAGAACAAGTTTTCTAAAAAAATACTTTAAGAACAAGGAAGACAGGATCATATTATGATCCTGTATTCTTAGACGAAACCTGGATATTTAGTAGGGGTTCATCAAAAAGTTTATGGCATGACAATGGTATGAGAAGTTTAAGAAAAAAACCACTTGGTGAAGGAAAACTGTAAGTTTTAAAAAATTATTGTGTTCCCTGTTGTCTATTATTCTTGATTTTAGTTTTATAGTATTAAGTGCTGGAAATTCGGATGGGTTTATTCCCAATGCATCATTACTATTTTCTACAAAAAATCAAGCAAAAGATTACCATGACAATATGAACGCTGAAATGTTTAAGAAATGGTTTGAACAGCAATTGTTACGTAACTTAAAGAAGCATAGTCTTATAATACTAAACAACGCTTCGTATCATTCAACATTAATAGAAAAGATACCAACGCATAGCTGGAGGAAAGGTCAAATTACAGAATTTTTAAAGAAACATGATATAAGTTATACTGAAGGTATGCTAAAAATAGAGTTATTAGAATTAGCAAAAGAACAAAACATTTCAAAAAAATTCCTAATTGATCAAATAGCAGAAGAGCAGGGTCATCAAGTATTACGTTTACCCCCGTACCATTGTCAATTTAATCCAATAGAATTAGTATGGGCAAACTGTAAAGAGTTTTACAATAAAAACATTGGCAAGAGTGGTTTCAGTGATGAAAATTTGATGGCACTGTGGGAAGAATCATTAAAAAAAATAGATGCAAACTATTGGGAAAAGTGTATTGTACATGCAGAAAAGCAAATGCATGAATGGTGGGATGTGCAGCAACAACATGATGTTGTGCAGAAACCACTTATCATAGCTGTTAATCAATCATCTACTGATGATAGTGATACAGACTTGAGCTCCTAAAAAATTATTGAGGATTAAAACATTTGATTTTTCTTACTTTATTTCTGTAAAAAAAATTGTATTGTTATAACGTTGCTAAATACAATTCAAATTAATAATAGTTATTAATTCAATATTTAAGTTGTATCTATGTAGTTGTTTAATTGATAATTATGTAGATCGAAGAAATATAAAGGATCGTAATATTATGTGTTATAATTATTCATAACGATAAGCACATTTTGAGTATTAGTTGGAGGTATCATTATCTATATTTTATTTGAAGCCGAATTGTAGACTTAAACAGGGTAGGATCGCAATATATTAATTACAGATCATCCATTTGTTAGCCACGGTCTTGTCTTCTGTACATTTTATCGATAAAATCGCAGATTTGTAACCTATAAAATACATGAAACTTGTGATACTTCAATTGAATTAATTATTGTTTTTAACTGCCGCTTTAATATTATTAAGTAAAATCTGTACTGTCCCATTCATATGTTACCATATTCAAGTTATGCTTCTCATGTCCGATCATTGGTGTTTTGTTAAGTTTTAATTTTACATATCCAATTACCTACAAGACAAATCCAAATCATTATGATTACTGTTATGTACCTGTTTATTACCTCTTTATGAAACAATTTTATTTTATCTTAAAACTTTATTACCAGTTTACTGAACTATTTTTGCTACATAGCTTGACAGCGGTTTTCAAAACATCCATATTTTATTTTATCGGTATTACAGGTACCACTTTTCATGCTCGTAATACTAATATGGACTAGTGATGGGAATACTAGTTCTTTTTTACGAACTAGTTCACCAGGTCTCGTTCAATAAACTGAACTAGTTCAATGTACTAGTTCTTTAGTACATTTAGGACAACGCATCGAAGGATGCATAAAAAAGTTAGTCGTGCAGATTTGCATTTAACTCTGGCATTTTGTTCCGTATTTCAATTAGGGGACCAACGCGCAATGCATCGGTATGGTTGCAAATAATAAATTAAAAACTGAAACGCGGTTTCAAATTCCCAATTTTGTTGAAACTTGGTGTAATCTTATTTAGCACGTCTAGTTAAAAAGTTTTAATTGAATGTAAGACCGCTTTTTTAATCTGTTTTGTAGACACATTTAAAAAAATATTATTAGCAACTGCAAAACACGATAAAACAGTTAGATGAACACTTAATAGTATCGATTACGCAAGGTACAAACAAATTTTGATTGAATACAACAATCATAGTAATCAAAGTAACGAATATAAAAAACGTAAAGATAGTCGAGATAAATACTCTGGGAAAAGACCTTGTAGCCAATGCAGTGCAGAAGAGAAAAGTTTATTAACGTAATCAAAATTATGTGATGACTAATACAAGATTTGCAAAGAGCAAATGTATTAAAGAATGTACTAGTTCACTTTATAACTGAGAACTAGTACATTTAGTTCACTGAAAAGACCAGTTGAATTGAACTAGTTCGTTCAGGAACTACACATCACTAATATGGACAAACGTTTTAAAAATCTTAAACCGTATGTTGCCCACCGATGAGTCATAAGACACCTCTCGTCATTACGACTTTATAAGATTGTATTTTAGATAAAAAACATTGTTCTGCAATAGGTCAGTTACCGTTCTAGATCACTTTCCACACATGGTGCTCCTGTAGCTACGGTATAAATTATATACTTTAATAGTACCTAGTAGGATTGAAACTATTACAGTCGCAAAATTAAAACAATTGTTTCATTACGTTGTTTCGTTTTAGTTTCATATTTATTTCATTTACATGTAACTCAATCAATTTTTTTACGGGCATTGTGACGTGTGAGGAAAGCTCAGCTTGTGTAATAACGACAACACGAGAATTGTCCAGAATGGAAAATTGAACTAATAATGTAACCCGTAAAAAACTTAATTATACTATTCTTTTTATTGCTAATACTTTTTTCAACGTAACAATTCTACTTTGAATTTGATGCCACTAGTTGTCATTATGGTAACGAACGTATGTCGAAACGCATATCCCGTGTATTTCTCAGAATTGTCCAATTTAAGGTAATTTGAAATTTGCAAGAGATTTGATCCAAATGTATTGATACCAACTAATAAATGCACTTCTCCTTATCACAGCGCCGGCGTAAGAAAACTCGATCTGTATTTACATTTTGGTGGGGCAATAATAAATACTGCTTCACCAAACACATATAACTAATCAGGGGGTATTTACTTCATATAAATTTCCAAAAAGGTGCGACATTTTCGCCACCTATTGGTGCCCCATATCAACTATATAACGTTTATAGTTAGAAACTAAATGTATTGCCTCTTTTAGTAAAATCACTAAATTTGTAACTAAAATTGTAAAATCAAGTCACATGTCATGAAAGCGGCATAACCTCAATAAA
The DNA here is from genome assembly GCA_035610365.1 of Aquatica leii. Classification (NCBI taxonomy): domain Eukaryota; kingdom Metazoa; phylum Arthropoda; class Insecta; order Coleoptera; family Lampyridae; genus Aquatica; species Aquatica leii. The sequence continues at coordinate 106,478,026 of CM069432.1, forward strand.
ATGGTACTTAAAAAACTGTTAAAGTAAAGTATTTAATTAAAGACAAAGCAAAGTATTTAAGCTTCGTTCTGGATAAGTGTCTGCCATGGTAAAACCATCTGCACAACGTTTCAGCGAGAGCATCGGCAATCACACCCAAGCTATGCTCGATTATGTGTAAGAACGGCATGAACAAGCTGCTAGATGCTGCTAGTCTACAAGATGTTGATACGGCCCGATATGATGTACACCTTACTAGCATGGTACACGGCGAAGAGCTACATCGAAAAGGTTCAGTAAACCTAAAACAAAGCACTACGACTTGTTGCTAATGCACTGTGGTTCATGCGAAATAACCAACTGCATCGGGATCTATTGGTACTCATCATCGAGTATCTACTTTATCAGACAGCATAAAAGTTGGTGGAAATGATACTGGCAGATCCCAACGAGGTGGAAAGAAAACTCTGACGTTATGACGAAGATGCTGCATAAGTACACGTTCTTCAATAGATGAGTATTCAAATTTTGTTTTGATTAAATTTTTTTTAAATTTACCATTAAACTATAAATTGCATTATCAAGTATTATATAAAACTTGTGTAATAGATAATGAAATATGTAAATTATATGTGGGGACTTTGAAGCGATTCTAACGAGCTTATACTTTCGCATAGATATTGAAAATAGTCACAAATTATAATTAATTTATGTTTATTTTTTATTGTCATTCACATAATAATTATTAAAATAACTAAAAATTTATTATCTAAATAATTGTTTTTAATATATGAAATCTCTATTTATAAACTTGTTTATATGTATGTATATGTTTTATGTCTGTTATGTATTCATGTAATTTTGTCAGAATTATAATATAAATTTTTATTTTAAATCAAATATGTTTTTATTTATAAAAATTTAAATATAAGCATATAAGCAAAGAGTATATAATGGGGAAGAGAATCAGCCTTACGGGTTATACCGTAGTACCTAAAAGAACTCGTCCGCTAGGGGTTTCAAAGTCTGGCCCTCGCGTAGTTGTAGCCGGTACTAAACTAAACTTGATATTGCGTCTACAAACATAATTTTTAAAGAGTTCTGTAATGTTTTGACTAAAAATTAATTTCAGTGTTGCCATATTGTGAAATTCAGCAATAACTTAAAATCCCGTTAATAAAAACACAACAAAAATATTATTTTAATAAATTTCAACAATTATTGTAAAGTAGTCATAATTAAATCAAAAAATGTGATACATTTGCTTTGAATACATTAATACATAAGCATTTTACAAATTTGAATATATTATAGAAACTGTAATTACCTGCTCTATGTCAGTTTTTCTAAATTTTTGAATTATTTACTTTTAAATTTCAATAAAAGCCAATAAATATTTTGTAAATGCTATAACTAACATACAGGTGACATAATTTAAAAAAAAGAGTAAGAGTAAGAAATGTTCTCACATACACATATGTATGTTTAATAGTCCATTAAAGATAAAAAAATATATACGCAATATAAACGCATACTCAATTATTTTTTTTTTTTAATTTTAGGTTTTCATATTAATAAGTCATAAACTTTTTATAGTCGTTTGGAATTGTAGTTAAATATAACGTCATTTATAGCTCACCCCTTTGTGCCTAAATTAAACATTGCGTAATAAACAAGTGTCGTTTTAAAAGGAGTCGACTACTTGTATTTTCTGAGAGCAAGGTGGTTCCATAATTTCTAGACATTTCGGCAAAGGATTCGGCTTTTAAATTTCCCATTATTTAATGTTTACTTAAAATATACAATCCTTCTTAAGCTGCTTAGGTTTAGGTACAATTTGGTACAATACAATGAAATACACAGCATTATATTTTGACCATTCTAGAAAACTTGAATTTCAAAAATTTTTTGTTGACGAAGTTTATATAAGTCATTTAATTTCGAGTTCTCGTGTTTACGTATTCGCTGTGCTTACTATTTTTAAACGGTATAACTACATTAACTATGGTTAATTCGTGTGTATACTATCAATCTGTGCGAAATCGCAGAAATGACTCAAGTTTAAGTTTTTTTCGGTTTCCGGTAGAAAAGGAAAGGCGAGATATGTAGTTGATTAACTGCGGAAATTCTCAACTTTTTATATTATCAGAAAACCAGTTACGGGAGAGGACAGTATGCGCTGAGCATTTTTGCGTACTACACTTTATAAACTCGAAAAAAAATAGGCTTGTTCATAATGCTGTTCCATTGCATTATAGAACTGGAAAACTATATGTTGAAACCGACTACAAAACACTACAAACATCGCCTAAAATCTTAGAAATAAAAAAAAATAGCGTGCCAAGAGTGTATGAAACATCTAAAGTTTGCGGAACTCCGTCTTATTCGGTTAAAAAAAATTGTGCCAGAGGAAACTCCGAGGGATTCAAGTTTAATACAGCTTAAGATATTTTACATCGTTTATTTGGTATCATTTAATTATCTAAAATATTGTGTTGAGTTATTTATTTACACACGCATATTCGTCTAATTTTGACATATTTAACTTTTTTATACTTTATTTGGCGAGTAAAAAATAAACTTTAAAATTCATTATATATTTTACTTATTTTTTTTTAAAACAATGCTTAATTTAGTTTAAAATATGTTTTAATTTTTATCAGGCTATACTGGATATGTCACCACCAACCAAACGAAGGAAACATCATAGTTCTACAGTACTGTGTGACAAAATTAAAAAACTACAAAAACAAATGCTTGCAAAAAATTCTAAAATACATAGATTAAACAAGCAACTGGTGTTATCAAAACGTTCTAATTTAAATTTACTAGGTTTAAAATCAAAAAGTGTACGTATTTTTGTATATGCAATTATGTATATCATAAAACAAACCAATCTTGGACTGAAGCTGAAAAGGAACTAGCTTTAAATATGTATCATAAATCTACAGCTCTATACCTTTTTATGAGACAAAAAGTAAAGTTTTTACTGCCTTCTAAATCTACCATATTTCGTGGTTGCGATTAAATCAACTTAATAGAGGTACCAACTCAGAGCTCTTTCAAAAACTGGCTGTCAAAGTTAAAATTATGAGTGAAGACCAAAAACAGTGTGTTTTGTTCTCGGTTTTGTTGTTGGACGAAATACATTTACAGAAAGGTCTCGAGTACAACGCTTGTCAAGACCTAATTGAAGGTTTTGAAGATTTAAGACATCTCGGACGAACTAATAGAGTTGCTACTCATGCTTTAGTGTTTATGGTAAGAGGACTTCTTCAAAAATGGAAAATATGGGAAGACTTAAAAGTAGAAGGGTACCATTTTTTACTAACAAGCAGGCTCAATCAAGATCCTTTAGAGAACTTATTTGCAACTCTTAGGTACAAAGAAGGTCACTCTTCCAATCCCACTGTTAAATGTTTTCGCCAAGCACTACAGTTCACAATGCTTGTTAAATTGCAGTGTCCTGCTGAAAATTCAAACTGTGAAGTAGATGAAGATTATACTGTCAACCTAGCTCACACACAGTCGTTAGAGAACAATTCATTAAGAACTGACGAGAATACATCACTTGTTGAAGAAACTCGAAATCTAGCAAATGCGAATCGCGATCTTAATATAAGTTTAGATAATATAGTAAGTAAAACCACAATAGAAAATGAAAAACCCAGTTTAAAAACTTGTGCTAGTGTTTACTTAGCTCGTTACGTTGTGCACAAAACTCTTCTACGTTTTAATTGTGAAGAGTGTAAAAGTATGTGCAGTAATATTCTTTTAGTGCAAAAAGATGAACTTTTCATATTAGAAAAAGATTATGGTTCCGGTGAGAGTGTAGCGTTTTTATAGAAACCGAAAAATAGTGGCAATTTACTGGAACATTTTGAAAACTATTTTAAAACTAACAAATCACATAGAAATTTTAAGAAAACCTTATTAGCAAGCAGTATCGATACATTAAACGTATTAGTACCTGATTGGCTGAATGTAGAACATACGTCTTACCAGCACAAATTATTTTTAATTCTGCATTTACTTAAGTGTAAACTGCATAAGTCTTTAAAATGGCTATCACAAGACTTAAGAGCAACCAAACAATTTCAAACAAGTACAAAAAAATAAACCATTTAAAAAATATTTAGAAGTAAAATAAAAAAATCAATCTTTCAATGTAACCCTTTCAAATCCACAATTATGTATTTATTTTACTGGCAAAACGCCCAATTTACAATAATATTGAACAAACAAGTTAATAGTGTTAAGACGGATAATTAATTATTAATTTATCATTAACTATAAACAGATAATTCATTGAGTACTACAGATAGAAAGGTACATAATAAATTTAAAAATACTAAAATTTGAAAAAGAGTCCTACATCATAACACAATAAACAAGCAAAAGAGTCGATGATTTATAGAAAATGAATCTAAGTACAAATTTTTTGGTAGAGGGGCGAGAAAAATATGATAATCAATGCTAGGCTAGGCTTATTTACATTAGAGTCCGCAATGTTTGAAGCATTTTTTAAACAAAATACGTATGTATTTAAATTATATATTTTTGTAAATTTAAAGACTTATATTATTGCTAAAAATTATAAGGACTATAATATTTTAATCATGTCGTTTTTTTATAAATAAACGTGTAGGGGTTTTAACAAGAGTTAATAACTGTACAGAAAATTCCCGGATTTTATTTTAAAAGTTACCTGTTTAGGTATTATAAGGGCAATGACTTAATGTACATTTATTTCAAAGAAAATTTCAGGTAAAATTGTTAGTTTTGTAAATGTTCATAATACAGAGATACATAATCAGTTTTAAATATGCATAACATATTCCTTAATTTTTTTTGTTCAGTTTTATTTGTGATCTCTTTTCTCGGAATTGCTATTTTATAAATAAAGATCGATAATCGCGATAGACGATAGCAATCATTATTTAAAATGATCACTATGACCACTGATATTAAGTACATATACACTAATTAAAATACTCAATTAACAGTTAAGAACACAGTTTTAAATTTAACCACTTTTTACATACAACATTTGCGTGCGTGAATTAAAAAAAATTTTTGTATAACAGTAAACAGTCTGTTAGAATTAATATAAATAGAAACATAAAGTTACTAAGGGTTGTGTTTCTGACCCGACCTTGAAAAAGTAGAAATTTGTACAAAAGATGAAATTCCTAAATATTTTATCTTTTTCATGAAACAAACAAAATAACAGTTATGCAAACACCCTAGAAATATTTTAACGTCTGTAAGTGAGATCTGTCATTACAAAAAGATATTCATATAAATACGAATTAAATTTCAAAATCCTTTATATAAAATCTGTGTTATTTTATGTCAGTGCACACTTTTGAGGTAATATAAAGTATGTAAACTAAGCCATTTAGACGTCGACAATTTTTAAACCTTTGACTTGTTCAAGTAAAGTGATTTATAAAAAAAAAATTAAGGAGAATCTCAAATTAATTATTCCGTAACTGATTTGTACTATATGGCAACACCGTTGAACAAAAAAGTTGTTGGTGTCTACTGGCGGATAAATACTTAACTATTCTCAGTTTTTGAAGGTCTAATATGACTTCAACTTCCAAATTTATAGTCAAAGATAGATAGGCAACACAACTTGCACATATACGTTTTTAAACATTGCGTTACATCTCTTCCCTATTATATACTCTTTGATATAAGTATGCATATTAATTATAATTGACATGAGATGGCGCTATATGTAGATTTCTATAAAAAATGCTTAAAATAGATCGTTGGGGCACCGATAGGTGTCAATAGTGTGAAACCGATATACGTTTTTTTATACACGGAGTGTATAGCCCCTGTAACTAATTCTATCCCTGTTGGCAACAGTAAAACGTTACTGTTTTAGATGGTCAGATACTTTCGAGATATCATGTAAGCGTAAAATAAGTACGTAATATTCGGTGCATCTGTAAAAAAACTGTCGCAAAACGTCTTCTTTTTGCCTATTTTATGCTTTCTAATTGCTTTTATAAAACTTTTACAAGTGTTTATTTATTGACGCCTTTGTTTATTCTCAACATACCTTGCAATTTCAAACTTATAGCCCACATAGTCGACGTCTTGTGCTGCTCCGGCATTTTCTAAAGATAAACAAGCACCTCTGGTTCATTTGCATCTGTTACCTTTTGCTCTTTCATCCATCTGATAAACTTGTATTCTTTTTTATAAGCGTATTTTTATTTTTGCGGAATTAACTGCAATTCTACTTTATTATTTAAGTAATCAATGCTAACACTCATTTCTAAGCAACATACAACCAGTAATAACTGTGGTGACAATAGTTAATTTTATGTAATTTTATGTTACATTACATTACAGTACTTATTTCTATTTTTTGAAGTATTAACATCAGTATTTATAATTTCGAGACGTACCAATAAACAAAAATAAGGTACAGAATTTGTAAATTACTGGTGTTTAAGACGGTTGCTCTATTTTGTCTGTCTTAAAGATCTAAATATTTATTTATACTTTATTATACTATAATGCACATAAGTTAGAAACGAATTATTTACAACTAGTTATTTTTTTAAAAGTAAATATTTTTAATAATAAAAAGTACAGTATAATAAAATTCGACCACGTTGAATTTAAAAAAATGATTACGTTTATGTACGTTTCCATCCTAACTTAAAAAGACACTTCTAAATGAAGATTAATCAACCAAAGTTGCTTTAAAACGCGCATATAACAAGTTTGGCTACACTGCAAAATTCTCTATAGCACTACAAGCAATATTTACTACCGGATTAAAAACTGTAATTGTATTTAATACAATTCGGAGGTCACAATCATTTAAAAAAATCTTTCTTTAACAAACGTTAGTGATATTCATTAGCTGTACTTATCTGTTTTCTTTAATCTCAAAGAACAAAAATGTAATCACAATTAACATTTTTAATCACAATTATTTAAAATTTTTCAGCGCCTCTAGCGCAACTTTTGAACTGCCGTTGCAATAACAGAAGTTATAATTACTTTTAGTACAGTAGTGTTTATACATCTTGTTTTTTTCCCTTGTTATAAGTTTTTTCTGTAAACCAAATCTTAATTTATGTACTTTATAATCTTTTTTTAAAATACAATGAGGCTTTTCAGCACCAATATTCTTTGTGATTCCAAATTTGTGTGTATACAAGTATAGGTTAGAACAATACAATAATTACTTACAACTCAATTTACAGCTAATATAATTGTATTGAGCAATTAATAGTACAATTAGTTACTGAGAAGCATGAATTTCCCTTTAACAAGTGCATGCACGCATTCTTTATATGTGCTTGTTTGGTCGGAATCCACTTACGAGCACGCAAACGCTTGCTCGCTTATGCTTAAATGTGATCGGGAGAGTGTCGGAACTACAAACAGGTATTCTGTCCGCACTTATCTTATTTGAAACATGTTCAGTAATTAATATAAGCAAATACCGAGTTTAGTAAACATATTATTTTGATAAGGATTGTTTTCAGTTTTTTTATGATGTGAAGTAATGAGAAAATGCTGAAATTAATAGACGAATACTGCACAAGACTTGTGATATAGGATACTACAAATGAAATATTTAGAAATCGCAACCAAAAGACTTGTCAGATCTGTTTAAAACAGATACGATCAGAGTTTTTTAACAATTGTTACCTGCGTTTGAATTTCGTTGTGAAAGACACCGTAAGTTTTCTTTTTTTTGTGTGTTTCGATTTATTAATTTAGTATTAGCATCAAGAACGTTTTGTTTATTGTTTGTGTGGTTTGAGTTTAATGATATTTCAAGTTGTTTTCAATCATTAGTGAAATTTTCTTTTAAATGCATACAGATCCGTAGTTTTGTTTTTAATTTAATACTTTATTTGGTTATCTTCGTAGAATACCAATTCAATATAATTTACGACTTCCTTTGTGGAATGTAAGTTGATACATTTTTCTTGGTAATTACACTTTGATTAAGCCACCTGCAGTAATGCAAGTCTCAGCGTTCTTGTGTGAACCAAAGTCTACGTGCGAAAACGCATGCGACTAATTATAATTTTCATCTTTGTTTTTCTCGTTTGTTCAATGTTTTTTCTTTTACCACGAATTGACTGCGCACATGCAAGTAGTTAAGTAGGGGATAGGAAGTGTTGGAAAAGTTAGATTTTTTGGCATCATTCGATCGTGGGTCGTGATGAAAATACCGGTTACCGTGAGATGTAGTGGAGATATAGGGTAATTTACCCTCTGACGTTATGTAGAACCGCGGAAGTTAGTCAGAAATCGTGAAAATTAAGGTGGTGGAGAAAATGTTACTTTTCTTCAAATTTCGTATAGTACGGCTTGTGTAAAATTCGTGATTTCTGAAACATAAACTGTTACGTTTGTGGGGTTTAATGTTGTGGTGGTATATGATTAAATCCTAAATTCGCCTGTGGCGGTTATAAAATTAAATTGTGAGATATATCTTCCGTCGTTGTTCTATTGTTTGGGAAGCAGCCGAAGTCCATCGAGGTGTTAGCTTTCAAATCCACTGGACCAAAGTTCAACCGGTATCACCAATTAAGAATTAAGGTATTTATCGATTTTGTTGTTTGATCGTGCAGTGTCCCGCGATTAAAAATGCAGTAAAAGCTTTCAATTTTGAGTCAATTGAAATTACGACTAACGTTGAATTTAATTATTTCAATGAACACGTATAGTGTTTGCGCGAAATTAAAGTCAATTAATTTCGTTTTGTTGCGTTTGAGAAGTGATTCGTATTTCGAGTATATGATAATGTAACGACTTATAAATTATATTTTGTTTAGTTCGAATTAAAGTTCGGACATATTTATGTTATAAACTGTATTGTTTTTTTTTTGTGTTATTTAATTTGTTTGTTATAAATATGCGGTCAAGATCTTGAGATTTAATTATATTTGAAAACGCTATTGTAGTAGCATTTCTTTTTTATAAATTTTAATGTAATGTTTTGTGTGTAAATTGTTCATTCTTGTTTGCTTAAGATTATTTCATTTCTTTTATTCAAATTTATTTGATATCAATTAGTACTTGTTATTTTATTTTGTCTTGGTTTTAAATATTCAATCAATAAATGTTAAATTGTTGAATGTAAAGAGCTTTTATTCATTTAGCCGCCGCATACGTAAATTTTTGTTTAAGTGTTTTTCAGAATTGTTATAACCCAAGGTAAGTTCTGGGGTTATAACCAACCGGATGAGCTTTCAGGTAATCAGGGGTTTGAAAGCTTCCCCTTATAGAAATCCTTGATTTGCGCTCTTACCGATTATTTGACTATTTTACCGTTCTAGTTCCATTTTTACGACGATCGCGTTTCCAATTTTTCACGGAATTTTAAATAAAACCCACCCTTCTCCATTGAGCTAGTGGCACAACCCCCTTTTATGTTACTACATTGCAGGCAGTGACTTTGTGTTAATTTTGGAATGTAACATAAATAATTTGGCGTCTCCAGCGTGTGGCCTTTTTCGAATTTTAGTTTGCCTGTTAAGTTTCGTGATTTTTGGAAGATTTTACCGTTTTGTAATTACATTTTAAAATGGGTTACAAATTGATTGTTGATCGTTTATCGCATAACGAATTACGTTATGAAATTTTGATTAGAGGTGGTGATGCATCTTTAGGTGTTGTCGTATTACGAGGTTTACTCAAGAATTTTCTTATTGAAGAAGCTGCCGGAAAATTATCTCGTCCCGTGTATCCGTTCGATTTTAATGCAGATAAATTAGCGATTCGTGAAGGTATCGATGAGCTTAGAAAGTTAATAGATTCATTGAAAATTACTCCAACTACAAAAATTTCTTCTACCATTGAAACCAAAATTAAATATTTGTTAAACCGTATTGGCAATTCAATTCCTGTTCAAGGTGACGATTCTCAAGTTAAAGATGAGTTTTTAAAAGATTTAGTTGTTTTAATTTCGCAGTATGAACTTTTGGATAAGCAAATTGTTGTTTCAAATCCGTCTACTTCCGCCGATGAAGTCATCGAACCTGTCGTTCAGCCTTCTTTAGTAGTTGATAACGCTTTACCGACGTCTTCTGCTGTTAGTCAAAATTTTATTAGTCATGTTAAAAGTGTTTCAGTTTCTAAATGGAACTTAAAGTTTTCAGGTGATGCAAAGTCAATTTCATTGAATGCATTCTTAGAACGAGTTGCCGAACTTCAATTATCGCGTAACGTTTCAAGCCATCAGTTATTTTTGGAGTGTACTGATCTTTTTACAGGTCATGCATTGATTTTTGTTAGATCCATTCGTAATTCAGTTAATTCTTGGGAAGACTTAGTTAAGTTTTTACGCGAACAATTCCAACCTACCGATTATGACGAACGACTTATTGAAGAAATTAAGCGTCGCACTCAAGCTAATGATGAACCTATGGGTATTTACGTTGCAATTATTCGCAACATGTTTTCACGTCTCGATGAGCCTTTTTCTGAAGAAAAGCAGTTAAAGATTTTATTAAGAAATATTTCTCCCGTTTATCAAACTCAGCTTGGTTTGTCGTCAGTTACTTCAATTGAGGAGTTAATTAAATTTGGTCGTATTATCGAGGACCGCATGCAAGCTATTGAAGCTTACACGCCTCCATCTCGTAGAAAGCAGGACATGGAGCCTGATCTCGCTTATGTAACATCTCAAGTTAAGGACATTGCCGTTTCTCGTTCTTCGAATAACGTTAGTAGTGGTGAAAAATCTACACCACCTGTTAGACAAAATTTACGATTACCGTCTTCTAGTATCGCACCTTCTTCACGAAGGTTAGCTATCGTTAATGCGCCTGCTTCTTCTAATCGAAGTAGTCCGCAATTATGTTGGAATTGTAGGAAGCCTGACCATCGAGCTGCTTCTTGCAAAGAACCTAAGAAAGGTTTATTTTGTTATCGTTGTGGAAAATCTAACGTTACGGTCCGCACTTGTTCTAAGTGCTCGGGAAACGAGGAAAGGACGTACTAAGAAGCCGTTTAGTGACGTCAGAGGTTAAAGTTAAATCGGCTGTATATTTTAATAGTTTACATTCTTCGAAGAAAAAGAGTTTTGTTAAGAATAAAGTCGTGTTGGATTATGTTTTAGAGTCTGCTGAGTCTGACGAAAGACCTTTTGTCTACGTTAAAGTTTTTGGTCACGAAATTTTAAGTTTATTAGATAGTGGCGCTTCTCGCACTATTGTTGGTTCTAAGGGTTGGGAAATTTTTAGTCAGTTAGGATTAAAGTTAAATAAGTCAGTTAAAGTTAATTGTATTGTAGCTAATGGTAAATCAGTACAAAGTTTAGGTTCACTTCTCGTCCCAATCGAAATTAAAGGAAAAATTGTTGTTTTGGAAGTTTTAGTTGTTCCTGACGTTCCGCATAATTTAATTTTAGGCGTTGATTTTTGGAAACAAGCAGGTATCGTTCCTGATCTTAGAAAAGGTGAGTGGCGTTTCGAAAATATGGACACCATTTCACAATTGGAAGATAAAGATTCAGTTATTAAGTCTCGTCTCGATCTTTCTTCAGAACAGCTTAATCAGTTAGACAATTTAGTTAGTAATCATTTTTCTTCGTCGAATAAAAATTTTGGATGCACCAACTTGATCGAACATCAGATCAAGACTACTTCCGAACCAATTAAGCAACGGTATTACCGAGTTTCGCCGTTTATCCAGAAACAAATCGATCTGGAGTTAGAGAAAATGTTGAAGTTAGGCGTTGTAGAAAAATCAAACAGCGCTTGGTCAAGCCCGATCTTATTGGTGAAGAAGAAAGACAACTCGTATCGTTTTTGCGTGGACTTTAGAAAAGTCAATAAAGTTACCGAAAAGGACGCTTATCCTTTACCTTACGTTTCGTCTATTTTAGATCGTCTTCGTGACGCTAAGTTTATTTCATCTCTCGACATTAAGTCCGCTTATTGGCAGATTCCTTTAAGCGAAGAGTCTAAGCAGTATACCGCTTTTACAGTTCCGAACCGTGGGTTATTCCAATTCACGCGCTTACCGTTTGGTTTAGCTAACGCACCAGCTTCTTGGCAGAGGTTGATTGATCGAGTTTTAGGTCCCGAATTAGAGCCTTACGTTTTTGTTTATTTAGATGACGTCATTATTTGCGCTCCTTCCTTCGAGAAACACATGGAAGTGTTAACTGAAGTTCTTCGTCGCCTTAGAGAGGCTAATTTGATGTTAAGTAAAGACAAATGTCATTTTTGTAAACCTGAACTTAAGTATCTTGGTTTTATCGTAAATTCTACTGGTTTGTCGGTTGACCCGGAAAAGGTCGATGCAATTTTGCGTATTCCAGTTCCCACTGGTGTCGCTGAAGTTAGAAGAATTATAGGCATGGCCTCGTGGTATCGCCGATTTGTACCAAATTTTTCGACAATTATCGCTCCATTGACGTCTCTGTTAAAGAAGAATTCCAGCTTTAATTGGACTAGTGATTGTGATGAAGCCTTTCAAATTATTAAGAATTGTTTAATTTCCGCACCTATTTTGTCTTGCCCTGATTTCAATGTTCCGTTTACAGTTCAAACTGACGCTTCTGATTTTGGTCTCGGTTCAGTTCTTACACAGTTTATCGACGGTGAAGAACGTGTCATTTGTTACAATAGTAGGTCGCTCACAAAATGTGAACGCAAGTATTCAACTACCGAAAAGGAGTGTTTGGCTGTCCTGTGGTCTATTGAAAAATTACGCCCTTATCTTGAAGGAACAACTTTCACTGTAGTTACCGATCACGCATCATTAGTCTGGTTACATAATTTAAAGGAACCTACCGGTCGTCTAGCACGATGGGCTGTTAGACTTCAGCAATTTGATTTTACGATCATTCATCGTAAAGGAAAGGATCATGTCGTACCTGACGCACTATCTCGTTCAGTACCAGCTATCGACAATATTACTACCGATTGTGACACTACCGAACCTAAGTCTTCGGACAAATGGTTAACGAAACTTATGGAACGTGTACGTTCAAAACCTAACGCTTTTCCACAGTGGAAAATTAGTAACGGAAAGCTATTTAAGCATGTTACCGTAGACTATCCCGATCTTCGTTCTTAGAATGACAATTGGAGAGAAGTTGTGCCTAAGTCAAAACGACTCGAAATATTGTCAAAGTTTCACGATGAGCCTACCGCTGGACACCTTGGTATCTTTAAGACTCTCGAACGAATAGTTCCGCTTTATTACTGGCCTAAGATGAAGGCTGACGTTATTCGTTACATCAATGGTTGTAAAGTTTGTATCACGCATAAGCCAGAACAGAAACGTCCTGCTGGCCTTATGACCCGTCATCCTGTTGTGGACAAACCTTGGCAGTTGATCTCTACCGATCTTGTTGGACCATTACCGCGATCTAAGAGTGGTTATTCATATATCCTTGTAGTTGCCGATTATTTTTCGAAATTTGTTTTATTTTTCCCGTTACGTTCCGCTACTGCCGCAGCAGTTACTAAACGTCTTGAAGAAAATGTATTTTTAATGTTTGGAGTTCCTCAGTATCTTTTGTGTGATAACGGCACACAGTTTCGTAGTTCAGAATTTACGAAAATGGTTTCGTCATATAAGTCTAAAATTATTTTTAACGCTAATTATCATCCACAAGCGAATCCAACTGAAAGAGTCAACAGAGTCATGAAGACAATGCTATCGTCATATATCGAAGACAACCATCGACATTGGGATAAGTATCTTGCTAAAGTAGCATGTGCTATTCGTACCGCTGTACATGAAGTCACCGGCTTAACGCCGTTTTTCGCTAATTTTGGACGTGAAATCTGTCTCGACGGATCACGTCATGGAAAAACTACCGATTCAGACACTATCGACGATCTAGCTTTTGCTGATCGTACCTTTTTGGCCGAAAGAGGCCCAGCGTTTAGAGAAGTTTACGTCGACATTAAGAATCGCTTGAATGCCGCTTATGTCCGCGCTAAACATTATTACGATTTACGTCGTCGTCCAGCACCTTTTGAGGTGGGAGACACAGTGTGGCGGAAGAATTATGTCCTTTCTGATGCATCTCGATATTTCTCGGCCAAACTGGCACCTAAGTTTATCGGTCCGTTCTACGTGAAACGGAAAGTTTCGTATCAGACCTATGAGTTGTCTGATGACACGGGAGCATCAAAAGGCATATGGAACGCCAAGGACTTAAAGTTGAACCCGACTGGGAATAAATAGTTTTAGGTTTTATCGTTTGAGTATTGTTCTTTTGTTTTTGTTCTATCGTATTGTTTTTTTTAGGTTAGTTAGTTTCGTTTTTGGGTTCCGTGTAGAGACGGACTAAGAATATTTCTCTACAGTGGGGACACCACTTGTCGTAAGAGGCGACTAAACAACGGTTCTTTTATTTCCATTTTCTTTCTTCTGCTATCTTGTCTGTCCTTATCTTTTATTTCTGTAGTGTTTGCGGCTAGGTGCCATCGCTCGGTGAGGGCAGTAGTTGTGGGAAAAACGCAATGCGCGGATCTCGTGAAGCGCAGCGCGCCCTCTTCTATTGTGCAGCATCGAGTGATCTGTGTCGAACCCAAACATATGCTACCCTTCTTTTGTCGTTTAGTTTTCGTTTCGTTCCGTTAGTTTCGTTAGGGGTTCTCGATGATTGCGAGATCGCGAGAGCCATAGGTTTAGTTTCGTTTTATTTTTGCGTTTATAGTTACATTATCGTTTATTGTGTTTTGGTAGATAGTTGTAAGTAAACACTATCTCTAGTTAGTAGTTACATTATCTTTGTGATGACACTTGCCGCAGTTGACTTTGAGAGTGGTCAATGGGTAAGGTGCTTTGGATTCGACGTTATGGGTTGTAGGATCTCACAACATGCCGATCCCGTGACGCATGGCGTGCCTTCTTCCTTTGTCAATGTCTGATACATCGTGTCGAGCCAGACACTTCCCAAGGTCTGCCGTGTTGCATTTTTACCGATTTTGACGTTTTTTTTGTACCGTTCTATCGAATCATCGTAATTACGATGATGGTTTCGTTTTATCGTTATCTTTACGTTTAGTTTAGTTTTAGTTTTTTTTGTTGGGTTATGGGTTTTCGTTTGTTTGTTTGTTTTGTCTATTTTTAGAGTGATTTAAGAAATCCCTCTTTAATTAGGGGAGGTGTTACCTGCGTTTGAATTTCGTTGTGAAAGACACCGTAAGTTTTCTTTTTTTTGTGTGTTTCGATTTATTAATTTAGTATTAGCATCAAGAACGTTTTGTTTATTGTTTGTGTGGTTTGAGTTTAATGATATTTCAAGTTGTTTTCAATCATTAGTGAAATTTTCTTTTAAATGCATACAGATCCGTAGTTTTGTTTTTAATTTAATACTTTATTTGGTTATCTTCGTAGAATACCAATTCAATATAATTTACGACTTCCTTTGTGGAATGTAAGTTGATACATTTTTCTTGGTAATTACACTTTGATTAAGCCACCTGCAGTAATGCAAGTCTCAGCGTTCTTGTGTGAACCAAAGTCTACGTGCGAAAACGCATGCGACTAATTATAATTTTCATCTTTGTTTTTCTCGTTTGTTCAATGTTTTTTCTTTTACCACGAATTGACTGCGCACATGCAAGTAGTTAAGTAGGGGATAGGAAGTGTTGGAAAAGTTAGATTTTTTTTGGCATCATTCGATCGTGGGTCGTGATGAAAAATACCGGTTACCGTGAGATGTAGTGGAGATATAGGGTAATTTACCCTCTGACGTTATGTAGAACCGCGGAAGTTAGTCAGAAATCGTGAAAATTAAGGTGGTGGAGAAAATGTTACTTTTCTTCAAATTTCGTATAGTACGGCTTGTGTAAAATTCGTGATTTCTGAAACATAAACTGTTACGTTTGTGGGGTTTAATGTTGTGGTGGTATATGATTAAATCCTAAATTCGCCTGTGGCGGTTATAAAATTAAATTGTGAGATATATCTTCCGTCGTTGTTCTATTGTTTGGGAAGCAGCCGAAGTCCATCGAGGTGTTAGCTTTCAAATCCACTGGACCAAAGTTCAACCGGTATCACCAATTAAGAATTAAGGTATTTATCGATTTTGTTGTTTGATCGTGCAGTGTCCCGCGATTAAAAATGCAGTAAAAGCTTTCAATTTTGAGTCAATTGAAATTACGACTAACGTTGAATTTAATTATTTCAATGAACACGTATAGTGTTTGCGCGAAATTAAAGTCAATTAATTTCGTTTTGTTGCGTTTGAGAAGTGATTCGTATTTCGAGTATATGATAATGTAACGACTTATAAATTATATTTTGTTTAGTTCGAATTAAAGTTCGGACATATTTATGTTATAAACTGTATTGTTTTTTTTTGTGTTATTTAATTTGTTTGTTATAAATATGCGGTCAAGATCTTGAGATTTAATTATATTTGAAAACGCTATTGTAGTAGCATTTCTTTTTATAAATTTTAATGTAATGTTTTGTGTGTAAATTGTTCATTCTTGTTTGCTTAAGATTATTTCATTTCTTTTATTCAAATTTATTTGATATCAATTAGTACTTGTTATTTTATTTTGTCTTGGTTTTAAATATTCAATCAATAAATGTTAAATTGTTGAATGTAAAGAGCTTTTATTCATTTAGCCGCCGCATACGTAAATTTTTGTTTAAGTGTTTTTCAGAATTGTTATAACCCAAGGTAAGTTCTGGGGTTATAACCAACCGGATGAGCTTTCAGGTAATCAGGGGTTTGAAAGCTTCCCCTTATAGAAATCCTTGATTGGCGCCCTTACCGATTATTTGACTATTTTACCGTTCTAGTTCCATTTTTACGACGATCGCGTTTCCAATTTTTCACGGAATTTTAAATAAAACCCACCCTTCTCCATTGAGCTAGTGGCACAACCCCCGTTTATGTTACTACATTGCAGGCAGTGACTTTGTGTTAATTTTGGAATGTAACACAATCAATTCATTTTTGGTTTTTTTCAGACGCAAAAAAACAAAAAATAGTACTCAAACCCTCTAGATCGGGAAATGATATAACATAAAACAAAATGGTTTGCATTATTAAGCTTTGGATTTTTAATAAACAAAAATAAAACAAAGCATACGCACAACACGGTAGAGGTAAATAAAATTTTATTACTCTTTTTATTTATTTATACATAAATAGCCTTTTACTGTGCAAAACATTTTCCATAAAAATACATAACACCAAAAATGTTTATGTATTGCAAAATAAACTGCTTTTTCTCTTTATTACGATAATAGAAATATGTTAGATTGTTACTTCCTTTTCGCCAAGCTCTGTCGAGTATTTTTTCATCTACTTCTTGATCAAACGTTTCAAATGGAAAAAACAAGTTTCGTGATCGTTGGTCGCTTCAAAAAAAGTTATGAAGATAAACACAAGCCGAGACAACCTTTTCTGCTTTTTCAGGCTTCAAAAGCATTGGTTTACGCAAGACGCGACAGATAAAATTCTAAAAGCGTTTTTAACTAATTGAAAACCGGTAATTAAATGTTCGTTATATGGATCCTTTCTGGTAAATTTCCTCGTCATTGGCAACATATACATAGGGCACTAGTTTCTATCTGCTTTTTAATATATACTCTGAAAGCAAATGTAAATTATTTTCTTGCAATTTAAATAAAAATTGTAATCAGAAATTCTTCCTAGACACTCAACATCCGCGTACAGAAAACAGTAATCTGCATCAGCCAATACTAATTGTAGATTTGTAGTTAAAAAAATCGCTGCCGTTATTAATTGGTGCTTGAAGTACAATATGTTTTCCGTCAAGGGCTCTATAGCAGTGGGGAAAATTCCACTCTTCTTCAAAACGACCTGCAACATCTAACCATCCTTCTTCTGTTTGTGGGATATGCAAAAAAATATTTTATTTTTTTTGTAAATTATTTTTTTTGAGATTGATGAGACTAATTTGGAAGATGAAGTAATAGAACAAAATAAATTTATAGAAGAAGAAATTAGAAAAAATCCAATTGGTACTGCCAATAAAACTAAAGAACCGATGAACTCTAACACCTCTTCTATAGAAGAATAAAAGCTGGAAGCGTAAATAGTTTGTTCCACTAAATAAAACTATTTTTTTCTACAAAAGCAAAGAATGATAATCTAGATCTCAAAAACAATTTCCAACAAAAAACTTAAATAGGACAGCTGTGGAATGTTTGGCGCTTAGCTGAAAAATTAAGGTGTTACGATAAGCGTACATGCGCTGAATTACAACACCGTATTTCCAGCATGATATTCGATGCGGATATGCGTCAATATACGCATTTGGGGGTAACATACCCAATGAAATCGTCTGTTCCCCAGAACGTATGCTTCATTACATCTCAATCATCTCTAGCACAATGCTCGGAAAGTACGGGTTATGCATCATCAGTATTGTCTCTAACATAGTCACCGCTAAATACGACATTAGTGCACACCATAGCAAAGTAACTCAGAAATAGTGCCTTCGGCGGCTTTGGCGTCACAAAATGAAATGTTCTTCCCGGATTTAGAAGTACGCATGGGATCCCACATGTCAAACTCTTTTTCGGATTGTGCATATTCACAATCTGATATAATAGACCCTTTTTTTGAAATTTGAAAACACATATAAAACTAATGAACGATCAAAGAAAAAAATATTTACTACAAAAATAACGTTTGCAAAGCATCTTTTTAGTGCAATAATATCAATTTAACCGATAGATGAATCCAAAACGAAGCTGAGAGCGCGCCATTTACGGGTGACGTTACTAGCCACATCGCAGAGCTGTTAGTGCACGTAACAAAATGGCAAATCGACGCGAAAATCCGCATTTTGCCAAAAATCTCGATTGAAGTATTGTTTTGTGCCGGAATGCAGCAGCAGTGGTTCGAAGGATCCGAGAAAATATTTGTTAACGTGCCAAAAAACGAAAGTCAGCTAAAATGGCTAATTCAAATTTGACGAGAGCCAGGCAGCCTATCTTTGCAGTCAACAATGTATTGTTTCGAAGACCACTTTGATGTAAGTACATATCAAATATGACATATAATTGATAAACAATTGTGGGAAAGATGAAATCACGATTCTCGAGATACAATGTTGTTTAATCGCCGAACATAACTTATACTCTAGCTTAAGTGGCTGACATGTCACTACGAATTTAAAGAATACTGCTTTAAAATATTCGTGCGGTAATTTTAATACAAACAATAATTGTTGAAATCCAAAGTAAATACTACATATATTCTGTTATGAAAATTATTGTATTTATAATTTTGTGCTGACGAATAGTGTTTCTTGCAGCTTCAAAAAGATTTGGAAAACTTCATGAGAGTAAAGTTGGATGCATGTGCTAAAATACAACTAAAGAAGGGAGTCATTTCTCGATTTTACAACTGCCAGCCGAATCGAAAACGTGCCCATGCTATACTAATAAGAGCGGTAGTGCAGAAACTGCGTAGGACCAAAATTCAACTGGTGCAGGACGCTTTTGACATCCAACAACACTCCGTAGTCGCACAAGAACCCGTTTGTCCAAGTTCTTCATTAGTTGATTGTAATTCGCGTATAAGTGATGACCAAGACGTTGATGGTAGTAAGTTGAAGCATTTATTGCTACGCGACCGTTTATGCAGTCCTTCGGAGTCAACTGCGCAATTGACAAAAGATTTTGGGATACAAATCTCTTTAAGATCTCATTATCGCAGCAAATATGTCCAATACAACTTTTCCAAGGCACCAGAGCAAAAAGATGCGTCATGTACTCCTATACAATCCATGCTTCGCATCCGATCCATTCCAAGTCCTACTTCCTTGTCGGCTTTAAAGACTGAGACTAAGTACACCAATATATTAGGCAATACTTTACAGAGCTGCGATAAATATTTACCTACTGACGACGAAAGTGGGGAAAGTTTGAAACGGCAAAAAGGAAATGTTGAATTGCAGACGTTGAATTTGCAATTAACGCGTATAGATGCAAAACCAAAGAACTACATAGGAGTTCCAGAACATGAACTCATTGTTTTACATGAGATCGTGTCTGTGTCTAAAGCGCAACTGGAAAACGTGTACTTAACTGTAGAAAAGACTAAATTAAAACTAACCAAACGTTCACAATTTTGGTGGATGAATATAGAAAAAACTGTACGCTTGCAAACATCGTATTTTGGCAAACGGTTCCTATGTTAACTCATTATTTGAAATCGACCAGGATAGTGATCAAGGCGATGGCAATCTAAATGGGCGATCTGATAATGAAGATAATGATTTAGAAAGCTTATTTGAGGTAAGAGAACTCAGTCTGAATAAAGACGATTGGCACCATATTCATTGAATCCATAATGGTAATGTTAAAAAACACCAGGATGTGGGAACAATAAACTTTGATGTCATTTTAATAAAACATCCAATACACACTGATCAATTATTTGTAACAGGTAGTTAAATTGAACTAATTGTTAACGAAACTAATAGATACGCACGTCAAAGGGTGATTAGCCAACGTTTTTCTAAGTTCCGTCTCAATTTGTGGACAGATTGCATTGAATATGAAATTAAACGTTTCTTCGCAATTATATTGATAATGGGACTTAACGAAGTCCCTTTGTTAAATCAGTACTGGTCCAAAGACTTTTTTGCAATGAATTTATTGCAAACACATTTTTGCAATAATGAAACAGCTGATAAAAGCGATCGCCTTTACAAAGTTTGTACATTGAAGGAAATTAGGACAAACAATTTTTAAAAAATTCTAAAACCTGGTAAAATCTTAGTTATTGACGAGAGTGTAGTGCCTTTCTAATGGAGATTAATTTTTAAACAGTACATTCCTAACAAAACACACCCATATGGTATAAAACTATACAAATTATATACTGTTGATGGATATACGTATAATACTTTTATCTACAGCGGCAAAAATGTATGAGCTCCTGAAGTACCAGATTCTGAGCAAATACTTTACGACGTTTTGAAGTCTATTGAGCTCAAAGAAGGACACTATATATATGCAGACAACTTTTATTCCAGCTTACCATTAGCAAAAGCATTATTTGAACAACAGATTATATATTGTGAAACGTTAAGATCTAATCGAAAAGGTATACCGGAATACTTTTTCAAACGGTTGTATACGTATTATAAAGTGTATGGATAAACGTCCTATTTTGATATTGTGCACTGATCCAACTCATAATACAGGTATGGTATACAGCCAACGGGAAAACGCACAAGACAAGGTGAACACGTACTGAAACCAAAAGTAATCGTCGACTATAACAAAGTCAAGACAGGTGTTGATTATAGTGATTAAATGTCATCATACCACTCTGTACTACGAAGAAGCTTAAAATGGTTTAGGAAGTTGGCGTTCGAAATTTTATTGAGGGTTTCTATTGTAAATTCCTGGATTATTTATAATAGAATTAGTTCAGTAATATTATTAATTACGGAATTTAGGCGCATATTAGCGCGCGAATTAGTCAACGCTCCGTCACAAAAGCAAACAATGACGCCAAAAAGGGTAACCGATACTTTTGTGAAACCCACAGGAGCGGGTAGAAAAAAAAAGAAATTGCCAATGATGCTATAACGAATTACGTAAAACATACAACAACAAAAAATTCAGCAATTTAGTTCCTAAAGTAATTAGTTATTGTAAGGATTGTCCTGGGCAACCGGAGATGTGTTTGAATTGTTTCAACGTAATTCATAAAAAATGAATGACATAATTGGTTATTTTTTTATATAGTTTCACATTGCGTTTTTAAATCCTTGTATTTTACTATTAAATTTTGCTAAAAAGTTCTACCTTTTATTTTACTTGAAACTTGAAAACATAACCGTAAAGCCACGCGGCTTTAAGATTAGATAGATATGTATTTCAGCTATCACAAGAAATGAAAAATCTTGATGTAAATTAGACTGTTTTTATAATAAATCAATAAAAAATGAGGAAGATAGTTCCGGAGACCCATATCGCACACAAATGTATTGCCACCGGTCGAATGGCCTTTGGTACAATGACCGCAAGGAATCAATAGAGGTTTTTTTTTAACTTGTATAAAATTTTAATATGTCTTCCTTATTCTTATCGTCAACTTTTTATTTCTGATAAAACTGACGACAAAACATTTTGTTCAAAGCAAAACTCATAAGCATATTCTACTAAACTTAAAAAAGTTTAAAAAGATTATTGTATTATACGTTTTAAAAATATTTTGCAACCATGTATACAGTTTGTAAGACTTGGTTAACATTTTTTAGACTAGATGGACTCAAATTGCTGCTTTATGTTTTTGTCTGCTTGCATTTATTTTACTAATTTTTACAACCAGAAAAATAGTTTTTTAAACTAGGTCGCTAAAGTCTAGTAGCGTTTCGTGTTAGATTTATTATTGTTACTATCATGAATTTTTATTTGTACTAACACCAACAAACATGATACATTTGTTTATATCTTGCAACTGTTGAAAACAAGCTAATAACTGGAATTTACTATACTTTTTTTTATTTTAACGAGATCTTTTAATTTTATGTCACATTTAATAAAGTAAAATAAAAAAACAAATTGTTTTAACTAATTTATTCAAAAGTAAAAAACAATATTTTTATTGCACTGTGATGTACCTCCTTTTGGGTACAAGGTTCGTTAGTTAAAACCCCTTATCAACCCTTCTATTACTACCATTTATTTAAACATTAATACAAGTTATTCTTAACATTCTTAGACCTGACCACCAAAACCGTTTTTTAATATTATTGTGGATTCGTTGTATTCCTGCATGACCTCCTGTTGGTAAAATATGATAGTCATTCAAGATTATTTGTTTGTCTTCAAAATCTAAAACATTTTGTACGTCTTGTATTACAGATAATTTTAAACTTAGGATTTTTATTTTGTCGACATAGTTTAATAATTATTTTAAAGTTAGCGCGCTTTTTTCATTTTTTAATACAAATAATTCCGGAACTTTATACTTTATGCAAATATCTTTCAGATCTCTCAACGTTGCGTCTAGGGCTAACGTTGATCGAGTGTCTAATTTTACATATAAAGTTTTATTTAAAAATACAATATTTCTTAATTGAGTACCATTAGAATTAGTTATACAATTAATAATTCTATTAAATTCATGGTTTGAAGTAATAAAACGTAATTCGTAAGAATCGGTTGGTCGTTTCAATAATTGTACAACGCCCGGGTGATCAATCCGTTCGTCATAAAGTGAATTAAAACTGTTATGAGATTTTAGTTTTTCTTTTTGAGCTCTAGTAAGAACGTATAATGTGTTACAGACAGTCGCGTTAATATTTTTTAATTCGCCGGCCGACATTGTTATTCTTGATAAAGCATCTGCTGTAACATTGTCTTTACCTTTGATTGCTTTTATTGTAAAGTCATATTCTTCAAGTGCAAGTCGAAATTTCGTAAGTCTACTTGAAGGATTAGTCATACCAAAAAGATAGAGTAAGGGTTTATGGTCTGTATGTATTATAAAGTGTTGTCCATATAAATAAGGTCGAAAATGTTTCACGCTCCAAACAATTGCCAAGAGTTCTCGTTCAATGACACAGTAGTTCCTTTCAGCTTTATTAAGAGCTCTGCTTGCATACGCCACTGGCTTATCATTGTGGTTACAAAGGACGGCTCCGATCGCGAAACCTGAAGCATCGGTTTTTAAAATGAAACAATGATTTGAAGAAAAATTTGGATACTGTAATATTGGAGGGTCGACGAGTGCTTGTTTTAAAGTTTCAAATGCTTGATTACAATCCGAAGTCCATTTAAATTGAACGCCTTTTTTAGTCAAATAGTTTAGCGGAATCACAATATTTGCAAAGTTTGGAATATACCGTCTATATAATAATTCGCAAATGCTACAAATCATTTCGTTTCTTGTGAATCTTGTGGGGTAGGATATTCTTGAATTGCTCGAATTTTATCAGGATCAGGTGAAACACCATTTTCCAAAATAACATGTCCTAAATAAAGAATTTCTTTTCGTAAAAAGTTACATTTATGAGGATTTAGTTTTAAATTTACATCTCTCAGACGTTGATAAACTTTAACTAAGTTGCGATTATGATTTACTAAATTATTACCAAAAACAATTAAATTGTCTAGATAAATAAAACAAATTTCGTAATTTAAACCTGACATTGCTATAGTCATAGCACGAGAAAATGCGTTGGGACTGATTTTCAAACCCATTGGTAATCTGGTCATTTGGTACTGTCCTCGCGGTGTCGTGAATGCGGTATATTGTCTACTGTTAAGATCTAATTCGACCTGATAATAACTTTGAGATAAATTAAGATGACTAAAGTACATTGCTCCAGATAAAGAATCTAGTATTTCATTTATGCAGGGCAACGGGAATTTGTCGTCTTTAATGTGTTTATTCAATAACCTATAATCTCTAACTACTCTCCAATTTTTTGTGTTATCGTAATCCTTTTTTGCTACGATAAGTAAAGAGGAAGACCATTCCGATTGCGCTACTTCAACTATTCCATCTGATAACATTTTATCGATTTGTTTATGGATTTCATCTTTCTGTGATTGTGGTAATCGATATGGTTTTACGTAAACAGGGATTGTTGATTGTTGTAAATGAATTTTTTGTGTTGCCAACATCGCAAACGTCAATATTCGTTCGTTAGTGTAGTTACGTAATGAACGAAAAAAGCTCTAGGGTGGCAAAATAAAAACTAGGAATCCACATAAAATTAAGAGTTCAAAGTCAATTAATATATTAGAACGAGAATGCGACAGGTGGAAAAATCATTTAAAAATCAAATTTAACAGATTTAGTAATAAATGTAGTACCAACATTATATTTCTGTTGATTTTTTTTATTTTTTTAAAAAAGAATGTACATTTATAAAAGGCAAAAAGAAAAAATCATTTTAAAAATCTTGAAATTCAGTTAAAATTGAAGAAAAACGATGTTAAACTTAATGTCAAATCTGACAGATTTAGTAATAAAGGTAATACCAACATTATATTTCTGTTGATTTTTTTTAATTTTTTTAAAAAAGAATGTAATTTTATGAAAGGCAACACAAAAAATAATGTACATTACTCTCGTCGAAAGAATCATAGCATAACTCACTCACATGCAACGCTCGGCCGTGCGGCCTCGCGTCGCATTAACGTTCGTTATGCTATTTCTTACTTTCGACTCTTGTTACGCAAACTACTATTTTGCTTGTATATGTTTGTTACGCTTAGTGCATCACCATCTAAATTAAATACGTCGCTGTAATTAGCACAAATTCGTTGTACAGAATGCCTTTCCTCGTCATTTAAGTTTTCCGTATTTATTAAATTTAGTAATTTTTCAATTCGGTGGACCGACTGCGGTATCGCGTTATTAAAATTAATAGTATTATAACTTTCTAAGTTATCAATTCTTGGACTAAAGTTTTTGAGTATAATTTCTTCACTTCTAATGTTTAAAATTCGTACCGGTATCTTGTTACATTTTGATCTTGCTAAGCTTGCAGCTACAAAAATACCTTCGCTTAATTTTTCTGGTAATACTATACAGTCTTTATCGTTATTTACCCAGAAATATTTAATAATTTCGCATCTTGCAGGTATACTAGTGTAAAACTGAAACTTAGATTCAATTGGAATTGTTATCGTTTCATCGTTTATCATAAAAGAAAATTTATAATTCTCAAAATTTATATTTGCGGAATATTTATTTAAAAAATCTGATCCAATCACTCCATGCATTTCATTTTCAAAACCTTTAATGATTAAAAATTCGTGATTAATGGTTTTTCCGTTTACATTAAGAAGCAAATTGACCGAACCGTTTGCTGTCGTGAAGCCTGAAATTCTATTTATGCGAATTCTATTTGATTGAATTTTTTCATTAGGGTTAACAAATTTTTCAAAAATTACGCTCACAGACGCACCTGTATCTAACAAAAATAATAATTCGTTTGTTTCATATTTAAATCTAAGAAAGTTTTGTGCGTTTAAATTTAAAATAACAGCGGGTTTTACAATTTCATCGGGGGCCTCGAAAAAATAGGTCAGCGGATGTACTGGAACTAGGTGAAGCAGTGACATTGCTATCCTTTGCAGTAACCTGAGAAACATTGTCGTGTGTCATATAATAATTTCTTGAATTACCTCTGTTGTTATTTTTATTATAGTTATTATTACTACGATTAAAATACCTTGTTTGTTGAATTCCTTTATTATTTACATCCCAATAATTAGTGGACCAATTTCTATAATTACTTCTTTGCCTTTGATTAAAATTAATATTACCTGGATAATTTACATTTTGATTCTGACGATATGCATCCGACCTACCTCTACTACTTTGATTATTTCTAAAGTTACCTCGACTTCGCATATGATATAACTGAGGTTTTTGATTTTGAAAGTTTGCATCTTTCGCACCTCTAATAGCTTCATTTAATTTATTATAATTTCTCGCCGTGATTAAACCACTACCAAATGAATGTATCGCGATTTTTTCGTTAACATTTTTAAAAATTTCGGGTAAATTATCATCACCATCGGCCTGTGCTATAGTTAAATTAACAAGTAATTCCTCAACCGTTTTTCCAAACTCTTCGACTGTTTTATTTCCTTGCCTAACACTACTTAATTTTTTAGATAGGGCCGATACGGACGGTTTTGTGAGAAGATTCTCTTTTATATCTTTAATTAATTCTTTATTAGTTGGGTAATCCGTTTTTAACCTTATTTTTGCGCCTTGAGATAATCGCGTTTTTAATACAAAAGTTGTTAATAATCTTTTCCCGGTTTCGTCTAATAATGCATCATATAATTCAATGGCATCAATGAGTTGTTTTGTTGTATTTTCTGAATTATCCATAAGTGGAAGCAAACTTCATGCAGTTCTTAAATCAAAGTTTTCTCCCATATTTATTAATTCTAATTGACTATCTACCTGAGTAACAATACTAGTTCCCTCGTTTTTAACTTTACAGTATTCAACTTCGGTCATACCTACCTCCGCTATATAATGATTTATATTAGCTACGCATTGCTTAGTTTCTAATACTACGTTTGCATCAAAATATTGTTCATTAAAGCAATTATAAATCTGCACTAATTTTTCTTTAAATTTATTTAAATATTCGATTACGATTAATAGTAGGTACGTGTCTTCTTCTTTCTGCATTATCTTTCACTAAGTTTTTATAAAAATTTCGTACATCTTCTAACAACTGTGAAAACTGCACGGGCACTG
This sequence comes from Aquatica leii, assembly GCA_035610365.1. Taxonomy (NCBI): domain Eukaryota; kingdom Metazoa; phylum Arthropoda; class Insecta; order Coleoptera; family Lampyridae; genus Aquatica; species Aquatica leii. Next base: position 106,505,225 of record CM069432.1, read on the forward strand.
GCATAACATTTCACAACACAAAACACAACACTCACAGATATGTGGACGTAGAACTTTAAATTTAAGATGATCTGGATGGTTTAGGCATCGCTAGTAATTCTTGACTTCTCATTACCTCACGCCGAATTTTCTTTTCCCAAATTTTCTTACATTGGTGGTATATAAAATATGCAATAAATACTGTAATTACAATAATTACCAAAATTATCCCAATTTCTACTAAGGAAAGCGGCTTAGAGTCCGATTGAGCAGCATTGTTATTCCCCGAACCAGCAGCTTCGACAATTATCCTTTCGTTAGTTGTTTGAGGACCACACATTTTTTATTTCTTTTCACTATGTCTTCTTAATTCTTTTGGTTTTTCCTTGCATAGCCGGATTGTGACGTGATGTCATGGCATTTCTTGTGTGGAACTGGCAGGGTCGCCATGTGATGTACCTCCTTTTGGGTACAAGGTTCGTTAATTAAAACCCCTTATCAACCCTTCTATTACTACCAATTATTTAAACATTAATACAAGTTATTCTTAATACTACCATTCTAATACTACTTGAACTTTGTTAAGAATTGAACTTATCGATTCTTATTGACGTAGCTATTTTGTTAGACGGGAAATGCAATTACGCGTCTTTCTAATTTCCTACAATTTACGTATAAGTTCAATACCCACAAAAGTCAATTAACTTATTATAATAATCCTATTACTATTACATTACAGCACGTCTTGTATGCATTTAGTTAGTAAGTATTCGCATTTTGTAAGTAGCTTTACATTAGTGTAAAAATCCGTTAATTCTTGGCGTTTTGAGTTAGCCACACAAACAAATAAATTCGACTGACATAAGTAAATCTAATTTAATACTTTTGAAGCGACGCAAATTAGAACCTTCACCTTTCGGCGCGACGTAGCACATCACTTTAATCGATGTTAAAAAACTAGTAAATAATTTTATAAAGATTAGAAATTGCAAAATTTACTTAAAAAACTCACTGTCATTTATCGACATGTAAATTAGTTATTCACAACAAACTATAAATTATAGTAATTAATTGAATTTAACAAATGAAGTTCTACTTATTTGTTATTTATAGGTTGATAAGTAAATCATTGTGTTTGTTGTTTCATTTTTAAAACAAAAACAAAAATTAAATTATTTAACTTTTGCGTACACTGAATTAAACAGGCAATGTATTAATTGTAATAACGTATTATACAAGAAAACGGTTATTTTAGCATAAATAAATAGTTAATGAGCTCCACTTATTCTTTGGAGTGACAAAACTTTACAAAACAGTACCACAATTAAATTACATTACAAATTTAAATGTGCAAAAAATATATGTGTAAGTATTAAGATAGAGTCAACACAATTAAAACAATAATCGTTTGAGTAGTATTAATTTACTTAAATAGTAAAGTCACATTACGTACATCTCGTAAGTCACATTCAAGACAATAAATTAAACTTACAGACACTAGCGATGCCAAAGAGAGATTAACGAATTTCCCTGCAGTCAAAACCATTGGTCGTTTAGAACGTTCCATTATTAAAAATAAGTTTTTATGAACTTGAGAGCTACAGTACATCCATTCAGTCATATAACAAGCATTTCTCACCATGGCACTCTAAAAATACATAATAGTCTACTAGTAAACTGCCTAAAAAGTTACTTACTTGTATAGTAATTTCGTTTCCAAAAAAACAATATAATGATATTTGAAACATCAGAGTTCCCAAAAAAATTAAAGAGTATATAAATTCGATGCTTCCAGGTTCCGTCTGGAAAAACAAAATACAAACATTTTAAATTAGGATTTATTGTTAACATCAATTAACAATAATATTTTTTTATTAAATTAAGTGGTAGACAATATTTCAAATACAACATAATATGTAATTAGCAAACAATAAAAAAGTTTTAATTACTGTTTTTAAAATGGTACAGATTACAAGGCTTTTATTTTTCATATAAAAATTAGAGTCACAATACAATATATAAGCTATAGAAATAACTCAGTAGAATTGTGGAATTACATCAGAGAGTATTTCCCAGTGCTGATGATCCCCAAAAGGGTGAAACGGCCGTACATTGGTTCTCTCTGGTGGTAATTTTTGCAATTGTACTGATATAATTACTTTTCACTATATTCGTTGGTGGATTGCAATCGTGTTAATATTTGATACGATTTTCGAATTTTAGCGGTTAGCAAATCCATTTACCAACATGCTTAGATCTCTATAGCACCAATTTGTTTGATTTATTATTAATATAAGTAATTGTATATTTTAGTTTGTACAATTTAAAAAAGTTTACAAATTATAATAGATTTATTACCAAAAAAAAACAACTTAAAGATAAAATAAATTATTGAGCGCCAGTGACATAACCAACAATTCATCATGTTTTATACGATAAAATTGATTGCTTGACAGTAAAAAGAAATTGCGCAACACATATAAATGTATATAAAAAAAATATTTTATATTAAAGTAAGAACATCTCAACTGCAAACTGCGATAAAATATCAACTGCAGATAGAATAATCAATAGATAGAAATATCGTTCAGCAGCTTCAACACGTTGATGTACAATAACCCATCTAGAATAAATAGCCAGCCACAAAATAAAATAGTAAACAAATACGCGTTTATTTAAAAAAAAAGTATATTGTATAATACAAAAAGTCATACAAAAATTCTTATACATTTGAACTAAAAATTTTGTTTATTGGTCTTAGTAAATTACAATATACAAAATTTATAAAATTAATTTAATTTAGTTCGATGTTTTCAATATTGTGAAAGTACTCTATATCGTTCATAGCATTCTTGAGTGATCTGTTGCAATTATTTACTTTATTGACGCCATCACGTTATTTTAAATTTGTATTTTGCGCAGTGGCCCTTTCGGGACACTTTCCCCCTAGTTTTTAGTTATGTTAATGTATTCTATAAAAAAATGTTGTAAACGATTGTTTGTTAAAAATACTTTGTATTTAACACGTTACAAATTACAAATATTTCAACAGTACTTATAGTACATATTTTAATAATAATACAATAATTGTTAATGGTATAGGCGATTCAATTTAAGATTCAAGCCCCTCCAGCGGCAAAGAACAAACTAACGTTGCAATGATAAACGTCATAATTACCTTTCTTTCAATACTATTTGTACTACTTCTTTTTGTGTTGTTACAAGTTTTTTCTGAAAACCAAAGCTTAATTTATGTACTGTATAACCTTTTTTTATAGTTTTTTCGGTATTTCATAAGATTTACTAATATTATTTGTGTTTCTAAATAATAATTTATTATTAAACAATTGTTTATTTATTTTTTAAGAAAATTCAAATTAAAGTAATTAAAATATCAAATAAAATAAGAAATTAGTCAAAAACGTTTTTTTACATTGTATGATAATTGTTTTATTTACCTGATGTTGCCTATATAGACAGTTGTTACACTGTTTTCAAAAAGTTTGGATTTAAAGTTATTGTAGTATTGCTGCAAAAGTATAGCTTAAGAGACTTTTTACTCTGTGGTTTCTAAACTACTTAAAATTATACTATAATTTTTTTTTGCTTATAGATATAGGTTTGATTTAGTGCTTGGGTTCCTTTTTATTTAAAAAAAAAACATTAGAAAAAGTTATATATTAATAAATTAAAGCAGACATTTTTGTAAAATTTTTATTTTTTAGTTTATTTAAATAAAAAGTAACTTAGGCCCTCAAGTTACTTATTGTTAAACTAATGTAAAATTTAAAAAAAACATAAACTCATAGAAATTATTTTAGAATGATACAAACTTATAAGCTCTATAATATAGGTTGTAAATAGTAGTTTACGTAACAAAAGTCGAAAGTAAGGAATAGCATAACGAATATTAATGCGACGCGAGGCCGCACGGCAAAATAAAAGTGCGTGAAAACGTTGACTGAAGAAATGTATAAAGACTCGCAACTGCATGTTAAAAATCGTACCGTATTACTATCTCACTTTTGTGGCTCTCTGCACCCCGCTGCCCACAAACTTTACTCTTGGATAGTAGCGACACGGTTGTTTTCAACGCAAACTAAGATAAGACTAGTAAAAGATCGCTTAAAAATAATGCTTGGAAAGTAATAAGATAACTCTTCAAAATAATCGTTTGTTGTATTTACTAGATACCGTTGACTGATATAAAATGTTTTGAGTAAACGGAATGTAATTTGACAAGTTGAATTTTTTTCTTCGTTTGCCAGAGTTTGGTTTTGTATTTTTTCTCTGCTGTTTTAATTTACTTTGCAATCCGCAATTCGTATCGAAATATCGATACGTATCGGAATATCGATACGTTTCCGAGTATCGCTACGTATCGAAATATCAATACGTATCGATATATCGATAAACGACCCAGGCCTAATAAAGTAAGAATGGTGATTTAAATAATTAAAAAACCGATTTTCGTACTCTAATAAAGCGATTTTTATAATCGATTTTTCTATCCAATTCAAAAATATAATCGATCAAAAATCGCGAACTTTATGGAATTATAATTATTTTACAATCAACTAGAATGTAAAAACAAAAAACTCATAAGTAAATAATCAAATCACCAAAGCGAACAATAATTTACAATAGCAAATTACAAATTTAAAACCGCCGGCGCCGGTAATTTGATACTTGCACAAGAAGAAAAGCAGAATTTTTGTTATGTTTATAAATGTATATAACTATTTTATCATGTTTTGCAGTTGATAATATTCTTTGAAAGGTGACTACAAAAGGGATTACCAAATTGGTTTTCCGTATAATTAAAACTTTTTAACTTGATTTGCTAATTAAGATTACACGAATGTTCAATAATATTGTGAATTTGAAACGGCGTTTTAGTTTTTTTTCTTAGATGCAGCATAGCGATACATCGCGAGTTGGTCCCCTAATTCATAAAAAATTAACTAGAATTCCCATCACTAATGGTATCGCTTGGTAAAAATCTATGTTAAATCATCGTCATCTAAACTGTAAAGAGAGCGTTATTACTAAGCGAAGCCACTGCTCGATACGCGTACGTACTTTGCGTATGTACGATGTAAACACTACAAGTGCCAGCAATGAACTGAAATCTTGGACCCCAAGTAGACGATGGCGCCCCCTATATCTCGGACCCTGCGGTGACTACGATTTTTAACATGGGCTTTGCGAGTCTTTATACATTTCTTCAGTCAACGGTGAAAATGATTCGCTGTTTATTGCGACTGGTCAGGATTTAATCAGGTTGAGCAAATGCTCCAGGTACAGGCGGTGATCGTTTACAGGATTACTGGTTCGCTTACGGTTAGCTTTCAAGTTTGGCAGGCAATTTTCGGGATGTCCGAGGTGTCTTTAGAGACGCCGCTCGGACGACGACGGAAAGATCCCCTTCTCGACGGTGCAGCCGCTTTTATATCTTTTTTGCTTCTTTCAGTGCCGGTTTTAGAGCGGGGATCGTTTTGGCGCTGGTGGGATATACGATGTAACCATCGTTTAAAAATCGATTGGTTGTTTAAGTAATTTTTGGTAACGGACACAGTATTTGGATTGACGATTTTCATTTAATGTATTTTGAATTTGTTTTAATGTGAATTTTAGATTGACTTTAATAAGTTATTTTACAATTTAAAATTCAAAGTTATAATTTAAATTGCTGATTTAGTTTTGTATATTGTTACGCCGTGAAAAATTCCAGTGGTAATTTATGTTTCCCTTCTGAGATATAATCGTAATTAAATCTATTTTCGCCGTTTGTTTATTTTAAGTGGATTTAAAAGTTCTTTGTTCGAGTACATTTGTACTTGAATTTCTTTATGTCAATCGTTTAGATTACGTGGAAAAAATTAAGTCATTATCTTAATTTATTAGGCAGTTTAAATTCTTGTAATATAATAGTTTGTCAAATTGACAGTTTCACGTACAAGCGAAACGCTGTGTCCTAATTATATAAATATGACGTAATATGATTGTTTGCCTCTTTATTGCACTTCTTCGCGAGAGTATTTTGGTGTTTGAAGTTTCGAACGCAGCCTTTGTGGAAAGGGCAGTCGACGAAAGTTGATATATAGATGTGTTTTTGGTAAATGGAGTACGAGTCCGAAGTTAGTTGATTGGCAGACGTCAGAATGTAGTTAACGCAGGTGATAATTCACCTTTTATAGTAGTTACCGCGGAAGTAAGTGAAAATGGTACAGTGATGCTTAAGTGGAAAATCAAACTTTCCTTTTTCGTAATTACGGTTCATGGAGATCACTGTTTTCCTAATTAATATCGCATGTTTCGTTAAGTGAATTTTGTGCGTGAGTTTGTTTCGCAATCTCATCTTTCGCCTTAGGGGCGGATCAATAATAATTCTTCCGTTGGTAAATTTATTCATCTGGATTTGGTACCCTATCGAGGTCCCGGACGTTCTGCTGGCTTATGCTAACCAAAAGCCCGTCTTCGAGTAAATCAAGGTATTTATTTTGCACCATCTATTCATATGTGAAATTTACGTTTACGCGATTAAGTGTTAAAAGCTTTGAATTTTCAATTAAAAATTACAAGTGTTTCGAAGTTATCGTTAATGTAACTAATTAATGACCGTATTTTACGGTACTGTTTTATCCCAAGTTTAAAATTTATTAAACGGGACCGAATTATCGATTCAAATTATATGTATATAAATTAGTTTATAAGTTTATTTCATTTTGTTTTTAAATTATATCGACACACACACACGGCCGTGATCATAGATGTTTTTAGATTGATTAATTTGTGCTGTTTATTTCTTTAAAATTCTGTATTGTGTATTTTATAATTTTGTTTGTGTATTTTATTCCATTAACTGTAAATTTGTTTTGATCTAACGTGCATTCACGTAATTTTTCTATTATTTTGCTACTGTTTTGTGTGATTAATTTTGTCAATTTCAATTCAATTATTTTATTTTATTTTTTTTTATTCATTTTGTTTTATTTTGTTCAAATAAATGTTAAATTATTAAATTGTAAAGAGCTTTTAATTCCGTCGGCCTCCGCGTGTGTAACTTTATTAGTTTATTTTAGATTTTAGCAAATGCACCCTCTAAGGTAAGTCCATTGGGGGTGCATACTACAGAAGCGGACTTATGGTTGGCAAGGGTCATTAGTCCATTAAGCTTTACTCCTTCCTGGCGCCCTTTGATTTCGACATTATTATTTATCGATTTTGTGTTTTCGACAAGTCAATCCATTTCGATCACGAAACTTTTAAATAAAACCCACCCCGTCTCCATTGAGCTAGTGGCACAACCCCCGTTTATGTTACTACATTGCAGGCAGTGACTTTGTGTTAATTTTGGAATGTAACAACGAGGATTAATTTTTTCAAAATGGTGGACGTTATTTTCGTTTCGTTACAAAATAGCATAACGAACGTTAATGCGACGCGAGGCTGCACGGCCGAGCGTTGCATGTGAGTGAGTTATGCTATGATTCTTTCGAGGAGAGTAATGTATATTATTTTTTGTGTTGCCTTTTATAAATGTACATTCTTTTTTAAAAAAATAAAAAAAATCAACAGAAATATAATGTTGGTACTACATTTATTACTAAATCTGTTAAATTTGATTTTTAAATGATTTTTCCACCTGTCGCATTCTCGTTCTAATATAATAATTGACTTTGAACACTTAATTTTATGTGGATTCCTAGTTTTCATTTTGCCACCCTAGAGCTTTTTTCGTTCATTACGTAACTACACTAACGAACGAATATTGACGTTTCCGATGTTGGCAACACAAAAAAGTAATTTTATATAGTATGTATTTGTACATTTTTATTAATATTTGAATTATACTATATTATTAAAAAAATGTATGTAGAAACGTGATTGTTACGACTCAAGTACAATTCAAAAGTAGTATCAATAAACAAATAAATAATAAACGAGTACATAATAATTTGTACTTTGATAAACAAATGGCAAACAATAAGTTTATAAACAAAATTTTACATTTTTATGACATAATTTTATAGAAACTGATGTTGTTTACAATTTTTTGAATAAAAATGTCTAGATTTCCATATAATAAAGTAATTTCAGTTTTAGTAAAGTGCAATTGCTCTTGGATTTGGTAGTGGTAATTGTGTTGCACTTTTAATTAAAGTTTGGTTTCTGCATTTACTTTTAAACAATAATTGGCTTTGTGATATCAGCGTTTTATGTAAACACTTTGATTGTCGCGTTTGAGTTATTAATGACAACATCAAGGCTAGCACCAACTAAGCACCTAACAAGATTTCTTCTTCTCTCACAAAAAGTTAATACTTGTTTGACGACTACTTAAGTTATTGCTTCACATTATCCAACCGCTTTTGCTTTGTTATGATTTTTGTACAGATATTTAAAAGAGATTATATAATTTTTCTTTTCTAATTTTTAGTAGTACTTTTGCACACTACATTAAATTGAGATGCAGACAAACAACATACCTTTTAGTATGTAAATGGCTATAGAGATAGAAACGTTGAAAGCTAATGTTATACCCGCGCAACTCAAATAAGGTTTGAAAAAACCCCGGACTAAAATCACAACGTATAAACATTGTACGTTAACAATGTCAATGCAAATGTAAAAATTCTACCAGAGTGAACCACTGGACGGTTGTTTCGTCCTTTTGAAACCTTTCAGCAGTGGGAGAACACTCTGCTGTACTTCCACAAATGCATTGACAGTCCTATAGCTTTATATTAACAAATGATGTGATCAGCATGAGTAAAATACGATAGCAGAGTCATCTCATAGAATAAATTTATTATGAATGAATAATAGTATATAAATGTCTATAGAAATGGAAACGTTGAAAGCTGATATTATACCATTTCTTTCTACCAATTTGCATTTTTTTTATTTTTTAAATTTGTTTTTTAATAATTCAAAAGAAACGTAACTATTATTTTGATTAATAATGTAACGAATTTTATTATTAAAACTAATTTATTTAAACTACTAAAAATATTTTTACTTATACTAGAAATATGTACACTTTTAAATTAACCGAACTAATTAAATCTAATAATATTTAATAAAAACACTTACACTATAATTTATATCACTGACACGAAGATAAGATAAAGTCCGCGGATAGCTTCACACATTTGTTTACACTAAAGTTACGTACTTCGTAGATTTATTTATAACACGCATTAACGACTTATTTATTTAGACTTGAATAATCTTAACACTGCTGTCTTCGCATTACGGCAATAACTGACCTACGATTTGTTTGTTCCGTATATATATGTTACGGTTAATGTTGTGAATCGGCTATTAACGTTATTAGCCGGCTAATAACGTTAATAGCCAATTCTGTAGGCTAATAACAATGGTTAAAAAATATGACATTTTAACCATAGGTGAGAGAGAGACTTATAAATCCTGTTGGTCCAAAGGCATCTAATGTTCTGTACTACGTGACAACTGAAGAACTATTCGATATACTTCATTCTACGCATTCTGATATCGGTCACGGAGGCAGAAATAGAATGGTAGCTGAAATTAAGAATAAATACTGCAACATTTCTCAAGAACTAATTATGGCCTACCTAAAACTATGCGTGCATTGTCAAAGAAGTTTGCTAATCCCCATAAATGTGTAGTTTTAAAACCTATTTTACATTCGGCATTAAATTCCCGCGCTCAAGTCGATCTGATTGATATCCAATCACAAAGTTTCAATGTTTTTCGTTTTAAAATGGTGTATCAAGACCATTTAACGAAGTTTGTTCTCCTGAGGCCGTTGAAAACTAAAAGATCCGCAAAAGTTGCGTCGATGCTGTTTGATATTTATACAACATTTGGAGCACCCACCATTTTACATTCAGACAATGGTCGAGAATTCGTGAATTCGGTATTGGATGAGCTTCACAGCATGTGGGATGGAATAAAAATTGTACATGGAAAACCACGCCATAGTCAGAGTCAGGGATCTGTAGAACGTGCTAATCGTGATGTAGAAGAAATGCTAACTGCTTGGATGGCAGAAAATAATTGTCCAGATTGGCCTGCAGGATTAAAAATCGTCCAATTCCAGAAAAACGTGCTTTTCAGTCAGGTAAACTATCATCACTCTCCCATAATATATATAATGTTATACTCACAGGAATAAGAAGGTCTCTATACAAAGCCATGTTTTGGTGCCCGGCGCGAGTAGGATTAGCAACTACTGCTATTCCCGTTAGCGACATCCCCCATATTCGTTCAGAAGAAGATATGGAAGCAGCTTTCAATAACCGGCACAGCAACGAAACCAATCAGCAAAACCATCAACTAGTTCTTCTGGATTGTTTCCAGAAATAGATAGACCCCAACAAATGGAGATCGCAGATATCCTGGGTGAGTAAATGTCCTATTTTCCAATGCACGGTACTATTTCTTAGAAATTTATTTTCAACACGACCACATGGGTATTTGAAGAAACGAGTATATGTATACGAATAATATTCAGCAAGTGCTACAATTGTGTAATGTGGTATTTCTATTCAACCTAAAAATGGAGAAAACGCTACCTGATAGTAGTAGAGTTTGTAGTTTAATACAAAACACCACGACCATGACCCCCGCAGAGAAATTTAGAACACTACATTATGTTATCAATATCACGAACCTATTTCACTTAATAATCTCTTTTTTTGCAGAAACACCGCTTGCACAATCTTCAGACATACTCTGTCAAGCGTGCAATATGAGAAAAGATGAGGAAGATGACATTTGTGGAAATTGCAAGCGGAGAAGTAATATATTAAAAGAAAGAGAAGAATCTAGGAAGTGCTTGAAAAAACAAGCCTCCAAAATGTTAAAATCGTCCAATAACAAATTCTCACCGGCAGCGGTTGGATCCACAGTACGAGTACCAATTCCAGACGTAGACAGAGCCAAAGGAGCACCACGAAACCTGCTAGCAGTGGTATCTGAAGTTGATGTAAATAATATGTACAAACTATGTATGTGTTGTTTTGATCTTCTAGTGATGTTTATTATTATTGGCGTGTTTATTTTAGGCACAGAAGATGGCACTCTCAAACAGAAGTACGTTCGATTTGAGTTTAACCCTTGTCAAGAAAATTTGTTGGAAAGCGCCAAAATCATCGCAAATTCTGAAGAAAAAGAAACAACTTTAAGAGAATCAGCGAGCAATACTAGTATCGCTGGAGCGCAAGGCTATACAAGGTGCCAGTGCAAGACAAAATGCACAACAAAACGCTGCCGTTGCGGAACGGAGAATAGGTTGTGCACATCGAAATGCTACGGAAGTCGTAGCTGCCAAAATAAGAATGAATAATAACAACGGGCCTTATCATGAATCATACTTATATTTCTTAATATGTATCTGAAATTCACATTAAACTTTTTTTGAATCAAATTCTGTATCTATTATGGTGACTCATCTAGTTGAAATGAAATTCGTTTCAGTTATTATAGATAATTGCAGTGTTATACCTAGCAACAATTTCTCAGGTTCGTGGTCAATCATTTGCAACGTTCATAACAACAACCGCTGCAGATATTATATAGATATTAACCAATTGTCTTGGTTATTAACGTTATTAGCTGGTTATTAACGTCATTAGCCGGCTAGTAACGTTACTAGCCGAATCTCTTGGCTATTAACGTTATTAGCCGGTTAATAACGTTAATAACCGAATTCACAACATTATCCGTAACATATGCACGTTATGGAAATCCTTCTCGAGTGTTCCATTTCTTTCGGTATACGTTCTAGAAGATAGATAACAACTTCGAGAAGGCTCTTGAATTTGAGAATGTTTCAATAATAAATAAAGAGATTATCACTTTAATGCTGAAATACAGTCAATTTTGAAACCTCGGTGCCAGGGTTCTCGTGAAAATTTTTGTAATGTACGCAAAATGTAATTTTTCTCAGTTTTTTTAAATGTAACTCTGTATATTTTTCCACGTAGAATGTAAATGCTAAATGATAAAAGATTTTATAGTCGTAAGACGAACCATTCTTGTGGAATTGACACATCCGATTCATAGGTAATCTAAAATACATATATATTTGTACGTGCATGTTCAAAATTTAAAAAAAATTGGGTTTTTGTTATACACTTATCAGAAATGGAAATTTAAGTTTGGTAAAAAAAAATTGATCATCCATTTTATTATATATCAGTTTTTCTAGAAATTTCTTAAAATTAGAATTTTGTCGTTCCTGTAGAGACTATTGAAAATATCTGGAATAAGTTATTATAAGATAACACATCAAAAGGGTAAATATATTAAAAAAAATTATGTTGGATTTTTTCAATTTCAGTTTTAAGAGTTTGGTAGAATCTCATTTCAGTCAACAAAACTCTAGTTTAGATCAAACATATGTAAAGTGTAATGTATAGATTACATTATTTTTAGAAAAATATTGAGAAATAAGTTCCTTATCAAAGATAACACCTGAGTAACTGGTATATTATTAATCGAATAACAAAATTCGGTTGTGACTAGTTTACCTGTAAAAAAATTATTTTGCACTTAGCAAAATTAAGATTTAGTTTATTTAATGTTTTGAATTGCAATGCAGTGATCAGTCGATTCAACATTTCTAACAATGTTTAAGTCATCAGCAGAAAGTAAACGTTCTGAGTTGATATCATTAATGTCATATATATTAAAAATCGTACAGGTCAAAGATTTAATTCTTGTGGGATACTAGAAATGGTATGAAACAAAGTTGTATTGTGCCCGCAAAAGTTAATTGTCAAGAGACGATTCTGAAGGTATGAAGCAAAAAGTGATATTAGTAAATAATGTAGATGAGAGTTTAAAAACATGTAATTTTTGTATTATAATGTTATGGTCAGCAGTATCAAAAGCTTTTGCAAAGCCTGTATCGATTACAACAACTTGATCTTTGTTGTCTAAGACTGTTGCAACATAAGGAGTCAAGTAGCACAAATTAGTAGTAGTTGGTCTATTTTTCACAAAACCGTGTTGCGCGAATGATATTCGATTTTTAACATTTAAACGGTTTGGTATAAAGTACTTTCAAATATTTTACAAAAATAGAAAGAAATGTCACTAGGCTTTAATTAATAATTTTACTTCAATCTCCCGATTTAAGTATAAGAATTACTTGACCCACTTTCCATGCAGTGGAAAAGCTATTGATTTTTATTGCCAAATTAAATATAGAAAAAAGAACTTTTGAGAATAGCTTAGAATTATATTTTATTATGATATTTGGAACAAGGTCTAGCCCGTGCAATAGATTATTTTTATTTGTTTTCTCTATTGCAGTTTCAATATCATTAATAGATATACATATATGATAATTAGATAAGGTTATGTAAAATTGAGCGAATAGTTGTATTTGAATCAATGAACTAAGCTGAATAAGAGAAAGACGATTTTTGTAAATTTATAAAATTCTACAATTTATTTGGATTTCAGTTAGTTAAAGATTTGCATGATTTAATATAAATTTGGTACGATGCTTTTATGTCTGTTATGTCTTAGCACGGTAATATTTAAATTTGATTAAATAATTGTTATTGAGTATAAAGTTTTTGTGCATTTTAAAAAAAGTGATGTTTTTTCTTTATGCTTGCTGTATGTCATAATTAAGCCAAGGAAGAAATAAAGTTTTATTACTTTGTTTAGGAGGCATGCATTGATGAAAAAAGTTGTATATGTAAAAACTAAATTTAAAAAATTAACTGCTGTGTCAATATCGTTAAAAGAATTAAGTTGATTCCAACCGTAATTACCAATTAACTCATATGGTTTAACAAACTTAGTTTTCCAAAGTTTATATACGTTGTGTCCCACGCTAGGGGTACCCCATGGGATTTAACATGGGAAAATTGAAATTATTTTTTTCCTGCTTCCCAAATTAAAAAATCGCAAAAATTTAAACGCAGATTTAAAGTGGCACTTAAAACGTCTCTAAAAACAATTTTTTGATTATAATTTGATAATTAATAAATTAACAGGCATTTGAAATTTGAAATTTTGAAGGAATATGGATGCTAAAATTAAATTGTAGCCCGTCAAATCAACATTATGCAACTTTATTTTTGAGGAAATGGAAATTTGAAGAACAAGGACTAGAAAAATTACATTTGAAAATTTTCTGTAGGCTAAAAAAACCAAATTGTTCCCGCATTTGCGTGCTAATAAACCAGCTTATGATTCCAAAATAAAATAAACTTGAATTATGTTCAAGTAAATAGGTATTAAAAATCAAGTTAGCATTGATTTGTTATAAAACATTTGAAGTGTTGACAGTTTTGATAGAATTGTTTTACAAGCTTCGAAAATGAATGTAGAAGAAAAAATTCTTGTGGTAAAACAATATTTTCGAAGTGTTTCAAAGATCCAAATTCGAGAAGACTTTGCTGGTTTTTTCGCAGATAGACCAACACCAATACCTTCTTTAAAGAGTATCAAAAAAACGATACAATTATTTGAAAGCATTGGCTCCGTAAATCCTCAATTCTTTTATGCAGGATGGTACTCCAGCCCATACTGCTAGACTAAACACTGGGCTTCTAAATGAAGCATTTCTAAATCAATAGATAGGCAACAATGGTCCCATTACATGGTCTGCTAGGTCACCTGATTTAAACCCGTACGATTTTTTTTGTGGAATTACATAAAAGAAAATTATGAAAATGGGACGCACTAAAAGATGAATTTCAAGGTATATGCCGAGCTATTACCATTCGTAAATTAGCCGAATCACGAAAAAGATGTTTGATTAATTTTTTTTTTCTAGTCTACTACAGAAAATTTTCAAATGTAATTTTTCTAGTCTTTGTTCTTCAAATTTCCATTTCCTCAAAAATTAAGTTGCATAATGTTGATTTGACGGGCTACAATTTAATTTTAGCATCCATATTCCTTCAAAATTTCAAATTTCAAATGTCCGTAATTACTTTATTAATTGTCAAATTATAATCAAAAAATTGTTTTTAGAAACGTTTCAAGTGCCACTTTAAATCTGCGATTTTTTAATTTAGGAAGCAGGAAAAAAATTATTTCAATTTTTCCATGTTAAATCCCATGGGGTACCCCTAGCGTGGGACACAAGGTATACATACGTGTTTTGAATGATGTCTAGAATTTACATTTGTTTTTAATAATATATTTAAGGTGGGATAAGAGTTATACTCTCTGTTACATATAAGCTCTTATAAGTGATATTTCTCGAGTTACAGTATGACAGGAAATGAAGTGAAATACGACTTATCCGAGCTTAGCGCTCTTTATTACTACTTCTACTCGCTGTATTCGCGCATGTATTAACAACGTACATATACATTTTTGTAACGGGAGGCAGGTTTCGATTAACTTATTTCCAACACAGTACAATTTAAGTTAAATAATATTAAGGGGGAGTTGGTAGGTGTAAAAGTGTTAGATTAGTTTTCTTTTCAATATATTAATTTAAAATAGTACTTGTTTAAATGAATTTTTTTTTAACTAAACAAAACAAACATAAAAAGTAATGCAACGGTAATATAGTGTTTTTCGTGCTTTCCCCAAAGCTACATTACGCTCGCAAATAAGATTAGCTGTAATATTAATTAATTCAAAATTATCTTACTAGATAGTGTTTATATTATTGTCTCATCAAAGGTATGATTAATTAGATTGATTAGACTTATATTAGATTTAGAATTATATCAAATAGAAACAAATATTATTAGATTTTAAAAAATAACTTCAGTTATCTACTTTTAACAGCAAGTTTTAAAAAGAAAACGCAAGATTTTATAAAGTTCAGACGTGTTGAAATAGATGGCGTTTTTTTTTAAAATGACTGTTTTGAGTGTTGTTTTAAATATATGATGTGAATAACCAGCGTTACAAATTGTAGTAAAATTTCACAAAATTTAGAATTCTATGCAGTTGCGGGTATTTTTTTGGGTTTTACAAATTGTTTTTAAATTTTGGGAAGAATCCTTTATAAACAATTATACCAACAAACGAAATTCAAAATACCTAAAAAAAGAAAACAATTTGGAATTTTTACAGTTTATGTGGAAAAACGCGACAAAGTCAGTTCGCAACACTGTGAAATGTAGAAGCACTAATGGCACGTTACATAAATTTATACCTATAATTTTATAAAGTTTCCCCATTTTTTCTATTTTCGCCTAAATCTTTAGGTCAAAACTTAAAAGCAAGTATTTAAAATTAGCAATTACTAGACGTTTATAAACAATTTGAATTGTTGCAAATGCTTGAAATACTAATAAATGTCTATCCTCTACTTACTTCAAATTTGATAATAAGTTTTACGAACAAGTTGCTGGTGCTGCTATGGGTTATCCTCTATTACCGTTTGTAGCTAACATTTTTATGGAATCCTTTGAAACGGTTGCTTTGAAATTATAGATATTAAAACCTAAAGTGTAATTTAGGTATGTTGACGACACGTTTATTGTTTGGCCTCATGATCATCTCGAATTGTCTAAGTTTCTTGATCATCTTAACAATCAACACTTAGATATCAAATTTACTGTGGAAATCGAAAATAATGGTTCTTTTCCATTTTTTGACGTTCTTGTGACTCGTAAGCCCGAACGGACTTCTGAGCCATTCTGTTTATCGTAAACCCACCCATACGGAAAGATACCTTCATGCTTCGTCTCATCATCATCCTGCACAGAAAAGTTCTGTTATTGAATCTTTCATCGTGCCTTTTCTATTTGGTAACCTGAGAATATAGACACGGAACTCCGTCATCTTACTAGAACCTTAGTAAACAATGGTTATGTGAAGTGAGTTATCAATCGTTGTCTACATCCACGTACTCGATCACCTAAGAACATTTCTAATCACAAATTTAATCCGAAACTAGCCTTTTTACCCTACATTCACAAGATTACAAATCAAATAGGCACACTTTTTTGTAAGAATGGTATTAAACTCATATTCAACTCGACAGGCAAAATCTCTCAGATTCTACCTTCTCCCAAAGACACTTTCATCTCAAGGTGTATACCAAATTCTTTGTTCATATGGTTTAGTCTACATTGGTGAAACCGGTCGTTCCGTCATTACTCGCATTTCAGAACATGATCGTTGTATAAGGAAACGGTATATTTCCAAGTCTGCGGTTGCTGGTCATTTTACTACAGGTTACAAGATAGATTTTGGATAATGTTTTGTTGATTGCCAAATCTCCATTCTTTTTCAACAGGAAATTCCGAGAAAGCATAGAAATCATCAAACATTCCAATAACTTCAATCGCGATCATGATTTTGAGCTATCCCCTCTTTGGTTCCCGGTCATTAGTCATTTATTAAAAACACGCCCCTTAGTAACCGTAACGCAATCAGAGTCGAGCTTAACCATCCGTGACGATCCTTTTCCTTTATATACGGAGACTGTTTTTTCTTAAGTCACTTTGTTAGGTGTTCGTTTGCTTTTTCAAGTTATTGTTTCCTTTCTTACTTTTTCAGAGTTTAGATTATGGCTTGTTTCACAAGTTGATAACCTAACTTTTGAGAAGTTCTTAGTTAGATTTTGGTTGCTTGTTTGAGTTTTGCGATTTATCTCACGCCCTGATGAGGCCCCTTATAAAAGTGGGCAAAACGTTGGCAACTTTGGTTACAACAACAATGACACGGTCTAAACCCGGAAGACATTCTTATCATAGTATAGATTCCGGCCGTGGAAGCCTTCGCTGTTACATGCTTGAAATACTATTTAACAATTTAGCTTTGTTCAAATAGACAAGAAAACCCCTATAAAGAAAGTAAATTAGATCCAAAACTACGCCACATAAAAACTAACAAGTTGACGTTTAAAAATACAAGGTTACAAACATTACTATATTGCAATATGTCAACTTGTAATAGACAATACCTTTGCATATTTACGTAAGATCAATCAATGTATACTCTGCAGAGTCAACTTATTTTTACGTACATTTGATTTATTGAGTTATACAGCAAATATTTGTACCGAATGTGGCTTTTCGAACATATGTGAATGTGTAAATTTTACAACTCATGGTACATAAATGAGTATCATTTTGCCTTCGTACAATTTAACATTCTGATACTTTAAAAAAAAACAGTGTTCCTAATATAGAAATAAAACTTTTTCAAACACTATTAGAAAAGTGATATCAAAGGTGCCGACAGTAAGTGTCTTTTGTGTTATTATCTGGTTGCAAGGGTGAATCTCGCGATAATCCCAATTAAGTGTCATATAAGCACATCGAATTCGATCAAAGAAAGGAGTTTTGACATGTGAATATGTATGGAAAGTGCAAAGATATAGTATGTGGAGTAGAAGCTGCAATACGCACTCTATCTAAAGAGATCTCTGACACTATTCGACAAGCAAAACCTCTAGGCTCTAATATTAACAGACATGAGAGAGAAGCAACTAAGCGGTTACGTGAGAATAAGGACATTTTAGTATTGAGAGCAGATGAAGGAAACGCTACAGTCGTTATGAACATACAAGATGACAACGACAAAATGACGAACTGACTCTCGGAAGATTGCTACATACGTCTACAGAAAAACCCTTTAAACTTCTTATGCACTAAGGTAAACCATCAAAAATTCCACTACTATAGATATTAACAAGAAACAAACTATAATAGTCAAAAATCCGGTTATCCCACAAATCTTCCCAAGATATACAAAGAAGGAGCCTCCCTTCGACCGATAGTGAGCACCATCAATTTATCACTAACCCAATCGTTAGCACGTTATCTAGCTGCAAAACTCTTGCCGTTGACAGGAAATACAGAAACTCATATTAAAGATTCTACAGACTTTGTAGAGAAAATTAAGAACTTACGTATAACAAAAAAAGATATCCAAGTTAGCTTTGACGTGGTATCTCAAGAAGAGAATTACTGAAGAAGAAGTTTTGCTCATCGAACTCTGCCTTAAAAACACTTATTTCAATTATAACGACAAGTAGAAGAAGGGTTCACCGCTCTCTCCAGTTATAGCCAATATTTACATGGAATATTTTGAAACTAAAATTATGAAAAATGTTGATTTAATTATTAGCAAATTTAGTTATATACCAAATAATATCATATTTGTAGTATTAACCGTTCTTAAAATAACTCAAATTTAATAACTGTTTAAGGTTATTATTCATGAGTACGATAACAGAGCCATTTCATAGTATAAATTTACTATACATGAATAATAGTAAGTAAATGGCTATACAGATGAAAACGCTGAAAGCTGATTGCATACCTACATAATTAATGTAAGTTTTGAATAAACCTGGAGCTAAAATCATAACGTATAAAAAATGTCATCGCAAATGTGAAAATGCCACATGAGTTAACAACTAGACGGCGGTTTTGCTTTTTTTTGGGTTTTTCAGCAGTGGTAGAACACTCGACTGTAGTACTATAATGACAGTCCTATAGCTTTATATTAATAAATGATGAGATTAACATAAGTGAAATTCGATGGCAGAGCCATCTCACAGTATACATTTATTATGCATGAATATTATTATCATTCATGTATTCTGCAACCTAACATTACATTTGCAAAACCTAGTCAACTTTACTCTTTAAAATTTAATTAAATTTATTTCAGAAAAAGGCTTAATTTCTAAAATAGTATTATCATATTACAATTATATAACACTTAAATAAACTACATGAATAATTTTTAGTGAAACATATATTTTATCAAATGTAAGCAACACAAATAGTTTTTAAAAATACATAGCATTTTATTGTAAAATGAGTTACAAAGGTGTGCACCTAACAACAATCAAGTATATTTAAGTAAACATTGTATTAATCTTAAAATACAAAATTAAAAATCTAACATAATTAAACAAAGTTATTTCTAGAACAACTAAGATCTTAATACTACATCAAGACGCATTGTACCTATCAAATTATTTTGTGTGAAGAAGTGTTTTAAATAAATTACTTTGAATTTTAATAAAGCTAAAATTGTTTGAAGTCTTATTAGAAAATTATGCTTATACATATTTTATTAAATTATGTTTGAAAATATCGAAAACAATTGTTTATTTTATTTGTAACGTTTTAAATTATAAATAAATTCTTTAAGGCAAATTATAAAAATATGTGTGCATTCTACACCTTTACAAATGCAAGTGCCTTGTCCGCTTGAATGTATTGAAGCGTCCTTGGCGATAACAGGCAGATATAAAAATGTATTACAATGTGCGATTGTAAATATATTAGCAAATATTTAACACGCCCTCTCAAGTCGCACATTATTCACAATCGTGTTTCCAGCTACCAATTCCAAGTCCTTCAATGCATTTTTCGTGACTGCTTCGTGGTAACGGTTTCGTCAGTACGTCTGCTATCATATTCTTACTTGAAATGTGCTTCAAAACAAACTCTCCGTCATTAATCGATTCACGCACAAAATGATGCTTGATATCGATGTGCTTCGTACGAGCATGAAATACAGGATTGTTAGCTAAGCATTCAGCTCCTCTGTTATCAACGAACAACGTCACATTGCATATATCATTTAACTTTAATTCACGACACATACTTCGTAAATAAATTGCTTCTTTGGCTGCTTCAGATAGGCTGACGTACTCAGCTTCTGTAGATGATACCGCAACCGTCCTTTGTTTTTGCGATTTCCACGAAATAGCTGCACCACTAAGTAAAAACACGTATCCCGTGTACGACCGTCGATCTACAACACAACCTCCCCAATCTGCGTCGGCATAACCAATTAATGGTTTATTAATTTTTGTATATATTAATCCAAAGTCTGCAGTTCCTGCTATGTACCGTAAAAGTCTTTTTACACACTTCCAGTGACACATGCGTTGCTTTTCAACGAATTGCGCTAATCTAGAAATAGTATATGAAATGTCCGGACGTGTTCCAACTGACAAATACATTAGAGCACCTATTAATTCACGATACGGATAGTCTTGTGACAAATTCTCACTATCGTTGTTAAAATCCACGTTAACTTCAGAAGGAGTTGCCACTGTATTGCACTGATCCATTCCGTACTGCTTTAATAACCCTCGTACATAACCCATTTGTGAAAGTTCAATTTGAGTTTCACTTTGATTAATTTCAAAACCGAGACAATTTTCTGCAAGACCAAGGTCTTTAATTTCAAAGTCTTTCATTAAACTTTGTTTAATTTTTATAACAACTTTTAGCTCTCGCGAAGGATAAGACTATCGTCAACATACACAAGCACAAGTACTAAACTTCCATCACAATGGTCGTAAAACAAACAAGGTTCATTCGTTAAACACTTAATTCCTAAACTCAAAAGTTTTTCACTAAGCTTCTTATACCATTGACGACCTGCTTGTCGTAGTCCATACAAAGCTTTCTTCAACCTACACGCATTGCCCCCATCACGTAAACTTTGAAGCATTTTCTTTGCTCGAATTTCAATATCTAAAGTCAACTTGTGTCTTGATAAAATTCTTTCTAACATTTCATACAACATATCGGGCACTTTTATCGTAACTTTTTCGTTTAAATTTCCATTTAAATATGCCGCTACAACGTCGAATTGATAGATTTTTAAATTGAACTGAACTGCAAGAGCTAACAGTAATCTTAATGTTTCTAATCTAGCCACAGGAGCAAACGTTTGATGATAATCAACACCATATCTCTGACTATAGCCTTTAGCTACCAGTCGAGCCTTGCGTTTTTTAATTTCACCATCACAATCAAACTTGTTTGTTAAAACTAGGCGACACCCAATAATGTTTTTACAATTATCTTCCTTAACAATTTCCCATGTGTCATTTTTAATTAAACTTAACATTTCGGTTTCTATCGCGTCCTTCCATTCATCACACGCGTCACTTTTTAAAGCATCTTGAACACTAACTTCCGCGACGTTCACAAAAACGTCATCATCAACGTCCCGTTCTACTTCGTCAATTTGAGTTTCTTCTGTATTTTGCGATACAGAACTACGCGATTGAAATAGTTTTCTCGGTCGCCCTCTGCTACCAGTACGCAACAAACGCGGTCTGCCTGGACCTCTTGTTATGTTATTTGGAAATTGCACTTTTATAATAGGTTGTTCATCGGGGACTTCGGTTACTTTTGACTGATGCGGTGAAAACTCTACAGATTTTGGAATATTTGTCACTTTGTCGACTTCTTCTGTTGACATTAACAAATGATCTAACTCACACGTATCATTTGTTGCATTTCCGGCAATACCTAAAAATTTTACATCACGAGCGTTGATAACTTGTCGTAAATTTGGTATCCACACACGAAATCCTTTTCTATCACGGGGATATCCCACGAACACACCTTCCATAGACCGGACTTCAAACTTATCTTTCAGGGGATTCTTATCTAATACAAACACTTTCGACCCGAACGTTTGAAGATTGTTTATTTTTAATTTCTTTTGTGTCCATTTTTCATAAGGAATCTCTCCTTTCAAGCTACTAGTTGGACATCGGTTACGTATGTAACAAGCGGTAGCAACCGCATCTGACCAAAATGATGCACGTAAACTGGACTGCAACAATAAACATCTAGCCATCTCTAATAGCGTACGATTCATTCGCTCCGCTACACCGTTTTGTTGCGGAGTTCGAGGGATTGTTAATCTTCGCTCGATGCCTTCTGCAGCTAAATATTCATCAAACTCGGTGTTACAATATTCGCCACCGTTATCAGATTGCAGACATTTCACCTTCTTTCCAGTTTGTCTTTCTACTAATTTCTGATAAAGTTTGAAAGCATCAAACACACCGCACTTTTTCTTTAAAAAGTAAACTTCGCACCACCTCGTGCTATCATCAACAAATGTCACAAAATACTTAGCACCACCTGTCGATTCAGTTCTAAATGGACCAACCACATCCGAATAAACAATTTTTAAAGTTTCATTACACGGTACTCTATTTTTTACAAAAGGTAACGCGGTCATTTTACCTTTCAAACACACCTCACATCGTAATAATTGGTCGGCGTCTTCAACACCATTTGCGGATATGACACCTTTGCGAACCAATTTCATTAAATCCTCGCCGTTCAAGTGTCCTAATTTCTCATGCCATTTCCAAATTTCAGAGCACTTAGCTTGCAAAACAGCTTGAGCACATTCAGGATTTTCGCGCACATGGTAAAGATCTCCTATCCGATCGGCAATTACAATCACATTTCCACAGTTGTCACGAATATACGCGTCATTTTGACGAAAGGTTACTTCATGTCCTTTGTTTGTAATTTTGGCGACCGAAATTAGGTTTGTTCGGAGATCAGGCACAAACAAAGTGTCTTTGAACTCTATGAGTCGATGACCTTTATCACTCGCTACCGAAATATGAACAACACCCGTTCCTTTCACTTCAGCAGACGCCTGACTCGCTAGTTTTAGTTTAACTTTTGGAGACTCACTAATACTCTTGAACAACCTTTCTTCACCGCACAAATGAGCAGTGCAACCACTGTCTAAAAGCCAGACTTTATTTTCATTACACCTTTCGTTATTCGCACTGTCTACACTAGTAATTGTATGACTTGCAACATAAGATTCATTAGGTCTTCTTTTATCAGTCACGTGCTTATTCTCATTACATGCATTCGCTTTATGACCAGGGACACCACATTTGTAACACTTAAGCACACCACGTTTTGTTTTCCATTTTCCTTTCCTTGTAGTTCGAGAATTTTCATTAATTTTATCGTTACCAGCGGCCATGGCGATTACAACATTATCAGTTCTTTGTCTGCGCGCCTCACTCTCTTCTATAATTTTTACTTTCAAATCTTCGGCGGTAGGGAGTTCATCGCGTGTCTCTATTGCGCATCGAAAATTTTCAAATGTTGAGGGAAGGCTATACAAAAGCATGATAGTTAACAAATCACCATTTATATTAACATTCATATTTTCGAGCTTATCAACAGCGTCGAAAAATTTTGCCAAATGTTCTTTCACGTCACCACTTTCTTCTAATCTCTGAAGCATTAATTGTTTCAATAACGTTGCTTTTCGTGCAGGACCTTTTGAAGCATATATTGAATCCAATTTAATCCATACGTCCCTTGACGTTTCGCACCCACGAATTTGTTTTAGTTCAGATGGTTGAATTGACAAAATTAAATCTGCTTTCGCCTTTTTATCAGCTTTCAACCAATTTTCTCTCAAGACATTTTCGCTGGACGAGTCGTCACATGTACCTGCTAACGGCATTACATTGGTTCCATTTACATATTCCCATAAGTCGTTTTTTGTAAGTAGAGCTTCCACCTGCATACTCCACGTGTCATAGTTATCTTTCGATAACAACTCTATGCGTGAAGACGATGTTGTCGTAGCCATTTTCAGTTAACTTAACAACTGTCTAAATACAGAAACACACACTACTGGAACTTAATCACAAAAACGTCCTGGGCCCATAACCTATTAAATTATGTTTCAAAATATCGAAAACAATTGTTTATTTTATTTGTAACGTTTTAAATTATAAATAAATTCTTTAAGGCAAATTATAAAAATATGTGTGCATTCTACACCTTTACAAATGCAAGTGCCTTGTCCGCTTGAATGTATTGAAGCGTCCTTGGCGATAACAGGCAGATATAAAAATGTATTACAATGTGCGATTGTAAATATATTAGCAAATATTTAACATATTTTGCGATGTTAACTACTTACTAATAGATATACTCATCTGTGTAAGTTTTTTGGTTTGTGTATTTGAATAAGTCAATTAGTAGAAACATTTATTAAATACTTTTTTTATATCGAAGTACACGTTTTTTTACATATTCCAAAATTTTGTTTGTTTATCAATCAAACTCAACTTTTCTGTTCCACTACCGTTAATTGTATTTTTTTTTAGTTCAACAACAACAAATATTTATAATGGCTATAAATTTATATATAATTACATTTAAACCAAGTTAAAAAATCACTCAAAGTGTTTTTAGGACGTGGTAAAAATACCACGTATGATAAATATATACGTGGTATTTTTACCACAGGATGGAATTCTAAAAACATTTTAAAAATGGTGCTAAGGTTTAAACGACATAAAAGACTACGGTTGACTGTTGGTTTCTGATTGTGCAAACAAATTAGTGTATCCTGGCGCTGATAAGTTCCAGAAGAACAAAACTGCTGTCTGTTAACTCTAATGTTGTTTTTACAATTATACCAACACTGTTTCTAACCTATTATTATTCTATTTTAATACAATTTAGTAATACGATAACTCAACTGTCATTCTCTCTCATACTATTCCGTTTTACAGAAGACTGTATGAACAAATAGACACTACGCTGAATTACCTTATTACGAAACTGTAGTATAGACAAAAATAAAATATCGTTGTAAGAGCAGTTTGACAGCATCTCAGACATCTCTAAAAATCATAAACTTTCGTTGTCATTAAATCAAATATCAACTTTTGTACCTTTCGTTTTCATTTATAGTTTGAGAAATTATGTTTTTAAAGTTGTCATGTATGTAAACCTTATATACGCCGTAGTAAATGTTTTATTTGTAATATTGCTATAATCGCTAGTGTTATATTACAATTCCCTTTTTTCATGTTCGTGCTTAAACCAATACAAAAAATTCCATTAAGAAAAAAATCTATATTCAAGTATTGTTTAAAAGTATTTAGTATTTAAATGAATGTTTAATTGTTGTTAAATTAAACATTAGTGTTATTTACATTCAGTCTGATTAGAAACAAGTTGACTTAACAAGCTATTAAAACTCTTTAATTGAATTTGTAGTGCAATCATCTGTTATTGTATTACATTTCTATTTTAAATGCATTTTTATTTTTTACGTTCGAGTTTACTTAAAAGACAGAAGATTAATGTATAAAAAAAACAAATAACATTTTATTTGAACAAATTTTAGCACACAGCTAAATAAGTCACATCATTTTTTACAAATGAAGATGACACGTTTTTTGCTATTTGTTCTATGTCAGAATCCGTTATTTTTTATAAATTACTTTTAAATCTAAAAAAAATATTTTAAAGAATGGTTTATAAACCAATCACACGCGATAAAAAGCACAATATAACTTTTAAATTTTTTCGTCATTATTTTTAATTTGTATTAACCGATCATGTATGTATGTAAATTTTTAAATACTAGTTTAGTTATAATTAAAATTTATTTATTTATTTATTTTTGTAACAATTTTAGCAGTATTATTGATTAACGAAAATCAATGTTAGCTACTTTTCTATTATATTTCAAACAACATATTCAAATGAATTACACGTAATTTCTGCATAAGCTATAGGTGCCTTACGTCTAAGTCAATTGCGCCAACTATATAAACTAAATAGAAATGTAACTTCCAACACTTCTCTTTATTTAAAAGTCCGACACTGTCACGCAACAACTGATACTTAATTGCTGACAACGGTTTTGTTAATATGTCTGCTATCATGGTATTGGTTTCTTAATACACACATATCTAGAACCCTTGTTTATATACATTATAGTTAGACAATGACTGCGCTAAAATTGGAAACATTAATTTGGATGCAAAACGGTAGTAGTTTTGGATGCAAACGCAAAATTGACATATTTGGCGCTGCTTTTATTAATATTACAGATTTCTAAGTTACAGATCAGTATATTCTCTTACAATAATCTATATAGACACAGTTTCAGAGATTAAAAAAAAAACACGTTCTTGTTATTACATGTAAAATAACCTTGAAAGAAAATTGTATCTATGCACGATAACACTTATGTTATGAAATTCGGTCTATGTAAACAACTGATATTCTGAAAAACATAATCATTCTCCTAATTTGTATATATTTTTTTATAGTATTCGAGCGATCGATACAATAAAATAAACTATCAAATTAACAAAATTTCTATTTAAATTTGATATAAATTAGATTAAAGTTAACTAGTTAATGAATACACATGCTGATAAAAAATTATAAAAGCTATATTAATAACAAAATGACTAAAAAAGTTTATGAATTTGGGTGGGCAGGCATGTTTAGCTAAGGATGGTCGTTTAATGTCAATAAACAGAAATATTCTGCATGTTTCTGTATATTGACATAATAAAAACACATCTGGGTTTTAGTATATTGTAGGCAATGCTGCTATCATTTCTGGGCGAATACCTGCGTTTTTAACTATATAGTGCACGCCGTTTAATAGAATCAGGTTGGGACTTGAGGTTTTTGATAACAATAACCGAATGATAACAAGATCTAAAATTCAGAAAAAAATGCTTATTTGTTAGAAAGCAGTAAATACATACAGCGTGTATGTGATTAACACGTTGTTAATTTATAAGGTGAAATCAAAGCGTCAATACAAGCAAAAAAAATTTTATGAAACGTTAAACAGAGCAGCCAGCCAACAGATCTGTAGCATTGAACAGTTTGCTGACACCGTTTATAAAAAGAAATAAAAAACAACGTGATGATGTTGTGATGATGTTTCATTTACTGTTCTGAGAACTACACACAATTTTTCTCAGAAATTTGCTGACACTAAACATAAATGCAAAATAACGTTATCATATAAGACGTAATTAATTTAATTTGTTATTCTAAGAAGGCACGTGCTTTCCCAGTTAATTCTCAAAGATAACGTATTTACAAATGTTGTAATAATGTACCTTTTCGTAAATCAGTCAAATTATTTAAATAAATAAATAACACTTCAAAAATAAGATAAATATCCAAAACAACTATTTTTAGAGTACAATGACAAAACTTTTCACTCTAAACAAGCACATTGTGAAAATATAGCTCAATAATGCATCCAAAATAAGTTATTGATCATGTATAGAAAAAAACCGGAGAATAAATTGATAACATAAACCGAACTTATCATTACTATAAGCGGCGTTTTTTTATGTAGTAGCATGCGTCCGGATTGTAACTTTAGTAAAGTGATAACATTACCCAATTGAAAACATTATTCGTGACTCCGATAAGCGGCGAGCGCTGTAATAGTAATTCATACCAAAATTTAAATTATTAATTTGGTTCTGAAGTCCGAATCTTTGAAGCCTCGTCCTGTATTTATTGCTAAAGATACATCCAAAGTGCTAATGAGTTTATAAGTTTGTAAATGTAGTTACAATATTGTAATGTACCTTTTGAGTAGTATAAAAATTTTGAAAACATTAAATTACCACATCTTTGTTGGTTCTGGCTTGAAAAGAAAATTAAACAAAGTAATTAAAACAAACCACTCAACCGATTATAATTTCATAGAAACGTTTGCAGGATTTTATTCATTCTATATATTGTTTATAAACAGAAATTCAAGTGTACGAATTATTTTTGCAAACTCAGAGTTTTAAGAATCAAAGCAAGTTAACTGGTAAAACATTGCTTTGCACGTATGTCGCAACTAATAGCGTGTGTAAGTAGCTTACTTGTGCCGCCATCGTTTGCAATCTTTTAATAACCAAAAGCGGTTTGAGGCCTTGCATTTAATTATTAACTTATTTTCACTATCGACATCTAACATGAATAAAAAATCTGTTTCCATATAAAACTATCTCATTGTCTAACTATAATGTATATAAACAAGGCTACAACTACTCTATTCACAAAATGTTATCTCGTATCGATGTGTTTTGTTCGATTCGACAACTTTTCGGCTTCTACAATCTTCAAACAGCTTTGATTGTCTTTAGAAATAGTGGTTGGACCGTTTACATTTTGATTCATTTCTTTAAGTAACCAACGAGTTTATACTACTTCCTTACAAGTTTCAGATAATACTGTAAATTCGGCTTCGGCTACACATGTCAGCATGCGACATGTCCTTTGTTCAACTTGCATCTGCGTATTCATATAAAAACAATTTTTCTGCTTTATCTGTTGACTTCAGTTTCAACTGCGCGGTTTCTTTTAAATATTTTACAACTTGTTTCAACTCAGTCTAATCGTATTGTGTTGGTGCACAAACCTTTTGTGTCACATAAACTTCAGTGACATGTACCACTCTGAAGTGCAAGCTGCAATGTCTTGCGAAACGTCAGTTTGTTTGGGTTCCCGAACGACAATACGGCAAAGGCCAAGTTCTACTTCTTGTTTTGGCTCTCAAGAAGAGACTATGACCAAGCCTAAGTCTGGGTGTATTACTACAACGCGGTCTAAGCCGAAAGTTGCTTATAATCTTAAATATAACAACCGCGAAAGCTTAAGATTTTATTTTAATTATTTCGTCAACTTCTTTAATTACATTATTTTTTTTATAAGCCTGACTGGCAGCACTCTTTTATTACCTCTTTGGGATTGTCTTAAATTTGCTCTTTTCTCTAGCACTACATCCGATTCGGTATTCAAATTCACAAATAATTCTGAATCTACAAAGTTATTTCTATCACTGCATAGGTCGCTTTCGTATTCCATGTCGGTTTCTTCCTCATTAAAAAAATTTACATCTCTGCTTTGGAAGTTCATTGTATTCAACACGATCTGTATACCTGTTAGTTCAATTTCCTTCTCTTTTCTGCTGGAACATAAACAAAACATTTACTACCGAATAGTCTAAAATTACTCACATATATTTTTGAGTTATTCCATGCTTCATATGGAGTAGGCTGCTTCATTGCTTCTTTAGTCGGCAACCGATTTTGTATATAATTTGTTGTTGTAACTGTTTGTGGCCAAAATTCATTGTTTAATTTTGCATCGAGCTATCTCTATTAGAGTTCGATTCTTTCTTTCGGGTACCCCATTCCGTTGAGGCGTATATGCTACAGTACACTGAATCTAAATAGTTTCTCTTTTCATAAATTCTTTTATGTTGCCTTCCATTTATTTTCCTCCTCGATCCAATCGGAGTATTTTTGGTTGCCTTAAAATTTTTTATTTTACCGTAGCAACATATTTTTTAAATGTATCTTCTGACTTATGCGTTAATAGATAAATCACTGTATACCTTATAAAATCATCAATAATCTCACGTTTATTGATATCTTGACATATCGTTTTCCACCTTTAGAAACTGTCTGCATTGGCCCGCAAACATCCAAATGTACCAGATCAAGTGGATCTTGAGTTTTGTCAATAGATTTCTTCGGAAATGGCAATCGTGTCAATTTTGCTTAAAAACATACTTCACATTTAATCTTAATTAATTAACATTGTATTGTCGGTACATATAAAACTGTTGTAAGATTTATTGATGATGTTTCTTCCTTACTGTTTACAACTTGTACAATACAATCGCCCTTTCTTAATGCTTTTGCAGTTGTACCATTTGCTATATGTATGTTTTCCTTATACAAGTCATTGAACTTAACAAACTTTGTTTTGCTGCTTGTGATGTAACAAGTAGCACTTGAATCAATAATCGATCCGATACTTGTTGCTGACATCAACAAAAGATATTCAAAATTTTCTTGAACTGTATTTACCGAGTTAGTTTTTTTTTTCTTCTACTCTAAATATTTTTTGCAATTGATCGTTAAATGTTCAACCTTTTTACAAATTCATTATGTTCTTACATTTACACTATTATTGTACATTTAATTCTTATTATTCACTTGCAACACCGATTCACCAGCATCATACATCTTTTCATTTTTTCATCACTGCACTAAACTAAAAGAAATATTTTAATCCGGTAGTGTTTCAAGAGCCATTATTAATGTATCGTAGCTTGAAGGTAAACTTCGCATTAACATTGCTGCACTCCGTTTATCAGATAATTGTTGGTCATCCATATCCGTCAACTTCTGAAGTAAACGCACCAAGCGATTAATATGCATCTCAACATTTCCACCTTCTTCGAGCTTTATTGAACAAATTTTGTCCATTAATTTTTCTCGATTCGCAAAAGTGTCTTTCTCATGATATTTTTGCAATGCATTCCATGCTTGCAGTTTTAGATTTTCTTATATGATATAATTGTGAATCTTCAATTGCCAATCCAATAAAAACTCTCGCCAGTTTGTCATTTGAGTTTCGTAGTGTTTGTTGGAACTGAACCCGTAATTATTTTATACAAACCTTCTTGTATGAGAATCTCCATTTTAAACTTCCATAAATAATTCTCATTGTTCAACTTTACCGTTGAATATTTACCTTCTGCCATTTTACAAGAATTTTATACTATTAACTTTACGGTCTGTTTAACAAAAAACAACTGTTACCATAATCTATTGAAATAATTATTCTAATGAATCGCATAAAATGCATTAAACAGACACAAAAATAAAACACGTCAAAAAACTTGACCCAAAAACTTTTTTTATTCATTCATTTATTTATTACATTTTGTTTTTAGGATGGTTGTCACCAACAAATTGCACCAACTATATAAACTAAATTTAAACGTAACTTCCAACATTTTTTTATAAACATTTTAAAAATAGAACTATGTTGATGACAGTAGTCAAGTTTATTTCTTTATATCAAGATATTTGTCAACAATAAAAAGCTATAATCTATATTGCAACGAATTTTAAAGTTACTGGTGATGTCTTCTCATTTTTCTGTAATCTGTCTGGATAAATGCTAGTCGTTGTCGTTCCTGTATCAACCAGTAACTGAACATTTTTTCCATTGATCTTGCCATCAAGATAAATGCTATGCAATTGCTCCATAGGCAATGCCATTTGAATGCTAATCTCCGGGGCATGACTAGTTGAGGTCGACTTTTGCCTCATTAAGTCGACTTTTGCCTCATTCGGTTGACTTGATCTAGTTTGCTGGACGCTCTTCTGGTCTTTTTTTTTGAGCTTGGTACAGCAACGTCGTACGTAGTCCATTTCTTCGTAATTCCAGCACGTCACTTCTCTTCCTCGAGCTACTTGTTAGCTTGAAATACACGTTGCACTATTTCTTCAATGCTTTCTTGTGTATGCACGGGTATTTCTGCAGCACAGCAAAGCTTATGGATGCCTCGGTACGACGCCTGTTTTGCTGCTTCAAACTCTAAAACATAGGTTAAGCCGTCATCCAACGTCTTTGGTCGAGCTCACCGGAGAGTGTGCTGCGTTTCGCCGAGCCGGTTTAGAAAAGTAGAATAGCCAATTGCTCCAAAAAGGTATTTGTCGCTGTAGAATACGCAAACCGTGTTAATCTGGCAACGTCGGCCTCAAACTCTTGAACACTTTCAGCAGCTTTCTAAACCCGACTTTTAATTTGAGCTTGGTACGCTTGTTGAAGATGACCATCTCCATATCTCACTTCTAAACGTTAGATTAAAAGTTCGTAATTTTCTAGCAGGTGACCAGGAACAGTCTGCAAAATTCCAAGCACTTCTCCACGTAAAGACACTACCAAAGACGTCGTTTTCTGTTTGTTCTTCCAACCATTAGCTGTAGCTGCGATTTCGAACTGCTTGTTGACCATAAAACCTTAGTATCAAAATTTGGAAGCACAACTTTAAACTTGTGAGTGGTTTCTTCTCGATGATTCATTAAATCTTTGCTTGTGACACTTTTCTCATCATGACAATTCATTTGATTCCTTCTTTCTTCAAGCAGTTGTACTTATTCTCTCATTTTTTGTTCTAATTTGTCTTCTATGGTTCTTGAATTTTCTTTTAACTTCTGTTCTAATGTGTCTTCTACTTTTTCTATTTTGTCTTCTACTTTTTCTACTTTGTCTTCTACACCTTCTCTTAACTTTAAAATGCCGCTTTGCATTTCTTCTTAAACAGTTTTAATCTGGTTTTGTACACTAATTTGCATTTGTTTTTTTATAGTTTTTATTTGATTTCCAATACTAGTATGCATTTCTTTCATTTTTCTAAAAAAAATTTTCATTTTTCTATTTTTCCATATTTTTATTCATCGATTGTTGACCATTTTTTATTGATTCGAAAAATCCAAGTAACATTGAATCTATTTTAACTGCTTGCAAACGCGTAACCGGCATGAAATAAAATACGAATAAAAAGTTTAAATATACTACTAACGAACTGGAAAGATATATTTACACTTTATAAACAAATACACGCGATCCGCAAACTAAACAGTTGTTTATTTGCACGATTCGATTTGGTACTGCACACCTGTATCACCAATGTAACGAATTTTAAAACTAATTTACTATTTACACCTTGATAACAACTCGTAACAAATTAAATCTAACCTTATTTAAAAAAAAACACTTACACTAATTTATATAATATGATCACTCAAAAAATAATGTCCGCGGATAACTTATGTTTATCTAAAACTGATACTTGTTTAAATTAAAGGCACGTACGTTTGAACGCCGTTATATTTATCTCTTAACACACGCGTTAATCACTTATTTATTTGAACAGTCTTCTTAATACTTCCAATTTCAAAAAACTGACCTACGCTTCCTTTAAATCGTTTTTATATATTTCTGTTATCTATCTCGATAATTTTATACATCTCTCGGTAAACGTTCTGGAACTTGAAAATAACTTCGTGAACGTTCTCGAAGTTAATAACTTCGCGAATATATATAAAAATTATTGTAAATATGTTTGTCCTCTATGCACTCCTAAACTGTTTATCCAATTATGATAAAACTTTAGTGAGTTGTTCTGTATACGCCCCTGGCTAAAATTAAAAAAAACTCGCTATATGGCGTTGCGGAACATCAACTTCTATACCGTTCAACAGATCGCAATAAAATGTGATATACATAGGTATTTGACTTTGTCCTAACTTGACACTAGATGGCACTATAGCATATTAACTTTTTGTGCTCGTAACTATGTCAACTTTTAATATACAAAGACAAATTTATCATAGTGTTAAATCTAGTTTATTTTATGGAAAACACTAATAAACAAATCGATCAATGTTATCAATTCAATACGGGCACTAAACGGGAAATTGCTGTTTTACAAAATTTATTTAATCAACATAACAAATTAATTTTGTGATTCAAAGTTGCCCTTGAAAAAATGCAAACTAATAACTACAAAGTTATAATTAAAGCAGACAAAACACCTGTTGGTCAACACGAACAACAACACGAACTACAATACAACGCACTCACGTTTAATGTAGTACCGATTGTTATCGTTACCAAAGAATTTAATTCGCGCACATTATTTGCAATCATATTGACAACGTGCTTTCACCAATTCAAACACTCTTGATCGTTTGCGTGCAACGAATAAAAATCCATACATTCAGTTTGCATCAAACAAGACAATTTGTAGTTGTAATTCAGGGCATATGTTTGGCAATCGCTAACAAAATATTGGTACAATAAGAAATGTGCCAAATCGATCTGCAAACTACTTTTTCAGTCGTGATTTGCAACACTTCAATGTTGACAAATTGGTTACATTTGTTCAAACGAATCTGCTGCAATTAGTTCCAGAACAACAAACTTTTTTTATTTTGCTTGTTTTGGGAACTATACGACCACAAAAAAACATTATCTGGAATTGCGACAACTCTTTTGCATAGTGCTCAAACAGCACATTTATCTCTGAAATTGCCGTTAAATATATAAATCACTGAAACACTAACATGTAGTATTAGCAAAAGTTTTGAAATGGGTAAAGTACTTCAATCATGTCAACTCACAAAAAAACATTAAAAGCGCTTCATCGTACACTACAAGATTTAAGAGAGATTGAACAACGCTTTGGTGGCGCAGTCATTTTATTTTCTGGTAATTTTCGACAAACTCTACATTATACCAGGCTAAACCGGTCGAGTACAAGATATACAATCTTGATGAAACATAAAATGACTACAAAATTAAATCAGTACAAGAACTGCATGACGGTGACTAACAAAAACAAATAGCATTTTGTTGAGAATTTTTTTTACAAGAAATAGTATATCAAATAGCAAAAATAACCATAACTGTAATGACAAAAATCCTGGAAAGATATGACCATGAAGATTTTGAACAGAATTTTTTATCATGTATGTCTCGGTGTTGTAAATGATTTCGTTTTGGGTTCTTATTTTATAAAAGAACTGGTAATCGGTATAGCAACTTTCTGCTAACTGAAGTTAATGATTTGGATTCAGTAGCTATTCGGCGTTATATATGGTTTCAGCAAGACATTTTAAGAAGAGTGTTACGTCAATTGTTTGGTAATAATCAGATAACAAATTGTGACCCTATGTTTTGTTAGGTTAGGTTATTAAACAAAATTTTTGAATTTTTGTGTTTTCATATTGTTAGAAATTATGAACAGAATGCCGCAAGTTTTATAAATTTAAAAAAAAATTTTTGTTTAATACATTTTTACAAGAAGTCTATATACATACAGTTTACATATATTGCGGCATTCCTTAAAATAAAATAAACACATGATAACAAAAGAAAAATGAAAATTTTGGTTTTGCGTTATAATGATTCTCAGTAAATTTTAATAATATGCTATAAAATGCTGCCACCTACAATAAAGCAAGTAATTTCAACTAATACGCTCTGGCAACAACGCGTTAAAACAGTTGAGAATTGTGATTGTTATGACTGGATGATTATTTTCGTTGATAACGGTATAAGCTATTGCCACACCATTAGTGAGAATTTAATGAATATGCAGTTTTAAAATTATATATATATATATACGTAAGTGTTGAATTATGTGGCACCCACCATGACTATTGCATAAAAGACACCCGGCTGTATCAATTCTTTGATAATATATGTCATTGTGGCATATCGACTTGTATGATGCAAATGGCACCCATTTGTATAAAAATACATGTTTAAAATAGTAAATGACACCCAACATTGTTGTCATATAAATTAAATAGTAAAGGTGCCAGTTAGTAAATATTTCGTTTTTAATTAAACTGTATGTATATGATTATATTTCAATTCTATCATGCTGCTTATATAGAGTGGGTGTTTAAAAAAAAACATCCCTGCTTTAGGACACTTTTGGGACACAACTTTAAGTGGCAAACTTGACATTGACACATCAACCCTCTAAAGCCAGCAACCCCTAACTTAAGAATTTAAATAAGGGAAGGGGGTTGATCAAACCTTCATTTAAAACCTCCTGCAATTCTCTATGAGGACAGCATGGCAAAAAGTGGTTTTATTGAATTTTTTTGTGTTCCTATGAAAAACAACCCTCTAGATTAAGTAAAGTGGGGGAGACTAGTTTTTTAACAAACGCTTTGACAGGTCGATTCTTGATTTTTAGTAAATAACTTGAGATATTTAACTTGACATTGACACATCAACCCCGTACCTCCAACAACCCCTAACTCAAAAATTTAAATAAGGAAAGGAACTCGAATGACCCTTCATTTAAAGCGTCTTTAAATTCTCTATGCGACAGCATGGCCAAAAATTAATTCCTTTTCGTCTTCTTTAAAAACAACCCTTTAGATTAACTAGGTTCTTAAAAAAACGCTCGGGCAGATCGATTCTTGATTTTTAAAAGACAACTTTAAATTTCAAACTTGACATTGACACATCAACCCCCTAGCTCCAGCAACCCTTAACTCAAGAATTTGAATAGGGAAAGGAGGTTGAATGACCCCTCATTTAAAGCGTCTTTTAATTCTCTATGCAACAGCATAGCTGAAAATAGTTTTTTCTAATGTTTTTTCGTCTCTATTAAAAACAACCCTCTAGATTAACTAAGGTGGGGAGACTAAGTTATTAAAAACACTCAGACAGGTCGATTCTTGATTTTTAGAGACAACTTTAAATATCAAACTTGAAATTGACACATCATCCCTCTAGATCTAGCAACCCCTAATTCAAGAGAAGGGCGTCAAACGACCTGTCATTTAAAAGGTCTTTAATTCTCTATACGACAGCAAGGCCAAAAGTAGTTTTATAAATTTTTTGTCCCCATAAAAACAACCTCTAGATTACGTGTAAGGTGGGGGTGTTGTTTAGAAAAAATCCTAAAACACGCCACTTTTGACTTTTTGAACGACACATTTTATGTCAAATTTGATTTTGTCAGGTCAACCTTCTAGCCTCAACAACCCCAACAAAAAAAAAAATTTTAGTAAGGTGGTCCGAGTAACCCTGATTTTAATGGTCTCTTGATTCTCTACGTGTGTGCATGATTGCTTTAAGTTTATAAAAATTTTAAAAGTGTAGAAAAATTTAAAACATCAAAATTCAACGTCAGAAGAAATTTTTATTAGTTCAACAAATGCTCAAATTGTGCGCCACCAACTTCCATACAGTAATACAAATTCTGCTCTAAACGTTTCCTTACATTTTGGAAGATATATGGCGTAATTTAACGACATTCTTTAATATTGCGTCGACGAAATTTTTCCAGAGACCTTGGTTCCGTTGCGTAAATTTTAGTTTCTTTTTACTGTCGCATAGAAACTTGAAAGACGCTTCAAATTAGGGGTGTCTCGACCTATTTTCCATATTTAAATTTTTTAGTTAGGGCACTAGTTTCTGAGTTAGGGTTTGCTGGAGCTAGGGGGTTTATCTGTTAATGTCAAGTTTCACGCCAAATCTTAAAACAAAATTAAAAATACAAAAGCATGAATATAATTAATTACAAAATTTAGTAGTAAAGTTTTTGATCTGTTAATAAATAATCCTGTGTTTTGAGTTTCTTAAAAGTGTAATTTTCGGTTAATACTTTTTAGAAGGGCAGATTATGGTGTATTGATTTGTATACTCATCAATGGGTATCTACAAGTACTTGATTAAAATAATTATACTTTTAAAATTGTAGGTTTAATATAAATCTTCATCAATTCTTTGTCATAAGAAACGTTAGATGTAGTGTTCGTTTTGTTTTCTAATGTTTTGTACGTACAAAATTACCAGAAAGGATCAAGGTAAATACTGAAAAAGTAAAGGTAAAAGTCAGAAAGTTTAAAAATACAAAACTAAAAATACATTTTTAATATTAAATTTGTATTTACATTTATCAATAATGTAGCAAATTTTCTTTGTGAACAATGTTTACCTCTAGCAACTTGAAAGAAGAAACTACTTTTTAGGATGAGGCTGTCAAGTTCTAAATTTCTACAACTTATCTCTGAAGTTTTCTATTTTAGTATTTAATAAAAAATCTTTGTTCATTTACATTAAAAATCTATAGAATGCTCAAGAAAAGTCAAATATAACTGTAAATAATATACATTTGGTTAGGTTTTCCAATATGGTAGTATCATTTTATAATAAAAATATAATTTTGATTGTTAAATTTAAAGTTACTTTTTACATTGAAAAAAAAAATGTTAAATTTTAAAAATTTTCAAAAAATATCATTTTTTGTTTACAACACTTATATACCAATTTAATAACAAAAAAGATAAATCACAATCATGATAAAGCAAAGGAAAACCGTATAACAAAAACCAAATAAGAAAATGGGTCAGAAATCAATACAATTTATAGAACCTCGCATCTTTAATCAGATATCCATGCAACGAAAAAATATTATAACAGTGAAACAATTAGCAAACAAGATTAAAAAGTGGATGTTTCAAGAAAGAACTGGAATTCTAAAACCTGGAAGTACTTAAGCTAGTGTCTAGTTCTAGGGACATTGTTATGAATTTGGCTAGCCACCTGTGTTTAAGATCAAAAGAACAGAGAAAAAAACTAAACAATTTCGACTATAAACTAAGTGAAAATTATTAAACCTCAAAATTTTTTATAGTACTAAATATTACGATCTTTTATTTATTTTTTAATTTATTTAATTATATGCAACAGCACCACAGTTACCGTAACAACAGTTTAAGTTATAGAAAGTAAGTAGTAAACGACGCAACGTTTATGTATGCTACAGAAACAGAAAGAAACTCAATTAGACTCAATCTTGCAGAAAATACAAATTAGAAGAAAAAAAAAGTTGTTTGAACGGATGAATCACAATTCAAAGTTTTTGAAAGCAAACGTCGTACATTTCAGTTTATCAACAACTAATAAAAAATATTGGAAAAAAAATAAAAACTATAAAATATGGAAATGATAGTACTATGATTTAGGGTTGTTTTTAAGTGCAGTAAAAATTTCATAAAATAGCTAACAAAATGACTAGTAAACCAATTACTTACTACTTTAAACTTACTTAAAAAATACTCTTCTTAACGCTTTATAATACTTTAAACAACAAAGATTGTTTATTTTTTGGTTAGTAAGTTTTTGTGGTAATATATTTTATTTCCGAAAGTCAATTTTCAACTACAAGAACCTTAAAATAGATAATAATATACAAGTTAAAGTTCCTACGCTAAAATAAGCATAAATTATTGCTTAGGAAAAACTAATTAAAACAAATATTGAACATTTAATATTAATTAATCTTTGTAAAATTATATTTTTTTAATTTAGAAATAATTTTGATACATACAATATAAAAACTATCTAAAATATTTTAATTGATTATTTTGTTAATAAATATCAAATAGTATAGTGTTTTAAGTTAAATAATTAAACAAAAACATAACTGATATCAAAAAGCATTATCAAGTTTTTATTAAATCAAAATGAGTTACGCAAGTTATATTTTAGTACATTTATTTTGTTATGATATCGCACTGTTCAACAATGTTGCCGCTAAAAATGGTGCCACAATCTACAACAATTATCGGGGTGCCATATAGTCAATACGTCAAAATTATATACACCTGTATATCGCACAACGCCCTCTGTGTTATTATGAATGAACCAAACTGTATAAATCTGACCACCAATTGACAAAATGGCTCCCAAGCAATTTTTTGCGTACGAGCTTAAAAAGTGTTGATAAGCTCTAGAAAAATGTAAAAGTACTGTGGCTCCCAAACTTGGGTGCTTCTTTGTATTTTTGGGTGCCACAATAACAATGAATACCCAATTATGGTGCCACGATGACAATTTTTATGTATATATATATATATATATATATATATATATATATATATATATATATATATATATATATATATATATATGTATATGTAACGCACATAGTACTTGAATTACTTTACGTAAACTAAAAATAACAAAAGTTAGATAAATTAAATAATATTTTGTGACATGAAACAAAAGAAAATTGTCAGTTTTTCTTAATTTTAAATAAAAAAAAACAAACATTAATTCCAATCTTGAAAATTTTAGCTTTAAAGAGGTTTTTATTACAACAAACAAAAAGTAAAACATTTCGAACTCAAATTTAATTTATTAATTGGTTGAATAAATAATGAATTTGTTTTGATGAATTTTCAAACTACTAAATTAAATAAATATTTTTTTAATAATATGAGTTTTTCACAAATAATTTGAGTATTTACTGTATGTAAAATTTAATTTAATTTTTTATTCAACATGTTACTTTGCTTATGCAACGTTCTTTGACAAATAAAATAAATCTAGTTAGCGAAAACGGTACTTTTTGTTAGACTTCTTCACCGATAAAGCGCCAGGTCAACATGTAACCTTAACTACGCGAAGCGCTCTCAACTCCTGAAGAAAGCGAGTTATTACTCATAAAACTCGGTTAAGTAGCTTAGAAAAAATAACGAAACAAACAAGCGGAGATATAAATGCAAAATTATAGGTACTATGCCATAGATAAAAACGCAAATGCATATATGACACATCGACATCGCGTTTAAAACTAATTCAAACAAATGAAATCCTTCTAAACTTGTTTGTACAAGAAGTTATGCACAAAATACGTCATTATGTAGAAATCACAACGGTATTTTAAGAATATAAAATAACAACAAACTTTATTTTACAGATTCGGTTCAAACAAACCCGAAAACTACTTGTGCAAAAAACTCAGTTTTCTAGGAAATAAAATAAATGTTTAAAACATTTTTTGTAAAGGCTTATTAATCATATAGACTCGAGGAAAACATCAGGGTCAAGTATATATGCCTTATCTAAAGAATCTAAAAATTAAGTTTAAGTTTATAACACGACCTGTCGCATACTTTTTTCTTAGAAATTGTAAAATCTGCAACAGTAGATTAAAGTGGAATTGAGCTGATTTTGTTACAAGCTGTAAATAGCCTTAAATTTATTGTTTTGTAGTTTGACGTTGCAGTTTGTTTTTTTTTTCGCGTTATAGAGGTTTTTGCTTTAGTATGATAAAACTGTACATACTGGCAAGTATACTACATCAAGTCTAGAAAAAAATTGTGCTGCCAACAACTCAAACGTCAATATTCGTTTGTTGGTGTAGTTACGTAATAGGAGAAAAAAGGTCTAGTGTGGCAAAATGAAAATTAAACATCCACATAAAACTAAGTGTTCAAAGTCAATTATTATATTAGAACGATTATGCGACAGGTGAAAGTCATTTAAAAAATCTTGAATTTTATTGAAAACTGAAAAAAAAACCATGTTAGTTAATGTCAAATTTGACAGATTAATAAGAGTGCTATTCTGTATCTAATTTTGTTACCTAAACGATTTTCGTTATTAACGAATTCATAAGCTGCAGCAATACGATTTTCGTTAAAAACCAAATTCTGTACCCACCTCTAAACAAAATCGTTCATGACACGTTCGTAAAGTAAATGATAACAAAGTCACTAATGTTTTTGTCTACAACAATACAAATCTATCTATATACAGTAAAAAATAACAGAAAAACAGTTTTTATATTATTTGAATACGTTTGCCGATTGGAAACGTGTGACAGAAAAAAAAACTATACTTAATAGTTTTATGCTCGAGGTACAGAAGGATGTACTGCAGACAAGTCTTTAACATATTTGTAGTTTCTTCTAATAAATAATCTTGGCAGCACTATTATAACAGGTGCTCTAGGGTTACCCTAAAAAAAGGCAAAACAGTATCTAAAAGTCTTAAGAAAAAGTAAAGATTAGAGAAGCAAATCCACTGCTAAAAGCTGCATATTCGACTTTATCGAACATATTAGTAGTTATAGACGAAACTAGTTTATCGTAAGGTGGTAACTGTAGTTAAAACTAATCTCATCTACGAAAAGACAGCATTTAGAACCTACATATACACGAGTACTAAGCGAAAATTGCACAAATGCAGACGAGTACTTCTAAAAAACTGGAAGACTTATTAAGAAAGTTAACCAAGTCTATTAACTTTTTTACTGCAATAAAGCAAAATAATTTAAAGATTAAAAATGAAAAATTTCAATTAAAACTATTGCAAATGAAAATAGAAAATTCTAGTACACAGTAAAAAATATATAGTTAAATTAACCACAATTTTTAGTTCCAGCAGGTCCACTCCTATTTTTAGTAAATTTATCAAAACCTATGGAACCAACTTCAACAACAGCATAACTGTCAAACTGTACTACATTAATTGTAACAACAACAACATTTTGATACATGATTTTCTAAAACTGCAATAATTGACATTATATGAGTTATTTCTACAACGTATTTTGTAAATTTACTGCTTATTGACCTAGCATTATCCCATCAGTAAAAGTAACTAAAAAATACAGTTGCTATTTACTCTAACTAAGTAACTATTAAAATGTTGTTAAATAAAAGTGAAATTAACAAAATTTTTTTTTACTGTGTATACATTTTTATGTAGTTAATAATATATAGATAAATATGCAAAGTGTTAAATTTCTCAATTAAAGTTATTTGCAATAAAATTGTCTAAAGGTATACGTTCTTGATTTAGTCCGTTTTCTTCTATTATTGCATCGTTATCTATTTCTATTTCTGCTTGCTGATTGAATGAATTAGGTTGAGATAGATTATTCTGCCTACACATATTATGCAACACACTACAGGCATAAATGATTTTAGCAGCACTTATCTGGTTGTATTGTAATGTTCTATGACGCAAAAGACAACAAAAGCACAAGATTTACGAATTCCAGTTACTAATGACAGCTCAATTAGATTCGTTTAGAAACTGTATCATAACGAATGCTGACGATGTTGTCAACGAATTTATAATGAAATTGAGACGTACTGAATACGAATAAAAAATTTACGAAATTTTGATAATATAACGATCGTTATAACTTAACGAGAAACTTACATAAAAAAGCTGTTATTAGTAATAAATGTAGTACCAATGTTATACTACTCTTTTTTTTAATTTTCTCAAAAAAGAATATAATATAACAAAAAATAATGTACGTTACTCTTGTCAAAAGTTTGATAACATAACACAATTACTAATTTATCCAGGTATATTAGTAGGTTTCGGTGTATTATGTTATTTTAGTATACATTTTTTTAAAGTTTAATGAACTTGTCTATAAAGCGTATAAAAAATAAAATTTTTGTACTGCTTGAAACAAAACAAATTTAGCTTTTATTTATTGTAAATCAAAGGATTTACAAAATGCGTTACTACGCAAATACAGTCCTCTTTTTTTATAATCCGTTATTTAGGCGTGGTGTAGGCCGTTGTTTTGTTCAACAAAATTACAAATTATTATATGAACTAAAGCAATAAAAGGCATGACTGTAACAAATAAGTTTTTTATTAATAGTTTTAGCGTAGATCATATAAAACTTTTTGATTGTAAACAAATATCTAATAAATAAATATGTATAATACAAATAAATAATAATATTATAAATATAATCACTAAAAGCCCATTAATAAATAAATTGTAAATTTTCTAAGTAAAAATTAAACAAGAATACTACGTTTACGGAATTTATGATTATTAATTATTATTAAAAAACAATTAGTAAAAAAAACGAACCTGTATTATAAGCACATTTCAAAAGGATTATGTTGGTTAAATAATTATGTGTTACGTATTCCTTAGAGCATTGTATTTTTAGATTATAAAACGAAACTAAGTAACCATCAAATCCCTATATATACATACTTTTAATACTTACATTATCCTATAAGCACCACGAAGAAGCTGTTTAATTGAAACTCACTTTAATTAACGAGATACGACTAGGAATTTATTCTGTACAT
The DNA here is from genome assembly GCA_035610365.1 of Aquatica leii. Taxonomy (NCBI): domain Eukaryota; kingdom Metazoa; phylum Arthropoda; class Insecta; order Coleoptera; family Lampyridae; genus Aquatica; species Aquatica leii. The sequence goes on from CM069432.1 coordinate 106,549,003, forward strand.
AGGTGTTAAAAATTAATTATTTATTAATTAATTTAACTGTAGCGTATATAGTAAATAAAAAACATAATCTTTTTTGAATTCCAATAAACGCTATTGATTTATTATGTTTAACATTTTTTTTACATAATATAGCAGCATGTGTTGTCTTAAATTTTTTTTTATGGGGTTATTGTACATTGTTTAAGAAAACAAGTAGAATTTGACATCACAAAATTCCAAGTTCTATTGATTAATTTTTATTCCCAATTTGCAAAATTTAGTTTGTTACTAAGCTATGCTTAAATTTAATAATAGATACAAGAATTGCTGTGGGTTTGTCATAAATTGATAAGAAACGACATCAAATGATAAAAATGTTTTGCTAGTATGACATCCTTACTCTGGTTTACTGTTTGCTATATTTACTATTCAAAGATTTATTAAACAGATTACTACTTTTGTCTAAAGTTCTGCCGTTCTAAACAATATTTATTGTAATAAATGTTTGACGTAAATTTTACAATAAAATAAATTGTCTGTAAGAACAAAAATGTTGACTTAGTATAAATAAATAGGTTAATACGTTTACTAAAAAGTGTACACCTTCATTCTATTTTCTAAGTAAAGCCTGCAAATCTGTCTCCAATCAATAAAAATCCTTGTAAATTCAAGTATAATGTTTACATTTTCAATACACTTGTAAGTACCTAAAAAAATGTATTTATTTTTTTACAAAAACAAAAACTATAGAATATAAAACATATGTAAGACAATGTAAAAGGAAAAGGAAAATAAAAATGTAACAAAAAAATTGTTTTGTGCTGTCAACATCGAAAACGCCAATATTTTTTTGTTAGTGTTATTACGTAACAGGCAAAAAAACCTCTAGAGCGCCAAAATTAAAAGTAGAAATTTGCATAAAACTAAGTGTTCAAAGTTAGTTATTATATTAGAATAAAAACAATGTGACAGTTAGTAGTAAATGTAGTAACAATATTATATTTCTAGTGATTTCGCATTAAAAAAAAATTTTTAAACTGTAATTTTATAAAAAGCAATACAGAAAACGACGTTACTTTTGTCGAAAGTTTAATAGCCTAACTCACTCAAATACAACGCTCGGCCGTAAATCCTCGCGTTTCTAAATATTTGTTATTCTATGCTTTACTTTCAATGCTTGTTGTGTTAATTATTATTATTTATAAAGTACGTAACAGAAGTATAAAACACTAAAAATATCTCTGTCAAATTAACAGTAGATTTAGCTTCGCACTTAACTTTTTTTTTGTAAATAAAAATCCTTTTACTTTTTTTGTTTCGAAAGTTTGCCAAATGCTTCAATACATCTCTTGATAGTTTTTATATACCAAGTTTTATCATATAATACTGATTTCTAATCAATGCACTAATGTTTTGTTAATTGATGTTGTGTTATCCCCGAATTTAATATTACGCGTACTGCTTGAAAAACTTTTTTGTCATCTTCAGGTGTCGTAGATGATATGAATTAAAAAAATTAATTTTGTTGATTTTTCATTTGACTAAAATTTATTTAAACATTGCTTATAATAAAACGTCACAAACGGTCTACACTGACCGTATTTTTTATATCTTCTAATAACCAACATAAAGATAATTTTTTAACACTTAGGGAGGGTGTCAGTATCCGATTTGCTTTAAATAAACTTTCACAAAAATTCTTTAATTTTTTTTAATTCTCGTGTAGAAAATGTCACAAAAATGTATAACTAAGCTATTTTCTGAATTATTCAAATAGTTTTCTCCGGTTTTCTTATTTTTCAATTTTATTGACAAAACTCAACATTTTATCAACATTTACCGTTTTAATGACTAATGAGTCATTATGTCGTCTTTCTCCTTCGTCTTCCATTTTGTCATCGTTTAATTTTTTTTTAGATTTTCAATAAATGCATCTGCTATTGTAGATAGGTATTGAAATCTAATTTTAACGGTTATCATGGATCTCAGTTTTCAGATTTCGTAAATTTGTTACAGCATCTATCAAAGCATTTGACACTATATTTTCTATGTAGGTATCGGAAAATCCATGCTTATTAAAAGATAACGATGTGTAATGTTTGTGTTTCCGCAACTTTTGTATTTATTCTCGAGAACAATATAACTGCTTTGAAATCGTTAAAAATATTGTTTACTGCTTTAATTTTGCATACTTGGTGTAAATAATGTAATTACCCACTGTTGAAAATGTCAAAGTAATTAATCATGTGACTTAATAATCTTCTTTTAGGTTTGGCAAACAAATAGCGAGAGAACAAACATGTGCGTTAAATTAGTATTTTAACAAAAATTAAAAGGTATCTTAATTATTGCAAACATAACAGTTAGTTGTTATAAAGGTTTTTCCAACTTTATAACTTGGATCATATTCAATATCGATAATATATATGCGAGATTTCATATTAAAAGTCATTTTCATATTAATCTGCTGCTGAAAGTTTATTTAGTCTTTCGCTTATAAATCTGACATTATTAATAAATGTGTTTTAAAAAATCTTTAATTAAACGTTATAAGTGGGAATAATACTAGTAGAAAATAAAATGCAATGGTTCAAGAATCTTGTTTGTAACTTCGTTATGCAATTTACACACTTGCAACAAGCACACAAAGCAAAACACTAAACATCACATAAAAAAACATAATGCGCATGCGTCCTTTTATAGTATATTAAAGAGCTAGTTTTATAAGGGATCATTTTAGCTCACGAGACCAAGGTTTAGAAAACTACCCGCGAAACGAGGAGTTTTCTAATGGTCGACTGCGCCAAAATGTCTTATGAAACGTATACTGTGTACTATTTTTTTCATTTTGAAAATTATATCTAAAAATAAATGTAAGTTACATAATACTTTTATTTTATTGATTAAGAAAAATTATTTTTTTTAATAATAATTTGGCAACATTTCAAAATTGATATGTTGGATAGTTGGATTGCTGTATTTTAATTTTCAAATATCAGTATTGCCAATCTAACAAAACCACAGTTCAGGTACTATAAAGTGTCAATTTTTGAAATCCTTAATAAATCTATAATACATCCCAGTACATCCTTCGTACATCTTCAAAATTTTAAAGAAATCCGCGTACATACATATAAATTTCTAGGAAGTCTTAATAAAAATCCTCGTGTACACCATAAATCTTCATGTGTTTGAATTTGAATGTAAATATGAATTTCTATTAGCTTGATTTTATTGTTATAAACACTTTCTTACTTTTTACATTTCTTTGTAATTTTGTTACTACTATTAAATTTATTATATTTATATTTATATGAACTTTGCACTTCTAATGAAAACTATACGAAAAATGAACATAGCGTTTAAATATGAGTTTATAATATACCGTGATATACATAACACATTCAAAAAAATGTTTATATGACAATTGTATAACACTGATCCGTTTACAAAGTATTTGGAAACTTTAAAACGCTAATTGAAAAGAATAGAATATTCTGTATTCAAATAACTAAAGCATTCGAAGGAAGATTGATTCAGTTTTTAAATTGAGTCGAAAGTGTTAAGAAGACTTTTGCGGTTTAAATAAAAAAATTGTTTAGTGCGTGTGTTAGATAAGTAAAAGTGCATCAACCAAAAATAAAAACCAGCTCTATACCAAACTTCAAGTAATTAGGACTTTTGGTTCGAGAGTTATCGTGGGTACATCCAAAGATAATTTAAATAAGATGCAGCACTCCGTATATAAACAAGTCAAGAGAAATTAGAGAAAAATAGTTATTTTTTAACGTAGCTTGCTTTCCTTTCAAGTTACTAGGACTTTTAGTTCGAGAGTTATCGTGGGTACATCATTACACATAGACACAGACACATACACACACACATACACAGACACCCAAGTTTTTTTTGTCAAAAATACATTTTTCTGATTCAGGAGACCTTAAAACGTAAAATTATGCAACAAAATTTTTTTGAAAAAAAATTGCGATCGTTATACTTTTCTTATAGGAAAGTAAAAATAATGCACCAAGTTAGCTCACATAAATTTATTAATATTAAAACACGCAAATATATAATATAAAAAATAAACAATGAGACAATTTATACTGGGTTATTCACGCTATACGGATAGAATATTGTGACCAAAATACGGGATTTTCAAGAAGTTTCAATTTTGAGATATATAAAAGTTTATTGTGGTTACTTTTTAATAATTTTCATATTATACAGGGTGTTGCAAAAACCGTAAAAGTATTAAAGTTGTGTTTAAATAAAACTTCCTGATTCTTTTCTAACTAAAGCTTTAACCTTTCCAAAAAAAATGTTTAAATAAGTATGGTAATAATTACTCTGATGGTTTTAAAATAAATATTGTGTTTAACTTTGTGTTAATTTTTAAGGATAATTTTGAATTGTTTGAGCTTTTTCCGCCTTCAGTAATTTTTTTTTACAGCTTAATTAATTTTTTTTTTTTTTTGAAATTTTCATTTTTTGGTTTGGTTTAATAATCGGCCTAGAGGAATTTTGTCGTTTTACTGGTAGTGTTTAGTGAAGTTTTACAATACCTTTTGTTTTTAAATGATTTCCTAAACTTTTTTAATTTTTTTTATTGACAAAATAAAAAGGTCTTGTTTTAATAGTTACAGTTGAGCTTAACGTAATTATTATTTGCGAGTGATCTAAAGTCAAATCAAAGTTTTTTCTTGCGTTAAAATTATTTGAATTAATATTTTTGATAATATTAAAGTCTATGACATTCAACATTTTGTTTGTATTAGTAGTCCTATAACTGTGTTTGCCAGTTGCCCAAACAACTCTGCCTGTTCTTTAATTGTGTTGTAGGGAACAATACGTTCCTGTAACAGTTACTAATCCGTACTTATTTTGGATGACAATACTTTATGCTTAAATATATTAAGTCTAAAATTATTTTGTTTTATGATGTTTATAGAGCTTTTAACAATGACAGAACTACATCCGTATGATCTTTCTTTGGAATGTGTAATGCGTAACCTGCGTTTAAAGTTTTATGTTTTTTTCATGACAAACCCTCTTATTGGCCATCATTTTAATTTGATGTTTGCTTTTAGTCAAGGTTTATATATTGTTAATGAATTAGTTGGACATATTTTATATCAAATCTTAAGCTTTTGCGGTTGTTATGTTTAAAATTATAAGCCACTTTCAGCTTAGACCGCCTCGTAGTTAAACACCCAGACTTAGTCTTGTCATAGTCTCTTCTTGAGAGCCAAAACAAGAAGTAGAACTTGGCCTTTGCCGTATTGTCGTTCGTGAACCCAAACAAACTAACGTTTCGCAAGACATTGCAGCTTGCATCTTTAGAGTGGTAAATGTCACAGTGACGTTTTGCAAGACATTGCAGCTTGCATCTTCAGAGTGGTAAATGTCACAGTGACATTTACCACTCTGAAGATGCAAGCTGCAATGTCTTGCAAAACGTCAGTTTGTTTGGGTTCACGAACGACAATACGGCAAAGGCCAAGATCTACTTCTTGTTTGGCTCTCAAGAAGAGACTATGACCAAGCTTAAGTCTAAGTGTTTTACTACGACGCGGTCTAAACCGAAAGTCGCTTATAATTTTATATTTCATATCATCATCCGTCATTTATCTTCGCACCGTAGCGAGTGTACATTACCAGGCGTGTTGTCTGGTTTTCAAAGTCCAGAAAGCTTTTTGAACCATAAACCTTCCTTTGATTTTGACGTTTACTTTTGTTGTATTGTTATTTTCGAATTTTCCAAATCAGTCAAGAATTTCTATTCTGCGTTAATCCACTTATTATCCCTAAGCACCAGTAAAACCTCATTTATGTTAAGTACTAAAATATTAATACAATGCAAAATTATACAAAATTGCAAAAAATATATAAATGACTAACAATTAGGGTAATTTTATAATGTTGAATATCATGCAAAACATAAAACAAAAGTTTCTTTTATAATGTAGTAGTTAAAAATAATAAAACTCGAGTATCGACCTATTGCGTTTTAACAAGATTATCATGAAAGGTTCGTTTTTTCTACTTACATTATCTATTATTAAAAGGTGTGTAGCATTGAATTTGTATTCCGGTGATTTTTAATTTTCTTGTTTTAAACGAGAATGTATCGTAAAGCTTAATTTTAAATAACGCGTTTAGATATTTAACTGTAAATTGCTGCGTAGACGTATAGATAATAAATTTACCATTATTAAATCTTTTATTAATTGGAACACATTTTGTAAACAAACGGAATTTTTTAGAAAATAATTGATATTGTGTTTTTGTATTAACGTTATCGTTAAAATGGAAAACAACAGAAATACAAAACAAACATTTAAGCTTTAAAAAGTAAAATGAACTTTTGTTTATTGCATTAAGACCTAATATATTTTATGGGTATATTAAATTAATACTTTTATTAACACACACATTGTGTATTTGTTTTTATTTAATATATGTATTTATTTTTTTTTTTTTTTTTTGAGTATATGTAATGTTTATTTTACAGAGGTTTTGGTAACGCCAAGGGCAAGTTGTCACGTAATCATTTATCTTGTGTAATGTTTTAAGGAAGATTTCTAATGTGTATGAATTTTATTTTTATATATGTTTTAGTTTTACAATAAAAAACATAAAGACAACTTAGGTAAGCTGAGAATTGTAAGTATTTTATGTTCTGTATGCATTTTGAAGTAGTATGAAAACAAGCTATTTCAAAATTTTTTTTATTCAATATTCAATTCAAGAAATAACTAGAAAAAAAACTTTTGTAAACCGAGCTTAGCAAAATGTAATAAAAAATATATGAGCAATTTCATTGAGTGATTAAGACCGTTATTTAAAGTAACTTTTAACAGTATAATTAAGTTTATTTAAGCAAAATAATGATAGTGTGTTTATATTGTATTTAGTAATATTAGTAAACTGTTTGAATAAATACAGTTTGTGAATGTATACGGTCTATAAAGTTTTACGTGATTAATATTTTTAATAAAATTACTAAAAAATCTTAATGTAATTAAAATAGAGCAAAGCGACAGAATCACTCAATTAGAGATAAAAGCGTTTACTTTTTATAAATCTAAAGTTATGAAAAATGGCCACCGAATTGGTAAAAAAACATTTTTTTTTACTTTTAAATTGCCGATTTTAGTTACCTTACCACGTAAACATACTAAAAACTGCTAAAATAAATTAAAAACTATATTTAACTATAAACACAAAAACATGTTTATTGTGTACTATGTAATAATAATGTAACAAAATGCTGTAAGCTAATAAAAAGTAAATGTAAATCAATCATTGTTATGGAAAATATAAATAAAACTTTTATACTTTTACTGATACAATATTTAATCAAATGCGCTAGGATTTATTATAAGCTCTCAATTTATCCATCCGAAAGTGACGATTCAGATATTATTTATTTTTATTGATGTTTTAGTAATCCTAAAGATTTAAGTGTTATATTGCATGAATTAATAGCATTTCGTATAAACAGATTTATTTAAAAAAAAAACAAGAACAACAAGAATTTTAGTATTTCTTCGTCTTCAAATATTGCTTTACAATAAAATGGCTTCTAAACGAATAATTTTTGTTTGAGAACCAGAATGTAAAGTTTAATCGTAAAGTTATTGCAACGTTTAACCTAATTTTTGTCTAGAAGTTTGATATGTCTTACATATTACAAAAGTTATTATTTTTATTAATTTATAAAGAAATCATATTAATGTGCAAACAATTGTACCTACTTAAGTTATTACAATTACGTTTTAGATAAGATGCTGTATTAAATTGAAAAGTTAATTTATAATAATGTTATATCATACATATATTATGTATAGTTAGCATAAACAAAGAAGTGAGACGATAAGACGTGACTGGCGTTGCTTTACTTTGAACATTTAATTAAAAATTGTTAGGGATAAAGTAAAGTATAAAAACGGCAACTGCAAATAACTATAACAACCAGAAACGTTGTAAGTTGATTTTAACCCGCATAATTCTAAAGACTTAAATAAAATTGTGAGATAAAGCCACAACGTAAAAAACATTAATAGTAACGCAATGTCAATGCAATTGTTGAATTGCCACTAGAGTGAACTTAAAAATAACGGTTTTACCTTTTTAGGGCTCATTAGCATAAGAAAACACGCTTCAATATATTCCTACAATTGCATCGACAAACCTTATAGTTTATTATTCAACTACAATAAGGGTAACCATCTCATGGTCAAAGTTACTATATATAAAAAATAACTGTAATAGCTATAACGGCAAAACATTGTAAGTTGATGAAAAACACACTATAATTTGGTAGTTTCGGTTATACCGGAAATAAAGATTCACAGATTTAGCTTGGTTTTCTAATTCTTAGCTTGCAATTAAGACAAATTTTCAAAAAATCAAATCAAGCTTTTAAATAATTAAGCCAACTACAATATTAGCCAAGCCAAGCTTTTACAGGTCAAACTATCAAGCTTTTACCAAGTTTTCAAGCTCTTGAAAATAATATTATTTTGATGTAAAACTTATACTTCAAAATATAGTTCATCAAAAGCACACACAAATCACAATAGCAAACAGCGCCAACTGAAAAAATTAAAACAAAAATTAAACAACTTCTAAATTTGAGTTCTAAGAAAACTAAATTTATTATTTATACTTTTTACATTGCAACGTTTTTTGTTTATTTAGCTGAACCTTTGTTTTGGTTACAACCGCAGATAAGCATAATCGAGTACACAAAGTACACTTTGTTATGTTAGATCAATGTAAGTACAAAAAAAATAAAGATTGATATTTCTTGTAATTATTTTATTAACAATTTATTTTGTAAATAACGAATAATTAAAAAAAAACATAATTAACGCAATGCATGAAGACGTTTTAAAATACGGATCTTACAGCAATTACCACTCGGTTAAAATCATGAGTTAATTATTATTTGAATAGACAAAACCGGCATGTAAACTTAATTGCAATTATCACCTTAAACCAAACCAAAAAAAAAATGTATTTACACCACAAGAAAACTTTTCCTTAAGTTTGTAGTCGTTTATCAAAAACACGCTGTGTACTAAGTTGCCTCATATCTACAGATCAATTAGAAGTCAAACGTGTACGCGTCATCAAGTATACACATTCAAACCTCGCATCGTAAGTACTCTGTAAAGCCAGTATTGTGTGATTATAACCCTGCTTACTACACGTGAATAAACCTAGCATTGCTATAACTATAAAATTGTGTAATTGTTATTATAAAATTAATTATTAGATAATTAAGTAGATGCAACTATAAATTTGTGTTTATTTATTAATTTTTCTCTGACACCCACGTAGAAGTATAGATCACATCTGATTTGGTATACTAGACGTTCCAAACCCATAAACTACTTTTGCGGAAGAACTAAGAAAAACTTGGAAATAGCTTAAAAGCTTGACAACCAAGCTAAGCTTATATCTACTAACATTAAACCAAAAGCTTTTATTTTTGAAAATTTTTTTCTGCCTTAGAGAAAAACTTTAAAGAAAACGGCTGTTCCGACAATTAATTTATGTGTTACCAAAAAAAAGTTAATGAAACAAAACTATTTTTACTGTTCAATTAAAAAATTCATTCATCAAATAGCAAACGAGATTTATTTTTTGTGGAGGTTTTCTTCTGTTTAAGTGAAAAATATTTAAAGCTTTATGAGGTTTAAACGTATTTTTTTACTTTTACAATATTATAAATAATAAGAAAATCAACAACTCATTCATAAAAAAAAATATTTGCACTATTGCCATTTCTTATTAAATCAAAAGTTGACGCCCAAACAACACATACCCATCTAAATGTAATTTAATAGACGTCTAAAACCATCTACGAACGTCTAAATAAAAAAGTTGATAGGTAATAGACGTCTATTGTGGTATTAATTTTATTTAGACCTTAAATTTACATAATTTAGACTACTTCTAAAGTTGCGAAAATCTTGTATCATAATTAGAGTTTTATAAATTTTACATAAAATAAATTCAGCAAAAGTTATTTCTAATGGACGTCTAAAATCTCACTTTATTTTACTACTTTTTAGTCACATGAGGAAAACATACGAAAACAACTTTTTGTTTGTTAGCAAAGAATAATTGTGCAAAAAGTAACATTCAATTGAAGTATTTATGATACCAAATACTTTAACGCATTATCAAGAAATTAAATAAACAACAGAAAATATATTTAATTACATTTTTGCGTAAAACAGAATATTAAAAACAAATTAATAGTCTTAAAATTATTATTTTTATGAGTGTGATATTTTCTTTTGCGATTACAGCGATTACAACGCTTATCTTACAACGTTAAATCACTAGCACTCAGAGCGAATTCTTTCGAGTCTCGGTTATCAGTGTCAGATCACATCATTGTCGAAATTGCCAATTCATGCTTGTCAGAAGTAGGTGCAATAAGCGTTTTACTTTAACGAATTTATTAAAATTACGTTGTTCAATCCAGTGTGTGTGTATAAAAACCTGTGTAGTAGGTAAGTACTTAAATAAGTGCAAACAAAAACGTTATGTTTTTTTGAATGCAAATTTGAACGTATTAAACCTTTTATTGCGAATCATCTCAATAACATCTAAATTTTTATTGCATACAATTGATTAATACGCGTTGTATGTATGTTTAAGTTAAACATTTTCAGTATTTTACTTACATTGTAGTCTAAAAACGATAATGATAGCAATATGTGGATGATTTTTTAACATTCACACAATTCTCTATGGTTTATTGGTTAGATGACCTTCAACAGCATCATAATGTAACGCTTATGAAGCGTTATACACGGTGATTATCCCACAGTATAATGTAACGGTCTATGTTTATTTTGAGGTACTATATTAAATCTGCTGCGCTTGACATTGTTATCTGAAAACGAACTTAATTTCGAATTGAATTTACAACGCATTTTATACATGATTTATTAAACATCTAAATTAGTTTTTTACATACTATCTTCTATAATTTTTGATTGGAATATGTACGAGAAATAGTTTTTTTTTTCTAACCAAACGGCACATTATATGTACTATGTACATGATGGTAAAAACTTAGATCTTATATGTAATATCTTTGCAGAGGCAGTTCACCTTCAGTTCACTACAGATAAACCTATAGATTTAACAGACTTGTCAATCAAAAAAACCATTCAAGATTGGCTTCGATCGCCAGCACGTTATAACTACAAAAAGAAAAGTAACCCAAGAAGTACGCAAGAAAATTAATCTTTACATAACCCAGCTAAATTTGGATACATGTTAAGGCAAAAGCTGGTATTCTGGTGTTATTCAAGTGCAAAATAGAACGTATAGAATGTATTGTTTTTAGTTTTGTTTTAAAAAAATATTACTCAAAGATAGGCGATGTCTATTGCATATGTTTATTTGTTTATTTTATGTAAAAAAATATATTACAGGTTTTTATAATATTTTTTATTAAAAAAATGTACTTACCAATTCGGTTATATGTAAAAGGTTTGAATATCTCTACCACTTTTATAATTTAAAGCAACTTCTAATTTGATGTATCTAATGTACATAACCGATCTTTAATCGAATAAAGAAATCACATTTAAAATCAAAAAAATTGTGTGTGTCAGCTCCGACGCACGACTGGAGTTTACTCCTTAAGTTCGATAGTCTAACCAGACGCAAAAAGGGTTTATTTAACTTAAAAAAGATTGATACTGTATGAACGTAAAAAATAACTTTTCGAAAGAAAATTTTATGAAAACATTATTATAATGAAAAAATATTGTCGATTTTTCTGATAATATTATCGAATTATTGACTAGAATTGTTAATATTTAAAAATTATTTATAAAATAAATCATAATAACCTGGTAGAATTTTTAGACATCGAATTTTTGGTTAGGTGAGAAATTTTCTATTTTATGTGGATGCGCTCGATAATTCATATTGGGTTAATTATTATCTAATTTTATGTGTTGTTCTCAAATATATATTTATATGAACTACATCGATAATTATTGAAATATTTAATAAATACAAATTGCACATGCTCATACATATAATACATGAATTATAACGCAGCCACGTGTTTGTTAGATGTTCCGGCAATATCATCTACACCTCTTTCTGCCATAGTTATTTGAAAATACTTTCAGTTCACTTTAGCGGAACACAATGATAAAGATTAAAACTTCACAATAACAATATTAATTATTGATATTTATAATAAAAACAGCAATATAAGTAAAATTAGAAAGTTGCGCGACATAGGATGCGCACCAAAAACGTAACGAGGTCATTCATCGATAGATTTTACTCCTCAGATTTTTCTCATACCGGGTCCCTTATATATGCAAATCGATTCTTAAGGAGTAAACTCCAAAAAGTAACGTATTCTGCGTCTTTAAGATGATATCTATACGATGTCTCATTTTCGCAAAAAATGAACGTCTAATATTGGCATATTCTTTATACACATTATTCAGTCTAAATTTGTTATACTCTAAGACATCTTTTAGAGATACAAAATTTAACGTTAAATGTACGTTAAATTATAATGCTACAACTCGGTACAATTAAATACATCTTTTAGAAGTTGAGAAACGAAACATTGTAAATACGTTTAAAACTAGATTCAAGTTATACGTAAATACCGCGGACATTTAGATGTCGAATATCCGCCCGACTTTGAGTAAATTATACTATCTATAGACCATCTACGAGTACGTTTTATTTATGTCTTTTAAACATTAGCGTGTTGTTTGGGCGAATTCATTCAAATAAAATATTTAGAAGTTTTTTAACGTGCATAGTAGTATAGATTGTAATAAAAGTATTGAGAGCGAGATCTACGCGTGACGTCAGTTCGTCACATGACTTTGGTACAATAAATCGAGCAATCGAGCAACTCTTTACATTTACTATCCTTAGGTACATTCCACACAAAAAGTATTAGAGCACCAAATTAAAATTAAATTTGTGAGATGTTTCAAAATTTTGTGAACCGATTTCTTCCTGTTTAATTCTAATAAAATTTAGTAAAGTTAAATAATAAAAAATAAAAAACTTGTACGTAGGCACTAATTATTAAAATCCAACTAAGATGTATTTTAAAAATAAAACATTTTCTACAATGAATATATACATTTTATAGTTTATTTAAAGTTTGATAAGAATTTAATAGTACATTAATACATATTATATTTTTAATAAAACAAGAAAAACCTTAATTTGTTAAGAGGATTCATAGTTATTAGCTAAATATAAATTATTAGAATTATTAGTTTACCAATAATATATAAATGTGTGAATTCTTTAATTATATTTATTTTACATATGTTTCAAGCATATATTTATAAACCCTATCTGCAGAAAGGTATTCTTTGAAAAAATGAAAGGTATTTTTCGTTCACTGTAATTTATGTTTTACTTGATACCAATCCATGTTGGTTGCCTAACATGTATGTCACGTAAGATACACGTTTTTATGAAGGCCTCATATAACCTCAAACGTTTAATTTACAAAATATTATTTTTTTACTTTATACGTTTTGAAACTGATGCCACAAGTCGTCTAAATTATGCATTCATAATTCATTATCTTGTACGGTAATGACATTGACCTATACATTTTTATTTATATTTTTGTTTTATTATTTTTTTTATTTTATATTTATTTTTTTTCTTCTTATTTGACGTATGTAAGTAACTATGTTTACATGGCATAAATAAATTATTATTATTATTAAATTATACAGAAGTGAGTTCGGTTTGTACAAATATGAAATTAGTTACAAGAAAAGCACAACGTTGCCAAACCGCTAATAAACTTGCAAGTGTCGTGTTACTTGTTAGTAGTACAAAATTTATAATTATAAAATTTTTTTGCACTTTACTGGATACGTGATTTTGCTTAATCGCCAACTATATAAAAATTATTTTATTGCTGACAGTAGACTTTACGTACGTAAATTCATTAATAAAAATATAGTCAGTGTTACTTATGTATACTATTCATACTAACAAAAAAAAATTTAAAAGTTTGGTTCAACTCAAATGATTAAGATTTTCTTTAAAGATTTACGACCAAGACAATTTACATGCAATAAATTGTCTATTTTTTTATCAAAAAATTTGTACTAATGTATATTTTTTTTTGTAAGTTGTTTAGGCGAAATAAATAGATTAATCAAAGTAATTAGTAAAATATTTGTTCTAACATTAAATGAAAAATTCTGTTTAAAGTTATTCTGCTCTATTGCATAAAATTTGCTTTTCCAGTTAAGTTTAATGCAGTTAATAGTATTATTTATTTTAAAACTTGTTTTTACATAAATAATTATATTTAATCACTTACGTTTATAGATGTAAATCCTACAAAACAAATACTCCCAACGCTGCACAAAAATTGACTTAGAAATGCGTAAGAAAATATATTTTCAATTTTTTCAGTAAAACTACAAAAGCAAAAATTAAACATCAGTAAGATTATTGTAAGTAATTAATTCTAATACTTACTTAATTAGAGCAATATGATGTTCAGCACATTTATTCAATTGGGTACAAACATACATATCCAAAGAATTATATTCTTCTAATGCAGTGTTTATATTTTTATCTATTTTAGACTTTTTTGTTGTTTTTATAATAGTCTCTTGCAAAATAGAAAAATAAGCTGAGCAAAGACTCATCATACTTGTAGATAAGCTATCAAATCCAATACTTGTCCACGAAGCTGAAAACAAAGCTACGCATTGAAACAGGTACACAATTAAATGTATAACCATCGGTTTTTTTTGTATATTTACAGGAAAACTTAAAAAAACTGATTGCATTTCTTGAGACTGTAAAAAAGGTGATGATAAAATACAAATTGTTGTAGTGAAAACGCTACAAAAGAATAATTTTACAATTACATTAGAAAACTTTATCGTTTTTTGAAGATAATGATCTAGTTTTTCATCGTAATAAGAAAAATTCGACGAATGTAAAAAATCCAGTAAATCTAAAAATTCGGGGGATTTAAAATAAAAAATAATAAATTTTACGGAACAGTTCAAAACTGCAATAAACATTGTGCCGACTTGTATTAATTGAGAAAACTCTTTTATAGACATTATAGTTATAAACAACGATAAACCAAATGTTAGGAGTATTACGTATTGTGTCAGTCCATATAAGCGATAAAATATTGAAGCGTTTCTTTTAGGCCATAATCCCGTATAAGTCATTAATATTCTTTGAAATTTAAATGCGTCGGAATTTTTTGAAAGTCTCATTTCAAATATTGAATTGCTAAGGCTTAGCATAAAAGTATGCAACTTTATAATACAAACAGTTTCAAAACACTAATTACAAATAAAGCAGTTTCTAAAGTGTTTGCAGAAAATAGAATCAATAAAATACATTCATAGTACTTAATTAATAGTTAATGCTAAAACACGGTTTTGTTAAGTATATGTTAGACAAATTTAACATGTAATTATACTATATAATATGCATTCTAATAGATTTATATAACAGTTTATATCTAAATTTTCAAACATACTTACTTTATCAAGATTAGGTATTTAATTACACATCTTTCCGTTCCTGAACACGTACATCTGTCATTCAACGTTACTATTAAATAATTACTCCCTATTTCCATTTAAACGTGTAATTTATTTAATAGTTCATATTTTATGCTTGATTGTTACTAACTTAAGTCTGTATTAATTCGGCCGACGTGTTTTTTACACGTATTATACGCTTACATTTTTTATTGTTTTTAGTATATGTATATTACAAGTATTTACATTTATTAAAATATCTTATTTTTGACTTAGTGTTTTTCAAATTTTAACTACACGTTAAAGATTGTTATCTATCTTTTCTATTGTATTTAAGCCTAAAATTGCTGGAAAATCATTACTAGTTTATATAACCTTAAATTCTAATGTCAAATTAGAATATAATAGTAATAGATGCCCAATATTTTATAAAATAAACTCGCAGAGTATATCCAAGTATCTAAAATTACAAGCATTTCTTTAATTTTAGTAATTTTGACAAATCTCTAGCTGTATTACACATCGTGTCAAATACATCAAAAGCTTCACTTTGAAAGTTGTTTTTTGGTGTTTTCAAAGGAATGTCAGCCAAAAATTGTGACTAAAGCACTACATATGTTAATATACTCGCCCTAAAATGAGAATGAGTGAGAGTATAATAATATAATCACCGCGAATAATAAAACATAAATCAGATTCATTACATTACACGTGAATTAAAAATTGCATGTGTACAACTTTTTGTTATAACAATTTACTTTTATTACAACTACACAATCTATTACGTAGCTAACAGTTTAGTAATTTTAACAAGATGTTTAAGAAATCTAGTAGTGAACAAGTTATAATTCCAACATTTAGTTTAACAAAAGAGTAAGTTTTAAAGTAATGATTTTGTACGTAAATGTAACGTGCCAATAATTTATAATTGGTTAAACGATGTAATAAATAATTATTAACGTTTTTTTACAAAAACAACAAATTAAGATCTGCATAGTTTGTACAACAACGATAGAACTTTCTTTTTCCAACAAAACTTTCTACTTTATATTTGTTACATAGCCGTATTTATTGTAATGTACGTTAAATTATTTGCAATTTGTAAAACCAAATTAAAACAATAGCAAAATAGCAAAAAAAGTTTTTGTTTACTTATGATATTCCTAATAATTTTATGTAACAAACACGATACGAAGATTTGAGTTAAATTGATTTAAATCATGGAACTGTTTTATTTTAATTATCTATACTGTATAATGTATATGCATATGCATGTGCAATACACTTCAAAGTTTGCAGGTTTAAAAGTTCGCCACAAATCTAATTCAAAGCAAAATAAAGTTTAATTTAAATTTGAAAAATTGATATTTTATACTCAGTACTATTATATTTTATAAGAGTTCAAATTGTACGTAGGTAAATCGTGTTGTGGTCGACACAAAATTGATAATGTTTAGCAACAGCTTCAAAACAAAAAATTTATGATTCACTCTTGTTTCAAACATAAAGGAAACCTAACTGCAATAAAATAGCTATAAGTCCATCGCTGTTTCACTTATTTGAATCAGTACAGTTTCGGTATTTTAAATTCAAATCTGTTGCAAAATAAATGTTGCATACGGTTTACGTTTTGAAAACTTCGTTCTTGAACTGATACTAAATGATCAATAAATATATAATTTTTTTGTTTCAATAATGAACCAAAACAATTCTTTTAATAATATAATAATACATTTTCGAATGCACGTTTCAAATTTTATTGCACAATAAATATTTTTAAATACAATATCACATTGAGTTTTTTACATATTGCAACTTTCTTTGATGTGGTCTTTTCACGGAAGCTTCGAAAACTGCATCAGTTACTGTTGGGTAGCAACTTTTAACCGCATCTGTAACATATAAATAAATATTTCATTTATAAACAACACAAACTTAATATAAATATCACTTTAGCAATCATAAGAAAGTTATAAAAGCACTGTGAATACCTTTAGCTGTACATAATCGTATAGAAAACTTGAAGAATTGAACTGTAATTATAAAGCCTAAAGTATCATCAGATTTACGCAATAATCTAACTTAACACAACCATGTGTGTTAATTTACATTTTTTTTATATAAATTAAAACATGATACATAACGAATAGAAATAATGATAATATTGATTACATTTATGGATTATAATTAAATATTTCGACTTACCGTTTATTGTTCTATTTTGTAATTGTACACACAGCATCACTTATCAAACTACAACCGAACAAATGAAACGATATCAATTTGCAGCGCAAGCGTTGACGACAGTAATCAAAAGTATAGCAACGACTAATGCTGACTAATCACAAAATATTCGTTTTTACTAAAACGATTTCACTGTTTTGAAAATAATTCAATCTTATTTAATCGATCTTGAAATAATTCTAGTTATTCAAAAAATATTCGGTTTTAATAAATCAGTTTTTAGACGGTTGCTGATTATGGGAAAAAAATTGCAAGTACTGAAACGGTTAAAAACTGATTGTGAAAAATCGGAACTCTTTCAATGTATTTACTGTTAGTTACATGTAAATGATAAAAAAATGGAACAAATACGAAACAACGTAATGAAACAATTGTTTTAATTTTGTGACTGTAACAGTTTCAATCCGTGTTTACTGGGATAGAGATTGCAAAACTTACCACTAGATAGAACCAGTATACGACCGTTTCACTTTTTTTAGGTTTATCAGCATTGGGAAATACTGTTTAATGTATTTCCACAACTACCAACATGTTACGATTTCTATAGCACCAATTTAGTAAATATTTTACCAAAAGCGGACCGTCACTTAAAATTGACTAGTATAAGCTTAGACTTAGTTAAAAATACTACTCTTGCTGGTTGCCTACAATTTAAGAAGTAACTAATCAAAAAACCATTGTTATTGTAGGATTTGTATATAAAAGATTTAAATAAATAAAAACATATGCTGTAAGTTTTGACAATTTATTTCATTAGAAGTGGTTTAGAAAGCTCTTCAAATTCATCTTTGTCAATCAATCATAAAGTTTTTTAGCTAGCGTACGCTTTCGTTTAGGTGTGTTAATAATTTTTGCCATTTTCAAAATTTAATGTGCTTCTTTTACCATTACAAAATCATTTACAATGTTTGAACATTATATTTTTAAATGTAATTTAAAAAAAACTTATAGTACCTTCAATTTTTTCTGTGTGCTTAACAACTTTGCTAAAACAATTGTTTTTTTAGTATCGGATTTTTATCTACATAGCTGCCATATATTCATAGATTATAAAATACTTTGACCAACACTAATGTGCGATTATTACAAGTTAGCTTTTTAAAACAATTTTAATATTTTTTATCATTTTATACGAAGATTATTCTTTATATTATGTAACCGTCGTTGGAGGTTGTTTGATTACTTTTGTGAAAGACCCGGTATTTGAATTGACGTTATTCTTTTTATGTATTTTGGAATTGTTTTATAGATTTCAGATTGATTTTAAGAAGTTATTTTACGTTTTTAAATTCAACTTTATAATTCAAAGTTGTGGATAAAATTTTGTATTTATTTATTTAGAAATTGTTACGTTGCTTAAACGTCCGTATTCTACGTTTGTGTTGATTTGGCATTTTCTTTTTTTGGTGAAAATTCTAGTTGTAATTTATATTTCCCTTTTGAGATATAATTGTAAATAAATATATTTTAGCAGATTGTTTATTCTAAGTTTGTGTAAAGGTTTTTTCCTTTAAGCACATTCTCAGTATAGTCGCACTAATTTTCCTTGCATTAGCTCGATTAAATTACGTTGTAATGAAGTCATTATTTTAATTTATTTGGCAGTTACAATTCAGGTTGAGTTAGCTAGTCAGCTAGTTGAGTGACAGTTGTTCGAAATTACTGAAGTATTGGGATGTAGGTGGGTGGTGGTAAATTCACCTTCTTTAGATGAAGAATTACCGCGGAAGTCATTAACAATGAATCAGTAAATAGTTTGTTTAAAGAAAAAACTTTCCTATTTTGTAAAGCAATTACGGCTTATTGAATTTCACTGGATACCGGTTTGGTTTCATCTTAACGTATCGTGGGTTTGTGTGTTAGTTTGTGTTTTGCAATCCAATTTTCGCTTTCGAGACGGTTTTTGAAAATTTTCCGACGATAAATGTTTTATATGGTTGTAGTACTTCATCGAAGTTCCGGACGACGTTAATTGGCCAAAAACTAACCAGAGATTGTCTACGAACAAACTATCAAGGTATTTATTGATTACCGATTAAGTTATTTATTCGTGAGTTCAGTGATTGAAAAACTTTAAAATTTATTATGAGAGTTCATTGATAGTTATTGAATATTTTGATGATTCAAATCCTTTATGGAGTTTAAATGTGCTAATTTTAATTCTAATTAATATTATTATTAAACGACAAAACTAAAAAACGTAATGTAACCAACGCTTAAAGTGTTTTATCGAAATTAAGTAAAAGCAAGAAAAAAGATATTCTTATATTTGCGTACCATAGTTTAAGACTGTTTTGTTATGTATTTTTTTTATGCGTACACGGCCGTGCATTATTTTTTTTTCTTTAAAAAGGTAATTTGGTTTCATTTTATTGTTTTCAATTTGTTTCAGTGTAACCATGTTATTCTCATTCAGTTTCGTTTTAATTTAAGATTTTAATTGCGTCAAAGTTTTAAAGTAATTTTCTGTTTTATTGCTTGTCTAACTTCATTTCAATTATGTAATAAATGTTAAATTGTTAAATGTAACGAAGCTTTTATTCAGTCGGCCTTCGCATTTCTAAATTTTAGATTATTGCGGTTTTTTCGTGTGATACACTTTTAAAGTAAGTTCCATTTGAGTGTAGCCATTTGAAGCAGACTTGTAGTTGGCAAGGGCATCTAGTCCATTGAGCTTTACACCTTCCTGTCGCCCTGCGATTTTTGACTTTTCATTGTGTTTTTCTGTTGAGTTTTCCAAACAATCACGGAATTTTGAATATAATCCACCTCGTCTTTACTGAGCACTGGCAATAACTTTGTTTATGTTACTTTATTTCAGGCAAGTGTCATTGTTCCAACTTTGGCACGTAACAATTAATACTCATTATCTAATAGTATATTACATAACGAGAGTTGTAAGTAGCTTATTATATGCGATTGAAAAAGTTGCCCGTGAGCGGAGAGCGTAGTAATGTAAGTTATTTGAAGTTCGCGCTTAATTAAATGTAAAGATTATTGAATTAAATGTATTTTAGATATAATCAATGCTTAAAGTAATGATGTTTTTAAACAAATTAAATAACTATAGCAATAAAAACTTACCTTATCTGTTTATTTTTGTGTTGTAAATTACAATTTCGAATTAGGTTAAAATTAATTCTATTAAATTATAATGACAACCGTCACAATCACGCACTTGATTTTTAATTCAAAATTAACATCTTACATTTTCAATTTGATTTAGCAACAAGTAAAAAGTTTTAATCATTTTAGTAGTGAAAAAAATTGTATACAGGCTGTATCAAATTTCGTGTTAAGTACAGGGATCTCGTTCATTATCAAAGATAGAGTGTTGGTTAAATGGACAAAAATGATCTTTAAGTTATGCCTAAATAAATTCAAAAAACAAAATTTACCCCCTCTATAAAGTTTTTGAAATATGGCAGAAAATAATAAAATTAGTGTTTTTGATTTTTAGCTTTAAAATTTTTATTTGGAGAGGTATTTAAAAACTAAAAAAACTTTCTTAACAAAAATTTTTCTGCTCTTCCAGATGATGGAAATAAATTTTTGTTATCGTTATTACTTGACTTTATATCGATACCAACTTTTGTTTTTTATATGGTAACCATTTTAAAGTTTTATGCCATAAGATAGAGAAAAAAATCTTGATTTCAAAAAAGTATATGTTTATAAAAAAATCAAAAATAAGTTTAATATTTAAAGAAAACCGTTCCGATTAAAAATTTAATAATAAGTGTCAATAATAGCAATATCCGTGAACAACAAATACATTTTTAAATTAATAAATAACCTAAATTTAACTACAATAAATGTTAAAATTGACGACCTTGATTTTCTAGACACACTACACATCTTCACAAAACTTGTTCTGCAGCACGTCTAATGTGAGCCCTCGAACAATTTCTACATGCACTAATAATTTGCTCTCTTAGCTGCTCAACAGTGTTCGAAGTTACAGAATACACTTGATCCTTAACATAACCAAAAGTAAAAGTCTAGTGGTGTTAGATTCGGAGACTTCTCAGGCCAAAGTATGGGTCCATTTGTTCCTAACCATCTGCCTGGAAATTTTTGGTTTAAATTATTTTAGACAACTTGCGTATTGTGCGCAGGGGCACCCGTCTTGTTCAAAATGAATTGATTCGAGTTGATTTAGGGGAATTTTGTTTAGGAAATTTTTAAACTCGGTTTGTAAGAAAGTGGGATACATATCAGAATTTAAGTGGCCTTCATAAATGATAAGTCCGATAATCGTATCATTAAGTATTCCACATCAAACATTAAAACTAAACTGAACTTGAGGTCTAACTTCTATAATTCTTCCTTAATTTTCTATGAACCAACTTAATAAATTTTCAATCAAAACGGTTTTCTTTAAATTTTAAACTTATTTTTGATTTTTTTATGAACATGTTATACATTTTTAAAATTTTTTTCTCTATTTCATGGCATAAAACTTTAAAATGACTACCATATGAAAAACAAAGTTAGTATCAATATAAAGTAAAGTAATAACGATAACAAAAATATATTGCCATCATCTGAAAAAGCAGAAAAAGTTCTTTTAAGGAAGCTTTTTCAGTTTTTAAATACCTCTCCAAATAACAATTTTAAAGCTAAAAATCAAAAACACTAATTTTATTATTTTCCGCCATATTTCAGAAACTTTATAGAGGAGGTAAATTTTGTTTGTTGAATTTATTTAGGCATAACTCAAGGATAATTTTTTTCGACTGAACCAACTCTCTATCTCTGATAATAAACGAGATCCCTGTACTTAACACGAAATTTGATACAGCATATATAGACCACGCTTGAGAAAATGATTATAATCTGCGCACTTATATCTTTCGACGCTTTGCGTCTTGCGATATAATCTGCTGTTTTTCACTTTTTTAAGTGCAGGTAAGTAATTTCTCAATATTACCCATTGGTTAATAATAAAGATATTTGCATTTTCTGATAATTCTATAACATTTGTAAAAAAAAAAAGTTTACAAAACTGTTTATCATAGGTACAAGAGATTTTATTTAATGCTATTTGAGAATTTAAATTGTTTATTAAACAAATTAAGTTAATTTTAAAAATATAAGTTATTTAAAGTTTGCGCTTAACTAAATGTGAATCTTACCAAATTAAACATATTTTAGATATAATTAACGCTTATAGTAATAATGTTTTTAAACAATTTTAGTAACTTTAGCTAAAAAACCGTTATCCAATTATTTTTGTGTTATAAATCACAGTTAAGAATTACGTCAGAATTAAAACTGTCACAATCACTGACTTAATTTTTAGTTTTAAATTAATACGTATATTAAATCTTTAATTTGATTTAGTAACAGGTAGAAAAAGTTTTAATAATTTTAGTTGTAGAGGCGTTTCATTCTGTCGTGAACTGTGACCTTAAGTCGAAAATCGGAATTAATAAACTAAAAGTCAAAAATTTGACAAGTCTATCTGAATTCCAAAAACGTTAGTCTACTTAAAAGGCACTCACGTCAATAAAAATTAAAAATAACTAGATATTTGTTTATTAAATAAAAGTTAATTTACTTATAATAATACTTAAAGGCCTATTAACAACAAATACAACGATAAAAGCAAAGATAGGTTAGAAAAAATGTACCGGCGAATGTTTGTAAGACGGATAATAACAATGTTTCGACCTATACAGACTACAGCGCCACAGTTCACGAGATCCTGAAAGACGTCTAGAAAAAATAGTACACATATTGCGATGTTTTGGGACGTTGATTTATTGTTGGTTGCAAAAAAATATGAGCTACAATCGTTCGATATTATTAACAAGTTTTATTGATACTAACGTTTGTGCACTAAATTATAGTAGCAATTATTGAAAAACAAATGTAGTAAAGTACATGTAGTAGTAAATAAGTTAGTTTTAAGACAAAAAGAATTTATGCTAAGAATAATAATATTTAAAAAAAAATCAAAATACCGCCAACGGATGTGCGACAAAAGGGTTAGTTCGGAAAAAGGAAGTGAGGGTGGGGGAGATAAGAAGAACAGGAAGGTATGGAGACCATGAAAAAAGTGAAAGAAGAAAATCTTAAAGTATGAAAAAGAAAGGAAAAGGCATCGATTATAAAAAAATATAGAAAATTAATTACTAAATCTAAGAAGAATTATCGACAATCTAAAAGTTAATAATTAATAATAATAACTAAAATAAAAAGTGGTGTAGGTATGCACGTGGATACGACAAAAATGAAAAGAAATTAAAACTAAATTAAAACGAAATTAAACAAAAACTTGTGGTGAATGTGTTGAAACTGAAAGGAAGAGTTTAACTTCTATAAATTATTAATACATCTGAGGGACTTACCAATAATTAACCCTTTATTTGTTTACATAAAGACCAAGAATGTGTGAATCTTCATAATTTGGTGGCCCACCGACATGGAACATTAGTAGTTTTCTACAAACTAAAAATTAGAACTGTAAGTTGTTAATAAAAATTTTATATTTAAACCATTAGGATAAGGATTAATGAAGGCATCACTTACCTAATAAATTAAACAGATTTTAATACAAACAACGCCTGAGTTCAGTTAAGAAAATGTTAGGTAACTGATGACCTCACAAATATACTGTAGATGTAGATTAAAGTAAGAATTTCATGCATCAGCATTTTTTAATTATATGGTTACATTGCGTATAGCAAAGTTGCATACAGAGTGCACAAAAAAAAAGTGATGTATGGATAAAATTTGAATACATTTGAATATTGATAGGACTTAAAATAAAGTTTTTATTGAATTTAATTATTTACTTGCGACGAACCTTTAAACATTGCAATATACATATATATACCACAGCTGAAAAGTTCATTATAACCTGCGCGACATATCGCTCTGTTATAATCATACATTTCTCAACCTCGATATATATTATACTATTATTACGTGTTAGTCATTACTTGTCAGTATCTGTTATGATCTATTTACTTAGCATCTAATTGACCTTTTCATTTGCAGAGCTATCTCTCTCTGTTATGTATAACCATTGTTTTTATATAAGATAGTTACGCAACTTCAATGTAAAAAACTCAACTGGAATATAGGCAACTTATTAAACATTTTATTATTAACACTTGAGAAGTAGCGACCTCTGGCAACAATTATTTAAAAAAAGATACAGTTACCTACAAGTTTTGTATTTATATTTGTAACTCAGTTTATTTGAAAAATATGATGCACGTATTTATCTCCACCAGTTACAACATGAGACATGTTTTGAAAAGATATGGATTACACTTTAGATAAAAAAATGTTTTAACCATGTATTTGTACCAGAGTGTCTACAAAGAAGCTTGAATTGAAGATTTAAACGTTACATATTTGCAATTGTAAATTAATAAGACGGTTTTTAGTATTTTTTGGAAAGTAATTGTTTGTCTTGCAAAAAACGTTTTTTTCTGTTTTTTTCAATAAAAACCCGTTTTTATTCTGAAAAAAAAAACACTTGCGGGGTTTTCCTACCGCTACAGCGTTGTATAAAATTCCTATAAACGAAATTGGTATTAGAATTTTTTGTTACAATAACAAGCATAAGGGTGTGATTGTGAGAACATGCTAAAGATACATGGATGAGCGCGGTCGCCGTTTAAGTCGCGATTCAGGTCGATGTTTAAGTTGCGATGGCCGCGCCGTTTAGGTCACAGTTTACATCGATGTTTATTGTTGGGATGTAATTTAGCTACAGAAGAAAGAATTAAAATACATGTTAAATTTTACATCGCGATGAAAAACAAATATGTTTTTGAAAGTAATACCGGTAATGTTTAAAAAAAAATAATATACTACATTTATGTTAAATTAAGTTTAATCCTTCAAGTTATTACCTACTAAAAATAGTTGTTCTACCTACAATTTTTAAATTTTAATTTTAATCGATAAAAAAGTTAAAAGCTACTGCAAAATCAAAATACATGTTCAATTTGTAGCTGAATCACATCCCTCCAATAGATATCGTTGTAAGCCGCGACCAAGACCTAAACGACGATCGCGACCTAAACATCGACCTGAATCGCAACATAAACAGTGACTGCGCTCATCGATGTATCTTTAGTGTGTTTACACCCCAAGAAAGACCATTTGATTGAAAAAAATGTGTTGGCGTTAACAAAACAATGATTTTTTTTACTAACGTTGCATAACTGTATTATTTATATTATACTATTAGAGGCATTTCATTATGTCGTGAACTGTGACTTTGAGTCGAAAATCGGAATTAATATACTAAAAGTCAAAAATTTGACAAGTCTACCTGAATTCCAAAAACGTTAGTCTATTTAAAAGACACTTACGTCAATAAAAATTAACAATAATAACAATATTTTGACATATACAGACTACAGCGCCACAGTTCACGAGTTAATCTAAAAAATATTGCATTTACAATTAAAAACATTATTTTACACAATGTTCTTACCATACGACAATCAGATGGTTTTTGCAAAATGGCCATTGATCAAATATTTCGTTGATAAAATTGAATACATTTCTAATTTTATGCATGCTGTCCAATAGGAATCCAACTCATCCGTTGACAATTTAACAAATTTCATGGACTTGATGCATGTTTCGCCATCGTCTTTTGAAGCTAAAATAATTAAAGATGTGAATAACTATTTAGTTAATTATACTTTTTTGTTTTAAACTTGATAACCTAGGGAATAACGTCACACTCACCTACATATTAAACAAACTTTAGTAACTAAAACGTTGACAGCGTATTAAACATATTTTTGCTTCTGTTCTACTGCACTATGGAATTGCATCAATAAAAAGACACGAACTAAATGCACTGCAACCACCTGACACACTATATAAAAATTAATTTATTGCTTACACTGAGGTCACACGTACTCAAATTTCTTAGTAAGTGCTACGTGTGATAGTGATAAGACTTGATTCTGTGTATGTTACATTGAATCAATGTATCTCTTGCCTAAAATTAACGTATGCATTGATCGTTTTAATGTAAAAATACATTGAATTCATAAACTATACATGGTTCTATAAAAACTTTACAGATACAACGTACGATTACATTAACCCAATGTATTTCAAATGTTAAATTAATCTACATCATACGATAAATTAACGTAATGGACATTTAAAGGTTGACTGTAGATGATTTCATAACAAATTCTTTTGAAAGATAACAAATACAACTTGATACATTCAATCAATGTAAAGTACATAAAAAAAACTATGTACTTATAATGTAAATTACATAAATTCAATGAAAACGTACATTGTTTTAATGTACTATAGGTCGATGTATACCGTACATTGACTTTATGTACAATTTTTCTTTCAGTGTAATATAATGAACAAGGTTTATTACAATTTTCAAAATTAAGAATGTATACTATTAATGTATTTTGAACTATTTTTTAATCCAAATTCAGTCAAATCTACATTTGCACAACATGTTTTGGATAATCGTCATACTCTTTTTTCTTACAAATTGTTTTATCCTTTTAATAACTTAATTTAATAATTCAATAACAAACAAATTCTTGAATTACTAGAGTTGATTTATATTAAAATATCAAATAAAAATATTTTGTTGAATGATCAAACCAATTTCAAATATGATTCTAAACTTAAGTTTTCTTAGATTTGTTTCTAAATTGCACCATCTTCCTTTTCTTAAAATATTTTACATTTAACATTTTGTAAAACTTAGATTTTTTAATTATCTAGTCACAAATTTTCATATTTGACATTTTAAAAAAAAAAAAGTTAAAAAATTTTATGTTATGTTATGTTAAGTTATGAATATTTTTTATAGACTTTTCTGAAGATGAGCTTCATTATTTTACAGCTTGAAACATATGTAAAAAATATATTTTGTTAACGAATTTATTATTGATGGACTGGTAATTTGAATAATTTAAAAATTGACCAATAACAATGAATCCCCTTAACAATTTAAAAATTTACCGATTCTATAATTTTTTCTCCTGTTAATATTAAACAAATGCGCTACTGACTATAAAAAAAAATTAAAAAAAGGAACTTTACTATAACATGAATCCTCTCTCTAGTTTTAATTTTATAACGCTAATAACACTTACAATTGCTTGACTGTTGATACAATTTCAAAATTCAAAATTTACTCAAATTTTATTTTACATACTTTCGTCCTATGTTGATAACTTTACAGTGAAATCGTTTATGACTTAAACCAGAAATTGCTAATAGTTTTTATTATAAAACTTTATAAATCAGGTTTATTAAATTATTTCGTTTATACATTTAAAAATTTGAACATAAATTATCGGTTCAGTAGAACATCTGTGTTTTGGCCGAGTTGCTTTTGGTGACCACCGCGGCTTTTTTGCGATTAAGAGTAGCTTTGTTGGTATCGTAAGAGTTGATTTTCTTGTAAATCATGCACGCATCGAAACCGCCACAATTTTTGTATTGAAATGATTTGCTTAATAACTTTAAATAACCAATAAACTATTACCCTAAAACGGTGCAAAATAGAAAAAAGTTGCACATAAACATTTTTATAGAGGACAAAATTTACTATAAAATAGTCGGCGGAAGAGTACAATTATCTTCAATAGTTTAGAAGATACACGTGTGCCAAGTTGCACAACAATTGCATTAAAATACTGTAACTCTTAAACTATTAGATATAATTATACACTCCCGCGGACTTTTTTGTAGTAAATTTTGTGGTTAATAAATTGTTTATGTGCAATTTTCATCTATATTGTACCGTTTTTGCAGCGTACAAGGCGGAAGCTCGCGCGGATCTAAATTCTGCAATTACTATAATCATTTTTCATCACTGTTTAGTAAAATTAAGACTTATTATATTTTTAAAACATAAAACGAATTATAAAGAATATCGTGTTTAATAATAATAATAAACACTGCATCCGAAAAATACAAAAAATTAAGTGAAATTGGGCACCACCGTAAATTCCAGATTTGTTTCATCTGAGCGTTTCATCGTTTTGTTACACGAGTCTTTAAATCAAGCTCCCTATAAGTGTTTTCAACACTAAAATTTTGATCGTGACTATCTATTGGACACGTTTTATTATTGGTCAAGTTACCTTAGAAACGTAAATAAATTGTTTTTTTACTGAATGGTGGTAGATAAGATTTTGTATTTATTACAAGTGTGATAAATACATGTTATCACACTTTTACCATCAAAGAATACGCTCAGGTTTTTGTAGGTTCTACATCTACATACCATAATTATAAATATCATATCCTATTACACTTTGAATTTTTTTACATACTTTTTCATAACTGACAGTTTTTTTTTTATTACTTTACAGTTTTATTGAAAAAATAATAGATAGAATATATTCGACTACTTTTTTGTGTTTCTTATTAAATAAATAATGCGTGTCATTAACTACAATTAATATTTTCAATTCAGAAAAAAAAAAACGATAATTGGAAATAAACTGCAAGTAATGGTTTTCATTGTTACTTCACAATTACGTGCAGTAGATTAAATAACTACCATCCTCTCATTTTTAAATAAAAATAGAAAACTCCAAAACAGGAAAAATAAAAATTAGTCCGTTTAATAAAGTATATAAGAAATATTCATTCCATGTTGCAAATTAAGATGCCGCTAAAGGATTAGTCTAAACCTAACAAAGATAATAAAACGAATCTAACATGCAAAGAAATGTCTTAACGTTACTCATAACAAAAAATCATTTAAACGTTATTGCAGTATCACCTATCACCTACAATATGCTTGTGTTAGCTAATTTTTGAAATCGTATCTTATAACAAATAGCTGAAATAATTAAAACTCACATTACTTATTGCTTATAGAACGCTTATAGTATTGAATTTTTACGTATTCGAATTTTAATGCTAATTAACCATTCGTATTATTTAAAATCAACGTTTGATGCTATATTTTAACTTGGAATCTTGTTATACACGTAGGAAGTTGTAAAAATTATTGGTCATAGCTGCGGGTCAAATTAGTGTTTTTTGCAGTTCAATTTTTACTCATAATTTTTTCCCAAAAATAAAGGATTGGTTAAATTGATAAAATCTTTTGACAGTTTTTCTAAAGTCTTTTGTTTTGTGGTGTGTTGGCAGTAATGAAAACAAACGTTATCTAAAATTTATCTTTATTGCACATGTTTATATGCGTTTACACTGCCGAAAGGTTACTTCAGTTACCTATGTGCACATTTTTTTTGCGAACTGCTTCGGTTTGGCGGATTCGGCAACGTTCGCACAATTTTATGTATTCGGAAAAGTTGGACACCAACTTTCTTTGCGCCATCTACATACTGCGTATAACGATTTGGCGGGAAGGACTTTGCCGTGTGTTTCTTATGGAAACTTTAATTTGTTCAATTTAAAATTACAAGTTATTTATTCTAGTTCCACAAGAAATTTAATTGTAAACACCTAGTAGCCATCTTAGTGACAAAAGAACTTTCCTAAAAATCAACACGTTTCACATCAATCACGTTTACCAGAAAAGATGAATTATTAGAAAAAACAAAATATTCATCGTAGAGCAAAACCGTACAACTAAAAATTTAATAATCCAAACAATTCAAAAGTAAATAAATTAATAACCAACAACTAAAGAAACGTATATGTAACAGTAAGACAATACCACACAGCAACTTATAATCTAATAAGAGATAAGGTTTAACCGATGCAGTTTAAATTTTAAAAATGCTGAACCATCACATCATGCAATATCCTGTACGATTAAATAATTACAGTAGCAAAAGTTATTTTAAAATTGAACGTTAACAATTAAGCCATGTATAAAAATTGGAAAGCAAGGCACACAGCTAGTCAAACTTCGAGCTTGAATAATTTGAAAGATAAATACAGGGTAAACTACTTGTGACAACAATGTTATACCGTTGGTTATACTTAGTCGTTGTACGATCGACACTTAATTATACCGTTGAATTATACTTAATTTCTTACTCGGTTATTCAATCAAAAGTTTTATAAAAAAAGTCGCTCTTATCTTCTAAGCTCGACAAAAAAAAATTGAATAGGTTTTAAGTAATTGATATGTAGAATCACGAAAACTATTAACATTTAATTCATCTTTTTTTTCACGATCAAAATGTTTTTTAGATTTTTACTGATTTTGCAATAACAAAAGAATTATTCATATACGCAAAAACAAATAAGTACACGTGCTTTTTTTTGATAAATATGTTATTAAGACATTAAACCGGACGTACTAACGGCGCGGTATTATATAGTCAATATCTTATTATACTGTATTCATTTTCAAAATAGAGCAAACGTAAACAAACTAAATTGCATGCTCAATGCATGATCATCACGTGTTGTTGTATTGTATTCTATCGCTCATTGAAACAGGTGGTGCAATTTTTCAGGCCAGGATTCGGATAACAAGTTTTTTGTGTGATAATACGTTTAGTTTTTTTACGTTAATTATTTATGTATTTTTCTATGTTTGATTTTGACTAATCATCATATAGCGTACCTAAAATTTAACGCATATATGTAATTATTAGATGCACCACAAAAATTTAAGAAATGCATCACAAAACATATAGAATTATTTAATTGTTTACATAATAAGAGATAATGCAGTGTTCCAATCTATAAGTAAAAATTTTTTTTTTATCTAAGATGATGTAGTTTTATACACCTAGCAAAGTTTATACTTTGAACATGTTTATGCTATTTCGAAATCACGAGTTAGTAAACACGCAGATCAAAATCAAATAGCACCTCTACTGGAAAAAAATTGAAGCATTAAATTGAGCACCCAATTCTCCTATGCAACCGGCTATCTATAAACGTATATAATCAATGTTAATACGTAGCTCAAAGTCGTTACCGCCCTCTTTTAATAAATGGCTACACTTTGTTGCCAAATTTTAGTACACTGAGAGAAATGCAATTCTTATAACAAACAAATACGGATTTTGAAATGGTAAAATTGGCAAAATTATTCTTTTATTTAGATGCATTGAAATTTTATTAAACAAAGACAATTGCTCTATTTCTTATTACGAAACCCTTCATTTAGAGCAGTTATTTTGTACCAACAGCATCTTACTTTACACTATCCAATATAACGTTGAATCATGAAGTTTTCACATTCAGCCAAACAAACCATGGTTTGATAACACCACAAAATAATTTAATCCTCACAATAAACCATTTATTAGCTACAAACATAGGTATCTTTACTACTTATAATGTCGTGCCTACGTGCCTATAACGTAAATATTAATTATTGCATAAATAGCATAAATCCATTGCAATTTGTATTTTTCTGTGAGTGAAGTTTTAACTTAGGAATCATTTTGTGCGTTAGTTTTTATGTACAATTATTCAAGCTATGAACAATAACGTGTGTGAGCAACTATATACCTAATTAGCTAGTTTTATCTAATGTTAATTTCCAAAATTGGCATATCAATGAATGAACACATGATGCAATAATGGAGTAAATGTGTTTTTACTTTTGTATCTGGGTTCCAGTTTCATTAATTATAGTTAGATTCTTCAAATTTTATATGCGCTAAACGTTGCCATGCGTTAATGTATGATAAGATGATGTAACCATTATGTACCTCATGTAACTAGAAAAATATATTTACTAAAAGCAATCTTATATATATTTCGGAGAAGGGTTTAGTTTATTTGTGACAAACATATTCTCACGTGATGCAAGTCTTTCTGTATTTCTAACAAGGAAATATTTTGTTATGGTAAATAGATCATTTAGTTACATTAAAGAAATATTAGTTAATTTAACAATTAATTATATTATCTGAAATATTGCAGTTTCTTAATATAAATTTATATTAAATTGAAACAAAGACATGCTAAAATTAACTAAAAAATATGTTTCAAACTGCTGGTTTATTTTCACTAAACACTATCTTTATTTTGCCATATTCAATTACACAATTTGTTTTAGAGTAATAAATTTAGTGTTGTGTGAAACAAACCTTTCTCCCAGTGTAATATATATAACGTTTGTTTGAATGTATTAAACCAAAGAGTATATAATAGGGAAGAGAATCAGCCTTACGGGTTATACCGTAGTACCTAAAAGAACTCGTCCGCTAGGGGTTGATATTGCGTCTACAAACATAATTTGTAAAGAGTTCTGTAATGTTTTGAATAAAAATGAATTTCAGTGTTGCCATATTGTGAAATTCAGTAATAACTTTAAATCCCGTTACTAAAAACACAACAAAAGATAGTATTTTAATAAATTTCAACAATTATTGTAAAGTAGTCATAATTAAATCAAAAAATGTGATACATTTGCTTTGAATACATGATTAAAATATTATATTAATCGTACAGCATATAGTTTAATACATAAGTATTTTACAAATTATTTTATAGAAACTGTATTACCTGCTTTATGTCAGTTTTTCTAAACTTTTGAATTATTTACTTTTAAATTTTAATAAAAGTCAATAAATATTTTGTAAATGCTATAACTAACATACAGGTGACATAATTTAAAAAAAAAGAGCAAGAGTAAGAAATGTTCTCACATACACATATGTATGTTTAATAGTCCATTAAAGATAAAAAAATATATACGCAATATAAACGCATACTCAATTTTTTTTAAATTTAAATTTTAGGTTTTCATAACTTTTTATAGTCGTTTGGAATTGTAGTTAAATATAACGTCATTGATAGCTCACCCCTTTGTGCCTAAATTAAACATTGCGTAATAAACAAGTGTCGTTTTAAAAGGAGCCGACAACTTGTATTTTCTGAGAGCAAGGTTGTTCCGTAATTTCTAAAAACATTTCGGCAAAGGGTTTAGCTTATAAATTTCCCATTATTTAATGTATACTTAAAATATACAATCCTTAAGCTGCTTAGGTTTAAGTACAATTTTGTTACAATACAGTTAAATACACAGCATTATATTTTGGCCATTCTAGAAAACTTGAATTTCAAAAAAAAATTGTTGACGAAGTTTATATGAGTCATTTAATTTCGAGTTCTCGTGGTTACGTATTCGCTGTGCTTACTATTTTTAAACGGTATAACTACATTAACTATGGTTAATTCGTGTGTGTACTATCAATGTGTGCGAAATCGCAGAAATGACTCAAGTTTAAGTTTTTTTCGGTTTTCTGTAGAAAAGGAAAGGCGAGATATGTGCTTAATTAACTGCGGAAATTCTCAACTTTTTATCAGAAAACCAGTTACGGGAGAGGACGGTATGCGCTGAGCATTTTTGCGAACAACACTTTATAAACTCTAAAAAAAATAGGCTTGTTCATAATGCTGTTCCATTGCATTACAGAACTGGAAAACTACTACTCAACACTACAAACATCGCCTGAAATTTTATAAATAAA
This sequence comes from Aquatica leii, assembly GCA_035610365.1. NCBI lineage: Eukaryota > Metazoa > Arthropoda > Insecta > Coleoptera > Lampyridae > Aquatica > Aquatica leii. Next base: position 106,583,201 of record CM069432.1, read on the forward strand.
AAAAAATAACGCGCCAAGAGTGTACGAAACATCTAAATTTTGCGGAAGTCCGTCTTATTTGGTTAAAAAAAAAATTGTGCCAGAGGAAACTCCGAGGGATTCAAGTTTAATAGAGGTTAACACATTTTACATCGTTTATTTGATATCATTTAATTGTCTAAAATATTATGTTGAGTTATTTATTTACACACGAATATTCGCCTAATTTTGAGATATTTAACTTTTTTATACTTTATTTGGCGAGTAAAAAATAAACTTTAAAACTCATTATACATTTTACTTATTTTTTTTAAATCAATGCTTAATTTAGTTTAAAATATGTTTTAATTTTCAGGCCATACTGGATATGTCACCACCAACCAAACGCAGGAAACATCATAGTTCTACAGTACTGTGTGACAAAGTTAAAAAACTACAAAAACAAATGCTTGCTAAAAATTCTAAAATACATAGATTAAACAAGCAACTGGTGTTATCAAGACGTTCTAATTTAAATTTACTAGGTTTAAAATCAAAAAGTGTTTTATGAGACAAAAATTAAAGTTTTCACTGCCTTCTAAATCTACCATTATTTCGTGGTTGCGATTAAATCAACTTAATACAGGTACCAACTCAAAACTCTTTCAAAAACTGGCTGTCAAAGTTAAAAGTATGAGTGAAGACCAAAAACAGTGTGTTTTGTTATTGGACGAAATACATTTAAAGAAAGGTCTCGAGTACAACGCTTATCAAGACCTAATTGAAGGGTTTGAAGATTTAGGACATCTTGGACGAACTAATAGAGTTGCTACTCATGCTTTAGTGTTTATGGTAAGAGGACTTCTTCAAAAATGGAAAATTCCCATTAGTTTCTATTTTTCATCAAGTTCCGTTAAACATGAACACTTGTATTTACTGATTATTGAAAACATAGAAGCATTACAAAAAATAAGAGTTCAAGTGCGCTGTGTTACCAGTGATCAAGCAGCTACAAATAGATCAGCGCTTTCAAAGTTTGGAGTAACTGAAGAACGTCCATATTTTGTTGTAAATAATTCAAAAATTTTTGTAGTTTATGACGTATCTCATTTAATTAAAAGCGTACGAAATAACCTTTTGACAAAAGATTTTTATGTAGAAGACAAGAGTGTATCTTGGAAAGACGTGGAAGAAGCTTACAAAATAGACAAAGCGTCAAATACCGCAAGAGCTAAATTTGCAACGCAGGTATTCTCTAATACTATGAGTGCTACGATAAAAACTGCTGTTGGAACAGGACAGTTGCAAAGTAGCACAGCTCTTGATACAGCCTTGTTTTTAGAGAAAATGAATAATCTGTTTAATTGTTTGAACAGCCGAATGTTAAATGACCGAAATCCATACTCTTGTGCTCTGTCCGATAGGTTTCATCAAATAGAAAATTATTTAAAATATTCGTTAGAGTGGATTAAAACGTGGAAAATTTACACTATTAATGATCAGTTAAAAAATGGTGTACATTGCGTTAAAGGCTTGATTTTAACGATTCAGTCTGTTTTACTATTATGGGAAGACTTAAAAGTAGAAGGATACCATTTTTTACTAACAAGCAGGCTCAATCAAAATCCTTTAGAGAACTTATTTGCAACTCTTAGGTACAAAGGAAGTCACTATTCCAATCCCACTGTTAAATCTTTTCGCCAAGCACTACAGTTCACAATGCTTGTTAAATTGCAGTGTCCTGGAGAAAATTCAAACTGTGAAGTAGACGAAGTTTATACTGTCAACCTAGCTCACACACAGTCGTTAGAGAACAATTCATTCAGAACTGACGGGAATACATCACTTGTTGAAGAAACTCAAGATCTAGCAAATGCGAATAGCGATCTTAATATAAGTTTAGATAATATAGTAAGTAAAACCACAATAGAAAATCAAACACCCAGTTTACAAACTTGTGCTACTGTTTACTTAGCTGGTTACGTTGTGCACAAAACTCTTCTACGTTTTAATTGTGAAGAGTGTAAAAGTATGTGTAGTAATAGGTAGTCTTTTAGTGCAAAAAGATGAACTTTTCATATAAGAAAAAGATTATGGTTCCGGTGAGAGTGTAGCGTTTTTAAAGAAACCGTCAAGTGTATTAATAAAAATAGTGGCAATTTTACTGGAACATTTTGAAAACTATTTTGAAACTAACAAATCACATAGAAATTTCAAGAAAACTTTATTAGCAAGCAGTATCGATACATTAAACGCAATAGTACCTGATTGGCTGAATGTAGAACATACGTGTTACCAGCACAAATTATTTTTATTTTTCTGCATTTACTTAAGTGTAAACTGCATAAGTCTTTAAAATAGCTATCACAAGACCTAAGAGCAGCCAAACAATTTCAAGTACAAAAAAAAATAAACCATTTAAAAAATGTTTAGAAGTAAAATCAAAAAATAAAGCTTTCAATGTAACCCTTTCAGATCCACATTTATTTATTTATTTTACGGGCAAAATGCCCAATTTACAATAATATTGAACAAATAATTTAATAGTGTAAGACAGGTAATTAATTATTAAGTAATCATTAACTATAAACAAATAATTCATCAAAAGCAATGGTTATACTACAGACAGAAAGGTACATAATAAATTTAAAAATACTGAAATTTGAAAAAGAGTCCTACATCATAACACAACAAACAAGCAAAAGAGACGATGATTTATGGAAAATTAATCTAAGTACAAATTTTTTGGTAGAGGGCGAGAAAAATATCATAATCAATGCTAGGCTAGGCTAATTTACATTAGAATCCGTAATGTTTAAAGCATTTTTTAAACAAAATACGTATGTTTTTAAATTACATATTTTTGTAAATTTAAAGACTTATATTATTGGTAAAAATTATAAGGACTATAATATTTTAATTATGTGTTGTTTTTTTTATAAATAAACGTGTAGGGGTTTTAACAAGAGTTAATAACTCTGTGCAGAAAATTCCCGGATTTTATTTTAAAAATTACCTGTGTAGGTATTATAAGGGCAATGACTTAATGTACATTTATTTCAAAGAAAATTTCAGGTAAAATTGTTAGTTTTGTAAATGCTCATAATACAGAGATACATAATCAGTTTTTAAATATGCATAACATATTCCTTTATTTTTTTTTGTTCAGTTTTATTTGTGATCTCTTTTCTCGGAATTGCTATTTGATAAAAATAAAGATCGATAAACGCGATAAACGCGATAAACGATAGCAATCATTATTTAAAGTGATCACTATGACCACCGATATTAATTACATATACACTAATTAAAATACTCAATTAACAGTTAAGAACACAGTTTTAAATTTAACCACCTTTTACATACAACATTTGCGTGCGTGAATTAAAAGATGATAGTGCATATTCATAATTTTTTGTATAACTGTTAACGGTCTGTTAGAATTAATATAAATAGAAACATAAAGTTGAATATCAACTTGTTTACTTTACTTGTCACAATTACTAAGGGTTGTGTTTCTGACCCGACCTTGAAAAGCATAAGCACAAATTTGTAGAACAGATGAAATTCCTAAATATTTTATCTTTTTCATGAAACAAACAAAATAACAGTTATGCAAACACCCTAGAAATATTTTAACGTCTGTAAGTGGAATCTGTCATTGCAAAAAGATATTCATGTAAATACGAATTAAATTTCAAAATCCTTTTTATAAAATCTTTATTATTTTATGTCAGTGCACACTTTTGAAGTAATATAAAGTTTGTAAACTAAGCCATTTAGACGTCGACGGTTTTTAAACCTTTGACTTGTTCAAGTAAAGTGATTTATAAAAAAAAATTAAGAAGAATCTCAAATTAATTATTATGTAACTGATTTGTACTATATGGCAACACCGTTGAACAAAAAAGTTGTTGGTGTCTACTGGCGGATAAATACTTAACTATTCTCTGTTTTAGAAGGTCTAATATGACTTCAACTTGCAAATTTATAGTCAAAGATAGATAGGCAACACAACTTGCACATATACGTTTTTAAACACTGCGTTACATCTCTTCCCTATTATATACTCTTTGATTAAACAATGTTGCTTAATGCGAAGTAATAACATTCTGCTGAACTTTCATTGTTTATTATTTTGTAATGAATGAAATGGTCGGAAGCAAAAATCATACACAGAGAGGAACATTGGTACAAACGGAAATTTAAAGAAGCAGCATTCATTAACAACAACAAAGAAATTTTCAGCCAACCAAGTGTCGAGATAAGCAACATATGGAAACCACTAATGGAACCTCTAAAACAACTTAAACTTTACTAAGTAATTTTGTTAATTAATCTGTTACGCTAAATTGATTTTGTACGCTTGAACGCTTCATCGAACATGTCTTTAGTATATAAGCTCCAGTAGTTTCTAAGTTTGTTAGGTTTCACCTGATGACGATTGCAGATACCACAGCAATCGAAACGTTGTGTATATTCATTACAAAATAATAAACAATGAAAGTTCAGCAGAATGTTATTACTTCGCATAATATATATATAACCATTGAATAATAAGTGTAAGAAGAAATGCAACTTAAGGGGCGATATCGTATCGACTGCTTGGATCGAGATATAGAGGTCGCCACGTTCGTATTGGATCGAGATTTTTCAGTTCTTGCGTGTCTGTCGACTTGTAAACTTCGGGATTGAACTGAAAGTTTTTCTTGGGTTAACATTGCGATACGATTTTTGAAATTCTGGTAGTTGTAATGTTTGTTTGAACTTTTATTTAGTTTAAGTGTAAATATATTATTGATTTATTTTAAAAATGGGAAAAGTTACAAATCCCGTTTGTGTTTATATTAATTGTGAAACTAATAATACCGAAAACAAAGGTACTAGTTTTTTTAAGTTTTTTATTAGTGATAAAGTGCGTGCTAAAGAATGTCGAAAAACTGTGAAAATATAAACATTGCTACAATGAACTTGGAAAATTTAAAACAAAAGAAGATTTGCGGGAAGTACCTTCGGAGATAATTTATAACAACAAAAGGAAATTTTAAACACACTGCAGTTCTTGTTCTACATCTTCTATCAGGTAATATTTTTTATTTTGTTTTCTACCAAACGTTTAAAAATGGTTTAAATTAGCATCGGAAAATCTCCTTGTCCGGATTCTTTTTCTTTTTCTTGTTGCACAATTGTACAATAACTTAAAATAATTACTTTAAAGCAGGGCTGGGAACGCTATTATTTTCCACGATCAATGATCGCAATCAAGGTATTCAGAATTAAGTAGTAATCGACTGTTGCTCAAAAATCGCTCGTGTAAAGTTAGTCATAAATTTAGCCATTAACATTCGATTTTCGTTTTCCGGGATACAATAACGTTTAGAGCAATGTTGCCCAACCTTTTTTTGTCCGTGGGCCGGATTCATCATGACATACGATTTCGCGGGCCGGATTTTTTATAATTGCATATCTTAGTAACACCTTTTAACACCTTTGAAAGGAGCTCGCGGGCCGGATTGAGCTTCTTCGCGGGCCGGATTCGGCCCGCGGGCCGTAGGTTGGGCACCGCTGGTTTAGAGTATTGAAAATCAACATACCTAAGTATTTTTTAATATTGTTTCTAAACAATAAATTAATTAAAATTTGTTCATATTTAGATTTTAAAAAAATATTTACAAAAATTCACATAAGATAGAGACTACTGTAATGTTTTTTTTTCGACATGACATGGTATCTAAATTTTGATGCAAACTTACGAACAAATAGTTTAAAGCATTAATAAACAACATATTAAAAAATAAAAGTGTCGTTCTTTTGTAAATTAAATGTTTCCATTTGAAATTGACCCTGAAAAGATTATTGAGTAATTAGTCATAACTCGTATTGATATTTGTCTCAAACATAAGATTTATGTATTAGAAATATATTTGCAACTCTTTTCAAATACGTATTGTCATTTGTAGTTAATGTTTATTGTTTTTAACTTCCTGTGTTTTTATGATTTACCTTGGTGTTTATATAAAGCTAGGTATTTTCCCAAAATGCCGAATGTGTGACACAAATTTTACAAACGTTTTTTCCTAGAAGAGTTTTCCAATTCTCTTTGAAGAGAATACATTGTTAAATTTCTGTAAACAAAAAAAAATAAAATTCAATGTTTATGTGCATGTTACTTTTTTATTAAAAAATTTGTATGTGGTTTAAAATTCTTACGAAGAAAAGAGCAAAGGGGTTTTTTACCTACTTACACAAAATTTTACGATTTTCCGTGAACTACCTGCATACTCAAAGTTTATTATACATTTATTAAAGTAAATATTATAGGTAAAATCGTGTTATATTAGTCTTATTTGTTTTGATCAAGTTTATGCGATAATTAAAAGTATGATTTCTTTTCCACAACCGCAATTGTTATTTTATAAGCGATGAATGATTGCGATCGTTATTGTATAGACGCTCGTCGCTCGATGATCGCGATCATTTTGCATAATGATCGATTCATCGTGATTAAAATGATCGTTTTGGCCATTGCTTTAAATGTTTTTTGTTGATGTTGGCATATGTCGAATAAAAATATTGTATTTGTAAATGTTATGGATGCATTTTTTTAGCACCTTGTCTAAGAAATACTTACTTTTTAAAAAATAAAAAAAAATTATAAACAGAATTCATTTATGATTATTTTAGCATACTGAAAGCACTTCAATACAAATCCAACAATACATAAAATATTTTTACAATTGTTTAAAAAAATTCGCAAAAATATTTTGAAAATACTAATACTAATTGCATTTTCAAAACTTAATTTTAAGATACTAACAACTTAATTTTTTTTACTTTTTGGGATTATTTTTTACAGAAGCTGTAATTGTTGATATGAACATCAACCTAAGATACTCAAATGTAGTAGTTTCTCAAACATACGAAAGAAGACGTCCATTGTTATTTATTGATGATGATCGTGATGACGAATAAATTTATTCTTTCTACAGCTCCAGTTCACTAAACGAAGGTATAAGTAGACAAGCAATAATAAGTATTTTTTTAATATATATGTTTTATAGTTGAAGATACGTCCTATAATATTTTGAAGATACTAGAACGACCACAGTGTGTTTTCAAATTCGGAATCTTTTTTCTTCTAATATTTACAATAATAATAATTTAAATAAAAGTGGAGTTTACAAATTAATTTGTTCTTGTAAAAAAATTTATATTGGTATGACACAAAGATCTTTTTAAACTAGACTTAATGAACATCTTAGATATTTAAAAAATAGTTCAAAATACATTAATAACGCAAATTCAGTAAAATCTACATTTGCACAACATGTTTTGGATAATCGTCATACTCTTTTTTCTTACAAATTATTTCATCATTTTAATATCAATAATAAACAAATTCTTGAATTACTAGAGTTCATTTATATTAAAATATCAAATAAATTTTTTTTGTTGAACTTTGAACTTAAATTTTCTTAGATTTGTTTCAAAATTGCACCATCTTTCCTTTTTTAAAATAATTAACATTTAACATTTTGTAAAACTTACATTTTTTTAATTATCTAGTTACATATTTTCATATTTGAGATTGTTCAAAAAAATGTAAGTTAAAAAACTTTTTATAAGTTGTAAATATTTTTTGTAGACTTTTCTAAAGATGGGCTTGATTATTTTAAAGCTCGAAACATATGTAAAATATACATTTTGAAAGTTAACGAATTTATTATTGGTGGACTAGTAATTTGAATAATTAAAAAAATTGACCAATAACAATGAATCCCCTTAACAATTTAGTTTTAATTTAATTTGCATTGTTTTAGTTATTTCTGTCTTCGATTTATATTTTACGGGAATAAATAAATATTTAACTATACATATTTTCTGTTTTCTTAAATATAATTGTGTCGTAACAATACAAGCTATTGTTTATGATATTAACCTGTTTTGAACAGGTAAACGGTAAACACAAATATAGGAAGGGGGTAACTCGTACTTCATAACAAATAAGTAAGTTCGCAACATAAAAACCACGATTTTGCAGATGGCAGCAGGTCTTAGTCTATTACTTTATGAAAAGAGGGGGTACAGACGGGTAAAAAAAAGAGAAACAAGAGAGATAAAGCTACAGTACGATTTTTAACACACTATTTGCGCCTCTTCTTAAATTATTACTCAATGATATAACCTAAAATTAAGTCGCTAATCTTTTATACAACATATTTCAGTTATTATTTACGATTTCGCACTATTAATGGAAATATAGGCTTTTTAAGGATTGCTACGAGCAATGTATATCTCAAAATTTTCTAAGTTCGTTAAAAGAATTTCAAAAATACAACGAAAATACTCAAATTTGACTTCAATTTATTTCTGTGTTAATTAGATTTATGATTCCAGAATAGGAGGTTCCATGAAGTAACATGTAGAGAATCATATTTTTTAATCAGATTTCTGTAATTTTGTATGTAAATGCAATAAACTTGTATAGAAAATTGGTTTAAAATTATACTGTGCCGCCATCTTTTACAACGCGTGACTTAAACCCCCTTTTAATAAATGACATTTTGTAGAAGCAACGTTATCAAAAAGTTTACGCAAATGGTTATTCCCATTGGAATAAATCGGTACGTCGAAACTTATTGGTGATATTATTATTTTACAGTACATTACATTCTTATTTATTATATATATTATTTTACATTATTACAAATGAAACAGATTCAACATTTTGAAATAATACAAACAATGATAACAAATTACGGGTCATATTAATTACAAAAAAGTATGTTTTTCTTTGTTCGTAACACTAGTCAGGAGTCGTTTTTTAATAATAATTGTAGTATTTAAAATAAAAATATACTCTTGATACTAGCAGAACTTAAGCGTCCATTAAAGATGTTTGTTTTGTAAAGGTTATCTGCTTATGCCACTTGCATCTTTACTTGCCTTGAAATGTCCCAATTAATTTTTGACTAAAAAGTCTATGTTTTAATACGCCATTTTATTCACTTAACTTTAAACACATTTGTGACAATTGACGTAGGTGCAAAAAGTCACCGAGATGGTGACGTGATCTCTATACTCAATATTAAGCTTAGCCAGCATAAAAGAAATAGTATCGGATTTAGTTAACGCAGTTTTAAAATAAACAACATGCATTTGAAAGAAATGGTTTGTAATTGTATCCAACACTTCAAGTTATTGATGCAAATATCATGGGTGTTGATTTTAATAAATATTTAATTGCAATAAAGCTAAATACTTTTAGTTACAAATGCTTCATATTAAGGCATTTCAGCAGGTATTTGACCCTGTTCAGATCAATAATAACGCTTATGTTTTAAAACACTTTTTAAAAAAAATCTGAAATTCATTAGTAAATTACACGACACAGTAATAGTCGATTCAAAAAAAATGATTTGTTTGTAGTGAATATAACTAGGTATATAAAATCAACAAAATCTGTTCGTAATTACAAATACTACGAGTTTGGTAAAGCCAAACAATTTATTTAATATACAGAATTTATATTTGAGCAAATAAATTTCATTCAAATAAATACAGATTCTTAATTCAACGAAACACTCTTCCCTGTGTAGTATAAATTGAAAATGTACTTAAAATAAAATTGTTTTATTGTATTCTTTTGTTTTTAATGTTATTGTGCAAAGTACTGAAATTACTGATTAATTTGGCTGGAAAGTCAAACTGTAATTATTATTAGTTGCATTGCTTTGAAATTGAATAGAAAATGCAACTTTTTACGGTATCGCACTAGAATTATAATTAACTTATTGTGTTTGCATGGTTAGTTTTTTATATTTTGAATTAAATTAGTGGAGTACAAAAAATATCAATTTTGCCGTAAACCATGCGTTTATTTTTTTTCTTTTTACGATTCATACATACTATTGTCATACTTAGTTTACGACATCAAGTCTGGACGCGAATGCGAATTTATCAATTGCGGTAAAACGTAATTTTCCGGAATTAGTGTTTTATGGTTTTCCAAAAGATGCAGAACATAGTACAGAATGGATTATTACATCAAGTAAGTTAATTTTTAAGTTTCTTGTTTATCTTATGTTTAAAAAGAAATTTTAGAGAGTTTTAAATTTATTCTTTCAAGAGTGAGAAATGTGTTATCTATGCACAAATACTTATGTTTTGACATATTTAGCAACAAAATAGAATTGCTTATTTATTTTTTTTTTGTTAAGTTTTTTATTTGGTTCAAGAAATGCGTCTTTAGCTGTATTAGACGAAGAAAAATTACGTAATCAATATTTATGTGATTTGCATTTTCACAATGATTCTGACTTAAAAAGTTCGCATCGTTTAACATCTAACGCAGTTCCTAAAACATACGATAATGACAAAATTTCTGTTCTTATACCCAGTAAAATGTATTCAGGAAACAAAACTTGTTTAAATGATAAAAGTCAAGAACAAAATCAATTATTGACCACCAGCTCCAAATCAAAAGAGTGGGTAAGAATACTGATAAATTTTCCAGCAAATTTGCAAGGAAAGTCTTGAAAGCGCAAGTTAATAGAATCAGAATTTTTGAAAGAAAAAAATTACAAAAAAATAAAAATTCAATCACAAACTTTAAAATCAAAATCATTAAAAATTCACAGTTTATACATTGCGCTCGAACAACTGTTTAAGATCTAATGTTGAAAAACTCTAAACAAACGAACCTAAACTTTCAGTAAGTATGCAGTTGTTTCATTTCATTGTTTGGATTTCTTGTGAAACGAAATTAGCCATTTCGCTTTATTATAAATCACCAGCTGCATATTAAATGATACAAAAAAATTTAATACTATCTGAAATTTCAACTATACAGCATTGGATAGAAAAGTCTAAATTTAGAAGAAGTTGCAATTATTCTTTATTTAAACACTAAAAAATTCTACAATGAATGAAAAAGAAAAAATGTGCATAATTGTATTTGATAAAATGCCTTTAAAAAGTTTTAAAAATATTCAAAATCTATAATTTCATAAAACGATATAAAAGGATGTGAAATTCTTGGGCTAGAATAACGCAGCTATATTGTATAGCTAAAACTGCGTTAATTTTTACGACACGTGGTATTTATTCTACTTACAAATTAAGTTTTAGATAATGTTTCTAAATGTCATTTACAAGTAAAAGTTTTAGTTTGTAATTAGGGAAGTAATAATCGAAGTGCATTTTGTACTTTAGGTGTAAATGAAGGACAACGTTACTTCTTCCATAACGACAGCCAAATCGTTCCTCATTTATTTAAAAGTATAAGTAACAATTGGTTAAACGGGCAGACAACAAATGTTTTTGTTTTTAGACGTAATTAAAACATATGAAATTGACAGTAGAGATCATTCCAAAAACTGAGTTGCAAACTAGAATTACAAATTTTTAGTAAACGAGTATCTGTAGCAATGCAGACGGCAATACTAACAAACGAATTGAACACTTCTTCTGCAACTAATACTGCACAAATTCTTTTAAAAATGAATAAATTGTTTGACGTTCTAAATAGTAAAATTTTGTACAATCAGAATCCTGACAAATGCGGCCTATCTATTCAAAATAAAGAAGAAATTAAAACGTTAAAACCCTGTTTGTCCTCTTTTAAAAATTCACAAGAAATAAGTTACACGGGAAAAGTCAGTAAACTTGTTTGCTTTAATAGTACGTGTGTTACCAGAAAGTCGGTTTTGTTGTTTTTTAAAGTGAACTAAAGAAATGTGTAAAATATGTTTTAACCAATTGTTTCAATCAATATACACTAGAGAATTTATTTTCTATTATTCGACAAAAAGGTGGATACAGTCGTAATCCAACTGCACGCATCCTGCGTACTTCTTTTGGAATCTGCACAATAATAAATCTGATGAAACCTACAAACAAAAATTGTGAAAATGATGACGATATCTACTTAATAGAAAAAATGAAAATGCGCTAAAAATATAATGCTACTGTACAAACAGCAACTCATATACATTTGGCAGAAAAACGGTTCTCCCTAGGCAAATGCTCAATGGTTTATTTTGCGGGATGTCTTGCTAAAATATGTTTTGACAAATTTCAATGTTTAAAATGCAAGACTTTTTTTCAAGAAACGCAAAAATCATCCACGTTAAGGGATTCAGGCAAAATGCTTATAGTACATAGGATGTTTAAAATAAATCGCTACAATTTCCCTCAAATCTTTTAATAGAAATTTGCTTGTATGTGTTTAATTAACAATTTGAAAAATACAAACATAAGATCAATGTCAGTAAAAAATTAATTAATACGTCGAACCATTGACTAAATACTTAATCAATGGTCGAACGTTGTTACATCTAGATATAAGAATGTTAATGAATCATGCTGTGGAGAACATTTATTTTATATCATAAAACATTTTACTACTCGATATCTATAAGTATTTTGTTAGAAATTCTAGATTGTTAAAACAAGACACTTTTAAATGTAATTACGTCTACATATTGCAAGATTTATTTGTAATGTATATTTTTTTTACAGTAAATAGCTATAAACGGTGGTAACACGTTGAAATTAGTTTAACACCCGCGAAATTCAAAATATGCTTTGAATAATTCTGCGGGATAAAACCACAACTTAAAAAGACATTGGGGGCAAGCAATGTCAATGCTATTGTGCAAACTCCACTAGAGTGTTTGATGGCAGAGCCATGTCATAGTGTGATTTTACTATGTGCCTAAAGTTTACTGTAAATAGCCACCGTTTATAGCTATTTTGAATAATAATTTTTTTTCTATTGTATACTATTATGTAGTATTACTGGAAATATTAATAAAATATCTTTTAATTACATTGTTCATTTGAATCCATAAGTAAAAGAATAGTCGCTTGATAGCGTAAACTAATTCAACCAAAGTTTTTTACATCATCAAAATGTTTACAAATAACACAAAAAAGAAACAAAACGTATTTGGATATCAATAACTCAGTAGTAATGCAGATTTTGAATAAGAAGATAAATAAATTGCCATTTTAATTTGCTCCGTCTTTCATTGTCTGTGCACGTTATTTATAGAAAACTAAAATATCCGCGTGTGATACTTTTTTTTTCGGTTCTTCCTATTTACATAACTTATTTGTTTGTTTTTGTTCAGTGAATTAATATCGGCTAATCTACAACAAATGTTTAGGTTTACTATTTTCAATAAATTAAATGTATTTGATAACGCATTAACAAAAGCATCTGCATAGAATCGTAATTGTTTCCAAATTACGCTTAAGACAACATCGTCTTTATTGTCATTTGTACAAAAGAACTTCTTCTAGCATTTTTTATTTATTTGCTGATAAGCTGTGTTCCAGACCATATCAAAGACTTGGTTATGTTTTTAAGGTTTTTGATAAAACAGACGAAAGTAAAATTTTTCGTTACTATACGACGATACTCGTTTATTACGTTTTAGTCTAAAGGTTGAATGATTAATAAAAGGATGACTTGGTGGGTTATCTAATAGCAACAACGCTGTCATTGGAAGTTTCTACTCTTAAGAAATTTTTTGATTTGGGAATTGGATATGAGTAAATTACAAGTTTTAAGTTAATAACATTTGTGATTACATATTTATTGTCATACCTTAAATGAAATCATTGTAGGAATGTATTTATAATTTCTTATCACCCGTTTTCATCAGCATTGGCAAGTTATTGTATATTTTTTATACCGTAGTATTAATTTTGTTTGTACTGATAACTTTTAACCAGATATAGACAGCAGTCGAATTTTGAAAGTTTAGACTAAAAAAGTATATTTTAATAATTGTGCAATATTTTGAAAATGGTCAAATCAAATTTTCATTTAACCCTGCGGTGGGCGCAATAGTAACAGCAACATGTTCGGGCGCAATAAATCTATCAGATTACTAATATTAACCGGCTTGTTATTATTTGTTAAACTGTTTTAAATTATTTTCTAAGAATTTAGTATTAGATTACAAACTATAGAAAGTAGCTTGCTAGTAGACTGCGCAGTCTCGAAGCGACGAAAATATCTTAAGGATTGCACCCGCACAATCTGTCAGATTGATTGCGCTCGACGCACAGTGGGATATTTGACGAATCTCGGCGGTCAATTTTATGAACTGCAGATAATGATCAAATGGACATATACATCAAAAAACTGAATCACTGAGGAATCATGAGACACAATTGTAATATCGCTAATTACCCTTGTACTCTGTATTATTACCTCAAACTAGAGCGTAGTGTGAATTGTATCGGAGTAAAATAACCGTTGTTTTAAACGTTCCATTTTCGAAAATAAATACGTTCATTTCTAGATTTAATTAAAATTGAGCAGTAATGAATATTGATGAACCAGCTATGTGTTCACATTTTTAATAGATTGCTATTGTTAAAAAGATATTTTTAATAACTTCAAAAGTAATTTAAAATTAAAAATAAATTTAAAAAAAATTCTGTTATGTTGTAAAATCACAAAAGTTTTAGTTATATTTCCAAACATTTCCACGCTAAATTTCTTTTTGTATTAATAAATTTAGACTTTTATGTTTGTGTTTTCGTTTAAATTGACTACGAATTTGCACGACTTTTGAAATGAAGGGATGAAGTAGGCATTCTAATTACTGCGCTTTTAACCTTATTTTTGATATGAATTGCAATTTAAACAAAATTGTTGTTATTAATATTTTTGGAACGATCATATGTATGTAATTAAACAAATGAAATTAAACATTTAACAAAACTTTAAGACAAAATTAAGATTAATTATTGATGTACCCAAGCTTGGATATGACCCTTATCTAACAGATTGACCAACATTTAATATATCACTTTAAAAGTTATTCTAGAAACCATGTATAGTAGCTGCAATATTAATTTGCAAAAGTTAAAAAAATATACAGACAAAAAACAGCCGAATTCTATGTGCAATTATATTCTTGGCTCCCAATGTCGCCCATGATACACAAGATCTTAATTCATGGTCCAATTGTAATAGAAAATACTATACTACTAATCGGCTAATTGTCAAAAGAAGCAGCCGGATAAACAATTTGCAATAATTCCGTAAAAATTTTAACGTATTTTTTGTTATAAACATATTCTTAATAGATTGCTTTTGAGTTCGGATCTAGTGTTGACGAATATGGGAACCACGATAAGAAAAAAGACAAAATCATTTTTAAAAAAGGCTTTAGAAATGTTACTGGCGATGGAATCTTATGATAGTCTTAATTAAGTGGACTCCAATCATGAAGAAACAAATATTGCATTGTTAACAATGTGCCCAGTAACCTCTAAATAGAGCAAATTTTTTTTATGTCTTTGTATATAACCATATTAATTTACTAATTGATACGCTTAAATTAACAGAAATATAATTTTGGCCGCCCAGATTCGCCAAATATCCTACTGTGTGACGGAGGGATAAATATGTTAACAAATGATATTCTAAAGTAATCTAAATATTCCCTTTTTTAATTTTACTGTAACGTAAATATTTCAAAAACTGATAATAATGTTAACAAAGATTTAGGTTTTACGTATACACTTATTAGATCATTAGATTGATAATATTAAAATTGGGAAACTCTAAGCGAAATTCGCTTTGCTTTTTTTTAAATTTTGTTAATAAATTTAAAAGTAAAAAATCAAATAACCCAGTAAAATCAGCAAGACTAAAATAATTACAATTGATATTTTATTTCCAGGCGATTTTAAGCAGGTTGAGTCACCATTAAAAAAAGTTTTAACAATAACAAAACTAGTTAATGTACGATCTTATTTAACTTCAAAAAGAAATATTACTTATTTAGAACCAAACCAGGAAATTGACAAAATCATTAGTTTTGTCAACGATTTGTCACTGAAAAAAGCCGTTCAGATTCTTGAGAGCAGTACAAAGAGACATCGTTTCTGTAAAGATTATGAAATTACAAAATAAACTAAATCGACAAAAAAGAATTCGAAAACAGTATTTCATATCTTCTTAAAAACAAGAAAGCATCATTTAAAACGTTTATTGGTATGCAATGCTTTTATTAAAAAAAAGCATCGTAAAAAACAACAGAAAAACAGTTAGCATTCGCTATCTTTGTATTATGAATCGCCTTATTCTTATAAATTTATGTTTCTCGATTTAGGTTTTGTTTTAGCCAAAATTTTCTACTATCAAGTTTTGGTTGAGAATAGCTAATTTGAAAGCACGTAGAAACAACTGTCTTACAGAAAAACTGAAAAGAAGAGTAGACGGAATGGCAGATAAAAAACAGTGCGTTGTAACGTTTGATAAAACTACGCTAAGAACTTGTTTACATTACAATCGCTACTGGGATAAACCAAGCCAGATTCTAAACTCCATAGAAGTGACTTAAAAAGAGATAGTCTCCGTATATAAAGAAGAAGTATCGTCACGGCCGGTTAGGCTTGACTCTGATTGGGTTACGGTTGAAAGAGGGCGTGTTTTCGATAAAGGACTAATGACCAGGAACCAAAGAGGGGATAGGTCGAAACCATGATCACAATTGAAGTTATTGGGGGGTTTGATGATTTCTATGCTCTCTCAAAATTTCCTGTTAAAAAAGAATGGAGGTTTGGCAATCACCGAAACGTTATCAAAATCTATCTTGTGATCTGTAGTAAAATGATGTTTAGCAACCGCAACCACAAGTTGATTACCTAACTCTGTAGTGGTTCTTCGTTAGATTTTCGTTTGCTTTTTCAAGTTTATCGTTTTCTGAGTTTAGAATCTGGCTTGGTTCACAAGTTGATAACCTAAGTTTTGAGAAGTGTTTAGTTAGATTTTGGTTGCTTGTTCGAGTTCTTCGATTTCTCTTACGCCCTGATGAAGCCCCTTACGAAAGTGGGCGAAACGTTGGCAACTTCGGTTACAACATTGACACGGTTCAAACTCGGAAGACGTTCTTATCTTAGCCGTGGAAGCCTTCGCTATTACAATATTTTTAGTTTCCACACACTTTAATGTATTAGGTTTTAATAACTAATAGCGGGTTGCACAAAAGTCTGGTTAATTGGCGATTTACTAATCGTCGATTAAAGATAATGGTTGATTAACATTCGATTGCGTTGCACAAAACAATTTCATCTATGATTAACGGTTCATTAGTTAATCGACGTTTAACTGCTAGTCAACTTGACAACCGCGCGTTTTAATGTCAGTTTATGAAACAAAAATGACTACCAAAAAGGAGGTTATTTACAAATATTTACTTAAATCAAGAAAGAAACGTTAATAAATATTGTAGTAAAGTGAGTATTACTATATTATTCACGTTTTCTTATAAATAGTTATATTATCATTATGGAAAATATTGCTTCTGTATCGATAGCTAAGTTTTATTTTATGTTTACCGATAACAAATTTCTAATTCTATAAAATTTCTTGGTTAATTCCTTTTATCTTTTACTTTAGATAACAATATAAAGGAGTAACTGGCTAAAGGATTTATAGTTGAAAAGAAATGTTCGGTGTCAACAAGCATCACCAACGAATATAATGCATCGACTAAAATAGGCCTCCAAACAGCAAAATACCTGAAACTTTGTTTGTATATATGAAACTGAAGATAAAACAGATCTGTGAAGCAGGACATGTAAGATAGGACTTAAAAGTTGTACTATGTATGATGAAAAAATCTGTTTCTCGTGGAGTTTTCAACCTCTTAATAACTGCCGATCAGGAGGTTTTGCTGGCGAACATTGCATACCAAAGTGAGCCACCTAGAAATTGCTTTGAATTGCTTTACAGCTTACTATTTTGGTAAATTGGGAGATAATTACAATGAAATCTAATATTAATTTGTATCCTTAGTAAAAATGGGCAAATGAGAATCATTATATGTGGCTGAACTTCAACCTGTATTATCTCGTATTCTTGTCTTTCGCACACTCTTATTTACTGCAGAACCTTTGTCAACTCCTGACGAGTTATTTATAAGAAAAATTTCAAAAGCAAAAAATTATAATCTGTGAATTACTGAAAGAAGTAATACTATTTAATCAAGTTTTAAGAAAATATAAAGCACAGTATTAATTTTATAAATAAAAAATTACAATAAATTATGTTGTTTTTATACATTTTGCATGTGAAGAACTGTTGCAATTAATGTTGTGCTAATTAAGAGTCTGCAACCATGTTGCAAAGCAAGGAAATCTTTTCTGCAAAATTCCAAAGAACGTTGCTATGGTATTACTTGTCATAATATGTGCTATGCCTTATGCTACTTCACTGGCATTTGCTAAATGTAAGCAGATGAGGATTACATGGATTCACTATCATCTAATAGGTAACCGTTGCCATATCTTCCGAAGCAAAATTCAACCGGAAGGAGAGATTTATTGAAAATAATACTGTTGTGTACTGATCCTGGCTAATAAACAATAAAATGCATTAATTTTAAGTCAGCATTGCAAATCGCTTGAACATTAATGTTAAAATATCCTTTTCTGTTGTGATACGATTCAGCATTTAGTCTATCGGGTGATTGTATATGCACGTGTGCAATCAACAGCTCCCACAACACATAAAAAACCAGAAATGCGAAAGAACCATTATTTTATTTCCATGAACTTTTTGGTAGTTCTAGACATCTTTATATATTGTTGGGAGAGCCTGACCATTTCATTTATGATATGCTAATAGTTGTACTCTTGCATCAAACGATTAGTTTCGATAGCTTGTTGGTTCGATTCTATCTTTAGTTCCATGTACCAAGTTTATTATGGGGGCCTTATTTAATCGAAACCTCTTCTTGAAATCAATGTCGTCTAAAAATTCAAAAGGATTTTCTTTATCTTGTATAAACCTTATGCTGCAAAGCTGACTTCAAAGCAACTCGAGGAAGAAGACGACAAATGGAACAACATAATTATTTTTGTTTAATAATTATTTTTTTAATAATTTTGTACTAAACGAAACTTGAATTAAACGCAGCTATAATTTATTACCTAGTTTTGACTGTAAATCATGAACTTTTTATTATTGAAAAACTTTAATTGTAGGTTAATCAGCCAAATATCTCCAATTAGATAATCTTTTGTTAACAAGAGTTTAATCGGAGATTAAAGTTTTGTGCAACGCAAAATATAGTTAATTGACCGTTAATCTCTGATTAACGTCGACTTCAATTAAATATTTAATTGACCGTTAATGGCCCGTTAAACTACAATTAAAAGATAATCATACTTTAATCAAAGATTAAACTCCAATTGACGGTCAATTATCTTTTGTGCAACCCGCTATAAGTATATTTTGACTTGAGTTTTTTATTTTAATTGTTACAACCGCGACAAGAATTAGTCTTTTTGCACCTAAAAATGTATAGAAACAAATTATTGCATTTTTTTATAACACATCAGTAATTATAAAATAGTAGGAAATTCTTCAAAATACTAAAAATCAACATCGAAAAAAAATACCGTAAATAAACAGTCATTTTTATCTTGTAAGTAAGGCCTGTTTAAATAAAGCCAGCTGCTTAGAAACATAAGTACAGATTTAAATAATTTAATAACAGCAAATACAAAAAAACAATTAATGTAAAATTAGAATAAAACACTTTAAATATAGTTATAAAATATCAAATTACGTCGGCATATACCAAGAATCTAAAACCAGAAAAACACAGATTATATTAACATCAATTACATTATAAATTAAAAATTAAATTATATTTGTATAAACTCTCGGCAATTAGCATTTGTAAATTTACTTTTACTTTCTTTAACTTTATTTTGAAGTTTATGTAAGTGCAGAAAGTTTTAAACTTTATTATTTGACGAAGTACTAAATAGAATTTGAATTTTTTCAAAAATTTGAATAGATAAAATACATACACAAACTATTTAAATTCAATTCAATTGGAATTCAATGTGAATACTTACTTATTGACTATACTGCTTTACACTACTGGAAAACTGCAAATTTCGTCGTTCTGTTCTCTAAATCAATGTTTTTATGTTTATTAAAATTTTAATTTAATGTTTTAAAAATTGTTAAACGTTTTATTAATGTAGACAAACTGTCTACCAAATAACTGAACAAATTACTAAAATATATCTAGTTAAACATTCATTTTAAGTTTATTTTTATTTAAGTGTTTTTATACGCTTGTAATAATAATTGAGCGTCAAACACATTTAAAAGAATTTTAAAATGCCGTTAGAATGCTAGTTTAAACAAATACGTGTATCAAAGTATTTAGGATACATATATTTTGTTAGCTTTTTTTGAATTACAACGTTGTAACCGAGTAGACTATAATAATATTTTTAACTGTAACATATTAGAAAATTTCTTAGTGTTCTTTAATGACACTTTCTTTGTCTATACGTGTAACGTCAACTTTGTATTTTTAGTACTGTCCTTGTAAAGTTCTCTTAAACTTTAATTACTTTTACGCGTCGGGTCTACGTATTCTATTGCAGTTTTATCTTGAAAATGTTATTTTTAATACACCCAGAGTTTTCTTTATTATTTTTGTCGTGATATTTTAGTGAGTTAATAAGAAAAGAGAATTGCAGATAGATCTTTTATTTTTTTATGAATTATAACGATCATAATGCTTGTAGAAACTGTAACCACTTAGTTATAATAACGTTGAATGAGTAATTTGTAAGTATATTCGGTTAGGTTATAAATATGGTATATTTTTTTGTTTTAGAGCTGCATTCAACTGTCGCAAAATAGTATATTAAACAACAAGTTTCATAAGTCAAACTTTATCGTACGCGAGCCGCTTCCGGCAAATGTTTTAATGGTCAATTGCGATAAAATGAACGAGTGTTTTATACTTTTTTTTTATATTTTGCGCCTTTAATTCAATTCTTAAATTAAAATTTATAATTATAATATATTCTAAATTTTTAAGAATTGCCTACACTGAAATTCAAAACTTCGAAAATTCGAATTTGTTTATTAGTACTTAAGCAATTGTTTTAAATTAATTATAAAAGACGGACAAAGAATTATCTTGTACTCCACAAAAATTTTGAGAAAGTGCGCAAAATACTATAAGTAATTCAATTCCTAATAAACCAAAACGTGGATATAATACACAGTACATTTGAATTTGAAAAATGGTGCCTTGAAAAAAAGTAACTAGAATAACAGAAAATGCATTATTAATTTACTTCAAATTACAACGACATAATTACAAATCATTAACTTGGTGGTCAATGTATTCAAATTGTAGACATATCAAAGTTTCATCAATTACACGCTTTACTGAAACAGTGTTATAGGTTGGTTATGTGCTTAAAAAATAAAAAGTTTTAGAAGAAGGCAAGATTAATACATTCATAGGTAAAGCGGATAATGAATTATGGCTTAGATATGAAAATAAGTATAGTTATAATTAATACAACAATGAGTATACTTCTTGTGTTACGATATTAAGTTTAGGTCATCCTAAGATGAATTACTAAATATGTCTACAGATAACATTGAATTCAAACCAGATTTACTTATTATATCACTTCCTGAAACAAAAGACACAATATTTTAGGAACGTTCGCAATCACTAATAGAAATTGAATTGAATTGATTAAGCAATATGCCAAACTTAGACCTACCAAAACAGTCAGTTTGTTTGGGTTCACGAACGACAATACGGCAAAGGCCAAGTTCTACTTCTTGTTTTGGCTCTCAAGAAGAGACTATGACCAAGCCTAAGTCTGGGTGTTTTACTACGACGCGTTCTAAGCCGAAAGTCGCTTATAATATTAATCATGTAAGGTATTTTAAAATCTTGAAAAAAACATATTTTTGCATAAAAAAAAGTCACAAAGTAAGCAATATGTTTCAATGATAATTTTCTACTTCTTCTATAAACTATACTTATACTATTGAAAAGAGGAAATTATAAAATAGCTTAGGGAAAGATGTAAATATTATCCTTTCATTTGAGGGTTTGGTTTTTTAATTAAGTTAGGTAGTTTTCGAGTGGTCTTGTTCCTAATGAAAAATGTTAACGATTATCTTGCAATTTCATTAAGGTCAAAAGTTAAACACATAAAACGCATACTATAGTTAAAAAGTAGCTACCAACACACAAAATTTTAATTTAGCACCAATAATAAATTCATCCACTATAACGCAGATGGCGCTGTAAACAGTCAATGACGCGCCTTGAATATTATATTTCAATAACATATCTTTATTAGTAAAAACGAACTTTGATCCGTAAATACAAGATCTCGATTTATTTTGAGTTTACATTTTTAACTATTTACAATACGCGTATTTAGTAAATCCGTCACAACTGAGTTAGGTCAAGATCTTGGTTGCAAGCAAAGCTAAATCTGAACGTCATTTTGAAAAAATTAATCACAATTTATTTCGAGTTTGCATTTTTAACAATTTTAATTTACGAATTGCTAATTGTGTATACTAGTATAAAAGTATAACAAACCGATTTTTATTTTTGTTAGAATTAAAAGAAAATATAGTGCACGCCGTTTATAGAAAAAACATCGTTTATAGTAATCATAATTTCGGTTTATGTTATCAATTTTCTTCTCAGGTTTGTTTCTATACGTGAACAATAACCTATTTCGTATAAATTTTTTAGCAACATTTTCACAATCTGCTTTTTTAGAGTAAAAAAATTTTATCATTGTATCCCACAAATAGTTGTTTTGAATATTTAGTTTTATTTTTGTAGTGTTATTTACTTATTCAAGTATTTTGACTAATCTATGTAAGGTTACATCATTCAAATATCTGTAAACACGTAATCTTTGAGAATTAACTTGGAAAGCATGATCGTTCTTAGAATAACTTAAATTAACTACGTATTATGTGATAGCGTTATTTTGTACTTATTTTTAGTGGCTATAACTTCATTAATTTGATTAGATCGTCATATTTTTGAATTTACCAAAAATGTACTTACCTAAATTTTGCTTACATATCTTAGACTCTTTTAAAGTATTTCAGGCATGAATATTAGGTTATAATTTGACAAACACTTATTTTGATCGGAGAATTAAAAATGTAATAATATACATAAAGTTTTATTTAAAAAAAACACAAGTTTAATATTTTAAGGCTTTGCGACACCCTTATCACAAAATATTAATGGATAATTAATGAATATTTACTAAACATGTAACTTAAATTTCATCTTCTAATTTATTGGTACGTTTTTAAATGTTGGAACGTTAATCAGTCTTTTCCAAAACATGGTAATCGAGAATTAATTTCATTGCAAGGCAAAGTTAAATACAGTACCTGATAGTATTTTTATAATTTTGGTTAACGTTAATTAATTTTCTATCAATTTGCGTGAGCTTGGTTGAAACATTATTATCAGAAGAAACATGCAGTGTTACGATTGTAAAGAAAAACGTGTCGGGACAAAATTACGTTTTAAAATGTAGACGATAACAAAAGACACAACGTTTTCATTAATAAATAAAAAGTATTATCTACAATTCTACATGCATTCTTATCAGTCTTACAACAGTACCATCTGTTGTTGTATAGTGGCAAGCTTATGTAAAAAAATTTCATTTTACTGTAGCAATCAAGCCACTTTACTGTATTTGATTTCTTTCCTTGTCTTTAGGTACTTCCCACTTTACTAAATCTTGGCCATAAAGCATACAACTCTAACGAGTTCTTTAAAATACTTGTTAGAGTATCAAAATAGAAAAAAAACTTTTTTGTCTTAAGAAATTAAGGCAGACATTAAATTTGTTTTGTTGAAAAAAATAATGAGCCATCTTTATTCTAATTGTTGCGTTTCTTAAAAACTGTAAACCTATATTTATAAAATGTTTGTATTATGTTTATTTTAGACTCAATAAAAAACTCACATAATTTGTGGTATTTTAGTAATTCAAGTAATATACATATTTATTAACCACTCATGTTTTTTAGAGGCCCCGTTTTGTGCACTCAAGTGTGCACTTTTGTATACCATCGTATTTTTCTTTGTTAAGTATTAAGTAACATCAATATTAACCAAATAAATTACTCGTGTCTATGACTACTTGGCGATTTGCCGTCGTCGCTTTGCCTTAAGCCATGTTGACGTCTATCGTTTTGTAGTCGGCGCTGTTTAAACGTCAACCGATTTGCTATAAAACGTACAAAAATCATACAATTTACTACATCAGAATTAATAAATTAACATTAATACAAAAAATTATTAGTAACACCTTAGTTAAAAGGGGCGTTTATAAAGAGTTGCCAAAGAAACCTTGTTAAATAGTTTTTTTTTCAGCTAACTGTTTCTACTAAAATATAAAAGTCGCTTGATTTCCTTAATAAATACTACAGTTACTATTTTACGTTTAATGTTTATTATTATTTAGAATTTATTACACTTTCAGGCCTATTATGTATCACAAACTTTATTTTAAAGGTGGCCGTTATGAGATAACATAAAGGTTTTCGGCAAACCGGTATTACGTATCGTTTTCACAAATCGTTATTTTAACATGAACTTTAAAATAATGGTTTTCATAACCATTAAAGTTTAAAATATAACAAAAGCTTTGATAGGTGACGTTAAAATAGTGGTTAGAAGAAAAAATGGCTTACAACAGATTAATTAATGTTTTTATTCTAAATCAATTAGAAAATGCGGATTGTAAGTATTTGTTTATGTATAATTTATTATAAAAATGTTTATACAATTACTTTTATTTTTATTGAAATAAACTTGTACAGGCGATAGTTGCTATCCATTACAACCGTGGCTGTTAACTCCGGTAGAAAATGCAAAAGTGAACTCTCCACATTAAAGCAAGAAACTGCATTGAAAGGTGCTTTGGTGTAATAAAAAGTAGATTTAGATGCATTTTAAAACATAGAACACTCAATTACAACCCTGTAAAAGCTGCAAAAATTGTTTATTCTTGTGTGATTTTGCACAACATGGGCAGTAGAAAGTAAGATACCACAAGAAATACTGCAAGAATTTGAAGAAGAAGCAATATAACAATGAGATCGGATTGTAGAACATCAGAACAGAGATGTTATAGAAGGTAACTGTGCAGTGTGTTACAATGATCAATTATTTGTTTTTATTTACAGATGATAACTAGTTAGCTGAAGAAAGGAGAATTCGCAAATTGTAATTCAAAGTTTTCGTTAATTTTATTGTAAGTTAGCTAGTAGATCTTTGTAAATATTTATTTTGAAATTATCAAGTTATTTTTTTCTTAATAAAAATATCCTAATAGATTATTTATATTTATTGATATGTTTAATTTATAAAATTACTTATTACAAAAAACAAAAAAACTAAAAATCATCTAAATTGCCAAATGTTTGTAAGTGCACTGCTTTTGATATTTGCGTCGTTCGCATTTTTAAACGAGCTGCACGCTTGGTTTTATTTTTGCTTTTTTGACATTTTTTGACGTTTCGTTGAAGTAAAACTAAAATCACGAAAAGTATAAACAACATAAATCATGTTTTTGTTTTGAAATATTGCTATCTTTTTCCGACAAACATGAGTTGCATAACATTTTTCTTGCTTTAAAACTGCTCAAAACTTACTATTCTGTTAAGCATTAAAAATAACGTTTACTTTCAAGCGTTGTTTTAAAGGTTGCTACGTAATACCATTTCAGTAATAGACGCTAGGAAATCAGTTATTTTGAAACTTTATTTTAACATAAAGGTTGACCCTTATTTTTAAAGGTTGTGATACATAATAGACATATTTATTTACACTTTTTCAACCGTTGATACACGCTTGCTAAATCCTTTGGGTGGGTCGCTACTTCTTCAAATAGTTTAAAAATTACATTATATGAGTTTCTTATAAGCGGAGTTTCAATTTTAGTACATCGAACAGATAAACAAATGTTCACTTCCAGATACAAACTTTTATTTTGAATAAAGCATATTACCCTCTTTTAGTTTTAGTTTGCAAATTTAAATATGATTTTTTTTTAATTCAAATTAGTCATGGTAACTAATTAATTGACCATTGATTAATTAAATTAAATATTTCGTTTGGTTAATAAATCGGCCAATATAAAAAGTACTGTCATTTATATATGAATTTCTTATCAGCATATCTTACTTTTTTTAGTATTTATTTTAACAATCCAACAATAGTATATTGTAAAACAAGTGTTACAATGACGATGATTGTAACGCGAGTAAGATTGCTTAACGAGCCGCGTAGTGGTGAGTTAAGCAATGTACGAGCGTTATAAAAAGGAATGGTAACAAGAGTTTTTTATACTATTTTCTCTATTTCGCTTTGATTTATATTTATTTCTGATAGAAATTATAATATATGTATAGCACCAATTTTCGATGTATTTTGGTTGGTCACAATGGTCAGCTTCTGCCTACTTTCTAAACTCAAATTTGAAAACGCGATTGTTAATTAGTTAGTTAAAAATATATAAAAACTGTTTATTTTTAATATAAAAGTCTAATATTTAAATTTCAGTTTGTTTATTCTTTTGTTCCCAAGAATGTGCTCTGCTCAGGATTTTGTTGAACTTTCCTGCACTCCTCCTGAGTTACGTGAAATTGCCAATAACGCCATTCAGAATTGTTTTCGCAACCAAAAATAACATATCTCGTGTATTCCTCATAACAGGGGTATCTTGGATTACTCTCATTAAGAAATACGTTGAACTGCGACCACCTCACACTTCACACGATAGATTGTTTTTAACTTATCGTAGAGGTAGATGTACCGGAATTAATAAAATTGGTTCCTAAAGTCCCTAAAAACATTACTAAATTCTTAAAACTGTCAAATTATGAAATATATACTGGCCACTGCTTCCGCAGCTCTTCTGCATCACACCTTGCAAATCAGGGAGGTGATTTGCTTACAATCAAAAAACATGGAAGCTGGAAATCATCAGCGGTTGCGGAGGGATATGTGGAATTCTCTTTTAAAAAACTACTACCAATTCTGAATGTTCAAAACTTGACGTCCAATCCCTCCAATCCTAGTACAGAAAAAAGAATTGGGGCTCATAATGCAATAATTGTTAATAAAAATATTCTTACTGAGGAACAAGTACCGCCTATTTCAATTTCGGCAAGTGATCGTGCTAGTGTCACAGTTAAAATCTTCCAGAATTGCACTATAAACAATAACTAAATTATTGCAAATTATTTAAATATTTACTGTTTTACTACCCTTTAAATTATGAATTTTATGGGTTAAGTTAGTATCTACAGGTCTTGTCATCAATTGAAACCAAGAGCGCTTACGCATAAAGGCGCGTTTGAAATCGGATTCTATAAGTGTACGGCCGCCACGCGTATTAGGTACTTTTGCATCTTGTTTTCATAAAACGAAATTCATGGATAATCCGCATTTACTTAGCTTGGCATTATTTCTTTTAATTAAACTTATAATTAAATTATTGGGCACAAAAAACACAAATTAAATATAAATATTATACCTACGGCACTGAATAGGACCTGTATTATTATTGTCTGATTTCTTGAAATATAATTCTTCATTTAAAAAAGTTACCTGAATATTATTCATGTAGATTTTAATGATATATTAATATGATAGTTTTAACATTGATTAAGACTGTATAATTGGTTTCATGAACCTTAGATAAAAAACGTTTTCTTGGAAGATATAAATAATCATGATCACTGTACGAATATCCCCATTTAGTTTAATCATTAATTATAACTATGATAAGAACTAGTACAACTCTTTAACAAATCGTTTATTGACAAATTTACAATGCTGAAATATGAACTAACGTATACTGTACATACTGATTTTGGTAAAAAGATCTCTTATTTAAAAAATGACGTACAGCATGATCGAGGTCAATAATTGATTAATACCTGAGGTTTGACTTTCTACAGTTTCCTAACCATTTTCATCTGAATCACCATTATATACTGTAAACGGCATACTTTTCACAACCTATCAACTAAACCATCTGCTTTCCAAATTTCTTCACGAAAATGTAATACATGATTGCACTTTCCCAATCTGCATTTATTTTAGATTATTCATTGCAATTTTTCTTTCCACAAGACTTTTATATAGATTCAATTAGATTTAAGTCACAATGATAAGAAGGGAATTAAAAACCAGTATGTTCATGCTTCCTTAGAAATTTATCTACAAATTAACTCTTTGATGTGAGATACTGTTTAATTTACATTAAGAACTTACTTTTAGTCGAAGTTTTTTTTATTGGCTTCGAGTAGTAGCGTGCTGGTGCATTATTTATTTTGATGAGAGCATTGGATGGTAAATTTGGAATAATTTGTTTATTACTGGTTCTGTCTTATACATACTGTTTACGCCAGTAAACACATTTAACCCCACTTAAAGGTAGGCGAGGGTGGTGCATTAAAATTAGGTAGCATAGGAGAAGCAGGGACAGTCTTTTAAGGGCAGTGTTCATTTTATAATGTAAAAGAAATGTAAAGTTAATTTAAAGTTGTATTTAATAAATAAAATCAAACAAGGTCCTTCGAGTATTTTAATTTAGTAGGAAGCTTAAAACGGACCCCACGTTAAGTAACTTACACATACAATAAATAACTTATTCTGTGTTGTAAATTATATAGAAATAATTTTAACCTAAAAATACCTACCAATTGTTATACAACTAAATTGAGGTAGATTGTCCTAAAACCACAAACAAGACTAAATTTCAAACATAAAAACAAAACGTAATTGAAAATTCAAAATAACAACGTTAATAGAAACCAAAATTTCGATAAAATTATTAATTAATGTTTACGTTTTTAAATGTACTTTTAACGAATCGCGTTACATGATTGGTCGACACAATTTAAATTAGTTCGCATATTTTCCGGGGTTGATCTGACAGCCAATACTTACTGACAACCTTACACACACAAAAATCGCTACTTTCGGTTTCACAAAGTTGAACTTTGTAACACTGTTTTTTGAAAAAGTAGTTGCACAAAGTAACGATTGTATATGCGAAATAGAGAAAACACTTTTGCACCGGCTTACTGGTTTTACAAGTGATAATAATAGATAATTATGACTACTATTTTTCAATTTCAAATTTTCAAAACTGTCTTTTCTTTATTTCCGTTACTTTTGTAAATTCTTTAAAATCGAAATTCGAACTCTATACGGAAGGTTTTGCAACTATTTTAGAGTAGCTTCATATATTTAATACGTAGCTCAAAGTTGTTAGCGCCCTCTTTTGCTAAATGGCTACACTTTGTTGCTACAAAAATTTTAGTGATATAACCTAAAATCAAGTCGCTAATATTCTATACAACATATTTCAGTTATTACTTACGATTTCGCACTATTAATTGAAATATAGGTTCTTAAGAGATTGTTTCGGGTTTTGTATATCATATCTCAAAATTTCTCAAAAGTTCGATAAAAAAATTTCAAAAACACTCATTTTGATTTCAATTATTTCTGTGTTAATTATATTTATGATTCCACAATAGATGGTTGCCTGAAGTAACATGTAGAGAATCATATTCTTTAATCGGATTTCTTGAATTATATGTGTAAATGCAGTAAGCATATATAGAAAATTGGTTTAAAATTATACTGTAGCGCCGATTTTTAACACGCGTGACTTAAACGCCGCGTCAATAAATTATAGCATACCCGATAAACATTAAATTGGTCATTAGACAGTAAATTCGCTAACGTTGTTAAGAAAATGTATTATTGTTATAGTATTATATTGACTTTGATAGTGCAATATTATACGTTTTATTATTGTTATTTCAATACGTCAGAATTAATGTTTCCTTATAAATGCGTTTGAAACGTTCGTTTTATTTTTGTAATTCTTTTACTAAAATTTGATCATTTCTGAATTGCATTATAATTTTATTGACTATCAAACTGTTTTCCTAACAGACTCAGTATAACGTTTATAAAATATTACACTGTACTAGATTTGCTGAATAAACCCCTTCCACAAATCGTTTTGTAATTGGTTAATTCAAAGTACGCGGCAAAATTACATTAAAAGTCTGATTCACTCCGCGAAGTTATTGTGTACTAATAATATTAATATTTCAGTGTTTCGTTAACTTTTATTAGTATTTTTTGTGTACACAATTAATTTTTTTTTAAATAATTTCTTTTAAAATATCGACCAACTGTCAGAACAACATTTTTATAGGTTATCTTATACATTATTATGGACCTTTTGCCAATAAAAAAACATAAAACAAAACATTTATTAGTATCTGATAAAGAATTTATTTTAAATATCTATAAAACTTGTGAAAAAAGTCAACCAAGTAGTTTGAAAACAGATTATACTAAATTTATAGCTACTGCAGCCGGTAACGTAACCCTTTATTTTATTTGCGTTCTTTATATGCTTACATGTGAAGATTTTTATAAACCTTACATAAACAAACTGACGTTTCGCAAGACATTGCAGCTTGCATCTTTGGAGTGGTAAATGTCACTGAAAGAAATTATGTAAATGACGATATTTATACCACTTGCGATTAGCGTGATTAACGGACCTTATCTTTCCGTTACCGCTTGACTGACTTTGTTATTACTCGGAGTAAGTGTTTGCGTCCTTTTCAAGAAGGTCGATTCTACAGACTTTGTAGAGACAATTAAAAACTTGCGTATAACAAAAGAAGATATCCTAGTCAGCATTGACGTGGTATCTCTTTTTACTAAAGTCCCTGTCGACCAAGTGTTGTTTTTCCTCAAGGAGAGAATTAATGAAGAAGTTATGCTCATCGAACTCTGCCTTAAAAACACTTATTTCAGTTATAATGACAACCTGTTTAAGGGGAGATATACACCTAGGAGCCGGAAAAAAGGTCATCTTTGTGAATTTTTTCAAGGAAAACTATTTGAAAGTTTGGATTGGGATTTTAATTATCTAAAAGTATATATATTCAAAAATATGTTTATTTTTTTTAATTTAAAAATAACAAGAACATACAAAGATATTGAATAATCTTTAGAGCAACGTAAAAAAATTTGTATATACGGTACCCACTGGCGTTTTTTCAAAGATCATCTGAGAAAAAAAATCATAAAGATTATTAAATTAGATACTATAGTCTAGTACTTGTCATATTGATTTATGACAAAATGGCGAACGTTTGAACATAAATAGTGATTTTTGGACAAATAACTAGTTATTACTTTGCCTATAAAACAAAAACTAGCTAACGAAAAAAAACATCATATGACAATTACTAGATAATGGTGTATAGAATAACCACAAAAAACCTCAAGGAAATCGGTTTATTGGTTTTCGAGAAATTTTGGGTACCGATTTGAAAAACGTGGTTTTGCGGAAAACGCGTTTGAAAATTTGGGAATAAATAAATCATGAACTTTGTCAACTTACATAGAATCATCGATACCAGGCCCATAGTGTAGGTCTTCGTCAAGCTACTGACAAAACGTGATTACGGCAACAAATAAAAGACATAAAGGTCCAAAAAACACAATAGAGTCACAAAATAGAATTAGTCACGCTTTGTTAGAAGGGTCGTTTGCCGCTACCTGCCTGTCGGCTCGGCGCAGCAAAACACGTTTCACTTTCTCGGCTGTAACTGGCTTATTTATTAAAATATTAATTTGGCGTTTTCACCAGATATTCTAGAAACCTCAAGCTTCAAGAAAATGCAAACAAAAAAGATCGATTTTTTTTTATTATCTAGGTGTATATCTCCCCTTAAACAAGTAGAAGGAGCAGCTATAGGTTTACCGCTTTCTCCAGTTATAGCCAATATTTACATGGAATATTTTGAAACCGAAATTATAAAAAATGTTGAGCTAAAACCAAAAGTTTGGTTCAGATATGTGAATGATACGTTTGTTGTATAGCCTCATGGCAAAGATAAACTAAATCAGTTCTTTCAACATCTAAACTGTGCACATATCAGCATTAAATTTACTATGGATGTACTGGTGATAAAGAAAAATAACGGAAAATTGGGGCATTTCGTTTATAGAAAGAAGACGCACACGAACAGATACACTAACGCCGAATCTCATCACCATCCAGTACAGAAGAATACTGTTTTGCATACTTTAGTCAAAAGAGCTATACGTGTGTCAGATAATGAAAATCTACAAAAAGAAAAGGAAACACTGTTGGAGTCTCTACAACAAAATGGATACGGGTTCAAAGAGATCCAAAACGCATGGAAAAAAGCAATAAATCCAAAAGTCAAAGAAGACTTATCACCTCCTACTACCACCGCTTATTTACCATACTGTATGGGTTCGTCAGACAAAATAAGCAGAGTGCTAAAGAAGCATAATATTGAAACTGTCTTTACGACTAAGAATACCCTGAACACCTGGTTTACTTCTGCTAAAGACAAACAATAGGCTCTAAAACATGCCGGTGTTTACAAAAATTTTTGTTCCTGTGGATTTAGTTATATAGGACAGACGGGACGCTCTATTGAAGTTAGAGTAAAAGAACATATGGCTGACTGCAAACAACGCAGAGTTACTAAATCAGCAGTGGCGGAACACGTGTGAAACCAAGAACACACGCTGAACTTTGACCAAACTAAAGTGTTGGGTAGAACTTCTTTCTACTTTCCCAGACTAATCCGCGAAACTGTGGAAATAGAAAAACATCCATGTAATGTAAACCAAGAAAGCGGTTGAAGACTCAGCAAATCTTGGCTACCAGTATTATATCCTCTTAGACAAGGATCAACCTTACTCCGAGTAATAACGAAGTCAGTCAAGCGGTAACGGAAAGATAAAATCCGTTAATCACGCTAATCGCTATTAGTATAAATAAAGTCATTTACACTTTTTTCTTCAGTGACATTTACCACTCTGAAGATGCAAGCTGCAATGTCTTGCAAAACGTCAGTTTGTTTGGGTTCACGAACGACAATACGGCAAAGGCTTAAGTTCTACTTGTTTTGACTCTCAAGAAGAGACCAGGACTAAGCCTAAGTCTGGGTGTTTAACGACGACGCGGTCTAAGCTGAAAGTCGCTTATAATCATGTATACAACGTGCTAAATGAATATAACACAGATCACGTACTGCATTCTCCAAAAGTGTACTGTAGGTCAAGACCAATATTAGATATTGTTACCGATGAAATGAAAAGTGCTCTAAGACGTATGTGCATTCGTTCTTTTTATGTAATATATAACCAACAGTAAAAAAAGTTATGGCTTGTATTACCGAAGATGAGAATTTGCCAAAACAAAAAGAAAGTACATAACGAACAAAAGAAATTATGTTTAGGTAAAGTTAAACAAACGAAAGTGTATTGTATTTGCAATTTTATTTCATAGATATAGAATAAAAATTGCAGCAGTATACTACCTACTTGAAAAATATTATATCATAGCTTGGAGAAGACGATTCCTTTGTGAAATGAGAAACTATCAAAAAAAGGCAAAAAAATATATTATTTGAACCAAACTTGAGTTAATTCTGGTTATTTTACTACAAAAATTCGAACAAATATGACAATTGAAGCAGCACGGCAAGCCTTCATTTCTGGATTATCTACTGGACTTAATTTTTTTTCTGGTAAAGGCAAACGATTAATTGTACCGCATATAGGTTCAGATACAGGATTTTTTTAAAATGGTTTGTTTATTTTCGAATTGAAAAAAAACTGTCGACTTTTATGAAGAAATTAATTCTGGACTATTTGTAAAATGGTTGTCGGTGCTAAGTAACTTAAAAGAAGGTGCTGTAATAGGGTTAGATAATGCTTTATATCATAGCAGAAAAGTAAAAAAAATCCAACTTCCGCAACTACAAAACTGATATACAAGATTGGTTGACAAGTAAATGGATTGAATTTAAAGAAGACGTGGTTAAAGCAGAACTTTTAGCACTCAAAAATAACTAACTACTATTGTTAGTTTATTATTAACGAATGATCCCTTGTATTCATTTACACAAATTGTACTCTAATGTTTTTTGTGATTTCGGGTACAAAAATAAAGCTTCCTTTCCGTGACGTGAAAGGTAGTGAAGGTAGCGTTGTAATACTAATTTATTGTTTAAGTTTATACGAATTAAATTTTACAATAATTGTAATGATTTTTAATAAACAATATAATTGCTATTTTGAAGTTCTAATTTTTCTGTAGATAAACTTTAAGTTTATTATTATTTAAATTTGTCATTAAAAATAAAGAAATTTGATTTTGTAGAAAAATAGTTTATATAAAATCTTAAGCTTTCGCGGTTGTTATGTTTAAAATTATAAGCGACTTTCGGCTTAGACCGCGTCGTAGTAAAACACCCAGACTTAGGCTTGGTCATAGTCTCTTCTTGAGACCCAAAACAAGAAGTAGAACTTGGCCTTTGCCATATTGTCGTTCGTGAACCCAAACAAACTGACGTTTCGCAAGACATTGCAGCTTGCATCTTCAGAGTGGTAAATGACATTTATGATAAAAGCATTACTATACAGTATTACAGAACGTAAATTGAAGTAGACTGGTAAAGAATAAAATTTTACAAAGCACTGTTTTATAATATTCAATATATAATATATTGAATTTCTATACCTAATTATTGATCTAACTAATAAAAAAATAATTTGACTACCGCATAAGCAACCAACAATACAGATATGCATATGCGTATGCATTTTGATTATTCGTGTATGTAAATCTGACTTGACCTAATTCCGACCCTTCTTTTAATGCGAGGGACTTATTTCCATCTATTCAGCAAGTCGACCATAGATCAGTAAGCGCGAATAGGATTTCGTAATGTTCAAAATATTGTATTGTTTTTACTTTGTTCTAGCAACATTTATTATTACGAAATTTAAATGTTCTTCTGGTACAAGAAATTTGTTATGGAATCACAAATGATAAATTGTAATTACCAACTAGCATTAATCCAATAATGAACACGACCTAGATGCACCTAACAATTAAAATGATGTACAAGTGTTTCTGTGTACGAATAATATATAATAGTAATTTTGTCATTTATTAGGCTGTTTTGTCAATGTTATTTAATACAGTATTTATGCATTCTTTTATTCTTCTCCGAAAGATAACAATTAATACGTGCAACATGTATTTATCATAAATATAAATTATACATAATCTTATTTACTATCATTTACAGAAAAAAGATTGGTTGATTTGTACTTTCATGTAATTAAACTTAAAAAAAAGAATTAAAAAAACCTAGTACTCGTCTTTTTGTTTTTAATAAATATGTATCTGTGAATATTCCGCATTAAAATTGTTTGTTTTTAAAAAATTAAATTTTACCTTAGTAAATATTTTCTTTTGTACTTATTATCGCATAAGTGTCCGGATTAGGATAAATAAATTATGTAACAAACTGAAATTTACATAATTCCACGGTAAACACGTTAGCTAATTTGTGAATTGTCAATACTATAACATTTACAAAATGGGATAATTTTCTCTAACTCAATTTAACTAAAAACTTTTTTTTCTGTACCAGATACATGTCATCTTCTGCAAGAATTTTACCATATTAACGTTACCCATGACAGTCACCATGAACAATATGATGCGTTTCTAGTAAAATTTTTACGCCAAGTAAATGCTGTACAAGTCAATTTTGAAGAATTTGGAAATCCATTTCAAGATCGAAGGCGTGAATTAGTTGCAATTGATACAAGAATAATTGCAGACAATGCATATGTAGAAACACTGAACGATCTAGAGAAAAACCGCAAGGAACTGTATAACACATTAGTAGAAAAAAGACTGGTAGAGAAGATTGTTTCTTTATTTAAACCGTTTAAGAACGAGAAACTAAAATTTATGTAAGTCACAAGCTAATAAGTTCAAAACAGCAGAACTTGATGTAATCACTCAAGTGTGATGTGAGCCTGCTTTCTAAAGTATTCATTGCTTGTCAAAACATGCACTTGTATTCAGATACTTTTTTTAGTAATAAGAATCAGTCTTTGCCTCCATTTAAAAAGAATTGGTAGGCGACATTCGTTCCTTCCCTGAAAATGGCAACAGAGATACATATATATATTAAATGAATATATATAATGAAACTGCTCTTAACCACAGCTATCCTCCACGTGGGACTTCTAAAACTTTCGCACAGAATTTTTCCAGGCCTTTATAAAAAGTACGGAAGAAAATGAAACTAGAAAAATTTATTTTGTTTGGCATAGTTATTGTGAAAAATCGCTAAGGAAATGTGTTCGTGAGAGCAGAGGTATAGGAACACGTTGTCAGGTTCGAGAAAATTACAAACTGCCTAGTAACTTGCCGGATTTTCTTAAAAATGATAGAAATAAAAAGGAACTTTTTGCGTTCCTAATCTACTACGTTCTTAAATATGCCAAGTCGTGACTAACGTAGGTTACCAAATAAAAGCATCGACATTGATGAAGGGGCTCAACACATGTTCAAGAAGCAGATGGCCGTATTCTTCTACACCCACAAGACATAGTGTTCAATGGCGTGTCAACAATTACGATACACACGGTTGATTCTGATGTTGTGATTATAGCGATATCCTTTTATTTCTCACTTGAGCAACATGATCTCAAAGAGCTGTGGATATCTTCCGGCACTGGGAAACACCATTGCTACATTCCGGTGCATGAAATAGCAAAGCATTTAGGCACAGATAAAGCAAAAGCTTTGAGGGGGTACCACGCATTCACAGGATGTAATATTGTTTGAGCGTATCAGTCTAAGAGCAAAACGTTAACTTGGAATACTTGGCAGCGATATCCCAAAGTTACTGTTGCTTTCAAATCTTTATCTAACCCACTACAAGAACTACCTCAGAATTTATTTAATACATTAGACAAATATGTGGTGCGGCTTTACTGTGAAAACTTTGACATCATTAGTGTTAACGATGCAAGAAAATTTTTATTTGCATTTAAAAATAATTCTCTCCAGAATATTTCTTCAACAAAAGATGCCTTCAAGATGCACATCATGCGAGCATCTTATCAGGCAGGCCATATGTGGGGACAAGTCCATGAATCATTGTCACAAATAGTCTCGCCGGCGGACTGATGATGGATTGACACAGGAGAAGTATGGAAACCGACATGGACTATCCAGGCCTATATCTGGAAATCTGTCAGTCAGTTAACCAAATGTTCCTGTAAGAAAAGTTGAAGAGGTCGATGTTCATGTCATCGAAAAGAGCTGCTATGCACGCAACTATGTACCTGCAGAGGGAATTGCAATAATTCGAAGTACGATTTTTATGCTCTACGAATTACTTATTTGGATGGATTCTTTAATAGTTTATTATCTTTGGTATTTATCTTTATTTCATTTGTTACAGTGTAATAGACAGCAGTGTACTGTTAGACGACACCGACGTGAAAAACGAGGTA
Source organism: Aquatica leii (assembly GCA_035610365.1). NCBI lineage: Eukaryota > Metazoa > Arthropoda > Insecta > Coleoptera > Lampyridae > Aquatica > Aquatica leii. The sequence continues at coordinate 106,620,463 of CM069432.1, forward strand.
CCTCGTTTATTTTGATTTTTTTAATTTAATTATTAAAAATTTTTAAAATAAAGCGTTATAGTTAGTTTTATTGCTACTTGCGGTCTTATCAATAACAGACATTATTTAGATAAACCTGCTCTATCTCAAACGGCACCATCTTTTCTTGTCAGATGAGATTGTGGTCGAAACAATGTCTTTGTAATCATTAGTGTTCTTGATACTGTGACCAGTAATTTTTTTGTCTACATTACTAAAACCGACACATCATGTAAGTACTTTTTAAAGAGATGGTTAAATAGGCTTTCTAAATAAGTAATTCTTATTTTATTGTCAATTCAAATATAAAAGATATGGCGAATTTTGTAGAAAAAATTGAAAATGTCGATTTTTTTAAATTTTTTGCTGTTTCTGTGAAAAATATTGTATATTAAATAGCAGAAATGAATTCAACATGTTTGATTTATATCAAAATGACACCAAAATTGACCTTGCAGCTACACATTAGAGACAGGAATTTCTCAGCAAAGGACATGTCTTAATCATTCATCGCTGTATAATTTAGTGTACACCAGCAACAGCAGATTTATGTTACGAAACCAATAAAAATCTTATTTGGAATACAAAAAATCGAGTTTTTTTATTATTTTTTCTTAAATCTTACAAATATCAACTAAACTAACCTAAATCAATATTTACATTAATATTAAACTAAAACCATATTTATTCATTTATTCCTTACATAATCTTAATTTACTAAATAATTGTTTTTGTTTCCTTAAATCTACTTTATATTGTTTTTTCTGCTTTCACTACCTCACTTTTAAGTATTATCACTACATTTTTACTAATACTACAACGTTTTTCACTGTTACTAAACTTAGCTTTAATGTTTTTATAATTTTTTTTCCAAGTCAATAATTAATTGTTTTTCTATATTTATAACTTTTGCTTTAATACACTTCTCAACACTAACTTGGCTGTGCCCATCTAATATTGTAGTTTTCTCCTCCTCTTCGTCATCTTTTTTTTCCTGGTAGAGGTTTTTTACTTAATCTAATCCTTCCCCCTTGGTGGCTGATAAGTGTTGAGTTCCTCTGGCGTATGTTCCTGAGATTCTGCAGACATGCATTCACTTAAACTATCAAGCGACTGAAACAAAATTTTATTAGAAAAAATAATAAAAAAACGCTATTTACCTTGTTTGCATTGTTTTCACGCAGAGGGGGCGAAGGAGATGGCGATCGAGAATTCGAAAACAACTGAAATAACAGTACAAGTTATTAATTCAAATGAATTTTCTTAATGCAAATAAATTAGCTTACTTGGCCGTTCGCAAATACATCGTCTAACATCATGTCAAGGTATAAAAAAAGACTATAGTACGATCAAGATCGGAAGACACCAGCACAGAAACGCATTTTTAAATCAGAAAAAGATGCAGTAACAATATGAGAAAGATAGAAATATTACAGCACATGTATAAAACATTTACTGGAAATTACGTCAGTTTTTTGCTGTTTATTGTTAATATTCGTTTATAACCTCATTTTTTCTCTACTTATCGTAAAAATAATGATTTTGCTGTTTGTATTGACTTTAAAGGTATGTTGTTTTAATTGTTATTAAAGTTAAATATATTAATAAAATCCTTAGCAGTTTCTTATAATGTGCTCAGCAAGTACGTCTATTCTTCTAAAGAAACGATTTGTGTTATCGAAAGATGCTAGAGAGATTATTTGGAACATCTAAAGCGTTTTTAAAACAAAACTAAAATTCACAAGGTAAAATATAATTGATTAGTACCTACAAAAACTATTTTTTTTACACGATTTCATTTTTATTAAGTAGTCCTTTGAAGTTCTAAAAGTAACGTTATACATATCTAAAAACAGGGTCGTGCAATTAATTGCGGCGAGAAATATTTATTTGTGATTTCAACCTCCATACCGAAAACTGCACTCTCACACAATGTCATATGCTTGAACGGATGAATCACGTGGAGGTCTTAAATCTCTAGTAGCAAAAAGGAAAACTTATTATACTACATGCTGGTATGTTTACAAGAATTTTTCATACTAAATTTGTCATTTACCATTATTTATTTTAGGAGCGAAATGCAACCCAATTTGCCACAGAATACTGTAATTGTAATGGACAAATGCAAGTTACCATAACGTGTCAGTTGTGAAACATCGAATTTCCACAAGTGTAAAGGCAGAAATCAGTACCTGGTTAATCAAAAATTAACAATACCAGAATTATATAACTTAACAAAATGAAACAAACTAGGCTACATGCAATGCAGTGTTGGTCCAATGTTTGCATTTTTATGTAAAAGAATTTGAAGAGGATTACATGCAGAATGAACATATGGATACTGAATATCAAAAGTTTATAGTACACGTAACTGTTGATACTTCCGATGAACGACTGTACGTCTGATTTTGAGTACTAATATAACTTACTTACGCAACAGCTTAGAAAATGTATTTTCTAATTTATGTAACTGAAATAAATAAATTCTATAGTTTTAGGATGTTAAACTAACTGTAATTATGTTGTACTAACAGATCTTAAAGTGTTCAGTATTAATGGTTATTGTTTAAATAAACTACGGTTGTCATAAGCAAACAAGCGACGCGAAGGGGCGTGACTGAGGTCGTTTTAATTTTGACAGTACATTCTAAGTAAAAAATATTTCTGGGCAATTTTAAATATTTTAACTTACGTAATATCATTGTATATAAATATACAATGGTAATATGCATTACAAAAAGTTTCTATTTAAATACTACTGCTCATTAATTTCAGATATAACAACTTATGTTACTTATCTATTATTTTACACGATCTATAGGAATGAAATCACGTTTTTAAATTGATTACTGGAATTTGCAGACATTGTTCTAAATTAGTAATCTGATTGGTAATATAATAACCAAAATCTACAATTTGGAGTAACAAAGCATTAACCATCTTACTTTCGATTGCTTAAAGAATCTGAAGACATAAATAGAAACTTATCGATTAAAATATTCCGTTTTTTTTGAATTAGCAACAACAGACTTAAAACGTACTTAAAATTAAAGTTTTCGTAAGTGCTTTTATTTATTTTCATATTTATTTCATTGTAATATTACAAAAACAGTTGATCCTTATATACAGTGCTACAAAACTTTACTTACTTACTTTACTTCGTTATACTTACAAAAATTAAGAGATTTTACCAATAATTAAAAGACAATTATGTATTACATTAAAATAGAACATAAATGTTATAAAAAAAACAATAAATTCTTTCGCTGTATTTATCCCAACACAAAACTATGGCAGTTGCCTACGTTAGGCTCACCAACCCACAAAACCAAATAGGTTCCATAATAATGCTTTTAGAAGCATAGAGGCAGTATTGATATTACTGAAAGCCTTCCTGTAGCAGTAGAATGGTTTATGTCTAGAGATAGGTTTTGACACTCCAGTAGAATGCTGTACAGTTAGTGCTTATAGAGTCCTATTAGACGTTGTACAAAAGCAGGCCAAAGGTAGAAGTTTTCACGTTCCATTAGAATGCTTTAAAATAGTGCCAATGTAGTACTTTCCTATGTTGTAGAATAGCATGACAAAGTTGACGACTAAAAGGTAATTAATTTGCATGCTTTTACAGGGTTTTAATAGCATACCATAAGAAACACAAAAAGCATGAAATGATTAGTTTTAAGTCATTTTTTATTAAGAAATTTGTACAGTATCTTTGTCTAAACTATAATCATTTTTAATCAATGGTTTGCGAATTTGTAGTTTGCTGCATCATCCTAATTATTTCATTTTTTAATCTCGTTTTGCCATGACGTAGCCATTGGAACACCTTCTCATTAATAACATCTATAGGAACTCCTTTGAATCAACTTTGGGTTAACTCTATAACAAAATTATGCGATTAATTATTTTTTATTATCTATTATCAGTCGCATGCATTTTCACTAGATTCATATCAAAAATATGTTTCTTTTTATGAATAAAATAAATTTTTTATTACAATGCTTTTTAAGTTTAAGTACGCAGGTTGGCCACCCCTGTTCTAAAAAAATAACTGGATGCCAAGTAAAAAATAAACAATAACAATAAAGCGCTAAAACGTGGATAAGCTGATCGTACAAAAATAGATATGTTGTCAATTGTTTCTTTTTGTACTTACTTTTACTTAAATCAGCAGAACTTCTAATAGCTTTTTCTTCTTCAATTCAGCACAAAAAAAGAACACATTTACAAATATAGACTAAGCCCGAAGTCGTCTTCCTTTCGTAAACGTAAAACTGCATATACCCGTAACCGTATAAGTACTTACTTAGAAGCGTTTCTGGTGAATCAAACTCGGTAGTCGGTACATATCTCGTCACAATTCTCAGAAATCAAAGTATCTTATCTACATTTACAGTATCAAACGCGAATGCATAGGTTTTTTATTGCATACATATCTTTATCAACAAAATTTAGATGTCGGCGTTTAATCTCTACTGGAAGTTATTTTTGTTTAGGTATTACAATTTAGCAACTTGTACAAACGGTCAAATAAAGAACGATTAAACCGATTTTAGAGGTACTAAAACACTAAAAGAATGTTATCATGTTAGTCGTAATACTTGAATTTTAATACATTGTCAAGGCTGCTATAAACACTTTATTTTTTATATTAATATAGAAGGCCTATTGGAGTGATTTTAAAGGAATCTTTTAGGGTACTTTATTCTCCTTCTATATGCATTGTTATAGAATCAATATGGGAACGCCATTAGAATGCTACATTTCTAATACTTTAGTGATTCCAATCAACTGCCAATTTTAAGGCTGCTATAAGCACTTCTTTCTTAAATTAAATATAGTATTCCTATAGAAGTGTTTTTAAAAGAATCTTTTAGAGTACTTTATTCTTCTTATATAGGCATTCTTATAGAATACGTTTTAAATTAAGTGTGTTATTAGAAGTCCATACACAAACTACTATTGGCATGCTTTAGAAATGAATATTTGGGAATGCTTATCGAACCTACATGGAACTTATGGTTTTGTGGGAATATTACATATTTAAAATATAATCAGTATTATACAGAAATTATGCATTGGATTATAATAAATAACAAGACAAATGTTATGTTAAAACTAATTAACTGTTACAGTTTAACTATTCTACTGCAAGACTTTATGCGATTTTTTTCCGTTTGACCACCTCAAAAATATTTATGTATTCAAAAATTGAAAACTAGTTAAATGAAGGTTAACTACTCTGATCTTCTTCATCACTGCTGTCTTCATCTGATAAACCAGTGTTCACTCTATAAGACACGTTTTCCACTGTTTTATCGAACAGGCCATCACGATCCCACATTTCGTCAGCTAAACGGTTAACATGTTGACAATGTTTATTGCAATCAGATTGAGTAACTTCAGAGAACACATTTCTTAAAAAAAAATTTATTTTTGCATTACTTTGAATGTCATTGTTCATTGCCACTTTATGTTTCACCAAACTCCAAATTAATTCAATAGGATTCAGGTCACAATGATAAGGTGGCAAACGTGTCTATGTTTCTTTAGTAATTCATCAACTATATAAGTTTTGGTGATGTTACATTGTTTTACTAAACATAGTAATTCAGCGTTTCTTATGTCATTAATAGTTGATATGGTGCGTTATCCATAACAACAATACCGTTAGGAGTCAAATTTTAAATGAACTGTTTTCATCCATTCCATAAAGTTATTATGTTTCATATCATCATGACCGTCGCCAGATTTACTTTTTGATTTAAATATTAATAATCTATTCTTCACAAATTGATAGGATCCACCTGCATGAAGAATTATGTCTTTGTCCAGCTTTGCTTGTCTTATACACATTAGGTTCGTGTTCTGATTGCCAGCATTTACTAACCCCATATGACAAATGTATGTATAAAATCTTAAACCTTTGCGGTTGTTATGTTTATGATTATAAGGACTTTTGGCTTAGACCGCGTCGTAGTTAAACACCCATACTTAAGCTTAGTCCTAGTGTCTTCTTGAGAGCCAAAACAAGAAGTAGAACTTGACCTTTGCCGTATTGTCGTTCGTGAACCCAAACAAACTGACGTTTTGCAAGACATTGCAGCTTGCATCTTCAGAGTGGTAAATGTCACTCTCACTCTCAATGCTCTCAACTGCTTAAATATTAAACGATAAATATTAAATTGGTCTGCATAGATCTACCTTTAAGATTGCAATAATTAAGAATAAGTATCATATGCTATTATATTTCTTATTATGCACTTACCGATTTATAAAAAAATCTACAATAGTAAGAGTTTTGAAAAGAACTATTTAATAAAGATGAATAAGATTTAAATATGAAAGATTAAGAACACAACTTGTAAACGCAAAGGCGAGTATAAATTAAAAGTTTTGTTAGGGAAGGTACTTGCTTTGATTTCATAATTGTGACTGGACGATTGTTCTCCAGAAATTTTTAAATTTAGTTCACATATTTTCCGAGGGTAATATTTGCTTCGGCGCTCTGTACTCTGTTTTTTTGTAATATTACTATTTACAAGTACTACATATTCGCAGCTTGGTGTCTTCCGATATTAATCCTACTCTAAAGTAGTTCACCTTTTGGGAGTAAAAAATTTCTATTACATTGGTTTACTATAACATTTATATACAATGCTTGAACGTGTTATGAAATTAGAGGTTAGTCAATGCGTAATTTATGTTTACAAATAATAGTCTGTTATTTTGTTTTTTAAATCAATTAATTTAATTATTACAATCTACGTAACTCGAACTTTAAATATATATGCACTAAAAAAAGTGGTTAAAGTTGTTTTTTTTAAGTTTTCCACTTACTGAAATTGTTCCACGTTGCTTTGGGTCCGGTTTTTTTGTTTTTCAACCGCGTTGATACAGAAGTTACTAATAAATCATATTTTTACAGGGCATATTTTAAATACCTTGATTTAAAAATAGATATCAAAGTGTAATTAATCTGATAATAAATAAATAAAATTAATTAACTTAGATAAGTACACATGAAGTCAAATGTATTTGCAAACTTAATTTGTTTTTAGAAAATGATTCTTAGGTTCAATACATTTAACTTTGTTTAAATTTAATTAATGAAAGTACTTTTTTGTTAAAGAAAAACTGCTGCTGTAAAGCATTTTGTAGAATAAAGCAATTTAAATATTATTTTTTTTATAAATTACATTATTATTTTTGTTTACATTAAGAATTTATACAATAAAATTCATAGCATTAAAGTTATAGAAAAAAATATTTATACAATAGTTATACACCTATCTTTTGTATATTTGCAATATAAAGTTATTTTGTTAATGCAGCTGCCAAAAATGTTATCAATCGTTCCAACAATATACAATAAAACTTGATTTCTACGAATAACAATTTCAATAAATGCAATTATTTAGTTACTTTAAAATAAGACAATGTAAATTTTACAATATTACAATTGCAATTAAGAATCAAATTTCCAAAAATTTTAATTTTATTGTTTAATGTACTGACTGTTCAAATATATTTTACAACACGGTTTAAAATTTAATGTGACAGATAAAATTTCGCAAATGTGTCAATTGTATAAGCACTTTCGTATCCGTTAAATTATACTTTATAGGCAGCGTTTTCATTTATTTTTTTAAACTACAAAAAGATATATAGATCTTTTAAGTACTACTACTAAATGGTAACGGCTACAGTAGTAAAATGTTATGATAATGGTTTTTCGCTTTCGATACTTTAATGTTACTTTTAGTACTATAACAACCGCTACGTTTTTTAAGATAAAATTAGTAAATAATTAAGTTTTGCTTTATGTATTATTAAATATTCTAAAATCGTATAGGACTTTAAGAAATGTATTTTTACATTGAGTACAATACAAAATATAATGTAGAAAAAAAGCAGTTAAATATAAATATCTTAATAAAATTGTCTAAAGTTTTTAAACTATATTGACTCGCATTTTAATTAACAGTAACAGCACACAAAAATTTACTTTTTAAAATTTTATTTGAAAGTAAGAGTAAATGCAATGTTTATTGTGTTTAAATAAATTATAATTTTGTAAAACAATAGACCTGTATGTAAACTAGCAATTAATCTCTGAAGGTACCGATATTGTCACCTCAAATAATGCATTTTATCATTTTGAATAAATATTTTAAAACCTTATCTATACGGTTTGTACAATAAAATTTACAATGCATAGTAACTAGCATAAGTAAATGTTATATTTAACAATTTTACCAAAGCTTTATTTTATTAATAAGTTTACCTTACTTTTTTAGTATAAAAAAGCTGAATGTCACTTTGGTGCCAAAATCATATCACATAACATGATTATTTCATCATTCTGTTATCAAATTTGTATTAATTAAATAATATGCTACCATTTTGATTTATAAAAATATGCACAGTATAAGTAATAATTATATTTTGTTACTTTACTATGTTTAGTAAAGAACTAAGGTTAAATTACGTTATACTTCATGTTTAAACTATACAGACCCTGACAAAACCTGATATTTTTTGTAAGGTTTCGGTGCGTAGAAATATCTTTGTCTTACATTAGACTGTTGTTAGACCTTGTACCTGATGCGGCAGATTCTGCTGATTAGTTTATAATACCGCCAAAATAATTATGTCTAAAACAATGTATCTTACTTTACAAATTTTCTTTTTGTAACAGAAGTTACTATTGTTTAATGTAGCACTGTTTTTCGTGTGTTGCCGCGTCACAAAACTTTTACTTAACGTTTCGCTGATCATGCTGTCAGTTTCTTCAGAACATTTCTAAAGAGTGATGTTATCGTCTTGCGTTCCCCGTTATATATCGTCTTTCGGCTCCGCTTTGCTAATCCGTGTCATTAAACAACGGCCGTGAAAACTTGCATTCTACTACTAGTGGACTTACCTTTAGTACTTTTTACTTGCCAGGTTATCTCAATATAAAAACGGTTAATCTGGAAATAGTTAAACAACTTTATCGATTCACCAAAGTTAAAATCTTTCTAATACTTACGAGTCATAAGTTTATTTAAAAATAATTTTAGCAAATTTAAAATCACTTTTTTTCATTTGAATACTCGAGTCGGTTTGACTTTTATTTGGTGTTGTGTTAAAACGAATTGCGTTTTTATTCTTTACAAATCCGTGATAATCAGAAAAAATTATAACAGCAATCTACTTAAATTCGTTTATTACAGTTAATATCTATAAGTATAAATAATTTAATTAATTCCTACGTGCACATTTAATTCTTACAGGAACACAAAAAAAACAAACTGAAATAGTCATTTTAGCAATTTGTGATATTAGGCAAATTCTATATTAAAATATTGACTTAAATTCAAACTCAAATTTTGCGGACCACAATCCGCAATAGCTTTATTTATTTTATTTTTCACCGTTAATTTGAAATAGTTGTATATAAGCTATAACAGTTTACTTGATTTTTGCTTGTACAAGGTACGAAATGCTTCTATGACGCTTTAACCCGCCTACGAACGATGCACCAGGTTTGCAAGTTCGTGCCGACAATATCGCAGCTCTTGGTTCCCTTTAAATCAAATTCACATCAATTTCCTCCTTAATTATGTATCAAGAAAAGCCATACACACAAGATTCAGTTCCACAACACAAAAAACATAAGAACGAAGTTATATAACAAGTTGGAGATTTTTATAAAACACTATTTTGATAAAACAACTTTTTTGTGGTGCCTCTTGTTCGATGAAATGATTTAGCATCACTTATTTAATTTCATACGCAATTTCACGAATTAAAATACTCATTTAATTGCACGATGTAGTTAAGATATCGCGCTAATTTACTTTTAACCAGCAATTGGTACCTTTTAGTAACTTCGCCGTTAGCGTGCACTACAATTCGCTTTTTATTAAATTTTTGATCCTAAGTTGCAAAATGACCTATTTTTTCTCAAACTCGACTCATCTACGCATTTCCTTTTTCGTTCAAAAAGTTGTAAAAAAATTAATGCTTTGAGAAGTGTTTACCGAAAAGAATTGCCAAAAGTTAATAAATCAAATCGATCTGGAGCTAGAGAAGACGAAATCTACAAGCCATTTCTGTGATATTTTGATTTGTTACATTTCTTAAATGATCAGAAGACACAAAAACAACCCAGAAATACCATGGCTGAAAATGAAGAGTTGATGACGCACCAGAACAGACAAAAAATTCTTTTATTTAATTATTTTATTAATTTATTTAAATAGTTTCAATAAACTATTAATTATTTAAAATTATAAATATATCTTGTCAAAGGGCAGACCCCTCATTGTTAAAGTACTCATTGAATTGATCTCTGACCACGATAGCATTATTCAAAATCTGGCCTCTTGTTCCACGCTGTAGGTCGTGTAATAATTCTGGGTCACATTTTTTACCTAATTCAACAGTGCATTCAGAAACATTTTCCCGATCCATACTTTTAGGAAGGGTGTAGTTTTGGAAGGATCTTCTGCGCAAAAAGTGGAGTAAAGCGCAACACGCAAGCACTACAGCATCGACGTTGTCCATTTTCAAATTATTACTTGTGTGGAAAATACGAAATTGCAAAGTTCAAATTCCGAACGTGTTTTCAACAACACCTCTCGCCTTAGATAGGCGATAATTAAAAATTATTTGCTCCTTTGTTCTTAGCGCATGCAAAGGCTTCATTACCAACAAACCTCTGTTTGAACTTTCATTGCACCGGGGTTTTGGAATTCTTAACTCGTTAACGAAGTTTTCATAAAATTTAGTGTTATTTATGACTGCTCCATCTGAGATCCTACCGTTTGTGCTTATAACACAATACAAAAACTTGCAATTGGCATTGACTCTTGCCATAAGAACAACACTATGGGTTTTGTATAATTGAAATAATAGGACCCACTTCCTTTAGGTGAAAAAATTCTAATATGTTTTCCATCAATTGACCCTAAACAATAAGGGAACTGCCACCTTCTTTCAAACTCAGCTGCAAATACCGTCCACTCTTTTTTAATCTTAAGAAACTGAAACAAAAAAATAAAATAAAATAAAAGTGATTAAATTGGAACAACCAAAAAATAATGAAAATTACGGAGGTCGATAATTGTTTAATATTTTCAGGTGGAAGAAGATGTGCATGAAAATGCTGCTGACGCTGGACCCAGTAAAGCGCTTGCTACTCCTCTTTCGGAAGCATCAACTCCCTATTCTAGCAATAGAACATTGTCCCGTAATACTTCAAGATCGCACTCTTCAATTCGTAAGAGAAAGGGAGTTCCAAATGATTTTAGCACTAGCGTTATGAAGTTGGTAAGAAAGAAACTGGAGTCGCTACAAGCAGATGATGTTTTTTAGGTATTTGGAAAACATGTGGCTAATAAACTTAGAGGCGTCACTAGTTCACAAAACGCAATCGCTTAGAAACTAATTTTCGACGTTTTATTCGAAGCGGAGTTGGGTACGCTTACCAGAAATTTTCAAATCGTTGATATGACGAGCCAGTGACAAAATAATTTAGTTTAACGAATGGACGTAATTGGCGTCAACTGAATATACCCCAACAATTGAGAATGCCACATACTCTTTCTTTACAAGTTGAACAAAACCACTCTTTTTTGCAGCCGTCGTAGTCTATGCCACATGACTACGTCCCAGAACAACTTACACATATTCAGAAGTATGAAACAATTGGGCAAACTCCGGCAGTTTCACGCATCATCCTACAGCAAGGTAAACAATATCAACAGGTACACGCCCATCAAGTCCTTGCCTTTTCTTCCGCTGCAAACTATTTGACAACATTTCAACCAAGCTGAAGTACTTGCATGCATTTTTATTCTGCTTAGCCTTTAGTTTTGTGAAACTCGGATGTTACTTTTAAAGTTCACATAAAAATAAATATTTTATAGACAATAGCATTATTACTTACCTTCAAGTATTCATTCTTCAGCAGCTTGAAGATAGCTTTACATGCTTTACATGCTTTATGCAATAAGATTACGTGACCAAGTTAGTTCGATATTGACCCAAGAAAACATTTCGTTGAGAAAATTGTTATCAAATGATTCTGTTATACTACCAAAGGAAGATGAAAATTTTACTGAATGTTTGACAGTTTCAACTCAAAACCGCAAAAACACGAAAGCGTTAGGTGTGAAGTGGAATCCAAATTCTGATACCGTATATTTCTCTATCATTCTAGATTTACCACATTCTAAAGTTACCAAACGTATTATTTTATATATGATATCTAAATTATTTGATCCTCTTGGCTTGGTTTCGCCATTAATTGTACGCGGAAAGATTCTCGTACAGCAACTTTGGAAAGAACGGTTAGATTGGGACTCGGAGCTTCCTCTGGAATTTACGATAAAATTTGCTTCACTAACAAAATAACTGCAACAAATTAACAAGGTTTCAGTTCCTCCAACATTCTTGTTGTTAAATTCATTTCACATTCAATTGCACGGCTTTGCAGGCGCTAGTTCAGTAGCCTACGGTGCTTGTAATTTTATCCGTTCCGTCAATTCTAACGGAGTGCGAATTTCACTTTTGTATTCCAAATCCAAAGTCGTTCCACTCAAACAAGCATTCACCATACCCAAATTAGAATTATGCGCTACTGTGCTGTTAGCACAATTATATTTGACTGTTAGTCATTTTATCAATTTAAAAATAAATCAATCTTTTCTGTGGTCTGATTCTCAAATTGCTCTTGCTTGGACAAAATCAGTACCAAGCAGATTCAAAGTTTTTGCAGCAAATAGAATCGCAGTAATATAAGAGTTGACAACAGTAGATATGTGGAATCACGTTTCTACACAGTACAATCCAACGGATTTAATTTCTAGGGTTGCAACAATTTCTGCTATAGGCGGTGAAAGTCCACAGTTCTTGTGGGAACATAAATCGAAATTGCCTTCTCGAGGTATATCGGTAAATAGTAGTTTACCTGAATTAAAAAATCAAATTAATTTATTGACCATTGTGCCAGAAAATGAAACATTAGCTGATCTCATCAATAAAGTTTGGTCATATACCAAAATTTTAAGATAAACCTTCTAACATAAATAAAAATCTTAAAAAGTTGGGTTGCTTTCAAACTATGTTTCGATTGAAACTACCCTTCTTCTTTGTAGAATTTAAACAAGTAGACTGTAATTTTGAATTCGTTTATTTTGCTTATCTGACAAGCTATGAACTACCTATACAACAATTAAAAACTTAATGTTCCTAAATTTTTCCATAACCAAAATAATAAAACTCTATAGCCGGTTCACTCCGTTTCTACTTACATGCGCAAGTTTTCTTCATGCCGGCCGCCTTGAAATATGCGTTATTTCAAAACACAAAGTATCACCAATCACAAGGTCATCAATAAAGAGCACTCTTTTGGATTACCAAACTTATTGCTCAATTGGCAAAAGACACACTTTTTTCACTGCGCGAGTGGTAGTCTTTCTATCGGCAAGTTTTATTGTAACAACACGAACAGCACCGTTGGAACCAGGATCAATTTCCAAAACTCTTTCTAGAAATCATTGAAGTGCGGGCCCGTTTTCATCCATGAGTAATACCAAATCTCCAACTTTGAAGTTTTCCATAGTGCGGTTTGAAATCTTCGAAACTTGGTGAAACTCTAAGAGCACTTCTTTACACCATCTTTTCCAAAAATTGTTTAATAAATTTATTTCTTAGTTGATATTGATTTAGTTTGTTTTCAGAAACGCTTATTATCTGTGGTTCCGGAATAGCTTCTGCTCTTTTTCCAGTCAAAAAATGAAATGGTGTCAAGGATTGCGGATCATTAGGATCGTTAGACAGTGGACCCAAAGGACGTGAGTTAAGCACATTTTCTATTTGGCAGAGTAAAGTAGAGAAACATTCATAATTTAAGTTAGTGTCTTTTAAAACTTTGTATAAATGACTTTTACCCGCCGGAAAGACCACTGAAATGCGGAGACCTAGGCTGAACAAAATGCCATTGAATTGATTTAGTTACGGAATATTCCAAAACGTCGTTTTTAAAGTTTTGAATCTGAAATTTAGAATAAAATTCTTTCATCGTACTCGTAGCGCATACAAAGTTAGTTCCATTGTCACAGTAGACCTGGGATGGCTTGCCGCTGCTAGCTATAAATCTCTTAAATGCTTCAATAAACATTTGAGCTTAAACTTATAAAGAGCTTTAAATGAACTGCTTTTGTTACTGTACAAATAAATAAACAAACATGATTTGATATACGATGACTTTTTTGTGTAACCGCTTTTTATTAAAAAATAGCCTGTAAAATCACAACCGGTATTATCAAAACATGATGTAAAAGCTTTTAATTTTTGAGGTGGTAAATTGCGGATTTTCGTTTTGCAAGGAGTTGGAGAGTATTTAAAACATTGCAAGCAATTGTGTACAATTTTCTTGCATACATTTCGACCAGCCCAGGACCAGGATCCAGAATTTTGATCTAACAGTAATTGATTTAGACCGCAGTGTAAATACTTTTTGTGATAATACTCAAGAATTAATCAAGTAAACTTGTGGTTCTTGGGTAATACAAATAGGGTGTCTGGTATCATAGTGTAGTTGAGATTAATAAATTCTACCACCAACTCTTATAATATGGTGAGAATCTAAGAAAATATTTAAAGTAAAGAAAAGAGAGGTGTTCATTGTATTAGGGTTGCCTGAACTTCTGTATCAGATTTAAATTTATGTAAAAGAATTTTACTATTTAAAAAATAAAGAATTTTAATCAAAGTTTTATTTGTAATTTGTGCCAAAAAGAAAGAGAAAAATTAATTCTAAACTCGAGCGGCATCTGTATTCTGTAATAATAAAATTACTAGTGTGTGACACTAAATTACATTCAGGCGAATTTTAAGCCGTTGTGCAAATGAAAACATAGTTATCAAAATAAAACTTAATTTTGAAAGAACACTTTTAATTGTGAGTTATTTTAAAACTTATTGTTACCATTTGTAGAAGAAATTTTTTTAAATCTTTAGTTAGGATTGTGTTCTTATGTAATTAATAAAATCACGTATTACGTAAGTGTATACAAACATTCAGAGCGTTTTTCAGACACTGAGGATTTATATTATAAGAAATAACATAGTTACTTAAAATGTGTATTTACGTTTTATATTGGTTTATGGTTGTTTTTAGTATTATTCAATATATGTATTCATTTTCTTTTGTGTTTTTAATTTTTATTTTACAGGCGAATTATTTGTAACGCCAAAGGTAAGTGTTCTTGTCACAGCGCCAAGTAACTTAAATAATTTATTTAATGTGAAACTTTGAGGTTGATTTATCGAGTGCATAATTTTATATACTTTTTAATTTTACATAAATATACAGGAACAACCATTTACATAAGTCTTGAATTGCAAGAACCACATGTTCTCAGACAAATTAAGGCTAGTCAAACAAACTAAAAAAAAATAAAAAGGTTTTATACGATTTTGAAATCATTTAAATTTATTTTTTTTATTCTAAACGAAAATCAAAACAAAGAGAGAGAGAGAAGTAACAATCATAATGCTACAACTAATTACCGAAACTAAATTAATATTGGTTTTGACAATTTTTTACGTCTGTCAGACTTGATACTTTATTAGTTCTCGCTGTTAGAACAAACATCGGAATTCGCAAAAACATGCCAAAGTTTCCCGATAAGCTAAAATCAAGAAGATACTTCACTTTTTGTTCTGATTTAAATGGTACAATTGTGGTTTGTTAGAGAGATACTAAGAAAGTTATAACTGGCAGTAACTGTCACAGTTCTTAATTGGAAATGTTTGAGCATAAAAATAAAAAAGCAAAAAAGATGTTGCTTGTACAAAAAGTATTGCTCAAGTAAAAAAAAAATCAGATATATGAAAAATGTTGGAGATAATTTGGTTCTTTACGGCGGCCATGTGCATCTTGCTCTTTGAGAAAACGAAAAATCAAAACAAACTAAATATGTCAGGGCTGTCAAGACACATTAATGTAAGCATTGTTTTGCTGGTTTATTACACTTAATATTTTTAGTTCTTATTTTTGAATAAAACCAAGATAAATCAAATATTGCTATGATTTCATATTATTTTTTATTTTTGTTTCTTATATAACATTGGTTAATTGGCATATTTATGTCCTAGCAAAAAAAGTCTACTGAAACATCCCTTTCTCAGAATTTTTTACTAATATGCAAATAAATAACAAATATGATATCTTTAAAATAAATACTATTGCACCTACAACTATTTGCGAAAGTTAAAAAAATGCAATTAAAATAGCGTAGCATATAACATTAACAAAATTTACTTGCATCAACTTTTGACTGCGTAATAAAATACAATCAAACAATTACTTAATAGATACATTGTATTAACCGTAAGTACATCTGATTAGTTCACAAATTAAAAAAATTATTTGATAAAACATAAAATACAAAACAACCTAGATCGGTATATAAAAAATTCACAAACTTAAAACATTAAGTCATTTTGCAATTATTTGCAAAATGAACGGTACATTGCGAAAAACAGAAGTTCATAAGTACCTGGTGTTATCAGAAGGTAAACTTGAACAACGTGGTTTTTGGTTCAAAGATGCGTGTAGTGATCTTTCTAAGAGCGAGCAATTTAATACGACGGTTGAATAATCGGCTTTGAAAACAATGTTTAATTACGTATTAAGTGATTATGATTAGAAGAAATTAACATCATTGTACGGAAACACTTAAACTGGAATTTGCTGGATAATATAACTATTATTTATATAACAAGAAAAAGGATTAACTTTTTTTACGTAAAGCTTTACAAATTGATTGCGTATTAATTTTATCCATTTAATTTAAATTTAAGTTTAAAATCAAAACAAAATCTTAAATATGTAATACTTTAATTTTCGATAAGGCATTTTCAAAACCCACAAAAAAGATTGTTCTCAACGGAATCAGCAAAAAATGGATAACTAAATGACTCTAAAATAAACAAAACTTGCTTATAATTAAAGCAATATAGAACAACAACCCAAATTTTTACATTTGAAACTAAATATTTATGACTGACTGAACAAACTAAAATTTATTCTTAGTTTATGACAATAATTAACCTAAAAGAACTCAAATGCATTTGCACTCAACGTCAAATACTTTCAAAATTACAACATAGAATTACACAAAATTTACAATACACATATCTTTAAACTAAACAAATAAACGTTTATTTTTAATGTTGTTAAAATCAACTATTTACTAAACAAATCTATCTATATCTAAACATGCAAGTACTCAAAAACTTTTAGCACATTTGTTACTTACAATTGATTTGTAAAAATAACTGATTAGTTTTGTTCAATACAGCTTTTTATGCATGTGAATCTATCTGTTTTTACATTTATGTTATTTTAGTAAATATCTAAAAAGCATGTAAATAAAATTTGATCAGTAAATAAAGCTTAATGAAAGTTACACAGTAATTTGAATACGTACTTTAGTACAAGAACTTGTTTTATTTTTTGAACTTACTTAGAAAAAAATTCTACAATCAAACTAGATATACGCGTAACTAGTCACGATATCAATAACTTACAAAGTACGCGTATTTACTGTTTACATAAAAACTTTGGTTTTAGTTAAGCACCAAAAAACATTTACACTGTATGATTAATATACTTTTAATTTTAATCTTGACAATTAAATTAAACTTGAATTACAGTTGTATTATTTTTTAAATAACAGCTGGTTATTGAAATAATTTTATTTTCAATGTTTGTGATCCAAAATCAATCTGCTCAGAACGGGATTAAATCATATATTTAAAAACATTTAGCTTGTTATAAAAAAACGGAGTACGACAAAGCTAAGAATAAAAAATTATCTATTCAAATAAAACAAAAACTAATATTAATACCATAAATCCGTAAACATTTGAATGTTTTGATTAGTTTATTTACTTCTTTTAAAAGTTTATAAATATAGGTCAGAGAACACAAGAATTCGTACATTTAATATAAATTACAGGAACTACTACTTACCATAATTGCTAGAAATTGTTAATAATCACAATCTCAAATAAACAGAAAGTTGCTGAGACTAACTGAAATTATAGTTTTGTTTATTACACGTGTTTACATTGGAACTATATAAAAATAAGTTAATGTAATTGAACACTTTTATATATTAAGGTTTTTCAATAAACTTCAGAAAAATAGTTATTATTTATTTTTATTTATTAATAAAATTACAGTACAAAAGAAGGATCATTTTATTTATCGGTGTTATATACATATCTATATTTTTTATATATTTCTAATTTAAATTTAAATAAATAAATTTAACGTAAACTTATTTCAATAAAAAACTTTATATTTCATAATCAGGCATTACAATATTTCTTTAAAGCCGGATGGTTTTAAATGCTCATATTTAAGCAAGAGAAATTCAGTTATTTAGCGATGTTTGCAAAACGCTGTTAGTCGCATTATAAAAAATGTTATATTTGGCATTAATTTTTTTATTATAGATAGACGCAGTTTTACTGTAGTAAAATAACTTTAATGTTGGTTATTGTAGGATCTTAAAACAGTTTTATATTTCAATGTGTACAAAAAAAAATAAAATGCGTTTGTTATACTTTTTATGTCTGCAAAAAATTGTTTTTCAAATAACCTAGTATTTATATTACCATCACTAAAGTTGAATTCAGATTTATTGTTCATTCATAAAATAATCTAATCAACAAAAATCAATAATTTATTTTTATCTTATTTAAAAAGTTTAGTGAAAAATATTTGTTTTGTCAATTTCTTAATTTATTTTCTCGTGTTAAAGAATTTATTTAATCGTAAATTAAATTCGTCGTGTTTTATTCACTTCTTTTATTCAAACTTTTTATTTAAAATATTTAAATTAAATAATACACTAAACTCAAATAATTTTATAAAAACATTTAAATTGCTTTAAGCAACTTTGTAAGGTTAAATGTAATTATATGTAAAATCAAGATAGAACGTTAAGTACAAGTACAATGATAACCAAAACTTGCAAAGTGCAAAGAGTTTTACTTATAAGTAGATACTATATAACGTACGTTAGAAAGAATGTCAAATGTTTAACATCATTGAAGCAAGAAACAACTACATATATTGGACATTTTAATTGTTTTCTGTATTTCAGCAAAACCTTTCTCAAATAAATGACTGCAAAGTAAACTTAATTTCTACAGTAAAATACTTTCGAGTTGTAAACTAGTTCAATTTTTTTTTCTTTAACAGCTAAAACTAGCAGTGAATTTATAATTCATTATTTTTTTCACAATACTAATACAAATTTAAGTATTTTAAAACGCAATAAAAATCTTACAAAAATAGCTACAAATAGATACAATTGAAAAGCAATTAATTTATATTTTATTTTTTACTTCAAAAATATATATACAGCTTACAAGAAATAAAACGTTTTACTACCAATTAGTTTAAATAAACTAAAATGTTTTTTTTTAATTGTAAACTACATGATAGTATATTATGATGAAGTATAGAAGGAAGCCTCTAAAGTTCATATGATTAATGCCTATTGTAAAAATTATGAAAAATTGTTTATGTGGATGGAAAATAAAAATTTGAAAAGTGTAACTGAATCATTGATGCTTGCCTACATTATTGAAATGGTAACATTGACTACAATTATAATAGTTTTTTGTATATTTTTTATGACAGTCTAGTGTGTATAAATCGTCTATTTCATGGTGTATACATTCAAAATTACAAGTAATGTTGAGACTCGGAAAGAGAGTAGATATGGCATCCTTTCCCAAGTTGCATGTGTTTATGAAGCCGTTAAATAAAGGTTATGAAGCTAAAAAAAAATTTTTGTTTTTACGGATGAGTTGTGTAGCTTTTTTGTTCAAGCTCCTGATGACGTATTCTTGTTATTAAAGATACTTATATACCATAGTTTTGACATGGATTTGTGACAGTTACTTCATTTTTTAGGTTGTTGCAATTTGTAGTGTGTTTAATTCATGCAGAAGATACGAAATCTGTGATTTACGCATTCGTCCATCGAAAAATCAAAAAGTTGCTATAACTGACGATTCTGATATAGAATTGTTAAGTTTAACAAATATCTTTCTCTACGTTCCAAATATGTAACTACAAATATTTTTTTTTAAATACGCTAATGAGAAGTTTATCAGGCAATTTCTTGGGTCAACACGTTTAGTAGATGCCATGCTTTTAGGCAGACATCTGCAACGATTATAGTAAATGGAAGGATGAGTGTAGATTAGGTTAAGCGTCCACTAGGTTGGAGATCTTTAACGGTTGCTACTAAAAAATGTATTGTAAACAAATTGAAAGTATCAAAGTGCATTGCTGGAGTTATTAATGAGACGACTACATCATTATTGTCAGTTGATTCTGGTGATTCTGCGATAACCAAAGCAAGTAATAAACTGGAAACTGCTAGAATTCACATATCAAATAATAAGAATTGTACATTTATTTAAAATAAAAATGTTTGTTATATTTCACTAACTACATGTGTAAACTACAAATACAGCTTTCTGTAACAGTTATCACGTCATTGTTTCAGTAGCAACTTTAAAGCACTCGAGTGTTTTAATGTTGAGATTTTACACGTTTTTTAAATTTTTAAACATGTATTATGATGCAAGTGTAATAAAAATAAATTCATCAATTAACATAAAATGTGTACAACTACTTCACAGATAATAATTAATAAAAAACACAAGTTATCCAAGGAACCAAACACAAATAAAAAATAAGTAGGTGATAATGTCATGTACAATGTTGTCATGTACTAAGAAACCAAACGCTGCACGTCATCAATAAAAAGTTACTAGGTGATAATGTCGTCTACAAGATTGTTATGTATTTTACTTTATTAGACGGTGCTTTTTTTAAGTTAGATTATGTGTATTCATTTATTTTGGTAGGTACATAAAATAATAGAATCCTAAAAAGTACAAATTATAGTGTTTACGTTGATATTTTGTTGTTTGTAATTCGTAAAATGTTTGTAGAAATAAAAAGATTTAAATCACTAACTCGTGTGAAAACAAGTTGTTACCTACTGTTCTGCGCACTGTCTAAACCTAATTAAATAAAATTTATACAAACGTGGTTTCGGTTTAACAAATATACCTACATAATTTTTTTTAATCGTTATTTGATCATTTCGGTATATGTATATAAAGCTATGCTAAGGTGTACCGGTAGAACGGTATTTTTATTTTAGTCTATGTATTCGTATATACAATCAATTTGATCAGCCTAATTACGTGAATTTTATAGTTAGCCATCAAACAATTAAATAATTATCGTAATTTAACTAGTCTTGTCAAATATTGTACTAATTTTGTTTTTTTTTATTATTTAGAAATAAATTAGATTACATTATCAAAAAAGTCATAAACTATTTTTTAATAAAGATTTTCTAAAAATTATAACAGCCAGATTGCAAGATAATATTTATTTAAAAAATAAAAAAAAACAGTGATTAAATTGTCACAATATTCAAAAAATGTATTTATTTAAGTTAAACAATTAAACAAACAATAAAATAACAATAACAAAGCAAATTAACAAATTATAATAAATGCTAAAATGAGAATGAAGTTGCCAACGTTTTGCTCAGTTATAAATAAAAGTTCAAATAAATCACCATTTGCCGCTAAACAATATCCTAATTTATTATAAAATTTTCTTCTAACTTGTGCAAATTGGCAAGAAGTTTTCTTTTGGCATTCAGTTTAAATTTTATTTTTTAATTCTTCTAAATTTTCAAAAAAAATGTCCAGTATAGACTTTAAATATCCCCAAATATAAAAATCGTTATGCGAAACATCAGAAGATGTATCTAGCCAATTAATTAAAAAACTCAGACCAATAACTTTAATTGCAAAACGGATATTTAAAAATTCTCGCTCTGTCCAGAGCAACCATCTATTTAAAACCATTTCTTTTTCTCTTACCTATTTCTTCTAGTGCCAAAGCTACTTCATTTTGCAGCAGTTGTAAAAATCACAAAACTGTTAAATTTTTGTTTAAAAAGAATGGTCCTATCATATAGTGAGCTACTGTTCTCACCCATACATTAATTTTGTGGGTACAGAGTTGCAGTTCGTAAAACAAAGCGTGGATTTTCAGTTGCCCACATTGCAATTCTGTATGTTAGGCGCATTATTTATTGTAAATAAAATATGTTGTTGTCTTCTTAGTTACATCTGTTCATCATATCAAAACAAGGCACACTTTTTTTTTAATCATTTTCAAGCAATTCTTAATGGAACTGATATTTATAGGTATGTTATTTGTGTTTTTTTATTATTTTTTTGGACTCCGATGTAATGCATTTCAAAGGTATTTGCATTTTCCTTACACTTGCATGAGAATTTTCTATCACAGCCAGCTTACCATTAAACTTGTTTTTATTATTAGCATGTTGCACATTTTGTTCGTTATTACATTTACAATTATTTAAAACTGTACCAGTATTTTTAGATTTACGTACAATCCAATCAACCGTTGTATAGCTAGAAATTGGACAATTCATCTGCTTTAAAGAGAACAATAAATTAATTTGTCGACAACTATTTTGTAAATAAAACCATTTTATCATTTCTACTTTTTCTGAAGTCCAATATATTTTTAACAACAAAAATCAATGTTAAGATGTTAATGCGTTATTGACATTTGGTTGGATTTTATTCGTTGTTTTATTTTTTTTCTACTATTTACCAGCATCCCTTATTTTTGTAAATGTTGCACTAAATTTTTTTATGTTTTTTGCTACTGCAATTTCAAAAACTAAAACCAATGGTATACGTAGATGCAAAATTTTTTTTTTGTTTAAAAAACCAAAATAACAATTTTCTATAAAATAATTAGGCGAGCCAATAATTAGACATTAAATATTTAACATTAAAATTTCTATGTTGCGTTGTTTGATGCGACACTCAGTATATTTATTGCAATGGCAATATAAAATTGAATGAAATCAATAATCAGTTCAACGACAAAATATATGATAACAAATTATGTATAAAGAAAGTACAGTAATTTTACTATTGGTAATTCAAATCTAGTAATTACACAATCAGACCCAAAACGCACTTGTGATAATTTTAACAGGTAAATAGTATAGTAGTTCCGGTTCTGGATCACTCGGGAAAGATCGGTAAGATATCGTAAAATTTCGTTGTTATCGTTTTGTTTTGGGTATGCTCTAGTTGCTTTTGTATTTGGTAAGTCGGGATAGATCGTATTGGTGGTGGAAGAATTGTGAAACGTCGTAGGAGTCGTTTCATTCCGGGTATGCTTGGATCTAGGTCAGTCGGGGAAGTTTGTAGTGATGGTGGGGATGCTATTGTCTGTATATAAAGGTAATATTTGTAAAGTATTTTAATAAGTTTTATTCGTTTAATAATTATTTAACAAACAAGGTTGTTAATGATAGCGTTTAATAATCGAGACAATTTAACGCCGTGAACGAGTGTAGCAATCGAACGCGTTAATATTTTCGACATTATTTGTCGCCGATTAACAAACGAGTTAGTTTTAAAGCTTTTTCGTTGATCGTACCTTAGTAAAACGTGTGAAATTATAAGGAAACTAAAGTATACGTAACCCGTTGTTATATCTAGTAGCGCAATATTGTTAAATTAGTGGTTGTAGGGATTTGATTGGTTGCTATACAAAATCGTACATTAACAATCTATTTCTGATACATTATTATACGTTAATATTACTTATAACAGATGATCGACGGAAAATAAAGTTAAGAAAGAAATTAAGGTGGAATCGATTAGATAAATCCAGGTCAAAAAACCAATAATTAAAGTTTGTAATACGATATTTAATCAATTGAAAAATTTTTGAAAAAAATATTTTTTTATCGCAACATGTTTCGGCCGAAACAAATTACATAGAGGCCTTTTTTAGGCAATTATACGAAAATTATTGATTAATGCATGATCAATAAAGTGTTAATTATAAATTATTAAATTTAAAAGTTACATATTATAGTTCTTAATTAGAATTATGAAATTATTTGAATTAATTATTAAACTTTACATTTCAAAATTTTAAAGTTGAAGAACATGTGCTCAAAGCGGACACGTTGGTTAAAAAAAAGTTATTTTAACCATGTCCGCTTTGAGCACATATTCTTCATATATCAGATTATAAAATTTTGATTTGAATTAAATAATGTATTTTAGTTTTATTAATTATTCAATACTATTTTTCGTTATCCAGCTGTTGTGAGTTTCATCAAAGCCTAACCACTTTACATACATGTTTGTACCTTCAACATTCAACATTCAAGGTAGCCGGTTTGCACACTACTCTGATATATAGATAACATAAGTGGTTTTGATTTTAAGCAGGCAAATTATCTATAACCCATGCGGTTATTTGTTATTAATCCATATAGAGGACAAATACCATAAATAAAATCAGCGGTTTGGTAAGTAGTTTTTAAGGAAACCACATTTAAAGTAGACGGTTTGCGCACAAACTATAGCGGTTTTGTTATTGTTAATCAAGCAAATTATCTATAAACCATGCGGTGATTCGATATAAATCTATATTGAAGATGTCTTAATAACATAATTAATATAATGGTTTATATAGTTTATAATTTTTTATTGTGGAATAGGTTAAATGAAAGAATCAAATCGGTTTCTGTATATGCCAAAATTAGTATCTCTTTCTTTATCCATAACTAAAAAATTATAATTGTAATTCCAACAAAACACATCTTCTTAAAATCGTCAAATGTTAAATCAGTAGTAACGTTATTCTAATAAATATGATGTAAATTTAATGCATCATGTTTAAATACCCCACATAACCAAAGTTAACCTTAATTGTCTAAAAAGTGATCATACTTTAACCTGAAAAGTTGACAAGCATGTGGTATCTTTATCGTGCCTTTTAGTCATTCATAAAAGTTAGTTCTACCGCGTGTCCTTAATGGTTAACTTATTCACAACAAATAGTTATTCCTAATAATACGCCAAATTGTAAACGTAATGGTTACTTTTTGTATAAGCTTAAAGTATAAAATATGGCGACCTATCTCGTTTCTTACCCACAGAGGTTGACTTTTGGATAACTTTTCAATAGACAACTTTAATTGTTACTCAAAAGCCGTTTTAAAAAGTTAACTTGATGGTAACCATAAAAATTAACCTATTAAGAGCTTTCAAGTATAAAATGAGACTACTTGTTTTTTACTAACCCTGTAAGTTAACTTTTCGATATGTTTTCAGAGATTTCTAATTAATGTCTTGAAAAAGTTATACAACTGACATCCTACAAAATTAATTTAATGTTAATCCTAAAAATTAAGTTTTTAGTAGCCTTATAGTACAGAATGAGACTACATGTCTTTTTAGTAACCACATAAATGTTATTTTCGGTGAGTTTTATAATCAATGTCTATAAAAGTTGTGACACAGACATTCTAAAAAGTTAATTTTATGTTAATCCTAAAAATTAACCTTTTAGTAGAATGTTTTTGTGTAGAATAAGACTGTATCGCAGAAAAACGTCCTCGGAAGAAAAATCACCCTAAACCAAAATTACTTTTCTATATTCTAATAGTTACCTCTTACTATTATTACGACTTACAACGAGAAACTAAAAATGAGTTTACCAATTGCGTTTCTGATTTTTGGTGATTCTCATGGCAAAAAGTACCTTTTATTTTGGTTTTTGTGCATTACCGCTTAGTTCTCAGATTATGAATTTTTAAAGAATTGATCAAAATCGTCAGAAGTTAGTTAGTCGCTCCGTAAGCTCTAATTACAACAAATGCAAGGGTATGTTTTTTTAAATAGACAAACACTTATTTTAAAAATATTTAAAAGCACTGCAGATGGAACCTGCAGTCATTGTTTCGCTAATTATTTGTTGTAATTCTTATAAGTATATAGGATCCGTACTTGTATACGCTGAGACTAATTATCATAGAAAAACTTGTATTTGAAAAAAAACATTTTAGTGGAGTTGTAAGTGTAATTGATTATTATTAATTAGTGTTTGTAGGTTTAGTTACTGCTTACATTTATAATAAAAATCTAATTGGCTAACAATGAAATCCTTAGAAGTAAACTTTATTTAAGTTCCGCCATTACCCTCGCACAACAGTTTTCTGGAATGTACTATTTTAATCCGATTATCGTCATAAACATTGTTCTTTTTGTTTGTAATGATTTTTAAATTTAATTTCAACCTAAAAATTATCTTTTTAAACAAACTTTTATAATTTGTAATGTGGATCGATACAAAATCGTATTGACAATAGTTCAAATTATCGCCCTTAAATCGATAAAAAATATCAAAATTTTCTTTAAAGGCGTTTAGCAGGTTAAAGAGAAAATATTAATAAACGCGATGGCATCTTAATGTTGATTGTAAAAACTTTTTTTGTCGTTTTTGTTTCATCCGTTACGGTAAATGATTAATTTAAGAACTTGTTTTGCATTGCGGCTGTGTGTCAACTGGGCACCAAACAATAGCCTTTGTGGATAATCCCTGTGTCGGTCTCTTCGACCATTCAAGGTCTTTTTCTTAGATATTGCAGTTTTAACGGAAATTTCATTTAAAGAATCTCATTCTGTCGATGCTGACAAAATTTTTTTAAAACAAATCGTTATTACTTTAAGCAGAGTTTAATATTCATTTCTGCTTTAACAAATCCGTTAAGCAATTACAATATAAACTTGACCTCTTGATAGCAAATAAGAATAAATGAATTTTTCCAAACAGACATACCGAACAAGTTTTGTATTTAAGCCTCTTTAATATTGTGACTCATAAAGGAGCTATATGCGCATCAATATCAAATTTTAAAAACGTAATACAGGCAAATTTTAGTGTTTCTTATTAAAGGATAGTTTATTTGCGATAAACGGTAAAAGTATTATTAATGTCGAAAGTGACAATACAATAATTGATCTAGTGCTTCAAATGAACTTTCTGGAATTAATTCAACAGTTTTTTATTATGTAGCCATCATTAAAAAAAATTAAATTTCGTAAAAAAAATTGTAACTTAAGTTTTCATGTCGCAGTTAACAATAAGGATATGACATTTGTACTGATTATTCTCAACTTCTTATTTAACCTCTTAAAGCACTTTTTTTTTTAAAAAACCACAAAAGAATAATTTTTTTAAATTTAAGAAAATACATTTTTGAACTTTATTTTGGCCAAAAGTAATAACTAAACACAAAATAACTGTTTATAAACACTTATCTTTGCAGTTTTATAGTTTTTACATATTACATTACAAAAAAAGTCTTTCACTACTAAATCAATAATAATTTTCAAAAAAAACGTTTCTTTGTTTTACAACTGGACGAAAAGTAATATTACTCTAACATTTTATAGCTTACAAGACAGATGTAAATAAAAAAAATCAAAAAGACCATTTTTTTCTTATGTTTCCTATAGCGATATCGCTCGAATTAATTTGAGCGTGCCTATTTTGGTCCATTTAGCGTAATAGAATTAACTCGAGCATGCACGTTACGGGGTTAATTTAAACTTAACAAAAATAGATTTCAAGAATCATTGAATTAACATTAAACAAACGCCCACCGTTTGTAAAATTTAAAATTATGTTGTTGAAGTGGGAGAGAATGGGTATAGTAATTTAAATAACCACCGGGTTCTTTTAAGACTAGTTTAAAATTGAACGTCGTTTTTTTTTTACCTGCTAGACAATCGTTCAAGTTTTGTTGATGTGCGTGTTGTACAAGTCGAGTGTTAACTTCGTGTAATTGTGTTATACTAAAAGTTCCAGTTATAAAGGTAAAACATCTTTATACATATTTTTAACAGACACAAAAGAACACATAATTCATAATTGCAGATGAACGGTCAGTATACAAAAAGACATAGAAACAGGCTTTCTCTAAATTTTACATGTTTGCCCTGATTTTAAAATACCCAGATTTTTTACAATTTTCTAGATCGCTGGGAACCCTGTAAAATTCAAATCAAATATAAATATTAGTGGTTTAGTTAAGTATTTTTTCTAATTTCAGCTTCCGTAAAATGAATAGTTTCCACAACTACAGAAATGGACGTTTTAGTGGCGACAAAGGTGTGGATTAGAAAATCGAGAAAAAGTGTGAAAAAGGGTTAAAGGCGATGACATTTATTTTAGATATTTTTAAATTTGTAAATAAATAATAAATATATATGTATTATATCGTATCGTATAAAATCTGTTTTTCAAGACTTGCACCTTTACTTTAATGTGTTTTATTTTCAAATGTTAACTATAAGATATCCGTTAAGCAGCCATTAATCGTTGAGCAACTGAAAAATAGTATTTTTAAGCAGTTTTAAAATCCAACAATTATACATCTTTTACAGTTAACTTCAGGTTGATTCTTGAATAAGTGCAAAAATTTTATATTTTAAACAGCTTTAAAATTAAATAGTAAAATACCCATTTAGATTAACTTTAAGTTATCCTAACGCGTTGAACGTTAAGCAAACAAAAATTAGTATCTTTTAGGCAGTTTTAAATACCAACCATTAACAATCACTTTCGATTAACTTTAGATTACCCTAACAGGTTGAACGTTGAGTAAACAAAAAATGGTATCTTTTTAGTAGTTTTAAAATTCAACTATGCACCGGGCATTTCGATTAACTTTAGGTTAGCCCAACAAGTTGACCAATGAATAACTAAAAAGAAGTATCTTTAAAATAGCTTTAAAAGTGGACAATAAGTTGTCCGTTTCGGTTAATTTCGGGTTATCCTAAAAGGTTGACCGTTGCATACACGCAAGGTCAGTATAAGAGTATCCTATTGAGGGATTAAGTGGGACATAGTTCACCATTGGGTGTACTTTTGGGTACTCTATGATCACATTTGCCAATCCAAAGCGGTTACCTTTATTACGACTTTTGGTTACTTTTGGCTGTGTGGGACTATTATAAAGTTAGCATTATCACGAATTAATTGTTTCGGAATGCGGCTATAGGTTTGACATAAGTAAAAACAATCTATGTTATTGTGACAACTCATGCTAAAATACTCTCTTATTAGATTTTGTTTATCACACGCTACATCATCAAAAATAAATACGGAATTGGATTTTGCTTTAGATAATGGAGGTATGTTACTTACTAAATTACTAAAAGAAAAACAATTTATACTCTCAATAAGCGTTAGCAATTCTTCCAAATATTGATATTTTGGTTGAAAGAGAGATTTAGAATAACCATAAACGTTTTTAAAACGCAATCCATTAATGTGTTCAATTAAGCTTCCATTACATTGGTTTGTCCACAATTTGATAGTTCAACAATAAGACAACGAATAGTTGATGGTAATAACTGACCGTGTCTCTTATAGGTCTCAAAATTTTCAATATAATTATTTACGACTGTCAGTGTAATTGGTTGTTGCACTATTCACATTTTAATAAAAACTAAAAAAAAAACGTGTTTGTCAAACATATTAATATAACTAAATTTCAATTCAGTTAGTTAGTGCGTGTATCCCAGCTCATATAATAAATCCTAGACATGTTAATATAAAATCCAATTATTGACCAACAACCCCAAGAAACTTTTAAGAATAAATATCAAGGTAAAGGTCTTATAAATTCAGTTATTAATAAACTAGCAGTTGAATTACACATATCTGGATATAATTTTGGTGAACCGTGAACTAAACGAACAAAAAGACTTGCTAAAGGAGATCGAGGTATTAATAAATAAATTAATAAATGACATAGCTTATAACAATTATAAAAATATAGAAAGTAGACAAAAAAGCTGACGGATTATTACTAGAAAAAGCTAAAAAGAGATCGTGTTCTACTGATTCGTTATTAAGAGAAAAATTAGCTGCATAGGGTGTAACAGCTGCTATGAAAGCTAAATCAAACTTGGTATGAGTTATCAATCTGGCACTAAACGACTTTGTATAAAAACAAGGAGTGCCAAAAGAAAACATGGAAAAAGATTAAAATTCTATGATTTAATAAAAAGTGTTCAAAGAAAAAAATTCTAAGCGCTAAAGATGCTCTCAGTGCGGCAATTACTGCTGTAAAGTCATTAAAAGAACGAAAAAATGTAAAACCTCTTCGTGTAATATCAGTGCCAAAGGTTGGTGGGTTATTGCCGCTAATCCCTATTTTTGCTGCTCTCGGCGCATTAGAATTGTTAGGTGGCGACGCCGTTTCTATTGCAAAAACAATAATTACGGCTAAAGAGAAACTTAAAGAAAATCAAAGACATAATCAAACTATGGAAGTAATAACGATAAATAAATCTGGAAATGGATTATATTTACAACCATATAAAAAAGGATTGGAGCTTTTTTAGGACGGCAAAAAACTCAAATAAAATTTACGATAAAACTCCCAAAACGAGCGCTTACTAACATAGATTTATATAAGTATGCAAAAAAATTAAAAATTATAAATTTTTGGAGAGTATTTATAAAAGATGAACTACCTAAATCAGGAGTAAGTGCTGTTGAATGTGGTATAATAAACTTAGATGATAAAAATGAAGTTGAAAAAAATTGAACAGTCTATAAAAAGATTGGTACACACGCAGTATATTTTGATAGTTTTGGAAACTTACAGCCTCCGTTGCAATAATACTTAAACAGTAACCGCCCATGTAATATAATCTACAATCACAATCATTTTCAATCTTTGAATACTGTCAACTCTGAGCATTTGTGTTTAAATTTTTTAGATAGTTATAATCACGATAAGTTTCTCGGCAAGCCCCGGGCTTAAATCCGAGTTTGAATAAAGTTTCAAGTAATAAGATTCAAACATCATTAAGTAGTAGAGTTTATGCTGAATATATTCCTAGTATATATTCTTGATACATTTGAGTTAACAATTTAGTGAGTTACAAGCACAATAATGTCTTCCACATTTACCTTGACTGGAGCGGAATCCATTTTTCGTAGTAATTATCCTCTTATCATATTAGAAGATGAAGATTATGTTTTGGGTTTGATAAATTTAAAACGGTTTAATTCAATCATGAATACAGACAGCTCTAATAGTAAATGTAATTTTATACTTCAAAATGGCACAAAACTCTGCATTGAAATTCCTGAAGGTTCTTATGAAATTGATGATTTGAATAATTATTTAGGTGAATACCCCGTCTACAAAAACAAAGATACGCATGAATCTCTGCACCTACAATAACTATAACAGACAATAATACTTTACGATCTAAACTTATATGCACTTTAGATATTGGTTTCTCTAAGGAAGATTCCATCAGTAGTTTATTGGGTTTTAAACCTAAAATCCTGAAAGCAAATAGAAGAAACGCATCAGATTATCCTTGTAAATTTTTTTAATTAAACGCATTATGCGTAGAATGTAATATCGAGCCAGTACATGAGATTCGTGAGTTTTTTCCTACAGTCTAATCCAGTTATAAACTTATAGAAACTACAACAAACGTAATTTATTTACCGATTAAAACGAAGCAAATAGACAAAATCACTATAACCATAACGGAGCAAGATGAAAATTTAGTCGATTTTAGAGGAGTGGTAATAACAGATAGACTGAATCGTAAAAAATACAATAAACCATTATAATGGAAATCATGTTTAATAAAAATAAAAATTGGAGTAAACATATTAATATTACCAACACAATAAAAAAAATATCAATACAAAAAAGAAAGCTGAACTTTTCAGTCAGTCTGCTAAAATCAATCGCTTAACCAAAGATTCCTAGAATCTTTAGGACTAAAACTACGAACGTAAACATGAATTATAGAATTTTAAAAGTAAACGAACCACTAATTTTTAATACCACAATAGCATATACAAAAAAATAAAGTCATCCACCTTATGCATCAAGTTCCTTTAACAACAATGACGAAATCAGAATTCCTATACGGTAACAAAAATTATATACGTTACCTTGGCTCTCATCATGTACAAGAAAAAGTAGAAAAATATAATGATAAGAACGCAAAGATTCAAACGCCCAATATTTAATTTCTTAATATGGTTATCTTATTTTTATTTGACGAGATTTGTTTAGAAGTTTCTAGAAAAGTTATGGATCGCGTTGAAAATCCGGGAATTACGTCTGTTCTAAAAAGTTATGTATCGTACAATAAAGAAGAAAGCAAAGCTCTTGAACACGGTAATTGGTCTCCAATAGGTAATTCAAGATTATTAGATATATCTTCAGGAAATTTTGATGTGGTTATAGCTTTTCGAATGGTTTTAAGATCGTGCGAGGATTTTAAACAGGTACTGATCACTTGTAGCCAAAAATTTGTGTTGCTTCACAGTAATAATAACGCTTTAGTAGTTGATGACAATATAAAAACTATAAAAGTTCAGCTACATAAGGTGAGTTGGCAAGTTCCACACATATCTGTTTCAATTAAAGAACAATTAAAACTGCTCGATATTTTTAAAAGTACAAGAGAATTATACATTCCATTTAGAAGTAGAGAATTACACGAATGCCCATCATTACCACAAACACAAAAAACATACGTGGGCTATTAAGTCTTCAGTAGATAAGCCCCATGTTATAATTTTTGGTTTTCAAACCGATAGAAAAAATCAAATAAATAAAGACTGCAGTCGCTTTGATCATTGCAATTTGACTAATATTAAAGTTTTTCTTAATGATGCAGTATATCCTTACGACAATTTAAATTTAAATTTCACAAACATTCAGTATGCTCTGTTGTATGAACTATTCACCAAATTTCAAACTTCGTTGTTTTACAAAGATAGCGAGCCGATATTCAAACCATAAGAATTTAAAAGATATGTTCTAATAGCAGTTATAGAATTCTAAACAGAAGGAGGAATTAAAAAAATATATCATTAGTATAGTGAATCATGTACGTAAATTTTATGTATTATCATTGAGTAATAATTATTATTATTTAAGAATTTTGCAATAGCTAGTAGAAATAGTATGTATATCAAAAGGTTTAAAATAAAACAAAACATAAACAATAGTTTTTTATTGTTATTAATGTGTAATTAACATTAGATAAGATAACGTTGCTTTGTAATCTTTCAGATTAGTAGAAGGCCATTTTGTCAAATCTGGACCAGATATCTAACCTAATACAACATCTGGATGGTGTGTTTCTTTACTGATATTTTTCTGCATCTACAACAATACTTCTGAATGTTTTTCGTTTTTTAAAGGATTAAAATTGAAAGTTATGTTTCGGCAGATAAGAGCGGTAATAATTTTTTTTAGAATTTGACTGTCAGCAAGGTAAGATGCGCTGCAAATGCATTCGTCTATGCACGATTTAATATCTTTATGATTTTTTAAAATATTTTGTACAGGATAATCTAAATGACATAAATTGATAATGTTAAAGTTAGATAGCAGCTTCAAAACTTACAATTTGAAAGAAATATTGCGCTCTAAACTATGTAGAACTATATATAAATATAATAATAATATATATGTAATAATAGCTATATAATATATCGTCTAGTTTATTTAAATTTTTCGATTCACGTTTTTTTGTTTTGCTAACATACACAATGTTGACATAATTGTCTATGCTTTATCTCTTGCCCAAAAGTTAGCACAAGTCATTCACTCTTAATTTATTTCTATACAATGCTGTAAAAGAAATAGTATCGCTTAAAACAACAAAGTTTTCTTTCTTCTACAGAAATGCTAGTTTCTTTTGCAGAATCTGTTACATTGTATTTCTATAACAATTTGTTAACTGACATCCATCATGTTATTGTTGTAAGCCGTCGAATCGCAACTGAATATATAAAATTAAGATTTTACAAGAAACGATTTTATAATTTAATCTCCTCCAAACGGTTAATATAGATAACCCCACGGTCTTGTATCGGGATTATCAAAACTGAGCATACGTTTGTCTTTGTAAGGACTAAAAACAATATTACTTTGTATAACTAAAAAGACATTGTGTTGCTTAGAATTAACAAGTCGATCAGCTTCAAAAATTTTATTATCATATAAACATTTTTTCTAATTTTTAAAGGTAATTGATTTGATAGAGAATTTTTTGGATCCCTTTGATTTTTTTTTGATTTTTTTAGAAGAATCGTTATCAACAATGTAAGAGTACATCTTTGGTCTAAGCCCTACAAATTGAAGCATTATTTTTCCATTGTTTTCAGTTTTCATTAATCTTGCCTGTTTTTTGTTTTTCAGTTGTATTTGATAATTTTTATTAATGTCATAATCAGAAGTGTCAAAACGATGACTGTCTTGTTTAATATAATAATAATATTATATTTTTAAAGCTATAAATCAAGCTGTCGGTGTTTTTATATAATAATTTGACGATTTCTCCAAACGTTTTTATAAAGTAATCATAATGAAATTTGTATAAAACATTTTTTGAAATATCTAATATGTTAAACTTCACGTAAATAGGTATATTCATAGATATTTCTAATTTGTACATTTCTACGATAACCATTCTTCATCAAATACAACTCAGCTGTGAAAATTTGCTTTTAAGATAAGAGATCGCACTTCCCATTATTCATCCCATTTTATTATTAAGCGGATATCTCTATGCTTTCTAACATTTTCCATGCATTTGCCGTAAATCGCATTAATCATTAATTTATAAAAATCTTTTTCGAAATCATTTTTAGATTGTTGGCGTAATTTGGTATTTAAATCTATGTATTGTTTTAACCAAGAAGATTGATAAAATTTGAGCACTCTATACTTTTTTAATTACATATCTAATCTTAAATACATTTTTAAGTTTCTATAGTAAACGACATATCGTTATTTCGGAAACAAAGTTAATAATAATTTTTTAAGTTTAGTTTTTGATGTCGGAGAAGTCATATGTTCAGGTGCCAATGGCAAATCGTTAGGCAAATTATGTAACTGAATCAGATAAGCTAAATCACATTCAACGATATATCCAACGACAAAGTCATCCGGTGTGTTTAAAATTTCTTGAACATCAAAATTTTCCATAAATTCAAAATTTCCCTTTAGTAAACATTGAGACATGGCCGCTCCATATAAGCTATTTACATCAAACAACATTAAATACATACTATATTATTTAGTAGAGTTAATACCATTTTTCATATATTTATTATTTGCTTTAGCGTATCTATCGGGACATTAAGAAACACCTCCTCTAATTCCTGTCTCAACAAACATAACCATACCAATATCGGTGAGAAGTTCTAACAAAATGTTTGTAGTTTTTAACATAGCATCAAACGTTAATCCTGGGGCAGTGTAATAGTGTAAAGGATCTAAAATATATATTTTTAAACAAGTTTCAAACACGTCAGCTAGTAAAGATACATCCGTTTTTAAATACAAATCAGATTATTCGCTAATATTTCGAGTTCCAAAAACTTTTCATACATTTACAGCATGAACATAATCTTTATCGCTAATATTTTCATCGTTGAACTGACTATAGAAATCTCTTTTACGTGGTAAACACGTTTCTTTTAACTTTATGCAAGAATCTACATAATCGTAAAGAAATACTACTTTCTTGTTTAATAAACGAAACTCTTCTAAAGGATTACAATAAGATTTTGTAATCTTTTGTTGATCGTCTAAGAAATTAGAAGAAAAGCGATCTAAGTTTTGCGACATAAAACGGAAAGAATTTATAAACCTAAGAGAAATATTTGTATTTGGTATCGATTTCGTAAAAGAAATATATTTTTCTTTACTATGAGAACGATATAAATCCTCCAAAAAACTTAGATAGATTTTGATAATTGTTGTTTGTTTTCATTTGTACTGAAAATTTGTAATTTATTATTCTAGCTAGTAAGTTTTTAATTATATTGACTATTGTAATATGTTCTACTCTTATACTAGGATTATTAATTATAATTACCATTAACATAGATTGGCCTGATGATGTTGGCACAATAGCCAAGGAAACGTAGCCACAATTACGACTGAGTTTTATTTCTGAGTGGTGCCTATCCTCCACATCGAAGGATTCTATCGTAGTATAGAAACACACCAAAATATTTTTCTTTATTTATTGGCAATAGTTTAACGTTTCCTTTAAAAAATGTGCATAGTTTTTTAATGATAAATTGTGCGTCATATCCATTCATGTTATGAAGTACTACAGCTATACAATGTTCATCTTTATAGTTTAAATTGCAACTCTGGTGAGCGGCTCCTCTGAACATCCTTGATTGATGATTATGATCTCGAACTTTAACTTGATCATCATTAAAAGGTTGTTTGCAAATGTGACATACTTTAGAAATTAAGAAACTTTGATGTTGTTGATATTTAGTTTTCCCATCGGAACAATCATATTAAGTTGTTCATAAGACATATCAACAATATTTTTCAATTCACGTACAAATCAATAACCTACTTTAAAAGGATCGTATTTGTTAATGTTCACTTTAAATCCCAAAAGTTTTGTAACGCCCAGCTACTATCTTTTTCAGCAAATTCTTTTAACTTTGTTGCAAGCAAATACATGTACTTGATACCACCGTTTTAAATTAGTAGTACGATCGATAACGTTATTTTTAAGGCAAAACGTTTTTAAATCTACTTTGGCGGTTTGAGGCTTAATAAAATTAGCGTTTAGAATTACATTTACCTCAAGAAGAGATTTTTTAAAGACATTTTTTAATCTTTATATTAAAACATTTTTTAACATAAGTTATAGGATCTTTTATGATAAGATTTGATATAAAACAGGTGCAAATTCTGTTGTTGAAACATGATTCTACATCTTCCCAAATAACTTTACATTTATTTCGTTTTAAATTTGTTGATAAACCTTTACCTCATTTTATCACTATAATTTTTTTAAGTTGTCTAAGTTTTAAACGGTAAAATTTTAAATACGCTAAACTCGTTTCAGTCGAGAAAAGGGATTCCAATATATTATTTTGTGTATTTTATTTTTGATTGCTTTACGAACAATTTGTATTGCACTATTAATATAAGCTTTACGATTATTGATTTTGTTTAGCGTTTTTATGTTTTGGAAGTGAACACGCGTCACGGTCAAGTATCGTTTACACAACTTAGATACAGTATCTCACAAATAAATATTGCAAGGGATTCTAAGGTTATTTTTAAATTTTTAAAGATTTACGATTATACATAATGGTATACGAATTGGCGAAGAATTACGAATCCGGTCGATGTTTGACATTAACGATCGTTGACGATTCCCAACCAATATCGAATTGTAGGAAAGGTGCAGTAGGGATAAAAATAAAAGGAGAAAATTGTATATATTTGAGAAAAGTTCGTAGTGATTATCATTCTGAATTATTTTTTATGAAATTTATAAAAACGAACAAACAATGAATACTCAAAATATATTGCAAGCAAGTAAGGTTTTTTAATTTTTAATTACTAACTTAGTTCTAAATCTGTTTATCTTTGCTATAGATATGGTTGTGTGGACACCATATTATGCTAAAGCACAGATTTGGCGAAACATCTTTGGAAATGTCACCTGGAGGAGACAAAAAAGCAAAGTGAAATAGAATACAAAAAAAATGTCGGAATAGGAGGAAGAACAAAAAAACGACAACCCAATGCGACAATTCCGCCAGTAGTGTTTCCTCCGAGATTCTATGAAACATGGGACTAAAAATGAAAAATATATATTATTTATTTAAATTAGAATTAAAATTTGATGTAATAAAATATTACTAATAAACAAAAGATTACACTTTGTTTTAGTTTTTACTTAGTAGTATTAATGAAGTAAAGAAATTTTTTTACAATAATGCAATTATCTTTAAAACTAAAAAGCAAATCAAATTTTTATCTATGTAAAAAAAATGCGTTATAAGCGACTAAATTCGAAACGTACATTAAAACTTGTTAAAGACTTTTAAAAAGACGGTGTATTTCATAAATTCGACAAACAAAATAATCTACCTAATTTTTTCATACATTCAGATTACCCACTTCAAATCAAGAAATTTGAAATGTAACTCGATAGGGTTCTAAAAAGTTAAAAAAGAATTACCTCTAAATTTTTTTTGAAAAAAAAATCTGTTTTTTTTTAAAGTATAATAAATATAGTGTATTATTTTAGCACAGTTAAAGTTTTTTTTATAATTGCAAACGGTAGTATTTAAAAAAATAATGACGTAAAACCGAAAATCAATGTGATTGTTGTAAAATATTAGTAGTATAATTGTGCATATGTAATTTTTTAAAAAACGCGGAGAATTGTGGTCCAGAACCAACACTACATAACTACTCGCATAGTATTTAACAACCAATAAAGAGTAAAAAAAAACTGAGGGTAAGTTTTTTATGACATAGTGAGTTCAACGATTAAGGTCTCGTTATTCAGTCAAATAAATCGAAAAAAAAACATACAATTATATGCTTAACCTTACATTAATATATATGTTCTAACCTAACAATAAATTCCCTAGATCTAACCTAATCAAAGCGCGGAGATTAACCTCGGAGTCAAATTTTGTTATGCAGTAATCCATATTTCACAGCAAGGTATCAAATTTTAACGTCCGGTTCTAAATTTCTATTTTCGGTTTCAAATTTCAACTTTCGGTTTCAAATTTCAACTTCTCGTTTCAAGTTTCAACTTCCGACTTTAAATTTAAACTTTCGGTGTCAAATTTCAACTTTGGGTTTCAAATTTCAACTTTGTATGTCAAATTTGAACTTTCGGTGTCAAATTTCAACTTCCAATTTTAATTTAATTAGTTTAACTTAGTCTTCAGCTGCTTTTTAGACATTAAAGTAAAGAATGTTTTTATCTGTGATCTCTAACAAACCAAAAATCAATACTATTGATGTTATTGTACTAGAGGTAAGTTAATTTTTATACTTTATTTTCTTTAAATAATTTGTTCAAAGGATATATAAGAATTGATCATTTTTGTCTCCAAGTCTAATGCAATTTTTTTATAGAGTGGTGTCTGTGCTCAGCCAGGTATGCCGGCGTTGGTCCCCATCAACAATTTGGTTAAATAATAAATAATCTTTATACTTGTTTACATTTTGAAGTTTGCTTTAATTAATAATAGGCCTTATCATTTTAACAACATTTTTACAGACTGACATGATGTTAGACGAAGTGTTCGTAGACGGCCAAGTAAGCTAATTTGTTTGCGTTATAAAATTCATTTTAATCAATACGTTGTATTGTTATTTCAGATGTTTCCGAGTCTTAGAAGATCATAGAAATTTAGTAAATCAATTTTTTTATAATTTTCAATTATTAAATTGCATTCTTTATTTTGTTTCAGCCGCTAGATCTAATTTCCAGCGACAGTGAGTGTATGTTTGTTGAGCTTAAGGAACATCGTGTAGAGGTGCTTAAAATTGATCACCCACCAAAAATCTTATAAAGAAATTAAGGCTAAGGTAAGTAATAATGAAAAACTTTGTAGCAGTAGTAAAAATTTTGTGAGAAAACTTAAAAGTGATTTAGTGTTAGCTGAAAAACAGTATCAAGTAAATTTAAAAAACAAAAACAATTCATTAGTGAATTAAGAATATGTAAAGACTATAATAATAAATATAGTTATAGTTTAGTATAATTGTAAATATTGATTTAAGTTAGTTTAGTTTGTATTTTTTTTAATAAAACTTAATTAAAAAAACTTTATCTATTTATTGCAAATGAAATTTTCAGTGATTTCTTCACAAAGCTGCTGTTTAACTTAAATATAATAAACTTTAAAATCAAAACTTTTTTGAATTGAGTTTATTAAATATTCTAAAATCGTTATGAATTTAAAACATCAATCAATAATTCAATCACTTATCAAAGTTTAACTGTAGTGTTTCAGTTTAAATTAATTTTTTATATTATTTATTACTTGAGGTCATATAATAACGGTTATCAATCGAAATAAAAAATTCTTTTCAATTAAAATTTGATACATAATTTCTGTTAAGCTTAGTATAAATTTACAAAACATTATTCGATGTTATTCATCATCACTATTTGAAAAGAAACTTTTGGTCATTATTGTATTTGCAAAAATCTTTAAAATAATTTTTATTTACAAATCGTTTGTTTTGCCTTTTAGCTTCTTTTATATACTAATTTGATAAAAAATGTTTACCTTCTTGACTTTTGATTATATCGTGAACGCAATATATTATACATCGAATACCTTTTTGCCCGTCCATCTTTTATTTCGGTCAGACAAATCTTACAAGTATAAGCATGTTGACTTGAAACCAGTTGGAAATTTTTTAAACTGTGTAAGTAAATTATTGTATTTATATATTTACCAAAACGTGTTAAAATTCCTTGTTCCTAATCACTTTTAATTTAATTTTTTTATTAGATTTGATGAGCTTTATATTGATTTCATATACTGTTTTAATATAAATTTATTTTAGATGCAAAACCAAACTCACTAATATAATTTTTCAACCATGTGAATAAGTAATGTATTTATATAATATACATATATTTATCAATGTATGGTCACACGTATAATTGTAGAATGAAAAAAGATGTAAGAAAAATGAAGGAAAGTAATGTAGATAAGAATAACAATGACTAAATGTTTTTAGTTAATCTTTCATTTTTAAATGGCTAATGCTTTTGATAATTAGCAAAGGAATTACACGAGTTTTATGACAATATGATAAGATTTGCATATGTAGAAAATTTACGTTGTTAATTAATGCAATATACCAAAACTTGTTTATAATTATTGTTATATACAGGCTGTCCGAATACTTGGTGTACAACATTAGACCACAGATTCTTCGAGTTAAAATACGTCGATATAACCTAACATTTCAAATAGAATTTTATTTATTCTTCTTAAAGTTTTATTTGTATGGTTTTGAAAATTTGTAAAGAGGAGTTTATTAATACAAAATATAAAAAAGTTTTTGATTTTGAAGTGTCGCATAGGGGGCGCTGTTCATAGAAATTTTATATATTAATAATAAAATAACAAGTCTGATAAAGTTTCTTAAAAAAAGTGAAAATAACTTTGTCTATTTAATCGATTTGGCATAA
Source organism: Aquatica leii (assembly GCA_035610365.1). Classification (NCBI taxonomy): domain Eukaryota; kingdom Metazoa; phylum Arthropoda; class Insecta; order Coleoptera; family Lampyridae; genus Aquatica; species Aquatica leii. The sequence goes on from CM069432.1 coordinate 106,661,533, forward strand.
CAACAGTCCCGAGAATAATATTGCCAATTATTCCATTCCAACTTTAAATATAAGTTGATAATGAACCACTTTGAGGGAGTGCGGCTTTTTACTTTAAACGTATTCATTGTGTACCTTAGTTATGTCGGATCTAGTAAAGCAAGCTTCGTCGGTGAAGAGATTTTTTTTTACTAAAGTTCGCATTATAATCCCGCTGATTTTGAATAAAATGACAAAAAGCTAAACGACTTACAAGATCGACCGGTAAAAGATCTTGTATTTTTAAGATGTGAAAATGATATAATAATTGTTTTTTTTTTTAACTTAGTGAATAGTTCTTTTGGGAGTTGCTAAGATGTCTTGTGAACGTCTGGTACTAATTATCAGATTTTCTTCAACTCTATTCTTCTTCATTATGAACAGAACGGTGTTAAATCCTTCTAGGTAGGAGAGGGCAACAGAAAAACACTACTTTATGTGTTTTTTAAGCGGCGTTTTGAGGACAAAGTGTCCACTTCTTCAGGTCACTGTATTTAATAAAAACAACATAATTAATATAAGCATACAAACCATACAAACCAGGTAATTTTGAACAAGTATTTAAACTACTTGTTTTTAGTTTTTTGTAAGCTCTTTTTGTTGGTTTTTTATTACATCCTACTAGTTTTAGTTATTCTAAAAGATTAAAACAATTTTATAATTAGTTCAAATACTTGTTCAAAATTACCTGGTTTGTATGGTTTGTATGCACCATACAAACCAAGTAATTTTGAACAAGTATTTAAACTAATTATATTAATTATGTTGTTTTTAATAAATACAGTAGCCTGAAGAAGTGGACACTTTGTCCTCGAAAAGTCGCTTAAAAAACACATAAAATAGTGATTTTCTGCCGCCCCCTCCTGCGTAAAAGAATTTAACACCATTTTGTTCAAAAAACTTAGGTTTAATTTTTATCATCAATCTTCTTTATTATCTACTGTAGTAGTTGTCTTGATTTGACCTCCGTCAATTCCTCTTGGTTGAAAACTTCCATTTTGCGAAATCGTCTTTCAATATTTGCAAACGTTTAATAATTTAATGTTTGACGATTTGTAAATCTTTCATTGTAAACTCGAGCACTTTTACGGCCGTTTTTATCAAAATCCATAAATCAATAACATGCCAACTTACTAACTGTAGGTATAAGCAATATTCATTCCGAAAAAGATAGTTATTAACGTAATAAAACTTCAGCAGTTTATTTTTTACTTTTTGAATTTTTAATAATGTCAAAAATGAACTAAAACTTGCAGTGTTATTTTCATTTGTTGACTTTAAGGTAATCATAGAAACAACAATTTTTGTATAAACTAATTTGAATTAAAAATTACATCAGTAGAAAGGGGCGGACACCAAACCCTCAGGGCATGAAATTTAATTACTGTGACCTCGGAAGAAACGTGGGTGACTGTATTTTTGGGAAAGTGTTTTTCTCTCTCTCACAATGATTTTTTTTCTCTCTCACACATTTTTTTCTCTCTCACACATTTTTTCTCTCTCTTACAGCGATTTTTTTTCTCTCTCTTACATTGTTACATCATCGCATAATTGGTAATTTTGATTGCGTCGTGCGTCATCGCGTAACTGGTAATTTTTTATGCGTCATAAAGTCTCATGATTCGAGCGAGAAAGAAAATATTTTTATTTAAAAAAAGCTTGGGTGTACCTGGATTTGAACCCGGATTTCTTGATTACAAAGCGGCGAACTTAACAGCTGAGCTACGAAAATAAGTTGAATCGAAACGGTCAATTGTTGTATACAATTGGTTTTTTTTTAATTACTGAACAAAAGACTTGTAAAATTTATTGTACTTTATTTTTAAATTTTATTAACATATAATTGATGATTATATCATTTTTTCTACAGCATCCTTCGTGTTGGGGTTGCTAGAAACTTCTCTAGTGGTCGGTACTTTCATATATTTTTCTCTTACTCTCTGTACATCTGTAAAGAATCCCTTATTAAAATTTCTTTCTAAATAGTTAATGTTGATTATAAGAAAACTAGCACAAAAATTGTTGCATGCAAATTAGTTAGAAAAATAAATAAATTTAAGAAATAATAACTACAATTTCTTAATGCTACTTGAACGGATTAACGGCTTTTATTTAAACGAAAAGTTAGTTTAAACAGTAACGTTAGAAATTAAATTTAAAAAAAAAAGAAATGGTAAAAAAACTAAATTAATAGTTAACAAACTTAAAACTCAGTAAAATTAAAAACAAAAATTATTTTACATGCAACTACATTTTAATCTAACTTTTAATTAGGTAAATGCTAAAATCAACTTTTTTAATTTGAAATAATTTCTTGTAAGGTATAAAATTGCATGCGTTTAAGAGTATAGGGTTAAATCGAAATAAATAAATAAATTAAACTACTTACCATTGTATATACAAAAGCACTTTAATTTAAAACGTTCTTATTAATACGCAGCTAAAACTAAACAAAGTGTGATCGCTATAATAAAGGAAAGTGTCATTGACGAAAATAAATTTTTGCAATTATATATTATTAATTAAAGTTTTATGACACCTGCTGATTCATTCAGTTCGATGATTGTTTCAACAAATCAATGTTTTTCCAATGACATATAATTAGTGTAAATTCCATAAAGTAGTGTTGTTCAAAAATTTTCTTTTGCAAGCCAAAAAGTATTTTACATTTTGAAAATTATTATAATATATAACATTTTATAGTAAATATTTTAAAAGTTAAAACAGAAAGAAAATATGTAAATATATTTTAAAAATGATTGTAAAAGAAACAAATTGTTTCTATAAGTAATGAACCAAATTATGTTGAAGTTAATTACATATTTAGAAAGTTATTGGCAATGTCAGGCTCATAAGTTAACAATTTTTTACAACAAACCGTTGAAAAATCTGTTATTTTTCAAATTTGCAAACAAAAATTAATTTTAGAATAACTCAAAGATTTATTGTTTAGATGATGTAACAAATTCGAAGATTATATAGATGTACCGAAAATATCTTTAAAAGTTATTGTAACGTTTGAAATTTTTTAATGAAATAATTATTTACACGTTCATTGTTTTCACCTAACTAAAATTACTTGGTATTTAGAAATCGCATTCCTGAATTCTTGTAAGCAAAAAGCTTCATATAGATTTGATATTTTACTTAATGTTATATATATATAATAAATTTATCATCAAACAAAAATAAGATTTTTTTTATAAAAAATGTATTAAACTGGCGGAATAATTTTTTAAAATATGAAATTACCAATAAACTTTTTTCAACTCCTTCATACATTTTAGATTTACGTTTGTATATTATTATAAAACCTAAAGATTTTACAGTAATATTTTGATAAAAAACGCTACATTAGAAACTGGGTAATAACATTTTACGTAATTAGCGTAATATTGGTGATGAGTGTAATGGTAATCAGGTGATAAATTAAATAAATTATTGAAAATAATTGTATCTCTTCTATTATCACAAAAAAAAAATAATTATGTAAAAATTCTCAAAAACTCCCTTACTAAACATCTCAAAAAATATTTTGTTGATTTACTCAATGTACAAAATACATATTTAAGAATATTTGAGAATTTTTAAAAACATGTAATTAGAACTCCAATCGCAAAATGTTATTAGTTCACAATTACTCATTTCAAAGAAATAATTATTACAAGAAAGCGCATGTCAAACACGCTTTTGCACAAAAACAGTATAAAAGCAGGATTTTAGAATTCAATGTTAATTGTTTTTTCAAATTTTGAAGAAATATATTATCAATTATGTCGGTGTCTACCATTTTAAATTTATTTTCATGCGGAATTTTTCGTGACGATGAATTACTTGAAGCGTATAATGATGTTTGTGATCGTCTTGTGCTGCATAATGAAGTAATCAATAATGAAGATGAAGATATTTTTAAACGTTTTATAGAAAAAGTTACTGAAATTATGGTAAGCTAGATTTAAAATAAATTATTATTACTATTAATAAATACATTCATTACAGAACGCTAAGACGATGGCTAATCAGCAACCATCATTATTTACGTCTTTGTCTGATCGGTCATTGTTAAAATCTCCGACCAATCCACAGCCATCGACATCGGAAGCCACACATTCAGATGTAAGTTACTTTTAAACACAGCTAACAAATTTTCATATCTTGAATTATTACAGATGTTTTATGGGCATGGTTTAAGGACTGATAAAATCTTTAACCACTTTGACATTATAGGTGAAGGGGAAAAACAAATAAAAAAATTTAAAGTCACTGCTAAAACGGTTGTTTTTAAATTTAAACCCGTGGATATGTCAAGTAATCCCGTCGTATGGCTACGTGTAAGTTTATATTTATTTTTAACATTGACATAAAACTAATAGAAAATACATATTTCAGAACTCTATCGACGAGTTACTCAGTTACCTCTTAACCGACGCTTTGCCCACTGATCGCATAGGATTGCTGCTCCGTAATGATAACTACCCAGAAAAACCAATAGGAATCTCGTTTAGGCGTAGGGACCAGTTAAACTCAAAAGTAATAGTGGCGACTCTTGAAAAAGTCTTACAAAGTAATACAAACTTTTTTGCAAGTGATACCCTACGTCTGCATGTAGATGTAGTCTCCCTTCCTGTGGGTAAGGGAGGTCACGAAAAAATGGTTGGCGTTACTTACGAAGAATTCTGCCGTCGTAAAAAGGGTATTCTGGTTATACAAAATAGCGATACTTTATGCCTAGCAAGAGCGTTGGTTGCGGCTATTGCCTGGGCATCAAAAAACGCTATCCTGCCCGCTTTATTGAGACCTAACAACCCTCTTATGGAAGCCCAAGCTACAGACTTATGTGAAGCTGCTGGTGTTGATCTTACACATGGCGGTAACCGCGATCACATTCAGCAGTTTCAATACTACTTAACAGATTATACAATTGTGGTCTATAACAATAGATTAGGTAAATAATTTTTGATTTATGTGAAATAAATGTTTACAATTAAATTTTAATTTTAGGTAAAACCGTTTACTTTGAAGGACCCCGTAGTACAAATAGAATTGTTTTAAATTTAATTTATGAAAAAAATCACTACAATGTTATCACTAATCTGTGTTCGGCATTTTCCACAACTTACTTTTGCGAAATGTGCCGTTTTCGTACCAACAATAAGACTAAACATAAAAACTGTAAGTACATTTGTCCGGCCTGCCATTCATCACCTCCATGTAACAAAGATTTGGAACTTATATTGTGCAATTCGTGTAATAGAGATTTTCGTGGTAGGGACTGCTTTGCTACCCATATTCAGCAATTGTGTAAGACTTTGAGTAGGTGTAAGTCATGCCTTAATAGTGTTTGGGCGAATAAACCTCATAAATGTGGGTACAAGTATTGCCATAATTGTAGTTTCAGTAAACCCATTCGTCATCAGTGTTTTATGGCAAAAAAACCTTTAGATAAAACAGCATTTAATCAAAATTTCATTTTTGTGTTTTTTGATCTAGAAGCACGACAGGATACACGTGTAACAGCCACCACAAACTTGTTTTTACACATACCCACCTTATGTGTAGCACAACAAGTATGTAGGTCTTGTATTGATATTGATGACATGAACCAAGATTGTGTAAGTTGTGGTAAAAGACAACATATTTTTACGGAAAATCCTGTCAGTGCGTTTCTAAATTATGTTTCGGTTTTAAAAAAGAAAAACAGTAAAGGTAAGATAGTGGTATTGGCACATAATATGAAAGGGTACGACGGAGCATTTGTATTAAAGGAATTGTTAAAAAACAGTAAAGCTTGGAACCCTAAGATCATCACTAACGGAACTAAACTAATGAGCATTAATTGTGACGGTAATATTAAATTTATCGACTCTATCAATTACATGCCAATGCCACTAGCTAAACTTCCAAAAACTTTTAATTTTTCAAACGCTAAAGGCTATTTCCCACATTTTTTCAATACATTAGAAAATCAGAATTACATTGGACCTATGCCGCCTATGCACTATTACGGTTGTGACGAAATGTCAACTTCAGTCAGAAATGATTTTGTGAAATGGTACCAAGAACAAGAAAGCAATAATTATGTTTTTAATTTTCAAAATGAAATAATAAAATATTGCATAGACGACGTCAATATCTTAAGAAAAGCTTGCTTGGAATTTTGGAACCGTTTTACCACTTCTAACGGCGTTGACCCTTTTCGTGAGTCTTGTACAATTGCTGGTGCATGTAATACGGTTTTTAGACGTAATTATTTAAAAGAAAACTGTATTGGTCTTATTCCTCCTAACGGTTATAGAATGGCTGACAAGCAATCTACCATTGCAATCAAATGGTTGCTGTGGTTAGAACATACTTTAAATATCAAAATTCAGCACGCTGGAAACGACCGCGAAGTTAAGTTGAAGGAGGGTTTCTTAGTTGACGGTTTTGTCACGCTACAAACACAGTGTATCAGTTTCATGGCTGCTACTTTCATGGTTGCGAGATCTGTTTTCCAGATCAGACAGCAGAACTTAGTGGCGACAAGCAGGATACGATGTTTGCAAGACGCGAAAAACTGAAGCTACAGCGACCCGCATCCGTTCTTTCGGCTATAAGTTAGTGGAAATGAAAGAGTGTAAGTTTCGGCAATTTCTCAAAATTAATGTTCAGGCCTTAGAATTCACAACTAGTCACGCCATCATTCGGAACACCCTTTGAATCCTCGTGACAGCTTTTTCGGAGGTCGTACCAACGCCGTCAAATTATACTACAAGGCAGAAGAAAACGAATCTATCCGTTACCTTGATGTATGCTCCCTTTATCCGTTTGTCAATAAATACGGCAAATATCCTGTAGGCCATCCTAAAATTCATGTTGGTAATGACATCTGTAGCCGTTTATCTTTAGACACAGTTGAAGGCATTATTAAATGTACCGTCCTTCCTCCTACTAATTTATATCATCCCGTTTTGCCTTGTAGAATGCACGGTAAACTTATGTTTATTCTCTGTAGAGTTTGCGGCGAAAACATGTTTAATGGCGAATGTCATCATACAGACGATGAACGTAAGTTTACCGGTACTTACGTTGCAGACGAACTTCGAGAAGCGTTGTCACAAGGGTACAAAGTGTTAGAAATTTTAGAAGTTTGGGAATACGAAAGGGTCGGAGACATAACGCCGAATGGACAAAACGCCGAATCGACACAACGTCGAAACTTGGACATAACGTCGAAATGAACTGTTGGACACATCGCAGAAACTGGACATAACTCCGAAATCAGCCGTTGGACACAACGCCGAAAAAGGACACAACGCCGAAATCAGTAGTTGGACAACTAGACACAACACCGAAACGTCTTATCGACTGTGGACACAACGCCGAAACCTCTCCGTAGATGTATTACGAAGTAAATCGGTTTACATATATCTTTGCCAATTTTTAAATCCGTTATTATAAAATAATTATATTTTATGAAACTATTCAAAATATTTTTGTAATTTGATATTTAAGATTTGAAAAAGTTCAATGATATTATTGGATGTGATCAAATAATTGAGATTGGTCGTCTTTTCAATAATGTATTTCTATTAAATTAATTTCAATATATTGCAACATATTTCAGCCTTTTCTAAAAATAAGGTCGTCTTCCGGCAGTTTTTCAAGCGAAGCTTTTACCTCATAAATATTTCAAAGATTAGATTAAATTAAATCTCGTTATTTTTTTTATAATATGACATGGAAAAATTGGTACCGAATGCACACTAAACATTTGTCGTAGGTCGGTTCAATTAATTTTTTGATTAATTGTCACCGTAGGCGTAGACGACGTTTATAGTGAACAAAATGTTCTCTTTTTCGATCCAAAGGTAGGTTAGAGTTGTCCTACATAGTTTTTGTCAAAAAAACTTTGAAAATACTTAGAAAATAGACAATAAAAATGTGTATTAATTCATATTAATGTAATATGAGAAATGTATAGTAAAATATTTAAAACAAAGAAGACTAACATATAAAACACCTGTCAGTAATAAATGTACATATTTATTATCTTAAATTTTACAAGAAGAGTCAATTATGTTAGTACTACTCGCACATATTGCTCAACCTTAACTCGGTCAATAGGACAGATCGAATGATCAACTGCTCTATCATAGGCGATGTCCTCTTCACTGGCTGGAATTCCATTTAGATTCTGCCGAGTTTCATCGCACAGTCCAAAATGTTTACACGGTAGCAAAACCGTGGTTGGTGCATCTGTTTGGCATATCATGCAAACTGCAGCTTCTCTAGGTTCGTCTTGATTTGACGGTGGAATTTCGTCTTCAACAGCAGCTTCTTCTTCGTTAGAATCACTGTTATCTGAAAATATGAGGTTAAATAATCTTATTATTATACCGTTATTAGTGACTAATCATAATTAGTAGGTAGTAGGTGCTTTTACACAAGCATTATAATTTTCTTTTTAGAAAGAAACTGTTATAAAATGGTTCGCAACTAACAAAACATAAAAATAACCTACCTATACTGAATGTTTGCGGAACATCGCTTGATAAAGGAACCAGTACAAACTCCTAATCCTCTTCGTGATTTTCAATATCTTCTTCCCCGGAAAAAGCGCTTTGAAAAATTCGTTCGACGCTGTATTGAACTGCATTTAAAAGTCTTCCCACGTCACTATTCGCATCGAACTCTTCGATTGCTCTTTTTATTCTGACATCATTCAGCCTGTACTTTCGTTTGCGTATGGATCGAATCTGCAAAGCTTCGTCCACAAAAGCCTGAATTTGGCTAGCAGTGGATGCAGTGATCTCTTGTAAACGTTCTGACAATGGTAAAGAAATATGTTAATGAGGATTTGGCACATATCCGTACATATATACGATCTACATTTAGGTATGTAGTTGTATGTGATTTTAAGAACAATCCAACTCAAAATTTAACAACCAATCAAAAATGTCTATTTTTTGAATTTAAGCCAATTAGCTAATAACACAGCTTACCAATTTAATAAATCGTTTTGTTGACTTGTCTGATTGATTTCATTAGTAAGTCAGTAATGTACATAGATCTATTAGCATTCTACAGTCTCTACTTTTTATGTTTAGATAGTAATAAAAAAAACAAAACTTAAACTAAACTGAATTGAAGCTAAGTACTTACCGGTAAACTCCCAGACATTGGGACCTCTTACTCTTATTATACGTAGTAACGTTGCATGAAAAGATTCACTGTCGTTATTTGTTCTTCTGACTCGTTTATAAACCGATAAGGAATCTATTCTTACCTTATTCAACCATTGGCTTCGGTGATAACTAAAATGCACAATATTTAGGAAAATAAAAATTGAAAAACTGTATCTAAACTTACCTCAAGAGGGTTGCAAAATTTTCTGTCAAATTTTTTTGTGCTAAAAAAGTCCTTATGAGAGCAACGCCTGTCAGGATAAAATTTGGTGGCAAAAATGGTATTGCCATCAATAGTTTTAATGCCCTTTTACCGTCTTTGTTTTGTTTTAAAAATTCGCTCATGCCTAGTGCCCGTGCTTTCCTTAGAAGCGCTTGACAATAGTGAAACAAACATCCGGTCTTTCGTGTTTCGGGAAAATTCTTGTTTAGTGAATTTACCAAGGATACTTCAAAATCCGTCATGATCAACTGTGGTTTGAGTTCTGGTACAGTATTTTTTATTTTTTCAAAAACGTTATCGTAAGCTGCTGTCTTTCTACATCGCATTAATGCAAACGCACATGGAAATGCCTTAAAACACGATTAGTTAACGAATCATTAAATAGAAATAAATATCATCAACTTACATAACCATAGTGGATAACCATTAGTGTAAGAAGCTGAGCGCTTTGTGGATGTCGAGGGCGTACTTTAAGGTAGTAGTCTGGTAACTTGGGTTCAAAAAATCAAAAATTTTTTTTTGCTTAATTTGAAAGTACAATGTCTTGAGACTGTAATACTTTAAAATTTCAGACAGAAATTCGAAATATTTCGGGACTTATAACGAGTTTCCTAGAGCGCCTCGGAGTCCAACCAAAACATTGTTTTTCTGGTCGGCCCGGGTCTTAACTTTTTTTCTACTGAACCGATTGCTTTCAAATTTTAACAGGCTGTTCTACACACTTATAGTTCTCGTCGGTACTAACGAAAATTGTTTTCACCCCTAACTTTTTATTTTACAACCCTTTCTTTGCTAAAATAAAAGGACTTTTTTTTTCAAAGTCCGTCATTTTGTTATTTACCTTTGAAATTTAACGTCAGTAGTTCCGACCAGAATGACATGTCTATAGATTAAGAATAATCAAGAATATTTTATTTCAAATAACATCAAGAGCCAAAATCACCCGGGCCACCCACGTGCATTTTTTTTTGAGGTTCCAACTTCGAGTGACAATAATAATAGTAATAAACTATTAAATTTTTTCAAATCAATTTTTTTTTATATTTTCAATATGTAAATAAAAACACTCTAAATATTCAAGATAATTCATTTTTATTTTCCTATAAAAAACCACTCTCCAAAGAAGTCATGAAAATAGGCATAAGTTACCAGACTACTACCTTAAAAGTTCCATCTATGTGAATTTCTTTAGCATTAGCCAACAAAGATCTTAAACATTCGGCTATAAACACAACAGACATCATGTCACCTTCGCCCACTGTCCCTCTGCAAAAAGGCTGCCCTGCTATTCTTCCATATTTCTCACTTTCTTCACAAAGTTTTCCATATTCTTCCAATGATTGCGGCATTGGCGGCTGTGTTCTCAGGCGCTCACGTCTCATTGCTTTTGAAGTAGAAGGAAATGCTAGCTTGCTAGCAACATCGGTTGCAGCGCTACAAAAATCGACTTATTATTGAAAGTATGAAACGAAAATGCTCGGTCGAAAAAACAATTAACTACTCTGTAAAAAGAAACTAAGTTACGCTGGGATAATTTAGTTTTCTCTTATTCGAATATTCTTTAAGGAATAATTTTATTTGTTGTACTCTTATTCAAAGTATTTATAATATTCGTTTTATTTGAACTTTATTGAAATTCAAATAAAATCAAGAAGTATTCAAGTATTTATCGACCATGCATTAGAATAAATGCCAAGAGAATGGTTTAGTGTACGTACCTTGCAGTATGTCTTATAAATATAGTTTTTACGTCTTCGCTAGTCGCAGCAGCAGCATTCATCATTGAATTCCTAAGCAGCAAAGATTCTTTCTTTTCCACATCGGGTAGATGATTATGCCCTTCACCGGTTTTCATGAACTGCATGTCATTGCAACATGCTTTGGCGAGACAACCATTTTCAATACATACTAAGTACGTTTTCCCGTTTTTAATTTTATTTTTTTTATAAAGAAATCCATCTTCTGCAAGACACGTGTAATACATAGCACCACGTCTCTTTGCGGGCACCATAATAACTTCCATTATTGCAAATATTGAAAACGATAGTACCAAAACGCACAAATTCAAAGTGACACTACAAAGTGTTCGCTTGAAATAAAATTCTGTTATGGTGAAAGCGTTTATATGTATATGCACTGTCTCTGTACTGTAATAAATTAAATACAGTCGGAACCTAATACTCCATCTCAAAAATGCCGCTTTTCTTTATTTATGGTGCGGATTACATAAAAAAGGGCTTTGATTGACAGAAAATCTTTAATCCTTTTATGTGCAATAAGCATAAAGATTTTCATAAACTTAGGAAGCCTTAGTGACCACAAGCCTACAAAATACTAAGAATTGCATACTATACTATTGCCAGTTGCACTTAGGGATTATCTATAATAGATACTATTTAGCGGTCAGAATAGTTGTAGCCAAAGTATCTTGGGAATAACATTTTAAATAATGATACATGTTACATTTTTGAGAAAATTGAATTTTTATATCTATCTCATTCTAACACGAAGTTTTGTGTACGACGAATGCATATTTATTTGCATTTATCACAAATAATTTGTATTAATGACTACACATAAAGTGTATTATATCCCATTACGCAATTAATCACAAAAATAAGAAACGTAAAAAAAATTTCATTCTTAGTGTAGTGCGTTACTGCCAAGAATTGGGCCTACGCAGTGCTAAACGCAAATAGTTAAAATAAGAAAATTAATAGCAAAAGTCGATTCACAAAAAGCCGAAAGCCGGAAGTATTTGTAAGAAACACGATTTCTGCAAATACTGACAGAATGCACCCCTTAATCTTTACCCAATGTACATAGGTAATAAAATTTGTGGTAAACAGTTTTAAATACCTACTACCTGCTTTATTACATTTCTGGGAAACTAATTTCTCAGACACAAGTTTAAGATTACGTATTTTGTTAAGTTTTTTTATAATAGACGCCGTCAAAGATGTTTTCAAAATAAAATAACAAATTAGCATTTATTCTGAGAAATAATTTAATTTAAATAAAAATTGGAAATAGTTTAATATGATCTAGATTCAAGATCTCTGTTCAAAAATCTCAGAGACTGCAATATTAATAAATCGTAGACAAAGAAGAAATATCGATTTCATTTAAAATAAATACCTACACATTTTAGGAATTAATACTATCCAATAAGAATACCAATGATAATACCTAAAACAATTGAAAAAAGTTCTTACATACCGTTAATAATTAATTTAGTTTGCGTTTGAAAGTATTGTCTTCGCTACTTTATTTATTGTAGCAAACAATTCTACATACTTTCAGTGAATTGTAGCGCGCTGCGTCGTAACCGTGCTAGCCACATTAATCTCTTAATTTAACACTTGATATCGTTCTGTATCGCAGTGATGGAAAACATGAAAATGCCAAACCCTTGTACCATTTATACCATTGATTAAAATTAATGGTAATACCTGCCTATAACACAGGTTTAAATTACATTTCTGTACTTGTCTTATCAAATGAATTGTTTCAATTTATTATCGAAAAAAATTCACATATTTATTGATCATTTAATATAGGTTAAAAAAAAAGCTTTTAAAACATGAACGAGATAGAACATTCGTTTTGCTACAGGTTTAAATCTAAAACAGGAAAACGGGGAACAAGTGAAACTGCTAGGCGCACTTATAGATACTTTTTAACGACATGTGTACGTCATTCGCAATTCGTATTAATATGACAGATGCCGTGCATCAATTGCATATATGAAAATTAGCCTTTAATTACTACAAAATAGTAAATTTGTTCCAAGATTGTGTGGGGTACGTACGACTAAAAAGAATGCATTAATCACAGCTTTAAGTACTTTTAGAAAAAAAATTCGATTATATTATATTATTTCGATTATATTATATGTCTTATTGCGATGTTTCGGCGTAGTGTCTCAATCGACGATATGTCCATTAAGCTGTTTCGGTGTTGTGTCCTTTTCGACGATGTGTCCATTTTGAATTTTTGGTATTATGTCCATCGTTAGAATTTCTGAAAAAGAGGCTGCCGTCGTTTTAGAGAAAGTTGACACTTCGGCTTTGACGCCCGATTTCCGATCTATGCACCGTCAATTTTTGCTTTTCGACGTTGTGTCCACATTCGGCAATATGTCCAACTACTGATTTCGGCGTTGTGTCCTTTTTCGGCGTTGTGTCCAACGGCTGATTTCGGAGTTATGTCCAGTTTCTGCGATGTGTCCAACAGTTCGTTTCGACGTTGTGTCCAATTTTCGGCGTTGTGTCCATTCGGCGTTGTGTTCATTCGACGAAGTGTCCAGTTCCCATACGAAATTGCACAGTACAATAGAAGTTCTAGATCGGGGGGTTTATTCACAAAATACGTGAACAACTTTTTAAAACTGAAACAGGAGTCTAGCGGGTGGCCGTCTTGGTGTACGGATGATCAAGCAAAGGATCGGTATGTATCTGAGTATCTTGAACGAGAGGGGATTGCATTAGACAAGTCGAATATTTCTGTAAACCCCGGTATGCGTTATATTGCAAAGTTATGTTTAAATTCATTTTGGGGTAAATTTGCACAGCGCGAAAATCTAATGCAATCTTCAATCATACAGGACCCTTATGATTTATTCAAGATGCTTACTGATCTTTCGGTAGAGGCTCACTCGCTAACCACTGTTGATGATGACACCATTATTTTGAATTGGGATAGGCCGGACGAAGGTATCGTACCGTTAAAAACTGTAAATGTTGCTTTGGCTGCATATACAACTGCCAATGCACGTTTGGAATTGTACAAATACTTAAAACATTTGAACAGACGTGTCCTTTACTTCGATACGGATTCTATAATTTTTACAGAGAAACCAGGTGAATGGGTTCCCGCAATAGGCGACTTCCTAGGAGACATGACAGATGAAGTCGAATGTTACGGCCCTGGTAGTAAAATTGTAGAATTCGTAAGTGGTGGGCCGAAAAACTATGCGTTCAAGGTGCTTTCAACAAAATCAAACAGCTTTGAATACATGTGTAAAGTTAAGGGTATTACTCTTAACTTTAAAAATTCACAAAATGTTAATTTTGAAACCCTTAAAAACATGGTTTTAAATCAAGCCGAGGATACGTATGTTCAGACGGATCGACGTATTTGTAGAAATTCCGCATTTGATGTTATGTCGCGGCCTGAAAGAAAAGTGTTTCGGGTGAATTATACAAAGAGACGTCGTTTAGAAGACAGTATGGATACGCTCCCGTACGGCTACCGGTAGTAACATTGTAGTGGTTTGTTTTCTTCATTTATTTATTTATTTAGTTTGTTGTTTTTTTTTAATTATTATTAGTTAGTATATTGTAATTTTTTAATACTTTATTTTTTTTTTAATGTAAATACGTAATCTTGATAGATATATTTTATGTATACTTTTTATGGTTACAATGATTTTTGTAATTTTAACTTTTATTCTTAGGTATTTGTATAAAGCTTTTGTTAAAAATAATTTTTAATTAAAATATTCAAATGTAAATAACTGCTTTGATTTAAGTACATTTAGGTATATTATTATTACATTTTTGTTGTTTCAGCTTTATATCTTATTAGTGTTATTTAAGTCTTCTTGGTTTTGTTAAAAATTTATTCTTTGTAAATAAGGAATCTTTATGTATTGCTTTTCACTGTTATTTATTGTTGAATATGTCTAACTTTATTAAATACTTCAAACTTTATCATTCTTATTTGTATATGATTAAATATTTGTCTTTCAATAAAACACTTGAATTTAAATTTACTGTATTTTATTTATTTATGTACAATAAATATTATAAAATATCGATTACATTTGTTTTCTTAAAATACAAATTATACAATAAACTAATGCATACATCATTTTTTATTAAATCATTAGTAAATATTTCTAAAAATTTTGTCATGTTTGTGTTACAAAGTTTAAAATATAAATATACAAGACAATATTGGCCGCAAAACATAGAATGAAAATCTTGTAAAATTTTACAATTAAAAGTCCAAGCACAACAATTTCTTTCTAAAAACTTTTTATGATATCCTAGGGGTGATCTTCCAAAAGAATCAAAGTATTCTCCATGTCCATATTCATCAATGTAAAATGCGACCCAATGTTCACCAGGTTTATAGGAAGGGTCGGTGTTTGCAATAATAGCACAAGGTCTCTGTATACGCCATGGTAATTGATTAGAAGCACATACAAGTCGATGTACATTCTTGGTGGTCGGGATGTTCTTCAAACATTGTTGAATTTGTACCGCATTCTTCTCTGCTATTTTTCTTTGACCATTCACATAAAATTAAAGCGTGTTCCAGAGCACACGAAGGATTTTCAATGTGATGATGTAGACATTTGATTGCTTGCATATCTTTTTTTAATTCTTTAAATGTTGGACAACTCATCCCTCCATGTTAACTACCGGTTTGTTTAAAAATTTTAAAGTGTTTTGCTTTTCATAGCCTTTAACAAAAATACCGTTAAAAGGCATCAATAATTTTCTAAGTTCGTCTTCAAAATCTTCATAATTTATGTATCCAGTACTCCATTTTAGACCATGAAAATAATTTTCCAAATAATAAACTTCGTTTTTCACTGATTTTGGCAAAGTAGAATAAGGCCTTGGTGGCTTTATGAGCAAAACTTCGCAATAGTCACCATCTGACGAAACAACTGCAACTTCTTTAGGAATAAATTTCTTGTCTTCTCCGCGAAAACCTTGCAAATCAACAAACGCGTCCATTCTTCTCGAGTGTTAAGTAATAACTAAGTTGAGTAAAGCGTCGAGTATACTTAACTACTAAAATCCACCATTACATTTCTATGTTTATCAATTTCTATGACGTTGTCAAATTCTGCGTAAACTAAACAGTTTATCGTTTCACTTAACGCATCTTCAAATCCGACTTCTATGCGCAACGAACCATTTTTACAAGATTCCAATGTGTATTTGCATTTGCCGATAAATCCGGTGTTAAATCAAAAGCCATTAAACAATAACCTTTAGGGTAATCTTCTCGAGATATATTATTTCCTTCATTTAAGAAATGAATGCCGGTTCCAGAGTATAAAGTATGGTATGCTCGCACGTACAAGCCTGATTTTGTAAAATCCGGTTGAAGCGGTTTTGAAGGAATTTGCTGGCCATCAATATACAAGGACAGGTAATTAATTTTATAATGATGAAAATTAAACGGGTTGGTAGCGTAATCTCCACTGAACGCTTTATTTGACACAAATCCAATAATACAACGTTTAGGTAATTGGCCTAAGAAAACGTTGTCTAAAGACTTTCGTTGAATCCCTGATGGAATAGTCAATACTTTAACATCGGCTTTGGTTATTGGATATTTTGCGGAAGTAGATTCTAACGCTTTTGTGTGTGCAATTAGAATTGTTGGATTGATTTTCATTCTTCTTACTAAAAGACTGGCTTCTAAAATTTTCACCTTGTATGTAGACCCGGATTTAGCCATTAAACTAAACGAATCTCTTGAACGAACAAATTTTATCTTCATCTCGACGCCGTTAACAAGAAATTTTTCTTGATTAAATATGTCAGAGTGTACATGTCCTATCATCTCGATTTGGTTATTTTCGGAAGTAAAAGATTTTCTTTTAATGAATCCTACATTGTCTTCCGTCAAATTATCCATTTTTCCTGGTGTATCACTATGCCATAAACTACACGATAAATGTGAAGATTTTGCTTCTGATCCATAGTTTAGTAAAGATTTTATTATTTCATTTTGAAAATTAAAAACATAATTATTGCTTTCTTGTTCTTGGTACCATTTCACAAAATCATTTCTGACTGAAGTTGACATTTCGTCACAACCGTAATAGTGCATAGGCGGCATAGGTCCAATGTAATTCTGATTTTCTAATGTATTGAAAAAATGTGGGAAATAGCCTTTAGCGTTTGAAAAATTAAAAGTTTTTGGAAGTTTAGCTAGTGGCATTGGCATGTAATTGATAGAGTCGATAAATTTAATATTACCGTCACAATTAATGCTCATTAGTTTAGTTCCGTTAGTGATGATCTTAGGGTTCCAAGCTTTACTGTTTTTTAACAATTCCTTTAATACAAATGCTCCGTCGTACCCTTTCATATTATGTGCCAATACCACTATCTTACCTTTACTGTTTTTCTTTTTAAAACCGAAACATAATTTAGAAACGCACTGACAGGATTTTCCGTAAAAATATGTTGTCTTTTACCACAACTTACACAATCTTGGTTCATGTCATCAATATCAATACAAGACCTACATACTTGTTGTGCTACACATAAGGTGGGTATGTGTAAAAACAAGTTTGTGGTGGCTGTTACACGTGTATCCTGTCGTGCTTCTAGATCAAAAAACACAAAAATGAAATTTTGATTAAATGCTGTTTTATCTAAAGGTTTTTGCCATAAAACACTGATGACGAATGGGTTTACTGAAACTACAATTATGGCAATACTTGTACCCACATTTATGAGGTTTATTCGCCCAAACACTATTAAGGCATGACTTACACCTACTCAAAGTCTTACACAATTGCTGAATATGGGTAGCAAAGCAGTCCCTACCACGAAAATCTCTATTACACGAATTGCACAATATAAGTTCCAAATCTTTGTTACATGGAGGTGATGAATGGCAGGCCGGACAAATGTACTTACAGTTTTTATGTTTAGTCTTATTGTTGGTACGAAAACGGCACATTTCGCAAAAGTAAGTTGTGGAAAATGCCGAACACAGATTAGTGATAACATTGTAGTGATTTTTTCATAAATTAAATTTAAAACAATTCTATTTGTACTACAGGGTCCTTCAAAGTAAACGGTTTTACCTAAAATTAAAATTTAATTGTAAACATTTATTTCACATAAATCAAAAATTATTTACCTAATCTATTGTTATAGACCACAATTGTATAATCTGTTAAGTAGTATTGAAACTGCTGAATGTGATCGCGGTTACCGCCATGTGTAAGATCAACACCAGCAGCTTCACATAAGTCTGTAGCTTGGGCTTCCATAAGAGGGTTGTTAGGTCTCAATAAAGCGGGCAGGATAGCGTTTTTTGATGCCCAGGCAATAGCCGCAACCAACGCTCTTGCTAGGCATAAAGTATCGCTATTTTGTATAACCAGAATACCCTTTTACGACGGCAGAATTCTTCGTAAGTAACGCCAACCATTTTTTCGTGACCTCCCTTACCCACAGGAAGGGAGACTACATCTACATGCAGACGTAGGGTATCACTTGCAAAAAAGTTTGTATTACTTTGTAAGACTTTTTCAAGAGTCGCCACTATTACTTTTGAGTTTAACTGGTCCCTACGCCTAAACGAGATTCCGATTGGTTTTTCTGGGTAGTTATCATTACGGAGCAGCAATCCTATGCGATCAGTGGGCAAAGCGTCGGTTAAGAGGTAACTGAGTAACTCGTCGATAGAGTTCTGAAATATGTATTTTCTATTAGTTTTATGTCAATGTTAAAAATAAATATAAACTTACACGTAGCCATACGACGGGATTACTTGACATATCCACGGGTTTAAATTTAAAAACAACCGTTTTAGCAGTGACTTTAAATTTTTTTATTTGTTTTTCCGCTTCACCTATAATGTCAAAGTGGTTAAAGATTTTATCAGTCCTTAAACCATGCCCATAAAACATCTGTAATAATTCAAGATATGAAAATTTGTTAGCTGTGTTTAAAAGTAACTTACATCTGAATGTGTGGCTTCCGATGTCGATGGCTGTGGATTGGTCGGAGATTTTAACAATGACCGATCAGACAAAGACGTAAATAATGATGGTTGCTGATTAGCCATCGTCTTAGCGTTCTGTAATGAATGTATTTATTAATAGTAATAATAATTTATTTTAAATCTAGCTTACCATAATTTTAGTAACTTTTTCTATAAAACGTTTAAAAATATCTTCATCTTCATTATTGATTACTTCATTATGCAGCACAAGACGATCACAAACATCATTATACGCTTCAAGTAATTCATCGTCACGAAAAATTCCGCATGAAAATAAATTTAAAATGGTAGACACCGACATAATTGATAATATATTTCTTCAAAATTTGAAAAAACAATTAACATTGAATTCTAAAATCCTGCTTTTATACTGTTTTTGTGCAAAAAGAGTGTTTGACATGCGCTTTCATGTAATAATTATTTCTTTGAAATGAGTAATTGTGAACTAATAACATTTTGCGATTGGAGTTCTAATTACATGTTTTTGAAAATTCTCAAATATTCTTAAATATGTATTTTGTACATTGACTAAATCAACAAAATATTTTTGAGATGTTTAGTAAGGGAGTTTTTGAGAATTTTTTACATAATTATTTTTTTTTTGTGATAATAGAAGAGATACAATTATTTTCAATAATTTATTTAATTTATCACCTGATTACCATTACACTCATCACCAATATTACGCTAATTACGTAAAATGTTATTACCCAGTTTCTAATGTAGCGTTTTTTATCAAAATATTACTGTAAAATCTTTAGGTTTTATAATAATATACAAACGTAAATCTAAAATGTATGAAGGAGTTGAAAAAAGTTTATTGGTAATTTCATATTTTAAAAAATTATTCCGCCAGTTTAATACATTTTTTATAAAAAAAATCTTATTTTTGTTTGATGATAAATTTATTATATATATATAACATTAAGTAAAATATCAAATCTATATGAAGCTTTTTGCTTACAAGAATTCAGGAATGCGATTTCTAAATACCAAGTAATTTTAGTTAGGTGAAAACAATGAACGTGTAAATAATTATTTCATTAAAAAATTTCAAACGTTACAATAACTTTTAAAGATATTTTCGGTACATCTATATAATCTTCGAATTTGTTACATCATCTAAACAATAAATCTTTGAGTTATTCTAAAATTAATTTTTGTTTGCAAATTTGAAAAATAACAGATTTTTCAACGGTTTGTTGTAAAAATTGTTAACTAATGAGCCTGACATTGCCAATAACTTTCTAGATATGTAATTAACTTCAACATAATTTGGTTCATTACTTATAGAAACAATTTGTTTCTTTTACAATCATTTTTAAAATATATTTACATATTTTCTTTCTGTTTTAACTTTTAAAATATTTACTATAAAATGTTATATATTATAATAATTTTCAAAATGTAAAATACTTTTTGGCTTGCAAAAGAAAATTTTTGAACAACACTACTTTATGGAATTTACACTAATTATATGTCATTGGAAAAACATTGATTTGTTGAAACAATCATCGAACTGAATGAATCAGCAGGTGTCATAAAACTTTAATTAATAATATATAATTGCAAAAATTTATTTTCGTCAATGACACTTTCCTTTATTATAGCGATCACACTTTGTTTAGTTTTAGCTGCGTATTAATAAGAACGTTTTAAATTAAAGTGCTTTTGTATATACAATGGTAAGTAGTTTAATTTATTTATTTATTTCGATTTAACCCTATACTCTTAAACGCATGCAATTTTATACCTTACAAGAAATTATTTCAAATTAAAAAAGTTGATTTTAGCATTTACCTAATTAAAAGTTAGATTAAAATGTAGTTGCATGTAAAATAATTTTTGTTTTTAATTTTACTGAGTTTTAAGTTTGTTAACTATTAATTTAGTTTTTTACCATTTCTTTTTTTTAATTTAATTTCTAACGTTACTGTTTAAACTAACTTTTCGTTTAAATAAAAGCCGTTAATCCGTTCAAGTAGCATTAAGAAATTGTAGTTATTATTTCTTAAATTTATTTATTTTTCTAACTAATTTGCATGCAACAATTTTTGTGCTAGTTTTCTTATAATCAACATTAACTATTTAGAAAGAAATTTTAATAAGGGATTCTTTACAGATGTACAGAGAGTAAGAAAAAAATATATGAAAGTACCGACCACTAGAGAAGTTTCTAGCAACCCCAACACGAAGGATGCTGTAGAAAAAATGATATAATCATCAATTATATGTTAATAAAATTTAAAAATAAAGTACAATAAATTTTACAAGTCTTTTGTTCAGTAATTAAAAAAAAACCAATTGTATACAACAATTGACCGTTTCGATTCAACTTATTTTCGTAGCTCAGCTGTTAAGTTCGCCGCTTTGTAATCAAGAAATCCGGGTTCAAATCCAGGTACACCCAAGCTTTTTTTAAATAAAAATATTTTCTTTCTCGCTCGAATCATGAGACTTTATGACGCATAAAAAATTACCAGTTACGCGATGACGCACGACGCAATCAAAATTACCAATTATGCGATGATGTAACAATGTAAGAGAGAGAAAAAAAAATCGCTGTAAGAGAGAGAAAAAATGTGTGAGAGAGAAAAAAATGTGTGAGAGAGAAAAAAAATTCATTGTGAGAGAGAGAAAAACACTTTCCCAAAAATACAGTCACCCACGTTTCTTCCGAGGTCACAGTAATTAAATTTCATGCCCTGAGGGTTTGGTGTCCGCCCCTTTCTACTTACATCTATTAATAAAATTACAAATAGTTGACTTTAGCGACATTTAACACGTATACTTTTTTGTGGGAGGTTTATTATTTAATGTCATTGTAATTAAATTTGTGTACGATTGGCGATTGAAAAGTTCTATGTTTTTAAAGCACGAAAGTTTCTCTGAACAGCTGAACAGCTCAAGATTCTAACAGTTTCATATTTGTGATATTAATAAACTTCTCTTCACAAATTTATAAAGCCATACAACTAAAATTATAAGAATAAAAAAAGAATTTAATTTTAATTTTCAAATTTAACATCATGTATCTCTCTTATTATTCTATATTGGACTAAGGTATGTTGGGTTACATCAATGTATTTTAACTTGAAGAATTTGTAGTTCAGCGTTTTACACGGAGTGCCTAGACACCCCAAGTAACAAAAATTAGTTACAAAACGGTTGTAAAACTCTCTTGCAACTATGGTTTCAGTAAGGTATTTAGTTACAGAATAGTTGCTGAGTCTTTCCTTATACGTTTTCAATACCGGATTTGGTCAGTTGCAAGGCAACTGCAGTAATATTATAACCGTTTTACAACGTGTCTGAAACCGTTGCAATTATTACTTTGTAACTGTTTTGCAGCGTTGCTATAACGGTTTTTTACAAGTCATGTTTACCTATTCTGAATCGTTTCTGTAATGGTTTATCATCACGGTTCTGTAATTGATTTGTAACATTGTAGTTACCGTTTACAGCAACTGCTATATAACTGTTTTGAAAACATGCATATTACGTTTACTTGAAAGTACTTTATAACCGCTTTTGTTAAGCAACTTATCCAAGATTTTAGTTAGGTACTAAGTGCATCATAAAGATTAAAACAAAAGTAGAGTTAAAAATATATTAATAAATTGATGCAGATATATAAAAAATTGTAATAAATGTACATTATTTAAATTTTTATAGTTTCTTATAGAACTAAATTCAAACAAAAAAGATATAATAAAAGAATTTTTACATCTGTTGCAAGTATGTACCAGTAAACAGGTTTTTACGGCAAATTTTCAAGAAAAGCGGATTATGTGTATTATTTATAAATTTTGTAAATAGTAAATGCATAAATTTTGTTAAGAGAAAAATGTCTTTGTGTTAAAAGACCATGGCGGATTAAGATATTCCTCACATGTTATAGTTTAATGCGTCTACGTAATTCTTAGTTAAATATTTGTATTAGGCTACAAATGCAGATGTATAATTATAATCAGTTCAATGATTATAATCTCGACTGGTTTTTTAAAGATTATAGGTGTTCGCAATGGCGATCTAATTTACACGTTCTGGTCACTGTGTGTAATATTGTAATGTCCTTGCTATCAAATTCTATTTTATCCTAGAAGAAAATAAAATCAATTTAAAATTTGCTTACTTATAATTGGCAACTAATTCTTCAACGTTGATTAAATTAGAAACAGTAGTTTAAATGCACGATTAAAATTATAGTAATATAATATACCAATAATTGTACTTACGTAGTTTTGAATTAGAAACACTTTCGGTACTGTTTATTGGATAATGATAATGGACTATGTGTGTTATAAAAATCTCGTAAAATGCACTTCTTCTGTTGCTGTTTGAACGTATAGATTAACACTGTAGTGTAGTTTTAGAAATTCACACTTGTAACCATAGTTTCAAGACTGTTACACTCGAAACCGAAATGAAGGTTTTAATGTCACTAAATTGACACTGTAGTTACATAAGGGTTTAAGAAAAACTTACTTATAACCATAGTTGTAAAATGGTTATTTCTGTAATAGATTTGGAACCTCAGTAAATTACGAAAGTTGCTGCTACGTTGCTGCAACGGTTTATTTACCATAGTGCTAATGTTACTAATTTGCAACTGGTTACAACGTAACCACGGTTACAAAATGTTGCTTGGGACCCTGTATAATCACATAACTTTGTTTTCATTTTACTTACTTAGTTAACCTACAATTATTGTAAACATTCCATTTAAAATATTCAATTACAATAATGCCTAGGTAAATTTTCTGAAACTCCATGTAATTATCTATTAATGAGAAGGTGATAATTAAGCTGAAACGTAACGCATTGTAATTGTCAAAACTAATTGAGCGATGTTTGAGTTTGACAATCAACTGTGAAATTTGTACGTTGTCGTCAAATTGGACTATGTGATCAACTGTGAAATTTGGAGGTTGTAATCAAGTTGAAAGTTGCAATTAACCGTAAATTTTGGGCGTTGTGATCATTTGTGAAAATTGGGCGTCGTGAGCAAGTGGGCGTTGCAATCATGGAGAAACTGGATGATACATCAGTTAGAGGTTGTGATCGTTGTACGTTATGATCGTTCCCTGTAAATTAGTATCAAACGGCTTTTAAACTAGTACAACCTTCTTCAAAAACTCTTTTCTTTTAAAATTTAAAAAAGTCCAATGTTACAAATTTTTGTAAAAATTAAATTTATTAAACAGATCGCAAATAATTTCATTGTGTTTACTTTTTGAACACATGCCGAATCGACAATAAGAATTAGTTTATTGCTTTGCTTTTTAAGACTCATAAGTAGTTTTTCCGCTTTTAAATCAGTGAAGATTTGTGATACTGCAGTGATGTTGATTTGGAGTGCATTAGCTACACTCTAAATCAATACTCCTATTAAAATATTTCTTAAGAAAAAAAGATAACAATGGTTTACCGTTTTTGTTCAAAGTACGGTATTAAATAAACGTTTTGATTGCATCGGTCTTGCGCGACATATGTACGTTTAAATACGTTTCGTCGTTTGTATGATAAAAACAAAAACTGCTATTTTATATGCTCGTTTATATAATTACAGTTTTTATGTTACTTCTATAAACTGCTTGTCAAACTATTTATCATTTTCTTTCACGAAGTTATTACTTTAAATCTTTTACGTTTAAATAACTTACACCACAGATTCAGTTTACATTATTTATTGATAGATACATTTGATTATACTTGTTGCGGTTAAATATTTCACTTAAATTGCTACTGAGCATGGTTCCACGATGCGTCAAATTACGGAACGTTTTGAATTCTCAAGTGCGACTTTACTGACTTCTTGAATTAAGCTTACTTGTTTTTTATATTCAAAATGGGAATGGAAATCGTTACACATAATTAGGGATTATAATTTCGTAGGTTACTACATTTTGTAAGGCAATGTCCTTAGACTTTATTATTATTGCTTACTCGTGATTTAAAGAGAGAGACTTTACAAATTAAGAAATAAAATGAATATAAAGCTTTCGAAGATATTATAGTAATTGCGTATTCGTGGTCACAAGTGTGAAATTTTACATTTCAACTAATAGAATAAAGATAAAAACGTCAAAATTATAGTCTATGCGTGGTAGACAGCGTATTTCGGTGTTTAGTAGTTTAGGTAATTAAAGTGTGAACTAGTGATGGGCTTATCGGCTACTTTTTGGTCATTGGTAAAATGGCGACGTTTATTTTTAGTCACCGTTACTTTTACAAGCGATCTATATCACTTGTAACTCGTAAATTAAAAAAAAGGCCGTAAAAAATTTTGACAACGCAGACAATAAAAAAGTTAATAACATGACGTGCAATTATTATGGACAGAAAGAATAGTATATTAAAACACAAGTTACAGAATGAACGCACTTCAATCACGAGACCGCGTTTCATACACGAGCCGCGCAGCGGTGAGTTTATGAAGCGGTCGAGTGATTGAAACGTATTCTATGACGTGTGCTTTATACTATTTTCTCTATTTCGATACAATATTTAATATTTTTCGTATAATTTTAATTTTTAAAACAACATTGGGAAATTTATATTTTACTGAATTGGCAGCACTTACACTTTGACATATTGAAATGTGTTAACCTAAAATCTCATACAAAATTTTCTCTTTATACCTTTATAAGTAAATAACTTTGAATTAATAGGACGTTTTTATTTTATCTTGGCATCAAAATTTGAATTTCAATTGTTAACTTCCAATAATTTTGATTTCTTTTTCATGTAACGTCAACTTACGATGCAGAGATACTAACTTTAAAAAAACTAACATTACTAAAATTCGTGTAAGAATTGGCTTATTCTTACACGGATTTTAGTGTAAGAATCGCTAATTCTGATGTTGAAATAGAGAAAACAAATTTTTGATAAGTTTTTATAAGTACAAAATAATATTTATATAGTTATTTGTTACTTACTTCTATATTACTATTACTGCTAATTAGATCAAAGGTTTTTTTAATGTCATGCTTGTTTTTGTAAAGTTTAGAAAAAGTAATTAAAAAAACCATAAAAACAAATATCACATCACCAATATTTCAAAACCCTTGCTAATCTAAAAATTTAAAGTATGTAATTTTTTTAACTTGTTAGATTTCAACGGTTTCTTTTTTTATAAACACAAAAAGAGTCTACACACGTCTTAATTAAAACGTGTACTAAAAAATACAAAAAAATCTGGAGATACCAAAACAACGCAATATAATTTTTTTACCGTGCTTTTAAAAGAAGTAAGATTAATAATTAACATTCTAATTTAAAATTTTTATTAATAACATTCTTTAATTTTTGTAGTTAATAAAATACGAATTTAACAATTACCTTTCAACAAAAGAATTGTTGTAAAATTTAAAGTAGCTTTCAAATGACAGAACTTGTAAGAGGCCTCTTGAACAAAGCTTTAACATAATTTTGTATTAACATTCTAAAGTTATGGTAGTCATCAAACACTAAATTCCACGTTAAAGGATAATTGTTGAAAGTAAATTAAATGTTTTGTAACTATACCCGCTTTGTATCGAAGATTCTTGCAGGTAATTAAATTTTAGGCTATTTTGTGCTTGAATTATTATACATAACGAGATGAATGTAAGTATAAACTAGTTATTATCTATATTGAAGTTTGGTATTTCTTGTTTTGCTTTGTTAGAATTTTAAAGATTAATTAAACATAAGTTATTTAAAAAATATATATATAATTTACTTAAATTCATTCGATTCATTAAACGTTTGGTATTTAATAACTAAAATTCTGCAAGATATGTAACGTTAGTGGTTTAATTTGTGTTTTTTATCTTGTAGTTGTAAATTTTGTTGTATTGATCGTTTGACGTATCCTGTGTAACAAATAGTTTACCTTGGAATGATTAGATAATTAGTTAAACAAAACAATTGTAATAAAATTTTATTAATTGTTTGATGTACTTCAAGATGAAAAAAATTGATATTCATTTTTATAAGTTTAACGTAATATTTACTAAAATCTTAAACTATCCTTCTTGCGTT
This sequence comes from Aquatica leii, assembly GCA_035610365.1. Classification (NCBI taxonomy): domain Eukaryota; kingdom Metazoa; phylum Arthropoda; class Insecta; order Coleoptera; family Lampyridae; genus Aquatica; species Aquatica leii. The sequence goes on from CM069432.1 coordinate 106,688,746, forward strand.
TGCAATTCGTATTTAGTACTAGCTAGCTAGTATTTCTGAAATTAAAAATGTATAAAAATTAAAAACTTAAAATTTGTATATGTAACAGTGATTTAATTGTGTTATTATTTTTAGATATGAGAAGTCATAGTGCTAAACAGATTAGTCAAAACTTACTTAATTTTTTATAAACAGGAGACATTGATATTAAGGCCTACCGTAGTCAAAGTTACGACAACATAACGCAACATAAATGGAAAGTTCAAAGGATTACAAACACGAGTTAAAGAGGTAAATAGGTTTGCACATTACATTCTATGTTTTGCACATTTACTAAATTTTGTTGAAAAATGTGCCACTGAAATTTGGTCAAGAAGCAGTCATTTTCTTTAGGTTTGTTGAAAGTTTATATACTTTTTTTCTACCTCTACTTACCGATGGGGTCACCTTTCTACTGCATTATGTGCTGGCGGCAATTATAATAAGTATATTTGCCCTTTGTGAAAAAAATGTCAGCTACTAGATGGTCTGCTAGAGTATATGCATCAAAAGCACTTTCACACAATTTTTCTGCAATAAAACAAGTTTTATGTAATATCTCAGAAAACAGTGACCAGAAAGCAGAGTGTTGTCAACAAGCTCGTGTCAGCTATGATGAAGTTGGAAACATGAATTATGAGCTTTTCCTGGGCTAAAGTATTTTCTGACATTGAACAAGGAGCTAAGGAATTAACTGAATGTAAAGATTATTAAGAAAAGACGTGAAGAAAAGCAAAACAAATAGCGAATATGATGGTTTTAGTGGTTTTAGCACGCCTAATCCACTTGATTCTCAAACGCCTTTGCAGCACAAAATTTAAACATTTTTTATTGTTATTGATACTCATTGACATCTGAAGAAGCGTCAACAAGATCATCAAATCTTATTAAATCATAACTGGAAGAAAGCCTTTGTGAAGAACTAGTTCAGTTTAGAGAAATGTTAAAAACTGATCTTATATCTCATATCGGCACTACTCAAGAGCTTGTAGAACCGTTTTGTAGGTTGATAATTAACAATTATTTGGAACCTTGTTTTCCAAATGTAAAAATTGCTTTGCGCATCTATTTGTCTCTAATGGTAACTAATTGCAGTAGAGAACGTTCATTTTATAAACTAAAACTTATCAAAAATAAACTGAGAAGCACTATGAGACAAAAAAATTAAACAATCTAACATTAATAAGAATTGAACATAATCTTCTTTGTAACATGCATACTTATTGGCTTATGTAGGAATAGGGCCCCTTTCTTGAAATAAAATACCATATTTTATGACTATTTACAAACCTAATATTGCTTTGCTTAGGTAGCCACAAAATGGGAAACGCCGTAAGTTTGCCTGTGGGGTAAGCTTAAGAAATTCAAAGTTTTTGAATATTTTATTAAATTACAAAAAAAACTGTTTTTTTTTAAATATTACTTAAACAACAGTTTCATATTACATTGTAGCTTTTTACTGTTGACGATAATTTTGATAAAAAAAACCAATTCTAGTTATTTAAATGTTTTCTTAGTATCTTCAATTAATACCTTGCAGACAAGTTAACACTAATTTTGATGCTGTTTTGATAGCATTTAGTTAACTTTACGAGACCTTCTATGTAATTAAAAGTTTAATTACAACTAAAGAACATTAAATAGTGATATAAGATATAATACAAAATGCTTATTACTGATGTATAAGCGATGCCTTATTAGTGTTTTATTCTTATTGACGCGTTTTAAATTATGTATAAATTAATAAACTTATAGTTGGCATCAACTACACCTACTAAACATTAAAACAATACTAATAGTATTTTTGTAATTGTAATAATAAATGATAAATAAATAAATAATATGATGTCGGTGCATTTAAAACTATATGGCGTCCATGAAGTACACCAATACAATTCGCGAAGTTTCATTTCCTTTTATATTCGTCAGCTATTTTTACCCATTCTTCACGTGTTACAATACAATATTATACTAACCTTTAAGTAATTCTCTTTTAAAGCTTTGTATATGACAGAACATACTTCAAAAATGATTTTTGAAATGATACTTTCATGTACTCTTATGCTATACATAAGTGATCTATAAGACTCATCTGCTGCTAAAAAACGTAAAGTAATATCTAATCTAAGATAAAGTACAAATTAATTATCACGTCTGTGTATAGAAATTAGCTCACCTATGTTTAGCACTAATGAGTTCCCGAATAAAGATTTCTTGTTTTTTTATATCATCCTCAACTAAAGTTAATAAGGTCAAAAACTAGGAATCATTCTAACGAAATAAATTTTTGTATGCATTTTGATCTTCCTACCTTAGTTCATTGTTAAATAAGCTAAGAGTACCTCTACTTTCTAACCTATTTTGCAACCAACCCTTACACCACTGTGAATGTAGTTTTTCTTTTTTTTTAAATAACACAATAATTTAATTACTGTTACTGTCATACGAAGTTTCATTCTATTCATTTTTAACTATTAATAATCGTAAAAACATTTTTGAGGTAACTGTATTAAGTGTTATAGGCTACGTAATGCAACAGCCGCGAACAACTTATTAACATATTAGGCATAAGCGCATCAGTAAAAATTATGTTATAATTAACGCGCAATATAATACATCAACATGTAAATTTCAGAAAAAATCTTTACAGAGAATTCCTGTAGTAGTAGTTTGGGCAATTATTTAAGCAATAATTCTGTTAAGTGTAAAACGGCTTTGACTTGTTATAGTACATTACCTATTTAAATTAAATTTATTACACTGTACTCTAAAAAATTAGCAACAAAGATTTTTTTTAATTCAATTTTATAATCACTTAAACACTATAAACACCAAAAACCATTTGAAACTATATGTCATTAGGTTTCCATGTACACCGCAGTAGTGGTACTATTGTAAAAAAAATATTTGAAGAAAAAAAAGAACAAAACAAAACTTAAAACTGTCATTTTTACCAATAAATTTATTGAACACAACTTAAAAACTAAATATTAGCAGTACTATGCTAAATAACAATCACGTAGTATTATTAAATCATCATTAAATGACGTACATTACATTGTTGGGTGATTCTAATATATCAAATCGAATTGTACCAAATGTGATTGTTGTGAGATTTTACATATGTACTATTAATCGTTCTTTCAAAATAATTAAATAGTTATTTATATAGGTTTGATCCATTAAAATAAATAAGATTCTAACTACGGTTTGGTTTTCCTTTGATTATTTTATAATATAACAGTAAAACTAAATTTTTGTGTTAAATTAAACGGATTTCTAGAAAGTCATAAATCATTATTATTTAAATCCAAACCAAATGTGATGTGAAAAATTTTGTGATACGCAAAATATATGTATATATATATATTCTCAAATTATAGAAATTGCAATGCAAGAGTTTTTGCCTAAAATTAAAATACTATGACATTTAATATGCATTTTATTTCTATAAAGATTTTATTAGTCGTTGATTGAATTTATAAAAATGTATACTTAAAGTAAATGTTGTATTCAAGCTTAAAGTACATAGCTTATAATCACTTTAATAATATTAGGAAAAAACAAAACTAATTTTTATTGCTGCAGCTTATATTAGTTTACCGAAATAGAAACGTTTGTAGTTTAATTTAATATTACCGTATAGAACCTTGTGAAGTCAAATGTAACGATTATGTAAACAAGCCTCTGTACAAATGTCTATTGTTATATTGCAAACAATTTGTTGATTTATATAGCTAATTATGGTATTATTATGCATAGTTTTTCACTTACTATTACATTTTATTTAAGAATTGATTAGCAGAACCTTCAACTATTTAACCTATAATGATCTTATAAAACAGGTAATCATTTTTAGGGAAATACAATCATTATTATATGTACTTAAATTACTGCTATTTTTGCATTTAGAAATCGTTAAAAATAATAATTAAACTAATTATTATAACAATCAAAAAGTACCTAAATTAATCTTTTTGTTAATCGAAATAAAAACTTGGTGATGGTTGTAAACGAGGTACAAATTTATGTATGAATGTCTTACATTTAACAAATTTCGAATAGCGTTTTTGTTAACTTTTGGTAGTTACATTTTTAAATGTTTAAAAACGGTTAACAGCTAAGAACTTTTAGAAATTAATTTAGAAATAATTACATAGAAATATGAAAAAAATTTAATTTAATATTTATACTTATGTTTGCTTTGTAACATAGAATAAAATTAAAAAATGAAGGGTAAATCGCTGGGGTATGTTGGTGTACACATTAAAAGAATTATCAGGTACAGGTCCCACAACTAAAGATGATTCGGTCGCGCAGATATGTCATTGCGCTCGGGAACAATCGTCAAGTGTAACAGCTTAAAATCGCTTACCAGTGGCGGCGTAATTAATCGTTGGCACATGTACAAAATCACACTTAAAGTTATATGTTATTTTATTAATTTAATAATTTATATACATTTCGAACATGTAGAAATACTTATATATAATATTATGTAATAAAAAAATTTATCACTATCACTAAATTCATCGTCCGAACTGTTTTCTTCTCCCAAATTTATTACTATACTTTCCGTTTGAATATCAAGAAAATGTTCGTTTTTTAAGTAACTGTCTTCATTTTTAATAATATTCTTGCGACAATTTCGCCAATGGTCCTGCGTAACATTCGAAATTTCTTCTTCCAATAAAGCTTTTACTTCGTTAAAATTGAATGTCACGTTTCTTTTTGCTACATTGTTTTTTATTTGTGCCCAGATCAATTCTATTGGATTTAAATCAGGATGATAAGGTGAAAGTCTGAGTATAGTATGATTATTTTTGTGTAATAAGTCATCAAATTTGTACGTAGTATACTGTTTTTTGTGTTGTTTAATAACATCGTATAACTGCGGTTTGAACATTTGCGGAGTAAATGATAATTTTTTTTCAAGTAACCACTTTACCATTTCTTCTTTTTTAGAAGCACTGGATGGAGGTCGATTAACTTGGACGTTGTGATAAGGCGCGTTATCTATCACTAGTACCGAATTTGGCGGCAAATTCGGTAAAAGCTTCTCCTGCAACCATTTTTCATAGTTTGTCGAGTTCATATCGTCATGATAATCTCCACTTTTTATCCCAGATTTAAAAACCAAACTGCAACCATCTAGAAACCCCATTTCACCACCCGCATGCACTACAATCATTCGTGGTCCTTTAGATATGTTACGCTTTAGCCCATTTTCACTACCATCACTCCATGATTTTGATTGAGTGTGTCCACTGTGAACATACGTTTCATCCATATACACAATGGGGCGTTTTAATTCACGGTAATATTTTATTCGTTGCAAGTAGGAAATCCTCAGTGCTCGAATTTCGTTCCTTTCTATCAAAAGTTTTCTGTTGTTTTTAGTTTTACGCCACTTAAAACCAAGTTTCGTGAAAATACACCTTAACGATGATCACTACCTTTCCAATCCAAATCCGCCATAAGTTTATTACGCAAAGCATTTAAATTCACTCTAGCACTCTATGTTTTATGGAAGTTATATATAAAGTTGCAAAATATAGTTTTTTCGTATGGTTGTAGATGTGTTACTGGAGATTCACGTGGACGTTTTTTTCCGGGACTCGAAAATTGAGGTTTCCCTTCTACGTCGGCTTCGCTTTCCTTGATAATTCTGGACACCGTATCAATAGACACTTTAGTTGCTGCACATGTTATTTCTTTAAGTTCTTTGAATGTGTTTGAAGGATTAATGGTTTTAAAATAACTGTACACATTGTACACAACCTCGCGCGTTTGACTGCGTATCACTTGTCCGTGCTGACCTAAGGTAGGTGTAGAGCTCATAAACACGATATCGTATCACACAATTACTCTTGTTCAAATTTAAAACAAGAATGAACGCAGTTTTCCGTTGACAATTGAAATTGATTGCATTAGTGTAATTAAGATTCCATAAGTAATAAGAACAAATTAAGTAGAACGTAATCGCGGAATGATGTTTGTATAATAAAGGATAATTACCTAATCTGTTTGAAACATCCTAATTCCATTAGTTGATTAAAGAAAGTTAAGTGTAAAATTTCAATACGTATTAAGAAAATGTGTTAATAATGATGTTTGTACACGTACAATGACGTAATATACATTTGAAACAATTTACCTGCGACGCTACTGAAATTCTCGAATTGGCGCGAGTAGAATGTTTGAAAACGGACGAATGCGCATCTGACCTCCAAATCATCTTTAGTTGTGCGACCTGTATCAGAAGAAATAATAAACGAATTAGTAAAAATTACAAAAAATTATTGTGTATTAGTGACCATTAGTGAAGAATTAATAGATATTTTTAAGTATTAATAGATGTTAGTAAGGTATTAATAGTTATTAGTAAAAAGTTATTAATAAAAGAAGCTTTAATGCGCATGATCACTAACATGAATATAACTTAAAATTTTCAACAAGAAACCACATTAACACAAGCATGTGAATAATTGCCTTAAAACATACTGGCGTTCAATCAAAAAGTTAAAGAAAATAAGACTATAAAAAACAAAACATAAGGTAGTAAGTTCTGACAAGAGCAGCTCGACAATTAAAATTAAATTTGATTATATGGATGATAACACAGATGATATAGAAACTCGCATGATACTTTCAGGACATGTGATACACAAAATTTTTTGTACTAACTTTTATATAAATTATGTTAAAACTAGTTATTTAAGTATTTGTTTTTAATAAAATTAAATAACAAAATATGTTGTAAAAATAGAAATCTGTAATGGCAAAACTCAATTGTTTTTGAAATAGATTTGACAATTTAACAATTTTTTTAATGAAACTATTTTTATTTTTAGCAATTGTAAGATATAAGAAAATTTATTATTATATAAATGGCTATAGAGATAGAAACGATGAAAGCTGATTTTATCCTTGTGTAATTCAAACAAGTTTTGAATAAACTGCGGGCATAAATAACAACACATAAACATTGTAAGATAACAATGCCAATGCAAATGTGAAAATGTTACCAGAGTGACCCACTGAACGGTCAGTTCACTCTGGTGGCATTTTCACGTTTGCATCGACATTGTTACTTTAAAATGTTTTATTGTACGTCACTTATTTGAGTGCATTAAGAACAATTATAGAGTAGGTTCAATAATATATCTTTTAAACCTTAATAATATTCTATTATCCTACAATACACTTATATTTGTGCATATACACCGTACTTGTTGAGGGTCTTATAATTGCTCGTTTTTTTACCTTTAGCATCAGGTAGATACATTTTAATTTAACAAAGCAACCAAACTCACACTAAACGCATAATAAAAATACAAATAAGCTTTCTATAAACTAAACAGTAACTACATAAATGTACATTAAATTAAATTCTAAACATTAAATTACATTGATACAATTTTTAATCTTTTTCAGTAATTGGCAGCACAGCAATTTCAGAAATAGATTTTTATAGAACTTTACTATTACTAGTAAAAATCTCTACAACACGTACTAAACCATATCTGCCTTTAATTATTATGCTAATGATAAACGATTGTCTTCCAGTAATGACACACTCCTTTTTTAACATTAGTATAAATGTTTTGCCCTTTTGGTCTATTTTGTAATTGCACTAGATAATTTTTTGTTATCATTTTTCAAAATGATTGCTACAATTGTGTACACTGTTTCCATAATTTTAAACAATTTTTTGGCATTTCTAACATTCTAAAGTCAAACTGTACGGCTTAATCAACTTAACGGAGCTGTAAGTTAAAGTACTTTTTTCCACTACTCTTTTTATGTGGTATTTTGCAGATTTTATTTCGGTTTCTCATTAACCACCAAATACAGGGGCATAATTTGGAATAAATGACCACTATATACCAAATAAACTAGCTAAATCTATAATTTTGTTTTTGTGCTGTTTTGAGTTTATTAATCTAAATAGGTCTCAAAGTTAATTAAAATGTAGAACTATTATTGCTATAAATAATTGTTGGTCTACCTGTTTTACCTAAAAACCGCTTAAATCGCTTAAGCGCAGCTATAAAGGTTTCTGTAGTTAAATCTGACACTAACTCTATATGAATTGTTATAGTGACAAAACATACAAACAAAGTAATGTATCCTTTAGATACAACCACACTGCGTAATCGAAATTGTTTTATAAAAAATGGACCTCCAAAATGAACTCTAATTTTTTGAAAAGATCTGGCTGCTGTAATTCTATCAGCAAATAAAGATCCCATTAGTTGTTGAATTCCTTTGCTTTCAATCGAAAAAATTTACACATTTGTGTACAACTCTTTTAATTTCTCATTACTATTTATTAACCAACATTTTTCTCTTAAACTAGTTAATACTAATTTTACACCCGCATGCAGTAAAGCTAAATGTTCGCTTCTAATTATTAATGTCAATATATGACATTTTTTAGGAAAGAATATTGGGTGTTTTTTATTAAACAAAACAGTTGAATTTTGCAATCTGCCGCTAACCCGTAACAACCCGTTGTTGCCGAGAAATGGAAACAACAATTTAAAATTACCCGTAACTTCTTTTTTAATTTTTATTTTTTCATAGTTTTACCTTAGTCCTTTTCTTGTAAATATTGTAAAATTATAATTAGAATTTTTTGCAACTCTGTAATTGTCAAATTTCCTAAAAGTTTGTTTTTGTTTATACAATTGTTCGCAAATCGTAAACAATACGCAACTATTCTTTGCATTTGATTAATACTCGAGTATTTGTTAAATATAACTAATTAGCATCTCTTTGGACACTGTGTTTACATTTATTTCTAATAATTTAACAGGTGGCACATTATCGCATTTTAAATTATATTTAAAATCTGAATTTTTTTAATAAGCCGGACTACCACAAATGATGTGTTTATAAATTAATTGTAAACGTATAAGTTAATACCTGAATAATTATTATTTTCTACATATACATTTAATTTAACAGCAAAATATAAAAATAGTCCTCAAAGTAAAGGAATTAGTTATTATAACAATCTACCAAAAAATCTGAAAAGTATACAGTCTATAACAACATTTAAAAAAGAACTAAAAAAATACATTGTCTGCAAGTGTCCGTATACTATACTACTATAATATTATAATAATTTTTATTTAAATTTCTTTTTGTATAATATGACGTTTGTATACTCTACTGAGTCTTAAACAACAATAAAGAATAATAATAATAATAATTTGAATGAGTTCTGGTAATCCACGCTAATGAAATTGTCGAATCCGAGTATAAAAATGTTTGGTTTGCCTGGTCTTTTCATAGACAAATTTCGAAATTTTTGTTTCTTTGTTTAATAGAGCAATTCTAGATTTTGAACACAGTAGTGATTTTTTATCATTATATATTTCGCGTACATGCACAGATGCTTCATAAGCATTTGAAGTAGCATCGCAGTATCCAATTAACTCAATTTTTTGTATATCACTTGATATAACACTCCGCGGTATTTCAATAATTGGCATCTTTAGTACAGAATTAGCGAATATTAGCCATTCTTGCGCAAGGTTACACGGCAATTCATTGTCCCACGATACATTTGGTAACCATAATTTTTGTATGATTAATTTTGCTGAAACTATTACAGGTCTTGCTAATCCCAAAGGATCATACAATTTACAAATAAAAGATGATATATTTATTTTGCTATACTTCTGACACCTAAAATTATCTGAATTAATATTAAATGATAATCCTAAAGTTTTATTTAAATGTTTTTTATTACCTATGGTAATGTTACCTATCGGCCGTTTATTAACAGGTATGTTAGTTAATAGACCCATTTATGCAGCTCAAACTTAACAGTAGCAAACAGATTTATTAATTATTTTAAAGGAGCACTGCTTCTTATAAACTATTACCCCCACATAAAAAATCGTCAGTGTAACAATTATTTATTACAGTCTTTGAAGCAAGTGGCCAACTGGCTGTCTCTTGTTGAGCAGCCCAAAAATAAATTTATATTTTCTAAAATTTATTAAAACATTAAACAACTCCGACTGAATCATTTTTCCATTATACATAACATCGTTAAGCGAAATTTTGCCTTTTGTCTTCATCGAACCATCAAATACTACTCTTCATTTTGTAGTTTTACTTTCTTGGCGCACTACAAGGCGGTGGGCCGTTAAATATACGGAGTTACCTTTTTGCTTATTTTCATTTATGTCAATAATTTTTGCATGATCTAATAATATCTTTTTTCCAAATTTTCAAAGCGTTCAATGCTATTGAATATGAATCTCCTAATGTTAAATGTTTCTAATTTTAAAAGAAGTTTCACTTGACACCTACCGTCCAATTTTGAAAACGTATTTTAAAAAAGGTTTCACAAATGTCATGTTTAGAAGTTAATTAGTTTCTGGTAAAGAATCTACTTTCCAAAATATTTTAATTAATTTTAGTAAGAAATTATCATGATTTTCTATATTTTTATTTATGTTGACAGCATGCAACGTAATTAATTGCAAAGTTTTTTTTTATTATAATTATTTTTGTACATACGACCCGCTCACTATATATCCTAGGAGGGTATTCTGAAAAAAACGGTTGATTCGGTCCTAAGTTGAAGGTACCGTCAACAATAATATCAAAGAAAACGTCTGCTCCTATTAACATTGATATAGGTATGTGCACTTTCATTATACGTACCGTTCGCTAAGGTAATATTGTCTGGTATTTTAATTAATTTAGTATTGTAGGTTTGCTTTGTGGATCTTGGCGCGTCTATTAAGAAGTTCTTAGTTAGATTTTGGTTTGCTTGTTTGAGTTTTACGATTTATCTCACGCCCTGATGAAGCCTCTTACAGAAGTGGGGGAAACGTTGGCAACTTCGGTTACAACAACAATGACACAGTCCAAACCCGAAAGACATTCTAATGTGAGTATAGATTCCGGCCGTGGAAGCCTTTGCTATTATATTAAAATACATCGCCTAAGTACATATACGTGTTGCATTTTATCACATTTCCTATGTTCTAACATGTTATTAAAATTACGTAAAACCAACGACCATCTTAAAATTACGGGATTAACATCTTTCTTTTTCAAGGTAAGTTTAAGACTATTGCAATCCGTTACTATTTCGAATTGTATACCCTGTAAATAAATTCAAAATCGTTGTAATGAATACACTATGCATAGTGCTTCTAATTCGAAGCTATAAAATTTCGCTTCTGACTGAAGTCCGTTTACTAAAATAAAACACAGGATGGAAATGGCCATCTGTTTGTTTCTGTAGTAAGATCGATGCAAAGCCTATAAAGCTTGCGTCACAATGTAATTGAGTTTCCAATTTTGGTGAGTAAATACACAAAACAGGTTGTGAGCTTAACGCTAATTTTATATTCTCAAAACACTAATTCTTCTACACCTAATTTAAATTCAAATTTTTTTCTTTGACAAATCATAAAGTGGTTTTGCAACAATAGAAAACTTCTCTACGAAACGTCTAAGGTACGAGCTAAGTCTAAAAAACTATGTAACGTTTTAAAGTTATGTGGTACAGGAAAATCATAAACTGTTTTTAGATTTTCAGAATTTCGACTGATTTCTTTTCTGTTTATAGCATATCTTAAGTAATAATTAAGTAGTACAATAGGTGAACTATATTGTGAAGTACTTTTCCTAATAATTTTACGTTCGAATAAATCATTTAAAATTTGATAAACATTTTCTTTTTCGGAATAGGACAGCATACGGGGTCGAAAAAAGATTGGAATATGATTTGAACACAATAAAATTTTCATTTGTAACTTAACCACAGGTTCGCTTGGTTTGTCTACTGTTAAGTAGTGGTCAACTAAATCATTATCTATCCTATTTTTAACATGCGATTCAATATCTTTTTGTATATCTACATTTAAATAATTCATTGTTCTCCAAATTGCAAATGTCAATCTTTAAAATTTTATCAACTTTATTATTTGACTTTACCTCTGCATCAACTTTAGTAACTTTTCTAAAAGTAACCTTTAACAATCTACTACATGATATATCTCTACCTATTAAACATTGATTCTGCATTTTTACTTAAAACGATATAAAACTTTACAGTTATATTAATATCACTTATCTCAATTTCTTTCTTAAAAATACCCAAAATTTCAAGTTTAGGATTATTTAAACCAATAAAATTTAATTCCTGGTGCAGTCCTTCCCAGAAGTGGTTAGGTATTATGTCTTCTCTTATTAAAGATATAGAACTAGCACTATCCTATATGCCCCTAAGCATAATGTCATACATGTCGTCTTCTTGTAACTTTAAATGTATCTTCGTCAGTTGTGCTGTCACCGGTATGCAGCTACTGTCAACAAGCACATGGGTCGTCGAGTCAGCTGGTCCAGATGAGCTACTTTGACGTTGACTACAGTTACTGACTTTATGATTCTTGGACTGAACTTGTTTCCTCCTGGGCTTACGGCATTCACGTGCCATGTGTCATACAACATTACAATTGTAACAGCGATTATCTTAATATTAGAATTTGTTGTTAACAATGCTACAGAAGTTGGTGACTTCTTATAATTTTCTTCGAGTTTGTTAACAGTACGCATATAACCTCGACCTTCTTTTTACATTAGTCAATTTATGCAGTCTTAAAATTCTGCACGTTTTTGTTCGTGCTTTTTCTTTGACATACTTTTTTAAATAGCATAATTTTTGAATATTGGTCAAACTATTATCATTGTTAATTCAAAGAAAGTGTTAAACTGGGTAGCGTCACTACCATCAAATACTGGTATATCTAAAGCAGGTAATCGAACTTTGTTTTCACGAATATTATCCCTTATCCCGATTTTTGTGCAACGATTTTATTTTTCTAATTTAATAAGCAAGTTTTGATAAACTTCAAAAACATCATCTGAGTCTATTTTAGATTCATCTGTACACAAAATGTCGCCATTCACTTCATTGTAAAAGTCATATATTTTGTTAAGGTAGTTTTCCTTACGTTTACTTCTTCTACATCAATATCTAATTCTAAACTATCACCATTGCTTAAAAAAGTTGTTATTTTAAAAACATTGTTTTTGTTCGATTTTCTTTTTAATTTTTTTAATATTGCCATTTTTAAGTTAGAATTATTAAATGAATATCGAATTAATTTAAAAATACTAAAAATCCTAATATTAGTGAAAATTTCCAATGTTTATTTTAAAAAACTTACACCAAAAAACTTCTTTTTTGAACTCAAGCAGCTACTTACGAAAACTACCGCCCGGCTTATTTTATCACTACAATGCCGATTCTGCTACCTGCTTAACGTTTCTTCGTCCTTTTCAACGGCTAGATGATTCCAGTTGAAAGATCGTGTACAATTTTTTACGCAAAACAACACTTATTTATTATAAAGCAGAGCTTTATTACTATAAAACACCACAGTTTGTTAATTAATTTTACTTCTATACATACAACTATATCCAAATAAGTGGATTCTACGGTGCTGCAGGATATCTGGTTACAAAGGATCAAATTAATGTTTGTCACTTATTGGAGTACATTAAGAACAATTGTTAGGTAGGTTGAATAATATCTTTTTTAAACCTCAATAATAATATATTATCCTACAAAACACTTATATTTGAGCATTTACACGAATTCATCTTATTGTGACAACTGTATCGACCGTACTTTGAGGGTCTTATTAATACTCACTTTTTTACCATTATCATCATGTAGATACATTTTAATTTAACAAACTATGTTGACAATGTTGCCAACAGTGATTTTAACCCGCGGTTTATTCAAAACTTATTTGAATATTTACATACTATTATTTATGCATAGTAAGTTTATACTATGAGATGACTCTGCCATCGTATTTCCCTCATGAAAATTTATTATATTTGTTTTTAAACAATTTTTAGTTTTATTCTAGCATTATGTTTCTCGAAAAACAACTAATATTTTGAATTCCTAATGCTATTGAACTTAATTTTTCTTTTAAGTTTCCATAATGTTTGCCATAGATTCTTGTGTATAGCAGTTTTGCACGTGAAAACTTTTAAACGACTAGGTAGAAAATTAAGCGTCAATAATTACTTAGTTTGAAGATTACCGACCGCCGATTGTAGTTTTCGTGGTTTACCTAACCGTTCAGACTTTTTGTTAAAGACTACGGCAGTCTCTCTAGACATCTCAAAGTATTCACCCACACAGTGTGCAATGGCGTAACCTCCTGCTATTTGAAAAGGTTTTATTTTGTTTGTTTAATTTTTACGTTTGTTCCTATGCTCACCATATCAATAGTTAACCAGCAGTTTCATTCGTTTTTTTAAATTTTTAATTAAACTTCAACGTTAGTATTTTGCAATTTTATGTTAAGTTTATGTAAACTTTTATTTCAATTATGTCACTTATTTTTTTTCCTGTTGTTTAATTTTAATTAACTGTTTTCTCACATTGCATTGACTCAGTTTCTGTATCTTGACTTGTCCAACTATAATCTTTTCAGTGATAAACTTGTCGTTGTTGGCACATTTTAAAAAATATATCTTTTTTTTCATTTAAAACATTCCATATCCATATTTAAATCGATTGCATTGATTTATTTTATGTATGATTTTACATTCATAACAATTTGTTTCTTTTTTATATGATTTCTTTGTTATTATCTGTTATTTTACTTTGATGAAGTGAGTTCTTCTAAGCTTTTATTGCATCAACTTGCACCAGATTTTTATTTATTTTTTTTTATTTGTGTTTTTGTTATTTCAATTAATTTACAAATTTCAACGCATTTGGATAAATGTCATTCAGCTTTATAAGTAATTTTTCACGTACACAATTTCACACACTGTTTTGTCTTTAATTAGTAAGTCTTATAATGATTTAAATTCACATGTAGATGCTAAAACTTTTAGTTCAAAATTTTCACCTATTCGTTGGTTTTTTGTAAAGAATTTGTGTTTTTCAAAGGTAATGTTGACTTTTGGTAGAAAGTATTGTCAAACTTCTCCACAAGCATTTTGTATTTATTTACTTCTTTTTTTTTAATTAAACGTGTTGTAGCTATTCCCATATGATGTAATAATAAATTAAATTTTTGTTATTTATTTGAGATATATATTTCAAAGCTTTGTTTAAATCGAATCTATACATTTGCTGTAGAATCTTTGTTCTGAATTGCAGTGGTTCTAATTAGATTTTATTTCTCAGTTGACTTCACTAATTTATTTAAGTTAGTTATCAACTGCTCCATGTCATAGTACTTGTTTAAGTTAATTATTGAAACTGCAGTAACTATTACATAAATTTAATTTTAGCTCGATTTTACATCATGTTAATTATCGTGTCGCCATTGTTCAAATGTCTATTTACAGTGGCGTACCACATAAACGTTAAAAACGCAGTTAGGTTAAAAACGTCTTTAATCTGCTTACTTCTTTTTCTAAAAAAACTGAAGAGTTGTTTAGCATTTTCTTTGTGCCCATGCAAAATTGTTCAAATATTTTTGTGCACATTATCAAAAAAGATTCACAAACAAATTACTAAATATATTACTAAGAGATAATTTTTTTAAATGGCAAAAATATCTTCTAAAAAGTTACATTCCACATCATTGTTCATGCTGTTGATTAAAAGATTATTAAAAAATAAATTTTAATTTAAATATAAAGTAAAATATATTCACTCACAACAAGCAACCTCGAATTCTACAAAATAATAAACGTGCAAAGTGTGTTAAAATTAACTGTTGTAATTATAAACATTTTTTACGAAAAATACTTGAAACAATATAAAGCAATTTTTTAAAAGAAATAGTAATAAATTTATTTATGATAATAAATATTCGTCGTAGAGACGATTTACTAACCGCATAATGAAAGAAACATTTACTCTCTATTTATTTACATATTTAAAATATAATTCAAAACACGATTTTCGCTATTAAATCTAATTGTATATTCAGTAAATTCAGAACTTTTTGGAATCGAGTTTAGAGGTTTTCGAATCACGGTTTTCTTACGATTCGGCTTGAGAGTTATTGCGTATAATCGTTGACAAGATTATTTAAAAAGTTCTCTTAATTTAAACCAATTATGTTACTAATAAGAAACGATAATATTGAATTTAAAAAAATTAGTAAGGTTTTTGTGTTTATTTGTTTAACGACCTAATTTACTATGTTTCATGGATGACAAATAAAAACAAGTAAATTGAATTCTCAGCTTTACATACCTATTAACAAAATCGTAATAATTACCAAAATCAAATTATTTTAACAATACGTAATTGAATTTAGGGTTTAAAATGCAAATTTATGTATTAGAAATTCTGGGAAAATTAAATTCATAAACATGAACTAAATAAATATCATCATGACGCATAAAAGATATAGAACAAAATTTAAAAGTGAAAAGTTAAACTCAATTTGGAAGATAATTCAATTGCATGAAAGGAGGTGAATAGGTTTTTTGAGGTGCTGATGTTTTGTTAACATTTTACAATTTAGACGATAAATAATACGTACGTGCGGATCGCGTAAATAAATCGTAAACAAGCTTATCTAAATTGTAAAACGCTGGTATGATAGTATTCATCATAAGCAGGTTTTATGGCAATGAAACCGTTTGAATCCATTTCAAAATTTGTACATGAACAAATATAACATTGTTTCAGTTTTAAGAATTCCTTTACATAACTTTAATTATTATTAATTATATCAATGTATACATTTCTGTTATAAATATTTGCGCACTACACATTATTTTAATTAAATCAATATATCAAAAATAATACACTTTTAACAAGTTACATATAATTAATTAATTATAATTAAAATAAAATAGCAATGTTTAGCTATTCTAAATTTAGTTACATCTTTAAAAAGTCTGTAAAAGGTGTATTTGCATGTTATAGTTCAAATCGCGAAAGGTGTCTTATGACTTATCGGTAGGCAAGGTAAGGTATAAGATTATTGAAACGTATGTCCTTATTAACTAGCACGCGCATAATAAGTGCGACCTGTAATACCGATAAAATAAAATATTGACATTTTGAAAACAACTGTCAGGTTTTGTAGCAAAAATAGTTCAGCGGACATGGTTTTAAGATGAAATCAAATATGTTTTATAAAGATGGAGTAAACAGTTACTTAATAATCATAATGATTTGTATTTTTTTTAAGGTAATTTCACATGTGAAATTGAAACTTAACAACGCCAATGACCGTAAAAGAGAAATTGATTTGAATTTATAGCATAAGAATGACACAGTATGAGTTATATTTAGTATTATTAATTTATTTTAAAACAATAATTGTGTAACGGCGCATCTATTTCAACGGCGTGTAATAGCATTGAATAATAAATCTAAGAAGAAATGCAACTTAAGGGGCGATATCGTATCGACTGATTGGATCGAAATGTAGAGGTCGCCACGTTTGTATTGGATCGAGATTTTTCAGTTCTTGCGTGTCTGTCGACTTGTAAACTTCGGTATTGAATTGAAAGTTTTTCTTGGGTTAACATTGCGATACGATTTTTAAAATTCTGGTAGTAGTAATGTTTGTTTGAACTTTTGTTTAGTTTAAGTGTAAATATGTTTTTGATTTATTTTTAAAATGGGAAAAGTTACAAATCACGGTTGTGTTTATATTAATTGTGAAAATAATAATACCGAAAACAAAGGTACTAGTTTTCTTAAGTTTTTTATTAGTAATAAAGTGCGTGCTAAAGAATGTTAGAAAAACTGTGGAAATATAAACATTGCCACAATGCAAAACAAAAGAAGATTTGTGAGAAGCATCTTCGGAGATAATGTATAACAACAAAACGAAATTTTAAACACACTGCAGTTCTTATTCTACACCTTCAATCAGGTAAATATTTTTTTAATTTTTTTTTCTACCAAACGTTTAGAAATGGTTTAAATTAACATCGAAGAATCTCCTTGTCCGGATTCTTCTTCTTCTTGTTGCACTTAATTGTACAATAACTTAAAATAATTACTGTAAATCAGTAGCTGAGATCGCTATTATTTTCCACGATCAATGATCGCAATCATGGTATTTCGAATTAATTAGTAATCGACTGTTGCTAAAAAGTCGCTCGTGTAAAGTTAGTCATATATCTAGCCATAAACATTCGATTCTCGTTTTCCGGGATACAATAACGTTTGGAGTATTGAAAATCAACATATCTAAGTATTTTTTAATATTGTTTCTAAACAATAAATTAATTAAAATTTGTTCATATTTAGATTTAAAAAAAATATTTACAAAAATTCACAGAAAATACATACTACTGTGATGTTTTTTTTTCGACATGACGTGCTATTTGAATTCTGATGCAAACTTACGAACAAATAGTTTAAAGCATTAATAAAGAACATATTAAAAAATAAGTGTCGTTCTTTCGTAAATTAAATGTTTCTATTTGAAATTGACCCTGAAAAGATTGTTGAGTAATTAGTCCATAACTCGTGTTGATATTTGTCTCAAACATAAGATTTATGTATTAAAAATAAATTTGCAATTCTTTTCAAATACGTATTGTCATTTGTAGTTAATGCTTATTGTTTTTAACTTCCTGTGTTTTTATGATTTACCTTGGTGTTTATATAAAGCTAGGTTTTTCCCTAAATGCTAAATGTGTGACACAAATTTTACAAACGTTCTTTCCTAGAAGAGTTTTCTAATTCTTTTTGAAAAGAATGCATTGTTAAATTTCTGTAAACAAAAAAAATATAATTCAATGTTTAAATTCATGTTACTTTTTTATTAAAAAATCTGTATGTGGTTTAAAATTCTTACGAGAAAAAGAGCAAAGGGGTTATTTACCTACTTACACAAAATTTTACGATTTTTCGTGAACTACCTGCATACTTAAAGTTTATTATACATTTATTAAAGTAAATATTATAGTTAAAATCGTGTTATATTAGTCTTATTTGTTTATGCGATAATTAAAAGTATTAATTTCTTTTCCACAACCGCAATTGTTATTTTATAAGCGATCAATGATTGCGATCGTTATTGTACAGACGCTCGATAGCGCGATCATTATTTTGCATAATGATCGATTCATCGTAATTGCATAATCGCTCTGGCCATTGCTTTAAATGTTTTTTGTTGATGTTGGCATGTCGAATAAAAATATCGTTTTTGTAAATGTTAGGGCCGCATTTCTTTAGCACCTTGTCTAATAAATGCTTAGTTTTTAAAAATAAAAAAATTATAAACAAAATTCTTTTATGTTTATTTTAGCATGCTGAAAGCACTTCAATACAAATCCAACAATACATAAAATATTTTACAATTGTTTAAAAAAATCATAAAAATGTTGAAAATACTAATACTAATTGCATTTTCAAAACTTTATTTTTAAAATACTAACAACTTAATTTTTTTTTTACTTTTTGGGCTTATTTAGTATAATTTTTTACAGAAGCTGTAATTGTTGATATGAACATCAACCTAAGATACTCAAATGTAGTAGTTTCTCAAACATATGGAAGAAAACGTCGATTGTTATTTATTGATGACGATCGCGAAAACGAATAAATTTATTCTTTCTACAGATCCAGTTCACTAAACGAAGGTATAAGTAGACAAGCAATAATACGTAATTTTTTTAATATATGTTTTATAGTTGAAGATACGTCCTATAATATTTTGAAGATACCGGAACGACCACAGGTGTTCTCAAATTCGTCAAGCCGTTAAGTTTTGACTAAACTACGCAACATAGTGATACAAATGGATTCTCTGTCAAAAATCCTTTTAAAGGATGAATTGGTCAATTATTCTTTCAGAAATTTAACATTAATTTTAATTTAAAATTATTTAAATTACCAGTCCACTAATAACAAATTCGTTTACATATGTTTCGAGCTTTAAAATAATGATGCTCATCTTCAGAAAAGTCTACAAAAAATATTTACAACTTTTTTAAATACAAAAAATGTCATCAACATATCTTTTCCAAAATATTATTTTTTGTAAGAAAATTTGGTGTTCAGAAATATATTTACTTTCTAAATTGTTTAAGAAGATTTCAGTAAAAATAAGTGATAAATTTGATAATCAATTTTTTAAAACAAAATCTAGGTCTTTCAATGGGTTCTCCTTTATCCCGATTTTAATGCATTAAAGGAGCTACCTAACAGCAACATAACTGCGGAATTTTTAGCTACTTAAACGCTTCATGGAGGTTTTAGTTTTTTCACAAACCACTTAAAAGTGTTCTAAAGAGTAACTTTAAAAGCTAAAGTAATTATAAAAAAGCCGGTTTTAGCTGCAATTTGCTCACTGGGAAATTCTTGAATTACTAGAGTTCATTTATATTAAAATATCAAATACAAATTTTTTGTTGAACTAGCAAACCAATTTCAATTACGATTTTAAACTTAAATTTTTTTAGATTTGTTTCTAAATTGCACCATCTTCCTTTTTTAAAATAATTAACATTTAACATTTTGTAAAACTTACATTTTTTAATTATCTAGTTACAAATTTTCAGATTTGAGATTGTTCGAAAAAATGTAAGTTAAAAAACTTTTTGTAATCTTAACTTTTTATAAGTTTTATAATTTATTATTGGTGGACTGGTAATTTGAATAATTTAAAAAATTGACGAATAATAACAATAAATCCCCATAACAATTTTCTTTTATTTTAATTTCCCATTGTTTTAGTTATTTCTATGTTTTCGATTTAAATTTTACAAAAATAAATAAATATTTGAATATACATATTTTTTTGTTTTCTTAAATATAAAGCATGATATTGTTTAAGTTTATTTGACATTGACTTGTGTCGTAACAATACAAGCTATTGTTTATGATATTAATCTGTTTTGAACAGGTAAACGGTAAAGTAAACACAAATATAAGAAAAGGTTCTAACTGGTACTTCATAACAAATAAGTAAGTTCGCAAAATAAAAACCACGATTTTGCAGATGGCAGCAGGTCTTAATCTATTAGTTTATGAAAAGAGGGGGTACAGACGGGTAAAAAAAAGAGAAACAAGAGAGATAAAACTACAGTACGATTTTTAACACACTATTTGCGCCTCTTCTTAAATTATCACTAATGGTAATAGTTAATTTTAAAGAAGGGAAATTATAAAGTAACTTACGTTAAAGTCCTGCAGATCATCCTTAGCTAGCCAGCCGAAGTTCGGAGTTGCGTTCCTTTGGAGGACAGCGTGGGGAAGGTTGCAAGCAAGGTTTATTTCAACGTTGTGTAATAGTTAATTAAGTGCTGATTGTAAGGACCATCCTTTCAAATAAGGGAAAATATAAAGTCGCTTAAGTGAAAGTCCTGCAGATCTTCCTTGGCTGGCTAGTCGAAGTTTGATGTTGGTTTCTTTTGGAGGACAGTGGGGAGAAGATTGCAAGCAAGGTTTTCGCGGTAACGCGGTGTCGGTATTCAAACGCAACTTAACTCTATTTTTTTTATTAACGCCAAACAAATACTATCTATCTCAAATATTTCTCGTATTAAAACTAATTTGTACGAACTTTCCGCCCACCGAAAACAATGTTTTCCATAACGTAAAAAAACTATTATCCTAAACCCTGTTATAAAGAAAAAAAACAAGGTCACACGTTTCACACCGAGGGGTCCGTCTCGGAGAAAAAAATAAACAAGATATGGACCAACGAAATGTAGGAGATTAGGTAAATTGGACTAACACAAAGGCAAAGCTAGTTAAAAAAAACTAATAAATAATATACCAATCTAAATGAAAATCACGGAAACACGATACAAAAATTAAATTTAACCAATAAACTAAAATAACAAAAAATTAGAAAATGTCTAATAAACTATACTTTAGGTAAAGAACAAAGTTTTTCGATTGGATGTTGGAAGTGCGAATTGTAGCGACACGAACAACACCGTCCGAACCGAGGTGAACCGTAATAACGCGAGCTAGATTTCACAAAATTGGATGTTTATTTTCATCTTTCATTAAAACTAATGATTTTTTTTTATAATGTTAGAAACATCTTTATTCCATTTAGAACGCTGCCAAAGAGTATGCAGATACTCTTTATGCCAACGCAACTAAAAATCGAACATAAAGGACATAGCGGCCTGGAATTGAGTAATGATTCAATGCGAGTAAGCAGAGTATACAGCTCTTCCTAAGACGAGTTAATTAATTTTTTGATCACTGTAAATAGTAAAGGAAGTTCCTCTATGAGCGCTATATCTACGAAAAGCAGCCAAGAATGCTTCTGAAGAAAGATCTTATGCTAATTCCAAATGAATTGCTTTAGTAACGCAACACACAAAAACACAAACGTAAGCTTTTATAGTCCAAACGCTTCTAGTTCTAGAAAAACTAATAAGAAAAGATCCGACGTAATTCAAGCAAACATTCGAAAAGGCTTTAATCTGGTTGATACGGTTGGAAGTTACGTCGGCAATACGAAGTGTGAGTGATTTAGGATTTGCACGAAAACAACAAAGACATTTTGATATGCATTTACCTCACAAGAGTGACACCAAACAAAGAAAACCAAATGTTATGCATTCACGCATTAACTTGATTTGCTAATAAAGATTACACTAATTTTCAATAAAATTGTGAATTTGAAACGGCGTTTTAGTTTTTTTTATTAGGTGTAGCACACCGATACATCGCAAGTTGGTCCCCTAATTCATAAAAAATAAACTAGAATTCCCATCATTAATGGTATCTCTTGGATGTTTGGGTAAACCCGATATATTTAAATCGTTTGTTAAATCATCGTCCTTTGAACTGCAAAGAGAGCGGTATGACTAAGCGTAGCCACTGCTCGATGCGTATACATACGATGCAAACACTACAACTTCTAGCAATGAACTGAAATCTCGGATCCTAAATATACGGTGGCGCCCCCTATATCTCCGATCCTGCGGTGACTACGATTTTTACCATAAGACTACGAGTCTTACACGTTATCACTTGTGCGGATCTCAACAATCGAAGTTACAATTCGACGTCGTACCTCATATCACAACAGATTTCAGTGGATTTTTTAAGTTTTATTTTCAATTTGCTGACGTTATTTGCAAAGATAGAATTTTTTTGAAGAACAATTAATTTTTCTAAGTGTTGTGAATTTGTCTGTAGCAGAGTTCTTTTTTTTTAATTTCAAATTTTTTTGTTTTTATCTAAGGCCCCGAAAAAAAAATTTTAAAAATGCGTCTGTACAGTCAATAAATTAAAAATCGAGACACTACCTGCGTCCGAATACAAGAATTTAGTTGTTTAAATGGGGTTTAACCCTATCAATTACAGACCCCAAATAATTTCAGGTAAACTATTTATTGTCCATACTTTGCAATCTGCTAGTTTTTTTTACTAAAGAATGATTTTATCGTTTACGTTTGCAATGCACTGCTTTTGGCGGTTACATTTTTAAAGAAATTTAAATTAGGAAATGCATAATCAAATTGGTTAGTAGTTTAAGCTTGATTATTAAGATTAACAACTAAAAGACTAAAGTAGATTTAAGAAAAGCACAGCATTATTATTAACAGATATAATA
Source organism: Aquatica leii (assembly GCA_035610365.1). Taxonomy (NCBI): domain Eukaryota; kingdom Metazoa; phylum Arthropoda; class Insecta; order Coleoptera; family Lampyridae; genus Aquatica; species Aquatica leii. Next base: position 106,712,292 of record CM069432.1, read on the forward strand.
ATTAATAGATAATCCACAATTTTTTTAAAAGCAATTACTTCATTACATCAGCATATCATTGCTTAAATACCTACTAATGCTAAATCGTTGAAGACGAAACGGGTTATTGAATTGTTACGATCATTTTATTTGTTCTGATTGACTTGTTGTCATTCAATTTAGATTGAATAAATCAAATAGCAGAAAACAATTAGTTTCCCTATAAATTAGACAAACTGTTAAAATGTAAAGTAATCGTATTCAACAAAAAATCGTCTACCAATGTTTGTTTTCTTAAATGTAGCAAATTATTATATTCAATACGGTAATTTTTTACAGACATTTTTAACTACAAGTGATCATGAATTAATATGTTTTTCTAAAAGTGAAAGGACACGCTTTGTCTGCAACAATATAGCACCAGTAGGTATTTAGGAAATGATAGTCGCTAATTAGCTTTGTGTAAGAATTTCTTAAACACAAGAATCATTTATATCATTAAATTTCTTTTTTAGTTATTTAAGTTAATTGTCAAATTTAATTTATAAACCAACAAAATTCCAAGATTAAAATAAATCCAACTATTTAGAAAACGTAAAGTATACAAAGGTCATTAAAAGTAACAAAAGAATCGGAAAATACCGGAAATGTATTTATTGTGATGATAATTATATATTGTATAAAAATTTCTTAACTCACGGTATTTGGGAATATTGATTTAAATAAACTAAAATTTAGTCTACTAATTATGCACGTTTTCACACTCAATTATAATGTATAATAAATTCCAGAATTTCTTAAAATCGCAATCAAAACAATTTGTCTTTAAAAAAAATAGCATTACAAATTTACAATTAAGTAAGAAATCTTTTTTGATTATTATTTTGTCACAAGGTAAACTTAAATTCTGACTGTGTTATAATACCTAAATGTTATGCAATAAACTGATACTCATATTCGTTAATGAAGCGTTTATTATACTAAAATATTGTATAACCATATGGAGCATAAAACTAATAACGGTATAAACTTCTTTGTTTTGAATACATTCCTTTAACCGCCTGGGCATGGATGCTATCAAGTGATTTAAATATTCCACACCAATTGTCTCCCAAGCATTTTCAATCGCTCTAACTAATTCATTGCGATTTTTAGGTATAAAGATGGGACCTTGTTGTTCTTGAAGAAATGCACCATGCACTTTGCTTGTTAGGGTAACACATTTAGGTTATTTTTTGTAACCAACGACGAACCATCGTGGATGCGTCTATAGGCACATTGCCCTTGTAACAAAAAAAGTGTCAAAACCATTGTGTCAAATCAAGAAAAATTAAGTTTATGATATATAACAGAAAACTTATTTGTTGAAATACATAATTTCTGTCTGGATATACAATACAGACGGCTCTATAACATCCCGCAATATATTCAAATAGCCCTTAGAATTTAGTCTACCATCGATGATCCAACAAATTCCTGGACCTCTCAAGCTAAATCAACCCCACACATTCACAGAAAAGTAGTCACTACGTTTTGTTTTCCTAACACGATTTGCCCCATAACGATTTTCTCGAGATCAATACGCTATAACAGGATCATTGTTAAAACTTTTAAATGTTTTTTCATCGCTAAAAATAACGTGATTCCAAAGCTCTAATGGCTGGTTGACATATTGTCTGGTGAACTCATTAGTGTAACAAAAAAATTCTAAGATTTAAATAACCTCATTCATTTTAGTAAGTATGCAAGGATAACAAAAGAATTGGAAAAAGTTGACAGGTTTAATTATAAGATATTGGCAAATAATTGTAGAAGTGGGGAGCCAAGTTTCCATAAATACCGATATTAATAATATTAATAATACCCTAATATATTTTAATGTTTCTATCGCTATTTGAAATGCCTGAACATATAAATACTGAGGTAAGGGTTCGAATTGTGGCAGAGTTGGCTAATGGTGTTAGTGTTCGCGAAATAGCGCGTATGTTAAATATTTTACGTGCTACTGTAAGACGTGTGCGTGTTAAATGGCATCGTGAACATACAATTGATAGAGTGGTAGGTAGTGGCAGAAAAAGAATTTCCACTGTAGCTCAAGATGAAGCATTAAGAGCATATGTGATTGAAAATCCATTTTCCACTTGTAAAAGTGCTATACGTCAAACAGCATTTCCTGGATGTGCAGTAACAGCTTGTGCAAGATTGAAAGACAGTGAAATTAAAAAATATAAAGCTGTCTCTAAAGAAAAACTTAGTGAGCAAAATCGAAGAAACCGCTTAGAGTTCGCCAGACAATATGTCAACCAGTAATTGGAATTCTGGAATAATGTCATTTTTAGCGATGAAAAAACCTTTAAAAGTTTTAACGATGGCCCTGTTAAAGTGTATCGATCTCGAGGAAATCGTTATGAGGCCAATCATGTTAGAGAAACTAAACGTAGTGGCTACTTTTCTGTCAATGTGTGGGGTTGGATTAGCTCGAGAGGTCCAGGTATTTGTTGGATCATCGATGGTCGACTAAATTCTCACGGTTATTTGAATATATTGCGGGATGTTATAGAGCCGTCTGTCGAAATTGTATATCCAGACAGAAATTATGTATTTCAACAAATAAGTTTTCTGTTATATATCATAAACTTAATTTTTCTTGATTTGACACAGTGGTTTTGACACTTTTTTTGTTACACGGGCAATGTGCCTATAGACGCATCCACGATGGTTCGTCGTTGGTTACAAAAAATAACCTAAATGTGTTGCCCTAACAAGCAAAGTGCATGGTGCATATCTTTAAGAACAACAAGGTGCCATCTTCATACCTAAAAATCGCAATGAATTAGTTGGAGCGATTGAAATTGCTTGGGAGACAATTGGTGTGGAATAGTTAAATCACTTGATAGTATCCATACCCAGGCGGTTAAAGGAATGTATTCAAAACAAAGAAGTTTATACCGTTATTAGTTTTATGCTCCATATGGTTATGTTTTCTGCTATTTGATTTATTCAATCTAAATTGAATGACAACAAGTCAATCAGAACAAATAAAATGATCGTAACAATTCAATAACCCGTTTCGTCTTCAACGATTTAGCATTAGTAGGTATTTAAGCAATGATATGCTGATGTAATGAAGTAATTGCTTTTAAAAAAAATGTGGATTATCTATTAATTATTATATCTGTTAATAATAATGCTGTGCTTTTCTTAAATCTGCTTTAGTCTTTTAGTTGTTTATCTTAATAATCAAGCTTAAACTACTAACCAATTTGATTATGCATTTCTAAATTTAAATTTCTTTAAAAATGTAACCGCCAAAAGCAGTGCATTGCAAACGTAAACGATAAAATCATTCTTTAGTAAAAACAACTAGCAGATTGCAAAGTATGGACAATAAATAGTTTACCTGAAATTATTTGGGGTCTGTAATTGATAGGGTTAAACCCCATTTAAACAACTAAATTCTTGTATTCGGACGCAGGTAGTGTCTCGATTTTTAATTTATTGACTGTACCTAGGTGAAGATAATTTTTTTAAGAATTTTGGCACCATTTTGAAAATCCTTCGATGTAATTTTGTCTTGTAAAATTGTAAAAACGATTTCTGCTCCGGGCACACAGCCTTAACCGTGTCTATCATGTCAGACCCCACTTTAGGGTCTAAGGTGAGCATCAGGGCTGCCAAGCTGCAATGTTAACGTTTGAAGCCTTATTACTGCCATCTAGTTTAGGAGCGTAACTAAACTCGGTTAAAAGCGCAGCGGGAAATTTTGAAATTTAGTTTATTGGATATTATCATATTATATATTGTATTAATGCTCGATTGTCCCGTATTTTTATAACGAATGTTTCACAGTAATCAAGTATTAGTTAGTACAAAGTATAACTTAAAAAATGCAGTGCAATCGAGCATAAGTGAACCATTATCGATGCAAAAAATAAACAAACAAATTTTTCAACTTTGTTTTTTACGTAATATACATTTCACACTACCGAAATTAAACACTAATACCAAACAAAGAATCAAATATAACGAAAATTAATATAAAATTATTAACTTTTTATAACATTGGAAATAAACCAACAAAACTCAAATGGCGTCTAATCGTCTATAAATAAATTATAAATAAGTTGAAGATAAAACAAACGATGTTCATTGGCTCAAGACAGTGAACCATAGATGCCAAAGTAACAGATACGACACAAAAAAATTAAAACAGTTTCGTTAAACTGTCCAATGCTAACGCCATCTAGGATAGGAGCGTAACTACCCGGATTCAAAACAATCCATTGCAGCTTGGTGACCCTGGTGAGCATCTGAGATTTGAAACTACGCGAGTATCCCTTCTCCTTTTTAAAATCTCAGACCCTGTTAATACGCTAGTAACATCTACATGTCAGACCCTATATGCGGTACGGGTTGTACCATAGGAGTTGCGCATCTTAATCAACGGTTTCAGTATACATAGATAAAGCTATTTACTGAATGACTTATCTTTTATCAGGCATAAAATTGAGTAGCATTTATTTAAAAGAATTGACTTTCAAGGTTGACCTTAATTGATGATGAGAACTGTAATATTAATAACTATTTTTTTAGTAAACAGTTGATTTCATATTTTAATTAGGTACATGTCAACAAAGCATCTGTTGTTTACCATGATAGGATCGTACTGCCGGTATTAAAATAATTATTTAAACCAAAAAAGTGGACTGTATTTTCGTATGGACATCACTTGCGGCCATAAATATATCATTTTTTTGCGCAGCTTTCTTCGCTCTCGGCGTGAAGTTCAATTTAAAAATACAATACATCCTAACACACCGCTCGCTTTGAAAGCGCCTAGGTTAGCTTTCAAAGTTACAACTAATGCAATACATAAAATAATATAACATATATATGAATAATACAAGCATAAAGTAAAGGTTTACACATGATATAAAACAAGCTTAACAATTTAAAACAATTCTCAGCACTGTACTGGTAATCTAGATAATTTATTAAATGCCCGTTTAAAAACACCATTTCGCGTTTTTATTGTCGCAACCCGTGCTATGCCGTCGCTCCACAAATGGACGCTGATCACTTAACCTTTCATAACATTGGATGAATCTTATCTTCTCGCAACAAAACCATTAGATCAGGCTTCAAAACGTTTATTTATTTTTTTGTTGCACGTGGTGTAAGTGGTCATGTGACCAACGTTTCCAAAATGATTGAATGTTTTGTTGAACCATTTTAAATTTTGATAACCGATTGCCTTGAACTGGTTCCATGTACTCTTCTTGTAGCAATGTTAGTTTGTTGCCAATCAGAAAATGCCCAGGAGTAAGGATTTCTAGGTCAGAGGGATCATTAGACAAAGGACAAATCGGTCGCAAATTTAAAATATCTTCAACTTGAATTATAATTGTATAAAAATTCTCATAATTGTGATTTGTTGTGCCAATGACTCTAATCAAATAATGTTTAGCTAATCTAATCGAAGCCTCCCACAAGCCACTAAAGTGCGGTGCTCTTGGCGGTATAAAATGCCATGTCACATTGTTTTCTAACAAGTAATTTTTAAAATAAGTATAATTCGTGATTACAAGTAGATGATTTCTTAACTGTTTTATTTCACTAGCTGCACTGATAAAATTCTTTCCGTTGTCAGACCAAATCTCAGATGAAATACCACGCCTGTCAAAAAATCTTTTTAATGCGTTTAGAAATTTAGACATTCACAAATCTCCTGCCAGTTCCATATGAACTGCATTTGACAAAAAACAGACAAATAAACCAACATATACCTTTACTAATTTTTTAGATCTAGGTGTGCCATCTTTAATAAGAAATGAACCTGCAAAATCGAATTCCACAAGACAAAAAGGGGCCTTGAAGGCGTGACTCTTGCAGCGGGAAGTTGTCCCATCAATGGAAATGAAACTGTTGGTTTGCACTTGAAACATGTAATACATTCGCGCAAGACACGTTCAATTACGTTTTTCCCATTTATCGGCCAAAATTTAGATCTTACAGCTAAAGTTGTGTGAACACCTCCATGCAAACAACGCGCGTGTTCATGTTCTACTAAACGATAAGTAAATTCATGTTTGTTGGGTAATAAAATTGGAAACTTATGATCGTAATTTAATTGTGAATTAACCAATCTGCCCCCGACTCGCAAGATTCCATTTGTGTCCGGAAAGAGATTCAAACCTATAATTTTACTAGTTATTGAAACTGCTTTTAATTTAGTTAAGCTTGAAATTTTTGCTTAAAATTCACGACCTTGTACTATTTTTATCAAGCATTTTAAAGCCTTTTCGGTTTCAACCGGTGTTAACTGACCATTGATCAAAGTTGCTCTTTGAACCTTCAACTTTGTGTTTTTAATAAATATTCAACACCAAGTTGTTACTTTTATTAACATAAAAAATTTTGAAAACTTATTGAAAATATCGAAGTCAATTGATGTTAACAAACAAAATTTGTCGTTTCGATGTCCTACGCTCTGGAATTTTAGTGGTGTTCACATAGTACCCTTTTGATTGTTGAGGCCAAAATTTCTCACATAACTTCAGTCAAGATGGTTCAAACCACCACAAAGTTTGTGGCTCACATCCTCGAGAAATGATGTCAGCTGGATTTTCAGATGATGCTACATGACACCAATGCGCATCACTTGTTAAACCTTGTATTTCTGCAACTCGGTTATAATGAATCTTTTCCATTTCATGCGTTCTGTGGAAATCCAAGATAAAATAATTTCTGAATTCGTCCACAAATAAATTTCGTTTACATCCAATTTCAATGCTTTTAAACTATTATTAGTCAGTCTTGACAACAAGACTGCACCGCACAATTCCAACTTCGGTAACAATACAGCATTGAGTCGGGCAACCCTTGATTTTGAACAAAGTAACTATGAATAAATCTTCCCAAATGAATCTGTACTACTCAAATAAATACAGACTCCGTGCGCTTTTTCTGAAGCGTCAGTAAAACCATGTAATTAAATTTTCACGTAAATAGATAATACTGCATGTCTAGAAATCGTCATTTTTCTTATGTTACTTAAATCATTAAAAAAATTTAAAATATGCGTACCATAATTGCTTGGAATTGGATCGTCACAGTCTAATTTTAATTTCCACAGTTGTTGCAAAATATATTTTGTTTCAATAATGATGGGACTAATGATACCTAAGGGATCAAAAATCTGATTTATTATTGATAAAGCGATGCGTTTTGTGTCATTGTGCTGGAGTCTTGACATCAGAAATGAATTCAAATTCGTCTGTTTTAGAATTCTAAAGAATACCTAAAGTTTTCGATGACTTAACATCATCATCCATACTATGAAATTTTGGATTTAAATTTTCTTAAATGTTTGTCATAAACTAAGTTAGCGAAAATCCACCGGAACAAAAAATTTTCGCTACTTGCGACTTCAATTCGATTAACGACTCATTATTGTCCGAACCGGTAATCAAATCGTCAACGTAAAAGTCTTGTACAAATGTTTCAGATGCTTTCGGAAATAAATCTCTATTTTCTATAGCAAGTTGATGTAAAGATCGTATGGTTAAAAATGAAGCAGATGATACACGAAGCTTCGTAGCAGCACTCGAAGCCTTGAATATGCCATAATGCGGTAAATAATACGTCGTGTCAGAGCCTTTGATTTGCTCTTCATTCATTTTGCTCATGTGACCTAGTGAATTTGTGAATAAAATTTTTGTACATGCTGTAAAGATTTTGATCCTTGATTAATTTTTTTGCTAAGTTTATAAACCGTTTTTCTGCTGTATAAAAATTATCACTCAGCTCATCAATTTGATTGGCAATGCATCCGTAAAACGACCTGTACTGTCTCTTGAATAAATTTGTACATGAAGATATTCGCAATGTTGTTCTACCGTGGAAAATTTAACGAAATTTTTGTTGTTAGAGTTCATTTCAAGACTAAAGAACCGCTGCGCAGAAACCAATTTTGTTCCGAACGTCAATACACTAGCTAACCAAAAAACGTTTGCACTTTTCATACGGCGTTTAAAGTGTCCACATTTATTCCACAAGTTGTTACTATCTCTGTGTCTCTGTGTTTTATATTTTTTTATATTATATTTATCGTCTTGTATGCATTCACTTTTTAGTTCAATTAAGGGTAAACCATTACAGTTAATGTATATCGTTTACAGATGATGTTTTTAGTTAGCATTTATTTTGCATGATCGTCAAATTCCGACGCACATCTCGCGGTTCTTTAGTCGTGAAATGATCTCTACTAACATCTTCCAAGGATCAAAATTTTTCCAACTGATAATTCAAAGACGAAGTAGAAAACAAGCAAGTATGAACATTTTTATGAAAATCGTCAATATTTAAATGTAAAGGACCTGTAATCAACCATCCAAACTTTGAGTTTTGTAGAATGGGTTGATTTTTTCCTAATTGTACCTTTTCAATGTTATTGCCTTGTAAAAGATTAACTCGCCAAGCAAAATATCAACTTTGGAAGAAACGTTGAAATCAGGGTCGGCTAAAATCAAACCATCTGGTATGCTCACCAAGTTAGGATCAAAACCTTGAAATGGTAACTCTCCCGTTATGTTTTCCAAAACTAAAAAAATTGGCTTTTGTGGAAGTTACTATAAATTGATTTTACAACTGCGGTTACGCCTTTAGTAATATTTGTGACCATTTTTCTAATACCCAAAATTGGGAAAACCATATTTTTTACAGAAAGATCCAATTTTTTCACTAATTCTGAAATAATGAAGTTACTTACATCTGCATTCAATGTACTCGTTCTTACTGGAAGAAACATAAATTTCTGCCGTTGCTAAAAGAACAATAGAAGACTGAGCTTCACTACAGTGCAAATTAACAGTTACATGATTGAGACTGTTGTCTAATTTTGTGTCAGAGACAATTCTCGTTTGATTGGTTTTTATAACCTCTTTGTTACTATTGCAGTTCTTACTGTCATCAAAATGCAACAATGTATTATGCCTTTGACTATTACAATTTTTACAAACACCCCTACATTTATGAGAAGGGTTCTAAACAACTTATGCACAACTTTTTACTTCATTGTATCTATCCCGTGATCATTTTAAGAAATCTTTGCAATAAAATAGACAATGAGTATGTTTACAGTAAAAACATTTAATTAATTCCTTTGTCGATTCCATTGTTGAAAGATGAGTGAACGATTTATTTTCAATTTTTTGATCCATTGCGACCTTTTTTGAATTATCAAAATTAGAAGTACGCGGGTATAACGACTCAAGCATACAGCAAGGCGGGTTAAAAAACTTTGTAAACCCACTAAGCTTGGGAAGACCTTTAAACAAATTTCTATTTTCCCACTCCCTTTTTGAAACAAAATTCAACTTTGACTTTAACCAATAAATCAAAATCATGTCCCAAAGTTAAACTGGTTGACCTAACGCCCTTAAGGCACTAATTGACTTATTATAAGTATTCGCAAATTGTCTTAAAGCCGTTGAACTTTCTTTTGACAAATTAGGCAACTCAAAAAAAGATTCTAGATGCTTATTAATTATTAAATGACTGAACAAGTTCCAATGCTTCACCTTTTAGTGAAGATAATAAATGATGTTTGTCAATGAGACATCATTGTTAATTAAAGGATCGAAAGTTTCGTAAAAATAAGTGTAATCGCTATAAGAACCGCTGAACGTAGGTAAATTTATTATTAGTTAATTATATAAAATGACAGATATATTTGTTTCCAAACTGAACGCACCCGTACCGTTTATCGTATCAGTATTAATATTTGTTGATTATTCTTCAAATTCATCCTTGTAACTTGCCTGCGTGTATCTAATCTCTCGATTTCAGCCTGACAATTGTCAAATTCCTTCATTACATTTTCTGTGTATTGTAATCGCTTATTTAATTTAGCAAAATTTTTTGTAACCGTAAACTTACTATCCAAAAATGTCTGAAAACGTGTGACCTTGGCCTTGATTACGCTGCGAATTTGTGTCAATACGTGTAAAGCTTTAACAGCTGTGCTTGAAGTCAATGCCATTATAAATTAATAATTATAGAAATATTCGAATGAAGCTAAGGTACAATAAGGACGCTGATAAATAAAAGGATGAGCAAACCTGATATCAATGATCGCCCACACCGCTCGCCGTGTAATTCTTCCACACGTGCATGCATCCAATGCCAACGTTCCTTATCCTTTGTTTCGGTAGCAATGTATTTAATAAATCGGAATCAAAATCTAGCAATGAAATCCGCTTCGAATACGACCATGTTGTTTACCATGATAGGATCGAATTCCTGGTATTAAAATAATTGATTAAACCAAAAAAGTGGACTGTATTTTCGTATGTACATACATCATTTGCGGCCATACATATATAATTTTTTTGGCGCAGCCTCTCTCGCTATCGGCGCTAAGTTGAATTCAAAAATACAATACATCCTAACAGCATCCGACAAAATATATAACTACTTTAGAAGAAGTTTTTGTATTTTTTAGAGTGAAAAAGAAAGTGTCGATAAAAGTTCAAAACATGATAGACTCACGAGAAAAATCCAAATTAAAGACATATATTATTTTGTAGCAAATGTCTACCGCTCTTAAGAAGCTGGTAAAAATGTATTTAATGTCATCAAAATAGATATATATTTCTATTATTGTTGTAATGTCCTCACTTGAGCACAAGACTAATGGTTGAATATTTTGCTTGATAGTCTTAAGGTGGCGAACGTGATCGTCAATTTCTTGAACACATTTACCAATAAAAACAAAAAAAATTTGAGAATCGTTAGTTGTGTATCGGGCCGTGTTTTTATTTCGCGTCGTTGAATCTTTTGATACAGTTTTTTGAGTCAGTACTAAATACCCATGCAGAGCCCATATTATGATGGCATCTCGACTATCTGCGAACAGAATTTAATAATAGATAAACTTTGCTTTTTAAATCTACAAATTTACTTTCAGATATAGCTGTTCTTTTCTAACTTCATCTAACAGGCTTCGAATGTTCTTATCTTTAAACATATTAGTGGTAAAGAGAAACGAAACAAAACGGTCAAAGCAAGTCGGCCATGTAACTACACGTTTTAGCAAAGCTTGGCAAATTCCCACAAAAGTTGGTGCGCGTCAAAGAAACAACAGCAACTTCTTTTTAAAGGTACTACAATATTTAAATATATTAGGTTGTTTTTCGACCTTATGTAAAATTTAATTAACACTTATTATATATAAAACCCGTTAAGTTCAAAATCGTCGTAAATCAAGATTTTTGAAAAACAATTGATTAAACAACTAGCCACGACGCAAGCCACGACGTACCCTTTAAAACCGTTAAGAAAACCATTAATTATATGCTTTTTATGGTGTATTAAAACATTTACTTTACAAACTATTAGACAATTTTGTATACCGACAACCATTTTTAAACGCGTAATTGAAATAGTTATAACTTATAAGTAATTTCTGGTGTAGGTACTTACCTTAGAGTAAAGACACTATGGACACTATTCCGCACTATTCACTATAATCACTATTGCAAGTCAAAACGCAAACTCTTAAATAACAAGTACTGAAGTTTATTTGTTGTGACTCAATTGCACTCAGTGATGCAAACTGAAAGAAACTGCAATCGGTGGAGGTTTTCGCGTCCTAACTTGAAAATGCACGTTGTTGGTTTAACGAACATTTTTATACGATTAATAACACCTTTCATTACCTAATTATCACTTACGTTGATGTTATAAATCCCTTCAACCCTAGAACCTAATTATTACGCCAATAAATATCTGTCATAAATGAATAACCCGATACTCTAAAGTAATTCTGTAGATTATTGAGACTTTTTGCTAAAATTAATAAATAAGTTTATTGTTATAATAATTGACTCAATAAAAATGTTTATTAAATAGACAAACAATTTAATGTAATGAATGAATAGGTATACATAAAATTATGCTCAATGACAATTACTTTTTAATAAACCAATAATTGTTTTAATTATTTCTATTATAAGTTAATTAAAAAAAAGATATTTTTATTTAATTCTATTAACGAATCTTTCGTTATATCAAATTAATGACAATCAACAAACGCCGTTTATTGATATTACGAACGATATTTTTTTCAGTATTGCTTACATTTGACAAATATTAATCATAATAATTAATAATGACAGATAGTAAAAAGAAATCAAGAAGTGGAAATTGGCTTAAAGAAGATAAAGTTTGCATCAATTTGAATGTGTTCAAAATAACTTATTTAGTTTTAGCATCTATTTCAAGAAAGAAAGAAAGAATCAGAATAATTGAAAACCAAAATACTGACACTAACATGTAAAAGAAAATGCTGACATAGTTTGTTGTTTAGATAATTTTGCAAATTTGGTGTGATTAATTACAATTCGAATTTTGAATAACTTTTTAAAAACATTAGTAGTAGTAGTAGTAATTATTTTAAGTAAATTTGTGAATGTAAAGTAAAAAAGAACGGACGATGTGTAATAACGGCACTATCGAAAGAAGTTTGTTATTGCATAAAATACGTCTTTCTTGAATGTGAACTACTTATTTTTTTAAAATGCTAATAAAAAATTATTAAATTAAATTATTTAAATCAATGAATTCATGTAGAATTACCTTTTATACCTAAAAGAAATCAGTAGAATTCTCTTTCCAATCGTATGGCGCTTGACTTAATATCTAACTTAGGTATATTTTATAGACCGACAAGATTGACACATTACAAAATGGAGTACATCGACTTCCTTAGAATTTTATGTTATAGCAGTATCAAACCTAATACCGATACAGGTGGAAAAGATTGCTACTGCAACTTTCGCCCTCTATCCATTTACTTCTGTACCCAAATTTATTTTTACATTGATACTTATAAAATTTTGTCAACCTTCACTGTAAGCAAGACTATGAGGTATAAATTTTTAACAGAACGAAACTAAAAACGGTGACATTTTCTTACAGCTGAAGTAAAAGTAATTCATAAAAAAGTTCCGTAACAAATTTAAACTAAAAGATAAATGTTAATAAAAGTATCCATAAATTAACGTTAAGAAGGGAAAAAGATTGAGTTGCTAAAAAACGGAAACTTAAAACATTATACAAAAAAATTGGAATTTTAAATCTTAAGGATTTTCTAAGATATTTAAAAATCTACTATAAACTTATAATATCTAAATTCGTTAACGATTTTAAAAACTGCATTATAAAAAACAACATAACGAAAATTTAATAGTAATTTACGTAAGAAGCGTCTTAGCATAACGAACGCTAATGTGACGTGAGTTCGCACGGCCGAGCGTTACATGTGAGTGAGTTATGCTATGAAATTTTCGACGAGAGTAACGTACATTATTTTTTGTTTTGCCTCTTGTAATAGTAGATTACATACCGAGGCAAAAAGTATTCCATTTCTGTCGAGAGAACTATAGTTTACCGAGAGGCATAGCCTCGAGGTGAACTAGTTCTCGAGACAAATGGAACACTTTTGCCAAGGTTTGTATACAATTTTATTCACAATCAGCCATTAAATAAAATAAATAACATAAAACTAATAAAAAATGAATTAAAAGCTACTTCCAAAATATTATCGTTTATTTCGGTAAAATATTAACACATAGTAGGCACTTCACAATTATTGACATATACGTATTTAATTTATGATTGTCATTTTATAAAATTAGTTAAAACAAAACAGAAACAAATTACAGGTTCGGAAAGTGTACATTACTGACCGTGAGGTTTCATAACATACTCGTTTTGTTTAACCTTGGAAACCGCTCACTTACCAACCTTTAAGAGGTTCGGAAAACTGTACGTTACTAACTGAGTGTGAATAAAATTATATATTCAAAAAAAAAAAGAAGCATTAGAAATATAATGTTGGTACTGCAATTATTACTAAATCTTTCAAATTTGACATTATCTTTAATATCATTTTTTTCAATTCCAACTAAACTTTAAAAGTTTTTTAACGACTTTTAAACCTGTCGTTCTAATATAATATTTAACTTTGAACACTTAGTTTTATATGGATTTTTTGTTTTCATTTTGCCACACTAGAGCTTTTTTCGCCCATTACGTAACTACACTAGCGAACGAATATTGACGTTTGCGACGTTACTTTTAATTAAAACAAGTATAACTTTATCAAAAATAAACCGACAAATTTAATACAGTGGTAACAACCGCTTGTCGTAAGAGGCGACTAATCAACAGTTTCCATTCTTCTTCCTTCTGCTATCTTGTCTTTTCTTCTTTTTATATTACTGTAGTTTGTGGCTAGGTGCTATCGCTTGGTGTTTAACTTTGGTTTAATTTCCTTTTTTTTAAAGTTTCGTTTCGTTTTTCGTTTTCAGACTTTGCGAGTTTGCGAGGTTTGTAGATTTAGTTTTCGTTTTATTGTAAATTTAGTTTAGTTGTCGAGTTACATTGTCGTGTTTGTTTTGACCTTTGCAGCGGTTAATTTGAGGGTTTGTTTGTGGTAAAGTGTCTTTGGTTGATTGTTGTTTGGTTGTAAGATTGAGATCTTGTGAAATATGATGTGTCTTTTACCTTATAACTGTCCAATGCATCGTGTCGAGCCTGAAATCCTAAATTTTCAGCTTGTTGCATTTTACCGATTTTATTTATTTTATTGCCAGATTTGACGCTTTTATTTTCCATTCGTTTTTTATACTTTTTTATGTTAAACGATTTTTTTTGCTAACGCGTTTTTGCATATTTTAACTTTGGTTATTGAGAGTTCTTGGCCGCAGGCCCGTGACACGAGATAATATTCTTTTGTAACCACCGCCGGTACGGCACCTTCTTTTCTTTTTTTCCATTTCCCTCTTTTCTCATTTTGCCTAGGTTTACTGTTTCGTTCAGAAGTGTCTCGTTCGTTGTTCTGATCAGTTTTAGCGACTACTGCTATAATCTGGTACCGTTGTAGAAGGTTGGGGTTTATTTGGTCGAATCTCAACGGTAGGAATTTTTATTGTTCAAAACACTTATAGGGAGCTTGATTCGAAGGCTTGTATAACGAAACGACGAAACGCTCATATGAAACAAATCTGGAACTTGCGGTGGTGCCCCATTTCACTTAATTTTTTGTGTTTTTCGGATGCAATGTTTATTATTATTAAACAAGATATTCCTTATGATTTGTTTTATGTTTTAAAAATATAATAAATCTTAATTTCACTCAGCAGAGTTAAAAAATAATTATAGTAATTGCAGAATCAGATCCGTGAGAGCTTTCGCCTTGTACGCTGCAAAAACGGTACTGAAAATTGCACATAAACATATTTATAGAACCTAACATTTGCTGCAAATAAGTCCGCGGGAGGGTATAATTATATCTAATGGTTTAAAAGTTACAGAACTTTAATGTAATGTAAGACATTATCTGGTAACTTTGCACACTTGTATCTTCTAAACTATAGAAGGTAATTGTACCTTTCCGCGGAATTTTTTATAGTAAATTTTGTCATGCAGGATGGTTTACAAGAAAAACAACTCCAGATATTACCACACTGACAAAGGTACCCTTACCGCGGTGGTCACCAAAGTCAACTAGACCGAAACACACATGTTCGACTAAACCGATAATTTATGTTCAAATTTTAAAATGCGTAAACGATGTTGTAATTTAATAAATCTGATTTATAAAGTTTTATAATAAAAACTATCAGTTATGACTAGTTTGAGTCATAAACGATTTTACTGTAAAGTTATCAGCATAGAACGAAAGTATGTAAAATAAAATTTAAGTTAATTTTGAATGTTGAAATTGTATTAACAGTCAGGCAATTGTAAAAATTATTACTGTTATTAGCGTTATAAATCTGTTAAGATTAGAGAAAAGAATCATGTTAAAGTAAAGTTCATCTCTTTAATCCTTTTTTATAATCAGTAGCGCATTTGTTTAATATTAATGGGAAAAAAAATAGTAGCATCGGTAAATTTCACTGATCTCTATAATAAATATAGGATTAGACTGCGCAGAAGACAGCGCCACACAAGACTAAGATTAGAACTAAATTAAACGAATTTTACTTTACAACAGTTTTCAAGACAAAAAATTTTTTTATGATAATTTATTTTGTTGAAGGTAAATAATTCAAAGAGTTTTATGAAACTGCATACGGAATTGCATAAAACTGCATAAATTTTATAAAATTTAATGGCTTTAATCAAATTTTAGTTAGTTTCAATAAGATTATACAAAAAACAACACAGGTAAACAGTCATTTTAACTCGTTTAAGAATTAATCACACATGCTTAACCCACTCGTAGATTTAACGGTCGAACTCATGCCAGAATTGAGAAAAATTCAAAAAAATTAAAAAACGTAACACATATTGAAATAAGAATCCAAAGCACATATTACTACTACTACTACTGATGCGTCCAAACAATTTTCTAAATATTTTTAAACATACTAACCTATTTGGAAACTATATTACAAAAATACTAATATTTATGACAATTGCACTTACAATTAAAATGTCATAAAAAAGTATGGTTAGACCTACATTTTAGTTCCTGTCTTAGTAATGAGTGGCGCTGATGATTTCGCTGCGTCAATGTCAGACTACACTATCAGCTATCCATATTATTATAGAGATCAGTAGTAAATTTTTATTCCATTTGTAGCATGCAGCGCCGCCCAATAACAAAACGTAGTAACATTTTAAGGGTAGAAAGGGGCACAACGCCGTTTTTAACAGATTGAGTAAAAAAGCCAATTGGCAGATATAGTACTGAGAACGTTCGTGAACTTGCCCAATCAGAAAAAAACGTTTTAGGATATAAAGTCAAAATTGCGTACAAAGAAAGAGGAGAGTTTTAAATGAAGGTTTTAAAAACCCTGACTTGGTGCAAAAACGAAAAAAGTTGGTAAATTCCAGTAATGATTTTGTTTTGTTTTTTTTTAAAACCCGTGTCAACTAATTAGAGTGTGGTGAAACAATTGCCAGGAATCACGCGATATAAATTGTTTATCTAATCCGACCGTATTCTATCAAAATCTGTCAAAATTTCTGAAAGTTCCACTTTGGCTTTAAAATTAATTGTGTCCAGAGAAAATATTAAATTTTACATTTATCCGAATGCTTTTAACCGTATCTAAACCAGTAGAAAATGGCAGTTAGTGGACGTGAAGCTCAATTTGTTCGACCTTTTCTTTAACATACTTGTGAGCGCAATATGACTATTTGAGCTTTACGAAGGTGATTTTTTGCCTTGAAAATAGTATATTGTGTCAAATAAAGTTCGAGGTTTTGAGATTTTGTTGCTTACGTTGTATTTCTTACCGTACATTGCTTGGAAAAAAGAACCTAAGCGTTACTAACACAACCCAAATATTTCCTAATACCCGTTGCCTAAACAAAGCTTATATTTGAGAAAATAAATAAGTACGTCCATTCACGACATTAAAGCTTTACAACCAAAACAGTTAATTGAGCATTTTGTTAACTATTTGAAAAGATTAGCACAAAATACTCATTTTTGTGCTTCTCTAAAAAAATTTTCTATAAAAGATATACCCTCCAGTTTGCAATCAATTTCCACGAAACTATTACGTACTACTAAAACTATAAATGGGAAAAAACAGTCGGAAGTGTTTGGATTTAAAGTTTTTAATAGTAATTATGAAACCGGTCCATTTACATGCTATGATGTTTGTTCAAGAGCATGGATTTAAGATAACGCGATTGGGTTTTTCCTTAGATATTTCACTGGAAACTACGTTTTATCAGCACGCAACAATTCTTAATAATAAGCGGTCTCGCTCATCATTTGTTATAACAAAAAATTCTTCATGTGTCATTGGTGTTGCTGATTCATCATCTTCCAGCGATGAAAAAAAAAATTTTTTGTTGATTATATTAAGGTTGAGTTGTTAGATTTTAACATTCATTGTAGTTTTAGATTTACTCTTATGAGAGTAATTTGACAAATCACTCTTCTATTAAGGGGGGTGTAACCGTTGTTTGATTTCTGAACGTATTCTTTCATAAAAGCCTTGCTATTTGGATTTGTTTTGTTTTCTTTCAGATCATTTAAATTATTTTGCATTCATTCAATAAAAGTTTTTCACATTTTTTGTTTCTTTTTTATTCTTTGGTGCATATATATGCACGTGAGTTATTTGAATCAAATTTATTGTCATATGTTTTGAATACATTTTAAAATTTATTAATTCCGCTAGTTATTAGTGTTTTGTTTCAAAGATTAAAATTGTATTTCTATATTACCGTACGCTCGTTTGCTTTAGTAATTTTTATTTTGTTACCATTTGATGATTTTACGTTTGCGTTGTTTTATCTCTCTTATTTCTCTTTTTTTACCAGTTTGTACCCCTTCTTCTCATAAACTAATCGACTAAGACCTGCTGAATGACCTGCTGCTATCTGCAAAATCGAGGTTGCCATGTTGAAAACTTACTCATTTGTTATGAAGTAGGAGTTGAAACCTTTTCTCATACTTGTTTACCGTTTACCTGTTCAAAAAAGACTAATATCATAAACAATAACTACTGTTACAACACAAGTCAATGTCAAATAAAGTTAAACAATATCATGTTTTATATTTAACAAAATAAAAAAGTATGTATATTCAAATATTTATTTACTTTTGTAAAATATAAATCAAAAACATATAAATAGTTAATACATTGCAAATTAAATTTAAATTAATTTTAAATTACTGAAAGAATAATTTGAAGGATTCATTTTTTAAAAGAATTTTTGACGGAGAATCCATTTGTATCACTCTGTTGCTTATTTTAGAGTCGGCACTTGACGCATTTGGCAGGTTCCGGTTCTAGTATCTTCAAAATATTAAAAAAAATTGCTTATTATTGCTTGTCCACTAATACAGTTGAGCTGAATAAACAAAGTCCCTGGAGAGGCGTGGCTGATGTCACTTTAATTCTAAAGGTACACCCAAATTAAAAAGTATGTTGCTGGGAAATTCAAATCGTTCATATGCTACCCATGTAGATAATCATTAGACTTTGTTAAAGTTTAAGGTTATTTCAGAAAAACACTTTATAACTTTAATATTATTAAAATAAATTGTTATTACATATTTACTGTTCTAAAAGATTAGGTAGGGTATTACAAAATATAATAATTACATATTTCTAAAAGTAATTCTAAAAATTACTTATTTACATTGAAAAACACAATTATAAAAAATCAATCACCGTCACTTTCGTTTTCTCCATTACAACTTTTATCATCAGATGATTCAGTGTTCATCATAAACGTCAGGTTTTCGACAGTTACATCCAGTCACATTTCTTGTACCAATAAGTGATTCACAAGTTGACTATGTTTATCCCAGTCCAATGCAGTTATCTCAGAAAATGCATTTCTTACTAAGGCTTTTATCTCCAGACCACTCTGTGCAATATTATTCATAGTGATTTTATGTTTTGCTAAACTCCATGCCAACTCAATTGGATTTAAGTCGTAATTGAAGATGGCAACGTAACACTATATGCCCGTGTTTTTTAAGGAGTTCGTTTACATATGTTTTCGTATAATTAAATTGTTTCACTAACACTTTACGCATTTCATTTGTTGTCATTACTCCATTATTTTTGAAGTATTGTGGAATACTAATTTTTTTCTTCGAGGCATATCTTAAAATTCCATTACTGCTTGTCATCGATTTACTACAGATTTTTTATAAATGTGGTTGATTTGCCCATAGCTACAGCAGCTAGTTTGGTTGCCTTCTCTAAAGGGAGAGTTTATCGAAAAACTTTACAACACTTTTTAATGGTTTCTTGCTTCGGAATGAATTTCATGTTGATAAATAACACCTGAAACAATACAGAAAGTAAGTAATGGAAAATCGCCATCAGAAATTAGCTGTTGTTCGTAGAATTAACACTGGAATTAAATACAGATTTTAAAGTAATGAATGAAGTTATGCTACAAAGATTATACTTAAAAAATGTTATAAATACACTTACCTTGTTCAAATAACAGCGATTCAAAAAGTCTTGACAAAAACTAACTGAATAACAGGAGTTAAAGAAGTAAATAAACCCATCGCAATCAATGAATTTTGATTGTAATTTAATTTTTCAATCGGATGGTACTTGCTAATTGTGATTGGTTGAAACATTTACCGCTTCAAATTTTTAAAGTTAGTTCACATATTTTCCGGGGACTTTGTTTACTTCGGCGCTCTGTACCTTTGTTGAGTGAACTGGAGGTGTAAAAAGAAAAAATGTATTGGTCTTCAATAAATTTTCGTTTTCTTCCGTATATTTGAGATACTGCTACATTTGAGTATCTTAGGTTGATGTTTATATCAACAATTACAGCTTCTGTAAAAAATTAAACTAAATAAGCCCAGTAACTAAAAAAAATTTTAAATTGTTAGTATTTTAGAGATAAAGTTTTAAAAATGTACCTATTAGTATTTTCAAAATTATTTGTATTGAAGTGCTTTCAGCGCGCTAATATATCATAACAAAATTTTGTTTATAATTTTTTTTTATTTTTTAAAAAACTAAGTATTTATTAGACATGGTGCTAAAAAAATCGGCCATAACATTTAAAAAAACAATATTTTTACTGGATATATGCAAACATTAGCAAAAAACATTTAAAGCAATGGCCAAAACGATTAATTTAAATAAGATTGCAATCACGATAAATCGATTATTATGCAAAATAATAATCGCGATTATCGAGCGTCTGTACAATAACGATCGCAATCATGGATCGCTTATAAAATAACAATTGCGGTTGTGGAAAAGAAATCAATACTTTTAATTATCGCAGAGCTCGAATAAACTTAATCAAAACAAATAAGACTAATATAAAACGATTTTACCTATAATATTTACTTTAATAAATGTATAATAAACTTTAAGTATGCAAGTACTTTAAGGAAAATCGTAAAATTTTGTGTAAGTAGGTAAATAACCTCTTTGATATTTCCTTCATAAGAATTTTAAACCACATACAGATTTTTTAATAAAAAATAACATGCTAAATGCATTGAATTAATTCTTTTTGTTTGCATAAATTTAACAATGAATTATCTTCAAATCGAATTAGAGAACTATATAAAATAGCTTCTCTTCTAGAAAAAATGTTTGTAAAATTTGTGTCACACATTTATCATTTTGAAAAAAATACCTAGCTTTCTATAAATCATAAATACACAGAAAGTTAAAAACAATAAGCATTAACTACAAATGATAATGCATATTTGAAAAGAATTGCAAAGGTATTTCTAATACGTAAATCTTATGTTAGAGACAAATATCAATATGAGTTATGACTAACTTTTCAACGTCATATAGAAATGTGTAATTTACGAAAAAACAACACTTTTATTTTTTAATACGTTGTTTATTAATGCTTTAAACTATTTGTTAGTAAATTTGCATCAAAATTAAAATACCATGTCATGTCGAAAAATGAGCATCACAGTGGTCTCTATTTTCTGTGAATTTGTGTAAATGATTTTTTCTTAAATCTAAATATTAACAAACTTTAATTAACTTATTGTTTAGAAACACTATTAAATAATACTTAGGTATGTTTATTTTCAATACTGCAAACTATATGGCTAGATTTATGACTACCTTCACACAAACGATTTTTGATCAACAGTCAATTACTAGTTAATTCTGAATACCATGATTGCGATCATCAATCGTGGAAAATAATAACGATCCCAATCACTGGCACTGATTTAAGGTAATCATTTTAAGTTATTGAACAATTAACTGCAAGAAGAAGAAAAATCCAGACAAGAAGATTCTCGGATGCTAATTTGAACCATTTTTAAACGTTTGATAGAAAAAAAAATTTAAATATATATTTACCTGATTAAAGGTGCAGTACAAGAACCGCAGTGTGTTTAAAAAGTTTTCTTTTGTTGTTATACATTATGTCCAAAGGTAGAAAATGCTTCTCACAAATCTTCTTTTGTTTTAAATCTTCTATCGTGGCAATGTTTATATTTCCACAGTATTTCTGCCATTCTTTAACAAGTGCTTTATCACTAACGAGAAACAAACTAGTACTTTTGGCTTGTGCATTATTATTTATACAATTATTATAAACACAACCTTGATTTGTAACTTTCCCTAATTTAAAAATAAATCAATTAAAAAACTAAATAAAAGTTCGAACAAACACTACTACTATCACAAGCTCAAAAATCGTATAGTAATGTTAACTCAAGAAACAGTTTTGATTGAACCTCGAAGTTTACAAGTCGACAGACACGCAAGAACTGAAAAATCTCGATTTAATTTTAGACACTTTCAATTTAATTTTTTTAAATTGTGTTGTATAAAAACTATTCAAAAAATTGGTTTACGTTGTTAAAATGAATGTCTTAGAATGATTTGCAAAACAGTATATTTAGTATTAGGAACAGTAAGGAGTTTTTACCGGTCAAAGACAATGTTTGGAGATTGAGCGAAACGAAGTCTTCAATATTGCTTGAGACCGGTAACACCCTTAATGTTCGTGACGATTATGCTATTTTTTGCACGATTGAAACATATTTTCCTTAATCGTATTACATGATCTTAACAAACATCAAAATTACGTTTTTACTTATTTTTGTGCTACCTAAGGATTTTTTATTTAAACTAGTTGGCTTTCCAAGTGTTGTCACGGTGTACTTACCGTTCTACAACGATGAATAAATCACTTACCGACAAGTTACGCCTAACAACTAGTAAATGAAACATAGTCTTAAAAAAGCGTAGTAATTAAATGATGTAGTAGTGCAAAAACAGTATTAACATATTATTTAAAATATGTATAACAAACAAATATAGTCTTAAAAGTGTATTTAATCGTATGTTTATCTATAAATTTAAAATAGTAATTACTAAAAAAACAGCAGATTTAAAAAAATATTTATTTTCTATTTTTGTTATTACAAAAAAACATATATTTTAAATACTTAAACGTTAAATAAGCAAGAGATTATGTAATTAAACAAAACAAACCTTAATCAATATTCAATTATGTTAATCAACTTTTATTTATTAAAAAGTTTAATCATTTAATGTAATAAGTGTTGTAAATTTTTTAACTAAACTTCATCACATTCTAAACTTTTTACTCCATCGTTAATGTCATTATTATTTTTAAAATTCTGATCATTGTAGTTTTCACTTTGAACATCATTGTTAATAACTGTTTCTTTGTTTGTATTACCGTTAGTTTCAGCGCTTTCCAATCCATCTTTATTTATTAAAATCTTATGCTTGTTGAGTAATATTTGTAATCGAGCACCCATTTCGATAAGCTAAGAGAGATAATTTTAGTTGACTACTAATGCATAACATTTATTTCGTTTAATAGTACTTACCTTTGTATCTAACTGAGCTTCGTTCACTGTAAAATCTTTAAATTTTTGTAAAAATTCTAAGGCTTGGTCTAGTTTGCCAGTAATCATTAAAGCCAAAGAAACATTTAGCAGTACAGAGCAATCTTGTTTTGAAATATCCGCAGCTTGTCGAAATGCTTTCACAGCGTTATCGGGATCTTTCAATTCGAACAAAGCACCTAAATTCAATTGCTATAAACAACTTAATTTTAAAAAGTACATATTTACATCCAAGCGCAGAATACGGTAATCCAAAATGGGGTCGCAAATTTACTGCAGCACATAAAAAATTAAAAGCAGATGCTGGTTGATTTGTTGCTAAGTGTACCAATCCTAAATTTAAAAGTACTTTCCAGTTAAGTGGTGACAACCACAATGCTCTCTTCAAACAACTCACCGCCTAAAATAATTATTTTTATAATGTGAAGGTTTTTTACCAAAATAACAGGATTTTTGTTTTTGTTTAACTTTATTTAAACAAGTTCTTAATAATACTTGAATAATTAAGTTGTAATTATTTGGTTTCATAAAATTAAACTCGATTTAATTAAATTGTTATATTATATGATGTATTATGTTTGAATTAATTGCTAATTATTTCTGAACGCTGAAACAAACTTTTGGTTTAATAAAAGAATAAATGTTTAAAATAATATTTTTAACAATGTTTTTAAATAAACTAAGAATACGAGAACTTTTTAGAATCGAGTTTTAGAAGCCACGTATCTGAATTAATATAAATGTTACAATTATAGTGTCTGTATATTAACGTAATAAGTTTTAAAAATAAAATATTATTTAGTAAATATACAAACTTCAAGTTAATTAAGTTTTATCTAAACTAAAAAAAATAAAGAATATGTAAACTCACAACTTAATATTTATCTGAACTTTAATAACATATTTGTAAGAATTATTATCGTAAGAGTTACTATTTTTTTTGTAACGCCACTGACTTCCAGAGCTGTCAGGTGGTTACGGTGTTCTATATTACCGACAATTAGGGAAGATGGCGAATAGCATATTTTTAGAAACGAAACTCCTATGACCAAGGTTAAAAATTGGGTGCATTCAGGTAGACTCAGCGGCTGTAAGCGGCTGAGCAGCAGCTGAGTAATTCGTTACCTGAATGCAGCGCTTATTCTCAGCATGTTACTCAGCGGTCGCCATTTTAGTCAACAAAGTTTTTTTCCGCTTTTTTCTACTCAGCGGTCGCCATTTTACTCAGCGCTTGTACAGCGCCAGCGCAGTTTACGTTACGGTTTATTCATCACTTGCCACTACTCACTAGCGTATTATTATTTTGACACTGCTGTGTACAAGTTTAAATTCTAACGTGCTGCCTACACCTATTGAAAGAAAATTATGTCTACGCATTATTATGAAGCAACGTATGAATATGAAGGGAATACATATGTTGTTATTCAATCAGCAGAAGTTCACGAAGAATTACAACGGGGTAAGTATTTTTTTTAAAATATTTTCTAGCATAATAGGTGAGAAATAATTTTTTACCGACTAGCTGTAAACTAAGTTTGTATTGACATTTGCAATCCAATTCTTCATAGAAAATTTTAAAATTAGTGGAGTTGAAAATGTTGCAAAAAGTAAGAATACAACTTAATTATATAGTTGTAGTTCATGTATAACATTAGTTTTTATTTCTAGTTATGACTCCATTGTCGTCGAATAATAAAACTATAACGTTTTTGCTCCATGCATATGAAGCTAGAGCAAAGGATTTCAGAGATCCCAAAATTAAAAAGAAGGACCTCTGGAATAGTATAGTTGCTGATTTTGCAAAGGAAGGGTATAGTACAACAAACGAATTACTAGACAAAAAAATGCGAAACATGAAGCAGACATACCGTTCTATAAAAGACAACAATACAAAAACTGGACGAGGACAAGTACATTGGGAATATTACGAGACATTTGAAAGGATATTTGCAGATGACAAAACTATTCATTTTGGACCAACTATTGACCTTATGTCACCTAATTCTAACAGGATTGACCCGACACCACCAATACTACCAGAGGTTAGTTTACCGCAGGTTAGTTTAACAGAACCACCAAATCAATTGCACGACATAAATGTTGCATCATCATCTAACTTTAACCAAACACAAGAGGAACAACTGACCCCGGTTACGACAAACACAGAACGAAAAAGAAAGCACTCCAGAAGTTATCTTGACAATCAAAGAAAATTGTTGGAAATTGAAGAAAAACGTGTGGAAGAAATTAAAAAATTGAGGATTGCCCAAGAGGATTCTAATCGTATACAACGAGAAAGGAACGAATTGATTAAACAATATTTAAACAAAGCTTAATTTATATTTGTCATATTTTAATATTATTCTTAAAATAAATAAAGTTTTATTAAATTTGTAATAATAAGTACATTAAGCATGATGAAATCTCTCAGCAATTGTATTTCTTTTAGCATCGGCTTCAGCTGCTGCTGCTTGTTCACCTTCGTGACCGTTAATATCATCCACATTTTGCTCGTAGTATTCTTCTTCCTCTTCATGATTAAGTATGAAGTTATGCAGTACACAAGCTGCAGATATGATGCTGTTTCCGAAGGCAAAATCGCTAATATCTAAATACTGCAACCGTCGAAACTTGCCCTTTAATAAACCAAATGTTCTTTCTATAACTGATCTTATAGAACTAAGGCGTTTGTTAAACTCGATTTGATGTTGGAGTAGGTGTCCATTATCTCGAAACGGAACTATCATATTTATGGACAATGGGTATGCTGAATCTCCAATAATATGAAGGTCTGGCATTAACAGTGGATCATTTTCATTAGAAAGTTGGCGAAATAAGCCACTATTTCGATATACTCTTGCATCATGCATACGACCTGGCATACCAACAAAAATATCGATGAATCTCATTTTATGATCACAAACTCCTATAAAAGTTGTCATTAGGTATATAGAATACGAGCCTATTGAATACAACCTTGAAGAATTATAGAGTGGAAACCCTTCCTATTATAATAATCATTAGCATTTCCTGTAGGCTGTTTACATGGAATATGGCAACCATCTATAACTCCAACGACCCCTGGAATCCCGTGAGACCTTGCTTCAAATATCTGAAATTCAATAAAATTATAACACTGGCATTCTACATTTACAAAGTTTTACTTGTGCTATAGTTTGTTTACGAAGCAAATTTGGCCATTGGATATAAGTACGTGCCAACCTTACTAATGCAGAAATAATCTTTTTAAATATAAAATGACCATTCCCATTGGAAATCCCAAACCTATCTCCAGCTGCCAAAAAGCTTTCTGGCTTGCTTAAAATCCAAATACTAAATAATAATTGTTTTTCTAATGGTATCTTTAAATTGCGCTCTTGTTGAATCGTGTTTGCTATAACTGCCAACAAGTTCTTAAAAATATTTAAATTGTAGATAATTTCAATATTAATTAAATAAGTGTCTGAAAATGTACCTCAAATGTGGCTCGACTCATTCGAAAGTGATCTTTAAATTGTTCTATTGTATACGATGGTATTGTTTCTTCAAAATAGTTTTCATTTCTATTTACTAATCTTCGTCGCCCTACATTAACGTCCTCTAAAGGTTCTAACAATTCGACTTCAGCTCTCAATACATTAACTTCCTCGTCGAAACCAAATAAAATCATATCCATAATTGTTCAAAAACAATCTAAGAACAAGATTACCGTTAGTTTAATAGACAACATTATTTTATTTTTAATTAATTTTTTTCTAAAGGGAACGCTAACAAAATAGTATCTACTTACTTGAATCGAAGATGAAGTTGGATTGCAAAAGTAAGAGTACCATTTCTTTTTTTTGTCCTTTTATACATATTCGACGTAATTAATATTTAGGTACTTGTAAATGAAACCTAAAAGTATAAATAAAAATAATCCGGATCCTAAAACCTACAATTAGTCCTTTGCACTATCGTAAAAAAGATTATTTTTAAAAGATATCATAAATAACAATTTCAAATAATTGCATTTAATGCCTGAAAATACTTTTAAATCGTAATCCCTATTATGAAGTTAACCATAAACTTCAAAAAAACCGACAGCATCAAAAAGCATAAACCGTAAACAGGTATTTAAATACCCATAACCCAAATGTTATTTAATACGTGTTTATACTGTGCCCAGATGATTTTGACAGCGTGGTGCAGTTCAGGTAAACTCAGCGGCTGAGAAAAAGCCGCTTACGCTTTTTCTCAGCCGCTGAGTCTACCTGAATGCAGCCATTATTTAATAACTTGCGGATCAGACACTTGGCGCTAGTGTTTTAATTTGTAATTTAGCGGTAAATTTAAATTCAATATGTTAAATGTTTTGTATATTTATTAACTACAATTATTTGGATCTATTGACATAATTATAGAATTTGGAAACATAAAATTGACAATTATAAAGAAATAAATTTTATAGTTTTTGAAAATGATATAATTATGTCAATACAATGAAATAGCTGAAGTTAACTAAGAAGAAATAAAAAATAAGTCAAATGTGGTGATACGAAAGAGGGTATATTCTCTTTGATGATAACATATTACAATGGTGAGGTTTAAGGAATACTTCATACATTACTTACTTAGTCTAATTTGAAGGTACCTACCATCTACACGAATCTG
This sequence comes from Aquatica leii, assembly GCA_035610365.1. Lineage (NCBI taxonomy): Eukaryota > Metazoa > Arthropoda > Insecta > Coleoptera > Lampyridae > Aquatica > Aquatica leii. Next base: position 106,740,316 of record CM069432.1, read on the forward strand.
TATATAAAAACATAAATCACTTCACATAATTTCTAATCTGATTAATACATTTTATGTAACAGAAATAGCAACCTCAAGTTGTCAGGAGTTCATTAAATGTGATACTTAGCTTTACCAGTTTTTAACTTATCTGAGATTTATAAAGTATATATTTGTGTCACAAATGTCCATCGAATTACTATTTGTTACATTTCTGTAATGATTTAAGTTCTCGTATAGTACAATCCTACAATAGTAAAACAATAAATGTTAATTTAACATGTGCAATAATTAATATAACTTTTGTAAAAGTAACAGTAACAAATTATGGCATATACTTTGAAAAAGGCTATTGTATAAAGCAATTATGTGCAGAAAAATTTCAAACTCCAAAACTCCAAATTAATATTTTTCTTATACACTCATCAAGCTTCTGTAAGCTCAACCTGAACATAAAAATTAAGTCACTTTATATGTAAAAACCGCAAAAGTTCTATACATAAACCTAAAATAACACTTATGAAACTACACTAACAATACGAATAACACTAGGTAATACAGTCGTTCTATACACTATAGGTACTATATACACTGTACTTAACAACAAAACAAACTTCAGTGTCTTAAAACACCAAAATAACAGAAACAGCAAAAGCGCGCAAAACTAATAAAATTTAGGTAATGATGACGTTTATGAATGACGTTTAAAACGTTTACCGCGTTTTTTCAAAAAGACTTCGTAAATTTCGAATGATATCGAAAACTATCGAACTAAAAACACTGTCTGATCCACAAACTATTAAGTAATTTTTAATCTTGATCATACAAGTTTCGTTTCTATTTTCTATGGCGAATAGGTAGATTTGTAAAAATAAAAATGTAGTGTCGTATCATTAAATATTTTCTTATGAAATAAAAAGCCATCCTTACATATTTAAAAAAATTAATGCTTTATGTTCAATAATGAACAGGCAAAAAATTATTTCTTTTAGAGATGGCAATATGTTCAATCATGTACAATCATTTTCGATCATAAAGATTTAAATTTGTTTTATATATAATTTAAACCTGTAAATTCTGCGTACATATTTAATTTTAACATTATCTTTTGCTAACATAGCTTATTGTACTAAATCAAATCTATTTAAAAAACTTGGTTATGTTAGGAATGCAAACAATATTAGCAAATTGCTAAAAATTTATTACAGCATAATAACCTACATTTGTAATTGTAAGACATAAATTGCCAACTATGCATTGTAAATGGTGTATATATAAATACGATTCTAAATTAACATTAAATCAGTAATAATTATTACCAACTTGTGTAAGGTTATTATTCATTCAATTACGACCACTAAGACACCTAGAGTCTGCTCTCTAGTAACTGTTTTAATCTTTTAAACTTGCTCCACCAATCAAGCGAGCACGTTTACCACTCTAAATAAAGTAAATGCATAAGTTGCCTGCTTAAAAAGAAGTGGTAAAGTAATCAAAGTCGGCGCAAGACAGGTTCAGCACGTTTGCTGAAACCCGGCCTCGCGTTTTGAAAAGCTCCGCGATTTACAAAAATTACCATCGTTGTAAAATTTGAATGTAGGATGTGAATGTTTTAACCTACGGAAAGCCGAACTAAAAGAAATATTTATTGTTCGTAACTGTCATAAATTTTAATTTCTCGCTATTGTAAACCGTTTTTGACAGTTTTTGCGCAGTTGTCAACATAAATTCTTAGTTTCTGTTTGAGCAATAAAATGATGTGTTTAACTCGTTCCTGTCTAAATTGGACACTTTTTTTCTCTGGACGACTTCTTAAATACTCGTTTCACTCGGGCTTAAAAATGCCCTTTTGGGAAAAAAGCGTGCAATTTTCACAGGAACTCGTTATTATGAAGTACAAAATATTCCTAACAATAAACAAATTGTAGCTGATCAGAAAACGTACCTAGTGAAAAAAGCTGCTGCTGTAACTAGGAATTCGGTGAATTTTATTCGTAAAGGATTTGATGGTACAATCAAAGTCTAGAAAAAAAGTGTCGAACTTGAGTGCTGTCAACAACGTTGAGTTAGATCCTTATCAAAGTAATTTAATGTTTGTAATAAAATGCATACTGTTGATGATCAAATTATATATAAATCAAATTTTTAGTACAAAAAATTAAAAACATCGCCTACATAGATGAACATAAAGTTTACTTTCAAATTGAGTTTTTACAGTAATAAACGCAAACTTTTAATAGAATCAAAGGATATTGTAGCAGGAGATTTACGATACTTGTAGAAGCTGAGAAGCTCAAATAATAAATAAGATAAACTTGCTTAAATTTATGTTTTTGTTCTATTTGCTTTTCAGCGTAGTTACCATTATTCTGAAATTTTTACATTTTATTTCTGCCAATTCCAATCCCCCACTTTGTCCCTGTCACATACTCGCACGCATATCAACGTTCCGTTTGTACTGATTACATTAATTTTTGCGGTAGATAACAAAACATGATAAGGAATCGAATGGTTAATTCAAGAAACATTTGAAAAAATTATACGTAGGAAGTTGATCACTAGTAAAATCAGAATTTAACTTGGTTTCCCAACGTATAATTAAAGTTTTATCCAATTTGTTTAAAACTAAAGAAATTAAAATTGCATCCCATGAATTAATGTTTTGTCCTAATGTATTATGATTTTCGAGTTTGTCAATTAAATTCCTTAAGTTAATGAGAACATCTTTAGTAACGTGAAGGAAATTTATAATTTTGTTGATATGATTATTAATAATACGCTTTTTATTATTATACCGTTCACACAATTGTGCCTAAGTGATAGGATAGTTTACGTTGGTCGATATTTGCAATAACTGATAAAGGTTCCGCTGCGAGTGAAACTTGAAAGCTTTTTGATTAGGCATTAATTCCAGGTTTTCGTAGACTAATCTAGAAAAACTATCATGAAAAATTAACCAATTAACAAATTTTCCGTTAAATTTTGGTAAATCTAATTTTTTTAACCGAATTGGATTTAAATGAGTTTTTGGCAAATTAGAAATCACATTTGTAATTTACTGATTTTAAATCTTCGGACATTTTTGGATTTGGCATAAGTGATGAGTGATAATAAGAGGAAAAGACTTACGTGACCTCGTGATTGTCGAAATTGTCTAATTTTTTGTTTTTGCAGTTTTTACAGGTGGCGTTTTTAACTTTTTAATTACGGGCGCCTTTTTCTGTCAAGATCCGCTCTCGAAGAACCAATGTTAAGGGGTGGAAATAAACTTGCTTAAATTTATGTTTTCGTTTTATTTGCTTTTTAGCGTAGTTACCATTATTCGGAAATTTTTACATTTTATTTCTGCCAATTCTAATCCCCCACTTTCTCTGCTCTGGTTGCATACCACAATAATAATTTAAAATATGTTCGACTTATATACTTGTTTAATTAATTATAATTACCATCCAATATAGATTGACCTAATGAAGTTGCCACAATAGCCAACGAATCGTAGCCACAATTACTACAGAATTTTCTTTCTGAGTTGTGCTTATCCTCCACATCTAAAGATCTATGGTCGCATACATGTTTCTAGTAAACCTACATTTGTCCATCATAAAAAGTTAGTAAGTGTTGATAGCTTGACGAAGAACCTGGTATTTATAAGCTGAGCTAGTTGGACAACAACATATTATAGTACAGTCGTGGTCATTGAAAATGGATCGATTCAGGTAGAAAAAGAAGAGCGTGGTCACAGTCTAAGACAGAAAACTACCGTTACCTTTATAATCCCTGAGTTAATAAACACCACAGTTTCGATGATTTGTTATTTATAATTAAATGAAATAATTCTATTCTTTCTTTCACAAAGTATTAACTTTTAATAAATCTATAACTATAAAAAGTGCCCAAGATGTCACAAACGAATATGAAGTGAACTGTTATTCAATGCCTATCATTGTGACTTACATCCAATTATAGTTATATCGAGTTTTTGTAAAATAAAAAATTTAGAAAAAGTACTACGATCATGTGTTACATCTTCGTGAAAAAATTATAATTCCAATGATGAACGTTGGGATAGTAAAGAAGCTGAGTCTTCAAGTAATCACAATTGACTTAATTAGACAATTATTGACCTCGATTGTTAGTCATTTTATAAAAAAATATTCTGATATAAGAGATAACATTATTATATTTACTTTTCTGTTTTGTACATTTGTCATTAATAAATTTATTAAATAATACTAGTTGTGGTTAGCATGGACGTAGTTAATAAACTAAAACATGATACCTATTTGTAGAATGATTGTACACTATATAAGTACTGCTTAGAATGTGAATGGAAGGCTACTAAATGTTTTAAAATATAGAAATAGACATTTTGATTTTAATTGTTAGTAATTTAATAAAACAAACTTACCAAAATAAATTTTTTGGATTCTAGATTAGTAAATAAAGAATAAAAATAAGCATACTTAGTTTTAAAGCTTAAAGTTGTAAGTAAGATAATTGGAGTGTGAATTAAAAACTAGCTCGAAAAAATTCGTTCCAGTTGGGCTGAAGATACTGGGATCATTAACAGTTTCATAGCCAATGTTGCTAAATGTTCATGATGTATTTTAGGAGTTCGCCTTTCTTTTCAGTGTACTAAATACTCCTTTAGTACAATTGAAGTTATACTGCCCTTTTGTTCTTGAGAAAGTCTAGCATTGGTATGCCCTAGATGTAATATGAAGTAATATGCTGCAAGAGCATATTAATTCAGTGCCATTTTTAATCTGGAGTCGAAATGAAATTCCAATTTATCAGAAAGTTTTAATTCTATTTCTAAATTAAACCGCTGCTCAACAGCATCAGCCAATGAGCAGATTGAAATATTGATTCACTTGCAAATTGGACCAAAAGGTTTAACACTTCCTTTTTCATTAAAAAGAAGTCCTGCGTTTCAATTCTCTTCTCCTTGCTATGGAATTGAATTGCAACCATTTTTATGTGCTCTAAACTATACAACAAAGAAAAATATGGATCCCGGTAGGAACACCAACGTGTCTCGCATGGAAATTTTAGTTTATGACTTCCTTTTTCTATTAGTTTTTTCCACATTCACATGCTTGAACTCTTTGATAATAGAAGTAACTTTATTGGTGCACATATTATTAACCACATTTTGGGCTAGTAGATTTGCAGTATGACTACTGTAAGTGCTATGTCAAATTGTACACTTTAGCAAGATACCTATTTTGATTATGACACTTGCATTATCCGATACTACTGAATAAACGGTTTTACCATACATTTGTTTAGCCAAATTAATAGAAATGCAAACAATTTCTGTAATTTTTTCTTCAGGCATTGATTCTCCTGACAAGTCCTATGCGTTTAAGAATGTCTGGTTGCCATCAGCATTAATTTTTCCATTTATCAGTAATCAATACTGATTTCTATTTGCTGATTTTTTAGCTTCTGCTTTGTAAGTGCAATCCAACACTACAGTTGACAACAATTTCCGAGAAGGAACCTTATTCAAATACGCAGGCCATATTTTCTTAATTTCTTAGAAAGATAGAATTCCACAATAACTAGATGCATGTTGCAGCCAAAAATTTATTTCACCAAAACACCACTAATTTTGGCTGCTTCATTTTCAGATAATTTATCAATATTTTGCGTCATAGTGGTATTAGTTTTTGATACTTTCTTACTTGTATTGACATTTTCCCCCTTTTCTTGTTACGTGGCAACGTTCACGTTTTTCAATTTTGATCATTCTTGCCTTGCGCCTTTGTAAGTTAGATTATGTTCCAGTTTTAAACAAATTCATTATCACTTTTGCACGTTTGATTGGTGAACTAAAGAAAATCCTAATTCTAATTTACTCATGGTTCTTGATTTAGTGAATGGCAATTAGATACAAGTATGTATTATTATTCTTAATTTAAATTTAGATTAGTATTCACTTAAGTTACATTATTGTTAAATGACTTAACAATTAATATTTTTTATAAGTGATTAATACAAGCATGTTTCAAGATAATTCATTTAAGACCTAATTATACATTAATAATTAGTCCTTCATATTTAAAATTGTATTACTTCTATTGCGTATATTTTATGTTATTGTATTCACTTATTTGTGGCCTTTTAGATGATCTAAGATACTTTCAAAGATCGGGTGTACCACATCGTCATTGACATAAGGGCACCTACCATCCTCGTCTATAAAAGGGTAAATTAGCGAGAAGAAAAATAATCATCGAACCGCCGGCGCAAGACATCCGGCACGTCGCGTAAGATAAGCTCGCATTCCTTGTATGTATGGAAAATTTGTAGATAAATTACTATTATTTACTAACAACACATTTCATTTAATCTACGTAGATTTTAAGCTATTTAATAAACTAATTTTAGTTGTTCGAATTATTATTGATTATTATTGTTTCATGCCATTTACTAATCATAGATACAAATGATGTCTTAATGGGATTTTCTTTCTTTCAATAAATAAAATAAACAATGTCGTAATCCAATATGAAATGTCTTATAATTTATTTTATATATTTAGTGACATGTTTCGGTGTTTTAAACAAATATGACCGTTTCTTTCTTTGTTTAGTATATTTTAGTCGATCCACTTAATATTTTATTTTAATTATCCTGGAAGATAGGCTAACATTCTAATTGTGGTAACAATTAAATTATCATGTTTCATATCGTATATTATATTTGAATTGTTAATTTTAAATATCGAATCAGACAAATTTTCGCAACGAACAACGTTTAATTCTCCAATTAGCATAACATTCTTCATTCATTCATTGCCATCGTTTTTCTATATTTTCGCTGATTGCGTAATATTATTCATATGAGAACTGCGACTCAGATTCAGTGGAGGCTTGCAGACATTTCTACAAAAACAATACTTGTATATAGTATATTTTTCCTCTCTAAATACTCTTTTTTAATTATACGTTATAAGTAATATTGCAATAGCAAGAACAGGTAAAGGAAACATTATTTATATACTACTTAATTTGTTAATTTGGCAACATGTATTGTATGCACTATATGACTATCTCGTACAATCAAAAAATAATTAATGGTACAAATTATACAGTTTGAATAAATAAATATTTTTTTTACTATATGTATCTCCAATCGGGATAATAATTAATAAAGTTCTAGAAGTTCAGTTTACTCCGTAAATAATACTTTGTAAGACACTCTTCTTAAAAATAACAGTTACTATAGTTCTTTGCATTTAATTAATGCAAAACGGCGGACTTAATTTGTACTGGTTAACGGTTTTTACCAAAAAGCATCCCGGATGTCGAGATCGTTTGGCAAGTCAGTTCTATGCGTGTGCGTTTTACTTCCGCGCACTAATTTCTGGTGGTTCATTTAAATTTCAAAAAATTCTAAATTTTAATTACCAATTTATTACAACTATCTTATTTTTATTGTACCTTTACCAATATTCAGTAATGCGATGATTTGGGCCAGCTTCGCTTTATGCTGCATAATTCGTAGTACCATTTTGTTTAGAAAAATTATATTAAGATGCGGTTTATATCAAAGTCGGTCAAAATTACTATAGTGCAAGTTTACCATTGGTTACAGTACTCACAACCTCCGCAACCTACAGCGCCAATTAAAATTCAAGAATTGAAATTATCAACAAACATTTTAATTCTGAATTAATGTTTGTTGGTAATTTTATTCTTGATTTATAATTGAAAAATTAAAATTATCAACAAACATTTTAATTCAGAATTAATGTTTGTTGGTAATTTTATTTTTGATTTAAAATTGAAGAATTAAAGTTATCAACAAACATTTTAATTCAGAATTAATAAGTTTGTTGGTAATATTAATTCTTGGTTTAAAATTGAAAAATTAAAATTATCACAAACATTTTAATTCATGTAACATTTTAATTCGACATGCATTTTAATTCTACAATTTAAATGATTCTTATTGGTTGTTTGTTATATAAAAAGTGTTACATGAATTAAAATGTTTGTTCATGTACTTTTTTTCGTAGTTTCAATTAAAGTTTTTAATATGACTGTTAGAAATTTTGAGCGAAATTTATTGCATCAGTAAATACGTTTTCACTTAACAATTTAAATGTTTTAAGTTTGTTTAACAAACCATTTAAATGTACTAAAATAAATAGTCATAAACATAAAAATAAACTTAATAAAAATTAAAGTTTGTTTGAATGCAACAAAATTAAATTTAGTAATAAAAAGCAAAACGGCGTTCCATACAAATCAGTTTGTTTACGTTTGCTCTATCTTGAAAATGAATACAAAATAGCGATGTTTGTATCTTTATACTGCACTCTTTTCCTATATCCTATAGTACTAAAATATCATATTACCTTTATGATTATAAGCGACTTTCGGCTTAGACCGCGTCGTAGTTAAACATCCAGACTTAGGCTTAATCCTAGTCTCTCCTTGAGAGCCAAAACAATAAGTAGAATTTGGCTTTTGCCGTATTGTCGTTCGTGAACCCAAACAAAGTGACGTTTGCGAAACGTGAAATTTAAAACACTGTAGTGTATTTTTTAAAAGTACAATTACAAGAAAATTGAATATTTTTTAATTATATTTTATATGCAAACACGCATCTGATGCGCTTTCCAACTAGCAGAGATATTTTAGATAGTTTTATTTCATTGCGTTATGCGTCCTAAGTTTATACTTTAAAACCATAATTTTATATTTCTTAGTCTAAGTATTTTTTAGATCAACTGACCATTTTAAAATAACTGGTAATAAACAGTTTAGTAAGACTTTTTCAGCAAATGTGATGATTATGTGTATGGTACTTGATTCAGTCTGTTTGATAAGAGCGTGTACGCTCAAACTTTTTTAGGAACCTTTAGAAGGTTGGTTTAGAAATAAGCAGATAGATAGCTCTTTCTCCTCAAATGCTTTGTATATAGAGTCGATCGTTTTTTGTCAGACAAATACATATTTCGTCATGAGCGCCCCTTAAGCATCACATATGAATCCGTGTTTCAGTGTTTGCGTCTAAAAGGACCTCAATTGTACGCAGTGGCTGCAACATACATGAAGAAATCAAAGATACTTGTTAGTTGTTAGTAAGCAGGTGAAACGCTATTTTAAAGTAAAAAATGTCGATGATCTGCCGAATCGTGGTTATATGCAAAAAAACAATGAAAAATAAAGACAGGAAGATTTTACGGATATTCAAATAATTATTACGTGGTAGACAGGCGGTATTGCTTAAAAAGGGTCTTAATGTGTCATGTAATACAATAAGAAGAGGTTTACTGGCTCATACCATAAAGTTTCGCAGCTTAATGAAAAAGCCGCTATTGTCCGAAAACCATGTTAAAAAGAGACTAATCGGAGCTCAGGAAAATTTGAATTGCGATTGGAACAATATAATTTTTTGGACAATGTTTCTTTTTGGACACGTTCTTCTGTCACTCATACCTAGTGTACCCACATTAATAAATTCCTTCAGCAGACCGTCAAACATCCGGTGAAGGTGTACGTTTGGGATTGTTTTTTAAAACAGTGATTTGGTACCTTGCACATAATTTAAACGCTATACTAAGATAAGAACGTCTTCCGGGTTTGAACTGTGTCAATGTTGTAACCGAAGTTGCCAACGTTTTGCCTACTTTCGTAAGGGGCTTCATCAGGGCGTGAGAGAAATTGAAGAACTCAAACAAGCAACCGAAATCTAACTAAACACTTCTCAAAAGTTAGGTAATCAACTTGTGAACCAAGCACTTCTATGGAGTTTAGAATCTGGCTCGGTTCACAAGTTGATTACCTAACTCTGTAGTGGTTCTTCGTTAAATTTTCGTTTGCTTGTTCAAGGTTATCGTTTTCTTTCTTACCTTTTCAGAGTTTAGAATCTGGCTTGGTTCACAAGTTGATTACCTAACTTTTGAGAAGTGATTAGTTAGATTTCGGTTGCTTGTTTGAGTTCTTCAATTTCTCTCACGCCCTGATGAAGCCCCTTACGAAAGTGGGCGAAACGTTGGCAACTTCGGTTACAACATTGACACGGTACAAACCAGTAGTGTTGTGCTAATTTTTATTTTACCGGAACGCGTATATATAATTATATAGACAGGGCCGATCCTAGGTAGGCGGCCGCTCCGTGCGGTCTCATGTCCCAAATTTAACGACGGGGGAGATTTTCCATGATAATCCTGGCGGCGACGTTTTTTTTTAGGTCTCGTGTCCCAAAGATGGGAATTTCCCAGCAATGCACATTTCAGATGAAAATCGGTACGTTTGTATGGCAATAAACTATGCCAGGGATGAGTAACGTACCGTCCGTGGGCCGCTTGCATTAAAATTTATGTATGAAATCTTTACTTTTTTAAAATATTATATTTTTATCTTCTAATGTTTATTATAAATAAAGTTTAATTCCCGTTGAACCGGTTCACGTATTTGTTTCGGTTCGGTTCGAGTTCCGGTTCAGCAGAAAAAAAAACGTTCCGGACTCCGGTTCGGAAAAACAAGCCGGTTCGTTCCGGTTTTTGTTCCGGTATGGGTTCGGTTCAAACCCTTGTTTATAATAATACATATAAAAACTCGTCAAAAATTAGAGAAAAAAATCAGCGATTCTTTTTAATTTTTTTTTCAATACGTCAGCCAATTCTCGTTATCAGAAATCATCTTTAGTTTCGGAACGCGTTCCTGTCCAAAAAGGAAGTACCGGAACGACGCCGGAGCGTTCCGGCTCGACAACACCACTGGTACAAACCCGGAAGACGTTCTTATTTTAGTATAGACTCCAGCCGTGGAAGCCTTTGCTATTACAAAATTTAAACGCTGTTAAAATAGTCAAAATTTGTCAAAAAGCTTTATTACCATCTGCCCAAAAGTGGTTTACAGGTAAAAACGTATACTGGAAGAAAATTACGTTGATATCGCAGTCGGCGGATATAAATCCAATAAAAAATTTTAGGCACTTATGAAGTTAAAGCTTTGAGGAAAGAATATCTAGACAACTATTTCATCAAATTCGACTTATTTAGAGGTTTTTATCTCTCGATTATGCAATTAAATTAGTAAAAAAATGCCTCGGAGACTTTAGCCAATTATTGATAATGTAGGCGATTGGACAAGTTATTAATAATAAAGCCTCATTGTCTACATCATGTATAATTTCTTTTCAAATTTTTACTAATTTATTTCCGAGTTTTGCCATGCACGTTCTTGTCAAACAGACAGGTAACATTATTTATTTACAACTTTATTAAAATATAGTATATACATATGCATTAGTATCACTTGTTTATCTTCATAGAAACGTGCAACGATTGCAACGGTTCGCTAGTCGTTGTCTGAATAAATTAAAATTCTCAAGTAAAGTTATACATTTTAATTGTTTTAAAGACTTTTTGACAATTTTTAATTACTTGTTATTTTCGCAATTTATTTGATTTAAATAAATGTAGCTTGCTGACTTTTTAAAGCAAATGCGCATTGTGTTTTATCTGGTGTGAATAATAATGAAAATAATTTTGATTTTTATTATTGTGTTACACAACACCATATTATCTTTTTTTATTTAGAAAAAAAACTAAATACATTGCTTTTAATAATGCACATTCCCGTATTTAATTTGGTATAAAACTTTTTTTATTACATGTACTTAGTTTATAGATGAAAGACGCTTTACTTTATACACATCAAACACTACACGAGATGAAGTGATTTTATTTGTCCAGCAGTTAAAAAGCTTCTGCGTTACCACAGAGGTGCAGTCTGGCTTCGTGCTTGTTGCAAATTCATCATATTTGGTTAACCGTTCTAATTGTATATCTTATAAATTAGTAGAAAGCATTTATCCAAACTATTTTAAATTTGCTAAAGTAGTTTTTGTATATAAATCTAGTGATAGAAATAGTGTAAATTTATATCAATAATTGTCAACGTAATTAAAATTATACAAAAACATTTAGATACTATACGGTTAAGTAGAATTTTTTAAAAACAAAATTTATGATTTAATGATATTGCTTTTATAAATAACAGTAAATTCAAAACGCACTAGAAGCGATTTTTTAATTTTTAAAAATTTTTTATATTAACTATAAAATATTTATAAGCAAATTGCATAGTTTTTATCTTTAAAATTAATACAAAGTTATCTTAAGTATAGAAAACTGTGTTTAAATAAGCGATTCCAAAAGCAGTGTGATAGATGGATACTGGTCCTTCAAAAGGAACGATTTTATACCCCATGCAAAGTACATCCCTGGACGGTTTGCGTACTGCGATAATAATATACTTTTCAATCTTGATATCTATTAGATGTTTTTTTTTCATATTTATTTTCGATTCTAGTAAGCGTGTTGAATGCAAACGGACGTGTAAAACAACGCTCGAATTTTTATTCAAAATTTAGTTACTATGGAGTGTTTTAAATAAAACGGTTGCATAATACGTGATTTTTATTGTTCTTTAAAAGACCAATTACACAGTGAAAAAAACAAGAAAGAGGAATTATTAGAGATATAAATATACACCCGAAAATAAATTACTTTGATAGATAGATGGACGTACGATAAGTAACGTTTTAACGTACACAAAATAAACATTATTCTGGTGTCCTACAATATAGACAACTTTAAATTCATTCTAATCTTAACAGTAAAATACGCAATCAATTAATTAAAATTACTTTTTAGCACATAAAATTGGATATTCAACGGACGATGGAAAAAGGAAACGCGAAATTCGCGACGAGAAAGAAATTATCGCCAAAAATCAGAAGATGCATAAATCACCAGCAAAATCCCAACAAAACGAAAAAAAACTAGATGAAATATTAAAAAGTGAACCAGATACGTGCAGAACAACGTGAATTTCAAACAGAACTAATTGAATTAAAAGCGGAAAACGAAATTATAATAAAAAAGAATGCAAATTTAAAAAAAAATTACGAAGAAATGAAATAAGAACTAAGAAACATAAACACAAGACTAGAACAACTAGAAAAAGAGAAAAGACGCAACAATGTGGTAATTACAGGGCTAAAAATAGATAATAACAAACCAGAAAATTTAAAAGAAAAAATGAATGTTTTTACGCAACAAAAACTAGGTATTGAAGTCGCCATCAAAACAGCTTATAAACTGGGGCGACAACAGTGTTTAGTACAAGTAGATAACGCAGAAGATACAATCAAAATAATGCAAAACAAGATAAAATTGAAAAACATAGAAAAGTCTAGGGTATTCATTAACAACGATCTATCAAAGAAAGAAGGAGATATAGATAAACAAATCAGAAACATAGCGCAAGAAGAAAAGAAAAAAGGAAGAACTGTTAGAATTGGATATCAAAAACCAATAATAGAAAATAAAAAGTGAAGATGGAATATAGAAAAAAATGCACTAGAGGAAAACAAGACAAAAAACTAAATACAGATCGGGCGGAACAGAAGAAGACAAAAATGGCAAAGAAAAGGACATGCGAACTAATAAACATAAAAATGATAGACAAGAAACACAAGTAACACTAAGAATAGGCAATTGGAATATGAGAAGCATAAAAGGAAAAGAACATGAACTCGTAGAAGAATTTGAAAAAGCAAATCTAGATTTCCTAGCAATTACCAAAACTAAAAAGAAAGGGCAAGGAATGGGAAAATTATAAAAAAGACACGTATTATTTTATAGCGGAGTAACACCAGAACAAAGAGCAGCAGAAGGAGTAGGATGTTTAATAAAAAAAGAACAGGAAAAACATATAAGGAAATGAAAATATATATCAAAAAATATACTACAAATAGAACTACAACTAAACCAACAAAGCAAAACAACTATGATATGGCCCTAGCCAAGACGAAACAACAAATAAGAAAGACGAATTCTGGGAAAAAATGACAGAAGTAGTAAAAAACTTAAATGGCAGAGTAATAATATTAGGAGACTTCAACAGCCGTGTTGAAAGAAGAAACAACGTGACAGCCGATGTGATTGGACAATACAGAGAAGAACACATAAACAAAAATGGGGAAAGGCTAATAAACTACTGTGTAGAAAATAACTTAATAGTAACAAATACATTTTACCCTCATAAGAATACACATAAATACACAAGAGAAGTAAAAAGTAGAAACGAAAAGTCCATAATAGATTGTATTCTTATCAACAGACCATTTAGGAAAGAAATTGTAGATGTTAAAGTGACACGAGGACCAGAAATGTATAGCGACCATTACCTGATAGTAGCAGAAGTAAGACTACGCACACAAAAAAAAAACCAAAGGATAATAAAATAATTAAGACATATAAACTACAAGAATCAGAAACAGCTAAGAAGTTTAGAGAAGAAACTGAAAAAAAAGATGGAAAAAGACATGGAACAGTGGAAAGACCTAAATCTAGAACAAAGATGGTATCAATTCAAACAAACGATTTTAACAACAGCGAAAGAAAATTGTAGAACTATAACAATAAACAAAAACAAGAAACAAACTAGATAGTGGAATCAAGAAATCAAAGACCAAGTCAAAAAAAAAAAGAAAAATGGAACTTTTACCTGAAATGGTACTACAAGCTAAACAAGAAGCATGGGAAGATTTCGGAAAAAAATTAGAAACAGACAGCCAAAGGAACCAAAAGCTATTTTACAAAATTCTAAAAAATCTAAGAAAAGAAAATAGTTATACATTAAAACAATTGAAAACAAAAGACAACAAAGTAGTAACAGAAGAAAAAGAAATCATGAAAAGATGGAAAGAATACTTCTGGAAACTCCACAACACCGACAAATAAAACAATCTTAGAAACTGTCAAGAACCAAACTACTCACAAGACAAAGACGAAAATAATATAAAAACAGAAAAAGTAACACAAGCAATTAAAAGTATAAAAAAAAGAAAACCGGCAGGTCATGACAAAATAAATGCAGATATGCTGAAAATTTTAGGGAAAAAAGCGATAGAAAGATAAGTGTGGTACCAAATGTGTAGCAATGTGTATTAGACAAAAGATTGAGATATGAATTGGAAAAAAACTTAGCAGAAGCACGAAGTGGTTTGCAGAAAAATGAGAAGCGTACAGGATAAAACAGAATAAAAAATTCAAAAGTATATATGGCTTTCCTAGACGTTGAAAAAGCTTTTGACAAGGTAACGCAAAATAAGTATGGAATAGTCTAAAAAAAAGAAATGTAAATCCAAATTTAATAAAAGGGATCAAAGGTTTGTATGAAAACAATAAAAGTTACGTGAAAAAAAATAATGCCCATTCGGAAATTTTTGAATTAATGATGGATAAAGGCAAAGTGGAGGGTTGAGCCCGACCTTATTCATAATAATAATGGACGATATAATAAGCCACATCACAGAAAACCAAAAAGCTACACATAAGATTCAACAAATTAATACCGGTAAACGTATCAGAATGTGCTTTTGCCGACGATGTAATATTATGCGCAAGAAAAAAAGAACACCTACAAAAAAACTTACAAATATGGAAAGAAGAACTATCCAAGAGAAATATAAAAATCAATACAGAAAAAACAAAAATAATAGTAATAAGCAAAGAAAACAAAAATGTCCAATTAGAAATAAACCAAACAAAAATAGAACAAGTTGATGTACTCAAATATTTAGGAGTGATAATAGATAGAGAAGGAAATATGGAAAACGAAATAAATGAAAGGATTGGAAAAGCAGCAAAAATATACCACAGCTTAAGCAAGCCGTTTATAGGAAAAAAAGAAGTAACCATAACAACAAAATTGACAATATGTAAAACAATTTTTAGACCAATATTAATGTACGGAAGTAAGTGTTGGGTTCTAACAGAAGCAATGAAAAGCAAAATTCAAGCAATCGACATGAAATATTTCAGAAAAGTAAAAGGAATAACTGGAAAAGAGAGAATAAAGAATGACGTAGTACGAGACAAACTAGGAGCTGAACATATTATTAAATTTGTAGAAAAACAGAAATTGAAATGGTTTGGACACATGTGTAGAATGAAAAACAATCGACAAGTTAAACAAATATGCGAAGTAGCAATACAGAGAAGTAAAGCAAAAGGAAGACCAAGAAAGAAGTGGAACGATGAAATAAGTAAAGTACTGCAAGTAAAAGGTAAAACAGGGACAGAAGCAAAAACGTTATATATATATATACTTTTACTAAATTGTGAAAACCTTAAGAATACAAGACAGCAAGCAAATAGTACAGAACATTACCGATTTTCTAAATCGTAAAATAGAAGAGTAAACCATATGTAAAGTAAAAGCGGAAAACCTATTTCAAAGAAACAAAGAAACGGTAAGATCTTTTGCCACGTCACAAGCTGTCATACACAATGATTAACAGACGGCAAAAATGAAAGAAGTACTAAAGGGCTATAAAAACATTGAAGAAAGAAAGTAAACTAAGATTTGAAGAAAATAAACGAGAAATATCAAGGTTTACAGCAAGAAATAAAAGAGAAAGAAGAAAATTAATACTAAAAAAATTTAAAGATTAAAAGTTTATATAGAAAACAAAAAAACAAAAGAAAAAATTGTATTCTTGTAAAAGGAATGGTCTCAGTCGATGAACACATTACCTGAAACAACGTAGAGCAGTTCATCAATACGCAAATGGGTAAAGATTATAATTAAAGCACATCTAGACATGACTTCAAAATTTTTAAGAAAAAAGTAATGACAAATAAGAAAAAACTTCCTAACACTATAGTATATACAGGGTGGTCTACTTAAGACGCATATATCTGTCTATGTTTTCATAATTTCTATAAAGCCTCTTCAGAAATTATTTTTATACGTAGAGTGTGGCTCATATACTTCAAAAGCTAATTAACTTTGTTTTTTTAAGTTGAACACCCTATATATTATGACATATTTGTATTTCTTGTTAATTCTAAGAACTAATGTATTAACCATACATAAGGTGTTAGGTGAGTGGTTTAAGAGTGATTAGGCATTCTTTCACGAAAGTAAATTACAATATAAATAAGTTTTTGAAACACTAAAATCAAAAGGAATATTTGATATGGCAGTTTTTAGCTATTACTTGTTTGAATAAAGTACGAAGCTTTGATATTTTATTTTACAAGTAGTTACAACTATTTTTATTGTATTTTATGTTATAAATTATTTAAACCTAGAAAGGTATTTTTTTATTATAGCATTTTGCATACTAAATTAATTTTCATAAATCTTAAACGAAATGGTTTTTTGTTGTTTACTCGTACATTTGTAATAGAAAGTTATGCTTAAAGCAAAAACATTATTTAGAATATCCCTTGAGCATGTTTAAATTTGTAAATAAATTTCTTATTTTGTTTAACTCATACCAAAGATCTTATGCTTAGTGTTACGATTTTTACTTAGAATGATTACAATTTAATTAATTGGATTATTTCTATGTTTGTATTAATAGGAAATCGTTTTAGTTTGTATCATAAACATAAACAATTTGACCAACTCTAAGTTTGTTTTATAACGTAAAATATTAGAAAGTATGCTAATTACGCTTTAGTTACTGAATATTCTAAATAAGATAGCTTTCGGTCTAGAGTTTTAAGATAAAGAGTGTACAGTTCAGAAACAGCTATAGGCTAATATATTATTTTAATAAAAAACAAATCGATAAAACCAGCTGGTTCTTTCATGCGTTTTCAAATTTTTGTTTTTAAATTATAACTTGTTTATATTAAAAAAATGCACTAAAACAAATCTATCTCAAGTGTTTTATTTTTATCAATGCAACTATTACGTACAACGGAATACTCACTGAACATCATGTACAAGACAAAAAAAAATGAAATGTAACTTGTTTTTGTTATTATTTTGCATTGTAATTTTCTACAAAATTGAATTTTATTTATGAATAAACACAAAAGTAAGTACTCAAATTATTTTTGTATAGTGGTTATAAACTATAACTGCTGCAATTTGTTTTCTTTTGTATAAAATTATATTTTTCTACGGCCTCCGTGCACTTCAGTAAAAATTTGTTAATAATCATAAAAAATGTTACTTCCAAGTATGACAACAAACTTTTATTGCTTATGTTTTGAAGCGTATCACATAGCAGTGACTTTAGTTATAAAACAATGTGTAGATAAAATAATAGAACGTGAATCATAAAATTTTAATACAAATCAGATAATTTAAACTAAAGAATAGAAGTGCGATACGCTTTTTATGTAACCTTGAATATATTTACTTTAATAACTTTTAGGTACATTAATAGTATAAAGATTTAGTATTTCAATTTTTTTTGTATAAAATAATAAATATAATACTACATGATTGAAGAAAGTTAAATAATCACCTTTAAAATTAAAGATTTACGAGTAAGAGATTAATTAATACTTTAATTGAGTAGTATACTTTTAAACTACATTATAACTGCACAGTGATCGGAATGTAGTTTAAAACAAAACTAATTATTTTTCATACATCATAAACATAACAACTTGGTTAATTAGAGATAGTTTTTAGAAGGATAAATTGATCTGAAATTGTTCTAAAACTGATACAATTATTTTTAGCTACTCAATATTGTACAAAAGGTGTTAAAAAACCCTAAATTCTTCATGTACATTTAAAAAATAATTGATATATACATATATATATATATAGACATATAAACCGGTTGCTGTTGAGCCCGTAGAATATATAAACCCTACGCTCTTTAGCCCGAAGAAACGCTATTAAGCCCGGTTTCGGGCTCATCTACGTATCCATGTGTATATAATCAAAATACGATTATATAAGCATCAAAACGTGTAAATCCAAAAATTTTGCCGGGCTTCATATTATACCGTTTATATCTGCATTATATATAAAATAGTTCAGAGTTAGTCACTGCAGAGGTCGCTTTTATATACAAACTGTTTACAGACACGGACGGTACGTTGTGTAGCCCAACATCCGACAACGTTGGATGGGCTTAATAACAAGCAGTAAACGTATACTCTAAGTGTATTTTACTTTAGTATAAATTTTATGCACTTTTTGAGTATCATCACGTTTTAATAACTTTTCACAAAAACAATACAAACGGTTTTAGTCAAAAATTGGAAGTTGATTTTTCAAAACGTTTGCAATTTCTACGTGATGCTTGTACGTACATATGTAGAATGTGGTATTTTTATAAGTATTAAATTAAATTAAAATTGAAGTATTGAAAAAAATATTTGAAAACCTCTAAAGAGATTTGGATCAAAAGTACAATATAGGTAGCTAAGAAACTTTAAAGTTACAAGAATCATTTGTTGGTTCATTCATGTTGTAATACCTATAAAATAATTTGAAACATAAATACATACATTTAATAAAAACGTTATAACGAAAAAGATATGTCTTAGGATATGATATTAGCATTTCTCATATAATTTTTTTTCTTTTACTAAAAATCTTTAAAAACAATGTAGGAATCTCGTTTTGTAATGTAAAAATTCTTAGAAGCATGGACATTTTTTAGTATTCTGAAAGAGTTTTGTAGAATCAATTGGAAAATATTACTTTTCGTGAAATAATTATGGAAAGTTATGATAATTTTGCAGATAACACTGTACAATTAAAAAAAATTAAATTTGGTTTTACCAACACAAAGCTTTTACAAACAAATTTGAAAAAAAAAGAGTTGTCCTAGCAGAAAGAGAAACAAAACTTACAGTCATAAATTTTAAAATCGACACAGAGTTTTTAAGTAATTATGATAACAATTTACTTAAAAGTTAGAAAAATAATAATTAAGACAAACAGTTAATCCACTTCTTACAAGAAATAAGATGTGTTTTTAAAGTTTGAGTCATTTCATATGAAATCGTCTAAAAGTAAAAGCTGACTTATTTTAGAGTCCTAAAAAACAAATCTACGCACATTTAGTTTTGATGAACGCCCGTTTTTACCTGACCGAATTGAAAAACATAATTTTTATGCTTTTTTTGAGTGCACAACGAAAATTTATTCAATACCGATCAACAATGACGCGCTGCTAAAAATACGTTTTTTAACTTATTTTCAGTGATTTTTAACTGACTTTAGTGTCTTGGTCGTTTAATGTAAGCACCTAATGTTATTCAGAAATTAAGTTTACATATCCTAAAAAGCATAAACCCAACAACTGATGAAAAAACCCACTTTTTGTACAAAAAAAATGCTTGAAATTCGATGAAATCGCGTTTTTCAGGCTACATTGATCGTCTTGTTGTTGTCACATTCTTAGTGCCTATACACTTGGTTTTTTAAAGCAAATATTTTAGTAATTTTATTAGGTTAAAAATATTATTTGCAATTGGTTACTTTTTTGTGTGAAAATTCATAAAACACTACATGTTTGTTTTCTTTATATTTAGTGTAGTTTTATCTATTTTGTTTGAATCTTAGATTATAGCAAGTAGGTTGAATGTTTTTTAAACGTGATATTATGTTTTCATTTTCATTGAAATTGTGTGTATATTACGTGAATATAACATATGATGGAATATTTTCTTAGAAAGCTTAGCTTATTGGCTTAACGATATTGACAGCATCACAATTATAGAAAAGTGAATACCTTTACGGTATCAACTAGCTGTAACCGTGAGAAATCTAAACTATATTAAATTATTGTACCTTTTTATGTTATTATCTTATTAATACATATGTTACAGCAGCTTGAACATTCACACTCTATACAAAAAACTAATTTTTATGCCAAGAATTTCATTAGAGCAGAAATCGAACATTGTTTCTGAAGTTACTATATGATGATCTGCAGTTCGTTCTGTTTTTTTTATAGTTTGTGACGGTCCGATTAATGATAAATCTGTTACTTTAATCGGCATTTAACGTCTACATTAAGGAACAAATAAATTGAGTGAAAATGTTTCCGACTACTTATTAGAATTCCTCAATTTCGTTATTTGAAACAGAGTATTCTATTTACTATCACATACATATTTTAATTTCAACTAAAATTTCATGATAATGTTGTATGACATACTGTATGCCCAAAACTTACCTTTCAATTTATTTCCGATTTATTAAAAAAACTTTGTGTGTGTAAATAAGAATATGTAGGTACAAACATGTAAACAGGTTGTTGTTAAGCCCGTAGAACATATAAACACTACGTTCTCTAGCCCGAAGAACCGTTATATATCCCAGTTTTAGGCGCATCTCTGTATATATGCGTATGTCATCAAAATACGATTGTAGAATCATTATTTTTTTTATTATGCGGTATATTGCAAGTTTGATTTAAAAATTAATTTGTGCTTGTCAAATAATGACAAATAACACACTCTACGTTAGTCGTGCAACTTGCGGCAACGGTTAAATTTAACTTTTCTTTAAAAAAGTTGCCAAAAACAGAGTTACATGCGGAATTTTAAAGAAAATTATTTGATTTGCTGCCGTTTTGAGTATGTTTTTTTTTCAGATAAGAATTTGCTAATACACACAAGTTATAGCTTACAATCTTGAATTATATTTACAAATAGAACAAACTTTGCACCAATCATAAAAAGAGTTTAATGCTTGAATACAGTTTTTATTTTAAATCTGCAGAAAGTTTATTTGTTACGTGAATATTAATCAAATTAAATTTTTAAAAAAATTATTAGATCGGAAGATGTTTTAGAGAGTTATCTGCAAAGACTAAACGCAAATGTTAAAATTTCAAATCATTCGAATTTCGCTTAATAACTACGTTTAGAGCGTGTATAATATTGGCAACGCAGTCGGGATTAACAGCGCGCTAATAACGTCGTGTAGAAAGGCGTTACCGCCCGGGCTCATCGGGTACCTGTTTACATATCGGGCTCAATTGCGTACAGTTTATAACTATATATATATATATATATATATATATATATGTATATATATATATATATAATATATATATATATATATATTTGTAGAGACGCTACTACGAGGATACTTTCATTTGTATCGCGTATAACTATGAAGCTACGCTTCAGACTACGAGGATATCCTCATAGTGTGCTGCTATTTCCTAATGAGTACGAGCTTACGATTACAGCCACATCTAGCGGCGGTTGTGTAACACCATATATGTGTGGCAGATGTCGCTGCATATAAATTTTTAATAATTAATGTAATATGAACGGAGATTGTAGCAACCTCAAAGATTTTCAGTTCTACACAGGAAAGTTTACTAGCAATATAATTTACGGCGCTAGTAGGTACATATGTATATACAAAAATCAATAAGGAAATTTGGAATAAAATATTTTTTTAGTCTTTTCGGAAACTCACAAAAATACAAGATATTGTATATTGTATTGCTAATAAGGTAACTGCATAACTACACACAACACAAAAATTATGCACCTAGCAAAAAAGTAATTTTAATTATCAATAGTAAAATATTTTGCCCTTATTACTTGAATTTTATAAGAAACTTTTTCTTAATTCGTTTTTCTAATAACTCGCTGTTTTGAGAAACTTTTATTTACATTAAATTACATACATGAATAATTTAAAAAACGTTTTAAGGTTACATCAATTTTGATTCTATTAATATTATTCTTTATTTCATAGTAAGGAATTTCTTAAGTAGTTATTTATCAGAAAGGAGAAAAGTCGTATCTACATTTTTCTGACTGAATGACAAACATTTGTAGTTGAAAAACACAAGTCAAGTATTTACTTCACTTTATACCCACATATCACTTAATGCAGTTTTACAAAAAATACCCTGCTACATGAAAATCACTTTTGCTCAAAAAAATGCAAATATGACCTTATTGATTTGCACGCTAGTCGGTGTCTTTTATATTCTTCGTAATTTATGGTTGTTTTACTTCCTATATTTTTCTTATTTGCTATTCTTAATTTGCGCTTCTTGTTTAATTCTTGACTCATCGTTTTGTGTTTTTTGTTTTTCTTGGTAAGGCGATATAAATAGCAATATCTTTTAGTTTATTTATAATATGTCGTCATGTAAATAAATAAAAACGTTAATCGTAAGTTGAGGGCCACAACTTAAAATTATGAAAAAAAGTACAATTAATCGAGTGCACGCCATCAAGCCGCGTGGTTTTGATGACGGTAAAGAAACCTTGCTTGGAGGATTCCTTGTAAAGCGATAACGATTGCAAATGCTTAAATCATGCTGTGTCCACGTGTTTTATATTCGAATTTACTTATGCATTTTATAATCATAATATTCATCATTTTTTTATTAAAATTTAAAATGAACATAGTCAAATCTCGATAACTCGAATCTCAAGATGCACCAAAACAAACTTATCGAAAATTCGAATTTTTCATGCCAATAAATATGTAAGACGTAGACAAGAACCGCAAATTTTGTAACAATTTAAAAAGTGCATTTTTTGTAGTGTGAGATTATTTTATTATATATGTAAGTTATCTTCTCTAGTTGTAACGAAGTTGATTCGGAGAACAATTTGACGGCCGTATGCATACCATTATAGTACCTACGTGCTGATTGTATAAACAATTTGATTATTCATAATTTTATTACCTCTACTCTTTTAAAGGAAAAAGTAAAAAAATTAAATTAAACATATTTTTGTGTACTTACAATCATATGAACGTATTTATTGTATATAAAGACAAATTAATAATCAATAATTTTTTGTAATTTGCAATACAAATACTTTTCATGTAAAATAAGAAATCATGTTTAAGTTTATATCTTTTTAAATAAAATTGTTGGAATATTAAAAAGCAGGATGTCTTAAAATGATCAAAAATATTTTTATTTCGACATTGCCAATTCATCGCATAGTGTTAGCTGTTTATCTTAAGTTTATTACTGCTTATCTTGTGTCATAAACATAATCTGACTAGAAAGAAATGATAGCAAATTACCAAGTGTTAAACAGAGATATGCAAACTAAATGAAAATAAATTTACAGAAGTACTTAGTTATGATTTCTTTTGACGAAAATAATTTAGGATGAAGGTGAAACCGCCTATAAAATTGCATATTGCCGTACCGTACTTTTTGAAATCACTTGCAGATAAGCTCATATATACACTGTATTTCAATATTTGAATCCAATTTTGAGAAACTAATCACTCGAAAAGTAATTCTCGTTTTGATTAAATTTTTGCGTCAAAAGTTTTTATATTAAATCTTGTTTCACCAAAAAAATTGGGACCTTTAACAAGGGGAGCTCAGGTGATATTACTTTTGCTCGTTGTCTTTTATATTCTATGTAATTTACGTTTCTTTTATTTCTTATATAATTTTTTCATTTCTACTACAGTAAAACCTGTGTAAATTGACCACCTTTGGGACCATCACACAATGGTCACTTTAAGCAGGTGGTCATTTTACAAGGAATATTTCAATCAATATTTAAGAATAATTAAGTACATATAAACAATTAGTGTTTAAAAAAATCCAACAAGGTAGTTTGCTTAAGGTTATTTTGTTTAGCACAAATTCGTTCGTTAACTTTATTTTTGACAGTATATAAGTGCGTCAATATTTCAGGACAGTTCTGAACAGCGAAGTTGGTTAACTGATTTAACATACTGGAGGCAGTTTCAAAGGTTATTTCATTTTCAGTGGTAACTACAGCGGATGGACTGTTATCAGTATCGCCATCACTATTACTAAGTTCATGGTCTTGCAACTTATTTTTTGATTGGTCTTCCAAAACCATTTTAAAAACCTCTTCAGCATTGAATTCTTGAAATACAGAAGAATTTTTATCGCATTCTAAAAAAGTATCCATATCAAAGTTGTTAAATTGTGGTAGAAACGGTTCTTCAGATGAAGTAACTTCAGCAGGCTCGCTTTCTAATTCTTCAAATGCAAAACCTGCTTTTTGAAACATTTCACAATTGTTTCTTCTTTCACTTGTTGCCACGCTTCTGCCACCCACATAACCGCATCCAGAACGTTAACTTTGACTGCAATTTCCGTAACGGATTTCAAATCTCCTGACTCACATTTAGCGATCACTTCAGAAAGCAATAATTTTCTGTAAAACGCTTTAAAATTTTTAATTATTCCCTGGTCTAATGGTTGAAGCAAAGCAGTTGTATTTGGTGGTAAAAACTTCAGAGTTACGTTACTTAAATTTGAAAGTTGTGGATGTGCTGGACAATTATCCACAATCATCAGTATGTTTCTCTTTTGTTTCCTCATATTAATATTGACTTGTTGTAACCAGTCGCAGAATAATTCAGATGTCATACACGATTTCTTGTTAGATCGCCATGATACGGGAAGCTTGTCAATTTTTATATTCTTAAAACATCTTGGCTTCATCGTTTTGCCAATTACTAATGGTTTTAATTTTTCACCTGTCATACTTGAGGACAACATAACGGTTAAACGTTCTTTTGACATTTTCCCACTCTTGCAGGGATCTCCTTTTATTGTCAAACTGCGATCTGGCATGGCTTTGTAAAATAATCCACACTCGTCAGCATTGAAAATGTCTTTTGGTTTAAATTTTTAGTAAATTCTATAAATCGTGTGCGAAAATCTGTAACTATCGTAGGGTCGATTTCGTGTGGGTCTCCACTTGAACTTTTTTGAGGAATGTTGTTTCGTTTTTTAAATGAATCTAGCCATCCCGACGACGCTTTAAAATTTACCAATTGCTCTTCTTAAGCAAATTTTAAAGCAACCTCTTGTAACATCGGACCAGAAATTCGTGCGTTTACACTACGCATTTTTAAAAACCAACTTAACGTTAATCGGTTTATGACTTCAAATTCTGTTAATCGTCGTTTTCTAAAAGATTCTAAAGCATCTTGCTCATATCGTTGTTGGTATTCTGCCTTTCTTTTCTTAATGTTATTTACAGTTGTTTTGCTAATACCAAAATGTTCTGCAGTTTTCCTTTCACTGTGGTTTTGTAAAAACTCTAACACTTTTTGTTTTTCTTGTAAGTTCAATTCTCTGTACACTTTTTTACTCGCCATTTAAACTGCACTATTAATATCGCCAAAAAATGACATAAAACTTTTGCAAAATTAGGATATTTAGTAATCAGTAATGAATTACTCAGAAATAAGAACAAAAGAGAGATTTTAATTTATACCAAACAGTGGTCATAAAGCTAAAGATATTGAGAACGCTGTTTGAAATGCCTTTTAAAGAAATGATCTTGACATAAAGAACTGTCGTGGTCAATCTTATGACAATGCTAGCAATATGTCAGGTGCATATGCAGGACTTTAGACATGAATTAAAACAATTAATTCTTAGATTACGTTCCGTGCGCTGCATATTTCTTAAATTTACTAAAAACTTGTGTAGCTGAATCGGTATCTGACGCAGCTAATTTTTTTGCTACCTTGCAAAAACTATATAATTTTTTCACTATATCTACACATCGATAGTGATGTAACGTACAAGTCTAAAGGTTATGGGTTTTACTCAAATTGTTGGCCTGCTTAAAATGATGCATTTTATGCTTTAGAAAAGAGTGGGCTTTATTCCATAAAATACAGGAAAAAACCGAACACATGATCTAAAGCTGCTGGACTGCAAAAAACATTTAGAAACAGCAATTTTGGTCATTGTTTGAAAAGTAATTTTAGATCGTTTCAATGCTGCTAGTAAGAAACTTTAGAAATCCCCAGTTGATTGATAATGAATGATGAAATGAAAGAGAATCTTTTTCTGAACAGAAAAATTTCAGTACCGCATTTTGGAATTATTAAATCTCAAAAGAATATATTTTTATTATTCATATATAAGATATTTCATTTCTAATCATGGCAAACAAGGCGCCATATCAGACACGGTCTAGGGCGCAGTCGATCCTAAATTTGCCTATTTCCGTTGTAAAGCGATAACGATTGCAAAGACTTAGATGATGTTATGTATCTCGACATAGTGGCGTAGCTACATATTTAGCGCTCTGGACAAAGTAAAATTTATGGCGCTCCTTCGTTTATCGGAAAAGTTCTAGCAAAGTTTGTTTTCTAATCTAAACGTTCTTCAATTTAAAACCAGCGTTGGCAGATATCTCACAACAAATTATCGTCGAGACGTTACGAAATTATCGTACACTATATAAGGATTTTTCCCGTTGTTTATCTTTCTAATTTACAAAAAGCATAAAGAGGTTATAGTACACAAAGCTAAAATTTTGGAACCGCAAATAATGATTTTAAATTGAAATGAAAAAAATAATATCACATTAAAAACATAAAATGTTTTTCTAAAAAATAATAAACATAAGAGGAACATGCAAGTCATAAATCAACAGTTGATCAAGTTTTCAATGTTCAATTTTCATTATTTCAAAAAAATTATACTTAGAATTCGACATAACTAAACTTTTTTTATAAAATGATAAAAAAAAAACAAATTAATTCAATCAAACTATTTCGGGTGTTGGTCACCGTACGCACACGAACCCAGAAAAATGTAGATAAGTGATTATGACTACACAAGAAAGAGATAACAGTCAGAGTTGCGTTCGTATACATTAATTAGTTTATTTTCATCAATTCAATATAAAATTGTTAAAAGCAAAGTACTAATTTTAGTTAAATCAGCATTACATTTTACATGCAGTATTGTCCATATAGATAGCAACTTTTGAAAATTCCAGGTATTTTAATGAACAAAACAAATTATAAAAAGTTACTAGTAGTTATTTCTTTTATTCTATTATAAAATATTGACAATAAGTTTAATGATAACTTTTTTAAACCTGTTATAAACATTTTAACTTAGACGTAACACCCTATGATTTCAAAGCATGGTTCGGACCATTGTTATGTTGAAAAATGTATTTAATAGAAATATATTCTTCGGCATATGGTTCCATGATGTTTTTAAAAGTATCTTTTACTTGTATTATTGAGACCTTCAATACTATTAAATGGTCCCATTATCATATGCCGAAAAAGTTTCCATCATGTTTTACTGTTGATACAATGTACTTTGGATCAAATCTTTTCCCAGCAGCTCTTCGTACATACATGCTGTATATCATCACTATTAAATAAATTAAATTTAGATTCATCAGTGAATACCACTCTTTCCCATTGTTCCACTGTCCAGTTGATGTGTGTCCGAGTAAATGCTAATCGGACCCTCACATTACTTTTTTATCAATTCTGCAGTAACTAATCTTCTTCGTTCTGTTTTCGAAGAAATAATTTTTCTGCTTTCTAGAGCAATTTTCTCCAAAATTTTCTCGGAAAAAACTTTTTACACTTGTTAAGAATGAAATTTCACACTTCACTCTATTTCGACCCATTTTAAGTAAAAGTAAAAAATACTATACTAAATTATTGTGATATCTTATACTTTATGATATAAATGCGAGTTTGAACAAGTTACAAGCTGTAGTTGCTATCTTTATTACCAAGCCAAATTCTGTTTGAAACAATTAACAAAATTCTTTAATACTTTTTATTTGGTTTGTATTGTTTATTATATCAAACCTAATTGACTTAAATTGATATAAAAATAAATTCCAAAAATATCTTACACATTTAAAAAAAATCTAAAAAATAAAAAGTTAATTTTATGGCCAATACTGTTATGTTGATTAAAACTAATTGAAAGTAAAATTTTCGTACGTCTGGTGACTGTTTAAAACCTTAGTTTATATGACCAATGCAGTTATTTGTACTGATACAATAAGTATAATAAGTACTGATAGTAATGCTTTTAAACATTCTTGGCAATTGTCGCTAACGTGTCGTGCAAAATTTTATTATTTTTATTCTATACAGTGTGTAATCGAAAAAACTTTAATGGAACGTTCTTCTAGTCGTTTTGATTCAGAAAAATACTATATATAATATACCTCTATTTCGATTGCTAATAAAGCTTACAAATAAAATCATTTTTTTTCTTCCATAAAAAAGCTTGGTTTCAAACAAAATTTTCTGTTTGCCTTCCTCACTAAGGACAGATTTATGAGGATATTTTCGATTATGGGCGACACCAATAACTTGCAATTCGGTCACGTCCCAATTACTTCAAAGAAAAAAGTATGCCACTATAAGGTAAAAAAAATTATATACAAATGCTTTTGCAAATTTCTTTTCTTTTCTAATTTTGTGCTCCTGTGATTCGTGAGGTTGAGGCAGTTTCCTCCAACTGCTCCACGGTAGCTACGATACTGTGTCCACGTGCTTTATATTCTGTGATAATATAACTAGCGTTATGATAATCATAGATGATAGCCTGAGTTAGAATCGATGAAAATTGACCGAGTGCGAAACACGAGATCAATTTCTAATAGGTTTTAAGGAGTGGTAAAACCGATTATTAATCATAACAGGTGTTATATTTGGAGAAAATATAATGAACGTTTACAGTCAAAAATTTTAAACGAGTTGTCAGTTTGACAGTAAATATTAAAGTTGCAAGAGAATCAATACAATGTTTTTGTGATTTTGACACGTCTATTGAAACTTTTTGTCACTTTGTCAGTAAATTATTTTATTCAACAATAACTGTTGTTGTGATATAAATATCGCCGATTTGATAGCCTATTCTACGATTTTGTTTTTGTATTTTATCCAATAAAATTAAACAAAAAAGGTACCATGTGACATGTGAATTATATTTTCAACACTGATTCTCAAATATGTATATACATATACCAAAATTGCCAATCCTAAAAAGGTTCACCTCTAAACATACGTCAAAATACGTCTAAAAACCCCTAAATTGTTTGTTAAAATTCTTCAAAAAACTACATTTATCTAAATCTAAAACATTTTTTATTTATAAACTAATTAATATTTTGAAAGTACCCACTTGTAATTGAAAACGTTGTGAATCAAATATAATCTTTAGAAGCAGAATAAAACATAATACAAAAAGTTTCTTTCTCTCTATTTAATTAAAAATTCACAATGTAATTTGAATCCAGCTAGCATTTAACTTTTTTATAAAACTTAGTTTTTCGTTTGCTAAAATGTAGGTGTTTCAAAATTTAAAAATCAGTCCTGCAGGTACATTCGTAAAGCAAAAGTAATGTAAAAAGAACCAAATATGCTAAATTCTGTCCTAGAAATGGTTTTATTTTTAATCGGCTCTAATTTTTAGCCTAACAACGAAAGTTAGATCTAAAACCTCGAATAGAGCGTCACGAGTAACACTTTTGATTCTTTTTATTCTGTGAGTTAGACTTTTTGATTAATCTAGAATACTGTCAAACTGCCTTCCAACTTATAAATAAGTTGATGGTGTATTTCTATATTAAATAGATCCTTTGATTTGAAGGATAGGCACTAAATAAAACAAATCGATTATTTTTTCTACGTTTTGTCAGCTATTGCGCCAACTACATCAGGCCTATCTGTAGTAAATGGTGTGTTTGGGCAGAAATTTAACGTTTACGGTTGAGGAAAGTTAAATTCAATTGAGTATTCTATTCAACACAATCGTAATATTAGTGAACGAATATTTCTAGTACTTCCTGTTTTTCATTCTTTGCTGTAATTGTAATTTATTATTCTAGTTAGTAAGTTTTTAATTATACTGACAAGTTAACCATGTTTATCACTCTGATACTTTTTGAATTATAAGTACCATTTAATATAGATTGGCCTGATGAAGTTAGGCGCAATAGTTGACGAAACGTAGCCAGAACAATAGATTTGTTTTATTTCTGACTGGTGCCTACCCTCCACATCGAATCTATTTAATATAGAAATAAACCGTCAAATGATAAGGTTTGGAGGAGTTGATATCCTTACCTTATAGTAATTTATAAATAATGTAATGCAACACAATACCCTTTTTTGTATTACAATTAAGGTTTACAGAAAACTAGAGAAACTTAATTATAAATTTGACTCTTTTTAATTTTAAATAAATATAGTCAAACTCGGATCTCAAGATGTAGCTAAAGCAATTCGACTTATTGAAAATTGGACTTTTTCATGCCAATAAAAATGTAAGAATTATATAAGAACTGTAAATTTTGTATTGATGTGAAAAATGTATTTTGTACTGCGCAATTATTTTATTACATAAGTTAAAGTATTTTTAAGCAGCTGTATGGAAATTAATTCGAAGATTAATTTGCTGACCGTATGCGTACATCATAGTACCTACGTGCTGATTGTATTTGTATAAACAATTTCATTATTCATAATTTGTTAAGTCTGCTCTTTTAAAGTAAAAATTAAACGAGTAAAATTAAAAATATACATATATTATGATTTTGTGTTTTTAAGTAGAAAACAAAAAATTATAGATTTTTATTATTATTTGCTTAAAAAAACATTAACTCGAACAACTAATTAACAAGAAAACACAACCGATTTAGCTAGGTATAAAGGTAGTTAACGTTTTGCTAAGAAAACACAAGTTTATACACAATATTAGGTATGGTTCGAAATTTGTCGAAATTTTCCAGAATACTACTAGCCTTTCTTAGAATTTCTTTAACATTTGTGTTGACTGTTTATTTAGTTACTGCTTATCTTGAATCATAAACGTATTTACACGCTAGACTGAAAAGAGACACTCAAACTAAAATGCATTGAATATTCTCTTAAAGAAAGCTTAAAAAACGCATCAATAGAAATCGAGTAATTTACTTATGTATATAAGCATTCTTATTGTTAAATCTCAAATCAGTAATAGATTTTTGTGCTAAAGTAACAGCATTACTAATCATATGAGACATTCAACCTGTAGTTATCTTTATGCAAAAGATGCAAAAGTGTTGTTTATATACGTCCTGTTTCTCAATCATTTGTAAACGTAAACATTTTGAAGTTACGTTGATATAAAACAAAACACTTTTTGTTTCCCACGTTAGTCAGTTGCTAAAACTGCCAAGACACTTATTTTTTTAATTATAAAGTATTTATAACTTTATCAATCAAAAATGAAAAATACTTTATATTCTATGAAATGTCAATTTGAAATATAAATCATAAAATTTATATTTTTAATAAACTGAAGATTAAAATAATAGCAAACTGAAAACTAAAGAAGTTAACTGTTTTTTACATATAAAGATAGTCTTAATTGATTTAAAGAAAATAAGGTAATTGATTATAAAACACATTACACAATTTACAACATTGGCCTTATGCAGTATGTTTGTGAAAAATACAACAGATCACAAGCTAAAGTTAAAGAATATTGTAGGTTTCCCAAACACATCCACAATTTTACATGTTTATTGAATCTGTTAAAAATGTGAAGAGAATGTTGCTTCTTTTTACTTTTATTAAAAATTTGTACACGCACTGATATTGCTCCTTGTTGAAGATTCTTTAAACAAACAACCAAATTAAAAAATTTACCATCCTCTGTCTAAACAAAAGAATCGACACTATATGATGTGCCTAGAGCAAAAACAATTAATATATACATGTATTAATAAAGACGCTGATGTTAACACTAAATGCAAACAAGCTATAATCTTCTTAAATGTCATCCAAAAATTGTAAACTAGAATCTGGGTTTTACGTTTGAATCAAGTTTTTTTAGAGATTTTAAATGAGTTGCAGTTGGCAGATCAAGACAATAATTTTCTGTTCGTACGATTTATAAATCTGCAAAGAAATGTCAAATTGATACAGCACTAGCTGTTAAACTAAAAAGTTTTGTGAAAAAGAAACAACAGTTTAATTATCTCTACGGATTTAGTTTAAATAACGATAGTTTTGACTCGAAATTATTCTGACACATTAAGATTTGGAAATTATGTACTTATGGTTGACACTTTGGTCACTGTTCCAGGGGTGGCAAGTACATGGTTGCATTAAAGTCAATGCACCCATAGTAGTTACCTAAATGAGTAGACTCAAATTTATATAACATTATATCAGAAGAATCAATTAGTTTAAGTCATCCCTGTGTGTTTACTAGAGACGGATTGAGAAGATTCGCTTGCTTGCGTCAAGTAAATAGAGGTAGATACGTCAGACACATTGTCTATTCATATAAGAACTAATTCGCTCGACGGCCCTTTCTAGTAGAAAAAGAAAGTACGTTCGTTTATGTAACGAAAATTCAAATGGATTGTGTATGACACGCAAAACTACTTCTGAAATTAAAAGTCTACGTTAGCTTACTTCACAGATTAAAAAAAAGGATTCGATTAATTGTGCAAAAATGGTTCCGACAACTGGTCTAAAGTTCACAATTGCATATAAATTCAGTGCAGTTACTAGCGGTAGTAAAGAAAGGTACAAATGTTTTTGCAAGTTTGAATACAAAAAAAAAAACTAAAGAAACACAAGAAACACGTAAAGCTCTACCGTGCATAATTTCTTTACTTGGCAATTTGTGACCATGAAGAAGAAGATTCCAAGGTTTTTAAACCTTCAAGCAAATGGTAATCCAGCACTCAAAAAATAGACGAAAAACAAAAAGGTTTTTAAATGACTTTCAAAGGAAGTAGCCAATGAAGTTTGGACATGACATTTTTTGTTCTAAATGAAATTTTTGAAGAAATGCAGCACCAATCCTTTTTTTTCAATAATAAATGAAACCACAGATTGTAGTAATTCTAAGCAGATTTCATTCAGCATTCTAATAACTGCAGTGGCTCCAGAGTGGAAAGAATATTTTCTCAGTTTCTATAATACATCTTCGACCGCCGCAGTACTCTTTAGAAACTTGTACAAAATTGCTTAATATCAGAGAGTTGATTACATAAAAGAGAAAATCTCCTGAATGTTTGGTTTGCTTTGAAAAATTCCAAAAAGACAGAGTAGTGAATGAATTTGATACCCCAGTTCACCCAAAAGGATTAACACCGTTTTGCCCAACAAGGTGGTGTGTTTGCATAAAGTCTTTCAAATTCTTCAAGGATAACTATAAAGTGTTGCTTCCATTTATTTCAACTGATAAAAAAATGAACATCATACATTTAACGTGCGTTATTGACAACAAACTGTTACCTTTATTGATAATTATGGATAAATACATAAATAACTGTTTTGGCACTTACTGACAAATCCAAAACCTGCCGACTCTACACTGTTCTGTCAAAAAAACAGTATACATTCATTTAAATGTCTGTAGTACATATGTACATGTTAACAGTTACTTCAGAACCAGTAAGGTAAAAGTTAATCTAGGCATATCTGGAAGGTGTAGAATGTATCCGTTTCAAAAAGAACTAAATTATTGATTTTGTCTGATTTGTTAATTTCTTTAGAAAAATAATTGAGATAAAATAATTAATAGAAAAAATTAATACAATAGATCAAATTAAACGCGCGATAACATAAACAGTATGTAGAACTCGATAACGTAAGTATAAATTATGGATTTCTTTCAGTTTTGTTTGAACTTTAGTTAACATATTACCCTGTTTATGCATCTACTCCTAATAAAATAACTATTTAATGACAAAGTAAAAGTCATAGTTATAAAATTACAGAATATCGAAGTGAACAATCTCAAAAAAGAGAAATTAGAAAAACTCAGAAAATCAAAAAACCTAAAAAAATGCAAAAACAAACATCGATGAAAGCAGATGAACAGCAATACTATATATTTTTGAAATTATTTCACTTCAGCGCTTTGTTCCGATATAACAATATATATCTAATCACAAGGTAGATATGTAATTTAATTATTTCCAAATTGTAAATATCCTTCAGAGAAACAAGTGCGCAGCAAAGATGTGTCGATTTTTGTAGTGATAAAATGAAAGGCAATGTTCCTATAAGCGTAATCAGGAAACAATTACGATTAGTTGCTATTATCAGTGCATTATTAAATGTTAATTTACTAAAGATATAGTGTGCCATACGTCCATTCTTATAACGGACTGTACGTTATTTAAACTATATTCATATGTCCGGTCCGTTTTTAATGCGTCTGTTTTTTAATAGTTCTATGTTATTTTCTTGAAAGATTTCAACTGCAATGTCAACTCTATTGTGCACATTTCCGAATCATCCCGAAGTAGCCGAATTCATGTTGCGCTTGTAATTCTGCGTATGTGCATCTTCCCAATTCCGATGTCAAAACTCAAAACGCAGTTCACTTTGATTTGTGGTAAGGTTGTAAGGTATCCCATTGGTTTATTATCATTTAAGTTCATTTGACAACGTGTAGTGAATTAGCCTATTAGAAAATTTTGAACAAAAATAGTTATACAAGGAGGGTGCTGAGAAGAGTCCGTACAGTGTACTACTTGCAATTCAGAATTTTCGATTGCACAAGGTAGTGGCCGTGACATTGCGCAACATGTAAATACTCAGAAACATAAAAAGCTAAGTGTGCATCGACAATCAGTCAAGCTGTTACTACATTTTTAAAATGACCGAACCAAGCAGCAACGATTTGAATTGCGCAGCCAAAGAGACCACATTTGCTTATCACACAGCGCAACATAATTTTAGTTTTAATTTGTCTACTTGCACTTCAAAGTTAATCTCTTCTTTCTATGACCCAAAGTTTTCTAGTGCAAAAACAAAGACTGAAGCAATCATAACTAATGTAATTGCTCCCCATGTATTTACTGAAGTTTCTCAAAATTTACAATCTGTAAATTTTATTACTGTCACTATAGAGGCTTCAAATAGATTTAATCAAAAATTAGTTCCTATTATTGTTAGGTACTGTTTGATAACGAAGTCCATGTGAAGTTATTAGAATTTCAACCTGGCGAAACATCGGATCTTTTAACAGAATACGTTTTCAGAACCTTTGAAAAATACAATCTTACTAAAAAAGTTATTTGTTTTTGTGCAGATAACACAAAAAAATTTTGGGGGTGTAAAACGCAAAGGAAAAATGAATGTTTACAATAAATTAACAAGTAAAGTTGGCCATGAAAATGTGTACAACATGTGGTTGATAAGATGCCAATACTTGATATTGATAGTATTGTAGTCAAAATATATAAGCATTTTTCTATATATACAGTAATGACAAATACTTTGAAAGAATTCTGTCAGTTTCCAGAAATCGAATTCAAAAACGTATTAAGCCATTTTGGTACAAGATTTTTTAGAAGAGAACAAAACGGTGCATCTTACTGTGTGCCACTTTGTCATTTTTGACTGTGGTTTATCTAAATACAAACCCGCAAAGTCAAAGTTTCTTCTTTCGCTTCCCGAGATTACACTGAACGACGGTTAAAGTGTAATCGTGCTCACAATTTTAATAGGAATTGTACAAAAACACTCAAATGCGTTGCTAAATGATTAGACAGTCCGCAGGTATAAATAAGATTTTGATGTCGTAATCCGTTTTAGGCTTATCAACCTTGCATTCAATATACAAATAAATTGTCAAAAGTGCGAGATGCGTAAAAAACGACCTAGTAGAGATAAGAAAACACAGTTAACACTAATCGGTTTTTCTTGTCTCCGGAACTACAATATTCAAATTTGGTAAAGATTTGTCAAAAATTGTAGATTTTAGTCACTTTACGTAAAGAATTTTGAATTTTATAATCTAGTATACGTAGTATCTTACGAGAAGCTAAATAAGTTTATTATTACAATTTGGAAAAAATCGAAATTACCAGGAACGATAGAGAACAAAACGGTGCATCTTACTGTGTGCCACTTTGTCATTTTTGACTGTGGTTTATCTAAATACAAACCCGCAAAGTCAAAGTTTCATCTTTCGCTTGCCGAGATTACACTGAACGACGGTTAAAGTGTAATCGTGCTCACAATTTTAATAGGAATTGTACAAAAACACTTAAATGCGTTGCTAAATGGTTAGACAGTCCGCATGTATAAATAAGATTTTGATGTCGTAATCCGTTTTAGGCTTATCAACCTTGCATTCAATATACAAATAAATTGTTAAAAGTGCGAGATGCGTAAAAACCGACCTAGTAGAGATAAGAAAACACAGTTAACACTAATCGGTTTCTCTTGTCTCCGGAACTACAATATTCAAATTTGGTAAAGATTGGTAAAAAATTGTAGATTTTAGTCACTTAACCTAAAGAAAATTCAATTCAATCAATACGGTAAGGTGTCGAAACCAACAAAATTCATAGACGGGAGGTAATATTTTATACGAAACTGAACTGGTTATACTTTTAGAGGGCTTATGATGACCATTTCGGTCAAATCATGTTGGCAATAATTAATAAATAAAATGAAAATAGGAAAAGCATAAATAAAATTATCTATAATTATTCATTTTAAACTAAATTATAGAAAATATTTTTAGGTATTTAAATAAGAAATTCGTTGCAGAAAACCTAAATTTAATCGGTTAAGAAATACTCTCAAAAAATAGTTTCAAAGATTTACATATTGTGAAATAAAGTTTAAAGCATCTGTTTTTTAATTGCATATCTATAAAAAAAAATCAAATAATATTCATTTAACCAAATCTACAGTTATATGCTTTTATCTTTAAACGATGTCTTTGTCTACTTCTTAATCCACGTATTATCATTCCCAGAATACTAGTGGTAAATGATAGTAGTAGTAATAACAATAACGTACAAAAAAGTTTGTTATTGCAGTGGCAACGCATTAGTTATCTTTGGCACCGCTGGTTGTCATATTAGTGAACCAGTTTGCATACAAAGAATTTTTTATTAACCTTGAAGAAATAATAATAATTTATAAGTGTTCAAAAAAAGAGTAGAATTGTTTAAGGGCTTTTACTACCTGTTAAGTTATACTGAGAAGTGTTAATAAACATTTGACACAAAACATCTGTTTCTAACAAAATTTTTAATTTTGTGTACAATAGCTCAACTGTTTGCCCATTTAAAGTAAAAGGAAAAGTAAAATATTATCATGGATAAAAAATTGATTCTTAGTTACCGTTATAAAGATAAAACTGTAATGAGTAATTATTAAATATGTTAATTTATAGATACGTAAAGTATTTATGATTGAAAAAATTATGGTATATTTGCAAACTTTTGCTTCTATTAACAAAACATTTGTTTAGAAATTGAGAGGTTAGTTTATTCATACACTGTTGTCTAACCGCAACTATGATCTTATATAAGTATTTGTTTCATCGCTACTAAGAGGTTATTTCGAGTAAGGTATATAACCGGTACTAAGAGGCTATATAAAATTTACCGACAGTAGGTATCTAAACTATCGGGATGAGCGGCCATATTGTAACAAAACAAACATCAACTAAAACCAAAGACCCAATTCAGCTAATTTATCAAATTTTTAAAAAGGTTGCCTTGCTTGTGAAAATAATTCCGTGCTCTAAACATTACATTTCGTGTAGCACATACAAAGGTTCTTCTTCAAATACGTTGTATAATTTTTCTGATTTTCTTTTAAAGTTTTAAAACATTACGGTATTGCTGCTTATACACTTGGTCTTTTGGAAAACTCCACAAAAAAAATTTAGTGGCGTTAGGTCCGGAGAACGTGTAGGTCAACGTATTGATGCGTTTGTGTCTATCCATTTTCTATCAAAAAGCTGGATCTGTAAAGCAACAAAAATTTATTAAGGAAATCGTTTAAGATTTTTGATAGTAAATGGACATAAAGCTCTCCGGCTACACTACCCTGATAGAACACTGGTCCAAGAACTCGCAAACCTATTATGTCTCACCAAATGTTGAGACTAAATTCATTTTTAGGATTTTGCAGATCTACTATAAGAGGATTTTCTCTACTCCAAATTGAAATGTAGTTTCAAAAAAAAAATTCTGTTTCTAGAAATGGCTTGTTTGATTTTTGTGTTGCCAAGTGAAGTATTAGTGGACCAATCGTGACGTGCAAGTATTTTGTTGTACGACATTATGAAGAAGCAGCCAACTACTATCATTATTTCATAATGATCAGTTTTCTGTATCTGCTTTTTTTTGTTTTGTAATATTTCTAACCTTTTATGGTTTTTTTGGCAATCCATAAAAAAAGACTCTTAGAAAGCCGTTTGAAGAAATTTTCAAGTTTTGAAGATGACTTATCAAGTACTGTACGTTACGTCCTCCTTTTATATTTAATTAATGAATAGGTTGTAGAATATTCTTCACTAGGAGGGGTAAATTAAACCACTTAAGTTTTTTTATATGGCGACGTTTCGTGCAATCATGCGTGCATGTTTGTATATATGTATATATATATATATATATATATATATTTATTTATTTGTTATATATATATATATATATATATATATATATGTATGTAACAGCGGAACTATTGCGAACTTTTATATATAAAACGGTCATTGTTGCGACAAAAACGGAACTACTGCACCGGCGTAATAGTGCCACCCAAAATTATAAGTCCAATTATATATAAAGCCGGTACTATTACGACCGTTCAGAGACATCTAGTGCGGATCATAGTTTCTGGGTATTTGTCTTTGCTAAGTCTGTGTTGCGGGTCACATAGTACTTAGGGTTTCTAAATCAAATTAAAATATTATCAACAAGGTTGGTTGTATACTTGACAGACAGCCTTGATTTTTATTAAAATTTAAATTACATTACATGTTGCCTATATGATTAACAATATTAATTTTATAGTATATTATTATATCAAGGTCTTGGAGAATTTTAGTTTACTCTAATGCATTTTATGTTATCCATCTTCTATATAAGACGATTATTTTGCCGAAAAAAATTTGTAGCCTTGAATTATTAAATTTTATATAACTACGTAAAATATGAAAATTACGTTAAAAATAATAGCACTGTAGTCCATAAAATACAATCATATTTTGCGACATAGATAACAGTAATTTTTTTATGATTAAAATTTTCTAAAATGTTTGTAATTGCTATTAGTTTTTGTAATCGTTTTATGTCGATTATATTCTGATAGATATGTACAAAAGTGCTAAAATTACTTTAAATAAATGCAAACATAATAAAGTATTGCTATCATTTAAGCAACCTGAAAAAGTTTCAAATGTTTACTAAAATTACATTTATAGAAACGACTTTTGTATATTTCAAGGTAAAAAGTTTAGTTAGTGTATATTAAAAAAGGAATGTAATAATATATTGCATTTACAAATTAATATTATGGCTCTAATGTGAAATGTCGCTGAAGCTACAGAAGATGTGCCATTTAGAAGGAAAAAAAATGTTTTCTTACAAAATTTAAAATAAATAACAAAAAAGAAACAAAAGCAGGTATGCGATGTCAGGGAAGAAATTCAAACTGAATTTATAAGAAAAATCTTCGATTGACACTAAATTTGGAAGGTGTAGCAGAAGTAGGGTGGCCTTTTTTTATCGAACTTTTAAAAACGGACCCAGAGTCAAATCGAGAGCAAAATAATCGATGTTTTCAATAATCGTTTTTTTTCAGGAATTTATACTAAGCTTCACAATAAATCAATATTTTTTTCTATACAAGTGAATATATATTTATAATCAACATAAAACAATAATTCTGTTTTGCTTATTGTGCAAACATTCAAATTACCGAGGGTTTTAAATTGAAATCTTCTCTCGCTATTTAAAATTTTTGTTCAGCTTGGTGATTTGATTATTTACTTATGAGTTTTTTGTTGTTACATTATAGTTGATTGTAGAGTGATTACAGTTGCACAAGTTCGGAATTCTCGATCCATTCTTTAAATTTTTGAATATTAGTAAAAAAAAAGCTTTATTGAAGAGATAGAAGCATCATTGTATACAACATGCTGTATAATCAATTGAAGTTAATACATATTGCATTTCGTTAACAAACATGACCTTGCCACCAAAGTTCAGTCTCATCACGTCTCATTTCACTCACACTTTTGTAGGGCCGAATATAAATATTTTGGCTCCAATTTATAATGGAAATAAATGCTGCAATCAATTGAAGAATGCCATTCAACATTAAAAAGTATGTTGTGTTTGGAAAAATCGACAACAAATCGCGTAGTTGGCGACCAAAGGAAACCTACGTTAGAGATGATGCTGTCTTAAGACGAACAAGCTTTTCAGATAGAGGTCTCAATTCTGCCCAATTAACAAACATATGGAGTGAAGCTACAAGTATAAGTGTATGCAATTCCACTATGAGGAGAAAACTGATTAGTTTTGGATTGAGAGGGTGTAAAGCACGGAAGAAACCATTGATTTCCGAGAAGCAAAAGCTGAACCGTTTGAAATGGGCAGAGGAACATCTAAAGTGTACCACAGATTAGTGGCAAAAAGTATTATTTGTTGATGAATCAACTTTTAACATCAATAATTATGCTGTAAACACGTCCAACAATTAAGCTTCCAACCTCAGTTATCATGTGTGGTTGCATCTCCTCCCGAGGCTGCATATCATCTCTGGAACGATGAATGCCACCAAATACATCGAAGTACTACAGAATAAAATGCTGCAAAGTGAAGAAGATTTGTTTGGCGAAGAAAGCTTTCAGTTTCAAGAAGACAACGCACCTTGCCATAGAGCAAAGCTTGTTAAATCATGGATGGAGGTCAATGAAATTAACAGATTGCACTAGCCAGTGCAATCTCCCGACCTGAATTCCATCGAAAACTTGTGTAACAGAATATCAAAAATCATATCGAGAAAAAAGCCAACGACAAAGGTCATTCTCATGGAATCTCTAATTGACGCCTAGAATCACTGTATCACAAGAGACGAACTAGGAAAACTGGTGAATTTCATGCCCAAGAGATGTCAAATAGTCTTCAAAACATGCTGTATAATCAATTGAAGTTAATACATACTGCATTTCGTTAATAAACATGACCCTGCCACCAAAGTTCAGTCTCATCACGTCTCATTCCACTCACATTTTTGTAGGACCCAGTATAAATATTTTGGCTCCAATTTATAATGGAAATAAAGGCTGCAACCAATTGAAGAATGTTTTGATAAAAAAAGAAAGAAATGAACATGAAATACAATACTGTATGCGAGTAATCAAAATATTTAAGTTGTTAGCTGATTTTTGTCCGTTACTTTGTTAATTTCGTATTTTTGTTTAAATATTGGATTCTTAAATACAATACACTTAACATTTTAAATTATTTTGTAGTGCTTTCGTTTCGGTTGCACATAGTGTAAGGAGAGATCAAAAAGAATTTAGTCAGAATTTTCATCGGCTTGTCATGTAGTCAAGTAGTACCATTTGTATAATACAGTGCATAGAGCTTTGTACAAAAAATCTTAAAAACTCAAATATTCCGCAAAAATTCCAGTCCAACTAAACCTGACGTAATTATTAACATCATTTTTTCGCATTAAATAGAAAGTTTGCATTAAGTATCATATATATATAAGCGTTAGTACTGATTCCAACAATAAAAAATAGATTGAAATTTTTCTGATCGTAGCAAAAATACTTTTTCAAAATCAAGCGATCAAAACAGGGTTGCTAAAATGTGATGTTTTAAAAAATGAAACCTTTAAAACTATTACAAACTACATACTAAAAGCACTTAAATTGAATAACCTTGCGCCAAAAGTTCGTATGTGTTCTCGAGACAACATCGGTACACATTTTGGTAGACTGGCTCGTAACGTAACGAAACTGGAAATT
Source organism: Aquatica leii (assembly GCA_035610365.1). Lineage (NCBI taxonomy): Eukaryota > Metazoa > Arthropoda > Insecta > Coleoptera > Lampyridae > Aquatica > Aquatica leii. Next base: position 106,782,643 of record CM069432.1, read on the forward strand.
TATTTAATCTGTTAAAGAAAATATTAGACGATTGTTGGCGTGGGTGTTTTGCACATTATCTATACGTTGTGTAATCATTCTACACGTAGACTATAAGAACACACCAGCTGTTGAATATCAAGGTATGCTAAAAAATACTAAGACGCAATGGTTGAGTCTATTTCCTGCTGTTGAAGGAATATTACTAATTATTGAAATCTTAAAAAACTTTTTTTGATTTTGAAGGAACTCGAAAAAATATTACAATCCATACGTCAGTAGTAAAATGTAACCATTCTGCAGTAGTTCGGATCATTAAAAAGTCTCAATTCTACCCAATTAACAAACATATGGAGTGAAGCTACAGGTATAAGTGTATGCACTTCCACTATGAGGAGAAAACTGATTAGTTTTGAATTGAGAGGGTGTAAAGCACAAAAGAAACCATTGCTTTCCGAAAAGCAAAAGCTGAACCGTTTGAAATGGGCAAAGGAACATCTAAAGCGTACCACAGATTAGTGGCAAAAAGTATTATTTGGTGGCATCTCCTCCCGAGGCTGCATATCATCTCTGGAACAATGAATGCCACCAAATACATCGAAGTACTACAGAATAAAATGCTGCAAAGTGGAAAAGATTTGTTTGGCGAAGAAAGCTTTCAGTTTCAAGTTTCAACGTACCTTGTCATAGAGCAAAGCTAATTAAATCATAGATGGAGGTGGATGGAATTAACAGATTAGACTGGCCAGTGCAATCTCCCGACCTGAATTCCATCGAAAACTTGTGTAACAGAATATCAAAAATCATATCGAGATAAAAACCAACGACAAAGGTCACTTTCATGGAATCTCTAATTGACACCTGGCATTACTGTATCACAAGAGACAAACTGGGAAAACTGGTGAATTCCATGCCCAAGAGATGTCAACTAGTCATCAAAACAAGGGTTGACCGATTAAATACTAAAATCAATTTTAAATAAGATCATATTTTGCATAATGCAATGTATGTTTTTTGTCAAGTTTTTTATATTTTGATTAAAGCTTTTTTTTACTAAATTACTTCAACGTTTTTTTATTTTATCATTGTCATGAATTCTTTAGTTAAGATAGAGCTGATGTAGAGAATATGGTTGAAATGCATTTTAGTGAAGTACGTTAACCCCTTACGTTCTTTTTTGAAAAAAACCGACATATGATTTAATTTTTTGTGATCAAACTTGTTATTTGATTTTGTCCCGATTTTACATAGCAAAAAATCTTCTGCTTTTTTCTAAGAAGTGCCCTATTTATAGTATGTTCTAAAAAAATAACTTACAACAGCTAGTTTTCGACTGTCGTATACATTTCAACCGTTTCAACTGCACGTATACCGTTACTCATTGGCTTAACACGTGTACGAAATTTTGTCACATTTTCCTAGTTATTGTTTGATCTAAGCGCTCGGTTTTCGACGTTTGAGACATTTGGTACCGATACACTTGCGTCATTGTTTTTCTAACGATTATGTATTGTATTAGTGTAACTGTAAGAGCATTCTTATATAAAAATTTGAAGCGTGTGTACGTTTTATTTATTAATATTTGTTTCTTTCTAAAAAATTACACAAAAAATTATAGATGATAAGATATTCTTAAGAACAGTCGTTACTGTTCTTTGTGTCGCTTATTTACAATTAGTTAACCTTGAAAACGCTAAACTTGCTCATATACAAAGATAATCACATTATCTTACGATTAAATAAATATAAACATTCTCACATTTCTCACTTTATGCGTTGACTGAAGAAATGTCAACGCTTTATCTTAGTACACAAGATAAATTTGATAACTTTGAAAAAACTGTATTATAAGAAGCTTGTAAGAAAAAATTCATCAGAATTATTTCCTGTACTTTTTCTATTAATTTACCTAATTGCTTATTAATATTTGAAATTTTTAACAATCACATATCGTCCGATTTAGCAATTGTAAATGCTAAGGCTTGTTAGAAATGCGTATATCTCATAATGCGTTCAAGGTTTTACCACATTTTACAAGCTTCTTAGCTTCTGATATGGTTTCTGTCCTTTTCTTTTTACGGAGCGGGAAATCACAGTCACATCACTATTAGATAGACAAGGCAAGCTACTCAGCACGCAATATCCCTCTCGCTCACTCCTAGCGGAACGTTTTCAAACAATGCGCATATGGCATGGTTTTTCCCCCTTTGATAACATATAACCGATTCCCAAGAAATTTTGAAATAAAACATTATTTGTGCAAGTTTTGTTTTAATAAATGATAGCTATTATCAGGAATTTAAAGTACTAAAAATTTTGAAAATACGCAAATTTTAAGTGTTAAAAATTATCAAAATAATCACCAAACAAAGAAAAATAATCGTTATTGGTTTAGTGTTATCGTTTTATTGACGTTGCCAAATGAATAATACAAAAAACGATATACTAATCTTACAGACTAGATAAAATATAACGACACTAGCATTAAACCAAATTCCTTGAAACTTTTTGTATCTAAATTTTATTATCTACACCATAAGAATACCAGAAGTGTTAACTAATATCGGATTACAGTATTGTTGTTATTATACGTGCAACTATCATCACCATTACTGTAAGGAAGTATTTACAAAGCACAACAACAACCACAGTTGTAATATTTTTCTATGAATTAATTGTTCGTTACACTTTGACCTTTGTTAGCGAAAATCAAACGTTTTGAAGTGGACAATAGTTATTTATTTAACGAGTTTCTGTGTAAATTGGGCATTTTTTTTCAAAGTAGACATTTTAAACCGGAGAAGAAAAAACGCCCAATTTAGAAAGGTACATACGAGTTGAATACATTTTATTGTTCGAACAGACTACGAAGCCCCCAAAGTCTTAAAATCTCTCAAAAATTAGCATTTATGACAGTTAAGAACAATAAAACATACATGATTTTCCATGTGTTCACTGGGATTTTTTCTATAATTTATTTAAATGTTTTTTTAGGTTTTAATTCTTCGTGTTATTTCAAGAGTTTGTCTTTCTGTTTTTTTAACCTGTAATAGTTTTTCAGATTTTTTCTCCGAGCGTGTTTATTTTATTTTTTCCGTTTTTGTTTCAGATTTTCAGTTTTTTTCCTAATTTTTTTTCTTGGTTTTTCTCCAAGCGTTTTTATTGTGTTCTTTTCCTATGCTTTTTGGGAGTTTTCCAGTGTTTTTTTCCTGAAGTTTATTCTCTGGTTCTTTGTTTTTCGTGTTTTTATCTAAGCGTTTTTAACCTTACGATTTTTCGTTTTTTTCTATTTCTTTTTCTCTGCTTTTTTGTTTTTTTGTCTTTATGTCAGTACCAAAAAACAGTTTACACATAAATATTTGAAGCATATGTTTTAACAAAATTTAGTACTTGATGTTCTGTTTTTAGCTTCTTTTCTTCCTATCTCTTCCACTTTCAACTTGTAGCAGCCGCTACACATTTGTTTTTTTCATTTTGACAAGGATGTACTCTGTTGTTTGAGGTTGTAGCAGACTAATGTTTTGTTTCAGTAATCCTGCAATGTTCAATGCCAGAGTAATTATGTATATAATGAATTACTTATTATGACTTCTTCTCTGAATTTGGTGATTGATATTTTATTATTTGTAATTTCCTGTAGAAAATAAGCATTTACCAAAGCAGAACCAGTAAGTAATTCGATTGCCAGTTTTTTGTACCATTTTACTTTGCAGAAGGAATCATCATTTGATCTAAGTAATATCTTTTATAAGAACAAAAAGTATAACATCTCTGTTGCTTGATGAGTTGTATTCAACAACTAGCTTTGACTTTTCCACATCTACGCCTCGTTTTCGAACAGAAATCATTTCGGGTATATGCGTGCGTTTAGCGTTGTTACGTCTCGTTTGTCTTTCTATTTTCCTGCAAACAATGCGATATTACTATCTTGAGCAATGAAATAATCTCTAATCTTCTTCAGTAAAGATCTAATTCTGTACACTTTATTTTCGTTAGTACTTACTGCCTTTTTGTCCACAAAATGTCAATTTTTTAGTAGAAGTTGGAACGGATTACTAGATAAATGTTTTATATTATTTCTGTATAGAAAATTATTTGATTAATACGCACATAATAATGCCAAGAAATCGTTCTATTTCTTCTAAATCTGTATTTTTCCAATCACAAATATGTATTTTTGACTAGCGTATCAATTTGTTTCATTCGCGTATAGCTGCAATATATATTTATAAAAATCGTAAGGAGATTTTGAATAGTACTCGTCGATAAATGTTTTAGTACCTTTGTTGGTTAGTCTTGTAAATCAATTTTTTCCTCGTTGTCATTGTTATAAGAAGTTTGAATGCCGCGAAGTGTTAGTACAGTGAAAACGCGAAACCTGGCTACAAAAGCAAGAAAGTCGTTTTGGAAACGTCGAAAAGTTTTAAATTTAATTAAAAACGCCACAGAAGATACCCATCTAGAATATTTTAATAAGTAAGGTTCTGAATCAGTACCTATCTAATACAAATTAATTAGAAATTTAAATCTTTATTTTAGATTATCTCATAAGTTGTAATTGTTTGTACAATCAGTATACTATGTATTACGTACTAGATATTTTGAAATGAATTTATTGTTTATGTGCGATTACAGTCTTGTACCAGAGAAGTTGCCCGAACTTCACCTAGAAAGAACTACAGATTCGCATACTAATCTTCACGGCAATCTGCTGGTTCAAATAGCTTACTTTGTTGAACAATTACGCCGACTAGGGATACATGACGCAAAATGCACGATGGGTAAAATGCTATTTCAACATGAAACTCGCAATGATTTATTGTCGTGTTTGACGTATTTATGCAATACATGTGGAAATGAAATAAAAATAAAAATCCCATAACGCTGACGACATAAATGAAACTTTTGTATGGGGTGGATCTGCAATTGGTTTGGGATATTCAAAATCATAAGAATTGCTGTCTGTTCTCAATATACCTATAATGACAAAAAAAACAGACAAAAAATTATAAGTTGGACTACACTACAAATGGCAACAGTTACTGGTAAAGAATATGCAAGAAAGTGCTACAGAAGAAAAGGAATTAGCTGTTAAAGCTGGAAACATAGAAGATGTTTTTCCATACATCGCCGTGGCAGTCGATGGGGGGTTGAGCAAAAAGGTCATACGGACATAGTTATTTTTCTTTATCTGGAGTAGCGTGTATTATTGGACAAAAAACCAAAAAAATATTATATATTGGGGTCAAAATAAATTTTGTCACATGTATGCCACTGCTAACCGCGAACATACATGTTTTAAAAACTTTTGTAGATTATCAGCAATAATAGAACAAGCAGCTATTGTGGAGGGTTTTAATGAAAGCGAGAAAATGTATGGGCTTCGTTATAAGTATGTAGTTGGCGATGGAGATTCTAGCGTTTACGCCCAAAATAAAAAAAAAGTAACTTATGGGCGTAGTGTAATAAAATTCGAACGCGCTATCCATTGCGTCAAAACATATACTGCAGCTCTATAACGACTTATAAAGAACCGCCATTTCCAAATAGAGACCAGAAATATTTTAAAGAAGTATGTTGGGAAAATATCATCTTGCACAAGAAAAATAATTACTAAATCATCAGATCTGTTCAGTTTAAAGAGACAGCTAAAAGAATCTTTTGCTACCGTGATGAGCAATGATATTAAATTATTAGAACATTTTCTTCTATTTTTAGACATGGAAAAAGCAAGAGATAATGTAATACGAAAGGCAGATCGACTACTACATAATGTAACCACAAATCCAGCTGAGCGATAGTCAATAATATCCAAACTTACAGGTGGTAAGCTAACCAACTTGATAATGAAAAACACGTATTTTACCAGATGTACAGCAGCTGCATTATGTTGTAATATAGGGTCTTTTGGATTTGGATAGCAAAATTGAATGAAGATGATATATGCGATACAGAAGAGAATACTATGGGACAAAGTGAAAATTTGCGTTGGTACGAATCTCGTAGAAACAGAATAACAGCTTCTGTTTTTGGAAAGATTTGCCATCTGCGAGAAAAAACTAATCGCACTGCAATTATTACACAAATCTTTTATTCAACGCCTATAAACAGCAAGGCCATTTCATATGGAATAGAAAACAAAAAAATTGTCATAAAGCGATTTGAAATTTAGTTAGGTGTAAACGTCGAAAGCTACGGTTTTTTTAAACAAAAGTAACAGACTTCCTGAATATTTCTAAAGAAGGATTACAAAGCTAATAATCCTTTTGTGTCAAACGAGACAAAAGTTTTGTAATTATTTCCACTTGAAAAATCAATTTTGCCTAATTTTTCAGTGTACTTTATTTAAAATTAGATAATTTTTTGTAACATTTTTAAAGCTGTCGGATTGAAAGTATCTATTTCTAGGAGTTGTGACAATTTACAAGTAACAAAACATTTGCACAACTCTTGCTTATCTTCAAAAACGCCGTGTTGTTCATAATAATGCACAGATAGTGCATTTGGAACCCTATCCTTTCCTTAATTCCAAAAATAACTAACCTTGAAAGTTCATGACATTATTTCAAAGATCTATGCACAGTACGTATAATCTCATACTCTGTGGATTTAAAATTGGGTATTGTAAAGGGTTTCAACCATAAAAGTTTCCTAATATAATATTAATAATAATAATAATATATAATATAATAATATACAGTCAACAAGCTAAAATCATTATATGTCTCCTGCAGGGTGGATAGATTGAACACAAAAATTTATTTGCATGTGTAACAAAATGATGCCCTTGAACTTGTGCGATCAACAACCTAAAAACGCGCGACCTTGCAATATTTCAATATTAGTGTAGGTAACGTCGAGGAATTTAACGGTATGATAATGAAAATGTGACCCATACATGTATTAATCAAAATAAACTAAAGTGAAATTAAAATGCCTTTTTCTCGGTATATAAACAAGAATAAGGAAATCAAATGTCGGATTCATTAATTACATATAATTTTTTTTCGTGTATTACTAAAATTATTTTTATTGTGTATGTTTTGGCTACATATTAAAATTAAATTCTTATTTTAGTATGTGGGCGATTTCAGCAAAAAGGTAAAATATACTGCAACCAAAGGATATCTTGACATCGCTGTATTTAGTTAGGAATTTTACGCATTGAATCATACCTGAAAAAATGAATTAAAGAATTTTGTTCGGTTATCGTTTTTCCTGAAGAAAAAATTGTTAGAACTTATTTTATCATCGCCATGGATTGTAACCCACATGTTTTGACTATATTTCATGTATTGTATCTAGATAAACAACAACAGCCTCATATTACGGTTTTGTAGATTTAAAGCATGTTCATGGAGTTGATTAAAATGAATCTTATCATTGAAAAATTTGCATAGCTGGTTATTTTTTCAGTAAAATCAACAAACATAAAAACGGAAACAGAAAGGAGACTGTGAAAGAAAAAGAAGAGAAAAACTTAAACCAAATCCAAAACTATATGAAAAATCCAAATAGAAGAAAGAGAACCAAAAACGTAAGAAAAAATGCAAAATTAAACCTATATCCAGTAGAAATGCTAGAGTCAGAACGCGTTGCTGGAAGGAAGCATCTGCAAAAAACAGAGACAAGTTCAAAAGAATAAGAATGTCATCACATTTTGTAGAATATCAGAATATACCTAAACGATATTTTAATCGGTAATACTGGCGTTAAGTAAAGTGTGTGGACGAAAAAGGATTCTGCAAAACAGATCTAAAACTAATAATGAATTAGCAGAGGTAAAAGAAAAGTTAGAATGGACGATGAAACGTTCTATAAAATATAAAATACGTTACTACAGATTACGCGATAAGTGCTTGAAAGAACGGAAAAAAAACTTGATCCCGAGTCACAGGTGGAAAAAAAATTAAATGGTGAACAAGTATCGGATGGTACTAAAAAAACTGGTATTTTCTAAGGCAATGAAGACGCAATCAGAGATTAACTTCAAAGAAAGGGTGAAATACAAGGATAAAAGACAGTTCGTGAAGTGTATATCTAGAAGTATCGTTATCATACAGATGTTTTAGTAACATGAAAAGTTTTGGATCTTATAAATTATTTTCTCCAATTGCACAACAATCAAATAAAAAAGCTGTAATTACCAGGGAAATCAGGGGTACAATTCGATAGTTTTACCAAAAAGATGAAAGCAGTAAAGTAGCTCTAAGTAAAAAAGATTCAAGCACTTTTCATAAAATAAAAAAAACAAAAACGATTTCTCTACGGGACTCTAAAAAAACTATATAAGCAGTTTTGTCAAGAAAAAAAAACGCTTTCAAATCTCATACACACTTTTTTATTAGTATAGACCGTTTTGGGTATTAACTCCAAAATCCTCGCTAAGTGAGACCTACTGTCTTTGTATTACTCTCAAATATAAGACTTTTGGTAACAACAATGAAATTCCTTGGAATAATATCATGGGCAAATTCAGATGCTGTAATTAAAAGTGTATGTTGTAAACCAACAACACAACTATGTCTGGAAAGATTATGCCAACAGTGTAAATGGAAAACTCAAATTTTTTGTGATTTTGTTGGACAAGAACAGACTTCATATAAAAAATGGATCGTTAAAAAAGAAACATGTATTGTTAAGGGGAAAGAGAAAATATGCAAAAAAACTGATAAGAAAGAGTTCTCTATTACAAAATGTTTAGCAATTCAGTTGAAAAGATAACTGACTATTATATACATCACATTTCTAAAATGAAACTTCAATACCAAGCAATGCATGATGTCAAATCGAATTTAGGCGAAAGGGATATTTTAATACACATGGATTTTTCAGACAATTACTAGTGTAAATGTTTCCGAGAAATACAGAGTGCTTATTTTGGCGTATCCAAATTTCAGATTTTCCTCCACACTGTAGTTTGGTATAGTAAGTGTGAAGACGGCGAACTACATTCACATTCTTTTTGCAGTGTCTTAAATAGTTTAAGATATGATCCAGTTGCTATTTTGGCACACCTTCACCTTAGATACTATACATTTTGTTAGCGACGGGCCTACTACTCAGTATAAGAATAAAAATATGTTTTATATATTTGAAATATTGTTTTTCAGCATACTTGAAGCATCGTATATGACTTGAAATTTTACAGAAAGTGGCCATGAGAAAGAGGTCTCAGATGGTGTATGGAGCTGTGTAAAAAGAATAGCTGTAATAAAAGAAGATACTAATAAAAATTTAGATGTAATGATTCCTGTTAATCTTAAGCTTTTTAAAGGCATCATGAAAGCAAGACAAATTGTGTGGTCGTATGAGCATGAAAACCACGTACAAATTTGACGATTAAGTTGTCAAAGTTGCATACGTTCAAGCTTTTGTATTCCGTATTATTTGGGTAAAAGACAGTGGTCTATTTTGACGATTCTAAAGAGGTTGAAGCAACTACTTTAGTTTCAGCATTATTAGAAATGATAGAAACGAGTCAAGAGTTAAATGTCGAAGAGCCTGGTCAATTTGTTTTGGTAGAATATCCTTTGTATTCTCAAATATTTTACGTTGGTCAACTAACAAATTTCGACACCGAAGAAAACGACAAGATTAATTTTATGAAACGAAATACCTCAAGTAAAGAGAATTATGTTTTCATTTGGCCGGAAGTTAAGGACGAAGATATAGTTGAAATAAAAGCGGTTCAAAGAAAGTTACCTGTGCTAAAGGCTTTAAGAAGAAGACGCTTTCTACTTGGTGATCTTAATTTCAATCATACCAAGTTATAATTTTAGCTTAGGAATATTTCTTTTGGTATAAATCAGTTGTTACTTTTTTTATTAGTTCATTATTTTTTCATTGTATTCTATTTTATTTATTTATTTTTTGTTATTATTAAATCCCGAGTCAGATGTTATTTTTCTAAGCTTTAGCAATTTTATTATAGTTGGTTATATTGTCTTATAGTAGGTATTCTATTTGAAAATGTGCACAGAACTATGTAGAAATCATATCCGTGGACAGGGATCAACTACATGGACGTTATATTTCCTTATTTCATTCTTTTTCATTTTTCGAAACTTATTTTTTACCATTTGGCTGAAATTGCCTATGTACTAGGCACCGACAGAAAATTCTAAATTCATGAATTCGGCATTCGCTTTCTTTATTTTTCTTTATATACCGAGAAAAAACTTATTCAGTTGGACCTATTTTATTTTGACCCTTAAAGACTAGTATACTTAAGGGTTACTTTTACTAAAATTTTCGTAGTATGGACCACACCGTATGGACGCAAGTTAAAACTCGATGGCCTAGAAGCAATACCTCGTATATCCATTTTTTTCAAAAATATCGATTTTTGCGCCAATATACTTAAGATAAATGACTGCCTATACTGACAATTCCTCGTATTTGTTTGACTAATACAAACGCTCGAATCAACTTGTGGCAATACCTCCATCAAAATATCTTAATGCTAAAAATGTCGATTTTTCTTAAATCTTGAACATTTTAGCATTTTGGACGTACGAGGTATTGATTCTAGGCCATCGAACTGTTTCATAATTAGTTGAAAAATTTATAAAACTAGGAAATCTTAAAAACATGAAACAGAGATATAATCGAAACTTAGCACAAAACGTGTAAAATTAATATTAGATTGTTTTTATTTTATTCATAAATACCACAAATATATTTAGGTAAAGCATAAGTAAACAGCTATTTCCGAATAAAGATCTTGATATTTTTTCTAATCCTATAACACGGTTATTCTTGGAGTTTGAAACTCAGCTGTTGAGAAAGTCAAGGTTATTAACATTAAATCAGTCCTTCTACTTTTATTTTGTTTTCCTTCTAAAGAAGAAAAATTCTATAAAATTGTTGGAAGAATCGAGCTTAAAGAACACCGATACGCATAGTTCCCTAACGTGTATAAGTATATACACCAACGCTGGAGACCCGCGCGGTCGAACGCGGGGAAAGCTTAATCGCACGGGAATTAAGACAAATGAAAATTTATAATTAAACACAATTCCCGTATCTTACAAAAATACTACATTTTCTTTTGAAATTTATCTTTGTTCATATACAAACAACAAGTAGATGGTCCTTAATGGAATGTAATGTAACAAATTCATTATTTAAAACGTTTTTAAGAAAGCTCAAACTTATGAATTCGTTTTGGTTCTTTTTTGTGTACGAACTGTATTTTACTGTATTGTACAAAAAATAAATTACAACCATCTGGAAAACGTTTGTAGTTAGTTTTTATAGGTACTACAATAATTTTGTTTGCGTTTTCAGTAAATTATTAATCAACTTTTATTGTTATTCAAATTAAAATATTTGTTGCCCTATTTTAAGTTATAATCAGAAATTATATTAAAACTGTTATTGGTTTTTACATTATGAGATAATGACTAAAAAAATAGAAGTGAGAGTAGAAAAAAACAGCGAGGTTAGAATGATTTCTTTGTATTATTTATTGGCTAGCGTTTCCTGTTTCGTTGCGCGCTTATGATGCACTTTGATATGATGACCTTGTAATCGAGTCGCTGAAAACACAAATCTAATCTGTTCTGTGATCTGTCAGTTGTAAAAATGGTCGTGAACGTCGTGAAAGTTTATCAATTACCATTGTCTACTGTGCAGGATAGTTTCCGAAAAGTTATATTTAAATTAATGGTTTAATAACGATCTAGTGTAATACCACAGGTAACACGTAGTAGTTAATGGTGAGTACAAAATCTCTTATATGCACAATTACATATTAATTTGACCTAATTTAACCTAATTTAACTATTATCCATTTTTGTTAGTCATTTATGTTATTGTATTTCAATTTAGTCGCGCTTTTACATTCACATTGTAATTATGTAGTTACTGCAGTTTCACTTATACTTGCTTAAAATCTCCTCTCGTGTGTAATATGTGATAAATAATATAAATTCTAATTTGTTTTAGAAATGTCTTCAATGTGCAAAGGGTTTTTGTTTGGCCATTGAACCAACACGACGGCACTTATACCAAATGCTACATTTTTCAAATTACAATTTAGTAGAATTAATAAACCAAAATTGACCTTTCATAGAAGAAATCCATGTAGAATTAAATCTATTGGTATTTGCATAAAAAACCATATTACGGAAAGCCTGATCCCATTCGATTGTGCTGTTAAATTGGAAGGTAGAGAACGTTTTAACCCAGACAGCATCTGATGCAAATTTAAACAAATTGGTAGGTCAAAAAGTTTTCGTTAAACTTATTGTAATGCAAGGTTATTCATATTACAGATTATGCAATGGTTGGTTGTCAGGACAATTTAATACAGGGTCGACATTATGACTATCCTCTTAACTATTTATTGTGTTAATTTTGTTTGGATCGAATGCCAGTACGGGTAGAAGCAAGTGTCCTAGTTGTGACAAATATGGTTTTCCTCACAACCTATTTTGGATAAAGTGAGTAACATTAACATTTTTTAAAATGATAGAGCAAATCTGAATGTTTTCTATAAAGTATCTTGATAAGTACAATTGTACTTTGTTGTACAAACAAGAATTCACTGTCGTCTTTTGTATTTGAGTAATATTTCACAGTTTAGTAACACATTTATCAGGATGCTATTGGGAATATTTGTTTTGGTTGTTTAATTGGAATAAAGCATTCTTATATTCTGTTCTTCTCTTAGTTTTCTCAAATCAAATATTCAACCAGTTGTTTGTTACTCAGACAGTTGAAATTTGGCAGACGTTCTTTTTAAACATTTTGAACTGCATGAATTTTTAATTTATACTTATAGTAAGTATAAACAGCAAATTACCTAATCTAGGGTTAAATTCAGAAATTGTTAAAGGCAACCTTAGCTTGCACTGTTCCTAACATATTTAGTTTAGTTAGTATTTTACCTGTTAATAAGATTAAGATTAAGTTAGTTCAAAATTAGAATGAAAAAAGTTTAGTATGAAATGAGAGTTATGTCAATCTAACCCTAGAGGTTAGGTATGACAATATTAGTTCATTTTGAAAAATGTTGGAGTTACGTTTTGTATAGCAAGTTTGTATATGTAAAGTTTTACTTACAGGGGTTACCTAGGTGACTAAATATTTAGAAATTTATATGTTGGATCTTTGATATTGGAATTTTTAATTGGTTTGACTTAGTTTTTGCTCATTTCTTAATTTTTTGTTAAATGTGTAAATCCATGCTTCAAATAAGACTAGAAACAATAAAATCTGCTTATTCAAAAACTACTATTTTTTGGGATATCTTTAGATGCAATAGAAACTTTTGCCTGTACATGATACTGTTATTTCGTTGACTCTATTTTCTTATTTGCTAACTGTTAATCTGCAAATTTTGATAAATTTTGACTGATAAGATTTTAATTTACAGCTTCAAAACTTCTCGTCTAAAGCTTTTGTTGTTGCCAAGTCTTTGTTTAAGACATGGTACAAACATTCTTCTATTATACATCTGGAGAATTCCATTTCTAAACCTACAAAAAATAAAAGGAAACATCTGGTGAGTTCATTAATTTTTTGTATTAACCTTTTAATTAGTTTGAGTTTGTAGGTTCCAATTCTAGATACAAGTCACGATCACCACAGTCAGTACGATTGTTTATCAAAAACCAGGTGGTAAAGCGCAACTCTACAACTCCTGTAAGACCAAAACCTAAGCCATTAATTAATTAAACGTCCAAGTTTTCGGTAACACATGGAAGAAAAGACATTGGCCATTACAAATTGAGTTCGCGTGTTGATGGAAAATATTTGGACACAATGAAAGAGAACGCAGAGAAAATTGTAAGCATAAAATGAAAAGCATTGATGGGAAACGCTCTACACTTTTCTATGCTATCATTACTAAAATTACGTCATTCAAAAGACTAAAAATTATGAAGACAATTTATTTATTTCATCACGTTAACAAATCTAAAATAAAAATCAATTACAATTTTAGAATAAGTAGTTCACGTTGTTTGTTTAAATTTAAGCTTTTATACATCTTTCAAAAATTAACGTTTATAGCCTTAAATTTGATGCTTAAGAACAGTCAGGTAGCTGTGTAATTATTGAACAATAGGTGTTAATAGTATCCAGTGTGTCTTACAACTTACCTACCGGTTCTTAAGCTAAACTTTGTTTTTCGAGTACCTGGCCTGTACCTATTATTGTCAAAACTGCATGAAAAATAGTTTGATTTGTTAAAAAAGCTTTCTGATTCTTCTTTCTTCCGTTTTGTAATTACATAACGGGGTTAAGACGCCTTTGATTTCATCACACGTTACAGCGTTTTTTCTTTCTGAACATACTTTATATATGTACCTTTTAATCCTTCATTTTGCTTGAATCTAATGTATCATTTTTATTGTAGGTAAACTGGTTTGCTTTACAATTGACCTGCAAGATATAGACGAACATCTAAATAAGAGCCTTTGTTGTAGTGTAGCATTTGTAGCATAGATAATGTAATATTTAAGTTATATAAATCATCCCATTTTATTCCCAAGAAGTTGTAAGGGTGATAAATATTTTGTTGATTTTGTTTGTTTTGTGAATTTAAACTGTACAAATTTGGATGAATAAATATAAATAACAGATGAATTTGTTAACTTCTTGTTGATCATAAGTGAATTAATATTAAAAAAAGCATAGTTTCGTTTATAAGCTTTATTTGATCTACTTTGACGTATACTAGAAATTAAGGAATTTACATTAAAGTTGAAATGATGAGCGATAGTATTTTAATGTAGTGATCTTTACAATTGGGACATTCTTCTGTATAGACATGGAGTAAATACTACATCAACCAAAAAGTAAACAATTAATTGAAGATATATTTTATTTTTGTGTTTATGTATGTCTTAATTCAATTTAAACTCATTATATTTGCTAATTAAAATGTGTTGCAGCACCTATGATTTATTAAATTTTAATAATTAAAGTTATTAATAGTTTAAGTAATTTTCAAATGGTGGTACCTATTCTAACTCATGATTATATTGGTTAATTATCATTATATGTGTTAGCAAAGTAACGACTTGCTTATGACTTATTTGTGAACGCCATATCTCATACTCAGTTTATTCACCATTTGTACTGTGACTACAGTAATAACTGATTCAATTATCCTGTATGGTGCTTTTGTTAGTTTAGAGCAGTATATAATACACATAACAACTGTTAATTATCTATTACATTACATATATACATTTTAAGAGGACTCAAATATATGACTGCTTTTACTAACGTTTTAGATTCAGCACATTTTTTTCAATATCTCGAAATAAGAAAGCTTTTCACTTTTGCTTAGTAATTTTGATAAATTTGAGTAATTGCAATTATTTATATATAATTATTATCTATTATAAACAATTAATTAATTGTTTATAACAAGTTCAATTATTTGCACGGTATTACTGCGCCTCAGTTTCCACACACTGCCGCATGGTGTTGATGTGGTGAATTCCTACTATATCACGGCGTAATAATGCCTGTTCTACAAACATATATATATATATATATATATATATATATATATACGTAAGTGTTGAATTATGTGGCACCCACTATACCTATTGCATAAAAGACACCCGGGTGTATAAATTCTTTGATAATATATGTCATTGTGGCATATCGAGGTGTATGATGCAAATGGCACCCATTTGTATAAAAATATATGTTTAAAATAGTAAATGACACCCAACATTGTTGTCATATAAATTAAATAGTAAAGGTGCCAGTTAGTAAATATTTCGTTTTTAATTAAACTGTATGTATATGATTATATTTCACTTCTATCATGCTGCTTATATAGAGTGGGTGTTTGAAAAAAAAACATCCCTGCTTTAGGACACTTTTGGGACACAACTTTAAGTGTCAAACTTGACATTGACACATCAACCCTCTGAACCCAGCAACCCCTAACTTAAGAATTTAAATAAGGGAAGGGGGTTGATCGAACCTTCATTTAAAACCACCTGCAATTCTCTATGAGGACAGCATGGCAGAAAGTGGTTTTATTGAATTTTTTTGTGTTCCTATGAAAAACAACCCTCTAGATTAAGTAAAGTGGGGGAGATTAGTTTTTTAACAAACACTTTGACAGGTCGATTCTTGATTTTTAGTAAATAACTTGAGATATTAAACTTGACATTGACACATCAACCCCGTAGCTCTAACAACCCCTAACTCAAAAATTTAAATAAGGAAAGGAACTCGAATGACTCTTCATTTAAAGCGTCTTTAAATTCTCTATGCGACAGCATGGCCAAAAATAGATTTATCCAATTCTTTTTCGTCTTCTTTAAAAACAACCCTTTAGATTAACTAAGGTGGGGAGACTAGATTCTTAAAAAACGCTCGGGCAGATCGATTCTTGATTTTTAAAAGACAACTTTAAATTTCAAACTTGACATTGACACATCAACCCCCTAGCTCCAGCAACCCTTAACTCAAGAATTTGAATAGGGGAAGGAGGTCGAATGACCACTCATTTAAAGCGTCTTTTAATTCTCTATGCAACAGCATAGCTGAAAATAGTTTTTTCCAATGTTTTCTCGTCTCTATTAAAAACAACCCTCTAGATTAACTAAGGTGGGTAGACTAAGTTATTAAAAAAACACTCAGACAGGTCGATTCTTGATTTTTAGGAGACAACTTTAAAAAATCAAACTTGAAATTGACACATCATCCCTCTAGATCTAGCAACCCCTAATTCAAGAGAAGGGCGTCAAACGACCTGTCATTTAAAAGGTCTTTTAATTCTCTATACGACAGCAAGGCCAAAAGTAGTTTTATTAATTTTTTTTGTCCCCATAAAAAACAACCCTCTAGATTACGTAATGTGGTGGTGTTGTTTAGAAAAAATCCTAAAACACGTCACTTTTGACTTTTTCAACGAAACATTTTGGCGTCAAATTTGATTTTGTCAGGTCAACCTTCTAGCCCCAATAACCCCCAACAAAAACAAAAATTATAGTAAGGTGGTCGAGTAACCCTGATTTTAATGGTTTCTTGATTCTCTACGTGTGTGCATGATTGTTTTTAAGTTTGTAAAAATTTTAAAAGTGTAGAAAAATTTAAAACATCAAAATTCAGCATCAGAAGAAATTTTTATTAGTTCAACAAATGCTCAAATTGTGCGCCACCAACTTCCATACAATAATACAAATTCTGCTCTAAACGTTTCCTTACATTTTGGAAGATCTATGACGTAATTTAGCGGCATTCTTCAATATTGCGTCGACGAAATTTTTCCTGAGACCCTGGTTCCGTTGCGTAAATTTTAGTTTCTTTTTACTGTCGCATAGAAACTTGAAAGACGCTTCAAATTAGGGGTGGCTCGACCTATTTTCCATATTTAAATTCTTCAGTTAGGGTTTGCTGGAGCTAGGGGGTTTATCTGTTAATGTCAAGTTTCACGTCAAATCTTAAAAAAAAATTAAAAATACAAAAGCATGAATATAATTAATTACGAAATTTAGTAGTAAAGTTTTTGATCTGTTAATAAATAATCCTGTGTTTTGAGTTTTTTAAAAGTGTAATTTTCGGTTAATACTTTTTAGAAGGGCAGATTATGGTGTATTGATTTTTATACTCATCAATGGGTATCTTGCTAAGTACTTTATTAAAATAATTATAATTTTAAAATTGTAGGTTTAATATAAATTTTCATCAATTCTTTGTCATAAGAAACGTTAGATGTAGTGTTCGTTTTGTTTTCTAATGTTTTGTACGTACAAAATTACCAGAAAGGATCAAGGTAAATACTGAGGTAAAGGTAAAAGTCAGAAAGTTTAAAAATACAAAACTAAAAATACATTTTTTTATTATTAAATTTGTATTTACATTTATCAAATTTTCTTTGTGGACAATGTTTACGTCTAGCAACTTTAAAGAAGTAACTACTTTTTAGGATGCGGCTGTCAATTTCTAAATTTCTACAACTTGTCTCTGATGTTTTCTATTTTAATATTTGATAAAAAATCTTTGTTTATTTACATTAAAAATGTATAGAATGCTTAAGAAAAGTCAAATATAACTGTAAATAATATACATTTGGTTAGGTTTTCCAATATGGTAGTATCATTTTATAATAAAAATATAATTTTGATTGTTAAATTTAAAGTTATTTTTTACATTGAAAAAAAATGTTAAATTTCAAAAATCTTCAAAAAATAACATTTTTTGTTTACAACACTTATATACCAATTTAATAACAAAAAAATGTGTGCGTGTACTAGTGTACACACGTAAGAAGTGAAACTTCTTTATTTTTCGCAAAATGATCTACATGCAACTTTTCAGAAATTGGTTAAATAAAGTTAAATTAGATAAAGTTTAAACAAAAGGATTTTATTATCATAGACATGAATACAAATAATACAATTATTTCACTTTAACTTTTTGCTACTAAGATTATTACAGCATTTCATTAATTGTAATAGAATTATTACTATCATTGTCATCGTTATTATATATTTTTGTAATTAATGGCTTATGGTAACTGAATTTTAATGAAATCATATACATTGACCGATAGTTACAATCAGAAACGGAGGTTAACCTTAAATATCTTAAATTTAAATAAATAAAGTTAAATTAGATAAAGTTTAAACAAAAGGATTTTATTATCATAGACATGAATACGAATAATACAATTATTTCACTTTAACTTTTTGCTACTAAGATTATTACAGCATTTCATTAATTGTAATAGAATTATTACTATCATTGTCATCGTTATTATATATTTTTGTAATTAATGGCTTATGGTAACTGAATTTTAATGAAATCATATACATTGACCGATAGTTACAATCAGAAACTGAGGTTAACCTTAAATATCTTAAATTTAAAAAAATAAATACCACAATCCCACCCAAGTATTAGAAAAAGAGATATAATTACTTACTTTTGTTAAAAATCCACTGGAATTAGAATTAAAATAAAGCCTTTGATTTTGTTGATCACTTTAGTACTCTTCTTTATTCTTCTTTATTTTTCGCAAAATGATCTACATGCAACTTTTCAGAAATTGGTTAAATAAAGTTAAATTAGATAAAGTTTAAACAAAAGGATTTTATTATCATAGACATGAATACAAATAATACAATTATTTCACTTTAACTTTTTGCTACTAAGATTATTACAGCATTTCATTAATTGTAATAGAATTATTACTATCATTGTCATCGTTATTATATATTTTTGTAATTAATGGCTTATGGTAACTGAATTTTAATGAAATCATATACATTGACCGATAGTTACAATCAGAAACTGAGGTTAACCTTAAATATCTTAAATTTAAAAAAATAAATACCACAATCCCACCCAAGTATTAGAAAAAGAGATATAATTACTTACTTTTGTTAAAAATCCACTGGAATTAGAATTAAAATAAAGCCTTTGATTTTGTTGATCACTTTAGTATTGATATATTATTTATCACGTCGCTATTGCGTTTCAGAAATAAAAAAGATGGCGCGTAACGGAAAATGTGACGCGTAACCGAAAAATGTGACGGTAAATTTTTTTCCAACGCCGATAAAGAAGTTTCACTTCAAAAACAACAAAAAAGATAAATCACAATCATGATAAAGCAAAGGAAAACCGTACAACAAAAACCAAATAAGAAAATGGGTCAGAAATCAATACAATTTATAGAACCTCGCATCTTTAATCAGATATCCATGCAACTAAAAAATATTATAACAGTGAAACAATTAGCAAACAAGATTAAAAAGTAGATGTTTCAAGAAAAAACTGGAATTCTAAAACCTGGAAGTACTTAAGCTAGTGTCTAGTTCTAGGGACATTGTTATAAATTAGGCTAGCCACCTGTGTTTAAGATGAAAAGAACAGAGAAAAAACTAAACAATTTCGACTATAAACTAAGTGAAAATTATTAAACCTCAAAATAAATTTAATGAGATGACACATTTCAAAAGACAATTTTTTATAGTACTAAATATTACGATCTTTTATTTATTTTTTAATTTATTTAATCATATGCAACAGCACCACAGTTACCGTAACAACAGTTTAAGTTATAGAAAGTAAGTAGTAAACGACGCGCGTTTATGTATGCTGCAGAAACAGAAAAAAACTCAATTAGAATCAATCTTGCAGAAAATACAAATTAGAAGCAAAAAAAACAGTTGTTTGAACGGATGAATCACAATTTAAAGTTTTTGAAAGCAAACGTCGTACATTTCAGTTTATCAACAACTAATAAAAAATATTGGAAAAAAAAATAAAAACTATAAAATATGGAAATGATAGTACTATGATTTAGGGTTGTTTTTAAGTGCAGTAAAAATTTCATAAAATAGCTAACAAAATGACTAGTAAAACAATTACTTACTTCTTTAAACTTACTTAAAAAATACTCTTCTTAACGCTTTATAATACTTTAAACAACAAGAAATTGTTTATTTTTTGTTTAATAAGTTTTTGTTGTAATATATTTTTTTTACAAAAATCAATTTTCAAATACCAGAAACTTAAAATAGAAAATAATATACAAGTTAAAGTTCCTACGCTAAAATAAGCATAAATTATTGCTTATGAAAAACTAATTAAAACAAATATTGAACATTTAATATTAATTAATCTTTGTAAAATTATATTTTTTAAATTTAGAAATAATTTTGAGACATACAATATAAAAACTATCTAAAATATTTTAATTGATTATTTTGTTAATAAATATCAAATAGTGTAGTGTTTTAAGTTAAATAATTAAACAAAAACATAACTGACATCAAAAAGCATTATCAAGTTTTTATTAAATCAAAATGAGTTACGCAAGTTATATTTTAGTACATTTATTTTGTTACGATATCGCACTGTTCAACAATGTTGCCGCTAAAAATGGTGCCACAATCTACAACAATTATCGGGGTGCCATATAGTCAATACGTCAAAATTATATACACCTGTATATCGCACAACGCCCTCTGTCTTATTATGAATGAACCAAACTGTATAAATCTGACCACCAATTGACAAAATGGCTCCCAAGCAATTTTTTTGCGTACGTGCTTAAAAAGTGTTGATAAGCTCTAGAAAAATTTTTAATGTAAAAGTACTGTGGCTCCCAAACTTGGGTGCCTCTTTGTATTTTTGGGTGCCACAATAACAATGAATACCCAATTATGGTGCCACGATGACAATTTTTATGTATATATATATATATATATATATATATATATATATATTAATTTAAAGTATTAGTGCGTAAGACATTTGTTATTCAGAAGTTTATACATTTTTAAAACAGCTAAAATATATAGCGCCCTATTAAAAAAATTGTATTTTTATGAATATTGGTAAAACTGGAGGTTAAATTGTTTTTTTGATTGCACTGTTGTAATCCACAAAAATTGTTTCAACTTTGCTAATTTAACCTAATTCGTAGCTTTAATATTAATAAAAATAGCAACAATAAACAAATAACTTTGAACATCTTGTATATTTAATTCTAATTCAAACTAAAATGAAAACGCATTGCATGCACACATTGAGATAAATGACAAATTAATTTTGTACACCTCATACAAATACATACTTCATAATGTAATATATTTGTTATATTACATAATGTGTACCTACTAGCTTACGCAAGAGTTTGCAGAGAATAACTAATATATGACATTATTACATTTTGCTTACCTTTTTACCAGTTGATAAAACCACTGCTATAGATGATGCAATGCACATACTAACTGCGTGTGAAACGTTTTGCTAGTTTTGCTAATTTTTTACAATGAAGGTTTGTTTATAATTTAAGATTAGTTATTCATAGTATATGCTTTTAAATAGGTATTGATGTAAACACATTTTCGTAAAAATTTTATGAATATTAATCATAACAAGTGATAACTAATTCAGCGGAATACAAAACGGTTTTCGCCGCCCAAATTTTTTTGTAAATCAGTTTGTTTCCCCGGATTTCTCACGTTTTGTTTTTAAAATTTTCTTAGTTTTGTACACTAGATAACTTTTACGAATCGCCTCAAATCAATTTTTGTTCTACATAATACATAGCTACTATTAAGTACTATCGGAATCGGACTTATTTTTCTTAGCTAGGAAAAGCTAAACATAGGTTTTACCATTGCCGACGAGTATAAAAATTTGTAGCCAAAAGCAATGCTGCAATTGATCAAGTTGGCAATGCACATTCCTAGCGAATTATACACTATACTTTTTCTACAACTACATATTTAACTATTTATCAAAGTCAAATAAAAATTAAACCTTTTACAAGAAGAAGCAATGCGAAAAATAAATAATCTAAAATTAAAAATTTATGTTGGTAGTACCTAAAGCACACTGTTGGTTTTTTCAATCACAATTAAGAAATTATATGTCAAATACGTGTATTTATTTTATTTCAATTTGTGTGCGTTTAGTATTACAAGTTATAAATTGGTATGATGGTTAACTGGTATTATTACTTATTTCTTGACTTTTAGGTATTCATATGTTTTGATAAAAACGGGATTATAATTTATGTTTTAATTACGTGTAATGTTATTTAACCTCAAATTATTACCTACTTTATTTTTTTTTAATTTCAAGTAAAACTAAAACTAAAACGGACGCTTTTAGATGTGTTGCAAGCCTCTACAGAATTCGCTTTTTTTGTTGAAAGTATAAGATCTAGTAACTTAAATAATTACAAAAGCTAGTTGTATAGCCGTCTTGAAACATTTTGTGTAATTTTCAAGCCAAAAATGTATAAAATTATTTACAAAAAGTGACAAAAGTGCGCCCTAAGTATGTGTCTAGTTTATAAATACATATAGGCTGTATAAAATTGTCAAACGCGTTTAATTGGCATATTAATTTCTGGTTTGTTCACAATTTTATTTGTTATATTAATGATGCTAATTCTTATTAGCGAAAAATGTTTAATTAATTTCTTAAAATAAAATACTAAAAAAATACATAAATTTGTGAAGAAGACTTTAAGAAGATTAAAATATAATTTTAAATAGTACTCCACTTAGAGTAATGAATTACTTACATAGTTTTTATATGCAAATAAATAATTATTAAAAAATTTATGGCCAGACGAGAAACGCGACACGAAATGCAAAGTGTTGCTTATTCCCTGACAAATTTCTTTAATTTTATAGAACCCCCTATACAATAAACTTTTGTAATTATTTCATTTTTTTTAAGTTTCTAATAGTGTTTTCCATATCATTTCATATTTTGTTTAAACAACTAAAGAAATTATCAAAGTATTGATGACAGAGTTATCTCATAGTATAAGATACTATGTATGAACAATATAATAACTATAAATAGCTGTAAAGGTGGTAAAAGTTGTAAGTTGATTTTAAACCCGCGTAATTCAAAGTAGCTTGAATAAAAGTGCGGCATAAAACCACAACGTAAAGGACATTGGGATTAATGCAATGTCAATGCAATTGTGCAAATGCCAGCAGATTAAACTACTGGACGCCCAAATTGACCTTTTGGAACTCATTAGCAGTAAGATAAATAAAAATAAAAGAAAAATCAACAACTTCAAGCTAGTGATGGGAATTCTAGTTTTTTTTACGAACTAGTTCACCAGGTCTCGTACAACAAACTGAACTAGTTCAATGTACTAGTTCTTTAGTACATTTAGGACCACCAACGCATCGAAAGATGCATAAAACAGTTTGTGGTGCAGATTTGCATTTTGTTCAGAGAGAAGATATATTTAGAGGGGAATCTCCTGTATATAAACTTGGAACACAGTTTATGGCGCCCTACAACGGTTGTGGGGAAAACAAATAGCGCGAATTTTAAACTTAATGTGTGGGTGTGGGTAGCACCCATTATTATTACAATGGTTTATTTTGAATGTTTTCTTGTTTTTGAAAGAATAGTTATGAAAATTGTCACTTTTTTATAATTATGCGTTAAAAAAGCGACTTATTTTATATAACATTTTTTATTTGCACAAATACAATACAAATATTATTTTTATTTTACCTAGGGGTGGTCCCAATATGGTTCCGGCACCGCGACCTGTAGGTCTATTGTGCTCCCCGATGTTTTCTACCCTTCTAGAATACCTGTATCTTTGACAAAGTCCAGGATTTCAGTAGGGCGAATCTTCGTTACTTCCTCTTGTGTAATCTTTTTATTTCCAAGTAGGCGTTCCCTTGCCCTTGTGAAAGCTTCACAGTGGCAGATGACGTGGTATGGAGTTTCTTCCTCCTCACCACAACCCCTGCATAACGGGCTATCAGTCAGTCCCATTTTATGCAGGTATTTGTTTAAACGACAGTGGCCTGTCACCATCTCTGTCGCAAGTTTAATCTTCGTCCTACTTAACTTTAAGATAGACGTTGCTAAGCCCCCGTCTTCCAGAAAGACCTTAGAATGATCCTGTCCTGGGACTTTCGACCAGTGTCTGCAGTGCTCTTTCGTGATTATTGCTTGAATCTCCTGTTTGGCTGTGTTATATGTAATCCCACAAGCCGGTTCAGGGCCTATGAGTGGTTTTGCACTTGCCGCCCTGGCAAGCCCGTCAGCAACCTGGTTACCCGCGATCCCCGCATGCCCAGGTGCCCATACTAGTGTAACTGTATTACACCTACATAGTGCGTTTAGCATTTGTGTGCATTCAAGTACTAGCCTTGAGTTCACCACATATGATTCTAATGCTGCAATCGCTGCTTTGCTGTCTGTGACTATAAAGAATCTCCTGTTAGAAAGGTTCTCTTTTAATAGTTGAGCAGATGCTGTCAGGATTGCATATACCTCGGCTTGGAACACGGTCGCTTTTTGACCTAAGCTTACAGAGATTCTGCAGCCCTGTCCATTGCTCCCGTACACTCCAGAGCCAGTGCCCTCAGTGGTTTTTGAGCCATCTGTGTAATACACGATTCCATTCAGCTTTGTTTTGTTGGAATTGTTCTCCCAGTCGTAACGGGTGGGGATTGTTGTCTTAAACAGTTTAATAGGACAAACTGTTTTAGGTATTTTCTCAGTTATCATACTGAGGTTTTTGTCTTTGGAGATCTCGTCAAAGATGGTCGAATGCCTCACCCTTGACGATCCCTCCTCGCCGTTGACTCTCAGGCGGTATGCCCCTCTGAGTGCCTCCGCCCTAATTACTAGGTGTAGTGGCGGCAGGTCCAGGAGAGTCTCCATGGCTGCCGTCGGAGTGGTTATCATTGCCCCTGTGATTCCAAGGCAAGCTCTGCGCTGTACCTTGCTGTGTATCTGTATGGCCCTCTGGGTGAAGGTCTTATGCCACCACACCAGTGAGGCGTACGTAATGATCGGTTTGATCATTCGAGTGTATATCCAGTGGGTCATCTTTGGAGATAAGCCCCACTTGCTTCCGAACGCTCGCCTGCAAGCCCACAAGGACTTTGTGGCTTTGTTCGCTATTCTCTCTAGGTGTGGTTTAAAGGTTAGCCCCTGGTCTAATGTTACACCCAAGTATTTGCCTCCCCTCACTACCTGTAGCTTGGCTCCGTACATTGCTATGCTCTTCAGCTTTGTTGGGCCTTTCCTTCGTGAGAAGAGAATGAGGTTCGTTTTTGCCGGATTGACCGACAAGCCCTCTTCTCTACACCACCGTTCGACTAGATTTAAGGCTCCCTGCATCACAACTGATACGGTCTCTTCAAATCTGCCACGTACCACAATCACTATGTCGTCGGCGTAGCCAACCGTGTTGTAGCCTGCCTCACTTAATTGCCTCAGCAGTCTGTCTACCACTAAACACCACAGTAACGGGGAGAGAACTCCTCCCTGCGGACATCCTCGTGCAGCTCGGACCGCTCATTATTAAGCGGGGCCGTAATGTTTCTATGTCTTAGCATGGTATCAATCCATCTACCCACGGTAGTATGTACCCCTTTGCTTTCCATGGCAGTTCTAATCGATTCTAGAGAGGTATTATCAAACGCCCCCTCTATGTCTAAAAACGCCCCCAGAGCCACTTCCTTGCAGGAGATCGCCCTTTCGGCTGCGTCCACTACTCTGTGGACGGCAAGTTCACAGGATTTACCTGGTTGATAGGCACATTGGTATTTACTGATGGGATCAGGCCCCAGCACCTCGTCCCTAATGTGTCGCTCAATGAGTTTCTCCAGTAGTTTGAGGAGAAATGACGTTAGATTGATAGGTCTAAACGACTTAGCTAGGGCGTATGAGTCCCGCCCAGGTTTGGGTATAAATACGACTTTTACGTCCCTCCACGTCATAGGTATGTATCCCAGGGCAACGCTTGCCCTTAGTAATGTACATAGTGTAGAGGCTAGCAGGTCTAAGCCTTGTTGTAATAGAGCAGGGAAAATTCCATCCATCCCTGGGGATTTGTATGGATAAAAATTTTTTACTGCCCACCTAATTTTGGTTAGGTTCACTATCTGATGAGCTAGAACCCAATCTGTCCTGTTCCCCCTCGAGAGGGGTTCCAGAGTTGTTGATACGCTAGCGTCAGATTTGGTGAGGGCCTTTGATCCCGGAAAGTGTGACTGGAGCAGAAGCTCCAAGGTCTCTTTTACGGTCTCTGTGTAACCCCCCACACTTTTCTTCAAGGAACCGATTCTAGCCTCTGTTTCTCCTTGTAAAGCTCTTTGGAGTCTCGCACCTTCTGGAATCTGTTCGATTTCCTCATTGTATTCGGTGAGTGTGGTTCGGTATGTACCCCATTCCCCGGTGTTTTTTGCTCTATTAAAGAGCTTTCTTGTCTGAGACCGCAATCGAGAGAGTCCCTCCTGCCACAAGGGCATTTTACTTGAGGTTCTTTTCTCTTTTGCGGGACAGCTTGCCTCATAGGCATCTATGATGGCCATGCGAAGGTACAATAAAAATAACTTCCAGTTTTATTCGAATCAACACCGTGTGAATATTGTAACAACTTTTCTTTAAAACGAATATGAAAACATTCAGTTTTTAAATAGTAATAAACGTTTGAATCAAACACGTGTAAAAATAACTTGCATTATTTAATAGATTTTATTCGAGAAATTCAATTCAGCGCTTTTAGCCTTCAAGGTACGAAAAAGTGGGAAATGAAATTTGCTGTATTTGTATTTTTCACCGATAATTATTACATAGCGGCCTCTAACGGTTGTGGGGAAAATTTAAAACGTTATTCCTTTTCTCTCAATTGAAGTTTCTCGTCTACAAATAGTTAGTTTATGATTTTGTTCCGTATTTCAATTAGGGGACCAACGCGCGATGCATCTATATGCTTGGAAATAATAAATTAAAAACTGAAACGCGTTTTCAAATTTACAATTTTGTTGAAAATTGGTGTAATCTTATTTAGAAAGTCTAGTTAAAAAGTTTTAATTGAACGGAAGACCGATTTTCTAATCTCTTTTGTAGACACCTTTAAAAAAATATTAATTAGCAACTGCAAAACACGATAAAAGAGTTATATGAACACAATAGTATCGATTACGCAAGGTACAAACAAATTTGGATTGAATACATTAATCATAGTAATCAAAGTAACGAAAATAAAAAACGTAATGATAATCGAGATAACTACTGTGGCAAAAGACCTTGTAGCCAATGCAGTCTAGAAGAGAAAAGTTTATTAACGTTATCAAAATTAAGTGATGACTAATACAAGATTTGCAAAGAACAAATGTATTAAAGAATGTACTAGTTCACTTTATAATAGAGAACTAGTACATTTAGTTCACTGAAAAGACCAGTTCAATTGAACTAGTTCGTTCAGGAACTACACATCACTACTTCAAGCACTTAAATTTTTTTTTGTATAATTAGACGATAAATTTATTTTAATTGCGCATTGCCAGAACTAACCAATCCCACCTGAAAGCGAAATAAAAATGTCACAAATAAACAAAATGCTGCTTTATTGAAATAATTACTACTTATTAACCATTTTTTTATGCAGTTACATAGAAATATTTTTGCCTTTCTTAAATTTTATTTTCTTAATTGATTTTTAAAATGAAAAAATTATTTATTTTGATGAATTATTTATTGAAATCTTGAACGTTAAAATTTATTTCAAAAATAAAAAGATGTCATAAAAAAATAAATAAACATTTGAAAATAAAATATCTTATAAAATGTTTGTAAAAGTTTATTATATTTTTTCTGTTAGATTTACAAATCACTGTAAGTTTTAATCCGATCTGCGCGTCCTTAAAGAACGTATCTCTTTGGTGTTAGTTGGATTACGAAAATCGGTTTTAGGGTTATACATAACTCATTCTTATCAAGAACCTATCCTATTCAGACTAAACTTGTAATTTTTTTTAAGCAAAAATTGGTTTAAATAACTTTTACATGTTATACAAAATATTTAACTGGTCCATTAAGAATGGTAATATTGATAATTACTATATACAAAGGTTGGCAGTGTTAAATGTTGAAAAAGTGTTTAAATACAACAAATTTTAAAATAAAGTCAATATACGTTATTTATTAAATATAATTTCTGTTTTTAAATTGTTATTATTAATTATTGTAATTACCAATAAATAAAAATGCAATTTTTAATAAACTTACTATAATAATCTATTATGCACACATACATATAATAAACTGTTAAATTTTCAAAATTAAATTGATTTTTTTTTGTAACATGCTATGGGCAACTTTGTTATTATTAGAGATAGAAATTTAGATAAATGGAAAAAGGTTTGCAGTTAGAAATGTGCTTAAATTTAAAATACACTAATTGTTTTCAAATTATTTAAAAAAAATAAAAAATTCTAAATTAGTTTTAGCCTGTTAAAGCGGTTATTTGTTATATTATCAAATTATCTAGTAAGTCTTCTAATTCTGTTGAAAGAAATTCTAGGTATCTTTTTGCGTTTAATTACCCTTGAAGAAAAATTGGACCAATCTATTTTTGATTAAACTACACCATACCTTACACTCAAAACGTCCTTGCTTCTTACGAGTATGGTGCGTATTGCGGTGCAAGTACGGAATGCTGACAAAATATGACCAGTTACTACCAGTTACAGAATGCTCGTTTCATTAGATAAACAACATTTTAATGTTTGGTTGTTTTTTTGGGTATAAATTGAAATATTGCTCTGCAGCGCATGTGCTGTTTTTGTTATACTGACTATAATAACATAAAACATGTCATATCTTTTATGTACTGTAAAACTGTTATGGTACATTTGGGAACCTACGGCAGGTTTGTTTGACGTTTTGATTTATTCTTTTGTTTTATACGTAATTCATGGCATGCTGGATTTTTTATACATAATCGTATGTTACATCAAATTAATTTTAAAAAATTGTGCTTTCTAAATATGCAAAAATACAACATAACTGCCATAAAAAAACACGGAGCGTAACGTATTACATAAAATTTAAAGTGTGCTTTAAAATGTGCTTTAACAAAGTGATTTTTGTTGTTTTTCATCTAATGCCAAACAGCCATTTAAGGAACCATAACAAACTCAAATTTTTTTTTCAAAATAATTTGAAAACGAGTCACATCTTAAATTTCAGCACATATTGTTACATGACACCTCTAACTACAAACCTTTTTTCATTTAACCAAATCTTTATCTCTAGTAATAACAAAGTTACCCGTATTATTCTACCTCAAGTGAAATATTCTGTACATTGTTTAAATCGTAAATACATTTTATGAAAAAATGTATTTAGCATTGGTTGCTGGGCAAATTGCTAGTCAACAAATTCATTATAAACCATTTCTTGTTCGGTTAGTTGTCTTTATAATTACTGATATTTATTTTACTGTCGTACAATTGGTACAGTATAAATTAAAAAAAAAATATTTCTATAAAAATTATTAGTTCCTATGGAATGTAATAACGATATTGAGTTTTCTATTATGCATGCCATAAGTAGCAATAAACAACTACTCGAAATTTTACAGTCAATTTACATTTCATTAGCAAACAGTCATTTATTAATTAATGATCAATCAATTTAAATAATTTCAAACTCACATACAATTAACTTTGTTACTAAAGCTGCCAAAGCTTGATACTCATGACGTCTACTAAAGTTACTTTAACTTAACATTAAATAAGTTAAACTTGTTTTTGAACCAGTTATCATATTTTCAATAAGTTGAATCACCACACTACCATTTTATTTGTATCAACTTTATGTTGTGTCGTCTTTTGTTTAATCGCCTCTTCAATGTTTGAGTTTAATCAGTATATAACTTTTTCTTTTGTTAATTTAAGGTATGTTTCTAATCTAGTTAATTTTATACTTAATTGAGTATTTTTTGGTAAGTAACTAATAAAGTTTTATTTGTTTTCGTGTACACACAATTTGCAAAGGGTTAGTTAATGTACCTTGTGCATTAGTTATATTGCAACCTCTCCACCTGCTCCCTTTTAATCCAAACTTCCTCTATCCACTCTGCCCTCTCACCCCTTCTTTCAGTTTTTCTTTTCTCGTCTTTTCCTCTTCTCTCGGCTCTTCACATTCTTTTAGCATGTAGTCAAACGTTTACCATTCCTCCCCGCACAGCCTGCATAACCTCGCTGTACCGTTCTTCCAATATTTGTTTCCTCTTTATTCATTTCCACATCTGAATTTCGCTATCATTTTCTTTCTTTTGTCTTTTATCTTTTTCTCCAGACATTGAGGCTATCCTTTTGTCTTTATTTTGTCGTAGTGCTCATTGTATCTGGACTGTCTTATCTTCGCACTTGTTTTTACTTGTTTTTTGCTGTTGTAAATCTTTGACTCCTTTTACTAAAGTTTCCCTCATATTGTTCTCTTCTGACTTTAGCTTTTCCACTTTTTCGTTTGCAAATCTAGTTTTCTTATAGTATGTTCTGTCTGTTACCAATTTCCAACATTCTTGCAAAATAATGTATTATTTTTTTTTGTTTCATTTCTTCTTCGTATTGAAACGGACCGACAGTGTGAGAACGTCATAAAATAAAGCCGAAGTAACCACATATGTCCAGAAAAAAAAACAATTTGTTATCAGTGAATCGAGACGAGGGTGACAAGTTAATCCGCTAATATGTTGATTCGTTGCACCACTGTGGGAATAAGTCTTAAGAAATTGAAGCAAATCATTTCAATATGGAAAATCGGGCGGTTTCGATTTAGGCATGGTTTACAAGAACAACAGTTTCAGATGCCTGGTATAATATTACAAAAGCGACAAAGCGACTCTTGACCGAAAAAGGCCGCAATGATCATCAAAAGGACTCGACCGAAACGCACATGTTCGACTAAACCCCTAATTTATGTTCAGATTATGAAATACATTTAAGCAAGATGATAATTTATTAAGTCTAATTTTCCAATTTTTAAAAGTAAAACTAAAAGTAATCACTAGTTTAAGTCATAAACGCTTTCAATGTAAAGAACGAAACTATGTAAAACAAAATTGGAGTAAAAATTTTAAAGATTGAAATTGTATAAACAGGCAACCAATTGTAAAAAAATGATTAGCGTTATAGATGGGTTAAGATTGAACCTATGATCTATGTTAAAGTAAAGTTTAACTATTTAATGCATGTTTATAGTCAGTAGCGCCTTAGTTCATTGTTAATTACAAAGCAAGTTGCGAAATCGGTAAAATTTAGTCCAGTTGAAACACCCAGCGTCATCTAGTACCAACGTGGTAATAGCTTAAGGGTAGAAAAGGGGATGACGCCGCCTTCGAGAGAATGAGTAAAGGAGAGAAACCAATTGGCAAATTTGGTACTGAGAGAGTTTGAAAACTTAACCAATCAAAAAAGGCGATTTTAGAAATAAGTCAAAATTGCGCACAATGTATGAGGAGAAAGTTTTAAACAAAAGTTTTAAAAACCCTAACGCGAAGAAAAACAGGGAGATTGATTGAGTCGATTGCGGACCGCATACGGGAGTTTCTTTTGATCACGTCTCGCGAAAAGAGTTACTTACTTAACTTAACTGAATTAACTACGGGCTTTAATTTAAACCTTTTCGGTGTGTAAAGTGTTATAATTTAGTGTTCAGAGATGTTTGTAGAAACATTTGTTTAACTTCAATTTTATTTTTATGTCATATAGATTTTAATTTAAATTTTACGCTTCGGATCGTTTGTTAGCTGTTAAGTGACACATTATTAAGTGAGCGTTAACGTACGTCCAGTCAAGACCTAAAAAGTCGCGGTACCTGGTCTACAATTAAGGAATAGGCGCCATATAAAAGGTCAGAAATTAAGTTAAATTTATTTGAATGTGCATTTATAAGTTTATTTGATTATTGTACGAGAGATGCGATGAATTGAGATACTGTCTAACGCGATAAAATTGAGAATGATTATCTAACATCAATCTTAACATTTAAACATTTGTTTTCTGTTGGAAACGGCGAGAGCAAGTTTAATATAATTTTGTATTGTCTTTGGCAATTGACGTGTTGCTTTTAAAATTTGTTTTATTTCTTTTGCGCCGAAAGTTTACGCTGAGAACACCTAAAGAATTGAGTCCAATCATTAATTATTGCGCGTCGCGATATGTTTTATTGCGAGTCCAGTCTGCTGTAAGTCTTCTTTAGATATGACAGGGACAGGGTATCGCGAACGCGACAAACTGTTGAAAAAGTCCAGTTTGTAAACTGTGGAGCAAATTTCCAAAGGTGAAATCTCCACTTTGAAACATTTACATCTGAAAGGATGTGGCAACATAGCTCAAATCGTGTCATAATCTCAGAAGCAGAGGCTCTGTGAACCGCTATAAAACTCGGGTAAAATCTATTTTGTAATTGTTTGTTTTTGGTGCGTTCAAAATGCGCGCCAACGAATTAGAATATTGAGAAGTAATTGCCAGGGATCACGCGGTATAAATTGTTTATTTAATTATCTACCATATCTAATCAAGATCTGGCTATATTTCTGTTAGTTACATTTTAATAAGAAAGCTCTCAACCACGACAAAGTCATCAAAAGAATGACAGTCAACGGACGTGAATCTCAATTGTTCGACCTTTCCTCGCCTAATATACTTGTGAAAGCAATTTTATTTATTTGAGCTTTAAGAATGTGACATTCGGTCTTGAAAAGATTTCAATGTGTCAAATAAAGTTAATTTTTTTTGAGATTTTGTTGCTTGCTTTTTGTTTCTTACCGTACATCGCTTGGAAAAAAGAACCTAAGTGTTACTACCACAACCCCAAATATTCCCTAATACCAGGTTTAAAATACCAAAAGCTTTAATTTAAGAAAGTAAATTAAACTAGACGATCACACGCCACTGGAATAATTTATCCAGGTAAGAGAATTTTAGTCATTGATTGAACTCGAAAAATTTTTAACATAATTATATATTTTCGCTTCATTGTATTTTAAATCTATTATCTTGTCCGCAAGATGTCTTCAAAAATAAAACGGTGCGTAACAGTATTTTACCACACGTTTCCATGCGCCCACTCTTTTATTTTTACTTCTACTTTCTCTGTTACTATGTAACTCGTAATTTTTCTATCAAGTCTTAATACCCATTTCCAGTACTTTTCTAGAATTGTTTTTAGCTGCGCTTGCTCTTTCTATCTTCATATCTCCGCTCCGTACAACATTATACATATAATTAATTTTTCAAATAGTTGCTTTCTTTTATCTATATCTATTTCAAATAGTTTTGCTTCTAAAGTTCAAACTTGTCCCATTGTTTTTTGGTTTTGGCTACACTATGTCTTACGTGTGCCCCTCCCCGTTATCCTGCTTTATCCTATATCTCAAAAATGTGAACTCTTTCTCCGCTCCTATATTTTTTTCATCACATTAAAATTCTTGTTTTATCTTCTTTCCTCCTCCTTTCTTAAATATCATTATTTTTGTCTTTTTGACGTTAATTTTCAAATTTTTTCTTTTCAAGTATCTCTCTAGTTTTTTATAATTTTTTTTATAATTCTGCCTTTTTTTGCACCTATACGTTTTTTTTCCGTTGCTTATTTCATCTTTGTTGTTAGTTCTTGTACCATTCCAACTATTTCTGTGTCTTCCCATTCTACTTCTTCTAACTTCTGTAGGCGTTTGCTTATGCTTTCTAGTGTCCATATGTTTATTGATATGTACTCAGTTTCCTTTTTTTTGGCTCAATGTCCCTTATCTCTATTTCCATCGGTTGATGATCCGATTCTATAATTTTCCTTATTTTGAAGTTTTCAATATCTTTTTATCCCTGCCAGTTTGCGATGGTGTAATCTATCACCGACTCTTTTCTTATTCTTATAAATGTGAATTATATTCTTTCCTTCCCTTCTTTGTTTTTATTTAATATATCCCATATTCTTTCTCAACACGTTTCTAGTAGTTTCCTCCCTTCTTTATTTATTGTCTTGTTCTTAGATCTTTCTTATCTTATACGACCGTCCTCTCTTTTTCCACCCTATTTTCCGAATCTTGCATTAAAATTTTCTTTTATTATCAAACTGCCTACTTCCGTCTCCTTTATTAAATCTTAAAAGTTTCTTCTAGTGTTTTTTTGCAGTTTGACTATACATCGTCACTTCAACGTCATTTTAATATCTTTTTTTTTTGTCATATTATGTTTGTGTATATCATTCTTATGGTCTATTGGGCACCCGTTGTTTTTTGCACTCTTTTTTTTTCTCCTGTAATTATTCCCCCTTTTGATCTTCCGTTTGTCCTGCTTCTTTAAGCATGCTGACTACCCACACAAATTTATCTGACATTTGCTCTTCCCATGTTTTGTAGTATTCTCTTCTATTCCTCACTCCAGCAATGTTCTGTAACATAATTTAATTGTCCCCTGACTTCCCCATTGACTCATTACCTACACTCTTATCTTTTTGTTGTGCTGCATCCGTACTCGTTATGCTTTTTCGGTTTCCTGTTGTTTTCTTGTTTTGAACTTTTTCTTTTGCTTTACTTAATTTTTGCCTCGGCTTGCCTTCCGTTCTACCCCTCCCATTTAATAACGCCGTTCTCTTTCTCGTCCCATATGTACATTTCAACGTCTATCCATAGTTTTTTATATCCAATTTTGACTCTTCTTCCTTCTAATATTTTGCTTCTCGCAATGCTTTTTAATCTTCTTTGTACTATTTTTTCTTCATATGTCAGATGGTCGTCAATTTATATTTGCATATCTCTTAGTTTTTTTTATTATTGTTCTTTTAATTTCGACGCTAAGTAATTCTGCCACCACCATCTTATTTGGTTTACTCTCATTAAATACCATCACTTTTCTTACTTCCGTTTTAACCTGCCTTTTTTTTCCGGTAGTCTTTCTAGTTCCTTTTTGGAGTCAATAGACTTCCATCCTTTGACCACTGTATTATTTTTCCTTTTTGCCTTTTTGCACTTGCTTTCTCCTCTAACTCTTCGATTCTTTCTTATCTTTTCCATTGTTTCTCTAATCATCTCTTTGATTTCGTCTATTTCTCTGATTTTTTCTTTCTATTTAGGTTACTTTGGTTCTTTCTTTTTTGCGCTTTTATGTATTTTTGCTTTGGCGATCTTATTACTTTCTTCCCAATTGCAAATAAATGTAGCCTCTTGTGTTTTTAATTTCTTCTTTTCTCAGTTCTGTTGACTTATTTTTACTAATACCACTTATTGTACTTAATTGCAAAGTGCTTACAAATACGCCCGCTCACAATTATTAAATATCCCCAACACGGGGTCGCTATCTTTCTCTTTTTCTCAAAATTTCAGTTTCTCGCCTTTATTCAACAACTTTAAGTAATTAAAAATTGATTTTTATACCTCCTTATTGCTGATCTTAATGAAACAAAATTGAGAGTAAAAATTGAAATTAATTTAAAAAGCGCGTATAAATTCGCCTGCTTATAATTGATATCTAAACGCACTACTGCGATATCTCGCGTACACTCCGTTGTTGTCTATACAGGGTATATCTAATCGCTTTAAACTAATTGTACAATCATTCACACACTGTTCAAAAACACGTCCGAACATAAATTAACTCAGAGTATTTTTTAGTATAAAACAAGTTATTTGTCTGTACTTAAATTATTAGTGTTGTTATTTAAATTAATGTAATTTCTATATACGTTGATGAATATTATTTCCTATAGTTACTTTCTCTTTCTAAAATTTTGGGATTGTAAAAATCAAAGTTATGTCCCGTATTATTATCTTGATGGCCAATATTAAAGGTCGAAATGTGTTTGGTTATGACTGGAAAAAATTAGATGACATTACTTTGCAATCATTCATAGGTTTATATAGAACGCCGTTTTACTTTTTATTGTCCGTTTTTATACGTAATTTCTAAAATAACTTCTTGTGTATATTAAAAATGTTTGTTACAATTTAAATGTAGCTTTGAAAAATTTTAGGGTAGTATACTGTAATTTGATTTAAAATGTTACTTGAATAAAAATAAATGTTAAATTAAAGTAAGTAACATTATAAATCCTCTAATTTTCACGAATAAACTAAATTGCTAGAATAACTTTTAGCAACTAACATTTTAAATGATAGTTGATAATTTTAATTGGTCGCTTCAATCAGTGGCGTCATTTAGAACTACAATGTGCATGTATATTTCCTTATACTGAAATAGTTTCAAGAGCTACCACCGATCACAGGGACGAATTAAAATTATCAACTAACATTTTAATTCTATCATTTAAAATGTAAGTTGCCAAAAATTAGTCTAGCATTTAAATTCATTCATAAAAATTACTGCATTTATAATGTTACTTCATTTATTTCCAACGTATATTTTGATTCAAGGAACATTTTAAATCAACCAACAGTTAAAAACATCAAGTTTTTTAAACCAATATTTAAATGTGGTAAAAATCAATAATATACATTTCAATTAAATATTTCAGTTATTTTATTATTTTACTATTAAATACTAAATTTGTTTTACTACAATTGCAAACAAACTTTAATTTTTACTAAGTTTATTTTTATGTTTTATGTTATTTTAATACATTAAAACTGTTTGTTAAACAATCTTAACACATTTAAATTGTTAGGTGAAAACGTATTTACTGATGCTATATATTTTGCTCATAAATTTCTAACAGTCATTATAAAAACTTTAATTTAAACTGAGAAATAAAGTATATGAACAAACATTTGAATTCATGTAACACTTTTTATTTAACAAACAAAAAAACAACAATCATTTAAATTTGATAATTAAAATGTATCTGGAATTAAAATGATACATGAATTAAAATGTTTGTTGATAATTTTATATCATCAATTTTAAATAAATAATTAAAAAAAATATTAATTCTGAATTAAAATGTTTGTTGATAATTTTAATTCTTTAATTTTAAATCAAGAATTAAAATTACCAATTTTAATTGGCGCTGTAGGTTGCAAAAGTTGTGAGTACTATAACCGGTGGTAAACTTGCACTATGGTCTGGCTAGAGTACTTACAACTTGCCCAACCTACAGTGCCAATTAAAATTGAAGAATTAAAATTATCAACAAACATTTTAATTCATGTAACATTTTAATTCGACATGCATTTTAATTTTACAATTTAAATAAATCTTATTTTTTTGTTTGTTATATAAAAAGTGTTACATGAATTAAAATGTTTGTTCATATATATTTTTTTCTCAGTTTAAATTAAAATTTTTTAATACGACTGTTACAAATTTTGACCAAAATTGCATCAGTAAATACGTAAATACGTTTTCACTTAACATCTTAAATGTGTTAAGTTTGTTTAACAAACCATTTAAATGTACTAAAATAAATAGACAAACATAAAAATCAACTTAATAAAAATTTAATTTTGTTTGAATGCAACGGAATTAAATTTAGTAATAAAAAGCAAAACGGCGTTCTACAGGTTTACTGTTATTAACCGGTGTTTATAAATTTTTCAATCTACTAAAATTATAGAAAGCAGAAACAGACAGAGGTTTATTTTTTCTGCGACAATGTCTTTGAAGCTATTGTATTGTATACAGAAAACGATTTAAAATAATTTAAAAATTATAAAATATTATTTGCAATGTAACTGTCGACAAACAATTAGTTGGTTTTAAAAGATGTTGTCTTTTTAAGGAATACATTTCTAGTAAACTATTTAAATATAGTACAAAAATATAGATTATTTGTGATAGTGATTATTATAAACTGATTTTTAATAAACTTAATTTTGTATTTAATTAACACTAATAAAATGTAACGACGTTTACGAAAAACAACTTACAAGTAATTTACTATATATGACTATCACTCGATATTTATAATCACTGTCCACAGGTAAGTTGCACTCTGGTTTATCTAAACCGGTATGTATGTTACTGGTACGCGCGTTAAACACTATTTATTTAGACCGATTCTTCACGCTTCCGACTTCTGACTGGACTAACTCTTTTTGGACACCTTTTTATAATTCTACTGTATCAAAAACCAGAACATTCCATCTCTTTCGACCAACACTTTACTATACTAACATTAGAATGTCTTCCGGGTTTGGACCGTGTCATAGTTGCAACCGAAGCTGCCAACGTTTCGCCCACTTTCGTAAGGGGCTTCATCAGGGCGTGAGATAAATCGCAAAACTCAAACAAGCAATCGAAATCTAACTAAGAACTTCTCAAAAGTTAGGTTATCCACTTGTAAAACAAGCCATAACCTAAGCTATGAAAAGGTAAGAAAGAAAATGATAGCCTGAAAAAGCAAACGAAAATCTAACAAAGAACCACTACCGAGTTAGGTAATCAACTTGTGAACCAAGCCAGATTCTAAACTCCGTAGAAGTGACTTAAGAAAAAATAGTCTCCGTATTTTCTTAAGTCACTTCTACGGAGTTTAGAATCTGGCTTGGTTCACAAATGGATAACCTAGCTTTTGAGAAGTTCTTAGTTAGATTTCAATTGCTTGTTTGAGTTTTGCGATTTATCTCACGCCCTGATGAAGCCCCTTACAAAAGTGGGCGAAACGTTGGCAGCTTCGGTTGCAACTATGACACGGTCCAAACCCGGAAGACATTCTAATGTTAGTATAGATTCCGGCCGTGGAAGCCTTCGCTATTAGAACACTTTACTATGTTTGTTATCACTTTGTAAACAATAATTCTATCTTAACATATTAGTTTTATTTTAGTTTGTAGTGTATTTTTTGTAATATCGTTCGACATATACTTTTGTTATATATAAATAATATTACTTTTTTTACATATCATGAAAGATGTGTATGTTTCTCCATTAGGTCGTTTAGTCAATGACCCTCTAAAAAAATACTAAAAATTGTTTTATTATTAATTTACAATTGCCAATACGTAATGTTTTACGTTGCTTATTCTAAAGATAGCTAAATTGACTTTAAATAGAAATCTTTTATTGAATAAAAACGCGTTTTTAAAGTTTTAATATTGAATTAAGCTTTTTACAGGATTGACCACAAGCCGCCACTGAAAACAGTATCAATAGCTTTTGCGGTATTTTATAAATTATTACATTCACACTAGATGCACGAAACGTAGCCATAAAAATAGTTTAGAGTGGTTTTTATTGCCCTTCCTAAGGAAGATAAGATCTAGTACTAATTACAACTTCACAAATAGGAGGATAAGCTACTTTACCATTAATAAATTATTACATTGCTAAAAATAAAACATTTTTAAAACAAATAAATTGTATTTTTGTAATAATAATTCAATCTACGTTGACTCCAAGTGAGTGCAATCATAAAAACTTTCTGTATAACGAATGTAATATAAAAACATTTTTGTAATACATACTTTAAAATTCACAAAAAAAATTGAATACAATCTTTAATAATATTTTAGTTATTATACAGTAAATCGTAACTTAATGAATTTTATACGCAACTAAATGTAACAAATTTATTGATTACTATTACATCATTTTTACCATTTTAAACATTAGCTTAAACTAAAGTTTTAAGTTCAGTTATTTGTGCGAAATTATTATTCCAAGACCGTAATTCCTCTGTGAGTTTATCAAAATTTAATTTATTCAGGTATATTATTATAATTGTAGGTAGCTATAGTAACTGTTAAATGTTGTACTAAATCATTTTACCTCTTCTAAACGGAATCTATTTATCAACAGTTTAAAAGCAAAATATATGTTTATTAAATATACAAAACATAATAGAGGTGTTTTATTATGTCGTGAACTGTGACTTTAAGTTAAAAATCAGAATTAATAAACTAAATATTGAAAATCAATCAAATATAATACAGTTACCGTACAAATAAATAACTATGTAGTTACTTTTTTTATATTTATTTTATAGTAAAAAGTATTTCTATACTTAGAACGCAAAGGTATTCTTCAGAGAGCATTGTAGATTTAAAATTTTACAAAGATAAACTTCAATTCTTACAATTGTGAGTTATAAGTTTTGTCATATAATTAATATTTACAGTTTTTTATTTAGTATAAAGTATAAAATACCATTGGTAATACCTGTGATTTTATATAACAGATACAAAATTTTATTTTGAGTAGTTTTAATTTAAATTCAATTAATAAATGTATAAAACTTAACATGTGTTTTTACTTTAAGTTTTTAACAATAAACTTCACTACAGTTACAAATTTACAAAAAATCAATATCTAGTAAGTAGGAGGTCTACCCAAAACCGAAATACATAGCAAGGAGTCTACGACACAAAAAAGTTTGTAAACCTCTGCACTATAGCAATAAAGCAACACGAAAAATAAAGCGCAAACGTAGTAAAAAACTGTTTTGCTCACACAACTTCAAAGAATTAACCAACATGCTAGAACAGTAAAAAAATTACATATAGCCAAACTGTGTCTGAGAATATGCAAATTAAAACCAGTTACAAAATACAAAGCACATCTATTGAACAGACTCTCCTACAATGTATGGGAAAACTAACTACAATGGATGAGCGTATATTAAGTTTTTAATATATCACTAAACAAGCTACTCCTAAGAAACTCAATGTCAACTAGTTTCAAAATCATGAAATGGAATGCTAATGGGCTGTTACAACATCAACAAGAATTGCAAACACTTTTCTACATAGAAAACATCGATATATGTCTCATTTCTGAGACACATTTTACTAGAGAATCTTTTATTAGAGTTAACGAATATAAAGTGCATCGTACTTTACACCCTGCAAACACAGCCAAAGGAGGTAGTGCAGTTATAATAAACGAATCAATTAAGCACCATCAAGAAATAGGATATAAAGTAGAGGAATTCTTAGTGACTGCCGTTAACGTTAAAATTAAGACATATGAGTTTGTAGTTGAAGCAGTATATTGTCTTCCAATGCATGCACTAAAAAAAGATCAGTATCTCGACTTTTTAAATAGCCATAGTCAAAAATTCATCATAGGAGGCGACTATAATGCTAAAAGCAAAAAGTGAAATCAGACACACAACTACAAAAAAAGTTGCAGCTATATTAAAAGTACTAACTTAAACAAAGCTCCAAGTATTGATTTAATTAATGGAAAAACGTTTAAACAATTTCCAAAAAAAGCTCTTGTCAAACTTACCTACCTACCGCCTTATATAGACTAAGATATGTACCTTAGATACGAAAAGTAACTGAGATATTGACATTCCCTAAACTTGGAAAACCACACAATGAAGTTTCATCTTACAGGCTAATTTCCTTATTACCTGTAATTTTAAAACTGTAAGAAAAGCTACTTCTTAAAAGGTTGACACTAATAATAGACACAAAAAACCTAATCCCAACACATCAGTTTGGTTTTAGAAAAAGCCACTCTACTATAAATCAAAAGCACAGAATAACGGATACAATTGAAAAATCGTTAGAGGAAAGAAAAGTGTGTTCTGCTATTTTTCTTGATGCAACACAAGCTTTCGATAGAGTCTGGCACGAGGGACTTAAGTATAAAATAAAAAAACTTTTACCAGACCATATATTTCAGATAGAATTTTCAGAATTAAGCGAAAGGATGCCTACTCTGAAATAAAAGAAATTAAAGCAGGAGTGCCACAGGGCAGTGTATTGGGACATTTGCTCTCTCCTTTACACTAATGACATTCCTGATTTAAGATACGACACGATAGCTACTTTTGTAGACGACACGGCCATCTTAGCTGTAAGCAAAGACCACGAAGAAGTAACAAGAAATCTGTTAATAAGATAAACGACTGGACTAAACGCTGGCGAATTAAATTGAATAAAACTAAATTGGTTCATGTCAATTTTACAAATAAAAATGATCAACATATCTCTAAGCATAAATGGTACACAAACACCATATGCTAACACAGCTATAGGTAGGTATATAGGTATTACGTTAGAAGCTAGGCTGCGCTAAAAAACCCACGTCAAAAAAAGTGAAGAACTTAGACTCAAGTACAATAAATGCGCTGGCTCTTGGATAGACATTCAACTTTGCCAATCTTTAAGAAAATACTATTGTATAAACAGGTCCTTCAGCCCATATGGACATATGGCATACAGCTTTGGGGTTGTGTCAGAAAGACCAATACTGACATCATTGTTAATGCTCCTTGGTACTTCAGAAACTGTGACTTCCATAGAGACCTGGAAATAGGTACAGTTAGCGAAACTATTATAAATTACGCCAGATGTCATAAAAAGCGACTTCACCATGTCAATGTAGAGGCTATTTAGCTCCTCGACAATGCGTTGTTGGTTAGACGGCTCAAGAGGACCAAGCCTTTTGAGTTGGTGTAATTGTTAGTAAAAAAGCAAAGTAAAGTGCTGATAGTGTACACGTCCTATAAATATAATTAATTAATTGGAGTCTTCGAGCTGCTAATCAGTAGATTCCTAGTGTTAAATTTCAGTAGTAATTTAAGTCTGAACAAAATTACTTATTGTACAACCTGTGATGAAATTGTAATAAAATAAATAGCTTTAGGAATATTTAATTTAGAAAAATTAAATTTTTTTGTTTTAGTACAATCTGTATTTATTCATTTTTTATTTTCTGTTATTGTTTTTCTTTGTTTTATGGTTTTTTGTATTTTTAAATATTTTGCGTTTTCAATTTATTACACTTCTAGATTACAGCGTAAATCTAAAAATATCAAAATAAAATATAAAATAAGAAATATTTAAAAAATAATAACGGTCTTATAAATATTTCAGTTACCCGAAACTTTTAAAAACAGCTAGGTACTTGCCATAAAATTATTTAATATCTACATAAAATATAAATATATAACATAAACAAATTAAAGAGAAACTAAAAACTTAAGAATCGTTGAATCAACTGAGATGAAAGAAAAAGCTAAAACATATTTTAATCAGAGTTAGGCATTGTTTGAG
Source organism: Aquatica leii (assembly GCA_035610365.1). Lineage (NCBI taxonomy): Eukaryota > Metazoa > Arthropoda > Insecta > Coleoptera > Lampyridae > Aquatica > Aquatica leii. The sequence continues at coordinate 106,825,823 of CM069432.1, forward strand.
TACATACTAAAGATTAACGGCCTTCAGCAACAAAATTTTTAAGTTATATCTTTGGTTATATTTACCAGATTACCTAATTTTTGTAACAATTTTTTATGGCAATTTAGTGTAACTTACCACTAAGTACAACATTAAAATATTGGTACAAACGGCCGTAATTCATTTAATTGTAATTAATTTGTAATCATAATTTGTGCTCAAATTGTAGTTTTGTCCAACTCTGGTTTTAATAATATTGTAATTATGGAAACTTTATGTTATACTTACCGCTACGTATTTTTGTTTTGCAAAAAAACACATTCCTATGTTATTCCATACAGCAATAGAGTCCGGATTGATTTGTACAGCAATTTTGTATTTAGATAACGCAACATCATATTCTTCATGTGCCTTTAACAAATAATACATTAATTAGAAAATTTAATAAATAATTAAATTATTAACTAAACTTTAATTGTTTTTCTTGATATTTTATTACATTGTTTATTTTGTAAAAGTTAATTTGCATAAAAGTTTCATAATAAGACAGCTTACGTGCTTATGTTTCACTTAAACATATAATAATAAATGTATCTATAATATTTGTATTATCGCTTAACTTAATAACTGTTTATTTATAGAAACTAAATTAGAACTTTTTTTTCTACGATTGTTAGCTAATAGGTCCATTATGTTTGTTAGTGGTTAGGCAACGTAATATAATATATTCTATTACAGAAAATTTTTATCATTTGAATAATTTAAGTTAGAAAAAATATAGTTTAAAACAACTAAAAAACACGCTTAAACAGCAAATCAAACTAAAAAATAAAAAATAAATGCTTTTTGATAAGTATAAAATAAGAATAGTAATTGTCAAAAAAAATTATTGCATTGCAAAAAAACGTGGAATGTATATCATTTGTTATAATTATTTAATTGGTAACTATTAACAAAAGCAGAGTTATCTTAAAGATATAGTAAAAAGCAGCCCACGCTTTTTTATAATAAAATCATCAATTTAATTAATTTTTATTTTAAACTTATTTAAAAAAAATATTTTCCTTTTTAGTCCAGTTTGCTATTAAATTGTGTTTTTTTAGTTGTTTTGAACTACGTTTCTCACCAATATATTGGATTGAAAATTTTTAACCTGTAAAAGTTGGTCTATTTTTTATCTTGATGATCCTGGTCAGGACATTAGGACAAAGTTGTCAGATTATTTGTATTGTGCTTGATTAAATTAAATATGTAATTTAATCAAGCGCTTTGAAAATGGTGAAAATTACGTTGAAAGATTAACTTGTAAAATTAGTATTTTTTATCCTGATGATCCCGGTAAGGACGTTAAGACCAAGTTGTTAAATCATTATATTGTCATTGGTTCTTAATACGTATGCAAATATTCAATTTAATAAGCCGCAACAAAATTAACAAAAATTTGTTCGAGGAGTTTATTCTTCTGTTAGACGGTGTTGTCCAGGTAACTGCAGTGAAGACACGGTTGTCCAGGACTTCAAACGTCTCTAAACTACTCTAAAGGCGGAGCTAGGCAACAGAAATAAAAGACAACAGTAAACAAAATAACTTTATTTTATTCTAAAATAAAAACGTTAACGGTACTGTAGTTCCACCGAGCTAATCGAAGAGAGCAGAAGCGAAAACGGCGAAAACAAACACCAAGCACGCGTGAAATGAACGATATAAAAAATGACTAGTAGGCGTGGGTTAAGCAAGCGGCAACGTTGGTGAACAAGCAAACATGCAGAAATGCTATTCACTTCCGTTGGATCGGTGGAAGGGATTATTCGGGTTCGGATATTCGGTGAAAAGACGTAGCTTAGAATGAAACCAGTAGCCATGCAAAAATTTTTCAACAGGTTACGGGAACCCAGTGTTGACGGTGTGCTACGGAAGCCAAAGCCCAAAATTACGAACACGACGCCCGGTAAGGAATAGAGTGGAACCAGTAGCCGTGCAAAAATCTCTCAACACGTTACTGCAACCCAGTGTTGACAGTGTGTTACCGTTGATTGAAAGAATTCTTCAATCAACGGTGTTACGCAGGCCAAAGCTCAACACTACAAACACGATGCTTGGTAAAAAAGGTTAGGAAAAGGTAAACGAGGAGCGGTATCTCTTCTCTCGGACTCCAGACTCCTATTTGGGTTAAGCTTCAATTGGAACTAAAGTTTTGCTGTTAGGTTTTATTGCGGACGGTCCAAAGAGGGAGTACGACTTTAAGCGGGTATAACATGCGCTCTGATGAGCGAAGTGACTTTAAGCTGTGATAGCACAAACTCTGATGCGCGTTCGGTACTCGGTGGAATTCTCTTCGATTATTTATTTACAAACCGAAAACGAGTAATTAATACAATCCTAATTACAATAAAATAAATCAGTCTTAATAGTAACACTAAAATAAATAAGTAGCGGTTCGTTAATATAAAACAAATAATACCAAAAATACCAATAAATAACTTAAGTCGGTAACGCAAACATAGAATAAAATAAAAACATACGATTCATAAATACACGTCTAAACTACCACTTAAACTAATAACGCTTCGTTACATAGATTATCTCTGTGAAAAAAATAGGTTTGTGTTAGATATAGCCTCTAGTAATGTTGTCATTGTCAATCTTAAGGGACAAGTTGCTTATTACATATAACCTGAAGAATACAATTTACCGGAAAAAATCATCAAAATCCCGACGCTACGTCTGAAAACAGTATGCAAAAGTTGTTATAGGTGAGATAAACATGTCAACAATAGAGAACAACGTATTTAGCCCTTAGTGTCAAAAAAGATAGTGTCTGAGTTTTTGTTCTATTTGCTTGAGGTGTTTCTTGGAAGTTATTTGTGTTTATAAAGAAAGATAAATAAAAATCATAATGTTTTTTTTATAACAATTTAAAATAAAAATCGCAACCTTTAACAATCGTCTAAGAACAAAACATTTTTGCAAAGAAAGTAGTGTTACAAAGATGTTTCCAATTATTCGAAAAATGTCGGCAAGTTTTAGTGTCTGTCTGGAGTAGAAAATGTATTTGTTTTAAAGTAAATATGCAATTTAATTAAATTAGATTACAGTATGTATTTTGTAATTTTTATTCAACATGTACAATTCAGTTATATACGTTTGTCCCACCCGCATAAACAATTGATTATTTGTTGTACATATTTGGTATACGTTGTGCATACCTTGTTCAACTCTGTTTTATGTGCACACATGTGTTCACATTTAGGCTACACTTATTGTGTTCAGGTCAATATGACTCAACTGTCTATAGTTGACGTTTCATAGTGGTCTAGTTATTAGAACATTAAAACGTTTGATAAATAATAATACTAAATCATATATCAGCAAAGTTTATTAACAATTAATTAGTTACAAGCATTTCTAACGTGCTACAAGCTTTTAGCAGTCACTATTCTTGAAGGCCAGCTCGCACTATTCGGAGAGAGAGGGAGTTCAAATATTTTTTTGTAAAATAGCTTCTGTTGGATCAAGACAAAAAGTTCGAAGCTTGTAGTAAAATTGTTAAGATCCGTAACGTTAAAAGGACGAAGAAATAAACCCAATCATTCAGAACAAATTTGATTTAATTGACCTAAATTAATTACAAAATAAGGAGTAGTAGTAGCTTGATTACATGTACAATGGTAGTTATAGCAACGCCGGAAGTAACGGCAACTTACAATACATTTGAAATGCAATTACGAATAAACTTCTTCATAGATTAATTAAATTAATAATGAGCATTAAAATATATCTAACAGCATGCGAGTAAGTTTAAGTCAATTACTATTGATATCAAACTAATCGTTTTAAAAATTATGGAAGTTATAGTAAGCAAAATTCATGAGAACACTGTAATGACATCGAACATTAAATAATTAAAAGTTGACTTACGCAAATTTAGTGTTAACCTTAAGAAAACGTTTTCCTAATGGCTCACCTAGAAATTAGTTAACTACCAAAAATTGTGTCAGATTAGTAACTCACAAAGATCTACCAAAAAAAGTAATGGATATGATTTTTCTTGTATTCATTTAATTTTCTTAAATGTAGTGTACTTCCAGGTACCGTAATAAAATATCAATCGTCAATCCCATCGTATCTGAGTGAGTTATCGACCCAATGCTCCCTTTTAGTAATTGCATTAAAATTTCCAGAATTGTTTAAGAGATTGGCTCAAGGAGGCATATTTTAAGTAGCAAATAATTAAGTTGTTACCTACTTCTGAAATATTACGTTATGTTAATTTTTGCAGTCTTGGTAGTAGTAATGTGCATGTTTTCTACATAGATATTTTAACCAGCTGCAACACAATATATTTGTTCTGTTATCATTTGTAGAAGAAGAAAAATTACATCTGTTACGTTTGGTTGTGGTTGGTTGTTCCTTTACAGTCGCATTGCTGGTTGAAGCTTGCGATTTCTTAACGATTTCAGCTGCTTGCATGATTTGAGGTAGATGCTTTTCTTCTTGTAGTAATGAAGTAATGAAGGAAATACTTAGTTCTTCAAGAAATATTCGAAGTTTTGTAAGTTTTCCTGCGTTCCAAGTTCCAGGTTGGATTTATTTCGCACCACAGAGCATAAACGTTGTAAGCTGAAACGTCATAAGATAAAAAATAGTCATTGGCCATCTTTTTGTTTCCCGCTTACACGTGTATGTTTTAATTAACTTAAGATCATAGTCGCCTTTTTATGTGCTTGATCACACACACTAGAATCGTTATGCATCGTGTTCATAAGTGTCATATTTTTATTTTGTTTTGGAATATACGAAACTATTGTTGTGTCTAGAATTTCTTTTCTGCTGCAAAACAGGATCTTTGGCAATTCGGACTTATTTTTTCTAATAGTGCTAAACAGAGTTATTTCTCGTTTCAATAGCATTTATTAAAAAAAATATCGCATGTTACATTGTGACATTTTAGACCATAAGTAAGATCCAGCACAACTCTTTTACTTTAACCTTTCTCTGGAGGTTCAGCTTCCTTTTTTCTAGGTAAACTTTCATGTGATATGCATAAGCGTTTATAGAATCACATAAAGTCAAAATTCTAATTCCGTATTTGGCCGGCTTGTTAGCAATGTACTGTCGAAACGGCAACGACCTGTAAAAAGTACCAATTGCTCATCTTACATTTGAACTAACATTATAAACCTTTGGTAGAACTTCAACCCATTTGTTCCACAAAACTCTTATAGTAGCTAATTTATCAGTCTGTTGCCGTCGTAATCGCGTTTCCTTATTGTTAAATCGAATTATTCAAGAAATTATGTGAAATCGTTAGACATTGTTGCTCTGCTCCTACATTTCCGTCTCACAAGCTGGCTGTTGTTTCTCTATAAGATTTATATAACCAGCTAAACAAAATAGCCCAAAGTATGCTTCTAATTCAATCATTGTTAGTTTTTGAAACTGCTTGCCATAATTTTTTTTTACCTTTCAAATTTGATGTATACAAAACTAAATTTACAATTTCTGGCGTGATAAATAGGGAGTATGCTAATTTCAAATCATGTATTCTTGACGTAGCGAACCTTGTTGGGTAAGGAGTTGTCAAAATAGTATTTGCCGCTGAAAGTCTTTTTTGTTGAGGTTTATTCCAGTTCTATACTATATTGTCATTTTTTTAAGTTACAGAATCATTAGCAGTTTCTTCTGTAGTGTTAGTTTTGGATTCATTATTAGATTTACTATACCTCAGAAGCACTATCATCACAATCAGAATCGTATGAAACTTTTTAAGTTTGGTATCTGTTTACAGCCGGTGTGCTACACATTTTCACTAACTGTTACTGTTTTTGTATTAGACTAACATCAAAGTGTTAAGTTAGAATCAGAAGCCTATATTAATTTGTAATAATAACAAAAGTTTTTGCATATAATATATGTATCGGGTCCAAGGATGTTCACCTGGAAAGCTAACTTAATACAATCTGGTCAAACCGAAAGTAACGCACGCTGTCGTCACGGCGGCCATTTTTGACTAGGGCTCAACAAACTAACATATTACTGTGGCTTACAAAAAAATTGCCTTTTTCGAGCTTATTAATTTTTTTATTGACTTTGTTAAATATTTTTAGAGTTAGTGCGCTGAATAACCAAAACATGCCTGATTCGTGTTGTGTTTATGAATTCTCAAATTTAATTAGTAAAATAAAAATACATGACAATCTTAATTACGATTTTTATTAATATTATAAATATGTACATATCTGTTGCAATTACAAGCGTTAAAAGATGTGTAAAATATTTTTTGCTTAATTCATGTCTTGCTGGCAATATTCATCGTGGATTTTGTGTAAAATTGTTTATATGTACAAAAGCAATTGAATTAAATTAAATGTGATTTATGGGATCGCTCATCTATACCTACATTTATGCAATTTAAAGCAGCAAAAATAGTTTTGCCTAATGTAAATTTGTTTACAAAATCCATTAAAACTCTATTTATTAAATTTGAAATATTTAATGTTTAAAATTTTGTGTATGGAAAGTAAATATTTAACAAAGCCAATAAAAAATAAATAAGCTCGAAAAAGACAATTTTTCCCGCTTGCCTCACTTTTAAAGACGGAGCTCCAGTTTAATTAAACATCCTTTTGACCCGAACATATTAAGTGTAACCAATGCATTTAAAATGAGTACTAGATTCATTTTATTGTTATTCACTGTACATGCTTATTAGAGAAAAATAATAAAAGTCAAATAACATCAACAAAATATTTAAACAAATGTGATGTCTGAAGAATGCTATTAGGTCATATTGACCCGAACATAATAAAAGGGTTAAGTAATTAATAAAAATATTGATACCTGTGTAATGCATCCAATTCCCAAAAGAGCCTGCGAACAAGATGGATTTAACGCTAAAGCCGAACTTAGACTTTGAAATGCTTGTTGAGTTTGTCCTAGTTTTAAGTGCAATAAGCCAGATTCTGTTAACATAGACGTGCTGTCTGGGCACGATCTAAAAGATGCTTTATATTAAATGTACGTATATGTGTGCAACATTTAAACATACTCTAAAGCTGCATTAGTAACGGCAATAGCAGATTCCAAATCTTTTTCAAATACTAATATTTTTATGAGTAATGTATATGAACATTCTTGTTTTCCTAATTGTACCGCTTTCTTTGTATATTCTTTAGCTTTTTTTGTATCTCCTAAACACATAAAGCATTGACCTGTAACAAATTTGTATGTCATATTTATTTGTATTTAATTTTATCTAATAAAAAACTGTTTAAACTTTTTGGATATTATTATCATTCTAGCTCATTAGAAAGAGCAGTAGTTTGAATTCAATCATTTTTCATGAGAAAATGGTTGACGTACATAAGAAAATATCTTGTACCCAATAAAAATAATAAAAAAACTATTGAATTTTAATACGTAGAGTAATAGATTCGCACAAACAGAAAATCTATTAAAGTAACTATTTTATAACATATAGAAATTTTTATTTAAAAAATCTGTATAAAAGATAAACTCATACAACATAACAGTGAAACTCAACAATTAGAAGAACAACAATGATAAATATACCAAAATTTAAACAAAAATGATAATAAATGTAAGCATAAATACAATAATAAACAAATTATCGTTAATAGACACAAAACAATACTATAATTTTTAAGACGCTTAAAACAACAGAAAGGGTTTAAGCCTACTAGCACTAACTTTAAATTTAAAAACAAATAAAAACATATTTAACAATTTAATTTATGAAAAATACAGTTTTTTTATTCCTTACAAAGTTTCGGTTTATTAAAAGGTTATTTAAAAAAGATTAAGAATCTTCATTTGTAAAAATTCATATACTATGTAAAATTATAAAAAGTTTATTACGTAATAAATAATTTATGTTTAGAAATAGAATATTAATGGTAGTAAAGATAAATATATTATCAAATCATATTTTGTAAATTTTTATATATGTACAATATAATTGTTGTTCGTTTACTCCAATTAGGTACAGTGTTGTGTTTTTGGTCAATTAACTTTTAAATAATTGCTATAAATTTAGATTTTTATTCTTATATTTCAATTTTGATACAATTCAAAAAAAAAACTAAATTCATTATATTTCTTTAAAAAAATCTTTAAAAAAATTTTTAAGTTTAAGTAAATTACAAATTATGTTTAGCAAACTGTCGATATGTATAAGATAACATAAATACATTCGATTCAATATTGAATCAGACGAGAAACTTTTAATGAAATACAGAAAATTGAAAAAAACTGACTGTAGCTTGTTCAACGAAACTCTATCCGGTGAAATCAAGAACTGTCTCACAGTTGTAAGATCAATTCGCATTTGAAGCAAGTTGTCCAAAGACAGTCTAACGAACCTCCAACACGGTAACTTATATTTCTATTAAAAAAAGCAAAAGGTGACTCTTGGGATGTAGAAAACGAAACTACATGTTCTCGGGGTTCATCGTTAACTGAAGTTTTTACACACCTTAGAGGTACTAAACAAACGGGCAACTTGGACTTAGCAAGAAAAATAATTAATCCTAAAGCTAAAATTGGGAATCAGTACATTTAAATTATTTCAAGGCTCTCGGAGCTGGTGGAATTTATCACATCATGCTGCAAAAGAAATTTGCTACACTGCAAGCTGCAATGACGACGGATTGTTAACGTGGTATTTATACCAAACCCATAGAAAAGTACGTAAACTAAGACAAAATTTTACAGACCGATTAGCTTAACTTCCTTCATCTTAAAACTACTTTAAAAAGTAGTCAATAGGTTTATACGGGATGGGGCACTAAAGGCTGCGCGTCTACACCGAAACGAGTATGTATACTAATCCGGACAAAAATTGCGAGTTAGCAATTTAGTAAGCAGATGCAAATATGCAATGCAATACAATGATATTGCACTAGGTGCTTTTCTAAATATTGAAAGAGCAATTGAAAATAGTATCTTCAGTTGCATTGCAAGAGCAATAGGGAAGAGTGCAAAACTAAGTCAATTTAATGCTTAGGAATCGAACGGTAGTAACTGCTTTGTACAGTAGGATTGTAGTAGCCAAAGTGGGTGGCAGCTGCCTGTAAAACAGTGTGTTGTTTTCTCTGCTGTGGTAATTTGTCATGAACGGCCTACTACAAGAATTAAAAGATCTTACCATTATAACAAACAAGAAGTTTAGAAGAACTGTATCCATAATGCAAAATGCACTAAACACCGTCGAAAAATAGTGCAAAAAAAAGAGACTATCAGTGAACCCAACCAAGACAGCACTTGTTCCGTATACTAAGCCACAGAAAACAGACGACATGAAACTACTTACAATCTTCGGAGTCACACCCTTGATGACAAAGGAAGTTAAATATCTAGGACTTACTCTAGATACCAAAGTGACTTTCAACGCTCATCTAGAAAAGTCACAACGAAGACTATCAGGGTTTTTAATGCAACTAAACGGATGGCCAGTCACACATAAGGATTAAAACCCACAATGACCAAATGGTTGTATTTTGCAGTGAGAAGACCACATACAGTGCGCTTGTATGGTGTAAAAGTACTAACCTGAAAAGCACAACATCCAAGTTAGGCACAAAGAATGGCATATCTGCAGATAACAGGAGCGATGAGAACCATGTTCACAGCACCCATGTAAATATTTTTTTTTCACTGTTACATCTCGTTATAATGATGGAAGCAAAACAAACAGCATACAGACTGAACGTTAATAAACACACGTTAATTATCGGAAAATACAAACCGGGTATATAAAACGTGCTGCGTAAAGCAACAATCTTAACTGTAAGATCTGACTTTACAAAAGATTATCACAATTTAAACATATTTAAAGTAATTCAGCCGTCACTAGACGAGTGAACAAAAAACATTTACCCCAAAGGACGTGAAATCGCAACGGTACCGGTGCGAGAATATATGGTCACAGGCCCGATTAAAGCCTGACCTTGGGATGCTACTATCGACTGGTGTGTCAGAAACATTATCCACTCGACATCATATGCAAACGGTCATAAACGGATCATGTCTGACAATCAAGCTGCACTACTGGCGTTAAGATCGCTAATAATAGAATCCAAACTAATTATGACTAATTATGCATAAACAGTCTTCTGACTTTTATAGACGAAACAAAACTGCTGAGAGAGTAAAAAACCAGAGTTGCACAAAAGGACTAAGTAGATTAAAATTTACAAAAAAATTTGTAACTTGCATTGTTATTATTAATCTATAAACTGTAATTCCAATACAAAAACTATTTTATAAAAACCAAAACACATCGAAAAATTGTCTAAAGTTCTACTTTACCTTGGTCTACAAATTTGCTCATACTTACAAAATAACGCTTTCTGTTTACTTTTTGCTTACTTTATACTTTTTACATTAATGTCATTGTGTAAGTGTTTTAAATATATAAAGTTAAATGTATATTGTCTTTGGTGCATTTAAAGGTTTTATTACTTACCAAGATTATGATATATTTCCCAGTCAGGTTTCTGAGATGTTCTTTCTGCTTCTAAATACGCTTCAAGAGCAATACGGTATTTTCTTAACAAGAATCTAGAAAGACGAAAAAACCAATATCTATTTAATTTATGTAGTAATATAATGCTTACAAACATTTTGCGACTTCTTTAATATTATCTGGGTTATCACTATTTAGTTTGTGACAAACTTGAAATGATACTAAGGCTTGTTGAATTTTGCCTTCTTCTCTCAATATTACTCCCTAAAACAAAAAAAAATATTATTAAAAAATGTAACGTGTAATTTACTTTACATTATTTTGTGTTATAACAGTCATAGACGTTACTTGAATAAATAATTTAGTATAGTAATTAGATAAAATATCAGAATACCTACAGGGAACTGCACCCAATTAGCTCAGTTATAATGACGTTACTCAAAATGTAAGATGCTATTTTTTTTTAAATGAATACCTTTGATATAATTCAGCGTTTTTTGATTTACTGCCATTGACTTTCAGTATAAAAGAGGTCATGTTTTGTTTTCTAAAACAGTCTACCACCATATTGATTATACATTATTGTCATGCTAATGTCTAGTGTTTTTGTATTTGTTTACATGTTTTTTCAGTTTTTAATTAAGGTCGTTTAGAACAGAATGGTTTTGTGTGTCTTATGTGCCTACTTATAGAAAAACTGTAAATAAAAATATATCATCTAGAATTACATTTCACAGGTACACAGCATAGATACACTAATACTAAAGAAATGTATGCATTGATACTTCGATTACTGTTTTCATAGTTTTGTTATTAAGCATCTTTTTTAATTAAATTTTAATTTTAAATTAATATTTTTTATTTTACTTTATTTGATTTGTTTAATTTTTTTTATTACTATTTTTAAATCTTACTGAGTGAGCCGTCTATATAACTATTTACTTTTATCTTGCATATTATTTTCTTCTACAAGTTTTGGTATTAATTTGAACATTGATTTAAAATTATTAATGTTTTTACGTACATAATAGAATCAAAACATACTACATTTGTTAATCCAGAGAACTGTATTTAGCATATAACAAGTGATCTAAAAGTAAAAATTAGTTTCATAATTTTTTTTACAAAATTATCTATAAATTAAACTAATTAAACAATTTTCAAATAGTCCGGGCCTGGTAAAGGTGGTATCTTAAAAGTAAACTAAGCCACGCCTAATGGTATCACTTTGTACATAGAAAATAAATGCTCTATATTGTCTCTTCTAATTATAACGTAATGTTCATTGCATACGCAAATGATTATACGCAATACACACGCGTGATCTGTAGTCATTTGTTATCTTTCCTTTGTTGCACGTTGGTGCAAGACAAGCGTTTTTTTTATTATGCTGCAAGTAACATCTACATTTTAATTTGCATTTGTTGTGGCAATATGCTTTTGTTGTATAGTCTGTCTGCTGTAAAATTACTTTTTGTTACGTCACCATAACGAACGTTAATGCGACGTGAGAGTAACGTACATTATTTTTGTGTTCTCCTTTGTAAAATTACATTCTTTTTTGAAAGAATTTAAAAAAATTACGGGGAATATAATGTTGGTACTACATTTATTACTAAATCTGTCAAATTTGACATTAACTTTAACATAGTTTTTTTTCAATTTTAACTGAATTTCAAGATTTTTTTAATCACTTTTCTACATGTCGCATACTCGTTCTAATATAATAATTGACTTTGAACACTTAATTTTATGTGGATTTCTAGTTTTCATTTTGTCAGCTTTTTCGTCTATTACGTAACTAAACTAACGAATAAGTATTGACGTTTGTAATATTGCCAGCACGAAAGAGCATTTAGTTAAAGTGTATATTAATAACAAATTACCTATAATATGTAAATATTTGTAACTTTATTGTTTATACCTACACATATTTATTAATGTAATATTATAAAATATTTCGCAACTATTTGTTTTTATTGCAGTTTTGAGTATTTATTGATGCAATTTATGACGCAAGTTTTAACATTTTGAATGCAATGACTAAATCGATCACAAACCGATTAGTTAAAGCTAAAAGTAATTTATCAAGCAAATCAATCACATCTATAAACAAACTTTATACGAAAAATCTATATATTTAGACAACACGTTCTCTCATTTATCTAAACATTGTTATCTTAACGAAAAAATAAATATTATTAATTACATTTTTATTTTATAATAGAAATAATGCGAACCTAACCAAAACTTAATCATATACTTTTTAATGTTCTAATATTAGAAAAAATAGTAGTAAAACGGTATGTGTATACATATTTAATAAATATATTTATACAGTGCACATAACACATTAGATACGGTTGTTTCTAAGCAATAAACTGAATTTTTGGATTTTCCTATACTTTACCAAAATTGTATAACAACTCCCTTGATGCCTTACGTTGAATGTTCTATAAATTTCATTAATTCTTGGTTTTTACGTACAATACATTCAAGTTTGTTACATGTTCAAACTTTAACTTTATAGCTCAAGAGACCAGTTATATTTAAAATAATACAGTATCTTCTTACTGTTTAGTTGTTTTATACTTGTTTTAGTTAGAATCTATTTATACGAATTTTCATTTATCATTTTTTATTGTGCTACTTTCGAATTAAATACATAACTTTTATAATAATTAACTAATGCAAATAAAACAATTGCTTAAAAAGATAATGTAACAATCAGAATTATACAAACTTTCTAAAAAGATAAAGAACTGAGCAAGATTATTAGAAATGAAAACTTCCACAATGAGATAAAAGTGCTTGCGGTCAGTGAGACAATTAAACGGTTTGCGCAACGCAAAATGATACTACTTAAAAATCTAAATATAAGAATTCTTTAATTAATCGATAACATTAGACTTGTTCTAAGGTAATATAATAAAATATGTAAAAGAAACATATGTGTAGTGCTTCAATAAAAGAACTATCCTAAATTTAGAATTTAGGTTTCCACGGGCTGCATTTGTAATACAATTTTGCATTCTGGATAATTCCCGTGTTGTCGTTATCACCCAAGCTGAGCTTTCGTCACACGTTACGACGTGGAGCTCAGAACAAACTGATTGATTGCTGCTTACTACGAATTTCTACGCTTTCAACCGTTTCTCCTATGTATGCACAATCACAACAACAAGGAATGCTATAAACGGTGTGAGATTGAAAAGGAATAAGGTCCTTCAACGGATTTAAAAGTTGACCCAATTCAGAAAAAGTAGAAAACCGAGTAACAATGTTGTGTTTAGACAATTGTTATTGTTTGCGACTAACAGCTTGGTTAGATAATTTACTAAAATTTTAGTGTTTTCAAACACAATTTAATGACCCGTTTTTAGTACATGTTTCGTCATTGTTGACTTTGAAGATTGTTTAAGACGGTTATACCTTTTATGCTCTTTAATACGAATTTTTCATGTTTCTACCCGTTTCTTCAATGTATGTACGACTACAAAACCAAGGAATGCTATAAAAGCCGTCAGATTAAAAAGGAATAACGTTCTTCACCGGATTTAAAAGTTGACCTAATTCAGAAAAAGTAGAATACCAAGTAACAATGTTGTATTTAGACAATTGTTATTGTTTGCGACTAACAGCTTGGTTAGATAATTCAACTATTTTTAAAGATTTTGGGGTTGACTTAAGGAAACAGCTCTGTACACTAAAGAATTCCCTACTGATAATTTTTGAAAACGGTGATAATGAGACAATGCATTTAAATATCTATTTACATGAGTTTTCGATAAACTGAATATAGTACTGAACCATAATCATCTCGATTAACTAAAATCAGCTATCAGCGAAAAATTAGGGAATCTATTAAAATAATTAAAAATCTTTTTAATATTAACCAAGTTCTAGTTTTCTTTTACCAGATATTTAGAAACCAGTTTTATCTATCAGAGGCCGCTTTATAAAAGCGAAACTTCACGGCGCAATCAATCAGTTTGTTCCGGGTGAAAATGTCAGCTTGTGTGATAACGACAACACGGGAATTATTTAGAGTAGAAAATTGTATTATCTTAAATTGTTTGTTTTACATAAACTTAAGTTGTTTGTTATCAATAAGTACAAAACTTTCTATAGAAAACTAATATCTGGTACAAAAAAATTTCATCTTCATCTAACGGTCATCATTTTTACTACCCACAAAATACATAATATTTAAAAACACAATTAAATTAAATCCGATTAAACTTAGAATAGTATATTAAAACACAAGTTACAGAATGAACGCACTTCAATCACGAGACCGCGTTTCATACACGAGCCGCGCAGCGGTGAGTTTATGAAGCGGTCGAGTGATTGAAACGTATTCTATGACGTGTGCTTTATACTATTTTCTCTATTTCGATACAATATTTAATATTTTTCGTATAATTTCCATTTTTAAAACAACATTGGGAAATTTATATTTTACTGAATTGGCAGCACTTACACTTTGACATATTGAAATTTATGTGTTAACCTAAAATCTCATACAAAATTTTCTCTTTATACCTTTATAAGTAAATAACTTTGAATTAATAGGACGTTTTTATTTTATCTTGGCATCAAAATTTGAATTTCAATTGTTAACTTCTAATAATTTTGATTTCTTTTTCATGTAACGTCAACTTACGATGCAGAGATACTAACTTAAAAAAAACTAACATTACTAAAATTCGTGTAAGAATTGGCTTATTCTTACACGGATTTTAGTGTAAGAATCGCTAATTCTGATGTTGAAATAGAGAAAAAATACACTAATTCTGTTTTATAATATACTATGAGATCGAGATTATTCTTATTATACCACGTGACCCTGAAGTATAGGTAACGCAGTACATATCCATTTAAAAAGTAAATAAACTGGTCACGTGGCTTGTGAATAATCTCAATCACCCGTTATTATAAATAACAAAATTAAGAATGACATAATAGAGATAAATTCCATTCAAACTGATATAACATATCCTAAAAATACAAGCATTTGAAACTTTCTAATTTGTACTTGAACAGATAATAGATGCTGGTAACTAAGTAACTAAGTGTAGAGTCAATTCGGTCATACAGTTCTATGTCAAACCTAATTATACGACAGGGAACAACAGTAGGTTGAGTTATCTTATTACTAAATTACATAAAAGAAAACTGCAAAGTAAGGTCACTTTGACAGCATCTTGGACATCTCTATTAAAGCAATAGTATTCTGCAAATTATTATTTTAGGTTTAGTTATAAAAATACGAAAACAGTAAAACATCTGAACAAATGTCGCTGCTCACACACATAAAGCAAATCATCATTTTCTCAATATGTTGTCTTCCAATAAACAAAATGAAAGTGAGCAGAAAGAAAGACTTATACATGTAAGTTTTTGCCTTAAATTTATATGTATGATTCGTAGCTTATATTTTTATTTCTTTAAATTCAAAATTTATTGTAACTATTTTTTTAATAAAAATGTTATTGAATATTGTTTTAACCTTTTGAATAAATTAATAGAATAAATAGACCTACAAAGGACCTGCACAGACGGTAATATTACAAAAAATTGGAGAACATACATAGGCAGGTTTAAAGTGTATATAAAAGCAGCTGAATTAGATTTAAAAAACCGGAATATTTGCAATGTGATCAATTCTTACATGTAATAGCTACAAAATATATATCACATTTAAATTTGAAGATGATGAAGAGAATGAATTAGAACCATTAATCAGTAAATTTAGAAAACGCTTTTATATCGCAAGAAAATATCTCATACACAAAGTATAAGTTTTTCATATTAAAACAAGGTCACTCTACAATTGAGCAATTTATTATACAATTAAAAAATCAATTGAGTAAGTTTAAATTTTGCAAATTTAAAAGAAGAGTTAATGAAAACAACAACAATTTGTGGAATAAATAGTATAGAATTAAGAGAGAAATTGCTTCAAAACAATAATGGTTAACTTTTATCTCCAAAGGAGATTACTTATGAATGCATTGTAGCTTAAAATCCAGTTGTTTTTTTTATAACACAAACATGTTGTTTGTCGGAATAAATTTATTAGGATGCACGTGCTTATCTTATCTATTAAATATGCGATATATTTGAAAAATATAGTTTAGGTTAAAAGATGTTCTGAACAAATGTGTTTAATACCTATTACTTTTCAAGAGTACCTACTATTTTTTTTAAATAAACAATCGCACATTAAAAAAGTGGCGTTAAGAAACTAAAATGCATCATTGTATACTACTGTAGTCCAATCTCACCCAAAGAGGCGGTATTTTACATAAATGCGTTCTTGCGTCGATCCTCTTTTTAGCTGGTTATAGTTATAGTAACAGTTAAAGCCACATTCTTGAAGTAACACACTAGTTAGAAGAAGATCTGCAGGTCGTGGAAGGAACACAAGACGTAGCTGTCATAAGTATCGAAATCAACATTCTGGATATAAGTGCCCAGCGTATGGTAAAACATGTAGAAATTGTAAAAAAATGAACCATTTCACAAGCAAGTGCCGATACAAACTCAGTACATCAAATTTAGAATGTAATAATGTAGAAGCTGAAGAAAAAATTTTATTTGTAGAATTAATTATTAAACAGGTAAGTTGTAATGAAACTGTAAGTATTTCTTGAAATACGGAATTGAAAACTAATAGTTAGAAATTATCACTTAGAATCGATACGAGATCAGTAGTTAACATATTATCTATCAATTATTTTACTTTATTGAAAGTAGAGTCTAATGACGTAAAATCTACAAATATTAAGTTAACATCATATACTAGTAATAAGCGTTGCGTGATAGAAATATGTAAACTATTTTGCATAAGAAATAGTAAAATAAGTAAATTACATTTTTCTTGTAGTAAATAGTAGAACACAACCAAATATAGGATTACGACGGTGTCAAAAATTACAGTTAGTGTAAAGAGTAAATATGATAAGTAGCAACCATAACAATTAATGTGTACATTGAACAAATTTATTAAGCAGTTCCCAAATAGCACATAATGTCCCAGAGGCGTCCTGTAATGGTACTATTAATGCCCAGACGTCCTGGTACTTATAATAGGCGTCCTTGGGTTTTTCTGGGATATCTTTAGAATGTTCCGATGGAGGTCTCTAGCGGTACTTTATTACAATATTAATCAGCATAACAAGCGTTCAGTAAATATTTAATATCATACTATGTTCTTATATTTTGTATTTTGGTGTGGTTAACTTATTTAAGAGCTTATTTACATTTTCTTGGATTTATAGTTATTGTACCAAACAAGAACTTTGTTTTTTAAATTACCATAAATAAATCATTGTTAAATCTTATACGTGGGCTGGTTAACCACGAGTTGGCGTCGACCACTTTTATAAGTCAATTTCCTACATAAGCTTTTATTTTGTGTAACTCTATTCTTTTAATTTTTGTAGTGTCTTGGTAAGTCTAGTAATAAAACAATACATTTCGTATTGGCACATATGCGTGGTCTTGGCTTGAGATGCAGAGCACAACGGATTAACTTTATTTATTATCTAATGCCAGGTTCTAAGTCTAAGTCGTTTTTTAAAAACTTTACACTTTCTGTTTCAATTCTAAACAGATAATTAAATAATTACGCTTGAGGTAAAAACTTCGATAATACTTTTATGAATGTTTTACTTATGTATCTTTTTTTCAGGAGTTGTTCCAGAATATACGTAACCCAAATAGAAGTAGAAGCCACGCATCAAATGTTTGAAAGAGCAGGTATAAGTTTTATAGTGAATTCATAAATGCATTACAATTCTATGTTTTTTAAGTTTTTTTAACGTAATTGTATTTTATAGATCATATGCCACAAAGTTGCATTGAAATAATTAATGTAATTATTAAGCAACCAAGATGCTTTTGCCAGTTGAAGAATAGTATATTAAAACACAAGTTACAGAATGAACGGGCTTCAATCACGAGACCGGGTTTCATACACGAGCCGCGCAGCGGCGAGTTTATGAAGTGGTCGAGTGATTGAAACGTCTTCTATGACGTGTGCTTTATACTATTTTCTCTATTTTGATACAATATTTAATATTTTTCGTATAATTTTAATTTTAAAACAACGTTGGGAAACTTTTATATTTTATTGAATTGGCAACACTTACACTTTGACATATTGAAATTTATGTGTTAACCTAAAATCTCATACAAAATTATCTCTTTATACCTTTATAAGTAAATAACTTTTAATTAATAGGACATTTTTATTTTATCTTGTCATCAAAATTTGAATTTCTATTGTTAAGGTCCAATAATTTTGATTTCTTTTTCATGTAACGTCAACTTACGATCAGAGAAACCAACTTTGAAAAAATTAACATTACTAAAATTCGTGTAAGAATTTGCTTATTCTTATACGGATTTTAGTGTAAGAATCGCTAATTCTCATGTCGAAATAGAGAAAAGATTTACTATTTGTTTATTGTAGATTATAAATATCTCAACAAATGTCCAATAAATAAAATTAAAGTGTGCAGAAAGAAAGATTTATACATTCATTTTTCTGTTAATGTATATGTATAATATTGTTCTTTATATTATTATTTCTCTGTATTCAAAACTTATTGTAATATTTTTTTTAAATAAATTAAAATTAAACTATTAGATGCGTCTTTGGCATTTTGAATAAATTAATGGAATAAATGGACTTAGACGAGACATTCACGGACGTCCCGCAATTGTCCTTGTTGTGTTATGACAAATGGACATTGGCAGAAATTAAATAGGATATTTGTAGGTTTTAACGGAATGTCCTTAGGATGTTTTAAAATTCACTGACTGACATCCTTGGAACGTCGTTGTGATGTTCTTGTGTTTATTGGGTTATAATAATGTATTTACGAGTGTATGATATTTGACTGAATCCTATCACATAGTGATGCTGTTCCTAAAGAGTGTGCGATTAGAAATGTATCATTTGCCATTAAACATAAATTAAAATAAACCTTAAAAAAATTGTAAAACAATAAAATCCTAGAAAAGGTTAAACGAGCAACAGAATGGTTAAATCCACTAGTTATAATAAGAAAATCAATGAAGAGAGAACATAGTCAATTACCTACAATAGAGATGATTACCAGTAAGTTGGCAGTTGCTAAATTATTTAGCATTTTAAATGCTCAAAGTGGGTTTAACCAAATTAAACTAGATAAAGAGAGTTCACGATTACGTTTTCTTGGAACTCCGTTTGGTAAATATAAAAATTACCTTGTGGTATAACTTGTGCACCAGAAGTATTTCACGAAACATATAAAATACATTTAAAATAGAAAGAATGAAAACTTATGTCGATGGTACTTTAATTTGGGGTACTACAAAAGCTGAACATAATACAAAGCTAAGATCTGTTTTACAAATAACCAGGAAAGGAGTTAAATTTAGTAAAAATAAAACTAAAACAAGAATTAGATTTATTTATTAGACATACAATAAACGAAAAACCAATAGCACATCATTATGATAAGGTCAAAGCTATCATAAAAATGCCGTCACTAAGAAACAAAGAAGTACAAAACATATTAGAGATTTTAACCTATGTAAGTAAGTTTGTACCAAGTTTTACGGTAAATACAGCATCAATGAGAGAATTTTAAAAAAATGTAATGTTTGACTAGGCCAACAGACAGAAAGAAGCATTTAAAATCAAAAGTTAACTAATAGTCCAGTATTACAATTTTATCAAGTAGATAAGAAAATCAGTAGACGCAAGTCAAGAAGGATTAACCGCAGTGGTGCTGTAAAATAATTTACCTTGTGCAATACTTTAACAGATTGTCAAAAAAGGTATGCTGTGATAGAAAAAGAATTATAGGCTATATGTATGGACTAGAAAGCTTTCACCAATATGTGTATGCCAAAGAAGTAATAGTAGAAACTGATCATAAAGACTGGAAAAAATGATTTTTGTTTAAATTTTTTTCTTGTTTTTCGAACAAAGTGCATTTTTTTAGAAAATTATTATTTTCATTTTATACATTTATCTCGAAAGATGATTATGTTAATCTCCTATACATTCATCTAGGAGGATTAAGGTTATTCTGTCACTTCGCTCTTTTAGTTTTTAACATTTTTCTTCCATGATTTGTAAAAATTTACATTATTTTTTTCTCTTAAGTTGTAGCTAATGCTACAACGGTTCTAGTATCGTTTTTGTTTTAAATTAAAGCTTGATTAATTGGTCAAAATATAGTATTCATTGCCATGTTAGATATTCTTGAAAAACACAAATTATTTCTGCATGTGATTATTATTATTTATTATTATAACTTCTTACTTAAACGAAGTAACATTACCATACCACGTAATATGAGTTTAGCAGATAACAATTTTCATAAGCCAGGTGAAATAGATGCATTGATAGGTCAAATTAAATTATGCGATAGATTGCAAAAACACTTTTGAATTGGATCGTAACCGGTCAAGTGAACATAAGTTCTACAATTTCTAAAAACATTACTTTAAATTTAATTTGTTTATTAAGGACATTAGCAAATCAATTACTTAAATTTTGGGAAATTATAATTCCTGACAAAATATATTAGTCTAACGAGGAATTAACGTGTGAAAATTATTTTAATGCTTCTAGAGACACGGATAGAAAGTATATCGTACGACTTCCATTTAATGATAATAAGTTAAACATCGGTACGTAATAACATGACGTTGAAACGTTTCCTTTTTTAGAGAAACAATTAAAAGAAAATAAAAATTTTGAATATAAACAATTTTTAAAGAAATATTTAGATTTAAATCACATGTCAGATATAACAGAAACTGATCACAAGACAACTGAGTATTGTTTACCACATCACGCCATCATAAAACAATCTAGCATCACAACAAAAATTAGTGTTGTCTTTGACGGTTCGGCAAACTCTAAAAATCAAATTAAAACAATATATTAATGAATGGTCCCACAATTTAGGACAATTTATTTTCAATCATTCTTAGATTTAGAACCCATTGTTATGCATTAACAGCATATATTGAAAAAATTTTTAGGCAAATAAAAGTTGCAAAAGAAGATGCAATCTATCAAAAAATTCTTTGGAGAGAAAATCAAAACAAACCTATAAAAACGTATCAATTAAACACTGTTACTTATGGAACAAAATCAGCTCCTTACTTAGCAGTGTGTTAGACTCAGGGCACAAGTAGCCTCTTGCAGCGTTTATAATTAATTAGTTAATTATAACATCAAACCATTTAAAGAAATTAAACGTGTCACAAAAAGAATAATGTTATCGGAAGCAACACAACTGTTTGATCTGTTAGGGTTATTAGGGTCAATAATAATTAAAGCTAAACTTATAATACAAGAAGTTTCGAAATTAAATTTAAATTGGGACGAATCCTTACCACAATTACTTACGTTAATGGTTGGATTTTAAAAATTAACTACGTATTAGATTTAAACACAAATTAGACATTTACACTTTCACGTTTATAATTATGTGCAGTCAATTTATTAGCATAACTTTATAAAACAGTAGTAGCTGCCTTAAATTAAAAATTTGTTAAGGTAAGATTATGGTCAGATTCAACAATAGTATTAAATTGAATCCGAACATCATCACATATATTAAAAACCTTTGTAGCAAATCGTGTATCGCGAATTCTATCAAATACAGATACAAACGATTGGTATCATGTAATATGACTCAGAATAATACAGTAGATTATATTTCACGTGGACATTCGCCTAATTTATTTTTAACAAACACAATTTGGGTTAATGTCCTAAATTCATTTCTTCTAATAAAGATGATTGGAATTGAACACCTTTATCACTCGTTCAAATTCTCCTGAGAAATGTACTAAAGTTGTATTAGTAGCTGCTCGACAAAAACAAGAACTTTTCGAAAGATTTTCATGTATAACAAATTTAATTAGATTTGTAGCGTATTGTCTTAGGTCCGTAAATAATATAAAATTCGAACACAAGTTAAAGAGTTCACCATCCTTTGCAGAACTGACAAATTCTGAATTACGTATAAATAAATTAATTCAAGAATATTGAAACGTCCGAGAAATTACTTGCAAATGCAAGAACCTTCTAGAACTGTTATCTAGTTTCTAGAAAATATAGCGAAAAGTGAGGAACGATCGAGAAGAATTCGCTGATGTCTATAAAAGCCGAAGATGGAAATCGTAGGTCAGTTATTGCTGGAATGTGAAAGCATGCAGTATTAAGAAGATTATCAAGTTGAAATAAATACGTATCGTTAGCACGCGCGGCGTTTTAAATAAATAACAGTGTATACCGAATCGAGTGAACGTGACTTATAGTGTAAACAAATCCGAGGACGTTATCTAATCTTATCTTAAGTGTTATACAACGGTTATACATAAATTATAGTGTAAGTGTTTTTATTATTAGATTTTAGTAGTTCGGTCAATTTAAAAGTATACATATTTCTATAATAAGTAAACGTAGTTTTAATCGTTTTAAATAAATTAGTTTTTAAGTAATAAATTCGTTACAAATTGGTATCAGGTGTTCGGTTTTAAACCCGTGGAAATCGTGTAAATAGATAAAGCTGTTCGCGATTTTTATTAGTGTAAATACCATTAAGTAATTTATTATCGCTCGAGATACGATACGCGTGTTTGTTTATAAAGTAGTGTATTTAAAAACTTTATATTCGTGTTATATTTAAATTTATGCCGGTGACGCGTTTGCAAGCAGTTAAAATGGATGCAAAACTATTTGAATTTCTTGAATCGATAAAAAATGGTCAAGAATCGATGAATAAAAATATCCAAGAAAAACTGTCCGATAATTCTAGAAAAATGGAAGAAAATGCTAGAAGTTTGAAAGAAGAAATACGAGCGAGCATGGAAAATCAAATAAAGACTATTGAGGAACAAATACAAGTGAGTATAGAAAATCAAATTAAAATTGTTCAAGAGGAAACCCAAGCAGACATGTTAAATTTAAAAGAAGAAATTTGCGATTCTGTGAATGACATAATAGAAGAGAAGTTAAATGAAAATTCAAGAACCATAGAAGACAAGCTAGAGAAAAAATTGAGAGAAAGAATACAACTGCTTGAAGAAAGAATAACCCAAATGAATTGTCACGGTGAAGGAAGCGTCACGAGTGAAGATTTAATAATGGACCATCGAGAAGAAAACACTCATAAATTCAAAGTTGTACCTCCGAATTTTGATGGTAAAGTTCCATGGTCAACCTACTACAAGCAGTTTGAAGCCGCAGCTACTGCTAATGGTTGGAGCAACAAGCAGAAAGCGACGTCTTTAATCGTGTCCTTACGTGGAGAAGCGCTGGGAATTTTACAAACTGTTCCGGACCATCTGCAAGAAAATTACGAACTCTTAATATCACGATTAGAAATGAGATATGGGGATGCTCATCTTCAACAAGTATACCAAGCTCAAATTAAAAGTCGGGTTCAGAAAGCTGCCGAAAGTCTTCAAGAGTTTGAGGCTGACATCGCTAGATTAACACGGCTTGCGTATCCTACAGCACCGGATACCTTCCTGGAGCAGTTAGCTATTCAAACTTTCGTAGATGGCCTCCGAGACAGCGAAACACAGCAGACTCTCCGGTTAGCTCGACCCAAGACATTGGATGACGCTTTGGTGCATGCTTTGGAGTTTGAAGCAGCAAAACAAGCATCGCAACGAGATGGTCATAGACTCTGCTGTGCTACAGAAGTACCCGCGCAGACACTGGAAAGCATCGAAGAGATAGCGCGACGAATACTTCGGGAAAGAGGAGTGACAGCTTTGAACTGCGATGAAATAGGCCATGTACGACGGCATCGTACCAAACCTAAGAAGAGGACTAGAAGAACCCTCGAAAATTTGGAACGAGGCGAGCAGAAAGAAACAAAAAGTAATCTCATCTAGTCAAACTCCGGAAGTTACAATCCAAATGGCATCGCCTAGAGAGCAATTGCATAGCATTTATCTCGATGGAAAGATCAATGGGAGAAGCGTCCAGTTACTGGTTGACACGGGAGCGACGAAGACCATCATTCGTCCTGACATCTTATTGGAAAACGAGAAGACATCACCAGTAACAGTACGACTTCGAACAGCGACGGGCGACGAAATACCTACTCACGGACAAGTCAAAGTAACCATTGGTTTGGGAAATGGAGTACTCGACCATCAAGTACTGGTAGCCGACATCACGGAAGAAGTTATCCTGGGAATGGACGTGATAAAGAAGTATGGGTTCCATTTGGATATGAAGAACGATGTCCTGAAGATCGACAATGAAGAAATTCCTTTTCATTCGTCAGAGAAGGCAGCCGTGCGAGTCTTTTTGAGTGAAGACGTGACTCTGCCTGCAAGGACTGAAAGTGTGGTGATGGCACGCCTGGATGGAAGTCTCCGGGAAGGCTACATACGCGCGATTGAACCAATGGAGGGCGGCTTAGTTGAAAAGGGACTACTCGTTGGCAGAACTTTAGTACGAGTAAAGAAGACGATGCCAGTAAGGATCTTAAACATCAACTCAGATCCTGTAACGCTGAAAAAGAAGACCGTGGTAGGCCAATGCACGCCAGTATCACAAATTGTGAGATGCGTGAAGTCGAACGAAGATACGTCGCCGAAGAAGTGTCCACAACATCTATTGGACATTATTACCACCAAATGCGAAAACCTCAGCCAAGACCAGCTGGCTAAAGTTAAAGTGTTGATCCAAGAGTACCAAGATGTGTTCGCGCTGGAGAGTGGCTCCAAAGGAAGAACTAACGTGGTGAAACATAAAATTAATACCGGAGACGCTCGGCCGATACGACAACATCCACGCAGACTTCCTTTGGCGAAAAGAGAAGAAGCCGAACAAATAATTACGGATATGGAGAGAGAAGGCGTGATTGAACCTTCAAGTAGTCCATGGGCATCCCCAGTGGTACTCGTGAAGAAGAAGGATGGATCAACGAGGTTTTGCGTAGACTACAGGCAGCTAAACGACGTGACCAAAAAGGACAGCTACCCTTTACCCAGAATTGACGATACGCTAGACACCCTGTCAGGATCCCAGTGGTTTTCTACGTTAGATTTAAAGAGTGGATACTGGCAGGTAGAATTAGAACCCAAGAATCGTGAAAAAACAGCTTTTACGATCGGAACTGGTTTGTGGCAGTTCACTGTAATGCCCTTCGGCCTGTGTAACGCTCCTGCAACGTTCGAGCGTTTGATGGAGACCATATTGCGCGGATTGTCTTGGAAGACGTGCTTGGTTTACCTGGACGACGTGATCGTGGTTGGAAGGTCGTTTGAAGAACACTTGAGCAACTTGAAGGAAGTGTTCCAGCGATTACGTGGGGCTAACCTCAAACTGAGCCCAAAGAAGTGCCACGTATTTAAGAAGGAAGTCCAATACCTTGGCCACGTCATATCCAGAGATGGAGTGAGGGCTGACCCAGACAAAATCCGAGCAGTGCAAGCATGGCCAAGACCAATCGACAAACATCAGGTCCGAAGTTTCCTTGGGTTGTGCACTTATTATAGAAGATTTGTACCCGGATTTGCCAATATTGCCAAACCATTAACAAAATTAACTGAAGAAAAAGCAGAATTTAGATGGAATGAAGACTGCGAAAGTTCTTTTAATCAACTAAAACAAGCCCTAGTCACTTCGCCGATTTTGAGTTATCCAAGAGAAGATGGAAAGTTTGTTTTGGATACCGACGCAAGCAATCTGGCCATAGGCGCGGTCCTTTCGCAGATTCAAGATGGACAAGAAAAGGTTATCGCGTATTTTAGCAAGGTTTTGTCCAGGCCAGAAAGGAATTATTGCGTCACTAGGAGGGAGCTGTTAGCAGTCGTTAAGTCCATCGAACATTTCTACAAGTATTTGTATGGACGAAAATTTTTACTGAGAACAGACCACGCCGCTTTAAAATGGCTTCTGCAGTTCCGTAACCCAGAAGGACAAGTGGCAAGATGGATTGAGAGACTGCAAGAGTACGACTATGACACAGAACACCGTGCCGGAAACAGTCATCGAAACGCTGATGCCTTGTCCAGAAGACCATGTCCGGCGGACTGCAGCCATTGTTCGCGACTGGAAGAAAAAGTCGAATGTCTCCGGAGAACTGCTATGGTTGATGATGAGTGGGAACCTGAGCAGTTACGTCGCGAACAAGAAGACGATCCTGAAATAAGACTACTCCTGGACTGGAAAGAAAGCGGCCGACGACCAACCTGGGAAGAAGTGAGTGCTTTGGGCAAAAATATCAAAGCGTACTGGGCGCAGTGGGACTCCTTGATAGTAGAAGACGGTCTTCTTAAGCGATCCCTAGAAAGTGCCGTGGGCACGGGAAACAGACTACAGCTGGTAGTGCCGAAGAGCAGGGTGACCGAAGTGTTGAAGCATCTCCACGATGGGACATCAGGAGGACACTTTGGCATTAAGAAGACGTTGGGTAAAGTGCGAGAACGATTCTACTGGATGAACTGCAAAGAGGACGTCATGAAAAGCACCCATGAAACAATACAACGTAGGAACCCTTTGGAAAGAGTAGCGATTGACATCGCAGGGCCGTTCCCGGAATCCGATTCGGGAAATAAATACATCTTGGTGGCGATGGATTATTTCACGAAATGGACGGAGGCTTACGCCATACCCAATCAGGAAGCAGCTACAGTCGCAGACGTATTAGTAAAGGAGTTTTTCTGCCGGTTTAGAGTTCCGTTGGAATTACACTCCGATCAAGGCCGCAATTTTGAGTCTGGGCTGTTTCAAGAAGTTTGCCGACTGTTAGGAATTAAAAAGACTAGAACAACGCCTCTCCATCCTCAGTCTGATGGCATGGTTGAACGGATGAATCGAACAATGGGCAAGTACTTAGCCAAGGTAGTGTCCGAACATCAAAGAGACTGGGATCAGTACTTGCACCTCTTCTTAATGGCGTACCGATCATCCGTTCACGAAAGCACAGGCCAAACACCATCCTGTGTCATGCTCGGTCGTGAGATAAGATTACCATGCGATCTTCAATTTGGACGAAGACCGGAAGAAGAAGTCGCTGGAGAAGATTACGTCAACAAGCTGGCAAAGAAGCTAGACGAAGTACATGAAGAGGTTCGTAAAAACACACAAATTGCCAGCGACAGGATGAAAACAAGATATGACGTCAAGGCGCAAAATGGTGGGTTTCAACCTGGCGATATGGTTTGGTTGTATAACCCTCAAAGGAGACGTGGTTTGTCGCCGAAGCTGCAAAGGCAATGGGAGGGCCCTATGAAGTCGTGCAGCGTATTAACGACGTTATATACCGCATCCGAAAACCGCCCAGAGGCAAGCCAAAAGTGGTCCACGTCGATCGTCTAGCCCCGTTTGCTGGCGATAACCACAATCCGCAAGTTCAGGTCCGAACCAGAGTAATAAGTAGCAGAACCAGGAATCCAATCGAAGAAATGGAGTTCAAAAAGTTTATGAACTTATACGGAGGTTCTGGAAAAGCTAGGTTCGGAGTTACCACCGAGGAACAACAAGACCTGTTCCAGACACAAAAAGATTACGCCATCGCACATTGCGTGAGCGAGGAGCTTGACATGTCCAAAGGGGTTGCAGTCGTGTTTAAAAAGAAGTTTGGACAGCTAGATGAATTACGAAGACAGCAACCGGCAGTCGGAAAGGTTTTAGGACTACGTGGTGACGGACGCTTCGTTTTCTATCTGGTCACCAAGAAATACTCACGTGTCAAGCCGTTATACAAAGATCTGTGGCGAACATTATGGAGTCTCAAGAGACAAATGGAGTTCCATCATGTTAAGAAATTGGCAGTACCCAAGCTTGGTTGTGGCTTAGACCAATTGAATTGGAGGACAGTTCGAAACATGTTGGAGGTCGTCTTCCGAGGAACAGGCGTTCAAGTGTTGGTCTGTAGTTACCAACCGAGGAGAGTATTAGGTCAGGAAAAGTCCATTGACTGTTACTTTTATGGTCAAGGAAGTTGCCGAAATGGAGGAAGCTGCCGCTATCGCCACGATCCCTTTTACCGGTGTCGCATCCAGTCTCCTGTTCTGGGACAGAACAGTCCTAAGAAGGGGGCAGTGAAACGTCCGAGAAATTACTTGCAAATGCAAGAACCTTCTAGAACTGTTATCTAGTTTCTAGAAAATATAGCGAAAAGTGAGGAACGATCGAGAAGAATTCGCTGATGTCTATAAGAGCCGAAGATGGAAATCGTAGGTCAGTTATTGCTGGAATGTGAAAGCATGCAGTATTAAGAAGATTATCAAGTTGAAATAAATACGTATCGTTATCACGCGCGGCGTTTTAAATAAATAACAGTGTATACCGAATCGAGTGAACGTGACTTATAGTGTAAACAAATCCGAGGACGTTATCTAATCTTATCTTAAGTGTTATACAACGGTTATACATAAATTATAGTGTAAGTGTTTTTATTATTAGATTTTAGTAGTTCGGTCAATTTAAAAGTATACATATTTCTATAATAAGTAAACGTAGTTTTAATCGTTTTAAATAAATTAGTTTTTAAGTAATAAATTCGTTACAATATCATTTTGATAATGAACAAGATTCTTTAAAACAAGCAAAATTAATTAATAAGAAAGGCAGATTGCTATGTTTAAACTCATTTTTAGGTAAACACGGAATAATTAGAGTAAAAGGTAGGTAAAAAATTATTATTTAAGTTCTTCATAAAAATATCCTATATGATTGCCATCACATAATCATGTGACTAAGTTAATAATGCAAAGAGAACATTCTAAAAATTGGCATACAGGTGTTCAAACTACATTAAACTCAACGCAGTAAAGGTATTGGCCAATTGACGGTAAAAATTTAAGAAAAAACATAATCAGAAAATGCGTTTGTTGTTTTAAAAAGTAATCCATGTTTACGAAATTATATAATGGGAAATTTGCCCACAAATAGAATTACTCAATCGTGCTCATTTGAAATTGTCGGCATTGACTAATATGGTCCATTTTTTATTAAAGAAAATGCAGTTTAGGAATATAAATACAATAAAATCATATGTTGCAGTTTTTTTTTTATTTTATTACATCAAAGGCTGTACACCTAGAACTAGTTTTAAATTTAACGACCGAGTATCGCCGTAATCAAACGCTTCTTTGCTCGTAGAAGTAAATCGAAAAATATATATTCCGACAATAGAACAAATTTTCTTGAAGCAAAAAATAAAATAATAAAAACACAAAACATAATCTGATCAAACGAGTTTAACAAAAAATTCAATACATACCCAAACAACATAATTTTCGTAAAAAGATATCTTTTTAATACCATTTCTCGGGTATCAATTAGACATCATTTTGGCTACTTTTGTCATAAAAAGTTTGTGTCAAAAACTCCGCATGAGATCGGTATCTATAAACTGTCACTACCATTTTTGAGGCATCAAAATGATACCATCTATAAGAAAACTGAATGTCACTGTGACGCTAAAACCATATCACATAACATGATTATTCCATCATTCTGTTATCAAATTTGAATTATTATTTAATTATTATTATTATGTCTAAAATAATTTATATTACAAATTGTCTTTTGCCTAAAATACACAATAGATTAAATGGATAACTACACATATTCGATTCCTGTCCTAGTAGTAAATAAATTGCCATCTTCAGATTAATAATTGCCGAGAATAATATTATGCAACGTTGGCAAAACGACCAATATGAAAAAGTATGTATAACACTTGCTTGAATTTTGTATAAACTAAATTGATGCTTTGAGCGTTTAAATTTTTGCGTTGAATTTATAACAGAATGATACATTAACAACGATAGCAGCGTATACAAACCACCAAGCTATCTATTAGCTATGAAAATCGTATCAATAATTTTGTATAAAAATATTTTCATTAAAGTGACACTCGGATGTCAATAAATTGATACCAATGCTGATTGGGTATATAATTGAAATAGAAACTATTTTAAATTCCTGTTCATTGACTCCTATATCTACCGATCCAAATGATTTTACAGCCTTTACTCCAGCTCATTTTCTTATTGTCAAATCGTTAAATACTACAACAGAAGATAACGTGGTTAATACGCCAACAAACAAATTATCAAAATAGCAGCATATTCAACAAGTAAAACAACATTTCTGGCTAAGATGGCATAAGGAATTCCTTAACAAATTAAACAAACAAAATGGAATCTGAAGGACCAAAAACAAGTGGAAGTTAACACCTTGGTTTTAAGGAAAACATCCCACCGTTGCATTGGAAGCTAGGCAGAATTATTACAGTTCGTTCAGGAGAAGACAGTATTATTCGTGTAGTGAGTGTTAAAATTCAAAGTGGTGTATACAAACGTGCATTTAAAAACATATGTCCGTTGCCTATTAAAACTGATGGTTAAACATATATACTGTATTTTTTATTATTATTGATTTATTATGTAAGCATTTTAGTACTTTCTTGTATAGCTACATTAAATTTATTTATTATAAGCGTGCAAACAAAATGTACTACTATGTTACTATTAATATTTTATCTGAACGCTACCCGTTCAAGGTGGCCGGCATCTCAATCAACATTAGCATTTATGAAAATTGTTAATTTTACACATATTTGGGCTAACTGGAAAAGGTAGATTAAAGTATTGTAAAATCATCATTTAAAAACCTTCTTAGAAACAGTAAGGGTAAGAATTTTACCAAATTTTAGAAAACCTTAGCTATTGTAAGCTTAGCTTTACTACTTGACATTTCTACTAATAAAGGTGTAGTTAAAGTTTATACTGTATTTATTGAATTATTTACTCAATACCAACAGTATCGGGTAAAGCGCCGTACACGCATTAACACTATGCAAATTTTAAGTTTTTTAGAGCATATTTATCTGATGTTTAGTACAGTAAATAAAACAGAAGAAGATGCTACAAAAATACTTTACATATCGTTTGAAAAAAACTGGTTTGGTCACCACACGACTTTCCTATAAGGAATTTCTACATATTTTTTATTTTCAAATTGAAGAAAAACATCCAAGTCCAAAGAATATAGAGAATTCAGAAAACTTAGGTTTATAATTTTATTTGCTTAAAAGCAATAATAGTAAAAGTACTAAGTATTACACATTAGTATATCATAAACACGTTTGTATTGACTTCCTAGCATACTATTATTTTTTTTATTAAGCTGCTTGCTTTCCTTTTTGGTAAATCAAGTTTCCTTCTAAAAAAAAACTATTGGCAGATAGTATTTAAACTTAGATAATATTTTGAATTTATTATAATTATAAATGAAATATCTAATAAACTGTTAATTTTAGAAATTTTTTATCTGAATAAATTGTTAGGAAGAAATAGCTATATAAGAAACTGTAAAAATAATTCAAATAATTTACATACATACAAAATTATATAAGAAAAACTGTTAAAAATGGCGGATACCGAGAGAATATGAAAAGCCAGCTCCATACCAAATTTCAAGTTATTAGGACTTTTGATTCAATAGTTATAGTGGGTACCTCGTTACACACAAGCAGACACCCAATTTTTTTTGTCAAAAATACATGTTTCTGATTCAGGAGACCTTGAAACTTAAAATTCTGCAAAAAAAATTTGCGATTGCTATACTTTCCTAATAGGAAAGTAAAAACACGCAGAGAAAAAGTAAAATCCGATTAGTAATAACAACAAAAACCCGTTTTATTATTTCAAAAGCGATTCGCAACTACGAAAGTTCTTCAGGCGAGTTTGCGCGTCAATAACTCAGACTAGAATAACTTTCAGTAAGATTAATTTCATACTTTTTTTAATGTTGACGCTTAGAAGCAATAATGGAAATGTTTGTATAAGTGTCGTTTAATTGCGTTTATTAATAAGGTAAACTTAGACTAAATTCGATAATTCAAAGAGTTAAAATTCAAATACCAAACTGTTTTGAAACCCCGGGGGTCTAAATTAAGTAATATAAAACATTTTTTTTTAAATAAACGATACTTATTTAATCTTAAAAAATACTTTTAGTTGAACAGAAATCTAAGCTAACTTGTATTAACTCTGCATTTAAAATTTTTTCTTCATTTCAGCTAAAAATATTTTTTTTAGGAATTCAGTAAAATTGCATTATAATTATATCCTTGTTTTAAGTATGAATTGAATTTTCTGCATCCGGTGTCACGTCACTAATATCCAATCTGTTATATTGCACCGCCACTTATAAGTATAGGTAGTACTTGAATAACTTTTTATGACAAAAGTTTTGATTTTAATTAAAATCATATTTTGAGAAAAATAAAGACTGTAACTCCAATCTATGCTTACCTATGGAGCGCCGTTTTAGTTTTTAACGTGTATCAACGTAAGGCAAACATAATAATCTATTTAATATATTTGGTCTTATTTAATGACGAATGCTATAAGTTTTAAATTATGGAGATTAAGATTAAGATTAAGAGATGTCTTTGAAAAGGATCATTTAATGAGAACTTTCATGTTATTTGAATGTACTTTTGTATATAAAATAATGAATTACTTATAACATGAATGATATAAAAAATGCACGAAATTTTGTTTGGTGAAGTAAATTCTAATATGAATCATATTATTAAATAATTTTAGGATCTAAGATGGAATTAAAAGTACTGTTGGTGTTTGTCAAAGTTAAATATAAGTCATTTTTACTTACTGAATTACCTTTAACATTCATGATATTTATTATTATTATTATTAATATCAAAGAAACGTACAACTGACAACACCGTATAACGTTTTAGGTAAAGACCCTATTAGTGATGACGTCAAAATTGTCTGGGAAATTTAAAATTTTGGACAACTCACATTTTGACTTCCAGAAATTGACCGTGGTGTTAAAAGTTGTTAAGGTTTATAATGAAAAGGTGTAAGTTTGCTTTATATTTGTGGAGTTATTATAACGAAATGAGTGGCAAGGGGTCTTGAAATGTTAACCACGAAGCTTCTATTTGTGTGTTAGAAAGAAATTTCAATGCAAAAAGACACACAATTCTTTTAATTTCGTATTTACGATAAGGATGCAAACCACAAAAATTCAACTTAGTTACGCCATACGTCGCTAATGTACTAAAAACTATTACTATTAATCTAATAAATAAGTATAAAACAATTAACAATGAAACGAATACTAATAAAAGATAAAGGCTTAGGAAATACGATAATGAACACAAGCAACACAGGAACGAGAGCAAGTTGAGAATTAAGTAGGTAATATTGGAGGTTATGTAGTCTAGAAAGCAAGCATACGTTAATTCCTTATAGCGTATTCGGATAGCCGCACCAGTGCGCACTTAGTGCGCACTCATTCGGTATTTCGTATTCGGTTAAGAAATTGCACTGCACTCTTGCATCTGTCGTCGTATTCGGATAGTTGCACTGCACTTGTTTGGTGCACGTAAAACTGCACCGTAATTTTCAACAGTGCAAGCTGGTATAGTACAGCTGTTTTGAATTTAAAAATGGCGGAAATGTTATATTTATTTGATATGTTGCTTGAGAGCAGTGACAGTAGTTCTGAAGACGAACTGAATCTTTTATTAAGGCATGTTGGTGATAGTAAACCAAAAATAAATAATTTTATAAATATTGTACGGGAGTTTGACGATGAAACGGTGAGAAATTGGAAAACAATAAATAGACTAACATTGATAGCTTCCCGTTGCAGTTTCGTAAAAACTTTCGTATTCGGCGACGCACCTGTACAAGAATGATAGAACACTTTGAGAATTCCCAATTTTTCCCCAAAACTGGAGAACGAGGTGTTCAGGTTAAGTCAGCGGAAACTCATGTATTATCCTTTTTATGGTATGTGTCAACTACCTTTGACTTCTTTTTATGTTAAATTCTAAAATTGAAATAGGTTTGCTGGTAACAAGTGTTGTATGCGTGATGTAGCAGGTAGGTTTGGCATCGCCGAATCTACTTTCCACACATGTTTAAAAAGAATTCTTGATTATCTGATTGACATTGCACCTACATTTGTTTCATTTCCAACATCTCAACAAGGAAAGTTACAATTAAGCAGGAAATTTGAAGATGTAAGTATTGTTTGAACTCATGTTTTAATGTTATAAATGTTATGAAGTTTTTATAGATAAGTGGTATACCTGGAATTTTGGGGTGTATTAATGGTACGTTCATGCCAATAAGAACGCCAGTTCATAAATTAAAAAGCACATATGTAAATAGACACGATTTTCCTTCTCTAACGTTACAATCTATATGTGATAGTGAACGATTTTTAGATTTATTCACAGAGGTATCTAGCAAAATTCATGATGCGAGAGTTTTCAAGCTTTCAAATCTTTGTAATAAATTAAGGGAATTGTGTGGGATAGATTTTCACATTTTGGAGGATGCTGCGTACCCTCTGAAGCAAGTTCTCATCACCCCATATCGAGACTATGGCAATTTATCGCCCGAACAAACCATTTTCAATATGAAATTTTCACGTGCTCGTGTTAAGATTGAAAATGCATTTGGACTTTTAAAGCAAAGATTTAGACAATTAATAAGGACCGATTTTGACACGGTAGACATGACTTCTAAATTTATTGTGTCTTGCTGTGTGCTTCACAATATGTGCATTGATGAAGGGGATGATTGGGTTGAGGAAGAACAAGAAAGTGCAGGTGACAATAGTAGCACCAATAATGCTGGCACAAATGATGTTTGTGACCATGAAGAGCGTGAACGTGGAGAGGTGAAAAGACAGTATCTGTGTTAACTTTGCAGTCTGTAATTATTTTTAGCATTTCATTTTAGTATAATAATATGAGTCTAAGTTTTCATAAATGTAAAATGTTTGGTTTTTGTTTCTTAGCATTTAATTTTAACTATAAATTGTTTTCTAATGTAAAATCAGCAATAAGGCTACAATACCGATATAATAGTAATTTTTATTTACAAATTGCTAAACCTAATTACATAACAGTATAAGTAAAATCTTAAATCTAATGCCAATATTTATTATTTATTTAAATATTTGAGTATTTATACCTATTTTTGAGGTGCGAGTTTGTCAGCCAGAGCTTGTAGAAACTCAAGTTTTTCTTTATGTCGTCGTTCCCTGTTCTGCTCTTTGTCGAGGTGGATTTTCCAAATAGTTCCTGCAAGCTGGCTTTTGATTTTTTTTTCTTAGATTCTTTTAATACTGTGCATTTGTTTGCACTTCTCAGAACTTCAGGTTGAACACTGTCGTCAAGACTGGCAATTTTATTTAATTCGTCTTCAAATTTGACAATTTCTCTTATGTTCCCGGATTTTGAGTTATTGGAAACTGCAACACGTTTCCGCTTCAAAATGGTTTTCAACCGGTTTTCAC
The DNA here is from genome assembly GCA_035610365.1 of Aquatica leii. Classification (NCBI taxonomy): domain Eukaryota; kingdom Metazoa; phylum Arthropoda; class Insecta; order Coleoptera; family Lampyridae; genus Aquatica; species Aquatica leii. The sequence goes on from CM069432.1 coordinate 106,861,645, forward strand.
ATTGAAGCGGTGTCCGGATTATGTTGAGTTCCAATTGCAACAGTTCAGCTATATTCTCCCACATTCTTTTTTTGTTTTTAAATTTTTTCATTGGCCCCACCTGACATAATAACAGCTCGTATTTGTCCAACAGAAATTTTGTATCTGTATCGGACCATTCATTTGAACCTGAAATAAAAAACAAATTTTATATGATTCTACAAAACTTATCAACTGTTGACACTTTAATTTAAATGTATTTATTTACAAACCACTTTAAAATATTTATTTGCATGTAAAATTAGTAAGTACTATCGGTTTACTTACTTTGGGCCTGATTTTCATTTGAAGGTCTTGGTTGGGGTTCCACCTGTGATTGAGGTCCTAGTTGTAGCTCTAATTTTGATGGATGGGGTATCTCAATGATTCCTGCCGCTGCCAACTCTTCAGTACTAAAGATTTGTATCTCTTCAGAACCTTCAAAATTTTCATGCTTTTATTATTTTTAAATGCTGTGATACACAAAACTCACCGTTTTCACTAATAACATGGCATAAATATTTTTCGCCTTGCATTATGTTATGTCCGTTTTTATCAATAACAAAATTTTGGAAAGAAGCCATTTTTTAAAAATAACACTGTACAACTCCAATTGTGGGTGCAAAGTGACCGTATATACTTACTTGACCTTTCTCATTTTACAACTTCACACCAGATAAATTGCCCTTTGTGTTTTTCCCATTTTACGTACATTCTGTTGCCAGATGTGTTAAAATTTAAATTACCAGATTTTGCCGCCGTGCTCTACCGGTGCAGTGCAATGACATAACGCGCACCGCCCTCGTGCAACTCTGGTGCGCACCGACACCGAACGAGTGTTGTTAATCCGAATACGACATTAAAGTTCTTGCCATAATAGAAGATCCCTACGTCATTACCTACTGATGTAAGAAATAACATACTGACTATTATATAAGCAACATAAACTATGTGTAAAACAAAGAGGGAAGATTGATTGCATGCGTTATGAATAAAGTTGTTCAATTGACTTCAATCAAGTTGACGTTTTGTCAAACACGGTTTGCTGTCATTTTCGCTTCATTTTGTATCTTTGGTTATTATTATTATTTTGCATTATTTTATTTCAAACTGTTCTTTTTAGAACAAAAACATGTCGGGTTTTATACAAGGTAAAACATTACGCTCTCAGTCTCGCCAAATGGTGGTTAATTTACTTGTATACTTTCAACAAGAAAAGGATAATGGGGGTCCTTTGATCCCATTAACGTCTGTTCAAGAGGTAAGCTAAAGAAAGAAATGATTAACTTGCATTACATTATATTATTTAGAGAGAGTTGCAACTGCATTAGGCATATGCTTAGCTTCTGTTAAGCGGATCAAGTCTGAACACAAATTGAATCTAGTGTTATCAAGTCCTGGAAAGAAAAGGTCACGAAAGAAGTCAAAAACTGTAGACTTGCCAGCATCTTCAAAAATGACTATAAGAAACACGTTGTATAAGATGTACACAAACAGTAAGTTCCGATGAAAGCAACCTTCATAATCTTTCTATAAACTAACTTTTTTTTACAACAACATGTGACTGTGAATTCCCTAAACAGCGAACTCAAACATAAACATGTTTTGTTAAATGATCGCACTTTAAATTGTTTATTGTCGTACATGCCGGTACAAAATCTGGATTTGTAAAGAATGATTTATTATTGTTTTCATCTAAATTTCAGCATGAAGATTATCATGAAGATATAAAGGATGAAACTTTAAAAAAATTGATTGTGGAACGTTTAGTTAATAATTTGAAAGAATCATCAATTATAGTGTTGAATAATGCATCATATCATTCCATGTTACTAGAAAAAATGCTTTCGTCAAGTTGGAACAAATGTAATTCAACTTCTTGGCTAAACAAAAATAATATTTCATATGATGCTAACATGGTCAAAAGTGAATTATTTGCCATAGCTAAACAGCACATGAAAGAAAAGAAATATGAAGTGGACGAACTGTTACAACGACACTGACATGAAGTGCTACGACTATCACCCTATCATTGTAAGTTTAAATTAATCGAATTTATATGGGCCCATGCAAACTCATATTACAATAAACACATTGGTAGGGACGGGTATGGAGATGAAAAAGTAATTTCAATGTGAAACGAAGCAGTACAACAATGTACTTCCTAATTATGAGAAAAGTGTGTGATTCATACAGAAAAACTAATACAAGAGTGGTATAACCGAGAAAAGTTATTAGACATTACAGTGGAACCTTTAAAAATTAATGTTGGTTTAAACGATTCAAGTTCATCGGAATCCTCAGATAGTGATGATTAAAATAAATGAGGTTTACAGTATTTTTGAAACTGAAAATTTTTTTAAACCAATTGTTACTCAAGATGCTGCTCATTTCGTTGTTTTATGTATTAAAATTACGTTTAAATTGTATTATACATGCGTCGCTGTGCTTAAATGTTTTTTCATTTTAAATTACTTCAATAATTAGATTTTATTTTAGAAAAATGTAATAACTACATATGTTTAAATCTAAATTTGACTTTGTTAAATATAATTAATCGAACATAAATTGCAGTCGTTTTTAATATTTATTTTAATATTAGTAATCTCCAATTAAGCGAAAATTAATTTTGAAGGTTAAACGTGTTGTGACAGCAAAATTAAAATTCTTATAGGTACCAACTAACCAGGATAGCCAACACTGAATTTTTAATTATAACTAATAAACTAACACTTAATTTGACTAGTGCGTTAATCTTGATTCATATGAATACGATGATGACGTAGGGCTCTTCTCTTATGGCAAGAACTTTAGTTAATTCTCACACAAGCATTCAGAATAGCCAACAAACAAACAACAAAATAACTAGTCTTAGTACCAACCCATAAAAAGTTACTAGAAATAAAGTTCCAACTTTTTGGCGGTTCTCACTAAAAATTTATTTAATGCGCATGCGTTTAAAAGCCCGCGCTGTAAAGCAATAAATCAAATTTTATAACTTTCGCCTCTTGTAGCAAAGTGTGAAATTGCATTTTATTGATTATTGCTTATATTATATAAAACACTTACCTACTTTCTGTGTAATTACGATACACGAAAAGCAATTTTAGTTGCTATTTGTATTAAATCTTGTTTTCTAACATTTATTACTATCAGTGGCGGCTGGTGGTCAATCATACAAGAGGGTCATTTTAAAAAAACGCAATGATCGCAAAAAGGATAAAAACATTCTTACAGTAACGTGATTTATATTTAAGATCAATTATGTTTAAAATTTAAGATATTCGTCTATAATTACAATTACCAAAATAATCAATAGTAAGCTCATTAAAATTTACAATGATTTTTCAATGCTTAGCATAGAAATGCACATCTTTCTTGTCTCATAGTATTGCCAATTGCGTAGAAATGTTTGAATTCTTTTTCACACAGAGAAATATTGCTCTCTTTCCACTGTAGTCATATGTAAAGTCAATAAATTGTTTTATTTAATATACATATGTATCTATCTATTTTTAGTTTTTACAAACTTTTTGATGATAGTCTTTAATTGACTTCACAAGTGATTTTTACTTTTTCTTTTAAATGCTATAAATCCGTAACAAAATTTTTACAACATAATGATTAATACATCATCTGAAAACAGTAAATATAAAACACTAAAATCTATTATTTATTTTAATTCCACAAATCCAATCTAACGAATCATACACAGATTCCTTGAATTACTGTTAACTTCTTTATTTTTATGTTTATTGGTTGGTCGAATTTGAAGTAAAGGCCGAGGACAAGCATTAAATATAAATTCTAGATGTGTAAACAATTATTAGCTATTCATTTTTTAACGTCTTGTACCACAGTTATCATGAAACAAAAACTACTGTCATATGTGATAAGAAATCTGTATTTAACACACACGTGCTGCGAAGATAACGATAGATGACGTAAGTCACGTAAGCAATGATAGCATATTGCACTCAAAGATAATTGCACTGAGTATTATCTTTGGCGTAGGCGGCCGGCTGAGAACCTAGCGAACGAATTTTAACATTTACTTATCTTCTTTTCTAACTCGCATAAAATTGTATTATGTGTGTCTCACTCTTGATTACAATAACTATCATCGTAATATAATAAGTGCGGCCAAAAGTTCGTGTCAGCCTCGGATAAATTCGCAAGCTTTCGTATCTGTTGCGTTTAAATTGACAATTATTTAAACGCAAGAAATTTAAACGCTGATAATTTGATTTAAACGCAAATTTTCTGTAATTTTAAAGCAAATAAAGTACCTTTCTTATTCATTTTTGGAGGGTCATTGACCAAATGACCTAATAGAGAAGCCGCCACTGATTACTATATATGTTTTGTTTTAGGTTATTTTAAGGTATATATTTTATTTCATTTGCTTTTAAATTTAACTTGGTTTAACTCGAATTATGGATCGACGCACGTGCCACGTATGCAATAAAATATTTAGACATATATCATCAAGAGATCGGCATGTTAGAGAAATTCATACAACTAGGGAAGAAAATACATCGAACAAAAAAGTATCAAAACATAACATTTATTGTCCTCTGTGTTTCAATGCAAATAGAACTACACCTTTAAAAACGTATCAGAGACTGATGAAACATTTGGAAATAGAGCATAAAAAAAAAGTGGAAATAGAAGAATTTAGTTTTAGTGATACCGATTTTAATACTTGGATGCAGAAAGACCAAAAAAAACCAATTACACTACTAGAAGAAAAAACAAATATGCTGAATATAAATATGAAATGATATTCTACGATTGCAATAGAAGTTATGATGGTAAGCAGATTGATTATTAAACTATTTAAACATAAATATATATGTATGTATCTATAATATGGGTTTATGCATTGGAACTTCTTTTTAATTTTAGGCTATAAAAGCAAGTCATCAAAACGATTTCCAAAATCCAGTAAAACAATCAAAATTTGTGGAACATGTCCATCTAGGATTATTGCCAAAATATTTGAAAATGGTGCTATAATTTTATCTTTTTTGTTTTTGTTTTTTATGTTTTACTTATAGGTATTATTAAAGTCAAATATGTAAAAACTCATGTAGGCCATCAACAAGAACTTAGATGCCAACGATTAACAAAGGAAGAAAAAGATGATATTATTAATAAGTTGAAAAGTGGAGTAACTAAATCGAGAATTTTGGAAGATGTCAGAAAAATTGAAGAGCACCAATTAAACCGACTGAATTTATTAACGCAACAAGATTTACGGAATATAGAAAATGTTATTATTAAATCCAGAGATAGTGATGACATGACAGCAACAGCTATTAAAGTCCTACATGAGTGGAATAGCAGTGACCAAAAGTTTGGTTTCCTTTTTAAACAAATTGGTAATTGTTTATGTCAATTGTTATAATACGTTGTTGATTCGTGGATACACAAACTACAGAATACTAAAGATTATTTAATATATGATCGATGTAAAACGAGGCAATACACAGATACACATGCTAACTAACTGTAAATATATTGTTACATACTATTGAAGTAGTGTCTCACGTACCCACCAGTACAATATACAGGGTTGACAATTATTTAACAACACCCTACCTTAATTAACAATCCTGAATGACAAAACAACTTAAACAATATTTTCTAAAATGCACTAAACTGTAAACATATCTAGATTAAACCCAGACCTTGACAATGTTTACGATGTAATTCAGAAGAAAGACCCTTGGTCAATATATCAGCTGTCATTTCTTTAGAGTCACAGTGACTCAATTTAATTTTTCCGGACTCCACGCACTCTTTCACAAAATGATGTTTAATGTCAATGTGTTTACTTCTGGCACTTAATTTTAAATTGTTACCGATTTCTATTGCACCTTTGTTATCGCACAATATTGTGAGCGGTTCCTTATGTTTTAGTGTTAATTCGGTTAGAAGACCTTCTATCCAGATTGCCTCCTGGGTAGCAGCACTGAGGGCCATATATTCAGCCTCAGTGGAAGACAAAGCCACAGTTGGTTGTTTCTTTGTGTTCCAGGATATAGCGGCTCCGGAGAACACGAAAACATATCCAGTAGTGGATCTGCGATCGTCTTGACAACCAGCCCAATCTGAATCACTGTACGCATATGCTTCCATGTCATCTTTAGAATACACCAATCCCAGTGTAAGAGTACCTTTTATATATCGGAAAAGTCTCTTCACAGCCGACCAATGAGCAGGCCCCGGATTTGCGTTAAATCGGCTTAGCATGCCAGCTGCAAATGCTAGGTCGGGTCTTGTTGCGTACGCAGCATACATTATACTGCCTAGCGCTTCACGGTATGGAATTTTTCTCATTGCTTCTATATCTTCTGTTGTCTTTGGTTCCATGTCTTTTGAGAGTTTCGTATTCGGATCTAAAGGGGTTGAAGCTGGTTTGCAATCACCCATATTGAACCTCTCTAGGACGTGTTTTAGGTAATGTTCCTGATCAAGGATTATGTTCCCATTTTGTTTTCTTACTCGTATACCTAGGCAGTGGTGTAACGGACCTAAGTCTTTCATTGAAAAGATTTCCATTAGATTTTCTTTTAGACTGCACTTCCCCTCTTCACTATTGCTGAGGATAAGGATGTCATCTACATACACTCCCACTATAAGTAATTCTTCGTCCTGGACTCGTGTGTAGACACAAGTATCATGACATGATGGCTTAAAGTCAAGTTGTTTTAATACTTTATCCAATTTCAGATACCAAACACGACTAGCTTGTTTAAGGCCATAAACTGATTTCTGTAGTCGACAAATTTCATCGTTTGGAAGTTTGATATAAATTTCTTCAGCGAGTTCGGGATGTAGGAATGCGGTGGTGACGTCCATGTGGTCTATTGACAGTTCCAACTTTACAGCAAGTGCTATCAAAACACGGATCGAACTAGAGCGGATGACAGGAGAAAACGTCTCCTCATACTCTGTACCCTTAGTTTGAGAGCATCCTCTGGCGACCAATCTCGCTTTGTAGCGGATTACAGTTCCATCAGGACCTAGTTTAGGTTGGAAAACCCATCGCATTGTAATGGCTTTACGACCAGGTGGAAGTTCAGAAGCAGTCCATGATTTATTCAGATGATGAGACTCGATCTCTTCTTCCATAGCTGTTCGCCATTTATCAGCATCTTCTCCTGCAAGTGCTTCATGCTCGGTGGTAGGACTCGATGTACACAGCATTGCTTGATTACATATAAAATCTTCATTAAAAATGTGTTTATTAGGTTTACTCACACGTTTCGGGAAACTACTTTCTTCACCAACTTCTGTATTGTCTGTACCCACTGGTAAATTACTGTCATTTGCAGTTTCGTGGATCAAAGATGTTGATGTAGAAAAATTAGGTCTTGAATCGGCAGATGTTCTCTGTAGCAAATCATCTGATAACGGCTCGATTGTAGTTGAGGTTGTAGTGAAACGTATTTCTTCCGATGATTGTGATATTTGAGCATCATTTCCATTTGACAAATGACTACTACTTGACTGTGTTAACATGCCCATCTGGTCTTCAATAAAGTTAACATCACGGGCCAAATGGTACTTATTAGTTTTGGGATTGTAAATTTTGTAGCCTTTGGTTTGCTCACTATATCCTAAGAAAATTCCTTCCCAGGCTTTCGGTTCGAGTTTACTTCTTTGCGATTGTGGAATGTGAACAAATGCAGTACAACCAAATGTACGTACATGATTGAGGTTCGGTCGCTCACCAGTCCATGCTTCCTCTGGTGTCGAGTTTTGTAGTGCTCGAGTAGGACAACGATTTCGAAGATAAGCTGCGGTGTTGATAGCTTCGGCCCAAAATTCTTTGGTTAAATTTGATGAGAACAGCATCGATCTGGCACATTCAAGGAGAGTGCGATTCATACGCTCTGCAACACCGTTCTGCTGAGGAGTATCTGGTACGGTTCTTTCATGGTGTATACCTCTCTGCCGTAAATAAGTGATCATTGACCTGTTGACATATTCAGTGCCATTTTCAGTGCGAAGGCATTTCAATCTTTGTTCTGTTTGATTCTCTACAAAGTTCACAAAATCAACAAACTGTCCAAAAACTTCATTTTTGGATTTCAAAAAATATGTGAAACATCTACGCGAATAATCGTCTACAAAAGTTAATACATATTTGGCACCACCCTTAGAATCAATCGACATTGGTCCACATAAATCAGAGTGGACTAAACCCAGTACGCGTGTTGCTCTACGACTAGCATGTTTAGGAAACGGGTTTTTGTTTGCTTTTCCTTGTATGCAATATTTGCAAGGAACATTGGATTCCTTATTGAAATGCAGACCATCAGTTATGCTTTTTAATTTATACATTGAGCTTGAGTTCAAGTGTCCCAATCGATTGTGCCACAAACTATAGTTATCTAATTCAGTGGTAACCGTACTTACTATTTCTCGATCTGGAGCACGATCTAAACGGTATAGTCCATTAACTAATGTTCCAGTGCCCAATACGTTTGATTCACTGACACTTATAGTTTCTTTAACAATTCTACACTGTTTACTGTCAAAAATAATAGATAAGTTTAACGGTTTCTTAAGTATCTGACTGACACTTAACAAATTCAACTTTAAGTCTGGCACAGAAGCAACATTTTCAGCAATTAATGTATGGTTGGTAGACAATGGTATTGCTACATCACCAACTCCGGAGTTGCTAACAGTTTGTCCATTGGCCATGCGAATCAACTGTGTCTCCTTCTTCTGAAATGTGTCATATGACTGTTTTGTTAGATGAACGGTGGCACCTGAATCGAGATACCAATTATAATCATCGGGAAAGGACTCATCACGGACAAGAAAGCAAGAACCTGCAGTAGATGTTGACGGAATCTGCTTGTCCTGCACTTTACCTCCTTGTTGGTTCCTTTTCTTCGGTTTTCTACAGTTATTAGACATATGACCCCGACCATTGCAATTATAACATCTTACACCCAAAGATGGTTTATTTTTGCTACGGACTGACAGTACAGTATTCTCAATATGTTTTCCAGAATTCAGTTTGATATCTTGCTGGAGTAGTAAGTTCTTCACAAAGTCGACAGTTGTTTCTTGATTAGATCCCCTGATCCCAAGTACCAATGGTTTGAATTCTTCAGGCAACTTTGCCAAAATAAATCCCCACAACAGTATCTTTTAGGGGTTCACCTGCATTTTCTAATTGTTCCGCTATACTCAAGAATTTGTTGATAAATTCCTCCATCGATTTACAATCTTCATATTTCAACTGCAATATACTCGACAACAAACCCACAATTCTAACTGAACCTTTATCTTCATACATGTTAATCAGAGCATCCCATGCTTCTTTTGCAGTTGTTGCCTTCTTAGTAATGGAAGCGACATGACTTCTTACAGACAAATTTATCTTAGCCAGAGTGCGACGATCCAAATCCGCATCTACTACCTCAGTTTCATCAAATTCAATGCACATCCACAGACCTGAATCTACAAGAAAGTTTTTCATCCAAAATTTCCATTCAGCAAAATTTGAATGTCCATCCAAGTGCTTAGCATCAGGTAAACCTCCGATTGAATGAGATGTTGTAGTGATGGTGGCTCGACGAGTGCTTGCTAAATTTGCTAAACTGTTTCTCATTTGTTCCAGCTGTTCACGGAGAAGTTCCAATTCGGTATTTTCATCTTGAGGATTCGCCATTTCCTCACGTGTATTGTATGCGTGTATAAAATGATAAATTTATACGGATCTCGGTAGTTTTTCTCTATTTGTATTATTTAAATTATGACAACGTAACTGGGTCCATAACCTGTTGATTCGTGGATACACAAACTAGAGAATACTAAAGATTATTTAATATATGATCGATGTAAAACGAGGCAATACACAGATACACATGCTAACTAACTGTAAATATATTGTTACATACTATTGAAGTAGTGTCTCACGTACCCACCAGTACAATATACAGGGTTGACAATTATTTAACAACATACGTGCATTGTGTGATATTCAAAGTTAATAAATTATTATATTATTTTGAGTTGGCAAACTTGCACGTTAATACCAAAAAATTTCACATTTATTGTTTTTTATATTTGTAGATGTAGATATATGTGTGGGAAGAAACTATAATCTTAAACCAACTCAATATTCTTTAAGCAATGCAAGAAATTATTGAAACAAAAAAATTCAATTGTTTGCACCTTTTTAGGCTGGTTGCATGTTTCTATAAACAAGTTTTATATAAAAGTGAAATATTTCTTAATAATAATTTACTTTCTGCATGATTATAAATACGCTTTTTAGATAATTGTTTTGATTTATAAAAAGGATTATTTTTTTTCAACACTATACAAGTGGTTTTGTGTTTGAAGAGTTGAATGATTATGCAATTAGGTTTTTTTTTTAAACGGATTGTTTTTATACATGATACATTATTGTGTTTAGTTGTAGTTTGTATGGTTGTGGTATTGGTTTTGGTCTGTAGCTTAGCTTGTATTGTAGGGGAAAAGCATTTTGCCTTACGAGATGAGGATTTTGCAGTTGGATTCATGAATCAGGTGATGGAGAGAAAATTAAAAAAATTTAAAGACATCATATGTATGGATGGTACTCATAATACAAATATTAGAGGCTGGGAACTTACAAGTGTTCTAGTTAAAGATGATAGAGGTGTTGGGTTTCCTGTTGCATTTTTAGTTTCCAATAGGCGCAATCAGTTAATTTATGAAGTGTTTTTAGGTGCACTAAAGGAAAAAATTGAAATTGACGTTAAACCATTATATTTCATGACAGACGATGACCCAAAATACTACAATGCTGTGGTTAAAGTTATGAATAATTGAATGAATTTTTGAATTATTTAATGAAATATTATTTTCAGGACAAAAAAAGAATTCAAATGTGGTCACATTGCTACAGAAAAAATGCAGGAATTAATACCAATATGGCAATTGAAAGCTTACACAAATTTATTAAATATGACGAATTGAACAAAAAAAAGAAATAATTCTATAGAAAAATTGTTAGATATACTAGAGAAGGTTGTTGAAGATAAAGTTTGGAAAAGAATAGTGGAACTGGAGAGGCCATCTGCTAATGATTACCAGCAAAGACTCGTTAGGGAAAGTCATAATAGAGCTACTCAAATAGAAAATAATGTGGAAGAAGTAGGATTTGGTGAATTTTTAGTAAAATCTTTAAATAGTAATAAGTTTTACAAAATTTTGTATGGAAATAGAATGTGTGGAAGTGATTGCAGTCTTATGTATTGTACAATTTGTGAATTTTGTTTTCATCAATACACATGTCAGTGTCCTCAGTATGTAATTAAGGCTACTACATGTAAGCATGTGCATATGGTAGCTATGTTTGAAAGAGCGAAGAGTGAATTTAGTTTAAGGCAAGCTAATGAATCTGTTACAGTTCACTGTGATCATAACTATTGCAAGAAAGAGACCGTTTGTAATTCTGTTCCAGAAAACATTTCATCAGCTACGAGGAAAGAAGTTATGTCTTTTATGGATTATCAGGAAAATAGAATTGAGAGTGAGCCAGACGAAGAAACGTTTAAGAAAATTAAAATAGAATCATTTAATAATATGCTTAGTCAGTTGAGTATGACAGACTTCAGAAAACTAATGGAACATAATGATAAATGGATAAGAAGACTAAATTATAGCAATTTAACGAAGAAAAGAACGCAACAAAAACAAACATTTTTTGCAGGGCGATCAACTGATGATTGATTTCTAGTGAATAGTTATATTTTCAATGTTTGTGATTAAGTTGATTTTAAAATTATTGAAACTATATTGTCATAATGTTAGTTTTAATTTGTTATTGTATTTATAACTTCGCCTGGGGTAACCCTGAGTGGATTGAGTAACTTAGAGGTTTGCCACTGCCGGTCCCAAGCCCGGATAAAGGAGGAGGGTTGGTGGTCACCATAGCCCATAACACCATAAAACAAGTCTTACTCACATAAACGAGAAAAGAATCTTACATTTCGGATTCATTGTAACAACCAGAAACTCTTTTTGAAAAGAGAGAAAGAACAAGAAACAATTCGAAAGCTCTCACAAGCAAAACTATTAAAAAGATTAATTGAAAGGTGAACATCTACATAAAGCATAAAAAATTAAATTATGTATAATTACCCTAGCAGAGCAAAACGTTTCTAAATCATTTACATTGGTAACATTTTTAATACGCTTAAATGGTACATTAAAACGTTTATAAAACGTTTTCAAATCAATGTCATACTGCTTCAAAAGCGAATCCGAACATTGTTTTTTTAGACGGTTTTTGAAGCGCATACAAATCGATTTCAGAAATAATATCAAAATTGACTGAAAAATTATTGCCTAAATCGTGTTTGTAATATTTTCAGTTAGTTTCCACTAAATATTAAACGTTGATGTCCAAAATAATTTACGGAGTTATCTACGTAACGTTGCAAAATAATACACAGTTATTATCTTTTAATGTTTCTAGAAACGATTTACACGTACATTTTTTGAATGATTTGTGTTTGTATTTCCAAAATTATACATATGAAACCGTTAAAAAACTCAATACAAAAAGCTATTAGATAGCTTTGTTTTTTGACAATTCAGTATTAATCCATTGGGACAAAATAACGAGCCAAACTCGTGGTATGTAACCTTTGCCAAACGTAGAAATAACGAGTCTCACTCGTGATACTCATTATATTTTTTGGTTGTTTATAAAGCAATATATCAAATGACGTTTTTTATTCGTTAAACAAGTCCAATCGGCCGTCAAGATCAAGTTCTAGCAATTTTCCTATCCTATATTTTGAACGCATAATTGCATTATTTTGAAATTGAACTTTATAATCGTTGCAAACCCCGCCTGTGTAAACGTTCCAAAAACATTTTTTGAACGTATACTTTCCTTATTTTGGATTTAAACTTAATAATCGTTCCAATGCTATTTTAAGAAACAATTTAATAAATTAAATGAACATGAATAAGTAACGACTCTAGTTATCATTTTTAGAAGTGTTTTAAAACATTTCAAGAATGATTAGGAAATTATTTATAGAAACATTGCAAAGGGCGGACATTTATCAAATTTGAGACAAGTGTGAAACGATTCTGGTATATTTCTTTATTTCATAAAAATCGTTTTGAAAATGTTGCGGAAATGAAATTTTCTACTAGGGTACTTAACAAACATATGCACATTAACAAGAGCAAGGAGAAGTCTTAAATTAAATTTTTATAAACGTACGTTTTTTAAGAGTATTTAATAAATTACAGTATATGAATTATATTATGTTTTTTAAATTTACATTTGTGATTTGACTATTACTCATATTAGTTTAAACTAGCCGCCATTACAGTTGAAAAACTTTTGAATTTGCCGCCATTAGAGTTGATAAATAACATATGAAATCGTGCTATTAATTTGCTTTTGCCGCCATTAATTTCGGCTGTGAACGTCAATCTCAACGTCATGCTTGTGTGAGAATTAACGTATGCTTAGAAAGCACTGTAAATACAAAATCATAACAAAGCGACGTATGGCGTAACTAAGTTGAATTTTTGTGGTTTGCATCCTTATCGTAAATACGAAATTATATAATAATAGTAATAAATATCATGAATGATATAAGTAATTCGGACATTTAAAATATCAAACATAATTAATATCCTGAATGATATTAATATGTACTTTTTCATATCATTCATGAAAATACAAATCATTACATCATTACTAACTTATTTTTTAATTATAATTATCCTTTATTAATAATGAAATAGTTATAAATATCATAATGTTACGAATAATGTACCATAATTTAAACCTTATAGCATTCGTCATTAAATAAGACCAAAATATATTAAATAGATTACTTATTATGTTTGCCCTACGTTGATACATGTTAAAAACTAAAACGGCGCTCAATACTTACCTGTAATAATATATGTACTCACTTGTTTAAAAAATGCGTATTCGTGTTTTCCGTTGCTTTTTTTTATTTCACTTTTGATTAATTCTTTACATTTAGTTATTTCTCCCCGTGCGTATTGTAAATGTATTAACCAATTAAGTTGTTCTAACGGCCGTGGTTCGAAAAAAGTTGTAGCCATTCTTCTGTCTTTTTCTAAAATTTTTAAAATTACATACATTTAAAATAAGAGTCATAAAGACACACCAGTTAGAGTAATTTGTGTATGTTGTTTTCCGTTCGCTACGTAACTCATTATAGATTATCTCTTCTTTTCGAAAAAGGATATTGAAAACAATTAAATTGCGGATGATGTAATGATTTGTAGTTTGTATACACGGTTGCTTGGTAACCTCAATGACGTCACGGCTGTCAGATATCAGCCAATGTCAAAATCATAGTTTAATGAGATACTGATTTGTTTACTGTAACCGCGTAGTTGCTAAAATAAAAAGCTTGCTTTGTTTTCTGTATGATTTGAATATTAAATATTTTATTGCTTAAAAGTATATTATGTTTGTGTTTCTGTTTAAATTTGTTTTAAATTCAACGACTAAGTTCGATTACAGCTGCTACCTAATACTTCCCTAAAATCTTAATTATGTAACAGAAATCGTGTAAGTCATTACTTAGTATGGAAGAAATTAGTTTTAGTTCTGTGTTATCAAAAACACAGCGTCTTGTATTAGGTTTATTCGTTTTGCTATTAGTCGACATTATTTGGGTGTCTTCCTCGGAGCTCACTAAAGTATGTATGTTTACGAACGATAACGCTTAACTAGGATGGTTTTTTTTAGTACATTTACCATAATGAAGATTTTGAGAAACCGTTTTTTAGTACCTACCTTAAAACTTCCATGTTTACAATATATATGTTAGGATTTTGTTTTTGGCCACCATGGAGGGATCAATGTGTCAGTACCAACAATTATATGGTTTGTAACAATTACAACGTAATACTTGTTCATATATTTCTAATAGTTCATAGATCCCAATCAAGAAGACGAGAATTTTTACTCGGATGCTGTAACAAGTCTGGTAAGCATTATTATAGCTTTTTTACTTAAACAATTTGTCAATAATTCAGAGCACGCCTACATATGTTCCTGTAAAAGCCATTGATAAGGAGCATTTTGATCGAAATTCAGGAACTGAAAGTGACGATTCCTCAATTCGTTCAGTGCGTTTTAATAAATTGGCTGAAGTGCGTCACATGTCTGAATCGGAAGCTGCAGAAGCTTTATTAGCACGGTTATCGTATCAGGCTAGTGTAAGAGCTGGAGAAATAGCTAGAAAAGCTGCAACTAAATTGCCTATTTACAAAGTTGCACGGATAGCTTTTATATTTTGTATTTTGGTATGTATCAATACTAAGCAATTCTGTTTTTTATTGTCTCTAATTCTGTTTATTATTGGGAATTATGGATCTATCTTAATCTTGAAAATATTTAGCTTAAATTATACAGATCTCATAAATTTTTTTTTACATTTTGCAGGAGAGAAAGATTATTTTCAAAGAGAACTGTTTTGTTAATCGTTCTAAGATCAACTCAAATTTTTATTTGGTGGTTTTTGATGTTGCGCTAATCATATAACTTAATGACATGTTTTGCTTAAGCAACCAATACCTGTTTCTGCACTTTATATGTTTCTTTCTTAAAACAATGTAACTATTACATTATCAAATACCTATGCATTTTAGGTAAAGTAGCGTTGAGGTCTGTTTCTGTAAATATTTTTCACACTCATTTTTTATCACATCACATTTCTTTTGAATCGATGCATTTTTTTTATTGCTTGAATTGTGATAAATTATTTATTATAAAATTTCGATTTCTGTCAAAATCACTATTTTGCTTATTTTTGAATTAAGTTTTATTCTGCAAAAACTTATCTGACTGGTTTTGGTTTGGTTTTGGAAAAAGTTTACCTACATGTGTTACTGAGCTAAACAATCGTAGTCAGTTTTGGTTTTGGGAATTCATTAAATGCTGAATTTTTTTCATCTTCATTGGGAATACCGTTTTTGTTAAGCTTGTGAATATGTTAAATGTAAATATTTTACTTCTAATTGTACTTTAATTTATCTAATCTAAATTTGATGTTATGTTCTGGCGCGTGTCATCTATGTAAACTTTTACTTCTACTACCTACTTCTACTATCATCAGTATCTCTTGGTATGGGTACCTATGATTATCTATGTATCTCTATTTTTAACGTGGCTGAAATTTTGTCTATATTTCGAATTTTAAATGGTTGACAAGTTATGACTTGATTTCACGCACGTGGGCTAAACAACAAACAAACGAATTCATTTATTCATTTGTACCGTTGGTTGTACTATAAACTCGATTTAAATGCTGTATGCAACATTTTTTATTTAATTGCTAAATCAGTAATTTTGCATTATCTTCTAATGTCATAGTTTTCATAAATTGCAAATAGATTTTGTCATTAACGGTAATCAGTCTAAACTAATTTGTAAGTAATATTGTGATTGTCGTTATTGATATAAAATTATACATGACACGATATTTGTTATCGATTTTCGCTTTGTGTTGCCTAAAATTTTTAATTTACTTTTACTGAAGGAAAATCAAATTTTTGTCAATTTGACAATATTCTGAATATCTAACTAATTACATTATTGTCAGCTTAAAAATTGACTTTCAAATTAAGATTCTGATTTTTTACTTCTAAACTTACATAAATTTGTTTTATATTTTGAATGTATTATAAAATACATGTTATTTTAATTATATCTAGTAACATAATTGTTGAAAAGGAATTTATTACAGGAATGCCAAGTCTTTCTATGGCCAAGTCTAAAGAAACCCGGACTTTCATTTATTTTATGTACACAATCGCATTTAGTGTAACTTAGTGATGATTCACAATGGACATAAACAAAAAAAAATACATAACACATAATATATACGTAAGACGTGATTTTGGTACAAGGCGACAAAGTGTACGTAAGTGTAAGTGTTATGTATTTTTTACGTTCGATCATAATATGTGCTTAAACACTACACAGACTTACGAATTATTAAAGAACATTGTGAACGCATAGATTGCTTATAGAATATCTCAACTTTATGAATTACGTATCTGATATGAATTTGTTATGCTTATGCTCATTATGAATGAGGACTAATGATTACTTTATTGACAGTTCACAAGGCCGTAGCCGGGGGCGGGGGGAGATCAAGGGGGTCTGAACCCTCCCCGAAACTCAGCGGAAAATAACAATTTTTTAAACGAAATGTAAATTACATTACGTAGTTAATGTAATTACTAATTATATAATTGGGTGCCGCAAATGGGTGCTTTTTCTTGACTGCCCGTCGCACGATTAGACGTCTAGTATACCGGTAAATGATTGTACATACTCTGTGGAAAGACATCGGGCTGGCTGGTGACGGGTACCGGGTAGACACTAGAGCAATCGGTCTTATAGAGCAATAATAGCAATGCATGCTTGCATGTTGCCAGTGCGCTGTTATTATTGTTGGAGTGTGACCGTTCCACGTGCGCCAAACGAATTGCATTCAACCTGCTTAAAATAGGGCCTGTGTTAAGCACCAGAAAATTTTCAATATTTGTGCGCCTAAGGACGCCTAAGGTAAGAAATAACCTAATGCCTATTTCTTTTGTAACTATTTGTATTAAGAAGAGCAGCGCTTATTGTGTTATCATTGTTGACCATGCATATATGTATATCTCAATATTTGTTTTTGTTATTACAGGCCTCAGAACAGAAGGTCATTCTATTCAAAATGTCCAAACGAGCAAAGCCAGCAAATCCAAAGGGAAATACGTTGTTCAAATATATATTTGAAAAACCTAAGCCAAGCGATACTAACGAAATTGAAAATCCATGTTCACTTGTTGTCATCGACAATTCTAGAAATCAGGCTTCAACTTCAACAGTATTAGTACGAGTACCACAAATTCCAAACAATGCCATTCCTATTCCCAGTACTAGTTCCGATGTGGAGGATATTTCGGGAAACCACAACTTGTTAGATGTGGGTTTTTACGTGGGACTAAGCAACGAAATTGATGATGATTTAAAATGCAAACTTTTAGATACTCCTTGGAAACCGGAAAAAACCTACCAGTTTCCAATAATATTTAATAAACGAAAACTTAAATTTCAAGTGCATTGGTTTGAACGTTTCTCGTGGTTAGTTTACACAACGCTACAGGGTTTCAAGCATCACAGTGAAAGTCAATATCACAAAACGTTTAATATTGGCAGATAGTTTTCTAAAAGTTCATAAAAACAACTAGATATCATGAGTCAACTTGATACTGGACGATTGGGACATATAGCCGAGAATCGAAGGAAACTTATTCCTATTATTGAAACAATCAAATTGTGTGGACGACAAGAAATGTTCTTAAGAGGGACACGTGACTCAGTCCCGATTAAAATTGATGATGCTGAACCCGAATTTAATGACGAAAACTTTCGAGCTGTCTTACGAATGAGAGGCAAGTGTGGAGATGTAAATTTAATAAGACATTCCGAAACTATGATGTTAAATGCAATGTACCTAAGCCCCACCATACAAAATGAACTTATATCAATCTGTAGCGAAGTTGTTCAGAAAAAGATAGTTCAAGAAATAAATTCTTCCCAATGTTTTTCAATATTGGTTGATGAAACGACCGATATTTCTCGCCAAGAACAGATGTCAATATGTGCAAGATACACAAAACTTGAAAATAATATATTTATCTTGCGTGAAGAGTTTTTAAACTTTGTCGCAGTTTTAAGTACAAAGGGGATGAATTTAGCTAACACAATTCTCTCCAAATTAGAACGTTTAGGAGTAGAATGTCAGTACTTGATTGGGCAAGGATATGATGGCGCCTCCGCTATGAAAAGTTGTTTTAATGGTGTGCAAGCAATAATCCGCGAGTCTCACCCAGCAGCACTATATGTACATTGTAGTTCGCATTCTTTAAATTTGGCTCTATGCCATTCTTGCCAAATTCAACCTATTCGCAATACTATCGGCACTATAAAATCAGTTGGAAGTTTTATGAAATCGTCGGCAAAGCGAACCAATTGCCTAAAGCACAATATTAGAAATAACTTCCCAGAAACCAAATGGCAAACACTTACGGCAATGTGTGAGATTTGATGGGTCGAAAACCATGATGGGTTAATCAGGTTTCAGGAAATTTTCAAAGCTATTATCGATACATTAGAAGAACTGAGTACTGATTTAGATTCTGAAACTTCATAAAAAGCGAATAATTTTCTAAAATCTATTACTGTCAGTGATTTTGTCGTAAGTTTATGTTGCTTAACCATGTTATTTTCATACACACTACCACTATGCAAAATACTTCAATCTCCGCTGAGTGACTTGTCAGCTGCTGTACAGCATTTCGATTTAATCATAAAAACCATTGCAGACATTCGCCAAAATATGGATTTGAGATTTACAAAAATTTTCAAAGCTACACAAGATTTATTAACACCCTTAAAGAAAGATATAGAGATTCCAAGATTAGCGTTACGGCAACAGCATAGACCAAACTACAGTACAACTGAGCCTGAAACTTATTTCAGAAGATCTATTGTGATCCCACTTTTAGATGAATTCCTTGATCAACTTCTGAGAACATTCAAGGATCATAACACTACATTATCATCCCTTAATATTTTTATTCCGTCTGTGTGTTGCAAGAATAAGCTTGAATTTCAAATGGACCATTTCTCGCTTTATAAACAGTATTTGAACTGGGACTGTTTACAATCGGAATTCGACCAATGGAAGCAAAAATGGCTGAATGAACCAGAAATAAATCGTCCTACATCTGCTATTGAAGCTCTTGGAGAATGTAATCAGGACCTGTTTCCAAATAGCCACAAACTATTGCAAATTTTGGCGACACTGCCTGTTACAACGTGTACTCCTGAAAGGTCAGTCATTCTCTTTAAAACGCCTCAAAACTTACTTGTACGGGTCAGGAAAGGTTGAATGGGTTGGCTTTAATGTTAATCCACCGCCGAATCAGTATTGATGCAGAGGAGGTAATTGACCTATTCGCAGCAAAGAAAGCTGGGAGATTAAATTTTATTTTGTAATACATTACTGTTTTTTAATTACTTTTTATTCAATAAAATGATGTACTTAATTATATAGTCTTATTTGTAATTGTTTAAATTTTGTCTTAGACTTACAACAGTTATGTATCTCACAAGCTGTATCTAAAGCGAACAAGTATCTTGTGTATTTATTTTTCGATTTTAGTACAGACTAATAAAACAATATATCTAAAAATGCCAAGTTGACTGGTAGGTGGCGTCTTTGCCCACTTGTAGCAATTTTTTCCAAGGTAAAATTTAGATCTTGCTTCTAAAAGTAGCATAATTGTTTCAACTGACACTATCGATGTTTTTTTCTGAGATTTTGATGGTCATTCTACATCTTTATCTTGACTCACGTCGCATCACTTTTATGATGCTGTTTCAGTTTCCATTTAGATATTAAAAGACTGATACTCACTTCCGACTTTTTCGGAATAGTTGTTTCTTTCTAAACGTCATTGTAAATATTTCAATAACATTTTTAACTGTATTGTAATAAACTAATAAATGTTTACTTTTGGCTTTGTTTTTAGTCATATCATGCATTTCTCCATATTGTGTTTAATTTACGTTCACGTTTTTTTAATTCCCGTCTTTCTTTTTTGTCTATCAGGTTAAGTAATTCTTCAATATCTACTTTTTATGATTTCTTGGTTTTCGGTTCGTTTTATTATTATGTTATTGCTTGTTTAACATTTATAAAACAGTTCCTGTTTTTCTTTTTTTTAACGAATTCCTAAGTAACTGTTTCTTTGCATTTTGCTTTTGGTTTAACTTTTAGTTTTGCATCTACTTTTTGGCGCTGTAGCACGTTGTTTTAATAAACTTGTCATTTATAGCCTTCAAATTGTTTCGTTTCTTCTTGTCTTGTAATTGTCTGACGTAGATAATCAGATACTTTATTTTTGCTATTTTTCGAGTAAGTTATAATTCGCGCGTTTTTTATAGTTAGCCGTTGTTTTCGTCATATTTATAAAGAATTAAAACACGACAATGGAATGTTTTCACAGAGCACGAATTATTGCTATAATGTGTTACCTGCGTATACCGAGAACTATTTTTTTTTTAATTGTATGTAATATTGGTACTATATTATTGGTAAATTATGAAAATCGAGACCTGTTAAGCAAAGTTTTAATTGAAATCTCGCAATCAACCAAATTAATTAAAAGATTTGTATATGGTGATTAAATTTTACATTGAAATCTTGAGAAAGTTGAAGAGGCTAAACTAATTACAAGCGTTTGACTGGCACTGTACTTATTTTTCAATTATTTTTTTTTTCACAATTGAATAGATAAATTATTGTTTCAGACAATTGACAAGATAAAATAGACGATATAATTACTATCATGTTTATAATTAAAAAAAACCTGTTATTTGTCATATTTATGTAATTTTTTTTTTTATTAATCTTTGTTTATTTTGCTTGTATAGTTTACGTTTATATGAAGAACATATACACAAACGATTCACACATCCATTGAAGTATTTTATAAGATGTTTTTGTTTTAGTGGTTTTTTGCCAACTATACCTATCAGTTAGCCTTAGCAAAAACTGAAGCTGGGATGGTAAATTTATTGTCTTCCAGTTCTAGTCTATTTACTCTAATATTATCGGCATTGTTTCCGTCGAATCAAACAGATCGATTTACACTGTCGAAATTGGTAGCAGTGTGTATGTCTATTTGTGGTTTGGTATATACTGATTATTTAAATGAATAGCGAAATTGAAGATGATTATTGTAGGTGTTAGTAAGTCTTTCGGATCTAAACGTCGAGTCTCATTTTCCTTTTGGTGCAATACTATCGCTGATCAGTGCGTTTTCTTACGCAGCTTACTTAGTTTTTTTAAGACGAAGAGTTGATCACGAAGATAAAATGGATATTCCTTTATTTTTTGGTAACTTAAATTATACTTGTTTTAAGTTGCTAACAATATTTTTTAGGTTTTGTTGGACTTTTCAACCTAGTATTGCTGTGGCCATTATTCTTCTTTTTGCATTATAGTAGTTGGGAAAATTTTGAATGGCCGACAAAACATCAGTGGCTGTTTCTACTTCTAAATGGTTTAATAGGGACTGTAGTATCTGAAGCTCTATGGTTGTGGTATGTAGGAGGACTTTCAACAATGATGCTAAATGTTATATTTTTGTATTTTTAGGGGATGTTTTTTAACTTCGTCTCTTATAGCAACAGTTGCTATAAGCTTAACTATTCCAATGACTATGCTAGCTGATGTGATTTTAAAAAAGGTTTCTTATCCGTACCTTTTTTACTTTGGTACAGTTCCAATTTTAATTGCATTTTTATCAGTTGCATTACTAGCACATTATGAAAATTGGGACCCAGTTTTTGATATACTTCGATGTGCCTATCACAATATATGTCGTCGGACTAGAACCGTTCGGTAAGTGATGCCTAAAGACTGTAACGTTTAATACAAAAAATAGTTGTAGGATTCCTGAATTACAGTCTGAACAAACAGAAGCGTTAATTAGCATAAACAACAATGAACATGAAGCTTAATAAATACGTTTTAACATTCCTTTTGCGTATTATAAGAATACATTTTAAAAGTTTCAATAGTTTTAATTTAGATTACTACTACTACAACAGGTCTGTAAATGTTCTGAGAAAAAGATAAACTTTTTTTATAATGTTGATTGAGTTTGTGCAATTATCATTTAACCGTGCAATTGAATTTAATTACAAAGTTTAGGCTGTGAGATTATTTTTATTTAAAACTAAAAATGTAATTATATTCATCAAAGTTGTTTTTATTAATTATGTAATCGACGTTTTGTACGTGTTACTATATTGATTTTCTTACAGCGCCTGTTTGTTATTTTCCATTGTTATAGTTTAAATTAATATTAAGTTTGTTAGTAACAGCGTTCACTTACTTTTTTAGTTTATTTTAACGTAATAAAAATAGATTTAATGAATTTTGTAATAGAGATAATAGATGAAAGACTATTGCAGTATTCCTATAGTTTGTTATTAACATTTAAAAGACATAAACGCATTTACTATGACACACTTAATGCAATCGCTGAACAATATATAATTAGTAGGTTAGAATGAATGAAGACTTAATTTAGGAATATTACACTTAAAACCACTAATAATCTCGACATTTATTTTTTACAATATTTTTGAGAGGTTCCTGTGTTACTATCTAAATTTAATTATACATGCCGTTATTTATGTAAATTTGTTATAATAAACATTCGTATTTGATTATAATTGTTTTTATAATGCAAAGTATTTGTGAATATTGTGGATACATTTCTCATATTTGGATTTATTGCTTATACATAGCATATCATGTAATTTCACTTTCTTGTTGCCTTATACTACCTGAATTAGATGTAAGGTAAAGGAATATACAATCTAGTTCTAACCTTTTGTCCTTACATTCTATATAGTTTCAGAACTACAACTTTATTGCTAATTATATTTTAGTTGAATAGGTAAAATACATTCCAATATATACATAGAAATATGTGCTTCTTACTAAAGGTAAATGCAAACTTTAATGTTCACAAATTATTTTTGTACAATTCCAGCGGTAATACTGTACATAAGAATCTATGTGATACTTTAACTCTTGCTTTTGTTTTAGTAACTGTTGTATATAGTAACGACATAGAGATTAAGAGTATACGTATTACCAAGTATTACGATGAAATTAATTTAAATCATTTTAAATGCATGTTCTGATTAAGTTTTTTGCTTAGAGGAAACTGTATTAATAATATACATGGCAATAGTATAACAATATGTTGTTTTTTAACTGGAAAGTATGATATATTGTTTTTAAAATCATTCCTAAGTTGTAATTCAGTTATTCTCTTATTTTATTTACATTACATTTTAATGTAAAATTTTGAATGAGTTACAATAAACAAAATTCTACAAGTGTGTTTAGTTTATTTTTCTGAAGAATAAGATTAGTATACAAGCAATACCAGTAACAATATGCATTATTTTTAAAACCAAATGTGCTTCGTTTGTCAGAAAAAAGATATAATAAATAGTAAATCAAAACTAATTTATTAGAAAGAGCATAAAATTCTCTTATAAACAATTTTTAATAGGATCAATCGTAATTCATAAGATGATGCAAGGTCAACCGTCAATTCCAATGTGTAATACGGTTATACGGTTTATACAGCTTATTATTCAGTAAATAAACTGCTTGTTAGAGTAGGATTAATCAAAGATAATGTAAGGAAGATGCAGCACTCCGTGTATTAAAAATCGTATAATTTTTCGACACTATGGACATCTATGTTTGTACTACGAACTATTTTTGTTGAATTATAGGAATCTACACTGTAGCGCCATCTCATAGTTATATTAATTAACATAAATACATATATTTAAATCTTATAAATAAAACACTTATTTCAATTTAAAATACAATTTATTTATGTAAAAATTGTTAACAAAATCAGAATAATAAAATACATACAAAATGTATACACAATACTACAGAATTGTTTGGCTGTATTGTTGATTGACTTAATCAATTTTTTCAATAATTGGTTGTTATACAATTACTTATTTTAACAAACATGAGTTGAATAATGACAAAAAAAACTAAATATAGTTATGAATATAGTATTTAAATAATTAGTTTTGGGTCATACGTAGATTCCATTACAAAATTGATGTTTCTTATTAATCAAATGGTTTCTATCTGAACGATTAATTTGATTAGTAATTTATCTCAACAAAAGTCTTGTATTTTTTAGTAAAAAACAATATTTATTTATTGAATAAGTAATTTTGTAGTGAAATTTTCAATTGATTAAAAAGAAAGTGAATGCTTTTTTCCATTAAATTACGTTATCTCAAGGACGGATATGAAATGGATAGGAATTTGTCAACTATAGGATGAGGGCGTAGGTCTATGTCCTGCAAAAGATTTGGAAACTGAATTTTTAAGTTGGGAATGAAGAAAGGTTTGTAAGGCAGGAGATAAATTGGAAAAACCTTGCACTCCTGGAAACTTTTTTGAATGTTTGTTTGTAATTAATTTAGATTGAATATTATGAATTACCCTTTTCTAATAATATTTTTTAGATGTATTTTTGCACTCACTTGATGCTGAACGTTGATATCAATTTCTACAAATTACAAAAGTAAAATCTTATCTATTTACAATGTCATTATTTACCTGCTAGTTGTGAAGTACCTGCTACTTCTTCAGCTCGGTCAGTACTCACAAGTCTTGCAGCACACTCAGTAGAAGTCACAAGTTTACTATAAGTTTTTGTAGGTAGTGTGCCAAGGTAACACTCGAAGGTGGAGTAACAGGTCGAGTTTGTTCACTCTTTTCACATGGATCTGTTTAAAACAAATAGTTATGCATATTAAATAAAGCATGTATTTAATCTTACCATTTGGAATTGCATTGCGACACAACTCGGTGCACGAAGTATTGACAAAAGCAATACATTGGAAATGGGTAGCGCACACACCATAATTTTTTAGCATGCTATGTTATAAGTTTTAAATCTTCACGCTGCACTCATTTACTTCTTGGTAAAGTAAATTGTATGTGAAACGAGGGACATCCACTAACAATGCAATCACTCTACAATAGTATTAAACAATTAGTAACAGACCAATTTACATTATTTATTAAAACTTACCTTATTTGATTGTGTTTAAATTAATTTTAGATCAACAAATACAAGAAACTTTTACTTATTTATGGTTAAGAAAGCAAAATAATCGCTGAATATGCTGAATTATGGGCGGAATAAACGCGAAATAAACTGAACGCCATCTGAACGCAAATGACATCATTGAAAGGTTTTTGTCTTAGCTGTAAATAATCACAAATGTCAAAATAATTCGTAGGACACTCATAGATGACTCAGAAAATCGTGTTGTACATAAAATTTGTATGAAGCGAATACCCCCTGGGATTAATACTGGAAGATACCAAGCTGCGCGAGAAATGTGACGTCAGAGTGTAAAAGCTAACTTAAAAATATAAGTTCAAAAAATCTAAAAAAATTGTTTTGGAGTTTTATTTCTAAGTTTGATTTGAAAGTTGTAAAACTATATTTTTTTACACATTGTAACATCAAGGTCAGGTTATGTCATTGTGTACTTAAAATTTATTTGTATGTTAAACCAAAGGTTAAACTTTTAGTTTTTACTTACAACGTTCAATTTAAAGTTGATTAAACAAACTTAGAGCTCATTTTTCAAGATTTTATTAAAACGATTGTGTTGGATAATATATATTCATAAACTCTGTATAATAAAATAAAGTTGCGCGCGCATATAATTGAGTACAAATAATGTGCAACATACATAGAGTCTGCGCTGTTGTAGTTACACTCGGTGAATGTAGATGTTATTAAAACGTAGTGTTAAGCATTTTTCATGTAAAGCTGTAATTACTTTATTTACTCATTAAATAGTCACGATCGTGTTTAACGCTTTCTTAATCTATATCCTTAAGAGGTTATGGGCCCAGGATACGTTTGGATTAACGCGCAAATATAGATTCGTGTTTTATTATCAGGCAGACATTTTTTTATCCGTTATTAAAAAGTGTGAAGTGCCGTAAAGAAAATGCTGACAGAAAGTGTTAATGTGGCAGTAATGAGTAAGTTCGATGGTAAGAATTATCATCAATGGAAATTCCAAATAAAGCAAGCTCTTAGGGCTAAGGGAATTTACGAAGTTACAACGGGTGACGCACCAAGGCCAACAGACGCCACTAAACCGGAAGAAGTAATTTCATGGGACAAGAAAGATGCATTAGCTATGTGCATTATAACTGCATCGATGGATTATTCCCAAATTACGCTTATTGAAAATTGCGAAACCTCGCAGGAAGTAATAAATAAATTAGACGCCATTTATTTGATGAAATCCGAAGCAAGCAAAATGATGGCGCATGAGCAGTTCTATAAATACAAGATGGCGCTAAATGATTCAGTTGTTCAACACATCACGAAGGTAGAAAATTTGGCACGTCAAATCA
Organism: Aquatica leii; assembly: GCA_035610365.1. Classification (NCBI taxonomy): domain Eukaryota; kingdom Metazoa; phylum Arthropoda; class Insecta; order Coleoptera; family Lampyridae; genus Aquatica; species Aquatica leii. Next base: position 106,888,776 of record CM069432.1, read on the forward strand.
GAGAAACTGGCGAAAAGATAAGTGATATTGCTGTGATCACAAGAATTTTAAGTACTTTACCAGCAAAATTTGGTAACTTTAGACAAACGTGACTTTCAATCGATGAAAATAAACAAACAATTAGTAACCTCACCAGTCGCCTAATTGATGAAGAAATGAATTTAGGTACATCTGAAGAAGCAGATAACGCATTTGTGGCATCTTCAAGTTCGAAACCTAATAAACCGAAGAAAAAGTTTTTGGTGACGTGTTATAACTGTCGCAAGAAAGGTCATATTTCAAGAAACTGTCGTGCTCCACGAAGAAATGCTCAAACGGAATCTACGCATACAACTTCGAATTGCGATTACTCGGCATTTAACATTGAAAATGAAGACGACGTCAGCGATAGGATAACACAAAGTGAGTGGGTCCTCGATAGCGGTGCATCTCATCATATGTCTCCAAATAAAGAGTTATTTGTTAACTTTAAAGAAGTTGAAGAATGGTTTGTCAAATTAGGCAATGACGAGGCATTACCTGTAAAAGGAACAGGAGATATTAAAATTCAGTGTTTTATAAATAAAGAGTGGGTTAAAAGTGTTATCTCCGAAGTTTGGTACGTACCCGGTCTTCGAAAGAATTTATTTTCTGAAGGTACAGTGACACAAAAAGGAATGAGAGTAGTAAAAGAAAAGGATAAAGCATACATTTATGAAAATGACTTACTGAAAGCGTGCGCAGTTCGCGAATCAAATAACCTGTATAAACTTTTGTTTCGTACAAAAATCAATGAGGAAGTTAATTCCGCAGAAAGTGATAGTGTGAAAACGTGGCATGAGCGTCTCGGACATGTTAATATAAAAACAATTTGTGAAATGGCGAAAGTAGGTGTAATACAAGGAATAAACGTAAGTGATAAACAAGATTTTGTGTGTGAAGGTTGTCAATACGGAAAACAGCATAAGTTAGCATTTAACAGAAGTAAGTCAAGGAATTTGCAACCAGGCGAATTAATACACAGTGATTTGTGCGGACCTATGCAAACACCATCCGTGAGTGGATGTCGTTATTATATCCTTTTCAAGGACGATTGTACTGGATTTAGAGTAGTTTATTTTATTCGATTGTTGTAAACGTTACGTACAGTTTTGCAACAATAAATTCGGTTACAACATAAAATCTCTACGTGTTGACAATGGCACTGAATACACGAACCAGGAATTCAAACAATTCCTAATACAGAAAGGAATACAACTCGAAACCTGTGCACCGTATACGCCTGAACAAAACGGGAAAGCAGAACGAGAAAATCGTACCATAGTTGAAAGTGCCCGGTCAATGCTATACACTAAAGATCTACCTTTGTATTTATGGGCGGAAGCCATCAACACGGCAGTGTACATTCTAAATAGAACGCCAAACTCAACTAGCGCAAATTTGACCCCGTTTGAAAAATGGTACCATAGGAAACCAGTGCTGAAACATGTTAAAGTGTTTGGAAGTGAAGCCTTCATGCATATACCGGATAATTTAAGAAGAAAACTTGAACCGAAAAGCAAGAAATTAATATTGGTAGGATATCAAAATGATTCAACAAACTACAGATTGTTTGATCCAATCACAAGAAAATTAAAAATATCGCGAAACGTAACGTTCAATGAAAATAAGGAAGTCGTACTCCCAAGAACGAACGCTGTATTGATTCCAATCAACGAAGACGCAACAGAAGAAATTCAGGATAAAAACGTTGAACATGATAATCAAAATGGTAATGTAGAAAATGCTATTTTGAATAACCACACATATCAGTTACGAAATCGGAATAGTATACATCCACCAATGAGATACATAGAACCTGAAGTAAATATGGTAGAAATAGGAATTCCGAAACGTACGAAGACGCAATCACTTCAGATAAAGCTGAAAAATGGATAGCAGCAATTGATGAAGAGATAACCGCTTTAAATAAAAATGATACTTGGAAACTAGTGCCGTTACCGGATGAGAAAAGAACAATTGACGGAAAATGGATTTTCAAAATAAAAAGGTCAAGTGATTGTCAGATCAGTAAATATAAAGCAAGATTGTGTGCGCGTGGATTTGCACAGATAGAAGGAATCGACTATAAGGAGACGTTCGCACCGACTACACGTTATGAAACGATAAGACTTTTACTTACGATCGCTGTACAAGAAAATTTCCAAATAATTCAATTTGACATAAAAACGGCGTTTTTATACGAAGAATTAGACGAAGAAATTTATATGAAACCACCACCTGGAATAGTAAACGATTCAAAATTAGTGTGTAAACTCAACAAGTCCCTGTATGGTTTAAAACAGTCTCCACGTTGCTGGAATAAAAAGTTTGATGAATTTTTAAAGACATATGGATTTAAACAATGTGAAGCAGATAAATGTGTTTACGTAAAAGATGTTCTTCAGCAATTAACATTACTTGTGATTTATGTAGACGACGGACTCATTCTGGGAAAAGATAAACAATTACTTAATAGAATCGTGAACGAATTACAAACAAAATTTGAAATAACTTTGAGTAATCCGAATTACTTTGTCGGATTACAAATAGAAAGGCTTGATGATGGATCAATGTTCATCCATGTGAAGAATTACATTGATCAAATATTAAATCGATTTAAAATGACCGACGCAAAGATTTCAAGAACTCCAGCTGACTCAAATGTTGTGTTGTCATCAACAATGGAAGGTGACGTCAACTTAAACGTGCCTTATCGCGAAGCTGTCGGTTCGTTGATGTTTGCAGCCATAACAGCACGGCCGGACATAATGTATGCCGTTAACATCGTAAGCCGATATCAAAACAATCCTAAAGCAGCTCATTGGAATGCAGTCATTAGGATTATGAAATATCTAAAAGGTACAAAATATTATGGTATTAAGTATATCGGTAACAATAATAGTGATTATGAAATAAATGGTTTTTCTGACGCGGATTACGCAAACGACATAGATACCCGACGTTCAACCACCGGATACATTTTTAAAATGAATCAAGGTGCAATCACATGGTGCAGTAGAAGACAGTCAGCAGTTTCCTTATCAACGACAGAAGCAGAATTCGTTGCAGCAGCGGAAAGCGTGAAAGAACTATCCTGGCTTCAACAATTATTACGTGAAATTGTTCCCAATAAAAAATTAAATTTTTGTTTGTGCGTGGATAATCAAAGCGCTATAAAATTAATTAAAAACCCAATTTTCATAGACGTACAAAGCATGTGGACATACGCTTTAATTTTATTCGTGAAAAATATGCCAACGATGAATTTAAAATTAGATATGTTCCATCGGATCAACAGACAGCAGACATTTTAACTAAAGCTCTACCTGTTTCAAAGTTCGAAATTATGCGAGAATATCTTGGCATGCTCAAAATGTGAATTTGATTTGTTCATTCTTAGTTAAGTATGTACGTAGTTTTATATTTGTGATCTATAGATTTGAACTTTATATGTAAGAACATTTGTTTTTGTTTAACTCGATATATAGAGAGTTCAGAATACGGGGGAGTGTTGGATAATATATATTCATAAACTCTGTATAATAAAATAAAGTTGCGCGCGCATATAATTGAGTACAAATAATGTGCAACATACATAGAGTCTGCGCTGTTGTAGTTACACTCGGTGAATGTAGATGTTATTAAAACGTAGTGTTAAGCATTTTTCATGTAAAGCTGTAATTACTTTATTTACTCATTAAATAGTCACGATCGTGTTTAACGCTTTCTTAATCTATATCCTTAAGAGATTGTAAACTTTAGACGTCGAACATGTATTAAGTACTTAATTCTGAATAAGAATACTACGAAAAAACAGTACCTAGTTTATTTAAACAGTAACCATTAATACTAAACAGCTTAAGATCTGTTAGTACAACATAATTACAGTTAGCTTAACATTGTAAAACTATAGAATTCATTAATTTAAATTACATAAATTAGAAAATACATATTCTAAGCAGTTACGTAAGTTTCATTAGCACTCAAAATCAGAAGTACAGTCGAGGTCTTCATCGGAAGTATCACCAGTTACGTGTTCTATAAACTTTTCATATTCAGTATGCATGTGTTGCTTCTTCATGTAATCCTCTTCAATTTCTTTTGCATGTAAATACAAACATTGGACTAATACTGTATTGCATGCAGTTTGGTTTGTTTAATTTTATTAAGTTATATGAATCTGGTTTTGTTAATTTTTCGTAATATGAGAAGCCACGTTCCATTAACCAGGTATCTGCCTTTACACTTGTCAAAATTGGATGTTTCACAGCTGACACGTTATGGTAACTTGCATTTGTCCATTACATTTACAGTATTCTGTAGCAAATTGAGTAACAGTTGGTTTTCAATCCAGTTTTTATAATTTATCTTGTTCATGTCATCATGATAATCTCCTGTTTTTTGTCCGATTTAATATCAATAAAGCATTATCGATAAAACTCCATTTCACCTCCTAAAATAAATAGTAAATGACAAATTTAATATGAAAGAATTATGTAAACATATCAGTATATGTACTACAATAGGTTTTCTCTTTTTCTACTGGAGATTTAAGACCTTCACGTAATTCGTCCGTCCAAGCATATGGCATTGTGTGAGAGAGAAGTTTTTGGTATCGAGGTTAAATCACAAATGAATTTTTCTCACCACAATCAATTGCACGATCCTGTTTTTAAGACATGTACAACGTTACTTTTAGATACTCCTGTTGCTTGCACAACTGTATTCAAAAGATTACCTAATAAAAATAAAATCATGTAAAACAAAATAATCTTTGTAGGTACTAACAAATTATATTTTACCTTGTGAATTTTAATTTCCTTTTAAAAAGCTATAGATTTTCTAAATAGTCCCTTTTAGCATTCTTCGAAACACAAATCGTTTAATTCTTTACAAGAGTAGACGTACTTGCTGAGCACATTATAAGAAACTACAAACGATTTCATTAATATATTTAACTTTAATAACAATTAAAACAATTTACCTTTAAAATCAATACAAACCGTAAAATCATTTTTTGTAAAACAATGAAGTTATAAACAAATATCAACAACAAACTGCGAAAAACTGACGTAATTTCCATTAAATGTGTCTAGTATGTTCTGTAATATCTTTATCTTTCTCATATCGTTACTGCATCTTTTTTTAATTTCAAATGCGTTTCTGCGCTAGTGTCTTCCGATCATGATCGTACTACAGCAAATATTAATTATTAACTAGTTTAAACATTATACTTATAAATATTATTCATGGTAGATTTCTTTTGCATCGCGTCGTATCGGAACAAAGATGATACATTCTTCGTTGTTTTAGATCGATACATTAATATTTGCAAACACATTATGGCTCTAGAATTGTATTTCTAGTTGGACGATTATTATTTTAATTGATCTTGAAGTCTCGAGACGTTTCAATAAACAATAAATTTGTAATACAATTTTCCATTCTGGATAATTCCCGTGTCGTCGTTACAGAAGCTAAGCTTTCGTCGCAAGTCACAGTGGAAATCTTCAGAACCTTCCAATCAACAAGAAAACATTTTTGAAATGTTTTTTTCAACGTTTTCCAAAGATATATTTACATTTTTAAAAACATTGCAAAAACGTCTTAATGGCCAGAAGTACGTTATTGCAAAATCAATATTAGAAAAACATTCTAAAAATGTTTAAAAAACATTATTTATAATATTATTTATATATATTTGTAATATTTTACAAATGTTACATTAATGTATAAAAAATGTATAATCAACGCTTTTTTTGAATATTGCAATATGCTTAAGGGCAGTTCTACAATCATGGTGTAAATGTAAGTTTAGTTATTCTTGCTTTAATTTTAAAATACTGACATATTTGGCTGTTAATTTTAGTTGAACTAATCAACAACACAGCCAATAACGACAGCATTTTATAATCAAACTAAGTATATCTTAACTGATATTTCCACCATTATTATAGAACCAGTCCTAACATGCTTACAAACGATAAATAATACAATCTTCGTATACTCTAAATACTTCAATTTCATGTGGCTGTAAACGCATTTGGTGCCTATAACAAAAATTAACACATTAACATAAAATGAAACAAATGTTATTTATGTAATTACTTTATATTAATTGTTTTATTGTTGCCGTTCCTTCACACTGATTTTATGAATAGGATCCCTATTCATAAAATAAGAAAACTTGACTAATTATGCATGTACCTCTATGTGTATAAACAAAAAGCAGAACAACTAACAATCCAAAATTTGGAAACTTTGTACACACAAAATAATGCTGCATCGATATCAGATAAAATTACATACCAAGATTACTTGGTTATTGTGCACGTTCAAATCTCCCATTTGGCCAACATCATATCAATTTGATAACCTTAAAACATCACAAAGAATGGAAATCATGAAGTACATAGAATGAACGTTTTAGTGTACCACTGCTGTAACAAATAACATTATACTTCAGCAAAATTTCTTGCAACAAAAATAAACAAAAGTATTTATTTGAGTTTCGCTAGAACGCAAATTAGAAAACAATTAAACTGATACACTAACAATACATTATACAGCATAGCGAGTAATACCATGGAAATTGTTTCGCTGAAGTTTAAAATATAATATACAAAATCGCCATCTTATGACGCAGATACTGGTACTTTGCGCAAACGCGGTTATTAAGTACTTAATTCGAATTTGCAAGGAAGTTTTTAGAAACGAAAAGGTTTAACACGTATTTATTAATAATATGTAACAAAATTTTATATAATTGTGTTTTTGTTACAATATATAAAAGAAAAAAGTGTATAGGTGAAAGCAAGCAAAAGTATAATTTCTAATAAAGTAAAAACGTTTTTATGTTACTAAAAAATGTTTTAGAAAACATTTTTAAAATATTTCAATATCAATGTTTAAATAAAATATTTTTAAAACGCATCAAAAATATTTTTTGAAAAACATTTTTTGTTTCGACTATTTTAAAACGTTGTAACGTTTTTAAAACGTGAAAAAAACGTTTCCTTGCTGATTGGGCCGGAACAAACTGCTGTTGAATACGTATCTTATGGAATAGTTCGTTTTGTAATAATTCTGTTGTTATAAAAACAAATTTTAATAAACAAGAACTCTTCGTGGGGATTTTCTTTAAAACTTGAAGTTTAATTTTTTTAATTAAGCAAGCAATATTTTGTCATATTAATCAATTTTTTATCTGTGCGCATGTAAATATGTAGTCGAACATCTGGCCAGAAAAAGTCTATTGACTGCCACTTCTATGCTGCAAGTTCCCGCAATGAAGAGAGCTGTTGCTATTTGCTATGGCTGTTTCTACCGGTGTTGCATTCATGTTTCTGTTTTGTCTTAAAAAGGGGATAATCAAACCTTCCGGAAGTATTTGTAACCTTGGAGACACTTATTATCCAGGGAGATGGAATGTTCCAGATTCAGATAATATAAAAATATTAAAGATATCCGAAGTAATCTTGTTGATAATTACATATAAAATCCACATTGAAGTCAATAAAAAACCTATATGCTTCTATTAGATTTTATAGGACATCATTCCCAGTGAGCAAATTGTAGCTAAAATCGGCTGCTTTATAACTAACGCGTGTTCGAGATTATTCGCAACCCACGTGACCTGTTTGTTTACGTTTTAATGAATATTTACTGCGTTGCCTATACCACAGGGTCACTATTTCACACTTCTTCGTTTGCCTACGTGTTTACAGATTTTTTTTATATTTGTATATTTTAAAAACGCATATTTCTTATACACACATAATACTTGCTTGGATTTTTCCAGTGTCAGATTTGAACTTTTGATCTGATGAATTCGTCATCATTTGATATTTCAACTGAGTTATCCTACAACATACAAGTTACGTCCACGGGCTACTTAATATTTTGATAATATTTGATTTTAAAAAAAGAAAAATACGGGTGTTTCAGATTTTGAATTTGAAGTTTGGTTATTTCTGTTTAAACCAGTACTTTTTATAATAATTTGCTATAATTATAGGTATAATTGATAAATTTTTTATATAATTTCTTAACGTACATGCGACAGTAATTTTATTGAAAAAAAAAGATTTTAAATATTTGGCATTACAGCATCACAGCAATCCAACGACTTGCATACGGCTTGTCAAAATCCTAGCCAAAATATTTTCAATATGACATCGTGGGGCAAACAATTGTTTGACAACGGTGTAACATATCTTTTCATTGAGAAATGCAATGGCAGTTATTAAGTTTTATTTTTTTACCATCTTTTAAGTATTTATTTTCTTGTGGGGTATGGATTGTTTGCTTATATTTGTAAGGGAATAATACAAAGAAAGGATTAAGCGTAGTCTAAATGATATAGATGCAGTTATATTTTTTTTTTAGAAAATTATTTAGTGCTAGATAATAGATACACAATTCAAACTTTATATAGATAACGTGAAAAAATCTAGATAATATAATAACGATGGATATATGTATGAAAAACTACAGAAATACGGAAATATTGTAGTTTACAAAACCGAAATTTTACGATACACTGAATTTTGTATATATATTATTTAATTAATTTGAATAAAAAATTATATATATGCAGATACATATAACTTATATATTTTTTATAGTATTTAGATACATATAAATAGATAAAAAATATCAATCTAGATTAATTTATCTATATTAATTTATATAGATATTTTACAACACTGGATAATTGTACTGTTGTGGGGTATAGTAGTTAAATAAGGATCAAGTATCATTTTATTCAATTCCTGTGTCGCCACATATTTGTGCATAAAAACAAACTCTCACAACAGCACAAAGACTACGCAGCAATTTAAAGAGAAAGTTTCACAAAACCAAATTATAATTTTAAGATAAACTAGAAGTATTAGAATATTACCTATCTAGACTAGATACGATCTGAAAATACGGGATATACAAGGGGTGCGATTCACAAGCATATTGCATATGTTTTACTCGAAAGAAAAGATACGAAAAAGAAAACCAATAAAAAATTGAAGTAGTACCTAGTACAATATTAGTTTTCATGCGATGTAGGTATTTATACTAAGCGATCAAATAAATAACTATTGAGTGTTTGATTATGTGAACACTAATCGTACTTATAATTTTTACATAATACTGAAAATCGACAAGACGATCAACTGAATAAATAAACTATTTGGAATTCCGCTTCTTTTCTTTGGAAAACTTGCTCAAATATCTTCTTCGCTGTATAACGGTAGACCATCTATTACAAATAAATCTTTTTTATGAACTCACGGCACATTTTGTCAACAAGGATTCAACATTGGTAATCGATTTTGTGTTGTCAAATAAAAACCTTACAAAAAACACGTCTAAGATCTCAAAATACTACGAAAGAAGTATAAAGAATAGTTTAAAACTAATGAAAACAATGTAACTAACAGCTGGTTTTTTTGGCTCACAGCGTTTCATATCAATAATAAAATTGTAAGCATATATCTGTTGTGTTTTGTAGTTTCAAATAAATGTTTCATTAAAAAAATGATACTCTTTATTCCATTTATTTAAATTATTGTAAACTCTCCATTTTTAAATATAAATGACAATAAATAAATAATAAAAAAACAACAGCTCCTTTAAAGTAATAAAGTCGACTTAAAGAAATATTAATACTAATAAACGAGCATTATTGAAGGCTCTTAAGAAGCTGTCAATGAAGCAGCTGTTTAAGACCCAAGCAACATTTTGTAACCGTGGTTACGTTGTAACCAGTTGCAAATTAGTAACATTAGCATCATGGTAAATAAACCGTTGCAGCAACGTAGCAGCAACTTTCGTAATTTACTGAGGTTTCAAATCTATTACAGAAATAACCATTTTACAACTATGGTTATAAGTAAGTTTTTCTTAAACCCTTATGTAACTACAGTGTCAATTTAGTGACATTAAAACCTTCATTTCGGTTTCGAGTGTAACAGTCTTGAAACTATGGTTACAAGTGTGAATTTCTAAAACTACACTACAGTGTTAATCTATGCTTTCAAACAGCAACAGAAGAAGTGCATTTTACGAGATTTTTATAAGACACATAGCCCATTATCATTATCCAATAAACAGTACCGAAAGTGTTTCTAATTCAAAACTACGTAAGTACAATTATTGGTATATTATATTACTATAATTTTAATCGTGCATTTAAACTACTGTTTCTAATTTAATCAACGTTGAAGTATTAGTTGCCAATTATAAGTAAGCAAATTTTAAATTGATTTTATTTTCTTCTAGGATTAAATAGAATTTGATTGCAAGGACATTACAATATTACACACAGTGATCAGAACGTGTAAATTAGATCGCCATTGCGAACACCTATAATCTTTAAAAAAGCAGTCGAGATTATGATCATTGAACCGATTATAATTGCACATGTGCATTTGTAGCCTAATACAAATATTTAACTAAGAATTACGTAGACGCATTAAACTATAACACGTGAGGAATATCTTAATCCGCCATGGTCTTTTAACACAAAGACATTTTTCTCTTAACAAAATTTATGCATTTACTATTTACAAAATTTATAAATAACAGACATAATCCGCTTTTCTTGAAAATTTGCCGTAAAAACCTGTTTACTGGTACCTACTTGCAACAGATGTAAAAATTCTTTTATTATATCTTTTTTGTTTGAATTTAGTTCTATAAGAAACTATAAAAAATTAAATAATGTACATTTATTATAACTTTTTATATATCTGTATCTTTTTATTAATATATTTTTATCTCTACTTTTGTTTTAATCTTTATGATGCAGTTAGTAACCAAAATCTTGGATAAGTTGCTAAACAAAAGCGGTTATAAAGTAGTTTCAAATAATGGTAATAAGCATGTTTTCAAAACAGTTACATAGCAGTTGCTGTAAACGGTAACTACAATGTTACAAATCAATTACAAAACCGTGATGATAAACCATTACAGAAACGATTCAGAATAAGTAAACATGATTTGTAAAAAACCGTTATAGCAACGCTGCAAAACAGTTACAAAGTAGTAATTGCAACGGTTTCAGACACGTTGTAAAACGGTTATAATATTACTGCAGTTGCCTTGCAACTGACCAAATCCGGTATTGACAACGTATCAGGAAAGACTCAGCAACTATTCTGTAACTAAATACCTTATTGAAACCATAGTTGCAAGAGAGTTTTACAACCGTTTTGTAACTGATTTTTGCTACTTGGGGAGTAGTAAAAAATTTTATAAGTGGTTCTTAAGTAACTGAGTTAATTTATATTGGTACTTAAGCTCTAAAGAAGTTCTTTAAACAGCCAATTAGCTACTTAAGCCAATATGACTTCCTAATAGCCATTGAGTAGCCTAAACATAAACATATAACTAGGCTATATTGGTAATTTACATTTACCTATAGGCAATTTAAGGAATGATTTAGTTGTGAACAAAACCAATAGAAACCATTACATAATACATATGAAATTCCAAATAAGAATAAGAAAATGATTTTCTATATCGAAAGTGCCTTTAGAGTTAACTAAACACGCATGCGTTTACTTGTTCTTATAGCCATGCTGATTGCTGATCATATCATATCGATGTTTTAGACTGATATAATCTCCAAAATGTATGCATATTATGTCAATTTTATCGCCGATAATATTAAAAACGCCTTCTTTATAAGCGACAATTATAAACTTTGAGAGAGATTCGTGCGGGAACTTTCGATGTAGAAGGTCGTATTTACATTTAAGGAAACGTAAAAGTGAAATACAAGTGTAGAAGTTGGAAAAGATAGTTACTGAACTAGAGTTATTAGTGGTAGTAAGAGGGAAGAAGAAGAGAAAAAGGGGTGGGTAAAGGAGGAAGGGTGTAAAATAATAAATAAATTAAGTGAAAAATAGAAACCGTGGTGGAAAAGTATAAAACTGTGACGAACAAGTGAGATTAAGGTGAATAAACAGTATAATCGAGAAGGTCAGCGATAAAAGATAACCTCCTACATTAATAGAAATTATTGCATTTAAATCGAAATTAAAGCAAAATCACTACAAGTGGGACGTTTTAAAACACGAAAAAATAAGAAAAGAAGGTAAGGAGAAATAAAAAAAACAATAAATAAATAAAAAAATAAAAATAAGACAAAAAAATTTAAAAAAGGGAAAAGGGATGAATAAAAGACAGAGAGAGGAAAAGAAAAAGGAAAGACAACAAATATTTGAAAGAGGAAAAAAACAATAAGATCACCGGACATTAAAAAGATAACGGAGGAAATCGAAGAAAAAACCTGAAGAACAGAAGGAGGAAGGAAAGAAATGGAGGAGTTAAAAGAATTAATGAGAGAAATGATGAAACGGATGGAAGAAAATATGCAAAGAATAAGGCAAGAAATCAAATAAATGAAAAAAGAAATAAAAAAATAGAAAAGAAGTGGAAAAAGAAAAAGAGGAACTGGTGGAGAGAATAGAAAAACTGGGGAAAAAACGGAAGATGAGGAAAGAGGGAAAAGGAAGAATAATATTGTCATAAAGGGGTGGAGAAGTGAAGAACCACAAAAAGATTTAACATTGATGCTGGAAGAAAAATGTAAAAGTAGAAGTAAAAAAGTGATAGTAATAAACAAAGAGACGAAAAATGAGATGGTTGTGGCAGAAATAGGAGGATGGCAGGAAAAGCAGAAGGTGATGGCGGAATACAAGAATATATATAAATCACGATTTGACATGGGAAGAAAGAAGAGAGCAAAGAGAAATAATGAACATAGCGGTGGAAAAAAAACGAAAGGGAAAAGAGTATGGGTAGGATACAGAAAAATAGAGATAGACGGAGACAGATACATATGGAACGACAGGGATAGGGGCCTGAGCAGAAAAATGGGAGAGAAAATAGGTGACCAAAAGGTAAAAAACTAAAGGGCGAAGGGGGGACGATAAAGGAAAGAAAGTTGACGAAATGGCAAAGAAAAGGAATAATGAGTGATGGAAAAGAAAAAGAATGAGGAATAAAAAAAAGTAAGGAAGAAGCACAGGGAGAAGTGACTGAGCTGAGAGTATTGTTTTGGAACGTAGCGGGAATAAAAAACAAGGAACAAGATTTTTGGAAGTACATCAAGGAACAGGATGTAGTGGGATTACAGGAGATATGGATGGAAGAAAAAGAATGGGAGTGGTGGAAAAAGAGTTGCCGGAGGAATATGAGTGGGTGGTGCAACATGCAGAAAGAGAGAAGAATAAAGAGAGAGCAAAGAGGGGTATAGTAACGGGAATAAGAAAAAAATGGTTTAGTCAGAAACAGAAAGAGAAAGTACACAGAGAAGAGGAGTTGTAGAAAGAAACATACAGTGGAGAAAAACAAAAATAAAAGCAGTAACGGTTTATAGTAGTAGAATGAAAGAGACAAGGAAAAACATAGAAGAGATGATAGAAGAGAAGGAGGAGGAATTGATAATAGTAGGAGGGGATTTCAACGCAGGAATAGGGGAAGAGGGGGGAATACAAAAAAGAAAAGGGACGGGAAAGAGACAAACAAAGGACAAATTGATAAATAAAAAGGGAGAACTGCTGGAAATGTGCAACGAAAAAGGGTGAGAAATAATGAATGGGAACAGAGAAGAAGGAATGGGGGAACATACGTACATAGGAGGAAGGGGAGAATCAATAATAGATTTTGTAATAACAAATAAAGAGGCTGGAGAAAAGGTGAAGAAGGTAAAGTGGGAGAAAGGGTAGAGTCAGACTCAACCACTGGAATTGACAATGGAAGGAAGAGAAAAAGAAGAAAGAAAAAAAGATTAGGAGTACATAACAAAAAAAGGTGGACAGAAGAGGGTATAAAAAGATATAAAGAGAGAATAGGAAAAACGGTATGGGTAGTGAAGGGATTACAAGAGAGTCTGGGGGAAATGAGAGAGATGATGGAGAAAGCAACAGAGAGAGTCAGATTTAGAAAGTGGAAGGGGGAGAAAACAGGATAGAAGAAATGGTGGGATAGAAAATGCAAGGAAGCAAAGAAAAATGCAAGGAGAGCATTAAAACAGTGAAAAAAAGGGAGGAAAGAAAAACAAGAATACAAAGAAGCAGTAAAAATATACAAGAAAACATGCGAGAGAAGGAAGGAAGAAAACAAAAAGAAACAAGAAGAGCAGATCAAAGGAATAGAAACGGAAGAAGATGTATGGAAGTACCTAAAGAAAGAAAGAAAAAAAAAACATTACGACAAAGGGAATACAAATTAAAGAATGGGAGATATATTTTAGGAACCTGCTAGGAGGGGAAGAACAAAATCAGAAAAAAGAAAAAAGTAAAGACGCAGTAGTAAGACGGGAAGAAGGAGATAGGGATAGAATAATTAAAGAAGAAGTAATAGAGGCAATAAAGAAGATAAAAAAAGAAAAGGCGACAGCAGAAGATGGGATACAAGGCGAAGAGTGGGTATACGGGGAAGAAAATGTAGCAAAAAGGATGACGGAAATACTAAACAAAATGTGGAAAGGGGGAGGATTCCCGGAGAGATGGAGAGAGGAAATAATATGCTCAATCCATGAAAAAGGAAAAAGAAATAAAGTCAAGAATTACAGAGGCGTAACTTTATTAAGCACGCATACAAATTATATTCATATGATGTTATACGTTCGTCATATGATGTTATACGTTCGTCATATGATGTTATACGTTCGTCATATGATGTTATACGTTCGTAGCGAGTAGACGTGTGTGTAACGTGTTCTAGCAACTTTAAAATTTCTAATTTAAAACTACTGTGTTGTAATTCCAAACTAAAAATCATATAATAATGGTGTTGACAAGAGATCAAAAAATTGAAATTACGGAAATAATCCAAGAAACAGTATCTGTTTTGTTAAACGACGAAAGATTCATCAATAAAATAGCCGATAAAGTGTTCGAACGAATAGAAATCAAAATGAATCAACATTTTCAAGAAATGGAAGCTTCTGTTGCGCATTTAATTAAAGAAAATGAATCATTATCTAACGAATTAGATAAAGCTCAACAATATAGCAGACGAACTAATATTCGAATCTTTGGATTGGACGAGGTCGCAGGTGAGAACATTGAAGCGTGTGTATTAATGCTATGAAAGATAAAGTGAATGTTACTAGTGATATGATTGACCGTTGTCACAGAATAGGACATTTGAATAAGAATAAACCGCGAGCTATCATTGTTAAGTTTGTTAATTATAAATTTAAAGAATTAGTATTTAAAAATAAGAAACTATTTAAAGGTACTAAAATTATAATTACTGAAGATCTAACTAAAAACAGGTATGATCTTTTCAAATCGGCGCGTGAAAAGTATGGTATCAAGAATGTGTGGACTTATGACGGAATTATTAAAGTTAATACAAGTAAATCTATCATTTCTATCAAAGATAAAAATGATCTCGTTTAGTTTAGTTTTTTAGTTATTGTAGGAACTTACAACCAATAATGTATATATTTATATAGTTAAGGTCGTTTATGTTAGGAATTACATGTATAATTTAAATCTTAGTTAATAGCATTTTTTTTTATTAAGTTCTTATATTTTATTAATGCTAGATGCACCTATACACTTGCAAAATATACTTACATTAGATTAAAGTTTTAATACACTCTTTCAACTAATGAACAGGATAAACAAGTTAAAATGTGGGCATTTAAACGTTAGGTCGCTTGCTGCTAATTTTTCAGATTTCAAAGACCATGTTGTATCTAATAATTATGATGTTATTGCTCTTAGTGAAACTTGGCTAAATGAATTCATTACAACAAATGCTGTTGTTATTACTGGGTATAACCTTATCAGATGTTATAGAAAGTCAAGAGGGGGGTGGAGTGGCCTTTTATCTTAAAACTAATTTAACTTACAAAGTCATAGCTTCAAATACAACAATCGAACAATTATGGATTGATGTATCCATCAATAAGCTACATTGGGCTTTTGGTGTTGTCTACAAACCACCACGTTTAAATCATACAGAATTCCTAAACCAGTTAGAAAACACTATCTCAAATATACTACCTACTGTAAGTGAAATTTTTTGTTTTGGCGATTTTAACATCGACGTGATAAATTTTGAAAGTAAACCAACAAAAGATTTCAGCCTCTTCTGTACAAGCTTAGGGTTAAAGCAAATTAATAATTATCCAACACGTATAACAAACACTTCATCGTCTCTAATAGGCTTAATACTAACAACTAATGAAAATATAATAAATGACTAAGGCACTACTTCTCTACACTCAGTTTCGGATCACGAATTAGTGTACTGCATTTTGCAATTAACAAACGCTGCTCAAGAACCTGTCTTCCGAACATACCGAAATTTCAGAAACTTTGATTACGTACAATTTAAGTATCATTTACAATCGCTACCGTGGAAAAATATATATGATCTTACTGACATCAATGAAAAAATTAACTTTTTAAATAGTAATATTTTGGTTCTTTTGGACATCCATGCACCAATCAAAACCTCCAGATTTACAAAAACTGCAGCGCCATGGCTGAACGACAATTTAAAATTTATGATAAAACTGCGAAACGTTGCATATAAAAAATTTAAAAAAACTAGATCTCAAGATCACTGGATGTATTACAAGCAATTACGAAATTTGACTACTAAAACTGTTAGGCAAGAAAAGAAAGTATACTTTAATCAACAAGGTTTAGATGATCCGAATCTACTATGGAAAAAATTAAAACAAATTAACATCAACACAAAAAATAAAACTAATGTACTTCCGCAACATTTATCAGATGTTCAAGAAATCAATAATTATTTTGTCAACTCTATACCCAAGGTAGATTGTGATGCAAAAGCAACACATAAGTTTTATAACACTACACTACTATTGTCAAAGCAGAAAATGTTTGCTTTTTATTCTACAAACGAAAATGAAGTATTTAAAATATCAAAGCAAATTACTTCAAAAGCAGTGGGAGCTGACAAAATTGGTATCGAAGTACTAAGACTTTGCACTCCTTTTTTATTGACTATAATAACACACATAATGAATTTTTGTTTATTAAATGCTGTTTTTCCGGATGCATGGAAGCACGCACATGTATTGCCACTAGCAAAAACAAACAATCCAATCGAGTTTAGAGATTTGCGTCCAATAAGTATATTGCCTACGTTATCAAAAGTATTAGAAAAGATTATGGCTTCTCAGATGCAAAACTATCTTCTGTCTAACGAAATTATTCCAAGTATACAGTCAGGTTTTAAATCGGGTCATAGTTGTAGTACAGCTTTGTTAACTATCACGGATGATATCTTTCATGCAACTGATAAAGGGTACATCACGCTCATGGTATTGTTAGATTATTCAAAAGCTTTTGATACTATAGACCACGAATTACTATGTGCAATTCTTAGACATATTGGATTTACAACTAATTCTACTCAATTAATTTCTAATTTCTTAAACGGACGATGTCAAACAGTTGTGTTAAATGGAAATATGTCTAATCCACTTGCTGTAAAAAAAGGAGTTCCTCAAGGATCAATACTTGGACCTATATTATTTAATATTTACACCTGTCGTTTTGTAAAGTCACTTAAAAACATCAAAGCGCATTTTTACGCCGATGATACGCAATTATATTATTCATTTCCTATAAAAGAACTTGGTCGGGCGTGTGAATTAATAAATAAAGACTTAAATGAAATAATAAACATATCAAAAATTCACTACCTACAAGTTAAGGAAAAAAAGTCTCAGGCAATATTATTTGGCAATAACAAGGATAGAATATTAGCTTCTCTAAATATGGAGATAAAATTAAATAACGAAATTATACCTTTTCGTGATACAGTCAAAAACCTTGGCTTACTGCTGGATTCAAAATTACGCTTTAAAGCACACATTTCTAAATGTGTTGGAAATGCTTATGGCATACTCAAACAAATTTATCCGCATAGAAAGGTTCTAAATACGAAAACAAAAACCATACTCTGTAATGCTCTTGTACTTTCCAAACTTAACCACTGTGATGTTGTATATGGACCTTGCTTAGATAAGGTGGATGTAAATAAGATACAAAAACTACAGAATGCTTGCATGCGATATATTTTTGGAATTCGCAAGTATGACAGAATCACACATAAACTAAAAGAACTGGGATGGTTGAACATGCACGGTAGAAGAACATTACATGCTGCTTGCCTTTACCACAATATACTCCTAAACAAACAACCACAATACCTGTATCGCAAAATATCGTATAGAACAGATGTACATACATTAAATTTAAGGCATAAGGGGTCACTAACTCCACCCTCTCATAAAACAGAATTATTTAAACGATCTTTTTCTTATCAAATCGTGACACTGTATAACAACGTACCGAGCACTATAAAATCACTAGCTATCATCCATTTTAAAAAAAGTTTAAAAATAGCGATGCAAAACGGCCTAACAATAATAAAAAATACTTAAATATTATGTTTAATACTGTATTAGTATAACGTTTACTTTTATCACTTTACATATATTTTTCTTTTAACGTACTTGCTACTTGTATTTAATATAAAACTAAGTTTATAAACACGGGGTTAAGTGGAAGAGCAGTCGGTAGTTTACTACCATACTGAACTTCGCCCTGTTGTACCCATTATATAATTATAATTTATTAATGTAGATCATTGAATAAAGGCATTATTATTATTATTATTATTATTATTATTATTATTATTATATGCGACAGTACTATAAGGAAGACTACAGAAGGAAATACAGGAAAGAAGTTTGGTACCAGACGGACAATCGGGATTCATAAAAGGAAGAAGGGTGAAAGACAATATATATACTATATGCCTCTTCTATGTCCGGCAAAAATTTTAACTTCAAATGTTGTCAAATAACTTTTTATTACTGTTTTAGACAAAATAACTAAAACAAGCAGTGTTAGCTTGAAGAAGTAAACACATATGTTAGAAAACGTTTCTTTTATTTTTGCTACGTTAGAAGGGTTTACTGCATTTCTTCAATTGCATCATTAAAAGGTTTAGTATTTACATCTATCAATTTAATTCCAGTCGAAATGAATTTTGTTTTTAGAAAACAAAAAACAAACGAATTCTTATGAAACAAAATACTATATCTGCTAAAACAATAGAATATTTGTACTCTATCAAAAGCATTTATGCTGACTAAAAAATGTTATATACAGACAAAACACCGTGTGAGGCCAATCCTTAAAAAATGTTGTTTCTATGCATTTGTTATTTGCTCCTTGACGTTTCCCGTACTTGTACAAAGTCTTACGGAATAAAATTATTATTATTATTATTATTAAGCATTTTAAAAATACTATTTCTAAAATGTGCATAAAAAATGTTATTCAAGCATAAACTTAAATTCGTAAATTAACGAATTGTTTAAAAATTATAAAAGTATACATAAATGTATAGAAATAATTTTTCTATAGACTGTAGCTACAGCAATTAAAATTTATAGGGTGCTGACCAACCGAAGTCCACTAATCAATTTTACCGGTTAATCGATTAGTCAGTTGGTAGCACCAACTTGTAACCCTAATAAAATTATAGGTTGCCATGTTAGCAAAGCACCAATACAAAGATGCACTGTTTGACATTACTGAATCTACTAATTTAAACATTTAATGATTAAACAGCTTATTTTTTGAGGGTTGAAGAGGTGTGAAACGTTTGTAGCAAAAAAACACATTTTTATAATAAAAAAAAATATATTTACTACAAGTAAACATCACATATCAAATAAGTTTTTTATTTTTACAAATTTGGTGTATTTTTAATCTTAATTTTAAATCTACTTAACACAAATTACGAACTATAAGTTGTCTAATGTTACTTATTGTACAGGAAGTTTATAACAATTAAGTATCACACAACCAGAAAAGTGTAGGTACGTTAAAATAGAGCATAAAAGTTTCGCTTACAATGTTATTCACTACTACTATAATATTCAAATTTTTTTTATCTCTTCTAATGAGTTTTATTAAAACGTTAATAAATTAAACTAATTTGAAAGATTAAATATAGAAAAGTTTTTTAGTATCAAAATAAACTATTTAGAAAAGAAAGAAATGCAAACCGAAGCAAAGAATGTATTACAAATATAAAAACTGTTTTGTTTAGTGTCCAAATTTGGTATTGGAACTGAGCGCATTATAACTATTAGTACCACGTACATACATAATCAAATTTCGTAGTTCAGCGCTTATTATATTATCAACCTTTTTTAGTTTTCTAGCAAAATCACTAGTGACATGTACAGTAACTGATATCAATTTGTATCTTTTAACCTAATTTAAATAGTTTTGGGTCGGCACTATAGTAATTATGAAAAACACCTTAAAAAATGTGTATTATTAACAGTTCTTAAAAGTTTAAAAGCATCTTAGAAAAAGTCTCCAAATTGTTCATATTCTATAATAACTATCAAAGATGATATCAAACCAACAGCAACCTTAAAGTTTATATTACTAATTAATAAATACTTAATTACTATATACTTACGTACAGTATAAAAAAAACTAAAATCGATTGGACTTATATGGCATAACGTAAATTGTAATTTCTTGTGCAGTAATTGTAGAGAGTAAAATTGACACTAAAAATTAAATATTAATTAGTTTGTCAAGTTATAATTATATATAGAATTATATAATTAACATTAGGTACTATATAATATTCTTATTATTATTAGTATTATTGTTATAGTATTATATTTATATATGAACAAACAAAATTTGTTCGTGAAGTGTGTTTAAACATACTTAAGAAACAACA
Organism: Aquatica leii; assembly: GCA_035610365.1. Taxonomy (NCBI): domain Eukaryota; kingdom Metazoa; phylum Arthropoda; class Insecta; order Coleoptera; family Lampyridae; genus Aquatica; species Aquatica leii. Next base: position 106,909,584 of record CM069432.1, read on the forward strand.
GACATACAAAGGAATTCAATTATTTTAAAAATTAGCAAGAAATATAGTTTAATATGGCGGTTATGACATAAGCCGTCAAGATTGCTTTAAACAATAATTTAAAATTAAAGATAAACGTTATAACGTTAAAGAACAAACGGAAATTAGAATTAGTAATATAGAGGAGTAGTATAGTAGGGCCGGTTCTGGATCACTCGGGTAAGATCGGTAAGAGACCGTGAAGTTTCGTTGCTATCGTTTCGTTTCCGGTATGCTCGAGTTGCATTCGTATTTCGTAAGTCGGGATAGATCATATTGGTGGTGGGGGAATTGCAAAACGTCGTGGGAGTTGTTTTGTTTCGGATATGCTCGGTTCTAGGTCTGTCGGAGAAGTTCGTAGTGATGGTGGGGATGCTGTTGTGTGTATATAAAGGTGGTATTTGTGAAGATTTAATATTAGTATTTTAATAACTCTTATTTGTTTTAATAAATTGAAAGAAGTTAAGATAGAATCATTTTTTGTAAACTTGAACGAAACTTCTCATTTGGTTCCTTATCTAAGTGCTAGAAGTCTATTAATAAATGAGCAGTATCAAATTAAGTGTTTTAGTAAAATAGATGGTAAATTTGGAGATCAAGTGATTGTCGAATGCCAAGATTTTAAAGTACCTCTACCACAACGATTTATTAACAAGTTTTCGATGGAAGACATAAACCAAATTAATAGCTTGATTGGTTCGGGAAAAAACATCTATCTCGTGAGCCGAGAAGTTGTTGGTGAGACAACAAACATTGAATTTATTCAAAAATAAAATAACAGAGTTATAATGTATGACATGTAAATATTTAAAAAATGTAAAGTTGAAATAAACAATAAATGTTTGAATTAATGATACGTTTTTTATTTTACTATTACAGGTTTTATCATACCTTAGTAAATATATTAGGCAGTAGGTGATAGTAGGGAAGAGAAAGAAAGTTTATAACATTTTGATTCGAATTAAATAATGTATTTTAGTTTGATTTATTATTATTTATGCAATACTGTTTTTGTTTATCCAGCTGTTGTGAGATTCATCAAAGCCTAACCATTTTACATACATTTTAGTACCTGTCTTTCGTAAAATTCTTTCAATTAAGTACGTATCCGGATGTTTAACTTTTTGCAATTCCATTTCATAAAAACCTATATTGTCCCCTTTTATGTCTTTTAGCAAATAGGTAGTTGGGTTAGTTAGTTTAACTTTTCTAATTATAAAAATTTCATTAGACCAATTAGGAGTATACCCCTTTTCAAATGCATTCCTGTGTTTGCTAATTCTTACATGATCCCCCAACGAAAATTTGTTATTTTTGTTTGCTATTTTTATGTGTGAGTATGTAGATTGTAAAATAGAATTTTCGTTGTTTTTGTTAACCATCGATGGTTTCATTTTAATTGTACGATGAAAAGTGTTATTGTATAGATTTGTAATATCATCTAATATGTTTATCCATTTGTAATTACCATGTAAACTAAATCGTTTCCACATTATGTTTTTCAAAGTTCGATTAACACGTTCTACAATTGATGCTTTTTTTGTATTAAACGTACTATAGTGATTAATATTATACTTTTTCATCAAGATTTTGAATGTACTATTGTAAAATTCTAATCCTTTGTCGGTTTGTATGTTTTTTGGTAAATGCTTTAAACGTGATAATATTTTTTCCATTGCGTCAGTAACATGTTTTGCATTTTTTAATTTTAAAGGAAGTTTCCATACATATTTCGAAAAGCAATCAATTACAACAAGTATGTATTTAAATTGGTTGTTTTGTTTTGAAAACGAAACCATATCGACAAGATCAGCTAGTAATGTTTCACTAATACCTTTTATTATAACCCGACGTCTTTTGAAATTTCTTCGTGCAGGATTATGCAATTCTAAAACTATATCTCTTTTTATAGAAGATGGAACAGATTTTTTTGTTGCTTTTCGTCTAGGCATTTTTACACTGATCCACTTTCTATTTTGACAGGACATTTAACTACTATTTCAACATATAACGTTTTCAAATATCTTATAGCAGTTTGATTTTCGTGGTTGCGTACTTCAAACGATATCTTGTCTCCTAATTTAAGTCGACGATTAGTAACCTGCTCGCTTGTATAAGGTTTTCCATTTATCTTTAGTATAACGTTTTCAAGATTTATAGATAAATTATCAATTATAGCATTTTCCAATGGGAATGAATAAGAACTTTTGTCAGATATTTATTATCTAAAAGTCTGTTTGTCTAAAATAATAAAATATGGTTGTAAAACATATTAGGCATTGTTTTATGTGTATCATTTTGTACTTTTTCAACAGATATTTGAGTATGTTTAATTATATGGTGATCAAATTTATCTAAAGTCATTGTTTTATTCAATTATTTGCACTTCACGTAGTTCTTCTATGATAAAAACAATTTCGTTTCGATGACCTGTATGGCCTGCTGTTTCAGATGCTACTAACAACCTCAACCTATCAACTAACTCGTTTACAGTGGCGTCTTAAAAGCTAGGCGGAGTAGGCGGCCGCCTAGGGCCCCCAGCTTGCAAGGGGCTCCAAAGAGACCAAAAGCACATAAGTTTTGTACTTACGCCACTGTAGGTCTCGATTTCTGGATTCACGTCGTGTAGCTTTACTGTAACGCGTTTGTTTAGAGGTACTACCGAGAGCGTGCTGGGTGACAATGCTGCACTTCCGGCTATTTGTAAGTAGAAGAGTCTTAAAGCGGGTTGCACAAAGCAAATCAAAAATGTAACAACTGATTATTTTTCAAAACAATTGATACATAGCCAATGAAACCACGTTTATTGATTTCAGAAATAATCACTTGCTACATTTTTGATTTGCTTTGTGTAACCCGCCTTTAGGGTCTTATAGAACGAAGCAAGAGATAATAAAGAAAAGATTTATGTGCAAGAAACACACAGTACACGATAGCAATCGTGTTTAACAAAGTACAATCGGAGTACCGAGTAAAAACAATTTTGTAGAAAATAATTTTCTTAGCAGAAATTCGTTTATTTTTATATTATTAATCTAATTTTTAATGGATTATCTACTTAAAATGTAAGCGTGTCACTGTATCGAACCCCAACATTTTTTTGTCTTTGCTTCAACAGTTGAATTTCAAACACGAACACTCTAAGTTGATGATAACTATACTAAAATAATTTTTATCAAAATAAAATGTAACGGTATCAATCTGATGCAGAGAAAAGAAAAAAAAGCAGTGAGAAAGCATCAAGTTACAGAAAAAACTGCGCGGATCCATACGAATTTTTAATTCCTTTTTTCACTTCTTCGACTTCTTATGAAGTGCAGGCAAAAGAAGTGCCACTTGAGGAAGTAGTAGCTGAGTCCCTCAATGATGAAAAGGAATCGAATATTTGTGAATCTAGTAAACGCGTTGATCTTGAAGAAAATAATGATTTTATCATGCCAAAGCTTACGCCGGTTAATGAAGATATTGCTCTATGGAATGCTGTTTTAACTGACACAATGATTGACTTTGTCATTAAATATCCTCCAAAAAATATTGGCGATATCACAAGTTTAAAATATCTTTACAATGATAGCGATCAAACTTACTATCGAGGACTAACAAATGAACTCTTTTACCGTAGATTACCTAGTGGTGCTAAGAAAAAAAGAGAATGGTTAGTGTTCTCAGCTCACACAATGTTTCAGAACATGAGCAATCGAAAGAGTATATGGCATCCACGTGCATTGCCTATGAGAAACCAGTAACAATAAATCGCATCGACGATAGTTTTGCAAACGAGATCGTCTCTCAAGAAAATTATTGGCGGAAAGTTCTGCTCCGAGTGGTTTCTACTATTAAGTTTTTGACACGCGTTGGTCTACCATTTAGAGGACAAGACGAAAGTAAAATGTCAACAAGGAAAGGTGTTTAGAATATTTGAGTGATTATGACGAATTTTTGAAAATGCACTAGAAGAAGTACAATTACCGTGGAAAAGGTAACACATGGTAATGTGTTTCTTTCAATAATTGCAAAAAATTTAACAGAAATAATTGTACAGCAAATAAAGGATACTAGTTTTTACAATTCTATCGTGGATTCTACACCTGATATTTCTCATGTGGACCAACTGACATTCATTATAAGATACGTTCATAGAAATGATGATAGTAAACAAAGATTTTTACAATTTTTACCAATTTCAAACCAAACAGCTCTATACTTGAAAGACCACATTCTACAAAAACATAGTCTATTCCTCGATTTGATATAAAGTTATGTAGAAGACAAAGTTACAATAATGCGTCGAATATGGCTAAACATTATCATTATAAAGCGTTCTAAATATGGTTTTCTGGTTTGGGTTGACTATATCTAGGTGCCCCAAAGTGTCTCTGCCGCCTAGGGCCCCGACGTTCTTTGATCCGCCACTGCTCGCTTACATCATTCCAATAAATATAATCAATACGTCGATTGTTTACTTCTTTGAACATTCCTTTTCCTATTGTTTTGTTGAATCTTTTTGGTGTTTCTGAATACCCTGGCTGTACAAAATATAACGGAGCAATAATAGATTTATATTTTTCAGATCGTGTTCCTTGTATTTGACCATTAGGATCAAAGTTACTTCTGCAAGCATTACTAATATCTAAAAATTTTTTGTATATAACCAAATCTCCTTCAGTATACGTTGCAGGAGTGTTTTTAAATAATAATTCATACAGTCCAGGGGTTCCTTTGTATATGTTTCCATCTGTTTTTATATCTGATCCAATAAATTCTACTGCTGATGTTCCTATAAAAAACTTTTCTTGAAAACTATCATGCCTTATTCCTGTTCTGTGATCAAACTGTCTTTTTTTTATCATGAACCATAGCATCTATATATCTTCTAGGCAATTCATCAAACTCTGCTAAGTATTCATTATAGATATTGCAATCAAGAATGTTTTCTATATTTCGGTTACTTTCTTCTACCGAATGTTCAATTAAATCATCTAATTCGTAATCGTCTACCTCAACTGAAGGTTCTGAAATTATAACGTCTTCTTTTAAATTCGAAGTTGTAACAGCATTATGATCAAAAGTGTTTTGATCTTTCGGTTCATATAATTTTTCATCTTTTAACGATTGAATTTTTTTTTGAAGATTTGAAAGTTTTGTACTTCATGCTGGAATGGGAGTAGATTCCACAACAGTATTTTTGTTTTTTAGTTTTTTTGAGCTTAGATTTTGTTCATCTTTATTGTTAACAAAAGAGAACTTTGTATTTTTAGCATTTAATTGATCTGAGATTTCCAAACGTTTAGTTATAGGAAAAAATGCTTTGTCCTTTGTAATTTCACCCTGCTTTAGTAATTCAAATTTTTTTTTTACTTCTTCTCTTTTTTTGATTAACCTTTTAGTTAATTCTTCTTCATTCGATAAATTTGATAAATTATGGTACGTTTGCATTCTGGACGAACCTTAACGTACGTTTATTTTTTTGCTTACTAATCAAATATGCTTCTACAGTTCCTTATAAACCTTTAACAAAAACAATTATCTGCAAACTGAATGGCTTACAAACATAGCAGAAATTTAACCAACACTAAACTATAAATCATTTATTGATCAGTTTGCAAACTAACCACATTCAATTTAAGTGGTTTGTAAAGCGGTTTGCGCACAAACCATAGATAAAATAAGCGGTTTGTTAAGGAGTTTTTAAGCAAACCACATTCAAGGTAGGCGGTTTGTAAAGCGGTTTGCGCACAAACTATAGCGGTTTTATTATTGTTAATCAAGCAAATTATATATAAACCATGCGGCGATTTTATAGTTTATAATTTTTTATTGCGGAATGGGTTGAATGAATCAATCAAATCCTTTTCTGTATCTGTCAGAATTAGTATCTCTTTCTTTATCGATAACTAAAAAACCATAATTTTCGTTCCAACAAAATGAAGACATCTTCTTAAAATCGTCAAACGTTAAATCGGTACTCACATTATCCTCATAAATATGATGTAGATTTAATACATCTGGTTTGAACACTATTATAAAGTTGGCATTATCGCGAATTAATTGTTTTGGAATGCGGCTATAGGTTTGACATAAGTAAAAACAATCTATGTTATTGTGACGACCCATGCTAAAATATTCTCTCATTAGATTTTATTTATCACACGCCACATCATCAAAAATAAATACGGAATTGGATTTTGCTTTAGATGGTGGAGGTATGTTACTTTCTTAATTACTAAAAGAAAAATAATTTATACCTTCAATAGGCGTTAGCAATTTTTCTAAATATTGATATTTTGCTTGAGAAAGAGATTTAGAATAAACATAAACGTTTTTAAAACGCAATCCATTAATGTGTTCAATTAGGCTAACTATTACATTGGTTTTTCCACAATTTGATGGTCCAACAATAAGACAACGAATAGTAATAACTGACCGTGTCTCTTAAAGGTTTCCAAATTTTTTATATCATTACGGACAACTTTTAGTGTCATTGGTTGTTGCACTATTCGCATTTTGATAAAAACTAAAAAAAAACGTGTTTGTCAAACATATAAATATAACTAAATTTCAATTCAGTTAGTTAGTGCGTGTATCTCAGCTCATAAATAAATTCTAGACATGTTAATACAAAAGCCAATTATTAATCAACGACCTCAAAAAAAGAATAAATATCAGGGTAAAGGTTTTATAAATTCAGTTATTGATAAACTACCAGTTGAATTACACATTCCAGGATATAATTTTTGTGGACCGGGAACTAAACTTACAAAACGACTTGCAAAAGGACATCGAGGTATTAATAAATTAGATGAAGGTTTGTTAGGAGCATGTCATTGCTTATAACAATTATAAAAATATAGAAAGTAGACATTAAACTGACGGTTTATTATTAAAAGAAGCTAAAAGGAGATTGTATTCTACCGATTCGTCATTAGGAGAAAAATTAGCTGCGTTGGGTGTAACAGCTGCTATGAAAGCTAAAATAAAACTTGGTATGAGTTATAAATCTGGCACTAAACGACTTCGTATAAAAACTTACTATAAAACTTCCAAAACGAGCGCTCACTAACATAGATTCATATAAGTATGCAAAAAAATTAAAAACAAGAAACTTTCGAGGAGTATTTATGAAAGATGAACTACCTAAATCCGGAGTAAGTGCCGTTAAATGTGGTATAATAAATTTGGATAATAAAATTGGACAGCTTATAAAAAGATTGGTACACGCGCAGTATATTTTGATAGTTTTGGAAACTTACAGCCTCCATTGGAATTAACTAAATACTTAAAGAGTAACGGTTTTTGTAATATAATCTACAATCACAATCATTTTCAATCTTTTAATACTGTCAACTGTGGACATTTGTGTTTAAAGTTTTTAGATAATTATAATCACGATAGGCTTCTCGGTGCGCATCTAGGGAGATGTTTGCTTTGTAACCGAGAAGCCCCGTGTTCAAATCCGAGTTTTAAGGTTTCAGATAATAAGATTCAAACACCATTGAGTAGTAGAGTTTATGCTTAACATTTAAGATTACTATATAATCCTGATACATTTGAGTTAACAGTTTAGTGAGCTACAAGCAGTATAATGTCTTCCACATTTACCTTGACTGGAGCGGAATCCATTCTTTCTAGTAAGTATTATCCTCCTATCATATTAGAAGATGAAGATTATGTTTTGGGTTTAATAAATTTAGAAACGTTTAATTCAATCATGAATATAGACAGCTCTAATAATAAATGTCATTTTATACTTCAAAATGGCACAGAACTCTGCATTGCAATTCCTGAAGGTTCTTATGAAATTGATGATTTGAATAATTATTTAGGTGAACAACTTTTAAAATACCTCGAGTACGAAAACAAAGATACACATGAATCTCAGTCTGCTCCTACAATAACCATAAAAGGAAATAATAATACTTTACGATCTGAACTTATATGCACTTTAGATATTGATTTCTCTAAGAAAGGTTTCATCAGTAGTTTATTAGGTTTCAAACCTAAAATCCTGAAAGCATATAGAAGAAACACATCAGATTTTCCTTGTAAAATTTTTAAATCAAACGCGTTATGCGTAGAATGCAATATCGTCACCAGTTCATTCAGAAACGGCAAGCCAGTACATGTGATTCATGAGTTTTTTTCTACAGTCCCACCAGGATATAAAATTATAGAAACTCCGACTAACGTAATTTATTAACCGATTAACACGAAGCAAATAAACGAAATTACTATAAAAATAACGGATCAAGATCAAAATTTAGTTGATTTTAGAGGAGAGGTAATAACGGTTAGGCTACATCTTAAAAAATACAATAAATCATTATAATGGGAATCGTGTTTAATAAAAATAAAAATTGGAGTAAACATATTAATATTACCAAGACAATAAAAAAGTATACAAATCCAAAAACGAAAGCTAAACTGTTCAGTTGGTCTGGTAAAATCAATCGCTTAACACGAAAGAATAAAAAATTTCTCGAATCTTTAGGACTAAAATTACGAACATAAAAATGAATTATGAAATTTTAAAAGTAAACGAACCACCAGTTTTTGATACCACAATAGCATATGCAGAAAAATGAAGTCATCCACCTTATGCATCAAGTTCCTTTAACAACAACGATGAAACCAGAATTCCTATACAACAACAAGAATTATATACGTTACCTTGGTATAGCTCTCTTCATGTACAAAGAAAAGTAGAAGCATATGATGACAAAAACGCAAAGATGCAAACGCCCAATATTCAATTTGTTAATATGGGTATCTTATTTTTGTTTGACAAGATTCGTTTGGAAATTTCTAGAGAAGTTATCGATCGCGTTAGAAATCCGGGAATTATGTCTGTTTTAAAAGGTTATGTGTCGTACAATACAGAAGAAAGCAAAGCTCTTGAAAACGGTGGTTGGTTTCCAATAGGCAATTCAAGATTGTTGGATATATCTTTAGGAAATTTTGATGCGGTTATACCTCTTCGAATGATTTTAGGATCGTGCGAAGATTTTAAAAAGGTAGTGATCAATTGTAGACAAGAATTGGTGTTGCTTCGCAGTAATACCGATAATAACGCTTTAGTAGTTGATGACAATATAAAAACTATCAAAGTTCAGCTACATAAGGTTATTTGGCGAGTTCCACACATATCTGTTTCAATTAAAGAACAATTAAAACTGCTCGATATTATTAAAAGTGCAAGAGAATTATACATTCCATTCAGAAGTAGAGAATTACACGAATACCCATCATTACCACAAACACAAAAACATACATGGGCTATTAAGTCTTCAATAGAAAAACCTCAATGTATAATCTTTGGTTTTCAGACCGATAGAAAAAATCAAATAAATAAAGACTGCAGTCGCTTTGATCATTGCAATTTGACTAATATTAAAGTTTTTCTTAATGATGCAGTATATCCTTACGACAATTTAAACTTAAATTTTTCAAACAACCAGTATGCTTTGTTATATGAACTATTCACTGAATTTCAAACTTCGTTCCTTTACAAAGATAGTGAGCCGATATTCACGCCAGAAGAATTCAAAAGATATGCCCCAATCGCAGTTATAGACTGTTCTAAGCAAAAGGAGGAATTAAAAAGAGGTCCTATAGATATTAAAATTGAATTTGAAACAAATGTAAATATTCCAGATAAAAGAACCGCATATTGTTTAATACTTCACGATAGAATTGTAAAATATGTACCAATAAAAAAATATTATATCATTAGTATAGTGAATCATGTAGGTAAATTTTATGTATTATTATTTAAGGATTTTGCGATAATAAAACAAAATATAAATACTAGTTTTTTACTGTTATTAATGTGTAATTAACATTAGATAACATAACGTTTCTTTGTAATCTTCTAAATTAGTGGAAGGCCATTTTGCCGAATCTGGACCAGATGTCCAACCTAATACAGTATCTGGATGGTGTGTTCTTTACTTATATTCTTCTGTATCCACAACAATATTTCCGCATGTTTTTTGTTTTCTGAAGGATTAAATTTAAAACATATGTTTCGACAGATAAGAGCGGTAATACATTTTTTTAGAATTTGAACATCAGCAAGGTATGATGCATTGCAAATGCATTCGTCTATACATGATTTAATATCTTTATGATTTTGAAAAATATTTTGTACAGGATAGTTTAAATGACAAGCATTGATAATGTTAAAGTTATATAGTAACTTCAAAATATACAATTTGAATGAAATATTGCGCTCTTAACTATGTAGAACTAATATATCGTCTAGTTTATTTAAATTTATCGATTCACATTTTTCTATTTTGCAAACAGATACAATGTTCTTGACATAATTGTCTAGGCTTCGTCTCTTGTCCAAAAGTTGACACAAGTCATCCACTCTTAATTTATTTCCATACAATGCGGCAAAAGAAATAATATTGCTTGGAACAACAAAGTTTTCTTTCTTCAACAAAAATGCTAGAGTTTCTTTTGCAGAATCTGTTACATTAAAACGAATTGCATTTTTGAAATATTTTTCGTAAATTTTTTCTTTAGCTTGTTGTGCTTCTAAAGCAATTTGTAAACCGACATCCATCATATTAATGTTGTAAGCTTTCGAATCGCAACTGAACGTATGAAATGAAGATTTTACAAGCAACGATTTTATAATTTAATCCCCTCCAAACGGTTGATATAGATACCCCCACGGTCTTGTATCGGTACTATCAAAACTGAGCATGCGTTTGTCATCGTAAGGACTAAGAACAATTTTACTTTGTTTAACTGAAAAGACATTGTGTTGCTTAGATTTAATGAGTCGTTGATCTGCTTCAAAATTTTTTTTATCAAATAAACATTTTTTATAATCTTCAAAGGTAATTGATTTGATAGAAGATTTTTTGGATCCCTTAGGTTTTTTTATTAATTTTTTAGAAAAATCATCATCAACAATGTAGGAGTACATCTTTGATCTAAGCCCTACAAATTCAAGCATTATCTTTCCATTATTTTCATCTTTCATTAATCCGGGTTGTTTTTTGTTTTTCAGTTGTATTTGATAAATGTTATTATTGTCATAATCAGAAGTGTCAAAACTATGACTGTCTTGTTTAATATACATATAGATGTTTATATTTTTAAAGCTATAAATTAAACTATCGGTGTCTGTATATAACAATTTGACGTTTTCTCCAAACGTCTTTATAACGTAGTCATAATGAAATTTGTATAAAAAAAAATAATGAAATATCTAATATGCTAAATCCTAAGTATATAGGTCTATTCATACATATTTCTAATTTGTTCATTTCTACGATAACCATATCTTCATCAAATACAACTGAGCTGTGAAAATTTGGTTGCGAGATAAGAGATCGCACTCCCCATCGTCCGTCCTATTTTGTTACTAAGCGAATATCTCTATGCTTTCTAACATTTTCCATGCATTTGCCGTAAATCGCATTAATCATTAATTTATAAAAATCTTTGTCGAAATCATTTTTAGATTGTTGGCGTAATTTTGTATTTAAATCTATGTATTGTTTTAACCAAGGAGATTGATGAAATTTGAGCACTCTATGCACTGTTGTTAATTGCATACCTAATCTTAAATACATTTTTAAGTTTCTATAGTGAACGACATATCGTTCTTTTGGAAACAAAGTTAATAACAATTTTTTAAGTTTCGTTTTTGAAGTCGGAGGAACCATATGTTCAGGTGCCAATGGCAAAACGCTATGTAAATTATGTAACTGAATTGGATAAGCTTAATCACATTCAACGATATATCCAACGAAAAAGTCATCAGGAGTATTTAAAATTTCTTGAACATCAAAATTTTCCATAAATTCAAAATTTCCGTATGGTAAATATTGAGACATGGCCGCTCCATATAAGTTATTTACATCAAAATACATTAAATACATACTATCTTTAGTAGAATCAATACCATTTTTCATATATTTATTATTTGCTTTAGCGTACCTATTTTAACATTGAGAAACGCCTCCTCTAATTCCCTTCTCAACGAACATAACCATATCAATATCGGTGAGAAGTTCTAACGAAATGTTTGTAGTTTTTAACATAGCATCAAACGTTAATCTGGAGGCAGTGTAATAGTGTAACGGATCTAAAGTATATGTTTTTAAACAAGTTTCGCGAAAAGTTTCAAACACGTCAGCTAGTAAAAGTACATCCGTTTTTAAGTACAAATCAGAATATTCGCCTATATTTCGAATTCCAAATACTTTCTAAACATTTACAGCATGAGCATAATCTTCATCGCTAATATTTTTATCATTCAACTGACTATAGAAATCTTCTTTACGTGGCAAACACGTTTCTTCTAACTTTATCCAAGAATCTACATAATCGTAAGGAAATATTCCTTTCTTGTTTAATAAACGAAACTCTTCTAAAGTATTCCCTAGTAGAAAAATTCATTTCTGCAACATTTTCAAAACGATTTTTATGAAATAAAGAAATATACCAGAATCGTTTCACACTTGTCTCAAATTTGATAAATGTTTCTATAAATCATTTCCTAAATCATTCTTGAAATGTTTTAAAACACTTCTATAAATGATAACTAGAGTCGTTACTTATTCATGTTCATTTAATTTATTAAATTGTTTCTTAAAATAGCATTGGAACGATTATTAAGTTTAAATCCAAAATAAGGAAAAAATACGTTCAAAAAACAATTTTTTGAAATGTTTTTGGAACGTTTACACAGGCGGTGTTTGCAACGATTATAAAGTTCAATTTCAAAATAATGCAATTATGCGTTCAAAATATAGGATAGGAAAACTTGCTAGAACTTGATCTTGACGGCCGATTGGACTTGTTTAACGAATAAAAAGCGTCATTTGATATATTGCTGTATAAACAACCAAAAAATATAATGAGTATCACGAGTGAGACTCGTTATTTCTACGTTTGGCAAAAGTTACATACCACGAGTTTGGGTCGTTATTTTGTCCCAATGGATTAATACTGAATCATCAACAAACAAAGCTATCTAATAGCTTTTTGTATTAAGTTAAGCGGTTTCATATGTATAGTTTTGGAAATACGAATACAAATCATTCAAAAAATGTACGTGTAAATCGTTTCTAGAAACATTAAAAGATGATAACTGTGTATTATTCTGCAACGTTACGTAGATAACTCCGTAAATTATTTTGGACATCAACGTTTAATATTTAGTGGAAACTAACTGAAAATGTTACAAACACGATTTAGGCAATAATTTTTCAGTCAATTTTGGTATTATTTCTGAAATCGATTTGTATGCGCTTCAAAAACCGTCTAAAAAACAATGTTCGGATTCGCTTTTGAAGCAGTATGACATTGATTTGAAAACGTTTTATAAACGTTTTAATGTTACATTTAAGCGTATTAAAAATGTTACAAATGTAAATGATTTAGAAACGTTTTGCTCTACTAGGGTTACAATAAAACTTTGTAATCTTTTTTTGATCGTCTAACAAATTAGAAGAAAGACGATCTAAGCTTTGCGACATAAAACGGAAAGAATCTATAAACCTAAGAGAAATATTTGTATTTGGTATCGATTTCGTAAAAGAAATATATTTTTCTTTATTTATTGGCAATAGTTTAACGTTTCCTTCAAATAATGTGGTTAGTTTTTTCATGATAAAGTGTGCGTCATATCCACTCATGTTATGAAATACTACAGGTATACAGTGTTCATCTTTATAGTTTAAATTGCAACTCTGGTGAGCGGCTCCCCTGAACATCCCTGTTTGATGGTTATGATCTCGAACTCTAACTTGATCATCATTAAAAGGTTGTTTACATATGTGACATACTTTAGAAATTAAGAAACTTTGATGTTGTTGATAATTCAGTTTTCCCATCGGAACAATCGTATTAAGTTGTTCATAACACATATTAACAATATTTTTTAATTCACGTACAAACCAATCGATGCAATCGATTCCTCGATACGTGCAAAATTTTGATAAAGTATTATCGTATGAACATTTTAAGTAATATGCTATACTAAACGGTATATGTTTTTGGTATGATGTCGATTTAGTGCTAAGTAAATTTGAGTTTGCATCGTTGCACTTTTCTAGAATACATTCCAAATCAGCATAAATAGAAAGGAACTTTTTTTTGATAACGATAATTTTTAAATGATAAGTATTTCTCAGATTGTTTAGGCAATCGCACACAACATTTATTAGATTTCATATAGTAAGTTTTATGTTTTTCGAGTATGTCCCGAGATCTAAAGTAATTTAAACATCGTTCACAAATAAAAATCTTATGATTACGAGTCGATAGTTGTTTTGATAAAAGCGCGGACAAATTTTTGATCCAAGTAAAATGAAATAGTAGCTGTTCTTCAGATATATCGTTTATGTCCACCTGTGGTTTGGAGCTCAAAGGAAGCATAAGTAGCTTTATGACTTTAACATTTGTTTCGGAAATAGAACTAAGAGAACAAGGTAAAATTTTTTTGTTCTCTATGCAAAACAAATTAATTGATAGTTTGTTAAGTTTTTCAAATGTTCTTATGTCTTTTATAGTTATAGGAAATTTAATACCATCGCAATTTAAAACATTATGAAAATGCGGATACGACGATAGTCTATTAGAATTTATCTTGGCGGGGTATAAAGCAGATACTACAGACCAAAGAAAACAGTATGGATCGTCGTTCTTAACATTTATAACAGCGTGTTTCGTTTTTATATAGTTCGGAACCGATACAAAAGTAGAATAACCTACTTTAAGAGGATCGTATTTGTTAACGTTCACTTTAAGCCCCAAAAGTTCTTGTAAAGCTCAGCCGCTGTCTTTTTCCGCAAATTCTTCTAATTTTGTTGCAAGTTTATCAAACACATGTACTTGATACCACCGTTTTAAATTAGTAGTACGATCGATAACGTTATTTTTAGTGCAAAACGTTTTTAAATCTACCTTCCCTGTTTGAGGCTTAATAAAATTGGCGCTTAGAATTACATTTACTTTAAGAAGAGACATTTTTAAATTTTTATATTAAAACATTTAAAAGATTTTTTTTAAAAAGTTATAAGGTCTTTTATGGTAAGATTTGATATAAAACCGGTGCGAATTTTGTTGTTGAAACTCGATTCCACTTCTTCTTTATTTCGTTTTAAATTTGTCGATAAACCTTCACCTGATGTTATCACTAAAACTTTTTTAAGTTGTCTAAGTTTTAAACGATAAAATTTAAAATACGCTAAACTCGTTTCAATTGAGAAAGGGGATTCCAATATATTTTCTTTGTGTATTTTATTTTTAATTGCTTTACGAACAATTTGTTTTGCACTATTAATATAAGCTTTAAGGTTATTGATTTCGTTTAGCGTTTTTATGTTTTCGAAGTAAACACGCGTCACGGTCAAGTATCGTTTACACAACTTATATACGGTATCCATTTTTGCAGGAATGAATATTGCAAGAGATTCAAAATTTATTTATAAACTTTTAAAGATTTACGATTCTACACAATGGTATACGAGTTAGTGAAGAATTACGAATCCGCTCGATGCTTGACGAAATGTAGAAGATTCACGATCATTAACGATCGTTGACGATTTCCCAACAATATTGAAATGTGGAAACAGTGCAGTGGGGATAAAAATAGAAGGAGAAAGTTGTATATATTTGAGAAACGTTGGTAGTGATTATCATTCTGTACTGCGTTTTACAAATTAAAAAGGAAAAATGAATTCTCAAAATCTATTGAGAGCCGGTAAGAATTTTTTAATTTTTAATTACTAACTTAGTTCTAAACTTGTTCATCTTTGCTATAGATATGGTTGTGTGTCCACACAACGAATTCCACGTTATGCTAAAGCACAGATTAGCTAAAAATCTTTGGAAATGTCACCCGGAGGAGACAAAAAGGCAGAGTGCAGTAGAGTTCAAAAGAAAAATGACGGAATGGGAAGAGCAACAAAGAGAACGTCAACCCATAACGTCGATTCCGCCGCCTGTAGTGTTTCCTCCGGGATCATATGAAACGTGGGATTAATATATATACCTTTTTTTTTGTTTTAATCAATACAAATTTTATGTAATAAATATTAAAAAATAAATAAATAAACAAAATATTACACTTTGTTTTAGTTCTTACTTCATAGTCTGTAAGGTATTAATGAAATATAAAAAAAAAATTTTTATAAAATAGTGCAATTATCTTTAAAACTAAAGGGCAAATCAAACTTTTACCTATGTAAAAAAATATGCGTCAGAAGTGACTATATTTGAAATTTACATTAAAATTCGTTAAAGAATTCTAAAAAAGGGGTGGATTTCATAAGTTTGATAAAACGAAATAATTTACCTAACTTTTTTTATATATTTGGTTTACCTACTTCAAATCAAGAAATTTGATATGTAGCTTGATATAGTTCTAAAAAGTTTACAAAAACTACCCCTAAATTTTTTATTGAAAAAAAATCTAAATTTTTTTTAAAATGTATATAATAAATATAGTGTATTATTTTGGCACAGTTAAAAAATTTTTCTATCATTGCAAGCGGTAGTATTTAAAAAATTTTTATCAAATAATGACGAAATAACAATAAATCAATGTGAATGTTTGTTGTAAAATATTAGTAGTTATCGAAAATAATTTTATATATGTAATTGCATAGTATTTAACAACCAATAAAGAGTAAAAAAAAAATCATCTTCGCTCCACCAAAAATTGAGGGTAGATTTTTTTGGTCATAGTAAATTCAACGATTACTGTCTCAATGTTCCATCGAATATTATATTTACTTTTATTGATTTTAAATAGTAATTTAATCTTTTTGCTATTTATAAAATATACATATGTTTTTACAAGTATAACACTTGTAATTTTAAAATGAAAAAGCATAATTATTTCAAACATTATTGTTCATTTTATTTTTACATTCTTTAAATTCTTAGTGATTTCATACATTTTAATTTTAGTTGATAACTTTTCTAATTCTTTCAAATATAATTTTAACCTTAGTTTATAATTTCTTTTCATATGCAATCCTTTTTGATTTATTCTTCACTCTGGAACAAATTTAATGTTTGTTGTTTGGCTAACGGCTTACTAGATAGATGTGTTTTCCGGAACTAATCACGCTATTAATTTTGTTTATGTCTTCAATAGAAAACTTGTTTATAAATCTTTGTGGTAGAGGTACTTTAAATTCACTACATTCCACAATCACTTGCTCCCCAAATTTACCATCGACTTTACTAAAACCTTTAATTTTATACTGCTCATTGATTGATAGACTTCTTGCACTTACATAAGGAACCAAATGAGAAATGAGAATGAGCTCGGCCGATACAACATCCGCGCCTACTTCCTTTGGTAAAAATAGGAGAAGCGGAACAAAAAATTACGGAAATGGAGAGAGAAATGTTTCCCGTAAAGAAGAAGGATCGTGAAAAACAGATTTCAGGATTGGAACTGGTTTGTGGCAGTTCACTGTGACGCCTTTTGGTCTGTGTAACGCTCCTGCAACGTTCGAGCGTTTAATGGAGACCATCTTGCGCGGACTGTCTTGGAAGACATACTTGGTTTACTTAGACGACGCGATCGTAGTTGGAAGATTGTTTAGAGAACTCTTGAACAACTTGAAAGAAGTGTTCTAGCGACTATGTGGGACAATTCTCAAATTGGGTCCAAGCAAGTGCTACGCATTTAAGAAGGAAGTGGAGTACCTTGGCCACGTCGTATCTAAAGATGAAGTAAAGGCTGACCCAGACAAAATCCGAGCAGTGTAAGCATGGCTAAAACCAATCGACAAACATCAGGCCCGAAGTTTCCTTAGGTTATGCACCTATTATAGACTATTTGTACCCGGATTTGCCAATATTTCTAAACCTTTGACGAAATTGATCAAAGAAAGAGCACAATTTAAATGGAATGAAGATTGCTAAAATGTTTTCCATCAACTAAAACATTTTTTAGTCATTTCGGCGATTTTAAGTTATCAAAGAGAAGAGAGAAAATTTGTTTTGGATACCGACGCAAGCAATCTGTAGGTTTAAGAAGGACAAGAAAAAGTCATGGCGTATTTTAGCAAGATTTTGTTCAGACCAGAAAGGAGTTATTCCTTGACTAGGAGGGAGCTTTAGCAATCGTCAAGTCCATAGAACATTTCAACAAATATTTGTATAGACAAATTTTTTTAGTGAGAACGGACCACGCCGCTTTAAAATGGTTATTGCAGTTTCGTAACCTGAAAGGACAAGTAGCAAGATGGATCGAGAGACTGCAAGAGTATGACTATGACACAGTCATCGGAACGCTAATGTCTTGTCCACAAAACCTGCCTCCGGATAAACTGTATGATTAATGACGAGTGGGAACCTGAGCAGTTGCGTTGCGAACAAAAAAGCCATTCTGAAATAAGGCTATTTCTGGACTGGAAATAAAATGGCCGACAACCAATCTGGGAAGAAGTGAGTGCTTTCGGCAGAAACATCAAAGCGTACTGGCCGCAGTGGGACTCTCTGATGGCAAAAGACCATTTTCTTAAACAATCTCTAAAGGATGTCGAGGGCATGGGAAACAGACTACAGTTGGTAGTGCCAAAGAGCCGGTTGTTAGAAGTGTTGAGGCATCTCCACGATGGTACATCAGGAGGACACTTTGGTATAAAGAAGACATTAGGAAAAGTTTGAGAAAGTTTCTACTGTGTGAATTACAAAGAAGACGTCATGTAATGGTGCCGTAAGTGCACGGTTTGCACATCAGAAAATGTTCCCGCAAAAAAATGCAAAGCACCAAAGAGGCAATACAACGTAGGAAACCTTTTAGAAAGAGTAGCGATTGATATCGCAGAACCGTTCCCAGAATCTGATTTGGGAAACAAATACATCCTGGTGACGATGGATTATTTCACGACATAGACAGAGGCTTCCGCTATACGCAATCAAGAAGCAGCTACAGTCTTAGACGTATAAGTGAAAGAGTTTTTATGCCGGTTTGAAGTTCTTTTGGAATTACACTCTAACCAAGGCCGCAACTTTGAGTCTGGGCTGTTTCAAAAGGTTTGCCGACTGCTGGGAATTGAGAAAACTAGGACTAGGAATTGTATTTTTATTTCTTTGCGTATTGAACATGTGTAAGGTGATTAATAAACTGTGTCTTAATAACCGAATCTAATAATCTCTCGAGTGTCAAAGGCCGAAAGACCAGCAGTGTCACCGCACACTTTTGAAGCGGATAACGCTGCTAATCGCTCAAATACAACACATTTCCATCCCCAATCTGATGGCATAGTTGAGCGGATGAATTGAACAATGGGAAAATACTTAGTTAAAGTAGTGTCCGAACACCAAAGAGACTGGGATCAGTACTTGCACCTTTTCTTAATGGCATACCGATTATCCGTTGACAAAAACACAAGCCAAACACCATCCTGTGTGATGCTTGGTCGCAAAATAGGACTGCCATGCGACCTCCAATTTGGACGAAGATCGGAGAAAGAAGTTGCTGGAGAAGACTACGTCAGCAAGCTGACCAAGAGGCTAGACGAAGTACATGAGAAGGTCCGTAAAAATACACAAATTGCCAGAGACTGAATGAAGACCAGATATGACGTCAATGTACAAAATGGTGGGATTAAACCTGGCGTCATGGTATGGTTATACAATCCCCAAAGAAGATATGGTTTATTGCCGAACCTGCAGAAGCAATGGGAGCAGCGTATTAATAACGTCATATATTGCATCTGAAAAACACCTAGAGGCAAGCCAAAAGTGGTTCACATTGATCGTCTAGCCCTGTTTACTAGCGATGACCACATTACGCAAATTCAGGTCCGAACCAGAGTAATAACTAGCAGAACCAGAAATCAAATCGAAGGAATATGCTTTGATAAGTTTATGATATTATAGAGAGGTTCCGGAAGAGCTAGGTTCAAAATTACAACCGAGAAATAACGAGACTTGTTCCAAACACGAAAAGATTACGCCATCGCACATTGCGTGAGCGAGAATGTTGACATGTCCAGAGGGGTTGCAGTCGTATTTAAAAAGAAATTTGGACGGCTAGATGAACTTCAAAGGCAGCAACCGGCGGTCGGGAAAGTTTTAAAACTACGTGGTAACCTACGCTTTGTTTTCTATCTGGTCACTAAGAAATACTCACGTACAAAGCCGTTATACGAAAATCTCTGGCGAACATTATGGAATCTCAAGAGAAAAATGGAGTTCCACAATATTAAGAACATGGCAGTATCCAAGGTTGGTTGTGGCTTAGATCAATTGAATTGGAGAATAGTTCAAGCGTTGGTCTGCAGTTACCAACCAAGGAGAATATCAGGTCAGGAAAATTCCATTGAAAGCTACTTTTATGTTCAAGGAAGTTGCCGAAATGAAGAGAGCTGCCACTATCATCCGCGATCTTTTCTACCGGTGTCGCATCCCGATTTCTGTTCTGGGACAGAACAGTTTTAAGAAGGGGGCAGTGAAACGTTCGAGAAATTATTGTCAAGTTCGAAAGCGTTTACGAAGTTTTTATCCATTTCCAGAACGTTCATCAAATCATGTAGAAAGTTCTCGAAAGATAACAGAAATGTATAAAAGCGATTCAAATAGAGGATAGGGGAGTTATTCCCATTCGGAAGCGTTAAGAAGATGTTTAAATAAATAAGTGATTAACGTGTGTGTTTGAAATAAATATAACGGAACAACGTACGTGCCTTTAATATGAACAAACAGTACGAAGACATGATTATTTGTTGACAAGTTTACATAAAAAGAATAATTGACATAATCTACACTAATTGCATTGGTAAACAAGTCTTTTTTGGTTTAAAATTCAGTTCTCATAAGTACGAAATCTGCCAATGCTGCAAGTCATTTAATGCAAGTATATTTAATAATAAACATATTTACAATTTACGATAACTCTATGGCAGTTCTAACAAATTATAACATACTTTTTAGATTGTGCGAATGAATTAAAATTTAGAAAACATTTTACAAATAGTAAACTTACGTAAAAGTTGGTATCAATATTACAAATTTTGGTTTGCACATAATGCATTCTCATACCAAATGAATTTGCCTAAAAAATACTTGATATTACTTAACACAATACTTTTTCAATCACTTACTTTTTCAGATACAGTCACAAGCAAATAAACTACCAGTAAAGCATCAAAAGTCTCTTTGGAAACCCATATTACACAACAAATAAGTTGAAAAAGACATTTAAATGATAATAATTCTTCTTGTGCAATCACTGTATAAATGTCGTAAAAACTAAACATGGCGTTTGCTATAAGTATTGGTAATATCAACAGCAATGAAACATCAAATACTTTAAAAACTGCTGTGATGGTTTCACAAAGTTTTGAATGCAAACGACACAGGATATGCATTTTTTCTAACACGTTTTCTGTACATGTACCATGCCAAGATTCTTTAATTAAATGAAATCTGTGTGTTATAATAAAAAGCCAACCAGAAATTTCATAAGTTACTACACACATTGTTATACGAATAATTACAACAAAACTTGTTTGAAATACACTAACGTTGAGAATAAATATCGAACACGTAATACTACTAACAGTAACAACTGCACAAAAAATTAATAAACGGAGTATTACAAAGTTTAATTTAGTGTAATTAATATTTATTCCAATCTGTTCTAAATCATAATCAGTTTCAGCAATATTTTTAAACAATTTGTACACATTTTTTGAAGTACAGTAAAACCCTATTGAACAACCAATAGGAGTAACACTCAGCATTGTAAAATATAAAAACATCACATTAACCGGTAAATGAAATTCGACTTCTTTAAAAATAAATAATTTTAAGATGTAAATATACATAAGTAGATAGAGGCAACAAAATAACAACGTGTATAACGATTGACTGGATTTAAACTTTTCGTACTCTTTTTCTTTATACAGATAATAAGGCACGCACTGAAATCCACATATGTTCGATAGCAACAATAAGGGTCTGAGTGATAAATAAAGATATTCTAAATTAATTTTTTTATAAGATTTCATTGCCATTTTATATACTTCAGTTATTGTGTGAAAAAAACTAGAGGTGATAGTAAAACATAAATTATATTATAATATGTAATGGAAGCATCAAATCTACAACTATAAATAATTAATGATTGTCTAGTCCTAGTCCATTAGCCTAATTTAATATTAACAAAAAGTTTTTTTATCTACACATAGTTTAGCTTCCTACGAGTACAATTCAATATACTCAACTTAAACAATCTAGTAAGATTGACACACGACACAAAGGAACCCATCAAATTATGAAATTTTGTTAACTGCATTTAAGTTCTCACATTAAATTAATAATTAAACTGCTTATCTTTAATAATACATAAATTTTTGTCAATATTTAGTTTGTTTTAATTAAAAAACGTTTGACTAATTATTAAGATACGTAGAGGAACGTAACTAATTAAATCTAACAATATTTAAAAAAAACACACTAATTAATATATTACAATTACTCGAAAAATAATGTCCGCGGATAACTTCTGTTTATCTAAAACTGATACTTGTTTACATTAAAGGCACGTATGCTTGGACTCAGTTATATTTATCTTAACCACGCGTTAATCACTTATTTATTTAAACAGTTTTCTTAATATTTTCGACTTGGAAAAACCTATGATTCCTTTAACCCGTTTTTATATATTTCTGTTATTTTCTCAAGAATTTTCTACATCCTTCGGTAAACGTCCTGGATGTTGACAATAAGTTCGTGAATGTTCTCGAAGTTATTAACAACATTGCAAACCTTTCAATAGGTTGCAGTTGTTTACATGCAAGAATTGATTCAGTTATAGCAATTACTAAGAAATTTGATCAGGATACAAATACAAAAATTTCAAGTTTTAGTTTTCGTACATATGGGGATTTACTATATTTACTTTTTTCAATTATTTTTATAAAATACACGATGCCGCAAAAACTCTAAAAGCATCAAAGTGTTTTTTAAAATAAAAACCCTTTTACATTACTGCAATTTTGGATTTTCTATTAAAAATAAGGGTTGTAACCTGTTGCAATAGGTTATTTATAGTATGTGCAGAATTTTATTGTTATGTTACCTACGTTAAAATAAATAAAAATACATTACAAGAAGCGCTCCAACTCGTGACCAAAAACATTAAAATTTGTAAATGAGTAATAGTATAATTTACGTAACTAGATTCAAAAATAAGGCATTGCACAACAAACGTGAGTGTTTTATGCTATGATGCTTTTGACTAGAGTAACGTACATTCTTTTTAAAAAAAAAAAACACTAGGAACATAATGTTTAATTGAGTTTCAAGTTCTTTTAAATAACTTTTCCATCTGTCGCGTACTCGTTTTAATATAATGAAACGTTCAAGAAATTACTTGCAAACGCAAGAACATTCTAGAAGGCTGTTATCTATTTTCTAGAAGTTATAGCGAAAAGTGAAGAACGATCGAGAAGGATTTCCGTATGTCTTTATATAGCGACGAGACAGATCGTAGGTCAGTTATTGCTGGAATGTGAATGCATGCAGTATTAAGAAGATTATCAAGTTGAAATAAATACGTATCGTTAGCACGCGTGTGAGATAAACCTACCGAGATTAATCGTGTATATGATTATTAGTGTAAACAAGTGTGAAATCCGAGGACGTTATCTTATCTTAAGTGATAGTTTTATACAACGGTCATACATAAATTATAGTGTAAGTGTTTTCATTAAATATTATTAGAGTTAATTAGTTCGGTTAATTTAAACGTGTACATATTTCTAGAATAAGTAAACCTAATTTTTAATCGTTTTAAATAAATTAGTTTTTAATAAATAAATTCGCAACATTTGGTGTAAGGTGTGGAGTTCGCAATCTAATATCGCTTATGTTATAAAAACATTCATTGCGTAAACATCTGAAAGATTCGCGATAAGCGTGTTTATTTATAAACTTAATATAGTGTTTATTAAACTTTTTCTTTTAACAAGTGCGTGATCGCGATATTATTTAAATTCGTTTCCGTGGTTTAATATTAACAAGTGGATCGTTATTTTGTGTTATACAAAAACTGCATTTTAAAAAGTAGTGTATTTAAACTTTATATTCGTGTTATATTTAAATTTATGCCGGTGACGCGTTCGCAAGCAGTTAAAATGGATGCAAAACTATTTGAATTTCTTGAATCGATAAA
This sequence comes from Aquatica leii, assembly GCA_035610365.1. Classification (NCBI taxonomy): domain Eukaryota; kingdom Metazoa; phylum Arthropoda; class Insecta; order Coleoptera; family Lampyridae; genus Aquatica; species Aquatica leii. The sequence continues at coordinate 106,933,777 of CM069432.1, forward strand.
AAATGGTCAAGAATCGATGAATAGAAAAATGGAAGAAAATTCTCAGAAGATGGAAGAAAATTCTAGAAAAATGGGCGAAAACTCACAGAAAATTGAAGAAAAACTGTCGGAAAATTCCAGAAAAATGGAAGAAAAACTCTCCGAACATTCTCAGAAAATGGAGGAAAGTTCTAGAAGTTTAAAAGAAGAAATACGAACAAGCATAGAAAATCAAATCAAAATTGTTCAAGAGGAAACTCAAGCAGACATGTTAAATTTAAGAGAAGAAATATGCGAAGTTCTGGAAAACGGAAAACAATTTATGAATGAGAAAATAGAAGCAACCGAGGACAAATTAGAAGACAGAATGAAACTGCTTGAAGAAAGAATAAACCAAATGAATTGCCACGGCGAAGGAAGCGTCACGAGTGAAGATTTAATAATGGATCATGGAGAAGAAAACACTCACAAGTTCAAAATTGTACCACCGAATTTTGATGGTAAAGTTCCATGGTCAACCTATTACAAGCAGTTTGAAGCCGCAGCTACTGCTAATGGTTGGAGCAACAAGCAGAAAGCGACGTCTTTAATAGTGTCCTTACGTGGAGAAGCGCTTGGAATTTTACAAACTGTTCCTGACCACCTGCAAGAAAATTACGAACTTTTAATTTCACGTTTAGAAATGAGATATGGAGATGCTCATCTTCAACAAGTCTATCAAGCTCAAATTAAAAGTCGGGTTCAAAAAGCTGCCGAAAGTCTTCAAGAGTTTGAGGCTGACATCGCTAGATTAACACGGCTTGCGTATCCTACAGCACCAGATACCTTCTTGGAGCAGTTGGCTATTCAAACCTTTGTAGACGGCCTCCGAGACAGCGAAACGCAGCAGACTCTCCGGTTAGCTCGACCGAAGACATTGGATGACGCTTTGGTGCATGCTTTGGAGTTTGAAGCAGCAAAACAAGCATCGCAACGAGATGGTCATAGACTCTGCTGTGCTACAGAGGCGCCCGCGCAGACACTGGAAAGCATCGAAAAGATAGCGCGACGAATACTTCGGGAAAGAGGAGTGACAGCTTTGAACTGCGATGAAATAGGGCATGTACGACGGCATCGTACTAAACCTAAGAAGAGGACAAGAAGAGCGCTCGATAATTTGGAACGAGGCGAGCAAAAGAGACAAAAAGTAATCTCATCTAGTCAGACTCCGGAGATTACAATCCAAATGGCATCGCCTAGGGAGCAATTTCATAGCATTTATCTCGATGGCAAGATCAATGGGAGAAGCGTCCAGTTACTGGTTGACACGGGAGCGACGAAGACCATCATTTGTCCTGACATGTTATTGGAAAACGAGAAGACATCACCAGTAACAGTACGACTTCGAACAGCGACGGGCGACGAAATACCTACTCACGGACAAGTCAAAGTAACCATTGGTTTGGGAAATGGAGTACTCGAGCATCAAGTACTGGTAGCCAACATCACGGAAGAAGTTATCCTGGGAATGGACGTGATAAAGAAGTATGGGTTCCATTTGAATATGAAGAACGATGTCCTGAAGATCGACAATGAAGAAATTCCTTTTCATTCGTCAGAGAAGGCAGCCGTGCGAATCTTATTAAGTGAAGACGTGACGCTGCCTGCAAGGACTGAAAGTGTGGTGATGGCACGCCTGGATGGAAATCTCCGGGAAGGCTACATACGCGCGATTGAACCAATGGAAGGCGGCTTAGTTGAAAAGGGACTACTCGTTGGCAGAACCTTAGTACGAGTAAAGAACACGATGCCAGTAAGGATCTTAAACATCAACTCAGATCCTGTAACGTTGAAAAAGAAGACCGTGGTAGGCCAATGCACGCCAGTATCACAAATTGTGAGATGCGTGAAGTCGAACGAAGATACGTCGCCGAAGAAGTGTCCACAACATCTATTGGACATTTTTACCACCAAATGCAAAAACCTCAGCCAAGACCAACTGGCTAAAGGTAAAGTGTTGATCCAAGAGTACCAAGATGTGTTCGCGCTGGAGAGTGGCTCCAAAGGAAGAACTAACGTGGTGAAACATAAAATTAATACCGGAGACGCTCGGCCGATACGACAACATCCACGCAGACTTCCTTTGGCGAAAAGAGAAAAAGCCGAACAAATAATTACGGATATGGAGAGGGAAGGCGTGATTGAACTTTCAAGTAGTCCATGGGCATCCCCAGTGGTACTCGTAAAGAAGAAGGATGGATCAACGAGGTTTTGCGTAGACTACAGGCAACTAAACGACGTGACCAAAAAGGACAGCTACCCTTTACCCAGAATTGACGATACGCTAGACACCCTGTCAGGATCCCAGTGGTTTTCTACGTTAGATTTAAAGAGTGGATACTGGCAGGTAGAATTAGAACCCAAGGATCGTGAAAAAACAGCTTTTACGATCGGAACTGGTTTGTGGCAGTTCACTGTAATGCCCTTCGGCCTGTGTAACGCTCCTGCAACGTTCGAACGTTTGATGGAGACCATCTTGCGCGGATTGTCTTAGAAGACGTGTTTGGTTTACCTGGACGACGTGATCGTGGTTGGAAGGTCGTTTGAAGAGCACTTGAACAACTTGAAGGAAGTGTTCCAGAGATTACGTGGGGCTAACCTCAAACTGAGCCCAAAGAAGTGCCACGTATTTAAGAAGGAAGTCCAATACTTTGGCCACGTCGTATCTAGAGATGGAGTAAGGGCTGACCCAGACAAAATCCGAGCAGTGCAAGCATGGCCAAGACCGATCGACAAACATCAGGTCCGAAGTTTCCTTGGGTTGTGCACTTATTATAGAAGATTTGTCCCCGGATTTGCCAATATTGCCAAACCATTGACAAAACTAACCGAAGAAAAAGCAGAATTTAGATGGAATGAAGACTGCGAAAATTCTTTTAATCAACTAAAACAGGCCCTAGTCACTTCGCCGATTTTGAGTTATCCACGAGAAGATGGAAAGTTTGTTTTGGATACCGACGCAAGCAATACGGCCATAGGCGCGGTCCTTTCGCAGGTTCAAGATGGACAAGAAAAGGTTATCGCGTACTTTAGCAAGGTTTTGTCTAGACCAGAAAGGAATTATTGCGTGACTAGGAGGGAGCTGTTAGCAGTCGTTAAGTCCATCGAACATTTCTACAAGTATTTGTATGGACGAAAATTCTTACTGAGAACAGACCACGCCGCTTTAAAATGGCAACTGCAGTTCCGTAACCCAGAAGGACAAGTAGCAAGATGGATCGAGAGACTGCAAGAGTATGACTACGACACAGAACACCGTGCCGGAAGCAGTCATCGGAACGCTGATGCCTTGTCCAGAAGACCATGTCCGGCGGACTGCAGCCATTGTTCGCGACTGGAAGAAAAAGTCGAATGCCTCCGGAGAACTGCTATGGTTGATGATGAGTGGGAACCTGAGCAGTTACGTCGCGAACAAGAAGACGATCCTGAAATAAGACTACTCCTGGACTGGAAAGAAAGCGGCCGACGACCAACCTGGAAAGAAGTGAGTGCTTTGGGCAAAAATATCAAAGCGTACTGGGCGCAGTGGAACTCCTTGATAGTAGAAGACGGTCTTCTTAAGCGATCCCTAGAAAGTGCTAAGGGCACGGGAAACAGACTACAGCTGGTAGTGCCGAAGAGCAGGGTGACCGAAGTGTTGAAGCATTTCCAAGATGGGACATCAGGAGGACACTTTGGCATTAAGAAGACGTTGGGTAAAGTACGAGAACGATTCTACTGGATGAACTGCAAAGAGGACGTCATGAAATGGTGCCGTAAATGCATAGTCTGCGCTTCAGGAAATGGTCCAGCGAGAAAGCGCAAAGCACCCATGAAACAATACAACGTAGGAAGCCCTTTGGAAAGAGTAGCGATTGACATCGCAGGGCCGTTCCCAGAATCCGATTCGGGAAATAAATACATACTGGTGGCGATGGATTATTTCACGAAATGGACGGAGGCTTACGCCATACCCAATCAGGAAGCAGCTACAGTCGCAGACGTATTAGTAAAAGAGTTTTTCTGCCGGTTTGGAGTTCCGTTGGAATTACACTCCGATCAAGGCCGCAATTTTGAGTCTGGGCTGTTTCAAGAAGTTTGCCGACTGTTAGAAATTAAGAAGACTAGGACAACGCCTCTCCATCCTCAATCTGATGGCATGGTTGAACGGATGAATCGAACAATGGGCAAGTACTTACCTAAGGTAGTGTCCGAACACCAAAGAGACTGGGATCAGTACTTGCACCTTTTCCTAATGGCATACCGATCATCCGTTCACGAAAGCACAGGCCAAACACCATCCTGTGTAATGCTCGGTCGTGAACTACGATTGCCATGCGACCTTCAATTTGGCCGAAGACCGGAAGAGGAAGTCGCTGGAGAAGATTACGTCAGCAAGCTGGCCAAGAGGCTAGACGAAGTACATGAAGAGGTTCGTAAAAACACACAAATTGCCAGCGACAGGATGAAAACAAGATATGACGTCAAGGCGCAAAATGGTGGGTTTCAACCTGGCGATATGGTCTGGTTGTATAACCCTCAAAGGAGACGTGGTTTGTCGCCGAAGCTGCAAAGGCAATGGGAGGGCCCCTATGAAGTCGTGCAGCGTATTAACGACGTTATATACCGCATCCGAAAACCGCCCAGAGGCAAGCCAAAAGTGGTGCACGTCGATCGTCTAGCCCCGTTTGCTGGCGATAACCACAATCCGCAAGTTCAGGTCCGAACCAGAGTAATAAGTAGCAGAACCAAAAATCCAATCGAAGAAATGGAGTTCGAAAAGTTTATGAACTTATACGGAGGTTCTGGAAAAGCTAGGTTCGGAGTTACCACCGAGGAACAACAAGACCTGTTCCATACACAAAAAGATTACGCCATCGCACATTGCGTGAGCGAGGACCTTGACATGTCCAAAGGGGTTGTAGTCGTGTTTAAAAAGAAGTTTGGGCAGCTAGATGAATTACGAAGACAGCAACCGGCAGTCGGAAAGGTTTTAGGACTACGTGGTGACGGACGCTTCGTTTTCTATCTGGTCACTAAGAAATATTCCCGTGTCAAGCCGTTATACAAAGATCTGTGGCGAACATTATGGAGTCTCAAACAAATGGAGTTCCATCATGTTAAGAAATTGGCAGTACCCAAGCTTGGTTCTGGCTTAGACCAACTGAATTGGAGGACAGTTCGAAACATGTTGGAGGTCGTCTTCCGAGGAACAGGCATTCAAGTGTTGGTCTGTAGTTACCAACCGAGGAGAGTATTGGGTCAGGAAAAGTCCATTGACTGTTACTTTTATGGTCAAGGAAGTTGCCGAAATGGAGGAAGCTGCCGCTATCGCCACGATCCCTTTTACCGGTGTCGCATCCAGTATCCTGTTCTGGGACAAAACAGTCCTAAGAAGGGGGCAGTGAAACGTTCAAGAAATTACTTGCAAACGCAAGAACCTTCTAGAAGGCTGTTATCTATTTTCTAGAAATAGCGAAAAGTGAAGAACGATCGAGAAGGATTTCCGTATGTCTTTATATAGCGACGAGACAGATCGTAGGTCAGTTATTGCTGGAATGTGAATGCATGCAGTATTAAGAAGATTATCAAGTTGAAATAAATACGTATCGTTAGCACGCGTGTGAGATAAACCTACCGAGATTAATCGTGTATATGATTATTAGTGTAAACAAGTGTGAAATCCGAGGACGTTATCTTATCTTAAGTGATAGTTTTATACAACGGTCATACATAAATTATAGTGTAAGTGTTTTCATTAAATATTATTAGAGTTAATTAGTTCGGTTAATTTAAACGTGTACATATTTCTAGAATAAGTAAACCTAATTTTTAATCGTTTTAAATAAATTAGTTTTTAATAAATAAATTCGCAACAATAATAACTAACTCTGAACACTTAATTTGATGTGGATTTCTAGTTTTCATTTGACCGTTACGTAACTACACTAACAAACAAATATTGACGTTTGCGATGTTTGTAGCACAAACAAGTGTTTTCGATCACACACATTGCTAGTTATTTCGGTGAAAAAAAATTACTTTATTTTCACCACTTGTTAATATACAGAAGAATTTTAGTCTAAACCTTTGTCAATTTGGTTTCTTTGTCGAATTGTATACATAGTAGCCGCAACGCGATTTCTTCTAAGAGCAAGCCGTTTACGCAAGGATAATAGTTATACTATCGTGTATCTACTTATCTTATATAATGCATCTGTAATAGAGTCTAACAAATCAGCATTGTAGTACTGACAATAAATACAAAATGACGGAAGCACAGTCGCAAATGTGATTTAATGGGATGCAACAAATGGTTTCAGATCAAAGTCGTGTTGTTCCTCCACAATCTGCATTTAACTCCGAGATGTCAAGCTTTACAAAATGTCAGTCTTGCTTTTCGGGTATGAAGAAAGAAAATGTTGATGCATTTTTCAATGCAATTTTGATATATAAGGAATATCTTCATATAACGGGCGAGAATGTTTTAAGCAACTTAGCGATGATATTAGAAGGTAGCACAGCGACCTGGTTTGAAAAAATAAAGTTTTTGATAAGCACACGCCTTAAGGCATGCATTTTGCAAAAAAACTTGACTTGACTTCTTCTCCATTTTCTTTCTAAGAAATAAACTGAACGTGTATCAGCTGATGAATACGTTAGTTTCTGTCGAGCATTGCTATCACAGTTACCAAGAGAAAATTATCCAAAGTTACATGAATTACATAAGTGAGATATGATCTATGATCTTCTATAGTAATTAACCTATTACAGATCCTATTTACTGCTAAATCCTGATAGAGACGGTATGTGGAATCCGAAAGGGAAGATTTGTAACCGGCAAAGGTAGTAAAGACATAACTTTTTTTTGCAATAAGTGATTTGTGTAAAATTTTATTGTTATGTTATACCTTACACAGGTTGGTTAAAAATAAAAAAATAAGAAATTTATGTGACTATAACCAAATACTATCAATGGTAATACGTGCAGTTTTGACATTTGCTGTATATAATTTAGGCAACCACTAAAGCAGCTACTATGATAATTCAAATGATGAACTTAATTTCAACTTGAAAGTATAATTTCTAATTGATATAATATGTAAGTGATTAATTATGCGCATTAGAAACAATTTTAAACACTTTGCCAACATCATAAGTAAAATTGTTCACTAGTTTGTTCACAAAATGAAATAAATATTGCACTTACATTTTAGTATGTATCTAAGATAGGTATTTTGGAAAAGATAATTAGGAAATATTAGCTTTGTTTATTTTCTTTATTTACAGAAGCTTTAATATGTACATTAAAATATTTCTCTAAAAATAGATTACAAGAGTCACAAATTTTGCCTTATATTGCAAGCCCTAATTAATTGAGCTTTGACTCCCACGTTTTCTTTAAGAAAATTATAAATGTTTTTTTTTAAAGTTTGATGAACAAAGTCAGAAGCTTTCTTGGCTATTTTATTAGGAAAATACATTTTAGACTCAATATATTTTTGAACCCAATTTCAGTGTTAATCGTCTCAAAATTGTTATCTAAATTGCACAGAACATTATTACAGTGGTCGTGTGGTAATTTACTACAGACCCAGCTTAACACGTAACACAGATTTTTTTTGAGCTTTACATTTTGCTGAATTGTTACAACATTGATGGGTTTGCTGACAATTTCTTGCTTTTGTAACAAAAACGTACAGCATTCACTTCACTATTGCTGTCAGCTGATAGCTGTAGCAGCTGATTAGCGATTACAGCTCTTAAATTTCATCGGAGTTTTACGCTGTCAAGAGTAACGTAAATGACCCAAAATAAATCAGAAACAGTGGGTGTTTAAAAAAAATAATAAGGAAAAAAGAGAAAAAGAAGACAAAGATAATTAGACTTAAGATTTGTGACAGTGCGTCGTATATAGAAGTGCAAACGCAAATATAAAGCAATATAAAGGGAAGAATGAATTATTTAGTGCCGCAAGCGCCGACGGAGAAAGGAAATGAAAGTGTTGGGTACCCGAAGAAAGAAGAAAAGGACAAATAAGGTTTTTTTTTTAAATTTTATTATTTTTTTTTATTAAGTTTGTTTTGCGTTAAAATGTTGCATGATGGTTTTACATTTTTACTTTTTAAATTAGCTTTTGGTGATCACCAAACTTTTGGTGTAAATTTAGATTGTTTTGTTTAAGTAAGTTAGTTTGAAGGATGATTATTATCTAATCGATCTACACTCAAATATTAAATTTTAGTTATTTTTGAAAGTTGAATTTTACTGATTTATTTAAAAAGGCAATCCTGTCCATAAAAAGAAAATAAATATTGTAACGAAAATAAGGCTAACGCTGAGTTTTAAAAAATTACATTAAAAGCTAAGGCCGCGTATCTGTTGAAAATCTAAATTGTAAAAGTTTACGACATGAACCATGAATATGTTTTGTCTTTATACTAAAAATTATATTTTTTTAAATTATTAAGTACACATTTCAACAAATGTGGTAAGTCAAAGAATAAGTAAATTCTTTCCCCATTAAGTCATCTATAGTAACGGAAAGTAACTTTCTCAGTTTTATATTGTTAGATCCTAAACCACAAACCACTGTTTTTCTAATGAAACCAGTGCCTTGCACTTTTTTATAATATAAAAAAATATTTTTTTGAAATTTTTGGCGGTCAAGACTTCCTTACCTAAATAATAACTTTATAAACTCTTTATTATAATAACCATAGCATGATTACACAACTCTATGAAATTTAGTAGTTAGTCACCGTAGTCTTCAAAGCCTTAAAAAACATCTCTTTGTGCATCATAGTTCAACTTTTGCTGTAAAACCCTTTTATCAAAACAAGTAAAATAACTTTTTTCTGAGGTTTTTTTTATGCTTTATTTTTGGTAAACTTAGAACCGTAGCATTTAAACCTAAACCAACATGAGTATAAAGTAAAGTATAAAGGTATAGCAAACTCCTTATCGCAAATTGTATACATTCTTTTTAGTTTGTGCCTGTTCATTTGCCGCAATTGACTATCAATAAACTGTTGAAATATTTGCGGAATTATTTGATGCTTCATTTGCTTCAAAATCTGATGCATTTTTGTGTCTGTATTACTAGTTAATTCCCCTTGAATTTTAATTTTCTTTAGTGAAAAAAAAACACTTATAAGTAATAATTTAAAATTTAAATAAATTTGGACGCAATAAAACGTAATATACCTGAGTTTATCAAAAATTATCCGGCAACTTTTTTTTTTCAACGTATCTGGCACATTGTATTATTTAAGTGTTGGCACTAATCCGAGAAATAATTTGCAAAAAAATAAATGAAAATGTTAACGTAGTCCGTATTTGAAGTTTTACCGACAGCCAATATTATTCGTTGATTTTGGAATGCACGCGTTTGAAAGTCATTGAGCCAGAAGTTGGTTAAACTTTAACTTTCAGCCTACCACGATGCTACTCGTTTATGTACATCTCTTTTTAATTTATCTGTATCTCGTTTTTAATGTCAAATGTGTGAAGATAGGTACTTCTTAGTTAAAATCTATAATTTTGTATAGCGTTGTTCTGTAAATTAAATTATAAATTAAAGAGTAAAAAATGTATTTCTGCACCAAATTCTTCCGTTTTTTATATTTGTTATATAAATATAAGGCACACAATTTTCTTATTTAGATTTGATGCAGGTACATACTTAGTACATCTTGTGTAACTGCGCTCAATTTGAAATTTGCACAAGACCAACAACTTTAATGTGTCGAATGTATGAATTCTCTGACAGTACCTTTGTTTGACGGAACGTCAAAACTTAGCGTAAAAACGCAATAAATTCGGATTGTTCGTTTTAAGCACGCGTATGCGCATGTAGTACCTTTAGTCTGATAATAAATGTTCACTATAAATATAATTTAAACAAAAATAATAAGAAATGCATAAGTGTAATAAAATTAAATACGTACCCTTGACTAAGCAAATTTTTGTTTTTGAAACACTGTACTTCAAAATGATTTTTATTGCAAATCAGAAAAGGGACTTAAGAATCATTTCTATAGCTTACAAATAAATGATGTGATTCAATTATTTGCGTTTTTACTTACCGAAAGAAAATAATATTAGTATAATCTGACTGTAATAGCTTTTTTGTGCATCCATTCGTTTTGATCTATTTTGCAGACAGCACAATGGGTCGAAATTTTTACTTTTCTAGCCTAGGTCGGTAAAGTGTAATAGATTTTATAACTAGAAAATGGCACTAATAATCAGCTGTCATTTTGTGAAATTTAATAACACACACTATTATCTGTGTTATTATTTTGAATAGCACTAAAAAATAATTTTAATCAAATTTAATATATTTGCTTATATTCTATTTTTATAAACCTAAACGGCGATTGCGACTTAGGGTGTAGACATACCATAGATACATAGATATGCGCGGTCGCTGTTTACGTTGTGACTCAGCTTGATGTTTAGGTCGTGGTCGCGGTTTATTTTAATGTTCATCGAGATGGGATTTAGCTACACAAAAAGGACTTTTTATTGTAAAATTGAACATATATTTTAATTTTGCAGTAGTTTTTAACTTGTTTATCTATTCAATTAAAATTTGAAAATTGTAGATTATGTCACGCAATCAAAAAATCTTCAGAACAATTATTTTTAGTAATGTTAGCACCCATTATTTCAACACATTCAGCAACTCTATCAACGAATTTGGAAAAAGTGTAGCCAAGAATACATTACCGAGTTACAGTGTAACGTCCCGTTAGAATTTATTACATTTAAAATTCAATTTTGCATTCGCTTATTTTATGCAACTAATCTGCAATTAAATTTATTTAGTTTGGCAACGTCGCGTTGAATTGCTTTCGACAATCGACCGTGCAATTGACTTTTGTTCGACACTTCCGTTTCTCAATCACGTCAGGTTTCTACGTGTTAAGTGATGAAAGGAAGGCAATTTTCTTAATAATGGCGTAAAAACGTATACCAATTAATTTTTCTTCTTTACAACTAATTACTGCTAAGTTTATCTTTATTCCGATGTAATTTTTCTATTGAATTCAACATTTTTAGTAATTTTCTAATGTGACGCAATACTTTAACAAAGGATTCATTCAAGGCCGTTGTATGTAACTCAACGTAAGTGTTTTATGTGAAATGCAAATCATTCTAATTATTCATATTTAGAGTCTTTATCTTTATCTTTATCGGCCTTTGTTATAGAATATTTGTTTTAGTTTACGCTAAAATTGTAGTAAAAAGGTTAAGTTTGGCAACAGTGCTAAAAAATGTAACAGTAATGTAAGAAGAATGTAAGATGAGAAGTGTTTGGATATAGAAATTAATAAAAGTATGATATAGGAAACTGTTCTTAGTTGAAACACAGATTAACGAAGAGAAGAAAGAGAAGAGGTAAATTAAGAATATAACAGGTTATGGGCCCAGTGATACTTTGTAAAAAAAAATTAAAAATTTTATGAAAACACGTTTTGAAAAGAAATTGGCGACAGGAAATTGCAAAAATAGTTTTAATATTGAATTGTTAAATGCTAATAACTATCATACGTGGAAATTTAGAATGAATGCGTTATTAGAGGAAAAGGAAGTTATTAAGTGTATTATGCAAGAATTTAACGAATCCGACTATGAAAGTCAGAACGAATGTAACAAGGCAAAGCGAAAAGATAATTTATGTAAATCAATAATAATACAGTGTTTAGATGATGTACAAATTGACATAATTCGAGGACATGATACTGCATTTAGCATATGGAAAAGTTTAGAGGCCCGATATGAAAAAAAAAGTGTTACGGGGAAATTAATGTTACGAAAAAAGTTAATGGAGATGAAGTTGAAGGAAAGCGGTGATTTAGAAGAATTATTATTTGGTTTTGATGAAACAATAAGACAACTAAGAAATGCAGGAGTGGAGTTTAAAAAAGAAGATATTGTTTGTACCTTGCTACTAGCGATGCCTCGATCTTTTAAAACAATCATAGCTATATTAGAAAATGTACCAGCTGAAGATTTAAGTTTAGACTTCACAACGGCTAAGTTAAGATCTGCAGTTGAAAAACGAAAAATACAAAATGAAACACACGAAGAAGCTAAATCTGCAGCATTTTCAGGTATCCGAATTGGTAGTTGTTATTCTTGTGGAAAAAGAGGTCATTATAAAAAGAATTGTATAATGGTGAATCATCGTGAGGTACAACATTCGAGAGGAAGATATGCGCAAGCATCTTTTAGTCACTGTGTTGTAAATATCACTCATGTAAAGACGTTGCACATGTTTTTTAGTTCAGTCATTTTTATTGTTTTATACGTACATACCTAAATGCTTCTTTTTGATTATCAAGAAGTGCTAATTATTTATCAAAATCAATACAGTTCACTACTACTATATGTTAGATCAACATTCGGTCAACTACGCACTTAACAAGTGTTGTTTACAAAAATGATGCATACCTATTACCATATGTCAAAAAATGATTTCTAACAGCGTCAAGTCATCTGCAACTGTCTAGAACAATTTCCGAAAATATACACTCTTGTCTATACTATTACTCGATGGAGAACTTGGATAGGAGTGGCAACTTATTATAAAAAAACATTTTAAAGTTATTAATAAACTGGACTCTGAAGAAGCACAAAGCATTAATGCAACTCAAATCATTTTAGAAAAAAAAAGAATTATAGAGGATTTAATATTTATCTAAGCAAACTTGTCATGTATAGCAGTTACTTGAAAAAACTTTTTTAGAATGACACATTTTAATAACAGAAAAAGTAGTACACCTATCCCTCGATTTACACGGTAGATACGTTCCTGAGAAAAACGTGTAAATCGAAAATTAAAAATTTTAAAGTCAAAACCGTGTAAATCGAAAAGCTTGCAGAAAATGCATAATTTTGCTATTATCAGTTGTGACTTTTTTCAATATTTTTAGGTGTACACAGAAATAGAAATAAAATGCATTGACAGGTTAATATATGTAATATATTACGGAAACACTGGTTTTTATTTGAGATGTGTACGCAGCGCACGTGTTCAATCACAGTAGCGTTTAGTAGAGTGCGATAAAAACAAAAAAAAAACTTATTTGGAAAACCGTGTAAAAGCGAAAACGTGTAAAACAAGTACCGTGTAAATCGAGGGATAGGTGTATTTGCTTTAAGGTGGTTTAGGTGAACGAATGAAAAAATATATACACATTAAAAGAAGTGCTATTGAAAAATACGAGTTATCAGCAGTAGAAACACTTAAGTGAAGTGCTACAAATACCCTAATCAATGCATTTCTGATCACGTTTCTTTGATATGTACCTCTTTCTTTATTGTAGGAAAACTCTGATATACTCGGATACAAGCTAAAGAGTTCTAACTGTTTTTGTTAGGAAATCTAGATATCACATTATTTACAAATAATAAATAAAGAATACATAATAAATTAATATAAAATGTATTCAAAATATGAATGTTAATCGACATTGCAATATGAATTGTGTCCTTTTGAAGCGTTCTTAAATATATTAATACATTATTAATAAAACACTCTTCAGCTTGTGTTACAGATCGACTTAATCAAGTAACCAAACGTTTCTTTACGACAAACAACCCAATAATTTATGGTTTGAAAAGACAATATTAAGAAAATATAACACCCAAAAGGAACACGTTCAGTTGAATACTAATTAAATTCTGTTTAAATAACGACGTTAATAATTAATAATACAGTAATCTTCCGTCACACGCTATGCAGAAGTAAAATACAAACTAAACTGCTATATGAGATTATCGTATGACTCAGTATAACAGCGTTCTTGCAGGAGAATGAAATAAAGTCGTTAAAAAAATTTAAAAACTTGCAAGTACTGATATATTATTTGGATGAGTTTGACTAGAAGAGTTGTCGTATATGTTGAGCTAATAAAATCAATGCTGATTTCGATATAAACTACTTATATGTACCTATATAACAACAAACACGTTACAAACGTCAAGGTTAAAATAAATTAAGATGACTCGAAAACCTTTTATATTTTATTATAGCATTTTTTAATGTTATAAACATTTTACATTCTATTAATTTTTGGTACAAAGAAGTTAATTAGATATTAAATCAGTAACAGGGTATTTCCCATTTTATATACTTACAATGATTCATAATGTTTCTTTAAATATAATATTTAAATAAAGATAGATAATTAGTGGTTCTCAGTTCTCAGTCAAATCAGAAACTATCTGGTCAAATACAATACTTACCAGTTGATACACGCTTGCAATTATATTGAGTCGTGTTTATGTATTTATAACATAATTCAATGTCAATGTCTTTAGGTTGTTTTATACATCGTGTTTTAATTTTGTAGTTTTATTAAAATGCGTTTGAATGTAGACGTTCCATTTTTTCTTTTATTGTTTGCTTTTGGACTTTCTGGTGAGTACATTAATTTGTTTTTCTAGAATATTGTTCTTAAGTATACATTTTTAGATTCAGTGACAATTCACTTTATAGTATATAGAACGTGCTATATTACTTTAGGTTTTAATGAATCCGACTGTGCTTTATTAGGAACAGCAAATGCCACTAATGAAATCGCAAAACTAGAACAAGAAGTCCAACCACATGTTGCTATTTTGACAACTACGAAATCGTTAATTGAAATATTTATAACAGCAACCTTGTGTTTTTTTCTTGGGTCATGGTCAGATAAATATGGTAGACGGCCGGTAATAATATTAACGCTAACAGGTTAGTTATTTTTGATTTCACTTTTAGCAAAAACTCCGAACAGTATGCGAACTAATTTAATTATTTATAAGTAAATCCATACAAACCAATCAAACGCAAAAATTATAAAAAATCGAATTAAGTAGTTTTTGATTTTTCGTTCTGCTTTTTGTAATATGTATGTAGTACCTACTTAATACATAGTACCTATGTACTGTTTTTATTTCCATACAGTTTTCTGCTATGTTTGGTTTTGTTTATGTTATTTTATTATGTTTATAATAATTAAGTCTTAGATGAAATGATTTGCATATTTAACATCAAAATAAGAAATTTTCTTGTTATCGAAAATAATCTACATAAAAATAGTATCTATTAATTTAAAATTAGATACAGTTGCCAACAAAAACCACTGTCTAAGGAACGTGAAGTATGCTTACTTAAAAATTAACAGCCAATTACTTGAAGTCTTATAGTAATTATAAGCTACATATATGTATATTTAAAATTATAAAAATGTCATTGAAATTTTATGTGAATTTCTAGGTTTAGTTTAAATCATCAATCCATTGCCAGTCTTTGTGTTTATTATTTTAAAACAGGTTTTAGAAAAAAGTACTATTTGTTTACATTTTGAACTGCAACAAACTATATTCAACATTAAATAAAAACCAGGAACAAAAATAACACTAAACAAAATATATTTTACTTATGATTTTAGCAATTCAACTGATATTTACTTAAAGATTTTGCTATACCTATTTAAAAAATGAATTGCGATCTCAAACTTTAAAATATTACAATATTAAAACTGCTAATGCAGAATATAACAGAATCATTTTATCGCATTTACAAGAAACTCATATACATATTGTATCTTTTCCCGTAAGAACAAATATGCGACAAGTAGTGTTATAAACTTCAGCCTAATTACTAGACAATCTGGCGTCTCTAGAGATATGTACGTCCGGCTTAATAGTTTAATAGTTTGTTGAAATTTGTATTTGCGTACAGAAATAATTCTGTCGTAATTATTATAAGAGACTGTCAACAAAATACAATTACCAATTTCTTGAAATACATATTACATTTTACACAATTATAAATTGTATATTTACATAATTAAAAATTACATATTTAAAAATGCATAACATTTTGTTATTTGTTTGTCACTCTGCATCTGCCATAAGAATCTATTATTATTTATATATTTTCTAAATGAAATAAAACAAACCCAACAAAGCGAAAACGTGCCTTCACTGTATTTATTTGCAACATTAGTCTAGAAAGTGTTTCTTGCAAGTATAAGCAGATTTGTAAGTCGGAAGAAGGCGAAGTTTAAAAATGCAAATACTTTTAGAACATAAAGACCATTGTTTTGTGTTGGCGCGGCGTGTTTATTTTTTAAAAACATTTATTTATTTATTTTTTACAATAAAATTTGACAACATTATGTAATAGTATATCAAATACCAAGGTTCATGTAATGGTATTGTGTTTATTTGTATTTATTTAAACCACTAGTAATGTCTTTATTTTCTGTTTATCTGACATTGATAAGTTTTTTTTTCACAATCATCAGTTGTAGCTCTATGTCTTCACACTGTTTTTTAAATTCAGTCAGTCTGTTTTCATATGGCCTCGATAATGTATCTGCTACTATATTATCTGTCCTTTTTTTATAGACTAATTTAAACTTATTCGGGATGAATTTATTCAAAGAATTCCTTAATCCCAAAAACTGTTCTACTTCCTTTTGTTAGTCAGCGTATTTTTTACGGCACTGATTTTGTTTCTGTCTGCTTCTAATTCTCGACTAAAAATTGTGTGACCTAGATAATTAATCTGACATAAACCAGATTGGAATTTATTTAAATTAATTGTTATTCTTCTGTGCTGTTTCTAAAACTTACCTTAATCTTCTATTGTGTTCATGTACGTTTTGCCACAAATTGATATACTATCCATATACATCTCGATCTATGTGCTCAAATGTCTGTCTGATCGCCTGTTGAAATACTTCTGGTGCAGAGCATAATTCATAAAGCATTCTTTAAAACTTATCAGTTATATCATCCAGTGATGATCTGTAGCAGTGCAAGTTGCAAGTCTTTATTCAATTTTGGAACTATAACGAATCTGTTCACCCACTCGCTGGGTTTAATAACTTTAGTAATTAATTCTATTTGTTCTGTTTAGAAAACTTTTGATTCAGCATTCTACAGATACTGAATGGCATTTTTTATGGTAATGTAGCAATCCTAGATAAAGGTAATAATTTTCGCCAGTCTAGTTCTTTGGCATTCCGTAATAGTTTTGGTGTTAGTGTAACGTCGAACTAACCAAGATGTGATACTTTGCAAAACACCAAGATTTTCACTTACTGTCTAGTCCTGGCCTGCATCATATCAATAGTACCATTAGCGTTTTTTGAATTTTACTCCCTTCTGACTAATACTCGAAATTTAAAAAAAAAGTAAAAATGGTTTGCTTCCAGTAATGTCTACATACATAGTCAACAGTTCTCAATACAGACATTTTAAAACAGAAATAGCAAATTCAGCATTCAGATAACTTTTACAGATAACGTTTTGTGAATACAAAATGAAAATTATATTTTATGTTATCTCTATCTTATGGCAACGTTGACAATAGATTCAAATTAAAACTAAATATTTTACTCAATTGTTTGTAATATCCTTAACTGTTGACGAGCAGTTTATCAATAATATATTTACATTTAGTTAAGCGTAAACTTTAAATAAGTTGGATTTGTAGAACCAAATTAATTTGTTTAGTTAACTATTTAAATTCTTAAAAACACTTTAAACAATTTTTTTTAGAATCTGTAAATGGTGATGGAGGTGGAAACGTTGAAAGCTGATTTTATACCCGCGTAATTCAAATAAGTCGCATTGACGTTGTTTACTTTAGACTGTTATAAAAACTGTTCAAAAAAGTATTGACCAGCATTTGAGTTTCCCGTTAGTCTTTTAATTTTTATAATTGGTAATAGTAGCAAAAGATAATGCTTTTAGAAACAGTAGTTTCACTCTAAGGAAAACAATTTTCTACGCGTGTAATTTTCCCAATATCGAATTTCTGGAATGTTACAGTATAATACAAATGCAATTTTTAATATACATTTATAATGCTAGCAATAATGCTATTACTATTACTACATATGTATATTATAGCACTACTGTAATGAAAATTTTAAAAAAACTTAATGAGATCATTAGCAAATGTTATTAGCTGTTAAAAAAAACTTTCTGATATTTGATAAATGATATTTAATCTAAACGCTTTGTTTATAGTATTTCGAATATTAACTACATTATTTATTATATTATATTCATATTTATAGATTTTGTTTTTTAAATATTTAATTTGCTGTGGTTTTATTATTTTTGAATGCTCATATACAAAACATTATTTTAGGTTATGTAATCTCGTATTCTATTACAACTGTAATATCATTTTATGAATATGCATCTCCTTGGTTCTTGCTTTTGTCTACAATACCTGTATGCTTAACGGGTGGTTTTCCAGCTTTCTTATCTGTTGGTATATGTTATTTAACAGAAACTACGTCTTTAGTCAATAGAGGATTAAGGCAAGTCAACAATATTTGTTTTCTTTAAAAAGCATTTGATTACAGAATGGGATTATTTGAAGCGGTTATAACAATGGCTGGTTTGTTAGGGACAACTAGTAGTTCTTTTGCATTTCACGCATTTGGTTATGTCATTACTTACATTATTACATCGATTTGTATCTTGATGTCTTGGATAATTGTTTTCACGTGTGTCCCAGAATCAAAAATTAATGTAGAGCCTGAGGTAATATTGTAGCATTAAAATTTTACAATTATTCATCAGTGTTTTTAGAGTTTAATCAGCAACTTATTTAAATTATCTTTGGTACGAGATACTATTAAAACAACATTTAAAAGAAGAGAACGTTACGATCGAGCAATGCTTCTAACAGTTGCTTTATTGACAGTAGTTTTTTTACTTGCGGCAACTGCCGACGGAAATATAATATTTTTATATTTACGTAGAAAACTTAATTGGACATTAACCCATTACACTTTATTTGCAAGTTGTAGAAAAATTTCTTGGATTGCCGGAAGTATTATCGGTGGTCTACTTTTACATAAGTTTTTAGGCATCGAAGAATCAGTTATTATACTATTAGGCTTTCTCTCAGTTATGGCAAATGCGTTTATTCAAGGAATTGCAACAAAAGATTGGCATATGTATATAGGTAAGTTTATTAATACAGTGTGCATTTCTTAAACATAATTTTAGCTGCTGCTACAATATGCTTTGGAGGAAGTATTAGTCCAATGACGCGATCTCTAATATCAAAACTAGTCGATGTCGAAGAATACGGAAAGGTGTTTTCTTTCGTAATTCTTACGGAAACTATTGTTGACCTAATCGGATCACCTCTTTACGCTTACATTTATAATCAAACAATAAAAGAACTACCGGGTGCTTTTAGTTTTGTAACAACGGGTATATATGGTTTTGAAGTACTTTTAACATTGTAATTACGTTGTAGGTATATTTTACAATGTTATATATATTTTTTTGTTTTAGGTGTATTATCTTAATGCAATTAAAACGAAATGATGTAGGATATGTCAATTTAGCTAATGACCCGCTTGTTATAGAAACTTAAATGTAAGACAGAGTTTTTTAAATAATATTATTATTGTTTTATGTAAGTTTTTTTGCACTGGTTGCATTCCTAACAAGCTGTGTGGTGTTCACACAGTAAAATGTACTATTCACAAAGAAAAGTAAAAAGTGTTGAGGTTATGTTGTTATTAACTCTTTTACTTTGCTTTCTTTGCCAATACAAAAAATAATTAAGCAGGATACGAAGACAAAAAAGAACTAAAATAAATTAAAATGGTACTTATCAAAATCAACTAACCAACTCTAGAGATACATAGACTTAACTAAGTGTTCTATCAATCTCAGTTATTTACTCATAAACAGAAACGCGCAACATAATCATGTTAAATATGCGGGAATGAAATCTACTCAATACGGTCTTAGAACAAAACACTAAATCTCCAAAAAATATAAAATATATTACACAAATGTTTATACAGTTATCAAGACAATTAAATTAGATTTATTAAATAAATAAAATTATAATCACGTTATGTAATAGATTACTATTAAGTGGCAATCAAATAAAACATGAATTATAAGTAAATCAAAGTTAGCTGTACTATACGGATTAGTAAAACGCAATTAGTTTAGAATCTTTAATTGTGTAAAAATAACTACCCAACAAACACCGAACTAACAGCAGTTAGACGGGTTTATGTCTGCAATGACGATAACCTGCTAGCATTGAGCACATAGTATGGTAAAAATGCTGATACATCAACGGCAAATATTAGAAAAACGCGCGTGTCTGCCCGCCGCCGCGCCGGTGCATCGGCAAATCCATCAGAGTTTCGTCATTCGAATTATGCGCGCTTCTGTTTGAGTTTCTTTTGTACCGTAAAGTTTGTT
The DNA here is from genome assembly GCA_035610365.1 of Aquatica leii. Taxonomy (NCBI): domain Eukaryota; kingdom Metazoa; phylum Arthropoda; class Insecta; order Coleoptera; family Lampyridae; genus Aquatica; species Aquatica leii. The sequence goes on from CM069432.1 coordinate 106,954,042, forward strand.
GTGTATTGTTTTGATGAATGGTGACTGTGTGCATTCGTTCTTCTGATTAATTTGTAATTGTACCATAAATACTGCTATTGGCATTTTATCGGAAGTTGCACGTACAATGTACATGTTAGTCATCTTGCAGAAGATGCAAAACATTTTGCTTCATTTGACGGAATGAGTTGTTTTTTGTTTGAGAACTATCTTGGAATGTTGAAGAAAATGCTTTGAAAACCTAATATCCCATTAGAGCAGATTGTTAAACGTTTACTTGAGGCCGGTAACATCAAACAATTATTGGTGCAGTTAATATTGGTCTCACAGGCAATATTAATAATATTGGTAATGAAATAAGGTGTTTCTTTGCTGGAATTTATTATAACAAATATGTTTTTCAAGATTTTGTGTTATCAAATAAACCGGGAGATGATTGTGTTGTGTTAGTTAAAACTAAAATTATAAAAATTGTAACTTTTGTACAACATTTAAACTGTACGAGTATGATAGAAATATAGTTATTCACAGATTACTCCACCGATTCTGCCGTGCTACACACTTATGAAGTTCCTAAAAATAATTTAAGTAGATGTGCTGCCTAACCTCTAAAAGATATTTTGTCTAAAGGGTTGTTGTTTCCATATGGAGACTATAGCGTTTTTTTCTTTATTACACTTGCCAAGATAATTATATAAGTTAGTAAATTCAATCCTTGATCAATGTTTTTAGGTGATTAATACCATTAATAGCTATCGCAATTAATATTAATTATATGTTAGCCTATATTTTGTTGTGGAATTTCTAGAAGAAGTGGGTGGAAATGGTCTGGTGTCCATGGTTATAATATCAAGCAATTGGACAATTATAGAGGTTAATGTTAGATACTGCGTGTGGTCATATTATCTTAAGACAGATAAATTGAACGACGAAAGCAGTGATTATTTATACGGATTTCGATTTCACCAAGTGTGCGAAATGTGAAATAATTGTAAAATATAAAACACGTGAATTGTTGATTGAGGGGCTCGAAAGAAAAAATGTGATATGAACAGCCTCCCTAGAAACCATCTTTTTATTCTAGACAAATTATTACCTAAAATCCTAAAAAAATATCATTCCTAAATTGTTTTAGTAAATAATAAAACCATTATTAATGTCCATTCCAATGGCACGGAGGCAACCGATTAGTCATGCACCAACTGTTTCGCATACAACTTCTTCAGCTAAATCTGCATATGCCAATTAATCGGTATGCTTCAATTGTCAATAAAATAGTGGTATTTAAATGAGAATGTTTTGTATATGACAAATCCGTGTGTGCATAATTTTCAGGTTTAATTTAAGAAAAGTTGGAAAAATGGACTAGATTCTAAAATATTTGGTTGCCATGTTTCAACAGCAAACGGGAGCTGATGTTACAATAGTGAATTATGCCAACAATGATTTGGGATTACGGATTAAAACTGTAAGAGATCTATCTCACTGCTTTGAACAATCGCCTGGAGGACGTAAACGAATTAACAAAAATGCAAAAATTATTTTAGTGTTAATTTTACAAACTGTTGGTGGAAAAGATATTCAGGATGCAACAGGAAGGGTTCTTTCTTGCATAATGTCTAACAACTTAGCAATGTTGTATAACTGATCAGGCCGAAATACAAAACATCGTTTTCTACTCTAAAAAATATACTTAAGTTACTAATAAGCAAGTTTTTAGTAGAATTGTCAATAATTTATTATACCTAATACTTTTGTTTGTGTTTACTCGCAGTTTGTAAAAACCCATTCAGCAAAAACGCAACGCAGCAAAAAATTGAATCCATTGTAAAGGTCTGGTTGGGAAATGCTTCTCATCGAGATGGTAAGCGGTCATGAAGAAAAAATACTATTGTAGCATAATGAATAGTTTAATTAATTAGATATTTTCCTATCTATTTGCTCATTTATTCTGTGTATTTTTGTTTTGAATTTTGAAAATATTTTTTTTTTATTTTACATTACTTTAGAAGTGCACAGTATTCATATTATTTTTGCCGGCATACGTTACCTTACCATCATAGATCTGCTGCCATAAATGCAGCCCAAAATATATGTTTTAAGTACTGGTTACATACTGGCACAATGATGGTAATGTGTACTGGTCCAACTAACGGTCGACGCGACATGTGATTACTGGGCCATTAGCGCATACTGATACTGTGCCAGCACTTGTTTTGCTGGCATGCCACCATGAAAAATGCACTGACTCAAGACCGCTGTGTTTGTTAGGTAAATTAACACAACTTGTATTAATAATTGAATTACGTTCATATTTTATATACACGACTAGGGCCAGTTGTTTATCTTTTTCACTACATCATTCTACGCGCTACATTAGATAACACCTCGATTACCACTCACCAGCTAAGAATACGTCGACAAGTGAATATGGTAGTTTACTTAACTTTCTGATTAGCGTTTTACTTTTACTTTTTTTCTACTTGAGCACGTCTTACGTAAACTTATAAGGAATGCATTTTTAATTTTTACGAAATGACAGCGGTACTACAAAATTTCCTAAAACATTACAAGTTATTGTTTTAATTTACGTTGTATGTTCTAAAGTTGGTAAAAAAACTAAAAAACGAAATAACAATTTATTGTTTTTTACAAATTTTTACTTGCTTTACTGATTTCAATTTAAACTAAAAAAACCGGTTTTGTTTTCATATATTACATAAAAAACACATATTGCTTCATAAATAATGCTTAAAAACGGTACTGGTTGAACCTTTAGTTTAATATTTGTTTGTGAAGTATGCAATTTATTCAAAACTATTAATTCGAAATATTAATATGAATTGTGGAACTTGTTATATGTATGATTTTAACATAGAATAAATAAAGACTTGAAGGTTTCTGCAAACTTGTTTTTTCCGCAAAATACACAAGAAATACTTCTTCGGTAAGTGAACTTTTTTTTCTAGACGCCAATCTTTGAAAATTTGGAATGCCCTTTGTTCAAACATGAACAATAATCTTTAAAATTAATCGTAGATAATTTAAACATCAAATTCTGTGTTAAAACATTTATTTAAAAAATTTAATAATGAGAAAATTGTAAACATACTAAAAGATTACTCCACATTGTAAAAGAATCCGTTTGCAAACGTAAGTTATTACGCTATATTTAGATTTCCTATATATCAGCAAATTGCTAAGTATGTGTTACATTATACTAACCTACATTTTAAAATTGTCATAATTTAAAATGCCAACTTTGTATTTAATAACGATTGTAAATTGTATAAAAACTCGACAGTTATTAGTAAAAATATCATTTAACATTAACTTGTTTGATCACTGAATTGCCCTAGAATCTGGTATTGTTTAAATATGGATTACCTGGGCAAGTGTCCACCTATTAAGTACGAATTACCAACGTGCTTAATACCATTTATACCACTCTTTTGATTTACCCGGTAATATATCGTCAGTAACAGCAGCCGCAGCTTCACTCACATCAAAAGGAATGCCCTCGCAATGATTATCGACTTCTTTCATCATTATTTTATGAATTAACACTGTCTTCACAACACAAGCACAAAATTGATAAAATTTTTTTATGTTGTTTACTTTGTAACAAAATTGACAAACTTGATTTTTATGGAATTTGTAAAAACAATTTCTAAAATTTGTAAATTTTGTCTTTTTTTACGCGTTTCGGAAAAATTTAATACAAAACACGTCAATAAAATCTCTTACTTGACTCGGAGCTTTAAAATACTTGGCACAAAGTGGCTTGTATTTCAATTTAGCTCCTCTTCAGTAATGTGAGATTTTCCTGACTTTTATGTTAATAACTATTTTAGTTCAAACAAATATACTGATAAATTTGTACTGTTATTAAAGCAGTGTATAACAGCCTTCACACAGTTGTACTCGTACGGTTTTTGCACAAATTGTGACAAAGTCGCTGATTACCATTTTGCACATATGGAACATATGCTGCACTGCTTGAGCATGCAATTCAATTATGCATATTTGCAAACTTCCTATTAAGATTGTAATGCAAAACTGTGTACAATTACGAGCTTGTAGAGTGTCAAATTTTCAGTAGATGAACTATTTGAGATCGCATAAATACAAACAATCCATTTATCAGCTTAAAATAAAACAATTATTTGTCATCACTAAAGAGCGGAAGTTGTGGCATTTGCAATTTTTTGCAATTTCTGCAATTTTTTGTGTTATTGCAATCTTTCAGCAATTTTTAGCAAAAATTCAAATCTTCTTGACATTTAATTAAAAAAAATTAAATTACATGTAGATTCTACACTTAGACATATTTTAACTTTAACAGGTTTTCTTAGGAACAACGGTAACAAATAGCATAATTCTAGACTTCCATTGTCTTAATTTTTTTGAAATAAATGAATATACAGTATAAACTACGTTTTTAATGCTAGAGTATCCGCAGTTGTCATCAGGTGACTACTACTGTTTCTTAACAATAAATGAATATACACTACCATTTGATTGCAGATACTCTAGCAATCAAAACGTAGTGTGCATTCATTTATATTTAAGAAGTAAATAATGACAATGGAAGTTCAGAATTGTGTTGTCTCACCAAATGCAACATTGTCTACCTCATTCCCTAATAGCACAAAAATGTCTTATGGACTTTCAATGCATGCCTTTTCATAGACATCTGAACGTTTTTCCGACGTCCACCAAAGATCCAAAGTAAATACTATGGACGTCCATTTTACCTTCGCACAGAGTTGGACATCCAAAAAACGTCCATAATAGTTCCAGCCCTATTTTCACTGTTCATACATTACAAAGTTAGATACAAAAATTTAATAAAAAAGCAATAATACATAATACAATACAAATAATATTATAAACAATATCAGAAAAACAAAACTTGATAATTACTTAAAAAATGTTTTAAAAGTAAAACAACATACACAATAAAATGAAAAAAAAAACCTTATATTTCTTAGTTAAAAATGAGAAACAAAATAACAAAAGAATTTAATTGTTAACACAAAACAATCTTGTAGCTCTTATTCTGATTCTTTCATTTATTTCGCTCCCTTTACAGTTGAATTCATAAACCACGACTTAATCCCCTCTTCTACTCCTATGTTGGAAAGTCCATGTTTGTTTGCACATGCGCATCAACAAGTTGTTGAATTGCAATTCTTATTTTTGTTGTTTTAAACATCACTGTTCAGGAACACTTGCTTCTATAATCAATTTACTTTGAACGACTACGATGTTTTTAATTAGTAATTTAATTTTAAGTCTGAAGAATCAAAACTGATGAAAATATTGTAAACTAAACATAACTTCGCATACTTATTATCTGCTTATTATGGCGCAGATCACACAGAGAGAAATGCTGTATCACAATTTTGCACAAGATTGTGCATAACTGTATTGTTGATGATATTACTACAATTGTTTATATTTATACCATAGGCTTGCACGCTTTTATTTAATACGTTTGGATAAATAGGTTATGAAGTTTTATTTGACAAATTGTTTGAAAAATATTATAAACTTTAGTATGTTTTGTATTCCACAACAATGTGCTAGTATTTTGCACAATTTTGTTTTAGTTTTTCGTACAGCTTTGATAATATATATATTACAATAAGATTATGCAATTCTTTTAAACTCGGAATAAAAAAAAATTGAACGATAACGATAAGCGATAACGCGTTGTATGTAAAGACGCTGATGTTGACACTTACTGAGCGCATGCAGAGCGCCGAAGTAAACAAAATTCTCGGAAAATATGTGAACTAACTTTAAAAATTTGAAGCGATAAATGTTTCAACCAATCACAATTAGCAAGTAAGTCCACTTGAAAAAATGTCTACAATCAAAATTCCTTGATTGCGTTGGGTTTGTTTACATCTTTACCTCCTGTTTTCTGAAAAATTCGTAGTTATTCAGTTAGTTTTTGTCAAGACTTTTTGAAACGCTGTTATTTGAACAAGGTAAGTGTATTTATAACATTTTTTAAGTATAACCTTTGCATAACCTCATTCATTACTTTAAAATCTGTATTTAATTCCAGTCACAAACTAAGTATTTGTAGACGTGTAACTTCAATTGAGAGAAAAGGAATAACGTTTTAACTTTTTCCCACAACCGTTAGAGGCCACTATGTAATAATTATCGGTAAAAAATACAAACACAGCAAATTTTATTTCCCTCTTTTTCGTACCTTGAAGGCTAAAAACGCTGAATTGCATTTCTCGAATAAAATCGACTAAATAATACAAGTTATTTTTACACGTGTTTGATTCTAACGTTTATTACTATTTAAAAACTGAATGTTTTCATATTCGTTTTAAAGAAAAGTTATTCACACGGTGTTGATTCGAATGAAACTGGAAGTTATTTATATTGTATTTGTGCAAATAAAAAATGTTATATAAAATCAGTCGCTTTTTTTAATGCATAATTATAAAAAAGTGACAATTTTCATAACTATTCTTTCAAAAACAAGAAAACATTCAAAATAAACCATTGTAATAATAATGGGTGCTACCCACACCCACACATTAAGTTTAAAACTTGCGCTATTTGTTTTCCCCACAACCGTTGTAGGGCGCCATAAACTGTGTTCCAAGTTTATATACAGGAGATTTCCCTCTAAGTATATCTTCTCTCTGATTCCAGTGTTAACTTAATTCTACGAACAACAGCTAATTTTTGCTGGAAATTTTTACATTACTTACTTTCTGTATTGTTTCAGCTGTTATTTATCAACATGAAATCTAAATCGAAGAAAACCATTCATTCCGAAACAATATTATAAATGTTGTGAAGTTTTTCGATAAACTCCCTTTAGAGAAGGCAACCAAACTAGCAAACCAACCACATTTATAAAAACATCTGGAGTGAATCGATAACACGCAGTAATGGAATTTTAAGATATCCCTCGAAGAAAAAAATAAGTATATAAAATAAGTATACCATTTAAATATAAATAAATAATGCTCTTAAGATTTGTAACGTTTTATTGACTATTTACCCAATATATGTTATTTTTAAGTAAATAACATTTAACCAAGATGCATAAAGTTGTACAATAAGAAGCTAAACGAAGTAATAATAATTTGCACAATATTGTGCAAAATTAACCAAAGAGAATATGGGTCTAGATAACGTAACGCTGTTAGACATTTAACATACCATTGGGTAAAAATACTTCAAGCATAGTTTTAAAAAAGTATCACAACATTGTGCAAAACTTTACTACAAATTGTTAAAAAAAACTGTACAATTTATTCTACACAAATGAATGCAATAAAACTGCACAAATTGGTCTTGTCACTTTTTCAGACCCAATTTGTGTACTTTTGATTAACAATTGTAGATAAAATATACAAAGATTTCTCTCTGTGCATGTCTTGGTCAAGCGTAGCTGTAGAAAAATAGCGTTTACATTTACCGAATAGTACAAATTTTCTACAAAAGTCCTTCATTGGACATAAATAATATTTTGTCCAATGTACGTTTTGCACAAAACGTTTCATAGACATCCGTTAAAGGTATATGGACGTTCAGACCTTTATTGGACTTAAACTGGTCGTCCAATAAACCTTGTGTGCTATTAGGGTTCAAACGAACGGTGATAATATAATAATCACCTTATCTTAAAGTTTTGTTATGCTTTTAATGCGTGTTACCGTATCATAACCTACGAATATTATGTTACTTACCCACATTTTCATTATTTTCAATTCTATAAAGTTTATGACAGCTTTGAAACGTTTTGCACTAATTAGATGCTTAAGTGAACAGCATCAGTAAGCAAGTAAACTAAATACCGAAATTAAAACGTATAGCCATAAAATGAAATTTATGTAAGTGACTCGAAAATAATTTAATACTAATCTATACGAGTACAAAACACATAAGCAATTGATTTTATTTCATTCTTTTTTTCACTGCAATTTTTTTAGTATTTAATGCAATTTTTGAAAGCTTTATATGCAATTTATCGTGCAATGTTTGAAGATTTTTACTGCCACAACTTTCCGTCTTTAGTCATCACATTTGCGACAACTACTTAACTTAAATCACACTTTAAAAATTGATATAAACTGACAATACTTTCTATAAAACTTAACAAAAATAATCTTTTGTAGACGTTTATTAGACTATTATGATTTAGTAAAATTCAAAGTGCTTCTGTAGCTTTTAAGCAAAGGAAAATACAATTGACTTAGAATAATGCACTCGTTACTGCAATAGCGACTGAAAGCATTACCAGTGGCGTCGGTGTCACGTTTTCAATAATTCGTCACCAAACCACAAGAAATTTTAAAATATTTTATTTATTTGAATTACATATGAACAGTAATAGTTTAAACATTTATAAAATACAAAAAATAACCGTGTTGACAAGTAATAAATTTTATATTTTAATTACAAATAAACACAACAGTTTAATCGTTTATGAAAATCAAAAAAACATAAGTTCGATTTTGAATTATAGAAACAGAATAGGCTGTGTTTTAAGAGTATTATTTAGGTGTCTTTGACAGAATCACAGTTGAAAGCGAACTAACCAAACATTTTTGAATATTTGCTAATCTGTTGTTAATGATTCTAAGGAAGGTCAAGTATTATTGTTATTATTATATAAGTATTTGTTGTTTATACATATTTGTCTAATAAATTTGAGTATTATGATCTTTAAAATTTTGAAAATAAAATTCACATAGGACACAAAATGGTTCAATGTCGTTTTGTTGTAATAATTGTAATAAAGTTAAATTAACAAGTACATATGTAAATTAATAACAGAAATAAATAATTAATTACTGTAATACATGATAATAAACGGAACGCGCTTTTGGTGGCGACGCCACTGACATACCGCGCTTAAGAGACTTGGAGTTGGGCGAATGCGCATCCAACCTTCAGGCATTCTTTGGGCGCGCGAGCTGTAAATTAGCATTTATTTATATAAAGTTTAGCAGTGGCGCGTTATCCCATGGCCAAATTGGGCATTTACCTGGGGCTTTCACAACAAGGGGGCCTCGGAGAAGTTTCAAACTAATATTAGATATATACTTTTAAAAAATCGGAAATGAAACTTATATGAAGCAAAAATTTTTTGCAAGAAAGTAATATTTTTTATTTTTCTACGAAAAATACTAAACGTATACGGGACACCCCTATTAATGCATGTTTTTCCAATTTCTCAGTAGAAAGAATAGCATAGTAAATTACGCCTCTACGGCGGTCATATAACAAGACGATCTGGTTGGCGCCTTAATTGATTGTCCTTGATTGGATATCTAACAGTTTTCACTGTATATTGCTCAATTCTAAATGCGATCTGTTAGGCGGGGGTTGTAGACAGTGCATAGAAGTAAAATATACGTAAGTAACGTTGTTAATAAACAGAAAATTCAAGGTCGGTATTGTTAAGAGACTAGTATTTTGTCGTTAAAATGTTAATTTTATATTACATACTAATTTTAATCCATAATTTTGCGCGGCCTTTTTAACGCGATAATGAATAATATATAAATAAATTTTGATTTTCTTTTGCAATTTGGTTATTACATATTACATTGTAATTGTAAAATACAAATAAAATTTAATATTTTTTTAAGTAAAATAATATTGAAATAACGTAAGCATATAATTTTACGGCAATGAAATGAACGATTAAATCTGGGTGCCAATAAAGAAAGAAACAGAAACTTAAGGAAACTTAAAAAGGGGTAAACGTTATTGCAAAAGTTTATATAAAATGTAGAAGGCAGCAGCAGGAAAAAAAAAGAAAATAAGTTAGAAAATGAACCTTCTATCTGTACACTATCATTCGTCGATAATATTGGTCAAATTAATTTCTTTTTAATATTGCCAACCGTTTTTAAATACTTTTTACGTACAGTTGTATTGATGCTAATTTTTTTATGATCTTGCCTAGCAAACAGTAAACTTAATAAAGCCATTCATGCTAAGTTTAGTTTTACATACCATCATCAATGCCACTTACCATCACAGCTGTATTTGACGAATCTAAAATAAAATCCATTTAAAATTTTAAATAAAACCATCGTTATATCATAAACTTTGATTAAAACTTCTGAATCTAAAAACTGTGCTTAATTTACATTATTTGGTAGTTAGTTCTGAAGCTAGAAATAAAATGTTAATGCAAATGCAAAACTAATATCTCGTTTATAACTTTACATATACCAACATCAGCTACATTATAAGGTCCAGCTATAACGACAGGAATTTCATCTTCGCGTGTATTTGTTTATAAAGTGTAATTATAGCCGTTCAAGTTCGATAAATAATCGCCCATTACATAAATTTAGTGTTATTAAAACTTGTTTTAATAAACTTTTTATCGTGTTTAAATTTATGCCGGTGACGCGTTTGCAAACAGTTAAAATGGATTCAAAGTTATTTGAATATCTCGAATCAATAAAAAATTGTCAAGAATCAATGAATAAAAATAAAAAATGGAAGCAAAACTGTCTGAAAATTCTCAGAAAATAGATGAAAAATTGTTGGAAAATTCTAGAGTCTTAAAAAAAGAAATACGAACGAGCATTGAAAATCAAATAAAGACTATTGAGAAGCAAATACAAGTTAGTATAGAAAACCAAATTAAAATTGTTCAAGAAGTAACCTAAACAGATATGGTAAATTTAAAAAAATAAATTTGTGAATGACAAAATAGAAGAAGTCGGAGACAGAATAAAACTCCTTAAAGAAAGAATAAATCAAATGAATTACCATGGTGAAGGAAGCGTGATGAGCGAAGATTTAATAATGGACCATCGGGAATAAACCACTCACAAGTTTAAAGTTGTACCTCTAAATTTTGATGGTAAAGTTCCATGGTCAATCAATTACAAGCAGTTCGAAGTAGCAGCTATAGCTAATGGTTGGAGCAACAAGCACATTACGACGACTTTAATAGTATCTTTACGTGGAGAAGCGCTTGGAATTTTGCAAACTGTTCCTGACCACCTACAAGAAAATTACGAAATTTTAATTTCACTTTTAAAAATGAGATGTGGAGATACTCATCTTCAACAAGTGTACCAAGCTCAAATTAAAAGTCGGGTGCAGAAAACTGCCGAAAGTCCTCAAGCGTTTGAGGCTGACATCGCCAGTTTAACACGGCTTGCGTATCCTACAGCACCAGATACCTTCTTAAGCAGTTGCCTATTCAAACTTTTGTAAACGGCTTCCGAGACAGCGAAACGCAGAAGACTCTCCGTTTAGCTTGACCAAAGACGTTCGATGACGCTTTAACCCATGCTTTGAAGTTTGAAGCAGCAAAACAGGCGTTGCACCGAGGCAACCATAAGCTCAGTTGTGCTGCAGAAATATCCGCGCAGACACAAGAAATCAATTAAGAAATTGACGTGTATTTCAGGAACAAGTAGCTCGAGAAAGAGAAGTGACGTGCTGAAACTGTGGGGAAGTGGGTCACTTACTACGACGCTGTACAAAGCCCAAAAGAAAACCAGAAAAGCGTCCGAAAAACTAAAACAGCTTGACTGAATGAGGCAAAAGTCGATCTCAACGAGTCATGTTTCGGAGATTACCATTCAAATGGCATGGAGCAATTGCATAGCATTTATCTCGATGGCAAAATTAATGGACGAAGTGTTAAATTACTGGTTGACACGGGAGCGACGAAGACCATTATACGTTTTGACATAATACCGGAAAACGAGAAGACATCACTAGTAACAGTACGACTTCGAACGGCGACGGGCCAAGAAATAACTACTCACGGACAAGTCAAAATAGCCATTGGGTTAGGAAATGGAGTACTCGACCATCATGTACTGGTAGCCAACATCATGGAATGGACATTATAAAGCAGCATGGGTTCCATTTGGATATGAAGAACAATATTCTGAAGATCGACCATAAAGAAATTCCTTTTCATTTGTCAGAGAAGGTAGCCGTGCAAGTCCTATTGAGTGAAGACGCAGATGAAAATTTCTGGAAAAGCTACATTCGTACGATTGAAGCAATGGAGGGCGACTTAGTTGAAAAAGAATTACTCGTTGGTAGTAATGATCCTAAATATCAACTCAAATCCAGTAACGTTGAAAAAGAAGGCCGTGCTAGGCCAATTCACACCAGTATCTCAAATTGTGAGATGGGTGATTTTAACGAAGATATTGTAGCCAAAGAAGTGATCCAGCAGTAGCAAAATGTGACGGCTAGATGAACTCTAAAAACAGCAACCGGCGGTCGGAAAAGTTTTAAAATTACGTGGTGACAGACGTTTCATTTTCTATTTGATTACCAAGAAATACTCACGTACAAAGCCGTTATACAAAAATATGTAGCGATCATTATAGATTCTCAACAGAGGATTGGAGTTTCAAAACATTAAGAAATTGACAGTACCCGAGCTTGGTTGTGGTTTAGATCAACTGAATTAGAGGACAGTTTGAAACATGTTGGAGAGCGTTTTCCGAGGAACAGACGTTCAAGTGTTGGTCTGCAGTTATTAACCAAGGAGAATATCGACTCAGGAAAAGTCCATTGAGCGCTACTGTTATGCTCAAGAAAGTTGCTAAAATAGAGAGATCTTTTTTACCGGTGTCACATCTTATTCTGGGACAGAACAGTCTTAAGAAGGGGGCAGTAAAACGTTTCGAGAGCGTTCACGAACTTTTTATGCAATTCTAGAACTTTCGAGAAGTATGTAGATAATTCTTGGAATAGATATCGGAAATATATAAAAACGGTGCAAAAAGAGGGTAAGTTAGTTATTCGAAGTAGGACGTGTTAAGAAGATGTTTAAATAAATAAGCGGTTAACGCGTGTGTTTTAGATAAATATAAGGGAATATAAATGTAAAGTGTTAATTTTAGATCAACAGAAGTTATGCGCAGACATTATTTTTCGAGTGATTGTATTATATAAATTATTGTAAGTGTTTTTTTAAATATCCTTAGAGTTAATTAGTTTGTGTAGTTATAAAGGTGCAAATATTTTGTGTATAAATAAATTAGTTTTAAAATTCGTTACAGTAGTAAAAAGTCAGTTGAATAGCGACGCGAAAATTTAGTGCAATAACATTTTCCTAGAATCTCGGCAGTTTCTTTAGAAGACGTGCAAGAACAGTCTTTTGCCTTTTTTTCTCACTTTCCACAGTATCTAAAACAAACACAATATAAATTTTACAATGTATGTATTTAAACAATCTTTATACAACAAAAGCTTTCAACAACGCACATTCCTATTTGGACCAAAGTCCGTTTTCTTTATCAGGGATGATGTTTTTATTTCTATTAGTCGTGTTGGAACTTTTGACTTAGGCCACCAGCAGTAACTTTTATTATCAGAAAGCTAAGACGTTGGAATTTCTGAATAATTACGCTTATTTGGAAAAAAATACGTCATATAATTGTTGAGACTAGAAAACAAAATTATAATCAACTTATTGAAGTAATAACCTTGATTATGAAAAAAAACTAAAAATTATTTTAGTTTCTTTTATTATTAAACATTAAGGATATGTTATTTATGCTAATTAAAACAAAGTAGAAGTATGGGTGATTGGAAAAATTACATTATGCATCTTGTTCAAACATAGTTTAACATTTATACACGTATTTCTAATGCCGTTTTTTCTTAATTTTATTAACTCTTGTAAAATATTATTTTGAAACCCTACATATATGCTAACTCTGAGATTCACATAGGTTATTGAAGAATGATTCTAAATTTAAAAAAAAATGGAAACATGATATCTTCATAAATTTTAGTAATTGTAATTTTTTTATTGCATGCAATAATTATTATTATATTTTAAAGACAAAATAAAACCATTAAACTTTTTCTCTGATTCGATTATAAATTTGTTCCAATAATCTGCTTGATGGCTGGAGCTTCTTTATCTGCCAAAATCCTGGTATTATTATAATAATAAAATTTCTACTAACATGGAATTGACGTTTTTCCGGTTAGGTACCGGTTACAAAAACTTAACAATTAAAGCTTTGCTATTTAAAACAACTATCAATAACCTAATACAAATATTTTAGATAGGTACTATAAAAAACAAAAACACATACATATTTTTTATATTTTCCTTCTTTAGTCATTTTCTTTTTTAAATTATTGTACTTGTTAGTTTTTTCATTTTTTATTATAAAAGAATATTTAAATGTTATTTATGATGTAATTTTTTTTTATTTTCTGTAAGATTTTGGAAGTTAATAGCTTACTAAAAATTATTAGGTTGAGGTTACTTACGCCAATTTACGTTATATCGTCGTTTTCGCATTTTCCTAATCAGCACGAAAACGTTTTTTTCTTTCATGTTTTAAAAACGTTACGTTTTAAAATAGTTGAAATAAAAAATGTTGGTAAAAAAAATTTTGACTACATTTTAAAAATCTTAATTATATTATATCTTATTTTAATGATGTTTTCTAAAACATTTTTTGGTAACATAAAAGACGTTTTTGCTTTATAAAAGTTTATACTTTTGCTTGATTTCATCTGTACCTTTTTTCCTTTACATGTTGTATCAAAAATAAAATTATTTAAAATTCATAACTATACAGGTCTGCATGGAGCGCAGCTGCGGATTGGCGGACGAAATCTGCGATCTTTGGGATGTCGAGTTCCTGATGGAGCCGGTCTGTTCGGACGAACCAGGGGGCGCCTGCGATCATTCTGAAGATCTTATTTTGGAAGATTTGGATCCTTATTGTGTGGGTTTCGGCTGCGTAGAACCATATTTGTGCTGGGTATATCGTATCTGGGCGGATGATTGTCTTATAGATAAAAAGTTTACTGTCGATGTTGAGGCGGCTGCACAGCAACGGATATAACTTGGAAGAGGCGAGCTTCTGGATAATAAAGAATTTCCATAACAATTTCTTGTCTAGGGTAAAGCAGAGGTATTTGGTCTCGTCCACACAGGGGACGCCGTTGCCTTTGATTTGGAGGCGGCTTGTGGGTTCGATGTTTCTTCGTTTGAAGAGGACGGCGGCGCTTTTCGTTGGATTGACTTTAACTCGTCAGTCGTCATACCATTTGTCTAGCGAGGTGAGAGCCATTTAAAGATTTCTCTCGGCTTGAGCGGGCGAGCGGGATGTTGCCAAAACGGCGGTTTTGTCGACGTAGAAAGTGTATGTGAGTCCGTCGATTTTTGGGACGTCTGCGGTGAAGATGTTGTATAGAACTAGAGATAGCGTTGATCCTTGAGGGATGCCGGCTTCTATGTGACGTGGAGTGGATTTGACGAGCGTCCATTGAGGAAGAAACCAATGAGTTGAACCATAGAAACGTTGATGCCTAGACGATGCATCTTGTAGAGCA
This sequence comes from Aquatica leii, assembly GCA_035610365.1. Classification (NCBI taxonomy): domain Eukaryota; kingdom Metazoa; phylum Arthropoda; class Insecta; order Coleoptera; family Lampyridae; genus Aquatica; species Aquatica leii. Next base: position 106,969,375 of record CM069432.1, read on the forward strand.
GGCCGCGATACCAGACCTTGTTGAACGCCTTCTCGATGTCGGGCAAGACGCCGCCCGTGACGTCGCGGTGGTTGAATCCGTCGGTGATCTGCTCCACGACGCGGAGGGCTTGGTGAACCGTAGAATGTTTTTTGCAAAAGCCGAATTGTTATTGGGGGATGATTTGGTTAATGTCAACCTGTTTCTGTAATCGGTTGAGAATGATTCTTTCTAATAGCTTACCTAGCGTCGAAAGTAAGCTAATTGGACGGTAGTTTTGCAGCATGACGTGATCTTTTCCGGGTTTGGGAATGACTATGACGTCCGCGGTTTTCTACTGCTATGGAAAGTGACAGAATCTTAGGTAAGCGTTGAAAATCGCGGTTGGGAATGCCGCCGTTCCCTGCAGCTTTGCGCGGCTTAAGGTTTTTGATTTCCGCTTCGATTTCTTTGGGAGAAGAGTACCTGATGGGCTCGTTTGAATTTGTTGTTAAGATGTTTCTGACTTTATGGTGGATGGCGTTCGTGCGACGGAAGTCTTCGTCGTCTGGATGGTTTGCTATGAATTAAAGTTCGAGCGTGTCTGCGAAAGCTTCGGTTTTGTCTAGATCCGTGTAGACCAAACCTCTGGGCCCATGAATAGTAGGCATGGGAGGATTGTTCCTGTTTTTTAGAATGTTGGTCATTTACCAGACGCTGTGGTCTTATCAATTTAGCGACTGAAGTTTGTCATTGAAAAAGAGATTTTGATGTTGTTCAATTTGAGTTCGAATAGCGTTTTGAGCTGCGTTAAGAGCTCTTTTATCGTTTTGGTGACGAGTGCCTTGCCATCTGCATCTTAGGCGATTTTTCTCGGTGATCTGGTCACGAATATGAATTGGGAATTAGAGCGGATCGGACTTGGTTTTTGTAGCTTTTGAAATACATCTTTTGACTAAGTCTGTGAAACTGCCAATCGCGGCTTGAAGTTGGTCGGTGTTATCGATGACCGAGACTTGAGCGAAAAGTTTATTGATCTCAAATTGGAAAGATGGCCACATGGTAATGTTCGTTTCAAACTGAAGATTATCGTTTTTTGATTGATCACCGAGTTGTAAAAGCACGGGCTTGTGGTCGGAACTAAGGTCGGAAACGATAGTTAGATCGTGAAGTAGTCTGATGTTATAGAAAATGGCGATGACGTTGAGGAATTCGTTGTCAGGATGGATGGTGGGTTCGTAGGGTCTGTCTACGACGAAATTTCGAAATTGGCGAGGTCTTGCAGGAGTTAAAAAGGTTGCGGTTCGATTTTTTGCTGTGCCAGTCAGGATGTTTTGCGTTAAGGTCACTTGCAAGAATTGTGGGGGTCCTAGCGTTAAGAATCGCGTTTAAATCTGCGGGTATGACGTCTTTATTGGGTGGGATATAAGCAGCGCAGAAAACGATGTCTCCGTTGGCTGCCGTGTTAATGACAATTTGAGTTGCTTCTAGATTCTGAAGTTGTGGCGTTGGAATGTGGTGGTGGGAAATAGACAGTTTGACGTAAACGGCCGTACCACCTCCGCGACCTGTGGTTCGGTTGACATTCTATTTAGAATAATTGCGAATGTTTGGATTGTCGCAGTTCCAAAGATGAGTTTCTAAAACAAGAGCGACGTCGATGTTGCGACGGTGGAGGAATTCCTAAAATTGAAATTATTTATTAAGGAAACCGTTAGCGTTTCAGATCGAAATGAAGAGGGTGTTTGGTTTTCTACTTCTTGCTCCCATTACTGGTTACGGAAACGCAGTTGGGCGACAAACTCTTCCCTGGTTATCTCGGTGTGGACGTACTTCTGCGACATCCTTTCGCGGATTGGCCGAAGCGCTGGCACCGGTAGCACAGCTCGATGTCGCCTCTGAGATGGGGAGTCTCCACGCGGACGTCGACGACTCCGATATTAGTAATATCAAAGATCGCCTTTGCCTGCGGGGTCCTCCTGACTTGGACCAAAAGGAGCGCTGTTGGTCGCTTGGATTGTACTGAAACCATACGGGTTATCTGAATGACATCCATTCCTTTGCGACTAAGGTAGGCGGCGGTGTCGTCGATCGACGAGTCGCAATGCGGCATCCTTCTGATCACGGCCTTTAGCGGTTGGTCCCTCTTCAGCTGGTAGGAGTGAAACTCCTGGCTCGGTGGTGTTAGACTCAGCAGTCGGGGCGGCGGCGGCGGCAGGCTCGGTACGTCTGGACTTTGCCGGGGTCTCCATCGGTTTCGGGGTAGTTGTCGGAACATCAATAGACTCAGCGCGGGAAGTAGTTGCAGGCGACGGCTGATTTTTCTTTTTCTTCTTGGACACGGGGGGCGGAAGGGAGTCAAGGAAGCAATCTAGCTTCTCTTCAGTGAGCGTCCTCACCTGCTCCTGAAAAAACTTCATCTGGTGGCAGCGGCGGCTGCGACGTTGGTCTAATTGTGATCAGAAAGCGTGATTGGATCCATGTTTAAAGTTCTTTTTAAAAAAGTCTTATAAAAGACTGAAGCTAAAATAGAATTGCTTAAAAAAGCATAAATTTAAATTGAATAAATAACGTTATCGAGAAAAATTCGGATTGGTTGCGTTTAAAAACATATGGACCGATAAAAATCCAGCAATTAATAACGGCGGCTTGAGTATATCAAATAGACACGCACCGCCGAGTAAAACACTTAGATTTTATCGGGGGGAAACGAGTTGGCTTGCGGTAAGCTGCGGTCAGCGACGGTCCAATGGTGGGCCGTGGGTGATGAAGATGATTATTGGGGAATGATAATATATTACAATGAAATATTTACAATAAATAAACTAAAGCTAACTGTACAATATAAATGTCACGTCAAAAGTGGTCACTGTCACTACATCCAGTGTTGAGCGATAAGCCACCTACAACGGCAGGCGGTGGTAGCGTCGTAACGGAACTATGGCTGGCGGCGTGGTGCGGCTGCTCGTAGGTTTTTAGTTGCGGCGACGTTTTGTTTTATCTTTTTATTTTGTGATTGTGTGGACCGTGCGCATAGTCGTGTGATAATTGTTTGGACTTAGTGTCGCGCGGACCATCGTGGGAACCGGTCACCACCCCGGTAACAATTGGCGCCCAACCAACGTGTGGCATTCTAGAAGAAACGCTTCTTCTACGGACCTACTCTTTTGCACTCCAATCATGACTACCATTCGAGCCACAGCTTTCGTCTAAACAGCCGGAGAACCCAGCAACACGCAACCACCCGACCAAGACCTAATGAAGAACTTAGCAGACCTGCTAACTAAGCACACCACCGACCAGCTACTAACCTTTTCGGGCAATGCACTAGAAGACCCAGAAGAATTTTTCAAAGTCTTACAAACTTACTTTGAAGAACGTAACACCAACCCCAAGCAACAGCCAAAAATTACAGCCAAACGGCTTCGCAACGAAGCTGCAACATGGTGGAAAACATATTCTGTTTTTGAACCCACCTACAAAGAAATGCGGCTACTTGTGGTACCAAAATACGACAATGCCACATTACAAGCAAACATACAAACCAAAGTTTACACGAAGGAGCAAAAATCCGAAAGTAACTTCGAATCCCTAAACAGGAAGCAATGACTGGCGAAACGATTGAAGAACCCGATTCAAGACTACTTCCCTTTAATTAAGGAATTGGTACAACCACGCTTCAGACCGTTTATAATAGACCGCGAACCAACCTCCATGATGGAATTTTCGATATATCTAGACAAACCGACAATACAGTGCAGCTAGCAACTCGCCACAACCACCGTCCACCCGGAGTCAAGTCCCGGCCGTAAAAACGCAAATCACCGTCGTTCAGGCCAACTACATCAAAAACGGTCTGCCAAAAATAAACATTCGATTTGGTAGACCCTACTGGACTTGAACTCAACGCATAATTTCATACAGGCCGATCTGATGAATCAACTTGAACGACATCCTATTACCCACGCCAACCTTGCCGACTTAACGATGAAACTGAACACACCGGTAGAGCTACTATTACACACTACTTGGAAAAACAACCGTATAAGGACAAAGTGTTAGCAGCACCTGACCTAGTAGCGACGGTCATCTTTGATCAACAATGGTTAAAAACGCAAAAAACTGTCATCGACTACGGCCGCGGATGTATCCACCTAGAAGAACAAACAAGACAGACCATCTACTGCGCAAAACCTTCGGCGGCGGTTACATCACAACCTCCCGACTACGGAAACCTTAATCACAGGTTTTCGGAGGTAGTATTACACAGATTGAAAAACATCTTAGACGACTTCCATGGTTCCTTAAGACAACTCTCGTCTACCACCACCTTATACACCACACACACCATCCGACTTCGAAAAAACGTACTATTTAGGCTGCTACCATATCACTACTCATCAGTCAAAAAGAGTCTGGTTGGTCGAAAACATGCTGGCCGACCACATAATCGTACCAAGTAGATCCGACTACAGTTTACCCATCGTTGTAGTGACCAAAAAGGATGGACGGACACGTTTTTGCGTCGACTACCGCCGCCTCAACTCGGTCACAAAAGACGAAAGTTCGACCTTGCCGGTGATCCACGAAACTTTACGCGATCTCGGTCAAGCAAAAATATTTTCAACGTTGGACCTGAAATACGCCTACTGGCAAGTCCCCATGGACAAAGACTCTAAGAAACTCACCGCGTTTGCCACTCCAGATGGAACTGCTTATAAATTCCGCGTCATGGCTTTTGGTCTAAAAAACGCCCCGTCTACGTTCCAAAAACTGATAACGCAGGAAGTGTTTTCCCGGCTATCTTAGAAGCTTTGTTTTGGTGTACTTAAACGACATCATAATCGGTAGCAACAGTTGGGAAAAACACTTACACCACTTGCAGCTAGTCATGAAATGTCTACAAAACCACCAACTACGTCTGTCGCTAGACAAATGCCACTTCGGGTTGACCAAGTTAACGTACTTAGGACACACAATAACCGCCGGCGGTAACGAACCCCGACCCGAACACATAGAAGCCTTGTAAGCTGCCGAACAACCAAAAACACGTAAACAACTAAGAAGCTTTTTGGGGCTAAGTAATTAGGTCCGAGATTACGTCCCTAACTGTGTAACTCTTAAACGACGTGCTAAAATCCAACACACGATTCGTATGGACTAGGGATGCTCAAGGCGCCTTCGGACGTTTGAAAACCGCTATCAGCCAACCGCTAAAGCTTCATCGACCAAATTTTGAGTTACCGTTTGTGCTTTAAACCGACGCTAGTGGTAGAGGCATCGCCGCCGTGCTGTACCAGGAACCGGAACCAGGCCAACGACGCATTATTAGTTATGCCAGCGCGAAGCTAAACGAGGCTCAAAGTCGGTATCATGTGAACGGACAAGAATGCTTCGCCGTCACATGGACCATAAAAAATACCGTCTTATTTAGAAAATAAACGCTTCACGCTCCGCACCAACAGCAGAGCTTTAACATGGCTCGATCGAATTAAGGACGAGAAGAGTAAGCTGACCCGCTGGGCTTTGATGCTGCAAGAGTATTCGTTTAAGGTGGAACATTGCCCATGAGCCTCTAACGAGTTACCAGATCACTTACCACGACATCCTGCGCCTGTACACGTCCACAACGAACACTTAGACCCTGAACGTTTTTTACCACCTAAGCAAAACACCACGCAAACGCCAACGCTACAACCCACCATTGCGCACATTGAAATCGCCGACCTAGTTCGACACGTCACTGAACGCTACAGGCCAACAACCATGCTATCAACTTACTACAGACCTGAGAAGAAAACCAACAAGAAAGGGCTAGAACTCCATGACAACGACGCTTGCTCAGAGAATACACGGTCGACAACGGCCACCTGTACCGCCAAAGCAACCGAGGCAACCTACTGGTAGTTCCGGCCAAGAAGAGGATATGCGAGCGTATCATGATTCACCAACCGCAGGGCACCCTGTAGCCGAAGAGACCACTAGAGCCATCACCAACCAGTACTACTAGCCAAGGTTAAATATTAATGTCAAAGAATACGTCCGGACGTGCTCGGTCTGCGCAACAGCAAAACGAAGCTCAATACAAGATGCGACGGTTTGGCCCCGACAACCTACCAGGCCATGGGAGGTTATTTCAGTCGACCTTATGGGGCCCTACACGCCTACCAGAGACACGAACTTTCGACAACTTCTAGTAGTAACCGACCTTTTTAGTATGTGGGTAGAACGCTTCCCTTTAGTCACGGCACCTGCTGCAGCTGTAAGGGAAAAGCTAGAAAACAAAGTATTTGGAAGATACGGATTTCCAAAAGCAATTATTAGCGACAATGGACCGCAATTCACGTCGGCAGAATGGGACGCCGCGTTAACTCATTGGGGTTGCATGCACTGGATCACGCGCGTTGCGCACCCGCAAGCAAACCGTATGGAAAGACGCAATCAATAAGGGACTACGAATTCACCTGGAAGGAAGATCCTCTGACCTTTGGGACCGCGTGTTACCAATTATACTGTTCACCCTAAGGACGCGAAGGAACGCCGCCACCGGCACAACACCTAGCCACGCTCTTCTTGGTTACGAGTTACCACGGCCAGGATAATGGCGAAACCAAACACAACCCCAGGCAAATAATAAAGGCGAACCGGGAGAAGAACGGATTCGTATGGTACACCAAAATCAGCACCAATTTCGGACACGCTTTGCCAATTTAAGACCTGCCCGAGTTCAGTATTAAGACAGTCAACTTGTGCTGGAACGCTCTAGGGTACAAAAAGCAGCTAATTTTTACCAGAAATGGACAGGACCACACGTGGTCACAGCGACGGCAGACACCAATGCCTACTGGATTCGAAGACGGCATGAGTAACTGGTTAAAGTTCACGTGCACTACCTCCGGCCAGCGCCAAGAAGATGCAATGAAAACGCCCTAGCGGCACCAGTAGAAGACCACCCGCTACTTTGTAGAATCCCTCCACGCTCACGTCGCAGACAACGGCTTCTTGGAAGACAACAAACAGCACCGGCCGCCAACCCTTCTGAACAGGGGGAAACTGTCATCGCGGCTTTGCGCAGTCAGGAGCTCCGCCTGTGCCGACAACGGATTAAGAGGATTAGCGGCCGGCAGACCCAACAAACACAAGACTCCTGGCAACCGAACTTCACTTCTGTCTGGAAGTCTAGCTGTTCAAGTCACTTACACTTAATGGGTCCCTGAGACTGGGATTCCGGCTAGCTTACACTGAAGTCCTTCTTACGCGCACCTCGACGGTATTTATTGCCTTCATACTTAGTCATTAGTTGTAACATTATTTCGCTACGTTTTCTTTGTATATATATATTCTTATACCTATTAGTTAGCCAGTATAAAAATTAGGGTAGTTAGTTTAGTGTCTATTTAAAATATACGTTTTGTTTATCTTTTTATTTTGTGATTATTGTGTGGACCGTGCGCATAACCGTGAAATAATTGTGCGGACTTAATGCAGCGCGGAGCATCGTGGAAACCAGCCACCATCCCGGTAACAGGATGTTGTCCCCACCAGGGCCACCCGTTTGCTCTTCCGGCGCAACCAATCAACACACAACGCGACGATGGACATGGTCCCCCGATCTCGCAGAAAATGGATAAAAACAGCGTTTCCGGCCGGCAGAAGTAACAGTTGTTCGACTGGTTGGCGCAGAAAGACTTCTAGCGCTTAATGGTCTTATGAGTCTGGAGGATCGCCAACCAGCTTAAGCCTAAGTACGTCTCGCGCGTTATGTTTTAATATTGATACGCCTTGTTTCTATATCTAATAATATATTAGTTGTAAATATAAGTAGAATAAAATCATGTTTATTACACTTTGCTTATTTGCTTTCTTTCGCGTTGCGTAACAAACGCAACTTACAACCAACGTCCACCTCTCTACCGAGGCCGGAACAAATATAAATCAAACTTAATAGTAGAGGAATACAATCTCAACAGTAATATAAACGGTTCGTTGATACAAGACAAATAAAACGGAATACAGCAAAACTTCACGGAGAGAAATCTGTAATCACTAGTTATGAATAGTATGTTCATAAATTACACATTTAATAAAATTTATAAAATATGAATTATATTATGATGTTATGCGTAATACGCATACAACATTCCTAAGAGTGCAATTTGTATGCGTTACGTATATTCATGTATTATGATTATGGTTTATAAATGTAATAAAGTTATGAATTGTTTTCATATTTTACTAGTTATCACTATAGTTATAATTTTATCTTAAGTTATGAGCAAACCTTCTTATATTATAATACATCAGCAAAACCAGCAGAACGTTTCACACGCAGATAGTGTGTGCATTGCATCAACTAAAGAAGTGATTTTATCAACTGATAAAAAGGTAAGCAAAATGTAATAAAATTGTCATATATTTCTGTTTTTCGAGTTCTAATGTTTGTATATTAATTATTTTCTACGAATATACATAAGATACAAATATTAGTACTTATAACACATTCACATACAAATTTATAATTCTTGCGTAAACTAGTAGGTAACGAAAATATATTAGATTATGAAGTATGTATTTGTATGAGGTGTACCAAATTAATTTGCCGTTTATCTCAATTTTACATTATATATTGTGCGTATTTCCATTTCTTAAAATTAATATTAAAAACGTTAATAAATACTAACAATTTAAAGTAGGTACATATGTTCTGTTTTGTATTTAAAATGATAAGTTTCTCCGGTATCAGCTACTGTCAAAAATGTTTACATAAATTAGAATTTTTCAACACGTTCTAGTCATTTATGCACATACGTCTAAGGTAATCAAATCCCTATCGCGAAACGATTCAAGGAATTATATTCCGGTACCCGTATTTATTACCACAAAAACATACAGTTGTCAAAGTAGTCATAGTATCCAAAGTAATCAAAGTAACGAGTTAAAGTAACGAATACAAACAGTATAAGTAAGGAATAGTAACGATTACTCAAAAGTAACGAAATTCACCATCACTTTAACTTGAATTAGAATTAGATATACAAGATGTTCAAAGTTATCTGTTTATTATTGTTATTTTGATTAATATTAAAGCTACGAATTAGATTAAATTGAAAGTTCAAACACATTTGATCACTTTCTGTTTATTTACATTTTCTAATACACATATTTCTTATTTCTAGATTTGCGTCGCTATAATTTAACTAAAGTATTGCAAAGAGTTGTAAAACCTAAAGACCGTAAGAAAATAGACAATAAGGTATGGAAAGTTAGCATTGGAGATACATGGAAGTTTTTTAGTTCTGAAGTGGCAGATATGTGTAGTAAGGATGACGATAATCTAGTTTGCTTTGGTAACGGATAATATTACGTATTTATACAATAATTTTCTATAAACTTTTGATGCCTACTTTAAAATAATGGATTTGATAAACGTTATAACGGCTTCCACGGCCGGAGTCCATACTAAGATAAGAACGTCTTCCGGGTTTGGACCGTGTCAATGTTGTAACCGAAGTTGCTAACGTTTCGCTTCATCAGGGCGTCAGAGAAATCGAAGAACTCAAAGAAGCAACCGAAATCTAACTAAACACTTCTCAAAAGTTAGGTAATCAACTTGCGAACCAAGCCAGATTCTAAACTCAGAAAAGGTAAGAAAGAAAACGATAAACTTGAAAAAGCAAACAAAAATCTAACAAAGAACCACTACAGAGTTAGGTAATCAACTTGTGAACCAAGCCAGATTCTAGAATCCTAACTCTGTAGTGGTTCTTTGTTAGATTTTCGTTTGCTTTTCCAAGTTTATCGTTTTCTTTCTTACCTTTTCTGAGTTTACAATCTAGCTTGGTTCACAAGTTGATTACCTAACTTTTAGTTAGATTTCGGTTAGCTTGTTTGAGTTCTTCGATTTCTCTCACGCCCTGATGAAGCCCCTTACGAAAGTGGGCGAAACGTTGGCAACTTCGGTTACAACATTGACACGGTCCAAACCCGGAAGACGTTTTTATCTTAGTATTGATAAACGTTGCTGCCTATATGATAAGTAAACCTATTACAAAAATTATTTGTATTTATGTTCTTCAACTTCAATATTAAAAATCGTTTTTGTTAAATTATCTTGAATGCAATAGAAGAAAAGGTTTGTGGTTAGCAACTTGTAAAATTATTTTTTTAAATTGTTGCTCAAGTCTGTTTCAGTTTTGTTTATATTATTTACGTTTTATTTATTTGAATAATGTTTTATTTTTTATAATAATCTGTATTATTATATAATGATATTATGTGTTATTAGTTATGTATTAGTTCTTGTGTTATGTGTTCTATTTAAATTATTTATTTCAATAGTATGGTGGTGTACTTATAGCTGCATTAAAATTGTGTAATCATCGTAAAAAAATATACATTTTTTGAAACTCGAAATATATGTTTTACTAATTTATAAAATACTAGCTGTACCCTGCCACGCTTCGCAGTGGCACATTGTGATTGAATGGTTGACATTCGTATTAATTAATAATTGCTAGTTTTAATGTAATTATATTTATATACATTAAAAGTGAGGTTAATCCAAAATAAATAATATAATTACGTCCACGTGTTAGATGTAATAAAAAAGATATAACCACTCACTTCTGTTAGAAATCCACTTGAATTATAATAAGTCCTTTTATTTTGCCTGTCAGTTAATAATATTTTTACTGTCCATCTTTGATATAAAATATAACCTCTACTTATGATTTGGTGAAACGCCCAGTTCGATCACAACACTATCACATCAAAAATTCTTGATTTAAGTGAATATTTAATTCAGATTGTATAATAATCAGAATCAGATGCAAATTTTTTTGTAAATAAACAATGTAATTGGGAACGAAATTGTTTCTCATGTGACTGCGTCATTACTATTGCGGTTGTCATGTCAGCGAGTGTTTTCCTCGCTTATGGCAGATGGCGCGGTCACTGGTACACAGCTGATCGTTAAAAAAACTGTTTTCTCGCGGTCGCAGATATGTGACTGATGCAAAAAATAGATAAAAACAATCCTTGATGCGGATTTTATATCATGTTAAAATTTCAACTCAATCGGTGCAGAACTTTTTGAGTTTTTGAAGCGTACACAAACCAACATAACATTTTTATATATATAGATATAGGAGAAATATCTTGTGATTATTTCGTATAAGAAGAGTAAAATTAACTCCGAAATTATGATTAATATTCATAATTGTTAATATACTATTCTGAATATTATTTAATAAACAATACTTTATTTATGACATATTATGATTGGCTGCTTAAAAAGTTATTCTTTATTTAATTAGAGTTTATGAATATTAATCATAAAAAATATAATCATAAAAAAAATGTGATTATTAAGCATACATAATGAAAATACTTCGTTACTGGATGTGAATTATAATCATAATAGATGTGACTTAAATCACATATTACAATTACCTGGTTAAAATTTTATTCTTAATATGATCATTGTTTGTGAGTATTATTCATAACGATATGATTATTACGCATATATAACGAAATCGTTTACTTCATAACTTATGAATTATAATCATCATCGATGCTAACATGACTATTCACAAATTATACCGATGGTTTATAAATTTATGAATAGCTAGTAGTAGTTGTTTTTTATGCTTAAATTACGCATAAGTTGTGCGTCTTACGAATGATATCTGAAAACATTTCTCTCCGTGTTAAATAAAATAAAGGATTCATTAATATAAAATAAATAACTAGCGGAATAAAATCTAAAACAAGCTTAAATCAGTAACGGTTCGTTACAACACTACAATAAGCTTAGGTATCTTGCAATAAGTATTAAACAGTTGAGTTATAGTTTGTTTGATTGTAAAATGCTGTCATACTATTATTTAGCATAAATAAAACTAAAACAAAATGTCAGGATTTTAAAATTAAAGTAAGTATAACTAAACTTACGTTTATACCATGATTGTAGAACTTGCTCTTAAAACGTTGTTTATACATTTTTTTATACATTCATGTAACATTTGTAAATTATTATAAATTATCAATAATATCGTAAATACTGTTTTTTATACATTTTTAGAAGGTTTTTTCTGATATTGATTTTGAAACGTAATTCTGACCATTAAGACGTTTTTGCAATGTTTTTAAAATTGTAAACCTTTCAAAAATGGTTCCTTGTTGATTGGGTCGGATTAACCAATTACGTTACTACCCTAGTTATTGTTCCCTTTTTGTATACTAATATTTCTCATTGTATTAGACGGTTGTGTTGAAAATATGTCATATGTATTGCATAAAAATCGATAAAAAGTTATTGTTTTAGTTATTTTGTCACGGGTAAATCAACAATAAATTAACAATCTAAAGTTTTAAGGAAACATCATACTGGCAAACCTATGTACGTATTAATAACTAAACTGGTTGACTTTGGTTTTTAAACACTTGCTTAAATTTAAAAAATATATTTTTTCAAATAAATTTTAATTTTGTTTTTTTTTAAATACATATAAATGTATTAATAATAATTAATTAGTCATTTCCTATAGTCTGATATGCAGTAAACAAGTTACTGATACATAATGCTACAATTAACCAGAGCGAAGATAAGCAATTTATCGTTCATTATCTTGCTAAAAACACAGTTGTGGTGATTACTCATACTTTCCTACATAACACGAAAATTAATATTTCATTCGCTATTTACTCTCGAACACAAAAAAAAATTTGAATTTGAATAATTAAGTAATAAAGTAATAAATCAAAACTCAAATTTTAGATTTTTGTTTTTGATAAAATGAATACATTTGAACTAGTCGAATAGATCTGTGTAAAAACTTTAAGTTGATTAACTAGATCAAAACATGTCAAATTCCAACAATAAGCATTTAAATAATTAAATAGACAAAATTAAAAGTTTTTCATTTCTAATTTAACTTCGTCAATTAAAAATTTTTACATAGATCCATTCGATTATTTAAAATGATCCAAAATGTTTTAAATTATGATTTTATATACAAAATGAATTTCAAAAAAATACAATTATTTCAAATAAAATCTTGATTGAATTAAAACAAAACTTGTTTTGCTCTTTTTTAAGTTGTCAAGCTTTATGGGAGCTGTAAATTTAAAGACTGTTCATTTTTAAGCTAGTTAAAATCTATATGCATAACAATAGTTTAAGCACAAACTAAATGTTATTTTTTTAAGACCTTTGAATATGTGAATATTTGTACTAAGACTAATTTGCAGGTTTTGAACAGAAACGTTACGTTAAAAAACTCGTCTTGTAATGTAAATTTAAGAGCGAGACTATGCAACTATTAACTTGTTTAATACTAACCAAAAGTATAAATCTGACATATACTAAGTGACATAGAAATCAGAACACCCGCTTATTTTAATCATATTTTGTACATAGATTTTTTTTTTTAATTAAAACAAAACCGATCAGTTTGTCAGCAACATTAGTACGTTGGTTTTTGTGTTCTTCAAAATACGATTTGTGACAATTGACTTTTTAGCTACAGCCTTTGATTATCGTGCAGTACATTTCTAAGTAGTTCTTTAATCTGTTTTTGTTATGCCTAGAGCAAGAAAGCACGCAAATTTTTATCAACTGAGTAAGTTTAACATGACATTAGTGGGTCTGAAAGAACCTAGTTTATACTTTAGAGATTGCTACTAAGACGAAGAAGAGTCTGAATATTGTGATGCGCTGTTGTTAGGTACCATTGCAGGAAGGCCAAACACGAAGAACAAGATGTACAAGACGCAGTTGAATAACAACATACCGCAAAAATTACCGCTTTAGACTTTAGGCGTTAAGGAACCGCTTCATTTTCGCAAGAGCGTTTGCGGATCAATGGTTTGTAGAACATGGAAAGCCTAATAAGATAGTAACTGTTTATTGTTGCTTAAAAAGTTTTGGGCTGCTTTCATACCGTCCTCTCCTTAAGTTACCGCTGACCTCTTGAGCATCGAAATAATGATTTATAATAGTTGCAGAAAACGAGTACAGTAAGATACAAATACGGTAGTTTTTAGAGACGAATCGCAATTATGTTTAGGTATGCATATGATGGCCGAGCACAGATGAGAAAGCGATGTGGTAAAAAACGTGTTCCTCATTTTTTTGTCGAAACACATGTGTACCGCATCCTGGGAATTATACGTATTATATAGAGATTATTGCTCTCGGTAGTGTATTACTTTTAGTCTTCATCAGAGGCAAAGTGACCGCCTAACGTTACATTCAAGACGTGGTGGAAACACATGTTTTACTATAGTTAAAGACTCTTCAAAATCCATGCTATTCAACAAGTTCATTAAGTAACTATAGTCGTACAACAAGCGTTTGCAGAAATAACAATGATGTAAAAACTGTTGAAGTTGTTAGGTTTTTGATTGTGTGTGGATTCAAAGTCTTTTTCAAATTTTTACGTGGCGTTTATATCTTTTTAGAATTTTATCTGTGCAAAAGAACAAAATAAAAATGTAGGTGCTACATGTAAGAAAAGATCTAAGAATCAAAGTTACTAAGTATCTTTGGTCTAAAAATAACCTAACGTATCTCTAGAAATATAGAGAACGTTAGATTTTTCAAATCAACTATATACCTACCACAAACTATTATAAAATGTAAACTAAACTAGCTGTTAACAAAACTGACTCAATGAAACAAATTATTTCTTTTATATTTGGTCTTTTTCTGTAACATTGAGAAGTTGCTATTTTTAAATGTATCATTTTGTTTAAATTTTTATGTTAAAGAAGATTGCGCAAGCAAAAGACGCACAACCCTATCTAATATTACCGGATGGGGATTGATTACTCTAACACAACGCAAATTTTTATTTATGTTCTCTTAGTGTACACGTTATGTATGGCTAAAACTATCCAATGTTACAATTATTCACAAAATACAGAGAAGCTGATCAAACCAGCAATTAGAACTAACACTAGCTTAATCCACATAGTCACCTAAATGTGTAATAAATACTGTTTGTTATCACAGATTCATTACGTTTTTTCGTTCCAACTAATTTAAATCAGCTATAAATATAAACACATAAGCTGTTCTGGACGGAATTACACAACACTTTATTTAACAACAAAACGCCAGTCTTCATAAAAAAAGTGGCGACACGTGTGTTTTTTTAGTGGAAAGGCACAAAAAATTTTAATCTATTTTTGCGAATATTTTGAGTGTTTATAAATGTACCGTGTAATTTAAATTTTAACCTCGATTGGTTCCGCAAGACGCATAAACAATCTTGCAATGTTGCAACTTACTTAAAAAGTTGAAATAGAAGATTAATAAATTAAAATGTTTAATAACAATAACTGATGACGCTCTTTATGTTTTGTGTTGCAATTAAAAACAAGCTAATCTTAAACGCAATGTTTCCACAATACTAACAAAATTAAGTGTGACTAAATTTAGGCTAAGTGTAAAACATATGGTACAAAGCTGCTTTAAAACAAATATCAGTAACTGTGTTCTGAAGACCAATGTATTCCGTACAAATTTGCTTTGCTGCAGTTATCCGTCTATCTAAGTTCAAACTCTGAAGCAAATCAAATACTAATTGACATAAATCTATTTAAGTCAAATATATCATTGAATAATAAGCAACAAAGTTATTGATTCAACATCCGTTACTAAGACATGTCTTAAAACAATACTTAATAGTTTATATTGACTTGAAACTTGTGGGAACCTAATTTATGCTATAAAATAATTTTGATATAGAAAATCAATTTTTTCGTCAAAAAAATTTTCCATTATACCGCATTTTTGAAACGTAACGTTATTTTTGAGACTTTTGAGTCAAACCAGGTAAGCTTACATGAATCTAACTAAAATTAAGTAGAAAAAAATTAAGCTAACAATAGTTAGTTACACATGGTAATACGTACGAAATATGTTTCAATACAAGAAAATTCAACATACACCAACAGAGAAATATGCTGGCGCATTCAAATGTTGGGAAAAAAATTTTTAATAAACGAGTAGGTACATAAAAAAATTTATATTGATATAAAAAAACCTCTTACTGTTTAAGAATATTACTTGGACATTTCGCTCTACACGCATGCTTGCTGGAGCCTTGAATATGTAGAAAACTAAACCCACTCGTAATTTATCACTTTTACGTTTGCTGTAATTACGATAAAAAAACGGAATTAGATAAATACGAGTATTTAAGTTAGTTGAGTTTGTTTCTGATATGAACTGAATGTGTTTTCTATTATATTTGTCGATTTCGACAGCTGCACTTCAGTACTGCTATTTTCACGCTATGTAAGTTTAAATAATTTTTTTTCTCCTACTATTATTATGTATTCTTAAGCATTCTTATATAATTATACACATAATTATAAAAAAATTACTTTGCAATTTATTCATAATAACAGAAGCTGGGTAGTACATTTCTAGCCGATTTTCTGTGAAGTGCCAGATTATAAACTAGTTTCATAATTCAAGTTTTGGTTATTAAGGGCAAGGGATATCGCATTTTATATTACACTAAAAATGCATTTTTTATTTAAAATATATGATATGAAGAGTTTTTTGACTTATTCTATAAATAAATGGTATTAATTATAGAAATATTTTTAAACAATGATTTAATTAATCAGACCTGGAAATAAGATTCTAGTTCCTGCGACAAACTTTAAAAGTGAGGATATTTATTTTTGAATAAATATATGTATTTTTTATAATCGACAATTATTAAGATTTTTTTCGTTTGGAATAATTTATCGTATTCCTCGACAAAAATAATAATACATAAAACACAAACCTAAAAAATTTAATGGAATACGATGAAACTAAAACAAAAAAAAACAGAAAAACAATAAATATTTATAACAATATAATATATCTAGATTATTTTCACTAGTTTAAATATACTGAAAGAACGTTCACATGTTGCTGTTGTCAATGGTAACGTTAGGAATATTCTGATAGCTGATAGCTTAAAGATTTGCATATATTGTTTAAAGCGACAATTTACGCATTCTTTAAATATATTAAAACGACTCATTTTATCCAATTCAAATTGATCCAAATTGGAATTATACTTCAAAGTCAGATCCGCAGCTTTCTGCAACAGCTCTTTCAAAAATATTCTTTTTAAAAAACTAAAGCCTTTAGCAACCTTTGATAAAGCATTATTTTTTCTTTCAAGTTACACTGATTTTGAATATAAAACTTAACCCTTTAACGGGCACAACGATCTGCAATGGAAAAATAAAACTAATATTGGTTTTACATAGCATAATAAGGTAGAAACCAAAATTCAATTTTATTTTTGTTTATATATTTATTATTTATATGGTGGTAAATATATTCTCTTTGCCCGTCCCGCGCTATAGATTGTTACTATATATTAGTATAATATTTTGTTTTTTGTAATAAATAAGAACAGTTTCGAAATTCAATCTACTTTATTATATAAAAGTTCAAACAAGGATTTAATAGAAACATATAAGCAACACCAGAAATGTGCCACTGCTGCTGCCTATGATGAAAAGCATAAAAACAAGGAACAATGCACAGTGGCACTTCACATTTTTGGCACATTATTTTAGAACGCGTGTCGTTTGCTTTGATGCTGCAAAGGCGGCATCGTTTGTAAGTTGAAAGTGGGCAGAGCATATGGTCTTCCACATTTGTATAACGTCGCTCTACGGCGACCACATGAATAGCTTTTTGGCGCGTTGGGTCTGCAAGGAAAACTGTCTTCTGACTATATAATAGGTCATGGTGGAACGCCTCTTACGCCTCTTAGCCACCCACAAGTCCTCTTGCTAATGCCACCCTGAATTCGAAATGCGACAGTTTTATGGCGTTTTTATTGCTTACAATAAACGCATTGGTAGGTGCTTTTCAGTTGATCGAATCGATCTACCCCGCCCATTCTCTGTGTGTATTGATTGGTGACCAGAGGGATTTTACTTAGTTTTTCTGAGTTCTATTTACTGTGGTTTGACCAACTTTTGGGTGGAAGGCATGGGATATCAGAAGCACTTGTTTGTTATCTTGCCACACAGCAAAACTAACATTCTTCTTGACTCTCCACTTGAAGTCACCCTTGTGCAGCTTTAATTTCTTACCCTTTGGACCTTTAATAAGAAGCGGCAGATCAGCTCTGTGCCTGCGCACTGTACCAGAGGCATAGATGCCATTTTGATATAAGTATTGTAATATTCATGCACATTCTTTGATTCTTTAGGTATAAGTTTTTCAGTCAATACCACATTAGCTCCTAGTCCTTCTTCTACAGAAGTTCCAGTGTTACCAGTATAAACATCAAATTTATAAAGGTACCCAGTCTCACTATCACATCAGCACTAAACTTTGTACCCTCGTTTCACAGGTTTCAGCGGCATGTATTGTTTTAGCGACGAGCAGCTTTTGAAAAGTCTCATAGACTCATCAATACTCTGAGAAGAAGACTCTTCAGCGTTATTTTGGCAAGCTTCGTTTATCATAGTCAGTAATGGACGTAAATTGAATAGTTTGTTGTAGTCAGGCTGTTCCTCTCATTTAGATATAGGCATTGTAAAATTTTTTTGAACCGTTTTATTGGCATTATATCTGCTATATCGTTCACTCTGAAGTCTGGGTCAGAAGACTAGTATTGTTCGAATTAGAATCTTTTATTTCTACTTGTTTGATAGAAAAGAAGTAAAAGGTATTAGCAAGAGAGATAGAGAAGGAGGAAGAAGTCAGAATCTTATATTGTTTATTCGTGGAAAAGCTATATCAGGAGCGCCATAATATTAATGGGACTAATCAATTTCCGAATCCTCCAATTATAATAGGTATTACTATAAAGAAAATTATAATGAAGGCATGGGCAGTTACAATAACATTATAAGTTTGGTCATTTCCAATTAGTGATCCTGGATTACCTAATTCTGCACGGATTAGTAAACTAAGGGAAGTTCCTAGTATTCCTGCTCAGGCTCCAAAGATAAAATATAAAGTTCCAATGTCTTTATGGTTTGTGGAAAATAATCATTGGGGTTATTCCTGAAACAACAGCTTGTCGTCACAATAACCGCTTCTTTATTAAAATAATTTAAGATATTCCTAATAATTTTTGATCTTTTATTTTTTGAGACTATAATCTTGATAGTTTTTTGGAAGCATTTTGTTTGATTAAAATAACTTAAAAATAAAAAAATTCCTTATGAATAATATAACAAGGCGTGGGAAATTAACCCAAAAGTTATATAGTGATTCATTTAGTAAGTTAAAAATACTTGATTAAAAATTATTTTCTAGCATGAATAATTTCCAGGAACGATAAAAGAAATGCATTATATTACAAAACATATATAACAAGGAATTTTTAAGGTGGGCCATACATTTCTAGATAGAAACATATACGTTGTAACTTATGACAAATTTAATCATGAGCTATTCATATACAAATATTACCACAACTTGATTTTGTCTGTAACTAAATCTTTTAATTTCAATCATATTAAAATCCTCAACAGAGGAAGTTAAGCCACTTTCAACAAAAATTTACAGAAATTACATGATTGCGGTTAATTTGGACTTAGCGCAAAATTGACTTTTGTAATCCTGATGCACTAGTCAAATATTTAAACTGTATGACATTGGTTTATGTGTTACTTGTGTTTTTATTTAGTTTATCTTCTTATACCAAAACAGTCTTTCTCACGACAGTTATTTAATTATTAAAAGAAGGCAACATAAATATTTGGTTATTTACAACTTTGATGCCCAATTTTATGTGATCAGCGTTTCAATTATAAATGCATATACTAAAAATTAAAACAATGATTCCCTTAAAATTTTGTTATCATTAAAAGTAACCTTAAACAATGTATAAAATAATTACACCAAATTAATTTAGCTCAAATTTTAAGCAATATGTTTTTTGATTATTTTTGTTTTTATTTTCAAAGTTTAAACATGATTAAACTTATCACTTTACAATTTTTAGATAGGTCAGGTTCAGATATCGCTTAATCGGATTGCCACTTATCACACTTTTTACTTAGGATAATATAGCGATCGCAATTTTTTTGCAAAAAATTTTTCTGTAGAATGTTACATTTCAAGGTTTTCTGAATCAAAAAAAAATATTTTTGACTAAAAATTTTTGGGTGTCTGTGTGTGTAACGATCTACCCACGATAACTCTCGAACCAAAAGCCCTAGTAACTTGAAATTTGGTATGGATCTGGCTTTTCATATTCTCTTGGTTTTATCAAAAGATGGGTCTAATAAAGAAACTGGAAGTGGGTGAATCCGCTATTTTTAACAGTTTTTCTTATATAATTTTGTACGTATGTAAAGTATTTAATTTATTTTTGCATTTTCTTATAGAGATAATTCTTTCTAACAATTTATTCAAATATAAAAAAAAATCTAACATTAACAATTTATTAGATACGTGATTTATAATTTAAAAACAATTTGAAATTCTATCTAGTTTCGAATCCTGGCTGCAACAATTTTTTTTACAAAGAAAATTGGTTTGCTAAAAGGGAAAGCAATATCGAGGCGTACAAATATAGGGGTTAGTCAATATGACAACATAACCTCAATATACCATATTTTTGTTATATCTTAATGAAGTCGAGAAAAAAATTTTTTAAAAATTGTGGCGTGCTAGGAAGTTAATACAAACGTGTATATGTAATACTTGTACTTTTACTATTATTTCTTTTAAGCAAATAAAATTATAAACCAAAATTTTCTGAATTCTCTATATTTTTTTGATTTGAATGTTTTTCTTTAATTTGAAAATAAAATATATGTACATATAAATTCCATATAGGAAAGTCGTGTGGTGACCACACCAGTTTTTTTTAATACTTTCTGTACCCGTACCGGCCAACTATTTTAATTAGTACTTAGACTTTAGTAATTCATTAAGGTCACACACACAAATACCTAGTCCGTCGTTTGTTCGCCGAAACGGGCCCTTTGTTAGTGGCAAAATCTTTTGAATGTCGACATATAGCTTAGAGGAACTTTCTATTTTAACCAAGTCCAAAATACTTTGTGACAATCGTTTGTACTTTACTTAAAAATAACATAAGTGAATTATAAAAAAAAAGAAAATGTTTACCAACGCGTTGTACAACTTGTGAAAGCAAATAATAATAAAAGGAAAAAAAGAACAAAATGAATAAAAAATTGGATTTTATAACGGAAGAGATATGGTCATAAAATATGGATGATTCGTTAAGTTTACGTTACTTTAGTATGAGTGCTTCAGTTTTTGACGAGTTGCTATGTAAATAATTTTAATAAGATATTTTGTCTACAAACTGAAATATTTATTTTAGTTATATAGAATTTTTATTATATAGGATCATTGTTTCCACTTTTAAGAAAACCGGATGTTTTTAAAAACAATACTAACTTTTGATATGACTTGCTCTTGATACTCTTATTAATATAATCTGGGCGTTTAACTTTTCATAAGTACGGCCGTTCTCTATATATACATATAATGATATAATTTAATAAATTCTGATAATTTCTTTTGTCTACTTCATAGTAATATAAACAACGGGTGATCGAAATTATTCGCAAGCCACGTGACTTGTTGGTTTACGTTTGTAATGGATATTGACTGCGTTACCTATACTACAGGGTCATGTAGTTTGAGAATAATCTCGATCTCACTGTATTACAGTAGTCACCTAAGTTTATGATATCTATCAACGACAGCGTATGTACGTTTGTTTGCACCAAAAACAGACTTGCAACGACAGGGTATTTCACCAAGACTTCAGCAACCGAGTTTATAGTTACCCATATCTTGACCCAGACATATCGCATTGACAGATTTGGTCTGCGGCATGGGAGATCGTTCAAAATGTCGCTTCGTCTGTGGGCGCCTATTGTTTTATAGTTATTTATACTTTGAAACACACATTGCACAATATAAAAGTTTGTGAAACAAATATAATATTTAGAACTGATTTCTTTTTTTTTGTGCTTTTCATTTGTTTTTAGTAAATAAATGTGTTGTAACTTGACTTCGCTATTTCTTTTTCTTTTAAGAAAAAAAAAGATTTTGCAATAGTTAGTTGGGAAAATAATATGTTGTACAAGTTTATCATAAGACATAGAATAGTACAAACCGTAGTTTTGACGAAAACTCATATTAACTGTAATGCAGACTTCCAACAATTTCGATAAGTTAGGTAACGGTAACTGTAATAATAGCACATTTAGTTGCACATTGTATTGATGGGTCAAAATTTTGAACGCAAATACGACTGGGTGTCAAGGTTATATTAAATTGTTGTTTTTTAGTGATTATAGAAATTTAACGACAAAAAGAAACAAGAACGTTACGGTGTTGCCTTTTATATAAGTTTAAATATTTATCAAGTAAACTAATAAGCACTTAGCAGATAACATAATCAATTTTTTTCAGAATCTCAACTATTAAACAAATATATTCTTAGTTAATGGGTAAACGTTTGTAAAGGGGTTAAAAGTTGGATATAGATAATAACCCTATAAATGTTTCGGCTAGGGTCAAATATAAGCTAAGAGCTATAAGGGTCGTAGGAACCTTTTGGGGAGAACTATGTTGTTGTTGCTTACCTGTCTATGTACAATAAATAAATGAACCATACCAAACAATAAATAAGGCGCCAGCGACTCTTTTGATAAGGACAAAAGTCGCAACACCTAAAAAAGTAACTTAAGCAAGAAAAGATAAATGTAGAATCAAAAATAGACTGAAATGTAATTCTCAAAAACATCAATGAGTACATCCAACACAAATAAAAATTAAATTCAAATATAAAAAAACTAAACAACTAAACATATAAAATTCAATCCACAATAAGAAGTTAATGACCTCTAAAATAATGATTAACTAAATCTAAATATTGAAATGGGCTTTTAGGATCCTTTACAAACGCCACCCATCAAAAACTAAAACTAATCTTAATACTTATTAAGGCATGATATAATTTGGTAGCTTAAACAATTTACAGATTAGTACTTTTGTACTATTCATTAATGAACACGCATTTAGAAATTTTAAGAACTGAAACTATCGGTACGGCACTCAAGTTTATAGCGTACACAAGTAATCGTGGATAACAAATTAATGTTTAAGTTCCTAAATGCAATGTTTTGACAACCAAAGCAACAATTTCAACTCACAACAAAAGAAAACAAAAAACAAATTTAAGGTACAAAAAAAGAAACTAAATTAAATGACACGTCTTAAGCAAATATAAACTGAGGGATCGATGACACAGTTGTTAAAGAAATAGGTAAATTCCACAGATAATAAACTTAAGATACTCAACGTAAGCCCAGTAAAAAGGTTTAACATTTAGGCGTTAGCTAACAAACCGCCACTCAAAAAGGCAACGCCATACAAGCGTAATAATGGAAACTCTTCATATTTTTTTCAATCTGCATCAAAAAATGTCACTTTTGTAAACCGCAGTCTTGGTTTCACCCATTAAATTTTTTTAATTAACAATAAATAAAAAAATATTAACAATATTTTCTAATTAAAAGTTTAACCTTAACTCTAGATTATGCATATATTTATTTATGTATACATTTCGGTACAAGAATTTCACAAAACCACATCTAATTACTTTCGATTAAATAATCGATAATAGCAACAGGAAGTTAGTAAATAAAACCAAAGTAAAGTGTACAAAAGCGTTTTGTGTACATAAATATTTTTAATAAATTGTTTAGAACTTCTGCCGGCTCGTTTATTCTATTTAAAAAAGTTTATGTTTATCTTTGTCTGTATTGTTAAAGAACTACTTTTCTGGTAGGCGTTTAATGCAATATGTTTCATCTTAAACAGTGAAGACTACAGTAACAGACGATCGATAGATATAAGGTTATTAATAATAAAGATTAATGATCGAAATATTTTAACGTCGTGAGCAAGTGCAACGAGCAAATGGTTTAATATTGTCTAGATTATGTATCACCAATTAACAAACGAGTTAGTTTTAAAGTTTTTCTTTTCATCGTATATTAGTAAAACGGGTAAAATAATAAAAAAACTAAAGGGTACCAACAACTCAGTGACTGCTAACGCCTTCATTGGTTGCTATTCAAAATCGTTCATTAATAGAATTCATTGGTTGGTTGTAAAGGGCTTAAACGTCGGATGCAGATAATAACCCTATAAATGCTTCGGCTAGGGTCAAATATAAGCTAAGAGCTATAAAGGTCGTAGGAACGTTTTGGGGAGAACTTTATGTTTTTGTTGCGTACTTGTCTATGTACGATAAATGAACGATGCCAAACAATAAATAGGGCACCAGCGACTCTTTTGACAAGGACAAAAGTCATAAAACTTAAAAAAAGTAACTTAAGCAAGGAAAGATAAATGTAGAATCAAAAATAGATTGAAATGAAATTCTCAAAAACGTCTATGAGTACATCCAACACAAATAAAAATAAATTTAAATATAAAAAAAAAACTAAACAACTAAACATATAAAATTCAAACTACAATAAAAGGTTAATGACCTCTAAAATAATGATTAACTACATCTAAATATTGAAATTGGCTTTTAGGATCCTTTACAAACGCCACCGATCAAAAACTAAACTTAATACCTATTAGGTATTATATAATTTGGCAACTTAAACAACTTACAGATTAGTATTTCTGTTTTTTTTTCTTTCTAAAAACCTAGGTAACCAATCGACGCCAACTCAATCACAAAACCAAACCCTAAACCAGTGCTTAGGTACTAACTACTAGTTTCATTTTAATAAAAATGGGAAATTAACGCACCAGATTCCAACTGAATCGCGTGAATGCACAATAGGAAAATGATCTAAACGCGGGAGTAGGAAGAAGACAGAAAATACGAGAGGCACGTAAAATTTGAATTCAAAGTATAACGCTTAAACTATATAATTAGATATAATGGAAACGTACACGTTTTAAATTAAAATCTAATAATGGTGAATTAAATTTTATCAAAATCAGATTTAGCACTGTTTGTAGAGTGAACGCGTTATTATTTGATCCCAAGCTGCGCGAGAACGGTCAGCTGATTTGCTACAATTCACTATGATAAAGTTATACTACTTTTATACAATACTTTTATACATACATGCGTGTATGCTATAATTTATACAAGGTAACTAAAATAAATGGAATTACATTTGTATTTATGTTAATACTTCGTTGTTATTTATATTGAAGTAACACCAACAAAAATTAAGTCCAAATAAGTGAAAAATATGAACGGAAGCTCCGAACTTACTTTTTGCATTTACCAAGTGAACTAGCTTCATCGACATTGTGGACAAAGTACTTAATGCTTGAATCAACTTTTGAGCTACAAAAAACCTATACATATTAGAGAATGTAGAAAACAGTACTTTTTTTTTAATGAAACCAAAACTTAGAAACGAACAATTAAAACCTCGTCATCTTAATAAGATTTTGAACAAATGAATGCAATTACGACAAACTTATTAACTGGTTGATTAATGTTAAAAAGGATACTTACTTGTGTGACTATACCAAATGAAAAGAAATAATAAATTTGAAAGTTTTATCATGCAAGAAACTTTTTTTTTAATTTTGAAAATCTAAGCAAAAAGCACATATTTCAAGACTTAATCATTCATTCACCATAAAAAAATAGTAATAATCCAGTTAAATATATTTCAAACAAATTTAAAATTAAAAAAAAATACAAAGTATAATAAACTGCAAATAAGATAAATCTTCAAAGCAAAAGCTCACATCGTATTGAACAAACTTATATCATTTATATACTTATAATAATAAAATAAGTAAAACATTTTAAACCAAACACATCGCATAATTTTATATGTATTTATTTAAATCGATCTGATAATGGTCCTCGTTTATTCCGGTAATGACTTTAAAATGCACAGATATTAATCTTGCTTTTCCTCATCCTCATCGGACTAGCCACATGAGTCTTCATCTGATGAGTCGTTGACATTACAGGTTAACGGTTCGCAATAAATGTCTGTTATATGTTCTTTTTCTATTGGGATTTTACATTACCGATGGCGGCGCCACTGTTGCGCCTGTCATGGCGACGAATGGTAGTAATCGTTTTTGTAAGACACATTGAGCTAGGCGGTATTTGATTGTTTTGTTAGATATTAGTGAAGATTGTACTCGTTGTCTATACTTCAAAATAGTCTTTTTGAAGACTTTATTCATCCTTCATTGTATACAGGTAAACATTTTTGTTTGGATTTACGTATTTTTCGTGTATGAAACTAAATTTATTTTAGTAACCTTACCTGTCATAGATAGCAAGAACCGTAAATGCAATGTAAATTGTTGTGTGTATGGATGTCACAGCAAGAAAGATCGTGAAATAAATCTTAGTTTTTACCGTCTTCCAAAAGCACGAAGTGGTTTCGCATATATTACAAACAAATTGGGAATAATGGAAAAAATTGATCGGTTAAAAGCTTGGGAACTAAAGCTGTTCATGGGAAAGTACCCTACTTCTTGTCTACGAGTTCGTTCTCTACACTTTATTGAAAATGATTTTATTTTGCCTGGTACGTAAGTAATAATTATAGTTGTCGCATAGCAACAGAGTTAGAATTATCATATTCGTTAGTTATGAAACATCTATTCTAAGTTTTATTTGTTTACAGGTATCAAAACAAAACTTCGCAGATTAAAGAGCAATGCACTTCCATCACAAAACTTGCCAGTTGCAAGTTTTACAAAATTCAAACCAAAGCGACTTGAACTTCTCAAGCACGTTAGTAATTCTGCAACTCTACCTACGAAGAGTAACATTGAAAACATGAACACTGAGCTTAATATTATCCCTGAACCACCACGTATTTTGTCAGCATCAGAACAAATTGCAGTAACGGGTTTGCCAGATCATGTGAAATCTCAAGATATTCCATCATCATCAACTATTACAAATGAGCACAGCAGACAAAAGTGTTCAAGTTAAATCTGGCGATATTATTATTCATTTTATCACCTGTATCGATAGTGATTCAAAACTCGGCACACTAACAGGATTGGCATCTTTTGACCAGTTAAATGTATTAATTACCTCAGCATTTCCTGAGTTACGAAGAAAAACAACTTCAGTTAAGAAGCGCATTATAATGACGTTTATGAAATTTAAAAAAAAGGTCTGTGATATGTTGTTCTTGCTTCTCTATTTATGACTGTGACCAGCAAAACTTGCAAACTCATATGCTATGACACTATCTCAAAGTTATGCTTTATTTTAAAGCATTTGATTATATGGCCATCATCAGAAGAATGTCGCATCAATTTACCTACTTGCTTTGAAAAATTTTCTAATGCACAGAATTTCTAGTTCAAAGATCCAACCGTTTGTGTTGTCGAATTTTAACATATTCTCATTATAAAGGGATGCAAACAATAAAATTTTTAACTGAGGTAAGTCCAGCAGGATTGATAACTTTTATTAGCCGTCCTTATGGTGGAAGAGCAGCTGATAAAACAATATTTGAACAATCTAATCTGATAAGTAAATTAGATTCCGGAAAAGATGCAATTATGGTTCACAAGGGATTTAGAATTGACGACATAACAAACTTACATAAAATAAAATTAATCAGACCTGCTTTCCTTTGTAAGAAGAGTAAATTTTCAGAAGAAGAGTCGAGACGTAACGTAGACATTTCGAAGGCTAGAGTTCATATTGAAAGAGCAAATCAACGAATTAAATCGTTTAAAATTTTGGCTAAACCATTACCCATTACTCTGGAGCCAAAAATTGAAGAAATTTTTACAATAATTTGCGCGATAGTAAATATATCTAATCCAATATTAGGAGATGACAAATTTATGACGTGAACTTATTTTTAGTGTATTTAGTGAATGCGATTATGATGTGAACCTCATTAAGAAATGCTTAATCTGTGTTGTTGTTGTAACTTGCATATTAAGATCATGATAATTTATTTTCTTTTTCCTCTGTACAAATAATATGAATCATTTTATTAATATAGTTAAATTATAACTTTAACATTGAATTTTGTACTAAATCTTTATCATATTGCACTTTAACATTAATAAAACTATAGTCGCTTGATGCATATATAAATAAATCACATTCTGTTAAATTTAATATCGCTAAACCTAACTGAACCTGCCCATAATACATATGCTTTTTTTTAATACTGGAATATTGTCTTGAAAATTTAAATATATTATTGTTCAATCTAAAATTGTTTTTGATTTTCCTTCGTATGGACATTTTATTTCTAGTACCTACGGTAATAGGTATACTATTTTTAATAACAATACCTGTTTTATTAAATGTGTATACAAAGAAACAGTAGTTTGTACAAAGCTATAATTACGTTAACTAACTAATTAACTAAAAACACTTCTCGCGTCACGCGTACTGAAACCCTGACTTGACTTAACTCAGAGTCGTTGGTTTTGCACACTAGATGGCGCTTGCCAATGCATCCGGTTTAGTTAAATTTTATTCAGCAATACTGTCAGGTGAATATCTTAACTAAGGATGATCTCTGCTAAGTATCAAGCCTGAACAACTTCTTGGCCAGTATGCGTTTTATAAGTTGAGCGAGCAACATCTTCAAATTGTTGCCTATGGCTGGTGAACTTGCTAGTAAAACTTTTTGGCCAAAAAAACTTTTTAGTTATTGTTTCCCAATCGTTTGAAAAAAAGGTGTATAATGAATAGCATCGAGAACCTTTAACAAACAATAATGTAAGTACATTTATAATTTGTGAACAACCTTTTACTAACTAGTTATGCGAAATTGTCGTTCTTTCACCCATTCAGCGCGGCTTAATTTGGTGTTTATCGCTACAGCTGCAATGTTTGCATTACAAATACTTTTAAAAACATTTTCGCAACATTGGTTTGTTGGTCGCAATATACTAAAATTTTGAAGAACACTATTTTTTGCATGTTCGAGAATTATATATACTATTTCTTTTTCGTCATTACAATCTTGAGCAGATGTAGAAGATTTCAAATTCACAGGTGCATGTCGTGTGAATTTAGCTATTATATCAGCACCACTAATTTGAGTAGTTGTTTGCATAAGAAATACTTTCATTTTAAAACACTCATGTTCTAAAATTGGTATCGCAGCATAATTTTCTGTTGCTTTGACTTTACTCCAGTAACACTTTACATCGGTGGATGCTAGCTGAGGTAAGGACAATATGTTTTGTCTGCTGCATAAAATCAAGACTGCAACAACATGCTTACACTTCTTTGACAAACCTGCCTTACAGAAACAACTAAAGTTAACTATCTTCACTTGTCTGTTAATAATTTCAAATTCTCATTTTATTTCATGCGTTTTATCTTGTAGAGCACTGGTTTTTAGGCACAATGCAAATATTTCAATTAACCCAGATGTTTTCTTCAAAATGCCACTAGTAATAATATGCTGTGAATTCGCAATTGCTTCACCTTCAATAATACATTTAGATGTAGGCACAGCTTCCAAATAACGAAAAAGAGTCATTAACGACAAGCAATATCACTGCTCTTCCATATTCTAACAAACTGGATTTTAAAAAAGACAAATATTTTTTAGTTTTTGTTTGTACCTAACCATATTTTTAGGTTAATAAAAAGCATACGAAATAATTATAAAATTAGAACGTTCAATAGAGTACTTACATACAAATTACAGTATAGGAGACTGTAGGAGCCTTGAAAAAAACTTATTCCAAAAAGCACGACAAAAAACTGAGTCAAACAGTAAGAAAAACTAAAAACCGGTAAGCACAAATAGCATGTAAATGATGCGATGCATACAGACGATTACTACCATTAATGTTTATGTTTACGTCCGCATGGTGGCGTGTTGTTTAATGTAAAATTCCAATATACCCTTCTTCAATTTCTTGGACGTGCCGACATACTTGTGACCATTCCTTTACACCTACACTTGCAATTTTTTCTTTTACCAAAGACTCCACCTCATTTAACTTAAACGTGATGTTTCTAGTTCCAACCCAATTCTTAATAACACTCCAAATTTTTTCTATAGGATTTAATTCTGGGTGATAAGGTGGTAGTCGGCATACAGTATGTCCATGTTTAGCAAATACTGAATGAACCGAGTATTGCTTATTAATCGGCTTATTTATTAGTACTAAATTATACAGTTCTGCTTTTGTAGATTTTTCTTCGTACATAATACCAAGTTCATTTATCCACAACTTCATGTCTGCTTTTCTATGATTAAAATTGGGAATTTTAACTTCCAAAACATTATGGTAACTGGCATTATCCATAACCACTACAGAATTTTTGGAAAGATTAGAAATTAATTGATGTTCCAACCAACGATTTTAATTGTTAAAAGTCTCCACTTTTCTGACCAAATTTAAATATCAATAGCGCATTATTAACAAATCCATCATTACCACCAGCATGTACAATAATTAACCGTTTACCCTTAGATATTGAGCATTTCAGCCCTTGATTTGATTTATCAGTTTATTGGTAAGAAGTTGTATAGGAAGCGTGAATGTAAGTTTCATCGGTATAATTGATGGGACGTCTTTCTTTAGGATACTTAGTTTTTGCTCGTATGTATGATACTCGTAAATTTCGCACATCATGACGTTCCATCAACATAGGACGATTATCAGTGGGTTTTTGCCATCTAAAAGAAATATATACTTAACCTTCAATTCAAGTTCAAGAATTACGATTTTTTACAAAACAATAAAATCTATTTGTTTCAGTAAAAGTAGAACATCGAGTAAATTAAAGAATGTAATTATTATACCTGAATCCTAATTTTTTTAAGATTTTTTTTAATGAGGTTTCTTTGCCAGAAAAGCCAATGGTATCCTCATCCTTAATTTTCTCGGAAATAGCCATCAAAGTAGGCGTGTGTCCATCAGTAAGATGGAATTTGTAAGCAATTCTTCGTATAGTTTATTCTCACAATTGTCTACGGTTGGTTTAGGAGATGCCTTATGAAATTCTTTTCTCGGTGATTTAAATTTAGTTTGTTCGCCAGTTTCAATTAACTTGCCTTCTCGCACAATACTTACTACAATAGCTGGTAAAACTCCTGTTGCTTGAACAACCGTATCGATAAGATTGCCTTTACAAAATAAAAGTAAATTATTGAATGTATGTAATGCATAACCTAACAATTATCTTTTTTATTTCTTTCTTTAAAATACGAATAAACATTCCATACTGTTGTCCTGGATTCTTTAGGATAGTGCCTCTTTTTGTAGCCGAAGATGCAGCAACATTAATTTCGAGTTCATCAGACATGCTGTAATCAAACTTGAACCGTAACAAAATCGATCACAAGAAATACTTTACTTACTTGTAACACAATAATACAGACAGCAAAGTTTTAAAAAAAATTGGTTGTAGTTTTATTAATAGACTTGAGAAACGAAATAAGAACAAATAAGTAAACGGAAACAAGCAATGAAAACAATTAAAAGGGCGATAACTGGTCGACGTTTTTAGTTCGATCTATAAATCGTTTCATCGCATAAAATCTCTATCTATCGCACTTGCACGTACAAATTTTGAGATCTGCACAAGGATCATCAAATAACGCATTTGCTCTAATATCTTGAACATAACTACAATTGTGACATATTTTGAGGAAGATAGAAACAAAATCGCTACATCAAAACAATTATTTACCAAATGTAAAAAATGACTCTAATTAATACATAGTAGTCAGTAGATGAACTAATCCGTAAAACACTTATTCACTAACAACCAGATATTTAAATTTAGTGCTTAATTAAATCCTTATGGTCTTTTACCATTCTACTTTTCATATTACTTATTGTAATAAGAACTTAACTATTCATTTTCTTTTGTTTCTATCCATTTGTTGCTATTTCAGAATATAACTATTTACCGTATTTATATTTATAAATAATTTGCATTTTACATTAAATTGTATATATGATGTAGGCAGATTACGCGCTCATTATTAGAAGTATATTCTTATTAGATAATTTAGTTTCAATGTGGAATTATTAATAAGGTTTACTGTAATATTAGAAAGTTATAGGTCGTTCAAATAACGCCAATCAGTAATATGAAGTCTCCTTATTTCGACTAGGTTAGGGAGGGATTCATAGGCTTGGTTTGGTATTTAAAAGCTTGACTTGAAATCAATATAAATTAATAAAATCAAAATAATATTATCTTGATGTAAAAATTACACCCTAAAATATGGTTTATCGACGGGAGTTTACACAAATGTATTTAGCAAATAGCGTCAACTGAAGAAATCAAAACAGAAATTAAGCAAGTTGTCGAACTGAGTTCTAAGAAAGCTAAATTTATGATTGATACTTCTTACATTGCAACGCTTTTTGTTCATTTAGCTGAAGTCTTGTTTTGGTTACAACCGTAGATAAGCATAATCGAGTATACAAAGTACATTTTGTTAAGTTAGGTCAGTGTAAATACGAAGAAATAAAGATTAGTATTTGCTATAATTAATTTATTAACAGTTTATTTTGTTTACTTCCAGATTTATTCATAGCACAGTATGACTTCTATGAATTTTTCAATGAGGGAGGTGCACCATTAATCGACGTTTCGTGTTGCTTATTTTACTGTATTATTTTTAACAGGTAATTATTAAAGTATGTTACATTACTTATATGTTTAATTTTTTTGTTCAGATTCATAAAACATAGTTCTTCTACGTTTTTATGTTTTTCTAGGCGTCACGAAATGTCGCCTTCAAAAAGCAAAGTGTTTTAGGTTAAAGACGCATGTAGTTTAAGTACAATAACTCAGGAATACTTAAAAGTTTGAATAAAAAAATAAAATACATACTTTTCATAGTACTATATATTTTTAAAATGTGATAAAAATTTAAATAACAAAAATAAGGCACATGTATAGAAGAAAACACTTGTATAACGACAGGCAAACGTGACAAAAAAAAACTTAGACGGTGAATTTAATGACAATAGATACTTAATGACATTTAAAAATATCGACTTATTGTTCACTTATGCTTATACGCAGTTTTCGTACACCCATCTCTTGCACTTGTCGAATCTAAACCATTCATCTCAAACTTGAGTTGGTGAATTTATAATATCAATGTGGACATCTAATTATATGCGCGGTTACAGTTACTAATAAAGAAAACCTTAATAATTATAGTGCGCGTCGTTATTTGTGCCAAATAAAGTAAAGTTATAACGTAGATACATTTGAAGATGATTTATTTTTTTTTAATACTTGATAAATCAAAACCTAATAATAAATTCCCATGGTTGAGATGTTTTTCAACAGAATGTTTTAATAAGAACGTTGAACGCTGAAACATCATTTAGTGTTGTTAATGAAAATTTAGCTTCAAAAAGTAAAGGTTGACCAAGTTAGGTAAGTAAAACAAGGTTTAGTTGTATATTATATTTTATATTATAATAGGGACTATTGAAGTTGAGAGTTACCTGTTTAACGTAGTCATATTTATGGATTTTAGATCAGGAGTTGAAGAAACGTAATCAGAAAAAAACTTGCTGATGCAAGAGATTAGCAATATATCCAAAGAATGTAATTATGACTAAAAACAAAAAAATCGGGCTGCATCAAAAGATCAAATAATATGTCAGGCAAAAAAGCAAAATGTGTGTTTGCAGAGATATTTAGTAACCCAAGTACGAGCTGTCTTGAAACTAAGGTTTTTTAAACCGATACTAATGTTTTCACAGTACATCATTATTATGGCAAATAATAATAAACCAACAAAACAATGTCCTTTACATGTCACGTTTTGTTTCAGTTATAAAAAACACAATTCTAAGTAGTAGGTCTGAGATAGAGTGTGCAGAAAATTAAGTCACTAATCAGATACCTACACAATCCAAGGTACAAACAGTCGGCCAACATACACTTAAAATTGATACTAGCAATATAGCACAAGGTATGTAATAATAATAATTTTGACAATACAAACTACAGATTTTGGTTTTAAAACCCAGTCGAAGACGAATGCATAAGAGAAAACCATTACGGAAAGAAGCTTTAGAACAGTTAAGTAATAAAAATAAACGAGAAAGCAAAATAAAAGTATAAAAATTAGAAGAAAGAAAAGTTAAAGTTAAAGAACGTCGAATAGTAATAAAAGAAAAAACTTAGAAATAGAATTAAAAAAACTTTACTTGGAACATGAGGACAACATGTAAACGAAGAATAAGAAGCACCACCCAACTACTGCACTTCTAACAAATGCTAATTAAAACTTTATTTAAAAATTTTAATTAATTGTTATTGACGCATGCCATACAATAGTTAGCCTATGTTATATTAACCATAATTGTTAATTAATAAATGTATAATTTTACATGTCTAACTTTTCTAACAATTTCCTTTTATCTTCTATAATGTATATACAAAAAACTTAGGAAATTAATAATATCTAATATAAACAAAACCCATATTGGAAATAATTAATTATATACATATTTCATATAAAACAAAAATAGTTTTATGGCTATACCATTCCAATGTGTGTATTACAAACCAAAATATTCATTTAGTGTGGATGGTACACTTTAAAAATACATTGATGGCTGATTTCAAAACAGACATGTGTGACAATTTGTTAACAAAACGGCAACTTTATACGTACAATCTAGGTGTTACAATAACAGTTTTTGATTTTTTCTAAAATATACAAATATAAATAACAAAATAATTTTCTGAAACCGCAACTACATTAAAACCCTCAAATGTTTCATGGGTCGATGAAACTCCTATTCATATAAGATCAAGTTATCAAGCCTCCTTTGATGTGAAGTTAGCAATAGTTCCATAATACCATAAGCCTGATATCTTCATATAATGAATTATCAGTTTTGTCAAACACAGCTTTCTATTGCAATTCAGCATATAATAAAGAATTCATTTTTCCTTGGGCTTTTGTGCCCAAAGTAATATGATTCTTGATTAACTGATAGTCGGTAAATCTGTCGAGTTGTACTATTAATGAAACTACAACAATTTGCAACAGCTGCTGCATAATACATCATTTTTTTCTTGATTTAGCCATTGTAAATTATTTGAATTACTCAAGAGCTCCCCACAATGATTAATTATTACATTTATTGTGGAGTTTATTACTTGTGATAGGGATTGTGCTGACAAACCAAACATAAAGCATAAGTTTCTTAATCGGTTAGGTTATACCAATCGTTTTAATAAAATACATAGTGCAATTATCTCTACAAACTCAAGTAAGTATAAATTACTTAAAATTATTAGACTCACTTACGATTTATTCTATTGCTTGTATCTGTGATTATGTTCTGTTAAATTCCCAGAAGGTGAGTTAATATGTGAATGTGGTTCTTTTCAACCAAAAGCTGTGCTTTATATCTTTATCAGACATATCTTCTAATGTGAAAGTTTCTGTTTCTTGCACATTATCTATGTCTATTAAAATGTTGTCTAGAACAATAAATCCAAGTTTTCTCATTCATGTGTCCTAGAATAACAACTTTTAAAATTTATTCCATCCGCGCACAAAATAATTACAAATAACAAAAAAAAACTTTAAAATAAGTTTAAGAACATAAACTATTTTGGTTACGAATAGAATTAAAAATGCGCTGGTGTCAAACCGTACTCATCTATTGTTTCTAATAAATTGAAGAATTAGATCTGTTCAATCTTTTGCATGTTGCTATCGATGTTGACTCTGACTGTTTAACGGTGGCGGCTTGTCGGGGTAGGCAAGGTAGGCGCCGCCTACCCTAACGCAACAAACACATGAAGCCAAGTACACGAAGTTATTCTAAATCTAATCATTGTTATATTATTTCAAATCAACTGAAATCAAAAAGCAAACTGAATTAACCACAAAAAAGAGGTTTATTTTGTTGGGGAAGTGTCATAAATGAAAGTAACAATGAAAATATAACATGCTAACAAGTAGGATATTTAAAAGAAAGTACATAAAGGCACACATCATCGCCGCCTATTTTTTTATACTATTTGGTCTCTATGTCAGCAAATGAATCACCTAGTCTGCAATATCCGAGCATACGTAATGTAAAATATCACAAGATATAACGGGTCTATAGGCGACTCAATCGGCCGCCTTTCGTGTATGAGCGTCAAGTCTCGATTTTTTAAACTGCAACTGCAAAGTGAAATATAATCTAATCTAGTATTATTGTTATGTTAGTTCTAAGAATAACTTTACTTTACTTACTGCATAATCGTCAGTCTGTGCCGTGGTACATTTGTATTGTTTGAAAATTAATCAGCTATTGATTGGTAGATATAGTTTTTTAAAGGTTTGCGGCGTAAAATGAATCCTTTGCATGATGTGATTTCTAGTGTTATAGAGACACCGTTTTCACGGCGAAATAATTGTGAGCGAAAGCAAATTATTACTGAAGGTCGGCCTTTACCGGCATTAGATATTTTAACTTCTGATATGAAAAAAGGGCAATCATTTACCCGCTCTTTCAAAGTTTCTTGGTACGACAGCTACAAGTGGTTATGTGGGAGTTATTGCAAAAACGCATTGTTTTGTTGGCCCTGTTTGCTTTTGTCTAATTCTAGGCAGAATGTGTGGGTTTCTCAGGGATATTTAGATCTTAAAAATTTAGCAGCTAGTTTAAAAAAGCACGAGTCTTCAAAGGAACATTTAACCAACTTTTTGTCCGTAAAACGTCTTGAAAAAAATTCTATGACTATTGAGGACACATTAAAGATTCAACATTCAATTTCTATTAAAGCCTACAATGAAGAAGTACGAAAAAATCGTAATTTAATGAGTTACTTAATAGTTTTAACAGTAGTTTTGGCGAAACAAGGACTTTCTTTCCGAGGACATGACGAAACTGAAACTTCTTTAAATAGTGGCAATTTTCGAGAAATTTTTAATGTTTTAATAAAACGAGACGTAGAAATGCAGGAGCACATAAAAAAAATTAAAGTTTTTACTGGTCTGTCTAAATCTATTCAAAATGAATTAATCTACTGCATTTCTGAACATTTAGTAGATCACATTAAGGACGAAATTAATAATTCACAATTTTTCGCCGTACAGGTAGATGACACGACAGATCTTGTTGAAAAGTCACAATGTGCAATTTCCATTAGATTTGTTAATAAAGCTGGCGAAATTATTGAACGATTTATGGGGTTCCATGATGTCAGTGAGGACAGAACTGCAGATGCGTTATACAACCTTTTATCAACAGTGATTGCTCCATTTAATTATCAAACAAAATCAGTAGGTCAAACATATGATGGTGCTAGCGTGATGGCTGGGTCATTAAAAGGATTACAAAAGAAAATTAAAGAAGATGCTCCGAATGCACTTTTCACGCATTGTTGTGCTCATCGTTTGAATTTAGTTCTACAAAATGGCTCAAAGTGTATTAGACAATGCAAAATTTATTTTACCACGCTTACATCAATTCCAGGATTTTTTAATAAATCAGCAAAACGAACATTTATTTTGGATTCTGTTGTTGGCAGAATAATTCCCAGTTCGTGTGAAACTCGTTGGTCTTCACGTTCAAATATTGTTCATGTCATCGACTCGGAGTGGGAAAATTTGAAAATAGTTTTTTCAAAAATAATAGATGATCCATCCTCAGCTGGAGATACTATAAATATTGCTAAAGGTTACTTAAAGAATTTAAATTCTCTGGAGTTCGCTTTTGTGACATCAGTGTATTCTGATATATTTAATATTACAGATATACTTTTCAAAATTTTGCAAACCAAGTTTTTAGACATTAATTATTGCCGAAAGCAAATTAATATAGCTAGCGATCGAATAAAAAAAATGAGAACTGATAATTGTTTCAATCATTACTTTGAAAAAAGTAAATCCCAAATAAATTCGACTAAGGAAGGTTATCAGTTAAAAAGAATTAAATTGGATTTTGACAATGCTCTTACTGCAACGAGGGCACTATATTTTGAAATACTAGACAACATTGTGACACAACTAGATGTTCGATTTGAAGACTTGAACAATTTAGAGTACTTTTCTTTAGTAGATAGTTCTAAATTTGCAGAATTCGATAAAAATTTTCCAGGGCATCTTCTGAATATTTTAATGAAACAGTTTAAAAATATTTTCGACCAACAAAAGTTAGATAATAAATTGTGTATTATTTATAAGGATGATCAGTTTAGAAATTTAAATTTAAGTGTTCTCTTAAATACGCTTATTGACTTTGTAGACATTTTTCCAGAAACGTGTAAATTGTGTAATTTAGTTTCGACCATTCCTAGCACTAGTGTTTCAGTTGAACGTTATTTTTCTTGTTTAAAACGTATTTTAACATATTTGAGAAATTCTATGTCGCAAGAGATACTAACCGCACTTGCTTTGCTTTCGATAGAAAAAGAATTGTTAATCAAATTATATAACGTTGATAATTTTACTGATACC
This sequence comes from Aquatica leii, assembly GCA_035610365.1. Classification (NCBI taxonomy): domain Eukaryota; kingdom Metazoa; phylum Arthropoda; class Insecta; order Coleoptera; family Lampyridae; genus Aquatica; species Aquatica leii. The sequence goes on from CM069432.1 coordinate 107,007,790, forward strand.
ATTATCAACAAATTTGCACAGTTGAAAGACAGGCGAATAAATTTAACTTATAAGAATCCCTAACATTTTGTTTTTTTTTTTACTCAAGATTTCTCGGCTCCCGTAAAAAATAGTTTAAATAGCCGACATCCCCTGATTAAAAAAATTCGTCTGGACGCTAATTACCTAAGCGCCTACCCTATTTATAGACCCACCAGCCGCCACTGCTGTTTAACCCCAGTTTAAGCCCCTGGACTTTTTTTCTGTATTCGCAAGAATATTGGTGACATTCCTGCGCTTTTTGAAAGTAGATTTGGGTATCCCACGTACACGACAAACTTTATTAAATCTATTATTCTTTATTAAATCTTTATTTATTTAGATCTTTATTAAATTCATATCTATTTTTGTCCACTCGCCATAGCTCTTTTTCTTCTTTTTCTCTTCCATTTCCTGTAAAAAAGGATTTCCTTTTAGTTACGTTTTCTATATTGTACTAGTACAAATTAGGAAAACATATGGTGGTACTATATAGACAACTTAGCACCTAATACTTAAATATGTTATATCTCGCTATTTATAGCATCGTTTCTCCTACGAGACGATTTTTTATCAAATATCAATCAAAACATGCAAATGACTTACGTAAAGGTGCTAAAACCTTATATCATGTCTTTTAAAACTTACAATATCTAACAATTATCAAACAATGTGAAGTACACACATACTTTTTTAGTCGCTGACAACTGGTTCTGAAAAGTTACTATAGACGCCGTTAGAAGTCTCTCAAGCTTTATAATAACGAAAATATTAAAGAGGTACAAATTAGGAGCCGGTACGATATAGGTGACTTTCCCTTACAATTTTTTTAAAATCTTAAAATTTTGGTCATTGATTTTTTTTATGAGTACGTAGGATACCCATGTTTTAACATTAAAAATGTATTTTGTCTTTAAAATAGTTCAGTTTCTTGACTACTGATTTTTTAAAGGTCATTAGTAAGAAAATTGAAAAACCTTGAATTGAATAAACACATAAAAATGTATGTGTTAGGTTCTTATAAACTTTTATAATGATTGTTGTTTATAAAGTATGTATGATTTTAATCAGTTTAATAATTAATAGCTAGTATAGTATATAGTATAGTTTAATGGATTTAATAATTAAAATGAGTTATTTATTACAAATAACTATAAGTTTCTTTCGTGTGTAATCAAATCCTTGAAATTTAGTTACTAAGACAATGCGATGAAGATCAAAAGATCGCATTCTGATTAAGTGATTATAAAAATTATTTCTCAAATTAAACAAAACTCAACAAACACTGTAGCAACGGGCCGGTAAGAAATCGATGCTTGATTTAATTACATGAAGTGCTGACCCATTGCCTGATATCTGCACAGGTCTTGTGCGCCAGTGTCACAACGGCCGTCGTGCGGTTACAGCACGGCGGGTAACAATGGACTAAAATTACTTCGGCAGTTTACCAGCGCCGAAAACTAGCACATAAACATAAATGACCCAGCACTATACGATCGCTACCAACCTGAAATTTACTCTAATACCACGACAGCATATTCATATACAAGGCAAATTTAATATTCGATCAGCACTAAGTCCAAAAATTAAATCAAATTCTACTAAAATAAATATGATAATTGTATTTGACTTAATAAGTCATAAATATTCAAATTCAGTATTATCGCTTATTATACGTGTTTATTGCTTGGACAGTCCCAGTGTTATCGCTGTAGATTCACTTGCCCGTTAAAGTTGTAACTATAAACATAATCCTACCGTTTTAACTTAAGAAAAATGTCATTGTGTCAAAATTGTAATAAAAACATCAACGCACAATCGAAATCTGTTCAATGTGATGGCTGTCAAAACTACATCCACGCAGCTTGTGCAGATCTAACTGCCGACGACGTCAATCGTATTACCCGCTCTAGAGCCAAGTTGTTAAAAATTTATTGCCATACCTGCTTTGCTAGAGTTGATACTATTAAATCTTTACAAGATTTAATAAATAATGTACAGAAGGAAATTATTGAATTAAAGAAAAATTTAAATACAAATATAACTTCTCAAAATGCCAGTTTTGACGTTGAACGGGTTATTAGTGAAATTGATGAAAGGAATCGACGCGAATCGAACATCGTTATCTCAGGGGTGCAAGAAATTGAGACAACTAATGTATGTGATCAAGTAGCTGATATTATATCTCAAGTTGCTCTCGATATATCAACCGAATATTTTCAAAGTTTTAGAATTGGTAATAAACCCAAGTCGACAACTACTCGTCCACGTTTAATTAAAGTTATATTCAACAATGTTCACCACGCCAAAATCGCAATAAAAAACGCTCGATTATTGCATAGTAATCCAAATTTTACCAATGTTTATATCAATCCAGATAGGACTCCCCTGCACTTTAAAAACATAAAAGCTGAGTTTAATATACGGAAAAATGACTTTGAGTCTAACATTAGAATTAGTTACTTTAACAACACTCCCCGTATCACGTTGTAAAAAACTAAAAAACCACCTGCCCAACAAATCCACCTTATCAATATATTACCAAAACATACAAGGACTTAATAGGAAGCTAAATCAACTATACCAGCACTCCATGATATCATTGCTTTTACTGAAAGTTGGTTAAATCCAAGTGTGTTTAATTTTGAAATAAGCGATGAATCATATCTTGTGTACCGAAAAAATCGAGACTTGTGTTCTTCTACTAATATCTAATACTTATAAGTCAATTCAAGTTTCTCTAACTGATTACTATAACTATTTACCAGTTAAGGAAGATATCGTTTGAGTCAAAATATCATTAAACATGACTGCAAACCTGTACGTTTTTAATATTTACATTCCACCAGCGATGAGCTCAGAGGATTATAAAAATATTTTTACATTTTTTGAGTCGTTGCCTTTTTTGTATAATAGTAAATTTATAATTATTAGCGATTTTAACATATCTGATTATAGTTCTAATCTAAACTTAAAAAAATGCAAACTTACACGGAGAGAAATGTTTTCAGATATCATTCGTAAGACGCACAACTTATGCGCAATTTAAGCATAAAAAACAACTACTACTAGCTATTCATAAATTTATAAACCATCGGTATAATTTGTGAATAGTCATGTTAGCATCGATGATGATTATAATTCATAAGTTATGAAGTAAACGATTTCGTTATATATGCGTAATAATCATATCTTTATGAATAATACTCACAAACAATGATCATATTAAGAATAAAATTTTAACCAGGTAATTGTAATATGTGATTTAAGTCACATCTATTATGATTATAATTCACATCCAGTAACGAAGTATTTTCATTATGTATGCTTAATATTCACATTTTTTTATGATTAATATTCATAAACTCTAATTAAATAAAGAATAACTTTTTATGCAGCCAATCATAATATGTGATAAATAAAGTATTGTTTATTAAATGATATTCAGAATAGTGTATTAACAATTATGAATATTAATCATAATTTCGGAGTTAATTTTACTCTTCTTATACGAAATAATCACAAGATATTTCTCATATATATTTTATAAATTAGTAAAAACATATATTTCGAGTTTCAAAAAATGTTTATTTTTTTACGATGATTACACAATTTTAATGCAGCTATAAGTACACCACCATACTTTTACAACTAAATAATTTAAATAGAACACATAACACAAGAACTAATACATAACTAATAACACATAATATCATTATATAATAATAAAACATTATTCAAATAAATAAAACGTAAATAATATAAACAAAACTGAAACAGAACTTGAGCAACAATTTAAAAAAATAATTTTACAAGTTGCTAACCACAAACCTTTTTTTTCTTCTATTGCAGTCAAGATAATTTAACAAAAACGATTTTTAATATTGAAGTTGAAGAACATGAATACAAATAATTTTTGTAATAGGTTTACTTATCATATTGGCAGCAACGTTTATCAATCACTAAGATAAGAACGTCTTCCGGGTTTGGACCGTGTCAATGCTGTAACCGAAGTTGCCAACGTTTCGCCCACTTTCGTAAGGGGCTTCATCAGGGCGTGAGAGAAACCGAAGAACTCAAACAAGCAACCGAAATCTAACTAAAAGTTAGGTAATCAACTTGTGAACCAAGCTAGATTCTAAACTCAGAAAGGTAAGAAAACGATAAGCTTGGAAAAGCAAACGAAAATCTAACAAAGAACCACTACAGAGTTAGGATTCTAGAATCTGGCTTGGTTTACAAGTTGATTACCTAACTCTGTAGTGGTTCTTTGTTAGATTTTCGTTTGCTTTTTCAAGTTTATCGTTTTCTTTCTTACCTTTTCTGAGTTTAGAATCTGGCTTGGTTCACAAGTTGATTACCTAATTTTTGAGAAGTGTTTAGTTAGATTTCGGTTGCTTCTTTGAGTTCTTCGATTTCTCTGACGCCCTGATGAAGCGAAACGTTAGCAACTTCGGTTACAACATTGACACGGTCCAAACCCGGAAGACGTTCTTATCTTAGTATGGACTCCGGCCGTGGAAGCCGTTATAACGTTTATCAAATCCATTATTTTAAAGTAGGCATCAAAAGTTTATAGAAAATTATTGTATAAATACGTAATATTATCCGTTACCAAAGCAAACTAGATTATCATCATCCTTACTACACATATCCGCCACTGTTCTCACTTCAGAACTAAAAACTTCCATGTATTTCCAATGCTAACTTTCCATACCTTATTGTCATTTTCTTATAGCCTTTAGGTTTTACAACTCTTTGCAATACTTTAGTTAAATTATAGCGGCGCAAATCTAGAAATAAGAAGTATGTGTATTAGAAAATGTAAATAAACAGAAAGTGATCAAAAGTGTTTCAACTTTCAATTTAATCTAATTCGTAGCTTTAATATTAATCAAAATAGCAATAATAAACAGATAACTTTGAACATCTTGTATATCTAATTCTAATTCAAGTTAAAGTGATGGTGAATTTCGTTACTTTTGAGTAATCGTTACTATTCGTTACTTTTACTTTTTGTATTCGTTACTTTGATTACTTTGGATACTATGACTACTTTGACAACTGTATGTTTTTGTGGTAATAAATACGGGTACCGAAATATAATTCCTTGAATCGTTTCGCGATAAGGATTGGATTACCTTAGACGTATGTGCATAAATGACTAGAACGTGTTGTAAAATTCTAATTTATGTAAACATTTTTGACAGTAGCTGATACCGGAGAAACTTATCATTTTAAATACAAAACAGAACATATGTACCTACTTTGGATTGTTAGTATTTATAAACGTTTTTAATATTAATTCTAAGAAATGGAAATACGCACAATATATAATGTAAAATTGAGATAAACGGCAAATTAATTCGGTACACTTCATACAAATACATACTTTATAATGTAATATATTTTCGTTACCTACTAGTTTATGCAAGAATTATAAATTTGTATGTGAATGTGTTATAAGTACTAATATTTGTATCTTATGTATATTCGTAGAAAATAATTAATATACAAACATTAGAACTCAAAAAACAGAAATATATGACAATTTTATTACGTTTGGCTTACCTTTTTATCAGTTGACAAAATCACTTCTTTAAATGATGCAATGCACACACTATCTGCGTGTGAAACGTTCTGCTCGTTTTGCTGATGTATCATAATATAAGAAGGTTTTATAACTATAGTGATAACTAGTAAAATATGAAAACAATTCATAACTTTATTACATTTATAAACCATATTCATAATACATGAATACACGTAACGCATACAAATTGCACTCTTAGGAATGTTGTATGCGTATTACGCATAACATCATAATATAATTCATATTTTATAAATTTTATTAAATGTGTAATTTATGAACATACTATTCATAACTAGTGATTGCAGATTTCTCTCCGTGTATTGAATAATTTTTTTACGTATTTTAATCTTATTCAGTATAATACAATAAAAAATAATGATGATCACATTCTGGACTTAATATTATCTAACTTAAATTGTTTTGTTTCTAGAGAAACATCGCTTATATGTAACAGAGATTATTACCCTCATCCGGCTTTAAATAAATTATTAAAAACTGTTGTAGATTATAAAAATCATAGAAAACACTATAACTATACGAGTTAATTGGTAATTATGATTGGGATCAACTTAATTCTTTTAACGATATTGACACAGCAGTAGAATTTTTCTATTCAGTTTTATATAACTTTTTTGATCAACGTATACCTCCTAAACAAACTAATACAACTTCATTTCCTCCTTGGTTTAATTATACATACGGCAAACATTGGAAAAAAAATCACTTTTTTAAAATGCACAAAAAGTTCCCACTCAATGACAATTATGTAGAAAAATTTAAATATTACCGTGCTAAGATTAAATCAGACATAAAAGCGTCGTGCCAAATTTACATTAAATCATGCGAATCTTCAATTAACTCAAATCCAAATCAATTTTGGAATTTTATAAATTCACAAAAATCAACCTCTTTTCAACCTCATATTATGTCACTGAACAACGAATATTTTTCGTCTACTACACAAATTGCAGAAGGTTTTCCTAAGTCCTTTAAACGTGTATATACAGCTTCGTCTATCGATTTAGATACAAATAATTACACGTTTTCACGTAACCTTATCTACTGATTATATATTTCTATAAATGATAATAAAACTGCAATAAAAAAACAATTAAAAATAATCTATCACACGGGCCGGATCTTGTTCCAAATATTATAATAAAAGATTGTACCAAACCATTATCAAAAACTCTTTTTTATATATTTTATTTGGCAATAAAAACCAATAGTTTCCCTACTGCCTGGAAACTGGGTCGAGTAGTTTCTATACATAAATCAGGAGATCGAAGTAAAATTATTAATTATAGGCCAGTGACAATTCTTTCTAATTTTAGTAAAATATTTGAAAGTATTTTGTACCAAACCATTTATTTCAATATTAAAAGCCGGTTGTCATTCTCACAACACGGTTTTATGAAAAGTAGATCAACTACTACGAACTTGTGCTATTTTACTCATTATATTGAAACAGTTTTAGACAACAAAGGCCAAGTTGATGTAATCTATACAGACTTTGCAAAAGCCTTTGATACTGTTGACCATAACATTATAATACAAAAATTACATGTTTTTGGACTCTCATCTTTACTAATATCACTTTTGTCTTCATACCTTCAAAATCGTCTCTTGACAATTAGCTTTCGCGGATACAATACAACACCCTTTCATGCCATTTCGGGTATCCCACAAGGATCAAACCTTGGGCCTCTACTATTTTTAATATTTATTGATGACATTAATGATGTTATCAAGTCGGAACGTTTACTCTTTGCTGATGACCTAAAAATTTTTAGAAATGTCGAATCAATTGAGGACTGCATTGCAATTTAAAACGATCTTTAAAGCATTAACAACTGGTGTAATTTAAACAAACTAAATCTTAATTTTGATAAATTCAAAATTGTTTCTTTTACACGTAAATTGATCACAACCGAATTTTGTTATTCTATTAATAATATACCTGTTACTCGATGCGAAAATATTAAAGACTTAGGTGTTATCTTTGATAAAGAACTTACTTTCGATTTACATATTAACACAATTTGTTCTTCTGCTATAAAAATGCTAGCATTTATTATTTGCAAATATTAATATTTCTCTAATATGCAAGTAATATATACATTATACTATGCATTTGTTAGATCTAAGCTAAGGTATTGTTCAGTAATATGGGACCCCATTTACCAAACTCAAAAAACTGTAATTGAAAAAATCCAACATAAATTCTTGAAATACATTTACTTTAAAATCATAAGGTCTTATCCACCTAGTGAATTATCTTATAATTTACTCCAGATATTTTCAATAAAATCTTTACAGGAACGACGAAACTCTAGCTCTGAGAAATTTCTAGAAAAACTTATATATAATAAATTAGACGATCCAATTTCCTTACAGAACCTAAATTTCCACTGCTCATCAGTTCACACTAGAAATCTAAAATTTTTTTATCTTGAACACGCACGGACAAATATATATTTCAAATCACCAATTAATCGGATGTGTTCAAATTATAATAGAATTAAGTAATCTCCTTTTCTTTGTTTTCGCACTATTTTTTATTTTAAAATACTAAAAATGTTTTTTTGTAACGAGCTATATATATATTTAATCATATTTTATAAATCATGTATATTTTAAGTTATTCTTTGCTGTATATGAATTATAGTGTATATATTTTTTTACATGTATGTACGTGCAGAAACTAATTTGTATCTGTCCTATCATTAGATTTCTTTTCTGTTGGACAGATGTATTAAAATAAATAAATAAATATTACGCTTCCATGGATACAAATCATCGTCTATAATCACTTGGGGCAATGCTATTAAAGTCTTCCTATACACAAAATTTGAAAGAAAAGCACTTTGCGATTGGACTAAAAATTGAGGAATTGAATAGTTGAACTCTTAAAATAATGTTAAACAAATTGACTTTTTATTCACTGTTTAATATATAAAATAATATATAACTAAATAAAAAACAATTTATCTATTAATTGGAATCAATTAAGTAGATATTCGGTTAATTGGGCGGCACTATTCTGTAATAAGTATTTTATTATTAATTGAATCTAAGCTGAAAATTAGAAGAATAATAGTAGATTACATACCGAGGCGGAAAGTATTCCATTTCTGTCGAGAGAACTATAGTTTACCGAGAGGCATAGCCTCGAGGTGAACTAGTTCTCGAGACAAATGGAACACTTTTGCCAAGGTTTGTATAAAATTTTATTCACAATCAGCCATTAAATAAAATAAATAACATAAAACTAATAAAAAATGAATGAAAACCTACTTCCAAAATATTATCGTTTATTTCGGTAAAAAATTAAAACGTAGTAGACACACTTCACAATTGACATATACGTATTTAATTTATGATTGTCATTTTATCAAATTAGTTAAAACATAACACACACGAATTGCAGATTCGGAAAGTGTACATTACTGACCGCGAGGTTTCATTACATACTCGTTTTTTTTAACCATGGAAACCGCTCACTTACCAACCTTTAAGAGGTTCGGGAAACTGTACGTTACTAACTGAGTGTGAATAAATACTTTGTTCACCCTAAGCAATCTTCCACTATCACGATCCCGATTCTAAGCCATAATTTAATTACAGCCTCCACTTTTTGCTGTGTAGCATTTTGAGTTAGTAGGTTTACAGCAACTGAAATAAAAGCATGAAATGATTATTGAGCAACTGAAGTTAGTATAACAAATGTTACTCTTACCGATTATCAATTTTAAAAATATTTTTATATTGTTGAAACCCATGTTTTGCTTTTTGTCCTGACAAATTTATTTTAATGGCTATTTGATTGGTTCTTATCCTAGTTAAAGTTCATCGGGTATTGTAGATGATATCCCTTCTACCAATTACTTGGAATGTTGTATACAAAATCAAAAAAAAATTTAAATTTTTCGCATAACAAATGTATTAGGTATGTGAACCTGTATAAAGATATGTTTTCTTAATTAAAATTATTTGAAAATTTAATCTTTTTTCTAGTATTGTAAACATGGATAAAGTTAAAATAATGTGTAACTATATTAATCATATACTTATCATCCAACAGTAAATCGTTGAACGTTTTTAACTCATCTACAGTCGCTAATTTTGTAAAGGAGGTTTTGATGAACCACGAAAATTGCTATTGAAAATGACCGTTCTTCTAAATAATTGAGTATTCTGCACAGTATAGGCGAAAAAGACAAAACGATCTAACTCTAATGCATCTGGGTAATCACCATGAAATCAAACTATAATTGTTGATTGTACTACAATTTGATGCAGGTTAATAATTGTCAATACTAACATTAGATTTTGTCATGTTCCTTGAACTGCATGACAATGCGTCGACATTAATTAATTAACCAATTATATTTTCTATATTGCACTTAAGGTGATGATAAACAGTTCGTTTACTTTTATTTTTAAAGCATGTTAGCACCAGTATGCTTTATTGTAGTAGTTACTGGCTTGCAAAGTTCAAATAAATAGTTATACCTACGAATAATGAAACTTATCTTAGTGATTACTTACCTTGTTAGCTTATTCATGATCACCAAACTTAATATAAATGATTTATTATAATAATAAAGTTCGTTCAGACAAACACACACAAACAATAATTTTGAGGTTACATCAGGTTAAATGCGCGAAAAACAAAAATTGCGCGATACTCTGTTAATCCGCGTTTAGTAAAACAAGAAATCAACATTTTAATTCACTAATACTAAGTAAAAAAGTCACTAGCAGCGCAATCAGTGATTCATTGCAAACTCTGGATTAGATAACTAACAGAAATCTGGATAGACGTTAATGGGACAGCAACCAACCGATACATCACATTCTGTATAGCTTAGCGTGTATTGGTACAGCATTGGCATAGCATTAGCGTTCTGCACCCAACGTTTTACCAGCATAAAACCGCCTGTCGGCCAGAGCTGGGCAGTAGTTAACTACAAAGTAGTTAAGCTACTAATCTAACTACTTTATTGTTGACGATAGTTGTATTCTATTTATTCAAGTTACTTTAATTTAATAATGTAACTGTAGTTGGAATAAATTACTTTTTTCGAGTAATCGTATTTAAAAAGTAGTTAGCTACCCTATTTTAACTACAAAAATAGTTAAACTACTTTGTTAATAGCTTAACTACTTTACTAGTAATTAAACTACTTTATTAGCGGCTTCAATTACATACAATGGCTACAATTATTCAGCTTGCATTGCAGTTTCGCAGGTTAAAACGTGTCCTTCAAGTAATGAACAGTAACGCAGAAGTAAACATGGATGTAAAGATTATTCAAAAACATTGTATAAATGCAGCAAACCTAATTTGTTTCGAAATGTTAAATGCCTCTGATCTAAACGTAAACAAAGTATTACTTCAACAAAAGTTTTTTGAGATTGATGAACCTGCTTTGTCTAAAAAGTTACACATTTCTTCTGATACTGAGAATGAACATGCTCACAAAAGCAGAATAATAGAACTGGAATTGTTAAAACACCTGGAAGATAAGAGAATTGATATATCTAATTGAGATTATTATTTTAAATGTTCATTAGATATAGTACAATTTTACCTTTACCATCAGCTGCTGTCGAGCGATTATTTTCGTTTTTCACTCATAAATTCGCTCAAAAGAAATGCATTGGCTGATGCTCTTTTTGAAAAGTTACTTTTATGAAAAGGAAATGAATATTAAATACCACAATACGTTTATTACTTTAAGTTCTGTTTTTAGGTTTAGGTTTATTTTATTAATTTTTTTTTGAGAATTTCTAATAAAATAGATATACATGATAATAGAATAATAGTAGTTACGTTAAAATTGTTTTACTGTTTTCGTGTGAGCGTGATTGATTTACTTTGTCTTCTTTGATGTAATAATAATTCAGTGTCTATAAGTACTTATGTTTATATGACTAAAAGTGGTATAACATAAATCGTCTTAAAACTCCTTTTTCTACAAGTAGTTGAAAAAAAAACTTATATTTTAGAATACAACTGTTGAGTAGTTAGTAACCTAACTACTTTTGGATTTACGGTAGTTAGTAGTTAGTAACTTACACTACTTTTAAAAAGTAGTAACTTTAGTTAGTAGTTAACTACTTTTACAAAGTAACTTGCCCAGCTCTGCTGTCGGCCAATACTTACATGTTTATTGGGAAACTACAAACGACTGATAGTGATACTTGCTTTGAACACTAATCTTTTCTATTGTTTGGCACCATGTAGATGTAGTTGTATACTGCGGAATTCATATTTAAATGAAATTGTTTTTACTTAATACTTTATTCCTTAGAAACTATATACTTAGTTTTACAGTAACATTATTGTGATTTGAATAAGTCTTATTTTAAGTAGAGTTTTGAATAATTCTTATTTTCTTTCTTGTTTTCGTAAATTATTTCTAAATTTTGTAATTCTCTACAACTAGTTTCAACGATATTTTTTCGAAACTACAAAGGAATGAAATAATTAAGTTATTCTAATAATCCTATTTTTGTAACTAGAAATACATATTGTGAGATAACAGATCAATGACTAACATTAGTGAAGTCAAATATAACGGTTCTTTTAATTGCATGGATGCAAGAGGCAAAGCATTGGCGGTCTCAGTCAGTGTATACTCTGAAGTAGTAAATAATGTGTATAGACCACAACATATATTAAGTAAGTTCAAACAACATAACGTAGTAAGACTTTTTCAGGAAATAATTAGTATTGTATATGAATTACAATTATTTGTCATTGTTATTATCATTTTCAAAGCGATATCGACTAATTGTGGTGTGTATTATTATTTGCGTAAATGTATGTAGAAAAAAACTTGTTAATCGTCTAAAAATATCCTGAATGAAATATACGTAGTTTTTGATGCGTTCTTTGTTACACGTATTTACAGGCAACACACATTACAGAAATAGTTTATATTCCAGTTACTTACATCTTTAGTATGCATAAAGTCTAAACAATTAATGTTTCGATTATAAAAACAAAGTATTTTAAAAACAGTCACTTTAAATACAGTTTAATTGTAGTAAGAGATCTGATATTTTTATTTAATACTTACAAACCGAATAAAGCAATTACGTCAACCTTGTTCTAAAAACAGCCATGACGAATAGTGCATTCTTTTTATCGCTTTTGTTTTTAGGTATGTATAAAACCTGGTAACAAGTGTCGTTTTGTTGTGTTCTTTTTTATCAACAGTAAAAAATCCTCAAGAGCATGTTTTTATCAAATAAGTTTTTATAAAAAGAATTACATAACTACCCCAACGTCTAGAATTTAATCAAAATATCAACTTTATGTTTAGTATGAAGTAATTAACGATTTTTAATTAAATTTTAATTTAAAAATGTTCATATAACGTTTCAATAAATTTTGGAATTGAAAAAAATGGAGCCATGTAAGAAAGTAAAAATATGTTTTTTTTATCAGAAATTGGAGGAAGAGTAATATTTAAAAGATAATAATTATCATTAGCTAAATTATAAATATTTAGTTTATATTATAACTAACCAGCTAAAAAGAGGAACGATGCAAGAACGCATTTATGTAAAATACCGCCCCCCTAGGCCGCGATTACACTACAGTAGCGTACGATCATGCATTTCAGTTTCTCAACACCACTTTTTTATTGTGCGCTTGTTTATTTAAAAGAAATAGTAGGTACTCCTGAAAAATAATAGATTTGCGATTAAAGTACATTCTTACATAATTTGGAAACAGATTTGTTTAAAACACCTTTTCACCTAAATCGCCACCTGTATCTTTTTCAAACACATATCGTATATTTAGTAGATAAGATAAGCACATGCGTCATTATAAATTTATTCGCACAAAGAACATGTTTATGTTACAAAAAAACTTGTTATTAAAATCATAATAACCGAATTATTCATATGTATGTAATTCATTTTTAAATGTTCTGGAATTATGCTGCACACCACTGTATTTTAAGTTGCAACTTATTCGTAAGTAATTTCCTTTGAAGATAAAAGTTAACCAATGCAATTTTAGTTTCATATCATTTAATACTACTTTTACAATGCGGTATGCTATGATTATCAAACGTGTGGTTTTCAATACATAGTTATTTCGATAATATGTTACATCGCTAACAAAAATGTTGGTACTACATTAGGTGCGCAAAAAATGTTTGACGTTCCCAATTTTACGTAAGACAAGGTATAAAAATAAATTTATCACAATTTTAATTTTCCACATTTACAAAGCACCTATATACACCAAGTTAACTGTGGTTATTTAACTGATACTAGACGTGATCTAACGTAGGAGATAATTTTTGTGGATATTTAAAACAAGTTCTAAATAATTATGTAGATTTTGGTACAAAGTTGCTTGTATGACACGATGCAAAAAATCCGTTAGCTTTAGAATGTTTTTCAAAAGTAAATTTAATGCTAGTATGTAATGAATTTAGAAAGTTAAAACATAGGTCTAAGTGATAATTATTATCTTTAAATACAACTAACGTATTATCGGCATTATTTTATAGTAAATAAAATGTTTTTGATTAAGTTATTCTAAAGAAGTTTATTAACTTCTAAATTAGTAAAGAAAATTTCAACAAGTATTGGTAAAATATTGTTACCCATAAGTAGACTTGTCTTTTGAATAAAATTTGATTATTGAAAATGGAAAAAGAATTGATTTAAACATAAGCTTAGACATTCAGATAAAAAATTGCAGATATGTTCAAGAAGGTTATATTCAAATAGATATTTATTAATTGTATTAGAACAATCTATAAAAGGAATGCTTGGAAAAAAATTAACAATATCAAAAGATATAAGAAAACGTTTTTAATCAAAACTTAAATTAATTCATTAATCATAATAATAAAAATAATGTTCTAATGCAACATTTCAAATATTTAAATTTGAAACCAAATAATTCGAAAATTACGGACATCTTACATTTATTACTGCCCTAAGTTTATTGACACTTTGAAATAAAAAGAATAAAAAACGATTATAATGATGTTATGATTAGAGGTGAGTGATATAGTATTTTGTGTATCGAATATTGATACCACTACTCAGACCTAGTTATGTTGTTTAATTTAGTTCTAAGAACTAAACATTTTTTCTCAGTAATTTACTGACACCAAAAATAAATACAAAATAATGTTATCACAACGTTTTTATTCTAAGAACTGCACAAGTACACTAAAAACAACTAGAAGATAACGTAGGTCAGTTAAAATACGTACTTGAATAAATTAATAAATGCACTGCAAACATAAAACTATACATGCAAAACGGTATTTAATTATTTTAAGTTTTAATTGAGCAGCAGGATTCAGCTGACTTTTTTTGTTGTACTTAGAATGTGCAATCGATGCAAAATACGGAAAATACATTGTTATCCGATTCTTAAAACTTACTTAATTTAAGTGGAGGGTACGTTGAAGACGATATTTTTAATGCAGATTATAAATTATTTTCAAAAAACAGACATTGTTAAACATGATTTTCAAGAAAGATGAGTCAAATTTGATTGGGATGAAGATGATTTTCTTCCACTATCTTACTCAGTCAAAATTATTTCGAGCTTTATATGCAACTTTAGCAGATATCAACGATATGGCATTTAAAGATTTCGTTAACGTGTACAAGAATTTGTGTATAATGCAACAGCACACAGAAAAAAATTTGGAGAGCGTCATTGAAAATATGTCAGTATAGTTAGCCCCGCCTTTTTTGATAAACTAAAAAATATTATTGTGCTGAATAGTGTTCAGTATGTGCTACCTTGGGCCGCAAAAACAATTTCCTTTTTTCCATTTACTGTTTTCACAAAAACCATCAATTTTTACGAAAACTGATAGCCTCGTTTTTTTCGATAAAATCAAAAACAACTAGTGTGCTGAAATTGTGCCCATTATGTACTACTTTGTGCCGTGAAAACAATTGTTCTTTCTTTTTATTTGCAGGTTTTATGAACAAAAAAAAAGTTTTTACGATAATACATAGCTTCGCCTTTTTCAATAAAATGAAAAGTAATTATTTTGTGCCGCAGAAACAATTTCTATCTTTTCACCATTTGCAGAGTTCATGATGACAAAATTATTATTATGATAGTAGATAAGGTTGTCTTTTTGTTTTATACAAAATGAAAAATGACTTCTTACTGTTTATTGTACTACACTGAAAACAATCCGTGGATACATTTAAGGTTACATGTCTGTAATAGTAAAAAATAATAATTGCAATACTTTATTCATGTTTTCTGCAGTAATATTTAATCATAAATGTAAAGTTACCTATGTAAAAATTGTAATGCGTAATTTTTTTTACTTCGGTTTTTTATAAATATTTTTCAAGTAACCTGTTTTTCAGTGTACTTTGTTTTGTACAAATATATGTTTTTCTCTTCATTTGAAATGAAATATAAAATTACTAGACAAAACTTGCTACTTTGCGCCGCAAATATGTATGTATTTATATATATTTTTTGCGCTTACGAATTTGATGAAAATGACAATATTTTTTACTTTCTGCTGTCGTTCCGTTACATTTACTTACAAATCTCAGGAACTACTAAACAGAACAATTTAAATTTTGTTATATATCTTTTCCAACCACAAATATTATGGTCATCTTCCAAGTTATCGGCTCTGAATTATTAATAATAAATGTTTTCCTAGAAGGAGATTTAATTTTGTTCTGCAGTTTTTGAACGAAGTGAAACTTTTACTACAAACGTTCAAGTTCAAAAACCCCAATTGGCGTAATAATATACCAAAAAGTTTCGCTTTATTAAAAACTTTATACAAAACTAAAATTCCTCCTAAGAACACGTTTATTGTCAATTGTTCTAAAATCGATGACTTGAAAGATTACTACAATAGTATGTAAATATTTGTGGGTACTTGCTAAAATGTGATTAATAATATCGACGCGCGTTCCAGAGTTGTAGATCGACAGAAACCTCGCCTTAATGTGTTCAAATTTTTTGCCAGAAATTTGAAATATGATGAATCTCTATTCTAAACCAATTAGTTTGTCGTTTGAGTTTAAAAAATTTTAACAACATCAAGGTACAGAGACTATATTGGTTCAAATTTTTTATAGTTATTGTAAGCAAAGCTGCATGTTTTTTTTTTACCTAATGATGGCATCTATTAGAAACCAACAATTTCTGGGCCACATCAACGCACACAGAGCAATCGAGCTTACTATAGAAAAAGAGCAAAATGGAAATCTACTTTTCTTAGACGTGAAGAGACCTCAAAAGGAAAGCTACAACTTGCAGTATATAGAAAAAAGATGCACCTTAAAAAAGCACTTAGGAGGAACTGCTACAGAGACACCAACATAAAGAAAGTTACGAAGGAAAAGTGGATTTTGCAAACAGAATCACCAAGAGGGATAACTTGTACTGTATCTACAAATCTTACATTTCCCAAATTGTTGTTAGGGCACAAGATAGCACAGCACAATAGTAATTTTTTAGTTTATCAAAAAAAGTGGGACTAATAACAAGCAAGTAATGGATATTTGCATATCTATCACTTCTAAAAAAAATTTAAAAAATGAAAGTGATATCGTGGAATAATTTGAACAGGAAATTACCATCTCAACATTTCAAGAAATCTTGTATATCGAAAAAATGAGAACTTTATTAAATCAAGAGAAAATGTGCTAAATACGTGTTTTCTTATTATAACGTTTTTACTAGTAAATTAATGACAATAAATTATTTTTTCAAAAATTGACAAATATTCTATAACATGTCATTTTAGTTCAATAATAACAACCAATTTATTATTCCGTTTTAGTTGGACTTATTGTTATTGTTCCGATATAATTATACATTTTTTGACATTTGTGTAACTTTCGTAGATTTAATTTGAGTATCATTTATATATATACATTCTTGTTAAATTATGTAAGAATTATAATTTTATAACTTGAAGCACCTTAGGTAAAAGGCGTATTTGTCATCATAAAATAAGAAGCGTAAAAAAATCGTGTGTTCACTTTCCAGCAATTGTACGTGTCCTTGTATAAACAAATGCTGAAAGCGAATTCGATATACATACAAGATAACAAAAAAGAAGATAAGACTGTCACAATAATTAGAATATAACGATATACATACAAATATTTAGCCATCTGCAAAAAAATAGATGTACCATAGTTACAAAATCTCTACAATTCATTTTCTGACTGACTATTCTTTGGGTAGCGCTATTACAGCGCTAATCTCACAAGTGTATTGCCGCCAAACTAATTTCATTTGGTCGCCAGAAAAGTACCGTCTAATTTAATGCATGCGGTTGGCTATCTGTATACCTTATTTATCTGTGATTAAACATAGAAATATCTATGAAAGTGTAGTATCTGTGTGACTAAATTTTAGTAATGTCTTATAAAGTTCAAAATAGTAAGTTCAAAAACAGAGTTTTTGTGTATTTTAAACTAACTGGGTTTTACATATTAATTTTTCAACTTTCTCTATGGTTAATTAAAAACTACTTCATTTTGAAAAACACTAAATAATGTCTTTTGATATTAGTGTAGACATTCATTTAAAATTTTAATTAATAGTATATTTCTGTTAGTTGTGTCTAAAGTGTTCAACATTTTTCGAGCATTGTCTCGAAGTTGACAATAACTTCGAGAACATTTCAATACTTAAGTACAAGTTTTTAGTGTTTTCAGTGCATAATTATGATCTGATCTCTGTACAATACAGATAACTGATACTTATGAGACAAAATTTAGAATATGTAGTTCGACCGGTTCTAAATTACCGCTTCACAATACTGAGATGAGAACTAAACTTAACGAAACAGGTCATACTCTGAAAACGAATTAATAAAAAATTTTAACACTTTAAAAATACTACTAATATACACTTACGTGCATAGAAATCGGCTCACTGTAAACTTTCGACTTTAACAATAGTTTTTTTAGAAACCATTAATTAGATCAAAATCAGAAATATGCTGTTTGAAAAACAATTTCATATGTTTCAATATGAGTTTAAATTATTCAAGAGTGCTTATTGTTTGTATGCGTAGCAATCGGTAAGCAAATGAAACGTATTTATGTGAACGTTTTAAGGAGAATAACAAACTTATGAAAGATTGAAATATTGTCTTTGCAATTGAAATTCGCACATTTTTCGTTTTTCATAAATTTACAGTAAGACCCCGCTTAACGCTGTTTCGTTTAGCGATGTTTCGGTTTAGCGCTCTTCTATTTCAACCCGGTGCTAGTTTCCAAATATGTACCTAACATATCCAAAACAGTGTATGTATATACTTACAATAAACTAATACACTGCAAAAGGTAGTCTTTACCGAATGCCACGGGAAGCGCAATATGCGTTATTTTAGTAACTCAGTAACAAGTGACGCTGATAATTGTGCTAAGGGCGCCAGTGGCAGGTAATTTTGAATTTTTTCTACACAAGGTTAAACTTTTCCTGTACCTCATTTTGATAGTACATATATTGAAGTTACAATATGAATCAATGTACGCCATAATTAAAACTGTAATGTACGATGACAGAATTTTATTATGTGTAGATTGTTTGTACGCTTATAATCCATTTCGCATTTAGAAATGTAAGATAGTTAGGAAGAATAAGAATAATAATAAAAAATGTTTTTACACATGTTTAGAAACTTGAAACGTAATTTATAATCGAACAGGCTATAGCAACAATAATAGTAATAACGAACGAACGATAACATAAATAAAACAAAACGAAATATTTTTAACAAATTGAAATGTCGACCGTCTGTTTCCAAACACTTACAAATTTTTGTTTGAAAATCAGTGTTAACTCTGGTTAACAGTTGCAAGGTTATAGTTTTAAATGTGTCATTTATGCGTCTTTTCATATTGTGTAGCGTGCAAATACCCCTTTCTCTACTCTATGTTACAATATTTCGTAATTTTATACAACTCGTAGATGAAAATACCTCTAAAACAACATGTAATGGTAGTAAAGGTGCCTCATTATTCCGTTCTCATTCAAAATAATTTATCAACAAACGTATTTAAAAGCACGTTATATAAATCTATTAATCTTACTTAATAAAAACAACTGGTGTTGTCACGACTTTCCTATAAAGAATGACGAAAGAAAAAAGTGATATATACACGTTTCTATTGACTTTCTAGCATGCTATCATTTTTCTAAAGTTATTTTTCTCGAATTCTTTAAGATACAACCGAAATATGGCAAATTAAGCTGATGTCAAATCGACTAACCCCTGTATTAGTGCGTTTCGATATTGTTTTCTCCTTTAGTAAACCAGTGAAAATTATTATTTTTAACGTATTTTGCTTTCCTTTCAAGATATATAATTTTTTTCTAAAAAAAGAATTGTCACAGGCAGGATTCGAACCTAGATTATATACGGAATTCACTTTAAATTTTAAATCAAATATCTAAAAAACTGTTAATGTTAAAAAAATTTATTTGAATAAGTTGTTAAGAAGAATTATGTCTATAAGAAACTGTGAAAGTAATTCCAATAATTTACGTACGTACAAAAATTGCTATACTTTTTTATTAAAATTAAAGCACAACTGTCATCCCTGTTTTTACTACACTGTCGAAAGATAAATAATTGTAATTCTTCTTTTTCTTGTTACCACAAGTAATTAGTTTTAATTTTAAATAATGGATATAAAATACAATTTTTTTATTAAATTCAATCAGTAAATTTAAGTATACTACTATATGTATTTTTTTAAATTTCATACATATTTGAAATGCAATTAAATATTGTTATATCTCCTCTTCGAATAAGTCTGTTCATTTCTGTTTCAAATTAAAACTAAAATGAAGGAATCTTTTTGGAATAATTTGTAGTTGTTAGTCAAACCTTTTTGGAGTTTTATTTTCTAATTGGATACATCATTTCTTTTTATTAATGGTGTCAACAAACTATTTAATGTAACATGTCTGTAGATTTTGATTTAGGTATTTGGTACAAAATTAATTTTTTTAAATGTTTTATTATTTGTTTGATAGTCGCAGATTTGATTACACTTTTATTTTGATATTTTTTTGTACTGCTATAATTTTATTTTCCAAATTAACAACTTGTTAATCAAATACACCCTGCATGTACCTATTTACTGTTTTATAATTTTTGTTTTTTTTTGTTGCAAATCGGATATTGTTATCATTCGGTTATTATTATCAAAAATCCAAATCTTAATGTGATCCTATTAAACGGCGGCGTTTCACACGATTTAACAGATTTCTTTAAATAAATGTATATATTATATCTGGGACTTTTGTATATTAATGGTTTTGTTTACAATTTAAAATGTTGTATGTATTCATCAGCTTTTTTATTATGTAGACAAAGAATCTGCAACTGGTCCCCGATGCGGCAGTGTTTTGATAAGAAATAATAAAACCTTATAGTATTTTTCAAATGAAGAATAACTTTTTGTTTTGTTTGTAAAAGTTTTTATTATAGATGGTGCGTATTTATTATTATTATATATTATATTACACATCAAAAAGAAATCAGCAAGCAAAACGAGCAACAGAAGCTCAAAACAACAATAATTATTTAATATATGTTTTGTATCATTATTTATTTCTAATCTTACTGTCCAATTAGAATAATCTTCTTGTTCTTGTTCTTGTTAAAATCAAAATTCTAAAACTGGACATTCTTTCGATAATTCGAAATGCAACGTTAATTAAAATTCCCCAAAAATTCTAGCGAGGACTCAGAACAAAGACTCTTGTAGCGTTGAACGTTTATTTACTGACGATCCATCTGATTAGGTCGTTTCTGAAACATTATTGAATATTTTATTCAAAAAGGATACTTTTGCAAAATATTAAATTTGCTGCACTAATACAAACAAAAAAAATGTTACAATCAAAATTTACATAACATGTTTAAAAAAATCTAAATTTTAAGTGAAATAAATTTAATTTTACGTGACCTGCAGTATTAAATAGTTTGTTGACACCATTAATAAAAAGAAATCAAAAAGAACGATAAGATGTTTAATTCACTGTCTTAAGACACATTTCTTTTCAGTAATTTGCCGACAATAAAACTAATTGAAATTGTTATTCCAAGAACGCATATGCTTTCTAATGTAATTTTTGAAGATAATGTATTTACAGAAGTTTAAATAATTTAATGTTATTTAGACACTGCAAAAATAAAGCTAAACATGCAAAACAATTCTTAGGTACAATGATACATTTTTTTTACTCTAAACAAGCGTAAAAAGTGTAAAAATTCAGCTAAAAAACGTATGCAAAATAGGTTATTGTTAATCTCCTCCTTCTCATAGAGGAATCTTAAAAAAATTGTGTTAAGTCTAATTAAGAAGGGAAATACTCGTAATATACAATTTACCGTTATTGTTCATGTATAGAAACAATCCTTACGGGACTGATAACATTATCCGTGATTCCAATAAGCAGCGTGCACTGTATTAATTTTTTAGAATTTATTTATAAGTTCGCAAGTTTAAAATAAGTTCCTTTTCACATTTTCTGCGGTATGTTTGTGTACTCTGCTAAAGGTCTGCATATCATTTTATAAATAGAGATTAAAGTCTTTAGCTTAATGTGTTTTCTGTTGATGCATTTGAAATGTTTTGACTTTTGAATCATATCTATGTTTTTAAATTTTTTGTGCATTTAATTTAAAACTTAAACAATATATTATATTTGTCGTAAATTTAACATACAATTTGTATACGTTGTGTTCCACGCTAGGGGTACCCCATGGGATTTAACATGGATAAATTGAAATTATTTTTTTCCTGCTTCTTCAATTAAAAAATTACAAAAATTTTAACGCAGATGTAAAGTGGCACTTAAAACGTTTCTAAAAACAATTTTTTGATTATAATTTGATAATTAATAAATTAATTACAGGCATTTGAAATTCAAAATTTTGAAGGTTTTTCGCGCATGCGATTCAGATCGGCTATCTTCGGGTTTTAAAGTAATATGCATGCTAAAATTAAATTGTAGCCCGTCAAATCAACATTATGCAACTTTATTTTTGAGGAAATGGAAATTTGAAGAACGAAGACTAGAAAAATTACATTTGAAAATTTTCTGTAGGCTAAAAAAACCAAATTGCGCCCGCATTTGCGTGCTAATAAACCAGCTTATGATTCCAAAATGAAATAAACTTGAATTATGTTCAAGTAAATAGGTATTAAAAATCAAGTTTGCATTGATTTGTTATAAAACATTTGAAGTGTTGACAGTTTTGATAGAATTGTTTTACAAGCTTCGAAAATGAATGTAGAAGAAAAATTCTTGTGGTAAAACAATATTTTCGAGGTGTTTCAAAGGTCCAAATTCGAGAAGACTGCTGGTTTTTTCGCAGATAGACCAATACCTTCTTTAAAGAGTATCAAAAAAACGATACAATTATTTGAAAAAAAAAATTGTATAGTACTTCCAATCAATGTAAAATTTTCGATTTGTTTGCGAATAACCCAAATGTATGTTTCCAATGTACCAAAGATCTGCTTATTTAAAATCTGTATGTTTATTTACATTTGAATTGATGTTATTATATCATAAATATTATCTAATAACCTTGAACTAAATTACACAAAAAACTAATGACAACATTATATTCCATATAATGATAATTACGCCATCATTATTTTTTATTATTGTGGACATTATCGTTAAGAATATTGAAAAAAAAACAATCAAAATAATGATTAGATTGACCATTGATGTTCCAAGTACAAATTCTGCATACTTCATATTACAGAGAATACATCAAATACTAAAGTTCCCGTTAATGTACTTTCACTTATGTCATACAAAATAAAAATGAAGGTCATATAGCAAAGTTAGCGTAATTCATCGCAAAACATAGAATTAGTTTTTATTCTGATCACGTGCAACTATCTTCATTTGTAGTTTCCATTATTTATTTAGTGTTAGATAAAGGTAAAGTAATTAGTTGACAATTTCTGATTAAAATTGGAATCGAGCGCATTTAACAAATTTACTTTATTTTTAATAACGACACAGACACATTATCTTTCTTAGAAATATTATTTTACTAAATGATTATTAAAATGTATACAGTTAGATATATGTTCTAATATATTATTTTGGGGTCTCTTATTTTATTTTAGGCATATGTAAAGTATAACGGTGTCGGTGTTTAAATACGATCTCATTTTGTTAATGTAGTATTAAAAATTTAACTAAAACATACCTAAACTTAAATCTGAAGTCATACATAGAACATTATTGCGCAATATACTTATTAATATTGTTAAAGTAGTAGTTAACTTTTTAATAGTAAACAGTATAATCTTGCGATACACGACCTAACATTGTACAATAACGTACGATCTTTGTGCTTAGTAAAACCATATTATTTATTAACAATACAAACTGTAAAAACTGGCTACATTACACTAATTAAAGAAGGGATAGGCGCGAAATACAGAATTTAAACATGTCCTTACAAATGCTATAACTACAACTATCTACTGGTTAATGTCTTGAATTTTGAGAATAGTACTAGTTTGTAAATTGTTACTAAATAGTGCTTTTACACAATTGTAGCAGCTATGTATGAAAACTTTTACATACATTAGTGTCTACCTATATGAACAGGGTTTACTTTGTAGAGATTTCTGTTCTACTTCAAATTTAAGTTTTTCAAGAGATTTTTTTTTCATTTGGAAAATTAAACCATCTCTTTACTGTAAGATATGTTACAACAGTATAGCGTTTGACTTAACTGTTAAGTCTGTTGAACAAATCAAAGACTGGTAAGGGTTATTCTCGTACTAGCCGTCGCAATATCATTAGAATAGGTTCATACCTACGTAAAGAAATGACATATTTTGCATTTTTTATATAAAATTTAAGTTTATAGTAAAAAAAATAATGGCGTTATAGCTTCTAAAAATAAAAGTAAAATTAACGTTGCACACATCTTTATAGATACATCTATACAAATAATTTAAAAAGTATCTGTATAACGAGGAGTGCGATTTTAGAAATTACTTTTTAAATTAATTATTGGTATAATCACATTATTTATTTATATCTTTAACCATAATGATAAGAAAAAATTGCACATATTAAGTAATATCAAATACTTACACTATACAGTATTTAAAATAATTATTTGTTTCAGATAATACTAACAACTGAAACAATATAGGGATAGAGGTACTAACTTTGCAATATGGCTTTTAAACTTAATGTAGAAATTGTTAGTTTGTTGATATTTTTTGCATTGAACTTTTCTGGTAAGTGCATAATTAAAATAAACTATGGAAATGAAAACGCTGATTTTAGGAACAATTACCGGTGATTATGTAATATATACTACATGCTACGTTACTTTAGGATACAATCAGACCATTTGCGCTTTACTGGGAACAAATAACACTAACAATGAAACTGCTAAGCTAGAAGCGGAAGTACAACCGTTTGCCACAAGAATAACTACTACATCAGCTGTCATTGATGCAACTTTTGCGCCATTGTTATGTTTCTTTTTAGGATCATGGAGTGACAAATTTGGTCGTAAACCCGTTATGTTGCTGGGAATTGCAGGTAAATTTTATTACTATATCAGTTTTACACAAAAATCAATCAATTTAAACAATTAACATCTATTTTTATTCTACTTTAAGAAGTTAAATGCCTGTGTAATTATATACATTTATATATTTTTTATTTGTATATCCGCTTACGTTTGTTAAGTCTTTTAATTTGAGCCAACATAAACTTTCTTAATATTGGTGAAGTAGTTCATTGCTCTAAGTGGAGCCTTGTTTAAAATAATAATTGACATTAATTTATAATTTGTTAACTATTTTATTCGGTTAGTATTCTTTATTTATATTCCAATGTTTTAATTTTAGTTTTTAGTTATATATACTGACGATGCTAATTGTTATTAGCGAAACATGTATATTTTCTTAAAATAAAATATTAAAAAAATACAGAAAACTGTGGAGAAGACTTTAAGAATAATAAAATATTATTTTAGAAACTTTCTTACATAACTTAGATTCAGTTAACTATTTAACTGCAGTTAACGACTAAAATTAATAAAGCTCAGTCAGAATCTTTCTGTATTTCAAAAAATCAATTCTTTTTTCTAAACATATTGTGAAAAAAAAATGAATGTTTTATTTTTTACAGGTAGTGCAGGATCTTATTTAATAAAATGTATTATAAGTTCAATACCTGGCGTATCACCTTGGTTCATGCTTATTAGTTCTCTACCGTCAAGCATCACTGGCGGAATATCGGCAACTATCACTGTCATGTTATGTTACATAGCTGACACCACAACAAATCAAGAAAGAGGTATTAAACTGTTTATATTTGAAGGAACTGTTGGTCTAGGGATGGTGGTATCAGCATTAACATGCACACTTGCATTAGATGCTCTCGGATATCCGGCAGTGTTTTTTATTTCTTTCGTATGTGCAGTACTTTCATGGATTTTTGTTTTTATATGTATACCAGAATCTGTGGAGAATCCAGAAAATGAGGTAAGCGCAATAAGCATTATGCAATATACCTGAGTTTTATATTTTAGAATAAATTCCGACGTTTGTTTAATATTGAACTCTTAATAAGTACGATAAAAACCGTATTTAAACCGAGAGATCATTATGAAAGAGGTATACTCTTAACAACTTTTGCTTTACTTGCACTTACTGTTTTCTCATACTTTGGAGTTACTAGTGTATTATTTTTATATTTACGAAATAAATTTTCTTGGTCATTAGGACAATGTACTTTTTATACAAGCGTTATGAGTGTAGTAAGCATTGTTGGGGGAACTATTGGTATAGCGTTATTTTATAAAGTACTACAATTTAAAGAAGCTTCTATAATTTTATTAAGTTTATTTACATGCTTAATAGCAACTATGTTTCAAGGCTCGGCAAAAACTACTTTCGAGTTCTACATTTGTAAGTATTTCATGTTTTAACGTCTTTTTCTTAAATTTGTTTTTATAGCTGGAAGTTTTAATCTTTTAAGTTCTACAGTTAGTCCAATGGGGCGCAATATAATATCGAAAATTATAGAAGTAGAAAACGTTGGGAAAGTGTTTTCAATCCTAATAACCATTGAGGCAATGTTTGCATTAGGTGGAAATTTGTTTTACACATTTATTTACAACAACACATTGACTACTTTACCGTCAGCTTTTTATTTTTTGACATCAGGGTTTTATGGTGTCAATATAATTTTACTTGGGTACGTATGAAAATCAATTTGGACCTCTAAAGCTTTATAATGCATTATTTTAGCGTTATTCTGCTGTTCCAACGATATACCAATCAATTAATTTATGTAGACGTTTCTGAAGAATCGATTAATTAGAAAAATATATGTTCGTTTTTTATAAAAATAATAAGAAATGATAATCGTAAAACGATTTTGAAATAAATCTGTGATATTTGCGTAATTTTAGGTTAAGGACTGACAGTTTGATTTTCAACTACTTCACATATTTTTGAAATATCCACCGTGTTTTGTACTTGACGTTTCTAAGGTTTTTTTGCATCACGCTTGAATATAAAATATAAAAGTAGCATAAACTTTATAGTAATAAAATTATATAAAATAGAGTGTCTTTAAATTAACTGTTTTAAATGTTCTAACACAATTGTGCTTGTATATGACGTTTCGATATTATTTAAATAAAGTTAGTACTACTATAAAATAAAATTTTATTTTTAAGTATTGCATAATAATATAAATAATACATTTATTTGTATTATGTGATGCCTGTAATCAAGTTTATACGCTAAATCTCTAATGCTTTTACTATAACTCAATTAATAGTTTTAAACTTTTTAGGGCAGCAGAGACAAAGAACAATAACTTGGGTGTGACATTTGAGAGACGTTTTCTTTCTAGCTTGGATATTCAGTCGGCGTATTAGCAAATTTAGTTCTCAGATGAGTCTATAACTGGTTAACCGTTACTGCTTTTACTGTTCTTTCTCGTGGTCTTTTTCAGTTCACGCGCGTGTCATCTGAATTATATAATGCGCTTGCTACATGTCAGCAACTGATTGATCGAGTGTTGTGTGTGGATTTGAAACCTTACTATTTCACGTCGTTTCTGATAGGTTATCTCGCTCAGTACCTATACTAGCAGCTGTTCATCTGTCTGAAATTTCCTCTGTTTTTATGCTTAATTTGTCGACTACTGATGGTTATTATAACAATATTCTTAAACATGTCTTGGATACTCATCATAAGTTTGAAAAATGGTCTGTGACGGATAATGTTCTTAATCTTTTTTCTTCTTGTTTTTCTGATATTGGAAAAATAGTAGTTCTTACTGAACAACGAACGAAAGTGATTCGTAACTATTACGGTTACGTAACCAATCTTCCTGTCGCTAGACACTGTGGTGTTTCAAAAACTACGGTTAAAAATTTACAACGTTACTGCCCATACAGCACCCAATATTCTAAAGGTATGTCCACACCAAAGAAACACTGAGGAACATTTTGTTGCTGGTTTCCGTAACCTGTCTATAGAAACAGAAACAAAATTACGGTAAACATTCTGTCTACACCAAAGAAACTCATTTCAGTCACAGTATCATTGTGTTGTTGCAACAAGAAACGTCCCATCTACATCAGTGCAGTGTGTATTTCAATATCCGTAAACAATGTGGTGCGACGATGATTTACAGGCAGCAGTTGCTGCTATTGTTATTATTTTGAAAAAACAGAAAAAACGAGCCCGTAAATGTTGGACTAGGCAGACTCTTTTAGAAAGAGAGACACACGGTGTCGTACATCTGATGAGTTCATTAAAGAAAGATGATTTAATATCAGAATGCAGGATTGATAATGGAAATATAAAAAACTTTTGTCGTATGAGTAGCACTGATTTGGAATGGTTACTGTGCAAAATTAGTTCTTTAATTCCCAAGGAAGACACGAACTATAGAGCTGCTATATCTCCATTGAAATGTCTACTGGTAACACTTCGATTTCTTGCGACGGGAGATTCATATACCTCTCTGATGTACTTATTTCGAATCTCCAAACAAGCAATTTCGTTAGTTGTACCAGAAGTCTGTGATGCTATTATATTAGTTCTTGAAGATCAAATTTAGGTAAGTCGTTACGGTAAGAATTATGGGTAACTAAATTTAAATGAAGCGATGCCCGCAGTAGCTCGGTTCTTGTAGGCAAAATGGGGTGGGTTAGAAATTGTGAGGGGAATATTTAAATCAAAGATGTCGTGGTAGATAAAATTAGTCAAATAGTGATTAGAAATTGTTAGAAATGGGCGCCACACAATTTGTCTAGTTACGGTCCTGTTAAGTAAATTGTAAAAGTTTAACAGGGCTCTAGTAGTAGCGAAGGGTTGCTGAAAAAAAAAACGGGGAAGGTTATGCAATAAATAGCAATCAGTAAATTTGATGTAAATATAATGAATTTAGAATAAATAGCAATTTACAAAATAATCAATAAAATATTCAATTTTGAATTATGCAAACAAAATATGCGTGAAGTTGAGTAAAACAATCGATAATGGATTTCAAATATTACAAAAATACAGGATCTAAATTACCTTGTGTTAAAACAAAAGTAGTAAAACTAATTTAATTATGTTAGGTTCGCAAAACAAACAACAACAAAAAATTTAATTTGGGGCAGCGATCGTTATTCGACAAGACAGTAATTTCAAATTTGAAATACAAAAAAAAAATTACCTTATTACTTCGCTGATGGAACTCCGTGCACGGTATTTCCAGTCGAAGTTTCCTTAAATAAAATATTTAAAACAAACAATTGGCCGTCGGCAAATAACAGCCGAGAATTAGAGTTCGGTTCAAGTTTACTATCTCGTAGATCAGGAGATGCGCGACCAAATTTATGTAGGTTAATAGGTCAGTTACAATTACGTTATAAGTCAACAAAGTTCAAGGTAAATCAGATAACAACTTTTTATAGAAACAAAGAGAAATTAAATTAAGTAAATTAAGCCAAAGTTTAAATAACAAAAGTGAATTTTAAATAGCAAAAAAAAATTGTAAAATTTTAAAGTATAAGGAAAAGTTCTTGAATTTCTAAAGTTGATTAAGCAAGTAGGATTTTGATTAAAAGTTCAATGTAGAAAATCAAATCTTTGAGATTTGCACAAATATGAATTAATTCACAATAAAACGAAGGTTAACCGTTGTTTTTTTTTTCACTTAGCGTCTGTGGAAAAGAAGGACGACTTCGTGTGCGCCGCAACTAATGAGTTGATGCTTGAAGAAAGAAAGTGGGAATAGTAAATGATAAGAAATTGAATTATTGAATTACCTGTGTTACGTTAAAACGATACAGAACGTATTCTTTAGTTTCCTTTATAATTACATATTTAGTCAATAAATTACTTACTTGCAAAACCTTTTATTAGTTCGTTTACTATTTATTTCACATTTGGTGCCGAAACCCGGGAAAGCGCGAATTAGCGGAAAAACCGGAACGTAAACGTGTGTTCAACGATAGTAAAAACGTACAAAAGAAAGTGTAATGGAGCGCGCTGTTAGAGCAAGTTGTAGAGGACAATTGACTAAATTAATAAATAACGCTAAGGATAAATTATTGAATGCTAAAGAGGATTTTAACGAGTTAATTGTGATTCGCGAAAGAATTAAAGGTGCGAGTGAAAGTCTTGAAAGTGCTAACCAACAAATGGTGTCGATAATTCAAGCAGAAGACTATGAGGAGGAGTTTGATAGGGTGTTGGAGTACCAGGATCAAGTCACCGAAATACTCTCTAGGTTACAAATACAAATCGACCATGTAACTAATCAAAACGAAGAACAAAGTGCGTTACGTGCAGGAAGCGAGGCCGCCAGCTCAAGTTTAAGAATTCAACTATCACACCCACCTCAAGGAAATGAAGGTAAAAGTACTGTTAAGTTACCTAAATTAGAGCTGCGCAAATTCAGGGGTGAATTAGAAGATTGGACTTTATTTTGGGAACAGTTTCGAACAGGGGATTCATGACAACGCGTCCCTAGACGCCGTTGCTAAATTCAGCTATTTAGAGCAATCGCTAATCGGTAAAGCTGCAGCGACAATTAGTGGTCTAACACCGTCTGAAAAGTCTTATAAGGACGCTGTCGATTTGTTAAAACACGAATACGGTAATCAACAACGAATAATTGATAGTCACGTGCAAAAACTCTTAGCGATAACGCCTATTAAAAGTAAGATTGATTCTGTAGGTTTACGTAGCTTATACAATACTACTTCGTCAATTACTCGCAATTTATCGTCATTGGGAGTGAACGCGAACGAATACGGGATGATAGTTAAATCTGTTATTCTTAACTCTATGCCTTATGCAATGCGAATCGATTATTATAAACATCACCCTAACGAAACTAACGTAGATATTTCCGAACAAATTACTATTTTGTTAAATTATTTAAAGTTAGAAGTCGAGGCACTTGAAATCGCACAATCACCTCAAAGTTCAAGCGTGCCCTCTGTGTCTGTTACAAATCGCGACGGAAGACGCAAAGAAAGCGACAATCGAAAATTTGATCGTAAAGCAACACGCAATGAATATACCACAGCAGGACTGCTGGCAACAATTAACGAATGCATCTTTTGCAAATCTAAAAATCACATTACGGAGAAATTCAATAACGCTAATGTTACGCTTCAACAAAAAAGGGATATTTTGAAAAAAAAATAATCGTTGCTACCGGTGTTCTAAGCCAAACCATAACTCTAAAACGTGTAAAAATAAAGTTTCTTGTGACAATTGTCATTATCGACATATAACGTCCTTGTGTGATCCTGATTACAGGAAAGGTGAAAATAAATCTAATACGTCCACAAGTTTGTTTACAAAAACTTACGATAATAACCACCAAGTGTATTTACAAACTGCAAAAGCGTATATTTCCTCAATCGATACCGTAAATTCAAATGCTTTTGTCCGCATTATCCTCGACGGCGGATCGCAGCTATCGTACGTTAAAAAAGACGTATCACGAAAATTAGGATTAAAAATACTTGGTACGCGCAAGTTATCAGTGATGCCGTTTGGATGTAACGATAAAATAGCACCCAAATTATATGACATTGTTGAATTAAGGTTGACGTCTCAATACAATGACGAGTCACTTTCGATAACAGCAATCGAAGTTCCTGATATCTGTATCGATTCATTTCCAATACCCAACGTGGTTCATGCAACGATAAATACTTTAAATTTAGCAGATATTTCAATTGGAAACGTACCTACTATAAACGGAATTGTTTTATTGATAGGAGCCGATAATTACTGGAGAGTAACGACCGGCGAATTTATTAGATTATCAGAAGATTTGACTGCAATAAATACAAAGTTGGGTTGGACTCTTCAAGGACCGAATATTAACGAATCGACTAGCGTAAACACAAGCGTTGTATCTACGTTACATATTAATGTGATAGACGAAAAACTTGACATAAGTATGAATCAATTTTGGGACCTAGAAACTATTGGAATTAACGATAAGGAGTCACAGAACGAATTTACCGACGAATTTATCAAGAAACAGATTGTACAAAAAGATAATCGTTTCGAAGTAGCGCTTCCTTGGAAGAACAACTGTGCCATCGACAGCAACTATGACGGTGCATTATCGCGAATGAAAAATCTAATGTTTAAACTTTTCAAAAACTCTCGTTTAATCGATTACGATAAGGAAATACGCCAACTAGTAGACAACAAATTTGCTGAAAAAGTTCCCGCGAAGTGCATTTCTGGTAAAACATATTATATGCCTCATCGACCTGTGTATCGCGAGGACAAGACAACGTCAAGAATTCGTGTAGTGTTTGACGCGTCATCTCACGCGCCCGGTTTCCCATCGTTAAACGAACTTCTGCATCCAGGTGAAAATCTAGTGCAAGACTTAATGACAATTTTATTAAACTTTCGTGTTGGTAGTATCGCAATAACGGCCGACATTGAAAAAGCGTTCTTACAGATACAATTGTGTGAACAAGATCGGGACTGCCACCGATTTTTGTGGTACAAGAATCCAATTACCGATGTAAATAATTTACCGCCTGTACAAAAATATCGAATGGCTAGAGTGACCTTTGGTGTAACAAGTAGTCCGTTTTTGTTATCAGCCACTTTAAAAAAATTATTTACCATTGAATCATCGTGTTATTCGGAAACTGCACATAGTTTATCGCGTTCCTTCTACGTCGATGATTTGGTCTTAACCGTGAACTCATTTAAAAGTGCGATCAAATTATATCGTGAATCTAAAGAGATCCTTAAAAAAGGTGGAATGAATTTACGTAAGTGGTGTACAAACGATCGCAAATTTCAAGCTTTCCTTAACGAATATGAAAGCGAATCTAACGTGCAATCGTGTCCGAAGGTGCTAGGCTTGCAATGGGACATGGCGAGTGACAGTTTGTATTTACATTTAACGTCAACAGTTGCATTTATTAACGAAAACCCAAGTTGTACGAAACGAAACATTTTACAAACTATTGGACGTGTCTATGACCCTTTAGGTATTTTAGCACCATTCACAATAAAAGCTAAAATTTTGTTACAAATCGCGTGGAAAATGAAAATTGACTGGGATACTGAATTACCCTCAGAATATTTTAGTGAATGGCGCAACTGGTGTAACGATTTAGTAAGCTTATCTTCTTACAACATTCCTAGAAACGTTGCATTAAATACGAACTCCAAATTTGAGTTACATTTATTTTCCGATGCAAGTAAAGCGGCATACGGCGCTGTTGCATTTATTCGTGAATTGTCTGAAAATAATGTAAGTGTAAAATTTTTAATTGCTAAAAATCGTGTGGCTCCAATTAAAGGTACTAACAATAGTGACTTAACGCTACCAAAACTTGAATTAACTGCTGCTTTGTGCGCGTCTAGATTAAAAAACTTTATTGTTAAAAATGTAAATTTAAAATTTGACACTGTAAATTTGTGGACTGACTCTAAGATAACGTTGTATTGGATAATCGGTGACGCGTCTAAATGGAAAACGTATATTTACAATCGTGTTATTGAAATACAAAATTTAACAAAAAACTGTGTTTGGAGGCATTGTTCCGGTAACATAAACCCTGCTGATTTGTTAACGCGCGGTGTGCGAGCAAGTGAACTTAGTAAATCTAAAATTTGGCTTAATGGACCAGAAATACTATCGCGTTTAGACAGTAACTGGTCGATTGATAATAATAATTGTGACGATTTTAACGAAACTGTAGTTTGCGCTGCTAGTTTAAACCAAACGGAAACACATGAGTTAGAACCAATTTTTTCTCTTGAAAATTACGAACATTTAGAGAAATGTTTAAGAGTTACTGCGTATGTGAAACGCGTGTTTCGTAAAAGAAAAAAATTATCTTTAGTATTAGCTGCCGAAGAGCTTAACGATGCCGAGGCTTATTGGATCAAGCACGTTCAATACAGCATTTTTAATCAAGAAATAGAAGATCTAAAGAAACATAAATTTGTCAACAAGAAATCGTCTATTTATAAATTAATGCCATTTTTGGATGAAACTGGTGTCTTTAGGATTAAGACTCGGCTACAAGAATCAGAACTCTCTTATGAAACCGCAAATCCAATTATTCTACCAAAGAAATCAATTTTTGTCCAAAAGTTAATATGGAAAATTCATAATCGTTGCTTCCACAGTGGAACTAATTTAACACTTGCCGAAATTAGAAAACGATTTTGGATTATACAAACGATCAAATCACTCCTAAGCAAGTGCGTCGTCTGTAAAAAGTTGCGTGGAAAGCCAGGACAAGAATCCTTTGCACCTTTACCGAGAGAAAGAGCTTCGATGTCACATCCGTTTGAAAATACTGGTGTAGACTTTGCAGGACCATTGTATGTGTTAAGTGGAGTTAATGAAAAGCAAAAATCTTATTTAATGATTTTAACCTGTGCCGTTACGCGCGCCGTTCATTTAGAGTTGGTGCTAGACATTACTACGGATAGTTGCCTCCGAGGTTTTCGACGATTTGTTGCCAGACGAGGAGTGCCGAGTACCGTGTTTTCTGAAAATGCAAAAACTTTCAAACGAGCTTCACTCGAGATAAGCACGCTTTATAAAAATCTGGAAGGCGAGACTGTATCTAACTTTTTTTCATACCAACGTATCAAATGGAAATTTATAATTGAACGAGCCGCATGG
Source organism: Aquatica leii (assembly GCA_035610365.1). Classification (NCBI taxonomy): domain Eukaryota; kingdom Metazoa; phylum Arthropoda; class Insecta; order Coleoptera; family Lampyridae; genus Aquatica; species Aquatica leii. The sequence continues at coordinate 107,042,640 of CM069432.1, forward strand.
TGGGGTGGATTTTGGGAAAGGCTTATTAAAACGGTTAAAGATAGCCTCAGATTCGCCTTAGGGAAATCCCTGGTTTACGTCGATGAGTTGCAAACGATTTTAACGGAAATAGAAGCTACGGTGAACTCGAGACCGCTGACATACATTGATAACGACGTAGATAACTTATCTATATTATCTCCTTCAAGTTTTTTATTGGGAAATACACGTTCATGTATTTTACCTAATGTTGAAGTTAATGTGAATCGAGAAGCAATTCTGCTAAAATGGAAAGAACGTGTAACGAAACCGATTGTGATGTCCGTATTTGTATTAGAATTGTGTAAAAATCCCGTCAAATACGCGTGGACTTCGACCTCGTCGCGTCTACAAGAGTTCGTGATCGCGCAGACGAAGAATCCCTACTCTAAGTGACCACCGAAGCGTGACCACCAACCGTATAAAATAGCATGCATCACCGGGAAAATCTATCTATCTTTACCAGTTCTCCTCGTGTTTACCTGGAAATATAACCGTCCTGAACCGTCCGAAAAATATTAACAACCCGCACCGTACCTGACAATTCTCCTGATTCACGATAATCTATTTTTACCAGTTCTCCTTGTGTTTACCTGGAAATATAACCGTCCTGAACCGTCCAAAAATATTAACAACCTGCACCGTACCTGACAATTCTCCTGATTCACGATTTACCATTTGCACCCGAATATTTCATTCATTTTGTACCGCAATCATATTCGTTACATTTTGTATCATCATCATCATCGTTCATTCATTCCGTACCTCTTGCATGTACCTTGTCCTGTCACTTGTTCCGAGTGTATTCATCGCCAGCACCTGTAGTTGTAAGTAACCACCATTTTATACCAGTATTGATCGATTTTATTTTATTTTACCTGAATGATCCTTTTTAATTTAGTTATTTCATATACATCCCTGTTGTAAATAATTTCTCTGATCTACAAGTTCTTGCTGGGGCTAGTGTGGACAGTGGCTAACTGCCGATAGTTACACTAGCCAACGCAATCTCCGTATTGGGTCGTTTGACCTCTAAAAGCCTCCGAGAACATAATTACTTGTTGGTGGACACTGGCTAACCGCCGATAGTTACCTGAGTAATCATTACACCGAAACCTCCCAGTAAACCCTGTGAATACACTTTATAGTAGAATTACTTGTTGGTGGACACCGGCTAACCGCCGATAGTTACCTGAGTAATCATTACACCGAAACCTTGTTACATAAAAAGGGATTTAGCCTTTACCGTACTTCCACGTAGCATTCATGCATTACCGTTAAATCTTGAAATCTAGTATTCATTACCGAAACAACATTCTCGATCCCTACATCTTCCCTTAAAGTTAGTTGCCATCCCTGTACCTTGTCCTCTCTAAAAAACCCATTCGTTCATTGTCATTTTACAATTCGTACGTACCCTGTAGTAACCTTCGCACAAGCCGCAATCTCCTCGTAATTTCCATTTAAGATCCTGTTTATATCGCACAAACGATCATTGTACACCCTTAATATTTGTGCCAGTCACATTCTCGTTCATTCACTCCTACCGGTAATTTTCCACACCTGTAGATACCGCGCCTGTCTGACTTTACCTGAAAAATCCGTTTAACCGTTATTTTACCGATTGTATAATACATCAACTCACCTGTGTATATCCTACTAACACCTCGATTAATTACAGAGCACCGTATTTTAATTAATTACTTGCAGCAAAGTTTGCAGCTGGAAATTCACGCCGCCATTTTCGTACAAGCGCATTTGACATTAATAACCGTTAACCTTGCAGAGCGAATTAAACTACCAGTGGCGTCACATTGGGGCCGTCGCTCAAAGGCGAAGAACAACACGCCAGGAAATCATTTATTTAAAGAGTTTTTTGTAATTATTACAATATATTTAAGTTTATATTATTGTGTTTATTTATCTCAACGTATCTACCGCAAGCTACCCCGGAAGAGTGTTACAAACGTCAGAGAATTGTTAACAAATTTTGGAAGAAGTGGTCTGTTGACTATTTACAACAACTACGTACTGCACACGTAAATCTTTGGTCTTATCCAACAAAAAAATTCGAAGTTAACGATATCGTACTACTGCACGATCAAAATTTACCACGTCTAAGTTGGAAGATGGTACGTGTTATAAAAATGTATCCAGGCAGAGATGGTAAGGTTCGCGCTTGTGAAGTTCAGTTGCCTAATAAAACCGTACTAAGACGACCGGTGCAGTTGTTGTACCCACTTGAAGCTCCTATTGCCGCTCGGGAGGATGTGGAAAAGAAGGACGACTTCGTGTGCGCCGCAACTAATGAGTTGATGCTTGAAGAAAGAAAGTGGGAATAGTAAATGATAAGAAATTGAATTATTGAATTACCTGTGTTACGTTAAAACGATACAGAACGTATTCTTTAGTTTCCTTTATAATTACATATTTAGTCAATAAATTACTTACTTGCAAAACCTTTTATTAGTTCGTTTACTATTTATTTCACAGCGTCAGTTGGTGCAATCGAAGTTGACTTCTCAGCGTAGCGTTAGTAGAGTTTACAGATGAACGGAGTATTTTGGTAGTTGAAGGAACTTTCACACGTGGAGTAAACAATCCGTTGGAGAAAACGTTCATATGAATTAGAACAATTTCGTCGGAAGAAAAACCCGCTATAAAGAAGAAGGGAGAGAAGCGAAGTTAGATTAACTAAATAAAGCAAAAACTAAGTACTTTACCTGGGTATAATAATCCAGCGTTAAGAAAATTAAGTACACTTTTAAAATTTAAAGTAACTTATAGCCGTAAATATACGATTTTTAGTAATTTTAGGAAAGAAACAGGTTCCGTAGATATACTAAAAGTTAGGAAGGTTTCAACGTAATATCCGGTAAAATCACCGTGTTTAAGTAAACGTTAGTACTTCCAAGGTACAGTAAATTTTTGAAGTGATCTCAACAAGAGTTTGTCAGGAACTGATTAAAGAAGGAAACGAAGTACCTAAGGTTATAATGACCTCAGAAGATAACAAAATAAATTCGTCAGCAAACTCGTGAGAACGCTCGAGTAAATGATATTTTAAACAAAAATATTTATAAGGACTTGTAGAAAAGCAGCATTTAATTACGTATTAAGCGAAGATAATACGCTCTTAATTAATCATAAATTACAAATTATCAACTTTAAAATGTAACGAAATAAAGCGTGAGATTAGCAACAACAGCAAATTCCCACACGTCTAACTTAAATAAATGAAACAGTACCGGATTTAGAAAAATTTGCTCAGGGCGTAACACCCCCCCAACAAAAGTTGAGCTAGGAAGTGGAAAAGAAAGGAAGCTGAGTAGCGAAACCAATAAGGAGTGATGAGTGAGTATACCAGGGATGAGTTAATGAAAATGTTCATGGTAGAAGCAGAGAAAGGGAGAAAACAAAGAATGAAGTCATGAATAGAATTGATGTTATAGCGAGGACAGCGCGTCAAGGAAAGAAAGGGGTTGAGCACTGACCTACTAAGAATCACCACAACGTCCTCACCCAATCGCCCATAGGACGTTGGAAGAAAAGTAGAAAGTAGGAAAGGAAAGGGATAAGATAGGAAAGTTATAATTTTTGACGGGTATGTCGTTTTTGACGATTATGTCGTTTAAGAGAAATAGTATCGGTAGCTATCGTGGAGTGATCATCTGAATCAGATGCAGAAGAATGAGTAGTAGAATTTGAGTTATCGGAGTACGCAGGTTTTAGATCTTTTGCGTGGAAAATACCTATGGATCTACCTAAGAAATCAGCCAACTCGTACGTCCAGGTAGAAATAAGCTTTTTAATTTTATAAGGGCCTAAAAATTTAGGAGCCAGTTTAGCGTTTAAGAATTTGGAAGCGTCGGATAAAACAAAGTTTCTCTTCCAAACGGAATCATCTTTCTTATAAGTTACTGTTCGTTTGCGTAAATTGTAGCGATCTTGAGTGCGTTGTGTAGAACGTTTCATTTTAGCAAGAATCGCAGTACGTAAGTTTTCGTAAAATTCTTTAGTACGTGTAGTAATAGGTGGATTAGTATCTATAGAAGGGATCTCATTGTCTAGAGGAGTTTTAAAGAGATTGCCGAAAAGAATGTGTTTTCGACCACAGAAAGCAAAGTATGGAGTGTAATTAGTTATTTCGTGTTTTGAAGTACGGATGGCACAGCCAATCTTCGATAAGTTAACATCCCATGTGCGTTGATTTTCTTTGATATAGGAAGCTATCATGGTTTTAAGAACTCTATTAACTCTTTCAGTAGGGTTAGATCTAGGGTGATATTTAGCAGTGTAGATAATTTGGGTTTGATATTGGGTGCATAATTTCGAAAATTCTTACTACAAAATTGGACACCATTATCAGCTATCAAGTATTGAGGATTACCAAATAATAAGAATATTTGTTCTACCATAATCTTACAAATTTTAGTAGCAGTAGCAGTACGAAGCGGAAAGAAACATGGAAATTTAGTAAAATAGTCAGCAACGACAAAGATATAGGAGTTACCTTTAGAAGAACGAGGTAAAAGACCAACAATATCACAACTTAGCACCTGCCATGGGCGAGTGGGAGTTGCTCTGGGAGAAAATAAACCTGGTTGTGCTTTTTATTCGACTTTGTGCGCAGCACAGGTATGACAATTACGGATGTATCTAGCAATATCAGCACGAAGATTTGGCCAATAGAAAAACTTATTAATACGACTTAAAGTCTTTGTAACACCGCAGTGCCCGCAAGTGAAAGGATCGTGGTATTGACGAATAATTTCCTTACGCTGGTTTTTAGGGACAACTGCTCTCCAATTTCCTAATAAAATATCAGAGAGATCAGAAGAAGTAACATGTTTGTAAAGCAAATCATTTTCCATAGACCACAGAGGAAACTTTTGAGGATTTTCAGAGACATTTTTAGTCATTTTCAAGTACCAGGGATCAGTAATAGGAAGATTAATTGAAGGTATAGTATTAGTGACATTAATTGCGCAAAGTTCCGGGGTAGACTCTTGTAAGTCGGATACAGTTCTAGATAAGGCATCGGGAACAACGTGATTTTTCCCTTTACGATGAACAATAGAAAAATTATATTGTTGGAGTCGTAAGGCCCAACGAGCCAAACGTCCAGAAGGATTTTGAAGTTTATTTAGCCAAATGAGAGAATGGTGATCCGTGATAACAGTGAAATGAGCACCTTCGATATAAGCACGAAATTTCTCAATAGCCCACAAGACAGCTAGGCATTCTTTTTCAGTAGTAGAATATTTAGTTTCGGGTTTAGTTAACGAGCGACTAATGTAAGCGATGACTTTTTCTCCATCAGGGGTTTCCTGACTAAGAACAGTACTTAAGCCAAAATTAGAGGCGTCTGTTTGGATAGAAAAAGGTAAAGAAAAATTAGGGCAAGAAAGTATTGGAGCAGAAATAAGTTGTTTCTTGAGGAAGGAGAAAGCTTGTTACAAGTTTTGGTGGTTTTACGAACCTGCACGGCCAACTCTCAATCGTCGGAGAGAGGGGGGGTTCCTAGATACATAAATTGAAGAAATATATAAGGGCGCCAGAGCTTCCCCCAAAGTCACGTCTGCCTGCTCACAACAGAATGGGAAGAAACTTGCAACTAGTTGTTAAGTTCGTAATTCCTCTACTCAGCTGTTCGAGTAGTCAGAAGCAATTAGTTAATACGATAGCCATAGGAAACAGGTATATTGTCATAAAAGAATATTTAACCAACATAACAATTTTAATGTAGAATCACTGAGGTTTATCACAGAATATTATAGCTATTAAATACAAAGAAAATGCCAGTAGTATAGGCAACACACCGTACATAAGTAAACTACCATAAGAATCTATAGCGAAGAATAGTTTGTAGTAAATAACGTTTACATAAGTTAGTATAATAGCATTACGGACAATCCAATACAGACATAAGACCGTACTACGCTAATGTTAACTTATCCTAACACAGCGTATAAACTTAATATAGCATCAACGTTTATCAATCGGTATTACACAGCATGCACAACTTGGCATAAGTAAAATTTATTACTTAACTCGTAAACAACGATAGTGATAATTATAGAATTAATAACAAAAGTCTCGTGAGTGACCCGTTTGACCACGTAAATAAAACAAATAAGATCACTTACCAATAAATACAGGTGTCTCCTTTGGTGTGAAGAAACGTACGTTCCCCCGACACACAACCTGCAAACAATTTGAATCGCAAACCGTGTCAAGCTAATGTCTTACGAAAACACATCTATAACAATTATTAATTAAGATACAAACAAATATAAAGAATATAAACCGGTTGTTATATGCTGTGGTACCCCTTTTCTATGATTACGCAGGTATCTGCCGCCTGAGTAGGATCTCGACAGTTCTTAGTTAACATCGATACATTCGATTTTTGCCATAAGTCGTATGCCGCATAGAATATTTGTTTGACGAGATAGTTATTCGAAATGGACTCCTCATTAAGCATTAACAATTAGGAATAAGTATTCGCACGTGGCGGAATGACTGTCAAAATACAGGAAATTACAACAAAGTTTTAATAAATGATAGTTCCAATCTTACCCGGTGACGACGCAAACAAATTTTAAATGTGTTCCACTTATAGATTGGTCACCATGATGGTGTATAATTGTAGAAAATGTTTACTTATCAATCCGCCGGCCATTTCAAGTAGTTTCCAAGTTGAAGAGCACGTCGTAAATGACAGTCACGCGTAAAAGATAGTTAGCGGGTGTCAAAACTCGAATCTAATTTCACGTCAAAAATCCATAGGCGTACTTAACGAAGATTTCAACCGTAACAACAAAGGCGTACGTAATGAAAATTACCGTAACAAGCTTCTTTGCATTCAGGAGACCAGACAAATGGAGTACTCTTACGAGTTAAGTGAGGTAAAGGAGCTAAAGCAGTAGAGAAATTGGGTATAAAGCGACGATACCAACTAGCCATACCAAGTAATCGACGAACTTCAGAAACAGAAGAAGGTTGAGGTATAGAGATAATAGCGTTGACTTTTTCAGGATCTACAAGTAAACCATTTCTATTAACAACATAGCCAAGATATTTTAGTTCAGAGAGACAAAAATGACATTTCTTTTTATTCAAAGTGAGTCCCAGCATTAGATAAGCGAGAGAATATTTTAGTTAAAGCTTCTAAGTGTTTGTCAAAGGAAGGGGTAGCAATGATAATATCATCCAAGTAAGCGAAGCAATAGGGTTCTAAATCAGCACCAAGAATTTTATCAATCAAGCGTTGAAATGTAGCAGGAGAATTATCCAAAACAAAAGGCATTCGGTTAAACTGGTATAGACCTCTACCGGGTATAGTGAAAGCAATAATGGGTTTCAAATCTTCAGATAAAGGGATTTGCCAGTAGGCAGAGCGAATGTCTAGAGAAGAAAGGAACTGAGCATCACGAAGACGGTCTAATATAGTATTGATGTATGGTAATGGGTAAGCATCTTTTTCGGTTACGGCGTTAACTTTTCGTTAATCTATACAAAAATGATAGGAGTTATTTTTTTCTTAACGAGAACAATTGGGCTAGACCATGGACTTGAAGAAGGTTCAACAATTCCTAAAGCAATCATGGAATCTAATTCCTCATTAGCAATTTTGAGTAAAGCTGGAGAAAGTGGGTAGTAACGTTGTTTAATAGGTTCACTGGTTGTACATATATGATGTTCGATTAAGGTAGTGTAGCCAAGTTCAGTAGAATTGAGTACAGGAGAGTCAAATAATGATTGAAGAGTTTGTTCTTCAGTAAGAGAAAGGTTATGTCTAGTAATTAAATGATCAGTAGTAGATAGGGAACAAATCTCATCAGAATTTCCAAAAGTCCAAGTACCCGTATGAAAATTAAGAACAAAATTTATTGATTTCCAAAAATCAATGCCTAAAATAAGTGATTGAGTGACTTCAGGGATGACTAAAACTTCTAAAGTGACTATATTGTCTTGAAAAGTGATAGGAAGATTAACAACACCAAGAATGTAGCAAATTTCACCATTAGCAAGTAGACAAGTTGAAGTTGATTTAGAATAAGGTCGATATTTACGCAAAGAAAGGCCTAAAGAGCTTAAAAGGTTCCATCCTGGTTGACCTAAGATCGTTTTGGAGAACCCAAAATCCAATAAACTTTTAAAGGGATAGCCAAAAACGGTTACATTGAGATAAGGTCGTTCATGCTTGCGGACATTAGCCAAAACAAAATTTAGAACATATTTATGATGATCTTGTAAAGTAGCGAAAGGGGTTTCCGAGTTAAGTGAAAGAAAAGAGGGCTCGTCTCGGTCCGAACACTCTGAAATTAGTTTAACGAAGAATTAGTGCAATTTGAACAATTTGGTTTGATAACATCTGGTTTACCACAACCATAACAGTGACGAGTTTGAGGTTCAGGGCATTTAGGAGAAACATGACCTGGTTTTCGACAATTCCAACAAGTGACTGAAGAAGGAGTGGAAGTAACTTTAGTTTTGTTTGATGGTTTTGAAGTAAATTTTGGTTTTGAGTCAGTTGAACTAGCAGTGACATTTGAGGTAACGGACTTCGTATCCTTTCCTTTGAGAGTAGACACCACAGAAGCAGCAGAAAGTTTAGGAGTTTTCGAGCTACGTTTAGATTGAGTCGAAATACTAGTATCGGTATCTGAGGAAGAGCCAACACTTAAGTAGGCAAGGCTTGGTTCAACAAAGTAATGATTCTGTTCGATTTGTTTACCTAAAGCAGAAAGTTGGGCGATATTAGCGACTGGAGTAAGCGTTAAAGCATTTTGGTAGAAAGGAGTTAAGTTACGGCAAATGTAATATAGTTGTTTGGTTTCGGATAAAGAAGTCGTTAAGCGTTGAAAAAGATTATACATTACAGCGAGATAAGAACTCATATTTTCAGAAGGACCCATAGTACGATTCTTAATTTCGTCAAGTAGTCTTTCATAATAATCAATCGGTAAGAATTCGGTTTTCAGCATTGATATAATTTCATCCCAAGTAGTTAGAGTGAATTTTCGAGAACGGTATAAGAGAAGGGCACATCCTGTTAACAATTCAGGAGCATGAGCGAAAAGCATTTGTTTAGTAATAGCACGATATGAAGCTAATTCATCCAATCGGGTTAGAAAATCTAAAAGAGACACTTTGCCTTCACCTGAAAAGGTTAAGCAAAGCGTAGAGATATCAAAACGTTTTTCAGAAATAACTGATTGAGAAACGGGAGTTATTCTAGGTACTGGTCCAGAAATATCAAGTTCATCTTCGCTGGAAGAAAGTAAAGGAGGAGTTGAAGGATTAGCATCTTGATCAGTTACTTCAGCTGTATTAGGATCATTGGAACTAGTAGGTTTAGGGCTAGAAGAAGGTAATTTATGAAAATCTGTAAGGGTAACGCGATTAAGTTTTTTCATTTTTCGCACTTAGTTTGATTTAAGGGTAGCAATAGCCAAAAGTAATGTATTACGTTGACCGGTTTCAGCATCAGTAGTAGCGTTCATCAAAGAGCAACCGCGTTCTAAGTGAGGAATTAAACTATTCAAACGTAAAAAGTCTCTTGATTTGGGATCATTAGTAACGTCAGTGAAGGTTTTAATTTCATCAATAAGTTGGGTAACTGCAGTCAAATCATCAGCGAAAGGAATAGAATGAGAAACAGTAGTCAAAGATTTTTCTAATTCAAGTACAATGGCATTACGAGCAAGTTTTCTCAAATTACTAGTAGTAGTGGGTAGATCAATACCTCTGGAAGAAAGTTCATATTCAAGTTCAGCTTTTAGTAAACGGTTGACATCTATTTTAAATGAGAACATGGTTAATGAGTAAAAAGAAGTGAGTTAAGCAAAGAAGTGAGTTATGCAAAGAAATTATGGACAGAAAGGAGGCGCCGCACGTTGGAGCGCCAAAGAAATTTGTTACGGTAAGAATTAGGGGTAACCAAATTTCAATGGAGCGATGGCCGCGGTAGCTCGGTTCTTGTAGGCAAAATGGGGTGGGTTAGAAATTGTGAGGGGAATATTTAAATCATAGTTGTCGTGGTAGATAAAATTAGTCAAATAGTGATTAGAAATTGTTAGAAATGAGCGCCACACAATTTGTTTCGTTACGGTCCTGTTAAGTAAATTGTAAAAGTTTAACAAGGCTCTAGTAGTAGCTGGGGTTGCTGAAAGAAAACGGGGAAGGTTACGCAATCAGTAAATTTGATGTAAATATAATGAATTTAGAATAAATGGCAATTTACAAAATAATCAATAAAATATTCAATTTTGAATTATGCAAACAAAATATGCGTGAAGTTGAGTAAAACAATCGAAAATGGATTTCAAATATTTAAAAAAAAATACAGTATCTAAATTAGCTTGTGTTAAAACAAAAGTAGTAAAACTAATTTAATTAAGTTAGGTTCGCAAAACAAACAAAAAGAAAAAAAAATAAATTTGGGGCAGCGATCGGGATTCGACAAGACAGTAATTTAAAATTATAAGCGACTTTCGGCTTAGACCGCGTCGTAGTAAAACACCCAGACTTAGGCTTGGTCATAGTCTCTTCTTGAGAGCCAAAACAAGAAGTAGAACTTGGCCTTTGCCGTATTGTCGTTCGTGAATCCAAACAAACTGACGTTTCGCAAGACATTGCAGCTTGCATCTTCAGAGTGGTAAATGTTACTGAAAGAAAAAGTGGAAATGACGATATTTATACCAATAGCGATTAACGTGATTAACGAACCTTATCGTTCCGTTACCGCTTGACTGACTTCGTTCTTACTCGGAGTAAGTGTTTGTGTCCTTTCCAAGAAGGTCGATCTTTGTCTTAGAGGATATAATACTGGTAGCCAAGATTTGCTGAGTCTTAAACCGTCTTCTCGGTTCATATTACAAAGATGTTTTTCTATTTCCACAGCTTCGCGGATTAGTATGGGAAAATAGAAAGGAGTTCTAGCCAACACTTTAGTTTGGTCAAAGTTCAGCGTGTGTCCTTGGTTCCACACGTGTTCTGCCACTGCTGATTTAGTAACTCTGCGGTGTTTGCAGTCAGCCATATGTTCTTTTACTCTAACTTCAATAGAACGTCCCGTCTGTCCTATATAACTTGATCCACAGGAACAAGGAATTTTGTAAACTCCGGCATGTTTTAGAGCCCCTTGTTTGTCTCTAGCAGATGTAAAGCAGGTGTTCAGGGTATCCTTAGTCGTAAAGACAGTTTTAATATTATGTTTCTTTAGCACCCTGCTTATTTTGTCTGTTGAACCCATACAGTAAGGTAAATAAGCGGTGCTAGTAGGAGGTGATAAGTCTTCTTTGACTTTTGGATTTATTGCTCTTTTCCATGCGTTTTGGATCTCTTTGAACCCGTATCCATTTTGTTGTAGGGACTCCAACAATGTTTCCTTTTGTAGATTTTCGTTATCTGACACACGTATAGCTCTTTTGGCTAAAGTATGCAAAACAGTATTCTTCTGTACTGGATGGTGCTGAGATTCGGCGTTTAAGTATCTATTAGTGTGCGTTTTCTTTCTATAAACGGAATGCCCCAATTTTCCGTTATTTTTCTTTATCACTAGTACATCAAGAAAGGCTAGACTGCTGTTATGTTCTAACTCCATAGTAAACTTAATGCTGTTATGTGCAGAGTTTAGATGTTGAAAGAACTGGTTTAGTTTATCTTTGCCATGAGGCCATACAACAAACGTATCATCAACATATCTGAACCAAGTTTTTGGTTTTAACTCAACATTTTTCATAATTTCAGTTTCAAAATATTCCATGTAAATATTGGCTATAACTGGAGAGAGCGGTGAACCCATGGCCGCTCCTTCTACTTGTTTAAACAAGTTGTAGTTATAACTGTAATAAGTGTTTTTGAGACAGAGTTCGATGAGCAGAACTTCTTCTTCAGTAATTCTCTCCTTGAGCAAAAACAACACTTCGTCGACCGGGACTTTAGTAAAAAGAGATAAGATAAGCTTATAATTTTAAACATAACAACCGCGAAAGCTTAAGATTTTATATTATAAACCTCTACGGCGAGGAGGTGTTTTTACAAACTAGATCTTTAGATCGTTTGCGCCAAAAGAAAGAAAAGCTACTTACAGACTTAGCATTTCTAAAACGTTGCCGAGACCACAACGTATTACCATCGTGTATGAGAATTAAATATCAATTTCTAAATTCTCATACTGACCGAATTTTTCGCAAAGTTGGCTTCGAACTATTACGTTCGGAAATTCACAATAAACGCAAAGTACTGGATTCTGTCAGCAAACAGCTATACAAGTTACATTTAACTTTGTCCATATTTACATGGAATATTTTGAAACTGAAATTATGAAAAATGTTGAGTTAAAACCAAAACCTTGGTTCAGATATGTTGATGATACGTTTGTTGTATGGCCTCATGGCAAAGATAAACTAAACCAGTTCTTTTAACATCTAAACTCTGCACATAACAGCATTAAGTTTACTATGGAGTTAGAACATAACAGCAGTCTAGCCTTTCTTGATGTACTAGTGATAAAGAAAAATAACGGAAAATTGGGGCATTCTGTTTATAGAAAGAAAACGCACATTAATAGATACTTAAACACCGAATCTCACCACCATCCAGTACAGAAGAATACTGTTTTGCATACTTTAGCCAAAAGAGCTATACGTGTGTCAGATAACGAAAATCTACAAAAGGAAAAGGAAACATTGTTGGAGTCCCTACAACAAAATGGATACGGGTTCAAAGAGATCCAAAACGCATGGAAAAGAGCAATAAATCCAAAAGTCAAAGAAGACTTATCACCTCCTACTAGCACCGCTTATTTACCTTACTGTATGGGTTCAACAGACAAAATAAGCAGGGTGCTAAAGAAACATAATATTAACAACAACAACAAAATTCAAGGTAAATCAGATAACAAATTCTTATAGAAACAAAGAGAAATTAAATTAAGTAAATTGAGCCAAAGTTTAAATAACAAAAGTGAATTTTAAATAGCAAAAAAAATTGTAAAATTTTAAAGTATAAGAAAAAGTATTTGCGTTAGTGGAGTTTACAGATGAACGGAGTATTTTGATAATTGAAGAAACTCTCATACGTGGGGGAAACAATTCGTTGGAGAAGACGTTCATAGAAATTGGAACAATTTCGTCGGAAGAAAAACCGCTATAAAGAGGAAGGGAGAGAAGCGAAGTTAGATTAACTAAATAAAGCAAAAACTAAGTAGTTTACCTGGGTATAATAATCCAGCGTTAAGAAAACTAAGTACACTTTTAAAATTTAAAGTAACTTATAGCCGTAAATATACGATTTTTAGTAATTTTAGGAAAGAAACAGGTTCCGTAGATATACTAAAAGTTAGGAAGGTTTCAACGTAATATCCGGTAAAATCACCGTGTTTAAGTAAACGTTAGTACTTCCAAGGTACAGTTAATTTTTGAAGTGATCTCAACAAGAGTTTGTCAGGAACTGATTAAAGAAGGAAACGAAAGAATCTAGGTCATAATGACCTCACAAGATAACAAAATAAATTTTTCAGCAAACTCGTAAGAACGCTCGAGTAACTGATATTTTGAACAAAGATCTTGATAAGGACTTGCAGAAAAGCAGAATTTAATCACGTATTAAGCGAAGATAATACGCTCTTAATTAATCATAAATTACAAATTATCAACTTTAAAATGTAACGAAATAAAGCGTGAGATTAGCAGCAACAGCAGATTCCCACACGTCTAACTTAAATGAATCAAACAGTACCGGATTTAGAAAAATTTGCTCAGGGCGTAACAGGTTATGCAGGAATTTCCACTTCCAGACACGATTGAGAAAGTTTAGACAATTCTTAGGTCTTGCTAATTTCTAGCGGCGTTCCCTTTCTCATTCTGCTTCTCAATCTCGAGAAACTTTTGATTGTTTGAAACAAGAACTAGCAAATGCTCTTTAAGTGCACCCATTGGCTGAATTGCCTTTAGTTTTAAGTGTGGGTGCTTCTGATTTTGCCATTGGTGCTTTTCTTCAGCAACTTCGAAAGAATAATCTTGAGCCTTTAGGTTTCTTTTCTAGGAAACTTAACAAATCACAAATTTCTTACAGTACGTATGACCGTGAACTGTTAGCTGCTTACCAAGCATTTTCAACATAATTTAGAAAGTCGTACATTTACCATTTATGCAGACCATAAACCATTACTTTATGCGTTTGAGCAACATCCTGAACGAGCAAGTCCTAGACAGTTACAACACCTTGATTATATCAGACAATTTACTACTGACATAAAATATATAACAGGTTCGTCCAATGTCCCAGCTGACATCATGTATCCTATTGAAGTGATTCAGTTGTCATCTACCATTTCTCTACAACAGATTGCTAAAGCTCAAGCATCATGCGATGAACTTGAACATCTCATGGCGTCAGAATCCTCTTCTTATAAATTTGAAAACATGTATTTTTAATTGTAGAGTAACGCTGATTTGCGATTCGCGTACTGCAAAACTTCGTCCTTTTGTTCCCTTTGCTTATCGTGGACAAATTTTCGATTCAATACATAACATGTTTCTCCCTAGCATAGCAACTTCAGTTAATCTTCTGTAGCAAATGTTTTGTTACCCCAGACTCAAACGTGATGTGCACAATGGACTAAAACTTGCATCGCTTGTCAACGGAAACAAACTTCTAGTGCAATTAGTCCGCCAATCACAAGAAAATTCTCTTACAATAACGTGGACATCGTGGGACCACTACCATCATCACAGAGATATTGATACCTACTTACAATGATCGATAGATTTTCTGGTTGGCCTGAAGTAATTCCAATAATAGACACCACCGTCGAAACTGTTGCTAATGCAGTTTATTGCAACTAGGTATCGCGTTTTAATGCTCCAAAATTTATCACAACTGATAGAGGCAAGCAATACGACTGTCAACTGTTTACGAGCTTAACTCGATTAACTGAAACAGAATACAATAAAATGACTGCATACCACCCAGCAGCAAATGGGGTTCTTGAAAGTTAGAATCGAATCCTTAAATTACCGTTAAAAGCTAAGTTAAATCAAGATTGGCTCTTTACCTTACCATCGGTGATGCTAGGATTTCAATCTGATATCATCCCGGAACATCAAGCTACACCTGCAGAAATTGTTCATGGTGAAATCATCAGGCTTCCGGTAGATATGTTTGAAAATTCACACCCATACGATGCTGACTACTCACAGTGAGGCTAAAACCTGAATTTATCTTACGTTATGAACATTCGATTCAAAATGGACATCACGAATTTCTTCAATCAACAGCATCTACAACAGAAACAGAAACCGATACATCTTGAACTCAACATCCAGAAAACCACAAGATGCGGACGTCAGGTACGGTTCACCTACCGGATTCCAAACCGACGTTATCCCTGAGGAAGGAGTATGTGGCTGATAACGACAACGTCGCTTTCATCTTTTTGCTTGCAAGACGGCAACATCGACTAGCTGTTAGCGTACCTAGGAGATGAAAAGTAACTCGCTTTCTTCTTTGTCAGCTTTTTAGAGTGAACGTCGTTACATATACCTCATTTAATTGCAAATATTATTATTCTTTATTATTTAAGTTACTGTAAATAAAACATTTAAAAGTAACAGTTTCCTTAATTACCGAATTATGCAGCGTAAAATACTGAATTTGTCTGCTGATCGTATTGTGCATGTTAGTTTCAGACATGTGTCCTAACGTAATGTATTCAGATAAAAACTTATTGTTATAATTTTTTTTTTTTCTTGATCGAAGAATCGCCTTAGTGCAGCTTCTTGCGAATCGCCCAGTTGCGTTACACTATTTTTTAATGGGATACTGACTTTGAATTGACCGTTCTTATCGCGAGTATTTTCTATAAAATGTTTTCCACAAATTTCATTAGATGCGGATAAAATCTTTTATAATCTTAAACTCGTTTATTTTCTAAAATTTGCTTAATCTAAGTTATGTAGACTACGTTATTTTCAACGTTTGTATTTAAATTACCAGCTAAAATCAAACCTAAGAAAGAATTTTGCATACGATCTTGACTTATTTTTTCTTGACCTGTTGTCAACATTGCATAAACTAGTTTTACTCCTAACAACAAATCTATAAAATTACTAGCATTAGAAGCGAAGTCAGCCAATACAAAACTTTTAAGTATTTCTAAGTTGCCTTTATTAAACAAATGAAATAAAATGTCATTAGTAATCTTGTCTAAAATTAAACTTCTGTTTTAAATAAACTATTTATTGAAAGAAAATGTTTTTGTTTGCTGTTCCTTCTCATTTTGATATAGCTTGACAAACTCCAATATTTGACAATCAATAACTGTTTCTTTTAACTTTAATGAATGTAAAAGACCCCTAACTTGCTGACACTTTTCATAAATATCTTTAACATTTATTACAGTGGTACTTAATAAAGTTTGGTTAGTTTTAAATTTGCTACATTCAACATAGCTTATTACTACGGATTCTTCTTCACTTTGTTACATGCAAAATGTCTGGATAAAGTAACATAAATGAAGAAATTACCGGTGCTCAGTGAAGACGGTCGTAGGTCTCTTTAAAACAATTTCGCGATTGATTGAGAAACTCAAAATGTAAAATCAAAATAAAACAAAAAAGCGACAAAAAAGTTTATAGCTTAAAAAGATTTCTGCACCTTGCCAACCAGAAACACTCCGGTGCTGTACATAATATTAAAACCTACCTTATAGCGTGTAGTCACTATAAATTCTGAAATAAAAACAAATCCAATTAAAATGCAAAGAACAAACAAAATTTTACACACAAAATAAATTTATAATAAAATAATGGGCTACAATAAAAAAGTCATTAAAAAAAAATTACTAATACGTAAATTTAAATTTAAAAAAAAACAAATTATTAATTATATCAAAATAACAATGTAACTTGCAATTATATAAATACAAAAAAATTAATAAAACAATAAAACAACTTATTTTGTATTAATTTAGTTGAGAGTACATTCATTCGACACTTGAATAGTTGTTTTAAACTTGGTTAAATGATTATAAAATGCAAAATGTTTAATCATTCAAAACATCAAGTTGAAGCTCATAGAGTTATGAATTTTATTCGAAGATTTTTTGCAATTAATAGCAAATTAAACAGTATAAAGATTATTTTAATTACTAGGTTATTATCTCGGCAGACGTGATATCTGTTTGACCGCAGTCCCTAAGTTTAGTAACCGGAGATGATTTCAAGGTTGCTGGGTACATTAGAAGTTATCCGCTACAAATCGAAGATGAATGGCGGATAGGAAAATTAACTTTTTTCATCCATAACTTTACTACCGGAAAATAGTTGTGTTTAATGAAAAATAGATTCCATTTATTAAAACAAAGTTGAAGTTTTACACGTTTCACTTAATTATTTCATCAACACGTTTTAAATCCGCATTCTGCTATCTTAAATCTAGAGAAACCGCGGCACTACCATCTTATTGTATTCCGAGAAAGAATTTGTATCCAACTGCCTTATTAATTAGAAAAGGTTTTTCTTTTATAAATAATACACAAACTGTCAACAGATATTTCAAAAGAAATCGGTTATGATAAAAATGCAACCAGCAGAGATAAAAATTAAAAAAATTCAGTCCAGAATATGATTCATAAACAATTAAAAAATTGTTTTTTTTAAACATTTCACTGGTTTGGTTGATAGACAAATTCCATACCAATCGAGAGTATGAAGCCCATAGAATATGCAAACGTTACCCTGACTATTTTTTTCCCGTCACAACTCTTGGGTAGGCAGGTATAAACAGATAAATCGATACTAGTAACTTGCACCGCTCTGGTTAATATATTAAAGTTAAATTAAAATAAAGATTATTTCATTACGAACACGGTGATATAGGGTTGTCTGCGAAAAATTGGTCCTGAATTCCGGTTGTCGATTTTTAAAAAGTGAAATATTGCATGAAGACGAAGATACTAACAACTATCAAACAAAATAGCAGATTAACGAAAAAAGGTGATACTTCGCACTCATTGCAAAAAAGTAAAATTAAGAAAGACAAAAAAATCTAAACAGTATCATTGAAGCAATAAAATGTACAATGAATTCATTTGATGACACTATTGACAAAGATATATTATTCAACGTTTTGACGGGTAAAGCTGCATCTAAAGAACCCAGTAAACACAAAATTGATAATGTTTAGTAACAGTTTCAAAACAAAAAATTTATGATTCACTCTTGTTTCAAACATAAAAGAAACCTAACTGCAATAAAATAGCTATAAGTCCATCGCTGTTTCACTTATTTGAATCAGTATAGTTTCGGTATTTTAAATTCAAACCTGTTGCAAAACAAATGTTGCATTCGGTTTACGTTTTAAAAGCTTCGTTCTTGAACTGATACTAAATGATCGATACATGTATGATTTTTTTGTTTCAATAATCAACTAAAACAATTCTTTCAATAATATAATAATACATTTTCGAATGCACGTTTCAAAATTTATTGCACAATAAATATTTTTAAATACATTATCACATTGAGTTTTTACATATTGCAAATTTCTTTGATGTGGTCTTTTCACGGAAGCCTCGAAAACTGCATCAGTTACTGTTGGGTAGCAACTTTTAACCGCATCTGTAACATAGAAATAAATATTTCATTTATATACATACATAATCATAGAGTTACACAAAATTAATTACATTTTTTAAATAAAAAACAACACAAACTTAATATAAATATCACTTTAGCAATTATAAGAAAGTTATAAAAACACTGTGAATACCTTTAGCTGTACATAATCGTATAGAAAACTTGAAGAATTGAACTGTAATTATAAATCCTAAAGTATCATCAGATTTACGCAATAATCTACCTTAACGCAACCATGTGTGTTAATTTACATTTTTTTATACAAATTAAAACATGATACATAAAGAACAGAAATGATATAATAATATGAATTACATTTATGGATTATAATAAAATGTTTCGACTTACCGTTTATTGTTCCATTTCGTAATTGTAAACACAGCATCACTTATCAAACTGCAACCGAACAAGTGAAAAGATATCAATTTGCAGCGCAAGCGTTGACGACAGTAATCAAAAGTATAGCAACGACTAATGCTGACTAATGACAAAGTATTCGTTTTTCCTAGAACGATTCTACTGTTTTGAAAATAATTCAATCTTATTTAATCGATCTTCAAGCAATTCTAGTTATTCAAAAAATATTCGGATTTAACAAATCAGTTTTTAACCGGTTGCTGATTATGGGAAAAAAATTGCAAGTACTGAAACGGTTTAAAACTGATTGTGAAAAATCGGAACTCTTTCAATTTATTCACTGTCAGTTACATGTAAATGATATAAAAATGGAACTAACACGAAACAACGTATTGAAACAATTGTTTTAATTTTGTGACTGTAACAGTTTCAATCCGTGTTTACTGAGAAGTTACTGATTTTCTGCTTAACGTGAAGACAGCAGGCTATCAACAAAAATTAAATTTTATCTTGGAATGCTCTTCAACTCCCGCAAGATTCGATAAACGTATAAAACGAAACAAAACCTGCAATTTTGCTTCTCAATGCATGACTAAAGTTCTCATTATCAAAGACAAGAACAAGAAAGTAATATTGAGATTGGAACGAGACGTATTCGGGCGACTTTTGCCAATTACTCTAAACAAAAAAATTAATCTTGAATATTGCTTGACTTTTCTACTAGCACCATTGCCACCTGCTCTTTTTTCATGTAGTGGGGAGATGTTAAAAACTTCTAAATCAACGGTAGCAAAGATTTTGAAATCGAAAACTGCAATGGTTGAGCCAATATATATCAACGTTGAAATAATTGATGATTTTTACTACTTGCATTTAATCGGATCTTCTATGCCCCAAACTTTTGATAAAATTGCAGAGTCAATACTTATAAAAATATGCTCAACAACCGCTAGCAGAAATACTTTTATTTTTTGATCGCTACTTATCACCGTCAATCAAAGATTCCGAACGTGAAAGCCGAAAAGAATTCCATATTTGTACAAAATTTCGTGACCTCAACAAACCAAACCTAAAATTTTTTTGCAATCCCTTAAAAATTATTGTTTTAAAGAGGCTTTGGTGCTGTTTCTGGCTGATTATTAGGAGAACAACCATTTGGTAACAATAATCCAAAACAAAACAAAAATTAACCGTCGACCATCAGTGCTACTCTTATCAAGTTCAGGAAAATTCCATAAAAAAACTGAAAACATTAATTATGAATGTCATCACGAAGAGGCAGATACGAGGCAGATGTTTTTATTATTTTGTTAAGAAATATGCACAAAATTTCTGAATCAGAAATTTGTCTTGCCAAAGTCTTCCCGTCTTCTATGCTATTACGTGGCAGTATTTTATAATAAAGGAAAAGTCAAACCTTTTTAAGCTATTTTCAAAAAATGATAGATATTAAACAGTTTTTGCATCATTAACAGATGAAGCCGATATTTTCATTGACGAAAAAATGAACACCGTTCAAGAATTTACTGCTAGCATGTATGGCATCAAGAACTGCACCAAAGTGAATGATGCGAGATATCGTTTTTTTATAAAAAATTACTCTGCTAAAGAAGGCAGCGAGCAGTTTAAAAAAAAATAAAAGACTTTGACTCCAACTCTCTATACCACTATGCTGGACATCATTGACTCAAAAAAAAACTATTTTCGTAAATTCCATGTGGCTTAATGCAATGGATCCGGTATGCGTAAAACTTCAGTCTGAGAACTGCGGTTGGTTCATAGATGAATATTTAAAACCAGTAGGGCTCATTGGGGATCATACACCTTTGAGAATAGAAGACATTGTCGAAACAACTGAAACAGAAAGCGATGACGAAGAAGTTGGAGATCAAAATTATATGTCCGGTGACTCGGATCATGAATAATTTGAAAAATTTAAAATCTTTTGTATTTATATTTTATTACAATAAAAAGAAGATTTTTAAAATTTTTGTTATTTTGTCTGCTAATATTAGAAATAAAATTTGCAAGATTAGTATTATATATGTAATACTATTACGTTTTTATTTACTAAAGATGCATATACTTTAATGTCACATAAAATATATACACACATATAAATAATTTATTTAAAAAAAAATTAAAAAAGCACCTATTTTAATACTACGTTTTCTATTTTAATATTGAGCTACTCCAAAATGATGCGGAACATGTACGAGTCTATCGGTATCCTTTTCATTTTCAAGGACAAATAGCATGCGCACTCTCTTTATTTCAACGGACGAACTACACACAGCAATATTTCACTTTTTAAAATTTGACAACCGGAATTCAGGACAACCCTATACCACCGTGTTCGTAATGAAATAATCTTTATTTTAATTTCACTTTAATTCATTAACCTGACCGGTGCAAGTTACTAGTATCGATTTACCTGTTTATACCTGCCTACCCAAGAGTTATGACGGGAAAAATATAGTCAGTCTAACGTTTGCATATTCTATGGGCTTCATACTTTTGATTGGTATAAAATTTCTCCATTAACCAAACCAGTGAAATGTTCAAAAAAAACAATTTTTTAATTTCCAATTAATCATATTCTGGATTATAATTTTTTAGACAACCCATTTGCAATATATTTATTGACATATTTAATTGAATATAAAATACTTTTAATCTATTAACCAGCCCGGTGAAGTCCATCAATGTTAAAACATATTGCAATACTATCCATTCCGATATTCGCAATAATACAATTTAAAAAAATATTCTAATGCAGAAGTTATACCAAAATGACCATAATCACTATTATCCAACTTTTTAGTAGGCATATAATTGAGTGTGTTTAGTAAAGTTCTGCAAACTCGAGGCAGGTTGAAACTGAGGGCAACGACGAAGTAAATTACTTACATAAAAAAGAAGTACACGTTCATCTAATGCCCATTGTTTTAACATTTCTGTTATATTATTAGATACAGAAACTACAGGTGTCAACTATTCCAAAATAATAGAACGATTTTCATTAGATGAATCCGAAATGTTATGAAACGTGGAACTGTCGGATAAATCTGAAATCCTACTTTGTTGTTCTGATGAAACCTTTAAATCATTTATAATTTCAAAGTTTGATTCATAAACCTTTTTATTTTTATTTCGTGATTGTATAGCATTTAAAGTAGTATATACATTTTTCTTTACGCGTCTGTAATATTGTCTTGGTCCAACCACTTGTTTTCGTTTTCGCCCACTTTTGTAAGGGGGCTTCATCAGGGCCCTTTACGAAAGTGGGCGAAACGTTGGCAACTTTAGTTACAACATTGACACGGTCCAAACCTGGAAGACGTTCTTATCTTAGTATAGACTCCGGCCGTGGAAGCCTTCGCTATTACATTAACAATCTCTACGGGGAGTATATTTCTACCAAAACCTCCGTATTTTCCAAACTTCGCCACAAACTCGTCAAACTTTTATGCACTTTAACCTTTCTTAGTCGCTGTCCTGACCACAACATCATTCCTGCATTTCTCAGAATCAAGTTCCAGATTCAGACACGTTCTTCGAAAAACATCTTACACCGTGCTAGCTTAGCGTTGGTACGCGAACGGATTAAGAAAACTAGGCGAGAGTTAGACACCATTTCGAAACAACTCTATTACCTTCAACTTGAGTTGGCCAACACTCTTTCCCCAGATGATTGGAATCTCTTTGACAACATTACTTACCAGCAGTCTGATACCACTCTACGACTAACCACTGAAAGTCATCTCAAAAAGTTTCAAATATTGGAATCCAAGGATCGTAAAGTTTCATCTACTACTAACTCTTTAAAGACGGTTGTTAATTTATCTAGTTTGGTCCTCACTTCAGAACAGGAATCGGTACTATCTAAGGATTTGAATTTTGCTGTTGCTCCCAAACGTATTCCTAAAGAAGATATTTTATGTGCTGTCGAGTCTTCTATAAGACATCTGCCTCGCCACATCTCAGATCCCATTCGTATTAACACTGGCAAAATCCTTGAATCATCTAAAATTCCTAAACCCAACATTTCTAGGTCGGAAGAGTTAGCCCTAAAAAGTCTTCGTAAGAACCCTGATATTGCTTGATTATTACTTAGATTTTGTCCCTTCCAAGTTTAAACCATGTTCTTGTTGAATATCGACTGAACGCACATTACTAGTTCCAGATGTACTTGGTGATGATTTAAAAGCAGCATCTAGAACATATATACATACAATAAGATATTGTTCAAATCTCTACTAATACATACTTATCTCTAAATTTCTTACAGATAATATTGTGAGTGGCAGCTCAAATTGTGAAGTCTGTTTTTTATCACTACTGCTGCCATATGACAACTTACGTGGTTGCCGACGCTTTCTTTTTTTTCTACTTCTGCTGGTTTAAGCTTCTGTCTCGCTTTTAAAATCTTATCTAACCTCAATCATAGTTAATGTGTACCTCTGTTAATTATACGTACCACAAGAAAAGAGACAATAAAACAAGAAATATAATTTCTAATTTTCATTTGGTGTTTCATGATTTTTTAAACTGGAGTTGTTTAAATGGTGGTCAAAACACTTTTCGTTTGCGTGGTGTTAATCACGTGTGACTCACTAAAGCTACGCTACCAAATTCCACACCTACAAATGCTTTATTAAATCTGAATTCTGAAATGATAGTTTAATATATAAATAAGTTTCATAAAACACTTATTTATTACAGCATGTTACAGAACGTATAAAAGTGTAGTCCAAAATTGGCAATAATCAAAGATAAGGAATTATTGACAAATATATATTTACTAAATACTTACCGTTATTTAATATAATTAAACACATGCATATATCACAAGTAAACTGTTATTTTTGAAGGTTATGAACAATGCAGTTTATACGCATGCGGAATACCTACTTTGTATACAGTTTCAAAATGGGTTCGTTCAAATTCACTTTGCGCCCAAAAAGTATGAACAAGTCTTAAAGTACTTATAACTGTTTTTACTTAAATGAAGTTATTTAAATGTATACTAATTATGTTTACAGTGAAGTTTTCAAGTAATTTTTTTCTAGTCGATCAACACGAGTAGATTTTATTTTGTTACAGGAACCATGTGCTTTAAATAAATAAATCATTTAATTAAGTACTCGCTTAACATGTTGAACATAAAAAAGATTTATTTTTTAAATTTATTGTTTATAAAATAAGTTTAAGGTTAATACACCTAACAACATATCGAATGGATTTATTTGACGTCAATATGTCGTGTAAATGATCACGTCATTATCACGTGTATTATAAGGCATATGACGTCAATGACAAGTAATGACTAATAAATTACGTGATAACCACGTCAGCTTGTTTGCTGAGTATTAAATGATATTAGCCAATAACTATTTAAGTATGTTTATTTTTGCTATCTGTTTTACGTTCGTCACTAATGAGCAGCGGTCGCAATAATTGTTATAATTTTCTACGATCAGTGATTGCCATCGTTTTAATCTTATTGAAGATGATGCGGTGATCGTAGTAGCGATAATTAAGTAGTGATGTACTATGGGACAAAACTTAGTCATTTTGCGATTGTTTTTTCAGAAGTAAGCTAAAAACCCTTGACTTCAGCAAGCATTCTTAATAATTAGTTAAACAGTTTCACTTTTAATAAAAAAGTACTACAAAATTTACAATAAATATGTAAAAGAAACAGAATTTAATTTGCAATTTAACAATCTTGCAAAAAAATAAGAAAGGGGTTAACAATCTACTTACACAGAATTTTAAGCTTTTCATTAGAGAACTATATACATACAGAAAAAGGAATCAACATTTTACATTCCATTAACATAGAAACAAATATTTCAAGTAAAATAGTATTTCTTAGTTTTATAAATGATCACAATAGATAAGTTTGTATATACATATGATTGATGATAATCGC
This sequence comes from Aquatica leii, assembly GCA_035610365.1. Classification (NCBI taxonomy): domain Eukaryota; kingdom Metazoa; phylum Arthropoda; class Insecta; order Coleoptera; family Lampyridae; genus Aquatica; species Aquatica leii. Next base: position 107,067,606 of record CM069432.1, read on the forward strand.
GACAGGGTTTTTTAAAAACAATTGGTGATCGCAATCATATTTGAAATAATCGTTGTGACCACTGCTTATGAGTTGCATCAAAGAAGGTTTTATTGGTATGTGTTGTAGCCCGTTTACTAAAATAATAAAAACCGTTGCTTTTGCTATTAGTTTAAGAAACAATAACAAACAAATTTAGTAGCTTTAATTAAAATTTATAAGATTGAAGAATTACATATTTAAAATCTAATTAACTAATTTACTACAATATTTTTGTAGTTTATTTACATTACTTGCGTAATTAATGTAAGGTGCATCAAATTGAAAATGTGTATACTAGATAAATTTTAAATAAAACATATATAAACCCACATTGACCTTTTGAGAATAGTCAGTTTGCTGTAAAAGTGACTTACGGAAGTCCCTTTTTTTTCTAAAACTGATCATTAGAAATAAGGTGGTCCTGAGAATTTTCTGAATACAATTAGATTTAGCAATGAAGAAATGATGTAGTCCAGTTTACATTTTTATAAAATACTAAATAGTTTAAGAAAAATAAATGACATTTGTAGAACAGTTTGACAGCAATTTACTGTTAATTACAGTTTAATTAACAATTTAAAATTATCTGGCGTTTGAAAAACATGTGAACAACTTAATCAAAATATAGATAAATAGTATTATTAGAAAACAAAAAATGTTACTATAATACTGAAACGTCCGAGAAATTACTTGCAAATGCAAGAGCCTTCTAGAACCGTTATCTAGTTTCTAGAAAATATAGCGAAAAGTGAGGAACGATCGAGAAGAATTCGCTGATGTCTATAAAAGCCGAAGATGGAAATCGTAGGTGAGTTATTGTGGAAACGCGAATGCAGCTGTATTAAGAAGATAATCAAGTTGAAATAAATACGTATCGTTAGCACGCGTGTGTATATGATTATTAGTGTAAACAAGTGTGAAATCCGAGGACCTTATCTTATCTCGTGTTAGTTATCGTGTTATACAACGGTTATACATAAATTATAGTGTAAGTGTTTTTATTATTAGATTTTATTAGTTCGGTTAATTTTAAAAGTGTACATATTTCTATAATAAGTAAACGTAGTTTTAGTCGTTTTAAATAAATTAGTTTTTAATAAATAAATACGTAACAGTGGCGTCAGGTGTTGAGGTATCAAACCGTTCGCGATTTTTAGTGTGAATACCATTAAGTTATTTGATATCGCACCCGTAATAAAAACATTGCGTAAATATCTGTTAAGATTCGCGATAAGCGTGTTTATTTATAAAGTTAATATAGTGTTTATTAAACTTTTTCTTTTAACAAGTGCGTGATCGCGATTCGTTTTCGTGGTTTAATATTAATAAGTGAATCGTTATTAAATATAAAACTGCATTTTAAAAAGTAGTGTATTTAAAACTTTATATTCGTATTATATTTAAATTTATGCCGGTGACGCGTTTGCAAGCAGTTAAAATGGATTCAAAAATACTTGAAATTCTCGAATCGATGAATAAAAATATCGAAGAAAAACTGTCCGAAAATTCTCAGAAGATGGAAGAAAATTCGCAGAAAATAGAAGAAAAGTTTTACGAAAATTCTAGAAAAATGAAAGAAAATGCTAGAAGTTTGAAAGAAGAAATACGAGCGAGCATGGAAAACCAAATAAAGACTATTGAGGAACAAATACAAGTAAGTGTGAAATCAAATTAAAATTGTTCAAGAAAGGAAACCCAAGCAGACATGTTAAACTTAAAGAAGAAATTTGCGATTCTGTGAATGACATAATAGAAGAGAAGTTAAATAAAAATTCAAGAACCATAGAAGACAAGATAGAAAAAAATTGAGAGAAAAGAATACAACTGCTTGAAGAAAGAATAGTCCAAATGAATTGTCACGGTGAAGGAAGCGTCACGAGTGAAGATTTAATAATGAACCATCGAGAAGAAAACACTCACAAGTTCAAAGTTGTACCACCGAATTTTGATGGTAAAGTTCCATGGTCAACCTACTACAAGCAGTATGAAGCCGCAGCTACTGCTAATGGTTGGAGCAACAAGCAGAAAGCGACGTCTTTAATAGTGTCCTTACGTGGAGAAGCGCTTGGAATTTTACAAACTATTCCGGACCACCTGCAAGAAAATTACGAACTCTTAATATCACGATTAGAAATGAGATATGGGGATGCTCATCTTCAACAAGTATATCAGGCTCAAATTAAAAGTCGGGTTCAAAAAGCTGCCGAAAGTCTTCAAGAGTTTGAGGCTGACATCGCCAGACTAACACGGCTTGCGTATCCTACAGCACCGGATACCTTCCTGGAGCAGTTAGCTATTCAAACTTTCGTAGATGGCCTCCGAGACAGCGAAACACAGCAGACTCTCCGGTTAGCTCGACCGAAGACATTGGATGACGCTTTGGTGCATGCTTTGGAGTTTGAAGCAGCAAAACAAGCATCGCAACGAGATGGTCATAGACTCTGCTGTGCTACAGAAGTACCCGCGCAGACACTGGAAAGCATCGAGGAGATAGCGCGACGAATACTTCGGGAAAGAGGAGTGACAGCTTTGAACTGCGATGAAATTGGCCATGTACAAAGGCATCGTACCAAACCTAAGAAGAGGACTAGAAGAGCCTTCGAAAATTTGGAACGAGGCGAGCGAAAGAAACAAAAAGTAATCTCATCTAGTTAAACTCCGGAGGTTACAATCCAAATGGCATCGCCTAGAGAGCAATTGCATAGCATTTATCTCGATGGCAAGATCAATGGGAGAAGCGTCCAGTTACTGGTTGACACGGGAGCGACGAAGACCATCATTCGTCCTGACATGTTATTGGAAAACGAGAAGACATCACCAGTAACAGTCCGCCTTCGAACGGCGACGGGAGCCGAAATACCTACCCACGGACAAGTCAAAGCAACCATTGGTTTAGGAAATGGAGTACTCGACCATCAAGTACTGGTAGCCGACATCACTGAAGAAGTTATCCTGGGAATGGACGTGATAAAGTATGGGTTCCATTTGGATATGAAGAACGATGTCCTGAAGATCAACAATGAAGAAATTCCTTTTCATTCGTTAGAGCAGGCAGCCGTGCGAGTGTTATTGAGTGAAGACGTGATTCTGCCTGCAAAGGACGGAAAGTGTGTGGTGATGGCACGCCTGGATGGAAATCTCCGGGAAGGCTACATACGCGCGATTGAACCAATGGAAGGCGGTTTAGTTGAAAAGGGACTACTCGTTGCCAGAACCTTAGTACGAGTAAAGAAGACGATGCCAGTAAGGATCTTAAACATCAACTCAGATCCTGTAACGCTGAAAAAGAAGACCGTGGTAGGCCAATGCACGCCAGTATCACAAATTGTGAGGTGCATGAAGTCGAACGAAGATACGTCGCCGAAGAAGTGTCCACACCATCTATTGGACATTCTTACCACCAAATGCGAAAACCTCAGCCAAGACCAGCTGGCTAAAGTTAAAGTGTTGATCCAAGAGTACCAAGATGTGTTCGCGCTGGAGAGTGGCTCCAAAGGAAAAACTAACGTGGTGAAACATAAAATTAATACCGGAGACGCTCGGCCGATACGACAACATCCACGCAGACTTCCTTTGGCGAAAGAAGAAGCCGAACAAATAATTACGGATATGGAGAGAAGGCGTGATTGAACCTTCAAGTAGTCCATGGGCATCCCCAGTGGTACTCGTGAAGAAGAAGGATGGATCAACGAGGTTTTGCGTAGACTACAGGCAGCTAAACGACGTGACCAAAAAGGACAGCTACCCTTTACCCAGAATTGACGATACGCTAGACACCCTGTCAGGATCCCAGTGGTTTCTACGTTAGATTTAAAGAGTGGATACTGGCAGGTAGAATTAGAACCCAAGGATCGTGAAAAAAACAGCTTTTACGATCGGAACTGGTTTGTGGCAGTTCACTGTAATGCCCTTCGGCCTGTGTAACGCTCCTGCAACGTTCGAGCGTTTGATGGAGACCATCTTGCGCGGATTGTCTTGGAAGACGTGCTTGGTCTACCTGGACGACGTGATCGTGGTTGGAAGGTCGTTTGAAGAGCACTTAAACAACTTGAAGGAAGTGTTCCAGAGATTACGTGGGGCTAACCTCAAACTGAGCCCAAAGAAGTGCCACGTATTTAAGAAGGAAATCAATACCTTGGCCACGTCGTATCTAGAGACGGAGTAAGGGCTGACCCAGACAAAATCCGAGCAGTGCAAGCATGGCCAAGACCGATCGACAAACATCAGGTCCGAAGTTTCCTTGGGTTGTGCACTTATTATAGAAGATTTGTCCCCGGATTTGCCGATATTGCCAAACCATTGACAAAACTAACCGAAGAAAAAGCAGAATTTAGATGGAATGAAGACTGCGAAAATTCTTTTAATCAACTAAAACAGGCCCTAGTCACTTCGCCGATTTTGAGTTATCCACGAGAAGATGGAAAGTTTGCTTTGGATACCGATGCAAGCAATATGTCCATAGGCGCGGTCTTTTCGCAGGTTCAAGATGGACAAGAAAAGGTGATCGCGTACTTTAGCAAGGTTTTGTCTAGGCCAGAAAGGAATTATTGCGTGACTAGGAGGGAGCTGTTAGCAGTCGTTAAGTCCATCGAACATTTCTACAAGTATTTGTATGGACGAAGATTTTTACTGAGAACAGACCACGCCGCTTTAAAATGGCTACTGCAGTTCCGTAACCCAGAAGGACAAGTAGCAAGATGGAGCGAGAAGACTGCAAGGTATGACTACGACACAGAACACCGTGCCGGAAGCTTGATCATCGGAACGCTGATGCCTTATCCAGAAGACCATGTCCGGCGGACTGCAGCCATTGTTCGCGACTAGAAGAAAAAGTCGAATGCCTCCGGAGAACTGCTATGGTTGATGATGAGTGGGAACCTGAGCAGTTACGTCGCGAACAAGAAGACGATCCTGAAATAAGACTACTCCTCGACTGGAAAGAAAGCGGCCGACGACCAACCTGGGAAGAAGTGAGTGCTTTGGGCAAAAATATCAAAGCGTACTGGGCGCAGTGGGACTCCTTGATAGTAGAAGACGGTCTTCTTAAGCGATCCTAGAAAGTGCCGAGGGCACGGGAAACAAACTACAGCTGGTAGTGCCGAAAAGCAGGGTGACCGAAGTGTTGGAAGCATCTCCACGATGGGACATCAGGAGGACACTTTGGCATTAAGAAGACATTGGGTATAGTGCGAGAACGATTTTACTGGATGAACTGCAAAGAGGACGTTATGAAATGGTGCCGTAAGTGCACGGTTTGCGCATCAGGAAATGGTCAAGCGAGAAAGCGCAAAGCACCCATAAAGCAATACAACGTAGGAAGCCCTTTGGAAAGAGTAGCGATTGACATCGCACGGCCGTTCCCAGAATCCTATTCGGGAAATAAATACATTCTGGTGGCGATGGATTACTTCACGAAGTGGACGGAGGCTTACGCCATACCCAATCAGGAAGCAGCTACAGTCGCAGACGTATTGGTAAAAGAGTTTTTTGCCGGTTTGGAGTTCCGTTAGAATTACACTCCGATCAAGGCCGCAATTTTGAGTTTGGGCTGTTTCAAGAAGTTTGCCGACTGTTGGGAATTAAAGACTAGGACAACGCCTCTTCATCCTCAGTCTGATGGCATGGTTGAACGGATGAATCGAACAATGGGCAAGTACTTAGCCAAGGTAGTGTCCGAACACCAAAGGGACTGGGATCAGTACTTGCACCTTTTCTTAATGGCATACCGATCATCCGTTCACGAAAGCACAGGCCAAACACCATCCTGTGTCATGCTCGGTCGTGAGATAAGATTACCATGCGATCTTCAATTTGGGCGAAGACCGGAAGAAGAAGCTGCTGGAGAAGATTACGTCAGCAAGCTGGCCAAGAGGTTGGACGAAGTACATGAAGAGGTCCGTAAAAACACACAAATTGCCAGCGACAGGATGAAAACAAGATATGACGTCAAGGCGCAAAATGGTGGGTTTCAACCTGGCGATATGGTCTGGTTGTATAACCCTCAAAGGAGACGTGGTTTGTCGCCGAAGCTGCAAAGGCAATGGGAGGGCCCCTATGAAGTCATGCAGCGTATTAACGACGTTATATACCGCATCCGAAAACCGCCCAGAGGCAAGCCAAAAGTGGTCCACGTCGATCGTCTAGCCCCGTTTGCTGGCGATAACCACAATCCGCAAGTTCAGGTCCGAACCAGAGTAATAAGTAGCAGAACCAGGAATCCAATCGAAGAAATGGAGTTCGAAAAGTTTATGAACTTATACGGAGGTTCTGGAAAAACTAGGTTCGGAGGTTACCACCGAGGAACAACAAGACCTGTTCCAGACACAAAAAGATTACGCCATCGCACATTGCGTGAGCGAGGGCTTGACATGTCAAAGGGTTGCAGTCGTGTTTAAAAGAAGTTTGGACAACTAGATGAATTACGAAGACAGCAACCGGCAGTCGGAAAGGTTTTAGGACTACGTGGTGACGGACGCTTCGTTTTCTATCTGGTCACCAAGAAATACTCACGTGTCAAGCCGTTATACAAAGATCTGTGGCGAACATTATGGAGTCTCAAGAAACAAATGGAGTTCCATCATGTTAAGAAATTGGCAGTACCCAAGCTTGGTTGTGGCTTCGACCAATTGAATTGGAGGACAGTTCGAAACATGTTGGAGGTCGTCTTCCGAGGAACAGGCGTTCAAGTGTTGGTCTGTAGTTACCAACCGAGGAGAGTATTGGGTCAGGAAAAGTCCATTGACTGTTACTTTTATGGTCAAGGAAGTCGCCGAAATGGAGGAAGCTGCCGCTATCGCCACGATCCCTTTTACCGGTGTCGCATCCAGTCTCCTGTTCTGGGACAGAATAGTCCTAAGAAGGGGGCAGTGAAACGTCCGAGAAATTACTTGCAAATGCAAGAGCCTTCTAGAACTGTTATCTAGTTTCTAGAAAATATAGCGAAAAGTGAGGAACGATCGAGAAGAATTCGCTGATGTCTATAAAAGCCGAAGATGGAAATCGTAGGTGAGTTATTGTGGAAACGCGAATGCAGCTGTATTAAGAAGATAATCAAGTTGAAATAAATACGTATCGTTAGCACGCGTGTGTATATGATTATTAGTGTAAACAAGTGTGAAATCCGAGGACCTTATCTTATCTCGTGTTAGTTATCGTGTTATACAACGGTTATACATAAATTATAGTGTAAGTGTTTTTATTATTAGATTTTATTAGTTCGGTTAATTTTAAAAGTGTACATATTTCTATAATAAGTAAACGTAGTTTTAGTCGTTTTAAATAAATTAGTTTTTAATAAATAAATACGTAACAATACTATAAACAGAACTAACAACATATGCGTAATGTAATTTTTTATCTACCTTTATAACTACCTTTATTTTATTAAAAATAAAAATACTATAATTTAGCTTGACTTATTATTGTTGTAAGTAAAGTCCAACTTTTTTCTCATCAACTCTACGTAATACCATAAAATATGAGTAAGCAGCTCGCAGAACCTAGCAGATATAAATGTAAATAATTATTGTTTTTGTGAATTTTTATTACTTACAGATACTGCTGTTCCTGACGTCAATAGAACAAAGTTTCCAACCTTAAAGCAAATTGGCTTTTGACTTCTTTGAATAATTAGTATCAAAGCTTTTTGAAATCTAATATCGGTGTTCAAGAAATTAATTTCTGTACAAGCCAGCGCAACTTCTAAACTTTTATTTAAAGTTTCGTTTCCACAGTAACAATTAAAACATAATAAAGCTAGCAAAACTGATATGTAAAGTATTTCCAATAAAAAGACATTTCCAAACAGCTTTTTCTAAAAAATAAAAAACTATGAAATCGTTATTATAAACGTGTATTTTTACTTACAAAAGATAAATCGTACATTAATACACAAAAAATAATTGTAATAGTAACAAATCCTACTAGATGACAAAATCTATAAGTTTTGTCTATATCTTTTGAAACTTGATAAATTGCAACGTGATAATCAACAGCAATTTTTATTCGCGGTGTTAAAATATCCCAATGAAATGTGTTTAAATCTTTTAAAACGTCACTGTGGCTGTTCTAAAATATATACCTACGTAATATATAATATTGACGTATTACAATACAACTTACCTTTATTCGTTTTGTGATATTTTTTAAATAATTTTGTAGGTTCACTAAATGGCACTGTATGTGACCCAAAATTGTAAAATAAGTAACTTCTATTATAACATATGCAGTTGCCAAAATAACATAAATAAAAATCTGAAGAATCAAGGTAGTTTCAAAATTTACTATTTCTGGAAAATCTCCAAATGGATATTTTGATGATTTTTCTATAGACCACGTAATCAATGCAAAAATAATAGTAACATAATAACCAATTATAGAAATTCGACACTAAAACAAAAATAGATGTATGCATAACACTACGTTATATTCTGCCGTTATACAGTCAAAGTTTCTATAAATATTGGTCCTAACATTTTTTTTTAAATTTTTTCTACGTGTAATTTAATAATTAATTTATAGCGTATATTTAAAGTTGAATATAAAAATGTACGCAGTGTGCCAAAATGATTTGGGCCGAGTTACAACATAACCTTTAATGATTTAGTTATTTACTCTTAAATACAGTGCTACCTACTTAAGATAACAAAATTCAATAAATCTTGTAGCGGAAAATTTTAACTTGATCCAAATCATTTTGACTCACCCTGTATTTTGTTTTATACGCAATAAAAATCGGCTACCGCTATGTGGTTATTGTGATGTAAAAGTAACATCCGTCGCTTGTTTCATATCTGGAATAATTTTCTTAAAACTATAAAAAATAATCTGTAGGTGTATTTAGAGAATGTTTAAAAATTTAGAAAAAGTTTGGTGCGCTTGAACCATTTTCTTCTACTTTAAAAACTGTCACGTTTTTTTCTCTACTTTTGTTATCGTTCTACAAAATAGTCGCAAATTTATTAGATAATATTGCAAAGAATTAGACATTCGTAATTGTTGCTAGAAGTAATTACTGAAAAATGATTACTTTTATTTACCTCTTGTTAGTTAAACGTTATAATTCACCCAGCATTTGCTTTTTTAATAATTTTAAGTCACAAACAAAATTAGAAATTTATTTTATTTATAATGTTGTACTAAGCAAAAAAATAATAGTAATCAGAATGTCATGTAAACAGATTGTACTTACAAATGATTTTAAGTATTTGACCCAGTCATCAAATAATTTTAGTTCTTCTTCTCCACCTCGTTTAATGTTAGGCAGAAATACTCCACTTTCTAAAGTAACGAATACTTTTCTTAATATTCTTTTATTTATTAATATTATCGTAGATTTCATTAAGGCTATGAAACAAAAACGTATAAACACAATTATGTACAGAAATCACAAAGATAAGCTGTTTATTAAAATTGCTCTATTGTCAGTCAACACAGAGGACATACATATTTCGTATACTGTGCTTTAAGACAATAGTTATAGCATATTAGACAATTTTATGTTTAGTAAAGTAGTTTGTTACTTAGTCGTCGTATTAGTCATATGCATTTGATTTGAAAACTGTCAAAGATACTTGAATTTTATTAGCTAATTACACTAAAACATCTGAGTTGGAATAACTTAAGAACAGGTAATATAGTATTGTCTGATAGTTTAATAGTAGATTACATACCGAGGCGGAAAGTATTCCATTTCTGTCGAGAGAACTATAGTTTACTGAGAGGCATAGCCTCGAGGTGAACTAGTTCTCGAGACAAATGGAACACTTTTGCCAAGGTTTGTATACAATTTTATTCACAATCGGTTATTAAATAAAATAAATAACATAAAACTAATAAAAACTGAATGAATACCTACTTCAAAAATATTATCGTTTATTTCGGTAAAATATTAACACATAGTAGGCACTTCACAATTGACATACGTATTTAATTTATGATTGTCATTTTATCAAATTAGGTAAAACAAAACACACACAAATTACAGGTTCGGAAAGTGTACATTACTGACCGTGAGGTAACTGTACGTTACTAACTGAGTGTGAATAAAATATTTTATTCACACTCAGTTAGTAACGTACAGTTTCCCGAACCTCTTAAAGGTTGGTAAGTGAGCGGTTTCCATGGTTAAAAAAAACGAGTATGTAATGAAACTTCACGGTCAGTAATGTACACTTTCCGAACCTGTAATTTTTGTGTGTGTTTTGTTTTAACTAATTTGATAAAATGACAATTATAAATTAAATACGTATATGTCAATTGTGAAGTGTGCCTACTACGTTTTAATTTTTTACCGAAATAAACGATAATATTTTGGAAGTAGGTTTTCATTCATTTTTTATTAGTTTTATGTTATTTATTTTATTTAATGGCTGATTGTGAATAAAATTGTATACAAACCTTGGCAAAAGTGTTCCATTTGTCTCGAGAACTAGTTCACCTTGAGGCTATGCCTCTCGGTAAACTATAGTTCTCTCGACAGAAATGGAATATTTTCCGCCTCGGTATGTAATCTACTATTATTGCCTTCATAAATAAACAAATAAAAAATAGTGTATCTCGTAGCGCTACCATTTTGTTGAATTATAAGTCAAGGCCGAATTAAAATAAAAATTTTAACAGAACCGTAACTCATTATTTATTTTAAAAATAAAATATAAATCTAATCAGTTAATTACCGGTTTTTTAATTCATCGTTTGCTTTTGTTTGTAATTATGTTTAGTAAAATTTACTTCTAAGAATTTCTCTGTTTTATATTGTAATATTACAGTAATATCAAAGATATTAAGCAAAAGGGTCCCACGAAACCTTTGTTATACACGTTATATATTTAAAGATTTAACAATCATTAGAAAATAATGTATCACGTCAAAATAAATAAATGTTATTACAAAAACAATTAATGCTTATGCTATAACTTTATAATTATTTAGTCTTAAAACTTATAGTTTCTTCTGTTATATTTAAAAAATCACATACTTAAAATTTTAACTATTATTTGAAACATTATCGTAATAACCAGCAAAAATGTTTGGTATCAGTTAATAAATAAAAAGTGTGCTTTTTGTAGTAAATAATGCGTATGCAGTGCTTTAAAAAATGGCTTATTAGACATTTACGTTTTAAAAATTTGTAGTTACAGGTATTATGAATTATAATAATTTATCATAAAATATTCTCAATTATATTGTATTCTTGATTATAATGGAAGTCAACATGAGCGTCTTTATTTTAAATCTAATGCTATATTGTTTATGGCATTTTTAGACATACTTACGCTTAATTTTATAACAAATTTGTAAAAATTTAAAACACTTTTATGTTATGTGTTGTTAGGTATTAATTCATTTATAATTTAGAACATTTGTTTTTATTTTTTTTATTCTCTTACTAGTAAATCGCATATTACCTACTATTTGGTGACTAAGTAAATAGATCATAACATATACTGACACGTAATGACTAGCACGTAATAATAGTAGATTACACACCGAGACGGAAAGTATTCCATTTCTGTCGAGAGAACTAGTTCTCAGACAAATGGAACACTTTTGCCAAGGTACTATTTTATACTATTTTATTTACAATCAGCCATTAAATTAAAAAAAAAAATGTTAAACTAATAAAAAATGAATGCAAACCTACTTCCAAAATATTATCGTTTATTTCGGTAAAATATTAACACATAGTAGGCACTTCATGATTGACATAAGTATTTAATTTATGATTGACATTTTATCAAATTAGTTAAAACAGAACACACACAAATTACAGATTTGGAAAGTGTACTATACTGACCGTGAGATTTCATTACATACGCGTTTTTTTATCCATGGATTAAATTTAATGGAAAAATTGTTTGAGAACCACTGACTATACACCTACACATTTTAAGCAACTTAATACATCTTATCAGATGATGCATAAGCACAATTGCAATTTTGTAGATTTGAGGTCATTGGTACAGATTTCGTCAATAGATTCATTGTTCAGTTTTGTCACGTTAACTTAATCGTATACTTCGTTTCCGAGTTTGCCGTTATTTGTTGTTTGTTGTTTGGTATTATTGTTTATTGTTCGTTGTTTGCTAATCGTTATTTGCTATTTAATATTATTTTTTATTTATCGTATTGTGATCAATATTATGGCTCAATTCTCGAATCAATAATTAATAGACATGGTTTTAATTTATGAACGTTTTCCTGGAGGACAATAACCAGTACCTAGAGCATTTGTAAATGTTGTTCAACGTGTACGTGATACTGGCGACCTAAGATTAAAACGGGGTCGGAATACTGGACGCGCTAGAACACGACGTGTTATGGAAGCCGAAGAAGAAATATTGAATCTTGTAAATAACAATCCAACTTTTAATCTTCGTACAATCGCACGGGAAGCGAATGTATCCAGAAACGTGGTGTAGCGTACCCTAAGTTAAGAATTTTTATATCTGTACCATATTCAACGCGTTCAAATTTTAAACCCTGCAGATTACCCTCAACGCATTGCTTTTTTTAATTGGTTACGTGGGCAATGTGCTATAAATGAACACTTTTTGAGTCAAGTCTTGATAACAGACGAAGCAACGTTTAGTAGAAATGAAATGTCTAATTTCCATCAGCCACGTTTGGAGTTTTGAGAACTCACATGCGACAAGCTAGGGCTGCCATACGTCCCGGTACACCGGGACATGCCCCGGTTTAAATCTCGGCGTCCCCGTGTCCCGGCTGATAAGTCAATTGTCCCGGTTGCGAATCAGCTTGTTTACTATGTTTACTAATAGGTACTGAAGTAATAAAAAGTTGTTTAAACCATATTTATAGGAATAACACGCACATAGGTATAGGTATATACTATGAATGCATAGATAAGACTATATAGAAAGATAATCGTACGAGTGCCTCCACAAATGAAGTTGTATGCACAATATTCGAACGTAGCATTCGTACCAAGACTGTGGGGGCGGGGGAGCATAAACTCGTAACTGAGCGTATTCTTATTTCTTTTATTCGAATTAGTTCACAAATAGCGCTGCGGAGTGTCGTGTGCATTGCGTATTTTGTATTTTTTCAAGTATATGCGAAGTTAACCTGTTTGCAGTTATGCCAAAGAAAAAATGTCATTTTTCTGATGATGATACTAAAGAGTGGTCATTCATAAAAAAAGGAAGAGATGAACATGAAGCTTTTTGTTCGATTTGCGGTGTTCATATATCTGTTAGTCATGGCGGGAAGTCGAGTGTAAAACCACATACAAAGCAGAAATCATAAGTCCAGATTGTCACTTGCATCAACATCTAAAGATATATTGTCGTTTATGGTAAAACAAAATTCTATAAAAGATACTTTGATAAGCGCTGCCGAATTGACCACTGCTTACAAAGTTGCAAAGCACCACCAATCGTTTAGTTCTCTCGATTGTACTACGAAACTCAATGCTGTCATGTATCCAGATTCTAATATAGCGTTAAAACAATCAACCGCAAGAACCAAAGCTACTGCTATAATTAAACACATTTTAGCTCCTCACTCTATAGCGCAGATCAAAGCAGAAATACAAAAATGTCCTTTCTACGAAATTTTAACTGATTCCAGTAATCATAAAGCTAAAAAGATGTTTCCATTGTTAATTCAGTATTTCACAGAAAAAGATAGATTAAAAATTAAGCACACTTCCAAATGAAACATCTGATACAATTATCTCATTTCGTATTAAATCGTTACAGGACCTAGATATCCCCATAAAAAATATGATTGCCTTCAGCGCGGATAACACGAATACTAATTTTAGTGGTAGAGAAAGACGCGGAGTGAATAATGTTTACTATAAATTAAAAGAAATAAATAAAAAATATTGACGGGATCGGCTGCCTCGCGCACGTACTCCACAACACTGCTTCCACTGCCAGTGATGTGCTCTCCGTTGATGTAGAGTCAATTGTTTCTAAAATCTTTAAATATTTTTCTATATTCACCGTCGAATCGAACGACTCAAGGATTTTTGTGAGCATGCAGCAATAAATTTCCAGAATATACTGTCTCATTCGCGGAGTAGATGGCTTTCGCTACTTACGGCTGTCAAACGAATACTGAAGCTATGGATTCCCGTGAAAGATTTTTTTGCAGTTGAGGAAAAAGCACCAAAAGCTACAAAAGACTTTTTTGTCGATCTTTTATCTGAACTGTTCACCAAGTTTGTACACAGCCAGGCGTTTTTAATTGAAAAGCAGATTAAAAAAATTGAAAAAGCAGTAATTACTGTTATTGAAGTGAAAAGTATTTTAGAGGATACAAAGAAGCAGTTGAATGAAAGATCTGTTAATAACTACCTAGGAAACTCAACAAAACAGTTGTATAATAGATTGAAGAATGACGGAGTGCTTGATGAAAGCCAAATTGAAAAAATGAACACAGAAATTAAAGATTTCTTCGCCACTGCTATCTGGAACAATGGACTGAACCAATGTCAAAATATGAAATTTTTGCTTGGATGATTTTAAACGACGTTCCCCAATGGCAACATAACGCACACGTGGAACGAGTATTTTCATTGATATCCTCACAGTGGACAAAGGAAAGAAACTCTCTTAGTGTGAGCACAATGGAAAGTATCATTTAATGCGTTTATAATTATAAAATGACGTGCATAGAATTTTATAATTACGTCAAGCACGAAAAGGAACTGCTTAAGCAAGCCAGAACGTCAGAGAAATATGACTGGGCAAAGAAGAGTGATACTGAAAAGTGAGTTGTTAAAATAAATCTTTAATTTTTTTGTTTATTTTTTTGCATTGTTTCTGTTATCTGTAAGTATGTATTTTGCTTGTTGTATCATTACGTTGTTGATTGATTAAAGTTTCAAATCTAATAAGTTGTTCAATTCTTTACAGTCAATCCTTTACTCTTCATTAAGTAAAGTAGACCCCTCCCCCTCCTCAGCAGCCGCGCTTTATTAAAAAATTTCGGCTTATTTTTTTTAAATTGTATTTATTTATCAAAAGAATGTAAAGTGCAACCCCCCCCCCCTCCGCTGCACTAAGCCACTGAATATGTCCCGGTCGGCACTCCGACATGCATGGCTGCGCTAGACAAGACGGGTTTTTCAACATCGATTTTGGATAAATCTATGGGCAGGTATTGTCGGCGGTAAATTGATTGGCCCTTTTGTGATACCTGAACGTATCAATCGTATTTAATATTTTTTCAAAATAATTTGCCTGAACTATTAGAAGATGCCGTTGAATGTACGTCAACACATGTGGTTTCTTCATGATGCTTCAGCTACATCTAAACAATCTTTTTCGAAAAGGTGGATTGGTCGTTGAGGACCAGTATCTTGGCCACCGCGTTCTCCAGATCTAAACCCCATTGATTTTTACTTATGGGGACATTTGAAAAATACTGTGTATGCCACAGAATTTAACATAAGAATTATGAGAACAAATAGAAAATGCCACGAAAATATTTTTTTTTTACAGAATGAACTACGGAATTGCACCAATTCGTAGTTACGTCGAGTGATATTGTGTATCCAGGAAGGTGGGCAGAACTTTGAACATTATTTATAAAATTCGACAAAAATCGATAGTTTTTTATGATACGTTGAAATTTTGACAGTATCAAATAAAAACAATATTAAAGTATAATTAATTGAAAGTATTTTTAAATATTATTAATAAACAGGATTAATTTATTGGAGTAGTAGGTAATTAGTTAATTACAAGTAGTTTAATTGTAGTAGTTTAATTGTACCAACATTGCACACCCCCAATGTCCTTTTACGTTGTGGTTTTATCCCGACGAATAATTCAAAGCATATTTTGAAATTCGCGGGTGTTAAACTAACTCAACGTATTTACCATCGTTTATAGCTATCTACAGTTAATTTTAATCACATAGTAAATTTATACTATGAGATGGCTCTGCCATCAAACACTTGTGAATGCTAAGTTCGTCGTTCTTAATTATAAAGCTATAAGGGGCGTCAATGCAATTGTAGGAACAACATTAGAGTGTATCTCCTACTACTGATGAGCCCCAAAAGGGCGAAACAGCTGTCTAGTAGTTCACTCTGGTGGCGTTTACACAATTGCATTGACATTGCACACCCCCAATGTCCTTTTACGTTGTGGTTTTATCCCGACGAATAATTCAAAGCATATTTTGAAATTCGCGGGTGTTAAACTAACTCAACGTATTTACCATCGTTTATAGCTATCTACAGTTAATTTTAATCACATAGTAAATTTATACTATGAGATGGCTCTGCCATCAAACACTTGTGAATGCTAAGTTCGTCGTTCTTAATTATAAAGCTATAAGGGGCGTCAATGCAATTGTGGGAACAACATTAGAGTGTATCTCCTACTACTGATGAGCCCCAAAAGGGCGAAACAGCTGTCTAGTAGTTCACTCTGGTGGCGTTTACACAATTGCATTGACATTGCACACCCCCAATGTCCTTTACGTTGTGGTTTTATCCCGACGAATAATTCAAAGCATATTTTGAAATTCGCGGGTGTTAAACTAACTCAACGTATTTACCATCGTTTATAGCTATCTACAGTTAATTTTAATCACATAGTAAATTTATACTATGAGATGGCTCTGCCATCAAACACTTGTGAATGCTAAGTTCGTCGTTCTTAATTATAAAGCTATAAGGGGCGTCAATGCAATTGTGGGAACAACATTAGAGTGTATCTCCTACTACTGATGAGCCCCAAAAGGGCGAAACAGCTGTCTAGTAGTTCACTCTGGTGGCGTTTACACAATTGCATTGACATTGCACACCCCAATGTCCTTTTACGTTGTGGTTTTATCCCGACGAATAATTCAAAGCATATTTTGAAATTCGCGGGTGTTAAACTAACTCAACGTATTTACCATCGTTTATAGCTATCTACAGTTAATTTTAATCACATAGTAAATTTATACTATGAGATGGCTCTGCCATCAAACACTTGTGAATGCTAAGTTCGTCGTTCTTAATTATAAAGCTATAAGGGGCGTCAATGCAATTGTGGGAACAACATTAGAGTGTATCTCCTACTACTGATGAGCCCCAAAAGGGCGAAACAGCTGTCTAGTAGTTCACTCTGGTGGCGTTTACACAATTGCATTGACATTGCACACCCCCAATGTCCTTTTACGTTGTGGTTTTATCCCGACGAATAATTCAAAGCATATTTTGAAATTCGCGGGTGTTAAACTAACTCAACGTATTTACCATCGTTTATAGCTATCTACTGTACCAACAACGTTTATAAAATAAATAATGTCATGGTGCGTATTGTTGTACGTTAATCGAACTGCTCACACTTTAAACGGAACAGGTTATTTGTCACAAGAATTACGGGATCTGTACTATCATCTTTTAAATGCTGACAGCTCAAACACTTCTGGTTTCTTATCGACGCCGAGACGACTTAGAGTCATGGAACTAAGCAAACAAAAAAATGCAAAAAATAAACATATGAACCGGTGGTCCTAAAACTTTTCTCTTAAATTCTTAAAAATTGCAACTTCGTTATTTTCAAAATTGTATTATAATTTTTTTTGTAAATCGATTGTACTTGACTTGAACCACGTCATGTTAAAATTAATGCTCGTATTTCGAGGACACCTTGTATACATTTGATAAAATTAAAACTAAATATTTTCGGACAAAAGCAAAAGACAAACGTTTATAATGGCATTCATATGTATAATTTCTTTAACAATATTTCTTTTGTAATCGGATTAACAACGTAATTACCTGAACTATAAATGTATGTAAATGCTGGTTGTCTATATGTTTTATTTTCAAGGCGCAAATTAGAGATGTGATAATAAAGTTGTTTTTTGTTCTATCAACAAAATTTATGGAAATTAAACTTAACCCTTTTTGAATCAAAAGAAAACAAAAGTTTTGTCGTGTGATACTTATGGGATAAAACCGTTGCAGGTCGAAGAAGCTTAGAAATAGCTTCCTGTTTATTTTTGTATCTTCAAAGCTTTAGTTATGTATTTAGTTTAAATATGTATTTAATTTAGTAAACGGTCGTCCAGTTCGTGACGTATTAATATTAAGTGTTTGTAATTAAACTATGTGCATAAATATATGCAAACTATCTAAAAATGATTAGGATAAATTATATTATAAAATCTTAAGCTTTCGTGGTTATTACACTTATGATTATAAGCGACTTTCGGCTTAGACCGCGTCGTAGTAAAACATCCAGACTTAGGCTTGGTCCTAGTATCTTCTTGAGAGCCAAAACAAAAAGTTGAACTTTGCCTTTGCCGTATTGTCGTTCGTGAACTCAAACAAACTGACGTTTCGCAAGACATTCGAGTTTGCATCTTCAGAGTGGTAAATGTCACTGAAACAAAAGTGTAAATGACGATATTTATACCAATAGCGAGTAGCGTGATTAACCGATCTTATCTTTCTGTTACCGCTTGACTGACTTCGTTATTACTTGGAGTAAGTGTTTGTGTCCTTTCCAAGAAGGTTGATCTTTGTCTTAAAGGATATAATACTGGTAGCCAAGATTTGCTGAGTTTTAAACCGTCTTCTTGGTTCATATTACATGGATGTTTTTCTATTTCCACAGTTTCGCGTACTAGTCTGGGAAAGTAGAAAGGAGTTCTAGCCAACACTTTAGTTTGGTCAAAGTTCAGCGTGTGTCCTTGGTTCCACACGTGTTCTGCTACTGCTGATTTAGTAACTTTGCGGTGTTTGCAGTCAGCTATATGTTCTTTTACTCTAACTTCAATAGAGCGTCCCGTCTGTCCTATCTAACTTGATCAACAGGAACAAGGAATTTTGTAAACTCCGGCATGTTTTAGAGCCCCTTGTTTGTCTTTAGCAGATGTAAACCAGAGGTTCAGGGTATCCTTAGTCGTAAAGACAGTTTTAATATTATGTTTCTTTAGCACCCTGCTTATTTGGTCTGTCGAACCCGTACAGTATGGTAAATAAGCGGTGCTATTAGGAGGTGATGTCTTCTTTGACATTTGGATTTATTGCTCTTTTTCATGTGTTTTGGATCTCTTTGAACCCGTATCTAATTTGTTGTAGGGACTCCAACAGTGTTTCCTTTTCCTTTTGTAGATTTTCATTATCTGACACACATATAGCTCTTTTGGCTAAAGTATGCAAAACAGTATTCTTCTGTACTAGATGGTGGTGAGATTCGGCGCTTAACTATCTATTAGTGTTCGTTTTCTTTCTATAAACAGAATGACCCAATTTTCCGTTATTTTTCCTTATCACCAGTACATCAAGAAAGGCTAGACTACTGTTATGTTCTAACTTCATAGTAAATTTAATGCTGTTAGGTGCAGAGTTTAGATGTTGTAAGAACTGATTTAGTTTATCTTTGCCATGAGGCCATACAACAAACGTATCATCAACATATCTGAACCAAGTTTTTAGTTTTAACTCAACATTATTCATAATTTATATGATATGTTGATGATACGTTTGTTGTATGCATGTATGTATAGTTTTTGTAATATTACTATTCACAAATACTTCTACATGTTCGACATCTAAAGTTTACAATCGTTTTAATAAAATCTTGTAAAATAAGTTATAAGTTTATTTAATCAACTTTAAATTAAACGTTGTAATTAAAAACTACTTAAGGTTTAACATACTCACAAATAAGTACAAAATGACATAACCCAACTTTTATGTCCCGATTTTTGAAAAAATATAGTTTTACAGTTCTCAAATCAAACATAAGACAGAAGCTTAACTAACTAAGAAACAAAACTCGAAAGCAGTTTTTTTTTATTTTTTAAAAACTAATTTTTAAGTTGAGTTTTACACTCTGACGTCATACTTCTCGCACAGTTTGGTGTCTTCCGATATTAATCCTACTCTCTATTTTATTTAAACATTTGTTAATAAACAAGCTAGTATAAATTAACATTTGTCATAAATAAAAATGCAAAAGTAATATTTAAAAAAACTACCATGACTAAAACGTATACCAACGGAGAATACGCTGACATGGTGTTAGTGTATGGGATTTGTAATGAAAGCGGTCGTACTTCTGCTTTGCCTCATCTTTACTCTACCGAGATGGACTTGTATTGTTGTGCTATTCTGTTAAATATCTGAAGCATATTGTTTGATGTCTTTACACACACGGGAATGCCTGCAGCTCTATTTTGTTAAAAGTTTTTGTCAAATGTACATATGAAAGTAGAGGTTTGTTATATAACAGATTTTTGCAATTATTCCTGTTAGAAGCTTTAGTGTAGAACATACCCCTTAAAGTTTACTGGCTTTTTTGTCGCTTTTTTGTGTATGAGTATTGTAATACCTTTATTCCATATAAGCAGAGTCTCCTCTTTTTCTATTACTTCATTAAACATTTTCCAATTTTTATAATATTAGTGTTGATTCTCCATACTTAAGCTGTTTATTTTGGCAACAGCTGTTTCTACTTCGTCTATATTTTAATCATTGATTAGTATTTGGATGTTGCCTCAACCATTCTCAGTGTTTTGCTTCTATTAATGTTGTAAAGAGCATAGAAATATTCCGTTGAAGCATTATTGTCTAGAGTGAGTATTTTCTTATATTCGATGATAACTTTTCATCTTGATCTTACTAGTTTCTACATATTTACCATACAATTTTATCTACTAAGCGCCGAATCATTGTGCACAAAGCACCAACAACAAAACTGACATACGTCATCGTTTACTATGTTCGGCAACGCAACGTCATTAGACAACATAAAGTTCTTGCCATAAGAGAAGATCCCTACGTCATTACCTACTGATGTAAGAAATAACATACCAACTATTATATAAGCAAGACATAAATAACGTGTAAAACAAAGAGGGAATATTGATTGCATGCGTTATGAATAAAGTTATTCAATTGACTTCAATCAAGTTGACGTTTTGTCAAACACGGTTTGCTGTCATTTTCGCTTCGTTTTGTATCTTTGGTTATTATTATTATTTTGCATTATTTTATTTTAAACTGTTCTTTTTAGAACAAAAACATGTCGGGTTTTATACAAGGTAATCTACTTGCATACTTTAGACAAGAAAAGGATAATGGGGGTCCTTTAATCCCATTAATGTCTGTTCAAGAGGTAAGCTAAAGAAAGAAATGATTATCTTGCATTACAATATATTATTTACAGAGTCGCAACTGCAATGGACATAAGTTTAACTTCTGTTAAGCGGATAAAGTCTGAGCACAAATTGAATCCAGTGTTATCAAGTCCTAGAAAGCAAAGATTACGAAGGAAGTCAAAAACTGTAGACTTGCCAGAATTTTCAAAAATGATTATAAGAAACACGTTGTATACGATGTACACAAACAGTAAGTTCCGATGAAAGGAACCTTCATAATCTTTCTAAAAACTAGCTTTTTCTAGAACAACATGTAACTCTAAACGGCGAACTCAAACATAAACATGTTTTGTTAAGTGATCGTACTTTAAATAGAACTCTGCATGAAATTGGCTTTAAATTTAAGAAAGATGATCAGCGTAGATCTTTAATGGAGACATCACGTATAGCCCTTATAAGGATTAAATTTCTAAAACGTTACATAGAAAATCTAAGCTCAGAATTTCTACGTGAAGTAGTTTTTATGAATAAAACTGGGATATTTGCTAAAGGAAGTATAGGGAGATCGTGGCAAAATCATAATTTAAAAAGTGTACGTAAACCTGAAAGCTACGATGGAAAACGATTTAATGTCGTACATGCCGGTACAAAATCTGGATTTGTAAAGAATGCTTTGTTATTGTTTTCATCTAAATCTCAGCATGAAGATTATCATGGAGATATGAATAGTGAAACGTTTAAAAAATGGATTGTGGAACGTTTACTTAATAATTTGAAAGAATCATCAATTATAGTGTTGGATAATGCATCATATCATTCCATGTTAGTAGATGCCTTTGTGAAGTTGGAACAAATCTGATTTAATATTTTGGTTAAACAAAAATAATATTTCGTATGATGCTAACATGTTCAAAAGTGAATTACTTGACGTAGCTAAACAGCACAAAAAAGAAAAGCAATATGAAGTGGACGAACTGTTACAACAACACGGACATGAAGTGCTACGACTACCACCCTATCATTGTGAGTTTAATGCAATCGAATTAATATGGGTCCATGCAAAGCCATATTACAATAAACACATTAGTATGGACGGGTATGGAGATGAAAAAGTAATTTCAATGTGGAACGAAGCACTACAACAATGTACTTCCGAAGTATGGGAAAAGTGTGTGATGCATACAAAAAAACTAATACAAGAGTGGTATAACCGAGAAAAGTTAATAGACATTACAGTGGAACCTTTAATAACTAAAGTTGGTTTAAACGATTCAAGTTCATTGGAATCCTCAGATAGTGATGATTAAAATAAATGAAACATTTTTTTAAAACCAATTGATACTCAAGATGTTGCTCATTTCGTTGTTTTATGTATTAAAATTACATTTAATCTGTATTATACATGACTTCACTGTGCTTAAAAGTTTTTTCATTTTAAATTACTTCAATAACTGGATTCGATTTTACAAAAAATGTAATAACTACCTACATATGTTTAAATCTAAATTTCACTTTAATAAATATAATTAATCGAACGTAAACGAATTGTAGTCGTTTTTAATAATATTTATTTTAATATTAGTAATCTCGAATTAAGCAAAAATTAATTTTGAATGTTAAACGTGTTGTGACAGCAAAATTAAAATTCTTATAGGTACTAACTAACCAGGAAAGCCAACACTGAATTTTTTTGTAACTAATAAACTAACACTTAATTTGACTAGTGCGTTAATCTTGATTCATATGAATACGATGATGACGTAGGGCTCTTCTCTTATGGCAAGAACTTTAGCTCCATGTGTAAAAAATCCCTAAGAATACTGTCAAAAACATAATTCCGAATGAAAATTTATATCTAACACACATGAATGTCTACTCTGATCTTACATATTCATTTTTTATTGTCGCATTAAACAACAATAAAGACATTGTAATATTTGAATAATAATTATTATGTTACCGTAAATTAACTAATTATTATGCAATACATAAACGGCTGACAAAAATAACATAATATATGAATAAACTTACAGATTGCAAAACCATATGTGTAAATCAATTCCAAGAGACCATAGTTTTTAGTTGAAAACAGCCGAAATATTTTAAAAGTGATTAATAAATAAAGTATAGCGTACAGAAATATTGTATAAACAATGTTTAGTTTACTATTACTATCGTATAGATAAGTTCCAGAAAAGTTAAACATTATTTTGCACAGTGAAAAATAGTTACTCGGTTTGTTGATCTTTCCTTCTGATTCCACCATAGTTTATATATCTATAAAAAAATGTTTTGCGTTATTTTTTAAATTTTTTTATATTAAACACAATAGACGCTCGGTAGAGCAAACACCTAATAATAAAAATAGCGCGCTAATGCACAGATCGATAGGTATCTTGTGTTTGTGCGGAGTTTAATTGCGCAAATAAAAAACAAATTTGGCCAGAAAAAAAAACATTGCTTCAAATAAAGGTCAGGTTGAAATTTAAATAATTGGTAATAATTAAGTTGTTAATGCAACGTAGTTAGTTATGAAAACAATTGTATTTTTTAAATAAAAATAACAAAAAGCTCAAAATATAGATAAAGTTAAAAAAAGCGTATTCTAAGGAAACAAAATTTTAATGATCATTTTCAAGTTTGTCATTGCGAAGTTGCTCCGTCCGGACACAAAATACTTGTTAAATTGTAATAATAAAATTTACACTATAAGATCTAATGGAATGCTTGGTAATGTAAGCAGCATGTACAGCTCAATAACGTAAACATATTACCTGTATTTATCCATCTACTTCTAATAAAAAAAACTGTGTTAGGATAAATGTCAGAGTGAAAATCATACTAATCAACAAAAAAAAATCAAACTTGAAGAAATGCATCTAGAATGCAAATTTTCTTGTGAATATGGATTTTAAAACAACTAGAAAACTTTATCGCAATTTACGGTGATATAATTAATAAGAAAACAAGTCATAAGAATATAGATAAAAATTGTTATTTTTAACGTAAATTGTTAGGAAGAATTATCGCTATAAGATACTGTAGAAATAACTAATAATTTACAGGTACAAAAGTTTATAAGAAAAACTGTTGAAAATGGCGGATCATTCCAATTTTTTTATCAAACTCATCTTTTGATAGAACCGAGAGAATATGAAAAACCAGCTCCACACCAAATTTTAAGTTACTAGGACTTTTGGTTCGAAAGTTATCGTAGGTACATCATTACACACACACAGATAGACAGACAAATGGCAACACACAAATGTTTTAGTTTCTTGTAAATTACCTGCAGAGACAGTGAAATATACACCGATTAAAATATAACTTATGTATTTTATTTCTCTATTTCGACATGAAAATTAGCTATTTTTACACTAAAATCCGTGTAAGAATAAGCAAATTCTTACACGAATTTTAGTAATGCTAGTTTTTTTAAAGTTGGTTCTCTGCATCGTAAGTTGAGGTTAAATAAAAAAGAAATCAAAATTATTTTACCTTAACAATTGAAATTCAAATTTTGGTGCCAAGATAAAATAATAATGTTCTATTAATTCCAAGTTATTTACATATAAAGGTATAAAGCGTTAATTTTGTATGAGATTTTAGGTTAACACATAAATTTTAATATGTCAAAGTGTAAGTGTTGCCAATTGAATAAAATACAAAAGTTTCCCAATGTTGTTCTAAAATTAAAATTATACGAAAAATGTTAAATATTGTATCAAAATAGAGAAAATAGTATAAAACCCACGTCATAGAATACTTTCAATCACTCGACCGCTGCTCATGTATAAAACCCGATCTCGTGATTGAAACGCGTTCCTTCTGTAACTTGGGTTTTAATAGACTATTCTCTGTATTACTGCTTACTTATTGATGCCAGTATATGCTTTCATTTTAATAAAGTAAATTCGCTTTATTTGAATAAGTTCACTTTATCGAACGTCTACTGTACTTATTTTCTTTAAAATGTCACACACTTAAGTTTTTTTGTTGGTTTTTTAAATTTATTTTTATCTAATAATTGTTGTTTTGGTGTGCTCTTGCCAGAACTTGAATTCTAAAGTGATTTGACTTATTAAAAACATAAGTAAGAAATGTAATGCATTGAAAAGAAATCAATTTTATATTGTATATTTATGTTTAATAATTATTCGTATAAAAAATAAACAATTCGTAAATAAACATAGAATATCAGTAAAGAAAAGTTGTCAAAACAGAATTTGTCATGAACTTTCCTTAATCTCTATAGTTCATTGTATGTTTTAGGAAAATATTTACATTTACTTACCTAAAACTTCTTAATAGAACTTATTTCTGAAAATATCGAACTTGTTTGAAGATAACACAATTAAAAAGGGTGCTTAGTAGTTAACCTGAAACAATTATTCAAAATATGATAGATACGTTGTAGCAGTGAATGATGCAAATGCTTCCAAGTAAAACTAGTTAAAAAATAATGAATTTTTAAATAATTTCAAGAAAAATTATATAGTTCCCTCACTACTTAATGGCTATTCCCCGTATCTATTATTTTCTTTAAATGCTTGATTAGTAGTTACTCATCGTTCATATATAATTAAGTAATATACAATTATGTGGTATAGCAGAAACAAATATTTCTGTTTATAAACAAACCTTGGTAATTTCTTTAGAATGAAATAAGTTTGTAATTTAAGTATTAAAAAAGAAGTTTTATTTGACTATTAGAATTTCATACGGTCTAATAGAAGCTCAGGAAACAAACTGTAATTATTTACTCTTAAGATTAAAAGTATTTCATAGACTATTAAAAACTCTCCTTATAGAAGCGTAATTTAATTTACAAAATTTCAGGTAAACAGATACTAGTAATTGACACAAAATATTAAATTCTTGAATTTAACATTTCTTTATTCTACATTAAACAATTAAAAATTGAAACTGTATAAAACAAACAAGAAATAACGTTACTTTGTAAACAAATACTTATTTTAATTCTTTTATTTCTAAATTTCTTAAAAAAATGTTTGTGATGTTTGCGCGAACTTGGATGCAAATAAGTGCTAATCAGTGCTGTCGCAAACAATTCTAAAATGTACTATATGTATGTAGCGCCCAAATATAATTCATTAACTTTCAAAACATTATGTATATTATGAAATAAGTTAACTGCAACGAGATGGGGGGACGACAGATCTGGAAAAGAGCGAGAGCCATCTGGGTATCTAAGCACGTGATTTCCTTTCTTTAAATTGTACCGAGTACCACATTGATCACTCCAACGTGATTCTATATTATATTTTGATTGAATTTTATTACATTAACAAAAAACAAAAAAATGAAAGCCAGTAACATGGAATCTGCAACCACCCACGCCGTTACTGCTAGCACAAGTACAACCATGGCAACTGCTGCGCTTACTCTGCTGCCGTTCTGGCACACAATTATTGTTTGCTTCAGTTGAAGCAAAGTTTCAATTATTGAACCTTAAGATAACAACAAAAGAAACAGAAGTTTAACACGTGCTGTCTGTTCTTCCAACGGAAATCGCAGACGAGGTCGCTGACCTAATTACAAAGCAATGGTCAGAAGCTGAGCAATCTTACACCCAATTAAAAACCGCAATAATAAACAGAACAGCACTATCGAATGTACAAAACCTAAAGCGCCTCTTAGTAGGTGATGAACTTGAACGTTTCGAGAAAACCACCATAACTATGACAGAGAATGAGGTAACTTGGCTGTGACTCAGAATACGTAAATGACAAGCCTCTAAAAGAGCTATTTATTTAGCAGATACCAGCTCATATCTAACCATTCATCAAAATCACGTCCCCCAAACAGCAGATTAGCTACCAACATAAACTAAATCTTCAAGAGCAAAATCAGATATAGAGTCGCACAACCAAAATATTTTCAAGCTATATGATTAACGGTTACTTAGCATATACTAAACAAATCGGCACTTATTTCTTAAGCCATAAAATTGCTTAACAATTGCTGTAATAGTAACTTGATATGATGCATATTTTGTAGTTAAATCATCATACCACCTAATGTAACATTTTTTATGTTCACTGCCACGATCATGTTGATTAAATCATGACTCTTTTTCTAATGTTCTCTTCCAATTTTTAAAACTGACGTTGCCAAGACATTACTGATATCCCAATTTATCGAAAAGTGTCTGCAAACAAAACAAAATGCGACGTCGGAGATCACACTGTATTCTATTATTAATTTTTGTTTTTAAGTGAAATTTCAGTAGTGGTTGCGCTGGTCCATCTCTATAACTCTGTGAAATATCGTTACTGCCTGGTGCTTTTTTTCTGACTTCCGTAACTTCTTGTTGGGTTGCTGCTGCTGTTTAGATAACTATTCTTCAAAATCCACTGTTTCCTCAGCTTCAGGTTTGGATTAGGTGTCAATCAATTCCAAAACCAAATCAAAATCTACGGAGAATTATATCATGGACGCGAAAATGTTTTTTTAGAACTCGCGTTATCGGAAGCTGACGATGATAAAATTTGTGATTCCTTATTTGGTTTAACTTTCTTTGCCACTACTACGCATTATAAAAATTATTATAAATTACAAATACTTCAAAAATCAATAAGCAACACATAAGAAGCACTGCTCACGATAGTCTTACGTACCAAATCTAAAGACCAACTGAACTCAATAAAAAACTAAATCTCCGCAATCCTAGCCCACACAGGCCTACCCCTAGCTACGCTCCTAGTTTGTTTGGTTTGGTTGTCACAAATAATTTGTAAAGTATTGTCCTACAAATAAGACAATCAAAAATATTTTAAAATAAATACTTTACTGTAAAACAAATCAAACCTTTTTTAATTAGAAACGCATGCTACAAGTACAATAAACGCCTATTTCAGTTATTTTATAGATAAAAATTACTTTGGAATTTTGTAGTGACCCTAGGCCATCGTGTCTACATGATTATCTTATAAATAATGTTTATCATCAATTGCACTAGACGCAATTTTACTCTGTTTAATACTATATAATTTGTGTAAGTAAGATTGAATGCTACATGGATCTGTACTAATTACGGTATTTAAAATAATGATTATAAGTAATAGTTGTTTTAATTATGTGATCTATAACTCCTTTTGCTTTTTTAATAACCGTACAATTATATTTATCATCATCATCATCATCATCATCATCATCATCATCATCATCATCATCATCATCATCATCATCATCATGATCATCATTATTACAACCAAAATTTTCTTCATTTTGCAACTTAAAACTATACACTTTAGATTTTATTAACCCAATAAAATTAGTCATAATACGACCTGTGCGTTCATTAGACTAATAACTTTTTTATTAACTTGAGGCATATTTTAAACATTGTTTAATGTATTATCAGAAGCGTCAAATGTATGTAAGTTTGATTTAATAACATTGGACACATTGCTTTAAATTGCTATAATGCATTATATACTTTTTTATCAATTAAAGTAGTGATTAATTTACTTTGTTTTTCCGTTGGTGGCACTGCATGTTCTGGACACATTGGTAAATCGTTGTGATGTTCGTGTAAATATTTAGGATAATGGATGTGAACTTCTAAAACATATCCTATCGGTGATGTATTACCAATTTGTAAAACATTTAATAAACAAATTTCAGTTTCGGATAAGCATGAAAATAATCTTAAGGATAAATATTCTTTCATTATAGTTCCGTATAAATATTTGTAGTTAAAATAAATTAAAAATTTGGAGGGTTGTTGAGTATTAAATTTTTCGCCCATGTAGCCGCGTAACGTTTTAAACATTGACTCACGCCATTGTGTATGGCGCTTTCAAAAAATAATAGCATGTCTACGTCAAATAATAACTCTAAGTTAGTGTTGTGTAAATTTTAACATGGCGTCCCACGAATATCCTGGAGTAGTAAAATAGTAAACCGGATTTAAGCCGTACGTATGTTTAAAGGTTAATCTAAAATTTTCGAAGCAATGCAAGCAATAAAACATCAGTTGGCAAATATAAATCTGAATATTCTCCTAGATTTTTAATGTTAAATTCTTTCCAAACGTTTTGGGCGTGTTTGTACTAGTTTTTACTAATATTTAAGTTTTTTAAAATATTGTAAAAATTAGATTTACAAGTAAAATTTGATTTTTTAAATTTTAACCAGGAATTGACGTAATCATAAAGAAAAATGCCTTTTCTTGATTATAAAAATAACTGCAACTTGTTTAAGCTAGAATTTTCTTTTTGGAATATTTTTATTTTATTAAAGTTTAAATAAGACACCAGTTTATCTAATGATGTATTTAAAAGTCTAAACGAACCGATAAATTTAACTTTATGTCAACATTATCGTTAAAAATTCTATGGCAGTTTCGACAACCAATGCGAACTGACGTTAAATCTAAATTTACACTAAAACCAACTTCCACATATTTGCGATGTGATTGTTTATTATGAAGATTATATAAGGCACAACTAATTAAATTTTTGTCTGATGCATGTTTATGACAGCGTAATATTTAGTTTTTTATAGAATTGTATGACATATAATCAACATCGTCACCTCCATCGGAACTATTTTTGCCAGCAATAGCGATTATACTGATATCATCGCCTTTTTCGTTGTTTTTTTTATCGCTATAAAATGAGTTAGATCTTGCTTTATATTTTTCAAAAAAATGTTCAATTTGACTTGACGCTTTTAAATACATTTCTTTACTTACTTAGGTATCAATCAACTAAACGTATTTTGCAATAAATGTTACTAATATTAAGTTTAAAATCCCTTCCAACATCAAATTTTATTTTCAATGACACAAGCATACCCATTTAAATAATTTTTGAATTTATTTTTCAAACTTGTAAATAATACATAATAGTAGAATCTGTTGCAGTAAACAACTGTTTACTGGTATTTTTTTTTAAATTTTTTGTATTGATAGATTAATATTATCTAGAAAAATAATAGAAAATGCAATTTTGCAGCCCAACTTTATCGATTAGCAATAGAAATAATTGGTATTAGATTTTAGAAATACAAATTGAAATGTAAAAAAAAAGATGGGAAATAGATTAGTATGAAATGTGTCCTAGACTAATCGCCGCTCTTGTATTCAGTGCGTTATTGGTGGCTCGTGAAATGACATATTCGAGTCAAAATTAGAATAAACAATAATTTTATTTTGAGACCTTTTGCTATGATTTAAAAATTTTTGTTACTTGAAATAATAGATGATTGCATATTGTAGCACACTGTATTTGTATTTTTAATATTTAAAAACGCCAAAATATTTTTTTGATAATGTCTTTGTGATTCTTGTATTAATAATTGTCTATACGTTTTCGATATGTCTGCTGTAAGAACAAACGAACATTGTCAAAACTGCAACAAATTGGATACTAAATCAGATTAGGTCCCGTATATTGAACATCATTTAAAGAGCACCCTGTACTAGTTTTCATTGAAGCGTCAAATAACACTCATAGCTTAGTGGTTAAACTGTCAGTTTTAATTACAGGATGATGAAGCAAATAATATACCAATTGACGTCAATTTCAAAATCGTCTTGTTTTATTAAGCTTACGATTTCATTATAGGCAGTTTGAAATTCATTATAAACTGTATCTACTAATGAGGCTCTGGCATTAGATATTAGTTTCTTGTTTCATCTTCATCGGCGGCTATCGCGGATTTTAATGTATCTTTTATTCTATTGAGCGCAATCTTGAGTTGTAATACGCATATATTGAGTTTGTTCGACATTTTATTAAATAATAAATAATCGCAATAAAATTAAAATGCAAACTAAAACACGAAAATGTTTTTACAACCTGTCGGACACTCAGGACAAACTTTGTTAAAACTTATAAAGTCAATTATACAAAATTTGCGTAAATATATTTGTTAAGTGATTACAATTGCTAATCCTTTATAATTTTCTATATTATTAATTAGTGCGCTTTTATGAAGATGAAATATTTTGATATTACACAAATTAATCAAAAAATTCGTAACCGCTAATTTTTTAAAAAAATTGTTTGGAGTATTGTTAATTTTACAGTTTTCTTGTTTTTTAAATTTCTAGTAGCCTCATATGATTTTTAAATTGTAATATCTGGGCATAAATACAGATGTTTTGTGATCATAAAAAACTTATTACATATTGACAGTGGCTTATAAAACTTTTTTACCTAGTAGTTACACTATTAACAATTTCTATTTTTTAATGTTCTTTATACTTGTACCTTTTTGTTTTTATTAGGTTTTTCTAATGCTCCTTCTTATTTATATAAACACTCAAATTTTTCTCGTTTTCTTTTTTTTAAATAACGTTTAAGTTTAAAATCTTTTTCTGCTTAATAACATTTTTTGTCATATTATTGTTTCTTATGTATAAATGCTATTAATTTTTGTTATATTGAGAAATTTGCTAATGTTTGTGATAGCTGTGGTTATATATTTGCTTGTACATTCATTGTTATTTAATTCAATTAATAAGTTGTTTATTAAAATATTTAAAATTTTATTATTTGACTTAGATTTTTTTTTCATATACTTGGCATTAAAATCAGTTGTAATCTGATTACTTCATTTGTTTTTTCTGTGATAAGAAGAACGTGCCCCGTTTCCGTTAAAAAAATGACTTATTTTTAGTTTTTGACTGGCTGAAATAATGCAATTGCCACAAAACATAAAAAAGTTATTTTCCTTGAACGGCTCAATTATGTTCAAATTCTTTTATACAAAAAATAAAACGTGAAATGTGTTTTAAATTGTGTTATACTAAGTTTAATAGAAATGTAATATATCTTCTTTTTTCTTCATAGGGTCTCACGTCAACTTTCGGATATAAGCTTCTTCTAAATTGTATCTCTAGTTGTTTATACTTTGAGCTGTCTGCATCCAATTTAGACTTGCAGTTAGTTTCAGATCATCTCATAAACGGGCGTCGTCTAAATCGTTTGTGTTCATATGGCTTCTATGAGAGAATTGCTTTGTGCCATTTCTCTGCATCTCCTTTAGATACATGGTCTGCAAAACACTATATCAGTTTTACAGCTTTATTCAGCACATCGTTCACTCCAATCCTTTGGCTTATCCACCCGTTTGTTCGTCTGGCCCTTTGCGAGATTCCCAGCATTGACCGCTCCATAGCTTGTTGGGTTGTTCTTAATATGTTTATAGTATTTTTGGTCATTACCCAATTTAGTACGCCATATGTCATAACCGGCAGTGCACAGGAATCAAACACTATCTGCAGCTCATGCTAGTTTTGTACGTCCTTTAATTTCCTCTGTTTAATTCTATTTTGCTAATATGAAGTTTTGTCCCAGATATATGTAATATTTAACGTTTTCAACTTTTTTATTATTTATTATAACTGTGCCATTCCTCTTGAACACTACTTTTGTTTTAGCTTAATTTATTTTAAAACTGGCTTTGTTTGATGCTCTGTCTAGTTTGTTCAGCATCTCTAAGCTAGATGCTGTTATAACTACATCGTCTGCATGTCACAGATTTGAGTGCTTCTCATTAATGTATATTCCATTGTTTGGCCATTCTAATTGTTTAAATATATCTTCTACAACAAGCGTAAACAGTTTGAGAGACAACGTATTTCATTGTTTTACTCCGCTACTTAACGCTACCGATTCTGTTTTTTGCTGTTTGTTGAAGTGGTATACTGCGCTCGCTTGGGTCATGACGTCGGCCATTATTTGAACGTACTTGCTATCAATTCTGTAGTTACGCATAGCTTGTATTATGTTCCTATACTCTATCGAGTAAAACGCTTTTTCGTAGTCAACGTAAGCAAGAAATAGTGAAATCTTATTTTCTGTGTACTTCTCAATTAAAATTTTTATGGTTAAGAGGGGATCCGATGTAGAGTAGCCTTTTCAAAATCTTGCTTGATCGTAAGGTTGACATCCATCGAGATTTGTTGCTAAACTTGTTACAAACACTTTCATTAGAAGTTTGTAGAGATGCAATTGAAGACTGATAGGTCGATAGTTCTTTATCTCTCTCTTATCTCTCTTTTTTAATAGGGTGATGTTTTTTGATCTTTTTCATTTACTTGGTATTCTTCCTCAGTGGAGTATTAAATTAGTATTTCTGTATTCTGTATTTATTTTAAGATCATATCGATGGTAATTTCACCGGCTGTTTTGTTTTTCTTTACATCTTTAATGTTTTTCATTATTTCTTCATATGTAATTTCTTGTAAATCTTCAGATCTTACATTTATTTATTTTTTCAATTTTTACATATTTTTAAATGGCCTGCGTCTCTTGTTTGTTAGAAGTCCTTGTAGAACATTTCTATTATTTTGAGTATGTTTCTTCTATTTGTAATTTTTTATTTTTCGTCGAGAAAAGACATTATTTGTTTTTGTCCGAGACCTGGTTTTAGACATTTTATATTTTTATTCTTCTTTATAGTATCATTAATTAGAGTAACTTGTTATTTCTTTTGATGTTCCAGTATGTTTCTTCTAATCTGTTTATTCAAATCGTTATATTCTTTTGTTTTTTTAAATTTTGCTCGTTTAGGTTTCTTCGCTCTTTTATCAGGCTTTGTGTCTGTATGTCTATCTTAGTCTATTGTGGCTGGTGTTGTTTTGCCTCTTGTACACTTTATATCAGCATTTCCGTGACATCTTTAACAATTGTGTCTATGTTTGTGTTGTTGTATGGTGTTGTTGATTTTACTTTCTTATCAAATAATGTACAAAGCTTTTTTGACATTTTTTGTAACTCTGTAATTTATTTTAATTGACGCTTGTTTCTGTTTTTTCCAGTTTTATATTAATACAGATTTCTGCTCTTATTGTTCTACGATCGCTACCAATTTTAGATCTATTTAGTACGCAGACGTCTATATGTTTATCATCAGTTAGAACATGGTCAATTTTATTTTTAACAGTACCATCAGAACTTATCCAGGCTCAGTTTCTATTAGTTTTTCTTAAAGTAGAAACTTATGAAATATAGATTATATTTGTTCATAAAATTTGGTAGGGAGAGAGTGATAGGTGACATTCTTGAGTGTATTATGTATATATTTTCTTTATTAACAAAATGCAAACCAATTGTGTATTAAACCTAGTATGCCTCACTTTATTTTATTCGTTACATATTCCAGTTTGTCAATTTTGTCACTATTTGTTATGGATCTTACATTATACGAAGCATTCCAAATTGTCGTCATATGGCAGCTTGGTCCAACCGAGTAATTGTTAGCACTTTTTCTCTCCTTTTGGCTCTTTGGTTGCTGCCACAACAACCGACGCTTCTAGGAAGGTTGCGGATTAAGTCACTTTTTGCATTAGTTCTTTGCATTGAAGTTTTGAATTTAAAAAATTTAGACCTGCATTCTTACACTGGTTCAGTGCAGGTTGAGAAAGGAGTAAAAACTAATTAAAAGTGGAACATGATTTCCTCCAGGTTTTGCGAAATGAAAGAAAAATTAAGACTTGCGTAGGGCAGGGTCGCTTCCTTGAAGTAGACCTATCAGCTACCGTAATCGTAAATAAATGTTTATCCGCTACCGTAAGAAATATAATATATAGTAATTTTAAATAACTATTTTATTTTTCATAGACATTTCTGTGTTCTAGTCTAGTCATATGGTAGAATATGTTTTTTATTTGCAAATAAAATTTATTAAAACAAAAAATGATTGCAAGCGTAGCAATACGTCAAAATAACTACTTGAGTTGACAACAGATTTTTTTTATTGAACACCTGTATTATATGTAAACTGCCCAAAGGCAATAAACAGATATTTTGTCACTTTTGTCACATGTTTAGACGGCTAGCGTTACACTGTTATCTTACAATAAAGAAGCAATTGTCTAATTATAACAAATTAATGTTAGTTCTAACAAAAAAATCAAATAATGAAACTTATAATAATATAAAAATAAATTAAGAAATTGAGATTTTAAATTAACGTTACAATTGTTGTTAATAACACAATAAATATTTATAATCTACATTATAGTATTATCTATACTCTATATCTAAAGACTGCATCGTTTTAGTCGGCGATGCGATTGACTGTTATCCATTTCTGACGATTTATTTTGATGCTTAACTATAAAATACCTCTCCGTTAAACATGTTTTTAAAATTTGAAAATAAGAAGCAGGTAATTTGTATAGTAATCCCTCATGCCAGACTTTAGCAAACGCTCGACTAACGTCTAAAAAAACATGCTGAACAATACTTCTTGTGTTGAAATGCTTTATTTATAGTCTCAACTATTCTGTGTACCCCTCGATTGTGGAATGATGTTTTCGAAACCTAAATTGATGGTCATGTATAATATTTAATTTTTCTAACTGGAGCTTTAGTCTCTACAAGAAAAGTTTTTTAAACAGTTTTGACAACGTTGGTAGTAAGCTAATAGGACGGTATGACGATAGTTCTTCTGGTGGTTTGCTTGGCTTTGGAATAAGAATAGTTTTTCTTTCCAATGAGATGGAAAATGACCAACTCTTAGAACAGAATTAGATATGTGGGTAAGTGTAACAAGAGCTTCATCAAGCAAGTTTTTAATTAGTTTTCCAGTTATAAGGTCATAACCAGGCGCTTTTCTTGCATTATTATATATCATACGGCAGAAATGAAACGTAAATTGTCAATTTAGAATGTAAACAAAAACAAAAAAAAAAACAGCAATAATCACAATACTGAAAACTTTTAGCAATTTATATTAAAAAATTAATTGTTAGAAAACAAATTCAAAACTGATGTTAAACAACTTAAAGATAACAAGCGCAAAATTTTAGAAAATCCAAGTTGCAGAACAGCACCGATTATATTGTATCAAAGCTTTAAAATTAAATTATTTTATTAGTAGTAGATTTTAAGTACAAGGTTAACCAACAGTCTTACATTTTATTTAATACATTAAAATCATAATGTTGCTATAATGGAACTTTTAAGAATGGAAATGTTATTTTTGAAGTGTACCCAAGCAGCACCATATATTTCAATAACATTATATAAACGTAAGTTTAAAGTAAAATTTAAAATCAAAACTAATGCATGCACAATTACACAGTTTAAACAAAAATGTCTTACATAATAAGTTAAAAGTACTGTATTCAAAACATTTGCAGCTTTTATTTTCAAATTTTTTTATCCACAAATTTTATGTTATTGTAAATTTTATTTAAAAGTTTGAGTAAGTTTAAACTTGATATTGCTTATTAACATTATAGATACTAATATTTTACGTACTGTATTAACGTATAATAATGTATCCGAAATGGACCGTTAATGAGTCCTATTAATAAATGATTTAGAACCAAGAATGAATTTCTATTAATGATCGATTTTGTATAGCTTTAAATGAAATCGTTGGCAACCACTGATTTAACGGTATTACGCGACTGCTAGATATAACAACGGGTTAGTTTATATATTTTAATTTCCTTATAATTTAATCCGTTTTACTCGTTTGTTAATTAGCGATAAATAATCTTGACAATATTAACGCATTTGCTCACTATACTTGCTAACTACGTTCAAATGTCTCGATTATTGATCGTACGTTAAATAACTGTTAAATTGGCATGGTTTGCACAACGAACAAAACAAGTTGAATCTTACTATCGTCTTTACTATTTCATTAAAATATTTATTATTTGTAGAGATCATTTCAAGACTAAAGAACCGTAAGGTGCGCGTTGGATAAATTTGGAATTTGACGATCATGCGAAACAAATTCTAACTAAAAACATCTGCTGTAAACAATATTTATTAACTGTAATGGTTTATCTTTAACTTAACTAAAAAATGAATGCATACAAGATTATGTATATAATATAAAAGCATATAAAACACAAAGATAAAAAAGAGTTTGTAACAATTTGTGGAATAAACACCTTAAACGCCGTATGAAAAGTGCAAACGTTTTTTAGTTAGCTAGTGTACTGACATTCGGAACAAAATTGGTTTCTGCGCAGCGGTTCTTTAGTCTTGAAATGAACTCTAACATCTGTCATGCCTAAGCATGTGTTTTTCAAGAAAACCTTTTATAATAAGTCACCAAATTGTTCATACTCTACTATGCCTAACAAAAACAACAGAGAAGTAACGGAGACCTAAAATGTATAAATTACTATATATACAATTTATATGTACTACATACTTACTGTATAAAACAAATTGAAATCTACTGGACATATACGAAAAAGTGTAAAACTTAATTTTTTATGAAGTAATCGTAAGGAGTAGAATTGGCACTGTAAAATAAAGAATTATTATAAATGATTTTAATTCATTCAATCCAACTAAAGTTAATACAGATACGGGTACTTAGTATCACAAAATTAAGTGTATAATTTGTTTTATTATTGTTTTTCATTATTATAAGCTACAGAACTTTTTTGTTATTTAACTTTAAATGACTACCCGTTGCATAACTTTTTTTGTATAAAATAAGAATTATATACAACATATAAACGCAAACAACACATTAGGTGTAATAATCGACACAATCAATTAAGTAACTCTTATTATATCCTACTACAAACATCTTGTATATCTCGAACAAATATTTCACGTGGCATAGTAAACAACGTTTAGACAAAATACAAAAAGTTTGAGTACCAGTAGTACCCTACCATGCACAAAGCAGTTTTACTCTGAATTTTTAATTTATAAACCATTGCTGATAGAATTGTTTTACACTCATTGTCAATAAATACACCGCGGCCATCTTGTAAATCCACGTTCTCGTTTTTTTTATTTGCAAACAACACAATACAAAAAAACATTGATCATCAATGTGTTATTTTTCGGACTCATACGTTTTTAAAAATTTTACAAATGTAATACAACTTTTATTATGTGAACTTGAGAACGTAGTTATTTAGTTATATATTAAAATGTTTTTTATAGACATCTTAAAAGATAAACACTAA
The DNA here is from genome assembly GCA_035610365.1 of Aquatica leii. Lineage (NCBI taxonomy): Eukaryota > Metazoa > Arthropoda > Insecta > Coleoptera > Lampyridae > Aquatica > Aquatica leii. Next base: position 107,105,650 of record CM069432.1, read on the forward strand.
CACAGTTATTCATTCTGGATAATTTCCGTGTTACAAATGCAACCCCTAGAAACCTGAATTCTAAGATAGATACTGTTGCAATTTTTCTTCATCCGCTACTAGAGACACTTGCCCGGTTGCATAAAACAAAGTTAACTATGTTGTTAGTTGACACCGTGGTTAACTAAATCGTAGCAATTGATTTGACAATTTGATTTTGCACTTGACGGCCAATAATGACGGATCACGTAGTTAACTACATACATCGTCAAAGTTAATCATTCTTTATGCAATCAGGACTTAGAATTTCTAAAAGAAACGTAATTTTTTACATAAAATAACTACTAAATAGTGCCAGTTTGATTTTTTATATAATTTTTAACACAAATAGTAATACTATAAGAAAAAGAACAGAAGTTATTGAAGATATTATGAATTACATTATTCTCAAAAAACATTTATAGATCAAAAAATTTGCAAATTTTTTTGCATCTGGTAGTCAGCACAGATAATACATATACAAAACTGCTTCTAGTAAGCTTAGTAGATTATGCATATTAATCACAAATATAAAAGAATGACTACTAATATGAAAGAAACATATAACGGATTGCAAAGCGCACAATGTGACGGGAGCGTTAAAAAGCTGGCAGAAACCCAAAAAATCAAACTGTTAGCCGACACCTAAAAACTAACAAAAATTGTAGGAGACATATTACTTGTTTTCTACCTGAGCCCTTACAACTATAGGATTCCATCTACTGTGTTAACATGTGGGCAACTTAGTCACAATTAAGTTGTAGTCGAGTAATGGTCAAACGAGCGGTACATTCTATAGTAATTTTCTAATTATTAAAGTGCATTTTTATTGAAACAAAAATATGAATGACGAAGCTACAGGTATGTAGTTAAATATTGTTTAGAGAAATTAGATATTTTAATTCAAGAAAAACAGGGAAAAATTATTTATGGAAATACAACAGTTTCTAGTAAAAACTGAAATTGTAAAATCAATTCAAAAGTGTTATCCCCTGTTGTTCTCGTTCTTTTTTGAAAATTTATTAAGTTTATACATCCCTCTATAGTATTCTAAAAAGAATTGTAGCTACTTTTTACTACCTTTGTAAAAAAAATTGTTAAATAAATGTAGCCATTTATCTATTTCTTGATATATTTTAATAAGGAAAAAAAGGAATTCTTTTTTTTCCTTTAAAGAAAAGCAGCCATTTTTTTTAAATTTATAAGTTACTAATAAACGTTTTGTTTTCTGAATTTGCCACATTTTTAAAAATACATTTTGACAATAACATTTTGCTATTATACATTATCTTTCTACGTTCAAAAGACATTGGTGTAATAATTACCGTTCAATTTCTTTAGGATTAGGGTCGAATGAGTTAATTTTAATCATAAGGACATTATTTGATATAATGAAGAAATATAATGATGAAACAATTAAAGTTAAAATATTTGACCAATCAAATCATAAAACCGACAGCACGTCCTAATGAGCATCTACCAGAATTTAAAAAAAAAAAGATTGGTGTATCTTCTTTAAAATTTAAGGTGAAATGGCAGGCTTGCTGCAGGATTAAAACCAAATTTATTAAAAAAAATAGTATTTGGTTAGATACAGATGAGTTTAAGGTCATCACGGCAAAGTGATGCTGCAAAAGTTGTTAAAAAAGCCACATCAACAAGTAAAAGCAAGAAGATATAGGTATGCTTTTGCGAAGCAAGCAATTTTTAAAGAAGTACAACCTCTTTCAGTTGAAGAAGCTTTGGCTTTATATATAAACGGAAAATTTATAAAATTTCAGTACAATTTAGTACGTGGAAAAATAATACAAAATTTTTTTCGTTTATTAAACTTGCAATGGCCAAACGGGCGTGCTATCCTCAGGAAATTGTCATAAAACCTTCTTCTGCGGAAGTGAAGTTGCAGGATTTGTTGAACTACGCCGTTCAGCGACTAGTAATGAGCCAAGCAGGCAATATTAATTTAAATTATAGAAACGTCCACTTGATATCGAAGTGGGGCTTTGATGGTTCCAGTGGTCAAGCGGAGTATAAGCAAATTTTAGAAAATGGTACCAAAAATGAAGGAAGCATTTTTATGATTTCTATGATGCCAATTAAGTTAATAAGTGAGAATCCCACTTCGACCCACAACATTTTATAGGAAAATCCAGTACCTTCCTTGACCAAGTTTTGCAGGCTTATTAAATTTAAATTCTGCAAAAAAGCTACAGAGCTCATACAGGCAGAGGCGCCAAATGTAAAAGAACAAATTGAAAAGTTAGTAGCATCTAGCAAAACCATGAATGGCAAGAAACTATTAATAAACCATAGATTATTGTTAACTATGGTGGATAGAAAGGTGTGTAGCGCTGTTACTAACACTTCGTCTACCCAACGTTGTTGGCCTAACATCAAAAGATTTTAACAACATTAAAAAAGTTTTAGCAGTCAAACCAAAAGAGAACAATTATGAATTCGGCTTGTCGATTCCTCATGGATAGATCAGATCCTTTGAGTGCCTTCTTCATTTGTCAACACACTTGATTTAAAAAAATGGCAAGCTAGAAGCAAAGCCAACAAAATGAGCGTTCAAGAAAGAGAAGAAAAAATACAGCGAAGTTTCAAGGAACAACTTGGGTTGATTGTAGAGAAGTCGAAACCTGGCTTCAGCAGCTCAAACGATGGAAATACGATGGAAATTTTAGGAATTTTAAAAAAACTGCGGAAATTTGCTGAAATAGATCCGAATATTATTTACAAATTCTATGTAATTCTTCAGGTTATTTCTAGTGGGCATAAATTTAGCTTGGAGAAATTCTGAAACCATTGCTTCGTGACGGCTACCGCATTTATTTCTTTTTATGAATGGTTTTCATTGCCACCGAGTAATCACAAAATACTTATTTATGGGCCTGAGATAGTTGCCAATGCAATAAAGACTTTAAGGAATATAGACGAAACAACACTAGCAAATTTTCTCGGACAAAGGCCAACGAAGATCTTCTTCACCATCATATATAAAATCAGATATACACAAGCACTTTTAAACTATTTATAATCTATATAAAAAAAATAATACGAAATGTTGCGTATACGCATCAATGGCCATTAATGGGTTAATTGCATAGCACAAATGTTAAATCTAGTGATATCGGATACAGATACAGATAACCATATACGAAATGGAAGAATGTATAAAAATCTCTCAATTATTTAATATAGCAAGGTTAATGTAGAGTCATGCAAGTTTATTTACTTTTTTATAGTAATTCAAAAAATCGCGTATATTTCAAATTTCAAATTGCTTAGAACAAGTAACAGTAACTCTTTGCGTTCTAAAAGCATAATAAGTGTGTCATGGTAACTACGTGTACTAACATTAGAAAAGAGAACTTAATTAACTTACATAAATATCCGTATCATCACTAAACGCTTCACGTTGAAAGCAATGCATATCCATACCAAATGAATTAGCCTAAAAGTCGAACAAATTATGTGATCGCATAATTTTTTTTTTTGTTACCTTGTTGTATATATTCAGAAACAAATTTAGTACCAGTAAAACGTCAAATAGTTCTTTGGAGAGCCATATTAATCTAATGCCTATTGCAAAATGCCATTTAAACGAAAAAAAATTGTTTTGTATCATTGATGTATAAATTCCATATAAATTAATTATACCATTTCCAAAATATATAGGTGACATAAACAATAAAAAAATTTCAAATATTTTAAAAACCATAATAGTAGTTTCGTAGAGTTTTGAATGCAAAAAGCACAAAATATGTATTTTTTTTAAGACTGTATTGGTAGTCTTTTGATGCAAATGTTTTTTAATTAAATGAAATCGGTGACCAATAATAAATAACCAATTAGACAATTCGTAAGTTGCTGCACACATTATTAATTGACAAATTACGACATAAATTTTATAAAATGCACTCACATTAATACTAATCAGAAAACAAGTGATAGAAGTAACTGTAGCGACGATACAAAAGATCAGTAATCGAAAAATTGTTAGGTTTATCTGACAGTACTCTACCTCAACTCCGATTTCTTTAAGATAATAATCCGTTTGTGCAATATTTTTTAAAAACTTATCTACATTGCTAGGTCTCCAATAACACCCAACTGAACAACCTATGTTATTAATTGCAGTTAGCGTAAAATACAAAAACATTACGTTATCAGGTAAATCAAAGCTGACTTTTTCAAAAATAAATAATTTTAAATTGTACATATACATTAGTATGTGAAACCAACAAAATAATAATGTATACAATAGTTTGAATTTAAATTTTTCTTCTTTGCCTTGATATAAATAGTAAGGCACATATTGAATACCACATAGATTAGAAAAAATCCATACTGGTTTTATTGATAAATAAATATATTCTAAATTAAATTTTTCACGTTTAGACAATGAAGACTTTGCCATTTTACGTATTTATTTGCCTTTTAAACACTTAAAAAAACAAATACTTGAGTATTACATTATCAAATATGTATACATGTATACAATACAATATCTAAAATTTTAATATGCAATAAAATGTATTATGAAATCGATGATAATATATTATTAAGGCAACATAAGCTATTACCACATTATTACATTGGATTTGTTTAAAAACTATATTTGATATCAAAATATAAATGCTTCAAAAAGGTTTTTTTGTAATAGATTTTTAAAACATAAATTTGATAAAAATTTTTAGAAGTTCTGGTTACGACTTTCATGTATAAATTATTATTATGCACAGTGAACGATAAAAAATGTAAAAGATATGCAGTTGACATCGCTTAGTAAGTACTTCAAGCGACCGATCGTTTTGTACTTGCTAACCGAGGGGACTTACTATCCGAGGTATAAATTCATTTTGGTTGAGGTCGTACATATAGCTATAATTTATGTTATATTTACGTTTTCGGCAATTTTGTATATGAAGTCAGATATGTCGTTTTTAGAATAAGTCATTAAGCACGTATTGGTTATATTAGCAGAAATACGATTCGTAATAATTTTTATTATAATGTCACTGTTCTTCTATTGTATACAAATTATTTAAGAGGATTCTTCCATTGCGCATTAGAGTAAATTACAGTGTAGTCCTGCTTAACTAATATTTCGGTTACTAATGAAATCTGAATTAAAATATTTTGCACATATGTAGTTTAAAGATGATTGTAGGGCATATCGCATTTAGATTTTTTTATCCATTTTTAATGTCATTGCTTCTCTCTTAAAATATGTAAAATTCGCAATAATCGTAAGCAAGTAGTAAGCAAACCATTACATATTTTTAAATTTAAAATACGTACCGCCCTAATGTAGTACTTTATTACTTTATTTACTAAAATATAAATTAAATCCTTTTCTTTTATCGTAAAACAAAAAATTAAATTAAATATTGACTTTTTCGATTTCGTTTGTTGTGCCTTTTTCTCCTTGTAGCGCTGTTGCGCTTCTGTTATATATTGAGGATTACGTATTGGCATGTTTCGTAGATGTGTCGGATCTACACTTTAGGAAAGATGCAATTCATATAAAACTAAATTAATTTAGATTCCATATGATTTTTTCAAAAATCATTACTCTTAAGGACATATTCAACTTTTAGTGGAAATGATGGTCCTGTCCACACCGCCAATAGACAGCATCTCCTATTAGTGACCCGTAATTGTCCCTAGATTTGGTAGTACCATGGACGTTTCTTGTTTATTTTATATCCTGTTTCCTTATCATATGTCCAAAATTTAATTTTTTCATTTGCAATACCTGGTTGATTGAATGCCAAATATGGACATTTAATCTCAACCGTAAGGTTTTCACCGATTATCTGTCGTTGCACCAATGAAATTAAACTCTTCGTCAGTAAATAAGCCATTGTTTGTAAAACCGACATTTTCTTGAGTTTCAAAGGATTTTTTGGCAATACTTTCGTATTGCCGACAATGTTTTAAGGAAGCTACCTTTGCCAAATCGCTCTTCTCATACAACAATTTGCAAACAATAGCTTTACAACTAGTGGTATCTCGTCGATTACAAATGGAATGTACATGAAAAACAGTTATTAGTTTTCTACGTACCTACTTTGATATGATCTGCAAATAGTGTTAATCATCGATCACTGTGCTGGACTGTAACAATGAAACTTATAAGCCGATAAACGGAATAGAATATCCCAAGAAAAAAAAACAAAGAGAAAAGTAACAAAAAAGATATCCTAAAAATGACTAACAACATCCAAAAAAGCCGAGCAAACGGAAGTACATAAAGTACAGAAAACGGAGTTGTAGTCTGTCCTAAGTTTCAGACTTACACAGCCAAACGAATAATTTACTAAGGCCAATGTAGCAAAAGAAAGAATTAGCACAAAAAAATAAAGAAAAAAGCATATTGTTGCAGTAAATCCAAGAAAAAAAGACAATGCTTAAGCAGAGAGAAAAACTTTCAAAGCAACTCAACATGAAACCAAAAGAAAAAAGTATGTCAATAAAGAACAGAAAACTTCACTTGCCAATTGAGCATCGTGAGTCAGTGCACGTTGCGTTGGAATGTTACATTGAAACGTAAATGCCGAAGAACGGATTAGAATATTCCAAGAGCAAAAGAAACCCAAAGAAGAGAAATATCCTAACGGTGACTGACAACATCAATAATGCCGACTAAGCGGAAGTACGGAGTACAAGAAGTGACGTTGCAGTCTATTCCAAGCTCCAAACCAAAAACCACAAAACAAAAAACCACTAAACCTAATAAAGCAAGAGAAGTAACTGAGAAAAAAAAGCAAAAGAAAAAAAACATAGTTGCGTGAGTACTAAAGAAAGAAGTTACTAAAAAGAAAAAAGAAAGCAAGTATTCAAGCAACAAATCAAGATAAAAAAAAACAAAGAAGATAATTGCCCTAAAGGCGAACCTTCAAAAACAAAAGAAAAAAAAAGAAAAAAATCAAAAGTAAGGAAGACAAGAAAGGATGAAAAGAGACAGACGGAGAAAGATAAGACAAGATGTAAGTGTCTGATTCGTTCTTCTCTCTGTAGAAAAAACGAAAGGGAGTGACCAGCCCTTCAGTGCCCAACCAACCGCCCATGAGGCGAACCATAAAGAGAATTAAAAGAAAGAATAATGGTTGGCACAAAGAAAAGATAGATAGGCCCTAAGCAGAAAAAAATAATGAAAAGTAGAAAAGATAAGAGATAGAGAAAGACCGAGAAAGATAAGGCTTGATGTTAATGTCTGATTCGTTCTTCACCCCGTAGAAGAACAAAAAGAGAGACCACCCTACGGTGCCCAACCAACCGCCCATAAAGAAGAGAAAAAAACAAGAGATGAGAAAATATATCAAAATTAGCTATAGAACGAATGCGTACCAATTGCTGTCCCAAACTAGAAAGTATACTTCACGACTTTAATGCCGACGAGCGGAATAGAAAACTCAAGAAAAGAACAAACCAAATCCAAAAGCAGAAGAGAGAATTCTATATATGACGTACCAATCCAAAAAAGCCGACTAAGCGGTTATAAATATATACAGACGGAAAGGTAGTCTGTCCTGAAGTAAGATGGAGAAGAAAGCAACCAAAACAAAAGCACTAGAAACTTAAGCAAAAAAAGAAAATCGGTGACAGCAATATGAAAGGAACAATTGGGTAGCATCCAAGCTACAACCAACAAGATACCGACGACGTATCCAAAGACTCGAACCACCAAAACCGAAAGAAAAGAACCAAAACAATAGCAAAGGTCAAAAGTCGAAAGCCCAAAAAGTGAACTAGCACTTACGACGCTTGCGACGCCAATGAAAGCGAAGAGAACAATTAGAAGAAAAAGACAGCAAATGATAATTAGAAGCTACTGAAGAAGGAGATGCAAAAGCAATAGCAGCGGCTTTTACATCTGGAGAAAGAGTACGATCTTTCTGTAGACGCGTAGACCTTGTAGCGACACCGGTATTGGAAAGCTTCATCGTTGCTGGCAAAACGTGACATGACCTAATAGTATTGTTTTGCTGTGCGTTCGAACAAGAACAGTGACGTATAAACTCAGCAACCTTAGGTCTCATATGAGGCCAGTAGAAATTACACCGAAGAGCTTCTAACGTACTCCTAACACTGCAGTGTTCACGCTCAGATAGAAGATGGTGATCGTGGATTAATTGTTTGCGTTGGTTCGAAGGAACAACTACTTTCCACACGCAAGAGTCAGACAAAGAAATGCGTACACGTTTACATAGAAGACCTTTCACAATACACCAACGAGAGAAACGACGAGGAAAAGCAGAAACTTTAGAAACCAAACCTTAGTACCAAGGATCGGCAGTAGGTCTAATAATCCTAGAAACTGAAGAAAAATTTGGAGGAAGAGAAGCTAAAGAACGAACAGGACGTACAAGTTTCTCAGCTTTAGAACGACAGTGCCTACAAGTATTAGACTCAGGAGTAGTTATAGAAGAAAGAAGTGAAGGAGTATTAAGAGAATCCGCAACATCATTAGCAGAAGCTGCTGACGTAGCAGTCCTAATCAAAGATGATTCTAGAAGTCGATCACTTCCCTCAGATGTCGAAAAGTTAAAAGAATTACAAGAGTTAAGATTCGATTCCAAACGTTTGCCTAAAGAGACCAATTGAGAAAAAGATGTAATATCCACTAGTGCGAAATGAGATTGATAAAATGGAGTCAAGTTGCGGCGTATGATTTTAAGCTGCGTCTTCTCCGAGACTGGTTTTAACAATTGCATAAAAAGATATTGCATAGTAGCAACGTACATCACATAACACCTCAGAATCTGAAAGAAAAAGTTGATGCTAAGAAACTTCACGAGACAAACACAACTCATCAATACGAATAAAAAACTCCATTAATACAAACGGATCTTCACCAGAGAAAGTAATATTCCAATCAGCCAAGTTCATTTCCGAATCAGAGTCTGATGAAGTAAGAAGTGGTGGCTCTTCGTCTGAAGAATACATAGTTAACACACTAATAAATAATCTAATAAACAAAAAAAAAAGTTAATCGACGAAGTCAAGCTATTCCAAAAAGTAAAGCAAAGTCCACCGACACGTATCTGAGCACTAGTTTAATTAAAAGAAAAGTAAGTAAATTACTAATATAAAGTTAAACCGAAGCACTAAAATCAAAAAGTAAAAGTTAAGGAAGTAACGCCGACGTCAAGATTTGCAGCAATCCCTAACGAAGCAAATCGAACCCACTAAAGAAAAAGAAAGGTAAAAGAATCAGTAAAACTAGAAGAAATTATTGCACACAAAAATTGATAGAAATTCAACAGTATAAGCTACGTCTGAATGATAGTAATCCTGCGCTAATCACAATTAAAGAAAATAGCTAAAAGAAATATAGAGAATGAGAAATTCGATATGAGAAAAATCGAGCCCCTGAAGTTGGGCAGCCAAATTTTATAGTATCGTCTTAATTTAATTTTTTTTTAAACGAATGAGTCATTAAGAAACTAATATTAAATGATCAAAAACGTTATCTTTATATACACACAATAGTATCCCTACCAAATTGTACTTTACGATCATACACTATTACTATAATCTTTACCGACTGACCTACATACTTGAAACGAAATTATTTCTATGATATGTTACAATTTGCTATTACCCATACGATCTATCCCAACGAATACAACTCGAACATACCCGAAACAAAACGATAGCAACGGAACTTCACGAACTCTTACCGATCATACTCGAGTGATTAAGAATCTTTAATTCGTTATGACATGTAGTTCATGCAAGTTGGGTGCCTCCATATTATACCCTCAATGTTAGACATAATTTAAGTAATCCATTTCCTGGGCGATAGATTGGAAGGGAAAATGATGATATGAAATGATTCAACCTTCAGATTTCACACTCTGTGATTTTTTATGTGGAGTTTTTTTGAAATCAAAAGTTTATTCAACACTAATTGATAATATTCACACCATCAAATTTTTAATGCGATTGACGACTTGAGAAATTGGTCAGAAATTATGCAGAGAATTGACTTAAATTTCTTGAAAAAAATCAGTAGGTATCTTAGTGAATATAAATTTAAAAACACAAAATTAAGTAAAGTTCCTAGATAGCAGAATAAGGTTGATTCAAACTTGAAACAAAATTGTCACAATGATAGAAGCTTGCAGCAAGCTTATTTTGCTTTGTTTGTAATTAAACCCCATCTTCTTTAATGAATGTTGTAAAAATACAAAAAAATACTTGTAATATTTTCTAAAACGAAAGCCATTTTATAAAATTGTTCATTCAGTAATCGTGTATATAATATTATTTATAACAAAACACAATAACTAAATCGCATCTTGGAAAAAACAAACTTGATTGTAACTGTTGGTCAACGGTTTCGGTTTAAAGAAATAAATTGATGTTACTTTTAAATTTCCAGTGCGATATACAAGTTAGATTTGTCTGTTTGTGTTCAGCGAGTAAAAGTAAGCTCTATCATGGGTATCTTAGTTCAAACGCTGTATTTCCAAACATTTCTTATAATTTGTTGCAGAAAAATTCTAATGAAATAAACTACAAGCTCAAAATTATTTACAATTTTTTTCAATATAAGAGGAAATGTTGATTTGGACTATTGGTTTTATGTGTTTTTTAGTCTGTATGGTAACAATATTCTTAAATAATCATTTTTTACCAAACGAAAAACTGCATGTCGGCTGTTGAGAAGAGTAAACAATTCTGATAGTTTTTGAGAATTATAGGTACGTAAACTGTATAATAAACAAGTTACTTTTTAAAATTCTAGAAATAAAAGAACAAAAGAGTTGTTGGAAACAATTAAGTTTGCAATGATGGTACGTATAATTTTTGTTTACCATTTAGCAATGCGCTAGACCAAAAAAAACTCTAATTTAATCTCATTAAATTTTTTTTTGAAATCATACAATATAAACATGGTTAGAGTTTTTTTTATCAAATTGTTATTTAATGAGATCTACAACATGAAATATGTACATTAGTACTTTGCTTATTGGTTGCAACAGAAAAGTAATAATTCATTAAATAATTGATTTGAAAATCAAACAAACAACATGTAAATTACGTTTTGTTTCTTAAAAGTAAACATGATTTTTTTTCGTCAAAAAAGAAGTAAAGCGTTAAACAATATTTTAACTTCTATTCGTCCTATTATATTAATATCTAATGTTTTTGGTATTTTTTGTGCAAATTTTTGGAGAAAAAAAAGTAATTACAAAGTTAAAGAAAGAGATTATATTTACTCTATGTGTTGTGTTTCTACGAATATATGTTTATACGCCTACACAATAACAACTAGTTCGGGAATTTCAAATATTGTCGACTACCTAACTTGGTTACATATTACGTGTGGTACAATAACAAATGTATTAAATACTGCTATAACAGTTTACAAACGTAAAGAATTGAAAATGATATGGAAAGAATGTGTCAAAAACACAATGTTTTTAGAAGAAAATGACGTAACAATTAATTACCGACGCATAAAAAATTGTATGCTATCTATATACGTTTTAATTTTAGCACCAAGAGTAATATTTAGCTTATTATTTCTATTTACAAATTTTACGCAATTGTCTTATAAACTTTTAATGTTGATTACCTTTAATTTTGAAGCTGTTATGTATTATAATATAATTGCTTTTATTAGTGTAATGAGTTCCATTTTAAAAGACACAAAAAAAATCTTCAAGTCTTTAATAGAAAAGACTAAATTTAACGGGAATATTGTAATCTTATCAGAAAAACTAAAATTACTTTCAAAATCACATTTAACAATGTGCAAAGGAATTACTTTAGTTCATGATTCATTTAAATTTTATTTAGTTTTGTGTCCTGTATTAATCGGCATGCATATATTGTTTCCTTTGTGTTATATCTATTTCGATTCAATGAATGTATTATTAAATCCCAGAGATTTAAACAGCATTGTTGACATTATTTCCATGACATGTATTATTTGGTCCGAAGCAATTGCTATAATAACTGTAATGGATACTTACATTTACGCTTGTTCTAAAGCTAATACATTCGGTTCGTCAATCCACAATGTTCAAAATAAACTCAACATGAAATCATTAAAAAATCAAGTAAGTACAAAAACTATACGTTTATACATAACGTTTATTTGTACCTAATAACAATTTACTTATTTTTATTGCAGGTAGAATGCTATTCTATACGAATGATACATGAACAATTATCATTCAATGTATTTCAACTCTTTTCAATGGATCGCAGCATTCTTTATGCGGTAACGTTAATTTTTTAACTATTTTTAAACTAATTTATTTTTACTTACAGGGAACTGGTACAGTTCTGTCTATACTATTTATGTTGGTAGATTATGACCGTAGAAATAATAGAAATATTGAAACAATTGCTTAAAGAGCGTTTCTTTAGTGTTTAAACCTGAAAATTCGCCTATAAAATAGAAACAGAAATGTTATTGTCACATAAACAGTTCGTTGCAAAAAATAACACGTTGCTTTAAACAATAAGTACTAACTCTAATACTGTTTGTGCCGTTTAAAAATGGATGCCAAAACGGAGTGAAATGTTGATCATAAAATGATCATTCTATTAGTAGCTAATTATTAATGATGTCACATACCAAAAAATTCACATAACAAAATGAACAAATATTACAAATAAATGATTTACCTTAATATTAATAAATCACTTTAAGAATCCAATTCTGTTTATTAGCGTACTGTATAATTTGGATTTTTTAGTTTTATTTGATTGCACTTCAGTTATCTGTTATCAGTACTAATTACATTTGGATTAAAAAACGGAGAACTCACTAATGCATTGAATTAGCAATTCTACAGCAAGTTTACAACGGATCTATACAATTGGTTAAAAATGCCGAATATCATCTGCATCAAAGTTTTGGTTAAGTAAAACGTCTTATAAATGCTCAAACAAAACAAAAATGTAGTATACGTTAAACATGCTCCAAATTCTTATTGATTTTCAAAATTAAACTTATTAACGTACTGTAGATAACTATAATGAATGTATCTTATTAACGTACTTTTTCATGTAGCATCAAAAAAGTCCGGCGGTGATTACACAAGTTAATTTTGTGTTTATTTATTTTTTGTTTATCTAGTAAAAAAATTATTGTTTTAAAACATATTGTATGCAATTTAAACAGAGACTTAAAACTAAATATACAATTTCATTTAAAATTTGATGTTTTATATATATGTATATATATACAACGTGTCACTAAGCATCCTATCTACGTTCTTAATCGGCGTTCGTGTTATGTACAGACGGTTTATGATGAATCATATTAATATATCACTCAGCATCTTTACTGCGGAAGAGTTTGCTGAGCGTCCTGCAATATATTTTTTATGCCTCCGTCCGTTTTGACGTATTTTACAAGCAATATAATCGGCCGGAAAAATTACTTTTCCGGACTAGCCCGGTAAAGTCAAGGTTAAATGTAGTAAAATTTTATAACTAGAAGTTGGCAGTACAATAATTCCCGTTCCTTCAATAGTTTATGTGTCATGTCATTTATGTCAAAATTATTATTTTATTTTATGAGCTTGGTTAACTATTGTACTACTCCAAATTACCTATAACGACTTTTCTAATAACAAATGCAAACTTATTTCAATCTTATTGACAAAGAGAACGATAAAGGCAACCGCAAAATTAAAAATCATTTAAACTTATATCGATCAAGTAAGTATACCTATGTATATGAAATCAACAGCATATTAGCATCTCTATCATTTATTATAAGGAACTTACTTATTTAAATTAAAGTTAATTGTGCAGTTTGAAATATTTATATAAAGTAAACTCGCATCATTTAAGTTGAATTGTAAGTTTTGAACGTTACAATTTGGTTGAATGCCATCGACATTAGCAAAACTTATGGAACACTGTGGTATGGAATTACATTGTCTTGTTAGTTGATTGTCTATTGCGATTTTAGGTGTCAAGGAGTCTTCTATGTATTCTTCGGCAACAGTACTGTCCTTTTCAACTACGTGATATTAGTTCCCTGACTTACTAATACCGTTCTACTATTTCTGCAAATGCAGTGTCCTGTATATAATAATACTTATTGTAGACGCTTGCTGAATTTTTAGTACACCAGTTAACAAGATCGTGGTTTCCAGTACCAATCCGAAGATTTTGTCGGTAACAAATTGTTATCACATTTTGTGCAGCTTCTTTAATGTGTGGAGGAATATCCATTTTAAGACGATACAAATAAATAATACTTTTAATCAAGTTAATTAAATTGTAACAAAATTAAGTATATTTACATAAACAATTGAAATTCAAAATTACAGATTTCGTTGTTATCAACATAGAATATTTAAATTTAGTTAATAAAATAAATCATTTTTTAAACATTTCGGCACAAAAAATAATGTGTATCACACGTCCTAAAAGTATTTTGCGAGTATTCGCCTTTTGTAGGCCTCTGCTTTGCCTCGGCCTACAAATATGCTCATACTCGCAAAATAGCACTTTCTAGACTAGTGATACAAACAACTATTTTGTACCTCCTTTTTTTTTGACGTATTTTACAAGCAACATAATCGGCCGGAAAATTTACTTTTCCGGACTAGACCGGTAAAGTCAAGGTTAAATGCAGTTGAATTTTATAACTAGAAGTTGGCAGTACTTGGCACTAATTCCCCTTCTTTTATTATTTTATGTGTCATGTCATTTTGATGTCATTCGTGTTAAAATTATTTTCAGCTTATTTATCTACTATATATCTTTTATTTTAATATAAACTTAATGTAATCTTATTGACAAAAACAACTACAAAAGCAACCGCAAATTTAAATAATACTTAAATCGATCAAGTAAGTACCTACACCTATATGCAACATCTCTTAACTTTAAATTGTAACTTTTAACCTAATCAACAGCACATTAACATATATTATAAAAAAACTTACTTATTTAAAATTAAAATTAATTGTGCAGTTTGAAATATTTGAAATATTTATATTCGGTAAATTTGCATCACTTAATTTGAATTGCAGATTTTGGACGTTAGAACTGGGTTGAATACCATCGGCATTAGAAGAACTGGTAGAAGGCTGTGGTGTGGAATTACACTGTCCTGTTAATTGGCTCTTGCTATTTTAGCTTTCAAGGAATCTTGTACGTATCCTTCAGCAACTGTACTGCTTTTCCACCCACCATGCCGTTTTAACGTCGTGATATCAGCTCCATGACCTGCTAATACAGTAGCACTATTTCTACGAAAGCAGTGTCCTGTATATGATTTAGGATTGTCTAAGTTTAGAAACGACGCAATTTTTCATGGCATACTACCAAACGAATAGATGCCTACATGTTGTTTTGTACATCTATTTTCTGAATAAAACAAAAAAACGCTGTGTTTGAACTAACGGTGGTCTTAAGTGTTTATACTTTTGAATTATTTTTATCCAAGTTGGTTCTGTCATGCAAGATGTACGAGGTTTTTTAGTTTTATTGTCGGGAATTGTTATGATTAATACATCACCTCGATCTTGAATGTCCTCAATCGTCATTTTTGTCAATTCTTCCCTTCGGCATGCTGCACACATGCCTATAATTAAAACTGTCTATAACAAAAATGTTACACACAAAATGTTAAGAGTTAAATTAAAATAATTACTTTCATCAAAAGGTAGTCTTCATCAGGAGCCTCACGAATAAATTTCTCTACCTGTTCTATTTCCAACGTTTTAGATTTTTTTGGCACATGTCCATCGTTTTTTCTTTTTAAAAATGCTATTAATTTCGAATAGTTTTTAATATTGATATTATGTTTAATATTTAATGTAGCTTGTAGCATTGAATAAATGGACCACATTGTGGAACATTTAAGTGTTTTTGATTTACTTTCAAAATGTTCAGGAGTATTCATTTTAAGATAATTTAAATCAATAATTGTTTGAAACAAGTTAATTAATTTGTAACAAACTTACTTATTATATTCGTATAAACAATTGAAATTCAAAATTACAGATTTCGGTATTATCGATATGAACTATTCAAATTTTTTTTAATAAAATAAATAATTTTTTAAAAAGTTTGTGAAGGTCGGCACAAAAAAAGTTGTGTATCACACGTCCTAAAAGTATTTTGCGAGTATTCGCCTTTTGTACGGCTCGGCCTACAAATATGCTCATACTCGCAAAATAGTACTTTCCGGACTAGTGATACAAATAACTATTTTGTATTGGATACATCACTTATCTTTAGTGGTTTTGTTAGCGTCTATTCAATATTGGAAAAGTAATTCATTGCTTTAAGTGGAGTACTATTTAAAATAATGTTTTAATCTTCTTAAAGTCTTGTCCACAAATGTATATATTTTTTAATATTTTATTTTAATAAATAAATTAATTAGACATGTTTCGCTAATAAGAATTAGCATCATCAGTATAACTAAAAACTAAGATTAAAAAATTGGAATATAAATAAACAATACGAACCAATTGCCATTAGTCATAAATTCATATGACAATTAAACGTGCTTGACAATTTTATACAGTCTACTATATTTAAAAAAGTCCCAAATGAGTTAAGAAGAGATCTTTTGTTGCAAACATGTAAAATTTTGATTTTTAAATCTGAAGAAAATGAATATCCCGAACATAAAATATTGTTGGCAAAAACAGAGTTGGTGTAAATATTTGTGTTTAAATATTTATTTACCAAATACAAATCTTCATTTGTTTGACAAAAATATGAAAAATTACAAAAATAACAAGTAAGTTTATACACTCCAGATTTATGTAAAATTGGTATTTGATTTATTATTAACTAAAAATAATTTAAGTGTGTTATGTGTCGAAAATGAAATGTTAATATTATGTTTTTTAAAAAGTTTTTGCAACAATTGAAAACAGTGACCACAGTATGAAAGAGATCTAAAAATGAATAAATGTTTTATACAAACTCTGTGAAAAATACTATTAATTAATTGAATAGGATAACTATCATTTAAACCAATTTGATTAATAATTTTGTGTTCCTTAGCAAAATTAGAAGAAGACAAATGTATAGAAAATAGTCTATGAAAGTACGAACAAACGAAAAGCAGCAGTTTTATGAGAAAATATAAGTACAGTATAAAAATTTAAATAACATTAATTACAAATTATATTATCTTTATTCAAGACGAAATTTATTACTACATCAATGCGAATTTGATTGTTTATATTTAAAAATTAGTGATTTTGTATTTTATCAAAGTAGTTTAATTTATAATAACCTTTCTAAAAAATTTACGATTTACGATTTTTACAGTCACGCGATCTTCAACACTATCTTTACCATCCAATCGTCATAACGTTAATTTATTTTTCACGTTAAGTTTATGAATCTAACTAATTTTACTTTTTCAAATAATAAAGAAAATATATTAAAATCTGGTCTTAAATATAATCTTCCAGTTAATTTAAAACGTAAACATCTTGAATTTTTAGCTGTTAATGTAGAAAAAGTTTTTAATTCTGTAGAAATACTAGAAACTAATATTGTAAGAACAGAATTACTAAATTAAAAAGAATTTTAAATAATTATACTTTTAATTTTGGATTCTATTTATAAAATATGTAAAAATTTTAGATTTAAAATAAAATTAAATAATTTAATTGTTACAAAAGCAGACAAAGGTAACTGTGCAGTTATTTTAAATAAGGTTGATTAAGTTGATAAAGTTTTCGATTTTCTTTCTAGTATTTTTTTTCAAATTATGAATTCTTTTAATCTTTGATTAAATAGTATGATACAAACACATACAAATTTTAATAATAAATATGCTATTACTAATTCTTGCGACCTTGTACAAAAAATTATTAACGTACCTTTTCCTTCATCATCAAATTTAGTTTCACGTAATATGCCCTTTTTAAAGTTACAACAAACATGATGTTTATGATTACGTTCTATAAGATGAATGCGGTAAGAGGAAAAGGATTGTTATATAATTATTTTAATAATAAGCTTCAAGAATTGCGTGGCTCAAATGGTTATCTAGCACAAGAAGAACTGGTTGTTCTTGACTCGGAACGTTAATAGATGGATTCTTAACTAAATTTAAGTAAAGGCCTAGTCATTTTTTTTTCTTGTTGGATACTAAAAACTACTTGAACTAGAATTTGAAAATTGCCTTTTTTAATGTTTTGCAGTATTTGGTAAGGTATATTACATTGAGTGGCGATTTATCTTACACCCAATCTATTGACGACGAAATGAGCAGCAATTTGAAGGTTTTCTAGTGTTCAGGAACTTTTTTCGGTTTTTGTTTGCCGTATTCTAAGCATCTGAAACAAATATTCAATAAGACATAGGATAATAAAAACTACGAATGGTAATGAATGCCAAAAAATCATATATGACCTAATGAACTAAACACTTTTACAAAGAAAAACTGATAAATTAAAACAATAGTAAATAAATTGACAGTAATCTACACGTTCTACTACTAGCAATCTAACGGAAATTTAGTTCTACTCTGCTCGACAATTCACAATCAAATGATTTATTTCACGCCGGTAAGCCTATAAAGCTCAAGAACAAGGGCCACGTGCGTTTAGAACTTATTATATATTATTTGAACGGGAAATATATATAAGATGTTGATGTACTTTTATTGTGTTATCAATTGCACAATTCTTAAAATATGTTAAATCGTTTTTTATATTCAAAATAGCGATTGTCACGAAAAAAATTGTTCACTGCATTTACAAATTTGTCTAATTTCAGAGGTTATGCAGTCATATGGAAAAAGACACCGCCTTAAGTCTGTATACTCATTCGACGTGTTGTATTATGTTTTCATAGATATGGAGGTGTCTATTGTTCTCGCTAAGGAGTAATTCATTGCTTTTATTGCTCATGTCAAAACGAACACTCCAAAAATATATGCATTGAATATGAATTTTTTTTATTGTCACTTTTGTATGAGTTTAATAATAATGTAATGACAGTTTTTTTATAATAAATGTCACTAGAATTAACAGAAAATATCCTTGAACTTAATTTTTTTATAACGTAATAATTTTTTAGTTATGTATAAAAAGCGGACAGTCAGGCAAATGCCTGGAGCCTGCCTATTTTGCCTTTTTAAAGAGTATTATTTTATATTGCTTTTTTACAAATAAATTTTGAAAAGTTTGTGTAAACAGTGTTTTAATAGGTAGATGACAATAACGCATTACAAAATTTTACTTAAATTATGTACAATAATATAATTAACATTTTTTGCTCAAAAGGTATTACCACGAACCTATAAATAACAGGGATTTTCATGTCTTGTTAAGCAATGGTTTCTAGAAAACATTAAATACAAAAGCCGCTTATAGAGAAGAACTATTGTAAGAATTTATACTAGAATTATGTACAATGACAGGCTCAACAAAACACTATTTACAAAACGGGAAGGATTTCGAAATATATCATATTTTATAGGTCTATTCAGTAGGTACCTAAGTAAATCAAACAAATATAGATAATTTTAATTTTGTCTAGTGGGATCCTTTAATGACTGAAACACATGACTAAAATATTTTTTGTTTGTTATAAATACCTGTGATATTGTCACACTGATAATCTATTGCTGTTGTGTTGTGAGTAAGTTTTAAAAAATGCCACCTAATAAACAATCAAAATTTGAAAATAATTACAAGTGGAGTAAATTGGACAATAATTTAACAACCGACGGGAAAAACCTTTTCTGTCAAGTTTGTTAAAAATTAGTAAGTTTGTATTTTCTTAATTTAAATGCTTTTAATTACTAGTATATGTATTATTTTAGATCGGTGCTACTAAAAAGTACCATGTACAACAACACTTGGGTAGTGGTTTACATTTAAAAAATATTAAAAAAACTATGAAACAACCATTGTTAAAAAACGTTATAGAAGATCAACAGAGTAAACCTGACCCATCAAAAGCAAGTTTTGCTCTAGATTTGTGCAAAGCTTTGTTGTCGGCTCAAATTCCTCTTAAAAAACTTGATAATATCGATTTTCGCAATTTCCTCGAAAAATACACAAGTTGTTCCAGATAAATCAGCTTTCAGAAAAAATTATTTAGACATTTGTTACCAATCGGTAAGCAGTTTAATTAAAGTATTAATAGTTTTTACAATGCTGGTTTACCTTTTATAGAAAATACAGACAATAAGGAATGACATTGGTGATTATTACATTTGGACTTCGGTTGATGAAACAACCGATTGCAGAGGTCGATATATAGCAAATTTTGTAGTTGCAAATTTTTTCGATGATTGTTTACGTAATATATTATTTTATTTTTATTTTTTATAGATTCTCAAAACCTTCCCATTACTTAATTTTTATTTTTATATTTTAATAAACGCTACATGTGTTGACAAATTGTCATCTTCAGGCGTATACTATAAAATGAAAAAATATAGAACCAGGAAAAGCTCATTTGCTAGCATCCAAAGAAATTCCACAGACCAATCACAGAACAGCTGCAAATTTTTTCGATAATTGTTTACGTAAGTTTTTTTTAATGATTAACTAATATAATCCAATCTATTAATTACAATTATATAATTTTATGTTTCTAGGACTTCTGTATCCCAATGGCGTAATAAAAGAAAAAGTTTTCTTATTCGTAACAGATGCAGCACCTTATATGATCAAATCCGCTCAAGCATTAGAAATATTTTATCCGAATTTAAAACATTTAACTTATCTAGCACATGGAATACATAGAGTGTGTGAATTCATTAGAGACAAGTTTGCAATAGTAAACAAGTTAATTTCTGCCACCAAAAAGGTAAAAATCTCTAACATATTAGATTCTCTTTTTGAATATTGGATCTTGTTTCCGGTTTTTGTGAAAGCACCATGACGGGTAAGGGCCTATAAAGAAAAACTTTCAGATGTTAAACTTCCACCTTGCTTGCATTTTTTATGTCACACATTTTGAAAAAAGTAAAGTGGTACAGTTCATACTATAATCTGACATGGTCTTATACATTAATTGAATTGTCTTACTTCAGGTGGTTGAATTATTTGACGAGACGGCTTCTGCGGCAATTGCTAAATCTCAAAAAGCTTTTAATGACCAAGCTGTTAAGAGAAGACTAGTTTTTATAAAAACACACTTTTCCGGCATTGCTGACGAATTCAAAAAGGGGAGGTCATGAAGCATCAACAGAAAATATCTTTAACAATAACGGAAACATCGGCATTAAAATTTGCTTCACTAACATCTTGTGATGTCGAAAAGAACTTTTTCCTTCTATAAAAATATTTTAAATGATAAAAGGCATCAGCTTCTTGGTCAAAATATTGAAAAAATATTTGATTTGTGCTTGAGAAAATAATAGCACTTAATAAACATTGTAAAACAAAAAAATAAACTGTAAATTTTAATAGATATTTGTGCCTTTTTTATTGCTTTTTTGGCAGGTTTAATATGCCTTTTATGCTACCTTTTGGTATTTTTTGCCTCTTTAGTATAGTATAGGTATATCTACTCTCACTTCTAGTCGCTTTTTGCAGACAATTCAATATATATTCAAATAGTTTTTAAAATTTTATATGCGTTTTACGACCAAACTTTGTTATACACGGATACATTATTTAAATAGTCATATAACAACAAATATAGAATTAAGATATTAAGAAAAAATATGATGTAATTTGAAAACGCACTTTTAATTGAGCTGGAAATGCAAAAAATTATTTGATATTTAAAAATATTACAATTTTCCATTTTAAATAGTTCCCGTGGACGTTTTTAGAGCCTAGAATAAATGATGGATTGCGTCCCGCTCTTATAGACCGCCCTCCGATCGATAAAACTGGTTTCCAAAACGCCGGTAAAAGAAAACTAGAATTTCGATTAATATTAAAAATATTTTTAATTATTTTAATAAATTCTCTAAGTTTTCAACAATAATAATCAGAAAGACTAGCTGAAATCTTAGTGTTTTTTAACAATATTTAATGATCCGTTTCTAGTATGTGCTCCGCGACTGCTGAATTAAAAGACTGTTTAACACGACTGCATCTTTGATGTTTTAACACGAATGCTTAAACCTGTTTTTCCAATGTATGCATGACCACAAGAACAAGGAATGCTTGAACGCTGTCAGACTAAGAAAGAATAACGACTTTCACCGGATTTAAGAATCGGCTCAATTTAGTGGAAAATCGAGTAATGATATTGTGTTTAGACAACATTTTTCTGATACGATTGATAGTACCTTTGACATAGGGTAGATAAGCTATAGACAACGGTTGCGATTGAGATTCCGCTGTTATTATTGATTTCACAGAAATAAACTTTGTAATAGATTGCTTTTGAAGATTTTGGAGTTGACTCAGAGAAACAGCTCTGTACAATAAAAAATTCATTACTGATAATTTCTGAAAAAGGTGATGGTGAGACAATCTATTTAAATATCTATCTGTATCGGTAGGTTTTCGATAAGTTAAATGTGCTAATGAACTATTTTATTAATTAATTGATAAATAAATTTAAAAAAAAACGTCTCTAAACAAAACTATTTATTTGTTATGCAATAACCAATAATAATATTGGTTATCTTGTCAAATTTCTTACATAACATCATTTATAACGCATATTTCATTATTTCCTTAACATGCTTGGTTAAAAAGATATAAAAACGTTTCTATACAATTGTCTAATCCAGTTTGATCCGTTTGAGTAATATTGACAAACGTTTAAATTTTCCGTTAATTCATTGAATTTTTTACAATTGGTAGTAGTAATGAAAAATTCATTGTTGTAACCTAAAATAATATATTGTATAATACGTAAGGAATGGTTGTCATAACAATAATTAAAAATTATATGTCAAAACTTTGTATTTATTTTATGTTAATTTGTCAGTTTGTTCTACTGTTTATAAGTGTAACTATCATTTAATTATTAGTTCTTTACCTCTATTTAGAAAAATTGTAAGTGTAATTTACCTGCTTTAAATACATGCAATTTTAATTTACTTCATATCATTTACCTATTTAATTTTCTGAATACATTGATTTTAAACAAAAGTTAATATCTATGAGATGGATCAGTTTAAAAAATATCAATTATTTCCAACATTTTGCTTTTACAGTCAATAAATAAAAAAACGTTGTTTTCTTACAAGCTGCCACAGAATAACATGTGATTATGACTTACAAAGCAAATAAGGTAAATCTCTAAATATTTAAAAATAGTTTGTAATTAATAAGTGTTATTATTAAGAATAGAGCTTTACGAACTAAGTAATAAAATAATTAGTGGTTTTAATAGCACTGTTTTGGAGTAAAAATCATTTAAATCTTTTCATAACGAACATTCAGAAAATGCGCGACCAAGTTAATTACCCCAATGAATCTAATATGTTACAACCATCTGCTGTGAATAATAAATATTAAATACAAGAAATATTGCGATAAAAAGAAATTAATGAAAATGATACCGTAGAAGAAAAAACAAGAAGTCAATTACAAAAGTGACGATAACAGTAATTAAGCGTTTTTGCTTATAATTTCTTTTAAATATGTAATTTTTTCCATTTATGAACCAGTGATTTGCACTAGTCTTGTAACAATTGATTGTGCTTGTAAAATTTATTTTGTGTTATTTATTATAACGTAAGTACAAAGTGTTTACGATTACATTTGTCACAAGGTGTGTTTTATAACAATGAATTCAGAGTAAAAATATATAAACACTTATGAAAACAAAATTAAAATAAGAATAAATTATAACGTACAGATATCAGGCTTGTGCGGAAAAAACATCTTGATATCTTGCAACTATCGATAAATGCCAAAAGATAATTAGACTCTTCTGAATGCAAACAAACAAGTAGTTGCAAATTAGATGATTTATTTTATTTTAATTACCTTGAACTTAGTTTTTCTAAAATACGTTATTATTTATTACATAAAAGTCGCCACTAAATACCAACGTTTACAAACATACCTTAAAATGTTTAATTTACTAACCAGACTTTTTTTTACTCTTTTACGTACCGTTGAACCTAATGCAATAGCGTCCACGCGGTTCCAAATGATTTTATTTTTAAATTTTATAATTGTGGTTCATAGAATAATCGTACAAGTAAGAAATAAGATTACCAAATACGAGAAACTGAAAATAACAAACGACGATACTACTACGCTACTGACAACTTACACTCCTGTTCTAAAAATCACCAAACCAACTGCGTGCCAAATTTGAACGCTTGTCGATATGTAACGCTAACGCAGTTTTAGCTTTTTGCTTTCTACAATTATACATTTTTTATTTTCTGTTTAGTTTATTTCATATAATACACTTGGTATCCTATGCAAACTAAATTGTACACTACATCACGTTCTTCGGTTATGTTAGTTTTATTTGCTTGCTTTTACTGTACAGCATGTTGTAAATAGTGTTATAACTTATAAGTTGTTATTTTGATGTGATTGGTTTTTATAATTGGAATATTTATGATTTTGGTGTAATAATGTTAGTGTTAGGTTTAGTATTAAGATTAATAGTAGGTGGATTTATAGGTGGTGGAATATTATTGCTAGTTATGTTAGTGTGTATGAGTATTATGTTTATTATATTATTGAAATAGTTGTTCTTCCTTAATTCTTTCTACATTCACATTAAACATTTTATATAAATATGTATTTGTTTGTAAAAAAAAAATTATATAGGGAATAAAAACTAAATTCCAAATAATAAGAAACTATCTATTAAAGATGCGTTACTACGTGGTATTGCAGTTCTCATTTTTTTAATTTACAGTACGTGCGTGGCTATGCCAGCGATCTTTTGGTCAGCTTTTTTGTTGATTATCATGCATGAAAACAATTTCTTCTAGAAATTAGTGTATCTATTACGACCGTTATTTTGATTAAGTGATTGTATGCCTTTAAAAACATTTTAAGTTTGGTAGAATATAATTTTTGATAAATAATAGAAGTTTTCGGTATTATCTTATGTCTTCGTAATTGTTTATATTCTCAGTCAATGTCAATGTTGTAGAAAATTTCTCCTTTCTGAGAGTTTATTTCAGGCATTTAATATCAGTATCCAGGTGAATTCCGGGTCTCATTGACTAGTAGTATTTTGATATTCTATCTAACCAAGATTCCAAAAATTTTTGTTTTTTACTATTTCTTAGTATACAAACTCTAGCGACACTAAGATCGAACTAACCATCTTTTCAAACAAACCGTATGAAAAAACATGCACTATTACATAGTTTTCTATCTTTTGTAGGTAGTATTTGAAAAGTAATTTTTTTTTAATTTTTTGATCATCGAAGTTTTGGTACTGATTTTTTCACATGATTCACAACGTATATGTTTTTGTTCTCATGTCATCAAATCCAAAAATTTGAAAACAATGTATTTTTACAATCTTTGGTAATTTTACTGCCCACATAGATTTTAGAGTGTTATTATTATATTATATTCATAGTCTTCGCTTTTCAATGTGTTTCTTTTTTTTTAAATAATTCCTGTTCTTGTAAAACTTAAAAAGTTTTTGTTTTCATACGTTTATATTTGTTACAATTACGTTTCCACTATGATTTGTCTACATTCATTCTTTTTTTTCTCTCTTCTTTTTTCTTCTAAATTTTCTTTCGTATCTTTTGTTTCTGCTACCGCAACTTCTTCTGCTGCTTCCTTTTCTTTTTGGTTTTCAATAGCGTTGTTTTGTGTCTCATTGTCTAGTACTATGTCATTTTAAATATTTTTGAGAATTTTAAAATTTCGTAATCAAATGACTTTTAAGCTTATAATCATTGAAACTTTTGCGAAATTTTTGCAACAATGTTTTGATCAACTGATAATTTTACTAAATTATTCCTCAGCATCATCTTTGTATTTATAAATTTATATACTCAAAATTTTCTAACACAAAATTATCATTAAATTGTATTGGCAAGTTAGACGTTTATTCAGTTTTTTTTTAATCTTGTAAACGCTTAAACTGCTAGTTGCTCTAATAAAATCATACAGCACTACAGAACAAGAATGTCTTGCCGTTTATTACGCAATTGAAAAACATTTTTTTATAGACAGTCTATAGAAGTAGATTATTTAAAACTGTTTAAGTTCCATTCCCTGACATTGCTGTTGAAAATAACAAGTCATAGTTAGACTCTCTAAAGAAAAACGCTGTGATTTGTTACTAGAACTTAATGATGACTATACTAGTGTTTCTTTGGGCCGTCAAAATTTCTATTGGCTCAAAATGAGATTGGATGTTACTGATTATGTAAGACGGTGAAAAATCTCCCAGCAAAATAAACCTCTTCAACCTTGTGAACGCTAAAACTATTAGGTGCTCTATTATTGACATTATTTTTGTATTGATAGTAATAGATTCTGCTATAGTTTGTCATACACGAGTTTGGTAGTTTATTCATACTAATCAGTTTTGGTGTTTAGGTTTATATTTTTGTTAATGTTGTTTGTGTGATTTTATATGTGTATAATGTACTTATTTATTAACATGAATGAAACTCGATGGCAGAGATGAAAACGTTGAAACGTGATTTTATACACGCGTAATTTAAATAAGTTTTGAGTAAACCGCGGACTAAATCTAAAGCTTATAACATTATAAAGAAAGAACGTCAAAAATGTGAAAATGTCACTAATGTACCACTGGACCGCGTTTCGCCCTTGTGGGGCACTTTAGCAGTAAGAGAATACTCTCAGCAAATGCACTGACAGACCTATAGCTTTATATTAATAAATTATGTTAATAACATAACTGAAATACATGACAGATCTATCTCATAGTATAAATTTACTATGTATAAATAATAGTATGTAATTGGCTATAGAGATGAAAACGTTGAAAGCTGATTTTATACCCGCGTAATTCAAATAAATTTTGAATAATAATACGTACTTATTTATATGTAATTAAAATTTTTCTCTGATTTAATTTTCATTATTTTTAATTAAAGCAGGAAGATCGTATTTTTCCATTATTTTTCTTTTTTTTTTTTAATTTTTAAACCACCATTCTGCGGCACTGTCAATTTTATTCATCAAAACAATTTTACGATTTTAGTGTCACTCTTGTGGTGAGCAGTGGCAAGAAAAATCTTTGTTGTTCACGTATTTTCAATATATTTTTTGTTTTCGTTTTTAATAAAAAAATTGCAATAATTAGACTTAAAGTCAAAATGAAAATAATAATAAGCAAAAATCTTCAAAGCAATACACTTCTGACAATAAAATCTCTAAAGATTTTTTCAATTTTTATTTACTGTTAGATGGTTGTAATGTAGTAAATAAACACTATTTTTGTTAACAAAATTGATATTAAATTCTAATTAAACAATATTTTTTTTATGACGTTATTTATCTCTTTTTTATATATTAATGTGATGGCATTGCATTTTTAGATTTTTATTAAATAAAGTTATTAAACAATTATTTTAACATAAACTTTTA
Organism: Aquatica leii; assembly: GCA_035610365.1. Lineage (NCBI taxonomy): Eukaryota > Metazoa > Arthropoda > Insecta > Coleoptera > Lampyridae > Aquatica > Aquatica leii. The sequence goes on from CM069432.1 coordinate 107,133,132, forward strand.
TTTTTGCTTGAAACTACCCACTAAAATTTAAAATAAATTACATTGTAATGTATAAATTAATAATCAGTTAATTAATTTCTTCCAAATTAAGATTGAATATTGAAATACCTACTGAATAAAATTGAATAACAATGTTGTGAAATACAGGAAAAACAAATCTTTGTTTAGCTAAGAAAGGTGAAGGTCAATACATAAATTAGATATTTATTACTTGCTAGTATTTTTTTAATGCAAAATGCTGATTCGATTTTTTTATGGTATTATAAATGTACATTTGTATTTGTTTAATAGTAAAAATTGTAAAAATGCACTCATGCTCTGTAGTTACTGATTAGTTTATGGACATGTAAGTTAATATTTATCAGTTCATCTCAGTTTATTTATTTATTGTAGAGTACACAGCAAATTATAACGGATATTTAAATTTAAAAAAAAAACTGCTTTTTTTTCAAGTTGTATTTATCAATAGTACTACATAGCTCACACAGCCAAGAAAAGTATAAAGCAACTATTTTAAATTGATTTCTAGTTAATTATATGTATAATCGCTAAATAAAAATTATTTAAATAAAAGATTTACTGAAGAAAATCATTAAAACCTTTAATGATTCAAATATACATAGTTTTGATCAATAATAAATTTATGATTTATGAAATAAAAAAATGACAAACTTTAATTAATATTGCACAATAGAATTTTCTTTAGCCAATTTTGTAAAATATTTATTAAATAACAATAACATCTTAAGATTGGCTCTGTGTTAAGGTATAATCATCATTATTTTATAAGGCCTTTTCAATATGTTTACACTCTTCTCAAAATTGATCTGTGCTATTGTAAAAAATTGTTTTTATCAATATGTGTTATTATTCTCAACATAACTTTTCTAATTTCTCGTTAGGTGTAGTGAACACTATACTACAGCTATGTACAATCTACGCACAGGTACAATATATATATATAACACAGTTGCACGAAAAGTAGTGTTGAAGAACAACATTTTTGATTATGTATCACATATGTTTCTAAAGTACTATTCTGTGTAAATATTTTACTATAGTATTGTTAATACACGCCTAAGTATTTCAATCACATTGTTCACATGTGCCTGCTCATTCACAGTTTAGAGTTAAAGTATTTATTATAAAATAAAATTAATACATAAAAAAGTAAACAAAGCACCAATTAAAATAAAATAAAATAAAACGAATGAATGAAAATGAATGAAATGAATGAATGAATGAATGAATGGAATGAATGAATGAATGAATGAATGAATGAATGAAATGAAATGAATGAATGAATGAATGAAATGAAATGAATGAATGAAATGGAATGAATGAATGAATGAATGAATGAATGAATGAATGAATGAATGAATGAATGAATGAATGAATGGAATGAATGGAATGAATGAATGAATGAATGAATGAATGGAAATGAATGAATGGAATGAATGAATGAATGGAAGAATGAATGAAATGAATGACATGGAATGAATGAAAGGAATGAAATGAAATGAAATGAATGAATGAATGAATGGAATGAAATGGAATGAATGAAATGAAATGAAACGAAATGAATGAAACGAATGAAACAGAAACGAAACGAAACGAAACGAGAAGGAAGAAACGAAAACAGAAACGAAACGAAACGAGAAACGAAACGGAAACGAAACAGAACGAAACGAAACGAAACGAAACGAAACGAAACGAAACGAAACGAAACGAAACGAAACGAAACGAAACGAAACGAAACGAAACGAAACGAAACGAAACGAAACGAAACGAAACGAAACGAAACGAAACGAAACGAAACGAAACGAAACGAAACGAAACGGAACGAAACGAAACGAAACGAAACGAAACGAAACGAAACGAAACGAAACGAAACGAAACGAAACGAAACGAAACGAAACGAAACGAAACGAAACGAAACGAAACGAAACGAAACGAAACGAAAATTCCGGTATTATTAATGAATCGTTGAAAACCACTTTAACTTCTTGACTCATGGACAAATACTAACACTGCGCTAAAATCAGTTATCGAACAAGCATTTTAATTATTTATTATAATTAAAAATTAAATTACAGTTTATTTTAACAGTACCGATATATTTTTTCTTTATTATGTAATTAGAAATCTGTAATTATAGCGTTATAAATATTTTTTACAAATTTTAAAGCTTACAAATAAAGATTAGTTTTTTATTTAACAAGTAGTTGTGTAAATTGGGCGTTTTTTTTTTACAAGTGGGCATTTTAAACCCGAGTAGAAAAACGCCTAACTGGCAAAAATGGTTTACAAACGAGAAAAATTAAAATTTATGACGTTAGTAGTCTTTACAGTATAAATTATTGTACCTACTATTTTTCTATAGTAATTATTTTGAAAGAAACAAGAAGTCGCAATCGGTACATTTAAATAGTATTTATCACTTACAATTATTTTAACTATAATAGATGTAAGTTGTATTTAAAATGCAGTTAAATACATTTTTCTACGACTAACAGATATCTCTAGTAGAAGAAACACACTTAATCAAATCAAAAACGTATTTTCAATGTAAAAAACTTAGAACACAAAATTGTTTTCATAATTTTATTGCAAAAACATTTATGATACGAAACAAAATTATTTAATTTTATTACATCATGAAATAAATAACACTCCAATAATATTTATGTTTTGAATTTTATGAAACGTAAATTGTACAATTTACCAAAAATAAGTTTTTTAAGTTTACTTTCAAACACTTTAAAAACGTTTTGTAATAACACACGTGTGCAATTATAACTCAGTTAAAGATTACAATAACCAAATATTTGTTATGTTTTTAAAACCTTTTACTACACGAACGTCAAACAAAACGTAGTTTTTAAAGTATGGTTGTGTCAAGTTTTGTCGCGTAATACTGATGATGAGTACACTATCATAAAGAATTATGTTTTACGACGAAATCTTTAATTATACCAGGTGTATTTGAATTACGACTACAAACTCAAGGTGTAGTTTCTTTATGGCGTTAAATGGAAACTCTTTTAAATATTTGGTCTAAAATGGTACAGTTTTAAAATATTTTTCGGTTCTGACTATCGAAACAAATAGAAATTGTTTGTTAATTGTAACTATGCGAAAAATGATGGATAAATGCTGTAAAATCCGTGAAACGTATCGATGTATTATGTTAATTATTGTTTTCTTTAACTTTTCATCACCTACAAAGTCAATTATTAATAAAATAATTAAAGCAGACAGTAAAGTTTATTTTTTTAAACTATTACTGACCTAGCTTTAAAAAAACGATCACGTTTATCTTCGATTGTAACCAAAACAAGACTTCAGATAAATGCATGCAAAATTCAGTTTTCTTAGAACTGAGTTTGACAATCTGATTTTTTTCTGTCTCAATTTTTGAACCGATTTCTTTAGTTGATATTAAGAGATTTGTGCAAACGTACTCCTACTTCATAATATTTAATTTAAATTTTCTTTATTATGTACAACTGCAGTGATATTGTTTTAATGTACGGTAAAGTGCAATTATAACCTTTACATCACACGTAGATTGTGGGTTGAGCAATATCCTAATAGACAGTTGCCTTTAATAAACTTTATTTTGGCGTGTATGCAAAGACTTAAAGAAATTGGTGTTGTTTTTCCTAACTATGAAAACCGTAGTCGAGCAAGATCACCCCATGTATTAGCAAGGGAAGAAGAATAAATATTTTCAATAATATCAAAACTTTAATATTTTTTTTATGTTCAGTAATGGTAGAAAATCGGACACAAAGTAGCACTAGAAAAATCGGTCGCGCAGTTAGCGAGTCTCATAGTACGTTACATCGTGTGTTAAGGATATATTCTTTGTATCCTTACCATATTCAACAAATCCAACAGTTAACCGACGTTGATTTTGAACCGAGACTTGAGTTTTGTGCGTAGTGGTTGCAGCAACAAGAAAGATTTTAACTCTGACTTTAAGTGACTTAATGCCAAAATATTATTTTCAGAGTGTTGTTTTACACAAAATGAAGTGCTGAAGTTTCAAATCGCGAATCTTTGGAATAAAAAAAACTCTCATGAAATTCAACAAAGTAATTTTAGATTTTTTTCTGGAACTATGCAAAAGGTGAAGTATACGAAACCCCCGTAAATAATAGAAAAGAGCTAAAAAATCAATTTTTCAAGGCAGCAATTGCAATTAAACAGAATGTGCAATTATTTACGCGAGCAATGAACAATTTTTTGGAACTTTTAGAGGTTTGTGATTTATGCAATGAAGGAAGTATTATCTAGTGTACTTGAAAGGAATGTGCATAGTAGCAACTTCATTTCACCACAGTAATTTAACTACGTGTTATACGATAACATTATTTTGTATTTATTTATATTTTTGGTGTCAGCAAATCGCTGAGAAGAATTTATTCGTAGTGTCAACAATATTAGGAGACTACAGATTCGTAATTTACGATTTATTTTGCTAAAAATTTTGATTTTTTAAAATGTTTTAATGAAACTTTTATTTTGAGATTTTTTGCTTGTATTTACGCTTTAACTTCACCTGTTAAAATAAGAACCAGGAGTGCATCCATGGGGGGAGGGGGCTAAAGGGGCTATAGCCCCCCCAGTCCCTAGGCCATAGATATAATATAATTAACAAGTTGAGAAGTGTGGAAAAGAACAGCCTAAGGCAGTGTTGTCATCTGGAGGGAAATTTCCTTTTTTTCTAGAACCTCATGTCTTGGAGGAAAAAAGAGAAAAAGGGAAATTTTTAACTCACTGTTTAATTCCAAAGTTGCGTAATTTTGCCTGAAAAAGTATGGTCAAATACAATTAGAATTAGTCAATTATACATCTAGAAAATATCTTTAATTGAATCTTGTTTTTGTTTAGGTATAGCCATGGATATATAAAAGGTATATTACAGAATGTCCGGCATAATCAAATTTGTTCCATGAACTCATTAAGCAATTAAGCAGGTATCAAATTTCATCTGCGAAATGTTTATTATAGCAAATGTCTAATAGTAAGAATTAATTAAGATACGGTTTGTTGATATAGGTAGTAGGTACCATAGTTACAGTTACTCTTACTTGTGCTTTTGCTATATGTGCACTTATTCGTTTCAACAAAATAAACAATGCTCTTGCTTTCGTTTAACTTTATTTTTAAACTTGAAAGCCGATAAAGTCATGTTTGTAATATGAACCACGTGCAAAATAATAAACATAACTGTAAACTAAATAACTAATATCTGTAGTTTTACAGTTATGTTTTTATTTATTAATTTTCAAATTTTATTACTAGATACATAAGCTCTTCCGTCGTACTAAAAATTTTTGGTGTTTCTTGTAATGGGCTTCAGTAGAACAGAATTAATAAGCAAAAACTTTTGAAAAATGGTGAAATGCTCATTGCTTTAAATGTATTAAAAAAGGAGTAGAGTTTTTCGTTCAATACCGTCGACTGTCGAGTTCGAGCGTCGCCTTGCCGTCGCAGCTTGTTTACGGATCTTATCTTATTAGTTATTGTTCTCCTGTGTGTGTGTGCTGTGTGTCGCGTCTCGCGTGTCGGTGTGTCACTTGTGTGTGTATAAGATAGAAGATATAAGATACGAGACACTTCAGAATTTAAAAGCACTTAAAATGCCAATCTTTTTTTTTAAATTTTATAGTGAAACCGTTACAACATCAGTGAGAAAAGGAAGCATACATTATTAGATTTCTTGAGCCGCAAGAAAATATCTGGTGATACAGATATTACAAGAAGAACAACAAGTACTAGCAGCAGCAGCAATGTCAATTATGAACAACAGCAACAATTACAACAGAATCGGCAGGACCATCAATCTAATAGTGACTGTTCTTATTCCGCAAATGCAATGAATATAGATATATCTAATTTCAGTAATTGCAATAATAAACAGTTGAGTGATGAAGACAAACTAAGGGTATTGAAAAACGTGTGGTCTCCAGCGGTAAATTTTGATTTTTCTTCCAGAGTAAGTGGAAAGCAAAATAGAAAATTTTTATACGGCTGGCTAACTAAATATAACTGGTTGGCGTATTCACAATCTGAGGACTCAGCTTATTGTAAGATTTGCGTTTTGTTTGCTAGTAAAGAGGTGGGCATGACGTCGTCTCAGTTAACCGGTCAACTTGTTACCGTTGATTTTAATACATGGAAAAAAGCTTTGGAACGATTTGATAATCATAAAGGTTGTCAATATCACAAGTATGCAACACTAAAATGTGATAACTTTTTAAAAACAATGTCTGGACAACTAGAAACTATCAATAAATCGCTTGACATAGCTAAAAGTAAACAAGCTGAAGATAACAGAAGGAAAATAAAACCTATTATAAAAACTGTTATTTTATGTGGTATTCAGGGAATCCCGTTGAGCGGCCACAAAGATTATAGGCCATTCGACGTAGATGTAAAACCTCAAGAGAATGAGGGTAATTTTAGAGCGATGCTAAGAACACGTATTAACGCTGGCGATTGTGATCTAAAAAATCACCTTCAAACATGTTCACTGAATGCAACTTATATTAGTTGGAATACTCAAAATCAGATTATTGCAGCTTGTGGTGAGATAATTAAAGAGAAGATAGCCACAGAAGTAAACAGCGCAAAATGTTTTTCTGTTTTGGCCAATGAAACCACGGACATATCTACAGTAGAACAGCTTACACTATGTGTGCGATACGTAAAAAATTTTGAGAACAGCAATAATTCTAGTGTTACTGATTATAGAATTTGTGAATAGTTCTTGCAGTTTACGCCTGTTACTTCTACAAAGGGTGCAAATTTAGCGCAAGCTATTTTGTATGGTTTAGAGGAATGTTTAATAGATAAACATTTTTTGAGGGGATAAGGATATGATGGAGCCGCATCAATGAGTGGTAAGTTCAGAGGAGCTCAAGCTATAATTAATAAAAAATATCCAAAAGCTTTGTATGTGCACTGTGTTTTTCACAGCCTGAATTTAGCGTTATCTAATGCTGGTGACGTGCTCCCAATAAGAAACTGCTTTGGCATAGTTAAAAAAATTTATGCATTTTTTAATACTCTAAAACGGCAATTAATATTAGAAAAATCGGTCGATAGCCTTGCTCCTGATGAGGCGCAGAGGCAGAAGCATAAATTAAAACAACTGTGTCCTACTAGATGGATACAGAGACACGATGCTGTGCTTGTTATGGTTTAGCTTTTACCTGCTGTAGCTGCTGCTCTTAAAGAGATAAAATCGTGGGATAATAAAAATTCATCGTCAAATGCATCGCTTCTCTTAAATATTGTTGAACATTCAGAATTTTTTATATCACTTTTATGTTCTGAAAAACTGTTGGGATATTCTCTAGTACTTAGCAAAGTTCTTCAGACTGTAAATATTGACTTAGTGTCTGTTGTAAACTTAGCTTCTAATGTAGAATCAGCAATATGTCAAATAAGGGAAAATTCAGAAGAGGAATTTTCCAAAATTTAGAAATGCAAACTCAATAGCGGAGTCTTTAAGTGTGACAATTACAATGCTGAAGATATAATAGCGAAGGCTTCCACGGCCGGAATCTATACTAACATTAGAATGTCTTCCGGGTTTGGGCCGTGTCATAGTTGCAACCGAAGCTGCCAACGTTTCGCCCACTTTCGTAAGGGGCTTCATCAGGGCGTGAGAAAATCGCAAAACTCAAACAAGCAATCGAAATCTAACTAAGAACTTCTCAAAAGTTAGGTTATCCACTTGTAAAACAAGCCATAACCTAAACTATGAAAAGGTAAGAAAGAAAACGATAACCTGAAAAAGCAAACGAAAATCTAACAAAGAACCACTACCGAGTTAGGTAATCAACTTGTGAACCAAGCCAGATTCTAAACCAGGTAGAAGTGACTTAAGAAGAAATAGTCTCCGTATTTAAAGGAACAGGATCGTCACGGATGACTAAGCTCGACCCTGATTGGGTTACGGTTGCTAGGGGGCGTGTTTTTGATAAATGACTAATAACCGGGAACCAAAGAGGGGATAGTTCGAAACCATGATCGCGATTGAAGTTATTGGGGTTTTTGATGATTTCTATGCTTTCTCGGAATTTCCTGTTGAAAAAGAATGGAGATTTGGCAATCAACGAAACATTATCAAAATCTATCTTGTGACCTGTAGTAAAATGATGTTCAGCGACCGCAGACTTGGAAGTATACCTTTTTCTTATACAACGATCATGTTCTGAAATGCGAGTAATGACGGAACGACCGGTTTCACCAATGTAGACTAAACCACAAGAACAGGGAATTTGGTATACACCTTGAGATGAAAGTGTAGGAAATTTGTCTTTGGGAGAAGGAAGAATCTGAGAGATTTTTCCTGTTGAGTTGAATATGGGTTTAATACCATTCTTACGAAGGAGTTTCCCTATTTGATCTGTAACCTTGTGAATGTAGGGTAAAAAGGCCAATTTCGGGTTAGATTCGGGAGTAGAAATGTCCTTAGGTAATCGAGCACGTGGATGTAAACGACGATTAATAACTCTATGAATATCTCGCTTTGCATAACCATTGTTCACTAAGGTTCTAGTAAGATGACGAAGTTCTGAGTCTAGATTCTCAGGTTGACAAATAGAAAAGGCACGATGTACCAAAGATTCAATAACAGAACGTTTCTGTGCAGGATGATGTTGAGACGAAGCATGAAGGTATCTGTCCGTATGGGTGGGTTTGCGATAAACAGAATGGCCTAGAAGTCCGTCGGGCTTACGAGTCACAAGAACGTCAAGAAATGGAAGAGAACCATTACTTTCGATTTCCATAGTAAATTTGATATCTAAGTGTTGATTGTTAAGATGATCAAGAAACTTAGACAATTCAAGATGACCATGAGACCAAACAATAAACGTGTCGTCAACATATCTAAACCACACTTTAGGTTTTAATATTGAAGATTCCAAAGCAACCGTTTCAAAGGATTCCATAAAAATGTTAGCTACAACAGGTGATAGAGGAGAACCCATGGCAGCACCAGAAAAAAGAAATAAGTTTTACGAACAAGTTTCTGGTGCTGCCATGGGTTCTCCTCTATCACCTGTTGTAGCTAACATTTTTATGGAATCCTTTGAAACGGTTGCTTTGGAATCTTCAATATTAAAACCTAAAGTGTGGTTTAGATATGTTGACGACACGTTTATTGTTTGGTCTCATGGTCATCTTGAATTGTCTAAGTTTCTTGATCATCTTAACAATCAACACTTAGATATCAAATTTACTATGGAAATCGAAAGTAATGGTTCTCTTCCATTTCTTGACGTTCTTGTGACTCGTAAGCCCGACGGACTTCTAGGCCATTCTGTTTATCGCAAACCCACCCATACGGACAGATACCTTCATGCTTCGTCTCATCATCATCCTGCACAGAAACGTTCTGTTATTGAATCTTTGGTACATCGTGCCTTTTCTATTTGTCAACCTGAGAATCTAGACTCAGAACTTCGTCATCTTACTAGAACCTTAGTGAACAATGGTTATGCAAAGCGAGATATTCATAGAGTTATTAATCGTCGTTTACATCCACGTGCTCGATTACCTAAGGACATTTCTACTCCCGAATCTAACCCGAAATTGGCCTTTTTACCCTACATTCACAAGGTTACAGATCAAATAGGGAAACTCCTTCGTAAGAATGGTATTAAACTCATATTCAACTCAACAGGAAAATCTCTCAGAGCCTTCCTTCTCCCAAAGACAAATTTCCTACACTCTCATCTCAAGGTGTGTACCAAATTCTTTGTTCTTGTGGTTTAGTCTACATTGGTGAAACCGGTCGTTCCGTCATTACTCGCATTTCAGAACATGATCGTTGTATAAGGAAAAGGCATATTCCTAAGTCTGCGGTCGCTGAACATCATTTTACTACAGGTCACAAGATAGATTTTGATAATGTTTCGTTGATTGCCAAATCTCCATTCTTTTCAACAGGAAATTCCGAGAAAGCATAGAAATCATCAAAAACCCCAATAACTTCAATCGCGATCATGGTTTCGAACTATCCCCTCTTGGTTCCCGGTTATTAGTCATTTATCAAAAACACGCCCCCTAGCAACCGTAACCCAATCAGGGTCGAGCTTAGTCATCCGTGACGATCCTGTTCCTTTAAATACGGAGACTATTTCTTCTTAAGTCACTTCTACCTGGTTTAGAATCTGGCTTGGTTCACAAGTTGATTACCTAACTCGGTAGTGGTTCTTTGTTAGATTTTCGTTTGCTTTTTCAGGTTATCGTTTTCTTTCTTACCTTTTCATAGTTTAGGTTATGGCTTGTTTTACAAGTGGATAACCTAACTTTTGAGAAGTTCTTAGTTAGATTTCGATTGCTTGTTTGAGTTTTGCGATTTTCTCACGCCCTGATGAAGCCCCTTACGAAAGTGGGCGAAACGTTGGCAGCTTCGGTTGCAACTATGACACGGCCCAAACCCGGAAGACATTCTAATGTTAGTATGCTGAAGATAACCAAAAAACAAATTAATCGCAGCAACATACCAGCAGATAGTGCAGAAGTCTATTATAGAAGATCTATTTTTATTCCCTGGCTGGACTCTTTCCTTGCTAATATTACAGAGAGATTCTGTAAACATAAGAATATTCTTAAGGGTTTTATGTGTCTTCTACCTAGTGGTAGTTTATCAAGTGAACAAGAAAGAGAGCAATTTTTGAATATAGCTACATTTTATCAAGAAGATCTGGACTGCAATAACGCTCTCACTATCACGCCAGAGTTTGAACTGTGGTACCACAAATTTAAGGATTCAAGTGAACCGCTGCCGAGAAATGCGATTGACGCATTAAATGTTTGTAACAAAGACATTTTTAGCAATATATTCATATTCATTAAAATATTTGCTACATTACTTGCTTCAACAAGTACCGTAGAAAGGTCATTTTCAACACTTCGTCGTATTAAAATTTACCTTAGAAATACAATGGGGGGAAATAGATTGAACGGGTTAGCACACCTAAATATACATCGAGAAATTTTCGTTGACCCTGATGAAGTGATCTCAGTTTTGCAACTTAAAGGAGCGCGGCGACTTAATTTTGTTCTATAGTTTTTTTTTTGATTGCAATATATAATATTTCTTAATTTTGTTGTATAAACATTGTTTTCAGTTTTGATTACAATATATACGTAATATGGATTATGTTATAGTTATACTGCTATTATTCCTATACACTCTTACATATTATTCAATTTGCGAACGCTCGTAGGTACCTATATTATTTTCAACGAACGAACGAAGACTAGTTCAAGAAAAAAAGTGGTAACTATGGATCTTATTTATTTGCACATAGAATTTTCAGATTCAGAAGCTGTTGAAAAGCGTTTTGTTGGCCACGCCCCCTTTAAAAAAATCGCATGCGGCGCTTTTGAACTCGCTACGCTCGCAACATCACACATTATAACAATTTATACCTAAACAACCCTGTTTGTTCAGGTGTTATTGTTGCCAAGCCTCCCCTAGCGGAAATTTCTGGGTGCGCCACTGATAAGAACCCGTTAATCAGATACACTCTGTATACGTATATATGTACATATACGTATGCACGTAGTAATCAATCAATTTATAAGAAAAAAAGTATCAAAAACAATGTTTACACGAGAAAAAATAAAAAACATTAAGTCGATTGCTTACAACTTGCAATATTGTATCTTTCTGCATAAGTTTTTCATTAACTTCCCAATTCTACAATGGTTTTGATACGATAAAATAATGCAGGTTAACTGTCTCCAATTCACACTAATCGTTTGATCACTACAAAAGAAATGTTAATAATGACATTAAGTTTTATTATTTTTCTGTATTCTCATCAGCGTTTGATCTAAACTCATCGCAGTGGCAAGCAATTCTATTAGGTTTCTTTGAGTTCTTGTTTGTATCGTATTAAAGCAAATTAATTCTCCCTAGTAGAGCAAAACGTTTCTAAATCATTTACATTTGTAACATTTTTAATACGCTTAAATGGTACATTAAAACGTTTATAAAACGTTTTCAAATCAATGTCATACTGCTTCAAAAGCGAATCCGAACATTGTTTTTTTAGACGGTTTTTGAAGCGCATACAAATCGATTTCAGAAATAATATCAAAATTGACTGAAAAATTATTGTCTAAATCGTGTTTGTAATATTTTCAGTTAGTTTCTACTAAATATTAAACGTTATCTACGTAACGTTGCAGAATAATACACAGTTATCATCTTTTAATGTTTCTAGAAACGATTTACACGTACATTTTTTGAATGATTTGTATTTGTATTTCCAAAATTATACATATGAAACCGTTAAAAAACTCAATACAAAAAGCTATTAGATAGCTTTGTTTTTTGACGATTCAGTATTAATCCATTGGGACAAAACTCGTGGTATGTAACCTTTGCCAAACGTAGAAATAACGAGTCTCACTCGTGATACTCATTATATTTTTTGGTTGTTTATAAAGCAATATATCAAATGACGTTTTTTATTCGTTAAACAAGTCCAATCGGCCGTCAAGTTTAAGTTCTAGCAAGTTTTCCTATCCTATATTTTGAACGCATAATTGCATTATTTTGAAATTGAACTTTATAATCGTTGCAAACCCCGCCTGTGTAAACGTTCCAAAAACATTTCAAAAAATCGTTTTTTGAACGTATACTTTCCTTATTTTGGATTTAAACTTAATAATCGTTCCAATGCTATTTTAAGAAACAATTTAATAAATTAAATGAACATGAATAAGTAACGACTCTAGTTATCATTTTTAGAAGTGTTTTAAAACATTTCAAGAATGATTTAGGAAATGATTTATAGAAACATTGCAAAGGGCGGACATTTATCAAATTTGAGACAAGTGTGAAACGATTCTGGTATATTTCTTTATTTCATAAAAATCGTTTTGAAAATGTTGCGGAAATGAAATTTTCTACTAGAGCTAGTGCAGGGAATATTACGATTTTTCTGAAATTTTTTACTTTACCTCTATTTCTGTAGTCATTAGTACAATTCATTCTAATGAGTTTTTGTTTTTCTGAGCCAATAGATTTCGTGAACAAGTAAAATACCGGTTTTTCGGAGGTCTTTTGACTTGTTAAATAAATCGGGAGTATTGTCACTATTGCCGTCAAATATTGAACATACATTTTTAGTTAAGTTATTTATTTTCTGCATCACTTGTTCTTCTTGTGAAAAGTTTATTTGATAAATAATTAAAAATATAGTTGTAAAAAAATATAGTGTATAATTCGTAAGACATGTGCATTGCCAATCGTATAAATTGTTATACAATATATTGTTAAATAACTATGAACGTATTATTTAACTACAGAACATAACTTCATTGATTATATGTTTATTTAAAATATAATTATAATTTCTTAATAGTATATGGTGGCCTAATAAATATATACAGACATACATATATAGATTACACTTACCCGATTTTAAAAAATGCAAATAATATATTTGATATTATTAACGTCATGATTCGTATAAATAAAAATGCTGCAATAATTAGTTATTTTTTGATTTGGTGTGTTTCTATACTATGATAGAATCCTTCGATGTGGAGGATAGGCACCACTCAGAAATAAAACTCAGTACGTAATTCTGGCAGAAATTAAACATTCTTGTGATGATTGGCCTGATGAAGTTGGCACAATAGCCAACGAAACGTAGCCAGAATTACGTACTGAGTTTTATTTCTGAGTGGTGCCTATCCTCCACATCGAAGGATTCTATCATAGTATAGAAACACACCAAATCTATCAAGTTTTTTGGAGGATTTATATCGTTTCTCATAGTTAGTTATTTTTGTAGAAATAATATACATATATGTATGGTACAAACAAATTATCAAAAGTAATAGTTAACACGCGCAATGATATGCCATAGTAAAATTCAATGACTGTCATTAAAAGTTACTAATTCGTTATTTTAGAATGTTATTGCGCCCAAAAAGAATTTATGAAAGATATGCCTACAAACATAAATATTATAGCTTACTTAACCTACTCAGAGAGCGATAAGAGTAGATCTGCTTAAAAATGTGCAAATCATAAATATTTTGGTTTAAAAGTTGTAGGGTGGAATCAAAACTAACACAAAATTAAAATAGAAAATAAATTGGCATAAGCTTTAATACATATTTCTGCGATGATCAAATTAATGAACCCTTCTTATAGGAGGTAAGGGCAGAAGCAACTACTTTAGCTTTTTGCGACGTTTTATGTAATCAAATGATTAATATCTTTAATACATATTATGTAGAACTACAATTTTTTTTATACAAGTAAATGTTTTTTTCATTAAAAAAATGTAGTACTCAAAGCAATCTATAGAAAATTTAAAACAAATAACTGCATTTATTTAGTTAAAAATGTTTATTAACAGTTTACGGTTGCAACGTCAATTCTATTTTGATATGCTATATGAAATGGACCTTGTACTCTTATACGTCCCTTGGGAGGAATTAATGTTGGAAAAAAGTATCGTATACTGCATGTTTTGAATCTGAAATAACAATTATGTAGCATTGTAAAGAAATTGTTTTTGAGTTAAGCTTACCAGTCGTGATTTCTTCACTGAACAAGACATATACAGATATGAGGTTACATAAAACATTTAATTGAAAACACAAGTTTTACGCATCATATCGTGCACATTGACAAACCTACAACAATTTTTTTGTAACGTCAATGTGCACAATGATATGGTGGTAACCTCAATATCTTATTACCATTTCTTCGAATTAGTTTGTCTACTTCATATGTCTTTCTGGATGTTTTTTTGTTAATGCAAGTAATTCTGCTTTAAATAATGTTGAGTCATATTTTATATTGCAACGAATTTTAAAACTAATTTATTTATACACAAAATGTTTACACGTTTATAATTACACGGACTAATTAAATCTAACGATATTTAAGGAAAACACACTAACTTATATATTACAATCACTAGAAAAAATAATGTCCGCCGATAACTTCTGTTTAAACTTAAAACTGACACTTGTTTACCTTAAAGACCCGTACGTTTATACTCTGTTATATTTATCTTAACCTCGCGTTATTCACTTATTTATTTAAACATCTTCTTAACACTTCCGATTTCGAATAACTGACCTGTGCTGACTTTGAATCGTTTTTATATATTTTTGTTATCTATCCCGAGAATTTTCTACATTCTTTCCAAACGTTCTGGAAGTAAATAAAAACGTGAGCGCTTCCAAGACTGACAACAAGTTTGCGAACGTGTCAATATTATAATTTGTAAGCCAAGCAGCAATATCACTTTTCTTCCAGGCTGATGTTGGAAATTTTTCAATTAATGTAGAATGATGTATGTAGCATTGTCTAAAATAATTAACGATCGCTTTTTTAAATTACACAGTTAATTTTCAACAAACCATTTCTTAAATAATTCGGCATTCATTTTACCGTGATAATCTTCTTTTTGGGATTTAGAAGCAAATAATAATACAACATTATTTATAAACCGCTTTTTCGAATCTGCATCTATGACGATAAATAGTTTACCATCATATACCTCCAGTTTTCTTACACTTGTACGTTATTATCTTGCCATGATTTTCCAGGATATCTTTTTGAATACATCCAAGTTTCGATCATAACAACTTCTAGTTGTGATTGTAATGTTAAATTATGTATGTAGCCCTTTAGAAACATTAGAAAAAGTTGTGCTATGCTGATTTTTTCAACTAAAGCTCTACAATTAGACTCCTTCTTAAACTTGAAGCTCATTCCATGTAATGTACGATTCAAACTACTATCACTCAACAGAATATGATTTTCTTGAACTCCAGCATTTAAAGTTTTAATTGTAACACTTTTTTCTGTAATACGAGAAAGTTTGAAAAACCGAAATTCTTTTTTAAAGACTGACTTACTTTGAGAATACCTGTTGTACAATGTATTTGTTATAATCATTTTTGAAGTATCAGGTATATTTTTAGTTTTTGTTTAATTTTGTGGTCTTTTTTTACCAGGACTCGATAATACCTAATTAAGTGCACTTCTAGCCTTGATTCGTTTAACAGTAGAAACAGAAATTCCCAAGGCATTAGCTACACGCTGTAAGAAATAAATAGTTAATTACAATCACTGTTTAAGACCTAAGTCTTACCTCTTGCACAGAAGACAAGGATATTAAAGGTCCATTGTTTTTCTTTTCTCTTTCAAAGTAGTTCAATAAACTCAACACAAATTGTTGAAACTGCAAACGTAAAGTTTTATCGCTAACAGACATTTTAATACTTATTAAAACGCACAAAAGTTTTAAAAAGAACTGACAAAAATACAACAGAAATAAAGAATAACAATCTTTTAAACAATAAATAATACAAAGTTACTAAGTTAGTCAAATTCATTGAGTGGTGTAATACAAAAATTACTTCTATACTAACCTCTTTTTCTATCGCAAACAGTTATGTGTAATGCAAGTCTTTACTTATAAGCACAATAAAAAGTACTTCTATCTTTGTCTGGATCATATACATAAATTACAGTAAAAATAGTCGTTAATAAATTCTTACATCGATCACGTAGGACCCTTCTTTTCTGATTCCGATAATATATAGTTATCTTACAATTTTTTCTATTAAATTATTATATACGCTTAGTCTTATTGTTAAAATTAATATAATTTTTATACAGGGTGTCTTCGAAATACGAGCATTAATTTTAACAGGACGCGGTTCAAGTCAAGTACAATCGATTTACAAAAAAAAATTATAATAAAATTTTGAAAATAACGAAGTTGCAATTTTTAAGAAAATAAGAGAAAAGTTTTAGGACCGCTAGTTCTTATGTTTATTCTTTGCATTTTTTGTTTGTTTAGTTCCATAACCTTTAGTCGTTTTGGCGTCGATAAGAAACCAGAAGTGTTTGAACTGTCATGTCGGCATTAAAAGGAAAATAGTACAGATCCCGTAATTTGTGTGACAAATAACCTGTTCCGTATAAAGTGTGAGCAGTTCGATTAACGTACAATCGTTGACTGAAGAAATGTATAAAGACTCGCAGCCTTATGTTAAAAATCGTAGTCACCGCAGGATCCGAGATATAGGAGGCGTCATGGTATATTTAGGATCCGAAATATAGGAGGCGTCATCGCATATTTAGGATCCCAGATTTCAGTTCATTGATAGCAGTTGTAGTGTTTGCATCGTATGTATACGCATCGAGCAGTGGCTACGCTTAGTCATACCGCTCTCTTTGCAGTTCCAATGACGATGATTTAACAAACGATTTAAATAAATCTTGTTTACCCAAACATCTACCAAGAGATACTATTAATGATGGGAATTCTAGTTTATTTTTTCTGAATTAGGGAACCAACTTGTGATGTATCGGTGTGCTACACCTAATAAAAAAAACTAAAACGCCGTTTTAAATTCACAATTTTATCGAAAATTGGTGTAATCTTTATTAGCAATCTTCTAATAGTTCAGGCAAATTATTTTGCAAACATAATAAATACGATTGACCTGCCATACGTTCAGGTAGCACAAAAGAGCCAATCAATTAACCGCCAAGAATATCTGCCCACAGATTTATCGACAATCGATGTTGAAAATGAACCCGTCTTGTTGCGTGTGAGTTCTCAAAACTCCAAACGTGGCTGTTATGGAAGTTAAATATTTCATTTTTACTAAACGTTGCTTTGTCTATTACCAAAACTTGACTCAAAAAGTTTCATTTATAGCGCATTGCTCACGTAACCAATTACAAAAAGCAATGCGTTGCGGATAATCTCCGGGGTTTAAAGCTTGAACGCGTTAAATATGGTACGAATATAAAAATTCTTCTCTTAAGGTACGTCACACTACCTTTCTGGATACATTCACTTCTCGTGCAATTGTACGAACACTTAAAGTGGGATTGGTATTTACAAGGTCCAATATTTCTTCTTTAGCTTCCATAACACGTCGTGTTTCTAGCGCGTCCGCTATTCCGACCACGTTTTAACCTTAGGTCGCCAGTAGCTTTAGCTGCGTTTTGAAGCACTTCACCATACATTAAAACCATGTCTATTGATTCTTGATTCGAGAATTGAGCCATAATATTGATCACAATACGATAAATGAAAAATAATATTAAATAACAACAAATAACATTAGCAAACAACGAACAAATAAAGACAAACTCGGAAACAAAGTATACTATAAGATTAACGTGACAAAACTGAACAATGAATCTATTGACGAAATCTGTACCAATGACCTCAAACCTACAAAATTGCAATTGTGCCTATGCATCATCTGATAAGAGGTATCACTGAAGTTGTTTAAAATGCATAAGTGTATAGTCAGTGGTTCACAAACAATTTTTCCATTCAATTTAGAAAACTCATAAATCCTTTATTTTTAAACTTTTCTTATCATTTTTTTGTGAATTGATTGTACTTGACTCTAACCATGTTCTGTTAAAAATAATGCTCGTATTTTGAGGACACCTTGTATATATTGATGTACATAATTTCTGAATGTTTCTTCAAATTATCTTCTACATCTAAAATCATGGAATTGTTAAAATCAAAGTTGTGTCGTCTATATGATGTGTTCAGTGTTGTAAATTATCTATGTATATAAATTCATATAGATAAATTAATCTAGATTAATATTTTTTATCTATTTATATGTATCTAGATACAATCAAAAAATATATAAGTTATATGTATCTGTATATATATATAATTTTTTATTTAAATTATTTAAATAATATTTATAAAAAATCCAGTGTCTCGTAAAATTCCAGTTACGATATGTGTTTTTCTGCATTAATTTTCCGCATTCTATAGTAGTTCTTCAAATGAACTCCATTTATCGTTGTTACTAGATAGATTATTTCATCTATTATCTGTTATCTATATAAAGTTTGAATAATTTATCTATTATCTAATACTAGATAATTTTTAAACGAAAAAAATGTATCTATATAATTTAAAAATTATCTATTTACAACACTGGATGTGTTATATTTATGGTAACCAATTCGGTTTTTAACGTTCCCAGTGAGCAAAATGCTACTTTATTGTGAAACTTTAGGCTATTTAATAGCTTCTAGAAAGTTATATTGGCTTAAGTAGCAATATAAAATTGCTCAGTTACTTAAGAACCACTTATAAACTTTTTTTATATTTAAACAGCTGCTTCATTGACAGCTTCTCAAGAACTTTCAACAATGCCTATTTATTAGTATTATTATTTGTTTAAGCTGACTTTGTTACTTTAAAGAAGCAGTTGTTTTTTTATTATTTATTTATTGTTATTCATATTTACAAATTGCAGAGCTTACAAAAATTTAAAAGAAATAGAATGTATAATAAAAAAAATTGTGCAGAATATACCAGGCACACAACACTGGACAGTTACATAATTTAAAAACAAAATCTAATTTTTTTCATAAAATTACTGTCGCACGTTACACAATCATATCAAAAATTTATCAGTTATTCCTAATTATAGCAAATTATAGAAAGTACTAATTTGAACAGATAGATTTCAAATACGAAATCTAAAATTGAGCACACTTAAGTAACCATATAATATAATACATATAGTTTCTTAGTAAAGTTTATGCATAAGTGACAAACTTACTTTATTTCATCATTGACTCACCCGGTACATAGAAAAATATTGCCCAGTTACATATCACAATAATTAGATATTGGTAAAACATCAAAACATTGTTCAAGAAAAATTTCTGATAAAAGCACAGCAATCCCTGGTTTCCATCAGTTATCACATTTTTGTAATATTTAGAAATGATCGAAATGTTAGCATGACTTCAGCGTTTTGTAATATAAACGATTATCATATTTTTTAATAGTAATTTAAAATTTCTGTTTTTATATGATCTGTCAGAACTTTACAATCTCAACAATAAATTTGCATTTATGGATTTATAAATAAAATAGTTTAACTATCACTGTAGAATTAAAAAAAGGACGTTATCTATTTAATTGAATCAAAAAACCGACACACTAGAACTAATAATACTATTAAAAGTGTTATAACGATCGCAAGTTTACTTACAATGTTTATTACTTTTAACAACTTTAATGTATAACTGCTGAAATGTTCTTTAAATGTAGCCATAAAAAAGGTTACAAAAATTTTATAGCGTATTTACGACTACTGATCATTGCAAAACACTCTTACGTTAGTGTACTTCTACGTCTAAAGCGAGTCTGCTTGTATAACAGTACGGTATTTATTTGAACTTATATATATTTTGATAATTAATGTGATTACCTTATATGACCTTTAATCGTGTACGGCTTGGATAATAAAAATTAAACAAGCACTTTATTAAATTACAAAAATGTATATTTTAATGTATTGTGCTTATTATTAAAGTATCTTTTCGGAACAATGAAGTTAGTGCTCTATAATTAGATTAACTAATATTTTAATAATCTGTGATAACTAATATTAACAAAAATGACATACTGCAGTTTAAAAACTTTCAAATTTTTTGTAGAAATACCAGTATTACTATTGTCGTTCGCTGTAATGTTTGAAAGTAAGTAGATTAAAAAAATTAAAAAATAACAAAGTGGTTTATTCTAGCTACTATAAGTACACATCTAATTTTATTTAGAACCTGTTATGTTACGCTGGGTTATAATAGATCTAATTGTGTATTATTGGGTACGGGACGTGAAATTAATGAGACTGCATTATTAGAGAAGATGGTTCAGCCATACGCGTCAATTTTATTAATGGTTCAATCGTGTATGCATGCCTTTATCATGCCAATTTTTTGTTTTTATTTGGGATCGTCGTCTGACAAATTTGGCAGAAAGCCAATATTACTGGCGTGTTTTGGAGGTATGTAGATATATCAAATTATGCATATAATAAGTGCTGTCATTTATACAGTACAAACGTTTCTTTAGTTTTCTTAAGTATTGTATTTACAATTGTAAAATATTTACAGTGCATTTGATGTCAATAGTAATATCATGGTTTATTACCGATTTGATGCTTACATTACGTCAACCAGTTAAACTTGAATATTTCTTAAGAGCCTACACTACTGTAAGGATTATAGAATCAACAATATTTTCTTAAAAAAATTACTTTATGTAAAGAAAAGGAAATGTAGTTGCTACGTAATTTATTTTTTTTTTAATATTTTTTGTCTCCTGCTGGCAGCTTAGTAAGGATTAACCGCCAAAGGTGTAAACCTGAGTCTTCATAATTTAATTGATTGTTCTTTAAATGGGTCGTTTGTGTAACTGAATTTTGACCTTTTTAATGATTTCAAATAATAATTTCTATATTTGTAATTAAACTATATGTAAATGAGTTTGAATAGATGTAGTAGTAAAACGAGATTTGATTCATAAATTAAACTAGGCTGATATTGCATACAGAAAAAGGTGTTTCAGTTTCAACAAGTTCATTGTGTAAGTCAGTCAGTGGCGTCACAATTTATAATAAAAATATAAGTAAAATAGTTAATCAGCTCTAACACTGTACGGGTTCTGTAATCGTCTGAGCTTCTCATCAAAATCACTGAAATACAATAATATTTTTATTTCAAATAAAATAACAGTTATTATTGCAAGAAATAGATAGTTACATTGTTTTTGTATCTATTCATTAAAAATGCTTAGTTTGTTATAAAGAGATTTTAGAAGTAGGTTAACATAAAAAGTAGCAATTGGGATTAGTTAAAAAATTTCGAGAGCGGTCTTAATTTTTTCAGACAATCCTAATGATTAAAATAAAAAAATATATAAATTATGCATAATACGTAAGTATAGTCGTAATCACAAGAGTGTTAACTTCATATTTTTTTGAGTAGAAAATTAAGTCAACGTTATATCATTTATTTCACTTATAGTAAACCTTTACAAAATCGATTATGTATTACTCCGTACGTTTCATAGCAATGCGTCATATGTAGATGTTTGGTTTCTTCATTTGTTGTCTACCCTAAGTTTCTTTTTTTCGCGTGCATCTAAGGTACATTGTGGTGCCGCGGGTCTACCAACTCCGGTAACATGCACTCCATATAAAAGGTTATCAATTTTTTTTCCATATTTTCCCAAAAGTCCCGTCTTTTATTAATGTATGAAACCTTTAATGGAAAATCTGATCCAGTCCAAACAGCCAAAATACATCCTTTTCGTCCTGTTACAAAAAGTTGTCCCTGAATTTGGTAGTACCACTGATTTTTTATGTTAACTTCATAAGAATCTAAGTTTTTGTTGTATTTCCAAAACTTGATTTTGCCGTTTTTTATAGCTTCGTCAGGGCAAATTTTATAAGCTGACGAAGGGCATTTTATCTCAACAATGACATCAGTGCCCACTAGCCCATCAGGCGATGCTCCCAAAAAGGAGTGGTCCCGGTGAATGAAAAGGCCACATTGTTGAATTTTGATGTTTTCTTGTATCTGTAGCTGATTTTTAGCTACAAATTCATTGTCTCTTCCATGCTTCAACGAAAATATATTTAAAGATTTTGAGTTATATAGTAAATCTTTCACTAAATTTTTTGTTAAAGTGTCAGGCCGTCGTGTACACACCCTGTAAAATGAAGAAGCAGTTAACAGCTTCCTTCTCTCTTCTAGCCATCTTCCACATCCTGCTTGTAGAACGGTTGCTTTTTCTAGCAGATCTCTTTCTTCATCAGACTTTTTCAATGATTTTAAAAATGTATTCATTTCTACGTTTAGCAGGTCTTCGGAAAGATCCGGCTTCTGACAAGTTTCTCCGTACTCCCCATCTTTCTTTGTCAGTTGTCTTCTTGTTAAACTTTTATTTTTAGGTCGCAATAAATCTTTTCTAGATTTTTTTTGTCTTTGTAGTTCTAGTTCCTTAAGCTGTTTATTAGGGCTAGTACTGCAAAGTGTTCTATGGAATTCAGAGAGAGGGGTCTTAGTATTAAACCTTACTACTGCAGCAGCGCAACGTCCTTGATAAGATCCCCTTAAACTAAAATTTATCCGTTTTCCACCTACATGCTTAGCTACAATACTATTGAAATGTTCGACGACATTGCTGTCAACATCTTCTATCAAACTTCTAGCATTTAGCCAAACCATCTTTAAATGCTGTTCTAATCTAAAGAACAATTCTTCACACAACCGGAATGAATTTATGTGCGATGTTTTCTCATCTTTTCGACGACAAAAATATTCATCACATTTTTCGTGTTCTCCAAAAACGTGGTATAAACTGTTTTGTATGTCTTCTTTCAACAAATTAATTTTAATATTTAGTTCAATGTTTTCTTGGTTTTTTCTATATTTTATGGCACCAGTAATTGAGGAACGTAAACGCAGTATGTTACTTGATATCAGTTTTCTTAGAAATAAAGGGAATCTTGTATCTTGAGACAAAGTTTTCAGTTTGTTACAATAATTCCTTAAAATATGATTCCTGCACTCTATCTTTTCCACACTAATGTTGTTATAGGGGCGACTTTCTAAGATTTTTTTATAAGTACTGCTGTCTCCATCTGCAATTAATTTGGCATACTTCACTTCATACATTTTTTCGCTTTCTTTAAAGCCCTCCACTAATATAGCAGCTTCCATTCCCGTGGATGAACCGTCGTAATTCTTGAAACATGTATGTATTGAAGTGTTTCTTTTTGTACAAACTGCACAATACTTATTTTTTACCCCAAAATATAAAACTTCGCCAAAATTGTTACCAACAATGGCAGCTACACCAGAAAGGGCGCTATAGTTCATTTTGTATGATCTTTTTGACCAACAACCGTCAGCTACTACAGTCAGTAGCGGAATACCGTTTTCATCAACATTTCCAGTTTCTATAGCATATTCAGCTTCTTTTTTTACAGCTTCCTTCATTGTTCTTGCAGCTGTTCTTTCCCATATGCTATTAACTTTTGAAACTGTTTTTAAATAGGTATTAGAAGACATGTACGGTATATCTAATGTAGCAAAAAGTTCTTTACTGTTAGCAAAACCAATTCCAATACTTGTTGCGGCAGCTACTGCAGCTATGTTCACATTCATTACACTGTCACTGTCGGCGCTAGTAAATAATTTAAAATTTTCGTTGCACATGTTACAATGATAGTTTATAACAGATGTCAATCCCCGTGAAGTTTCCTTAAAAAGAATAAGGTTGTTTATACTGCATCCAAAGCGAATCCCATGCTCGTTGATTTTTTTCAATTGTTGTAGGAAAAAAGTAATATCCACAATTCTTCTTCCCGTCAAAATAACTTCTTCGTACGGTTTCTAAAAAAAAGTTCATATAAATAGCAGGCAAATAAAAGTGATTAGGCAAGTTATTCGTTTTTTTAATCTACAGCCATTTCTATACTTACCACATTAGAATTTCCGAAATCTACACTACTTGAAGTCTCAGTAGTTACTTTTCTTCGTTGAAAATTGATAACATTTCCTCGCATACGTTTGCGGGAAGTCACTTTACGTTTTTCAGCATTTTGTCTTCCCATAATGTTTTATAAACTATACAATTCTAATAGTTAAAAGGCAATACAAAAATTATCCAAAAATATCAATTACACATAAACACGCAATCCTAAAATACACTCACAATTTTAAGTTCGAAATGACGACAGCAAACGCAAATCCTCAGAAATACTATTTAGGTACTTATTTTTTTAACAATGGGTTACAAGTTACAACAATAAACATGTTTTCTAAAAGGATTTTACCTGTAAATGACCCAACTTATTAAGGAAAGAAACAGACGTAACTTGAAATATATATAAATTTTCTAATTCCGCGCCATTATAACCACGTTTGTAATCAATTAATTTGTTGTACTTTTAATCCTTAAAAACAAGCAAAAAAAATGCTATAAATCGTTCGAAATTTTTTTGTAAAATACTTAATTGAAATCCTTCTGCGGCTAATTTTATTAATAGTATTGTTATTAAAAATTGTAAAGAAAAAAATGCTCGAAGGATTCATAGAATAATTGATAAGTAACCTAATTCTGAAACTTTTTTTTTTTTTAATTTATTATTACGACTACTACGATGGCGCGGAATTGCATTGAAATTACTATGAAGTTAACGCGTCGTATCCAACGTAGTGTAGGCTCTTAATCAACACTATTTTCTAATGTATAAGTTTTATCGCCGTAATAATTATATTATATTTAATAAAATTAACTGTTCTTTTTGTGCAACTATGCAGAAAATAAATAATATTATTTAATTATACTTAATTCTGATTAACCGTAAGTTACACATATTTTGAGCATAATTTTAATGTATTGCTATCACTATGTATTCAGAGCTTTGGAATAGGTGTCATATATATGTATAGGTATTGCTAAGTAAATGTATGAAAACTTCTTCATATATTTTGAAGTGAACTTATTTAATTTTTTGTTTATTTAGTTTACCCAATAAATGCTCGAAGCGCTGGCCTCGAACCTGCTGGTGTTATTCTATTATATGTTGTGTTAATTCTTCCAAACGATAAGGTTTTGTTGCATATACCTTATTTTTCAGATAATTCAATTAAAGATTCCAATGAAGTTAAATCAGGCGATCGACTGGGCGTTTCTTCTTGTTATTTTATTTGCGTTGAAATTAAATTTTTTTCGAATACACCTAATACTTTATTGATTTCATAGACAAATTACTTCGATGAATTATATTTAAAGATACAAACAGTAGATTTCCATTTAAAAAAAGGGAGTGTTTGTGTGTTACGCAATCACCAAATCAGATCACGGCTTGTTATATGTACCGTCATTACTTTGTGTTATGCTTCATGCCTATTTTAGCGTAAGGTTTTCTGTCTTGTAATAGAATGCTAAATTCAATGCATAAAATTATAGTATACCACTTTTAGAAAACATAATACTAGATGTGTAAAAATAGTAGAAATTTTATGCACACTTAAAATGTACTTATAGTATGTATTTCCATACTGTTATGAGTATTTAATGAACATATTATTTAATCTGATTTGGATCATACAATCACAATTAAAAAGTAAAATTTTTTCAAAATAAAAACGTTTTACTAAAAAAATTAGTTAATATTACAAAAATATAAATACATACATTTATTATTTAGTCAAAAAAAGAATCATAATTGTCAACTCATGCACTTGCACAAATCTTACAATTGTACATATGGTATATATTAGACTTATTTAGGTTTTGTCGATTAATTTAATTCTTCTTTTTGTTTTAATTAGATTCATTTTGCTAATCATCATTTTACACAGTGTGTTTGTGTCATACATAGAGCACAGGTCTGACAAAGACTAAGCAAAATTTTTCGTTTAACTTAGACTTGTGTGCTGGTGACGGTTGCTTGTGAATTTTATTTCACCGGTTTTCTAAAGTTGATGATAAAGTTTGACACCCCTATATTCTATTCTGGCGCCGGCATTGATCGGGGCCAATGCACCTGCAGAAATTACCTAAATGCACCCATACCTATAAATTAAAAAAAAAAAAAAAAACTCTAAGACTGAGATTTATACAATATGAATTTTAGAATAATCAATACCTTCCGCTGTGTTCACTGCGTCAAGTAGCTAAAGGTAGATACGTCTGACGCATTGTCGCATTCGCATGAGAACTAATGCCTTTAGCGGCTCTTTCCAATAGAAAAAGAAAATACGAAAATTCATATGGATTCTGTATAACCAGGATAAACAGAAGGTGTTTTGTATGACATCCAAAACTATTTCTAAAATTAAAAAGTCTACGTAGGCTTTACTTCACCCGTTCGGAAAAAAAGAGATTTTGTTGCACAAGGTGCGATGCGTACAAGGTCACAAGTACAAGATTTCTTTAGTAATATCAGAAAGTTGATTACATTTATGAGAAAATTTTCTAAACGTTTAGCTTGCTTTGAAAAACTTTAAAGAAACACACCAAATACCCAGAACGATTAAAACTGTTCAGCCCAACAAGGTGGTGTGTTTGCATAAAGTCTCTCAAATCCTTAACAGATAACTATGAAGTATAGCTTCCTTCCTTTACAATCTGAATAACGATTCAAAGGATAAAGTTGTAACAAAAGCATCTGGACATCTTCAAAATCTCCTTCAATTGGAATCACTCTTTCTACTCAAAACCCTGATAAAATTTTTGAACCAAATGGAGTTACTGAGTAAAATCAAGACATTTAACGTAACTTCAAGAAGGTTGAAAGCAAAATAACAGATGTACTATTAAATTTTAGAGAAATGGGAAACGATAGTAAGATTGAGATTTTGTGTAATTAAATCATTTCTCAAGCAAACAATCTTGACTTGAAAAATCCCCAAGTTCCATGTGTAAGACGAATTTAGTAACCCACATTTTGAATGTAAAGAATTATTCTGCAAAAAAGTATACTTCGAAATTCTTAACACGTATATAAATGGAATTGTTGTTAGATTTTCTGCAGAGCAAAGTAGAATCATTTGTACTTTATGTTGAATTGTATGTATGTATTTTTTATCTATTACCACTGTATTTTGTTTATTTTTAATTGTTTTACATTTTTAAGCTATAATAGGACTTCGTCACGTCTTCAATTTTTTATTTAATATCAGTGGCGGCTGGTGGTCAATCATACCAGAGGGTCATTTTGAAATATTCAAAAAAACGCAATTATCACAAAAAGTAAAAAAAAAACTTTTTTGCATTAAAGCGATTTATATTTAAGATCTATTCGTCTATCTTTAGAATTAGCAAAATGATCGATAACAAGTTCATTAAAATTTACAAAGTTTTCAATTAAAGATTTTTCCACGTTTTTTCACATCCACAAATCCATTCTGATAAATCGTACATAGATTCTTTAAAATTACGGTGTACTTCTTTATTTTTATGTTTACTTGTTTGTCGAATTTGAAGTAAAGGCCGAGGACGACCATTGATTTTAAATTCTAAACGTCTTTCAAAATTTAAACTATTATTAGCGATTAATTTTTTTATCAAACAAAAACGGTAATATGTACTTAAACCGTCTTAAACATAATTAATTTTCTTTAACTTGTGAAAGTCATTGACATTGGTTACAAACGAGTGCAAAGTTTGTCGTATAAGATAAAAAATGTGCATTCCAGCATTTTTGTTTTACAAACACGTATTGCGGAGATAATAATAAAGGACGTAAGCATTGCATTGAGTACGCAAAATGGGACTCGGCTGACAACCGCAGAAACCATTTAGTTGTCTTTTTCTAATTCGCATAAGATTGTATTATGCGTGTTGCACTCTTGACTACAATAAGTATCATTTACGATTCGGCTGCATTATATAATACAATATAATACACAGGGACTATAAAACACAACAGCCTCGGGTAAATTCGTAAGTTTTCGCATATGTTGCGCTTACAATGAAAATTGAAATTCAAACGCTGATAATTTGATTTAAACGCGAGTTCTTGTAATTTTAAAGTAAATAAAATAATTTTCTAATTCATTTTGGAGGGTCATTGTCCGAGTGACCTAATAGAGAAGCCGCCACTGTTTAATATGAGTTTTTGTTAGCATTAAGTACTCTTCATTCATTTAACGTGTGTCGGGATTTTATAAGCATTAATAGCTTTTACTTTATTGATATCAGTAAGGTATGCACTTAAAACTAAATTACGTTTGTTATAAAATGTTTTTTGAGTTCTCATTACCTCTAAATTCCATTTAAAAGTCCTATGCTGCAGATAAATTCATAAGTCAACAAACAAACAAAAATTTTTCTTTTTTTTCTTTTTACTTCTACAAATTACGAACTTTTATCTAAAACTTCTCGGTTAGTTTTTTTTTGCAAATTTTGTTTTGGGACGTTGTACTGATTTTTTGTTAAAAATGCTTAAAGTGTTTTGAAAAATGAATTACATTATTGTCCGAATGCAAAAAATGTAATAAATTATACCGTTCGGTAGCGACATCATCGGAAACTTTTAAAAACACTGGTAATAAAGAAAAAATTGTTTGTGTTGTGATTGGTAAATGTACGTAGGTAAAAATTTTCAAATCAGTTCAATTTCTTAAATTGATCAACTTTACAATTTTTTAGCAAAAATATTCACGTAGAATGCTAAGAAATTAAAAAAACTTTTGTTACTCTTTATTTGTAAATACTTACCTGTTTTTTTTGTTTTGTTTTCTACCTTCACTTAGTTGAGTTTGCATTTTTCAAGTACATTATTTCACATTTTTTGATGCCATAGTCAATACATATCTACTTGTTAAAGTTACTTTTATTTCTAACAGTTTGTCTATTTGCGTCTTAGGCTTTTCGTATAATTTTAGATTGATCATGTACAGGAAACTATATACATGTTTGTTACTTTTGTCTAAAGAACAACCAAAATCATTATTAGTTTTATGCTTTTTTCTCGTTATTTTTTAGACGTGATAAAACCGATATTATTGTCTAAATGCTGTCAATCGAGGTTTTCGTAAATTATTTATAATTTTGCTACAATCCAAGATTTTTGTTCACAGCTCACAAAATCACGAAATATAGTAAATTTACATGTAAAGTTAAATGTTTAGTGTTTACTCAAAAGTGTGTTACTTTTAGCACACTTTCTTTAAATATATGAACGCGTTCTCGAGCTTCCAGATCATTTGAGACGATTACCAAAACAGATAAAGAAAATTAGAGTCAGTTTTAAAAAGAAACTCTTACGAGAGTAAATAAATAAATGTTAAATCAGGGTAACACGTGTGTAGTGCAGGTAAATAAATGTAAGTGATTAATTATCTTATCCGCAGACAGTGTTTATAAATCTACAGTGATACATATATCAATAATTCGTAAGTGTTGTTTTTACTAAATTTTAGCCAGATTTTCAGTGTGTGTTGTACTGTACGTTAGTTTAATAAAATTTCTTACATAAATAACAATCGTGCAAATAGTTAATCTTAATTAAATTTGAAATTTGTTACAATATGTTATTTTTTGCGTAAATAATAACACTTAACTTCCACATGATTGCACTGTCTACTGTTATCGTAATTACTTTATATTCATCAAGTTAAATTTTTACAGAAACTTGAAATAAACTGTGTTACACCTATCAGATAAAATTGCAATTTAAATTTGTTTTAGTTTGTGGTTGGGTACATAGAAAGAATATTTGGTTAAAAAATTATGGTTCCTCTATAACTAAATTTTTTATAAAATTTTTTGCAGGTAACAAATGCAAAATATTACTGTTTACAAATTTTAATACACAACATATTTCAATTCCATTTACTCTAATATAATTTTTAAAAATAAAACAGTGAACCGTAGGTACACACGAAGTTTTAATCTAAATATTTTCTAGGTTTTATTGGATGTTACATCATAATGACAATCATCAGCATGTTACCCCAGACATCGCCATGGTACATATTAATTTCTCTTATACCTGTTTGTATAAGCGGAGGATTTCCACTTGTCATTACAACAGTCATTAGTTACATTACAGATATAACCGAAGAGCATAATCGAGGTATAAGGTACATATAATTATATATCACAACGTTTGCCGATACACGTTAAACATTGTAGAATGGGTTCTTGCGAAGCTGCCTTTACTATAGGCGTGTTATTGGGAACGTTTTGTAGCTCATTTGCTCTGAACGCATTTGGTTTTACCGGTATCTATATAACTTGTATGTTATGTTCTATCATAGCGTGGTTTTTTATATTATTTTTAATACCTGAATCTAAAACAAATCTTGAAACTGAGGTAGAATTATAGCATTGTTGTTTTTAATTTAATTATTTTTTATGTTTTAGGACAAGATAATAAGTTTATTTAAACTATCATTGGTACAGAAAACGCTAAAATTAACTTTTGAAGGCAGAAATTTGTACGACAAAATGTTAATTATTTTTATTGTTGTTTTAATGTTGTTATTTACAATTGCAAGATTTTCTGATCATTGTACACTATTTCTATATTTAAGACAGACTTTTGGTTGGTCTTTAAAACGATTTACGTTGTATATGGCGTTTAAAAGTATTGTGATAATCGTAGGTAGCATTATAGGGGCAGTTGTCTTAAACAAATTACTACATGTAAGAGAAACTATAGTACTAATAATTGGATTTTTTACGACTATGTGCAGTTATTTATTATTAGGATTAGCTAAAAAAAATTGGGAAATTTATTTAGGTATTTGTTTAATAACGTTTTGTTAAGAAACTATTAAAATGTGTTTTAGCTGGTTGTTTTAAAGGTCTTTGTGGGGCAGTAAATCCTATGGCACGATTATTACTTTCGAAATTGATCTCAAAAAAAGATATCGGCAAAGTTTTTGGATTAGTAGTTGCCATGGAAACTGTGAGCGGTCACGTTGGAAATTCTATATTTACCTATATCTACAATCGTACATTAGCACAACGCCCTTCTACGTTTTGTTTTGTTACTGCGGGATTCTATGTTTTAGAAGTTTTTATAACACTGTAAGTAGTACAGTTTACACTACAAAAGTGCTGCTATTTTTGTTTAGAGTAATTATGTACATGCACAAACAACATCGAAAAGGTTATCATAAAATAGATAGCGAAGAAGCAACAAGAGAATCATCTATAAGCGAATAGAACCAATAGAAAACTATTAATTTTTTATAGGTAAATACTCTTTAATACAAATACCCATACGACACAATTGTATTCCATGACGATTCAGAGAATACATTATTAATTTTTTTCAATATTCTTGTACCATGTTATTAACCATGAAATATAACTATGGAATATTCAAGAGTTTTAATTGTCACCCAAAAACAAGACTCTGGAACAGCTTTTTACGTTCCACTATTCTTTATTTGAAATTATTATTTGTAGATGTTTAGCGTAATTATTAAATTTTACCTAATAGATTAATTATTTATTGGATAATCGGGTACTGAAGATAACTACCAATAATAATACTGAATAAATGACAAATACTATCCCTAGAACATAAATTAATCAATTAATGTTATAACAAATACAAATTTCATACGCTATTTTAGAAATAACGTATACGTTCCGATGATAACGCTTAATTCAAGACTAACGACCGGTTCCACCAACACGACTTAAACTTAAGCCATGCTTAAAAATAATTGTTGCTATGGTTTTAACAATCGTATCTCAGTTTTTAGGCATTGCTTAAGTTTAAGTCGTGTTGAAGAAACCGGCCGTTGGACCCCTAATCACCTGATTTAAAACCGTTGCCTAAGAATTACACGAATTTTGTTGAAAACACCTAGCCATACAGATATTGAAGTTAAGGAAACAAGTGAATTCTGTTATTTAGGAATTTCTCCGCAATTAATAAAATTTGCTTTAACACATGACATCTCAGAATTTTTACTAGGTTTTAATATAGATAGATTGCCACTTAATAAGAGCATTAAAATATCATTTTGGCCAATCTTATGTAAAATTAGTAACGTATCATTTTATGAAAATATTATTTTTACAATTACTGTTTATTGTGAGGTTGATAAACTGCCACTGAATGAATATTTAGCTAAATTTGTCAACGAATTGCATTCTCTACCTCTAAATGATTAGTTAATTTCTATTTATGTTAGATTTTTTTGTGTTGACACTCCAGCTACAGCATTTATAAAGAATATAAAAAAGCATAATGGATTTTACGGATGTGATCAATGTTGTTGTGCTGGTGAATATCGAGATCGGAGAATGCAATACATTGATTTAAAGGCATTCGTACGTACCAATATAGGATTTCGGTCAAAAATTAATAAAGTTTACCACAAGAGTGATACATCTTTGTTTTAACTAAAAGTAGACTTAGTTGATCAATAATAGATTATATGCATTGTGTATGCCTGAAAAAATTGTTATGTCAATGAAGGGTCAGTGCTCGTCAATTCTGTATTTCCACATGGAATACAGCTTGTATGTAACTAAGTTGTATTGGCCTTCAAAATTTAATAAAATGCTAAGATCTTTAGTTGAACTTGAACGGTAGGCGGCTACCGAATTCCAACAATTTTTACTTTATGTAGGTCCTGAATTACTTACTTTTACCTATGAAGATGTTTAACAACTTTATGCTGTTAAAGTTTGAAATAACAATATTATTAGTTCCAGAGTTAAACAAGGATTACAATGACTTGGCAAATAAACATCTGCATACTTTTGTCACACATGCTATCAGAATATACGGGAACAGTTTTTTTACTTATAACAAACATGGTCTTATTCTTTTAGCAAAAGATGCAGAAAATTTTGGATCAATAAATGCAATTACTTGTTCTCCATTTAAAAACATTACTGAAGATGGTGGTCCACAAAAGAGTAAACTGACAAAATTATTTCCATTTACAATTCAAGAACAGTTAGAACATTTTAATGTTACAATGGCTGAAAAAAAACCCTGAGCTTGTAGAATCAGGTATAAAGACTACTATTAATTAGGTTCGAATTAAGTTTAATAAACTACAAGAAAAAGTGTATATTACCATTAACGATTAACTATGATTTGAAATATATATATATATATATATATATATTATTCATTTTAAATAAATTTTTCGGATTAAACCTCGTGTATTTTTATTATTATTAAAATTACTTTATGTGCTACGTTTCGGTAAGATCACACTTACCATTTTCAAGCACAAATTAAAATGAATTCAAACTATAACATTAAACTACAAACTAATACGTCAATGTCTACTTTGACTTCTTGTCACCGGTCGATGTCGTACTTGATTTATATAACAATTTCTAACAATGGTAGGTTCCGGTACGTTTGTTTCCTTTATTATACATGGAAGCACTGTTTTCCACACTTTAGGCAATCTACTGCTATCGTCTCTTTTGTTTAAACTATTTGGTCGTTTTTCGATTTCTATTGCCTCTCTAGCTACTCTAGACCATAAGTGTTCGACACTTGCAAGAACTTTGGTGTTATTGAAATTGATTATATGTCCTGTTTCTATGACATGCTGCGCTAATGAAGATGAAGAAAGTCCTTGTCTAACAGCATTTTTATGTTCTTCTACTCTTGCTGCTATTCGTCTGTTTGTTTGTCCTACATAAGATCTTTTGCAGGTATCACACGGAATTTCATATACCCCTTGAGACTCGAGAGGGAGGCATTCTTTAGCAGACCTTAAGAAACAGCTGATTTTCTTATGAGTACTAAATACTGTTTTAATATCGTGGCGTAACAGTATTTTACTAATTCTATCTGTAACGTTCTTAATATATGGTAAGTATGCTTTCCTTGTAGGAGTTTCATTTTGCGTTTGTAAATTAGTTTCGGTTAATGGTTTTTTAATAGCTTTCATTATTAGTTTATCCGAATATCCATTATTCCTAAGAACATTTTTTAAATAATTAAGTTCCGTTGAAAGATGTTGTTTATCCGTTAAACGTTTAGATCTTGTAACTAACGTATTAATTACTGAAGCTAGTTGGACTGGATGATGGTGTGATTTTGCATTAAGATATCGGTTTGTGTGAGTAGCTTTTCTATATACCGTATAACTAATTTTATTATTTTCCCTTTTTATAAGAACGTCTAAAAAAGGTAACTGTCGATTTTGTTCAATTTCCATCTTTCCATCTTATTCTTTATAGCTTGTAAGAAATAACATTTACATTTCTCATAAATACATTTCTTTTATTTACTAGCTGTAAAAGCAAATTGTTGTAAACAATCGATATTTTTTAAACTGACTCAGCTCATTCATATTAACGTTTGCTTAAAATCAATGCATTAAATAGCTAAAACTCAAATAATAGTTACACTTATAATTTGTTAAATTGACACTGGCAAATTGACATAAAATAAATACAGTTTGGACTGGTTTCGACATATAATTTTTAATTGTCGTTTTAGGTATTACTGCAGGTATACTACCAACATAAATTTTTAATTTCAGATTATTTATTTTTTGCGTTATTTGTTCTTGTAAAAAGTTTAATTTGACTTTGATTAATAATTAAACAGATTATAGTTGTAGAAAAAGTATAGCATATAATTTGTAAGGAATGTGTTTTACAAATTCTTTCAATAATTATTCTGTGGTAAGATACATTTTTATTTAGTAGTTGTATTACACTTTCAGGTAGGAGAGGCAAAAAAGTCACTTTTGGTAGATCTTTATAGGCGACGTTTCGTAGCGCTATTGAGCGCATTTCATCATGGCCAATAAAAAACGGACCCAAGATGAGCTAATCGATAAGCTAGTCACAAAATTAATATTCAATAAATAAATAAACAATTGGAACTAACTATAAATAAGTTAGATGATGTTTGTCTATGTAAATGTTTTCTGTTTGTAATTTATTATATTTTTATCTCTACACTAACTGTTAATGTCATTGTTTGTTTATTTATTGAATTTTAAGTTTGTGACTAGTTCATCGGAGAGTTCACGTTGGGCTCGTTTTTTATTGGCCATGATGAAATGCGCACAATAACGCCACGAAACGTCGCCTGCAAAAATCTACTAAGAAAGGGTTTTTTGCTTCTCCTACCTGAAGGTGTAACACAACTACTTAATTATTACTAAGACAAAAACGTTACTAATAAATTTTTATGTTATCTTTTCACTTTTCACTGAGTAATAGACGTGCGTGATAAAATAAAACTATGATTATAAGCGACTTTCGGCTTAGACCGCGTCGTAGTAAAACACCCAGACTTAAGCTTGGTCATAGTCTCTTTTTGAGAGCCAAAACAATAAAGTAGAACTTGGCCTTCGTTCGAAATTAGTCAAGCGGTAACGGAAACATAACGTTCGTTAATCACGCTAATCGCTATTGGTATAAATATCGTGATTTATACTTTTTCTTTCAGTGACATTTACCACTCTGAAGATGCAAGCTGCAATGTCTTACAAAACATCAGTTTGTTTGGGTTCACGAACGACAATACGGCAAAGGCCAAGTTCTACTTCTTGTTTTGGCTCTCAAGAAGAGACTATGACCAAGCCTAAGTCTGAGTGTTTTACTACGACGCGGTCTAAACCGAAAGTTGTTTAGAATCATAAACATATCAACCGCGAAAGTTTAAGAATTTAAAATAAAACTCATATAAATGTACGTCATAAATGCAGTTTCAATTTAACCAAAAAAAAAACCACGGATTCTTCTATTAAACATTTATGTTGGTTTCTTTTTTCAACGTAGGTATTTTTCCTAATTAACTAATAAAACGAAGTTAATGGTGTGTTGAATTACATTTGTTACAGAATTCGCGCAATTTTTGATAACTCAACATTAAAGCTAAGGTATATAAAAACGTAACGGTCAAGACGTTAATCTCTCTCTCCAAGATCTCAAAATTTCAGCGGAAACCTTTAGAATAGTTAAATTTACATTAAATTGTTTTATTAAGCTTGAGTTTAGTGCTGCGACTTTAAAACACTTCTTGTTTGATCACATTATACATTTCTAATTTTATGAGTTTTTACTTTATTGGATTAGATTTATTAGATTTAGAAAGATGGTATTTTGTAACTTTAACGTGGCACCAAAGAAGCATTTGGCATTATTTACTGATTTCCACCAAAGTGTAAAAACAAACAAATAACAAACACGCTTTTATTTCTTAGGATGCTCAATACGTGCATGGCATATTTTATGTAATGCCCATCATTTATATATGTTGTTTAGTTTTATGCCGAAATAATCATAATACAACGTTCATACAATATTAGTGAGATTCCAACTTTGCTCAGGAAAAAGAAATCAAGCATATGCGTAACAAAATATGTTAAGACAGTTTTACACTTTCTGTTCGTTATACTATTAAAAAATTAAGAAACAATTAGAGTTCATAACGTTTTTTATACGAGTGTTGCGGCTGCATAAAAGATATGCCATTTATGTAAACTCTGTAATTGAAACATAGAAACAAGTCAAAGTACTCTAAAAAAAAGTTTGGACATACACAAGCTGTTGTATTTTGCACGAATTTACAAATTATCATAACAGCTCTAAAAATTTTTCTAGTTTTACAAAAAATTTTAACTACATGTATGTACATGACATAATTCTTTGTTAATTATTCAAAAATTGTATTACTTTTTTAGCTACACGGTATAACAAATTGAAGTTACGATTGTATTTGAAATGTTTTGTACTACAAAAAATATGATTTAAAGCTCTGTGTAAAAAAAATATTGATTTTTGTCAAAAAGAATTTATCTTAAAATAGGTACCAGTACTTTATTTTGTAAATAATTGTATAGGTTAAAGATTTGTAATTGACTATTGACTATTCTTGATTTGATTATAAGTGATTTTCGTCTAACTTAATAGAACAACCAGACTATTAAATTTTGATGGTTCCTAATAAGTTAAACTTGTCCGTCCATCACTAAAATTTTCAGTTTCATCAATGGCAATTAGCACTCTGAAGTTGCAAGCTGGAATGTCTTCTAAAACGTCAGTTTGTTTGAGTCCACAAACAACAAAGACGCAAAAGTCAAGTTCAGTTTTTTCTTTTGGTTGACAAAAATAAACTAGGATCAAACCTATAAATTCAAAATGGTTTCACTACAACGCGTTCTAAGCTGCAAGAAAAAACAAAAAAGGAAACACATAATGTACTTTTTAAATTACCTTAACAAAAGCTTTTATATCGACTCTTAAATCATCAGTTGGAGATAACATAAAGCAGCTATTTTCTATGTATAAAGTGAAACTACTAGCCGTGACTTAGTTTGTTATCAAGAATTACGTAATAATTAAAGTTCTGACATTATTCGTACATTGAAAATTTTTGAGATCAACAAGTTATATGTTTATTTACAAACATACAATGATTTATCAAGTTACTTGAAGTTATCCTTAGAAAAAAATT
Organism: Aquatica leii; assembly: GCA_035610365.1. Classification (NCBI taxonomy): domain Eukaryota; kingdom Metazoa; phylum Arthropoda; class Insecta; order Coleoptera; family Lampyridae; genus Aquatica; species Aquatica leii. The sequence goes on from CM069432.1 coordinate 107,170,950, forward strand.
GTAACTGCTCTAATTTCAATGTTTCAAACATATAATCATAATTATAATGTTAAAATACTGTAACTTGCTAAAAAAAACTATTTTTGGATAATTGTGGATCTACGCAAGTAAGCAATATTTACTTTAATTTTTTAAACAACTTCATTAAACTAAAGTAAAGATGACATTTTTTAGATTAAGACTAGTTAATTTGGTAACAATTTTTATGAAACTCGTTGGAAACTATTGTTTACTTTATGATCAGTTGTAATATACTATAAACGGTTCTTCCGATTAAAAAACTTTAGTTCCATTATATGTAAAACATCAACATTTGAAATCAATGTATGTACTTATGGCCAGAAATTGTAGAAGAAAATAATGTGCAAAATAAAGATAAAAAGTTATCTAAATGGTTTAATCAATAAACTTTAAAAATGTCAATAAAAGATATGTGACAAATCAAATAAAGTAAATTAAAAAACAGTGATTTAAAATTTAGGTTTAATTCAAAAAGATTCTTAATATCAAATGTAAGGCTAATAGAAGTGTCAATGTACATAGGTACATACATGTAAATGTATTACTCAATTAAACCTTCTTATTTACACTTTTTTTACTATTACAACTACATAAAACACACCAAACCATTATGTCCTAAGTGTCTTGAATTAAAAACTAAAAAAAACATATAAACAAACGGAAAAATCACTATAAAATTTCATATCGATGTAAACTTGAAAGTTTGATTTTAAATTGTATTTTACATTACTGAATTCTTTCTTATCTTAATAGTACAAAACTAATAGTTTTTATATTTCAAATGTTTTTACTATATTACTATAACGTAAAACAATAAGTATTTATTTTCAACTTGAGTTATTAACATTTGTGTACTAACTTTAATTTTAATAAAATCCACTATTGAAAACGTTGTAAAATTCAACCTGCTGCTAAGTTAGACAACAAAATTAATTCAAAACGAAAGATAACTTTGTTTAATGAGAAGTAACTTAATACAATATTATAATCACACTGAACTGAAACTTGTTGCAAGGTCGCACAGCAGATTCTGTATAATAAGAGGTCTATTAATAGAATTAACTTGCGCCGTCATTATTTGTATCTTATTGTAGTTGAATTTTGCTCAACGTGAGATCCCAGAAGTTGACAACGCTGCTGGATCTCACGTTCACTCATGGATCTCTAAATAAACAAACATATACGTTGACTTAACTTTTATTCTAAAGGATCTAGTTTTGTTGCTGGTTTATCAATTTGCAAAATCTTTTCCCCTCTGAGGGAAAAATGGTTCAGTTGCTTGACATAAACGTATTAAGGCAGAAAAAATTTTATATTTTTCCTTGTGGCGGATCTCGGGTTATCATGATTTTCCTCGGATCTAGACTTGATACAGAAACAGATATATATATATATATATATATATATATATATATATATATATATATTATTATAAATTAAAACAGATTTTCGGATTTCTTCTCGTGTTTTATTATAATTATTTAAACGACGTTTCAGCAAAATCTCATTTGCCATTATCAAGTTAAATGTAAAATTAAAGTTTTACAAATTACAATTAAATGAAGTTGTCACTGTCAAAATGTTTTTGCTTGACTTCTTGTCACTGGACCCTGTCGTATTTGATTTATATTTAGATTTTTTGATGAAGTAGGTAAAACTGTATTAATGTTATTTGATGAACTTATTTGCATTTGCGTTTTTATGGAAGGAAGTATCGTTTTCCATATCTTATTTAATCTTGTGCTATCATCTCGTTTGTTTAAATTGGATGGACGCTTTTATTATTATTTGGCCCCATGGTAAAGATAAACTCGATACATTTTTGAAACACCTGAATCTACAAAATAAAGCTATCAATTTCACAATGGAAATTGAGGAAAATGGACAATTACCTTTCTTAGATACTCTTATAAAAAAGAAAAATAACAATCAAATCGGATATACAGTTTACAGAAAAACAACTAATACGAATAGATACCTCAATGCAAAATCACACCATCATCCAGCTCAACTATCATCCGTAGTTAATTCACTAGTAACACGGTCTAAACGTCTAACAGATAAGGAACATTATAATATAGAAATTAAATATTTAAAGAAAGTTTTAGTAGATAATGGTTATTCAAACAAAGTTATTATGAAAGCAATTGGAAAGCAATTAATTCCAACAACTAAATCATCACAAAAAGAAACTTCAATGAAAAAAGCTTTTCTACCTTACATTAAAAACGTCACAGATAAAATAAGCAAAATTCTGTTAAGAAATAATATAAAAACAGTTTTTACTACAAATAAGAAAATTAACTCTGTACTACAATCTCCTAAAGAACGTATCCTACTTGAAGCACAAGGAGTATATGAAGTTCCATGCGGCATGTGCAATAAGTCTTATATTGGTCAAACTAATAGACGCATTTCAGCAAGAGTAGAAGAACATAAACTTGCAGTTAGACAAGAACTTTCCTCATCGTCACTAGCCCAACATGTTAAAGAAACGGGACATACTATTAATTTTAACAACACAAAAGTTTTAGCAAACATTGAACATTTTTGGTCTAGAATAGCTAGAGAAGCCATCGAAATTGAAAAGCGTCCATCCAATTTAAACAAACGAGATGATAGCACAAGATTAAATAAGATATGGAAAACGATACTTCCTTCCATAAAAACGCAAATGCAAATAAGTTCATCAAATAACATTAATACAGTTTTACCTACTTCATCAAAAAATCTAAATATAAATCAAATACGACAGGGTCCAGTGACAAGAAGTCAAGCAAAAACATTTTGACAGTGACAACTTCATTTAATTGTAATTTGTAAAACTTTAATTTTACATTTAACTTGATAATGGCAAATGAGATTTTGCTGAAACGTCGTTTAAATAATTATAATAAAACACGAGAAGAAATCCGAAAATCTGTTTTAATTTATAATAATAATTTTACTCGTGAAAACATCAAACATAATTTAATTAGTCTTTACGGAGAAGAAATATTTTACCAAACCAGAAAATTTGAAAAATTATTATCTAAACAAACTGCTATGTTATGCAGACTTACTTTCCTAAAACGATGTCGCGATGAAAAGATAATTCCAAATTTTATGAAGATAAGTCATCAATTGCACACACTAAATAGTAAGAAAATATTAGAAAACAAGTTTTGCTCTACTACGAGAATGTATTTATGAAACAAGACGTATCCTAAACAAAATTAGTACTGAGCTTTTTAGTCTTCATCTTTATTTGAGTAACAAAATTCATTTACTTCTTTGGGACCAAGTACATAAGTTATCTATATTTAGAGCAGAAAGAAACAATGATATAATTACAACAAAACAGAAGAATAAATTTGTAAGATTATTATCTGAACAACGAAAACCACATCACATTCAAAAACTAGTAAAAAGTAAAACTGTTTATAACTTATCAAACATAACAATTAACGATGAAACTGAATCTGTATTATCTAAAGGTTTTAATTTTGCAATAACTCCAACACGTATTCCTATTGAAAAAATAATATGCAATGTAGAAACAGCGATCAAAGATTTGCCAGATAACGATGCTGAAATTGTTCGACAAGATATTTCTTATTTATTAAGAAAATCTAAATTACCAACTACAAACTTGACTAAAAAGGAACATATGGCGCTTAAAGAACTGAAAAGCAATAATAACATTTTGGTTTTACCTGCCGATAAAGGAAATGCTACAGTTGTCTTAAACAAAATTGATTATCATACAAAAATAATGACACTTCTCAACGATGAAGCTTATACTAAAATAGTCAGAGATCCTACGACATATTTAGAGAAAACTACAAAAGCTAAAATACAAGCTACACCTTTAGACAAAGAAACCCAACTTACAATTATTCCTAGAGAAAAATCGTCGAAATTTCCCAAGTTTTATGGTTTACCGAAAATTCATAAAGCAAATGTACCGTTACGTCCTATCGTCAGCTCTATCGGTTCCCCTCTACAACCACTTGCAAGATTTATAGCAAAATTTCTCCAACCATACGCTGAACAAGCAGCTTCATATGTACGTAATTCTGAACATTTTCTAAATATTATAAAACAACAAGTAATAGAGATAGATGATATATTAGTTAGCTTTGATATAGTATCATTATTTACAAATATACCCATAGAAGAAACCCTTCAAATTATTAAAAATAAACACAATCCTCCAAAATATATCTTAGATTTAACTAAACATTGTTTGAATAATACATATTTTATCTACAATGGTACACGTTATAAACAAATACAAGGAGCACCTATGGGCTCACCGTTGTCACCAGTAATAGCAAATATTTTTATGGAAGAATTAGAAACCGTAGCTTTAAATTCAGCAGAACTAAAACCAAAATTATGGTTACGATACGTTGACGATACTTTTGTTATTTGGCCCCATGGTAAAGATAAACTCGATACATTTTTGAAACACCTGAATCTACAAAATAAAGCTATCAATTTCACAATGGAAATTGAGGAAAATGGACAATTACCTTTCTTAGATACTCTTATAAAAAAGAAAAATAACAATCAAATCGGATATACAGTTTACAGAAAAACAACTAATACGAATAGATACCTCAATGCAAAATCACACCATCATCCAGCTCAACTATCATCCGTAGTTAATTCACTAGTAACACGGTCTAAACGTCTAACAGATAAGGAACATTATAATATAGAAATTAAATATTTAAAGAAAGTTTTAGTAGATAATGGTTATTCAAACAAAGTTATTATGAAAGCAATTGGAAAGCAATTAATTCCAACAACTAAATCATCACAAGAAGAAACTTCAATGAAAAAAGCTTTTCTACCTTACATTAAAAACGTCACAGATAAAATAAGCAAAATTCTGTTAAGAAATAATATAAAAACAGTTTTTACTACAAATAAGAAAATTAACTCTGTACTACAATCTCCTAAAGAACGTATCCTACTTGAAGCACAAGGAGTATATGAAGTTCCATGCGGCATGTGCAATAAGTCTTATATTGGTCAAACTAATAGACGCATTTCAGCAAGAGTAGAAGAACATAAACTTGCAGTTAGACAAGAACTTTCCTCATCGTCACTAGCCCAACATGTTAAAGAAACGGGACATACTATTAATTTTAACAACACAAAAGTTTTAGCAAACATTGAACATTTTTGGTCTAGAATAGCTAGAGAAGCCATCGAAATTGAAAAGCGTCCATCCAATTTAAACAAACGAGATGATAGCACAAGATTAAATAAGATATGGAAAACGATACTTCCTTCCATAAAAACGCAAATGCAAATAAGTTCATCAAATAACATTAATCCAGTTTTGGCAACTTCATCAAAAAACCAAGATATAAATCAAATTCGACAGGGTGCAGTGACAAGAAGTCAAGCAAAAACATTTTGACAGTGACAACTTCATTTAATTGTAATTTGTAAAACTTTAATTTTACATTTAACTTGATAATGGCAAATGAGATTTTGCTGAAACGTCGTTTAAATAATTATAATAAAACACGAGAAGAAATCCGAAAATCTGTTTTAATTTATAATAATAATTTTACTCGTGAAAACATCAAACACAATATATATATATATATATATATATATATATATATATATATATATATAATTGTAACGGCGGGCACGTTTCGATTAACTTATTTCCAACAGATATACATAAGTATAATTTCATCTTTTCTTACAAAGTATTAGTCAATATTAGTGGTGTACGTACTTTCACTAAAGAAGTTTTCTTGTTGGTTTAAAAATGATTCTTATGTTTCTTAATTTTCTTGATTGTTGTTCATCAGCATAACTACTTGACTTGACAAGGGCAAAATTTACAATAAAAAAAATATGACTTTATTAAAGTATACATACATACATAACTTATAGAAATCTGACTTACCGGTAAACTGAACTGCGTAATGTACTGATGTTTTTTAATATATTTTGTATAACACTACAAAATAATTAAAACCGATTTCTTATACCACCGTTTGACAAAATAAGTGAAAAGAAGCATTAAAAAACTTTACTGTAAAAGTTTTTAGACTCAAGTAAACATTTATAAATAAACAATATATAAACAAGTTATAATACCGCTAAGGAGCCATTAACTCCAAAACGTTGAATTGCTTTTTCAATTCTTTTCTTACCAACTTACTGACAATTTGATGTACTGCCAACGCCATCATGTCTCCGATGTTTTCGGCAATCGGCCGTTAATCTACCGTCAATTTGTGTTTGCTCGGTAATTACGACGTGATTTCATCACAATGGGTCACCTCTAATACCACCGTAAATATTTCTATATTTATTGATGATATCGGTATATCATGCAATTATTTTTTATTTACTGATAATTTAATAATTTTTTCATAGGAGATTATACAATACAGCCATAAAAATGTTGTTTAGAACAGTTAAAAAGTTACCTCTATTTTCTGATAATGAAAAAAGCCAACAAGATTACTTGGAAGTGACAGATGAAAAAATAGAAGTAAATATCGAAAAGAAGAGTAGAATAATAGAAAAGATTCCCAATCAAGGTTTAAGAAAAACGAAAATAATAAAAACACTATTGATATACTATCTTATCCTCAACAACCTACTGGTTTTTCTAATACTCCAATTTATATTTCGTTGACTGATTTTACACTTGATATTCCTTTGTGTAACTTGAAAACAAAATATAATTGCAATTTTGAAAGCAACAATCTTTTAGTATCTATAGCACAACGGATTTGCTAATTGTCGGGTCGGTCTCTTATGTAAAACATCATGAAATTATCGTTAATCTAATTTATTTCGTTAAGTAAACGCTATTAAAAATGTTTGCGTTGCAAGCATCCTTTTCTATTATCAATTATAGATTTACTTTTCAGTCCATGTTGTAAAAATTAAAGGCAATTTTAAATATTTAAAAGAAAATGCAAATAAGAACATAGTAACAGATACAATAAAGGACATTGCCTTTGAAGAAGATTTATTTCCGTTCTCAGTTAAAACTGAAGAAGATTTGGAAAATTTAGAAGTGTAATTAAGCAAACTTTCTAATGTCAAAAAATTGGCAATTTACCTAAATTGTTTTATCATGTACTAACAAATTCTATTCTAGATAGCAATTTTACTGAAAGATGCAGAGGGGAAATCTGTTTCGAAAGTTGTAGGTTCTATAATGACACGTATTATTTCAAATGAAGTAGCGTCCACGTATAGCTGGAAAGCACAAAAAAATATCAAAAAACTTTTCATAGAAAAGAATTGGCAAAAGCGGTCATTTTGGTAGGTATAATAAAAATATTTCTAATCAATTTTGAGTTTGTTGCTTTAAAACATTAAATACATTTTGGGATTATAATGACGTCTTTACCACGGTAATAAGTCACCAGAAATGTTCTAAGTAAAAGACGTAAGAAGAAACGTCTTATTTTGGTATCACACAATTGTTAAAATGACGTCTTTTTGTCCGTAAATTGAGAAGTTAAGTGGTAAATATAAAAAATAGAAAAAGTAAAAACTTTATTCAATACAATACAACAAAAAAAACATTCCTGATTACGTTACGTCTGTTATACTATGTTATAATTACATACTCTTACTCCTGATACTTATGCAACTCTGAATGCAACCGTGTATGGAACCGGGCTGAGAAGGTCAGTCTGCTGTATCCAACCTCGGTGGCAACACCTCGTTTGTTTGATGTTAAGTTTTAGTGACTATAATAAAATATTGCGGTTCTTTAAGTTATTTAACGATACTATAACATCAGAAGTGGGATTCGCTCGCGTTTGCCCTCAAGTAGAATTTTTGAACTAGCTTAATAAAGCAAAAGTTAAATAAAAAAAAAAAGTGTTGTGTAACAATATGGCGGAACCACCGTTTAATGTTAGTGATGTAAATTGCGCAGAATCCGGAGCTGTGCCATCGCCTACAGCTACTGTAAACTCGGAGCCGCCGCCATGGCTTGCAACCCTTTTGAGAGCCGTAGCAAATGTTAATAAAAATGTTTCTGCTGTGGCGTTTCTTGAAAATTTTCATACTCAATTTGCGTTGCCGTCACTGGATCCGTTGGTAGATGATGTAAATCAGTGGATCGAAGGGGTAGAGGATGTCGGTACTCAACTGGGTTGGTACGACCGAAAACTTCTAGTTCACGGTTCTGGTTATTTAACAGGTTCTGCTAAACGCTGGTACAACACTTGGAGACCACCAACTGCAAAACGTAATTGGCCTGAGTTTAAAATTGCAATTACAACAGCTTTTCCGCGCCGACGAAATTCCGGAGAGCTGTTAAAAGAAGCTGTCCTATATACTTCTGGATCGGAAGCTACGTACGATAAATACGCTCGCCAAAAGATTGCTAAGTTAACAAGAATCGACCGATCGTGGATTTGGCCAGATCATGTTATGATTGAGTGTGTATGCGATGGTATTGCAGATCCTACCGTGAAAACAGCTGTAATGAATAGTCGTTGTACAAAAATTGACCAATTAATAGATTTATTAGCCGGTTTTCGCAAAACGCGGAATTCGGACGGCAATATTTCTATGCGTACAGCAAGTAATGTGAACGATTCACGCCGTGTTCCGAATAATCGCAAATCGTGCTTTAAGTGTGGGTCTTTTGAACACTTACAAGCTAGTTGTCCTCGTAAAATTGTTTATAATAATACTAGGGAGTTAACCAACCCTGCAAAAAGAGCTAGGAACGATATATTTTGTACCTTCTGTAAGAAAACAAACCACAACATTGACAAATGTTTTGCCCATCAAAGACTTGAACAGTGCAACCGAAACGTAAATCTTTGTTCAGCAAAATTTGGGAACCGCGATGACGTGATAGTGGGTGTAATAAACGGCATCGCGGTAAATGTTTTAATAGACACGGGGGCGCAAGTATCACTGATAACTGAAGAAATGCTACGCAAAACAAATTATCAGACAAGACCGTTAATCACTGGCTTAACGGGATTAGGACGCAAGGTCGTCTTATCTACTGCTGCTGCAACATTTTTTTCTTGAACTTCAAGATGTGACGTTGGAAATACTTTTTCGAGTCGTTTCAAACAAAGCTTTGCACGTGCCGGTAGACCTTGGAAACTGAGCTGCATTCTGACGCGTCTGCAGTTAGTTATGGTGCTATCCTATTTCAAAAGCAAGATAAAATTCTTTACGTAGTCGCTTACTACAGTCGCGCTAAATTACCATTCGTATCAATTAGAAACGCTAGCTGTTTACAACAAGTTAAAACATTTTTGGCATTATTTGATTGGTGTTAATTTGAAATTAGTGACAAATTTAAACGCACTTCGTGCTACCCAAAATAAACGTGACTAGCAACCTCGAGTAATCCGAATGTGGACATATTTACAGGACTTTAGTTTTACAATTGAATACAGAAAGGGTGATAAACTGGGACATGCCGATTATTTAAGTCGAAATACGTTACAAGTCAGTTTAATTAATAATAAGACAAACTGTGCTACACCCGAAAATTGGCTAAGTAGTGGTCAACTAGAACGTTACATGCGTACAATTGCAAACTTGCTTCGCGTTGAAGGTGCAAAAAAGTCAGAATGGACGAACGGCTTATGGAAAATCCAATTAATTATCAATTCCACACCAAACAAAACTACCGGAATATCACCTTTGCAACTGTTATTAGATTGCGACAATACCATTCCGTTAATACGATCAGTTCTTAGTGATCTTAGAGACGTAAAACATCCGTGTACCGTTTTTCCAGGTACCACTCGTCAAACTCGCCGTCAATTGGTATCTCGACGGTTACAAGAAAATGCGAAAATGCTATAAAATCGGACGAACCAAAAGGGTTAACCAGCACAATTACTTCAACGTGGTGACTTTTTGTACTGTTATACCGAAATATTAATGCAAAAATGAATTCCGATGTAAAAGGTCCTTATCGAATTGTAAATTGCCTAGGACATAATAGATATACCCTAGAGAAATTAAATTCGCATTCTCGAACGACTGCTGCTGCAGAAGATTTGTTGTTATGGCCAGTAGATTGGACACCGGACGATTGTGCTTTTCTATTTTCGGAAGACGATGAATTGCAAGGTAAACAAAACAAAACTCTGCTGGTTACTTAAATTTCAGTCAATTATTTATGTTTTGCTGAACTTGCACATTTTGAAACTTGAAAGAGTCAGCATAACATAAACATATTGTGTTACAAGAAATATTCAACTTATGTATACAAGGTCGTACAACGGTCGTACGTAATTTTATGTACGTTTTATCGACACGATAACGGCATCACGAAAAAAAAAATTTAGTAAATAAATTTAAAAAAAATTAAAAATATAAATTTAAGCGTCGATTACAGTCTGATGCGTTCAGCTGTAGGTTTTGAATTGGTACAAGTTGATGAGTTCAATTGTACAATTTCAGCGTCGATTACAGTCTGATGCGTTCAGCTGTAGGTTTTGAATTGGTACAAGTTGCTGAGTTCAATTGTACAACTTAAGCGTCGATTACAGTCTGATGCGTTCAGCTGTAGGTTTTGAATTGGTACAAGTTGCTGAGTTCAATTGTACAACTTAAGCGTCGATTACAGTCTGATGCGTTCAGCTGTAGGTTTTGAATTGGTACAAGTTGATGAGTTCAATTGTACAATTTCAGCGTCGATTACAGTCTGATGCGTTCAGCTGTAGGTTTTGAATTGGTACAAGTTGCTGAGTTCAATTGTACAATTTAAGCGTCGATTACAGTCTGATGCGTTCAGCTGTAGGTTTTGAATTGGTACATGTTGTTGAGTTCAACTGTACAATTTAAGCGTCGATTACAGCCTGATGCGTCTAGCTGTAGGATTTGAATGGTTACAAGTTAAATGAGTTCTATAATTTTGTTGCAATTTAATGCACTGCTTACCACGAAGTATTTGATCTACCATAAGGTTGTTTCATTTACAGAGCAGGTTGCTAATGAAATCTGGCATGATAAGTAATTTTTGTTTTGTTTAACGTTTTAAGATAAACGTGCAAAAGAAAGAATATTGTTGTATTTCAGAGCCTATTGAAAAAGAGGTTCGAGGGGACCTCGAGTTAGACGATGTTCCATTGGAACAAAGTCATAGAAATGCTTAAAAATAGAACTCGTAATGAGGATGAAGATTTGCTTGATAACATGTTAATATAGCGCTTTCAGTTGGAAAAAAAAATATCAAAATTGATTGTAAATGATTTTTGTGTTAAATTTTTGTATTGTTTTTTTTTTTGAAGTCTCGTGGGCGAGACAACGGTCAGAATGGCCGTGTTATACTATGTTATAATTACATACTCTTACTCCTGATACTTATGCAACTCTGAATGCAACCGTGTATGGAACCGGGCTGAGAAGGTCAGTCTGCTGTATCCATCCTCGGTGGCAACACCTCGTTTGTTTGATGTTAAGTTTTCGTGACTATAATAAAATATTGCGGTTCTTTAAGTTATTTAACGATACTATAACAACGTCTACATGTGAGAGCATACTACTAATTCACAAATTCAAATAGAAGGTTTTTCCACAGTATAAATATATTTAATCAGTATGTAAAAGTGGAAAAGAAATAAATTTTGAACAGTTTACTGGATAGAGAAATACAAAACATTTCGCAAAATCATTTAAAGACTAAACCTTCAAATTAGATAATTTTTCTACAACAAAAATATGTAGTATGTATATGTATGTATATATATGATTAGAAAAAATATAGTAAAATTCTTCAAAAGTTGTTCTAAATAAACTTTTAATCCTAAATGACATTATAATATTCTTCATTTGTGTACAAACTTGAACAATTTTTGTGTTTTCAATAAAGCACGCCAATACAAAGGTAATTCTGAATGCACCAGCATAAGAAAATGTAATATCAAATTTTGTCGAATAATAGAATTATCGAATCTATTGTTTGTCTTTAAATTTTCATTAAAAATATTACTTTTGTTTGTAGGTAGTAGTATATCACAAAATGTAGACGTATCACAAATAGTCAAAATGTTTTGTTCTAGACTGGCAAACTTGGTATTAAGTATAAACATTAGAGAAAGCAGAAGAATTAATACTGTGACAACTTTGTTTACTATTAACATTATCGTAGAAATTTATTAATTCAACCGGTAATTCTTCTTCTTCTATGTTGTCTTTTACATACTATATTATCTACTTTTTTCTCCACATTTTCTCCACCTGTATGTCGTCCTTGGATTCCTTTATTGTACCTCCTGGAAATAATTCAGGCTAAATAAACAGAAACATATTAGTAGTAGTTTATTTAATCTACCAGGAATAAATTTTCTCATAAACAGTAAAGAGGAGTTTCAAAATTTATAAAAAATACTTGATAATGAAAATGTTTCTAAGAATGCTATAAGTTGATATTCTTCTCTCACGTCTATAATAAATATGTCTGAATGTCATAAAAATAAAAGATGATTACTTTAAAGTGTAAAATAATCTAACGTACAAAGTTAATTTCATGTTAGCTATTGCTTCTACTAACAATTTTGTTCTTATGTTTGAAATTCAAAACAAACGTCTTATTTTTTTCTTCTTTTTAGGTTACTGAGTTATTCAAGCTAGGAGGATTCTCCGGTTATGATCTTATTAAAAGAGCGCTGCGTCTCATAATGACAAATGATTATACTCTCATATAGAGCTGGAAGGGAAGAAAGAGCAACAGGCCGTTTTGTAAATTAAATATTTCAAAAGTTTTAATTCGTAAGTACATTTTTAGATAAAAAATATAAAAATAATAATATAAAATTGAAATAGAAAAATTATTTTCTCTGATTTACATATGTCAGCTAAAATGTAATTTAATATTGTATACAGTTTAGACATATAATTCAATAAAATAGTAGTCCAATCTATATAAAAAAACTGTATTATACAAATTAACATATTCTCTATATTAGATTAAACAAAAATATAATTTGTAATGTTAGCCTATCTTCTAGGATATTTAAAATAAAATATTAAGTGGATCGACTAAAATAGACTAAACAAAGAAAGAAAATCCTTTTAAGGCATAATTTGTATCTATGATTAGTAAATGGCTTCAAACAATAATAATCAATAATAATTCGAACAACTAAAATTAGTTTATTAAATAGCTTAAAATCTACGTAGATTAAATGAAATGTGTTAGTAAATAATAGTAACTTATCTACAATTTTTCCATACATACAGGAATGTGAGCTTATCTTACGCGACGTGCCGGATTTCTTGCGCCGGCGGTTCGATGAGTATTTTTCTTCTCGCTAATTTACCCTTTTTATAGACTAGGATGGTAGGTGCCCTTATGTCAATGACGATGTGGTACACCCGATCTTTGAAAGTATCTTAGCTCATCTAAAAGGCCACAGATAAGTGAATACAATAACATAAAATATACGCAATAGAAGTAATACAATTTTAAATATGAAGGACTAATTATTAATGTATAATTAAGTCTTAAATGAATTAACTTCAAACATGCTTGTATTAATCACTTATAAAAAATATTAATTGTTAAGTTATTTAACAATAATGTAACTTAAGTGAATACTAATCTAAATTTAAATTAAGAATAATAATACATACTTGCATCTAATTGCCATTCACTAAATCAAGAACATAAATTAGAATTAGGATTTTCTTTAGTGCACCAATCAAACGTGCAAAAGTTAAAATGAATTTGTTTAAAACTGGAACATAATCTAACTTACAAAGGCGCAAGGCAAGAATTATCAAAATTGAAAAATGTGAACGTTGCCAGGTAACAGTAAGTTTCGTTGAACAAGCTGGGTTGCGTAAATTACAAAAAGAAACTGAAATTTCGATCGAGAACTGTGTGAAAAGAGCCTCCAATAGAAGTTCTCTTATTAAAAAAAAGTATGACGTCCGATAAAAAAAATGTTTTATATTTAGTGTTTTATTGCATATGCAGTTTTACCCAAGATATTTTTTGTCTTAAAGATGTCTAAGACGTAATGAGATTTCTACAAGATGCCTTGAATATCTTGGCTTGACAACTCTGAGATGTATTTAAGATGTCTATGTGCTGTTAGGGTTGTTGAGTGGGTTGAATTAAAAATATTTAAAATTTGATACTTACCACTAAAAAGTCTCACTCAAATCAACTCGCAGTATAAATAACAATCAGAAGGGACAGCTCGCTGAATTTTGTTCCAAGTTTTTCTACGCGCATGAGTTGCAGTTGGCGGTACTTTTTGCATTCTCCGGTAGTAGCGCAATTATAAAATCGCGCGATTATAAAAGTTTAAAGCTTCTGAAGTTTACGTTGTAATAATTGACACGTTGAGTGCCGCAGTGAATAGAGTGGTGCACACAATTAATAGAAAAATCATATCCGTATTATTTTCACAGTGCACATCAGTAGTGCACCAGTCAAGATTTTGCTACTGACCATGGTGTACATATATTGCGCACTGTTCTCATATGATTTACATATGTTAGCCTATTTAGTCTGTTCAGGACAATTTGCCGATGTTCTTGGTTTTTTTATCAGTCGCCAGGAGTTGACGCGTTATGTCTCTAAGTTTTAAAATGCGAATCGTAAAACATTAATTATTTGAAATGAATTTTATTTGTATAAAAGTTGAATATAATAAAAAACATGTATTTAATATAATCACTACATACACATAAAACACTATTTTGGAACGCATTGGTGTAACTCAAATAAACAATTCATATACAATTGTTTCAAACACTTGATAGATCTATATTTTAACAATTTTACACTTACACACACACACACACACACACACACACACACACACACACACACACACACACACACACACACACACACACACACACACACACACGCACACACACACACACACACACACACACTTCGCTTCAAATAGTATGCATCGTTGAGGCCATTGTGCACCATTGTTATTGTTATGCACCAAAAAAAAACTTTGTATTTCAAATCAAAAATATTGTGACTACCTCGTTATTTTTTATTAAAAGTATTACTACAGCAATAATAAACACAAATTTAAAGAAAATCAAAATAATGTGATTTTGGAACTTTTCTTGATTCCTTTATGCGGCACTCAACGTGTTAATTTAATAGTAAATACAAACTCCTAGCTTTTTATTAAAGTTATATTTGTTTCTGTATGTTATTTTTTTTCTTTGGTTCATTCATTCATCATTTTCAATTTAATTTTTTTCAATATTCATTTTCACAATCATCTAATTAACTAAAATACTATGTGTGTTAGTAAACCAAAATATTAATTACGCTTTTGAAATCTAAGCAACGGCGGATACAGAAGGGGGCGCAGGGGGCGCGCGCCCCCCCCCTGAGGCAGAAATAAATGGCGCTGTATTGTCTTTGCTGTATTGCACATATTTATCTCTACATGATACAAACGGTAACACGTTATGAATGCAATTTTTGGTTTTATAATTCTTATTGTGATTAATTGCTTAATGAAATACATCTACAATTTATTTGTAGCCATTAATCCAAATTATAATTATGCCTGATTATGCATTTAAAGAGTATAATAAACGAAATTTTATTGGCTTTACTTGCATTTTTGTAAGAGATACGGTAAGAATTAATAAAATGGAACAATCAGTTTCTGATACACCTACAAATTATTTTAAACATCAGGCGACTCAAGTTTCAAATTTTCTTCTTATCCAAACATTCCAAACGTTGCAATTCTAATAAGATATTGTTTTATATCTTGTACGATGCTCGTTTTTTATATAATACAAAAATATTTTCAAGATTGATAAAAAATGGTACTAATTTTAATTACTTTGTGGTTTATTTTAAAATATAATGATATAACAAAGCAATAAAACACAATTTGCTCAATTTAGGTGTGATAGTAAAACAGCGAACAAGTAGCGGGCTACTTTACTTAGCAAAGTAGCGAGTAGCAGCTACAATTGGAAATAAAGTAGCGGACAGTATCGGCGCTGCATATTTTTAATAAATGGCGGTAAATAAATGTAGCGTTATTAACCCTGATATTTATTGCAAATGGTTTTGTGGTCATCACGACCATCATCTGCTTACGTGCAAATCTCGCCCACGCTCTGAAAGTTATAAGCAAATATTTATCTATGCTTATAAGCAAAAAAGCACAAAGAGGTTAGTCGATTTTACTTCTTTCTTCTGTGTCTGTCGAGCTGCGGGCTTAAAGTGCTCAGTGTGAAACCATAACTGACTGACTGTTAATAGTTTAGATATTGTATATTTTTATATTATGTAAGTACAAATCGATACGTTCATTTCAATACCACGTATGAGATTAAACATATGGCGGTCGCGTATTCAAATACCGTAGGAATTAATTTTAACACACAGTAGTTACGGAATTTACGTTTTCTTTCAGTAGTCAATCTACGATGGATCGTTTTTTAGTCAAGAAAAGGAAAATAAATAGCGA
The DNA here is from genome assembly GCA_035610365.1 of Aquatica leii. Classification (NCBI taxonomy): domain Eukaryota; kingdom Metazoa; phylum Arthropoda; class Insecta; order Coleoptera; family Lampyridae; genus Aquatica; species Aquatica leii. Next base: position 107,187,422 of record CM069432.1, read on the forward strand.
CACTCCTTCGGAAACAACCACTCGCGATAAAGTTCCTATTATTTTGCATCCCGTTCTTGTTAATACAGAAAGTAATCCACCAACGGCCTCATCTTCACAAGTGAGTGTTGGCAGCTTTCCCATCACTATTCGTGATCATAATCTTCCATCTCGTGATATCGGTACCTACATAGGGAACATGTCTGTCCTAAACGTAAATGATCACAACAAATATGAACTTTTGACGAATCCCTGGACTCCTGCACAAGGTTATAATTTTCCTACGTCTACTCACATTAAACGTGGACGTGAAGAACAAAGGCGGATAAACTGTAGCTATTTTAAAAAGTATCCATGGCTTGTGTTTTCTGAAGTCAAAAACGGTCTTTTTTGCAAATATTGCGCTATATTTTGTTATCAAACATTAGCAGGGGGACAGCAAACTGTACCCTTGAAAAAGTTGGTAACTGAACCTCTACAAAAATATGCGAAGCTTGCAGGCAAAAACGGAGATTTAGAGAGCCATGCGTCTTATAGCTATCATAAAAAAGCCGAAATAGACAGAATAAATCATTCATTTCGGTTTTTGAAAATCTTCAACAGGAAATTAGAAATTGCTTGAGTGAAAATAAAAAAAAACAAGTGTTGGAAAATAGATCTCGTCTCATCCCTTTAATAAAAACTATTATATTACATGGTCGGCAAAATATTCCCTTAAGAGGACATAGAGATGACGGCAGCTTATTTGAAACGAGTGAAGACTCCGTACAAAATGATGGCAACTTTAGGTCGTTATTGCGATTCCGAATTGACAGTGGTGATACTGAGCTAGAAAAACATCTAAAATCAGCCAAATCAAATGCTACTTACATTAGTAAAACTACAACTAATGAATTAATACGTTGCTGTGGAGAAGAAGTCTTGAAAATAATAAAAGAAAGAGTTACTGCAGTAAAGTATTACAGCGTGATTTTTGATGAAACTACAGACGTATCACACACTTCGCAGTTAAGTCTTTCGTTACGTTATGTGTATAACAACACTGTAAGAGAAGACTTCGTCGGTTTTCTTGATCTGCACGAAGCTAATTATTCTGATAAGGAAACTGAATGTGAACCTATTATCACAGGGGTAATTTTAGGACAATCTGTTTTAAAGTTTATGCGACAACTGGGACTAAACATAAATAACTGTGTAGGAATTGGATGTGACGGTTGTAGTGTCAATATATCAGCAGCGCGAGGTGCAGTATCACAGATACAAAAAGAGGCAATACATAGTTGTCTTTGCGTTTGTAAAAACCACGCATTGAATTTGTCTATTTCAAAGTGCAGTAAAGTTCAGAGTGTAAGAAATGCAGTTGGATGTATTCAAGAAATTGCCGCATTTTTTAACTTGTCTGCAAAGCGCAATTATGTATTAAAAACTGTATTAGGTCACCAAATGAAAGGTTACTGTGAAACTCGTTGGGTCGAAAGGCATGAATCTATTTTGGAGTTCCAAGAAGATTTGTCTGGGATTGCTAAAGCACTACAAATAGTGTCAGGTTGGCATGATAATGCAACTGCGGTTAAGGCAAACTGTTTATTGCATTCAATTACAAACTGCGATTTCATCATTACAGTTTTTAGTTTGAGTGACATTATGAGTGCCACTGTTGTGCTAAGTAAGTATTTACAGGATGAAATTATAGACATTTGTACAGCAAAAGAAAAAATAACACATGCAATTGAGGTACTAAAAGACAAAAGGGCAAATTCAGACGAATTTTTCTCTATGATATTTGAACATGCCAAAAAAGTTATGGAAGCTATGGATGTAAATATTCACATACCACGATTGACTACAAAACAATCCAACCGACCAAACTACCCTTCCAACACTAGTGATGTACAAGAAAACATTATTTCTTATTGGAAACAAGCAGTATACATCCCTATCTTAGATTTTATTATCACTGATCTTATAGATCGATTTGCCAAAGAATCAATGGAGTGCTACTCTTTAAACGTTTTAGTGCCAACAAATCTTGACGCAGTCTCAGATTTACAAACGACTAAAGCAAATATTGAACAAATTTGTGACAGATACTCTACTCTGTTATCTCATAATAGAGATACAATCGTGATGAAAGTTGTCAATGAAATATTTTCAATAAAAAAAAGTGCTGATTATGAACATTTTAAAAAATTAAATAAAGCTTTGCAAGCCTATGTTACCTGTGATGAAAAATGCTATCCACTTTTAAAGTCTTTGTTGCAAATTTTGACTACTTTACCAATATCTGCAGCAACTGCAGAGCGGAGCTTCTCAACTCTAAGAAGACTCAAGACCTGGATGAGGTCAAGAATGACGGAAGACCGATTAACTGGGCTTGCTTTACTCTATATACATCGAGATATTGATGTCAACATTGGACATGTAATTAATAGATTTGCTAGTTTAAGAAGTAGGAAGCTTGAGTTTGTTTTATAAGCTCCAACTAACTGTTTAGGACTTATTATTCATTAATACATATATCAAATTAATAATAAAATAGTAATAGAAAAATGGATCTGCAAACTATTGTTCTATAATCACTTTCCCAGTTCTATCTTGTACAACGTACAAAATAGATTAAATATAATCAAAAGATTATGAGGATTCTCTTTCGCCAAGTAGGAACCCTATGTCTCTTTGGGGGGGGGGGACAGTGGGGTTTTTTAGGGCTCCCCTTTGGTGCGCCCCCTGCTCATCAAAACTCTGGATCCGCCACTAAATCTAAGTAAGTACAAATGGTAGATATAGGGGTTAAGTAGAACAAAGTGCAAGGTTTGTTTTTTTTTTACTTTTAATGTTGTGCTTACTTTTGTGATTCGCTATCATTATTATCGTTACTTTTAATTTTAGTGTAGTTTATAATAATTATTTAAATATAGAAAAACGGGATAGATATAGAGTAAATGTAAAACCATTTCTCAAACCCCCGGTGCCAGTTTATTTCGATTTCCCAAGGCTGTTGCAAGATAATTCATAAAATTGGCGTTACTAGATGTCGATTATTTATATATTTTTTAATTTATATTAACTAATACCATGTAATTGATTCGAATTATGTATCTTCGAAGCTTGGATAAATGCATTTGGATGCCTGTATTTACTGGAATCAATGCCCGAGCGCAAATATTTTGGCGCCATCTAGAAGCATATTTGATTTAAACTTGCGTATTCAACTTCATCTTCAAAAGTACCGACCAAAGCTGTCCCTACTTTGTTATTTATACGTGATAAACTCGTAGTAACTAGCGCAAGAAAAATATTTAGAACAAACATCAAAGGAACCGACAAGGAGTGAACCTGCTGCATTATACTGTGATTATACTGTGTTAATATAATTAAACTAAGTGTCTATACGCAGCTTTGCTACATAGCTCTGGATCCGCGGCTGAATAATTAACCAGCTAAAAAGTAACTGTTTCTGGTAGTTGCAGCATGTCATACAGAATTTTTCTCGCGGTAAATTTTATATGGCACTTTATTTTTTTTTAAATTTGCTTAGAAACGGTATTAATGAAGAAATCAAACACAATTTTAAATCTTTACAAACACTTATGACTACCTTTATGCTAATGCAACTATTTTTATTACGCCTGATTTTTGGAAAATAAAACCTTCATATACTTATCAATAGTCTGATGTATCCAAAGGATGTTCATTCTTCTCAGATCCATAGCTGGAAATTTTCAAATGCACAGCTACCGCAGTGATAAAACAAAAATAAATAGCATAATTAGGAAATCAATCTATTAGTGAGACATGAATCAGGCGGTTAAGTTGATGTAATTATACCCCTACATATGCTACGGTTATTATCCTCACTCGACAATGAAATATTTGAAATGGCAATTCGTTTCAAAACATTTAACAGTGTAAATATTTTGATAGCTAGTACCTAGTGATGCGACAGACGTCTGTTTCTGCTTCCGCAACTGCGGAAGTTCTGTATCTTTTTTGACATCCGTTTCTGTTTCTGCTTCCGTAACTTTTATAACGGAAATTTGAGAACTTTACGACCGCAAAAAGAAAGCGCGCGGATGGTAGATGAGTGTGCTTAGGACCCGAAATTTGTTTAACGCGTCACTGATACGGTATACCTTCTCCCAGAAGGTGCGCAACTCAAATGAAGTCTAACCTATACGTCATCATGTATGATGAATTCATCATTACAAGTGTTAGAATCTATCTTAAGTATGAATGAAGACCAGCAAGACTCGATTACAAATAACGAGAATGACAATCTACCTTTGGAGACACAGTCATAACTACAAGAGTACAAAAAAACGATTGCCTTTGCATGAAGATTTCCTTATGTCGTGGAAATTAAATTCATACAAATATACTAATGTTTTGCCATTAGTGCTCCAATATTTATCTGCTTCTCCCAGCAACGTCGCCAGTGTGCAATTATTTAGTGGAGCTGGTTTTATATATGAAGAACACCGGAACAGATTGTTAGGTGTAAAAGCAGCCAATGTGCTTTTTATAAATATAATTTACCTTTATACTTAATTTTAAATATTAGTTTTATTAAAAATTGTATTTGTCAAAAATTGTGCTTTTTTTCCATGTATTAAACGCCCGCTTCCGTATTCGTTTCTGTTTCCGCTAAAATTTACTTTTTACATCTGTTTCCGTTTAGACACTTCCGTTGCATCACTACTACTACCTATATATGTACTGAATATTATCAAAAATTCAGAATTATCACAGCAAAAGCAAATAAGTTTTCTTGAACTATTCTGAAGATATAAAATTATTTAAATTTAAATCGTAAAATGGTGTCCCCATTATAACTAGTAAAACGAGAAGTTACAAATGTTTCATACCACTCCTCAAATAACATCAAGCTACATTTCATTAATCAGAAATAACCAAAAGAACTATATATCTAAAGTTACTTCAGCTACCATATACTTTAAATGCAAAAAAAATTTAAATATTCGATTTGAAACAAGCCTAAAACCCAACACAATATACTTATAAACCACATGCAAGCCATGTACCTTAAAATTACTTCATTTCCAAAATATTTATTTTAAAAAAACGTTCAAATCAGTTTAATGAAAAAATGTATTTTTTAATTTATAAATTACATTAAGCACGTCTGTTAAACGCATTGGTAGCTGGTTGTGTCAATTGTAAACCGCTTATGTTGTTAAATTCCAACATTTTCAACATTTCTTTAGTTTCTGAATCTACTTCGATAATATCGTGCTCCAAAGCAGAAACTTCTGGAACGTAGTTGTCACGTCGTTCACGTTCTTCCTCTTGCAACTTAATCGAAATACCCCGAACTTGAGAATGACGAAGTCTTTTCATTAAATGCGTCACAAAACCGGCAATCTTGTTACGAAGAGGTTTAGTAGGAATAATAGCAATTTCTTCACAAATTCTTTTATTTGTGTGAAAATCAAGAGTTAAACGGGTATAATACTTCTCAATTATAACTTTGGAAGCTTTCTTTACAGTTTTTGTACGAACACGACCCATCTCTAAACGTAAAAATAAAAGTAGTTAAATAGTAAATAACAAAAAATACAAACTTACTTATTTTTTAAAATGCAATAATGTTTAGAAGTAATGAAGAAAACGTGGTCCTCACAAGCCCTCTGTCAAAAAGAACAATAGTGCTGCACTCTATCAACTACTTGCTTAAAATCTGAAACTACTATGGTTGCGTTCAACAAAACCTGAATTTAAGTATGTCCCTAAAGTGACATTTACACTACACTCAATATCTACTCAGGTTAAAGGCGAATGCACATATATACGATTTCCGATATCCGATATACAAAACGTATTCTTTCCTTCGTACTAAAAATTGACATCATTCACACACATCCGAATTAAATACGTGTGTGAAGATAGCGACGGTCGAATTAAATAATGTACTATTATTGTTTTAACCTATAAAGTAAAATGGACAACGACGAATTTGTAACAATACGTCAAAAGTCTCTTTTGACATTCTTAAGTAATTAAAATGCATCTCTTTATCTACAAGTCGCATTTCTTGTAACAAATTACAAAATACCTCTTGACTTTTACGATTTTTAAAAATATTTCTTGTCCAACCTTTCTTTTAATGATTTTTCGCTTAGTTCTTCTTAAATATAATACTAGAAGAAGCACATTATTTATATCTTTTGCACATAAGCAGCTCTAGCAATTTCACCACTTATGTTCGTAACTTAGAAGGTTATAAGTACATGAACAAAAGTATTTGTCATTTAAAAGCTGTATGACGTCACATAATTTGCACGACGTCGGGCAAAAGTTGAAGTTTTCTTAACTTCTTCCGACATCGGATGGAAGTTAATTTTAGTCTGACTGTTTTACCGCTGTAATTATTTTTGAATAGTTTAACCAATAGGAAGCCGTATAGTACAATCGGACGTCGGATGTCGGACACATGTACAATCGCCTTAAGATTAGACTCTCTCATCTTTCCTTTTTGAATTCACAGTAGATCCAACGTTAATGACTAACTTTATGAACCAACCATAGAAAAACTATAGGCTTTTGGTTCATACAACTTCATTTAATTTAATTTAACTTTAAGGAAAATTGAATTACTGATTTTAGTAGAAGACATTCATGCAGTGTTGTGCACTATTTAGATACAATGTGTCTGAGATAGTATCTAGATATTATATACGGTAATTAAATTGGTATCTAGGCACTACATTTTAAAAGTATCTATTATTTACATTCAGATACAAAATGTATGAATTACATCATCAGTAAATATAAATTAAGAATAATTGTTACCTTTATTTTATTAAATTTGTCATTTAAATTATTTTGAGTTAAATTTGATTGTAAACTGTTTGTTAACAAAAAAATGTAGCAATGGTAGTAAATTATTACTTATTGAATTCTTTTAGGTAATTTTTACCAGGGTTTTTAAGATTCTATTATTTTTGGATACAAGTGAAGATTTTTTTGTATTGGACCAAGCTACAGCAAATGATCGTAATGTTAATATGACTCAGACTCAGGCTCTATCATTTTTAAATGATAAAAACAAAACATTGTTTTCATTAATTTTCGGTATCATTTGATTAAGTTACCTAGTACCGCTCCGGCAAAAAGGCTGTTTAGTTCCGGAGGTTAAATAATGACTCTAATAGTACCTATCTAATATTAGTATCTAGATACTAATTGCAAAAATAAGTAACGTAATGGTACTGAGATAATAAGTATGTACGGTATCTAATACCCGTATCTAGATATACATATTTAATGACATATCTATGCACAACACTGCATTCATGCAATAACTTTTCATTTAATTTTTTTTTGACGTTAAAGTTAAATGAATTTGCATTTACGCATGCTCACGTTTTAGCTTTAGCCAACTTAAACTTTGTCTTTGTAACTACTGTAACTATATAAGAGACTGTCTGTGATTACGATAATTACTAAGTTTGCTGTACGTGTTTATTATGTGTTCGAAATATACTTTTTTAATTGATAAAAACCATCTGGTCACACATTTTCGCTTTTTAATTAGATACTATAACCAACCTATTCAATCTACTAATGTAGACAACTGCGCAAACGTAAATAATGTATAAATTGTTTGCATTAACGAAAAAAATTCTGTTAAAAATAAAGTTAAAATAATAATAATAATAAAATAAAGTAACCTGCGCCATAATAAGCAGATAATAATACGTATGCGAAGATATGTTGACAATATTTTTATCAGTTTTGATTCCTAAGACTTAAAATTAAATTAGTGATTAAAAACATCGTAGTCGTTCAAACTAAATTGACTTATGGAAGCAAGTGTTTCTAAACAGTGATGTTAAAAACAAATAAAAATTAAAAATTGCAATTGATGCGTATGTGCAAACATGGACTCTCCATGATGTTACATATTTAAAAAACACGGATTACCTAGAAAATAATAGTAACGGCCGTTATCTGGTAAAGTGCCGGCAATATTATCATATGCTTGCTTGTTAAATAAAAGATACCATATCTAATCGACATACAGAAAGTACATGCAATACCATTACAGGCAGAGCTCGATCGTAATTGTCAGCAGTATATTCTATGACAGGTAAATATCATTGTCATGTTTATATGTTAGTGGTATATTATAAACATAATTGCATAAAGATTGCTTGTTATTCTGTTAACCTTAAAGGTAACTTAACTGAATAGTTTTTTTTGCGCTCTCTGGCTATTTTTTTTTCATATTTAACATGTAATTTCTTGTTTACAGGGCATTTTTTTAAATAAGTAGCAGAAAGGAGTTTGTGGAGTCGGAAGACCTTGTGAAATTGACACTATAGATAAGCACAAATTTTTTATAACCAAGGTGTATTACCCACTAATAATACTATATCTAATATTCACATTTGCACTTAAATTTTGATCCAACCTAGAAAAGTAGTGCTGATGCAACTTGTTATGCTTCGTTTTTTCAAAAACCCTGTTAAATAACTTTGTAAAAAACAATAATAATCTTCAAGTTGAATTAAAGCAAGACCAAAACTCTAAAAAATCACATAAAAAACGAAAACTATCTACCTTTGTAATAACGTTTTTATATACATTTTTTCAGTGCTTTAAAATGAAAAATTTTGTTAAATATATATTTTGTGCTGTAATCTTTAGTATATGTAAATATAACTTATTCTATGTATGGTTTTAATATAAATGATTGTTTAGTTAGTTAGTATTATTTAGTGATAACAATAATTTATTTCTTAAAATTTGTGGTTAGTTATTTAATAAAATGTATTCATATGTGTAATGCCTTTTCACTAATTTGAATAAGTTGGAATTACATGCCTTTTGCATCTTGGGCCTTTTAAAAGTGACAGCTGCAATAATGTTACCGAGTCTAACAGCATGGCTAGAACTTATAGGAGCCTATGCAACGTTTGTAGTTTTAATGTATAGAAATAACTTAATTATGTTTCTAATTGTCCATTATTAATAATAATTTTAGTAACATTATATTAAAATTTTTCTAGTTTTAAAAAAACAGTTCAATATCATTAAATTAGAGAATCAAATGCTTAGGCTTTCTGTAAATGCACTAAGCAACTAAGCTTATCTGACTTAATAAATTCTACGTTACACTACACAAATACACAACTGCAATGCAAATTCAATACAATTACACAACCATTTATGTAAATGCTATTTAAATTTTTATAAAATTTATGTACAGCATAATCTATTTTATAGTAGCGGCAACACAGCTCTAAAGATTGTAAAAAAATTGGGTATAATAACCACTATTTAACTGTCATATGTCAGTTTGAGTTCAATATAAACATGGCGTTGACGTTAACGAAGTTTTTGATAATCTGTGACAATTACCTGTTCTAAGGGTTTTATTATTATCTATTTGTTTATATTAAAAATTGTTATAAATGACGTCAGGAAAGGACGCGATGGGGTGCGTAATATAAATTTTTGTTTCACTAATGTTTTATATAATTAATACAAATAAACTACTTCTCATAGTTTATGTTATTATTTGTTCAAAAGTTATTAATTCTGTGAGTCAGAAACGACTTTAATTCTACATTGTTTGTCAGTCTGCTGTAGGAAACAATAAATTGTGTATTACTCTGTGGAAAGAACCACTCCCATTTTACTAATATAAATGTTATTTGTTTTAGGGAACAACCTATTTTCACTTGTAAAGCCCATGTGTTTCACATTGATCCAAAAACAAAACGTTCATGGATGCCAGCATCAACTACTGCAGTTAATGTATCTTTCTTCTATGATTCTTCTCGTAGTCTGTATCGTATTATAAGTGTCGAAGGATCAAAGGCTGTTATTAACAGCACAGTTACACCTAACATGACTTTTACAAAAACATCCCAGAAATTTGGTCAGTGGTCTGATGTTCGTGCCAACACGGTGTATGGCCTCGGATTTTCTTCTGAGTCAGAATTGCAAAAGGTAAATTTTCCTACAGCCTCGTATGATTTGCATTTTTTTAAATATATTTTAGTTTATAGATAAGTTTAATGAAGTCAAAGAGGCTACACGTTCTGCTATTAGTAAAGTTACAGCTAACGGAGCTGCTACACCTGTTACTAGTGCTAATGCAAGTCCTATCACAGCAAGAGCTACAGTTGCTCCTGATTCTACAACTGAAAACCTTTTGGAACCACCTGGTAAATACTTTGAAAAGTAATTGCTAAATTTACTTGAAAGGTATCCTAGGTATGATTAATACTTCTAATAAAACTGAAGAAGATATGCCTCATTTGAGAAGTCATTCTCTATCAGGTTTGCCAAGTAATGAAAGTCCCAGTCATCAAGGTAAAGGTGAAAAAAGTTCTTATGGACAACCTGGAAGTGCTACAGCTGGAGGAAATGCACAACTTGATGGTGCTCAATTAAAATACGAAAATGATAGGCTTAAATTGGCATTAGCACAAAGGTAAGAATTCTTGAAGTTTTATAACATACATAAATTCAAATAAGTTTAACTTTTAATGCATTAATCTGTTTTTATTTACTGTATTGATAGTGTGGTGTGATACAAAAAAAAACAATTACTTTTGTACCTATGTATTTGAACTGTCTGCGCACTTTTATGTATATTTTTTTCTAAAATGCTTATAAAACCGTTTTTGTTCTTTTATTTTTATAATTATTCTTAATAAAATAAATAAACATTAGGGCTTTTTCTATAAGATCTAAGTACATATAGTGATTTATTATATGGTTTATTTCACAAACATGGACAATTTAGATCTCGCGTTTATTATACATAACAATAGTAACATTTTAGTTTAAGAAACTATATGAAATGAAAAGTCATTGTTTTTATTCTGGTTCAACAAATTTTTTTAAGTAAAATGTGTTTTATCTCGCTCTTTAAATTTAAATTTCTCTCGAAATTGTTCAATGGATTCGTCCAGACGAAAATTCCATCGCAATTACATACATATTTACTTTCTTTTTGTATTATATGAAATAAAAGTAATTATAAAGATTTTTTTATAAATAAAACTGATTTTTTGGGTCAGTTGGGAGTGCCTTGTGACAACGCGTTTTGTGATTCGTTGATTTAAAAACCCACCAAACATCGTTCACGAGCGTTGAATTTGTTTGGCGTCAAAAGACGTTCGGCCAATTTACTGTGTGGTGATTGTTTTGGTGTGGTATTTTGATGCGTTTTGTTTACTTTTTAATAATACAGTAGGGCCTCGGTAATCCGGACTTCCGTTTGTTCGGTGATCGCTGTAATCCGACCGGGCAATGAGCTCAACTTAATTTTATTTATATAAAACTTTTACCAATTGAACGTAAATCGCTAGAATTCTTTCAATTTCTTTGTAAAGTTTATTTTTAAAATCAAAACAAAATTCTCTCACTAAAGACTATAATCTTTTGTCCTTGGCCGAGTATAATGGCAGCGTAGCCTAATACACTGGTCTTTGAATAAAATTAATATTTAATATAAGTCTTTTGTTTATCGCCTTTCGTGTAGTACGTACAGTGTCACTTTAGCGCGCTCGCTAACATCATGGCGCCGCCACGTAAACATTAACATTAAAAGACAAATTGCGGATTATAGAAATGTTAGATAAAGGTGGCAGCTAACCTGTTATTGCTCGTAAGTTTGGTATAGGCAGGTCAACTGTAGGCGACATAAAGAAAAACAAAGATAAAATCGTGAAGTTTGTTAGCCTAACAGAACGTGGTCCCGGTGTACGAAAAACACTGAAGAAATCGGAAAATCCTGTTTTAGAAGATGCTTTATTTACGTGGTTTTTGCAACAAAGGCGATTGCATGTTCCTGTAAGTGGTGATATGATTTGTGAGAAAGCTCGTATTTTTCATCGCCAGATTACAAACTCCAATATCGGGTTTAATGCAAGCCGGGGATGGTTAGACAAATTTAAAAAACGCCACGGAATAAGACGTTTAAAAATGGCCGGTGAAAAACTGTCAAATGATGAAGCCGCTATCGGACCATTCCAACTAGAGTTACAGAAAGTTATTTAAAGAAAAAAATTTGGCGGAACAGGTTTACAATGCTGACGAATCTGGTTTATACTGGCGATTATTGCCAGATCATACTTTAGCCTCTGGCAATGAGCAGTCGGCTTCCGGAAGGAAAATGATGAAGATGAGAGTGACATTAATGCTTTGTGCAAATGCGGCTGGAACCCATAAACTTCAATTACTTGTTAACGGAAAATCAAAAAACCCGCGGGCATTTAAATCAATACGTCTTCCTGTTTGTTATCGTGCACAAAAAATGCTTGGGTTACGAAAAACTTGTTTCTCGAGTGGTTTAAAACCGAATTTGTTCCCGCGGTCCGTCGCCATCTTTCGTCTGTGAATTTGCTTCCTCAGGCACTGTTATTGTTCGATGATTGTCTTGGGCATCCATCAGCAGATGAACTTGTCTCTGAAGACGGCAACATTTTTGCAATGTTCCTGCCACCTAACACCACGGCGTGTATACAACCAATGGATCAAAACGTTATACAAAATGTGAAGTTAAATTACCGCAAATCACTTTTGGTTAACTGTCTTGCATTATGTTCTGATAACCTTATGGACTCATTAAAATCGATAACTTTAAAGGACACAGTTTTTATTTTGGCTAATTGCTGGGCCAATGTTAAGGCATCGCTAATTAACAAATCATAGAAAAACTTGCATCCTGGATTTTTCACTGATAATGACGAATCAGAAAATGATGTTCCTGTAGCCCAGCTTTTTAATAGGTTGAGGGGACCCAATGATCCTCAAATAAGTGAGGCAGAAGCTCAAGAATTGGTGAGGCCGAAAACGAGTTACAAAGATATGAAGTGTTAACTGATGAGGAGATTGTGCGAGGGGCAATGTTTGAGGACAATAGCGTTGAAGTTCACGCCTCCAAAAAAGTTGGTAATTTAGAGGCAGTAGGAGCTTTAAACACTGCTTTAAAATGGGCTGAAGATAACGAATTTGATAGCCACGAAGTTATGTTTCTCCGTCGACTTAGAGACCGGGCTTTTGAAATGAAGTGCGAAAATTATAAACAGAAGAGTATTACACACTTTTCCAAGAAGAATTAACTAATGTTTTATTTTAACTTACTGTTTTTCTTACATGGTTGTAATTTTGAACATGTACAATTTTGTCTTTATGCTTTAATTTAAAAATTGATTAAAGAAACTGAGGTTAAACATGTGTTTTATTACTATTAAATATGGCATACTATAATCCGGAAAGGGTCTTGTTTTTGCCTCTCCGGATTAACGAGGTCCTACTGTATTTACGTTTTTTTGATAAGTAACGCTATATCTAACATAACCTAAAATACCGGATTTTCAGGTGATGTGTGTAATGTGAAATTGCGCGAATTTGTATTCGGTCACTGCGCAGTTGCTCACGTGAAATGGAATTTATATTGACTATTCACGATTAATGTGTTTTTTTACAGTTTTGTTTTTTTTTAAATTACTAATATAACGGGGGTTATCATATAATAATATTTACAATATATGTATATAAGTTTGGTAGATTTTTGATAGAGTGGGAAACTGGGCACTGCTAGAAGCTTATATTTATTTATAACAGCACTAACCAACTATTTATAAAAAAGAGCTTGCCCCAGGGCGGCACAATTTCATTCAAACTGTTTACAGTGGCACTGAAACATGTTTTTAAACGACTACCATGGAAGAACAAAGGTATCATTGTAAAAGGAATGGGACTAAACCATCTCCTCTTTGCCAATATTGGCCTTATCATACTCACAATTATTTTTGAATTTACATTCAGTGTATATTGTTTGTTTTAACATTAATGTCCGTCGTTTTTCTTTGTATATAGATTTAAATTTTAATTCTACTGACAATAATTTATGTTAACTAGAATAAGTATTAATAATATCAGACGGTATGCTTGTTGGACCAGTGGACTGTTTCCACTCATAACCTTTTCTTGTAAGTTTTTTTGTCTTTATGTTGTACCTGTTTAAACAAATTCAGTTAGTTGTTACGTGTGTAATGTTGTTCACTTACCGTAAATAAATTTTTCAGTGGCCTGAAGAAGTGCACACTAGAGGCACGAAACGTAGCCATAAAAATAGTTTAGAGTGGTTTTTATTGCCCCTCCTAAAGAAGACAAAATCTAATACTAATTATAAATGATAATGTACCTATGTGCTTTTAATTCGACGGCTCAAGTGCCACAAAATCAAATGCCTATAATTAAAAATTCGCCACTTTTAATGAGGATTTGATTAATCCAGAGGCTTTAATAATGACTGGACTTGTTTAAACCTGGAGCCGTGAAAATGAATCCAAATGTATGTTATACGAAAAAACAATAAAATTAATGGCGAAACAAGAAATAGTTCGCCAGGGTACCAAACATAAACAGAAGATGTTTAATCGTAGTGGTTACTCTTAAATATGACAATATCAAAAAAGAAATATCACGACAATAATTTCTATAAATTCTTTATTCTAAAATGATACAATAATAATTCTAATGTAAGTGTACTACGACCTTATATACTATCTTGAATAAGGCAAAATTACTTTCCACATTTTGTTCGAGGTTCAGCTTCCGTTAACTACAGAGCAGACTCAATCTCTACGTGCACGTAGGTCACTGTCTAGTGGCAAGCAGGCAAACATCTTTTTTACATAAAAATGTGGTAACTAGAGCTGAAATTATTCGCTCTATGGCAACTGTCAAATTACATTTCTCCAACGGGTCTAATGAAGAATACATCAAGTTAATGCCATTAATGTTTAAAGATAGTAATACAGCTAAAAGCATGAAATTACTGTGTAGTAGTCAACACAACCTCAGGAGGTGTGTGAGGCACATCAGTGTAAGGAAGTTAATAAATAAGAGCAAAGACGGTGAATGTTTTAATAATAATAAGAATAATAAAAGTACGAATCGTACAACACATGGTGTCAGAAGTAAAAGAAGTTAAAAAGGAATTAAAAATTTATAAGATATAAGAGCCAAGGTTAACGTGTAGTAAAAGATAAAAATGGAATACAGAACGCCGACACCTCTTTTGTGTACGGGTAATATCAGTGAAAATTGGAAACAATGGTATCAGAAATTAGAATTATTTTTAATAGGAAATGGGAAAATTAAGAGATAATTGTGTACCTATAGTAAATTCGGTAAGAAGAATTCCTGAGAAAATGACAAGAGCTTTTAAAAAAATGTTAGATAAGTTGGTTAAAAATAAAATAACAGAACAGGTTAATGAACCGACAGATTAAATTAACAACATTGTGGTCGTTGAGAAGCAATTAGGTGAACTTAAAATGTATTTGGATTCTGAACATTTAAATAAATGTTTAAAAACTGATAATTTTCTACTTCCCACCATTGAGGAAATTGAATTAAAGTTCTCTGATAAATCAGTTTTCACCGTGTTAGATATGAAAGATGGGTTTTTACAAATACCGTTAGAAGAAGACAGTAGTCTTTTGACTATATTCATAACACCTTGGGTCGAATATAAGTATTGTAGGTTACTTTTTGGATCAACCATTAGTCCTGAAGTAATTGAAAGGTACAATAAACATTTTTTGTGATCTACCAGTAGGAATATATTTTGATGATATAATACTCTCGGCAACTAATGAAAGAGAACATGATTGACTTTTAAGCAAGGTAATTAAATAGGGTTCGAGAAGCTGGTATTAAATTTAAAAAGAATAAGTTACAATATAGAGTTGAAAGAGTAAAATGTTTGGGTAGAATATTTTCAAAGAAGGAAATTGGAGTTGTTCCTAAACACATTTAAGCAATTTTAGAATTGGACGAACCAAAAAATAAAGAATTGATGAGATTTTTAGGGTTATGTAATTCCCTAAGCAAATTCATCATTACATTCACAAGCAATCACAGAGTTAACAAGTAAAAATAAAATAAAATTAGTAAGGCTCATATACACTACAATTTTTTTTAGTAATGGTAAACCTGTAGAAATAAATGTAGATGCCTCACAAACTGGGTTAGGCGCTTCATGTTACAAGAAAAAAGACGGAAGTTAGGTACGCGCAGATAGGGAATGAGTTGCTATCTGTTTGAACGTAACTGTTTTTACGTATTATAAGCCTTCGGTAACAATTGTAGGGAAAGTAATTCATAGTTTCCGTGCGATAGGCGATTCAATTTAAGATTCAAGCGCCTCTAGCGGCAAAGAACGAACTAACGTTGCAATGATAAACGTCATAATTACCTTTATTTTAATACTGTTTATACTACTTCTTTTTGTGTTGTTACAAGCTTTTTCTGAAAACCAAAGCTTAATTTATGTAGTTTATAGTTTTTTTTAATGTTTGATAAGTTTTTTCGGCATTACATAAGATTTACTAATATTATTTGTGATTCTAGATTAGTTTGTATACAGGTTAGAAATTGCATTCACTAGTCGTTTTATTGTGGTTTAATAGTTTTGTGGTTTAGTTTAGTGCTATAAAACAACACGATAATTACTTACAGCTCAATTTACAGCTAGCATAGTTGGATTGGGCTCTTAATAGTTCAATTAGTCACTAAGAAACATCAATTTTATTTTACATGTAGGTACATTGTTTTGTCATCGCAAACTTCATCAGGCATCGGCTTTATGTAATTTTTTTGTAATAAAGTGATGGTCAGCACGTTTACTTCGTAGTGTTTTGCTTGCTATTTCAGTTGTAGTTCTAACAATGAGATATTGTATGGAAGGCAAATGTAGTGTCGAAGCCCTTATTTTTTAACTGCCAGGCAGTTTGTCTGAATGTATGTAATTTTATCATTGGCGTTAATGTAGAATTTTAATAACAACTAAATATATACTTGTTTGATAAAAATAATGTTATATTTAAAATGTTGCAAACAAAGTTTCATATTTTATTCTAACAGACTTTCCAAGTTATAATTTTACCACCCGGGCTGCATGTTGTTCAACAAGTTTATTCTCAGTTCCGTAGTTGCTAATTATGTGCATTTTTTTCCGAAAGATACTTAAGAACACAGCAGAAATTCAAAATAAAACAGCAACAAATTACGTACGCGTATTAAGCTATCATTGTAACGGTAGTTCAAATTGTCGCCGCGAGTTAGCGTATCGCTTAGTTTGAATCGCCTATTACGAAGAATGAAAATAAAATTACTTAAATACAATATAATAATTAAGTACTTAGCTGGCAAAGGAAATATTAACTGATTTGTTATCTAGATCAGGGATTTCCAACACGCGGCCGCGGGCCGTATGCGCCCCGCGGCTTTCATTAGCACCGCCCACTCAAAAATAATAAGTAAAACCATATTATGAAAAATAACTACTACCGCTCTTCAATATTTAATAGTAGCTATATAAATATATACCTGTGCGGATGTGGCCCGCTATTTACTCCATGAATCTAATGGCGGCCCTCGGTCATTCATAAGTTGGAAACCCCTGATCTAGATCATATATTAATGGTTCTGTGACTCATGATCAATCGTATCAAGAAATTGTTCATTCAATTAATACTGAATTAGCAATGAATAATGAAAGAATTAAAGAATTTAGACCTCAGCAGGTGTGTGAGACAACGATGTCAGATGTATCTAGAAGCTGTAAGAAAATTAATAAATAACTTCAAAGACAGTGAATGTTTTAATAACAATAATAAGAATAATAAAAGTACGAAGCGTTTACAATTACACCGTCACAAAATACCCCACCCAATATCATATGGGTTCTCTCCTTAAAGTTCTAAAACTGTGGAAAGTCTTTCAACAAAATATTGCAATCTGAACATCAACGTTACATTTTCGGACGATAACAAAAACCAAGTGTCAACAAGATACTTAACATCAAATTTTTTGGGTCACATTATTGGTGCAGATTTAATACTTTTAAATTGTTTTTGCATTTTAGAGCTCGGAAGTTGTGATTTGCAAACTGTACACAATTTGTTGAGAACTGCCATAAATGCATTTGAGCAGTTAAATTTCTTCGGGTTGTATATAATTTATTCAAACAAGCAAGAAGAGCTGACTACTGGTCGTGATGCCTTTTTGAATTTTGGAATAATTAAAAAAACAAAGGAATGATTTATTGTTTTAAAAATGCGCATTCTAAATTTACATAGGACTCGAATAAAAACAGCAATTAAGATCTACTTAGAATGAAGAGAAAAACAGGAAAAGGATTAATTCTATAAAGCTAAAAGAACTTGACGAAAAGAAAAGAATACTTAACGCTGAGTCTAGAAAAATGGAGTTTCTAGTTATTAAAAGATTTATGTTTTTTAAATTAAATTGTAATTATTAAATTATACATTGTCAATAGAGAATGTAGTATTTAATCGTTTAGAATTTATGTTGTGTTTTTTTTTCAGATAGAGTTTTTATTTTATTTACTGAGTTTTGATAAATTTGTTTGTTAGTTTATTCGTGATCGATTATTCGTTTAACCGAACAATATTTTCTTAATTACAAAAAATACTGGAAATTTGATTGTACTGGAAAAACCTGGAAAAGCCGGTTGTTATGTCGAGGTTAGCCGATGTGTACTTTCATTAATAAACCTTCACTAATTAATACGTTTATTAATACAGTCACAGACTATCGTTAAATTTTATATATATATAAACAAACACAATATACGAACGCTACTACAATCTGTGTATGGTCCCTCCTCAGCGGCCATATCTACAATGTCGTGGCTCTCCCCACGCCCCCGGTACTTTAATACACTACATTTCCTCCTCTTTAAGTTACAATTTAAAATAGAATACAATAAAATAAACAATACATAATACAAAACTTAATTTTAGATATTTGTATAGTAATTTTTGAGGATTACCGGTTTTGAGACTTTCCTGCCTGATCTAGTTTGAGTTACAGTGTTATTAGACTTATTAGAAGTATTTACAATTACAGTTTGATTTGCAATTTCGGGTATCGGTTCAGAATTAGTGTTGTCAATAGGATTAGGTGAGATAGGTATCGTCGTTATGGCAATGCTCGGAGTCTTGGGAATGAATCTTCTAACTTCCTTATCTTCCATTTTCTCTGTTGAAGCTTGAATGTTAAGTTTTTTTATTTGATCTATATGTCTTCTCCATAAGTGTCCTTCCTTTGTTTCACATATGTAGTTTTTGTTCCCTGTGCTTCTTTAACTATGCCTTCAATGAATATTGGATTATTCTTGTTTCTGTAGTCTTTAATTAATACATTTTCCCCCTCTTTAAGCGTTTGAGTTCTTTTTACCTCCAGTTTTTCATTCTTGTGTGGTTTCAATAAATCAAATAGAGTACTCACTTTCCTATCCATCATCATGAATGAGGATGCTTCGTTTGTTGTACAATGTAGCGAATTACGATAGATTAAATATCTATTATATCTGGAGATATGCTTTTATTTCTTTTGTCTAATAATGATGCTTTTAAACAATTTTTGAAACTTTTCACCGCATTTTCTACCGCTCCATTGCTGGCAGGGTGATATGGTGCACTTGTAATGTGTATCATTCCGTTTTTTAATAAAAAAGTTATTAAAATCTTTTGATAGTAACTGCGATCCATTGTCTGAAACAACAGTTTTTGGAATGCCCCATCTCGCGAATGATTCCCTTAATTTTTGAATTGTTTCTTCCGCTGTTATGTTGTTTAGCCTAAATATTTCTGGATACTTATAATAAGCGTCTAAAATAATCAGATAATGTGATTTATTTATAGGTCCTAAAAATCTATGTGTATTCTCTGCCACGGTCCTTCTGGTTTATTCCAAGGGATTGTTATGGATTTACTTGGGTTATTTGAAATTGTTTGACATGGAGTACATGCGTTACACATTTCTTTTCTATGCATTTATCTATTTTGGGCCAAAAAGAAATACGATCTTGCGATGGATTTCATTTTTACCACCCCATATGACTTGAATGCAATTCTTCTAATAATTGATCTTGAAATTTCCTCGGAATCACCACTCTGTATCCCCACATAATACATCCTTGCTCATTATATAATTCAAATCGTCTTCTGAAAAATGGTAAGAGCTCTTCTCTCTATCCTTTCCGGCCATCCTGTCATGATATATTCTACTACTTTGCTTAATAGAAAATCTTTCCTTGTTTCGGTAGCGATACTTTTGAAATTAACTTGGTATTTTTGTCCGAAATTATTAGTTGATATACGTCGATTTTGCGTTATAATCGTCACGAAATATATTTAACCTTAATTGGGTGTCTGCTAAGCATATCTGCAACTTGATTGTTCTTCCCGTTTTATATATTCCGTTTTATATGCAAAACCTGACAGAAATAATGCCCACCGTTGTAATCGTGTCGCTGCCATTTGCGGAATGCCTTTATTTTCTCCGAAGATTGATGTCAACGGTTTATGATCCGTTTGTATCGTGAACTCTTGCCCCATTAAGTAGTGATAGAATCTCCTTACTGACCAGTATATAGCTAACGCTTCCTTGTCCAGTGTCGAATAATTCTTTTCTGCCGGCATTAGCGTTCTTGATATGAAAGCAATGGGTTTCAGTTGTCCATTTGGAAATTTGTGCAGTAATGCTCCTGCTATTCCATCTTGACATGCGTCCGTTTGCAGAATTATTGGGATTTTTGGGTCAAAATGAACCAGTATTTCATCCGATCCTATTATTCGTTTTATTTCTTCGAATGCCTTACCACAAGCATCAGTCCATATGTACTTGTTATTTTTTTTTAATAATTCAAAAATTGGCTTCATTATTATCGACAATTTTGGAACAAATTTTCCATAATATGTCACCATACCAATAAAACTCTTAACTTGGGTAACATTTTCTGGTCTGGGTGCATCAATAATTGCCCTTTGCTTATCTGAATTTTTTTTTAATCCCTCTTTCGAGATGGTATATCCCAAATAGCTTACTTCATCTTGAAAAAACGCACTTTCTTTTTAATTGAAGTCCTGCATCTTCCAATCTCTTGAAAACTTCTCTTATATTTTTTCGTGATCTTCTAGTTTTGCCCGTTATTATGATATCGTCCAAAAATTCCGCAACACCATTACATCCTTGTAACAATTTTTCCATTTCTCTTTCTGAAAATTGCACTTGCAGGTGTAATGCCATATGGTAATCTATTCAGTTTGAAGATACTCTCATGTGTGCTCCATGCTAGCTTCATTGCAGACTCTTCATTTACACATATTTGGTTGTAGGCGTTACTCAAATCGATTTTTGTAAATGACTCTCCCCCATTGAGCAGTGAAAAGATATGCTCCATGGTTGGCAATGGGTACATAACCTTTAACAAATGTTTATTTAGCGTTACTCTATAGTCGCCGCAAATTTTCAAATTCCCCTCTTGTTTTATTATGGGTACAATTGGAGTTCCCCATTCTGATGATTCAATTGCTGAAATAACCCCTTCCTTTTCCAATCTTGTTAGCTCTTGTTCCACCTTAGATCTAAATGCGATAGGAATAGGTCTAGGTTTAAAGTAAATAGGTTTGGTATTTTCAGCTACCTGCAAATCAACTTGTTTATACTTGTAACATCCTAACTTATTTTGAAAAATGTTTGCAAACTCGTTAAATAATTGTTCCCTGTTGTTCACAGTTGTTACTAACACATCTGCAGTCAGTTTAAAATTAAATTTTTCCAGGAAGTCTCTGCCCAATAAATTTTGAGTTGGCGTATCGTTCCTAACAACTTGAAACATAAAATTTTACAAATAACATTTTCAAATTTAATGTTTACAATTACACAACCAATTGGCTTTATTTTACAACCAGAATAGCTACGCAATGTTATAAAAGAATGCTTCAGCTCACACTCAGACAAGTGTCTCTCATAGAAGTCATAACTTATTACTGATAAACCTGCCCCCGTGTCTACTTGCATTTTGTAATCATTGTTATTTATATTTACATTTAAATATAAAGGTTTTTCATTGGTAATATATATGCTATTTATATCTACACAATCATTATCTAACTCTACATCCAAAGTGTTTTGTCTAATGCTTTTAATATTATTACAGACTTTTGATAAATGTCCTATCACTTTACATTTATTACATGTGTAGTTACTGTACTTACAGTTTTGTTTCCCTGTATGAAAATTACCACAGCATTTACATTTCCATTTACCCGACCTGGAACTATTTCCTTGATCCATCTTATTTGAAAAATTCCTTGCTGTACCATGTGCTTTTTCATACTTCTGCTGTTGTACAGGTTTCTTCTTATGTAAAAATGCATCGTCTTTGCTTTCAGCTTGAATACTCGATTCCCTTTGCTTGAGCAATCTCCAGTAATTTATTCAAGGTTGTTGTAGGTTTTTCTTCACAAAGTCTATCTCTTATTTTTCCTTGTTTTAAGCCACACACAAATTTGTCTTTTAAAATGTTTTGTAACTGCACACCAAATTCACAATTAGTTGACAAGTTATGTATTTTTGCATACCAATCGTTAACATTTTCATATTCTTCTTGTTTTGCATTGTAAAATTCTATACGTTCTCTAAATATGCAAGTTGTTGGCGAAAAATGGTTTTTAAAAAGATTACACAGGTCTTCATATGCTTTGGTACTCGGTAGGTCTGGCGTACACAAATCTCTGAGTATCTTGTAAGTATCGGAACCAATAAGACTTAATAATGCACTTACACGTTTGTCTAATTCTCCAGCTGATTGATTATCAGATGCAACAGTAGCATTTTATACCGTTTATGTTAAAAAATTGCTCTAACTGCTCTTGATATATAATCCAGCTGTCCCTTTTTGGATTGAAGCTATCTATCGAACCAATTAATGCCATTGTAGTATTCTTTTCGTTATGGATATTTGTCGTCCCACGTTTTATTTTTTTCCAGAATCGTTGCCAATTTGTTATGTCGAGGTTAGCCGATGTGTACTTTCATTAATAAACCTTCACTAATTAATACGTTTATTAATACAGTCACAGACTATCGTTAAATTTTATATATATATAAACAAACACAATATACGAACGCTACTACAATCTGTGTATGGTCCCTCCTCAGCGGCCATATCTACAATGTCGTGGCTCTCCCCACGCCCCCGGTACTTTAATACACTACACCGGTGAATTGCAAAATTCGATATAAATCTTTACCTTGGTCGGCACTAATAAAGGCTGCACGCAATTCTTCAGTAAGTTCTAAACGTTTAGGACCGGTTTTAGAAAATGTAATTAGGGTCTTTTTTGATTTTTATTATTCACATGTGGCAAACTGGTTTAAAGCTACATATAGATATACGTCGTTCCGTTTTGGAATCTTAGAAGAAGTTAACGCGAATTATTATTCAATTTATTGTAATCACTTCCTTATTGATTTACTCATTTGCGTATTGAAATTTAAGATCCTATACAATAATGGCAAAATAAATGGTCGTGTTCTGTAATAAAATTTTCAAAGGAAATTGATTCTTTTTTTATTCATTTCTTATCTGGTCATTACCATTTATCCTCAAGTAATTATCACAAGTAACTTAAATTTCTAATACGGCAATGATTACACAACATAACGTTGAATAAAGGCCGATTCTCATTAGAGCATCACTAAGCAGCGCAGCGCTGCGCGACGCAGCAAACTGTGGCAAGTAGCAGAATTTTGTAGGGGTATTCACACTTAAGCAGCGAAAATCAAGTCGTAAGCATTTAGTTGCGTTTTTCCCGGCGCGATGTATACATGTGACGAAAGCAGTTCATCGTCGGATGATGATGTGCTGGCAAGTTGGTTGCTGTAATTTCGATTACTCATATCATACAGTTCTTTATACTCGGACACAAGCACTATTAGTTTTTCCACTTTGTCCTCATTCAGCTTCGGCATTGTATAATAATTATCACTTTTTAAAACGAAAATTATTAGGGAACAAATTTTAAAACTAAAAACAAAGAGCTATTACTACTGCAAATTCACATATATGACTTAAGAGTTAAAAATGACGCAACTACTGAATTCTGTTGCAAGCACATTCCTGCATGCTGCGTATCGATAAGCAGCAAACAGCGAAAGAATGCTCACCCGACAATTCGAGTTTTGCTGCCTTCTGAGGTGACGCGAAGCGCTGCGCTGCGCTGTGCTGCGCTGCGCTGTCTTAGTGAGAACGGTTGCACTAAATAACCCGCTAACAATTATGAGCAGCAGATTGCTGCGTCGCGCTGCTTGATTTTCGCTGCTTAAGTGTGAATACCCTTACAAAATTCTGCTGCTTGCCACAGTTTGCTGCGTCGCGCAGCGCTGCTTAGTGATGCTCTAATGAGAATCGGCCTTTAGTGAGAACGGTTGCACTAAATAACCCGCTAACAATTATGAGCAGCAGTTTGCTGCGTCGCGCAGCGCTGCGACGCGCTGCTTAGTGATGCTCTAATGAGAATCGGCCTTAATACGTATTGTATTGTAAACCTACTAAATAAAATTATCCAAAAATGACTAATAGTGAGTATATATTAGTAGTAGTAATTAGTGTACAAAATTTAGTCAGCGGTTTGCCCCTCGGCATTTTTATATGGAAGTATGCAATATCATACCTATCCGAAGTTTAGTGATGAATAGAACTTAACACGCAGCAGAAACAACAAATTATAACATATACCTAATCAAATATCACTAAATAGAATTGTTTTTTTGAATACCGAAGTTTTAACCGTGTCGTGGGAGTTGCGGTCGTGCGATTTGCGGTCAAGTAGATTTTTAGTGAAATGCAGTGGGACTTGCGGTGATTTTATTTTCGCAGTGGGATTTGCGGTCACCTCATAGTATAATTAGGTATATACCTTTAGGTTTTAATATAAGGCAGTCATCATGTTTAGGTAATGGATATAAGGTTTCTTTCTATGCCAATTAAAGTATTTAAGATTTTCTTCTTATTTTTATTAAAGTCATTCTTGAATTTTTGGATGTATGTATTATAAAAAAAAAACGTTTCGCCAATAATTGGGTTGGCTTCTTCAAGTCAAATTAAAATTGATAAATATTACAAATTAAGAAAACTTTGAATTTTTGGCGTTTTCGGCCATTGTCAATCCACGTAGTAATGCACTGTGCGTTTTCTCGATACTTTCTATATTGGTATCCTTCGCATGTTAAGGACGGTTTCCCTTTTGTTGTTTCAATCAACTCGATTTCCAATTCAATTACGTAGAAACAAAACGGTACTTTAAAACTGTTTTTGGAAACACGACGAACAAACTTACTTAAACGAACAGCGCGCACGGAAATAAGTTTCTTAAGGGTTTGGTTTCTCCTTTATATCATTACCTACATTCATTATCATTACCATCTTTAAAGATTTCAACAAATGAACGAACGAAATGGATTAGGGAAGGATCAGCTTGCAAAGTCATACATAAGTATCCTATTGAATTTTTAAAGATACCAGTGAAGAAAAATTGTTTGAAAACTAGAATGTATTGATTTAGGATTTTAGTGAACAATGTGAATTACAGTTTAGGTAAGCCGCTCGCTACACTGTTCTCGCCTGCTGCGTTAAGCTTATCTTTGTAATTTGCAAATTAAATTTAAAAATTTGTTTATCGCTTTTTAGTTGGCGGGAAAAAATGCCGACAATTGCTGGAATTCTTAGAAGAGTATGGACCTTTTCCTACTAATTTTATGATGTTAAGTCATGCGTAGGTACCTACATTAAGTAAGTTTTAAGCTTCAAAGTACTTATTACCGCTATATACAAGTTGGTATTGTAACATCACGTAAATGCCTTAACAAATAATGTCTATAGTCAAATATGTCAAATAAATCATACTTTCCTTCTTCCAAATAATGTAATTTATACAATTCGCGACTTCGACTGTACTTTGCAAGTGAATTTTGTCATCTTGGCGGTGTTACAAATTTTGGTACTTTTAGGCAACACGTCTTCATAGTTTTACTTATTCTAATTCTTTTTTAATTAAGTTTATTGTTTGTATTGTTCTCACATTTTTCTTAAAATGTACCTAAGTTAGATATTACGTCAAGCGATATGTTTTACTGCATATTCGTCTATGCCATACGATCGGTAACAGAAGTTTACTGATTTCTTTTAGGTATAAAATGTAATTCATATAATTCATTGATTTAAATAACTTTTTATTTAGCGTTTTTCTTTTGCTTGTTGATGTCGGTATTTTTGTTTTCAATTATCCTGACCCTTTCTTGCGCCCATTCTTAAAATAGATGCTAAAAAACTAAATAAGTTATTTTGAACACATTCAAATTAATACAAACCTTATCTTTTACAAGCTAATTTTCACTTCTTGTTTTCTTTTTACTATCTGTCATTATTAATTATTATGATAATTTTTAGTTGACAGGCGTAACTAATAAACGCAAAAAATACTTCTAATGTTTCGACGTTACCAACGCAACTACATTAAATTTACTGAAATCGGTATTTTAACTTTATTTTGAGTACTGAGGGTTTACGAACTGTTTATGAATGAACGAAGGTTAAAACGTTGTGTAAGCCTTAAAACACATTTTAACTAAAACAAGTTTAAAAGGGTATTTTTCAATATTTTTATGAATACAGCTGTTAATCTATTATTCTTAAATTGGCTTATGTATCACTAATGCATTCCATTTATCCTTAGATTTTTCTGTAATTACATTAAGGTACATGTAATTCGTCAATTGCTTAAGTATAATCTGAATACGTCAATACGTTCCGCGGCAAAAAAACTCGCGTCAAAAAGGGCGCGACAAAACGTTCACGAGTTTTTTTGGATTCATTCAGTGCCACATTCGTAGTAGTTTTTCGTAATAGACATAACGATAAACAACTTTTAGTTATTGTATTTATTTTTATGGTAACTTTTTAAAACTTTATGTAATAGGCTTAAAAGTGAACTGTTACGCATGGTAAAATAAGGTGGGTTGAATAAATGCCTTAAAAATAAAGTATAGTATATATCAAGGTTGAAAAGCGTATGATTATAACCTAAGCCGGGGATTTCCAACAGTAGTAAGTAAAACCGTATTATGAAAAATAACTATTACCGCTCTTCAATATTTAATAGTAGCTATATAAATATATACCTGTGCTGATGCGGTCTCCTATTTACTTCATGAATTCATAAGTTGGAAACCCCTGACCTAAGCGATAGATTATATCGCGAGACGCGAAGCGTAAATCGCGCAGGTTATAATGAACTTCTTAACCGTGGTATATATACAATTTCTTCCAGTATTAGAACTATTAAAACCTTTTTACCTGATACTAAATCAAATTTAATATTTAAGGTATTAATTTCAAATTAAAAATCAAGTGAGTGATTATGACAGTTGTCATTAGTTAATACAATTAATTTTGTGTTGCTTTTTGTAAAATTATATTCTTTTTTGAAAAAATAAAAAATCACCAGAAATATAATGTTGGTACTACATTTATTACTAAATCTGTCAAATTTGACATTAACTTTAATATCGTTTTTTCAATTCTAACTGAATTTTAAGAGTTTTTAAATGACTTTTCCACCAGTCGCATACTCGTTCTAATATAATAATTGACTTTAAACACTTAGCTTCATATAGATTTCTACTTTTCATTTTGCCACACTAGAGCTTTTTTCGCCCATTACGTAACTACACTAACGAACAAATATTGGCGTTTGCGATGTTGGCAGCGCAAAAACATTATTACTTGAGCATTGATTATATCTAAAATATATTTAATTCAGTAAGATAGAGATTTAGTTAAGCGCGAACTTTAAATAAACATTTTTAAAATCAAATTAATTTGTTTAATGAACAATTTAAATTCGTAAAATAGCATTAAATAAAATCTCTTGCTCTTAGTAGATAGTTTTGTAAACTTTTTTTCTTTAAAACCGTTATAGAATCATCAGAGAATGCAAATATGTTCATTATTAACCAGTGGTTAATAATAGTGGTTTACGTAACAAGAGTCGAAAGTAAGAAATAGCATAACGAACGTTAATGCGACGGGAGGCCGTACGGCCGAGCGTTGCATGTGAGTGAGTTATGCTATGATTCTTTCGACGAGAGTAATGCACATTATTTTTTGTTTTGCCTTTTATATAATTACATTCTTTTTTGAAAAAATTAAAAAAATCAACAGAAATATAATGTTGGTACTACATTAATTACTAAATCTGCCAAATTTGACATTAACTTTAACATCGTTTTTCTTCAATTTTAACTGAATTTTAAGATTTTTAAAATGATTTTTCTACCTGTCGCATACCCGTTCTAATATATTAATTGACTTTGAACACGTACTTTTATGTGGATTCCTAGTTTTCATTTTTCCACCCTAGAGTTTTTTTCGTTCATTACGTAACTACACTAACGAACGAATATTGACGTTTGCGATGTTGGCAACAAAAAAAAATTATTTACCTGCGCTTAAAAAAGTACCTCACAATCTTCTATTATACCTACGTAATAATGAAAGCCTATACAACTAGTAGTGGAAAAAAAATATTTTAAATTGGGTAATGGAAAAATTAAATAAGTATGTTGTCTTATTTTTAGTTTATTCAGCAAAAACTTTTGAAAATCTAAATAAAATAAATAAAAAATAATAAAAATTTTAAAATGTTTAATGATGATGCTTCTCAGAAGCATTGTGCATTCCACTAACCAAAACATAGCGATGAATAAAAATTATCAAGTTGAGGCATTGATATTGGTATATATTGGACATAGGATGGGTATAAAATAGTTTTGAATATAATGATGACGTGAAAATCAGATGTTAAGAGACTAACTATGAAGAAAAAGGTTATAGCGTTGACTGTTAAAAGGTAGAAGTAAAATTATTAATGAGGACAAGATCGTCTCAACAAATGAATATGCAAACATCAATTACTCACATGGTGAAATTATTTAAGTAATACGTTTGTATTCATACAAAGTTTGTAAATTGTAAATTACTGTTTTTTATTTCACCATTTCAAAACGGTCAAGTAATAATGATCTTTTAATAAGCATTGTGTTTCATCAATATTATAACATTCATGTACTCTATGTAATGTTAATATTAGCGTTACTTGAATGATTCTAAAAAATTTAAATGAATGTTGTTACATTAAAACGTTAGGTATAAGTACATATAGTTTAATTTTCACTTGTTCTCATTAAATCCTGTGTATACGGTAAGTGCACTGAAGCGCATTTTTAATGAGCGGGGAAAGTTTCTAATTTAAATTTTATTTTTTTAGCAGAAGTATTTAAAATTATCTGTAATGCAATATCTATATGATTGTGTAATAAAATTTTAAACCATTTTAAATAGTTTTATGCTTTATTCGATAAAAATAAATATGTACAAGGCAAAAAATGTTACAAGATGTTCACAACGTGGTTCTTATCATTTATACTATTATCACATAGCCCCGTACAATTTAAACATTTTCCTATAACACTTAACCTAATAATGCCCTCCATATTCTTCAAAGCCGTGACTTGCGGTTGGGTGATGAGCTTCTCCAATTTTATGTACTACTGCGTTGAAGCCATTGTGTTTATCGGCTTTGTATTGAACTACACGGGTAGTTCCATCAGATTCTTTTAAACTGTAAGTTCCTTTAACTTCATCTCCATCTCGTTCTTCAACGTGTTGTTTCTCATCTCCGGTATGTGGGTCATGCACAGCGTAATTGAAAGAGTATTTAGGATAAGCCTAGAACAAAATTTATTTTCCTGTTACTTCTACATCTCTTGTAAAATTACATAGTAGTCTGCATGCTCATCGTGACCACCTCCGTAACCACTCTCGATACCATCTCCAAGTCCATGATCTAAACCACCATCATATCCACCGATAATACCAGATTGAGCACAAACAAAAAGGGTAGCTAATGCAATGATCTAAAATAGAACGTGTACAAATTATTACGCACTAGTGTTAGAACTCACGGATAAGTATTTGGCCATTATTCGATGTATTATAATAATGTTTATAAACTGAACTAAATCAAGTTACTGATACAAATGCAAATAATAAATCACCTTATATAGTAAATTGCGCCTACCGAAACAAACTACCTTCTTCCTTTACTTCCTTCCTAACTTTCTCTGTTTGTTAGAAAATACATGTGTACGATATCTGTTTAAGTTGCTTACATATTGAATAACGAATTTGCTAATTTATGTTTTTTTATTTGGTTTTATTAATTAAAGATCGCCTAAACTGATACATACTTACTCTTGTTAAAAAGTGAAACTTTTAATAGAGATTTGCTTATTACATGTGTAATGTTAACGGTGTACTAGTTTTGTAATACAAGGCAATTATTTTCTGAATCTTTTAACGTTATATCAGAAAAAATTTAAATTTTTGATAAAATATTGTCTCAGCCTGTGTTGTATTAGGCTATTTTGTATTTTATTTGTTTGAACTGAATTCACTTATAATAATTTTTTGTTTTTTAAACTACTTCTAAAGTAACATACTAACTGAAAAATGTGAATACAAAAATTTATGTTAGGTGCATAGATATTTTCTTTTCATGAGGTATCGAATTTATGAGCGGAATAAAAAAAATACTCTTTTATGTTTGTGCTAAAATTGTCATATTGGTTTCATATTTTAAATTATTTTGAGAATTCGCTCGCGAACTTTTAGAACGGATTTGGAATTTTCGTGACTAATTTTTTGCTCATGTAATCCTACAGATTAACCCTTATGTTACTAAACATTTTTTTACTCATTAGTTACTAAGGTGGATGGGTATCCACTTCTAAAATATGTACGATTTGAGTCTAATTTAATACAAATTATCAGATATATTGTAACAATTATTAGTCCGCTTATGTATTTAATCTTTATCTATTAACATTTTAAAGGTTAAATTACTTCGTCGTTTGCATGTTGCGGCGGTATAACAGTATGATCGTGTATGATCAAGTATAAATTCGATCGGCTTCTTACGGCAATTAGGCGAAGAAATATGTATGCTTCTAATAGAAGAACGCTCAACAAACTTCCATGCAATAGTACAATCTCTTTGAAATTATTGCGGTCTAGATAGATTTCTTTTTTCTTATGGTGTTTAAAAAGTTATATCTGTTTGAAAGTCGAAGTGGATATCCAGGTATCCACTTAGTAGCATAAGGATTAAAGCATGTTCAGCTTTCGAAGTACTCACATGGTTTTTATAAATAGTGTTTACACTGAAACTTTTTTTTCTAAATAACTTCCTTCTGACAACTGCTTGTCTGTTTTAAGATTTTATTTTCTTATAACGCCATTACATTAATTCATTAATTAACGCCATTACGTCATTAATTTTCGAAGCTGTGTGAAGCATTAGTGATGGCAACGGTGATGGGCAAATACTCGGTGGTGCAAATGAAAGATCCAGATGTTTAATCTTTTTTATATAATACATTAATAAACATGTTTTTATCGAATCTACTATATGAAAATGGTATCTACAAGAACTTTATGAGAAGACAACTTCAGAAAATTTGAACAAATTTTATAGTAGATGAATATAATTGGTTAGTCTTTGACAAAACAACGGATGGTATAGGAAGATCTTCAGCTAATGATAGTGAGTAAATTAAATATGATTGCTGGCTTATAAAGTGTTAAAAAAATAAGTAATGCAACTGTAACCAGATCTGGCACAGATGCACTTTTTGTACTTTGGTCGGAAGAAAACAAAGAAGATAAAGTGTTAATCATTTATTCAGACGTTACTTTTTTTTACACTTTACATGTTTAGTTTACATCAAGGACACATCTGCAATATTTCACAGCAAGTTGACCAAATAATTAGCAACGTTAAAATAGTGTTTCTTAAAGTATCCTTGTGTGTAGAATTTTATAAAACCGAATGTGATTTATCGCTGCCACTACAACCTGTTCTAACTAAATGGGAAATATAGTTGACTGCTACTTTATTCTATGTAGACAACTGTTACGTTATGAATGGAACTACATCTTCTTTGGATAGGGAAGTTTAAAAAGAAATTTAAAAAAATCTCCAATTGTTAAAGTACTTGAAACCTCGAAATATTTATATTTTTAATATTCAGAGTTCATGTTACAGAACATAATGTGCGAGCTTTAACAAAACAATTAATTTGTTTATTTTTAATACTATCCTTGCATAACAACCGTAATTTGTAATATGAGTTTAATAAGCTGAGTAAGCTAATGTCGGTTACTGTACAGAACAATTTATTCAAAACGATTAATTAGAAATATTAATATGAATTGTGGAACTTGTTATGTTTGAAATATGGAATCAAATTTTGAGTATAAGTTGGTAATAAGCTTATAAAACGGTAATGTTTAAAATCTGATTCAATAAAAACACGCGTTGTAACATAGAATAAATGCTACAAAGACTTGAGGGTTTTTGCAAACTTGTTTTTTCCGTAAAATACACAAGAAATACTTCTTCGGTAAGTGAAGTGCAGAAAATGAAGGTGGTATTAAAAAATGGAAGTTTAGAAAATACGCTCACAGAAATTATGCTAAAGCTAGTTAATGTTGGTTAATGTAACTTCCTCCAATTCTCTATCTGTTGTGCTTTATCATTCTCACTTTGGGTCAACTGCTTTGCTGTTTCATTATCTTCTTTGGTGCTCTTTCTTCTACGTTCTTTTTCTTTATTACATAAATAATTAAATGTCTAAAGGTTAATTTTTGTATTATACGATACAAGACATATAATGAAGGTAGTAACTTCAGTTATTAATATATAGCTATAATGAGGGCCCATCATCAAAGCGTACTTTATACTTTAGCTTATTTTTACCTCAATATTTAAGGATCGGACGATTCACGACACGCAATTGCGTAAGCGTACTGTCCTATAAAGAAATAAAGTAAAAGATTTTAGATCCACCAACATTCTAATTCTTTATTTCGGCAAAAGATTTTACAATTGGAGACTACTTATTATAGTAAATATCTGTTTTATTAAGAAAACTTAATTGTCCAAATTATAAGCTTGGAAATAAGTAGATCGGGATGGATAAGTAAAACACTTGTTACTGCGACATTGAAATATCTGTTTATACACCAAGGGCGTATTTATCCAGTAACGCCAGTAGTGCATACAATTCTATACTTTATATAAAATAAAAACTGAAAATGTTTATATTACAAGTATATCTAGTAGTTTAGAACAATAAGTAGTTTGAAGTTATTTACTTGTTAAATTAATTTTTGAATCGCATAGAACGTGCAAAAATTACTCAAATATATTGAAAAAAATGCACAAAAAGTAATATCATTTTTGAGTATGTAATGAGAGGGCGTTATGAATCCATAACGCTCCGGTTGTTATGTATCTGAAAACAGTTAAAACGGATTCTGTCGGGACCGGTGCAATATTCCGCATTACGCGAGTTTCCGCATTGTGAAATTTTAGTTAACTTATGAAAAAAAAATTTTTATTACGAACACTTTAAAATAAAACGTGTCTTGTTGTTTTATACATTTGCCTTTTCTCACAATAAAAATGTTTTGAATTTCTACTGTTTTTGTAATAACAAAAGAATTATTCGTGAACGCATAAACAAATTTCAAGTACTACGTGAACCATATTATTTTTTATAAATAGTAAAAATTACAATGGTAGATTTATGAATTTTTTGTAAATGCGATGCAATTTACTTTTTATTTCCGCGTTATATAGGTTTCTGTGAGTATACATACAAGTAAATATACTCACTCGGAACCAAACAAAATTTCTGTTTTACAGAGGGTTCCCATTGGCAGGTTTACGTAACTTGTATTCTAGGCATTATGAGTAAAAAAACTGGTGTGGTTACCACGCGACTTTCCTATAAGGAATGATGAAGAAATGTATTTGTATAAGGTTATGTTGTCATAAAACCACTTTGAAGTGATATGTTTGTATTAAAAACGATTAGTAAGTCCCCAATTAACCAGACATTTGTGCAACCGGCTATTTATTTTTTCTTAAAAAAATCGTCGCAGGCAGGATTCGAACCTAGATTATATAATGGAAATCACTTAAAATTATAAATTAAATATCTAATAAACTGTTAATGCTAGAAAAAAAATTATTTGAATAAATTGTTAGGAAGAATTATCTTTATAAGAAACTGTAAAAATAATTCGAATAATTTACATTCGTACAAAACTATATAAGAAAAACTGTTCAAAATGGCGGATACACCTACGGTACCACGGTATCTTTATCAGATCTATCTTTGATAAAGCCGAGAGAATATAAAAATCCAGCTCTATACCAAATTTCAAGTTACTAGGATTTTTGGTTCGAGAGTTATCGTGGGTACATCGTTACACACAGACACCCAAAATTTTTTGGTCTAAAATATTTTTTTCTGACTTAGGAGACCTTGAAACGTAAACTTATGTAAAAAAATATTTTTTTTTAAATCGTCGCAGGCAGGATTCAAACCTAGATTATATAATGAAATTCACTTTAAGTTGTAAATTAAATATCTAATAAACTGTTATTGATAGGAAAAAAATTTATTTGAATAAATTGTTAGGAACTATTGTCTCGATAAGAAACTATAAAAATAATTCGAATAATTTACATTCGTACAATATTATATAAGAAAAACTGTTAAAAATGGCGGATACACCCACTTTCGGTTTCTTTATCAGACCCATCTTTTGATAGAACCGAGAGAATATGAAAAGCCAGCTCCATACCAAATTTCAAGTTACTAGGACTTTTGGTTCGAGAGTTATCGTTGGTACAACGTTACACACAGACACACACACACACACAGACACCCAAAATTTTTTAGTCAAAAATACGTTTTTCTGATTCAGGAGACCTTAAAACGTAGAATTCTTCAAAAAAAAAATTTTGAAAAATTGCTATACTTTCCCTATAGGAAAGTAAAAAACGAAGTAAAAAATAAATAATTTGAAGATACTATCCTTTTAAACATAAATGATATTAAAGTGTTATTACTCTTTTACCAGACACCATTATTTAAACCATTCTTGCTCAAACTTAAAAAAACATGCTACGCGCGCATCCGCTACAAAAAATACAAAACCATAAATAACTGTTAAATCTACATTATTACTAGTTTAATCAGTAATTACTAATTCAAATTTGATGTGCAAGTACCTACTATTTCTCGATTCAAAACCATTGAAAAAAAGTTTATACGCTCGCAACATTCTGTTTATCAATAACCGCGGAACATTTTTAATAACGTTTCTGGATTCGGAATGAACAGATTGCTTTGATTTAGATTCCATGTTGGTAAATAACAGCTGAAACAATACAGAAAGTGAGTAATGTAGAATTCTTTATAAAAAAATAGTTATTGTTTATAGGATTAATACTGGAATTAAATACAAATTTTAAAGTAATGAATACAAAGTAGTAATTGATGTTGAGGTTATGCTACAAAGGATATACTTAAAAATGTTTACTTCAGCGCTCTCTACATTCGTTTTCTATTCTTGTTTGCTTTAAAAAACGCTGCTAAGTAGCTACAAACGCTTCTTGTAAAACTCGTTTACCATTTACTATTAGAGATGGGCAATCCAGGTTTGCAAGTGGATTCGGTTTTTTTGTTTCGATGTGGTTACGGATCCGTTGCATTGAATTTGGTCTCGCAAACCGAATCCTGCGATTCCATATTATATTTTCGATGTTGATCACTAATTCAACAATTGTGTTTCGTGATGGAGGATCTAGGTCCGCAAGTAAATTCGATCCAATCCTACGGACCCGTTTTATCTTGACATTACATTTTTGATTTCGATCGCTCATTCAAAGCTAGCGATATAAATGTATTAATGTAATTATTGCATTAATATTTGTTTTTTTTTAATATTATAAAAGAATTTTTAACGACTATAAGTAGTTGATTACAGAGGTAAAAATAGCATTGCATATCACAAATTAGGTCAGACTATGTTCAAATTATATCAAATTCAAGTTGGCTTGTTTACAGAATGGTTTGTTTGCCATCGTCAAACAGGATATATTATAAACAAATATGAATCATTCATTCATCGTTATTATTGTATGTAACAGGCCGAATCCATAGCAATAAGCACCGAGCGAAACGGAATCTATAGCACAAGACGGATTCGATCCAACCCGATTCTCAAGTGGACTCGATCCGTTTGAACCAATCCCACACAACACTATTTGATACTACGTTCAGAATTAATGAAAATGTTTTTGTCATTATTAAATATTAAACAATTTGAGATCAGCTGGTCAAGAACTTGCAGCAAGTCGTTGTTAACTAAGTAAATGCGTTTCTGGTGCATTGACAGATAACAATAAGATTCAAGATTTTATTTTGAGATGGGAGATACTACTTTATTCTCTAAATGTCCATGTGATTTGCGAGATAAACAGTTCAGAAATAGAAGTGATACAGAAACAAAGGTAGCTAAGTTGTTTGCTTGTAGAAACAGCAGGTTAAACAAAAGTGAAAGTTAAAAATCAATGTCTTTATCAAGGGATTTTTTATAATTTTTTTATTAATCTCAGAAAACAATTAAGTATTATACTTAAATGATTTGTCAGGGGCTTCAATTTACATATTATAGTGATAAAGTAAATAAAAACGTTTGTTAAAACAACATTCTGTTAATACTTTAATGGAATATCAGATCAAGGAAAGTTTTTTTTCTGGGTATAATCTTCTGGCCTTCAGCAGGAACTTTTTACACGGGAACGCCAAAACATCAAAAATTGTTAGAAAGTTTTAAAATAAGTTTATGAAAAACTTTTAAAAATAATTTTACTGCAATTAATAAAAAATACAGTTGTGGAATAGTTGATTTTTTTGGTACTATTTGTATATTTTATGTTTTAATTTTTATAGACTACTTGTATTCTTTTTTATGTTTAGACATTATGAAATACAAATTGCGCAATTTTAATTGTGCTTGAAAATAGAATGGACTTGTACACCTAAGCTTATATTTATGCACTAAAGCATCAGATCTATTAGAAATGCTTCAGTGAATATTGTTATTCAACTGCATTTTAATTTACTCATTGAAAGTATTCTATCTATATTCGTTTTGATCCATAAAAATAATAAGTATTTTGGTTACAGAAACTTAAAATTAACTTAAAACCATCCTGTTTGGATAATATAATTATAATAATTATGTCGAAATACAAATTTTATTACATGTAATAATTTTATCTGCATGTGAAATTAATACAATTGTTTACTTGAAAGGTTATAACGTACTTTTACTTATAATGTATTTTTAATTTTTTATTAGTTCTGCCAATGCCAAGAAGTGGGAAATAGAATTAGCAACGTTAAAAAGCAATAACGCACGACTGACAAGTGCACTTCAAGAAAGCACCGCTAATGTAGACGAGTGGAAACGACAGCTTCATAGTTACAAGGAAGAAAATATGAGAATGAAAGCTAAATATCAATCTGATTTGGAGAACAGTAAAGGTATGTTACAAAACGACTCTTGAATCTTTTTGAATAGAAAATTTGAGCATAATTTCATCCTACGCGTACATCTAATTTTACGCGCTGCCTATTTTAATTGTACTATTTACTGAATCATAAAACAACTTTGAATAGTTTATTAAAGTACTTAAGAAAATATTTTTTAATAATATTATGGAGACTTTGATTCTAAATAGTAAATTACATTTTTATTCTCACATCTACCACAGATGGGTTAAACAAAACATAAAATTATTTGTTTCTAATCAGGATAGCACTGAATGCTACATTTAGTTATGTATTCCATGAATGAAATATAATGGTGAAAGATTACATATAATATATTTGTTTCCATAAGATTGCTAGGAAATCTTGAAACCTCTGAATGGTGGGGTTTAAGATTATGAAATACGCATCTCACGGTGAATAGTTCACGGTCGTTTTATATTAAGGACTATTCAAATCATACAATAGGAATCGATATTTTGTATTCTACTATTACAATCAATATTTATACTTTATATAAAACGTTTCCCCAAATCTATGAAACTAATAGGTATTCCATATTATGGTTTTTGAATATTAAGTTCGTTAGTGCTTTGCTAAGCTACTTTTATAAAACCAATATTTTATTCGCATGATTATCCGTTTCGGTGCACTCCTAAAGGTTATTAAAGAATATTATGTTTCGCTACAAGGAAAACTACACAAGTGTAGAATGGCGAAATTGCTTTACTTTAAATCTAACACTGGAAACATACATTCCTTTACAGTTTATTAATCATGATTACCCAACGCTTGTGTATATTAAACACGTGGCGTATTCCAACTACATTGCTTATCCTCATTACTTCTATCTAATTGTTTCCGCTGAAGTGAAAAGGGGTATGTATGTAACAAAGTAAGCGAGAGTATTGATGTTCTTAAACGAATTGATTGAATAATCTTTAAAAAATGACTTTTTCTAAAATAGTCGAAACAGGAGAGACGCTTTGGTCGTTGCACGAGAAAACGTCATTTGAAAATATAAACAAATTTTGATTAACACGAACAAAATGTATTATCAAACCGTTGCGAAGCGCATAAATGTTATCATGTTTTGTAGTTTTGATCTAAATATACACTTTACAAGTATTATTTATTCATTTTATTAATAATTAAAGTAAGTGCTTATAAACTACATCTAAATTATCTAATAAGGGTAACTTGAAACCCGTTTTTAACTTTACGGGCGCAGATTAATTTTTCTTGAAAATTACCACATATACAGAACAGATGATGTATGTATCATGACATATCAAAAAATAAAAAAGTAACAACTATTTTGCGTAAGTTATTTTAAGCTAATAGCATTCACCAGATGTCGTTTACGCGCCGGTTAACTTGAAACTCGTGTAGATTTGTACGAATTAACTTGCACACATACAAAATACATAACGTATAACATATTAAAAAAAATGTCAGATTGAACATTTACTTAACTAAAAAAAAGTAAGCAAAGTTGATTCATTACTCAGCACAATAGGGCTTTTGGTTATTTGGACCCGGTCGATAGTAGTAGGATCTGATTCGCACAATACATGTACTGATACCGGTTTAATTTCTAAATTTATTATCTCAGTGTTCTCCAGTAAATGCATTACCATTCTTTTCTACCTCACTGGCGTCATCTTTTATGCAACATACTTTGAATTTTGAACATAACTTGAAATACATTATGTACCGGTTATGAATCGATTGAAATGACGATCCAGAGATCATGTATCCGGTACATGGATTAGTTCCATAACTATAAGTTAACGAACTCGGATGCGATATAGGCATGATATATGTATCAACGATTTCGAACGCTCTCAGTACATACCGTTATGGAGCGCTTCAATTAACGAAAACCCCTAATGTGTATAGTACATCGACGCAAACGTTCCGAGCACAGCGCACCTTCTTAATTTTAAATAAATTTGTTTCTGGTAGATGACCAGGTTTGTAGACCGACTGAAAGGAGGTCTGCAAATGGTCGAGTGCGGCAAAAAGAAGTTGTGATATGTATTTTTCATAGTATTTTTTCTATTTCGCATGCATTACTCTAAAATTTTTAATAAATAAAAATAAAAAAATTGCTTTAGTATTTTTTTGGCATTTGACAACTCATATTTCAAAGTGTTAGCTTCTGAATTCAATAAAGAAGTTTGTGAAAATAGAATCTGAAAGTATGAGTTGTACTCCACCCGAAGTAAAAAAATTAGCAAATAAAGCTTTACATAATTTGATGCCAACAAAATCTCATCCGAAATAGGTAAAAGAATATAAGGACTAATTAATCTATTTGTAGAGGTGACAATTGCATCGCTACAATTAAAATTTATAATCACTGTATGTACAGTCAATAAATTCATCATGTATAAGATTTTATTAAAAGTTTGTTCATTTTGTTCTAATTTATAAAGTAATATTTAATAAATATCGAAATTAACTGTAACGTAAGGAAATAGTATATTATATATCAAGGTTGAGAAGTGCATCATTATAACCTAAGCGCGCAGGTTATAATGAACTTCTCAACCGTGGTATATATACAATTTTTTCCACTACTAGAATTATTAAAACCATTCTACATGTTACTAAATCAAATTTAAAATTTAAGATATCAATTTTAAATTAAAAATCAAGTCAGTGATTCTGACAGTTGTCATTAGTTTAATAGAATTAATTTTGACGTAATTCTTAATAGGATTTAAAATACAAAAATAAACAGATAACGTAAGTTTTTATTGCTAAAGTTGTTTAAATTGTTTAAAAACATTATTATTTTAAGCATTGATTATATCTAAAACATATTTAATTC
The DNA here is from genome assembly GCA_035610365.1 of Aquatica leii. Classification (NCBI taxonomy): domain Eukaryota; kingdom Metazoa; phylum Arthropoda; class Insecta; order Coleoptera; family Lampyridae; genus Aquatica; species Aquatica leii. Next base: position 107,227,647 of record CM069432.1, read on the forward strand.
AATAATATTCCAATTTAATTAAGCGCGAACTTAAAAAAACTTACTTTTTAAAATCAAATTAATTTATTAATTGAATGATTCGAAAATTTAAATTAGCATTAAATTAAATTTCTTGCTCTTGGTACGCAGTTTTGTAAACTTTTTTTATTTGAAACCTTTGTAGTATTATGAGAAAATGTAAATATGTTCATTATTAACTACTACTACTAGTTAATAATGAAATATTATTTACCTGTGCTTAAAAAAGGACAACTTTACGACCTACTATTATACGTAATAATGCAAACGTATACAACTAATAGTGAAAAAAAGTATTTGCGAGTATTTACGTCTTGTAGGTCGAGGTGAAGTTCATACTCGCAAAATAGGACTTTTTGAACTAGTGATACAAATAACTATTAAAAAACATTTAAATAGGTCTAAAGTGATGACAGATTAACGTTTTCATAATAATTGTAACTTTTTTATAATTAATTCATCTCATCATGCATGTTTTATTAAAAAATTGTATATTACCCATTATTAAAATAAAAAAATCAAGTTAATGAAAGATTTAAAAAAATAAAATAATATGCCAGTGGCGGCTGGTTCATAAGGGCTCTAGGGAGCGAGCCCTCCAAAAGTTTATTAAAACAAAAAAAACTACAAACTATTATGAATTAAAATATTTAAAGATATGTATAGGATATATAAATATAAATACTTTTTATTACTCTAAAACATTAATTTAATATGGTCGTCATTCACAGCAACGTATGTTAAATAGGTAATTTCTTTATGTTGGGGCTACAATTATTTGAGCTCATGGCTATATATGTAGCAGAGCATTCTAGCGTGACGTTGCGACGCCCACTACGAGATTTTATATGCAGTTTTAACATGCAAATGGGCTCTCGCGTTTGTGGCCCGCGATGGTTTCAATTCAGTAATCATGAAGCGGTCAGAGTTGCACGACGTATTGTAAGTGAAACGGTATATTTTTCGTACGTAATATTCGAAGGTTGTCGCTGAAGGTTGAAAATATTTCTCAGACAGCTATAAAAATAACGCATTACAGTTTTATCTAAAAGAAAAAAATTAAGTTGATCATAACATATCCGTTTAATCATACTAGATAATACTAGTATTTTTGAACGTCTACACATATTCAAATAATGTTATTTTACGATTATTGTTAATCAGCAATGAATGTCAGAAAAATCGTCGTTTAGTAGCTTTATTAATATCAAATCTCAATTCACACAAAAATCAGTGGTTCCCGATTGAAAGTAGTAAATTAAAGAAAAAACGCAATTATTGTCGCTTTATTAGCAAAATGCACATTTTTTCATTTATTCAGAAAACAAATTTAAAATGCGTTTTTCCGGTCTTTAATAGGGCTGCCATTTTTAAAATTACAAAACCGAGATAAATAGGCTTCAAACCCCCAAATTTTTAAACTGCAAACCCGGACCATTTTTTAAATTATTATAATGTAAATTTAATCATGGCAAATTTAAACTATTTAGTACAATGTAAGATTATACGTCAAAAAATTTTCTTAAACACAGTTAAAAAGTGTGTGTGTGTGTGTATTATTTTTGTATTCATTATTAACAATACACAAATCTATCATGTACGTCCATGAAAAGCAAATATTAAATTCTATACCAGAAACCTTTCCAGAATCGATTTTTTATAAGAAATGTAAAAATGGTAAATACATATAATTATTATGATTCTGAAATTACAATAACTATTTTAAAATCTGTAAAAATCGACACGTCTAAATTCCTTGTATCAAAACCAATAGTTAGCATTAGTATTCTCTTCATAAATTACTACAGACTAAACCAAAAAAAGGTTGAAATAAAATCTCTTGGAAGACCAAGTCTAAATTTTGAATTAAATCAAGCAGATAAAACTGCAAAACATAGTTTTTACTTTTTTTATAAAGAAAGTATAGCGATCGTAAGTTTTTTCAAATTTTTTTTTGCATAATTTTACGTTTCAGGGTCTCCTGAGTCAGAAAAATGTATTTTTGACAAAAAAAATTGAGTGTGTGTGTGTGTGTGTGTGTGTGTGTGTGTGTGTGTGTGTGTGTGCGTGCGTGCGTGCGTGCGTGCGTGCGTGCGTGCGTGCGTGCGTGTGTGTGTGTGTATCCGCCATTTTGAACAGTTTCTCTTATATAATTTTGTAATGTAAATTATTCTTAACAATTTATTCAAATAAAAAATGTTTCTAACATTAACAGTTTATTACATATTTGATTTATAGTTTAAAGTGAATTCCATATATAATCTACGTTCGAATCCTGCCTGTGGCGATTTTTTTTTAATTCCATATTTTGAAGGGAAAGCTAGATACGTTAAAAATAACAATTTTTTCTATATTCTTTTAACTTTTTGAAAAATGTAGCCTACCCTAAGCCCGACCTCACGAGCGGCCACTGTATAATACAAACTCATTTAGAGTTTTTATAAAGAATTAATGGAAAAAATTAACTTGAAGTAGCACAGGTTATAATCATTTTCTCTGCTGTGGTCTATATACAATGTTTTCTTTTACTAGAATTATTTAAACATTTTTACATGTTACTAAATCAAATTTAAAATTTAAGATATTCGTTTTAAATTAAAAATTAAGTGTTTTGTATTATGATTGTGACAGTTGAATTTTGACGTAATTCGTAATTGTGATTTACAATACAAATATAAACAGATAACGTAAGTATTTTTGGTAAAGTTGCTAAAATTGTATGAAAACATTAGTACTTTGACCATTGATTATTATCTAGGTCTGGGTTGTCCCTGTGCGATTCGTTGATTGTTGAATCGAAAATCGATTCACAAAAATTATCGATTATTCTTGATTAATCGATTGATTGTTGACAAATTCGGTTCGAATCGATTCAATTAAACATCAATGTACTTTATTAATAAGTGAATCGAATTGAATTCGTTCTTAATTTTGAGTTTTAGTCGCAGGAATATGGAGTAAAGAATATTATACAGAACAAACGTATAAATTTATAGATTATTCTAATGTAGGTACAAATTATACACACAATACGTGTGGAAATGTAGATATTTTCAGTATTTAGTATTTATAAACCATATTTATCGCAATCATAACGAATGTTCCGCATGTTCAGCAGTTAATGAAGTTATAGAATCTTCCACTATATCTCTGAAGATTCTTTCCGAGCACACTAGTGACCGGAGCGGAGTATTTTTTAACTAATTTAGTCGGATAAAGTTTATGATTTATTTTTCACCAATATAATGGATTTATTTCTAAATCTCCACTCGGGTTGGGTAATTAGCCTAGAAATTCTTTTTCAAGGGCTACGTCTTTGCTGATTGGTACGGCAACACTAGTTCTTGATTTTTCTGAAAAAAAGTACCTTCTTTAGCACGTTGTTAGTTTGAATTCACCAATTTAAAAATGCCACAAAGTTTTTCTTTAATCTCGTTTGCCACTATTAAAATCTGCACTCTCATTTTTGAATCTAACAAAAAATAAAGATTTTTTAAGAAAATTGTTTGAGACAAATCGTTCGTCTTTTTTTCAGCATTGTATATAATATTTTAGAATCTTTTTGCTCCAGCGATTCTTTGAAAATAAGTTCGGTATCGGCATTGTCTTCATTTTTTTCATCTGACAGAGCATTCTGATTTGTATATGAAATTATGATATTTTTATAAATTGGAGTTGTAGTTGATGCGGTAACAGTTTGTTCAGATGCAATTTTTTTTCAAATGGTGTCATAAAGTGATGTCATAAGTTTTTAAAATGGCAATCTCACCGGGATTCAAAATCGTTTGTTTTCTCTGTGAGTCTTTTTCAAACAATTTAATTAATTTTAAGCGTTCTTCCACGCCTTGTCGGTGTATACGAAGGAAAATGGCAGTTTTTTCATTGGAATTGTGAATGATTACCAATTGTCTTTGCATTTTAGAACTATAAGCAAAGTAACTGTGAATGTTTTGATTTTATTTTGGAAATGGCACTGTTCAGAGTATTACCGAAACAACGCATGTTGACAAAATTTAATAATCCCATTGCCGCTACTACATTAGCTCCAAAATCCATTGTACAAGTTGCAATTTTATCATAGTCTATGTTCCATTCATCTATAATACCTTTTATAATTGCAGAGATATTTGGTGCCGTTTCGGCTTGATTGATGATTCGACATGCCAGACAAGCTGAGTTTAATTCTCAATTTGCATTAATTAAATGAGCTGTTAGACTTAGATAAGGTTCATTTGCCGAACTAGTTCAACAATCCGTTATTAATAAGATGATATCAGCACTTCAATATTTTCAGTAATTTGTACGTACGTTGGAGAAAACACTTTTAGGAAATTTTTGAACCCTTTTTTCTACAATATAAAAGGTAGTAAATTGACCACAATCATATACGTTAGTGCGTCAGCTGATTTCTTGTAAATTTTTCGTGGTGAAATCGTAATTTGCTTTAAGACTTGAGAAGAGGTTCTACATTCTGCTAAAAAATTAATGTTTTCTGTGTAATTGGTATTTCAGTCATACTCATAACAAATGATGCTGAGAGTGCATTTGATTCTCAATCACTCTCTTGGTCCACCAAACCAACAAAACCTCTGTAATAAGAGAAGAAATTACTGTGATGATAACCATCGCACAAAGTTTACTTACGATTCGAGATAATCTTCGCATTTATTGGAAGACCTATACATATTTTGTTGTAATTTTAATTAAAGTTGCTGACTTAACAAAGTTGTTCATTCTCATCATCAATGAGCTGCATTTTAGTTCCTCTCTTAATGACGAGCAATGGCAGACTATAGTTTTAACTATAAAGGTCTCAGCTATTTAGTTATAAGTAAAGAGATCAGTGATAATTTAAGATTTAAATAAACAAATCAAGAAGTACAGTGGTAAATTTCATTGAAGATGCAACCTGCAATGTTTTGCGAAACGTCAGTTTGTTTGGGTTCACGAACGACAATACGGCAAAGGCCAAGTTCTACTTCTTGTCTTGGCTCTCAAGAAGGAGTGACTAGGACCAAGCCTAAAAGTCTGGGTGTTTAACTACGACGCGGTCTAAGCCGAAAGTCGCTTATAATCATAAACAAAATAACCGCTCTAAAAGCCTCAATGGCAGACTACAATTTTAGCTATCCGTATTATGTCAAGATCAGTGATTGAATAATGTTTGTTTCTTCTTTTTTTTGAATCCCCTGAAAAGGACAAAATAGCTACTAGCTGGCTTCAGGTGTGCGGTTTCCTTGCAACTGTATGGCAAACGTACGAAGTATTTCTGTTGCTTACAGAATCTTATTAGGTAATTTTATATAGTTACGTTTATGTCTCTTCAGGACCACAATTTTTTTATGACCCGTTCATTTCTGTAAGAAACATTGTTGTTATACTTAGTTTTAAGATATCTTTTGATACTATATTTGTAGGCTTTTTCAATATGTAACTTACTACCAAACTGTGGCAGTTCATGAACAAGTGGATTACTTCGTCTTTTGGATTTACGACAAATTAATATGTCTATTACACTAGTTTACAGCATGCTGAGGTTTAAATAGAAACATGCGCCAATGTTTTATATATGTTTACATATTACTAAGTTGGTTGATTTGTTTCTATCACATAAAATTTTTGCAAAATTTACTAATAAACATCTAAATATTATACTCACATGTGAATAACTGTATAGTTTCTGTCACATGTACAGGTTTTTATGTTCTTTAATTGGTTATCTGTAGGTATTAAATTCACAAGTACAACATCTTGTGCAAGTTTAATTTGTTTGGCTTGTTTACATGGTCCATTCACAGAGCCTACATACATATATTAATAAGTATCTTATGCAGTTACAGTACTTATGCAAATACCGTTGCGTCGTGAGTTGTTATTGTGCGTCAAGTTTGTTTTAATATGGCAACCAGAAAGTGTAAAAACAATCCGGACGTATTTTGTTATATATGTGGTTAATTTGTTCCTGTTAAGCAGAGACGAAATATTACAGATTTTTGTACAAAAATTTTATCATGCTTTCTTTGATAAAAAAAACTAGGCGATCAAAATAAATCGTGACAACCACATAAAGTATGCCATACACAGTGTTGTGCATTATCTAGATGAAATTATATAGATAATTCATCTAGATAATTTTTGATAATCTTTTTTCTTATCTAGATAAAAGTATTGAACATTATCTAGATGATTATCTTAGATGATCTTTCGGTTATCTATCATGAAATTATCTAGATGATTTTTTAAAAGTAACATACATTTTTTTGTTTAGATTTGTTGTTTTGTAATTTTTATATTTACAAACATAATATTGTTTGTAATGTCTGTGGTAATGTAATACGGTCCAGATCGCTAAAACCTGATAAATAATCGCCGTAGATGTTTCGCATTTTTGCAGCTATTCTGCTGACAAAAACTAGACTCACGTAACCTTGAGCGTAAATACATGCAATACGAGATATAAACAAAAACACAACTCAAATTACTTTTTGAAACTGAACCAATTGCTTGCGATAAGTATCTTATCGTCTTTAGAAACAATAATAAGCTTTTTGATATACGTACATTTATTCAATACATTATCTTGCACGATTCATACATTGAGATTAACAGCTACTAATTTTGTAGTTTTGAAAATTTAATTAGTTGAAGTGCCTACACAGCAAAACTATGCCCATATAAAAAAATGCTTGATTCAAAAAGAGAAAATTCATGACTTTTTGAGCCGTTGAAAGCGACAAACCTCGATACACGTGATTAAGAGTTCTTTTAGAAGACTATTTAAGTCATGGAGCTTTTAGCTTACTCTTTGAATCAACTTGTTGAGTAAGTAATGTTAACGTTAAATTAAAGTCGCAATAAGATCCTAATGTAGACCGCGTAGAATAAAAACGCCCCTATGTAGATCTATGATGTAAATTATCATAAGAGTAAAATTACTGACAACGAGTCAAATATAATTAACAAAACTGCAAAGCCAAAATGCTTTTTTAACATTTGGATTTGTTGCACTTACAATTACAAAAAGTACTGAGCAGAGCATAAACTGTTCAAAATAACCCAAATTTTTTAGAAGAAACAAAACTGCTTGCTTTTTTTTTTAAATCAATAAAGCTAATTCTTTAAGTGATCGCTGATATAAACTGCTCAAAATTTAAAATATAATAAATTTTTGAAGATTATTTGGTTTTTTGTGAAAAATTTGCTTAAAATATCGAACTACAAATGATAAACTTAAATTTAAAAAGAAAAAGCAATAATTCAGGGAGTGTGATTAAAGGCTATGAGCGATAATTTTTTAATCTGTTACAAAGGAAAACTAATTAAGTTTACTAGAGACTTCTCCATTTGTGAAAAAGTTATTAATTAAACATATCAATTTCGGCGCTAGTTGAAAGACTATAGTCCTGATTCCTGATAGTGTAAGTTTTGCTTAGCAATGAAAATTTTGAAAGGACCATATTGTATCAAGAAATTTGTTTTATATTTTACAATAGTAGGTCTTTAAATCAATAAAATTTCTGTCATGTTTTTTTCGATTTTTATTTTTTTTTCAATTTGTCTTTCAGTTTTTTAATTAGTTAATTTAATAAACAATAAATTGGTATTGATGATGATGATAATTAAATGGTAACAATTAATTATTACCTGTTTGTACCTATTTGATAGAATCATCTATCGTATTATCTACGTAAATTATAGATTATCTTATCTATTATCTAGATAAATTCTTCAACTTTTATCTAAATCGTTATCTAGATTAAAAAATTGGAAATTATCTATTATCTCATCTAGATAAAAATTTAATTATCTACATACATCTATAGAAATTGAGTAACGGAAAATATGCGTGCTTTCCATTAGCTGTTCCTATGTTGTGGCGCGAGCCAGTAAGCTGTGCTGAATGTTACTTTATTTCTCGAAAATCTTAGACAAATGAGCGAAGAACACGAAGAAGTTTCATCAGGACATAAAAGAAATGGAACAGAGGCGCCAAAGAAAGTGAAATTCGAGAACATGATGGCCGACTACTACTGATGTTTGAATTTTGAGTTGATAAAAAAACGAACGGCTTTTTCAAACAAAAAGATAAATGTCCGATTAATTAAACGTTTCAATTTGGATTAATACTATTATACAGCTATGTATCTTTTTGTAAATATATTACAATACATATCAATTTTCCTTATTAAATAGAATAAAGTTATACACGTTCGTAAAAATCGATACTTTTTTTGTTAAATTGTGTTATATCTGAGTGTGATAAGAAAAATAAAATCATATTTGAAATCACAACATATTTAGTCAATATCAATTTACACCTCAGCGAAAAAACTTAAATTTGTAAACTAGTGTTATCTAACGGCAAAGTGAGTCTCGACTCGAAAATAATATTCGTTCTCAGCAATTACGGTGGCAATGCTTATATTTCTGAACCTGTATCCAGTTTTATGCAACGGGTTTTGAAGAAGGTCCACATCACGAGATCATAGTTTGTGTTGATTCCGGCTTCATACTATCAGTAGGAAGCTCATTTAGAAATTGGGTGCGATTAGGAGTTCTCTTTCTATATGAAAGCTGTGATAAGTACAATCATCTCTAGGTGTTCTTTCTGAAGCTACACTTTGTTTTGATCTTCGCCGAATACTATTAAAAAGCGACAACTTTTGATGTTACTTTTTAGTTGATAGATCTCTAAGCTTTTCACATTACGATGCACTTTAATCTGTAATTACACTTAATATCCCACTAGTAACCAGGAAAGTGAAGGTTTGAACTGTGACCGGGTATGTGTTACCCGCTAATTTTATACTTCTTAACTATGGTCACGTTGATAGTACTTCTACAAACCAGTTTATTTAAAAACATTTTTTTTAAAATTATATATAAGTTAATCGTTAGAAGCAATATATTTTTTTCCCTTAATTTTATTATTGCAATTCGTATATAGAATAAAAATTTAAATGTTAATGTAAATAAAAGTAGTAAATTTCTGCTAACTAACATGAGAAACTGTGATTACATAAAACACATTATGAAATTGGAACAACATATGGCGAATAGTGTATGAGAATTAGTAGCGTAACTCACATTTCTAAATTATCAACAATTGTTATTTTCAAATGCAATTATACTGATTTAACGGTACAGTGAAAGTTTTGTATAATGTAATCAAATTGATAATAGTATTATATTATTTAATACTTAACTGTTCCTGCTTATTACAGTTTTATTGTAAATGGTAATTTTGTTTTTATAACACAGGGGGAGGAGATATTGCCGACGAACTTAGAAAAGAAATTCAAAATCTACGTCATCGTGTTGAAATGTTGGAAACGGAACTTGAAACAAAAAACAAAGAAGTTCAACAGCTGTCTTCGTCTCATAAAATATCGGACCTTACTCAGGTAACGCTTAAACATATTTATTTACATCAATTTATTCGTGTATTGCGTTTAGAATCTTCAACGAGAGAACCAAGAGTTACAAACAACTGTTAAACTGGCACAGTCTGAGTTGGATGTAGCGTTAGGTGCTCACGAATCACAGCGACAAGTGCTGTTAACTTTAAATCAGCAGTTTGCATCGAGAGTTCAAGAATTAGCTACTATCCATGATGAGATAACTACTGCGCTACAAACGTGAGAATCTTTTACTGCAAGCTGGTGTTTTATCTACAGCACTGCCTATATTTTCATGCATTTATAGGTTGGTGTTTACCAATACCAAACTTGCTTAAGTGATTGTTAACAAGGGTTGTTCCATTATTCATGTTCGTACTATATATAAATGCATTTATGTTGAGTTTGTGCCATCTTTTACATAAACAAATTATATATTTTATTACTAGGGCACAAATATTAGTATTACTCTGTAATTAAAAAGAAATGTAGGTTTACTGAGAAGGCAAACTTTGAAATACAGATTTTTTTTGAACTTTTATCTTACAGAACTACCTATCAATTTTATTTAATTAGGTACTTTATGACAATTGTTAGCATTGATGTGACCAAACCAAAGATAGTATTCATGTCAAATATATTGATGATTAGGATAAAAAATATATTAATTGTTTAATGTACTTCAGTATAACAATTAACGAATAGTACGGTTTTATTGGCGTAACAATCTGACTAAAAATAACTTTTTTAAAATTATTGTACAGGATTTAATTTTATAACAAAACTGCCATATGCCGTTGCGTAAAATTTATATAACAAATGTCAGATTTGCATTTCGTAAGTTATTACGTTAATTTAGTTTATTTGCTCAACAATTTAAACGATTTTATTGCGGACAATAATCTCAAACAATATACACAAAGTTTATTGTGTGTAACGGTATTTAAAGCCTAATAACGATTGATTCCTACAAACCGTATTTTCTTTGCAGTTATCGATTTTTTTATGATAAAATATGAAACATTAAACTGCCTAAAATTTGCATTCGTAATAATGTAAGACAATTGAGCTTTACTACTATTAATTCTACGTTCTCTGAATATAAATAACTTTTCAATTATAACTGAACGGTGCACATAGATTAGATATTTTAGAAATATTAGTACACGTAGCGTTAGCTATTGTATGCTCAAAACAGCGTTTAAATGAAGTTTAACCGATTCAATTCGCATGTGATTTTTAGTATTATAAGTTTAAAATTCACTTTTTATTGTAAGGTTTTTTGGTAATCTTGAAATTTTGTTTAGCAGCTGAAATGTTTTGTTTAAATTATTTTTCTATACATTCAAACTTGTGTCAAAAAGATACTGAATAATCTGTTGGTCCATTATCTCCCATGAATATTATTTCTTAGTTTTTTTTTTGTTTTACTTGCTTACTTTTGTTATATGCATGTTATTTTTTAGATTTTTAAGATTTTATAAAATAACGTTACACTGTTGTCACCTTAGTTATTTTTTCTAACAAGTTCTTCCGAATAAAATCTATAGCGAAAACCAACGTTCTACTTTTCTCAGGGGTTCTGAAGTGTCGAGACTTATTACCATCTTGTTAAAGATAGGACATTCTTAGCACCATTTTGAAAACAGGGTTTTTGAATCTTTAACAATTTTAAAAACATTTTAAAAGACAAAAACGTAGTTTACCCAAAGAAGTACATAGGGAGATAATGGGTTAAAAAATGTTCGTACAGAAATTGATACGAGTGTTAATAGTTATAAATGGGTAAATTTAATGACAGGTTATAATAGTAAACATCTCTGTAAGAGTATAATAGAAACTATGCCAAAGTTTTTCTTTTTACCAGTTTTAATCTAGGAAAACTTTTTTAACGATGCATGCAGTGCCGTAGCCTGGATTTGTGCTTGGAGGTGGTTCACATTTTAAGAACTAGTTTTAAGCAAAAATATAGTTCTTGTTTATCATGAATTTACTTCTATGTAAATTCAAAACATTAAATTTGTTTTATACCAGTTTCATAGCCATTTTCTGGTTACGCCACTGGTTGTATATGTTAGACTTTGTTTTCGTATTTATTTATGACGCATTTATACATTAAAAACATATATTGATTTGAACAGCAAGTGCATTTAATATCCAATTCAATTCAACTTTATTGTCTTATCTTAATTTTTTTAATCAAAAGATTTTCCAAATAAGTTTTCGAACAGTACACAAGATGCATGAAAGAATGATTAAATTTAAACAAGAAAAACGTTAAGTTTATGATGATAACGAAAAAACGTTGTATAAACACTTGCACTTACAACTGAACTTTCATTATTTAATAGTTGTTACAGCTGTTAACGTTTGTTACTGTTTATAAGCTTATCATTACACACCAGTGTGGTTAATCTCTTAATATATGAACCATCAACTAAATAGATTTTGATATTGCCTGAAAAAAATATAGTATATGTAATTTTTCATAAAGTAACGTTAAAAGCCAGTATGATTTTCAATGACTGAAGATTATCATATTGTGATTATAATTTTGTTTGCATTAATTTTTTCTTTGTTATAAAGTATTATGAATTTTTAGTAATTATGACAATAATCTTTACATAGTCAATTTTTAAACATAGCACAACATTGAATTGTATTTTTATTGTGTTCTAGTCTTAACGATAATTAATTCTTATACAACTCAATTTAACAGTGTTTTTAAATTATATATGTAGACTAAATTACCATGGCTTTCTTTTTTTTCTTTTGGTATCGAAGTTTATGGAATTCCAATTATATTACATTATTTCTTTTACTAAAAGTACCATTATAGGCTAGTTGGATGTTTTAAAGATATGTATTTCATTTGGAATTAATTAGTAGTTAGCGCCTGTTACTAATAAAAAAATTTTTACAAAATTTTGAATTGGTATATTAATAGATAACCATACGCATAAGTGAATACTGCTATAGTAGCCTTTTCAGTACAGCTGTTCTCTTCGGTAAAGATATAACAATATGAAACATAGTAACAATTTGGCGTGCTTAAATATGTACATTCTCAATACATAGAAGGAAAACTACATATCTCATATTTGCACGCGTGAGAAATTTACATCTGCTTACTATACTCTATTTTTAAATTACGAAAAGCGGGAGAATCAAAATGTTTATTGATCTAACCAGCATGACTCCATATTCACAAACAATACAACCAGCTTCAGTTTTTATAGAAACCGATTTTTGAATCAAGCCTAAACGATAAATCTTCATTATGATAAAGCATAGACATTTAAAACGACTAAATATTATTGTAATGTATTTTACATTGACTTTTTCATAGTTTTATTTATCAATGCGATCGATTTTTATATTTCAATGATATCTGATTTCAAGAAATTTCTGTCTTTCTCAGATTTCAAATCTATAAATTGCATTAAAGTATTTTTTAAATTTTTGTTTAAGTATATTAATTCCACTTGTAGTCCAGTTAGTCATTGTGTACATTTCTTGTGATATTCGTTCCAACTTCATCTTCTACAGTTCGAATGTCTGTTTGAATTTTTTTAAACGTAGAATATTATTTAAAAATTTTTTTAATTAGTTTAAGGAGGAAGAAAAACAACAAGTTACTATATTATTTAACTTTCATTCTGATCTGAGATTTTTATTGAATTTATTCAAGTGCTCGAATATGGCATTTGTGTATGTAAATTTTGTTCATACGTTGATTACCGGGGAAGAGTTGATCTTAGTCCACGGACTACAAACTATTAAACAATTCAGTAAAAAAATGTTTGGAATATTTCTTTTTAAGCGTGCAGGTTTTTGAAAAAGTACAATAATAGTATAACTGTATTTGATTTGATAGCTTCAAAATACAATAAAATCAATAATAATTTGAGCGTGTTGTGTATATTTTTTTAGAAACCAATACAATACTTTAATCGTTTTACTACAAACATATCAGTATCAATTTTGTTTCGTAATTAGAGCTAAAGTTACTAAGAACATGTGCAAATTCAATTTTAATAATAACTTTGTTTTAATGTAGGAGACAATTACTACTTCCATTATAATTAGATTTTTTATTAATAATATACTTTGTTGTTGTATAAGTACCCCTGTAAAATAATCTATAAGCGGAAATCATTATGTAATTTATTATTATGGTTTTGGAATAATGAGTTTCTTCAGATGGGTTATGAAATTGTTTGAATGTAATGACAGATTAAATGTATACACTTCATCTGGAAGTGAAGATATTTCTATACTAGCTATATCACTTTTATAAAGATAGGATTGTTTTAGCAGTACACTTAATTTATTTTTAAGTATTACATTAAGATATAATATGCAGAATAGTATAGCTTGCATAAAATCATAGTGCAGCTGTATGATATGCCAAATGCTCGTACTGATAAAATAGAAGCACAATTTTTGATTATAGTATTTGTTATTCAATAGAAACCTGTTGATGTTTAAATTCAGACCAAGTTATACATCAAGTTACTGCAAAATTTTATTATTCTAGTTATTTTATAGGCTAGGATCATAATAATGATATATAATAAAAATTATGAAATTATGTGCGTGGTTATATCTTTTAAAAAATTCCTTTACAGCTCATCATATTCTTTAGTAGTACTCTTTCTTCATAATACTTTATTATGATATCCTTCCAATCCTTTTCTCTGTTGAAATAGATGAGAATTCAGCTTTACGAAATTCAACCCGAGAACCATGAATAAAGTGAGTTAAATGGTGGCGTATGGTAATGCTTGATATTGATCCAACAGTATTGTGTTAAAGTCTGCCTGATTTTTTTTCAGTTCTGTAGAATAATATATAAGTTTAATATCTAGTTTGATTAAAGCGGATATAGTGTACTATTAAAAGTTATGTTTATCATCATCAACATCAATAATAAAGATTGAAATGTAACATAACCGTTTCAATCAGTGATTATTTCTTATTAGACAGCAATACAAACTAAATGTTGTAAGCATAATGAATAAAACTAAAAATGCTAATTGTGTAATCTTCAAAACAGTCGTCTACAACTGTGTCTAAACGTGGCTACTGTGCTTGATTTTGGAGGGTTGTCGGTATAGTTTTTCTCTTTGGAGTAGTCAACCGTTCCGAGCAAGGTGTATCTTTTTGCCTGTTTTGATACTGTACACCTATAACACAAGCACGTCTTGATGTAATGGGAAATGCGTTCTGTGGGAATGACATACACTGGCATTGGTAAATCGTAGTCAGTGCTTGGAGTGAGTGCGAGCGCTTTGTTATTTGTTTTGTGTTTGTCATTATAAATATTTTGTACGTTATAAGTGAGACTATCCTACTTATCCGGGAAAGCCGATATCTGCGAGGAGCGAGCTTGGGAGAGAAGCTCGAGGACGGCTCGTTACTTGATTCTCGATTGACAGATGTGGCTCATCACAGAATTTCTTATCAGCATTATTTTTAAGTAACCATGTTAAAAAGGGCATACGTTACCCAAAAATTTTGGAACGATCATACGGAGGCCTTCGTGGATCTCATTCATCGTGCGTAGTCCAGATGTACTACTAGACTAAAGTATACTATACTAAAAGTAATAAAAGCTATAGTAATTCCTGCGGAAAAACAACAAACTGTGTTTATTGCAAAACGTATAGATGGGACTAACTCCTTCAACAAATTATGATGTGTAATTAAGATAGCAAACTGTGGTAAACATCCCTCCAGTAATAAAAATTATGATATTATTAACTGACACCGCAAGTTATCTTGACCAAAAAATCGCGATGCACAATACTTTCAGAACGCGTAACACAAAATTTTTTATGCCAACTTTTATAGTATAAATTTGTTAAAAACAGTTATTAAACTATAGATTTTTAATAAAATGTAATAACATGTTGATAAAACTGAAACCTGTAATGGCAAAATTCAATTGTTTTTTAAATTAATTTCACAATTACATAATTTCATTACAATTTAACTTATAAAAAAATGAAACTATTATTGTTTTTTTAAATTGTATGATATAATCATATTTATTTATTAACTGCCTTAAAAAATTGTTAGTATTATTTCATTTCATGTATGTATATTAATGAATCTGATAGAATGACACACGACGTAAAAAATTAATGATTACTTATGCCAACTGCTAATTATATAAAATGCTCTTAAACTTTACCGGCCAAATCCGGAAAAGTAAAACTTCCGGCCAATTATGCTGCTTCCAAAATACATCTAAACGGACAGAAACACAAAAAATTATTTAAATATAATTTTCGTTTAACCGTGAATAATTATTACATGTTTGGAAAATACAATGCATTTTATAAACGTTTAAGTTTATTCTTTATTGTAACAAGCGCCGCTGAAGTATTTTTACTGCTGGCGGCACTAAAGTACTTTTGCTGCGGCTTGAATAAACAAAACGTAGAACCTCATAAAAGTGTCACTTTAGTCTTGCTCAAACTGGCATTCAACTTCTATAATAATAAAAGGTATTTTTTTAATTATTAATTGATACCACGATTTACTTTGATTATTATATAGTAATTATATAAAGGTAATTAAAGTTTGGAATTTATTTTATCTTCAATAAATCAAGTGATATCTAACAATCAGCGCTATTTTAGACTCGAGCATTATTACTTTCTAGAAAGAGAGCGTATAACATGATCACAGTGAACTCTATACTAACTGGAATAGATGCGACCGCACAGAAAAACGTGCAAAGTTTGAATTTATGCAACCCGCCGTTATGACGTATCTTCATTTCCTTCTAACCAATAGAATCTAATGGCGCATACCTTGTTATTGATATTAAAATAGATTTATAGCAAATAATAATTGTTTTTTTAAATTTTTATTGACAATATACACATATTAAACCCCTTAATTAAGTAAATGAATACTATTTATACATTAACAATTTTTAAAAATAATTAATTTTGTCATTTTTGTCTGACACTGGCCTCCTTGCCAAGCATATCAAAATTTCGAAGTCTTGCATTGTTGAGAAAGAATTGTAAGCAAAATGTAATTAATATGCGCGCATGTTCAGTAACATTTATATATTAAGTCGTAATGTAGACCGCGTATAGTACAGACGGTGTTATAACTGTATTCATTTAGTTAATCTTGTAATATATCTTAACAGTACAAATTATAGTGTTTCAACCACTGACAACCTGCTTAATAAAGTTTAATAGGTTATGGGCCCAGTGGACGTGAAATATTAGTAAAGTGGATCGTAAATCAGTTTTACGTGTGTACAGTAAAGATGGCTGACAAGATTGACGTAGGATCCATCAGCAAGTTTGATGGCAAAAACTACCAGCAATGGAAGTTTCAAATGAAGTGTGCTCTACGTGCAAAGGGTTGTTATGAGATTACCACTGGAGAACTCATAAAACCAGAGTCAAAAGAAACAAAAGAATTTGCTTCTTGGAACAAGATGGACGCCGTAGCTATGTTCACCTTAACGTCGGGTATGGAGCTTTGCGCAAATCACTTTAGTAGAGAATTGTACAAGTGCAAAGAAATAATGGATCGGTTGGACACCATCTACCAACAAAAATCTGAAATGAATAAAATGATGTATCAAGAACGTTTCCATCAGTACCGAATGAATCCAAATGATAGTGTTGCGCTTCATGTTGCTAAAGTAGAAAACTTAGCTAAACAAATTAGAGAATCTGGTGACGTAATTAGTGATGTAGCAGTGATGACGAAAATGCTTACTTCATTACCAGATAAATTTAAAAGTGTCAGGCAAGCGTGGCTATCAGTAGAAGAGAAACGTCAGACGATTCAAAATCTTACTGCAAGATTGCTTGACGAAGAAGCAAATCTAGCAGCGGTAGAAGAAGTTGACAATGCGTTTACGGCACAAGTGAAACTAAAACCAACTGTAAATACCAAGCATAAAAAGAAATTCACTTGTTACAATTGTCAAAAGAAAGGGCATTTGCAAGAGATTGTCCTAATCCAACAAAAAACGAAACTCAAAAAAGTACCAAAGCAGATGACAAATCGAAACCACAAGGAAACGTATCAGCTTTTACAATAGAAGAAGATTTTGTCTTTGTGACGGAATCAAAAGATGATACTTGGATATTAGATAGTGGTGCATCTGGACACATGAGTTTTAAGCGCGAATTTTTTCATACGTTTGAAGAATCCGATAATGAAACTTCAGTGACATTAGGAAACAATAAAACTCTTGCAGTAAAAAGGCAAAGGAACCATTAAAATACGTAAATTATTAAACGGTGCGTGGCATGACGCAATAATAACAAATGTGCTATATGTTCCTGACCTTCGAAAGAATTTGTTTTCAGAAGGAGTTATTACGCGCAAAGGAATGAAAATAGTAAAAGAAAACAAGCACGCATATATTTATGAAAACAATAAACTTACGGCTAGTGCAGCACGTGTATCGAACAATCTTTATTACCTACAGTTTAATACTATCGTTTCTTATGAAGGAAATGTGGTAACGGATACTGAGAAGTTTGAAATGTGGCATAATAGACTTGGACACGTCAATTTCAAAACGTTGAAAGAAATGGCATCAAAAGGTTTAATTGAAGGAATAGATTTAAAGAATGTTGATCGAAAATTTTGTGAAGCGTGCGTTTACGGTAAACAACATAAACTTCCTTTCTTGCGCGTAGTACGAAATACGAAACCGTGTGAGTTAATGTACAGTGACCTTTGTGGGCCAATGTCAACATCGACAATAAACGGTGCTAATTACTTTGTTCTATTTAAAGACGATTGTACTGGTTACCGAGTAGTGTACTTTATCAAACATAAGACAGACGTGTTTGAATGTTTCAAAAATTTTGTTACTACGTGTAAAAACAAATTTGGTTATTCAATAAAAACATTACACGTCGATAATGGAACTGAGTATATTAACACACATTTTCGGCAGTTTCTAATAAAAACTGGAATTGACATAGAACGAACAGCTCCATATACTCCACAACAAAATGGTAAAGCAGAACGCGAAATGCGGACAATTGTCGAAAGTGCGCGATCGATGCTATATCAAAAGGATTTACCTGCCAATTTATGGGGTGAAGCTGTAAACACAGCAGTGTATATATTGAACCGAACTTTGAATAGTAAAACAGAGAAAACACCTTATGAATTGTGGACTGGAAAGAAAGCCAATTTAAGTCACGTTAAAATATTTGGGTGTGACGCATACATGCACATTCCAAAAGAAAAACGTACAAAGTTGGATTCGAAAAGCAAAAAATTAATGATGGTTGGGATCCAATACGGAGTATCACAAGAATCTACAAAACTAATAGGATTTTCCGATTCTGATTTCGCGAATGATACCATTACAAGAAGATCAACTTCGGGGTATATTTTCAAACTGAACGGAGGAGCCGTTACTTGGTCCAGTCAACGGCAACGGACGGTCTCGCTTTCTACGACTGAAGCGGAATACATAGCAGTATCCAATGCAGCAAGGGAAACGATTTGGATACGACGTTTATTACATGATCTCGGAGAACTCGATAAGAATCCAACAATTTTATGTGTAGACAATCAAAGTGCAATTCGACTTGTGAAAAATTCGGAACATCACAAACGCACTAAACATATCGATATAAAACATCATTTTATACGAGAAAAATGTGAAAACGGAGATATTGAAGTTGTTTATGTGCCATCTGATGAACAATTGGCGGATATAACAACCAAACCGATCAGTAAAGAAAAATTTAATCGTTTGAAATCACTCTTTGGTATGCGTGAAAGAGTAACTACGTAATTATATTAGAATATATTTAGTTATTTGTTTGTAATAAGTTTTTCTTTGTAATGTTAACAATCTTGAATTTATGTTTTCTTTTTGCTAACAATTAGTGGGAGTGTTGAGAAAGAATTGTAAGCAAAATGTAATTAATATGCGCGCATGTTCAGTAACATTTATATATTAAGTCGTAATGTAGACCGCGTATAGTACAGACGGTGTTATAACTGTATTCATTTAGTTAATCTTGTAATATATCTTAACAGTACAAATTATAGTGTTTCAACCACTGACAACCTGCTTAATAAAGTTTAATATGCATGGTGATTCAACCGACATTTAATAAAACATGATGCAATATTCTGTATTAATTGAATTTCATGCAAGTCTTCGAAAATAAATTCTTCTGTTGGTGGGTGTTGAGGAACAAATAAATATAAATTCCTAGTGAAATTATTAATTGTTCTGTTAATTAACAATTTTTTTATGTTTATGATTGGATTTTTGCATCCATAAGCAACACAGTATATCACCATGATTTTCGTTTGATTTGAAATATTATGTATAACTGATTGAATATACACCCAGACAGTGTTGTAAATTATCTATATAAATTCATATAGATAAATTAATCTAGATTAATATTTTTTATCTATTTATATGTATCTAGATACAATCAAAAAATATATAAGTTATATGTATCTGTATATATATATAATTTTTTATTTAAATTTTTTAAATAATATTTATAAAAAATCCAGTGTCTCGTAAAATTCCAGTTATAATATGTGTTTTTCTGCAGTAATTTTCCGCCTTCCATAGTAGTTCTTCAAATGAACTCCATTTATCGTTGTTACTAGATAGATTATTTCATCTATTATCTGTTATCTATATAAATTTGGAATAATTTATCTATTATCTAATACTAGATAATTTTTGAAAGAAAAAAAATGTATCTATATCTATATAATTTAAAAATTATCTATTTACAACACTGCACCCAGATAGCAGTAAACTTGCAGCAAGTTTGATTTCAGCTTGCTTTTTTCTTGCCAAGTTTACGAATCTTGCTGCAAGTTTGCAGCAATGTTGGTAATATTGGCAACTTTGACGACACACGCATGAGAAATTTGAGTAGCTTGCTGCAAACTTGCTGCAAGTTGCTGCAAGCTTGCAGAAAACTTTCTTTTTCAAATTTACAGTACGCAGGCGTAAACGCATAAATACCGGCGCATGTCTCGCCATTTTTATGTTAATCATGTTAATAAAAGTCATGTCTGTCATTTACATGGTGTTTGTATTCTAACACATTATTATTTAGTTCTGTGTTTACTCATCGTAGACTTTTTAGGTGAGTATTATTGCATTTTAGTGCACTTATTGGATTGCATCTTAGGTTTGTATACTTATTCGATTAAAAATTTTAAATAATTTTGCAAACACTAGTAACCAAGTTTGAGATGTATGCTCGTGTATTGTGTAATAATATGATTTTAAATTATTAAAGTTTTGCATGCGTTTAGCTTATTTAACATTACCATCAAATGAGCAATTAAAGTTATTCCTAATTTTATGTTTCAGGTCAACAAACCTAGCGATGAATAGAACAGGTGGAAATGGAACAGAATTAAAACAAATAGATAATACCTAATGAAGTTGTAACTAGTTTGTAGAAACAAGTCTTTATTTAATTACAATATCAGTAAGCAAAATAATTTTTTGTTTTTCTTTGTACCTTGCTTCAAAGTACAGCGATATTACTGAAAGTTTGACGAATTTCCATGACAAGTAACTTTAATATGTCTGTAAGTAAGTAAGTCTTGCGATTGCATGTCTCAATAGCATTTTTACAAATTTTAGACTTTGCCCCTACTGTAACATTTCTACAAATTCAAATCTTGTCATGGCAAGACTTAACAATATTACTGCAAGTTTGTCGAAACCTGCAGCAAACTTGCTGCAAGTTTGTCGAAACTTGCAGCAAACTTGCTGCAAGTCTCCAAACTTGTCATGACAATATTGCTGCAAGTTTGTCGCGACAAGGTTGTCACAAGCTTGTTATTGCTTCCTTAGCCAACTTGCAGCAAACTTGCTGCAAGTCTCCAAACTTGTCACGACAATATTGCTGCAAGTTTTAAAGTTGTCATGACAAGTTTGCTGCAATCTTGATACAAGCTTACATTGCTGTTTGGGCAGTAACTTTCATTTACTTCACCATACGTGCGGTATCGGGACTATATTAAATGCTTTCTACACTCGTTAAACTGTAAGATACGCAGGTAAAACTTAAAATTGAAACCGAACACCTGGCACCGTTCACTATGTGCTAATAAGGGTGAAAAAGATAGAGATACGTCAATATGGCTATCTCTGTTGTTTTGCCCCTGACACGAACTTCGGGTCTGTTTACAACCGTCGCGTCCATTCCAGTTAGTATAGAGTTCACTGCATGATCAAGAATCTAATGTTGCATATTAGCTAAGTTGTCAACCACGCATGAGGGTTGGTAACATGTAAGTAGATGATAAACATGGATGCTAGTATTTTATGTATGTGTAAGAAATAAATTAAATCCGCTAACATCATATGTTTAAGTAAGAACCCAATAATTTGAAACCTGGTTTCAGAAGTGGGATCAGTGAAGATAATGTAATGTAACCTTAGTTGTGTTCTTTTCAACTGTTTTTAACTGACCGACAAGATCTAAGCTACTCTGATTACCTACGGCAACTTAAGAAGTGTTTTTTTTTTTAGTTTAATATCACTACACCACAAGTGTACTACGTTATTTACCCCTCGACTGCTAAGAAATTTTCGGATCACTTTAAGTGTAGCTTAATTTAACCTCAAGTTGCTTATTTATACGATTCATACAAAATACACAATACAGCAGTTTATTTGAAAACGTCAAAGTTCGTCAAGGATCAGATCAGTTCAAATGTAGTTAGGGTTTGGTTCAACGTAGGGAAAGTTAGCCCCCCACCAACGCAAAATGAATTATAACTTACTACATAATTAAGTGCTAATTTAGTGCCAGGCTCCAAAATTTAGTGTTCGATCGGTTTGGCAAAAAATTGGGTTTATATTGGGGGGTGCTGACACTAAGCTGGACCCCCCATTTACAAAAACCAATACCATGCATACTAATATAAAAAAAAAACCTGCAATAATTAAGTGCTAAATAGGTGCTTTAAGAATCCGATCAGTAGAAGATACTTATTATTTGCTTAAAAAAAATTGTACTAAACAATTACATACATCAAAACATTGGACTTGGAGGACAATTTCACACGTTATATTAACAAGAGTAAAACTACCTTAAAAAATTAGGCGCTGAAGAGTGTTGTACATTAAAAAAATCGTCTTTTAACGTATGATTAAAATTTGTAATCGCAGAGTTAAGTTGAGCGTTGAAAAAACACTACTATTATTTGGTTAAAAAAGTAAATATAAAGAAGACGAGCTTAAACTTGAAATCACGTGTAACGTGTTAATATAATAAACGGTAATAAGTAATAATAATAATAATGAATAACTTTGTGATGTAACCCACTCGCCTTTGAAATTTAAAACTCCGCGAAGAAAATAGGGTCAGGCATTTTACAGTTTGATAATAATTCATATCTAGTTTTTATTATTACAGTAAATGGATTGAGCTAAGAAAATTAAAATCTATAAAACAGAGAAATCATACAATTATTAAAACAAATTTTTGCGACCCACGGCATACCAAAATATTTTATTTCAGAAAATAACCCGTACAATAGTTATGAATTTCTTAAATTTGCTAGAAATATTAATATAAATGTAAGGTTTTCAAGTCCTAGATACCCAAAAAGTAATGGGATAGCTGGAAAGACAGTTGGGGTATAAAAAGGAATTTTAAAAAAGTCTAAAGGGACAGGAGGAAAAATGATCAAACTCTACCGCAAAAAAATACACTAGTAGTAAGAGCTATGGGAATTCTAGAACACCGATCAAAAAGCTATGAAGATTCTGGAACATTGAGCTCAAACTAATGAGGATATTGGAACACCGCGCCAGAAGATTCTGGAACACACGATTCTGCGATTTGTCTCTGATGGTTTGTGAGTGACTCCGCGACCGGACTCGCAAGGTTACGGTGGTGGTGATGGTCAAGCAATGTGATGTCCGCGGTTTTGATTGTTATCTGTAGGGTGTTATTTCCATAGTAGGTGTAGTCCACCCTCTCACATACCAAAAAGTACAGTCTATATTGATGGTGTTCCACTGCATAGTACACATGTTTCACACGCATCTGGATGCTAGATGTAAACTCAATTAGTATAAATTAGATTGTTATCTTTTTGACATTATCGTCGTCGTCGTGCACCTGTGACTGAGAAAGTTCCGCTACGTAGAACACATGTTTCACGTGCATGCATCTGGATGCAGGATGTAATCTTAATTACCATAAATTAGATCGTTATCTTTTTGTCGTTATCGTCGTCGTACATCTGTGACTAAAAGAGTTACGTTACATAGAACACATGTTTCACGTGCATGCATCTGGATGCCGGATGTAAACCCAATTAGCATAAATTAGATCGTTATGTTTTTGTCGTTATTGTCGTTGTGCACCTGTAACTCAGGGAGTTTTTGTAAGGTATTATTTGCATAATGAGCTGTAGTCCACTCGTCTACCTGCCATAAAGTGTCTAGACTGAAGGTGTTCCGCTACATACCACACATGTTTCACATGCTTCTGGATGCCGGATGTAAACTCAATAAGCATAAATTAAATCATTTTTTTGTCATTGTCGTCGTCGTCGTGCACCTGTCTGTCTGACAAACAAGTTTCAGCACGATGGCGGAAACTGTCTAGATAGAGGATTGGGTTGCATAGCGGGTGTGGTCTAGAGACAGATAGCTGCACCTACATAGTCTGCATGTATCAATTGCCACTCTAACCTCTACATATCATGTGAATAATAATAATAATAATAATTTGTAAACGTTTTATTTGAAATTACGTGTTTAATTCGAATCGGACACAGTCGATCGGTATTAGTAATCATGTTAAAAGCACCAGCTATTGTTATTGATGTTCAATGCTTCACAACATCGAATAAAAAAATGTTTCTAAAAGAGCTGGCTGCATATGCTAAGGACAGGCTGCCGTGGTTCTTTGAAGTCACCGAAAAGAGCACACAACTTAGAGATGCCGACGATGCCGGGTATTCAAAGTACGCAAACAGAAATTACTGTTGATAATCAAACTCTAGCGCAAAGGAATACACTAGTAGTAAAAGAGCTGATAATTCTTAAACATCGATCAAAAAGCTATGAGGATTCTGGAACACCAAGCTCAAACCAATGAGGATTTTTGAACACCGCGCTAGAGAATTCTGGAATACACGATTCTACAATTTGTTTCTAATGGTTTGTGAGTGACCCCGCAACCGGACTCGCAAGGTCAAGGTTGTGGTGGTGTTGGTGGTCAAGCAATTTGTTGTCCACGGTTTTGATTGCTATCTGTAGGCAGTGTTGTGCATTATCTAGATGAAATTATATAGATAATTCATCTAGATAATTTTTGATCATCTTTTTCCTTATCTAGATAAAAGTATTGAACATTATCTAGGTGATTATCTAAGATGATCTTTCGGTTATCTATCATGAAATTATTTAGATACATTTTTTGTTTAGATTCGTTGTTTTGTAATTTTTATATTTACAAACATAATATTGTTTGTAATGTCTGTGGTAATGTAATACGGTCCAGATCGCTAAAACCTGATAAATAATCGCCGTAGATGCTTCGCATTTTTGCAGCTCTTCTGCTGACAAAAACTAGACTCACATGACCTTGAGCGTAAATACATGCAATACGAGATATAAACAAAAACACAACTCAAATTACTTTTTGAAACTGAACCAATTGCTTGCGATAAGTATCTTATCGTCTTTAGAAACAATAATAAACTTTTTGATATACATAGGTACATTTATTCAATACATTATCTTGCACGATTCAAACATTGAGATTAACAACTACTAATTCTGTAGTTTTGAAAATTTAATTAGTTGAAGTGCTTACACAGCAAAACTATGCCCAAATAAAAAAAATGCTTGATTGAGAAAGAGAAAATTCACGACTTTTTGAGCAGTTGAAAGTGACAAACCTCGATACACGTGATTTAGAGTTCTTTTAGAAGACTATTTAAATCATGGAGCTTTTAGCTTACTCTTTAAATCAACTTGTTGAGTAAGTAATATTAACGTTAAATTAAAGTCGCAATAAGATCCTAATGTAGACCGCGTAGACTAAAAACGCTCCTATATAAATCTATGATGTAAATTATTATATGAGTACAATTACTGACAACCTGTCAAATATAATTAAGAAAACTGCATTTGGATTTGTTGCACTTACAATTACAAAAAATACCGAGCAGAGCATAAACTGTTTAAAATAACCCAAATTTTTTAGAAGAAACAAAACTGTTTGCGTTTTTTTTAAAGACAAAAGCTAATTCTTTAAGCGATCGCTGATGTAAGCTCTCAAAATTTAAAATACAATAAATTTTTGAGGATTAGTTGGTTTTTTGTGAAAAATTTGCTTAAAATATCGAACTACAAATGATAACTTAAATTTAAAAAGAAAAAGCAATAATTCAGGGAGTGTGACTAACGGCTATGACCGATAATTTTTATAATTTTTTAGGTTCAAACTGATGTCGATATCAAAGCTAGATTTTTCCTAACTGTTACAAAGGAAAACTAATTAAGTTTACTAGACACTTCTCCATTTGTGAAAAAGTTATTGATGAAACATATCAATTTCGGCGCTAATTGAAAGACTTTATAGTCCTGATCCCTGATAGTGTAAGTTTTGCTTAGCAATGAAAATTTTGAAAGGACCATATTGTATCAAGAAATTTGTTTTATATTTTACAATATAGTAGGTCATTAAATCAATAAGATTTGTCATGTTTTTTTTTGATTTTTATTTTTTTTCAATCTGTCTTTCAGTTTTTTAATTAGTTAATTTAATAAACAATGATATTGATTGGTATTGATGATGATGATAATTAAATGGTAACAATTAATTATTACCTGTTTGTACCTATTTGATAGAATCATCTATCGTATTATCTACGTAAATTATAGATTATCTTATCTATTATCTAGATTAATTCTTCAACTTTTATCTAAATCGTTATCTATATAAAAAAATTGGAAATTATCTATTATCTCATCTAGATAAAAATTTAATTATCTATGCACAACACTGTCTGTAGGGTGTTATTTGGATAATGGGTGTAGTCAACTCGCTCACCTACCGGAAAGTAGAGTCTAGATTGATGGTGTTCCTCTATAGAGCACATATGTTTCATACGCATCTGGATACCAGATGTAAACTCAATTAGCATTTGTCGTTATCGTCGTCGTCGTGCACCTGTGACTGAGGGAGTTCCGCTAGATAGCACACGTGTTTCACGTGCATGCATCTAGATGCCGGATGTAATCTCAATTAGCATAAATTAGATCGTTATTTTTTTGTCGTTATCGTCGTCGTGCACCTGTGACTGAGAGAGTTTTTGTAAGGTATCACTTGCATAATGAGATGTAGTCCACCCGTCTACCTGCCGTAAACAGTCTAGACTGAAGGTGTTCCGCTACATAGCACACATGTTTCACATGCATCTGGATGTCGGATGTAAACTCAATTAGCATAAATGAAATCGTTATTTTTTGTCATTATCGTCGTCGTCGTGCACCTGTCTGTCTGACAAACAAGTTTCCGCACGATAACCGAAACTGTCTAGACTGAGGGTTCGGTTGTATAGCGGGTGTGGTCTAGAGACATATAGTTGCACCTACGTAGTCTGCATGTATCAATTTTCTTTCTAACCTCTACATATCAAGTGAATAATAATGACATTAAAATGTTTTATTTGAAATTACGTGTTTAATTCGAATCGGACACAGTCGATCGGTATTAGTAGTCATGTTAAAAGCTCCAGCTATTGTTATCGATGTTCAATGCTTCACAACATCGAATAATTTATTGTTTCTAAAAGAGCTGGCTGGATATGATGGTAAACGAACTGGTCATTTCGTATTTATACCGCCATTTGCATGGTCTTGTTTGGATATAAAACATCAGAGGCTGGTCTCATGGTTAAGAACAAACCATCATTGTATTCGCTGGGAAGATGGATTCGTCGATGCTAATCTTTTTCCTCAAATTCTTCAACAATTAACGATGAAGGTAAGTGGCGTGTACGTGCAGGGTCAAAAAAAAGCTGCACTTTTACAGTAGCACATTGTCGCTCTGGTCATCGAAATTGACGAACACAATGAAAAATGTGCTTAACAACTGTTTCTTCCATATGCAGCCTACTTATTGTGCATTATATACTGTATATCATTTATATAATAATCACATTGCATTGTTAGATTAAGTGATTGATTGATTACCTGTTGTCGAATGATATGTATTTGGTGATGATTATGATAATAATAATAAAAATAGCAATTACAAATATTTGTATAGTTTTATTTGTCTATGATTATCATACATTATAATACGACTACTACCGTTACTAACCCTACCACTACAATATAATATCTTTAGCATAATTCCAAGCCATTTTACATATACTTTGTTAGCTTTACGTTTTAAAATCCTTTCGATGTGGTAAATATCGGAATATTGAGTTTTCTGTAATTTTTTCTCGTAAAAACCACCAGATATGAGACGATTATGCATATCTTGAAGCAGGTAAGTGATGGGGTTGGTAATTTGCACCTTGACAATTTAAAACAGTTTTTCATACCAATTTAGAATATATCCTTTGACGAATGCACCCTTAAACTTGGAAATTCAAACAATATCGTTAACTTTATAACGAGGCTTGTCGCGAAAGGTTTTTTATCGATTATATACCCAATGCAGATTCGAGTTCTTAGTTACAGACTTTGGTTTCATCTTAATTGTTCTATGTACGGTATTGTTGCAGCTACGCGTAATTTCAGCAATTGCATCGATCCATTTGTAACAGCCTTTTAAACTGAATATTGTATACAGACGATTCTTTATGGTTCGGGAAACTCGTTCCGAAATCAAAGCTTTCATGCTGCTATATGTAAAACAATAATTAATCGAAGAATCTTTCATAAGTTTAGAAAATGAAGCGTTGTAAAAGTCTTTGCTGGGGTTGGTTTGTAGATTTGTAGAACTTCTGCCGCTTGTTCTTAAAATATCCGCTATAGCTTTGGTAATTTCTTAACCCGTCTTTGTCTTTACGCCTTTTGTCCATAGATTTTTTGAATAACAGTCAATCACGACTAATATAAATTGGTATCCTTTATTTTCCTTTGCATACGGTATAAATTTGGTTAAATCTATCTACCAGAGATCATCATAAGCCTTAATGATGGTCTTACAACAAGGAAAGTTTTTCCTCGTCTGTTTGTGTAACTCATTTACCACATGTTGCTACGACATTATCATTATTATTATTATTATTATTATTATTATTATTATTATTATTATTATTATTATTATTATTATTATTATTATTATTATTATTGTTATTATTATTAGCGACAAGCGACAACACGCAATCGTTCAATATGGTTAATTTATTGCTTAAATCATGTACCTCGCTTCTTAATAGTTGCAAGAGTGTCTTGTATTTTACGTTAAATCCCGCATCGAATAATGCCCTAACAGTGGCGCATCTAATGTACTTTCGACAAGATTATCAAGTTTGATTCTCATCGGTTGACTGGCAAATTTTGCATTGAATCTAACTGCGACTTTACAAACGTTGAAATCGTGTTTAAAGAATGTTTGTTAATATTCTCATTCATCGTTCGTGAAATATCATCGATTCGCTTAGACATTTTTGTTAATTTCCCACCAATCAAATTTAAACGTGTTGTTGTGGTATTCTGTACAGTGATCTGATGTTCGCCAGTGACTGCATCAACATAGGCTTTAGTTGCAGCATCCGTATTGTTTACACGTTCGCCGATATTCAGGAAACGCTTTCCTGTAAAATTACATTTTTTGTTCATAGTATTTCAGATTTAGAAGTGCGTTGTGGGGTTCGATTGGATCTGCAATGTTTACCAATCGCTTATTGTTCATATAGTAATCATTATCGACGGTTACTTTAAAGCTAACAACTCTCGGTCCCTGTTGAACTACAACACGTCGTGTATTTCCATTCAATTGACCGAATTTATCAACGGACGTGATCATTATGTACAAACATCAAATCATCTCGATGATTAAGTAGATTTATTTTTTATTCTTTATACATTGTATTGTTAAGATATATCGTCATCTACAACAACGGCAGTAGTAGATCTATCACCTGGATGCTGGTGATCCTTTAGCAATTTCTTTGCACCATCTATAAGAATGGGACTTAGTAACGTTGTCGTGCCAGCTTTTTGTTTCTCAAGATTTGTAAGCAATCGTAAAAATATTTTGCGTAATGTTGATGCAATCGCTTCAAGCTTATCTACACGATCGTAAACTGTTGTTATCACGCTGGGAACCGATATATCCACCGTTGTCGCTAAACCATCGGTTTGATTACGAATATGTTGCAACGCATTTTCTATTGTGGTTAAACGGTTAGGTATGTGATCACCGATAAGGTAAGGGTTTTTTGCAAACATCTCAATAAACTTTTCATCAACGCACGTTTTAACGTATGTGGGTATCATGTTTATAATACCGCTAATATCGTTAGTAGTATAGTAGGGCCGGTTCTGGATCACTCGGGTAAGATCGGTAAGAGATCGTGGAGTTTCGTTGCTATCGTTTTGTTTCGGATATGCTCGAGTTGCATTCGTATTTGGTAAGTCGAGATAGATCGTATTGGTGGTGGGGGAATTGCAAAACGTCGTGGGAGTTGTTTTGTTTCAGTTATGCTCGGTTCTTGCTCTGTCGGAGAAGTTCGTAGTGATGGTGGGGATGCTGTTGTGTGTATATAAAGGTGATATTTGTGAAGATTTAATATTAGTATTTTAATAACCTTTATTTGTTTTAATAAATTGAAAGAAGTTAAGATGGAATCATTTTTTGTAAACTTGAACGAAACTTCTCATTTGGTTCCTTATCTAAGTGCTAGAAGTCTATCAATAAATGAGCAGTATAAAATTAAGTGTTTTAGTAAACTCGATGGTAAATTTGGAGAGCAAGTGATTGTCGAATGCCAAGATTTTAAAGTACCTCTACCACAACGATTTATTAACAAGTTTTCGATTGAAGACATCTATCTCGTGAGCCGAGGAGCTGTTGGTGAAACAACAAACATTGAATTTATTCAAAAATAAAATAACAGAGTTATAATGTATGACATGTAAATCTTTAAAAATGTAAAGTTGAAATAAACAATAAATGTCTGAATTAATGATACGTTTTTTATTTTACTATTGCAGCTTTTATCATACCTTAGTAGATATATTAGGCAGTAGGTGATAGTAGGGAAGAGAGAGAAAGTTTATAACATTTTGATTCGAATTAAATAATATATTTTAGTTTGATTTATTGTTATTTATGCAATACTGTTTTTGTTTATCCAGCTGTTGTGAGATTCATCAAAGCCTAACCATTTTACATACATTTTAGTACCTGTCTTTCGTAAAATTCTTTCAATTAAGTACGTATCCGGATGTTTAACTTTTTGTAATTCCATTTCATAAAAACCTCCTAAAATATTGTCCCCTTTTATGTCTTTTAGCAAATAGGTAGTTGGGTTAGTTAGTTTAACTTTTCTAATTATAAAAATTTCATTAGACCAATTAGGAGTATACCCCTTTTCAAATGCATTCCTGTGTTTGCTAATTCTTACATGATCCCCCAACGAAAATTTGTTATTTTTGTTTGCTATTTTTATGTGTGAATATGCAGATTGTAAAATAGACTTTTCGTTGTTTTTGTTAACCATCGATGGTTTCATTTTAATTGTACGATGAAAAGTGTTATTGTATAGATTTGTAATATCATCTAATATGTTTATCCATTTGTAATTACCATGTAAACTAAATCGTTTCCACATTATGTTTTTCAAAGTTCGATTAACACGTTCTACAATTGATGCTTTTTTTGTACTAAACGTACTATAGTGATTAATATTATACTTTTTCATCAAGTTTTTGAATGTACTGTTGTAAAATTCTAATCCTTCGTCGGTTTGTAGGTTTTTTGGTAAATGCTTTAAACGTGATAATATTTTTTCCATTGCGTCAGTAACATGTTTTGCATTTTTTAATTTTAAAGGAAGTGTCCATACATATTTCGAAAAACAATCAATTACAACAAGTATGTATTTAAATTGGTTGTTTTGTTTTGAAAACGAAATCATATCGACAAGATCAGCTTGTAATGTTTCATTAATACCTTTTATTATAACCCGACGTCTTTTGAAATTTCTTCGTGCAGGCTTATGCAATTCTAAAACTATATCTCTTTTTATAGAAGATGGAACAGATTTTTTTGTTGCTTTTCGTCTAGGCATTTTTACACTGAACCACTTTCTATTTTGACAGGACATTTAACTACTATTTCAACATATAACGTTTTCAAATATCTTATAGCAGTTTGATTTTCGTGATTGCGTACTTCAAACGATATCTTGTCTCCTAATTTAAGTCGACGATTAGTAACCTGCTCGCTTGTATAAGGTTTTCCATTTATCTTTAGTATAACGTTTTCAAGATTTATAGATAAATTATCAATTATACCATTTTCCAATGGGAATGAATAAGAACTTTTGTCTGACCATATCATATATTTATTATCTAAAAGTCTGTTTGTCTGAAATAATAAAATATGGTTGTAAAACATATTAGGCATTGTTTTATGTGTATCATTTTGTACTTTTTCAACAGATATTTGAGTATGTTTAATTATATGGCGACCAAATTTATCTAAAGTCATTGTTTTATTCAATTATTTGCGCTTCACGTACTTCTTCTATGATAGAAACAATTTCGTTTCGATGACCTGTATGGCCTGCTGTTTCAGATGCTACTAACAACCTCAACCTATCAACTAATTCGTTTACATCATCCCAATAAATATAATCAATACGACGATTGTTTACTTCTTTGAACATTCCTTTTCCTATTGTTTTTTTGAATCTTTTTGGTGTTTCCGAATACCCTGGCTGTACAAAATATAACGGAGCAATAATTGATTTATATTTGTCATATCGTGTTCCTTGTATGTGACCATTAGGATCAAAGTTACTTCTGCAAGCATTACTAATATCTAAAATTTCTTTGTATATATGCAAATCTCCTTCAGTATATGTTACTGGAGTGTTTTTAAATAATAATTCATACAGTCCAGGGGTTCCATTGTATATTTTTCCATCTACTTTTATATCTGATCCAATAAACTCTACTGCTGATGTTCCTATAAAAACTTTTCTTGAAAACTATCATGCCTTATTCCAGTTCTGTGATCAAACTGCCTTTTTTTATCATGAACCATAGCATCTATATATCTTCTAGGCAATTCATCAAACTCTGCTAAGTATTCATTATAGATATTGCTATCAAGAATGTTTTCTATATTTCGGTTACTTTCTTCTACCGAATGTTCAATTAAATCATCTAATTCGTAATCGTCTACCTCAACTGAAGGTTCTGAAATTATAACGTCTTCTTTTAAATTCGAAATTGTAGCAGCATTATGATCAAAAATATTTTGATCTTTTGGTTCATACAATTTTTCATCTTTTAACGATTGAATTTTTTTTTGAAGATTTGAAAGTTTTGTACTCCATGCTGGAATGGGAGTAGATTCCACAACAGTATTTTCGTGTTTCAGTTTTTTTGAGCTTAGATTTTGTTCATCTTTATTGTTAACAAAAGACAACTTTGTATTTTTAGCATTTAATTGATCTGAGATAGTTTCCAAACGTTTAGTTATAGGAAAAAATGCTTTGTCCTTTGTAATTTCGCCCTGCTTTAGTAATTCAAACTTTTTTTTTACTTCTTCTCTTTTTTTGATTAACCTTTTGGTTAATTCTTCTTCATTCGATAAATTTGATAAATTATGGTACGATTGCATTCTGGACGAACCTTAACGTACGTTTATTTTTTTGTTTACTACTCAAATATGCTTCTACAGTGCCTTATAAACCTTTAACAAAAACAATTATCTGCAAACTGAATAGCTTACAAACATAGCAGAAATTTAACCAACACTAAACCACAAATAATTTATTGATCAGCTTGCAAACTAACCACATTCAATTTAAGTGGTTTGTAAAGCGGTTTGCGCACAAACCATAGATAAAATAAGCGGTTGTTAAGCAAACCACATTTAAAGTAGGCGGTTTGTAAAGCGGTTTGCGCACAAACTATAGCGGTTTTATTATTGTTAATCAAGCAAATTATATATAAACCATGCAGCGATTTGTTATAAATATATAATGAGAATAAATATGAGGATGTATTAATAACTTAATTAATATAATGGTTTATATAGTTTATAATTTTTTATTGCGGAATGGGTTGAATGAATGAATCAAATCCTTTTCTGTATCTGCCAGAATTAGTATCTCTTTCTTTATCGATAACTAAAAAACCATAATTTTCGTTCCAACAAAATGAAGACATCTTCTTAAAATCGTCAAATGTTAAATCGGTACTGACATTATCCTCATAAATATGATGTAGATTTAATACATCTTGTTTGAATACTATTATAAAGTTGGCATTATCTCGAATTAATTGTTTTGGAATGCGGCTATAGGTTTGACATAAGTAAAAACAATCTATGTTATTGTGACGACCCATGCTAAAATATTCTCTCATTAGATTTTGTTTATCACACGCCACATCATCAAAAATAAATACGGAATTGGATTTTGCTTTAGATGGTGGAGGTATGTTACTTTCTAAATTACTAAAAGAAAAATAATTTATACCCTCAATAGGCGTTAGCAATTTTTCTAAATATTGATATTTTGGTTGAAAAAGAGATTTAGAATAAACATAAACGTTTTTAAAACGCAATCCATTAATGTGTTCAATTAAGCTAACCATTACATTGGTTTTTCCACAATTTGATGGTCCAACAATAAGACAACGAATAGTTGATGGTAATAACTGACCGTGTCTCTTATAGGTTTCCATATTTTTTATATCGTTATTTACAACTTTTAGTGTCATTGGTTGTTGCACTATTCGCATTTTGATAAAAACTAAAAGAAAAAACGTGTTTGTCAAACATATAAATATAACTAAATTTCAATTCAGTTAGTTAGTGCGTGTATCTCAGCTCATAAATAAATCCTAGACATGTTAATACAGAATAAATATCAGGGTAAAGGTCTTATAAATTCAGTTATTGATAAACTACCAGTTGAATTACACATTCCAGGATATAATTTTTGTGGACCGGGAACTAAACTTACAAAACGACTTGCAAGAGGACATCGAGGTATTAATAAATTAGATGAAGCTTGCAAGGAGCATGACATAGCTTATAACAATTATAAAAATATAGAAAGTAGACATAAAGCTGACGGTTTATTATTAGAAAAAGCTAAAAAGAGATTGTATTCTACCGATTCGTCATTAGGAGAAAAATTAGCTGCGTTGGGTGTAACAGCTGCTATGAAAGCTAAAATAAAACTTGGTATGAGTTATCAATCTGGCACTAAACGACTTCGTATAAAAACAAAGAGTGCAAAAAGAAAGCATGGTAATGGATTAAAATTCCATTATTTAATAAAAAGTGCTAAATCTGCATTGAAAAAAAAATTTCTAAACGCTAAAGATGCTCTCAGTACGGCAATTACTGCTGTAAAGTCATTAAAAGGACGAAAAAAAGTAAAACCTGTTCGTGTAATACCAGTGCCAAAGGTTGGTGGGTTTTTGCCGCTAATCCCTATTTTTGCTGCTCTTGGTGCATTAGGATCGCTAGGTGGCGGCGCCGCTGCTATTGCAAAAACAGTAATTGCGGCAAAAGATGCCAAAGAAAAACTTAAAGAAAACCAAAGACATAATCAAACTATGGAAGCAATAGCACTAAATAAATCTGGAAACGGATTATATTTACAACCATATAAAAAGGATTTGGTCTTTTTAGGACGGCGAAAAACACAAAAAAACTTACGATAAAACTTCCAAAACGAGCGCTCACTAACATAGATTTATATAAGTATGCAAAAGATTAAAAATAAGAAACTTTCGAGGAGTATTTATGAAAGATGAACTACCTAAATCCGGAGTAAGTGCCATTGAATGTGGTATAATAAATTTGGATAATAAAAATGGAGCTGGAACACATTGGACAGCTTATAAAAAGATTGGTACACGCGCAGAATATTTTGATAGTTTTGGAAACTTACAACCTCCGTTGGAATTAACTAAATACTTAAAGAGTAACGGTCCTTGTAATATAATCTACAATCACAATCATTTTCAATCTTTTAATACTGTCAACTGTGGACATTTGTGTTTAAAATGTTTATATAATTATAATCACGATAGGTTTCTCGGTGGCGCATCTAGGGAGATGTTTGCTTTGTAACCGAGAAGCCCTTGGTTCAAATTCGAGTTTTAAGGTTTCAGGTAATAAGATTCAAACACCATTGAGTAGTAGAGTTTATGCTTAACATTTAAGATTACTATATAATCCTGATACATTTGAGTTAACAGTTTAGTGAGCTACAAGCAGTATAATGTCTTCCACATTTACCTTGACTGGAGCGGAATCCATTCTTTCTAGTAAGTATTATCCTCCTATCATATTAGAAGATGAAGATTATGTTTTGGGTTTGATAAATTTAGAAACGTTTAATTAAATCATGAATATAGAGAGCTCTAATAATAAATGTCATTTTATACTTCAAAATGGCACAGAACTCTGTATTGCAATTCCTGAAGGTTCTTATGAAATTGATGATTTGAATAATTATTTAAGTGAACAACTTTTAAAATACCCCGTGTACGAAAACAAAGATACACATGAATCTCAGTCTGCTCCTACAATAACCATAAAAGGAAATAATAATACTTTACGATCTGAACTTATATGCACTTTAGATATTGATTTCTCTAAGAAAGGTTCCATCAGTAGTTTATTGGGTTTCAAACCTAAAATCCTGAAAGCAAATAGAAGAAACACATCAGATTTTCCTTGTAAAATATTTAAATTAAACGCGTTATGCGTAAAATGCAATATCGTCACCAGTTCATTCAGAAACGGCGAGCCAGTACATGTGATACATGAGTTTTTTCCTACAGTCCCACCAGGATATAAAATTATAGAAACTCCGACTAACGTAATTTATTTACCGATTAACACGAAGCAAATAGACGAAATTACTATAAAAATAACGGATCAAGATCAAAATTTAGTCGATTTTAGAGGAGAGGTAATAACGGTTAGGTTGCATCTTAAAAAATACAATAAATCATTATAATGGGAATCGTGTTTAATAAAAATAAAAATTGGAGTAAACATATTAATATTACCAAGACAATAAAAAAGTATATAAATTCGAAAAAGAAAGCTAAACTGTTCAGTCGGTCTGGTAAAATCAATCGCTTAACACAAAAGAATAAAAAAATTCTCGAATCTTTAGGACTAATATTACAAACGTAAAAATGAATTATGAAATTTTAAAAGTAAACGAACCACCAATTTTTGATACCACAATAGCATATGCAGAAAAACGAAGTCATCCACCTTATGCATCAAGTTCCTTTAACAACAACGATGAAATCAGAATTCCTATACAACAACAAGAATTATATACGTTACCTTGGTATAGCTCTCTTCATGTACAAGGAAAAGTAGAAGCATATGATGATAAAAACGCAAAGATTCAAACGCCCAATATTCACTTTGTTAATATGGGTATCTTATTTTTGTTTGACGAGATTCGTTTGGAAATTTCTGGAGAAGTTATCGATCGCGTTAGAAATCCGGGAATTATGTCTGTTTTAAAAGGTTATGTGTCATACAATACAGAAGAAAGCAAAGCTCTTGAAAACGGTGGTTGGTTTCCAATAGGCAATTCAAGATTATTGGATATATCTTCAGGAAATTTTGATGCGGTTATACCTCTTCGAATGATTTTAGGATCGTGCGAAGATTTTAAAAAGGTAGTGATCAATTGTAGACAAGAATTGTTGTTGCTTCGCAGTAATACCGATAATAACGCTTTAATAGTTGATGACAATATAAAAACTATCAAAGTTCAGCTACATAAGGTTAGTTGGCGAGTTCCACACATATCTGTTTCAATTAAAGAACAATTAAAACTGCTCGATATTATTAAAAGTGCAAGAGAATTATACATTCCATTCAGAAGTAGAGAATTACACGAATATCCATCATTACCACAAACACAAAAACATACGTGGG
This sequence comes from Aquatica leii, assembly GCA_035610365.1. NCBI lineage: Eukaryota > Metazoa > Arthropoda > Insecta > Coleoptera > Lampyridae > Aquatica > Aquatica leii. The sequence continues at coordinate 107,265,241 of CM069432.1, forward strand.
CTATTAAGTCTTCAATAGAAAAGCCTCAATGTATAATCTTTGGTTTTCAGACCGATAGAAAAAATCAAATAAATAAAGACTGCAGTCGCTTTGATCATTGCAATTTGACTAATATTAAAGTTTTTCTTAATGATGCAGTATATCCTTACGACAATTTAAATTTAAATTTTACAAAAAACCAGTATGCTTTGTTGTATGAACTATTTACCGAATTTCAAAGTTCATTCCTTTACAAAGATAGCGAGCCGATATTCACGCCAGAAGAATTCAAAAGATATGCCCCAATCGCAGTTATAGACTGTTCTAAGCAAAAGGAGGAATTAAAAAGAGGTCCTATAGATATCAAAATTGAATTTGAAACAAATGTAAATATTCCTGATAAAACAACCGCATATTGTTTAATACTTCACGATAGGATTGTAAAATATGTGCCAATAAAAAATATTATATCATTAGTATAGTGAATCATGTATGTAAATTTTATGTATTATTATTTAAGGATATTGCGATAGGTAGTAGAAATAGGATGTATATCAAAAGGTTTAAAATAAAACAAAATATAAATAATAGTTTTTTTATTGTTATTAATGTGTAATTAACATTAGATAAGATAACGTCTCTTTGTAATCTTCTAAATTAATGGAAGGCCATTTTGCCGAATCTGGACCAGATGTCCAACCTAATACAGCATCTGGATTATGTGTTCCTTTACTTATATTCTTCTGTATCCACAACAATATTTCCGCATGTTTTTCGTTTTCTGAAGGATTAAATTTAAAACATATGTTTCGACAGATAAGAGCGGTAATAAATTTTTTTAGAATTTGAACATCAGCAAGGTATGATGCATTGCAAATGCATTCGTCTATACATGATTTAATATCTTTATGATTTTTTAAAATATTTTGTACAGCATAGTTTAAATGACAAGCATTGATAATGTTAAAGTTAGATAGTAACTTCAAAATATACAATTTGAATGAAATATTGCGCTCTAAACTATGTAGAACTAATATATCATCTAGTTTATTTAAATTTATCGATTCACATTTTTCTGTTTTGCAAACAGACACAATGTTGTTGACATAATTGTCTAGGCTTCGTCTCTTGTCCAAAAGTTGACACAAGTCATCCACTCTTAATTTATTTCCATACAACGCGGCAAAAGAAATAATATCGCTTGGAACAACAAAGTTTTCTTTCTTCAACAAAAATGCTAGAGTTTCTTTTGCAGAATCTGTTACATTAAAACGAATTGCATTTTTAAGATATTTTTCGTAAACTTTTTCTTTAGCTTGTTGTGCTTCTAAAGCAATTTGTAAGCCGACATCCATCATAGTAATGTTGTAACCCTTCGAATCACAACTGAACGTATGAAATTAAGATTTTACACTCAACGGTTTTATAATTTAATCCCCTCCAAACGGTTGATATAGATACCCCCACGGTCTTGTATCGGTACTATCAAAACTGAGCATGCGTTTGTCATCATAAGAACTAAGAACAATTTTACTTTGTTTAACTGAAAAGACATTGTGTTGTTTAGATCTAATAAGTCGTTGATCTGCTTCAAAAATTTTTTTATCAAATAAACATTTTTTATAATCTTCAAAGGTAATTGATTTGATAGAAGATTTTTTAGATCCCTTAGATTTTTTTATTAATTTTTTAGTAAACTCGTCATCAACAATGTAAGAGTACATCTTTGATCTAAGCCCTACAAATTCAAGCATTATCTTTCCATTATTTTCATCTTTCATTAATCCCGGTTGTTTTTTGTTTTTCAGTTGTATTTGATAAATGTTTTTAATGTCATAATCAGAAGTGTCAAAACGATGACTGTCTTGTTTAATATACTCATAGATGTTTATATTTTTAAAGCTATAAATTAAACTATCGGTGTCTGTATATAACAATTTGACGTTTTCTCCAAACGTCTTTATAACGTAGTCATAATGAAATTCGTATAAAAAAATTTTTGAAATATCTAATATGCTAAATCCCACATAAATAGGTTTATTCATACATATTTCTAATTTGTTCATTTCTACTATAACCATATCTTCATCAAATACAACTGAGCTGTGAAAATTTGGTTTCGAGATAAGAGATCGCACTCCCCATCGTCCGTCCCATTTTGTTACTAAGCGGATATCTCTATGCTTTCTAACATTTTCCATGCATTTGCCGTAAATCGCATTAATCATTAATTTATAAAAATCTTTCTCGAAATCATTTTTAGATTGTTGACGTAATTTTGTATTTAAATCTATGTATTGTTTTAACCAAGGAGATTGATTAAATTTGAGCACTCTATGCACTTTTTTTAATTGCATACCTAATCTTAAATACATTTTTAAGTTTCTATAGTGAACGACATATCGTTCTTTTGGAAACAAAGTTAATAAAGATTTTTTAAGTTTAGTTTTTGAAGTCGGAGGAACCATATGTTCAGGTGCCAATGGCAAATCGCTATGTAAATTATGTAACTGAATTGGATAAGTTAAATCACATTCAACGATATATCCAACGAAAAAGTCATCAGGAGTATTTAAAATTTCTTTAACATCAAAATTTTCCATAAATTCAAAATTTCCGTATGGTAAATATTGAGACATGGCCGCTCCATATAAGTTATTTATATCAAAATACATTAAATACGTACTATCTTTGGTAGAATCAATACCATTTTTCATATATTTATTATTTGCTTTAGCGTATCTACTGGAACATTGAGAAACGCCTCCTCTAATTCCTTGCTCAACGAACATAACCATATCAATATCGGTGAGAAGTTCTAATGAAATGTTTGTAGTTTTTAACATAGCATCAAACGTTAATCCGGGGGCAGTGTAATAGTGTAACGGATCTAAAGTATATGTTTTTAAACAAGTTTCGCGAAAAGTTTCAAACACGTCAGCTAGTAAAAGTACATCCGTTTTTAAGTACAAATCAGAATATTCGCCTATATTTCGAATTCCAAATACTTTCCAAACATTTACAGCATGAGCATAATCTTCATCGCTAATATTTTCATCATTTAACTGACTATAGAAATCTTCTTTACGTGGTAAACACGTTTCTTCTAACTTTATCCAAGAATCTACATAATCGTAAGGAAATATTCCTTTCTTGTTTAATAAACGAAATTCTTCTTCAGTATTACAATAAAACTTTGTAATCTTTTTTGATCGTCTAACAAATTAGAAGAAAGACGATCTAAGCTTTGCGACATAAAACGGAAAGAATCTATAAACCTAAGAGAAATATTTGTATTTGGTATCGATTTCGTAAAAGAAATATATTTTTCTTTATTTATTGGCAATAGTTTAACGTTTCCTTCAAATAATGTGGTTAGTTTTTAATGATAAAGTGTGCGTCATATCCACTCATGTTATGAAATACTACAGGTATACAGTGTTCATCTTTATAGTTTAAAGTGCAAGTCTGGTGGGCGGGGCCCCTAAACATCCCTGTTTGATGGTTATGATCTCGAACTCTAACTTGATCATCATTAAAAGGTTGTTTACATATGTGACATACTTTAGAAATTAAGAAACTTTGATGTTGTTGATAATTCAGTTTTCCCATCGGAACAATCGTATTAAGTTGTTCATAACACATATCAACAATATTTTTTAATTCACGTACAAACCAATCGATGCAATCGATTCCTCGATACGTGCAAAATTTTGATAAAGTATTATCGTATGAACATTTTAAGTAATGTGCTATACTAAACGGTATATGTTTTTGATATGATTTCGATTTAGTGTGTAAATTTGAGTTTGCATCGTTGCACTTTTCTAGAATACATTCCAAATCAGCATAAATAGCAAAAGGAACTCTTTCTTGATAACGATAATTTTTAAATGATAAGTATTTCTCAGATTGTTTAGGCAATCGCACACAACATTTATTAGATTTCATACAGTAAGTTTTATGTTTTTCGAGTATGTCCCGAGTTCTAAAGTAATTTAAACATCGTTCACAAATAAAAATCTTATGATTACGAGTCGATAGTTGTTTTGATAAAAGCGCGGACAAATTTTTGATCCAAGTAAAATGAAATAGTAGCTGTTCTTCAGATACATCGTTTATGTCCACCTGTGGTTTAGAGCTCAAAGGAAGCATAAGTAGATTTATGACTTTAACATTTGTTTCGGAAATAGAACCAAGAGAACAAGGTAAAATTTTTTTGTTCTCTATGCAAAACAAATTAATGGATAGTTTGTTAAGTTTTTCAAATGTTCTTATGTCTTTTATAGTTATAGGAAATTTAATACCATCACAATTTAAAACATTATGAAAATGCGGATACGACGATAGTCTATTAGAATTTATCTTGGCGGGGTATAAAGCAGATACTACAGACCAAAGAAAACAGTATGGATCGTCGTTCTTAACATTTACAACAGCGTGTTTCGTTTATATATAGTTCGGAACCGATACAAAAGTGGAATAACCCACTTTAAGAGGATCATATTTGTTAACATTTACTTTAAGTCCCAAAAGTTCGTGTAAAGCCCAGCCGCTGTCTTTTTCCGCAAATTCTTCTAATTTTGTTGCAAGTTTATCAAACACATGTACTTGATACCACCGTTTTAAATTAGTAGTACGATCGATAACGTTATTTTTAGTACAAAACGTTTTTAAATCTACTTTCCCTGTTTGAGGCTTAATAAAATTGGCGCTTAGAATTACATTTACTTTAAGAAGAGATTCTTTAAGACATTTTTTAATTTTTATATTAAAACATTTAAAAGATTTTTTTAAAAAAGTTAAAGGGTCTTTTATGGTAAGATTTGATATAAAACCGGTGCGAATTCTGTTGTCGAAACACGATTCCACATCTTCCCAAATAACTTTACATTTATTTCGTTTTAAATTTGTCGATAACCCTTCACCTGATTTGATCACTAAAACTTTTTTAAGTTGTCTAAGTTTTAAACGATAAAATTTAAAATACGCTAAACTCGTTTCAATCGAGAAAGGGGATTCCAATATATTTTCTTTGTGTATTTTATTTTTGATTGCTTTACGAACAATTTGTATTGCACTATTAATATAAGCTTTAAGATTATTGATTTCGTTTAGCGTTTTTATGTTTTCGAAATAAACACGCGTCACGGTCAAGTATCGTTTACACAACTTAGATACGGTATCCATTTTACACGAATGAATGAGATTCGAAGTATAAACTTTTAAAGATTTACGAGTCTACACGATAGTATACGAATTAGCGAAGAATTACGAATGTGGTCGATGTTTAACGAAATGTAGAAGATTCACGAACATTAACGATCGTTGACGATTCCCCACCAATATCGAATTGTAGAAAAAGTGCAGTGGGGATAAAAATAGAAGTAGAAAATTGTATATAATTGAGAAACGTTCATAGTGATTTATCATTTTCAATAATATTTTTATTGAAGAATAATCAAGAATAATATGAATTCAGAAAATATATTGGGAGCAGGTAAAATAAAAATTTTAATCTACAAACTCAAATCTAAATATGTTCATTTTTGTGATAGATATGGTTATTTGCCCATACAATCAATTTCACGTGATGCTGCGACATAGGTTGGCAAAACATCTATGGAAGTGTCACCCGGTGGAAACAAAACAACAAAGCGATATGGAATACCGGAAGAAGTTGTTGCAATGGGAGCAAGATCAGAAAACCCGACGGCCCATGCCAGTGACTGCTCCACCGGTACTGTTTCCACCGGGGTCCTACGAAACATGGGATGATGATGAACTTCAAAGTTAGACCTATGTCGCAGGTCAACAATGAAATATATATGTATATATAATGTAGTACATGTATTAATAAATAATCAAAAAATTATACTTTGTTTTAATTAATACTTCTTCGTTTGTTAGTATCGATGATATACAAATAAAAAATTATTTATAAAGTAGTGCCAATATCTTTAAAACTAAAGAGCAAATCAAAATTTTACTTATGAGAAAAAATATGCATCATATGTGACTGAATTTGAAACGTACATTAAAACTTGCAAATAAAGGGGTGAATTTCGTAAATTTGACAAAACAAAATATTTTACCTAACTTATTTTACATATTTGAATTCCTCGCTTAAAACCATGAAATTTGATATAAAACTCGATAGGATTCTGACAAGTTTGAAAAAACTACCCCTAATTTTTTTTTGAGAAAAAATTTTTTTTTTTTTTGTAAGTATATAACAAATATAGTATATCATTTTGGCAGAGTTAAAAAAAATTTCTATGACTGCAAGTGATAGTATTTAAAAAAATAGTATTAAACAATGACGCAAAACTAAAAAGCAATGTGAATGTTAGTATTTAACAACCAATAAAGAGTAAAAAAAAAATCATTTCCGCCCCACCAAAAACTAAGGGTGGATTTTTTATGTCATAGTAAGTTTAACGATTACTGTCTCGATGTTCGATCGAATAATAAAAAAAAAAAAAAAAAAAAAAAATTACATACATGTATATGTTTAACCTTACATTATTATGTATGTTCTAACCTAACAATAAATTCCGGATGTCAACCTTGGTGCAAAATTTTGTTCTGGAGTATCATATCAGCCTGGTATCAAATTTCAACGTTCGGTGTCAAATTTCTACTTCCGGTGTCAAATTTCTACTTCCGGTGTCGAATTTCGACTTCCGGTGTCAGGTTTCTATTTCCGGTGTCGGATTACGACTTCCGGTGTCAAATTTCTACGTCCGGTGTGAAATTTCTATGTTGGGTATCAAATTTCAACTTTCGGTTTCAAATTTCAAATTGTGGTGTCAAATTTCAACTTTTAGTATCAAATTTCAACTTGTGGTGTCAGATTTCAACTTGTGGTGTCAAATTTCAATTTGTGGTGTCAAATTTCAACTTGTAGTGCATTGTCAGCAAATTTTTTCGAGTTCATGACTTATGGTGTACCGTTCATTTTTCTGATGAGTTAACAAATTTTTTACAATGAACTTATGATGTCTACTTCATTTCCGTTTGAAAGTTCAACCACCATTATAATGCTGACTTAACTACAAAGTTCATATACCTTGATTTTGAAAAGAAAATACTTTTTGCAAATTCATGGAATTTTTTATTATATAAACTAATACTTAATTAGTTTAACTTAGTCTTCAGCTGCTTCTGAAACACAAAGCATCATTATCATCATGTCTTTATCATTGATCAGCAAGCCGAAAATAAATATCATTGAAGATATTGTAATACAGGTAAGTTAATTTTTATATTTTTTGTTTATATTGTTTAAATAATTTGTTTAAATTATATATATATAAAAATTTATCATTTTTGTATCCAAGTCTAATGCATTTTTTTTGTAGAGTGGTGTCTGTGCCCAGCCCGGTATGCCTGCGTTGGTGCCAATCAACAATTCAGTAAAAAAATTTTACACTTGTTCATAGTTTGAAATTTGTTTTAATTAATAATATTATTTTATAAATAATTTTAACAACATTTTTACAGGTTGACAGGATGTTAGACGAAATGTTTGTGGACGGCCAAGTAAGCTAATTTGTTTGCGTTATAAAATTTATTTTAATCAATAACTTGTATTGTCATTTCAGAAGTTTCCGAATCTTAATTCTCCGTCGCCTCCTTCCCCTACGTGTGGAGATGATAGAAATGTGGTAAATTAATTTTTTCTTTATAATTTTCAATTATTTAATTGCATCCTGTATTTTGTTTCAGTCGCAAGATCTCATTTCTATCGATAGTGAGTGTATGTTGGTTGAGCCGGAAGAACATCCTGCTGAAGGGCTCAACATTCATCACCCACCAAGAGGGAAGGATTGGGGAAGGTTAAGAAGCCTCTACCAGGCGAAAACGGAGGATGAAGATGAGGAAACGTCCATACTGGATGGGCACAGCCAATGTAGTGTAGAACAATTTAGTGTAGAACAAAGTGCATCAAAAATAAGAAACCTCGAAAAACAATTTATTAGTGATATAAAAAAAAATTATAGAGAAAGTAGGGCTAAGGTTAGTAGTAATGAAAAACTTTGTAACAGTAGTAGAAATTTAGTAAAAAAACTTAAAAGTGATTTAGTGGTAGCGGAAAGACAGTATAGAAATAATTTAAAAAAACAAAAACAATTAGTTAGTGATATAAGAATATGTAAGGAAATTAGTAGTAAGTACGGTTTTAGTTTAGTATAATAATTGTAAATATTGATTTAGGTTAGTTAAGTTTGTATTTATATTTAATAAAACATGATTAAAAAAAACTTTATCTTTTTATTCCAAACGAAATTTTCTATGATTTCTTAACATAAATCTGCTGTTTAACTTCTTTTCAAATATAATAAACTTTAAAAATTAAAACTATTTAGAATTGAGTTTATTAAATATTTAAAAAGCTTTATGAATTTAAAACATCACTTACCAAAGTTTAACTGTAGTGTTTCAGTTTAAAATAAATTTTTATATTATTTATTAGCTGAGGTCATATAATAATAGTTATCAATAGAAATACATAATTCTATTCAATTAAAATTTGATACATAATCTCTGTCAAGTTTAGTATAAATTTACAAAACATTATTCGATGTTATTTATCATCACCGTTTGAAAGGATAATTTTGCTCATTATTGTTTTTGCAAACATTCTGTAAAATAATTTTTATTTACAAATCGTTTTTTGCCTTTTAACTTCTTTTTATGCACTAATTTGGTGAAAAATGTTTACCTCCATCACTTCTGATTATATCGTGAACGGAACAAAAAATACATCGAGTACGCTCTATGTCCGTCTCACCTTTACATTTTGGACAAACAAATTTTACAACTATCGGCATGTTGGTTTGAGTGCGGTTGGAATTTTTTTAACCCGCTTTAGTAAGTTACTGTATTTATATATTTACTAAAATGTGTTAAATTTCTTCTCAAAGTTTATTACTCGCATTACTTAATTACTTTTTTATTGTATTTGATGAACTTAATATTGATTTCATATACTGCTTTAATATAAATTTATTTTAGATGCAAAACCAAACTCACTAATATAACTTGTAAACAATGTAAATAAGTCATATATTTATCAATGTACGGTCACACTTATAATTATAGAATAAAAAAAGCATAATTATTATAAACATTTATTGTTCATTTTATTTTTACATTCTTTAAATTATTAGTGATTTCATACATTTTAATTTTAGTCGATAATTTCTCTAAATTTTCCAAATATAATTTTAACTTTAGTTTATAAATTTTTCTCATGTGCACTCTTTTTTGATTCATTTTTCACTCTAGAACAAATTCAATGTTTGTTGTTTCACCAACAGCTCCTCGGCTCACAAGATAAATGTTTTTTCCCAAACCAATCACGCTATTAATTTGGTTTATGTCTTCAATCGAAAACTTGTTAGTAAATCGTTGTGGTAGAGGTACTTTAAAATCTTGGCATTCGACAATCACTTGATCTCCAAATTTACCATCTATTTTACTAAAACACTTAATTTTATACTGCTCATTTATTGATAGACTTCTTGCACTCACATAAGGAACCAAATGAGAGGTTTCGTTCATGTTTGCAAAAAATTGTTCCATCTTAATTTGTTTCTTAAGTTTATTAAAACGAATAACAGTTATTAAAATACTAATATTAATTCTTCACAAATATCACCTTTATATACACACAACAGCATCCCCACCATCACTACGAACTTCTCCGACAGACCAAGAACCGAGCATAACCGAAACAAAACAACTCCCACGACGTTTTGCAATTCCCCACCACCTAATACGCCGATCTATCTCGACTTACCAAATACGAATGCAACTCGAGCATATCCGAAACAAAACGATAGCAACGAAACTCCACGATCTCTTACCGATCTTACCCGAGTGATCCAGAACCGGCCCTACTATACTACTATCGTTATTTAGCGATTCTTGAATGTGATTTATTAGTAGAATAAGAGCGTTAATCCCAAACCTATCTATACGTATCAATTTATTCTTGTATAGACGTCCAAATTTGTTTATCGACATGTTCGTTATGAGTGCGTATTAAATCGTATTCGTTATTATTAAATAGTATCAATTGGGCTATACTGATTTAGGCATGTTGCTAATGTATCTCTCTACGTACAACTCTTCCAAGATTGCAATTATCTCGTTATCGTGATTAGTGTGTCTAGCTTGTTTTTTGACCCACAACACCTGTAATTTGTCTATCAACTCGTGAATATTGTTCCAGTAGCAATATTCGACGGGTTTCTCGCGTCCATTTGAAAGTTTCTTAAATAATCCCTTTCCGTTAAAAGATAACCACGATAGTGACGATGAAGAGATCGAATCCCTCTGTTGACGACGACGTTTGCTTAGTACGAATAGCAGTTTAACTGTGTTGGTATATTTTTTCCCACGATTACCTTGCATCGCACTGTTAGAATCATAATGTTTTCGTAAAACGTTTGTTTCATTCAAAATGTTCAAGTATCGTTCCTCGTCTTTGACTTTAACCACATCCCAATTCGGTTCTTTCATATCAGCTCGTATATTCCAACTGTACTTGAATATAATTGCTCGTTTATCATTAAGTCTTTACCGTGTATGTCGATACGCGTTTTACCTATAGCCCAACTGTTTCTATCAGCATCATAATGGACACCATAAGTAAAGTCAATAATCATTTCGTTTACAGAAGATTCAAACTAATCGATGGTGATTCTGTTTCAGTAAATTAGTGATGGCAAAAATCGGTCTTGCTCTTGCAGTCTTGTCTTGGTCTCGCAAGATTTGCAAGACCAAGAGCAAGAGAACAACGCTATTAGCAAGACCAAGATCAAGATTCAAGGTTGCAAGACCAAGAGTGGATGCAAGACTAGCTCTGCAAGACTTCTACAAAAACAAGACTATCTTGTAAGACTCTTGCAGTTTTATTCTTATTACGAGCGATTATACTTCTTTTTTTATTTATCCCACATACAAGAAAACATTTGTTTTCTCAAAAAATTATTGTATGTATACGTGAAAATAAAGTAAGTAAAAAGTTTTTTGAAAAAACGTTGTTTTGACTTTAGTAAAATTAGGTATCTTCGTTTGAAAAATAAAATTATAACTAATAAGTAACCACTAAAATCATCTTAAATGAAATATTTACATAAACCAAGTAACACTATTTAAAATTTGGCTAAAATGTAATTTAATTGTAATAAATTATGTCAAGAAAGCATTTTATAATTAGGGTGTACAATAAAAAAAATTTAGTTTTTTAGAAGAGGAAAGTTTATAGTAAATTTGTATTTAAACTAAACGATTATCTAAATTTTAAATAAAACATATTTTTCTGTCACATATGAATAGAAACCATATAGGCAGATAAGTACCAACAATAGTATATTACAGTACGAGTGAATGAATATTGTAAATGAAGCGAATGACACTGTATTTCATTTATTACCTAACAAATCAAAAAAGAGATATTTGAAAGAGATGACAAAATTTCGGTCATGGATGGAATTAAGGAAGGTACGCGTTGTAATAATAAGTATTGTTTCAAAATATTGTTGGATATGTTTTGGTTTGGTAAATTTAAATATTTTTTGATAAATCTTATTCTTTCTATTTTATAAAGCTGTTTCAAATATCTGTTTATATAATAATATAAAATTACCGTAGTCAATTTGCGTTGTCAGTAATATTAAATTGAGTGGTGTGTGAAAAATCTTTACCCCACACTTTCACCCACCCGTTTCCATAGCAACATTTTGAGTGGACTAAACAAAGGTTTTCTAGCTGCGTATCTAAGGATGAAACACCGTGTTTCAAGAGCAGGATTGAACAAAATATTAATTTTTATCGATTCCTAAAGCGTCGAAACACGCTGTTACGAATTTTAGCAACATTAGCTTATTTGAATTAATTTAATATTTTTTTGAGTTCTTCGAATATAAACTCTTCACATTTCTATGATCTAATAAATGTATATACAAGTAATAAAATAACAACTTGTGGGAAAGTCCCAAATTCTTAATTCTAAATTTGTACCAAAAAGCACGTTATACTTAGTTTACAATAAAGGCACCTACAAAGGATTTTAAACCAGCACGGCCGAGGTGTTGTCCTTTTTCACAAAACAACTGAATTCTTACAACTTAAAAGTACATCCATTATAAAATGCAATAATGCTTATTATTTAATATTTGTGGGAAAAAAAATGTCGATACTTTAGCACATTTCAACAAGTTTATACCTTCACAAATATTTTTACTTGTCTGTAATTTAAAAGGTTGTTAAAATTCTCAGTTCTCATTCGGCGTTTTAACGTTGTAGATAGGTTAATAATATAAGGCGACGTTTTTGAAAAGACGATCTTAATAATGACGAGTGATGAAGATTCGATGGAATGGTCGCAACGTTGTAGTAGTAGTGCAATTCAAAATAGTGATAGTATTTGTGAAAATAATGAACAACGTAAATTATCGGGCAAAAGCAAATAAACCGAATTCTTTGATTATAATTCTGGAAGTAAAGACCTTTTTGGTTTGTGCAAGTTATGCGAAAAATTTAAGAGGAAAGTTGAAATCAAAATGCAAAATCGCAATACTTTAGGATTAAGGAAGCATCTTATGTCAGCCCACAAAAACAATCAACATCAACCATTTCAATTTCGAATTACCTTCAATTTACAGGAGAAGTAAGCACAAAATATTTTCTTCCATATAACAATTAACTTTATTTTTAACTACAGACATCACGAAAAAATAAAGACTTTGTCACAACAACGGTGGATTGGGTTTGATGATGACACAACTAAAAATTATTTCCAATTAATATGCTCAGAGTGTACGTTTCCGAAAATACAATCTCTTCGACGGCAAGTTAAACAACGATTTGAAGAACTTCAACTCCTTGTTAAGGACCAGTTAGAAGCTTGTAAATTTAAAATATCTTTCACAATCGATGGATAGACGTCTGTTGCTGGAAAAACTTTCTACGGTATAACGGCGCATTATATAAACGATAACTGGAACTATATATCAGTTGTGCTTGATTTTATCCTTTTTCGTAGTGGACACACAGGAAATGATATAGCAAAATTTTTTTTATTCGTGCTTGCAACAATATAAATTAATTCACAAAATACAAAGTATTATTGTGGATAATGCGTCTGCAAATGCCAAATTTATGGAAGAACATGCAAAATTAATTCCCACCTTCGAATCATACAATCAACATTGCTGGATGGCATATTTTGAATTTAGTTGTTCAGGATTTGATGAAAAACCTGAAAACAAAGAAAACGAAAATGAAGACGAAGAAAACGAAGACGAAGGCGACAGTGAAATAGAATATAACGACGCTACAAGTGGCGTTATAAAAATAAAGTCTGTTTTCAGCAGAATTTAAAAAAAAGAAATATTGAAAAACAAATTTCGTTCAGCATGCGATACAGCTGGTCCACCAACAGCAATAAGCCCCATTTTGGATTGCCCCACCAGATGGAACTCAACGCATAGCATGTTTGGTATTGCGCTAAAATTAAAAGGTAGTATAATAACTTTGTGTAGTAGTGTTGCAGATTTAAGCGAGTTTAATATAACCGAAAGAGATTGATGGCTATTAGAAAAAGTTTATAAATTTTTGGTGCATTTTAAAAACTTAACTGTAAAACTTGGAGGAGATAAATATGTTACTCTTCTGTTTGTCATTGTGTCTTTTAACCTACTACTTGATAAAATTGAGTCAACAATTCATCAATTGGACGAAAAAAGTCGATCGAAACGAGATGGACGAGAAATTAATATTTGCTTTTCAAGCTTGCAGTGATAAAACGCTAAAGCACTACTAAAAAACTAATTGGGTCTATTATGCGACATTTTGCATAATAGATAGGATAGGTCTGCAACATTTTGATGAAATGTATGAGCAATATAAGAATAAAGAAGAAAAAATTGCATTAACTGAATCGTATACAGAAGAGGAGCATGACTGCTAAAGCGATGATGACTATTATTTTCATTATATGTATCTTTTTATTGATTAAAATTTTGAAAAATTATTGATGTATATATTATCAGTTTATGACAATTTAAATTTAGCCATTCAATTAAAATGTAGGTATATACAATTTTAAGGTCCTTTAAAATTAAGAATTGAAATTAATTAACATTTGCTTATGTATTTATGTATTTGTATTTTGATAGTTTATTGAGTATAAGATTAAATTAAATCTGATTAGATCGTTGACTTGTAAAATTAAAAATTAAGTAACTTAATATTCTGTATCATCGTTCTTATTGCAGGTTTAGTAGATTGATGAAAAGTAAGAAAATTTGTTTAATCCACATTCATTTTTAATAATAAAAATTATAAGCAATACATGTTTCCACGCAACAGATGCAGTTGTACTTGTAGATGGCTTCAGTATTAAAAAAACCGAAACATGTTGGATCTATTATAATTTATGTGGGTTAGACAAAATGTTTTACTTTTTATTAAAGTAACTTAATTTTTCGTTATTAATTAAATATCCATCAAAAGAATTTTTTTTATCATTGACTTTCATTGTGAAATTTCATTTCTAGTACGGTGTAAAAATGCAAGACCAAGAACAAAACTAAAACTCTATATGCAAGACCAAGATTAAGGATATCAATACAAGACCAAGAGCAAAACCAACTGGTGCAAGACCAAGACCAAGACCTATGTGGTCTTGTCTTGGTTTTGCGTTTGGTCATCACTACAGTAAATTAACGGTCGACAGTGATGTTGATGATGATGGTAATGGTGATGGTGTTGATGACAATGGTGATAACTTGAATCTCGACGACGATGAACGTATCGATGTCTGTTGACTCACCTTGGTAAACCAACGCTTAAGATTTGGTGATGGCGATGGTGTGGATTGAGACGTTGGTAGTTGTGGTAACGACGACGACGATAGTTTTGGTTGTTCAGCCATCTTTGTTGCAATACCCTTTAAAGACTTGATTATTGGTTTGTAAACATCACCAAATTCTGTCGCAGCATCTAAACGTTGTCGTTTAAGAATATTGTACTTTTGCCTATACAAATCACGCACTTTTTGGATTTTATGGTTTAGATTCATTGTCTTGGAATCCATAGCCGGATAACATGATGTTGACAATGCTACTGCCTTGGCGGTTGCTATTGTTGTTACTATCACTGCGATTAACTAAGTCTATATTTATATGTTTAGGGTATTATAAAATGATCGAAACCCTTTCGATAACGACAACCATTCGCATCAATCGCGTCTTTGTTGATTACCATGAATCCGTGTGGGTCTAGCCAAGATTTAGCACCCATTTCCTTAAAAACCTGCACGGTAATCGTAGGACTTATGTGATCATCATAAATATGTTTCAGATTCATTTCGTCTTGATAAAACAATATTATTACATTGGCATTATCTCGAATCAATTGTTTAGGAATTCGACTATAAGTTTGACCTAGATAGAAACAGTCGATTGCATTTTGTCGACCCATACTGAAATATGGTCTAATATTATCCTGTTTCTCGTAAGCAATGTCGTCAAAAATAAAAATCGAGTCTGGTTTTGCATCTCCTGGTGGCATTATTTCGACATTATCGTTAAACGTATAATATCCAATTTCAGACATTGGTGTTAAAATTTCGTCCAACAATTTATATTTATCCTGATTCAACGACTGAATAGATGTATATATTTTTAAATCGCAATCCATTTTCTTCGGTAATAAGACTAAACATGGCATTTGTTTTACCACAATTGGAGAGACCACATATTATAGCTCGTACTGTGTTTGGAAGGAGTACACCATGCTTACTTTTTGTTTTTTCGACTGAATCAAGCTGTTATTATGCACCGGCAATCGATGCTTTTGTGTTACCACTTTTATTTTTATACTAAGCAACATTATACGAATACAAGTACTTTAATTTTACATTTAAAAAAAATTACATTTAATGCTAGCTATTTAATGACTAATATACGTTTAACTTCGCCTGTGAAAGGGTTATATTGTACAATGGAGCCGTGAATGATTAAACAGTAGGCGACTATTCCGTTTTCAAAATTGTTGTTTGATTCGAATTTGAGTTTTTATTTTGAGTTGTACAATCAACCACAAATACTGGACCTTCGTTGATTTCGGTATAATCAAAGATGGGTATGTTTATTGCTGAGGTAACGTTTTCGCTACCGCCTACTCGCAAAATTTCTTATTAAATTACAACTTTTTGCAACTTCTGCTTGACGTCTCGTGATTTCGCCTTCGATGTATAGAAAACTATCGTGAGTTGCTGTTATTAAACCATTACCATCATCATTATCATTATTATTATTACCTATGAACAAAATTTCTTCACTTTTATGAATTCTACAACGACACTACGCATGTTATTGTTTTGCATACTGAGAATACCATGTTGCATCGTAATTCAATAATGTTTTTAAACACAATAATTCACTCGTATTATATTTTTTATTTGTTACATTAAAAAGTAAATGATCAATTCCGATAATTGAAGTGTTGCAGCAGCCACACTAATTATGTTTGATTCTAATCTTTCGCTAATCATTCGAAACCGTGTAATACTACATGCAGTAAAACAACGTATACTACCATTGTTCTCAATGATCTAGAGCTTGTTTCAAAACTAAAGAATAAATTCAGAATTTGACGAATGAGAAATAAATTCTAACTAAAAACATCAACTGTAAACAATGTGTGAACTTAATGTAATGAAAAATGCAAACGTTCAGTTGGATTATGTATTGACATTTGGAACAAAATTGATTTCTACGCAACCATTCTTTAGTTTTGAAGCGATCTCTACGATAGCTCATTACAATGTTATTTTCTTTATGTATAAAATCTTTAAAAATATATAGTTATTTTATTACTGCTTGCATAATTTATTCAGATTTCATATAGTATTCATAATAGTTGTTTCATAATTAAGAAAACTACTTTAGATTTTTCACCTTAAAAACCAACTTTAGAAACTGTAAATTCATTTTTTTTTAAATTTGGTTATAGCAAGTGTAAACTGTGATCGTCTTGGTAGCCAATTGATCTGTTATTGGCAACTATTTCTTGAATAAAATTTACATATGTACTTTACATTTTCTATTGTAACAAACTTTTATATAAAGCGTTGAAAACTTCTTCTTTAATACTGTTTTTTGTCCAAGTACCTATATTTCTGTAAAAACTCTCAAAATCAATGACATTTTTGTATGACATTTGCTAAGAATAAAACTAATAAAAGTCATCTCTATTATTTCGTTTTTCAATTTTAAACCTTTCATTGTTGCAGTTAGAAAACATGAGACATAAATCTTGATTACTGATTTTTATTGCAGTATTTAATGGTTTACACTCACACGAATTTTTTTTTTATAATTGAAAAGAAATTGCAAAATTTTTATTTATTTATTTTTGAGTAATTATTTAGTGTTTGCTTGTCTTTTAAAAACAATAATGGTATTAGTTATAACTTGTGAATTAAAAAAACTTATTACTTATACAAGTGCCTATAAAGATTGTTAGAAAGCTAACTTACGTGACTTGAGATTAAATTAAATAAAACAAAATAATGTTCATTAACGTTAAAATTGGTAAGGTTTCATTTTATTATTAAGCTGTATTCTTTGGGGATTTATGCTCGGTAAAGATTAGGGTGAATTAAATATTGCTTATACATAAGTAGCGTTAATCTGATATCTTCCGTCATTTAATAGTTTTCATGCCTTTTGCGTATGTTTAAAACGTTTAATTTCGGTTAATCTGCTTCTATATTTTTTTTAAGAAATATTATTCAAGTGTGAAAAAAATATAAAACTTATAAAATGTATAATAAAAAGTTAGAACTTAATTTATATTGACGTTTAAATCGTTAAAAATAAGAAAATAATATGCGCAATTGAAAACAAATGTGGCGTAAAGTGGGGTTGCTTGGACGCCTCGGGTCTACTTGAACACAACTTATACGTGTTCATTAATGTACCACAAAAGTAAGGTTACGTTATGTTTTTGTTTAATTGTTTTGTTTTTTGTTGTAACAGGTAGTTAGTGATTAAAAATGGCGCGCAAGTTTTAAAAGACTCCAAGGTCAAAATCCTATGTAGACGTGTAGAAAAACTATGAATACAGTTTGGGGGTGGTAAGAGGTTGTGTCAAAGAAAACTGTCGTAGAAACTTTCAAAGTGCCACGGGCAACATTAGTAAGGAAGACCGTTAAAAGGAATACGAGACTCGTTGAACATGACATGAAGACATTTTAGATAAAACTAAGGTTCTCTTTTTCTTCGTGATACGCGTAAACTTGTATTATAATGGAACGAATGGTACTGATGACCTTAATGCTAAAGAAATTAAAGTGTCAAGAAATACAAAAAAGGTAGAAATTCTAACCCACCGTCTAAATGCAACCCTTAGATGTTGTTGTCTATGTATCCACAAAGAAAAAGTGGAAATAAATACTAAATCAATAGAAAAAAAGCAGGTACTTTGGTTGCATTCCAAAACACCCATTTCTTGTATTGGTAACTAAAACCTACAAAGCAGTTAGCAGCATAGTAGAGTAAAACCTGAAACCAAGTTTTGGCTTGCATGCTCCTAATTCAAGTGAGGTTTTAAACAAATTCCCAATGGTCTAAATGAGTGTGAAAACAGAGACACATGTGAAAGAGTTGTAGAAACAAATTTACTGGAACTGTTGTAGAAGCACTGAGGAAGAAACTAAGGCAGAACCGCTCTTAGAAACACCTTAGATTCGTACTGGTAATGTACAGGCTGCTGCTAATCAATACCAGCAATTTTCTTCAGACAACTATACAAAAAATCTTCGAAAAGAAAGTCCAGTTTGCAAAACACGTAGAGAAAAAAAGATTAACACATTTGTTGAGGTATTCATCGCATAAATTGGAAAGACGACAGTAGTAAGGTTAACTGGATGCAATGAAATGCAAATACTGGAGCTGTGGTGTCTGTATCAATGAAAGTACCTACATATGCATTTTACAACTGCATCCGCTGCACGTACCCAAAACAGGAAGAAATCTTCGATAATGACAATTAAGATAAAGATTTTTCTTCAGAGTAAATAGAGTTATTAAGCAAAAATGTGATTCCATAAAAGATTTTAATAAAGTAAGAAGAAATAAACTAATTAAAGTTCACTTTGTATTTTTTAGTGTTAATTTAATTAATTTGATAAAAAATATATTTTTTACATAAAGACACATTCTTTAGTACTGCAGTAACAATGTACGAGAGAATTTGGCCATTTAACATGCAAAGAAAAAGGTTTCAAGAAGGGGCTTAGGAAACCACAACAACGGAGATATTTGAATACAAATGTTTATATATATATTTTGTCTATAATGTTTTATAAAAGCTGTGTAATCCTAAAGGTTAAGCCGGTATGATGAACATGTTATTGTTGCCCAACTTTTTTTTTATCTCGAAAATATACCCAAACGTGTAAAGTAGCCTAATTTTACAGTGCTTAAATTTTAATGTTTTTTTGTACATTCTCTAATGTAAAATTAGATATAAGAATCAATAAGTTAAAAAAATTGTTTTGTTTGTGCAAACCATAGATATTAATATTGCATAACAATTTTAAACTGTTATAAATAGTTTTAATAAAAAAAAACTAAAGAAAAAAAAAACGGAAGCAAAAATTTAGAAAAACAAAAAAACTAGAATACATGCATAAAAATTTTAACATTGACAAGAAGCGATTAAAATAAAGGAAGGATTTAAAAACAAAGTAAGATGTACTTAACAATGAAAGAAGTATACTGCAGGTAAAATTAGTTAGTATTTGTTAGTTCACAAAACGACTGTTTTTAATTAATTAAACATTGATCAAACAGTCGTATAAGAACCACTAACTGAAAACGTAGTAAGTAGTCAGTATAGTGAAAAACACATACATACATAAACACCTGTATAAATTGAAGAATTTTGATTGCGATTTTAGGTTTGTGCACTATTGTAATTGTAGGAGAGTGATATCAACTATCACTCTCCTACAATTACAATTACAAACAGAAAGCTTCTAAAGTCTTTTTTCAAAACACTCCTAATAATATTCTGTTCTCTGATAATTTCACTTTTTGCCTATAACTTTTTGTAACTATTTAAACTTTAGTTCCACATCTTGGGGGTTTTTAATAAAACATCTTTTTATTTTTCTATTATTGATGTTACCGATCCGTAAAGTAGTGCCTACATATACCTATTCCAAATACATGTTTTAAATGTTTTTTTCTTTTTCTTATTTCTACTTGTAGTGAGTTTTGCAAAAAAACTGCCATTCTTTTACAATCAATAATAGAGAAGAAAAAAAATTATGAGAACAAAAGTAGATAGAACTTGTTCCCATAAAAGTAAGACGTAAAATAAACCAAAGCTGCAGTGAACAAGGTTGCTTTTCTGACGTAGATCTATCTGCACCGGGAATTTCAGAGAATATTTACCCGCTACAATGATCCAAATGATACAAAACTTATATTATATGTAGAGAGCACTAAACAAATTAAAAATTACACACCTGAAGAGGTTAATATTAAGAAAGTGGTAAAATAATAACAAAAGAATGGTTGCGCAGAAACCAATTTTGTTGCGAATGTCAATATTGTCAATACATTATCCAAATGAAAACGTAGGTTAATTATTACATTAAGTTCACACATTGTTTACAGCTGATGTTTTTAGTTATAATTTATTTTGTATAATCGTCAAATTCCCAGTTTATCCGACGTGCATCTCAGCATTCTTTAGTTTTGGAAAAATCTCTAGCAGAAAACAATGACGATCTACAAATAATTGCGGCACGTGCACAAAGCACATGTCAGAAACGTAAGCGACATAAACAATTTATACATGTATAAATTTAAAAAAGCCAAAAATCCACAGATATAGATAGAATTGACTATTAATAATAAAAAAAATTAGTAAGAAAGAACATGAGCCATAACTTATTAACTAATCAAGAGAAAATAGTCACAATTGTTGTCAGTGTTATTTGGATAGTTATTATTATTAAAAAACAATTTTTTGTTATTAAATTATGGATTATTTTGAGTTAATACTTTGCTTCCAATAGATTTAATAATCCAATTTGTTTTGTTCATGAGATGATTAGATAGATATTTAGTTAACATTATTATTAAGAAAAATATTTTGTTTTTTTTAATAGGTATCTGTGAACAATGTGATTTGTATTTATGTGACATGTATCAAATGCTATGTGTAAATATGTGGTTTTACGTTAATTTATTTCGAAATCCAATTATTTGCAGAGAAGCCAACTTTCGCCGCGGAACACCAAACGTAGTCCCAGACATAATAAATGTATTTTGTAACTTGCTTAATTTATTACAAAACAGTTTTCTATTAATCAAATTTGTATTTTTTTTACTGAAAAAAAAGTATGAATTTAAAAAAAACTAATCTCTTGCTCAAAACCGAATTTATATATTGGAAAAACTATATGATTAATATAAAACTAAAAAAAGCAAAAGATTTCTACGAAACGCAATTAACATTGAGTTAATTAATATTTAGTTTTGATGAAATGACACCCTACCCTAATGAAATATGAAAATGCATCGCTGCATCCTTAATTATCACTCAAAAGACTAATAAACGATTTGATTTCTCACAACGTTATGAAATTCCTCTTGTTAAGTAACGTGGATACGATTAATGTTGCTTTGTATGGACTAATTGCAAAATAGTAATGGGGATGTAATTACTGAACTAATATATAACTGCTTTTAATTTCATTACTTCTATGAATTAATTTAAATAAGTATGTAAATTTCAAAACAGCGTTCAACTAACACCCTTTTAAATAATGTCACATCACCAAATCGTAATTGTTGAAGCATCTTTCGTTCCCACAACTTGACATACAACGATAGAATGGTTCCCGCGGGAAGTAGAGTATTGCCACGGGAATTGCATATTTAATTGTCGGTGTTTGGAGAGTATCGTTATTATAATTTGGACTTCAGGGGTTTGATTGAAAGGCGGTGAACATTCGTAGAGTAAACTAAGCTATGACACGTGACTAATAGTGTATGTAGTAGAAAATTGCGAGTACCAACACGTGTGGGTGGGGTGTATGTGTTCAACAAAGACCCTATCCCTTGACGGTATTAATCTGCGTGCACTACGAGTGCCAACAGCTTTCCCACACTATCTTTTTAATGTATTTTGAAATGTTAATCAAATCAATTGTCATAATTTACGTGAACGTGGTATGCGCAAGTTAGCAATAAGAACACCATTCACCTTTTAATATAACAAAAATCAACTTATTACAATTTTGTATTACATCATATTTACTAAATAGTAAGTAATTTGCAAGATATTTCCGTGAAGAATTTAAATAGTACTTGCAATATTTCCTCTGTAAATAGAAAATATATGCCGGTAGTATTTGCATGCCTCGTTTGAGTACACAATTTATGTCATGTATTAAAATATTCATTCATTCATTCGTCTTGTGTTTTTTTAATAGATATTGTAATATGATATGACATATGCATATAATTGATATACGGATTTTATGTAGATGTAACTGCTATAGAGACTTGAAACACCAGAATAAGGATTATGTACAAACGTAAAAATATAGTAATGATTACGTTTTTTAAACCGTATCACACTGCCAGCGCAGGATGATAAAGAAAACAAAAATAAAATTAATAAAAAAAAAGTTTATTTAGCAACAAAAGAAAAGATAGATTGTTTTAACGAAACACGCAAATATATACCAGAACATAACGAAAGAGCAGTAGAATTACCAAACAAAAAAAAAGAAAAACTATAATTCTTTAATTTAGGTGGGTAATGCGGGTAGTTTAAGTATTTATTTTATTTTAAACGTGTAGGGTAGTCCGCGTGTTGAAAGGCCTTGCAACCGTGCGAATACGTAAAGTATTAATTGCTATATATATAAGTTAATTTTTGTTACGCCCGCAATATTCGCACCTTCATTTAAAAATTTTAGTTTTTTTTTTGTTTGGTAATTCTACTGCTCTTTCGTTATGTTCTGGTATATATTTGCGTGTTTCGTTAAAACAATCTATCTTTTCTTTTGTTGCTAAATAAACTTTTTTTTTTATTAATTTTATTTTTGTTTTCTTTATCATCCTGCGCTGGCAGTGTGATAAATGGCGCCCAACTTAGTAGCCCGAATTTAAAGGTTCTATTAACTCTTGAAGGTTTTGTTTAATTTCAGTTGTTTTCAGTTTTTGAGAACGTTATTTTTGGTATATTAGCTTTAGGGAATTATTTGTGTGAATTTCCGTTATTTTCTCAATTGTTGTCTGCTAATTATTTTTGAGCAGTCTAGATCTGTTGTTTTTATTTTTTTTATTTGTTATGATGGAAGTTAATAGGTTAAAGCAAGACGAATTAATCAACGAACTGTTCATACGCGGAGCTCAATATGGCGCTACTGTCGCTGAAAATAGGACAAAGCTGCGAGAGGCAATAAATAAACCAGTACGAGAAGATATTCACTTACCTCCTGATGATGAATTGCGCACATGTAGTTTGAAGTTAGCTGATCTACAAGAAGATATAAGTAAATTTGATCGCCAAAACGCATGTAACGAGCACGAACGCATTCATACACGCTTACTTCATGTTAAAGGAAGATTGAACCGTGTCTCCGCTCTAAATTCAGAACAGAAATCTTTTTGGCTTACATTGGTTCAGCAGCATAAACAGTTGTGTTCCGCTTTAGATGTTTTGGTAGCCCCGACAACTACTTCTGAGGCGCATATTCAAACCTCCACAAGAACAGAACCTCAAGAAGTTTTGTCCCTCTTAGATATGTCAGAAGAAGCATTGGATGAAATGCTATCGATTATACCCACTCAGACAGAATCGAGAAACATTCCTGTAGATAATTTAATAACACTTCAAGAAAACGAACGACCAACACCGGTAGCTGCATCTTCTCCTAGTAGAAATGCTTTTCGAAGTACTGTTGGTAGACCAGACCAGCAGGTGCGATTTGAGACAACTGAAAACCGACCTAGTCATTTGTTTCGTACCCAAGCTTCCGCTTCTCAGTTTGATGATTTTACTTACCGCAATAACCTGCACTTATATAAATGGAATTTGACATACAATGGAGAAACAAGCGTTTTGGATTTTTTAGAACGAGTTGAGGAACTTAGAATCGCTCGAAATCATTCTTATCAACAATTATTTCATTCTGCTGTGGAGTTATTTTCCGGACAAGCTTTGCATTGGTATCGAGCAGTAAGAGACAATCTAAATGGATGGGACGATTTAGTTAAAAAATTAAAGTATACATTTTTACCGTGTGATTATGAACACCGATTGTGGGACGAAATTAGAAACCGTACCCAAGGAACAGACGAGAAGGTAGCATTATTTGTAAGCTTGATGGAAAATTTATTCAATCGTTTGTCTCATAAACCGTCTGAACATACTCGACTAGACATTATACGGCGCAATTTATTACCTAGTTTTCAACAAGCATTAGCCTTAAATGACGTTTTTTCTATACAAGAACTAGTACGGATTTGTCGAAACATAGAGGACGTAAACGACCGTATTCAAAGATTCCGTCCACCGCCTACAAACTTAGCTCATACACTAGAACCCAATTTAGCTTATCGAAAACTTAGATTTCCTAGTCGTATATCTGCAGTTGAGACAGATTTAACATCTCTTCAATATCCACGTTCTTCCGAAACTACGAACAACGACGTTTGTGCGGTCGCGCAACAACTGTGTTGGAATTGTCGCAAATCTGGACACAGAGCGCAGCAATGCACTCTACCGCCTAAAATGCACTGCTACAGATGTGGCGCTCCTGACGTAACGGTCCGCACGTGCTCCAAGTGTTCGGGAAACGCAAGGAGAGGAAATTAAATGGTCGAGTTAGTTTCCCGGCAAATTTAGAAAATTCGACCCATATTAGAAGCAGTACCCTCGAACGTAAAATACTTTTGGATTTTATTATTTCTCACGCTCAAGGAGACCAAAGGCCATATTTAAAAGTTAATATTCTGGGTAGATCAATATTAGGACTTTTAGATTCCGGTGCAACCTGCACTTTGGTTGGCAAAAACGGTTGGGAATTCCTTCAACAAGCCGGACTGAAGCTAGAAACAACCAATCGACCAATATGTTCTGTCGCCAATGGTTCAATGTGCACTTCTATAGGAACTGTATTAACGCCAATCACTTTGGAAAACCGAACTCAACTTGTATCAATTTTAGTTATACCAGAACTTCCACAATCTCTAATTCTAGGCCTAGATTTTTGGAAACTTATGAATATAATGCCTGATCTTAAACGAGATGTATGGCACTTCATAGATCATCTGCCACAAAATAATATTTGTGCAATAAACGACCAATTAGATCTTTCCGAACAAGAACGCCAAAGCTTGCACGATATGTTAGATAAACAATTTGATATAATGGGAGAAATGTTAGGCTACACAACCGTAGTAGAGCACAATATTCTAACCGACGCCAGTCCAATTAAACAAAGATATTATCCTGTTACTCCAAAAAAGCAAGCAATTATAGATGAGGAACTACAAAAAATGTTAGACCTGGATGTGATTGAACCTTCTTATAGTGGTTGGTCGAGCCCAGTACTACTTGTACCGAAGAAAAACGGTGAATATAGATTTTGCGTGGACTATCGACAACTAAATAAAGTTACAAAGAAGGATGCGTATCCAATTCCGTACATATCCGCTATTTTAGACCGTTTACGTAACGCAAAATATTTAAGTTCATTAGACATCCGATCGGCGTATTGGCAAGTGCCCGTGAAAGACTCAGCCAGAGAATTAACGGCTTTTACAGTGCCTGGTCGAGGCTTGTACCAATTCAAGAGAATGCCCTTTGGGTTAACTAATGCACCAGCTACTTTTCAACGATTAATCGATAAAGTATTAGGAGCCGACTTAGAACCGTTCGTGATGGTGTACTTGGATGATATTATCGTTATATCTCCAGATTTCAAGACCCATTTACGTGTTTTGGACTTAGTTTTTCAAAGACTTATCAAGGCAGGACTGACAGTTAGCAAAGATAAATGCAAATTTTGTCAACCCCAGTTAAAATACCTAGGATATGTCGTAGACAAATACGGACTTCGAGTTGACTCAGATAAGGTGCGTGCTATTCTTGATATCCCTAGCCCTGCAAATTAAAATATCCAATGAGATACAAAATATATAAAAAAAAAAAATTAAAATTGTACTGCTGTTCCCGTTTTATCCTCGGTAACGGTACTTGCGCCACTAAATCAAACGTCAGACGCGTCAAATGTCAAATGAATGTTACATTAAAAAAAAATAAATACTGTTTTTTTGTTACAAATTGCGACAAAAAAAAAACAAATAGGTATTTAACAATAATAAGGAAGTGAGTAAATAAATTGTTGCTCGTAAGTGCACAGTACACGTATAACCCTTTGGTATAACCAATACTTGGGTACAGAAAACAGAACATAACCTCCGATAGATTGAAGAATGGTCAATGAGGTAAGTTGAGCACCGCTCGAACGCAAATAAGTATAATTTTCTGACCTTAGTGGCTGCAATCTAAAGCGTACCCTCTTTGATATTAATTGTGGGTTCGTTAGCCTGCCCGGCCCAGAAAGGGGATGCCGCTTCGACAAACAGTCAATGCTGGTGACTACTCCAACGGAGGTGTACAACGTACAAATAATAAGGTAGAGACGGTAATGTAACCGGAGCAACAACGAAAAATATAATAACATAAAAGCCTAAAAGTCATTGGTTAGATTGTTATCAGAGGTGGTTGGCAGCTTACCTTAGATGGTGGGTGGCTTAATGTAGTTGTACCTTGAAAAGTGCACATAAATCCCTGGCAATCAGGAAAACGAATTGGTGTTCCAAACAACGGTGCAACTCACCAATAATCAATTCGTATAATTACGTAAGGTTGTCTCAGATAGATCCACTATTAAATGTGGTTAAATGCAACGAAGAAGCAACCATGCACTTTCAAGTTTTAATAATCCTTATCTTCCAGGAAATAACCCAAAAATGACCTCCAAAACTGACCAAACATCCTCTGATAAGGAAAAATTTTGATTTATAATTTTGAGTGGGAAAATTAAAGTTAAAGAAGCTTATGTATAATAAAGTAGAGGATTATAATAATAAATAAAACCAAAACCTATTTTTTTTGTACTGCGAGAGAAAAATAAATTGAAAATAATAAAAAAAATTAAATATTTTAAGTAAAACTGTTACATTCGGTTCTTCTACGAAAATGTGTTCTTTGCTGTTTATAGTTTAATAAACGTAGGTATAGGTGTTAAAAAATGTCTCAATAAATGAAACTATTTTTGTTATTATATGTTATTAACCAGTAAAAACGACTCTTCTGATGTTTAAAGTTTTTTCTTCTTTTTTTTATCTTCTCTTATTCAAACTAATGTTCAACTTATATCTCCAAATATTAAAACTAACCATTTGTCAATAAGATTTTAGATCATAGTAAAATTAGTCGTAGTTGATAAACCAATAGTTTAAGTTTGATCTTACAACTCTACTACTTTACTTATAGGTTCTAAAACATTGACACTATTTTCATATGTTACTACAGTTTACTGTATTCTGGTTTTTTACAATGTTTACTACATTTTTGTATTTTTACTGTTTTTCGGTAACCCTATACAAATTCAAATGGTTTAGTCATTTAATTGTTATTACTGAACTATTATAAACAATATTATTGGTAAATAGCAATTTTCAGTTTGTTTGTTTATCTATTTTTTTAGTAAATATTATAGTTATGAGAAAATTGCATTTATTAAAAGAATTACAACATAAATACGTTTTTATATTGCCTAATTGCTTCATGATATCTATCAAATACTAAATATAGTTATTTTACTTAAATTTAAAGAATTAAAGATTTTTATATTTATTAAATTATCTGGTACCTTGCAGCAACAACAGTAACTAGATCTGTATTAATTATCATATTTAATATTTTTGATTTATTAATAGAATTAGTTTTATGTGAATTGTACGAAAAAATGTATTGCAAGCTAAAATATACGGTAGTTTACTAGGCAACACCGTTGGAGGCCAAAGTTTATTAAATAATTATACAAACACGGATGTTTAATTTACAACGTATTACCATGTGTTATAATGTCACAATGTCAGTGACATTTACCACTCTGAAGATGCAAGCTGCAATGTCTTGCAAAACGTTAGTTTGTTTGGGTTCATGAACGACAATACGGCAAAGTTCTACTTCTTATTTTGGCTCTCAAGGAGAGACTAGGACCAAGCCTAACAAGTCTGAGTGTGTAACTACGAAACGGTCTAAGCCGAAAGTCGCCTATAATCTTAGATATTTGTTTGAAATGTAGATTGTTTTATCTAGGAATTAGACGTAAATTCATTGCTGAATTAAGAAAATGTGTTTCCGTGCGTTTCACTGAAATTTATTTGAGAATTCCACTTGAAACTATGTACAAAATCTAAAAAATGTTCACAAGTGAACCCACATTTGTTATACTATCACACAAGAATATATTCATTAAAGCAATAGATTTTTGTGAATATAGTTTTTGTTGCAATTATTCTGTTACAGTTCCTATAAAACCTTAATAACATTTAGAAATTTTTTTATTGCACAATGAAATAGAATGAAATGATGAAATAGATGACAGATGTCAGTTTGACTTAAAGTAAAATAATTATTGTAATAAATTAATAATTCTATTAATTAAAAACCCTTAGCTTTCAGATACTTGTTACCAATCTGTTACGCAACCAATAGTGCATATGCACGGCATTTTTGGTCTGCGGTTTTATTTTAGACATACAATAGGTATTTGAAAATGAGATTTTTATTTGAACATGCTTTATAATGAATTATATATTCTTAAGCTGTTGTTCAGTAAGTAGTAACTACTAGCAACTGTTGACTTATCTTATAATTTTTGTCAAAATTTTTATTGACATATAAAAACGCATAATTTTATTAAAAGCTATTAAAATGAAACCGAAAATAAGAGCTAACAATATAAAACAAATTTAGATATAAGATTAATGCAAATTTAAACTAATTGTTCAAAGTGTTTTTCTTCTGCCGCTAGACAATATCCTAAGCGGTTGTAAGAATGCCTTCTGAAATTTTCTACTTTCTAACCACAATAGAGTTACACTTTTCTATTTTACGTTATTTTAATTTTTGAACAGTCTGTGGTTGTTGCGTATAAGATCCAAATCGGCCTATCCAGCTATCAAAAAAAGTTTTATTTAAAAACTTAGTTTTCATAGCTGCACTGTGAGTAGAAGCTCCGTCTTGCTGGAAAATAATTGGTGCACTAGCTCTTAAATTATCTAGACATAGCCCAACTTGCATTTGCAGTGATTCTAAGTAGCTATTTTGATTGAGACACTCTATAATGAAAAACGACCCTAACCGGCCGTAGAGTTTGACACTCTTGTATTTCATATAGATTCTCTTGTGCCAAAACGCGTCTGTTCCGTTTATTTATTTTCCGTGCAACGTAAAAGTACTTCCACCCGAGAATAACATTTTATTAAAAATATCTTTATCATCATTGTTCGTCGATAGTTCACAAAATTTCATTCTAGGCAGATCGCTTGGTAACAGTTTATGAACATTTTCGACCTTTGTAGAAATTATAGTTTTTGTCTTTCAAAGCTTTAAAGCAGGTACTTCTAGTAGTTTGAAATATATTAGCAAGCATAGTTAAAGTGCAGTAACGCCCATCTTTAACTGCCAAACATAAATTTCTTCGGTGTTAACTGTAGGCGTTCTCACTCGTGTTTTTATGATTATAATTGATACAACCCTTATTGCGAAAATGGTTGTAGAGTTTAAGAATAGTAGTTTTAAACGGAATACAGCGATCAGAATGTGCGGCTGCAAAGTTGTTCACAATTTCTTGACAAGACATACCTTTAATGTATACCGTTAAAAATTCGATTCTTTTTTGTAGAGTAAATACATCAATTTCTTACAAAAACGAATTTAATATAACAGTGTCCAAATGTCGAATTTATTTATTATTTTAGCATGACTCCTTAATTTTTGCGCTCATTTCTGTCTTAATTAATTTGAATTTTTAATAGTAACATTTTTAAACTAAGCATGTTTTAGTTATGTTCTACATTTTGTAGTAGAATGTGTATTTTATGATCATCAATAAAAAGTTGCTTAAAATCTACAGCAAAACATAAGTTAACACGAGGTATAATTTTTTCTATGTAAAATGTTCTGCCGCACATCCTGATCAATAGTAATGGTAATAATATGTTATTACAATAATTATTTATTATTTTAGTTTATGCCAAACTGACATCTGTCATCTATTTTATTAAAGACTTACGTTTACCATGTTTTGCAAACGTCGAAGGTAAAGTGATTCTCACGCATCCATTTTTTGCAGAATTATTTGAACTTTAAATGATACAATAAATTAAATAAGAACAGATGTGGTTTTTGCCAAATGTGCATTCTGTAGAAAAACGTCTATTTTATTTTTTTAAATAAAAAGTTGTTCAGCACTAGCTAGTACTTTTGTGTTGTTAAAATCAATTGAATGTCTCGTTTTTTTAACGTGTTCGGCTATTGAAGACGAGGGAAGATCTTGTTTAACTGCCAGTTTATGTTCTTTAACTCTTGCGGCGACCCGTCTATTTGTTTGACCAACATATGTTTTATTGCACATACCACATGGAACTTCATATACTCTTTGTGCTTCAAGTGGGATATAATCTTTATAAGACTGTAGTATAGAGCTGATCTTATATGTAGTAAATACACTTTTAATATTATAGCGTAATAGTATTTTGCTAATTTTATCTGTTACAACTAAAATTGGTAAACCCTTTATGTTAGGAGTGGCTATAAAAACTACTTGATGAGTTTTCTTATGGCGACGTTTCGTGGAACGGTTGTGTCCACTTCTTCAGGCCAACTGAATTTATTAAAAAGAAAACAACATAAGTAAAAAGGCAGTTACAGTCCGGTGAGAGCTACAAACTATTCTTCTACTTATTATAAATGCTGTTTTATAATTATAGATGATTACTTACGGAAAACAAATACAAAGTAGACTGGTCCGCAAACAACGTCATAAATATAAAATTAATAAATAACAAAAAAACAAAAAACAATTAATGTAAAAATACACGAAACCTCTACAAACTAAATCACTAACAAACAATTTTATGGTCGTGTGATATAAAATATGAGCAATGCAAAGATAACCCAAAACATACCCAAGGTCTAGGAAATTTTTGAGATAAGGTTATTATAAACTGTACTAAGGTTGTTAGTATCAGTGTTGAAATTAACATTATTCTTATGTTTTGTGATAAATATCATTTCTGCAACTAATCTTTTATAAAATTTTGGTTCCACATCTAATATAGAAGGATTACTAAAATCAAAATTATGTTGTAAATTAATATGGTGGAGAGCAAGAGCTGATTCTGCCTTTTTATTTTTGCAATCTTTTATCTGTTACGTTTTTTACATAAGGCAGAAATGCTTTTGTAGGTGAAGTTTCTTGTTGGGATAATTGGTTTGTTGTAATTATTTGTTTCTTGACAGCTTTTATAATCATTTTGTTTGAATATCCATTGTCCATTAAAACTTCTTTTAAATAATTAATTTCTAGATTATAGTGTTCTTTATCTGTTAAACGTTTAGATCTGGTAATTAGTGTGTTAACCACGGATGCAAGTTGAGCTGGGTGGTGATGTGATTTAGCATTTAGGTATCTATTAGTATAAGTTAATTTTCTATAAACTGTATAACTTAATTTATTATCATTCTTTTTTTTTATTAGAACGTCCAAAAAAGACAACGGTTTGTTTTTTTCGATTTCCATTG
Source organism: Aquatica leii (assembly GCA_035610365.1). Taxonomy (NCBI): domain Eukaryota; kingdom Metazoa; phylum Arthropoda; class Insecta; order Coleoptera; family Lampyridae; genus Aquatica; species Aquatica leii. The sequence continues at coordinate 107,297,167 of CM069432.1, forward strand.
TAAAAGATAGCTTTATTTTGAAGATTTAAGTGTTCTAAAAATTTATTAAGTTTATATATACCATGAGGCCATATGACAAAACTGTCATCAACGTATCGTACCAATAATTTTGGTTTTAGTAATGCTGAATTTAAAGCTAAAGTTTCCAATTCCTCCATAAAAATAATTGATATTACTGCTGATAAGGGTGAACCTATCGGTGCTCCTTTAATTTGTTTATATCAAGTGCCGTTGTAGATAAAATATGTATTATTCAAACAACGTTCAACTAAATTTATTACATATTTTGAAGGATCGTGTTTGTTTTTAATAACTGTAAGGGCTTCATCTTCAGGTATATTTGTAAATAATAATACTGTATCAATACTTACTAAGATATTATCTTCTACTATTAATTGTTGTTTTAAAATATTGATAAATTTCCAGAATTACGTACGTAAGATGATGCTTTTTCAGCATATGGTTGAAGAATTGTTGCTAAGAATCTTGCCAGTGGTTGTAGTGGAGAACCGATAGAACTTACTAGGTTGTAACGGTACATCCGCTTTGTGTATTTTAGTTAAACCATAAAACTTTGGAAATTTTGAAGATCTTTCTCTAGGAATAATTTGAAGTTAACTTTCTTTATCTAAAGATGTAGCTTGTATTTTTGCTTTTGTAGTTTTCTCTAGGTATGTTGTTGGATCTCTAACTATTTTAGTATAAGCTGTATCGTTAAGAAGTGTCATTATTTTAGTGGGATAATCTGTTTTGTTTAATATTACAGTTGCATTTCCTTTATCAGCTGGTAAAACTAAAATGTTATTATTACTTTTGAATTCTTTAAGGGCTAAATGTTCATTCCTAAATTTACTTAAATCTTCAAAATAAAGCTATATCTTTTACAATGGAAGTTGTTGAAAACAAACAGTTGTCTTTTTTGGACGATCTAATAAAAAAGAAGAATGATAATTGGGTTATGTAGTTTATAGAAAATTAACTAATACTAATAGATACCTAAATGCTAAATCACATCATCACCCAGCCAACTTGCATCCGTGGTTAACACACTAATTACCAGATCTAAACGTTTAACAGATAAAGAACACTATAATCTAGAAATTAATTATTTAAAAGAAGTTTTAATGAATAATTAATATTCAAACAATATTATTATGAAAACTGCCAAGAAACAAATAATTACAGCAAACCAGTTATCCCAACAAGAAACTTTACTTACAAAAACATTTCTGCTTTATGTTAAAAACGTAACAGATAAAATTAGCAAAATACTATTACGGTATAATATTGAAACTGTATTTACTACATATAAGAAAATCAGCTCTATGCTCTCCTAAAGATTATATCCCACTTGAAGCACAATGAGTATATTAAGTTCCATGCGGCATGTGCAATAAAACATATGTTGGTCAAACAAATAGACGGGTCGCCGCAAGAGTTAAAGAACATAAACTGGCAGTTAAGCAAGATCTTCCTTCGTCTTCACTTGTCCAACACGTTAAAGAAACGGGACATTCAATCGATTTTAACAACACAAAAGTACTAGCAAGTGATAAACATTTTTGGTCTAGGGTAGCAAGAGAAGCGATTGAAATCAAGCAACGACCATCTAACTTAAACAAAAAAGGTGCACGCATAAGATTAGTACCTAAAATATGGAAAACGGTACTTCCTTCCATTAAAACAAAAAGTGTGACAAGCTCGTTTAATATAATTAATACACACCAACCTACAACATCAAACGAGTTGATTACAAATCAAGTACGGCATCTTACAGTGAAAAGAAGTAAAACAAAATTTTGACAGTGACAAATTAATTTAATTGTAACGTTTGTATCAATTATTAGCGTTACTTTTAAAACTTGATAATGGTAAATAAGACTTTACCAAAACGTAATTGCAATAAAAAATAAAAACATTTCAACACGAGAAGCAATCCGAAAATCATTGTTTATTATTAATATATTATTACATATAGATATAATTTTTACAGTATACGTATGTGTACTTTGTTTCCCAAAGTAATAACCCAATACCAAGTTGATTTAGCTAAATTTGCATATATTTTATAAAATAAAGCAACATTTAACACAAAACATTTCTACGCCCTTTATATATTAAATCCGATTCCAGACGGAATTGTGCGGATTATTTTTCAAGGGTGTAGTTAAAAATTAACAACAAAGAAATAATTTTCTTTATTTATTTTCCTTCTTTCAAACTTCAGATAAAGGAGACAACATAATCTTACGAAAGCTTCTATATTCTATCAAATCCGTTGAATCTGTACACTCGCTGTAAGTCGTATAGACTTTTTCGAATAACTTCCGTTTTGTATAGTATGTATAAAAACTGAATTACATTCTAACTGCAAAAAGGAAGCTTGTTGGGTATTTTATGCAATCTTATGTAGTGTTAATTATTGTGTCGAGTAACATGTCAAAATGTTGTACTTCAAGTGCACTTGATGTCCAACATCCAGTGACGAACTAAATATCCTGCTGCGGTCTTTGACTCTAATCGTCATCCAGGACAAAGCTTTTCACAGGCAGACAGGTTGCAGGAAAGATCAAGTTTACGTGAGTTAAAATGTCTGATGTTGTCATCTTTCATAAATTTAATCATCGACTCTAAACGGAAATTACATTTCCTGGCTCTTTGCTTGCTTTTCAAATTGGTTTAAATCAAGAATAAGGGGTTTTATCTTTCTATGTAATTGTATTTTTATAATTTTATTAAATTACATTTGTTTAAAATCATTTGTTTGGAACATCTTATTTTATTGTTAATTTTTTATATTATTAAAGTGCATAAAAGAAACGCATTTATACATTTGGCTGTCGTCATAGATATGCTTATAATTATATTTTATTCTACTAATGTTAATAGGTTCTTTACAGGATAATATCAGATTCTAACATTAAGTATACTTTTGTGTATATAACAAGTTATAGCACATTTAATATTATGTTAAATTTTTTTTGAAATTGTATGAAATTTAAATTTAAATTTAAACAAAAAGTGTATCGAGAAGAATATCTATGAATGTATTCTACACAGTTAATTTGTAAACACTAATAGCGTAGACACTATGTTTGAAGATAAACAGATGTTTTTATCAATTTATTTGAAAGTGTTGATTTTACGCTTAAAAATCAAATTACTTACTTTATTTTGAACTTGTACCTACCCATTTTGTTTACGTGAAACAACAGTGACAGTGCGTGAATGATATTTACTAAAAGAGGATAATGAGACTATAGAATCACCGTGATAAGATAAGTGTATGTGTTTTACCGATTTCAGTAAATAATTTAGAATTTAGAAAACATAAGAATACGGTAAATAAACGAAACAATCTTAGATAGAGTGAATCGCCAAATCAACCGTGAATCTATGGGAGGCGATATGCAGCTACAGCGGCCTTCCGATGTTTCGCTAATTTAATTAGATTAATAAACATTCATAAAATTAACTTTCTGAAGAAATATTAAAAAGAAAATATCCTAGGTCGTCATCATGTATGTCAAGTATGAATGCCACCAATTTGTTCAACACTTTTCAACATTCTGATTTGAATGACACGCTGTCCTGTCATATTAAACGGGCCCATAACTGCTCCCAACATAAATTTCAGGATTCGCGCCTGAGAAAAAAGACGACTCAGTATATGCCAGTACCAATGAGGTATAATATAATAACTGGAGGAACCACGCCGTATGCTAGTATGGTTACGAATTCGGTCCGGTATTATTTCGTATTTCCCCACTTATAGTATAGTTAAGTGTTTTGTAGCGTTCGGATTACATTCGATAATTTTAGTTTTGTTCATTTTAGTTGCTTAAAATGCATATAATAATAAATTTAATAAACTTAACTTATCTTATATCTGTAATAAAAGGGTTTATAAATGGGAAGATTAAGGGGGTTCTAAAACGGCCGCTTTAGATGCGTTGCAAGCCTGTACAGAATTCGCTTTTCCGTTAAAAGTATAAGAGCTAGAAATATATAAAAAAAAAAGCTAAAATAGTTACAAAGGCTTGTGACTTTTTGTGTAATTTTGAAGCCAAAAATATAAAAAATAAGTAGAGAACGAAGCAATTTTAGGCAATTTTATGTGAATTTTGAAGGCACATGGTAAACGTACCATCGATTATTTGCAAAAAGTGGCACAAGTGCGTCTTAGATATGTGTCTTTGGTTTATAAATACATAGTTTTTATATCAAAATAAATATTATTATTAAAAAATTTATGGCCAGACCAAAAACACCACACTAAATGAAATGTGTTGGTGATTGCTCATTCCTCGGAGAAATTTCTCTAATTTTAGAGAACCCCTAAGGTAGTAGTTCCATTAGATTAAAGTGAACTAAATTAATTTTATTTAAAATACATAATGACATATTTTATTTTTAATCATATGTATTTTTAATTTAAGAAGTATACCAATTTATTGTTCTCATACAAGCTTTAATTTTACTTCTACCTTTCAAACGTGGTCGACCTTAAGCGTTTTTGCTCGAAAGCAGTTGGGATACGCGAAAGATCGACGGCTCGTTTTCGTGTACGTAGAGGTTTTTCTAGTTAATGTATTATACCTCATTGGCTAGTACAAACAGTTTTTTCACAATCAATATATTATGATCCAAACCAACAAAAGTCATATAAACAAGTGCCGACACAAATCCAACAAATTCAAACAATGAGCTTTTACTTTTTACAGCCACAAGTAACAATGCCGGATACTAATCAAACATAAAATATACTTTATAACTTGAAGTTTAACAGCACTTAGTACAATAATAATGAAGAACATATACAATGAAAACAAGTTGCTAAAAAAACTTTTAATTCTGTTTTTAAATCCCAATCCTAGTGAAAATAATAAAAGTATCTAATATTAGAAAACTAAAAAAAGAGCATTATTAAGAATAGTTTTTTTGTTTTGTGACTTACTTAATGATCTCTTCTTATCCAAGGTAGGAAATGAAACAACTAATTCAGTTAATTGCGACGTTTCCTGTTTGAGATAAACAGGCACGAACTATTCTTTAATATTATTGGTGTCAAGATTACAAAAAACTTTTTCGATATTACGTGAAAGTAAATAAACTTACTAAACTTGATAACTAATTTTATCAGTAAACTAGCATAATTGCCAAACAGAATAATTATAAGATCGTATAGAATCAACTTCTTTAAGAATTCAAAATATTTATAATAGACCGCAATATCATAGTAATACCTTAAACACATTTTACTGACAAACATTACATAAGCATATCGAAATATAAAATATAGATAACCAAACACTCGACAATAAAGTATAGAGCGCTAGTGGTTCATTAAAGGAAAATCTAACACAATAATTCGTTATGAAGTATAATGCACACTTAAGCACAAATACTATGTGACAAATTCATAGCTGGCGTCGATTACACCAAAAATAAAACTTAAAGCTTAAGATTAATAAAAGTAGGGTGGATTCGCCGGTTCTACGCCACTCCCTCCCTCTCTTACTTTGAATTTCGTGTAAGATCGTGAGAGATCGGGTTTTCATTACGGCGAGATTTTTACAAATATCAATTTCGTGTAAGTTCGGATGCGCGCGCAATTTTTCAAATTTTAAGATCGGGTTTTGTTTGGCTGCGTTTGTGTGCGCGAGCATCTCTCAAAATTGTGTGTATGTATATAAATATAGAATTTGTGATCATTTAACATTAGTTTTTAATAACTTTCACTTGTTTAACAATTATAACTAATTTTTAAAAAAATAAGATGGAACTGTTCTTTGCAAATTTAAACGAGACGTCTCATTTAGTTCCTTATATGAGTGCAAGAAGTTTATTGATAGATGAACAGTATAGAATCGAGTGTTTTAGTAAAATTGATGGTAAATTTGGGGAGCAAGTGATTGTCGAGTGCCAAGACTTTAAAGTACCTCTACCACAAAGATTTGTCAACAAGTTTTCGATTGAAGACATAAACCAAACTAATAGAGTGATTGGTTTGGGAAAAAACATCTATCTCGTGAGCCAAGGAGTCGTTGGTGAAACAACAAACATCGTATTTGTTCCAGAGTGAAAAAAATGAAACTAAAAGGAATGTGCATGAGAAAAAGTTTAGAAAAAGTATGAACTGAAATTAAAATGTATGAAATCAAAGACATAATCAAACCATGGAAGCAATAGCACTAAATAAAACTGGAAACGGATTATATTTACAACCATATAAAAAAGGATATGGTCTTTTTTTAGGGAGGCGAAAGACAGAAAAAAAATCTTCCAAAACGAGCGCTGACCAATATAGATTTATATAAGTATGCAAAAAAATTAAAAATAAAAAACTTTCGAGGAATATTTATGAAAGATGAATTACCTAAATCAGGAGTGAGTGCCGTTGAATGTGATATAATAAATTTGGATGATAAAAATGGACCTGGAACACATTGGACAGCTTATAAAAAATTAATACACGCACAGGATATTTTGATAGTTTTGGAAACTTACCTCCTCCATCAAAATTAATACAATACTTAAAAAGTAATGGCTCTTGTATCATACTTTAGAACCGTGATAGTTTTCAATCTTTTAATACTGTTAACTGTGGACATTTGTGTTAAAAAAAGTTTTTATATAATTATAATGATGATGATGATTGGTTTCTCGGTGGTTCATTTAGGTAAATGGTTGCTTTGTATTTCAGATAATAAGATTTGTATTATTATCATTAAATGGTACAGTTTAAACTTAAACTTTAAGATTAGTATATATTCCTGATGCATTTGAGTTAACAGATTAGTGAGTAACAAGCAACATAATGTCCACATTTACCCTGACTGGATCGGCATCCGTTCTTTCTAGTAAATATTACCCTCTTATCATATTAAAAGATGAGGATTATGTTTTGGGTTTGATTAATTTAGAAACGTTCAATTCAATTGCAAATATAGACAGCTCTAATAATAAGTGTCATTCTATACTTAAAAATGGCACAGAACTCTGCATTAAAATTCTTAAAAGTTTTTATGAAATTGATGATTTGAATAATTATTTAAGCGAACAACTCTTAAAATACTCCATATTTAAAAACAAAAATACAAATCAAGCTCAATCTGTTCCTACAGTAACCATAAAAAGAAATAATAATACTTTACGATCCGAACTTAAGTGCACTTTGGATTTCTCGAAGGAAGGTTCGATCAGTAGTTTATTGGGTTTCGAACCTAGAATTCTGAAGGCAAATACAAGAAACACATCGGATTTTTCTTGTAAAATTTTTAGAGTAAACGCATTATGCGTAGAATGTAATATCGTCACCAGTTCATTCAGAAACGGCAAACCAGTACATGTGATTCATGATTTTTTCCTACAGTCCCACCAAGATATAAAATTATAGAAACTCCAACTAACGTAATCTATTTACTAATAAACACAAAAGAAATAGACGAAATTACTATAAAAATAACTGATCAAGATCAAAATCTAGTCAATTTTAAAGAAGAGGTGATAAGGGTTAGACTACATCTTAAAAAATACAATAAACATTTATAATGGGATTTGTGTTTAGCAAAAATAAAAATTGGTGTAAACATATTAACACTGCCAAGACAATAAAAAAGTATATAAATCCACAAAATAAAGCTAAACCTTTTAGTCGGTCTACTAAAATCAATCGCTTAACACGAAAGAACCAAAAATTCCTCAAATCTTTAGGACTAAAAGTAAAAACATGAAAATGAATTATGAAATCTTAAAAGTAAACGAACCACCAGTTTTTGATACTACAATAGTGTATGCAAAAAAAAAGTAGTCATCCACTTTATGCATCAAGTTCCTTTAACAACAACGATGAAATCAAAATTCGTATACAACAACAAGAATTGTATACTTTATCTTGGTATAGCTCTCTTCATGTACAAGGAAAAGTAGAAGCATATGATGATAAGAACGCAAAGATTCAAATACCCAATACTCGATTTGTTAATATGGGTATCTTATTTTTGTTTGACGAGATTCGTTTAGAAATTTCTGGAGAAGTTATTGATCGCGTTAGAAATCCGGGAATTACGTCTGTTCTAGAAGGTTATGTGCCGTACAATACAGAAGAAAGCAAAGCTCTTGAAAACGGTGGTTAGCTTCCCATAGACAATTCAAGATTATTGGTTGTATCTTCAGGAAATTTTGATGCGGTTATACCTCTTCGAATGATTTTAGTATCGTGCAATGATTTTAAAAAGGTTGTGATAAATTGTAGACAAGAATTGGTGTTGCTTCGCAGCAACACCGATAATAACGTTTTAGTAGTTGATAACCATACGAAAACTATAGAAGTTCAGCTACATAAGGTGAACTGGCGGGTTCCACACATATCTGTGTCAATTAAGGAACAATTAAAGTTGCTAGAGATTGTTAAAAGTGCAAGAGAATTATACATTCCATTTAGAAGTAGAGAATTAAACAAATATCCATCATTACCACAAAAACATACTTGGGCTATTAAGTCTTCAATAGAAAAACCGCAATATATAATCTTTGGTTTTCAGGCCGATAGAAAAAATCAAATATATAAAGACTGCAGTTGTTTTAATCATTGCAATTTAACTAATATTAAAGTTTTTCTTAAAGATGCTGTATATCCTTACGACAACTTAAATTTAAATTTTGCAAACAACCAGTATGCTCTGTTATATGAACTGTTTACCGAATTTCAAACTTCGTTCCTGTATAAAGATAGAGAGCCGATATTCACTCCAGAAGAATTCAAAATATATGCTCCAATTGCAGTCATAGATTGTTCCAAACAAAAGGAGGTACTGGAAAAGAACCCGGTGGACATAAAAATAGAATTTGAATCAAATGTGAATATTCCCGATAAAACAACACCATATTGTTTAATACTTCATGATAAGATTGTAAAATATATACCAATAAAAAATATTATTTTATTAGTATTTTTATGTTTTGATATTTAAGGATTGTGCAGTAGATAGTAGAAATCATATGTATATCGAAAGGTTTAAAATGAAACAAAAAATATAAGTATTAGTTTTTTTTATTGTTATCAATTTGAAATTAACATTTGGTAAGCTAAAGTTTCTTTATAATCCTCGAAATAAGTAGAAAGCCATCTTGCCGAATCTGGACCAGATGTCCAACCTAATACAGCATCTGGATGGTGTGTTCCTTTAGTTATATTTCTTTGTATCCACAACAATACCTCTGCATGTTTTTCGTTTTCGGAAAGATCAAATTTAAAAGATATGTTTTGACAGATAAGAGCAGTAATTTTTTTAAATTTGACTATCAGCGAGGTATGCTGCATTACAAATACATTTCTCTATATATGATTTAACATCTTGATGATTTTTTTAAATATTTTCTACAGGATAATCTAAATGACATGAAATGATAATATTAAAGTTAGGTAGTAGCTTAAAAATATACAATTTAAATGAAATATTGCATATCTGAAATCAACATTTTATGCTACAACTCGAGTTTCTCCGAACGCTTCCGATGATAATATGAACTTCTCTAATTACTGGTCCCGTCACGACTAAAGGCGAGCAGCCGGCGCATCGCGAAGGTGTTACGACAGAACATGATGTAGTTGAAAAGCTACTTCAGTGGCGTCGTTAAACTTAGAGTGACAATAGCTTTTAAGTGGTATGACTACAGACAATTGTAACTACGACTTTAATGTCCATGTGAATAAATAATTGCAAGTAAAACAAAAAAACCTTTTTGTTTAATTGGCGAGTAGTTCACCTACAGCCTAGAAACAAGTACGAATTCACGAAACGCCACTGTAAGCGCGGGAACCGCGTAAGAAAGACTAGTGCGCATCGAACAGAAATTGGCGCGCTCGCCTTCTGTCGTGACGGGACCTGTACAGTACTATGTATTCTTCGATTTACACATAAACTTACACAAAATTCAAATTTAAAAAGTTGTGTGCGCACCCGAACTTACCCGAACAAAATGCTGCATTACCGTGCACTATATAACGCTGCAAATAATCATTCCTTTCATTCCAACAATAATCGCCATGTTTAAATGTACTAACTGCAACAAACCTTTCACAAAAAATATAATTTAACTAGACACTTCCGCGAGAGTTGTTTGGAAAAAGTTAGTAATGATAATAATTCAGGGCCAACAAAAATCCCTAAAAAGGATGTGTATATTTTTTTATACGTATATTCATATTCAACTTAATTTTTTTAGACATTGTGCATGTTCTAAATGAGTTAGCATCAACGTCTTCAAGTAAGTCTATTTATATTTTTTCAAATCAGCAACTAAACAGTTTTTTAATAATATAGATACATATGTATCAGGCTCATTTGCGCACTTTAAAGCATAAAAACAATTGTGAGCTTGAACTAAGAAATGATGTAATGATTATAAAGCGGAAGTTTAAGAGTAAAATAGTTACTTATAGAGTTTATGGAAAATCGACGTTATCAATCAACGTAAACGAATTTCTCAATGAATTACAAATCAAAGTTTTAAATTTAGTTGAACAAAACATCGAACGACTTAATGCTATTAAATTCAATGTTGAATTGTATGGTAAATATTTTTTTCAAACTAAAGAACTATTTGAAATGAATAATACAAGATATAAGGTAGCATGTAAAAGTAATAATTTCTATAACATTTTACAAGAGTTATTCGCTACATTGGGGAAAAAATGTTCAAGAAAGAGATTCAGGTAAATCTATTTCTCCCATCTATCTTTACATGTCGATGATTTATGTATGTTTTTAGGATGGACACTGTCAGAATTGTTATATTTAAAAGTCAACAGTAGGAAACTCGACACTTGTCTCCCACCACTTTCACTGTTGTGACCTCGGTGGAAACGTGCATAATGTATTTTTTGGGAAATTTTATTTTCCTTCTCACATTTTTTTCTCTCTCACTTTCACGGACGTTACTAATGACCTCGGAAGGAACGTGAGTAACTGTATTTTTGTGAAAGTATTTTTCTCTCTCTCAATGAATTTTTTTCTCTCTCACACATTTTTTTCTCTCTCACACATTTTTTCTCTCTCTTACAGCGATTTTTTTCTCTCTCTTACATTGTTACATCATCGCATAATTGGTAATTTTGATTGCGCCGTGCGTCATCGCGTAACTGGTAATTTTTTATGCGTCATAAAGTCTCATGATTCGAGCGAGAATGAAAATATTTTATTTAAAAAAAGCTTGAGTGTACCTGGATTTGAACCCGGGTTTCTTGATTACTAAGCGGCGAACTTAACAGCTGAGCTACGAAAATAAGTTAATTTTAAACGCTTAATTGTTGTATACAATTGGTTTTTTAATTACTGAACAAAAGACTTGTAAAATTTATTGTACTTTATTTTTAAATTAAATTAACATTCATGGCATAATTATATCATTTTTCTACAGCATCTATGTCATTACGGTTTAGCTGGATCTTGATAATTCACGGCAACTATACATACGGCATCTAATTATATCATTTCTACAGCATCCGTCGTGTTGTGGTTGATCTGTACTTTTCTAGTGGTCGGTACTTTCATATTCTTTCTCTCTTACTCTTAATACTCTGTAAAGAATCGCTTATTAAAAAAAAATTCTAAAAAGTCAATGTTGATTATAAGAAAAATAGCACAAAAACAGCTGCATGCAAATTAGCAAAAAAAAAATTAAATTTAAGAAAATAACTACCAATTTCTTAAGAAAAATTAATGTTACTTGAATATATCAACTGCTTCTTTTTAAACGAGGTGTTGGTTTAATCAACAACATTAGAAATTAATATAAAAAAAAAGAAGTGGTCTAAACTAAATTAATAGTTAACAAATTTAAAAATCGCTGAAATTAAAAAAAAAATTTTATTCTAACTTTTAATCAGGTAAATACTAAAATCAACTTTTTTAATTTAAAATAATCTTTTGTAGAGCATAAAATTGAATGTGTTTAAGCGTATAGGATTAATTTGCAAAATAAATAAACCACTTACCATTGTAATACACAGAAACACTTTAATTTAAAACGTTCTTACTAGTACGCAGCTAAAACTAAACAAAGTGTGATCGCTAACAATAAAAGAAAGTGTCATTGCCAAAAATAAATTTTTACAATTATTACTTATTAATTAAAATTTTATGATACATACCTGCCGATTCATTCAGGTCGCTGATTGTTTCAACAAATAACTTTTCCAATGACATGTAATTAGTGTAAATTCCATAAGGTAGTAGTTATTCAAAAATTTTCTTTTGGAAGCCAAAGACATTATTATTATTATAATATATAATATTTTAAGATAAATCTTTTAAACTTTCAAGTACTTCATCTTCAATGTCGCTGAATATGAAAGCAGTTAACTCCGATACTAAAGTAGGCCCAAACTTGCACGTTTTGAGTTCGTTTTGATACACACCCCTGGCATTAAGTGTGTTATAAATTTCTTGATCTGTATAATTAAAAATTATACTGTGATATTAACGTAAATTTAAGCATTTTACCGATAATTTTGCAATCTGCTGTATCAAGTTCTAAAATATTTTCTGAATTTCTGATTGAGTTTAGATACTCAACCCAATTTCTTTCATCCGTATTTGAAATACTTTATGCATCTAAGAAATAATGGAACTACTAAAACAATAAAAAAAATGTAAACATTTTACTTACACTATCCAAGTTAAATAATTTAATTAAGAAATAAATTTTTTAACTATGATTCAAAAACTAACGTTCAAAAACTAACGTTAAAAAAATTCAAGTTATTTTTTAAAATTTAGTTTAAAAAGAAACAAATTCTTATAGCATTATCAAAGTTATTGAAAAATAAATTTAACAAAAATCTTTAAGAGTTTTAAAAAATGTAAAACATTTTAAAGCTCACTTTTGTTTCCTGTTAGTTATAACTAATCAATGTAAAATTCTAAAACCATCGTTCAAAAATATTTGTTTTTAGTTTGCATTTCACACTCAGTTTTCAACTTTAGTTTGAAAATTAATAAAACGTCAATGTTTTAAATAATTAGCAGAGTTTTTTAAAGAAATCCAAATAACTTTAAAATGTTGCAGAAAGCAAAATATGTATTTAAAAATTGTGTGTGTTAAAGATTTTTATTAATGAATGTAAGATTCCAAAAGCAATGTTCCTCATCATATCTACTTGTTTTAACATATGTCAAATATTTTTCTACAATTGCTTATATATTTTTTAATATGAATCTTTACAGTGTTAAAAAAATAAAGTATTGTAATACAGCAAATATTAATATTTGTTTCAAATTATTGATAATCGGTACATAATTATAGTGACAATTTAGGTAATAAAATCCTAATTTTATTTTTGATAACGAGTAATTGTTCATGTAGAAAGCGAGTAAATAATGTTATGGTAATGATTATGTAATTATAGTGACAAATTCTAGAAATTAAGTAAAATTGTTGAAAAGTATTTTATGTAGTACATAAAAAGCACACAGTTTACGAGTAATACGAGTAATCTTAATTTGTAATATAAAAACTATTTATGTTGAGAAGCAGAAAGGAAAGAAAAACAGAAAGGGTAAATATTGCACTCGGACATTATACTAAAATAATATCGTAAAAAAAAAAATCATGTACCTTCTGTTAACGATAACGTGTAATATTACTTATATACAAAATAATTCTAGCATTTTGCACATTCTATTGCGCAAACAAATGGTATTTAAAGCTACATTTTATTTATAAGAAAGAAGAATACATATACAAAAATAATCAAAACAAAAAACTACACAACACAACAAAAACATTTATATAAGAATTGCAAGTTTTATTATTAAATATTAAATTAAATCTACTCGTGCACATTTTAACACGAATGATTCACAAATTCACCTAAACCCAATTAACATTTTTTTCACTACCACAAAAACAAGAAATGTTATTTTATTACTAAAGACTTACGTACAAACAAACAACTAATTCAAATTGATGCAGATCAAAGATTAATTGTAAAACTAAACCGAATTATAATTGTATTTGTTTAAGCTGTATTGCAGCTACAGTTCTAAATTTTAAATATTGTTACTAATAAAAGTTTCCTTATAACAAAAAATCTTTGACAATTACAAGTAACGCAAACTAAAAATTACAAAACGAATAGTTAAATAAAACCAAAACTACTTAAAATCGTTAATAACACTAGTATACTTTTCTTAACATATAAAAATATTAGTAAATGTATTAACTGTAGTTAACGTCAAAACTAAACAACATTATTGAAACAATAAAGATTATTTGAGTAACATAATTTTGTATTTCATTTGTTAACAAAAATTTTGATGGACTTGTTAAAACTTATTTTATATAAAACTTCTCTAAAAACACAATTTAACAAAGTTGTTGTAATATCAGCTAATTCAAAAATTACCCCTTAAATATTAATACACTTTACTCTAAGCTGGTGAAATAAAATTCCTAATAAGATCTGTATACGTTTCTATTACATTAATATTGCAAACTGTTTAAATCAGTCTGTAAATATTATAACGTTACAATTACTTAAGATTACAAGCAAAAAATGTTATTCGAAAATCGTATATATACAGAAATAAACGTTTATAACAAGTTTAGAGCACGTTGAAAGTCAGTGAATAAGTTGAAAGCTTATTTTACATCTCAACTAGACAATGTGGTTATTTTCACAATTTTATTGAAAACGTAGTATACAACTTAGTTAGTAAATGGCAAACCAAATAAAAATTTTAATCATTTTTGTAATAAACACGTGATTACTAACACATAAACTTTTAAATCTAACGATTAACAGAAAAGAAAGAAAACATTTTTAACAAAATCTACTCTAAAAAGCAAAGTTAAATAAGTGAATAAAAAACGTGTAAAATAGGAAATTTTCCTTATGCAAATTTCTTTTAGTTATAGTAATTACAGTCAATAACAATGTAATTAATGACTAAGGAAAGCCACAAACATATTTTTAACAAAAACTATATCAATTTTGTTTTAAACGATAATAATTAGATACTTTTATATTATAATCTCAAGAAACAAATAAAAATTGTAAAATTGTTAAAAGTGCAATAGGAATTTACTGGAGTTATTAGAAGTAAAAGAAGAAAAAACTTTTGTCAATGTTTATAATTACCTACTTAAGTCGTGCTGAAAAAGAAAATTAAAAAACATTAAGAATACATTTATGACAAAAACTATTTAGCAATTTAGTTTTTCGTTCAAATGATTAAAATTAGATACTCTAATAGGTACTATAATCTCAAACAGTAAACACATAAACTATTTTTTTTAATGAACAAAAAAGCAATGCATGTACAAACTGTAAAAAAAGTAAATGTTACAATGTTACAGCTACTAAAAACTTAAAGCAAAATTTAAAAGAACAAGAGAAGAAAACTACTTAAAGAATATCTGTTCTAGTAAAAATTGTTTTATAGTTAATGGTGTTATTGTTTAATTAAAAATTTTAATCTTGGGTGTTTTTTAAACGTGGTCTACGTTCTTCGTCAGATAATAAATTACAATCACAAATATCTAGAAACATTTGAATGTAAATAAGATCCTATTTTTAATTTTGCCATTCGTTCAAAATTAAATAATTGTTTAAAATATTGTAACTAAGAAGAAAAGAAAACGCTTTAGTTATATCTGACAATTTATTATATTATATTTTTTCTGGTTTGACAGGTTTTAATAACATTAACATTTACTAAATTCATTCAAATTGAATCTGTTTAATCACTAACCGATATCTAGTTTATTAATTTAGAATTTTGTATTGAGAAGCAAGTACGAGATATTCACGAACGAATAGACTTGTTTATAGTTTCAATTTTTGTACTAAGATTTTTTTTGTATAATGTAAACCGTTAATTAAATATTATAACACGTTTTTACAATTTAAGAATTTTGAAAATTAAAGTATTAGCTCTATGGGTACTTATACGTAACGTTTAATTTTCTTCCTAAAGTTAATGTTACGAATAATTACTATTAAAATCAAACTTTATTAAAAATAGAAAACAAAATTACAAAACCATTTCAATACGCAAAGCAAAACTGATATACACATTGTCACTTAATCTATTGTAAACAATTACGAATACATTCATTTATAAATTTACAATGTACGTACGAGGTAAATCTATTAAATGTTACCTCTAGTTAGTAGCAGTGTATTTAAAAGTAAATAAATAAATCATTAAAATATATACTGTAACGTTTAAGACACATTTAGTGTTAGTTTAGATTATAAAAGATAGAGGATACGAAATAGAGCTACGCAAACCAAAGCAAATCGGTCTCTAATCGGCAGTGGCGGCCAACTAAAAGCTATAACAGGATTACTTCTTTTAACTTCAATTATGAAAAATTTATTGTATACACCCACGGCTCTTGGAATGGTTATGTTACCTTTAATAATTTGTTTTAATATAAATTATTAGTTAACATAAAGTGTGAAACCGTCTAAGTAGTTATGTTTATGACGAATTGCTTTCTTATATTTATAAAATTTACATACAACATAACAGGTACTTTTTATTTACTTTTGCAAGTTTTAGTCTAAATTTCTTTCTTCTGCTATTACTGTCACAATTAAAAACTATACGAACCACAATTGCAGCAAATGCTAAATTACGTTCAAACAAGATTTATTTAAAATATGTATTTAAAACGAAATAGCGATACACAACTTATTGTGAACCAGAGCCTCACTCTTTCTGTAATAAGTTAACCTCACTTCTTTTGTAATAAGCTAACCTTACTTCTTATATGTTAATATAATCTCAGGTTTATAATAATTAGCCTAAAAAAATGCAAAACTTATTAGTTTTAAATAAGCGTAATTATTGACTTTAATAGAATCTTTTAGATGTAAAACACAAAAACTTTTAAGTGTGGTTAGGTTATTACAATAATTGATTCTCCGAAAAGTGATGAAGTTTAGGTGGAGTGAATAACATTAACACAAGTGAAAAATATTTAAAAAAGTTAAGTTTAATTGCACTACCAAATAACAATAAATTAAAATTTGTATTGTTTTATAATTCACTATGAATACAGTTCCAGCGTGATTTTTGAGAATTTATCATGTCATCGTTAAACTTGTAAAAACTTTATACAAATTTTTTATAATATAAATGAATTAAAACACAATTTCATTCTCTAATTTTGTTTAAACATTACTTAAAATTGTTGGATATTTCTTATTTTAAACTGTTTTATTATTTTTTTTTTAATTGTACAGTTGAATTTCTAATAATAAGCTTTACTATAAAACTTTAACAACTGTTAATAACGTTAAAAATAATTTCAATTAAGTCGTTTTGTTCAAAACATAAAAATTAGAGCAACTTATAATTATAACATTAAATTAATTTTTTGCCAATTACTTATTTTGTGTCAGTAATAGTTAATATTATTGTGGTCATTAAAGCACAATTATATTTTTTAACATCGATCAATTTTAATTTTTTAAGACGATTTACTACTATAATCAGAATCTAATTATATGATCTATTAAATAAATGTTTAGTTTTTTCTATTTTTTAAACTTAACAGCTAAATAAGTTATCAGTCATACCAAACCTTAAACGCTTCAGCCTGTAATACTTTTTAAATTAATTGTGCTGTTATTTTATGTTTATTATTAAAACGGAACGGCGTTTCTAAATTAGTTGGTAAAACCTCTTCAGTGTAATTTAAATTAATGATTGTCAAACTCTTAGATTATGGAAGATAAGAATTTGAAATGGACTTACTGCACGTCATATAGTGTCTGATTGCCATTGCTCTGGTTCACAATAAGTTGTGTATCGCTATTTCGTTTTAAATACATATTTTAAATAAATCTTGTTTGAACGTAATTTAGCATTTGCTGCAATTGTGGTTCGTATAGTTTTTAATTGTGACAGTAATAGCAGAAGAAAGAAATTTAGACTAAAACTTGCAAAAGTAAATAAAAAGTACCTGTTATGTTGTATGTAAATTTTATAAATATAAGAAAGCAATTCGTCATAAACATAACTACTTAGACGGTTTCACACTTTATGTTAACTAATAATTTATATTAAAACAAATTATTAAAGGTAACATAACCATTCCAAGAGCCGTGGGTGTATACAATAAATTTTTCATAATTGAAGTTAAAAGAAGTAATCCTGTTATAGCTTTTAGTTGTCCGCCACTGCCGATTAGAGACCGATTTGCTTTGGTTTGCGTAGCTCTATTTCGTATCCTCTATCTTTTATAATCTAAACTAACACTAAATGTGTCTTAAACGTTACAGCATATATTTTAATGATTTATTTATTTACTTTTAAATACACTGCTACTAACTAGAGGTAACATTTAATAGATTTACCTCGTACGTACATTGTAAATTTATAAATGAATGTATTCGTAATTGTTTACAATAGATTAAGTGACAATGTGTATATCAGTTTTGCTTTGCGTATTGAAATGGTTTTGTAATTTTGTTTTCTATTTTTAATAAAGTTTGATTTTAATAGTAATTATTCGTAACATTAACTTTAGGAAGAAAATTAAACGTTACGTATAAGTACCCATAGAGCTAATACTTTAATTTTCAAAATTCTTAAATTGTAAAAACGTGTTATAATATTTAATTAACGGTTTACATTATACAGAAAAATCTTAGTACAAAAATTGAAACTATAAACAAGTCTATTCGTTCGTGAATATCTCGTACTTGCTTCTCAATACAAAATTCTAAATTAATAAACTAGATATCGGTTAGTGATTAAACAGATTCAATTTGAATGAATTTAGTAAATGTTAATGTTATTAAAACCTGTCAAACCAGAAACGAAATATAATATAATAAATTGTCAGATATAACTAAAGCGTTTTCTTTTCTTCTTAGTTACAATATTTTAAACAATTATTTAATTTTGAACGAATGGCAAAATTAAAAATAGGATCTTATTTACATTCAAATGTTTCTAGATATTTGTGATTGTAATTTATTATCTGACGAAGAACGTAGACCACGTTTAAAAAACACCCAAGATTAAAATTTTTAATTAAACAATAACACCATTAACTATAAAACAATTTTTACTAGAACAGATATTCTTTAAGTAGTTTTCTTCTCTTGTTCTTTTAAATTTTGCTTTAAGTTTTAGTAGCTGTAACATTGTAACATTTACTTTTTTACAGTTTGTACATGCATTGCTTTTGTTCATTAAAAAAATAGTTTATGTGTATACTGTTTGAGATTATAGTACCTATTAGAGTATCTAATTTTAATCATTTGAACGAAAACTAAATTGCTAAATAGTTTTTGTCATAAATGTATTCTTAATGTTTTTAATTTTCTTTTCAGCACGACTTAAGTAGGTAATTATAAACATTGACAAAAGTTTTTCTTCTTTTACTTCTAATAACTCCAGTAAATTCCTATTGCACTTTTAACAATTTTACAATTTTTATTTGTTTCTTGAGATTATAATATAAAAGTATCTAATTATTATCGTTTAAAACAAAATTGATATAGTTTTTGTTAAAAATATGTTTGTGGCTTTCCTTAGTCATTAATTACATTGTTATTGACTGTAATTACTATAACTAAAAGAAATTTGCATAAGGAAAATTTCCTATTTTACACGTTTTTTATTCACTTATTTAACTTTGCTTTTTAGAGTAGATTTTGTTAAAAATGTTTTCTTTCTTTTCTGTTAATCGTTAGATTTAAAAGTTTATGTGTTAGTAATCACGTGTTTATTACAAAAATGATTAAAATTTTTATTTGGTTTGCCATTTACTAACTAAGTTGTATACTACGTTTTCAATAAAATTGTGAAAATAACCACATTGTCTAGTTGAGATGTAAAATAAGCTTTCAACTTATTCACTGACTTTCAACGTGCTCTAAACTTGTTATAAACGTTTATTTCTGTATATATACGATTTTCGAATAACATTTTTTGCTTGTAATCTTAAGTAATTGTAACGTTATAATATTTACAGACTGATTTAAACAGTTTGCAATATTAATGTAATAGAAACGTATACAGATCTTATTAGGAATTTTATTTCACCAGCTTAGAGTAAAGTGTATTAATATTTAAGGGGTAATTTTTGAATTAGCTGATATTACAACAACTTTGTTAAATTGTGTTTTTAGAGAAGTTTTATATAAAATAAGTTTTAACAAGTCCATCAAAATTTTTGTTAACAAATGAAATACAAAATTATGTTACTCAAATAATCTTTATTGTTTCAATAATGTTG
The DNA here is from genome assembly GCA_035610365.1 of Aquatica leii. Lineage (NCBI taxonomy): Eukaryota > Metazoa > Arthropoda > Insecta > Coleoptera > Lampyridae > Aquatica > Aquatica leii. Next base: position 107,317,438 of record CM069432.1, read on the forward strand.
TTTAGTTTTGACGTTAACTACAGTTAATACATTTACTAATATTTTTATATGTTAAGAAAAGTATACTAGTGTTATTAACGATTTTAAGTAGTTTTGGTTTTATTTAACTATTCGTTTTGTAATTTTTAGTTTGCGTTACTTGTAATTGTCAAAGATTTTTTGTTATAAGGAAACTTTTATTAGTAACAATATTTAAAATTTAGAACTGTAGCTGCAATACAGCTTAAACAAATACAATTATAATTCGGTTTAGTTTTACAATTAATCTTTGATCTGCATCAATTTGAATTAGTTGTTTGTTTGTACGTAAGTCTTTAGTAATAAAATAACATTTCTTGTTTTTGTGGTAGTGAAAAAAATGTTAATTGGGTTTAGGTGAATTTGTGAATCATTCGTGTTAAAATGTGCACGAGTAGATTTAATTTAATATTTAATAATAAAACTTGCAATTCTTATATAAATGTTTTGTTGTGTTGTGTAGTTTTTGTTTTGATTATTTTTGTATATGTATTCTTCTTTCTTATAAATAAAATGTAGCTTTAAATACCATTTGTTTGCGCAATAGAATGTGCAAAATGCTAGAATTATTTTGTATATAAGTAATATTACACGTTATCGTTAACAGAAGGTACATGATTTTTTTTTTTACGATATTATTTTAGTATAATGTCCGAGTGCAATATTTACCCTTTCTGTTTTTCTTTCCTTTCTGCTTCTCAACATAAATAGTTTTTATATTACAAATTAAGATTACTCGTATTACTCGTAAACTGTGTGCTTTTTATGTACTACATAAAATACTTTTCAACAATTTTACTTAATTTCTAGAATTTGTCACTATAATTACATAATCATTACCATAACATTATTTACTCGCTTTCTACATGAACAATTACTCGTTATCAAAAATAAAATTAGGATTTTATTACCTAAATTGTCACTATAATTATGTACCGATTATCAATAATTTGAAACAAATATTAATATTTGCTGTATTACAATACTTTATTTTTTTAACACTGTAAAGATTCATATTAAAAAATATATAAGCAATTGTAGAAAAATATTTGACATATGTTAAAACAAGTAGATATGATGAGGAACATTGCTTTTGGAATCTTACATTCATTAATAAAAATCTTTAACACACACAATTTTTAAATACATATTTTGCTTTCTGCAACATTTTAAAGTTATTTGGATTTCTTTAAAAAACTCTGCTAATTATTTAAAACATTGACGTTTTATTAATTTTCAAACTAAAGTTGAAAACTGAGTGTGAAATGCAAACTAAAAACAAATATTTTTGAACGATGGTTTTAGAATTTTACATTGATTAGTTATAACTAACAGGAAACAAAAGTAAGCTTTAAAATGTTTTACATTTTTTAAAACTCTTAAAGATTTTTGTTAAATTTATTTTTCAATAACTTTGATAATGCTATAAGAATTTGTTTCTTTTTAAACTAAATTTTAAAAAATAACTTGAATTTTTTTAACGTTAGTTTTTGAACGTTAGTTTTTGAATCATAGTTAAAAAATTTATTTCTTAATTAAATTATTTAACTTGGATAGTGTAAGTAAAATGTTTACATTTTTTTTATTGTTTTAGTAGTTCCATTATTTCTTAGATGCATAAAGTATTTCAAATACGGATGAAAGAAATTGGGTTGAGTATCTAAACTCAATCAGAAATTCAGAAAATATTTTAGAACTTGATACAGCAGATTGCAAAATTATCGGTAAAATGCTTAAATTTACGTTAATATCACAGTATAATTTTTTTAATTATACAGATCAAGAAATTTATAACACACTTAATGCCAGGGGTGTGTATCAAAACGAACTCAAAACGTGCAAGTTTGGGCCTACTTTAGTATCGGAGTTAACTGCTTTCATATTCAGCGACATTGAAGATGAAGTACTTGAAAGTTTAAAAGATTTATCTTAAAATATTATATATTATAATAATAATAATGTCTTTGGCTTCCAAAAGAAAATTTTTGAATAACTACTACCTTATGGAATTTACACTAATTACATGTCATTGGAAAAGTTATTTGTTGAAACAATCAGCGACCTGAATGAATCGGCAGGTATGTATCATAAAATTTTAATTAATAAGTAATAATTGTAAAAATTTATTTTTGGCAATGACACTTTCTTTTATTGTTAGCGATCACACTTTGTTTAGTTTTAGCTGCGTACTAGTAAGAACGTTTTAAATTAAAGTGTTTCTGTGTATTACAATGGTAAGTGGTTTATTTATTTTGCAAATTAATCCTATACGCTTAAACACATTCAATTTTATGCTCTACAAAAGATTATTTTAAATTAAAAAAGTTGATTTTAGTATTTACCTGATTAAAAGTTAGAATAAAATTTTTTTTTTAATTTCAGCGATTTTTAAATTTGTTAACTATTAATTTAGTTTAGACCACTTCTTTTTTTTTATATTAATTTCTAATGTTGTTGATTAAACCAACACCTCGTTTAAAAAGAAGCAGTTGATATATTCAAGTAACATTAATTTTTCTTAAGAAATTGGTAGTTATTTTCTTAAATTTAATTTTTTTTTTTGCTAATTTGCATGCAGCTGTTTTTGTGCTATTTTTCTTATAATCAACATTAACTTTTTAGAATTTTTTTTTAATAAGCGATTCTTTACAGAGTATTAAGAGTAAGAGAGAAAGAATATGAAAGTACCGACCACTAGAAAAGTCCAGATCAACCACAACACGACGGATGCTGTAGAAATGATATAATTAGATGCAGTGTGTATAGTTGCCGTGAATTATCAAGATCCAGCTAAACCGTAATGACATAGATGCTGTAGAAAAATGATATAATTATGCCATGAATGTTAATTTAATTTAAAAATAAAGTACAATAAATTTTACTAGTCTTTTGTTCAGTAATTAAAAAACCAATTGTATACAACAATTAAGCGTTTAAAATTAACTTATTTTCGTAGCTCAGCTGTTAAGTTCGCCGCTTTGTAATCAAGAAACCCGGGTTCAAATCCAGGTACACCCAAGCTTTTTTTAAATAAAATGATTTTCTTTCTCGCTCGAATCATGAGACCTTATGACGCATAAAAAATTACCAGTTACGCGATGACGCACGACGCAATCAAAATTACCAATTATGCGATGATGTAACAATGTAAGAGAGAGAAAAAAAAATCGCTGTAAGAGAGAGAAAAAATGTGTGAGAGAGAAAAAAATGTGTGAGAGAGAAAAAAATTCATTGTGAGAGAGAGAAAAATACTTTCACAAAAATACAGTTACTCACGTTCCTTCAGAGGTCATTAGTAACGTCCGTGAAAGTGAGAGAGAAATAATGTGAGAAGGAAAATAAAATTTCCCAAAAAATATATTATGCACGTTTCCACCGAGGTCACAACAGTGAAAGTGGTGGGGGAAAAGTGTCGGGTTTCCTACTGTCAACATATGTAAATACAAGAGCCTCATCATATTTATCTTTACCATCCGAAATCTGAAAAAGAAAAGCAGTCCTGAATATTAAGGCTGTGTGCCCGGAGCAGAAATCGTTTTTACAATTTTACAAGGCAAGATTACATCGGAGGATTTTCAAAATGGTGCCAAAATTCTTAAAAAAATTATCTTCACCTAGGTACAGAGGCATTTTTTAAATTTTTTTTTCGGGGCCTTAGATAAAATCAAAAAAATTTGAAATTTAAAAAAAGAACTCTGCTACAGACAAATTCACAACGCTTAGAAAAATTAATTGTTCTTTAAAAAAATTCCATTTTTGCAAATAACGTCAGGAAATTGAAAATAAAACTTAAAAAATTTACTGAAATCTATTGTGATATTGTGGTACGACGTCGAATTGTAACTTCGATTGTTGAGATCCGCGCAAGTGTTAACGTACACAAATACGATAAACGATACTGTCTTCTCGGAACGCATAAAACTGATAATGTTACAGAAAAGACGTACCTATCAACATTCGTGGTTTTATTATTCAATGCAAATATATAAATATGAATTTTGTTGTATTATTTTATTTTCTACAACTCTTGTAGATGTAAAAAAATACATGAATATGAAACTAGTTGTAATTTTTTATTTTCTACCACTTCTGTCTAAAATAATTGAATCGGTTATTTGGAAAAAGGTACATCTACACTAAATTAAATTTTACACTACAAAGAAAAGTGTTATAAATAAACATTCTGAACTGACTGCCATAAAACACTTCTAGTATACTGTTTTGCACTGTTTTTGTATCAAAAAATGCCTCTACAGAAATATAAAGAACTAACAAAACAAAATTATCTAATTATGCAGTAAACTTGTGTCTTTTTACAAATACCCGATTCAATCAAGAAAACCAACATTTACGTTGAATAGTATTAGTTTTATCCAGCCCAGTAGGTTCCAAACTACGAAATAACAGAATCTTCTTCCTGTTATTTGTAATTGTCTTTGTATTTGATAGAAATAATCGTGCGATCTTTTTAACTTTACAGCATTTTCTTGCAACGGTAAATACAATACTAGTTTGCGTTCAGCTGCTTCTCTCGGCGATATTTTTAATTTTGCCATTTTGTAAGGACACTTTATCTTAATTAAACCATCTTCGTCCACTAATCCGTCAGGAGTAGCATCAAGATACGTAGTTTCTGCAGACACAAACAATCCACAGCTTTGAGCTATCTGTCCAAATTCTTGTGAAAATAAAAAAAAATAAAATTGTTTTTGATTACACCCAAATGTTACTACTATCACCTGTTTATCTTATACATAGTAGTAAACACGATATGATACATGGTTATCAAGCTATAAAATGTGATATAACACGTACACTTACAGTGTACGTTCTTGTTCTTTACATATGTTTAATATAGAACGCTTGTCTTTGATTATAAATTATGCAAGAATACAGTACACGCCCACAAGAATTTTTAATTCTCACCAAGTGAGCAAACAGCCTTAAGAATCAAGATAATATGTGTTTTAAATGGTGTATCTTAGATCATCTTTATCCAGTGCATTGGAGAAATCACCCCGACCGTGTCCAACACTATACTCCTTTTGTTGATGAACTGTTGTTTAATAATCTGGCCTTTCCTATTTCGTTAAAAGATATTAAAATTTTTGAAAATTAAATAATATTTCGGTTAACGTGTATGGACTTAAAACGGTTTTAAGAAAATCTGGAGAAAATGTGTGCGAGGTGGTTGGACCGCTTCATCACACGAGTCCAACACAAAATATTTACGTAAGCCTTCTATTAATTTCTAACAATTTTGGTCAAACACATTACTGTTTAATTCGTAATGAGTAGAGTGCTTAATAGTCAATTAAATAAAAACACTCATACAAAATACTTTTGTGATGGTTGTTTGTTATACTTTCACAGTCAGGTTAATTTAGACAAACACCAGCAACATGATTGTAACCATATTTATACTAAATTACCTACAACTAATTTAATCAAAGATAAAACCGTTAATCTTAGACCAGAAAATATATTAAAATTTGAAAATTAACTCCTAAAGCAAAGGGTGTTCCTTATCACGCTTCAAAAAAGCTGACAATAGATGAATACAGAAAAGCTACTTTAATACAAGGACAAAAGATTTACAGAAAATTTAGTGACTTTAGATCGTATTTACATACTATATATATAGAACTAAAAAACAAGGTTGCATTATCGTTTTTTGACGATAAAAGGTTTTTATGTAATAATTCAGTTGGTACATTAGCTTAGAGACATAAAGATATACCAAACAAATGTATAAACATAGAGGAAACATAAATTGCTATTTTATTTTCTACTATAACGTATGAGCTCAACTTTGGAGGGTATAATGTGTTTACCGACATACTATATGTTGCCGTTCCACCTGTAGCATATTTCGTTTATTTGGTTTTTCGATTAGATCCAAGAAATCGAACCATGTTGAATGAAATTAAAACGGAATGTATTGACGGCATTCGTACATTCAAATGTGACGGTTTAAGTTAATATTTATAATAAAAATACAACTATTTTGCTAGTGTCTGGAAAATGACAAAACTTACTATATAATCTTAAAACTTAACGATACAAATTCTTACAGACTAATAAAGCTCTTGTCACTTATATCAAAAGTTGTTGAAAAAATTTATACAAAAACATTAAAAATGATACCAGCTAGAACTATAAAATAGGTTCACAAAATAATGAACAAAATAAACCAAAATTTTGCAAATAGTAAATGTGGATATATATCAAACTGTAATATAAATTACAACAATTATATACCATTATTCCACTTTTTACTTTTACAAAATAATGAATTCTTACAAGGCAGGGTTTTATACTCAACGCTGTATCTACTCTACAACGCAGATTTTCTTAAGATTAAAACTGTCAGCAACATTGCTGACAACAAAACAGTCTAGGCTTCTCACTCACACATCTGAATAAAATATAAAATTGGTTAAAGATGTAACGTATAAAAGCCAACAAAAGAAAATCAGTAGCAAACAGTTACTATTCATAATGGTAAAACCTTAGAAACTGAAAAGCAAAATATATTGATATGCTTTTTGATAAGCGGCTCACTTGAAAAAACTTTTTTTAATGAAAACAATCAGAAATTAAATTGATCCAATTGCTTTAAATCATTGAGCAAAAACCAAAACTCTTAACAAAATACTATTATATATTATTCAGCATGTCTCAACAAAAAGTATTCAATTCTAGGGTACAGCTAGCAACTCTAAAGTCAAAATTTGCAGAAATTTAAAAATATGGTAATTCGCACTTTCTTCAACGCTTTTTTGTATATACCTATACACTGTGATACAACAAGATATACCTAAGTATGTATTACATCAAACAAAAAAGCGTTTTTTAATGTAAAAAATATAACAGAAGAATGCAAAACGATTAGCTAAAACGTCTTAAAGAGTTTATACCTTTAGACATAACGGAGAGGTTAAACTGTTAAAGCAAATAATAAACTGTTACATAAACTGTCCCTAACTAAAATATTATTAAATTTAATTAAAATGAACAATACATGTGCCAAGTTGTACTAAATTATATTATAATTTATAATCTATAGTAAGGTTCATTGATTTGTCTACAAATGTCATATTAAACTTTTGTTAAGGCATATGCTTATATCTTTTGAAGTTGCTAATACATAGAGATAACAATTGCTTTAAAAAAGTGGTGGTAATATTTATGATATATTGACACATTTGTGAACGTTTGTTTAAATGCTTTGAGAATAATTTTTAAAAAGTAGAGTTTTGCCAAGCCAAGTAGCTTGGCTTGAAACGTAAAGCTTGGCTTGGACTTGAAAGTCAAGTTTTTAAAAAATAAAAGCTTCTGCTTGAAAGTCAAGCTTTTTAAAAAATAATAGCTTGACTTGGCTTGATGTTTGTGAATACAGGCTTGGCTTAGTTTTCAAGCTTTTCCAAGCTTTCAAGTTTTTTCAAACTTTTTTTGCTCCTTCCGCAAAAGTAGTTTATGGCCTTAAAACGCGTACATCGCACGTGTTACTGTTCACTACCACAATATAAACGACATAAACAATTACCCAACTGCTAGCTGAAATAAAGATTGACTTTGATTTAAGCATGCGATATCCGTATTTTAAAACGTTATCATATATTGCGTTAATTATGGTTCTTTTTAGTTATTCGTCATCTACAATAGTTTATTATATACCAAAGTTAAGAAGTGTATGATTATAACCTAAGCGACAGATTATATCGCAAAGCGTCGAGGGATATAAGTCGCGCAGGTCACCCATATAACAGATATTTTTTAATACCATTTCTTGGGTATCAATTATACATCATTTTGGCCACTTTTTCATACAAAATTTGTATCGAAAATTCCGCATGAAATCGGTATCTATAAACTGTCAATATCATTTTTAAGGCATCAAAATGATACCATCTATAGAACTGATGTTACTGTGATGCCAAAATCATATCACATAACATGATTATTCCATCATTCTATCAAATTTGTATTAATTTTATTATATGCTTCTATGTTGATTAATACAAATAGTACGTACAGTATAAATAATGATTATATTTTATGAAAAAACACTGTAATTACAAAGTACATATTAAAATACAACATTTTAAACTTTTATATGGTAGTAGACATCGTTTTAACAAGCATTTAAAGTAATAAAAAAAACTGAAGTTATACCACGTTATACTTCATCAGACAAAAACGGACATTCTTCGTAAAGCTTCGGTGCGTAAAAGGATGCGGCAAATTATGCTGATTAGTTTATAATACCGCCAAAATATAATGAAATTATATCTTAATATTTTTTTTACGTACATACAACATTTACTATAAAAAATTATTAATATGTTCTATGGTGAAAGCTTTATGTCTAAAATTATGTCTATTTACCTTTAATAACTATTATTATTCCACAACGTTGAATTATTATTTAATTATTTTATTATTGTTATTATGTCTAAAATAGTTTATCTTTTTTTACAAAATGTTTTTTGCGTAACATACACAATAGATCTAATGGATAACTACACATATTTGATTCCTGTCCTAGTAGTCAATAAATTGCCATCTTCAGATAAATAATTGTCGAGAAAAATATTATGCAACGTTTACAAAATTACCAATATAAAAAAGTATGTCTAACGCTTTTATGAATTTTGTATAAACTAAATTTGTGCTTTGAGCGTTTAAATTTTTGCGTTGAATTTATACCAGAATGATACATTGACAACGATAGCAGCGTATACAAACTACCAAGCTATCTATTATCTATGAAAATCGTACTAATAATTTTTTATCAAAATATTTTTATTAAAATGACACTCGGATGTCAATGAATTGATACCAATGCTGATTGGGCATAATCATCTTTTCAAGCGTGGTTTATATATAATTTTTTTCACTACTAGAATTATTAAAACTTTTTCACCTGTTACTAAATCAAATTTAAATTTTAAAATGCTAATTTCAAATTAAAAATTAAGTGAGTGATTGTGACAGTTGTAATTAGTTTAATAGAATTATTATTGACGTAGTTTGTAATTGTGATTTATAGCACAGAAATAAATAAATAACGTATTTTTTTGCTAAACTTACTTAAATTGTCTAAAAACATTATTACTGTAAGCATTGATTATATCTAAAACGTATTTAATTCAGTTAAAATTCCCATTTAGTTTAGCGCGAAGTTCAAATAACTTACATTTTTAAAATGAAATTAATTTGTTTAATGAATATATTTAAATCCTTAAGATAACATTAAATAAAATCTCTTGCCTTTGTTAAACAGTTTTGTAAACTTAAATTCTTTAAAACTGTTATAGAATTATCAGAAAATGTAAATATGTGCATTATTAACCAGTGGTTGATAAAAAATATAATTTACCTGCGCTTAAAAAAAAATGTAACTTCACAACTTATTATTATACGTAATAATAAAATGCCTATACAACTAGTAGTGGGAAAAATAAATTGTTAATAAAATGATTACAGCAAATATGAATCTTTGTTTTTTCGTATTTACACTCACCTAACAACAAAATGTACTTAGTGTACTCGATTATGTATCTGCGGTTATAACCAAAACAAGACTTCAGCTAAATAAACAAAAAACGTTGCAATGTGAGAAGTATAAATTATAAATTTAGCTTTCTTAGAACTCGGTTTGACAACTTGATTAATTTTTGTTTTGATTTGTTTAGTTGACGCTGTTTGCTAAAGTAATTTGTGTATACTGCCTTTGATAAACAAGATAATAAAGCTTGACCGATTATCCGACGAATATGTTGTTTCTACAGGTTGACTTTTTTGTTGAAAAATCACAAAGAAGTTAAAGTCAGAACTTTTAAAATAAATTCTTTACTAAAATGATATAATGGTACTCTATGCAAATTTAAAAACGTTTTCTTATTTCTTATATTAAAAAGCTTCTATATATCTATTGTTGCACTAAAACTTAATTAACTCCTCAGGCAATTTAAAAATAAATAAAATTATAAGTTCGACGTAGTGTATTGTTTTATTCAAAGAGAACTAGTAGATTTAATAAGAAGGATGACAAAACCATATAAACTTAATATAGTCATTTAACAAACAGAGTTATTAATAATTGCGGCTAATCATCGAGACATTTTAACGTCGCGAGCGAATGACAAGACTAGACGCGTTAATATTTGTAGTAATGCATAAATCAAGTTAAATTAAAATTAGATAACAAACCAAGCCTTTTCTAATATCGTATTATAAGATACTTTATTTATTAATAATAGGCGATTCAATTTAAGATTCAAGTGCCTCTAGCGGCAAAGAACGAACTAACGTTGCAATGATAAACGTCATAATTACCTTTATTTCAATACTATTTATACTACTTCTTTTTGTGTTGTTACAAGCTTTTTCTGAAAACCAAAGCTTAATTTATCTACTTTATAAACTTTTTTTATAGTTTGATAAGTTTTTTCGGCATTACATAAGATTTAGTAGTATTATTTGTGATTCTAAATTAGTTTGTATACAGGTTAGAAATTGCATTCACTAGTCGTTTTATTGTGGTTTAATAGTTTTGTGGTTTAATTTAGTGCTATAAAACAACACGATATTTACTTACAGCTCAATTTACAGCTAGCATAGTTGGATTGGGCTTTTAATAGTTTAATTAGTCATTAAGAAACATAAATTTTACTTTACATGTAAGTACATTGTTTTGTCATCGCAAACTTCATCAGGCATCGGCTTTATGTAATTTTTTTTTGTAATAAAGTGATGGTCAGCACGTTTACTTCGTAGTGTTTTGCTTACTATTTCAGTTGTAGCATTGAGTAATAATTTAAGAAGAGGCGCAACTAGTGTGTTAAAAATCGTACTGTAGTTTTATCTCTCTTGTTTCTCTTTTTTTTACCCGTCTGTACCCCCTCTTTTCATAAACTAATAAACTAATACCTGCTGCCATCTGCAAAATCGTGGTTTCTATTTTGCGAACTTACTTATTTCTTATGAAGTACCAGTTAGAACCTTTTGTTATATTTGTGTTTACTTTACCGTTTACCTGTTCAAAACAGGTTAATATCATAAACAATAGCTTGTATTGTTACGACACAAGTCAATGTCAAATAAACTTAAACAATATCATGCTTTATATTTAAGAAAACAAAAAAATATGTATATTCAAATATTTATTTATTTTTGTAAAATATAAATCGAAAACAGAAATAACTAAAACAATGGAAATTAAATTAAAAGAAAATTGTTATGGGGATTTATTGTTATTATTCGTCAAATTTAAAATTATTCAAATTACCAATCCACTAATAATAAATTATAAAACTTATAAAAAGTTAAGATTACAAAAAGTTTTTTAACTTACATTTTTTCGAACAATCTCAAATCTAAAAATTTGTAACTAGATAATTAAAAAAATGTAAGTTTTACAAAATGTTAAATGTTAATTATTTTAAAAAAGGAAGATGGTGCAATTTAGAAACAAATATAAAAAAATTTAAGTTTAAAATCGTAATTGAAATTGGTTTGCTAGTTCAACAAAAAATTATTTGATATTTTAATATAAATGAACTGTAGTAATTGAAGAATTTCCCAGTGGGCAAATTGCAGCTAAAACCGGCTTTTTTATAACTACTTTAGCTTTTAAAGTTACTCTTTAGAACACTTTTAAGTGGTTTGTGAAAAAACTAAAACCTCCATGAAGCGTTTAAGTAGCTAAAAATTTCTCAGTTGTGTTGCTGTTAGGTAGCTCCTTTAATGCATTAAAATCGGGCTTATACAGCTCTTTGTGGTACTAGCAAAGTTTTAAAGAAGCTCTAAAGGAACTGTAAACCACCTTTCAGAAACAACTATACAGCTTAAATAGCTTTATTTTTACTACCTTTAAGTAGCTTAAAAATTAAATAAACATTTCATTAGAAAAAGAAATCTTGAAATCGTTACCTTTACTTAATTTCTTAAAAAATTGAGAAAAGTGATAAAGGAGAACCCATTGAAAGACCTAGATTTTGTTTAAAAAATTGATTATCAAATTTATCACTTATTTTTACTGAAATCTTCTTAAACAATTTAGAAAGTAAATATATTTCTGAACACCAAATTTTCTTACAAAAAATAATATTTTGGAAAAGATATGTTGATGACATTTTTTGTATTTAAAAAAGTTGTAAACATTTTTTGTAGATTTTCTGAAGATGAGCATCATTATTTTAAAGCTCGAAACATATATAAACGAATTTGTTATTAGTGGACTCGTAATTTAAATAATTTTAAATTAAAATTAATGTTAAATTTCTGAAAGAATAATTGACCAATTAATCCTTTAAAAGGATTTTTGACGGAGAATCCATTTGTATCACTATGTTGCGTAGTTTAGTCAAAACTTAACGGCTTGACGAATTTGAGAACACACTGTGGTCGTTCCGATATCTTCAAAATATTATAGGACGTATCTTCAACTATAAAACATATATTAAAAAAATTACGTATTATTGCTTGTCTACTTATACCTTCGTTTACTGAACTGGAGCTGTAGAAAGAATAAATTTATTCGTCTTCACGATCGTCATCAATAAATAACAATCGCCGTTTTCTTCCATATGTTTGAGAAACTACTACATTTGAGTATCTTAGGTTGATGTTCATATCAACAATTACAGCTTCTGTAAAAAATTATACTAAATAAGCCCAAAAAGTAAAAAAAAATTAAGTTGTTAGTATTTTAAAAATAAAGTTTTGAAAATGCAATTAGTATTAGTATTTTCAAAATTTTTGCAATTTTTTTAAACAATTGTAAAAATATTTTATGTATTGTTGGATTTGTATTGAAGTGCTTTTAGCGTGCTAAAATAAACATAAAAGAATTTTGTTTATAATTTTTTTTATTTTTTAAAAAATTAAGTATTTATTAGACAAGGTGCTACAGAAATGCGGCCCTAACATTTACAAAAACGATATTTTTATTCGACATGCCAACATCAACAAAAAACATTTAAAGCAATGGCCAGAGCGATTATGCAATTACGATGAATCGATCATTACAGGAAGTTAAAAACAATAAGCATTAACTACAAATGACAATACGTATTTGAAAAGAATTGCAAATTTATTTTTAATACATAAATCTTGTTTGAGACAAATATCAACACGAGTTATTACTAATTACTCAACAATCTTTTCAGGGTCAATTTCAAATAGAAACATTTAATTTACGAAAGAACGAACTTATTTTTTAATATGTTGTTTATTAATGCTTTAAACTATTTGTTCGTAAGTTTGCATCAGAATTCAAATAGCACGTCATGTCGAAAAAAAAACATCACAGTAGTATCTATTTTCTGTGATTTTTGTAAATATTTTTTTTAAATCTAAATATGAACAAATTTTAATTAACTTATTGTTTAGAAACAATATTAAAAAATACTTAGATATGTTGATTTTCAATACTCCAAACGTTATTGTATCCCGGAAAACGAAAATCGAATGTTTATGGCTAGATTTATGACTAACTTTACACGAGCGACTTTTTAGCAACAGTCGATTACTAATTAATTCTAAATACCATGATTGCGATCATTGATCGTAGAAAATAATAGCGATCTCAGCTACTGATTTACAGTAATTAGTTTAAGTTATTGTACAATTAAGTGCAACAAGAAGAATAAGAATCCGGACAAGGAGATTCTCCGATGCTAATTTAAACCATTTTTAAACGTTTGGTAGAAAAAAAAAATTTAAAATATTTACCTGATTGAAGGTGTAGAACAAGAACTGCAGTGTGTTTAAAATTTCCTTTTGTTGTTATACATTATCTCCGAAGATGTTTCTCACAAATCTTCTTTTGTTTTAAATCTTCCAAGTCCATTGTGGCAATGTTTATATTTCCACAGTTTTTCTAACATTCTTTAGCACGCACTTTATCACTAATAAAAAACTTAAGAAAACTAGTACCTTTGTTTTCGGTATTATTATTTTCACAATTAATATAAACACAACCGTGATCTGTAACTTTTCCCATTTTAAAAATAAATCAATAATATATTTACACTTAAACTAAACAAAAGTTCAAACAAACATTACTACTACCAGAATTTCAAAAATCGTATCGCAATGTTAACCCAAGAAAAACTTTCAATTCAATTCCGAAGTTTACAAGTCGACAGACACGCAAGAACTGAATAATCTCGATCCAATACGAACGTGGCGACCTCTATATCTCGATCCAAGCAGTCGATACGATATCGCCCCTTAAGTTGCATTTCTTCTTACATTTATTATTCAATGGTTGTAGTTCTAACTGTGAGATATTGTATGGAAGGCAAATGTAGTGTCGAACCCCTTATTTTTTAACTGCCGGGCAGTTTGTCTGAATGTATGTAATTTTATCATTGGCGCTAATGTAGAATTATAATAACAACTAAATATATACTTGTTTGATAAAAATAATGTTATATTAGAAATGTTGCAAACAAAGTTTTATATTTTCTTCTAACAGATTTTCCAAGTTATAATTTCACCACCCGGGCTGCATGTTGTTGAATAAGTTTCTCAGTTCCATAATTGTTAATTATGTGCATTTTTTTCCCGAAATTTACTTACGAACACAGCAGAAATTCAAAATAAAACGGCAACAAATTAAGTACGCGTATTAAGCTATCATTTCAACGGTAGTTCAAATTGTCGCCGCTAGTTAGCGTATTGCTTGGTTTGAATCGCCTATAGGTAGAAACATTTTTTTATATTTTTAAAATGTCATTATCGACCTATCTTTATATTAAATACAACTTTTTACACAATTACTAATTATTATAAACCTAACTAAAAAAACACAATACAAAGTAAAATAACAAAGTTTTATAGAAATACTTACATTTATTTTTATCACTGTTTATTTTAACCACACGTTCTCTTTTATACTCATGCTGTATTTATTTAAACCACGACGCGCTTTTTTTAGCTCTTATGTTGCACTTATGATTTTAAAACTAAACTCGATTTCCTTAATATTTTATATTTTTCCTTTATCTGGAACTAGAACAATCCATCTCTTCTGACCTTAAATGTTAGGAAATGTTTTAATATGTTCTGTAATATTATTAAATTAAGAAGCAAAGAAGTATAGAGACAGAATAGTTTAAAAAAATACAAACATGAAAATTGGAATGAAAGATTTATAAATTCTTAGACCATAAAAAATTAGTGGAAAAAATTTATAAATTTGAAATAATAAATATCTTTTAAAAGATTAAAATTTAAGTTGTAGAATTAAAAATAAGATATAAAATAAAAATGATAGATACAAATTTTAGAAAATAGTTTGAAATTGCCATAGTAAAGAATTCATTGGCATTATTTATAAATTTAAACAAGAAAGCACATTATAATTACCTTCATGAAGTGTATTATTTAAATTTTTCTTTAATTCATTATGAATTTCATAACTAGTTTCTAGTTTATATTAATTAAGATTAGTTTAAAGCCCGAGTTTAACGAAAATTTCTTGAGAAGTAAAAGAAACACTAAGAAGAAAGTATGAAAAAAATCAATATTACTACAAGAATTAGAACATGCAATGAAAATATATGAAAAAATGAAACAAGAACAATATTATTTATTTGCGTTACAATTAATACTAAAAGATGCTGAAAGTTTTTGAAAAATTATAGCAAGCTGAGTTTAATCGATGGCTACTAAGAAAGTGAGCATAATTATTTTAGCTGAAAGCGCTTACTGATGCTATGACACCAAGTTGCGTCCTACAAATCTCAAAGTTAACAGCAAATTTTTTTAACAAGAGGATTGACAACCTAATTATTAAATGTTTAGATTTTAGAGAACAGTACATAGGCTATTTATTGCTTTTCATTGTAAAAATAAAAATTTTAATTACCATGAGTTGTGTTAAAATGCAAAATATTAATTTCAACGACTATAATTATAAATAATTCTAGGACCGATAGATCCTTGTAAAATTTTCTAAGCGACTAAAAACATTGCAAAATTACTTTGATTCTAGAATCTTCTTTTTAACATTTAATTATTTATTCTCAAAAATTGAGGTACACGAACTTTTATCTCGTGGAATTACGTATATATCTAATACAACACAACGAAAGAATAATTCGAGGAACTGCTATTCAACAAGTTCGAGGGTTACTGCCAAAGACATTTTATCCTCTTCCCTTAGGAGTCTGTTATTAGATTCACTATGAAGAATATCTTTTGAACGTACTGGGAATTAGGTTAGGGGATCTTCCGATTCGCTGCTTTACCTCAGTGAAGGGATTATCGAATAAAACTCTATAAGTATAAATAGATATATAATATTTGCTTTGTATCTGATATTTTAATCAAACTTTGCTACAATCTTTTTTTACACTCGAAATCGTATGCAACTATCATAATATATTTTGAAAAAAACGTCGCATTTATATAAAAACGAAATATATTTTCATTTCAAAAAATAAATAGTACGATCCCCAGATGTACGAGGCAAAGATGCATTTTGTCAATAAACTGTTAAAATTGGTTCTTATTCTTACCTATTACGAAGCTATTGTAGCGGCGAACTTGGAAAATTGGATGTGAATTGAATTTTCGATATTATAGGTGCGAACATCGGAAAGCTTTTCGTCAAGAGATTTTATAAAATACAAAATAACATTTTGCACACTATTTCACACAAGCATTTCGGTTTAATTTCGTTTAAATACCGACGTTTCTTAATATTCTAAATCCTAACGCAGTTTAAAGATTAATTAATATACATACGTTTATGTCTTATATGACTTCTAAAATAATTTCTGAGCTAAGTTTTAGATACCATGTAATACCTTTTTACAATCGATATCATTTAAAGATTTTTTTTGGTTTGGTTTGGTGAGAAATAAACATTTAACGTATAAATAAGTTATCTACATAGTAACGAATACATTACATAAACGTCAAGTTTTTAATTTCCTTTTCATTTTTGTTTTTTGTTATAAAAACTTTAGATTATCAATAACTTTTCAATGTGAAATTAAATTCAAATCTATTTAATTAATAAACATTTATCATAACTAAATTTACAATAACTAAAACACAAAGAATAAAAAAAAATAAACCATTAAATAACAACATAATAACTAAAGAAAATAATTAATGTAACACTTTAAATGTCGATTTATGTAGTTACATTAACTCTTTCATTTATGTCAACAAGACTAAGACTATCGTTGATAATTCAGCGTTCTGGAAAAGTAAACTGCCATCTTTTTTTATTAAATGCAGTAAGAAAATGTATACAATAGTTATCATATTAAATGTCTTCTATTTCCTAAAATTATTTTTTTTAATTAAAGTTTTAAACAAACATCTAAACAATATGAAGAGACAGTATTTAGTGTAATTTAAAATGAGTTAGTTGCAATTAACCATAGAAATATAAATATCTATAAAAGTCTAATATTTTTGCGACTAAATTTTATGGACATTTTATAATCATGTTCGACATAGTAGGCTGAAAAGCAGTTTGATGTGTTTTTTAAACTGGCCCACAAGGTTTTACATATTAATTTTTAAGCTCCCTCTACCGTTAATTAAAAACTAATTCATCTAAAATCAAACTAAATAATGCAACAATTTTTATATACAATTTTTTACCGCATTTTGACTTCAAGTCTCATCTAACCGTTCCAACGACTTTCTAAAGGGTATCGTAATATTTCTGAACATATAAAGGTTTTAAACCACGCAGTGTGCAATGTCGTAATCTTCTGATGTTTTAAAGAGATTTTGTTGCGTTTGGATCGTAATTCCGTACCTAGTTTTTTTCAAAATCATCTTACATAACCATAAATCGTCTGTAACTGTTGCTGCTTCTAAGGTTTGGTATAGCATAAACGTCTATCTATTTGTAATCTGTTATGACCAAAATGTATTTATTTTTTGAATCAAATTCTGTAAATGGCTTTGCAACGTCAAATGCTACATTTTTCTAAAAGATTTGCATTATATTGTTTCATTGTAGCTTTGCACTTATTTACTGATGTACTTTCTGACGTACAAACCATGCACTTACAACACCACTTCATCATGTCTTTCTTGCAGTTTACCTAGTCAAATCTCTCTTGCATTTTCCTTAGTGTTTTATTCACTTCAAAGTGTACAATCAATATATCATCGTGCAACTGCTGCAACGTCTTCGACTCTTTGGCACTATTTACTGTATACTGTTTGCTATGGCATCGATCGTTTTACAAAACCGTTTTCTTTTCTCAAATTTTACTGCGCTTATTATGCCTTGACGTTTCTGTTTCATGCAATTATTTTCTGTTGATCGCTGCCTACTTAATTTCCAGTTCAACAAAGTAATCACTGTTTGAGATTATTTTCTTGCTCACGCCATAACTGCTAATAAAAATTTTAGCTTGTCAAATTGTTTCATAAACTTGACAATTACTAACTATTTTTCTTTTAGTCATGAAATTATTCCTTTCTATTGTCTGTTTTTTAACTAGAAGGAGCGTTTTAAATATTTCCCGGTAATTTTTAGACTTATGATTCGCTAACGCTGACCCTGATTTATACACACGAAATTTCAATAATTCGGTAAACATAACCTATGTAAACATTAATGATGTTTGACAGGAATTTGACATTTTTTTATATTGAACGTTTTAAACCTTTTTTGTAATATTCTTAAGTGAATAAATAGTTCTTATAAGTATATGGATGCTGCACTGCTCCAAATACAGTTTTAAACGTTTCACCCCCAAAAAACGTATGCGTTTGAATTTGGGTCGCACCTATCTCTACCCGAAAAACAGTGCATATTATATATGTACAAGCAAATTTTAATTGATGCTCAGAAAATGAAAATTTCTTATGTAGTACACAAAATTAGTGAAACGTTAGGTAAGAAATTTTATTAAATTAACGGCAATTTTTTTAGGTCTTACAAAATCAACTATTTTTAGTGCAATATAAAAGTATCGACAAAAAGGGGAATTTTCTTCTTCAAAACGAAGCCACGCCCATCACTAATTAAAACATTCGGAAAATCTACTAAAATCGAGCACGGCAGATAGTACATAGTTTTTTTCATAAGAATGAAACTCCTACTTTGATCAAAGTTTTAAGTGAAATACATAATCAGTCGCATTTGCCAAAATGTCTTCTTCGTCGTTATATAAATTAATGAAGCAGATAAATTTCAAGTGGTAACTAAATTTTTTTTAATATTAGTTATATGACAGGTAACTGAAAAAGCATTTTAATTGAACCTGACGATATAATTTGTTGGCGTAGAAAATATATAAAAACTGTTTAACAATATAGAAGGGAGGAACGAGCCATTTATTATATATATCATAACATGGTTCAATAAAGATCACACAAAATAAAAAATATGGGTGTACAGAATCAAAGACAAACATTTATTAAAGGTTTATCTACTGTAGTAGATTTTGTTGACATTGGATTGTTGCTTTTTGAAAGTAAAGAGACTGCAGATTATCATGAAGAAATAAATGCTACATTTTTTGAATAATAGTTTGCCGAAATTCTGAATAAATTACCAGATAATGCTGTTATAGTTATGAACAATGCGTTGTACTATAGCCACAAACTCGAACAAGTTCCAACATCATCCTCAAAAAATAAAAACATGCAAAAGTAGTTGCAATCAAAGAATATAGATTTCTCAGAAGATATGGTTAGGTCAGAACTTCTAAATTTAATCCGTTTACACAAACCACAGTTTGATTTGTATGTAATAGATAAAATGGCAAAAGACGAAGAATATAATTATATAAAGGTTGCCTCCTTATCATTGTGAGTTAAACCGCATAGAACTGATATAGACAGAAATAAAAATGAAGTTGCATCCAAAAACTGCACCTTTAAATTAAGGATGTAAAGCAACTATTTCTACAAACCGTTCAAAATGTTACACCTACTGACTGGAGAAATTGCGTTGATCATGTTATTAAGGAAGAAGAAAAAATGTTTAATGTGGATGACATAATAGATCTTATAATTTAACCATTAATTATTTCCTTTGCAGAGCAGTTTATCTGAGAGTTTAGATTAATAGTTAACTTAAGTTTATTATTGTTTTAAATTTATTATTTACGGAATCATAATGGACATTTTTAAATATTATATAGATTTTCATCAAACAACTTATTAAAGTTTTGAGTTTTTTTATACAAATAAATCTTATTGTTGACATTTTTTTCTAAATAAGTAATCTTTTATTTACTTCTCAGTTTGTATATGATGGAAATATCCTATATTTCTCAGAAAGAACTTGTCTATCATTAGGTAACAATTTGTTTAGTAATTTTTAGAATTACATCGAAAAATCTTAATTTTTATAATGTTACAGATACCACCCACATTACATGCCAATAGGCATAGTTGTATAAAAACATCGATTATAAATCACAAAATTTAAATTTTCCGCAAAATTATTCTAGTAACTTTTTTAGTGTTCTATAGTGTAAATTGGGCTTTGATACTTACTCCTACTAGTTAAAAAACAGATTATAGATTCAGCAAAAACTTGCTAAATTAAGCAATAGTCTTTTCTTGTTCAAGTTAAACGTGTGAACTTACATCCAGATTACTTACGTCGGCATCTAACATAATTTTCTACCTTTTATTAAAACTGCATAAAATGAATATGATCTGTTGTAATTGATAGAAGACGTTTTCACAGTTTAAATTTGGCTATTTATTCAGTCCATTTTGTCGGTTGTGTCATGTCAAAACCAAAACCTAAAATAAAATAATAAAATTAAGAAACATTACATTTCATTTAAAAAACGTGTTTGTATCATTCTGTATCTTTAGTAAAACATTGTGTTATAAAAGTTTAAAATACACGGAGAGAAAAGTTTACTGTAATAAAGCAAAAACAGCTATATTTCATGCAAATAGGCTGTTGGTTTTGAGTCAAGCCGATGTACGCTTAAATAAAGCTTTCATTTTATTACAACAAATATTTTGAAAAAGAATTGTATAGATTTTATAATATATCAATTTAAGAAAACATCGTTTTCTTTTATCATTCAAAAGTTGCTTAATGTGATCGTAGAGAAGAACCATAGTTATGACAAGTACTGCTTTTTCTTATCTCTGTTGATTGTTGCGTTTTACCATAAATAGGTTTAATAGTAATAACACTTCGTATTAATTTAAGCACGCAGTGTCATAATGTTTGCTTTTGTGCAGCTTCAGGGTATGAATGATTTCAGTAAATATACACATAGTTTAAACGTATTTATTTGCTAAATTCAAAATAAATGTGTTATATTTTTATCATCACTACAGTTTATGGTTTAATCCTAGTTTACATTAAAATTTATAATTATTGGTAGATAATATTACCGATCTAAATAATACTGTCCTTGACACTAATATGTACACGCATCAGCATTAATAGTATGTTACACTTAGAATATTAGTCGAATCTGCACCATCCGAATTAAATAATCTTCTTGTAACATTTGGAAAGTAATTTTTTTCTGTCAAAGGGTTCTCCAACTACTAAACTTTACAATCAACCCAAATTCACCTTCCTTCAATATGTCCAAATTATTTTCCGTTAGGCACACAAGGAATGTAACATCAATTTCTTGTTCTAAAAGAAAAGCAAATACACGATAATTTCATTTCATTGCAAAAAACTAAGTCATACATGCCAAAAAATGTGCAAGCTTTGCGTCATAATTCTAACATATAACGACAGTGAACAATATTCAAAATCAGAGTCAATACTTACTTGTAAGTTTCTGATAGTTTTCAATCATTCACTAAGTGATTTAGTGAGTTATAGATTACATGCTGCAAGCAACTTGTTATAAAATGATGGATTCATGTCGTATAGTTCCAAACAAAAAACTGTAGGAGTCACGGTACACGTTAATTTATCTTTGCCACAGCTTTAGCAAAAAGTTTAGATCATATTGCAAACTTTAACGTAAATTAAATTGCTGATACCTTATTTTAGACCAGCGTGGAACAAATAGTGATAACATAAATGCTTACTTGAAATGCCTACTTGTGGTTTCGTAGTAATTTATTACGTACTTTAATCGCTGATATGATTTCTTATAATAATTAGTTGAATTTGATCAATTTGTAGTCTTAATTTTAACTAAAACTTTTTACTTGTATCATTATAATTATGAATGATTTAATAAAAACATGTTTGGATTGCAATAAGAAATTTAATTTAAGTTTTAGAACATGTAGGTTTAATTTTATTTGAATGTGAATCAATTTTAGAAAAAAAACAAATGCTTTAAATATGAAATTCTAATGATTAAATTCAGCATAATATTTCTCTCTGTGTACAATCTTTGTAACGAAAAGCTAATCGTATTTTAGCGTATTATTTTATGTCTTTAAATTATACAAATATGTATTCATTTGTTTATAATAAATTATGTGTTTTAATTATTAATTATCAATAAAATAATTTAAATTTGAAAATATTAAAATTATATTTAAAATACACAAAATACCCGTAAAAGTTGATGCTAGCAAATGAGTAGTTTTCGTGTGTGCGCCAAATTACATTCGAATTATTCAACCATTATGCTAAATTTACATTAGTTTAAATTGCAGATAATTGATTTTTTTAACAACTTTGATTAGACACAATTGGTACTTTACCACTAAATGCTAAAAAAACCTTATTGAACATTAGTTGATTTGTGTAAGTGTGAAATATTTTATTACATTTCTATACTGATTTTATTTTAGGATATACATAAAATCACATTTTTGTGATATATATCAATAGAGCTTTTTTGTGCTAGAGCAGAAACGAACTAATATTGCTATGCTCCATTAGAAAATAAAAAGGTAGTAGATGGCGCTATGTTTACATGCAAGTTTACAAAGGCACATATTTTATTACTAACAAGAAGGAAGCAAATTTAAAAAAGGGTTTTTTTATAATTGTTATGCTTTCTAAAATTTTGATTAGAAAAAGTCAAATTCTTGAACTTAAATATGTATTAGAAATAATAAATGTCTGCAAATTGCAGAGTTTTAATAGAAAAAAATAAACACTAGATACATAAAATGTAAAGAAAAATAAAATTAAAAAAGTAAACACAAACGTGACAGAACTGAATAGGTCATTTCCACGTGACGTCAAAAAACAAAGTGAGAGAAGTAGTATGGCTGCTCCGGAGTAAAACATTGCAAAAATTTACATATTATCTATACAGTCTATACAGTATTCCAAAATTGATACATTCTGTGTAATTATTTATTACCCAGCTACTTAGATAGTTAGTCTTACTATATTTACTTAAAACAAATAATTAGAAATATATGTGTCACTAAGTTGAAACCACATGGAAAACTTTTATCCACGTTGTTCTTAGCTTGCTTTCTTGTTTGTTTATTTGTTTGTTTGTTTGATTGTCTGTCCGCAAAATTTCAAATTTTGTAATCGATTTTTCGACCACTTCTACTGCACTAATCAAGCTAGAATGTTTTGGACATTTGCATCATCGATGACAATACAATATTCAAGCATCAAAAATATAAAACTCTTGCCATAACTTGAAGATTTTTGATCTACGATAGTGTAAACTATGTAAATCGGGCAAGTTTTTAAACTGTTTGTTTAAAAAAATTTTTTTTTTAAAAACCACGTTTTTTCCGTGGACTTAAAAGTAGAAAATAACTTTTCTTCAACTTAATACGTGGGCGCATTTATAAGAACTTATATAATTTTTATTATTAATTTTAGGAAACAAAGTTATTTTTTATAAAATACTCTATAAAAAAAGCTTTTTAAAAAACTACGTTTTCCTGTGGACTAAAAAGTAAAAAATAACTTCAATTTAAAACGTTGGCGCATTTAAATGTATTTTCTTAAATTATATAGGTTCTTATAAATGCGCCCACGTTTTAAGTTGAAGAAAAGTTATTTTCTACTTTATAGGCCACGGGAAAAACATAGTTTTAAAAAACCTTTTTTTATAAAGTATTTATTTTCTACTTTTTAGTTTTATAATAATTTGTTTCAATGAAGTTTTAAACAAACACTTTAAAAACTTGCCCGACTTACATAGCTTATACAACTGTCGTAGATCAGAAATCTTCAAGTTATGGTAAGAGTTTTATATTTTTTGATGCTTGAATATTGTATTGTCATCGATGATGCACATGTCCAAAAAATTCTAGCTTGATTTGTGCAGTAGAAGTGGTTGCAAAATCGATTACAAAAGTTGAAATTTTGCGGACAAACAAACAAACAAGGAAGCAACCTAAGAAAAACGTAAAAAGTTCTGCATGTTCTAAAATCTAAAACACAATCATCAGATATGTCTTCTTCTAACTTTCCTTGGATGAAAGAACAAAGGTCAAAGCGCTTATCGTAATTCTTGTCTTTCAATGTGTGAACGATTTTTGGTTTGAATGATCTGTATTTATTTAGGTTTAAAATTCTTGCCACTGTATCTTTACTTACATTTAGTTGAATCAACAGCTTTCTTTGGCACAATAATATTTTTGGATTTTCTACAACAAACAGCATTACTTCATTTTCATTACAATTGTTGTTAATCATTTCAGTAATCTTGAATTTATTTACTATTTTCGTAACAGTTGAATATTTTATATTTTTATTGGGATGTCTATCATTAAAAATAATTGCTGTTTTATAGTTTTATAGTTATCTCTCACAATCAAAACAATTTATATATTTTCTTCACAAGTTAATAGAATTACCAAGTAGTGTACATATAGGGTTTCATCACCACTTCAATGGGATTAGCATAGCTATAGGGCTTGAGCACCACCTTAACCTTCGGACATTTACACTACTTTGACCTTGGCGTATGAGCGCACTTGTGCTTGTAATTAGCGTATGCTGTGTATTGTCTAACTAGCATAATCAATTGTGTAATTAGCATAATGTTGTTTAATTAGCATATGGTGTACATAGTCTAATATGTATAAGGCAATTGAATAATTAGCATAACGTAGATGAGATGTAATTGTGATTGATTAGTATATGATGTACATCTCAATTGTGTATGAGTGTAACTAGTGTAATCTTAGTTGATTAGCATATGATGTACATTGTGTATTTAGCAAAATGCATGTAATTAGCATATGAATGCTGGATCAAAGAGAGGCGTGGTCGAAAGCATAATGGGTGTCGTTATTGTTAAAGGGGCGTGGTCGAATGAATCGTGATTAACATATGATGTACATTGTGTAATTATCATAATGATGGTGTATGAGTGTAATTAGCATATGGGGGTGGGTCGAAAGGAGGCATGGTTAAGAGTAAAATAGATATCGTAGGCGTAGATTATTGGTTATTATTGTTGAAGGGGCGTGGTCGAATGGGTCGAGATGGCTGGTTATTATGGTTGAAGGGGCGTGGTCGCAAGCATAATGCATGTCGTAGGCGTAGATGAATGGTTATCATTGTTGAAGGCGTGGTCAAAAGCATAATGGATGTTGGCAGGCGTGTCCTAGAAGAATGGCTATTAGAAATAATCAAAAACTATTAATATAATTTAATAGCATGTTCGGAATGCTGTACTTTCAGACTTGTAACGTGTTTAGTAGTTTCCTTTCGTTCATATATTCATCTCTTGCAGTTCTCACAATTATGTTTCACAGAGGGGAAGTCGTGCGGATGTATGAAGTTTGTTGCAGACTAGTTGTAACGTGTCTGGTCGTTCTTTCTAGTTCATCTCTTTTGCAGCTCTCACACTTAAAACTACATTCGTAAAAAATGTCTCATTTTAATAATAATTAAAGCAGCTTGATAAGTATGCGAGTATAAATAAAGGCGTAATCTTAAAAAATCTAATAATAATAATATTGATGACGAGGAATAAAGTTAAAGTTCGAACAACGATAGCATCAGCATTTCTTGCAAGAAGAAAGCTCTATAAAAGTACAAAAAAGAGCAAGAAAGAGTGTAGCATTATAAATACGTTAAATAATAAACTTCCAATGGAATTACATATACCTAGGTATCAATATTGTGATCCGGAGACAAAATTCAAAAAACGTTTAGCTTAAGGTGATCCGGGTATTAATCCTTTAAGCATCCACTATAAAATGCATGATATCCGCTACAATAATAGTGCTGATTTAGGTGCAAAACATCAAGCTGAGAAATTGTTACAACAAAAAGCTTGGGAGCGATTCAAAGCAAAGGATGCGAGTGTTGGTGAAAAAACAGCCACACGATCAGTTGTTACAGCAGTGCGGACTAAACGTTTGTTAGGTATGGGGATGTCGACAGTAATAAAAAAGAGTATTAAGAAAATGAAAAAGAAGCAATATGAAGAAACGTGTTTATGCGAGATACTTTACCGAAAATTGGTCAACGTAAAAACGAATGTGGAATTGTAAATTTGGATAGTGTTATTAGGCCTGGAACACATTGGGAGTGCTACAAGAAACGAGACTCGAAAGTGTGGTATTACGATAGCTTTGACGATCCTAGACCATCTCTCAAAATAATCAACTACTTTCGGGACTGTAAAATCTTCTACAACTATGTGAGAGAACAAAATTTCGATACTGTAATTTGTAGACATTCAAGTTTAAACTTTTTATATAAATACGCGAATAAACATAACAACATGCGGATCTGGTCACAACGCAGCCTGTTCATTTTGCCACCTGGTCAAATCGTTCACAATTCCTTGATCATAACGCCGCCTGCATTTAGAACAGTTTGGTTCTGGTCACAACGTCTACATTGGTGACCACAATGCCGCGCCGCCTGTAATCTATATGCTAACATTTCATGCATAACAAGGGACGTATGCAGTTCAGTTACCTTATTATCATTATTGAAATAAAGATTACATCTGCGATTTTTTTATAAGACCCAAAATTAAATTGAAAATGTTGTTAAAATTAAAATTAATAGATTTTGGTTTACATGTGAAGGTATTAACTTATAATTTGTATCTAAGAATAAAAACTAGAAAAAATTCAGTTTACTAAGATTTTTCCAAATTGTCTAGTTAATTCAATTTAAAGCAAAAAAAATTAAAATGTTATATAACTTAAGTTTTCTTGGCATCGCTAAAAAACATTCGGCGGTTATTTATTCTATATTTTCGTTTACCTATTGAACGGATCTGAAGATCGTGCTCCATAAATCCCTTTATGTCGCGGACGGTAATTACACATAATTGTCGCAAACTATCTGTAAGATATATGCGAAAAATGTCAGTAACTATACGTAAATAATTATATTTCTTTACAAAATGTTAATGAATACGCCACAGTTTACTTTTAATTAATACATTGTTATATTATTAAATTGCAAATTACCCTTAAATTCTCATACATTGGGCCCCCGAACCTTCAAAATCAGTTGCAACGTTGCATGAAAAGATTCTGAATCATTGTTTGCCTTTCTTACTTGCTTGAACACTGAGAATGACGAGGGACCAACACGTTTCATCCATTGTTTTTTATGGTATCTACAAAAAACTCTATTAAAAGTGGCCGAACTACAATTATTTAAATAATTTTTTACTTCATTAAAACTTCAAATTCTTCGGTTAGACGTTCCCCTTAAAGATAATCCTGAATAAATGTAACTCCATCTTTGTTTGACAAAAGCAGTGGCAGACACAAAATAAACTTAATCGCTTTTTTCGCATATTTATTCCTTTTCAAAATTGTTTTCATACTATTGTTTTTTTACATAATAACATATACAAAAATTATTAATATAAGTACTGTTCTTTTACACAAACTTAAAAACAATAGAGTCGAATAGAAATTTAATAAATAAATATTTGATTCATTTATTCACTTGACAGTAATGAAAAAACAGCCGCTTTTTGAAGCGTTCGGAAAATTAGTCTCTAATGAGCGGATAAGTGCAGCCTCATAATCGGTTGTAACCATCGTTTGAGATTGTGCGATTTCCTAGGTGAAAGACCCGGTATTTGATTTGATGTTATGTATTTTGAAATTGTTTTATTGATTTCAAATTGATTTAAGGAAGTTATTTAACGTTTTTTTATTGGTAATTGTCAATTAATTTTGTAAGTAAAGTTTTGTATTCAATTATTTCAAAATTATTACGCTGTTTAATCATCAGCATTCTGCGTTTGTGTTGATTTGGCATTTTCTTTGTTCGGTCAAAATTTCATTTGTAATTTATGTTTTCCTTCTGAGATATAATTGTAATTGAATATATTTTAGCAGTTTGTTTATTTTAAGTTTGTTTAAAAGTTTTTTGTTTGAAGTACATTCTCAGTATAGTCGTACTTATTTTCTTTGTGTCAGTTCGATTAAATTACGTTGGAATAAAGTTATTCTTTTAATTTATTAGACAATTGTTATGATTTAGGTAGCAACGAGTAATCATT
The DNA here is from genome assembly GCA_035610365.1 of Aquatica leii. NCBI lineage: Eukaryota > Metazoa > Arthropoda > Insecta > Coleoptera > Lampyridae > Aquatica > Aquatica leii. The sequence continues at coordinate 107,345,832 of CM069432.1, forward strand.
ATGACAGTAATGAAATACAATGTTTTGTCAATTTGACAGTTCACACAGAATCAAAAGCCGTTTACCAACATTACTTTTGTGACGTAATTAAATCTGTTTGAATTCTCTTTGCACTTCTTGGTGGTATGATTTTCTTTAGCGGAGTTTCGAACACGGCCTTTGAGAAAGGGTAATCGATTGAGTTAATATATATGTGATTATGTGAGGGATAGTAACTTAGTTGGCTGACAGTCGTCGAAATGCCTTAAACAATCGAAATGTAGTGAGTTTGGTGATAAATTCACCCTCTCAGAAAACGAATTACCGCGGAAGTCATTAATAATGGTACAGTGAATAGTTCGTTCAAGTGCAAAATTTTTCGATTTTGTAAAACAATTACGGTTTATTGAATTTCACTGGATACAGGTTTGGTATCGTATTAACGTAGCGTGGGTTTGTGCGTAAGTTTGTGTTTCACAACCCAATTTTTGCCTTGGTGGCGCCTTATTAAAAATCTTCCGACGATAAATTGTTTATATGGTTGTGGTACCCTATCGAACTTACGGACGACGTCAACTGGCCTAAAGCTAACCAAGAGTTCGCCTACAAACAAACTATTATTATTTATTCGCGAATTCAGTGATTGAAAAGCTTTAAAATTAATCAGAATTTACTGCTAGTTATCGAATCTTTTGATTATATAAACATTTTATACCATTTGTTTGTCCTAATTTTAATTATTATTATTAAACAACAAAAGTAAAAGACGTAATATAACCAACGTCTAAAGTGTTACATCGACATTAAGTAAAAGCAAGAAAAAAAAAATCTTATATTTGCGTACCATAATTTTAAGAGTGTCAAGTTTGTTTTATACAATTACGGAATTTACTTGATTTTGTTATTATGTATTTTATTTTTTTATTATGCGTACACGACCGTGCATTACTTTTTTTTTCCTTTGAAAAGGTAATTTAATTTTGGTTTATTATCTTTCTGTTTCATTTTGTTTCAGTGTAATCTTGTTATTCTTATTTAGTCTTGTTTTAACTTAAGATTTTATTTGCGTCAATTTGATTTAACGTTTTAATATAACTTCCTGTTTTATTGCTTGTCTAATTTAGTTTTAATTATGCAATAAAGGTTAAATAGTTAAATGTAAACAAGCTTTTTATTCAGTCGGTCTTCGCGTATGTGGATTTTAAATTATTACAGATTTTTCGTGTGATACATTCTTAAAGTAAGTCCCATTTGAGTGTATTTATTTGAAACGGACTCGTGGTTGGCAAGGGCCTCTAGTCTATTGAGTTTTCCCAACAATCACGGAATTTTTGAATATAACCTACCCCGTCTTCACTGAGCATCGGTAATAACTTCGTTTATGTTACTTTATTTCAGGCAACTGTCAGTTTTCCAGCTTTTGCACGTAACACGGTACTCATAATGCGAACAATTTCCTTGATTGCGGAAGAAACCGGGTCATAACTTTCTACAGTTCTATTGGACATTAACACAAAAGCACAAAAGTAAGCCTAAAAAATTTTTTTAATGTTGCTAATTCTCAATATGTACTATACTTGCATGCTTACAATTCCGTACTGTACAGCAATGATCGTTAATAATTGATTGCTCTGAAGATGTCTTGGTCTAGTTTTAAACGTACCATCAATATAAAATTCTGTAGCGTCTTTAAATAAGGATTCTAGATCTTTTGCAAGGAACAGTACTAATGTTGTTATGTCCGCGCCCACAACACCGCGACAAAGTGGTTTACCATCGCAGATCCCGAGTCTTGGAGTGCTCACACAGACTTGTCCATATTCTGTAGTTTTTTGTCTTTGCCGACGCATAGATTGAGAAATCGCGGGAAAAGCTAATTGCGAACTAGCGTTGACAGCACTTCTGTAATACAAACAACAATTTATTTCATTAAAACATTCGATATTGAGATCTGAAATTTCAATATAACTTACCTAGAACCTTGTTTGACGTAAATAGATGTAATATCGCGACTGGTTGTTACGGCTGCTGTTACCATCTGACACCTGGTTACCTGTTTTTCCTGATTTTTACATTATCCACCAAGCACACTATAAACTACGTCTAGAGTTTTTAATGATGGTTTTTCTTTAGACCTTCGAGCAAATGCTGTAGCCAAAAAAGCTTACAACATTTCGAAGTTTCAGTTCGAAAGCCTGTGAGTTTTTTTAATAAATATATACACCATTTACCCAAAATATTACTAATCAATTTTAATTTCTCTAAATATCGGATTTTATTTTGTTCCGGAAGTTTAGAAAAGTATTTGAGGTAATTAGTCATACTTATACATTAATTAGAACAGCTGATTAAACGCTATCTTGACGACGTCGGTGAAAATGATCTATTGTCAAATTTAGAGTTATGGAAAATCGGACGCCAACACAATTTATCAATATAACCAAATATATTTTCACAATATCGTTTTTGTTAGTGTAAAACGTGTTTAAATTTTGACAAATAACGATCAAGATTTAAACTTGTCTATGCTTTTCTTAACTACCTACCTCTATTAATTGAATAGAACTACTCTTAAATTAAAAAAATAAATTTACGCCCTCTACATTTACAAAGTAATAATACGATAACCTCTAATAGATAAATCTTAAAAACAATCAATTACAACCTGTAGTAGTAGCAAATAGTAAATACAAAATTTGGTGATTGTAAATTTGTTTTGGGTTTGTTCTCGACCATCAAAAGTATTTTTTTATGATTTATGACGTCTGAAAATATCAAACATAAAACAATCTTTGTATTTTTATAGACAAATGACATATTGTTAGGTAAGTAAAATTATTTAAAAATACGCACATACAATTTTTTTTAATCTTTTGCACAGATCTCAAAATTTCTGAAGTTATATTAAAATTGCATATGTAAAAATAACAATATTGTTGGGTATCTGCTATTTTCAACATCATAACGACTGCTGTAGTTATGAATAGTTTATGTTTTAATGTTAGATTGGCTTATACCAGATGTTACCAATAATACATCAGCAACTTGTAAACAATAGCGCACAGTTGTGTTGTGGTACATTAAAAATTACGAACAAATTTATAAAAATCAGCAATAATAAACTAGTCTCATGGGAAAAAATCGCAATTTACATCGCACAGCCGAGTGCTTTTAAAACAGTAATTAATAAAAATATTATTTCTATGAGATGCTTCATCAAAAGCTTTTATAAATCTAAAGTTCCACAGTACCAAATCGTCGAATAACATAGGTACATCTATACTCGATGAGTTAATTACAAAAAAATTTCTTATTCACTTATAGACGAAAGTATAGATCTTTTGACACAGTAATGTTATGCATCACATTTTTATTAAAAACTACACAAGTAATCACAATTTTTATAGATTAATAAAGTTAACACAATTTGACGCAAATAGCGTATACAACGTCATTACAAATTTCCTTAAAATATATAGAATAAATATTAACCAATACGTTTAAAAAAAAAGTGAATTTAATCGTTGTGAAATGTGATAGCCACTCTTTTCATTTGTACGCTGAAAAAAAACCGCTAAATTGTTATAATGTCAATTATAACATATATAGATATTTTGTTAAAATTATGAATGTCATTAAAAATTTTAAAAATTCAATGTTTTATTGGATTTTGCTCGCTATAAAACAATTAATATAAAAAGTACGCCTAAACATGTTTAAATCCAACTTTTAAAAACGCGCGTCATTTAAAGTTACCACGGTAACATCAACAACTCAGAAAACACAACTTTGTAACGTCTATAGACGTCAAATAAAATATTATTAACAGTGTTTCAAAAGCTTTATTCAAATATGAATTTTTGAAATTATTGTTAAAGTTGGTATTGTTTGAAATAGTAGTACGGTTTTTAAATAAGAGGAAATGCTGTTAATTAGTACCACTAACATTCTCGGAAGACAATGAGGTTGCACTTCTATTAATGGCACTCTCAATAATGTTTTAAACATTCTTCTTATTGCTAATACTCACTTCAACGTAATAATTTGATCTACATATTGTCATGCCACTATTCGCCATAATGGTAGCGGCCGTACGTCAAAAAGCATGTCCCGTGTATTTTTCAGGATCATTCAATTTCAAATAACGTGCAATTTGTATTAATACCACACACTTGATTGGTGCACTTCTCTTTATCATACCGTAAAAAAACTTCATCTGTGCTTACATTTTGTGAGCGTAATGATAAATACCGCTTCACCAAACGCGCATAACTAATTTCATTACTGTCGGCGACAGTAAAACATCAAGCTTTTATTACCTTAAATGGTCGGATACTAATAAACAATACGCTTCCTTCTTCTTTGATGTCATGTAAGCGTAAATTCAGAGCCAAATATACTGCAAATGGTCACCACCTTCAAAAATAAAATTGTAGTATCTAGTATTACTATGACCACTAAGATTGTCTCATTTTAACCCAGATCTTTACTGACTGGAGAAATTAAAGGACAATATAAGACTGCAAATTTGTGCAATTCAATCAGCAATGCTGAATAGTGTTATATACAATTTGAAGAAACGGTTATTTTAGAAAAACAAAATGGAGGTTATATCAAGTTTTTGCAGTAACTAGTGTTTGACATCAGAAATCCCATTATCTAAACAGTCCGATTCCATTTACTTTTAGTTATTAATTTGATTTGCTAAAATAGATATAATACACACGTTGAAATATATCCCTTATGATGACTCCATATAATGAGACAAATTTCAATCACTGTTTTTAGATAAACGTTATACGAAATAACAAATTTAATAAACTAGTAGTTTTAGTTTTTGCTACGTTACGGATTTACGATTTTACAAAGGAAAATAGTTTTGTTTAATGTTCTTAAGAAAAAAGTGATAAATGAGATCATATTTTGTAGAAAATAGGGATAACACGCGATTCAGACGACACTTTAAATAATTTTTGAGTTTTAGCATTCGCTTTTTAGTATAGTAGTGTAGTGTAGTGTAATCTATGTTCTAAATTTAATTGGTAAATAGAAAATCTCTTGTTCTGCATTTGTTATCATAAACGGTATTATATAATTAATATTAACCTTAGAGTTTGTTACAATTTATAAAGATATAATCAAACTTTAAATTCTTATGTGCATAGAACGGCAGACCTAAAATTGTTTGTTGTTAGAAGACATATTTAAGTTTTATTGTTTACTGCAGGTTTGTTTAGTTACCAAAACGGCGGATCAATTAAACACTTAACAATCGCTGTTAATAACTATAACTTGCAAACGTAGTAAATATCGTATAGTCAGTACAATTGTGCAAAAAACGATCAAAATTTTAAATTTGTGTATATTACACAAAACACTAAAAGCTTGACTATAAATGCCCAAATAAAAATTGCAATAGAAAAATCTAGATAGAATTGTATTCTATAATTTTAAATACTTCAATCGAATAACAATATAAATAAAACAATAACTTATTGTCTTTAAAAGTTGTAAAGCTTTGTTTAACAAGTCGTTTCTAACAATTTAATTCTGAGCATCCCTTTAGATGTGGTCACTTGAGTGTAAGGATATAATTCGTGTTGGTCGCTCGTTACACACATATTCACGTTCAAACCATCATTATTGTTCTTTCAAACTATAAAACTGTGTATTTAACAAACCAGCATGTTTTTAACCATTACTGAATTACGCAAGTTTCAGAACATTTGTCTAAAACATTCCATTAAAATACGACCACTGTACAAACAAGAAACAATATCCGGTTACTGCCTAACAATATCCGATCAATTTTCCATATATCTAACGTTCCCTTTGTTTAGGCTTGTAATTATACGAGTTACAAAAAAATTTGTTATACGGTAACTGAAATAATTATTTTAAAATACTTTAAGTAATGTTTTTATTTCTAATAATATTTAATTCAGCTAAAAAAAACTCTTGATTGTTACAATTGTTCGAAGAGCAGTAATCTACGATTAGTGGTACTCTAATGGAAGAAGTTGATGTTCAAGTGAATAACGATCTATAATGAAAATTACAGTTTTCTGTTTCGTGTAATACAGTTTCTTACTAATAATAAAAAACCCAAATATTTTTATTTTTATTTACTTTATTATTAAAACTTAAAAATTTATTAAAGGTAATCAATGTATTTGAATCATGTGAACGTATTTAAAAATCCCGAAAATTAATTAGCAAATGGAGGGTAACTTTAATCGCATTAAATTTTAGAATCACGTAGATTTTTTTACTATTATTACATTTATTTTTAGAAAATACGTTTTAGACAATTGAGATAAATTATTATGTACACTCGACTAAACAAAAACTGAAACACGATGTCTAGTTCGAATGAAAGAGTTAGCGGTGTGAATTCGGCAAATGCGATCAGTTACTTCATCTTATAATAGTGATATCTATTATTTAAAACATTTATTATAATTATAACTGCTTTTCATTGGCATTTTGACAAAATATTAACAAAAACAACTACTTAAAATGTGATTAAAGCAATCGTCCTATATTCACGATGTAATTAATAGGTTTTTACATAAGTATAAATAGAAAATGTGCTTAAAATTAACTAGCATTAATAAAAATTAAGAATACTTAGTTTTTGCAAATAAAAAATTTAGTTTTTTCGTAGTGTGAATGTTTATTATTTGATTAATTCAAACTTTTTGAACAACAACATGCCGAACAACCACGAGTAATTGCCGATTGCATTGATTAACAGGCACAGTTACACCGCTAAGGCTTCATTCAAACTACGCAACGCGTTTCAATTTTTATTTATTTGAATGTACATAACAACAAATCGTGTAAAATATGCACACATTTCTATTCGAATCTAGTTGTTTTAGTAGATATTGAAGAATACTTTTGGCGCTCATATTTTTTAATTCAAAATTTATTTTAAAAGCAAACTTGTAATGAACGACATTTTAATGTAGTACACAGAATAATAAAAGTGCGTTTCTTTGTAAAGATTATACATTTCTAAGAACTAATAGTTTTCAGCATTAAATTTTTGACACAGTTGTAATTAATACAAAATGCTTAAAATTTCAACTTAAAAAGGCAAAATCGATCTACGAAGTAGCAAATATTATTATTGTCTATACGATTATACGAGGTTTGTTCAACTAAAACTATTTTTTATAATATTAAAGTAAAATCAATATAATCAGTTTGAAAATTGTTCAAATTGAATTGAATTTTAAATTCTCTTATAAATTCACGATTTGCACCGACAAATGTTGCCTTATCTTTTTTCTCTGTGAAATAATAGAAATTTTCTAACTATTGCTTTACTTTTTAATGGCCAATATTTTAATCTAATAACCGTAAGGGTAACTTGCTAATTCCTTAATATGTTCTAAATTCATTAAAATTGTAGTTACCTGAAGATGAATATGAGCCGGAATAATAGAATGTTTTTGATCTGACGCGATTTTCGCATTTTTTAACATATAATCAACTATTAAAATTTTGTTATCGTTTAAAAATGGATTTAAATATAATAAATTATTTGATTAAAATACCACTGGATATTTTTTTATATCATCAATATCGTTAAATTCATAAACTAGAACCAATCTAAGTATTTTTATTTATGCGAAATTAATTTACAATTATGAATAAAGTTTAATCTTTCAAGTTTAGTGAAGGTCAAGTTTTTGTTCAATATAAAATCAACGTTTACTTTACTTAAAGTTGTATGATGTATACTTTCTTCGTTTCTTCAAAATAATTAACGTTTATGTCACTAACGGATCAATTTATGTCATCTTCTGGAAGCCAACTAGGATCAAAAACCATAGGCAATTGTTATAGTTATTTACGTCATAAGGCCGATATGTAACAAATAGCAGACAAAATTGAAGTTATCAAATCTAGGCGAAACGAGATTTTATAATCAATCCAGTATGCTATTTGCGTATCGGCCGTATGTCGTGCAGTACTTTTCATAATCCCATAAATTCTTTTTTTTATTTAATGATTATTAGTAATACTTGCATTTTTCTTCAATTTAAATGAAATTTACTAGTTATTTGTGCATTTGTAAAATTATTTGAAAAAATTCAACACGATGGAAGCAAATGGAAGATGCGAAAATGCTTCAAGATATTCTAGACACAGCGGCTGCAGCAAGTAGTAAATTATGCTCCTAAAAAAAAGAAAACGATAATTAAAAGAAAATGAAGCTTTTACAACGTGGAGTAAGACCAAAAATGTGTGTGGCATAAATGAGGAAATGTTGCTGTGTTATGTAAAGGAATTATCGAAAAAGTTTGCAACGAATACCTTATGGACTAAAAACCTATTTGAAGCTCCAGGATAATGTTGAGATTTCCAACTTGGTATTATGGCAAAATATTTGTTATTATTACAAGTTCTCGTTATGTTCTTGTAGATATAGAAAAGTTTTTATTTTGCTACGTAGAAAATTTGAATGTTACAAACCAAATAAAGCAAAAATATTGACAACAAAAAAATGACAAAATATCTAGTCAAAGCATCGGACTAGCAACATCTGTTAAAAAAAGTTATTACTGTATTTGAAATATTTGGCGCTTGCCGGCGTGAAGAACTTTTGTTGTGTCTGGATAAAATTGTCAATAATTAATTGTTAAATTAGAGAATACAAAAAAACAAGTCTACAAAAAAGTTCACTATCACAGAAAACATATCCTTTCAAGATTGTACTTCATATAGAAAATACGCAGCACCGTCATGTTTAGAAAATCAGCATATTTTTGTAGACTATAGGAACGACAAGTGCACACAATAATTTGTTCGAATTCATAAAATTGGAAAAATTCCAAGAAAAACTTTTAAGTTTAAAAGAGCCTGAAACGTAGAAACTAGAAGTGATATTTTGACGTTGAAGAAATTGCAAAACAAAAGATTTCTACTGCTGTATAGTACCAAGCCCAAATTAAGAAACTAAGAAATTCATTATTTCAGGCAATACCAGTTGCTTTTTTTATTTCAGTTATTGTTCTCATACTAAATAGTTTTTTTTAAATTATAATATTGTAATTGACATTAATAAAAATTGATTAAGAAAACACTCATCATTTTATTAAAAATCTGTCAAAACTAAAAAAATATCCACCAAGGCCGATATACATAGGTATCATATCAATGAGGGATTACGCTGTCAATTTTTGCTACTCGATTAGCTAGCTAAACGTTTTAAGGTTTCTTATCTCAAGTAAAACTATCGATAAATCGCTCTAATAATATTTTATTGATAACGAATAAACTAAAATAAATTGTTACTAAATGCCTCAGACTTGCTAGTAAAAGAGCACCACATCGAATAATGCACCTAAATAAATAGATATGTATTTAGGTGCATCATTGGATACAATTTTTTGAGAAATTTGAATCTTGTTTAAATAATTAAGTTGTTCTATAAATTTAATTCATGTATTAGCTAAATCTAGTAGCAAAAGTTTACCCCAATCTAATTTTAATCCTCACAATATTTGTAATATTAAATTTGCATTTATTACACGCAGTGCCGCATTTAGACGTCTCGGGTCTCCTAGACATAAAGTTTTTTGGGCCCGCTTCAGTATAGCAGTTACTATGTACCTATATACAAATTATACGATAAATTTACGACAAATATAATATGATGAAATTAAACAGCTATTTATTTGATAGACGGCATATAAAAAATAAAACACGTATTTTATTAATATACATTTATAGCGTCATAAAATGAATACTAACAAGTCAATTTTATTTTAACAACATAAATAGTTCAAATATAATTATTGAAACCTTGATAATTAGACCTAAACCATCCATTAAATATCTAAGATAATTGTTTAACTTTTAAATTACATGCACAAAAAATTTAAAAGCATAGATATGATTCAAAAGTCAAAATATTTCAAATGCATTAACAGAAAGCACATTAAATTGAAGACTTTATGCTCTATTTATAAAATGATAGACTTTTAGCAGAGTACCCAAACATAACCGTCAGAAAATAAGAAAAAAAACTTATTTTATTCTAAAAAACAAACCATTAAAAAATGTAATCAATCATTATAGAGATAGAAATATAATTATCTATTAACTTTTTTAATTTTTAAACGTGCAAACTTTATATTCTGAAAAATTAATATTTTTAACAAAATCAGCAAAGTCAATATTTTGAAAAACATACCCTTTTTAAATAAAATATTTGATTAACATTTCAGATACGATCCGATCAGATGGATCATCGATAAATATGTGTCTCCGCTAGAATTTTTGGTGATACTTTTTAATTCAAGTGGCATTTTCGCATTATCAAAAGAAGGTGAAATTTTAGAATTTTCATTTTGACAATTAGAATAAAATTGTTGTAATTGTGCAGCGAGATTAAAAATAGATGATGATACAAATTCTATGTTAAATAATGATTGTTGTCCTTTTTGAACTTCTTTTGCTTGTTTTGCTTGCTTCTCTGCACTACTGACATAATGCCGCTTCATATTAAACACCGAATTTTAATTTACCTTTATTTTTGTTTAAAAATGTGTTGAACTGTCACTAGTAAGCGCTACTCACAAAAAAATAATACTCATAATATAAACTAAACGGAAACATACAACATGCAGACTAAAACGCACGAACGGAAGACTATGAATGATAGTACCAAACTGAAATCTGAAATATGCACCATCTATAATAAAAAATTTTACAACCAAAAACAATGTTATTGTTTATTTGACAGAATACTATAAGCTTTTATATTATCGCTTATCAAAGCACTACCGCACCGCGCTCTAGTTGCAGATTTTTGAACTACTTAATAAAAAAGCTGATAAATATATATAAAACATTGTAAATTGTAAAAAAACCTTTAATGTATAGTAGAAAGGGGCGGACACCAAACCCTCAGGGCATGAAATTTAATTACTGTGACCTCGGAAGAAACGTGGGTGACTGTATTTTTGGGAAAGTTTTTTTCTTTCTCTCTCTCACAATGAAATTTTTTTCTCTCTCACACATTTTTTTCTCTCTCACACATTTTTTCTCTCTCACACATTTTTTCTCTCTCTTACATTGTTACATCATCGCATAATTGGTAATTTTGATTGCGTCGTGCGTCATCGCGTAACTGGTAATTTTTTATGCGTCATAAAGTCTCATGATTCGAGCGAGAAAAAAAATATTTTTATTTAAAAAAAGCTTAGCTGTACCTGGATTTGAACCCGGGGACTAGAACGAATACCCAAATATAAAGTCGGTCAACATGTAAGGATTAGTAGAACTAAACAGATCTTTGAGAAGGGTTATACAACAAATTGGAGCGAAGAAGTGTTTAAAATAAGTGAAGTTATTAATCGCAAACCTCCTGTTTACCGAGTTGTTGATTTAAATCGCGAGCCAATTGAAGGAACGTTTTATGAAGAAGAATTACAAATTATTACAGTTAATAGTGACACAAGATATAAAATTGATAAAGTGTTGAAAGAAAAAGGTCGCGGAATAAATAAACAGTATTTTGTAAAGTGGCAAGGATATAGCGACAAATTTAATTCTTGGGTATCATCGAACGAATTGCAACAATTATGAATACCGAGAATGCGTTTTATTTAACATTGCTAAGTAATAGTTCTATGAATTACTACCCCAACAATACAACTGCAAATTTTATGACACAATTACCTAAACGAGTAAGATTGACTGGAGAATGGGTTGTTGGAATTTCTGAAATTCAATATCCGTGTTCGTTTTTAGCAGTTGGAGAAACTGATAACTTAATGTATTATAGGACTGAACCGCCGGAAGAACACGAGTTAAGTCTCGAAGAAGTGTTAAATCTTGCAACAAAACATTTTCTTGACAGTAAAGATTCAATTCATTTTTCTTATCAAGAATGGCATATTGTAAAAATTTCTCCAGGAAACTACGAATCAATCGAAGACGTTATTACTGAAATTAATAACCACGAAATAATAAAGAAACTGATAAATTTTAAATACAACAGAATAACAAAACGAGTTTTCTTAAAAGTAAACACGACATTATCTGTACTCGGTTTTTCAAGAAGATTAGCACTTCAATTAGGATTTCAACCCGATCAAAATTTAGCAAAAGAAAAAACTTCAGCTCATCCAGCAAACATATGGACAGGTATACCATCTCAAATGTTTATTTATTGTGATATTGTAGAACCACAATTAGTAGGAGATGTCTTAGCACCTTTATTGCGAATTGTCAATGTCACTTCTGATAATTACAATTACGGATGTCACAAAGATGTAGTGTTTTCTCCTGTACATTACATACCCCTTATGAGAAAAGAGTTTGAAAATATAGAAATAAATATAAGAACCGACACGGCAGCTTCTATGCCATTCGAGTTTGGTACGTTGAATTTGAAACTTCACTTCAAAAAACTTAATTAACATGGCGTGTCCATATCAACAATATTACATTAATCAAGCCGGTAGTGGAATCGGTGTTATTTACCGAGGGGCTCCATATCAAAGAGGTCATGGAATTGGAAGTTGGCTGGGGGGTATATTTCGTTCAATTTTACCATTGTTTAAGTCAGGCGTGAAAGCAGTAGGAAAAGAAGCGTTGAGGACAGGAAGTAATATTTTAGGAGATATTGTGGAAAATCGACCAGTCAAAGAATCGTTTCAAGATAGAATGCGCGAAGCCGGTCAGAGTCTGAAACGCAAAGCAGACACTAAAATTGAAAATCTGATGCAAGGTTCTGGATATAAAAAACCGCGTCAAAAAACAACCAGTCATTCTTTGTCTGTAATTAAGAAGAAGACGTCAACTTCTAGACGCAAGCCTGTTAATTCGAAAGTTAATTACAACGATATTTTTGACAGAAATTAACAATGGCTTTTCTTCACGCTCAATCTTGCGAATGTATTAAATCTGAATTAGATTTATTTGCCCTTCCATCAACTCAAACAAGTATAGAATCCGGCGAATGGATTTTCTACAAGCCACTATCTTCGTTAACTGACGACGCACCGATTGAATTTGTTATACCTGGCAACGGCAATGATTACTTGGACTTAAGTCAAACAATGCTGTACGTAACAGCCAAAATCGTGAAACAAGACGATACTTCGTTAAACGTTGAGGATGTTGTAGGACCCGTAAATAACTGGTTACATTCTCTATTTAGTCAAGTTGAGATTTATTTAAATCAGAAACTTGTATCTCCGCCTAATAATACGTATGCATACCGTTCTTATATTGAAACTTTACTAAACTATGGATCAGAAGCAAAATCTTCACATTTATCGTGTAGTTTATGGCATAGTGATACACCAGGAAAAATGGATAATTTGACGGAAGACAATGTAGGATTCATTAAAAGAAAATCTTTTACTTTCGAAAATAACCAAATCGAGATGATAGGACATGTACACTCTGACATATTTAATCAAGAAAAATTTCTTGTTAACGGCGTCGAGATGAAGATAAAATTTGTTTGTTCAAGAGATTCGTTTAGTTTAATGGCTAAATCCGGGTCTACATACAAGGTGAAAATTTTAGAAGCCAGTCTTTTAGTAAGAAGAATGAAAATCAATCCAACAATTCTTATTGCACACACAAAAGCGTTAGAATCTACTTCCGCAAAATATCCAATAACCAAAGCCGATGTTAAAGTATTGACTATTCCATCAGGGATTCAACGAAAGTCTTTAGACAACGTTTTCTTAGGCCAATTACCTAAACGTTGTATTATTGGATTTGTGTCAAATAAAGCGTTCAATGGAGATTACGCTACCAACCCGTTTAATTTTCATCATTATAAAATTAATTACCTGTCCTTGTATATTGATGGCCAGCAAATTCCTTCAAAACCGCTTCAACCGGATTTTACAAAATCAGGCTTGTACGTGCGAGCATACCATACTTTATACTCTGGAACCGGCATTCATTTCTTAAATGAAGGAAATAATATATCTCGAGAAGATTACCCTAAAGGTTATTGTTTAATGGCTTTTGATTTAACACCGGATTTATCGGCAAATGCAAATACACATTGGAATCTTGTAAAAATGGTTCGTTGCGCATAGAAGTCGGATTTGAAGATGCGTTAAGTGAAACGATAAACTGTTTAGTTTACGCAGAATTTGACAACGTCATAGAAATTGATAAACATAGAAATGTAATGGTGGATTTTAGTAGTTAAGTATACTCGACGCTTTACTCAACTTAGTTATTACTTAACACTCGAGAAGAATGGACGCGTTTGTTGATTTGCAAGGTTTTCGCGGAGAAGACAAGAAATTTATTCCTAAAGAAGTTGCAGTTGTTTCGTCAGATGGTGACTATTGCGAAGTTTTGCTCATAAAGCCACCAAGGCCTTATTCTACTTTGCCAAAATCAGTGAAAAACGAAGTTTATTATTTGGAAAATTATTTTCATGGTCTAAAATGGAGTACTGGATACATAAATTATGAAGATTTTGAAGACGAACTTAGAAAATTATTGATGCCTTTTAACGGTATTTTTGTTAAAGGCTATGAAAAGCAAAACACTTTAAAATTTTTAAACAAACCGGTAGTTAACATGGAGGAGATGAGTTGTCCAACATTTAAAGAATTAAAAAGATATGCAAGCAATCAAATGTCTACATCATCACATTGAAAATCCTTCGTGTGCTCTGGAACACGCTTTAATTTTATGTGAATGGTCAAAGAAAAATAGCAGAGATGAATGCGGTACAAATTCAACAATGTTTGAAGAACATCCCGACCACCAAGAATGTACATCGACTTGTATGTGCTTCTAATCAATTACCATGGCGTATACAGAGACCTTGTGCTATTATTGCAAACACCGACCCTTCCTATAAACCTGGTGAACATTGGGCCGCATTTTACATTGATGAATATGGACATGGAGAATACTTTGATTCTTTTGGAAGATCACCCCTAGGATATCATAAAAAGTTTTTAGAAAGAAATTGTTGTGCTTGGACTTTTAATTGTAAAATTTTACAAGATTTTCATTCTATGTTTTGCGGCCAATATTGTCTTGTATATTTATATTTTAAACTTTGTAACACAAACATGACAAAATTTTTAGAAATATTTACTAATGATTTAATAAAAAATGATGTATGCATTAGTTTATTGTATAATTTGTATTTTAAGAAAACAAATGTAATCGATATTTTATAATATTTATTGTACATAAATAAATAAAAGACAGTAAATTTAAATTCAAGTGTTTTATTGAAAGACAAATATTTAATCATATACAAATAAGAATGATAAAGTTTGAAGTATTTAATAAAGTTAGACATATTCAACAATAAATAACAGTGAAAAGCATACATAAAGATTCCTTATTTACAAAGAATAAATTTTTAACAAAACCAAGAAGACTTAAATAACACTAATAAGATATAAAGCTGAAACAACTAAAATGTAATAATAATAATAATATACCCTAGTAGAACAAAATGATTTCAAATCATTTTAATTTGTCACAACTTTAATGCAATGGTATTGTACATGAAAACAGTTTTGTAGTATATCCAAATCAATTCTATAATAACTAATAAGTGATTCGAAAAATAGTTAGTTAAAATTGTTTATGTATTGCAGACAAAACGTTTTCATGATCAATTCTAAAAGTTAATAAAGCATTATTTGGTAAAACGAATTTCTTATAATATAACATCGTTTTAAAACATCATTTTAACATGAATTGTTGAATTATTTTCAGTATCATTCTGGTAACAATGTAGATTGATACAAAATCATCATATTAGATGATCTAGAAAATGATTCGTAGAAACGTTTTTGATATATTATTTTGTCGTGCACAGAATTTTTAAACAGTTTTGTTTGACAATTCTAAGAAAAATATTTTCAATAGAGTATACCTGCTTTTAAAAGGTTTAAATAGGTTACAGTTTGTCGACAGTAAATGAAATTTAACCTCTATACAAGAATCGAGAAAAACTCATTTGTTGCAGTGTAGTGTTCTTACGTTTTTAATAATGTCAATGGTAAGTTTAGTATTGTTATTGGTATTTATATAATTTATGAATTTTTACATTTTTGCTACTGAGATACTAATTAATCGTTTTTAATAAGTACAAATATTATAAAGATGAATCGATCCATGTTTTTAACATTGAGTGTAATATAATATTAGATAAAGATATAGCTTTGTCTTTCCCAATAATTTATTTTTAGTTTTTTTGACAATTGTTTCTTTTGCCTTAATGTGCAAACATTAAAACAATGAAATTGAAGGATTTTAAAGATTTATAATTAAGTTTTAATGGGAATTCCTTTTGATCATTGATTAATTCGTTTTCATTAGTTTGAATTATAAAACACGTTTCTAATTCGTTTAAAATTAATAAATTTGGATTTGAAAAAAGTTGTTTAGATTGAATGTATGGTTATTTTTTAATAAGTGTTGAGCAAAAGTGGATTTTATTTAATTTGGACTTCTTAGTCTTAATTTGACTCATATATAGAGCATTTTACAAGAACTGACGAGTTTATAGACTCCAATCTTTTCAATTTCGGATATTGAAGCTTTAGTTTGAGAAAAATTGTTATATAAATTTGGTAGATCTGAAAAACTTAATTTTAAAGGTGACTGTAATTTTATTTGTTTGTAAATCTGAAAAATTTTATTGTTGATTTTACATCATGCTTGTTTAATTCAATTATTTTACGTCATCTTGTCTCAATTGAAATTTTAATTGTAATATTTCTTCTGACGATGTTTGCTTATTAAGGCAAAAGTAACAATTGTGAAGAAAAAAAATACAGTATTGGAAAAGACCAAGCTTTATCTTTATCTAATATAAACATTTTTTTTATCAAATATGTTGCAGTGAAATATTAAACCTGAAGTGTTTATTTTGACCTTTGAATCAATTTTATTAATCCATAATTTTGCAATTTGGGTATTAAGACTCTTAGTAATTTTTCATTTTCATATTTATTTAAATTAAAAATTGATGAATTAAAATCGAAAAATTATAATTTTTTGAAAAAACTATAACTACGTACTGTTTTATTTTACATCAATTTAGTTTATTTAAACAGGATTGTACTTTATCAATCTTATTTAGAAACTTTAGAGAAACAAATTTTCATTATTTTCAGCTATGTTGTAATATATTTTATTAACAGTATTAGGAAAAAAATCAGCACTGTTTTAATTATCCTTAGGCGGAGTATTAAAAAAATAATGTGTTATTTTTGTTTACTGTATTCAGACATTCTACTTCATCACTTAGCATCTTTATTTTGTTTTTTAAACAATTTTACATCGACGACTATCTTAACATTCACACCATATCGTTTGGAGTTCTGGGGGCCTTTTACGGTTCGGGACCCCTAGATTGAGGGATTTACAGGGCCGTTAGTTTCGCAACTGCATCGCTGTACAATGTAAAAAAAGTATTGCTTCTAATTTATTAAATTAGGTAATCTATCAAACTTCTCATTTGTCATACGCAAATGGCTTTTGTTCGAAGCTCAATTTTCCAGTGCAAATTATTTTATTTTAATTTTATGTCTAACACATTTAAAAAATGTTGTAGGTCAGTACATTCATTTTTCTGTCACGTACGTACTAAAATTTTCAAATTTTCAAGCTATCTAATCCGTTCTACCTACCGACAAAGAAAGGGATTATACATAAAAATATGCATTGTTTTCCTATGAATGTATTCCTATTGTATAAATAAGTCTGTTTCTAAGGTTTGATTTTTTTAAAAGCAGGTAATATTTATTTGTTGTGTTACTTGTTTTTCTCTTATTGTGTACATATAAATAACATTAAATGGAATTTATTAAATCTTGAAATTTCAAACAATTTTACAAACCACTCGGTTAATTTCTATATGAACGGTTTTGATTATTCTGTATATTATTTGCAATTATTAGTACTTATAGTAGTATTATTTAGTTCTAAAAGTAAATTATTTTTTATAGTTGTCGCTCGAAAATTATTTCTGAACTGAAAGCTAGCGTATGGTTCCGTTCTGCAACAACAAGAGTGAAACGTTCTGATCTAAAACAGGCTTCAACTGTGATCTGCGTCGATTTTAACTACTGAATGCCCAAAAAATTACTTAGCTTTGTGTATTTATGTATTTTATTAAATAATTTATTTTTGATTTTAATTCATTTATAACTCATTTCTGTTAATGACAAGTTAAAATATGTAATCTTTAGGAAAAGTTATGTAAAGTTTTCTATGATAACATAATGTAATCAATAAGTATATAATAGTGTATTGTTTTATATAGGTACTATTCGTCGAAAATAAATGATTCATGAAATTATAAGAATTCGTGTTTTAGTACATGCTACGGCTGTGGAATAAATAGTGTGGAAATTTCCGAACCCTTAATGTCATTTATGAAAGCAAAACTTAAATCACTTTGATATGATTATAAAAACAATTTATAGAATATTTACGAAATGTATTAAAGATGATTCGGTATGTGCAATAAAGTATTATTTGCAATCGTTACAAAAACGATTCAAAACATTATCTCCCTTATTTTTCAAAAACAATTGGAAATGATTTTGAAAAATCATTTATGGTGTAACAAAAGCTTATATAGAAACGATTCAAAAAATTTAATTACAGGAATGTTTGAAATCGTTTCAGAAACGATTTTATGAAACATTTTTTGTATTGCTATGTTTAATTTTACAAATGATCCAAGAGTGTTCCGAAACTAACTTTCTGAATCAAACTGGACATCATTGAAATACATTTTTAAAGCAATTCATGTTAATGATTTGTAAAAACGTTACAAAGGAGGGACATTTGGCGAAATTGTAACAAAATTGAAACGATTCTGAAGCATTCTTTCAATTCTGAAAATCGTTGCTGTAATATTACAGAAACAAATTTTTCTACTAGGGTACCTAAATGTACTTAAATCAAAGCAGTTATTTACATTTGAATATTTTAATTAAAAATTATTTTTAACAAAAGCTTTATACAAATACCTAAGAATAAAAGTTAAAATTACAAAAATCATTGTGACCATAAAAAGTATACATAAAATATATCTATCAAGATTAGGTATTTACATTAAAAAAAAATAAAGTATTAAAAAATTAAAATATACTAACTAATAATAATTAAAAAAAAAACAACAAACTAAATAAATAAATAAATGAAGAAAACAAACCACTACAATGTTACTACCGGTAGCCGTACGGGAGCGTATCCATACTGTCTTCTAAACGACGTCTCTTTGTATAATTCACCCGAAACACTTTTCTTTCAGGCCGCGACATAACATCAAATGCGGAATTTCTACAAATACGTCGATCCGTCTGAACATACGTATCCTCGGCTTGATTTAAAACCATGTTTTTAAGGGTTTCAAAATTAACATTTTGTGAATTTTTAAAGTTAAGAGTAATACCCTTTAACTTTACAGATGTATTCAAAGCTGTTTGATTTTGTTGAAAGCACCTTGAACGCATAGTTTTTAGGCCCACCACTTACGAATTCTACAATTTTACTACCAGGGCCGTAACATTCGACTTCATCTGTCATGTCTCCTAGGAAGTCGCCTATTGCGGGAACCCATTCACCTGGTTTCTCTGTAAAAATTATAGAATCCGTATCGAAGTAAAGGACACGTCTGTTCAAATGTTTTAAGTATTTGTACAATTCCAAACGTGCATTGGCAGTTGTATATGCAGCCAAAGCAACATTTACAGTTTTTAACGGTACGATACCTTCGTCCGGCCTATCCCAATTCAAAATAATGGTGTCATCATCAACAGTGGTTAGCGAGTGAGCCTCTACCGAAGGATCAGTAAGCATCTTGAATAAATCATAAGGGTCCTGTATGATTGAAGATTGCATTAGATTTTCGCGCTGTGCAAATTTACTCCCAAAATGAATTTAAACATAACTTTGCAATATAACGCATACCGGGGTTTACAGAAATATTCGACTTGTCTAATGCAATCCCCTCTCGTTCAAGATACTCAGATACATACCGATCCTTTGCTTGATCATCCGTACACCAAGACGGCCACCCGCTAGACTCCTGTTTCAGTTTTAAAAAGTTGTTCACGTATTTTGTGAATAAACCCCCCGATCTAGAACTTCTATTGTACTGTGCAATTTCGTATTCCCAAATTTCTAAAATTTCTAACACTTTGTACCCTTGTGACAACGCTTCTCGAAGTTCGTCTGCAACGTAAGTACCGGTAAACTTACGTTCATCGTCTGTATGATGACATTCGCCATTAAACATGTTTTCGCCGCAAACTCTACAGAGAATAAACATAAGTTTACCGTGCATTCTACAAGGCAAAACGGGATGATATAAATTAGTAGGAGGAAGGACGGTACATTTAATAATGCCTTCAACTGTGTCTAAAGATAAACGGCTACAGATGTCATTACCAACATGAATTTTAGGATGGCCTACAGGATATTTG
This sequence comes from Aquatica leii, assembly GCA_035610365.1. Classification (NCBI taxonomy): domain Eukaryota; kingdom Metazoa; phylum Arthropoda; class Insecta; order Coleoptera; family Lampyridae; genus Aquatica; species Aquatica leii. The sequence goes on from CM069432.1 coordinate 107,366,288, forward strand.
CCGTATTTATTGACAAACGGATAAAGGGAGCATACATCAAGGTAACGGATAGATTCGTTTTCTTCTGCCTTGTAGTATAATTTGACGGCGTTGGTACGACCTCCGAAAAAGCTGTCACGAGGATTCAAAGGGGTGTTCCGAATGATGGCGTGACTAGTTGTGAATTCTAAGGCCTGAACATTAATTTTGAGAAATTGCCGAAACTTACACTCTTTCATTTCCACTAAGTTATAGCCGAAAGAACGGATGCGGGTCGCTGTAGCTTCAGTTTTTCGCGTCTTGCAAACATCGTATCCTGCTTGTCGCCACTAAGTTCTGCTGTCTGATCTGGAAAACAGATCTCGCAACCATGAAAGTAGCAGCCATGAAACTGATACACTGTGTTTGTAGCGTGACAAAAACCGTCAACTAAGAAACCCTCCTTCAACTTAACTTCGCGGTCGTTTCCAGCGTGCTGAATTTTGATATTTAAAGTATGTTCTAACCACAGCAACCATTTGATTGCAATGGTAGATTGCTTGTCAGCCATTCTATAACCGTTAGGAGGAATAAGACCAATACAGTTTTCCTTTAAATAATTACGTCTAAAAACCGTATTACATGCACCAGCAATTGTACAAGACTCACGAAAAGGGTCAACGCCGTTAGAAGTGGTAAAACGGTTCCAAAATTCCAAGCAAGCTTTTCTTAAGATATTGACGTCGTCTATGCAATATTTTATTATTTCATTTTGAAAATTAAAAACATAATTATTGCTTTCTTGTTCTTGGTACCATTTCACAAAATCATTTCTGACTGAAGTTGACATTTCGTCACAACCGTAATAGTGCATAGGCGGCATAGGTCCAATGTAATTCTGATTTTGTAATGTATTGAAAAAATGTGGGAAATAGCCTTTAGCGTTTGAAAAATTAAAAGTTTTTGGAAGTTTAGCTAGTGGCATTGGCATGTAATTGATAGAGTCGATAAATTTAATATTACCGTCACAATTAATGCTCATTAGTTTAGTTCCGTTAGTGATGATCTTAGGGTTCCAAGCTTTACTGTTTTTTAACAATTCCTTTAATACAAATGCTCCGTCGTACCCTTTCATATTATGTGCCAATACCACTATCTTACCTTTACTGTTTTTCTTTTTAAAACCGAAACATAATTTAGAAACGCACTGACAGGATTTTCCGTAAAAATATGTTGTCTTTTACCACAACTTACACAATCTTGGTTCATGTCATCAATATCAATACAAGACCTACATACTTGTTGTGCTACACATAAGGTGGGTATGTGTAAAAACAAGTTTGTGGTGGCTGTTACACGTGTATCCTGTCGTGCTTCTAGATCAAAAAACACAAAAATGAAATTTTGATTAAATGCTGTTTTATCTAAAGGTTTTTTTGCCATAAAACACTGATGACGAATGGGTTTACTGAAACTACAATTATGGCAATACTTGTACCCACATTTATGAGGTTTATTCGCCCAAACACTATTAAGGCATGACTTACACCTACTCAAAGTCTTACACAATTGCTGAATATGGGTAGCAAAGCAGTCCCTACCACGAAAATCTCTATTACACGAATTGCACAATATAAGTTCCAAATCTTTGTTACATGGAGGTGATGAATGGCAGGCCGGACAAATGTACTTACAGTTTTTATGTTTAGTCTTATTGGTACGAAAACGGCACATTTCGCAAAAGTAAGTTGTGGAAAATGCCGAACACAGATTAGTGATAACATTGTAGTGATTTTTTTCATAAATTAAATTTAAAACAATTCTATTTGTACTACGGGGTCCTTCAAAGTAAACGGTTTTACCTAAAATTAAAATTTAATTGTAAACATTTATTTCACATAAATCAAAAATTATTTACCTAATCTATTGTTATAGACCACAATTGTATAATCTGTTAAGTAGTATTGAAACTGCTGAATGTGATCGCGGTTACCGCCATGTGTAAGATCAACACCAGCAGCTTCACATAAGTCTGTAGCTTGGGCTTCCATAAGAGGGTTGTTAGGTCTCAATAAAGCGGGCAGGATAGCGTTTTTTGATGCCCAGGCAATAGCCGCAACCAACGCTCTTGCTAGGCATAAAGTATCGCTATTTTGTATAACCAGAATACCCTTTTTACGACGGCAGAATTCTTCGTAAGTAACGCCAACCATTTTTTCGTGACCTCCCTTACCCACAGGAAGGGAGACTACATCTACATGCAGACGTAGGGTATCACTTGCAAAAAAGTTTGTATTACTTTGTAAGACTTTTTCAAGAGTCGCCACTATTACTTTTGAGTTTAACTGGTCCCTACGCCTAAACGAGATTCCGATTGGTTTTTCTGGGTAGTTATCATTACGGAGCAGCAATCCTATGCGATCAGTGGGCAAAGCGTCGGTTAAGAGGTACCTGAGTAACTCGTCGATAGAGTTCTGAAATATGTATTTTCTATTAGTTTTATGTCAATGTTAAAAATAAATATAAACTTACACGTAGCCATACGACGGGATTACTTGACATATCCACGGGTTTAAATTTAAAAACAACCGTTTTAGCAGTGACTTTAAATTTTTATTTGTTTTCCCCTTCACCTATAATGTCAAAGTGGTTGAAGATTTTATCAGTCCTTAAACCATGCCCATAAAACATCTGTAATAATTCAAGATATGAAAATTTGTTAGCTGTGTTTAAAAGTAACTTACATCCGAATGTGTGGCTTCCGATGTCGATGGCTGTGGATTGGTCGGAGATTTTAACAATGACCGATCAGACAAAGACGTAAATAATGATGGTTGCTGATTAGCCATCGTCTTAGCGTTCTGTAATGAATGTATTTATTAATAGTAATAATAATTTATTTTAAATCTAGCTTACCATAATTTCAGTAACTTTTTCTATAAAACGTTTAAAAATATCTTCATCTTCATTATTGATTACTTCATTATGCAGCACAAGACGATCACAAACATCATTATACGCTTCAAGTAATTCATCGTCACGAAAAATTCTGCATGAAAATAAATTTAAAATGGTAGACACCGACATAATTGATAATATATTTCTTCAAAATTTGAAAAACAATTAACATTGAATTCTAAAATCCTGCTTTTATACTGTTTTTGTGCAAAAAGAGTGTTTGACATGCGCTTTCTTGTAATAATTATTTCTTTGAAATGAGTAATTGTGAACTAATAACATTTTGCGATTGGAGTTCTAATTACATGTTTTTAAAAATTCTCAAATATTCTTAAATATGTATTTTGTACATTGACTAAATCAACAAAATATTTTTGAGATGTTTAGTAAGGGAGTTTTTGAGAATTTTTTACATAATTCATTTTTTTTGTGATAATAGAAGAAATACAATTATTTTCAATAATTTATTTAATTTATCACCTGATTACCATTACACTCATCACCAATATTACGCTAATTACGTAAAATGTTATTACCCAGTTTCTAATGTAGCGTTTTTTTTTATCAAAATATTACTGTAAAATCTTTAGGTTTTATAATAATATACAAACGTAAATCTAAAATGTATGAAGGAGTTGAAAAAGTTTATTGGTAATTTCATATTTTTAAAAATTATTCCGCCAGTTTAATACATTTTTATAAAAAAATCTTATTTTTGTTTGATGATAAATTTATTATATATATAACATTAAGTAAAATATCAAATCTATATGAAGCTTTTTGCTTACAAGAATTCAGGAATGCGATTTCTAAATACCAAGTAATTTTAGTTAGGTGAAAACAATGAACGTGTAAATAATTATTTCATTAAAAATTTCAAACGTTACAATAACTTTTTAAAGATATTTTCGGTACATCTATATAATCTTCGAATTTGTTACATCATCTAAACAATAAATCTTTGAGTTATTCTAAAATTAATTTTTGTTTGCAAATTTGAAAAATAACAGATTTTTCAACGGTTTGTTGTAAAAAAATTGTTAACTTATGAGCCTGACGTTGCCAATAACTTTCTAGATATGTAATTAACTTCAACATAATTTGTTTCATTACTTATAGAAACAATTTGTTTCTTTTACAATCATTTTTAAAATATATTTACATGTTTTCTTTCTGTTTTAACTTTTAAAATATTTACTATAAAATGTTATATATTATAATAATTTTCAAAATGTAAAATACTTTTGGCTTGCAAAAGAAAATTTTTGAACAACACTACTTTATGGAATTTACACTAATTATATGTCATTGGAAAAACATTGATTTGTTGAAACAATCATCGAACTGAATGAATCAGCAGGTGTCATAAAACTTTAATTAATAATATGTAATTGCAAAAATTTATTTTCGTCAATGACACTTTCCTTTATTATAGCGATCACACTTTGTTTAGTTTTAGCTGCGTATTAATAAGAACGTTTTAAATTAAAGTGCTTTTGTATATACAATGGTAAGTAGTTTAATTTATTTTTCGATTTAACCCTATACTCTTAAACGCATGCAATTTTATACCTTACAAGAAATTATTTCAAATTAAAAAGTTGATTTTAGCATTTACCTAACTAAAAGATAGATTAAAATGTACTTGCATGTAAAATAATTTTTGTTTTTAACTTTACTTAGATTTAAGTTTGCTAACTATTAATTTAGTTTTTTACCATTTCTTTTTTTTTTAAATTTAATTTCTAACATTACTGTTTAAACTAACTTCTCGTTTAAATAAAAGCCGTTGATCCGTTCAAGTAGCATTAAGAAATTGTAGTTATTATTTCTTAAATTTATTTATTTTTTTTAACTAATTTGCATGCAACAATTTTTGTGCTAGTTTTCTTATAATCAACATCATCTTAATAAGCGATTCTTTACAGAGTACTGAGGGTAAGAGAAAAAATATGAAAGTACCGATCACTAGAGAAGTTCCGAACAACCCCAACACGAAGGATGCTGTAGAAAAAATGATATAATTATGCCATGAATGTTAATAAAATTTAAAAATAAAGTACAATAAATTTTACAAGTTTTTTGTTCAGTAATTAAAAAAAAACCAATTGTATACAACAATTGAGCGTTTAAAATTAACTTATTTTCGTAGCTCAGCTGTTAAGTTCGCCGCTTTGTAATCAATTCACCAATTTTCCCTTTCGGGTAAATATATATAAATAATGTAGTTGTTTCACATTCACTCTAAAAATTATTTTACCATTCTTGTACTAATCTTTTCTAAAAAAATTTATTGCATTTTTTAATATATCACTATATTATTTACAATTAACCGTTTCGATTCAACTGTTTGGTAGCTCAGCTGTTAAGTTCGCCGCTTTGTAATCAAGAAACCCGGGTTCAAATCCAGGTACACCCAAGCTTTTTTTAAATAAAAATATTTTCTTTCTCGCTCGAATCATGAGACTTTATGACGCATAAAAAATTACCAGTTACGCGATGACGCACGACGCAATCAAAATTACCAATTATGCGATGATGTAACAATGTAAGAGAGAGAAAAAATGTGTGAGAGAGAAAAAAATGTGTGAGAGAGAAAAAAATTTCATTGTGAGAGAGAGAGAAAAAAAACTTTCCCAAAAATACAGTCACCCACGTTTCTTCCGAGGTCACAGTAATTAAATTTCATGCCCTGAGGGTTTGGTGTCCGCCCCTTTCTACTATGTATAAAACAACAAAGGTTATTCTCCGCTATAATAAAAATTTACATTTATGTTAAAAATGTATTAAATCGTGTAAAACGTAATAATAAACTGAAAAAGAATTTAAAATACAGTGCACGCCGCTTAATAGGATTACATTGAGACTTGGGGTTTTTCATAAAATAACCGGATGATAACAATATCCGATATGCAACAGAAAAACAAATAAATGTTTATTTGTTAGAAAGCAGTAAATACATACAGCGTGTAGCTAATTAACAAGTTCTTAATTTAGAAGATGAAATTATAGCTTCAATACAAAAAAACATTAAAAAAAAAATCTAAATTTTGAACCAAATTTCTAAATCGAAAATTACGGACATATTGCATTAATTAGTTTGTGGACACCATTAATCAAAAGAAATCAAAAATGTTATGATGTTTAATTTACTTATTCACTGTTCTAAGAACACTACACATTTCTTCTCAGTAATTTGCTGACAGAAAATAAACATTTTTATCCCAGAGGGTCGTACAACAATTGCTGAGAAATGTTGCTTAACTGCGTTCAAAATAAAACAATGTTTAAGAGAAAAAACTCTTTATTTTTATTGGTTATATTTTGTTTTATTACCTACATGTAATTATAGTAAAATACTAAATTATTTCTACAAAAAACGGTCGTCATATGTAGTGCTGGGCGATACGGAATTTTGTGTATCGAATATCGATACGCAATTTGTATCGATACGTATCGATATATCGAAATATCGATACGTATCGGAATATCGATACGTATCGGAGTATCGATACGTATCAAAATATCGACATGTATCGGTAATCGGTATACCCAATACGTATCTAAATATCAATGTATCTGTGTAGTAGTATGGTTTTGATTACTGTTTTTTTTATAATAACCTTTACCAATTACCATAACATTTGAGGTAAACATGGATTCTTTACGTATCGAAATATCGATACGTATCGAAATATCGACATGTATCGAAATATCGAATTCAAATAAGTAAAACAGAAAAAGAATGTACCTAGTATTTATTTTAAATCTAGATTTCAATGTGCAATAAACAATAATATATAGCTTTATATTAAGAAGTAATGAAAAAACTGCAAAACAACGGAAATAATTTGCACGTTCAAACTAAAGTTAAATAATAACTATGATACAAATCTATCAATATTTTAAATACAGCACAATTTAAGTCGTCAACGATTCATGAATTAAAACGAGATGTTTTTAGAAAAATGTGAAACTTCTAGATTACTCAAGCACTAAAAATAATAGAGCATAGAAAACAATTTTTAAAATTTAGATTTTAATGTGCAAATAATTTGATAATAGTACGTTTGACTAAGAAGTAATAAAATTGTAAAACTATAAAACAACTAAATTAATTTGCGCGTTTATTTTTCAAATTCAAAATTCAATGTTTTCAAAATTATGTTAAATCATTATTGTGATATATATCTATCAAAAGTTTAAATAAAGCTTAATTTCATATCGTCAACATTCATGTTTTAAAAGAAATTTTAATAATGGTAAAATAATAAATGAATTCAAATAAGTAAAACAGAAATACAATGTACCTAGTATTTATTTTAAGTTTGGATTTTAATGTACAATAAATAATAATAAATAGTTTTATAGTAAGAAGTAATGGAAAAACTAGAAAAGAACGAAAATAATTTGCGCGTTGAAACTAAGTTAAATAATAATTATGATATAAATCTATCGATATTTTAAATACATACATTTAAGTCGTTAACGATTCATGAATTAAAACGAATTTTTTTAATTAAGTTAAAATAATACTCATAAATAAATTCAAATAAGTAAAACAAAAAACAATGTTGTACTCATTTAAAATTATTATTTTAATGTGCAAAGAATTTAACAATAATAGTTTTAGATTAAGAAGAAATGAAAAAAACAGCAAAACAACAAAATTAAATTGCGAATGAATATTACAAATTTAAGTTCCAGTGCTTTTAAACTAACGTAAACAACAATTAAGTTAAAATAATAAAAATAGGTTTTAATGTGTAATAATTTTACCGTAGTTTTAGATTAAGAATTCTTTAAACTGTAAGTTAAAAAAAATAGCAGAATTAAGTTGTACGTTAATTTTCCAAAACTCAAGTATTAGGAATTAGAGATAAACAATAATTCTAATCTATATAAAGTTAAGTCAAAATAAAGTTCTTGTAGATATGTAAGTTTTATAGCAATTTTTTATCTTTTGATAAAGTGTACAAGTAACGTTGCCGTTGTACAACGTAAGTTTTGAATAATAATAAAAAAAAATTAATTTTAAATTGTTACTAATGTAATGAGCTATGACTCATATTTGTAATTACCGTAGTATTGTTACAAAAACGTTTGAATAAGCGCGTTCAATTATTATTATTTATTATAAAATATGGAATTATGTGCTAAATGAAGATCTCCCAAATTATTTAGATGACTTTAGTATAGACACTGGTGGCATTGTAAGTTTTTATTGCTATAATAGTTACAAGATCATTTTTAAAAGTACAAACTTTTTTTACTAGACGAACAAGGAAATTGTGTTGAGGATTTAAACTAATGTTTTAGAGCTTTTATTAAAACAAATTGCAAAGTTAGTGGTTAAATTTAATGTTACTATCACAATCTAAAATTTAAAAAAAAATCTTGTTCTATGGAAATTGCTTGGTTTTGAAATTACATGTTAATTACATCGGCATTAACAATATGATACAAATAAATTCCTAAACGTTTTGGTTTCTAATAGATACGTTTTAAAGAATATATTTTAATTTATAAATAACAACTTTAAACACTTTATTCTAACAATTGTATTCTGAACTTCCGCCCTTATGTCTCAACAATAAACGACGATTACTTACAAAAGTTTTCTACTTCGTACACTGCAATACTTTACAAATGTTATATTCATTCTAATGCTTTATGGTATACGATATTTTTTGTTTGGTTGCCTGGCGCGTAAACAAATAAAGCTGTCGGTTTCTCAACGCGGGAGCAAGCAACATACAACTGTCCACGAGAGAAGCATGAGTTTTCAAGATTAACGCCGCAAACACTCAACGACTGACCCTGATATTTATTTATTGTTATAGCAAAAGCAAGTCGCACTGGAAATTGCAGTCGTTTGAATTCAAATGGTACCATTGGGATGCGTGGTATCAACACATTTCCTCTCACTCTTGTATTTTCCTTTTAGAATTGTTGCTTCGATCACATTGTTAAGTAAATTTTTTATTGCTAGCCGTGTGCCGTTAAAAATACGCGGTGTCCGATTAGATTGAAAATTTGCTTGGTTTGCAGCATTTCAAGTTCTTCGATCCAAATTACTGCACCCACGTTTTGGCGGCATGGGTCTAAACGTAATCACACTGAACACACAATTAGTTTTAAAGAGAAATGAAAATATAAAAACAACCAAGAAACTGCCACGCACAGAAGAATTAATGGTGAATGACACGTACGATAATATAATTTTCTTTGATGATTTTTTCCAGAGGCATAGATTATCCAAGCGCGCCTTTGTTTTGTTTAAATTGAAGTTGTCGATTTACGTCAAATGTTTGACAGCTCGTTTGTATGTATGTGTATGTTGTTTTTACTATTTTCCACGTCATTTTTTTCTCTTCATTAAAACTGTGCCTTAAAGAACATATGAAAAAAAAAATAGCCGCATTGGTCCAGTCGTTCTCCAGTTTAGCGCTTAGCAACATTCAGTTTAATTTATATAGATTTCTTGTGTCAAGAATAGTTATTTCTATATCGACATTTCTAAGTTTGAAAAGTTATGATTCAATAAGATTTTGCATATGAGTCAATACAATAATTAATAAAAATTATTTTGAAGGTGGGGATTTTCAAAAATTTCTAATTGTATTTAGTATAGTTTGTGTCTTCTTCGTGTTAAAATGTGTACGAGTGAGCTCTTTGATATTAAATTAAAGTTTATAAATTTAAAAACAGGTTAGTGGCATATGGGGTAAGTGTACTTTCTTTAAGTAGTTGTTTTGTTTTTTCTTTTCTTCCGCCAACTACCAACTGTTAAAAGTTGTTACGCCATTTCAAAATTATTTTTACTACCAACTGAAAAATTTTAAAAACTATTTTGTCGCCAGTTTTTAAATTTATTTAGCCATTTTAAAAGTATCTTTGTCGCTAACTTTTGATTTTTTTTGTTTTGTTTATTCAAAATTGTTTTTCAACTTTATTTTGACTTGAACTAAAAAAAATTTTGCAGTTTTTTTTTTCATTTCTTCTTAATCTAAAACTATTGCATTAAAATAATAATGCACAATAAAATAATAATTTTAAATCAATACAATATTGTTTTTTGTTTTACTTATTTGAATTCATTTATGAGTATTATTTTAACTTAATTTAAAAAATTCGTTTTAATTCATGAATCGTTAACGACTTAAATTGTGCTATATTTAAAATATTAATAGATTTATATCATAATTATTATTTAACTTAGTTTGAACGCGCAAATTATTTTCGTTCTTTTTTAGTTTTTTCATTACTTCTTAATATAAAACTATTTATTATTATTTATAGTACATTAAAATCCAAATTTAAAATAAATACTAGGTACATTGTTTTTCTGTTTTACTTATTTGAATTCATTTATTATTTTATCATAATTAAAATTTCTTTTAAAACATGAATGTTGACAATATTAAATTATGCTTTATTTAAACTTTTGATAGATATATATCACAATAACGATTTAACATAATTTTAAAAACATTGAAACTTGAATTTAAAAAATAAACGCGCAAATTAATTTAGTTGTTTTATAGTTTTACAATTTTATTACTTCTTAGTCAAAAAATTTGCACATTAAAATCTAAATTTTAAAAATTGTTTTCTATGCTCTATTATTTTTAGTGCTTGAGTAATCTAGAAGTTTCACATTTCTTTAAATTATTCCGCTATTTTAGTATTACTTTTTATAAAATAATTCTTAAATTTCAAATTCACTATCTTATTTACAATTGACGGTTTAAACTTAACAATGGTATTAGTGTAGTGGCTAGAATAGTTGCTTCGTAATCGAAGAAGCCCTGGTTTAAATCCAGGTACACCCACAGCATTTTTTAATAAAAATATTTTCTTTCTCGCTCGTCATGAGAATTTATGACGCAATAAAAATTACCGGTTATGCGATGACGTAACAATGTAAAAGAGAAAAAAATGTGAGAGAGAAAAACAATTCGCTGTAAGAGAGAGAAAAAAAATTTCATTGTGAGAGAGAGAAAATACAGTACACCCACGTTTCTTCCGAGGTCAAAAGGTGAGTAAATCAGAAAGTCGTTCTTATGACGCATAAAAAAAATTACGTAAAATGAAAAAGAAAAATGTGTGATAGAAAAAACTTTCACGAAAAACGCTTGTCCACCTTATCGCCGAGGTCAACAGTGAGGTCACTAGAAAATCATTAGGGGCTTTCTTATCATTTAATTAGCGATGATTAATTAGCTGATAAGAAATCCCCCTCATTCTACTAATAGTTACTCAACGATTTAGATTTACAAATATAAATGAATAGTTGATTGACTACAATCTTTAATTAATGACAAAAGTGACCTAATATGTTTACATGACTTTGTTGTTGTTAAAACAGCATTATTTACTACATTTATGTTTTTGCTTACATAATTTTACTGTGTTTCTAGGTTAGCATAAACAACTTTGACAGCAATTCTTGTTTAGCTATTCACTTAGATACAGTTATCTATTCCTCTCTTCAGTAAAACTTATCCGCTCAGAAACAACGGTTCTCAGCTGCTATCTCAACTGCTGAGTGCATGCAATTTTTATAGCATAGAATTTTTCGGTGCTTGAAACTATCAAAGATGACGTAATCACGTAATTAAATTCAAAAATATTAACACTTTGTTTCGTAGCTAAATCAACGCAAATGATCATACATAACCTTAAAAAATGACAAATCAAATTTTTTGTTGAGTTTTTAGCAGCAACCCCCAATAGCCCAGGCTCTTAGGCACATACCTAGTCTACCTTATGAGTAATGCGGACTGCTGACACGGCCTATCACACCTAACGGGTCAAATAACTGTGTCGTAGCAGACAAAATTGTTTTGTAATTTTTATTGGTAAATTGACCAATAAACCAAGAGTCTTGCAATGATAACCTCCACCGGCGTAACTGCAGAACTTCTAGGTGAGCCGGGCACTTTCTTTCCCAGACCTCTCCAGTCCAATCCTCTCCCAAATTTAAATGATATATATGTTTTTAAAATAATAGGATCTGTCCCTCTCAGCATGGATGTCTAGTTACGTACATCTACATAATCATCTCTATTTAATTGAACAGTCTCTTCTTCACATAAGTTATTAATGTTAAAAAAATTTTATTATTCTAAACAAACTTACTGAGTTGAAATCCACCTCGAATTGAAGTATTAGATAATTCGTTAAGTATTTTCATTACTTTTTCAATATTTTCTGCATCAGTTAAGATATCGACGACATAAAAATCTAGTATTATAATTAAGTGGGACAAAGATTTTTTTTTTATCATCTTAGTATAATTGTAGCACGAATCGCTGAAAATAGTGCTGAAGATGTTTCGTAAGTAACAGTATTTAATTTATACGTTTTTATGTAGCAATTGTAATGTCTTCGCAACATAATCATTTGCTATTTCTTATTACTTGGGTAAATTATAATTTGACAGTATGGTGTGTTTCGAATAGATAAATTTAATTTTTCCGTTAAATAAAATACGTTTCGTTGGACCTTGTGATAAAGTTTTATTGTTATTATTTTTCATATATAAACTAAGTTAGTATTAGATAGTTAGCCGGCGCGCTATAACGCCTTTCTGTTCAATTCAATTAATTCAAGATATACAATAGTGATGAAAAGTATAAATTAAGACAGTTCATTAAATTGAGGAACACGTTAAATCAAAGTCGTGCTAAGTGCAACATACAAAACCGTCCAAGTCTTTTACCCTATCTCTATCTTCCTGTTCCCTTCGACAATCATCACGGGGAAATGACTTTGGGTAAGTTTTTTTATTGTATAGTTAAGTTGCAATTAGCGTTGCTTTTTTCTTTGGAATTTTGATACGTAACATTTGGTCTGCCGTCAATGCATTTATATCAAACTAATATTGAGAATAAATCCTGTTATATAGTAGGCCCCACTAATAGATTATCGTTGACCGACACATTAGTAGCAGTTTACATTATTTTTATTGGAGTTTAGTTAAATTCATGGTGAGTGACGGACGTATAAATTTGTGCCAATCGTTGCAGTCGCATAACAATCATAATTTATTTGGGTAAAGTTAAATTTGAGTACTATAATATGTATAATTATATGTAGCACAATTAATTTTACACGTGCATACTAAAAAACAAATATCTTCAGTTGCCAATAAAAGTTTTGGTTAGTGTTAAATAAATACGAACAACACGATAAATTGTTGCATTAAATAAAGTAAGGTCAAGGTGTCGAATTAGAATTGATATATGTAGATAAAAATTTATGTTAATATACAGCGTGATCTAATACTAGTATTATACATTTATTGTTAAGAAATGGATCAATATATTCAAAGATCTAACAGTATCGGTAGTAATGAAGACTTAAGAAGACACCCGAAAAGAAAGAAAGAGGATAGGGAAAGCGAAGAATCAAAACAACTTCAATTAATAGAAGCAATACTACAACAAATTGCCGCGCTTAGACAAGATAATTTAGAAATTAAAAACGAACTTAAAACATTAAAAGAAAAATACGAGAGTAATGAAAAGAATTGGCAACTAGAAAAAAACGTCTTAGAAACACGTATAAAACAATTGGAAGTCGACAAAGAAAGAGCAAAAAAGAGAAAGAAGAAAAATAACATAATAACATCAGGAATAAAAACTAATGAAGAAAACGTAGAAGAAACGGTGAAAAACTTCTTCTTGGAAGAATTAAATGTCAAACCAGCAATAGAAAAACCAATTCTGATTGGAAAACAAAAAAACAATAAATTAATATTAATTAAATTTCTAAATTTTACAGAAAAAATTAATATAACGAAAAAGAAAAAAACAATAAAAGATAGACAGGTATTCATCAATAACGACTTAACAGTTCAAGAAAGAAAAATTCAGAAAGTCATCCGTGACACAGCCAAGGAGGAAAGGAACAAAGGTAAAGTAGTGATAGTGCTTTATAACAAAATAATAATAAATAACGATGTGTATGTTTGGAATAAAAAAAAACAGAATCTGTCGAGTTAAAAAACTAAAAGTTGTTACAAATATAAACAAATCGTGTAATACAAAAAACGAACTAAATGTGTTGTTTTGGAATGTAGAAGGAATGGCTAATGTGTTTAAACTAAGTAGGAGTGAAACAAAAAAGGTAATAACTCATGATATAATTTGTTTTAATGAAACGTTTCTAGTAGAAAAAAATAAAATTGAAAATAATATATTTAACAATTTTGACTGCATAATTTCAAGCGCAACAAAAAAAAAACACCAAAGGAAGAGCTAGTGGGGGAATTCATATCTACGTGGTAAAGCATTTGCAGTGGAAAATTATTGATATTTCAAATTTATGGGTATTCGTAGAAATAACTAATACAAAAAGCAGTACGATAGTAGGATGTGTATATTGGAGACCTAATACAAATATAGATGCGTGTATAGACTCGATGGAAGATCTGCTTCTTCAAATCTCAGGAAAAAAAATTAGGAGAAAATGTAATTATAGGGGGAGACTGGAACTGTAGAATCGGCGAGTTAAATCAAATAGACGAGGATGTGCTATATGGAACAAATCTAACAGCAAACAGAAAAAGCATGGACAATAAAGTCAACACGAGAGGAAAGAAATTGGTTAACATGATGGAAAATCATGGATTTTTTGTAATGAACGGTCGTAGTGTTAGTGATAATCCGGCTCAGATAACATGTATTACTCCAAATGGAACAAGTGTAATTGATTTGGTTTGGGTTAGTGAAAATACGGCGGCTTCTATAAACGACTTTCGAGTTGAACATTTGGCTACCAGTTCTAGTCATTGCAGTACTTCAATATCGATGATGTTTGATTGGAAAGTAAACAAAAAATGTATCTTGGAGGAAAATAAAAAACAGATTATTACTAAAACAAATTATATTTGGAACGAAAACACAACAGCAAGTTATAAACTGTTTTTAGATAATTCTAATTCAATTTGTTATAATAACGAGGATATTAATAAGTTAGCACAAAATATGTTAAACTCCATAAAACAGGCAGCAATCAATTCAGGAGCTTTAAAGGTCAGCACTATTAATTTAGTAAACAGTAAATACGTTGTGTCGCCCTGGTTTGACGAAGAGTGCAGAATAGAAAAAAATAGCGTTAGCCAATGTTACAAAAAGTGCAGAAAAAATAATTACCATCCTAATGCAATAATTGAATACAACAACAATTAAAAACTTTACACTAAAACAATTCAAATAAAAAAAAAGCGCACTACAGTAAGATTTTAGAAAAATTAGCAAGAGTGCATAATAACGGAGAATTTTGGAAAGAAATTAAAAAAGTGAATCTACGCATTTATAACACTAACACAACTATACCTTTACAGGAATTAGTAAATTTTTACGAGAGTTTTTACCAAATAAAAAACGGAGAAATATTTACAGAAATATCTATTAACCTGCATCTACATCATCCTTGCTTAGATCAACCGATAACTCTAGAAGAGTTTCAAAGCGCAGTACTGACATTAAAAAAACATAAAGCTACAGGATTGGACAACATACCAAATGAATGTTACAAATATCTACCTGGACCATGGGAACACTATTTAGTAAACATGATGAACAAAGTGTTAATCACCGAAACAATGCCTAAAGCGTGGACGGAAATAATAACTAAATTTATTTTTAAAAAAGGATATAAACAAGACCCATTTAATTATAGAGGCATTTCATTAGTTAATACAATTGTTAAAATACTAACCAAAATACTTAATACGCGACTCATGCAGTATAGTGATGAAAAAAGTTTAGTGCCAGAAGCACAAAATGGTTTTAGAGTTAGCATCTTCACTCTGTATACAATAGTAAATGTGTTTATCTCAAAAAAGAAAACCTGTTTGTACGCGATTTTTGTAGATTTTAAACGTGCATTTGATTCAGTGTGTCACAATAGGTTATGGTGGAAATTAAAAAATATGAGTGTTTACGGTAAAACGATAAGACTACTCAAAAACTTTTACGATAACGCCGGCATGATTTTAAGCGTGAATGAAGAAACATCAAACAAAATTGAAGTAACTAGAGGCGTTTTACAAGGAGACTCAATCAGTCCCCTGCTATTTACATTATACATTAGCGACATTATTAACTATTTTAAGCACCGCGAGTGCCGAGGCATTAATCTAACTTGCAATACTGAATTGATTATGGTGTTATTTACCGACGATATTGTAATTTTTATTGTAAAGAAAACAAACTAGCGCTAAATACAACAAAAACCAAAATTGTTAAATTTGCTAGGGGTAGACCGAAAAATTATTTTGCTTTTTTCTTTGACAACGAAAACATAAGTGTAGTAAAAACTTTCAAATATCTAGGCGTAACTTTTTCTAATTCGGGTAAATTTAAATGTGCAGCAGAAGAGTCTATCAGAAAAACTAAATTGGCTTGCGTGAAAGCAATGGAAATATTAAAAAAATCAAAAACTGATAGCTTGGATGCGCGAATGGTCATCTATAATTCCATTGTTAAATCAACACTACTGTACTGTGGTGAAGTATGGGCACCATTCTATACTAAGCTGCTAGAATCAGTACAAGTGCAATTTAAAAAAAAATATATTTTTGGCCAAGATGTACACCTGATTTTATTGTTAGGTTAGAAATAGGAAAAGTAAAATTAGAGTACGATGTATTAAAAAGAGCTCTAAATTACTGGATGAGAATTATGAACTTACCGGATTTCCGATTACCGAAAATTTGTTTAAATCAATTGATAGAAGACCTTGACGGAAATGAACGGAGAGTTCATAGTTAACATTCCAAACGCTAAGTAATCTAATAGACAAATGAGAATACTTTTAGATGCCAAAAAACAGATTCTTGAAAAAATAGACATAGAATTAGCAAAAAATACACATATCATTTTCTAGTTGTACTTATATTATAGAACTAATATAAACAAACATAGGCTTGTTAGTCAACTTAGAGTCACGTACAAAAATGTAATTAAGTTTTGGTTTGGCGCTTTAATAATTTATTAATTTATTTAGCACCTGAATATTATGCAAACTTCCATGCAAATATATAATGCTATTGAGCGGGTCTATTAATTTCATTTCTGCATTTAACAGACCCGTTCCCTTATCTATGTACTTGCAAAGCGATTATGATAAAAATACAATGTTAGACATACCGCCGCGCCGCAACGATATAATTTAATTAAAAGGTTAAATCTAACGATTAAAAATTAAAAGTGCCATCGCTACCAACACCGAGAATCTACGTCGCTATAACAGGCAACATAGGTAAGTCCTTCCTTATCATTTTCCCAACGCACAGTAGTTGCGTGTATTTGTGTGGTAGTTTTTTTTTGTATATCGGTGCTTAGAGAATCAAATAAACTTTAGGAATTTTATACAGTCCACTATAGCGCCAGCAAGTTTTATATTGACTATAAAGCCTACTCGATTAACACTAATGAAATATGTACAATTTGCTCTTTAAAAGAACATGAAGATGTAAAATCATTTCTTGTTAAGATGTCCAAGGTACAACGATATAAGAAAAAAATTTCTTAAACTATATATCAAAGATGAAGGCATTTGTGCAATTTTAAGAATTAAGAATGAGAAGCAAATTAACGATTTATATTATTATATACGTGAGGCGCTCAAAATTCGTTCATTTTGCCATAACGAGTAAGTCTCTTTAGATTATTGCTAATGTTGTAAATAGCTAAAAATTATGTACTATGTTAAGCAAGCGTCAATAACGCCGAATTATGTTTTATTTATTTATTATGTATATATTTATGTTTCCTTATAACTAAACTTCTTTGTAGTTCCTACGAGGAAAAATGCAAATAAACATTGTTATTATTATTATTATTATTATTATTATTATTATTATTATTATTGTTCTTCTAGTTTCTCACCGTAGTGGTGTTTGTAAGCCATGCGACGGACCGGGGCCAAGTCACATGTCTATCTATTGCATGAACTTTCTGACTATTGTTGTTGTTTTTAGAATTACTGCTTTTTGTATGTTGGTATGGATGTATAGTGGGAGATCTATTGTTTTTAAGTGTTGCTTGAATGATTTTGTTGTTATACCTGTCACAGACATTATAATTGGTACTATTGTTATTTTTTCTTGTTTCCATACTTCTTTAATTTCTGTTGCAAGAGGTGTGTATTTTTCGATCTTTTCGGTTTCTTTTTGGACTATGTTGCTGTCGTTGGGTATGGCAATATCTATAATGTATGTATGCTTTTGTGTTTTATTTAATAGTGTGATATCAGGTCTATTGCATATTATCGTTTTATCTGTGTGTAATGTTCTATCCCAGTATAGTTTACAGTTTTCGTTTTCTAGTATAGTTTCGGGTGTGTATTTGTAATATGGTGTTTGTGTTTGTATTAAGCCGTATTTAAGTGCAAGTTCTTGATGGATGATTTTTGCTGCTGTGTTGTGTCTATCGGTGTAGTCTGTTCCTGCTAGTAGTTTGCAACCTCCTGTAATGTGTTCTATTGTTTCTGGGTATTGGTGGCATTTTCGGCATGTGTCTGTTTCAATTTTTTCTTTTAATATGTACTTTCTGTAGTTTTTGTGGCTATTACTTTATCTTGGATGGCTAGGACGAATCCTTCTGTTTCTGGAAAAAGTTGACCTGAGTGCAGCCATTTGTATGACAGTTGTGTGTCTATGTGCGGGTTTTGCATTATGTTATAATGGTTGCCGTGTAATGCTTTTCTTGCCCAAATGTCTTTTTTGTGTTGTATTGTGTTTGTTTCGGTGTTTTCCTGAATGTCGTTTTGATGTAGGTTGAGTGGGGTGTATCCTTTGTCTGCTTTTGTGATTGCTTGATGTAGCGAGGTGTTTTTGTTTATGAAATATTTTTTAAGTTTTGTATTTGTGTGTTGTGTAATGTTTGTATATCTACGAGTCCTCTTCCCCTTCTTTCCTGGTTATTGTAATTCTTTCAATGCATGAGTTTGGATGCAGTTTGCGATGTTCTGTTAATTTTGTTCTGTTAACTCGGTTTAACTCTATTAGATCCGTGTCTGACCATTTGATGATGCCAAATGAGTATGTCAAGAGTGGAATCGCGTATGTGTTGACTGCCTTAATGATGTTTTTGGCGTTAAGTTTTGATTTAAGCACAAGTGTAAGCCTTTGCTTGTATTTCTTTTAAGTTGTTGTTTAATGTGCGAGTGATTTAAGCTGGTGTTCTGTTCAAAACCGAGATATTTGTATGTCTCCTGTGGTTCTAGATTTTCAAATGCTTCATTGTTTAGTGTTTCTGTAGCGTTCTGTTGTTTGTATTTTCCTTTTTCTATGTGCAGCATTTTGCATTTGTTGATGCCAAACTCCATGCATGTGTCTTGTGTGAATTCTTTTGTTATTTGTAGTAGTGATTGCATTTGTGTTTTGTTTGAGGCGAATATCTTTATATCGTCCATATATAATAAGTGATTTATTGTGTGTTGTGGATTATTTTGATGTTTTATCTTAAAACCGTATGTTGTCTTGTTTAGTGTATTTGAGAGAGGGTTTAAGCATAAACAAAACCATAGTGCGCTGAGTGAGTCTCCTTGGAAAATTCCTCTGTTGATTTTTATGTCTTTTATTTCTATTTGTTGTTCATATGTTTTTAGCTGTATTGTCGTTCTCCATGTCTGCATGATTGTGTGTAAGAAGTTTTGAATGTGTGCGTCTATTTTATATATTTCTAAAATTTTTATAAGCCAACTGTGTGGGATTGAGTCGAATGCTTTCTTATAATCTATATAGCATGTGATAATGTTTCGTTGTTGCTTCTCTGCTTGTTTCATAATGACGCTGTCTATGATTAATTGCTCTTTGCATCCTTGACTGTTTTTCGACATCCCTTTTGTTCTTCTGTAAGTATGTGATTTCCTATTAAGTGTTTTTCTATTTTCTGTGTACTCAATGCTGTAATTATTTTGTATAGTGTTGGCAGGCATGTGATCGGTCTATAGTTAGCTGGATTTTGTGTGTCTTGGTTTTTGGTATTATGTATGTTTTTCCTTGTGTTAAAAACGGTGGCATACTCTGTGGTTCTAGTATGATTTTGTTGATTTGTATTGTTAGGTGTTGGTATATAGATGTAAATTGTTTGTACCAGAAATTGTGTATGTGGTCTATTCCAGGAGCCTTCCAGTTCTGTGTTTTTTGTATAGTGTTTCTTAGTTCTTCTATTGTGATTATATGGTCCGTATGTATAGGTAAGCTTGAATGTTTTTCTGTTCTTCTGTGATCCATTGGGCTGTTTCTTTGTGTTGCTTTGGATGTGACCATATATTTTCCCAGAAATGTTTTATTTCATCTGTGCTTGGTGGTATTATTTGTATTTTTTCATGTCTTTCTAGGTTTTGTAGAATAGTTTTCGTTTCTGTTATATTGTGTGTTTTGTGTTTTTCTTTTGTTTGCTTCTTTGTATCTTTTTAATCTTGTCGTATACAGTGCTAGTTTTTGTTTTAGTGTGTCTAACGCTTCTGTTGGTGTTTCTTTGTTGTTACTGTTATTTATAATGTGCCGTATATGTTTTGTAACTTGTTTGGTATGGTTTCCTTTGCAATATTGTGTTAACCTACCTAAGTCTTTTCTTATGTTGTTTATTTTGTTTTCAAGTCTGATTTGCCATTTTGGTTTTGATTGTTTTCTTTCATGACTTGTTCTGTTTTGTGTGAGTTGTTTATTTTGTGTTATAACCGTAATTGCAGCGATGTAGACTAATTGATGTATATCTTCTATCGTGCTTGTGTTATGTAGGTGTTTTTCTATTAGTGTATTAACTGTGTTGATGATCGTGTTTGTATCTTTTTTGTATATTAGTTTTGGTAGTGGTAATCTGTTTTCTGGGTTGATTCCTGTCCATTTGATTATGTTTGTTTGTAATTCATCGTTTATTCTATCAATACTGTTTGTATTTGTAAATCTTGGTGTTTGTGTGTGCGGGGTTTTGTTTAGTAGAGTTGATGTTGCAGGTGTTTCTGGGAGTTCTGTGTTTTGTATTGTTGTTGTTGTGGTTTGTAATGATGTTTGGAAATTGTTTTGTCTTGTATTTTTTCCGTCCAGTTCTGTGGCTATTTCTTCTTTGATGTTCTGAATATCCTCATCTGTAAGTCTTTTGTTTGTAAGAATTACTCGTTTTTGATCGACTAGCCTCTGCGGTGTAATTATGTTAGTTAATTCTGGATATGTTTCTGTGAATAAATTATAAAGTTGTGGTCGGTATCCTATTGAAATTTGTTCTAACTGTGTGGCGGTGTAGTAGCAGCGCATGACAGTAATGTTCATTTCTCGTGTCCATGTCATGCGTTGCCGGGGTTTTCCCTCCTTTGTGGTTATCTTTAAATTAGACAAAACACGTTCGGTGGGTTCATTGTTCGTAGCCGGGCCATTAATAATTTGATCGGGCTGTTCATTCCTGCGTCGTCCCCGATCTTGACGACGCACGTCCGAGGCTTTTATATTGGTAGTAACCTTTGTACACACCAGGGGATGGTTAGTCCTATTGGTGGTTAGCTAGGGTCCGCGTGCTCGCTGCGCACGTAAGGTAACATACCTCCCCTTGCGGGGATTATTATTATTATTATTATTATTATTATTATTATTATTATTATTATACATTATTTTTATTAGCCATATAAGTTTCTTGAAAATGTTTTTCACATTCGTTATCGTGAGTATTTAAAAGTAATTTGGTTACAATGTCTTCTAATTGCGAAATTGTGCATGATGTATGACTGCTTATAGTCAAATAAAAATGATAAACAATTTGAATTTATTTTTGGCAATACTAAGCAAGTAATGTTTGCATTATAATTATTAAAACAAGGTTTTAATTTTTATATTTATTGACAACTTTGTTCATAATTTCCGTACTGCCACCAATAATTTGATTAATTTTATCGCAATTTAAATTTAGTTTAGCATAAAAACTTTTTGTTACAATGTTTGATTGTGAACTACGTCTAGGAGTGGTCTACAAGTATAAGTACCATCTTGTCTTATACATTAACTAGTAGGCGTTGAAAGTAGTACTAGACTAGTTGTAGGGTAAGGTAAGAAAGTTGTTTGACGGCAGTTACACATGTTAAGGAACAGAACAAGCAAATATTAAATTATTTGACTCAACAAAAAAAGCACTCTTCGCCTTTTCCAGTTTTACTTGAATTACCTGTTCAATTGCCATTAAAGACAGAATAAGACCTAAGATCAACTACTCACTAGAAGTCCAGATATAAATTCAGCTTTGGTACTGGACTTCATTTATATTCTATTAATATTGTTGATGCTATTTTTTAGTGTACATATTTAGGAACTCTCGGTGGCAAGAACATCACTAATAAGACAGACCGAATCTTAAAGTACATTTTAACAGATGAAGTGCCCCAAAACTACAATTACTTTGGGAAGCGTTCAAAGAAAAAGGCATTCTGTGAATTACAGTTAACTGATGTAATTATTCGTAAGTATTACTGTAATATATAAAATAACTAATGGATTGGAAACGTAACTTTTATTAAATTTTGTTACAGCTGCAGTTAAGGCAGATACGAATTGTTATAAAAAGAAAGTAGAAGACCTAATAAAAGTCTAGTTGAAGCACGCCCCCAAACGACTCAAAGCTATTGAAAAACGACAACACATAACAAATAATTAAATATGACTCATAGGATTGTAAAACATAAGGTGAAAGCAATAGTAAGACATCGTCAGTTGTTGAGACGTGTTGCTGCAAGTGTACAAAGTGAGTGTGTTGCCTGTAATAGAAACCTTTTCTAGTGATAATCCAATAATAATAACATTGATAAACATACCCAATCACATATAGATGCAAATGTTAAGTCTGACAACAGTTCTAATGAACAGTCTGACGACGATTTTAATACAGTTTTGGTTTATGATGTAATAAAAAATGTTGCAGTGGGTGAACAATCTAAAACTCTGACTTCATTTGATTTACTATATGAAATAACTGTAACATAAAATAAAAGATTGCCATAAATGACATTTTACATCGACTTACAAAAATACACCATGAACTGCCATTAGACGCAAGGACTTTACTGCAAACTCCTAGGAAGATCACTATAAATCAATTGAATAATGGTGAATACTGTCACTTTAGGTTAGTTAAAAATTTAAGAACTGTATTAATGGTAATTAATCAACAAAGTATTAAATTTTTGGATAATGTGCCAATCAAAATTAGTTTTAATGTTGATGGTCTTCCACTCTTTCTTAGCTCTTGTTTACAGTTTTGGCCCATGTTAGGCCTAATAAAAAATTTTCGTAGTATACCATTTGGTCGGTCCAAACCTTCATAATTAAACAATTATCTGAATGATTATATAAAATAATTAAATGCGGTCACCAAAGACTCTTTTGTGGAAAAATGTACCCAGTTGAGATTGACAGTTTTACCTGCGACGCTCCAGCAAAAGTGCATTAAGTCGCATGGAAGGTATGTCAGTTGCACAAAATGCAAAAAATATAAAGCAAATGCACAGGGAAGAGTAATTTTAAACAATACTGCTAGTCCTAGAAGAACACATGAATCTTTTCTTCCCTAGTAAGATGTGGATCATCATGTGTGAGTTTCTCCTTTAGTTCACTTGGATATTGATATAATTGCACATTTCCCCATTGACTGTATGCACGCGTGTTGCCTTGAGGTTGGGGTATTCTGCATATTGCTGAATTTTTGGATGAATGGCATACTAACTACCCGTTTATCTAGCAAATTAGTTAACATTATTTTAGAGCATCTTATAGCTCTTCACGATAACATTTCATGTGAATTTAATAGAAGACACTGCACTGCGCCGTTGTTGCGAAAAAAGCCGGCTAACTTTCTGATCGGAGGCAGAGTGAGTAAGTGCACGTGCTAGCTGCAAAATAAATTTGTGCGCCTCAACTGAACTAGCCACCTAAACTAAAAATATAAAAAAAAAACGACGGCGGTCTGTTCAACAAATAAAAAAAACACCAAAGAAAAAAAACGTATTAAATAAAAGTTAGGTATATTTGGCTAGCGGGGTGAAATTGGAATATTATAAAACATAAAAAAATATTATATGCACGTGTTAGGTGCCTCAGACACTATTACATAAATCGTGGTTGGCAGTACTAAAAAAAGAAAAAAAACCCTATGCTCGATGTTTTCAGCGTTGTGCGATCTATGAATGCGACAATTAATCGATTGAATTGATTTAATCTTATTTCAACAAACAAAAAAATAGAGATACAAAAAACAGGGTGCTCTCGGTTCCAATAACACACTATACTTACTACAGGGTAAGTTACCTCACATATTGTACCTTTGTATCTCTACCACAATATTTGGGAAGGCGAACGACTTAACCTAACAAAAATCTTACATGTAAAACTACCCAAGTCAATTACGTTATTCCCGGCTTAGGTATTACTTGTAGCTACGCAGAAAGAGCTCCCTATACTAGCATAAGAATACGAACACACATCCTGTTCTTAAAATAAAACGACCCTTCGCCTACTTTTCACTTCGGAGATCTACTAGTGATTTTTAAAACAATTGTGGTTATGGTCTCGACAGTCTCACAGTAAGTTTGACTATGGCCTTATTTAATAATTATCATATTACGTTGTCGTAGATAGCAGTAACGGGTGACAGATCTTTCCGCACGCTTAAGCCAAGTCAATACCTGTGGCATTGGCAAAGCACGTCCATCTGGGTACTCTTCGGTAACATCTTCGTTTAATTACTCATATTTATATTGCTTTTTCAGAAACGACTGACGAAACTACCCCTTCTAACTGGTGGATTTCTTTAGGGTTGAGTTATCATAGAACTCTAGCCGCCCAATTGTAATTATGAGCAATCACAAGTATTACAATTTTAAATTTTTATATGTGATATATAGCACTTTCACGTTGCAAATATACCTACTCTTTTGTTTCTTAATCTAATTCTAATCCTAATCTAAAGATAACCCTGGAAATGCCTTACGAAAACCCGCCAAAGTATTAATAAATTTTTAATGCTGTAGTGGCGGCAACCCACACTGTATTCAGAAATACTGCCTGAAACTTAAAATGTTACAAGACCTCAAAAACTAGATGAGCTACAGAGGTGGAAAGTTTCTGAATTTCTCACATTTTAAAAGGTGTAGTAGATTTAGCAGTATATAAGCATTTCCTATATATCTGTTAAACATATTGCAACTTTTGGAATTGATGTTCCCAAAGAACTGCTTGATGTATTTATTAAACATTGTGAAAAGTGGTAATGAAATATAAAAACATAAAATTATATTAAATTATTATTAGAACAAAATTATTTTTACTACGGCAGCTGTGGGAACACAGATCTCTGGGTGCGAGCTTGAATGAAACAAAAGTACCCAGGTGTAAGTTTCTTATAATTTAAGTACTGTAGTTACGTCCTCCTTTAATATTGAATTAATGACTTAGATTGTAGAAAGTTCTTTACTAGGAGGGGCAATTAAACCACACAAGATTTTATTGTGGCGACGTTTCGTGCACACGGCGTGTACTTCTTCAGGCCAACTAAAAGGTTAGAGTGGAGTAGTCCTTAACTCCAAACGACATGAAACTTGTACACAATAATAATTAAAATTAACATGAATAATTGTTAAACTATTTCTAACAAGTCAAATAAATTAAAATAATTGTAAATGAACAAATTACATGTGAAAGACAAACAATTGACACGACATGTCTAATCAAAAATTCTATTTTTAGTTGGCCTGATGAACTGCACGCCTTGTGCACGAAACGCCGCTATAATAAAACTGTGAGTGATTTAATTGCCCCTTCTAGTGAAGAACTTTCTACAATCTAAGTCATTAATTCTTATAATTTATTTGTAACTATAAAATTACTACACTAACTATTTACATTAAAGAGAACAAACAGTATTTGGGCGCCAACCACCTTTAAATTGGTGATAAATAAAAACATTAAACATCGTGTAACTAACTATTAACTAATATTAAATTCAAAAGTAATAAACGTTGCAAAGTATGTATTTCGAACAGTTTTGATAATTGAATAAGACACAATTTAATTCATTTGAATTTAAGGTGTAATCATTAATCAAAAATACAATTAATAAATTCAAATACCTGACTCACCAATAACAAATGTTACGTTATTGCAGATCAAAATTCCATAAAATCACGAATCAAAATATCTCAACGGGATAAAAGATAAATGTAAATTGGAAAAGTCAAAAACAGCATAAAACCAAAAAACCAAAAAGCCCTAAACATAAATAGTTAGAATGGTTTTTATTCCACAAGAAACACTTACGTTATACAACGGCCTTGAATGAATCTTTTGTTAAAGTATTGCGTCACATTACAAAATTACTAAAAATGTTGAATTTCAACAGAAAAATTATATCGGAATGAAGATAAACTTACCAATAATTAGTTGGAAAAAAAATTAAATTGTGTAAGTTTCTACGCCATCATTAACGGAGACGTTACAAAGTTGTGAGGCAAACAGTTTCTTATTTATAATATTCATATACTGTGTCATCTTTGTGTTGATGTTGAAAAGTACGGCCCACTCAATTTATTTTCCGTGTTTCCATTTGAGAATCATCTGGGTCATTTAAAGAATCTTATAAACTAAACCGTTACAACAAATCTGCAGGAGAATGTTAGAGGGTTATATATATATATATATATATATATATATATATATATATATATACAGGCAGTCTAACGAGCCTACAGATGTCGGTAACTGAGTAATTTTATGCCGGTAACTTTATATATGACATAGGACCATAATCATGGTAATGTATAAATGTATATAGGCTCATAGTACATTAAAAGTTTGGTTTTGTATATAAGCTCATAATATTTTTGTAATACTTTTTCTGTCGACCAACAGAGTTCGCTAGAACGATTTTTATTTATGATTTATTAAGATTGAATATCCATTGTTACCACAATTACCCAAATAATTACTGATTGTGGTTACACCTTGTAAGCATGCAATTTAATTTAAATATAAGTAGATAAGATCAATATTTTGCTTATCGTGGAAAATGTATAAAAACAGAATCTTTCAAGCATAATTGCATTTTGTTTGTTTCTACAGAGATTGTTAACTTTCTACCTCATACCGACAATTTTTAACATCGATATATTTACATATACAAAAAATGCTTCATTATAAATTAAGTTGTTAGAAGTACAAAAATATTCATAAAATTTCTTGAAATTGAATCCTATTAACACATTCGTCAAAATTATGAATGATATTAAATTTTTATACTATTAACTAAATACAAAAAAATATAATTTTACGCTCAATGTGATTATGGAAAAAGATCCTTCGATGTGGAGGATAGGCACCACTCAGAAATAAAACTCTGTCGTAATTGTGGCTACGTTTCGTTGACTATTGTGCCAACTTCATCAGGCCAATCATCACAGTAGAATGTTTAATTTCTGCCAAATATACATGAAATTTAAACCATGGACACAGGAGTAAAGTACGAAGAACATGTAACCTTATACGACACAAACATAACCCACACATAAGGTGAATCTTAATGATAGAATTAAACTTGTTTAGTTTATTTAAGTAGGTTTTTTCAAGTAAGTTTAATTCTATCATTAAGATTCACCTTATGTGTGGGTTATGTTTGTGTCGTATAAGGTTACATGTTCTTCGTACTTTCCTCCTGTGTCCATGGTTTTATTTTATGTATATTTGGCAGAAATTAAACATTCTACTGTAATGATTGGCCTGATGAAGTTGGCACAATAGCCAACGAAACGTAGCCACAATTACGACAGAGTTTTATTTCTGAGTGGTGCCTATCCTCCACATTGAAGGATCTATCGTTGTATAGAAACACACCAAACTATTAAGTTTTTTGAGGATTTATATGGTTCTCATAGTAAGTGTATTTATTGTTTTAAGTAGATTTTGAATTATGAGATTCATAAGTGTACGATTCATTATACCTACTGTTCAAAGTTATAAACAGCCTTTAATTCTATTTTACCCATGTATTGTAAAAACTTTAATACTAGCGAAGACATAATTTGAGTGCATTGCTGGATTACATGCTTTTTTGCCGGTTTTTAAGTCTTGGCGTAATTTGTAAGACATTTTAGTAGTTTTAGTTCAAAATTATGTCTTAATTGTAATTACCTTGTGAACAACTGTTAGTCAACTTTTCTTTGTTATTTAATTTAGTGGTTGTTAGTTCAGTTATTTATTAGTGAAATGGTTTTTTTATGCTTACATACTTTAATTTGAAATTGTATTATCAATATATTCCGAACTTAATGATTTAGCACGAGACTTGGGCTTTCCCATGTACTTATGCTGCTGAGCATTTTGCAAGAAAAATCTTACACTAGGTTCAAAAAATATATACGTTAAAGCTTAGTAAAGGCAGATAAAATACTTTTACCTCAATTGCAACTCAAATTAGATATAATGAGGCAATTCGTAAAAACACTGAACAGAACCTACTTTTGGTATCTTCGCAGTAAATTTCCTAGTTTATCTAGATATTTTTATTGGTCCAAAAATTAGAAAATTAGTTTCTGAAAGTCAGTTTAAAAATACCATGACTGCTGTTGAAAAGGAAGCTTGAAGTTTTAAAAATGTAATGAACGTTTTTAAGAAATCACAAGATTATGAAAAAATCGTTAAAAATATGCTAGAAATGCTTTACAATTTGAATTTAGGTAATATGAGCACCAAAGTTCATTCACTGCATGCCAATCTTAATTTTCCTGACAATCTTGAACAAATGAGCAAAAACAAAGAGAAAAGTTTCATCAGGAAATAAAAGTACAAATGTACAAGAAAGAAATTCTGAGTTTGTGCATAAAACGAACAACATTAAACGGTTTTTTCAACAAAAATATAAATGTCTGGTTAATTAAATCTTTAAATTTTGATTAATATTAAGCAGTCATACATTTTTTTGTAATAACATTGTAATTTTCTTTATTAAGCAGAATAAAATTACATACGTTCGTAAAAATCAATACATTTTGTTTGTTAAATTGTTTTCTGGATGTGATAAGAAAAAATTGAAATCTTATTTGAAATTAAAACAACATATTTAGTCAATTCAATTCGCCAACTAAAATTCAAACTTTAGCAAAAAAACTTAAATCTGTAAACTAGTGGAATTATACAAGTAATACATTATTATGTTAATGGAGTAACGTCCAAATCGTCATCTGATGTTTCTGATTCCAAATTGCCTTATTCGTCAGAATATTTAACGCAGCCTATATTTTTTAATCGAGCTCAATTTTTGATAAGATGATAGATGTAGTATGAATGCCCATATTCGTGCAGCAACTAAGTCAATTTGTATACATAAGTGTTTGATTTATGTACTCCAAGAATCCATATAATGCCTATAAACAATAAACATTAACTTTAGAAAAATACACAACTAATTTTGTAAGTATGGGTACTGTTTGTGTTCAATAAATTTTCTGGTTAGTCAGGCAAGTAATACTTTAAACTTTAAAAACAAAGGTCTTCGAATAGTTAGAGACAATTATTTAACGTGAATGATAAAATATTAGTTTACCTTTTATAGACGGTTATGATTTTTCCTTTTTATGAAAATCATTTATAAGCATCCTAATAGCAGGATTTTTGTCTTCCTACAAGTTCGTATCTGTTTTTCTTATGTCGCTTCTTCCTTCAAGTTGATAAAGAAGTTATCCGCAGTCTTAGATTCCTTTACTATTGTTTCGTAAATCTTTTCAGATCCCAATTACTGGCGTGACTCACTATTTGTAGTTGGTTATCAGAATGTGCAATTCTTGATTATTTTGAACACAGTCGGGTTCCCTCTTTATAAAAAGTTACCACATTGACGATAGGTTCACGTACTTGACTATGTATCACCTTGCATTTTTTCCAAACGTTTCATGCGTAGCCTAATTCATATTGTTAGTATTAAATCTGTAACAATAATTGTTTAGTTAGTTTTATTAAGAAATTCATTTAATAATAAAAATGCTACTGCAAAAAGATATGCGTCTAAGTTTTATTTTACATATTAATATAAATATACTTCCTATTACAACTTTTAAGGTTAGAATAAAAATGTGTTTACAAATTTTTTATCATATGTACTTACCAAAGCAAATATTTGACTTGCAGAGTTGTTTTCAAAATACACTTAGCACTACTTATCAAAATTTAAAAACGGAAAACAATTACAACTGTCAATCTAACAATAGATTTGCCGACAGGTGTCAATTTTGGTGAATGCGCAAACGCAGAGTAACAACCATTAGGTTAGAAAGAAATACCAAATAAAGCAACCATGCGCTTTCTTAAACCCATCCCATTCAAAACTTGTTTGTAAAATTTTTAAATGTGCAGCAGGAAGCGTTGAAGTACGCCAAGAATGGAAGACTATAACTGTTGACTGAGCTATGACGAAGAACGCGCAGTCAAAACAAATACTTGAATTTTTACTATTATTTTCAAGTTAATCATAAATAAATTTAATATTTGTTCTTTACAAAAGAAAAATCAAATTAAGGAAAATGAACTATTTTTTTAGTTTAAGCCACCAAGTTTTTATTTGTTAAATTTTATTAAAAACCGAACCCGTTTCCAGTAAATATATTTTACACCATGTAAAATTATAAAAGTATGATAAATAAATACTTTATACAAAAAGTTTTTTAAAAACCACGTTTTCCTGTGAACTAAAAGTAAAAAATAACTTTTCTTCAACTTAAAACGTGGGCGCATTTAAATGTAGATATTTTCTTAAATTATATAAGTTCTTATAAATGGGGCCACACGTTTTAAGTTGAAGAAAACTTATATCCTACTTTGTAGTTCACAGGAAAACGTGATTTTTAAAAAACTTTTTTTATAAAGTATTTATTTTCTACTTTTTAGTTTTATAATAATTTACTTTGATAAAGTTTTAAACAAACAGTTTAAACACTTGTCCGACTTAGGTACATAGCTTAGACAACTACTGTCGTAGATCAGAAATCTTCAAGTTATGGCAAGAGTTTTATATTTTTTGATGCTTGAATATTGTATTGTCATCAATAATGCACATATCCAAAAAATTCTAGCTTGATTAGTGCAGTAGAAATGAACGAAAAATCGATTATAAAATTTGAAATTCTGCGGACAAGTAATCAAAGAAACAAACAAACAAGAACGCAAGCTAAGAAAAACGTGGTAAAAAACAATTTTTTAAAAAATAAATTCATTTTAGATGTCCCTGATTGTAAAGTTGTTATCAAAGTTATTTTTACCTAATCACTGATTCTTTTTCCAACTTAAACTAAGATATACCTAAACCTTTGTATAAATAAAGAAATTTCTACTTTGATTTCTTTTTTAAATAAAAACTTACATTTTTGTTTTGCATTTTTTAATTTACTTTTTAAAGTGCAATTCGAGTGATAACATTTAATGGGGATTTAAGCGTGTTATAAAAAAAATATAAAAGCACAAGTGCCTTCATTTATTCCGTTGATTACAGTACTGTATTCTATTAGTTTGTATATTTAGCTCAGCTGGTCTTTAGTTTATGGACTTTAAAGAAAAACACTGGCAAGTTTCTTTTTCACTTTCTAGAGAAAATGGTCAAAAGCAGTGGTTTCTTTTGAAAATTATCGTTGTTCAATTGTAAGACAGTTCTTGAATTGATTGTAGAAGAAAACCAACCCAAACCGATTTAGCGTAAAGGCGATACATGATGTCATAACTGCGACCTCATATACCGTAGTTTTACATGCCGCCCGCTCCTATAGCGTCTTGGTGGTTCAAATAACACAATTTTTTTTTAATAAATTCATTTTAGATCTTGCTGATAAATATAATACAATAATTGTACTAATCTGAAGATAAACCATTTTTTTCTCATTAAATTGTGTTTTTAATTTTTAGTAGCTTTTAATCATTATCCCAGAGCACACCTAGAATAGTTTTAAATTATGTGAAAATTGTACCTACTAAGAATTGGTAATATTATTTTACAAATTAAAAAAGTTAGCAATTTTAGATTATTTTCAATATAACCACGCACTACCGTACCGGAGACAAACTATTTAAGAAAAAATTATAAATTTTACTAAAAAAATAAAACAAATTCATAATTTAATAAAGCAATTATAAATTATTAATGAATGAGTAGAATAATTAAATTTATTATCCATAATGAATCTACATTCTAACGTTGATTCTACACTAATAATCCACTAATTGATTAAGGTGTCAAAATAAAAGAAATCTAAGATAATTTCTTTATAACACAGTAAAGTAAAAATATCTGAAAACAACCAACTCATAAAATAGTGTAGTTTGCGGAGTTAGAAAAGCCGTCTAGAAACGATTTTCGTTTGCACTTTGTTGTTAAAAGCAACAACTATTCTTAAACGATTACCCATCGAAAAAGATAAAGGTTTAGCGTGGTCGTATAAAATTCGTGCTGTACAGGGGGTTGTAAGGGCGAATTTATAAAAATTACAAAATTTTTTGCATTTTTAAAATCTCCGATAATGTAGCTTTATCCTGGTATAATATTATATACATGTTTTACTCCGAAATATTTATTTAACAATTATTAAGTAATGTCATCTCAATGCATTCTTATGAGACGCCTAATTGCTTAAACGCTCGTCCTGAAACAGCATATTTCGTGAAATGTTTAACTTCCCATAACTCGAGAACGTGTATTTATTTTTTAAATACCCCTGAAATAAACGATATAGCTCCGACATTTAGGATTAATTCCCTTTTTTCAAATTTGAAATAGAGTTAAACGTTACGTCTGTATGATTTTTTTTGTGTACGAATGTCCGATGTATCAACGACAAACGCGAACATGGCAGCAAGGTTCATAATCCACGTCGCGTACAGTGATATTCGACCTTATAGCTGGTGCGCACATTAAGAGTGATTTTACGGCGATTCTCACTTTTCGTTCGAAACGATTTTAGTTTACACTTTGTTATTATAAACAACAACAGTTTTAAAAGATTTATCATCCAAAAAATAAATGTTTTTAGCCTGATCGTATCGTTGTACACTACTGGTGCTGTATGGGGTGAAATTATAAAGAATTGGAGTTTTGTTATTTTTAAAATAATTTAGTTTTGTCCTGGTATAGTAGTAGGAGGTGCATATTTCATTTCGAAATATGTATTTGGCTAAGAAAAGCGATTTTGTAAGTCTAATTATATAAACTACATTTCAAGATGTGTTTACATTGAATTGTGATGAACTAGAGCCTAGAATATATATATCAGTATCAGCATTCATCCAAATCAGAACTAGATTCAGAGGGATTTTCGATATGGCCATGCTTCTATTTTTTATTTGCGCAAGTTACTTGAGCCATGCACTTGCAAGATCCAATGCAACAATTATTTCTTTTCTTGCACGAACAAAGTGGTCTAGCACATCCTAAAATTACACTTTATGAGAGAATAATAGTATCTTACAATTAGGATTAGGTACCTTTCTTGCAGTTGCAAGTACTTAAGATTGACGTGTCTTCATGTAAAACTGATGTTGTTGTCAAGATAGCTTCTGCTTTCCTGTCTACAATTTTCCAACCAGAGCTTTTAAGATCAGGAAGAATTCGTTCTAGTCCAGGTACATTACTATTTAACCAAATCTTTGTTTGGTAGTGAGCGCGAAGACAGTGTTGCCGTAGACTGTCTAAGGTTGGTGGTAATTTGTTAATATTTTATGAAGAAGTTGAAGTTCTGATTCACCACACAATAAATTCGATTCCAGGGACTCGGTTTTGTCAATAATGGTTTCAATATAATTACTCTTATCAACTTTTGATGAAAATTCTCGGTTCATTAGATCTGGATGCACTGACAAGTTCTACAATTTCGCCAAAGTAATCCGATATTGCCTTGATCAATACTCTGTCACTGACATCAATATCTCCTATTTCTTTGTGTCTTTTACAAACTGCCGATGTTGTGTAACCTTTTCCGCGATTCAAACCTGTTTCTATTTCATTCAAGAGTTGTTGAAAACCTTGGTTATCATCAGTAATTTTTCGTTTTCTACTGCTATTGCTACAATATGTTTTAGTTTGAATATTGCGAAGTTGTATTGTTACACATGCTGAATGATATTTGATTTCAGATGCAATCAAATCACTCTCGCCGATTCTTGCATAAAATATGGGACTATATAGAGATATTTCTTTAATTTTATTTTCCATATTTTTAGTCATAACCTGGCATAATTTTTTATTATGTAAACGTTTTTGACACAACACGCATTTTTACATCGAACTCTTTACGTAACAAACGCTTTTTAAGTGAGGTATCTTCAGAAGGAGCAATACGATCTCTTCTGTGTCTTGATGTGAATGCGGTAATGTTTACAATACTTGTGTACGATTTGTAACAATTCTTGTGCCACAGAACGTCGTTTTCTTTTAGTTCATTAAAATTTTCAAATAAGTGTGACCAATTCGGATCTTTACCTTTGCAGCTGTCTAAATGAATTTCGGTACACTTAATGAAATGAAATTTATCTTTTTCTGAAAAAACACAAGCGTGGTAATTCAAATTTGGTTTTGCAGCACATTGCGAAACGTTTGGGTTCAATATTAATTTTATTTTAGATTCCAGTTCACTGTCAGAACTAGTACTGCTTAGAGAAGTCATTTTTATGTACCTACTAATAAGACGACAAATTTGCAATCTAGACTGGATAATATAACTGAACTTACGTTAAAGTAAACACTGCGTTACAGTTACCTACAGCAAACACAGATAACACCAATACAATCAATAGATTAATTATTATTATTATTAACGACTTGCACACGCATTATATTAAGGCGCGAAAACTCAATGTCGCAAAAATAGCTCTTATGTGCGTGCCGAGCGAATAAGGTCGAGTATTACCGTACGCGACGGGGATTATGAACCTTGCTGCCATGTTAACGTTTCTCGTTGATACATCGGACATTCGTACACAAAAATCATACAGACGTAACGTTTAACTCTATTTCAAATTTGAAAAAGGGAATTAATCCTAAATGTCGGAGCTATATCGTTTACTTCAAGGGTATTTAAAAAAATACACGTTTTCGAGTTATGGGAAGTTAAACATTTCACGAAATATGCTGTTTCAGGACGAGCGTTTAAGCAATCAGGCGTCTCATAAGAATGCATTGAGATGACATTACTTCATAATTCATAAATAAATATTTCGGAGTGAAACATGTATATAATATTATACCAGGATAAAGCTACATTATCGGAGATTTTAAAAGTGCAAAAAAAAATTTTTGTAATTTTTATAGATTCGCCCCTTACAACCCCTGTACAGCACGAATTTTATACGACCACACTAAACCTTGTTCTTTTCGATGGGTAATCGATTAAGAATGGTTGTTGCTTTTAACAACAAAGTACAAACGGGGTGACACCATAGGACTAATTTTTTACTCTACTAAAAACAATAAAACGGATCAATGTTCAAGTATGTTGTGCCGCCAAAAGAATAAATTATGTCTTTGTTGCGGCACGATAGTTTTAGCTAAGGGTTTCAAGGTTCAACGTTCAGCAAAATTTTATCTTATAATCATCCTATAATAGTATGAATTTTGTGTGTATATTAGGGTGATATTTCTATTATCAGGTGTTTACGTTATCGTGCGTCTGTATCGCTAAAAAAATAAAAACGTAGAAAAAGTTGTATTTTTTCAATTGTAGGGATACAGAATCACATGAATACTTGAATTTAAAATAATCCAAACAAAATTAACCCAGTATAATTTGTTGAACTAGGTGCTACAATGAATTTCATACACTGAATATAATCAACATCATCATATCTATAATAAGAGTTTGGCTTATCCAGTGAATGGCTTATCGCTGTCCAAAGACGAAAACATAAGCAAATTATTTCACATAAAATTTTTGGAAACAATTTTTTAGGGTAATGTGAGGTCACCATCAAAACTTCAATTACTTTTTGCCTATTTTTAAATCTGACATTTTAGGAATTATTTACACAGCTACTTATCACATACTTAGAATATAAAAGTTTCTGTGTTTATAAAAGATAAAATTAATATAACATACAGTGCACTTTTAATCATGTATAGAGATATGAAATCATGTTATTAAATATGCGTCCTCAAGATCGTTAGTGTCTTGTATCAGATTCATATCATTTTAACGGATTGTAACTGAAATTGTCGGTAATATTTGACAATTTGGACAACATACGTTAGCAATTACATTGAATTTGGGTTCATCAACCTGGAATACGATAAAAAATAATTTAAGCATTACTAAAACTATGTAAATGATTATTTTTTTCTAGTTAAAGTTTACAAAAAAATTGAAAAAAGACAGAATTAACGGAAAACAAATTTAAACATTTATAATGATGTGAAGGATTGGGTGATATGACTTTATTTAGTATCCGATAAATTCTGTGCGGTGGTAATTTAGACTGGAAAGGTCGTACGCTGTATTTAGACATTGGATTGTAACTTTTTACCATTTAATTCTATAAATTTTAGTGTAGAGTTTGAAATCCATGAAATAGTTTTTTCTGTTAAAATGTTTCAAATGTTGGTAAAATCTTGATTTTCTTATATAATCTTTGATTTCTTTTTTTTTTTTTAAACATACATTTTTTGTTTTGCATTTTTTTAATTTACTTTTTAAAGTGCAATTCGAGTGATAACATTTAATAGGGATTTAAGCGTGTTATAATAAAAGCACAAGTGCCTTCATTTATTCCGTTGATTACAGTACTGTATTCTATCAGTCTGTATACTTAGCTCAGCTGGTCTTTAGTTTATAGACTTTAGTTTAAAGAAAAACACTGGCAAGTTTTTTTTCACTTTCTAGAAAAAAAATGGTCTAAATCAGTGGTTTCTTTTGAAAATTATCGTTGTTCAATTGTAAGACAGTTTTTGAATTGATTGTAGAAGAAAACCAACCCAAACCGATTTAGCGTAAAGGCGATACATAATGTCATAACTGCGACCTCGTATACCGTAGTTTTACATGCCGCCTGCTCCTATAGCGTCTCGGTGGTTCAGATAATACATTTTTTTTTTAAATAAATTTATTTTAGATCTTGCTGATGAATATAATACAATAATTGTACTAATCTGAAAATAAACCATTTTTTTCTCGTTAAATTGTGTTTTTAATTTTTTCAACATTAGTAGCTTTTAATCATTATCCCAGAGCACACCTACAAACTATGTAAATGATTATTTGTTTCTAGTATTAACCGAAAGTGCAAAAAATAAAAGGGGTTAAAGTTTACGAAAAAATTGAAAAAAGACAGAACTAACGAAAAACAAATTTAAACATTTATAATGATGTGAAGCATTGGGTGATATGACTTTATTTAGTATCCGATAAATTCTGTGCGGTGGTAATTTACACTGGAAAGGTCGTACGCTGTATTTAGACATTGGATTGTAACTTTTTACCATTTAATTCTATAAATTTTAGTGTAGAGTTTGAAATCCATGAAATAGTTTTTTCTGTTAAAATGTTTCAAATGTTGGTAAAATTTTGATTTTCCTATATAATCCGGCTTGATTTACTTTTAAATCACACTTCGCGTGAATGTATTTATTACGTCACACAAATATTTTAATTCGTATTTTTTGCCCATCGAATAACTAGACTTTATAAGAATCGTGTCGCAAGAAAAGCTAATTTGAAATCGTGCAATTATTTTTACGAAAGAGTT
Source organism: Aquatica leii (assembly GCA_035610365.1). Taxonomy (NCBI): domain Eukaryota; kingdom Metazoa; phylum Arthropoda; class Insecta; order Coleoptera; family Lampyridae; genus Aquatica; species Aquatica leii. Next base: position 107,403,963 of record CM069432.1, read on the forward strand.
CTAATTTTATGTTTTGTTAATTATTGCACTTTTCGTTATTACTACAAAGAATATTTACTGCAAGCAACTACATCGTTTGTTGTTTTAGTAATGCATTTTTAAATAAATCACTAATGTCAATAGGTTTTAAGTTATTACGTGCTAAAAACGCGCTTGTCGAACTGTATGGTAAAGTAAGCAATAAAAAGTTTTTAGAAAATAAAGAAAGCAAAATGCATGGCAGATATTGCTCTGAATCCAAAATCCAAAATGGTATAAATTCATATACAGTGTGCCCCAAAATTTTTATAGAAATGGATAAAAATTTCTTATATTTCTCAAAAAAAATATTCTTGGTAAAATGCTCTGCATGACTAGTAAATCTATAATCAGGTATAAAATGTTTAAAACATTGCCTGAAATACAGGCAAAATAAAAAAATGCAGTTTTGGAGGGAAAGTAAAATACGTTTAAACTGTAGTAGGGAGCAAAATGTTCATTGAATTTGCTAATAAGTAGCTAAAAATGATGCACATTTGTAGATTATTGATATTACCAAAGAAAAATTAAAATACCATAATAAACACGTCAGAAATTATTATATTAATGCGCAATACGAAACTTCGTAAGATCCCGTTCCTCAAATAAGTGCCTTATTTTCTGTTACTGATAGAGTGCTTTGGAATAGCTAACAATTTTCAACAAATGTCAAATGTAACTCAGTGCATGTTTGCAATAATTAGATTAAATGCCAGTAAAACTAAGCACTGCGGATAAAATTGAAATTGTACGCATTGTTGGAAACAAATTATAAAACATGTAGAGAAGCAGCGAATATTTTTAATAATAGACACCCTAATAAAACTATACATTTTACAACTGTCTGGGTTACAAACGAAGATGTTGAAAATGAAGTAATGCTATCGGTAGTGGAAACGCCAAAATATTTACTTCGGAAAAAATCCAATTTCTTGAATGTAAGTAAATCTACAGTTGAAGAAATTTTAAAGTCCATTTTACTCTGAAACTTTACTTTAAAAGAAGGAGATTTTGAACAAAGGTTAGAATTTTTTGGTAGTTCCCAAGCACAATTTATAGACAACAGATTAATGACCCGACAAATACTTTTCTCTGACGAAACAACGTTTACGTCTAATGGTACAGTAAGTTATCTAAATTGTCGATGGTGAAGCGATGTTAATTCTAATTTTAATGTGCAAACTCGAGGTCAATATTTATTTAAAACAAGTGTATGGCGCGGCATTTACAAAAACAGAATTTTTTTTTCGAAATAACATGAATGGAGAAAGATACCTACAATTTTTAAATAATGAGTTGTATGAATCCTTGATGGGTCGTCACTGAATGAACGATAAAAATATGGTATCGAGAGGTACATGGAGTTTCATTGGCCTTCAAGGTCTCCAGACGTTACCCCTCTAGACTTGTTTTTGTGAGGCTAGTTAAATGATAACCATTTCAAGAACTTAATCAAGCTGAAAGAATCATTCAAGAAACGTGTGAAGCTATAACTCAAGATGTGATTAAAAATGTTATAAAAATTTAATCAAAGAACAATTACTTATTGGAAAAGGACGCTGTATACGTGTATACATTGAAATTTAGTAGTGGTCAAGTAATGTTTTCGTTAACATTTATTAGTTGAATATTATTTTATGTTGATAAATTAATAAGAAAGTTTATCAATCTTTTAAAAAAAAAAATTTTCTAACAATTGCTGATTTGCTTATTAAGTATATCTTTTAGTTTTTATCTGAAAATATCAATAATCTAGTCATCGAGAGCATTTTATCAAGAATAATTTATTTTGTGAAGTGTAAGATAAACGTTTTCTCCATTTGTATAAAAAATTTAGGACATATTGTTTTTATTTTGTGTGGTAAAAATACAGCGAGTTTAAAAAATATGACTGATACTCCTAAAATAGAATACAAAACTTTTAAGACAAGTAAGTATATGAATTAATTATCACTATATGCACCTTTGGTGTCACAATTGAGTATCCAAAGTATTGAGCAATTGTTTAACATAAAAATGGTTTGCGCCATGGGAACGGAGTCAACATTTTTTAAGTAGGTTGAATTTGGGTGGCTGAATTGTGGAATCTGTCATTGGGTTTTAACTGAATGGGTTATAGGCATTTTAATCGTTTAACATGCATTCAGCTAGAAGTTTTGATGTACAAGTGTTTTTGTTAAAGCTCATGTAGGCTTTTATAGATCTTAGTCTTTGCATGTGTTATACAGTTCAGTCTTGATGATGTTTTGAGCGAGAAAGAGTAATACCGCACAGCATTTGTAACTATTGTAGACGTTTAGGTTTCATCGTGCTAAAAATTGTCTTCATCCTATCGTAGAAAGCTATTTCGTATTTTGTGCAACGCTAAAGAGTTAGTACATAGACTGGTGCACCTCATCTACTGTAAAGGATATTCCAGAAAATACACGCATTTTTAAACACAAGATTACAAATATTGTTTTTCAAAAGCCCTTTAGAACACTTTCGAAGTTCTTGAAATGTGTACACCGTATGATGAAAATAAAATGAATAAACAGAACAACCAATGCAAAAGCGCTAAAGAGAGTAGAAAAAAAATAAAATCCATAAAATAACATTATGAGATATATTTTGTCACTCGTAAAATTATATACAGTAAAACCTCCAAATATCTGGAGGTCTGGAGGATCTAAAAATATCTGGAAATATTTTCAATTGAATTTTGAAATTTTATTAGAAAACATCAGATTCACATTTTGCTAAAAGTGTAACAATGTCTATAGCTAATTCAACTTTGTCATAAAAAAATATAAGTATAAAAACATTTGCACATTTCTTAATTTTTCACGCACTTCATGGATATCTTAAATGTTTGACGTACAAAGTTTAGATTCTTCAAATACTTATACTCTCCGAATACCGAAAACAGTGATTATTTCTTGTATACTCAAATCGGAACTTTCGGTCAAAGCATTGCAATCGTTTAGGCTTATTCCATATGTGTACTTTGTAATACACTGAAAAACGTGGTTAGTGGAATTTCGTCTTTTTTATCGAAATCGTCTTTTTGCTGTGCTATTTCAAAAAATCTCGCTTTCTGAAAACATTTTGAGATTGAAGCTGGCGAAACGTTTTTCCAAGCTGTTGATGTCCAAATTAAAGCGCTGGTTAAATAATTGTTTTCTCTGCATCTTTAATAGAACATTTGCTGTGTGTGGAGTCTTTTGATAAGAAATTTTCTGTATGCTACTTTTAAGTTATGGATAATCCCTTGTTCTAATAGCTGATAATGTATTGCTGTGTTTGATGGCAGAAAAACAATCTTCACATTTTTCATCAAATTGCGAAGTCATAAATTCTGTTGTCATTCAAGCTTTTTTATTAAATACCTATTCTAGACTTTAAAACATCCCTTTTGTCAACATTGTAAACATGTTTTGGTGAATAATCCTTCGATAATATCGCTTATAATAAAATAATACGTTTTGCTCTAAAGGCTTAAACAGTGTCCAGGCAAACATCAGCTGACTCTCCACAAATTATTTTAGAGCTCACTGTGCCTTTGACAACATTTTACCAGCCAGCCATTTGAAGCTTTAATACTCGGCTTCGGCTGCTTCTAAAACTTTTTGTTATTAAAGGGCTAGATATGAAAATGTTATTTCTGGTTTTACAGAACCAATTGTCAGTTTTCAGAAATTTTCTCCTCTGATCTGTATTACTTTCTTCAAAAGCTTTGCAAGTCCGATTTTGTTTGTGATTTCATAAACTTGCGTTCTTCCAACACTGAAGTATTCAGCCAACTTCAACTTTCTAGCACTGTTACTATTTTTTTTCATTTGCCACAATAATATCAATTTTCTCTTTAAGAGGCTACTGAAATGCTAAACATAAACTACATCATGTAAGTTAAAATATTTGCGATGAAAGATTAAATACGGTTTTAGAGTTTTAGTAATCATAGATAATTAGCTAGGCTCCTTGAAGACCTGACAGTTATGTAATTAGAGGTAAAATTTGATGTAGTGACCGTGACGGTTATACAGGAGTGGTAGCTATAGAGCAGGTCTTTGTAGTGATAATTTAAAATAATTTAAAAACTGGCCGTTATTTAGAGGTGATTGTTCTTAAGAGGTATCCGAGGTTTTACTGGGGTTAAGTAAAACTAAACTTAAAAAATTTTATAAGTGGAATGCGAACATTCAAACAAAGGCTAAGATATGAGAAAATAAAACAGACTTAACCAAGAAAGTTTTTAATTATTACTTATCAGCATTTAGATCATTTTTAAATAATAAGATTAAAAAGAAAATTTTAAGTTATAATAAGAAGAATAAGAAAGGTAGTCTAGAAAATTATAAGTTTTATATCATCTTTTTATCAAGTTACTTATATAAAATGGGTAACCTTGAGTTTAAAATGATATTGTGGTATGTATACCTAAAACAAAATATTATATCCAGAGACAATTTTTGATAACAAATAAATATAAATTGACTTGGTAAATATATATCGTAACCTTAGTCCTAAGGAAATAACTCAATGTTTCTTTGTAACATTTTGAAATGGTCAGCATTCAGAATTTTCTAATTCGAAAGTAAAATTTAAAGGTGGAAAGATAACGTTATAAAAATAAATCATAATCTAATTTTAAATTAAAACTAATATTTTTAAAAGTGGAAACCAAAAAACAGAATTAGAAAAAGTAAAAAAATCAAGTCTTAAAGGTTTTTGGGTTTATATTGTATATTTACCGACGACGAACGAAGCTTACATGCGAAAGCTTGAATTTGCTTAAAGAAATATACATCATAAACCCAAAAAACTATTTTAATTGTCTTATATTTAAATAGGTAATTCTAAAGTCAAAGGAGATAACTTCGACGTAACTACAGTCCAGCTGTTCGAACTTATCAATGTACTAATGTAAACACAGAGGTAAATGACACATCACGACAAAAAGAAATATAAAATGTGCGAGCAAATTAAGATATCATTTTCATGTCCACATATTTCTTCTGCGATAATTTTTAACATTCGTAGATTATACCCAAGGTTATACCGTTATACACTCTAGAATAACTAACTTTCGAAATTTTGATTTTAAGAGTTAACACAAGAAGATCGTATCACATTCTATTTTTGGAAGTTTATATCAATCATATTTATTATCCGCGTGAGTTTAATGCACAAAATAAACAGCAATAAACTCTCAATAATTGAATGTAGGTAATAAGTCAATAAAACTGATTTAATTAAATTCCTTATTATTTTTTCTTCAACTAAAAATATCTATAAATAGATAAAATTATATAGTGATAAGGAATAAAAACAATACAAAGGGTACCGAAATAGTGACTATGCTATTACAAAACTGGAATGCTACTTTGCGATACCGTTCATGGTCACAGCTGTGGTCACAGTATAATGCATTGCTTTTAAAACCATAAGGATCTCTGGGGTAAAAAGTTTCTCATATTTGAGAACGCATGACAAACTCTCAGGTAGTACAAGTTTTAATGCCTTGAGTTTGTTTATGTAAATAAATAATATAATCCAATAAAACACTTGTAAAAGTTGTATATTACATTATTCCAATGACAAAATTCATATTATAACAAGTATAATCGGATAATTAGGCACTGATGTATCCAAATTCATCATGTTGCATTGAGGTAATTCAAGGTTGTTTGTTTGACAGAAAGAAAAGAAATGTTTAATTTGAATTACGCGCATAAATAAAAACCGTAATCATTGGGTAATCGGATCTCCCGTACGTTCCGTATCAACTCTTGGTTAGTTGCGCATGAAAACCTTATACTTAAATACGTCAGTTGTTTATGTTTGTATATAACCTCATTGCTTGATCTCATTGTTTTACTCTTTGGTTTTACTCTACTTGTTTTACAGAAGCTTTTATAAAAACTACTTTGGTGTTCGTATTGATTTTAAAGGTAAATTGTTTTAATTGTTCTTAAAGTTAAATATATTAATGAAATAATTTCTAGCATTTTATAACGTGCGAAGAAACTACGTCTACTCGAAAGAAACATCATGTGTTCTGTATCTTAAAGCATGATTCTGCAATTGATTGCGGTGAGAAACGTTCCTTTGTGATTTCAGTAGTAGTTGTATTAGTTAACAGATAATTCGTCGAATCATTTATAACCTACGTATTATTGAAAAACAAAACCTACTATAGAAGCAATTTATAACGTTATTAAAGACGATGATTTAATTGGATTCTTGGGAAAGAAATCGTCACTTAGGACGTTGTTAATAAAAATGGGTTTTAGGTAGGATAATTGTTTATTTTTGCATTACTTTTTTAACAGTATTTTATTCAGATGGAGAAAAACAATGGATGATGGAAGGACGTAAAATACTTGTGAAATGACATTACGTTCATATATATGATTAATTACTAATTATTGTAAAAGCTGAACAACCAATTATATATATCGGTTAGTAAACTGGATTATAAACATTAATTATATTCTATAATTTTGTATAAATTCTAGATGAAAGATACATAAATGAATCTCACACGTCGATAATTCAGCTGCAAGTCTTAAATCCCAATAGGAAAGGGAAACAAGTTATAGTACACGCTGGTATGTCTACATGATTTTTTCATAACATTTTATCATTTACCATTATTCATTTTAGGTGTGAAATGTGTTTCATCAAGTTTTGTTGATATTTAAAACGGGAGATTCTCATAATGATCTGAACTACATAAATTATAAAGGTGGATTGATGACCAATTGCTACAACTTACAACAGAATTCTGTAACTGTAATGGATACTGCAAGTTACCTTAACGTGTTATAGCTATGAGGCATCCAATTTCGACAAGTCGAACGGCAGAAATGACTACCTGGTTAATGGAATGTGGAATCTCATATGATAAAACATTAACAAAACCAGAACTTATACTTAATAAAATTAAATAAACCAGGCTACATTCAATAGAGTATTGATTCAATATTTGCGAAGAATAGGCACACCGTATGTATCATTTGCTGCCATACCAGATGAATGGCGCAATGTATGTTTTTACTAAAAAGAAGTTCAAACGTTTATAATACAAGTAACTATTGATACTTTCGATGAACCCTTTGACAGTATGTGGGGTATTGAGTAATAATGATACTTAATTAACTGCTTAAAATATGTATTTTCTGATTTATGTAGCAGAAATAAATAAATTTTCTAATTTTAGGATGTCAGACTAACTGTAATAATGTTATACCAATACTAACAAATCTTAAACTGTGTATTATTAATTACTTTACTGTTTAAATAAAGTACTCTGTTTTTTTGCAATATTAATTTTTACAAATACTTCTGCATATACTTTGTCGAAAGCTTACAACCATTTTTAATAAATCTTGAAAAAATGAGTTCTAAGTTTGGTTAATCGCACTTTAAATTAAAGTTCAATGTAGTACTCGTAAATGAGTACATAAGGTTTACAGTACGATTTATAAAAATAGTTTACGGTTTCCAAATAAAACAAAGATAACTAACTCGTAATAAGGCTTTCAAATCATTTTGTTTAAATTTGTTTGAAGACTTGTCCGGTAAGTTACACTTTAATTGCAATCCATTTTATTATGATTTCATTCTAAAGCTCCACATAATAGATTGGTTATTTATTTGTTTATCTAATGGGCAAATCGATAGTTATTAATGTAATGAAGTAAATAAGAAAGTTATTAAGCGGTTATCTTTAATTACTACAATAAATGTTATTGTCGCATTTCTTTCAAAAGTTTCTATAACATTTAAGTATAAATAGGTAAGCACCAAAACATGTGCGTTTCAATTGTACAAATTTACTTTAGTAATATATAAATTAATAAGCAGGATGTTATGTAAAACTAGAAATGGCTGGTAAAATCATCAAATGTATGTAATTTAATTAGATACATTAATCATCTGCACAACTATAGTCACCGACGTCAATAATGAGTTAACGACATCTATAATATATATATCTGAAACACTTAATTATTTTCAGCGGTTATATCCCCTGCAGTGTATGCAACAACTTGTAAAATTCTCACAACAACTCAACCGAACGTTTCATTTATCACCGCAAAACGCCACCGCTGTAGGACCGTTTTAACATAGTTATATACTTGTCACTATGAGCCTAGGCTCGTAATTCGCAATAAAGGATCATAATATATGTTGTGTATGTTGAAATACCTACACATAGGCTCATACTATACACGCTATATATATATATATATATATATATATATATATATATATGTATTTTTGTAACAAGGTCAGATCCGTTCGTCTTATAAACTGAACAAGGCTAGATCCGTTTTGTAAGGTGAGATCCGATTTTGGATCTCACCTTGTATCTATGTGTATATAATGTTTTTTCAAGAGGACATTTGATGTAGAGTAAAATTCCAAATTTTTGCCTGGAGCTCACGTTTTACCCTTTCTGACCAATTTTATACACGAGCAGTTCAACTGTTTAAGCTGAAGAGGGCGCCCTAGTAATTTTATTGTATATAACTTCAATTTAGATTTTAGACTTAAGTCGAGATCCGGTATATTTGGCAACCTGTCGGATCTCGTTTTATATGTGTTTTAAAGCTATTTATACGCAAAGATAGCATATTGTTATCTTGTATACATTCTTACCGAGTCGATGTGCGTTTAAGTTACACATGTTCACTTAGATAAAACAAAATTGCAATCGAGTTGTTTGTGAAAGTTTATAAGCATTTAGACTAAAAATTACAGTAAAATCTTTCTTCATAAGATAAATTCTACAAGAACAATCAATGGTTACAAAACTAGTACAAATCACTGGGTTATACATTGAAAAAATTACGTATTTAAAAGTAATTATTACCGAAAACAATCACTGTTATCTTCACTTTTGTAATTGTCTTCTTGTTTTTTCTTTTCTAAGTAACGAGATTGCTAAGCTGTAATAGATTTGTTATGTTTAAAATTTCTATTTATTGCAATATTTCTTATATTTAAATTCACAGTAGATTTTTGTAGCATATTCGATTCATTGCGGTAATTAACTTTTTCATGCATTTTCTAAATGTTCGTTATAAAAAGATTAAAACAGTTTTTACTCCAAAACAATGCTATTAAAACCACTAATTTTCTTATTACTTTTTTAGTTTGTGAATCTTCAATCCTAATAATAACACCCATTAATTACAAATTATTTCTAAATATTTACAAATTTACCTTATTTGCTTTGTCATATTCACATCTTATTCTTTATAGCTTGTAAGAAATAACATTTACATTTCTCATAAATACATTTCTTTTATTTACTAGCTGTAAAAGCAAAATGTTGTAAACAATCGATATTTTTTAAACTGACTCAGCTCATTCATATTAACGTTTGCTTAAAATCAATGTATTAAAAAAATTAAACTAGTAAATGATTCATAAAGTTAACTAAAATGTATTTATTATTATTTAGTTAAAAAAAAATTTTGTAAATACAGGTAAATAGCTAAAACTCAAATAATAGTTACACTTATAATTTGTTAAATTGACACTGACAAATTGACATTTAGGTATTACTGCAGGTATACTACCAACACAAATTTTTAATTTCAGGTTATTTATTTTTTGCGTAATTTGTTCTTGTAAAAAGTTTAATTTGACTTTGATTAATAATGAAACAGATTATAGTTGTAGAAAAAGTATAGCGTATAATTCGTAAGGAATGTGTTTTACAAATTCTTTCAATAATTATTCTGTGGTAAGATACATTTTTATTTAGTAGTTGTATTACACTTTTAGGTAATAGAGGCAAAAAAGTCACTCTCGGTAGATTTTTATAGGCGACGTTTCGTAGCGCTATTAAGCGCATTTCATCATGGCCAATAAAAAACAGACCCAAGATGAGCTGTTCAATAAGCTACTCACAAAATTAATATTCAATAAATAAATAAACAATTGGAACTAACTATAAATAAGTTAGATGATGTTTATCTATGTAAATGTTTTCTGTTTGTAATTTATTATATTTTTATCTCTACACTAACTGTTAATGTCATTGTTTGTTTATTTATTGAATTTTAATTTTGTGACTAGTTTATCGGACAGTTCACCTTGGGCTCGTTTTTTATTGGCCATGATGAAATGCGCACAATAACGCCACGAAACGTCGCCTGTAAAAATCTACTAAGGAAGGGTTTTTTGCTTCTCCTGCCTGAAGGTGTAACACAACTACTTAATTATTACTAAGAGAAAAACGTTACCAAAAATTTTTATGTTATCTTTTCACTTTTCACTGAGTAATAGACGTGCGTGATAAAATAAAGCTATGATTATAAGCTACTTTCGGCTTAGACCGCGTCGTAGTAAAACACCCAGACTTAAGCTTGGTCATAGTCTCTTTTTCAGAGCCAAAACAATAAAGTAGAACTTGGCCTTCGTTCGAAATTAGTCAAGCGGTAACGGAAACATAACGTTCGTTAATCACGCTAATCGCTATTGGTATAAATATCGTCATTTATACTTTTTCTTTCAGTGACATTTACCACTCTGAAGATGCAAGCTTCAATGTCTTGCAAAACATCAGTTTGTTTGGGTTCACGAACGACAATACGGCAAAAGCCAAGTTCTACTTCTTGTTTTGGCTCTCAAGAAGAGACTATGACCAAGCCTAAGTCTGAGTGTTTTACTACGACGCGGTCTAAGCCGAAAGTTGTTTATAATCATAAACATATCAACCGCGAAAGTTTAAGAATTTAAAATAAAACTCATATAAATGTACGTCATAAATGCAGTTTCAATTTAACCAAAAAAAAACACGGATTCTTCTATTAAACATTTATGTTGGTTTCTTTTTTCAACGTAGGTATTTTTCCTAATTAACTAATAAAACGAAGTTGATGGTGTGTTGAATTACATTTGTTACAGAATTCGTGCAATTTTTGATAACTTAACATTAAAGCTAAGGTATATAAAAAAATTACTGTAAAACGTAACGGTCAAGATGTTAATCTCTCTCTCCAAGATCTCAAAATTTCAGCGGAAACCTTTAGAATAGTTAAATTTACATTAAATTGTTTTATTAAACTTGAGTTTAGTGCTGCGACTTTAAAACACTTCTTGTTTGATCACATTATACATTTCTAATTTTATGAGTTTTTACTTTATTGGATTAGATTTATTATATTTAGAAAGATGGTATTTTGTAACTTTAACGTGGCACCAAAGAAGCATTTGGCATTATTTACTGATTTCCACCAAAGTGTAAAAACAAACAAATAACAAACACGCTTTTATTTTTTAGGATGCTCAATACGTGCATGGCATATTTTATGTAATGCCCATCATTTATATATGTTGTTTAGTTTTAAGCCGAAATAATCATAATACAACGTTCATACAATATTAGTGAGATTCCAACTTTGCTCAGGAAAAAGAAATCAGGCCTATGCGTAACAAAATATGTTAAGACAGTTTTACACTTTCTGTTGGTTATACTATTAAAAAATTAAGACACAATTAGAGTTCATAACGTTTTTTATACGAGTGTTGCGGCTGCATAAAACATATGCCATTTATGTAAACTCTGTAATTGAAACATAGAAACAAGTCAAAGTACTCTAAAAAAAAGTTTGGACATACACAAGCTGTTGTATTTTGCACGAATTTACAAATTATCATAACAGCTCTAAACATTTTTCTAGTTTTACAAAAAATTTTAACTATATGTATGTACATGACATAATTCTTTGTTAATTATTCAAAAATTGAAGCTCTGTGTAAAAGAAATATTGATTTTTGTCAAAAAGAATTTATCTTAAAATACCAGTACTTTATTTTGTAAATAATTGTATAGGTTAAAGATTTGTAATTGACCATTGACTATTCTTGATTTGATTATAAGTGATTTTCGTCTAACTTAATAGAACAACCAGACTATTAATTTGATGGTTCCTAATAAGTTAAACTTGTCCGTCCATCACTAAAATTTTCAGTTTCATCAATGGCAATTAGCACTCTGAAGTTGCAAGCTGGAATGTCTTCTAAAACGTCAGTTTGTTTGAGTTCAGAAACAACAAAGACGCAAAAGTCAAGTTCAGTTTTTTCTTTTGATTGACAAAAATAAACTAGGATCAAACCTATAAATTCAAAATGGTTTCACTACAACGCGTTCTAAGCTGCAAGAAAAAACAAAAAAGGAAACACATAATGTACTTTTTAAATTACCTTAACAAAAGCTTTTATATCGACTCTTAAATCATCAGTTGGAGATAACATAAAGCATCTATTTTCTATGTATAAAGTGAAACTACTAGCCGTGACTTAGTTTGCTATCAAGAATTACGTAATAATTAAAGTTCTGACATTATTCGTACATTAAAAATTTTGAGATCAACAAGTTATATGTTAATTTACAAACATACAATGATTTATCAAGTTACTTGAAGTTATCCTTAAAAAAAATTGTAACTGCTCTAATTTCAATGTTTCAAACATACAATCATAATTATAATGTTAAAATACTGTAACTTGCTAAAAAAACTATTTTTGGATAATTGTGGATCTACGCAAGTAAGCAATATTTACTTTAATTTTTTTAACAACTTCATTAATCTAAAGTAAAGATGACATTTTTTAGACTAAGACTAGTTAATTTGGTAACAATTTTTATGAAACTCGTTGGAAACTATTGTTTACTTCATGATCAGTTGTAATATACTATAAACAGTTCTTTCGATTAAAAAACTTAGAAATTTTAGTTCCATTATATGTAAAACATCAACATTTGAAATCAATGTATGTGCTTATGGCCAGAAATTGTAGAAGAAAATAATGTGCAAAATAAAGATAAAAAGTTATCTAAATGGTTTAATCAATAAACTTTAAAAATGTCAATAAAAGATATGTGACAAATCAAATAAAGTAAATTAAAAAACAGTGATTTAAAATTTAGGTTTAATTCAAAAAGATTCTTAATATCAAATGTAAGGCTAATGGAAGTGTCAATGTAGGTACATACATGTAAATGTATTACTCAATTAAACCTTCTTATTTACACTTTTTCTACTATTACAACTACATAAAACACACCAAACCATTATGTCCTAAGTGTCTTTAATTAAAAACTAAAAAAAACATATAAACAAACAGAAAAATCATTATAAAATTTCATATCGATGTAAACTTGAAAGTTTGATTTTAAATTGTATTTTACATTACTGACTTCTTTCTTATCTTAATAGTACAAAACTAATAGTTTTTATATTTCGAATGTTTTTACTATATTACTATAACGTAAAACAATAAGTATTTATTTTCAACTTGAGTTATTAACATTTGTGTACTAACGTTAATTTTAATAAAATTCACTATTGAAAACGTTGTAAAATTCAACCTGCTGCTAAGTTAGACAACAAAATTAATTCAAAACGAAAGATAACTTTGTTTAATAAGAAGTAACTTAATACAATATTATAATCACACTGAACTGAAACTTGTTGCAAGCTCACACAGCAGATTTTGTATAATAGGAGGTCTATTAATAGAATTAACTTGCGCCGTCATTATTTGTATCTTATTGTAGTTGAATTTTGCTCAACGTGAGATCCCAGAAGTTGACAACGCTGCTGGATCTCACGTTCACTCATGTATCTCTAAATAAACAAACATATACGTTGACTTAACTCTTATTCTAAAGGATCTAGTTTTGTTACTGGTTTATCAATTTGCAAAATCTTTTCCCCTCTGAGGGAAAAATGGTTCAGTTGCTTGACATAAACGTATTAAGGCAGAAAAAAAATTCTTATATTTTTTCCTTGTGGCGGATCTCGGGTTGTCATGATTTTCCTCGGATCTAGACTTGATACAGAAACAGATATATATATATATATATATCCGTCTATCAACGTGGCGTCCAGCCACTACAAAATCATCATCAATTTGGCGTCCATGGTAAATTGGCGTCCGTATATGGACGCCACTTTGGATTCCCTTATAAAAGTGTTGCGGTAGACCCCTACTACCTACAGACAAAGATTTGGAGGGACGCCAAAAAACGTAAACGTGTCAGAAAATTGAATAATTTAGTTCAAAAAATTTTCACTACGAGCGCTACTGTCGCCATACATAATTGTATATTGTACGAATATATTTTTTTAAATACATTTCCGTATCAATATGGCGACTTCGATGTGGCAACGTAGCAGGATGCCATGTTGATATAAAAATGAATATGTATAATTAAATATTGCGTTATAGACGCCAGGACCAGATTAATGATTAGGTCATATGCATTATACCAGTTTATCCTTCTAGTTTATAACAAACATTAATGTAGTTTTTACAAGTAATTACCAAGACTTAAACTACAGTAAAACGTCCGTAACGACGCAGCCTTGCAAAATCAAAGTCAATATTACATATGCTAATTTACTCTAAGTGGTTCTTGATTATAATTAATATAAAGGGTTAATTCTAATTTCTCATACAATTTTAAACATTTTGTAACAAAAAAAAGAACATATAGGTGTACTTTTTATACATGACGAAGCAAATGTATTAAAAGAACCTGTTTGCAACTTATGCATATAGCTGCTTTGCGTAATTTTATCATATTATACTTTAATTTTATCGGCGATATGATTAATTATGTAATATTTTATTTTTGTTGTACTAGCGTTTCTTCTAAAGTAATTAAAATGCCTTGTTTTATATAAGAAGTAACATTGTCAAGTGTTAACAAATTTTTATTTAACTTCTACAAATTTTTTAAAACTACTTTATACACTACTTGGTATAAAAGAATTGGGAAACAGTGTCACATTGCGACTCTCATATTGAATTGATTAGGAATGTATAATTACCTTATGTTGTATTTTACGTTTTTCTTTTTGAGTTAGCTATTGAATAACCGAGAAAAACGTATATTTAGTTGTACAAAAATACGTTTTCGACCATCGTAAGATCGTCGGAATACGCATTCTGGTCACTAGCGGTTCGGTAGACGATGCAAGTGAAACGCTGTTTGACCACATATTTTTGTCAAAAATGTATTTTAATAAAAAATTGCATATTTATAGTATACGATTATAGATGTAGTGTTTTTACTAAAAAAATTAATTACGATTTCTTAATCAAAAGTCACAATTTATTTTAATTTTTATATGAACATTTCAAAAATTATTACTAAGTTATAATCGCCTTTACAGTACAGATGTGTCAATGTTGCTAATGTTTTGTCAAATTTCTGTAAAAGCATTGTCTAAGCGTGAAATAAAGAATTAACTTAAAAATTCAACCAAAATCTAATTAAGAATTTTTAAATGTTATTAATCAAGGCACATTATAGAATTAATGAAATTATAACGAAACTAAGTCTGCTTAAAATTTAAGTTGAAACGCAAAACATACTTGAAAAAACGCACATGTAACAAAGATAATTAAATCATACATTAGCGATATCGTAGTTCAAGGTAATGCAGAGTAACTGTCAACATTATCCGGTACATATGATACGATCACGCATATTTTTAGTTGTCAGAGTTGTGGTATGCTGATTTGGTTAAACTATATTTTATTCTCACGTAATCTTATGTCTGTCAATTAGTTCAGAATAATTTTTTTGCGTTTTCTGAGAATTTTTCGAAAGTATAAAAATTTTTCGAATTATAATATATTTCTAATTTTAATTAACTATTCTGGAGAAGAGTACTATTTTACATATTGTTAAACAATAAAATACTTTTTAGTTTAATAAATTTGCATTATCTTTGCTGTGTTGGTCTACCGAAAGTTGAACAAAAACGTATTTAATATAATACATCTGTATTATTAAAACTACTGATGTAGATATAACTAGTAAACTTTGTTTGTTTGTAGTTATCACGGAGAGTACAGAAATAACGTTGGCCAGAATTTTTTGTAATTTTTTTACCTACTAAAAACAATATCAAATTTAAAACTAACAAGTAACAAATTCAACATTTTACAATTAATTGAAACATAGGCTTATTTAGTTTATTTAGTATTTACTAAATTCAGTGTGTTGCTATCATAACGCCAATACGGCGGATAAAAGAAAATCAATACAGGATTGAAAAATAAACAATTTTTATTATTATAATATATAAAGTCTGCAAAGCAATAGTTTTCGAAGAAATAAAACAATTTATTTAAAGATGTGGCTTGCGATTAGACTATTTCTGAATCATCAAGTTTAGTTCTAGTTTCTCTTTGTGAGCCAAAATAAGCAGTTGGCTTTTTTTTTTGTGAATCCAAACAAACTAGACTGGTGTTCCGCTACGATGCGGCCTAAGCCAAAATTCACTTATAATATGAACAAAGAAAACCGCGAAAGATATAATAATGAAAAACGCTAAACGTAATTCTAAAATTTTGTTATGTTAATTTGTAATGTTAATTAACGTTAATTAATAAATTAAACACTTTTTTTTCTAATAATTTTTGAATATGTTCTTCCACTTTAGTCTTGTGGTAGGAGACACAGATGACCACAATTTGGTTGAGATTTTTTGTAAACAACGTTCGCTATTGTGCACTTCATCACAGCAACAAGCAAAAGTAGCCAATTTAAAAAAAAAAGTAATTTTAAAACAATTGAAATGGTAAAACTAGAAAAGTCTATCATTACAATTAAGATATTTTGTGAACTATGAAAGTAATTATTGTTTATTAAACTCTTTTATAAAGAAAAATAAATAGCATGACTCTAAAGTTGTGTTACGTCACTGGTTACGTAATATGTATTCCTTTGTTATTGAATTGTGATTTGACCATAAATGTTTTTTTCCTTCTTTAAAATGAATTAGCTAAGTTTGATTGCGGAAACCTGTAAACATGTCTTCTTCAAATGCTCATTTAACAAAGGATCTCAGAAACATTATTATTAACTATTTAGCTTTACCAATCTAAGAGATATATATATATATAAATAAATCGTAGTAGAATCCACATTTCCACGAGTTGCATTGATTTTACAGTTTTCCATTATGGATAAATCCTGTGTTGTCGTTATCATACAAGCTGAGCTTTTGTCACACGTTGCAGTGTACATCTTTAGAGCCTGGAATAACCAGTTTATGTTCACTGCGGCAACACGTGATTTATCCAGAATGAAAAATTGTAATAAAAATAAAATAGTACTACAGTAGTATCCAAGCCTTAACCGCGAAAAACTAACAAATACGTTCTGTTAAAACAATGAAAAATACAAACAGAAAACTAAAAAAAGTATGTTTTCTTTCCAAGTAGCATCCAAGATAATTCATGTCAGTTGAGTTTATTGATTATTACATATTTAACACTTTATATGAAACTTACGGGTAATTATAACTTTATTCTATTAATTTATAGGGAAAATTACGTGCATTCATCTTTTTTTAACCACTTTGTAGTTCTGCAGCTTTGTGATAAAAAGTAAGGTTTTATCAACGTTATTTTTACTAAGTAAAATCTCTTTCAGGTTTCTTTAACTTTAAAGTGGAAAATTGAAGTGGCGGCCACTAAATCGAATCACCAAAATCATACCTTAAAGTAACAACCACTTTAAAGTAGAAGTGAACTTAAAATATACCTGAAAAGCAGTTTCACTTTAGAATGGTAGGTTGTCGTTGTAACGTTAGAGCCACTTTCATAAGTGATTTTCACAAGACATTTTAGATTAAAGCCACCAGATAGTGACATAATTCATATAACGTCGCTATTCATTATTTTATTTTCCACTTTGTTATAACTTACTCATAACGCCTAGGATACAAGATTCGTAATAGCCAATTGTGTACCAATCGCGTTATTACGATGGTTACGCCTAGAGAGCAACAGGATGCAGCCCAAGGGACTCTGGCCCAAAGGATGTATGTTGTTCAATGAGCGTAATTATACAGTAACTCCAGTAGTACATACAAAATTTTATTTTTCTCTTTATATAAAATTTTAATTAAAAATTAAGTATATAAGAAGAAATAGAAAACTTGTTACCATCAAAATCTAAAGAGGGCATTATGAGAGTGCGTTATGAATTTATAACGTCCTCTAAATTCATAACGACGTCTCATAAGGCTCTGATTGTTATGTGTATGTTTACATATTTCGTATCCTAGACATTATGAATAAATTAAACAGAGTGAAATAAACATATACATAACATTGGGTATTTTGTGTTTGATTATTTTGTTAACTTACAGCACTGCATATAATAAATTTAATTTATTTGTTATAAACTTTGCAGTACCTACTCCGTGGAAGAAATCACTTGCAAATCAATTTGATTACGATAATCCTAGCAAGCATGTGCGGAGCCTTTAACCCGGCATCGGTCGGGTGGGGTCTTGTAGACTCCATGCAGATCTAGAGCGCCGCATTTTTTTTTGCCGATACGCTTGCGCAACCAGCCGTTGCAATACCCTCCGCTCAAATGTTATGCTGTCGCGTGCAGCACAAATTTTAGTCGTTGTTGTGAGTGTAAGGAATCTACATTGCTGCAATTTTGCTTGGGGCCTGACAAACCCCACCCAACCATTTACGTGACATTTTGTGAGATAGTTGAAGGTAAAGAATTTTGGTTTATTTTTTTGTATTTGTGCCAAACAAACAAATTCTAGCTGTCATGGCATCTGGTTATTATGAAAAAAAGCAAGAACGTCTATTAAACTTCTGGAAAGAGTTGAATGAAGAAGAAGAAGAACATTTCATAGATTCAGACAGTGGAAGTGAAATTAATATTGAAGATTCTCAGGAGGCTAAAGAACTACAGGACAATATCACAAGCGCAGATTACGAACATGAAGTTGACGATGCTGAAGGAAACATTCTGGAAGAGGAAGACAGTTCAAACGATGATGAATTAGATACAAGTACTAGTACACATTATAAAGGTAAGGACGGCACGAAATGGTTGAAAACATATAGTAATAAGCGGGTTCGGACCAGGGCGGAAAATATAAAAACGCATTTACCAGGAGTTAAGCAAAGTGCACGAGATTTGAAAACACCTCTTGATTGCTGGCTATCATTTATTGATAATGACATAATTTCCGACATAGCAAAATACATTACAATAAAAATAAGACAAAAATCCGTAAATTACAAACACAATAAGGACTTTTGCAATGATGCAAATGAAGTGGAAATTAAAGCGGTATTTGGATTACTTTACCTTGCAGGCGTGTTAAGGGCAAATCACAGGAATTTAGAAGATTTTCGGAAAACTGATGGTACCGGCATAAAGATTTTCCGCAACCATGTCGGCCAAAAGATTCATGTTTTTGATAACTTGTCTACGATTTGATAACGTCGAAAACAGAGCGGAAAGACTGACAATAGACAAACTTGCTCCAATAAGAGCAATTTTTGACAAGTTTGTCGACAATTGTCAATCTGCATATACTGCAAGTGAGTATCTAACCTTAGACGAAAAGCTCGAGTCGTTCCGAGGGAGATCTTCCTTTCGGCAGTACATTCCAAACAAGCCGGCGAAATACGGCATAAAAATACAAGCTTTGGTTGATGCTAAAACATTTTATACTTTGAATATGGAGGTATATACAGGAAAGCAGCCTGATGGGCCATTTCAAATGAGTAACACTCCAAAAGACATAACTCTTAGAATGGTTGCACCAATTTCAGGGACTAACCGAAATGTTACCTTTTATAATTGGTACACAAGTTATGACCTCATCCAGGAACTCTACAATAATCATAAACTCAGATCCGTCGGTACTCTAAAAAAAAACAAGCGACAAATTCCTTTACCATTTCTCTCAACTAAAAACAGGTCAGTGCCTTCCAGTTTATTTGGTTTTCAAAAAAACATAACTATCTTGTCATATATGCCTAAGAAAGGCAAGAATGTTTTACTTTTTTCATCATAATGATACAATTAGTGAAGATTTCGGCGAGAAGATGCTTCCTGAAATTATAAGCTTTTATAATTCAACAAAGTCTGGGGTTGATATAACAGATAAATTATCTGCATCCTATAACGTAAGTCGCAACAGCAGAAGATGGCCCCTAACAATTATGTTTTGTCTGCTAAACACTGCTGGCATCAACTCACAAGTTTTGTATAAGTTTAATACCGGCGATCAGAAAATAAAAAGAAGAAATTATTTAAAAGATTTAGGGTTGGCCTTAGTCAAAGAATATGCACAAGCTAGAAAAACAATCCCAGGATGAAACGAGTTTTGAGAGAAAAAATTAGGAACATATTTGCAGTCGGAACAACCCCCAAATAAAAACCAGCTGGCGTTCGTGGTCGATGTGGTATTTGCTCTCGAAGGATGGATAAAGAAACACAATATTCTTGCCATAAATGTAATATTTTTCTTTGTTTAGACCATGCTGTTATGCAATGCGAGTCCTGTGCTCATACATCTGATGCTGTATAATGTAGTACGAACGTGTACCTACTCGGTCAATTTCCTTATACTTCATGTTATGTTATTCTTATTTTTCTTGCCAATGTTTTAGAGAGTGTTATTTTTTAGTTTCTGTTTTGTAATTTATTTTAAATTGGCGTTCTATAAGATTTATATTTAAAAAAAGCACGTCTATATTTGACCAGATTGTGTGCCCTTCTTTTTGAACTTATGATTGACCTATCTGTTTCTTGTATTTTTTATGTTTTGTTCCAAGTTTTTTCAAGTCAAAACTTGTTTAAAACACGTTTTTGGGATACTTTAAAAATACTGTGATTTTTTAAATATTAAAACATTTAAGACTCTAAATTTCTAGTGTTTTAATAAAATATGATATTTTTTCAAATAAAGACCATCTAACTTTAGTTGCATATTTGTTTAATCCAAATGAGGCCAAAACAAATAATTTTAGTCAAATAATGCCTAAAAGTTTATTTTGTCCCAGATTATGACTTACAAACATTGAGGTCCGCTAGACCCCACCTGACCGCTTAAGTAACTTCTGACCACCCGACCGACGCCGGGTTAAAATAGTTGTCGCAAGAATTTTATATAATTAATATATTAGGTTTAAGTTACAGAACATGTAAAGCTCTAATAAATAATTTGCTGTTGCATCCATACAATATTACAGTTGCTTACACTTGATTACGACAAGTGACTAAACTACTGTTATTGGTTTAACGATAATTTCAGAAATGATAAAATATTAAATTCGACTTCCTTTAATAATGAAGCAGATATCACTCTATAACAACTGCAAAATATTTTTAAGAACATTAGACGGAGATTTGATATGTGCATAAATAACAATATTGATCACATCAAGCACATAAGTAATTTAGAAAATTAAAAATGTGTAAGCTGAATAAGAATACGTTATGAAATGTAATTGATAGTAAAATATAAACTAGTTGTAGTAGTACGATGTTACCAATAATTGAGAAAAAATTAGTACGAACAGTCAAGCCATCTTTACCACTACGCCTAGTGTACGTACATTGTACATCTAATTGTCACTGTTTTGTACATAATATGTAATAATAAAAAAAAACTTTCACGCGACTAGGATTTGAACTCTTGTTGGCGTAGTAAGCAGATGCCTTACCAAGTATGTCACGACGACTTAATATTTTTACATATTATATAAATGGCTTTTATGTTCTAATAAATATCTTTTATTAGTTGCTTTTAATTATACACTTTAAAACCACACTGAAGATTGAAAGATACCTAAAACAGCACTACCATCAAAATGTTTATAATCAAAAATCCTTGTACATTAACGTACGTACAATGTACGCACATATTAGGTAAAGGTACGTGCAGCATATTTACATTAAAGTCTGTACTAATTAATTTTGTTTTTCTAAAAAAAAATTGATGGTGCATAGTGATATCTGGATCTATAACCTTTACATTTAACAGTAAATTTGCATTTGTTGGAATTTTGCTCATAGTAAATATTGTTCAAATTCATTATATACATCTACTTTATAGAAGCTAAAAACATCTTGACCAAAGTAAATTTAGTTGTACCATTTATAAAATAAAGAGATGAGAAAGTATACAACATTTAAAAATGAAACAGATACATAAATACATCTCCGCTAGAAGACACTCACCACGCTGCTATTTAGCAGCCACGTGGATTTTAAGTGACTGTAAAGATATTTTATAAGTGATAAAATAGTTGTAATCACGTAACAGCCAAATATTTGTTTTCCATTTTGGTGGTAGTCACGGTATAGAACTGTACCGTTAATGTGGTAGTGACTAGTGGGAAGCTATTCTATAGTTCCATATGCTAAGATAACACACATTTTACTTTTTAAAGCAGTATTTTGCATTTTTTTTTAATTTATTTAAGCTTACATAGTCACTGCGTAGTTTACAAAATGGCTAAATTACTAGTCTTTCTTCTTTACTATTTTTCTAAAAAATCTACTAAAACTTACTCTTTTTTATAAATTTGTATCAGTTAGTGTTTTTATGTACTGATGATGATTCTTGATTTAATTAATTTTAATCTACGTTTACTATTTGAAAACAAATTGCGTAATTAAGAAAAACCTGCACATAAATTTAAATATAAATATTTAATACGTATATGTGCATTAAACCAATGACAAAAATTCAACACTTTTCTAGTTAACTGATTTCCATTTTGTTGCTTACACTGTCATTTGTCTTTTAAGTTGTTTTACAATGTTTTTATTCGGAATAAATAATTTATTATGTTTCTTAATTACTGCACATTACATATTTGCAAGAAATACAATTGTTAGTTAAAATTTCGTTTTATGCTCTAACCAAAATTTTAAAAATATTTACGAACAGATGACAAAAACATAATTAGGTTAAGTTTAGCAGAAGTACAATAATTGTTTCAAGGAAGTAACAAAAAAGATCAAATTTCTATAACGGTTAAAAGTTTATTTACATAGCATGTTTGTTGAACTGCTATAAAGATAATCGAGGTTCAAGGTTGTAATCTAATACTGGTTGCAACAACTGGCAACATTGCTTGGATGTCATTTAGCGGATATATGAAAGTGATCTGTATATTGGTCGCCAGTTTGTAGTAAAATATTCATAATCGTATATTGGACGCCATTTGATTCATTTATAAAAGGTCGCCAAATTGCAACGTATTTAAACTTTTTTATTATTTACATTTTTACAGTTCTTATTGCTAATTGCTTCATAATATAACAAAAAAAGTTTATATACACGAATCAGATTGTTTCTATCACAACGGGAAGCGGTGGACGCCAAAAAACTTTGTTATGTGTTGTCGCCATTTAGATAGACGGATTTATATATATATATATCTGTTTCTGTATCAAGTCTAGATCCGAGGAAAATCATGACAACCCGAGATCCGCCACAAGGAAAAAATATAAGAATTTTTTTTCTGCCTTAATACGTTTATGTCAAGCAACTGAACCATTTTTCCCTCAGAGGGGAAAAGATTTTGCAAATTGATAAACCAGTAACAAAACTAGATCCTTTAGAATAAGAGTTAAGTCAACGTATATGTTTGTTTATTTAGAGATACATGAGTGAACGTGAGATCCAGCAGCGTTGTCAACTTCTGGGATCTCACGTTGAGCAAAATTCAACTACAATAAGATACAAATAATGACGGCGCAAGTTAATTCTATTAATAGACCTCTTATTATACAGAATCTGCTGTGTGACCTTGCAACAAGTTTCAGTTCAGTGTAATTATAATATTGTATTAAGTTACTTCTTATTAAACAAAGATATCTTTCGTTTTGAATTAATTTTGTTGTCTAACTTAGCAGCAGGTTGAATTTTACAACGTTTTCAATAGTGGATTTTATTAAAATTAACGTTAGTACACAAATGTTAATAACTCAAGTTGAAAATAAATACTTATTGTTTTACGTTATAGTAATATAGTAAAAAAATTCGAAATATAAAAACTATTAGTTTTGTACTATTAAGATAAGAAAGAAGTCAGTAATGTAAAATACAATTTAAAATCAAACTTTCAAGTTTACATCGATATGAAATTTTATAGTGATTTTTCTGTTTGTTTATATGTTTTTTTTAGTTTTTAATTAAAGACACTTAGGACATAATGGTTTGGTGTGTTTTATGTAGTTGTAATAGTAGAAAACGTGTAAATAAGAAGGTTTAATTGAGTAATACATTTACATGTATGTACCTACATTGACACTTCCATTAGCCTTACATTTGATATTAAGAATCTTTTTGAATTAAACCTAAATTTTAAATCACTGTTTTTTAATTTACTTTATTTGATTTGTCACTATCTTTTATTGACATTTTTAAAGTTTATTGATTAAACCATTTAGATAACTTTTTATCTTTATTTTGCACATTATTTTCTTCTACAATGTCTGGCCATAAGTGCATTCATTGATTTCAAATGTTGATGTTTTACATATAATGGAACTAAAATTTCTAAGTTTTTTAATCAAAAGAAATGTTTATAGTATATTACAACTGATCATAAAGTAAACAATAGTTTCCAAAGAGTTTCATAAAAATTGTTACCAAATTAACTAGTCTTACTCTAAAAAATGTCATCTTTACTTTAGATTAATGAAGTTGTTAAAAAAATTAAAGTAAATATTGCTTACTTGCGTAGATCCACAATTATCCAAAAATAGTTTTTTTAGCAAGTTACAGTATTTTAACATTATAATTATAATTGTATGTTTGAAACATTGAAATTAGAGCAGTTACAATTTTTTTCTAAGGATAACTTCAAGTAACTTGATAAATCATTGTATGTTTGTAAATTAACATATAACTTGTTGATCTCAAAAATTTTCAATGTACGAATAATGTCAGAACTTTATTATTACGTAATTCTTGATAGCAAACTAAGTCACGGCTAGTAGTTTCACTTTATACATAGAAAATAGATGCTTTATGTTATCTCCAACTGATGATTTAAGAGTCGATATAAAAGCTTTTGTTAAGGTAATTTAAAAAGTACATTATGTGTTTCCTTTTTTGTTTTTTCTTGCAGCTTAGAACGCGTTGTAGTGAAACCATTTTGAATTTATAGGTTTGATCCTAGTTTATTTTTGTCAACCAAAAGAAAAAACTGAACTTGACTTTTGCGTCTTTGTTGTTTGTGAACTCAAACAAACTGACGTTTTAGAAGACATTCCAGCTTGCAACTTCAGAGTGCTAATTGCCATTGATGAAACTGAAAATTTTAGTGATGGACGGACAAGTTTAACTTATTAGAAACCATCAAAGTTTAATAGTCTGGTTGTTCTATTAAGTTAGACGAAAATCGCTTATAATCAAATCAAGAATAGTCAATGGTCAATTACAAATCTTTAACCTATACAATTATTTACAAAATAAAGTACTGGTATTTTAAGATAAATTCTTTTTGACAAAAATCAATATTTCTTTTACACAGAGCTTTAAATCATATTTTTTGTAGTACAAAACATTTCAAATACAATCGTAACTTCAATTTGTTATACTGTGTAGCTAAAAAAGTAATACAATTTTTGAATAATTAACAAAGAATTATGTCATGTACATACATATAGTTAATTTTTTTTGTAAAACTAGAAAAATTTTTAGAGCTGTTATGATAATTTGTAAATTCGTGCAAAATACAACAGCTTGTGTATGTCCAAACTTTTTTTTAGAGTACTTTGACTTGTTTCTATGTTTCAATTACAGAGTTTACATCAATGGCATATCTTTTATGCAGCCGCAACACTCGTATAAAAAACGTTATGAACTCTACTTGTGTCTTAATTTTTTAATAGTATAACAAACAGAAAGTGTAAAACTGTCTTAACATATTTTGTTACGCATAGGCCTGATTTCTTTTTCCTGAGCAAAGTTGGAATCTCACTAATATTGTATGAACGTAGTATTATGATTATTTCGGCTTAAAACTAAACAACATATATAAATGATGGGCATTACATAAAATATGACATGCACGTATTGAGCATCCTAAAAAATAAAAGCTGTTTGTTATTTGTTTGTTTTTACACTTTGGTGGAAATCAGTAAATAATGCCAAATGCTTCTTTGGTGCCACGTTAAAGTTACAAAATACCATCTTTCTAAATCTAATAAATCTAATCCAAAAGTCGCAGCACTAAACTCAAGCTTAATAAAACAATTTAATGTAAATTTAACTATTCTAAAGGTTTCCGCTGAAATTTTGAGATCTTGGAGAGAGAAATTAACAACTTGACCGTTACGTGTTACAGTAATTTTTTTTATATACCTTAGATTTAATGTTAAGTTATCAAAAATTGCGCGAATTCTGAAACAAATGTAATTCAACACACCATCAACTTCGTTTTATTAGTTAATTAGGAAAAATACCTACGTTGAAAAAAGAAACCAACATAAATGTTTAATAGAAGAATCCGTGGTTTTTTTTTGGTTAAATTGAAACTGCATTTATGACGTACATTTATATGAGTTTTATTTTAAATTCTTAAACTTTCGCGGTTGATATGTTTATGATTATAAACAACTTTCGGCTTAGACCGCGTCGTAGTAAAACACTCAGACTTAGGCTTGGTCATAGTCTCTTCTTGAGAGCCAAAACAAGAAGTAGAACCTTGGCCTTTGCCGTATTGTCGTTCGTGAACCCAAACAAACTGATGTTTTGCAAGACATTGCAGCTTGCATCTTCAGAGTGGTAAATGTCACTGAAAGAAAAAGTATAAATGACGATATTTATACCAATAGCGATTAGCGTGATTAACGAACGTTATGTTTCCGTTACCGCTTGACTAATTTCAAACGAAGGCCAAATTCTACTTTATTGTTTTGGCTCTCAAAAAGAGACTATGACCAAGCTTAAGTCTGGGTGTTTTACTACGACGCGGTCTAAGCCGAAAGTCGCTTATAATCATAGTTTTATTTTATCACGCACGTCTATTACTCAGTGAAAAGTGAAAAGATAACATAAAAATTTATTAGTAACGTTTTTGTCTTAGTAATAATTAAGTAGTTGTGTTACACCTTCAGGTAGGAGAAGCAAAAAACCCTTCCTTAGTAGATTTTTGCAGGCGACGTTTCGTGGCGTTATTGTGCGCATTTCATCATGGCCAATAAAAAACGAGCCCAAGGGGAACTGTCCGATGAACTAGTCACAAGCTTAAAATTCAATAAATAAACAAACAATGACATTAACAGTTAGTGTGGAGATAAAAATATAATAAATTACAAACAGAAAACATTTACATAGACAAACATCATCTAACTTATTTATAGTTATTTCCAATTGTTTATTTATTTATTGAATATTAATTTTGTGACTAGCCTGTCGATTAGCTCATCTTGGGTCTGTTTTTTATTGGCCATGATGAAATGCGCTCAATAGCGCTACGAAACGTCGCCTATAAAAATCTACCAAAAGTGACTTTTTTGTCTCTCCTACCTGAAAGTGTAATACAACTACTAAATAAAAATGTATCTTACCACAGAATAATTATTGAAAGAATTTGTAAAACACATTCCTTACGAATTATATGCTATACTTTTTCTACAACTATAATCTGTTTAATTATTAATCAAAGTCAAATTAAACTTTTTACAAGAACAAGTAACGCAAAAAATAAATAATCTGAAATTAAAAATTTATGTTGGTAGTATACCTGCAGTAATACCTAAAACGACAATTAAAAATTATATGTCGAAACCAGTCCAAACTGTATTTATTTTATGTCAATTTGTCAGTGTCAATTTAACAAATTATAAGTGTAACTGTTATTTGAGTTTTAGCTATTTAATACATTGATTTTAAGCAAACGTTACTATGAATGAGCTGAGTCAGTTTAAAAAATATCGATTGTTTACAACAATTTGCTTTTACAGCTAGTAAATAAAATAAATGTATTTATGAGAAATGTAAATGTTATTTCTTACAAGCTATAAAGAATAAGATGTGAATATGATAAAGCAAATAAGGTAAATTTGTAAATATTTAGAAATAATTTGTAATTAATGGGTGTTATTATTAGGATTGGAGATTCACAAACTAAAAAAATAATAAGAAAATTAGTGGTTTTAATAGCATTGTTTTGGAGTAAAAACTGTTTTAATCTTTTTATAACGAACATTTAGAAAATGCAAGAAAAAGTTAATTACCGCAATGAATCGAATATGCTACAAAAATCTACTGTGATAAGAAATATTGCAATAAATAGAAATTTTAAACATAACAAATCTATTGCAGCTTAGCAATCTCGTTACTTAGAAAAATGATACCAAGGAAAAAACAAGAAGACAATTACAAAAGTGAAGATAACAGTGATTGTTTTCGGTAATAATTACTTTTAAATACGTAATTTTTTCAATGTATAACCCAGTGATTTGTACTAGTTTTGTAACCATTGATTGTTCTTGCAGAATTTATCTTATGAAGAAAGGTTTTACTGTAATTTTTAGTCTAAATGCTTATAAACTTTCACAAACAACTCGATTACAATTTTGTTTTATCTAAGTGAACATGTGTTACTTAAACGCACATCGACTCGGTAAGAATGTATACAAGATAAAAATAATGCTATCTTTGCGTATAAATAGCTTTAAAACACATATAAAACGAGATCCGACAGGTTGCCAAATATACCGGATCTCGACTTAAGTGTAAAATCTAAATTGAAGTTATATACAATAAAATTACTAGGGCGCCCTCTTCAGCTTAAACAGTTGAACTGCTCGTGTATAAAATTGGTCAAAAAAGGTAAAAAGTGAGCTCCAGGCAAAAATTTGGAATTTTACTCTACATCAAATGTCTTCTTGAAAAAACATTATATACACATAGATACAAGGTGAGATCCAAATTCGGATCTCACCTTACAAAACGGATCTAGTGTTGTTCAGTTTATAAGACGAACGGATCTGACCTTGTTACAAAAATAAATATATATATATATATATATATATATATATGCATTTGTATCCTCTTCGTCTCCGCATATCTTTAGGACGCCCATCCATCCGGTAGAACAAATTATGTTACACAAGTTTTTTCCGTATTTAAATGGTCAGGTGTTACACCATTTTACAGGCAAAGATAGATGGGTAATGATAACACATGTTTTTTTCATACAAAATACAAATCTGTATTTAGTACTACCCTATCTCCATATGGGATTAAGACGCTTTCGCCTCCTTATATATATAATTGTAAAATGCTACGGTTGAGTTCACCTCCAGCGGCGCTGCCAAAGCTTAAGAATATTTTCAACGCATTTGACAAAACAGCTTATGCACGCTGTGATAATACAACATCATATTTTGTACTTGTGATTTAGTTTTTACAGTGTTACAACTTAATTTTTAGTTATTGTGTGCAGACATTGTATTACCATTGTTTTTAAGTAGTGTGCAGTTAAACCAGGACGCTGCAATAAATACTTGTTCGCAGTAAGTAAAAGTTTTTTTTATTACAAAATAGATGTATTGGCGTATTGCTGAGAACTCAAAATATTCTAATAACTGCTTAGGTACGTCCTTTCAATTACTGTGGTGTACAAAATTCTTGACAACGTTTAAATGTTTTATCGCCGAATTCATTTTTTATTTTGTATTATTTTTATGATTATAAGCGGCTTTCGGCTTAGACTGCGTAGTAGTTAGACACCCAGACTTAGGCTTGGTCTTAGTCTCTTCTTGAGAGTCAAAACAAGAATTAGAACTTGGCCTTTGCCGTGTTGTTGTTCGTGTACCTAAACAAAATGACGTTTCGCAAGACATTGCAGCTTGCATCTTCAGAGTGGTAAATGTCACTGAAAGAAAAAGTGTAGCCAAGATTCGCCGAGTCTTAAACCGTCTTCTCGGTTCATATTACATGAATGTTTTTCTATTGCCACAGCTTCGCGGATTAGCCTGTGAAAGTAGAAAGGAGTTCTAGCTAACACTTTAGTTTAATCAAAGTTCAGTGTGTGTCCTTGGTTCCACACGTGTTCTGCCACTGCTGATTTAGTAACTCTGCGGTGTTTGCAGTCAGCCATATGTTCTTTTACTTTACACTTATTGCAGTTATAAAGACAACTTGTTTAAACAAGTAGAAGGAGCGGCCTTGCGTTCACCGCTCTCTCCAGTTATAGCCAATTTACATATTATGAAAAATGTTGAGTTAAAACCAAAAACTTGGTTTAGATATGTTGATGATACGTTTGTTGTATGGCCTTATGGCAAAGATAAACTAAATCAGTTCTTTCAACATCTAAACTCTGCACATAACAGCATTAAATTTACTATGGAGTTAGAACATACGAGACTCTGTTTTGCATACTTTAGCCAAAAGTATACGTGTGTCAAATAATGAAAATCTACAAAAAAAAAAGGAAAAACTGTTGTAATCCCTTCAACAAAATAAATACGGGTTCAAAGAGATCCAAAACGCATGGAGAAGAGAAATAAATCTAAAAGTCAAAAAAGACTTATCACCTCCTACTAGCACCGCTGATTTACCTTACTGTATGGGTTCGACAGACAAAATAAACAGGGTGCTAAAGAAATATAATATTAAAACTGTTTTTACGACCAAGGATACCCTAAACACCTGGTTTACATTTGCTAAAGACAAACAAGGGGCTCTAAAACATGCCGGAGTTTACAAAATTTCTTGTTCCTGTGGATCAAGTTATATAAGACAGACGGGACGCTCTATTGAAGTTAGAGTAAAAGAACATATGGCTGACTGCAAACACCGCAGAGTTACCAAATAAACAGTTGCAGAGCACGTGAAGAACCAAAGACACACGCTGAACTTCGACCAAACTAAAGTGTTGGCTAGAACTGCTTTCTACTTATCCAGACTAATTCGCAAAGCCGTAGAATTAGAAAAACATCCATGTAATATGAATTGAGAAGACGGTTTAAGACTCAGCAAATCTTGGCTACCAGTATTATATCCTCTAAAAGAAATATCAACCTTTTTGGAAAGGACACAAACACTTACTCCAAGTAATAACGATGTCAGTCAAGCGGTAACGGAAATATAAGGTCCGTTAATCATGCTAATCGCTATTGGTATAAATATCGTCATTTACACTTTTTCTTTCAGTGACGTTTACTGCTCTGAAGATGCAAGCTGCAATGTCTTGCGAAACGTCAGTTTGTTTGGGTTCACGAACGACAATACTGCAAAGGCCAAGTTCTACTTCTCGTTTTGACTGTCAAAAAGAGACTAGGACCAAGCCTAAGTTTGGGTGTTTAACTATGACGCGGTCTAAGCCAAAAGTCGCTTATAATCATAATCATAACAATTGCGAAAGCTTAAGATTTTATATCGTACTATTTTTGTTTAAATACAAAAATACTTCTAAAATTGGCGATCAAATGTAATCAGCGAATCAAAATGCTCAAGAAATTTGAAAAAGCTGAGGTTACGTACTTAATAATTAATAATAATGTGTTTGACTATTTGTTTTCTTTTTTATTCCTTCTAGGCTGTACCGGCTATGAATCGTTAGATCCGTTTCACTGCAGCCACAACTCCGATGAAGATCCGACCTTTCATCCAGAAAAGCTGGGCTTAAAACTAACTTTAGTGAATAATCTACTGTTCAAATTTTTTTCTTTAAAAGCAAACAATGTTGCAGACAAAATAACCTTTTCTAAATGCATAGACCAACTAATTACGCATTATTACTAAAGAACGGAAAAATCAATTTTGCATTTTTTCTTGTTTTTTGAACAAAGTTCATTTTTGTAAAATTACTACTCCAAACTAAAAACACATTCCTTATACTTAAAAATAGAATTAAGGTAGTTCTCTCACGTCGGTCATTTAGTTTATAGCTTTGTTCTCACGGTTTGTAAAAATTTCCAATATTTTTTTTCTTATTGTAGGTAATGCTAAAACAAGTCTAGTGTCGTTTTTTTTTTATTTTTTTTAAATTAAAACTTGATTAATTGGCCAAAACATAACTAACATTATCTGTGTCGTGCAGCAGTTATTTTTTATTTTCTTTTTTAAAGTTATATTTCAAAAAACGTAAATTTATAGCAAAGTATATTTTTTTTACTACTTACAAATTTGCAAACGACAGAGTGGTAAATCCCTACCGCATTGCTGCTTACATTTAAAATACGCTATCAGCATTTTGATTTAGTCGTCCACTACAGGCTTCATAAGTAGATGCCTTTTTAGACTTATAACTCTTTGTTTCCGCCAAATGTACAAGAATTTATAGACTTGTTACTTGAATTAAGAAGTGAAATGATGCCGCAAATATTTGTTTATTTGCAACTCTGATGCAGCTGGTAAACATCAAAGTGCCCAATTTGCCAAATTCATGGGCCACACAGTAAAGACTCACCATGAATTTTAGGAAATAAGTTAAAAAGCGTACTAAACTGTTAAGGTTGCAACATTATTTGACAAAGGGGATCAAATTGAATACAAAAACAAGGCATTAACTGTTATTAATATTAATTCTGATGAAGAGGGCATTCTACCAAACTCACCACCGGCACCCGTACATAAAAACAAACATTCGACTACAAAAGACTGCGCAGGAGAGAAAAGTTGCAGTTTATCAAGTTCTAAAAATGTTGCAAAAATAGAAAAGAAGCAGAATAGTTAGAAGAACAGAAAAACAGAAAAAATTGGTATCGTCACTTTAAACAGCATACTAAAAAGAAGTAAGCTCTAAAAATGCTTAGGTGTGTGAGCTTATAAACTAACAGAAAGTGAAGACTTTTGTTTATCATATATACACAACAGCAGAAAAATAAAAATACGTAGTCATTTTGACATAATGTCATTATTTTATTATTTGTATTATATTGTTTTCATTTTATTACTTTTATAATCTTTGTTAAATAAACTTTATAACTGCGTGTTATTTATTTAATTGTAACTAAACAGCTAACCTAAAAACAAAATTATTTTTTTTTTAATAATATGATTAAAACATTTCTACAAAATAAAATGAATTTAAATAAAAGATCAGAGGCTTCCATGGCCGAAGTAAAATGAAAACGTTTTTTTGGGTTTAAACCGTTTTAAAGTAGAAACCGAAGTTGCCAACGTTTCGTTCAAAATCCAAAACAGTGTCCCAGATCTAAGTGTCCCAGATCTAACAATTAATTAATATTATTTATTTTTGTATAAAGATTTTATTCTGTAGATAATAGCATCTTTTCATTTAAACTTTTTTATTTTTCTCTAGGTGTCACAGTAAACTTTTTCGTAAAATTAAATGGTTTATCCTCTTGTAAATTTGATCTGGAGATATACTGTATATATGTATAATGACTTGTTTTATATTAGTTCATATCAATATCATACATACCTTACTAATCTGTAATATAGGCAAATTAAACAAAAATTGACTGGAAGAAATTACGAGGTATGTAGGTAGGACTAAATCCAGAAAAGTAATTATATCCATATACGTCATGTACATATATCTTTGTATCGTTTTTGCCTCTAGCGGTGTTGTCAATATGATGAGGCAAACACGTACTAGTAGCATAAGGAGGTGGTTTGGAACTAAATACATCATGAATATAAAACAGCAGCGCCCCTAGTGACTAAGTAGTAGAACTGTATTGTATTTTTGTATGGATGTTTAGATCGTTTTCACCTCCGACAAAAAAATCGTCAAACGATAGAGAGTGTCTCAAGAAAGATAATACAGATGAAAAATAAGAGAAACGCTTTCGGCTCCGAAAACGGAGGCAAACACGTAAAAACGGAGGCGAAATCGATCTATTCATATAGCATTCGGAGGTGTATGAGTACTAAATGCATATATATATATATATATATATATATATATATATATATATATATATATATATGTCAAGTGGCATATTCCAGGACAATTTTGCATGTGAAACGGCAGATTTGAAGACATTTGTTGGGTTCAAGGACTGTCCCGGAAGATTTCTACGTTAAACGGTAGTTTCCAGGACGTCCTGGAAACTGCCTTTTTTTGGTATTGGCAGATTCCCGACCATTTTGAAATGTACATACATCGGCGATGTACATACATTTCAGATGTATGTACATCCGGTGTATATACATTATCATTACAGGCAGATTCCAGGACATATAAATCTAATTTTTATATAGTGTGTTTTATCATACATCTATATACAGTGCGTACTGTTTATATAAATGTAACAAACTATATTTTATTATTCCTTGTACAAATTTTTTTTTAATTACATTAACCTTAAATTTTTTGTGGGCTATCGATAGTTTGGTGAAAGATTACTCTTGTAGTGAGTTTCAAATGATTTATTCACTACACTACATAAAAATGGTAGTGTTTGTATATAGTTTCTGTATATTTAAATCACCTACACACATAGTATATCATAAATATTGCATTACAAAAGGATGTCCTATTCATATATTGTTCAAATTGTAATTCAAATTCAAATCGCGATTTGGGGTTGAAATTGATGCAGCTTAAAAATTTAAAAGAAAGAAACTACAGTTCCCTAAAAACTAATGTAGTCTGTGGTGGCTTAAAAATTTTCATATTGGAATGACATTATAAATTAATGATTATAACTTAGAGCAAAGTCAATCCTTTTCTTTTGAAGTATGCTGCAATTTTAAAAAAATATTAAACAATAAAAAAAGCTAGCCCATAGATTAATTTTAATTAAGAATTAGAAAAGCTTTACAAGCTATAAGGGGTCTTAACTAAAAAATGTCCTTTCCAAATTTTAGCAAACATTTTGATTATTTAAAAAAAGTTAGGGAATCATCCTCTAATTAATAAAATTTTATCCCATTCGGATACTATACCTTCTTGCACTCGTTGAAGCACAATTAGTTATAAATACTTGACATAAATGTGGATTGCTTTTTTAGATAATCGATATTTTTTAATGAATGAAAAGTTGCCTCAACTAGTATGATGAATTTGCTAAAGAATTATTCCATATTTTTTGATACAAAATTTGTATATGTATGTGTTTTTAAGCGGATTTTGCATAAATAAATAAATAAATAACATTACAAAAAAACTTTTTTTATTGCGCAATTCTTGC
Source organism: Aquatica leii (assembly GCA_035610365.1). Taxonomy (NCBI): domain Eukaryota; kingdom Metazoa; phylum Arthropoda; class Insecta; order Coleoptera; family Lampyridae; genus Aquatica; species Aquatica leii. The sequence continues at coordinate 107,438,923 of CM069432.1, forward strand.
CAAAAACGTTGACTTTTTCAACTTGGGACGCTTAATATAAGTATCACAAATTTCTTTCACATAGTATCTTAAGGGCAATATGGCTTCAATTCTACTGTCTCAACGAGTGTTACTAAGAAATTTTACTGTCAGTCTGGGTAAGTACTTCTTTAAAATGCTCCAGCGGTAAGATGTCACTGAAAACAAGTTATACATCGAGTTATACATTTCTTGAATGTTACTTAGAAAGTCTTAGAATAGGGCAGCAAGATTTAATGAATGGTTGCCACATGGACGACCGTCCCAAACGGTACAAAAAAGACCTGACTAATAAGATCTATTTTTATTTTTTTTTTGAACTCCAACATGCTTTTCTTTTATATTGGAGTCATCGTCATAACTCTGGCTTCTTATGTGCTTTAACGGGATATTCCGATCACGTAATTCATTAAGCAGTGCCTCTGTTAGACCTTCACCTGTTGTACCTGTAACTGGCACTGTCATAAAGAATTTAGACTCTTTTTGCATTTAAGCATCATGTGCTACCATAAGAAAGAATTTCGTTTCTTGCTTTAACTATTATTTGAGTAATTACGACAAAATCTTTTACTTAACCAATAAAGTTGTTTATTTAACTAATTACAAACAAAAAAACTCTTTAATTTTACAGAATCAATTCACTGGAACGAAATTGACTGTTTCTATCTGTACCCCCACATCTCCCTGCGAACATGCGCGGATTTATTTTTATTCTGATTAATTTTAACAAATCTTACTACCAACTTCATTTGTACGGTATGGCTTAAATGTGGGTACAATCAAGCAGTACTTGAGTTATATTTCATATATTTGAGTATTGAGTACACGAGTACTGAGTTCAAAAAGTAATTGAGTACAAATGTACTGAACAAAGTATAAGTACAATATACTTGATTACAAATTGACTCAGAATGAATGAGTAGAAATTACAAATTTACTCAAGGCGAATGAGTACAAGTTAATATACTTGAGTACTAACGTAATCTAAATTCGTGAGTTTTGTTGTACGAATACAATTACGTCAACCATGCCTTAATGAAGTCAAATAGATGTAGCGCCAATTTTGTGTTTCTTTAGGGACCATCCATAAATTACGTTACAGGAATATTATAATTTTTGGAGACCTCCTGTCCTTGTCACTGGTGGTCACATTGTGTGACCTTCTCGCCTTGGTGTGACGTCACATATTTTGCTTTTTCACAATTAGAAATTATTGATTTAAAACAGCAAACCGTCATATAAAATAATAAGATCAGAAACAAAGAGGTCCAAACATTTCAGCAATATTTTATAAATATTACTTATTAGAAAGCATGTGTACAGACCTTATTGTTTGATTTGTATTTATAAAATAGTCAGTAATAGTAAAATAAAATAAAATCATAAACACTGAACCTTTTTTTATAATTCTGTAGCCTACTATAAATAAAATACCCATTCTCATCTCAATTTGTAATCGTCACAATAATTATTGTATGACAATTTTAATCAACATTAATTTAAAATTTTAAATAATTAATCATAAAGTGATTAGCCTTTAAAAAAGTTAAAACTGCCAGCAAATTCTTTAAAAAAGACTATATAATTAGCTTTTCTTTACTGTTTTATATAATTGTAACTCAAAAAATATTTAACAAACTAAAAACATAAAATTTAAATTTTATGTTTTAATTTGCAGATGTTTCGAATCTTTTGTATATGAACATATATTATATATATATATATATAAGGGTGTTAATAAATAGTAGATTACATACCGAGGCGGAAAGTATTCCATTTCTGTCGAGAGAACTATAGTTTACCGAGAGGCATAGCCTCGAGGTGAACTAGTTCTCGAGACAAATGGAACATTTTTGCTAAGGTTTGTATACAATTTTATTCACAATCAGTTACTAAATACAATAAATAGCATAAAACTAATAAAAAATGAATGAAAACCTACTTCCAAAATATTATCGTTTATTTCGGTAAAATATTAACACATAATAGGCACTTCACAATTGACATGTACGTATTTAATTTATGATTGTCATTTTATCAAATTAGTTAAAACAAAACACACACAAATTACAGGTTCGGAAAGTGTACATTACTGACCGTGAGGTTTCATTACATACTCGTTTTTTAACCATGGAAACCGCTCACTTACCAACCTTTAAGAGGTTCGGAAAACTGTAAGTTACTAACTGAGTGTGAATAAAAACTTTACACACTTTAGCAGATGATAGTAGAGATGAAAACAAGGAAAAATTCTAATACACTTAGGTCCAAAACTCATTGGTTTTCGAGATAGAGCTTTTACAAAAAAAAACTTGCTCTAAACAAAATTGCAGCCGTCGTCGAAGAGACTCACGCACTTGATGGTAAACACCTAGAGTCCTTAGTTGTTGGTAGGCGTCTACAATTCGTTGCCAAAGTTCATCTTCTGTGTTCACTTCAATGGCGTAATCAAGATCTTTTAAGTACCCCCAAACAAAAGTATCTAAGGGCGTTAGATCAGGAGATCTTGGTCCATCTGTTTTCGAACCGTTCATTTAAATAGTTTCTTACTATACGCAAAAAGTGGGTTGGAGCTCCATCATGCATAAAATACATGTTTATAATAACATCTAATGGCGCATCCTCCAGTAGATCGTTCAAATTGTCACGTAAAAAGTTTAGGTAGGATTGACCATTCTACCAATTTAGCAAACGAAATGGTCCAATTAAACAATCACCCACCATGCCTACCCAAACATTTATCGAAAATCCAAATTGATGATTTCTAACATGAATTACGTGTGGATTTTCATCTGACCATTCGTCCATATTGTGAAAATTGAAAACTCCATCACGAGTAAAACAGGCTTCGTCTGTAAACAGAATGTTTCCAAGAAAATTTGGATTTATGTTACATTCATGTACCAGCCATTGGGAAAATTGGATACGCGGACGGTAGTCCGTCTCTCTCCGTAGATGATGACCCTTTTGTAAGTGATACGGATGAAGTAATTGTTCTTTAAGGGCCTGTCAAACAGATACATGATTGACGCCGACAGCTCTACTTATTCGCCTGGTACTCACATGAGGATCATTATCTACAGCTTGCAAAATAATGTCTTCGGTGTTTGGCGTACGTACTCTACGAAGTCTGCCACTGTCTGATTTTGGCGGCTTAAAACAACCTGTTTCTCTTAACCTACGGTCGACTTCTTGAAAAGTTGGATGAGATGGAATATGCCTCAAAGGATATCTCTGCTGATAAATTCGTCTAGTTTCTCGAGAATTTTGATGAGCTTCGCCATAACATAACTGCATATCGGCGTACTCCGCACATGTAAATTGAACCATTGCAAAAATAAAACTAACTTAAATAGCAATAAGTAATTTCACCGTTACACTTGTTACAAAATGTTGATTGACATGTATTCTGCGATTGTTCGTTTATCGCAGATAACGCGATATCGCATTCATAAGAGGTGTAAATAAAAATTTCATATTTCGAAAACCAATGACTATTGGACCTAAGTGTATTAGAATTTTTTTCTTGTTTTCATCTCTACTTATCACCTGCTGTGTGTAAAGTTTTTTTATTAACACTTTCATCCAACCTCCTAAAAGAAGGGATCATTAATTTGATCAAATTTTAAAATTATCACCTACCAGGAGGCGAACCGTTCTATTTTATTAACACCCTGTATATATATAAATTTCAATTAATTTTTGATTGCATTGCAAAATAAAGTCACATGCTGTCAACTGTTAATATTTTTTCTTTTTTTTATAATTTTCATTTTCAGTAATCGATTTTATTCAACTACTATCAATTTGTATTACTGTATTCAGAATTAAGGTAGGTAGTAATATAATGCGAATGTATCATATAAACATCTTTGTAAACAATTAAATACAGACGAAATCACAGCGGCGGCGGCTTTTCTCAAAGTTTCAAAGGCAATACTAGGGCCGACGCGTGATGCCATAAGTACAGCGAGTGTGAATTCGCCCGGCCGCAGATGTGTCAAAAAGTGATACAAAAAAATGTCAACCTTATAATAATATTTTAAAGTATTTCCTTTCGAGTTTAGACAATGCTTTAGATTTATACCTGTGACGCGACGAAGCCCCTTATGCACAAGCATATAAATTAATTTGAAGATTCTTAGTATTTATTATTATTTAAAAATAATATTGTTTACATTGTAAATTTGGTAATTTATCACCGCGTATAGTCGGGAATTGTTATCTATTAAATGGTTGATCCGATTTAAAGTAAACAAGTAATAAGATACACACTGTTAAAAATTAAAGGTACTTAATGTGCATAAGTTTAAAAAATATTTCCACGCTCGTTGAGCAAACCATAATTTAATAAGAAAGTGTTATAAATGATGAATAATTGCAAAATTGAATAAAAATAAATTTAATTAAATCAAATCAGTTTTGTAATACGAAGTAATAAGAGACTCTTCCTATATGATCTCTAATTGGTAATAAAAACATACCCAAAAATATGATATCGTACACGGTATAATTTTCAGTATAAATAATTTTAGCAGTGCTCAAAATTTCATGAAGTAGGTACGTGACTATAAAGTAATTTTAAATTTGGTATCAGATACGACTGTGTTTATAGTATATACTGACTCAGTATAAGCCTTGTGTATAAGTTAACTAATGGCTTAAAGATAAATGCGGCAAATGACAACTTAATTTAAGTGCATGTATGTATATATCAACGATAATATGTAGTTATTTTTAATAAAAACCTATATAATTATCGTTACAATAGAAATTTTATTATCCGCAAAGCAAGTAAAAACGTAAAGCGCATACATATTTTAAGCTGCAAGTAATAAACGATATAAAATTTAAAACGTTGCAAAAAAAATGCAAAAAGGCAAATTCATGAACTACCATAATTTAAAACGAGTCTCTGGTCTAAACAGAACTGGGTGTTGGGAATCAAATTTCTACAAATAGCAATTTAACATTCTTATTTATTTAGATGCGGCATTTAGTTATCACGGCTATCACAGTTGTTATTATTTTATTTTGCGTTTCAGAAGAAACGACGCATGCAATTTTTTGTGGTAGCTGCTGTCTTACATTCAATGTACATATATCTAAACGTTTTCTTTTTTTCTAAACCGCAATCAGAATTATTTCAGACGTCATCGTGAAAAACATCATTTTTATGTAATTATTTTGAAGAAAAAAAATAGAAAAATGTGGATAACTAAATTCGTAAAAATCAAAAAATTATGATTAACTACATATTGTGTACTCTACATATAATATATACATTTGTAATTTTTTTTATTGCATTTTGTTTTTGATATAACATTGTCAAGTGTTGGTCGGTACTTCTTGGAAATTCATCATATGATTTCAACAAACACTTGAAATAAACAAGTATATTCATTTCCAAAACTATTTATTTTTTCTCTAATTGTATCAAGCATGATTAAAACTTTTTATCATTTTTAAAGCTGACTAGTTTTTACAACGGGATGATAACATTGTCTTTTTCTTAAAGATGTTTTTGCACTCCGTGAGAAATAACTTTTTTTGTGGGCGTGCACTGTATTCTTGCATAATTCATAATCAAAGACAAAAGTTCTATTTTAAACGTATGTAAGGAAGAAGAAAGTGTACGTGTTATATCATATTTTACTACGCTTTATAATCATAAGATACATTTTTCTGATTTGCAAACAAGTTGTAGTAGCAAGATTTCGGTGTAATCAAAAACAAATTTAGATTTGTTATGTAAGCTGATCTTAACAATGTCACGTTTAGATGTTCTAAAAAGATAAAATGACGATATGATGAATTCGTATATCTATTTCTCAGTCACAAAAAACGGAAAAATTTTAAATGGAATCAGTTCTTCAAAATAATATAACAACAAAATAACCAAATAATTTAAACAATCATATTAGTTATTAGTGCCTAAGTCATGATGTCTAAATTCAAACAATTTACGATTTGCCTTGTACCTACTATTGATTAAACATTTCTCAAATTCTTTTATATATAATGGTCAAATACTAACTTGATTTATAATTCTATTTATTAATAATTGTGCGAAACTAGACTAAAACTATGTAACTGAAATATGTATATAGTTAAAAAAATTAAACACATCTATGTGAAAAGAACATTTTCCTGCTTTCAATATGACAATTACAAATACTAAGTTTAAAAATAAAACGCAACGGTACAAAAAATTCGAATTAAAAATAAAAATGTAAATTTTTAAAACAAAAAAAAAATATTCCAAGGAATGGCAGAGTTAGAGCAACAATTGGACAACTACGTTAAAAATATGGTAGAATGAGGTTGCCAAAAAAAAACAATCTAAAACATCATTTAATCCCAATATGATAATAATGATGATAGCTGACAGCTGCTAGTATTCATATTTTAGCGCCAACTGTGCACATTTCAGCTTAAAAATAGCAGAAAATTAAAAATAAGCATGTAATAGCGAAGGCTTCTACGACCGGAGTCTATACTAAGATAGGAACGTCTTCCGGGTTTGGACCGTGTCAATGTTGTAACCGAAGTTGCCAACGTTTCGCCCACTTTCGTAAGGGGCTTCATCAGGGCGTGAGAGAAATCGAAGAACTCAAACAAGCAACCGAAATCTAACTAAACACTTCTTAAAAGTTAGGTAATCAACTTGTGAACCAAGCCAGATTCTAAACTCAGAAAAGGTAAGAAAGAAAACGATAATAATCTTATCTTAGTATAAAAATAAGCATTTATGCACTAGTAAAGTCAATAAACAATCATTGTGCACTTTTCTTTAAAGAGGTGCCACTGTGCAAAATAGCTAAACATTCTGCCTTTTTGGCACGATTGTGCACCTAAGAACAGCACTGATTACGATGCGAACAATTTTAATAGAACAGATGTAAACACTTACTATTTTGATCTTTAAAAAGATAAGGTTAAAAGAAGTTTTTACTATCAAAAGTTTATAACGTTGATGAGATGGGAGCCACGACCGTTCAAAGGATAAAAACAAATTAATATACTGATTTCAGCTGAAGGAGAAACATTGTTTACTGCAGTAATATGTATAAACGCTGCAATGTTTATGAACCTCCGTGTTAGCATGAAATCTCAGTTTCTAAATATAGCAACTTTAGAAACATTTGTTGTTGTTTGTCAGTCAAGACGCTAAGTGCAAATTAACATACACACAAAATATTAGTCTAATTGAAATTCGGTTTTTTTTTATTTGCTAGATGCTGCACAACAAACTTCGATTAGGAATTTGAGAAAATGAGAACGCATCGGCTACATTGACATGTCTTTACAAATGATATGTTTTGCGTAGTTGAACCTATTAATATTCTAAAAGTTACAGAAAAGGACGATGTAACTGAATCTACCACTGAATTACTGAAGCATGCCAAAACTTTACTTTCTTCTATTTCTAGGATGCAAGTTATTCAAACAACTTTGGAAAAAGATGAATCAAACTCACTGTATTTTTCTTTAAAAGCAGTTTGGCAATTCGACTTTATCTAACGAAGAGTACTAGAAATAGAACTACTAACTACTAGGACACGCATATGTAAAACAGCAGCAGTCATAACCTGCACACTCTATAAAATCAAATTAAATAATAATTTGAAAAACAAAACGAAAAAGAAAACAATCATAAAAATAAAATTGGTTCAAAAAATTTTAAAGGAAAAGCAAATAAAAGTTAAAGTTATTACAAATGATAAGAACAGTTTATCGAATGACGTTAAATGTGCTACGAACATGTCAAACGTCAAAACACGATCGTTAGTGTAGTTACGTAATGAGGAAAAAGCTCTAGTGTTGCAAATGAGAGTAAAATCCACATTAAACTAAATGTTAAAAATCAATTATTATATTAGAACTATTATGCGACAAGTGGCAAAGCCATTTAAACTTTGAAATGCAGTTAACATTGAAAAAAACGACTTTAAAGTTAATATCAAATTTGACAAATTGTTTAATAATTGTACGACCAACATTATATTTCTGGTGATTTTAATTTTTTGTTTTTAGAAAACAAAAAAAATTTACAAAAGCAACAAAAAATAATTACTCTCGTCAAAAATTTGATAGCATAAAATTAGTTATGCTATGCTTTACTGTCGACGCTTGTTACGTAAATTACGATCATTGTTGTCCTACATACTCAAAAATTAGAAAAAGAGATGAGTGGTTCAGATGCGACAAGTGCAAGAAATGATTGTACGAAACTTGTGCAAACATGAATGAACAAGTCGATATTTTTAAATGCGATTAGATATTGTCAGTAAATTCACTGTTTAAGTTTTTGTCTGTCGTTATTCAGGTGTTTTCTTCTATACATGTGCCTTTTTTTAGTTACTTAAGTCTCTATCCCAATTTAAAAATATATAATTCCAGTTTTATTAAGGTGTCGATAAAACAATCAACAATAATAATGTATAACTATTCAAAAATCTCTAAATTATAACTATGCAAAATTTTGTAATGCTGCTACAATTAAAAGTATGTAGTTAATTTTTTTATTTAAATTTTAAGTATTTTTGGATTACTGTACTCAAACTACGTCTATAACGGTAAAGTAGTTTATCCTCATGTTTGTTAGGTTGTAATTAGTATTAGATCTTGTCTTCCTTAGGAGAGGCAATAAAAACCACTCTAAACTATTTTTATGGCTACGTTTCGTGTCTCTAGTGTTCACGTCTATAACCTAAAACAATTTGCTTTTTGAAGGCGACTTTTCGTGACGTTCACGCCTAGAAAAACAAAAACGTAGTGTGTCCAGATATATATTTTATGAATAACATACTATAATTACTTGTTAAAAATAATACAGTAAAATAAGTGACACGAAACGTCGCTGAATGATGCACCTCCTCATTGAAAACTGAGATTCTAAAGTCATACTATGTTATGAATAAATCCGGAAGTAACGAAAATAACTTGCTAATATATACCTAACAAAGAATATTTTGGATAAAAGTTTAGTGGTCTCTAGAAATATTTTTTTTACAGAATAAGTCAATATTTTTGCAAATTAACTGAATATGTTATTTTAAATGAAAAACATTTTTACACGTTGTCATAAAACAAAAGTCTTTTAATGTTAGTTTAGTGGATCGTGAATGAACACATTTTTTAGGTGTTTTCTTCTAGTAAGTTTTTCTCTGTGATTATTTTTTCAATGGATTTTATTTTGTATTTTATATTTATTATATAGAATTTTGAATTTTTGCCAGACGTCCACTTGTAGCTTTATTGATGTTACTTTAAACTTCAATTAACAAAAATAAAAATATTTTAGATTTCAATGAGCCCCACTGATAATTTTAACTTTTACTTGGGAAACAAAATAAGTTCTATTTAGAGTATGTTCACACTTTACATAGTTAGATTTATAGTCATTTTTAGAGATAAACTACTTAGAAAAAAGTTTGGAATAGGTACATTTGTGAAAACAATTTTTACTCTGATCATATGATTTGCGTTGGAGTTCAGTTATGTCATGTTTTGTTCTGCAACACGAACCAAAGATATTCATATCAGATATGATATGATACAACGCTTAGAAAAATAAATTGTATAAATTCTATTTTCGTAAATAACGTCAGGAAATTCAAAATAAAACGAAAAAAATTGAAAAATCTATTGTGATATGTGATCAAACTGTAACTCCGCCTACGACTGTTGATATCCGCGCAAGTGATAAATACACAAATACGATACTGTCTTCTCAGAACGCATAAAACTGATATCGTTACTGGAAAGAAATCTACCTAACATTCGTCTTTTTATTATTCAGTACAAATACAGAAATATGAGATTAGTTATTTTCTTCAACGCCGCTTATTAAAATGTTTATGTTATTTGTATGAAATCTTATCAGTGGAGTAATGTTATCACTTTTAAACAACGGGCCGGACGTATGCTAGTACACAGAAAAAACATCGTTTATAGTGCATAATCATAATTTTGTTTTATGTTATCAATTTTCTTCTTAGGTTTGTTTCGATACATGAATAATCACCTATTATGCATACATTTTTTAGTTGAATTTTTACAATACGCTTGTAAAGTGTGTAAATAATTTAATAATATTGTACTCTAAAAATACTTGTCTTGCATATTTAGCTTAATTTTTGCAGTGTTATTTATTTATTCAAGTAGTTTGACTGATCTACACAACATGAGCTCATTTCAACATCTGTAACAATTTAGTTTAACTCTTGTGTTATGTGATAACATTATTTTCTATTTATTTTTATTTTGAGTGTCAGCAAATTACTGAGAAGAATTATGTAGTTCTTAAAACAGTTAATTAAACATCTTAATCACACATTATTTTTGATTTCATTTTATTAACTGCGTCAACAAAGCTGAAAATTTATATTTTTTTAAATGTTTTATTACAACTTTTATTTTGATATTGTATAGATGCTATAATTTTATCTTCTAAATTAACAACTTGTTTATCCAAAATTTAGTCTCAAATGTTTAATGTTCGATTTCTACGGAATTTCCAAATTGTTACCTGAGTAGGTAGTTTGCATATGCCAATCTTTATTTCTTCGTGTTGACACTGACCTAACGTAACAAAATGTATTATGTGCTACGTTTCGAGAATTAACTTAATTGCGAATCAAAGCTGAATACAGGCCCAATAAAATATTTTTTATAATTTTGGTTTATGCTAATCAATTTTCTACTACTAATTTTTGTGAGTTTGGTTAAAACATTATTATCACAGGAAACATAGAGCGTTACGATTGCAAAGAAAAACGTGTCGGGATAATAACCTAAGAATGCGGCTTCCTAAAAAAATGTTAACTAAAGAAAATCACGTTTTGAAATGTAGACGATAACAAAAGATACACGGTTTAATTGATAAATAAAAAGTATTGTCGACATGCATTGTTATCAGTTTTACAGCAGTACCATCTGTTGTATAGCGGCAAGCTTATGTAAAAAAAGTTTCATTATTTTATGTAGTAATGAAGCCACTTTAATGTATTTGATTTCTTTCCTTGTCTTAAGGTGCTTCTCACTCTACTAAATCTCAGACTTAAATAAATAGACCATTTACCCTAAAAAAATTATTAAAAACAAAAAATGTTTATTGGTTAGGAAGCGGTAAGTACATACATCGCGTATGCATCAACACAAGCAAAAAATTGAAAAATAAAAATTTTCATAAATTTCTAAATTCTAAATTAAAAATAATGCTCTCATGTTTATTTCACTGTTAGCTATACAAAGTACCCATTTCTTCTCTGTAATTCGCCAGCATTAAAAATTAAAATAAATTTAAAATAGCATTTTTTTCAGTATAGGCTTTGTAGCATAACCTCAACATCAATTACTAATTTATATTCCTTACTCTAGAATAGTAAAATCTGTATTTATTTTCAGTGTTAATTCTACAAACAATCACTTATTTTTGATGGAGATTTTTACAATACTTTTTTCTGTATTGTTTCAGTTGTTATTTACTAACATGGAATCTAAATCAATGAAAACCATTCAATCCGAAGCCAGAAATACTATTAAACATGTTGTGGACAGAACAGTGTTAGATATCTCTGTATATATATATATTATTGTACATGCAGGTGGATCACATGGATTTGTCCGGTGACTATCACGACGACATGAATCACATTTATGGTGAAAGGAAAAACAATTCATTTCAAATTTGCTTCTTAATGGTATTGTTTTCATGGATAATACAGCGTGCCACATTGTACAAATTAATAGACTTCCAACGCAAGCAGAACGTAAGGAAAGCATTCGACAATGACTCGAAAATAATGGACTAACAACAACAAATGAAATGCATGAAACAGCACTAATAATGTTAGTGAAACAATTTAATTATACGAAAACATATTATGTAGATGAACTCCTTAAAAAACACGGACATACAGTGTTACGTTTGCCATCTTACCACTGCGACTTAAATCCGATTAAGTTGAGAATACATTTTCTGAGATGACTGCATCGTGTTGAAGTATTATTTTTATACAAATTGGCAACGTTGTTTTTTGCTGCTTTTTTTTTGTAACCAACTGTATGTACTATGATGTACTTCTTGTTGTATGTTTATGCTTGTATGTTCTTTGTTGAAGATGGATTTCAAAGCGCACATTGAAAAATTGGAAGGTGCAAGCAATTGGGCAAAATGTAAGCGTCAAATTGAATTACTGTTGATACATCATGATGTTCACGATTATATTACAGGTGAAAAAACAGCACCTGTTCGTGTCGAATCAGTGGAATCAACGAATAGTAATGATGACGATGCATTTAACAAGAGAATGCATCAAGCATTTAAAAAGGGTGATACCTTGGCACAGTTAATTATTGTTGGGTCCTTGAACGAGAACAATCTAGAGTTAACGTCAACGTGCCGAACTTCAATGGATACATGGCAAAAGTTAAAGTGTGTGTATGAACAGAGTTTCGGTCAACGTGTGGATCGACTAATGGAGGAATTTTTTGAAGTAACAAAAAATCCCTGTGAAAATGTGACTACGCATGTTGCTAAGTTGCAAAAAAATTTCTTCGAATTGAATGATGAATTGGAACGTCTAGTAAAAACTAAACTTCTGGATTTACTTTTAATGAGTCGTATTCTATCGACACTTTCAGTAGAATATTTTGAGTTTAAAAGTGTTTGGGAGTATATCCCAGTGGCAGAGAGAACAGTTAATTTATTATTAGAGCGATTAAGATTAATTGAAATGAGGCTGCCCGCAAAACACGAAGAACCTGTTGCTTTGGTTGATCCGAAGGCTCAAAAGAAAGAAAAGCAAAGAAAAGAATACAAGTGCTATAAATGTCACGAGTTTGGGCATTTTATTAAGAATTGCCCTAAACGTTCAAGAGACAAGCAACAAAGAGAATTCAGTCGTGGTGATGCGTTTGTGTGCACTTATGAAATGGAAGGATGCGACAAATGGTTGGCCGATTCAGGTGCTTCCACACATATGACGATGCATAAAGAATGGTTGGATGATTATGAGGAGTTTGTAACACTCCAAGATATTCAAGTTGGGAACAAGCAAGTCATTTCAGCTGTGGGTCGAGGTACAGTGTGGATTGAAGCCTTGGTAGATGGCAACTGGAAATTAAATCGTATTGAAAATGTGTGGTTTGTCCCTGGAATATCAAGAAATCTCTTTTCTGTAGGATGCACAATCAAAAAAGTTATAAATTTGAAGCAAATAAAAATGGTTGTAAATTTGTAAGGGATGGAGTAATTCGGCTTACAGGAGTTGCATCATACAATGGCTTGTACACATTAAATATTCGATTGGCAAAAAACAAATATGCTTTAGTAGTCAAACACAAGGAACCCTTACAGCTTTGGCATGAGCGCTTATGTCATCAAGATAAGCTGCATGTAAAAGCTTTTCTTAAGCAACATAATCTTGAGGTTAAACATGATGACAGTTTTTGTGAAGGGTGTGTGTTTGGCAAGCAGAAGCAACGTTCATTTCACCATCGACAGAATAAAACAACTGCAGTCGGAGAACTTATTCATGCGGATGTCTGTGGACCGATGCAAAAAGAATCATTGGGAGGATTCAAATATTTTCTCTGCATAAAGGATGATTACTCGAAGCTCCGGCGTGTATTTTTCCTCAAGCAAAAAGGTGAAGTCGTTGAGTGTTTAAAAATTTATTAAAGAGTGTATCACCAATGGAATTCCAATTAAGTGTTTAATGACTGATGGTGGTCGCGAATTTGATTAGAAAGAAGTGAAACGTGTATTGGAGGAATATGGCATTGTTTTTCGAATGACAATGCCTTATACACCTGAACAAAATGGGAGTGCCGAACGTGAGAACCGAACACTTGTTGAAAGTGCACGATCCATGTTACATGCGAAAGGTTTTTCGATAAATCTGTGGACAGAAGCAGTTAACACCGCTACTTTTGCGTTAAACAGAACTGGGTTTACTCGAGTTGAAGGCAAGTCACCTTTTGAACACTGGATGGGAAAGAAATACGTCATTCTACAACATTTTAAAGTGTTCGGGACAGAATGCTATGTTCATGTTCCAAAAGAACGAAGAAACAAGTGGGATAAAAAAGGTACACCTGGTCACTTTGTAGGTTATTGCTATAAAAAAGATCGTTTTAGAGTGTGGATTCCATCACAACAAAAGGTTGTAAGAAGTCGGGATATAATATTTTAGAAGGAAACTATTGGCACAAGTAATTTCAACAAAACAAGAAGGGCTAGTGCTGAGGGTTGCATTGATAAAGCTGATTTTGTAGTATTTGGTCGTTTAAACTTAGTTGGCGATCATCAAGAAACTCGCATAGTTGTTACCGACAGTGTTGATGCAGATGATTCAGTGGTTTCTAACAATTATGGTTCACCTATGGTGATGTTACAAAATCCAAACGAGGTTGGAGAAGCAAGTACCCTTGAAAGTCAAAAAAAAGAAATTCTGGTGTTCAAGAGACTAGAGAACCTCTGGCGATATTGACAGAGACAGGAAACAGGTATTGTTTCCCAATTTTGAACTATATTATGCTTGTTCAAGTTACGTAGAACCTAGTAATATTTTTGAGGCTCGGAAATGTAGCATAATGCGAGTAAGTGGGAATAGGTTATAAAATCGGAATTAAATTCGTTAAATTTTAATAACACATAGATTTTAGTAGATAGACCTCTTGATACAGATGTAGTGCAAAATCGATGGGTTTTTAAAGTTAAGGTTGATAGCGATAAAAACGTTAGATTTAAGGCTAGGTTAGTTGCTAAAGGGTTTACCCAAAAATTTGGACTAGATTATAAGGAGACATTTTCTCCTGTTATTAGACTAAGCACTTTAAGGTTTTAGCTTGCTTTAGCTGTAAGATACAAAATGAAAGTAGATCATTTAGATGTTGAGTCTGCTTTCTTGCATGGGAGTCTGAATGAAAGTATTTATATGGAATTGCCAGAGGGATGTTACGAAGGACTTAATAAAGTATGCTTGCTTAAGAAAGCGCTTTATGGTTTAAAGCAATCATCAAAAGTGTGGTACAAGAAGGTAGGAGACTTTTTATTAAGTATGTGTTTTCAAAAGTCTAGTTATGAGCCATGCATGTTTTTTAAATGTGTTAACAATTCACATTTCATAGTAGCTATTCATGTGGATGATTTCCTTGTTATTTCAAATAATGAGAATGAAAAAGAAAAAATGAAGTGTTTGATGGCTGAGAAATTTAGAATTAAAGATCTAGGACCAATAAGAGATTTTTTAGGCATTTCAATGAATGTTTTGATTTGAAAATACAAATATGTCAGACGAAGTATATTGACCGATTGTTGGAAAAATTTGGGATGTCTGATGCTAAGGTTGCATCGACTCCTTTAATTGAAGGACGTAAAATGGAGAAAAGTAAAATGGTTAGTGATGTTCCTTATCAAAACTTGATCGGATCGTTGATGTACCTAGCTGTGTGTACACGTCCTGACATTATGTATGCCGTCAGCTATTTAAGTCAGTTTAACACATGTTTTAGTGATAAACATTGGATCATGGCAAAGCGGGTGTTAAGATACCTAAAGGGTACACGTCACTTAGGACTAAGTCTAAGTTATACAGCTGGTTCTGAAAACATTACAGGTTACGCTGACGCTGACTGGGCAAGTGGAGAAGATAGAAAATCTTATTCAGGATATATCTTCGAATTCAATAACTCGACCATATCCTGGGAAAGCAGAAAACAAAACGCCATTGCTTTATCGACAACAGAGGTGGAGTATGTAACTGTAGCAGAAGCAGGGAAGGAGGCTATATTTCTGACAGGGCTTTTAAATAAAATAACAACTTTTGTATAGTGACAATCAGGGCGCTATAAAACTAGTAGAAAATTCAATTATTTCGTTTGGCTTTCCGTTTATTATTGAGAGCAAGTATCTGCATAACTTTAAAACATCGGACTGGGACAAAATTGTCAACATGTGAATCATTTGGCGCAATAAATGTGGCAACGTGATGGACTGCTAGATGTTGCTGTGGAAAACCTGTCGTTTATGGTGAACACTGGATCATATGACGATGAAATTTTTAATGGAGAAGACTAAATTAATTGATTTTTTATAATTGTGTTTTCTGATGTTAATAAGTAATTTTTAGAATTACTTTTAAAAATATGTAACTACATATTATATTTTGTAATGTTGTACTGAATCTTTTAGAAAAGTAAATGTGTAATTACAATTTATTTTGATAGTATTAAAATCATAAAGCGTTTCTCTGAAATAACCTTAAACAACAAAGTCTAAAGATTATCTACACGGATAACCTACGGATGATTTGAATTTCCCACCAAAATACTTTTTAATTTGAGTGCACCTTTAGAATTAAAGTGACACCAGCTACGCCTCTCCAGGGATTTTGTTTATTCAGGTTAACTGTATTTACAGGTGTTTAAATGATGTAATGTTACGTAAGTCCGTCAAAATAAATAAATAACACTGTAAAAACAAAGGTATAGGTACATGCAAAACAACTATTTTTAGGCTACAATGATTTAATTTTTTACTTTAAACAAGCATATTGTGAAAATTCAGCTAAAAATCATACAAAATAAGTGATTGCTCATATGTAGAAACAAACCGGAGAAGAAAATTGATAACATTAACCGAAATTATGATTACTATAAACCTTAGCCGGCTGATAACATTATCCAGGATTCCAATAAACCGCGTGCACGGTACATACTCATATAGGGGTTTTCCCGTCTACTTGAATCAAGCTAAATAGTGTTTGAAGTAAAGAAGACACTGAAAGAAGGCGAGAACCTTATAAAATTATAGACATAAAACTCGCCTCTATTGCCACTGTATTTTTTCATGAATTTTTAATAATAAAAGTTATCTGCTTGTACTCAAAACAATCAAAACTCTCTTCTTAAATGTCGTATGTGGAAGTCCTTGAATTGCTTATATAAATTAAGACTTGCTTTACGCCATCTACACACCGAGAAACGCATATTACTTCCCTAGCCGCTGTAGTTGACTGCAGCGCCCCCGCACTTTTTTTGAAAAACTATCAATTTATGAGAAAACGTATTTTTATTTTTCAGAACTCAGAACTTTAATATAATTTAATACGTAGTTTTGTTTTTGATGAATTGCATTTAGCATTGTAAAGCTTCGGCTTCGGCTACTCTTTCTTGATCTTTTGTAATTGTTGTCTCATTTGTTATATATTAAAAAGTACATTCTGCTTTTAGTAAATATTTTCATGTTCTTATAAATATTATGTGATTGAGGTATATTGTTAGAAAATTCATCTTACTTATATAATAAAAATAAACACTTTTTCGGTAAGAAAATTTTCTAATATCCTTTGTACAGATAGTTTAAATGTGACAACTGTCAAAAATACTCTGTTAAGCAATCATTGTTATTGGTCATTGTGTGTGCTTCTCTATATTGCAAATTAAACTCTTGCATTTTAACGTTAAATAAATGTTACAAAAAATAAAAACAATTTTGTTTAGGTACATTCTAAAACCGTGAATAAAATACGTATCGTAAATTATCATGTATGGTAATGTGCCAGTTCTGAAAAGTGTCTGGAAACTGCCGTCTGCCACTTCGGTAGATTCAAGCACATTAACTGTCCTGAAAACTGCCTTTGCAGTAGTGTCCCAATATCAACCACTGTCCTCAAACCTGCCAAACTTATTTGTCCTCATATCTGCCAATATTGGAAATATAAAAAATATAATCGTTTAAATTAAAAAAAACTTGCATACATTGATTTCACGGGACGTTTAGTATCGATTACATTAAAAAAAAAATATTGGTCTTGAACCTGCCGTGTGACATATATATATATATATATATATATATACAATCAGAATAGTGCAAAAGAAGTAGAAAGTTGTTTTGAGTTCAATCTAGGCTCTTTAATAGAAAACTTTAAAACACAATTAATTAAACAATTTAAAAAGGTTACATTATAAAGTTTTACCTTGACTATTGTTTCTTATTAAAAGGCTAATGCTTATTGCATTTTAATAGATAATACAGTTTTTGAAATAGCAAATATTGTGATTGATGCTCCCAACTCTATCTCACGGATTGGGAAAAAAATTAAGACATATGCCCCTCTATACCATTACCCATTTAGTTCTTTGAAGTTAAATATAAGTATTCTAAGTGATCTTGATAATGAATTAATATTTTGCCCTATTAGCAATGTGTCTAGTAAGTGTATGGTGTTTCCATCTACCGGTAATTGGGTATGTTTACCAATTGTTCACACCTTATGATAAAATATGAATTGCTGTATAGTTAACAGTAAAACACGTTTTTTTTTAATAAAAGTAGTATTTTGTGATAAAGAATTAGTGGTTCAGATATGACTATTCTGGGAAGTTAAATTCATAGTAATTAAGTAAGGCTTATTTGTAATACGCAATTATTTTGTGAGTTTTTTAGTTATTTTTTTTACTGAAAAATTGAAGGTTTTGCTTCTCAATTTTTAAATTCAATTTTAGTGATTGTATATATTTCAAAAGTTAATAGCTGTATTGTACTAAAAATTGAGAAAAAGTACTGCTTGTAACCTAAACATCTTTCAGTTCCTAAAGACATTAGTGAAACTTTCAGAAAAATAAATAAATGTTGCAGTGTTAATACAATCAATTTCTCAAACTACTAACTTGTGTAACCGTACATGTGACACGTTTGTATTAAAAATAAATCACATATTAATTTAAGGATTTTTAGACTAGATCTAAACTCTGCACATAACAGCATTAAGTTTACTATGGAGTTAGAACATAACAGCAGTCTAGCCTTTCTTGATGTACTAGTGATAAAGAAAAATAACGGAAAATTGGGGCATTCCGTTTATAGAAAGAAAACGCACACTAATAGATACTTAAACGCCGAATCTCACCACTATCCAGTACAGAAGAATACTGTTTTGCATACTTTAGCCAAAAGAGCTATACGTGTGTCAGATAACGAAAATCTACAAAAGGAAAAGGAAACATTGTTGGAGTCCCTACAACAAAATGGATACGGGATCAAAGAGATCCAAAACGCATGGAAAAGAGCAATAAATCCAAAAGTCAAAGAAGACTTATCACCTCCTACTAGCACCGCTTATTTACGTTACTGTATGGGTTCAACAGACAAAATAAGCAGGGTGCTAAAGAAACATAATATTAAAACTGTCTTTACGACTAAGGATACCCTGAACACCTGGTTTACATCTGCTAAAGACAAACAAGGGGCTCTAAAACATGCCGGAGTTTACAAAATTCCTTGTTCCTGTGGATCAAGTTATATAGGACAGACGGGACGTTCTATTGAAGTTAGAGTAAAAGAACATATGGCTGACTGCAAACACCGCAGAGTTACTAAATCAGCAGTGGCAGAACACGTGTGGAACCAAGGACACACGCTGAACTTTGACCAAACTAAAGTGTTGGCTAGAACTCCTTTCTACTTTCCCAGACTAATCCGCAAAGCTGTGGAAATAAAAAACATCTATGTAATATGAACTGAGAAGACGGTTTAAGACTCAGCAAATCTTGGCTACCAGTATTATATCCTCTAAGACAAAGATCGACCTTCTTGGAAAGGACACAAACACTTACTCCGAGTAATAACGAAGTCAGTCAAGCGGTAACGGAACGATAAGGTTCGTTAATCACCCTAATCGCTCTTGGTATAAATATCGTCATTTCCACTTTTTCTTTCAGTGACATTTACCACTCTAAAGATGCAAGCTGCAATGTCTTGCGAAACGTCAGTTTGTTTGGGTTCACGAACGACAATACGGCAAAGACCAAGTTCTACTTCTTGTTTTGGCTCTCAAGAAGAGACTATGACCAAGCCTAAGTCTGGGTGTTTTACTACGACGCGGTCTAAGCCGAAAGTCGCTTATAATTTTAAACATATTTTTTTAAATTTTTATATGTACTTATTGTATATTTTTGCAACTTTATTTTGTTATACACATAAATAAACTATAACACACTATTGGAGGAGTTATTACACCAATGACTGAAAATGTAAACATTAGTGTTAAATTAAAATAAAATTAGATTTAGAAGAAAAGTTTTCAACATCATACACGTTGCGGGTACCCCTCGGGGAAAAAAATTTCGAGAAATTCGTCTCATCTCTATCTCTCTGGACGGATCTTCCAAAATACTAAATTAGTCCTTCTCTTTTAGGTAAGTTTTTATTTCGTTAAACCAGCGCTTGAAATCACTTAAAGAAATATTAGAACTAGCCTTGGTAACAAACTCAGTAGTCAGTTCAGGACGTCTCTTGAAAAATATTTGGTACCATCCGTTTTCTGGGCAATTATTAACAAAAGCATTTGGTCTTGGCTTCATACCTAGAAGATGTTTCTCGGAAATTCTTTTCTATGACATTCTAAAATCTATTCCACTAATGTCGTTTCTTCGTTTTTAGTCAAAACAGGTGCAAGACCATGTTCAGTTTTTGTAAACTTTTCATTTTTTCTGAATTGTAACGTAGCACGTGGTATTTAAAAATTTATTGCGGTTTTTTTCAACTTGTTCCTCTGTGTGTTTATTGCTCATTTTATTCAAAACCAGCTGTGACAAGAAAGAAAACACATAATTTTAGTGCATAGTTATGCATTTAATTTATCTTTCACTGAAGTACTTATACATTATCTACAGGTAAATCCAAAAAACCTAAATATTTAAAATTACATCAATTTTTAGTTATTGGCCATAAGGGACGGTATCAATCAATTCACATTTACAACTTCGTAGTTGGACGTATCAATTCTATTAAAAAAAAACTTACGATATGACGAAACTAAAGGAAACACCTTCACTTACGACGCAATGTTAAATATTTGTTTGATTTGTGCGATAGTAAGAGTGGTACTATTGACACATGGAATTTTCAGTGGAAAAGGTTGAATCTACAGTGTCGACAGATTATACAAAATATTTAAATCTTTAAAAATATAACCTTGACGTTTAATATTCGCCTTTTAATCAGGAACCTAGATCGGACCGAAATAAAACTGAAAACCGGACCGAAACCGGTATTTTTAGTGTGACGGAAACCGGAACCGGAACCGAAATTTAGCTAATTTAGATTTATCCAACAACACATTCAGATTTTTTTAGGCGCGTCAGATTACAACTTACGCCACTCATCTGAAAATAATACGTTATGCACTAAAACTAGTTCAAAGGCTTTTTGTTATTGCAGCCAAGCAAAATTTACGTTGCGGTTCAAAACTAAAGTCGGATAACTATTGAGCTCGTTGGACATATTATAAAGACGGTATAAGGATACAAAGAATAATTTTACAGAATATGGTGTACTATGGAATACGTTACCTTTGCAAGTAAATTCCCTAGTGTTACGTCGTGGTCGTTCTACAATTTGCAATATCTGTACATACATACACTGGAGAAAAACAACTATTCAAGTTTTGCTTTTATTGAAAAGATTTATTGTTTTACTTGTTCTTTAGATTTTCGTATATGTAGGTATAACACCTCCAATCTCACACAGACACGCCAAAGTAACGTTTCACGAAAGCAATTTACATAACTAATTTAGCATTAACTGAAGAAATCGAGGCAGAAATAAAATAAGTTGTCGAATTGAGTTCTAAGAAAGCTAAATTTGGTATTTATACTTGCATTTCTTTTGTTTAATTAGTTGAAGTCTTGTTTTCGTTGCAGCAAGATAATCGTAATCGACTACAAAAAGTACATTTTGTTTTAGATCAGTGTCAAAACGAAGAAATAAAGATTGATAATTATTTATTTATTGTAATTACTTTATTAACGATTTATTTTGTAGATGATCAAGAGTTTACCGCATAATTAAAGTCAACAGTCAATCTCCATTTTTTAAATAGTTAGGACCGGCCTGAAAATTTTAATTGCAAATATCTCGACAATCGGCGACTGTAGACCAAATCTTTAAAGAAAAATTTTCCATTTAACGTACAAGGAAACTATTCTATGAGTTTGTACTCGTTTATCAGAAACAAACGTGAAATGAATTATATTTCTTGTAATATAGTCAAAACATAATAAACAAAATGATAATAACATAAATTGAGGACTAAATAAGGTGATCTTTTGAACGAATGAATCTTCGGTTTATAATATCATCTGATAAGTTTGTAAAACACGTTTATATAATTGTCTATAACAATTAATCACTTAATGTTTGGTAAAAAATATCCATGATACTAATCTTTTCCTAACTTCTGTAAGCTTATGTTCAGTTGCATAAATCTGGAACCGAAAAATACCGTTTCTGACTATAGGAACCTAAACCAGAACCAGAACCGTTAAAAAAACTTTAACTTAACCCAGAACCGTACCAGAACCGATACTACGTTTCGGTCCAGGTCTCTGCTTTTAATGCAAAGTGATCAACAACTAGAAGGAGGCCAACAACTGTATAGTTTACTCTATTGTTGCAAAAGTAGACAATTGATCAATTGAAACTGTCAAGAGTCGTGACTTCAGATTGGTCCTGTTTTGTGCTTTTCACACAAGCGAATGCTTGTTTATCCTTTATGCTTTAAGTTTTTTGGCTCTCTTTTGTTGCCAATTTTTTTTAAGTTGCATCAGAAAGTTTCTACGATATGTCTACTTTTTATATTTAATTGTGTTTGATTTTGTTTCTTTTTTAATACTTAATTTATGTTAACTCTATAAATAACGTGAAAATACAAACAACTATTTGCAGTGCTTGTATATACCACAGAGTTTGCATGTTTTTTTAGGTTGAAGCCAATAACGACTTCTTTTGTATTTAGTGATTTATCGTTCTGATTTTTTCTGCTTTAGATTTAGCATTTTGATAAACTTTTTTCCCAATATCTGTACACTGCATTACCTAAAAAACAAAAATCTTTTTAAAAAATACTTTTAAATTTAAGTATTTTTGTATTCTTGTTATGTGTCTCATATATAGGGTTTTCGATTTACCAAAACCAAAATATAAAAAAAAATAAAATTTTAATAAAAAAACCGATGTCATGGAATTGTAAACCCAAGTACACTATTTCTTATTTAATCTAAGAAGTACATTTACATTTAAGTATCATTACATTTTACTTGTTTTATGAGTAATTATAAAACCATAAAACGAGTAATAAGAAATAATAAGAAACAAGATTTTATTTATTTTAATAAAAAAAACAGAACATCATAGCAAATGTTTAAACAAAATTGTCGTCTAATATTTGCTAATTGATATTGTGATATTTTGTTACACTCGGGTTAAATACTTTTTTTTAGCATTTCTACATTTTGACATGTTCGTCTAGAATAAATCTTAGATTTTAAATGTTTCCAAAGAAAAAAAATGTTGGGCGAAAGATCGGGGAATCTAGCAGAATTGTTAATTACACAATTTGGACTAATGACTTTATTGGAAAAACTGCCATTTAAGAATTGGCGCACATCTTGACTGTTGTGTGCGGGACAACCATTCTTCTTAATCTAAATATCTATCAACAACTACAAGAAGCGCTTTCTTGGTATGTTTTCGAGTAGGAAAAATGGTCTTATAATGTGATGAGCTAATATTACCACCCAAACAATAACTTTTTGTGAATATTGAATTCTGGTTTGTACAATTTGGTGTGCATTGTGAACGTGGATTCGTTCTTAAACTTCCTATCTGCATTACATTTTTCAATCATATAGAAGCAATACGCATTCGTGGTATTTATAAATTATAAGTGCGAAATTTGTGTTTTTTTTAGATTTGCAACACTTTGGCGTTATGCAAACCAAAGTACTTCGCTATTGGTTTTTAACTTGCATTGAGATTTTTAGCTACTGCCGTTAAAACATTGAAAGTGTTATTTTCTTCGTTTGATGTAAGTTTTGATCGTATTGATTACTCTAACAATAAGTTAGTACTATCTCTGTAGTTTCAAACTTGTGTATTATTCTGTAAATCCCTGAAATATGCTGAGAGAATTTAAATATCATAAACCTAATTTTTTTAAAATACAATTTTTAATTTTTTTCCTACAAAATAATAGTTTACACTTATTTTCTAAAATAATTATAAAAACAAATAATTCAACAATAAAGATTTAGCAATGAAATCTTTATGATGCGTTTTCCAACTCACCACCCAGTACAGCAATATTCTTTGCTTAATTGTCGTTTGTCACAAGATTCTTTCCTTGTCTCGTTCTTCTTAACATTTTGACGTTAGTTATTTTATTTGTTCACACTATTCTCAGCATTTTCCAATACATTCAAATTTGGATTACTTCAGTTTCCATACCTCAATCTCCTTCAGTGTCTAGGCCAGTGGTCGCCAACCCGTCGATCGCGAGCTACCGGTAGCTCGCAAAGGCAATTGTAGTAGCTCGCAACATATTTTATAAGGTTAAAAATCATAGATGCTTTCTTAAATTTCGCAAATTCTCACAATAAACAGAAGCAGTGGCGATACTGCAGTGAGCGATCTGCCACCTACGTCACCATGCTAGAATCGGGTAGGACCGCAGCGAGAACGATCTGGTCCGCTTTGAATGTAATATGGCAAGTAGTAGTAAGAAGGTGAAAACGTACCATTTTCATTCCGAATAGGAAGAACAGTATTTGTTCACAGAAGTTAAAGGCAAAAATGTATGTTTGTTGTGTAATACTTCTATCTCCGTTGCGAAAAAAGGGAATATTGAGAGGCATCATAAAACTGTACATTCGAATTTTGAAAAATCATTTCCATTACATTCTGCCGCCAGAAAGGAAAAATTGAAACAATTAAAAAACCAATTAAGTGGGCAACAGTCAATATTTTTAAAAGCAGTCGATAAAAATAAGGCTGCAACTGAAGCATCATACCGTGTGTCCCAGATAATTGCACAAAAGAAGAAACCTTATGAAGACGGGGATATGGTAAAACAGGCATTTTTAGAAGCTCCAGATTCGTTATTTGCTAATTTTATATTGTATTATTATATTTATAAGTGTACAGTTGTCGATTCGAAAGTTTGTAGAGGGTATTAATAATTATTGTCTCTTCTTCTTGACAAAATTGCAGTAACGATAAACAAAAAATAATTTATATCTTTAAAAAATTTGTTTATCAAGCAGTTAACTAGTTTTAGAGGTACTTCTAAATCACTACATAATTTGATGTATCCGATAAAGCAGCAATTGAATCAGCAATTCTCTAAAACGTTGAGATTATTTCGAAAACCAACTTATACAACATAGTACACAGAAATAAAATACGATGTGTTTGTCAAAAATAAAATACTATATTGTAAAACGAGTGTTACAGTGACGACGATACAAAAATAAATTGTATATTGTTCATACTTCTTTCTCCGTTTTGCTTTAATTTACATTATGTGATATAATTTAATATATATATGATAAACATTATAATAAATGTATAGCAGCGATTTTCTATAGGTATGTTATAGTTGGTAACAATGATCAACATTTGCTTATTTTAGAATTTAAAATTTGAACATACTTTATATTGTTATTATTATTCTGATAATCTTAAGATCAAATAAAGTCAATACATTAGATCTGACATTTATTACTTAGTACCAACCTTATAGATTACATACTCAAAAATCACTACTTTCGATTGCACAAAGTTGCACTTTGTAACAATGTTTTTTAGAAAAACAGTTGGACAAAGTAGTCATTGCACATGCGAAATAGAGAAACTGTTTTGATTAATGCGTATTATTTTAGACGATAGCGATTTTAAGAAGAGCGTAAGAACAAAAATGTTATTACAGAATAGTTTATTAATATCATAACTAAAAAAGCTTACTAACTTGCTTTAAAAAATTAATCTTGGTATGAACGGCGCGCCTTTCATTGCGATCTGAAGATACTGACCGTTAAAAACAAACAAAATTAGATATAAAAAATGTGGAGTGTAATAAACTAATAGTCAGTTTTGTATTTTAAATAAATTTATTTTTTGCGAATTATTTTTTGTGACTAAAAGATTAAAAAAACAATTGAAGTGTTTGCAATTTTTTTGTTACACGTACATTTACACATTATTATTAAGAAACATACGTTTATGTGTATCAACTTTCGTTAGTACTCACACACAAATGTTTCACAAAAAATTTAAATATGTAAATATCAAGTGATTATTTTCACATTTGGTGATTGACTTGCCCTAAATATCAGTTTTTATCGTACATACGGCGTAAGCCGTAAAAATGTACTTACTCATATGCGTAATGTTTTTTTAAAGTAAAATTCAGAATGTCATGCTTTTGATGTGGTTAATTCACTTTATATTTTCGAACAACAAAAAGTAAATTAGTAGTGTCCCAAAGTATAGATTGTAAAGCAATAATTTCTCTTTGCACTGGGTAGTTATTTTGTCGCATAGCTTAACCTAGTGGAATTGGAAGAATAGATAATTCCTTCAATTATAATAGTCGCCTGTAAGTCTACATATTCATATACACGGCGACTATTAGTCTTGAATACGGCGTCAACTGGTAGCGACGGCTGGCGTCGCTGATGACTCACCTCACCGTTTCCTACTTACCAATTCACTCTTTCACATGTACATAAACAACTGTAATTCGCATTTACGTAGATAGATTATGAAGGTATGAAATGCGTAGGGGTTGCTTATTTTAGACTTATTAGACTTATTGATTTTATTACGCCGCGTATCATACTTAATTCCATTATCAGTATGCCAAATGGTTAAAAGGAAATTGCAATAAAACACTGAATGAGTTTTAACAACGTTAGTATCGATAAAAAATGATTGTTGAATGGTACGTCATTAGTTGATAAAAATGAGTCTATACAAATGTACACATCAAACACACCGATCTGATCGGCTTTGTTGAAATCTGCGTTTGATAGATATTTGATATAATTTATTC
Source organism: Aquatica leii (assembly GCA_035610365.1). Taxonomy (NCBI): domain Eukaryota; kingdom Metazoa; phylum Arthropoda; class Insecta; order Coleoptera; family Lampyridae; genus Aquatica; species Aquatica leii. The sequence continues at coordinate 107,465,847 of CM069432.1, forward strand.
ATAGAATGAGTGCAGTACCAATATGCCACATAAGAGGCTTATAGCTCCAGACACATTAAAATGACATCAAATATGCATATTGCGCTCTGAATTTGCTTGAGGATTTTGGTTAAAGACAGCTTTGTAATTCTAAATTTTAAAAGCTTTTATACTACCTACGTCGTGCATTTCCTCGTATTCATTTTTCATGTATTTTTTGCTCGTTTCTTACGTATCACGTATGTAAGTACAACTTCAAACACTGAAAAAATTCTTATGTTTAAAATTGGTTACCTGTACTGATTCTATAGTTGAGCTAAAAGATTTGAAAGTCAAGAACAAACTAACCACTACACACTTGTAATTAAAATGAAATTACTTTTTTGTATAGTCAATCTTACATATGATAAATAAAATAGTAATGCAGTAGAAATCGCTTAGGTAATAGTCGGTTATTAAGTAAAAACGTTTACAAAGTAAAAATTCCTACAGTCCAGGCATACATCAATACGGCACTTGTAAACATAAATTATTTAGTAGGTTCAGCTCGATTATTAAATAGTTTTTAACGGTAAAAAAGACGTTCAAAATTCGTGTCTGATATAACATCTTAAGTAAGTTGTATACATTTTGTATGTAATCATTCGAGTATAAAAAGAAGCATCTATTGTTAAAGATTGAAGATTAAATATGCAGAAAAATTATATTTATAACAGGTAGTTAACACTCTATCTAATGTTTATAAAAGTTCAAGTGTATAGTTAATTTTCTTTAAAATCTACACTACTCTTTCCATTCTCTATAAAAACAACTAAAAGGGACAGTCCGGTAACAGTTTTACGTATAAAATATTTTATAAAATTTTTGAATAAGAAACTTTTTGACTTTTATAATAAGCTTACTAAGTAACTTCGATTAAAAAGTAAATATGTCAATAGTTCATTGAGATACTTACAATACTAAACACGCTGAACAGATGGAAATAAATCTCTCCCACAATTTTTTTATCGTTATCGTTTAATTCAAAGTATGCGGCAAAATTCCATTAAAAGTATGATTCACTTCGTAAAATTATTGTGTAGAAAACACTCAGACTTTTTAGGTACAAAGTAGAAAGGAGTTTCTTTTTCTTACTAATCCGTATAGCTGTAGAAAGAGAAAAACATCCATGTAATATGAACCGAAAAGTCGGTTTAATACTCAGTAAATCTTGGCTATCAGTATTAAATCCTCTAAGACAAAGAACAACGTTTTTGGAAAGAACACACACACTTACTATGAGTAATAACAAAAGCAGTCAAACGGTAACATTCTCCTTTAATAACATTTACCACTCTAAAGATGCAAGTTGCAATATCTTGCGAAACGTCAGTTTGTTTGGGTTTACGAACAACAATATGGCAAAGGTCAAGTTCTACTTCTTGTTTTAGCTGTCAAGGAGAGATTAGGACCAAGCCTAAAAAGTCTGAGTGTTTAACTACGACGCGGTCTAAGCCAAAAGTCGCTTATAATTATAAACAAAAAAAAATCGCGAAAGATTTTATTTTACCTAAAAAGTACTTATAAATTGTGGTACTTTTAACTTAGTACCCGTATGTGTGCCTAGGACTTTTTTTACCAAGCACTTGTACCTGTATCTGTGTACCAAAATAAAAGTACCTATTACAACATTGTATATTTGTTAAGTATTTAATACGGTTCTAAAAAAACATTCATTTTGCTGACATACTCTCCAGATCTATCCTAAAAACAAAATTTGTGGATCTTGAAATATTTGATATGCTCTATTCTCTATCTAGACATTTACCAAATAGTGATAATAAAATTACCGAATTCAGAAATTACACAGCCGCTCACAAAATTTCTAGCAAAACTCTTTGAGTATTATTACAAAATATACCCAAAAGGAAAAGACTTTTCTTATAAAATCAAACTACATTATCAAAATAAACATGACATTTACATCAGAACTGGCATAGTCTTCATGCAAAACAAAATAATCGTACTTGCAAGCAACAAAAGTCAATCATCGAATCATAGCACAAAAGTCACATTAGAATTTGCAAGACTATTGACAAGGCCAGACATTTATTTTATTGGCCACTACTACCGCACTTTACCCCCAAATTTAAATTTAAAAATTTTATAATTTGGTAATAGTTCATACTTGTCATTATAGATTATTTTTCACATTGGTTAGTATTAATTCCAATAACAAATGAAAACTCTGATGCCTCAACAATTAACAAATGCGATGCAAAACATGCTCACCCCATTATTACCAAAACAATGGCTTAGCAGAGAAAGCAGTGAATATCAGTAGACAATTGTTAAACAAAAGTACTTTAGAAAAATTGGACTTTCGACAGACAGTCCTGGAGTATAATAACACTTATAGTTAACTTAAATGCATCTCCTTCACAAATTTTAAACAGCCGTACGCTAAAGACATAACTCCTTAATAAAGTAATAAACTACTGGACCCCAGAATTGAAGTTAATGTTTACAAAAATGTATGTACAGAAATGGAACAAATCAGAAAACAATATAATAAACATGCAAGACGTACATCAACAAAATACGAAAATAACAACAAAGTAGTTACAAAAACGAAAAGTGACAAATCCTTGCAAAAATTAATTTTTTTGAATGAACCGATATCTTACTAGTTGAAAAGAGAAAAAGATAATCAGACACCAATCAAATACAACATTCATAACAAATACTGATTTTAGTGACATCTTGAATCTGAGCTGTATCCACTAACAAAAATTCAAAATGGTAATAATTATGAAAATCTTATTAGATATCAAAAAATATCTGAAAATATTCCAAATAATAAAATACCAACTAAAAACAAAGTACTTTTTTCAGATATCTAAGCGTAGACGTATACTGAAGCAACCACAAGAATTTAATCTTTAAGTAGAAGATGTTTAATAATATTGTGTAACCAATACTTAATCATTATACAGTGTTCTAAGATGTTGCACAGTTGCGCATACGTTATACAAGCACATGTCTGCTCAAAATACAGAAAGTCAACGTGTTTATTGACCCATTGTCAGCTTTATCAACTCGCCTACATATCCATTAACTAAATTTTTATCAACTACATTAGTTTCCATTCTATCTCAAGTGTAAAAAACACAAAGGAATTAATTAATGCTTTGAATAGTTTTAAACTACCAACCAATTACCAAGATGTTAAACGTATATTTTTGATGTGGTGAACCTATTCCCATCTGTCCCACTATTAGATGTCTTGCCTATCTTAGATAATCTTTTGATTCGTTCAGATTTTCCTGACTTTGTAGTAAATTCGATCTCCAAGTTAACCAATTTTTGTTTCAATAATGTTTATTTTCAATTCAATAAAACGGTCTACAAACAAATACAAGGTTTACCCATGGGCTCGCCGTTATCTCCTATTTTAGCAGAATTCTTTCTGAATCATTTTGAAGTTGATTTTATACTATACTGATTTCCTCAAACATGTTTTACTGTGGAACCGCTATGTCGATTCAATCTTTTGTATTTTTTAAGGTACGAACCAAAATATTCAAAGTTTTTTAGAGTTTTTGAACATCAAGCACGCCAGAGTTAAATTTAAAGTCGAAATTCCTCTAAACAGTTCCCTAAATTTTCTCGATTTGAATATCTCTTTAGTGGATGGTGAATTTTTATTTGATATCTACCATAAACCTACTACCCCTAGCCATGTTATCCCATACGACTCTAATCATCCCTTCTCTCATAAATTAGCTGCTTTCTTACACTTGTTAAATAGATTACTGTTTACGCCTTTAAATACTTTCAATTACAATAAAGAGTTAAATACCATTTTTTTCATTGCCAAAGAAAATAGGTTCCCACCACATTTAATTAATATTTATCACAAAACATTCATGAAACATAAGATTAAGTCGGTCACAGTTCTTACACCGATTAGTAACCCGATATCTACCTATTTTTTATACCGTAGATACCACAGTTACACTATTTAATTAAAAACCTCTACAAAAACAACATTTTTCGAGTTTCTTACCTTAGTACTCCAAAATTACATAACCAACTTTCACATCTAAAAGACATCATTGAACCTATGGACCGTAGTGGTATCTACAATTTAGAGTGTAGTTGTGGCTGTGTTTATATTGGGAGAACTATCCGGCCTTTCAGTACCCAACTCAAAGAACACTCTAGATATATTTCCAATCTCAGCAAATCATTTTTTAATACTAATTCTATGAATCCACGTTTGCCGAACATGTGCTGCAACAGAAGCATTCGCTTATTAAAGCGCACATTATTCATCACGTACAAATATCGTCTAATAGATGTATTGGAGATAATCTATATCACTTCCCATAAAAATATCACCCTTAATGACAAAAATAATTTCATATAACTACGTTTAAATTATTAACTTTTACTTTACAATTTTGGTTATTGAGTTTCTACAATTTTATACGTCGTTGATATCTATCTAGTCCCACACATTATTTTTGTTTGTTCATTTTAACATTAGACTTACATATATCAGTTAGTTTGTTTAATTATGTAGTAGATTTATTTATTGTAATGTTTTATTTATACAATTTGTACAATTATATTCTTGTCCACATGCGTTAATGCTAAGTAGGTATCTAGTATTTATATCGTTATCTATAGTAGTATACTGTAACGTAATTAACACCTCTTATCATTATAATTTATGACCTGATTTAACTGTAAGATTCATTATAACTTCTATAATATTTGTTGTTATTTGATGATGGCCCATACATAATTAGAAGGTCGAAACATGTCAATTTTATGAGTAATAATTACATATTGGTTCGACATTGGTTTTTTGATATTTTTATTTGTTATAAATGGTGATCGTTTGTTCCTAGCAGGTGTCATATAATTTGCGATTTTTATGAATATATTTTGAATTTGTTTACGGGTTTGTTTAAATAATTTTATAATATTTGCAACATGTTATGAAACGTTTGCACCGTTGAGATTATTATAGTGCATTTCGTAAAATTTATTTGAATTTAATGTGTGTTTTTAAGTAAGGTTTACCATTAATAAATTTAAGTTTTTGTGTACTAACGTAAATACTGGTTTGTGATTAAATAAGTGGTTATATGATTTTCCTAATTCTATCGGTAATATGTAATTATTTATTTCCTTAATTTCTAGTGTGATCATGTGGATTATCGTCTTCATTTTGTAACAATGCATGTTTTTTAGTTTTTTTAATTAGGTTTCTTTTTAATTTTGTAGTTGTGCTTTTTTGATTTTTAAATGTTATTGTTCTATCAATGACATTTTGGAGTTTTACTTTCCTATGTATGTATGGTGGTAATTATTTCATTGAGGGTTTCTTCTAACATAAACAATTTGATCTGGTTTGTTTTTTCTATAGAGATTTGGAGTTGTTTTTGTTGATGTAGTTTTCCGTTATTTTATTGGTTGTTTTATCAAAGGGTAAAATATTTCTCTCATTTCCATTAATTATTTGAAAAGGTGTAAACTTAGTAGTATTGTGTATGCTGTTGTGTATGCCATGTGTAATTGTGTGTCGAATGATAAATTTGATTTTTCAATATTCGCTACTCGTAATGATTTAATTAAAGTTGAATTAAACCTTTCTACAATTCCATTAGATTTTGAATTTTTTGTGCATGTTTTGTAATGGTGTATTTTGTGTGATTTGAGAAATTCCGTTACTAAATTGTTGCAAAAACAGAGATCATTATCTGTAATTAATTTGAAAATTATTCCGTGATGTGACATAAAAAACGTTGAGTATTCCAAAATTGTTTTTGAGTTTCGGTCTAGTAATAAATAGGCTTGTGCGTATTTCGAAAATGCGTCTACTGTAGTTACAATAATTCTTCAGTTAATGTGTATCGAAATCTACTTTATTTGTATTTACTTCTTTTGGTGGTCTAGATAAGGCTTTTCTAAATTTCATTTCGTATTTGTATTCCATTAATTTAAGTTTCCACCTTGTTAATTTTGAGTTGGTTTCCGTATAGATAAAGTCTAAAATGTTTTGTTGCCTATTTTTATTCCTTTGTTTTTCTTAAAATTTCTTTTTAAAGAGCGAGTAATTTTAGCAAAGTCGTTAATGTATTTTTGGTAGTATCCAATAAGTCCTAAAAATCTTTTAATTTCCTTTTTCGTTCTTGGTATGGGATAATTTTTTGTTGCTTCGATTTTCTTAGGGTTTGGTTTTATTTTTTTGGAATTCTGTTTCCTTTTTGAATTTTTGAAATATTTACAATTGTCAAGTTGGAGTTTTAAATTATGATTTTGTAATTTTATAAATACCTTTTCTAACGATTTTTTGTGTTCCTCTAGGTTAAGTGAGAGTATAATTATGTTGTCCAAATAAATTAACCAATGTGTATTTATTAATTCTTTGAATACATGGTTCATCATTCTTTGAAATGTCACTGGTGCGTGAATTCAAAACGTCCGAATTCCGTATTAAATGCTGCTTTTTGTTTTGAGTTCTGGTCCACTTTTATTTGGTGATAGCCCGATGTAAAGTCTGAAACACTGAAGTATTGTGCTGTCGCTAACTTATCCAAAATATCCTCAATATTCGGTAAAAGGTATCGATCGTCTATAGTTTTTGCGTTGAATTGTTGGTAGTCGATGACCATTCAGGTTTTTTCAATTCCTGAAGCGCCTGATTTCTTTTTAACTAAATGTACGGGAAATCCTCAAGGTGAAATACTTGGTTGGATAACTCATTGATCTAAAATTTTTTGAATATGTGTCTTGATTTTTTTCTTTGTTTGTGAAGGGTCTTCGTCCTTTGTGATTATTTTATGTCTAATTAAATCGGTTGTCGTTAGTTGTTCTTCTGGTGCTTTAAAGATGTCTGTATTTTTTACACAATTTTATTATTATACGTCTTTTTTCTGTATTCATATGGTCCATTCGTATGAAGTTATTTAAATTTTTTAGATTATATTTGTTTTCAAAATAAAATTCTTCTGCATCGTTATGATCGATTTTTTCTTCTTGTAAATCGTTACTTTCAATCTCTTCTTCACTATTTGTTGGGATTATTAAGTTTACGTTGCAGTTGTAAATTTTGTAAATACTTCTTTTATTGTTATGTTGTTTATAGTTTTTTCTTTTACAAAAATGTCTTAGTTTTGTTTTTATTTTTACCGGTTTACTGTAGTATAATCTAATATTATCTCCATCAATGCGAGTTAGTAAATTATCTTGCAAGTCAATATTAAATTGTAATTTCTTTAAATCTCTAATTCTTATTAAAGCGTCAAAATATTCGTAAAAGTTTAACACGATAAATTTAAAATTACCAAAAGCTTTGAATTCATTAAAACATGGAACGGTTGCTAATGTATTAATCGTACTTGTGCCGTTAACTGTATTTATTCTTAAATTTGTTGGTTGAGTGGAATTTGGATACTTTGATATAATGCGCGAGATACAGTAATAATAATTTCGCTTCCAATGTCTACTAAAATGTTTAATAGCAGATCGTTTAATTTTATATACGGTAAACATTGTGTCATCTTAATTCTATCGTTGAGGTAGTTTTGGAAAAATTTATATTTGATTCGGTTTTGTCTTGTGTCATAATTTCTGTTTCGGGGACGGTTGATTAAAAATCGGTTTGGTTAACATTTTCTGTTTCTATCGGCACGTAATATTGGTTTGTTTCTTCATTATATACTATTAATTGAGGCTCAACTTCTTGAAAATAATTTTTTATAGTTGAAATGCCTGACATTAGCGTTTGTTTTGGAAAACTATTATTTTGATTAGGGCGAAATACATTTGAAGGTTGTCTATGAAATTGTTTAAATTGGTTTTGATTTTGTTGAAATTGTGGATGTCGATTTTGATTTGAAATTCCGAAATTATTTTAAAATGTTGATTGACAAGATTGTGGTGTATATTTAAAATTTGAATTTAGATTTTTATGAATTGGGTTGACTGTGGTTTAAAATTTATTTTATTAGGGGTGTTAAATATAGTAAAATTTTGTCCAGATCTCGCAAAATTGATTTCGTCTTGGGAGTATGTAATAGCTTGCTCTACTGTTGTTGGTTTTCTAATTCTAATCTGCATAGAAATTTGGTAAAGGACTAAAAGGACTAAAACTAATGCGTTCGTTAATAAAATTTCTTGTCTATGTGATTTATTTATTCGTTTAATTCTGATATTACTTTCCTAATAAAATTCTAATTCTATTTCCATACTCGATCAAATTTTCACCTTTATTAATTTTGATGTTATTAAATTCAATGGTTAATTGTTCTAAATCACGAGCAAAATCTTTAATTATAGCGTTATTTAAATCATCACGGGGTGATAATATTTCTGATGCTTTAGATCTAAATTTAGAAAAAATTACGACTCGTATTACTGTTTGAACTTCCGGTATGTTTTGATATCGCGTGTGTGCGTTATCGCATGCAGTGCAAAATGCATTTATTTGCGTTTCTTTTACGTCGAATATCGAAATGGTACCTAATTATATTTTAAAAAGTTGGTAATTAATTTGTGGGTTACTCATTTCTAATAAGTCTTCTTTGTCTAATGTCTTAGTGAATCTAGTAAATCCCCCGTTTTGTTTGTTTACTTAATTTAATTATGCAAACGCAATTTCCAATTAATGGAAAGATATAACAATTATCTTTTAAGGAAGTACCTTATTGTTAAAATAAACAATGTGAGAATTAGGTTTCCTACCTTGTTTTTGTTGTTAGTCCTTGTGCATTTATATATACAAAACAAAAAAGCACCACTAAGGTTCATTGTTAGTTGAATAGGTTCACTACTCGAAGAGCTTTCAAAATTTCTAGTAAAACAACTGCAACCGTATGCTGAAGAAGCCGAATCTTACGTAAAGAACGCAAGCCATTTCATCGAGCATATTAAAGATATAACGCTAGAACCAGACCACATGCTTGTAAGTTTTGACGTCGTATCACTCTTTACTAACGTTCCGGTCAACAAAACAATTGAAATAATACGAGCAAAACATCAAGTACGAGAAGACATCATCGAGTTAATTAAATATTGCCTCAAAAATACTTACTTCGTTTACAAAAATCAAATGTATAGACAAACAGTAGGGGCGCCTATGGGCTCACCGCTGTCACCGGTAGTAGCAAATTTCTCGAGCTATTAAAACGGTCATACTCAAACCAAAACTGTGGCTACAATACGTGGATGGCACGTTTATTATCTGAACACACGGGACAAAAGAACTGGACAAATTCCTAAATCATCTTAACGGAATGCACAACAAAAATAAGTTCACAATGGAAAAAGAAAAAGAGAATAAACTTCGATTTCTTGATGTGCTGGTAAAAAAGACGACCAACAGAAACTTCACTCACACCGTTTATCGAAAACCAACACATACGGACCGATACTTGAACGCCAAGTCTCATCACCATACTTCGCAACAACAATCGGTAGTAAAAACTTTCATCACAAATTCAGAATGTCTAACTGACAAAGAACACAAACATCTAGAAATGCAGAAAATACAATCCGCATTACAACAAAACCGATTTTCTAAAGACCACATTAGAAGAGCGTTAAGACCACGTCAAACAAGGATACAGAAGCAAGCGAAAAGAAACCTGATGCCACAGCCTTTCTTCCATATATAAAAAGTACCACAGATAAAATCAGCAAAGTTTTAAGAAAACACAACATTCAAACCATTTTCACCGTAAAGAAGATAAATCAAATTGTTCCCAATCCAAAAACCAAGATAGATTTGGAATAACAAGAGGTCTACAAATTTCCTGCAAAGATTGTGATGGCTGCTACCTGGGGCATACCAACAGAAGGGTTAACACAAGACGCGAAGAACACCGCAACGTCGTAATAAAACAAGAATCAACCTCATCACTAGCAGAGCATGTGAGAAAAACTTCTCATGAAATCAACTTTGACGAAACAAAAGTCATTGCGAATGTTGAACACAAAACAAAAAAGATCATAAGGGACGCAATTGAGATTGAGAAATTGCCAGATAGTCTCAACACTAACGATGATACACAGAGACTAGCAACAGCATGGAAGTCAGCACACACCACCACAAGAACACGAAGACCTACAACTTTACCGATAACTAAAATTGTAGCTGCCGAAGCAGAATGCTAAAAATAGAAAACCGACAACAGAACTTTTACCCGAAGCAGCGAACCGTACAGACAATTAGTCATGCGCACCAAAGGGTATTACAAGAAGAAAATATAAACAGCAAACAATCGGAACTGAAACCAGTCCACGTCTGACACGCAGTAAAACAGCAGCTCAAACAAGAAAGACCTGAAGATGACAAGTGAGATTTTGCCAAAACGTCGTCACGATACGAACGGTTTATTTCAAACCATATATTAACGACAACGCGGAGTAAATCCCGAAAGCCCAGTAGCTATATATATTTCATAGCTTTCTAATACTTTTATTATTGAATGACAATTTTTTTATGAAATCATTAACGTTCAGTTAATAAAAATTAATTTTTCTCAAAACAGTTAGTTAAACTCTAGCAGCTGTATTCATAAAAATACTTTTGAAACTTGTTTTATTTAAAACGTGTTTTAAGGCTTACAGAACGTTTTAACTTTCGTTCATTCATAAACGGTTTGTAAACTCTCGGTACACAAAATAGAGTTAAAATACCGATTTCAGTAAATTTAATGAAGTCGCGTTGGTAACGTCGAAACATTAGAACTATTTTTTGCGTTTAGTTACGTCTGTCAAGTAATAATTATAGTAATAATTAATAATGACAGATAGTAAAAAGAAAACAAAAAGTAGAAATTAGCTTGTAGAAGATAAGGTTTGTATCAATTTGAATGTGTTCAAGATAAATTATTTAGTTTTTTTAGCATAAATTTCAAGAATGTGTGCAAGGAAGGGTCAGGATAATTGAAAACAAAAATACTGACCCCAACAAGCAAAAGAAAATGCTGACATAGTTTGTTGGGTAGATAATTTTGCAATTGTTAATTTTTGGAGAGAAGTTTGGTATTGCGTAAAACACATCTTTCCTGAATGTAAACTGCTTATTTTTTTTAAATGCTAAATAAAAAATTATTGAAATCAATGAATTATATGAATTACATTTTATACCTAAAAGAAATCAAAATTCTCTTTCCGATCGTATGGCACAGACCAATGGGCAGTAAAACATATCGCTTGCCGTAATATTTAACTTAGGTACATTTTAAGAAAAAAATTAGGAGAATACAAACAATAAACTTGATTACAAGAGAATTAGAATAAGTAAAACTATGAAGACGTGTTGCCAAAAAGTACCAAGATTTGTAGCACCGCTAAGATGACAAAATTCACTTGAAAGCTCAGTCGAAGTCGCGAATTATATCAATTATATTATTTACAATATTAATGGATATTAATATCACCTATTGCATCCGTGTTAAATTAAATACAGAAACAAATTAATTTTCTTTTAAATAAATTTTTTTAGTTCAAAAAATCTGATTATACACAATTTTTTAAGTTAAAATAGGGTTAAAGAAGGCTAGGCCCTATTTTAAATATTGCTAAGTTACAACACTGTTACAAAAGGTTTGTTAAGCTAAAACGCGTTTATGAATATTGTTTTTTAACATTTATGCTAAAATAGATTTGAAGAGCTCTGTAACTAGTGTTGCCAACCGTCCCGTATTTGCCGGGACGTCCTGTATTTTTGATATAAACTTAAATGTCCTGCCGGGACAGACACTGTCCCAGACACTGTCCCGTATTTTAACCGTCTTCGATATTATTGCGAAATCGATAGCGCTACATCTGACAAGACATACAATACACGAATACACCCACCTACCGCATGAAAGTATGACTCAGCTCGGCTATCAGTTTACCACTGCCATTGAATAATTAGTTATTAATGGTAGGTACTGTCGACTACTCGACTACGTAGTACGGGCCGTTTCCCGCCCTCTGTACTCTACGTTTCTGTTTATATTTTGTTTATTGTCTACCTCACTTCCTTTCTAGAATTAGTGTTAGCTAATTGTTTTGCAAAAACCATTGAGTAAACACGTGTTACGTTCGTAATTATCTCTAAAACTACCTAAATATAAAATGAGTGATTTTAGTGACAGTGACACAGATAATTTGTGTAAAAGTGATGGAATACCTTCCAAGAAAGCCAAAAGGCTTACTAAGTATAATGTAAACTGGAAAAATAGTTATTTGTGGTTAAGACAAGTGAAAGAAAACTCGTACAAGGCGTCCTGTCGCCTATGCAATAAAGAGTTCTCTTGTGGGTATGGTGGCGTTGCAGATATAAAACAACATGCATCTACTAAATCTCACATGGCTATTGTTAGCAGTAGAGCATCGAGTACCTGAACAAAATATTTTATGAAGCCTGAAACATCTGCCTTGGAGACGAATGACAAGATTGCTGCTGGGTAACTGACATCAGTTTATCACACGGTAAAGCATTCTCTTAGTTACAGTAGTATGGAGTTTTAGCTGCGGAAGAACAAAAGCGGAAGCTATTGTATGCGAAGTATTGACCAAAGAATCTCTTAAAAATATTTTAAATATCATCCAAAAAAAAATCTATACTTTTTGATTGCAACAGATGCAAGTAATAAAAAAAACAGAAAAATGTTTCCAATATGCGTACAGATTCTTTGACTATGATACTGGCATTGAAAATCGTCTACTGGAATTTGTAGAATGTCCGATGAATGTGCAAATCAAGTATCGAAATGATTAATAGACACATTGGAGAAAAACGGATTGTCTTTAAATAAAGTTTCCGCATTCGCCGCTGATAACACTAACGTAAACTTCGGCAGAAACCATTCCATTTATACACTGTTGTGAAAATAATAAAATTGTCAAAGCTGGTTGCCCCGTCCATATTCTTCACAATGCTGCAAAATACAGTACTGATAAATTGGAAGTGGACGTAGAAAGTTTGATACTGAAAATATGTAGTCACTTCAGTAGATCTGCGAAACGAAGAGCGGACTTAAAACTACAATTTGAAGCGAATGAAATGCAATGGGGAGAGATAATTAAACATGTTGCGACGAGATCTTTATCTCTTGGTCCTGCTGTCAAAAGAGTCTTAAAAATATGGCCTGCAATAAAATCGTCTATTAGAGAAGATAATCACATCTGAAGAAGAAGAGAAGAAAACTTTGGCGTATTTGTCATTCCTTCATAATGTTATGTTTTCAGTAGAAGCAACAATGAAGAAGATTGAATCTGATTCTCTATCAGTTGTTGAAATGCATGCTCAAATGCACGGGATTCGTGAAAAGATTGAGCAAAGAATAAAAGATAAGTTTTTTGGAAGTCAGGCATGAGAAATAATGGGCGGATTAAGTATTAATGCAAAAGAATTTATTGAAAACGATTTTCTACAGTTCTACACCAATTTCCTAGGGTATTTATTACCACGATATGATTTCTCAGAAAACAACATCCTTTCCCAGATGTTATTTTTAAACTTGAAATCACCAATAAATTACGACCATTTCCAAAAGGCTGCGGAACTCTTAAGGATCGATCAGTTGAACATGGACTCCTTATACGAAGAATTTCAAATTATTAAAAAAAGCCTGGACATTGCAACGTCTTTTGATGACAAAAGTAAGGGTGCAATTGAGAATTGGATGAAAATCATGGAAGGGTTTTCCAAGAATGAAATCTCCAACATTTTTCTCATCATATCGTTCATCTTCAGTATCCCGAGCTCCAACTGCTTCGTAGAAAGGGTTTTTTCACAGATGGTATTAAAGTGGACTGATGTACGAAACAAATGTACCCCTAATTTGATAAAAAGTAAATTAATGATTATTTTTAATTATGATTATAGCTGCATTGATTTTTTTAAACATGTAAAATCAAACAGACATGTTAAAACTTACACATTCTTCGTTAAAATATAACAAAAAGCAATAAACCACAACAAATAATTTTGTTTTTCATTTGTACCGGGTAAAAAAATAAAATCCCGTTTTTTTTGGCCAAATGAGAGTTTGTCCCTTATGGCCTAAAAAAAATCTGGCAACACTATCTGTAACCCAATTGTAAATTTTTATAAATACAGTTGTAGGTTTTTTCAGGCGAACATTAAATTTGATTTTTAAAATGCCGGAAAAAAGCTCTAGTGCAATGTTAAATTAATTTGTCAAATACTTTAACGACTTTATAACTAACGGAAGTGTATAGTTTTGCAAGTTTATTGGAAAGTAAATGTAACAGCTACTAAAAAATTTCAAGTGACGCAACATTTGCTAACTGGAAGACAACATAATTTAAAAAAAATGACAAAGAACAGCAGATGTTGAATTCAAAGTGTGAACCTAAACGAGGATTTAACGAGGATTTTGTAATTCTGGTAATATACCATACGCCAAATTAAGAATTGAATTTTTAAAAATATTTTTAGACAAATTTACCAAACAAAATATACTGAAGTAGTCAACGTTGCGAAAAAGAGTTCAGAACAAACTGATTTGGGTATCATTAGATGAAACAACAAACACGGCGAAATATTGCAATTTTTTTGTTTAGTGCTTTAGGTGTGGAAAAAGAAATAAACAAATAGTATTTACTAACAATAAATGTATTAGAAAAAATAAATGATTTAACAATTGCTATATTTTTTAACGATACATTCAGTTTCTTGTGGCTGACAGGAATTTGCTACCAAAAAGTGTTGGTAGTTTTCAGCAATGCTGCATCATATATTAGTAATTATAAACAATTCTGTTAGAATTATATATTTAGCATGTGAATAAATTTTATGTATGTTATCATATCTTTAACTCAGATAAAATGGTTTTTTAAAGTGCATATTTAATTGCATATTTTTAATGTTTTGTCGCATATTTGCATACGTACATTGAAGTATTTCAGTGCATAATTATTCGAAGCCTAATAATTACACACAAATTGCAGAGAGCCAATAAGCAGACGAGTTACAACAAACCATAAATAACTGAGATATGAGCCTCAACGTTTATAATCCAAAACTATATTTGAGACATTAAATAACATGTTTCATCCAGGTAGTAGAAACTAGTTTTGAACAGATTCGTCTGGTCTGAAGCAAGAAATGATATCGCCTAATAGACGAAAGAATTTATAATTAACATTAAGTGCCATACTAAAAATGTGCACACGTCTACTATGACAGAATAGTAAATACATATTGACGATAACAAGTAATTCTAATATAAAAAAACTACATCATAGACGGTAGCAAAGTCAATTTTAATTTATGAGATTTTAAAACATATCTCTATATAAAATTACATCAGATCAAAAAATAAATGTAACAATAAACATTTTTTGTATATAAACAATAATAAATAGTAAAAACGATGAATGGAGTAAAGTTTGAAAGTGAATTGTTTCAAATCATCAAAATGACGATGCTGATAAAAAATGTCACTACACATTAAAAACATTAATTACGTGCACTAACAATGTCCAGTTGATAGATATGTTACCAACAGTTTTTTCTAACCGCAAGAAACTTTTATAAGCGAAAAATAAAATGTTCATAAAAAGAATTACAGCTGTATTCATAAAAATTTTCAATTGGTTTACAGAGCCTTCAAACCTATTTTAGCATAAACGTCAAAAAACACTATTTCTAACGCGTTTTAGCTTAACAAACCTTTTGTAACAGTGTTGTAACTTAGCAATATTTAAAACAGGACTGACTCTTCTTTAAACCTATTTTAACTTAAAAAATTTTGTATAATCAGATTTTTTGAAGTGGAAAAATGTATTTAAAAGAAATTTAATTTGTTTCTGTATTTAATTTAACATGAATGCAATAGATGATATTAATAATTAATGTAAGTAATATTATTCGCGACATCGACTGTGCTTGCAAGTGAATTTTGTCATTTTGGCAGTGTTACAATTCTTGATACTTTTTGGCAACACGTCTTCATAGTTTTACTTATTTTAATTCTTTTTTAATTAAGTTTATTGTTTGTATTATTCTAATGCTTTTCTTAAAATGTACCTAAGTTAGATGTTTTACGTCAAGCGATATGTTTTACTGCACATTGATCTGTGTCATACGATCGGAAAGAGAAGTGTACAGATTTCTTTTAGGTATAAAATGTAATGCATATAATCCATTGATTTAAATAATTTTTTATTTAGCATTTTTAAAAAATAAGCAGTTTACATTCAAGAAAGATGCATTTTATCCAATACCAAACTTCTCTCCATATAGTGCTGTTATTACTGCATCGTCCGTAATTTTTTTTTACATTTACAAATTTGCTTAATATTACTGCTAACGTTTTAAAAAAGTTATTCGAATTGTAATTAATCACACCAGACTTGCAACATTTTCTTACCAACAAACTATGTCAGCATTTTCTTTTGCTTGTTGTGTCAGTATTTTTGTTTTCAATTATCCCTACCCTTTCTTGCACTCATTTTTGAAGTAGATGCTAAAAACACTAAATAAGTTATTTTGAACACATTCAAATTGATACAAACCTTATCTTCTACAATCTAATTTCCACTTATTGTTTTCTTTTTAGTATCTGTCATTATTAATTATTATGATAATTATTACCTGACAGACATAACTAATAAACGCAAAAAGTAGTTCAAATGTATCGACGTTACCAACGCAACTACATTAAATTTACATAAATTGGTATTTTAACTCTATTTTGAGTACCGAGGGTTTACGAACCGTTTATGAATGAACGAAAGTTAAAACCTTCTGTAAGCCTTAAAACACATTTTAACTAAAACAAGTTTAAAGCGTATTTAAAAAAAAAGTATGATTCAAGTTTGATTCTGGATGGATCAATCAAGTAATATGGTGCTAAACGGGGTGAATAGGATCACTTTTGAATTTTAGAACTGTGTAACACCACAAGTAAAGGCTAACAGCTGTATTCATAAAAATTTACAATTGGGTTACAGAGCTCTTCAAACCTATTTTAGCATAAATGTCAAAAAACACTATTCATAAACGCGTTTTAGCTTAACAAACCTTTTGTAACAGTGTTGTAACTTAGCAATATTTAAAATAGGACCTACCCTTCTTTAAACCTATTTGAACTTAAAAATTGTGTATAATCAGATTTTTTGAAGTGAAAAAATTTATTTAAAAGAAATTTAATTTGTTTCTGTATTTAATTTAACACTGATGCAATAGATGATCTTAATATCTATCAATATTGTAAATGATATAATTCGCGACTTCGACTGAACTTTCAAGTGAATTTTGTCATCTTGGCGGTGCTACAAATCTTGCTACTTTTTGGCAACACGTCTTCATAGTTTTACTTATTCTAATTCTTTTGTAATCAAATTTATTGTTTGTATTCTCCTAATTTTTTTCTCAAAATGTAGCTAAGTTAAACATTATTTACGTCAAGCGATATGTTTTACTGCCCATTGGTCTGTGCCATACGATCGGAAAGAGGGTTTTGATTTCTTTTAGGTATAAAATGTAATTCACATAATTAATTGATTTAAATAATTTTTTATTTAGCATTTTAAAAAAAATAAGCGGTTTACTTTGAAGAAAGATGTATTTTATGCAATAACAAACTTCTCTCCATAGTGCCGTTATTACTGCATCGTCCGTTTTTTTTACATTTACAAATTTACTTAATATAATTACTGCTACTAATGTTGTTAAACAGTTATTCAAAAATCGAATTGTAATTAATCACACCAGACTTGCAAAATTATCTACCCAACAAACTATGTCAGCATTTTCTTTTGCTTGTTGGCGTCAGTAATTTTGTTTTCAATTATCCAGACCCTTCCTTGCACCCATTCTTGAAATTGATGCTAAAAAAAACTAAATACGTTATTTTGAACACATTCAAATTGATACAAACCTTATCTTCTACAAGCTAATTTCCACTTCGTGTTTTCTTTTTACTATCTGTCATTATTAATTACTACACTACCATAATTATTACTTGACAGATAACTAATAAACGCAAAAAATAGTTCTGTTTTGACGTTACCAACGCGACTACATTAAATTTACTGAAATCGGTATTTTAACTCTATTTTGAGTACCGAGAGTTTACGAACCGTTTATGAATGAATGAAAGTTAAAACGTTCTGTAAGGCTTAAAACACGTTTTAAATAATACAAGTTTAAAAAGTATTTTTGAATATTTTTATGAATACAGCTGATAGAATTTTGATATACATACCAAAACATGTGTTTACCTGGGCTATTCATTTTCAATGCCACTTTTATTTTATGCCAAGTCGTTTGCCATATATAAATTTTGTTATTCTCTCATCCTATTCACCTGCCATTGGTGAATAGAGTCGTCCATGTTTTTACTGTGTTCAATCGAATTTAACCTCCTTTGGGTTGAATAAGATTTTTATAGGAATGTGTATTTCTTCAATTATCAATACAAAACGTTTTTTTAAATTATCTAAGTATCATTATATTTAAAAATACAAATATTTATTGTTATAATTACATATTCAACCACTATTATCAACCACTCTATTTGAATGGTTTGTTGTATTCATATAAATTAGTTTTAAATCCAAGTAGACCACTTCCATATTTTTCGGGAGCTTATAGTTTTTCTATAATTTGTTGAAATGTAAAATTATATTCCTTCTTTACATCTGGAAATGTATACACGTATCCAGAATAGTCTCTAGCTATTTATTTTAAATTATAAAACTTGTGTTATAAAAAATTTATTGAAGGACCTGGATGTACTATACCCATTCTCTTTAGCGGTGTGAGGTAAATTTATAAGAAGCCAGTCTTCAATATTGATGTTGTCCTTATTGATAGAAAGCAAGATATTAGAGTTAATTGGCGACGACTGAGAAAACTCTTAATCTTCACGATCTTTGTTTTTTTCTTTATATTCAGACATAGAATCCATATCTAAATTTGAATCTTGAATGGTAAAGTGTTGGGTACTTTCATCAATGTCGTCAATTGTCACACCTCTACCAAAAGGAACGTTAATTTTTTGTTTTCGCTGTGTAGGCTTGTTCTCATCATATCTCATAGACTTTAAAACGGAGTTGTTAATGTCATCTTCCTTTCATTTACTGGATCTTGCACAAGTAGCATCTGTTGACTTCAATAGCTTTAAGCAGCTTTTTTAATAAACTGGGAAAGACATTTTTGAATACCGGCCTCTTTTCTTCCTGGTCCCTTTATACAGTTCTACTAGTTTTCTCCATTTCTTCAATGGGTTGAAAAAAGCTACGCCTAATAGTTGCGTCAAATGCGTGGAGTTGGCCGGTAAAAATATAAAACAAATATTGTTCTCGGAGCGCTCTTTTATTGCTTACACTAAAAAGTGAAACGTTAAATTGTCACCTATTAATATCTTCTTGCCGGGTAACTTTTTCAAATATGGAATGACAATTAAATGCATTCCGTCTTCGAAGCAATAACTATTGAACCATCCCGATTTGTTGCAATTATACTTAGTACGGAGTAGTTCTCCAGTTGTCCAAGAGTCATACATGTTTAAGGCTTTGTGCACTCCATAACATAGCAGTAATAATCCACTACCGAAAACAGCAAACATGATTGAGGTGTAATAGTGAAGGCTTCCACGGCCGGAATCTATACTAACATTAGAATGTCTTCCGGGTTTGGACCGTGTCATAGTTGCAACCGAAGCTGCCAACGTTTCGCCCACTTTCGTAAGGGGCTTCATCAGGGCGTGAGATAAATCGCAAAACTCAAACAGCAATCGAAATCTAACTAAGAACTTCTCAAAAGTTAGGTTATCCACTTGTAAAACATTCCATAACCTAAACTATGAAAAGGTAAGAAAGAAAACGATAACCTGAAAAAGCAAACGAAAATCTAACAAACCACTACCGAGTTAGGTAATCAACTTGTGAACCAAGCCAGATTCTAAACTCCGTAGAAGTGATTCTTCTTATCTATATTGTACTTTCTTATATTTATTTTCATGTTTCTCATTTCTTTTTCTATTTTTGCAGTATATTTATTTGCTACTTCATCTTCTTGCAGCTTGTATGTTTTCATTTTTATCTTCGTTTGTGAGTTTCTTTTTGTGCACTTTTTGTTTTCCTTAGTTTCCGTTACTATCTTCGTTTTTGATACTACCAGGGAATGATCAGTATATATTTCGGCGCCTCTTCTTACTCTTGTGTCTTTTATATCTTTTCTATATTGTTTATTTATTATTACGTAGTCAATAATCGATTTTTCTTTTTTGCTCACTACTTCTCTAGTATATTTATGGATGTCTTTGTGCTTGAGAAAGGATCCTTCCGTTTTTTCCTATTAATTATGCATCCCACTCTCCCTCTTGCTCTCTGGTTGTGTTTAACTCCCGCGTATACTAGTAAATTTCCGCTAGGTAGAATTATTTCTCCTTTACCTTTCTTTTTAGTTTTTGTTATTCCTAGAATATGTAGTTTTGCTTTGTTAAATTCTTTGTGCAATTCGTACACTTTTCCTGCTAAACCTTTTATGTTCCAAGTTCCTATTTTCCATCCATTCCTTATCTCTACCTTATTCGTTGCCTTGTTTGTTGTCTCATTAGACCGTCCAGTTTTCATATTTTCTGTATTTAGTTTTTCTCTAAGCCGTACGCGTTATTTTTCTTATTTGTTCTTCAAAGTTTTTACCTTCCGGGGACCTTTCTGGTACTTTTCTCTTGTAATTTGTGTTTTGACTCCATGTGTTTGTTTCTTGGTTTTCCTGTTGTGCCTGCCTTATTGTAAATTTTTAGTTTGTCGTAGATTAAATATGCTGTTTGTCCTTTTTCTCTAGCTTCTTTTAGTAGTGGTATTAATTTTTTTTTCTTCTTGCACCTTTTTTGTGTAGTCTTCGTCTATCCAAATATCTGATCCTTTTAAATTTTTTGCGCTGCTTAAAATCTTTTTTTTTTGCACTCGTCTTTATTAATTTAATTAATATTGGTCTTGTTTTTCCTTCAGTAGGTTTTCCTAGCCTTTTTGCTTCGTCGATCTCCATCTTTTTATCTAGGCTAATTCATATCTTGTCAATTACTATACAAACTTTTTCTCTAGTTACTTCTTCACACTCGTTTATATCCTCTTTGATACCTTTTATTATGAAATTTTTTCCTCTTATTTTTCTTTCCAGCATTTCTATTCTTTCGTTTTGCTCGGCCACTTTTTTTGTAAGTTTTGTGTTTTCCTCTTTAACTTGGTTTATTTCTTGTATTAACTTGTCCAGTTTTTCGTTTGTTTGCTTCGTGTTATTGTTTATAGATGCGAACATTTCTTTAATTCTTTCCATGTCCATTTCGATATTAGTTGTGTTTTAGGTTTTTATATAAACAAATTTTAGTAGTTTGTATTTTTACTAACTCTGCTGTTGTATATTTACAATGAGATGTTAAATTACGTATTTTTATAGATGTCGGTTATTGTTCTTTTAATTTAATTGATAACGTATTTTAATGATATATTTTATTAAATTATAGTGTTTGTGTCGCTAACCTTAAGTTATCCGTTATCGAGCGTCCTTGCCTTCGCGTATGTTGTGATTACGCACTTTCTTATTTTGTTGTAACTGTTATATTTATTTACTATAAAACCTTTTATGTACTTAATTATTCACGTTTGATTTATTGTTTGTTTCCACTACTTTTGAAAAACTTTGTATTAAAATTTTTCAAATTATGTTGAAATAAAGCCTGTATACAGGTGTTTTATCGCCAACGCTTTAATTCACGTCTAACTTTGACCACTTAAAATTTGTGTCATGGAATTAACTTTAAATTTTAAATCAAATATCTAATACCTAATCTGTTAATTTTAGAAAAAAAAATTATTTATTTTATTGGAATAAATTGTTAGGAAAAATTAACTCTATAAGAAACTGTAAAAAAAACTCGAATAATTTGCATACGTACAAAATTATATTTAAAAAAAAATGGCGGATACACCCACCCCCGGTTTCTTTATCAGACCCATCTTTTGATAGAACCGAGAGAATATGAAATGAACTAGGGTTTTTGGTTCGAGAGTTGTATTCAACACGTTTCTGTTTAAATTGGGTGTTCTTTCCCTGGTTCATTTCACTCTATTTTAAAAATGCTTACTCGTGAAAAAAAATGCTTAATTTACAAATAAACAATTATTCTAGTATAATGTGCTGGTAATAAATGGCTACCGTCAAACGTGTCCGGTAGACCAACGTTTATGGACTAGACCGTTTTACTTTACGCGACGGCCGGTAAAAATGTCACGTCAAGTTTACTGGTTTTCAGAAAAAAACTTTTATGTTTAGTAATCCTATTTGCAACAAAACTTGGCTTAAACATTTTAAATAGTATTATGTACTCAATCTTATTAGTATGTAGTTAGAAGTAACGGTAAATTTAAAGTCATGTAGTACCTACATACCTATCCAGAAAACACCAATTATTGGCATTATAAAAAATTACAAAATTATGAGGTATAATAAAATTATAAATTTAGTTTTGAATTAAGCGGTTAACTAATAAGAAAATGATTTTGTTAATCATTTAGCCAAATCGAGTCAACATCACTAAATAGTTTCTAATTTTTATGGAAAATATAAATAATATGTACCTATGGTCTTGCTTACATTATTTTTTTAACTACAATATTTTTTATTATGTGTTGGCTTTTGAAACGTTTCTTTACTTTGAAATAGATTTATGAGAATATAGCACAATTAAAACAAAATAACAAGCGTCAAAATTCGAATAAAAAATTTTGATAGTTTTTGAATAACAATTTAAAAATATTTTTTTTGAAACTAAACATTTTCAATATCAAATTTTAAAAAAATATTTTATTTTAAAATATGTACTATAAAAAATCTATTCATGATACAGTTCGGCTTCTATAAATGTACAATGTGAATGTATTTAAATAATAGTATACACATATTAGGTTAACTAAACACACTTTTCAATATAAAGAAAATATACATTTACAATAAACTACAAAATGCATTTAATGAAAACAATGTTTTTAATACTAAAAATATCTTGAAATCACGAATCATAAGTTTTAACTTAAAAAAGTATATTTTTTGCAATCTTATACAAAAAATTTGATTTTTCTGAAAATGAAATGCCTGTTAATTTATATTACATTCTTGTAATTCTTGAAAATAGCATGAGCTGGACATCAAAAGGTATACACGTATGAACCGAACAACGTACGTACGTGTATAAATACGGATAAAAGCGCGCCAGGGAGCTGACATCCAAGCAGCAGGGATGCAATTTTATCAGATAACATAATTATGTTTTAAATTTTCCTTTATTTAAACCATTGAATTAACTTTTTGTGATACAATATTATTCGAACTAAATTTAAGTCGCTAAAAGTAATTTTTTTAAATTTATTTATGTATATTGGCAACATTATCATCTGGGGCCAATAATAAATTCCATAGTGTAAAGATTTAACAGGTTGGAAACTAATTTTCTATGTTCTTGACTTTCAATTTTATATTTGCATATTCAATCTACGGTAAATATGCATTCACTTTAAATATCTGATTCTGTTATTGCCAATAACAGTAATTTTAATATTGTAATTTACAAATTGTATTAAAGAAACCAATTTGTGTAGCACGTAAATGTCAACAAGTTTTATGTAATTGCATGACACAAGTGTTTAAAAAATTCAATAGTGTTGACATTCAAGACAAATTATAATTTTTCCGCTACAAATGTGTCTTCGATTAATTTAAAAAGAATATAAAACTATTATAAGTACATCAAAACATTTAAATTTAATGAAAGCAATACTTTTTCAACTATAAATAAAATTAATTTAAGATTAAGTTCAGGTACATAATCTATAAGTATAAATGTAGCTGTAGCAAAATTTATGTTAAATTCGTACAAAAAGTTTCTTACACATCTCAAATACATACTGACATTTTTTGTTTTTATGAAATAAATAACTGTACAATACTACTAATAAGACTAATTTATGAGTCTATTATTAATCTACAGCAACAGCAGAATATGTATGATACGCGTAGTAATAAATGTTTGTTTCTGAATATGTATAGAATTTTAAACTGTTTATAATGGAGTATACTTATAAGCAGACTATACACGGTTAATCAGACTGTCACTCCTGAGACTGGCAGTATTTGCTTCAATCTCCATCAGTATTTTTTAACTCTACATGATCATTCCAAGTCATCAGTAATTTTGTCAGTCTTGTAGTATTTAGCTTGTGCTAAAAAGCACACTGTGAAACGTAAGCGATGGGTAAAAACTGATTAAAAATGATGCAGCAGATTACAAAAATTATTTTCGAATAAGCGCTACTACTTTTAATAAGTTATTGTCAATGGTAAAACCTTTTATTCAAAGGCAAAACAGTAACATGAGAGAATGTATAACTGCTGAAGAAAGGCTGGCAGTTACCTTAAGGTACTTTGCTACCGGGCGATATTTCAAAGACCTCAACTTTAGTGCCATTATTTTACCAAGTGCTATAAGTAAAGCTGTCACAGAAACTTGATAGTGGTTGTTTTTGTATAGTTAGTTCAGTAGTTATGCTGTACGATTCGTACAGAAGTACAATTTTACTCTTGTGTAGAATTTACTTTTTTGTCTGGACTAGCACGGTGTAGGATGTTTTTAGAAGAACATGTCTGAATGTGGAACTTGATTCATAAACAAGGTATTCCTTTTCGACCTATCTACAGTACTATACAGTCTCCTACCTACAAGCTAGCCAAGTTCTGGTCCAACATTTTTTGCAAGTTTACAGGTAAAACCTCTTCTCACATCCTCAACTCAGCTTTATTCAACGTCTAGAAACTATAAAGCTTGAACCCCAAGATCTTCTCGTGAGATTTGATGTTACTTCACTTTTTACTAAAGTCCCTATTAGTATTCGTTGATTACCATCAAACAGGTTCTGTTCTCTTATTAATAATTGTCTATCCTCTACTTACTTCCAATTTGATAACAAGTTTTACGAACAGGTTTCTGGTGCTGCTATGGGTTCTCCTCTATCACCTGTTGTAGCTAATATTTTTATGGAATCTTTTGAAACGGTTGCTTCGGAATCATCAATATTAAAACCTAAAGTGTGGTTAAGGTATGTTGACGACACGTTTATTGTTTGGTCTCATGGTCGTCTTGAGTTGTCTAAGTTTCTTGATCATCTTAACAATCAACACTTAGATATCAAATTTACTATGGATATCGAAAGTAATGGTTCTTTTTCATTTCTTGACGTTTTTGTCACTTGTAAGCCCGACGGACTTCTGGGCCATTCTATTTATCGCAAACCCACACATACGGACAGATACCTTCATGCTTCGTCTCATCATCATCCTGCACAGAAACGTTCTGTTATTGAATCTTTGGTTCATCGTGCCTTTTCTATTTGCCAACCTGAGAATCTAGACTCGGAACTCCGTGATCCTACTATAACTTTAGTAAACAATGGTTATGTAAAGCGAGATATTTATAGAGTTATTAATCGTCTACATCCACGTACTCGATTACCTAAGAACATTTCTACCCCCAAATCCAACCCGAAATTGGCCTTCTTAGCCTACATTCACAAGATTACAGACCAAATAGGGAAACTTCTTTGTAAGAATGGTATTAAACCCATATTCAACTCAATACGCAAAATCTCTCAGATTCTTCCTTCTCCCAAAGACAAATTTCCTACACTTTCATCTCAAGGTGTGTACCAAATTTCTTGTTTATGTGGTTTAGTCTACATTGGTGAAACCGGTCGTTCCGTCATTACTCGCATGATCATTGTATAAGGAAAAAGTATATTTCCAAATCTGCGGTTGCCGAACATTATTTTACTACAAGTCACAAGATAGATTTTGATCATGTTTTTTTGATTGCCAAATCTTCATTCTTTTTTAACAGGAAATTCCGAGAAAGCATAGAAATTATCAAACACCCCAATAACTTCAATCACGATCATGGTTTCGAGCTATCCCCTCTTTGGTTCCTAATCATTAGTCATTTATCGAAAACACGCCCCTTATCAACCGTAACCCAATCACAGTCGAGCTTATCCATCCGTGACGATCCTTTTCCTTTATATACGGATATCTGGCTTGGCTCACAAGTTGATTATCTAACTCGGTAGTGGTTCTTCGTTACATTTTCGTTTGCTTTTTCAAGTTATCGTTTTCTTTCTTGTCTTTTCAGAGTTTAGATTATGGCTTGTTTCACAAGTGGATAACCTAACTTTTGAAAAGTTCTCAGTTAAATTTTGGTTGCTTGTTTTGCGATTTATCTCACGCCCTGATGAAGCCTCTTACGAAAGTGGGCGAAACGTTGGCAACTTCGGTTACAAAAACAACGACACGGTCCGAACCCGGAAGACATTCTTGTCTTAGTATTGTATTAGTAGCTCTAGTCAATACTAATAAAGAAATTATTATGATAGATGCAGGAATGACGGAAAAGTATCATACAGAGAAGTGCTTTTTTACTCTAAATTAAGTTCCTTATTAGAAAACGAAGCTTTTCATTAACTTTTACTTGAATCTACTACTTTGTCCAATACAGATAAATTGTTTCCATACCTCCTTATAGCAGACGAAGCGTTTGCATTACATAAACACGTAATGAAACCGTACTCACAAAGAGTTTTGACTATAGATAAAGAATATTTTAATAAGCGGTTGTCAGCAGCTC
This sequence comes from Aquatica leii, assembly GCA_035610365.1. Classification (NCBI taxonomy): domain Eukaryota; kingdom Metazoa; phylum Arthropoda; class Insecta; order Coleoptera; family Lampyridae; genus Aquatica; species Aquatica leii. Next base: position 107,492,528 of record CM069432.1, read on the forward strand.
AGTCAGCTGTTGAAAATGCATTCGGTGTTTTGGCGAGTAGATTTGTAGTGTTTCAAAAACCTATAATTCTAAAGCCAGCTAAAGCAACAACTGTTACTATAGCAGCCTGTCATCTACACAACTTTCTTGCAAAGAAAGAAAATTGTCAAGCTTACTTCACTGTGCAAGAAGTAACTGAAAACCAACAATTGCCTGCTTTAAAAACGACCTGGTCAAAAAACAATACTTCAGATGCCAAGAAAGTTTGCGAACAGTTTTGTAGATATTACAACAATGAAGCCAAAACTATTTAACTAAGAAAAATAAAACCTACGTGTGTATTGTTGTAAAGTAGTATGCAGAAATTTATTAATAGAGTTTTTTTAATAAATACATAATATCTATATAACGATTATACTACTATATTGCACAAAATAATAATATAATTTGGTACTAACCTTATCGGAAGATTCGTAACAAGTAGTAATTGTTTCGTTGTTTGTTAAAAACTGTAGAGCATAAAATGTCCAAGTAGTTGGTTTGCAGCCCCAGCTCTCGATCTCTTCGACGATAAAACTTTTTTTAATTCTTTTCGAATATCAGAGCGCAATGTAATAATTTTTTTTCCGAATGTTTTCACCCTTAACGTTTTTGTTTATTTTTTTATAAATAACAAGTAGTTTATCAAGTGTTTGATTTTGTTTCGTTTTTTTATCTATACTGTAGATTTTGAGTTCCACAACTCGGGGAGCGTTTTGTACAGTTCTATGAACTGTTGCATTACTTCTTTTGCGTTCTCCTCTTCTTCAACCAACTCGATATCAAGTACTTCGTCGCCAATGTTTCTAAACACTTGTTACTAGAGAGAAAAACACTGCAACAAATTCACACAAGACTGACGGAATGATGCAATAGCCTTATACCATCAGTAATACTGACAGTCTCCACACCACTTTTAAGCTGTGGCCATAGGACTGACGAAACTGATGCGAGAATTAAACATGCTTAATTCGTGCCTCAATATTTTCATTATTCAGTATTGCTCACATACGATCAATTATACTGTCAGTATTTGGTTTAATTTCATATTTTCCTTACTATTCCATTGGCAAAATAAACGAATTACTGTTTATTTGAAAAAAACTGAAAATTGATATTTTTGAGTTTACTGTAACTTCCTTATTTTTGAATTTATCACAAAATAGTTTTAGTAACTGTTTTACATATTGTTGATACTTTCCAGTAAAGGATGTTTAAACATATTTTTTTGGCTTTTGAGATAATCATACATAAAAACATAATTTTTTAATAAATTGTTATGCTTATGATTAAAAAATAATTGAAACTCAAATCTAGTTGCCTTGTAAATAAAACATGTTACGAGAAACTCGGGTTTCTAGAGTTGAGCTGTCAAAATAAAAAGTTCCACCGGTCTTCTCATAACCAAACAAAGCAACGGCCAGCACAGCTTCTTCGGAGAGGGATCGCAGGCTTTGTTATGTGTGATTATAACGTAAATCTAAAAAAAGGCGACCGTCTAACTCGCCTCGTAGTAAGCGAAGAATAAATAACATTACAAAAATAAACAATTTAACGGTGAAGGTTAACCCGGGCATACAAGTAATGAACTCGCCAAAGATTTAATGTAAAGTGAACTGCGAATATGCTGTCGCAATTGTGACAGTCTGGCGCAAGAGCAGAAAGGTCCTGACAAGTTTCATAATACCTACCGAGACATTTTCCCTACTCGCGAATTGAACTACTAATTTCTTATTTTAACGTTACAAACAAATGAAAGTTTTGACTTATTAGAAAGGTGAATGGATCAAATACAGGTAGTGCCTTGGAAATATACATAAAATATACAGGTATAATGTTAACAATTAAAATAAATTTTAAATTATATGTTCAAAATGTTTTGAACGCATAGTCTCGCACGTCTTATTAAACTATAGGACCATTTATAATATTGCGTATTATGCGAGAAGTCAGTGAAGCACGCGCGTCGCGAATCTTTTGTATCAGATCATCCAAATGGATTTGTGAAAACTTAATCTTTAATGTAGTAGGTCTAAATACCATAGTCTAAAAATGTGACATCCAGTGACGTAGGTGGTCGTATTACAGATTTGTACTTGTTAGTTATTCAAATTTTTTATGTTTCCGTTAATAGTGTTGTTAAAATTACAACTATGTTATTTGTTTTTAATATATTTAAAAATAATTGTTGGTATTTCGAATTTGACACGTAACATTACTAAATAAAAACTTTATTTACTATAATATAAGAAAAGTAACAGAATACATTGTCAAATGTATCGGATGTCAACTTTCGCGCAATCCATGTGACCATGATGTACACAATATAGACAAATTCTATTCGAGCGCCATCACGCTCAATTTTGGCAAACCTATACTACGTGCCAATGCAAAACGAATTTTTTTAGCGACGTTTTATGCATCAAGTTATGCATTTCTTCAAGCCACTGTAATTTTTTGTAAATTTTAGCTATAACACACAATTAAACGTAATAACAAAATTTGTACAGATAAAAACTATCATCGTAGAGCTTAAATGAAAAAGTTGAAGTGCTGGAATTTGGTGATCCTGACATGCATATAACTATACTTATTAAAATTATTCCTCGAACAAAATAATTATCAATATTAATTACAATTAAAATATAAAACAAATAAATCAATAAATAAACGTCACATAAAAAGCCAGCCATCTTTTTTGAATTTGTTACGTACGAAATTTCCATTACGGACGACTCTGTATATTAAATTGAAATTAGATTCTGGTTTTGACGCCCTCTACCGATTTTTGCTCGCGACTGTCATTTTTACGACAAACTTGCGAAGCTGTCGATTGTCTAAAATGGTCGTCTTAAGTAATTTCTTTTTCTAATACATTAAGTGCAAAAAATATTTGAGTCGTCACAGGGTAAGATAATTGCTGTCGTTTTATTAAAATTAGTTTGTAATTCTTTCTTCCTTGAACAGCCATTTTCTATCCGCTTCGAGCACATGTACGTTTTCAATAAAGGAATGGTGAATAGTAATTCTTACTAAGAAATAACGTTACCGCACACATACACTTTTGGAAGGCGTTTTCTACGCCACAAAAACGAGGTCTCGATAAGCCTTACCGTGGGAGATGTTACTACCTGTGTATTAGTCGATTGTGTTATCAGCCACCTGTTCTAAATTACTACTTACCTTATTCGATGCACTGGGGTCCTATATAATGTTAAATACAGACGTCGATTGTGTTATCAGCCACCTGTTCTGAATTGCTACGTACAGTATTCGATGCACCTGGTTTTTATACAATACTTAATGAATTATTAATACTAATTGTTTTAGCTTAATATTCTTTGTGAGTTGGTGTGTGACACGATTTGCGGTTAAATAATTATTACAGGCCACTGGAGGGGGAAAACGTTTTCTTCACGATAGTGAAAACTGGACTTCGGGTGAGTTGATTTAATTGATTTTTTTGTGTATATCGTTGTCACGAAAATTACTCACAGAATTTTGATCCATATTAACGATCGTAAGTATGTGTATTGCTTATCTACCAATAAGGTAACTGTAATCATTCATTTTACTGTATCGCATACTGTGTGTGGGTGAAGAATATTTACTTCAACTTACTTTACATGTGTATTGTGTGTTGCCGATACTGCGGGCATTCACGTATTAAAGCTTCTATAAAATCCTGTAAACCAAATGTGTTTCGAAATCAAAGTTTGCTACACTTGTTAATGCTTATTAGTAGTTCTAGTATTTATGATTTGAGAATTCAATGTATAGCGGTTAATCTGCTACTCTACTAAGTTAAAGCTGTGATATTTGTTAATTATATTTAAAAATCTTCCAAGTACGGATGAATGTAGAAAATTCATATATTCTTGTTATTGTTTGCCATTCACATCTTAAAGTGATTAAAATCGTTAAGCTCTCTCGTTAATTTTCTCTCTCCTGTGGTTTTTGTTATCGACTAACTAATTTGGGCTACTCAAACAGCCCAGTATAAGGATTACGAACCTTTAATTGGGTTACAAGTTTGGACCGTCTGTCGTGAGCGAGACAGAAGTGTTACTTTGGATCAGCTCTGGCGCCCTTAAGCATATTTCCTGTGAACCTCCCCTACCTCCGACTATTGTGAATTGGCCGTGCAAGGTTCGTAAAACCGAAAAGCTTGTAACAAATTCTTTTTTATAATCTAATTCCACATCTAAAATTATAGTATTATAGTGTACGCCACTTCATAGAATCACATTAGGTCACATTCGATTACAATTACGACTGTTTTATCACTTTTCCACTAGTGTTTGGAAAAGTTTTATTTTCAGATTAGAAACATTGTTTTTTTCTAAAAAGAGTCAGAATATAAAATTGTACGAAGGCGAAATATTCATTTAGCAGTGTAATTTAGATTATAATTTTGTGTCACAAAGTATCCAAAAGCCACATTCTTTAATTTGTTTACTTTCTTTTCGTCTGCATTCCAACAAAGATTACTACTATAGCAACCTTGAAGTCGGATGCAGAGTATGCATAATTTATCTATCGTAAATATACAAAGGTATTGTTTAGAAATGATTATTATTACAATATAGTATGTTTTTAATCTTGCATTTTTAAATAAAAATTTTTAAAACGTCAACTTGTCAGTACTTGTGTGGCATAGTTTTGGACGTAATGTACTACTCTTATAACATTTTACCAGTCTACTTAAACAAAGTTAAATAGTATTTCAAGCATTTTCAACAATTGAAAATATTTATAAACGTCTAATAGTTGCTAACGTTAAATACTTGTTTTAATCTAAACATTTAGGAAAAAACACAAAAAAGCAAAAATTATAGGTAACCAACGTACCATTACTGCCACTGTTTTTTTACATCATATATTTAAAGCGACCTGTACTCAAAACAGTCAGAACTATCTTCTTAACAGACACCATCTGTTTCAAAATGTCTAAACTTAAGAAAATCTCGCGTTCTCTTTTGTTAAAAGAAAATAACAATAGTTATTTCAATCTATTAATACTTTTTAGTATTTGATAAAATTAGAAACAAGTGCAGTCTAATCAATCCAATTAATTATACCTTTGATGATGCATTAACATAAACATCAGTTGGTGAGACACTTTTGAATTAATTTAGATTAAAATTAATCTTATTTGAACGGGAAATGCATCTTTGGGGTAAGCACTAAAAACTCTTTTATATTTACCTCTCATTACTTCTTATGTTAGTTTTGTTTAGTTTCAAAAAAATTATTCGATTTAAGCAAGTACTTTCTTAAATTATTATATTGAAAAATTTAAATTAATCTAACCTCACTATTACATCTACCAACTACCTCTTAAGGGGTTTTGTGCAATTTTGGGTTGCTGGATTCTATTTGAGGCTATCGGTTGAGAATACCATTCACTAACTAACAAACCAATAGTATTATCTTTACTAAATCGATTTTTTAGAAATATACTAGCTAATAATTACTTCTACTGTTGTATAAAATTTAAGTTTAGTTTCAGTCAGGTTTATTTTAAGTCAACAAAAACTTTTGACTTATTACGTTCCAAGACTGAAAACACTTATTCTTACTTTCTTCTTCTTAGAAATTAGGTTATTTAAGAATGATAATTTTATATTAACGGATTGGTTTACAAAACCTATAACATCTAACCCTAGTATTACTAATATTTTTCAAACTGCCCACTATAAAAAATCAACATCATTAAGTTTTTAAAAAATCCAAATGATCTGTTGTAAAACAATAAAAATGTAAATTTGAATATTAATATAAACAAGTTTAAAGCATGTTCTACATTATACTTTTTGCGTCTAAGATTGCATCCAAGTTTCTATGAACTAGAACTTGTCAAAGAAAAAAGTATAGTGTAGAACAGAAAACTTATCGCGTCTAAACTTTTTTTAAAACTAGAAACGGTCCAAGTTTCTGTCCAACTTTGTATCATAGTTCATGCGCAGAAAAGAGACAGATAATCATCTACATCTTTCTGTTTTTACTAAACTTGTTTCTTTGACAAGTTCTAGTTTATAGAAACTTGGATATAAACTTGGACACAAAAAGTATATTGTAGAACAGGCTTAATACCAATCTGTAACAATCCAGTGGTAAAATTTTTGAGCCATTGGTGATATTAGTTTACGATTTTTGTGTATACAGAGTTATTTACGCTATACGGCTTAATTTCATATTATACAGGATGTTGTTAAAGTCGTAAAAGTATCAAAGTTGTGTTTTTTTAAATAAAACTTTCTGTGTATTATTTCATTTTTGGATTTTTTGATTAAAATACATTTATGTTTTAATAACGTTTATAAGTGCTAAACCTTTAGGTTTTTTAAATAATTTAAATTTTGTCAAAATATAGCCTAATTTTCATGTTTGAGATACTTAAGAAAAAAGTTATGGGATCAAAAACATACAGTAAAGTATAACAATAGATCATATTTGATATCTCAATTATAATAAAGTTATACAGAGCCTCCAAAAATGAAAACCTATCCATTAAGAAACTTAAGTGGCTATAATTTAAACATACTGATGAATCTAATTGCTTGTTGTATTTAAAAATATTGTAGACAATTCTTTTTATGTATTCCTATGAAAAAATTTGCTGTTAATAATATTAGGGATTTGGGAAAGCAGCCAATTCTGAAATCTATTTCTTCTAATTCACTTGTTTCATATATTATTTGTCGTTGGTATGTTATTACCATTATTACTGTTATAGTCTATTGGATTATATTATTATTAATTTTATAACTGTTAATTATTTGATATTTATAAATACAATACACAATTAAATTCGTCAGAACTTCTATTAAAAATAATAAAATGATGCAAAAACAACTATTTTGCCTATTGTGTGAAAACAAAAAAAACTTAGCTATAGAACATTCTAATACTATTCGATAGGCAATTAATAAATTCATTTTCTGGCAAGTTAAAAAATAAAACGTTATTTTAAATTAATAAAGTTCTATCTACTTAATTTTCATTGATACATTTTAATTTTTGAACATTTAGTATCAGATGTAAAGTTTATTATAATTAGTATATAAAATATGATTTATTGTTACACTTTGCTGTAAATTTTGCTCCTATAACTTAGATACTTGTTAAGTATCTTAGACATAGAAATTGGGTTATATTTTGACAAAATTCAAATTATTTAAAAATCCCTAAAGTTTATACCTCGAAACGTTATTAAAACACATCCTTATTTTGATTAGAGAATGTAAAAATGTAATAATATACAGGGGGTTTCTTTTAAAAAACACAACACAGTATGAAAATAATTTTAAAGAGTAACCGTAATAGACCCTCATATATTCCAAAAATAAAACTTATTGAAAGTCACGTATTTTGGCCACAATATTCTGTCCGTCTAATAAACGTTTATTAGACATTAAAACGGTTTTAAACGTGTAATAATAATAATAATATAAATAATAATAATAATAATAATAATAATAATAATAATAATAATAATAATAATAACCCCGCAAGGAGGTATGTTACCTTACGTGCGCAGCGAGCACGCGGACCCTAGCTAACCACCAATAGGACTAACCATCCCCTGGTGTGTACAAAGGTTACTACCACTATAAAAGCCTCGGACGTGCGTCGTCAAGATCGGGGACGACGCAGGAATGAACAGCCCGATCAAATTATTAATGGCCCGGCTACGAACAATGAACCCACCGAACGTGTTTTGTCTAATTTAAAGATAACCACAAAGGAGGGAAAACCCCGGCAACGCATGACATGGACACGAGAAATGAACATTACTGTCATGCGCTGCTACTACACCGCCACACAGTTAGAACAAATTTTAATAGGATACCGACCACAACTTTATAATTTATTCACAGAAACATATCCAGAATTAACTAACATAATTACACCGCAGAGGCTAGTCGATCAAAAACGAGTAATTCTTACAAACAAAAGACTTACAGATGAGGATATTCAGAACATCAAAGAAGAAATAGCCACAGAACTGGACGGAAAAAATACAAGACAAAACAATTTCCAAACATCATTACAAACCACAACAACAACAATACAAAACACAGAACTCCCAGAAACACCTGCAACATCAACTCTACTAAACAAAACCCCGCACACACAAACACCAAGATTTACAAATACAAACAGTATTGATAGAATAAACGATGAATTACAAACAAACATAATCAAATGGACAGGAATCAACCCAGAAAACAGATTACCACTACCAAAACTAATATACAAAAAGATACAAACACCATCATCAACACAGTTAATACACTAATAGAAAAACACCTACATAACACAAGCACGATAGAAGATATACATCAATTAGTCTACATCGCTGCAATTACGGTTATAACACAAAATAAACAACTCACACAAAACAGAACAAGTCATGAAAGAAAACAATCAAAACCAAAATGGCAAATCAGACTTGAAAACAAAATAAACAACATAAGAAAAGACTTAGGTAGGTTAACACAATATTGCAAAGGAAACCATACCAAACAAGTTACAAAACATATACGGCACATTATAAATAACAGTAACAACAAAGAAACACCAACAGAAGCGTTAGACACACTAAAACAAAAACTAGCACTGTATACGACAAGATTAAAAGATACAATGAATCAAACAAAAGAAAAACACAAAACATACAATTTAACAGAAACGAAAAACTATTCTACAAAAACCTAGAAAGACATGAAAAATACAAATAATACCATCAAGCACAGATGAAATAAAACATTTCTGGGAAAATATATGGTCACATCCAAAGCAACACAAAGAAACAGCCCAATGGATCACAGAAGAACAGAAAAAACATTCAAGCTTACCTATACATACGGACCATATAATCACAATAGAAGAACTAAGAAACACTATACAAAAACACAGAACTGGAAGGCTCCTGGAATAGACCACATACACAATTTCTGGTACAAACAATTTACATCTATATACCAACACCTAACAATACAAATCAACAAAATCATACTAGAACCACAGAGTATGCCACCGTTTTTAACACAAGGAAAAACATACATAATACCAAAAACCAAGACACACAAAATCCAGCTAACTATAGACCGATCACATGCCTGCCAACACTATACAAAATAATTACAGCATTGATTACACAGAAAATAGAAAAACACTTAATAGAAAATCACATACTTACAGAAGAACAAAAGGGATGTCGAAAAACAGTCAAGGATGCAAAGAGCAATTAATCATAGACAGCGTCATTATGAAACAAGCAGAGAAGCAACAACGAAACATTATCACATGCTATATAGATTATAAGAAAGCATTCGACTCAATCCCACACAGTTGGCTTATAAAAATTTTAGAAATATATAAAATAGACGCACACATTCAAAACTTCTTACACACAATCATGCAGACATGGAGAACGACAATACAGCTAAAAACATATGAACAACAAATAGAAATAAAAGACATAAAAATCAACAGAGGAATTTTCCAAGGAGACTCACTCAGCGCACTATGGTTTTGTTTATGCCTAAACCCCTCTCAAATACACTAAACAAGACAACATACGGTTTTAAGATAAAACATCAAAATAATCCACAACACACAATAAATCACTTATTATATATGGACGATATAAAGATATTCGCCTCAAACAAAACACAAATGCAATCACTACTACAAATAACAAAAGAATTCACACAAGACACATGCATGGAGTTTGGCATCAACAAATGCAAAATGCTGCACATAGAAAAAGGAAAATACAAACAACAGAACGCTACAGAAACACTAAACAATGAAGCATTTGAAAATCTAGAACCACAGGAGACATACAAATATCTCGGTTTTGAACAGAACACCAGCTTAAATCACTCGCACATTAAACAACAACTTAAAAGAAATACAAGCAAAGGCTTACACTTGTGCTTAAATCAAAACTTAACGCCAAAAACATCATTAAGGCAGTCAACACATACGCGATTCCACTCTTGACATACTCATTTGGCATCATCAAATGGTCAGACACGGATCTAACAGAGTTAAACCGAGTTAACAGAACAAAATTAACAGAACATCGCAAACTGCATCCAAACTCATGCATTGAAAGAATTACAATAACCAGGAAAGAAGTGGGAACAGGACTCGTAGATATACAAACATTACACAACACACAAATACAAAACTTAAAAAAATATTTCATAAACAAAAACACCTCGCTACATCAAGCAATCACAAAAGCAGACAAAGGATACACCCCACTCAACCTACATCAAAACGACATTCAGGAAAACACCGAAACAAACACAATACAACACAAAAAGACATTTGGGCAAGAAAAGCATTACACGGCAACCATTATAACATAATGCAAAACCCGCACATAGACACACAACTGTCATACAAATGGCTGCACTCAGGTCAACTTTTTCCAGAAACAGAAGGATTCGTCCTAGCCATCCAAGATAAAGTAATAGCCACAAAAACTACAGAAAGTACATATTAAAAGAAAAAATTGAAACAGACACATGCCGAAAATGCCACCAATACCCAGAAACAATAGAACACATTACAGGAGGTTGCAAATTACTAGCAGGAACAGACTACACCGATAGACACAACACAGCAGCAAAAATCATCCATCAAGAACTTGCACTTAAATACGGCTTAATACAAACACAAACACCATATTACAAATACACACCCGAAACTATACTAGAAAACGAAAACTGTAAACTATACTGGGATAGAACACTACACACAGATAAAACGATAATATGCAATAGACCTGATATCACACTATTAAATAAAACACAAAAGCATACATACATTATAGATATTGCCATACCCAACGACAGCAACATAGTCCAAAAAGAAACCGAAAAGATCGAAAAATACACACCTCTTGCAACAGAAATTAAAGAAGTATGGAAACAAGAAAAAATAACAATAGTACCAATTATAATGTCTGTGACAGGTATAACAACAAAATCATTCAAGCAACACTTAAAAACAATAGATCTCCCACTATACATCCATACCAACATACAAAAAGCAGTAATTTTAAAAACAACAACAATAGTCAGAAAGTTCATGCAATAGACAGACATGTGACTTGGCCCCGGTCCGTCGCATGGCTTACAAACACCACTACGGTGAGAAACTAGAAGAAAATAATAATAATAATAATAATAATCATCTTTTTTGTTTGTTAGTATTCGAGAGTCGCTCTATAGTTTTTTGTACGTAACTTGAAAGATTTCAATTTAGTTTTTTTAATTTTACTTATGTTATTTTTTCTTAATACATTTTGGCCTGATGAAGTAGACACTCTACATTGCCATATGTTTACTTTATTATTTTGATTCTAAGAAAGCAAAAAATTGGTATTATTATGAGCTAGAACAACTTACTGTTATCAAAATTGTAAAAAAGTTAAGCACCTATCTATCAATGTAAAATTTGATTTATTTAAAACTAATTTTTCAACTTTTGCAACAAACTTTCACACATCTTTAAAGTTGCTACTTAGTAAGTAATATAATAAACTCATTGAGAATACTTGAAAGATGTTGTTAATGGTGTTCCTAAAATTTATAACGTAATAAATATGTACAAACATTTACTAGTTTAAAAAATAAAGTATTATTGTTATTTTAATACATAAATATGTTTTTATAATAATAATAAAAGCAATGAATTGTAGCCAACTACGCAATCAGTTGGTAATTTCTTTAATGCCTTTTTTGTATTTAATTATATAAAGATTGAACCTAATTATTGCCCTAATTATATAAATTAAAAACTGTTAAAGAAATGCATATTCAAACGTTACAAATATGCACAAAATTATGTTAGTCACTGCGTTCTTTTTATTTTCTAACAAAGAAACATCTGTATTTGACATCTTTTGTCACGTTAAATATCTCTAAAAAAGTAACTGGGTTTACTGCATCATTAGCAGAGAGCGCGTTCATTATAAATTTAACTTATCCACCTACACATTTAGTTACAAATTTCAACATTCTCCACGTGCTATTGCAATTCCTTAAATAAGTAATTGTCGAAGGATTTGTACTCGAATAATTAAATTATAAAATTACACATAAAGGAAGGTCTTAATCAATGCTATTCAAGCTTTGACGCCGTTTTGTAAATCAATTTTGAAGTTGTATAGGATAGGATCAGATAGAATTAATACGAGTTAATAGAACGGTATACTTCGTACAAAAAACTTTTACATTACGTAGAACGTTTTTGCAAATTATATGATATATTTTTAAATCTATGACATGTCTAATATTATTACTCAGGTAGGGGATGAATGATTCATTCTTATCCCTAACGTATGTCGATATCGACCGTAAACCACGCTGTGTCACCTGTCTTACGTGGACATTCTACAATCAACCCCTGATCTCTCATATTGGAATCCCACTGATTCTTTGGCAAAACCTTTTTAAATATACACTCATGATTAATATAACCATTGATATAAGCTAACATTAATTAAATTTTCCAATAACCTTATAGGTAAGGAATTATTAGACTATTAAACATGGATATATTAATATATGTATTTATATAAATTTATACATAAGCAGGTCTAAGCAATTAAATAAAATGAAAAAAATATTTTATAGAAATTTGTGAAAATCACATTCAATCTAAAAATAAAATAAACTATTTGGATATTTTAAAGGTCAAAACAGTTATGCAGTTTATCTCAATTAAGCAATTTTTGAAATAAAAGAGGTTTGTTCTGTTAAACAACACTTCTATGTGAAGACAACACTACTTACTTTAAAGTTTGAATTATCTAAAAAAAAATGTTAAACATGAAAATAGTGGCAATAAGTGTAAAAACACTCGCAAAAGAAAGATATTTCTTTTTGTACTATTATCAACTACATTATTAAAAAGAGAGTTAATTAAATTTAATAGATTAATTGGATCCTATACAATTATTTACTAAAACGAAAATTTAATAACAAAAAAAAGTATGTAAAAGTTATTAACTTTATAGTAGTTATTACATTATTTAATTATCTTTAACTGAGTGAAACACATTTTAAAACTTAATTAATACACTTGTAGGAATTATTTTAAAGATGTTTTATTATTGATATGTCACACATTAGAGAATGTATAGTTTTTTTATGAAATTTTATAATGAACGCGACAAATAAATGATCCCGACGTGATCTCTCGTAAACAGTAAGCGTTAACAACATTAATTAGTTTAAAAAAAACAATTTCTTTGTGTAATTAAATTTTCGGTTTCTTACTGTTAATGTTACGTATTTTTAGCAGACCAGCCCAGAAACAATTACAGGCCTGCCTAGGGCAAATGTTATCTTTGGGAATCCATAAAAAACGAAAAAGATGATCTTTAAATACATTTTAGCAAGAGAAAAACGTAAACATAAGCCTTTACTTAAGTTTATTATTATAATTCAATTTAGATTTACCCGCCTTAAACTTAAGAACGGAAGTGGCGAGTCTACCAAAAACAGACACGTTTTACAAATTAGAACTTTGGGTTGCATTAAGCTATACAACAATACTCTCATTCTAAAGATTTAAACGTGTTGGTGGTTTTATTTGTTTTCTTGAACGGCTTCCTTGACGACCGTTACTTTTATTATTACAGTTCCTTGCTCCATTTGCTTGGCTTTCTGAATTAGGTAAAATGCCAAACTTCTGTACTGATTTTACCTTCCGACGACCTGTCATTCTCTTCTTCTTCTGCAGCTATTGATTTTAAAATTTGATCGAGATGTCTTTTCCAAATTACATTTTCATTAATTAATTTGCACATATAAATTTTTTTACCAAGCACTTCATCTATTACACATTAAGTCCAATGCTTTTGATTTGATTTTTGGTAATCTCTACATCACACTTTCTCTCCTACCGAGAATGCAACATTTTTTTTCCCCTTATAATTAATTTTTTTACTTCTACTTTTACATAATAAATCGAGTCTAGCCCTAGTAGCACTAAATATAAGTAATATATTAGTAAATAATATCTGGTAAATAATTAAATGTCACACTTTTTTATATTGGCCATTTATTGTAATGTTATATCAATAATTTATATAAAATAAATATTTTCTAAATATTAGTTATAAATATCTTCTAAATATATGTTTTCAATATATGGCAGACATTAGATGTAAACGTCGTCTCAATATTTGTTTCCAATATATAGAAAATATTATTTTTTATTCTGTTCTAGATGTATCTCACTATTGTTTGTGAGATATTTGTAAAATATATACCTACTACATATGCGTATCTTTGCAAATGATATATAATCTGGGTTTTTATTGCCACGCAATATACAGTTTTTATTAAACCGTATTAAAATACTGCAGATGTTCTGTAAAAACACGTTTATTTATAAAAAATGACACTAACAAAATAAAATTATAAATTATGAATAAAATATAAATATACAATCTGTATACATTTTAAACATCTTTAAAAAATAAGTACACAAAAAAATTGTATTGTAATAAATGTATATAAGCAAAACTGTTAAAAATGGCGGATACTGTATTATTGAAAGATCTTACATTTTTTTTAAACTGTCAAACAAAATCTGTTACCGAGTTACATCATTTAACATATATACATTTTTTTTAGTTTTTAACATTTCTTCCTAAATATAATTTGTGCACTACACTGTATACAGGTAACAGCACCCCCTATTACTTGTTACAAAAAAAAAACTTAACCAAACCGATTATAACCCAAGTGCAACACCAAGTAATTGCCTTAACTTAATAAGTTCTAGTACGAACCTTTGTGAAGACATCAGCAACTTGATCTTCACCACTTACATGTTTAATCTATTTCACCGGAAGAAAATGTTGCTCTAATAAAGTGGAACTTAATGTCTATATGTTTCGAGCGTTTATGAAACTCGGAATTTACTACAATCTTAATTGCACTGGCATTGTAGATTAATAGAGTTGGTGTTGATGACTGCCCTGATATTTCATAAAGAAGACGTTTGAGCCAAATGATTTCTTTTACAGCTTCGCATGCAGCTATGTATTCGGTTTTCATTGTCGACAAGGCTATACATATACATACATTTGTAAAATTTCCCTAAAGTTATCTAAAAATAAATGAGAAATCAAGTCTAAATTCTTATATTAAAAAATATAATTTTAAGTTTATTAGAACTAAACAAAAAAAATTGGTATATAATATATCAAACAAAATAAAATTTGAAAAATATTTAAAAACATAATTACAAAAACCAATGGGTTATAAAAAAAATTACAAAAAAATTACATCAACAACTAGAAACGGTAAATACACACTAGTATTTCTAGTAGTAAAAATCAGTTCATATATAATGCACACGTTTGTTTATTAAACGTAAAAAATTACAGAACAGTTTTTGCGTATAGCTATAACAAAATTTATTTAAAAACAAATTCAATGTCATAAAAATGGTAATACATGTCGAAAGTAAAATTAATATAAATACGTAAAAATGTTTATTCAATGAAAATAAATCAATAATAAATTTTAATAGTTTAGAAATAATACTATGTATACTCAGTGACATCAGAAGTGTTACACCCAAAAGTAATAATTTCTACAACTTGATTTTTTGGCAACAAAATGACTATATTTAATTAAAGTATGCTATGGTAACTACTATGTCAACTGTATATCTTTGATAATTTTCTTACAAAAACAAAATTTTATGTCTTAGTTTCATGATAGTTGATTCGTACAGATATTTTTAGTTATTGTGCGTCTGTCGACTAGTGTTAAGCGTAACAAAATGCCTCAAATTCAAAGACGTCAAAATTATCAACAGTTTGACCGCCGGCGCCGTGTTAATTGTACTGCAATGCGAGTGTGTGCGTCGTGCGTGGATTGAAGAAGGTAGAGAAACACGAAAAAGACTAACTGGCCAACCGTGGACGCAAAGCGTCAAGATAGACGTTTTAAACAAATTGTTCTACGAGACCGTTTTGCTACTACGCTTGAAATCGCTAACGGATGGTTTGGAAAAAAGGTACGCCTGTTACTATGTCGCCGCATTTGGGCTTTTGGACTTTTTTTATACCGTTTACTATTAGTGCTTCTTTTGACTGTAAACCACTGACGTTAACGTTTGAACTGGTGCAGAGAACGGCAGCATTGAAAGGTAGAATGGCATAATGTCGTCTTAAGAAACGAATTGCGATTCTGTCTAGGATGCACGATGGCTGTAGAAAAGTAAGACGCCGCCGTGGAGAATGACTTGATGTTAGGTTTTTTGTTGAGAGGTATGTACACAGAAAACGATTTAGGGGGCTATTGTCTATGGTAGCTGATCATAAATTATCTTTATTCAAAGCAGTATGACAGCTGCACGTTATGTTGATGATGTCCTACAAACCTCTTTATTGTCTTATCTAGATAGCCGTCCACACGTTCTTTTTCAGCAAGACAACGCACGTCTTCATATTGCTAGTCGAACTATGGCCTTCCTCCAAGAAGCAAGCGTTAAGATTTTGCCGTAGGCACCCCGTTCACTGGATTTAAATTTCATCGTACATATGTATGTATGTGGCATGTGATGGGATGGAGGCTGTCCATTTTGCTTCATCTTCTACAGACTCTGGCACAATTTAATCAAAAAAATCAAGTTGCTTGAAACGAGGTACCACAAGCAGACATCGACTACTTCATTTTGTCGATGCTTAGACGTGTACACGAATGTACTCAGCTACAAAGTTGTCAAACAAATTCATTTTTTTGAATTACATGTTAATAACATTTCTTGTAAATGTTATTGTTTAATTCTTAATATAAGACTACCACATTGTTAAAAATCAAGTGGAAAAAATTATTACTTCTAGGTGTAACACTTTAATGTCACTGAGTATATATTTAAAAAGTATTAACGTTTATAACAATAAAAGAGACAAGCAGGCGCAATAAACTATATTCTATTATAGTTTCTGTCTCAGCAACAAGTGGCGCTGTAGAAACGTTAATGGCTAGCTACAGTATCAGCTATTTATATTTTTTAGGAACCATTGCTTTAAACACAAACAACTGTCTGCAACTATTTAATTTAATTTTGTCAATTATAAATAGCGTTATTTACCAAAAGTTTAAATAGCAACAAAATCTCGAAAGGTTTTTAAGTATACCTTCTCAAACTCTATAGAAATGCTTTAATAAAAACTGCGTTTTATTCAAACTTACAAGTTTTTGAATGTAAACTATACGTTCTCCGTCAGTTAACATAATAAGTGATAATTATATTATATAATATAAAAATATCAAAAAATTGTATAATATTATTTTAACTACATCATTTTTACTTTCAGGAAAGGAAAGGAAAGAAAAGTATAGCGATCGCAATTTTTTTTCAAAAAGTTTTTTTTGCATAATTATACGTTTCAAGGTCTCTTGAATCAGAAAAATGTATTTTTGACAAAAAAAATTCTGGGTGTCTGTGTGTGTGTGTCTGGGTGTAACTCTACCCAAAATTCCTAGTAACCTGAAATTTAGTATGGAGATTGCTTTTCATATTCTCTCAGTTCTATCAAAGAATGGGTCTGATAAAGAAACCGGAAGTAGGTGTATCAGCGATATTTAACAGTTTTTCTTATATAATTTTGTACCTATGTAAATAATTCGAATTATTTTTACAGTTTCTTATAGAGATAATCCTTTCTAACAATGTATTCAAATAAAAAAATTTTCTAACATTACCAGTTTATTAGCTATTTGATTTATAATTTAAAGTAAATTGCATATATAATCTAGGTTCGAATCCTGCCTGCGACAATTTTTTTTAAGAAAAAAATTACACAATTTTGAAGGAAAAGCAAGATCCGTTAAAAATAATAATTTTTCTCTATATCATTTGACTTGCTTGTACACGGAGTGCTGCATCTTTCTTTGGATGTACCCACGATAGCTCCCGAACTATAACTCCTAGTAACTTGAAATTTAGTATGGAGCTGGCTTTTCATATTCTGTCGGTTTTATCAGATGATGGGTCTGATAAAGAAACCGGAAAAGGGTGTATCTGTTGGAAACTAAATAAAATATACATATGTTAAATGATGTAACTAGATAACAGATTTTGTTTGACAGTTAAAAAAAATGTAAGGTCTTTCAATAATACATATAACTGTGTGTTTTTTTGTATGCTTCATATTAAATTAAATATTTTAGTGAATTTGCTTTACTATTAACAACAATATAGTTACAACAGGTTATGCACCCAGTGTGCTTATAACAAAAACATCTTTTGTCGATTTAGGTCAAGTACCTTTGTGCAAGTTGTAAAGTCGTGATAGACTTCAAAACCCACATTGACAAACTTGAAGGCACGAGTAATTGGGGTAGATGGCGAAGACAGGAGCTGTTGTTACGTCACCATGAGGCATTAAAACTGGTGTTTGGTAAAAAAATGTTACCGGAAACACCAACTGGAACCCAGTTAAAAGAAACAAAAAACACTTACGACGCGGAGCTAAAATCATATCAGAAGTGTGATGCTTTAGCACAACTGATACTTGTAAGCACGATGAATGATGCAAACGTAAATTTAACTGCCACTTGTACTTCGGCAAATGAAATTTGGACCAAGCTGTTTTCGATATATGAACAAAGTTCAGGGCAGCGTGTTGATAGGCTCATAGAGAAGATATATCATATGCGGTTGGTGTCGTATCTGAGGCTATATCAAATCCTAAAGTATCAGACTGGAGAGCTGTTAAACGAATATTTCGTTATCTACAACGAACAATTGAGTATGGACTGACTAAAAAAATGACATGTTACAGGCTTACAGCGATGCTGATTTTGCTGGAGACCTTACTACAGGAAAGTCAAGAAGTGAAATGGTATGTAAGCTTCAAGGTGCTGCAATAAGTCTAAAACACACATGTATACTGTATATATTTACATATAGGTACAACAATTTCATCAATATTCTTTACTACTATTTAAATAGTTCGTCATTAAAAATCCCATACGTACTCATGAATAAGGGGTTGAGTTATATTACATTGTCTCGACATACCTTTGCGTGAGGCGTCATTCATAGCTACGTCGTGACGCAGATAGTATATCCATTACTACATCGCGTCACACACGATCTAACAATAACAAACCTTGCAAAAATTTTACTTTCATAACATGACATAGTTGTTACATTTATTCTATTTTATCGTTTGCAAATAAGACGTTTAATTCATCTATTATTGAGTAAATATTTTATGTGCGTTATCGATCGGGCGGCTACGTTATGCCTTGGATTGAAGTTCATATCTATAAAGTTATTTATAGAATATTATTTCTAATTAACCGAAAAACTATTTTACACAATTGTTATAAATTAAGAAAAAAACTTTATATATTTAAAATGTCTTATTCAAATGAACAAAACATTTTTAAATTTGTTTATTTTTTTAAGCACATCATTACTAAAATCATTTTTATATTTTTGTATATCAGAGAAACATTATTATCCTAAGTTTGCAAACGGTGTTTTTTTTAAATAAAATTTTCAGTTCTTTACTAAACTGTGTGCGTGCCTGTACGATCTGGGAGTTTTTAGTCTGTGCACTGTACTTACTTGAAAATAGCTGTATATAGTTAACATTTTTAAAAAACTCTATATTTTTTAATTGATAATATAGTTTTATGTTCGAATTTAGTATTTTAACGTGCTTGCTTGTTACCGAAGCAGTGTAAAACGAAAGCTATTGTGCATAATGTGAACTTCGGATTTGTACTTTTAATTTGTAATTGATGTCAATTTTTTACCAACGCAACGTTTAAAAGTAGAGAAGTTTGATCGCAGGACGTTTAAACGCCATGCTGTTTGAACACAAAAGATAACAAACATAAATCAATGCCGTCTGGCATTGCAATCATATTAAGATATACCATATGATAATTCTTTAAATAATGTGAAAAACTTTAATATTGTTTTTTTAAAGAGTAATAAAATCAAGATTTTATGTAATGTTAATAAAAACTGATGTGTTAACATCGATTTTTTTTGTTTTTACTGTAATAAGCAATAAGCATATAAAATCTACTAATAATATTAGGTAAAATAATTCACTGTTATGTATGTTTAAGCACATAGTTGACAGCAATAAGGTATAATATAGTGGTTTACAAAATTGTTTGTTTCTTTAGATCAGGACATAGGACATTATATAGGACCAACGAGACTCTATTGAAGTTAGGGGCGATCTTTTTAACTCCTATGAAAGGTTCTATTAAATTTAATCGTCTATTAATTTGTGAAAGCGTCTTTCCACTTGCTATGCGTACTTAAACAGCTACTAGTAAACAAAGCTAGTAAGTTTTAACCAGCGGTTTACTTAAAAGGTGGATGAACCTCGTAATAAAGTCTAAAAATTGTTTTTTAAATAATACACGCATGCGCCGTTGTGTGTCTGTTGTTTGTACAGTAAGCATCCTCTAAAAATTAGAATGGATGTTTTTGAAGATTTCGACGATGTTTTGGATAACGATCTCACGGAAATTGCTGATTTTAATAATGCTGAACGTCACTCATACACGGTACGCTCAAAGCCAGAAAATTTTAAAAGATACGTTTCTGGATACATTTACTTTCCGTGCGATTGTACGAACACTAAAAGTGGGATTGTTACTTACAAAATCCAGAATTTCTTCTTCGGCTTCCATAACACGTCGTGTTCTAGCGCGTTCGGCATTCCGACCCCGTTTTAACCTAAGGTCGCCAGTATCACGTACACGTTGAACAGCATTTACAAATGCTGTAGGTATTGGATGTTGTCTTCTAGGAAAACGTTCAGCGTAAATATGTGAAGTTTCTGCTGCGTTTTGAAGCACTTCACCATAAATTAAAACCATGTCTATTAATTCATATTCCAGAATTGTGCCATAATATTGATCACAATACGATAAATTAAAAATAATATCAAATAACAAATAACGATTAGCAAACAACGAACAATAAACGATAATATCAAACATCAAACAACGAATAAAGACAAACTTGGAAACGAAGTTAATGTGACAAAACTGAACAATGAATCTATCGACGAAATCTGTACCAATGACCTCAAATCTACAAAATTGCAATTGCTTATGCATCATCTGATAAGATGTATCACCGAAGTTGCTTAAAATGCGTAGGTGTATAGTCAGTGGTTTTTAAACAATTTTTCCATTAAATTTAGAAAATCCCTAAATCCGTTATTTTTAAACTTTTATTATAATTTTTTTTTGTAAATCGATTGTGCTTGACTTTAACGACGTCACCTTGTATGAGCTTGTTATATACATACTAATATTTATATGTGCTTCGTAGAAATAATGCGATTCCATTGATGGAGCAGTTACTGTTGGCATTACGATTCCTTGCTTCTGGAAGCTTTTATATTTTAATTGCGGATTTTGGTGGCATTTACAAACCCACAGCTGGAAAAATAATTAGTCGTGTGGTTTGTACTATTGCCGAACGTAGACCACACCATATTATATTTCTGGCTACCTTGTAATAAAAATATAAAAAACGTATAATAAAAAAATATGAAAATACATTTATCGAAAGCAAAAGTAATTATTTTACCACGGCAGCAGTCGAACACAGACCTCTGAGTGTGAGCCTGAATGAAAATAAATACACAGGCGTAAATTCCTTTAATTTATTAACTATAACATAATACACTATTTACATTAAAGAAAAAATGAACAATATTTCGATTAAAATATTTGGATTAAAACATATTAGGGCGTCAATCACCTTTAAATTGGTGATAAATAAAAAGCATAAAATTTTATACTTAATTATTAACTGACATCAAATTCAAAAGTAACAAACGTTTTCCGGCGATCGTTTATTAATACTTGTATTAACGTATAATAATGTATCAAAAGTAGTGCGGTAATAGCCCCTATTACCGCACTACTTTTAAACCAATGAAATCAACGAATTTCTATTAACGCTCTATTTTTTTAACCAATAAAATCGTAGAAAAGAATTAAGATTTTTATGAGGTTACGTATATTGTATTAGTTAACGTTTTTAAATTAAAAATAAATTAAAAAATTCACCCGTGCATTATTATAAGTAAACATTTCCAATAATTGTAGGTTAAGTAACCTGATCACTAAAATGAAAACTACATGATATACTTTGGAGTTACCAAGATGCTAAAAGAAGCTGATAAATAAAGTCCTTATTAACAATAATTGTGGTCTACATCATCTGACTATTTTATGAGCACACGAATTGTCAATTGGTTTTTATCGATGATTTTCAGTTGCTTTTGCGGAGCCTTTTTGATATCAAAGTTGTGATGTTTGTATGTTATATGAAATGGTATATAAAAATAATCATAAATAGATTTGTTTATTACATAAATAACAACGTATATTTTGTATAAACCAATACTTATTATATAACTGTGTTGTAGTGATACTCGTGTACTTCTTTTGCATACATACCGAAAACATTACGTACTTATAAAAATAAGACAAAGAGCATTGAGTTATCGTTACTTTCTTCGACATTACCTTCTTCATCTAAGCAACTATTTCTCTGCCATTTGCACTAATTTGTAAAACATTGCTCACTATGCTTTGCTAAACTACAAATGAACTTTTATCAGATTCAAACTGTATCGATAAGTTATGAACCGCATTTTTATAGTAAATCATAAACTAAAACGATTTACTAAACAATTGTGTTACTAAAATTCAGCTTTTTGCATGCTGTTCATTTAAAAACTACAATGTGGCACATTATGTTATGGTTAATATGACAAATCTATAATACGAACGAACGATTATGAATTTCTCGTGTGTACATACCAGATTTTTTCTTTAAATTGCCATTACGTAAATATTGTTATAAACAAAAGTAACACAACAATCAATATAGAAAATATATATTTAATTTATAAGTAGGTGAACTAGTTTCTTCTCTCTAAAGCCATCATTCAGAAACCCCATCATTCATTAGCGACAACACTAAACTATAATTCATGGCATTTTTTGTACTCAAACCCAATCTGTCATAAGAATTTGTTTATGACATCTGGTTCACCGTTGTAATTAACATTCACTTACATTTTCCAAACTAAAATGTTTATTGTTAAAACTTTCTTATCTACAGAAGTAAATATGTATTAAAATTATCATTGTTTTTACCGTAGATTTTTAATGTTTCCTGGTTTTATTCCTAATAACAATATTCGTCATTTATGAACCATTTTTAAACGTATAAACACTTTACTTGCTTTATAAATAATTTTGATTTGCTTTTTACATCATGTGCAGCTTCTGTGTTCAAAGAAAACAATCCCACGATTACCTTTCGGCTGATAAAGAAAACTTTTTAATGTTTCGAGATGTAATTTTCTTCCCATTTTCTAGCATACTGTTAATCACATAAAACCAAAAAAATCTTGCAATCATTGATATTTTCAAAACTAATTATAATCAATCCGATTAAAATTTAATTGACGCGTTGAGGTTATACAGCATTCCCATTACTTAAAAATCCCACTACCGTTGATACAAAAATAAAACAATTGTTCAGTAGATAAAATTATAAAATTATAAGTAAATGCAAAAAATTAATAAGATACGATCGACGGAAAAACTTAAAAACCAACTTGTTTGATAATATGCAATTAATAATCTCGACAACATTAACGCTCTCGCTCGCTGCGCTCGCTCGCGCGTGAAAATGTCTCGGTTATTAATTGCCTTCATTACCAACCTTGTTGGTTAAATAACTATTAATTTGTTACGGAGTATGTATTCCGAAAAGTTTTTGAAAACACAATTTAATTTAAATTTGAAATTTAATTAGTAGTAGCATAAATTCCAGTTGACTCACCATATATGATATGACGTTATCGGATATCTTCTATTTTTAGCACATTCTTTGTTGAATTGACAAGATTGTTCCAAACGAATGTAGATTTCCAAACACAACAGCAGGCATAAAACCAAAATATAAATCCAATAAATAAAAAACTCCAATAACGGAAAATCCAGTAAATAAAAAGACAAAACTAAAAGAAAAGACCCAGTAAAAAAAACTGCTTTAGATGCAACGGCTTTGAAATAAATTCCTTTGTCTAATTGTATTGCGTAACATTGTGAAATCACAGCAATTAGTTGGAATGAATAAAAATTAATTTGTATGCGTTTTTACGCCATAATTAAGAAAATTGTCTTCCTTGCACCACTCACGTGAAAGACCAAAGATGGCTCAAGCGGAAGTGCGAACCTTGAATTGATTACTCAGTCGTTTCGAAATACGACGCGACGTTGCCAAACTGAATAAATTTACGTGCAATATTAGTTGCAGAAAATAAACGAATGCAAAATTGAATTTTAATTGTAATGAACTCTAACGGGACGTTACAACCTACCCTAGAAAAGCGGAACCAAAGTAACGTGGAATTTTTTCGGATTGCTCGTTTTCGACGAGTAGTTGGAGCCATAGATTGTATGCCCCTCAAATTACAATATCCAGGTTTGTTAACTCAATTTATAAACAAATATTTATATTTGCATGATTATTAAGGTGTTTCTTTAATTAATTAGCATTGTTTTGTGGTACAACAAATCTAGTACCTAATATTAATTTTAATAATTATAATTAAAATTAAATTTATTACAAAACTTAAATTCAATTTTTAAATTTTGTATTTCAGGTGGAGACAACACTGGTAGTTTCAGAAACAAGAAACATTAAATGTCCAAGCGATTTGCGATTTAAACTCTTGTTTTCTTAATGTAGTCGCTTGGTGGTCTAAAGCTGAAACAGCCAAGAAAAAAATTCAAAACCCTCTGCCTCAACTTCAACTGCTGTTAACGTTCTAGTGAGTTCTTCAAAAACTTTGCAGCTAGATTTTCCCAATCCTATTTCAGAAAAACGGAGTATGATAACAGTGCCAACAACAACAGAACAAGAAGAAGACAAAACAGAATAATCTCTTCAGTAGTTTTTTCAAAATCTGTCAGACCCTTCAAGGAAACAAACGACAACATAAAAATGCAAACTCAATCGAAATCAGTTTTCATTTGTACACTAAAGAATGTAGACAGATAATAGTTACTCTTTCTCTTAAAAAAATGCGTTATTCTTTTTTACGTGTAGAATATTTTCTTTCAATGAAACCAAATTTCGTGGACACAATAGATATAACGATTGGAAGCACATTCAAAAATATGTTTTGAATTAGGAAAATAGCATGGAACATCCAAACAGCAATGTAAGCTTGTATCAAGATTGCAGCAAACTTGTCGTGACAACTATAAAACTGGCAGCAATATTGTCGTGACAAGTTTGGAGACTTGCAGCAAGTTTGCTGCAAGTTGGCTAAGGAAGCAATAACAAGCTTGTGACAACCTTGTCGCGACAAACTTGCAGCAATATTGTCATGACAAGTTTGGAGACTTGCAGCAAGTTTGCTGCAAGTTTCGACAAACTTGCAGCAATGTTGTTAAGTCTTGCCATGACAAGATTTGAATTTGCAGAAATGTTACAGTCCCCTGTCATCCCAAAGTTTAAAATTTGTAAAAATGCTATTGAAACATGTAATCGCAAGACTTACTTACTTACAGACATATTAAAGTTACTTGTCGTGGAAATTCGTCAAACTTTCAGTAATATCGCTGTACTTTGAAGCAAGGTACAAAGAAAAACAAAAAATTATTTTGCTTATTGATATTGTAATTAAATAAAGACTTGTTTCTACAAACTAAGTTACAACTTCATTAAGTATTGTCTATTTGTTTTAATTCTGTTCCATTTCCACCTGTTCTATTCATCGCTAGGTTTGTTGACCTGAAACATAAAATTAAGAATAACCTTAATTGCTCATTTGATGGTAATGGTAAATATAAGTTAAACGCATGCAAAACTTTAATAATTTAAAATCATATTATTACACAGTACAAAGCATACATCAATGGTCTTAAACTTGGTTACTAGTGTTTGCAAAATTATTTAAAATTTTTAATCGAATAAGTATACAAACCTAAGCTGCAAACCAATAAGTGCACTAAATGCAATAATACTCACCTAAAAAGTCTACGATGAGTAAACAGAACTAAATAATAATGCGTTAGAATACAAACACCATGTAAATGACAGACATGACTTTTATTAACATAAAAATGGCGAGACATGCGCCGGTATTTATGCGTTTACGCAAGTTTGCAGCAAGCTACTCAAGTTTCTCAAGCGTGTGTCGTCAAAGTTGCCAATATTACCAATATTGCAGCAAGATTCGTAAACTTGGCAAGGAAAAAGCAAGCTGAAAGCAAACTTGCTGTAAGTTTACATGCTATCTGGGATACTACATTACAAATCTAGAAGTAAGTCTATTGGTAGAGTAGATGCAGCCATTGTTTTTCAATTTGAAACGGGAGTTCAGTACTAAAAAGAATCGTAGCTGTTATTAAGTTTTTGGCATCTAGAGGACTTGCGTTTCGTGGAGCAAATCAAATAATTGTATCTCCTAGCAATGGAAATTATTTGGGATGCTTGGAACTACTAATACGGAAATCCAGGAAAAAGTCACGCATCATATCTCTCAGCAAATATTTGCAATGATTTTATCAATGGGATGGGTAAGAAAATACGAAATGAAATTATAAATGAAGTGAAGGATTCTAAATATTATTCAATTAGTGTTGACTCTATACTGGATTTAACACATGTAGATCAAATAACATTTATAATACGATATGTTAGGGAAGCAAATCGAGAGATTCTTGACGTTCATATTCATAGAGAAGCACAAGGGATATTATTTAGTAAATACCGTTATTGAGTTCCTAGAAAAGCACGATTTTCATATTAACAACTGTAAAGGTCAAAGTTACAATAACGCCTCTAACATGGATGGGCAATATTCCGGTCTTCAAGCAAGACTCAAAGCAAAATGTGAGTACGCCCTTTTTGTACCTTGTGCAACACACTCCTTAAATTTGATACTAGCTCATGCGGCACAGTGCAATATAGAAGCCACAAGTTTTTTCAGTTTCTTCAACATATCGTTGGAATACAATAAAACAATTTTTGGGATGTGATAAATTGGTGTCAAAATCATTGTCTGAAACTAGATTATAGCGGTCACAGTTTTTCAATATGGTTATAAGGAATTCTTGGCTGCGCTACATCTCGATAATTAATTTTCTGAATAATAAAAGAAATTATTTCGAAAAGTACTATAGCATTCTAAAGATAAACTTCCAGATAGTGACTTCAAACAGAAAACACAACGTAAAACTAAACGGAGTTCGCAAATTAAATTTTTTGATGGACCGGCTGAAGAAGCCCAATTTAGTGGCAAATAAAAATTTTAAATTTTACGTTTTTTCCAATTATGGATTTGTTAATAACTGAACTTAACCGGTGATTTGCTGCATACGACAGCATTTTCAATCGGTTTGGTTTCCTAACAATTTTGAAAACAATCAGTCAAGTCGATTTGCATCAAGATTTGTAGACAATTACAGTTTTGATGTAAATGATGATATAATATACAATTTTACACAACGAAGAGCAAGAAAAGAATGATTTAGATAGCGCGGATTATTTAAAGTTATTAATCTTAATGTTTTAGGACGAGGTTTCATCTTTGTATTTTAGTTAGAAGAGATTAAGTTTTATTTTGAAATAAATTTTTTGATACACTAATTGTAAATAATAATTTTAAGTTGTTTTATTTTTGAAGTGGTCCCATTTTCGCCTTGGGCCCAGGGTCATATGAAAGACGGCACTGCGCAGATTTCAATAAAAATTTGTAAAATGTGCGTTGTAAGCTCTCATACAAATTTGACCAGCAAAGTCGCCAAATCGCATACAGAACCAAACCAAAAATGGACATCTGATATTGGTACATATATCTTCCATAAGTACATGACCTTAATATCTACATTCACTGTATGTTAACCATACATTGCATATCCACTGGATATTCTGTATGTATGTATAAATTCTGTTTAATTATTTACTGAAATTAATTACAATTTTTTACATTTAACTATATTATAAACCTACACATAGTTTTTGTGTAGCATATAATTAAACGATAAACTGCATTTTTTCTGTTTTTGAAGTGGATGATTTAAAAAAAATAAATGTTCTACCTTATTACTTTTTAAAATAAACAATTGCTGATATTTTATAGCCAATAAAGATTGACCTATGGATTGACCTCTTTTGAACATTTAAGATTTTTTCTACTATTATTTATTTTGGCTTTTTTCTAACACGCAGTTTCATATTTTGAATTTACCGTTAAATTGATTTTAATTTTTTATGTGTCATGGAAGGTAACTTAACCAATTTGACTCTTTGAATTTGACATGAACAGCGACATTGCATGTTTTTAACGTATGTTCTATTAAAGTCCACTTTTGTGCCATCTGTAGGTCTATCGTATGTCCACTGAACGTACAAGTAAGTAATCTGGATATCCATTGGATTATAGCTATGTCCAAGGATGTGCAGTCACTGTACATACATCGTATGTATTTGTGCTGTATGGGATTGTACATCTTCGTACACTTGTTTTAAGTTGTCCCATTTCGCAACCTCGTTTAAAACTTTTATATACTTAGTCATGAAATTATAGACCCAATAACTCCTGCCACTTTTAGCTGCAAGGCTGTTAACACCAAAATGGTTACTAGGACCCATGTCACAAACATTTGCAAGTATACGTCTTTTCATGAACGGCCTTCATGACTTGCCTGATGCATGTTTTTAGTTGAACAGTATTCGCGCATTTTACGGAAAAGTAGATTGCAACAGGTTACCTACAACTTTTCGGTAAACCGCAAATCATGAAAATCAAAGCATGATCAGCAATTCGTAACCTTCTTCCAGCAACTAATTCTTAAAATCCACTTTAAAATTACAAAAAATGAACGGTATGGTATCATAAACATTTCATCTCAAACTAAAACAACAAATCTTTTTATCAGCATTAATGATTCATTAACTTTATTTAAATAATCATTTGTATTAGGTGCCAATTTAAAATTACGTTGGAGTTTTTGAAGAGTACTCCTAGAAGGAATCGTACCAAAAAAAAGCTTGCAACATTTAACATTTAAGACTTTTTTTAGAGAATAACACTTTTGGATAAATTAACTATTACAAAAACCCCAAGTTTTAGAACAAAAATTGTTTTGGAACTTTCAAGCAAGCAACATAAATCAAGCATGTGCAATATCTTGCATGTTTCAAGGTTTTGTGTTTATGGTTGACTAAAAATATTTAACTTGCACAGTCACAGCGACAAAAAAACTTGTTAGTACAAATGCAAATTGTTTAAAAACTTTTATAAATTGATTTCACAATGAAAATAAAATTATCGATAATCTTAAAATAAAAGAAAGAATGTGAATGTGACTGCAATAGAAATTTGTCTTACAATAATTAATATCTACTAAAAAAGATATACGTAGTGGTTTCATAAATTATTGGATACTGCTAACTTTTTTTTAATTGTATGTGTTAAATTAAAGTGGTTTTTAAAGTTTTATTACAGTTTGTGTTTTATGTAAAATGTGTATTATTTTATTTTATGCTTATTTAAAATGTAGAAACTGTGTGTTTTGTATAATACACAATTTTGTAAACAACTGTTTTAAAATTTATTTTTCTTTTATTAACATTACATTTTTTTAAATTAAATTATATTAATGTAAAATAATATTAAATGTCTAAAAAAATAAATAACGTGTATATAATACTTAAACGTGTAAATTAACAACATATGTACAAGAGATACGATAGCTAAAGTTATGGACAAACATCTGTAATTTTAGCACCCAAATTGAATTTATTTGTATTTGCATACATAAAGTAGAGATGATTATCAATAAATGAAATTAGATACGTTTACCACATCCCCAAAGGCACAGCTCGATACATTATCATATCGAATTGCAAAACATAAGCTTCCATTTCTCAGTTCCGATATACCTGTACTTGTTACTTTTGATGAAAAATTAAAATCATGTTTGTTTGTATCTAGAAAAAACAATTTTAATTACAAAAATATAAAATGCAACGGTATAAAATTGCCACATACGTAAAGATTGTTAAAACGTTTATTAAAAACGAAACTTTTTAAGTTCTCATAACTGCAAATTTGCTAATATTTTTTAATTTAGTATTTTTATCGTGTCGTCTTAATATTTAATAGAAAGCTACAGTTTTATTAGCTGTTATTTAATAATGGAGCTAATTTTCATTACAAGTAGCAACTCAAGTGTCGGAAATAAAGTTAAGTTTAAAATAATTAAATTCCTTCTTTGCGTTCTTTCAGGAGTAATTAAGTCTTTTTTAGTTAATTTAATGTAAACATATCGTGATAAAATTGGTGCAAAATTAAAAATTTGTTATATAAAATGGTCAATCAAAAATGTTAATTATTATTTTTTATGAACAAAAATAATTCAATACGTTACAATATGCAATAGAAATACAAAATCCATAAACTTAAAGATTTTTTTCATTGTAATTATGAATTCATTTTCTAAATATGTAATCACTATTTTCTCTTAATTTTTTTTGCATTTCAAGTAATATTTACATTGATCCTCAAAAATGTCTTATTTCTCTTATAACATAAAGTAAATATATGTAAATTTGTATCAGGTTTTTTTAAAATTTCAGATATTTAAAATGCAATAGGCACTCTTAGTAAAAGTACGTTTACTTCATTTAAAACTTTGTACAAGTACTTTTACAGGTTATTTATTTACTAATGATAATAATAATTTAGAATTTTTCTGGTTTTCTTTATAGAAAATCTGCGATTGAAATTTTTCCACGACGAATGTAAAACTATTGACGTCGTTTTTATTATGAAACGTAATAATTCCTACTCTTGAGATAAAGACGAACTAACTTTTCAACAAGATGGTGGACTCACAGAAGGTGTCTAATGGAGTGGTCAACCAGATTTCTTGTTGTGAGGACACCTAAAATCAAAAATATATGCCACTCTGTTAGCGCAATATTTAAATTTTACACGTTGCGCCATCTGTGGCTGCTGAACAAAACTAACTTGCGATATAAGCAGCGGCTGAGCAAAAGAAAGAGGAAGACGAAGATGATCATGGCGATGTAAGCAATCACGCCCGAGAAAATTTCTCTTGTAGAAATTATTTTTTAAACAAGATAAACCATTAACAAAATTCACTTCAAACTTTATTTAAAGTGGGGTAATACCCAAATGCGACAAATCATTGGTCCTCGAGCCGAATATCAAGAAAAAGTAAATTTTGTGCGTCCAATCTATACGAGGTCAACGTAAGCTGTGCCAGCCCATTTCTACAAGGTCAAAGTAAGTATTTTCTAATTTACTTATTATTCCCATATTTGTTTGTGTCATCCGTCACGATCTGAATGCAATAATGTTCTAACGGTAATCAGAAAAATAAAAATTTGAATTTTTTTAAAATAAGAAAAGGTTTTTTAACAGGAAACCTAACGCGATGCAAAACGCATTTAAGCAAGTTAAATTTACAAACAATCGACCAAAATGCTTCTTAAAATTACAACCACGCCTTAACAATTAAAACTTGTTAATAAACAATTCCAATTTGACTCAATTCGAGATAGAGTTACATTCAGATATGCCGGAAGTCGAGGTGGTGATTGCAACAAATGGATTGAATTTCGCGATTTCTTTCCAGCAATTGTGGGAAAAATGTATCGTCATCGTTCAAAAATTATGCTACTTGAGAAAGTCTTTAAGCCGCGACATTTTAAAAACAATTGAATCTTAAACTCTCACAGATGCGAACCACGCAGTTGCTTGGCGAAAAATGCGAAGATGCGAAACACTATTTATAAATGCGGTGAATTTCTTAAACTTAATATTTTGGACCGAATAAGAGAAATAAAAACGCAATTTTTGTTTGATTTGCTTGCGATCCCACGGAACTTTAAAATGCACAGCAGCGAAATGTCGCAAATCCAACATATTTCATAACTCTCTTTTAAACATCGATAAACAAAAATCAGTAAATACGGCAGTATTCAGTGCAACGAATGCTGCTAGGTCAAACGACAATATTGAGCAATCCGAAGATAACAGCATAACAACCGCGCTTACAACAATATAGATGGAAAACCTTTGTCGCAAACAAAGTTGCACGAATTCAACGGTTAACGAACATCGACTACTGGAATCACGCAAAGGCTAGCAAAAACTCTGCCGATTTAGCGTCAAGAGGTGCGAGCTACAGGAACTAATTAACTGTCAGTTGTGGTGGACAGGTCCAATTTGGATCACTCAACCAAATTTACCAAATTTTGAATTTTATATTTCAAACGCGAATTTGCCCAAACAAAAAATATCTATAAACGTAGCAGTTAAAGCCCGTTTCGAACTTTTCAATTGATTTGCTAACTTAAAAACTTTTCAACGCGTAACGGCATATTGACTAAAATTTATTTCAAATGCGAAGCTCAAAACAAATACGCTTCGTAATTTTGCACAATTGTCAACTAGTGAAATACAAACATCGCTAAATGTGTTACTGTAGCTCAAAGGAAAGTTTTCCCAGAAGAGTATTCAAATTTACTAAATAAAAGCTTAGTGCCGAAGAGGAACAACTTTTGTTGAATCCTTTCATGGATAGTTACAATTTTGTAAGAGTAAGTGGTCGTCTTAACAATAGTATATATCAGGTTTAATAAAAAGTTTCTAATTATTTTGCCAATCAAGCATGTTTTGACAAAAATGATTTTAAATTACGAATATACATTGCGGTCAATCAGCACTACTTAGTTAAAGAAGTTTATTGCAGATCAAAAAAAAAAAAAAAATAGCCAAGCATGTCGTCCACAATTGCGTTAAATCCAAACAAGACCAAAAACACTCAAATATTTAGTAGGTAGTTTACTCGCAAGTAGTGTAACACCGAGTCCTCCGTTTAGTAATGTCGGAATTGATTATACGGGTTCTTTTTTTATTAAAGACCGAGTCATTGAAGGGTAAATTAATAAAACATAATTCCGAAGTCATTTATAACAAATTGAGGAAGGATAATATCTCTTGGCATTTTATCTCAATCCGATCTCTTACATTTGGTGGAATTTGGGAGGCTGGTATAAAAAGTGTAAAAGCTCATTTAAAAAGAGTTTTAGAAAACGCGACACTTACTTATGAATATTTCGTAACAATTTTGGTTCAAATCGAGGCAGTTGTCTACTCCCGACCACCTTGTCCTCTTACAACCGATCATGATGTTATCTCTTTAACCCCAGGTCACTTTCTCATCGGCAGAAGTCTTTAGTCCCTTTAAACCGGACTACACCAACAAACCTGAAAATAGATTAAAACGATACCAACGACTTCAGAATATAAAACAACATTTTTGGAAGCATTGGTCCAAAGAATATTTAAGCGAGTTACAAGGTCGTGTAAAGTGCAAATGCCCCCAAATCGACAACCAAGTTTAGGTAGGAAAAGTCGTACTTGTAAAAGAAGACGATGTTCCTTTCATGCAAGAGCCACTAAGAGTTATTATCAAACTACATCTAGGCAACGACAACGTTACCTGTGTAGTGAGCGTAAAAGTGCGCGGAAATATGTTAACACGCAATATGACAAAAATTTGTATTTTGTCCGATAAACCGTAAAAAGAAGACAAACGTCTTTGATTTTTAAAGCTACGTTTTAATGTATAAACACAAAACCATCTATTTTTAGTTATATGTTACCATACTATGTATTCGTTGTATGATTTAGTTGTTCTTATTACTACTATTTGTGTTGAAATCTGTATTTTAAGACGTCCGATATGTTAGCGCAATATTTAAATTTTATTGTACACGTTGCGCCATCTGGGGTTGCTCAACAAAACTAGCTTACGATATGAGCAGCGGCTGAGCAGAAGAAAGAGGGAGATGAAGATGATCATGGCAATGTAAGCAACCACGTCCGAGAAACGTCTCTTGTAGAAACTATTTTTTAAACATTAACAAAATCCAGTTCAAACTTTATTTCAAGTGAGGTACTATCCAAATGCGACAAAACACTACCTGCAAATCTCGTTGAGCTGCGACAGAGAATTTTTACCGAATACCAATTACTTTAATCCAACGTATTGTCGAATGTCAGAAAATGCTTTAAAAGTCGCTTGTATCAATGCATCGAGGTTGATAAAAATTATTATGAACAATACGTTTATTAATTTTTAGAAATTTAATGTCCTTTATGTTTATTAATATTCTGAAATAAATACAGTCAATTACCGAAATAACGCGATTCAGAAGAAAGCGTAAAAATTGTGTTATTTTGGTCTTCGCGTTATTAGGAATGGCGGCAATTTAAAAAAAATTAACTTTTTTTAGTACGTATACATCATACCGATATAAGCAGATTATTATTTAAACAATAAAATAATGTATTTATTAAATTAATACTAGTTTCTGTCTTTTACTTTTGTAAATTAAAAATTATATGTTGTTTCGCACATTGCGTGTAAATGTTTTCGTTTTTTATCTATTTTTTAAACAGACAATGGGGAGACCGAACACTTTTATGGCTGTTTGTACGACTTACCGCCAAAAATATATAAGCAATACAACAGTACTTAATTTTAGGATGCACATTTGCGCAGACAAGTACGTTATTTATCTACGCAACTTTCTTAAGTACTATATATGGTGCTATGCGAAGTAATAACATTCTGCTGAACTTTCATTGTATATTATTTTGAAACGAATATACACAACGTTTCGATTGCTGTGGTATCTGCAATCGTTATCAGGTGAATACTAACAAACTTAGAAACTACTGGAGCTTATATACTAAAGACATGTTCGATGAAGCGTTCAAGCGTACAAAATCAACTTAACGTAACCGATTAATTAACAAAATTACTTAGTGAAGTTTAAGTTGTTTTAGAGGTTCGATTAGTGGTTTCCATATGTTACTTATCTCGACACTTGGCTGGCTAAAAATTTCTTTGTTATTGTTGATGAATGCCGCTTCTTTAAATTTCCGTTTGTACCAATGTTCCTCTCTGTGTATGATTTTTGCTTCCGACCATTTCATTCGATGTTGGTTATTCCACAAATGTTGCGCGATGAATCCATTGGTAGTCCTTCGTCTTGAGTGAAGAATCTGTGTGATTCTTCACTCAAGTACAGGTTGTGCAACACAGAGAAAGGGTTATGAGAAGAAATCAAAAACATTAGAAACGATCTAATGCAGAATGGTTATCCAGAAAAGATTGTAGGAGAGCTTTTACAGAAAAAGCAATTGAACACCATGGAACAACCTAAAACAGAAAAACTGTCCAATTCACTGCTGAGCATCCCATATGTCAAAGGTTTATCAGAGTCAATAAAACGTATAGAGAAAAGCTCCAACTTAAATACAGTGTTCAAATCATCGACCACCATTAGAAGTATAATTTCCAACACAAAGCCACAAACAAGTCGAGATTCCCAAAACTGTATTTACCAAGTTCCATGTGAATGTGGTAAATCATACGTGGGGGAAACCAAAAGACCACTTGACATCAGACTGAAAGAACATCAGACACACACACACAGAGGAGAGACTTCTAAGTCCGGCATCGCGCAACATTCGTGGGATAACCAGCATCGAATGAAATGGTCGGAAGCAAAAATCGTACACAGAGAGGAACATTGGTACAAACGGAAATTTAAAGATGCGGCATTCATCAACAACAACAAAAAAATTTTCAGCCAGCCAAGTGTCGAGATAAGCAACATATGGAAACCACTAATCGAACCTCTAAAACAACTTAAACTTCACTAAGTAATTTTGTTAATTAATCTGTTACGCTAAGTTGATTTTGTACGCTTGAACGCTTCATCGAACATGTCTTTAGTATATATAAGCTCCAGTAGTTTCTAAGTTGGTTAGTATTCACCTGATGACGATTGCAGATACCACAGCAATCGAAACGTTGTGTATATTCGTTTCAAAATAATATACACTGAAAGTTCAGCAGAATGTTATTACTTCGCATCAACCAACATTGTTTAATACATTCAAACAAATATGGTGCCAGTTCGATATGCGATCTACCATGTATAGTGTGGTCTACCCGAGTACGCGATTCAATATGCGGTGAGCATGTGATTCAATAAGGAATCTAAACCTTGAATTGTTTGTTAATTATAGTTAATTACTCCCACTTTTTCAATAACCTGTCGTTAAGAAAAACAACAAAATAATTCCCACTCTTATAATTAAGTACGTTTACTTCTGATTATTCGGCGATTTAGTCGTTTTTCAAATTCTTCATTGATTAAATATTAATACTTAAGAATACTTCAATTCGTCGTTAAATTAGAACATAATTTGATTACCTATTAATGCCTTATTTTGGTATAAAAAGATAAAGGATTCCTAAAATGAAAAATCATTTAGTTAATCTGAAAATTTATTTTGTTACACACAAAATGCATTTGAAAGATTTTTATAAAAACGTTAATTCAACTGAAAAAGATGCAGTACAATTTTTACGAGCGAATAGATTGCTATCTGATGTGGAAGATGTGCCGTGTCATCGATGTGGCTTAAAAATGCAAGAAAAACGGAAAAAAGATCACAGTGGAAATACAGACTGCTTTCCAAGAAAACGGTGTCAGAGCATACGATCAGTGAGTCATGGAAACCGTTTTTTTGATTACACAAACCTAAATGGAAAAATAAACTATAAATTAAGTTTGTGTGAAATATTGGAATTAATATTCCTTAAAATGATAAGCGACTTTCGGCTTAGACCGCGTCGTAGTAAAACACCCAGACTTAGGCTTGGTCATAGTCTCTTCTTGAGAGCCAAAACAAGAAGTAGAACTTGGCCTTTGCCGTATTGTCGTTCGTGAACCCAAACAAACTGACGTTTCGCAAGACATTGCAGCTTGCATCTTCAGAGTGGAAATGTCACTGACAGTGACATTTCCACTCTGAAGCCTAAGTCTGGGTGTTTTACTACGACGCGGTCTGAGCCGAAAGTCGCTTATAATTTTAAACATAACAACCGCGAAAGCTTAAGATTTTATATTAATATTCCTTTTCATTTTGCAGATTGGCTTCGATACAACAGTAAAATTAACAAGGAAAGGAAGAGAAACTGTCTCCGACTAGTACAACTTATGCAGAGAAATGCGTTTCTCGGTAGTGTCGTGAACAGCTTCGAAGTACAGAAGAAGTTGACTATAGCTATAATTGAATAGAGAAAAAATTACCGTTTAAACCATGCAGCGGCGGATCCACGGGGGGAGGATAAAAGGGATAAATCCCCCCCCCCCCCAACAGCAATAAAAATTGGGAAAGTATCTATTAAAATATTAATCTACTTCTTTGTGACTTCTTATGGGTCGGTCTACGGCGTCGACTGTATTGTTATATTGTAATAAGTAGGTTTTATTACTTTAGTATTTAAATGCACGAAAATTTATTTTAAAAAAGTAAGTACTTAGATAGATATACCAAATTACTAGTACATGAAATGATTATTTAAAATTATTTTAATGTTTTTACTGCTATACTTCAATTAAAATATACATAAAAATAAAAGTTCAAATTGAAGCAAAAGAAACTAAAATTGACAATGTTTTAAATATGCATTTAAATTTTAATAATACATATGACATAACCAGTGTAATAAATTAGAGTATTATTATTAATAAAATACACAGTAAATAAATAAATCAAAGAAAAATATAAATATGGTATACGTGTCAAAAAGAAAAACAAGTTTCTTATTGTAAAAGCCAGCTGGGCAGCCCGGCCTGAAAATCGTTTTTTCCATTTCCTGAGTTTATTTTTGAATGAAAAATTTTGATGTTTACATGATAATTCATAAAAAAAATTGCTGCAAAGGGGTAAAGAGCCCATTTTTTGAAATTGTCTTTAAGGCTTTAAAAATAAACAAAAAATTTTGATTTTCGAAAATATGGGCCTTTATCCACCATTTTAGAGATCGTAAGAACATGTAACATTTTAATTTTTTTAATTATTTTCGAAAATGCGACCAGGAAATGGAAAACAAAATTGAATTTATATCGCTGCGTTTCCTGAAATCTAAGTTTGATACATGGTACGGTTTTGAGCGATGGAAGGATGGAACTCCGCCTATTGACATTAGCACGTTTCGCAGTCGCAAGCGTTTCTACAGTAAGCATATCTGGTAATCTACAGAATGTCTTGATAAGAATAAAATTTTAAATTCTCTTTCGTTAAATTACATATGGTATGTACTTACTATTTATAAATTTCTAGTGTGACGATCTCTTCTGCTCGATAAATGTACATTTAAATTTACTCTATTATAAGATTTTGGCATTATAGATTTTGTTAAATTGTAAATACTAAGCTAATCTAAAGTTCCCACTAAAACGCACGTACTGCTTTTATACACATTTACTTCATATATATAAATTTTCTCTGTTTGTTTACAGATACAAAAAGATGGTAGTTTCTGGTCTTGTATGAAACTCTAATCGACGGACTTTTATTTATAGTACATTATGCCTTCATTAGCATTGAAGGAAAATAGTTTCAATTACATTTGTAATTTTTTACATTTTTAAAAAGTATCTATGATTATTAGTATTATTTTTATTAAACTGTTTCAGGTGCTCTTTTAGTATTATATGGAATCATATATGGAAGTAAATATTTCTACAGAAACAAAAAAATGATTTTAATAAATGAAAAGCAATATTTTTATTATTATTTTGTCTCAAAATTTTCTTATCATTGTAAGCAACGTATACTAACTTTTGTTATGTAAATATAGTATGACCTCATAAACATCATCAAATTGTTTAGTTATCTCAAATTTGCTATTTCACCATAATAAAGAGTACGGATTTGTAGTCCACGTGGACTTAAAGAATGCCAGTCAAAGTGTCGAAGCACCAATCGTGGGTAATACTAATCCCATAAATTATCAGTAACGCAACCGAGACTAAATCTTTCCTACTCTTTCTTCTTTCATTACATTAACAGTATGTAACCATATCTCTCTTTTTTTTTTCATTTTATTTTTGTCAGTTCAGCAGCAGTACTGCTATTCATGACATTTTTACAATGCGTAAAAGTTAACATTATAATCGCTTAAGACTACTTAACATCAAAATAAAATTAAAAACAGATAAGAATTGAAATATAAATGAAAAGAATCTCTTACAATAACACTACAAATAAACATCCTGTGTTAACTTTCGTTTTAGTCTTGTATGAATATTTCTACGTCCTAATTTATAATATTCCGCACCTTCACAGCTATTTAATTTTTGATGAAACTTAACAGTTACGTTCTTAATATAGTCACTGATTGTCAACATACGTAATTCCTTATGTAGTTGTTTATTTGTTACATACCACTCAGCATTTACCGCGATTCATAAAAGTTTGTTTTGTAGCACTTGTATTTTGTTTACATGCGTATGCGCTGTACCACCCCAGATAACACATGCATACATCACTAACGGGAGAATTAAGCTTTTGTACAGTAATAGGGTGCACTTCGTTTTTAAGGTTGATTTTTTGTTGATTAAGGGATAAAGTTGTCTTAATCTTGAATAGGCCTGGTTTAGTTTGTTAATAATATGCGGTTTCCATGTCAGCCTAGTATCTAATAGTACGCCTAGATATTTTACACTTTCTGCATTGCTGTTCCACGGAATTGGGTTGTCATTAATTGTTATTGGTGGTAGATTGCTTGCTCGGCGCAGAGTAGAGATTTTGACTACGCATTTATTTTTATTGATATTTAAATTCCATTGTTTGAACCATTTAGCAATGTTGTTGGTTGCTCGTTGAAGTTTTGTTATTGCTCTTGTTAGTTCTCCAATGCGTTGATGGAATATCATGGCAGTAAATGTTAAAGAGAATAGGCCCTAGAACACTTCCTTGTGGAACCTCTGCTTGTAATTTTCTAGTATCTGAATATGAATCATTAATTTTTATTTTAAAAGTGCGATCGTCAAGAAATGAGAAGAGAACGGCTTTGAGATATTCAGATATATGTAAGTGTGCAATTTTGTATTTAAGTCCCATATGCCATACGGTGTCAAAGGCTTGAGCCACATCAATAAAGAGTACTGCTGTGTATTCCTTGTTTTCATAGCCTTCTTCTATTAGTTCTGTTAGTCTTTGTAACTGATGGCATGTAGAGTGTCCGCTTCGGAAGCCAAACTGAAATTGTGGTATAACACCTATGGTGGAAATTTCTTCTTTTAATCTTACATGTATAATTTTTTCTAAAAGTTTAGACATTGTTGGTAGAAGGCTAATAGGGCGATAACTTGTTAAGTGTTTGTGGTTTTTTCCTGGCTTGGGAAACATCAGTATGTGTGAAAGCTTCCACATTTTTGGAAAATATCCAAGTCTTAAGCAAGCATTAAATATCGTAGCTAAATGGCTTAGAGTTTTTGGTGTTATGTGTTTTAGTATTATATTAGTTATTAAATCGTGTCCAGGAGCTTTCTTATTACCAAGTTGCTTAATTATATCATCTATTTCTCTAGGTGAAGTTACTTTTGTGTTCTTACGTGGATTGGGCATGTGAGTTTCTACATAATTGAGAATGTGTGGAATTCCAGATTGCTCATATTGTGATGTAGTAGCGGTTTCTAAGTGGTTAGCAAAAGCGTTGCATTTTTGACCATCGGTGTAATATGTTGTACCATTGTCATCAATCGAAGGTATTTCTGTTTGTTGTCCTAAGATCCTTTTAGTTGTTTTCCACAGGCCTGGATCGTTCGATTCAAAATTCCCAATCATTCGCTTGTAATTATTTATTTTGTATTCATCTAGTTCTCGTTTGACTCGATGTGTTAGATTATTAAGTAAATTTTTAGTAATGGGATTTCTTGTTCGTTGCCATTCACGACGAGTTTGACTTTTTCGTTTTATTAAATCTATAGTATACTTTGGTGGGATGTAGTAGTTGCGTGGTTTTCTTATTTGAGTTGTTTTAGTTGCTTGTTGGATGCTGGTGGTAATAGCGTTCGTTATGTTAGCTATTTGGTTGTCAATATCAATTGCTGTTTCTGGTAGCTTTTGGATAACACAGTTTGCGTCTAATTTTTTTTGGAATAATGGCCAGTTGATTATCCCGTTTATTAGTTTTTGGTTAACATGTCTAAAGACAGGATTGGTTTGAAAACTTATCACTACTGGGTTATGATCAGAGTTCATTTCGGTATAGATTATAAAATATAAAATTTTTTTGAACAACGATATCTAAAATATCTGATTGATGATCTACACGGTAAGGAAAATATGTATGTTGCTCTGGTGCTATAATTTGAAACACGTATTTAGCTGATAGTTCATTAAGTTTAACTCCATTGGGGTTTGTGTTTCTGCATCCCCATGTTGTGTTCTTGCAATTAAGATCTCCAATTAGTAGGATTGGCTCCGTTGTTTCAAAAATTGTTTTTATGTCCTGTTCTAGTAAGATTTTGTTTGGTTGTTTATAAACGCTAGTAACGTTTAGATATTTGTTGTTGTTTAAATAAATTTTAACAGTAACGATCTCCAAGTTAGTAGTAATAAAATTGTTAAATTGATGATGCGCTAGATTATTTTTAACAAGAATTGCCACTCCGCCAGACGCAATCCTCGTGTTTCTGTC
Source organism: Aquatica leii (assembly GCA_035610365.1). NCBI lineage: Eukaryota > Metazoa > Arthropoda > Insecta > Coleoptera > Lampyridae > Aquatica > Aquatica leii. The sequence goes on from CM069432.1 coordinate 107,534,251, forward strand.
AGTCCGGTAGATTTGATAGCCAGGTATTCTTATGGTTTCGTTGTTGGTGAGATGAGTTTCGGATATGCAGGCAATGTCTATGTTATATCGTGCTAAAAACGCTATTAGAATGGAACGTTGGCTTTTAAGTCCATTGGCATTATAATTTAGGATCTGTAGATTTTTTAAGTATAGATTATGGAACATTAAGAAGTAACGGAATTAAATTATTAATGATAAAAGATTTAATTTGTTCAATATAAGGTTGGATTAAATTAATAATATGAGACATTATGTTGTTGGTAGACGACGAAGTGTTAGGTATTGAATTATTAGATGGTATGTTGTCGTTATGTAAGTTGCTGTTAGCTGCTGCAGCGTAAGTTTTGGCTTCACGTGAGTAATTATTAGCAAGATTAATTGATCTTTTGTTATTACGATTTATTTGAGTTTCTTGAAATGCCCTGCATCCACGGTAGTTAGCTAGATGTTGTTCTTTGCAATTTACACATTCTGGAGGTTCTTCGGCTTTTTTGTCGCATTCCGTATATAAATGATTCTTTAAACATTTTACGCAACGGGGCTCTAACGAACAATAGTTTTTAGTATGTCCGATACGTTGGCATCGGTGACATTGAAGCGTATTTTTTGCTGGTCTTCTAGGTTCAATTTTTATTATAGAATTTTGAATTTGCGTAAGATCGTATATTTCTTTTGCTTTTTCATTAGCTTGAAGGTCAACAACACATACAGGCATGGGTACCCTGTCTTTATAATATAATCTTACTACTTTGATAACAGGTAATTCATGCTGTTCTAGTTCAGTAAGAATATCTTGTTCTAATAATGAAGGAGGAACGTTTTTAATTACTACAGAATGAGGTTTTGAGTTTGGATTTTGGTAAGTATGAAATTGAATGTTATTATCCAAATAATGCTTTGATAGTTTTCTGTAATCTTCTTCAGATGTAAGGTTGATTTTAAGCGCTTTTGTAGTATATGTTGTTGTGAATTCATTTGAGGTCAAAGTTTTAATATCTGCGATTACTTCTTTGTGATTGTTCGTGTAAAAATATTGGCGGTATCTTTTTAGTTTGAGTGGGTGTTGTATAAGAACAAGAAGCTAAACTTGTTGTTTGTTCATTATCTCGACCATCAGTTAGTTCTAAATGCTCGGGTAGGTAGAATTTGTTTTGTTCTAATATTGATTTAGGTTCCCATTGATAACGCTTTTGCACATCGCTTATCGGTGGTGATAAATGGTCAGATGAACGTTTTGACGTTAAAGGCATGTTAATTAAGTTTACTTCGCCCGCAAGGGGCGAAGTCAAGTGCAGTTAATGTTATTTGTCAATGTTAGAATTAAATTACTAAGCACAAAATAATAAAATCGGTACTTATCAAGTTCAATGTTAAAGGTGCACTATAACCTTATCGCGCACGGCACAATTTTTCAATTCGTGTTTACGCTTTAAGAGTATTTATAAGACTAACCATATCTCTAAACATATGTGAAAGTTTAAATAATTGAACAAATTAGTGCAACGCCCATCTCAAAACAAATCTGAATTAAACCGGGAGTATAGCCTTAAAGCTTTTATTTAGAATAAAAACTGCAAATCGGCATTACGCCGACACCGATTATTATTATCGAAACCATAGACCTGTACATGCAACTTTGACTAAAAACGCCGACAATATATTGCAATATTTCCCCTTTGCATTTATTTAGGCACTGTTTCATTATAAACACGTACCCACGTTGTCAAACTGCGCGACGATTTATTCCAAAATACTCCACGTTTTGTTAGTTTTTTTACTGTATTTGAGTACTTTATTGTACTGAAGTATAGCCAGCTAGTAGTTGAGCGTTTTCTTCGCGTGTATACGAAAAGAGTGTTATGCATTGTGGTTGCGTTTCTATTGTTATATTTAATTTTCGTTTAAAAATATGAGTATAAGCAGTGCAAAATGACTAATTTTTTTAAAAGAAAAGACCGAGATGGGAAGTGGATACATACGGATTTGAATTACTAATGACTTCAACTTCTCAAAATGTTTCTCAGAGTAAAGGTGTAGATGATCAAGAGAATAAGAATCAGGACATTGAAAAAAGCAGTAATAAAAACAATTTAGAAATTTTTTTTAATTAAACGATATTGGAGATTTTATAAACAAAAATGTTCAAAATATAGTTGAGATCATCGAATCATCTTATACGTTTTCAGTACTTAAAAAATTTAATAAACGAGGATTGAAATTTTAGTACAAATGGTTTTCGGAATATAAATGGTTATCTTACTCTGAAAAAGCAACAGGTGCATTTTGCAGATTTTGTTTGGTTTTTTGTAAAAACCAGAGGAATTGGTTCTCAACAACTGGGTGCGCTTTGCAGATTTAAATTAGAAAATTGGAAAAAAGCTAGAGAAGTAAACAAATATCTAATTTTTGTATCTACATACTTTGTGTTTTGTTTGTGGTTTTAGGTATTTAATTATCACCAAACATCCAAATAACACATTCGTTCTGTAAATGATTATCAAAATTTCAAAAAAAAATGAAAGAGAAGAAACAAGAACCTGTTATTAATTTACTTGATAGTGATCGACAAAGAAAAGCAATAGGAAACAGAAATAAATTGAAACCCATAATTGAAGCCGTCATATAATGTGGGCGGCAAAAAATTGCTTTAAGAGGTCATAGAAATAGCGTAATAATTAAAGATATTTATTGTGATAAAAATTAAGGGAATTTTAGAGTTATTTTGAAGTATAGAGCTAAAGGAAATGCTAATTTATGTAAGTTTTTAGAAACAGCTTCCATTCGAAAAACATATATCAGCCCAAAGGTACAGAATCAAATAATTGATTGTATGCATAAACATCGTATTGCTAAGAAAACTGTCTGATAAGGTAAATAAAGCAGGAGCATTTTCAATTTTAGCAGATGAGACAACAGACACATCGACGATAGAGCAAATAACGTTGTGTGTGTGATATGTATTTGAAAATAAAATTCATGAAGATTTTTTGCAGTTTGTGCCAGCTGACGGTCTTTCAGGTAAAGAATTGTTTTTTGTTATTTATTTATTTTACCAGGTGACTGTGTTTGGCGAATCATCGCTACGTGTTTTTAGTTTTTTGTAAGTTGTTTTTTATTTTTGATTTTTTTTACATCGTACTATTTTTAGTTATCTAAAGATCTAAAGAACGTCGCTTAAAAAACACATGAAGTAGTGTTTTACTGTCGCCAATACCAAAATAATTATTTTTTTTGTTGCCAAATTCTAGATAATTGCTAGTGTAATAAGATATTATAATTTATAATTTATAAATCGGTTTTCTTAATTTATTTTTTAATTGTATGTACAGTGCAGAGAAATACTAGTGACAACATTGCCCACTACAGATTCAGAATTAAAAGCGGAACATAATCATCCGGTCAATGAGGAAAACATTAAGGCTACAAAATATTATCAAGAAATGAAACAAAGAGCTAAGGATTCATTAGCCAAGCCAGTTCAGATATTTGCTGAAGCAGTATCTGTTTTTCAAGACTCGACACGTGCAGAAATGCCTACTGAGGAATCGGCCAAACGAACTCTGCGAAACTGTAAAAGTTCAAATATTCGAAATTTAAGATCAAGAGCTTGTTATTAAAAGTACTAGTCTATGTAAAATACAAAAAACATAAAAACACTAAAAATGTTTATTTATGGCAATTTGCAAATATTTGATAATATGGTATATTCTACGCTATAATAGTACATTACACATCAAGGGTGAGAAATGCATTCTCTCCTCCGGTGTATATACTATTTTATTCATGACCCAAGTAAGATTAAAAACGAAACTTCTACTCCCGGTCGTGAATAAAATATTATTTTTAAAACTATCGTTTGTTAATGTTTACTTTCACGGAAAGTTCAGCTAGTGTTCTGATAAATAATACTAAACATAAATACCTAAAACTATTTTTTTTGCAGGTAACTGATGCACAACCGATGACGTAAATAATGAACGGTTTCTACTGTACCATAATGAAATAGAATCAGAAGAAAGAGTTGTAGTATTTTCTACTGAGCAATTCCTGGCTCACCTCGCCAGCGCTACCTCTTGGTGTGCAGAGGGCAACTTCTCTTTGGTCCCACCACTGTTTATTCAGTTATATGTATTCCGAGTAAAAGTCCAAGGGGTGTTTGTAACTTGTGCATATAGTTTATTGCAAAAGAAGGCGCGGTCAACGTATGAAACTATGTTACGTACAATAGTTAGTTCTTGCGAAAAAATCTATTTTCGGACCCATTCAAGCCATAAAAGAAGTATTCGAAGATCATATTATTATAAGAAGATGCTTTTACCATCTAACTCAAAGTACCCACCAAAAAAATTACAGGAGCTCGGACTTGAACAGAGGTACAGAGAAGACGCAACGTTTTTCAAATTTGGTGGCATGCTAGATGGTTTAGTTTTTCTACAATTACAAGGTGTTGGCAGATGTATGACATACCTCAAAGATAATATTCTTGAAAGTGTCCAAGAGATCGTACAACATTTTGATGCCACGTACGTATCTTGTACATATCGGAGTGTTGGAAACAATAACGATAATAACGTAAGGTTAAAAAACATTTCATCTTTATTTCCTCCAGAAACCTGAAACGTCTATAAGGAAACTACAGAAAAAATAATCATACTTATGGTTCGAACCACAGATATGGATGTGGATAAAACTAAACTACAGCAAGACTTGGGAAAATTGCGCCAAAAAAAGAAAAGACCTGTATATGTATGTAATCGTGAAAACTCGGCTAAAAGGTCTATGTCAGGAATTTAGTGAAGATGACCGGGACTTTTGAATGCTGTTAGCCATAATATTAGATTTTAGGTGAAAATATTTTTGTATAAGCCGTGGACAGATCAAGACAAAACCAGTGAAATAATTCAAATCCGTAATCTTCGATCGCTTATTAAAAAGTTTCACTGATTTTGTTTTATTTTTGTCAATAATAATTATGCAATAAAAATTTAAACAAATATCTACTTTTATTATAACTCTCCCTAAGCATTGCGAATCAATAATAATAATGCCAGTATATTTATTATTTAAAATACTGTTTATTCAAAACCATCTATAATTATTTGTCGGGTTTTTTTACCGGGGTTTTTTTTCTACATTCGAAGAAACAGAGGCATCACTCATAAAAATCGATTGACTGGTCTAGCGAGACAAACATAAAGATAGACATACAGATGCGAAATTTTGTATATTAGAAAGAAACTTGATTTTTGCAGTATTGTCGTTTCAAAACTGTTAACTTAATTATGCTTACTCAGATGTTAATGTTTTGAATATATTTTTGTATAATAAAACAACACACAACACACAAACTCGGTGGACAGATTTATTAAAATTTATATTGTCATTTGACATAACTTATATACTTTAATTAATTATTTATTTATTAATTGAGCCGGATGTTGATCAAACTGCGTGAAATATGTCGCCGATAAATAAAAATATGTGTGTGGGAATGGTCTAGATTTAATTATATCAATTATAGTTATCTGGAAATTGCTAACTAATTTAAATTGCTTTTGTAATTAAATTTTAAACAGCAAAGTTTAGATTCTTACCGTAATAGTATATTTTAAGGGATTCAAATGGAGTCTTGTTTAAAACATTGTTATATTTCAACAATAACACTCATAAACGTACGGTAATGCTCCAAAATTTACTAGACTTACGTATTTCATGCTCGTACACAAGTGCAAATCTGTATTTAAGTTTATATTATGCATAAAAAATTACTTATTATGTAACATATGTACATGTAAGTACTGTTTTTCTTTTAGAATAAGACGGCAAAGGTTTTTTAGTTTTGGATTAATGAACCTATTTAACACGTAATGTTATGATTACATGTTTTAAGTTTCTTTTTAAAATAACGTAGGTCAAAGGTAAAACCATAAATTCACAATCAACAAGTTGTTCCACAAGTACAATAAAAACTAAAAATTCTAAAGAACCATTCATATAGTAAGTTGTGCTTTAATATAAAAGAATTAATTCAAGGTTGTTGTAACAAAGATCGTAAAAAAGTAAAAGTCTGTATGTGTAATCAGAGTGATTAGGCCAGGTGTGTGCGCCCTAACGGGAACCCACGTGCCTGGCAGCTGTGAGGGTTGCACCCCTCTATAAAATGCACACATGCCGTGACGTATGCGCGCCTATGTGTCACTTATACACATTCGCGTTACTCTCTCTATTGTCATCTTCATCCTTCGCATTTCAATATGTAAATCGCTTTATATTCAAATGGTTTCGTGCCTTGTGGCTATGTCAAAAGGTTCTTTTTAGCTATTTGTTTATAGTTATTTGAATTTCCAGACGGTGTAACTTTTAAAGAATTAAAACCCAGGTGCAAAAACTAGTCAACTTCTTGATGTAATGACGTCATGAGGGGTATGTCTTCATACGTAAGCAGGAAGGGTCCCGTTATAAAGATTAAAGTAAGACCTGCTCAAGATTAAAATAGTCTTAGCAGGTGTTACACATTAAAACGACAACCATAAGGAGGAAGGGTCCTTGAACTTGAAATAGAAATGTAAATTGCAACAGGTGCTTTAGTTCTACATTCGTGTTTTTCACAGGTACTTCACTAAAGAAAGAAAAAAACTACAATTACGTTTGGAAAATCATATAGAGGAAGTACAATGCACTTTAATCATTTAGCATTGTTTGTGGTTTCTTATATTACCCGCATCATACTATTAGTAATTCAGACAATATCACCAATCGAAAAAATTTTTACACATGCCTCTAAAATATACTACGTATTCGAATTTGCAGCAATTTTAACCCGTATTATTTATAAGAAAAAGGGTTAGAAATTCTTACTTTTTCAACACTTATAACCCTAACAGCTACAAATACCCGCACTTTGTTAATGATCTTGAACTTGTAACTATACAATAACCCCTTACCGAGAGAATGATAGGCTACTTGTCTTTGTTCTTATCTTCTGATGGTTTATACTCTTTACAATGTATTGGTTTTTAAATATACTCAAATAGTTTCCGTTAAAAATCTCACGAGTAACAAACAAAGTATATCAAATTTTCCCATACGCTTTGTTTATAATTTATTTGTCATTGTAATTTACATTGTAATGTGGTCATTACATCGTTACACGCATTTAAAGCGTATGTATATTTTTATGAGAATAGATTAGTAGAAACCATAAAAGAACAAATTTATAGTTATTTTATTTTTCTATTTTATGTTTATAGTACTCTTTTATTTTGACTTATTATTAATGTATAATTTTAAAAAAAATAATAGTATTTTTTGTACTCTTTCATTTAATTGGCTTTTTATTCAATTTGTTAAAAGTTACAGTATCTAAATTTCAATAGTAATACAATTTGTGTATTTATTTAATAATTACACAATTGAAATTAGCTAAATGTAAATAAATATATTGTAACAAAAATACGTTCTACATGTACTTTAATTGAATGTATTAAAAAAATAGGTATGTTATCCGCGTTACGTTTTACAGTCCACATTGAAAAAACAAAAGGCGATTCATTTTATAACAAAAAGAAATAAATACAAATTACACAACTTATTTACTACTTTATACTTCTTTAATTTTAAAAAAGAACTGTTTTTTGAATCTTTTTTGTGCATAATAATAAGTTTTCTTATTCACAACATTGCTTAGACAGCTTACCGATTTAATGCTTTTTAGTAACAGTAAATTGACTGCGTTAAAACGGTTGTACATACTCTCAGATCTAAAAAAATAATATGACCAAATGTAAAGCAAAAAATAAATTTAAAAAAAAATATTATAAATACGTTTAAAAAAATCATTAGCTGAATTAAACATTTGATTGAATAACCTTAGTTTCCATTATCTAATCACTTTTCGCTAACAACTAATTTACTAAAAAATTTACAATCAGGACACATCAAAACGATAGTTCTTTAAAAAGAATAGTTAAAGTTAATTATATAAAACGTACATAAACGTCATAGATTAAGATCTAAACAAACAAAAATTTTCGAAAAACAACAAAATCAATGTTTATTCTCACAAAAAACTCAAATCTTTATAGTGGTGTAGAAAAACTGTCCAAGTCAATATAACAACCTAAAAAATAAAACAATCGATAAGAAGCAAATAAGAAGCTAAAAATAAAGTTAGACATAATAACACACCGACATAGTAGTAAACGCTATACCTACTGAAACGTAAATTAAGATATTAGTGCTCATTCACAATAAGCATAAGCATAGCAAATTCATATCAGGTACGTAATTTATCAAAATAAAAACAATGCACTATATTCAATAATAATTCGTAAGTCTGTGCGGTGCTTATGCACCTCTTCTGATCGAACGTAAAAAAATACATAAAGTTAGATTTTTAATGTATTTCTTATTCAGAATTTAGTGTAATATAGTGTGTTTTAGTTGTATTTGGTACTGGGTTAGTACTACAGAAGTTGGTATTGATTTATTGGTCTCGTCCAAAAATGTTATATAATAATTTAGTTAAATATGCTTGATGTCACCCACTAGCGCTTGCTCTGCCGTTTCACAAAATTTTGTCTTTTTGCTTTTCTTGCCAATTGCACTGTATCAACATTGAAGTTAATTTAAGGTCAGACATATTTAATATGACTTTCTCAACAGTTACTTATATCTGATATTTACCTACTAAAACTGTGTCTGGACAGACTAGATCCTTGTGAACACGTTGTTACCTTATACCAACACTATGTTTTACGTCTATATTACGTATTATAACACTTGAATTACTTTTACAGTTTTTCAATGAGAATGGGCATCAAAAACACTTCAAGTGTCTAAGAACCGGCTACGTTTCGTGCTGCTGCGTGCGCATTTCTTCAGGCCTGATTTAGACTTATAAAATAGTGTGTCCAAGACTACACTTGGAAACGGTCACAACAAGAATTAAGATTAACAGAATAAATTAACAGGAAAAATAAGATGACGAAGCTTAAACACTAACAAACGTAAACGTGACAAATTTATAATTTTTCAGTCAAGGTCATATGTTATATTAATCTAAGGAGGAAGGAAAAAAGAACAAATTATGTATTATGTATTTATGTTTAAGCGTATTGAGAATGAACACTAAGGTAATCAAAACTATGATTTGACACCAAATGCATGATAGTAAATTGATTCTCACAGAAATAGAAAAATCGCAAGTCATAAAATACCTACAAAAAATTATTAATAGATATTGTAGTATATATGTATATGAAATATGGCAACACTGCCTCATGTTGTAAGATGTATGATAGGAAGCGGTAATAAAATAAAATCTAATAGTGCTCTTGTTATTATATATAATTATAATTTCAGTATAAATTATCAGAAGTAACACTTACAGGTTAGATCCCAAGTAACAATGCTTCACGAAGTGTTCAAAGAAATCGTGACGATTGTGACTTATCTTTACGTTATAGTGGTTTAGAATCTTCGTATAATTCGTAACGGATGCAGTGGCCAAACCGCACTTTTTTGAATCTTCAAAGTCGTCACTAATTTGATATAAACATAAGTGACGTTATCGTCAAGAATTCAAGTGTCGTAGTAGTCATGAATATAACGTTACTAAACCGCCATGAATTTGTTACAAGTTTAAGTTATAGATTCTACATTGCGAAATCGTCACGATTTCGACGTTGTAGAATCGGCGAGGTTTCTGCAATATTAAGATGCTCTGCTACCTTAAGTATGTTATTCACTACTCTGGCCTTATGTAGTTTTACAAAAACTACCACCGTGCCATTTTTAATTAAATTGTTATATTTAAGTAAAAAATAGAACATAATGCAAAAATTAGATTTATTTTTATAGTACAGGAAAAAAACAATAAGTTATAGTAGTTTATGATATATCGTACGATTCAAGATTAATTGATATTTAATTCATCAAAAATTTGAAAAAAGCAGCTCAATAAAGTATACTATAGAATGAACACCTTTATTTTTGCATTAATTTAATTTTTAAATTTCATTCTTTATATCATAACTAGACACACGATGAGCGAAATACATGGTTTTATATAGTTCCATAAGATCTAGGAGTGAATAAAACGCAATGCGTATATAATAAAATAGAATGGAAATAGAAAATAGTATATACTGCTCTAAATTTACTTCAACGTACAATACATAATTACAATATTAGTACTATTGCATTTATATTATTAGGAATAATATGTAAGTATACTAAATAGATAGGTCATTTTCCTGAAAAAATAAAAAAAGCGTATTATCGCGCTGCTTTATATATAGGTACCTACATACCTGTACCTGTTTGTACTTCCGTTCGTTTCTTTTCGACTTTTAATCTGTCATAGGTATGCTGAAATATGTATTTCAGACAATTTTCCATGTCTGTTTGGGTGCGTTTTTGATTTTCGCTAACAAACTGTATAACAACAGAAGCGATTTTTGTCCCTTTCAGTTTGAATTTCTTGTGTTGTCCAGACAAGTTACACATGTTTTGTGTTTCAACAAAAAAACCTGATATATTTTGTAGACTAGATTTCATATCTTGTCCACCTATGGCACTGATTCTGCTAGCCTATAAAAAAAGAAAGCAGTACTGATTTCTAGTTAGTTTTTCTTAAACGAGTGGGAAGTATAATTATTGTAATTTAATTCTGTAAATGTGTCGTAATGTGGAATACAATTTTTTGTACAAATTCTACACTTTTTAAAGATAAATGTTCAACAAAATCTTACTATTTCATGTATCATGTAAAAAGTGATTAGTAAACAAACTACAGCTGTTTGTCTGTTCCTATACAAGTAATTGCGTTATTGTCATACGGGTTTTATCGAAAGGCATATTTAACTGTACATATATATAGTGATGACAACTCGCACAAATGAAAAAAAAATAAATGACTCCTAGTCTTATTTATATCTTAAATTATATTGATTTAACTGTGTAACATTTGTTGCTTTTTGTGTGTATATAATTATGAATAGTTATATGACATATATGTTACCAATTCGTTTAAAAAGGTTACGGCCACATGTGTAACAATAAATCCATTCATACTTTAGTTTAAGGTGAAATATGAAAACTGCATAAACTTCTAAATTAATGAGATTGTAGATCTCATTTATGATTCAGTAATACTGTAATACACTTGTAACCAGAATTTTACTAAAAATACTCTCTGTTCGTATCAATATTATCAGTCACTTTTAAACAAAGAGTATATAGGTACTATAAACTTGATTTAAACAAACTTACCTTTTCATACGTGTATGTATGTACAAATTCTAATGAACAGACACGAAACCGGGAAAACATAAAATATTAAGGTTATGGCAAGTTTGCTTTGCGCGGTTAATGAAAACTTTTGTATATAAGATTCACTTATTCGATACTAGCGACACCTATCGATACGACACAAATAGTTTGTCGCGAACCCGTATCAAAGTCTGTACTATCAAACACTTCACGAATTTGCCAGGAATGTATCGTCGCGTATACATGACTGACCATAACTGACATTCAACGATCAAGCATAGCACACACGAGCAATACACGAATTCGTGACGTATAAATCTTTTAACGACAAATCGTGATAAATTCGTCAAGATTTCGTCAAGTAAGATAATTTGTCGTCACGAATTGTTACTTGGGATAATCTTTAAAAATGGTATAAAATCAGATAATAAGGTATTGCAGCAGTGACAGCTATAAAGAGTCTTATAAATAATAAAGAACTGATTAGAAGATTAAGTTTTTTAAAATTCTTTTCTAAATACATTAGTAACCTGTCAGAATTAACTTAAAACATGAGAAATTTAACAAAAAATAATAAAACCTGTATAAATTAATACACATGAACAGGAGTTTATTTTATGGTTATAGCAATACTAAATTTATTCAGGTGTAGTAGGCAGGGTAATAGGCACATAGTAATGCCCTTACAGAGTATTCACAATGCGAGGTTTAAATGTATATACTTGGTGACGCTCTCCTGCTTGATTTCTAGATTATCCCGAGTTATGAAGTAACCTAGTGTACAGCGTGTTTCTGGATCTTTGCATTTATTATATTTGATATTGCATATTTGCAATTAAAGTTTTTACGCCGGTTTTGTCTATTTAAATAAGTGAAGCTTGACCATATGATTACCATATGGTAAATGCTGTGATATCCGTATTTTAAAACGTCTTCATGTATGGCGTTAATTATGTTTTTTTAATCAACCGTCGCGTCGTCTACAAAATAAATTGTTAATAAAATAATTCCAGCAAATACCTAACTTAACAAAATGTGCTTTGTGTACTCGATTATGTTTATCAGCGGTTGTAAGCAAAACAAGACTTCAGCTAAATAAACAACAAACGTTGAAATATAAGAAGTATAATTGATAACATTAGCTTTCTTAGAACTCAGTTCGATAATCTGCTTATTTTCTGTTTTGATTTTTTTAGTTGACACTGTTTGCTAAAGTGATTTGTGTAAATTGGCTTCGATAAACATTATTTTTGGAGATAAATTTTACATTAAGATAATACTATTTTCATGAACTTGAAAGCTTGGTAAAAGCTTGAAAGCTTGGCTTAGCTAATATTGAACTTGGGTTGATTATTTAAAAGTTTGGCTTGATTTTTCGAAAACTTTGATTTCAAGCCAAGTTTTTGAAAACCAAGCCAATACAGTGAATCCCTAAATATATGTAAAATGTAAAAACATGTATATAGCTGATGCATTCTCAAGATCATATATAGATACTCCTGTTGGTGTTGACTTAGAATATGTTGTACATGGCATACCGAAATATTTAAAAAAAAAGCTTTTATAATAGCATATAGTAAAGATGATCCGATTTTTCCAAAGTTATGGAATTTCTTAACACAAATTGGACAGAATACAATAAACTAAATACAGAATTGAAACAATACTATAAATTAAAAGATGATTCGATTAGTAGTGGTGAATTATTATTTTTAAATAATAAGTTAGTCGAACCAAATAAAATAAAACTAGAAGTGTTAAAATTAATACATGAAGGACATATCCAAGAATTGAAAAGTCAAAATTAAGAGCTAGGCTATTATTCTACTGGTCTAAAATGTCAACTAAAATTGAAAGTTTTGTAAACAATTGTATTGCATGTTAAGAACATAGGTCAACAACTCAAAAAAACAACGTCTAATCAACAGTGAAATACCATCGAGACAATGACAAACAATACGTAGCTAGCCAATCTGTGAATATAATATTAAATATTACTAGTAGTTGTAGACTACTATTTAAATGGTATCAAAGCAAACTGCTGACGAAATTATTAAAGTGCTAAAATATATTTATGCAAAATTTGGTATTCATCTGGAATAATTTACTTTATTCATACTATAATCTAATTAAAAGCTATAAATTTTGAAAAAAAATGCTAGAGAACGGAATTTTAGATATAGTTCTTGTAGTCTTCATTATCATCAATCCAGTGGATTTGCAGAGGAATAGTAAAAAAAGTGTTAAAAAAATTGAAATCTATTGAGGATTTGTCTTTATTTTTAATGAATTATAGAAATACGCCATTATCAAAAATTAGGTATTTTCCAGCACAGTTACTGCTCAATGGAATGGTAATAACAAAATTCCTTTGTGTTACTGCAAATTTAGAACCGATAATTATTAATAAAAAATTAGTACAAAGTAAATTAAAAGAAAAACAAAATATTTAAGCTAAACATTACAATACGAATTCAAGAGAATTGCCTGAATTGACAATTAATGATAAGGTTGATACAATTTGAAAATAAGTACCTTTGTAAAGTGGTATAAGTTTTTCCAAATAGATCCTATATTGTAGAAGATACTTATGGTAACAAAAATAGACGAATTTATATATAAATAAATTTATAACAACACCAATTTTTAATTTTGATAATTGTATGACAAGCATAAAAATAAATGTTAATAATATGTATGAAAAATGATGAAAATGAAAAATGATTAGTTTAAGTGTTAAGTTTTATATAATTGCATTATGCTTGTTTCTTCTAGTCGTAGAAAAGGCGTGGTTTGTTACTCGGTTGAAATGAAAATGTTATACTTGTGGTTCTTTACGCTCGCAGACGCTCGCTATTAGAACTTTCCACTTGTATCCAATTTTTATTCCAGTTTTGTTAGAGAATATAACACTATCTGATATTTATAAAATGACCATAATGTGTTATATTGGTAGTAAAAATATTTATAAATTATATTAAGCAATACTTTGAAATTAAAATTTACTTATTTTTTAAAAAAATGTATTCACTTTATTTCAACATATGTATATGTTAGTTTAGAATAGAAAACTACTTAATTTTTCTTTCTAAGTTTGATGATTGTTACTTGCATTTTTATAGAAAAAAATTGAAAACAATCAAATTTGAAATTTTTTTTATAAACTTTAAGAAAAGGTTCAGAAACAAGTTTTGTCAACTGTATTAGAAAAGTACACGGTAGGTATTATTGATTTAGGTAGTTGTAAATACTAATGTTTTTTATATAAATATAATTAAATATTCAAATTGAATGAAATAATCGTTTAATCGCAAAAATTATTTTGAATACACGGAACACGTTCAAAAGAACGTTCACCTTTCAAATAAAAATCAGATGCACAAACTAAACGAAGCATATAAACCATTCCGCGTGTCCATACTTATCTATTACACGGACGCAATCTAATCGTGTACCAACAACCCCTATTAAAAGAAACCAGCCGTAACTACACGACAGCTGCACCCTGACGTCACCGTGGTGACCGTAGGTGTTGTTAGCAGCTGCTACGTCTTGCAACAAGGGTTTAAAACCTTTTCGGTAAATATAATTTTTGCAGGTGTCTTTGTACGTATGCTTTAACAAATCTAATCAAATACCCCCATACTTGGTTTTACTTTGGTGTAAAACAAAAAAAAATAATAAAAAGACTGTACTAACATTCCTACGTTTTAAAGTATTTTTATTTAGATAACAACCCCTTAGTTGTCCAGCAGTGTATTAACAAAGTCGAGGGGTACATGAAGCCAGTGCAACTTTTCGGTAGATCAAAGAGAGTTTATAAAAGTAGTTTATTAGAAATGCAAGAGTGGTTTTTCCCTTTAAATTGTTTGGTATCTGTTAATAGCTCTTGACGGAAATTAAAATGTAGGCCAGAATTAAGCTCATCATTAGCTTCACTTTGCAGGGGTTGCAGTAATCTGATGGTTGCTTAATTTAGAGTCGTAAAGATTAAGAATTTAATATGTAAATTATACTAATATTTTTGTTTTCAAATAAGGCTATAGATTACTACTTAGTGCTTTACAGCGATATTATATGTCAAAGAAATTGCACTTTTAACTATACTCTTCCACTTGGGAGGTATTAACCCTTATTTATGATTGTAAAATCTACCTACAACAAAATGTAATCAAAATTAAGTGAATTAAAGGAATATTGTAGTCGTTTCTAGTTTAATTGTATTAGGCACGAAAACGTTTATTATGATTAATATTAGTTATTATTCATTACTCGTTTTTTTATAAAAGCAGAATAAACTTATTGGTTTTGTTAGTACACAACATAAAGTCTACTTTTTTAAATTTTGTTTTAGAACTAAGTAGCAAACATTGTATTAAATATAAGTAAACATATTAATTAAATATTATAATAAAGTTTTAACATTCTAAATCCAATTACAATAAAAATACTTGTTTCAAAAAATATTTAAAGTTTTTATGTTATGTTTAATGCATGTTATAGTTTACACTATAAAAAACAGTATCTTTTTTTTTAAATAAACCTTAATGGTAGCATAATAACATCTCTTGATAAACAACTATATATTTTTTTAAATATATATTTTTTTATTTGCATAGTCTATAATTTGTATACAATCTAGTAAATCACATACATGTGTAATTTAAATTTATTCATTAACAACATTATTGTATACATACATATTTATTTGGCAAGCGCAAAAACGCCAAAAAAATTTTATGCAGATATCCTGTCGATTAAAATAATTTCTAGTTTTGATTCTTACAATTAGAACTTTTTTTACTGTGTTTATGATAGCAAATTATCTTTTAACTAAATCTCTAATGTACTTTTTTTATAAAGTAATACCTGATCTAATAGGCTTTATGGATATTTTCTAAAAAAATAAATGTATTTTGTATCAATTAAATTTATTCATCTAAAAATAAACTAAATCTTTTGTTACAAAACGTGTTAATGACGATGTAAAAAGTATACGCTCTATGAAATTGGATTTTAAATAGCTGCAAACATATTGGATTAAAGAAAGACGTGGCATCAAACGCACAAGAAGATCTTGGGGTTCAAGTTTTATAGTTTCTAAACGTTGAATAAAATACTGAGAGTCGAGGATGTAAGAAAGGGTTTTACTTGTAAATTTGCAAATAATGTTGGTCAGGAAGTTGGTTAGCATGCAGGTAGGAGATTGGATTGTACTGACGATAGGTTGAAAGGGAATACTTTGTTTGTGAACGTCCGTATAGACGAGATGGTTTTGAATCTGAAGGGGTAAGTCTACGTTTAGTTTCTAGAGGTAGATTGAAAGATTTGATAATTTGGCTGACCTCACGTTCAATCCTCGCAGTGGAATTACGAGTTAGAAAAGCGTACGTTTCCTCAGACAAAATAGAGTAGATTTTCGTTTCATAATCAATTTGGTTCAAAGAGACAATAGCGTTGTGGGGTTCTTGCAAAGATTTTTGAGGGCTTACTTTTCTGGTTTAGAAATGTTGGATTTCGAAACCTTAGTTGATACAATGATTTTGCCAGTGTGAATACAAATCGGATCTGAGATGTGGAGAAAAAGATATCTTATAGAATACTCGACAACTCTTAAAATATCATCTTTAAGAATACGTTTTGAAGCAACAGCAAAATTCAAACCATTAGATAGCACCAATTCCTGTTTTGAAGTGAGAAGCGCACTAGATAAATTGACGACCGTCTTCAAGGAGCTAGTAGTAGATGAAACTTTATGATTCTTGGATTCCAATGATTGAAACTTTTTGAGATGACCTTCAACGGTTAGTCGTTGAGTGGTAGCAGTCTGACTGCTGGTAAGTAATGTTGTTGACTAACACGGTAAAGAATGTTTTCAAATTAACGTGTCTAAATATAGAACTTAATTTTGAAGAATGTTTTATTTAAGAAAGTTAAAATGCACCAAAGTTTGACGAGTTTGTGGCAAAGTTTGAAAAATACGGAAGCTTTAGAAGAAATGGTGTCTCCGTAGAGATAGTTGGCAACTTCAGTTACAAGAATGATACGGTCTAAACCTGCAAGACGTTCTCATCTTAGTATAGACTCCGGATGTGGAAGCCTTTGCTGTTTAAAGCCCGTGTGACACGATAAAGTTTTTTATACCATTTATTGCACAATTTCTTGTACAAGGAAAATTCGCATCGTATCACACAGCAGTTGAGTAGCTTTTACAATAAACTGTACAAGAAAACAGGGAAACATCAAATTCTTGTATAAATTATGTGTGAGTTTGTGCGCACAAGACTAAAATTTGAAACCTCTGCTAATGTCGCTAAAAACACAGTACCGCTACAAATTTTGGTCAATAAGAAGACGCCGTTCATTGTTACTTTAGAGAAAACATTACGTCGTGCCATACACAAGTTTTTTGTTTTCTGTAAAAAATTGTACGGACTAGTTTGCGCCTATTTGTAAAATTTGCTACAGAATCCCATAAACAGTAACATTTTTATCAACATAAGGTGCAGCAATATCAATTAGATCAAAAACACGATCAACATTTCTTCCGAAAAACCAACACTTGCCCAAAACTACTCGTTTCTATTTCTTATTTGCTTAACGTTTTCTGTTAGTAGAAAATAGAAGTAAAAATGCCTAACTATCAACATGTCTATTTCTATAATATATACTTTTGTTTTGAATCAGACTAGGTACAGTACTTTCAGTTGTTTAGATGTTTTTCACAACGAATACTTTTCTTGTACAAAAGCTGCGTTTGTACACTTATTGTCTTACAAATCTTACTAGTTTTAAGACATGTTAAAAACAACTGTATTAAGCAGATTTTTTCTGTAAAACTAAAAATTACTGCATTATAATAAATTGAGCTTTCTTCGACTACTTGATTCAATAACTTCGCAGAAAAATCAATTTTAAACTAGAACCAACAATTTTTTTAACTCAATATCACATATGCACTAATGACTAAACAAACGATAATAAAGTACCAAACGTTAACTAAACATCTGTAAATTTTACTGGTCAAGTATATAGTACTTCTTTGCCGAGGATTCACGAAGATCAATTTACAAAATGCAGACGACATTGAGCGAAAGAGGTTTAGAATAATAATATCAGATTTGGTGATTCCTTTTTACATAGATTGGTGAAATTTAACAAACTGTACTGTTCCTAAGTTTGTTTAAGCTAGAATAAATACTTTTTAACAAATACGATTTTAAAAAAATATATTTTTGCTGTGTTAATAAAAATATTTAGAAAAGTATGAAAATACAAAATCCAAGTCAATATAAAAAAAATCTTATAGAACTAATTCTTGTAAAACATGGCATTAGACAAATTGCCATTATTATAAACACAATTATAGAAAAAAGTTTTACAAATGGAAAAGTAGCAAATCAAAGCACTGCAAATAAATGTTTATTTTGCTACAAAAAACGCATGTCTTTGAATTGAAATAGGTAGAAGTAATACAACAGCAGCAGATAGTTAAAACCAACTAAATAGTTTAAACAGCACAATCTGGAGAGATAAACAATCGTTGTTGAATTCATACAAGAGCAATAATGGAATTTTCTATGTCTAAAACAGTAAATATGAAACAACTTCTTCTGATAAAATTAAATACAAATAAAAGCGGACATCCCACACATATCTTTACTATAAAAAACCTTTTGTGAATGTTTAATAGAAAAATAGATTAGAATGAGTACATTAACAAATAAAAATAGTAAAGATAGATAAATACACCTATATATCTATCCCATACATTCTTGTAAGAGGTAGAGCGACAATGTATTTTTGTTTTTATTAGACGATGATTAGCTGATGTTCATGAGAACTATGTTGCGTTAACATAATTACGTATAGTACATTCAAAATAACAAAAAAACCTGGAATTTATTTACGAGTATTATGCGTCAATAGTTCGCATTTTTTTTTCTCAAATCATTGGACGTGCTATCATTCTAATTAGACAATGATTTACAATCAAATCAATGTAACATTTGATTTAAAACACTTGAATTTCTTATAATGATTCTCTTACAAAATATAAAAAATTTAAAAAATGTATTTAATAAAAATTCAGTTACTTGTATTCAGTATTGACAATGACCCACCCCATGTGACTTTTAGTATAGTATGTATAAGCACAAATGTTTATTTATAAAAATAAAATGAACCGTATTTTGTCAATTAAAAAAACAATGAAAACTGATAAGTAGCAAACTATGGGTCGGAAATAATTCTATAACATAAAAAATGATGAAAATTTTTGTGTAAAGATACGTCATGCTTGAGAGAGCACAATCACGGCGTAATTAAGTGCGGGTGAAGAGGGCCATATGGTGTTATTGCGTAGAAGAACCCCATAATGATTCGTTCGGTTGATTTGAACATTTTGAATAAATCACACGCAGCGATTTATTATAGATATTCAATATCTCCGTCTAATTGATACGTATTGAGAATAGAATATATTTCATAAAAAAGTTCTCTTTGATAAAGTGACCATAAAATAAAGTACCTTCAAAATAACTCAACAAATTGAAACGTTGCAGAACAAAATTCCAATCTTTATTGGAAAATATTTGTAATCACTTTTAGGAATGACATACATAGCTAAACTAATTTTGATTTCGATGTTAATATAAATTATTGATACGTTGTGTGAGCATATTATTCACTCGTTTATTATTCGTGCATCAAGCTTCGTAATGAGTCAAAAGGCTTCAACTCAATTCAGGTATAATTAAATATTTTATTATAAACACGGAAATATTCATTTTGGCGTTTCAGCAAAGAATATTAGAAATTATCACCACTATTGTAGCGGTCAGATTGTAAATGTAAATCTAAGTGCAGCACCACCGGTTTGAGGTGCAGCTGTCGGTTCTTTTGTTCTCGATTCACAAAGGTAAAGGGTGCGATACTTCTGCACGCGACTATTTTTCCTTTGATCTCTATATAACAATTTATGAATTTATGTTATTTACCGACAGCGTTAAAATAGATTACCAATATTTACAGAAAAATTTAATTTTATGCTAAAATACTACTCAATTTTATTCTTAATAAGAAAAAACCTTTATACATAAAAAAAGAAATAATTATAAAATTTTTAGTAACAACAGAAGGATGTAAACTTACTTCTACGACCTCTTAGGGTGTCTCAGACCTTTAACCTGTTATTACATTCAATCTCTCAGCTTTGAAGTCTTTCATTCTATTCATAAAATTTCAAAGTTATTTCTTCTAAAGAATTAGATTTTGCACCCTCTTAAATTTGACTTTATAGTTACTTACAAGGAAGGTGCTGGGCACCTGTTGAATACTTTGCTTATTATTGTGTATTACCGGTATTACTGAGCTTCCGTTTACAAGTGTTAAATAATGAATTAGTTGTTTCAACAAAACTACTGAAACATTGATTTAATTTGTTTTTTTTATATGGATATACCCAAAAAACCAAATAGGTTCCATAATAATGCTTTTAGAAGCATAGAGGCAGTATTGATATTACTGAAAGCCTTCCTGTAGCAGTAGAATGGTTTATGTTTAGAGATAGGTTTTGACACTCCAGTAGAATGCTGTACAGTTAGTGCTTATAGAGTCCTATTAGACGTTGTACAAAAGCAGGCCAAAGGTAGAAGTTTTCACGTTCCATTAGAATGCTTTAAAATAGTGCCAATGTAGTACTTTCCTATGTTGTAGAATAGCATGACAAAGTTAACGACTAAAAGGTAATTGATTTGCATGCTTTTACAGGGTTTTAATAGCATACCATAAGAAACACAAAAAGCATGAAATGATTAGTTTTAAGTCATTTTTTATTAAGAAATTTGTACAGTATCTTTGTCTAAACTATAATAATTTTTAATCAATGGTTTGCGAATTTGTAGTTTGCTGCATCATCCTAATTATTTCATTTTTTAATCTCGCTTTGCCATGACGTAGCCATTGGAACACCTTCTCATTAATAACATCTATAGGAACTCCTTTGAATCAACTTTGGGTTAACTCTATAACAAAATTATGCGATTAATTATTTTTTATTATCTATTATCAGTCGCATTCATTTTCACTAGATTTATATCAAAAATATGTTTCTTTTTATGAATAAAATAAATATTTTTTATTACAATGCTTTTTAAGTTTAAGTCCGCAGGTTGGCCACCCTTGTTTCTAAAAAAATAACTGGATGCCAAGTAAAAAATAAACAACAATAAAGCGCTAAAGCATGGATAAGCTGATCGTACCAAAATAGATATATGTTTTCAATTGTTTCTTTTTGTACTTACTTTTACTTAAATCAGCAGAACATCTAATAGCTTTTTCTTCTTTAATTCAGCACAAAAAAGAACACATTTACAAATATAGAGTAAGCCCGAAGCCGTCTTCCTTTCATAAACGTAAAACTGCATATACGCGTAATCGTATAAGTACTTACTTGGAAGCGTTTCTGTAGAATCAAACTTGGTAGTCGGTACATATCTCGTCACAATTCTCAGAAATCAAAGTATCTTAACTACATTTACATTATCAAACGCGAATGCATAAGTTTTTTATTGCATACATATCTTTATCAACAAAATTTAGATGTGGGCGTTTAATCTCTACAGGAAGTTATTTTTGTTTAGGTATTAAAATTAAGCAACTTGTACAAACGGTTTTTTCTGATATTAAAAATTATATTTCTTTAACTCGAATAAAGAAAGATTAAACCGATTTTACAGGTACTAAAACACTAAAAGAATGTTATCATGTTAGGCGTAATACTTAAATTTCAATACATTGCCAAGCCTGCTATAAACACTTTACTTTTTATATCAATATAGAAGGCCTATAGGAGTGATTTTAAAGGAATCTTTTAGAATACTTTATTCTTCTTATATAGGCATTCTTATAGAATACGTTTTAAATTAGGTGTGTTATTAGAAGTCCATACACAAACTACTATTGGAATGCTTTAGAAATGAATATTTGGGTATGCTTATCGAACCTACATGGAACTTACGGTTTTGTGGGTACATACGTATTAATTCAAGCTTTATATTACAATAATTAGAAGAAGTTTATTAAAATAAAATACATGTTTGTCAAATTTTAACATATAAATCAGATGTTTAGCATTAACAAAAAGTCAGAGTAATAAATATTTAAATAAAAAATAGAAAGATTTGTATTTTCACTTTTAAGTAGGTAAGTTAATCAAATTATATTCCCAAATTTTTGCACTTATTACAAAGCATCTTATAAAACGTTTAATTCAAAAATTATCTAATTGAAGATACAAAAACTTTATTCGAGATCTGTCAGTCAGCAACCGGGACAATATACCACTGATATTCATAATAGTATATATGTATCTATTTCCAATATTCAGCACACTGCTTTTTTATGGTACTGCCTAGAGAATCGATTTTTTTTTTATTACGTCATTCATTGTTTTTAATTAGTTTTAAGAGTATTTTTTGCAATAATATTTAAAATTAAAATTCAAGAAATGTTGAAGCAACTAAGTAGATTTTGATTCGCCGACAACAAACAAAGTCTATGATTCTAAAGCTACCACTAGGAATACACAGTAAATTAGTTTTTCACATAACCTTTCCTAGTAACTGCCAATATTTGATGACTAATTGTTAGCTCAAATACAAAAACTCAGATAAAATTTTACTAAACCCTACAGCATAGCTTACTAGATCTCCCTAAAATCTCAAAATTATGAAGTTTTTGTGACACATAAACATTTCAAAATAATGTTGATACAAGATTAAAACAGCAAAATCAGGAATATTTAGATCAAATATACAAGATTTGTTAACAAAATATTAGACAACTAATATACCACTCGCCGTAAAAAATTAACTCAAACTGCAATTATTGTTAACTTTAAGCAGTCCGAAGTATTTTTAGAAAACTGGTATTAAGCATCACACTCGGAACATTCATCAACTTCAACAAAGCATTTATATATTTAACTAGTAGAATTTGCTTTTCATAAAAAAAAGTCTCACTGCATAACTGTAAAATGCAGTTATGACTTTTACCGAAATGAGATACTAGAAAAACCTACCATTTTCCTATAACTAACATTATCATAAAGTATGAGTTACAAAGAACCTTTTAAAAGCCAAGGTGACAAAAAGAATATTACGGCTGTCATTTATACAATATATGCATACCGTGGCGGCTGGTTCATAAGGGCTCTAGGGCGCGAGCCCCGTAGACGTTTATTAAAACAAAAAAAAACGGTACAAATTATTATGAATTAAAATATTTAAACATATTTATAGGATATATGTATCATCTACTTTTTGTTACTCTAAAGCATTCATTCAATATGGACGTCATTCAAAGCAACGTATATTAAATAGGTAATTTCTTTATGTTATGGCTGTATATGTAGTAAAGCATTCTAACGTGACGTCAGTACCCGCATTACGAGATTTTACATGCAGTTTTAACATGCAAAAGAGCTCTCGGGTTAGTAGCCCGCGCTGGTTTTAATTCAGTAATCATGAAGCAGTCGGAGTTGTACGTCGTATTGTAAGTGAAACGGTACATTTGTCGTACGGAATTTTTGAAAAATGCAAAAAAGTACTGTACATTTTTTTTAAATTAAATTTTAGGCTGTTGTTGAAGGTTGAAATAATATTTCTCAGAAGACTAAAAATACAGCATTACAGTTTTATCGAAAAAAAAAAAAATGAAGTTGATCGTAACATATCCGTTGAATCATACTAGATGATACTAGTATTTTTAAATGTCTACACATATTCAAATAATATTATTTTTTGTGCTGCCAACATCGCAAACGTCAATATTCGTTAGTTAGTGTGAGAACTAGAAATCCACATAAAACTAAGTGTTTAAAGTCAATTATTATATTAGAACGAGTATGCGACAGGTAGAAAAGCCATTAAAAAAATCTTGAAATTCAGTTAAAATTGAAAAAAAAAACGATGTTAAAGTTAATGTCAAATTTGACAGATTTAGTAATAAATGTAGTACCAATATTATATTTCTTTTTTAAATTTTTTCAAAAAAGAATGTAATTTTACAAAAGGCAACACAAAGTAGTTATTTGTATCACTAGTCCAGAAAGTGCTATTTTGCGAGTATGAGCATATTTGTAGGCCCAGGTGAAGCCGAGGCCTACAAAAAGCAAATACTCGCAAAATACTTTTAGAACGTGTGATACACAACATTTTTTGTGCTTTCTTTTATAGTATAAATTAATTAAAAGCAGTTCTTTAAGTATTGATTTTTAATAAAATTTAATAACATATGTTGATAAAACTGAAACCTGTAATGACGAAATACAATTGTTTTTGAAATTAATTTGACAATTACATAATATTATTACAATTTCACTTATATGAAAATAAAACCATTGTTGTTTTTAGCAATTGTAAGATATAAGCAAATTTGTTATATTTGTTTAAAAAAATTTTGTTAGTGCTACTCCATAAATTTGACATATTGACAGATGACGTTTAATTAATTAATGATTGCTAGTGCCAACTTTTAGTTATAAGATTCTACTACACTTTAGCGGCCTAGACTGGAAAAGTAAAATTTCCAGTCGATTAGGATGCCTGTAAAATACGTAAAAAAAGGCGGAAGCACAAAAAATAATGTACGTTACTCTCGTTGAAAAATCATAGCATAACTCACTCACATGCAACGTTCGGCCGTGCGGCCTTGCGTCGCATTAACGTTTGTTATACTATGCATTATTTTCCGCTCTTGTTACGTAAACTACTATTACGTTTACTGTTAATCAGCAATGAGTGTCTAAAAAAATCTCTTCGTAAAAAACAAAATTCTTAACCAGAAACCTTTCTAGAAACAGTTTTCTATATTAAATGTAAAAGTAAACACACATAATTATATGGTTCTTTAATTAAAACAAAATTATCTTTGAAACATCTTTCCTGTCAAGTCAAATTCTGTAAAAACGAAACAACTAAAGTTCTTGTTTCAAAAACAATAATTGGCATTAGTATTCTCTTGCTAAATCTCTAAAGACGGTAACGGGTCCTGCGTTGTGAAAGGATGATTGTTTTCACAACATCCTAAGTAGCTAAGTGGAGAAGAAGATTTGACAGGTAAGTTTCTATACAATCTTGTCGAATTGTTTGAACGTTGACTTCAGGTGCTTTTTAAATGCAATTTAAATACTGCCTGTACGTAAGAAAATACGGTTCCTGGACTTTACAGGTCGATGCGGAGGATTATTAAAAATCAAATTTAGTTAAATTCAGGTTGATAAAACGACAATTAATATTAGATCGGCGTTTTCTATAATTTCTCCAATATTGCAACTGGACCTTGAACTTGCGGTGTAAATGACTGGATGAAATACACTTCACTGTGTATTTATGAGGTATGTAACTTGACGCGGTAACAAAACGAATTTCTGTTGTATTTGTATATGTCACAGGTACGGAGTTACATAAAGTTGTTGTCGTACAACTCAAAAGATGAATAAAACCGCTTTAAACACTTACGACGAGCACTAAGGTACTCTAAAAACAAATGTCTAAGGGCTACACCTCCGAGTCGACCAAGATGCTGTATGTAACAATCTAGTAATAGTGAATACCTCTTTGTTTATCTACGGGGAGCACTAAGGTACTCTACAAACAGCTAACTTCAGGTGTTTGACAATTATTAACAAGGATAACTAAATACAACACTCCAAAATACAAAAATTACTGAACATACGGGTGAAAATAATTCGCTGTTTGTTGCGACAGGTGAAACGCAAGTCCCGATTGTTGCAAGGGCCGGTCAGGATTTAATCAGGTCGAGCAAATGCTTCAGGTACAGGCGGTGATCGTTAATTGGATTACTGGTTAACTTACGGTTAGTTTTCAAGTTCGGCAGGCGGTTTTTGGGATGTCCGAGGTGTTTTCAGACACAACGACAAAAAGATACCATCCTAAACGGTCTTACTGTAGTTAACTTCCTAGCACTGGCAGGTAGGTTACAGAAACGAGCCTACAAATAGTAACAAATGCTAATCTGTGATACTGATAATACGTAAAACACCACAAGTAAAGTACAATTAAGTAACAACCACGAACAAGGGAGGAAACGCCACAATAACCTATTAACCATAGACACAAGACCCAGGAGAACAATTACCTTCAGATGGTGTGCAGGCTCTAGAGTAAAGGTGGAATAAATCTGTCAAAGGTTTACCATGCGAAAAACAGAAAGGACAACGAACGTGATGAGCTGGACTGCAATAGTAATAATGAAACCACTAATGAATTGCAGATTTATATTCATAAAATGATTCAATGGTCTAATTCTTAGGCACCTTATATTATTTGTGATCACACAGGAAAAATCCTTTCAAAATCAAAATGACTTTTTTTTTTAAAAAAAACCGGAAGGTGAGTCCCATTTCAGTCTATCCATTTGAAGCGGACTCGTGGTTGGCAAAGACCTCTAGTCCATTGAGTTTTACTTCTTCTTGGAGCCCTTTGATTTTGTTTTTGTTCAAGTTTTCCAAACGGTCACGGAATTTTGAATATAACCTACCCCGTCTTCACTGAGCACCGGCAATAACTTCGTTTATGTTACTTTATTTCAAGCAAGTGTCAGTTTTCCAGTTTTGGCACGTAACATGATACTAAAACAAATAAAACCAAATTGTTAGAGCAAAATCCACAAATAAACGTGAGCTTATCGATCATTGGAACGACCAAAGCAGTTCACTTTTTCTGTAAAACGCATTTATTTTGTGCTAGAAAAGCGTAACACACTAGATAAAATCTAAAGTAGGTTTATCTATGCTATTTAATATAACAGAACAGTGGTTCATAGAGAAAACATATTCTTTATTAACGAATTTTTAATTCAAGTATATTCGAGAAGATCTTATAAAAAATGATTTACCATTCAAGACCACGCAGAACACTTTGTAGAATTCTTGACATTTTTGATTGACCACTTAGACGAAGAACATATACAAGGTGCATATTTTGTCATGAACAGCGTAGGATTTAATAAAACCGATAAAATTCGAGTAATGCTCCCATACAGTGCTTTTTTAAGTCTCGTTGTTAAGTTGTTTAACAAACGGAAAGCTATCAAAAGAAGAAGTCAGCCTACAAATAAAAAACAACTGTATACTCAAATTCCTAATGCTTTTGAAGTTGTAACACAAGAATGTATTACGCGGTAGAACACTGGTGGTTTCGGAAACAAGACACATAAACTTATTAAGCAAAATTGACAATTTATTTAATATACTTTGCAGGGAGACATACTTGTACGATTGCCGTTTTACCAAAAATTCCATTTTGTTATCTTTACGTTCCTATACCATTTTAAATATTGCGTTATTAAAATGCGAGAATTATTGTACTTTTAAAAATATATATTTGATTGAGATTGCCTCAACAAAAATGAAATATTAACTAATTACATGTATTATCTATAAACAAAACAATTTTTTACAAGTATTGCGTTACATAATACTAGTATAGCTATTACATTGTTGTTGTCCTCTTCTGTTTCTAATAAAATTGTGTCTCAAACCTTTTGTTTTTTTTTAATTTAAAACAAAAAAGAGGAAAATCATTTGTAACAACGGGAAAGAGTTTTGCCAAACCAGGAATTCAATATATTAATATCAAAGCGACCGCGACGTAGGTAAAAAATACTTGAACAATGAAATACATTTTACTAACTAAAAGAAAAAACTTGTAATCAATGTTTATGGAATAATAAACTAAAATAGTTGGACAAGATTAGTTGACTTTATTTGTAAAACAAGATGTTTAGAAAAAGATACTTATTTCTCTACTAAGATAAGAACGTCTTCCGGGTTTGGACCGTGTTAGTGTTGTAACCGAAGTTGCCAACGTTTCGCCCACTTCCGTAAGGGGCTTCATCAGGGCGTGAGAGAAATCGAAGAACTCAAGCAAGCAATCGAAATCTAACTAAACACTTCTCAAAAGTTAGGTAATCAACTTGTGAACCAAGCCAGATTCTAAACTCAGAAAAGGTAAGAAAGAAAACGATACACTTGAAAAAGCAAACGAAAATCTAACAAAGAACCACTACAGAGTTAGGTAATCAACTTGTGAACCAAGCCAGATTCTAAACTCCATAGAAGTGACTTAAAAAGAAATAGTCTCCGTATATAAAGAAGAAGTATCGTCACGGGTAGTTAAGCTCGACTGGGCGAAACGTTGGCAACTTCGGTTACAACACTAACACGGTCCAAACCCGGAAGACGTTCTTATCTTAGTATAGACTCCGGCCGTGGAAGCCTTCGCTATTATACTTATTTCTCGTCAAGAGCAATAAGTTTTAACATAAGTGCTTTTAATGAATTTTAGGATTAAACATTGACAAAACTTGATTAAACACGTAAAAGATGTCAAGAAAATTGTTTGAAACAAATTAATGAAATGTTAGCTGAGAGAAAACAGTTAACAACTACATGTGCAGTTGATTGTATCGGAAACTCAATTTTCTTTTATATGATATTACTGGAGTCACTATATACAATATATGATAAAAAGTTTTTCTGTTGCTAATTCTGGTAATGCATCACTCTTAGGATAGATCAACAAGGATTGATGACATTATGCAATAATGTTATTATCTAATAAATATAGTCTTCTTGTTATCGATAGTTATAATTTACGTATTTGTCTACAAATTATTAAATTGCCTTAGAAAAACAGTATAATTTGGTTGCTCTGTAGTCATACGCTACAACCACTTAATATAAGCGCCACTCAATCGCTATTACATATATTATAATATAATGATTTTTAGCAATTATATCAGATCTTTTTGAACATATATAGACATTAATATTCACCGCATCATATATTATGTCAGGTTTTAACTATACAGGAATATTCTTCTTTAACGAAAATGACTAATATATGATATCTAATGTTTCTCAAAATAGCAATGCCGGTTTATTGCAAATACTGAAAACTTTTTAGTAACAGCAAAATTTCATTACACTAGAGATACTGCGATCTCATTGCTATGACAACTTGAGTTCACATTTTTGTGTTGAAAAAAAAATACCATTTTTGCTTTTTCCAGTGTCTGCAACTTTATCATTTTAATTATCTTAAGCAGTAGAAATTTTATAACTTAAAATACACCACACTGAATGACAACGTTAGCGGGAAAACTGCGATAATCATTCACATGGGCATATTACTTGTTTTTGAGACGCATTTATCTGCCCGCACAAATTTCAAAATGCCAGGCTATGAAACTTAAGATACACAACACTGAATGACAACGTTAGAGGTTGAAAATTATTAGGTCCCAGATTTATTTGGTGGTGATTATAATGCTAAACACTTACAATGGGGATGTTAACTGAGAGAGCTAAAATAATACTGGAGGAATTCAAATGCGAATTTTTTGTTACTGTGGAAAATCCCTATATTTCTAAAACAACCACGAAAACCAGCTTTAATCTGACTCGTAGAAAAAATAGAACTTGGACGAAAAGAGATGTCGAGAAAGCTGTAGTATTTTCCGAACATCTCAGGGAAGCTTTTTAACGCATAACTGATGAAAAAAATGGACAGGTTTTTGGATACCTTAGAAGTGACAACATTGCTTTAGTGTCTAATGCAAACCTAGGAAGACAAGATGTCAAAAAAGGGGTGGTTAAATAAGTAAATTATTAATTTTGTTTATAAGGGTTTTTAAACGAAGTATTTGCATCCATGATACCTATCTTATATGTAATTAAGACAAATTTCGAATAAATACATTTTTCACCACAGCATTTCAACTTATTGAAATAACTGAATTAATGCAGACCTTATTATTAACTGTTATTTCAAATAGTACATTTCATTTTGTTAATGATAGGTTTTAATGTTATAATTATCAACGTGTAATTTTATTTTACTAATTATTGTTTTAAATCATATGAACTGGCCTGATTTTTTAAAATGCCAAAAGTAAACCTGTTTTTTCGTCAAGTAATCGAAACAAAAATTTAGCTTCAAATAGTGGAAGTATAATCAATCAAAATAAATGTAAAAACTTAAACAGTGAAAAAATCAAAACATACATAAAATTAAAGAATCTAGTTAATTTGTTACCCGTTCTGGTGTATGTCAACTACAACCTATGTTACACCGTAAGAATTATATACACGTAGTGCTAAAACAACGTCTTGTAAGTATAGGATGGGTGATATAATATGAGCATAAATTAAAAATATAAAAATGGCGGCACTGCTTTAGCGTGCAATGAGAACTTGATTAGACAAGATGTCCAAATAAGTAAATTATGAGTTTTGTTTATAAAGGTTTTTAAATAAAATATCAGCATCTATCATCCCTATGTTATATATAATTAGGACAAGTTTCGAATAAATACACTTTACAACAAATAACAGAGTAAATTCTAAAAGAACTTGTACGTAAGGGTCTGACATTGCTGACAATTATATTAAACGCAATACTAAGAATGGGTGATTTTCCAGCACAATAGAAAGTTGCTAAAACCATTTAACTACAAAAACCCCAACTTAACAGAGTCGTACAGACTGATCAGTTTATTTGCCATAAATTAAAAGTTATTATAAAACTTATTTTCGAACAATTACTTCTAACTCTAAATAAACAAAATTTTATACTAAACCATCAATTAGTTTTTAGAAGATAACGCTCTATAACTGGAAAAATTCATAGAGTACTAGAAATTATTGACGTCACCTTTGAAGCTAAACAATACTGCAGTGCTGTATTTCTAGACGTCAGCCAAGTTTGTGATCAAGTCTAGCATAAAGATTTACTATATAAGTTTAAAAAATGCTTACCTGATAATATTTACAACGCAAGTATTTATATTAAAATCTTATCTACAAAAGAGGCACTTGTAAATCAAATTCCAAAAAAAATTGAAGTTGATCTCCATAAACTATGGAGTACGCTAAAGAATCATTATAGTGCCTATTTTACATAGCAGACATAATAACTTCTGCAGAAGTCTCAATTGCAACGTTTGCTGATAATGTGCGCTACTGGCCAGAAGTAAAGATCTAGCAAGAGACTCTACTAAGCTACAAATCTATCTCGATGTCATCCAAGATAAGTTTAAAAAATTGCAAATTTAAATTAATCAAACCAATTGTGTACACTCTACTTTCACAAGCAAAAGAGATAGTTGTTCACTTATCTCTAACAAGTAAGCAATAACAACTTAGAGAACTCACATATGGATCATACCCAAGTAACTAAATTTGAAGTTCAGCAAGTACGATTAGTTGCTGAGCAGACATTTCGAATTCTCCTTTCACAACAAATTACTTATCTGCAAATTAATATTCAAATCAATGTAGCTAACCTAATTATAATAAAACCCGTCTAAACAGAAACCGTTCGATCCATCTTGAATCTATTACCAGTGTTGTGTATTGTCTAGATGAAATTATATAGAGTTCTTCGATTTCTTTCACGTCCTGATGAGGCCCTTCCTGTAAGTGGGTCAAACGTTGGCAACTTTGGTTAAAACATTAAGACGATCACGATTTATCAAGAAATTATCTAGATATTTTAAAATTAATTAAACTACTTAAAATTAAATAATAACAGTCATAAGATTATTACTACATATTTGTATTTGAGAGAATCATGTATAGCCGTGGTCACAGCTGCTTTCTGATGCACTCTCCACGAAAACAAGTCATTTCTTAGAATAAGCCACCTTTCAGCTTTTAGTGGAAGTCGGTAAGTCTTTTGTGACGGCACGGCGTAATAAAGCGTGCAAGCTACTTAAGTCTAGTGATGGCAAAACATCGTAATTTTTACTATTGAAAACTATCGATAGAAGTAGAATAACTATCGAAAACAATCGATGAACTATCGAGAATAATAAACAATAAGTAATATATTTCCTATAAACGTTAAAAAAGAAACAATAACATAACACTATACAAAAAAAATGCATTCCAGACTTTCAAACAATAAACAATGCAACCTTTATATTTTTATAGGTAAAAATTTGAACGCAAAAAAATTAGTTTGTCAAGGTTCTTTGGTTTAATTCAATTTCTTCTGTCTGTCATAAATAGTCCAGCTTTTAAAAATCCCCGCTCTGCAGGTTTACGCGCATAAATCTACATTCATGTTTATCCCAGAATTGGATAGGGCACGCAATTCGGCTTAAGAGTTATTTTTCTTGATATTGTCTTACTGATATTGTAGCGTTAGCCGTTGATGTTGCAGGTGAATAAGCTTCAACTACTCTAAAATCGAGGAAACTCAGCAGACTGCTGAAAAGATTTCCTTCAGCATTCTGATTGTTATTGTTCGAAATGTGTTCATTTTCCGGCCTATTCTGTTTATTCATTTTAGCTGTTACTTCTGCTACTAAATTTCTACTAGCATTATTTGATTGATCAGCTATCTTGAATCCAAGTTTTTTTATTCGTGTATCTAATATTGTCGCTAGCTGAATGAACACTCTCATTTCATATTTATATTAAAAGTTTCTGTTTCCCTGTCAAACAAGTCGTAATTAATTCTTGTTCAAAGTTTGTTTTTCTTGAATTTTTTAAGTCATTGAATTATTTAACTAAACCACAAATTAATCAACAGAAATTTCTTTGGTAGCTTTTTCAAAAGGAGAAAGTATTGTCACTAAATTTTCTAACATTGCACAATCTTTTGTATTTAAAGCAGTTAGGGCTTTACTACATTTTGCAATTGCTAAGCTTAGTGAAATCCGACTTCTAATATTCGATTGATCATATAAAGTGTACTATTCTATCGAGTGTTTGTATCTTAAAGAAGTTTCAATGTAGGCTTATTTGCAAGACGTTGTTGATGCCTAAATTTGTCCTCAGCTAAACTACTATGCCCGAAAAAGGTACAAATGTTTTTGCAACGTTTAACCACTTCCTATACGTGTTCCTGTTTTAAAATATCTGTAACCAATAAATTTAAAGTGTGAGCAAAGCAAGCGATATGTCAAATTTTTAACAAGTTGATAGCATTAACTACATTTGTTCCATTATCAAAAATGATTGCAATCACTTTCTCTTTAATATTCCACTCTAGTAATATATTTTTAATTGCCTAAAATTCTAACTTATAGAATGTTAAAAAAATATAAATGCTGTTTACTTATATTTATACTTGTGTGCTGACTTTCCATCTTTACTGTTTTTAGAACTACTGACTTCAAACTAGCATTGTGTATAAAATAATAATGTTAAAATAGCTTCTTTGGATGGAGATGTCTACATGTCAGTGGTTAAAGCCGCAAACTAAACTTGTCCTAATAACTCTTGTACCTTACTTTTAACTTCACAATAACTGTCTGGAAACATCTTGTTTTTCAGATGGGTTCGACTTGGCAATTCATAACAACCATCAAGTTCGCGAACAAATTTTTGAAATCCAACATGGTTCACTATTGTAAAAGGTTTGAAATCAGTAGATATCATGTTAACTAACAAGCGGTCAAGTCTTTTCGTTCTCTTGCATTGTGATCTCTATTAAAATAATCTTTTAAGGTTGCTATTCTCTTCTTTACAATCACTCAACTAGCAGGTAGTGTCGTGTTTTTACCCTTGGAATTATCATATGACGACATCTCGTCTACATTTTTAAATTATCATTTTCAATTAGATGCTTGCGTTTTGCATCATTACACAAATTAGAAGTGTTGCCGCTAGATTTGTAATCTTACTGACACAATCTACACCCCACAAAAATTGAATTTTCGTGTTTTCCAAACAGCTACTAAATAATAGATCGCATTGCGATACTCAGAGTTAAGTAGCTGCATTTTTGTGTTGTTAGTTTGGTACATTATAATTGTAACCCTGAATTTTTATAACATCAAAAAACGCCATTAATAAAAGAAGAACAGTTTTTTCATTGAGTTTAACGGAAAAAAGTATTTGTTTATTATGCAATACCAGTGTAGCAGTGCCTAAAAAAAGTAACATTGAAAGACACTTTAATACCATGCATGTGTCGTGTATTAGTAGTTTTCTTCCACATAGTAAAATCTGGAAGAAACATGTCGGCGAATCAAAGACAAATCTAACAAAAGCCAGTTTAATTTTCAAAAAGTGCTACTGTTGCATCTTTAAAGGTTTTTTATTTGTTGGTTATGAAAAAGTCTTTCGTAGACGAGAAAATAATAAAGGAAGCCTTTTTAACAGCTGCTGATTCTGTCTTTCAGAACTTTAAGTTTAAGTTTTTTTTCTTCAACTCGACGAGGTTGCCGACATTTCCGACACTACACAACTATGTGTTATTATTAAAATGGTATTTAATGATTATACCACAAAGGAAGGTTTTTCAAGTTGTTGCCGTTGAAGGGTCGCACACAAGATACAGATATTTATGATGCAATTATAAACTTTGTAAAAGAAAGTTAGTTACCATTAAAAAAGTACGCTGCTATAGTTACTTATAGTGCGCTTGCAATGCTGGCAATAAATATGACTTCGATGCGCTGTGTATGGCAAATAATGGGTTTCCTTAATTTGCTCGTTACTACTGCAACATTCAGCAAGAAACGTTGTGTGTCAAAATTCTTCGTTTTGAACACGACATGAACCGTTTGTTTCAGCAGTTTTTGGAAGAAGCATACGGAAATTTGATGGTTCAGCAGAGGCAAGGTGCTTGTACGCTTTCTCAGTTTGATAAACGAAATATAGTAGTTCTTGTCACTCAGGGCTTGCAGATTTGAAAATCTTGCGAGCTAACAATTCACCAACTAGTAAGCAGATGCGAAAATGCAATTCAATACATTGATATTTTTCTCACTGATATTAACAATAAAACTTAATCAACTAAACCTGGAAATACAAGGAAAAAATCGTCATGTTACGAAAATAGTTAGATCGGTAAATACATTCAAAGCCATACTGACTCTATGGAAATCCCATTTACTGAGAAATTTAATTTCACATTTCCCAAATTTAAAGAAAATTTTCGATCACATGAATGTATGTAAAGAGAAATATTGATACCATTTCGTATGCTCCACAATTAGATACACTTTTGAACGAATCTAATTCTCGTTTCCAACAAGTTAAGAATCTTGTCCTTATCTTGGAGTTCATAATTAACTCATTTGCAGAGTGATCTCAAAGTGCGTAGGTAATGTGACAGAAAAAATAAAAGTTAATAGACAAGCTAACAGTATAGCAGTAAACTTTTATGTTCGTTTTGTATAACCGTAATTACGTATTAGTTACGGTTTACATTGTCAAACACCATTTTGATTTAAGTAATTTGCTTATTGCTTAACAAGCAGATTGTAAATAATATTATAACAATAAACAAAATATTGGCATAAAAAACTGTTCAATACAGATTTATCTAGAAAATTTTTAGATTTTAGAAATTTGATCTAGTAGGTATATAATTACTAGTATTGTTTTGCAGAACTTCAATAGAAGTTTTTTTGGACCGAGAATAATCGAACAGAATACACACAGATGTAGACAGAATCTCATCACGTTAACAAACGAAATACCTCATACTACTTATTACACTTATGTTATTGTGATAGTGCTTTAGTATTTATATCTCAAATAATATCACAAAATTCAACTTGAATTTTGAAAGGTAATTTATCAACAAAGCCGTCTTCAGCAATAAGCTGAATTGTCAGTTACCCTAATCAAATATGTGAAACTTAAAAAGGTAAAACTACAATTGCTTTAACTAGAAGACATTTGAAGTAGATGTGTTTGTCGTACAAGAAAAACTAAATTTCTATTCTTAAATTTTGATAAATAAAAAATATTTATGTTGAGATTGATAAACATAAAAAAAGCTTTGTTATCAGTTGAATAATTTTGTTTTGTACTCTGTTACAAAATTTCTATAAAATAACATCACTGAATTGTTGAGTATCTATATATACATAGTGAATAGATCCAAGTTGTCATAAAAAATCTTCATTATTTTTAAAAAACGTCGTCAACAGCTTTTTTATTTAGGCAAATAACATACGTATGATTTATTTAATACATACGCTACATTATTTCCGTAATACAAAAATAAATAGAATAATTATTGATTTTAGTTTTTTATTACTGTGAACACATCGAATAGTATTTGATTAAAATGTTACGTGACTCATTTTTAGGGATAAATAACTTAAAAAGGTACATGTAAATAAATAATAATTACAGTATTGTCGTAATTTAAAAATGTACGAATAAATAATCAGGAAGTGATAAAGCATTAAATTCCTAATGAAATAACGGAAAAATAACAATTATTTAGAATTTAATCAAACAGATAGATGCGACAGTTGTTCCACTCGATATAAAAAAATCCGGCACATTCAAACTTCATAAATGCGATTGGAAATAACCCCTGTTTAATCAACGGGGGTGAGAAATTGACCATCTGCAACGGAATCCCGTTAATGATTTGTTACATAACTATTATACACCCGGCGGCAGCCGTTAGACAATGTCTTTTAGTTTCCGGGTTCGTAAAAATCCGTTACGTTGTTATCGTCACGGCGATTCTGCTTTTATGAACAACTAAACACGACGCTCTGATTTAACATTTACCAATAAGCTTCCCGGCTGGGGTAGCACCAATAGGGGCTTTTAAAACGCCACACCCTGCGCAAACTCACGTGATTCCTTAGGCGGAACTTAACTATTATTGGGAGTTCTACAAAGCAATATAGGGTGAAAAGAAACCCAAAAAATTTAGTTTAGTCCGTCGGTGCACGCCGCGGTGGTGGCATGCTTCGTTTGCAGTACCACCATGAAATGGAACAACTCGCATCTTACAGAACGCATCATGCTTTACTTCAACACCGGATAGGATTAGATCCTCCTTTATTAACACCTAGTGCTGCAGCTGCCGTTCATCTTCAACATCATTTACAATATTTCAAATACACGGAACCTCTTGAACTAACAGCGTGTCCTTTGGATTTAAGTATTAAAAATCAAACACTTATTACACCTCCATGTACTCCTTCGCCCGGCAGTAAGCGATTAACCACCAATACTTCTTTAACAATTCCGGAATTACCATCTAAGAAAAACAAGTCGCCAGTTTTACATCACAGCAAAAAGGCAAAAGCAACACGGAAACTTAATTTTGACGAAGATACAAGTTCACCAGTATCTGGAACAATAATAAGAGAACTAGATCCCGGAGAAACTTTAGTAATTCGCAAAGGAGATATCGATCCAGCATTTAACGTCGTTGAAGTCACCGAAGAAGCAAAAGCTGAATTAGCAAAAATCGAAAATCACATTGGAGATTATGTTTGCAGATTGTGTCGTGAACTTTACGAAGACGCTTTCGGTTTAGCGCAGCATCGATGTTCAAGAATAGTTCATGTAGAATATCGTTGCCCGGAGTGCGATAAAGTTTTTAATTGTCCGGCAAATTTAGCGTCTCACAGAAGATGGCACAAACCTCGACCTAGCAAAGAAATTAAATTTGAAGAAGCTTCGGGAGATACCGAAACAAGCGATCAATTTCCTTGTGAAGATTGTGGTAAGAAATTTCGTCGATTAGCATATTTACGTAAGCACCAATCTGTACACCAACAAGATTGACAAAGGCTAATGCCTGTACGTCCTATTGCGAGAATGCCTACAAGATTGTGGAGACCACCGCCCTTGCCACCTTTAACAGGTCACGCTCCAGGTCTTATTGTTTCCGACAGGTACGTGCCTAATGTTACATGGATAAATCAATTTAATTAATTTTTATAAAATGATCTCGATAAATATATTTAAACATTTAGATAAAATCAATTTTTATACTCAATTGTTTCGGAGATTTTAATTACCGATCAAGCCGGGTTTTAGTTGTACTAAAGTATTAATTTTATCGTTTACGATGCGGCGTGAATATACGGGCGTTTTTAATCTCTCTAGTCATTTTTCTAGTCTTTTATTATTATATAGAAATGTGTGATTAAATTATGTAAAAAATGTATAAAGCTTAGATTAACTCTTAATTATTTTTTTATTAACAATTTTATTTAGATTTCTAAATTTAGTAACCGTATAAGTCAATCTTTCATTCTTATTTGCGTATCAAAAATACTTGAATTGCAGGATTCGTGCATTTAAGAAATAAAATTAAAATAGTTGTAATATATGTGTATATATATGTATCTTCTTCCAGTTTCTATGCATTTCATTTTTGAGTTTTTTTCTAGTCAGACTTCTAGTCAAAATTAGTTTTATATGTGAAAGTATTAGACAAAAAATATTACCGGTGGACAGTATTACCTATAATAGTAATTTAGGCAAGGTGCTAAATCACATTTAGTATTTTTTAGTTGTAAGTATTATTTTAATTCAGAACAGTCATTTTAAAAATGTATTTAAAAAAATCATTTATTTTAAAGTGCAGGCATGGGAAGTCATGCAATATGCTTAAAGCCACGGAGTCTGCACTAAAAAATTGCTTTATTTTGTACAAGAGTTAGATAAGCCTAGCTGAGCTGACTTTTTAAAATAAGTATAATAATTTTGTTAATTAAGGGATATCTGCCAGTACAAATGTTAAAATTGTAAATTTCTAGTCATATTTAGTTTTATTCTAGTCTAAACTTAGTCTACAACTCTCTTGTGATATTATGTAAGGCACTGTGTAAAAAATAAGTAATTAGCATAATTACCTTATTAAAAACTTTACTTTCATTAATTTTATTTTTCTAATTATACTTATAATTACTTC
Organism: Aquatica leii; assembly: GCA_035610365.1. Taxonomy (NCBI): domain Eukaryota; kingdom Metazoa; phylum Arthropoda; class Insecta; order Coleoptera; family Lampyridae; genus Aquatica; species Aquatica leii. The sequence goes on from CM069432.1 coordinate 107,573,274, forward strand.
TTTGCAAATTCTATTGTGAACATGTAATTTAAGAAAATACGCGAGTGTGTTCTAGTCATTTTGTAGTGAACCATAGACAAACTGTGCGTTTTAGGTATTTAGTTCTAAACCAAAAATGTAATTGCACAAATAATATTGATCTCGTCTGTGGGATTATTAGTCATTAAGTTTTAACTTGTAAATGATTGTATTTTAATGCACTTATACGTAGTCATTTCTGTATAAATATTATGTATAAAGCTTGATTATGTAAATAAACATTACGCTTTAAATGTGTTCGTTTTTTTAAACATAAAAACTTCAGCAATTTCGAAAAAAACCTATTTCAACTTTTTTTGTCAAATTAAAAATTTGAAAACATGGATTTCGTTTTTTTTTATTAAAATTTAAATAAATATTGTTTCGTAACTGCTTCCTTTTTTATAGTCTAAATCAAAAGTTAAAGCGATGCATATTTGTATCCGCGCAGATAAAAATACTTTAATGTTTTTTTTTCTTTTATCAAAAACAACTACCTAATTTCAATAATAAACTTAGGTTTCAAATTGTATTTGGTACGTTAATTGTAATAAGAACATTTCAATATTTCGATCATTGCAACAATTTTGTGTTAATTTTAAAACCAATCGAATTTATTTAGGTTTACTTTTACAACTTCCTATTAGCTGTTAATTCTAAACCCATCAGAAATAAATAATGCAGTTATTTGAAATAAATGGGACATATATAGGTAGGTACATACATATGTAAACGCACTGAAAACTGGAGTTTGCTCATACATGGTCTTTCTTCCATATTGAGTATTGAATATTTTGTACTTTGTTATTAAATCTGAAAATGGGCTTACAACTTGACCTTTATTTATTTACATTAAAAGCAATTAATAGAACGGTTCGCCTTCTGGTAAGTGATAATTTTAAAATTTGGTCAAATTAATGACCCCTTCTTTTAGGAGGTTGAATGAAAGCAACTACTTCAGTAATTTGCGACGTTCCGTGTTCAGGATGAACACTTCATCAGGCTCGCTCACACTGAGTAAAGAAATTTTTTTCTGGTATAATTAAATTAAAAATTGATACATTTAAATTAAAAACATGATGTAATTTCGTACATCGTGTACTTTTAAAACGTACGAACGAACAGTCTAAACAGTTGAATCTGGAAGGAATGAAAACCAGGTTACATTTCTATAAATTTATCAAATTCGGTTATTAGCTCTTTAATTGAACTTAATATAAGTTGTTTTGAATGAATGTCATATTCTGGTGATGGAATAAAATGGATGTTTTAAAATACAATATAGTAAAAACTCACTGCGGCTCTTGGCGTTCCTATAGCTAACATAAATGATTAATGTCAAGGTTTGTTATCTAATATAGTTTGTACTGTTGTTTGTATTGCCTGGAATATTATACGCTTTGCAAAACTTCTTTAAATTTTTTGACGAGTGAGTGCAGCAAAATCATTAGTATAGATTTTATTATTAGCGTCCTATTCTAAAAAATATATCTTAATAATATACTAAAACTTTATCTAAATGCAATTTTAGCATCACTATCTGGAATTGATTTTTTCAAAATAGTATTTATTTTTGCGACACTTTATTGAAGTATGAATAGGAAGAATTTATTCACAAACTCATTTTCATATTGAGGGTACTGTTTTCTTCTTCTTTTGTTTTGCGTTTTTTAGAAAATCTTGTCTCTCAGATGGCTACTTGGCGGTTAGAAGTCAATCGACTTAAGAAGCAGGAGCTTCAATATGAATTAATCTCTTGTGGGTTTGATCCTACAGTGGTTGTTTTTACATTAAAGGGTGCGGTGCGTAGTGCTTTACAGTTAGAAAAGGAAGCATCTTTTCTTATAGATTCTGTTACTTTAGTTTTTGCAGACTATAAGGTGCTGTCGAACAAGCTATTGCTGAACTATAAACATTACAATTTGATGGTAAATTTTCTTCTTCCACTTTCAAATGAGCTAGTACCTTATGGGTACACATTCACCGTCGTTGTGTGCATATGTCCCCTGATTAGAAAGAAGAAGCAAACTGTCATCGTCAATTTGAACTTTACAAACTTTACGTAATGAATTCACGGCTAAAAGGAAGAAAGTTACTAAAAGTACGTTGGTTTCTTTTGCTAATTTGCCTTCGTCTAGTCCTAGACAGGTTGCGTTAGATTCACTACTTTCGGACGGAGAATAACCTCTTCTTACTTTTACGGATTTTGAAGCTGAAATGGAAGTGTTACTAGCTTAGCTAAGTCTCTTCACTGAAATTTGTTTAATGCTGCTGCCGAAATCCTGACTAGAAAGGCTTTGTGTTTGGTTCTTGGCAAGCTGTAGTTACGTTTTTAAAATCAGGATTTTACTACCTGATTACGATAATCGGCTACAGATGAGATTTAAAGTCGAACAATGGGGCCCCAAGAATCGATCGGCATATATGTGACGATTATACGAAGTCTCTTTCAGCGATTGCCGTTGCCCGCTTCTGATAAAACTCAATTTAAGACGATACGCCGTAATTTAACTCTATACTACAAATCTGCCTTCAGATTAGCTACATTGACTCAGTTGATTAATTATGGCAAGCAGTTGGAATTAACTAACTAACTAACTAACTAGAAACAGTCTTTAGATATTCTTATTTCTCCGTTTTCTGTGTCTTTTTGTAATTTGGCTAATGATAATAAAAGGTGGTACTAGGATCCGTTCTTCTGCCGTTTCTCTAAAAGCCAAAGTGAAAACGATTAACACCTTACTTGTTCCTGAAGTTTTACAACAATTGATTTTAGGCATTGACTTCTGGAAAGTTTGAACTTCATGTCTGACTTTCGGCATGACTTTTAACGCTACTTTTTTATCGATCAATATTATTGCTACGGACTCGATTAGTCCAAACTTCTTACTAATCAGCAACAGGTTTCAAACGATGTTGTCGTGGTCGCCTTTGCCAAATAATCTTACACCTACTTTGTTTAGCACCACATACGTACTTCACTTGAACTATTTAAACAGCGATATTATCTGCTTTCGCCTACGTTGCAGAAGGTTTCTAATAAAGAGTTGGACTCAATGCTAAGTATGGCGATTGTAGAGTTATCAAGTAGTCCGTGGTCTAATCCAATTGTGTTAGTAAAAAAGAAGGGTAACACTTATCGGTTTTGTGTGGATTTCGGGAAAGTGAATCAGGGGACTCAGAAAGATGTTTATCCATTGCCTTATATTACTTTAATTTTAGATCAGTTGAGAGATGCACGTTTTCTTTCCAACTTGGATATTCGGTCTGCGTATTGGCAGATTTCATTCTCAGAAGATTCCGAAGCTGTGACTGCTTTTACTGTTCCTTCTTGTGGTCTTTTTCAGTTCACTCACAGCTTAGTTGCGGCTCCTATTCTGTCGTGTCCAGATTTTTCACTTCTTTTTGTAGTACAGACAGACGGACTTTGGTTTAATTGCTGTGTTAAGTCAAACGACTGCGGATCGTGAAAATGTTAGTTATTTTAGTCGATCGCTCACTAAAGCGGAGCGACATTATTCGACAACTGAGAAAGAATGGCTGGCTGTGTTATGGGCCATAGAGAAGTTAAAGTGATAACCGATCATTATTCGTTGCTGTGGTTAAATCGTTTACAGAGTCCTTCAAGACGATTAAATCGTTGGTTTATTAGGCTACAACAATACGACTTTTCGATAATCCATCGGAAAGAAAAAAATCATGTTGTTCCTGATCTAGCTCAGTTCCTTTACTAGAAGCTGTCCATCTGTCTGAAATTTCTTCTGTTTTTAGACTTAAGTTGACGACTACTGATCCTTGGTATAATAATCTTCGTCAACGTGTCTTGGATGCTCCTCATAAGTTTGTAAAATAGTCTGTTAGACTTTTTGCAAAAAAATTGCAATCGCTATACTTTCCTTATAGAAAAGTAAAAATATTTGTCAGTTTACCACTTTTATTGACACTAGATTTTATTTATAGTTTACTATGACAGGATTGTAACAATATCGTAGTATATTTTTTATCCGATACGTTAAATGAGTGCTGACGTAGAAATATTAATTTTGAAAACGTACCTTGATTGTCCAATCCAGGTGTTTGGCAACGTTTCTCAAAGTTCTACATTGTTTAGTACCCGTACAAAGTCGCCGTTACTAAAAAAAGTCCCGTAGATCGGCCGATGTCTGACTTGGCCAAGCATCGGACTATTCATTTTGGCCCGATCCTGGTTATCCATCAACAACCATTCGATAGTTTTGATCATAGTACACAATCAACAATCGTTTCTCGGCCGATACTGAAATTCATTAAATTGGTTTCAGTCTTCGATTTTATAGGTTACATTTAATGTTATTTAATTTTGCAACTTTATTAAAAGCTAAATAATTAATAAAATTTAATTTAAAATGTCCAAAGCATACCATCGCGTAAAAAAATTTTGAGAATTTAAAAGAAGTGGTAATAATAGTGTAAATAATCAAAAGAAAAACAATTTATCTTTAGATATAAATAATACAAACATCAGTAACTGCAGCAGTGGTAATGTAAAAACGCAAAGTGACTTTAATAGTTACAATAACATTATAAACAATGACCATATTGATGAAAACAGTGATAGAGACAGTGAAAGTGTTATTGATGAAAATACTGACTTAAATGTAAATTTTCAAGAAAAACTCAGTCAGTGGGCACTGAAAAACTTAAATAGCCTTCAATTAAATGTAATATCTGAATTATTAATTCTGTTAAGAGATGAAGGCCATCCTACGCTACCGAAAACAGCACAGGCATTGCTAAAAACCAAACAACACCATGCACATCAATCAATTTTAAGCCTTCAACAGTCAAATGGCGTCTACAAGTATTTAGGTATCGCAAATGGACTCAACAGAATTATTTCTCCAAATCTATTTATTGAAGACACAATTGAATTATTGATCCATATCGATGGTTCATATTTAGTTGCTACTATTTACCAATTCTGGGTTGCCACGATTTGCCAATTCTTGGTTACCACGCGTGGTTCAAACTTAGTTGCTGCGCTTGGTTGATACTTGATTGCCACGCTTGGCATGGCGTTATCATTTGCCGTATTAGCCAGACCTGGTCAGCTACGTTTACTATCTTCGGCCGATGGTTAACTACTGCACGCCAGTTCTCCTCCAGTAATGGGCCACTTCTCATTCTTTGTATGGGTACTCTTTTAAAACTACCAAAAATGTTACTTGTGCGCTGGATTCAACTAAATTAGTATTGAGACAGATTAATTTTTTTAAAAATTTGGTTACGTTGAGTTACAAACAAAACAAGCTATATCGGTCTGTAGTTACTGTACCAGAATATTTTAATAAATTATCTTTTTTTCTATTGCAAAAATCGCACCAACACACTTTTTCTTTATAACGATATAATTTATTTCAGAACGCTTGTACTAATAATGAATCACATTTAATAAAAATTAATTTCTCTGGCAATGTCTTTATCTTCTGTTTTCTTTTTTGGTTTCTTGTGTATTTACGTTCAGGTTATCCCTTTATCTCTTTTGTAACTGCCGTTGATTTCTGAAACCTCATGGTGATTTGTCTTTTTACTACTCGTTCGTTTCCCACACAGCATCAACATCTCAAAGATGTCTCAAATCGAACTCAACCAGATCACAATGTCTCAATTTAAAAATCGCAAATTTGTATATTTATGAGATATTTCAGAGAGATGACAATTTTAAATAATAACATGTTTTATAAATACAGAAAAGAGGCACCTCTCTGATAGATCCTATACTTGTCGCAGAAACATCAATTGATTTACAATTAAATATTTTTTTTTGATATTTTTTACAATCTTTTATGTATAAACATTGCTTTTTTGATTTTTTTGGTAAATTAGTAATTAAACTACGGCAAAGAATTTTTATTATAAAACTTTTTAGTAGTGTTTTAGTTAAAGTACTTTTTTGTATAAATATTTTTAGAAAAAATAGACACACACAGTACAAAACACCCATGTTACCTGCATTTTACTGTAATTTTACCATGAATGTTGCCAGGTTAATAATTGATACTAAAACAATCTGGCAACACAGCACATGAATTGATCCCGTGCTCGTTGCGTACATCGCCTCGCAGTTATAGGTTAAAAAGACGTTATTTTTGATTTTCATTACTACAGATGTGGAACAAGAAATAAAGAAAAGCACCAACAATTTCGTCAGATTGTGATAACAAAGAACATGCTCCACTTCCTAAATCAAGTACGTTATTTGTTGTTGCTAAATTTATAGGTTTACACTGTGTATGAAACATTTTACCTGTATAATTTTAGGTGTTAGTAATGGGGTGTTATTATTTTCCTTATCACCACCCAGGCGCGGCTTCAGAGGGGGGGCCGGGGGGGTTATGGCCCCCCCCCGACATTGAAAATAATACTGAAGTTTTTCTCACTTTGTATGTAATACATTCGCTTTTTTTATAGTTGTATAATTTATGATGCTTTATCGCTTGCAAGTAAAAGCTTGGTGCATAACGAATGTTATTCAATTTTATATTAACGCCATATTCAATACATTATTATTTAAAAATTATTTTAAACTGATGGAGCCCCCACCGAAATTAGCTGCTGGAGCCGCGCCTGTCACCACCCCTTCTAAGACCTATACCGCATGTTAAAAGCACATAGCAACACAACAGGAAAAAACTAGTAATTTTTTTGATTTTGTTACCGTTATTGAACAATAAAATATTTTTGGTTTATAGGTACTAGTAAAACGTTGAAAATTTTAATTGTCATACAAGCTGGTGTTTTCTCTATCGTTCTTGCAACCAGAAAATGTTATATATAATTTTGAACGAGAACAAAATAAACCGTTTTTTAATAATACAATTTTAAAAGATTATCTTAAAGGAATCGAATGCCTTTTAAACCAATAATGCTTTATGTGCTATTGACATTGATTTAACATATTTACGGTAATTTAAACTAGAAAATTAAATATTAAAATGCATAGAAATGTAAAACTTTGTGGTTTCTAGGATTTTCTGTTCCGACAGAAATGAGAAGTTAAAGTTTTACCCAAAAAATTAGTCAGTTTAAAAATTAATGATTCAAGGATGTTTATTCTTATTACATAATAATAAATAGTACGCCATATATTAGTGACGTAACCAGAAAGGGTAGAGGCAGAAGACAAACGCTATAGATTAAAGAAAACGTTTGCTACATTATTTAGTCGCATATAAAATACTTTCAGCAGTACATGTCCAAATGGACACAGTGAATATATAAACGGAATCAGTTTGTAGAACTCTGACAATAATTCTTTTAGTAATTACATGTTTGATAAAACTCATCATTTCATCAAAACTTGACAAAACTTTTTTTCAAGATTGTAAGTTAACGAAAAAATATAATAATAATAATAAAATTATAAATAGTTTTAATTCGTATATTGATATAATAAAAAACACAAAATATTCCAAATGAGACAGGAAACCATTTGCATTTGTTTCAATTTTAACTTTTTTAAATTTTAGCAGTTGAGCCATAAAAACCTACAAGACTCAAATAATTTATCAAAATAGAGATTACAGACCCGTGGGTGGTGTCGATAAAGTCAAATACTTGGGACAAACTAGAATCCAGCCTGGAAATAGGCAGCAGCATTTCTATACGAATGTGTACGTAGATGTTCGTACAATGTATTAAACAGGAAAAAAAGATAATAATATACAGGAAATGAAAAGGTTGAACATTACACAAGCACCAAGTATATTTCTCTAAAAATAACGACGGGCAACACCAAAACGGAGTAGGCCTTGTAATTGACAACAGATTATATCGATCAGTGAATAACTTTGTACTTATTACTGAGAGAATACTTTTACTTTTACTTTTACAACTAAACACCAAATCTGTACAAGCCAATATCATGCGTTTTTAACGCCAAATTGAGAAAGAGAAGCGGTAGCCAACTTGTTGAACTGTACAGACTTGGTTAACGAAACAAAAGAGAGCGAAATGTTGAATACGGCTGCAACAGAAGAGCAAATAATACATTTTTCAAACTACCAGTTTGTTGCTTATATACCTGAAAATCAACTGTAGATAGACTGGACCACATAATAAAAACCAGATAGAGTTTATGCTGGTCAACAAGTATTATCAAAACATTTTCACTGCAGTGAAAACTTGCCCCGGCGCTGACATTCAGTTAGATTACGTCCCGTCGTTCGATTGTCAAAAACAAAAGAATGTTCTTCCTAATATGACAAAACAAAACTGAAAAATCCAACAATAAAGCAACAAGCAATACAACACGGGTCTGGAAAACTAAAAACCAACAACACTATCTGCAAGTGAAATTATTCTTAAGACTGACAGAAAATGGAAAAAGAAACGATAGATGACGAAGTACTAAAGCTAAGCGCTGGAAAGTAAAAGTCAAGGATCAAGAGAAATAGAAAGAAATTTAAAAAAACATTTGAAAGAAAATAAAGCAAGATAAAGTATGGACTCTAGAAAAATGCCTAAACACAGAAAACTTTGAAAAAAGACATGACAGTTTTAACGTGCAGTCTAAGATCAAAGAAGTAAATGGTATATATAAAACATATTTCATGACGTTGGTTCATCTATTACCGTTGATGAAGTGCGCAAGTCAGATAAACAAATAAAGGATAGAAAAGCTCCAAAAGCAAACGATCTTTATGCTGAATTTTTGAAATTACTGGACGAAGATGGAGTAGAACGGTTAACAAAAATATTTAATCATATTGACGACACCGGAGATGACCCTAAAAACTAGTTCAAGTCCACATATATATCTATACCCAAAAAAACTACTGCAAAACATTTTGAAAATTATAGGTTAATTATGCTAGGAAAATATTAAATTAATAATCAACAAATTGAAAAAGTAACTAATTACATATATTTGGGTACTACGATTAATTAGCGATGAGATCACTCTGTAGAAACGCCGCATAGAAAAAGCAAGACTTACTTTTGCTAAAATGGAAAATCTGTTTAAAAGTAGAGACATTAATTTACACACCAAACTAAGACTACTTAAAAGTTATATTTTGTTTGTGCTCCTACATGATGCTGAATCCTAGACTTTGACGGAAGAGTCCACAAAAAAACTTGAGACCTTTGAGATGAGGTTATACAGACGAATTCTTAAAATTTTCTAAGTTGATCACGTCTCCAACAAAATGGATTTAGAAATGACGCAAAGAGATATTTCGCACACATAATGAGGAACCAAAAGAGATATGGCCTGCTCCAGTTAATATTCTAAAGAAGAATTCTAGGCATAAGAAAACCAGAATCTTATGGTTAAAAAACCTTAGAACTTGGTTTTCTATGTCTACATGAAGACTGTTTCGAGCAGCAGTGAGTAAAATTCAAATCGCCTTGCTTGTTGCAAACATACGGAACGAATAAGCACATTCAGAAGAAGAGGTCATAAAAACATATCTGATTGTCTATTTAGTTGAACAAAAAAAACAAATATCATCAGTTTTGTTTACCTCTTCATTTTGAAATTTATAAAATATCTGTACTTTTCGAGCAAAGTTCAAAGCGTTTTGACATATCTTGTTTGAAGTTAATGACGATCCTGAAGAACTAATTAAACAAACATGGCTTTAAGTGCCAATGCAGCAAATTCGGTTTGCATACCAATCGCTACACCAGATGTATTATTCTTATTTTATCAATTTATGTCTTCGGGTGACAAAATATTATTGTTTTCAACATACACGATTTCTAGAAACATTGAGGAATTATAGTGAGTGCTAGAAACTCACAAACAATTTATTGTGGGTTCAAAAAGTGACTTAAACTCACAAACTCGGCGCTTATGAACAAGATCATTCAAGATGATTAGAAGTGATTACGGCAATGTATCTTCTGGAAGCCGAAAAAGCGTTTATGTAAAAGGTGTTTAAAAGAGGTTTGATTGATTTATTCTAGTGAGAAGTCGGAATTGTGAAGAATCGGTCTAAATAAATAGTGTTTACCGCACCTGCCAGTAAAAAATAAATACTCAAACGTTTACAAAGTTATTGTCAAATTCAAGACAATGACTGAAGAATGTTGAACATTCTAGAGACAGATAACAGAAATACATAAAAACGAATCAAGAGAAGCATAGGTCAGTTTTTCGAAGTCGGAAGTTAAAAAGACTGTTGAAATAAATAAGTGATTAAAGTATGTGCGAAGATGAATAGATAAAGGGCCCGTGTTAGTAAAACATAAATACGTCGCGTACGTGTTATTAACATAAACAAGTATCAGTTTTAGATTAAATTAAAAAGTGCGGACTAGTAATAGTAACATATAAATTAGTGTAAGTGTTATTCTTAAATATCGTTAGATTTAATTAGTTACGCGTAATTCTATAGTGTAGTTTTAAATAAATTAGTATTAGAATTCGTTACAATACAATATCGTAAAAGAGACAGTGCTGATAAAATTAACAAAAGTCAAATTATAGGACAGGGTTTGTATATAGATATCATGTCACAGTTATATATACTATATATAAATTACTTGTAAGTTTTTTTTTTAAATACCGTTAGGTTTTGTTAGTGTTAATTGAATTAAAAATTAAATTTAATCAAAATCAGTTTATAATGATGTTATGTTTATGTTAAATAAAGTAGATTTAAAATTCGTTACAATATGTATAAGAATCTGAATTTTTATAATGTAAGTATGTAATACGATTTTAAGAAACTTTTTGAACGACAAGGACATGTTAAAATAATTCATTTTTATCAATGAATTTACCTACTTCTAAGTTTCTACACAAAACAAGTAAATGCTTTACAGGACAGTAGCGAATTAAGTTAAACCCATGCCTGAAGCATTAACAAATTTGAAAACCTCCCCATGTTTGGAAAATTAAATCAAACGCAATATATATGTAGGTTTAAATTAACTAACAAAAATTATTATTATTTTTTTAAAACAAAGATAAGCATTACAGTGAGTAAATTATTATAAGAATAATTTTTTCAATTTTTTTTGGCAAATGTATTTATTATTAAGTCATAACAAACAACAAATTAAGAATAGTTTACGCGTTTGAAAATGCAAATTGTAAAACATCTTTTGTACATCTCAGTCGAAGTTGAAATTTTTTTAAACAAAATTTAACGATATGATAAACTTTATCTTTACAGCAATGTGTATAATATATCTTGTTTATAGTTTAATTTTTTTTTTACTTAGACAGTTCTGATATGAGTAGGTCTCATATTACACAACGAATATTAACTAGAAAAGATGTTTGTCTAGGGCGTTTTTTAAAGTTTTACTTTTTCAATTATGTTTTTGTCGTTTTTAAAATATCTATTTGAATAAACTTATTATTTTTTTAGTTTTTAAAAGTTCTTTGAGTTACTGTTGGACAAATATTTAATGTTTTTGAACAAGAAAGACTACAAAACAATATAATACACATAAATTTTGTTCAAAATCATAAAACTACATAATATGATTTCACTATACAAGATTCTACCAAATTTATAGAATGACTGACAATGTAGTACAAATCAGAATCTTACTTTACATTTCTAATTTTATTTGCAAACCACCGGCTATAATTGGGTTTTTGAAAAAAAAATTTTTTTGTGATAAATGGAAAGATCATATATAAGTTTTATAACAAAACTATTTTTTTTTCGTAATAATTCAAAAGGGATTTCAAAATAAAAACTAATTTTTGAATCCAGTACCGAAGACACGCCGACAGTTCCCGAACAAACCCAAGCGCATGTGACGTCATAATGTTAGTTTGTACTCATTGCAGTTGATACAGAAATAATAAGTACAGTGTTTTGATATATTTAATTCTGTTGTCATTGTTAAATATTCAAATAAGCTTTACTCCGAACTCGGTGCACTGGACATACCCATCCTTTTACAATACAAATATTATTTTTACGACTTAGTTGAATTATAACCTATAGCTTTGTCGTCGTAACTCTCACGCGATGCTCTACTATTTATGAAATAAATAATTATATTTAATATAATGGAGAATAAATACTTACAATTAAATATTTTCATTTATTATATTATTTTTTAACAGACTTAGCTTGATGTCTTGCAGAGCTGGGCAAGTTACTTTGGAAAAGTAGTTAACTACTAACTAAAGTTACTACTTTTTTAAAGTAGTGTAAGTTACTAACTACTAACTACCATAAATCGAAAAGTAGTTAGGTTACTAACTACTCAACGGTTGTATTCTAAAATATAAGTTATTTTTTTCAACTACTTGAAGAAAAAGTTCTGAGACGATTTATGTTATACCACTTTTAGTCATATAAACATAAGTACCTATAGACACTGAATTATTATTACATTAAAGAAGACAAAGTAAATTAATCACGCTCACACGAAAACAATAAAACCTATTATCATGTATTTTATTACAAATTCTCAAAAAAAAATTAATAAAATAAACCTTTAAAAACAGAACTTAAAGTAATAAACTGATTGTGGTATTCGATATTCATTTCCTTTTCATAAAACTAACTTTCCAAAGAGAGCATCAGCCAATGCATTTCTTTTGGGCGAATTTATGAGTGGAAAACGAAAATAATCGCTCGACAGCGCCGATTAAAATTAAATTAAAATTATACTGTGTCCAATGAACATTTTTTTAATAATCTTATCATCATCTTACATAGATATATGAATTCTGTTATCTTCCAGGTGTTTTAACAGTTCTAGTTCTATTCTTCTGGTTTTGTGAGCATGTTCATTCTCAGTATCAAAAGAAATATGTAACTTTTTAGACAAACCACGTTCATCAAAATCAAAAAAATCTTAATTTTGTAATACTTTGTTTACGTTTAGATCAGTGGCATTTAACATTTTGAAACAATTTAGGTTTGCTGCATTTACAACAATTTTTTGAATAGTCTTTACATCCATGTTTATTTCTGCGTTAGCGTTTATCACTTGAACGACACGTTTTACCTGCAAAACTGCAATGCAAGCTGAATAATTGTTGCAATTCCATATAATTGAAGCCGCTAATAAAGTAGTTTAATTACTAGTAAAGTAGTTAAGCTATTATCAATGTAGTTTAACTATTTTTGTAGTTAAAAGGGTAGCTAACTACTTTTAAATACAATTACACCAAAAAAGTAACTTATTCTAACTACAGTTACATTATGAAATTAAAGTAACTTGAATATGTAGGAATACAACTAACGTCAACAATAAAGTAGTTAGATTAGTAAGCTTAACTACTGCCCAGCTCTGATGTCTTGGCACCTCGAACTTCAGCAGAATTAAACCGAACGTCATTTTTTTAAAAAATGGTTATCATAAATATATCAGCGTCAGGAATATTATCAGACTTTGCCTTTATAAATCCTCTTATCACACATAGCTAATCGGAAGCAACTAACAACTCGTTTTTTAGCAATAAATTTTCAATATTATTGTCTAGTTACGTGTAATAACGTGTAAACGCTGTACTGTTATTAAATAGCTATAACATTATGACGTCACAACGATGGCGACCAATCATGGCGCGTTTATAGTCACGTGATTTTTTTTTTAATTTTATCAATGTTTAATCGTTTATAATTAATTAAAAAAAAATTTTTTTAAGTTTTTTTCATTAAATATCAATATTATTAATAATAAAGTTTTAAAATACATAAGAAAAATCAATAATTTTTTTTTTTCAAATTCCCAATTGCAATATTGTGATATTTAACCTTAAATATTCAAATACTGTGCTATTAAGATATGTAAATCAGTAGACGTCTTTCAAGATCTCGTGAACTGTGGCGCTGTAGTCTGTATATGTCAATATATTGTTAATATCCGTCTTACAAACATTCGCCGGTACATTTTTTCTAATCTATTTAAGAAATAAATATCTGATTGTATTTAACTTTTATTGACGTGAGTGCCTTTTAAATAAACTAACGTTTTTGGAATTCAGATAGAATTGTCAAATTGTTGACTTTTAGTATATTAATTCCAATTTTCGACTCAAGGTCACAGTTCACGACATAGTGAAATGCCTCTAAAAACGATTCTTGCTATTTCTAGTTTTACTGAGGCTATACAACAAAAATAATTTTAATACAAGTAAAAAAAATTACCTTTTTAACTCTTTAAGTATCGTTGGGAGGGTTTTCAATCAAATACAATTTTCTTTCGTTTTTTGAAATGTGTAGGTGGAATTTTGCTGGTAGTCTATCTTACCGGTAAGTAAACATATACTAGAGAGAGATGCAACTCATAGAAAAAGTGTTCGCTTTTCATCGTATTTTCTGTCTTTATTCATGCCATTGATCTTTTCTTTGTCTAGCATAAAGGAAGACAAGCGCAAATTTTTAATTATTGCCTATAGCTAATGATCCTAGATGTCGCTGCTGGAATCTAAATTTTGTGGCGCACCTTATAGGCGCACCTACAAAACTGCTGAGTTTTAAAATAATGGAAATTATGCTTGTAAATATTTGAGTGAAAAACGTATTTTGATTCGATCTGACTGGTTTATATGGATAAATTTTTTAGCCATAATTTCTATGTGAGCGTTGCTGTACGTAAGTAACTTTGTTATAATGAGAATAATGTAGCAATAAGTTATTACTTTTTAGATTAAAATAATATCGATGAAGAAGTTTAAATGTCATGCAAAGAAATCAGGCAGAGTTTTGAAATTTTTTGATGACATATTTGACAGTGTTAATGAAGGGTCTGTTATCCCTCATCCAGGAAACCTTTATGTGATGCTGTAACTAAGCAGTCGATGCACATGAAATATTGGCAATTATTTTCTCAAGATCTTAAAAACCTGTTTTTTCAATAAGCAAATTGCAATGAAAAACGTATTTCACTTTCATTACTAAATTGGGTTGATACGTTAGAACGTGTAGTAGAAGCTACAAGAAAAAGGTATACGATACCACACGATACTTGTTTGCACGTTCTTTTAAGTTTAAAATCAAGTTTTGTTCAATACGTATAAATAATCATGTAAAATTTACATTTGTTTGTGACTATAAAAATCGTTAGTTAATTTCATTTTAAACTCTTGCATTGAGTTATCTTTATTTAATTTTACTAAAAGTGTAAATAGGATTATTTTTGGAAAAAATGTCAGAAAATTAAAATGATTCAAAACGTAAATAATCAAATATTATAATGTAATGGTTGTTGGTTTGTGTCTAGCAATAAAAAAGCAAATACGTAATACATTTTAGAAATAAAGCTTTCACCATGAATCATTAATAATTTTGTTAGGAAAAATGGTGTATATTTATTTAATTATCTACAAGCTTTTAAACTTGAGTTAAGTTTTTTGTCAGTTATTGAATTATACTGCCTGACGAAGAACTTAGCTCAAGTTTTAAGCTTGTAGATAATAATGAACTAAATTTGCAACATTTCACGTAATACATAATACTGAAACGTTCGAGAAATTATTTGCAAATGCAAGAACCTTCTAGAAGCTGTACCGAAAAATAGGGAACGCTCAAGAAGGATTTCCGTATGGGTATATATAGCGACAGACAGATCGTAGGTCAGTTATTGTTGGAATGCGAATGCAGCAGTGTTAAGAAAATTATCAAGTGGAAATAAATCGTTAGCACGCGTGTGTCTACATAAATATACCGAGAATAATCGTGTACGTGATTTTTAGTGTAAACAAGTGTGAAGTTATCCGAGGACCTTATCTTATCTTCTTGTAAGTGATATAAATTATAGTGTAAGTGTTTTTATTAAATATTATTAGATTTTATTAGTTAATTAAAAAGTGTACATATTTCTAGAATAAGTAAAACATCATTTTAGTCGTTTAAATAAATTAGTAGTTTTAATAAATAAATTCGCAACAATAGTGACATATTTAAATTTCGCGCATTTACATTCCCAGCGCCCTCTCGGTCTGTCCTCCTTTTTACAGTCGCCTAATACAAATCGTTGTGAACACAAAAATTATACACGGACTTGCACCTCTCAACATTCTCTATGCGTGTACGGAAGTTTTGCTGATAGAATATAAAAGCCAGTCACCGATTGTTGCCGAGTAGCACGACGGAATTCCATTATTTGGTTGAAATTTCAACGACTCACTGCGCGTTAGGGATTTAATTATTTCAATGTCAACTTGCTATGCATTTGGAAATGAGATTTTTGATTATTAGATTGTGTGATTTTGTTCTTTAAGGGGTAACCCTGTACTTTATCGTTTCTTTAAACTATTCTTACTAATGGGAAGCCAGTATGTTTATTATTTTGGTGGATAATTGCTTATAAATGCAGAATTGTGTACATATAGTGATTTTGCCATCTAACCGACGTTGCGTAATAATTTACTGCTGACCAACTACATCATTTGAATGTATAGACTTTTTACTCATAATTGTGAATAAAAGCACAATAATATCTTTTAGCAACAAGAATTTTGATAAAATACTTCGAAAAGTGCTTGCCGTTATAGGTTGCTTACATACAATTTTTTTTCTCTGTATGCTATTTTTATGTATACTATATACTAACAATACACTATAATTATATGTGTTTATTTTATTCAATGATAACAGAACAGTAGCGTAACTATGCGCTTGAGTAATATTTTTTTTACAATATAAGTCGGGTTTCGAATACGACAAAATTGTTGCCAAACTCACAGCGGAGGTCATAAAAAATGTACTGATTTTTAATATTTGTAAAGGTCTAGAAGATTGCAAGATGAGTAATTTGTATTGGACTCTATCAGACGAACACTTGCTTGAAAAAATAGCAAAAAATAACAGAAGAACAAGAGCAGTGTTCAGATATAGGAAGGGACAGTGAAGTTAAAGTGGAAATTAAAACGACTACTGACGTTACAAGAACGTTTGAGTTATTAGAGTCAGCCTCTTCAACTCTATTCTGGTTATCAACTATAAGTCCATCTGTCACACTAACTATCACAGGCACGCCACTGTAATCACAAACTCGTCACCGCCGATAAAAAAAGAACTTACAAGAAAAAAAACCTACCTGAAGATTATGACTCTGATGATTCAGTCGGAGATACTACATTTGTACCTAATGAACCTCAGCCGCTTAGGTACTCACTTTTCTCTCAATGTTAGACTGTGAGAACACCGATGTTGAACTAGCACTTGTCAATAATTTAGAACAATGGACCAAAAAATCTGTTACTTTACAAAAATTCTTTAAATACTATTATGAAGATATCAAAGGTTCAATAGTGCAGGTACCTAATTGCATCTAAATGCGTGAAACTGTAACTTATACAAGTAATTTTATAGGTGAGTTCCGAAGATCCGGTGGACTTGCTAAGAATTTTCATATCAAAAGAAATTCGAGTAGGAATAGTGCACCAATCAAACCTATATGCGCAGCAGTGCGGAACACACTAAAATTTATCGAAGTGTTGGATGCGTTTTTGGGAGCATTGATTATCATGAACTTCTACACTCTACCAGCATTAAAAAAGTTCTAGTCAACTGATCCGAATTTCCATAACAGTAGAGTTACTAGTAATTTCCAGTAAAAAACATTTTTGAAAAGTTTAAGTTATATGTATACATAACGATAACTCCCAAATGCCTCCAAGAAGAAGCGACAATTTCGATAAATTTTACAAAGTGCGTCTTTTGTTGACTCAGCTAAATGAAATAGATTCAAAAGTTTTCACACCAAAACGAAATGTTCAATAGATGAAAGTATGGTAGCATTGAAAGGACCGTCATCTATCAAGCAGTACATGCCAATGAAGCCCATCAAGCGGGGCTTTAAAAATTAGACCATGTGTTGTTCAGAAACTGAATACGTGCAGACATTTGATGTCTATCAGGGAAAAGACAATACGAATTCTAAACTCAGCCTTAAGAAAATAATTGTTTTGAACCTTTCGAAGAGACTGCAAGAAAAGGATGTACACTTTGACAACTTTTTTTCTACTGTACCTTTTATAGACAGATTGTTAGAGGTAGGTTTATTTGGCTGCGGCATAATTATATAATATAATATAATAATTTATATTTTTATTTTCTTTGATTTTTTAACACTATCAAAATACAAAAATTTTTCTTTAAAGCGTTAACTGAAGAATACCAATCTGTCTCGTAAAACAGCAAACGTTTGCTTTCTACGAGATAAAAGATATCGACTTCTACAGGATACTATCAAGCGGTTGTTATGTAAGACTCTATAGCGTTACGTGTCATATTTGATTTTACATTTCTTTTTTCTTAATTCAATACTAATTGTAACAGTTTCGTTCATTTAGGACAATTATATTTGATACATTTGGTCGCGGTTCAATGTATAAACCCGTCTATCCTTTACGATTAAGTGTTGATGTTGCGCATCTTTGATCTCAATTTGCATTCTATTTTATAACAATTTAATCGAGCATTAATTAAAAGAAGTTAATTAGTTTGGCACAAATTTTGGTGTTTTTTGGGTGAACTTCTTGTATTCTTTCACGATACATTAGTAATAGATCTTCGTTCCTATATTATCACGCTGCTCAGTAGATTAAATATCGTGTTACTTTATCTATCAGTTTTTGCATTAGAACACAAACCCATACAGGAAACCCCAGGACTGGGTAGCTCAGTCTCGGTCATTCCATGAGGACCCAAGCTTGGGCCTAGACTGGTTGACCCAGCTTCGGCCATGCAAATTATTAGCCAAGCTTGGCCCAAGCTTGGATAACCCATCCTTGGCCATTCTATGAGAATCCAAGTTTGTCCCAAGCCTGGATAACCCAGCCTTGGCCATTCCATGGAGACCCAAGCTTGGTCCTACACTGGTTGACCCAGTTTCGGCCATGCTAATTCTTACCCAAGCTTGGCCCAAGCTTGCATAACCCATCATTGGCTATTCCATGGAAACCCAAGCTTAGGCCAAGACTGGTTGACCTAGCTTCGGCCATGCAAATTATTATCCAAGCTTGGCCCAAGCTTATATAACCCATCCTTGGCTATTCCATGAGAATCCAAGTTTGGCCCAAGTCTGAATAACCCAGCCTTCCTATTCCATAGGGACCTAAGTTTAGTTCAAGACTGGTTGACCCAGCCTTGGCCAAGGCTGGATTATGCAAGAAAATAGCAATAATAATTTGTTTTTAATGTTAAAAATTTTAAAAAATTGGTTAATAAGTTGAGTTATGATAATATCGAAAGTGTAGAATTGAAACTTGAGCCGTTCGGTTACGTATGGCGAGATTCGGGTATTTTCGTTTAGCGCAGCCGCCATCCTTGTTTACATCATCTGGTAGTTGAATGTAAGATTTTTCTCATTGCTAGAGTAGTAAAGGTGATGAATCAAATCTCCGAGATTCAGTTATACAGTCATTGAATGTTAGTACGTTTTAATTAGAAGGAAAAAACCTTCAAATATAATTTCTTTTGTTTACTCCGCAATTATCACGAGGCGAGGCTACTAAAAGTAATTATGTCTGATTCTTACCTTAGAGTTTAAAGATGACGTGCGTTAAATAAACCAAAAAGGTTTTGAACAAAAAAACTAATTTAGATGTTAACCGGCAAAGTTTAAATAATTAAAGTGTAAACATCAGCTGTGTGAGTGACGTTAATGACCCTAGTGATACAGAAAACCAAAAAATATCAAACAAAAGGTGCCAAAATGAGTTGAACTTGAATGTGAACTAGTGATGAAGAATAATAACTGTACTAGCTAAATGTTAATATAATTTAAGACGAGATCTAAATAGTAATTAAAAAACTTTATGTAATTTAAATAGTACATAATACAAGTAATAACAATAAAGTGTAAATACGGTTATACAATTATTTATTCCATTGTTTTATTAATGCTTAATTCTTGGCGTTTAATTTTGAGCTAGTTTTATCAATTAAACGTGGCCCAGTACTGGCAACTGAGCATGGCCCAGATCTGGCAACTGAGCATGGCCCAGGTCTGGCAACTGAGCATGGCCCAGGTCTGGCAACTGAGCATGGCTCAGGTCTGGCAACTGAGCATGGCCCGGGTCTGGCAACTGAGCATGGCTCAGGTCTGGCAACTGAGCATGGCCCAGGTCTGGCAACTGAGCATGGCCCGGGTCTGGCAACTGAGCATGGCCCAGGTTTGGCAACTGAGCATGGCCCAGGTCTGGCAACTGAGCATGGCTCAGGTCTGGCAACTGAGCATGGCCCGGGTCTGGCAACTGAGCATGGCTCAGGTCTGGCAACTGAGCATGGCCCAGGTCTGGCAACTGAGCATGGCCCGGGTCTGGCAACTGAGCATGGCCCAGGTCTGGCAACTGAGCATGGCCCAGGTCTGGCAACTGAGCATGACCCGGGTCTGGCAACTGAGCATGGCCCAGGTCTGGCAACTGAGCATGGCCCAGGCCTAGCGACCAGGACTGGACTATGATTATCATTCCAGACTTTTTCACTTTTTACTGCTGTGTTTTGCATCTTGTAAAGTTTCTCTTTTTTTATTGAATACATGACTGTCATTTTTTGTTTTTATTTGTTTTTATTTTCTGATTTTAATTTTTTTTCATCTACCGGCCATGACAACTTCGTCTGTATGCGAAAGTCCCAAAGTTTTTTCAGAATATAGTGACAAAGTAAGCAATATTTTTCAATAATAATTTTGTACTTCTTCTGTAAACTATACTGATATTGATACTATTGCAAGAGGAAATTATAAAATAGCTTAGCGGAAGATATAAATCTTTTCTTCTCATTTGAGGGTTTACTTTTTTAATTACGTTAGGTAGTTTTCAAGTGGTTCTGTTCCCAGTGAAATATGTTAACGATTAAGGCCAAAAATTGAACATATAAAACGAAAACTTGAGTTAAAAGTAGCTAGCGACACACAAAATTTTAATTTAGTAGCAATTATAACGGATATCTTATCAATCGGGTAATGTTATCACTTTATCAAAGAACATGCCGAATGTATGATGCTACATATAAAAACATCGTTTATTAACTTTGGAAGCATGTGTTCTTCCTCGTATACTTTGTAATGTTAAACTGCGTTTCAAGTTTTCAGCGAAAATACTGAACGGATTTCAATGAAATTTTGCACAATAGAAGATTACATAATTCTTTATTGTCTGAATCAATTTTATTGATAACGTTTTGTAATTATCACAGTTATTAGAAAAATACATAATTTTACAAAAAAAGTTCAGTCTGTAAGTTACATTATACACATTGCAATGGTCAAAACAAAAATTTATTTGGACTTTTGGTTTTCTTGAAATCTTGAAACGCAATTTAATGATTTTGAAAGAACTCGCGAACTCCGCCTTTTCTAAGAAGTGATATGCATTTAGACCAATGTTGCCCAACCTTTTTTTGTCCGTGGGCCGGATTCATCATGACATACGATTTCGCGGGCCGGATTTTTTATAATTGCATATCTTAGTAACACCTTTTAACACCTTTGAAAGGAGCTCGCGGGCCGGATTGAGCTTCTTCGCGGGCCGGATCCGGCCCGCGGGCCGTAGGTTGGGCACCGCTGATTTAGACCAATCACGTATAGTGACATCAACATTTAGATAAGATAAAGATTCAACAGGAAGCCCTTTACAAGGTATATAAAATATAGGTAATCTAATTAAACGTACGACTAAATTCTTCTTAGCACAAAATGTTGTTGGATTTTGCCTTTTTAAATTTATATTGACTAAGAAACCTACTGACAATTAATAGAAATAGTACTCATAGCTAACAGCTAACAAGCACTTAGTTGACAAGACTTTTATAGTTTTTGCATCCAACGGGTACTATAATATGTCTTTCTGTAAAATTGTCATCTTTTTTAGGACATGGCAAAAATAGATAATAACTGTTACTTATAATAATGTTAGATATATTTACTTAAATAACACATTTTGTAACCAAATAAGAAGTATTTTTGGTGCGAAACAATTGGTTAATAAAATCTGGCGCATTTAATTTCAAAAAAATTCAATAAAAGTGACCTTAACTGACCTTTTGTGTTAATAAGTTATTTTAAGTTACTCGTAAATAATAAAATGACAGTTAAAACGATGCTTAAGTTAATTACGAAAAATAATAAAATAATAGTCTGACACTATTGCGAATAAATTAATTAAAATTGAAGCTAATCTAAGTAAATACATAAGCTACATTTAATTATGATTCGTAATTTACTTAAAAATATTTTGTGTCTATTATGTTTGATCGTAAAACGACGACAAAAATCCAATTCATTCAAAGTTAAGTTTAAATGTTTAAATGCAATCCGAGCTGAAGACAAAACAAAACAATTCTGATAAGGCGGAGCGTATTATTTTCAAGTTTAAAAACGATACTGTTTCCATCTAGCGGATCTCATTCAACACAGAGCCGAAGGAGGCCAACCTTAAATTAACTACGTAGGTATTATGTGATAACGTTATTTTGTATTTATTTTTAGTAGCTATAACTTGATTTT
This sequence comes from Aquatica leii, assembly GCA_035610365.1. Taxonomy (NCBI): domain Eukaryota; kingdom Metazoa; phylum Arthropoda; class Insecta; order Coleoptera; family Lampyridae; genus Aquatica; species Aquatica leii. The sequence goes on from CM069432.1 coordinate 107,595,714, forward strand.
TGCTTACATAACTTAGAGTCTTTTTAAGTATTTCAGACATGAACATTAGGTTATAATTTGACAACATTCAAATTTTATTGTATTGCCTATACGGTAATTAAATTATTTTTTGATTGGATCAATAATTAGGAATAAAACTGATAATTTATTGAATATTAAAAAAAAAAGTCCTTTTTAAAATTATATTCTTTACCAGTCTACTTCAATTTACGTTCTGTAATAATTGATAGTAATGCTATCATAAATTTACTTCATTCATACATAAAATATTTTTCTACAAGAATCAAATTTATTTATTTTCAATGACAAATAAAAATAATTACAAACTTGAAGTTTATCTACAGAAAAATTAGAACTTTAAAATATCAATTATATTGTTTATTAAAAATCATTACAATTATTGTAAAATTTAATTCTTATAAACTAAAACAAAAAATTAGTATTACAACTCTATTACAACTGTTTTAAAGAATTTACCTTCACTAGGTAAAAATAGAGGAATACAAGACAAAATCGGCAAAATACAAAATGAACTACAAAAGATAAGCAACCTATGGCAACAACACTACCAAGAAACGCTATATACAAAAGAAGGGGAAATGCAAAAGTAAGAAAGACAACTAGATCAAGAAGAAAAGAACTGCCTCAAATATGAAAAAATACAAGAAGAAATAAGAAAATTAAAAATAGCTAAGCACCGAGGCAAGACGAAATCGAGGCAGAACTGCTAAAATATGCAGGACATCAGATACGTCACTTAATCAAACAAATTTGGAGACGAAACAAGATGCTAAAGGACTGGAACACTGGTATAATAATCCCAACATATAAAAAGGGGGGAAAGAAAACTATAAAAACTACAAGCCAGTAGCTCTGTTAAGTATTACCTATAAAATCTTGGAAAATCTAATGAACAAAAAGCTAAAAACACATGCTCAAAATATACTTGAGGACTACCAGAATGGCTTCAGATCATAAATGCCATACACACCCTAGAACAAATAATTCAAAAACAGTGGGAACACAAAAAAGAAATACATATTATATTTAGTTTTCAAAATGGCCTTTGATTCAGTGAGCAGGAAAGAACTAATAAGATAACTGGAAGACTTAGGAATACTTGGAAAACTATTAGCACTGTTAAAAATGACCCTAATAAATACAAATACGCAAGTGAGATTCCAAGGAGCAACAACGAAATCTTTTGTAATAAGTAAAGGAATGAAATAAGGGGACTTCTTATCTCCATTCATATTCAACTTAGTACTAGAAAGCATTATACAAAGAGCTAAATTAGATAGAAAAATATCATGAGCAACCAAATACAAATAATAGCGTACGCAGATGACAGCAATCATGTAGAATAAGAAGGAAGATATTACAACAGCTGTAGACCAACTAGACAAAGAAGCAAAAAAAAATTAGTATGAAAATAAACAAAGTATAAACAAAATACATAAAGATAGGGAAAGAACACGAGCACGCACAAAATTACTTAAAAACACATTTTTGAGAGTCGACTGCTTTAATTATCTGGGAGTCACGATGGGACAAACCGAGAACAAAGTGAAAGAAAAATTGCGGAAAAGAAATCAGGCACACGGCAGAAATAAAACTCCGCTAAAAAGCAAACTGTTAAGTAAACCAACAAAAATAAAATTTTATAAGATCCTGATACGACCCATCATAGCCTATGCGTTGGAAACAATAGCAATGATAAACAAAAAAGAAGAAGAAGAATCATAGAACGGAAAATTATGAAAACAGCATTAGAACCAAACACAACAAGAGATAGAGAAATAAGGGCCTTAGTGTCATGGTGCTACACAAGTTGTTTAAAATAGACTCGATGTTGCAACATCCTGTGTCAAGTTCCACTGCAATTATAATGTTTACTTTTTGATTTGATCTCTTCATTTTTATATTCAATATACAACGTCTTATCTGTCTTCACAGCATCTTCCAGTGCGCAAATATTTTACTTCCACCAGTTTCGCTTATAAGTAAATTGATCTAATTAGGAACAACTATACCCTAAACTTTTCGAACTTACCATCTAGAGAAGTTGTTAAATCACTATATTCTTTACCAATAAATAGACATTTTTAATCTATTACCATTATTCTCCATCAGGTATCTCACTTCAGCAACTGATCGGTGCATATCTAGCATACTTCACTATTAAAGTTGTACATTGAATCTCAAAAATAATAAAGCAGAGACAAGGGCTTCGCTCTGTTGTTTGTATCATTTGTTGGATTTTTTCAACTTTTCTGCTATGATATGAAGCGTGATCTAACACTATTACAGCTCTTTTTTCTAAGTTACTTAGCACCGACTCAAACCAGTTTTCGAATACTCCAGAGTTCATTTCTTTTTAGTAGTCGATAGTTTTTTTCGATTCAAAAATATGAAAACTATTTTTAACAAATCCTGTATCTGATCCTATACCCAACACAATTAATCGTTTGCTTTTTGCCAGAATAATTCTTAACCCGGCAGTGGTCGCGCACCTTTTTTTAACAACTGTAGTCGCGCCGGGTCTGAGGAACCCAAACTCATTTTATTTCCATTTAAGCACCTTTAGAAATTATTTTTTCTAGTATCATTTATGGACACAAATAAAACAATAATAGACAATCTTGAAATTTTAATTTTGAAAGTAAAGTTAACAATAACAGCGAAAAAAAACTCATTATTTCATCCGGCATAGGTTCATGGAAAAGGCGCATTAGCCTTTGTTGTTCTCTTTCGTAACTCATTTATAACTGAAAATTATTATAATAAAACATTTGCATACGCAGTCACAATTAAAACTTACGAATTGTACACTTTTTTATAGTAATTGAAATTATAGCAGTATTTTTTTCTAAACAATGTTACAACACATATAGTCGCGCCGGGTCTGCGTTCACAAATTACGCTTCAAATTGCACACTTCGTAGATTAAAAATGATGACTAATGTTGTAAGCCGATTCACTATCCTAACATAGAAAGGTAGGCGGTTGAATAAATTTTCTAATGATGGCAGTGTTGAAATATTAAGTACACAGTAACATTAGTTGGGTCTGTAAGACCCGGCGCAACTACTGCCGGGTTAAGTTCAGTATAAAATCCAGAAATGAAGGCTTGTCGTGCTGTTTCAATTGTCGTATCTGTCCAAATGTTTGTAGTAACATGACTAGCATGAACCCAAGTTTCGTCCAAATAATATATTTTCTTGCCTTTTTCTTTATACTTTCTTATGGAATCTTCTTCTCTATGCTATGATATAATTTTTGTTGCGATTTCTTTTTCTGTACCTATAAAATAACGTATATTACAAACACAATACACTTTTGTTTAACTAACCTAAACCCAATTTCTTTCAATAATGTTCCTAACGTACTTTCTTTAAACTTTGGTAAATTCTTATCTTTGATAATACAAGCCATAACTTATTTTACTGTTAGTTGCTCATTACATAAAAAGAACTAATGCACAATACGTCTTAGGGCACTTTTCATTCCAAAGGTAACATTATCTAATATTGGTTTTGATCTACGGTACACTTTCAGAGAATGCAGTACGTGATTTGTGTTATATTCAGTTAGCACGTTGTATAGGGTAGATACAAAAACATCTAAGTAAATAAGTATAACTAATATAAATCTTCACATGTAAGTATGTAAAAACCGCAAATAAAATAAAGGGTAACGTTACCGACTGCTGTAGCTGTAAATTTAGTATGATCTGTTTTCGAACTACATACTTTGACTTTGTTCACAAGTTTTATAGATAGTTAGAATACTTTCTTTATCATATACTGATAAATGTTTTGCTTTACGTTCTTTTATTAGGAAAATATTTATAATAATGTATTAGATAACCTATAAAAATGTTGTTTTGACAGTTCGTAGATATTTAAAAAAAAGTATTTTTTACCTTGATATCAACAATATCAGATTATCTTTCAAAAGATTATTTAAAAAAAATAAATTGTGTACACAAAAAATACTGATAAAAGTAAACGAAACGCTGAAAAATTAAGATTATTAGTACACAATAAATTCGCGGACTGAATCAGACTTTTAATGTAATTTTGACGCGTACTTTAAATTAACCACTTGTAAATTAATACAGTTGAGCTGAATAAACAAAGTCCCTGGAGAGGCGCTTAAAAGGGCTTGGAGCGATATTCTATCATAATTTAATGAGCATGACTGCAAATCCCAATAATCCTTAATAAAATAATCGCAATCGCAAAGTCCGTGAAGTTAGTAAATCATTTTGAGCACTAAGTTATGCAGGAGAAACGTCTTCTGCTAATTTTACGTTTCAGCAAAATATTTTAAGCACTAAGTCTGAAAAGTTGTCAGTAATTAGTGCCTCATTAATGTTTATTAGTGCTTCATATTTGAGCATCAGAAAACACTTGGTTTAAAATCCACAGGCTCAACAAAAAATCTTGAGCACTAATTTTAAAAACTTGTTATGAATTAGTGCTTTGTTAGTACTTATTAGTATTTCATATTAGAACATTATCAAATACTTCGTTTAAAGGTTATAGATGGGTAAAGCTTTCAACTAACTTCACGCTCAGCAAATATTGCGTGCACTATTCTGAAAAGTTGCTAGTAATTAGTGCTTTAACAATGTTTATTAGTGTTTCATATTCGAACATCAGTAAACACTTGGTTTAAAAGTTAAAGGTAGTCAAAGTCTTCTACTAACTTTACGCCCAGCAAAATATGTTGAGCACTAATTTTGAAAATTTGTTTAGAATTAGTGTTTTGTTAGGGCATATTAGTGCTTTATATCAGAGCATTAACAAACACTTAGTTTAAAAGTTATAGGTGGTTAAAGTTTTCTGTTAACTTCGCGCCCAGCAAAAATATATTGTGCACTAATTCTAAAAATTTGTTATGAATCGGTGCTTTGTTAGTCCTTATTTAGTGTTTTACATCAGAGCATTAGCAAACATTGGGTTTAAAAGTTATAGGTGGTTAAAGTTTTCCGCTAACTTTACGCTCAGCAAAAATGATGTGCACTAATTCTAAAAAATTGCCGGTAATTAGTGCTCTATTAATGCTTATTCGTGCTTCATATCCGAGCATCAATAAACATTTAGTATAAAAGTTATAAGTTGTTAACGTTTTCTGGTAACTTTACACTCAGTAAAAATGGTGTACACTAATTCTAAAAGTTTGTTATGAATTAGTGCTTTATTAGTGTTTATTAGTGCTTCTAATCCACGCATCAGCAAACACTTGGTATAAAATTGATAGGTGATCAAAGTTTTCTGCTAACTTCACGCTCAGCAAAAATGGTGTGCATTAATTCTAAAAAGTTGCCAGTAATTAGTGCTTTATTAGTATTTGTTAGTGTTTCTGATTTAAGCATTGCGCTGCCACTGAGTAAGCGGAATGACTTACGGGCTCAATACCGTTTACTTATCTTCTTTTCTAACTCGTATAAAATTGTATTATGTATGTCTCACTATTGACTACAATAACTATATAATTTACAATTCGGCTACAATATTATGTACGCGGGCACGCGTAAATGTGAGCCTACGGTAGATTCGCAAGTTTTCGTGTCTCAATTCTTAATTTAAACGCATGAAATTCAAACTTTGATAATTTGTTTTAAACGCATATTTTTTATAATTTTAAAGTAAATAAAATACCTTCCTTATTCATTTTTCCGGAGAGTCATTGACCAAATGATCTAATAGAAAAGCCGCCACTGAATTTAATAATCTCTAATAATAAATTGCAGGCATATTTAAACCATGCTAGAAATATGAGATGAATTATAGAGGGCTGTCTGCAAGATTTATTAATTAACTGTAGAAAAAAATTTAAAAAAGAAAAATCCTAGAGAAACAAGCAAAACACAAATTGAAGGCACGCATCGCCACCGGTGCTTCGTACACCGCCTAATTAACAACAGTTATCATATCCTTGGTTGCAATTTTGTTAACAATCTTATTCATGTCGCGATCTGTCACAGCTTGTCGGTTTTGGTAGTCCTGTATAAGAAAAGTGGCACTTTTGATTCTTTACAACATTAGAACACTGTCATATTGTGTAAGTGGTGCTTTAGTGAAGTACTGTAATTGTTCATAAAGTAAGTAAGTAAGTAAGTAAGTCAACATACGTATAATAGGTATAATTCGGATATTATTTTTGTTTCACTGTTACTACGGAAAAAAACGTTAATATTTAAAATGTACTTGTTATGGTAGTAAACACATAACATTGCAATTCTTTGACTTAAAACTAGTTTATGCTTTAAACTGACAGAACATTGTGTACGTTATTAATGTACACTGGCGTAGTTTACGTTATACGTTATAAAGATTTGCATTACCAACTTTCTAAAAATTAACTCTTTCTTTAACTGCTCAAAGTGAAATAAGTATACTATATTATTTTAATTTTTTATCTAGTCAATTCTGAACTATAAGACACTTCTCGTGATTACTACTATATAATAAACAATAACAGCTTGGCAACTGTATTGCTGCATTAATAAAATTACATTAATTAATTAATTAAAATGTAAAAAGATGACTACATCAACACCCTTAGCAGAACAAATCCGTTTTTTAAATGCTAAAAATTTGTTTTTTCAAAAACAGTGAACGTTTAAAATTTTGGCACAAACTGTTTTATAATCAGTACAAGAACGTGAAATGTCCGCGTACAACAAAACGAATTGAATTCGTTTAATAAATGTCTTAACGATTCGTTAAGAAAATGTCACGTTGGTGTTGAATAAAAAACGTTTCTTAAATACAAGTTAAAAACAATTTTGGAAAGTAAAATAAAATTTTGAAATAAATAAATAAATTTTGGTTCTTGAATGGCATTTGTTGTTGTATTTCTTACAATACCGTTGAACATTATAATGGATATTTATCTTTTATTTAAAGCGGCAGTGGTTGTTACAAATTTTTAGAAGTGGCAGCCACGGGGTTTGCACCACGAACCTTTTCATTCGTCTGCGTAACAGGAGACCATTGGATGCACTACACTACGGCGGATTGCTTGTAAATTGTTTAGTTAAAGTATCACATTCGTACATTTTTTATGTTAAATTTCAATAGGCAAATACTTTTTTTATGCAAAACAAATGTCTTTACATTTTTTTTAAATTATAGAACAAAATTATAGAAAACTTGTAAAGTTGAAAACCTATGTACGAAATTGCAATTTTTCTTTTCCACACACAGCTATGATTGTTTAAGCACTGAAACATCAAAAGCATCATAATTAAGGAGGATACATTTAATAAATTTAATATTGTTTTTTAAAAATTAAGTTTGAAGACATTCTAATAAGTAATTGTTATCTAACCTTTAACAACATATCGGTCATATATCTGCTGTACTGTTTTATTTATTTAACGAGTTTGATTACAAAACATGATTATAAAATATATGTATAATATAAGTGATAATCAGTTTTGCTGTTGATAAATGTCTAAAATTTTCACGGCAAAGATTTTAAACGTAATGACCATGCACAAATAATTTTTCTCAGCTGTTTACGACAGATTTGTAGGTTAACATGTTTGAACAGTGTTTAAAACAAAGCTTCTTGCTCGAGTCTAAAATATTATTTATCTTGTCTTAGTTTTTCGATAAACAAAATCTGTTATATATGCATACATGTAGCTGGAAATCAACAAAGTTTTTTTTAGAGCAAATGAGGTAAATTTATAAGTAGGCATGTAAGAATTATCCATACTTAATAAGACAGACAAACAAATACGTGCATTTGTGGTTGTTTATCTTACAATATAAATAAGATTTAACTTGCATCTTCAAAATAAAGTAAAACCAAAGATTATATAGTATATAGATAGTTCACGCAATGCATTTTTTGCGCCAAGTAAAATGTTGGTTGCATCACTAATTGTTTGATATTTAAGCTTTGTTTCTCTTTCGTTCCGCTACTTCTCTTTTTTGTTTTATGATCTTGAACAATTATAATTGAAAGCCTGGGTGGTTATTCTACACTTTGAATGCGCATTCGCATTCAATGCGATTCGTATTCAATACGATTCGTATTTGAATGCAACACGCGGCTAGGATTTAATTTTACACTTTTGTATTGCGTTGGTCGCATTTAAAACAAATTCGTTTTAAAATTTGAGAAGATACATTTGGCGACGTCGCGTTAAAATTTTTTGCGCATGCTCTTTACGTTATTTGTAGTAGAAAGTGCGCTTAAGTTATAAATAATAAATTATGTTAGTTTCGAAAATTGTTTTTAATAACAAAAATTTTAAACGATAATAAAAATGTAAGTGCCAAAACAAAAAAGGCTGTTAATTTTAACCGTAAAAAATGATATAAACTTGTTATTAGAAAACTTTAACGCAAGTTCTACAAAATTTATTAATTCATATTTAAAAAATAACTATAGTATTGTTGCACACTAACATCTTCAATTTTTTACCTTTATTTTCTAATAAACAAGTTTTATTAGTGGTTGAACTGATCTTTTTTTAAAAACTTTTGACAATTTTGACCATTGCTGCTGAGTCGAATAGAAAAAATAATTTATTTAGTTAACTGTTTCTGATATAGCCTGTATATAGTTATCTATTGCTGTAATTATTAATTTTAAAGTGAATAACAATGGTAATAATAAATAGTATAAAATAACATAATTAAATATAAACAATCAGATGGTTCATAATAATAAATTTCATTGCAAACTGATGAGATTAAATTCTTCAAATACACACGTAAATACGAAAGCGAGCAATGTTTACCGTTCGCATTCGACCTTCGCATTCACGGAAATATCGCAATTGAGAAAGCGCACGAAAATTGATTGCGAAAGTGTACGGATTTAGAAAACCGTTCGCATTACGTTACCAATGCGCAGGATTTTTGCGAATGCAAAAGTGTAGAATAACCCCCCAGATCTGAATTTAGAAAACCAGAATCTGATATTTGTCGCAGGGTTCCAGGGTGTATCTTTTAATAGATCTTCATTCATCCTTTTTATCTTAAAAATAATAGCTAGAAGCACATACGTACCAGCACTGCTCATACAACATACAGCTGTGTATAGTTCTCCCCCTTTCACCACTTGCAGCTTTTTCAATTCAATTTTTTGCCTCTAGACGCCAGAACTTTAGGAACTTTATTAGGCACTGTCGACAGCCTTGTTTCATCCATATTGTATATATGATAAGGCAGAAAGTTGTATTTCTCGTAGAATGATCTTAAATTGGTATAGAATTTTTGAACCTGTACTCTATTAAATCCCATCATTCGTCCAATCGAACGCTTTTCTGGTTGTCTTACAAAAAAAATTGTCGTGTGCGATAATCACGAGCCCAGGTTTTTCCAGATATTTTTTTTTGTATTAAACTTATGAGAAATATGGTTAGCTTCTGCAAATTCAAAGGCTAGTAATCTAAGGTCTTTTAAACTAAGCCCATAGAATCTAGCATCCATATCTTTCACGTAATAGGCTAATTTAGTTTCCATTTCTGACGAAAAAGTACAGCTGAAGCGACCTAGCGATGAAGGTACTGTGCCAGCTTTCAGTATTTTGAGCAGGGTAGCTTCTGGGATACCAAATTTTTTAGCCACATTTCTTTTACTTTAGCAATTTTTGATCTTTTTTACGGATTTCTTGTAGAATATCCTTGGTGAAAACTAATTTACGTTTACTTGTTCTTTTAAAATACGTCATAGCTTGTTATTCCTATAAGAAAAACGGTACGTATTATATTACCATTGTTAATGATTATAATAATAATTATTATTAGATTGTGCTGTTATACCAACGTCATTTTAGTCCTAGTTTGTAAGCTTGTAAGAGTATACGGAGTAAATTTATAAGAGTACGCATCGTGATGCGTACTCTTACATATTTTAAAATGCACACTTTTATAAACAAATTCATTATTGACATTTATTAGTCATGTTCTGCTCAAAAAATACTAAAATAATTAAACAATAAGTAAAACAACTTCCAAAAACTACAGTTAACGTGCCGGATTAACAAACACTTCGTATTCAACTTACGGTATTAATTAAACCTTATTACCCTGCAAAAGTTAAGGTCCAGCACGGTTTTTAATGCAAACTAAATTTTACCGAATAGCTCAAGCAATTACAGAAATCTGTATTACTATCAGACATGCTACATTAAATGGTACATTATCGTCGTAGCCAACGGGTGGCGGTATGTTGTTAATACTGAAAAACGAACACCGCGTACATTTAAAGAACGCGCACTCTTACCAGACCTTGCCCTATCACCGATTATTTTGTAATAAACCACACACAAAATCAAAACTAATAAACGTATTGAAAACATAACCTCACATACGTATTATAGCGCAAGTCATGCCTTGGTCATGCGTAGTTTCATGGACATTCGTTAAAAGTTCATAAACATTTAGACTTAAACTGGACGTCTCCACGGACCTTGTGTGCTATTAGGGTTTTTAGTGAGATAAAATATATGCTCATGTTAGGCACATAATAAGTATGTAGGTGTATATACAGTATGCAGATCTTAATACCATTGTACGTACAAAGTACATAACTAGGTACAGTTAACTTACGTACTTTGGACGTAATTTCGTGTACATAGGTTATAGAGCGAACATTGTGACAAATATACTCAAAATGTACATCTAACCCAGTAAACACACGACGTCCCAAGGATGTTCGTTTTATGTACAAATGATGTCTTTACATCCCGGGATTTAAAACAGACCTCTAAAGATGTCTTTAATAGGACGTCCTCAGGATGTCAACGTAGAAGGTACGATGAGCTGTCTTATGCGGGAAAACAAATTTGGGCGTTAGTCAATTCATATTTTTAATCGAATTAAAAAAATTGAAAAGAAGAATTTTTATATTACCTAATGCGCATGTTTATTTATAATTACTTATCAAATAAAATTAGAACAGGATTATACATTCATTATATATAAATATATATTAATCAATGATATAAATATAGTATAGTTAAATAAAATATTATCCATCCATCAATTTTGGTTACTCTGGTTATAACAAATATTTTGAAGATGTTGATGTGTGTGATTTACTTCAACCACAACGATAATCGACATCAACGAGACAAATGCAAACTTAGTGCGCGTGCCCACTTTCCTTCTTGTTCTCTGGTGCCTATACTTAACACCCGTACACTCCTTTGGTGTATCAAAGTGGCACACCCTGTGTGCACCGTTTGCACTCTGTATTTCTTTTTGTTGGTGTTCTGACTACTTTATTTATCTGTTCTTTATTTTATTATCTAACGTTTTTTAAGTGTTTTAGTGCATAAACAAATTTATTTGGTAAGTTTTTGGTACCTTGTATTTATTTATAATGTATAAAAATCATCATTTATAATTATTATTTTGAATTACTAAAAATTAATAAAAAGTTTATCGAAATAAAAAGATGACAATTATTAATAATAGTGATTTAAAACCAGATCGCGCGCATACCTATGCGGTAAATTACAAATATTTATTTTATGCAAAAAAATTTTTTTTACTAAAAAAAATATTAAAAAAACGTCCACTACATTGTGTCTAACAGCAGGAAGCTTTCGGTGACACATGAGTCGACTTTACAGTATCAATTAACATGACCGATAAGACACAAAATCGCTAATCTAACTAAAAAACTATAACGTTATCGTTTTCTTGGTAACAGCGTCTTAGTTCATTCTAGAAAAATGGAAGAAAAGTTGTTGGAAAATTCTAGAAGTTTAAAAGAAGAAATACGAACGAGCATAGAAAATCAAATTAAAATTGTTCAAGAGGAAACCCAAGCAGACATGTTAAACTTAAAAGAAGAAATTTGCGATTCTGTGAATGACATAATAGAAGAAGTACAAGACAAATTAGAAGAGAAGTTAAAAGAAAATTTAAGAGCCATAGAAGACAAGCTAGAGAAAAAATTGAGAGAGAATACAACTGATTGAAGAAAGAATGACCCAAATGAATTGTCACGGTAAAGGAAGCGTCACGAGTGAAGATTTAATAATAGACCATCGAGAAGAAAACACTCACAAGTTTAAAGTTGTACCACCAAATTTTGATGGTAAAGTTCCATGGTCAACCTACTACAAGCAGTTTGAATCCGCAGCTACTGCTAATGGTTGGAGCAACAAGCAAAAAGCGACGTCTTTAATAGTGTCCTTACGTGGAGAAGCGCTTGGAATTTTACAAACTGTTCCTGACCACCTACAAGAAAATTACGAACTTTTAATTTCACGTTTAGAAATGAGATATGGAGATGCTCATCTTCAACAAGTCTATCAAGCTCAAATTAAAAATCGGGTTCAAAAAGCTGCCGAAAGTCTTCAAGAGTTTGAGGCCAGATTAACACGGCTTGCGTATCTTACAGCACCAGATACCTTCTTGGAGTAGTTGGCTATTCAAACTTTTGTAGACGACCTCAGAGACAACGAAACGCAGCAGACTCTCCGGTTAGCTCGACCGAAGACATTGGATGACGCTTTGGTGCATGCTTTGGAGTTTGAAGCAGCAAAACAAGCATCGCAACGAGATGGTCATAGACTCTGCTGTGCTGCAGAAGTACCCGCGCAGACGCTAGAAAGCATCGAGGAGATAGCGCGACAAATACTTCGGGAAAGAGGAGTGACAACTTTGAACTGCGACGAAATAGGCCATGTACGACGGCATCGTACTAAACCTAAGAAGAGGACAAGAAGAGCGCTCGATAATTTGAAACGAGGCGAGCAAAAGAGACAAAAAGTAATCTCATCTAGTCAGACTCTGGAGATTACAATCCAAATGGCATCGCCTAGGGAGCAATTTCATAACATTTATCTCGATGGCAAGATCAATGGGAGAAGCGTCCAGTTACTGGTTGACACAGGAACGACGAAGACCATCATTCGTCCTGACATGTTAGTGGAAAACGAGAAGACATTACCAGTAACAGTACGACTTCCAACGGCGACGGGCGACGAAATACCTACTCACGGATAAGTCAAAGTAACCATTGGTTTGGGAAATAGAGTACTCGACCATCAAGTACTGGTAGCCGACATCACGGAAGAAGTTATCCTGGGAATGGACGTGATAAAGAAGTATGGGTTCCATTTGGATATGAAGAACGATGTCCTAAAGATCGGCAATGAAGAAATTCCTTTTCATTCGTCACAGAATGCAGCCGTGCGAGTCTTATTGACTGAAGACGTGACCCTGCCTGCAAGGACTGAAAGTGTGGTGATGGCACGCCTGGATGGAAGTCTCCGGGAAGGCTACATACGCGCGATTGAACCAATGAAGGGCAGCTTAATTGAAAAGGACTACTCGTTGGCAGAACTTTAGTACGAGTGAAGAACACAATGCCAGTAAGAATCTTAAACATCAACTCAGATCCTGTAACGTTGAAAAAGAAGACCGTGGTAGGCCAATGCACGCCAGTATCACAAATTGTGAGATGCGTGAAGTTGAACGAAGATACGTCGCCGAAGAAATGTCTACAAATCTATTGGACATTCTTACCACCAAATGCCAAAACCTCAGCCAAGACCAGCTGGCTAAAGTTAAAGTGTTGGTCCAAGAGTACCAAGATGTCTTCGCGCTGGAGAGTGGCTCCAAAGGAAAAACAAACGTGGTGAAACATAAAATTAATACCGGAGACGCTCGGCCGATACGACAACATCCACGCAGACTTCCTTTGGCGAAAAGAGAAGAAGCCGAACAAATAATTACGGATATGGAGAGAGAAGGCGTGATTGAACCTTCAAGTAGCCCATGGGCATCCCCAGTGGTACTCGTAAAGAAGAAAGATGGATCAACGAGGTTTTGCGTAGACTACAGACAGCTAAACGACGTGACCAAAAAGGACAACTACCCTTTACCCAGAATTGACGATACGCTAGACACCCTGTCAGGATCCCAGTGGTTTTCTACGTTAGATTTAAAGAATGGATACTGGCAGGTAGAATTAGAACCCAAGAATCGTGAAAAAACAACTTTCACGATTGGAACTGGTTTGTGGCAGTTCACTGTGATACCCTTCGGCCTGTGTAACGCTCCTGCAACGTTCGAGCGTTTAATGGAGACCATCTTGCGTGGATTGTCTTGGAAGACATGCTAGGTTTACCTGGACGACGTGATCGTGGTTGGGAGGTCGTTTGAAGAACACTTAAACAACTTGAAGGAAGTGTTCCAGCGATTACGTGGGGCCAACCTTAAACTGAGCCCAAAGAAGTGCCACGTATTTAAGAAGGAAGTGCAATACCTTGGCCACGTCGTATCTAGAGATGGAGTAAGGGCTGACCCAGACAAAATCCGAGCAGTACAAGCATGGCCAAGACCAATCGACAAACATCAGGTCCGAAGTTTCCTTGGGTTGTGCACTTATTATAGAAGATTTGTATCCGGATTTGCCAATATTGCCAAACCATTGACAAAATTAACCGAAGAAAAAGCAGAATTTAGATGGAATGAAGACTGCGAAAATTCTTTTAATCAACTAAAACAAGTCCTAGTCACTTCGCCGATTCTGAGTTATCCAAGGGAAGATGGAAAATTTGTTTTGGATACCGACGCAAGCAATCTGGCCATAGGCGCGGTCCTTTAGCAGGTTCAAGATGGACAAGAAAAGGTTATCGCGTACTTTAGCAAGGTTTTATGCAGGCCAGAAAGGAATTATTGCGTGACTAGGAGGGAGCTGTTAGCAGTCGTTAAGTCCATCGAACATTTCTACAAGTATTTGTATGGACGAAAATTTTTACTGAGAACAGACCACGCCGCTTTAAAATTGCCACTGCAGTTCCGTAACCCAGAAGGACAAGTAGCAAGATGGATCGAGAGACTGCAAGAGTATGACTATGACACAGAACACCGTGCCGTAAGCAGTCATCGGAACGCTGATGCCTTGTCCAGAAGACCATGTCCGGCAGACTGCAGCCATTGTTCGCGACTGGAAGAAAAAGTCGAATGCCTCCGTAGAACTGCTATTGTTGATCATGAGTGGGAACCTGAGCAGTTACGTCGCGAACAAGAAGACGATCCTGAAATAAGACTACTCCTGGACTGGAAAGAAAGCGGCCGACGACCAACCTGGAAAGAAGTGAGTTCTTTGGGCAGAAATATCAAAGCGTACTGGGCGCAGTGGGACTCCTTGATAGTAGAAGACGGTCTTCTTAAGCGATCCCTAGAAAGTGCCGAGGGCACGGAAAACAGACTACAGCTGGTAGTGCCAAAGAGCAGGGTGATAGAAGTGTTGAAGCATCTCCACCATGGGACATCAGGAGGACACTTTGGCGTTAAGAAGACGTTGGGTAAAATGCGAGAACAATTCTACTGGATGAACTGCAAAGAGGACGTCATGAAATGGTGCCGTAAATGCATAGTCTGCGTATCAGGAAATGGTCCAGCGAGAAAGCGCAAAGCACCCATGAAACAATACAACGTAGGAAGCCCTTTGGAAAGAGTAGCGATTGACATCGCAGGGCCGTTCCCAGAATCCGATTCGGGAAATAAATACATCCTGGTGGCGATGGATTATTTCACGAAATGGACGGAAACTTACGCCATACCCAATCAGGAAGCAGCTACAGTCGCAGACGTATTAGTAAAGTAGTTTTTCTGCCGGTTTAGAGTTCCGATGGAATTACACTCTGATCAACGCCGCAATTTTGAGTCTGGGCTGTTTCAAGAAGTTTGCCGACTGTTAGGAATGAAGAAGACTAGGACAACGCCTCTCCATCCTCAATCTGATGACATGGTTGAACGGATGAATCGAACAATGGGCAGGTACTTAGCCAAGGTAGTGTCCGAACACCAAAGAGACTGGGATCAGTACTTGCACCTTTTCCTAATGGCATACCGATTATCCGTTCACGAAAGCACAGGCCAAACACCATCCTGTGTAATGCTCGGTCGTGAAATACGATTGCCATGCGACCTTCAATTTGGACGAAGATCGGAAGAGGAAGTCGCTGGAGAAGATTACGTTAGCAAGTTGACCAAGAGGCTAGACGAAGTACATGAAGAGGTCCGTAAAAACACACAAATTGCCAGCGACCGGATGAAAACAAGATATGACGTCAAGGCACAAAATGGTGGGTTTCAACCTGGCGATATGGTCTGGTTGTATAACCCTCAAAAGAGACGTGGTTTGTCGCCGAAGCTGCAAAGGCAATGGGAAGGCCCCTATGAAGTCGTGCAACGTATTAACGACGTTATATACCGCATCCGAAAATCGCCCAGAGGCAAGCCAAAAGTGGTCCACGTCGATCGTCTAGCCCCGTTTGCTGGCGATAACCACAATACGCAAGTCCAGGTCCGAACCAGAGTAATAAGTAGCAGAACCCGGAATCTAATCGAAGAAATGGAGTTCGAGAAGTTTATGAACTTATACGGAGGTTCTGGAAAAGCTAGGTTCGGAGTTACCACCGAGGAACAACAAAACCTGTTCCAGACACAAAAAGATTACGCCATCGCACATTGCGTGAGCGAGGATCTTGACATGTCCAAAGGGGTTGCAGTCGTGTTTAAAAAGAAGTTTGGGCAGCTAGATGAATTACGAAGACAGCAACCGGCAGTCGGAAAAGTTTTAGGACTACGTGGTGACGGACGCTTTGTTTTCTATCTGGTCACCAAGAAATACTCACGTGTCAAACCGTTAGACAAAGATCTGTGGCGAACATTATGGAGTCTCAAGAGAGCAATGGAGTTCCATCATGTTAAGCAATTGGCAGTACCCAAGCTTGGTTGTGGCTTAGATCAACTGAATGGGAGGATAGTTCGAAACATGTTGGAGGTCGTCTTCCGAGGAACAGGCATTCAAGTGTTGGTCTGTAGTTACCAACCAAGGAGAATATTGGGTCAGGAAAAGTCCATTGACTGTTACTTTTATGGTCAAGAAAGTTGCAGAAATGGAGGAAGCTGCCGCTATCGCCACGATCCCTTTTACCGGTGTCGCATCCAGTCTCCTGTTCTGGGACAGAACAGTCCTAAGAAGGGGGCAGTGAAACGTTCGAGAATTTATTTGCAAATGCAAGAGCCTTCTAGAAGCTGTTATCCATCTTCTGGAAGATATACCGAAAAATAGGGAACGCTCGAGAAGATTTTCCGTATGTGTATATATACCGACGAGACAGATCGTAGGTCAGTTATTGCTGAAATGCGGATACAGCAGTGTTAAGAAGATTATTAAAGTGGAAATAAATAAGTCGTTAGCATGCGTGTGTCTACATAAATATACCGAGAATAATCGTGTACGTGATTTTTAGTGTAAACAACTGTGAAGCTATCCGATGACGTTATCTTATCTTAAGTGATAGTGTTATACAACGGTTATACATAAATTAGTGTAAGTGTTTTTATTAAATATTATTAGATTTAATTAGTTCGGTTAATTTAAAAGTGTACATATTTCTAGTATAAGTAAAACATAATTTTAGTCGTTTAAATTATTAGTTTTTAAAAATAAATACGTAACAATATAAAAATGTAAACATCGCAAACTGCAGCAAACACGAAATCCAAATACATATTAGTAAAGAAAACTTTTCTTATTCTTGTTCAAGGTCTATGTAATTGTTTCTGACTTTTGTAACCAAAAGCAGGTAAATAATATACTTTTTCAATGTTGCATAAAATTTTACGAAATTTACTAAAAGGTACTTTGTGTAAACCCGTTTAGAATGCCACAAAAAATATTTGGAAAAGATGATTATAAGCAATTGGTTTTTCAATTCAATTCAAACGCAGATGTCTCGATTTCCTATTCTCATTGTTTAGTTTTATAATAATTAAATTGCGTTTTTTAACTATTTTTAACAGATTACTGTCATGTAACTCACTCGCGTTTGAAATTTAAAACCCGCGAATCAATAAAAAGCAGCGACATCTTGCTGTGGCTGTGATCGTCAAACTACCCCCCTCCTTCTGTCAACGTTGTGTTAAGTTCGTTATACACTGCTTACTCTTGATATGTGGGAAGGATGTACTAGGTTAAACAAAACACAACAAAAAGAAATGAATAGTAATTTTTATTCGAATTTGTCTCGTTAATTAATAAAGAACAGAGCCAAGAAACCCCTCCAGTTCTTTAACTGAGTGTTAATACAAATAAACTACGTAATTTGGATATACAAACCAACTGTTATAAAGGATCGGTTAATATATTATATAATAATGTGTAAAAGAAATTACGAGTCTTTTAAGTACTTTTAACAAGTATAGCAACACGGCGAAACTAATAGAGGCTTGGCAACAAACCAATGTAAACTGGAAAGTGAGGTTAACTAGCAAGTAATGTTTTGACGTTAACATTTATGAAAGTTTTACTAGTAAACTAACTTTCTTTGAAGTAGTTACGTTTCAAGATGTACAATAAAAAAAAGTAAAAATTATGAATTAATAAAAGCCAACTTCATAAATGCTCTGGCTAGCTATGCGACACAGCAAATCATTACGATTAACAGGCGACGAATAAATTACATTTGGGTCGAATCAAAATAGCACAGTAGCAAATTAAATTAACAAGTAATTATGTACGTTGCTGATTTTATTGTAACCTTTTTCAGATAAATGAAATTACATCGTCAATCTAGAAATTAGAATGTTGTGAGTTTAAATAAAATGTTCTGATAAGCAGGTACGATAACAAGTTCAAATCCTGACACATAAACACATCATCATATTAAACTGAAGAAGAGTTAGTTAACCGACGGTTTATCGGTGAGTACTGAAGTCCTGAGACACGGATGCATTTCAGCTATTAGTTGATTGGTCGGGACAAACAAGGGCCAAAAATACACATATAATATACAAAACACACATATAATAAACACACAATAATATCAAACAACTGTTAGAAAATGTAGGGCTCATTATCATGGAAGCAACTTACCGCGACTTTAATACGTATATCGAAGCAGGCACTTATCAATATCATAGATTCACACACATACACTACTTCACATAAAAAAACACAGGGTCCTCATGGTATAAAAACTACCTACAGCCACATGTCGTATGCCCTTCACGATAAATAAAATATTAGGTTTACATTTGACAAAGCAATTCACACAACGGTCTTTGCACCAGCTATCGTACATATGGTTATTTCCCGCCATAAACGTGTGAATATAATAAAATAAAACAATTCTAACTTCTAGCAATTTGAGCAATTCATAAAACACACAAGCAACGATCAAACAAAAGAAAGTAACAATAAAACGTGCTCCGTCATTCGGGTACGGGACTCGAGCAAGTTTACGTTTAAGGAACAAATAAAATTTCAATTATAAAATGAAATAGTTTTGTTTAAACGTGATTTTTAAAGAAAAAAATAAATAGGCAAAAAAATAAAAGAAATATAAGTAACGGGCCATAAAAAACAAGTGTAAAAACTATCCTGGCTCCCGTGTAAGCAATTAAAACACAAATACAAGAACCGACAAAGACATACACGGATTAAAATTATTTTGCATACATACCTAGAACGTTACAAAGGTTTACAAAACAAAGGATAAAAGACAAAAATTTTTTAATCTTAAAACCATATTGTTATCTCGAACAAGATTCACAATAAGATGCCGGCCGCTTCCGGACTTCCCTTTTTTAAACCCTCTCACCGTTTTCCCGCTACTACCCTTATAGTTCTCAAAACCCTTCTTAAAACGAATCATGCGTAAAACAATCGTAACACGACGCAACTCGAATTTTTCAATCTTCCCGTTAGCTGACGTTGCTTACGTAATTTCACGCGTCTTTAATTGAACTCAAATTTAAACTGGTCTATCATACTATAATTTTGGATTACTTTTTATTAAAATATACGCACATAAAAATATTTTTTAAAATGAACATATTTAAATCGTGAGAACATCGTGTTAGGGTTTTTAGCATAATTAAAAAAAGTTTAAAGGAAACGTTTAACATCTATAAATACGTAAATTTAAAAGCACAGTTAAAAATAAGCATAAAAAAGTTAGATACTGATTAAACATAAATATTAGCTCTATATATAATTATAATATTTATTTTATGCCAGTCAAGCTCTGAAAAACATTTGTGACTTTACAATACACAAACGATATTGTTGGTACATATTTTTAGAACATTGTTTATATCTAGTTTAACAATATTTAGAATACATTTTCAATGTTTATTGTTCAACAGAAACAATTATCAAAGTACAAGACAATTTACAAATAGATTATATAGAATGTGTGACTTGCTATACGTAATGTGCAATTATATACAAAAAAAGAAAGAAAAAAGAAAAAATAGCTTATGATAACTAATAACTAAAACATTTTATTGAAGAACTCTGCGTAGTACAAAATAGATCACACCTATCTAATACACTGTTAATATACGACTGATTATACTTATCGGAGAGTTATAAAGTAAAGTCGTTTCAGAAAAAGGTAACTGTATAATGTAACGGAGTTGCTGGAAGGGTATCTAGGAGCAGAAAAATTAAGAAGTGCTAGTAGATTAGAACAATCGATTTTATTATTTATTAATTTAGAAAAAAAGATCCACTGTTGATTATTCTTCTTTATTCAAAAGATTTTACTTTAAAACGTGATAATAGATTAACGTGAGAGTACCCTCTGACTGGATATGTGTGATATATAATTAAATCTTTTATTTAAAGATTTAATAAAAATAAGAATTTGAACAAGTTTACAATAAACTTTATTTAGAGTTCCCTAACCTTACGTAAATAAGAACTGAATACAATCGTTTTAGTAACGCTTATATAAGGTATGATTAAATAATTGAAAAGTAGAAATAGATTAATAAACAATTAAAACATAAACAACATAATGAGCGATTGTTGGTATTTCGAAGGTTGATTGACTTGAGTCGAAAGTTGTTGAGGATGACATAATTACTCTCCCCTTAGTTCAAAGCGTCCTCGCTTTGCAATTGTGCGATTGATAGATTTGGGTACAGCTTCGATGTGGTCTGCAGTGGGATGTATTTTTCTTCTTTTCGTTGTATAAAGAGTTTCCTAATTCTATGTATAAAATATTTCTTAAAGATAAATGTTATTATGATTATTACAATCAATATTATTATTATTATTGAAGTTACAGAGATGTGGATGAGATGAGTAACTGGATCTAGTGTTAATTTAGAATCCAATTCTTTTGCTTCTTTTTGTATTTGATTAAAGTTATCTAAGTGTTTCTGCTTAAATTTTATAACATTTTTAGTGTTTACGTATACATTTTCTATTTTTGGTATTACATAAGTAAAGTTACTGTATGCATTATTGAAAGTTTTGTGATCAATTACAATTTTACAATTAATTTGAGATGATACTAATACACTAGAGTTTACATAGGTTTGACTTGATGATTTCATACATGATTCTATAACCTCAATATTAGATTTGGTTACAATTAATATTTTCTTATTATGTAATTGTTTAATTATTTGATAATTGTTGATAGCACTTATAAATTTACACTTTCTGAGATCTTTAATAGAACATTCACTAAGTTCGGGATCTTTTATGCACAAAATTTCTTCTTCAATATGGGCACATTCTTCTTCGGTCCATAATTCACCTTTTCTCCAAGTAGACGATATTTCATTGGTGGTACCAAAATGATGTTTTGATTGTTAGGTATTGGATAAATTCTTTGGTATAGGTATGGAATTTGTTCTAGGATAGGTATGTACAGCACACATGTAATCGTGTTTTCAATTGAAATTATTTTAAATTTTGTAAATTCTATTATTCTAAATAAATGTTTTGAATCTAAATTTAATAATTCATCCTTTTGATATATTAATTCTAAGTGATTTAGAATTTGAGATAATTCATTAGCTGAGATTATTTCCAAATTTGAAATGTCATTAAAGGCTAAGGTTATTGTTCTTTGAATTTTTTGAAGTATTACTAGTAGTTTTTCTGCAAGATGAATGTTATATTGAATTGCTACATAATTTTCAAATTTCTGATCAGTTTCATTTATGGCTTTTAGAGATGTATTAATATTTTCTTGAATTATTAATAGGTCGTTTGTGTAACGGTTTGTAATATGATTTGCAAATGATGAAAATTTATCTACTTGTTTTATAACTTTTTCTTGGTTTTTGAAAAGTTTATCTAAATTTGAATTAATTTCTTGTAGATCATTTTGATCCAAATTTCCAGTTATAAATCGTATAGCTGAACCTAATCCGTTAAAAATTGATCGTTTAGATTTATGGTTAAATTTGGCTAGTTCATGTTTTATTTGTATCATAAAATTGTTTAAAATTTTAAATGAATTTTTATTTTTATCTCCTAATTGTATTTCTAAAATGTAACTTTGTGATAAAAGATTTTTATAACTAAATTCTATCTCCGTAATATTAATGTAAAATAAAATTTATGATAATGATTTAGTAATTTAATGTATCCTAATTCTTCTAAGTAGTATCCATTATGATCTATTTGTTGAATTTGAAGGCCCAGGGTGATTCCCAGGAGGATCGTTCTGTAAACAAAAATTTCTTCTTATTCTTTTTATTTTTCTGGTGTGGATATTGGCTGGTAATTTTGATCTGTCTCTCAGACCATAAATTTTGTTATTCTTAATTGCAATGACATTTACCTTGTCGTAACTTGGGTCCGTTTTTCTTATTTTTGGTTTTTTAAAATAAAGTATGGGTTCTGTTAGCGTTGGTGTCTCCTTTTTATTTTCGTTACGTTTGTCTAGATTTTTGATTCTTTTTTCCATTTGTTTATTATAAAGCTGTTCATAAAACGGTAATAGTTCTGTTTTTCTTTTGTCATTATATGATTCATAAACAGCAGTATCTAAATCAATTTCGTGAGCGTTTAAGTTATCATAAGGTCCATATAGTAAACTAAAAGGGGTAAATTTTGTTACAGAATGTACAGACTGATTGTAAATTAAGATTGCTGAAATCATTAAATTTTGGGGACTTTCGTTTGAATTTTCAATTTTTAAGTTTCTAATTTTCTCGATTATTGTTGAATGGAATCTTTCTATTGGTGAGTTTGAGTTGGGGTTGTAATTTGTTGTAAAATGTAAGTCTATTTTGAATAATTTACAAAATTCTTGAAATACACTATTTTTAAATTCTTTGCCTTCGTCACATACGATTTTTTTCGGATAATTGTGATGTGCGAAATAATGTCTTAATTTGTTAAGTACTGTTATACTAGTGGTGTCTGTTATAAAATATGATTGAGCGTATCTAGAAAATAGATCAATTATTGTAATAAATTTTGCACCGTCAAAGCTAAAAATGTCGATATGAATTATATCAAATGGTTTTTTTTGCTAACATGGGTCCTGAAAATTTTATATCGTAAGGTCGTCTTTCGTACTTACTTTGCATACACGTTTCGCAGTTGTTGATTGTTTTATTAATTTTTGTTTTCATATCAGGCCAATATACTTTATTTCTTAAATGTTCGTACGTTTCATTGATTCCATTATGATTGTTTGCGTGGTATTCTTCAATTCTTCTTGTTTGATCTTCTGGTTTTTCTACGTCTTCGCACCAAATGTTGCATTTAATTAGTTGTACTTTTTCGTTCAGGTTATTTTTGCAAAATTCTTGAAAAGGAATTTCTATTTCATTATCTTTAAAATGAATTCCGTATAAATTTTTGGGGTTTATTATTTCTGAAAACATTTTTGTTAAATTATCTTTTTCTTGGCCTCTTCTAATTGTTACTTCGTATTGGTGTCTTTTGAATGGCTTAGTATGTTTAATTTCGTAATTATCTCCTAACTTTATAATAATTCTGTTAACAAATAAATTTAAAGGTTTTTCTGAAATTGGGAGATTAAATACAGGATTTTCTATTGCTGTGTGCACTGTATTGTTTTCGGTTTCTTTTGATGCTTCGTTTAGAATTTCGTCCATTTCTTCATTTGTTAGGTCGTTTTGATCTATTTGTGGTAATATTGATAATAAATCTAAGTCTTCGGTTATGTTTTCGCGAGTATTTATTTCTATGCGTGATAATGCATCGGCAACTTGATTATCTTTTTCTTTCTTGTACTGTACGGTGTAATTGAATTCTTCTAATCTTAGTCTCCATTTAACTAGTCTTGAATTTGCATCCTTTATTGAAAATAACCAAACTAAAGGTTTATGATCTGTTTCAATTGTGAAATGTCTTCCGTATAAATAAGGACGAAAATGTTTTGTTGAATCTACGATGGCTAGTAATTCTCTCTCTATTGTGGAATAATTCTTTTCCGCAGAATTTAAGGTTCTTGAAAAATACGCAATGGGGCGGTTATTCTGTGATAATACGCTTGCTATTGCTACATTGCTGGCATCTGTGATTAAATGAAATGGTTTCATAAAATGTGGGTATGATAAAATTGGAGCATTCATTAATAATTCTTTACATTTGTGAAAAGCTTCTAAATAATTGTAGTCATCTGTGTTTATTTTGCACCTTTTTTAAACATTTTGTAAACAGTGATACAACTTTAGCAAAATTTGAGATGAATCTTCTGTAATATCCAGTTAATCCTAAAAATGCTTTTATCTCCTTTATTGTTTTTGGCAGAGGGTATTCTTGGATTGCTTTTATTTTTAAAGGATTTGGTTTCACACCTTCTGGAGTGATGACGTGACCTAAAAATGCAACTTCCTTGCACAAGAATTCAGATTTATCTAGTTGTATTTTTAAATTAAATTCTTTAAGTTTATCAAAAATATTTCTAATATGGATTAAATGATCGTGTAAAGATTTTGAAAAAATTACAACGTCGTCCATGTAAACAAAACAACACTTGTACAAGTATTCTCGCAATATGTTGTCCATGACGCGTTGAAATGTGGATGGGGCGTTCTTAAGTCCAAACGGCATCCTTACGTACTCGTAATGACCGTTGTCAACAGTGAATGCTGTTTTTTCAATACTCTCCTTGGATATCTCGATTTGGTGAAATCCTTGGGCTAAATCTAATGTTGTAAAGTACATGCATCTCCCTAAATTGTCCAAAATTTCGTCTATCCTAGGTAAAGGGTATTTATCTTCTATTGTCTTCTCATTTAGTTTTCTATAATCAATAACGAGTCGCCATTTCTTCTTTCCTGAGGCATCTGTCTTTTTTGGTACTATCCATACGGGACTGCTGTACGGCGATATCGAAGGTCTTATTATTTTATTCTCCAGGAGTTTCTGGATTTGTTGCTGTATTTCTGATTTTAAATGAAATGGATACCTGTAGGATTTACTATGAATGGGTTCTTCATCTTTAGTTCGTATGTTGTGTTTTACTGCGTTAGTAAATGAAAGATTTGTGTTTTCGTTATAAAACACATCTTGATATTTAGAGCAAAGATTTAAAATTTCTGATTCTTCCTCGGTATTTAAATGTGAAGTTCTTATTAATTTTGGAATGTTTAACTGCGTTTTTGTTTGTTCAGGTACATTTGTTTCTACATTTATGAATGGTTCTACGTCTATTTGTTCCTGCCAATGTATTTCTAATTCGTTTTCTTCATTATTTGGAATAACACAAAATCCGTTTTTACTTTGAGCAATTGATTCAGGAATTTTTAATTTATTAATTTTAGTTTCAGGTATAATTACCGTTCCGTTTTCTATATTTACTGGAATTTTTATAGAATTTTGTGATTTATGTACAAATGGTTCAAAATTTTGAGGATTGAGTTCTATATAAAATGGAATTTTAATATTGTTTATTTGGAGAGTGTGATCTTCATAATTAATTTTTGCTTTCAATTTTTGAAAATCATGACTACCAATTAGGGCGTCAAAACGATCGTGCCACTTCATAACATGAAATTTAAATTTATGATCTATATTATATTCATTTAAAAGAGGAGTTACTATATTTTCGTCATTTTTTATTACGTTATTAAGAGATCTTATACTAAATGGTTCTTGAAACAAAGAATCTTTAAAATATTTGTATGCTGGTTCAGGGTTGATTATACTATTTGATGCTCCTGAATCTATCAAAATTTTTAATTCTAAACTAGGTATTGAAATAAAAAAAGGTAATTTTGGTTGGTTTGACAAAGCGTTTAAGTCAATGAATCTGTGGAGGCTTCTACTTGAAAATTTCTTTCTGACTCTTGGGAAACAAATAAATCAGATGGTTGGTGATTATATTGATTATTTTCATCTTCTATATTATATAATTCTTCGGAAATAAAATTTGGTCTTGATTGGGAGAAGTTATTTTGTGGAGGTCTGAATGTATTTGCTGTAGAAATCGACATTGGGGTTGGTTTATAATATGAATTTTTTGAATTTCTTGAGGTATTTTGAGATGTTTGAGGTCTAAAATTTTTATTCATTGAGTTATCCCTGTGAGGGTTGAATTGTTGATAACTTGGCTGAAAATTATGTCGGGGAATTTGTTGAGAATAATTGGATTGAAAATTATGTCGAGGAATTTGTTGAGAATAATTTGATTGAAAGTTCCATTGAGGTTTTTGTTGATTGTTGGGATATGTTTTTGGAATAAAATTTTGTCGCGTATTACTATTATAATTTTTTGGAAACGATTTCGTTTTATTTCTAATGAAATTCATAAAACCTATTTGAGCTTTGTTATTATCGTAACGTCTACATTCTAAAAGAGCTTGTTCTAAAGAATTTACAGTAATATTTGTTAGATGTGAACAATAAGGATCTAAAATACCTGACTTAAATGTTGCTAAAGCTTGGTTTGTATACATTGATTCTTTGCTAATTCTAATATCTTTATTTATATTTCTAATGTTAACATGTTCGATTAATACCTGTAATTTATGTTTTATTTTCTCAAAATATTGATCATAAGTTTCGTTAAAGTTTTGAAAACAAGTAGCTAAATCATTTACTAAGAGTTCTTCTGATCGCGGATCTCCAAAACGATTTAATAATGCATCTTTTAATTCTGACCACCTATTACATGAACTTGTAATTAATAAATCTCTAGCTTCGCCTACTAATTTAGATTTAATTTGTTCAAATAATAATTGATTAAATAAAGAATTGTCGTCGGGGTTTTGTTTTAAAATACTAATATAACATTCAGCTTGTTTAATAAAGTATGCTAAATTTTTCGAGCCACCCGAATATTCTGGGAGCATATCGCGTGCCATATTAATTTCAATTTGAGATATCATTTTAGGATTGATTTGTTCTCTATGTATCGGAGATCTATCTCTTTCGATTGACATGGTGTTGTACAAGAAATGAAATTGGAAAAGAGAAAAAAAAATATAAGGAAAGACTTACAGGATTGCGATTTTCATGTAGTTTCTGTTGGAAGGACAGCTGTTGACCCTCTTGGATGATTGTGTTGTGGATTTTCAAGTGATGACCGTTTGTCTGCTGTAGACTTGGCTTTCTTGAAGTTTGCACACGGTTTTTTGGATACGCAATAAACTCTTGATAGAGACCGGAATGATACTCGATTACCGAACCGTTTTCCGTTTGAGTATCCTGTTCGCAGCGCCAATTAAATCTTTTATTTAAAGATTTAATAAAAATAAGAATTTGAACAAGTTTACAATAAACTTTATTTAGAGTTCCCTAACCTTACGTAAATAAGAACTGAATACAATCGTTTTAGTAACGCTTATATAAGGTATGATTAAATAATTGAAAAGTAGAAATAGATTAATAAACAATTAAAACATAAACAACATAATGAGCGATTGTTGGTATTTCGAAGGTTGATTGACTTGAGTCGAAAGTTGTTGAGGATGAC
The DNA here is from genome assembly GCA_035610365.1 of Aquatica leii. Taxonomy (NCBI): domain Eukaryota; kingdom Metazoa; phylum Arthropoda; class Insecta; order Coleoptera; family Lampyridae; genus Aquatica; species Aquatica leii. The sequence continues at coordinate 107,623,431 of CM069432.1, forward strand.
ATAATTATATGTGACTGGATGTTCTTGATATTGAAACTGAGGGTACCAAATCAGCGAGCAGATGTCATGTAAACCTTGAAAACATTTATAAGGTATTAGAATATATCAATGATATTGTATATATTTTTAGAATATTAATATTATACACCTTAACAATATCAGGAATATATCTGTTACACCAAGCAATATTTAACGGATTTAAAATATTGTACCAACATCATTAAAATATCGTACATATATTTTGTGCTACTAGGAAAGTATTATCATGATTAGAACGTAATTAGTGGTTAAACAATTGCAATCTTAATTTCCATTATCACTTCTCAACATCGATTCGTAGTTTGCATTTTTTGTGCTTTGTTTACATTGCTTGTTAGTTTTTAAATTTGAATATAAGGAAAATGACAAAATTTGAAAAATGAAACTTTTATTAAATAATAGAAGTAGTGTTTACATATTTAAAAAAAATGTTTTCAAACATTGTTATTTGTTTTCTTGAACACTAAACCATTCTATGATCATCTTTCTCTCGAATCGAGAACAGGTTTATGAACCGCACACAAGTAACATGATTTTTTTATATTATTGCATTTTGAATATTTTTTTTTTTATTTTTTTTTAAATTTTGGCAAACAAAAATTATTGAACCAATGGAAAAGTATACAAATTTTTATTTGGGTTTAAGAATGTCTAATAAAAATTTAAAAACATGATAAAAAAATCCAAAACTTGAATCGTTGTTCCAATCTATTAGAAAAAAAATTATGTGTTGCCCCATCAAATTTTGGGGTAATGCAGAAATTCTAAGTAAACCGGGCGATTCTAGGCGCGGGCGGGACCCCCGCTTTAAAGAAACATCGTGTAAAAATAAGATGAGAAATAAAGAAATAATATTGCATCATCCTTTAAACAATACATAATAATAAAGTACAATAACTCATCAACAAAATATAATAATACAAAAACGTATAACTTTTTCACCAAATAATTATAAAAAATTAACAATTTATATTGTTTAAACTCTTTTTAAATCTATATTATTATATACTTTTTCGTCATTTTTACGTTACTTTGTCGTTACCTTTTAAATGATAATAACGTAATGACCGACCATATATACACGTCAAAATTACGTGTTTCTGCCACTTGGGATGCCTACCGGAGATTGCAGTTTTCAGAAGAACATTATATTTAGATTGGAGAAGTGTTGTTTTTTCAAATGAAAAAATCTTCTGCACTTCCCAAGATAGTAAAAAAGTTTTTTGGAGGCTACGTAATTATAGATATGAGTCAAAACATGTGCATGTCCAACAAAAGAAGTGGGAGAATTAGTGCTGCTTATTGGGGATAGACGAGTGATGCTGGCCTAGAGGAATTAACACGTGTCGATTAACGCTTAACTGCTCAAACTTATCTGACGATTTTGGCAGACGTTATGTTGCCCTCCGTGCGAGCAGTTTATTTCAAAAGTCCAATTCAGTTTGTTCAGAACAGTTTTCTTATACATACGGCAGCGGTAGTTCAAGAGTGGTTTTTACAACATCCAGAAGTGGATTCTCCGTTGACCACCGCGGATTTGAACTTGAATCGCCATATTAAAATCGTGTGGGAAAGATTTCGAGGAGCTAATGTGCCAATTTAATCAATTCAGTGCCAAACCGTCTACGGAAATATATAATCAATAATGGATATTGCACACATTATTAGCATGTAAAATACAAACTCTTAAATAAAATATTAAATAGTTGTTGCTTTTTATTAGGATTTTCTGTATCTAGTTTTTTTCTTGTAAGTAGAGTTTATATATAATTTTTTATAAAATCTAAGGTATTATTTCTATCAAAATATAGTAGGTACTATAGTAGTGTAAAACATTAAAAAAATGCAAACTACGAAATTGCAAATTTCAGTTAATTAAGTACTATTAAATTTATATAATTTTGAAATAAATAGTACTTAAGTTAAATGTTACGAGAGAGCGTAAAATGCGTTTTGCACTTTTCTAATTTTGCGGTTTTTTAATTTACAGCATTTTCAAATTTTTTTGAATTTTTTTTAGGGTTCTGTATAAGAAATTAGACTTGATTTTATAAAGAGAGGTTTATGTGTAGTAATGGGAATTATTAAGCCGATGATATTGGATCCATGGTGCATCCGGCTCGAAGGACCAATGTATTAAGCACGATGGTGTTTTGTACTTAATAGTTGGACACTTGCCCAGGTAATCAGTATTTAAACAATACCAGATTCTAGGGCAAGTGTCAGTGATCAAACAACTTAATGTTGAATGATAATTTTATTAATAACTGTCTACTATTTATATACAATATTTACAAACGTTGTCAAATATGGAGTCGGCAATTTTATGTATACAATTTTAAATGTAGGTTACTATACTGTAACACATACTTAGCAATTTGCTGATCTACCGGAAGTCTAAATATAGCGTAATAGCAAATGTTAGCAAGCGGACTGTTTTTTAATGCGGAGTAATCACTAAGTATGTTTACCACTTCTCAAGTTGTTAATTATTATCTTTTTGAAGTGAAACTTCTTTATCGGCGTTGGAAAAAAATTTACCGTCACATTTTTCGGTTACGCGTCACATTTTTCCGTTACGCGCCATCTTTTTTATTTCTGAAACGCAATAGCGACGTGATAAATAATATATCAATACTAAAGTGATCAACAAAATCAAAGGCTTTATTTTAATTCTAATTCCAGTGGATTTTTAACAAAAGTAAGTAATTATATCTCTTTTTCTAATACTTGGGTGGGATTGTGGTATTTATTTTTTTAAATTTAAGATATTTAAGGTTAACCTCAGTTTCTGATTGTAACTATCGGTCAATGTATATGATTTCATTAAAATTCAGTTACCATAAGCCATTAATTACAAAAATATATAATAACGATGACAATGATAGTAATAATTCTATTACAATTAATGAAATGCTGTAATAATCTTAGTAGCAAAAAGTTAAAGTGAAATAATTGTATTATTTGTATTCATGTCTATGATAATAAAATCCTTTTGTTTAAACTTTATCTAATTTAACTTTATTTATTTAAATTTAAGATATTTAAGGTTAACCTCAGTTTCTGATTGTAACTATCGGTCAATGTATATGATTTCATTAAAATTCAGTTACCATAAGCCATTAATTACAAAAATATATAATAACGATGACAATGATAGTAATAATTCTATTACAATTAATGAAATCCTGTAATAATCTTAGTAGCAAAAAGTTAAAGTGAAATAATTGTATTATTTGTATTCATGTCTATGATAATAAAATCCTTTTGTTTAAACTTTATCTAATTTAACTTTATTTAACCAATTTCTGAAAAGTTGCATGTAGATCATTTTGCGAAAAATAAAGAAGTTTCACTTCTTACGTGTGTACACTAGTACACGCACACATTTTTAAAATTATAAATGTTTCAATAACCCAATTTCATGTTTAAATTGTAATTTAAACATTCTGGCGCCTCGCCAACGGAAGGTTCTTATCTTAACGGTTGAAGCTCGATCATTTCTGTTTCTGGTGCTGGATGGATCTCCTTGTTGATATGTTGCAAATTGTTTTCTTTTTCTTTTAGGCTGCCCAATTTGTCCGAGGCTGTAAACACTGGTTCTTCCTGAATGTCTTTGAAATTGCAATGTTCCAAAGTCAGATTCCGGGGAAGAGGGATATCGCCTTGGTATAACTGGCGATAATAGAAACAGTTTCCACCCTTTTTGGTGTTAATATATTTAGCTTGGTCTTAATAATGCAATTCTTCGTTATTTGAATGACTTCTGCACTGTTGAGTAAAACATCTTCTCTTAACCGGCTGCATGTTACCGCAATCTTGATGGGTTTGCTGATAATAAACAACCAGGTGTTGACCATATAGAGTTGCTTCCATACAATGGAGAGTATACTATTTTTTCGAATCTTGCATTTGGTCGGTTCACTACGTTGGTATATTTCGTCAATTATGCAATTGGGATTGGTTTCTATATTCTTCACTACAGCTGGCACACATAGATAGTTATGTCTTGTAGTGATTTTGTTTTTGAATTCTTCGTCACTTAACTGGACTGCGTATTGTAGTCCACACCTATAACTTCGTTTGGTATATCCATAATCCAATATGATCCATTCTCAATTTTAAGTGGTGTTGGAGTTATTTTCATCATTCATAAACTGACACTGATAGATGTAGGTTTTTTGCTCGTTTGTAGTTTAGCTATAATTGCTATGTTTGCATTGGTTGCTAGTACTTTAGTTTCATTCTTATTTGTGTTGTGGATACTTTGTTTAAAGGTGTTCCCATCTGGCTTCTTGAGTGTGACGACTCAGAGGGTACCATCTTTGGCTGGGTGGGCTTCTGCAATTCGGGCTAACGGCCAACGACTTGGATTTATAGTATCTTCCTTTGATAGCACTATATCTCCCATTTTTAAGTTGTCCTGGCTGGTTTTCTATTTATATCTTTGTTGAAGTCGATTGAGGTAATGTGAAGACCAGGCGTTCCAGAAGTCCTTCTTCATCTTCTGGACTAGCTGCCATCTCGAGGATATATTTGTATTGATGGTATTTGTTACAGGGTTTGGTGGAGGTACAATTGCTCTTCTAATAATGAAGTGTCCTGGTGTTAGGACGTCTATATCATCGACGTTGTTGGTTAATGGACACAATGGTATTGAGTTTAGGCAGGCTTCTATTTAGTGTTGTAGTGTTGTTAGTTCTTTATAAGTTAAGGTTGAGTTTCCAATTATGCGTTTAAAATGATACTTTATTGATTTATTTTCTTCCCATTAATTATTCAAAATTTTCTTCGTACGTAAGCTAGTGTAGCTTGGTTTCCTCCATGTAGTGTTTGTAAATGAGCGCCCTAAACTATTAATTGTGACAGGTGGCAGTAGAACGGCAGTACAATTGGGTGGTTTTGTTCATATGGAAGTGGAGAATTCCTTAATCTTAATATTAAATGTTGCTACTTTTCTCAAGCGGTTTTTTCAATTGCAATGTCTTGAGTTCTCTGTGCATTATTTCTTGTTGAGTTTGTTTGACCAGTTGTAGTAGTGTGGCATCCAATTCTTGAACCAACAGACGTCCAGTTTGTTTTGGCCATTTTTTAGCGTGGTTGATGAATCTTCTGTAATAAGACATAACTCGAACCATTCTTGTTAACGATGAAAATTTTGTGATAATTGGATTTTCTAGGGAATGCACGGCAATATTGTGACAGACCTTGATTTCTTTTTTTGTTTGGAACGATTGAACTTGTTTGGGCCATTGGACTTCGTTTAGCAGCCTTTTTGAACCATTTCACCAAAGCGTAGTTTTTTATCTTGCTATTGTCCATTCCTCGGGATATCATATCCGCCGGGTTTTCTTCTGAAGATACGTGTTACCAACATTGAGAGGGTAATAGATTGTTTATTTCTGTGACTCGATTGGCTATAAATGTTTTCCATCTGGATGCTTCTCCTTTGATCCAAAGTTATCATTAAGCCGGTCCATGCATAGACTGATGTTTTCTAAATATCTAAGGCAGTGATGGTCCTCTTCATTTATTTGGCAAGTAAGACAGCGGCACTCAACTCTAGTCTTGGAATTGTTGTTTTTGCTTTAACTGGGGCAACCTTAGATTTTGCTATTTGGAGTTAGATTTTAATTTGACGGTATATTTTCTCAATATCGGCGCTGAATGCAATTTGATGCTTTCTCCAACGTAGTAGTATGTCGGAGAGTTCTTGTTGCAGTCTTGGTCCGGCGTACATTAGTTCGTTGAGACTCACTCCATTGGATGCTTTGGATGATGCGTCAAATACTACTCTTAGTTTTGTAGTGGTACTTGACTCTTTTGAGTTGTAACAATCTTTTGTTATAAACCTTCAACTGCTACTTTGTAGGACCGCTCGGCTAACAATTATTCATCATTTTTGAAGTAGCTGTCTTGGAAATTAATTTCGTACATCATAATTACTTCATGTATTGCTTGGATGGTTTCCCACTGCTTGTTAATCTTCTGGAGCAATAGTTCATATCGTATTTTTGGTTTGCCTTTTTGTACTTCTTGGTTAATTAATTGGATAGTTTAGTCCTGTTGTTGAATTCGAATGAATTGCTTCTTTCGGTGTAGTGACTGCTCAGCGTCGTTTTTGTCCATGTTAGTGGTCATCTCGATGGCTTACTTGGTTTGATAGGCTTCTTTTTTCTTCACTGGAAAGTCCCTGGATGGACCGGAAATAACTTCTTCTTGACTTGATGGTCTCGGATAAACCGAAAATACACTTCTTCTGCTTCTTCTTAGTTTGATGGTCTCTGATAGACCGGAAATAACTTCTTCTTGACTTGATGGTCTCTGATGAACCGGAAATAACTTCTTCGGTTGATGGTCTCTGATGTAACGGAAATAACTTCTTCTTGACTTGATGGTCACTGATGGACCGGAAATAACTTCTTTGCTTGATGGTCTCTGATGGACCGGAAATAACTTCTTCATAACTTGATGGTCGTGGATAGACCGGAAATAACTTCTTCTTGACTTGATGGTCTCTGATGGACCGGAAATAACTTCTTCTTGACTTGATGGTCTCTGATGGACCGGAAATAACTTCTTCGGTTGATGGTCTCTGATGTAACGGAAATAACTTCTTCTTGACTTGATGGTCACTGATGGACCGGAAATAACTTCTTCTTGACTTGATGGTCTCTGATGGACCGGAAATAACTTCTTAGTTTGATGGTCTCTGATAGACCGGAAATAACTTCTTCTTGACTTGATGGTCTCTGATGGACCGGAAATAACTTCTTCGGTTGATGGTCTCTGATGTAACGGAAATAACTTCTTCTTGACTTGATGGTCACTGATGGACCGGAAATAACTTCTTTGCTTGATGGTCTCTGATGGACCGGAAATAACTTCTTCATAACTTGATGGTCGTGGATAGACCGGAAATAAACTTCTACTTTTTCTCTCGGTGGCCTTTGATGAACCGGAAATGAAACCCAATTCAACAAGTTGTAAGTCTGTTAAATTTTGGAATCGGACCGTGGATGGGCCGTGGCGGTGGGACTTCTTTTTTCGTTTTTATTTGAAGGACCAAATGGAAGGACGATGGTGGTGGTTGATCCAGGGTGCATCTGGCTCGAAGGACGAATGTATTAAGCACGATGGTGTTTCGTACTTAATAGGTAATCAGTATTTAAACAATACCAGATTCTAGGACAAGCGTCAGTGATCAAAAAACTTAATGTTGAATGATAATTTTATTAATAACTGTCTACTATTTATATACAATATTTACAAACGTTGTGAAATACGGGGTCGGCAAATTTTATGTATGCAATTTTAAATGTAGGTTAATATATACTGTAACACATACTTAGCAATTTGCTGATCTACCGAAAGTCTAAATATAGCGTAATAGTAAATGTTAGCAAGCGGATAGTTTTATAATGCGGAGTAATCACTAAGTATGTTCACCATTTCTCAAAATTAACTTTTAAAATTATAAATGTTTCAATAACCCAATTTCATGTTTAAATTGTAATTTAAACAGGAATTTATACTGCAATTATGTTAACTAATTACGTTTTAAGGGTAATACGCGCTTAAAAGTGTCCAATTTTTTTTTGATGCACTGTACATACATAATACGGTGTGCTATATGGGAAGTACCAAAATTCTTCACTAAAAAGAAAAGAGGTTATACCTTACTTCTCTACAACAACTTAGAGTGCCTTAAGATTTAAATTGTCAGCTAAATTGCGGATGCCGATTAGGTAGGCAACAATTTTTGACCAAATCAATACCTATTATAACGCTATTATTCTATTATAATTGATATATCATTATTAGTCAATGCTATTATATTGTGTGTTATTTTGGTGCAACTGACAGTTATTTAATTCCTTATAAAGATTGTATAACTTTAATTTAATCATAAATAGGTTTTTAAATTGACGACAAAAAAGCTGTTACCCCGCTTTCTCAGTACTTACAATTTGTTTCAATTACTTAAGTGGTATGTTCAATTTGATATTATTTTTCTTAGATTTGGTAATTTTCTAACCTCAAAACGACGTACTACAAGTTTAACTTTTATTTGTTGCTTACGCTTACAAATTGGTTCGTGCTTCTTCTATTTACAATTACTACATAAAATTCTATTTACATTTTTTTTTAAATACATTTGATTATCGTCTAAGATTTCCTCTATTTTTATAACCTCTTCTCTTAATTCTCTGCATTTGTCTCTCATGTGATTAAGGTCCTCCGTCTCTTCTCCACATAGTCTGCACATATTTTCTTCTTCTTTTTTCCAGTATTTGTTACCTAACTCCTCGTTCCCACATCTGAACCGTGCTATGATTTTTTTCTTTTTGTTGCTTTTATTCCCTATCCCCTTATTCTGGCACCCCTTCACTCTTGATATCCTTATAATTCCAATTATATCTTCCATCTTTCTTGTTTTTCGATGTCCACATCCCTCCTTATTATTTCTTCCCTTACCCCTACTTCCTCTTCTCTTAATCTCTCCACTTCTTCTCACGCGTACCCGTTTCTTTTGTAATACTCTTCTCTGCCCTCCTGTCCGTACTTCACTTTTCCTCCCTTTATCTCTTTCCAGCATTCTTGCAGTATTTTGCATTCTGTTCTTTCCTTCAGTTCTTCCTCGTATTTTATGGCCCTTTTTCCTGTCTCTACTCTTATTTTTGCTACCTGTACCTCCTCTCTCACAATATACCCCGGTGTATCTCTGTCCAATCCCAAAACCCATCTCCAGTATTTTTCCTGTAGCCCCTTTATCACCCTCCACTCCTTCCACCCCCATATTTCCACCCCATACAGCACCACTCCCTTTATTAACTTTTCAAACAACAACTTTCTTTTTTCTATATCCATCTCGAATGCCCTTTCCCCCACACTTGTCCTATTAACCTGTTTCCTTTTTTCACTCTTTCCTTGTTGTGTTTCCCCTTCCTATTATCCTGCTTCATCGTGTAGCCCAGGTATGTAAATTCTTTCACTTGCTGCACTTCCTCATCCCTCCATTTCCACTCCTCTCTTTTTCTTTTCCTCTCTCCTTTTCTAAATTCCATTATTTTTGGTTTATCCGTGTTTATATCCATTTCTTTTTTTTCATGTATTTTCCCAGCGTTTTCATCATCTCTTTCATTTCCTTTTTCTTCTTAGCCATTAACACTATGTCATCCGCATACGCCAACGACCTTACCTTCGCTTTCCCTACCACTATCCCTCCTGTCTGTTGTCTTCTCATTGTCTCCTCCAGATCCCTCGTATATGATGCGAACAGGCTTGGGCTCAGTGGGCATCCCTGTCTCAACCCTCTCTTTGTGATTAATTTCTCGCTCTCTTCCCCATTCACTTTGACCCTGCTCCTCGTTTCTTCGTAGATTTCTTCTATTTTTCTTTCATTGATTTTTTTCTCTTCATGTATTCCCATAGTTTTTCTCTGTTTACTCTGTCAAAAGCGGCTTTTAGATCTACGAATAGTGCCACCATTTTCCCTCTTTTTTTTCTAGCTCTCTATTCGGCAAGTGTTTTAGTATATATATATATATCCTTCTCCTTTCCATATTTTATTTAGTATTTCCGTCATCCTTTTTGCTACATTTTCTTCCCCGTATACCCACTCTTCGCCTTCCATCCCATCTTCTCCTGCCGCTTTTCCTTTTTTATCTTCTTTATTGCCTCTATTACTTCGTCTTCATTTATTCTATCCCTATCTCCTTCTTCCCGTCTTACTACTGCGTCTTTTCTTTTTTCTGATTTTGTTCTTCCCCTCCCAGTAGGTTCCTAAAATCTATGTCCCATTCTTTAATTAGTATTCCCTTTGTCGTCATGTTTTTGTTCCTTTCTTTCTTTAGATATTTACATACATCTTCTTCCGTTTTTATTCCTTTGATCTGCTCATCTTGTTTCTTTTCGTTTTCTTGCTTCTTTCTCTCGCATGTTTTTTTGTATATTTTTACTGCTTCTTTGTATTCTTCTTTTTCTTTCCTCCCTTTTTTCCACTGTCTTAATACTCTCCTTGCATTTTTCTTTGCTTCCTTGCATTATCTATCCCACCATTTCTTCCATCCTGTTTTCTCCCCCTTCCACTTTTTAAATCTGGCTCTGTCTGTTGCTTTCTCCATCATCTCTCTCATTTCCTCCACACTCTCTTCTAATCCCTTCTCTACCCATATCGTTTTCCTTATTCTTTCTTTATATCTTTTTATACCTTCTTCTGTCCACCTTTTTTTTTCGTTATGTACTTATCCTCTTCTTCTCTTCCTTCCATTGTCAATTCCAATGGTTGGTGGTCTGACTGTACTCTTTCTCCCACTTTAAATGTCTTTACCTTTTCTCTAGCCTCTTCATTTGTCATTACAAAATCTATTATTGATTTTTCCCTTCCTCCTATGTACGTATATTCCCCCATTCCTTCTTCTTCTCTGTTCCCATTCATTATTTCCCACCCTTTTTTGTTGCACATTTCCAGCAGTTCTTCTCCCTCTTTATTTATCACTTTGTCCTTTGTTTGTCTCTTTCCCGTCCCTTTTCTTTGTTGTATTTTCCCCTCTTCCCCTATTCTTGCCTTGAAGTCCCCTCCTACTATTATCAATCTCTCCTTCCTCTCTTCTATCTTTTTCCTTGTCTCTTTCATTCTACTGCCATAAACCGTCACTACTTTTATTTTTGTTTTTTCCCACTATATGTTCCTTTCTACAACTCCTCTTCTCTGTTGCACTTTCTCTTTCTTTTCCTGACTCAACCATTTTTTTCTTATTCCCGTTATTATACCCCATTTGCTCTCTCTTTATTCTTCTCTCTTTCTGCATGTTGCACCAACCACTCCAATTTCTCCGGCAACTTTTTTTCCCATCACTCCCATTATTTTTCTTCCATCCATGCCTCCTGTAATCCCACTACATCCTGTTCCTTGATGTACTTCCAAGAATCCTGTTCCTTGTTTTTTATTTCCGCTACGTTCCAAAACAATACTCTCAGCTCACTCACCTCCCCCTGTACTTCATCCTTTCTATCTTTTTTTCCTCCTTCTTTTTCTTTTCCATCACTCATTATTCTTTTTTTGCCATTTCGTCAACTTTCTTTTCTTTATCGCCCCCCCCTTCGGTCTTTAGTTTTTTGCTCTTTGGTTATCTATTTTCTCTTTCCTTTCTCTGCTCAGGTCCTTATCCCTGTCGTTCCATATGTATCTGTCTCCGTCTATCTACATGTGCCTGTATCCTATCCATACTCTTTTCCCTTCCGCTCTTTTCTCCATCGCTATGTTCATTATTTCTCTTTGCACTCTTATTTCTTCCCATGTCAAATCGTGACATATATATTCTTGTATTCCTTAATTTCTTCTTCTCCGCCATCACCTTCTGATTTTCCTCCCATCCTCCTACTTCCGCCACAACCATCTCATTATTCTTCTCTTTGTTTATTACTGTCAGCTTTTTCACTTCTACTTTTACATTTAATTTTTCTCCAGCATCAATGCTAAATCATTTTGTGGTTCTTCACTTCTCGACCCCTTTATTACAATATTATTTCTCCTTTTCCATCTTTCCTCATCTTCGGCTTTTTTCTCCAGTTTTTCTATTCTCTCCACCAGTTCCTCTTTTCCTATCTTTCACTTCTTTTCCCTTTCTTCTATTTATTCTTTCATTTCTTTGATTTCTTGCCTTATTCCTTGCATATTTTCTTCCATCTGTTTCATCATTTCTCTCATTAATTCTTTTAACTCCTCCATTTCTTTCATTCCTCCTTATGTTCTTGAGGTTTTTCCTTCGATTTCCTCCGTTATCTTTTTAATGTCTGGTGATCTTATTGTTTTCTTTTATCTTTCAAACATTTGTTGTCTTTCCTATTCCTCTCTCTCTCTCTTTTATTCAATCCTTTTCATTTTTTCTTTCTTTTTTTATTCCTCTTCTTACTTGTTTTGTTTTAAACGTCCTACTTGTAGTAATTTCACTTTAATTTCGATTTAAATGCAATAATTTTTATTAATGTAAAAGGTTATCTTTTATCGCTGACCTTCTCGATTATATTATTTATTCGCCTTAATCTCACTAGTTCGTCACAGTTTTATACTTTTACACCACGATTTCTATTTTTCACTTAATTTATTTATTCTTTTACACCCTTCCTCCGTTACCCACCCCTTTTTCTCGCCTTCTTCCCTCTTACTACCACTACTAACTCCAGTTCCTTCACTCACTATCTTCTCTAACTTCTTCACTTGTATTTCACTTTTACGTTTCCTTAAATGTAAATACGACCTTCTACATCGAAAGGTATCGCACGAATCCCAAAACGACGTACTAAAAAAGACGTACTAACAATGGACTGAAACGAACGTAATAAATACGTATTATTTTAGCACCACACCGTAATTTACCAAAATATCACTAAAAAGGGACGTAAAAAATACGAACCACTGCTACCTGGGAAAGCACGTCCTGACTTACAACTGTTTGTAAACATAAATCTTTTATGAATTACATTAGATGTAAAACATAGCACACTTTTTCTTTCCTCTATTAGTCAATTACTATCAAATCAAAGAAAACAAAAAATGGAAAACATATAAATAAAACATATAAACATATTGATTCATAAAGCTTACAATTTTAATCTAAAACTAAAAATCAAATAATAAACTAAAAACCGTCTACAATCAACATGGAGACGCAATACTGTTTAGCGATTGGTTAAAATACTTAGATGCCAAAAAGATTACTGATTTTTGGGATTTGGTCACTCTCATCTTTTGAGTTTTATCATTAACAGCTCCCAAAAATCGATACAGGTATCAAAAGGTTGTTAAACTTTAGATGTTTCTTAAAACAGTAGGTAATGTACCATCACACAATTAAATTTTAAAAAAATTAGTAATAGATATAATGACGACATAAACATAAAGTGATGACTGCATTAAGTGAATGTAAGTGACTTGAGTGATGAATTTGTAGAACACTTCTATAATTATCTGTAATTAATCAGTTTAGTAAAAAAAGGACCAATTTCTAACTTATGTTAAGTTGTGTACCAAAGCTGCCATTACGTTTTAATCCAGGACTTAGATTTACTTACAAAACCTACCGATGGTAGTTCTTTTTAAAACGTCTTGATCTTGCCATTATCACATTGAAGTGCCTTCTATTAGTTTTCGAAATATCTTATGAAGCCAAATATATATTTGAATTAATAACAAATAATATGAATCCTGAACCCAACGGATAACTTGTGGGAAGTAATTGTTAGGAACATAGTTAAAACAAATAACTTAATCATATCTAAGTTTGCTATATCTATAAAACTTGAACTAATTGTGTATTAATAAGATATACAGCGAGATTGCAAATGAACTATATTATTTTTAGATGTTTTAGTAATATCCAAGCAGTAACTTAAAATGTAGTAATCAAGTATATGTAACTTTATTGCTATTCTTCAAAAATTAAAATGTGAAAGGTTTGCTTTAATAATATATACATGATGTTACATAGTAAAATGTTGAATAAACTTTTAACAGAATTTTTAACCAATACAAATAATCGTAGCTACTTTAACACTGCTGTATATATCAAATCTCGTTTATTGATAATAATTAAGGTAGATATGAAAGGACAAGAACAATTTAAAAGTGTAAATATAAAAAAATAACATACATATGTATATACAAGTAACGGTAACATTAGTGCAGCAAAGGATTAATCATTGCCTTGATTTAGTCTAATATAGTTGTCTGAACCTATCCAAGACTTTTCTGAATAAAGTTTTCTTCTTTTCTTTCCTTTAAGCGTAGCATTTTTATTATTGTCTTTTGGATTAATTTTCATTTCAGAAGGTACATTTTCTAGAACAGACTATTTTATTACATAATTATTAATTGGAGACGAAAAATATCTTGTGTATTAAATAGCACAGAACAGCCATAATACAAAGAATAATTCAAACACCTGATGATCAATCTGACTCTCCGTACAATTACAAAAGAAAGATAGATATTCCAGTCTAAAAAGTTCTATACAAGATAAAGTTGGTTATAAAATATAAAAATATTAGTCACAAAAACTTGCATAACTACGGAAATTATTTCAAAAGTATAATTTATAGTTTTCTGTCATTTGAGTTTAATAATCCCTAAATTAATAACATAAAATTGTGGTATTTATGATACATAATGGGGGGTTTCCTAGTTGAATAATTTGAAAAAGTTTAAGTAATAATGAGCGTGAATTGCAAATAAATAGAAGTTACTAATAGATAAAACCCTTGTAATTACAATATGATAGAATTTACCTTCATTTTCATGATCACAAAAGAGAGGATCAATAACCATTTCATTACATTCTAATAAATAATCTACATCTTCATCAGAAAACAAACTGGTTTCATTAGAATTTGATGATGCATGATAATTTTCTGAAATTTGTCCATAAGTAAATTCTAAATCGTTCTCTCTTTCGTAACTTAAATTTTTTTTTGAAGTATTACACTTAATAAACGTATTTTTGTTACTTTTGTCTAAGTAATCTTCATCACTGTCATCAGAAAATAAAGATATATACATGTCCGAATTACTTATTTCTACTACTTGAATTGGTTCATCTATAAAAATATCAGGTTCAGGTGTGATCTCACTAAAAAAAGAATAAAACGTTGAGTTAAAGACAACACTACGCAATTTAAAATTTACTTTATTACAATGTTTGAACAAAATATATTCCACATTGAAGGTCTGTTAACGGAACTAAGAAAATCTACCTGCTATCATCTAGACTGTCTTCTCCAAGATAATTATTTATTTGAATGTCTTCCATAATAGGTACCCATTGCTGGTTTCATTCATAAGTAGGCTTTAGGCCTAGATTAAATAATAAATTAGCTTTGGAGTCTTGGGTTTCGAGCGATTTGAACTACCGCAACGTACTTTAACTACAAACTAGTAACGTATTGTAAATGTACGCTTGTAATATGGGTTGCCTATATACATGCGTATTTCTATTTAAATAATTGGAAATTACTATAATAACGTGCATAAAATGTATTTATTTGAATTTATTTTGCCTTAATATAATCTAACGTTCATAATTTATTTATTTGTAATAAATAATATAATAAAAATTAAAACTTTGATATTAAAAGTATGAATATTACTACAAAAATTTAATTTGTTCTCTTATGGCTCTACGTTTAAAATATTCTAGGCAAAAAGGAAAACGTTATTACGTAATTTTAATGAAAAACTGTAATAATATCAGATTTAATTTAGAAAAGCTTATTTGCTAGCTGCCGCACAACCACCTTTGATTAAGAATTTGAGAAAATGGGATTGCATACGGTAAATTGAAATTTCTTTACAAATGATATGTTTTGCGCAGTTGAACCGTTAAACCCACTAATATTCTAAAAGTTAGATAAAACGGCAGTGTAACTGAACCTAGGATTAAATTGCACCCCACATTTGCTTAAAAGCTATACTTTCTTTTATTTCTAGGATATAGGTTATTCAAAAAAACTATATAAAAAGAGAGAATGAATAAAAGAAGAGATAAGATAAATCAAACTCAGTGTCGGTCAGGCCTAGTCTGCTGGTTGGCGATCGCCGACGGCCCAGGGAAAGCTTCTAAAGGGCTAAAAACTCGTTAGTAAAAAAATTATAAAATCGGCTTAGTTCAACCTATAAAGATAACATTTTTGTTGATGACAAAAATAAGTATTTTGACGATTGCAAATTAGGATAAGGATAAGTATTTAGTAGGATACAGTCTCAAAGGAAACTACATTCGATCAGCAAAAATTATAACAACCCAATCAACAAGGAAACATTTTTGAAATGTTTTTTTCAACGTTTTACAAAAGATATATTTACATTTTTAAAAACATTGCAAAAACGTTTTAATGGCCAGAATTACGTTGCAAAATCAATATTAGAAAAACATTCTAAAAATGTTTAAAAAACATTATTTATAATATTATTTATATATATATGTAATATTTTACAAATGTTACATTACTGTATAAAAAATGTATAATCAACGCTTTTTTTTTAATATTCCAATATGCTTAAGGGCAGTTCTACAATCATGGTATAAATGTAAGTTTAGTTATACACATTTGCTTTAATTTTAAAATACTGACATATTTGGCTGTTAGTTTTAGTTGTACTAATCAATAACACAGCGAATAACGACAGCATTTTACAATCAAACTAAGTATATCTTAACTGACATTTATACCATTATTATAGAACCAGCCCTAACATGCTTACAAAAGATAAATAATACCATCTTCTCTCTCTAAATACTTCAATTTAATGTGGCTGTAAACGCATTTGGTGCCTATAGCAAAAGTTAACACATTAACATAAAGTAAAACAAATGTTATGTATGTAATTACTTTATATTAATTGAAATAATTATAATAATCCTCACAAAAGTTTCCAATTAATCAAAAATGTTTCTATTTTATGGATAGGATCCTTCGGAGTAGAAGAACGACAACAATAAAAACAACCTTTATCTGTTGTTAAGGCCTGAACAATAAAGGTTATTTTTTATTGTTGCCGTTTCTCCACACCGAAGGATCCTATTCATAAAATAAGAAAACTTGACTAATTATGCATCTACCTCTATGTGTATAAACAAAAAGCAGAACAACTAACAATCCAAGATTTTGAAACTTTGTACACACAAAATAATGCTGCATCAATATCAGATAAAATTACATACCAAGATTAATTGGTTATTGTGCACGTTCAAATCTCACATTTGGCCAACATCATATCAATTTGATAACCTTAAAACATCACAAAGAATGGAAATCATAAAGTACATAGAATGAACGTTTTAGTGTACCAGGTTTAATATGTTTTTATTAATAATATGTAACAAAATTTTATATAGTTGTGTTTTTGTTACAATATATAAAAGAAAAAAGTGTATAGATGAAAGCAAGCAAAAGTATAATTTCTAATAAAGTAAAAACGTTTTTTATGTTACTAAAAAATGTGTTAGAAAACATTTTTTAAATATTTCAATATTAATGTTTAAATGAAATATTTTTAAAACGCAACAAAAATATTTTTTGTTTCGACTATTTTAAAACGTTGTAACGTTTTTAAAACGTGAAAAAACGTTTTCTTACTGATTGGGAGAGGTTCAGGTTTATCTTTTTATTGTATTTGAAATTTGAGTATGACGGTTGTATTATACTGACTAACTTATGAATACAAACAATAAAACCTGTTATACACATGCTTTTTAATAAATAATTTCTTATTTTATTTTATTATTGTATATGACCTGTAGTAATTGCTTTTATTTGTTTATATTTTTAATATAGGATTTTAATTTTTTGGAAGAAGACGTATCTTGTGGCTTTATTAATGTTACTTTCAACTTAACACAAATATTAAAGAAATAGATTATAAAACTGATAATTATTTCAGTGAATTTCGCCGACGCTAAGTTTTATTTAGGATACAAAATAAATCGTGTTTAGAATGTGTTCACATAGTCACAATTGGTAATCATTTTAGAGAAAAATATGCAAAAGCCGATTTAAATATTTCAATATTTTAGTTTTACTTTAGCTCAGGTGATTGCATTGTATTGGCAACTGTGCTATTATCAACCATTCTCACGTTAAGTTTTATTCTAACAAAATTGATGTGTAAGAGTACCGTTGTTAAATTTAAGTGTGCATTGTTTTATATTAAAAGAATTAAAGGTTGTAATGCGTTCATATACTCAGTGAATTTACCTCCGATGATATGCAGAGCTGGGGAGTAGTTAACGACAAAGTAGTTAAGCTACTAATCTAACTACTTTATTGTTGACGATAGTTGTATTCTATATATTCAAGTTACTTTAATTTAATAATGTAACTGTAGTTGGAATAAATTACTTTTTTCGTGTAATCGTATTTAAAAAGTAGTTAGCTACCCTATTTTAACTACAAAAATAGTTAAACTACTTTGTTAATAGCTTAACTACTTTACTAGTAATTAAACTACTTTATTAGCGGCTTCAATTACATACAATGCCTACAACTATTCAGCTTGCATTGCAGTTTCGCAGGTTAAAACGTGTCCTTCAAGTAATGAACAGTAACGCAGAAGTAAACATGGATGTAAAGATTATTCAAAAACATTGTATAAATGCAGCAAACCTAATTTGTTTCGAGATGTTAAATGTCTCTGATCTAAACGTAAACAAAGTATTACTTCAACAAAAGTTTTTTAATATTGATGAACCTGCTTTGTCTAAAAAGTTACACATTTCTTCTGATACTGAGAATGAACATGCTTACAAAAGCAGAATAATAGAACTGGAATTGTTAAAACACCTGGAAGATAACAGAATTCATATATCTATTTGAGATTATTATTAAAAAAATGTTCATTAGATATAGTACAATTTTACCTTTACCATCACCTGTTGTCGAGCGATTATTTTCGTTTTTCACTCATAAATTCGCTCAAAAGAAATGCATTGGCTGATGCTCTTTTTGAAAAGTTACTTTTATGAAAAGAAAATGAATATTAAATACCACAATACGTTTATTACTTTAAGTTCTGTTTTTAGGTTTAGGTTTATTTTATTAATTTTTTTTTTGAGAATTTCTAATAAAATAGGTATACATGATAATAGAATAATAGTAGTTCCGTTAAAATTGTTCTACTCTTTTCGTGTGAGCGTGATTGATTTACTTTGTCTTCTTTAATGTAATAATAATTCAGTGTCTATAGGTACTTACCCAGATAGCACAGTCAGTTTGATACAAGGTTAAAACAAACTTGTTTTAACAATCATGTAGACTGGAAACAAACTTGTCTGGAAACTTATATCAAGCATAATTCAAGCTTACTAGTTACCGCTACCACAAGCTTATTTTATAAAGCTTGAAAAAAGCTTATTAGACAAGCTGGAAAAAAGTATGTTGGGCAAACTTGAAATAACCATGTTGAACAAGCTTGAAAGAAGCGTGTTGGGCAAATTTGAAAAAAAAGCATTTTTTTCATTTTGAATCGATTTATTTTCTAAAAAAAGTGGACTAAGATATAAAAAAATACATTGCGTTAGATAACATAATATAAACTAAAAAAGGAATAACATAACAGTATAAACTATATATGAAGAAATCGTTAAGCAATTGTAGTTTTTCCTGCTGAGTTTCCACATTGGATCGATTTCCTTGACTTCTAAAAAAAAAGAATTGAACTAGAACAAAAACATGCTAAGGAATAAAAGTAAATGTATATTTTCTTAATAATGTGTTGTATGTTCACCTTAAAGAAATGTGAATCCGTTTATTAAAATACCTACCAGATACAAAAACAAAATTGAAAATTTAATTATAGCTGAATAAAAACTTGTAGATAAAATGATATATTTTCTAAGTTACTAGCTGTTAGTCTACTTCTTCTGTGGTTAATACAAATAGCATAAGTGAAAAACGATTTGGTCGAATTTAATACAACTAATCGAACTAATACAAAAATATATAAATTATTAACAAATGTTAAGATATGTTACTTTTGATTTCAGGTTATAAACATGTTTATGCCCATTCGGGGTTTTTTAATAATTTGTTAAAACAGAAAATAATTTCAAGATATGTAACTGAAAATTATGAATTTATATAAAAGAATCGATACATCAGTAGTCATATAAATTGACCGTTAAAATGAAAATAGAGGTCAGTGATAAAAACATTCCACACTATTTAAGATTAAGGAGTATGGTTTTATTACAATATTTTTATGGTTGTACACTTTATTACAACACGTGTATAACATAACCTCAACAAAAATTGAATTACTCGATTAGTGTATTTAATTCATTTTACATTTAGGATTTAAAATAAATACTCACCTTACTTTTTTCGAAGAACAGTAGTTACACAACAAACCGCAACAATAACAAAATAAAAATTGTAAGCTGCCTATTCAACGGTAAAAACAAGGTAAAATAGCTAAGTTCAACCATCGTTGCCGCTATTTAGAAAAACATACTTATTTTTTAGGTTAACGTACTTTTTGCAATAACTTCAAACAAAACGAATTTTAAAACTGCATAGACCAAGGATGTTTATTCGTAGGAAAAACTAACATTTCCTTTCCTTTCAAATCAATCTTTGTTATAATTATTATTTAAAGAAAACGTACTGAAATCAGTTGCAAAAGTATTGACGTATTTTTACTTGAGCAAAAATATGCTGATTCAGTACAAATTTATACTAACTTGGGCAACATTGACTAAGCTACTGCTAAGCTACTTAACGAAGCATTCCGGCAACTTTCGGATATCACCGTTGCCAAAATAATAGCAGAGCTTGTTACGATTTTTTCAAAGCTTATTACCAAGGCTTATTACAAGCTTGTTTCATAGTTGAAGTGAAAGTTTAACATTGCAAGCACAACCAAGTCAAAAACAAACTGGTTGTAAGCTTACATGCTACCTGGGTAATAAACTTGCAATAAGCTTATTTTGCAAACTTGCTTCAAACTTTCCAACCAAGTTTCAAGTTTGATTTAAGGTTAATTCAAGCTTCATGTTTGAAACTTGCTTTAAGCTTGACATGACAAGTTAAAAGCAAACTTGCCGTAAGCTTACGTGCTATCTGGGTATGTTTATATGACTGAAAGTGGTATAACATAAATCGTCTCAAAACTACTTTTTCTACAAAAGTAATTGAAAAAAAAACTTATATTTTAGAATACAACTGTTAAGTAGTTAGTAACCTAACTACTTTTCGATTTACGGTAGTTAGTAGTTAGTAACTTACACTACTTTTAAAAAGTAGTAACTTTAGTTAGTAGTTAACTACTTTTACAAAGTAACTTGCCCAGCTCTGATGATATGCGACGCAAATCAATGCAATTTCGTATAGTCGGTCTTGCAAAAGATTTAACACGTGTTCCAGCGGCTTCAATAATTATAATTAACAAATTATCAACAACAAAATGTGTTAAAAAATTTAGGAATACATTTGTTAAAACCATTTTTACTCTGGTAATAAGATAATTTACTTACTATGAGAACGGTAATTTGTACTGGAGTTCACTTGTCATGTTATGTTTTGCAACCCGAATCAAAGATAAAATTCTTACTACTGCCAACTACGCTTACGCTATTCATACCAGATACCATAGAGAAATTTCAGTTATTTAAAAACCAAACCGTTGAAACTTTCAAACTCTTTTAGGGTTGTTTTTACTTTCCTATAAGAAAAGTATAGCGATCGCAATTTTTTTTCAAAATTTTTTTTGTTTAATTTTACGTTTCATTGTTTTCTGAATCAGAAAAATGTATTTATGTGAAAAATCCGAACTCAATCGGTTAATAATTAAGCTGAAAAAATCCTCTACAAGAACGACAAACGTATATTATATGTGTAGGCGTTCAGAAATAATATAGTAATATATCTATAATGGTATCTTATTAGAGAGAACAATTGGTGATTGTTGAAATACATTTACGATCAACTTCATTTTATTGTTTTCTTTTATAAAACTAGAATGCGATATTTTTATAGCAAATAAGTGAATTTAAGTTTAGTATTGACACTTAAGCTTTTTTAAGTTAAGTTTTAATTGTAACTTTATTCCAAATTTTTAGTTTCTTTTCTTTATCTTCTTTTACATCATATAAAATCTTAAGCTTTCGCGGTTGTTATGTTTAAAATTATAAGCGACTTTCGGCTTAGACCGCGTCGTAGTAAAACACCCAGACTTAGGCTTGGTCATAGTCTCTTCTTGAGAGCCAAAACAAGAAGTAGAACTTGGCCTTTGCCGCATTGTCGTTCGTGAACCCAAACAAACTGGACGTTTCGCAAGACATTGCAGCTTGCATCACCAATAATTTTTCGCGAGACTAATATGGTACCAACATCTTTGTTAGAAAAACTGCATTAGTTATCTTTTATCTCCACAGGATATTATTATTTGTACGTGTTGTTTGTCGGAAGAAATACACGTTCTTATCACATTAAATATACGATATCGTCGGTTAAGACAGTAAACCTGTCAATGAAACTGTTATTAACTAAGGCATCAGAATTTACTTTGAAGTGCAAATCCTGATTGACATGCTTTAAAAGTGATTAAACTGAAAACGGCATAACAAGAATAAGTCTAAAGAAATACTAATTAGATTATCGTATTAGAATAGCTCTCTTTCGTGTACGTTATCATGCTTTTTCTTTCAATTAATTTAATTTATAATTTCAAAAGTCAATATCTACCTATGTCTAGATAAATACAATTTAGCAATTAATCAAATTAATAGCAAATACTGTAAAAGCTGCATATGGTTTTTGTTTTTATGTTACATCAACGTCACACAAATGGTATAAATTTAGTAAACACTAGAAGAGTTCAATTTTATTTTTTAAAAATAACGTTTACAATTTTCATAAATACTGCATTTTAAATTTTTTTAATTCAAACTAGAGATGTTATCCAATATACGCTTACAATGTTGTTTGATAAAAAATCGTGTTTTTTCTAAAGTAGGCTTACAAAATAGTAGTTTACGTAACAAGAGTCGAAAGTAAGAAATAGCATAACGAACGTTAATGCGACGCGAGGCCGCACGGCCGAGCGTTGCATGTGAGTGAGTTATGCTATGATTCTTTCAACGAGAGTAATCTACATTATTTTTGTGTTGCCTTTTATCAATTTACATCCTTTTTTGAAAAAATTTAAAAAAATCAACAGAAATATAATGTTGGTACTACATTTATTACTAAATCTGTCAAATTTGACATTAACTTTAGCATCATTTTTCTTCAATTTTAACTGAATTTCAAGATTTTTAAAATTATTTCTCCACCTGTCGTATACTCGTTCTAATATATTAATTGACTTTGAACACTTAATTTTATGTGGATTCCTAGTTTTCATTTTGCCACCCTAGAGCTTTTTTCGTTCAATACGTAACTACACTAACGAACGAATATTGACGTTTGCAATGTTGGCAACACAAAAATAATTATTTGTAAATAGTTTGTTTAAAAGAACCAGATTTAAATTTTCATATACGTTTTTTTTTATTTGTGAAAATTTTCTCTCGTTTGCAACATCTGTAATAGTACCTACAAGATTTTAGTAGCTAAAGGGTATAATCCTTTTTAAGTTAAATTTATGAGCATAACCAGAAACGTATTTATTGCACTACAATATATAGATGCCAGTATTTTAAATAAAAATAGTTTTGTATTTTTGCATTTCTGGGAATATGCGTTATCAGGTAATTTTCATACCCGCAACGACAGGATACGTATTGTATAGCAATGGTCATTGTATAATCGGCTTAAGGATTTAGTTATCGTTGATAATTTTGCGCTGTAATTTTTGCACTTTGTGTTTACCCGCTCGCTTTAATTTTCCACGATATCTTCTTACTTGTGCCGCATGTTCCCACTCCTACTTCATTAGCAAACAGCACATATAAATTCAGCGATATAGTCTGTAAAATTTAACATTTTCAGTTTCGGATTAGCGCTTTATTTAACACCGACATATATACACTATTGCCGTTTCCTTCTTACATGTAGGATTTCATCAAGTAAAGCGAGCACGTACATTAGTTATCTGAATTAAGAATTACACTACACGTTTGAAAGTATTCGTCATAACAACCATTAGGTTAGAAAGAAATACCAAATAAAGCAACCATGCGCTTTCTTAAACAAATTTTACAAGTTTTGAATGAATAATCCCATTCAAAACTTGTTTGTAAAATTTTTAAATGTGTTTAAGAAAGCGCATGGTTGCTTTATTTGGTATTTCTTTCTAACCTAATGGTTGTTATGACGAATACTTTCAAACGTAATTCTTAATTCAGATAACTAATGTACGTGCTCGCTTTACTTGATGAAATCCTACATGTAAGAAGGAAACGGCAATAGTGTATATATGTCGGTGTTAAATAAAGCGCTAATCCGAAACTGAAAATGTTAAATTTTACAGACTATAGCAAGTGTTTCAGTACTCGAATTTTTTATTCGTTTACGTTAACTACTTTTTGGCTTGCGATATTTACAGCGTAGTAGAGGTTTTTTAATGACATGTTTTTGTAGAGTATACATTTAAATTTGTTTTTATAGGGTGTGTTTAAATTTCTTAGATTTTATTTTGTTTTGTTAGGGTGATGGATCGTTTATTAAACCGTGTTAATGTCTCCATGTATGATTTTGATTTTTTGATATAAATTCACATTAGTCCATCTTGTATACATAGGCAACCCAAATAACAACACTACATTTACAATAACGTTCTAGTTGGTAGTTAAAGTACGCTTTAGTAGTTCAAATCGTACAAATCGTTCGTGACCCAAGCACATAATAACAACCATAAGGGACACTTTTGTCGGCACCTTTGATATTTCAGTCCAGAAAATAGGTGACCTTCGGCCATTTTGAAAATAGTATTGTAGCGCCAGATTTAATTTCTTTTAGTAGAATGCATTTGTTAGACAACAAATCGATTATTTTAACTAACTTATAGATATATAATTGAAATATAGTTTAGTTATCTGTTCAAGCTGACCACATTTGCAAAGTAATTCAAATGATTTTATCATCTTAATTATTGTTTGTTATGCATTTAAAAAATTTCTGGTGATTTAACAAATGCTTATAGTACAATTTTCTTATCGGAAAAGAATGCTGTGGTATTTAGTCTAGTCTGTGTTATTGGTATTATTTATGTTTTTAACTCGTTACATCGTGCAGCTAACAATACGAATTTTAACATAAATATAAATTGAGTAATGACGTTATTTTTGTCACTATAATTTTCAACAAACGAAATTGTTTATCTTAAGCATAATTGTTTGTATTGCACTCAAGTACTACATTTGTAAATCCTTGACGTTTATTTATCATAAAAGATGTAAATACAAAAGAATTCCAAATATAATCTAATTTGTCAGAAACAATAGATTCACGACCGCCATAATCTTATGTGTGCAAACTAGCACATGCACTCTCAATTTTTTTGCGCGGGAAACTACTGAGTGTCCCTTATGGTTGTTATTATGTGACCCAAAAGAGTCCAAAGCCAACCAAAAAGTCTCTATGACGTTTTTAAATAACCTCTTTTATATGTTATTACATATTATACCTCATTGGTTATTACCTATAATAAAATCAAGATGTTTTTTTAGAATATACAAATACTATTTAGATATGCATATGTACAATATGTGTCAATAAGTCAATTACACTATGTAACGGGTAAGCAGATAATAATTCAAACAACGTGATCATTTAGCGTCTTTGTTTAACCTACGAATGAATTGACTTATATAGTCAACGCTTATATAGTGGGTTGCCTGTAGCATTGGTCACGTGGTTAGAAATAGTAAATGTTTATATGCATAATATGGAACAATCAACGAAAATAATATGGTCACCTTCTATTCGGTATCCATTCAGATAAAATTTGGAACACAGAACAACGTAGGTACTCGCGAAGGTATTTAATCATTAGTTAAATAAAAAAAACTATGATTCAGGCAGTACACAATGCTAGAGAAACAACTGATCACAAGACAAAACTGCAACTAAAGCACAGGCTGTGACGAAAGATGGTATAACCCAAACGTAATTTATATTTAAGATCAATTTTATTTATGATTTAAGATATTCGTCTATAATTACAATTACCAAAATGATCAATAACAAGCTCATTAAAATTTACAATGATTTTTCAATGCTTAGCATAGAAATGCAAATCTTTCTTGTCTCATAGTATTGCCAATTGCGTAGAAATGTTTTAATTCATTTTAACACAGAGAAGCATCGCTCTCTTTCCACTGTAGTCATATGTAAAGTCAATCAATTGTTTTATTTAAGATATGTATTTATTTTTAGTTTTTACAAACATTTTCATTATGGACTTTTATTGAACTCACAAGGCTTTTTACTTTTTCTTTTAAATGCTATAAACCCGTAACATTATTTTTACAACATACCCACACAGCACGCGAGATGCAATGGATATACATATTTATCCATATAATATCCATTGATGTACATCCGTAGTTTAATATCCATTGTATATGCATCTTATATACTTACATTCATGGATATCTGTGAAATAGGATTATCTTAAGTGTTATATTATAAGTGTTATGTTCGGAAACATTTTTTTTTATGCATCATGTTACATAATTTTGTGAGTTGCTATTTTTTATCAAAATTATTTAGAAATAATTATATTCTCTAAAATTTAACATCTGTAGTAAATATTTAACATGCAACAACAAATTTAATGAAAAATTGAAAAAGTAAAAAAAAATACTTGGCGCGGTTTAATTTAAACTTTCTTCGTTGTTCGTTTGTTTTCGCCAAGGTTTTCGCGTATATTATCGCCACTGAATTAATCAAAGAATTAATTGCACACGCAAACTTTTTGGCTTTTTGTTTAGCTTGTATTTATCATATGCAAACCATTTTGTGCTTTAAAATTTCGAAAAAATGTGTTTGTTTTTCATCATTTAGGATGGATGGGTAAACAAAATAAGTAAGTATTAAATTCAAATATAAATTATTTCTTAATAATAAATATATAACCTAAAAACTAACACGTTTTCGAGAAAATATATAATGACTTTGGAATTTGTAATCTAAGAGCCAGTTTGTGAGTTTATCTACAATTTCCCAATTCATTATTCTTATTGCTGAGTTTTATTTAATTGAAATTTTTTTTTAGATCGATTCAATCTACTTTGTTGGATGAAAAGATACAGCAAACGAAACATGTTTTAACCAAGTAATTGGTCTGGATCAAGCAAAACAAATTTGTAAAAATATTTTAAATTTAATTTATGGTAAGAGGCTTCAGAGTATTTTATAGTTTATAGGTTAAAACTTAAAACATTAACTTTATATGTATATTAAGGTAATGTGATTTCAAGTACATTACTGCCAAACTTGACTTTCATGTTGTATTTTATTTCACGACTATTTACAAAGCAATTCTTTATAATTACTTCAAAAACTTCAAAATTTAGTTGAGAAATTGCTAAAAAAGTGCATAAGTTATTTGAGTAGCATTACAATGTAATTTTTATTTTACAGTATCCATAAGAAAAAATTCAAATTGTGGTGCAGCTACAACACGCAATAAACACCAGGAGTAGTGGGTACGAAAGACGCCAATAAACAAAAGCACAGAATGAATGTAAATAGGTTTTTTATATTTTTTAAATTTTTTTCAGTACATATATGGACATTGTATGTTAAGTTTCCAAATTGTTTTATTAATTAAATTAAAAATGATAATACCATTGTATGCATTTAATTTGTGTTAAGTTACTAACATTGCCAATGCTTTTAAAATTGCGCACTATTTATGTGATGGCAAAGTACATATTATATTGCACAGATTTCACTGGCATTCTGCATTTAACTTGTATTAATATACATAACTTGCCGATATTGGTTCGATGCAATTTCTGCATTGGCAAGATTCATCCAGCAATATATCGGCCGGTGTGTCACCTGGTTACCGGCAGTGTACTTCATTTTAATACATTGCCAGCATTCTGAGTGCCGGCTAAGGAGTACATTGCCAGTACAGACCCATTGATTTGTGTTTATTGGATAAAGACAAGGTATTTTTGCATATTTGAATTTACTTTTGCTGTACATTAATCTAGTAAGTATTTGGATTCCTATAATATAAATAATGGATAAAAGCTCTAGAAAAATGAGAGAATGTGTAAAGAAAAAAGTTCGATTGTGTTTGAGTGAAAATGAACAAGTGGTCATATTTTCTGTGGACCAACCGGAGTTGTTGCATCTGGAAAATATCACTATTGGCATTTTGTATTGACTTTATTTGACGTGTGGCCATATTTTTTGTTAATATATAGATATGCACATATATTTTACCTACATATAAAGGTTCTATAAAAAAATGAATGTTTATTATACTTTAATTAAATCTTCATTGAACCTCCATATGTATGTATTTTGTACGTTCATATGACTGTTCAATATATCTCCATATGGATGTAAAATGTTTATCCACCTGGAGGTCCTATGGACATACTATGAAGATTTTTCCGTGACGGAATGATATATCCAGTGGACCTCCATCCTTGCTCCATAATATTAAATATGGATGTTCGATGTACCTCCGGTATCCATGGTTGGTGTGTACATTTCATATCCATTGGATATGCTTGTGCTGTGTGGGTAATCATTAATGCATCTTCTGAAAACAGTAAACATAAAACACTAAAATCTATTATTTATTTCAAATCATACATAAACTTTGATCGAACCTAGAAAAGTAGTTATAATCGAGGTCAGAATCATTACTATTACGATTCAATAACAATTAGCTGCATTTTTTATATTTATTACAAAAATTGTATTCTGATTATAACAAAGCTAGTTTCAAGGTAGATTTCAATAGTTGAAATTTATTACCTGATGGTGACTGACAATTAAGATTATACAGTCGAAACAATAATAATTGTAGTTAGTTGTTATAAATACAAATTTAGATAAGACATATTTTTAAATAGTTATTATTATAATTTAAAGGTGTTTGGTGAAATCCATTACCAAAAAATTTAACCAAGATAGGAGTAGAAGACGCTATTGAGTCGTGGCTCAGGAATTAAGAAGTAAGGGAGGCGAAGTAAATGAAAGAATCAGAATAAGAGCTACAAGATTATTTTATGGTAATAATTCAATTATTTTATTATTTTGTTTCTCAGTTTTTTTTTATATTTTTGTGTATGTTCTTATTTTACTTTTAAAACATTTTTTAAGTAATTATTAAGTTTTGTTTTTTTATTGTTGTTTTTAATATAATTTCATGAAATGTGTAATCGATCTTTAAAAATTTAATTTTTTTAATAGTTTTTCTGGCATTGCATTGTATTATATAATCTATAAATCGTTTTATTTTGTTGTATTATGTATTAATGCTTTTTTGATAAATTGTTATATCTAATTTTATATGTATGAACAGTGAAAATAGGGCTGGAACTATGGACGTTCAAAGTATTTACTTTGGATCTTTTGTGGACGTCCGAAAAACGTTCAGATGTCCATGAAAAGACATCCATTAAAGGTCATAGAACATTTTTGTGCTAATAGGGAAAAGTATAACGAAAAATGAATAACCACATCAACAATTTTACTATGTGAATATATACTAACTAAAAATTTATTTAATATTAACTTTCTGAAAGCTTGATTATTCCTACGGCTCAAAAAACTAAATGATTTTCCACAAAACTAATTACTTATTAACTAAACTAAACACCATTGCTCCCATAGCTAAGCACACACAAAAACAAAACGGCGGTTACACTTAGGTCACAGTATAATGCTTTTAGAATCAATAGGATCACTCTCAAGAATTTTTTTCCGTAAAATTTCACGGAGCATTATTGACTCGTGGTAACTAGCGCAGTAGCTTGTTTTTGGTATTTGTTGTTGTTTACTGGTTTTATAACCTTTTTTGGTATCATGTATGGTATAATCTTATTAAAGTTTTTGTGGAATGTAATATTTATCATTATCATCGACCACAACGGCCACCGGGGCCTGATCTGAAAATCGACTGCCGACCACCTCTGCTCGTAACCACAACGGCCACCTATTTTGTCGATCACAACGGCTACTGCGACTACAACAGCCACCGAGACCACGACGGCCACCGCGACCACAACGACCATAACGGCCACCGATCGTCATTCTTCATGAATTCAACGCCTTCGATTGAAGTGTGTCTAAATACCGCGACAATACCACATTGATGGTTGTTTGTAATGCCACCTCAATATTGAGAACAACACTAAAACTATTTTATCGGTATTTGTAAACTCTTTGTTCAGCGAAGTGTTCTGAAACTTATAAGTTTACTGTGTTATTTTTGTCCTTGTATTTTGGTAATAAGTAATAATATGTAATCTGAAAGGAACCTTACAGTGCTCAGCCAAGTTAATGCCCGTGAGTAATAAGCGAAAAGAAGGTAATTTCGATTATGCATTGCAACATTTATGTTTTTTACTAGATCGAAATCGCATAGGAGTGTGAAATTAAAACTATTTTTTTGTCTTCGGTATACTAGTTATTGTAAAGCCTATTTTATAATTTCGCTTTTAAAAGATATTTGATCTTTTACTTTGTGCTTGCTTACGAATATTTTATGCAGCCGTTGTATTACACTTAAACAGCGTTTTACCAGTGCAAATAAATAACATACTGCATAGAAAATGTTGAAAAAAAAATTTATTATTTCCTTACAAATTATAAAAATTTTGCAAAATTTAGACGCATAATTTCCAAAAAAAAACATAAAATGTTTTCAAGAAATTATCACTTACTGTGTAGTACCATTAAAAACACCAATCGATGCGGTATTCTCGCGGTATTTAGACGCACTTCAATCGCAAGCGTATACAATTTTTTTTTTGTTTTCATTATACATAGAAATATCTCCTGTTTATCAAAACTAGTACATGCATGATCTTTTTCTTAAAACCAAAATGTAAGGAGCTTACATACTTAATGTTTACACATCAAATTTAAGAAGTTTAGCGTCGCTCACACATTTCTTTTTTATTAAACATTCGTGTATGTTCTAAATAACATCGAAGGCATTTTAATTTGTCTAAAATTCAAATGACAGTTTAAAACTTCAATGAGTACAATTATTGTTTCCAATGGTGAAGTATAACAAAAAATATTTACATATCCAATACACACAAGTTGCAAACTTTGAAATACTACCTAACACGCTCTATTTTGAGAATGGATGGCCACAAAGAAAAATGGAAAAAACACTACTTTGCTAGAAATGCGAGCTAAATATCATCGAAACTCATGATAAATGACGATTGGTAGCCGCTGTGGTCACGGTAGCCGTTGTGGTCGACAGAATAAGTGGCCGTCGTAGTCACGGTGGCCGTCGTGGTCGCGGTGGCCGTTGTGATCACGGTGGTTATTGTAATCGCCGTTGTAGTCGACAAAATAGGTGACCGTTATGGTCATGGTGGCTGTTGTGGTTACGAGCAGAGGCGGCCGTTATAGTGACAGAGGTCGCTGTAACTTGCGTCGGCAGTCGATTTTCAGATCAGGCGTCGGTGATCGTTGTGGACACGGTGGCCGTTGTGGTCATGATGTCATGACTACAACGGCCATACTTCCGGGTGGCCGTTGTGGTCATGCCTCTGCACCATAGGGAGAGTGTCGTAACTTTTAAATCAACACAAAATTAACATGGTCCACTAAGGATTGTAATTTACAAGTATTTGCAGCAAGATTTTTTTTCAATTTTTGCGAGTTATGAAATGTAACTTATTGGAAGTGTACTGTAAGATAACATAATTAAGATAAATTTCTAAAACTTGCTGTAATTTTGCGACTGAGACTTTGCAAATTTGAAATCAACTCCCATCTTACCACTCACATTCAGTTACTAGTGAAAGCTTACAGTATGTATGCAAAACTAAGTTGACAATTTATTGTTAGTTCATTTACGAAAAGTTTATATAATTTGCTAGTAGAAAAAGCGCAGACAGTTTAACTTTTATAATCGTTTAATATCGATTTTTTTCGTAACCAGTAGTCTAAATACTGAAAATCCTATCTTGTATAAACTAAGTATGAGCTTGAACTTCTGCCGAGATTTCTGCTTAATCGGACTATTAAAAACTAAAATTTAACAGGTGTGTTTAACAGATATCCCATATATGAAATATATAAATTTTTATGTTATTTTATTTATAGAAGCAGTTCCACTGTCATCATAGTAAGAACTAAAATTCACAACTAATTATAAAAGAATTTTAAAATTCCAGTTTTCTTTGTTAAATAACTGTACTTATAAAACATTATTTTACTTTTTATGAATGAAGGAAACTTGAGTAGTATTGACTAATTACATGTTTTTGAAATTTTTAGTTTTGAAATTCCATACCTGGTAGAATACATTACTATGTAAAATTTAGAACTGTATCTATGGCTTGTATTAATATTTTTTTCTTCAAATATTAGTAATAACAATAAATATGTTATGAATACTTTTGCAGTTAATCGTATACCTATAATTTAATCCTAATTGTAAATTTACATATTTCTAATTTAAAAAAAGTTTTTTATTATGAATTTGCACTAAGTTCATAATTGTATACTTGTAGAAAGTTTATA
The DNA here is from genome assembly GCA_035610365.1 of Aquatica leii. NCBI lineage: Eukaryota > Metazoa > Arthropoda > Insecta > Coleoptera > Lampyridae > Aquatica > Aquatica leii. The sequence goes on from CM069432.1 coordinate 107,655,651, forward strand.
ATCTTAATTTCTAGATAGAAGCTGCAGTTAATTCACAACTTAATTTATGTATAACTTGCAGGAAGTTTATATCCTAAAATTTTGCAAAAGTAAGTATTATGCGTGGCCCTTTCAGGATTTCAGTAAATTTGCAGTAAACTATACGTATTTTACACTATAACTTACATTCTCTAATGTGAATTCACAGCAAGCTAAATACAAGTTTAAAAACCAATTGGGTATATATAAAACGTTTTCTTTCAACCTATGGAACTAACGAATCAATTAATAGACACATCAAGTTCCACAATTGAGGGTGAGACTGATGGTACGTAGTTTATTACTTTAAAGTTCTTCTTTATTAATCAAATGTGTCATTGTAGTTTGTATTGTTTAGATTTAGCAACGACTCCAGTTAAATCCTCGAAGGTATAGATTAACACATAGTCTTTAATAAGATATTATTTTTTCTTTGTCTTTCAGATGTTTTTTGCAAACCTCGACGAAAATTAAAACAGACAAACAGACAACAGACAAAATTGAGTGTCTCTCGAAAAATTGTGTGTAAAGAAAAAATCGTGGCATCAAAAATAATTGATGAGGATTTCTGCAACTGTTGCGATGAACACTTCCTTAAAGCAATTGTCACCCATACTGCCACCTTTATAAAATCGCAATTATGGCTAACCAAAAACTGTTCCGAAGGGTTCTTTAATAAGTTTTTACAGTTTGGGAGGAGTTCTGTTTATTTTGATTTCAATATACAATTTTATTAATAGTGGATGTTGCACGTCAATTATTTTTGTTATGTAAAAGTTATATTAAAATTTGGGAAACGTATAAATTTGATATCAGTGTTGACTATGCACTTCTAGATTTTGCGTAAACAGCGTAAATACCATCTTATACAGAGGATACACGTTGACGGATCATTTTTAAGTTTGTAATTCTTCACTTTCTAGTTACTTTCACTCAATTTTAAATTATAAAAAAAACTAGTTTGTTTTAAAAGTATTAAGTAATTTTCGTTGTTATTATATAAATAGCATAAAATTGATTTAAAAAGAAAATAACATCTGGCGTAAAAAATTGAATGGCACCGACGCTTTGCATTAAAAATATTTAAAATTTGAAGTTAGCGCTAAAAATTCTCCCACTCAAATCAACTCGTGGTAACTAGCGCAAAAAAAATATTTGGAACAAACATCAAAGGTGTCCACAAGGAGTGATCCTACTGGATACGTATCGACTTCTATGGAAAAATGTACCTAATGATTTTTTAGGTTAACGCAGTTTTTGTACTAACTTCAAACAAAACAAAATTTTAAAACTGCATAGACCAAGTATGTTTATCTGTAAGAAAAACTAAGATTTAAAAAATTTTGATACTTATTTTTGTGTACAACGGCTGCGCCAGGTTTTCTAAAATAAGTGGACACAATACTTTTAGAGTAGGCAGTCATTTAAATTAAATTTTATTTTAATTACGCTAAAACAACAACCAAAGAAAAAAAAATAAAATGTATGTAAGTACTGTTACGCTGGTTTTCTTGTAACAAAAAAATAAGCAACGCCTAACACAGCTTTCCTGGAGAGGGAATCGCAGACTTTGTGTTGCAAAATTATAAATTAAATTTAAAAAGGCGCCAAAACGATGAAAGATCAAATTAGGAAGATATCGTTTAACTCTACCCGCAGCTGGAAAAGAACAAATAACACAACAAAAGTGATAACACAGAAAATATATTTATTGTATCACATAAGTAGTTGAAGAGAACGAAGACAGTACGACATGACTCACGAAATAGTACTCGTATAAATAGAAAATGCGATACTTACAGCTTCCCTCTAATTAAGTTCTCACTTATGTAAGTATTTCTTCCCATAAAGTGGTGTTCGACCGCTGGCCTTCAGCGACCTGACGTCATGGAAACTTTTCGAAAAGCAGGTGTTTTATCAACGTCACCGATAGGGTCACAGGTGGTGGGGTGGTGACCCGCTAAAAAATTAATTTAAACAAATTTATATAAAAAAAAGTGATATAATCACATACCCCAAAGTAAGCTTTCACTCAAAAATTCGTAAAATTCGACCACATGTTCACGTGGAATTGCGTGAAACAACTTAATAATGAAAGCCATGTTGGGCCTAGAGATACCGCTAAAACGGTCCGTGTTGTACAAGACGTTACCGGAAGAATGAATCGTTTGACAGCCGTCCACAAAAAGTAGGCGTGTCGAGGACAAATTTTATACTTGAAAAATTTTAACCTACCAACTTTTTAACATAACACCACTCAAAATTCAAATTCACTCTATGTAAATATAGTTCCAATGGTCGTAAAGTTTTAACGTACAAAATAGACCAGAGGGTGAACACTACTTTATGGGAACAAATACTTACACAAATGCGAAGTTAATTACAGGGAAGCTCGGCGCATTCTTTTACTTCAACTATCGTATAAATAAACTTTAGTTACTTGTGATAACGCCGTAAGTACGTTTTTTTGAAATTTCATATTACGTTTTAGGTCATACTGGTACAGAATTAGCTAATCCCCTACTGGATAATACACAACTGTAAGTATTGCATTTTCCCTTGATACAAGTATTACTTTGTTGGTCATGCCAATTATTGAAATGGCCACACGTACATACTAAATTGTAATCACAATTAATGTTAAACTCTTTTTTTGTGTGCCACATACTTATCGGGTGCGCTTTGATTCTCTATACTTTTGATTTTCGTATTTTTGTAATTTAATTTAATAAAGTAAAGTCATTCCTTTGTTAAATGTAAAAGTTAGATCGATTAGGGCACTTTGATGTGCGACGTGTCGCCCAGTTAAGAGCGTGATTTATACTTAGCCTGTGATATCAACCCATGTAATATTGTTGTACTGTTTTCGTCCTTTTCAACTACTTCTGTGATACAATAAATATATATTCTGTGTTATCATTTCTGTTGTGTTATTTGTTCTTTTCAAGCTGCGGCTAGAGTTAAACGTTATCTCCCTAATTTAGTTTTTTTTATCGTTTTAGTGCTTTTTTAGATTTAATTTATAATTTAGTATCACAAAGCCTGCGACTCACTCTCCGGAAACAACTGTGTTGGCCGTCGCTTATTTTTTTTTGTTACATGAAAACCATCGTAACACGTCAGTATGTTGCTTGGGTACTTACCTACTTCAATCAATATTTTTTCACTTCTTTTTTTACGTACGTAACAATCAAGATCACGGTACAAAACAAAACAAAGGTGTGAAAAAGATGCATTAGCTAAAACAACTAAAAAACCGGTGAAAGATATACCACGGATATGATTTTAATGATCTAACTATTTCATTTTTATGATATCTCATAGTTATTGTTTAAATAGCCAGGACATACATCTATGAATTGGTCAAGAAACCGACAACTTCAGGATATTGGGTGCTTTATAGGAGGAGAAAAAATTATATAACTTAAAAATATTCGACCTGGAGAACCGCAGTTTTGTGTACTATTGATGAAAATGTCCTTAATATTACTTAAAATAGTTTATCATTATTCATTCTAATACGCACTAATGGAATGAACGGAAATAAAATATGTACTAACGTTAGCATAGCACAGAAAAGAATTAATCAAAAAATGATGCTGTTACCTAATACTCATAAGTATTGGGAATAACCAGTATGAATAAATTTTATTATTTCTGTACAAAGTACCAGTACTTTTTAAGAGTAGTAGAAAGTATCTACTAAAGTACCGAAACTGACGTATTTACAGTACTGTGCAGTACTACCTAGTAGAACAAAGCCACTCAAAACAAATCAAAAACGTATTTTCAGTGTAAAAAACTTAGAACACAATAGTAGTTTACGTAACAAGAGTCGAAAGTAAGAAATAGCATAACGAACGTTAATGCGACGCGAGGCCGCACGGCCGAGCGTTGCATGTGAGTGAGTTATGCTATGATTCTTTCGACGAGAGTAATGTACATTATTTTTTGTGTTGCCTTTCATAAAATTACATTCTTTTTTGAAAAAATAAAAAAAAACAACAGAAATATAATATGTTGGTACTGCATTTATTACTAAATCTGTCAGATTTGACATTAACTTTAAAATCGTTTTTCTTCAATTTTAACTGAATTTCAAGATTTTTAAAATGATTTTCCACCTGTCGCATACTCATTCTAATATATTAATTGACTTTGAACACTTACTTTTATGTGGATTCCTAGTTTTCATTTTACCACCCTAGAGCTTTTTTCGTTCATTACGTAACTACACTAACGAACGAATATTGACGTTTGCAATGTTGGCAGCACAAAAAATTATTTTCATAACTTGTTGTAAAAACATTTATGATATATGAAACAAATTGATTTAATTTTATTAGAACAATAAATAAATAACACTCCAATAATATTTACGTTTTGAATTTTATAAAACGTAAATTGTGCAATTTATCAAAAACGGTTTTTTAAGTGAACTTTTAAAAAAATTTAAAAACGTTTTGTGGTAACACACGTGTGCAATTACAAATTCAATATAGATTACAATATACAAATATTTTTAATGTTTTTAAAACCTTTACCTACACGAACACCTATGTAAGAACGCCAAACAAACATCTTCATCATTATTCACTTATAGCAAATCATATTTCTCTTTGTTAAGTATCGACATCAGCAAACAACAATTTCCTTTTATTATAATTTTTTATAACCAAACCTAATCTGACAAAAGAATTTTTTTTAAGTTATCTAGTACACTTCTGTAATTAGTTTTCTAAACTAAAATCTTTGTTATTGATACCCACTATGCAAAATATCCTCCGGTATCCGGTACCAAAGTAACCTGTGAAATCACGTTTTAACAATCCTTACTGTTCAGCAACGTAATTATAAGCTTTTATGTCAGGTTAAATAACATTGTAGTATTAACATTATACAGTCAACTACAGTGATATGCTGTTATTTTGTAACGTTGACGCACTGTAGTTTTGTAACGTTGATGTGCTGTTGTTTTATAACGTTAACACACTATTGTTTTATAAGGTTACATATTCTTGTTTTATAACGTTGGCATACTGTTGTTTTATAACCATGAGATTCTGTTGTTTTATAACGTAGATATTCTGTTGCTGTATACCATTTATACACTATTGTTTCATAACGATGCGATGACAACTGTCACCTAACACAATTCTGTAGATAAACTGCTTCAGTATATTAAGTTCACAACACTGATCCAGATATCTCAGTAATTTAACCTAATTAAATTAACGTACTGACAACGTACTCTTTAGCCGGCATTCAGAATGCTGGCAGCGGACTCATTTGAAGTGCACCGCCGGTTACCAGGTGTCTCACCGGCCGATATATTGCCGGATGAATCATCATTGTAAACGTAACTAAATGCAAAGTAAACGAATCGGCAAGTTGCGTATTTTATCACACGTTAAATGCAGAATGCCAGTGACATCTGTGCAATATAATGTGTACTTTACCATGACATAAATATGCGCAGTTTTAAATGCATTGGTAATGTTAGGAACTTAACACAAGTTAAATGCATACAATGCATCATTTTTAATTTAATTAATAAAATAATTTGCAAACGTAACATACAATGTCAATAAATTAAAAAAAAATCTTTATTATAAAAAACGTATTTTCATTCATTTTGTTAATTGGCGTTTTTCTTGCTCACTTTTCATGGTGTTTATTTTGTGCTGTAAAGCTACACTACAATTTGAATTTTTTCTTATGGTTATTGTAAAATAAATTACATTATAATGCTACTTAAATAACTTATGTAGTTTCTGTTAGCGCCTTATCAGCAATTTCTAAACTAAAATATAAGCTTTTGAAGTAATTATAAAGAAATCGTTTAGTAAATGGTTAGTTATTAAGTAAAAACGTTTACAAAGTAAAAATTTCAACAGTCCTGTCATAAGTCAATAAACTACTTGTAAACTAAGTCAATAAGCTACTTGCAAGTGAGTAAGTTCAAAAGACGTTCAAAATTCCATTCTAATAACATTTTCAAGTATTCAAGTAGAAAAGAATGTTTCTATTGTTAAAAGTTTAAGTTAAATATGCACCAAAATAGTTATAACTGGTAGGTAACACTTGGATTTACCTGATATTTTTAAAAGTGCAAGTGTACAGTTAATCCTCTCTACAATCTACATACAGGAACCGAAACAAAATGTTTATAACACTAAAGTCGAGTTTGAAAGTAATGCACTTGAAATCACATTACGTTAATATATAAAGTTAATTATTTAACTTTAAACCTATCAAATGTAAAATACTCTGAGACCTCTTACCATAAACCAAATTCAAAATAATTTTACACTTTTGCTTTGCTTTATCTAGACTAATGGTTAAAACATATCGCGTTTGTTGCATATTTTCATCTAACAAAGTAGATTGAGTCTATCTAAAAAGAAATTTTAATTAAACACAACTACGTAATAAAAATAATGAATTGGTACTTTGCACGTAACTCAAAAACTAAACTAACACCACATCAACCACAAATTTCAAAGTTTTACGAATGTTTGAAACAAGTAGATTAAAGAGTAATATCGCTTATATCTGAATTTAATACTTACTTATTATGTTAGTCCATCCTTAAATTGCCACTGAACTGGCCTGAAAAGTGCACACTAGAGGCACGAAACGTAGCCATAAAAACAGTTTAGAGTGGTTTTTATTGCCCCTCCTAAAGAAGATAAAAATCTAGAACTAAATACAACTTGACTAACAGGAGGATAAACTACTTTACCATTACCAACATATTCGAAATGTTTTTAAAACGATATCCTGTGGTAGAAGTACCACGTATAATAGAAAACTATAAATTAGTATGGAAGGTAGAAAAGTTGTCATTGGATTGGACAACGAAAGTCAATTATCTATTGACAAATAATGCCGTATTGATTTATAGTTTTTTATATATGATACGTGCTATTTTCACCACAGGAGTGCGTTCCAAAAACATTTCGAATATTTCTTATATTTAAACAAATTTCATAGTAGATTGTTGTAGCATATTAGATCCATTAGGGTAATTATTAAAATTAAAATAGCTTATACTCCAAAACAATGCTATTAAAACCACAATTTTTTAAAAACACCTATTAATTACAAATTTTGATTATTATTATTATCCATACTCACATGTTATTCTGTTACAGCGACTAAAAAAACGATGTTTACATGCCAATATGTATTTGTCGGAAGAACTTAAAGACGTTAACGATTCAGACTTCTATATAAAATATGTATATAGTAGTAAAAAAATTTAGTGTAAAATTTGTAAAAAATGTGTATGTCAACCATTGATTACTCATTATACAATACACTATTATTAGTACAAATGTAGTAACTGTACGTTAAAGATTGTATACAGACACCTGTACTCTAGCGGTACGTAAATACTATCGACGCGCTATCAATTAATAAAGATTTCCTGTACATATACGGGCGTTCATTAAAACAAATAAAAAACGGTACTAATTATAATGAAATAAAATATTTCAACATATTTTTAAGGTACTAACTGCTTTTTATTATTTTAAAACATTAATTTAATGTAGTCGTTCATGTTCGGGCTACAATTCTTGGGTCCTATGCCATATATATCGCAAAGTATTGTAACGTTAATTTGCGATCCTTATTACTAGATTTGCATAGGCAGTTTTAACGTGCAAAAGGGCTCGCCCTGTTATTGCCTGCCCTTCAGTACTGATTGGTCGGTGAAACGTGTTGTACGTGTTCTAAGTGAAACAAAAATATCGTACGTAATTTTTAAAAAATAGTGTACAATTTATTTTTAAAAATAAATTTGTTCGAGTATCGTTAAAAAAAAGTTCAAATAAAATTTCTTGAAGCGCTTACTTCAAACTTGGAATTAATTTAAACAGATAAAACTGCAAAACGTTATTTTACACGGTATTTTTCTAGTGCAGTTTATAATAAAATATTTTTTAACAAAAAAAACTGCTTTACAAAATGCACCAAAAGGTAAAAAATATTTTAATTTAGTTACAATTGAACGACGAAATTTACATGAAATTACATTTTGAAGTCGATGCCACGTATGACATCGACGTAGGATTAAACTTAACTCATAACATTATCTTTGGTAGCTGTACTAGATTTTATTAGAATGTGTTTCGCATCGCCTTCGAAAAGTAATTTCATGTAATTTCGTTTAATTATAAATAAATTGAATCATTATTCTTTACTTTTTAGTGCATTTTGTTTAATGCATTTTTTGAAGTCAGTTCTTTTTTTTCTTAAACAAATTTTGTTTTTCTCTTTTATGTGATGTAAACAATAGTAGTTATAGTCACTTAAAACCTTAAAAATGCGATACGATAAATGCTGGGATTTGTTTCCCATGTTTATTGTTTTATTCCGATGGAACCGATAAAATTTCAAATTCAAATTTCAAAATGTTTTGGTAGTTACCTACATAATGCCATAATGATATCCGAGTTCATATTACTTAAAAGCATTTTAAAAAATGTAACCCACTTTAAGTCTAACCTCACGAGCTGTATATTAAATTCAAGCTGAATTAAATTGACAGCACGTTATTTATGTTATCGACAAACGCTGGCTCTATAAGCAACTACGTCATAGAGATTTGCGTTACCAACTTTTTAAAGATTATCAATCTGATAGAAATAAATGAAATAAGTATACTAAATTATTTAAATTTTCTATTTGGTCAAGTATGAGTCATGAGACACCTCTCGTGATTACGACTATAACACAAATATGTACTGATTACGTACTACGTATGTAAAAATCACGTTTTCCCGTTACGTACCAACAGAAGCTTATTGGTAGCTACAAACGTTTGCAACATACGGTGCAGAGAGAAGATATATTTAGAGAGGAAACTCCTGTATATAAACTTGGAACACAGTTTATGGCGCCCTACAACGGTTGTGGGGAAAACAAATAGCGCGAATTTTAAACTTAATGTGTGGGTGTGGGTAGCACCCATTATTATTACAATGGTTTATTTTGAATGTTTTCTTGTTTTTGAAAGAATGGTTATGAAAATTGTCACTTTTTTATAATTATGCATTAAAAAAAGCGACTTATTTTATATAACATTTTTTATTTGCACAAATACAATATAAATAACTTCCAGTTTAATTCGAATCAACACCGTGTGAATATTGTAACAACTTTTCTTTAAAACGAATATGAAAACCTTCAGTTTTTAAATAGTAATAAACGTTAGAATCAAACACGTGTAAAAATAACTTGCATTATTTAGTCGATTTTATTCGAGAAATGCAATTCAGCGTTTTTAGCCTTCAAGGTACGAAAAAGAGGGAAATAAAATTTGATGTATTTGTATTTTTTACCGATAATTATTACATAGTGGCCTCTAACGGTTGTGGGGAAAAGTTAAAACGTTATTCCTTTTCTCTCAATTTAAGTTTCTCGTCTACAAATAGTTAGTTTATGATACGGTGTCATTTCTACCTATCTGGTACGTTATATTTTTAACGTTTGTGCAGTTATAAAAAGGATTGCCATCATTTTTGACAATCGATGATCACGTTCAATCTATTAAACATGATCGGCAATAGTAGTCGCGCTCAATCAATCATGATCAAGTATTTATTTCTCAAGATTTGACCATTCTTATAAAAGGTAGTGGTACCAGTAAATGCTAACTTAACACGATTGCGCCACAGAAAAATGTCTTAAGAATTCTGTTACTCAGTATGAGTAAATATTTTGTATTAAGAATATTGTTTCCAATATTTAATTTTTTAAAGCACTTTCGTTCTGTTAAAATAGCAATTCAAAAAAAAATGTACCAGTGCATAATATTGTTACAAGTATCTAGTAATTTACGAACACTGCACGACCAACTCGCTGTAAGATTGAAACAATAAACACCAGAGAAGGGAAAGGTTCAAGTGATAAGTTTATTTTGGTGATGTAGCTTCTGATAGATCAGCACAGGAAGCTCGAAGCTTTTATTAAATTTTTAAGGTTTGTATAGCTGGAGAAATCAAAGAAAGAAACCAAATCGTTAAGATTAATTGTAGTTTAATTACTTTAGAAGGATAACTTATAGATTAAAATGAAAATCAGTAATCTGATAGTATCACAGTAAGTAAATTTAGTTCGAGTACAAGTATACGTAGGTACTAAAACGCCAGAAGTATCAGCAACTCACAATACACTCAAATCGTAAGTGTAACAGCCAGGACATACAAAAATCGTTGTAAGTAAATTACATTAACAATAATAACTGACAGTTGACGTAATCAGCATGCGATAGCAATTTAACTTAAAATAATTGAGTAATAGTAATAAGTAGCAAATCATTTTAAACTAAACGACAGCAAATAATTAAAATCAAAAATTGACTTACCAAAATCCAGGTTTACTTTCAGAAAACATTTTCCTACTGGCTTCCTGTAATCAAACTACCTGAAAATAATCGTGTCTACCTGGTGACTTACAAACTCTACAACAGGTAAAAACATTTATGAAAGGTAAGAGAACCGAAACGTATTGTATGATGTTACATGCACTTTCGTCCAAGGTGGTATTTATTAAACTTTATTAAGCAGGTTGTCAGTGGTTGAAACACTATAATTTGTACTGTTAAGATATATTACAAGATTAACTAAATGAATACAGTTATAACACCGTCTGTACTATACGCGGTCTACATTACGACTTAATATATAAATGTTACTGAACATGCGCGCATATTAATTACATTTTGCTTACAATTCTTTCTCAACACTCCCACTAATTGTTAGCAAAAAGAAAACATAAATTCAAGATTGTTAACATTACAAAGAAAAACTTATTACAAACAAATAACTAAATATATTCTAATATAATTACGTAGTTACTCTTTCACGCATACCAAAGAGTGATTTCAAACGATTAAATTTTTCTTTACTGATCGGTTTGGTTGTTATATCCGCCAATTGTTCATCAGATGGCACATAAACAACTTCAATATCTCCGTTTTCACATTTTTCTCGTATAAAATGATGTTTTATATCGATATGTTTAGTGCGTTTGTGATGTTCCGAATTTTTCACAAGTCGAATTGCACTTTGATTGTCTACACATAAAATTGTTGGATTCTTATCGAGTTCTCCGAGATCATGTAATAAACGTCGTATCCAAATCGTTTCCCTTGCTGCATTGGATACTGCTATGTATTCCGCTTCAGTCGTAGAAAGCGAGACCGTCCGTTGCCGTTGACTGGACCAAGTAACGGCTCCTCCGTTCAGTTTGAAAATATACCCCGAAGTTGATCTTCTTGTAATGGTATCATTCGCGAAATCAGAATCGGAAAATCCTATTAGTTTTGTAGATTCTTGTGATACTCCGTATTGGATCCCAACATTTGCGGTATGTTTCAAATACTTAATGATCCGTTTTACAGCATTCCAGTGTGACACATCGTATTTATTAAGAAATCTACTAACTAAACCGACTGCGTAACTAATATCCGGTCTACTAATAATTGCGATAAACATTAAAGCTCCCACTGCTTCCCGATATGGAACTTGATCCATATGCTTTATTTCGGTTGCGGTGGTCAGGATAGTATTTACGTCTACAGGCACGTTTGTTACTTTCGCGTCAATCATATTGAACCTTTTATGACTTCTTGTATATAATTAAATTGATGAATAAAAATAGTTCCATTTTGACGATTTCGTTCAATTTCTAAACCCACAAAATAGTTTAAAAATTCAGTAACTGTAATTTCAAACTTATTCTTTAATTCTTCAAGAATTTCATTAATCGCTGTCTTATCTTTGCTCATCATAAGACCGTCGTCTACAAAAATCACTATAATAACTTTAATTTTATTAACTTCTCTCTTATATACACATCGGTCTGCATCACATTGTTTAAAACTTAAACTTGTTAAAAACTTGTCTATAGTTTTATTCCAACATCTAGGCGCCTGTTTCAATCCGTACAGGGCTTTCTTTAATTTACACACTACACAAGGTTTTACGTCTGTGCCTTCTGGAGGTGACATATAAATTTCTTCTTCTAAATAACCGTTCAGGAAAGCGGTTTTTATATCGAACTGAATAATTTCCCAATCGTGTGTTGCCGCTAACGCAAGCAAAATTCTTATAGTATCATATCTTGTAGTGGGCGAAAATGTTTCATCATAATCTAATCCCTTGATTTGGTTATATCCTTTAGCACAAAGTCTAGCCTTGTAACGTGATATTTCCCCATTAGGCGTTCTTTTCACTTTAAAAACCCATTTAGAGTTGATTACGTTTTTATTGTTCGGCTTTGCCACTAATTCCCAAGTATTGTTTTTCTTTAATGCCTCTAATTCTTCCTTAATCGATTGTTTCCATTTTTTCGAGTTGACGCTTTTTATCGCCTCGTCGTAATTTTGAGGAATGTCTATTTCTACACAATTTGTTTCAAACTGTTCATATTTGCGTGGTACTCGTAGCGTCTCACGTTGTCTTAAATTATAAGGAGTTTGCGAAGAAGTCGATGACTCAATTTCTTCTTGTGGAAGCTCTTGTTCAATTTCTTGCAGAACCTCTTCTTCGTGATCACTTGCTTCATTTTCCTCTATTTCTATCTTTGCAGTATTGTGCCGAGTTTTAGTAAAACACGCATTTTCATTAAAAATCACGTCTCTAGAAACACTTATTTTATTTGTTTGAGGATCTAAAAGCCTGTAATTTGTAGAGTTTCCGTCATACCCAACCATCATTAATTTTTTGCTTTTCGAATCCAACTTTGTACGTTTTTCTTTTGGAATGTGCATGTATGCGTCACACCCAAATATTTTAACGTGACTTAAATTGGCTTTCTTTCCAGTCCACATTTCATAAGGTGTTTTCTCTGTTTTACTATTCAAAGTTCGGTTCAATATATACACTGCTGTGTTTACAGCTTCACCCCATAAATTTGCAGGTAAATCCTTTTGATATAGCATCGATCGCGCACTTTCGACAATTGTCCGCATTTCGCGTTCCGCTTTACCATTTTGTTGTGGAGTATATGGAGCTGTTCGTTCTATGTCAATTCCAGTTTTTATTAGAAACTGCCGAAAATGTGTGTTAATATACTCAGTTCCATTATCGACGTGTAATGTTTTTATTGAATAACCAAATTTGTTTTTACACGTAGTAACAAAATTTTTGAAACATTCAAACACGTCTGTCTTATGTTTGATAAAGTACACTACTCGGTAACCAGTACAATCGTCTTTAAATAGAACAAAGTAATTAGCACCGTTTATTGTCGATGTTGACATTGGCCCACAAAGGTCACTGTATATTAACTCACACGGTTTCGTATTTCGTACTACGCGCAAGAAAGGAAGTTTATGTTGTTTACCGTAAACGCACGCTTCACAAAATTTTCGATCAACATTCTTTAAATCTATTCCTTCAATTAAACCTTTTGATGCCATTTCTTTCAACGTTTTGAAATTGACGTGTCCAAGTCTATTATGCCACATTTCAAACTTCTCAGTATCCGTTACCACATTTCCTTCATAAGAAACGATAGTATTAAACTGTAGGTAATAAAGATTGTTCGATACACGTGCTGCACTAGCCGTAAGTTTATTGTTTTCATAAATATATGCGTGCTTGTTTTCTTTTACTATTTTCATTCCTTTGCGCGTAATAACTCCTTCTGAAAACAAATTCTTTCGAAGGTCAGGAACATATAGCACATTTGTTATTATTGCGTCATGCCACGCACCGTTTAATAATTTACGTATTTTAATGGTTCCTTTGCCTTTTACTGCAAGAGTTTTATTGTTTCCTAATGTCACTGAAGTTTCATTATCGGATTCTTCAAACGTATGAAAAATTCGCGCTTAAAACTCATGTGTCCAGATGCACCACTATCTAATATCCAAGTATCATCTTTTGATTCCGTCACAAAGACAAAATCTTCTTCTATTGTAAAAGCTGATACGTTTCCTTGTGGTTTCGATTTGTCATCTGCTTTGGTACTTTTTGAGTTTCGTTTTTTTGTTGGATTAGGACAATCTCTTGCAAAATGCCCTTTCTTTTGACAATTGTAACAAGTGAATTTCTTTTTATACTTGGTATTTACAGTTGGTTTTAGTTTCACTTGTGCCGTAAACGCATTGTCAACTTCTTCTACCGCTGCTAGATTTGCTTCTTCGTCAAGCAATCTTGCAGTAAGATTTTGAATCGTCTGACGTTTCTCTTCTACTGATAGCCACGCTTGCCTGACACTTTTAAATTTATCTGGTAATGAAGTAAGCATTTTCGTCATCACTGCTACATCACTAATTACGTCACCAGATTCTCTAATTTGTTTAGCTAAGTTTTCTACTTTAGCAACATGAAGCGCAACACTATCATTTGGATTCATTCGGTACTGATGGAAACGTTCTTGATACATCATTTTATTCATTTCAGATTTTTGTTGGTAGATGGTGTCCAACCGATCCATTATTTCTTTTGCACTTGTACAATTCTCTACTAAAGTGATTTGCGCAAGCTCCATACCCGACGTTAAGGTGAACATAGCTACGGGTCCATCTTGTTCCAAGAAGCAAATTCTTTTGTTTCTTTTGACTCTGGTTTTATGAGTTTTCCAGTGGTAATCTCATAACAACCCTTTGCACGTAAAGCACACTTCATTTGAAACTTCCATTGCTGGTAGTTTTTGCCATCAAACTTGCTGATGGATCCTACGTCAATCTTGTCCGCCATCTTTACTGTACACACGTAAAACTGATTTACGATCCACTTTACTAATATTTCACGTCCACTGGGCCCATAACCTATTAAACTTTATTAAGCAGGTTGTCAGTGGTTGAAACACTATAATTTGTACTGTTAAGATATATTACAAGATTAACTAAATGAATACAGTTATAACACCGTCTGTACTATACGCGGTCTACATTACGACTTAATATATAAATGTTACTGAACATGCGCGCATATTAATTACATTTTGCTTACAATTCTTTCTCAACAGTATTAGTTAAACGTCGATTGCCTCCAAATAGAAAAATTAATCGTATCTACCCTTGTGTCACAGTGTTCGTAGGTCCAGTGCTTTCTTTTAGAAGTTTTCCATTGTCGATGTTTAAACTTGTACAGACAAGGAAACGCACATTTGGGAGGTAGCACGTGGCGCTAAGGAATCGACATGAAAATTATCTTTAATCCGAAAAAGAATAGAAGACACTTACCCTGCGTTGAAAAAATAACTAATTATAGATTTTTTCATGATAGATCGTGTCACAACACGTGGATGTTTTAAGAAATCAAGTTTATTTTAAGCAGGCATATATTTATGTAGCGAACGTAAAGTAAAATGACGACTTTTCGTTTACTCGGCCGGAAGGAACCAACGATGTTCGATGGATGGCGTCGAGAAACGGAAGAGTAACTTTAATTCAAACAATATACAGGGTAGTGCATTTTGAAATGTATGCACGTAACAATATGTATACAAAAGTATTGTGTCCCAGTATCTGACCCAGTGCATGACAATTGTTTTTGAAGTTAAGGAAATACATATGTAAGTAAGTAGATACTTAGGTAATTACATAAGTAACTATTTAAAGTATGTATGAGTAAAACAGTTCAAAAAACAAAATGTAATTTTATTAATTTATTTATTACATATATAACGAAGTTGTCAGTAATTATCAGAAAAATCAGTTAACAAAAATGTCAAAATCTTTCATTTTTGCGACCGTGTAGATTCTCTTATTATTAAGTTTTCGGGTTCTGTAATTATCTTGATAATACCGTCTTTTTCATACCACAATACATCCGGCGTTTGTGGCCCTTTTCTTCCCAATTACACCACTTTTTACCATGACGTTTACTGGAATTTATGTCTCGGTTAGATCTTTCCTGGATAGTACTTATTTTTATATTACAAAATCAACTTTTTTGTAAGTGGTATTCTTTTTAAAATTTTCGGATTTGTTGTTATTATTTTTTGTTTTCTATTTTTTTTGTAGTGCTTTTTTTTCTTTCTTTTTTCTTTATCTTTTTTTATGGTTTTTTTTCATTTTAACAAAGTACTAACCGTATAATTTTTTCCTTTGATCTCTTGGGCTTATTACTTTTTGGTACATTAGGCCAAAATTAGGCAGACTTAAAAAGCGGTGGACTTCTGTTTAAAATTCTTATTTTAGAATCATCATTTATATTCACAAAATCTTTTTTATTCTTATCAATGCTATGGCTGTCAATTTGATCGTCGTTTGCATAGATTATGTTGCACGGTGCTTTTCTTTCTCAAACTTTAGATCCCTTATTGTCTCGTTTTTTCACGGTTGTTATCAACTTCTTTCTTTTCTATTGCTTCTATATTTAGCAAAATCTCTTCACTAAATTTTTACTATCTTGGACATCTTTATTTTGCTTATTATTCTGTTTTTGAATACTTTTATCACATATTGTTATGTCACTCAATATATTAACTTTTCTTGGAATTGGCATCTTTATCTCGTGTATTCCATTTTCTTTGTTAGTTTCTAAAAGTTTGTCTCTGTCCATGGGGTGTAATAGATCGTTTATACATTCACTATCTAGAATTATGACATCACAATCACTAGTTATTGTGGTATTTCCATTAACCATAGAGTTTTCATAATTAACTTCATCATATTGCAATTCTCCATCTTCAATATCATATCTTTAATCCAATATCTCTAGTATTCGAATCTAAATCACTTTTAAAGTTTAGCCAAAAATCGAATAATTATTTATCTTCTACGGGCCTTGTCAAAAATAACCTGTCAAAAACTTTCGCGTATTGTCTAATCTAATTTTACTTTCAAAGCAAGCTAACAAACCCTAGTCACAATTGTGGCGAATTTCTTCATTGCTCTTAAAATATTTCTCATAGACAATTGCTTTTGAATTTAAAGGGTAAAGACCACACCTGCAAGATTCCTTTTTAATCTTATTTTTCAAGGCCTTATCTAAAACATGAGGTATATATTATACCTCATTGGATGTACCTACTAGTACCACGAACTTTGTGCTGTTGCCCGAGTAGGTGATAGCATAACATCAACTCGGACATGCCATCAAATCAGTGTACTAGTAATTGAGAGCACGTTTTTAGGATTACAAATTTATTTATAGGTAAAATAGTCTATCTAATTAAAGAAACTATAATATTCTACTAACACAATAAGTTATTTACTTAACTTAAAAAACAAAATTGAAGCTTGCGATTTGCACACTTTGCCGTTAAAAAAATTTAACTATTGACAGAAATTACGTAAAATGATATAAGATGTCACCGCAACAAAGGAATAAAATTGTATGCGCTTCATTTTCTTAATTTAAAAGTTTATATTGAGTTGTTATCATGAACTGGGACAATACTTACCTAATTAAAAATGTTACTTTCAAAATTAAATTCATTACAATTAAGAACTATATTTTAAAAATCCTATGCATTTATTAATTACTCATTACTTTTAAAACGTACCTAAGTAATTACTCGTATCACGACAAATGAACGCGGAAATTTGGACGCGCGACAAAAGGACGCGGACATTTGAACACAGCGATATTTGGTCGCAACGTCATTTAGACGCAAACCATTACGTACACCGAATAGATACGTAAACTTTCCTTCGCACTTTCTCCAGGCTTAGGACTGGCAGTACTTGTACTGGCGTGTTTAATAGTAGTTTACGTAACAAGAGTCGAAAGTAAGAAATAGCATAACGAACGTTAATGCGACGCGAGGCCGCACGGCC
The DNA here is from genome assembly GCA_035610365.1 of Aquatica leii. NCBI lineage: Eukaryota > Metazoa > Arthropoda > Insecta > Coleoptera > Lampyridae > Aquatica > Aquatica leii. Next base: position 107,673,421 of record CM069432.1, read on the forward strand.
GAGCGTTGCATGTGAGTGAGTTATGCTATGATTCTTTCGACGAGAGTAATGTACATTATTTTTTGTGTTGCCTTTCATAAAATTACATTCTTTTTTGAAAAAATAAATAAAAATCAACAGAAATATAATATGTTGGTACTACATTTATTACTAAATCTGTCAGATTTGACATTAACTTTAACATCGTTTTTCTTCAATTTTAACTGAATTTCAAGATTTTTAAAATGATTTTTCCACCTGTCGCATACTCATTCTAATATATTAATTGACTTTGAATACTTACTTTTATGTGGATTCCTAGTTTTCATTTTGTCACCCTAGAGCTTTTTTCGTTCATTACGTAACTACACTAACGAACGAATATTGACGTTTGCAATGTTGGCAGCACAAAAAAGTTTTTTTTGTGTATTTTGTTTTATTCAAATTATTTCCATGTTACAAAACATTCGGTCATTTTACTTCTAATTTTTTATATTTTATTTTTTTTGGTGGAGGTTTTTCAAATAGGTATATTATGTACAATTAGATTTTCATAGTTAACAACTACATTTTTTATGCGCTGTGCTGTGTCTTTATATACTTTCCTTTGTAGGACTATGTTGCCTGCTATTAATTGCTCTATTTTCACACAATTGAAGCTGTCCTCTTTTTTAATGCTTTTATAAATCGCCAAATACTTGGATGATTGGCGTTAAGTGTGGAGGCAAAACTATTGTGCCATCTTTCTACCGCATTTTTTGTTCGTGGAAAAATTTTAAACACCTTTGAATAAACATTCCACATGTTTATTGGAAATAGTGGTTGTCTTCGTCGTCTTCTGTCTAGACGACCTATCCAAGTATCTTCGAAATAGTTGGTGACTGGTAATAAAATATTCTCATTATCAGTGTAAAACTCACTGTCTATTAATTCCTCGTAAGAAGCAATTACGTGGTCCTCGGGTATAAAAGCTAAAACCGCTAGTTGTTTTAATTACAAGGCAAAATCGGGATCGTTATTGTACCTCCGTTGTAATTCTGCTTCTTGGATGTTTCCATATATATTGGGTAAAGTGGAAAAACAGCCACATAATGTAGCTTCTGGAAATTGACCCCACACGGCATTAATAGCTGCTCTTTCAAAATCGACCATAACAGTAGTCGGTTGTAATCCTGGTTTCAACCTTTTAAGATTTTCAAATAATCGTGTATACGTGCCTTCAGTTTTGTTAGGGAGCAATGCATACACCGTTGGGATTACATTATTGTATTGTACACCATGGATAGTATATACTTGCTTAAAAAGCGACTTTAAAGGTGCCATCCATTTATCAATGTTTGCTACGCTCCATATACGATAAGTTTTGTTTAGTGGAAAATAGCAAAATGCAATCTTTACCTGGACCACTGTCAAATAGAAGGAACGGTTCTCTTCTGCTGTTTTCTAGGTATTCATCTATAATAACTAGCTCCATCAAACTTCTGGGAGTTGCCGGCGCACCTTCTTTTTGTTTTCTAATACATTGTACTGTTCGCTTCATGGATAACACCGAAGGTAATTGCTTTGCTGCTGCACAAGATGTACCTTCTGCTACAATGGCCAACACACCTTCAGTTGTAATTTGCAAATCTTCAGCTGCTGTTTTCATTTGGTTTATGACTCTCTTAGCTTCTATGTTAACAGCAGCAGCAACGTGATTGTGACTAGTACTTTTCACGACTTCTTCGTCCAACGTATGTACGCAACCGGGACACTTGAAATTAACGCATTTTCAAATTGAAGCACCATTCTTGCGACACAAGCAACGTAACGACTGTGAGCTATATTGTCAGTTGCATTATATACACACTATTTTAAATACTCCTTAATGATGCTTCTCAATTTTATAATTATCTATAAAAAGGTAATTTGTATTTAACTACCACATTAGATTTAAAGGGCTTCAATTACAGGATACCACATTTCTATTCAATTTAATTATCTAAGTGTAGGCGATTATTATTAATTTGGAATGACTTGTATTACTGTCCACATCCTGCTGCACGAAAACCATTAATTTTTATTAAATAAACAATACCACAATACATTAAATCTACGTCCGATGTGTCTGCGTCCAAATGTCGCCGCGACCAATTATTGCTGCGTCCAAATGTCCGCGTCCTTTTGTCGCGCGTTCAAACTTCCGCGTCCATTTGTCGTGGATTCGTAATTACTAACTTTAAAAATTGCAATTATTACTACGTAAAGTAGAAAAAAAGATAATTATATGTAAAGCTGTTTTGAAATATAATAGGAAATATTTGTATTATATTTTCTTTTGGTTTCCACTATCGCTGTTTTTATTTTAGAAGCGATCGATAATGGCCATCGTTATTTTATAGGTGATCGCTGATCGCAATTATTATTTTATGTATGATGGCGATCGCAATTATCTTTTTAAAGACGTCCGAAATCTTATTTAAAATTAACGTTCTGGCCACTGCGTTTGTGATATTTACAAAACTAATTAGATTAAATAAACGTAAGTGTTAGTCTCTGAAAGTTTTGTTACGTATTCCTTAAAGTTACGGCAAGGTAGAATAGAGACACAATAATAGTAAGTAATATATATAGGTGGTTAAGGTATATTTATTTCTATCCCAATAGGAGAATGTTGTTGGTTTGTAGGAATAAATTATTTGCTTAGGATTACATATTCGATTTGGCGACGTTTCGCAGATTGACTTCATCGGGCCTTCTACATATTATCCTGGACTAATTGTTATTATTTAACCTTAAAACTACTACCTTATATTCTTCACTAATATAATATATAGGTGTTGTACTGTAACCAAAATTCAATTGCATAAAAATAAGAGTACATTAATGAAATGCATTGTTTTATACTTTTAATAACCAATATGAACATTCAAATAAAAACCAAATACAGATTTTTAAAAACTTTGGCATACAAGTTATACTTACCTATATACAAAATCATACACTAAATAAATAAAAATACTGTAGACAACTAAAATGTTACAGAATTCTAAAATTATTAAAGTCTAAATCTTATGTCCTGTAGGATGTAAACTTTTCATGAGCTTCAATGGTTTTTAAAAAAAACTGCAAACATTAATAATTTTGTACTTTTTTATTGTATTATTCGGTAACATTTGGGTTTTCCTCCTTTGCATGTAAAATTATGTAATGTAAAGTTAATTAATTCAAATTTTATAGTAATTTATAAAACGTTTTCTCAACTTTTTATATCGATTTCAATTGAAATTCTTCGTAGTATATTACTAGACTAAAATCACGCAACGGAAACACTATCAGGGGAGACATTTATAGTAAAGATAATTACTATTCTATTTAAGATACGAAACTGGGTCGGAAATAAACTATGTGACTAACCATACAAACTATAGAGAATAGTCGGTTCGCTAAAGAATTTATAATTAATAAATTTAATGAGTTATCGGGTTATGCCAATGTATAACAATACCAGTAATAAAAATAAATGTTAATGCTAATTAAAACTTGTACTGTTAGATACATAACGTATAAAGACTATGCATTGGAACGGAAAATCTGAAAAACAATAAAAGTAACAAATGTAGGTTTCAATTTACCTATTAAAAAAATGTTCAAACCGCCAGATTATATTTTAACTAGAACTACACATATAAAACAAGGCTAAGAGATTAGCAAACACGAGTATCGTGGGAGTGGGAAACTAGAAGATAATAATTTCCTCTTTTTGCTTCCTTTAAAACGTAACATCAGTTTTACTTTTAGAAAATGAATTGTATTATTATTCATTCAAATTTGTAAGTGGAGTTTCATGAATGAAGTGCTACAAACGTTACAATCAATAATATTGTTTTTCTAATGATAATATATTTATCATCATGTTTCACTTAAATAATCAATTTCATCTAATTTTTATAAAAAAATATTTCCCATTATATAACGTCTTTAAATATATATACATATTTAGCAAGCTGCACTTTTTGCAGATTCTCAAGCATGTTTGGCTATTCCTGAAATAGATAAATTTATTTTACTTTGTTATTATCTAAACAATTAACTCATTTTTAAGTAATTTTTTTTAGCAAACTCTTTATCGATACACTTTTTATTACATCCTATGTAAACTTAGTACCATATGATAAACACATGCAGTTTAAAAAGATCTGTATAAAATTTAAATTTAGCAGAATATTAAAAAATGATTATCTTTAAAAAAAACATAAACAAGAAAACTTCAAGCCTCCAATTAAAACAAAAACATACTTTAACTAATCCTATTAAGCAACAAGTGCAAATAAATTAATTATATAGTTATTTCCCAGAAAAACGTTTAACACAATATACAGGACTAAATTTAAACTAAATTTAATAAAGATTCTATAGTTCGGTAACTTTAATTACTTCTTTTCCATGCACAAAGCTGTTCATTGTTTTTATTTAAAGTAATTGTTAAAAACAAAAAAAAACGATACGAAAGTAATTATTAAGCTTATGTATTTAAAACCAGAGCGTGAAAATCTTTACGAACGCCGTTTAACCGGTTACGTGTTAAGCCAGTGTACACTATTTGTCGACGGCCATAATGCCGCAAAGACAAAATATCAAAAATCACAATATTCCAAAGACATAATTCTGCAAATCTATTGTTACGGTATTGGCAATTTTGTCAAGTTATTAAATGTTCCAACCACATGATATTGTATATACTTTGGTTTCGACCTGCATCATATACATAGGTGTTTTTAAACAATTAGTTTAAACATTTTTTGCAATAAAAAAATTTTTGAAAACGGTGAAAACAATTTATTGCACAGGACAGTCCAGCCTTTTAATATTGTTGTGGGCAAACTATGATTGCACAATCTTGGCCCTATGACAACCAGCATCTTCTTGAAGGTTCTCTTCACTAAACAAATCTCTACCATTTATTAACATCACTGTTCTTAAAAATATTAATAGATATTTTTATGAGCATTTACAACTCCTGAGACAACTTGTAGCCTACCAAGGCTTTTGACGGCAAGCCTTACCATAACTGAATGTTTGATCGTTAGCAACAAACGTTTTGGTAAAAATTCATTTGTGTGTTTTATACTTGTTTTACATTACATAATTTTTTGAACAACAAATTGTACAAGTCAATCTAAATTGCATAGCATTTTGATTTGTCCAAGAATTTCAATTTGAGATTCACATTAATCCTTGAACAATAATTAGTGGAAGAATTTGCGCGGATTTCAGATAATTTTGCATATAGTGGCAACAGCTGTGTTGCCAGGTTTAAAAAAATTCCTAATCAGAGTGATGTATTTGAACACTTACATTTACTTACACTCAATTAAACAAACAACGGAACACCTTAGTCAGTTCGATTGAAATAGGTAGCGCTGTAAACTAGACTTGTTAGCGAATGCGATCGGCAATCATTCGTGGCCGTTTGTGAAACTATTCAAAAAATTTAAATTAGACAAATAATAAACATTGATAATACCGGAAGGTCAAATCGTTTATCCAAAAAAATTAAAAAATCAATATTTTTATTTTTGAATGATTTAGAATAGTAAACTGCATTTTATTTTTATACGAAATATTTTCGTGTGTAAATAAAAGTTCCATATTGAAATAGTGGATTATAAACTTTATTAAGAGTATTTTTTGAACACATTTTATATTACACCCATGTAACAACCTATTGACAACATTGTAGATATAAGATTATTTCTCTTCAGTTTTAATCACATTCTTTTGTTAGTCGAAATGTCAAATAAAGACAATTATAATAAATGTTTTAGATAATTACTAACACACTTATAAAAACTTATTCGCCGTGGAACGATTTTGTATCAAAAAAGATATGTATTTGCTGCATTTTATTTTTATACAAAATATTTTCTTGTATAAATAAAATTAATTGCAACGCTTTGTTCGTCAATGCATGTATGCACCCTTAGCCTTTTTCTGTAGTTTTTAAATTAACCATCTTTTTAGATAACGTTAATGCAATCAATTTTCTTTTTGCGACATTAGTAGAAAAATAAGACATTTATTTGAATGTTATGTTAATAACTTTGTAAGAATAAATAAATCAAACTTAAGGTATCATTGCACTATCACTAGTATGATAAACAAAAAAATTGTATTTCTCCTGTGTAACGTGCTGTTTTATCACACGTTCCTGTTTTTGTGTTTTTGCCACATACTTAATTAATAAAAGAAGTTCCAAGAAATATTGCTTTTGTCGTTACGTTTGAATAAAATAAAGCAGCCGTATTATATGGTTTTTAAAAACATGAAAAATTCAATAGAGAGCTTCCACCTGCAATTTGTTATCAGTTCCGTTTTGTGTTACCTATCCTTTATGAAGCGACTGAACTGTAAGTTATCTTATAGCTATTATTTGAAGCTTAAAATATTCATGGTTTTGCGTGCTACAAGCATATTAACTTTGCAAGTGTCGTAATGAAGATAATAAATTAGATGAGAAGCATTTGATTTGCATTCATTTTTTTGTTGTGTTTACCTATCTTACCTTAAATGTCGTATTTAGTAAAGATTATTAAACCACTTACCGTTCAAAGATAGTCTAAACTTTTGCTTAGTTAGTAAACAAAATTATTTTGGTATTTACAGTAAAAGTTATCATTACTAGTTAATAGTTTGATTGTACTAGCAATGTAAAAGATCTTGAAGCCAGTTTAAGTTAGACATTACTTATTTTTGGGTCTTTAACCCTTTTTCATTATGTTTAGTTTTAAGTGTTTTGGGTTAATATTTACATTTACATTAGTTGATAATCATTATTATTCTATTTCTGTGTCACTTTGTTCTACCTTATAGGTTTTGTGAATTTCCTCCTTATAATAAATTCAATGGCGCCCTTTTATATTTGTTTGGCTTTGTTTTTTTTGACAGGTAAGCAACATAACATAAATAACCATCGAAAAAGTTTCAACCTTCCTTTAGAGGTCTCACATCAATCTAAGCCAGGCCTGGTTATGGTTAAGGTACGTTACACCTGTCACCCATATCCTGCTTTACTATAATACGATAAATAATTGTTCTTATTGTATTTTTCAAGAATGTCAATTAGGAACAATGAAGTATTTTACCTTTATCTTCATTTTATATTTTTAAGTTGCTGTTTTAGCCTCACTTATAACTAGTCGGTCTATTGTTTATTATATGTAAGTTGTATAACGTTCATTATGTAACGCTTTTATTGCCGTGTATAGAAATTAATTAACCTTTTTATAGTAACACTGGAAATCCTTATAAGACGTCTATAAATCAAACAATATAATAAGATTGTATTCAAGACATTGCAAAAAGTATATACAAACTTTTCTTACCCAGTACTAAAATATTATTATAATTATTAGGTTTTACGTTAACTCAAACACAAGATACAAATGCCGTGAAATTTATACAAAAAGAGATAAATTAAATTATTTTTGCTTTTACTAAAAACGCTGATAAAATAAATGACGTGTTGCACCAATTTATAAACAATTAGATATTATGAGTAAGTAAAAAGAAAACATATAATACTTACATTGACTTACATATTTAATTGCTATGATGACTTTTCAAAAACTTTAAAGCAACCGGGTGAAAGAAATGATGAGTATTTTTCTAAAACTTAAAAATTTTTAAATTATTTTATTTATTTCAATACTTACTATGTTTTTATCATAATTCTATGTTAGGTTAACTTAATTTGAAATAAGTTAGTTATTTGACGAAACAGGTATTTTTTGTATTACTTGAGAATATCGTATGTACCCTGCGTCTACGACAGAATGTTTGGTAACCATCGATAAAGTATTTAACCTGAAGTAAATAATACTATGATTTGTTTTATACCAAATAAAAAAAAAACTGGTGTGGTCAGTACATGACTTTCCTATAAGGAATGATGAAAAAACGTCTACATATTTTTTTAAGGTTATGTTGTCATAAAACCATTTTGAAGTAATATGTAGACGTTTGTATTAATTTTTTTTAAATTTTTCTTTTTGATTTCATTAAATTATATTGATTAACCCTTATACTTGTTCCGCTCGATATAACATACCCTTTTAGTAAATCAGTTATATAAATTCTTTTCCGATTTCTTTATCAAACCCATCTTTTGACAAAGCAGAGAGAATATAAAAAGCCAGCTCCATACCAAATTTCAAGTTACTAGGACTTTTGGTTCGAGAGTTATCGTGGGTACTTCCAAAGATAATTTAAATAAGATGCATGTATATAAACAAGTAAAAAGAATATAGAAAAAATTGTTATTTTTTAACGTATCTTGCTTTGCTTTTAAGATATGGATTTCTTTTTCTAAAAAAATCCTCGCAAGCAGGATTCGAACCTAGAATTATATATGGAATTCACTTGAAATTATAAATCAAATATCTAATAAACTGTTAATGTTAGAAACTATTTTTATTTGAATGAATTGTTAAAAAGAATTAACTTTATACAAAACTGTAAAAATAATTTGAATAATTTACATACGTACAAAAAGTATATAAGAAAAACTGTTAAAAATGGCAGATACACCTACTTCCGGTTTTTTTATAAGAGCCATCTTTTGAAATAACCGAGAGATTATAAAAGGCCAGCTCCATACTAAATTTCAAATTTCTATGACTCTTGATTCGAAAGTTATAGTGGGTACATCGTTACACACATACGCACAGACACATAGATACACAAATTTTTGAAAAAAAATTGCAATCGCTATACTTTCTTTATAGGAAACTAAAAATACAAGACTTATGTGTAACTTCCCTTCTCAAACAAGTAAACCAGTAATCTAATTGATAAGATTGTTATTTAAAATGTTAACATTTATATCTATTTTTATTCTTCATATACATAATGAGCACAAAATTCAAAACTAAAACATTTACATTCTAATTAGTTGCGAGACAAGAAATATTTTAGTTCATTCTTTGCATTGGTGTTAAAACCATATTTCGATATCACCATATGCCATAATAAACACAAGTTGACAAGTGGCACCACAAACAACAAAATATAGATTCTGTTATCATCAGACGTCCCCTAAAGTATATGACGTTATAAGAATAGAATAAACACATGACTTGCATGTAACTTCATTTTAAAGTTGATAGTTATTGTTATTTAAAAATTTTTTATTTTTCAGTACTTAGAAAAAAGTAGTACATAAATATATTGTTAATTTTTTAATTTACAGTTATACTTAAGTTATTTTGAGTGAAAGTTTTGTAATTGTAATGTAAAAACATTTACTTACCTGGGGTAATAATAATACCAATGTTGCTTCCTTGCACGTGATAGTCTAAACTCAGTTTATTTTACGTTATGTCGTTCTAAAGTTACTGTAACTAAACAAGAATTGCGTTAAATTAACACCATTGGCCATTTCTGCAAGTGCTTTGCAGTTGCATCCAATCTATTGGTCAAATTAGTCCAGTATTATATCCGGAATTTAGAAATAAAGTAATTAATTCTTTTCTACAAAAATATTTAAGAAATGTAAAATTGTAAGATGATGCAAAAGTTTTTAACATCTCTGTACATACACTGATAGAAATAATTTCTGTTTGGATTTGAGACAGTTATGTTATATCATATCCGAATAGGATATTTACAAATGTAGGTAATTTTGTAAAATCTTGAATTTTACTTATTAATATTTTACCCATAAATGTAAAATTGGTGTTTTGTTTAGTTTGCCCTATATAACATTTATTGCAATATGATTGCAAAAACAAAAAATCAAAATCGGCTTTTGCTTGTCATCATATTAATACTGGCCACCATTTCAATTTTAGTAACACCATCATCTTAGATGTGGACCCAAATACAATAAAAGATTAATATCTGAGATGATTTTCATCACTAGACATGACAACAATGTGAATTTTAATACAGACACTAATAACCTTAGTACTGTATACAATAATCTTATCAATAAAATGTCATGACTTCGATTTTTCATCCGTTACTTTTCAGTGCCAAAATTTTTGTATAGTTAGTTTTGGGTCTTTGTGATGTTTGTTATTTGTTGTAACTTTTGTTTGTTTTTTAAATAATTTACACAATTAATGTTTAAATACTACTTTATAATTGCCTGGTTGTGTTTATGGTTGTATTAATTATGTAGTGTTTTTATTAAATCAGTGGCTTGAGGAAGTGAACACAATAGTCCACGAAACGTCGCCTAAAAACACACTAAGTAATGTAAGAAGGATTTAAAATTGAAGATTTGCAGTGTATAGATACTTCCCGCAGAGACGACCGAGTGGCATCCTCTTTTAATTCTTTTGTAACAATTATTACTGTCATGATACATATTCCATATTTATTGTTGCTGACATGTCTGTTTTTTTTAATTTGTCTATTTTAGTACTCATCGCTTTTTCATAATGCTAAATTCGGTATAAAAATATACGAAATGACAGGGATAGTTATTTTAGATGGTGTTAACAAATAACTATAAAGTATTGCTTTCATTCTTTCAAGAACCGAGTAACGACTCAAAAGATGAAGTTGGGGAAAAAGCATCTGGACATTTGCAGAAACTCATTCAGTTTGAATCATTTTTTCTACTGAAAAATTTGATAAAAATTTTGGAAAAAATAGATTGCGTCGACTAAAAACATATCTCAGATCGACGATGTCCCAAAGACATTTCAATAATTTTCTTCGGAAAAATGTAGTGAATGTGAATAATGATTTATCTTTTTTTAAATTTTCATTTGATAATTCTTAGTTTGGTGAGTCTTGTTTTCGTTAATATTTGAGTTTATTTTGATATTACCCACGCTTATTTGTTGTTATCTAATTGTTTTTTGTTCTTATTTATTTGTTTGTTTTTATCATCTGTGATCTCTCTTCTATATGTTTCTGTTGTTTTCATTGTTTTACATTTTTAAGCTATGATAAGACTTCCCTGTCTTTAATTTTTTATATTTATTTGCTATATACTTTTCTATATATCCACTAAGTTTGTTTTTATTTATTTTGATTTATTTGATACACCATTTAATGTTCCTTTACTGCCATCATTTTTTAACGCTAGCGGTGGAAAATTGATTGCAATTGCCGACCTTCAAAAAATCGTCGATTTAAAAATACCAATATTACAATTGTCGTCGTGGCGTGTGTTGGTCAAAGGGTATTGAATTAACTATCACTGGTCAAAAACCCGAAAACTAAAGGGAATCTCGCGAAGCTCCTAGTATTCTCGTCCTGTTAATCTTCTTCCTATTGATTATTATAGGAAGTTCGGGATCAGTTTCACAGCCGGGATTTTTGCCTACAACGTTTGCTAAACAATTAATTTAATAAGTCTACCATACAAAAATTAGAGTAACAATCAAAAGTAAATATTTAGAAAAAAGTTTTGTTAAAGTAAATCTATATTTTTCTTTAAATTTCCACTTAAAGTTTACATTTTGGTATACGATTTTGGTTGCCTACTTTTTCAGTTAGCGAGAAGCATTACATTTTTATCTATGTCGGCAGCTTTGTAGTTTATTTATGTTTTGTTATTTTAATCAAATATTATCGTCCTTCAGCTTCCTTTATATCCATGTATTACAATAGTCTTTAGTAGAATTTGTGCTGTCGTTTTACATATTATCAGTAGTGGATGTGGGCAGTTTGTCGTTTTTACTATTTGCGGTGACGTAATTAAGTCTATTAGTGGCGATGTGCATACAAAAATTGTATTTAGCCGTTGGCAATAAATTTGGAAGTTAAGCAACAAAATTTTTTAATATTAAAGGTTTATTTTATATTATGTAACAAAACACCATCTTATAAAAATTAATTTTCTACACTATAACTAATTAAGACTTACCTACATAAACCAAAGTACAAAAATTAATAAATTCCAATTTGTGTTTAGACATTTAAAAATTGCAAACATATCTACGCAATCTAGCAGTAGCGGATTTAGGTCGGACTGCGCCCTAGACCCCGTCCAAAAAAGCGCTTTTTACTATATAGTAAAACATGTAATATACGATTATTAAAAATACGTATACCACGGTACACAAAAATATATAAAATGTACAAGAAAAGTGATTACAGCATCGAATTTGAAATTTTAATGCTTTATAAAATTTTTTGAATTTAATCTATACTTTTTAATTTATACAATTTAAAAGAAAATGACTAAAATTTTGGTTTATAGATAAAATCCCTTTTTGGATATACATTAATAAAAATAACCCGGTTTGTAAATTTTTGCATTGTTTTTATAGTTTTTTAATCATCTTTCACCTATTATGTTCCGTATAGGTACTTTTCTGTGTTTTCTTAACCGCTTTATTGATTTGGCAAATTCAATATATAAAAAATAAAATCCTAAATTTTTAATGAACAACTTATAAGACAATAATAAGTAAATATTCTTATCTTAAAATCTGTAAATTCACTCTATTTTGATTCAAAACTGAGTGACACTGCATTGTCAAAAAACTGATATTATTGAGAAGCTAAATATTTAATTCATTTTACAATCAACGAAAATACACAGTACAGTACAGTAATAACATTCTGCTCTTGGATCAGATGAGAAAGAAACTCCCGTAAACAACATACCCAAGCAACATTTTATAACCGTGGTTACGTTGTAACCAGTTGCAAATTAGTAACATTAGCACCATGGTAAATAAACCGTTGCAGCAACGTAGCAGCAACTTTCGTAATTTACTGAGGTTTCAAATCTATTACAGAAATAACCACTTTACAACTATGGTTAGAAGTAAGTTTTTCTTAAACCCTTATGTAACTACAGTGTCAATTTAGTGACATTAAAACCTTCATTTTGGTTTCGAGTGTAACAGTCTTGAAACTATGGTTACAAATGTGAATTTCTAAAACTACACTACAGTGTTAATCTATACGTTCACACAGCAACAGAAGAAGTGCATTTTACGAGATTTTTATAAGACACATAGTCCGTTATCGTTATCCAATAAACAGTACCGAAAGTGTTTCTAATTCAAAACTACGTAAGTACAATTATTGGTATATTATATTATTATAATTTTAATCTTGCATTTAAACTACTGTGTCTAATTTAACCAACGTTGAAGAATTAGTTGCTAATTATAAGTAAGCAAATTTTAAATTGATTTTATTTTCTTCTAGGATAAAATAGAATTTGATTGCAAGGACATTACAATATTAAATACAGTGATTAGAACGCGTAAATTAGATCGCCATTGCGAACACCTATAATCTTTAAAAAACCAGTCAAGATTATGATCATTGAACCGATTATAATTGCACATGTGCATTTGTAGCCTAATACAAATATTTAACTAAGAATTACGTAGACGCATTAAACTATAACATGTGGGGAATATCTTAATCCGCCATGGTCTTTTAACACAAAGACATTTTTCTCTTAACAAATTTATGCATTTACTATTTACAACATTTATAAATAATAGACATAATCAGCTTTTCTTGAAAATTTGCCGTAAAAACATGTTTACTGGTACCCACTTGCAACAGATGTAAAAATTCTTTTATTATACTTTTTTGTTTGAATTTAGTTCTATAAGAAACTATAAAAGTTTAAATAATGTACATTTATTATAACTTTTTATATATCTGTATCTTTTTATTAATATATTTTTATCTCTATTTTTGTTTTAATCTTTATGATGCACTTAGTAACTAAAATCTTGGATAAGTTGCTTAACAAAGCGGTTATAAAGTAGTTTCAAATAATGGTAACGGGCATGTTTTCAAAACAGTTACATAGCAGTTGCTACAAACGGTAACTACAATGTTACAAATCAATTACAAAACCGTGATGATAAACCATTACAGAAACGATTCAGAATAGGTAAAGATGATTTGTAAAAAACCGTTATAGCAACGCTGCAAAACAGTTACAAAGTAGTAATTGCAACGGTTTCAGACGTTGTAAAACGGTTATAATATTACTGCAGTTGCCTTGCAACTGACCAAATCCGGTATTGACAACGTATCAGGAAAGACTCAGCAACTATTCTGTAACTAAATACCTTACTGAAACCATAGTTGCAAGAGAGTTTTACAACCGTTTTGTAACTGATTTTTGCTACTTGGGTATAAATAAAATGACTAGCTTTTATAGGTTTGATTCGTGAACATATTTCTGCCAAGTTTAGCCATAAATACAGACATAAAAGTTGTAACTTAGTTTAAGTGGTTTAAAATTTGATTTTGACACGAACGATACGTAATGTCGTTCTCGTGGGCTAACAGAAGTATAAAATTCTGTTCAAATTTGGATAAAAATTAATGTACGCACTAATAGTTAAAATCGAGTAAAAATCACTTGCTAGTTTTGTGCCGCGGGTAGTGTATTGCATGTCGTTAGCGTTAAACAAATTTGTATGCAAAAATAGTTGCACTTTTATTTTTTGATATGTTCTTATAAGTCATATGTTCTATCTGTAGACAGATTTGCATGAACATTTATTCGTGTACTCATAGTTTAAATTGAGTTTGAAATTATTTTGATACATGCGTTTTGTGTTGTCTGCCACGGACAAGAGATTATCTGCCGTTCGAGTAAAATAACTTTCTATACAAAAATCTGTTCTGTTTGACTGCTAAATGTTATAATCAATAGTTTTGACTCTGTTGGGTTTTATCGAGTATGCTGTTAACGCAGTAAGTTATCTTTACAAGTTGTATTTTTCCTGGTGCACTAAAATTATTTAAGCGTCTTTGCACCGTTTTGTGAATTTCACAGGAATCAGTTAATTCAATTATTTTTTTAATTTTCCATGTAATAGAAAAATTGACATTACGGCAACTTTCTAACACTGGCTAATAGTATTGTAACGTTTATTATTAAAACTAACTAATTTATTTATACTAAAAATATGTACACGTTTATTATTATTAACCGAACTAGTTAAATCTAAGGATATTTAATAGAAACACTTACAATAATTTATATATAGTGCTATTACTGATACGAAAATAAGATAAAATCCGCGGATAACTTCACACACTTGCTTAACACTTATTGTTTACGTTAAAGTCACGTACCAAATTATTTATCTCACACGCGTTAATCACCTATTTATTTAAACTTGAGTAATCTTTTTAACACTGCCGTCTTCGAATTACTAGAAATAACTCACCTCTGATTTCTTTGTGCCGCATTTATACATTTTGGAAATCCTTCTCGAATGTTCCATATCTTTCGGTACGCGTTCTGGAAATGTACAAAAACCTCGCGAAGGCTTTCGAAGTTGAGAATAACTTCTCGAGCGTTTTAGTATATTATATACCAAGGTATAGAAGTGCATAATTACAACCTAAGCGACAAATTAAGTCGCGCAGGTTATAATCATCTTTGATCTATATACAATTTTTTCCACTAGTAGAGTTATTAAAATCTTTTTTTAAGTTTAAGATGTTAATTTCAAATTAAAAATCAAAGTAGTGATTTTGACAGTTGTCATTAGTTTAATAGAATTAATTTTGACGTAATTCGTAACTGTGATTTCTAATACCGAAATAAATAGATAAAGTAAGTTTTTTTTGCTAAACTTACTGAATTATTTAAAAACATTATTACTTTAACTATTGATTATATTGAATTCAGTTAAAATTCACATTTAATTAAGCGTGAACTTCAAATAACTTACCTTTTTGAAAATCAAATTAATTTGTTTAATAAACGATTTAACTTTTTAAAATAACATTAAACGAAATCTCTTGCCCCTGGTAAACAGTTTTGTAAACTTTTTTTGTTGATAACTGTTATAGAATTATCAGAAACCGTAAATGTTAATAATAAATTATTATTGACCTACGATTAAAAAAGTGCAACTGCACAACCTACTATATACGTAATAATGAAAACCTATACAACTATAATAGACTTGCTGAATAGATAGAAATAAATACCTCCAACTAAAAAATAGGGTGGAGTTATGTCAAGTCAGATTTACATACACGAATAATCAAAATGCATACCCATATGCATATCTGTATTGTTGGTTGCCTATACGGTAGTCAAATTATTTTTCGTAGATCAATAATTAGGTATAGAAATGATAATTTATTGGATATTATAAAAAAGTCTTTTCTAATATTTTATTTTTTTCCAGTCTACTTCAATTTACGTTCTGTAATACTTTATAGTAATGCTATCATAAATTTACTTTATTCGTACATAATTAATTATATTGTTTACTAAAACTTATTACAATTATTGTAAAGTTTAATTCTTATAAACTAAAACAATAAATTAGTATTACAACGCTTTTACAACTTTTGCAAAAAATTTACCTTCAGTAGGTAAAAACAGAGAAATAAAAGACAAAATCGGCAAAATACAAAATGAACTAAAAAAGATGAGCGACATATGGAAACAACACTACCAAGAAACGCTATATACAAAAGAAGGGGAAATGCAAAAAGAAGAAAGACAACTAGATTAAGAAGAAAAGAACTGCCCCAAATATAAAGAAATACAAGAAGAAATAAGAAAATTAAAAAATAGAAAATCACCAGAGCAAGACAAATCAAGACAGAACTGCTAAAATATGGAGAACAGCAGATAAAAGCTCAGATACGTCACTTGATCAAACAAATATGAAGACGAAACAAGATGCCAAAGGACTGAAACACTGGTATAATAACCTCAATATATAAAAAAAAGGGGAAAAGAAAACTGCAATAATTATAAGCCAGTAGCTCTGTTAAGCATCATCTATAAAATCTTGGAAAATCTGATGAACAAAAAGCTAAAGACTTGTTCTCAAAATATACTTGGGGACTACCAGAATGACTTCAGATTATATATGCCATACACACCCTAGAACAAATAATTCAAAAAAGTGGGAATACAAAAAAGAAATACATATTATGCGAAGTAATAACATTCTGCTGAACTTTCATTGTTTATTATTTTGAAATGAATATACACAACGTTTCGATTGCTGTGGTATCTGCAATCGTCATCAGGTGAATACTGACGACCTGATGACGATTGCAGATACCACAGCAATCGAAACGTTGTGTATATTCATTTCAAAATAATAAACAATAAAAGTTCAGCAGAATGTTATTACTTCGCATCAAGCAACATTGTTTAATACATTCAAACATACATATTATATTTATAGATTTGAATGGCCTTTGATTCAGTGAGCAGGAAAGAACTAATAAGAGAACTGGAACTTTTAGGAATACTTGGAAAACTATAAGCACTGTTAAAAATGACCCTAATAAATACAAATACGCCAGTGAGATTCCAAGAAGCAACAACAAAATCTTTTGTAATAAATAAAGGATTGAAATAAGGAGATTTCTTATCTCCATCCATATTCAATCTAGTACTAGAACGAACAGCTAAATTAGATAGAAAAATATCATGAACAACCAAATACAAATAATAGCGTACGCAGATGACAGCAATCATAGAGAATAGAAAGAAACATATTAAAACAGCTGTAGACCAACTAGATAAAGAAGCAAAGAAAATTAGTATGAAAATAAACGAAGTAAAAACAAAATACATAAAGATAGGGAAAGAACACGAGCACGCACAAAATTACTTAAAAACACATTTTTGAGAGTCGACTGCTTTAATTATCTAAGAGTCACGATGGGACAAACCGAAGAGAATAAAGTGAAAGAAAAATTGCAAAAAAGGCATAAGGCATACGGAAGAAATAAAACTCTACTAAAAAGCAAAGCGTTAAGTAAACCAACAAAAATAAAATTCTATAAGATCCTGATACCACCTATCATAACCTATGTGTTGGAAACAATAGCGATAATAAACAAAAAAGAAAAAGACCTAAAAATTATAGAACGGAAAATTATTATAACAATATTAGGACCAAACACAACAAGAGATAGAGAAATAAGTGCGTAAGTGTCATGGTGCTATACCGGTTGTTTAAGATAGACTCAACATCCTCTATCAAGTTCCACCGCAATTATAATGTTTACTTTTTGATTTGATCTCTTTGTTACTATATTCAATGTGCAGACATTTTGCTTCCACCAGTTTCACGTATAAGCAAATTGATCTAATTACGAACAACTATACGTTAAACTTTTCAAACTAACCATCTGGAGAAGTTGTTAAATAACCATATTCTTTACCAATAAATAAACCTTTTTAATCTTTTACCATATTATTTTGCATCAGGTATCACACTTCAGCAACTGATCGGTGCATACCTTGCATACTCCACTACTAAAGTTGTACATTGAATCCCAAGAATAATAAAGCAGACAAGAGTTTTGTTCTGTTGCCTCATTCTATATTACTTTGTACGCTTTATAGGTCATTCAAATGCTTCTAAAATTACATTTATTTTTTGAATTAAAACATCGTGCCTATAATATAAAAACTTACTATTTTTTTTATAGTTGAATATATAAATATCGTGTAATTAACAAACGTGGAGTAAGGATTTTTTCGTGGATAGTTTTTTCGATTCGAAAATAAAGAAATTAACATGACCAGCCTGAACCCAAGTTTCGTCCAAATAATATATTTTCTTGTCCTCTTCCTTATACTTCCTTGTGATATCTTTTTCTCCATGCTATAATTTAATTTTTTTGTTGCGATTTTTTTTGTACCTATAAAATAAGGTATATTACAAACACAATACACTTTTGTTTAACTAACCTAAACCCAATTTCTTTAAATAATGTTCGTAACGTACTTTTTTTAAAGTTTGCAAATTCTCATCTTTGATAATACAAGCCATAACTTTTTACAGTTGGTTGTTAATTACATAAATAGAACAAATGCACAATACGTCTGAGGGCACTTTTCATTCCGTCGGTAACATTATCTAATATTGGTTTTGATCAACATTACACTTTCGGAGAATACAGTACGTGATCTGTGTTATATTCAGTTAGCACGTTGTATACACTTATGTAAATAAGTAAAGTTAATATAAATTTTCACATGTAAGTATATAAAAAACGCAAATAAAATCAAGGGTTACGTTACTGGCTGCTGTAGCTGTAAATTTAGTATAATCTGTTTTCGAATTAGATACTTTGACTTTGTTTACAAGTTTTATAGATATTTAGAATACTTTCTTTATCATACACTGATAAATGTTTCGCTTTACGTTTTTTTATTAGCGAAAGTTTCATAATAATGTATTAGATAACCTATAAAAATGTTTTTACAGTTGGTAGGTATTTTAAAAAAAAATTATTTCTTACCTTGAAAGCAACAGTATCAGTTTGTCTTTCTAAAAATTATTTAAAAAAATTAATTGTGTACACTAGACTGAGCCAAAAAAAACGAACAATTTTTTACTGTACTGTAAAAATATTGTTTACGATGTCAATGTTACGGTTTACCCTGTACATATTAACTTTGTATTTGTACTTGTGGATAATTGTTATCTAAGCGCAACGCAAGTGTTGTAAAACTTGTTAGTTTATGCATTATTGTATTTTGTTAGACTAGTTTTAAGTTATTATTATAAGACGCAGCATTGCAAGTAAGGATTTAATCTTTTAATTTATTTTATCTTTGTAATGTTAAGTTACGCTGATTAATTATTAATTTATATTTAATTGATTTTTCAATAATTATTAATTTTAGGCGTATTGGTAGACTTGACAGTGACGGCAAGCGCGAGAATGCTATATTTCTCTAGTATTTTATTATTCTTCGGTCATCTTTCAAGTCTACCAGTTATTTACCATATACTAATTGTGTCATTATTATCTAGCGTTCCTCTTAGTGAGCCTCTGCAGTAGGTACCCTGCGTACGCTCGGTGGTCGTCGCGCCCGGACCCGGCGCCTGGTGAAATATAAAGTGGCTGGAATGGAAGACGTAGCTGCCCCTAACTCATGTTTATTACCTGTACAGGTTTTATTTTTTATTTAATTAAGCAGCATTGCGAATCGCATTTTTTTAAATTTTTTTACATCTACGCATGTCTACGTAACGGATTTACCTTTATGGTTTTATCGGGAAATTTTACCCCCAGTCTTCGTTACAAATGGTAGCAGAGCGTGGTTATTTAATTAATAGTTGTTTTTAGACATGTAGTGGATTGATAATAATTGATAAATTAATTTATGTAAAATCGTAATCGCTTGTACGTTGCATGTATTTTCCTATAAGTATTTATCAGAAGGTTAAATTCTTAATGTTATCGTAGTTCACAAACATCGTTACCATTTTATTCATATCATTTAACACTAAATTTATTTGTACCTTAAACGTTATTATTTAATTTTTATGTACCGTAGATTAAGAAATCGTACAATATCGCTTAGAATGGCCGATCCGAGTAATCCGGAAGTTCCTACTGTTTCCAAAACCTCTCACGAATTTGAATCCGAATTTCAACCACCCGTGAGACCTTTTTCTCCAAATATTATCGTTAATAAATCACTTAGCTTTCCAACGGTAAAGAGTAAAACGCGAAGCACTTCAGCTGTTAAATCAAAGCGTTATTCTACTGTTGAATCACTTACTGCTATTATTAACGATTTACGCATTTCACAAGAGAGTCATTCAGCTATTTTACAATTGAACAAAGACGTAGTCGACCTTGCTAAAAGAGTAGCTCCTACTTCTATAAAATTTTCAGTTAATACAAATGAAATTTTATCAAAGATACCTACTTGTTCACATACCAATCCAGAATCCATATTAAAATTTTTGGTAGCCGTGGAAAAAACGTTAATGATTGCAGATATCGACCTAAATAGTTTTTTCACCGCTTTAATTACGAAAGTAGATTCTTCCATTGCCACCTGGTGGTCATCTTCAACGCAAAATAGTTGGTGTCAGATCAAACCTTTGCTTATTAATAAATATCTTTCCAGGTCAGACATAATCCTTTTAACAGATAAATTTGTGAATCGATCGCAAGGTCTAGCTGAAGGGTTCGATGAATTTGTTTGTGAAATTAAGGCCATGATTCAGGCGTTAAATTTAGATTACACCGAGGAACATGTTTGTTCTATAGTTTGGGCACGTTCTAATGCAGACACTTATGATTTAATCAAATTTTTTACCCAACCTCTTACGTACGATGCATTAGATTCTGTTATAACGAGAATCCAAGGTATTCTTCGCAGATCTCAGGAGTTTTCTTCGTCCACTCTCGAAACCCCGTCGACGAGTCGGCAACCTCCAGTTCTGCCTGGGCGCAGCGCCTCTAGTCCGCGTCCTCCACGTCCACAATGTCGCTATTGCCGTAATTATGGTCACCTAATTCAAGATTGCCGAAAGCGCCAAGCGCGAGAAGCATCTTATCCCCAATGACTATTGGCAAGTTCTAAAGGCCGCGTTGACAGTAATGTCGTTCCAACGCGAATGCCCTTTATATACGTAGATATTTTTCATTTTAAATTAACTGCATGGTTGGATTCAGGTTCTACCTTCAATTTTATATCTCCTAAAATAGCCTATAAAATAACTTCGCTAAATCTCGCTAAAACAAAGTCCATCTCAGAAATCGTTTTACTTCCTGATGCTTCGTTTATTAAAATCGACAAATCAATGAAATTATTCGTAAAAATTGCTCATTTTACATGGCCTGTAATCTTCTTAATATTGCCCAAGATGAATCTTGATTTAATACTAGGATCTAAAACCTTGGCGCGAATGAAAGCTATTTTAAATATTTCAGATGCTACTCTTACATGGAAGTTTAACTCTGAAATTTCCGTTCCGTTTATCACTCCGAAAATAAATAGAAGTAATATTTTAAGCGCGATTTGTGAAACGAAGTACTCTTTACAACCGCATGAATTGCAAAAACTTAATCAAACTATTGCTAGCTATCCTGACGTTTTAACTAAAAGAATCGGGGCGGCGTTAGGATTTGAATATTCTATAAAAGTGACTTCAAGTAAACCCGTTTATAAAACCCCATTTTACTTAAATCCTATAAGGCAACAAGAACTTGATCTTCATGTAGATAAACTACTTGAGAACGGAATTATACGCCCTAGTCATTCAGAATTTGCCAGTCCCGTGTTTTTAATTAAAAAGCGTGATAATTCTAACCGGCTAGTTGTCGATTATCGTGCTGTTAATAAGATCATAACTTATGATCCATTTCCTCCTGCTAATCAGCAAACGATTTTTACGTTTCTACAAGATGCAAAAATTTTCACCTTGTTTGACATGAATTCCGCCTTTCTCCAAGTTCCCTTGTCAGAAAATTCAAAAAAATATACCGCTTTCGTTACTTATAGAGGTCACTATGAATATAACTTCTTACCCTTTGGTTTAAAAATTAGCCCAACAGGACTGAACCGTCTTATTGCCTCAGAGTTTGCAGATATTCGATTTCGATTTTTTATAAATTATTTTGACGATTTTATAATATTTTCTAAAACACCTTCAGAACATATCGAACATCTTAAAATCGTTCTCAATCGATTTCGGAAATGCGGATTAACAATTAACCCCGACAAAACAAAATTTGCAATGGGTTCTCTTAAAATTCTCGGACATATCGTGTCTGCGCATGGTGTAGCTTTAGACCCTGAAAGAGTGTCGGCTATTAGAAACTTACCCGTACCTAAGAACCTTAAACAACTTCAGCAATTTATAGGAGTAGTTTCCTTTTGCTCCCAATTTATAAATAAATTTTCAGAAATTGTTGCTCCATTGAATGAGTTAAAGAAAAAACATGTTAAGTTTTGTATTACTGATTGTCATAAAAACGCCATTACTAAATTAAAAGATGCAGTAACAAATGCTCCAGCTTTACGCACGCCGAATTTTCATAATCAGTTTCTCGTCAGAACAGATGCCAGTCTTATTGGTATTTCAGGTGTCCTAATGCAAAACTTTGATGATGGTATTCATCCTATTTCTTTCGCGTCTAGGAAACTTTCTAATACTGAGCAAAAATATTCCACTTACGAAAGAGAATCGTTAGCAGTAATATTTGCATTAGATCGGTTTAAAGATTACCTTACTGATTCAGAATTTATTTTAGAAGTAGATTGTGATGCAATTAGATGGCTTTATAACAACCCATCGCAATTATCCAAATTCGGAAGATGGTTGTTAAAATTATCAAAATTTAATTTTGTGATTAGGCACATTCCGGGCAAGGAAAATTCAGTCGCGGACGGATTATCGCGTCTTTTTGAAATACCCGAAAGTTCTCCCTCGATGAAAAACAACGGTTTTCCAAATGATTATACTCACACTTCTCAGCTCAACTCGCTTCTAGATATCCCAGAGTCTTTTATCAATATTGAGAAGCAACAACACAACGATGAATATTGCAAATTCATTTTGAACCGAATTAAAAACGGGGAAAATGTTAAAAACTTTGCTGTTCAAGGCGGGTTGTTGATTTATCTAGCGGGACGAAGGAAATTAAAACGAGTCGTTATACCTGAGAAATTAAAAGCAATGATAACATTTTATTTCCATGATTCATGCATTGGAAGTCACAACTCCATCACCAAAACGTATCGCGCTATAGCTAAGCGATTCTGGTGGCAAACTCTTTATAAAGACGTTAGAAATTATGTTTCTTCTTGTGAACTCTGCCAGCAATGTAAACCCGCTAATACTAAAGTTAATACATATTTAGCTAGCTCACCTCCTCAAACTATTTGGGAAAAGATTTATATTGATTATGTAGGGCCCATCATTACTTCTCATCACGGATTTCGATTTATTTTTGTTTGTGTTGACGGATTCTCTAAGTGGCTTAAGACTTTTCCTACTCGTAGAGCTACCGCAGAGGTTACGGCCAAAGCGCTTACTGACTTATTCTCGACTTATGGTCCACCTAAGGTTCTTATCTCTGACAATGCCAAATGTTTTAAGAGCAACACAATTGCTCAGTTATGTACCCATTGGGGCATTCGACAGGCTTTCACATCCCCTTACCACCCAAGTTCAAATCTTAGTGAGCGTTGTAACCGAAACTTAAAGTACAATTTAACTCTTTTGATTAAACAATATTCCTTAACGCATAAAGCATGGGACCAAGTCCTTCCTTTCTTCAATCTTAATTATAATTCTTCGTTCCATGAAGCTATAGGTTCATCTCCGGCTTCGGTTTTCCTTCACAGAGAAATCAACACTCCTCTAGATAATTTATGGAATCTCGAATCTTTCCTATCTTTGCCTGCTCCCTTAACTACCGAACAAATTCAGTCTTGTCTTCAGCAGGCTCACGAACGGGCCAAAAAGTATTATAATAGAGGAAAGATTCCCGTTAATAAATTTTTCGTTGGCCAACAAGTGCTTGTGAGAATATTTCCCACTCAAATTCCTACCGTTTCAGACTCTAAATTTATACCTCAGTGGTCTACTCCCAAAATTATTAAAGCATTTACTTCGCCCGTAACTGTGCTCCTGGAAGATCCCAAGTCTGCTGAAATAAGTAAATCACACATCCAGTTCCTAAAGGCCTATAAAACACCTAACGCATCTTCATAAAACGTTTAAGTCACACATCATCACTAATTGTTGTTTATTTATTTTTCCTTTTACTCATTGTCTACAGTCGATCTTTATTTCCTTACGCTTCGCTCTCTTTCCGTCGGGGAGACTGTTACGGTTTACCCTGTACATATTAACTTTGTATTTGTACTTGTGGATAATTGTTATCTAAGCGCAACGCAAGTGTTGTAAAACTTGTTAGTTTATGCATTATTGTATTTTGTTAGACTAGTTTTAAGTTATTGTTATAAGACGCAGCATTGCAAGTAAGGATTTAATCTTTTAATTTATTTTATCTTTGTAATGTTAAGTTACGCTGATTAATTATTAATTTATATTTAATTGATTTTTCAATAATTATTAATTTTAGGCGTATTGGTAGACTTGACAGTGACGGCAAGCGCGAGAATGCTATATTTCTCTAGTATTTTATTATTCTTCGGTCATCTTTCAAGTCTACCAGTTATTTACCATATACTAATTGTGTCATTATTATCTAGATCGTTACAATCGCTATAATCTCCAGAAAAATTCTGTGAATAAACTTTATTACGAGAGCCATTCATTTATTTCACAACAAGAAGGTCTATTCTACAAATCCATATTTCCGGCGATCCTCTTAGTGAGCCTCTGCAGTAGGTACCCTGCGTACGCTCGGTGGTCGTCGCGCCCGGACCCGGCGCCTGGTGAAATATAAAGTGGCTGGAATGGAAGACGTAGCTGCCCCTAACTCATGTTTATTACCTGTACAGGTTTTATTTTTTATTTAATTAAGCAGCATTGCGAATCGCATTTTTTTAAATTTTTTTACATCTACGCATGTCTACGTAACGGATTTACCTTTATGGTTTTATCGGGAAATTTTACCCCCAGTCTTCGTTACATCAATAAAAAAATTATCCTGAAAGTTTGAGCCCTTAATAATAATATTAAGGGGTGTATCGTTATAATTATTGATTTTTTTTGACAACTACCGCATTTTTTACTCAATACTCGGAAAACATCAATTTTAAAAATTTTTCCATTACAAATTCCTAAAGAGAATTGAATTCCCTACAAAAAAGTATAATCGAGCCTCAAACATTGAATTATTTTTTCAATTTTTCTATTTGGGTTTTGGATTTTTGTGACTACCAAAAATATAAATATTTTTGTAGAACAAATTATTATTATTTAGTAAAATTTAATGCTCTACAAAAACAGTCTCTTTTAATTTTTCATTAAATATACTCCTTTTAAAGTTATTCGACGTTGAAATTAAATTCAAAAGTAATTAACCGTTTATTTTGTGTTTAATATAACTGTTTGACAAATTTAAGACTCAAATATTAAAAATACCTTTATTTCGGCAAATTTTTTTTCAAAAAATCAAAATTTATCTATTTATTACTTCATTAAAACCACCGTTTATTCACATAAATTTATTTTTACTGTATTTAATTAACGTCAATAGTCAAAAAATTCGACTTCTTAATCATAAGTTATTTATTTGTTTAGTTATGTTCTTTTATTTACAGAAAAATATCGAATCGTGAGTTTGAATGATAAGTGCTAATGAAATTGATAAAAAATTATTTTGTATCTATATTTTCAACTTATCTTTTACAGAAAAAAGTTTATAGTGTTTTAATTAACATTAAATTGAGACAAACAATCAGTTTTTAGACACTTGCCAACATAAATGTCAAACTGTTTTTGAGAGATTTTGTGACTTTGGAGACCTCGTAGTCTCTGTTTAAAGAATAAATTGTTATATTCAACTCGTTCCTAAAGTGTGCCTTTCTCTCTCGAACCCTTGTTTCACCAGAGCTCAAAAATGCCCACTTATGAAAAAAAAGTTCAATTTACACAAAAACTCGTTAAATAAAGGCCTACATTCGTATTGATTTATTTTACAGCATAATCGTTCAAAAAAATTACTTTTTCGAACGAGGCTGATAAAGTCTATAGGAACTTTCCCTAGTAGCACAAAATATATGTACGATATTCTAATGATCTTGGTACAATATTTAAAGTGGGCTAAATATTGCTTGGTGTAATAGATATATTATTGATATTGTTAAATTGTATAATACTAATATTTTAAAAATATATACGTACAATACATTTTAATGCATTTCATAATTATTATTATAAAATACAGATTTTTTAATACAACTTGGTAGAGTAACTTTTCAGATGCCATCAGAAAACAACATCCTAATGTAACGGATTGTACATACGTAAATTCGTTGTGTTACATTTGACATACTTTAGAACAGAGGTTCCCAAACTTTTTTGTGTCGTAGACCCCTTGACATATTTTTCGGTTTTGGGTAGACCCCCTACTTACCTGATATTGATTTTTTGTAAATTTCTAACTGTAGTGAAGTTTAGTGTTAAAAAGTTATTATAAAAACACTACACGTTAAGTTTTATACATTTATTAATTAAATTTAAATTCAAACTACTCAAAATAAAATTTTGTATCTGATATATAAAATATACGTAACATAAAATAAACAGAAATAAACTAAGCAATAAGTAAGTGTTTTTAGTGAGAAAAATGAACCTGATGCTTTAATATTAAATAATCAAATCTCCTCGGCTAATAATGTCCAGTCTGTTTCTTTTTTTCGTTAGGATATCTGTAACAGCGCTGAACCCCTTTTCCACTAGGTATGTCGATAGAAAGAAAATCAAAAATTTTCTTGCTATATTTCATAATACGGGATAAGTAACGGGTATGTTGTTTTGCAGCCAGAATTGCTGATATCCGTTTTCAAACTGAACCTTAAGTTCTTCGTTTGTACTTAGTTCAGTCAGTTCTTCTTGTATTATGACATTCGTTTCTTTTATGTCACCATATGGGTTAATTCTCATCCTCAATTCTAGTTTCAAAATCTGAATAAAAGGCATTAGATGTTGAACGTAGGCTGAAACGTCGTCTTCCTGGCAGTTTGTCTGTGACAAATTGGGGAACTGGGAAAATTCGCCCCGTCCAATATTTTGCTTTATTAGTTTAACTCTGGCAAGAAACGCTGATAAGATGGACTTTGTTTTAATCAAATTTAGACTGTCGCCTTGTAACTGCACATTAACCATATTAAATTTTGTAAACAAATCTGTTAAATAGGCGATGTCTGTTTTCCACTTCACTAAATTGTCTTTTAAAATGTTATCTTTAGTATCCAGAAATTCTAAAATAGTCTCAAAAATTGCAAAAAATCTTGTCAAACATAAGCATTTCGACAACCACCGTACTTCAGTGTGAAAGAGTAATTGATGAAAGTGTTCCGTCATTTTCTACACACAACTACGCAAACAACCGCGTATTCAACGCGTTGCTTTGGATTCAGTTTACTGCATTAATGACTAATTGAAGAGATTCATGCAATCTAACACTCAAATTTTTAGCAACTAAATGTTGTCGATGGATGACGCAATCTATTGCTAACACCCCTGACACATTCTGTTTTAAATGGCTTATGAATCCACGATAACGTCCAACTATGGCGGCTGCTCCATCTGTAGCTACTGATATTATATTTGATAAAAGGATTGCTTTTTCAATGAAGTAATCTTTCAAATTCAAAATGTTTGAATGTTTTGAAGATATGTTGACTTTAGATAATAATAAGTTTTCACAGGATAAAGTAACGGAAAATGTATATTGCAGTAAGTGTTTAGGTTTAGTAATTTTGAGATGTATACCAGGCAGTTTTTGTTGTACATTAGCTACGTTACTAGCAAATGCTGGAGTTGAAATTTTAATATCGAAAAGACATGGAGACTGAAACAGCTCTTCAATAGCACAAAAATATGTCAAAGATTTTATTGAAGAAAAAAAATAGCTCGTATGATACAAGGCGGTCAGAATTAGTAAAATTAAAGAAAATTGTTTTTATTAATTTCTTGGTTCATGACGATTTTTCGTTTTATTAGTGGTAACACAGGTTCCACTATTATAAATGCTTAGATTTAATAAATTAATCTTGACTTTGTTAATAATAAACAAGTACTGAGTTGATTTATTTTCTTTGAATCTAGTAAAACTTTTATCGGACTAATACCGTAAAGACTTATTTTCCGAAGTGACATCATTAACCTAAATATGTCAAGGACGATAGAATATGAAAGTACTATAAACAATATTTTGCTAAACTGCGCTTGACGGCGAATTCTTATGCAGTGCTGGTTCATCATCTAGAAATCATAGCGCCAAGTGAACAATCCTATCGTTTTTTGGTGGTACTACAAAACCGTAATTGGTAAAGCTGTGATGTTTTACAGTTGGGTGTTTTTACCTTAATGTGGATGGAATATTAGAAGCAGAGGCATTTGCTAATATTTCAGGTATTAGAAAAATGACTGGTCCGTTAGGTTTTCCGACACCTTTAAAAACTTCCTTAGGATATATAGTTATGGGTAAAGATACTGTAAAAAACCCTCTAGGTTATTTACAATCATTTTGCATTTTTATTGACTCATCTGTGGAAAGTTTACTTAAAATTTCATTTTCTTTGAAAGAGCCACTTTCTGTGTATGAAATAAATACGGTCACATTTGGAACTTCAAGTTATCCGTATCTAACGCTTTAAACCATTCATCAATTAGCCTTAGATGAATCAAAATTGTTTACGCTTGCTTCAAAGCGTTGACTGAAGGAATGTATAAAGACTCGCAAAGCCTATGTTAAAAATCGTAGTCACTGCAGGATCCGAGATATAGGGGGCGCCATCGTATATTTTGGATCCGAGATTTTAGTTTATTGCCGGCAGTTGTAGCGTTTACATCGTACCGTTGACTGAACGATCGTACTTGTATTTATGCCGATAAAAATGAATACGACGGCGAACCATATTTGTATATACAATAACTGTTTTAAAAGTAACAGAGTTCATAAAAACATTAGTTTCTTTAAATTTCCTGTGAAAAACTGTAAAATAGCTGAGGAGTGGAAAAAAAACTCTGGAAATATCAAAATTGCGCTTATGGACGTTAAAGACCTAAAAAATAAACTAATTTGTGAAAAACACTTTTGTCCGGAAGATATTATTAAAAACGATAAGCGAAATTTGTTAAGAAAAGATGCAGTTCCTAAAATATTTACAGAAAAAGGTACCTAAGCAGTTTGTTTCTTTATTGATAAAATTTTTAAACATTCTTGGCACTCATATTACAATCTAATCATATATTATTTAATTTTATAGATAAAGATGAAGCATTATGTTCATCTGCATTAATTGTTGAAAATGATGATATTATTCGACCTTCGAGCAGTGGCTTATCTAAAACATATGTAAGAAAACTCTCTTTTTGCAGTTCAGATGATGATAATTTAACAACCAATTTAGATAAATTGCATTTACCAAGAATTACCTTTACTAGTTCCAGCACGGATAGTTCACCATCAAAATTAAGTGATCGAATTTTTGCAATGGAATCTCCTACCAAAACAGTATTGAAAAAACAGTGTAAAATATTGTCAAGTAAATTAAATGAGCAGAAAAAAAAATACAAAGCCAAACTCTCACAAGCGTATAGATTAAAGAAAAAAAATTCTTTTAGTGTAGGTGCGATGCTTAATAATTTATTATTAGGTAAAAGCACATATTTAAAAGTATTTGTAAATATGCAGTTATTTCATAAGAAAGGCGCCAAATGGACAAAAGCCGAACAACAATTAAGCCTTTCTTTACATTACAAATCTCCATCGGCTTATAAATTTATGTTGTATAATCTTAAATTGATATTACCTGCAATAAGAACAATTCAATTATGGTTAAAAGTTATCAATTTAAGAACAGGATGCAACAACAGTTTAACCAAAAAACTGTACTTAAAAGCAAAGACTATGGAAGAAAGAGAAAAAATGTGTGTGGTGCTGTTTGATGAGATTTCGTTGAAACGACAGTTAGAGTTTAACAAATCTGGAGACTTTGTGGAAGGTTACCATGATCTAGCCTCGCTGGGTAGAAATAATAAATAAAGCAAATACTGCGTTAGTGTTTTATATTCGTGGACTGCTGCATAATTGGAGAATACCTTTTTGCTATTTTGTTTCTGCGGGACCTGTCAGCAGCAATTCATTACAACTTATTAAACATGTTAAAAAATTGGAATAAATGACATTTAAACCAATGGCTTTAGTATGCGATCAAGGGTCGAATAATCGTCATGCATTCAATTTACTAAACGCCACTAAAGAAAATCCAGTGATAGACATTGATGGACAAAAGTTATTTACTTTATTCGACGTGCCCCACTTACTAAAAAGTTTGAGGAATAATTTAATGAATACGAGACTTCGATTTGTTGTTAACACTAGACCTATTGCATGGACCGATATAACAAAAACATATGAGATCGATCAACATAGTCTTACTACTAGGATGGTAAAAATAACTTCATCTCACCTTATGCCCACAAATTTTCAAAAGATGAGAGTTAAGTATGTGACACAAATTTTTTCGCATACCGTTGCTGCAGCAATTAAAACAGCTGCGTCAACTAAACAACTCGTTAGTTCCACATCTCTAGATACTGCAGAGTTTATCGAAACTGTGAATAACATTTTTGACGCACTAAATAGTAGGGTTTTGAGCGATCCTAACCCATATAGGCGTCCGTTATCCATTTACAATAGTAAAACAGAAAAGATATTGCAAGATGGATTACAATATTTTAAAAACATAGAAGTTTTCGAAGAAGTGAAGAACAAAAAACGGAACAATATCTACTGATTAGACGGATTTCAGTGGACAATAAAATCAATTCTTTTATTGTGGAGTCATCTACAAGATATAAATATAAAATATTTGATAACTGGTTTTTTAAATCAGGATCAGTTAGAAAATTTTTTTTCGGTTGTTAGAAACAGGGGAGGGTTTAATCCTACCCCCACAGTTCAACAATGTCGCATAGCAATTCAACAAAATATTAACATAAGACTACAAATGGCTGTAGACAGCGGCAATTGTGAAATTGATAAAGACAATGAAATTTTGAATACAGACATACAAGAACTTGATGTTTCAAATACGTTCAATCAGCCAGTTCAAAGTACTTCTTTAGGTGTGCCAGTTAATGCTAGTGATAACAACAATGAAGAACTGGAAGAATCTAAAGGTGATACATTTTTTGAAAGCGAAAAAAAAAAGGACGATTTAGGCAATGTTGCCGTAAGTACCTTAGAATCTTGTTCAAATATATACGTGGCCGGTTATTTAGCACATAGTATTCAAAAAAAATTTAATTGTGAAATTTGTGCTAATACCCTTACCAAAAGTGTAAATGATTTCATAAACAAAAATGAAGCATTCTTAATGTACAAAGATTATTTTAGTGGACATAATATACAATTTTTAAAGAGACCTTCAGATGAATTTGCTAATATTGTATCATGTCTTTTACAGACTTTTAATTCATCGTTTGATAAACATAAATGTGGCATGAATGTTAGCAAAAACATAGAGACTGATTTAAAAACAATTTTACAACAGTGTTCCAATTGGTTTTCGTCAGATACGCCTGTATTATGCGTACCTCATCAACAACATATTTTAAATTTATTTATTAAAATGAATATACATAGACACTTAAAATGGGAATCGGAAAAGTACGTAAAAACGAATAAGAGAGCATCCATTAGTGTCAAGCCACATCGAAAAGTCAGAATTTTATCGTAAAGATGATTAGCCTGATTTTTTTTTAAATTTCTAATATAAAGTTTTTTTTAAATAATTTGTTGATAAATTAATATGATTAATTATGATAAAAAGTGTCATATGGTGAAAAATGTACATAAACAAGAAGGATTGGCCGGTATAGCACCTAAAAAATAAATAAAGTTACTTATAATTTTAAGTAAGTTAGAATTCCAAGTGTTTCATTTCTCTGAATAAAAACTATTCACTACTGTAATACAAAGTTTTTCATAGAAGAAAAAAAGTTATACGTATGTTATAAGAAAAAGAAAAAAGATAGGGTACTTACATTTCTTACTAGTGAGTTTTTATTATTTCGTTAGATTAGTTTTTAGATTAGATTTAGTTATGTGTAGACACATAATTTTTCATTGTAAAAAAACATATTGCTTTTAAATAACCAAAAAAAGATATGCTGTTTTGTAGTTAGTGGATATATTTAGACTTTTAACTTTTTTTTCTTTATATCTGCGTAGCAAAGAGTTTTTGTAGATACTGCACGCATGCGTCTAAGACCAGAATAAAATGAAAAATGAGATTTACCCATTTTAACTGAAATTTCTAATTCTTTTATCCTTCGGAACACGCCTATGCGTAAGATTTGTTCAGTTAACTGCATAGGAATTCAATTTTTTAAATATTATTCCTACGAGCATTAGTTTTTCAACTGATCAAGTTACATACCGTTAACTAAAAAAAATGATATATCAGTCAACTATATCTGATACATACAACAAACTAAAATTTTGTTATCTTATTACTTTCCAAGTATTATTTTTAACCGGTCTTATCAGTTTAGTTGGCGTTGCAAACAACTGCGTCGCTACTATCCAAGAGTAAAGTTTGTAGAAAGCGGGGTGCAGGGAGCCACAAAAGTGAGATAGTCATACGGTACGATTTTTACCATGCCGTTGCGAGTCTTTATACATTCCTTCAGTCAACGTTCAAAGTCAATTGTGGACGACATGTACATGGATGACTATTGCGTTTCTATACCCAGTTTAGAAGATGCCAAAGTATTATGTTCTGATTCTAATTAGCTTATGCATTGCAGGAGGCTTTGAGCTCGTGAAATGGTCTAGTAACTCAAAATCTTTGTTAAATCATATTAACTCAAAAAACAATCTTTTAAAACATATTTCGTTTGATGATGATTTAAAAGCATTATGTTTGCAATGGAACCTAGTTTTATATACATTTTTCTGTAAAATCAATCCCTTCGATACTGGTATTTGTAGTAAACGAACGATTCTTTCTACAATAACACGTCTATGTGATCCGTTAGATATAGTTGCTGCAATAATACTTGTAGCAAAATTAATTATTCAAAAAAATTGGATATTAAATCTATCATGGGACGAAACTTCTCCATCTTACATAACCCAGTCGTGGAATAAATTTATATATGAGCTGCTACTCATATCACAACTAAAAATTCTACGTCATGTAGGTATTGTGTCAAGTAGTTCGAATAGTCTAATTCTAGTTTCAGACGCTTCTGAGAAGGCGTACGGCGCTGTACTTTATATTCGCACAGTTATTGACAACAATGTTAAAGTTTTTTTTCCTCTAAGTCAAAAGTTTCACCATTAAAAACAATTACTATACCTCGCTTAGAATTGTGTGCAGCGTATTTACTTTTACAGCTCGTTAATTTAGTTTATACCGAGTGTCAACATCGCATTCATATTGCAAATATTATTTGTTTGTCGGACTCCACGATTGCATTGTCCTGGATATTTTTTTTCTTCGTCAATGGAAAACTTATGTGGTCAATCGTGTTACTAAAATTTAAGAATTTTTACCATCCATTAAGTGGTTTCATGTAAATAGCATTATGAATCTAGCTGATTTTGTTTCAAAGAGGCCAACTCCTTTTACAATTTTATTTAGGAAATTTTTGTAGTTGGCAAGGTTCCAATTGATTAAAATTAGATTTTGAGAGGTGGCCAGTTCAATAATTTTTTTAATTGATGAGAAAGTAGTTTCTCTTATAGCAATTAAACATAAAGAATCTAGTTTATTATGCAGATTGATAGAAATATCCTCTAATTGGTTTAAATTACTTCAAATTACAGTTTATGTACTGCGCTTTTGTAAAATCCTGGAAAGTTATTTTTATATAATTTCTTCTGATTTGCAAAAAGCAGAACAATATTTGGTATCTTTGATTCAACAATTTCATTTTTCTGATGCGTTTAATTCCTTAGCTAAAGGTAAAGAATGCTTTTGGAGTCGTAAATTTAGTATTTTTTACGT
This sequence comes from Aquatica leii, assembly GCA_035610365.1. Classification (NCBI taxonomy): domain Eukaryota; kingdom Metazoa; phylum Arthropoda; class Insecta; order Coleoptera; family Lampyridae; genus Aquatica; species Aquatica leii. The sequence continues at coordinate 107,707,805 of CM069432.1, forward strand.
CACAATTCTATTGGAGTCGTAAATTTAGTATTTTTTTACGTCACAATTTGCTACGGGTAGGTGGCAGATTGTCTAACTCAAATTTAGAGTTTAATCAACAACATCCTTTACTACTTCCGAAAAAGGATCAGTTTGTTAATCTGCTAGTAGGCTATGTTCACGTGAACAACTTTCACACAGGTACTACATTTGTTTTAGCTTTGCTAAGACAAAGGTATTGGATTTTAGAAGTCAGAGATATATGTTTTAAATTTCGTCCAAAACATACATTTTCTCTTATGGCTGATTTGCTTTGTCGGGTTAGAAAAACAAGACCATTTTTTCACGGGAACCGATTATGCTGGTCCCATATATATTTTCGTTTGTTTGGTTACTAAAGTCTTACATCTGGAAGTTGTGTCTAAGTAGAAATTCTTTTTTGTTGGCTTTTAAACGATTTTTAAGTCGTCGTGAGCCATGTTTAATATTTTATTCTGATTGAGTTAACTATATTAGAGCTAAATTCCGTTTATACGATATGTACAAATTACTAAATTCAAGCGAATATCTGGATCTTTTTCATTGTGAACTTTCGAAAAGAAAAATCGAATGGCGTTTTAATCCGTCCTCTAGTCCACATTTTAGTGGTATATGGGAAGCCAATATAAAGGCTATTAAAACACACTTATATAAGTCGATCGGTACACAAATTCTTACTCTGTTCGTTGTGCTAACAAAGCACTTTTAAATTCTCGACCGCTTTGTGTCTTAAGCAACGATCCAAACAATCTTTAAACTTTGGCGGCTTCTCATTTTCTTAAATTGACTCCATTGAAATTTATGCCGGTTGAAACATTAGATGACATTCTCATTAGTCGGCTAGATAGGTATAAACATAATTGATCAAATAATTCAAACATTCCGACGTCGTTTAGTCTTCAAATCAGAGAAAAGTGGAATACAAAATCTGATAATATAGTTCTTGGAACTGTAATTGTACTCGTAGTTAAACAACCACTTCAATAGCTTCTAGGTATTATCGAAACAGTATATTCAGCTATTAATGGCATAGTTCGAGTAGTATTAGTACGAGTCACGGACTAATAATTTCATTTTCGAGTTTTTTTTTGTTTGTTCTAGTAGGTAGTTATTTTCATGTTTTATCTTTAATGTAATATAGTACTATTATAGGTAACTCACCTGTTTTTTTAATGAGTATGGTCGGGCCGTTTTGTACATGTAAGTTATATTTTTGTGCAGTAGGTGCCGCATTATGCATTTGTTTGAAATTTGTGTGAAAAAGATAGTCAATTTTATTTTTCTAAATAATAAAAAATTAGTTTTATGCCTGTAAACGTCGATCTTAGTGAAAGGTCTACGATCGTTTGTATCCTTTCTCATTAACTCATAGCCACACGCCGAAACGACAACTGGACGGGGTAAGTACCGTTTCTTTTTTTGTCTTTATAATTGTTAGTTTTTTCATATAGTCCACTTACATACATTTGGTATTTCTGTATATTTTATTAACCGTAATTTGAAAACATGTTTTTTCTACGACTAACAGATAATACGATACATTGTGGGTACGTTCCACCTAACATTCGCAACGATTGTAACACTCTCTTTATGGTTCTACTTAAGACTCTTGATCGTTGGGAGCGATCGCTCAACGTCATAGATGACGTCATCGTTCGCAACCGCGTTGCGCTTATTTCACCCATACTGATAGATGGGTTAGAGTGGGTTTTCACTTAAACGTGGTAGGAATTTTGTTGGGAATATAAAATCAAAAATTTCGACAAAGGCCCCAAAAATGACATTTCAGTGGAAGTGATAGTGATTACTTAACTATGCATAGAAAAATGTTACTTAATTACATTTTAGTGGAAATGATAGTGATTACTTAACTATGCATAGAAAAATGTTACTTAACCTAACCTCAATGAACCTTAGGTATGTACTTTATATTTTAAAAATGTTAATAAAATTTTGTTTGCTTAATTTAATTCTAATCATTTAGCGCGATAGTTTTGTTTATTAACTTCCATGTATCTTTATCTAGTTATTTTCTAATTCATTTTCTAAAAAAGTAAGTTTTTTATTTCAGATTTACAATTCGCAACCGCATTAATGAATGCTGCTTTACAAGAAAGAGCAGCAACGGCTGAGCAATTAAAGAGAGATAAGAAAAATGGCAGTCATTCGGAATTATTATTGCAGCAAGAGGAATCCGTTAACTGTGAGGATACTAGTATGTAAATTTATCTGTGGTATTTACAGTCTATAATCTAAATTGATTAATGCAAACAAACATTTTTAACATGAGATACTCATTCTAGGAAATACATCAATTGTTGACATAATTTTTTTATTGTCATTGTAAGTATTACCAATACAAACTTTTAAATTAGTTTATTTATTTTATGCGTTATTTTTTTTTCGTAAAATTCTGTTTAACTTTGGTTACTAATTGAATATAGAGTCGTAGAAAAAGTATAGTATATAATTCGTAAGGAATGTGTATTGCCAGCTCGTACGAGTTACCAACCTCGCCTTCGGCTCGGTTGCAAATTTTCATACTCGTTGGTAATGACCACCATTGCTTACTCATTATACAATATACTATTAGCCTTGTTTATATACATTATAGTTAGACAATGACTGCGCTAAAATTGGAAACATTAATTTGGATGCAAAACGCTAGTAGTTTTAAATGCAAACGCAAAACTGACATATTTGGCGCTGTTTTTATTAATATTACAGATTTTTAAGTTACAGATCAGTAATCTATAAAGATACAGTTTCAGAGATTTGGAAAAGACAAGTTTTTTTTTATTACATGTAAAATAACCTTGAATGAAAATTATATTTATGCACGATAACACTTATTGTGTTATGAAATTCGGTCTACGTAAACAACTGGTATTCTGAGAAAAATAATCATTCCTTTGATAGAAGACAATTTTATAATTGAACGTACAGTTTCTAATTTGCATATATTTTTTTATAGTATTGGAGCGATCAAAACAATAAAATAACTAGCAAATTTACAAAATTTCTATTCAAATTTGATATAAATTAGATTACAGTTAACTAGTTAATGAATACACATACTGATAAAAAATTATAAAAGATATACATATTAATAACGAAATGATTAAAAAGGTTTATGGATTTGAGTGGGCAGGCATGTTTAGCTAAGGATGGTTCTTTTATGTCAATAAACAGAAATATTCTACATGTTTTTGTTTATTGACATAACAAAAACACATCTGGGGTCTAGTATACTGTAGGCAATGCTGGCCGAATGCTTGCGTTTTTAACTATGCAGTGCACGCCGCTTAATAGAATCACGTTGGGACTTAAAGTTTTTGATAACAATAATCGAATGATAACAGTATCCAAAATTAAGAAAACAATGATTATTTGTTAGAAAGCAGTAAATACATACAGCGGGTATGTGATTAACATTAATTTGTTGTTCTAAGAAGGCACGTCCTTTCCAAGTTAATTCTCGAAGATAACATACTTAAAGATGTTGAAATAATGTAGGTACCGTTTCGTAAATCAGTGAAATTATTTAAATAAATAGATAACGCTGCAAAAATAAGATAAACACGCAAAACAACTATTGTACAATGATAAAATTTTTCACTCTAAACAAGCATATTGTGAAAATTCAGCTAAAAAATGCATACAAAATAAGTTATATACAGAAACAAACATGAAAATAAATTGATAACATAAACCAAAATTATGATTACTATAAGCGGCGTTTTTTCTATGTAGTAGCATACATCGGGATTGTTACTTTAGTAGCATAACATTACCCAATTGAAAACAGTATCCGTGATTCCGATAAGCGGCGAGCGCTGTAATAGTAATTTATACCAAAATTTAAATCATTAATTTCGTTCTGAAGTGCTAATAAGCTGGTATATTTATATTTTATGTGCCTTTTGAGTAGTATAAAATTTTAAAAAAAAATTAAGTTAGCACATATTCGTTGGCTTCCGGCTTGAAAAGAAAATTAAACAAAGTAAATGAAACGTTTGCAGGATTTTATTCATTCTATATGTTGTTTATAAACAGAAATTAAAGTGTACGAATTATTTTTGCAAACTGAGAGTTTTAAGAATTGCCATCTAACATGAATAAAAAATCTGTTTCCATATAAAGCTATCTCATTGTCTAACTATAATGTATATAAACAAGGCTATTAGTAACAATACAACTGCCTATTGAGTATGGTATCATATGATCTTATGATAGTTTTTTAGATACTATTTCATAATTCATCTATCAATTAGATATAAATTTGATCTTGCTGTAAAAATGTGGATAGTTATTCCAAACCTTTTCATTTTGTTAAACTAAAAATTCTAGTTTAATTTTTTCGTTTATACTACATATTAATTTTTAGTTTTTTTGCATTAATAAGTACTTATACTAAATTGTTTAAATGTTTAGTTATTTGTAACCTTTTTTTGTGTATATAATAGTTAGGTTTCGGATAATTTTGCACTAGAAACATTTAAAATATGCACTAAAAGTACTTAAAATATTTACTTCAATGAATAGAGGTCTCTTTAATAAGTTTTATTATTTATTTCCTATATAGTATACATTACTAGATAAACTATATAGTACTATATTCTAATAAATACTAAAAAAATTGCAAACCTTGTTACATTTGATAATTACATGACAATAAATGTCTGTTGTCGGCAAGAATGTGTTTGTATTTAAAAAAAAACCCGCTCCACAGTTGTAATTGCTATACATAACAATTTGCTTATAAAAATATGAATTCTTCTCTAATTAAGGTTCCATTAGTCAAAAACGACCTTGACAATTTTAAGATTTTTTGCATGATAAATCACATTTTCTATTCAAGTTCCTCATCGAGTAATAATCGGTGCAGGCGAAAGAGGTATATTTTGGCAATTTTTCTAAAGAGTTGGAGAGTTATCGCTTTGAGAAATAGTTTTTTTACCATTTGATATCAAGTTGTTTACGTTAGTATTTATAAACCAAACTATTACTGCAACTCACTGTAAATCATGTCTTAAACACGTATATGTATCATGTTTGGAAACAACACGTTTAGTCCTATTACTATTTTACACATATACATGCGACGAAACATTAGTACACGTTACTTTTTGTATACAATACCTTCCGGGCACAATCGGCACAGATTGTCTGAACACAAAGGCACAAAAAATTGAAAAAGGTAGGTAGTACTATGTTTCACTTCTAACACTTTCAAATTAAACCAGAAACGATTTTTATTTTTCTTCATCAACCCTTTAGTTTCCATAAACAATATTTGCTGTACATTTTTTTTTCATTGGTAGTTTCATCTAGAGACACCCAAATATTATGGTTTGGCACTTTTTGTCTTAGTTTTTCTAAGGTTCTGCTAAATAGTTTTGGAACGTAATGTTTTCTTATTCTATATATATTAGAAATATTCTGTTTTCTAACGGTATATCGGTACTGATAAAAGTTGTTTTATTAAAAACCTTTACTTTATGGTAGATATTTTTTGTTACTCTTTAATTTGTTCTGTAGTGATTATGCGCGCAAAATGTTGATATTTTGGTTGAAAAAGAGAGTTAGAGTAACATAAAAGTTTTTCAAACCTAAACTATTGATATGTTCAACTAAGCTAACCATTACATTGCTTTTTCCACAATTTGATAATCCAATAATCAGACAAAAAATTGATGTAGGTAATAACTCTCCATGCCTCTTATATTTTCCAAATTTTTTATATCATTATTTGCAACTGTTCGTGAAAATGGTTGTTGTACTATTTGAATTTTGATAAAACTAAAGTGCAATGTATCAATCACACATATAAATATGACATAAATACAATTTAGTGAGTTAGTGTGTCTCATAAATTCAGTTATTAATAAACTACCAATTGAACTACAAATACCTGGATACAATTTTTGTGGACCTAGTGCCAAGTTAACAAAACGACACAAAAAAATATCGCTGTATTAATAAATTGGAGAAAGCTTGTAAAGAGCATGGCATAGCTTATAATAATTATAAAAAGATAGAAAATCGACATAACGCTAACGAACTGTTATTAGAAAGAGCTAAAAAAACATTATATTCCAGTGATTCATTATTAGGAGAGAAAATAGCGTCGTTAAGTGTATCAGCTGCTATGAAAGCTAAACTAAAACTTGGTATGTGCTGCCAATCCTACGTTAAGCAACTTCAAATAAGATTAAAAAATATTAAAAGAAAACACAAAAAGGGCTTAAAGTTTGGTGTTCTAATTGAAAGTGCTAGATCCGCAATCAAACAAAAGAAATTTATGAACCCTAAAGATGCTATTAATGGGCAGTAACAGCTGTAAAATCAATAAAAGGGTGGAAAAAAATAAAAGATCTTCGTATAATACCAGTGCCAAAAGTTGGTGGATTTTTACTGCTAATTCCAATGTTTACTGCTCTCGGCGCATTAGGAGCAGCTGCTAATGCAAAAAACAGTAATTGCTTAAAGATAATCAAAAGCATAATCAAACCATAGAAGGATTAGCACTAAATAAAACTGGAAACTGATTATATTTACAACCATATAAAAAAGATTTGGTCTTGTTTCAGGAGAGCGAAAGACTTTTTACGATAAAACTTCCAAAACAAGCGCTGACCAATATAGATTTATATACGTATGTAAAAAAATTTAAAATAAAAAACTTTCGGGGGGTATTTAGAAAAGATGAAGTACCTAAATCAGAAGTAAGTGTCGTTGAATGTGGTATAATAAATTTGGATGATAAAAATGGACCTGGAACACAGTGGACAGCTTATAAAAAAATTAATAGACGCGCAGTATATTTTGATAGTTTTGGAAACTTACCTCTTCCATTGAAATTAATAAAATACTTAAAAAGTAATGACTCTTGTATCATACTCTACAATCACAATAATTTTCAATCGTTTAATGCTGTTAGCTGTGAACATTTGTGCTTAAAATTTTTATATAATTTATTATAATGATGATAAGCTTCTCGGTGGTTCATCTAGGTAAATGATTGCTTTGTAACCGAGAAGCCTCAAATTCAAATCCTAGTTCGAATGACATTTCTAATTTCAGATAATAAGATTTGAATATCATTAAGCGATAGAAAAAATCAAACAAATAAAGACTGTAGTTGTTTTGATCATTGCAATTTAACTAATATTAAAGTTTTTCTTGATGATGCTGTATACCTTTACGACAACTTAAATTTAAATTTTGCAAACAACCAGTATGCTTTGTTACATAAACTGTTTACCGAATTTCAAACTTCATTTCTGTACAAAGATAGAGAGCCAATATTTACTCCAGAAGAATTTAAAAGCTATGCTCCAATTGCAGTTATAGATTGTTCTGAACAAAAGGAGGAACTGAAAAAGAGCCCGGTGAATATGAAAATAGAATTTGAATCAAATGTGAATATTCCCGATCAAACAACTGCATATTGTTTAATACTTCACGATAGAATTGTTAAATATATATATACCAATAAGAAATATTATTTCTATAGTATAGTGTATAGTATTAGCTTTTTTTTGTTATCAATTTGAAATTAACATTAGGTAAGATATAACGTTTCTTTATAATCCTGCAAATTAGTAGAAGGTCATCCTAACCTAATACAGCATTTGGATGGTGTGTTCCTTTAGTTCTATCTAAATGACATGGATTTATAATATTAAAGTTAGATGGTAGCTTCAGAATATACAATTTAAATGAAATATTGCGTTCTAAGCTGTGTAAAACTAATATATCGTCTAGTTTATTTAAATTTATTGATTCACATTTTTCTGTTTTGCAAACATTCACAATGCTGTTGACATAATTGTCTATGCTTTGTTTCTTGTCCAAAAGTTGGCACAAGTCGTCGACTTTCAATTTAGTTCCATATGATACTGCAAAAGAAATAATGTCGCTTGGAACAACCAAATTTTTTTTTCAACAAAAATGCTACAGTTTTTTTTTGTTGAATCTGTTACATTACGTAAACTTTTTCTTTTGCTTGTTGTGCTTCTAAAGCAATTAACTAACATCCATCATAATATAGTTGTAAGCCGTCGAATGAAAACTGAACGTATGAAATTAAGATTTTTCAAGAAACAATTTATAATTGAATCCCCTCTAAACGGTTGATATAGATAACCCCACGGTTTTGTTTGTAAGGACTAAGAACAATCTTACTTTGCTTAACGGAGAACACCTTGTATTGTTCAGATTTGATGAACTTCAGCTTCCAAAATTTTATTATTAAGCGAACACTTTTTATAGTCGTCAAAAAATATTCATTAGTTTCAAACACGTCGACTACTAAAAGTACATCAGTTTTTAAATACAAGTCGGAATATTCACCTATATATTTCGAATTTTGAAAACTTTCCAAACGTTTAGTGCATGTGCATAATCTTCATCGCTAGCATTTGCATCAAGCAACTGACTATAGAAGCCTTGTTTACTTGGTAAACATGTTTCTTCTAATTTTGCCCAAGAATCTACATAATCATAAAGAAAAATTCTTTTCTTATTTAATAAATAAAACTCTAAACTATTACAATAAGATTTTGTAATCTTATTTTCATCATCTAACGAATTAGAAGAAGGACGATCTAAACTTTGTGACATAAAACGAAATGAATCTATAAACTTAAGAGAAATATTTGTATTTGGTATCGACTTTGTAAATGAAATGTATTTTTTTTATTTATAGGTAATAGTTTAATATTTCATTCAATCAATGTAGATAATTTTCAAATAATGAAATGCGCATCATGCCAACTCATATTATGAAATACTACAGGTATACAATGTTCATCTTTATAGTTTAAGTTGCAAGCCTGATTGGCAGCTCCCCTAAACATTCCCGTTTGATGGTTATAATCTCGAACTCGAACTTGATCATTTTTAAAAGGTTTTTTCAAATGCAACATATTTTAGAAGTATAAAAGAATTGTTATTTTTCAATTCATATACAAACCAATTGATGCAATCTATTCCTGGATATGTGCAAAATTTTAATGTGTCACCGTATAAAGATTTTAGGTAATATCTTATACTAAACAGTTTTTTTCTTTATTTTTTATACAAAACAAACTAACTTTTCAAATTTTCTTATATGTTTTATGTAGTGATGGGAAATTGAACACCATCATCATCATTGAAATGGGAATATGAATAAGGTCTATAAGAATGTTGCTTAGTGGGATATAAAGCTGATATTACAGACCAGAGAAAGCAGTATGAATCATTGTTTTATCATTCACAACAGCATGTTTCTTTTTTATATAATCAGGAATCGGCACAAGAGTTGAATAACTTACTTTAAGAATATCATATTTGTTAATATTCACTTTAAATCCCAAAAGTTCTTCTAAAGCTCAGCCACTGTCTTTTTCAGCAAACTCTTCTAATTTTGTTGCAAGTTTATCAAACACGTATTCTTGATACCACTGTTTCAAATTAGTTGTACGATCAATGACATTATTTTTAGTGCAAAACGTTTTCAAATCTATTTACGTTTACCTTAAGAAAAGATTCTCCAAGAGAGACATTTAAAAAATTTTTTCAAAAAAATTATGGAATCCTTTATATTAATACTTGATGAAACCTATGCGAATTATGTTATTGAAACACGATTCCACATTTTCCCAACTAACTTTACGCCTTATTTCGTTTTAAGTTTGTTGATAGACCTTGATCCGATTTTACCACTAAAACTTTTTTAAGTTCTCTAAGTTTTAAATGATAAAATTTTAGATAAACTTGTTTCAATCGAAAAAAAAAAATTCCAATATACACATTATCTTCATGTATTTTATTTTTGATTGCTTTACGAACAATTTGTATTTCACAATTAATATAAAGTTTGAGATTATTAGCTTCGTTCACTATTTTTATGTTATCAAAGTAAACACGCGTCACTGCCAAGTACTGTTTACACAAGGTAGAGAGTATCGATTTTGCACAAATTAAGTATTTCGTTTAAATAATGTTGCAAACGATGTGAGGTTTATTTATAAACTTTAAAAAATTTTAGAGTCTGCATGATCGTTATTACCCGATATTATTTGTTTTTGTGTAAGTTTATTTTGTTTATTTTATATATATTTGTTTATTGAAATTAAAATCAGTGTTTTAATTTCAAAACTTTTATAAAAGCCTATACAATAATAGACGATAACAAATTAATGATGTTATTTTTTTATTTGTTTTTGTGTAAATTTATTTTGTTTATTTTAGTATTTATTTGATTAATGTGTTTTATTTAAAATCTCAAAGCTATTATAGAACTTAAAATCAGCCAAAAAATATATGCCAACGACCCTCGTGTAATATCTGTGGAAAAAACACTGTTTCTTTTTGTTACTGTAATGTCATATGATGTTTTTATAAAAAATAGTTATAAATCTCAATTGTAATGCAAGTAACGTTAAAATATTTCTAATACTGTATTCTGAATTAAATAAATAGATTATTGTTTTATTGAAGAAATTATATATAAGTACATTATTTGTAATGTACACATTTGTAACATGAAACGTACTCAATAGTTAAATGTAATTTTCAGCATTTTGTTTGTGTATATAAATAGTAATACCTATGAATGGAATTTATATGAAGAACTAATTGCTCATTTTAACTTTACATTATAAGTTCAAATTGTTAGTTATTTTCGATTACTAAACACTTTTGCGTAAATTTATTTTTATTAAAGAAATAAGTCTGCACATTATAAGCCAATTTTAAATGCATATAAAAAAAATATTTAAATAAAACGAAGATTTATATTAATTGATTTTTTATGAGCGTTAAAAATTTTAGTTTTTTCATTTGCATAATATTGGATTTTTAGACGTTTAACAATTTGCTAAGCATGCCATGTGAATAAAAAACACTGTGTTCTCATATTTATCAAACTTATATTTGTTACCTATTTTAATTTACATCGTTTTATATTGATTTCAGTTATTCTATTAATCAAATTTAGTGGATGAACCAAAATTATTGAGGTTAAGTTATATTTCGCGTTACCAAAATTTTTATCAAGTTTTATTATCTTAAGTTGCTAGCAGCGTCGAGTTTTATTACTCATGTCACTTACTTACTTATTTTACATTTCCATAGCAAATTCAAATTGGAAAAATTGCGCGCGCACCCGAACTTACAAGATCCCGAGTGACCAAACGAAATTTAAATTTTCAAAACGCAAGGAAATTTAAACCCCATCTTACCTAAAATTCAAAATTTTCAAAAACGCGGAAAAATAAAACTCGATTTTACACAAAACTTAAATTTGAAAATTACGCGCGCACATAAACATAGCCGAAGAAAATACGATCGCACCTTATCTTTCCCGAACTTACACGAACGAAGCGGAAATTCAAATTTTTAACAAAGCGCGGAAAAATGTGGCCTAGAACCAACCTCACTATACTACTCATGTAAACCAATGTTTGTATGATATTGCATTTTTACATAGCATGTACCTCCATTTAATGACTTAAAAAGCAAATTGCTGTGCATGCAGTTGGAAGTTGTTTAAAAAGTGTAAATAAAATATATAAATAATAACAGACCTAAATACGCTCGTTTAAGTTTTTAAAGAATGCTTCTATCCTCATTTTTATTTAAGTTGACTGTATTTATACTTTAATTGTAAAATGAATAAGGTGCTATTATTTCAAACATTTTAACTTTACATTCTAAATTTTAATTGTGTATTTAAATTTTAAAAAAGTATTAAAATGTATCGTGTTATTAACGTCGCAACTATTATAAAAGCGTATTACAATAATAGATTATAAAACTTATATACTATTTTAAATGCATTTAAAAACTACTTAAATAAATTAATTATTTTTATTAAAGAAATTAATGTTTTTATAAGCGTTAATACTTAAATCAGCAAAAGTATAAGTGTCAACGACCCACGTGTGATATGAAATAATAATACTTGGAGAAAAAACACTTTTTCCTTTTTGTTACTATGATGTTATGATGTCTTTATAAAAAATATTAATTTTAATTCTAATCTAAATAAGGTTACCTATGCATGAAACATAATTCAATTATTAAAGGTTCACGACCGGTAACAGTAAAATAAATAAAACAAAATTATTTCAGACATTTATTGCTCATGTAACTTTACATTCTTTAAATCCTTACTTATTTCATACATTTTAACTCTAGTTGATCACTTTTGTAAAGCTTCCAAACATAACTTTAATCTTAGTTAGATAAATTATTTTTTTAATTTTTTATATGCACACTCCTTTTTGATTTATTCTTAAACAAATTAAATATTTGTTGTAGCACCAACGGCTCCTCGGCTAACGAGATACATTTTTTCTATTAACTAATCTTACTTAAAATGTGAATTAAAAAAAAACGCGAGAAAACCTATATCCTCGATCTTACCTGAACACAGCGAAGAAACCCCGATCTTCTCTGATCTTACCCGAACTCGCCCGAAGTTACACGAACCTACATGTAATTCAAATTTTAACAGTTGGACCTGCCTCGAACTTACACGAACGCAGCAGAAATTCAAATTTTTAAAAAAGCGCAAAAAAACTGTGTTCTACAATTGCCTACTATTACTGCTTTACAAATTGTTTTGGTCAGCTGAGCTATTATCAGTGTAAACAAAAAAAACAAATATATTTTTATATTTTTATTTTAACAAAATTCAAACTTCGTCATTTTGAAATAAATGATGTCATTCTCATTTGTTTCCTGTTTTCCTTACAATTTAACTACTCTCCTAAACACAAATTTTCTAAAAAACGTTTGTTTTTTCTTGCAATTTTAGAATATTTTATAAACTGCGTGTATGCTAAAAGAAAAATTGACAATGTTAACTCATTTTCTTCTTAAAATCCATAAAATACTATATCTGGATTTTTAAAAAACCTCTGCAACGCATGATAATGTAATTTGTCACGGTCGCCATGTAACGTCAGAAAATGGTAATTGTTGTAGATGTTGTAAGATTGACATCCGAAGCATTTTATTTAAATTGCTTTTTATTTCTTATAATTACCATTACATTAACTGACAACTGACTATTCACTCTTTAAATAATTAATACAACCATTGCTTTTAATTATTAAATTATTTATTAACAAATATTTACTAAAGTACGTATTAAAACTGTCATTAATAATAGTCGTCAAAAACTGTCAATAAACTGTCTTTAAAAACTCTGACTTAATAATTAACTGACCCATTTATTCTATTTATATGTAATGAAATTGCCAACGTTGCTAACTCACTATTGCTTAAAGCTGTTTGGTATATGCAAAAGTGCTAAACTGGCTCTGAAAATTTCACATATTGCTTTTCGCAGAGCAGCAAATCCTTTTTGCAACATGATCGGATAAATTCCATCTGTTCCGGGAGACTGCAAAAATTTAAACGTATTGATTTTTCAGTCTAGGTTTTCAAGGTTAGTTATTTTCTTTACTAAGTCTTAGTTCCTTTTGGGTGCCAGTTTGTTTGGTATCCTGATGCTTAAAAAACTGGAAAATGTTTTTGCAGTAGTTCCTGCCAAATACCTTTAACTGAGTCTGTAAACTTTCCGCTTTTGGTCAGCATGAAACCGATGTTTCTAGTACGGTCCTTGCTCAGAGCTTTTAGAAGCAAGGTAGATTCGTTTTTTACGTCCCTACAGTACTTTTCTTTGCTTTTTAATGACACTGTTTTATGTCGTTTTTTTTAGCTGTGTTAAATAGCTTTTTAGTGCGTGGCCTTGCTTTGTGTCAATCTCTTTCTTCCATTAAGTTGCTCTGCAGAATTTAATAAATTAACTATACTGACTGTCTTTATTTCGTAGGTTTTTGTTAGATTTTTAAATTTTATTGATAGTTTTTTGACCGATTTCATGTTTAATTGAATGTAGCTATGGTCAGATAAAAAAGATTCATCTGATACATGTCACATTTTTATCATTTTTATTATATTCTACAATAAATTTTAAAAAGTTTTCACCTCTTAGATTTGTGTTTGTGAATTGGCAACGCAGCCAAGAACCAGCAATTTTTTGATCCCACTGTTAACCAGCCGCTGGATTTATTCTGGCGGCGGTGCTCCTTCTTATTGTAAGGCAGGTAACCGGATCTGATAATGAAGTTCTTTCTGATGCTTTCCTCTACTACATACATTTTAGCTGCTACTATATTTCTAGAACATAAATCCCGCAATGACATTAAATTTAATACATTCTTTACGATGCTGTATGTACGAGAGCTATGCAAAACGAGGGGGTGCAAGCAGCCATCTACCAGGGCAGTTTAACTTTTTTATTATTTACTACACACTACATGTGAGTTTATGGCTTCTGAACAAGAGCAATATCAATATCGTGTCTTACAATATAAACATTGAGGGCTATTAAGACTACCCTGTAGTGATTTATCTAATCGCCTTAAGATTAAACATTTGATTTGGTGTCAGTGTCCGCCTTTTCTCTATCAGTAGGTTTAGCTTCAGACTGTTGTACACTTGTATTGGCCGTATGTTGTTTGCTATTTTTCGTCATACCCAAAGTTTGGTTAATTAAAAGAAAATTTAATTTCAATAAACAATATATAATTTATCACTATGCATAATTTTGATTACAAGTTTATTAATACCTAAATAACGTCCATGGTTCTTATTATAACGGCTGTGGCTGTTATCGATCACATAATAATCTTGGGGACGGTATGGATAAGTCAAAATAACGGGCTTAAACTAAATTTTAACAAAATAAAAATGACTAGTAAAATATGAGTTGTTTAATTATTGATGCATGATTACGATTCGTTTTTACTTGTCTTTGACACTAACAAATTAATTGTTTTATAAGCAAATAAGTAATTACGTCTTTTCAAATTTTTAACGCTTTAGCTAAGTCAGCATGTTTTCAGTTTTTTTTAACTTTGTGATTTCATTTTAAATATTAAGCACTTATCGTTTGAGATTCATTAATGTGTTCCATTAAAATAATGTCTGTATGTGTTTTCTACAACTTTTGTTATTTATCTTTTTGACACCATTAATGTATAGTTAAGACATTTTTATATCATATTCACTTACGTGCAATATTTTTAAGTAAACATTTATTTATTTTTATTGTTTTGATGGAAGCTCAACACCAACCAACAACGACTTGCCAACATATTCTACACAAATTATCTTATTTTTTTAACCAATTTAATTAAATTAGTGATGACTAAACGCAAGATCAAGATTGCATATATGATTTTGGCATTGCACATTTAGTCTTGCTCTTGGTCTTGCATTGAATTCTCCTTATATGAATTTTAGGATTTTTGCAGTCTTGTTTTGTCAAATTAATCAAAATTGTTTGTCGTTAGATTTAAAACATCAATAGTTTGACTATGTAGTAAGTACCTACACCGTGTGTAGAATGCAATAGCGGTACATAGAGAATTTACATGTTTTTTACAACAAAAGGTTAAAGACAAAAATTGCAGATAATAAAAAATTAACGTATTTTGACGGCTATGATGTTTTATTATTGTAATTATGATTTCATAGCGAATCATATTTTTACAAAAAATGGTTTTTTTACCCGAAGATAAAACATATAAAGATAAAATAAGACTCAACAACTTTTGGCATTAACTTTTTGTCGTAAAACAATATCGCGAATATTAAGTTTTACATGTAAATTCCCTGTCTTGCTATTAAATGCTATACCTGGTAATTATGTCGATGCCATGCAACGCTAACAAGTTTTGTGTATAAAATATGTTTTGCTATAATTTTTTTATAATGATTGTTTAAAAGCCTATTTATTTTGTATTATATAACGGAATTTTGCATCACTATGGTTTATGACAACTTAAACAAAACGTAAAAATAAGGGTCGGGTGTGGGTCTTGTACCAATCTAATAATAATTGACAATTAGATGCAGAATTACGTCGTTTCTATAAATTAAAACTACAAACAGTTGTAATTTATACGATGGAAGTAAATCAGGCAATCGTAAACAATCTCTTTTTGTCAGTCATCATTTTTTATATAATTATAGTTGCATCTTCTAGCAAAACTTAAAAGCAACAAACTAATTTTTTTACTGTAATTAGTTTTTTATTGCAAAAAACTTCAAATGTTTTTAAGGTTATTACAAAAACAATAAAATCTATAATGGAACTGAAAAACGAAAAACTGCTTCCGCAAATTGTTTTTGTTGATTGGTAGTTGTAAACGTGTAGTTAAAAGTTAAAAGCGTATTAGCATTTGAACTATTACTACGATAGGACTCGTACAAATAACTCAACGCGAATAGTTGCATAAACAAGCATATAGTTAGGTTTTTGCAATTGCAATGTTTATGTGAATACAACTTTGATGTTCTAAAACAAATTTCTTTGCAACAATGCAAATAATTATCGATTGAGGAAAAAAGTGTTTCTAGTACGTCTCAAAAACAAATTTAAATTCTATGAAAACAACTTATCTGCGAACAATTTTTTTTTATAACTTCTGAAGTTTTTAAGAATTGCATCAAACCTATTTTAGAAGTTTGCTTCACAATTGCTTAAAATCGTTGATTCACTTTTTATGGTATGTGACCTACCACCGTAATCCTGAAATTGTCATTTTAAAAATGAAAGAATATAATGCGAACAATTGAATTTATATGTTGGTAATAATTCAATCATATTTTGTATTTTACAACTAGAAACCGTTTCAAAGTACATAATTGATTCAATCATACTTATGTTCACATTCATTTTACATAAAATAGATAATAATCCTAACGCTATACATTTTCCAAATTCTTTTTTATACACTTACTGTACGTAATACCTGCGTATGAGCAAATGTTTCTATTTGATTTATCTATGGTGTATATAGGTAGTCACAATTTAATGCATACTATAAACTCAATGTCATCAAGAGTTTTTATTATAAATACCTTCACACAAATACAATGATGGTAAATACCTTTAGCATTGTTTGTTTTTTTAATGCGTAAATTTAGTAATATAAATGCAAGAGATGCATTAATCATAAAAGATATTGCAAGTAGTAGTGTTAATCTTATCACCGATCGCTTCTCTATTAGTTCAGTGCACTTAATATTTATTCCAACGTTTTGATTAAGATATTTTATTTGATAGTATTTTAATTTAATTCTATGAACTTAGAATATCTGACGTTCGTGCTTAACTAAACGTCAATATTAATCAATTAATTATATTTAAATACAATCGGCAACAAGGTTTTTAAATAATTAACACCAGTGTCTACTTGTTTTGTATTTTACTGATAATTATGACAAAGTTAATTAATAGTTTTCACGTGCTTTTTTTTATTATTATCACTTTGTTTCTTAGCGTATTAAATGTACAGATGATATGTTGGACTAGATTTTTGTGATAATGGTCAGTGTATATATTTTTCTACGACTAACGGGTAATACTATACATTGTATGTTTAATTACGATTAGGCAACGTTGTGCATTGTGATTGTCTAATTTCATTTCCGTACAGGTCAAAGCCAGTTCCGTACAGGTCAAACCTATTAACGTACAGGATAATGAATTATGAAAACATAATTTAGAAGACTTTTGCAAATATTCTCTGCATCACAAATTATGAAATTTGAAAACGAAATCATTGAGTGTCATATAAAAGGTATTGCATTAGTTATTATAGCGCAAAATAAGTTTTATAAATTACATATTTTAGGTTATATTCGTAAACGTTCACGTTTAGTGGTGACTTTCTTGTAATGAAATGTAAATATATTTTGGAAGTTCATGGTAATTAGAATAAATAAAAACTTCTAATTTGCAACCTAACTACTTGTTTTCTTGCAGAGTTTTCTTTTGATGGGAAGTAAATATTTACAGTAATTTACCGAACTTTTGCAGTTAATCCTTAATATAAAACTACTCATTTTATAATAACATGCTCAAATTAACTTAAAGAAGTTAGTATTCATTAGAACATTTATCAGTTTTTTAAACTGCATCACAATTCAGAAGTATCCAATTATCTTTTGGCATTCATCGATAGTTGCAAGATATCAAAATGTTTGTTCCGCACATGCCTGATATCTGTTTGTTATTATTTATCCTCATATTAATGCAGTTTTCATAAGTATTTATGTATACTTTTACTAAATATTATATTATAATCTCGTAAAAATAATGTATTCGCACATTGTCGCTACCTTCTTAAAAATTGTCGCTACCTTCTTAAAAATGTAATCACAAACACTTTGAACTTACGTTATAAATAATATCACAAGATAAACATAAATACAATCAATTATTACAAAACTAATGCAAACCACTGGTTTATACATTGAAAAAATTATATATTTAGATGTAATTATAAGCAAAAGCACTGACTCAGTTGTTTCCTTTTACCTACAATGTGTTTTGTTAATAATTCATTTCTCATATTTAAACTAATTTTGCAGTAAAGATTATTGCAGCATATTAGATTCATTAGAATAATTAACTGTCTTGCATTTTCTAAAGGGAATTTTTTCAATTCTTTAAGTACGATGTTCTTATTACCTTCTTAGTTCGGAAAGCTTTATTCTTACAAATAACACCTATTAATTACAAATTATCTTTAAACATTTACAAATTTACCTTATTTGCTTTGTAAGTCACATCCACATGTTATTCGGTTGAAGCTTCTAAGAAAAACTCTCACATATCAACATTTGTTAGAACTTGACGACATTGTTAACGATTCAGGCTTCGACATGAATAGATTTCTTTTATTTACTGGTTGCAAAAGCAAAATCTTGTCATTGAATCATTAGTACTTTTAAACTAATCTAGCTCATTCCTATTAGGTTATGCTCGAAATTAATGTATTAAAAAAAAATCAAATACTAAATGATTTCAAGTTAACTAAAATTGCATGTATTTAAAGCAACTACATTATACTCACCATTTTTTTAACTAGAGATGAGTAAAAAACAAAAATAAAATAATAGAACACATAACTAATGATATAAACGCTGTCAAGTTGACATAAAATAAATACAAGTTTTAACATAATTTTTTAATTGTCATTTTAGGTATTACCAATACAAATTTT
The DNA here is from genome assembly GCA_035610365.1 of Aquatica leii. Lineage (NCBI taxonomy): Eukaryota > Metazoa > Arthropoda > Insecta > Coleoptera > Lampyridae > Aquatica > Aquatica leii. The sequence continues at coordinate 107,726,908 of CM069432.1, forward strand.
TAAATTAGTTTATTTATTTTTTGCGTTATTTTTTTCGTAAAATTCTGTTTAACTTTGATTACTAATTAAATATAGAGCCGTAGAAAAAGTATAGTGTATAATTTGTAAGGAATGTGTATTGCCAACTCGTACAAATTGCCAACCTCGTCTTCGGCTCGGTTGCAAATTTTCATACTCGTTGGCAATGATAACCATTCCTTACTCATTATACAATATACTAATGTAGATTGTTTTTCGTTTTTCCGTACTAGCCAAAATTTTTTTAGCTTTTTCGTAGTATTAAGCACGTTTGCTTCGTATGCGTCTCGTCAATTGAATGTCTTTCAATATGATGGTGATGCGTTTGGCGTAGATCGCGCACAGGTTCGTGTCTTCGAGAAGACCAACCAGGTAAGCACCGCTCGAATTATAGAGCCATCACGATCAAACTCTAGAATCGCAAGTCAGTCTTGAAATCTCGGGCTATCTCGCGCACGAGCGGTTGGAAAAGCATCTAGCGGATCAAAAGTTAGGTGGTCTTCTGATAACCACGAATTTCTCGTAAGGCGAAGCTACAGGGGTTGTAAAGATGGAAGTTTTTTTACGCCACCGGTGGCTGGCGTGCTTTTGCGTGCGGCTGTTTGCGCGGCGCTTTGCCTCCGGTCGATTTACGCGCGGTTTGTTTTGTTCTCGCCATGTTTTTCTAAACGTATTGAGTTGAGTCGTCGATCAAATGTAAGCTTTTGTTGAAATTTCTACATCACATGGTTTTAAAATATACCGAGTATTTAACATATCTTAATATATTTTCACTTGCCACTAGCATTTATCCCCGTGCAACCATGACAGGTGTACTGTCACTGTTAAACATAACGATTTCTTTTATAATACAGTATTAAATAATAAATAACAATGTGAAGTAACAGCAAATTCGTAATACAGTGCACGCTGCTTAATAGAAGCTCGTTGTAACTTCGGGTTTTTGATAAGAATATTCGAAATTCATGGAAAAAAAAACAAAATACTATAGCAACAACGGCAAATTAGCGACGTAACTTTTTAGATTGAATACTGTCACAGTTGAATGCATTTTTGTACATTGTGACGTCATGTTCATACAAAACAGAACAAGTCTACCTACATGTGAAGATTTAAATTAACTTTATTTATTTACACAGGTGTTTCTGTATCTATTGTATACAATGTTCTAACTGAATACAACACAAATTGCGTACTGCATTTTCCAAAACTGTACCTACATAATTTAAAATGCAATATGTTAAAAATCTATTTCTTGAAGCAGTAGCCAATGTTTCTGTCGATAATTGGAAGAAAATCTATACAGCATGTAATTAAAGTAGAACAACAAATGTGGCAGACAGCCTCGCGCTGGAAGTTATCTTCTAAAGTAGACTACGGTTCAGCATAAACTTTTATTTTATTGTTCATTTTTTTTAGTTGTGTTATGTAAACACATACTTAAATACATAGCTAGTAATCTTATATATATATATTAAGTGTAATAGATTCATCACTTGCTGCTGGTGTTATAACAATATCATAATATTGATTACTTTAAATATTCCATAGATGATTCTTTATATACTAAACTAATAAAGAACAATCAGATTACTGTAATAGCAGCCAACAACACAATTATGCATATTGAGTAAACATTGTACATTCTTATTATTCGTGTATGTAAATCTGATTTAACCGTTATTTAATATAATTCAGTCTTTTTTAGTGGAAGGAACTTATTTCTATCTGTTTAGCAATTGAAGTATATACCTTTCTGTTTTGCTCAAAAATTGTTTTTAATTTTCTACTCCCAGCAATATTTAATAATGATTCAAAGAAACATTATATAATAATAATAATAATGGATAAACTGCTTTCAAAATAAAAAACGCAGTGTGAACAAAATCGACAACCGAGACAAATGTTTTACACATTTTTTTGTTTTGTACAAAAAAATTAAAGTAATCATTTATGTTTAATCACAATAAACTATTTTCTGAATTTTTTTAATTATACTACATTGAAGCACTTTATAAAAAGCAGTGTTTGTGGTAAATCAAACATTTATTACTGCAATAAAATAAATCACAAAAGTTATTCATGCATTTTATAATATTGTGTTAAACTGATGTGGTCAGCACACGAGTGTCCTATAAGGAATTTCTAGACATTTTTTATTTTCTAATTGAAGAAAAACCTCTAAGTCAAAAGAATATAGAAAACTCAGAAACCTTAGGTTTATAATTTTATTTGCTTAAAGTAAATAATAGTAAAAGTACTAAGTATTACACATTAGTATAGTTATAGTTTCATTAAGACAACCAAAATATGGTTATGTTGTCATATCGACTAATCCCTATATTTGTGCGCTTTGATATTGCTTTCACCTTTAGTAAATCAATTTTTTTTTCTAAAAAAGTCGGCGCAGGCAGGATTCGAACCTAGATAATATTTTGAATTAATTTTAAATTATAAATCAAATATGTAATAAACTGTTAATGTTAATTTTTTTTTAATTTGAATAAATTGTTAGAAAGAATTATCTCTATAAGAAACTGTAAAAATAATTCAAATAATTTAGATACGTACAAAATTATATAAGAAAAACGGTGCGATCGAGTTAAATAACATAAAAAAAAAAAGGAAAGTAAAACATTCAGTTTGCTTAATTTATCTATTAGTATTATTTTATTCAATTTCTATATAGTGCATACATCTATTTATCTATAATTCATTAGTGAGCAAAGTAAATTAGAATTTATATTTTTAGTCTTTTAATCAAATATCATATTTTTTCTTAGAAATGCATTAAGTTCTCTTGTTTTTAAAGGATATTTTAATATTCTGCTGAAAAGATTTATAAAATGATATCCAGATTCAAAGCAATTTATTGTAATCGTTTGAGCATTAATTTTCATGCAATTCATATTCTGAACTAAAAACTGTACAAATGACGATTTTTAGTTTGACTCATACCGTTGCACAGTAGACCAGAATCTGCAAAAAGTGGCCAAAATTTGATTTTTTGAAAGTACAAATAAATATTTCAAATTTCGTTGGTACTTAAATAGATAACGGATGCTTTTTTTCCTAGAAACACAACCTCACTGAACAAATTGTCTACCTGCTAAAGCGAACTTACGCATTTTTAAGATTTAAGATTTGTTCAATAAATAAATGTAAATACAATGCAACATTATTGTTTGTAAGATTTCGTATTAAAGCTGTTGCTGCATGCATTAAAAATAAAAGTTTTTACAAAACTCATTATAACGTTAAGGTCATCCATTACTCAAAGTGGAGTAGTATATATATACAATTAAATTATAAATTCAAAGTCTTCTCCACAAATATGTTTTAGTTTTAATTTATTTTAAACATGTTTCAACATTTTTAAACGTCATCATCAGTATAACTACAAAATTATAATTTATTTAAAGTACAGTTAATACATTACATTAATAAAAGAGCATACCAAGTATTAAAATTGAACTGACAAGTGTCAAAAATAATAAATAAAACTAAAATTAGAATTTAGGGTTAACAAGACGAGAATTGTTTAAATCAAGAAGTTCATTTTCATTTGTGGAGAAGACTTTGAGTTTAAATAATTTAATCGTAAAACTCATTATGCCTAAAATTTGCATTGTATTTATAATATTGATATTGGTATATACAAAAAATAGTTTATAAATTATTATGGTGAAACGCCCTGTATAATACTTGGATACTTATTAGTTTAATTTTTCTCGTGTATTTTCAGAGATTTCTATAATCGAAATGTTGACAAGAGTATATCTTTTTGATATTTTGTATCAAACAAGGGCTTTGTCAGGCTTTTTGTCAGACTGAACATGTGTTCAACTAATTTGGTGCATCATTACCACGTTGAAAATAATCCAACTGCTGCCGCACAACTGAAAAAAAGCAAAATTCTGCAGTTCTGTTTATACAAGACTGAAAGCGGTTTCCAATTTTAAGCCCAGGTTTTTAGAAAAAAATGGAACCTGGTTAAACAAACCGTTTATTTTCGAGAAGGGCTGCCATATTCAGAGGGTAGTTCCAGAACAAAACAAAGAAAAGCTGATTAACTAACTGAAAGTTATGAACCAGAAAAACTTGCATGGGCGGCAAGTAAAGGCTTAAAGCACAAAGAAAAAGCTTCTGCGGCGAACCTCATTAGCAAAATAGTATTAACGACTTCCACAAAGGCCACTAAAGTACGAGAAGTTTGGCATAAAAGTAAAAATAACAAAGTCCTAAACCGTTGACACCTGATGAAGTTCTTTAATTATGGTAGAAGTCAAAGAGACAAGCATCAATAATTCATAGGCAAATTAGAAACAAAAGTCTGCAAATATATATCCGTGGTATAATAAAGTTCGAGAGGTCAAGTCCCGCTGTTATCCTCGAAAGAAGGATTAAATTTTAACAGAATCTCCCGCAGAAGTTCTGTTGCAGAACCTTCTTAACCATACGACAAGGCGTATAGTTGCTTTACAACAGCCAGTTATATCTAGCCTGTCTGATAATACATAAAATAGTTTACTATTAATTATAAAATAGGGTTGCAATGGAAGTACCGGTCATTCTAAGTGATGGTGATTTGTTTTTGACATCTCTGATCCTTTTGCAACTATATGCAGAAAACCAGGGAGCAAAAACATCATAGCATGGCAATATCCACGACCCTCTTTTACTAGAATTTCCAACCAATCAGATTTCAGTTCCAGAAAAAAATCCAGTGCACTAACTGTACAAGAGAAAAATTATGTAAACGATCAAATTCAAGAACTTGTCCCCACGAAATGTGAAATTCTATATACAGAATTGTCTGTGTCGTATGTTTGCGTAATGCCCATGATTAATGGTAAAGTTTGCAATTTTGGAAACTGCCTCAGCACAAACTTGGTATATTTGTAAGACGACCCCGAAAGAGATGAATAACATAGACAAAGTTCTTAAGAAAGAAGTACATGAAAATACTTTGAAGTTTGGGTTATCGTCTCTTTATGCATGGATACAATTTTTTGAATGTTTGTTGCACATATTGTATAGATTAGATATACAAAAATGGCAAGTGTGTGATGCAGAAACAAAAACACGTTTTGAAGAAAAGCAAAGAAAAATAAAGAGAGACTTTCGTGAAATAATGGAGTTATTGGTCAATGTTCTAAAAAGTGGTAGTAGTGGAACAACGAATCATGGCAATACCGCTAGAAGATTTTTTAGCAATTTCTCCCTGGTCTTTTTTATAACTAGACTTAATGAAACCCTAATTAAGAGATTTGGCGTAATTTTGGGTACGCTTTTTGTTGGATATGCCGTCAATCCTGACGCTTTCAACAAATACGCATTAAAAACTGCAAATCTATATGTGAGCAAGTACTCTTGGTACTACATGCTTGCCTCCGTACACAAAATCCTTTTGCATGGTTCTATAATAATCAAAGAAACGATTTTGCCAAAAAAGAGTACTATTATATGTTCGGATGTGGTTTCTCTACTGAAAATACCATCAGTTGAGACATCATCCTCCCCATCTGCAGCAGTAGATCGAACTCCTCCAACAACGGCTGAGATATCAAAAACGGACACATCGTCAGAAGAAGAAAGTGATAGTGAGAGCGACAATTACGTTCCTTTTAATCAATGAAATGGTGATAGTAATTATATATTATTTTTATTTATATATATAAATGAAGAAAACACTTTGGTATCTTTTTTTTACTCATTTCCTCCTTGTTTTACAGGTTACACGGTCTCTATTTAAGTTGACTAAATATTAAGAAACACAGTTTGTAACCAATTACTGGAATTTCTTCTGACACATAAATTTTATTTGTTTATTTTTCCCATATTTTTTGAAACATTTTAAGAATAACCTAAATCAGTCATTTTCTCGTCTTTTGGCACCCCTAAAAGTGCTTTGTTACCTGTGGATTTTTCAAAATATGTTTTTTTCATAATATATTTACAGGTAACTAACATACTCGATGCATAATTCTGAATTTAGTCACTTTAGGATTAAAGGCACTCCTAAAAACCACCCCTAACACATGGGTTTTTTAAAATTATAATTGGAAGGGCGGATCTTTGCACCTGTATGTAAACGTGAACAACATACGTTATTGTAGTAATATTCATGATTTCACATTATAACAAGGATATAGCCTATCAGGTGATATCATTCCGTAAGATTCAATTAATGAAACACATTATTAGTAAAAATTGAAGATGAAAAAGGATAAAATACCCGTCTGTCGATTACTAAACATACATTTGTACTACACTAATCTGATTAGAGTAGTATAAGCACGTGCAAAGTTTAAACCATAGATTTTAAAACGTAAATGACATAGTAAATGACATTTGTTTAGCATTTGTATTTTTGTGTTATTGTGTATCTTTGCTTGTAAAAATTGATTCTCGCTGTTCTCTATTACTTCAAGAAATCTGCATTCAATACTGGTTATTGTTAAATCTCGTAAGTACAATATTTTTAAATAACTTTTAGTTAATTTAGATTATAATTTTAGGTTATGCCTGGCAATCGATTGAATAGTCAATCCCGACAGATGGTTGTTCATCTTTTGGCGTATTTTCAAAAAGAAAAAAAAATGGAAGGCCTTTAGAATCTGTTAATAGTGTTCAAGACGTAAGATTAAAACTATAATATTTTTTCTACGTTGTATTATTTACGTTTATTTGTTTTTAGAGGGTTGCAATCGCACTTAATGTTTCTAAGCGAACCGTTTGTAGCATTAAACGTGAGAAAATTGAAAATCCTGTTTTATCATCACCTGGTAAAAAAAGACCCCGTATTAAAACCAAAACGACAGATATACCTGAAACTTTAAAAATGAAAATCCGTAATTGCTTATACATTTACAAAGACAGTAATAATTATTAATTTTTAAGTTATATACTTACTTATAAATTTTATTGTAGAAAAGCCTATTTTTATTTTTTGCATAATTTTAATGTTTAGTACAATCATAAAAATAGTGTGCAAAATCGTTGAGATGAAAAGATAAATTTTTTTGACATTAAAAATGACAAATATACTTATGTAAGTAAGTGCTAATTTGACTTCAGTTTTAAATCTGGATTCACACGAATGTTGTGGCGGCCATAATTGCAAAGATCCACCGTCCCAACTATAATTTTACATAATTATCTAGACAATTTTGAAGCCATTTAAAACATAATCCAAATTTTCGCCACTTTTTGTAAATTCTGGCTCACTGTGCGGTTTGTAACAAATGAATAGTTTTTTAAGATCTTTCTTATTTTTTGGGTTTTGATTTTTGGTTAGTTAGACTGCAAGTATACCTGTTTCTAGATCTGTGGTTTTTCATACAAGGAACTATAAAAGTGATCGTTAGTTTGTGTACTTTACAACCTTGAATTTTAAATATATTTGCAATAAAAACACGGCATAAAATTCTCAATGGTAACAGTTGCAGCAAAAATTTATCACTATAATTGCAAAAAATACCTAAAACTAACTTCATCATCTTCATAGTTTTTTACCTGTTATCCCAAAATGACGTTTACCATATTTTTGCATTAGACCCTTACCGTAATGAATATACATCGGTAAACCCTTTATTATGTAGGAGAGGCTATGAAAACTACTTTATATGTTTTCTTAGAACGACGGTTTGTGGAACTGTTGTGTCCACTTCTTCAGGCCAACTGAATTTATTAAAAAGAAAACAACATAAGTAAAAAAGGCATTTACAATTCGGTGAGAACTACAAACTTATTATAAAATACTGTTTGACAATTATATGACCATTACTTACGGAAAACAAAAACAAAACAAACAAACAACGTCATTCATACAAAAGTTAATAAATAACGAAAAACAATTAATGTAAAAATACACGAAAAACCACTACAAAACTAAATCACTTACATTACAATTTTATGGTCGTGTGATATAAAATAAGAGCAATGAATAGATAACTCAAAATATACCCAAGGTTGAGGAAATTTTTGAGATAAGGTTATTGTAAACTGTACTAAGGTTGTTAGTAGCACATTATTCTTATGTTGTGTAATAAATGAATAAATAAATAAATAAAGTTTGTTTAGTGAAGCTGTAGAAACCGCAGTAAAGCATCCCAGCGCTGATAAGTCCAAAAAAGAACAAAACAACTGTTTTTTAACAAATAAATACTTTTGGGTTTTGAACCACGTTCCATATTTACACTTTTCATGAAATTCATAAAACTTAGAAAGCTTACAAACTTTTGAAAAATTTACAATATTGTAAATTTCTCTTTCTAAGTTTTATGAATTTCGTAAAAATGTAAATATGGAACGCGGTTTAAAACCCGAAAGTAATTATTTGTTAAAAAAATCATGGCCCCGAAAGCTTTAAAAATAAAACAACTGTTTATTGGTCTTTCTCAGTGTGTTTTTATTCAAAATAGATTTAAAATTCGCAATAGAAAAATTTAGTAATTAAAAACCAACTTCATTATTTTCTTCATTTTAATAATTTACACATAGTAAAATGATTACCACAAGATGACGACTGCGTCAGCACTTTGGTTTAACAACTATTATTAGCTTGATTGAAAACAATACAGAATAGAAGTTTTGTTATAATCAATTTAGTTGTCATATTGACCTTACTACTGTTTAACTTCGAAATAAATAAAAAATAATCAATATTCGAATATTGTATGATTCACATTTATCAATACTATTTTGTTCTTCACTTTTAAATGTTTGTAGTTCTTTAATAGTTTTTTTTAACTAATTATGAGTTATTCTATTGATGATGATCGTTGACCGTAATAGAGCTCATTAAGTAGTGATTGACTATAGCTGAAAAATTGATCATTTTGCGATCGTTTTTTTAGAAGCTTACTAAAAATTTTTTATTTTGGCAAAGCGATCCATGGATAGCGATTATTTTGTGTATGATCGATTGATCGTGATCGCGATTAGCTTTTTGAAGAGAATCGGGGATCGCGATCACGATCATATTTAAAAGGATAGTTCCGACCACTGTCTTAAAGTTCTATATCATGTAAAAAATTTCAAATACACAAAAATATTCTATTTTCCTATCAATATGTCCACGTTTTATACAATATTAATAAATGCAATAAATTATTTGTTGATTTTGTTTTATCTTTTTTTTTATATCCGCTTAGGTTTTTACATTTGGTTTATACTTATGTTTTGCTCATCTCCGTTAATATTTTCTTCAAAATAAGATATTTGTAAAATATTGTTTTACTCATAAATAGGTATTTCGTTAAATTTAAACATTTTTTTTATAATTTTTTGTTGTTAAATAATAATTGAAGGCTTTATTTCAGAAACAACACATGTCCAAAAATGCGAGGTTTGATTATAACTACAGCATTTTATAGCAATTACCCGTCTTTATATATTATATAGACTCATTCTCTCAAAAACAACACAGAAACAGATTTTTCAGCACATGTCCATATTGTGTGTCGGCAAAAACAACACATGTCCTAGACATATGTTGTTTTGCTGAATAATAATGCTAGTGCAAATTAAAATGTAAGCTAAACTTGTATGTTTAGTGTTTAGTGAAAATGTGTTGATAACTGTTCCTCTCTTGTTTTGTTGTAATATTATAACAGAATGGAAGTAATTGCAAGATAAAACACGTTAACCATCGAAGAAAACTAATTGCAAAGCGTTCACCAGGAATGGTTTGTGGATAAGAAGATAACACTTTCTTTATAATGTTTCATTTTGCTAATAACGTTAAATCATTCTTTTAGATGCAAAGGGAAATGTTTATTCTTTAGTTTAATTCGATGGCCGACAAAAATTAACAATATAGTCATCTGCGCAGGTTAATTCAAGTAAACCATATAAATAGAAGGCGACCTAGAAATACTCTAGAAAATGAACAGAAATCCAAATGTGCCACATTTCTGTACAAGATTCGTTACAATGAAAAGAATATAATATTTACCGCAATGGTTTTTTTGAAAATTCACGCAGGACAGTTTCTAGACTAAAAAGATTTCCGAATAGCTTGGTAACCGTGGGAAAAAGATTTAAAAGGTTGTCATATAAATAAAAGTAAACAATTTCCTCCAGAGATAATAACATACCGTATAAGATATACTGGGATATTTTCAAAACAAAAGCCAATATAAAATTCATCTTTCCTCGCTCAGATACATGTGCAGACTGCGACATATACAAACAAAAATTAAGTGATACAACTCTTTCTTATGAAGTAATTATGCATTAATCAGTCAAAGAGAATTGCATTTGAGAAGAGCACAAGCGTTTTTTGATTTGAGACGAAAATATAAAGTACAAGCCATGAAATTGAGTACTGGACTTTTGATTACATACAAAATTTACCTTTACTTTTTATTCCAAGTAATCCAGTGTTTTATGCACGCCAGTTATGGTATTATCTCTTTGTAATCTACAATTTGGAAAGTAAAGAAGTTATAATGTACACGTACCATGAAGAATTTGCTAAAAAAGGAAGTAATGATGTGACGTATATGCTTCTTCATGACATTAACACACATAAGTTAACTTTCAAAGGTTTACTTCTTATAAGCAATGGCTGTCTGGAGCAAAGTAAGAACCACGTTATGGCGTACATTACATTTTTCCATTAAGAGGTCACTCTTACTTACCCAATAATCAAGATTTCGCCAATACAAATAGGCATATAGAGAGAATTTAAATACCTGAATAATAGAATGAGTTAATGAAGAAAACACAAAGAAAAAGATGTTTTTTTTTTGTTAACTTAAAACAAGAAAATTTTTTGTCCAACTTTTTTCTAAGTTTGTCATTTTGTTTGAAGATATTATTAGCAGGTTACACAAAAAATAAGTTATACTAACAAATCAAAACAATACAGAAAGCGCTAATTTTAAGTTCCTGAAAAATTGTTTTTTTGCACATGTACTGTTTTTGAAACAAACCCATCAATTGTAATAAAATAATGTTATTTATAAATTTCCGGTTTCTACAAACGAACGAAAAAAAGACGTTTTGCTATGTTTTGCATTTGACTCTATATTTCCTGCTTTGTTTGCATTACAAAGCGTTCAAGTATAACGTTGATTAAAATCCAAACAAATACGTTTCACAATAGTGTAGCGAGTTATATGTAGTTTTAATCAAACGAAACTTTTGACTAATTTGTTTTTGGAAAGTTTTGACAAATAATTGAGAGGCAGTTATAAACTATTATAGGGTAAATGACTTGTAATTCAAGAACTATTTAATAAAATTATTTGTTGTTATAATCAATCTTAATATAATTTTATTAATGCATTTGAGTATAGTTACTATATTTAGTTATTGCTAATTTAACAAACACGTAAATCACATTTAGGTTTAGTTACAAAAATTAATTAAAACGTTAATCAATGTACAATCTGCAAATTTAATTAAGTTCAAGTACGTTTATTGTTTGAACTAATTTTATAGTAAGTTGAATGAGTATTTAACAAAAGCTTGAAGGAAGTCGAAGGGCTGAATGAAGAAGGTGGAGATGAAACAGAGGGTATAAATACAAGCTGTAACTAAGAACATGCTTATTCATCCGCGACGTCTCGTTGTGTAAGGTTTGTGTTTGGTCCCTTATATTGGACCTCGTATATTCTTACGCGTGTGAGAAAATTTTGTTCAACCAAAAAGGCATCAGACAGAAGACATGGGAATTTTGTACCGGCGACACATCCGGTGAGTAGCATTTTTATATAATACATACATGTTTTGCAAAAATCTTTTCTTTTTTATATTTAATGATTGTTAATTAACAAATAAATTAAAAATATTTATACATACTTATATAATTTTTTTCATAACGCAACTATTTCAAATGCACATTGTATTGGTATTGCTCTATTTATTGTGCTTATAAAATTTTCTTTGACTTAAGACATTATATAGTTTCATTGCCGAAGAAATTTTTTATTTTTTCAGTGAGATACATATATTTAAAGTAAGTATAGATGTTAACATGATTAAGAAAATATACCTCATTAGTATGTTTATACTAATACAAGTTTATATTTTGGAAAATGTATATAGAAGGTAACCAGATGTCGATGGTCAAATATAAAATATACTGTGCGTATATTTTTGGAGATTTATGTTAAATCCAGATTACTTTACTGCGTTACCTTCTTTAAGGTCAATATACTAGTTTTCTTATTCTAATGTAATGCGCTGTCTTCTAACTATATTATGAATGCAGTTCAATAATGTTATTGCTTTACGACCAAATGAAAATTTAAAAAAAAATGGGCAATTTCCAGTTAACAAACAGAAACTAGTTAATTCTTTTATAACAAGCAGCGGTTTCTTTTTTGCTACGAAGATGAAATTATAAAATTTGCTGACAGACTTTTTTAATTTTTTAAATGATTTACAACGTGCAAAATAAAAGAATAATTAATCTGGTACACTAAAACTAACTTTTTGTAACATGTCTGACCACAGTTTAAATAAATTTACTTCAAGTATGTACCCGAGTACAATAATTATATTAGAGAAGTTAATTATAACATTTACTGTTACTCTTTTTATAAGATTTTATTATGAGCACGTAAGTATAAGCGGTGTTTAAAGGGGCGTTGACATAATTAACGTACATAAATCGGCTAATCCATTTTTTTTCAAATTTTGTACAAGACGGCAGTATGTCGATCAGGTCATCGATTGCTACGAAACTCTGGTTAGGGCGTGTTTTTTACGCTACCATTAAAATTCCTGTTGCTGTTCTAGCGAAGCTTCGGGTTTTTTTACAGCACAGACAAATCTCTGTCCACTGCCCCTAGTTACTGCATAACTTCTATTGTTATAATCCTTTCGGTCGCATTGTCTGCTGCTTTAAAATATTTGAAGCAGCTTAAAATCCGAACATGATAACGCTAACAAGTTGCTTTTGTTCTTTGGAAATACGAAACTAAAGTAACTTGCGGTTTGCATACTTTTAATTTAAAATTACAAAAAATATTCCTAAAATAAATTTATAAATTTTCTCGTTAATATTTTAAGCCGGAACCTACAATTTATTCCAATAAAAATTATATTACCGAAACATTAAAACTTTGATCGGCGTTTTCAATCTCATTTGCTTTAAACTTTTTGTATTCGTTACTGTTCTTGTTTTAAGTGACTTTTTTTTTTAAACGTCCGTTACAATCAAGACTAATATTAAAAATTAATTTCAAGAACTCTGTGGTTCATTCTATTGTGCATCGAACAGATTTTATGTTTATTGTTTCTTTAATTACATTCTTGTAATTATCTGGGCAAGGTTACCGCATACTTAAGACATGATATGAAGAAGTTCATTTGCAGATATATCTTTTTATGGATAACATAATAATTGTAGTAAAGCCCTAAGGGTAAATTAAATTAATGATTCGAAGCATAAATTCGTAAAAGAATTTTTTTAACGTAGTGAATGCAATTTTTAATATACAAGGAGTCATTGGCTTAAAGGGTCTTTCGCTGTAATTACGTTTCTTTCGTTTTTTCTTGTTGCTAAGGCGTCGCTAAACTATTAATGCAATTTAGCTGTTTTGTTCTAGATTTATTATAAATTTAAATATGGGAAAGTAAGTGATTGTCTTTTCAAAGATTTTGGTTTGATAAATGCTGATTGTCTTTGCTTAAATTAAAAAAAAATATTTTAGCGTTAATGCAAGCAATATATGAACTGTCTAGCCGTATATAACGTTCAAACATTATCGGTTATATAATATCGTTTTCAAAAGGAAATCAAAATTTCCTTTTAGAACGCAGCGCTTGATAATTATGGAATAAGATTCACCGGATACAGTGCGTGTTAGCAAATTTCAGATAATGTAAAATATTGCGTTTGACCGAATTTGGCAAGGCTAACTTTATCACCGGAAAATATTTCTAGGACTTCTATTAATAAAACGGCAATTTTTTATAATTTCTACACGTTAGCCTAATGGACTATGTCTTTCAATTCATCTTTACTATTTGCATATATTTCAGGTTTTAAAGTAATCAAATAGTGTATTACTACTTATCTGCATAATCTTTTTAGATAATTTCCGATTTGCTGTTTATTTTCACAAAAGTAAATTTCGTCTATCACTAATTATCACAGCTTATTTAACCTATTTATAGAACAGTAATTTTGTTGATTGATAGCAAATCTGATAATCTGCTCTCCAACTCCTAATTTTACGATTTTTACAGTTCATAGTATAAAGTTGTCACCAGTAAAATAATATATACTAATTATTATTTATTCTAATATCAACCTGGTAACTGTTGTTTGGGTATATATAAATATAGCATAATGTTATGTACTTAAGATTTCGAGAATCTCTAATTAAAGAGTAAACAAACTGGAAGGTTATTCATTACGATGATCAAAACTATTTACACCATAGTGTAAAAATAAATTTCGCAACGATTGAGTAACGATTCTTTAATGAAACCGGGAAGTCGTTGTTTACTTAAAGCGTTATTTTTAAAAAAACGCCGCGCTTTGGAGAAATTGCTGTTTTATTTCGATTTTATTAACACTTGTATTAATCTCTCTTAGAACAATTGCCACAGATGGTACAGGAATACAGTATTGCAACAGGAAGCTTTTATGCAAATAATATACCAGTTGGAACAACACGTGTTTTTCAAGAATTTTTCAAAAACTACTCTCACGATATTTTCTTTAGCTGACAAGTATCAATTACTCTTTAAAGGTTAATAGACCATTCAGGTACCCACTTTTTCTTATATTTAACTAACTTGTATTTGCTTAAAAATATATTTGTTTAAAAGGATATTTGTCTATCACAATTAATAAATTTAAACAGTCTTTGCATATGACTTGATGAAACAGAAATATTTATTCTTAACAAATACAAGAAACTTCAATATATGTTTTCATTACGATAAAAATATTAAAACAATGACCTAATTAATAATTTAATAACCATCTTTCTGGTTTATGTTTTGCGGGTTTTTTGCGAACGAGTGTAAAAATAACACGTGTTGCCATTAATCTTGAATAAAATACTGAATGAATTGGTAACCATAAATAAACTAAAATAATGACTTCATTAATCCGCGGCAATGAAACTAAATTTTTTCATAGAGCTTTAAAAAAACAATTACTTAGCAATGAGAAAGTTCTATTTGTTTACTTAAGTTTGTGTTAACAGTATTTTCTAACAGATTTATAAATGAATAAAGTTTCATGTTAAAGCATATTTAATGTTATAAAACTAATATTGATTTTTGATTACGTTTGTTTCTAATAACAACGTGTTAATGTTTTTGTTTTTTTAATTATGAAGTGGAGCAATTTTTTTATCCATTTCGTGTTGTCATAGAAAAAAACTACGATGTGAGAATCAAACGGGGTAAAAAATTATTGTTAACATCTGACAAGATGCATTTCTTCTGCTGCAATTTCTTTTTTGTCTTAATGTTTTGTGTCTACGCATGCATCCTAATGGCTCGTCTACTTTTTTTCATGAAATACATTATATACTCTAAAACTTGTTAAACTTAAAACGATTTTACGACTACATTATTGTATAATTAACATCATAATTAGTCTAAATTATAAATATCAACTTTTGAGGAAACATTTCCAAACACACTTTTACATATTTTTTTTAAAAGATGCAATGAATAACAATATCAAAAAATTACAATTAAAAAATAATTATAAAGAAATCTTGAGATATTGCTATAAAAATGAGCAAAACACTAAAAATGTCGTTTAATTCAAATGCGTTTAATAACAGCTTTTTTAGGTTTTGCTCATTTTGTAGCATAGGTAAATAAGTATAGTCGTTGCCATGAAAGATGATCGATACGTCATCGGCATGCGAATTTTTAAAACACGTTCTTTTATTCGAATAAAGAGAGAAAACTGTGAGTACAACAAAGATAATACCATTTTTATAGTATATAAAACTTACGAATAAACAAATAACTTTGTAGGTTAATATTTGGATTAGAACCAGAAACTAATTAAAGTAGCGAGTTTTTACTTAATTTAGATGCATACAAAGGAAGGTTCTTTCTTGGCAACCACTATAGTGTGTAATAAACAAAAAATTTAAACAAAAATACACAACTTTATATATTTTTAAATTATTTGTTTAAATAAATATGTTAATGCCTTATAATTTAATTGATGCATCAATAACTAATTTGATACTTAAATGGTTTCAAACTTAATCTTTTTGTCAATAATTTATTTTTTGTTTATTAGATACGCAAGTAGTAGTAATTAGTATATAAAAATTGTTAAAAAAGTAGAAAATGAAATTTTGCGTTTTAGTTTTTTTAGAATTATTAAATATTTCAAATGCTTAGAGACACACATCATACTTATTGTTCTTTAAATTGAGATTGATAGACTTTTTCTTTTTATTTAATTATACTATTATACTATTATGTATTTACTCATAATTCAATGTATTGTTGACCTAAGTAAATTTCCATACACACAGAGAAAAAAAAATGTTTCGTTCAAACAAATTTTATTTAGTTTAAAAGAATCTGTTGTTTCTATATGGGGAAGAGAATATTTGTTTGATTTCTTACTTTTATTTATTTGATTTTCTGAAACAACTCTTTAATTATGTTAAAACTAAATTTGTTTTGATTGAAAGAACAAATTTTGGTTTCAGTTAAAAAAATATTTAGTTGAGATAAATTAATTTAGTTTTAATTTTTATAATGAAACAATTTGATGAAGATAAACATTTATTTGAGGTAATAAAATTATTGTTTACTTCAATTATATACTAGATTTTACGCTATGCACTACTTCTTTGAATTAAACATACATTTTTTTATTTTTTGGAAAGTAACTATCTCGTTTAATAAAATATTTCTTTTTATTAAAAAGTTGAGTTCTTTGTTTGAACTCTATGGGATTTTAAACCAAAGAAAGATTGTTTTCAGTAAAAATCGTATATATTTACAGAATGTCATGTATTTAATAAAAAAAATAACGTACAAATCAGAATACAACAAATCATTGCATAATAATTATCAACACCAGCGTTGCTTGGTGTGTAAATTATTGTAGTTAAGGCTCGCTTGAACTTAATTTGGTCTCCAATTGATGGGATAAGCAGCTTTATGTGTTCTTCACTAAGTAATGGCAACAAACTAATTTCGTCAATATTTTCATCTAAAAATTCACGATTACTTCATAGTATAAAAACATTTAACAAAATAAATTAAGTGACTTTTAGTTTGAGATGTGATAGTACAGCTAGCGATTTTTGCTGAACACGTGAAATGATCTGATTTGAAACATTTACGTAATAACAAACGAGTCTTAAACATCAACATTCATGAAATATGACGCCAACTTTGTTACTTATCATTAACGCTTTATAATTAAACTCATATTAAACTTAAAACTAAAACCATTGCTAATACCCTAGTAACAGTAAATTGTATTAATTAAATTGAGAAAAATGGCATATGTAAGTCTGTATGTCATGAATGTTTTTAATTATGACTTAATTCTTAGTAATAAATTTACTTACCGTTAAAAATCTTATGCAAATGTTCTAAATCATTTTTATTCAGAAATTCTTCCATTGTCTATTCACTATCAGTATTCGTCTGTGTCTATTATATTCACTACAAAACATAAACTACATAAGCAAGAATCATTTGGGTGTCGTGCATATACGTTACCCAAAGATAATATAAGATGTCTTGCTTGTAAATTTTCAGTTTCAGCAGATTGCAACACTATTGGTTATAATATATCACGTGACACTTTGTTCAAATAAATAATTATTTGACTACAAAATTATAATTTTAGTTTAAATAAATATATATTTATCTGGTTGCAATTATTTCAAATAAATTTTGTTTTACATTAAAACAATCATCGCATTATATTAATGTTTTTAATTTCTTTGTGAAATTTAAATAAACATTTATTTTAGAAGATCTTTTATTTATTTCAGTGAAATATATGTAGTTACGTGAATTCAAAACAATTAAATAAATATATCAAATAAATCCATTCATTTCTAACAACTAATTTTGTTTTGGTCCAACACAAATATATTTCGAAGAAAGAAATAACATTCAAATAAACTAATATTCTGATTTCAAATAAACCTTTTTCTCTGTGCATAGAACAAAATGTTGCTATATAATAACTAATTCCTAACCCTTAAAAAGCTATTGTCTTTTTTCATTAAAGAGTTCAAATACAAAGTAATGCATAAGCATAAAGAAGCATTTTTGATTACACACTAAAAATATAGATCCGTACTTCAAAGATAGATATTTCAATACAAAAGAATTTATAGTTTTACTTTTTATTTTGATTTTTATGTTGTACAAAAAAATTAAAATGCAAAATCTCAACTATTTTGTTAGACTACTTCTTAAAATAGAGATCATTTTGTCGAGATTCTTTTGTAATACAAACCCGAAATGTTAGTTTTTGACTATTTATAAAATAGAAAATCAGTTGGTATGTAATACATAAGAATGCCTAGATAGGCTAGGTTTTTTGTAGTTCTGTTATGCTTAATTTACATGAGTTAGTTTGTTCTAAAATACCGTATGTAAAGACTTATTCATAATTACTTAATTTCAACAATAATTGGGCATTTAAGCAGCAAACTACAAAAACTTTTCCGTTTAAACATGACAATGTAGGCAATTGGTATCCACTTTGTTTTTTAACTAAAGCACTAGGTAATACATCGTCGGCACTAAACGCACCTAATTCTTTGTCACTTTAAATTTTAGCCCTTAAAATTTACTAGTTCGTAAATATATCTAGGGTTAGTTTTTATTCTTTTAAAGTCGTAGAAACAGGTAGAATAAAACAGAAGCCGACTGTTATAATCCTATAACAAATCACTTGAGCGGACATGTGGTATTTAAAACTAAGATACTGTCTGTCTGTGTGTTTGTTTATTATTTGTAAGAAAACCTTTTCCGATATCTTAGACATATAAAAGATCGATGAAACAAGAATTCAAAAATCTGTTTTTAAAAAGATAATTTTTATTTATAGGTATAATTTTCTGATCTGGTTGTGGTTAATGCAAATTCATATAGTTATAGTTAAAATTATAGTAATAGTATAAGCAGTCAGTGACTGCACAACGTTTTTTGCAATTTTGATTAACGTTAGAAAATTATCACTAATTTTAGTGTTAACGTCGTTGAGTACATCTTAATTTTAACGTTGCTAACATAATCTAATATTTTTATAGTCTATAATTTTTATTTTTTACTTTGATTGATTTTATTTATGATAATGACGTTATTGACTTCCAATCAAAATGCTGCAAGGTACATTTATAATTCCGGCTGATTTATGAGAATAGATTATTTTTTTATTAATTATCTAAAGAAAAGTTAATATCGCTATTTTCTAAATTACGGCGGAACAACTAAATCGTAAATAAAGTGAGAAAACTGTACTGCGATATGTTTAATAGTAGCTAATAATTACTTAAACGAACTACAGTATTGTTAAATTCGTCTCGAGTAAAAAAAAGGTTATCAAACCACTCTTATTCGTTTTAAACGTATAGGTATTATATCAATGGGAAGAATTAAGTACCGCGCCCTTTTTAAGAAGACCCTTTTATATACCTGCCACACTTGTATCGTTGTCATTTATATAACTATAACAATCTGACAGAGAACGGTTCTACAAACGTCGTTAATTACTGAATAAGTGCTAGGCGATGTATTTTTTAGTCTATTAAACTTAACAATGGACTAAATATGCATATAATACAATTTGAAAGAATATATAAAAATTGAAAAAATACTTTCAATTTATTGTCCTTTTCTTTTTCTGAAAATGTTTATCTTAGAAAATAAATTTATTTGTACATTCAGTTTAACCAAAAAACTTTTATATAGAATGTTTGAAAACCAGAAATATAAACTATTATTTTTCATATTAGTAATTCAGATTAGTACAATTTACGAATGTATGTAACTTTCAAGAATAACAGCACTAGCATCTATAAAATGTATCAAAGAAAGATTTCAACATATCTAAAAATTGAATAAAGTCAGTACAATTCTGTTTAAATGCATTCGGTGGTACTTAACAATTTTTAGTTTTTTGATAGACAAAAAAAATATATTTATTTTTCAATTCGTTATAACGTATAACCCATAATTTACTCATAATGCCTAAGATACAAGATGCCTAAATATATCAAAAACAACCGGGGCATAATGAAAATACGTTATGGATTAATAACGCATTTTAATTACGCTCTCAAAAGTGATATTTTCCATATTGTCGTTTAGATTTAAATAATAACAAATTTTCTATTTCTTTTTGTGCATTTTGTTCAACATATTTGAGTATAATTCTTACACATTCATTATGATTGTAAAATTAATTCTACCTAATAAAAGATTAAAAATCAAATTATTTATTGTATAGACTACTAGATATACTTGTAGATTTAGTAAAATAAAATTTAGCAATACTGGATGATTACGCCCGTCGAGCAATATACATTTTTTGGCCAAAGTAACTCGGTCGGTACCACGTTGCTTTCTGGGCGTAATCAACGTAAAAATTGGTATATAAACAGCTAATAACGCTAAACCAAATTTTTTTAAAGTATTTGTTTACTTACAAAAGATAAAATTAAAAAGCTTTTTTTAAATTAAATAAATACCTACATATAAAAACTATAGAAAAAATGTAATTAGAACAAAAAAAATCTGAGGCTCACTGTCAAAAATCTCAATAAGAATGTTGCATATAGCATATAAATTTTGAGAATTACTAAAGAGGTTTTTCTTTGACAAGCCTGTAATCAAACCATTTAGTGTTATTCTCTCGCATTCTTATTCTAATCCAGAAACTATTACTGCCGTGTACCATAACATTTGGTATTTGTTTTGCTGAGAATGCAATCACAAAAGTCATTAATGTTCGTTTCATAATTTAATTAACAAATATCATTGAATAAAATAAAGTTATCAAAACCAAAATTAGATTTAAAAATAATACACATTGAGAAATGCTGTGTTGCTAGTCAGGGCCGGATTTAAAGGGTGGCGGAAGGGGCGATCGCCCATGGGCCCCCACAAAATTGGGGCCCCCACACAACTTTAAAATAATACGAATTATTAACATTATTCATTATACCAACATAGAAACGAAACCGTAATTCAATGTAATACGCAACCTGCAATGACTAATGAAATAAATCCCTTATTCTCAACTGAGTTTATTTTTGTAGTTTTATGTTTCACTAGCTAAAAAAATTACTAATATGACAGCATTTATAAAATGTTTCCAATAAGAATATCATATTACAAATGTTAAGATAAGTATTTTATTTGCTGAAGTTTTAAGTTCCTGGTAAAGATTAAGATTAACGTTAACTAATTCTAAGAAGGGAATAAAAGCCAGGTAACACAAAAGGCTTCCAAATTTACCTTTGCTCAGTCAGTGATTTCTTGCATTGAAAGTACTATAGGTATTACAGAATTTATAGTATTATAAAGAAATTATTTAGCTTTAGCAGATGCATGTGTTTGAATTTTGAAATGAGTGCCTTGTAGTTTTAAACTTTCAGTTGATCTGCCTTTGAAATAGAAAGATAGAATGAACGAATTTTTTTCTAAGTGCGTGTGAACTAAGACTAGATACATTAACTTTTGTGTAAAATTACGTAATTTTTAAAATATTGTGTTTTACTATTTAATTTATATCACTTTATCGCGTTTATTTCAAGAGAAGTAAGAGGTAAGTTATTAAATTAAGCATTGTAGATAATATGTAAATAGTTTGTTAATGAAATGATTTTCTATTCTACAACAATCACTAATAGTGACACTATTTATATGCTTATATCTTTCTTCCTATGGTAGAACATAGATAGTCAGGCTGATCGTCATAAAGGAAAACGTGTTTATAAAAGCGATGCAGAAAAACGAAAAATTGCTTAAGACAAGGAAAACAAAAGAGAAGAAGTCATAGCAAAAATACGTCACATGACCGACTTGTTCCTCTTCACCTTCACCAGGCGACTTTATCTTGCAGATGCGCAAACTCAAAATATCACCTTAGATGAAACACAGGAGTCAAAACAACAACAACAAGAAGCAAAATAGCTTGATAGTGAATTGAAATACAAAAAAAATAAATATGCTTGTGACATAGGATTGTGGCCCGAAAGAATGGGAAGTTTTGTTGACTATTAGTCGAAGAAACGAACCAAGCATCTACAAAATTGCGATAAAGAACAATTCAAACAGAAATCTTGCCAATACAATGACCACAAAGAAGAAGGAATAGGAATACGACGATGCCAAATAAGTATGTTGGCGAAATAATTTATCGATCTTGGATATGTTTTTCAAATGGACGAGTCTACTGTTTTGTATGTAAGTTAATGTCTCCAGTTCGGACGCAATTTAGTTATGAGGGATTTTTTGATTGGAAACATGCAAGTAACAGATTAATGAGTCATGAAACATCTAAGGCACATTTAAATGCTATTGTGACAATAGCTAATCGTTCCAAAGAGCTAGAGCGCATAGATAGCGAATTAGAAAAACAAGCACTAGAAACAAGAAACTATTGGAAAACTTTACTCAAAAGGGTCATCAGTGTTATTAAATTTGCTTGTGAACGTGGTTTAGCCCTGCGTAGTGACAATGAGTTACTCGGTTCGCCATATAATGGTAATTATCTTACATTGCTTGAGTTGATAGCAGAACATGACGATTTCTTGAAACAACATATTAGTAATTATGCAAATCCTGGAAGCGGTCATGCAAATTATCTTTCGTCAACTGTATGTGAAGAAATTATTCATCTGATGGGAAAACGGGTACTCGAAGAAATAGTTTTTAGAATCAAGAAATCTAAATATTTTTCAATTTCATTAGATTCAACACCAGATGAAGGTCACATAAATCAGTTAACTTTAATATTTAGGTACATTGAACATAATACTCCCATTGAACGGTTCTTAAGATTTATGTCAAATCAGGGTCACAAAGCGCAAGATATATTTAGTGCATTAATGGAATTTCTAAAAAACCATAATATCGATATAAAGTACTGTAGAGGACAGTCCTATGATAATGCGTCAGTGATGAGCGGAAGATATAATGGAGTGCAGGCTAAGATTCACGCAGAAAATTCATTGGCATCATGGATTCCATGTGCGGCTCACTCGTTAAATTTAGTTGCCAAAAGCGCTGCAGAGTGTTGCCCTGCTGCGGTTGCTTTTTTTGATTTTTTAGAGGAGTTATATGTCTATTTTACAATTTCTACCCATCGATATGCGTTATTAACAGAATGTTTAAATTCATTCGCTGATCAAACGCCTGGTCGAATCCTTGTACCTAAAAGAGTGACAACGACTCGTTGGTCATGTAGGTCTGATGCCTGCAAAGCGCTTGTTGCAGGTTACGCTCAAATTAAAGACACTTTATTAAAAATTTCGGAAGATCTAGATCAACTACCTAAAGCGCGTTGCGATGCTAATGGGCTACATACCCGTATGTGTATGATTGAAACAGGTTTTTATGCAGTATTTTGGAATAAAATTTTAGATAGAACTAATGCAACCAGCCAACTACTTCAAAGTGCGAAACTTGATTTAAATTCCGCAACTGCAGCAATAAGTTCATTAAAAGAATTTGTCTTAAGGAGACGTGATAATTTTTCCACATATGAATCGCTTCGCGCGGAAAAGCCGGAACAGCAGATTATATCGTTCATCGACGTTACCAACGAAACGTTCGTTTAATTCCTCTGGATTATGGTCAAGCACCAGAAGTGGAATTAACACTCAGAAATAAATTTAAATTAGAAAATTTCATTCCAGTTATTGATCAGTTTCTGTCTTCTTTAAACCAAAGACTCTCTGGCTTATGAGTCAGTATCCGCTCGGTTTGGATTTCTGCGACGACTAGATAGTTTGAGTCTTTAAGAAATTGAAGCTCATGCAAATCGTCTTGTGAATACATATGCTGATCTAGATGGTAGTTTAGGTATTGAACTGATACAATTTATTGATTTCTTTAAAAATTTTAAAGACGAATATATATCGAACGAATTGAAGGAAGAACTTAGTGTAGAACATTTTATGTACAAAGTATTAATCGAGAAAGACGTGAAAGATGCTTTTCCAAATGTAGAAATAGCTCTCTGTATGTATCTTGTACTTATGATTACGAATTGTAGTAGTGAAAGATCGTTTTCAAAGTTAAAACTTTTGAAAAATAGACTTCGCACTACGATGGTTCAGGAAAGACTAAATGATCTTACCATCATGAGTCTAGAATCAGATATATTACGAGAAATCAACACAGCCGAAGTGATTGACGATTTTACTCGACGAAAGTGTAGAAAAATGTCGTTTAAGTAATTTACAATAAATTCTCTTTCCTTCAACAACTGTTTTTTTTTATAAAAAAGAATATGTATATATATTACACCTAGAAATTATTTTGTACATAGATAAATAAAGCTTTATTGAGTTACAAGAGGAGTATAATGTTTTTTTTGAAACAAAAACGCATATATTGGGCCGGTCCTCAGGGGGCCTCCACAGTGAATCTGCCCACAGGCCCCCACAGTTCTAAATCCGGCCCTGTTGCTAGTGTAATCAAATTATATAGCAGTATAAATACTAGAGTTCATTTCAAGACTAAAGAACCGCTGCGCAGAAACCAATTTTGTCCCGAATGTCAGTACACTAGCTAACCAAAAAACGTTTCCAACTTTCATACGGCGTTTGAAGTGTCCATATTCATTCCACAAATTGTTACAAACTCTTTTTCATTTTTGTGTTTTATATTTTTTTTACATTATATATATCGTTTTGTATGCATTTATTATTTAGTTAAATTAAAGATAAACCATTACAATTAATGTACATTGTTTACAGCAGATGTTTTTAGTTATAATTTATTTCGCATGATCGTCAAATTCCGAATTTATCCGACGCGCACCTCACGGTTCTTTAGTCGTGAAATGATCTCTACGACTCATTTACAATGAGCATAAGCATAACAAATACATATCAGATACGTAGTTCATAAAGTTGGGATATACTGGAAGCAATGTAGTATGTGTTCACAATGTTTCTTAATAATTTGTAAGTATGGGATGTGTTTATGCACCTCTTATGATCGAACGTAACACATAGTAGAATATAGCGTGTTTTAGTTGTATTCGCGAATAAGCTAGTACTACAAAAGTTGGTGTGTGCTGGGTGTGTGCGGTTATTTCGTTGTTAGACATGTTTACTATGACAGATCATGATGACAGAAACGGATTTAGGGTTATAGTTACCACAACTGCGCATGCGCAAAAAAGTATATTCGTACAATTCAAATTAAAGATAATCGTTAAACATAAGCAATTTAAAATATTTAAAAAAATATTTAAACAAACCTATTATTCTTATTGTTGTATTTAACTTAACACTACACGTTATAGTAGTTCTTTTAATTTTGGATTTATATTTTTGAGATTACCGCCAGTGTATTTATAGTAAAAATCAATAACATGAAATTTAAAAAAACATTTTTAAATTTTTCATTGTGCAAGAATGTTCTAAGATAGATATAAACGTCAATATTACCATAAAGCTGACGCAGAATATAGCCACAAAAGAATTGTGAAAATAAGCAATACAGTGTATTAACTTAAAGTAGCAGCAACGTATTTTTTACTATAAAAAATCTGTGCGTGTGTGTCCACATGCGCATTCGGTCAATAACGATTAGATTAAACTTTATAATGTTCAAAAATTGAATTAGCCTTAATTAATAAAATTGATTCTGATTAAAAATTGCTGTTAAGATTAACTCATCTTGCGTTGCTATTTAGGCCAGAATTTGAGGATAATGTCACAATAACCACAACAAAACATTATAAAATTACGTTCATTTTTTAACATCATCACTTAAGTTAACAAAGCACGTTTTTAAGAAACTTGTCTACACGTTCAACGACTGTATGTAAATCCATTAAACTGAGATTACACACTACACGACATTACTGCCTGTTGTATAATTTGTGAATTTTGCGTTGATATTAACCGACAAAACAAACCACCTGAAGGATATTGCAAAATGTAACAGGTGTTTCGGTCGTGACAATGCAACAAACAGCAAAAACAATAAAGATAATCTTAGTTCCATTTTATTTTTATGACTTGAAGATTTCACATATGATATCTGTAGAAAATGAAAAAAAAGCGTTTTTCTAAACTTTTTAAATCCGATTACGAAATATTAAAATTGTATTTAAAGAAATAAATTAAAAAAATTTTATTATGCAGGTGTCAAAGGAGTGCCTTAACATTTAAATATTATTACAAAACCTTCAATTTTTGCCGAATAGCAAAATGAAAAAATTATCTTAGTTAAATTACTTGTAAAAAAACGAAAGGTTTGTTGAATTTAACAATCGATTTCACATTTGCTTCTGATTAAAAATGTATAATTTAATGTATACTTAGACCTCGACCTTAGAATCTTGACCTCCAGCTGCGTCTTTACGTCTGCTGGTATCCTCTCAGCAGCAGTCAATGAGCTTGCAGGGTTGCATCATTGCATTCATGCATACATTTTCTTGTTCTAAATATATACATATATGTTATGTGATGAATATCTGTAATTAAAGACAATATCGTCTTTGTAGTGTACTTTAATTAATTTTAAGCCCACCCTTTTTTTTAGTTTCTGAATACTGATTGAGTGTATATAATAAGAATGTGCATTGTAAAATGTAAAATGTATTAAAATTAAAACATTGTTGAAAACTGTGGTAAAATAAATCAGTGTGATTTCTTCGAGCGTTCTTACTAATACCATCTAATACGTTTGAGTGTCGAAACATTGTAAAAGCAAACAAACTCAAATTTCCTTAATTGAAACTAGTATGCAACAGGTGCTTTTATTGTTAGTTTTAATTAAGTTTAATATTTTTCAACCAATTAGTAATTTTACCTTTACTTTTTTAATAAGGCAAAAGCATGTTGTCTGATTAAATATATACGCCCTTTTTAACAATGTTTTAAATATCTAAAAAAAATAAGTTGTCTTAATTGTTTTTAGGGTCAATTAGCAAAATTGCAATTTTAATTTCTTAGTAACGAAATCGGTATAATACCTAACTGCTATAAGATATTAAAAAAATATATAAGCAACGGTATAATACATAATAAATAAATAAAAAAGAACATTAAAGGTTTATAAAAGCAATAACTAATATTAATAGCAACAAATACATTTTAAAATCAGATAAACCAAACAAAATCAAACTATGTACGCTATACATATACAAGATACTACTTGCATATAAAATTTTGTGGTAGTATATTTAAGGTACTCTACAGTGGAACATCTTGGATATTTTTCAGTACATATTTTATTATTTGCTGTTAATTGTTACACTATCGCTTTTAATTTTTTTTACAATCGTGTTAATGAAATGTCAGATTGATGTCAAGTTTTAAAAGAATGCTATTTTTTAATTTTTGTTTGGAGTGCCAGTGTTATGATTTACATTAACTAATTCTTCATAAATCAATATTTTGGTTGTTACTTACAAAAAATTTCTTAGAATAATGTCTCATTGATTTTCGTTTAATAAAAACCCTCAACGAACTTCTTTCTGTATATATTTTTTCCCACTGATAATGTCTTCAACATAATGCTCCATAATGTAAAATTCTTATAAATTGTTTATTTTTTGTTTAAAATATGCTATTAAAACTTTTTCATTATCATCATTTCTTCTTTATCAATCTTCAAATCGTATGTATTTCTTTTTTAATAAAAATTTAACAATGCAACTAATTCTTCAGTATCAGACAATTCACTTATATCAGACATTCTAATAAATTTTTTTAAATAAAAAGTTTTAATCTGATTCTTAATTGTGATTGGAAAAACCAAAGAGAGCATCAATGATAGTATGCTTGAATATATTAACGTCACACATTTTTAAAAGTAGTTTATTTATTTTCGGCGTGGCTTGTTGTTCTCGTAGAAGCTTTATTTTTATTCAACTTTGATGAATTTAGTGGTTTGCGTGACAGAATGTATTAAAACAGTCAGAAAACATTCAATAAAAAAAGTTTAAAAAACGAAAAGTGTAAATTAGCAGCAATTTTGATAAATCGATAGAAATGATTTACACACCACCTGACCTAAAACTAGGGCTAAGTTATGCAAAGTAGTCAAAAACAATGAAGTTAAGATTATAAGTGACTTTCGGCTTAGACTGCGTCGTAATGGAACGATCTGAATTTTGTGACAAACTGACATTTTGCATGACGTTGCAGCTTGCATCTTCAGAGCACTAATTACCACTTGTATCAGCGACTTTGTATATAACTTGCTTTTTACTGCTGAACAATATTGAAATTATTTTTGTTTACAGTGGTTAGAAAATTAACGTTATCAACAACTTTTCAAAACATTACATGTCTTGAATGCGAGTCCATAATATGCAAATTAGAGCTTGTGCAAATAGTATGAATTCGTAAGTTGAAATATTTGTTACAATTTTGAATAATTAAGAATCTCACACATGTCGAGTTAATAACTCAATATGATTCTGCTGTTAATACTTGTGCAAAATTTGAAAAAGTATTCGGTACGCTATTTTAAATATGCTCTCTTTGCTTAATGATTTAATTATTATATGATTACTAACTATAAATTTCCATTTTTAAAAGTTTCACACTAACAATACAAGCTATAATTTGCGTTTCACGAAATATAAGCAAAAACTTTGTTACAGAAAAGACTAACCTATAATTAGATTGTTGCTTAGTATTAACACTTTATAAATTTAACTAAAGGTATTTTTAATTTAAATTTACATTGTATTATATAACAGATTTTACGGATTGGTAGTCGGCAACACTTAACAATTTTTTTATACTAAGCATTTCTATTATCATATGTTGCTTATCTAAAAGCTAATCGCAAGTTTTAATTAGTTCTCATCGTGTCTAGACAAAATGTAGACACGAAAATCAACTAACACTTTGTGTGGTCTACAAGTCAAAAAGGAGATGCCCAGAACGTCTACCTTGATTTTCTTGCATGTCATTATATAGACTAAAGATATTATCCCAAGCAATTTAATTTAAATAACAATTTAGAATTTTGCATGCTACGTTAATTAAACTTGATGATAATTAGTTTTATAATTGCAAATTGATTGCACCCGCAATCAGTCGATCGATTTGCTTTTATGATGATTTAATTTTTTCACATGAATTAGTTATTATAACTATGTACTTTTTTTTAAATTATTTAAGCAATAGCTTCTAATAATATAAAACACATTTTAAATTTTTTTAAGTCGGTGATGAAAGTTAACATGTTTATGTTACTATTTGAATCAATAAATTACTTACACAAGAACTTATCTGTTCATTGTAAGTTGCAGTCATTCATTTAGATGTAGTTTTTTTTTTCTTAACAAGATACATGTTACCTGGAACTCCCAATTGAAGTGTTACGTAATGTTTAATAGTACAAAAAATAATTTGGGGTTTCAGTACTTTGTTGCGATACTAAGTAACACTACAGTAATATATTAAGCTAAATAATTGAGTTCATTAAAAACCAATTTCTTTCTTAGCTAGTTTTCATCAAATTTAAGAAATCGAGCATTTTCCATTACATACATGGTTTAATTAATTATCTTAAAATTTTATTTAGAAGATGATAAAACCAAATCTACGGATTTACTGTCTATAATTTTACTGTTTTAGATATTGATATAGAACTAAGACACAATTTTTGCTTTAATTTCGAGTGCTTGTGTGATTTTTTTTTTAAATTAGTCAATGAAAATTTTCTTTTTTTGACCATTCTTTAACTTTTGATTAATACTGTATCTACATCTTATCAATGACTATACGCAATAACAAAAAAATATATAAAGGTTTATACAATGCCAGAAAAAATAATTTACATAAAAATACAAACTAGAATCTGATTATCTATCTATCTGAAGCATGGATATTAGAAGAAAATAATATAAATCTCTATAGCAAAATATTTTCTGTTGAGTTTTTTTTTTATTAAAGATAAATGTTATGTTTATTTTTTATCTACCTTTGCATAAACTTTCGAGCAAAATTATATATTTAAAATTACTGTAAGCTGTAAGCGTTAATAGTTATTTAACGAACAAAGTTGTTAATGATACCGCTTAATAATCGAGACATTTTAACGCCGTGAGTAAGTGTAAGCAGTAAATCGTGTGAAGTTATAAGAAAACTAAAGTATACGAACTAACCCGTTGTATATCTACTAGTCGCGCAGTATTGTTAGTTCAGTGGTTGCTAAAGATTTCATTGGTTGCTATACAAATTGTTCATTAATAAAAATTCATTCATTGATTCAAAATCTTTCACTAATTGTTTAATATTGCTATAGTCTTTACCATTTAAAATGAAACATATCGGATTAAAGGCTCGCCAGAGATAGATGTTTTTATTTTTGTCTTACAGATTACACGTATCTACAATGACTTTATGACAAATACTATTCCCGGCGGAGTGCGCGAAAGTTGTTGTTCAACAGTACAGACAAAAATAAACGGGTTTCTTTTTAAATGGAATAAGAAAATCGGCAGAGGTTCTAAACAATTTATTAAAAATATTTATGTACACATAACACTTTTGTAAACGGCAGTCTAGGTTTCACTCATTAAGTTTTTTTAATTAAAAATAAATAAAAAAATATTAACAATATTTTATAATTAAAAGTTTAACCTTAACTCTAGATTATGCATATATTTATTTATGTATACATGACCCGATTCAATACTATCTTTTATATACGAATATAATGTCTAATTTTGGTACAAGAATTCCACAAAACCACATCTAATTACTTTCGATTAAATAATCGATAATAGCAACAGGAAGTTAGTAAATAAAACCAAAGTAACGTGTACAAAAGCGTTTTGTGTACATAAATATTTTTAATAAATTGTTTAGAACTTCTGCCGGCTCGTTTATTCTATTTAAAAAAGTTTATGTTTATCTTTGTCTGTATTGTTAAACAACAACTTTTCTGGTAGGCGTTTAATGCAATATGTTTCATCTTAAACAGTGAAGACTACATTAACAGACGATCGATAGAAATAAGGTTATTAATAATAAAGATTAATGATCAAAATATTTTAACGTCGTGAGCAAGTGTAACGAGCAAATGGTTTAATATTGTCTAGATTATGTATCACCAATTAACAAACGAGTTAGTTTTAATGTTTTTCTTTTGATCGTATATTAGTAAAACGGGTAAAATGATAAAAAAAACTAAAGGGTACCAACAATAACTAAGTGACTGCTAACGCCTTCATTGGTTGCTATTCCTAATCGTTCATTAATAGAATTCATTTGTTGGTTGTAAAGGGCTTAAACGTCGGGGGCAGATAATAACCCTATAAATGCTTCGGCTAGGGTCAAATATAAGCTAAGAGCTATAAAGGTCGTAGAAACGTTTTGGGGAGAACTTTATGTTTTTGTTACTTACTTGTCTATGTACGATAAATGAACGATACCAAACAATAAATAGGGCACCAGCGACTCTTTTGATAAGGACAAAAGTCATAAAACCTAAAAAAAGTAACTTAAGCAAAGAAAGATAAATGTAGAATCAAAAATAAATTGAAATGAAATTCTCAAAAACGTCTATGAGTACATCCAACACAAATAAAAATAAATTTAAATATAAAAAAAACTAAACAACTAAACATATAAAATTCAAACTACAATAAAAGGTTAATGAACTCTAAAATAATTATTAAGTACATCTAAATATTGAAATTAACTTTTAGGATCCTTTACAAACGCCACCGATCAAAAACTAAACTTAATACTTATTAGGTATTATATAATTTGGCAACTTAAACAAGTTACAGATTAGTATTTCTGTTTTTTTTTTCTTTCTAAAAACCTAGGTAACCAATCGACGCCATCTCAATCACAAAACCAAACCCCAAACCAGTGTTTAAATACTAAGTTCTAGTTTCATTTTAATAAAAATGTGAAATTAATAAACCAGATTCCAACTGAATCGCGTGAAGGCACAATAGGCAAATGATCTAAACGCGGGAGTAGAAAGAAATCAAAAGGCTGAGAAGCACGTAAAATTTAAATTCAAAAGATAACGTTTAAATTATATGATTAGAAATAATGGAAACGTGCATAATATTAACACGTTACATGGTTCAAAATTGTTCATTAATAAGGATCATTAACGATCTATTTGTGATACATTATTATTCGTTAATATTACTATTAACAGACAATTCATGGTAATAGTTATTTAACAAACAAAGTTGTTAATGATAGCGAATAATAATCGAGAAATTTTAACGCGGTGAGCGAGTGTAGCGAGCGAACGCGTTAATATTGTCGAGATTATTTGTCTCCGATTAACAAACGAGTTACTTTTAAAGTTTTTCCGTTGATCGTACTTTAGTAAAACGTGTGAAGTTATAAGGACACTAAAGTATACGTTGTTATATCTAGTAGTCACGCAACATCGTTAAAGCAGTGTTTGCTAACGATTTCATTGGTTGCTATACAAAATCGTACATTAAAAGAAATTCATTCATTGGTTCAAAATCGTTCATTAATAAAGGTTATGTATCTATTACTAATACGTCATTTTACGTTAATATTACTATTAACAGATGATCGACAGAAAAAATACTACTACCAAACACTACCCAAAAGTTAAGATAATAATTCTAATATTAGATATAATAACTAATAAAAAATATAAGTCACACTTCAGATAACTTTTAATCTTTTTTTTAACCTAATTTAGTTTTTCTAAACAGTATAAAATCAAAATATCAATTTCTTGTTTGCATTTACTAAATAACAAAATTGCTTCTGGTGTTAGTATATTCTTTTTAAAACCTCATTACTTTAGTCACTTTGATAAGGTATCTGATAAACAAATATGATCTTTTTATCTTTCCAATAAAACACCACAATGCTTTTATTAATTATCTTTTTTTTACTATTTAGCCTTTTTTGATGGAATCTTTTCCGTTATTCTTCTCTTGACGTTTTTTATTAATAGATTTACCAATAGCTCCACTACGGCTACAATTAATTGTTCTTTACTTTGGCAATTAAAAATATTTAGATAATAAACTATTCATACATAAATAATTGTTTGATTTTGTTTGTCTTTTTACTTAGAAGCTGTTGTATTAGTTTTACGATAAACATTCAGTCATTAACTGTAAATACAAAATGTAGCTTGCGGTTTGTTGTACAGTATTTGGTTAGGGAAGTACCAGTGAAGAAATGTTTTTCTTGTCTTACCAACCACTTCATCCCAGTTAGTAGTTACAAGAATTATGTGTTAGAATGCTGTTAATACAAGTACAAGATGACAAGGTAATACAAGCACATTAACACTTTCTTTCAACGAATTATTATTAGCCAAGTCGTTATCATATTCATTTAATTTTGACTTGTTACTTTCATTTGCAGTTTTTTTAACTCACTACTAAAAATAACTTTCCAGGCTATCACCGTATGTATATACTAACGCAACATACAAAATATATAAATTACTAGTTTTTATCCGGAATTGCTTTGTGATTTAACGTTTGCACAAGAACAAACATTATGACCTATATTCCAGATTTTTTTAGGAATCGTATGTGACTCTGGTGGTACATGAACTAAAAGTACTCTCTGTGTACACTTGTATAAATTTTTAAATGAATAGGTTGTAAAATTTACATATTGTTATAAACTAAAGCTGGGTTTACAAAACACGAATTAAATAAAAATTAAGTTAGTCGCGATTAAATTCAAAATCATGATTTCTGATTGGTTATATGCCAAAATTTAACTAATCACTTAACAAATTAACTTTAATTGCAACTAGATATTTAATTCACTTTCTGTAAACCCACTGTAAGTGTGCTCCATGAATGGATGGTGGTAACCTTCTATTTAATATATACTTTTGTACTAAAGAAAACTTATGTTTGTGAGAAATTTATTAAAAAACAATGATAAAAACTATCCAAAAATTTTTAGTGCGTGGTGCGTACAAGAATTGTTAACGAAGTCTTTAATAGATACAAAAAATCAATAAAAGCTTTTAAAATCTAAAATCATCAGATACTAATAGAAATTGGATTCAGTAATTATCGTCTAGGAATTTTCAATTCTATTCAATTACGAAACATTTAAATTCGTTATCGATATTTTACACGTACTCATGTATACCACTGTGTCTATATAAATACAAGTTGACAGCTTAAATCCTACACTGTTATCTAAAACAAACTGTAACGCATAAATTCGATTGGAATTAGAAACAATCGTAGTAACTGATATAGTGCATTGTTTACGCAAAGGTCGTTGCTCTTTCATAAATAACGTTTTCTGCATATTGTTCAATGTGACAACAATAACGGAAATTTAAAAACATATATTAGTAGCACATAAAGTTTGTTTCAATCATATCAATTTGCAATTTTTTCTGCATACAATGTTTAAATACTATATGAATAAATAAGTATGTATTAATGTATTTTCTGAGTTATTATTATTTCGTTTGTTTTAATCCTACATTAACTAGTACTGTTTGTTCATTACTTTATATAATTTTTTAGTTCATAAGGTAGTCATCTTAGTACTACTAAAGCTTTTATTTTTATTTTAGTTATCAAAAAAATTGTCAAATGAACGTATTTTTTGGTTCATTTGAGTTTACAATTAAGTAAATTTCTAGATTTTTGACAAAAAAATTATATTTCTTATCAGATAGTGTATTTTATACATTAAAAACCAACGCTATGTATAGACCCCCATCCTATATGTATTTATCAGGTGCCCGATGATCCCGGGCGGTAACGTCTTTCTACACGACGTTATTTAGTCCGGTTATACACAAATTACTTGTTATTAGCGCGTTGTTAATCCCGACCGCATTGCCAATATTATACACGCATTAAACGTAGTTACAGCCCGCACGCCCAAAGAATGCCTGAAGGTTGGATGCGCATTCGTCCAACTCCAAGTTTCTTAAGCGCGACATGTCAGTGGCGTCGCCACCAAAAACGCGTTCAGTTTTATCATGTATTACATTAATTATTTATTTCTATTATTAATTTACATACGTACTTGTTAATTTAATTTAATTACAATTATTGCAACAAAACGACAGTGAACCATTTTGTGTCCTATGTGAATTTTATTTTCAAAATTTTAACGCTTATAATACTTCAATTTAATAGACAACTATGTATAAACAACAAATACTTTCACAATCGTAAAATAGATAAGTATTTTTGCGGCGCATGTAAATACTAATTAAAGAAATCTTAATAGCTGACATTCTTTAGTATCATTAACAACAGATTAGCAAGTATTCAAAAATGTTTTTATTAGTTAGTTCAGAAACTGAAAGTGGCTGGTCTAGTGATGAATGATTGTGTGACTTATTTGTTAGTAGTATTTAATATTATTACAGTAGGTAATTATCGTCGCTTGAGTAACTTTTCCCCAAACTGTATGGAAATATAAAAATTGATTACCTAAGAAATATAATAATTTTTTTAAATAGCTACAATACCTGAATAATACTCATAAAATACAGCCTATTCTGTTTCTGTAATTAAAAATCGAACTTATACTTTTTTGATTTTCATAAACGATTAAACTGTTGTGTTCATTTGTAGAATTGAAAATGCGACACCGACGCCACTGGTAATGCTTTCAGTCGCTATTGCGTTATGCTAAGTTTACACGACCTTAGTAACTAATGCTTAGTACTTGTTACTTAACACTAATACCTTGCGTGTAAACACGTTATTGAGTGCTTAGTATTAGTGAAGCTGCAAGTGCGAGTGAATAGAAACCGATCCTATTTACTATGCAACAAGTAGCTACCCCTACCACAATTTAACTAAGCAGTTGCTTCTTGCCGAATCATGTGAACACCAGAACACCCACAGCAAGCGTTTAGTGACAAATTGAAACGGCATGTTCGTACTTGTGTTCGTTCGTTTTTGTATTGTTTAAATGACATTTATTTTATTATTATGGCGGCAGAAAGGTGGAATTCCGAAACTACTATAAAATTCATCCAGAAATTTAAAGCCTATGAATGTTTATGGAACCAAAAATTATCTGTATATAGGAATAAACACGCGAAAGATCCATTCCGAACGGATGTCTTGTGACTAATACCTTTTTCTAACACCAACGTGTAAACAGTTACTTCTCACTTGTCACTAAGCGGCTTAGTACTAAACGGTAAGTACTAAGCGTTAGTTACTAAGCTCGTGTAAACTTAGCATTAACGAGTGCGGCCGAATGCAAAAACATCCATGCTTATTGCTTATTTGTTCCTTAATGTGCACGTTAAACGCCGATTAAGGTAACAGATTTATCATTAATTGGACCCTCACAGGATCTTCAGTTTTTACCTTTACCTTTAATATCTACATTGGTCGTCTTGTTATTTACATTCTTAGTGTGTGTACAGTTGGCTTTTTTAAAGAAAAAATTTACTTAAGAAGATTAAAATCATTAGTTAATTTCTCAGAAAATTATTCATCACTTGAAACAAACATTTTGTGTGATTAGTGATTGTCTAGCATTTCAAAACATTTTCTTTTTAATTACATCAAACGAAATGATTCAGACTTTAAAAAAAATTATTACTTCAGTGGTAGAGCAGTGAAGCTAAGTTGGGTTTCTTGCAGTTTTCTTTAGCTTGAAATACCCCTTCTTCTTTATTTGTTTTAATTAAATAAAAGAGTGGACTGTACTATTTATTATTCTTGAAAATTCAAACACGTATTTTTACAAACAGCGCAAGCATGACACTGGCCTATTCATCAACCCTCGCTAGTACCTGCATCCCAACCCTTCCCTTTTATCCATATGCTGCAAGTTAGCAACAAGCAGTCAGTCAATAAAAAAATTTAAAAAATGACTTTTATTTTTAAAAAGCTTGACTTTCAAGCCAGTGAAGAACAACCAATAAAGTAGTGGAATATAAAATGCTAATATCAGAAGTGGAAAAACCGAAAGATTCTAGTACAGATACGACTATCCTTTAGACTAAAAAGAAGCAAAGGAAGAAACTGTTTATTACAGTTGTATTGCAAAAGTGACATTTCCGAGGAATATCCCGGATGGTGCCAGCCCGATACAAAAAACGCCGTTGATAAAATCCAGCTTACAGTGAAGACATTTTATACTTTCATTTAAATTAATTATAATTGATTATTAAGTTCAAGGATCAACATAACTATTGTGACGTTAAAAAATAATTTAATAAATGTTATCAAAATGTTAAAAAACTTACTAATTGAAAATAAATACACATATTTGGTACTCTCGGATTAAATGAAACAGAAGTTAAGGTTTTTTAATTAAACAATCGCTTCAATTATTTTCAATAATTTTAAAATTTTTACAATTCTAGATCTAAAAGTCTAACTATTATTGACACTTGATCAAACATACGCAAGTAATTCAATAATTAAAGGAATTATAAAACAGTATTAATAAAAGAACAAGAAAAGTAATATATCTAAAGTAAGTAAGTATGTAACTTTTATATGGCTTGTTATAATCAATTTTAACTAACGTGTTAGTATTAATAAATATACAGTGGTATTGTGTTAATTTAATTACTTATGATAGTTAATTACTTATTTATTAAGAAAACATAAATTTACTTACTTGTAAAACAAATTAGACGAATAAAGCATTAGTCATTTATAAGTCTATTTTTCCTATTACCTTATTACATAGTTTAGTTGCAATTTTATATTTTTCTTAAATAATTTCCTTCCTATTATTCTGGTTTTTGTATCGTACTTACAACTATTTATATTTATGATCTTACGTAATAAAACTTTTATTTGAAAAGAAAACGTTAAAGATACTTATGCATTTTCTTTGCTTTATTGCTTCTAAGAATTTTGTGAGGTGGTTAACAATCGCCTCGTATATGTCAAATGTGTTAAGTAAAAGCATGCACGAATGCACCTTCCATAACCCTAAATTAACCAACAATAAAAATACTAAAACGGTTCTTCTTTTAAGAACGAGTTCAAAGCGAAACCGTTGCCTGAGGATTATATCAAAAGTTGAGATGGTGGTTGAGATTTTAGGAAACACGACAGTACCCTTAAATTACAACAGCTTAAAACTCACTAACACCACTACACATTTCCTTTCAGATCGTAAAGTTTCTCATTACCGATTAAAAATAGGTTTAAAAAAAGCCTAAATTGGTTTGTAATTTAAGAACGTGCGGTTTTGTTTAAAAAGATGCCCATGTTCAGTGATGTTAAAATAATCTTATTTAGACACCTAATTTGAAAATACTTGCACTACTTAAAAATAAAAATAATTAATTATTTTTTTGTATAACACGTTTCTTACGCAATATTTGAAGAATTGAATAGGAATGCTAATAAGAAAATGCTTTAAAGTTGTCAAACGTAGCTAGTTTTAGCACTACATTGAGTTGTAATTCAAAGCATTGTTGGTGAATTTTAGAAGTAAGATAATTTGGTAATACGATTTGTTTTATGCAGATTTTTGTGAACTCAAATAAATTAACCGTGAAATAAATAAATGTATATAACCGCATCTAAAATTCCAACAAAACACCGAACGATGGATGGCACTACACAATTCTATTTGCTTTCTAATTAAACTAAAATCATTATTTTTTTATTATATTTTTTAGTTAATTGAAATTGGTAAAACTGAGAAAGAACATGTTTAAATTTAGTTATCACTAAATAAATAAACTTGTTTAAACATAAAATTAATGTTTTTAGAAATGACAATTTGAAAAGTTTCTTTATTGTTAATGTTTGTGTTCCATATTGCATTTCTAATGCAATAGTTTAGATCGTTTTTGCAATTCACTAACGACAACTTTTTTGTGCGATTGAGCTTTATAAGACAGTAAGTTATGTTTAGTGTCTAGGGCTAATTCTAAGAATATTACCTCTCTAGAACAGTAAGTAAATGTATCCAAACATTAATAAATTATAATAATCAGTTGTAAATAACAATTTATAACTTATCTATTAAGATAAATGTTGAAAGCACAATTATTACAACTGCCAATTGCTAAAAGAAGTTAATTTATGAAAACAAAAATTGAAGACTATTAGCTCCGTCTGAAGAAATGAAAGACTTTTGTGGTACGTAACCTCCGTGGACTTATGTGTGTGACTGTGTTTTTATTTGAGAAAGTTTTGCTATGATTAATCCGTCACGTTTCTCAATATCTTCAATTCTTATATTATACAATACTTTCCTGTTCTATATGCACCAGCTATTCCTAATATAATTCCTACCTAAAGTATAAATGAATATGTTGATCTAATATGCAAATGTTAAAATTAAATTTACTTTATGAGCAAGAAATTTTTTGTCTGGAGTTTTAAGTAAACTAAAGTCGTCTTTTTGATTTTTGGCAAATTCATGCTTCAAGAAAGCAATTAACATCAAAAACTTTGATGCATCAAGAATTGTGAAGAAAAATTGTCGGTTTTAACGTCTAGCCCCAAACTTCCTTGAGCTTCTGGTTTCTTATTTCTTCCCACAAGATACAATCGCAAATAATTTTCTCATATGTTACATTTTACTGTACTTTTTTGGTACACTAATTCTTAAAACTTTTGTGTCTTTGTACTGTTCTGTAAACTTGTCAGGAATCACTCAACTCAATCATTTTTCTAGTTTTCAATGTTAATATCACTTGTTTTTAAAAGCTACAATGACTGTCGTTATTTCCAAATTGCTATGGAAATGCAATACAAAAATTGGCATTACGGCACTTTGAAATAGAAGCTAACAATTCTTGCTTCAAGAACGTTAATGAAAGAGTGTACAAGGTACTTCTGGTAGGCCGGTAAGTCCTGCTGGTTGGCCCTTCATTTAAATGCTCGTAAGAGAATTTTGCGTCTAACTAGCATGACATGTTTTACACCTTTTGATTCTACAAATTTTGACGAATTAGCGCATTTTTTGTTCGTCGTAATAGCTTGTATAGTTTGCAAGTTACGACGAGTTGATGGAAAAAATGACCATACATAGAGTAAGTTTCACTTTGGAGACCAGTGACATGACGCAAAGTGTTATGGTGTGATAATGAATATAACAAAATCTAAAAATTTGGCTGCAGTGAAGTGGGATATTGATAATAACACCACAAAGATTTCTCTCCATATGCTCCGAGAAGAGAAGTTCGTCCTTTCTTTGAGATGACCACAACCAAGTGGACTGACATCGTTACACCCGGTTATAAACTAACAATTGACGAATCGATGTTTGCGTGGTATGGAAAGGGGCCTAATAAAGAAGCTGGAGGTACGCCGGCTGTTATTAAAATAAAGCGTAAACCGAAAGGAGTCGGATGCGAATGCAAGACAATCGCAGACGTACAATCTGGAGTAATGATTGGGATTGAAATCAGTGAGGGGAGGAAAGCTATGCAACAGAAAGAATGGCAAAAAGAACTGGGTGCAGAAACTGCTACCACATTACGTCTTACACGTCCTTGGCATGCTACAGGAAGAATTGTAGTCGGAGACTCGTAGTTTTCGTCAGTCAAGACTGCAAAGGAATTACATGATCGAGGATTATATTACATTGGAATAGTGAAAACTGCAACCAGAAAATATTCTATGTCAGAGCATAAAAGACGATGTCCCCCGCTGAGAAGACAATTTTCTGTAGCAATAGCTACTGAACCATCTGATACGAAATTAATAAGTCTTGCGTGAGCAGACAAAAAAATTCATACATTTGTTGGTAGTTGTGGCACGATGACTAACGGAAGCCCTGCAAAAAAGAGAAGACTTGATGAAGCTGGGTGGAGTGTTATAAAAGAAGTTCCTAGACCACAAATAGTTGAAGAGTACTTTGATGGTGCACCTGCCATTGATATACATAATCATATTCGCCAGAGTGGACTGGCTTTGGAAGACGTTTGGAATACTCAGCGTTGGCAACACCGTATGTTCGCAAGTCGTTTTGGTATTATTAAAACAAATGTCTTTTTAGCATACAAATATTTTAAACGCAATCCTGCTGTCAAACATAGCGATTTTACGGAAGCACTTGCACTGCAGCTAATAAGAAATCAGTGGTGCCATGAGGTAAATGATGCGCCAATTAATGATAATGTTCAAAATGCAGTTCCAAATAAAAATCTACCTGGTGCACATATCTTGGTACCACTAAGTAGAGGCGATGCTAGACAAAGAGTTCAGAAAAAATGCATAATTTGCAGTAGAATTAGAATAGTACAGCAAAAGGCGAGTTTTTATTGTAATGGTTGCGGGGTGCAAGCAGTTATATGCGCTCCTACAACAGGATGTAATTGTTTTACTCATCACCTCCAACATGGAATACCTGCTTGAATGATCTATTACAAATTTTTATTAAGAATATGTATTCTGTTTGTTGTTTGTTTTCAAGAATTTCCATTGTTAAATGTTTTACCTACTTTTACATTTATTGCATTTATCTTATAATAAATTTTACATAATATAACTTCTCCTCCATTTCTTACCCACTGTATATTCAATTAAATATCTCAATAAACTGGGGTTATCTATGGTTCATGTGTTCTCCTATTTTGCTCGTACTGCTGGAAGGTAATAACCGTCCTCTTTGAAGGGCAGCTGCATGTGCGGTAGAAAGTCCTGCCAGCAGGACCTTGTATTGTGTACAATAAATTTTTCTAGAAGAGCGTCCAGCAGGACAACGTCTTGTACCCTCTATCATTAAGAACGCATACCGATTTCAGACAATAATTGGAGTCATCACTTCACTCCTCTTCCAAATGTCCTTACCGTTTTTGATACCTAATATACCATAACAAAGCTTGAGAACTCATCGACAAAACATGACACGGCAAACCTTTTTCATAAAAGAGGTTTGAGTAATGAGTGTTGTATAATTTCATTATAATGTTACCGTCATCGATAGTTGACTCCTCGAGAGTTATATGTCCGAAACTATTGTTTAT
This sequence comes from Aquatica leii, assembly GCA_035610365.1. NCBI lineage: Eukaryota > Metazoa > Arthropoda > Insecta > Coleoptera > Lampyridae > Aquatica > Aquatica leii. The sequence continues at coordinate 107,769,007 of CM069432.1, forward strand.
GAATAGTACCTACAGCTTTTATTCGTACATTTTTTAAAGTTATTACCTATTTGATATAATGTTAGAATTTCTCAAAATAGAAAGGAAGTTATCAATACGTATTAGATAAGTTTTTTTAAACTTTGGAGATTATGATTAATAAAAAGTCATTTGTTATCAGAAAGAATAATGAATGCCTGAAATCACATAGTCTATAGGCGGGTTGCACAAAACAAATCAAAAATGTAACAACTGATTATTTCTCAGAACAATTGCTACATATCCAAGGAAACCACGTTTATTCGTGATGTAACAATTGATTTCAGAAATAATCACTTGCTACATTTTTGATTTGCTTTGTGCAACCCGCCTTATGTGTAATATATTTCTTAGGATTCGTACTCGTAGGGATCTTTTTTTACTAAACACGGTTTTGGTTCAGTTTATTACAACAGCTGTAGGAAAGTTCTCTCCAATGTAGCATAACTGTATAAAAAAAGAACAAGATGTTTAACTTTTTTATTTTTTCTTGAAATCATTTGTAACGGCATTAGAAAAGTTTGAAATGTGTTAACATGTAACCCACAACAATTTTCAAACTTTGGTTGATGCTTGGTTTCTGCATTTTATTTTTGCGGAAATCGTCTTGAAAACAACATTTTCCTGCTTATTAACGCGCAAGTAAAATTGAATTTTCCGGACTAGTACTTTAAAGACTTTATAAAACGCAAAATACTTTATAAACTATAGTTGCCAATAAAATTGACAAACTCGATTTTTGTGGAATTTGTAAAAACAAAATCTAAAATTTGTACACCAGTAAAATCTATTACTTGAATTAAAGCTTTAAAATACTCGGCACAAAATGACTCGTATTTCAATTTAGCTTCTCTTCATGTGAGATTTTCCTGACTTTTATGTAAATAACTGTAATTTTAATTTTACTTTTACTCAGTCTATTTTTTTTCTGGTAAAATCTTTTTTAATTCATACAACTCCAATTCAAATTTTGTAAATTAATTTATGCTGTTACGAATATACTAAAACCCTAAAACTTACATTTATTTTAGAGATGTACGTGTACCTATGCTTTTCTCGAATTAATTACAAACATATATCCATATATCTGTAAACTTACATGTAATGCCAGTTAACATATTCTTTCTAACATTTAGTCAATTACGACGCTTACAACATTAGCTTTGTTGAATATAAATTTAATATATGTATATATCAGGTTTCTATGTGTATGTTGCAGTAAATGTCAGTTTATGGAATATAACCTACTTTCGGATAATCTATGTCACTCTCAAGTTATGTTTATGTTTCAGAAATTAGATAAAAACGTTGTTAATAACAATTTAGAAGTTTTATTTTTTATTTCTTTGCAAACTTGTATTTTAATTTTTTTGTAAATACATAATTTGATTTTATGCATAATTTGGTGATTACAGTGTTCAACTGTAATACAGACAACCCTTCGTTTCGGGGATATGCAATAATTAAAAAAAATATTTGTCTACAGTTTTCATAAAAGTCGACTGTTACAGACTATTGCAACCCTGAAGAGTAGTTTTAAGTGTATAGACAAAGTACAGCTGTTCATTGAAAAAAAGTTTTTATTGTACGAATAGAATATGCATTTCAATTAAAATAAAGTAGGAGTAACAATTCTACAAATTTACAATATTTGTTCAAAGTGTCCTCCGTTCAGAGCTTGTTCTATCAATATTACAAACATTCTGTATTAGTTGAAGAAGTTTCTCTCTGATATTTGCCGGATGTGCATAAAGTATATTTTTATATGACCCCAAAAATAATAACCGAGGCGTAGGCTTAATGAAAAATAAACATAAACAAACAGTCATGTCTTAATGCTATAGAAGTATATAGTTTTCAATAATATGAAAGACTCTTGTAGGAATTAAGCGCAACTGTTGAAACAGTAAAATATAATCCAAAATTTGAAACATGAGATTCTGTAAATTGAAAATGCCTTCCTTAGTGAAACATAAGTAGTTTGTAAAAATAGTCTTTATTATGTAGTTGTGGTCTTGACAAAATGGTGTAAAATAAATTGGGGAAACAAACAACGTTGATTGTTATCAACCGGTGATTGAAGTCTCTTAATGAGACTATATAGTTGTTGCCCACACAAAATAACTGCTATTAAATAGTTTGAAAAATGGATCCTTTTGTTGATTCACTTTATTAATGTCTGGATTTTGAGGTACATACGATACCCAATCCAAAGAACAAGGTCTCCTGTCTACGCTTACAAAAATTTTTGAGCGCGACAAACGTCGGTTCGCATGTTAATTGACATACAACCTCTAGCAGCATTGCAGGAAGTTTTTCAAAAGTCAAATGCATATCTGCGTATTTTTCAAAAGTGTATTTTAACTTTGACAACTTGGAGCTCTCAAAATTAATATTTCAGCGACAGATTGCTTAGTAAGGCACTAACGATCTAAACTAATTATTTAAAATCAGAAATTAACGGTCAGGAATATGAAACATCAGAGTCGTCCTATTAATCCGATAATAATTGTTTATAAAACATCACGTATTTAAAAGTGTTTGATGGCAGAGCCATCTCATAGTATGCCATGGAATTATAAAACCAAACGAGTGCACTTACATTTAAGCTAAGAAACAGAATTTTATTTATTTAAACAAAAAAAAAACACAAAATTACAGCAAAAATAGAAAATCATAGCAAATGTTCAAAGAAACCACCATTTACTGCAAAACAATGGCCAACCTGTCGTAAGATTGCCGTCTCACATTTGCTAATTGATATTGTGATATTTTGGCACATTCGGCTTGAATACAATTTTTCACTTTTTCTGCAGTTTGTCTGAAGTTCGGAATAAATCGTAGGTTTTAAATGGCATCAAAGAAAAAAATCGTTCGGCGCAATATCTACGAATCTAACAGTCCAATTAATTCCATAATTTGGACTAATCACCTTATTACAAAAACATTATACTTTACAATTTTACGTTTGGTTCATTATGCAATGTAAACGTGTATTCATCCGTAAACAAAATATTTCTTAAAAACACCCTAATTACATTACATTTTTCATTTCAACTATGATTTTTTATTCCACATAAAAAAAATATTTTTTTGTATCAAAAAAATAATTTTCACACGATCATAGTTTGTAATGCTACAGTCTTAGTTTATGTAATTACTTTATTGTGTAATTTGCCTTTAGTGTCATTCTATTTGTGTCTGATAAAGCTAACACCCGAGATCCACGAAACGTCGCTTTAAAAAACATATAAAGTCTTTGCCTCTTCTACATACAAAGGATTTACCTTCATAATTCATTAATATTAATAACCTATATATTGTAGATGGTTATGAGAGCTGGTCATGAGTTTTGTATCGTTTTGTGGATCTTTCTCTTTGCTTTTATCATTTTTTTAGATAAACTGTTAAAACTGTTTCTAGTAGTTTCGGCAACCAATAATTGCTTATTATTGTTTTCTAGTATTTAGTACTGTGGGGCTGTTGATGCGTTTTATTTGTTTATCACAACCACGCAGTCCATTCCGATTGTGAATTTTAAGAATACGATTTTTTTGTTATTGAAACGTTCAAAAAATTACTTGCAAACGCAAGAACCTTCTAGAAGGCTGTTATCTATTTTCTAGAAGTTATAGCGAAAAGTGAAGAACGATCGAGAAGGATTTCCGTATGTCTTTATATAGCGACGAGACAGATCGTAGGTCAATTATTGCTTGAATGCGAATGTGTTAAGAAGATTATCAAGTTGAAGATAAATAAGTGATTAGCACGTGCGAGAGTTTTAAATAAATAACAGTGTACACCGAATCGAGTGAACGTGACTCACAGTGTGATATCCGAGGACGTTATCTTATCTCGTGTTATACAACGGTTATACATAAATTATAGTGTAAGTGTTTTTATTATTAGATTTTATTAGTTCGGTTAATTTAAATGTGTACATATTTCTAGAATAAGTAAACGTAGTTTTAGTCGTTTTAAATAAATTAGTAGTTAATAATAAATAAAATACGTAACATTTGGCGTCAGTGTGGGATATCGTTCGCGAATTTTAGTGTAAATATCATTAAGAAATATCGCTTCCGTAATAAAAACATTTATTGCGTAAATATCTGTTAAGATTCGCAATAAGCGTGTTTATTTATAAAGTTAATATAGTGCTTATTAAACTTTTTCTTTTAAGAAGTGCGTGATCGCGATATTATTTAAATTCGTTTTCGTGGTTTAATATTAACAAGTGGATCGTTATTAAAATTTTGTGTTATACGAAAACTGCATTTTAAAAAGTAGTGTATTGAAACTTTATATTCGTGTTATATTTAAATTTATGCCGGTGACGCGTTCGCAAGCAGTTAAAATGGATGCAAAACTATTTGAATTTCTTGAATCGATAAAAAATGGTCAAGAATCGATGAATAGAAAAATGGAAGAAAAGTTTCACGAAAATTCGCAGAAAATGGAAGAAAATTCTCAGAAAATGGAAGAAAAATTGTTGGAAAATTCAAGAAGTTTAAAAGAAGAAATACGAGCGAGCATGGAAAATCAAATAAAGACTATTGAGGAACAAATACAAGTTAGTGTAGGAAATCAAATCAAAATTGCGCAAGAGGAAACCCAAGCAGATATGCTAAATTTGAAAGAAGAAATTTGCGAATCTGTGAATGAGAAAATAGAAGCAATAGAAGACAAATTAGAAGACAGAATGAAACTGCTCGAAGAAAGAATGAACCAAATGAATTACCATGGTGAAGGAAGTGTCACGAGTGAAGATTTAATAATGGACCATCGAGAAGAAAACACTCACAAGTTCAAAGTTGTACCACCGAATTTTGATGGTAAAGTTCCATGGTCAACCTACTACAAGCAGTTCGAAGCCGCAGCTACTGCTAATGGTTGGAGCAACAAGCAAAAAGTGACGTCTTTAATAGTGTCCTTACGTGGAGAAGCGCTTGGAATTTTACAAACTGTTCCTGACCACCTACAAGAAAATTACGAACTTTTAATTTCACGGTTAGAAATGAGATATGGAGATGCTTATCTTCAACAAGTCTATCAAGCTCAAATTAAAAGTCGGGTTCAAAAAGCTGCCAAAAGTCTTCAAGAGTTTGAGGCTGACATCGCCAGATTAACACGGCTTGCGTATCCTACAGCACCAGATACCTTCTTGGAGCAGTTGGCTATTCAAACCTTCGTAGACGGCCTCCGAGACAGCGAAACACAGCAGACTCTCCGGTTAGCTCGACCGAAGACGTTGGATAACGCATTAACCCATGCTTTGGAGTTCGAGGCGGCGAAACAAGCGTCGCACCGAGGCAGCCATAAGCTCCGCTGTGCTGCAGAAGTATCCTCGCACACAGAAGAAAGCATTGAAGACATAGTGCGACGTGTACTTCGGGAACGAGAAGCTCGAGGAAGAGAACTGACGTGCTGGAACTGCGGAGAAGTGGGCCACGTACGGCGCCGTTGTACTAAGCCCAAAAGAAGACCAGAAGAGCGTCCGGAAAACTAGAACGGGTCGACTGAATGGGGCGAAAGTCGACCTCAACGAGCCATGCCCCGGAGATTACCATCCAAATGACATCGCTTAGAGAGAAATTGCATAGCATTTATCTCGATGGCAAGATCAATGGGAGAAGCGTCCAGTTACTGGTTGACACGGGAGCGACGAAGACCATCATTCGTCCTGACATCTTATTGGAAAACGAGAAGACATCACCAGTAACAGCACGACTTCGAACAGCGACGGGCGACGAAATACCTACTCACGGATAAGTCAAAGTAACCATTGGTTTGGGAAATGGAGTACTCGACCACCAAGTACTGGTAGCCGACATCACGGAAGAAGTTATCCTGGGAATGGACGTGATAAAGAAGTATGGGTTCCATTTGGATATGAAGAACGATGTCCTGAAGATCGACAATGAAGAAATACCTTTTCATTCGTCAGAGAAGGCAGCCGTGCGAGTCTTATTGAGTGAAGACGTGACTCTGCCTGCAAGGACTGAAAGTGTGGTGATGGCACGTCTGGATGGAAATCTCCGGGAAGGCTACATACGCGCGATTAAACCAATGGAAGGCGGCTTAGTTGAAAAGGGACTACTCGTTGGCAGAACCTTAGTACGAGTAAAGAACACGATGCCAGTAAGGATCTTAAACATCAACTCAGATCCTGTAACGTTGAAAAAGAAGACCGTAGTAGGCCAATGCACGCCAGTATCACAAATTGTGAGATGCGTGAAGTCGAACGAAGATACGTCTCCGAAGAAGTGTCCACAACATCTATTGGACATTCTTACCACCAAATGCCAAAACCTCAGCCAAGACCAGCTGGCTAAAGTTAAAGTGTTGATCCAAGAGTACCAAGATGTGTTTGCGCTGGAGAGTGGCTCCAAAGGAAGAACTAACGTGGTGAAACATAAAATTAATACCGGAGACGCTCGGCCGATACGGCAACATCCACGCAGACTTCCTTTGGCAAAAAGAGAAGAAGCCGAACAAATAATTACGGAAATGGAGAGGGAAGGCGTGATTGAACCTTCAAGTAGCCCATGGGCATCCCCAGTGGTACTCGTAAAGAAGAAGGATGGATCAACGAGGTTTTGTGTAGACTACAGACAGCTAAACGACGTGACCAAAAAGGACAGCTACCCTTTACCCAGAATTGACGATACGCTAGACACCCTGTCAGGATTCCAGTGGTTTTCTACGTTAGATTTAAAGAGTGGATACTGGCAGGTAGAATTAGAATCCAAGGATCGTGAAAAAACAGCTTATACGATCGGAACTGGTTTGTGGCAGTTTACTGTAATGCCCTTCCGCCTGTGTAACGCTCCTGCAACGTTCGAGCGTTTGATGGAGACCATCTTGCGCGGATTGTCTTGGAAGACGTGCTTGGTTTACCTGGACGACGTGATCGTGGTTGGAAGGTCGTTTGAAGAACACTTGAACAACTTGAAGGAAGTGTTCCAGCGATTACGTGAGGCTAACCTCAAACTGAGCCCAAAGAAGTGCCACGTATTTAAGAAGGAAGTCCAATACCTTGGCCACGTCGTATCTAGAGATGGAGTAAGGGCTGACCCAGACAAAATCCAAGCAGTGCAAGCATGGCCAAGACCGATCGACAAACATCAGGTCCGAAGTTTCCTTGGGTTGTGCACTTATTATAGGAGATTTGTACCCGGATTTGCCAATATTGCCAAACCATTGACAAAATTAACCGAAGAAAAAGCAGAATTTAGATGGAATGAAGACTGCGAAAGTTCTTTTAATCAACTAAAACAAGCCCTAGTCACTTCGCCGATTTTGAGTTATCCAAGAGAAGATGGAAGGTTTGTTTTGGATACTGACGCAAGCAATCTGGCCATAGGCGCGGTCCTTTCGCAAGTTCAAGATGGACAAGAAAAAGTTATCGCGTATTTTAGCAAGGTTTTGTCCAGACCAGAAAGAAATTATTGCGTGACTAGGAGGGAGCTGTTAGCAGTCGTTGCTACTGCAGTTCCGTAACCCAGAAGGACAAGTAGCAAGGTGTATCGAGAGACTGCAAGAGTATGACTACGACACAGAACACCGTGCCGGAAGCAGTCATCGGAACGCTGATGCCTTGTTCAGAAGACCATGTCCGGCGGACTGCAGCCATTGTTCGCGACTGGAAGAAAAAGTCGAATGCCTCCGGAGAACTGCTATGGTTGATGATGAGTGGGAACCTGAGCAGTTACGTCGCGAACAAGAAGACGATCCTGAAATAAGACTACTCCTGGACTGGAAAGAAAGCGGCCGACGACCAACCTGGGAAGAAGTGAGTGCTTTGGGCAAAAATATCAAAGCGTACTGGGCGCAGTGGGACTCCTTGATAGTAGAAGACGGTCTTCTTAAGCGATCCCTAGAAAGTGCCGAGGGCACGGGAAACAGACTACAGCTGGTAGTGCCGAAGAGCAGGGTGACCTAAGTGTTGAAGCATCTCCACGATGGGACATCAGGAGGACACTTTGGCATTAAGAAGACGTTGGGTAAAGTGCGAGAACGATTCTACTGGATGAACTGCAAAGAGGACGTCATGAAATGGTGCCGTAAATGCATAGTCTGCGCTTCAGGAAATGGTCCAGCAAGAAAGCGCAAAGCACCCATGAAACAATACAACGTAGGAAGCCCTTTGGAAAGAGTAGCGATTGACATCGCGGGGCCGTTCCCAGAATCCGATTCGGGAAATAAATACATCCTGGTGGCGATGGATTATTTCACGAAATGGACGGAGGCTTACGCCATACCCAATCAGGAAGCAGCTACAGTCGCAGACGTATTAGTAAAGGAGTTTTTCTGCCGGTTTGGAGTTCCGTTGGAATTACACTCCGATCAAGGCCGCAATTTTGAGTCTGGGCTGTTTCAAGAAGTTTGCCGACTGTTAGGAATTAAAAAGACTAGGACAACGCCTCTCCATCCTCAGTCTGATGGCATGGTTGAACGGATGAATCGAACAATGGGCAAGTACTTAGCCAAGGTAGTGTCCGAACACCAAAGGGACTGGGATCAGTACTTGCACCTTTTCTTAATGGCATACCGATCATCCGTTCACGAAAGCACAGGCCAAACACCATCCTGTGTCATGCTCGGTCGTGAGATAAGATTACCATGCGATCTTCAATTTGGGCAAAGACCGGAAGAAGAAGTTGCTGGAGAAGATTACGTCAGCAAGCTGGCCAAGAGGTTAGACGAAGTACATGAAGAGGTCCGTAAAAACACACAAATTGCCAGCGACAGGATGAAAACAAGATATGACGTCAAGGCGCAAAATGGTGGGTTTCAACCTGGCGATATGGTCTGGTTGTATAACCCTCAAAGGAGACGTGGTTTGTCGCCGAAGCTGCAAAGGCAATGGGAGGGCCCCTATGAAGTCGTGCAGCGTATTAACGACGTTATATACCGCATCCGAAAACCGCCCAGAGGCAAGCCAAAAGTGGTCCACGTCGATCGTCTGGCCCCGTTTGCTGGCGATAACCACAATCCGCAAGTTCAGGTCCGAACCAGAGTAATAAGTAGCAGAACCAGGAATCCAATCGAAGAAATGAAGTTCGAAAAGTTTATGACTTATACGGAGGTTCTGGAAAAGCTAGGTTCGGAGTTACCACCGAGGAACAACAAGACCTGTTCCAGACACAAAAAGATTACGCCATCGCACATTGCGTGAGCGAGGACCTTGACATGTCCAAAGGGGTTGCAGTCGTGTTTAAAAAGAAGTTTGGGCAGCTAGATGAATTACGAAGACAGCAACCGGCAGTCGGAAAGGTTTTAGGACTACGTGGCGACGGACGCTTCGTTTTCCATCTGGTCACCAAGAAATACTCCCGTGTAAAGCCGTTATACAAAGATCTGTGGCAAACATTATGGAGTCTCAAGAGACAAATGGAGTTCCATCATGTTAAGAAATTGGCAGTACCCAAGCTTGGTTGTGGCTTAGACCAACTGAATTGGAGGACAGTTCGAAACATGTTGGAGGTCGTCTTCCGAGGAACAGGCATTCAAGTGTTGGTCTGTAGTTACCAACCGAGGAGAGTATAGGGTCAGGAAAAGTCCATTGACTGTTACTTTTATGGTCAAGGAAGTTGCCGAAAGGGAGGAAGCTGCCGCTATCGCCACGATCTCTTTTACCGGTGTCGCATCCAGTCTCCTGTTCTGGGACAGAACAGTCCTAAGAAGGGGGCAGTGAAACGTTCAAGAAATTACTTGCAAACGCAAGAACCTTCTAGAAGGCTGTTATCTATTTTCTAGAAGTTATAGCGAAAAGTGAAGAACGATCGAGAAGGATTTCCGTATGTCTTTATATAGCGACGAGACAGATCGTAGGTCAATTATTGCTTGAATGCGAATGTGTTAAGAAGATTATCAAGTTGAAGATAAATAAGTGATTAGCACGTGCGAGAGTTTTAAATAAATAACAGTGTACACCGAATCGAGTGAACGTGACTCACAGTGTGATATCCGAGGACGTTATCTTATCTCGTGTTATACAACGGTTATACATAAATTATAGTGTAAGTGTTTTTATTATTAGATTTTATTAGTTCGGTTAATTTAAATGTGTACATATTTCTAGAATAAGTAAACGTAGTTTTAGTCGTTTTAAATAAATTAGTTTTTAATAATAAATAAATACGTAACATTATTATACACCGTACTTGTGTATATATTTACAAAAATTATTAGCAATAAGCAGGCGTCAAATTCGTAATAGTTTTAAAAACGATGAGCATTTGCGGATAACTACATTTTATATTACATGAATATAATACGAGTAATAGTGAATTATAATTAAGCAGTAACTTGTAATTGTAAAACCCTAACGGCTTGAATTAAAAAAAACTGTTTTAAACACACCACGATTTTCTCTAAGAAAGATAAAAGCTGACTGGTTTATTTTAGTGACAAAGTCCTTTACATGTAAAGCACTGTGAAAAAACCAACTATACACTTTACATTTTGTTATCCAAGAAACTTATCAGCACGACATGCTGATAAATTTTTCTTTACAAACTAGATCAAACGTTGGTTGGTATTAAGATTAGATTGAACTTTTTCGGTATTCAAAACAAAGTTACACAAGAATAAAAAAGACGGATCCTTCCATAAAATGGTAAATAATCTTGTTAAGTCAATTTCCGTCCCTTTTAAATACTTAAGCTAGAGACTCGCAATAAGTCTTTCTTTATCGTGTAACATATACAGATAGGTGACAAAACTAATGTTCCATTTTGATTAATATTTAAATCTGAAGACTGGACAGTATATTTATTTCTTTTTTTTTGTTCGAGACAAATTTAAATTTTATAATTTCATAAATTTATTCTTAAATTACAATAGAAAATTTACATTTATTAGCGTTATCCGAGACTAATTCGAATTTCGTCTTGTATGGAAAGTTTCGAAAGCGTTATTAATGACTACGGTTAACCCTTTTTTATCATTTTAAAGGGAGTTTGTTAACCACGGCACCTTTTTAAGTTGTCGTAAGATTTACTTTCAGTACTTCCAATTTTAGATGTTAGAATTAGATAACATTGCTTGTTTTTCAAGGTTACTTTTTACAATTATAATGAGATTTTTACATAAGCAAAAAAACTGAATTTCGACGTTTTGCAAGTATAAAACATCGACTTAAGTATGACTGCTAAAAAACACTTATTTCTTGAATTGGAACTAAATGGCTTGACATTGCTTATTTATTGAATTAAAGTCTAAAAGAACTGGTTTGGTCATTCAATATTTTTGTTTGTCTTTATCGGCTCATTATTATAACCAGTTTTACTCTTAAAATTTAGTTAAATAAGTTTAGACTATTTCCTTGAGAAAAAAGATTACTGATTATTGTATCTCTTGCATATAGTTTACTGTTTGCTTCACCAATATGTGTTAAAACTGTAAATAAAATAATATAATTGCTAAACCACAACATCTGCATGAGAATATCATTCTTTCTTTTTATAGAAATATGGCCGAAAAAGGCCCGAATGACTTTCTTGATTAACCAATTTCCCACTTATTTTATTGTTAAACGCAATAAAAAAAGCAAGTAGATTTTTTTCTTGCAATTGACGCCTATATTTTAAATTTAAAGTTTTTTATTTTTTTAATTACTAATATATTAGGTACGACTGTCCCTAATACAGCAACCGGCAGTTTTCTAGTTTTTTTTATTGCAATTATCAATTGCAGCAATTATTATCACATTTAACTTCATACAACCTCTCTCTGTTTGTTGCAAGAATTTATCCAGAATCATTTCTAATTTCGTTATATTCGAGGTTGTCGGTTACTTAATTCACTAAGAAATTTTCGAATGATGCTTACAAAACAGTTTGAGTAGATTTAACATTTGAAGCCATAGGAACGGATGAAATGTTTTCAATTGATTTTTTTCAAAGATGCATGTTGGTAAACCCTTATTGTTGACTGTTCAACAAAAAAACTTTGTGGAACGTGACGATCTAGATTCTAGAAGTAGCTACAAACGGTAAGTAATTCGAATTATTGAGGTCTTTGTCGTTACTGTCTTTATTAGATTGCCTAAGTAGTCTAAGTAATGTATCAACAAAGGCAAAATCTAATTTTTTTAAAGTGACGATGTAACTACAGTCTGACTTCTTTCAGAGGTAGTAATCTACATGTTTTTGTCTTTTTATTTATAAACTATTTGGTATGCCTCAACCACGATCAAAATATGACTGATCAAATTTATATTTTACTTTTCATAAAATTCAAAAAAATTAAATTTTTTCTCTTTTAAATGTTGTTCTGTTGACACTGATATCTAATTTTAATTTTTGTAGAACCATCTCTTGATTTTTTTCTAAAAATTCATAATATTAGTATTTCTACACAATTCTCCATTCTTTTAATGAAATATCATTTTGAACTACAATTCGATATAATCTGCAGTAGCTGTTTCTTGCCCAGGAGAAATATTTGATCGCCACTCACATTTTTGATATCACAATTTGCACTTTTGTTTTTAAACATATCAAATTCTAAATTCTCTAACTTTTGACATTTTCAATAAATTGCAAAACATTTGTGAGATAGTATTGTATCTAATAAATTTAAAAAAATAAAAATTAAAACGTGTTTATTAGATATCTACGGTTTAAAAAAAATAGAGTTCTATTTTTTCCTCAATTTGCAACAAACCATATTTTTTTAAATTTAAATCCCCTTTTGCCTTTTCTAAAACGACCGGCCGATTTTAATAGTTGTTTCTTCTTACATACATACATCATACCAATTTGATACCACATATTTGGTTTAAACGTAGTATCTTATTAGAATTAATAACTAGGTCCGTGACAGTAAACTTTAAAAAAAAGCAACAAAAATCAAGTAATTAATGTCGGAATAGAACAGAAGTTTAAGTTTCTAGTCCATCTCTAATTCTAGTTACATGATTATTGTTTCTTAAGAAATATTAAATACGTTAAAAACAAAAAATATATACACGAGAATCAATTAAAGCTCAAATTTAAGCCATATACACAAAATAATTAAAAAAATTGATTTTTATACATAATTTTAATTTATATTCAACTTTTTAATCAGTTATGTATTAACTCATGCACACTTTGTACATAATAATAAGTGTTTAATTACAACAGAAGAGGCATTACACTTCACAACGTTAATATATCAAGTCGTTACAGTTACAAAAAATGAAGACTGTAAGCATTGTAACCACAAGTATAATTATAAAAACATAAAACAATAAAATAAAGTTCAAAATGTAAAGATACTAACAACACAATGAGCGCAAATGAAAATTACAAAAGGTTGTTGGCTTTGCAAATTATAAATTATAAACTTGACCAAACACTATTCTCAAACAAAATGTATTACAGTATGGACTACTGTTAATTAGATATATTTTTTAATAAATTATAACAATTACGTTTATTATAGACAATGGCGTAATTATTACGGTTTTAATTATTCTCTTGATATATCCAAGTAAAAACTTTATGACCAACTCAAACTTTTACTATGAATCACAATAAATTATAAATTACAAATGCTAGCAATTATTCTAAGTATTCGTTAATTATTTTTTTACTAAACATTGTACAACTACATTACTAATAAAATAATTGAATCTATGCAAAGTATTTATTTAAATAGCTCGCATAATTGCCAAAACTATTCACAGTGTCGTTATTTGATCTTTAACCTACTTTATTAATGTACTTATTGTTGATATGAATCAGTTTTGTAAACATTACTATCAATTATTGTTATTTGAATAATTTATTTTTAGTATTTGCAGTTCAAGTAGATTCAATTAAATTAGTTGCAGAGTATTCTCAATCATTGTTATAAAAATTAAATGGGTGAAGATTCTATTTTTATTTTTAATTTATTTTATTTTAATTATTTAATTTAATAATTGCTAATTTGATTGACAAAAATTACTGTAGAGATTACCATAGTATTTTAAAACTCGTTCCAAAATTTTAGTTTAAGTTTAAGATATTGTTATTTGAATTTAACAACACTCTAATATACACTTTTTCTCTATCTTATCTAAGCTAAGAGCTTGTTATTCTCACCTTAATATAGTTGCGCCAGAGGATATACTAATTTATAAAAAAAAAGTATTAAAAAAAATGATTAAATTGCCATTGATGAATTAACAAATGTATCTGTCATACATTAATAAATAACTGCACAAACAATAGATCGTTTTTATTAGTTAGAACTTGTATATAGACATAAATAGTCTCTTGCATATATGTTGCTCTTCTTGAGCAATAAATATAAAGAATTCTTTGTTTTTTTTGTTCTAATAATAGCATACATTAAAAAATAGAAACGGGTGCATTTATCAAATTTTTACAAAACTCATTTGAAACACTTGCCTAATCGCAATATTAATTTTACCAGTTACCAGAGTTCTTGTTTTTGAAAAGGTCAAAAGGAATATGGTGTGATGTCAATCTTTATACATACAACAAAACGAAAACAATCTAAACAAATTTACAAAGATCTCAGAATATTATTTCAGACGTAATAAAGTTAATAGTAATGTGTAATTATTTTGTCATATAGTATAAACTGATTAATAATACTGCAAATCACTGAAGGTGAAAGAAAGCAACAAACATTTGCTAAAAAAGATAGCCACTAAAGTATTAGAGATAGTGATGGGACAATGTAACTTTTATCAAAAAGTAACTGTTGTAACCAGTTTCCAAATAACGGCAATGGTGCTTACATGTTTATCGTATCAGAATGATAAATGTCACTGAAGGACATTATAAGGTCCGATAATGACGCTAATCGCTATTGGTATAAATATCGTCACTTACTCTTTTTCCTTCAGTGAAATTTACCACTCTGAAGATGCAAGCTGCAATGTCTTGCGAAACTTCAGTTTGTTTGGGTTCACGAACGACAATACGGCAAAGGCCAAGTTCTACTTCTTGTTTTGGCTCTCAAGGAGAGACTAGGACCAAGCCTAAGTCTGGGTGTTTAACTACGACGGTCTAAGCCGAAAGTCGCTTATAATCATAAACATAATAACCGCGAAAGCTTAAGATTTTATAACCTATAAAAGGTTAAAAATAAAACTTTAAGGAAAAAATTTGGATATATGTATAAGTATGTAAGAGACTAGTACTTACGTATGTTAATAAAACAAGAACAAAAACTGATTACAACGATTAAGATAAATACGATGACAACGGCTTAAAAACTTAATAAAAACAAAAATTGTTAGACAATGTCACAGACAAAATTTAGTCAATAGAATAGACCTAAAACGACCGGAAAAATAACATTACAAACAAACCTACTAACTACTTTTTACAATGTTTTTGATATACTATTTAATTCTTTGTATTAATAACCAAATGATAAATTTATATAAATATAACAAAATAATTTGTTAAAATATTTTTAGGGTAAATGGTGTATTATTTATTTATTTAGTTATTTAGAATAATAAATAAATAAATCACCAATTTCTCCATCTATTGCTAATTATTATATGGAATATTTTGAAAAAAGAACCCTTAAAATCTGCATCTAAAAAACTAAAATTATGGCTAAGATATGTAGATGATATTTTTGCAATTTGGTCTCATGGTTTAGATGAACTACAAATGTTTCTTCAATACCTTAACAATCGACATCCAAACATAAAATTTAGTATTGAAAAAGAAATTAATGGTACCTTACCTTTTCTTGATGTAAAAATAGAAAGAAAACCAGATGGTACTTTAATACATTCAGTTTATCGAAAACCAACACATACAGATCAATACATAAACGCAAATTCTCATTATCACCCAGCTCAGACTCTTGGGACGATTTGCACATTATATAATCGTGCAACAATAATTTGTCACCAAGATAAATTACAAGAAGAATTAGAACACCTTAAGAAAGTTTTTATAAGAAATGGTTTTAATAAAGAACAAATTAAAATTTTTTTAGACCAAAGACAAGACCTACTTTAACAGATGATTCAACTATTAACCAAAACTTTGTTATTCTACCTTTTGTTTCCAACATAAGTGACAAAATTGGAAGAATACTAAGTAAACATAAGATAAAAGTAGCTTATAATACTACTACTAAAATTAAAAATTTGTTGAATCCTATTAAAGACAAAATACCTTACAATACCTGTGGAGTGTACCAAGTCCCATGCACCTGTGGCAAGGTATATATTGCCGAAACTGGTAGAACTATAGATACGAGATTAAAAGAACATAAAAAACATCTTCGTTTACTACAACCTACTAAGTCTGCCATTGCCGAACATCTACGTCTAGAGTTTTTATGGTGGTTTTCCTTTAGACCTTCAAGCAAATGCTGTAGCTAAATACTTGCGCTAATTATCTAGTTCCCTTATAGTTATTGTTTTTAGTTACCTTAGTTTTTACAATTGTCAAATTAATTTAATTTTGCCTGACGAAGAACTTAGACCAAGTTCGAAAGCTCGCATTTATATTATTCTAAATAGCTAAATAAATAAATAATACACCATTTACCTTAAAAATATTTTAATATGTTTTATGGTGAAAGTTTTATGTCTAAAAATAATTTGTATTTCTTTTCTTAATTTTTTCTTGAATTTGTTTGCTAAATGGCTGTAAAAACATTGCAACCTAATTGTTTATTCTGTTTGTCATAGTGGTTTTGCAACAAACAGTACGAGTAGGGTATGTAGCATTGCGCAAATCCATTCACAAAAGGTGTGATGAAATTGTACGGTTCTATTTTTTTATTTTCTTCATATTGACTACAAACTCAGAAAAACTTCTAAAACCACAACTTACCTGACAAAAGTGATGATAGACAAAGAAAAAAACCAAAAAGAAAAACTCCGACAATTTGAAAAAAAAGTTCTTTAACTGTCTGTTATGGCTATTGACTATCAACAATCAGACACCCAAATAAGAACACGTCACCGTTGTTAAATATTAAATATTTAGTAACCCTGATGACAAATCTTAACTGAAGAAAAATAGTAAGGGCATAATTACATTCCAGATTTAAATTATAATAAGAGAAAAATGAAGTTAGTCATATGGTAAAACAAAATTTAAAAAAAGTTTAAAACTCGAAATAATCTGGTAGTTGTTCGAATAATGGTCACAAAAAAATTCAGATAGAAAAAATATATGATGAACCTAAAATTTTGCCTTGTTTTTATAGGTACATAATAATCCTTAAACTCGGCATTTTTTGCACTGTAAACTTCTTCTTTTGCACGTAAAATTTAGCGACACGTTAACAAAATTGTTTATTTTATTCCGAGAATTGTATATGCTATATTTTGCTAAAAATAAAAATCATTATCATCAATGACTTACCGGAACCGCAAATTAAGTAACACTGTCAGTGGTGTATCAGAAAATGTTTAAATATAATAATTCTCTTATGGGTTTCATTACTGCAATGTACATTACTGATTATAATAATTTGACACTCGGCTCTAAAAGTAATTTAGCTTTTATTATTATTGTTTTACTTTGAATTCGTTATATATTAAGAAATAAATTATTGAAATAGACATTGGATATAAAATACCATTAAAAAATTTATCATAAAAACTGTATCATAAATAAAAATTGTTTGTACACTAATGGAGATCATGTTAATGTATACAATAGTTCTAACAGATGAGCAAAAGTGTTTGATTTAATTTTTGATATTGTATAAGTGATTAAGCGTTGTATAATTAGTGTTATCGCAAAATAATTACTACAATTAATTACACATTCATTGATCAATAATCAATAACATTCACCAATTAAGTGCTTCCGTCAATTAAACGCATACACACGTAGGGTAAAAATACGAAATCTTCGATAAATCTATCTCTTCGTATAATTAATGGTAATGGCAGTATACGATTACATAATAAAAGTCGTAGTATCAAAGACTGGCACGGTGTTACCACTTACATACACCAGATGCCTAAGATGAAGACAAGTATGTTCCTTCCTAAACTTATGCATGAGTTGCCTTATATAGAATTAAGCTCGTACACAGGTGCACGTCATAAATAATAATCTCCGCTGTTTCTTTATAGTTAAGACGATGCTAGTCGAGTTGCAACGCCGCATTCAGTTTTTTGCCACATTTCGCGACTTACTTATGACTGTCTGCGTGCGATAATGTAAAATAGAAATATTTCTAATGGAAAATTCAGATTGAATTGTTTTCTAATACATTTCTCTAATAAAACGAGTTAGTATAACAGGTAAACCAAACTAAGATATTCTATTACTCAACCTGTTGACACAGAGTGTCACCGTACAAACATAAAAAAATATATAAACTTATCTATGTGTTTTACCAGTCCGATTTAATAATGAATAAGTTGCTATCTACACATCTAAAAAACAAAATATTTGTAAATCTCAAATATATCTAAAAAAATCATAATTTGTATTATGTTAAAATAGACCGACAAAAACAGCGTATAACAAAATAAATCTAACATAGTTACTTGTACCGCCAGTCTATAAAGTACTATTTTGCGCCGATGAGCATATTTGTAAAGCGCAAGTAAAGCTAACGCCTGCAAAATGCGAATACTCGCAAAATACCTTCAGGACGTGTGATACACATTTTTGTTTGTGCTAACCGTTATAGTATAAGTTTGTCAAAAGCAGTTATTTAAGTATTAATTTTTAATAAAGCTTAATAACATGGTGCTAATAATTATAAGCGACTTTCGACTTAGACCGCGTCGTAGTTAAACACCCAGAATTCTTAGACTTAGTCCTAGTCTCTCTTTGAGAGTCAAAACCAGAAGTAGAACTTGACTTTTGCCGTATTGTCGTTTGTAAACCCAAATAAACTAACGTTTCGGAAGACATTGGAGCTTGTATCTTCAAAGTAGTAAATATCAGTGACACCATTGTCATTTACTCTTGTTCTAAGACAAACTTTCCATTCTAACGCGATTTCAACAGATTTCAATCATAAGCATCATCTGACAAGTTTTGACATTTATCTATCCAATTCGACTTTCCTGTTTTGTTTTTGTATAACCTTTGTTTGTGCTAACCATTATAGCATAAGTTTGTTAAAAACAGTTATTTAAGTAATAATTTTATATAAAGTTTAATACCATGGTGATAATAATTATAAGCGACTTTCGACTTAGACCGCGTCGTAGTTAAACACCCAGAATTTTTAGACTTGGTCCTAGTCTCTCTTTGAGAGCCATAACAAGAAGGAGAACTTGACTTTTGCCGTATTGTCGTTCGTAAACCCAAATAAACTGACGTTTCGCAAAACATTGCAGCTTGCATCTTCAGGGTAGTAAATGTCAGTGACACCATTACCATTTACTCTTGTTGTAAGACAAACTTTCCATTCTAATGCAATTTCAACAGATTTCAACCATAAGCATCATCTGACAAGTTTTGACATTTATCTATCCAATTCGACTTTCCTGTTTCATTTTTGTATAACCTTTGTTTGTGCTAACCATTATAACATAAGTTTGTTAAAAACAGTTATTTAAGTATTACTTTTTAATAAAGTTTAATAACATGGTGATAATGATTATAAGCGACTTTCGACTTAGACCGCGTCGTAGTTAAACACTCAGAATTTTTAGACTTCGTCCTAGTCTCTCTTTGAGAGCCAAAACAAGAAGGAGAACTTGACTTTTGCCGTATTGTCGTTCGTAAACCCAAATAAACTGACGTAACGCAAAACATTGCAGCTTGCATCTTCAGGGTAGTAAATGTCAGTGACACCGTTACCATTTACTCTTGTTGTAAGACAAACTTTCCATTCTAATGCAATTTCAACAGATTTCAATCATGAGCATCATCTGACAAGTTTTGACATTGATCTATCCAATTCGATTTTCCTGTTTTGTTTTTGTATAACTTTTGTTTTTTTCGTGGTTTTTTGTGATTTGTGACTTTTGATTGGTTTTTGTGATTTTGTGTTTTTTGCGTTCTTTGTTATTGTTTTTTGCACTCATAATGGTTGCAACTATATGTAGAAACAGATGGATTTCAATTAGAACAATTTTGTAGGGGTTAGTGTCATTGACTTACTATCAGATAAATTTTAAAAAAATGTTGGAAAATACATTCTAAATTAACATTATTGATTGTATGTACCTAGTTATTATTCTAACAAATAAATTGAAGAGCAAATCATATCTTGCTTAATGTTTAGAATTTAAAACGTAATGACAAGTAAAATGTTTTTGGAGATTCCAAAATAAAGAAAATAGCGACGGCAGGTATTACAATTGTAACGTGTAAATTCGAAATTGAGCGAAAATCCGCCTGATAATTAGGCAACTTACCGTAAAAACGGATAATACTCGACCTCCAGTTGTGATTTTCAAGTCACGCTCGCAGAGGGCGCTCGAGAGTAGTCGGCCGTCTACAAACTTCACTTGATGTAGTGGTTTTGCGGTGGTAGGAACGTGGAAAAGTCGGATGGGTAAGAAACATAAGGTTTCTCTTTCATCGATTAATATCTACTAAAACGACGTTTTATTTTAGCAATCAATAATAAATCCGATTAAACGTTCGATGCATACAATAAAAGATCAATGTATTTTGCTGCAAAACTCATAAAGTAGGTTAGTATTTTGCACGTGGTTAAGAAAATGGAGGCGTATCAACTAATATTCGCTATTTTAGCTCTTTCGTCTTTTCGTCCTTACTTTTGGGTTTCTAAATGTCTGTTGGAATTTTCTTCCGAGCTCTGTTGAAGATGTTGGACTGCGTGCTTTTGGAATCGCTGAACTGATGCGGTAATCATAGTCGCAGAGTAAAAGGATCCCAGTGAATCGCTGGCGCTGTGCTACAGGTTGGGGGAATGAAGTAACGAGGTATTTATTATATCATTAAATTTGGAAGCGCGAGGGACCACTAGACTTCGGCTCATTTCGTCCACGCGCTTCGGGGTCAGGACTGCTGCTCTCGCTACATACGCGGCGTTTCGATTTAAGTGAAAACAGTGCGGACTTTGAATGTAAATGCTTTTGTGTTTCGAACTTTATCTTTGTACATCCGGTACACCTATTCGACTACAATTACTTCTATTTTAATTGAACTATTTAACGGACTTTTGGAACCTGAATAATTATGATTAATAATATTTAACGTCACTTTTCTTTATAATTTTAATAGGGTTAATCACGATGTTGAACAGACGCCTTAATGTAATGATTGATCTATAATGATTATTTAACGTAACCTACACTTATTTTTTTTTGTTGTTAATATAAAAGAATTTTGCCATTGTCAAGGGTAGAAATTTGGGAGCTATAACCGTTTC
The DNA here is from genome assembly GCA_035610365.1 of Aquatica leii. Taxonomy (NCBI): domain Eukaryota; kingdom Metazoa; phylum Arthropoda; class Insecta; order Coleoptera; family Lampyridae; genus Aquatica; species Aquatica leii. The sequence goes on from CM069432.1 coordinate 107,790,334, forward strand.
TGTCGTAAACTAATTTAGTGATACTTTTACTACCGGTCGTGATGAACTTGACGTCAAGGACCACGAGCGGTGTTACGTTGCTTTAACGCGGATAAATTTTGCTACGGGTTACGGTAGCCGCGGAGATACCTTTTAAATATTAGCGCTTTACTTTTTTTGGCTCCCAGAGTCTATTTTTGGGACCTGCCTTCATCTTGTATTTATATGTTACAATTTTGTGGTGTTATGTAAGGTAATTTATTCTCTGGTTATACCAGTGGCGTAACCGTCGAATGGCTCTTTCCGTTCCGGAATTGGCTATTGATAAATATATTCAATAAATGGTTATTGTTGATTCGTACTATATTTCTTTTGGGAGACCTCGGGTCTAGGATCTCCTTTTCTCCTACCTAGACTGTTTATCTTCGACAAAAATTCGAGAAGAGGTGGCGCACTTGGGCATTTAGCTTACCTAAAGAAAACTTTGTGTCTCGCGATTTTCTTTTACCCGACGACCATCTACGGTGAGGCTAGCCGAAGGGTAAGCAATAACATCTTGGTAATTAATTTAAGTAATTTGTTCTTTCTTTCTTTTTTTTCTCCACCTCCCCCATTGGAACATAACACAATCGTATGCTAGTTCACAGTGTTGCCAAATTTATGTTTCTTTTCAGTGGTTCCTGAAGACATACCAAGCATAATACAATAATTTAACATTAGAATTCTCGATTCCAAATTGAAAGAAGAATGTCGCAGCGTGTAGCTTTTTCGTCAGTTTATACAGACCTTGTAGAAACAACTTAATTATGTGCCTAATTGTCCTCTATAATAATTTCAATAACATTGTTTTAAAATTTTTCTAGTTCAAAAATATCACTAAAATACGTGATCACATGCGTAGACTTTCTGTAAATACATTAATTCTACTCTACACTACACAACACAAGTGCAAATGCAGTACAGTTACGCTAGCGTTTATGCTACTTAGTCTATCAAAACTCAAACGCTCTTTGAGCCACATTTTTAAAGATTCAAAATTTATTTTTCCAATTAAAACACCTTTACTAAGTAAGTCAAATTGTTTTTACGTATAAAGCCATTACATACTTTTTTATGTGCTGTCGTATCTTGTAAGAAAAATTTTTTAGGCTCATTTGAGTTTAATTGCTATATAAGAAACACGATTGACTTAGAATTAAAACAAGTATTACTTTTAGATGAAGCAATTTAGAAAAAGTTTGGGTTGATGCTTAAAGATATCGTTGGATTTAATCTAGGGAATTTGAGAGATATATAATTAACTACAACAAAATTGACATTTTGTGTTTGTTATAAAAGTTCTATTACGATAATAAAACAATAGAAAAATCTGAAACTAGTCAGCATATGAATTTGCTTAGTGGATAAATTATAAGCCATACGAAAAGCAAAGTACTCAAACCGTTTCGTAAAAAGAATAAAAAATGCTTTTTAAAGAAGAGGAATGTAGATTTTTTCAAATTGCTCCAATAACTATTACTTTTACTTTTTTCTTTTTCTAAGTTGGTCTTAATTGTCAAGTAAAGTTTGAAATTTAATGTTTACTTAGGACACTTCTGTAAGGATCGTCAATTCAAAGAGAAACATGTATTGTATAACCATAACATTGTTTTCCATCTCATTTATCTTTTAGATTTACAACTGTCTAACAGTACTTGAAAAACGTGCACACAACAAAAGGAAACTGTCAAAAATCAATAACCGTTCCTTAAAATGTTCAACACAATAACTTTAAACTCCGACGTATTAGAAACACTTGTCCCTACAATAAACAAATAAGTAACCAAACCGAAAAAAAATTAAATCTTTTAAAACAACTTGTTATTCAGAGCATAATACGTTTATATAATTTACTCACACTACCTAATTAGGGGTGACTGAAAGATAATTTTATAAAGATGAGTTGTGTATAGTTTCATTCATGTTCACATAGCTGGAAGTCTCTCATTAAGGTATTCCTACGCAATTGAGAAACCTGTTCTCCATTAATTTAAAAACTGGTAATTAAAGTATTTTCTTTATTTGGAAGTTATAGACGAAAACTAACACAATAAAAATTAAATTGATGTGAATGGGTCAAGTTTGGTGCATCTTCGACCTTGCATACCTTTTTTAGTGTGATACACAAACCTTGATGTTTTCTTTCTAACTGTAAAATATCTCGTAACTTTTGTTTATTAAAAGAGAATTTGCGTTGTATCCTTATTTATTTTGAGCAGAAAATGTCTTGTAATTTATTATGACATTTTTTAGAACGTTTTGCTATTAAGGCTTGGAATTTAAAGACTTCAAGTGAATTTTAGTCAATAAAACTACTTTTAAAGTATGCACAAATAGAAACATCTTTTGATTTAGGAAACCGTAATTATTTATCATTGACGTTTTTTTGTTTCTAATAATTTGGTTTACATTACCTATACTATAATCGTAAAAATATCGTACGGTAAATAAGTAAAGCTCACAATAATATAAATTAATTATTATTTATTTAAAATTAAAACTACGAATTTTTTTTCATATATGTAGTATCCAGTGTTGCAACGTGGAGAAAGAAATCCCATGTAATTTAAAATGGGATCAATTATTAGCTTCCCTAATTATTTTGAAAAAATAATGTATTCGTTTAATTGAAGAGAACTCCAATCCGCAACCAAAAGAATCACTTTTGATATTTTTGATTAAATCGTTTACGAGTTATTACTAATATCTTTTTTAATATTATAAGTAAAAATTGAGTGTCAAATAAAATGTAACGCTTTATTATTAAGAACCCGTAAATCGAAAAGATTAAATGTGGATTTATATGCTAACTAATTAAGGTAACTTAAACTAAGGTAAAGTAGCAAATCTCAAGCTGAGTTATGGCATTTACATGTTGTAATAGGTTATTAATTATATTACAAATAAATTAATAAAAATTAATTTAAAATTTAGAAATATGTTCAAACATTTCTCTGAACCGCTAGACAATAATAACCCACACTTTTATAAAATTCTGTTCTTACATTGGGTATTGAAATTTATTGGATTTGACAATAATAACATTTATTAACTCGTCTAGATTGACGCAGTTTTTATCCTTGCATTATCTTTCATTTAAATGGAAGGAAATCAGAATATATACTTTTTTAAATTCTTTGTCCATGTTTGCTCTTTCTATCATATCAAAACAAAATTTTTGCCGTTTTATTTCCATCTATTAGTTCTTGATGCCTGAAGTTTGTAATATAAGTGTTCATGTCGTTTCAAAATCTCCCCGATAGCAAAATAAGAATAGGCTTGAAACAAGCTGGTTGCGTCAAGGATATAACCTTGAAGCATGCATGCCTTGACAAACGTGTAAGCTTGCTTCATGCTTGAATCAATCATCCTAGTTTACACACAAGTTTGCAATAAGTTTATTTTGAAGGGTTGCATCAAAGTTACTATGCTAGCTTGCAGCAAGCTTACTTTGACAAACGTTTAAGGTTAAATCAAATATTCTAGTTACCACACGACTTGTTTTCAATAAGCTTATTGTGCAAACTTGCACTACTATAAACATGTATATTTGAAAGCTATAATTTATAAGAGATAGATATTTATTTGTTGTAAAAATAAATAAATATAAAATTGCAAAAATATTGTCTGTTTAACACGCTTATATTAGCTTGACCTGTATGTATCTATGTATGTAACGGAATCTTTGAACGTAATTTTCACCAATTTCCACAAGTCTGATTAACTTGAAAATTTGCACACGTATCAAGGACTGATGATTATACTATTATTCCATAACTTTGTTCCAGTGTTATATCAAGGATTATTAGGATAAAATAAATATTTAGATAAGTATGCAGAATAATAAATGTATCCACGGAACGACGGTAAATGTCATTCTTCTTTATACAATAGAAAAAAAAAACAATTAGAAAAAATAAATGGTAACGAGTATGGTACTGCAGATGTCACTACAGCATTTTTCTACGTACATTTTAAAAATTATTTGATTTATTAAGTCAAACATATTACAATATACAGAGTCTATGTTTTATTAAAAATAATAACTGAGATTTCGAGAAAAAAAATAAAAATAATTATAAAAATACTTTTCGAATTAGTTTTGGATTAAAAAACTTAAAGAAATTTTAATAAAAATTCAAATTACAAAATTTGCTCGTCAACTAGTCCCTTCTGGTGGTAAAACATTGCTTGGTGAAGGTTTATTTGAGCATATTGATAAATCGCCAGTATTCTTTTTCAAGCTGATTGTTGATGAAAATTTTGTAGCTCATATTGTAAAGGAAACTAACCGTTAAAAAAAAGTTCTACACTACTAAAATGGGCTCGAATAAACAAGTAGAAAGATATCAACGCTGATGAAATTACAAATTTGGATGGGTTTCTTTCGTGCTCCTAAGTTAGCAGACTATTGGTCGAAAAAGAAAATTTACGCAAACCAAGTGGTATGTGTAATGCCACGTAACAGATTTGAATTATTATTAACAAATTGGCACTTTCAAGATAATCAAGAAGCTGATACTTCTAACAGATTATACAAATTTAGACCCCTAATAAATCGTTTGAGAGAAAATTTCCAAAAACTGTACATTCCAAACGAGCAGGTATGCGTTGACGAAACGCTAGTCCCTTTCCGTGGTAGGCTGGCTTTTTTACAATACATAAAGCATAAAAGGCACAAGTTTGGTGTAAAACTATATAAATTATGCCTTGAAAATTTATTGCGGAAAAGAAAAAATAGATGGGTCAAGTGTACCGACCAACGTTGCTATGACTTTGTGTGAACCCCTTTTAGATTGCGGACGTAGTATTTACGTAGATAATTACTACACAAATATAGAATTGGCACATCTACTCTTAACAGAAAAACCCATTTAGTAGATACTTTGAGAAAGAACCGTAAGAACAATCCAAATGATGTTACCAACAAAAAGTTAAAGAAGGGTGAATCTTTCAGCCAAGAAAGTAACACAGGGGTAGTAGTAACTAAATGGCAAGATAAAAGAGATTTACTTACATTATCTACTAACCACACTGGTCAAATGGTTAAAGTAAAGTCACGTACAACACATGCAAAGCATTTATAAATTTATCAGAACAAATCAAAGCATATTCCTCAGCTTTTAGGAAGGGGATGAAATGGTACAAAAAAAATGCGTAGAATTGCTTTTAGGAGCTGCTGTGGAAAATGCATATACATATCTTGTTCAAATCAGTTACTGGACAAAACATGACAATTACATTTAGAGAGCAAGTTGCTATGTCCTTACTAAATTTGCTTCAAGATGATCAGAACAAGCAGAAAGATTCCCTACTTACACATAAAATAAAACATCTTTTAGGTTTCCCGATTAATCGTAAGATCTCATGATTTTGTCTTAAATCTCAGGATCTCATGATAAATGTATTAAATATCACGATCTTATAAATAAACCGCATTTTTTATATTTTCTTGTTTCTTATTTCATTTGAATTTATATATTTGACAACATATTTAATGTCGTCCTTAAAAAAGTGTATAAGTGGTGCGGCTAAACGAAAAGTAATGTATTAAATCTGAAGACTAATACATACTTTTTTTATACTATTAATTTTTAGGCAAAAGAAGAAAAACATAAATCTATAGATAAGTTACCAAAATTAACAACATGTTTTACCAAAAATGAACATAAAGAAAAAATATTTCAGAATTCGGTAAACAATGACGATAAAATGTTAGTGACTAAAAGTGATATTGCTAAAAAAATTAATCAACTTTGTATTTGAATTAGAATTTAGATGGAGGCGATGTAGATAATTCACAATTGACATCTACTTCTTCTGCATTTCACACTACTAAACATTTATAAAGGATAAAATTTATACAATAAGTATAATGACCTTGCACTGTGACCGGCCGAGATGAGCAATGCATTTCGATCAAAATGTATAATAAACGACTTGATTTTTTTCAAAACAACGACGGAGTTATTGAACCAAAATATAAAACTGTCCAGCAAAATATTTAAAAAATCAATAAACAACAGAGAAACGATTCACCGAAAATGGATTATTCTACGTCTATTAGGAGTATTAACTGTTTTGTATATAAACTATTTAGTGTTTCTAGCATTGGTGCATTTGTACATGACGGATTTTCTTATTGGAGTAAAGCACAGAAAAGTGTAGTGTTTCGTGACCATACAGACCTCGATACAGACAAACTTGGTGACGCTAGAAACGGAAACATTTTAGGAATATTAGAACTCATTTCTCATATTTTTAATATGATCCATTTCTTAACTTTTATACTGAAAAATACGGTAACGCAGGAAGTAGTAATGTTTCTTATTTATGAAAAACTCTCTCATGAATGATGGAATACAATAGAATTATGAAGGCAGATATTTGTAAAAAGATGAACTTGCTTTTTATATTCCATATGCAGCATATTCTTTGAGCTCAGTTGGAGAATCTAGCGTGGATGTTTGTACGGATGCAGTTCATTTTTTCATGTCTTTACAAAAGCCATATACTTTTTTTGTGAGCTCTATTCATAGACGTTTTGCTATACAAACTTCAGAAATGTGAAAAAAATTATCTTTGAAATAAATCTCTTTCTTCAACAAGATGGTCATGTCGAGAAGATGCTACAAAAGCTTTAGCTACAAGTTACAATAAAGTATACAAAGCTTTTATTAACATTTATGATAATCCTGATGAAAAAAGGAAACAAAATTGGAGTGTCAATCATTAGCAGAATCTCTAACTAAATTTGAAACAATATTTATGGCTGTCTTTTAGAATTATATTTTGAATCAATTTTCTGCAGTTAAAACGATTCATTAAAAATTTGAAACAGATTTGAGCAAAGCTAGTAATCTATTCGAAGACATCGAAAAAAATGTAAACGGCTATCGTAAAAAGTTTGAACATTTTGAAGAAAAAGCAAAAGTTTTAAGTTCTTATGTAAAGTACAAATATTGCTATAGCAGAGTCGACTTAAAAAAAGTTTCCCGATTGTGTATCAGAAGTATTAAATGGTTTAAATAAATTTAGAGTAGCAACTTTGTACGTATCAATCGACAGATTAACATCGGAATTGCAAAAACGTAAAGCAATTTTAAACAGGCAGACAAAGAAAAATTAAAATCAAGTGCTATATACCAAACTGATACAGACGATACTTTTGTAGAAGAAACTGACTTTTTCAGTGTTATTAGACTTCATTTCCAACTTAAAAAAGCTTGATAATTTGTCTCAATGATATGTCTAATACTATTTTAAAAAATGAAATAATTCCTGTATTTCCAAATACATGTATAATTTTGAGTATTTATTTAACAATTTCAATCACCAATTGCAAGTCCAAACGCTCGTTTTCAAAATTGAGTTTTAATATAAATAAATTAAGATCAACAATGGGAGATAACAGCGTTATCTACTTGTTTAATCGAGCATTACATTTAACAGTATTGGATTTTGAAAAAACTATAAAAATGTTTGTTCAAAATAACCAAGTTCTGTAACATAATCATTTTTATGATAGGCATACCTACATAGTATTATATATTTTTATGTTTTAGCAACCTTTTTTTTTGTTTGTTTGTAGAGTACACAATTATTTTTGATATTACCAAAACCAATTATGTCCTTTTTTTTCGTCAGCACCGAGCTTGTCAATCAATCCCAATCTGTTATTACATTGTTTACAGAACCATTTCAAAAATTTAGAAACAGGAGGTAGTTTACTGAATAGTATTTGATTTTTAGGTTTGCGTTTAACAAAGTTTCTACTGTTATTTTTTTGTAATTTCAATGTGATGTATAATGTTACGTAAGCCTATATTACCATCAATAATTAATTCTTTAAATACATAAGATCTTTACAATAGATTATGCGCTAAAAAGTTTTCTTGATTTTCCTAAATTTTTTCTAATCTGGATGTCCATAAAGAGACCTGTTTTAACCTTATTATGGCTCTTCGGACGTAAATGTCTACACTACGGTTTTTTTCCCACAGGATTTTTGAATTTTGCCATTGTTGTCAATTCTGCTTATGTGGTTATTTCAATATTTTTGTTGTTGTCTTAGTCACCTTTATACGTCAATCTTACTTTTTCATCACATGTCCTCGCTTCTAATTTTATCGTGCAATGTTTTCCCATGATTGCTTTGTCTAATTCTTGATTTTTATGTAATGTAAATATTATTTTACTACCTATATATGTACTATATCTTTTAAGCATTTTGAAATTTGGTATGCATTTAGCTCTTGTTTTCGTACTTCATTTTATATACATTATAGAAATATAGATTTCTTATACTTTTTAGTTCTCATATAGTTGTTTACTTCCTCCACAATATTCTGGTGGTTCTCTAATTGGCATCTTGTCGACTCTGGATGTTACTAAGCATTTGAATTTGACTGGGTTAATGATCATGTTAGTTGTTGTGTTATATCATTAATAAAGTAAAGTCGTAGTAGGTGGCTGTTTGAGTAAACTACGACTACTATACCGTCAGTGTAGTTGACAACACTAAAGCAAGTGCTGCTGTTCTAAGTCAATTTTTAACTATACTGAGCTAGAAAAATATCACATGAGCAGTAGATCCAAGAAATTTTACTTGCAGTTTTTAGTTATTTATTTAAAAGTTGGATTTCTGATGTGAATGTATCAAAAATACTAAAACTAGTACTAAGCATCACTTTATAACTAGAAATAATAATATAAGATGAAATGTTTGTGGTGTGTTAATTCTTTTTGTCAAGTTAATGTAAATTAGTTTAAATTATTTTTAAATTAATGTTTAGTTTGCATTCGTCTTTTAATTATTCACTACTTTTAAAAATAAACAATTCAAATGAATTTAAACGATGAAACTTACATTACTCACATAAGTGTAACGCTCTTTCTCTTTATAGCTTCAAAGATCATAAGTTATAAGAACTGAAGCATTCAACTTACCCAATAATTAAGATTGAAAAAACGTAATATATAGTGTAAAAATCGAGAGAGTTTTAACAAACAAAAAACAAAAATTATTATATTATTATGCCTATAAGTGTACTGATTCAGTTTAAATATAACAGGAAAATTATCTTTAATTTATTTTAACCGAACAAGTTTAACACTATTACTTGACATAAGAAAACGCTGTCAATATTGCGTCCTCGATTAACGTAATGTTAATTAAACCACAATGTTGCGACCACAGCGGCAGTCAGTCCAGACATCGCTAATAAGCACGCGGTAATAGATTACATTTATAAGAACCCTAAAGTAATGTTTTTTTCAGAAACTTAAAAAAACCACTTAATACGTACTTTTGAAAAGAAAAAAAGTTTTATAAACCGTTTTGGTAATTTTTCTTTGGTTTAATAGCACGTTGTCAGAATAGATTCGGTAACAATTATGTTTCATTGTGTAGTTTTTGCTTTTTTCTGTCTGTATACATACACATTGATATTGTAATTAATGTATCTTGTATTAGATTTTTGAATCTTTGAATACACACGCCAATCTGTTGTACTCAAGTTAGTTTTTATCAGACTGCAATAAAATCAATGCTAATATTCTTAGTTTCATCTAAACCCGTTACAATTATTTATTTGTTATGCTATGTCATTTTATTGGTAAAGAAGTTTTGAAACTTACAACATGTTTTAAATCTATGCCAGTATTTTGTTGTATAAATCATTTTACAATAACTGTTTAACTTGAGTAAAGCAGTAAAGTTCAAAAGAATAAGCATTTGAAACAACGTTTTTCACACTTATCTTTACAAAATTTTTAATTACAAACTTACTTTGTCTGTGCTTAATTGTCACTAGAGATATAATGAAAATATTTTTGATTTCCTAAATCTAATGATTATGTTTGTGTTGAAAATGATTTTTTTCTAAAACTTTATCTATGCAGTACAAGTTAACTTTTTTCCTAGATTTTTGATCATTTATGCAACCACTGCTTAGTTGTAACAACCTTTTCAAGTACTATAGACAGATAAATTAGGTTACTTCTAGTTTATTTGAAGCATGAGGAAGAAAAGTAACCATTCTAACATCAGGTTTAGAAGCTGGTTCAATTGGTTTTACGTAAAGATGAGTCTATCTAAAATTAATTGTCTTTTCAACATTTGACAAACCTAATAAAAAATTCTATAAAATTTAAAAAACCATTTTATCATTAGACCATATTGATTAAAGTGCCGCCAACATTGTTCTAGTCGGAGCATCAAACAACATTCTTTTTTATACCATTAACTGCAGTTATCAGATTTGCTCTTTCTGCTAACGTACAGCTTGTAGTGTGGACTCGCAATTGATCTGTGTCGCTTTAATATAAAATACCTATATGTATTTTTGTTTCATGGTACAAGCTCGCGCAATACTTTTAAGATACCTTGTTCTCAAGGCTTACGTTTAAATTAAACCGGCAAACGAAACGGTTTAGTAAACTTCAACTTTAAATAGACAATTATTATTTTGATCGTATTAAAATAAATTTGTCTTTCGAGTTTGAATCATTTTAATGTTGTAACTAAAGTTGCCGACGTTTTGCCCACTTTAATAAAGGGCTTGACCAGCGCTTAAAGAAATCGATGAACTTGAAATAAGCAAAAATTCCTACTACCATAAACAATCAACAACAATTAGTGTTACATAGATACTTGAATTTTTATCTAGATTAGATAATAGATAATTACCAAACTTTTTAACGATTTAGATACAAGTTGTAGAATTTATCGAAGCAGATAAATTATAGTTGATATAGATAATATTATAGATGCTTCTCTCTTAAATATAAACATAATTTTAATTTAATTTAATTCTTAATTTTAATCATTAATAGAGCGTACAGACACCGAAGATTGCATTCCTAATAGCACAAAAATGTCTTATGGACTTCCAATGGAAGTCTTTTCATGGACATCTGAACGGTTTTCGACGTTCACAAAACATCCAAAGTAAATACTATGGAGGTCAATAGTACGTTACTTTGGCACAGAGTTGGACACCTAAAAAACGTCCATAATAGTTCCAGCTCTATTTTCACTATTCATACATTACAAAATTAGATATAAAAATTTATTAAAACAGCATTAATACATAATACAACAAAATACAACGATTTATAGAATATATAATACAATGCAATGCCAGAAAAGCAATTAAAAAAAATTAAATTTTTAAAAATCGGTTACTCATTTCATGAAATAATATTAAAAACAACAATAGAAAAACAAAAATTAATAATTACTTAAAAAATGTTTTAAAAGTAAAATAAGAACATACACAATAATATGAAAAAAACTTATATTCCTTATTTAAAAATGAGAAACAAAATAATAAAATAATTAAATTGTTCCTACAAAATAATCTTGTAGCTCCTATTCTGATTCTTCCATTTGCTTACTTCTCTTCCGTTACTTCCGAATTCCTGAGCCACGACTTAATCTCGTCTTCTACTCCTATCTTGGTTGAATTTTTTTATAATAGATTTCACCAAACACTTTTCAATTATAATAATAATTTTTTAAAAATATGTCTTATCCAAAATTTGTATTTATAAAAACTAACTACAATTACTGTTTCCACTGTATAATCTTAATTGTCAGTCACCATCAGGTAATAAATTGCAACTATTTAAATCTAACTTAAATTTTTCTAATTATTTGTTATAATCAGAATATAATTTTTGCAATAAATATAAAAAACGCAGCTAATTGCTATTGAATCGTAATAGTAATGCATCTGATCTCGATTATAACTACTTTTCTAGGTTCGATCAAAATTTAAGTGAGAATGTGAATATTAGATATAGTATTATTAGTAGGTAATACATCTTGGCTATAAAAATCTTATTATTACCTATAGTGTCAATTTCACAGTGCTTCTGACACCACAAATTTAATTTCGAAATAATTCTTTTCCTCGTATCATTAATATCCTTTCAGCCACTTATTCAAAAAAAAAACACTGTGAACTAAAAATTACATGTTAAATATGAAAAAAATAGTCATAGAGAGTGCAACAAAACTATTCAGTTAAGTTACCTCTAATAATTAACCGAATAAAAAGCAGATCTTGATGCAACTATGCTTATAATTTACCATTAACGTATAAACATGACAATGATATTTACCTGTCATTGAATATACTGCTGACAATTACGACAGAGCATTACTTGTAATGGTTTTGCATGTACTTTCTGTATGTCGATTAGATGGTATTTTTTATTTAACCAGCAAGCATACGATTATGTTGCCAGCACTTTACCAGATAACGGCCATTACTATTGTTTTCTAGGTAATCATTTTTTTTTAATATGAAGCACCATGAAGAGTCCATGTTTGTACGCACGCATCAACAAGTTGTTGAATTGCAATTTTTATTTTTGTTGTTTTAAACATCACTGTTTAGAAACACTTGCTTCTATAAATCAATTTAGTTTGAACTACTATGATGTTTTTAATCACTAATTTTAAGACTGATTTCATAAACTAAAAGTTATTATCACCGATTATTTTGTAATAAACCACATACAGAATCAAAACTGATAAACGTATTAAAAACATAACCTCGCCTCGTATACGTATTATGGTGCAAATCATGCCTTGGTCATGCGTAGTTGTAGAAAAATACCGTTAGCATTTACCAGAAGAACGTCCATTGGACATACATAATATTTTGTCCAATTTTCGTTTTGCACAAAACGTTTCATGGATATCCGTTAGAGGTCCATGGACGTTCAGACCTTTATTAGACTTAAACTGGACGTTCAACGGACCTTGTGTGCTATTAGGGATAGGCGGTCATACAAAATTTTCCAAGATGGGCAAACAACCCCCAGGTCCAAATGTAAATAATAAATTTTGTCTTTTTAAATTAAACATTTTTTATGTAGTCAAAATGTGAGCTCCGTATAAATACAAAAATTTACTTGGGCATAATTTTGTTATTACATTAGAGCTCCGTATACTACACTGTAGAACCGCAAAAAAAACAAGAGAATGATCATAATAATTAAAGAAACCACAACACAAGACGACAACCTAAAGCAACGGATAGAAAAATTAATCAAAAATGAAACGAGAGCTAGAGTTGAAGTAAACAAGTGGCAAGATAAGAAAACAAAAATTCAAGATGTAAGGTAGGATAAAAAAAATATTAATATTGATAATGATCTCACCTATGACAAACAGAAAACTCAAGCAATACAAAAAAAATATTGCGAACGAAGAACAGAATTAGCAAGAAATAAGACAAATGAAAGTACAACAACAAAAATAGCTAAGGAAACAAAAATCATTAACAAAAGCCAAGGTATAATAAAAGAGGACGAAGGGAAAACTGGGAACATAAAACCTCGAACATAGAAGGAATTATTAGAAAAAAAATTAAATATATATATATAATAATAACGATATTCACACGTTCACAAGAGTGGTAGAAAGTAGAAAAGAAAAATTAGTTATAGATTATGTGCCAATTAAAAAAAAATGTGAAATAAAAAAAAATAAAACGCAACTCAAAATAAAGAAACTGAAATTGAGGAAGAGAAGAAAGTCCAAGAATATGGTCATGCATGCGAAGAGAAAAACATGTAATAAGTCTAGAAATAAAATAGAAGACAGTAAAACAATTCAAAAACTATTTTACAAGGATAAAACAATACAATAAAGTACAATAAAAATAACAACGAAAAAGTGTTGAAAGATGACTACATAATAAAAAGATAGAGACGATACTTTCATAAATTGTTAAACCTAGAGAATGCAACAAAAAGACATACAAAATGACAAGAAGAGGTACAAAAACAAAAAAAAACAGAAAACAAGTATGAGAAAAGTGACATAAGCAATCAACGCAAGGAAAAAAGGAAAAATTGCCTGAGTCGTTAAAATGAAACCAGAAATGATTGTACACCTAAGAGAGTCGGGCAAAAAAATATTTCAAAATGCTTGGGAAGAAGTACCAGAAAATTAAAAAGTAGAAATTGTGTACGAAAGGATTCTAGACCGTAGATTACGACGGATAATAGAACCTCAATTAGAAGAAACACAAAGTAGCTTTAGAAAAAGAAGAAGTATACAGAACCACATCTTCGCATAAAACAAATTACAGAAAAAAGTGAAACAAAGAAATGACAGCTCGCCCTCTAAAAATGTGGTCCGGCCACAAAAATATAGGTATAAGCTATATATGTACTTAAAAATTATAATAATGTGCCTGGGATTGAGTTATATAAAATATTTTACAGATTTTGATAGCTAATATTTTTTACACAAAATTAAAGACTTTTTATGAAAAACAAGAATCTTGTACGAGATGCAGTTTGGTACGGCCCGCCGGCCCTGCCGCCCCTGACGAACCATCGCTGACTTAGAGAAACCGTTTGATAAAGTATCTAGAAAAAAGTGTGGTGAAATTTAAAAGGGCGAGGTGTAGATTACGGTCTGAGACGAGCAATTCAAAGCACCTACGAAAACAACAAAAACTAGGTACAAACTAGCAACATGCAATCAACACAATTCACAGTGGGGACTGTATTGAAAAAAAAGGTGTACTGAGTCCAACGCTATTTACTATCGTTATAGACGACACACAGAATTATACTTTTCAAATTTTACAATAACACAAGTTACAACGTAGTTTAATTTAAGTTATATTACACAATTTAAGACATATTAATTTATCGCTACAGTCCTACAATTGTAGTATTTAAAAAAAAATATAACAACGTTTTACAAAGAATAAAAAAGTCAAATAAAACGTACTATATCCTAAGTTTAAAAAAATTAAATCTGTCACTAATACAGAAATACGGAGCATCCTGTAAGATAAAAACATGTCAATTTTGTATATAAGGTTAAAGTAAAATATATTTCATCAATTCAAGAACTAATTTGATCGAAAACTGTTTGTTTCAATTGTTTATTTCAGAGAATTTGAAATTTAACAGTGTATTAGAACAAACCTTTTTTGAAAAAATGTAGACCAGTGAAAAGTAGTTAACCACCAATCAATTTACACTGATCAATCATTAAAAAATCTTCGTAATGTCACAACAAGTAATATGACAATTAAAGTTTGGGACAGACCGTACACATATGTTCTAATGTATCAATTATAAACTAATAAAGTGACTTTCTTACAACAGTTGATATTTACCTAAGAAATCTTTCAAGTATTGCTACATTTCTAAATCACTGAAAGCTCAAATAATGCGCAAAAAAACGAGTACCACTAACGTAATAAAATAAACATACAGTCGACAAAGGAATAACTGATCATAAGATCATATTTTAATAAGCACATTTCAGATTACAAGTACCCGTATATAAGCTACTACAGAAAGTTCACAATTTCAACTCTAAAATGCAAAAAGTTATCTCTGTTGTAATTTACACAAGATCATGAATCATCTTTAACGACTGTTATTTTTTTAATCTATTGTTAATAAAAACAACGCAATTAACTGTACCCTTAAAGATTGGCCAATATACATGACTATTTCTTTCATATCACCGCCTACATCACATATTTATGTGCAGTAAAAAGATTACGAATTACGAAGCATACTGTCTTTCGTTTAGTGCATGTCGATAGTAAGAACACATTTCATCTTCTCCTGTTGATTATATTTTTTGCTTCTAACCGATAGCTTTTACGATCAGTCAAAATACCTTTGTCTGCTTGTTTATAATACCGAATAGTAAAGGGTTTCTTCATCCTACCATAATATAACTGATATTTAGGTCAACATCCTCTTAAGTATTCTATCACCCGTACCATAAACATAGATAACGTTTACCCCGAGTTTATGGTATCCGGATTTACTGGAATAACGCATTCCACAAATTTCTAATTTCAACACAAGGTTATTTTTTTTTTAAATCTCGTTAAGACTTTTCTGAAATTTTATATACAAAATGCATTGCATGTCAATGATTCTTACCTTACCTTACCCTAGTAAGATAATATAAATGATTGAATTTATCATTTATTTGTTATGCATGAACTCATCTTGTGAGTTGGGTAAATGCTTTATTTGTGCGTCCGGAAAATGTGGGATATGCGTAGGATCAAATAGGAAGTTGATAGAAGCAAGTACATTACCACGCATTCCACAAATAGTTACAGAAAACGAGTACGAAAGTAACGTACATTAGCGATAAAGTGTTTATATCGTTTCTATATAAAGAACAGGTATATAGTGTTAATATTTACTTAGTTACTTCATAAAATAGTACTTTTGCTGCAAGTCAAACATACCTACTGGTTGTAATAGAAGATGTAGTGACATAAACACAAACAATGGCAATTTATATAGTTTGTTTCGTAGTTAACAACTTTTATTTTAACGCTACTTTAAGGTTATTAAATCTTATGGAATGCTTTAATTAAAATCTTTATTTCTCTGTTGCTAATTGCATCAGTTGATGTTTAGTGCTTTTTCTTGTATACCGTATGTAACACAGGCTCTACTTAGAAAATATTCATTTCGTAATTTTTAAATTTTGTTACTTTGACGAATAGTGGTCTACTAGGTGCGCCATTTCTACTTTTAATATTAAAATTAAGAATGCATCATGAGAAATTATTTGTTATCAAGTTCTTGTTAGTTGTTACTTATTTCTATAGCATAATTTTTTTCCATGTCAATTTTATTTTCCTTTGTTTAAAAACTACACGAGTACGTTAAATTTCTTTAAATCATAATATAAAAAATCATAATATTAATGTAATTTATTAAAATAACAACATTTTTGTGATTTCTGTTTATATGAGAACTTATTTTACTAATGTTGTTGTACTCATATTTTATTTATAATTTATTACACAATATCTTTCTTGTTATAATATTTTGATGAATATTATTTTTGTTTCTTTCCCATTACGTTAAATTTATTTTATGGTTATTTTTGATAATATCCAATTGTTATGAATCATTTTCATCAAGTTCCTTTTTTATTATGTTTTTTTTTATTTTGCTTAATTTTTATTATGATGAATTTTTATTATGTTTTTTCCATTATGTATTTGATAATAAAAAATAATTTGGCAACAGCGTAACAAACAGCTGATGTATGCTTGCGCCTGTGGCTTGCGACTTGCGCTATATCCATAAGGTTTGCGCAGTTTGCGCTTTTTCTTTATTTTAGATTTATAACAACACTGAAACTCGAAAGCAAAAATTAGGTTAGCTCGAAAGCGTGTCTGTCAGCGGTTCCTTGCGCTGTGCCAAGTCATTTTTTATTATCAAATACATAATGGAACAAAACATAATGAAAATTTATCTTAATAAAAATTATACATAATAAAAAAGAACATAATGTATGTAAGCACTATTTAATATATTTTAAATTTACCGCTAAATTAAGAATATAGTTAAATTAGCAATGCGGAGAGATTTTGGGCGCAAAAGAGGAAGATAGGGAAAGTTTTTTAAGTAAGTAAGTCGAGTTGTACTTTGTTGTTGTGGTTTTTGTTTAGTTCTTGTACAAGCACTTTTGAAATAAATAGCTGTAAACCTATTTTTAGTATTCTTGGTGAAAATACGCTCTACATAATCTGAAGTGGGTTCGTGTGAAATATAACCCATTTTATACCATTGTCCCCATTTGAGGACGCCTACTTCAAAAATTTTTATGTTGAAAACCTTTATTTAAATTAGGATTCTGAATAGATTACAGTGTTCTGTAATAATGAAGCAACGTAAATTTAAATTCCCACTAATATATGTCCTCAGTGTAGCCAACGTTACAGTATCAAACCTAACCTACTTTTGAGCTTATGGCACTTGTTTTCTTGATTGTGAATATATTCATTGTATTACATTATTTTTAAGAATAAATCAACATAATTAGTTCTCAGGTAAGTACTCAATTCATATTTATTTTTCGTAAAAATTTTTTAATTACAATAAAAAAATTATTCAACCTCAAATCTTGCTGTCCTTGTTTGGGCACAATGGTTAGATATGGGGTCATTTATGTACATGGAGATGTCATTGTGTTTTTTGCTTTTCAGATATGGAATATCCAACTATAAACACAAAATCATTTTATGGTAGGCGATTCCTGCATTTAGAAGAAGCTGTTTATTACGTATCGTTAATTTTGTGGACTGTATACTTTTTGGTGGTTGAAGTAATTGAAATACGTTTCTTTCACAACTTAACTTTATTAGTGTTACCGACGACAGTCTTCAACCGACTACCTCTTGAAGGTTTACAATTATTCAGTGGCGCGCTAAGTTGCCGCATGTGCTACTCATTTAAAGCAGACCCGGTCTAGGATAATTTATGGCCGTAACATGCCGGCCGCCTTGAACAATGTAAATGCATTTTCAATAAATTACAAAAAATCTATACCTATCGGAAACCCATAAAACTACAAAGTGGACTATAAAGCCATAATATAAATGCCATTACAATAATCATAGAATATAATAATATTAACATAAAAATGGAACGATTAACATACTTATTTATCTAAATACTTGAATTGTCTTCACTCGGAAAAATACATAGTTTTGATACCGGTCGTTTTACTACTCTTTTATTCACTAGCACCGACACAACGCGCACAATTTTATCACTTCCTGGATGCAGCTCTGTGATGCGTCCCATGTGCCATTGTAATGGTGGGGTATTCTCTTCCTTGATGAGAACGATGGTCCCGACTTTTAAGTCTTGTTGCGCACGTTGTTTCCATTTGCTTCGAGTTTGAAGTTCCCCTAGGTATTCTCGATGCCATCGTGTCCAGAAGTGCTGAACGATTTTTTGTAGCCGTTCATACCTTTTCAATCGGCTCGCCTTTGTATCTATGTAACACCTTTCCGGTAAGGCAGTTAACGGGCGTCCCAACAGGAAATGTGCGGGTGTTAGTGGAGTTAATTCATCGGGTGTGGAGGAGAGGGGATATAGAGGTCTGGAGTTAAGAACCGCTTCAATTTGAATTAATATGGTTGCGAACTCTTCAAAATTTAGATAAGATTCTCCCATGACCCGTTTTAAATGGTACTTCGTTCGTTTTACATTGGCTTCCCAGATACCTCCAAAATGAGGTGCTCTGGCAGGAATAAAATGCCACATAATGTTTTCCGTTGACAAATAATTTTGAATAGAATCGTTTCGTAAAGATTGTTCAACCTTTTTTAGTTCGGTCTTTGCGCCAACAAAATTCGTGCCATTATCACAGAATATATTTGCTGGTTTACCCCTCCTACCAATAAATCTTTTTAGCGTGGCAATAAAACAATCTGTGGTTAGATCTGAAACTGCTTCAAGGTGTATCGCCTTTGTCGAAAGACATATAAATAGGCACACATACCCTTTTATTAATTTGGCACCCCTTGAAACTCTAGTATTTCTGTCCCTCAATTGAAATGGTCCTATATAATCGCACCCGGTATTGAAAAATGGGAAATGTTGACTTACTCTATAGGCGGGCAAATTACCCATACGATTGTTTGCTAAGCTAGGTGGGTTTACTCTAAAACATGTTACGCATTTTTGCACTACAGCGCGGCATGCATTTCGCCCGTTTAACGGCCAAAATTTTTTACGAATTGAAGCGAGCAGCATTGTTGGACCGCAATGCAATAATCTAATGTGTTCCTGTTGCAATGCTAAAATGGTTAAGTGATGCTTTCTAGGCAGAATCATAGGATGCCTTTTTTCGTCTTTACAATTTGCCAATTGTATCCTACCCCCTACTCGAATTAATTCATTTTCATCTATAAATGGATTTAAGTTTAATAATTGACTCTTTTTGTGCAATCGCCTTTCAATTTGTAATTGCTCATAATCTTTTGGAAAGGCTTCCCTTTGGCATAATTTAACGCGACCCTTTAAGGAGTTTTGTAGTTCATCGCCCGTCAAAATTCCCGTTCTCTTTCCTAATTGTTTAACCTTTGATCGTAAGTTAAAGATGAACCGTAAAACATACGCAAATGTTCTTTGAAGTTTTGTCATTGACGAAAAACGCTCAAAGTCAACAACATTACTGTAAATTACTAGATTTGTTACGACGCGTTGCTCTGGAACATCTTGCGGGTTTACGCTTTTTTTGGTTAATGGTAAATCTATATGGTTTTGTAGCCATATTGGCCCTGACCACCAAAGAGTACAATTTTCCAGCTCATCAACATCTATGCCACGTGAAATTAGATCAGCTGGATTGTTTTCTGAGCTGACATGGCGCCACTCACTTATGTCGGTCAAACTCTGAATTTCACTAACTCTATTGGCTACAAAGGTTTTCCATTTGTTTGCGGGTCCTTGTATCCAACAGAGCGTTACCTCCGAGTCCGTCCAGAAATATGCCTTATCAAATTTTAAATTCATAGCGGATCTTACCTTTACGCTTAATTGTGCCGCTAATAGTGCTGCGCATAGTTCTAACCTTGGAAGTGTTAATTGCTTAACTGGTGCTACGCGTGATTTTGCTGTCAACAATCTACACTGAATTTGACCTAAACTATCTTTACTACGTAAATATACGCAAGCTCCAAAGGCTCTCTCACTGGCATCGCTAAATACGTGTAGCTCGGCATATTTATAATTTGAAGTTAGAGCGCATCGTGGAATTTTTATTGAATGTAATTTATGCAATTTGCTCTTAAACCTTTCCCACATTGTGTACAAATTTTGAGGGATTGCCTCATCCCAAGAAAGATTTGCCTGCCATAGTTTTTGTATTATTATTTTAGCTATTATTATTATTGGTCCCAAAAGGCCAAGTGGATCATAGATTTGCGAAACTATTGATAGTATGGTACGTTTTGTAATGATATTATTGTTAGCATTCTTGTAAATACTATACTGAATTAAATCTTGTTTTGGATTCCAAAATATGCCCAATGTCTTGTTCATATCATTGTCACCTATTGGGAGCATGTTTGCATCCACGTTGTCATTAACGCGAAATTGTCTACTTAATTGTGGATTATTTGATTGCCATTTTCGTAACTCAAAACCCACGGAGGATAGTATTTTTGTTATATGGTTCTGCAACTGTAGCATTTTGCATCCCGAATCGCTTCCAGTTATTAGGTCGTCCATATAGAAATCCTTCTTTATTACGCTACTTGCTACGGGAAATTTGTTCTGATTTTCGATTGCTAACTGATGTAAACACCGCACCGCAAGATATGGTGCTGAGGCTGTACCGTAAGTAACGGTATTTAATTGATAGCATTTAAGTTCTTCCTCGGGGTCTGAACGCCAAAAATTTTTTTGCAAAGACCTCTGTGATTTATCTACAAGGATAATCCGGTACATTTTGAAAATATCAGCTGTCATTACATACTTATATTTTCTGAATCGTAGCACTATTGAAAAAATATCATTTTGTATTGTCGGCCCTACATATTGAACATCATTTAAGCTTAAACCACTGTGAGTTTTCATGCTAGCATCGAATACTACCCGAAGCTTAGTGGTAAGGCTAGACGCGCAAATAATTGCATGATGTGGTAACCAGTAGCTAATTGTATTGTCATCATTATCTGCAATCTCTGTCATGTGACCTAATACCAAATATTCGTGCATGAATTTGGAATAATCTGTTCGTAATTCATTATTTTTCATTAATCTGCGTTCTAAAGAGTAAAATCTATTTAATGCGAGCTCTTTAGAATTATCTAAATCGTTAAAATTATCTCTTAATGGGATTTTTACAATAAATCTGTTATCGCTACTACGTTTTAAATTACTTATAAAATGGTTTTCGCAAAACTGTTCTGCAACGGATAAATTTGAATGGGTATCGATTTCTTCAATTTTCCAAAAATTAGTTAGTGTTTTATCGAGAGTTTCATTATCATAGCCCCCGGTTGCATAACAACTGATTGATTTTATTGATTCCTCTGCATTTCCGAATTTTCCACCTACCACCCATCCTAATCGCGTCTTTTGCATCGTTAATTCGCCTAATTGTACTTGTCCTACGCACATTAACTGCCAAAATATTGCCGAACCCAAGAGTAAATCGATAGGTCCGGCCTTATGAAAATTAGGATCCGCTAAGTTTAGATTGCTTGGAATCCTTATATTATTTTTATTAAAGCTAATTATGGGCAAATCGTCAGTAATTTTCGATAAAATCAAACATGAGATCGTGTTCTTGTAGGTTTTATTAAGAGACAGTAATTTTAAATTAACGTATGATTGAACAGTAGTTTTTGATTGACCTAATCCGGAAATTGCAAAATGGGTTTTATTAGGTGTTAGACCTAATTTTTTGGATAAAGCTTTTGTAATAAAATTACTCATTGAACCGTTGTCAAGAAGCGCGCGGCATTGATGTAGATTACCACACGAGTCTTGTACGTTAACTAATGCCGTTGATAATAGAATTTGTGATTTAAAACGAATTATCAGTGGTATGCAAAACGTTTAATTGATTTGATTGTGCATTGTCTACAGTATTTATTGCGACTTCAGCATCGTTACTAAAAGGATCGCTATTATTTAAAACGTTTTCATTCTGAATGTGACGAGGAGAACTATTTGAATTATTGGAATTGTCTAAGTGCAATAAGGTATTATGGCGTCGACTGCATTTACGACAACCGGACGCGGTGCAACTTTGTATCCCGTGATTAGGTCGCAAACAGTTATAACAAAGCCGGTTTGCCTTTACCAAGTTAATTCTTTCCTTTGGCGATCTTCTTAGAAATGCGTTACATTGAAATATGGTGTGTCCCTTTTTAAAAAGATAGCAAGTTGCCGAAGTTGAGGGACTGGAATTGGATGCTTCATTGTTCGCCGCAGCGTTTGCCACATAACTGTACGCCTTTCCCTTGCCCTTTCTTTCCAGGTTTGTTTGCTCTGTTAGATTTAAGCAAATTTTTTCTAGTACCTCACACCTCTGTTTTAAAAATCTATTAATATCGTTCATGCACGCAATCTCACCGTCTTTCTCAAACAACACCCACTCACGTCGTGTAGATTGATCTAGTTTCGATGTCAACACATAAATAATTAAAGTGTCCCAAGTTTCTACCGGTTGCCCTAAAGTTTTTAAACAACGCAAATGCTTTGTGAACGTATCGAACATATTTCTTAAATCGACATGAGACTCCTTCGTTAAGGATGAATATTCAAAAATTGATCGAACATGGCTATGAATTATCAATGGTTTTTGCTCGTACCTTTCACTAAGCATTTTCCATGCGATTTCATAGTTTTCCGCAGATATTTGCATTGATTCAATGATATGTAATGCATCTTTTTGTAAGCATGACCTTAAGTAATAGAATTTTTGTATGGATGAAATACCCTCATTATCATTTATTAAAGCCTTGAAGCAGTCTCTAAATTCCACCCATTCTTCATATTTTCCTGTAAACTTTGGGAGATTTATGGTAGGAAGTTTAATTTGCTGTAATGTTTGATTTAAACCGATAGAGGAGGACGCAGTAAGGGTATCTGAACGCCTAGAATCTCTTATACCTTCGTTTTGTTGACGCAATGACTCATTGTAAGAAGAAATTAAATGTTTAATGTCCCTCATTAGCGAATAATAATTTGTTTCAAATTGATCGCGTTCAATTTCATCAGTAACGCCTGGTGGATCACTCAAACTTTCAATTTCCTCTTGAATTGTTTCAAATTTATCAAAAGTAGCTTCAATTTTTTCTTTTCTAATATTAAGTTCGGCAACTACTTTTAAATCAATATCTCCTTGACATATTTTATTGAAATATTGTGTGGCTCTAGTAATTGAAGATTTTACATTACTGCGTTGAGATTTAAATTTAGCTAGATCCGCCATTGTAATTGTATTAATTGTAAATAATTATGTAGATCGAACAAAGCACCAACGCAAAACGAATGCCAATGAATCAAACAAATTGTATCTTTTCGTTAAATAAGATTATCAAATTGAAGCATGCAAAGAAATAGGAAAAAATGGAAATGACTCACGCTTTTATTATTGGATTTCGTTGTTCTGCCTTATTGTTTCAGGCTTCTTTCTTCTTATTATTGTTTTAATATCCGGTTCGAAGTTACCATGTTTATTACGTATCGTTAATTTTGTGGACTGTATACTTTTTGGTGGTTGAAGTAATTGAAATACGTTTCTTTCACAACTTAACTTTATAAGTGTCACAAAAATTTCATCGACAGCCTCAAAAATCTACTCGACAGAGACAAAAACGCAAGGTCGCTTCGGTTCCAGATTGGTTAAATGATAACATAAGTATTCAAATAGAAGATACTAACCACACCTTTCCAAATTTATCTAAGCTAAAGAAAGTTTTGGTTGAATGTTCTCCATTTCAGATTTTCGATATGGAAATATTGGAACTAATAAAAGATGAATCACTAGTATATGCTAAACAAAAAAATGATCACTATTTTGATGTGACAACTGAAGACTTACAAATTTTTATTGGTATACTTATTTTTACTGGGTACCATAAACTTCCAAGAGAACACCTTTACTGGAGCCTTGATGACGACACGAAAGTTCCCTTTGTGGCTGCAAGTATGTCAAGAAATAGGTTTTAACAGATAAAGAAATATTTACATTTTGCAAATGACGTTAGATAAAAGAGATAAAATGGCAAAACTGAGACCGCTAATAAACTTATTAAACAAAAAATTTAGGCAATGGGGAATTTTCCATAAGAATCTTTCCATACATGAAGCTATGGTGCGTTATTATGGACACCATAGTGCAAGACAGTTCATTAAAGGCAAACCGGTACGATTCGGTTATAAGGACTGGATGCTCTGCGCTTTGACTGGATATTGTTTCAATTTCGATGTGTACTGTGGAGCAAAAAATTATGACGGGTCTGCAGACATCCCACTTGGATCTAAAGTTGTTTTAGATTTGCTAAAGGTTATAGAACATCCAACAGATGATCTGTCTACTTCAATAATTATTTTACTAGCTACGAAAACTATGGGGTTCAAAACAACTGGTACCGTAAAGGAAAATCGTATAGGAAAATGTCCCTTAAAAAACTATAAAGATATGAAAAAAATGGAATTCGAATATAAAGTTGATAAGTCTAATGGACTTTTATGTGTGCGGTGGGAAGATAACAATGTCGTTATGATGCTTTCCAATCATGATGTTGTATTTCCACCTAATTGTGTAAAACGTTGGTCTTCCGAGAAAAAAAAAGTACATGTTCCACAGCCGAAACTATATGGAAACTATAATTCCTGCATGGGTGGCGTCGATTTGCTTGACCAGGGCGTCAATAATTATAGAATATCTATATATGGGAAAAAGTGGTGGTGGTCTTTAGCAACAAACATGATAAATCTTGCAGTAGTCAACGCTTGCCATTTATATAAGATTGTAAATCCCAAGTCAAACATGGACTTACTGGCATTCACCAAAGAGGTACCAAGATTTTATTTGAAAAATTTCAAAAAATCTATCAGGCCCTCTGGAAGCGTCCCTCAAGATTTAAAATTCAGTGATGGAGGTCATTATCCTGGGAAGCTTGAAAAGCAGCTGAGATACAAGGTATGCCATCAAAAATCTCGCTGGAAGTGTACCAAATGTAATGTTACTTTATGCATCGAAAGACCGTGTTTTGTTAGCCATCATGAGCAATAACAATTGTTTTATAAAAATGAATAAAAAAATAAATAGTCGTTTGTTTTTTATCCTACAAATTATCCCATTGTCCCCATATGAGGACGTCTCATTTATTTGACGTTGAGCACAAATACAAAAAAAAAATTTATTACATAATCTTTCAATTTGTCTATTAATCATTATTTCCAGAAAAAAAATTAAAGATTTAAAATTTTTACATCGTGGTATAAAATAGGTTAAGGTGCAAAGGAAATTGTTGATAGTTTTGTAAGTGACAAAATTATCAAAGAAGGTATCGCTTAGGAGCAAACCAAGTTGTACTTTAATTGAAATAGAATGTCCTTAGAAGAAGGTAATGCAGTGATGGCGCGGGTCATAGATCAGCACATTATAGAAGGTGCAGAGAGAGTTTCATTATTACCATTTACAGTTAAAGACATAATATAATCTGTAGTGCATACAAGAAAGACATCAGAGGGTTCTACGGTGAAAGTAGAACAACTAGCTCATTTAATTCCTTACTTTTCTGGGTCACCTGAAGAAAATAGGCATCATTGGTACGAACGGATAGGTAATGTCCGAGACTCTTATGATGTTAGTGCAAAAACTATGCAGTTAGTGATCGTTGGAAAGTTAAGAGGGAATGCACTTTCATGGTTCCACTCAAAACCGAGTTACGCAAGTTTCAGTTATTATGAATTGAAAAGTGAAATGTTAAAAATGTTTGCTTGCAAGGAAGACAGACTTACACTTATGCATAGGTTTGAGAGTAAGCGTTGGAGGAAAGGTGAAAAGTTTTTGCTATATCACCAAGAGAAAGTAACTCTAGCTAATTAATTAGGTTTATGTGAAGAAGACATTATCTCATACGTAATCAATGGTTTTGATAATTTGTCATTGCAAACACAGACTAAAATGAAGGAGTTTAATTATCTGTCAGCTGTTTCTAGTAGTGTTGTTAAGTCATTTATTATTATCAAATACATAATAGAAAAAAACAATACAAATACATCATAATAAAAATTATACATATTAAAAAAAGAACACAATGTAAAAGGACAATTATAAAAAACTAAGAAAATGGAAATCATTATGCATAACAACTAGATGCTATAGAAAATAACCATAAAATAAATTAAACTTCATGAAAATAGAGGCTTCATAAAAATATACATAAGAAATATGATTTATTGACTTAAGCCACAAAATAAATTTGAGAACGCACTACTAGTAAAATATTTCACAAATAAATTAGATATAATGAAAATGTAGATATTTTAATAAAATACTTTAATATTATACTCCATTATCAATATGTTTTAAATAAAAATAATACTCTACTTATATTTAAAAAAACAACGTAAAATTGTGGTTTAATATAATAACAGCATCATATTCAATGCACAAAATAATTTAAAACGAAATACTACAAATATAAATAATGAATCATAAAATCTATTTGAAATGATTGTGAATTTTTATTACTGTGATATTTATTTAGAAATTATTCTAGTCACTATTTTGCAATTCTACTTAATCTTCTTGCAACTAATTTTTATGTAGAGCAATTTTTATTATAAAATGAATAAAAAAACAGAATCTTTAAACAATTAAATTAGAAAAAAAGGAAAAATAATAAACAACTTAATTTTAAAACGTTTAGAAACGCTCTGATTTTAATGACAGTTAGTTTTCAGTTGCTTATTTTTAAAATACGTAAGTATTGCTCATATTTTTCTGGTTTGAAACGATTATAGTTATTTACCATTAAAGGTATTTCTTATGAAGTTTGCAGATATGGAAAAGAGGTTCTACCAGGAACGGGTCTCGGCAGAGAGAGAGTTTTCAGCGTTGACGCGGCTTTTATTCGGTGTTTCGTTCCGGTTGAATGATTATTTGGCAGGGGAGAGTCGCGCGCTTTAAAGCGGTAGAGGTGGTCCGCAGCCGAGCGTCCAAAGCTCACGCGTAATTGAAACAAATTCATATATTATTTTTAAAACAATTACTGCCACCTCTGCCGTTTCGTTACATACCACCCTCTCCTTGGTGAAAACATGAGCACAGGGGATTTCTGGGAGAAATTGACTTAATCTTAGGCTTTTACTTACAGTAAATTGCGGCGGCTTAACTACAAATGCGTATCTCTTAAATTTCTTGTTGGCTACCTGTCGGTTTCGTACAGCATCTAATTGGAACAAAAAATCCAGTGGCGGCTCCGGTCGAATTTCTTTTGCGGTGTCTGGCGGCAAAGTTTTGTTCGTTGACGGAGTTATCAAACAGCAAGCTCCTGATTCAGGGTTCGCGGTCCTTAACGGCATGACTTCGGGCATCGGTAAGCGTGGAGCTTTCAAATCAGGCGGTGCGGAGTTTGACGGTAAACACAGCTTGTGTTCTTTTATTAACACCAGATCCTTTTCGGGTCGGTTCGGTACTTCAACTGGGTGATCGGTTAATGCCTTAGATTGATCTACTTCTTCTTGCAGCAAATCGTTGACTACTGGCGGTCCTGGGTTAACTACATTCTGGATTCCTCCAAGGCCTGGACTGGTTCTGCTCGTACATGCTATCGCTTCGGCGTTCAGCGTCAGCGCTCTTCTTTTTACTTCCAATGTAGCATTATTTCTGGATAGGACATCAAGACCAAGTAGAAGATCGGTTGTAAGATTGTCCAGAGATTGGCATTCAAGCATGATGGTTTGAGATCCAGTGTTTGCTGGAAACGAATAATTTCCGCGAGTTTTAACAATCTCACCGTTTGCTAGTTGAACCCTATCTGGATTGTTTCCTTGCGGTTGTAAATCTCTAGTGACAAGTTCTTCTACCTTTGAACTTACATAACTTCTGGTTGCGCCGGTATCGACTAAAGCGTCCAACTCTTGCCCGTATACGGTGACAGGAACAAAAAGTCGAGAATCTACAGAAGTTACGGCGGGTACAGGGGGTTTAGACCTAGAATAAACATTTTTAACGGTTTCCAGCCAAGCAGTCCATTCCTGGTGGTTTGTAGATCTACGAACAGTCTTTGTAATCGGCTGGGGCTGTTTTTGGTGCGAATTGAAGGTCTGGAGCGGTCACAAGGTGGCGGATCTTGTACAACACATACTACTGGTACTTGTACCGGCTTGATTGTCATTAACTCGTGACTTGAGGCCTGGTTTCTGGTAGGTTTTTGACGGGTTATATCCTCATAATCACAAGCCAACGTTTTTAATTCTTGCAGGTTAGTGAAGTCGGTACGTTTTATATACAATTGGCATGAACTTTGCAAATTCTCATATATTCTTTGCAGTTGGACTTCTAGGGAAAACTGTCCATGACGGCGCATGAGTGTTTCCATTGCATTAATGTAGTCACTGGTTTTTTCTCCATTTCTTTGAAAACGGTTGCGTATCATTTTTTCCAAATGGTAACATTTTGTTGTAACACATTTTTAAGATGATTAATTTAAGTGGTTTTTATTATGATTATGTCTAATTTTCATTCTACGTAATTTCTATTAAGGTAATTTTCATTATGTATTTACAGAATTACAAATAATTTGGCAACACTGTTAATAAAAACCACAGTCAATCGTGTTTCTTGTTACACGAACTACCGCATTATATGCACCACTGACAATACATAAAAGCTTGCCGTCGTTGCTACATTATTCATTATTATCAAATACATAATAGTAATGTACATAAATAATATAAACATAATATAACTGAATCATAATGAAATTCAACATAATTGAAATGACATATCATAGAAATTGGTTTTAATGAAAACAAACATAAGGATAATTAAACGCAATCAAAATTGTGTAAAATAATATTAGTCTTCTCAAAAACACCATAGCCCGAAAATTATATTTTAGAGACTTAATTTAAGTTATTAAATAGTATCAGAAATATAAGTTTGCATGTAAATAAACATCACTAAAATTTAACTATTTTAATAAAACACATTAATACTATTATTTTTATATTATGATTCAAAGAAATTCAAAGTGCTCCTGTACTTCTTAAGCAAAGGAAAATAAAATTGACTTGAAATAAAATTTGATACCATAAAAATAAGCAACAACAAACAAAAACTTTATAGCAAATAATTTCTCATGATACATTCTTAATTTTAGTATTAAAGGTAAAAATGGCGCACCATAGTAATCTGACGTTAATTTACAAGTGCATTGTTAAATAATTAATAAATATTTTCCATATAGAGCAGTTTCAGTAAAAAGTTATTTTAGCATTATTTAAGAAACAAAAATAAATTATTATCTATTTTGAATAAAGAAACGTAAAGTGTACTAGAAAGATTTTAAAGTAATTTCAAAAATATGAATAAAACAGTTGTGATGGTGATATTAAAGCAGCTATAGAGTAACAAACAACAAACATTGAACAACGCAAGTCAAACTAAGACGGTCAATAATATAGATAGTATCAGTCTAAAAGATCAAAAAGCATAGAACAGAAAAATGCAGCTTTAAATAAAAAAAGTCGATAAACTAATCATAACTGCGAATATTAAAGTTATTTAAGAATAAGACTTAAAATGTTTAGCGAATTAAAACTACCAATACGTGGTTTTTGAGTTAAGACACATAGATTTGAAGCATAAAAAAAGTAGTTTTTTTTTCATTAAGTAAATATAAGGTTCGAGCATTTAAAGTTTCCAAAAACGTTTTCCTAAATTTTGCTGTCTTCTACTATTTTACTACAAAGATTTCTATTAGTTTAGATTTTTTTAGTTACTATTACTGCCGTATCATCAGAAATAAAACTGATTATACACTCTCCTTGTTTCTAATGTTTTTAGTTCTTTTGAACTACATATATTTTTCAACTAGTCTATCTAATACTATTTTACTAATTAATTGTTTTCTTTTATGTGTTTATATTATTCATTCTTGTGTAACTTTTTCTAGCAATTTTGATATCTGATATATAGGCTTCATTTCAGCAGTTTTTTTCAATGCAAAACGTTTTAGTAAATGATTTTTGTATCTCTGTAATGTTTTCCATTCTCAAATAGTTTTTGACTGTCTTCAGTTTTAATGCATTTCATGACCAGTGGTATTGAAAATACATATAAACACAATTGAAATACATGTAAACACAAATAATATAAATAATACAATAAGTAACACAATTGTTATAATGTAAAAAATACAATCATATTTACAGAAACAATAGGACTGTCTTTTCTAGAATGTAAAATAAAAAATGTAAGACTGCAAATATTATCATATCATTGTTCAAGGAACTCATTAATAGAATAAAAACAAGATTTTATTAAGTATGCTTTGAGTACTTTTTTAAATTTGTTTTTTAACTCTATATCACGTATTGAGGTCGGCAGCTTATTAAAAAGTTTAACAGAACTAAAAATGTAAGATCTATAATATATACAACTTTTACTCAAATTACTTCTATATAAATTGTTTCTAGTGTTATACGAGTGAAAATAAGAATTTTTAAGGTAATTTATTTTATTATTAAACTTAAATAGGCAGCATTCATAGATAAGTAGGTTGTAAACTGTCATAATATTATGTTTAAGAAAAAATGGTATACAACTATCCCAGTTAGTTAACCCAAACATAATCCTAATAGCTCTTTTTTGAATTTTAAAAATGTTCAGCAAAGTATGAGTATGTCCCCAAAAGATTAAACAATATCGCATTAAGGATTCAAAGTGTTTTGATTGATTACAGTAATCGAAGTATCTAGCAAAACTGGTATTTTGGTTATCTGAGAAGGTATCAA
This sequence comes from Aquatica leii, assembly GCA_035610365.1. Taxonomy (NCBI): domain Eukaryota; kingdom Metazoa; phylum Arthropoda; class Insecta; order Coleoptera; family Lampyridae; genus Aquatica; species Aquatica leii. The sequence continues at coordinate 107,821,672 of CM069432.1, forward strand.
TAATAGTATGTTTAGTTTTCTGCTATCTTGACAGTAATTGAGATAAGTCGATTAAAATTTGTTGAATCGATCGTTACTTTATTAATCATCATTTTGCATGTATCGATAACTTATCAGCGAATTTTAAATTACTCATAAAATAAAAAGAACCGTGACTATGTTGCAAAAACAATTGAAAATATTTCCATTTCAAATTTAAAAATTGCATAAGTTATAGTAAACCCCATATAAACTACTAAATTGGAAAGAAAATGTCAAATAAATAATTTTTCAGTTAATACAAACATTAACAAGTGTTCTTATTACTTTTTTTATTTTGCAAACTTATATTGACAGTCTTCTGGAACTAGTTAAAACCTATCGATAGCATTTTGCACAAGACAAAAAGTTAATCTATTTGACGCTAAATGAAGCCTGTTAAGATAATCTCTTAAATCAACTTATGCATGTAGTGGTTTTTTAATATTTAGGCCTTTTTGACCGTTGATTTTATTTCTGAGTTTCTATAAGTTTAAAAACAAAACTCACACAATCTCTTTTCTGCTCAGGACTTGTGAGGAATTTATGCACTAAAAGACTCAATACTCCATAAACATACAATTTATTAAAACTACGGGACATTTAAAGTAAAAAAGCACATTCGTCTTAATAATCCTGAACATACGCATATACGCGAAAATTCAAAATAGAATAAATCTAACCTTTAACTAGTAATGGCAAGTGCGATCGCATCTTCTTCTAGCGCTGGTTCTTCACACGTAGCGTGTTGCTACCTAGGTTTCTGGCAGGTACCGACAAAGGCAACTACGGTAATTCCGTATCTTAAGACCAAAGCGTTTAATCTTCGATAGGTACTTCTTTTCATATAGAAAAATGGCTACTTTGCAGCTTTTTTTCACCACTGGTAATGATCTGGATTACTTTCCATCACATTTATTCAGGTGCCAAAATCGTATGATGCACACCATGCACGTTAGGTTTTTTTCGCGCGCTTCTCACTTGGTGAGTGCCGGCTCCCTTTCTTCAACAACTCTTATTTGTGTCTTCTTTTTCCTGCGCACTTACGTTCTCACTTAAACACAACGAAGCCCGATTTACAACACTTCCACATATACAATGTCGATCGAATAAATTCAAACAGCACTTTTTGAAAGAGTACCGTTACATGCATCATTTGATAACATGACACATTTGACACTTTTAGAACTACATAAGAAATGTTAAGCAATTGTATTTGCCATATTTTGTTAAAATGTAATAAACGTGTTAGTCAGCTTCTAAAACATTTGATAGTTATCCATTACGTCTGTTAAAATGTGCTTATCAGACAAGCGAAATCCAGAAGTTGCTTTTTTTTTAATCACAGTTGTAAAATTTATGCAGCAGGTCGTCGTAATACGTTTGGTTTTTTAAGCACCATTTCATTACTAGGTTTATTCATTAATAACACTGAAAACCATTGTTTCATGAAATACACATTAGTGAATAATAGCACTAAATTATCATAGCTACCAAAATACTGCTGTAACACTCTACTACTACTAGAGTAGTCTTGTACGCCAAATATAAAGTATTTTAATATTGTTGTAAGGCGGTTGTCACACTTTGTCAACGAGCGTACCAATGTTAATCGTTAACTGATTACTAAGTGAGTTAATGATATCGGACTCTCTGCGACGTGTCTCGTTCCCCCTGTCGATCCCGGCCACCCTGCTCTACACCACTGGCTCACATTATTACTGGTTTTGTTCGGAGCAAGTTCAAATTATAGAGACTATAGACATGTTTATTTTAACCTTTAACACAAAGATATTGTTAAAATGAAGAGAGAAGTAAACATTTTGATAGAAGGATTACAATCTATTTTTATATTGGTGTATAAAAACGCAAACTATTAATTACAATTGAATTCACATCTAATAAATGCATGTTGTAGATACGAGGATCCGTAGTAAAATAAAACAAGAAAGACCACGGAATTAAATTGTACCTCAGACGAGATAAGTATAATTACGTAATGGAATTGTATGTACGATAATATTGTCGATTACTATCTATTTTTTTAACCGTTTTGATCAATTTAATAAAATATATTTATATATAATATTATAATTTAGCAACTCAACTCTTGACCGACTTTATAATATAAACTGGCATATATAAAAATCTATTTTAATACAAAAAGTATATACGTATATAAAAAACGTAAGCGTAAAAAATGGAAACCAGTCGTTACGTTGTCGTTTATTGAATTGAATATAAACGACGTTTGTGAACATATACATAACAAGACCGTACTGAAGAAAAAAACCGTACCTGTGTCATTTCGCTATCTATGTATTAGGAACACATAAAATTAAAAACGGTGCTTTATAACTGCATATATAAACGATTTATATACGTCTACCTGTTAAAATTCCTAAAATTGTAATGCACGAGTGAATACGGATATTGTATAGGTAAAATGAATACATTAACACTTTGCACATTGAAACCAGGTAAGAGAAAGCCTTTAGCAATTCTGTTCGCCTAGTACTTATAACCTAACGTTAAAAGCGAATGTCAACAGGTGTTAACGACTTTCTTTATTTACGTAATCAAAATTTATACGCAATAATCAAATTTGGGTCAAGGTTATTTATTAGTATAAAATACAATCATTCACATTAATCAATTGCTTTTGCTGAATGAATTTTTTTTAACGTTTAGAAAGTGTATATCGTCTAACGTTATTAGACCAAACTATAAATAGTGATGAACTAATAAAGAAAGTATTAATATGTATTATGTAACAACTTAATGTACTGATGACTGTATGTGTGCAAATGCAAAAATCTAAATCAAGCTTTTAAGCTCATGCGATCTTTAATTGTTGAGCAATTTGTTAAAAAAATTAAATACACGAACGCTAAAATACGAAAAAACAAAATGATAGAAAAAAGAGCTTTCTATAGTATATAATTTTTTGTATTTGTATTTTACTGTTTAAATTTAAAAGATTTTGAAGACTAATGCAGTTTCTTATTAGGTAAACATAATGCAAAATAATGAAAAGTTTTTATTAAATCTTTTTAATTGTAATAATTATTATTAATGCCTAAATTCTAATATATATTTTTATCTTTCAAGCATAAAATCTAAGCTGTTTTATATATTTTTACTTTTATTTTACTTTCAGTGTTAAAGTTTTTTTGCTTCATATTTTTTTAAGCAAAGCAAATTAGAAAAAAAATGCTTATTGTATTACTAGTTCAGAAAAATCTTTTGACAACCTAAAATTTCATTGTACTATAATATAAAACTTTTTTTTAAATCAGAAAAAACTTTGCTTTTAGCAATAGCAAGACAGAACTAAGTTTTGAAAAAAGTGGTTATTGTATTCCTAAATAATATTTTATGTCAGTAATAATAATTCGGATGGATATTATCTAAAAAAACATTTAATTTTAATTTCTTGTTATAAAAATTGAATTGCCATGGTGGTATCCATATTTAACAGAATTAACATTTTTTATTAATAAAAATAAAAATTGAGGTAAATAGATATAACTAAGAAATCGATTAAAAAGATTGTTTTTAGATATACACTGTTGTTTTAATTTTTTACAATTTCTCATAAAACATACTTGAGTGCGCCAGTTATTTTTCTTGTGGTGTTGATTTATGTGGTTATTGTATTCTAATTGTAGATTTTGTTGGTTTTCATACCAATTTATTAAATATGTCATATATTGTATGATTTTTACCAAAGATAACTATAGTCTAATTTTTATTCAAGTTTGAAAATACATCAATGAAGATGAATACATGGTTGCCAGCTTTTTAAAAGTTTTGTGCAAACGTCAACGAATTAGCTGATCAAATGTAACTTCATTTTTAGTATGTTACAACAAATTTTTACTTTTTCTAGAAATAACTTATTATTCTTCTCATGTATAGTTTACAAAAGACTGAAGAGTGATTAATCGATCGACAGCAAAAGTTAAATACCTACAACAAAACCACAATAATTCTACATTTACATAGGAATTACCTACTCGAAAGGATAAAATGAAACAAAACGTTAAATTACACTTATTTTAGTTATTTGCATTCATTATACAATTGGTTTTAACATGAATATTTACAGAAACGATTTCAAATCTAGAATATGAGGAAGCTACTCAGTGTCGGAGCCTTGGTCACTACTATCGTCGCTCTCATTTAAATTTATTATTAAAGATTTAACATCTTCCTTGTCAAAACCTACTTCTTGGTTTCACATACTGTTGATTTGCTTGCATTGGAAATATCGTGTTGTTTAAGGTTGTTTGCTAGGACCGGCTAATTCATTACGTTTAGTAGCTGATATACCACTTACGGTAGTCATACTAATTTGTAGTGCTTGACATACACGCTAATGCAATTGAAAACATAACACATTAGTGCAATTTTAAGAAACAACAGATAATTATCTCACGAACACAATTTAGTAGCAAAAGCAGTCCCCCGTTATTCTTCTCCTGTTCGAAATAATTAATCAAAATACTTACAAGTTCTTTTGTTTGTGTTGTAGTGCTTTAGGCATATTTAATTAACACAGCGCGTAATTATTAACAAAACGATAGTTGGGTTCTAAAAAGAACTGATTGATAACAAGAAATGAATAAAATTAAATAGCACAAAAGCGAGGTTAGAATGAGGATAAATATGATAGTTTCAAACCGGCGTCTCCGCTGTCGGTATGTACCAACTTAACAAATAAAACATTTACTGTTGTTATAATTTTGAATAGCTTTGCTTATTGTAAGAACTTGTGTTTTATACAAAAGCTTACTTCTTTACATTATTTAAACAAAAGATATTAAGCATATTTATATTTTTTCTACCAAAAAAACTAAACTAATTATACTATACTAATTATAGTAATTATTAGTTGAATCTATACTTTGGTAGTGGCGTTTACGTTAAAAGTGACGTCATTATGACCCACTTTTTAACTTAGAAAAATTCGACTATAACAACAATTATTATTTCAACTGTTCAAAAACATACGTACATAAGATAATGCAAGTTTGAAAAATTAGATATAGCCCGCAGGCGGACCGGCCCGAAACCCGGTATGAATTCGGGACGGCCCAAAACAAAAAATCGGGCCGGCCCAAAACAAAAAATCGGGCCATGTTTTGGAAATATATGTTCCGGGCTTCGGGCCAACCCGAAAAAACCAATGCTGCTTAATAAAGTATGCATTTAATAGCTGTTATCTAGAAATAAAATAACACGGTTTATTATTTTTCAATGTATTTTTGTAAGATTGAATTTAATTAAATTAAACCAGAAATTATATTTAAATGACAAATTTAATTGCTTAAACAGTTTTTATTATTATATACGTACCTTTTGATAGACCACTCCATTTAATTAATGATAGTAATATAAAACATGCGTTATAAAACGTTTGACTTGCTTAACTTTATTTATGTTATGGCTAAAATTAAGTGTGATTTATTATCGCTAGCTCTAACGTGTCTCATTAGAACGTGATTTTTAGATAAAATTAAGATCTTTTATTGTATTGGTTAATATTTTTCTAAAAACGCGTAACTTTATTCTGAATTGTATTAAAAACTGCTGGTTTTAATTTATCAGCGTTAAAAATTTATATAGGGATTATTCCACTCGACTTAGTAACTTTTTCTTAGATAGGTTATAATGTTATTATATAAAATATAATAACTGTAACTGATCAATTGAGCGGCTCAAGCTTCGTAAATACGTTTTTTACTCTAAAAGTTGGTTTTGTAAATATAGCTGTATAATTCTGTATTTCTTTTATACAAATTTACCAGCTGTTTAACAGCCTTGGTTCACTTGCATAGACTACCTGTTTTTTTTCGGTCGGATCAACTTAAAAACTTTTCGAGACGACTATATTTTAAAATTGACGTGTTTATCCTAAAAAATATAACTAAAGCATTTTTTGGTATTCGAACGTGCTAAAGCTCGGATCGCAGGTTATCGGCAAGTGAAAACGTAACTTTATCGTTTATCATACATTTTACAGATTAAAAAGGCGGACTTTGGCCCGGCCGACCCGAAACCCGGCCTGATTTCGGATCGGGTCATAAAAAATAATTCGAATGGGTTATACAGTTTTAGGATTTGGACCGGGTTTCTATCAAATCACAGCTCGGCCCAGCCCGATTCCATCCTTAGTAAAAACTGTTTTCTTTGTTTTTTTTTCCTACAAAATATAATATTAGAAATACCATAAGGTCAATTAACATTTTATCTCTAAAAACAAAATCGTTGATAAGTTATTAGTTTGATTTACATTTTTTTAGTTTCAGTTAGCTCTTTATTCAAAAATTGATATGTGCACTCAGTTGTGCTAACCAATTTTTATCTTTTTTATGTATATAGTTTTTTTCTTGAAAACTTTTTCACTACTTTAAACCAATTTTCTTTAGATCTCCATACAGAAACTTTATTTTTGTTACCTTAAGAACATCAATTATCTGGTGCTATTGTTTGTTGAATATCCACGGATTTCTAGTTTATGCTAGTAATTTTTTTAAATTCCTTAAAACGTTGTACCCATTTGTTGATGTCAATATTCTTTAAATTTTTTTTGTTAAAATTATCAATTATTTTTACATTTCTTTAATTTCTTCGTTGTTGCTATGTACGGATCTTAACTAGCAATTAAACTATTTGCCCTACAATTGTGCTCTTTAATGTGTAATCAATCATTGTATGTATTTATAGATATCTTTATGTGGAAAAAAGTGTTTACTATCTTTACGTTAATTTTTCATATAACCCAATTCGTCGTTTCTCTTTATTTCTGTTTCCTTCTTTTCCATGGGTTTATATTTCACCTATCGTGCCATTTAAGTAGCCTGTAGTTATTAACTCATGGAAGATCAGAATAGTATTTCGATAGTTGAAAGCTTTCTATAACTAAACATATTTCTAGTATTGTTTACGAATAATGATCGAGATTCCGGTTTGTGCGCTAACGTGTTTACCGATTCCATAGAATAAATAAATATGTATATTATTTTAGACTTTGTTTTTCAATTTCCTTCTTTTTTATTTTTAAGACGTCAGTGTTTTGTTATCTTTTTTGTTGTTTTGTTCGGATGCCTTGTCGCTATGTTCCTTTACCAATATTTTTGTCCGTATTCGAAGCCTTTCACTGGATTTTTATCTTAAGTGGTAGTAGATTTGTATTATATTTATAGATGTTTTTGCATTTTCAACTACCTCCAAGACATAGTAGATACATTTTAATTTTCGACACTAGCACTTGTTTATAAGTTATATATAAATGCCTTTTATAAATGTATATCGTTTATCTCGTAAATAGATATTAGTTGTAATTTACCACTAAAACATCTACTTGGTTAGTTCAATTTAAATTCTATTGCATCAAGTTAATAATTATATTGAAAACAATGTTATAGTATTGTAAAATTAGTGGTCTCTAACACCTTATTATTGTTGATTTTATATAGCTTACATTGAAATTTGTTAGTAGGTATTTTAAAATCAAATAGTTTGCTTGTTGTTCACATACTAAAAGATACGCAATTATAACAAATACAAAAAATATAAATAATAGATTTTGTAACTCAGTAACTTTAGTTCCAGTTAAAATTTTGTAGTTTAATACACCTTGACCTCATTAACCGACCTACATATTTGGTGAGAGTAGGTAAGAACGAAGGGTTTTATTTTATCAGGAGATTATAAAATTACACAGTAAGCCAACCCTTCAAATAAAGATTTTACCTTTTATCGATTAATGACGTAAACATCACGACGCACCCCTAGAATGTTATCCAAGAAAACTTTCAAAACACTGATATTTGTTATTTAAATAAGTTTCAACAGTAGTGAGTTTGCAATTAAAAACAGTTTTTTTTTTATTATTAATTACAATTAGAATTTAGAGTGTAATTATCTAATTAATTTTTTTGTCATTTAATTTTCATACTTCTTGTAGTAAATTTATGATCAAATATATTTCATCGTATTGTTTTAGTGTATTGAATCAAATTGATTTTCAAAGTTGTTATTGTTAACCTCTAACTGAAGCGATTCTCCTGATCCCTAGAAAGTAATAATAACCCGTGGGACGACCCCACACAAGGTTGTAATAAAATTTTTACCTTTATGGCTAATTATTGTTACTTCTTTATTTCATTTTTTTTTAGTTTATGTTAAACAACACTGTTTCATTATTTGGGTTTGATGAAACCACGTGATAAAGCACTAAAAACAAATATTCTTGCAGTTTACAGTTTTTTTAAATTTCATATTATCATTACCGTTTTTAATAGCAATGTGAATTTATTTGCAATGTGAATGTATGTACATACTACAAATATCAAAACAGTCTAGTACTTACTAGTAGTATTCTGCACTGTAAAAAAAAATAATTAATGAATTTAAAACGGTTCTATATTTAAAAAAAATATTTCATATATGTATTTATAATAAATGTTCCTATTTCATGAACCATAGCTTCTTTAATTGCATAATTCGAAAGAAAATTAAAATCTGAGTTTTTTCGATACACTCTCAGAGTTTATCAACAATCAAATTACAGCTCTTCTATTTTACACACATCTATACTATAGTCTGTTGTTTAACTAAAAGTAGCGTTTAAATATTTTCCGGAAATTTCTAAACACGAAATCGCAATAATTTTGTCCAAGTACAGTTTTAAACGTTTCACCCCCAAGAAAACGTAGGCGTTTGAATCACCTGTCTCTACCCGAAAAACAGTGCAACGGGCAAGTTTTGACTATGAAAAGAGGTCCGTGGACTAAAATGGTTTGGGAACCACTGGTGTAAATAAATAAAGTGTTTAACGCGTGTGCTAATATAAATAAAAGTGCAACTTATCAGCGGACAGTGTTTTTAAATATCGAGTGACAGTCATATATAAATTACTTGTAGGTTGTTTTTCTTAAATATCGTTACATGTTATTATCTAATTTAATTACAAAATAATTATACTGTTTAAAATAATCATATCCACATTACCTGTAAATAGTTAGTTTTAAATAAATTTGTTGTAAAATCCGTTACAATACTATACAGTAGAAATAAAACAAGACTAATATAACAAAGAAACACGATGTCATGTACAAGCTAGACTGCATGGGATGTAAAGTATGTTATATTACTCAAACTAAACACAAAATACAAAATTAAATTAACAACCACAAATATGATTGCAATGATAAAAAGAGAGTAACAGCATTAATATTACATCACATTAACACCAAACAATTTTAATTTTAATAATCCTACAGTTTTAGATTTAAAAACAAATTGAAAAAAGGCTAGTTTCAGAAATGATATTTATCAACCTACATAAAAATAACATCAATGTTAACAGTGACAGTAGCGATTTAAGTAATATTTACAATAATTTAATTTTTAAAATCACAACTTAAAAAAACTCGCAATTTGTTTAAATTTTATTTTTGATTAAGTTTATTTCCTTGACATTTAAGAAAATTTTTTAATATTGTCATGTATTTGCCTTCTATGTTACGTATGTATTCATTTTGTATGTTATTAATAATAAATTACAGTGGCTTGAAAAAGTGCACAATTTGATTCACGAAACGTCGACCTACAGAAATGCCCTTCCTAAGTAAAAAACAGGAAAAAAACAATGCCTATATAAACTTACTTTACTTTTTAATTTTACAAACAATAATACAAATATCGCCATATAACTGTGAAAACATTTTGTTACAGAAACATTTTTGGAAGATACTTAAAAAATACAGAACAAGAATAAATAACTTTATCAAGTTTTAAAAGTACGAAAAAACATTTAAAATAAAAATATTTAAAACGACTATCCCACACTATAAAAAATCTTCATTGACAACCATTGAATACAAGTGTGGTTATGTTATCGGTCAAAGCATCTCGTAACATTATAAGATTGTAATATGCAAGGCAAACGTTAAGCCCCCTAATTAAATTCTCTCTGTGAGAATATGTTGTGTTCCATCTACAAAGATAAATGCAGACGTCTAAAAGGAACAAATAATAAATAGAATAAGACAGGAACGACTTTAGATGCATCGAACGTCGTAATTAATACGACGAAACCCTCACGCATATCAAAAATTTAAATCTTGTTTACCTTTTTAATGTGGCCATAATGAACTGTCGGCATATCCACTTGAATCATCTTAATTATAAACATATCCGTGGTAATCGTTAAAGCAATTTGAAAGGTCTGGATTTATGGTTATATGAGGATTATGTTATTTCTAATTAGAATTCTCGAAGCAATGAAACAGTAATGGTCTTGCACTTTTTTCCATTCAAATACTAAAACTGGCGTACCACATAATCACGTTTCATAATCTCATAGATTATGTTTTAAAATTTTTATAGGCGTGAAACGAACATCTACAATAAGTATTTTAATTACATAATGTAACTATAAATGAGTTATTTGACGTGTAACCATGTAGGAGTTTAAATCGAAGAATAACCCTTTTTACATATAGCTCCAGGTGGGGTTTTTAAATATAGAACACTGCGCTATTAACTGTTATGAATGATTAAATTCCAGGAAATGCTATTGTAAATTTACTACAGCAGAAGCATACCAAAGATTTTGTTCATTGATTTAACAAAGTTGCTATATTTAAGACTTGATCCATTAGTGTTTAAAAATAAAACTTTATAGACTTAGGTCAATAAAATGTCCCTTATATTTAACTATGGTAAACATAGACGATTATAATATAACCTATCCCTTTCAACAGAAACAATACTACCGTTAAGCATAATACATACATTTACAAATAAATTTTTGAGGTAGGTATTCGTATTCGTTTCCTTTAAAAAAAATCAAGAAATCGGCTATGTTGGGTTCATTTATAATACAGGTTAAACACTAGATTCAATGATTCGTTTATTATTAAATAGTAATAATACCACCAAGGATGGTGTTATATAAAACAACAAAATAAACGTTACAACATGACACACTAAAAGTAAGAAAATAATGGCTACCCTTATCTTATCTATTTTATATGCCATACAACTTGATAATACGACTGTCATGCAGTTCATCCTGTTGAACTAAACCAAAATTTAGTATTATACAAAAGTAAATAAAGTTGGATGTAACAATTTAAAATCAGTGGATTGTTAAAGCAACAATCACCTCATATACCGATCTTGAGGCGGAAGGTTGACTAATTGCAACAGTATCATTGCATCCTACATTTAATTGAGAGCTACTTTCAGCGAAGAATCGCAATGCTGCTAATAGCTATAACGAAAAAATAGTAATGCACATATAAATAGTATAAATGAAACTATGCTAACTTTTGTTCGAATAATTAGTACATTAGTACGTAGCCGTAGTTTTATTAAAGGTTCTCAAAGTATCTCTAAATTTTCGACGTCTTCCTTCTTTACCTGTTTTTTTAGTAAAATTATAAGCACACAATTCAAACACATCATTGGCTGCTATACGAAGCCGCTGATGATCTTTAGTATTGTCTATGTAATTTAGAACATTTAGCATCAAAAACTCAACATTTGCCATTTCCATGTTAAAAAAATTAATGTGACATTACTGTCACTTGAGGGCGATAAGCAAAACCTTCATAAATAGACTGTTTTCAAAGCGCTCTGCGAATTTAGAAAAGCAGCAAATCCAGAATACCTATTTTGAAATTGATTGTGTTGCCATGTGCAAATTGACATATACGCTATACGTTTGAAAACGCTGTGCGAATTTGAGTTAGAAAATACGGTCCCAGGTCTACTATTTCTAAACACTTTTGTCATTTTCGGCATCACTCTTAAACACTCAGGATAGAACTTCAGTGTCTGTAGCACTTTCACCAGCACTATTATGTGATTGTACAACATGTTGAAATTCTACATTTTGATTAATACAAAGGTGTTATGTTTTGCTGGTACTAAAAACCATCAATTTCTTTAACAATTACCACTACGAGTTTCAACAAGATAGGACTTCGGTTTCTTGAGCTTTCGAACAGCTTTTCCATATGTTTTGAGATCAGTCAACCATACACTATCATTAACTTTTAATCCTGGAAGCTCTTTTTTTGCGATGACGCCTATTATAATTTCGCTTTATGTTATCTCTGTACTTTCCTTCTGGAAAACTAGGCTTGTATCAACCGTTTGATTAAGAAACTGAGGTAAAACTGAAAGAGGGGAACGAATTATTCTGTTAAATAATAATTCGGCTGAGGTAAAATCATTTTTGAGAGGGGTACGGTACGCCAACAAAGATAAAAATAAATCATCTTTTTTATTAGGTTTTTAGCAGTTTTTAATGCAGCTTCAATGCATTAGGCTTAGGATATTTACGGCTGCGGCTGTTTGTTGTATAAACAAAATCAAATTTTTTTGCAAATTTTTTGAATTCAGATAGAAACTAGGGTCCATTATTTGACCTATTTTCGGTAAACCGTACCTAGAAAACAATTCTTTCAACTTGGTGATGATCACATTTTAAGTCATTAATTGAAGCTTAAAAATTTCGAAAAATAATAAGTTATAATGAGGTACCACGTTCCATCATTTTTAAACAAATCAAGTGCAATTCTTTACAACGCCGCGATCCGAAAATTCGTCTTTAAAGAAAGGTTCTTTTATAATAACTTTGAACTCAATGCAACGTAGACAACTACGAACTAGATTTTCAATTTCAATAGAAAATCCTAGCTACCAAACATAGGATTTAGCTCTAGATCTACACTTTACTATGCTTTGGTGACCTTGATGAATAAAACCTGAAGTTTTTGATTGAAGACATTAAGGAATAATGCGTGAACCACGCAATAAATAACCGTCGCATTCTTAAATTTCATGTCTATATTGGAAATAAGTAAAAACTTCTGGTTTTATTCTATTTTTCTAAGGCCAACCCAAATTAATATACTGCCTGAGCTTTATACAAACATACATACATTATTTTGCTCGAATTTAATTTCTGGTAAAAAAATGGTTGTATTTCAAAATTTGTAGTTATTAAATTTACAAAGGTAACGGTTTGTAAAACTAACTCGTCATTTTCAGGAATTGCAAAGAATTTATAAAATTTCTCGACAATGTGTCCGCAATTACTAAATGGGACATAATAAATATAGCGATATCTAAAAAGTCTGAAAATAATTCTCTGAAGACGAGGAGTTAATTAATCAGTAATTGTTGATTGTAACACCTGAACTAGTGGTTTGTTATCCGTTTCAATGAGGACTTTTAACCCGTAAAGAAGTTCGGTAAATTCGTCACATGACCAAGTCAAAGCTAACGCTTCACGCTCAATTTGGGCGTAACTTTGTTCTGTTTTTGATAATAATCGAGATGCATACGATATGACTTTTTATTTCCATTTTTATCTACTTGAATAAGACATAAACCAATAACGAAGAAAAAAGCATCAGCAAAAGTTATGATTATCTGATTTGGATCGAAATATTAAAGACACGGACTCTCCTGCAGCAATTTTTTTGTTTTCAAAGGGTCATTTTTGAACATAAACATTTTTCTTTAATAGCAAAGTCAGTGGTTCTAAGACATCAAATCTGTTGGGAATGAACCGACATGAAAAATTAACCATGCCCAAAAAGCTTAAAAGTTCCTTTTTATCCGAAGGTTTGGATAATTTGATAGCGCTTATTCGTTCAGGGTCTACAAAAATCCCATTACCTGAAATAAACTGACTCAAAAATTCTAAAGACTGTACACCGAAAAGACATTTTTTTAAATTTAAAGTTACACCCTCTTTATAAATACGTGTTCAAACTTCATTCAAAATTTTATCGTGTTGTTTATTTGTCGGTGCATGGATAGGAATATCATCAATATGATAAATTACTTTATCATGTCCTTTTAGGATTTTATTTATTAACATAGAAAAATACTCGGATGCACAGGTTATACCGAATTGCAATCTTTTAAATTTCAAACAGGCAAATGGAGTTATGAAACACGTTAAATCTTGACATTCTTTGGCTAGTTTAATTTGATAGAACCCAGAGGTTGTATCTATACGCCTAAAATGCTTAGATTTACGAACTTGAGCGACAATTCATTCGAATATACTTATTGGAAAATACGTACGCATCACGGCTTTATTTAATTTGGTGTAGTCAACACAAATAGGAATTTTATTGATATCGTTTGAACTATAACCATGAGAGTGACCCATGGTGTATGATATTTAACCGGGTTGATATGTTTATTTTTTGTAGGCGTTCAAGTTCATCTTTTAAAGGTTTAAGTAAAAGCACGGGCACAATTCGTTGAACTGATTGTATAAATGGCCGAACATTTTCATCAATCTCAATTTTAAATTTAGTTTTAAAAGTACAAAGTTGATCAAAAATTTTTGAAAGAAATTCATCCCCAAATTGTAAGATGTTTAAATCTATTATGGCAAAGCGACCTAAAATTGGTTTACATAATTCTTAAATGACATATATGTCAGTAAAAAATGTATTTTTAGAGTTACCTAATGTACCATGCAAGATACCTAAAATATTTAATATCGTGCCTGAAGGGCCTCTGACTACTCTGTTAGTAATACTTAAGCTTTGAATGACATTTTCATCCACCTGTGTCTATCATAAATTCGATTTCTCTGTTTAGTTTAAATTTTTTTAAAGAATTTGACTATTCTCTCTGAGAAATCAAATTTATTTCGATTGACCCTAAAAACTGATTTGAACTAAATTAGTCAAATAGTGATTAGAAATTGTTAGAAATGGGCGCCACACAATTTGTTTAGTTACGGTCCTGTTAAGTAAATTGTGAAAGTTTAACAGGGCTCTAGTAGTAGCGAAGGGTTGCTGAAAAAGAACGGGGAAGTTTAAGCAATAAATAGCAATCAGTAAATTTGATGTAAATATAATGAATTTAGAATAAATGGAAATTTACAAAATAATCAATAAAATATTCAATTTTGAATTATGCAAACAAAATATATGTGAAGTTGAGTAAAACAATCGATAATGGATTTCAAATATTACAAAAATACAGGATCTAAATTACCTTGTGTTAAAACAAAAGTAGTAAAAATAATTTAATTACGTTATGTTCGCAAAACAAACAAAAAAGAAAAAAAAATTTGGGGCAGCGATCGGGATTCGACAAGACAGTAATTACAATTTGAAATACAAAAAAAAATCTTACCTTTATTATTTTGCTGATGAAACTCCGTGCACGGTATTTCCAGTCGAAGTTTCCTTAAATAAAATATTTAAAACAAACAATTGGCCGTCGGCAAATAACAGCCGAGAATTAGAGTTAGGTTCAAGTTTACTATCTCGTAGATCAGGGGATGCGTAACCAAATTTATGTAGGTTAATAGGTCAGTAACAATTATGTTATAAGTCAACAAATTTCAAGGTAAATCAGATAACAAATTCTTATAGAAACAAAGAGAAATTAAGTTAAGTAAATTAAGCCAAAGTTTAAATAACAAAAGTGAATTTTAAATAGCAAAAAAAATGGTAAAATTTTAAAGTATAAAGAAAAGTTCTTGAATTTCTAAAGTTGATTAAGCAAGTAGTATTTTGATTAAAAGTTCAATGTAGAAAATCCAATCTTTGAGATTTGCACAAATATGAATTAATTCACAATAAAATGAAGGTTAACGGTTGGTTTTTCACTTAACGTCAGTTGGTGCAATCCAAGTTGACTTCTCAGCGTAGCGTTAGTAGAGTTTACATAAGAACGGAGTATTTTGGTAGTTGAAGGAACTCTCATACGTGGGGGGAAACGATCCGTTGGAGAAGACGTTCATAGGAATTAGAACAATTTCGTCGGAAGAAAAAAACGCTATAAAAAAGGAAGGGAGAGAAGTGAAGTTAGATTAACTAAATAAAGCAAAAACTAAGTACTTTACCTGGGTATAATAACTAAGCAAAAACTAAGTACACTTTTAAAATTTAAAGTAACTTATAGCCGTAGATATACGATTTTTAGTAATTTTAGGAAAGAAACAGGTTCCGTAGATATACTAAAAGTTAGGAAGGTTTCAACGTAATATCCGGTAAAATCACCGTGTTTAAGTAAACGTTAGTACTTCCAAGGTACAGTAAATTTTTGAAGTGATCTCAACAAGAGTTTGTCAGGAACTGATTAAAGAAGGAAAGAAACAGGTTCCGTAGATATACTAAAAGTTAGGAAGGTTTCAACGTAATATCCGGTAAAATCACCGTGTTTAAGTAAACGTTAGTACTTCCAAGGTACAGTAAATTTTTGAAGTGATCTCAACAAGAGTTTGTCAGGAACTGATTAAAGAAGGAAACAAAATACCTAGGGTCATAATGACCTCAGAAGATAACAAAATAAATTCGTCAGCAAACTGGTGAGAGCGCTCGAGTAACTGATATTTTAAACAAGGATCTTGATAAGGACTTGCAGAAAAGCAGAATTTAACCACGTATTAAGCGAAGATAATACGCTCTTAATTAATCATATCTTACAAATTATCAACCTTTAAAATGTAATGAAATAAAGCGTGAGATTAGCAGCAACAGCAGATTCCAACACGTATAACTTAAATGAATCAAACAGTACCGGATTTAGAAAAGTTTGCTCAGGGCGTAACAAATACGATCACGTACTTGTTCGTCTTTTAAAGAGCCATATTGACAATCCTCTGCCAGATAATAGAAGTAAGTAATAAATAATTCTAGAGGCTCATCTGGTTGCTGGACACAACTGTTAAATTTGTAACAATCGAAAATTAAGTAATTTTTTAAGGTTTGCATTGTGGCTGTGTTAGATTCAGGAACCGGTACAAACTGTAGCATCACTTCTTCGGCTTCCTTTTACTTTTTTGTCGTCTGGTTTTAAACTGTCCTGTCCTGATACTGACATGAATCACTCGAAGCGTTTTCGCCATTGGGGTCATTCTTGGGGTACCAAAAAATCACATTTTTGTGTTGGAGACACTGGCACAGAAATTGCTTGAGACATTGAAGTCACGACCGTCGAGATCATCTACGTATCATCTGTAGTACACATTTTATGACGTTGATTCAGAAATCACCGGCATAGATTCGGGGTTTAGAAATACACGCGCACACTTTTTTAGTCTGCTTTTTAAACACGCACTACCGCTGCCACCACGTTATGTTGGATTCTTTTATAATACAGATTAAACACTAGATTTAATGATTCGTTTATTATTAAATTGTAATAAAACCACCAAAGATAGTGTTATAGAAAATAACAAAATAAAAGTTACGTTTCTTTAAAGCCCTGACAAAACACTATCCTAAAAATGTTCTACTATATTTTTGTTATTTTTGCGGTATTACGGTTAATAATAATTTTTCCAGTTATCGGAATTTTGAAAAAGAAAAAACCATACAAATACAAGCAAATTTCTATGCTGAACAGAAAAGTGTTCGATATGTAGTTCTATACTTTCTTCGCTGTTTGCGCACATAATGTAAAGAATAGTATCTAGATATCAAAAATATTCCAATACATTTTTTAAAACAATTTGTAAGGAATTGAAAATTATTTCTGATTTGTTTTGCATAATTTATAGCTTAGGTTTATATAACAAATTTTCATCGAAAAAAAAATTCCCATATTGTGTGGGATCAATAGGTTGCAATTTTCATTTGCAAAATATCAACGATATTCTTCAGCCAATTGTGTTGACCGTATAATGTTATAGCAAGTGTGTGGGCACGAAATGTGGAAAACAGCTTTATCTTGAATCAAATTCTACCACACGTACGAGATCATAATCCTACCAGTACCTTTATATTGTGAAAGTTTGAGTAAATGGATAACCAGCAAACAAACAAATTTATTATATACACATTATTCTAAACCTAAAACTTTAAAAGTTTTTGTTGTTTATCTTTAGCAGTCCTGAAGTTATTTATTATATACTCTTTGTTATTAGTTTACTAAAGAAAGCATAGTCATCAGTCAATTTTTTTTTTTTTAAGTTTACAATTATTCGCGTAAAATCCACGTTGATCTGTTCAGATAACACCGTAATGGTCTTTTATTTTGTTGCAGAAATCAATCTCCAGTGCGCTTGATTATGATTTGCATGGTTTAACTGAGGTAATGATTCCACATTTTGATTAATCTGGTCAAAGCCTAGCTTCTTATTTTTAGAGCCTATTCGCTAAAAACGCAAAGAATTGAAACATTCCATTTCACAATATCGTCATCATGCATATCTTCAGAATAAGTCACACACCTTTGTTTTTCTCTTGCAATGTTTTTCATTTTTGATCTACTCACAATTTACATTTTCAAATTATTTGTAGATATCCAATCCCCTTGTTTGCGCTTTGTTCTTTCTACATGTTTGTAGCAAGTCAGTTAAAATATACTATATCATAGTTGGCCTGTGAAGACTAACCACGTAAAAACGCAATTACATTTACATTTTTGTTTAAAAAAAACTAACAATTTTAATACTCTTTTGTATCGTATTTCAAACAAACTATATATTTTATTTCATTGCAGGTCGCCGCTACTGGTCTTTATTTTCATCACATTATTTCATAATGTATTAAGTAAACATGTAAGTAAACCGTTAATTTTTTTATGCACAAATATTTTTTATTTTATTTTATGATTTTTATATATTTATTATTTTCATGTAATGTTTGATACAATAGATCAAATTTCATTTTAAATTATTTGATGTAAATACTATGTATCATTTATCAATTGAAAATTAAGACTCAATTATATCTATGTCGGTTTTACACAATCTGAAAATTAATCACAACTGAAAAGTTTTGAGTTTCATCAAATTAAAACACTTATTCATGAAACCGAAATTGCGTTTCATAAATTTTGCTTTGTAAATAAATTATTTTGTATGGGTTTTCTATTAAACAGACACTTTTATTATATATATTTTCTTATACTATTTGTCGATTTCAAAATGTATGTTAACTCTAGCATTATCTTTAATCTTTTTAAATAATTACTTGCGTTTTGAAACAAAATTGATCCTTATTTTGAAGAACTATCCAGCGCTTTAAAATACAAGTGGGCTGAGCTTATATAATTAAAATACCATGATTTCTAAATGCAGGTTTTATATATTTTCTTTTAAATGTTGAAACTGTAGTACAAATATATACTATAGGGTTACTTTGTATCTTTATCAAAATCAAAATTTTATCTCTATAAATACTTATTTGTAGCTATTTTTGTTTAAGTCTTAAAAAATAAATTATTGTTTAAAATTATTCATACAAATATAAAAATATAATAAACAATAAACTAAGTTTATGACTTGAAAACTAAATTGCGTTTTCTCGTAATATAAGTGCGTCGTAAACGTTCCTTGCAATGATATATGTATGTGTACGTATGCCAATAACATCTTTAGATGTATATAATTAAAGTAAATACTTCTGTAGATTAATATTTTATTTTTTAGAGAAAATAACCTGTTCGTTTATGGTTAGTTTTTTATTTATAAACAGTAAACATAGTGCACAATAGTCTTATTGTCAAATAAGAAATAATTTTTAAGTTATCGGCCACGTTCTTAAATGCAATTCAATAATTTAGAGTCCCCTGAAAATTTCTTCTTTAACTTGTATTAGAAAATTTTTGTCCATTGCTTTGACGAAATTCTTCATTTGCTCTAATTTTATATGTAACGATGGTAACAGTGTTTTATGACGCTCTACTAGCGAATTATCTACCTTCTTTCCCCTAAGAGAATATCGTATATCTTGTTGAGTTGTTGTCTTCGCAAAGAAAACATCGATACTTTGTGCATTGTAGTTGTAGTCCAAGTAGAATTTCAACTACTTTGAGATCAACACTGATGTTTCATTTTCATTTATTAGTTGTGTAATTGATTTTATCAAGGAAACGATTTCTTCATATAAACTAAATGACCAAGAGGAAGAACGCTATTTTTCCAATTTGTGCTATCGCTATCATTAAGTCGTCAATATTCTTGCAAAATGAAAGAACTTTAGTTGAAAAATACTAAATAAGTATTCTTTCTGTCGAATTCTAAATAAACAAGTACGAATACCCGGAGCTAACTACTTTCATCTTTGCAGTGTTAGTCCTATTGTTTCTGCTTCAGTTTTTGATAAATTGAGATCTTGAATTAATTCATTTGATTCTAATTTATTTATTAGATAAGGCTTGATTTCTTCAGATGACAAATACGAGTATTCTAAGTCGAAATCCGACAACTCTGTTCTTTTGTCGCTGTAACATCTGTGTTCAAACATCCATAAGACATGGTTCCTGAATTCGAAACCTAAATGAGGAAATGAAAGTTATGATAAGTAATTTTAACCTTATTATTTCTGAAAAACTTGAAGGTTTTGGTACAGAGTTTCTTATAATAATAACGACATAATTATTTCTGTACGCAATAACAAATTTCAATTAAACATGATTTTTCTGATCAATGATGTGTTATGAAACCATTAAATCGGACATAAGATTACCTGCTACGTATTTTTTTCTTACAAACGGCAGAAACTATACTCTGTGACATAAAAACTGCAACACCAAGAAGACGTTAGACTTTTTGGACCAAACTTGTCAGAAATGTTTAACTAGTTAAAGGTAGTAATTGATTAAATTTTCACAAAAAATTACAAAAGGTAAAGGCACTTTTTATTACCCCTATTAGTTTCACACTCCCGCACCTTTCTTGGCATAGAATCTACCAGGTCGATTTCTTTCTGAGGTAGTGCACCCCAGGCAATCTGTAATTCATGCCAGAGAACTTCTAATGTCTGTGGAAGACTGGCTCTTTGCTTGAGTCTTCCCATCATATCTCACACATGTTCGATAGGCGAAAGGTTGGGAGATCTCGGTGGCGACAGCACAATATTGACGTTAGCCACTTTAAAGCGCTCCATTGCTCTTTGCAATGTGAAGACGGGAATTATTCTATTGGAAAATCGAGCCCTCCAGCTCCTGCCTTGCCTTGGATGAATACCAACTGCGACCTGCTTCCATAAACAATAGCACCCACACAATATAACCGTGGTGAACATGCCGCTCAACAAAAAAACGGCACATTGCGACGTTCTCCACATCTACTGCTGACCATCATGCGACCATCGTGCATTCCTAAGCAGAATCGGGATATGTTACTTAAAACTACCCTATTCCATTGCACTTTCTAACCCAGTTGCCACCACGGCAAACGTTGCTGTCGATGACGGGCCGTCAGAGGAAGCACAAAATGTGGTTGATAAGACTGCAAGCCAAAAGTTCTAATTCAACGGTAAAGTGTACGGAGGGTTACAGAACGTCCTTTGTTTCGAAACCATTAATCGGCTATTGATTTTGTACTCGAGAATCGGTTTCTTAGTGCCATTAATCAAAGATGGCGGTCCTGGACCACATTTGTCTATCTTGGTCATCCACCACACCATCGCAATCGATAATTTTTACGTTTATGAAATTTTATAGTTTGGGGTTGCAATTTACTTTCTATTTCTTGCGGTACGGAGGTTTCTGTTTTAATAAGATAGTATGTATCCTCGCCAGGACCAAAAAAATCTGTTGTATGCAGGTTTCCGTTTTAAATAGATTTCGTCTTAACAGGTTTGAATGTATATGTTTCTTCTATTAAATGTGTGACATTGCAAATACAAAATGCGCATAACTAGTATGACTATTTTTAATTGACTTAATTTGAGTTGAGTTTCTATGGTCTTATATACCCACCTACACATATACGAATTAATTTCTTGATATTAATTTTAGAGAAAAAAGAAAAGTAGTTTATGGAATTTGACGTAAAAATTAAGCCCGGCAAGTTAGAACCTGCCGGTCATATTCGTTTGGATAATAATAAATATGTGTGATACCACATAACTAAGTGCTTCGCCCTTACAAATTATATAACTAAATAATTTCAAATAGAACAGTAACTAAGGTAATAATTTCATTCTTTAAATTGACAACATAATAAACTTTAAAATTACTTTTTTGCACTTGTGCAATTCATTCTTTCCACTTCCATTATGTCACTGATTTCCAACTGTTTCTGTCTCTCACCAAATTTTTGGTTTAGTTCCAAAATAATTGTTTTCAGTACTTTTACCACTTGTTTCTCACGTGTTTTTTATATGCCTTAATTACTTTTTCTATATATTTCTTTGCACTTTCTGTTTTCAATCTTCCTTTCATATGAACCATTCTCCTCTATTGATTTAATGGAACAATTTAGTTGTTGCCGTAATTCGGCTATTGATCTCCTTTTCTAATTTTTCCATTTTATTTATTCTCAGATATTTTATTTTATTTACTTGCTCCACTAGCTGAATATATATTTGTATATATACTCTTTTGTCCTTGTTGCTTGATGTTACTATTACTTTTGTCTTATTAATATTGATATTCAATTCTTTTCTTTCCAGTTCTCGTCATATGCAAATACGCATTCCTCCACTTTAACTAGTTTTAATTTATTACACCCTACCCTGTCACCTTCTTACTTTTTATGTTAACAATTCTGATAATTTCGTTTATAAATGTTATAAAAAGCAGTCCTTGTCTAACGTCTTTTAATGTTTTGATTTTTTAGTCTCTCTATTATTTTTCCTGACTGTATTTTCCGTGCTTCCATCAATGATTTAGTAGTTTGCTAAATAATTACTTGCAATACCATTGGTCTCTAGCGCGTTCCATATATTTTGTCGTGCCATTTTGTCAAATGCCTTTTCTAGGTCGTCCAAAATGTTCCCTTCTTTATTGTAAGGTAACGATTTCTCTATTATATTTCTAATTGTAAAAATCTGGTCTTGAGTGTAGTATTCTGGTCTAAATCCACTTTGTGCTTTATGTTGCTTATCTTCTATTTTCGCTTTTACTTCTAAAATTATCTCGTATACCTTACTGGCTGCACGAAGCAATAAAACTTCGTAATTTGAACCATTTATCTTGTTTCCTTTGAAAATTGGTACTATTACGACTGTTTTCCAATCTTTAGGTATTGTTAAAGTTGTCCATGATTTACTTACAATTTTATGTTGTATTACTATTCCATAATTCTATTTTTAACCCATCTAATCCTGGTGCTTTCCCATTTTCCTATTGCTTTTCTTACTTCTTCAATTTGTATACTATCACTTACTTTTTGTAGTTGTATGCCCTCCCTTTTTTCATCTAGTTTTTTTTCTTTTGTTTGTTCTCTTGTTTCTATTTCATCTTCGTTAATGTCAACTCTTGTAGTAGCTTTTGATTTGTTCTACTTTGTTTTGTTATTTTGTGATTTTCATAGTTTTTTTACTTTTCAGTTGTATATAAGTTTTCCACGCAATCTTCTTCGTTTTAGTAATGTTTTTTATTTCTTTGCTTTACCACCTGTTAAATCCTTCTGTTGATTATAATCTGCCTGCTTTGGTTCTACTCTTGTACATATTTACTTAAATTTCTTTCTGTTTTCTTCTATCGTCATTTGTTGCAAATTGTCTGCTGCGCCGTGTATACCTCTTGTGATCCCTTCTGCATACTAATCTATTATCGGTTGTTTTTGTAGTTTGTATACCTCAATAGTTTTTATTTCTTTTTTATTAAACTTATTTTCAATTATATTGATTTATTATTTTTCAATTTTGCTGCTAGCAGGTAATCTGTCGATATTTCGGCACCGCGAATATACTTTTATACATTCTGTATAATTTTTCTACTTGTTTTCTCTGTGATAAGTCTATAATTAATTTTTTATTTCCTTTCGAGTCTTCCATAGTGTATTTGTGACCATCCTTATGTTGATAGAATTTGTATTTATTGTGTTTATTCCCTAGAATAAAGAATGACATTACAGGAAGATGTAATGTCATTTTTATTCTGCCATTAAAATCTCCGGTAATTATAGTAGAGTTGTTTGTTTCGTCATATCATTTAAAGCTCATTCAAAAATTATTCCTTTTCATTCACCGTGTCATTGTTGCGTGGTCTATACAGTATTAATCTTTTACTTAATGCTTTCCATTTCACTAATTTCTTCATTTATATCAAGCTCATCACACAGCTTATTCAGCTTTGGCTCTTTTGTTCATTTCTACTCCGCAGTAAAACAAACCGTATTTTTCCATAATCATTTCTATTCTTCTTTTTTTCTTTGTTCCTGTAATTGTCAGTATTTCTATTTTATATTTCTTCATTTTTTGAATAAGTTTGTTTTCTTCATCATTTATACTCCTAATGTTCCATGTTCCTATTCTATACTATTTAGTCTTATTTATTTCTATATTTGTCGCGTCTGTCGTTTTCATTTTGTGCCATTTTGTACTCTTATGGTCGTTTTTTTAATGGTCCTCTTTGTACCACTTCTCCAGTTTTTGAGGTTTTATGTCCCAGTTCTAAATTTCGTTGTCACATATCTTCTCATAGGTCTTTTTTACTGTTTTTTCCTGTTGCTTCTTTTTTGGCTAGTTTTCATATTATTGTTTGTATATATCTTTCATTTGTCGGCAGGTCGTCGTTTATTTGCACTTTTAATACGGAATTATTTTTATTATTCATTACCATAATGATAATCTATCTCCTTTACTCTTTCATTCTACTAAGCAAGTTTTATCTCCCAGTTTCTTTGCAGTGTCTGCTTTTAGTACTATGTTTAGGTCCCTTTCTATAAACTTTTCTATTTCTTTCGTTGTCGATTAGTTAATTTCATTTTTATCCGTTGTATAACTATATTCCATTTC
Organism: Aquatica leii; assembly: GCA_035610365.1. Classification (NCBI taxonomy): domain Eukaryota; kingdom Metazoa; phylum Arthropoda; class Insecta; order Coleoptera; family Lampyridae; genus Aquatica; species Aquatica leii. The sequence goes on from CM069432.1 coordinate 107,846,397, forward strand.
CTCTTTTCGCCATCCAATTTTTTGATTCTCTTGTTTGCTTTCACCACTTCCTGTTTTAATGCATAAATTTTTTACATAACCTTTTCATTGGTACATTTTAAATTTTTTATCCATTTTTAATTCTTTTTGTTCATGTTTTAGTTTTTTAATATCTTATTATAATATGATTGTTTTTTTGTTATTATTCTGCTGTTTTTTTTAATATATTTAATGTCTCCAACCAGATTTCCTTTAAATCTAGCATCTTCATTTCATCTTTTATCGTTATTCTTAAGATCTGTCCCATTTGTCGGAGTTCTGCTAGTTTTTCTAGACCTCTTAAATAAATCGTCGATATTTTTTTCTTTCTTTTTCCCTCGTCTGTAAGATACTCGTCCGAATCCATGCTTTAAATGTATTTACAAGCAACGAGCTCTGGTACCGTGTATGTTGGGTTACCTATCCTAATATGGTATGTTTAACCGGGTACATGAAGACAAAACTTTTCCGGGCAAAATGTAGAGTACAGAATGTGAGAAACAAACATTCCGCAAACCTATTTAATATACATACATATATTAAATATATAAGATTATTTAGAACAGCGACTCTTAATCTTTTAGTAATCGCGGCCGCTCTGGATTTCTAATATAGATAATGTAGTTGTTTTTCTAAAAATAACAAACTAATATTTAATATTTTTATAATAGAAGTAAAAATTCTTTAAAATATAGAATCATATACTTTTGTTCAGTTCTCGGTAATTTTTTTTATTTTTATGTCATACTTACAAACGTACCTAATATTGCAAAGCCAATGTTTCCAAAGAAAAAACAACAAATTGTATCTCCGCAGAAACTTCAGTATTATATTCGAAATTTACTGCACAAAAAGATGACAAAGGTCATCAGGTTTAACCATCTAATTTTCTATAAAACATTGTGGTAGCTCATCGCAGTATTTAAATTAGTTAATTGATTTTCTACAATCTTTATAATAATTACTGTATTGACTACTAGACTAAAAGCGGGCTGCACAAAGCAAATCAAAAATGTAACAACTGATCATTTCTCAAAATAATTGCTACATAGCCAATGAAACCACGTTTATTGGTGATGTAACAATTGATTTCAGAAATAATCACTTGCTACATTTTTGATTTGCTTTGTGCAACCCGCCTTATGGTCGAATTTGTCTGGTAAAAATAATTCTGTATTCACTATGTTAAAACAAAATTATTCAAATTTATTGTTAATCCGATCCATATGCCATTACTTGAACAACATAAATTCTCATTTGCCAGACCAATTTTCTTGCAATTTAATTTTTTTTGTCGAAAAATTTACAACTAGTTTAAGGCTAGTACTACACGTTCCGCAAAATACAAAAAAAAATTACATAGTTTTGCGTAACAATATAAACTTTTATAAATGTATCAAATTGAGTACTACCATATGGCTGTGCCGGTATAACGTTGTCAAAATTATCTTAGAACATTATAAAGACTTCAAAATTCATTTTAGAATAGTAGTAGACAAAGAAAAGTGCACGACAAATCAATATGATATTGAAACGTTCTCAAATTCAAGAGCTTTCTCGAAGTTTTATCCATTTTCTAGAACGTTCACCGAAGAATGTGGAACAATCGCAAACGTTTCGCGAAAGTGTATAAATATGGTTCAAACATATCAGAAGTTATTTCCGTAATTCGAAGACGGCAGTGTTAAGAAGATTATTCAAGTTGAAATAAATTACCGCGTGTGCAATAAAGATACGGAGTACGTGACTTTAATATAAACAAGTGTCGCTGTTTAGATAAATAGAAGTTATCCGAAGACTTTATATTCGTGTAAGTGCGATATAAATTATAGTGTAAGTGTTTTTATTATATTTCTTTAGATTTAATTAGGTCGGTTATTTTAAACGTGTGTGTACATATTTTTAGTATAAGTAAAAATGAAATTAGTAAATAATAATAAACGTTACAATATTAAAAGATCGATTAAAGTATTTGTATGTTATCCTAATTAAACCAATTCTGTTTGAATTTAGTAGACTTGAATGTCACATGCCTAAAAGAATTTGTAGATATAGGCAAATCATTTCAAGATACAAAACTGTTTCTGACCAAAAAAATATTAAATTCAGAATTTCAATAATTTGATTTCATTATAAAAAACGTTGAAAATGACTTAGCGTACTTAAATCCTATAAATGTAGATTTAGGTATTGAATTCAGATGCTATATGTAGCATCACTTAATATTTCAAATCATTTTGATTTAATTGGAAATAAAACTTTTTAAAAATTTACAACCTTAAAGTTCCAAATTTTATCTATTACCACTTTCAAAATATAAATTTGATGACTTACCGTTTCCATTTCAATGAACAATGTTGCATTTGATTTCTTTAAATGTTTTTTTATTTATTTTTTTAAATAAAGTGTTTATTTGCTAGCTTTTTTACGCGTTTTATAATAGTTATAATTTTTGGTCAAATTTTAGAGCTAGTTTGGTGGTTTCGTTGTTAGCAAATCTGGCAACCCTGAGACGAAAAGTACTCATCGAAATGTTCATCAAAATTAAATATCACGTTTAACAAAATTTTGAAGCAAATTTGTAGTGTGTAATAATATTTTTAGTTTATATTTTGTTAACTCTAAATCTTATCTAAACATAAATTTCGCTGTTTAATTGTAACTAAAACAAATTATTTTTTAGTTTTCAGTTCATTCTTTGAAGTCAGTTCTTTTTTTTGTTAAATTTTTTGAAATTATAGCATGCACTAAAAAATGCTTTGTAAAGTTCCGTTTCGTAGTTTTATTTGCTTCATTTAGTGTTAAATTTGGAGTATGCTTTCCGAGAGATGTTATTTCAACCTTTTTTTCTAACGACACTCACACACAAATTCATTTTTTAAAATAAGTTTTGCACTATTTTTTGCATTTTTTAAAATTACGTACGACAAATATACCGTATCACTTAGTGTTTCGGCAACACGGAAGTCGAACAGCGGACTGTATTTAATGTTTAAGAAAGGAGAGGACTTCCGGTAGCAACTCATCAAATTATTAGTAAGTAGAAAAACGCTCGCGCTAACACTTAGAATAGGTTTTACACTTTCTACCGATCAATCACTACTGAACCGAGGGCTATAACACGTTGCACGTTAAATTTCCGTATAAAAATCTTGTCGTGGGGGTCGTGACGTCACGTTACAATGCTTAACTGCATATAAAGCATGGGATCCAGTCATTGTAGCTCGAACATAAAAATATACCTATTTAATTTACGTTGCTTTGAACGACGACCATATTAAATTAATGTTTTAGAGTAATTAAAAGTAGATAACTTCTATATTCTATAAATATGTTTAAATATTTTAATTCAAAATAATTTGTACAGCTTTTATGTTTTAATAAACGTCTGAGAGGTTTGCGCCCTAGAACCTTTCAGAGCAAGCCGCTACTGATTACGAGTTTTTTAACGTACATCGTAATATGTGTCGTTACAATCAATAATTTTTATATTGCTCAGCCATAATGTTTTCGAACCCTAACGTATCGCTCGTGCTGAATAAAACGTTGTTTTTGACTTTATAAATACTTACCCAATTACCGAAATAATTAATGCAATCATTTTAAAGATTACAAAAACCACAAGTTAAAAATTTTGAAATTTTTCAAGACTAGAACTTGCTTATTAACAATGTTAATATTTTTTTCATTTTTCAGATTATTTAAAATATTCTTTTTTAGAGACATTAATAAAAAGCTTTCTAGAGAATTTTGTGACAAACAGTTTCTTAATCTATTTAATGTAAATTTTAATTTTGAAAATGTGGTTTTACCTTGAATTTGTGTACAGAACAAGATTTAAACGAATATATATAATAACATACACTGCAGTGCACGCCGCTTAATAAAATCACGCTGGGTTTTTGATAACAATAACCGAATGATAACAATATACAAAATTCATGAAAAAATAGATACATGTTTATTGGTTAAAAATCGGTACATACATACAGCACCAATATAATATATATAATAGTTTGTTGGCACCGTTAATAAAATGAAACCAAAAATAACGTTATGATGTTTAATTTATTGTTCTAGGAACTATTCATTTCTTCCAGTAATTTTCTGATAGTAAAAATTTAAATAAATACAAAATAACGTTATCACATAAGACGTAGATGTTGTCATTCTAGGAAGCGTGCTGTAAAAATTCAGCTAAAAAGTTCATACAAAACAAATTATTGTTTATGTATAGAAGCAAACCTGAGAAGAAAATTAATAACATAAACCAAAATTACGATTACTATAAACGATGTTTTTTCTATGTCCGTCATACGTCCGGCGTTCTTTATTACAGTGATAACATTACGCGACTGGTTACATTTATTCGTGATTCCAATAAGCTGAATGCACTGTATATATAAAATTCTGATATGCTAATGGGTGCAGCTTAGACTAAAATAGAATAAAAACATACGATGAAGTTTTTACATTAGGACTCCAATGTTTCCTTAATTTTTTAACATTGTCAAAATCATCCACACAAAATTTGTCATAAACTGAGGATCCACATTATTTTCCACTAAAGAATTCATTCTGTTTGTTAAAAATATAATTGTTGGCGCAATTTATCAGTTTTGGGAAAACAATTTGGTTCAAGCCAAAAAATATCGTATATCACATTAAACACATTAAGGCGACTCTTTTGGTGTCCTAGACATCAATTTTCAACGCTTTGCTCGTTTTTCTTTAAAATAATATTCTATTAACATGTTTTCATTTGCCCACGCAATGCAATTTTTCGTAGATATAGAATCAGAATCTCTCGACTGTTCTTTCAGTGTTTTTAAAGTTTGTGACCATTTGATGAGCTTTCAATAAATTTAACCCATTTATTTGCAAGTATGAAGATAAAAATGCAAGAAAAAATTCTCAGAAAAATATTGGCAGTAATTAAAAATTCATATTTTACAAAATGTTCTAAAAAATTATTGGCTTCAAATATTAGATCCCGGTTAAATTTTGTTGAAAAAAATAATTCCAGCATCGTTTCCAAAAATTCAATATCGATAGAGTTTTGAGGCATGTTATAAGACCTACTAATAATTACTAAATTTAATGTATGAGCATAGCACCATATATGTGTTTGTTCAAGTGATTCTTTTTTTAAGTCACCCAGTAAATACATAAATTTAGATATAAAGTGACTAATTTGCCAGGTCTATTTAGTACTTAATTCAATGTATTCTTTAATATGTTTTTCTAAAATTGAATTATTTTATATAACAAAAGCAATATTTCTAAAAAAATTTCTATGGCCTAAATTTCTGTTATTAAGAGTATAAGCTGCCTCTCTATAACTTAGTCCTTGTTATAAACTGATTATGGCATGCATAAACAGTCTGGAAATATTGGCAACACACCAATCACTGCAGTTCATCCGGATACCAAAAGACCAGAATGTAAAAGGAAATCTAATGGCGGACGCAGTAGCTAAAAAGGGCACAACAGGGACATATATCGGACCTGAAACCGTTTTCGGAATTGCTTACGAGACCAGAAAAGAAGCAATTTGGAGCAAACTTGCAGCGGAGCATAAAAAAATATGAAAAACTATTCCGGGATTAGGCACTCAAAACTTTTCCTTGTAGAGCCACAATCAGAGATTCAAACTGCACTATCAAGCATGAGTCGACAAAAGTTAAGAAAACTCACGGCATTAATAACAAAGCACTGTGACCTTAACAAACATATGCATAAAATGGAACTGCAAAGTATTCCTTCTATGCCGTGAATACTTGGAGGACGACGAAACTCCGCAGCATCTGCTGTGCAAATGCGATTTATGCGAAGCATATCAAATACAACGCACAACGATTCTCGGCAAACCAAAACTAACCGATGATGAGCTGAAAAAGACCCCTTGAAATAAATCCTTGCTTTCCTATTAATTTAATTGTGTCCACAATTTTTTCCAATACAGCTCGTTTTTTTTTTAATATGTTTCCTTTGTGGAATGTCAAATCTACCTATAATGTCTAAACTTTTAGATTATAACTTTACGATTCAGCACTTTTATAGTAGACATACATACATACTTCGTGTTTCAAATAAAGTTTTAGAACATTTAATTGTCAAATCTAAGATAAACCATTTTATTAAAAGCTAAGCAGAAACTAAAGAAAAACTGATTTAAACCTAGAGAAATCTTTTTCCACGTTTGTTTAATTTTCTCATTTTCTTGTTTTCGATAGTAAGCCAAATCACCTGCTCTAAATGCATTGAAATAATATTCCTAAAGGCAGTTTAACTGGGTTTGTAAAACTATTTATTTTGCGTTTGAACTGATTGCGTTTCCTGTAGACGGAACACCACCTAAATTGCAATATCCTAAACTTATAATTTACCAAGACCCAGACCCAGTGTTGTCTCGAACCCATCGGCACACCAAAACTTTTTGTTAACTTGGTGGTACAATTTGGACCTACGTAAACTTTAAGGATCCTTTTCACAATCGATTATAAGCCGAAACCGACCACTATCGCTCAGCAGCCAGTAGTATAATTACAAAACCGTCATTATGTAGAAGGGTCATTCGCCTTGGCAATACCAAGCGTGATCATCGTTTGGCGGTGATCTGCTTGTTGTCCGTATGGTATTTTAAGCAAATTTCAAAGAAGGATTCACTCGTTGTTCTGTCATTCTAGTATTGCATCTCAAGTATTAAAACAAGCTAGACAATTAATTTATTTATATCCTAATAAGAGGACGTTGTTACTAAGCAATAAATTATTTGTTTCGGATTATTCGATTTGGCGATGTTCGGAAGCAAATAATTTATTGCTCACCAACAACATCCATCTATTAGGATATAAATAAATATACATAATCAGAAATAATCAGGAGGAAAATAAAAAATTAATTTCAACAATTACATAAACATGCTTGTATTATAAAATTAATGGGACGTTTTTTACAAGTTCTTAGTTAGGGTACCACGCCCAGCTCACTGCTTTGGACGAGTAGAGTATGGGTAGATCTAACAGAATTAAAAATATAAAAACGCCATGTCAGTTTTGAGGCTACTTCAATATTCTTCTCCGAATAACACAATATAGCGTTGTAACCTTTAATGAAAAGGTCTACACAAAGCCTTATATAAAAACAAAAAAAAAACATAAACTTGATTACACAAAGCAAAATAAAATTGTGTATTTGTGACAAAATTCATTATTACACAACCACGTCGTCTCAGAGTAGACCAAGAATTACACAATAAAATTAAACAAGTTACTTACGCCGTTGTCTTTATCGTCTAGATCTATTCGATGACAATATGACAGGCACATTAAGCTGAAATACAAAATAATAAGATTCTTAGCATAAATACAAATAAGTTACAAAAATAGGATTATTGAAACAACAACAAAAATCCATGATAATAAGTTTTCGGTTATACCGGCAATAGAAATTACTTTGATGATTTTATGCTACATATGTTTTTATACAATTTGGATTAGTCATCAAATTTTAGCTTGATTTGATGTTAACAGCCTAAATATAAATTTATTATTATTTATATATACAAGTTTTTAAAAATGTTTATAGGTGTGTTTGTTTTTTGTTTAATTTTTTGATGATGTGTTGAAATTCAGGTATAAACGGAATCAAGAAATATTTTTTAGAAGATGAAACAGAAGAACTAGGATCTATAGGTTTTAAAGCTGTACTATTTTTGATATAGTGTTTTAACACGATTTTTTGGTGTAAATTCATGTTTAATTGCAGTGGATATTTGTTGTATTGGTAGTGGATGTTTGTTGTATTGGTAGATAAAGGTATATTGAGTAGTCTGTTGAACAAATGATGGAGAAGATCTTTATTTTTTTCTTATGGTATCAATTTATCTTTAATAAGTACCATGTAAAATGTTATCAAAAGTTAGGGGTGTTACCAAAACCACTACCTAAAATATTCACCATTTAAAAAAGACCATATCTTAAAATCGATTTTAATCAGAATTTTGTTTTTGGTCAGATATTACTGTTACGCTAACGCGACAAATTATATTTTACTGAAAATTGCATATATTTACAAAAACTACTTTCAAGAAAAATCAGAGAAAAGAGTTCAGAAGCAATGAAAATTGCAAAAACGCTTTCTATCAACTAAAACAGGCTCTTGTCGCTTCACCGATTTTAAGTTATGCAAGAAAACATAAAAATTTGAGTTGGATACCGATGCAAGTAATATGTCCACAGGTGAAGTCCTTTCACAAGTGCTAAATGGACAAGAAAAAATCATGGCATATTATAACAAAATTTTGTCTAGGTCAGAATAGAATTATTGTGACTAAAAGCGAACTGTTAGCAATCGTCAGGTCCATAGAATACTTTTACAAATACTTGTATGGCTATTCCTGTTTCGTCATCCGGAAAAAAGTACTTAGATATATCAAGAGATTGCAAGAGTGTGACTACGACACAGAAGATCGCGCCGAAAGTAGTCATCCAATCTTGTTAAAAAGACCATGTCCGGCAGATTGCAGCCATTGTTTACGTTTAGAAGAAAAGATTGATTTGATTTGTCTCTCAAAACCCGATATGGTTGATGACGAGTAAGAACCTGAACAATTACGTCATGAACAAGAAAATGATTCGAAACGAAGAATACTCTTAAACTGGCAATCAAACGGCCGACGACCAATCAGAAAAGAATTGACTTCTTTGAACAGAAACACCAAAGCATACTGGGCGCCTTAAGAGTAGAAGGCAATCGTTTTAAACTATTCCTAGAAAGTGTTAAGGGTACAATCTGCAGTTGAGAGCGCCAAAAACTGAATGTGAGAGGTGTTGCAGCGTTTGCACGATTGTACTTCGGGGGCATACAGTGCGAGATGGGTTATATTGGGAAAACGGAAAAGAAGACGTAGATAAATGATGCTGTAAGTGCACAGTCTGCGCGTTAGGAAATTAATCAGTGCAAACAGCGCAAAGCACTAATGAAACAATACAACGTGGAAAAAAGTTGCGGTTAAGATCGCATATCCGTTCCCAGAATCTGATTTAAGAAATAAATATATCTTTGTGGTGATAGATTTTTTCCCGAAATGTATGGAGGCTTAGCCATACCTGTGTTAAAAATGTAAATAGTTAGTTTGTTGGCAAATCTGCTTATTTTAGTAACAAGATAACTAGATGTAAATTTAAGTTAAAGTATATTGTTAAGTAATAAAAGGTAAACATGTATTTTAATGGTAATAATAAACAATATACATATGTTTATAAGCTTAGATTCGTTGATTGTGTAATAATCAAGAAAGAGGTTAAGTAACTGCACGTCTTAAAAAATATTAATAATAATCGTTAATTATCTTGAATGTAAAATGCTAAAAACTAAAATGGAAATTAAAAATAGATATGGAGTTAACTGTAAAATTCAGAATATATGCTAAGACCAGAAGTGATTTAAGATGTGTTGACCGTAATTGAATAAAAAGATGCATGGTTAAAAAGGAACAATAAAGTTATTATTCAAAGTGCGCCCGATTCTCATTTAGAGTACATTAAAGACATCGACGATGCTAGTAATATGTAGAAGAAATTTGAAACAAAATTTACAACAAAAACTACGTATTCAAAATTTTACTTATTAAAAGAATTAGTTCAATCCGAATGGTGACCTTCAAGTACATTTTACTGAGTATGACCAAGCATCAAGAGAATTAAAAAACCTTGGTGTTAATTTTGAGGAATCGGATGTAGCATGTTTACTTGTGCTATAAATGCTGAAAAAATATGAAAGTTTCGTTACGGCTATAAGAACGGTTTCAGATGATGAGTTAAATCTTAAATCGATTATTTAAGTTTAAAACGACAAATAAAAATCTACCAAGAATAAAAGCTGTAACCTCATTTGTTGGTGAAAGATGACAAAATGTTATAAATGTGGAAAAATGGGTAATTTGAAAAATGTGTGTAACATTAAATATCATATATGTATGTAAGAGATTTGGACATAAAACAGTAAATTGTAGGTACACACAAAACGTTAAAAATAATAAAATGGCAAGCTACTCAAAGTTGAAAGAAAATCATGACTAAGACTTTGCTTTTTTTAGTGATGAGACAGAAGAGAATAATTGCTAGTATGTAGATTCAGGTGATACACATCACTAGATAAACAATTATAGCTTATTATAAGAACGGACGTCCAAATGTTGTTCTGCAGTTATCTCCCAAGCAGAACATCAGTCCAGAAAATGTCCATTTACTGCTGGTACTATACTCAAGGAAGTGGTCAAAATGGAATGAGTTGCCGTTATCGCACGACTCTTTCTATCAATACCGCATTCAGTTTTCTGTTTTGGTACAGAACAGTCTTAAAGAGGAGACAGTTAAGCATTCCCTAAACTAATAAAGCAATCACAGTGTAAATAAGATGCTCTTGTGATCAATTATCTTATCCGTGGTCGGTATGTTTATAAATTTACAGTACCAGTGCTACATAGTTAAGGCTTTACAGGACAGCTGCTAGAATTTATTAATGCGCCTACACTTTTTCAACCGTTGATACACACTTGATAATCTTTTGGATGGGTTGCTACTTTTTCAAATTATTTAAAAAGTACATACGTTTACTAGTCTTAATGCAATTTCATATTTGAAAAAAGAAGAATACAATTTCAGTACTTACATCCTATGATTTACATCTAAACGGATAAAACAATGTTTATAAAAGAAAATATTGATTAGCAGATAAATACTTTAACATAAACAGTACTATAAATTGTTTTTCCGTCGATCGTCTGTTAACAGCAATATTAACGTATAATAATGTATCAGAAATAGATCGTTAAAGACTAGTAATGAACGATTTTAAACCAATGAATGATGTTCTATTAATAAACGATTTTGTATAGAAACTAATGAAATCGTTACGAACCAATGATTTAACGATATTACGCGACTACTAGATGTAACAACGAGTTACGTATACTTTAGTTTTCTTATAACTCACACGTTTTACTAACGTACGATCAACGGAAAAACTAACTCGTTTATTAATCGACGACAAATAATCTCGACAATATTAACGCGTTCGCTCGCTACACTCGCTCACGGCGTTAAAATGTTTCGATTATTAATCGCTATCATTAACAACTTTGTCTGTTAAATAACTATTACCATTAATTGTCTGTTAATAACGATTATCGCGTGTCTGGTAAAATGTCGGTCTTAATTTTACGGAAAAAACTAATTGTGTTCCAAAAAATATTATTATTTTATTGCTTACATGAGAATGTCTAAAATAAGCAATAAAATTTGATTAGTTTAAATGTAATGTACCTATGTAAATATACTGTCTATCAAAGTGGTACTGATTCTGCTTTTTAAGTTTTTACTTTTGTTTCTATCTTTGTGTTTCTGTTATCCACTGTTCTACCATGTAAGCGAATCTTCCAGTATCATGAGTTTTGTTGCATTTTAAATTGCAGACATAGATACATAATATTATTTAATGTAATAAAATTTTTATTCATTATGATTAGAAAAAGTTGACGTTTTTATTAGTTTAAGTCCTGTATAAAATATAAAATTGTTCTTTACGTGTTTTTACCTAATTATCCTAAGAACTTTGGCGCAAATAAGTTGAAATGTTTATGGTAAGAAACATAGATAACAAACGAAAAAGAAGAATTTGTGAAACTTGTTAATCACATTTGAATTCAAAGATTATTTTTTTTAAATATGTTTATTGAATTAACTGGCCAGTTTAAAATATCAAACGAGTACGACAATTTTAACAAAATATGCAGTAAATATGATGTTTTCATATAAAATGCAATTTTTATCTAAATATTTAAAAAAAATGTAAATATGCATTTTTTTATTGCATTAATAAATTCGATACCTCATGAACAGAAAAAAAGTAGATAAAGTAGAGTTGGGAGACCAAAATAAATTTATAGTAATTAGATATTATTTAAATATTACACTATTACTATTACACTATTAAACTAGTGGCGATACAAAGAAATTCCTTTCAATGATTTCGGTATTTAACTTAAAACAGATTGTAGGTGAACCTACGCGTATTATATCAACATGTGAGTCTCTGATTGATGTAATTTGTGTAAACGATAATATAAATGTTATTAAATGTAATGTCATTGATATGTTGAACGTTACAGATCACATGTTAGTATACTGTTACTTAGGGATGTATAACACACAAGTCAAACAACAAACGTACCAAATTAGAAATTTAAACAAAAAGCTTAAATTAATTAGAGAGAGATACATTAAACTTAAATTGGAATTATTTATACAATTTACACGACTTAGAAGCTAAAGTAGATAACTTAAAATTTAATAAACATGCTCCGTTAAAAATTTAACAATGCTCATAAAAAATACTTGAAAAATAAGACAGATGTAAATAGATTGAGCTATGTCGAACTAAAAAACTATCTTACAGGGGCTATCAAAAGGGAGAAGGATGGATACATGCAATATGAACTAAATGTTAACAAAAACAATATGGAAAAAACTAAAATGTTGGGGCGTAAAAAGTGGTAAGGAAGTGTCTTCAATTAATCTTGATGATCTTGTTACGAGCTCTGACTTAAATAATCATTTTGTAAATGCTAATGTTGGACACATACCTGTAAATAACGAATTACTTTATTACTATAAAAATAATAGCCTTATATATTTTATATATTTATAGATTATTTAAAACGGTTAAATCAAATGCAAAAGGTACAGATAACTTAAGTAGACAAATGATACAATTAATTTTGCCACACTGTGTTAATGTTTTAGTCCACATAATAAATTATTCACTAGAAACAGGGCATTTCCCTATTGAATGGAAAAGTGCAATAATCACACCTTATCCAAAAGTTGCAAATGCGTGTAACATTTCTGACTTACGGCCGTTAAGTATTTTACCAATATTCTCAAAAATAATTGAAAAGGTAGTATTTGAACAATTTAAAACTTATTTAGATGAAAATTTGATCCTGCCATCTTTACAGTCAGGCTTTCGACAAAGGCATAGCACACAAACTGCATTACTTAAAATTACAAACGACATTAGCATTGCCATGGATAACTCTGAAGTTACCATATTAATACTTCTTGATACGATAAAGGCGTTTGATCCAGTAGTTTTTAAATTACTATTGGCAAAACTGCATTATACATATAGAGGTAAAAGATACCGAGTCTCAATGGTTTCAAAACTACATTACAGGTCGGGTACATTGTGTAAACTACAAAGATCACTACTCCAACATGATTGAAACTAAGAGTGGTGTTCCACAAGGTAGTATCCTTGGATCGATACTGTTCTCCTTATTTTTATTTGATATTGCTAAGACTTTTAAGCATCTAAAATACCACTTGTATGCAGATGATGTACAATTATATATCTCTTTTAAACTCATTGAATTAAAAAAATCATTAAAATTAATTAACGAAGATCTGCGAAATATTGCGAAATGGTGTGTTAACAATGGTCTTAAACTAAATCCTAATAAATCGGTTGTTTTATGTATTGGTAGCAAACAACTAATAGCACAGATAGACTTAAGTAAAATTAATTTAGTATTAAATGATGCAAACATTAAGTGGGCATCATCGGCATTAGGGTGTTATCTGGACTAGAATTTTAGTTTCGAGAATCATGTAAACAAAATCTGCTCAACGTCCTATATGAAGTTGAAAATGTTAAATCGATTAAAATATTCGTTAACCTCCAATATCAAGATTAATCTAATAAAAAGTTTGATTTATCCCACCCTAGATTACTGTTGCTGCGTATACTACAACTACTTACATAACTCAATACGATAAGGATAAAATACAAAAGATTCAAAATGCTTGCATGAGATTTGCTTACAACATTCCTTTTGAAGATCACATTACTCCTTACTTAAAGGCAACAGGAGAACTAAACACCAAACAAAGATCGAGGTATATCTATTGTGTCTTTTTATACAAATTAATTTACTTTAAATGTCCTTTATATTTGTTTAATCAGTCGGTATTAAGATCACAACAACATGATCTTAACCTTCGGAATAAAAATTACAGTATACCAAAACACACCACCACAAAATTCAAATGCTGTTTTGCGTATAATGCGCCTTATTTTTTAAATTTAGTTCTTTCACTCCTGTCTTTACCAGACAAATTGTACAGAAAACAGTTAAAAATGCGTCTATTAGAAATAGAAGCATTATGTAGTTAAGTTTATATAAGCTCAAAATATGATTTGGTTATTTTATATAGTTATATACATATATAGGTATATACACAAATATTTTTATGTTTATTTAAGGCAGAGTAGAAGATCGCTTGCAAACTCTGTCCTTTTGAGTTGTAATTTTATTTTTTATTTTTGCTCAATAAATATTATTATTATTAAATCGTTTATTAAGTAACTCAAGTGAACGTTAACATATTTACTTCTTAACCGAAGTTACTTAATAAGCATATTGTTAAAAACCATAAAAATTTCTATGCAAAATTTGATATTACATAGATATAACGCATAATCTCTTAATTAAGTTACGATGATTTTGACCATATTTTCTTTATGAACATGTGGTCTAACATTTGAAAATTTCAAAAGTATAAATCAAATAGTTTATAAACTGTTAATGTTAGAAAATTTTGTTATTTGAATAAGTTGTTAGGAAGAATTATCTCTAGAAGAAATTGTAAAAATAATTCGAATAATTTACATACCTACAAAATTATATTAAAAAAACAGTTCTGGTTACTTTATCAGGTCAATCTTTTGATAGAACCGAGAGAATATGAAAAGCCAGCTTCATAATAAACTTCAAGTTACTAGGAGTTTTGGTTCGAGAGTTATCGTGGATACACACGCAAATTTTTTTTGTCAAAAATATATTTTTTTAATTTAGGATTTTTGAAAAAAAATTGCGATTACTATACTTTCCTTATAGGAAAATAATTATAGCATACTAGGAAGTCAATACAAACGTGTAACTATCACTTAACAGTGGGTAGGATAAAAACAGTTTTAAATAAAAATTGTCTAATGTATAATACTTAGTACTTTTACCATTATTTCGTTTAAGCAAATAAAATTATAAATCTAAGTTTTTTGAATTCTTTATATTCTTTTTATGGATGTTTTTCTTCAATTTGAAAATAAAAAATATGTAGAAATTTCTTATAAGAAAGTCGTGTGGTGACCACACCACTAAAATCAACCGAAATAGAGATTTTAAAACTGGCTTTATTGTTATTACAAGATTCGACCTGAACACAACCCACTTTGTACTAAATAAACTCCGCTCTGAAATTAATTTTTTTGTTCTACAAAAAATTGCTTAGTACCATTGATACTACATAGTTCGTATTACATAAAAAATGTCGAATTATAGTTATTTATGTATTAAGAGAATAATAAATTTATTATTTATTATTATTTCGAGTTAGGTAAAAGCTAGTTATGCCTGTAATACATAGAAAAAAAATTTTTCATATAAAACAAGTACATATATGTGTAAATTTTAGCGAGAATTGTATCAGAATATTGTAAATTTATTTAAGATATTTTAGGTTTATAACCGAAATAGTCTAAATTTAATAGAAAAACAAATAAATTTTAAAATACTATATTTTGTCTTATATGTAAAAAATCGTGCTTGTAGTTTTAGCAGTAAATTCAATTGTGACTGCAGCGCAAACGAAGAAGAATATATATTACTTTTAAAAAAATTTTAAAATATTAAGTCTGAAAATCATTAATTTGCCCCCCCTCCTCATTTGACACTACCAAAATAAATCGACTTAGAGTTGCGCAGACAAAACTGAAGATGGGGCATACTAGCGCATACCTAAATTTGTTTCTAAAAACAAAAAAAAATTATTTTTGTAAGAGGGGAGGGGCGGTCATTAACTTTGCGTTTCTCCAGACATTTTTGAAAATATCTAAAATGCGAAACTGGGGCAAACGATTTTTAGTATGGAGCATAAAGGCGCATACCTAGCGCAAAATATTGCAATAATAAAAATTAATTTTAATTATCGGTGGGGGGGGGGTGCAGGTTAATGAACCCGCACAATTTGTAGGGTGTGGAATCTACAATATTTAATGTCCTTATATTATAAACACGATTGTTGATCGTATTGCTATTATTATTTATCAAAAAAAACAAGAACCCAAACTGATAATTTTCAGCACGTATACACTGAAAGAAAAATTGCACATTACATTAAGTTAACGCATCACGTACTTAATGATTTTTTTGTTGTCTAAATATCTTTTAAATGAAAAGCTTTGAATGTCATTTAGAAATGCTTATATTCTTGTTACCAAAACATAATTTTAACCAAAGAATTAATTCTTAGTAACGGATTTATAACGTAAACAATTTGAAGGAAAACATGGCGTAAAAACATTTGTCTACATTTTATTCAATAAAATACTTATAATATTTTTACAAAGTTTCTAAAAAGTTTAATTCTCAAGACTTATCGGTATATTTTATGCGTGTAAAATATTTAAATGCCTTTATCAGTAAAAGTACAATCATTAATAAATGTTTATGTTGCGTTTACGCATCATTGGGAAGATGTGTATAATCATGTTATTTTTTGGATACCATACGTTACCACAAATTTCCGTGTTTTGGTGACAGGATGGAAACAAAGGTAAGATAAATGTGGTTAAAAAGTGTGTGCAGAAATACATTTCAAAATATTAAAAGAAACTTATACTTATACTTATATGATAACAGTTTACTTGATAAAAACGTCAAGTTTGCAAAAACGCGACCATTTTTAAATAAAATGAACGAAAAAATTTGCAGTAGGGTGTTTTTTTACATAATTTATCAATTGATGAACAACTGGTGTCATATTTTGGAAAGTATTCCTGCAGAATGTTTATAAAAAGGAAGCTTGTCCGATTCGGCTACAAATTACACCAGTATTTGTTTTGCTGATGTATATTTATTCAAAGCCATACCATATGGAGGAGTACCGCCAAAGAACGCTAAGAGTGTGCTTGGATTTGGCAGAAAAGTAGTAATAGATTTACTTGAAATTATTTCAAATCCTTTCAACCATAGGATATTTTTTGACAATTTTTTTTCGTCGTACAAATTATTTGTTTACTTAAAAAATAATGGAGTTTTTGCTACTGGGACAGTAAGAGACAATAGAACTAACCATTGTCTTATTGAATCTGTAAAAAGTATAAGTAAATTTAGAAAATGCTGCTTACGACGATGTGTCAAAAGTGTCATTCCTCAACCTAATGTGGTTACTCAATCTAATAAATTCACATTATTGCTGTGTCTGAACCTAAAGTTAGAAGAAGATGTAAATTGCGCAAAAGTCAGACTATTAAACACTGCGAAAAATATAAAGTGTATCTTCATGTTACATGCTTCAAGCAATATCATGAAAACTTGACTTTAGTGTTCTTTCCAACGTTGCGCAAACGCAACGTATTAAGTTATTACTTTTTGAGTATTTTTTATAGATTTACTTATAACGTGTAATTGTAAAATGTATTTTTATCACATATGTTCCCAATGTTGCGTAAACACATCATGGATTTTATTTGATATCAAATAATTTTTTTTAAATTTCTATTAAATTACCATAAGAAGACTGCTTTTAATAAGAAATAATAAGGATTAATAACAATTTTTCAATTTTTCGAATCTTGGGAGGTAATGGGTTAAAACAATGTACGTTTTCATTGAATTCATGTAATTTACATTATAAGTACATAGTTTTTTATGTACTTTACATTGATTCAATGCATCAAGTTGTATTTGTTATCTTTCGAAAAAATTTGTTATGAGATCATGCACAGTAAACCTTTGAATGTACCATTACGTTAATGTATCGTATGATGTACATTAATTTAACATTTGAAATACATTGGGTTAATGTAATCGTACGTTGTATGTGTAGAGTTTTTTAGAACCATGTACAGTTTATAACTCCAATGTATATTTACATTAAAACTATCAATGCATACGTTAATTTTAGGTAAGAGATACATTGAATCAATGTAACATACACAGAATCAAGTCTTATCACTATCACACGTAGCACTAAGCATTATCTTACTAAGAAATTTGAGTATGCGTGAACCTTACCGTCAGCAATAAATTAATTTTTATATAGCGTGTCAGGTGGTGTTAGTTCGTGTATTTTTCTTGATGCAATTCCATAGTGCAGTAGAACAGAAGCAAAAATATGTTTAATACGCTGTGAACGTTTTAGTTACTAAAGTTTGTTCAATAGGTGAGTGTGACGTTATTCCCTACGTTATCAAATTTACATTGATTCATGAATGTTGGTACACGAAAATGAAAAATCATGTACCTTCAATTAAAGTAATAATACATTGTCTTGATGTACACATTCTTGTTCAGATTCAATGTTTTAGTACATTAATCTAATGTAACAGATTCATTGCGTTGGTGTACCCATTCATCGGATGAAAAATATGTACATTTTTCTTTCATTCAATGTACATTTACATTGATTTTACGTCAGTTTTTTTTTCAGTGTAGTATACGCAAGTCTACGACGCGGAGTTACCGTTCGACATTATACAGAGAGAAGATATACTTAGAGGGGAATCTCCTGTATATAAACTTGGAACACAGTTTATGGCGCCGTACAACGGTTGTGGGGAAAACAAATAGCGCGAATTTTAAACTTAATGTGTGGGTGTGGGTAGCACCCATTATTATTACAATGGTTTATTTTGAATGTTTTCTTGTTTTTGAAAGAATAGTTATGAAAATTGTCACTTTTTTATAATTATGCATTAAAAAAAGCGACTTATTTTATATAAAATTTTTTATTTGCACAAATACAATATAAATAACTTCCAGTTTCATTCGAATCAACACCGTGTGACAATTGTAACAACTTTTCTTTAAAACGAATATGAAAACCTTCAGTTTTTAAATAGTAATAAACGTTAGAATCAAACACGTGTAAAAATAACTTGCATTATTTAGTCGATTTTATTCGAGAAATGCAATTCAGCGTTTTTAGCCTTCAAGGTACGAAAAAGAGGGAAATAAAATTTGCTGTGTTTGTATTTTTTACCGATAATTATTACATAGTGGCCTCTAACGGTTGTGGGGAAAAGTTAAAACGTTATTCCTTTTCTCTCAATTGAAGTTACTCGTCTACAAATACTTAGTTTATGACATTATATGTATCGTGCGTTCGACGCAATTCACCACAGATTCAATACATTTTAAGATCAGCATATTTTAAAGCAATGTTTTTCGTTTTCTGCAATTATTTCTCAAAATTTAAAACAAGTAAATGATTAATGTTAATTGTAATAAAATTTAAAATAACTTACATATTTTTTCAATTACTAAAAAAATTGACTGTTCGTTTTAAGGACTTAAGATTTTTTCAAAATAGCGTTTTATTGTTGAAGAGTTTAGAATTTGACGGACGTTTTGATTTTTTCGATATTGTTTACTATTTGCATATTATTAACGAAAACAGGTAAAATTAGAAAACATTTTTTTATAGTTTAATTATTAGTTTATGAAAAAAATTAGAACGTTTGTCAAATTACAATTATTAAATAGAAGCTTCGTTTTCTAAACTTTATTTTGTTTCATATTAATTTCTAAAACCATCATCTATGTCAAAAGTTGCCTCTATACTGTACAGAACGCTCTTAGTATTATTAAATTTAGTTTGCTATAACTTTTTGGTGTAAAATTACAATGATCGTGTAAATAGTTAAAATAAATTACAATATGTAATAATGATATCGATTATATAGTTGTCAAAATTATTATTATTATTATTATTATTATTATTATTATTATTATTATTATTATTATTATTATTATTATTATTATTATTATTATCCGTAGATCCAGATTTACATCAATTTACAGGACAATATATACACGTGAAAAAAAATGCAAGAGTATACACAAAATTATATAATTTGAACATTTGCTATATACATATGTAATTACGAAATTTATAATTTATTATCAATAATCGAGAAAACCAAAAATGAAAATGAAAAAAGGTAGGAAAAAATTAAAAACCCATTACAGAGCATCTAATGCTTCTAACAATAACTCCAAGCTACAATTATTGACATCTACACAATTCGACAATTTGTTATACATCCGGCTACAGTTGACCATCGGGCATCTATATATAAAACATTAGTACGTGATGTTGGAATATAAGTTAAAAATAAAAGTAAGAAAGATTTCACATCTTCTTTTTAAGGATTGAAAGTCAAATCGTTTTATAGATGATCGTTAGAAAAGTCTCTAGCAGGATAAGCACCATAAGTTTTAAAAACCAAAAATTTTTTTAATTTTCTTTGAATTAATTCCAACATATTTATTTCATATTTATGTTGCGGATCCCAGGTCAAACTGCAGTATTAAAGTTTGCTGCGTACCACTCATGTTCGAGAACAGTTTCTAAAGATAAACCCAAGCATTCTCATTGAAGAACGAGATACACTGTAAACATGATTATAAAACGTAAGGTTCCTGTCAAAATAAATTCCCCAGTCTTTGATTCAATCAATTATTATCAATTCAATCGAATAGACTGAATACTATAATTAAATTAAATCCACTGATTTTTTCGCGTATATGAAACTATTTGACATTTGGGTATATTTTGAGATAAGCCATTATCGTAACACCAATCTTGCAAAATAGCTAATTGTTCTTGAACTACTTCACAGTCTGCAATAGAAGAAATGCATGAAAATATTTTTAAATAGTGATCAAATAGTAGTTTACGTAACAAGAGTCGAAAGTAAGAAATAGCATAACGAACGTTAATGTGACGCGAGGCCGCACGGCCGAGCGCTGCATGTGAGTGAGTTATGCTATGATTCTTTCGACGAGAGTAATGTACATTATTTTTTGTGTTGCCTTTCATAAAATTACATTCTTTTTTAAAAAAATAAAAAAAAATCAACAGAAATATAATGTTGGTACTACATTTATTACTAAATCGGTCAGATTTGACTTTAACTTTAACATCGTTTTTCTTCAATTTTAACTGAATTTCAAGATTTTTAAAATGATTTTTCCACCTGTCGCATACTCGTTCTAATATATTAATTGACTTTGAACACTTAATTTTATGTGGATTCCTAGTTTTCATTTTGCCATCCTAGAGCTTTTTTCGTTCATTACGTAACTACACTAACGAACGAATATTGACGTTTGCGAACACAAAAAAATAATTTTTTCAATTTCAGTTTATGTCAAGTCATCAATATACAACAGGGATAAAAGCGGGTCCGAATTCAATCTTTGAGTTACACTTGATGAAGATAAAATAGGACGAGATAAATAACTATTATATGTAACAAACCGCTGTTGAATTCGAAATTACTGAGTTTTGCAACGATAACATCATGTAGTATACGTTCATTCATACTTATCCATTATTATCAAGTTCACTAGCTATATGATGCAATAGACATGTAAGATTAGTAACAGTCGATCGCTGCTCCATGAAACCGTGTTGGTCTGAAAGAATGAATTTCCTTACAGCCGGATATATACGTGAATAAATGACCATTCCAAATACCTTGGCAAAGTTATTCAATATACTGATAGCCCAGTAAACACGGATTGAAACTGTTACAGTCACAAAATTAAAACAATTGTTTCATTACGTTGTTTCGTGTTAGTTTCATTTTGATATCATTTACATGTAACTGATAGTGAATAAATTGAAAGAGTTCCGATTTTTCACAATCAGTTTTAAACCGTTTCAGTACTTGCCATTTTTATCCCATAATCAGCAACCGTCTAAAAACTGATTTATTAAAACCGAATATTTTTTGAATAACTAGAATTGTTTAAAGATCGATTAAATAAGATTGAATTATTTTCAAAACAGTGGAATCGTTCTAGGAAAAACGAATACTTTGTGATTAGTCAGCATTAGTCGTTGCTGTACTTTTGATTACTGTCGTCAACGCTTGCGCTGCAAATTGATATCTTTTCACTTGTTCGGTTGCAGTTTGATAAGTGATCGTGTGTGTACAATTACGAAATGGAACAATAAACGGTAAGTCAAAACATTTTATTATAATCCATAAATGTAATCGATATTATTATCATTTCTGTTCTTTATGTATCATGTTTTAATTTGTATAAAAAAAATGTAAATTAACACAGATGGTTCCGTTAAGGTAGATTATTGCGTAAATCTGATGATACTGTAGGATTTATAATTACAGTTCAATTCTTCAAGTTTTCTATACGATTATACCTATACAGCTAAAGGTATTCACAGTGTTTTTATAATTTTCTAATGATTGCTAAAGTGATATTTATAATAAGTTTGTGTTGTTTTTGATTAAAAAAATGTAATTAATTTTGTGTAACTCTATGATTATGTATGTATATAAATGAAATATTTATTTCTATGTTACAGATGCGGTAAAAAGTTGCTACCCTACAGTAACTGATGCAGTTTTCGAGGCTTCCGTGAAAGACCACATCCAGGAAAGTTGCAATATGTAAAAAACTCAATGTGATATTGTATTTAAAAATATTTATTGTGCAATAAAATTTGAAACGTGCATTCGAAAATGTATATTATATTGATATATATGAAAGAATTGTTTTAGTTCATTATTGAAACAAAAAAATCATACATGTATCGATCATTTAGTATCAGTTCAAGAACGAAGCTTTTAAAACGTAAACCAAAAGCAACATTTAGTTTGCAACAGATTTGAATTTAAAATACCGAAACTATACTGATTCAAATAAGTGAAACAGCGATGGACTTATAGCTATTTTATTGCAGTTAGGTTTCTTTTATGTTTGAAACAAGAGTGAATCATAAATTTTTTGTTTTGAAACTGTTACTTTGCTGTTACTAAACATTATCAATTTTGTGTTTACTGGGAGGTCTATAGTTGGTAATATCAGCTGAATTATCAGTTTTTTTTAATTGAGCATATATTAGCTACTTTTCAAACGTTTGGAAGCGTGTTAGTAATTAGTGCGATATTAAATATATAAGTTAACTGTTCAGAAAACACGGTAACACAATCTCTAACTATAAAACTTGGTATTTAATCTGGCCCAGTCGTACATTTGTTACTTAGCTTTCTCGTAGACGCAACAGTTTCTTCTAACGTAATGTTTCTAATAGAAATGTTAGGAAAATTACTACGAGAGAGAGTTGCCGCTATCGCACGACTCTTTTTATCAATGCCGCATTCAGTTTTCTGTTGTGGTACAAAACAGTCTTAAAGAAGAGGCAGTTAAACATTCCCAAGACTAATAAAGCAATCCCAGTGTAAATAAGATGCTCTTGTTAAATAATTAAGTGATTAATTACCTTATCCGCGGACGGTATGTTTTTAAATTTACAGTGCCAGTGATACATAGTTAAGGCTTTACAGGACATTACTAATAATCGAATTCTGAGCATCAGTCAAGTATTTTTTGTATGATACAGTAATTTGAGATTTGACAAGTTTCCTTAGTCTTTTGAATCCCATTAAATCAGTCGCTGTAGCATGTTTATGATACCGTTTTAAAGATTTAGCCTTATATGTTTGATATGAGTTCGGGGGAAAACCATTTAGGATAACCGGCAAATTTGTTTGTATATACAGGAACATAAGAATTTAATAATGAGTATATAACATTGTAAAACTGATTACACGCAATTTCAGTCCAGTCCAGGGGGGAGCAACTTCCCCTCAAGCCCATCCTTATGGTGGCCCTTGACGGGAAGTGAATGTATCCAGAAACGTAGTGTGGCGTACCCTAAAGAGAAAAATTTGTATATTCGTACCATATTCAACGCGTTCAAGCTTTAAACCCCGCAGATTACCCTCAACGCATTGCTTTTTGTAATTGGTTACGTGAGCAATGCGCTATAAATGAACACTTTTTGAATCAAGTTTTGGTAATAGACGAAGCAGCGTTTAGTAGAAATAAAATGTTTAACTTCCATAACAGCAACGGTTGGAGTTTTGAGAACTCACATGCGACAAGACGGGTTCATTTTCAACATCGATTTTCGATAAATATATGGGCAGATATTGTCGGCGGTCAATTGATTGGCCCTTTTGTGCTACCTGAACCTATGACAGGTCAATCGTATTTATTATGTTTGCAAAATAATTTGCCTAAACTATTAGAAGAATGTACGTCAACACATGTGGTTTCTTCATGATGGTTCGGGTACATCTAAACAATGTTTTTTGAAACAGATGGATTCGTCGTGGAGGATCTTGACCACGGCGTTCTCCGGATCTAAACCCCATTAATTTTTACTTATGGGGTCATTTGAAAAACATTGTGTATGCCACAGAAATTAACACTCCACAAGAATTACGGGAACGAATAGAAAATGCCACGGAAATAATTCGTTTTACAAAATGAACTACGGAAATGCACCAATTCGTGGTTACGTCGAGTGATATTATGTATCCAGGAAGGAAGGCAAAACTTTGAAATTTTTTATAATAATCAACAAAAATCGATAGTTTTTTATGATACGTTGAAATTTTGGCAGTATCAAATAAGAACAATTTTAAAGTATTATTAATTAAAAGTATTTTTAAATATTATTGTAGAAATTAAACAGCATTAATTTATTGGAGTAGTAGTAATTAGTTAAAAACATGTAATTTAATTGTACCAACAACGTTTTTAAAATAATTAATATCATTTTTAAGTTAATCGAATTGCTCACACTTTATACGGAACAGGTTATTTGTCACACAAATCACGGGATCTGTACTATCTTCCTTTTAATGCCGGCAGTTCAAACACTTCTGGTTTCTTATCGACGCCAAGACGACTTAAGGTTATGGAACTAAACAAACAAAAAAATGCAATGAATAAACATAAGAACCGGTGGTCCTAAAACTTTTCTTTTAAATTCCTAAAAATTGCAACTTTGTTATTTTTAAAATTTTATTATAATTTTTTTTTGTAAATCGATTGTACTTGACTTGAACCGCGTCCTGTTAAAATTAATGCTCGTATTTCGAGGACACCCTGTATAAGTGCATTTCATACATTATGATAGGCAATACCACTGCGTTTTATGAATCTACTGCAATTAAAATCGTACCTGTTTTATTGCTTTGCAAATAAAATAACCTGTCGACCAATACATTTATACTACAATTTCTTATTTCAACGTTATTTACCTTTAACAAAACTTAATAACTATATTAACAAAGCATTTGGTTTTAGCACATACGACATCATAGAGATCGGTTCAAAAGACAACAGGGTGCTAATTTATATCTTCTTGGCAGTTATGTTACAAGTGGAGGTGAGGGGCCAGATACTGGTTACTGGTCCAATTGGTCGTCGCCCACCCCTTGTTCTAGATCATGTGGTGGAGGAGTATCTACTCAAGAAAGAACATGTAATCCAGGTTATTATTGTGAAGGTCCAACAAAAAAGCATTTTTCTTGTAACACACAAGTAACTTTACCAAAATATTTACTATCCACTATGTTAGCATCACTTATTTATAGGACTGTCCGGATTTAGCCGATTTTAGGGCACAGCAGTGTGCCGAATATGACAATATACCATTTGATGGTGTTTACTATGAGTGAGTTATTTTGTATATTAAAAATATTAGAATAATACTTACTAACTCATAAAATTTATCCTAGGTGGATACCATACACAAAAGCTCCAAATGTGTGTCAGCTAAACTGCATGCCGAAAGGTGAAATCTTTTATTACAGGCACAAGGAACAAGTAATAGACGGGACACCTTGCAATGATGAAAAGTATGATGTATGTGTAGAAGGAACCTGCCAGGTACTTTATTAAACAATGCATTTTATATTTTATCAATGTTCAAACATTGCAGCCAGTTGGTTGTGACAGAATGCTCGGATCAAACGAATCTGAAGACCAGTGTCGCATTTGTGGTGGAGATGGCAGTAAATGCACTACAGTTTCAGATATTTCAAACTTGCAAGATTTACAAGTTGGTAAGCACTTTACCCTGTATTGTTAAGATTGTATTTTATTTTTTTGTAGGTTACAACGACATCTTATTGATTCCTGAGGGCGCAACAAATATCTTGATAGAAGAAGTGGCAGAATCAAACAACTACTTAGGTAAACAAAATATTACAAAAAAAACTTATCGATATACAACTTTTTAGCTGTAAGGAATCGACATGGTCATTATTATCTAAATGGAAATTGGAGTATCGATTTCCCACGTACATTAGAATTCGCTGGTTGTAAATTTTACTATGATAGATATCCCAAAGGGTTTATGGCACCTGATAGTCTTAAATGTTTGGGTCCAACTAACGAACTTCTAATCATAGTAGTATGTAAATGAAACTATAACAATTTTTTCCAAAATTTTTCATACTTGTATTTTGCGGTTTACAGTTACTCTATCAAAATACAAACGTAGGTGTAAGATACCAATACAGTATTCCTAAAGGAATTTTAGTAGGCGATGACAATGAAACCTATGCTTGGATGTTTGATGAATTTTCGCCCTGCAGTGCATCATGTGGAGGAGGTATATTTCAGTTTTACGTTTTGTTTTTTTTTTTAGTTTTGCATGAATTCTTTACTCTACTTTATTTTCATTTTCAATCAAAAATTATTTTTTAAAACATTTGTTTTTCATATTTACAATATCGTTTTTACTTTCTCAGCGGCCATCAGTCTAACATAATCAAAGTACGTAACACTTTGTAAAACTGATTTTATTAAATTTGTTTTAGGAGTTCAGTATAGAAATGTTACATGTGCTGGACGAAAAACTTTAAAACCTGCAGATCCCAGTTTGTGTGATAGAAGTAATCAACCTGAATCTGCTCAAAGATGCGGTGATCATCCTTGTGAAGCCAAATGGATTACATTACCTTGGGAAAAGTGTAAAGCACCGTGTGGTTCAAATGGAACACAAATTCGTCAAGTCTATTGTGAACAAGTAATTGCACATGGATTCGCAAGTATCGTTGATGATCGATACTGTCAGAATCAAGAAAAACCAGAAAGTGAACAGTCGTGCAGTCGAGGAACAATTTGTGCTGTTTGGCACGTAGGACCTTGGAAGCCCGTAAGTACCATAATTATTACAACTACATTCGTTTCTAACTATACTAACAGAAAATGTTAATAATAATAAACGTAAAGTTTTTAAATACTTACAATATTAACTAATGTATACCAATAATATGGAATTTGTATTTCACTTAGATGGAAATTTACAGTGCGATCGTCTTTGCGGCGAAGGAAGAGAAATCAGAAAAGTTACGTGTTACAGAAAAATAAATAAAAGAATTGAAGTATTAGATGAATCAGAATGTTTAGACGAAGAAGAAAAACCTGAAACCGAAAAATTGTGTAACTTGAGACCTTGTGAAGGAATTGATTGGGTGACATCCGAATGGAGCGGTGTAAGAAATAATATTTCTATTAAAATTGTGATTTTATTTTTATTTCATTAACTAGTGTGAAGATTTTTGTGGTTCTAATAATGAAACGCGTCGAGCTGAATGCGCCACTCAAAATGGCGATATTTACCCAAAGGAATTATGTGCATATATTCCGCTTCCTGAGTTACAACGCAAATGTAGTGACACTAATGAAAAATGCAAACGTCAGTGGTATGCAACACAATGGAGCGAGGTAAATACTGCACTTATTTATGTTACAATAAAGTGGTAATAAAAGTAGTATGTGTTTAGTGCTCTGCTAAGTGTGGTATTGGTATTCAAACAAGAAAAGTATTTTGTGCAACTATTGGAGAAGACAGTATTAAAAAAATTGAAGACAGTAACTGCGACCCAGCTAAAAAATATAACACCACCAGAGATTGTACTGCTGAAAGAGACACATGTCCAGGAGAATGGTTTACAGGGCCTTGGAGTAAAGTATGTATTATCGTTAAACGAAATTATTTCAAATATAAAGTTAAACTATAGTGTTCGCAAGAATGCGGTGGAGGCGAACAGAGTCGTAAAGTAATGTGCATGAAAAACGATGTGCCTGTGACTGATCCGTCCGAATGCGATGTATCGACTGAACCAGCTCAAGTTGAAATTTGTAATACACAAACGTGCGAACCCAAAAGTACGTTTAAAATTATTATATAATTCTTACTTATAATTTAAGTTTCAGATAACATAATTCCTATAGAAACACCTCCAGGCAAAGAACCAGACAGTATATCAGAATCTGGAAAACAAGATTTAAGTATTGATTATGATTATGAAGAAGAATATAAAGAAGAATGCGAAAATGGTGAATGGGTAGATGAAAATAAGGATATGATTAATTTAAATGTAAGTATAGTTTATACAAGTTTTTCTAAAACTTTTTTACTTATAATTTTAGGATGTCAAAAATAACAAAGCTGCACAATTGGCTTCCGATTCTTTTATGTATGATTATGAATTTATGCTGGGAGACGACCCAAATCGGGTGGTAGAAGAATATGATGATCTTGGATCTGGAGATGATCACACAAGTTCTCAGATAACAGGAAGTTCAGAATATACAGATGAAGATTACAGCACGGAAGGCTCCGCAGAAAGTAGTGAAAGTACCGACTTTACAACTAATAAAAAGACGACTATAAGCATAACCACTACTACTAAAAAAACTAAACCTTCAAACAACAATGAAATCATTCCCAACGTTGGTGAAACTGATGTTGGAGCAGAAGAAGAAGATGAAACAGAACCACCGTTAATAACTGTAAGTACAGAACTAACAGATACTAGTGGAACATCTACATCGAAAGACAGTTCTGAAACTGTATTTAGTTTTTCAACTGGAGAACCAGTAAGTTCTGAAACAACTATATCATCATATACTACAATGACGAGTACAATTAGTATTGAAACAGTTGTATCTACCGAAAGTAGTGCTGAAACTGATGATGAAACTGATTACGATTATAGCTCTGAACACGAAACGGATTCAACTGAATCCAGTGAAGAAAGTAATAAAACAAAATTATCAGAATTTACTACGATTTCTTTTATTAGTACTAATGACGTTTTTAGTAAAACAACAGATACTAAGCTTACAAGCGAAAGTGACAGCACAAAAACTTCAAGTGCAACCGAACCAACAAGTGAAAGTAGTGAAACCGAACCAACAAAAGAAAGTAGTGAAACCGAACCAAGCGGAAGTAGTGAAACCGAACCGACCAGTGAAAGTAGTGAAACTGAACCAACAAGTGAAAGTAGTGAAGCCGAACCAACAAAAGAAAGTAGTGAAACCGAATCAAGTGGAAGTAGTGAAACCGAAGTGACAAGTAAAAGTAGTGAAACCGAAGAAACAGATGAAACTGTTGAAACCAAACTATCAAGCGAAAGTACTAAAACTGAATTTACAAGTGAAACTGTTGATACCGACTTTACAAGTGAGAGTACGGAATCTGAGCTTACCATTGAAAGTAGCAAACCCGAATCAACAAGTGAAACCATTGAAACAAGTAAATATACTAGCACTGAAGTTGCTAGTGAAAGTGAACAAACCGATCTATCAAGTGAAAGTCAAGAAACCAAGTTAACAAGTGAAAGTGATTTGACAAACGAAAGTGAAGAAATTGAAACAAGTGACAGCAACGAAACCAAACCTACCAGCAAAACTACCTACACCGATTATAGAAGCACTGAGACAGTTACTTTTTCACCTATTAGCTCAGACAGTAGCAGTGATCAAACAAGTACCTTCATTTCTACCTCTGAAACCTCTAGTACTAAAGTGGAATCGCCATTAACAACAGAAACTGAGTTGTCGTCTACTACTATTCTTACATCAGAAGAAACAACGTATACTTTTATAACAGAGTTGTCTTTTAGTACAGAAAGTCAAATAACTGAATCTACAAGTACTATATGGTCATCCAGTAGTGTAGAAAATAGCAGTGAAAGCAGTAGTCAGTCTAAAGATTCATCTGCATCAATTAGTACAGAATTTTCTACAGAACTCACAACTGAAAACGATACCACGAAAAGTGAATCTAGTTCTAGTACCGGTGCAACAGAACGTTCAAGCACTGGTAAATCAATCCTTACAACCGAGAGTGATACAAGCAAATTCAGCACAGATACGTCATTAAGCACTAGCAGTTCTGATAGTAGTATTACAACTCAAGAAAGAACAACAGAAACAAGTTTTCTGTCAACCAGTATTACTTTAGAAACCACCGCCAGTTTAGAAACTACAGATGAATCGGAAAGTATTAGCAGCAGTGAAGTATCTAGTAGTAAAAGTGCAACTATGTTGTCAAGTGAGACTATTGAAGCAAGTAGTATTGGTAATACAGAAACAACGGCGATAAGTAGCAGCAGTACAGTAGGCGAAACTGAAATGTCTACAGAATCATCTGAAACAAGTTCAATGCCTTCTAGTGAAACTACCAGTACAGATATCTCTCTTCAATCTTCGGAAAAGACATCCGAAAGCACAAGTACAGATAACACGGTAGAAACAGATTTCAGCACATCTGCGGCAACAGGCAGTACACGTACTGAAGCAACGTCTAGTGAACTGTCTAGCATAAGCAGTAGTACCGAACTTCCAAGTAGCGTCTTTACAACAGTGACAGATATTTGGTCCTCAATAGAATCCACAGTAATAACAGAATCTACACGTAAGTATAATATATTATTTATTGCTACAAAACAATACTATATCTACAAAACCATTTTAATTTATAAATCAATATTGATCCTTTAAAAAGAGGTACAATAGACACTTATCAACAATATTAATGGAGTCACATTGCCACAATACCGTTTCTTCATTCAATACTAAGATGTTATTTTGGAAAAACTAAAAAGTAAGAAAAACTTTCTATTTTATTGTGAAGAAACATATAAGTACCGTCGTTAACGGCTTAACAGTTATACCTTCCAACGAAGCTTCTGTTTCTGAACTAACGAAAATCATCTCTGTCATTCTGTACACTACTATCTAGTACTTCTTTCATCGTAAGTCATTTTCTATTACTTCAAGGTGTTTTAAAACCATAAAACCTTTTTTATTACTGAATAAGATCTTTGTCTATATAAATTACTTACCTCTTATAGTTTATTCTTTTATATCTCACTCTCTGTTTGCTGTGCTATCTTCAATTCTAAATGATCTTGTGTTATATTAAACACTTATTATTTAGGATTTTTAAACAATCGATTTCTCCACATCTCGTAACAGAATGTCAACATTCACGCATTATGGGTGTTAATGGTCATCTCCAATGAGCAGTACATAAGGTAATATTTTTCATCTCCCTTTAAATTATAACTATTTATAAACTTTTGTTATTGGAATTTATTATAATCTATAATAAATATTATTTTTTTAGCTTCTTCAATGAAGACGTCTGATGTAACAAGCAGTTCTGCCTTCTTCAGTGATGAAAATATGTCAAATATATCAGAAGTCGTCAGCACTACTACATTGAGCAGCTTAGAAACTGTAAAATCCAGTATGACTGAAATATCTACCGAAATTGTTGCCAGCAGTGAAAGCTCAATAAGACCTAGTACAATTCAATCAACCATAAAACTTAGTAACACTTCTTTGTCTTCTCCTGATAAAACTTCAATGACCGGTGATTTAGAAACCAGTTCACAACCAAGTAGTACGTTTATGATCAGTACAGGAGATACCTTCAAGAGTTCTTTAGAAAGTAGTACATCTTTACCAAGTACTGAAAGTACAGTAGAATTAAGTTCTATTGAATATACTTTTGAAACTAGTGGAATTACATTTTCACCAAGTAGCAATATTTCACCCGAATCTACATTAAACAGCACTGCTGAACCTGCGTCAGAAAGTAGCAGTATTACGACTTTGTCAAGCAGTCAACGTTCTGTCAAATCAGATACTACTGAATCTACTTTGGAAAGTAGCAACATTTCGCCTTTACTAAGAAGTGAAATTACTGTCGAATCAAGTTCTACCGAATTTGTTTCAGAAAGTAGCAGTCTTGCAACTATGCCGGGTAGTCACAGCACGGTAGAATCAAGTACGATTGAAGTTACCTCAGAAAATAGCACCATTGCGTCTTCGCTAAGCAGTGAGAGTAGTGTCAAATCAAGTAAAACGAAACCTTTAGAAAGTTCAGAAAGCAGTAGTATTTCATCTTTGCCGAGCAGTCAACGAACGGTCGAATCTGATACTACTGAATTTATTTCGGAAAGCAGCAGTATTCCCTCTTTACTAAGCAGTGAAATTACTGT
Organism: Aquatica leii; assembly: GCA_035610365.1. NCBI lineage: Eukaryota > Metazoa > Arthropoda > Insecta > Coleoptera > Lampyridae > Aquatica > Aquatica leii. The sequence goes on from CM069432.1 coordinate 107,878,683, forward strand.
CGAATCAAGTTCTGCCGAATTTGTTTCAGAAAGTAGTAGTATTACATCTTTGTCGAGCAATCAAAGTACGATCGAATCAAGTACTGCTGTACCTACCTCACAAAGTAGTAACATTGATTCTTCACTAAGCACTAAAAGTACTGTAGAATCAAGTACAACTGATATTTCTGCAGAAAGTAGTACTATTTTATCTTTGCCGAGTAGTCAAAGTACGGTCGAATTAAGTACAACTCAATCTACCTCAAGCTCTTCATTAAGCAGCAAAAGTACTATTCCATCAACTACAACTGAATCTACATCAGAAAGTAGCAACATTGTTTCCTTACTAAACCATGAAAGTACTGTCAAATCAAGTTCTACCGAATTTGTTTTAGAAAGCAACAGTACGGTATCTCTGTCAAGCAGTCAAAGTACGGTCGAATCAATTACAACTGAATTCACCACGAAAAGTAGCAGTTTTGCATCTTCACTAAACAGTGAAAGTACTATTGAATCAAGTAAAACTGAATCTACTGCAGAAAGTAGTAGTATTCCATTTTTGGCCAGCAGCCAAAGTACGGTCGAATCAAGTAGTACTGAATCTACTTCAGAAAGTAGTAGCAAACTTTCTTCACTAAGCAGTAAAAATACTTTCGAATCAAGTTCTACCGAATTTGTTTCAGAAAACGGCAGCACTGTATCTTTGTCGGACAGTCAAAGTACGGTCGAATTGAGCACTATTGAATCTACCTCTGAAAATAGTATTACATCTTTACTAAGCGGTGAAAGTACTGTCGAATTAAGTAAAACTGAATCATCTACAGAAAGTAGTAGTATTCCATCTTTGTCGAGCAGTCAACGTACAGTCGAATCAAGTATTACTGAATCTACATCGGAAAGTAGCAGCGTTACATCTTCACTAAGCAGTGAAAATACTGTCAAAACGAGTTCTACCGCATTTGTTTCAGAAAGTAGCAGTATTCCATTTTTTTCGAGCGGACAAAGTACGACCGAATCAAGTACTACTAAATCCACTTCAGAAAGTAGTAGTATTGGATCTTCACTAAGCAGTAAAAAAGCTATCGAATCAAGTAGCCTTGAATCTACTTTAGAAAGTAGCAGCATTGCCTCCTTACTAAGTAGTGAAAGTACAGTCAAACCAAGTAGTACTAAATCTACTTCAGAAAGTAGCAGTATTGCATATTCACTAAGTAGTGAAAGTAATATCGATTCAAGTAGAGATGAATCTCCTACCGAAAGTAGTAGTATTCCATATTTGCCGAGCAGTCAAAGTACCGCCGAATCAAGTACTACCGAATCAACCTCAGAAAGTAGCAGCATTGTCTCTTTACTAAGCAGTGCAAGTACTGTGGAAACGAGTTCTACATTTGTCTTAGAAAGTAGCAGTGTTGCATCTTTATTGAGCAGTCAAACTACGGTCGAATCAAGTACTACTGAATCTACTTTGGAAAGTAGTAGCATTGCTTCTTCACTAAGCAGTGATAACACTGTCAAATTAACTACAACACAACCTGTTTTAGAAAGTAGCAGTATTACACTTTTGTCAAGCAGTGAAAGTACGGTAGAACCAAGTACTGAATCCACCTCAGAAATTAGCAGAATTGAATTTTCGCTAAGCAGTGAAAGTACTATCAAATCAAGTACAACTGAATCTTCTACAGAAAGTAGTAGTATTCCATCTCTATTGAGCACTGAAAGTACAGTCAAATCAGGTACTACTGAATCAACATCAGAAAGTAGTGTCCCTTCATTAAGCAGTAAAAGTACAGTCGAATCAAGTTCTACCGCACTTGTTTCAGAAACTAACAGTATTGAATATTTGTCGAGCCGTCAAAGTACTGAATCCACCTCTGAAAGTAACAGCACGCCATCTTCACTAAGCAGCGAAAGCACTATCAAATTAAGTACTACTATATCAACCTCAGAAAATAGCAGCTTTACCTCTTCCTTAAGCAGTGAAAGCACTGTTGAATCGAAATCTGCTGAATTTGTTTCAGAAAGTAGCAGTACTGCATCTACAATAGGCAGTGAAGGTACAGTAGTTTTTAATAAAACCAAGTTTATGTTAGCATATAGTAGCACCTCTTTGTCATACCCAGAAAACTCAATACAATCTAATACTAGCAATGGGATTGACACTAATAGCATTGAAATTTCAACAAACAGCGAATTTACAATAGTATCTAACCTTGTCGCACTTTTATTTAATACTAGTAGCGTTTCATCTTCTGCAAGCAGTGAAACAACACTAGAATCCAATAGCACTGAATCTACTTTAACAATCAGAAGAGTTAAATCTTCACCAAGTCGTGATATTATAATGAAATACAGTACCATTGAATTTAGTTCGGGAACTAGTAGCATTGCATTTCCTTCAAGCAGTGAAGGTACAATAGAATCTGGTAACCCTGAATCTACTTTAGGATTAAGTAGTGTTGAACCCTCCCCAAAAATTGAAGTTACAACAGAATTCGGTACAAGTACATCTACTTTGGAAACTAGTAGCGTTGCATTTTCTCCTAGCAGTGAAGGTACAATGGAATCCAGTAGCACTGAATCTACTTCAGGATCAAGTAGTGTTGAGACTTCCCCAAAAAGTGAAGTTACAACAGAATTCGGTACAAGTACATCTACTTTGGAAACTAGTAGCGTTGTATTTTCTAGAAGCAGTGAAGGTACAATGGAATTTAGTAGCACTGAATCTACTTTAGAATCCAGTAGTGTTGAACCTTCCCCAAGAAATGAAGTTACAACAGAATTCGGTACAAGTACATCTACTTTCGAAACTAGTAGCGTTGTATTTTCTAAAAGCAGCGAAGGTACAATGGAATCTAGTAGCACTAAATCTACTTTAGAATTCAGAACTGTTGACCCTACCTCAAGAAGTGAAGTTACAACAGAATTCGGTACAAGTACATCTACTTTGGAAACTAGTAGCGTTGCATTTTCTCCAAGCAGTGAAGGTACAATGGAATCTATTAGCACTCAATCTACTTTAGGATCAAGTAGTGTTGAAACTTCCCCAAAAAGTGAAGTTACAACAGAATTCGGTACAAGTACATCTACTTTGAAACCTAGTAGCGTTGCATTTTCTCCAAGCAGTGAAGGTACAATGGAATCTAGTAGTACTAAATCTACTTTAGGATCAAGTAGTGTTGAGACTTCCCCAAGAAGTGAAGTTACAACAGAATTCGGTACAAGTACATCTACTTTGGAAACTAGTAGCGTTGCATTTTCTCCTAGCAGTAAAGTTACAATGGAATTTAGTAGCACTGAATCTACTTTAGAATCCAGTAGTGTTGAACCTTCCCCAAGAAGTGAAGTTACAACAGAATTCGGTACAAGTATTACTACTTTGGAACCTAGTAGCGTTGCATTTTCTCCAAGCAGTGAAGGTACAATGGAATCCAGTAGCACTGAATCTACCGTAGGATCAAGTAGTGTTGAAACTTTCCCAAAAAGTGAAGTTACAACAGAAATCGGTACAAGTACATCTACTTTGGAAACTAATAGCATTGCATTTTCTCCTAGCAATAAAGGTACAATGGAATTTAGTGGTACTAAATCTACTTTAGGATCAAGTAGTGTTGAAACTTCCCCAAAAAGTGAAGTTACAACAGAATTCGGTACAAGTACTACTACTTTGGAACCTAGTAGCGTTGCATTTTCTCCAAGCAGTGAAGGTACAATGGAATCTAGTAGTACTAAATCTACTTTAGGATCAACTAGTGTTGAGACTTCCCCAAAAAGTGAAGTTACAACAAAATTCGGTACAAGTACATCTACTTTGGAAACTAGTAGCGTTGCATTTTCTCCTAGCAGTGAAGGTACAATGGAATCCAGTAGCACTGAATCTACTTTAGGATCAAGTAGTGTTGAAACTTCCCCAAAAAGTGAAGTTACAACAAAATTCGGTACAAGTACATCTACTTTGGAAACTAGTAGCGTTGCATTTTCTCCTAGCAGTAAAGGTACAATGGAATTTAGTAGCACTAAATCTACTTTAGGATCAAGTAGTGTTGAGACTTACCCAAAAAGTGAAGTTACAACAGAATTCGGTACAAGTACCTCTACTTTGGAGACTAGTGGCGTTGCATTTTCTCCTAGCAGTAAAGGTACAATGGAATTTAGTAGCACTGAATCTACGTTAGGATCAAGTAGTGTTGAAACTTCTACAAAAAGTAAAGTTACAACAGAATTCGGTACAAGTACATCTACTTTGGAAACTAGTAGCGTTGCATTTTCTCCTAGCAGTAAAGGTACAATAGAATTTAGTAGCACTGAATCTACTTCAGGATCAAGTAGTGTTGAGACTTCCCCAAAAAGTGAAGTTACAACAGAATTCGGTACAAGTACATCTACTTTGGAACCTAGTAGCGTTGCATTTTCTCCAAGCAGTGAAGGTACAATAGAATCTAGTAGTACTAAATCTACTTTAGGATCAAGTAGTGTTGAGACTTCCCCAAGAAGTGAAGTTACAACAGAATTCGGTACAAGTACATCTACTTTGGAAACTAGTAGCGTTGCATTTTCTCCTAGCAGTAAAGGTACAATGGAATTTAGTAGCACTGAATCTACTTTAGAATCCAGTAGTGTTGAACCTTCCCCAAGAAGTGAAGTTACAACAGAATTCGGTACAAGTATTACTACTTTGGAACCTAGTAGCGTTGCATTTTCTCCAAGCAGTGAAGGTACAATGGAATCCAGTAGCACTGAATCTACTGTAGGATCAAGTAGTGTTGAAACTTTCCCAAAAAGTGAAGTTACAACAGAAATCGGTACAAGTACATCTACTTTGGAAACTAATAGCATTGCATTTTCTCCTAGCAATAAAGGTACAATGCAATCTAGTAGCACTGAATCTACTTTAGGATCAAGTAGTGTTGAAACTTCCCCAAAAAGTGAAGTTACAACAGAATTCGGTACAAGTACTACTACTTTGGAACCTAGTAGCGTTGCATTTTCTCCAAGCAGTGAAAGTACAATGGAATCTAGTAGTACTAAATCTACTTTAGGATCAACTAGTGTTCAGACTTCCCCAAAAAGTGAAGTTACAACAAAATTCGGTACAAGTACATCTACTTTGGAAACTAGTAGCGTTGCATTTTCTCCTAGCAGTGAAGGTACAATGGAATCCAGTAGCACTGAATCTACTTTAGGATCAAGTAGTGTTGAAACTTCCCCAAAAAGTGAAGTTACAACAAAATTCGGTACAAGTACATCTACTTTGGAAACTAGTAGCGTTGCATTTTCTCCTAGCAGTAAAGGTACAATGGAATTTAGTAGCACTGAATCTACTTTAGGATCAAGTAGTGTTGAGACTTCCCCAAAAAGTGAAGTTACAACAGAATTCGGTACAAGTACCTCTACTTTGGAGACTAGTGGCGTTGCATTTTCTCCTAGCAGTAAAGGTACAATGGAATTTAGTAGCACTGAATCTACGTTAGGATCAAGTAGTGTTGAAACTTCTACAAAAAGTAAAGTTACAACAGAATTCGGTACAAGTACATCTACTTTGGAAACTAGTAGCGTTGCATTTTCTCCTAGCAGTAAAGGTACAATAGAATTTAGTAGCACTCAATCTACTTTAGGATCAAGTAGTGTTGAAACTTACTCAAAAAATGAAGTTACAACAGAAGTCGGTACGAGTACATCTACTTTGGAAACTAGTAGCGTTGCAATTTCTACTAGCAGTGATGGTACAATGGAATCTAGTAGCACTCAATCTACTTTAGGATCAAGTAGTGTTGAAACTTCCCCAAAAAGTGAAGTTACAACAGAAGTCGGTACGAGTACATCTACTTTGGAACCTAGTAGCGTTGCATTTTCTCCAAGCAGTGAAGGTACAATGGAATCCAGTAGCACTGAATCTACTTTAGGATCAAGTATTGTTGAAAGTTCCCGAAAAAGTGAAGTTACAACAGAATTCGTTACAAGTACATCTACTTTGGAACCTAGTAGCGTTGCATTTTCTCCAAGCAGTGAAGGTAAAATGCAATTTAGTAGCACTGAATCTACTTTAGGATCAAGTAGTGTTGAAACTTCCCCAAAAAGTGAAGTTACAACAGAATTCGGTACAAGTACATCTACTTTGGAAACTAGTAGCGTTGTATTTTCTAGAAGCAGTGAAGGTACAATGGAATTTAGTAGCACTGAATCTACTTTAGAATCCAGTAGTGTTGAACCTTCCCCAAGAAATGAAGTTACAACAGAATTCGGTACAAGTACATCTACTTTCGAAACTAGTAGCGTTGTATTTTCTAAAACCAGCGAAGGTACAATGCAATCTAGTAGCACTGAATCTACTTTAGGATCAAGTAGTGTTGATACTTGCCCAAAAAGTGAAGTTACAACAGAATTCGGTACAAGTACATCTACTTTGGAACCTAGTAGCGTTGCATTTTCTCCAAGCAGTGAAGGTACAATGGAATCCAGTAGCACTGAATCTACTTTAGGATCAAGTAATGTTGAAACTTCCCCAAAAAGTGAAGTTACAACAGAAGTCGGTACAAGTACATCTACTTTGGAACCTAGTAGCGTTGCATTTTCTCCAAGCAGTGAAGGTATAATGCAATCTAGTAGCACTGAATCTACTTTAGGATCAAGTAGTGTTGATACTTCCCCAAAAAGTGAAGTTACAACAGAATTCGGTACAAGTGCATCTACTTTGGAACCTAGTAGCGTTGCATTTTCTCCAAGCAGTGAAGGTACAATGCAATCTAGTAGCACTGAATCTACTTTAGGATCAAGTAGTGTTGATACTTCCCCAAAAAGTGAAGTTACAACTGAATTCGGTACAAGTACATCTACTTTGGAACCTAGTAGCGTTGCATTTTCTCCAAGCAGTGAAGGTACAATGCAATCTAGTAGCACTGAATCTACTTTAGGATCAAGTAGTGTTGATACTTCTCCAAAAAGTGAAGTTACAACAGAATTCGGTACAAGTACATCTACTTTGGAACCTAGTAGCGTTGAATTTTCTCCAAGCAGTGAAGGTACAATGCAATCTAGTAGCACTGAATCTACTTTAGGATCAAGTAGTGTTGATACTTCCCCAAAAAGTGAAGTTACAACAGAAGTCGGTACAAGTACATCTACTTTGGAACCTAGTAGCGTTGCATTTTCTCCAAGCAGTGAAGGTACAATGCAATCTAGTAGCACTGAATCTACTTTAGGATCAAGAAGTGTTGAAACTTCCCCAAAAAGTGAAGTTGCAACAGAATTCGGTACAAGTACATCTACTTTGGAACCTAGTAGGGTTGAATTTTCTCCAAGCAGTGAAGGTACAATGCAATCTAGTACCACTGAATCTACTTTAGGATCAAGTAATGTTGATACTTCCCCAAAAAGTGAAGTTACAACAGAAGTCGGTACAAGTACATCTACTTTGGAACCTAGTAGCGTTGCATTTTCTCCAAGCAGTGAAGGTACAATGCAATCTGGTAGCACTGAATCTACTTTAGGATCAAGTAGTGTTGATACTTCCCCAAAAAGTGAAGTTACAACAGAAGTCGGTACAAGTACATCTACTTTGGAACCTAGTAGCGTTGCATTTTCTCCAAGCAGTGAAGGTACAATGGAATCCAGTAGCACTGAATCTACTTTAGGATCAAGTAGTGTTGATACTTCCCCAAAAAGTGAAGTTACAACAGAAGTCGGTACAAGTACATCTACTTTGGAACCTAGTAGCGTTGCATTTTCTCCAAGCAGTGAAGGTACAATGCAATCTAGTAGCACTGAATCTACTTTAGGATCAAGTAGTGTTGAAACTTCCCCAAAAAGTGAAGTTACAACAGAATTCGGTACAAGTACTACTACTTTGGAACCTAGTAGCGTTGCATTTTCTCCAAGCAGTGAAAGTACAATGGAATCTAGTAGTACTAAATCTACTTTAGGATCAACTAGTGTTCAGACTTCCCCAAAAAGTGAAGTTACAACAAAATTCGGTACAAGTACATCTACTTTGGAAACTAGTAGCGTTGCATTTTCTCCTAGCAGTGAAGGTACAATGGAATCCAGTAGCACTGAATCTACTTTAGGATCAAGTAGTGTTGAAACTTCCCCAAAAAGTAAAGTTACAACAAAATTCGGTACAAGTACATCTACTTTGGAAACTAGTAGCGTTGCATTTTCTCCTAGCAGTAAAGGTACAATGGAATTTAGTAGCACTGAATCTACTTTAGGATCAAGTAGTGTTGAGACTTCCCCAAAAAGTGAAGTTACAACAGAATTCGGTACAAGTACCTCTACTTTGGAGACTAGTGGCGTTGCATTTTCTCCTAGCAGTAAAGGTACAATGGAATTTAGTAGCACTGAATCTACGTTAGGATCAAGTAGTGTTGAAACTTCTACAAAAAGTAAAGTTACAACAGAATTCGGTACAAGTACATCTACTTTGGAAACTAGTAGCGTTGCATTTTCTCCTAGCAGTAAAGGTACAATAGAATTTAGTAGCACTGAATCTACTTTAGTATCAAGTAGTGTTGAAACTTCCCCAAAAAGTGAAGTTACAACAAAATTCGGTACAAGTACATCTACTTTGGAAACTAGTAGCGTTGCAATTTCTACTAGCAGTGATGGTACAATGGAATCTAGTAGCACTCAATCTACTTTAGGATCAAGTAGTGTTGAAACTTACTCAAAAAATGAAGTTACAACAGAAGTCGGTACGAGTACATTTACTTTGGAAACTAGTAGCGTTGCAATTTCTACTAGCAGTGATGGTACAATGGAATCTAGTAGCACTCAATCTACTTTAGGATCAAGTAGTGTTGCAACTTCCCCAAAAAGTGAAGTTACAACAGAAGTCGGTACAAGTACATCTACTTTGGAACCTAGTAGCGTTGCATTTTCTCCAAGCAGTGAAGGTACAATGGAATCCAGTAGCACTGAATCTACTTTAGGATCAAGTATTGTTGAAAGTTCCCGAAAAAGTGAAGTTACAACAGAATTCGTTACAAGTACATCTACTTTGGAACCTAGTAGCGTTGCATTTTCTCCAAGCAGTGAAGGTAAAATGCAATTTAGTAGCACTGAATCTACTTTAGGATCAAGTAGTGTTGAAACTTCCCCAAAAAGTGAAGTTACAACAGAATTCGGTACAAGTACATCTACTTTGGAAACTAGTAGCGTTGTATTTTCTAGAAGCAGTGAAGGTACAATGGAATTTAGTAGCACTGAATCTACTTTAGAATCCAGTAGTGTTGAACCTTCCCCAAGAAATGAAGTTACAACAGAATTCGGTACAAGTACATCTACTTTCGAAACTAGTAGCGTTGTATTTTCTAAAACCAGCGAAGGTACAATGCAATCTAGTAGCACTGAATCTACTTTAGGATCAAGTAGTGTTGATACTTCCCCAAAAAGTGAAGTTACAACAGAATTCGGTACAAGTACATCTACTTTGGAACCTAGTAGCGTTGCATTTTCTCCAAGCAGCGAAGGTACAATGGAATCCAGTAGCACTGAATCTACTTTAGGATCAAGTAATGTTGAAACTTCCCCAAAAAGTGAAGTTACAACAGAAGTCGGTACAAGTACATCTACTTTGGAACCTAGTAGCGTTGCATTTTCTCCAAGCAGTGAAGGTATAATGCAATCTAGTAGCACTGAATCTACTTTAGGATCAAGTAGTGTTGATACTTCCCCAAAAAGTGAAGTTACAACAGAATTCGGTACAAGTACATCTACTTTGGAACCTAGTAGCGTTGCATTTTCTCCAAGCAGTGAAGGTACAATGCAATCTAGTAGCACTGAATCTACTTTAGGATCAAGTAGTGTTGATACTTCCCCAAAAAGTGAAGTTACAACTGAATTCGGTACAAGTACATCTACTTTGGAACCTAGTAGCGTTGCATTTTCTCCAAGCAGTGAAGGTACAATGCAATCTAGTAGCACTGAATCTACTTTAGGATCAAGTAGTGTTGATACTTCCCCAAAAAGTGAAGTTACAACAGAAGTCGGTACAAGTACATCTACTTTGGAACCTAGTAGCGTTGCATTTTCTCCGAGCAGTGAAGGTACAATGCAATCTAGTAGCACTGAATCTACTTTAGGATCAAGAAGTGTTGAAACTTCCCCAAAAAGTGAAGTTGCAACAGAATTCGGTACAAGTACATCTACTTTGGAACCTAGTAGGGTTGAATTTTCTCCAAGCAGTGAAGGTACAATGCAATCTAGTACCACTGAATCTACTTTAGGATCAAGTAATGTTGATACTTCCCCAAAAAGTGAAGTTACAACAGAAGTCGGTACAAGTACATCTACTTTGGAACCTAGTAGCGTTGCATTTTCTCCAAGCAGTGAAGGTACAATGCAATCTAGTAGCACTGAATCTACTTTAGGATCAAGAAGTGTTGAAACTTCCCCAAAAAGTGAAGTTGCAACAGAATTCGGTACAAGTACATCTACTTTGGAACCTAGTAGGGTTGAATTTTCTCCAAGCAGTGAAGGTACAATGCAATCTAGTACCACTGAATCTACTTTAGGATCAAGTAATGTTGATACTTCCCCAAAAAGTGAAGTTACAACAGAAGTCGGTACAAGTACATCTACTTTGGAACCTAGTAGCGTTGCATTTTCTCCAAGCAGTGAAGGTACAATGCAATCTAGTAGCATTGGATCTACTTTAGGATCAAGTAGTGTTGCGACTTCCCCAAAAAGTGAAGTTACAACAGAATTCGGTACAAGTACATCTACTTTGGAACCTAGTAGCGTTGCATTTTCTCCAAGCAGTGAAGGTACAATGCAATCTAGTAGCACTGAATCTACTTTAGGATCAAGTAGTGTTGCGACTTCCCCAAAAAGTGAAGTTACAACAAAATTCGGTACAAGTACATCTACTTTGGAACCTAGTAGCGTTGCATTTTCTCCAAGCAGTGAAGGTACAATGGAATCCAGTAGCACTGAATCTACTTTAGGATCAAGTAGTGTTGCAACTCTCCCAAAAAGTGAAGTTACAACAGAAGTCGGTACAAGTACATCTACTTTGGAACCTAGTAGCGTTGCATTTTCTCCAAGCAGTCAAGGTACAATGCAATCTAGTAGCACTGAATCTACTTTAGGATCAAGTAGTGTTGCAACTTCCCCAAAAAGTGAAGTTACAACAGAATTCGGTACAAGTACATCTACTTTGGAACCTAGTAGCGTTGCATTTTCTCCAAGCAGTGAAGGTACAATGCAATCTAGTAGCACTGAATCTACTTTAGGATCAAGTAGTGTTGCGACTTCCCCAAAAAGTGAAGTTACAACAAAATTCGGTACAAGTACATCTACTTTGGAACCTAGTAGCGTTGCATTTTCTCCAAGCAGTGAAGGTACAATGGAATCCAGTAGCACTGAATCTACTTTAGGATCAAGTAGTGTTGCGACTTCCCCAAAAAGTGAAGTTACAACAGAAGTCGGTACAAGTACATCTACTTTGGAACCTAGTAGCGTTGCATTTTCTCCAAGCAGTCAAGGTACAATGCAATCTAGTAGCACTGAATCTACTTTAGGATCAAGTAGTGTTGCAACTTCCCCAAAAAGTGAAGTTACAACAGAATTCGGTACAAGTACATTTACTTTGGAACCTAGTAGCGTTGCATTTTCTCCAAGCCGTGAAAGTACAATGGAATCAAGTAGCACTGAATCTACTTTAGGATCAAGTAGTGTTGCGACTTCCCCAAAAAGTGAAGTTACAACAGAAGTCGGTACAAGTACATCTACTTTGGAACCTAGTAGCGTTGCATTTTCTCCAAGCAGTCAAGGTACAATGCAATCTAGTAGCACTGAATCTACTTTAGGATCAAGTAGTGTTGCAACTTCCCCAAAAAGTGAAGTTACAACAGAATTCGGTACAAGTACATCTACTTTGGAACCTAGTAGCGTTGCATTTTCTCCAAGCAGTGAAAGTACAATGGAATCCAGTAGCACTGAATCTACTTTAGGATCAAGTAGTGTTGCGACTTCCCCAAAAAGTGAAGTTACAACAGAAGTCGGTACAAGTACATCTACTTTGGAACCTAGTAGCGTTGCATTTTCTCCAAGCAGTCAAGGTACAATGCAATCTAGTAGCACTGAATCTACTTTAGGATCAAGTAGTGTTGCAATTTCCCCAAAAAGTGAAGTTACAACAGAAGTCGGTACAAGTACATCTGCTTTGGAACCTAGTAGCGTCGCATTTTCTCCAAGCAGTGAAGGTACAATGCAATCCAGTAGCACTGAATCTACTTTAGGATCAAGTAGTGTTGCGACTTCCCCAAAAAGTGAATTTACAACAGAATTTGGTACAAGTACATCTACTTTGGAACCTAGTAGTGTTGCATTTTCTCCAAGCAGTGAAGGTACAATGGAATCCAGTAGCACTGAATCTACTTTAGGATCAAGTAGTGTTGCGACTTCCCCAAAAGGTGAAGTTACAACAGAATTCGGTACAACTACATTTACTTTGGAACCTAGTAGCGTTGCATTTTCTCCAAGCAGTGAAGGTACAATGCAATCTAGTAGCACTGAATCTACTTTAGGATCAAGTAGTGTTGAAACTCTCCCAAAAAGTGAAATTACAACAGAAGTCGGTACAAGTACATCTACTTTGGTACCTAGTAGCGTTGCATTTTCTCCAAGCAGTGAAGGTACAATGCAATTTAGTAGCACTGAATTTACTTTAGGATCAAGTAGTGTTGCGACTTCCCCAAAAAGTGAAGTTACAACAGAATTTGGTACAAGTACATCTACTTTGGAACCTAGTAGCGTTGAATTTTCTCCAAGCAGTGAAGGTACAATGCAATCTAGTAGCACTGAATCTACTTTAGGATCAAGTAGTTTTGCGACTTCCCCAAAAAGTGAAGTTACAACAGAAGTCGGTACAAGTACATCTACTTTGGAACTTGGTAGCGTTGCATTTTCTCCAAGCAGTGAAGGTACAATGCAATCTAGTAGCACTGAATCTACTTTAGGATCAAGTAGTGTTGAAACTTCCCCAAAAAGTGAAGTTACAACAGAAGTCGGTACAAGTACATCTACTTTGGAACCTAGTAGCGTTGCATTTTCTCCAAGCAGTGAAGGTACAATGCAATCTAGTAGCACTGAATCTACTTTAGGATCAAGTAGTGTTGCGACTTCCCAAAAAGTAAAGTTACAACAGAATTCGGTACAAGTACATCTACTTTGGAACCTAGTAGCGTTGCATTTTCTCCAAGCAGTGAAGGTACAATGCAATCTAGTAGCACTGAATCTACTTTAGGATCAAGTAGTGTTGCGACTTCCCCAAAAAGTGAAGTTACAACAGAATTCGGTACAAGTACATTTACTTTGGAACCTAGTAGCGTTGCATTTTCTCCAAGCAGTGAAGGTACAATGCAATCTAGTAGCACTGAATCTACTTTAGGATCAAGTAGTGTTGCGACTTCCCCAAAAAGTGAAGTTACAACAGAATTTGGTACAAGTACATCTACTTTGGAACCTAGTAGCGTTGAATTTTCTCCAAGCAGTGAAGGTACAATGCAATCTAGTAGCACTGAATCTACTTTAGGATCAAGTAGTTTTGCGACTTCCCCAAAAAGTGAAGTTACAACAGAAGTCGGTACAAGTACATCTACTTTGGAACTTGGTAGCGTTGCATTTTCTCCAAGCAGTGAAGGTACAATGCAATCTAGTAGCACTGAATCTACTTTAGGATCAAGTAGTGTTGAAACTTCCCCAAAAAGTGAAGTTACAACAGAAGTCGGTACAAGTACATCTACTTTGGAACCTAGTAGCGTTGCATTTTCTCCAAGCAGTGAAGGTACAATGCAATCTAGTAGCACTGAATCTACTTTAGGATCAAGTAGTGTTGCGACTTCCCCAAAAAGTAAAGTTACAACAGAATTCGGTACAAGTACATCTACTTTGGAACCTAGTAGCGTTGCATTTTCTCCAAGCAGTGAAGGTACAATGCAATCTAGTAGCACTGAATCTACTTTAGGATCAAGTAGTGTTGCGACTTCCCCAAAAAGTGAAGTTACAACAGAATTCGGTACAAGTACATTTACTTTGGAACCTAGTAGCGTTGCATTTTCTCCAAGCAGCGAAGGTACAATGCAATCTAGTAGCACTGAATTTACTTTAGGATCAAGTAGTGTTGAAACATCCCCAAAAAGTGAAGTTACAACAGAAGTCGGTACAAGTACATCTACTTTGGTACCTAGTAGCGTTGCATTTTCTCCAAGCAGTGAAGGTACAATGCAATCTAGTAGCACTGAATCTACTTTAGGATCAAGTAGTGTTGCGACTTCCCCAAAAAGTGAAGTTACAACAGAAGTCGGTACAAGTACATCTACTTTGGAACCTAGTAGCGTTGCATTTTCTCCAAGCAGTGAAGGTACAATGCAATCTAGTAGCACTGAATCTACTTTAGGATCAAGTAGTGTTGCGACTTCCCCAAAAGGTGAAGTTACAACAGAATTCGGTACAACTACATTTACTTTGGAACCTAGTAGCGTTACATTTTCTCTAAGCAGTGAAGGTACAATGCAATCTAGTAGCACTGAATCTACTTTAGGATCAAGTAGTGTTGCGACTTCCCCAAAAAGTGAAGTTACAACAGAAGTCGGTACAAGTACATCTACTTTGGAACTTGGTACCGTTGCATTTTCTCCAAGCAGTGAAGGTACAATGCAATCTAGTAGCACTGAATCTACTTTAGGATCAAGTAGTGTTGAAACTTCCCCAAAAAGTGAAGTTACAACAGAAGTCGGTACAAGTACATCTACTTTGGAACCTAGTAGCGTTGCATTTTCTCCAAGCAGTGAAGGTTCAATGCAATCTAGTAGCACTGAATCTACTTTAGGATCAAGTAGTGTTGCGACTTCCCCAAAAAGTAAAGTTACAACAGAATTCGGTACAAGTACATCTACTTTGGAACCTAGTAGCGTTGCATTTTCTCCAAGCAGTGAAGGTACAATGCAATCTAGTAGCATTGGATCTACTTTAGGATCAAGTAGTGTTGCGACTTCCCCAAAAAGTGAAGTTACAACAGAATTCGGTACAAGTACATCTACTTTGGAACCTAGTAGCGTTGCATTTTCTCCAAGCAGTGAAGGTACAATGCAATCTAGTAGCACTGAATCTACTTTAGGATCAAGTAGTGTTGCGACTTCCCCAAAAAGTGAAGTTACAACAGAATTCGGTACAAGTACATCTACTTTGGAACCTAGTAGCGTTGCATTTTCTCCAAGCAGTGAAGGTACAATGGAATCCAGTTGCACTGAATCTACTTTAGGATCAAGTAGTGTTGCGACTTCCCCAAAAAGTGAAGTTACAACAGAAGTCGGTACAAGTACATCTACTTTGGAACCTAGTAGCGTTGCATTTTCTCCAAGCAGTCAAGGTACAATGCAATCTAGTAGCACTGAATCTACTTTAGGATCAAGTAGTGTTGCAACTTCCCCAAAAAGTGAAGTTACAACAGAATTCGGTACAAGTACATTTACTTTGGAACCTAGTAGCGTTGCATTTTCTCCAAGCAGTGAAAGTACAATGGAATCCAGTAGCACTGAATCTACTTTAGGATCAAGTAGTGTTGCGACTTCCCCAAAAAGTGAAGTTACAACAGAAGTCGGTACAAGTACATCTACTTTGGAACCTAGTAGCGTTGCATTTTCTCCAAGCAGTCAAGGTACAATGCAATCTAGTAGCACTGAATCTACTTTAGGATCAAGTAGTGTTGCAACTTCCCCAAAAAGTGAAGTTACAACAGAATTCGGTACAAGTACATCTACTTTGGAACCTAGTAGCGTTGCATTTTCTCTAAGCAGTGAAAGTACAATGGAATCCAGTAGCACTGAATCTACTTTAGGATCAAGTAGTGTTGCGACTTCCCCAAAAAGTGAAGTTACAACAGAATTCGGTACAAGTACATCTACTTTGGAACCTAGTAGCGTTGCATTTTCTCCAAGCAGTCAAGGTACAATGCAATCTAGTAGCACTGAATCTACTTTAGGATCAAGTAGTGTTGCAACTTCCCCAAAAAGTGAAGTTACAACAGAAGTCGGTACAAGTACATCTGCTTTGGAACCTAGTAGCGTTGCATTTTCTCCAAGCAGTGAAGGTACAATGCAATCCAGTAGCACTGAATCTACTTTAGGATCAAGTAGTGTTGCGACTTCCCCAAAAAGTGAATTTACAACAGAATTTGGTACAAGTACATCTACTTTGGAACCTAGTAGTGTTGCATTTTCTCCAAGCAGTGAAGGTACAATGGAATCCAGTAGCACTGAATCTACTTTAGGATCAAGTAGTGTTGCGACTTCCCAAAAAGTGAAGTTACAACAGAAGTCGGTACAAGTACATCTACTTTGGAACCTAGTAGCGTTGCATTTTCTCCAAGCAGTGAAGGTACAATGCAATCTAGTAGCACTGAATCTACTTTAGGATCAAGTAGTGTTACGACTTCCCCAAAAGGTGAAGTTACAACAGAATTCGGTACAACTACATTTACTTTGGAACCTAGTAGCGTTGCATTTTCTCCAAGCAGTGAAGGTACAATGCAATCTAGTAGCACTGAATCTACTTTAGGATCAAGTAGTGTTGAAACTCTCCCAAAAAGTGAAATTACAACAGAAGTCGGTACAAGTACATCTACTTTGGAACCTAGTAGCGTTGCATTTTCTCCAAGCAGTGAAGGTACAATGCAATCTAGTAGCACTGAATTTACTTTAGGATCAAGTAGTGTTGAAACATCCCCAAAAAGTGAAGTTACAACAGAAGTCGGTACAAGTACATCTACTTTGGTACCTAGTAGCGTTGCATTTTCTCCAAGCAGTGAAGGTACAATGCAATTTAGTAGCACTGAATTTACTTTAGGATCAAGTAGTGTTGCGACTTCCCCAAAAAGTGAAGTTACAACAGAATTTGGTACAAGTACATCTACTTTGGAACCTAGTAGCGTTGAATTTTCTCCAAGCAGTGAAGGTACAATGCAATCTAGTAGCACTGAATCTACTTTAGGATCAAGTAGTTTTGCGACTTTCCCAAAAAGTGAAGTTACAACAGAAGTCGGTACAAGTACATCTACTTTGGAACTTGGTAGCGTTGCATTTTCTCCAAGCAGTGAAGGTACAATGCAATCTAGTAGCACTGAATCTACTTTAGGATCAAGTAGTGTTGAAACTTCCCCAAAAAGTGAAGTTACAACAGAAGTCGGTACAAGTACATCTACTTTGGAACCTAGTAGCGTTGCATTTTCTCCAAGCAGTGAAGGTACAATGCAATCTAGTAGCACTGAATCTACTTTAGGATCAAGTAGTGTTGCGACTTCCCCAAAAAGTAAAGTTACAACAGAATTCGGTACAAGTACATCTACTTTGGAACCTAGTAGCGTTGCATTTTCTCCAAGCAGTGAAGGTACAATGCAATCTAGTAGCACTGAATCTACTTTAGGATCAAGTAGTGTTGCGACTTCCCCAAAAAGTGAAGTTACAACAGAATTCGGTACAAGTACATTTACTTTGGAACCTAGTAGCGTTGCATTTTCTCCAAGCAGTGAAAGTACAATGGAATCCAGTAGCACTGAATCTACTTTAGGATCAAGTAGTGTTGCGACTTCCCCAAAAAGTGAAGTTACAACAGAAGTCGGTACAAGTACATCTACTTTGGAACCTAGTAGCGTTGCATTTTCTCCAAGCAGTCAAGGTACAATGCAATCTAGTAGCACTGAATCTACTTTAGGATCAAGTAGTGTTGCAACTTCCCCAAAAGTGAAGTTACAACAGAATTCGGTACAAGTACATCTACTTTGGAACCTAATAGCGTTGCATTTTCGCCAAGCAGTGAAAGTACAATGGAATCCAGTAGCACTGAATCTACTTTAGGATCAAGTAGTGTTGCGACTTCCCCAAAAAGTGAAGTTACAACAGAATTCGGTACAAGTACATCTACTTTGGAACCTAGTAGCGTTGCATTTTCTCCAAGCAGTGAAAGTACAATGCAATCTAGTAGCACTGAATCTACTTTAGGATCAAGTAGTGTTGCGACTTCCCCAAAAGTGAAGTTACAACAGAATTCGGTACAAGTACATTTACTTTGGAACCTAGTAGCGTTGCATTTTCTCCAAGCAGTGAAAGTACAATGGAATCCAGTAGCACTGAATCTACTTTAGGATCAAGTAGTGTTGCGACTTCCCCAAAAAGTGAAGTTACAACAGAAGTCGGTACAAGTAAATCTACTTTGGAACCTAGTAGCGTTGCATTTTCTCCAAGCAGTCAAGGTACAATGCAATCTAGTAGCACTGAATCTACTTTAGGATCAAGTAGTGTTGCAACTTCCCCAAAAGTGAAGTTACAACAGAAGTCGGTACAAGTACATCTACTTTGGAACCTAGTAGCGTTGCATTTTCTCCAAGCAGTCAAGGTACAATGCAATCTAGTAGCACTGAATCTACTTTAGGATCAAGTAGTGTTGCAACTTCCCCAAAAAGTGAAGTTACAACAGAATTCGGTACAAGTACATCTACTTTGGAACCTAGTAGCGTTGCATTTTCTCCAAGCAGTGAAGGTACAATGCAATCTAGTAGCACTGAATCTACTTTAGGATCAAGTAGTGTTGCGACTTCCCCAAAAAGTGAAGTTACAACAGAATTCGGTACAAGTACATTTACTTTGGAACCTAGTAGCGTTGCATTTTCTCCAAGCAGTGAAAGTACAATGGAATCCAGTAGCACTGAATCTACTTTAGGATCAAGTAGTGTTGCGACTTCCCCAAAAAGTGAAGTTACAACAGAAGTCGGTACAAGTACATCTACTTTGGAACCTAGTAGCGTTGCAATTTCTCCAAGCAGTCAAGGTACAATGCAATCTAGTAGCACTGAATCTACTTTAGGATCAAGTAGTGTTGCAACTTCCCCAAAAAGTGAAGTTACAACAGAATTCGGTACAAGTACATCTACTTTGGAACCTAGTAGCGTTGCATTTTCTCCAAGCAGTGAAAGTACAATGGAATCCAGTAGCACTGAATCTACTTTAGGATCAAGTAGTGTTGCGACTTCCCCAAAAAGTGAAGTTACAACAGAAGTCGGTACAAGTACATCTACTTTGGAACCTAGTAGCGTTGCATTTTCTCCAAGCAGTGAAGGTACAATGCAATCTAGTAGCACTGAATCTACTTTAGGATCAAGTAGTGTTGCGACTTGCCCAAAAATTGAAGTTACAACAGAAGTCGGTACAAGTACATCTACTTTGGAACTTGGTACCGTTGCATTTTCTCCAAGCAGTGAAGGTACAATGCAATCTAGTAGCACTGAATCTACTTTAGGATCAAGTAGTGTTGCGACTTCCCCAAAAAGTGAAGTTACAACAGAAGTCGGTACAAGTACATCTACTTTGGAACCTAGTAGCGTTGCATTTTCTCCAAGCAGTGAAGGTACAATGCAATCTAGTAGCACTGAATCTACTTTAGGATCAAGTAGTGTTGCGACTTCCCAAAAAGTGAAGTTACAACAGAAGTCGGTACAAGTACATCTACTTTGGAACCTAGTAGCGTTGCATTTTCTCCAAGCAGTGAAGGTACAATGCAATCTAGTAGCACTGAATCTACTTTAGGATCAAGTAGTGTTGCGACTTCCCAAAAGGTGAAGTTACAACAGAATTCGGTACAACTACATTTACTTTGGAACCTAGTAGCGTTACATTTTCTCTAAGCAGTGAAGGTACAATGCAATCTAGTAGCACTGAATCTACTTTAGGATCAAGTAGTGTTGCGACTTCCCCAAAAAGTGAAGTTACAACAGAAGTCGGTACAAGTACATCTACTTTGGAACTTGGTACCGTTGCATTTTCTCCAAGCAGTGAAGGTACAATGCAATCTAGTAGCACTGAATCTACTTTAGGATCAAGTAGTGTTGAAACTTCCCCAAAAAGTGAAGTTACAACAGAAGTCGGTACAAGTACATCTACTTTGGAACCTAGTAGCGTTGCATTTTCTCCAAGCAGTGAAGGTTCAATGCAATCTAGTAGCACTGAATCTACTTTAGGATCAAGTAGTGTTGCGACTTCCCCAAAAAGTAAAGTTACAACAGAATTCGGTACAAGTACATCTACTTTGGAACCTAGTAGCGTTGCATTTTCTCCAAGCAGTGAAGGTACAATGGAATCTAGTAGCACTGAATCTACTTTAGGATCAAGTAGTGTTGCGACTTCCCCAAAAAGTGAAGTTACAACAGAATTCGGTACAAGTACATCTACTTTGGAACCTAGTAGCGTTGCATTTTCTCCAAGCAGTGAAGGTACAATGCAATCTAGTAGCACTGAATCTACTTTAGGATCAAGTAGTGTTGCGACTTCCCCAAAAAGTGAAGTTACAACAGAATTCGGTACAAGTACATCTACTTTGGAACCTAGTAGCGTTGCATTTTCTCCAAGCAGTGAAGGTACAATGGAATCCAGTTGCACTGAATCTACTTTAGGATCAAGTAGTGTTGCGACTTCCCCAAAAAGTGAAGTTACAACAGAAGTCGGTACAAGTACATCTACTTTGGAACCTAGTAGCGTTGCATTTTCTCCAAGCAGTCAAGGTACAATGCAATCTAGTAGCACTGAATCTACTTTAGGATCAAGTAGTGTTGCAACTTCCCAAAAAGTGAAGTTACAACAGAATTCGGTACAAGTACATTTACTTTGGAACCTAGTAGCGTTGCATTTTCTCCAAGCAGTGAAAGTACAATGGAATCCAGTAGCACTGAATCTACTTTAGGATCAAGTAGTGTTGCGACTTCCCCAAAAAGTGAAGTTACAACAGAAGTCGGTACAAGTACATCTACTTTGGAACCTAGTAGCGTTGCATTTTCTCCAAGCAGTCAAGGTACAATGCAATCTAGTAGCACTGAATCTACTTTAGGATCAAGTAGTGTTGCAACTTCCCCAAAAAGTGAAGTTACAACAGAATTCGGTACAAGTACATCTACTTTGGAACCTAGTAGCGTTGCATTTTCTCTAAGCAGTGAAAGTACAATGGAATCCAGTAGCACTGAATCTACTTTAGGATCAAGTAGTGTTGCGACTTCCCCAAAAAGTGAAGTTACAACAGAATTCGGTACAAGTACATCTACTTTGGAACCTAGTAGCGTTGCATTTTCTCCAAGCAGTCAAGGTACAATGCAATCTAGTAGCACTGAATCTACTTTAGGATCAAGTAGTGTTGCAACTTCCCCAAAAAGTGAAGTTACAACAGAAGTCGGTACAAGTACATCTGCTTTGGAACCTAGTAGCGTTGCATTTTCTCCAAGCAGTGAAGGTACAATGCAATCCAGTAGCACTGAATCTACTTTAGGATCAAGTAGTGTTGCGACTTCCCCAAAAAGTGAATTTACAACAGAATTTGGTACAAGTACATCTACTTTGGAACCTAGTAGTGTTGCATTTTCTCCAAGCAGTGAAGGTACAATGGAATCCAGTAGCACTGAATCTACTTTAGGATCAAGTAGTGTTGCGACTTCCCCAAAAAGTGAAGTTACAACAGAAGTCGGTACAAGTACATCTACTTTGGAACCTAGTAGCGTTGCATTTTCTCCAAGCAGTGAAGGTACAATGCAATCTAGTAGCACTGAATCTACTTTAGGATCAAGTAGTGTTACGACTTCCCCAAAAGGTGAAGTTACAACAGAATTCGGTACAACTACATTTACTTTGGAACCTAGTAGCGTTGCATTTTCTCCAAGCAGTGAAGGTACAATGCAATCTAGTAGCACTGAATCTACTTTAGGATCAAGTAGTGTTGAAACTCTCCCAAAAAGTGAAATTACAACAGAAGTCGGTACAAGTACATCTACTTTGGAACCTAGTAGCGTTGCATTTTCTCCAAGCAGTGAAGGTACAATGCAATCTAGTAGCACTGAATTTACTTTAGGATCAAGTAGTGTTGAAACATCCCCAAAAAGTGAAGTTACAACAGAAGTCGGTACAAGTACATCTACTTTGGTACCTAGTAGCGTTGCATTTTCTCCAAGCAGTGAAGGTACAATGCAATTTAGTAGCACTGAATTTACTTTAGGATCAAGTAGTGTTGCGACTTCCCCAAAAAGTGAAGTTACAACAGAATTTGGTACAAGTACATCTACTTTGGAACCTAGTAGCGTTGAATTTTCTCCAAGCAGTGAAGGTACAATGCAATCTAGTAGCACTGAATCTACTTTAGGATCAAGTAGTTTTGCGACTTCCCCAAAAAGTGAAGTTACAACAGAAGTCGGTACAAGTACATCTACTTTGGAACTTGGTAGCGTTGCATTTTCTCCAAGCAGTGAAGGTACAATGCAATCTAGTAGCACTGAATCTACTTTAGGATCAAGTAGTGTTGAAACTTCCCCAAAAAGTGAAGTTACAACAGAAGTCGGTACAAGTACATCTACTTTGGAACCTAGTAGCGTTGCATTTTCTCCAAGCAGTGAAGGTACAATGCAATCTAGTAGCACTGAATCTACTTTAGGATCAAGTAGTGTTGCGACTTCCCCAAAAAGTAAAGTTACAACAGAATTCGGTACAAGTACATCTACTTTGGAACCTAGTAGCGTTGCATTTTCTCCAAGCAGTGAAGGTACAATGCAATCTAGTAGCACTGAATCTACTTTAGGATCAAGTAGTGTTGCGACTTCCCCAAAAAGTGAAGTTACAACAGAATTCGGTACAAGTACATTTACTTTGGAACCTAGTAGCGTTGCATTTTCTCCAAGCAGTGAAAGTACAATGGAATCCAGTAGCACTGAATCTACTTTAGGATCAAGTAGTGTTGCGACTTCCCCAAAAAGTGAAGTTACAACAGAAGTCGGTACAAGTACATCTACTTTGGAACCTAGTAGCGTTGCATTTTCTCCAAGCAGTCAAGGTACAATGCAATCTAGTAGCACTGAATCTACTTTAGGATCAAGTAGTGTTGCAACTTCCCCAAAAAGTGAAGTTACAACAGAATTCGGTACAAGTACATCTACTTTGGAACCTAATAGCGTTGCATTTTCGCCAAGCAGTGAAAGTACAATGGAATCCAGTAGCACTGAATCTACTTTAGGATCAAGTAGTGTTGCGACTTCCCCAAAAAGTGAAGTTACAACAGAATTCGGTACAAGTACATCTACTTTGGAACCTAGTAGCGTTGCATTTTCTCCAAGCAGTGAAAGTACAATGCAATCTAGTAGCACTGAATCTACTTTAGGATCAAGTAGTGTTGCGACTTCCCCAAAAAGTGAAGTTACAACAGAATTCGGTACAAGTACATTTACTTTGGAACCTAGTAGCGTTGCATTTTCTCCAAGCAGTGAAAGTACAATGGAATCCAGTAGCACTGAATCTACTTTAGGATCAAGTAGTGTTGCGACTTCCCCAAAAAGTGAAGTTACAACAGAAGTCGGTACAAGTAAATCTACTTTGGAACCTAGTAGCGTTGCATTTTCTCCAAGCAGTCAAGGTACAATGCAATCTAGTAGCACTGAATCTACTTTAGGATCAAGTAGTGTTGCAACTTCCCCAAAAAGTGAAGTTACAACAGAAGTCGGTACAAGTACATCTACTTTGGAACCTAGTAGCGTTGCATTTTCTCCAAGCAGTCAAGGTACAATGCAATCTAGTAGCACTGAATCTACTTTAGGATCAAGTAGTGTTGCAACTTCCCCAAAAAGTGAAGTTACAACAGAATTCGGTACAAGTACATCTACTTTGGAACCTAGTAGCGTTGCATTTTCTCCAAGCAGTGAAGGTACAATGCAATCTAGTAGCACTGAATCTACTTTAGGATCAAGTAGTGTTGCGACTTCCCCAAAAAGTGAAGTTACAACAGAATTCGGTACAAGTACATTTACTTTGGAACCTAGTAGCGTTGCATTTTCTCCAAGCAGTGAAAGTACAATGGAATCCAGTAGCACTGAATCTACTTTAGGATCAAGTAGTGTTGCGACTTCCCCAAAAAGTGAAGTTACAACAGAAGTCGGTACAAGTACATCTACTTTGGAACCTAGTAGCGTTGCAATTTCTCCAAGCAGTCAAGGTACAATGCAATCTAGTAGCACTGAATCTACTTTAGGATCAAGTAGTGGTGCAACTTCCCAAAAGTGAAGTTACAACAGAATTCGGTACAAGTACATCTACTTTGGAACCTAGTAGCGTTGCATTTTCTCCAAGCAGTGAAAGTACAATGGAATCCAGTAGCACTGAATCTACTTTAGGATCAAGTAGTGTTGCGACTTCCCCAAAAAGTGAAGTTACAACAGAAGTCGGTACAAGTACATCTACTTTGGAACCTAGTAGCGTTGCATTTTCTCCAAGCAGTGAAGGTACAATGCAATCTAGTAGCACTGAATCTACTTTAGGATCAAGTAGTGTTGCGACTTGCCCAAAAATTGAATTTACAACAGAATTCGGTACAAGTACATCTACTTTGGAACCTAGTAGTGTTGCATTTTCTCCAAGCAGTGAAGGTACAATGGAATCCAGTAGCACTGAATCTACTTTAGGATCAAGTAGTGTTGCGACTTCCCCAAAAAGTGAAGTTACAACAGAAGTCGGTACAAGTACATCTACTTTGGAACCTAGTACCGTTGCATTTTCTCCAAGCAGTGAAGGTATAATGCAATCTAGTAGCACTGAATCTACTTTAGAATCAAGTAGTGTTGAAACTTCCCCAAAAGTGAAGTTACAACAGAATTCGGTACAAGTACATCTACTTTGGGACCTAGTAGCGTTGCATTTTCTCCAAGCAGTGAAGGTACAATGGAATCCAGTAGCATTGAATCTACTTTAGGATCAAGTAGTGTTGCGACTTCCCCAAAAAGTGAAGTTACAACAGAAGTCGGTACAAGTACATCTACTTTGGAACCTAGTAGCGATGCATTTTCTCCAAGCAGTGAAGGTACAATGCAATCTAGTAGCACTGAATTTACTTTAGGATCAAGTAGTGTTGCGACTTCCCAAAAGTAAAGTTACAACAGAATTCGGTACAAGTACATCTACTTTGGAACCTAGTAGCGTTGCATTTTCTCGAAGCAGTGAAGGTACAATGCAATCTAGTAGCACTGAATCTACTTTAGGATCAAGTAGTGTTGCGACTTCCCCAAAAAGTGAAGTTACAACAGAAGTCGGTACAAGTACATCTACTTTGGAACCTAGTAGCGTTGCATTTTCTCCAAGCAGTGAAGGTACAATGCAATCTAGTAGCACTGAATCTACTTTAGGATCAAGTAGTGTTGAAACTCTCCCAAAAAGTGAAATTACAACAGAATTCGGTACAAGTACATCTACTTTGGAACCTAGTAGCGTTGCATTTTCTCCAAGCAGTGAAAGTACAATGGAATCCAGTAGCACTGAATCTACTTTAGGATCAAGTAGTGTTGCGACTTCCCCAAAAAGTGAAGTTACAACAGAAGTCGGTACAAGTACATCTACTTTGGAACCTAGTAGCGTTGCATTTTCTCCAAGCAGTGAAGGTACAATGCAATCTAGTAGCACTGAATCTACTTTAGGATCAAGTAGTGTTGCAACTTGCCCAAAAATTGAATTTACAACAGAATTCGGTACAAGTACATCTACTTTGGAACCTAGTAGTGTTGCATTTTCTCCAAGCAGTGAAGGTACAATGGAATCCAGTAGCACTGAATCTACTTTAGGATCAAGTAGTGTTGCGACTTCCCCAAAAAGTGAAGTTACAACAGAAGTCGGTACAAGTACATCTACTTTGGAACCTAGTAGCGTTGCATTTTCTCCAAGCAGTGAAGGTACAATGGAATCCAGTAGCACTGAATCTACTTTAGGATCAAGTAGTGTTGCGACTTCCCCAAAAAGTGAAGTTACAACAGAAGTCGGTACAAGTACATCTACTTTGGAACCTAGTAGTGTTGCATTTTCTCCAAGCAGTGAAGGTACAATGGAATCCAGTAGCACTGAATCTACTTTAGGATCAAGTAGTGTTGCGACTTCCCCAAAAAGTGAAGTTACAACAGAAGTCGGTACAAGTACATCTACTTTGGAACCTAGTAGCGTTGCATTTTCTCCAAGCAGTGAAGGTACAATGCAATCTAGTAGCACTGAATCTACTTTAGGATCAAGTAGTGTTGAAACTCTCCCAAAAAGTGAAATTACAACAGAATTCGGTACAAGTACATCTACTTTGGAACCTAGTAGCGTTGCATTTTCTCCAAGCAGTGAAAGTACAATGGAATCCAGTAGCACTGAATCTACTTTAGGATCAAGTAGTGTTGCGACTTCCCCAAAAAGTGAAGTTACAACAGAAGTCGGTACAAGTACATCTACTTTGGAACCTAGTAGCGTTGCATTTTCTCCAAGCAGTCAAGGTACAATGCAATCTAGTAGCACTGAATCTACTTTAGGATCAAGTAGTGTTGCAACTTCCCCAAAAAGTGAAGTTACAACAGAAGTCGGTACAAGTACATCTACTTTGGAACCTAGTAGCGTTGCATTTTCTCCACGCAGTCAAGGTACAATGCAATCTAGTAGCACTGAATCTACTTTAGGATCAAGAAATGAATATACATGTTGCAAAAAGTTGCAACTACAAAGAGTGAAGTTACAACAGAACACAAGTAATATCTAGTACATACTTTCTGGAACCTAGTAGCGTTGCATTTTCTCCAAGCAGTGAAGGTATAATGCAATCTAGTAGCACTGAATCTACTTTAGGATCAAGTAGTGTTGATTACTTCCCCCAAAAAGTGAAGTTACAACAGAGATTCGGTACAAGTACATCTACTTTGGAACCTAGTAGCGTTGCATTTTCTCAAGCAGTGAAGGTACAATGCAATCTAGTAGCACTGAATCTACTTTAGGATCAAGTAGTGTTGATACTTCCCCAAAAGTGAGTTACAACTGAATTCGAATTTCAAGTACATCTACTTTGGAACCTAGTAGCGTTGCATTTTCTCCAAGTTCAGAAGGTACAATGCAATCTTGTAGCACTGAATCTACTTTAGGATCAAGTAGTGTTGATACTTCTCCAAAAGTGAAGTTACAACAGAATTCCCATACAAGTACATCTACTTTGGAACCTAGTAGCGTTGAATTTTCTCCAAGCAGTGAAGGTACAATGCAATCTAGTAGCACTGAATCTACTTTAGGATCAAGTAGTGTTGATACTTCCCCAAAAAGTGAAGTTACAACAGAAGTCGGTACAAGTACATCTACTTTGGAACCTAGTAGCGTTGCATTTTCTCCAAGCAGTGACAATTACAATGCGTGTCTAGTAGCACTGAATCTACTTTAGGATCAAGAAGTGTTGAAACTTCCCCAAAAAGTGAAGTTGCAACAGAATTCGGTACAAGTACATCTACTTTGGAAACTAGTAGCGTTGCATTTTCTCCTAGCAGTAAAGGTACAATAGAATTTAGTAGCACTGAATCTACTTTAGTATCAAGTAGTGTTGAAACTTCCCCAAAAAGTGAAGTTACAACAAAATTCGGTACAAGTACATCTACTTTGGAAACTAGTAGCGTTGCAATTTCTACTAGCAGTGATGGTACAATGGAATCTAGTAGCACTCAATCTACTTTAGGATCAAGTAGTGTTGAAACTTACTCAAAAAATGAAGTTACAACAGAAGTCGGTACGAGTACATCTACTTTGGAAACTAGTAGCGTTGCAATTTCTACTAGCAGTGATGGTACAATGGAATCTAGTAGCACTCAATCTACTTTAGGATCAAGTAGTGTTGAAACTTCCCCAAAAAGTGAAGTTACAACAGAAGTTTGAGTACACAGTACATCTACTTTGGAACCTAGTAGCGTTGCATTTTCTCCCAAGCAGTGAAGGTACAATGGAATCCAGTAGCACTGAATCTACTTTAGGATCAAGTATTGTTGAAAGTTCCCGAAAAGTGAAGTTACAACAGAATTTCATTTTACAAGTACATCTACTTTGGAACCTAGTAGCGTTGCATTTTCTCCAAGCAGTGAAGGTACAATGCACAATCTAGTAGCACTGAATCTACTTTAGGATCAAGTAGTTTGAAACTCTCCCAAAAAGTGAAATTACAGCAGAATTCAGGTACAAGTACATCTACTTTGGAACCTAGTAGCGTTGCATTTTCTCCAAGCAGCGAAGGTACAATGGAATCCAGTAGCACTGAATCTACTTTAGGATCAAGTAGTGTTGAAACTTCCCCAAAGTGAGAGTTACAGCAGAAGTCAGTACAAGTACATCTACTTTGGAACCTAGTAGCGTTGCATTTTCTCCAAGCAGTGAAGGTATAATGCAATCTAGGTAGCACTGAATCTACTTTAGGATCAAGTAGTGTTGATACTTCCCCAAAGTTGAAGTTACAGCAGAATTCAGGTACAAGTACATCTACTTTTGGAACCTAGTAGCGTTGCATTTTCTCCAAGCAGTGAAGGTACAATGCAATCTAGTAGCACTGAATCTACTTTAGGATCAAGTGGTGTTGATACTTCCCCAAAAAGTGAAGTTACAACTGAATTCAAGTACAAGTACATCTACTTTGGAACCTAGTAGCGTTGCATTTTCTCCAAGCAGTGAAGGTACAATGCAATCTAGTAGCACTGAATCTACTTTAGGATCAAGAAGTGTTGAAACTTCCCCAAAAGTGAAGTTACAACAGAATTC
The DNA here is from genome assembly GCA_035610365.1 of Aquatica leii. Taxonomy (NCBI): domain Eukaryota; kingdom Metazoa; phylum Arthropoda; class Insecta; order Coleoptera; family Lampyridae; genus Aquatica; species Aquatica leii. Next base: position 107,907,242 of record CM069432.1, read on the forward strand.
AGGTACAAGTACATCTACTTTGGAACCTAGTAGGGTTGAATTTTCTCCAAGCAGTGAAGGTACAATGCAATCTAGTACCACTGAATCTACTTTAGGATCAAGTAATGTTGATACTTCCCCAAAAAGTGAAGTTACAACAGGGAGTGATACAAGTACATCTACTTTGGAACCTAGTAGCATTGCATTTTCTCAAGCAGTGAAGGTACAATGCAATCTAGTAGCACTGAATCTACTTTAGGATCAAGAAGTGTATGAAACTTCAAAAAAGTGAAGTTGCAACATGAATTCTGTTCTACAAGTACATCTACTTTGGAACCTAGTAGGGTTGAATTTTCTCCAAGCAGTGAAAGGTACAATGCAATCTAGTACCACTGAATCTACTTTAGAGGATCAAGTAATGTTGATACTTTATGAAGTGAAGTTACAACAGAAGTCAGGGTACAAGTGCATCTACTTTGGAACCTAGTAGCGTTGCATTTTCTCCAAGCAGTGAAGGTACAATGCAATCTAGTAGCATTGGATCTACTTTGGATCAAAGTAGTGTTGCGACTTCCCCAAAAAGTGAAGTTACAACAGAAGTCGGTACAAGTACATTGCTGGAACCTAGTAGCGTTGCATTTTCTCCAAGCCGTGAAAGTACAATGGAATCCAGTAGCACTGAATCTACTTTAGGATCAAGTAGTGTTGTGACTTCCCCAAAAAGTGGAGTTACAACAGAAGTTTGGTACAAGTACATCTACTTTGGAACCTAGTAGCGTTGCATTTTCTCCAAGCAGTCAAGGTACAATGCAATCTAGTAGCACTGAATCTACTTTAGGGATCAAGTAATTAATGTTAACTTCCCAAAAAGTGAAGTTACAACAAATTCGAGTACAAAGTACATCTACTTTTTGGAACCTAGTAGGGTTGAATTTTCTCAAGCAGTGAAGGTACAATGCAATCTAGTACCACTGAATCTACTTTAGGATCAAGTAATGTTGATACTTCCCCAAAAAGTGAAGTTACAACAGAAGTCAGTACAAGTACATCTACTTTGGAACCTAGTAGCGTTGCATTTTCTCCAAGCTTGTGAAGGTACAATGCAATCTAGTAGCACTGAATCTACTTTAGGATCAAGAAGTGTTGAAACTTCCCCAAAAGTGAAGTTGCAACAGAATTCAGTACAAAGTACATCTACTTTGGAACCTAGTAGGGTTGAATTTCTCCAAGCAGTGAAGGTACAATGCAATCTAGTACCACTGAATCTACTTTAGGATCAAGTAATGTTGATACTTCCCCAAAAAGTGAAGTTACAACAGAAGTCGGTACAAAATACATCTACTTTGGAACCTAGTAGCGTTGCATTTTCTCCAAGCAGTGGTACAATGCAATCTAGTAGCATTGGATCTACTTTAGGATCAAGTAGTGTTGCGACTTCCCCAAAAAGTGAAGTTACAACAGAGATTCGGTACAAGTACATCTACTTTGGAGACCTAGTAGCGTTGCATTTTCTCCAAGCAGTGAAGGTGCAATGCAATCTAGTAGCACTGAATCTACTTTAGGATCAAGTAGTGTTGCGACTTCCCCAAAAGTGCGTAGATTACAACAAAATTCGGTACAAGTACATCTACTTTGGAACCTAGAAGCGTTGCATTTTCTCCAAGCAGTGAAGGTACAATGGAATCCAGTAGCACTGAATCTACTTTAGCAGATCAAGTAGTGTTGCGACTTCCCCAAAAAGTGAAGTTACAACAGAAGTCGGTACAAGTACATCTACTTTGGAACCTAGTAGCGTTGCATTTTCTCCAAGCAGTCAAGGTACAATGCAATCTAGTAGCACTGAATCTACTTTAGGATCAAGTAGTGTTGCAGCTTCCCCCAAAAAGTGAAGTTACAGCAGAATTCGGTACAAGTACATCTACTTTGGAACCTAGTAGCGTTGCATTTTCTCCAAGCAGTGAAGGTACAATGCAATCTGGTAGCACTGAATCTACTTTAGGATCAAGTAGTGTTGCGAAGAGCTTCCCCAAAAGTGAAGTTACAACAAAAATTCGGTAAATTTGCAAGTACATCTACTTTGGAACCTAGTAGCGTTGCATTTTCTCCAAGCAGTGAAGGTACAATGGAATCCAGTAGCACTGAATCTACTTTAGGATCAAGTAGTGTTGCAACTCTCCCAAAAAGTGAAATTACAACAGAAGTCGGTACAAGTACATCTACTTTGGAACCTAGTAGCGTTGCATTTCTCCAAGCAAAGTTGAAGGTACAATGCAATCTAGTAGCACTGAATTTGCTTTAGGATCAAGTAGTGTTGAAACATCCCCAAAAAGTGAAGTTACAACAGAAGTCGGTACAAGTACACATCTACTTTGGTACCTAGTAGCGTGCATTTTCTCCAAGCAGTGAAGGTACAATGCAATCTAGTAGCACTGAATCTACTTTAGGATCAAGTAGTGTTGCGACTTCCCCAAAAAAAAAAGTGAGATTACAACAGAAGTCGGTACAAGTACATCTACTTTGGAACCTAGTAGCGTTGCATTTTCTCCAAGCAGTGAAGGTACAATGCAATCTAGTAGCACTGAATCTACTTTAGGATCAAGTAGTGTTGCGACTTCCCCAAAGGGTGAAGTTACAACAGAATAATTTCCAGTACAACTACATTTACTTTGGAACCTAGTAGCGTTACACATTTTCTCTAAGCAGTGAAGGTACAATGCAATCTAGTAGCACTGAATCTACTTTAGGATCAAGTAGTGTTTTTGCAGACTTCCCAAAAAGTGAAGTTACAACAGAAAGTTCGGTACAAGTACATCTACTTTGGAACTTGGTAGCTCCGTTGCCATTTTCTCCAAGCAGTGAAGGTACAATGCAATCTAGTAGCACTGAATCTACTTTAGGATCAAGTAGTGTTGAAACTTCCCCAAAAAGTGAAGTTACAACAGAAGTCAGTACAAGTACATCTACTTTGGAACCTAGTAGCGTTGCATTTCTCCAAGCAGTGAAGGTTCAATGCAATCTAGTAGCACTGAATCTACTTTAGGGGATCAAGTAGTGTTGCGACTTCCCCAAAAGTAAAGTTACAAGCAGAATTCGGTACAAGTACATCTACTTTTGGAACCTAGTAGCGTTGCATTTTCTCCAAGCAGTGAAGGTACAATGCAATCTAGTAGCACTGGATCTACTTTAGGATCAAGTAGTGTTGCGACTTCAAAAAGTGAAGTTACAGCAGAATTCGGTACAAGTACATCTACTTTGGAACCTAGTAGCGTTGCATTTTCTCCAAGCAGTGAAGGTACAATGCAATCTAGTAGCACTGAATCTACTTTAGGATCAAGTAGTGTTGACTTCCCCAAAAAGTGAAGTTACAACAGAATTCGGTACAAGTACACATCTACTTTGGAACCTAGTAGCGTTGCATTTTCTCCAAGCAGTGAAGGTACAATGGAATCAGTTGCACTGAATCTACTTTAGGATCAAGTAGTGTTGCGACTTCCCCAAAAAGTGAAGTTACAACAGAAGTCGGTACAAGTACATCTACTTTGGAACCTAGTAGCGTTGCATTTTCTCCAAGCAGTCAAGGTACAATGCAATCTAGTAGCACTGAATCTACTTTAGGATCAAGTAGTGTCGCAACTTCCCCAAAAAGTGAAGTTACAACAGAAGTCGGTACAATTACATCTACTTTGGAACCTAGTAGCGTTGCATTTTCTCCACGCAGTCAAGGTACAATGCAATCTAGTAGCACTGAATCTACTTTAGGATCAAGTAGTGTTGCAACTTCCCCAAAAAGTGAAGTTACAACAGAATTCGGTACAAGTACATTTACTTTGGAACCTAGTAGCGTTGCATTTTCTCCAAGCAGTGAAAGTACAATGGAATCCAGTAGCACTGAATCTACTTTAGGATCAAGTAGTGTTGCGACTTCCCCAAAAAGTGAAGTTACAACAGAAGTCGGTACAAGTACATCTACTTTGGAACCTAGTAGCGTTGCATTTTCTCCAAGCAGTGAAAGTACAATGGAATCCAGTAGCACTGAATCTACTTTAGGATCAAGTAGTGTTGCAACTTCCCCAAAAAGTGAAGTTACAACAGAATTCGGTACAAGTACATCTACTTTGGAACCTAGTAGCGTTGCATTTTCTCCAAGCAGTGAAAGTACAATGGAATCCAGTAGCACTGAATCTACTTTAGGATCAAGTAGTGTTGCGACTTCCCCAAAAAGTGAAGTTACAACAGAAGTCGGTACAAGTACATCTACTTTGGAACCTAGTAGCGTTGCATTTTCTCCAAGCAGTCAAGGTACAATGCAATCTAGTAGCACTGAATCTACTTTAGGATCAAGTAGTGTTGCAACTTCCCCAAAAAGTGAAGTTACAACAGAATTCGGTACAAGTACATCTACTTTGGAACCTAGTAGCGTTGCATTTTCTCCAAGCAGTCAAGGTACAATGCAATCTAGTAGCACTGAATCTACTTTAGGATCAAGTAGTGTTGCAACTTCCCCAAAAAGTGAAGTTACAACAGAAGTCGGTACAAGTACATCTGCTTTGGAACCTAGTAGCGTTGCATTTTCTCCAAGCAGTGAAGGTACAATGCAATCCAGTAGCACTGAATCTACTTTAGGATCAAGTAGTGTTGCGACTTCCCCAAAAAGTGAATTTACAACAGAATTTGGTACAAGTACATCTACTTTGGAACCTAGTAGTGTTGCATTTTCTCCAAGCAGTGAAGGTACAATGGAATCCAGTAGCACTGAATCTACTTTAGGATCAAGTAGTGTTGCGACTTCCCCAAAAAGTGAATTTACAACAGAATTTGGTACAAGTACATCTACTTTGGAACCTAGTAGCGTTGCATTTTCTCCAAGCAGTGAAGGTACAATGCAATCTAGTAGCACTGAATCTACTTTAGGATCAAGTAGTGTTACGACTTCCCCAAAAGGTAAAGTTACAACAGAATTCGGTACAACTACATTTACTTTGGAACCTAGTAGCGTTGCATTTTCTCCAAGCAGTGAAGGTACAATGCAATCTAGTAGCACTGAATCTACTTTAGGATCAAGTAGTGTTGAAACTCTCCCAAAAGTGAAATTACAACAGAAGTCGGTACAAGTACATCTACTTTGGAACCTAGTAGCGTTGCATTTTCTCCAAGCAGTGAAGGTACAATGCAATCTAGTAGCACTGAATTTACTTTAGGATCAAGTAGTGTTGAAACATCCCCAAAAAGTGAAGTTACAACAGAAGTCGGTACAAGTACATCTACTTTGGTACCTAGTAGCGTTGCATTTTCTCCAAGCAGTGAAGGTACAATGCAATTTAGTAGCACTGAATTTACTTTAGGATCAAGTAGTGTTGCGACTTCCCCAAAAGTGAAGTTACAACAGAATTTGGTACAAGTACATCTACTTTGGAACCTAGTAGCGTTGAATTTTCTCCAAGCAGTGAAGGTACAATGCAATCTAGTAGCACTGAATCTACTTTAGGATCAAGTAGTTTTGCGACTTCCCCAAAAAGTGAAGTTACAACAGAAATCCGTACAAGTACATCTACTTTGGAATCTAGTAGCGTTGCATTTTCTCTAAGCAGTGAAGGTACAATGCAATCTAGTAGCACTGAATCTACTTTAGGATCAAGTAGTGTTGCGACTTCCCCAAAAAGTGAAGTTACAACAGAAGTCGGTACAAGTACATCTACTTTGGAACTTGGTAGCGTTGCATTTTCTCCAAGCAGTGAAGGTACAATGCAATCTAGTAGCACTGAATCTACTTTAGGATCAAGTAGTGTTGAAACTTCCCCAAAAGTGAAGTTACAACAGAAGTCGGTACAAGTACATCTACTTTGGAACCTAGTAGCGTTGCATTTTCTCCAAGCAGTGAAGGTACAATGCAATCTAGTAGCACTGAATCTACTTTAGGATCAAGTAGTGTTGAAACTTCCCCAAAAAGTGAAGTTACAACAGAAGTCGGTACAAGTACATCTACTTTGGAACCTAGTAGCGTTGCATTTTCTCCAAGCAGTGAAGGTACAATGCAATCTAGTAGCACTGAAGCTACTTTAGGATCAAGTAGTGTTGCGACTTCCCCAAAAAGTGAAGTTACAACAGAATTCGGTACAAGTACATCTACTTTGGAACCTAGTAGCGTTGCATTTTCTTCAAGCAGTGAAGGTACAATGGAATCCAGTAGCACTGAATCTACTTTAGGATCAAGTAGTGTTGCGACTTCCCAAAAAGTGAAGTTACAACAGAAGTCGGTACAAGTACATCTACTTTGGAACCTAGTAGCGTTGCAATTTTCTCCAAGCAGTCAAGGTACAATGCAATCTAGTAGCACTGAATCTACTTTAGGATCAAGTAGTGTTGCAACTTCCCCAAAAAGTGAAGTTACAACAGAATTCGGTACAAGTACATCTACTTTGGAACCTAGTAGCGTTGCATTTTCTCCAAGCAGTGAAAGTACAATGGAATCCAGTAGCACTGAATCTACTTTAGGATCAAGTAGTGTTGCGACTTCCCCAAAAAGTGAAGTTACAACAGAAGTCGGTACAAGTACATCTACTTTGGAACCTAGTAGCGTTGCATTTTCTCCAAGCAGTGAAGGTACAATGCAATCTAGTAGCACTGAATCTACTTTAGGATCAAGTAGTGTTGCGACTTGCCCAAAAATTGAATTTACAACAGAATTCGGTACAAGTACATCTACTTTGGAACCTAGTAGTGTTGCATTTTCTCCAAGCAGTGAAGGTACAATGGAATCCAGTAGCACTGAATCTACTTTAGGATCAAGTAGTGTTGCGACTTCCCCAAAAAGTGAAGTTACAACAGAAGTCGGTACAAGTACATCTACTTTGGAACCTAGTAGCGTTGCATTTTCTCCAAGCAGTGAAGGTATAATGCAATCTAGTAGCACTGAATCTACTTTAGAATCAAGTAGTGTTGAAACTTCCCCAAAAGTGAAGTTACAACAGAATTCGGTACAAGTACATCTACTTTGGGACCTAGTAGCGTTGCATTTTCTCCAAGCAGTGAAGGTACAATGGAATCCAGTAGCATTGAATCTACTTTAGGATCAAGTAGTGTTGCGACTTCCCCAAAAAGTGAAGTTACAACAGAAGTCGGTACAAAAACATCTACTTTGGAACCTAGTAGCGATGCATTTTCTCCAAGCAGTGAAGGTACAATGCAATCTAGTAGCACTGAATTTACTTTAGGATCAAGTAGTGTTGCGACTTCCCCAAAAAGTAAAGTTACAACAGAATTCGGTACAAGTACATCTACTTTGGAACCTAGTAGCGTTGCATTTTCTCGAAGCAGTGAAGGTACAATGCAATCTAGTAGCACTGAATCTACTTTAGGATCAAGTAGTGTTGCGACTTCCCCAAAAAGTGAAGTTACAACAGAAGTCGGTACAAGTACATCTACTTTGGAACCTAGTAGCGTTGCATTTTCTCCAAGCAGTGAAAGTATAATGCAATCTAGTAGCACTGAATCTACTTTAGGATCAAGTAGTGTTGAAACTTCCCAAAGGTGAAGTTACAACAGAATTCGGTACAAGTACATCTACTTTGGAACCTAGTAGCGTTGCATTTTCTCCAAGCAGTGAAGGTACAATGCAATCTAGTAGCACTGAATCTACTTTAGGATCAAGTAGTGTTGAAACTCTACCAAAAAGTGAAATTACAACAGAAGTCGGTACAAGTACATCTACTTTGGAACCTAGTAGCGTTGCATTTTTTCCAAGCAGTGAAGGTACAATGCAATCTAGTAGCACTGTATCTACTTTAGGATCAAGTAGTGTTGCGACTTCCCCAAAAAGTGAAGTTACAACAGAAGTCGGTACAAGTACATCTACTTTGGAATCTAGTAGCGTTACATTTTCTCCAAGCAGTGAAAGTACAATGCAATCTAGTAGCACTGAATCTACTTTAGGATCAAGTAGTGTTGCGACTTCCCCAAAAAGTGAAGTTACAACAGAATTCGGTACAAGTGCATCTACTGTGGAACCTAGTAGCGTTGCATTTTCTCCAAGCAGTGAAGGTACAATGGAATCCAGTAGCACTGAATCTACTTTAGGATCAAGTAGTGTTGCGACTTCCCCAAAAAGTGAAGTTACAACAAAAGTCGGTACAAATACATCTACTTTGGAACCTAGTAGCGTTGCATTTTCTCCAAGCAGTGAAGGTACAATGCAATCTAGTAGCACTGAATCTACTTTAGGATCAAGTAGTGTTGAAACTTCCCCAAAAAGTGAAGTTACAACAGAAGTCGGTACAAGTACATCTACTTTGGAACCTAGTAGCGTTGCATTTTCTCCAAGCAGTGAAGGTACAATGCAATCTAGTAGCACTGAATCTACTTTAGGATCAAGTAGTGTTGCGACTTCCCCAAAAAGTAAAGTTACAACAGAATTCGGTACAAGTACATCTACTTTGGAACCTAGTAGCGTTGCATTTTCTCCAAGCAGTGAAGGTACAATGCAATCTAGTAGCACTGAATCTACTTTAGGATCAAGTAGTGTTGCGACTTCCCAAAAGTGAAGTTGCAACAGAATTCGGTACAAGTACATTTACTTTGGAACCTAGTAGCGTTGCATTTTCTCCAAGCAGTGAAAGTACAATGGAATCCAGTAGCACTGAATCTACTTTAGGATCAAGTAGTGTTGCGACTTCCCCAAAAAGTGAAGTTACAACAGAAGTCGGTACAAGTACATCTACTTTGGAACCTAGTAGCGTTGCATTTTCTCCAAGCAGTCAAGGTACAATGCAATCTAGTAGCACTGAATCTACTTTAGGATCAAGTAGTGTTGCAACTTCCCCAAAAGTGAAGTTACAACAGAATTCAGTACAAGTACATCTACTTTGGAACCTAATAGCGTTGCATTTTCCCCAGGCAGTGAAAGTACAATGGAATCCAGTAGCACTGAATCTACTTTAGGATCAAGTAGTGGTGCGGCTTCCCCAAAAGTGAAGTTACAACAGAATTCGGTACAAGTACATCTACTTTGGAACCTAGTAGCGTTGCATTTTCTCCAAGCAGTGAAAGTACAATGCAAGCTAGTAGCACTGAATCTACTTTAGGATCAAGTAGTGTTGCGACTTCCCAAAAGTGAAGTTACAACAGAATTCGGTACAAGTACATTTACTTTGGAACCTAGTAGCGTTGCATTTTCTCCAAGCAGTGAAAGTACAATGGAATCCAGTAGCACTGAATCTACTTTAGGATCAAGTAGTGTTGCGACTTCCCCAAAAAGTGAAGTTACAACAGAAGTCGGTACAAGTAAATCTACTTTGGAACCTAGTAGCGTTGCATTTTCTCCAAGCAGTCAAGGTACAATGCAATCTAGTAGCACTGAATCTACTTTAGGATCAAGTAGTGTTGCAACTTCCCCAAAAAGTGAAGTTACAACAGAAGTCGGTACAAGTACATCTACTTTGGAACCTAGTAGCGTTGCATTTTCTCCAAGCAGTCAAGGTACAATGCAATCTAGTAGCACTGAATCTACTTTAGGATCAAGTAGTGTTGCAACTTCCCCAAAAAGTGAAGTTACAACAGAATTCGGTACAAGTACATCTACTTTGGAACCTAGTAGCGTTGCATTTTCTCCAAGCAGTGAAGGTACAATGCAATCTAGTAGCACTGAATCTACTTTAGGATCAAGTAGTGTTGCGACTTCCCCAAAAAGTGAAGTTACAACAGAATTCGGTACAAGTACATTTACTTTGGAACCTAGTAGCGTTGCATTTTCTCCAAGCAGTGAAAGTACAATGGAATCCAGTAGCACTGAATCTACTTTAGGATCAAGTAGTGTTGCGACTTCCCCAAAAAGTGAAGTTACAACAGAAGTCGGTACAAGTACATCTACTTTGGAACCTAGTAGCGTTGCAATTTCTCCAAGCAGTCAAGGTACAATGCAATCTAGTAGCACTGAATCTACTTTAGGATCAAGTAGTGTTGCAACTTCCCCAAAAGTGAAGTTACAACAGAATTCGGTACAAGTACATCTACTTTGGAACCTAGTAGCGTTGCATTTTCTCCAAGCAGTGAAAGTACAATGGAATCCAGTAGCACTGAATCTACTTTAGGATCAAGTAGTGTTGCGACTTCCCAAAAAGTGAAGTTACAACAGAAGTCGGTACAAGTACATCTACTTTGGAACCTAGTAGCGTTGCATTTTCTCCAAGCAGTGAAGGTACAATGCAATCTAGTAGCACTGAATCTACTTTAGGATCAAGTAGTGTTGCGACTTGCCCAAAAATTGAATTTACAACAGAATTCGGTACAAGTACATCTACTTTGGAACCTAGTAGTGTTGCATTTTCTCCAAGCAGTGAAGGTACAATGGAATCCAGTAGCACTGAATCTACTTTAGGATCAAGTAGTGTTGCGACTTCCCCAAAAAGTGAAGTTACAACAGAAGTCGGTACAAGTACATCTACTTTGGAACCTAGTACCGTTGCATTTTCTCCAAGCAGTGAAGGTATAATGCAATCTAGTAGCACTGAATCTACTTTAGAATCAAGTAGTGTTGAAACTTCCCCAAAAAGTGAAGTTACAACAGAATTCGGTACAAGTACATCTACTTTGGGACCTAGTAGCGTTGCATTTTCTCCAAGCAGTGAAGGTACAATGGAATCCAGTAGCATTGAATCTACTTTAGGATCAAGTAGTGTTGCGACTTCCCCAAAAAGTGAAGTTACAACAGAAGTCGGTACAAGTACATCTACTTTGGAACCTAGTAGCGATGCATTTTCTCCAAGCAGTGAAGGTACAATGCAATCTAGTAGCACTGAATTTACTTTAGGATCAAGTAGTGTTGCGACTTCCCCAAAAAGTAAAGTTACAACAGAATTCGGTACAAGTACATCTACTTTGGAACCTAGTAGCGTTGCATTTTCTCGAAGCAGTGAAGGTACAATGCAATCTAGTAGCACTGAATCTACTTTAGGATCAAGTAGTGTTGCGACTTCCCCAAAAAGTGAAGTTACAACAGAAGTCGGTACAAGTACATCTACTTTGGAACCTAGTAGCGTTGCATTTTCTCCAAGCAGTGAAGGTACAATGCAATCTAGTAGCACTGAATCTACTTTAGGATCAAGTAGTGTTGAAACTCTCCCAAAAAGTGAAATTACAACAGAATTCGGTACAAGTACATCTACTTTGGAACCTAGTAGCGTTGCATTTTCTCCAAGCAGTGAAAGTACAATGGAATCCAGTAGCACTGAATCTACTTTAGGATCAAGTAGTGTTGCGACTTCCCCAAAAAGTGAAGTTACAACAGAAGTCGGTACAAGTACATCTACTTTGGAACCTAGTAGCGTTGCATTTTCTCCAAGCAGTGAAGGTACAATGCAATCTAGTAGCACTGAATCTACTTTAGGATCAAGTAGTGTTGCAACTTGCCCAAAAATTGAATTTACAACAGAATTCGGTACAAGTACATCTACTTTGGAACCTAGTAGTGTTGCATTTTCTCCAAGCAGTGAAGGTACAATGGAATCCAGTAGCACTGAATCTACTTTAGGACCAAGTAGTGTTGCAACTTCCCCAAAAAGTGAAGTTACAACAGAAGTCGGTACAAGTACATCTACTTTGGAACCTAGTAGCGTTGCATTTTCTCCAAGCAGTGAAGGTACAATGGAATCCAGTAGCACTGAATCTACTTTAGGATCAAGTAGTGTTGCGACTTCCCCAAAAAGTGAAGTTACAACAGAAGTCGGTACAAGTACATCTACTTTGGAACCTAGTAGTGTTGCATTTTCTCCAAGCAGTGAAGGTACAATGGAATCCAGTAGCACTGAATCTACTTTAGGATCAAGTAGTGTTGCGACTTCCCCAAAAAGTGAAGTTACAACAGAAGTCGGTACAAGTACATCTACTTTGGAACCTAGTAGCGTTGCATTTTCTCCAAGCAGTGAAGGTACAATGCAATCTAGTAGCACTGAATCTACTTTAGGATCAAGTAGTGTTGAAACTCTCCCAAAAGTGAAATTACAACAGAATTCGGTACAAGTACATCTACTTTGGAACCTAGTAGCGTTGCATTTTCTCCAAGCAGTGAAAGTACAATGGAATCCAGTAGCACTGAATCTACTTTAGGATCAAGTAGTGTTGCGACTTCCCCAAAAAGTGAAGTTACAACAGAAGTCGGTACAAGTACATCTACTTTGGAACCTAGTAGCGTTGCATTTTCTCCAAGCAGTCAAGGTACAATGCAATCTAGTAGCACTGAATCTACTTTAGGACCAAGTAGTGTTGCAACTTCCCCAAAAAGTGAAGTTACAACAGAAGTCGGTACAAGTACATCTACTTTGGAACCTAGTAGCGTTGCATTTTCTCCACGCAGTCAAGGTACAATGCAATCTAGTAGCACTGAATCTACTTTAGGATCAAGTAGTGTTGCAACTTCCCCAAAAAGTGAAGTTACAACAGAATTCGGTACAAGTACATTTACTTTGGAACCTAGTAGCGTTGCATTTTCTCCAAGCAGTGAAAGTACAATGGAATCCAGTAGCACTGAATCTACTTTAGGATCAAGTAGTGTTGCGACTTCCCCAAAAAGTGAAGTTACAACAGAAGTCGGTACAAGTACATCTACTTTGGAACCTAGTAGCGTTGCATTTTCTCCAAGCAGTGAAAGTACAATGGAATCCAGTAGCACTGAATCTACTTTAGGATCAAGTAGTGTTGCAACTTCCCCAAAAAGTGAAGTTACAACAGAATTCGGTACAAGTACATCTACTTTGGAACCTAGTAGCGTTGCATTTTCTCCAAGCAGTGAAAGTACAATGGAATCCAGTAGCACTGAATCTACTTTAGGATCAAGTAGTGTTGCGACTTCCCCAAAAAGTGAAGTTACAACAGAAGTCGGTACAAGTACATCTACTTTGGAACCTAGTAGCGTTGCATTTTCTCCAAGCAGTCAAGGTACAATGCAATCTAGTAGCACTGAATCTACTTTAGGATCAAGTAGTGTTGCAACTTCCCCAAAAAGTGAAGTTACAACAGAATTCGGTACAAGTACATCTACTTTGGAACCTAGTAGCGTTGCATTTTCTCCAAGCAGTCAAGGTACAATGCAATCTAGTAGCACTGAATCTACTTTAGGATCAAGTAGTGTTGCAACTTCCCAAAAGTGAAGTTACAACAGAAGTCAGTACAAGTACATCTGCTTTGGAACCTAGTAGCGTTGCATTTTCTCCAAGCAGTGAAGGTACAATGCAATCCAGTAGCACTGAATCTACTTTAGGATCAAGTAGTGTTGCGACTTCCCCAAAAAGTGAATTTACAACAGAATTTGGTACAAGTACATCTACTTTGGAACCTAGTAGTGTTGCATTTTCTCCAAGCAGTGAAGGTACAATGGAATCCAGTAGCACTGAATCTACTTTAGGATCAAGTAGTGTTGCGACTTCCCCAAAAAGTGAATTTACAACAGAATTTGGTACAAGTACATCTACTTTGGAACCTAGTAGCGTTGCATTTTCTCCAAGCAGTGAAGGTACAATGCAATCTAGTAGCACTGAATCTACTTTAGGATCAAGTAGTGTTACGACTTCCCCAAAAGGTGAAGTTACAACAGAATTCGGTACAACTACATTTACTTTGGAACCTAGTAGCGTTGCATTTTCTCCAAGCAGTGAAGGTACAATGCAATCTAGTAGCACTGAATCTACTTTAGGATCAAGTAGTGTTGAAACTCTCCCAAAAAGTGAAATTACAACAGAAGTCGGTACAAGTACATCTACTTTGGAACCTAGTAGCGTTGCATTTTCTCCAAGCAGTGAAGGTACAATGCAATCTAGTAGCACTGAATTTACTTTAGGATCAAGTAGTGTTGAAACATCCCCAAAAGTGAAGTTACAACAGAAGTCGGTACAAGTACATCTACTTTGGTACCTAGTAGCGTTGCATTTTCTCCAAGCAGTGAAGGTACAATGCAATTTAGTAGCACTGAATTTACTTTAGGATCAAGTAGTGTTGCGACTTCCCCAAAAAGTGAAGTTACAACAGAATTTGGTACAAGTACATCTACTTTGGAACCTAGTAGCGTTGAATTTTCTCCAAGCAGTGAAGGTACAATGCAATCTAGTAGCACTGAATCTACTTTAGGATCAAGTAGTTTTGCGACTTCCCCAAAAAGTGAAGTTACAACAGAAATCCGTACAAGTACATCTACTTTGGAATCTAGTAGCGTTGCATTTTCTCTAAGCAGTGAAGGTACAATGCAATCTAGTAGCACTGAATCTACTTTAGGATCAAGTAGTGTTGCGACTTCCCCAAAAAGTGAAGTTACAACAGAAGTCGGTACAAGTACATCTACTTTGGAACTTGGTAGCGTTGCATTTTCTCCAAGCAGTGAAGGTACAATGCAATCTAGTAGCACTGAATCTACTTTAGGATCAAGTAGTGTTGAAACTTCCCCAAAAGTGAAGTTACAACAGAAGTCGGTACAAGTACATCTACTTTGGAACCTAGTAGCGTTGCATTTTCTCCAAGCAGTGAAGGTACAATGCAATCTAGTAGCACTGAATCTACTTTAGGATCAAGTAGTGTTGAAACTTCCCAAAAGTGAAGTTACAACAGAAGTCGGTACAAGTACATCTACTTTGGAACCTAGTAGCGTTGCATTTTCTCCAAGCAGTGAAGGTACAATGCAATCTAGTAGCACTGAAGCTACTTTAGGATCAAGTAGTGTTGCGACTTCCCCAAAAAGTGAAGTTACAACAGAATTCGGTACAAGTACATCTACTTTGGAACCTAGTAGCGTTGCATTTTCTTCAAGCAGTGAAGGTACAATGGAATCCAGTAGCACTGAATCTACTTTAGGATCAAGTAGTGTTGCGACTTCCCCAAAAAGTGAAGTTACAACAGAAGTCGGTACAAGTACATCTACTTTGGAACCTAGTAGCGTTGCAATTTCTCCAAGCAGTCAAGGTACAATGCAATCTAGTAGCACTGAATCTACTTTAGGATCAAGTAGTGTTGCAACTTCCCCAAAAAGTGAAGTTACAACAGAATTCGGTACAAGTACATCTACTTTGGAACCTAGTAGCGTTGCATTTTCTCCAAGCAGTGAAAGTACAATGGAATCCAGTAGCACTGAATCTACTTTAGGATCAAGTAGTGTTGCGACTTCCCCAAAAAGTGAAGTTACAACAGAAGTCGGTACAAGTACATCTACTTTGGAACCTAGTAGCGTTGCATTTTCTCCAAGCAGTGAAGGTACAATGCAATCTAGTAGCACTGAATCTACTTTAGGATCAAGTAGTGTTGCGACTTGCCCAAAAATTGAATTTACAACAGAATTCGGTACAAGTACATCTACTTTGGAACCTAGTAGTGTTGCATTTTCTCCAAGCAGTGAAGGTACAATGGAATCCAGTAGCACTGAATCTACTTTAGGATCAAGTAGTGTTGCGACTTCCCCAAAAAGTGAAGTTACAACAGAAGTCGGTACAAGTACATCTACTTTGGAACCTAGTAGCGTTGCATTTTCTCCAAGCAGTGAAGGTATAATGCAATCTAGTAGCACTGAATCTACTTTAGGATCAAGTAGTGTTACGACTTCCCCAAAAGGTGAAGTTACAACAGAATTCGGTACAACTACATTTACTTTGGAACCTAGTAGCGTTGCATTTTCTCCAAGCAGTGAAGGTACAATGCAATCTAGTAGCACTGAATCTACTTTAGGATCAAGTAGTGTTGAAACTCTCCCAAAAAGTGAAATTACAACAGAAGTCGGTACAAGTACATCTACTTTGGAACCTAGTAGCGTTGCATTTTCTCCAAGCAGTGAAGGTACAATGCAATCTAGTAGCACTGAATTTACTTTAGGATCAAGTAGTGTTGAAACATCCCCAAAAAGTGAAGTTACAACAGAAGTCGGTACAAGTACATCTACTTTGGTACCTAGTAGCGTTGCATTTTCTCCAAGCAGTGAAGGTACAATGCAATTTAGTAGCACTGAATTTACTTTAGGATCAAGTAGTGTTGCGACTTCCCCAAAAGTGAAGTTACAACAGAATTTGGTACAAGTACATCTACTTTGGAACCTAGTAGCGTTGAATTTTCTCCAAGCAGTGAAGGTACAATGCAATCTAGTAGCACTGAATCTACTTTAGGATCAAGTAGTTTTGCGACTTCCCCAAAAAGTGAAGTTACAACAGAAATCCGTACAAGTACATCTACTTTGGAATCTAGTAGCGTTGCATTTTCTCTAAGCAGTGAAGGTACAATGCAATCTAGTAGCACTGAATCTACTTTAGGATCAAGTAGTGTTGCGACTTCCCCAAAAAGTGAAGTTACAACAGAAGTCGGTACAAGTACATCTACTTTGGAACTTGGTAGCGTTGCATTTTCTCCAAGCAGTGAAGGTACAATGCAATCTAGTAGCACTGAATCTACTTTAGGATCAAGTAGTGTTGAAACTTCCCCAAAAAGTGAAGTTACAACAGAAGTCGGTACAAGTACATCTACTTTGGAACCTAGTAGCGTTGCATTTTCTCCAAGCAGTGAAGGTACAATGCAATCTAGTAGCACTGAATCTACTTTAGGATCAAGTAGTGTTGAAACTTCCCCAAAAAGTGAAGTTACAACAGAAGTCGGTACAAGTACATCTACTTTGGAACCTAGTAGCGTTGCATTTTCTCCAAGCAGTGAAGGTACAATGCAATCTAGTAGCACTGAAGCTACTTTAGGATCAAGTAGTGTTGCGACTTCCCCAAAAAGTGAAGTTACAACAGAATTCGGTACAAGTACATCTACTTTGGAACCTAGTAGCGTTGCATTTTCTTCAAGCAGTGAAGGTACAATGGAATCCAGTAGCACTGAATCTACTTTAGGATCAAGTAGTGTTGCGACTTCCCCAAAAAGTGAAGTTACAACAGAAGTCGGTACAAGTACATCTACTTTGGAACCTAGTAGCGTTGCAATTTCTCCAAGCAGTCAAGGTACAATGCAATCTAGTAGCACTGAATCTACTTTAGGATCAAGTAGTGTTGCAACTTCCCCAAAAAGTGAAGTTACAACAGAATTCGGTACAAGTACATCTACTTTGGAACCTAGTAGCGTTGCATTTTCTCCAAGCAGTGAAAGTACAATGGAATCCAGTAGCACTGAATCTACTTTAGGATCAAGTAGTGTTGCGACTTCCCCAAAAAGTGAAGTTACAACAGAAGTCGGTACAAGTACATCTACTTTGGAACCTAGTAGCGTTGCATTTTCTCCAAGCAGTGAAGGTACAATGCAATCTAGTAGCACTGAATCTACTTTAGGATCAAGTAGTGTTGCGACTTGCCCAAAAATTGAATTTACAACAGAATTCGGTACAAGTACATCTACTTTGGAACCTAGTAGTGTTGCATTTTCTCCAAGCAGTGAAGGTACAATGGAATCCAGTAGCACTGAATCTACTTTAGGATCAAGTAGTGTTGCGACTTCCCCAAAAAGTGAAGTTACAACAGAAGTCGGTACAAGTACATCTACTTTGGAACCTAGTAGCGTTGCATTTTCTCCAAGCAGTGAAGGTATAATGCAATCTAGTAGCACTGAATCTACTTTAGAATCAAGTAGTGTTGAAACTTCCCCAAAAAGTGAAGTTACAACAGAATTCGGTACAAGTACATCTACTTTGGGACCTAGTAGCGTTGCATTTTCTCCAAGCAGTGAAGGTACAATGGAATCCAGTAGCATTGAATCTACTTTAGGATCAAGTAGTGTTGCGACTTCCCCAAAAAGTGAAGTTACAACAGAAGTCGGTACAAAAACATCTACTTTGGAACCTAGTAGCGATGCATTTTCTCCAAGCAGTGAAGGTACAATGCAATCTAGTAGCACTGAATTTACTTTAGGATCAAGTAGTGTTGCGACTTCCCCAAAAAGTAAAGTTACAACAGAATTCGGTACAAGTACATCTACTTTGGAACCTAGTAGCGTTGCATTTTCTCGAAGCAGTGAAGGTACAATGCAATCTAGTAGCACTGAATCTACTTTAGGATCAAGTAGTGTTGCGACTTCCCCAAAAAGTGAAGTTACAACAGAAGTCGGTACAAGTACATCTACTTTGGAACCTAGTAGCGTTGCATTTTCTCCAAGCAGTGAAAGTATAATGCAATCTAGTAGCACTGAATCTACTTTAGGATCAAGTAGTGTTGAAACTTCCCCAAAAGGTGAAGTTACAACAGAATTCGGTACAAGTACATCTACTTTGGAACCTAGTAGCGTTGCATTTTCTCCAAGCAGTGAAGGTACAATGCAATCTAGTAGCACTGAATCTACTTTAGGATCAAGTAGTGTTGAAACTCTACCAAAAAGTGAAATTACAACAGAAGTCGGTACAAGTACATCTACTTTGGAACCTAGTAGCGTTGCATTTTTTCCAAGCAGTGAAGGTACAATGCAATCTAGTAGCACTGTATCTACTTTAGGATCAAGTAGTGTTGCGACTTCCCCAAAAAGTGAAGTTACAACAGAAGTCGGTACAAGTACATCTACTTTGGAATCTAGTAGCGTTACATTTTCTCCAAGCAGTGAAAGTACAATGCAATCTAGTAGCACTGAATCTACTTTAGGATCAAGTAGTGTTGCGACTTCCCCAAAAAGTGAAGTTACAACAGAATTCGGTACAAGTGCATCTACTGTGGAACCTAGTAGCGTTGCATTTTCTCCAAGCAGTGAAGGTACAATGGAATCCAGTAGCACTGAATCTACTTTAGGATCAAGTAGTGTTGCGACTTCCCCAAAAAGTGAAGTTACAACAAAAGTCGGTACAAATACATCTACTTTGGAACCTAGTAGCGTTGCATTTTCTCCAAGCAGTGAAGGTACAATGCAATCTAGTAGCACTGAATCTACTTTAGAATCTAGAACTGTTGAACCTACCCCAAGAAGTGAAGTTACAGCAGAATCCGAAGCTACTACTTTAGAAACTAGTATTGAATTTTCTCCACGCAGTGAAACTGTAACAAAATCCGGTATCACTGAACGTACTAAAGAATCAAGTAGTTTTGCAACTTCTTCAGTTAGTAACATTATCAATTTATTAGGTAGTAAGAACACGTCTAATGCTACCGAATCTATCTTACAAAGTAGTGTTATTTCCTTTTTATCAATCTCAGTAGGATCGATTACCGCAACAGTTAATTTAGAGAGTAGCGTCAATACATCTACTTTAATCAGTGAAAGTACTTATAAAGTTGGTACAGAAACCAGTAGTAGTGTAGCTAAGGATGAATCAAGTTCCATTAGTAGCGTTACAAATACTTCAGGTAGTATACTTTTAAATATGTCAGCCAGTAACGTATACACCGTCTTCGTTCATTGCCTTTAGATGCATTGGGTACATTCACATCTTTAAATGTTTAAACTACAAGGCCTGCAGTTTTATTAACAACCAGAAAAATAACGAACAATTAAATTAAATGTGTTTTGTTTCAGATTTCTGACTATTATAGCTAAAATTAATTAATAACTTATTCTCTAGTTTTATATTTGGTAATGGTTTTTAAACAAAGCATGGCCTCTATTTCTAACATTTGTTAACATTATCAGCAATAATTATTACTGTTTAACAGTTAAAACTGCTTTATTCTCGACAATATTAAAACATTTAGCTTCATCTAATACATTGCCATTTACTGATTTACTTACCTTCCTGTTAACTTAGTAGCAAGTAATTTCTTTATTCAAAATTTTGACAAACATTAATACACAAGATTTAATTATTGTGTTTTACGTTTATAAAATGTGGCTCCAAAAGCTTTGTTGACATCCACGTGTGCGTTTTACGTTTATAAAGCATTCTTATTGTATTATGTTTAATTTCAATAGCATATGATGTATGGGGTTCTACAACGGTATCAGAATTGTTTACTACGAAGAAATTAAAAAAATGCAGAAAAAAGATCAAGAAAGATTGCAGAAAGAGTAAATATGGTTGCTGTATTGATAAGATTACTCCAGCACAAGGACCATTTGATAAAAGTTTGTTAACTGACTGTTTGTTGTTAAAACTTATTAAAACACTTACTTTTAGACTGTCCTATTATTACAACTTGTAAAGAAACCAAATTTGGATGCTGCGAAGACGGCGTTTCCATTGCTCTTGGTAAAAACCTTGAAGGTTGTCCTCCGCCTCAATGTGCTGAAACATTATTTGGTTGTTGCTCTGACAACAAAACAGCAGCGGAAGGCAATGATAATGAAGGCTGTCCTTCAGCGTGCGTTCAATCTTTGTAATTATACCAACGTATTCATTTGAATTTTGAATTGTACTATTTTTACTTTAGGTACGGTTGTTGCGAAGATAATATTACTGAAGCGCAAGGACCAAAAATGCAGGGATGTGAAGAAACAACAACAGAATCTGGTACAACCACTACCGAGCCTAGTACTGAAATAAGTACATCTACATTATCATCAGGATCCACTACATATTCTTCTAGCGCGTATACATCCGATACATATACACCCACTACTTATTCATCCAGTACATACGCATCCAGCATATATACATCCACCACATTATCTTCATTAGAACCTAGCACTACCAAAGTATTATCGTGCAAAGATTCTACTTATGGATGTTGTCCAGACGGTTTCAGTTCGGCAGAAGGGCTTTACTTTGAAGGCTGTGACATTTTTAGACATAATTGCAGTGATTCATACTTTGGATGTTGTCCAGACAGAATTACATCTGGTAAGAAACTTCAATATAATGTTTTTTTTATATAAATTTATATGTTAATGTTCTATAGCTACCGGACCAAAATATCGAGGTTGTAAAATGCCTTGTGAAGAACATATATTTGGTTGTTGCGAAGATGGAGTTACGCCGTCACATGGTCCTTATAGAGAAGGGTGTTGTCTTGTCACTCAATATGGTTGTTGTCCTGACAACATTAGACCATCACAAGGTCCAAATTTAGAAGGTAAGCATTATTCAAATTATAACTAATATAGTAATTGCACTTAATTGTAAGGTTGTGGCTGTCAATATTCACCGTACCGATGCTGTCCCGATAATGTTACTACAGCATTAGGTTATAACAATGAAGGATGTGGTTGCCAATATACTCAACATGGTTGCTGTCCTGATGGTCACACATCTGCAACTGGACCTAACTTTAAAGATTGTTCTTGTACAACATTTCAATTTGGTTGCTGTTCGGATGGAGTTACTATTGCTCAAGGTTCTCAACAACAAGGTTTTTAGCAAGTTAATTTTTTTTTATTGTTAATGCTAATATAAACACATATAGGTTGTGGGTGTGAAGCTACAGAATTTGGTTGTTGCGGCGATGGCAAAACTCCGGCTTCAGGAAGTAATCATCGAGGCTGCAATTGTGATTCTTCTGAATTCGGATGTTGTTTGGATGGAGCTTCAGAAGCTAGAGGTGATAATTTCGAAGGTTGTACTGAAATTCCTGTTAATTTACAAGGTAATATACATTTTTTCTTGTAAAATTATTTTGTTTATATGCAAACTTTTAGAAAGTTGTATTCTTCCAAAAGAGAAAGGTTCCTGTAGAAACTATACAGTTAAGTGGTTCTTTGACATGGACTATGGTGGCTGCTCAAGGTTTTGGTACGGTGGCTGTGGTGGTAATGCTAATCGTTTCAAAACTAAAGAAGAATGTAATACTATTTGTGTGGAACCACAAGGAAAAGGTATAAATTAACTATTTCTTAGATTAGTACGATTCATAGCACAAACTTTATAGATCGGTGCTTTTTACCAAAAGTCTCAGGTCAATGTGATGGTTATTATCCAAAATGGTATTACGATTCTGAACGAAAAACATGTTCGCAATTTGTTTACAGCGGATGTTTGGGTAATTCTAACAATTTTGAAACTAGGGAAGAATGCCTGCAGTTATGTACTCAAGACGCTATTAGTGGTATGTACTATTTTAAGCATAATTAATTGCTTATAATTTTTTTGTTAAAGATCCTTGTGAACAAACTAAAGATGAAGGACCTTGTCATGGATCATTTATTAGGTGGTACTATGATAAAGCTACTAGTTCTTGCAATCGCTTTTTCTATGGAGGATGTAAAGCTAACAGCAACAACTTCTTAACCGAGGCGGCTTGTCAACAACAATGCACACGTTTTGATCAAAAGAAAGGTATATTCTTTACTACTTCAAACTGTCTAATATTAAAGATTTGTATGGTGTGTGCTAATCTTTAAGACTAATTTTCTCAATGCATGCTTTTCTTACAATTAACAAATGTTACATTAGATAAATGCTCTTTACCAAGGGCAAATGGTGGTTGTGGTGACCAAGAAGCACGTTGGTATTATGATGAATCTGCTCAAAGATGCATGCCTTTCTATTACAGTGGTTGTAATGGTAATAATAACAACTTTGTCAGTCAAGCAGCATGCGAAGCTGACTGTCCAACCGAATTTGGTAAGTTAATAGTCTCATTAAAATATAGTTTTCATTATTACTTATATTTTAATTGGTAGCTATTTTAATTTGTCTGCATTAAATCTTCATATCTTATTTTTCTATAGTGAGTAATCACACAAAAAAATAATTCGTTTGATTCAAGTCAATTATTGAACGCGTATCAGTTAATATCCACATGAACAGAATGAAAATTACTATGTTTACAAAGACTTTGCTAATTGTAAAGTAACACACAGTGACAAGGTTTTATTGGACAGACATACCTACAGACACCTATCCGCGATGCAAATTGAGTTCTACACAGTCTGCTGATATAAACACAAATTGTAAAAAAATATATAACCGTGCTAAACTTTCGAAGATATTAAATGTTGGCAAAACTATGAATCCATCAATTGTTAAAAAACTGTTGGTAGAAATAGAAAAAATTTACTAAAATAACAATCAAAAGAATAAAAAAGACAATTGCTTTTACAAGACCAGGACCGCCCTCCCCCCCTTTGTATAAAATATAAAGAAAAATTAATAGGTTAATATTTTTAAAAAATTACCGCACTGTACACTATTATGACGTTATTCTGGTGCCCTCCCCCCCTTTTAATGTTTTTACATCCGCGCCTGCAAGATATAGATACAAAATTATTTTAGATTTACAAGTTAATACACTTGAAACAAATAGAAAAAAAAACGCATACATTTATATCAAAGCAGATTATTGTCAATCATTAATCAAACAATTATGTTTTGATAAAGTAAAGACATAAAAATTTAATCCACGGTTTTGTGTAGAAAAAATGCAGATTAAGCTAACTCCCTCTATGTTATCGATTCATATTTATCTTGGACGATTTATCTCTCTTTTCTATTTTATTTTTGTCGTTGGTATATTTTCTACGTGTCCGGTATTGTTTTTTGTGAAGTCAAAGTCCCGAGGGGGGGGGGCAAAAATTGTGAAATATAAGTAAGTACTATGAAATACTATGGAATAATTAATTGACGTTTTGATAATGTGTGTAAAACATGTCTTTTTGTACAAACTCTACTTTATAGTTTTATAATTAAATGATAATAATTAACAACAAAATACCTTGTATAAAAAATTACATTAACACGTTATTTATATTAGTTAAAGATACGTGCCAATTGCCAGCAGAAATCGGCGATTGCGGAAATTATGTACAGCGCTGGTATTACGATACAACATACAGGCACTGTCGACCATTCTATTACGGTGGTTGTGGAGGAAACGACAATAACTTTGAGAACGAGCAAGATTGTGACAGGAGATGCAAAATTATTACAACTACTTTAGCTCCAACGACAATAGCACCATTCGTACCAGTTACTATTGGACCTTTCAAAAAAGGTAATGTGCATTATTAAAACCATGCTACTTTTTATTATTAATTTATTTATTTCGTGCTAAACAAGAAAAGTAAGTATTCATTAAAAAATGTTTAATATAAAATGCTTAATAATTTTTTTGTAGAATTTTGCTTTATGGATAGTGACATTGGTCCGTGTCACAATTATGATCCTAGATGGCATTATGACCGCAACGATGGTTCTTGCAAACAGTTTATGTATGGTGGATGTCCTGGTAATGGAAATAACTTTTATACAGACACTGAATGTGAAGAAAAGTGTGGATCGGTACAAGGTATGGTTGTTTATGGTTGTTTCAAAGTTTTACAAATGTTTTGTAGACCTTTGCACACTGCCAGCACATGTTGGTCCATGCACAAGCGAATACCAACGTTGGTATTATAATCCAACTGTCGATGCATGCGAACAATTCAATTATGGAGGTTGTTTGGGTAATGCAAATAGATTTTATGATAAATACTCGTGTGAACTACGATGCCAAAAACATCGTACTACTACAATAACTACTACTGCATTCACACGTGCCCCAGTTCAAATAATACCAAGTAAGAAGTAAAATTACAAAACTATTACTGATTAAAACATTTTTAGCAGCTCCCTCCGAATTATCGATTTGTTTCGTACCGGTAGACACTGGCAACTGTTCCGATAGTATTCCATCGTATTACTATGATTCCGCAGCGCAAAAATGCTTAGCGTTTGTTTACACAGGATGTGGTGGTAACGCTAATCGTTTTACAAGTGAAGAACAATGTGAAAGGCAATGTGGTCGTTTCCGAGATCAAGGTGAGATGTAAACTAAGCAACTTTTTAAAATAAGTATTAAAAATGGTTTTTTAGACGTATGCAAACTTCCAAGAGATCCCGGACCATGTAGAGGATACTTACGCAAATTTTATTATGACGCTGTTTATGGACATTGTGGTCAGTTTGTTTATGGTGGATGTGAAGGTAATGGCAATCGCTTTAGTTCTCAAGAAGAATGTGAAAACGTGTGCGTAACTCACGAAGAACAAAAACCCACTTTGATCACCAATGAAACTAAGAGCGGTAAGTTGGAAAAATTTAAACTTAACTAGTAAATAATTACATCTAACAATGAATGTTAATGTATGTGTTTTTTAACAATGTTTTTCTTAAATTACTAATGAATAACATTACTTACACAACTCAGTAATATGTCGACTACCTCTTGATGTTGGACCATGCGAAGGAGGATATTATAAGCATTATTACTTTGACGACTCGCGCGGTGAATGCGCTCCATTTATCTATACTGGATGTGGTGGAAATTTCAACAATTTTAAAACTTTCCAAGCATGCTTAGATTTTTGTAAAGATTATGTGGCACAAACAGAAGCTCGTAAGTGTACCGTATACGGAAACTACGCTTTAAGAGCCTTTTTAATGCTTGTAATTTTAGTGTTGTATTGCATTTTGAGAGTAGCTAATGCTATGATTAATTTTTATTTGATTTAAATATAAATAATATTTTAGCAATTGTCACTCAACCCGGAGAAGTAGCACCACATCCGTGTCAACATTACCTTGATGAATGTGGAACTCTAGTTTGTGAATATGGCACAGAAGCTTTTGTAGATGAAGACAACTTGTGCACTAGATGTAGATGTCATGATCCTTGCCGCGAAATCATTTGCGGCGAAAATCAACAGTGCGCTGTTGATCTGAATAGAAATCGTACTACATTTGAAGATCCCACATTTATTGCTGTTTGTAGACAAAGTAAAGTTTTTTTTTGTTTTATTGACAGTGTTTTATAAAAAACTTATTTTAGTTATCAAAGAGGGAGAATGCCCATACATTAGAAGTAGTGGAAATCGATGCGAAAGAGATTGCGAAAATGATGCTGAATGCACTTTGGACCTTAAATGTTGCGCCACTAGTTGTGGAACCGTATGCATAGCACCGCTGATACAAGTGCCCGCTCAGTTAATTACTTCGTCACCTTTGCCTGCTTTCACTAGACCACACACTGAATGTAAGCATTCTGTGGAAAAAATAAAATCGTTTTAATTTGAAGTTAACAGATTATCCACCAAAAGTAGATGACGCTAGATTCCAACCTGAAATTTCCGCTGGCGAAGGGGATTACGCTACATTAGACTGTTCAGTTCTAGGAAACCCAACACCAAGAATTTCGTGGAGAAAAGGGAATCTTATTGTAAATAATACTTTTGAATACAAATATATATTTTTCTAAATGTAAATTTTGTAGATCGACGGAACTCAACCTAGGTATCGTTTATTATTAGATGGTTCCTTACAAATTATTACGCTACATAAAACCGATTCGGGCATTTACTTGTGTGCAGCTGAAAACGGAATAGGTAGACCACTAGAAAAACAAATTTATTTGGAAGTAACAGGTATGTTCTATTTGAGTATAAACGATTGATTTAACAATAACCTGTAGTTATTTAAATGTTGTAAATAACAAAATTAGTGTATACTAAATGTCGCTAAATTGTAGAATTTATTAGATTACTAATCATTAACAAAAATTTTACTAAACATATACAGACTCTGTACCGCATGCAACTTCAATCGTGGGAGATAGTGAGAATAGTCACGTAGTGGCATCTTTGGGAGCACCAACAACTTTACATTGTTACGCCACTGGTTTTCCATTCCCACAAGTAACATGGTTTAAAGATGATCGTTTGGTGCCTTTGCATTCACATCAGTTTGAAATACACAAAGATTATTCTCTTCTTATACACTCTGTTCAACTATCAAATTTGGGTATTTACACTTGCCAGGCGTACAACGGTATTGGAAAAGCAGCTAGTTGGTCAGTAACTGTTCAAGCGTTAGGACCAGTATATAGTACAAGACCTGAAGATGTCAAATATATGCAATACGTCATAAACGCGCCTGAACGACACAATACTACTATATCAACCACTACTACAACTACTACTACTACAACTTCGACACCTACCACAACTACCAGTACTACTACCGTTGCGCCCAGCACGCACACCACATATAAACTTACAACTCATATCAAGCATATGACCACTGAAATTAAGCCAGCAACTCCTTCAGTACCAGTATATGTTTATCAGGGTAACTATGCATGTTATCTTTTAACCAGTATGTTTTGTATAACTTGCATGCAATTATAGTAGAACTAATTTTGAAATCTCAAAATATTTAAAATATAAACGTCTAATATAAACGTTTTACAGTACCAGTTAAAACAAATATAACATTAACACACACTTCGTTTGTTATTGGAAGAGATATATCTATTGGTTGTGATGTTGAAGGATACCCTATTCCATTAGTACAATGGTTCAAAGATGGTTATCTTATTTATCCTTCATCTTCAATTCATATTTCAGGTAAAACAAAATTGTAATATAACTATACTCAATTACTATTGAATGTGTTACAGACACCCACAGACTTACTATATACAAAGCAAACGAATCAGATTCGGGAGAATATAGATGTGAAGCGGCAAATACATTTTCAAGATCGTTCAGTTCCATTACAATTAAAGTGCAAGGTTAGTAAAAACGAAAAACATTTCTATACTTATCAAGCTTACAAATTTTAGGTTCTAAAATACAAGCAGGTTGTACAGACAATCCATTCTTTGCTAACTGTCAATTAATAGTCCGTGCCCATTATTGTATACATAAATACTACGCAAGATTTTGTTGTAAATCTTGCACAGAAGCAGGTCAATTGCCTTCCCGCAACTCAAACTTGGCAATAGGAAGTGAGAAACACAGTTCCTTAAGAGATAATTTTGTACGAAGAAAATGAGGAAAAGAATAACTAGTCTTTTTTAATTACGCTACTTAATAGAGAAGATAAAATAGGAGCAATAAATTATTTAAAAAAAACTTTGCTAGTCTAATGGTAAATGGTTGTTCACTATGCTACATGTAAAGATGTTCGATTTTTTATATAAACATTAACAGTTTTGGTTTAAATGTAGATAACAAGTAATTTTGTGCAATCTCTTTTCTGTTGTATATATTTAAAATATACATCTAAAACAAAAACAATTTTGAAAATGTATTGAATGTTTGAGTATTAATAGATGATTAATAAATTACTTTAAATAAATTATTTATTTGCCATTCATTTTTTGTTATTCTAAATTCATTTTTGTTAACGCACTTTTACAAACGTTTAATTTGAAAAGTGCATTTTATATTCACCCAAACAGCAGCAACAGGTTTGTCAGGGACCCTCGTCAACGTTACGTACTTTTGAAGACCGAAAACAGAACGAGTATAATAAATAATAATGGTCAATGTCGGTATCAAAAGTTAACCATGTACATTATCTACAGACTGTCTGAAAAAAAAGAAAAGACAAAAATGAATCAATGATTTAAAAGTTGAATAAAAACAAATGTATGTATATAAAAATGTTCATGCTTATTTGATTATTACCTATGTACAATCTTTTTGAAAAACTTGAAATACCCTTTCATTTTAGATTTTAAAAGTCTTGGCGAAACTTTAATTTTTTTTTTCAGATAGTAATACCTCTTTTTCTATAGTTTAGTAATTGACGAGTTTTTACATTACGGTCAAGATAGCATCCCATTATCGCATAACAACCTGAGATTTCGTTGGTTAAGCGTATAACTTTCATGTCAATTAATCAGATATCAGGTTGCTATAAGATCACGAGACGTTAGCGAATGTAAAATATCCTTAATGTGTTCATTCGGACGATATCTTCTGGTTTATTACTAGCTTCATAATTTCCATGCAGTTTGCTTACCTACATACACTTCCATGTTGCTAGTGTAACACGTTTTCCCAAAAAGTATCAAAAAAACATACGTATAGACGCCAGTTAACACCAGCTCGTGTCTTTTTTCTGGAGTATGCAAATTATGAAATCGCAGTGCTCGAAGTAATAGTAAAAATCTTTTCATTCCCACTGTGAATCGTAACAAATCCACACCAGTGCCATCTGTATCCAAAAATTGTTTCACATTAGAATGTCGAGTACCCAAACCACCAATAATACATAACATTCCTCTAAGTCCTTTTAGTTCCACTATATTCGTATCATCTCAAAAGCATTTAGCAAGTTTTTTAAAAGCGAATTTGCCGTTAACAAAAAATGGCACATTTAACTGAACAGGAAAAATAGAATTTTTGATAATGGTTGGATATGGTGATAAGCTAAGAACACATGAAGAAACATGTGAATTATTCAACCAAGGACATCCTAATAGACCACCTATTGCAAAACCCATAATAAGTAAAGCGGTTGCCAAATTTACTGAAACAGGATCCGTCCATAATTTGCCTCGGCAAAGTCGACCTCGAATAAACGAAGAGTAGATGTGTTACTTGAAGCTGAAGAAAATCCTCACCATTCTATAAGGCAGCTAGTCCTAAATACGACGTTAACCACTCTTTTGTCGTAAAGTTGTTCAAGAAAGAGGAATATCATCCTTACAAAGTTCAATTGATTCACGAATTAAACGAGGATGATCCAGACCACGGCTTGCAGTTTTGCGAAGAACTAATGTTACGCTGCGATGCGATGGAGATCCCAATTTTTTGGTCAGTGCCAAATGGTTAATAGAGCGCAATTTGAACATTTGCGCTACATTTTGTTTGTTTTTGAGGTTTAATTATGATTTTCTTTCATTAAAATTACATTTTTATTTCTTACATTAGATGTGTTATTTTTTTCAAAAAAATAGTTATCTAAGGTACCAACTTTTTTACACCATAATTTAAGTTGTTGGACCATCTAATAAAAAGCAGCAAAAAATTAGGGTTGTCATTAAAAAAAACTAATGATGACGTCATTGTACAAAAATACATGACGTCATAAGTAAAATTTTTATGTCATAAGATGGCTAATTAAAAAGTAAAATTGACCTGTCCGAGCGTTTTGCTTGAAAACATTAAATAACGTAATTATAAATTTTGCTCCTTACCAACGTCCTTACTTTATCACCACACTGTATATTTGTTAGTGAAGATTAGCTTTTTTGTAATTTTTATATTTATAAAAATAATATAGTTTGTAATGTCTGTGGTAATGTAGTACGGTCCAGATTGCTAAAACTTAAAAAATAATCGCCGTAGATGTTTCGCATTTTTGCAGCTGTTCTGCTGACAAAAACTAGACTCGCATGACCTTGAGCGTAAATACATGCAATACAAGATATAAACAAAAACACAACTCAAATTAATTTTTTAAACTGAACCCATTGCGATAAGCATCTTATCGTCTTTAGTAACAATAATAAGCTTTTTGATATACTTACATCTATTCATTGATTTATTCAATACATTAACTTGCACGATTCATGGAAATTAACAGCTGCTAATTTTGTAGTTTTGAAAATTTCATAATTGAAGTGCCTATACAGCAAAACTATGCTCAAGTAAAAAAATGCTTAATTCATGACTTTTTGAGCAGTTGAAAATGGCAAACCTCGATACACGTGGTTTAGAGTTCTTTTTGAAGAGTACTTAAGTCATGGAGCTTTTACGTTACTCTTTAAAAAATCTTGTTAAGTAAGTAATATTAAGGTTAAAATAAAGTCGTAATAAGATCCTGCAATAGACCGCGTCGAATAAAAACGCTTCCATAATTCTAAAAATCAATGTTGTAAATTATCTTATGAGTACAATTTAAGAAAAAGACCTAAAAACTAATTCTTTAAGTAACTCGCTGATGTAAGCTGCTCAAAATTTAAAATAGAATAAATTTTTGAGGATCAGTTGGTTTTTTATGAAAAATTTGTTTAAAATATCGAACTACATTGATAACTTAAATTTAAAAACAAAAAACAATAATGCAGGGTGTTTGATTGACGGCTAGGAGCGATAATTTTTATAATCTGACGTCGATATCAAAGCCAGATTTTTCGTAACCGTTACAAGAAAAAAACTAATTAAGTTTACTAGACACTTCTCCATTTGTTAAAAAGTTATTGCTGGATCACATCAATTTCGGCGCTAATTGAAAGACTAATTTTTGCTTAGCAATGAAAATTTTGAAAGGAGCATATTGTATCAAAATTTGTAAATGATGAAATTTGTTTTATATTTTACAATAGTAGGTCATTAAACCAATAAAGTTTCTATTATGTTTTTTTTCATTTCATTTATTTTTTTTTTCAATTTGTCTTTTAGTTTTTTAATTAGTAAATTTAATAAACAATCAATTAAAATTATTACCTGTTTATATCTATTTGATAGATTCATCTATCGTATTATCTACATAAATTATAGATGATTTTATCTATTATCTAGATAAATTCTTCAACTTGTATCTAAATCGTTATCTAGATAAAAAAAATTAAAAACTATCTATTATCTCATGTAAATAAAAATTAAATTGTCTATGCACAACACTATGGTTATATGCTAAACCATTCAAAGCTACGTCGTCTGATAGGTTACTCAACTTTGTACAGCAGTAAATGCACTGAATACTGAATGGGCAATGAGATTACAAAAACAACATTGAAATATAATATGTAAGTACTTAACTTTTAACGGTTAACATCAGCAACAAAACGGTCCAAAATCTTTTGAAACATATTAAGATGACAACGCACACCAATTCAAAGAAAACTTAATCTTAGTTTAAGATTTAAAAGAAGTAAAGATTCGACACTCTTTCGGCGTTCGTAAAACCATTTTAGACAATGCTAATACGTAATTTTGACAACGCGTTCCGTAACGTGGTTGAAGAGTAGACTGAGATTGTCTCAACTGCAGTGTTTGTTGTAAAATAAATTCAGACGCTTCAAAATTTTTGCAATTAAGGATTGGAAATTGATTATTAAAATCATGAATACATTTAAAGAAAAGTTGGTAACGGTATAAAGACAATTTTATAATTTACTATTAAAAATCGTCAATCAATATGTGTTTAATGTGCAAATGTGGAACGGCAATTGAAATCAAAGATAATATAAGTGTAGCAATACTGTATTAGCATTTTGTCATCTTTTTTTTAATAATCTTTATTAAACAAAATCTGTTTCCTTAAACTTAAAGTAATTATACTACAATTATAACATAACAAAACTATAAAATATAACTATAAAATAAACAATTTTTGTTTAAAAGGTAAGAGATCGGCAAGGTGCCGTTTTTCACTCTTAACCCGAAACATGCTTACATATTATTATTACTGATAGCAAACTGATAGTAAAATATCTTTGTGTACAATTTTTTAAATTTGGTTTAGTGACAACCTTGCATATCATTATTCAAACATTTGATATATTGGTTTTTAATTTTGCTAAACTTTTGAATTTGAAACAGGCAGTGCCATCTTATCAAACAAGTCCACTTTGTCCCTATCTCGTCCGACAGTCAACGGTCCGACTATAATATCATTGACTAATCATATAAGACATTCAACCTTTAGTTCCGTTTTTATGCAAGAGATTGCGAACGTGTTTTGCTTGTCTAGATCATAACCGTCACGTTGTTGACAATTAGCACCATAGCTATGATTAGCATTGATTTTTTTCATTTGTTTCTTCACACGCTTCACCAAAGATGCATGTTTTACTTTGGTTAAGAAAAAATGCTGAACAGGCTGAATAAACGCGAAATAAATTTGAAATAAACTGTGCGCGAATGACATCATTGAAAGGTTTGCATCTTACCTATAAATAATCACAAATGTCAAAATAATTCTTAGGCCAATCATAGATGGCTCAGAAAATCGTGTTGTACATAAAATTTGTATGAAGCGAATACCCCCTGCGCTTCACACTGTTTCAAATTGTTGTAGACGCGGTAGACGCGTGTTTGCAAATAGCTGCTCGCGCGTATCTATCGTTCAAAACGATAAGACACGTTCTGCCTCACAATCATTTGTAAACATAAACCCAAAGATCATAAACCTTTTACGAATTACAATGCATATAAAACAAAACACACTTTTTCTTCCCGCCGTTAGTCAATAACTAAAAATTAGAAGACGTACGGTTGATTTTTAAAAAATATATAACTATATAAGTAGAAAGGGCCCACTATCCCCTCCACTTTTGACGTCATTACTGACCTCGGAAGGAACGTGGGCGACTTTTGTGAAAGTGTTTTTTTCTCTCTCACACATTTTTTTCTCTCTCACACATTTTGTTTTCTCTCTCACACATTTTTTTCTCTCTCACACATTTGCTTTTCTCTCTCACACATTTTTTTTTCTCTCACACATTTTTTTTTCTCTCTCACCCATTTTTTTCACTCTCTTACATTGTTACATCATCGCATAATTGGTAATTTTGATTGCGTCGTGCGTCATCGCGTAACTGGTAATTTTTTATGCGTCATCAAGTCTCATGATTCGAATGAGAAGTATTTTTATTTAAAAAAAGCTGTGGGTGCGCCTGGATTCGAACCCGGGCTTCTTGATTACAAAGCGGCGACCTTAACCACTAGGCTACCAAACAGTTGAATCGAAACGATCAATTGTAAATAATATAATGATATATTAAAAAATGCAATAAAGAATTTCCTATGAAAGATTAGTACTAAAATGGCGAGTTAATTTTTAAATAAATGTGAAACTACTATGTTGCTTGTATATTTACCGAAAGGCAAAATTGCTGAATCATTAACCTGTTTTTTCTAATGTGTCATTTTGATTAAGAAGCAATGAAGTTGTAAAAACTGTAAACTAAACTAACTAAAAAATTACTAAATTAATTAGCGCGTTTATCTTTCAAATTCAAGTTTTAATGTTTTGAAAAATTATGTTAGATAATAATAATTGTGATATACATATATCTATCAAAATTCTAAATAAAGCATAATTTTATATCGTCAACATTCATGTTTTAAAAGAAATTTTAATTATGGGAAAATAATACTAATAAATGAATTCAAATAAGTAAAACAAAAAAACAATGTACCTAGTATTTATTTTAAATTTAAATTTCAATGTACAATAAACAATAATAATAAATAGCTTTATATTAAGAAGTAATGAAAAAACTGCAAAACAACGAAAATAATTTGCACGTTCATACTAAAGTTAAATAACTATGATACAAATCTATCAATATTTTAAATACAGCACAATTTAAGTCGTCAGCGATTCATGAATTAAAACGAGATTTTTTAGAGAGATGTGAAACTTCTAGATTACTCAAACACTAAAAATAAAAGAGTATAGAAAACAGTTTTCAAAATTTAGATTTTACTAAGAAGTAATGAAATTGTAAAACTGTAAAACAACTAAATTAATTTGTTATTTTTCAAATTGAAGTTTTAATGTTTTCAAAAATTATGTTAAATCATAATTGTAATATATATCTATCAAAAGTTTAAATAAAGCATAATTTCATATCGTCAACATTCATGTTTTAAAAGAAATTTTAATTATGATAAATTAATATTAATAAATGAATTCAAATAAGTAAAACAGAAAAAACAATGTACCTAGTATTTATTTTAAGTTTGGATTTTAATGTAGAATAAATAATAATAAATAGTTTTATAGTAAGAAGTAATGGAAAAACTAGAAAAGAACAAAAATAATTTGCGCGTTCAAACTAAGTTAAATAATAATTATGATATAAATCTATCAATATTTTAAATACATACATTTAAGTCGTTAACGATTCATGAATTAAAACAAATTTTTTTAATTAAGTTAAAATAATACTCATAAATGAATTCAAATAAGTAAAACAAAAAACAATGTTGTACTTATTTAAAATTATTATTTTAATGTGCAAATAATTTAACAATAATAGTTTTAGATTAAGAAGAAATGAAAAAAACTGCAAAACAACAAAATTAAATTGCGAATGAATATTACAAATTTAAGTTCAAGTGTTTTTAAACTAACATAAACAACAATTAAGTTAAAATAATAAAAATAGGTTTTAATGTGTAATAATTCTATCCTAGTTTTAGATTAAGAATTCTTTAAACTGTAAACTAAAAATAGCAGAATTAAGTTGTACGTTAATTTTCCAAAACTCAAGTATTAGGAATTAGAGATAAACAATAATTCTAATCTATATAAAGTTAATTTGAATAAGTAAAACAAAAAAATTAAAGGTTAGCGACAAAGATACTTTTAAGATGGCTAAATAAATTTAAAAACTGGTCACAAAATAGTTTTTAAAATATTTCAGTTGGTAGTAAAAATAATTTTGAAATGGCGTAACAACTTTTAACAGTTGGTAGTAAAATATAGTTTTAAAATGACGTAACAACTTTTACAATTGGTAAAAAATGTTTTAAAAAAGGCGGAATAATTTTTCAATTTTATATTAGTTACTTTAATCATAATAATTTACAAGAGCAAGGAAAAATTGATTTTTTTTTAAATTTACAAATTAGTAGCTAACAATAAAAATCATTTTGTAAAACTTTAAATAATACTTACGTTTTTGAAAAACCTACTTAAGAATATAATTTATAGTTATAAAAATTAAAAATAAAACTATTTGTTAAGCAATAAACGTAGATTCTGTTTAAAGAAAAGAAAAAACACAAAACAATTACTTAAAGAAAGTACACTTACCACATATATGCCACTAACTTGTTTTTAAATTTATAAATTTTAATTTAATATTAAAGAGCTCACTCGTACACATTGTAACACGAAGAAGACACAAACTATACTAAATACAATTAGAAATTTCTGAAAATCCCTACCTTCAAATTAATTTTTATTAATTATTGTATTGAGTCATAGGCAAAATCTTATTGAATCATAACTTTTCAAACTTAGAAATGTCGATATATAAACAACTATTTTTGACAGAAGAAATCTATATAAATAAGAATGAATGTTGCTAAGCGTAAAACTGGAGAACGGCTGGACCAATGCGGCTATTTTTTTGTCATATGTTCCTTAAGGCACAGTTTTAATGAAGAGAAAAAAATAGCGTGGAAAATAGTAAAAACAACATACACATACATACAAACGAGCTGTCAAACATTTGACGTAAATCGTCAACGTCAATCTAAACAAAACAAAGGCGCGTTTGGATAATCTATGCCTCTGGAAAAAATCATCAAAGAAAATAATATTATCGTACGTGACATTCACCATTAATTCTTCTGTGCGTGGCAGTTTCTTGGTTGTTTTTTATATTTTCACTTCTCTTTAAAACTAGTTGTGTGCTCAGTGTGATTACGTTTATACCCATGCCGCCACTACGTAGGCGCAGTAATTTCGGTCGAAGAACTTGAAATGCTGCAAACCAAGCAAATTTTCAATCTAATCGGACATAGCGTCTTTTTAGCGGCACACGGCTAGCAGTAAAAAATTTACTTAACAATGTGATCGAAGCAGCAATTCTAAAATATAAGGGAGAGAAAATGTGTTGATACCCCGCATCCCAATGGTACCAACTGACGTAGGTACCATTTGAATTTTGCTATAACAATAAATAAATACTAGGGTCAGTCGTTGAGTGTTTGCGGCGTTAATCTTGAAAACTCATGCTTCTCTCGTGGACAGTTGCATGTTGCCTGCTCCCGCGTAGGGAAACCGTCAGCTTTATTTGTTTACGCGCCAGGCAACCAAACAAAAAATATCGTATACCTACCATAAAGCATTAGATTGAATATTTGTAAAGTATTGCAGTGTACAAAATAGAAAACTTATTTTTGTAAGTAATCGTCGTTTATTGTTGAGACATAAATAACGTGATCACTCCGAAATATGTTTTATTTATTTAATGTTCTATTAACTTTTGACAGAATGAAGTCTGTCCGGGCGGCTAGTTTAGAATACAATTGTTAGAATAAAGTGTTTGAACTTGTTATTTAAAAATTAAAATATATTCTTTAAAACGTATCTATAAGAAACCAAAACGTTTAGGAATTTATTTGTAACATATTGTTAATGCCGATGTAATTTCAAAACCAAGCAATTTCCATTTTAAAATTTTAGAGTGTGATAGTAACACTAAATTTAACCACTAACTTTGCAATTTGTTTTAATGAAAGCTCTAAAACATATATTGCTTTATATTTTAATTGAGTTTAAATCGTCAACACAATTTCCTTGGTCGTCTACTAAAAAGTTTGTACTTTTAAAAATGATCTTGTAACTATTATAGCAATAAAAACTTAAAATGCCACCAGTGTCTATACTAAAGTCATCTAAATAGTTTGGGAGATCTTCATTTAGCACATAATTCCATATTTTATAATAAATAATAATAATTGAACGCGCTTATTCAAACGTTTTCGTAGCAGTACTACGGTAATTACAGATATGGGTCATACGTCATTACATTAGTAACAATGTAAAATTAAATTTTTTTATTATTATTCGAAACTTACGTTGTACAACGGCAGCGTTATTTGTACACTTTACCAAAAGATACAAAATTGCTATAAAACATACATATCTACAAGAAATTAAACGTAAATAAATGTATTAGTAATGCAGTTAATGAAGATCTAATTAACTAAACTTTTAAAACCAAACAATGTTGTTACAGTAAGAAACGTTTTTAGCAAAGACAATTACATAATGTAATTAATAACTAATTTTTTTTTAAGACTAAACAAACGTCATAAAAATAACAATTGTAGCTAACCTCGAAACTAAACGACATTATTGAAACAATAAAGTTTTTTTGAGTAACATTATTTTGTATTTTATTTGTCAACAAAAATTTTGATGGACCCGTTAAAACTTGTTTTATATAAAATTTTTCTAAAAACACAATTTAACAAAGTTTTTGCAATGTCAGCTAATTTTACTGCTTTAAAAAAATTAATACACCTTTCTCTAAGCTGGTGAAATAAAATTCCTAATAAGATATGTCTACGTTTCTTTTACATTAGTATTACAAACTGTGTACATCAGTCTGTAAATATTATAACGTTACAATTGCTTAAATTAAAAGCAGACATTGCAAGAACATATTTTTACAGTTGTATTTTATCTAGTAAATCAAAGTTATTCGAAAATCATACATAAAGAAATATATTTTTATAAGTATAGAACACGTTTAAAAATAGTGATAAGTTGAAGACTTATTTTACACCTCAACTAGACAATGTACAAAAATTTGTGGTTATTTTCACAATTTTATTGAAAATGTAGTATACTACTTAGCTAATAAATTGCTAACCAAATGAAAATATTAATCATTTTTGTAATAAACACGTGATTACTAACCAATAAACTTTTAAGTTAATGATTTACTGAAAGAAAGAAAAAACATTTTTAACAAAAACAATTTCACAATTTAAGATTCAAAAATTAATTAAAATCATGTCAAATAGGAAATTTTGCTTGCAGTTTGTAATTACAGTGAATAACAATGTAGTTAATGACTAAGTTTTTCAAATTAAGGAACGCCACGCAAATATTTTAAGCGAAAACTAACTATTAATTTTATTTTGAAACGATTATAATTAGATATATTATTAGATTAGATATGCTGTAATCTCAAGAAAAATAGAAACTTATGAAAAATTGCTAGAAGTTGCAAGAAAAGCAATAGGAATTTACTGGAGTCATTAGAAATGATTGAAGAAAAAACCTTTCTCAATGTTAATAATTAAGTAATCATACTGTAATAGAAAACTTATTGCGGATAACTACAATCTAATTAAAGACAAAATTTCTAAAACTAAGCAACGTCACAAAATGTTTTTAACAAAAACTATTTAGCAATTTAGTTTTTTGTTCAAATAATTAAAATTAGATACTCTACAATCTCAATCAGCAAACAAATAAATAATTTTTTTAAGATATACCTACAATAAAAGCAATAAATCTACTTAAATTATTAAAAATTAAAAAAAAAACTTTTTTGCAAATAGATATCAAATTGTTTAAACAAGTAAATGTTACAATGTTACAACTACTAAAACTTTAAGCAAAATTTTGAAAGAACAAAAAAAAAAGAAAAACTATTTAGAGAATATCTGTTATAATAAAAATTGTTTTATGAGAAATGGTGTAATTGTTTGATTAAAAATTTAAAACTTGCAACCTTTTGAACGGGGTTTACGTTCTTCTTCGTCAGGTAATAAATCACAATCACAAATATTTAGAAACATTTTATTGTAAATAACATCGTGGTTCTAGTTTCACCATTCGTTCAAAATTAAATAACTAATTTAAAAGATCGTAACTAAGAAAAAAGAAATCACTTTAATTATATAGGACACTCATTTCAAAATGTTTTGATTTGACGTGTTTAATTATTAACAAATGTTAAATCGAATAAACTTAAATCTGTTTAAACAATAACCGATATCTAGTTTATGTACTCAGAATTTTGTAATGAAAAGTAGCTTCGAGATATTCACAAAGTAAAAAAAATTGTTTATAATTTCAATTTTTCTTTTGTTTAATGTAATCTTAAAAACATAGTTTGTTCCATGTATTCACTACTGTAAACCGTTATTTAAATATTATAATACGTTTTTACAATTTAAGAATTATTAAACTTAAAGTTTAGCTCTGTGGGTACCTAAGTAACGTTTAAATTTCTACATAAAGTTAATGTTACGAACAATCATTATTGAAATCAAACTTCATTAAAAATAGAAAAAAGTTACAAAGCCCATTTAATACGCAAAGTAATACTCATAGATGCATTGTAACTTAATCTATTTAAAAAAAAATTCTTCAAAGCGACTTAGTGCGTGTCATTTTATTTAAAGCAAAGATTTTGTCTGACTGCCATTGCTGTGGTTTACAACAAGTTGTGTATCGCAATTTAATTTTAATACATATTTGAAATAAATCTTGTTTGAAGGTAATTTATTATTCGCTGGAATGGTGGTTTATGCAGTTTTAATTGACATAGTAATAGCAGAAAAAAGCTTAGAATAAGCTTACACAGGTAAACAAAAAGTGTCTGTTATGCTGTTTGCAATTTTTATGAAATATAAGAAAGAAGATAGTCGTAAAATAACTACTAAAACGGGCTTACACTTTATGTTAATAAATTAATTTATATAAAATGGGTAATATAACTATTCCAAGAGTCTTTGGCGTAGACAATAAAGTTTTCATAGTTGATGTTAAAAGAAGTAGTCCTGTTATAGTTTTTAGTTGTCCGCCACTGCGGATTGGAAACGAATTGGCTTCGGTTTGTGTTTCTTAAAAGTTGCGACATATCCTTCATCAATTTATTTATTTACTTTTAAATACATTGCTACCAACTTAAGATAAGAACATTTAATAAATTTTGTAGCGGGAAATTTAACTGGACTCTACGCATTTTGTGTCACTGCGTATGTACATAGTAAATTTATAAATAAATATGTTCGAATTTTTTTTTTAAATAGATTAAGTTACAATGCATCTATGAATATTACTTTGCGTATTAAATGGGCTTTGTAACTTTTTTCTATTTTTAATGAAGTTTGATTTCAATAATGATTGTTCGTAACATTAACTTTATGTAGAAATTTAAACGTTACTTAGGTACCCACAGAGCTAAACTTTAAGTTTAATAATTCTTAAATTGTAAAAACGTATTATAATATTTAAATAACGGCTTACAGTAGTGAATGCATGGAACAAACTATGTTTTTAAGATTACATTAAACAAAAGAAAAATTGAAATTATAAACAATTTTTTTACTTTGTGAATATCTCGAAGCTACTTTTCATTACAAAATTCTGAGTACATAAACTAGATATCGGTTATTGTTTAAACAGATTTAAGTTTATTCGATTTAACATTTGTTAATAATTAAACACGTCAAATCAAAACATTTTGAAATGAGTGTCCTATATAATTAAAGTGATTTCTTTTTTCTTAGTTACGATCTTTTAAATTAGTTATTTAATTTTGAACGAATGGTGAAACTAGAACCACGATGTTATTTACAATAAAATGTTTCTAAATATTTGTGATTGTGATTTATTACCTGACGAAGAAGAACGTACACCCTGTTCAACAGCTTGCAAGTTTTAAATTTTTAATCAAACACTTACACCATTTCTCATAAAACAATTTTTATTATAACAGATATTCTCTAAATAGTTTTTCTTTTTTGTTCTTTCAAAATTTTGCTTAAAGTTTTAGTAGTTGTAACATTGTAACATTTACTTGTTTAAACAATTTGATATCTATTTGCAAAAAGTTTTTTTTAATTTTTAATAATTTAAGTAGATTTATTGCTTTTATTGTAGGTATATCTTAAAAATTATTTATTTGTTTGCTGATTGAGATTGTAGAGTATCTAATTTTAATTATTTGAACAAAAACTAAATTGCTAAATAGTTTTTGTTAAAAACATTTTGTGACGTTGCTTAGTTTTAGAAATTTTGTCTTTAATTAGATTATTGTTATCCCCAATAAGTTTTCTATTACAGTATGGTTACTTAATTATTAACATTGAGAAAGGTTTTTCTTCAATCATTTCTAATGACTCCAGTAAATTCCTATTGCTTTTCTTGCAACTTCTAGCAATTTTTCATAAGTTTCTATTTTTCTTGAGATTACAGCATATCTAATCTAATAATATATCTAATTATAATCGTTTCAAAATAAAATTAATAGTTAGTTTTCGCTTAAAATATTTGCGTGGCGTTCCTTAATTTGAAAAACTTAGTCATTAACTACATTGTTATTCACTGTAATTACAAACTGCAAGCAAAATTTCCTATTTAACATGATTTTAATTAATTTTTGAATCTTAAATTGTGAAATTGTTTTTGTTAAAAATGTTTTTTCTTTCTTTCAGTAAATCATTAACTTAAAAGTTTATTGGTTAGTAATCACGTGTTTATTACAAAAATGATTAATATTTTCATTTGGTTAGCAATTTATTAGCTAAGTAGTATACTACATTTTCAATAAAATTGTGAAAATAACCACAAATTTTTGTACATTGTCTAGTTGAGGTGTAAAATAAGTCTTCAACTTATCACTATTTTTAAACGTGTTCTATACTTATAAAAATATATTTCTTTATGTATGATTTTCGAATAACTTTGATTTACTAGATAAAATACAACTGTAAAAAAATATGTTCTTGCAATGTCTGCTTTTAATTTAAGCAATTGTAACGTTATAATATTTACAGACTGATGTACACAGTTTGTAATACTAATGTAAAAGAAACGTAGACATATCTTATTAGGAATTTTATTTCACCAGCTTAGAGAAAGGTGTATTAATTTTTTTAAAGCAGTAAAATTAGCTGACATTGCAAAAACTTTGTTAAATTGTGTTTTTAGAAAAATTTTATATAAAACAAGTTTTAACGGGTCCATCAAAATTTTTGTTGACAAATAAAATACAAAATAATGTTACTCAAAAAAACTTTATTGTTTCAATAATGTCGTTTAGTTTCGAGGTTAGCTACAATTGTTATTTTTATGACGTTTGTTTAGTCTTAAAAAAAAATTAGTTATTAATTACATTATGTAATTGTCTTTGCTAAAAACGTTTCTTACTGTAACAACATTGTTTGGTTTTAAAAGTTTAGTTAATTAGATCTTCATTAACTGCATTACTAATACATTTATTTACGTTTAATTTCTTGTAGATATGTATGTTTTATAGCAATTTTGTATCTTTTGGTAAAGTGTACAAATAACGCTGCCGTTGTACAACGTAAGTTTCGAATAATAATAAAAATTTAATTTTACATTGTTACTAATGTAATGACGTATGACCCATATCTGTAATTACCGTAGTACTGCTACGAAAACGTTTGAATAAGCGCGTTCAATTATTATTATTTATTATAAAATATGGAATTATGTGCTAAATGAAGATCTCCCAAACTATTTAGATGACTTTAGTATAGACACTGGTGGCATTTTAAGTTTTTATTGCTATAATAGTTACAAGATCATTTTTAAAAGTACAAACTTTTTTTTAGTAGACGACCAAGGAAATTGTGTTGACGATTTAAACTCAATTAAAATATAAAGCAATATATGTTTTAGAGCTTTCATTAAAACAAATTGCAAAGTTAGTGGTTAAATTTAGTGTTACTATCACACTCTAAAATTTTAAAATGGAAATTGCTTGGTTTTGAAATTACATCGGCATTAACAATATGTTACAAATAAATTCCTAAACGTTTTGGTTTCTTATAGATACGTTTTAAAGAATATATTTTAATTTTTAAATAACAAGTTCAAACACTTTATTCTAACAATTGTATTCTAAACTAGCCGCCCGGACAGACTTCATTCTGTCAAAAGTTAATAGAACATTAAATAAATAAAACATATTTCGGAGTGATCACGTTATTTATGTCTCAACAATAAACGACGATTACTTACAAAAATAAGTTTTCTATTTTGTACACTGCAATACTTTACAAATATTCAATCTAATGCTTTATGGTAGGTATACGATATTTTTTGTTTGGTTGCCTGGCGCGTAAACAAATAAAGCTGACGGTTTCCCTACGCGGGAGCAGGCAACATGCAACTGTCCACGAGAGAAGCATGAGTTTTCAAGATTAACGCCGCAAACACTCAACGACTGACCCTAGTATTTATTTATTGTTATAGCAAAATTCAAATGGTACCTACGTCAGTTGGTACCATTGGGATGCGGGGTATCAACACATTTTCTCTCCCTTATATTTTAGAATTGCTGCTTCGATCACATTGTTAAGTAAATTTTTTACTGCTAGCCGTGTGCCGCTAAAAAGACGCTATGTCCGATTAGATTGAAAATTTGCTTGGTTTGCAGCATTTCAAGTTCTTCGACCGAAATTACTGCGCCTACGTTTTGGCGGCATGGGTATAAACGTAATCACACTGAGCACACAACTAGTTTTAAAGAGAAGTGAAAATATAAAAAACAACCAAGAAACTGCCACGCACAGAAGAATTAATGGTGAATGTCACGTACGATAATATTATTTTCTTTGATGATTTTTTCCAGAGGCATAGATTATCCAAACGCGCCTTTGTTTTGTTTAGATTGACGTTGACGATTTACGTCAAATGTTTGACAGCTCGTTTGTATGTATGTGTATGTTGTTTTTACTATTTTCCACGCTATTTTTTTCTCTTCATTAAAACTGTGCCTTAAGGAACATATGACAAAAAAATAGCCGCATTGGTCCAGCCGTTCTCCAGTTTTACGCTTAGCAACATTCATTCTTATTTATATAGATTTCTTCTGTCAAAAATAGTTGTTTCTATATCGACATTTCTAAGTTTGAAAAGTTATGATTCAATAAGATTT
Source organism: Aquatica leii (assembly GCA_035610365.1). Classification (NCBI taxonomy): domain Eukaryota; kingdom Metazoa; phylum Arthropoda; class Insecta; order Coleoptera; family Lampyridae; genus Aquatica; species Aquatica leii. The sequence goes on from CM069432.1 coordinate 107,951,185, forward strand.
TGCCTATGACTCAATACAATAATTAATAAAAATTAATTTGAAGGTAGGGATTTTCAGAAATTTCTAATTGTATTTAGTATAGTTTGTGTCTTCTTCGTGTTAAAATGTGTACGAGTGAGCTCTTTAATATTAAATTAAAATTTATAAATTTAAAAACAAGTTAGTGGCATATATGTGGTAAGTGTACTTTCTTTAAGTAATTGTTTTGTTTTTTTCTTTTCTTTAAACAGAATCTACGTTTATTGCTTAACAAATAGTTTTATTTTTAATTTTTATAACTATAAATTATATTCTTAAGTAGGTTTTTCAAAAACGTAAGTATTATTTAAAGTTTTACAAAATGATTTTTATTGTTAGCTACTAATTTGTAAATTTAAAAAAAAATCTATTTTTCCTTGCTCTTGTAAATTATTATGATTAAAGTAACTAATATAAAATTGAAAAATTATTCCGCCTTTTTTAAAACATTTTTTACCAATTGTAAAAGTTGTTACGCCATTTTAAAACTATATTTTACTACCAACGGTTAAAAGTTGTTACGCCATTTCAAAATTATTTTTACTACCAACTGAAATATTTTAAAAACTATTTTGTCACCAGTTTTTAAATTTATTTAGCCATCTTAAAAGTATCTTTGTCGCTAACCTTTAATTTTTTTGTTTTACTTATTCAAATTAACTTTATATAGATTAGAATTATTGTTTATCTCTAATTCCTAATACTTGAGTTTTGGAAAATTAACGTACAACTTAATTCTGCTATTTTTTTAGTTTACAGTTTAAAGAATTCTTAATCTAAAACTAGGATAGAATTATTACACATTAAAACCTATTTTTATTATTTTAACTTAATTGTTGTTTATGTTAGTTTAAAAACACTTGAACTTAAATTTGTAATATTCATTCGCAATTTAATTTTGTTGTTTTGCAGTTTTTTCATTTCTTCTTAATCTAAAACTATTATTGTTAAATTATTTGCACATTAAAATAATAATTTTAAATAAGTACAACATTGTTTTTGTTTTACTTATTTGAATTCATTTATGACTATTATTTTAACTTAATTAAAAAAATTTGTTTTAATTCATGAATCGTTAACGACTTAAATGTATGTATTTAAAATATTGATAGATTTATATCATAATTATTATTTAACTTAGTTTGAACGCGCAAATTATTTTTGTTCTTTTCTAGTTTTTCCATTACTTCTTACTATAAAACTATTTATTATTATTTATTCTACATTAAAATCCAAACTTAAAATAAATACTAGGTACATTGTTTTTTCTGTTTTACTTATTTGAATTCATTTATTAATATTAATTTATCATAATTAAAATTTCTTTTAAAACATGAATGTTGACGATATGAAATTATGCTTTATTTAAACTTTTGATAGATATATATTACAATTATGATTTAACATAATTTTTGAAAACATTAAAACTTCAATTTGAAAAATAACAAATTAATTTAGTTGTTTTACAGTTTTACAATTTCATTACTTCTTAGTAAAATCTAAATTTTGAAAACTGTTTTCTATACTCTTTTATTTTTAGTGCTTGAGTAATCTAGAAGTTTCACATCTCTCTAAAAAATCTCGTTTTAATTCATGAATCGCTGACGACTTAAATTGTGCTGTATTTAAAATATTGATAGATTTGTATCATAGTTATTTAACTTTAGTATGAACGTGCAAATTATTTTTGTTGTTTTGCAGTTTTTTCATTACTTCTTAATATAAAGCTATTTATTATTATTGTTTATTGTACATTGAAATTTAAATTTAAAATAAATACTAGGTACATTGTTTTTTTGTTTTACTTATTTGAATTCATTTATTAGTATTATTTTCCCATAATTAAAATTTCTTTTAAAACATGAATGTTGACGATATAAAATTATGCTTTATTTAGAATTTTGATAGATATATGTATATCACAATTATTATTATCTAACATAATTTTTCAAAACATTAAAACTTGAATTTGAAAGATAAACGCGCTAATTAATTTAGTAATTTTTTAGTTAGTTTAGTTTACAGTTTTTACAACTTCATTGCTTCTTAATCAAAATGACACATTAGAAAAAACAGGTTAATGATTCAGCAATTTTGCCTTTCGGTAAATATACAAGCAACATAGTAGTTTCACATTTATTTAAAAATTAACTCGCCATTTTAGTACTAATCTTTCATAGGAAATTCTTTATTGCATTTTTTAATATATCACTATATTATTTACAATTGATCGTTTCGATTCAACTGTTTGGTAGCCTAGTGGTTAAGGTCGCCGCTTTGTAATCAAGAAGCCCGGGTTCGAATCCAGGCGCACCCACAGCTTTTTTTAAATAAAAATACTTCTCATTCGAATCATGAGACTTGATGACGCATAAAAAATTACCAGTTACGCGATGACGCACGACGCAATCAAAATTACCAATTATGCGATGATGTAACAATGTAAGAGAGTGAAAAAAATGGGTGAGAGAGAAAAAAAAATGTGTGAGAGAAAAAAAAATGTGTGAGAGAGAAAAACAAATGTGTGAGAGAGAAAAAAATGTGTGAGAGAGAAAACAAAATGTGTGAGAGAGAAAAAAATGTGTGAGAGAGAAAAAAACACTTTCACAAAAGTCGCCCACGTTCCTTCCGAGGTCAGTAATGACGTCAAAAGTGGAGGGGATAGTGGGCCCTTTCTACTTATATAAATCAAAAATGAAAAACACTTTTTACAATATGTGAGTACTAAATTTTAAATTTGCATCATAAAGCTTACATTTTTAATCTAAAACTGAAAATCAAATAGTAAACTAAAAACTAAGAACGTTAACTGTTTTACTTTACTTGTAAATAGTTTGACATCTTAATACTAGTTGACGATTAGTTAAAATACTTAGGTGCTAAAAAGCTTACTGATTTTTAGAATTTGGGCACTCAACTTTGAGTTCTCAAAAATCGATAAAGATCTTCTTTAGATGTTTATGGCAATTCCACGCCAAATCAACAAATTATAGTATCATTTTCGTCCATACATTTTTTTATGTTTGTAATTAAAAAAAAAGGTCAGATTTTTTAAAATAAAACAATAATAAGTAACAGCTGTTTAAACGATAATAAAATGCTGAGTTTTTGGCTTGCAGAATAATTTTGTTTTACTTGATGATACATCTACAAGATTTTTAAAAATACAGTTTTTCGAAATCCAGCATACCCAATTTTTGTTTAGATAATAAAAATAAATATGAATTATCAGGTATATCATATGCAAGCCTATAAAAAGAGCTTTAAAATAGGTCAGTTTACCGTATTCTATGTTTGATAGAACGCAAGTTATTAGCAAATTAAAAAATTTCATCGGCTTAACAATTTCAGAGATATTATATTCATAAAAAAAAACTAAAAAAAAACACTTCACATGTATAAGTAGAAAGGGGCGGACACCAAACCCTCAGGGCATGAAATTTAATTACCGTGACCTCGCCGTAAACGTACGTGAAGGTTTTTTTGGGAAAGTTTGTTTTGTCTGGTTTTTTTGTGAAAGTATTTTTCTCTCTCTCACAATGAATTTTTCTTCTCTCTCTTACAGCAATTTTTTTTTCTCTCTCTTACATTGTTACATCATCGCATAATTGGTAATTTTGTTTGCGTCGTGCGTCATCGCGTAACTGGTAATTTTTTATGCGTCATGAAGTCTCATGATTCGAGCGAGAAGTATTTTTATTTAAAAAAAGCTTGGGTGTACCTAGATTTGAACCCGGGCTTCTTGATTACAAAGCGGCGACCGTAACCACTGGGCCACGCAAACAGTTGAATCGAAACGGTCAATTGTTGTATACAATTGGTTTTTTTTAATTACTGAACAAAAAACTTTTAAAATTTATTGTACTTTATTTTTAAATTTTATTAACATATAATTGATGATTATATCATTTTTTCTACAGCATCCTTCGTGTTGGGGTTGTTAGAAACTTCTCTAGTGGTCGGTACTTTTATATATTTTTCTCTTACTCTCTGTACATCTGTAAAGAATCCCTTATTAAAATTTCTTTCTAAATAGTTAATGTTGATTATAAGAAAACTAGCACAAAAATTGTTGCATGCAAATTAGTTAGAAAAATAAATAAATTTAAGAAATAATAACTACAATTTCTTAATGCTACTTGAACGGATTAACGGCTTTTATTTAAACGAAAAGTTAGTTTAAACAGTAACGTTAGAAATTAAATTAAAAAAAAGAAATGGTAAAAAACTAAATTAATAGTTAACAAACTTAAAACTCAGTAAAATTAAAAACAAAAATTATTTTACATGCAACTACATTTTAATCTAACTTTTAATTAGGTAAATGCTAAAATCAACTTTTTTAATTTGAAATAATTTCTTGTAAGGTATAAAATTGCATGCGTTTAAGAGTATAGGGTTAAATCGAAAAATAAATTAAACTACTTACCATTGTATATACAAAAGCACTTTAATTTAAAACGTTCTTATTAATACGCAGCTAAAACTAAACAAAGTGTGATCGCTAGAATAAAGGAAAGTGTCATTGACGAAAATAAATTTTTGCAATTACATATTATTAATTAAAGTTTTATGACACCTGCTGATTCATTCAGTTCGATGATTGTTTCAACAAATCAATGTTTTTCCAATGACGTATAATTAGTGTAAATTCCATAAAGTAGTGTTGTTCAAAAATTTTCTTTTGCAAGCCAAAAAGTATTTTACATTTTGAAAATTATTATAATATATAACATTTTATAGTAAATGTTTTAAAAGTTAAAACAGAAAGAAAACATGTAAATATATTTTAAAAATGATTGTAAAAGAAACAAATTGTTTCTATAAGTAATGAACCAAATTATGTTGAAGTTAATTACATATCTAGAAAGTTATTGGCAATGTCAGGCTCATAAGTTAACAATTTTTTTACAACACACCGTTGAAAAATCTGTTATTTTTCAAATTTGCAAACAAAAATTAATTTTAGAATAACTCAAAGATTGATTGTTTAGATGATGTAACAAATTTGAAGATTATATAGATGTACCAAAAATATCTTTAAAAGTTATTGTAACGTTTGAAATTTTTTATTGAAATAATTATTTACACGTTCATTGTTTTCACCTAACTAAAATTACTTGGTATTTAGAAATCGCATTCCTGAATTCTTGTAAGCAAAAAGCTTCATATAGATTTGATATTTTACTTAATGTTATATATATAATAAATTTATCATCAAACAAAAATAAGATTTTTTTTATAAAAAATGTATTAAACTGGCGGAATAATTTTTTAAAAATATGAAATTACCAATAAACTTTTTTCAACTTTTTCATACATTTTACATTTACGTTTGTATACCTATTATTATAAAACCTAAAGATTTTACAGTAATATTTTGATAAAAAAACGCTACATTAGAAACTGGGTAATAACATTTTACGTAATTAGCGTAATATTGGTGATGAGTGTAATGGTAATCAGGTGATAAATTAAATAAATTATTGAAAATAATTGTATCTCTTCTATTATCACAAAAAAAAATGAATTATGTAAAAAATTCTCAAAAACTCCCTTACTAAACATCTCAAAAATATTTTGTTGATTTAGTCAATGTACAAAATACATATTTAAGAATATTTGAGAATTTTTAAAAACATGTAATTAGAACTCCAATCGCAAAATGCTATTAGTTCACAATTACTTATTTCAAAGAAATAATTATTACAAGAAAGCGCATGTCAAACACTCTTTTTGCACAAAAACAGTATAAAAGCAGGAGTTTAGAATTCAATGTTAATTGTTTTTTCAAATTTTGAAGAAATATATTATCAATTATGTCTGTGTCTACCATTTTAAATTTACTTTCATGCGGAATTTTTCGTGACGATGAATTACTTGAAGCGTATAATGATGTTTGTGATCGTCTTGTGCTGCATAATGAAGTAATCAATAATGAAGATGAAGATATTTTTAAACGTTTTATAGAAAAAGTTACTGAAATTATGGTAAGCTAGATTTAAAATAAATTATTATTACTATTAATAAATACATTCATTACAGAACGCTAAGACGATGGCTAATCAGCAACCATCATTATTTACGTCTTTGTCTGATCGGTCATTGTTAAAATCTCCGACCAATCCACAGCCATCGACATCAAAAGCCACACATTCAGATGTAAGTTACTTTTAAACACAGCTAACAAATTTTCATATCTTGAATTATTACAGATGTTTTATGGGCATGGTTTAAGGACTGATAAAATCTTCAACCACTTTGACATTATAGGTGAAGGGGAAAAACAAATAAAAAAATTTAAAGTCACTGCTAAAACGGTTGTTTTTAAATTTAAACCCGTGGATATGTCAAGTAATCCCGTCGTATGGCTACGTGTAAGTTTATATTTATTTTTAACATTGACATAAAACTAATAGAAAATACATATTTCAGAACTCTATCGACGAGTTACTCAGTTACCTCTTAACCGACGCTTTGCCCACTGATCGCATAGGATTGCTGCTCCGTAATGATAACTACCCAGAAAAACCAATCGGAATCTCGTTTAGGCGTAGGGACCAGTTAAACTCAAAAGTAATAGTGGCGACTCTTGAAAAAGTCTTACAAAGTAATACAAACTTTTTTGCAAGTGATACCCTACGTCTGCATGTAGATGTAGTCTCCTTCCTGTGGGTAAGGGAGGTCACGAAAAATGGTTGGCGTTACTTACGAAGAATTCTGCCGTCGTAAAAAGGGTATTCTGGTTATACAAAATAGCGATACTTTATGCCTAGCAAGAGCGTTGGTTGCGGCTATTGCCTGGGCATCAAAAAACGCTATCCTGCCCGCTTTATTGAGACCTAACAACCCTCTTATGGAAGCCCAAGCTACAGACTTATGTGAAGCTGCTGGTGTTGATCTTACACATGGCGGTAACCGCGATCACATTCAGCAGTTTCAATACTACTTAACAGATTATACAATTGTGGTCTATAACAATAGATTAGGTAAATAATTTCTAATTTATGTGAAATAAATGTTTACAATTAAATTTTAATTTTAGGTAAAACCGTTTACTTTGAAGGACCCCGTAGTACAAATAGAATTGTTTTAAATTTAATTTATGAAAAAAATCACTACAATGTTATCACTAATCTGTGTTCGGCATTTTCCACAACTTACTTTTGCGAAATGTGCCGTTTTCGTACCAACAATAAGACTAAACATAAAAACTGTAAGTACATTTGTCCGGCCTGCCATTCATCACCTCCATGTAACAAAGATTTGGAACTTATATTGTGCAATTCGTGTAATAGAGATTTTCGTGGTAGGGACTGCTTTGCTACCCATATTCAGCAATTGTGTAAGACTTTGAGTAGGTGTAAGTCATGCCTTAATAGTGTTTGGGCGAATAAAACTGATAAATATGGGTACAAGTATTGCCATAATTGTAGTTTCAGTAAACCAATTCGTCATCAGTGTTTTATGGCAAAAAAACCGTTAGATAAAAAAGCATTTAATCAAAATTTCATTTTTGTGTTTTTTGATCTAGAAGCACGACAGGATACACGTGTAACAGCCACCACAAACTTGTTTTTACACAAACCCACCTTATGTGTAGCTCAACAAGTATGTAGGTCTTGTATTGATATTGATGACATGGACCAAGATTGTGTAAGTTGTGGTAAAAGACAACATATTTTTACGGAAAATCCTGTCAGTGCGTTTCTAAATTATGTTTCGGTTTTAAAAAAGAAAAACAGTAAAGGTAAGATAGTGGTATTGGCACATAATATGAAAGGGTACGACGGAGCATTTGTATTAAAGGAATTGTTAAAAAACAGTAAAGCTTGGAACCCTAAGATCATCACTAACGGAACTAAACTAATGAGCATTAATTGTGACGGTAATATTAAATTTATCGACTCTATCAATTACATGCCAATGCCACTAGCTAAACTTCCAAAAACTTTTAATTTTTCAAACGCTAAAGGCTATTTCCCACATTTTCTCAATACATTAGAAAATCAGAATTACATTGGACCTATGCCGCCTATGCACTATTACGGTTGTGACTAAATGTCAGCTTCAGTCAGAAATGATTTTGTGAAATGGTACCAAGAACAAGAAAGCAATAATTATGTTTTTAATTTTCAAAATGAAATAATAAAATATTGCATAGACGACGTCAATATCTTAAGAAAAGCTTGCTTGGAATTTTGGAACCGTTTTACCACTTCTAACGGCGTTGACCCTTTTCGTGAGTCTTGTACAATTGCTGGTGCATGTAATACGGTTTTTAGACGTAATTATTTAAAAGAAAACTGTATTGGTCTTATTCCTCCTAACGGTTATAGAATGGCTGACAAGCAATCTACCATTGCAATCAAATTGTTGCTGTGGTTAGAACATACTTTAAATATCAAAATTCAGCACGCTGGAAACGACCGCGAAGTTAAGTTGAAGGAGGGTTTCTTAGTTGACGGTTTTTGTCACGCTACAAACACCGTGTATCAGTTTCATGGCTGCTACTTTCATGGTTGCGAGATCTGTTTTCCAGATCAGACAGCAGAACTTAGTGGCGACAAGCAGGATACGATGTTTGCAAGACGCGAAAAAACTGAAGCTACAGCGACCCGCATCCGTTCTTTTGGCTATAACTTAGTGGAAATGAAAGAGTGTAAGTTTCGGCAATTTCTCAAAATTAATGTTCAGGCTTTAGAATTCACAACTAGTCACGCCATCATTCGGAACACCCCTTTGAATCCTCGTGACAGCTTTTTCGGAGGTCGTACCAACGCCGTCAAATTATACTACAAAGCAAAAGAAAACGAATCTATCCGTTACCTTGATGTATGTTCCCTTTATCCGTTTGTCAATAAATACGGCAAATATCCTGTAGCCCATCCTAAAATTCATGTTGGTAATGACATCTGTAGCCGTTTATCTTTAGACACAGTTGAAGGCATTATTAAATGTACCGTCCTTCCTCCTACTAATTTATATCATCCCGTTTTGCCTTGTAGAATGCACGGTAAACTTATGTTTATTCTCTGTAGAGTTTGCGGCGAAAACATGTTTAATGGCGAATGTCATCATACAGACGATGAACGTAAGTTTACCGGTACTTACGTTGCAGACGAACTTCGAGAAGCGTTGTCACAAGGGTACAAAGTGTTAGAAATTTTAGAAGTTTGGGAATATGAGATTGCACAGTATAATAGAAGTTCTAGATCTGGGGGTTTGTTCACAAAATACGTGAACAATTTTTTAAAACTGAAACAGGAGTCTAGCGGGTGGCCGTCTTGGTGTACGGATGATCAAGCAAAGGATCGGTATGTAACTGAGTATCTCGAACGAGAGGGGATTGCATTAGATAAGTCGAATATTTCTGTTAACCCTGGTATGCGTTATATCGCAAAATTATGTTTGAATTCATTTTGGGGCAAATTTGCCCAACGTGAAAATCTAATGCAATCTTCAATCATACAGGACCCTTATGATTTATTCAAGATGCTTACTGATCCTTCGGTAGAGGCTCACTCGCTAACCACTGTTGATGATGACACCATTATTTTGAATTGGGATAGGCCGGACGAAGGTATTGTACCGTTAAAAACTGTAAATGTTGCTTTGGCTGCATATACAACTGCCAATGCACGTTTGGAATTGTACAAATACTTAAAACATTTGAACAGACGTGTCCTTTACTTCGATACGGATTCTATAATTTTTACAGAGAAACCAGGTGAATGGGTTCCCGCAATAGGCGACTTCCTAGGAGACATGACAGATGAAGTCGAATGTTACGGCCCTGGTAGTAAAATTGTAGAATTCGTAAGTGGTGGGCCTAAAAACTATGCGTTTAAGGTGCTTTCAACAAAGTCAAACAGCTTTGAATACATGTGTAAAGTTAAGGGTATTACTCTTAACTTTAAAAATTCACAAAATGTTAATTTTGAAACCCTTAAAAACATGGTTTTAAATCAAGCCGAGGATACGTATGTTCAGACGGATCGACGTATTTGTAGAAATTCCGCATTTGATGTTATGTCGCGGCCTGAAAGAAAAGTGTTTCGTAATTTTTTATATTTAAATTGTTTGTAAATAGGTAATGTTGATATATGTATATATTTTATGTTTAATTTTTATTGTTATAATGATTTTTGTAATTTTAACTTTTATTCTTAGGTATTTGTATAAAGCTTTTGTTAAACACAATTTTCAATTAAAATATTTCAAATGTAAATAACTGCTTTAATTTAAGTACATTTAAGAATTTTATTATTATTATTAATATTATTATTATTATTATTATTACATTGCAGTTGTTTTATCTTCATATCTCATTAGTGTTATTTCATTCTTAAATACTTAATTTTTGTTAATAGTTTATTCTTTTGTAAATAATTAATATTCATGTATTACTTTTCACTGTTATTTATTTTCGTATTTAACTTTATTCAATACCTGAAACATCATTATTCTTATTTGTATATGATTAAGCATTTGCCTTTCAATAAAATACTTAAATTTGGATTTACTGGCTTTTATTTATTTATGTACAATAAATGTTACAAAATATCTATTACATTTGTTTTCTTAAAATACAAATTATACAATAAACTAATGCATACATCGTTTTTTATTAAATCATTATTAAATATTTCTAAAAATTCTATCATATTTGTGTTACAAAGTTTAAAATATAAATATACAAGACAATATTGACCGCAAAACATAGAATGAAAATCTTGTAAAATTTTACAATTAAAAGTCCAAGTACAACAATTTTGTTCTAAAAACTTTTTATGATATCCGTGGGGTGGTCTTCCGAAAGAATCAAAATATTCTCCATGTCCATATTCATCAATGTAAAACGCTGCCCAATGTTCACCAGGTTTATAGGAAGGGTCGGTGTTTGCAATAATAGCACAGGGTCTCTGTATACGCCATGGCAGTTGATTAGAAGCACATACAAGTCGATGTACATTCTTGGTGGTCGGGATATTCTTCAAACATTGTTGAATTTGTACCGCATTCATCTCTGCTATTTTTCTTTGACCATTCGCATAAAATTAAAGCGTGTTCCAGAGCACACGAAGGATTTTCAATGTGGTGATGTAGACATTTGATTGCTTGCATGTCTTTTTTTAGTTCTTTAAAAGTTGGACAACTGAGCCCCTCCATGTTAACTACCGGTTTATTTAAAAATTTTAAAGTGTTTTGCTTTTCATAGCCTTTAACAAAAATACCGTTAAAAGGTATCAATAATTTCCTAAGTTAGTCTTCGAAATCTTCATAATTTATGTATCCAGTACTCCATTTTAGACCATGAAAATAATTTTCTAAGTAATAAATTTCGTTTTTCACTGATTTTGGCAAAGTAGAATAAGGCCTGCAACTTCTTTAGGAATAAATTTTTTGTCTTCTCCACGAAAACCTTGCAAATCAACAAACGCGTCCATTCTTCTCGAGTGTTAAGTAATAACTAAGTTGAGTAAAGCGTCGAGTATTCTTAACTACTAAAATCCACCATTACATTTCTATGTTTATCAATTTCTATGACGTTGTCAAATTCTGCGTAAACTAAACAGTTTATAGTTTCACTTAACGCATCTTCAAATCCGACTTCTATGCGCAACGAACCATTTTTTACAAGATTCCAATGTGTATTTGCATTTGCCGATAAATCCGGTGTTAAATCAAAAGCCATTAAACAGTAACCTTTAGGGTAATCTTCTCGAGATATATTATTTCCTTCATTTAAGAAATGAATGCCGGTTCCAGAGTATAAAGTATGGTATGCTCGCACGTACAAGCCTGATTGTGTAAAATCCGGTTGAAGTGGTTTTGAAGGAATTTGCTGGCCATCGATATACAAGGACAGGTAATTAATTTTATAATGATGAAAATTAAACGGGTTGGTAGCGTAATCTCCATTGAACGCTTTATTTGAAACAAATCCAATAATACAACGTTTAGGTAATTGGCCTAAGAAAACGTTGTCTAAAGACTTTCGTTGTATCCCTGATGGAATAGTCAATACTTTAACATCGGCTTTGGTTATTGGATATTTTGCGGAAGTAGATTCTAACGCTTTTGTGTGTGCAATTAGAATTGTTGGATTGATTTTCATTCTTCTTACTAAAAGACTGGCTTCTAAAATTTTCACCTTGTATGTAGACCCGGATTTAGCCATTAAACTAAACGAATCTCTTGAACGAACAAATTTTATCTTCATCTCGACGCCGTTAACAAGAAATTTTGCTTGATTAAATATGTCAGAGTGTACATGTCCTATCATCCCGATTTGGTTATTTTCGGAAGTAAAAGATTTTCTTTTAATGAATCCTACATTGTCTTCCGTCAAATTATCCATTTTTCCTGGTGTATCACTATGCCATAAACTACACGATAAATGTGAAGATTTTGCTTCTGATCCATAGTTTAGTAAAGTTTCAATATAAGAACGGTATGCATACGTATTATTAGGCGGAGATACAAGTTTCTGATTTAAATAAATCTCAACTTGACTAAATAGAGAATGTAACCAGTTATTTACGGGTCCTACAACATCCTCAACGTTTAACGAAGTATCGTCTTGTTTCACGATTTTGGCTGTTACGTACAGCATTGTTTGGCTTAAATCCAAATAATCATTGCCGTTGCCTGGTATAACAAACTCAATCGGTGCGTCGTCAGTTAACGAAGATAGTGGCTTGTAGAAAATCCATTCGCCAGATTCTATACTTGTTTGAGTTGATGGAAGGGCAAATAAATCTAATTCAGATTTAATGCATTCACAAGATTGAGCGTGAAGAAAAGCCATTATTAATTTCTGTCGAAAATATCGTTGTAATTAACTTTCGAATTAACAGGCTTGCGTCTAGAAGTTGACGTCTTCTTGTTAATTACAGACAGAGAATGACTGGTTATTTTTTGACGCGGTTTTTTATATCCAGAACCCTGCATCAGATTTTCAATTTTAGTGTCTGCTTTGCGTTTCAGACTCTGACCAGCTTCGCGCATTCTATCTTGAAACGATTCTTTGATTGGTCGATTTTCCACAATATCTCCTAAAATATTACTTCCTGTCCTCAACGCTTCTTTTCCTACTGCTTTCACGCCTGACTTAAACAATGGTAAAATTGAACGAAATATACCCCCCAACCAACTTCCAATTCCATGACCTCTTTGATATGGAGCCCCTCGATAAATAACACCAATTCCACTACCGGCTTGATTAATGTAATATTGTTGATATGGACACGCCATGTTAATTAAGTTTTTTGAAGTGAAGTTTCAAATTCAACGTACCAAACTCGAATGGCATAGAAGCTGCCGTGTCGGTTCTTATAATTATTTCTATATTTTCAAACTCTTTTCTCATCAGGGGTATGTAATGTACAGGAGAAAACACTACATCTTTGTGACATCCGTAATTGTAATTATCAGAAGTGACACTGACAATCCGCAATAAAGGTGCTAAGACATCTCCTACTAATTGTGGTTCTACAATATCACAATAAATAAACATTTGTGATGGTATACCTGTCCATATGTTTGCTGGATGAGCTGAAGTTATTTCTTTTGCTAAATTTTGATCGGGTTGGAAACCTAGTTGAAGCGCCAATCTTCTTGAAAAACCGAGTACAGATAATGTCGTGTTTACTTTTAAGAAAACTCGTTTTGTTATTCTGTTGTATTTAAAATTTATCAGTTTCTTTATTATTTCGTGGTTATTAATTTCAGTAATAACGTCTTCGATTGATTCGTAGTTTCCTGGAGAAATTTTTACAATATGCCATTCTTGATAAGAAAAATGAATTGAATCTTTATTGTCAAGAAAATGTTTCGTTGCAAGATTTAACACTTCTTCGAGACTTAACTCGTGTTCTTCGGGTGGTTCAGTCCTATAGTACATTAAGTTATCAGTTTCTCCAACTGCTAAAAACGAACACGGATATTGAATTTCGGAAATTCCAACAACCCATTCTCCAGTCAATCTTACTCGTTTAGGTAATTGTGTCATAAAATTTGCAGTTGTATTGCTGGGGTAGTAATTCATAGAGCTGTTACTTAACAATGTTAAATAAAACTCATTCTCGGTATTCATAATTGTTGCAATTCGTTCGATGGGACCCAAGAATTAAATTTATCGCTATATCCTTGCCACTTTACAAAATACTGTTTATTTATTCCGCGGCCTTTTTCTTTCAACACTTTATCAATTTTATATCTAGTGCCACTATTAACTATAATAAGTTGTAATTCTTCTTCATAAAACGTTCCTTCAATTGGCTCGCTATTTAAATCAACAACTCGGTAAACAGGAGGTTTGCGATTAATAACTTCACTTATTTTAAACACTTCTTCGCTCCAATTTGTTGTATATCCCTTCTCAAAGATCTGTTTATTTCTACTAATCCTTACATGTTGACCGACTTTATATTTGGGTATTCGTTCTAGACCAACTCCACTGCTGTACAGGTTTTGCCAAACTTGTAAAATATTTGAATCATTTACATCATTGGGCGCCATTTTAATGCTCCGATGATATCTATTATTATAAGACAATAATAAATTTTGTAACACATCAATGTACCGATATGAATTTGAATAAGTAAAATAACGCCACATTCTTGTTTTAAGAGTTCTATTAAATCGCTCAACTACAGCGGCTTTAACATCCGGATTATTCGTAACATAAAAATGAATCTCGTGTTCTTTGAAAAAATTTTGAACAGTTTTTGCGACAAATTCTTTCCCTTTATCCGTTTGAATGTTTAAGGGGTAATTTTGACATTCGTTAAAAATATCTGCGAAGGCTTCAATAACGTTCTTGGCTGTTTTAGCTTTAATTGATCTAGCCCAGGCCTTTTTACTAAATACGTCAATTACGGTTAAAATGTAATTGAAGTTGTCGTTATATTTTTTTAAACTTTGCATATCACATAAATCAGCCTGCCATAATTCAAACATATTGTTTACCATGTATTTGTTTCTTGGAAAACGTTTTTTATTAGGTTTATGTATAGTATACGATTCTTGTTGTTGTAACCATTTTTCAACACTGGGGCGATTATGTTTATACTTCAATGATTGAAATAAGTCATTTGCACCCGCAAAGCCGCTAACGTGACCTGGGTCGTAATATACGGTGTCCATCATCAAAGTTTGAAAGATTCCCAGTTTAAAACTCTTGACCTGCGGTTTGATCTTCTCGGGGTTTCAGTTACTGTCTGCCTTAACTCGTCATCGCCATCATAGTTTGGCGCAATACTTTGATCACTTCTAAGTGGCGAACCTGTCGCTTGTTGCTCATTTCCAGTTTGTGAAACACCTCGACGTTTTAAATTTCCAATAAGTTCTTGCGGAAAATTAATTTCTTTCATGTAAGATGCAAGTTGCTGCCAGCCTATAGGACTACTAGTTTTTCTCGGTCTTATAGCATCATGCACCAAATCAATAATATTCGAAGATGGTATATTTTCTCCTTTTATTGTTACAACTCCATTCTTATCCCATACTATGTCTCCTGAAGTGTTTAAAATCCGTAAAAAGTTTTCTGCTTTTTTCTTATATGTAGGAGGTAGCGTGTTTATTATATCAGAATCAGCTATCTTCGTGATCTTTTCTTCTTCAACTGAAATGCTAACAGGCTGTCGGATTTTGTCCACAAAATGTAAATACCTTTGAAGAATTTGATTATACATATTTCATTTATCGTGGTCTGACAGTTTTGAATTTAAAACTTTGTTCATTTCGATGTCCAACTCTGACAACACATTGTTTTGCGTAGGTTCAGGAGTAGTTTTTAACCGCTGAATTAATTCCGGGGGAACAATAATCATCTTTTTAGCGTGTTCCATATTAGTTAAAAAGACTTCCTAACACACCGCTAATTAAGGGTGCTAAGAGAAACGGTAGAAATGCGCCTCCTTGTTGTAATAAAATCTTTTTTTTCTTTTTAATGGATTCTCCTTGTTTTACTATTCGTCTCAACGTGTTTTTATGACGAGAGAGCCGTCTCTTCTGCGTTGCTGACAATGGAACTTTTCCTTTTAAAGTATTGTAAATGCATTCACAGATACAATGTATTTGCTTATCGCTGGCACACTTTAGCAAAGCTTGTCGCTCATTAGGTCCTAATTTTGTCAAAGCCCGTAGAAGTTCAGCATGCTTAGTGAGTACGTTAGTCATTATGATTGAATGATGTCAAATTTATCTGAACTTGTGTATTTAAACCCTTTTTTAGGAATGTAAATGTAGCATGCGCCGTCTTCGTTAAAAATTGATGTTCTAAAACGTACAATGTCAGGCGTACCCTGTTTTAAATCAAAAAGTAAATATCCATGTGGATTCGATGTTGCATCGTTATAAGCTTCTTCTAAAAACTTTGGGTTTTCCGGATATACTTGCCTTGTTAAATGTTTTATTTGGGCTTTATCTCGTGGATTTTTAAATAGAACTATGTAATGGGAATTTAATGATATGTCGCGTTGTCCTTTACCTTGGTGAAAGACATTTTGCGTTAGGAAAAATACGCTGAGGTTTCTATGATGACAACCTTTAGTAAATATGTCTACAACAGAACTGTTGGCTTCGCGCATTAAATCGTCAATGATTATTAAGCTTGGTTCTGCTCCATCAAACGCATCCATAGACGGTAATCCTTCTTGAAATTTTATCTTTGGCAAATCTTTATACAGAGGCTGCCACTCGTCATAAAACCATATAACTTTTTCAAATTTAGTGTCACACACATCATTAATATTTTTTATAAAGTTTACAATAAAGTAAGATTTACCACAACCAGAGGGCCCTGCAACAATTGCTGAGAAAGGATGCTGAAATTGATACATGTTAACGATTGTTATCTTAACGAGAACTAACTGCGTTTAAAATAAAACAAGTTTTATATACGAGAGAAAAGCTTTATTTTTATTGGTTATATTTATTGCATTACCTACATGTAATTATAGTTAAATACTAAATTATTTGTACAAAAAACGGTCGTCATATGTTTCCATATAATCCTTTACCGTAATGTTGATAAAATTTGGAAATTTGTGAACTAATTCGTATAACATAAAATTTTTGTTATACTTTTCTTCGAGAACTTCTACGAAATCTTCATAACAGGCTTCTTGTTTTTTCTTTACGTCTACAAAATTCACCACATTGTGTATAAATTCTTGAAAAGGACAGTCACAGTTTTCTTTGTCGCTTAGTAGTGACGTAAAATAAGAGTTCATTTTTCTAATTGTTTGTAATGAACTAAGGCCAACATACAATTGAAATTTTTCTTCCACATTTTTAGGCACAAATCGAACAGCGTTCACATCAGTTGTGTGCACTATATAATTTTCAAGATGATATTTACCCACATCTTTGTGACTGAGGTCTTCTATCATGTTGCCCAATACACTTAGAAACTCGGTAAATTGTGGTAACGTGAAGTAAACACCCGAATTAAAACCGGACTTTATTATTTTCAGGCAAGGTCTGAAGCCATTATAAACATCTATTCCTAGACGAGCAATTTTTGAGTAACTTTGATTTAATGGAATAGATACCTCGTTAAACAACTCGTGTTTCTCGCGTACTTCTAATTTTGATTTATCTTCTGAGCTATTGATACCGTATGATTTTTTGGCTTCTTCAAACAGGGTGTAATCTTTAGCGGTAGGAATGTACACTGGCGATGGTGGTGATCTATAATTTTTCTTCCAATCTTCTATTTTAGAATAAGCTGAAAACTTTTTTACATCACGTTGTGGTGTTTTAGCTGCCATCACAAGAAGTTTTATAATGAAGTATTGGTTAGAATTGTTAACAAGAACTAACTAAGGTTTAGTAAAGACGTGCTTTTATATCTTTATAGGGAAAGAATGTTTGTACAAAAAGTATTTCTTGTAAAATGTTTGACACGTGACACATTAGAAAAACAGGTTAATGATTCACCAATTTTGCCTTTTGGGTAAATATATATAAATAATGTAGTTGTTTCACATTCACTCTAAAAATTATTTTACCATTCTTTACTAATCTTTTTTAATATATCACTATATTATTTACAATTGACCGTTTCGATTCAACTGTTTGTGTGGCCCAGTGGTTACGGTCGCCGCTTTGTAATCAAGAAGCCCGGGTTCAAATCCAGGTACACCCACAGCTTTTTTTAAATAAAAATACTTCTCGCTCGAATCATGAGACTTCATGACGCATAAAAAATTACCAGTTACGCGATGACGCACGACGCAAACCAATTATGCGATGATGTAACAATGTAAGAGAGAGAAAAAAAAATTGCTGTAAGAGAGAGAAGAAAAGTTTCATTGTTAGAGAGAGAAAAATACTTTCACAAAAAAAACCAGAAAAATACTTTCACAAAAATACAGTCACCCACGTTTCTTCCGAGGTCACAGTAATTAAATTTCATGCCCTGAGGGTGTGGTGTCCGCCCCTTTCTACTTGTATACTAAATTACAAAGTATTCTAAATAGTAAGGATTTGACATAAAGTGAGTGTAACATTGTAGTATAAAAATTTTAAAAAATGCCTAAAAACAACAATAAAACTCCTTAAAAGAACACCCTAAAAAAAAACTCAAACAAAAACTTTATAAGTAAAATTCTAAACATTTGTCAGAAACTGTCAAATAATTTACTCATACATAGGGACATTACTCATATTACATTTTTATAAGGTACGTAAACGACGAGTATTCATTGATATAAGTAATTTTTGTAAATTTTTAATATGAAGGAATTAAACATATTAAGCCCGATGTTTTAGATTGCATTAAAAGTTTACTAGTTTTAGGATATTTTTTTCTTTACAGGATCGCAAAAACCTAATTTCGTTAATTTATGAGAATAATATTAGTACAACGACTGCAACCTCTTTTTGCTTACTGCCATTCAAACTCTTTCACATATAGTAAAAAAACGACAATGATTTAACATCATTTAGTTACTGTGGTGATACTCGTAAAACTTTTAAACCATTTTTTTGCTTTGTTTTTGTTTTTTTCAACCAGATTTATAGAATAATGAAACGACCATTCCTGTTTTTGAGTTAATTTTAGTAAATATTTTAAGAATTAATAAAACAGTTTTGTAGGTATTTAAATAAGAAATTTACTTCACAAAACCCGAACTCAATCGGTTAAGGAATACTCTTAAAAAATGAATTAGAAGTTTTACATTCTGCAAAATTATGTTGGGAATTGTATTGGTTTAATGTAAAAAACAATTACGTGCACTTACAATCGAAAGTTATTTTTATCTGTAAACGCTATGATTGTGCACGTATTAATTGTCATAATTCGGAAAATAGTAGTGATAAAAGCTGACCGATACAAACTGTACCGTCACAAATCACTTTTTTTAGACTTGCAATTTCTATAACAGTTTGAAATAAATGACTACGTTTACCTTTACACGAATATAGGTTTTAATAACACCGTTCTTATTAAAGCCTGCGTAGAGTAACGTGTAAACGGGACTAACACCGGTTTTATCAAAACAGATTTTAGTAAAGCTACTAGGCTCTTTGCTACTAGCTACGCCTGTTGAACAACGGCGTAGCGTTACTAAAGCTTATGTCAGAAAACGTCTAAACATTCTTAGATATAACATCGGTTTTAATCGCAATACTAACGGAATTGTAATCGCTTGTTTTCCCCCGTTCTGATTCCGATGGTTTCTTAACCTAATAAATGTTGTAATATACTTGTTTTGTATATTTGGTTTATTTTTGTAAAAATGGGTAGTAAGCGTGAATCGTGGGACTTGGATGAAACGCGGTACTCTAAAAAACCGAATTGTAGCAACACCCACAACAACAAATAACCTCGCAAACAGAGCTGGGCAAGTTACTTTGTAAAAGTAGTTAACTACTAACTAAAGTTACTTATTTTTAAAAGTAGTGTAAGTTACTAACTACTAACTACCGTAAATCGAAAAGTAGTTAGGTTACTAACTACTCAAGAATTGTATTCTAAAATATAAGTTATTTTTTTCAACTACTTGTAGAAAATGTAGTTCTGAGACGATTTATGTTATACCACTTTCAGTCATATAAACATAAGTACCTATAGACACTGAATTATTACTACGTTAAAGAAAATAAAGTAAATCAATCATACTCACACGAAAACAGTAAAACAATTTAAACGTAAGTACTATTATTCTACTATCATGTATATCTATTATATTACAAATTCTCAAAAAAAAAAAAAAATAAATAAACCTTTAAAAAAACAGAACTTAAAGTAATAAACTTATTGTGGTATTCAATATTTATTTCCTTTTCATAAAAGTAACTATTCAAAAAAAGCATCAGCAATTCTTTTGAGCGAATTTATGAATGAAAAACGAAAATAATCGCTCGACAGCAGCTGATGAAGGTAAAATTGTACTATATGTAATGAACATTTCTTTAATAATCTTATAATCATCTTACATAGATATATGAATTCTGTTATCTTCCAAGTGTTTTAACAATGCCAGTTCTATTCATCTGGTTTTGTGAGCATATTCATTCTCAGTATCAGAAGAAATGTGTAACTTTTTAGACAAACCAGGTTCATCAAAATCAAAAAAACTTTCATTTTGTTAAAGTAATACTTTGTTTACGTTTAGATCAGTGGCATTTAACATTTCGAAACAAATTAGGTTTGCTGCATTTATAAAAATTTTTTGAAAGTCTACATCCATGTTTACTTCTGCGTTACCGTTCATCACTTGAAGGACACGTTTTAATCTGCGAAACTGCAATGGAAGCTGAATAATTGTAGCCATATTGCATGTAATTGAAGCCGCTAATAAAGTAGTTTAATTACTAGTAAAGTAGTTAAGCTATTAACAAAGTAGTTTAACTATTTTTGTAGTTAAAATAAAGTAGCTAACTACTTTTTAAATACGATTACACGAAAAAAGTAATTTATTCCAACTACAGTTACATTATTGAATTAAAGTAACTTGAATATATAGAATACAACTATCGTCAACAAAAAAGTAGTTAGATTAGTAGCTTAACTAATTTGTAGTTAACTACTGCCCAGCTCTGCTCGCAAACTCAAAAATCGATGGTAAATTTTATTATTTACTATTGGTAGTAGCTTTAGGTGATAATAACGCCGTTTTGCTTCACACACTTTAAACCGGTGTTAACAACGCCACTTTGTTACGTCCGTGTAAATAGGCGATGGAAACCGTTATTGATAAAACCGATGTTATTTTCTCGTGTAAACGTACTCAATGACACTTGAATTTTTGAGAGTTGATAACAATTTTTCTTAAAAGTTAAAAATGTTAACTTTCAACTTTTGGAAGTATATAATCTTTGGATTCCGCTTCTTGTATTTGTGTAACAGTCTGAAATAAATGACACTTTAATTTTTATGACAGTTGATAATTTTTGACCTGTTATTTTTTTGAAACATACAAACTTGTAACATTTATTTTTATAACACCTGATTCGTTCTAACTTGTCATATGAATAAAAATTTTTTTGAACACGTATTTCTTTGAATAGTTAAAAATGTTGACTTTTCTAACGTAAACAAAGTGGATCGAATATTTGTCCATTGGAATTTCTTTAATTTACAAAGTTATTGAACACACATTAAATTGATAGATAACATATATTCTAAATGGAAGGTGGTTTGAAAAACATTTGAAGAACCTGAAGGGAGTGTTGCAACGACTACGTGAGGAAAATCTAAAACTAAGCTCAAAGAATTGCTACGTATTTAAGAAAAAATGCAATACCTTGGCCACGTTGTATCTAGGAATGAAATAAAGGCTGATTCAGCAACGTTCGAGCAGTGCAAGCATGATCAAAACCAATCTACAAACATCAAGTTTGCAATTTTCTTGGGTTGTGTACCTATTATAGCCAATTTGTACTCAAAAAAAGTGTAATATTTTTTTTTAAGTTTATTACTTATTTATTCTACATTCCATCGTTTTGTATTGATTTTAGTTCTTATTTTAATCGTTATTACATAATTTATAGGGTGAGCCAAAATGATTGAGGTTAAGTTATATTTCTTATTACAAAAAACTTATTAAGCGCAATCTCTAGTCTAATTTTTTTGTTTTTTCATTTTTTTTGAATGGTTTAAATGAGGCAAAACCATTCAGAATAATGTCTGTCATCATCCACTGTTGAAAAAAATGTTAAGTACACGTAAAAAACGAATTTTCGAAGCAAGTCCAAGCTTTTCTAAATGACAAATTAAATTTTAGGGCGAGTTTCCCCTATTTTATTCATGACCGACGTTGCGAATATACACTACATATTTTTTTTAAATAAGATGCATATAAAGTTAACTGGTACTTTGAAGCAAATATTGAACATATATTGCCTCTGTAGTAAACACATTGTAAAATTTTAAATGCGTTTTTCTCGAAACCATGTTTTCAAAAACGGCTAGCAGTAGAACTCGAGTAATATTATCCGATTGATTTGAAATTTTGGTTGTACCTTCTTAGATAGATTATCTACAGAAGTCCGCACGATTTTTAAGTTTGCTAAAGAATTACGATTTTTATAGACAAATGAAGACCGACCGATTCGTTAGTCGAAAAACTGCTCCCAAGCTTCCAAAAAATCCATATTTTTGTATATCCACGTGTACTTCTGTAGTTATACCCTTGTATATCAGAAAAAACTGTCTATTGTTTTAGATACGTTCGTTGGAGACTTCTGCTGCTAGCCGCGGGACACCTAAAAAATCAACCTTCTTTTTATGCATTACTGAAATTTTTTTTCATATTGATCTAATCATTAATAAAATCACAAAAAGATCACCAAAAAAATTCTGATTTTTGATTCAGACTAGGTATTACCCCTTAAACTTTGTTATCTTAATTTGGTAGCAGTGTGCATAATTAACGGTAAATAATTGCAATCATTAAAGGTTTCCGTCCAGTAATACTTTATAATGTGAAGTGTGATTTTAAAGAGGTCTTAAAAAAATTTTGTAGAAACCACCCAAGATATTTTAGAAGGAACGGGTTAGTCAAACTACTTTATTGTTGACTGTAGTTTTATTCTACCTATTCAAGTTACTTTAATTTAACCATGTATTAATTTTAAATGCATGATTTTTATTAAAGAATTAAATAAATAGTCTGCACATCTTAAGCGTGCCTAATATGAAATATGAACTTACACAAAACTCAAATTAGAAAGGTATTAAAATGTATGTAAAATAGTTGGGCTTTGATGAAACTCACAACAGTTGGATAAATAAAAACAGTATTGCATAAATAACAATAAATCAAACTAAAATACAAAACATACACTAAAATAATACAACATTCAATTCAAATCGAAATTTTATAATTTTTTCCTCCCTCCCTTACTATCACCGACTGCCTAATATATTTACTAATGTATGATAAAACTTATAATAGTAAAATAAAAAAGGTATTATTTATAACATTTATTCCTCATTTCAACTTGACATTTTTTAAATATCTACACAACTCGTAGATTTTTAACTCTAGTTGAAAATTTTGTTTAGTTGTACTCATTCTTGTTCCATTATTGAATACATTCAATATTTTTTGTTTTACTAACAGCTTCTCGGCTAACGAAATAGATGTCTTTTCCGGAATTAATCACAATATTAATTTTGTTTATATCTTCAATCGAAAACTTGTTGATAAATCTTGTGAAGAGAGACTTAAAAAGCATGATAGTTCACAATCACTTGCTCCCCAAATGGTAAATTTTACTAAAGCACTTAATTTTATACTAATCGTCTATTAATAGACTTCTTGCACTCACATAAGTAATGCTGTAAATAGATAATTTTTAAATTATATAGAAATTGTTCAATAATGAACCGACAAAAGTTATTCTTATTAGAGATGACAAATATTTTCAAGCGCAATTAATCATTTCATGGGTATTTAAGAATGATTTAGTATCACATTATAATACAAACATAACACATTATAATACAAACATAAATATTGTAATCAATGCACATAATTGCAAAATTAATGTCATTGGAATGTCTACAATTGCAACATAAAAGTAGGTGAAGAAATTGTCAAATAAGCACATTCTTTGTAATGTCTACAACTGTAGCATTGAAAAAAAAATAAGTGAAAAGACAATATTTAAATGTAATACTAAAATTGTTGTATACAAATACTATAATTTTTTTTAGTTTAGGTTTTTTTAAACTTTGTAAATAAAGTATTTATATATTTAGCAACGTGTAATAAAAGTTTACTACTTAAATTGCTTACTCTTTTCCATCGTTTTGTGTTGATTTCAGTTATCATTTTAATCAAATTTACAGGGCAAGCAAAAATTATTGAGGTTATGTTATATTTTCCGCTAAAAAAACACTAAATTTTGATATCTTAAATTGATGACACTATATTGAATAGAAAAGGTTCTTGACCTGTAACAGTAAAAAAATAAGTAAGACATTATTATTTCAAATATTTATTGTCTATTTTAACTATACATTCTAAGGTTTAGTTGTTTGATTTTTTTTGTCGAATATTACATACGTAATTGGATATATATTTATATATTTGGCAATGTGTAATAAAAGTTTACTACTTAAACTGCTTACTTATTTCCATCGTTTTGTGTTGATTTCAGTTATTATTTTAATCAAATTTGCAGTATGAGCCAAAATTATTGAGGTTAAGTTATATTTTATGCTACAAAAAGACTAATTTTTGTTATCTTAAGTTGATGAAACTGTATTTAATAGGAAATAAATTTAATCATTAAAGGTTTTTGACTTGCAACAGTAAAAAAATGAACAAAACATCATTATTTCAAATATTTATTGTCTATTTTAACTTTACATTCTAAATTTTATTTGTTTTATTTTTTGAATACGTAATATGTGATTAGATATATAATAATAAAAATACTTTTATTTAATACAAACTCCCCCGACCATTATCGGCTAGCTTCAAACCGAACGTAAACCGGTCATACTCGATATAATTATTTTTTTATTAATATAATTTGTTTATTTTTATATATATTTGTATAATGAAGAATATATGATGGAATCATAAAAAATAGTTATAACTTCTAATTGTAATGTAAATAAGGTTTCAAGATTTCTAATACCATAATCTAAATTAAATAAATGGATTATTTTTTTATTGAAGAAATTATATAACTACATTCTTTGTAATATCTACAATGGTAATATAAAATGTACGTGATAATTAAATATAATAATAGTCATATTTTGTATATAAATATTAATAAATAGTAAAAACGATGACTGAGTTTTTAAATTTCCCCGCCCCGAACCTAAATACGAACTTACTCAATCGTCATCGGCTAACTTCAAACCGAATAAGACTCGACCATACCCGATATTTATTGTTTTTGCATAAATTTATTTAATTTAATTCATTTAATTATAAAACTGCAAATCAGCAAAAAAAACATGCCAACGACCTTTTGCAGAAAAAACTTTTTGTTACTATAATGTCATATAATGTTTTTATAAAAAATAGTAATAAATTTTAATTGTAATGTAAGTAAGGTTATAATATTTCTCTAATACTATAATCTAAATTAAATAAATGGATTAATTTTTCATTGAAAAAATACAAAATGCATTCTTTAGAATGTCTACATTTGTAACATGAAATTTACTCAATAGTTAAATCAGCATTTTGTTTGTGTATATAAATAGTAATAGCTATGAATGGAATTTATTTTTATTAAAGAAATGTCTGTACATTATAAGCCAATTTTAAATGCATATAAAATATTAAATCTAACATAATCAAGGAGTTTATTCGACCGATGCGGCTATTAACACAACGAAATGATTTAAAAAGATATTTTAAAAATTGCAATCTCAAACCAAACGCATGCATATACTATAAAATGTAATATAATACCATCTGCAGGAAAAAAACATTGTTAGTCTTTATAAAAAATTTTAATTGTAATTTAAATAAAGTTAACTATAATACTATTTTAATTGCATACATTAATTACCTAAATAAATTACTGATTTTCATTGATTTGATTTTACAAATGCTAATAATGCAAATCCAGTACTAAAACAATATTATATAAATTAAATTGACGATTTTTCATTTAAGAAATTACTGTTTTATAAACGGTTAAGGCTGAATAATGCAAATCAACAAAATTATGAGTGTCAACGACTTGCATCTGATATGAAATATAACACTATATGCAGAGAAAACACTTTAACGTTAGAGTCTTTATTAAAAAGTATAAAGCTGCATTCACAACCTCAAATTAATGTTTATAATTAAGAAGTGAAATTGTAACGTCAACTTACTCAATTTGAATCATTCGCAATACATAAAATTAATAGGTGAAATTACTGTGTAAGTAGTGGCGCCATCTATGTAGCGAGCCAATTATTTAACACAACAACATTAAACATAACTTCTCTATTAATTTATTATAATCCTCCTTGTTATATCTATTAGTAAATTGTTGTTGTATCCCAATAGGAGGTCGTGCTAAGGTTACAAATTAATTAATTTGTTTTTGAATGTTGGCAACACTCAAAAACAAATTAATTAATTTGTAACCTTAGCACGACCTCCTATTGGGATACAACAACAATTTACTAATTAAACATAACCTTTTAGCACAATTTATTTAGTTTATGATCGTTTTGTTTTACCTTGACCTTTATTATGGAAAATGCTAACGAAGCTGTAGAGGAGAATTTCATACACTACATAACACCAATACCCTTCTCTTTATGATAAGCGGGAAGCGCATGCGTACTTGAGTTCATTTCCGTGAAATTAATCTGCTAAAGTTTGGAGTTTGCAAACTTTTGCGTTAAATATTAAGTATAAGGATTAATTTTCAAATATTGTGAATGCTTTCATCTAAAAGCTTAGGTTAAACGTTTACGCTAATTTTGGATTATTAATTCTGCGTATTAATTTTAAGGTTGTGAATGCTACTTTAATATAAATTTTAATTGTAATTTAAATATGCACCGTTTTGTATTGATCATTATTTTAATCTAATTTACCGGGGGAACCTTATAAACTTAGTAAATTTTTTAAGTTGTTGGCAGCGTATTTAATAAGTAATAAATTTAATCATTAAAGGTTTTTGACCTGTAACAGTAAAGAAATATGTAATTCGATATATAATACTAAGTTACTTTAATTTAATGATGTATTAATTTGAAATGCATAAAATAGTCTACATATCATTGCTTGCTATCAAAATCAATAATAAATTTGGTA
Organism: Aquatica leii; assembly: GCA_035610365.1. Classification (NCBI taxonomy): domain Eukaryota; kingdom Metazoa; phylum Arthropoda; class Insecta; order Coleoptera; family Lampyridae; genus Aquatica; species Aquatica leii. Next base: position 107,978,460 of record CM069432.1, read on the forward strand.
ATCTTAAGTTGGCAACAGTGTACTCAATAATAAAATAATAACATTGATCATTATAGGTTATGAATATGGCATCATTATCTGAAATATTCATTGTTCATTCTAAATTTACATTCAAAAATTAATTTTCTGTTACTACTAAATATGTATATATAGATATATAATTCTTTATAATCCGATGTGTAAAAAAAATTTTGATAGGAACCATTCTTTATATTTTGGGATGAACAAGTTAGCCCTTTGTTGTTTATGATAGATTTATTATACCTTCTCATAATACTTTAACTTAATTATGTATTAACATGCAATTCAAAGCACCCGAACTTGTACGACGTTCAAATAATTTAAAATGCGCGGGAAATGTGGTTGCTACCCCCCAACCCTTCCCGAAACTCGAACTTTCTCGAACCCGAACAGACACGAAATTCAAATCTGAAAATTACGCGCGCACACGAATTTAGCCGAAGAAACTCCGAGCTTGCCCGATCTTACTCGAACGCATTCAAATCGGTTGATGGGTGTAGCTGAAAATAAGTAGGAGTGGTTTCGACCAATCACGTTAATTGGTAATAATTAGAGGTGGTGCCAGTGGGGGCGTTTTCAATTCTGATTGGTTTAAAACAGGAGAAGTAGAGGGGGCAGTCTACATGTTAATTTACCATAAGAAAAGTAAGAGAGGGGGGAGCTGAAGTGGCGTAGTATCGGCATATTCACCCTACTTATATGAATAGGGTAGACCAAGTTAAAATTTCTTACTCTAACTCAATATTTCCTTGTTTGTAGATCGCGACAATTGTTATACTATGTTATAATTACATACTCGTACTCCTGATACTTATGCAACTCTGAATGCAACCGTGTATGGAACCGGGCTGAGAAAGTCAGTCTGCTGTATCCATTCTCGGTGGCAACACCTTATTTGTTTGATGTGAAGTTTTAGTAACTATAATCAAATATTGCTGTTCTTTAAGTTGTTTAACGATACTATAACATCAGAAGTGGGATTCGCTCGCGTTTGCCGTCAAGTAAAATTTTTGAACTAGTTTAATAAAGCAAAAGTTAAAAGTTAAATTAAAAAAGTGTTGTGTAACAATATGGCGGAACCACCGTTTAATGTTAGTGATGTAAATTGCGCAGAATCCGGATGTTACGGTTTACCCTGTACATATTAACTTTGTATTTGTACTTGTGAATAATTGTTATCAAAGCGCAACGCAAGTGTTGTAAAACTTGTTGGTTTATGCATTATTGTATTTTGTTAGACTAGTTTTAAGTTATTGTTATAAGACGCAGCATTGCAAGTAAGGATTTAATCTTTTATTTTATTTTATCTTTGTAATGTTAAGTTTACGCTGATTAATTATTAATTTATATTTAATTGTTTTTTCAATAATTATTAATTTTAGGCGTATTGGTAGACTTGACAGTGACGGCAATCGCGAGAATGCTATATTTCTCTAGTATTTTATTATTCTTCGGTCATCTCTCAAGTCTACCAGTTATCTACCTTAAACTAATTGTGTTGTTATTATCTAGATCGCTATAATATCCAGAAAAATTCTGTGAATAAACTTTATTACGAGAGCCATTCATTTATTTCACAACAAGGTCTATTCTTCAAATCCATATTTCCGGCGATCCTCTTAGTGAGCCTCTGCAGTAGGTACCCTGCGTACGCTCGGTGGTCGTCGCGCCCGGACCCGGCGCCTGGTGAAATATAAAGTGGCTGGAATGGAAGACGTAGCTGCCCCTAACTCATGTTTATTACCTGTACAGCTACTGTAAACTCGGAGCCGCCGCCATGGCTTGCAACCCTTTTGACAGCCGTAGCAAATGTTAATAAAAATAGTTCTGCTGTGCCGTTTCCTGAAAATTTTTATACTCAATTTGCGTTGCCGTCACTGGATCCGTTGGTAGATGATGTAAATCAGTGGATCGAAGGGGTAGAGGATGTCGGTACTCAACTGGGTTGGGACGACCGAAAACTTCTTGTTCACGGTTCTGGTTATTTAACAGGTTCTGCTAAACGCTGGTACAACACTTGGAGACCACCAACTGCAAAACGTAATTAGTCTGAGTTTAAAATTGCAATCACAACAGCTTTTCCGCGTTGACGAAATTGCAGAGAAGCTGTCTTATATACTTCTAGATCGGAAGCTACGTACGATGAATACGCTCGCCAAAAGATTGCTAAGTTAACAAGAATCGACCGATCGTGGATTTGGCTAGATCATGTTATGATTGAATGTGTATGCAATGGTAGATAGCAGATCCTACCGTGAAAACAGCTGTAATGAATAGTCGTTGTACAAAAAATGACCAATTAATAGATTTATTAGCCGGTTTTCGCAAGACGCGGAATTCGGACGATAATATTTCTATGCGTACAGCCAGTAATGTGAACGATTCACGTCGTGTTCCGAATAATCGCAAATCGTGCTTTAACTGTGGGTCTTTTGAACATTTACAAGCTAGTTGTCCCCGTAAAATTGTTTATAATAATACTAGGGAGTTAACCAACCCTGCAAAAAGAGCTAGAAATGATATGTTTTGTACCTTCTGTAAGAAAACAAACCACAACATTGACAAATGTTTTGCCAATTAAAGACTTGAACAGTGCAACCGAAACGTAAATCTTTGTTCAGCAAAATTTGGGAACCGCGATGACGTGATAGTGGGTGTAATAAAAGGTATCGCAGTAAATGTTTTAATAGACACGGGGGCGCAAGTATCACTGATAACTGAAGAAATGCTACGCAAAACAAATTATCAGACAAAACCGTTAATCACTCGCCTAACGGGATTAGGACGCAAGGTCGTCTTATCTACTGCTGTTTTCTTGAACTTCCAGATGTGACGTTGGAAATACTTTTTCGAGTCGTTTCAAACGAAGCTTTGCACGTGCCGGTAGTCCTTGGAACTGATGTTTTAAATCGCCCTGGAATTGTTTATGAACGAAAGTTGGGGGTTATACGATTAAGAGATGAAAATAACATCAGCCGCATAAACGTGATCTCAGAGCTTACGTCTAATCCACTAATTCTAGTAACTGAACTTACTGGTCGCGACCGTGAAGTGTTCTTGAAAATGTTAGATAACTTTTCAGATATTATTACTAAAGGAAACGCAGTTAGTTCAGTCAACACGGGTGTTTTAAAAATACGTTTAAAAAGTGATGAAATTGTTCGTTATCAGCCATATCGTCTTTCGTTCGCTGAACGCGAAATTGTAAAATCGATTGTTTCGGACTTAACAAAAAATGGTATAATACGCGAATCATCATCTGTCTATGCCAGCCCTATCTTACTCGTTAAAAAGAAAGATTGCTCAAATCGCATGGTTGTGGACTATCGCGCATTAAATAAAATAACAATAAAAGATCGCTGTCCATTACCACGGATCGAAGATCAAATTGATCGACTCGGACAAGGAAAATATTTTACAAGTTTAGACATGACTTCAGGGTTTCACCAGATACCTATTGATCCTGAGTCAATCGAAAAGACTGCTTTTGTTACTCCCGATGGCCAATAGGAATATGTAAAAATGCCGTATGGTCTTTGCAACGGGCCCCCGGTATATCAACGTGCCATTAATAAGACTTTGGCACCTTTTGTTAATGACGGAAGAGTTCTCGTATACATTGATGATGTTTTAATCCCATCAACCAATGTGAAGAGCGGAATTAAATTATTAAATAAAGTCTTGATTCAGCTTCGGAAGGCAGGTTTTTCCATCAACATTAAAAAGTGCAAATTTTTTATGTCTAGCATTGAATACTTGGGACGTGTTATCTCAAAAAATTGCGTGCAACCTAGTCCTTCCAAAGTCATAGCTCTGCGAGATGCTCCTGTACCAAGAAATGCAAAAAAAGTGCGACAATTTCTTGGCCTTGCCGGATATTTTCGACGTTTTATACATGATTACGCAAGAAGAGTTACTTGTATTACTAAATTAACACGTCAAAATGAACTTTTCGAATGGGAAAAAAACAAGAAAGTGTGCGTAAACAAATCGTTAGTATTTTAACTTCTTCGCCAGTGTTGCGAATATTTGACCCGACCTTGGAAACTGAACTGCATTCTGACGCGTCTGCAGTTAGTTATGGTGCTATCCTATTTCAAAAACAAGATAAAATTTTTTACGTAGTCGCTTACTACAGTCGCGCTACCCAAGGATCCGAACAAGCTGTTTACAACGCGTTAAAACATTTTCGGCATTATTTGATTGCTGTTAATCTTAAAATAATGACAGATTGCAACGCGCTTCGTGCTACACAAAATAAACGTGACTTGCAACCCCGAGTAATCCGAATGTGGACATATTTACAAGACTTTAATTTTACAATTGAATATAGAAAGGGTGCTAAACTGGGATATGCCGATTATTTAAGTCGAAATCCGTTACAAGTCAGTTTAATTAATAATAAGACAAACTGTGCTACACCTGAAAATTGGCTAAAAATTCAACAGTTAGAGGACGACGAAGTTCAAGTCATTTTACAACAATTACGTGACAATGAACTTGATTCAACTCGATATGTAGAACGAGACGGCTATCTTTTTCACATTTCGTATATTAACAACGAGAAAATTTATCAGTGGTACGTGCCCAAGCAAAGTCGTCTTGGTTTACTTCGTATTTTTCATGACGAACAAATGCACATCGGTTACGACAGAACTTACGAAATGATAAGAAAATATTTCTGGTTCCCACATTTGTCACAATTTGTGAAGAAATATTTGAAACACTGTTTGATTTGCAATACTCATAAAAGACGCCCTCGGCAAAAACATCCTGTAATATTTTCGATAGATAAGAAATCGATACCTTTTCATACGTTACACGCAGACTATTTTGGCCCACTGGCTACTACATCAGTTGGCGATCAGTTTATTCTAGTGTTCGTCGATGCTTACTCAAAATATTGTTACGTCCTTTATTTATTAAAAACTAATTTATTTAAACTATTAAAACTACGTTTACTTGTTATAGAAATATGTATACTTTTAAATTAACCGAACTAATTAAATCTAATAATAAAAACACTTACACTATAATTTATGTATAACCGTTGTATAACACTTAAGATAAGATAAGATAACGTCCTCGGATTTGTTTACACTATAAGTCACGTTCACTCGATTCGGTGTACACTGTTATTTATTTAACACGTCGCGCGTGCTAACGATACGTATTTATTTCAACTTGATAATCTTCTTAATACTGCATGCATTCACATTCCAGCAATAACTGACCTACGATTTCCATGTTCGGCATTTATAGACATCGGCGAATCCTTCTCGAATCCTTCTCGAACGTTCCATGCTTTTCGCTATATCTTCTAGAAACTAGATAACAGTTCTAGAAGGCTCTTGCATTTGCAAGTAATTTCTCGGACGTTTCACTATTGCTTGCTGTTTCTTTGTATTGGCACATCTGCGGAAGATTTTAAGGGACATTTTAAAACAGTCCTTTCTTTGTTTGGAACACCTACACGTCTTATAGTAGACAATAGAGGAACATTTAAAAGCTAAATTTCGAAGAAATGGTTAGAAGAATGGAACGTTCAAGTTCACGCTATTACGCCGTATGTACATCGCGCCAACTGTCAAGTAGAACGTTACATGCGTACAATTGCAAACTTGCTTCGCGTTGAAGGTGCAAGAAAGTCAGAATGGACGAACGGATTATGGAAAATCTAATTAATTATCAATACCACACCAAATAAAACTACCGGAATATCACCCTTGCAACTGTTATTAGATTGCGACGATATCATTCCGTTAATACGATCAGTTCTTAGTGACCTTAGAGACGTAAAACATCTGTTGTTGTTAATTCAAATATGTAAATTCGCGCCGAATCAATTTTGTAAAAGTATGTTTATCGGCGCGCATTAAAATGTACGCGCATAAAAGATAAAAGGCAACTAATGGTCGAATATTGGTATTGTTAAAAAGTCTTTGTAAAAGGTCGCAATAAATGGTTGTTGAGCTCGGATAAATTAATTTGTTAATGGAAATATTCAAGTCCTGCAAGTATTTTATGGAAAATTATACAGTCCACTGGGTTGATGTAAGTAGTAAATGCAATTTCGTTATTTATAATCCAAATAATAAATTTTCTATGAGCATCTCATGCTTAGTCTTACCTCACATTACTACCAAAATTGTTAAATTAAGCTTACCTACATTGGAGGTACCTGTTAATGTAATGCTGGCCGATCCGGAAATCAGCAAGGGTGGAGACATAGATATATTACTGGGTGCAGATGTAGTTTGGGACATTTTTGATGCTGGCCGACTGTCATTAGGTAAAAATAAACCTACATTAATTGAAACTAAGCTAGGGTGGGTTTTAAGTGGTAAACTAGAACAGTTTAACGATCACGATTTTGTCAAGTATTTGTATCACAAATGAGTGTTTATCGAAACAACTAGAAAGGTTTTGGGATATTGAAAATATAAAAGGTTCCGATAAACAATTCACACTCCAGGAACAAATATGTGAAAATCATTTTGTTAAAACGCATTCGCGAGACCCTAATACAGGTCGATTCATAACAAAAATACCATTCAATGAAAATTTGAGTAGTTTAGGAGATTCGCGTCAAATGGCATTAAATAGATTTTTAAACTTGGAAAAACGTTTTGAAAAAAATCCTTTATTGAAAGGGCAATATGTAAGATTTATGAAGGATTATGAGTCATTAGGACATATGGAACAAATCAAAAATACGAAAAATGATAAAAATAAAGGTTATTTTATACCCCATCATGCGGTTTTTAAGGGAGGTAAAATACGGGTAGTATTCGACGCGTCCGCTAAAACCAATACTGGATTGTCATTGAACGACGTGCAATATGTCGGACCAACCATCCAAAACGATCTGTTTTCTATATTATTAAGATTTAGGCAACATCGATATGTTATGACGGCAGATGTAATTAAAATGTACCGACAAGTATTAATTGCACCAGAAGATAGAGTATATCAGAAAATAGTTTGGCGTGAAAACAGCTCGGAGACAATTAAAATTTATAGTTTAAACACGGTAACGTATGGAATGTCGTGCGCTCCGTTTCTAGCTATTCGCAGTTTGGCCGAATTAGGTAACGAAATTAAAGAAAGTGAACCAATTATCGCGCGAATAATAACTAATGATTTCTATGTAGACGACATGTTAACTGGGGCTGACACAATCGACAAATTAATTGAAATTAAAAATAAAATTACAAAAGTTTTAGCCGGTGGTCAGTTTGAATTAGGAAAATGGTGCTCTAACGTAAATAAACCAACGGTTGAGAATGAATCGAGAGGATTCGTTCGTGATACTCATGAAAGCGTCTTAGGGATTCGGTGGTGCGCAAAACGAGATGTTTTATACTATTCGGTTCAAAACTTGTATGATAATTCTATACCTACTAAACGCGTAGTTTTGTCGTCGGTTTCAAGGCTATTTGACCCTTTAGGAATATTAGGGCCGATTACAATTTTAGCTAAATTAATGATTCAGGAGTTATGGCAAGCAGGTTTGGATTGGGATCAACCCATTCCGGAACCAATATTATCAAATTGGGTGGAATTCAAAGAACAGCTGCAGGTAATTGAAAATTTAAAAATTACTAGGGATGTAGTCGGTCAGCCAATAGAGATTCAGATACATGGTTTTTGCGATGCCAGCGAACGAGCCTACGGAGCTTGCGTATACATTCGAGTGCGAAGTCTCAATAAAATTAGTACGAACCTTCTTTGCGCAAAATCTAGAGTGGCTCCGGTTAAAAAACTATCATTGCCTAGGCTCGAACTATGCGCTGCTGTTTTGTTAACTAAGCTTATACGATCAGTAAAAAAGATTCTTTTAGTAAAGGTAGATCAAGTTTATTGGTGGTCAGATTCATCAGTTGTTCTACATTGGATAAAAAATACCTCCGCGCAATGGAAAACCTTCGTAGCAAACCGCGTGTCAGTAATTCAAACTAATACAAACATCGAAGAGTGGCATCATGTAGCTTCTGGTCACAATCCGGCAGATTTAATATCTCGAGGTGTAGTACCTAAAATGTTAATAGTTTCAGATTTATGGTTTTATGGACCAAATTGGTTAAACCGAGAATTTGTTGACTGGCCCACAAATGAATTTTTCTGTTTTGATAATCCAGAAATTTTAGAAAAAAAGCGTGTTAACATTGTAGTAACTGAAGGTACCGGTTTAGATATTTTTGATAAATTTTCAAGTTTCAAAACTTTATTGCATGTATTTACTTACATATTAAGATTTACTCATAACACTAAAAGTAATCAGAGTCAACGTTTAGGACCCCTTTCTCCAACAGAGATTAATAACGCTTTAAATAAACTAGTTAAATTAGTTCAGCACGATTCGTTTAAATTAGATATAGAGATGCTTAAAACAAATGGTAGAGTCGGTAAGAAAAGTTCATTGCTATCACTCAGTCCATTTTTGGATAGTCACGATTTTTTAAGAGTTGGCGGCAGACTTGCAAACAGTAATTTCACATATGATAAAAAATACCCACTATTATTACCTAAACGACATAATTTTACGTGGTTACTTTTCCAACACGAACATAAAAAACTTTTACATTGTGGCTCACAGACACTTTTATTAGCAATTAGAGAAATGTTTTGGCCAATATCAGGCAAGTCGATTGCGCGAAAGATCATTCGAAATTGTGTTACATGTTTTAAAGCAAGACCTCAAGGTTTTAAGTATAAAATGGGCGATTTACCGTTAGCTCGTGTGTCTCCTTATACCCGTCCTTTTACTATAGTCGGTACAGATTTTGCGGGACCTTTTTTGCTCAAAGACCGGCTTACTAGGAACCCTAAATTGATTAAGTCTTATACTTGTATTTTTGTATGTTTTGTGACCAAAGCGGTCCACTTAGAGCTAGTATCAGACTTAACCACCGAAGCCTTTATCGCCGCATTGAAAAGATTTACGTCTCGACGAGGATTGTGTTCGGAAATTTACTCTGATAACGGGACAAATTATGTAGGAACAAAAAATGAATTAAAAAATATTTATGAATTTTTAAAATCAAACGAAGGCAATTTGCGTTCTTATTTAACAAACCAAGGTATTAATTGGCACTTTATACCCGCCCGTTCCCCTCATTTTGGAGGGTTATGGGAATCCATTGTGCGCTCCATGAAATCTCATCTACGAAAAGTTATAGGGAATGTTCATTTAGCTTTTGACGAATTTATTACTATCTTAGCACAAGTAGAAGCATGCTTAAATTCCCGACCTTTATCCCCAATCAGTGATGATCCTACAGATTTAAATCCTTTAACGCCCGGGCATTTTCTGATTGGAGGAACGTTACAAGCCATTCCAGAGAAAATTTTGCTGGGAACAAAATGCAATACTTTATCTCGCTGGGAGCGAGCGCAACAAATTACTCAAAATTTTTGGCATCGCTGGGTACGAGAATGCACTTCGCAGATGCAGGTCCGATCCAAGTGGCAACTAACTCTAAAACCAACCGATCAGTTGAAGCCAGGCGACATGGTGCTTGTTAAGCAAGACAATTTAGTTACGTTACAGTGGCCACTAGGCCGCATATCTCAAGTGTATCCTGGAACTGACGGTGTTGTTCGGGTCGTCGACGTCATCACGACAAAGGGGGTTATCAAAAGATCCGCAAGAGGCGTGTGTCGGCTACCTGTAAACCTGTAAAAATATAAAGTGACGTGCAAAAACATTGTGTTTAATTTTAAGTTCAAAACACAAAATTTAGTTAAATTATAATGTAAAGAGTACCAAGGTTTACTTTTTTTCTTTTTGGAATGTAGTTTTAATTTCGAAACTTTATTGATTTGTTATATATTTTTTTTCGAATGATCCGACAATGTTTATGTTAAATGTGAACGGATCTAGTATTAATTTCGAAAATTATATTGATTTGTTATATTTTCGAGCTGGCCGAGATGTTGTTGTTAATTCAAATATGTAAATTCGCGCCGAATCAATTTTGTAAAAGTATGCTTATCGGCGCGCATTAAAATGTACGCGCATAAAAGATAAAAGGCAACTAATGGTCGAATATTGGTATTGTTAAAAAGTCTTTGTAAAAGGTCGCAATAAATGGTTGTTGAGCTCGGATAAATTAATTTGTTAATGGAAATATTCAAGTCCTGCAAGTATTTTATGGAAAATTATACAGTCCACTGGGTTGAATAAACAACATCCGTGTACCGTTCTTCCAGGTACCACTCGCCAAACTTGCCGTCAATTGGTATCTCGACGGTTAAAAGAAAATGCGAAAAGGCAAGAAAATCGCACGAACCAAAAGAGTAAACCAGTACCACAATTTCAACGTGGTGACTTTGTACTGTTATATCGAAACATAAGTTCTAAAGCAAAAATGGATTCCGATGTAAAAGGTCCTTATCGAATTGTAAATTGCCTAGGACATAATAGATATACCCTAGAGAAACTAAATTCACATTCTCGAACGAGTGCTGCTGCAGAAGATTTGTTGTTATGGCCAGTAGATTGGACACCGGACGATTGTGCTTTTCTATTTTCGGAAGACGATGAATTGCAAGGAAAACAAAACAAAACTCTGCTGGTTACTTAAATTTCAGTCAATTATTTATGTTTTGCTGAACTTGCACATTTTGAAACTTGAAAGAGTCAGCATAACATAAACATATTGTGTTACAAGAAATATTCAACTTATGTATACAAGGTCGTACAACGGTCGTACGTAATTTTATGTACGTTTTATCGACACGATAACGGCATCGCAAAAAAAATAAATTAAATAAGTTTTAAAAAAATTAAAAATATAAATTTAAGCGTCGATTACAGTCTGATGCGTTCGGCTGTAGGTTTTGAAAAACGTGCCAAGAATAAATCTAAATATTTATACAGATGTAGAATTTCGAAAAAACACCGTTTCATTAAAAACAACAAGATCGGCTAGTTTATTGATTGACCTTAAGAAACTAGATACTTTTAGTTTTCTTTGTTTTTTTATTGTAATATATTGTACACAATAACACGAACTAAATTTATAGCTAAAATGATTTGTAAAAAAAATGTGTTTTTGAATTGAAATTTGTAAATGGTTATATGTTCATAAACTAATCATTAGAATGTATGATTTTTAATAAAACATTACAGGTTTATTTAAATCCAATACCACTTAACCACATCTAATTAAAAGTCGCTGATCACATGCGCACACGTTACATTGTATATTGTTGTATATAGACGAAATATACGTCAGACGTGCATTGTTAAATATGTGGGAATTCTCTGATTTTGTGTCAGTTTTTATCTTCATCTATTTTTGTTTTTCTTTGTTTAGGCATTATCACTTTATACAGAAAAAATACAGGAAAGAACGCTTGTAGGTAAAACACATACGTTTTAGTACACAAGAGTCAAAAAACGAATGCATTTTTACACTTATTAGTTGTTCTAGCACAAGCTGCATTGTTTTCAAAAATTATTACAACCAGATGTTTTGGAGAGTTGGTCCACGTGGACTAAATTTGTATGTCAAAAGAGTCTCAACCAGTGACAGTGCTGAACGTGTCGTAAATTAGCTAAATATATCGACATTTCTCTTGATTTATATTATCTTCTTTTCTAACATAACAATGACACAAAATACAGTAATCCACTCACTTGAAAACTAAATTTATCTCAAGTGATAAAACAGCCTTATGTATACTGTAATTTGAAACTCTTTTGAATACGTTTGTCCGGTATAAGGTTGTGTTACCACCAGCAGATGAAGAACAAATCTACAAGGGTGAACACATGTGTTGTCCGTTTTAGCAGTTTTTAACTTACATTTTTATGTGTGTTAAAATATAAGTTTTATTGAAATCAGTTAATTTTATTCAAACATCAGCGAACAACTAAACAATCGTCTATGGTCACATATAATAAATTTAATTTTACAGAAAGATAAAGTGAAAATTGGAATAAGATATAAAATATGGCATTTAAAAATTTTTACCACATATCACAGAATTCTTCAAATTCTTGAATGGAGTACAAAGCATTTGAGCTTAAGGTACTTAGCTTCTAATTTTGATTTAAATAGGTACTAGTAATGATAATTGTTTCATGCTTGTTGGTAATGCATTATATAATTTTGAATTCGCATAGACACAATATGTAGGTATAGTTCTCAAATTCTATTTAAAAAGAATGTTGTTAAATTTCTTTAATTGAAATATATTGAAACGTTCGAGAAATTATCTGCAAATTCAAGAGCCTTCTAGAAGTTGTTGCCCATCTTCTAGAAGATATATCGAAAGATATGGAACACTCGAGAAGGATTCGCAGATGTGTATAAATACCGAAGAGAGAAATCGTAGGTCAGTTATTGCCGTAACGCGAATGCAGCAGTATTAAGAAGATTATTCAAGTGAAGATAAATAAGTGATTAGCACGTGCGAAGTTTTAAATAAATAACAGTGTACACCGAATCGAGTGAACGTGACTTATAGTGTAAACAAACAAGTTAGTGGCTTTCTCTTATCGTCGCGTAAGTGATAGCATATTATTGTTTTATATAAATTACTGTAAGTTTTTATCCTTAGATATTTAAATTTAATTAGTTCAGTTTATTTAAAAGTGTACATATTTCTAGTATAAGTAAAACGTATTTTTAGTCGTTTTAAATAAATTAGTTTTTAATAAATTCGCGAAAATATGAACAAAAAATTTAATAATAAAACACATTTTTGTTTTTATTTAAAAAAAACCGTTAACAAATTCCTGTTTAAAAGTGTAAAGATAAAAGGAGTAATAATCTTCATGTTTAACAAGATTTTAGGATATTGAATAGGCTGTCAGTTTTTTCAATAGCATAATGTTAGTATAAAAAAGTCATAAAAATAAAGGACGTAAAAGAATTTTTGTTTTTAGTTTAAATGCAACAATAATTTCAATAGTTCTTTTAATGAAATTTTTTAATTTAGTAAAGAAAATAAGCATATTCTATACTTTTTGACAAATCTGCTCTATGTGTACACATTTGAGATGTTTTTTATATAATAATAAATACTGCAGAGAGTTAAATAAATATGTACAATAAAATAACTAAAAAGACGGCTATAAAATGATGTAGAAAATTCTTTTGCGGTTTTACATTTTTAATTTTTTTAAAAATTATGACATTGCTTAGCTGATAATTTCCGTAGTTAACAGCATGAATTCTGTAAGTATACCTACTGTTTTACAATCATAGTTTAATGATAAAGTTAATATTTTTGTAGACTGAAATTTATTATGGTGGCGATTCTAATCTGCAAAAGTATTTGACATACATCCTTAAAAGGAATGATTATTGTAAGTACAAAGTTAATTTCAATAAATTGCAGTGTTTCCAAGTAAAACATCTACTAATAAATTGGGGAGAGAGTTGGCGATAGGTGGACATAAACAACTATCAGCCAACTACAGTCACAGTCACAAATACGCGTATAAACTGTGGATCGAACGATATCCACAAGAATGCCTCAAGGTATACATTATCTAAAATTAATATCAGATAATAAAATCATATCTATATGTTTCAGAACCTTGACGGGCTTAAAAAAAGCAAACGTTGATGTGCGTTTAATAAGTTTATCGCCAATAATAACGGCAACCAAACTCAAAAAAAAATATTGTATATTTTAATAAATTTTTGGGAAAATTAAAATTTCGTAAGTTATTACAAAAACGTCTTACACAAATTTTAAATGTTGCACTTTTAGTAAGTGTTACATTTATAAACCTCTGTTTCATTCGAATCAATACGATTCGAGATTTTATTTAGAGAGGTATATAAAACATTCAATTTATATGTAAAAATTAAAACAAATACATTTGCAACAAACGAGAAAATTGCAACTAATTTTAGAATTGGAATATTTTTATAGTTTAGAAATAACTTTATTTTTACGTTCTGTGTAATTTTAATTCAGATAGATAACGAGTTTCCGTTCCTTTAAAATCTGAGATGTTTATTCTAAAGATTAGATTTTTTTTTTAGTTAATTTTAATAAAAAATTACTTATGTGTTATTTGTGTTTTCAGTTACATATTTAGGTAATTGTTATTAGTTTGTATATATATTTAAGTATTTTATTTATAAGAATTTATTTACGAATAACTATAGTGTTACTGGATAACGATTGTTTTATGTAGTTTCCATTTTTCTTACTAACTAGGTTATGCAATGAGAAAATTTAAATGTAACTTCATGTACCTATATTTCTTTTTGTTGTCACAAATAAATGTTTTTATTATACACTTAATTACGTTTAATTCAAATTGGTCTGGTTTTTACAGTAAATAAATTTTTACTCCAATTTGACTCATGCACAATGGCGTCAACCTTAGCTTTTCTGACACATCCACCCTTAGTTTTTGATGTATCTTTCTCTTGAAAAAATGATTATGTCGTTTATCTTATATGCTTATATGCTCCATTAAAAAAACATGTTTAATTTTTTTATATAAATATTTAGAAGATGAAAAATGAATTTATTTTTGTTTTGAAGGTACCAAAATTTATATCACGAACATTGCTTTATAACCGTTTCTTATACAATTTCAAATAGAATTTCAATTTTTATTTTATTTAAGAAGAGAAAACTGACTAAAAAGGACGTCAAATTTACTACCTGGGTCAGGATATGGTTTACTACCCACGGTAGGGTTCCTTCAAACTTCAAATCCTTTGCAATTGTCTATTATTCTACAACAAAGCTAAAATTACATGCATTTATTTTTATCATAAACACATTTTTAGATTGTATTTTACTTACTAAATAAAAAAAACATGTACATAGGCAATTATGTAACATTATGAATACATAAAATAAAACAAGTAAATTGAAAAAAAAATTATTTTAATAACACTGAGTTTTGCAATTTTATGTTACCTGAAGACAGTACAAACAACTATAATTAAGCGAAAATTAGTTATATCGAATAAATTTGAACTTGAGGCGCATTGAATCAAATTTATTTGCAATTTATTATCTTACGTTTTACTCAAATCGTGACAAGGACTTTATAATACAGTCGTAAAATGTGCTCGACGATCTTTCGACAAAATTTCATGTTTATTGAGAAAATGTCATAAAAAGCTTACACTTTCAAATAATTACTAGGTACCTACGGCACTTAGAATTAAAGAATTATGAAAATGACTCTTTTAAGAAAGTTAGATATGTACCTTGTTAAAGGCATTAGTTTGAATTTAAATGATGTGCTTTACGCTTCGGCTTATACCACGCCCCTTAGTTTTAAATTTTTAACATGTGTGTCCGAAAAAAGTCCCACCGCCTGGGTTGAAGACAAAGGGGCAGTAGCTCAGTATTTCAGTTCAGTTAGTTTTGCGTTGTCAAAGAAAAGGTGTAATAGCGTTATCGATAATAATGGAGCGCGTACAAAGAATACGTTCTAATAGTGTTTTATATGTAGACCAAATACAAACTTTTCTTATTATCGCGATCATGCTGATAATAACGTCTGCAAATAGGAGGTTTCCGCGGCGCTATTGAAAAACAGATAATGCATGCTAGAAAAGACGAAACACCACCGACACCAATAAATTTTGAGCAGATTGTTAAGATTTTGCAAAATCCGAGGTAAGATTGCATGTTATCAATGATGTTATGAACTTTACAGTATAAAAAATATTTAAAAACACAGATTTACATGCTAAATTACTATCCGACCGTGAGTAGGAAGTAACAAGTCTCGCTTACCGACCTGCTGCAGTAAAAAATGATCAACTTCCCAACTTTTTATAAGCGAATAATTTGGATAGTATTATCACGATACACGATTTTGAACTATGTAATATAAAAATATTACTGTCGACATTAAAAAATATTTTCTATTTCATTCTTTATAAAAACTAAAATTAAACGATACCCATGTTTAAATTTATCTATGTTTAAGTGTACATTTACTTATATTGAATTTCAAATGAATTATTGGATTTAATTTCTTTAGATATCGACGGTTCTCAATAGAACTGAGTTCGATGGAAAGAGCTTTTTATGAATACATTATGAGAGTCGAAGGCAGAAAGTTCTATATTGTTGCGTATTTATTTATTAAAAACTAATTTATTTAAAACGACTAAAAATACGTTTACTTAATCTAGAAATATGTACACTTTTAAATTAACCGAACTAATTAAATCTAATAATATTTAATGAAAACACTTACACGAATTTATGTATAACCGTTGTATAACACTATCACTTAAGATAAGATAACGTCCTCGGATTTCACACTTTAAGTCACGTTCACTCGATTCGGTGTACACTGTTATTTATTTAAAACTTCACACGTGCTAATCACTTATTTATCTTCACTTGAATAATCTTCTTAATACAGCTGCATTCGCGTTACGACAATAACTGACCTACGATCTGTCTCGTCGCTATATATAGACATACGGAAATCCTTCTCCAGCGTTCCCTACTTTTCGCTATAACTTCTAGAAAATAGATAACAGCTTCTAGAAGGCTCTTGCATTTGCAAGTAATTTCTCGAACGCACTGAGAAAAATCGCTTAAATCAACTTTTGTTCTGATCTGAGTTGTATAATCACTAACTGAATATCTATTAATACCAATATACGAATGTATAGTCCTAGAAAAATATGTTATTTTGGACATTGGCATATAACAATTGAACAATTCCTTTCTGTAGTTAATTACCTATTTTATTGGTATACAAAAATTGTATACTGATTATATTTCGGATAGCTGTAAGCCCATCCTATAACGAATATACAAAAGTTGAATAATGATGATCGGACAATTTATATAAGTTAGTTGTAGAAACGCGTTGTATAAAAACCAAGTATGTGTTGTTTAAGAACGAAATAGTTATAGTATTGCTTTTAAACACACCGATGATTAGAATAATGTTCCATCAGCAGTTCGCGGTGTTATTTTGGTGTGTGATTTTCTCGTGTACGTTGATTGTGTGAACACCAACACCTTGCCGGTTAAATTAGTGAAGATGGAAACATATAATTTGACTAAGGAAGAAATGAAGAAATTTAGAGGTAAGTTTAAATTTATCAAACTTATATGCATGTACACATTGAAATTCTTAAAAAAATGTGTGTCAGATGCCATTTTGTTTTATTTAAACTTCGAATGTGCAATTTATGCGATTCACTTTCATTTATACTGTTGTATTTTGTTTACAAATAACTTTACGGTTTTTGAATATTTTGTAAATGTTTTTGGGTAAATCATTTTCACATTTTCAAGAACAAAGACGCCGATCGCTATATAAAACGCAACGTTTGCAAGCACCTACTAATCGCGTTATGTTTTTTTATTCGCACAGTTTTAATGTTAGTATGGGCAACGGTATGGGTTTAAACCTTGTTTATATACATTATAGTTAGACAATGACTGCGCTAAAGTTGGAAACATTAATTTGGATGCAAAAAGAGTAGTTTTGGATGCAAACGCAAAATTGACATCTTTGGCGCTGTTTTTATTAATGTTACAGATTCCTAAGTTACAGATCAGTATATTCTCTTACAGTAATCTAGAAAGATACAGTTTCAGAGATTTGGAAAAGACATACGTTCTTTTTTTATTACAAGTAAAATAACCTTGAAAGAAAATTATATCTATGCACGATAACACTTATGTTATGAAATTCGGTCTACGTAAACAAGTGGTTTTCTGAGAAACATGATTATTCTCCTAATATAAGACAATTTTATAATTGAATGTACAGTTTCTAATTTGTATATATTTGTTTATAGTATTCGAGTGTTCAAAACAATAAAGTAAACTACCAAATTTACAAAATTTCTACTCAAATTTGATATAAATTAGATTAAAGTTAACGAAATGAATCCACATGCTGATAAAAAAATTATAAAAGATAATTTGGGCGGGCAGGCATGTTTAGCTAAGGATGGTCCTTTTATCTCAATAAACAGAAATATTCTACATGTTTCTGTTTATTAACATAATAAAAACACATCTGGGATCCGGTATGTTGTAGGTAATGCTGGTATTATTTTTGGCCGAGTGCCTGCGTTTTTAACTATGCAGTGCACGCTGCTTAATAGAATCACGTTGGGACTTGAGTTTTGTGATAACAATAACCGAATGATAACAATATACAAAATTCAGGAAAAATGCTTATTTGTTAGAAAGCAGTAAATACATACAGCGTGTATGTGATTAACAGGTTGTTAATTTAGAAGGTGAAATCAAAGCGTATATACAAGCAAAAAAATTTTGTATAAAACGTTTAAAAAAAGCAGCATTTTGAGCCGACGGATCTGACGCATTAAACAGTTTGTTGACACCGTTAATAAAACGAAATCAAAAACAACAACGTTATGATGCTTCATTCACTGTTCTAAGAACTACACAATTCTTCTCAGAAATTTGCTGACACTAAAAATAAATACAAAACAACGTTATCACATAAGACGTAGTTAATTTAATTTGTTATTCTAGGAAGGCACGTGCTTTCTAAGTTAATTCTCAAAGATAACGTATTTACAGATGTTAAAATAATGTACCGTTTCGTAAATCAGATAATTAACACTGCAAAAATAAGATAAATATGCAAAACAACTATTTTTAGAGTACAATTATAACATTTTTCACTCTAAACAACCGTATTGTGAAATTCAGCTAAAAAATGCATACAAAATAAGTTATTGATCATGTATAGAAACAAACCTAAAAATAAATTGATAACATAAACCTAAATTATGATTACTATGTGACTTTAGTAAAGTGATAACATTACCCGATTAAAAACATTATCCGTGATTCCGATAAGCGGCGAGCGCTGTAAGTAATTCATACGAAAATTTGAAGCATCGCCCTGAATTTATTGCTTAAGATACATGTAAAGTGCCAATAAGCTTGTATATTTATATTTTATGTGCCTTTTGAGTAGTATGAAAATTTAAAAAAAAATTAAATTAGCACATCTTTGTTGGCTTCCGGCTTGAAAAGCAAATTAAACAAAGTAAATGAAACAAACGACTCAACCGATTATAATTTTATAGAAACGTTTGCAGGATTTTATTCATTCAATATTTTGTTTATAAACAGAAATTCAAGTGTACGAATTATTTTTGCAAACTCGAGTTTTAAGAATCAAAGCAAGTTAACCGGTAAAACATTGCTTTGCACGTATGTCGAAACTAATAGCGTGTGTAGGTAGCTTACTTATGCCGCCATCGTTTGCAATCTTTTAATAACAAAAAACGGTTTGAGGCTTTGCATTTAATTATTACCTTGTTTCCACTATCGCCATCTAACATGACTAAAAAATCTGTTTCCATATAAAGCTATCTTATTGTCTAACTATAATGTATATAAACAAGGGTTTAAATAACGCCTTATCAAAGAGTTTATGATGCATAATTGCTTATAGTATGCTTTTTAAACACGCATTTATTCTTGGAATTTAATACTGTAACTTTTTTCATATGCTGATCGTACAAGCAAACTTCAAATATATTTTAATATGAAAAAAAATTGCTGGCGGCTTTCGTTCATAAAAGTACCTATGTAGTATATGCGTATGTAAAATTATAACACTGTCGTTTTTTTAAAAGTTTTTCAAGTTGTAATTGTTATTTTATTTTTATAATTATAATACAAAAATCTAATATTGGAATATCCTGTAATTTTAGTTTGCTTTCTTATTTTCTTTCTAGAAGAAGGAATTGATAATGAGTCGTTTGAATTATTGGACGATGAAACTATAGCACAAATTTTTCCTAAAGCCGGTCCAAGATTTATTTAAAAAGAAATATAATGAATACAAACAAAAGAATAAAATCTTAGTTGAGGTAAAATCTGCGTACTAACCGCATATACTTTCAATAATTATAATTTGATAAAATGTCTTAAGGTACCTATGAACGTTTTACCAGTTTTACCTTCACCATCATCAAGCTATTCACCATCACATACATCATCCTCTAGTAAATGAACAACGGAGAATATAGAAATAGAATTTACAGACCAAGACTGGGTTGATGTGTACAACACTCCTGTTTGTTCAAATTTCATACCAGAAATTTCGCAAGATCCAAAAAGAAAAACTTCTGACACAAGCACAGAACCTATTCCTACCAAAAAGTTTATTAACATGTGTGATATATTTGAATGAGTGAGGTTTTTATAGCGTATAGTTTGATTTTCTGTCTGATTTTGTAATTTTAGGGCATTGAAAGCATACTACAAAATACTATTGACGGAAAGATCGTTCTTCTACATAAATTTCGTTTAAATACTGACTGTAGGCAAAGATTGGTTAAAGAAATAATATTTTTTGATCGGAAAAGTGGGTATAGATGGGTATGTGTCTTTATATAGTATTGAGTATAAATAATGAATATAAAGTATTATAAAATGAAATATAGGATTGCTAGTTAATTCCTTTTTTTAAAGATCTTATTTTACATTTACGTTTTTTTCTTAAATTCATTAATTCTCAAAATGTTCTGTACATTAACGGATTATTTTGTTAATTTTTTTATGTACACGTAACTTTTTGTTAAGTCACCGAAATATAGTTTGTTAGGAAGTTCTAAAAGAACTTTAGACCGGGTCGTGACAAAAGAATGCAGCATATGAAAACCAATAGTAAATTATTATTAAATTACACATTTGGAAATTATGTCATTTGGACATGTATCTAAAAAAAAATGTTTTAGTGTAAAAACATACATGTTGGACTATTGTGCAGAAGAAATACCTAAAATATTCCCTAACGAGGTGAAAGAAACATACTACATTCCATACGCTCCAAAATCGCCGCATCATAACATAAAACAAGCTGCAAAAGGGAAACTCTGGAGCAGATTCGTTAATGTTAGAAACGCTTTAAGGACAGCTGAAAATACAAATAAGGCCGCTAATAAAGAAAACGTTCCACTTAAAAGTATTTTTTTAATTAGTTTGAAGTATAATTTACTAATATGCTTTTTATAGATTACCTTAACAAACAAGTGGAATTGGAAATATTAAACACTCTCATTGAACCAAAAGAAAAGGTCTTAGAACTTTGGGCAGAAACCTACCAGCAAAGAAAGACTATTCTAAGGGCATCATCATTAACTGTTCAAGAAATATTTGACCGATACGCTGCTCTATCCACTAGTCTTGGACCAGATTTGGTAAGAATATATAAATTTCTGTTGTATATAAAGAGAAAACTACAATTATTTTTATTTTTAGATTGAACTTGACTTTAACACTAGATTTGTGACCTATGAAGACAAAATCTACTCACGACTCTCAATTTTGACTAACGCGGTTATTGCGGAAGCAAATCTTAGAAAAATTACTGTGATTACAGATGAAGACGTTGGTAAGTTTTTAATATTAGTCCCTTACGCATATGTAGTATAGTAATATGTAAATCAATGCAATGTAAATATCGCGATCTTTTTTATTTTATTATTTTATTTTCAATTTAAAATAAAACTTGATTTTACAATCGTTATAAATAGAAATCAATAATTTTAAAGAAAGAGTGGAAACTGGAGACCATCAAGAAGTGAAATATCGGAAAGCTTCTTTTTGCACATTGAAGTAAGTTACTATTTAACATGTGCTTATTTTGTAATTCCCAATTTCCTTTCTTATTTTAGAATTTCGAGGAACTTCAACAAAAAAAGAGTGACAGATTAGAAAAATTGAAGAGCTGCAGTCTTACTCTCCAACCATTTGGCGTTTTTTGTGGACCTTTTAACAACGCAAAATATTTAGCCGTAGTTAATGATGTCATATACACATTTCAATCATTAATAAGAACTATAGAAATCCTATACAAAACATTCCATGCGTTAGATATTCAATATCCCCATGAGTGTCAACATATTTGGCAACTCATAGAAGAAATAGTGTTTGAAATGGAACATTCGCCATCTAGTTCTTCTCTAACTGCTCTTATATCGGATCTGAAAAAATTTATGTGAGGTAAGGAGAACTGTATCTAGCAGATTGTCTCTTACCACGTTTCATATGTTATGCATTTATAAAAGTATTTTTAATATTGATACACTAAGGACATTTGTTCAGTATAAATTATTTTACTTAGAGTGGTGTGAAAAGTCAAAATGCCTACTTGTGGATTTTGTTTGAAAACATACAACAACAAGAAGTCTTTTGTAGTTCACTTAAAAATAATTCATAGATGTACTAATCAAACAAAATTTAACTGTGCTGAAACTAACTGTCGTAGGAATTTTCCTAATTTAAATTCATATTTAAAGCATTTAGATTGTCATTTAATAATAGTGAATACAAAGAAGGTGGTAAATAAGAATCACAAGGTACAAACTGAACTCACAATTGAACCAATTCCAATAGTAGAAATTTCGGGACAAAGTCAGTCGTTGAACCTTACTGAATGCGAATCCAGTAATACTTACTCGCTAAAATATACTAAAGAAATGTTTTTTAAATGTTGCGAAGAAAACTTAATATCTCTATTTTGCAAATTATATGGTCAGTGTACTTTTAATAGGAAAGACGTTCATATTGTGCTGAATTTTTAAGTGAACCTATCAGAATATTAAAAGAAAATTTTAAACATGTTATGAATCAATTAGAAATAACTCAAAATTGTTTAAATGAGCTTCATGATTTCTTTAATGTGTTTGATACAATATTTTTTTCTTACAACAGTGAACATCTGCGCTTTAAATTTTTAAAAGAGTCTGGATATTTTATTGAACCAATACAGCTTAAAATTGGCGAAATATTAGAGTCTGCTCAAAATATTGCCGTCAAACCAGTTATTTTACAATATATTCCTCCAAGCAAAGTTTTAAAACAGTTTTTTGAATTGCCTTTGGTGTTTGAAAAAACAATGTCATATATAGATCAATTAGAAAAAAATGAAGATATTAATTACATAAATAATATTATCCAAACATCCTTTTGGAAAAACAAAATTTCAAACTATAATTTACATAAAAATACTTTGCCGTTACTAATATATTTTGACGACTTTGAAGTAGGCAATCCATTGGGTTCTCATGCGGGAATACATGAATTGGGTGCTATTTACTATTCTGTTGCCACTCCAATTTTTCAATCACAATTAGAAAACATTTTTTTGGCGTTGTTATTTCATAGTTCTGATTACAAAAAGTATGGACCCAAAACAGTACTGTTATCATTAATCAATGATTTAAATAGTATAGAAAGTAATGGCATTAGATTAAATATTGAGAATAAAGAACGTACGTTATACTTTTCTGTTGCGCTTATTTTAGGTGATAATTTGGGAATTCATACTATGTCTGGGTTTACTGAATCTTTTACAAGCAATTTTTGTTTCCGCTTTTGCTAATGTTCAAAAAACACAATGCAAACATTGTGTAAACAAGATGAGAATACCTTTCGAAATAAAAACAATTATGAAGAAGATCTGAACATTTCTGACATGTCTCTCACCGGAATTAAGGCTCCATGTATCTGGAACAATTTAAAATCATTTCATATAATTGAAAACTACGTAGTTGACCTTATGCATGACATATTTGAAGGTGTAGGTGTTTTTGTAATTATGAATTTATTAAATCAATTTATTTTAAAAGATAAATATTTTACTTTAGACATTCTAAATTTTAAATTAAAACATTTTAAATTTGATGCTAAAATATCTAATAGACCTCCTTTAATAACAGAAGATAATTTGAAAAAGAAAAAAGTAAATATGAGTGCATCTGAAATGAAATCTTTTTTACTTTATGCCGGTATACTATTTGGGTCTCTTGTACCTACTGGTAATCAGCATTGGAAACTTTATGTCTGGTTAGTAAAAATATTAAATATAGTTCTCCTCGTAAGTGTTTCTGAAATGAATTTGTAACGTACTTTTCTAAATTGTTTTGTTAGTTTTGCATCATCCTATATTTCTTTGGTTTCATTGTAAACGTGGCAACGCCGCTTGCACGTTCTCGTCTCTTTTTGCGCATCCGATTAACGGCCATTTTTATTGTGAAGCTTGTGGCACGCTTTACCGCGTGGATCCTTAAAATGAATTTTTAAAATAATTGTGAAGTTTTGTTACTAATGGTTAATGGAACGATAAATTCATAAGGCGTTTTAATTGTTCCGTTCGTTGAAATCCACGCTGGTAGAGGTGAGTGGATTTTCTTTCTCTATTTTATTAATTGTACAAGGGGTCACCACGTGTTCTTTCTATTGTAGCGAGTTTGGTTGGGCGTTGTTTGCCCTGAATAGCGGTGATTCCCGTATGGAGGTTGTTCTACGAGTCGCTTCGGCCCTTACGTTACCTTCTGGTTGTGCTCTCTAACCTCGCAAGTACAAGTTCGACCGGCCACCTGTTGATCGTGGTCATGCTATCCATTTATACCGAATAAGGAAGCTGCGACACCTTTTTTTTTTAGTTACGTTAAAGCATGCAACAGCATCCGATGAACCGGGTTTTTCTTTCTTGTCGTGTAAATTGCTTTTTAAAAAACTAATCCTGTTTTAGATTTTTCTTTTGGGTATATTTATCGTGAGTCACTAGGCTGACCCGATTCTGTTTAATATTATTACGATTCCAGATTTTACTGAAAAGGAAGCGCTTCCTTCAAGTAACTCAGGATTTGGTAAGTCATTCTTTGTTTATTACTACGGAGTCAGAGAAGTATCTCACGTGTAACGTAACTTTGTTTTATTTGTTTGATTTCATTGTAATGTAAGATTCACCTTAAATTAGGTGACTGCTCATTTGTGTTTTTCGCATGCTGTCACGCTTTTTTTTTTTGTAATGTTCGATTTACTATTCATGATTTTGTATGAGAATACTACCTATTGTTACTTGACTTTTACGTACTTGTTAGGTGTGCTGCCGATACTAACGGCGTTTATTTTGCGAGTAATATTAAATTTGTAAAATTTAAAGTGGTTTATCAAATCAGTTTTGTTTTGCTCAGGTTTGACCATTAATTGAATTTGAATTATAAGTAGAATTATTCTGTCACAATTTTAACTAATTAATACTAGCTGCCTTTTTAATTATAAGTAACTTTATCTGTCACAATTTTCAGTAATCAATACTAGTTGAATTTAAACTGATGTGTATTGCTATTCATGTGTAAAATTTTGTGTCTTGTTAACTATGTGGTAAACCTCGAATGGTGGACACCCATTCTTGAGTTTTATTGTGAACGTGTCCTGGCGCCCAAGGTTTCTCTTATTTTGCTAGTAATTGTTTTTGTATGGCTCGTTATACTAGCTCCTTCTGAACAGTAAAAGTATAGTTTAGTCTGGCATTTACCGTATTTATTTCTTTCTCCTACCCACCCCACTCTTCGGCGGTTGTGAGTAGCCTGGCATACGGTTTGTCAGCTTTGGTGCGCTGAACAAGTTTTCAGCGTAACAGATTTTGGCGCCCAACGTGGGGCTCGATTAAATTACTTATTGGTTTCTTAATTCTCTTATTATGGCTCATTGGACTATTGAAGTCAATCGGTTATCGAAAGCCGAACTTCAATATGAATTGTTTTCTCGAGGTTTTGAGGAAGAAGAAACTGTCGAGGCGTTACGCAAAGCGGTACGTAGTGCTTTCCAGTTGGAAAGAGAAGCATCACTTCCTCGGGCTACCTTTTTCGAAATCTTTTGATGAGGATCGTATTGCTATCGAGCAGGCAATTACTGAACTTAAGTCGATGTTAACAACGTTTGATGGAAATTTGTTCTCTACTCAATTTAAAAGGGTTAGCTCGGTATGGTCACATATTGAAAGACGGTGTATCAACATGGCTCCTACTTCCGAAGACGAAAGAACTGTACAGCGTAAACTTGGTTTAGTTCTCCGAACTCTTCGCAATGACTTTGAAGACAAAGGCAAGAAAAGGAAACCTTTAGTTCTTCCTTCTTTTAGTCAAATACCAACTTCTAGTCCAAAAACGACAGCCCCAGAACACATCACAGAAAAAGAACACACTCTTCTCACTTCTTCTGATTCGGACTCGGAACCAGACCTTCCTTTGGCTGCTCCTTCTGCTTCGGTGGGATCCAAAGTATCTTTAGGTAAATGGAATTTAAATTTCTCGGGAGAAGATTCGTTTTCCCTAACTGAATATCTATTGCGCGTCGAAGAGTTAAGATTAGCTCGGGGTGTGTCCCTTCAACAGTTATTTATCTCGGCTCCAGAAATTTTGTCTGGTAAAGCTCTCTTGTTGTTTAGGGTAAATAGGCATTCGCTAAGATCTTGGCAGGATGTGGTGGGCCTTTTGAAATCGGAATTCTTACCTCCTGATTATGAGTTTCGGCTTTTGGAGGAAATTCGTAATCGCACCATGGGTCCGAATGAAACGATTGGTATGTACGTGGCGACCATGCAGAGTCTTTTCCAACGACTGCCCGGACCATTTTCTGAAGCAGAACAATTACACTTAATTCGGCGTAATCTAGCTCCTTTCTATCAATCAGCTTTGGTACTCACTCCTGTATCGACAATAGAACAGTTGGTGACTTATGGAAAACAACTTGAATTGACGAAATTTTCTATGGATAGCTATAAGCCTCCTCCTTCGCGAAAGACTACTCGATTGCTGGAACCTACTTTGGCGTACGTTAGTGACTGCTCTGCCTCTACTCCTTTGGTTCGTCAGGCAAAGACACCGTTAAGGTCTCCGATAACCACGAGCAATACTCGTCAGCCAATTATCTGCTGGAATTGTAGAGAACGGGGTCACCTTTCTCCGAATTGTTCGAAACCTCAGGTTCGACATTGCTATGGTTGTGGTAAAGAGGGAGTTACTCGTTGGACTTGCCCTCAGTGTAAGGCTACCTCGTCAACCTCGGAAAACTAATTGGAGAGTCTATGAACCGAGGCATAGATTCGTTTGTATCTCTCCGCTCGGAATTACCTTTCTTGGGATTATCGGAACGACAGCGTACCATTCTTAACTTTCTTTTTGCTGGTGTTCGTGGTGACGAACGCCCTTATCTTCACGTTAAGATTTTAGGTGTATCGTTTCGGGGTCTTCTTGATTCGGGAGCGTCTCGAACAATTGTTGGTGGTCCCGGTTGGAAACGACTGGAAAATCTGGGTTTGATTCGATCTCCTTCTCCTGTTTCGTTATGTACTGTTGCTAATGGGGATAAATGTGAAGTACTGGGTTCTATTGCGGTACCTTATGGTTTGAAAGGGAAAATTAAAATTATCGATACTTTAATAATACCAGCGGTGTCGCAACCACTTATTTTAGGAATCGATTTCTGGCGGTCATTTGATTTTATTCCAAATTTCCGTGACGATAGTTGGTCTTTTGGTAGTGAGTTGACTTCTATTTCTGCAGAACCCCTACCTTCGTCGTCTCATTTAACTTTGGAGCAGTCGTTCTTGTTAAACAATTTGGTTGATCGTCATTTCGTTACACAACCTACCGGTCTTGGTTGCACTGGTCTAGTAGAGCACCATATTAGAACCAATTCGGAACCCATTAAACAGAGGTACTACCCGCTGTCACCAACAATGATGTCGATTTTGAATAAAGAGTTAGACACAATGCTTGAGTTAGGGGTAGTAGAACCATCCTAATAGCCCGTGGTCTAGCCCCATCGTGTTAGTTAAAAAAAGACAACTCTTATAGGTTTTGTGTGGACTTTAGAAAGGTTAATGAAGTCACGGAAAAGGATGCGTATCCGTTACCCTACGTTTCGGCTGTGCTGGATCGTCTTCAAGACGCACAATTTCTAACCACCGTAGACATACGCTCGGCATATTGGCAGATTCCTCTTTCGTCTGAGTCAAAACCGATTACTGCTTTTACCGTTCCTCATCGGGGGTTGTTCCAATTTACTCGCATGCCTTTTGGGTTGCACAATTCACCCGCAACGTTTCAACGTCTAATTGATAGGATTCTGGGGCCTTCATTGGAGCCCTATTGCTTTGCTTACTTGGATGACATAATTATTGTGACTCCCACGTTTGAGAAACACATGGAAATCCTAGGTCAAGTACTCGCTAAACTGACGACTGCTGGTTTAACTCTTCGGAAGGACAAATGCTCTTTTTGCAGACAGGAATTAAGATATTTAGGATACGTAGTGAATCGTCACGGATTATCGGTTGATCCCGAAAAAGTCTCTGCTATTTTGAACATTCCACCTCCTACTTCAGTTACGGAAATTAGACGTCTTATCGGCATGGCAAGTTGGTACAGACGGTTTATTCTCAATTTTTCTACTCTTACTGCTCCTCTTAATGCTCTTACAAAAAAAAATACTCTGTTTGTTTGGTCGGATGATTGTAATTCGGCATTTCTGCAACTTAAAGAAAATTTAGTCTCTACTCCTATTTTGTCTTGTCCTGACTTTTCGTTACCTTTTGTGGTGCAGACCGATGCATCCGATTTTGGTTTAGGCGCCGTACTCAGTCAACCTTCTCCTGATGGTGAAAAGGTCATCCATTACATTAGTCGTTCCTTAATCAAGGCTGAACGTCATTATTCGACCACCGAAAAAGAGTGTTTAGCTGTACTTTGGGCAATCGAAAAATTCCGCCCGTACATCGAAGGTACTCATTTCACTGTTGTTACCGACCATCATTCCCTTATTTGGTTAAATCGGCTAAAAAATCCTTCGGGTCGTTTGGCTCGTTGGGCTATCCGCATTCAACAATACGACTTCACGATCTCTCACCGGAAAGGCAAAGATCACCTAGTGCCAGACTTTCTTTCTCGGTCGGTCCCTGTTCTAGATAGTTTAGAAACTACTCCTTCTTCGTTCTCTGGTATTACTCTTCCCATTGATGATCCTTGGTATTTAGATTTGAGCGCTCGGGTATCCGCTGCACCGAGAAAGTTTCCTCGCTGGTCAGTCGTAGATGATCTACTCTACAAACGGATTCGAACATCTTCAGGTTGCGCTCCGTCAGATGAGTGGAAATTGGTAGTTCCGAAGAATCAAAGAAGCCAACTCATTCAAGGGTATCACGATCCACCTACTGCGGGTCACTGTGGAATTTCCAAAACTACGGAACGCATTCGTCCACGCTATTATTGGCCACGCATGATATTTAAAATCGCAGAATACGTTTGTCGTTGTCCTGTCTGCGCTGCACATAACGTCGAACAAACTACCCCACCTGGGTTATATGCTCTTAGGGCCAAACCTTCTCGGCCATGGCATGTTTTGTGCATCGACATTATGGAGCTTTTGCCTCGCTCTTCTTTACATCATAGTGTGCGTAGATAATTTTACTAAATTTGCTTGTTCCTTTTCGATGCGTACCGCAACGGCATCTATAGTTTTTAAAATCGTGGAAGCACAATTTTTTTTATTGTGTGGCACTCCTCAATATATCATTGCTGAGAATGAGGTACAATTTCGTAGCCGTGAATTTGTTAAGTTGTGTTCTCAATATCGGACTACGGTTCTTCACACTGCCCGTTATCATCCTCAGGCGAATCCAGCCGAACGAGTCAATAGAGTTTTAAAGACTATGATCGCTTCCTACATTAAAGATAACCAACGTACTTGGGATATCAATTTGTCTAAAATCGGTTGTGCTATTCGGACCGCAAAGCACGACGTTATTGGCTGTACTCCGTATTACGCCTTCTGTGGTAGAGAACATGTTCTTTATGGGGACTTGTTTGGTCCTACTCCGGAGCCTAGGACAGAAATACAAGATCCGCAGCGGCCGGTGTTTGTGGACGATAAACATTATAAAGTCATTAGATCTACTATTCTGAAGAAACTATCGAAAGCGCAGGACCACACTCATCGTCGCTATAATTTGCGTCGGCGTCGAGTCAAGTATCAGCTTGGGGAATACGTTTGGAAAAGAAACTTCACGCTGTCTGATGCGTCTAAACACTTCAACGCTAAACTTGCTCCAAAATTCGTAGGCCCGTTTCGTATTAAAACCATAGTTTCTCCTTGGACATACGAATTGTGTGACTCTCTCGGAGGATCGTTGGGGATTTGGCATGTTAAAAACTTGAAAAAGGATCATACTAGAGACTCCTCGACTTCTTCCGCTTCTGATGACGAGACACTTTCCGTCCGGAATAGTTCCTTACGATTTCATCGTCGTCGGAAACGACCTAAATTACCGTTCTCCGGTTAGTTTGGAATCGGATTGGCGCGACTATACTCTCTGCTTATACTCTACCTTTCTTTTGACGTTTGATTCGCCCTGTTGTGGGGGGCTGAAGAATTCCCCATCGGTGTTAGACTGCCTGAGGTAAAAGGCCTCTAAAGGTCATCTCTCCTTACGGAGCTTGAAAATTCTTGACGTACTCTCGGATTGACAAATTTTTTTTTCCTCTGATTTTGACGATTTGGGAATCTAGTATCCTTATTCTTTGACTGTAGTAACACTTAGTATTAGTTAGTAGTATAGGATTTCATTCTTTAGGAGTCAAAACTCCGCAATGGCATCTTTAGTTAGATTTGTTTTTCTCTCTAGGGTTTAGTTAGTATAGTTAGTGGTTTAGACGACAGCTACGCCATCACTGTATAAATTACGCTCCGCTTTGTCGGCTTTTCGGTGTGGTCTGTCAATGATAGAAAACTTATCCTTTTCTTTGATACTTTTGGAAGGCTTATCTTCCTGAATTCCTTTGATTTTGTTTACGTAGTATGTAAGGTTACTCTTGGATTATTCTATCCTGCTTGTCGGCTTTTGGAATGTTTAATACACTTTTTTTCTCGTTTCGTTCAACAGTTAAAATTTTTTTTTTTGGATATCACAGATTCTACCTACATCGGGTGGTTGGTTGGGCAGTAGGCTGGGTCATTTTGGGTCGACTATCTAGGGAGAGGTAGTCGAGCCGTACAACAACATCTGTACCCTCTTTTCTCCTTCTGTCTTCCTGTCTTTCTTTTTCTTCTTTCGATCTGTCACCATGAGTGGGGGGGCGCCTGTTGTGGGAACCTGACGGCTAGGCGTTCGGGAAGGTTGGTTGTCTTCGACCCGGTAGCCTCAAGCTCTGGACCTAGGCATTATACCTTTCGGGGGCCGTAACGGCGGACTTGATGGAGCTTGGCGGGGGTGACCAATTCTTCTTAACCGGCGCTTAGGATGTTGTGGTTGTACAGCAGGCACCGCTTCCGGCTACAGTCTAGCAATTGCAGGCTGTAGTCCTTTTATTTTGGATTTGTGGGCAAAATTGTGGGATGCTTCTTTTCTTTTTCTTTTATCTACTTTCAGGGTGGGAGGGGTTTTTTTTTCCTGGGTCTTGTTCCCTCTGATCATAGATCAGATTCCTTCCTGGGTGGGAGGAATACTATGGTGGTCAAGCGAGTACTGGTTGCGGTGACGTGCGCTTGTGTGGACTAACGTTGGGGGGCCCAACGACGCGCTTTGACATCTTGTCGCGAGGGCTTGAGGTGTGGTTAAGACTTCGACGCCACACAATCGTCCGGCACTTCAACGAGGAAATCTTAGGCTGTGATAGGATTCCTGGGGTAATTTCCTAGTCTCGTGGGTTTGGGTACCGTTCCTTTTCCGTCCTCCTATAGTACCTTGTCCTTTTCCTGAGGGGTTTCCTGGGCTTGGTGTTCAGGGTGGTTTTGTATTTAAGGGTTGGGGTTTAAAGGGATTTTAGGGCTACTTAGTCCTGGACGCTTGTCTAAACTTCTATCTTTCCTATACTCTCTTCTTTCTCTAGAATTCTTGTGGTACTTTCATCCTTACGGTTGGGTTACTGATTGGTTGGACCTTACTTGTTGGTTTCGCTTTATGCGCTCTGGAAATTAGTAAACCGTGTTGGTATTCTCTTTTGGGTTGGAATCAAATGACTATTTGCTTCGTGGAGATACGTTTCGCTTCATGCGCTTCTTTTATGCGTTTGGTTGTTGGTATTCTTAAGATTCTGGAAAACTTTTGTCTCTTCTGTATTGGTGGTAATCTGGTGAGATTACACGGGTTTGGGTTTCTGGGATTTGGGTTGGTTTTGGTTTTTAGGGTTCTGTCCTTGGCTGATGTCAGAATTTCCGTTCTTCATTTTAGCTTTCGAATCGTTTTGCTCGTCCCGAGCTTTTTATCTTGCTAGGGGGGAGTTTGTAACGTACTTTTCTAAATTGTTTTGTTAGTTTTGCATCATCCTATATTTCTTTGGTTTCATTGTAAACGTGGCAACGCCGCTTGCACGTTCTCGTCTCTTTTTGCGCATCCGATTAACGGCCATTTTTATTGTGAAGCTTGTGGCACGCTTTACCGCGTGGATCCTTAAAATGAATTTTTAAAATAATTGTGAAGTTTTGTTACTAATGGTTAATGGAACGATAAATTCATAAGGCGTTTTAATTGTTCCGTTCGTTGAAATCCACGCTGGTAGAGGTGAGTGGATTTTCTTTCTCTATTTTATTAATTGTAGCGAGTTTGGTTGGGCGTTGTTTGCCCTGAATAGCGGTGATTCCCGTATGGAGGTTGTTCTACGAGTCGCTTCGGCCCTTACGTTACCTTCTGGTTGTGCTCTCTAACCTCGCAAGTACAAGTTCGACCGGCCACCTGTTGATCGTGGTCATGCTATCCATTTATACCGAATAAGGAAGCTGCGACACCTTTTTTTTTTTAGTTACGTTAAAGCATGCAACAGCATCCGATGAACCGGGTTTTTCTTTCTTGTCGTGTAAATTGCTTTTAAAAAACTAATCCTGTTTTAGATTTTTCTTTTGGGTATATTTATCGTGAGTCACTAGGCTGACCCGATTCTGTTTAATATTATTACGATTCCAGATTTTACTGAAAAGGAAGCGCTTCCTTCAAGTAACTCAGGATTTGGTAAGTCATTCTTTGTTTATTACTACGGAGTCAGAGAAGTATCTCACGTGTAACGTAACTTTGTTTTATTTGTTTGATTTCATTGTAATGTAAGATTCACCTTAAATTAGGTGACTGCTCATTTGTGTTTTTCGCATGCTGTCACGCTTTTTTTTTGTAATGTTCGATTTACTATTCATGATTTTGTATGAGAATACTACCTATTGTTACTTGACTTTTACGTACTTGTTAGGTGTGCTGCCGATACTAACGGCGTTTATTTTGCGAGTAATATTAAATTTGTAAAATTTAAAGTGGTTTATCAAATCAGTTTTGTTTTGTTCAGGTTTGACCATTAATTGAATTTGAATTATAAGTAGAATTATTCTGTCACAATTTTAACTAATTAATACTAGCTGCCTTTTTAATTATAA
This sequence comes from Aquatica leii, assembly GCA_035610365.1. Lineage (NCBI taxonomy): Eukaryota > Metazoa > Arthropoda > Insecta > Coleoptera > Lampyridae > Aquatica > Aquatica leii. Next base: position 108,011,661 of record CM069432.1, read on the forward strand.
GTAACTTTATCTGTCACAATTTTCAGTAATCAATACTAGTTGAATTTAAACTGATGTGTATTGCTATTCATGTGTAAAATTTTGTGTCTTGTTAACTATGTGGTAAACCTCGAATGGTGGACACCCATTCTTGAGTTTTATTGTGAACGTGTCCTGGCGCCCAAGGTTTCTCTTATTTTGCTAGTAATTGTTTTTGTATGGCTCGTTATACTAGCTCCTTCTAAACAGTAAAAGTATAGTTTAGTCTGGCATTTACCGTATTTATTTCTTTCTCCTACCCACCCCACTCTTCGGCGGTTGTGAGTAGCCTGGCATACGGTTTGTCAGCTTTGGTGCGCTGAACAAGTTTTCAGCGTAACAAATTGTAAACAGTTAAATTTTTATGTAGAACAACTTACCTCACTGTATATAAATTTGTTTTCTAAATCCTTAAAACCAAAATTTCACCATTTATTACATTACAGTTATGTTATATCAAAAACTGGACCTCCTAACAACTTTTCGGCATTTCGATATGAAGCGAAGCATAGAATTTCCAAATTATCTGCTGGTGTTGTAGCTTCTAGAGTTAGTATAACCAAAACTTTGGCTATCAAGCATCAGTTAATGCAAGCCAACAGGTTTATTTCGAAAAAGGGTTTTATAAATAATTTTCAAATTTGCAGATCTTTTGCAGTGTCTAGTAAGGATAAAGAATCTTCAGATTTGAAACAGTTATTTTTGACGTCAAATATAAATTTTGATTTTGAATGTTCTATAATTCTAATAGAAAAAATTCAGATTCATAATACTGTGTACGAAACAGAGAGCATAATACTTGTTCATCATGAATCAAAAAAATGGTTTGGTAAAATATATAATATTGTTTTGAATAGTACTTCATCTGATGTATATTTTGTATACTATCAACTAATTTCCACATTTGATGAGCATTTAATGGCTTACGAATTAACGCATAGTACAAACTTAAAAGTAATACTTCAGTCACAACTTGATTGCCACAAAACGTTCACCCCTATAAAGCAATCTAATAAAAACTACTTAGTGTGTGAATATTAAAGAACAACAAATTGTTTAGAATTAAAATACTTTATATAAATAAATACATCACCAGGTACAACGTATTTTCTTGACAACCAGCATCACATCCTTTTGTTTTCAGAATTACTTGGTAGGTACATACTTTTTGTCACCTTCTGTGGGTATGGGTGATACCTAGGTATTTAATATTAATATAAAAATTAACTTTCTGCTATACAAAAGTCGCACTGTTACTATAGAGAGAAAATATAGTGATTATACAAAAACGTTCTTAAAGTTAGTGTACAATAGACAAGGGCCGTCAAATTATATATTAACTGTTATATAAAAGTTATATAGTAAATAATGTATAATCGATTAGAGTCTCTAAGATTGTTTTTTAACTGTAATAAAAAGCTATATAACTTAGAAGCAAGAGTTATATAACGTCTATTATATAGTTCATTATCAGTACAAGAACTTCATATATTGGTTATGCAACATGTTTGTATACCTTAATATACGTGCTCTAACTGCTATGCAAAAATTATATGAAGATGAATTTATAACTAATTGACTGCATATAATGGTTATACAATATTTTTATGGACCTAAAGAATCAGTCATTGTGGTTATACAAAAAGAATATATCTAACTTTATGTACAGCTTAAAGAATTATATAACCAATATGCATAAATATTCTTATAGTTAAATAATCCCAAGATGGTTTTCAGAAACACATATTGCATAACTCCAAAAAATAGTTGATTTGTCACAAATAGTATATGGCTTTTGTATAAATATCATATAATTTTTATATTATGGTTACTATTTTTTCTCTCAGTGCGTTTCAATATTTTATTTCGCCAACAATGCAACATCATACACGTCAATTGGAAACACACACTAAAGCTACATACGGATGCAACATTTTGTGTTGTTCTAAGAACTGGAGGCGCACTACATTTGCTTGTAATACACTATTTGCACAACAATGCTGTAAGTATTTTAATATATTTTTTTATATAACAGAATGGAACCATACAACTATGTTCACTAGTACATATACCATAGGTGCCAAAACAAAATAATTTCACCTAACGTATCTACATATTAAAAAATTTAATCAGACAAATCAATCATTTGAAATTCGGTATGTAACAGTTTCTATGTACTTACTGAGATATTGAGATTTAAATTTCAAAAGTAAGTAAAATTACTTAAATGCGAAGAGTTTTAAACAATGATGTTTTTATTAATACCATTAAGAAACTTATGCCAATAAATACATTTTAATAAACTTAAGGGGAGGTTTACTTGTATTTGACTGAAAAGTAAGCAAACTTTGACGTTTATTTGTGCCAGAGTAAAAATACTTACAAACTTCTGATTTTGATCATTATATTAGTCAAGAATTTAGCAATAAGTGATATTTTTTTGAAAATTTAAAAACAAAATGGTGGTTTAGAATGGCGGTTTGCATGGACTGCTATTGACACAAAATTGATCTACAACTTCGAGTCTTCGCCCTCTGGTGGTGAACCGAAATCAAAAATATTTTTTGGTATTAATGTTTATAAAATTCCTTATGACTTATACCTAACTAGAATGAAGTGGTACCAAAATTAACAAAAGTATGGACACTAGAACATAAAAGTTAATTTTTTACCTCTTTTTTTAACTTTAAACTCACTTAAAAAATATTGATAAACACTTTTTTTCTTCATTTTAGGTATAAGTCATACAGAAAAGTATATCTTTTAAGGCATACTTTGCAGAATGTAAATCAAATGAATTGTTCAAGCCCTATGCTCGAAGCTGTAGTAAAAAATGTAGTTTCGAGAAAAACGCGTTTAAAGTTATGGTAAAGTTTAGCTTGGGATTATATTCTCGTTTGCATGACAAGTCTTAGTTGCTATACGTTTTTGGGGTTGCTGAATACAAATCTTAAATCAATTTTGCAAAATTCAAAATGGCGGATCCAATATGGCCAACCAAAAAATTTTTGTTCACTATAATTTAAAACAGATTTTCAACTTATTGGTCTTTTTTAGCCGTAAATTGAATTCTTTCGAAATGTTTTTTCCAACCCTGAGAAAGTGCTGGTCCCGTTTTCAGCATTTTATTGAAATGAGAAAATATGACGGCGAAAATGTTAGCAACGCAGGTTCTTGTCCGTTTTACTTTGTTTAATTGTAATAAAAATGTGCACGCTCGATTAAGAAAATAACCATATAAAACATGAGAAAAAAAAAGGTTTTATTTATATCTATTATTTACATCAGTCCCGTAAACTATAAAATTAGTTTTTTTAAAGAATAAAATATATTGTTTTCCAAATGTTATTCTTAGACAAATTCATAAACAGGGGTCTAATAAAGGCGGTTATTTCTATTATATTTATTTTATCTGGACATAGTTTACGACACCCCTTATTGAGAGTTATATGACATTTATTACGTTTTTATACAAGTAATAATTGGTTCAGTTGTTGTAAAACAAAGAATAACTATTTAAATCAATAAATCAAAAATTTTTAAAAATCTATTGTTTATCGTTATCGTAAATTTCTTTTACTATTATAGTAGAGTCCGTTTGCAATTTGGATCGCCTTAGGCAAGGTTTTTAAATTTGCTTATTATCTGTAAGCTTTTAATAGGATTACCGATGCTTTTATAAACTCTAGAGGTACTGAAATACTATTCCAGGACCGCACTTAAAAACTTCATACTTATTAACTTATTTAATGTTTGAGACATATTTTTGGCAATATACATATAATGACAATAAAAAATATAAATAAAAAAGTATAGATAGGTAGCTAAAAAAGTTTAACAAAAAACATCAACGTATAACTTAAATTCAGTACTTAAAATCTGAAAGAATATTTCTAAATACGTCCCATAAATGACTAATTGCTTAAGGTCAACTCAACGGGAGTACCAGTAAGCCACAGCCTGAGGCGATCCAAATTGCAAACGGACCCTACTATACCAAATCATATTCGTTCATTTATATTTTAATAAACTGCACGTTTTAAATAAATACGCTGCCTTCAATTTGGTTCGCGCGGTGAACTGACTTGAGCGTCATTCAGCGCGCGTGCAGTAGGTGCGTTCAAGACGCTTTAGTTACATAAATATGTTTCGTATCGAAAAATCCTTTCACACAAAAATTCTAGACATATGTAGCTTACATATTATGAAAAAAAAAAGAAATCAATTTTTTCGAAAAATTCCAAGTAAACCTCCCCTTAATTAAAAAAATTTTTTGAAAAAAAAATGTTTTTATCCTAAAACAATTTTTTTAAACTAATTTTTATGTATCAATCTGTTGATGCTTTAATTGTTCTTATAACTTTTAATATAAAAAAAAGCAAAATAATATGAAACAGTAGCTCGCACCGTTTTGAAATTATGTTAATTTTTTGAAGTCTACTGCAGAATGCAATAATACCGATTGACACAACAGTGTAATTACCATTTCTATAATTAATAAAAAATCATCCATGAAAAGTATATGTCGCAATGCTGAATATTTATGAAACACGTCCAATAAGTTTAAGTCACATATTTTCTTCAAATATCTCGTAGTATCTTTGTTTTAGTGTTTCTGCTTGGTATACTAATTTAGTAATTTTTAAGCAAGGTCCTAAACCATCTATACCATTTGTAAGCAAAGTTTTAATTTTTGTCGTCGGTATCTGACTTCTGTGACTATTAAATTTATTAGGTACAGCCGATTTCAAAATATGTTTTGTAAAATATTAAGAGGTTAAAGATATTTTAAATATTAATCTTTCTTGTTATAGAAAGTGTAATTTTGCATAAGTAAACGTCATTTCATTAATAACAAAAAAAAATGTTTTAAATCAAAACAGATTAAGTAATACGTTTTTGCGATAACCTTATATGATTTACACAATAAATGTTAAATAAATTGCTATATTAACGCATTCAATATTGTACTAGAAAGTCCGCAAAATTTAGAAAATTTGTTAATTTTTTTTGAGTGTTTTTTTCTAAGGTTTTTGTTTTCGGGGATTTTTTTACATGTTATTTCTAAAAGATTCCTTTTTTTGTAGTAGTTTACAGTTTTTCGTGTGCATATAATTTTTTAAAGCGTTGGTAGATTACCTCTTATAATAGCGATCCTAATTATTGAAGAATAAAGTTTAAAATTTCTTTTTCCACAAGAGCAAAACTACAAAAAAGTAAACTTTATAGCATATTTATAGTGTTACTATTTAGTATATGTCATTTAAGTAATTGCCGTGATACCTATTGACTATTCGTATTGTTGATTATTACAAACACGTTTTGTAGGATTTATTTCGAGTTAATACAGCTAGAAAACTAAAACTTTAGTTAGACGACGTTAGATAAATATGATTTGATTCCAGTTTGATTTGTCATATACTTTTACGTGTATATTTGTAATTATAAGTTTTATCAATGTTCAAGCTTCAGATTCAGTGGTATGTTTAAATTATTTTGTAGGGGGCTCGTTACAATGTTATCAAGAAAATCGAAAATTTTTGTCATCACAAATTGTCATACAGTAAAGATTGGCTCAATCACATGATTAAAATTTAGCGCTCGCAGTATTGACGATGTCGCTAAATCGCCTCAATGCTATAAACTTTACGTAAGCGCAAAAATTAACGATACTATTAACCATTCATTTTAAAGACGATAAATCAGTTGCTGTTAAGAGTTAACGATTGTGAGAAATGTAATGTGTTGAATAAACTTAATTGAACTCAAATTGAACTGACCCTAAAACACGGCTCAAGATGCTGCCTTAATTTATGAGTTCAGAAATTAATAATATAAAAATAAAATTAGAGTGTAGATGTTTATAACATTGATTTTGTAGCATTTTTTTACTTTAAAGGACAAATCGTAGCATTTCTTCATTTCAATCTTCTTAAAAGCTTCGATGTGACAAAGGTGTGATTCATAAAGTAATCAAAATATATTAAAATCTGTTTTAGAGTTTTTAAATTGGACTGCTGAATTAAGCATTTATTAAAATACTCCTAGTTTTGATAAGGTGGCATTTGTTAGTTACTAAATACAGAGATGTTTTTTCTTACTTGATTTATGATTATTCTATGCATTATTATTTAAAAGTCTGTTTAATTGTTTTTATGTATTCTTATATTACAAAAAAAATCTCTTTATATACCACTATACTCGATTTTCTCGATTATACTGGTTGTACATAAAAAATTACATATTTACCAAATTAACAATAATCTTCATTCTCCATTATACTATAATAAATAACAACATAAGTAGTGTCACACAAACAAACAATTCTTACAGTTTATTATCCCACTCCCTTTTTCGGTTTTACTTCAAAAATTACACATGTAAAAATCAAAAATAAACAAAAAGATTTAAACCACTGTTTTCTTCATTACTATTTTTCAATGTTTACTCATGGATTATTATTTTCTAACAATCAACAAATGTCTGTTATCGTAACTTTTTTTTTAACCAAACTCAGCATAATTTCCTAGATTATCTTAGTAGTATAGTAGGGGCGGTTCTAGATATTTTACTTTCGGTTTAACTTCCTGTTTGTGTAAGTTCGGGAAAGATCGGGCAAGATCGGAGTTTCTTCGTATACATTCGTGCGCGCGCGCATTTTTCAAATTTGAATTTCGTGTAAGTTCGTAATCGGGCAAGTTCGAGTTTTGGGAGGGGGTGGGGGGTAGTTACTACATTCTTCTGCGCTTTCTAAAATATTTGAATTTCGTACAAGTTCGGGTGCTTTGAATTTCTATCATTTGAATACAATGCATATTAATACATAATTAAATTAAAGTTTTATGAAAAGATCGAATAAACTTATCATAAACAACAGAGGGCTAACTTGTTCATTCCAAAATATAAAGAATGGTTCCTGCCAAAATTTTCTTAGGACCACTTTAAAATCATACACATCGGATTATAAAGGGTTATATATTCATTTGTGTATTTAGTAAAAATAAATCACTTAATTTTTTGAATGTAAATTTAGAATGTTCAATGAATATTTTAGATAATGATGCTATATTCATAACCTATAATGATTAATATTATTTATTATTGAATACACTGTTGCCAACTTAAGATCACAAAATTTTTTAAAGATTTTGATACCCAACATTGACTTTCTTATAATGTGCAGACTGTTTAATGCATTTCAAATTAATACATCATTATAAATTAAAGTAACTTAGGATTACAAATCGAATTACATAGTTATTTACTATTACAGGTTGAGAACCTTTAATGATTACTTTTTTATTGACTATTAAATACGCTGCAAACAAAAGATAAGGAAATTTACTAAGTTTATAAGGTCCACCCTGTAAATTTATGTAGTATGATTAAAATAATAATTAATACAAAACGGTGCATATTTAAATTACAATTAAAATGTATAACATTTTTTATAAAGATTAACGTAAAAGTGTTTTCTCTGCTATAGTGTTATATTTCATATCAGACGCAAGTCGTTGGCACTCATTATTTTGTTAATTTGCATTATTCAGCCTTAACCGTTTATAAATGTATATAATATAAATTGTTTTATTACATGATTAAAAAACTGGATTTACATTATTAGCACTTATAATTATTGCTTTGAGATTTCAATTTTAAGAATACCTTTTTAAATCATTTCGTTGTGTTAATAGCCGCATCGGTCGAATAAACTCCTTGATTATGTTAGATTTAATATTTTATATGCATTTAAAATTGGCTTATAATGTACAGACATTCCTCTAATAAAAATAAAATCCATTCATAACTATTACTATTTATATACACAAACAAAATGCTGATTTAACTATTGAGTAAATTTCATGTTACAAATGTAGACATTGCAAAGAATGCAATAGTATAATTTTTTCAATGAAACATTAATCCATTTATTCAATTTAGATTATAGTGTTAGAGAAATTACTTACATTACAATTAAAATTTATTACTATTTTTTATAAAAACATTATATGACATTATAGTAACAAAAAGAAACTGGGTGTTTTTTGCAAAAGGTCGTTGGCATGTTTTTTTTTACTGATTTGCAGTTTTATAATTAAATGAATTTAATTAAATAAATTTATACAAAAACAAATAATATCGAGTATGGTCGAGTTACGTTCGGTTTGAAGTTAGCCGATGATAATCGAGGAAGTTTGTATTTAGGTTCGGTAGAGGGCGGGGAAGTTTAAAAACTCATTCCTCGTTTTTACTATTTATTCATTCAAAAATGACTATTATTATATTTAATTATTACGTACATTTTATATTATTATTGTAGACATTGCAAAGAATGTAGTTATACAATTTCTTCAATGAAAAAATAATTTAATTTAGATTATAGTATTAGAAATCTTTAAACCTTATTTACATTGCAATTAAAAGTATAACTATTTTTTATAAAAGCCTTATATATTCTTAATTTAAATTCATTAAACAAATATATACAAAAATAAACAAATAACATTTATAAAAATAAACAAATTATATTGTGTATGACCGGTTTACGTTCGGTTTGAAGTTAGCCGATGATGGTCGGGGAAGTTTGTATTAAATAAAAGTATTTTTATTATTATATATCCAATTACATATTTAATATTCAAAAAAATAAAACAAATAAAATTTAAAATGTAAAGTTAAAATAGACAATAAATATTTGAAAAAATGATGTCATTAATTTTTTTACTGTTGCAAGTCAAAAACCTGTAATGATTGAATTTATTTTCTATTAAATATAGTTTCATCAACTTAAGATAACACAATTTAGTCTTTTTGTAGCAGAAAATATAACTTAACCTCAATAATTTTGGCTCATATTGCAAATTTGATTAAAATAATAACTGAAATCAACACAAAACGATGGAAATAAGTAAGCAATTTAAATAGTAAATTTTTATTACACATTGCCAAATACATAAATATATATCCAATTACATATGTAATATTCAACCAAAAAATAAAACAATTAAAATTTAGAATGTATACTTAAAATAGACAATAAATATTTAAAATAATAATGTCTTATTTATTTTTTACTGTTACAGGTCAAGAACCTTTAATGATTAAATTTATTTTCTATACAATATAGTGTCATCAATTTAAGATAACAACATTTACTGTTTTTATAGCGGAAAATATAACATAACCTCAATAATTTTTGCTTGCCCGGTAAATTTGATTAAAATGATAACTGAAATCAACACAAAACGATGGAAATGAGTAAGCAATTTAAGTAGTAAACCTTTATTACACGTTGCTAAATATGTAAATACTTTATTTACAAAGTTTAAAAAAACCTAAATTAAAAAAAAATTAAGATTTAAACATTTAAACAAGCGTATCATAAACTAATAATCTGTAACACTAGACATAATATACCCGGGTCGATGATGTAGTATTTCCATTACACACAACACATTATGAGAATTAATGTTATTTTCACAATTTAAAAAATGTTCAAATGCTTCAAAACTGCATTTCATCATCTTTTTTACAGTTTTCGTTCACATAGTCGTCGTTGTTGTCTTTATAACCATTGGCAACTTGTTTAATTCTGTTTTTCTTAGTTTTCTGTTTAAGCACACTTTCTGCTATATTATTGTAGTATTCTTTTAATTTATACGATTTCATTAATTCCAATCGATAGTTAATTGTAGGTTTTAAATTAAAAATGTTGTACATATTATATTTATCAAAAGTACACGATCGATAATCACGACACAACGTAATTGTTTTTAAAAAAATTCGAATTTTTATCTAACGGAGATGATCCTGGTTTAGAAAATACTTCCAATTGTAGAATAATTTTAAATCTTTGGATATATCGATTGATTTACTTAGGTTTTGAATAGAAACATTGATGTTTAACAATTTCGCTTCTTCAAGAATAAGCATAATTTCGGTAGAATTATAGAAAAAATCGTTCATTAAATAAGATTGAAGTTTGATAAATTCGGTCCATTCTTCTACAGTTAGTAGTACGTTATTTTTATCATAGTGATTACAAACAACAACATTGCATCTGGTATTTCTACATATACCACCATTTTCACACGTGTCACTGTTTACATCACTCCAAATTCGTATAACAGAATCAAGATGCAAATACGTGCTATACCCAATTTCAATATATTTGTAACCGTCATGATCGATTCTGTAGCAAGTTGAATTTACAAGTGTTTCATTTGAAGCGTTATCATATTGCAAAAGACGAGTTTCTGCGATCAAATTGTATTCTGTACACATCGATTGTAGCGAATCAGATCGTTCTATTCTTTCATTATCATCATTTTCAAGATCAATATTATTATGACTCATACAATGCGTCGTAGATGAATCCAAATGTAATGGAACACTTCTAGATTTTGTGGTTTCTATATCCAACCGACCACTCATTTTGAAATTAAATTAGTGAATACACAAAACGCACAAATATATCTATATCGTATTGTCGTAGAGAATGCAAGATTAGAACTGATTGTAATATACAATCACAACTCTCATACAGTACAGATAACTTCACGTAATTGAATGAGATCGAACATCCCTGCTTTTTTTTAAACTTAAGTTTTAGGTAAGATAGCCGTTCAACATTTTTAGGGTTTAAAAATCATGCATTTAAAATTAATACACAATTATCACATTATAAAGGATTATATATCCAATTACATATTTAGTTTTTGAAAATAGCAAAACAATTAATTTTTAATGTAAATTTAAAATGATCGATGAGTATTTCAAATAATGGTGCATACATTGTTGCCAACTTAAGATAACAAAATTTACTAAGTTTACAAAGTCCACCCCAGCAAATTTGATTAAAATAAAATAATAATTGAAATTATCGATATTACTATTTATTAATATTTCGAGGTTTTCATCAATTAAAAACAAAACTTTGCTTTTTAATTCATTTTCAATTTTTTTACGTTGTTTGATAACGTCGGTTTTCCATATACCCTATAACTACTTATTCTACTCTTAAAGGTCTGTTTTAAAATTATTACATCATTTCTTAGTTTAAGTTTACAATTTTTTTTATGTTTTAAAGTACGCAATTGAGCTTCATACATATAGTTGTTAAGGTAAATTTCACAGCATTCACAATATGTACTTATATTATTAAAAAACTGTTTAGTTGATGATTTAAAAAAATACCCACATCAACAACTCATTAAATCTAAAAAACACAACATGTTCTCCGTTAAACAAAGTAAAGTTAATTTCTTGAACGGGTCCATATTATTGGTGAGTATATTCAATTAAAATTGTAACGTTGGTGGAAAAACCAATAATTCACAGTAAAACAATAACATTTATTAACACAACATGTTTCGGCCGAATGACAATAACTAATACAATTAAATTATTGAGGCCATCATCAGGTGAACATCTAAAAAGGATTTTAAAATTACTAATAGTGTTAAATCAAATTAAGAATATAAATTATTCTTAACAAAAAACCGATGAACTGATAAATTGTAATAAAGGTGAAGAATAAACTTACCAATACGGTTGTAACACTTTCAAAAATATTTAAATTGTTAATTAAATTATTACCATAACAAACATTAAATTGAAAATTGAATCAAAAAGCTACATTTTTAAAAAATTTTTATAAAGAATTATAATGTCTACGCCACAAGAAACAACCAGTTTTCACAAGAATAAAATTACCGAATTATGGAAAAACAACTTTATTCGCCTATCATAAATTCATTTGCACATATATCAAATCTGAAATCAAACAATGGTACAGCAAACTTTACTTCATCAACTTACAACTTTGGTTCTTACATACGTCATTGACGAAGATTTTACATCCAATAATTTGGGATGGTTTCTTTTGTAAACTAGAGGATCAGGTAACACAATTTGGTCATTATTTACATTCTAAATTCTGTAATAAATTAGATCATCTTCCTTTCTTTCATAAACCTTTCTTTAATAAACCTAAATTTAAACCCTCCCACTTTTATCCTAGTTCACAAAAATCTTCCATTGTTCCACACTACAACAAATATAAGTCTACTAATCCAAATCTTGTTAACAGTAAAAATATTAATACAGATGTGTCCTTCAATTTTCATGAGAGAACACTTAACTTATCAAATGCTACTTTTTCCAAAGACGAATTTTCGCTATTAGATAAAGGTCTAAAATTTGCCCTTAAGCTACCTGTTAATTTAATTGATTTTAATAATTTTAAAGCCACCATGGAAATAGTTACAGACAAAAATATTTAAATTGTTAATTAAATTATTACCATAACAAACATTAAATTGAAAATTGAATCAAAAAGCTACATTTTTAAAAAAAATTTATAAAGAATTATAATGTCTACGCCACAAGAAACAACCAGTTTTCACAAGAATAAAATTACCGAATTATGGAAAAACAACTTTATTCGCCTATCATAAATTCATTTGCACATATATCAAATCTGAAATCAAACAATGGTACAGCAAACTTTACTTCATCAACTTACAACTTTGGTTCTTACATACGTCATTGACGAAGATTTTACATCCAATAATTTGGGATGGTTTCTTTTGTAAACTAGAGGGTCAGGTAACACAATTTGGTCATTATTTACATTCTAAATTCTGTAATAAATTAGATCATCTTCCTTTCTTTCATAAACCTTTCTTTAATAAACCTAAATTTAAACCCTCCCACTTTTATCCTAGTTCACAAAAATCTTCTATTGTTCCACACTACAACAAATATAAGTCTACTAATCCAAATCTTGTTAACAGTAAAAATATTAATACAGATGTGTCCAATTTTCATGAGAGAACACTTAACTTATCAAATGCTACTTTCTCCAAAGACGAATTTTCGCTATTAGATAAAGGTCTAAAATTTGCCCTTAAGCTACCTGTTAATTTAATTGATTTTAATAATTTTAAAGCCACCATGGAAATAGTTACAGACAAATATAAAGATAAAATTGACACAGATAATCAAAAATTTTTTCTTTGATGAAGAAAACGATTCCTAATAATTTGACAAATTTGAATCACGTTCCGCATAATTTTCATAAATATCGTCCTAGACATAATTATAATAAAACTATTAAAAATATCAAACAAAAGATTAAAGATTCTAACCTCATTTTATCAAAAGCCGACAAAGGTAACTGATTAGTAATTCAAAACAAATCGGATTACATTCGTAAAACTGAACTGTTCCTTGAGTCTGAAGACTTTAAAATAATTAATAACTTTTCCTTGAACAAATTCAATTTCAATACAAAAAATCTTTTATTAGATTCATCTAATGTGCTTACTTTCTTTAATAAAACTCCCTCTCAATTACTTGCATCTAACCCTACCCTACCCAGACTTTACAGCCTCCCAAAAATTCATAAACAGAATATTCCTGTTAGACCAATAGTCAATTATTTAAATTCACCAACTTTTCTGTTGTCGAAATTTCTTTCAAAATTTTTCACTCATAATACGGATTCCAAATCTTCTTATTCCATTCATAACAGCGAACAACTTATCGATAACCTCAACAAGGTTTCGTTTCCTAACCATGCTAATATCATTATTATTTCCTTTGATGTCGTAAATTTGTTTCCATCAGTACCTATTCCCGAAGTTTTAGTCATGATTTCTGACCTATTATTTCATTCTGACTATCCAGATCTGATTTCACAACAAATAGTTAATCTAACCGAATTTTGTCTTAATAATGTTTTCTTTCAATTTAATAACAAGATTTACAGACAATTACAAGGCTTACCTATGGGCTCTTCATTATCACCTATCTTAGCAAAAATTTTTCTTAAAAATCTTGAAATTAATCACATTAGTAATTCTCATATGTTTAATGATCATGTCCTATTCTGGAATCGTTATGTTGATGATATCCTTTGTGTTTTTAAAGGGGAGGTCGAACACGTACAATCTTTTCTTAATTTTCTTAATAACATTCATCAACGCATTCAATTCACAGTCGAATTCCCGGTTAATAATAAAATACCTTTTTTAGATTTATATATTACTCTTAATAACCATAACTTTGATTTTAATATCCATAGGAAACCAACTACAACTAATCATGTCATTCCATATGATTCTCACCACCCGTATTCACATAAAGTTGCTGCATTTAACTATTTTTTCAACCGCCTTTTTTCCTTCCCCTTAAATAAATCTGATTTTCAATTTGAATTAAACACTATTTATAAGATTGCTTCAGCAAACGGTTTTCCTTTTTATTTGATAGATAAACTTTTTAACAAAAATTTTCTTAAACATTGCATTAATTCAAACACTTCTCTAAACTCGTCGAAAGTTGTAATTTCAAACTACTTCGCTATTCCTTTTATTCCTTCTTTACATAAACTAGTTAATCACATTAATAAATCTAATAATTCCGAATTTAAACTTTGCTATTCTAGTCCTCTTAATATCAAACAATTATTTGATAATACTAAAACTCCTATCGAGATCAATAATAAATCGGGTGTTTATGAAATCGTTTGTTCATGCAACAAGAAATATATAGGCAGGACATTTACAGCCGTATTCATAGTCGTTCGCCGGCGAGTCGCTAGCAACTCGCCGGCGATTTGCTGGCAGCCTCGCTGGAGGTTTCTCCGGCGAATCGCTAAAACATAATTTGTGTTGCACAGTCGTTCTCCCGCCGTTCGCCACGCCGGCAAAAGATTTGTCTTATTGATCATGCGCATTTCATTTCTTTACATGTTTACATAAACTGCACGTGTTTAAAAATATATCAAATTTCTGCAGTTGGTTATCTATGTACAATAGTAAACGTATTAGTTGTATTTTTACGATGGCTGTGAAATACTCGACAGATGAAAAAAATATTTTTATTCAAATTTTATCCAATTATACCATAATTGAAGATAAAAAAACTGACGCTCATAATATAGAAAAAAAAAGAAAGCTTGGGAAAAAATTTCGATTGAATACAATGCTATAACAACTGAAAAGGTAATTATTACAATTATATTTTTTATTAGTGGTTTTTATTTGTAAAAAGTACATGATTATAGTAAACTGCTATAAAGATTCTTTTTAAAATTTAAATAAGTTCATTACATTTTCTTAAAGTAAGTACCTGCAATGTTTTTAATAAATTTTGAATTTTTTATTTTGATTACAATAAGTGTAAAAAATATGATGTATTTCATTGATATAATTACTTTTTTATTATTAGTTGTTGTACTGTAAAATATTTGTAGAGGTCAGTAACACAACTAAAAAGATTATGGGATAAATTAAAAAGAAGCAGAAAAAACATACTAGCAGAAGAAAGACGCGAATTAATGGCCACAGGAGGTGGACCACCTAAACCACCTGCTTCCCCTCAGCCAGAAATTGATAATTTAATACCACATTTGAATTATGAAATAAATGTTGAGGATGATTCCGATGGAATCAATTTAAAAAACAATGCACAAGGTAAAGTATTTTTGTATAGTGTTTTAAATTCTAAATAAAAATACGTTTACTCAGTTATACAAGAAGCAACTCCAGGTCCGTCATCTGCTTCAGAGGTGCGCCCAGTGACAAGTCAGTAATTCGACTGCTTATTGTTTGTATTAATTTTTACGTTATTTGTATGTTTTAGGTACACAAACTCCTAAAAAACCAACCGTTTATAAACAAAACGATTGTTTAAACGAATTAAAAAAGCGAGACTGCAATTAATTAAGAAAGAAGAAACACAAATGGAAGAATTGCATATGATACGTATAGAAGAAGCGCAGTACAGACGGGAAGCTGCTAAATTTTTAATGATGCAAGAAGAAAAAAAGTTTAACGAAATGATTTAAATTTAAATTGCATTTTGCATACTTTTTATAAAAACAGAAAGTATAAAATAAAAATCGTTTTCTTTTGTGAACTTATTATTAATATTTAACAAAAGCGTTTCAAAAAAATTAAAGTAATAACTGAAACTTGAAAAAACTTTTTTTGATAACAAACTGTGTTAATCAAAAAAATTACTAACTATATTTGCTCTTACAAGATTACCTAAGCCTCTATTTACTTCCTGATTACGGATTTCGGGAACATCATTATTAATTTCCACAGGTTCTTCTACAATTTCGCGGTGAGCAACTGCAATGTTGTAAAGAACCGCGCATGCTACAATAATATAGCAGGATGTAGAAACTTTAGTATTAAGTTTACGATTTAGACAAGGAAATAATCGTTTAAAAACCCCAAAAAGTCGCTCAACAACATTTCTTGTTTGAATATGCGCATTGTTATAACGCCTCTCACCTGGAGTACGTGTTTCTCGAAATGGTGTTAAAAGGTAAGGTAAGCACGGGTATCCAGCATCACCAAGCAAATATCCAGGAAGTTCTCTTCGCTGAAATTTGCCTTTGACCGAACTTCTGTCAAAAATATGGCTGTCATGATAACTTCCTGGGTATCAGGCAACAATGTCAAAAATTTGCAATTTAGGACCAGCAATCACCTGTACATTAATTGAAAACGTTCTTTTTCTATTACGAAATAGTTCAGCATGCGGTCCTCCCGGGTTTTTTATAAGAATATGACTGCAGTCAATACAGCCCGTAACATCAGGAAAATTAAAAATTCTATAGAATTGTTGTTGAGTTTGTCGTAAAATTTCCCCATTTTCTGGAAATTTAATGTAATTTCTACTGTATGTTGCAATTTTTCTAGTAATTTTTGTAATGATGCGGCTAACCGTAGATTGGCTAATACCTTTTAAATCGCCGCAAACTATCTAAAAACAACGTTATTTATTATTTTTTGAATTAATTATATGTTTTAATTCAGGATAATAAAATAATACTTGTTGTACCTGAAAACTTCCACTTGCATAAAAACGCAATGTTAATAGAAGAGCAATTACTACAGGAACCGGTAATCCTCTATTTGTAATTAATTCGTGGTCTTGTACGATTGGTAATAAAATGTCAATGACTATAATTTTCCTAAATCTATATCGTTTTTTAAATTGATCCTCATTATAAAATTCTAATGGGTTTTCCATATTCCGAATATATCTATAATGTTTACATTAATAGTCAGATGTCAGTTTTTAAATAAAAAAAAATTAAATAAAAGTAAAAATTAAAGAAAAACACATTTATACTAATTTCTTTATTTGATACTTACCGACGAGGTATGTAAATTTGTAAATCAAAATAGTCTCTGTTTGCATTATAAATCATATCCAAATCACGCTCCATTTTAATAATGAAAATTCACAATTAACAAATGTGAGAGAATTGCCGGAGATGGTATCAACTACCTCCAACCGTTCGCCGGCGACTTGCCAGGTTTTCACTGAAGTTTGTGGTAGAACGCATGCGCGTCGTTGCTGGCGAACGACTATGCATTGAAATTTTCTTCTGGCGAACGGAGAAACGCCAGCGAGTCGCCGGCGAACGACTATGAATACGGCTGTTAGATCCTTTAAGATCAGACTCAAGGAATACTTAAGATTTTTGACGAAACCAAATAAATATAAATCAGATCCATCTTCTATTAATTCTACATATGCACTTCACGTAATTACTAACGACCATTCTTTCAAATCAGCCTCTTTGATCCACCCAATAATGAACAAAGATTACAGACTTAATTTGTTGGAATACATATATATTGAATCCTCACCTAAATCTGATCTTATTAACGACCAAATTAATTTCTTCCAATTAAAATTAAATTACTGACCAAATTTGTGATTGACCAGCTCCATCTAGTAACTATTTTGGATATTTATTGCTAGTTTGTAGACCAAAAAAATTTTTACAGTTTTCTATAACCCCCACTAGGTTATATAGTTAGTTACAAGTATTTTCATATAAAACTTTCCATTTCAAACAACATGGCCATGTTGGGCACATGTTTTTTAATTCTTTATAAATTTTAAAAATGTAGCTTTTTGATTCAATTTTCAATTTAATGTTTGTTATGGTAATAATTTAATTAACAATTTAAATATTTTTGAAAGTGTTACAACCGTATTGGTAAGTTTATTCTTCACCTTTATTACAATTTATCAGTTCATCGGTTTTTTGTTAAGAATAATTTATATTCTTAATTTGATTTAACACTATTAGTAATTTTAAAATCCTTTTTAGATGTTCACCTGATGATGGCCTCAATAATTTAATTGTATTAGTTATTGTCATTCGGCCGAAACATGTTGTGTTAATAAATGTTATTGTTTTACTGTGAATTATTGGTTTTTCGACCAACGTTACAATTTTAATCAAAGTAAAGTTGTTCTTAATCCTTATGACCATAAACGCATGCTTAGTTTTGATAGTACTGAAACAAGACCGTGGGGTTATCTATATCAACCGTTTGAAGCGAATTAAATTCAATAATCATTGCAGAAACACACCATCAATAACTAACAGTAAACTATATAATTTGTATTCAACTAGGTGATTTGTATACAAACCATAGATAAATTAAACAGTTATGTTGTTGAGCACGCAAACTATCTATAAATTAGGAAATCATCTATTGTTTATCTATATTGACGGCTTATACAGTTTTTAATCTTTTATTTTGTGATGGGTTGAATAAAAAAATCAAAAATTTTTCTGTATCTACTCGAATTAATATCTTTTTCCATATTGATTACTAAAAAACCATCATTATTTATCCAACAAATTGAACACATCTTCTTAAATTCGTCAAATGATAAATTGGCGCTTACATGATTCTTAGAAATATGTTGTAGATTTAATACATCCTGTTTGCAGACTATTATAAGGTTAGCATTATCATGAATTAATTGTTTTGGAATGCAATCATAGGTTTGACATAAGTAAAAACAATGTATGCTATTGTGTTCCTGCAACGATTATTGAATTTAATTCGCTTCAAACGGTTGATATAGATAACTCCACGGTCTTGATTAAGAACAACTTTACTTTGTTTAACGGAGAACATGTGTTTTTTAGATTTAATGAGTTGTTGATGTGGGAATTTTTTTAAATCATCAACTAAACAGTTTTTTTAATAATATAAGTACATATTGTGAATGCTGTGAAATTTACCTTAACAACAATATTTATGAGGCTCACTACTTGCGTACTTTAAAACATAAAAAAAAATTGTAAACTTATACTAAGAAATAATGTAATGATTTTAAAACAGACCTTTAAGAGTAGAATAAGTATTTATAGGGTATATGGAAAACCGACGTTATCAAACAACGTAAAAAAATTCAAAATGAATTAAAAAGCAAAGTTTTATTTTTAATTGATGAAAACCTCGAAATATTAATAAATAGTAATATCGATAATTTCAATTATTTATTTTATTTTAATCAAATTTGCTGGGGTGGACCTTGTAAACTTAGTAAATTTTGTTATCTTAAGTTGGCAACAATGTATGCACCATTATTTGAAATACTCATCGATCATTTCAAATTTACATTCAAAAATTAATTGTTTTGCTATTTTCAAAAACTAAATATGTAATTGGATATATAATTCTTTATAATGTGATTAAGTAATCTTTAAAAAAATTTTATAGGAACCATTTCCTATATTTTGTGATGAGCGGGTTAGCTAGACTACTTTATTGTTGACGACATAGTTTTATTCTTACTTATTCAAGTTATTTTAATTTAATTGTGTATTAATTTTAAATGCATGATTTTCAAACGCTAAAAATGTTGAGTCAGAACGGCCATCTTACCTAAAACTTAAGTTTAAAAAAAAAGCAGGGATGTTCGATCTCATTCAATTACATGAAGTTATCTGTACTGTATGAGAGTTGTGATTGTATATTACAATCAGTTCTAATCCTGCATTCTCTAGGACGATACGATACAGACATATTTGTGCGTTTTGTGTATTAACTAATTTAATTTCAAAATGAGTGGTCGGTTGGATATAGAAAAAGCAAAATCTAGAAGTGTTCTATTACATTTGGATTCACCTACGACGCATTGTATGAGTCATAATAATATTGATCTTGAAAATGATGATAATGAAAGAATAGAACGATCTGATTCGCTACAATCGATGTGTACAGAATACAATTTGATCAAAGAAACTCGTCTTTTGCAATATGATAACGCTTCAAATGAAACACTTGTAAACTCAACTTGCTACAGAATCGACCATGACGGTTACAAATATATTAAAATTGGGTATAGCACGTATTTGCATCTTGATTCTGTTATACGAATTTGGAGTGATGTAAACAGTGACACGTGTGAAAATGGTGGTATATGTAGAAATATCAGATGCAATATTGTTGTTTGTAATCACTATGATAAAAATAACGTACTAGTAACTGTAGAAGAATGGACCGAATTTATGAAATTTCAATCTTATTTAATGGACGATTTTTTCTATAATTCTACCGAAATTATGCCTATTCTTGAAGAAGCGAAATTGTTAAACATCAATGTTTTTATTCAAAACCTAAGTAAATCAATCGATATATCCAAAGATTTAAAATTATTCTACAATTGGAAGTATTTTCTAAACCAGGATCATCTCCGTTAGATAAAAATTCGAATTTTTTTAAAAATAATTACGTTGTGTCATGATTATCGATCGTGTACTTTTGATAAATATGATATGTACAACATTTTTAATTTAAAACCTACAATTAACTATCGATTGGAATTAATGAAATCGTATAAATTAAAAGAATACTACAATAATATAGTAGAAAGTGTGCTTAAACAGAAAACTGAAAAAAACAGAATTAAACAAGTTGCCAATGGTTATAAAGACAACAACGACGACTATGTGAACGAAAACTGTAAAGAAGATGATGAAATGCAAAGTTTTGAAGCATTTGAACATTTTTTAAATTGTGAAAATAACATTAATTCTCATAATGTGTTGTGTGTAATGGAAATACTACATCATCTACCCGGGTATATTATGTCTAGTGTTACAGATTATTAGTTTATCATACGCTTGTTTAAATGTTTAAATCTTAATTTTTTTTTAATTTAGGTTTTTTTAAACTTTGTAAATAAAGTATTTACATATTTAGCAACGTGTAATAAAAGTTTACTACTTAAATTGCTTACTCATTTCCATCGTTTTGTGTTGATTTCAGTTATCATTTTAATCAAATTTACCGGGCAAGCAAAAATTATTGAGGTTATGTTATATTTTCCGCTATAAAAACAGTAAATTTTGTTATCTTAAATTGATGACACTATATTGAATAGAAAATAAATTTAATCATTAAAGGTTCTTGACCTGTAACAGTAAAAAATAAATAAGACATTATTATTTTAAATATTTATTGTCTATTTTAACTATACATTCTAAATTTTAATTGTTTTATTTTTTGGTCAAATATTACATATGTAATTGGATATATATTTATGTATTTGGCAATGTGTAATAAAAATTTACTATTTAAATTGCTTACTTATTTCCATCGTTTTGTGTTGATTTCAGTTATTATTTTAATCAAATTTGCAATATGAGCCAAAATTATTGAGGTTAAGTTATATTTTCTGCTACAAAAAGACTAAATTGTGTTATCTTAAGTTGATGAAACTATATTTAATAGAAAATAAATTCAATCATTACAGGTTTTTGACTTGCAACAGTAAAAAAATTAATGACATCATTTTTTCAAATATTTATTGTCTATTTTAACTTTACATTCTAAATTTTATTTGTTTTATTTTTTTGAATATTAAATATGTAATTAGATATATAATAATAAAAATATTTTTATTTAATACAAACTTCCCCGACCATCATCGGCTAACTTCAAACCGAACGTAAACCGGTCATACACAATATAATGTTTATTTTTATAAATGTTATTTGTTTATTTTTGTATATATTTTTTTAATGAATTTAAATTAAGAATATATAAGGTTTTTATAAAAAATAGTTATACTTTTAATTGTAATGTAAATAAAGTTTAAAGATTTCTAATACTATAATCTAAATTAAATCATTTTTTCATTGAAGAAATTGTATAACTACATTCTTTGCAATGTCTACAATAGTAATATAAAATGTACGTAATAATTAAATATAATAATAGTCATTTTTGAATGAATAAATAGTAAAAACGAGGAATGAGTTTTTAAACTTCCCCGCCCTCTACCGAACCTAAATACAAACTTCCTCGATCATCATCGGCTAACTTCAAACCGAACGTAACTCGACCATACTCGATATTATTTGTTTTTGTATAAATTTATTTAATTAAATTCATTTAATTATAAAACTGCAAATCAGTAAAAAAAACATGCCAACGACCTTTTGCAAAAAACATCCAGTTTCTTTTTGTTACTATAATGTCATATAATGTTTTTATAAAAAATAGTAATAAATTTTAATTGTAATGTAAGTAAGGTTATAATATTTCTCTAACACTATAATCTAAATTGAATAAATGGATTAATGTTTCATTGAAATAATTATACTACTGCATTCTTTGCAATGTCTACATTTGTAACATGAAATTTACTCAATAGTTAAATCAGCATTTTGTTTGTGTATATAAATAGTAATAGTTATGAATGGATTTTATTTTTATTAGAGAAATGTCTGTACATTATAAGCCAATTTTAAATGCATATAAAATATTAAATCTAACATAATCAAGGAGTTTATTCGACCGATGCGGTTATTAACACAACGAAATGATTTAAAAAGGTATTCTTAAAATTGCAATCTCAAAGCAAACGCATAAGTATATATGCTATAAATTAAATGAATTGATAATTTTTTCATTCATGATATTAATGTTTTATAAGTTTTAAAACAAAAATAAGTGCAAAATGTAATATGAAATATAATACCATCTGCGGGAAAAAAACATTTTTATGTCTCTTTATAAAAAATAATTTATAAATTTTAATTGTAACTTAAATAAAGTTAATTGCATACAATAATTACTTGAATAAATTAGTGATTTGATTTTATAAGTGCTAATAATGTAAATCCAGTTTTTTAATCATGTAATAAAACAATTTATATTATATACATTTATAAACGGTTAAGGCTGAATAATGCAAATTAACAAAATAATGAGTGCCAACGACTTGCGTCTGATATGAAATATAACACTATATGCAGAGAAAACACTTTTACGTTAGTTTTTATAAAAAATGTTATACATTTAGATTGTAATTTAAATATGCACCGTTTTGTATTAATTATTATTTTAATCATACTACATAAATTTACAGGGTGGACCTTATAAACTTAGTAAATTTCCTTATCTTTTGTTTGCAGCGTATTTACTAGTCAATAAAAAAGTAATCATTAAAGGTTCTCAACCTGTAATAGTAAATAACTATGTAATTCGATTTATAATCCTAAGTTACTTTAATTTATAATGATGTATTAATTTGAAATGCATTAAATAGTCTGCACATTATAAGAAAGTCAATGTTGGCTATCAAAATCTTTAAAAAATTTTGTAATCTTAAGTTGGCAACAGTGTATTCAATAATAAATAATATTAATCATTATAGGTTATGAATATAGCATCATTATCTAAAATATTCAATGATCATTCTAAATTTACATTAAAAAAATTAAGTGATTTATTTTTACTAAATACACAAATGAATATATAACCCTTTATAATCCGATGTGTATGATTTTAAAGTGGTCCTAAAAAAATTTTGGCAGGAACCATTCTTTATATTTTGGAATGAACAAGTTAGCCCTCTGTTGTTTATGATAGGTTTATTCGATCTTTTCATAAAACTTTAATTCAATTGTGTATTAATATGCATTATATTCAAATGATAGAAATTCAAAGCACCCGAACTTGTACGAAATTCAAATATTTTACAAAACGTGGGAAAATGTGGTAACTACCCCCCACCCCCTTCCAAAACTCGAACTTGCCCGATTACGAACTTACACGAAATTCAAATTTGAAAATTGCGCGCGCACACGAATGTATACGAAGAAACTCCGATCTTGCCCGATCTTTCCCGAACTTACACAAACAGGAAGTTAAACCGGAAGTAAAATATCTAGAACCGGCCCTACTATACTACTTATCTTGTATAGAACTGTAATTAATTTTCTGAACTGAAATTTTCATTGTTGTAAAATCTGGTCTTTTTATAATATTTTTCAACTAGAATTTCGGTTTTCCGATTAGTATGGTTCTTGGAATTTCGATTACTGGTAGAATATATCTTAGCGGTAATTGTTTGTTTGGAGCAGTTTATCTATTGCTGGAAATCTTACGGTTCTATTGTTATCAAAGTACAACTGTAATTTAAACAGAGATAGAAGACCAAAGGTGTGTGTTTTCTAATACAATCCGAAAACGGAAAAATAGTATATGTATGGTATAAGTACATTTAGTTTAATTGAAATGGTATGATCATTTTTAAGATATTTGAAGTTGTCCAAACCACTAGTCTCTTCGAAGATATTAATATTGCCCGCCGAGCTTATAAAGTTGCTTTCCTAATAACAATACTTGTTATGTAAAAAATAATCTTTAAATATTTACAAATTTACCTTATTTACTTTAGAAAACTTTCTCGATTTACCAACTATATTCACAGCTTGTTGTGTTGCCGTCTATAACACACTAGCAAATTCGTTTGTTGAAAAACTACGATTTTATAAATCATATTTAGAAGTTCAACACTAAACTACTTTAATTTACTGATTATACAGTTTATTTAAATGCTTCAATCCACATATTGTCAACACGTTAAAAATATTATTGTCGTTAACTTTTTAGCGATGCACGATTTAGAATAGCTTTTAAAACGTTGCTCGCTAAAATTGACGCTAACTTTTAGAAGTTAACGTTATCGTTTATTTTAGCGATGGTAAATTGGAATACTTGCACAAAATTTAGAAAAATGTTTCGTATTGTGGGTTAAGTGGAAGAACAGACAATTGTGTCTGAACTTCGCCCTATTTATTTATATATATATATATATTTTTAACATTGTTTATTTATATTAATACTTTTCTTTTACATTGTTTGTTTATTTATATCTATATTATGAATAAAGACCATATTATTATTATTATTATTATTATTATTATTATTATTATTATTATTATTATTATTATTATTATTATTATTATTATTGTGATTTAAAGTATTTGCTCCTATACAATAATATAAAATTTAAGTTTGGAAAAGTCAAAATAGAAGCTATTCTTTTTTACATTTTTTCTTTGTATATAATTTCTTGTACAATGGCTAACTTAGTATATCTACATAAATAGATATTAAATAGTTTCTTATTTTAATAAAAATGTAACTATAGTGTACAATCTCTTAGGTGTTTCCAGTGTTATATAGTATGATGGAACCAGATTTTGTTGGGGTATCTGAGAGACGAAGTTTTACAGAATAGGGCTGTGGCGTCGATAATGGCAAATTACGAAAGAGCTCTTCGACAAGCAGGTGTCAATGTTTTTTTAAACGCTGTTTTACTTGGCTGCTGGTTTCATTTTAACAAAACTGTTTTATTAAAGGTACGTAATGAAAAAATTATTTTTTGTGCTTCCGTCCGTTTTGACGTATTTTACAGGCATCATAATCGGCCGGAAATTTTACTTTTCAGGTCTAGGCCGGTAAAGTGTAGTAGAATTTTATAACTAAAAGTTGGCAGTAGTAATCGTTAATTAATTATACGTCACCTGTCAATGTGTCAAATTTATTAACATACACCATTATCTATGTTGTTGTTTAGAGTAGCACTAACAAAAATGTTTTAAACAAATATAACAAATTTGCTTATAACTTACAATTGCTAAAAACAACAATGGTTCTATTTTCATATAAGTGAAATTGTAATAATATTATGTAATTGTCAAATTAATTTCAAAAACAATTGTGTTTCGTCATTACAGGTTTCAGTTTTATCAACATATGTAATTAAATTTTATTAAAAATCAATAGATACTTAAATAACTGCTTTTAATTAATTTATACTATAAAGGTCAGCACAAAAAATGTTGTGTATCACACGTCCTAAAAGTATTTTGCGAGTATTCGCTTTTGTAGGCCTCGGCTTCACCTCGGCCTACCAATATGCTCATACTCGCAAAATAGCACTTTCTGGACTAGTGATACAAATAACTATTACATACTTGACATAATTTTTTAAATAGGTCGCCCGTTACGTTTAACTGGTATCGGAAATGTAAACATGTACATTTCAAACAAGGACAAAAATGGCAATGGCGTTACCAATCTACTGCCGCAAGGATTATTTTGTAATTTTAGGTACATAGGTAAAACCTACTGTACTACTACTATTTTGTAAATAAAGCATATCATGTAGACATCTTAGTGACAGGAAGTACCTACTGAAAGTTTTTGCAAAATGTTGTAATTAATACGAAATTATTGTTTTAGTTTATCGGTATACTTTATATTAATTGTAAAAATGTTCACATAGCATATAGACATCTTAGTGTAATGAAGTACATACTGAAGGTTTTTGGAAAATGTTGTAATACGAAATTATTGTTATAGTTTATAGGTTTATTTTATATTAATTATAAAAATTTTCAATAAACGTACTTTCGGGCGAACGTACCCTACCTACCCTTTTTGTTTTATATTAATTGTAAAAAAATTTGAATGTTTTTGCAAAATGTTGTAATACGAAATTATTGTTATAGTTTATAGGTTTATGTTATATTAATTGTAAACATTTTCAATAAACGTGCCCTACCCTTTTTATTTTATATTAATTGTAAAAATTTTTAATAAACGTACTCTCGAGCGAACGTGGCCTACCCTTTTTATTTTATATTAATTGTAAACATTTTTAATAAACGTATTTTCGGGCGAACGTGCCTTAACATTTTTATTTTATATTAATCGTAAAAATTTTCAATAAACAATTATATAATTGCTCTGTAGGTAAAAATCTAGTTGTTTTATTTATTATTTTGTTCGTTACTGAAAATAAAGCAAACTGATTTCTCTAAGAAAATAGTTTATTTATTAATAAAATTTATTCATATAACAGCCTTACTATATAAAGTACTATCACAGAACTATTACAAATTTGTGACTTTGAACTAAAGCAAACTGGCAAAAAATAAAATTGTAGAGAGTAAACAAATAAATAGAATCATCTAATCTTTGTAGTCGATTTGTTTTGCATTAATACAGTTTGAATTTAAAGAGTTGATATTATATAATATGTTGTAATTTATAACATTTTAAATTTACCGAACACTACAATTACGTAATTATAAAGTAATTTATAGATATAAACACATATGTATTTTAAAATCCACGAGTCAAATTTTTATATGTACCTGTATACTTTATATATAGTTATAACAATTGGTCGCTATTTATGAAAACAGAAGATGCTACAAAATCTTAACAGAACAAAAATTGATTATATGCATCATTAAAATTATCTTATATAATTTTTATTTAGTTGCTTACACTAATAGTATAGAAAAATTCAAAAATTTACTTTAGTTAATTAGATATATTATACAGATATAATACATTAACCCATTGTAAAAATCATCGACCTAGCAACATCGGAAAGCTACGCTTCCCTCTGGACGAGTAATCTCTATGCTTTCGTAATGTGTTTGTTTGTCTCAAACCAAAGAGTATATAACTCAAACATTATAAAATTTAAATGTATATATTTATGTTAATTAATACAACCTTGAGATGACGCTACGGTAGTATTGTGTAGATTTTTATAACTTTAAAAAAAATAGTTCTTCGGTCAAACATAGATGTCGATAGTATCGGAAAAATCATACCATTTTTATACACGAAGTGCTGCATCTTTATTACATTATTTTTGATGTAGAAAAGGAGAAAAAATGTAGAATCGGTTTTAGCAGCATTATTTGAAGTAGTAGGTATTTAAATTTAGTTGTTGAAATTAATGTTTAGTACTAACATAAATTTTTAAATTTCATATCAAGCTTAAATTCTATTGATATTAGTACAGGATTTAGACCTAGTTGCATAAAGCATTGTTAACTTTGATGATTAATTAACAATGTAGTCATGTCGTTAAGCATCGTCATTGACAAAAAATCAATTATTTGCTAACGACATTCTCAAATGAATAGCTACGATTTAGTTAACAGCAGCGTCAGCTAACGACATAGTTAACTATGCTTTATGTAATGGGGCCGGGGTCAATTAAATAAAACACACATTTGGGAAGGTAATGAAACATTAAAATAAAATGTTTATTAACAAAAGGGGCACAGTTAGTTGAAAGAAAAAAATCCCAGAAGAATAAAAAAAACTTTCAAACCAACCAACACACAATTCAAGACAAAATATGTACATATCATCAAATCAAATACCCAAAACAGTGCTGAAAACAAACATAAGACAAATAAATGTTGGGATATAGCAAATAAATACAAAACGTACAACACAAAATACACAATTACGTGCAGATTAAACTGCATAAACAAATTCTGAACACCAAAAATCGTAGACCTAGTTGACAATTCTGTTATTACTATTTATTTCTAAATAATATCAATTTAGTTAATTCACTTCGTATTCGATTATTGATGCACTTGTCCGTCCGTAATCGTGTTTCGTAATTTATTCTAATCTTTAAATAGTGTTTTATTATTAATTTAGTTATATGATCTGATAAAGGATTAAATATGTTACTATCAATTTCACTCATTACTTTCATTTTTTGATCAATATGTTTTGTATAAAGCTTCTTCTCGCTTTTAAAATAGTGTATGTTTTTTTCAGTTAATTCGCAAACCTTAAATAATAAGTACGATGCCTGCTTAAGATATCCTCGTGATTTAACTAATTGAAATTGTGAGAAAATTTCCGACGTACCACTTAAGGCTTGTAAGCATACTTCGCACGCTGTACATTTGCTCAATGCTTTTAAAACAAAACCGGATATGTAATAAATAACATTTTTAGAATAAACAGATAAGTCCTAAGATTTTGGCATTATGTAGTCATGATCATTTTCATTTGCAATGAAGAATATGTCATGCTCGGTTAAATTAATTCCCACATTTGTCGTTGAAATGGTATTTGAAGATGAAACGTGTAAAATACTTGTTTCATCTAATGCCATAATGTTGGCAGATGCGGATTCTTTTATTTCTGCGTGTACTAAAAGTTTTTAAAATGCTGACTCAAATTGTTTAGCAGTAGGATTATTATTATGGCCACCTTTAGAACGCACCGCACTAAAAAATAACTCTAAATGGTCCTGGCTAAGTTTATAAGTAAGTAAAAATTTTAATAAGGGTAAATCATTTTCAATATATTTATAATATATTGTATCGCGGCAATAATAAATCTTGTAGTATAAATAATTGTTTGATTCGAAATTGATTTGAGTCCCTTAAAGTAATTTACTACGTAATCCAAGTACTGAAAAATGTGAGTCTTATTTGGTTTGTTCAGTATCACTAAACGTTTGCGCAGCAACTTTTACTTTCATTTTTTCATTAAACCACTGTAAATGTCTCTTTTTCAGCTTGTTTGTAAGATGTAAACCTTCTTTTTCTTGTAGATCGACTAGTTTCTCAAAATATTCCCATCGGATTTCTCGATTATTTCCCGCTACCAGTAATTTTGAGTTGCGAGACAATTTCGAATTAACTTAAGCATGTGACAAGAATCTGGCATAATAAAAACGTCAGAATCATTTGATGGATTTTGAAAATGTATTTTCAGATTGTCTATATTTGTCAAATCTGCTCCAAGGTTGGAAACCATATTCAAATTTACCGGTACACCATCAAATGTTAAACAAGCGACAATTATATTGATAGAATTTAAAAAATCCAAGCCTTTTAATATTATATTTGCACGTTCTGATCCATTCAGCCCAGATAGGAAAAAATATGCAAACGGTATTTTCCAATGATCATTAATTAAGTGGAACAAGCATAAAAACCCACACTTCTTTAGCTTCTTCCAACTCGTCAGAGTGTTTCAAATTTGTTTCAAAGATTTCCAACCCACTGTATTTGTTTTCTGATGGACATTTCGTTTACTACTAAATTACACACAATACTTTTGTTCTTTAACTGAGCTTCCTGACATTTAATTTTTAGCGCTTGCAAAGCCTCATCACAAAAACCAGGCGACCATTTATACTTCTAAACCATGTAGTTATAGTAGATAGGTGATGAAAACTTTTGATCTATAACATAATCGTAAGCTTTCTAAGAATAAAAGCTAAGCGTTAAAACAAAACGACGCAATTCTGTAGTAGATTTGACTTTTCGTTTTGGTTGCATTTGTTGGATTCATTCAGATGAGGACCCAGGCAGTGTAGCCTATAAAAATTATGTTAGTTAGTTTTTAATTTAAAAAAAATGTCCTTATTCTTTTACTATATTTTCTGCATTCTCAGAAAGAAGTAATTGCTGTCTTAAATGATTAGTAAGACTGCTAAGATTAATGACGCGATCAATTAATCGTAGATTGGTCTTCCTTAATCTATTAATATTTAGTTTTTGCTTATGTAGTTGGGTAACAGCTACATTCCAACATTCTTTTGCTTTTTTTGGAGAATTAAAATCAGATGAATCACAATCTCCAACATATCGCCTGTAATATAGAAGTAAAATAATTATTACAGATAAAAAATCATAATTAGATTCTAAATGCAATCATTTTACTTTAGGAATTCCAACTTTAATAAAAATTTAAAACATATTGTCACAAAAGAATTAATATGTATAAAAAAATTTCTTTTCTTCAATCATTGCTGTGATATTAAAATAAATTTTAAAACTAGCTCTTTCTCTTCCCACAGCTTGTTGTGGGCATAAGATTATCAATTGATGATAAAGGAATTTTCAATTGTTCATTAATCCTAGATTCCCTGTAAAAAATTAAGTTGAAAATATATTTTTGATTCTAAGCCAAATAAATTTCTAAGGAATCTAAGACACATTATCGAAATTTAATGCATTTCTTGTGTTTACCGTTTATTGTGTAACGTGCAAATTTTTTTCGATTGAATACTTTTGATTTTAATTAACATTTTTTATGTATATTTGCAAATTATTTAGCGCAACCTATTTACGCATTGCACATGTGTATGTAGCTCCTTTTTTCTTAAGTCTTCTCTATGAGTTTTTTTTTCATATTGGGTCGAGTGCTTGCCGCGAAAGAGTCCTTTCATTGTCCGTCTTTGGGGTCCTTCATGTGACCAGCGGCCACATGTTAAATTTGAAAATGTGCTGCTTTTAGTTGTTACAATTTATGATTCGTTTTCATCGATTTATTTTATACGCATTCATTGTAGTTTAAGAAAAACCCGTAATTAGTTAGGAGTAATATAAAATCTTAAGCTTCCGCGGTTATTTTGTTTATGATTATAAGCGACTTTCGGCTTAGACCGCGTCGTAGTTAAACACCCAGACTTTTTAGGCTTGGTCCTAGTCTCTCCTTAAGAGCCAAAACAAGAAGTAGAATTTTGGCCTTTGTCGTGTTGTCGTTCGTAAACCTAAACAAACTGACGCAAGACATTGCAGCTTGCTTGGTAAATGTCACTAAAGGAAAAAGTGTCTTTCCGTTGCCGCTTGACTGACTCCGTTATTACTCGGAGTAAGTGTTTGTGTCCTTTCTAAAAAGATTGATCTTTGTCTTAGAAGGTGTAATACTGCTAGCCAAGGTTTGCTGAGAGTTAAACCGTCTTCTCGATTCATATTATATGGATGTTTTTCTATTTCCACAGCTTCGCAGATTAGTCTGGGAAAGTATAGAAAGAAGTTCTAGCCAACACTTTAGTATTGGCAAAGTTTAGCGCGTGTCCTTAGTTTCACACGCGCTCTCTACTGCTGCTGATTTTGTAACTCTGCGGTGTTTGCAGTCAACCATATGTTCTTTTACTCTAACTTCAATAAAGCTTGTCCTATATAACTTGATCCACAGGAACAAGAAATTTTGTAAACTCCGGCATTTTTTAGAGCCCCTTGTTTGTCTTTGGCACACGTAGACTTGGTGTTTAGGGTATCCTTAGTCGTAAAGACAGTTTTGATATTATGTTTCTTTAGCACCCTAGTTATTTTGTCTATCGAACTCATATACAGTATGGTCAATAAGCGGTGCTAGTATGAATGTGATGTCTTCTTTGACTTTAGGATTTATTGCTCTTTCCCATGCGATGTGGATCTGTTTGAATCCGTATATACATTTTGTTGTAGAGACTCCAACAGTGTTTCATTTTCTTTTTGTAGATTTTCATTGTCTGACACACGTATAGGTCTTTCAGCTAAAGTATGTAAAACAGTAGTCTTCTGTACTGGATGCTGGTGATATTTGGCGTTTAAGTATGTATTAGTGTGTTTTTTTTCTATAAACGGATTGCCTTAATTTTCTGTTATTTTTCTTTATCACCACTACATCAGGGAAGGCTAGACTGCTGTTATGTTCTAACTCCATAGTAAATTTAATGCTATTATGTGCTAGAGTTTAGATGTTGAAAGAACTGATTTAGTTTATTTTTGCCATGAGGCCATACAACAAACATCATTAACGTATCTGAACCAAGTTTTTGGTTTTAACTCAAAAATTTTTATAATTTCAGTTTCAAAACACTACATATAAATATAATTGGCTATAACTAAAGAGAGCGGTGAACCCATGGCCGCTCCTTCTACTTGTTTAAATAAGTTGTCGTTATAACTCAAATAATAGTTAATAAGTAATTCTCTCTTTGAGCAAAACATTTTGTCGACCGGGACTTTAGTAAAAAGAGATACCACGTCAAAACTAAGTAGGATATCTTTTTTTGTTGTACGCAAGTTCTGAATTTTCTCTACAAAGTTTGTAGAACCTTTAATGTGAGTTTCTGTATTTCCTGTCAACGGCAAGAGTTTTGCAGCTAGATAACGTGCTAACGATTGAGTTGGTGAATTTATGGTGCTTACTTTTGGTCGAAGAGGGACTCCTTCTTTGTGTATCTTGGGAAGACCATAGATACGTGGCATAATTTGCCTTTTGACAATCAAAGTTTGTTTTTTGTTAATATCTATAGTAGTAAAGTTTTTGATGGCGGAGTTTACTTTAGTGCATAACTCCTTATGCAAAGGGTTTTTCTGTAGACGTTTGTAGCAATCCTCCGAGAGTAAGTTCGTCATTTTGTATTTGCAATCTTATCTGTTTATATAACGACTGTAGCGTTGTCTTTATCTGCTCTCAATACTAAAATATCCTTGTTCTCACGTAACCGCTTAGCTGCTTCTCTCTCATGTCAATATTAGAGCGTAGCGGTTTTGCTTTTCTTACAATGTTGCAAATATCTAGTCGAATAGTTTCAGAGATCTCCTGAGACAGAGTGCGTATTGCAGCTTCTACTCCACATACTAATATATCTTCTATCGGTGTTGTTTTTGGTGTAGTTAAACCCTTATTTAATAAGGATGTGATCTGTTCATCCAAAACCGTGTATGTTAGATTGACAATTACTTTATGGTCGTCTAACGTTTTCTTAGGCTGTGAAGGATGTAATCGCTAGGTATTTCTTAGTTTGCTTCATTTTTGATTGTTCGTAAATCTTGTTAGCTTCTATCGTAGTGATAGCATCTATGTTTGCCCATATCGAGTGTTCTAATTTGTTAGACAAAGTACTTTGCGTTTATGGTGAATTTTTGAATGTAACAGTTCGAAGCTCGTTTTGCAAAAAATTCGATCAGTACGACTATTTAGATGATGTTTAATTCTCATACACAATGGCAATACGTTGTAGTTTAGGCAACGTTTTAGAAATACTAGGTATGTAAGTAGCTTTTCTTCCTTTTGGCGCAAAATATCTAAAGATCTAGTTTGTAAAAACACCTCCTCGCCGAAGAGGTTTATATTATAAAATCTTAAGCTTTCGTGGTTATTTTGTTTATGATTATAAGCGACTTTCGGCTTAGACCGCGTCGTAGTTAAACAGCCAGGAAAGGACACAAACACCTACTCCAAGTAATAACGAAGTCAGTCAAGCGGCAACGGAAATATAATATCCGTAAATTAGGCTAATCACTAATGATATAAATATCGTCTCTTACACGTTTTCCGTTAGTTTGTTTGGGTTCACGAACGATAACATGGCAAAGGCCAACTTCTACTTCTTGTTTTGGCTCTCAAGGAGAGACTAGGACCAAAGCTCAAAAGTCTGGGTGTTTAACTACGACGCGGTCTAAGCCGAAAGTCGCTTTATAATCATAAATAGTTAGGAGTAAGTTTTTTCTTTGTTCTTTACGCATGCTTGAAAATTGCGTTTTAGTTTTTCTTACATACGTCCCGGTTGTAGTGTACGGGAATGTGATTTCTTAGTCACAGGCTAAAACGATAACGATTATGTAATCTACAGTCTAGGTTCGAAGTTGTGTTTTATACCGTATACAGCAATTACAGGGTTTACCAAGGGCTGTCCCAGGTTATTCAAAGTGACAAAACAAGTTGCTGTGAAAAATTACAGGTCGTGATTTTACACCACATTTATATCAATAAGAGATCAATCATAATTGTATTTGTGGGACTACCCAATGTAATCAGGTACCTGCAATGCTCATCTCGACTTTCGGTACGTTTAACCTTGTAAATACATTTGTTGATTACCTAAGTTTTAAATTATTTTCTTATGATTATTTTGTTTAATGTATTTTCGGGTTTTAATATTTAATTTTAAAAATATTGTGGCGTCCAAAACTTAAATTCAAGTAGTTTTTAAATTAATATAAAAATCTCAGTGTACGATAAAATTCCTTTCGACCCTAATAGAAATTTGTTATTGTCTCAATGTTTTGTATGTGAAATTTTGTTTTTTTAGTATTAATAAATCTGTGAGACCTAATGCTCATCATTTTCTTGCGAGTTACCATTTAAATTTGTTTTATAAGCTAAACTTGAACTTTCAATTATTTCCCACTATTTAATACCTAACAGCATCTTCGGAAGCAGTTACAGTTTCCTGTGAAGCAGCTGAAACTGTTAAGCTGGATTCATAGTCCGATTGTAACCGTAGTTGTAATTGTAAACTTAGTTGTAAGGAAGTTGAATCATATGATTCTCTTATTCCGATTCAGAGTAGTCCGTAACTTAACGTAATGAAACTTAGTTGTAAGCAAAGATGCCCAACTTTTATCTTAGTTGTAGAAACGTAAAGAAATGAAACTACTGCGCAAGTGCACTGAATGGTTGTTCATGTTTTGTGAAACTCGTATAGTCGTATTCGTTGGATAAAAGCAATATTATGTTTACTTTTTCCTACCTTCTTTTCTCATCTCCTCCGCGATCGTCTCCCACACTCTTTCCTTTCTTCGCGCATCTTTAAATTCTTTCAAACTTTTATTGTAAATGATTGGGTTCGCTTCTATTAATGAAATTATAGTTTGGCTTCCATAGTTTATTTGAGGTTAGAAAGTTAGAATGTACATTGTCCACCAACGTAACAATTGAACTATGAATTGATACATTTCTTACGGATACAATTACAACTACGTAACAATTACAACTACGGTTACAATCTGACTATGAATCCAACTTTAATGTTTCTTCAGATAACACAGTTTCTTGAGAGGAAGGAATGATTGAAGGACTGGAGACAAATGGAATTGAATTATCGAAGACATAAGGAATTCTTTTTTAACATTTTTCGGGAACTTTTTTTGTCAAAACAATCTGCTTTAAAATGTTTTGAGCAAACAGAATGTTTTGGTAAATTTGAATTCATTAGCTTTAAGTTGTTAAACCACTGGTTCCTCACATGTACGTTTGTAAGGAATCTACAATTGATAATTTTAAATAACAGAAAACAAACATTAATCATTTACCTATTAAAAGAAAGCAACTCATCCTTCTCATTTGCCTTACATACACAACAAACACGACCCATTTCTTAAAAAAGAATATACAAAAGGCAGTATTTTTCGAAAAACACAACGTAAATAAACAAAATGATCGTTTGACAAGTAGTGCGTACCGTTTGTTTACAAATACGTTTTCTATCTCTTACAATGTTGTGTACACTTTTCAGCCTGAATTACTCGTCCGGAAGCGTAGCTTTCCAATGTTGCCATATTCTAACCTCAATTTTCGGGGAACGTACTTTTGGGCGAACGTACCCTACCCATCGTATACAACGTGTTCCTTATAATCATTTTTGAAGATTCTGGCAAGTCTACAGTTTTTGACTTCTTTTGTGACCTTTTCTTTCCAGGACTTGATAACACTGGATTCAATCTGTGTTCAGACTTTATCCGCTTAACAAAAGCTTAGCTTATGCCTAATGCAGTTGCAACTCTCTGTAAATAATATAATGTAATGCAAGTTAATCATTTCTTTCTTTAGCTTACTTCTTGAACAGACGTTAATGGGATCAAACGACCCCCATTATCCTTTTCCTGTTGAAAGTATGCAAGTAAATTAACTACGAGACTGAGAGCGTAATGTTTTACCTTGTATAAAACCCGACATGTTTTTGTTCTAAAAAGAACAGTTTGAAATACAATAATGCAAAATAATAATAATAACCAAAGATACAAAATGAAACGAAAATGACAGCAAACCGTGTTTGACAAAACGTCAACTTGATTGAAGTCAATTTAACAACTTTATTTATAACGCATGCAATCGATCTTCCCTCTTTGTTTTACACATAGTTTATGTCTTGCTTATATAATAGTAGGTATGCAGGGGTGGGCAAAATACACCTTGTTAGGTAATTGAAATACAAAATACAAATTACATTAATATTGTGTATTTAAAATACTAGATACAAGATATAGAACACAAAATGTCGAAAATACAAAATATAAAATAGTATTTCAATTACAATTAAAAATACAAATTACTTTGTAACACAAAAGTAACGTGTAAATAATGTTCATTCACTTGACAAATTTAACTACTTCTTTTTTTTAATAAACAGATTTATTTTCCTTCAAAAAAACGAATTTTTTAATTTGTTTGATAAACTACGTCTATAGTTAGTGAATGTATAAAATTTGCAAATGAAAATAGACGTTCCACTTGTGCCGAAAAACATAAATTTGTATTGAATCGATATTTACAAACATTTTTTTTACTGTTGGATATGATTTTAAATTAAGAAACGGTTATAACGTATAAAATTAACGGTTTACTGATTTACGTTAGTCTCGAGTAATTGATGTAATTGAAATACTCAAAATACATCAAACAATGTATTTGAAATACAAATTACAAAATACTATTTTGCATTGTATTTAAATACAAATTACAAAATACAATTGTATTTTAAATACTATATTTGAAATACAAGTAATTCGTTACTGCCCAGCACTGTAGGTATGTTATTTCTTACATCAGTAGGTAATGTTAAGATCTTCTTTTATGGCAAGAACCTGTAC
This sequence comes from Aquatica leii, assembly GCA_035610365.1. Taxonomy (NCBI): domain Eukaryota; kingdom Metazoa; phylum Arthropoda; class Insecta; order Coleoptera; family Lampyridae; genus Aquatica; species Aquatica leii. The sequence goes on from CM069432.1 coordinate 108,049,039, forward strand.
TACTATAATTGCAACTGCAGTACATTTGTACAATTACACTAACGCTTATGTATGGCCATTGATAATCAATGGTATGGCTTATGTGAATGCTACTTTAGCTTGCTGCTGATTGTTATTTATGCTTTGGTCTGACGGTCTGGCAACATTGTACCCATTATCTTTGATTGTACCATATTTACTTTTTTGTAAGGTTGGTGTCTCTGTCCGATTTGACAATTTAAAAAATAATTTCACTTTTCCAAATCACTTGTAGAAGGTCCAAAGTTCATCAATTTATCTTGAATTAATGAAAACGACCAATCTTACTTAGAAACCGTTTAGTACCCACATTTTTATTTCAATAAAACCGTCTCGTCATGGCTCGTGTTCTTGTAGGAGTTAAACGTGTTATCGACTATGCCGTAAAGGTAAATAAATCCAAATTCATAAATATCATTTCATAAAGTATTCTACAGATACGTGTTAAACCTGATAAAAAAGGTGTTATAACAGATGGAGTAAAACATTCTATGAATCCATTTGATGAAATTGCTGTTGAGGAAGCGGTTAGGATGAAAGAAAAAAAGTTAGTATCAGAAATTATAGCAGTTTCTTGTGGCCCTACACAATCTCAAGAAGTATTAAGAACAGCACTAGCAATGGGAGTAGATAAAGGAATACATGTAGAAGTATCTGGGCCTGACTATGAAACTTTACAACCTATACATGTGTCAAAAATTCTTGCCAAAATTGCTCAACAAGAACACATTGATCTTATAATTGTAGGAAAACAGGCAATTGATGATGATTCTAATCAAACTGCTCAAATGACTGCTGCTGTTTTAGATTGGCCTCAAGCTACTTTTGCATCAAAGGTAAATCATTTGTATCTAAAATTAATCTTTTATTGAAAAATTGCAGGTAGAAAAAGGTGATAAAGAGCTAACTGTAACACGTGAAATTGATGGTGGTTTAGAAACGATTAAATGTAAAATACCTGCAGTCATAAGTGCAGATTTACGCCTTAATGAACCTAGATATGCTACATTACCCAATATCATGGTAAAACTACTATTAATTTCTTTTTCGCACTTAAATAACTGTTTGTAGAAAGCAAAAAAGAAACCTATTACAAAAATTACTCCACAGGATTTAGGAGTTGACATATCACCCCGGATAAAAATTATAAGTGTTGACGATCCACCAGTTCGTCAAGCAGGTGTTATTTTACCTGATGTAGATACATTGGTAACTAAGCTTAAGGAAGGTGGTCATATTCCATAAACAGAGGTTCCCATATGTCTTGAGTACACAAATCGATTTTACAAAATTATTTTAGTGCCTTTTAAATACATAAATTTTTTATCAAAACTAGCTTCTTTATTTTAAGGTTCCAAAAGTATATGAAAAATATAATGTATTCATCTTTATTTTATTATGCAATACATTTGTTGAGGCACATTTCTCACTTATTTAATGCTTTTTTGTTCAAAATTTATGATACTGTTTACTGATGTATATTCTAACCATTTTTTGTCAAATTTATTTTGTTTTAGTTTACATAGATCCAGCAGTCGAAGATATATCAAACAATATATATTCAATATATATATCATTTTGAAAGATTTATTATTTAATTTAAAAAAAACAAATATTTTGTGCAATATCATACTATATTTAAAAAACAAATATTTTTGTAAGGTAACCTATTGACGGACCCCGAGTTCAAAAAACAAACTAAACGAATGAGTATTAAAAGAGATAAAGAGTGTTCTGATTTCCACTAGAAAAACAAAGCCAAGCATCTAATCAAAACAGAGCTGTAATAGTACTTTAAAACTCAAACATATAAATTTAGTACATGAATAACAGAATCTTCATATGAAGAATCATTTGTGACATCAGCATGACACTCAGTTAAAGCTAACGATTTCCAAGCCAGTTTAAGGCCGATCTTCTTCTCGGATGAGATTGGATCAAACCAAAAGATGAAAAATTTCTTTTAATCTATGGTGTTGAAGCAACTGCAGTGTGTTAATTTTCACACAATTTGATAATTCCATTCAAGTCTGATACAGGGACTGATTTCTATCGTGCTAGTGGAGGAATATTTCTAAAATGCTCTCCAAAAAGGTATTTTGGAAATGGTCAGAAGTAAGAGATGAGAGGCATAACAAATGAAACAAAGGAAGCATGAATGTTATGTAAACACTTGAAAGTTTCTTCTTTTTGGGTAATCAAATCTACTCCCAAGAATCTGAGGTCTAAAATATTAGCAAGGAAATTAATCGGTTTAAATGCTTTCTTTTAAAAAACTTGTTTTTATAGGACATATGTATTTGAGGCGATCAAGATGTTTACAATTTTGACCATATCTGTCTTTATTTTATCTTAATGGTTTTGACATAATTGCACCAATGCGTGCGATTTAACCATTAATATTTCTGGAATAATTCGGATTTTTTTAAAATAACATTAATGATTATATCATGTGATATATATTCTGTGACAGTGAAATTGCAACACCAAGAAGGGGTGAGAATTTTGTGACCAAACTTGGCAGAAAGGTTTAGCTACTCAGATGTAGTAAATGATTAAAATTTTGGATAAATGGATCAAGTGGTAACGGCATATCTGACTTTTTTTGTTTCTACTATTTGATTATCATGTATATTTCGTGCGAGTCTTTGTTAATTTTAATATTGTTATTTCTTGTGGTTCTTTCGTTTAACGTGTTTTAAGAGTGTAATTGTGCCTAGATCGCGTGAAAATTGCCGCCATCGAATTGTTGGTTTACGTGAAGGTGGTTTTTTCGTACAGGGGAACCAATCCACTATCATGCGCAGAATCGTGGTAAACAAGAAAAAGAGACGGATGCATACAAATAAGATGCAGGACGGCCATCATCGACTTATTGCAGTAAGAGACCGATTTTCCAGTACCAGGTCAATCACCAATAAAACTTGTGTTGGTCTCTTTATCTTTGAAATTTTAATTATTTACTATCTCTGAGTGGTCTAAAACTTATCTTTTTAAACGTAACACTGTATATTTTTGTATTCTACACGATACACTAGACAAAATTTTATTAAGCTGTTTTGTAAACTTAAGCGTGTTGGAGAAAAAAATTATTATTGGTATTTTTGGAGTTTGTCAAGATTTAAAATATCGAATAAATAAATGACACGAAGATAGTAAAAATGCACTTATTGGTTCAGAAAGCATTATTTACAAATCTTTTACTATTTACGTTATAATGATTTTGTTTTTTGAGGTAAAAGAAACTTTAAACGTTTAACTTGCAATATCTAACAATTATGAAAACTCCTTTTTTTAAATAGAACAATACAATTTTTATCATTTTATTTCTCTAAAGGTTCAATGTCAGACTACGGCACTGATATCTATAATAATATGGATAGCTGTTACTGTAGTCTGACATCGACACCTTTAGAGAAATCATCAGCGCCACTCATTACTGAGACAGGAACTAAAATGTAGCGCTAACCTTACTTTTTTGTGACAGTTTAATTGTCATAAATATTAATATTTTTACAAAGATATTTTCTAAATAGATTAGTATGTTTAAAACTATTTAGAAAGTTGTTTGGGCCCATCGGTAGTGGCTTGTGCTTTGGATTCTTATTTGAATATGTATGTTATTTAATTTTCTTGTCTTCTTCGCAATTTTGTCATGCTTTTGATGGTTAAATAAACCAGTGTTAAGCATGTGTGAATAATTCTTAAGCGAGTTAAATTGATTGTTTAACTGTGTTGTTTTTTGTATAATCTTATTGAAACTAATTAAAATTTGATTAAAGCCATTATATTTCACAAACTTTTATACAGTTTAATGGAATTCCGTAAGTTGTTTTGCAATTTTAACAAAATGAATGATCATAAACTTATATTTGGTTTGAGAAATAGCGGTACTGTTTTCAAGTAAAATTCGTTTAATTTAGTGCTAATCTCAGTATTGTGTGGCGCTGTCTTCTACCCATTCTAATCACATATTTAATTTTTTTTCTCGTAAGTATTAGCTATCCATATTATTATAAAATCTCAAGACAGCGGAGTTTTATTAATAGACTTGAGAAACAATAATAAGACATAAGTAAACGGAAAGAAGTAATCAAAACAATTAAAATGGCGATTACTGATCGACGTTTTTAGTTCGATATATAAATCGTTTCATCGCATAAAATCTATCGAGAATTGATACAAGAAATATCGAAAAGTAAGACATTTATACGATTTAACAAAATTTACTATGAACGACCACTTATGACAGAAAGCATTTCCTAAAAAGTAAAATAAAAAAAGATATATAAAAGATATTAATTTCCAATTCTTCTATTTAAAGGTGTTGAACTAAACATAAAATGCACAATTTATTTACGTACAAGCACTGAAAAGAAATGACAAGGAAAACCGCATACAGTGATGTGAAATGATGGTAGTATTAATATGGAGAAAAATCCTAGTTTCTTAAAAAGAATTATTTGAACAGATGAAGATGAACTTTACACACGAAGATGTAAGTAAATAGAAAAAATGCCATATGAGAGCACATAAAAATTCAAAGTTTTTCCATTATTTATTTATTACGGTTTGTCACAAATTAAAGAATTATTTGGTGTAGTCCACTTGATGATGATACAGTAATCCCACTCCTTGTCGGTACCTTTGACATTTGTGGGGATACAACACATGACATACACTGGATATCCTTTAGATAACCACAACATTGAGATGGTTCAATTTAAATTCAGAAAGACGCGCGTAATTACGTAAGCATCGTCAGCTAGCGGGAAAACTAAAAATCTTAAATTGCGCATGTACTTCTTAAAAGGGTGGGAGACTTTTAAGGGTACGACACGGGGTAGCGGCCGGGATCTGAAGGGGGAATCTCGTTAGAGATAGCAATACGCGTTTTTACCCTGAAAAGTTTCTTTGTATAATTAGTGTTTTGTTTTGTCAATTCTTGTAAATTGCTAGGTATGTATGTAAAATAATTTTAATTCATGTAAGCCTGCCTGTTTTTGTATTTGTGCTCTAAACGTGAACCAGGGTAGTTTTTGCCTTTGTTACTTTGTTTGAAAAGCTAGCGTGGGTCGCCATTTTATAGTACCGTTACTTTCTCATTTATATTTCTCTGTGCCAATTTATGTTTTCTTTTAAAAACTGTGTTTAAACAAAACGATTATATTTTACAATTGAAATTTTATTGTTCTTAAATGTAAACTTACTCAAATCGCGTACCGAATGACTGAGCACGTTTTATTGTAACTTGCTTTTGTTTGATCATTGCTCGTATGTTTTATGAATTGCTCAAATGGCTAGAAGTTAGAATTGTTTATATTATGATATTCATACATTCATGACGGGAAATAACCAAATGTACGGTAGCTGATGCAAAGACCTTTACTGTGTTTTTTTGTGAAGTAGCGTATCCTAAGTCTATGATATAGACAGGTGCCTGCTTCAATATATATATTAAAGTCACCGTAGGTCGCTTCCATAATATGGACCCTACATTTTGGTGACATTTGGTTGATATTATTGTGTGTTTATTATATGTGTATTTTGGGGTCCTTGATTGTTTTTTGTGTCGGAATTTGAATCTGTTATCGTACCTGCTTATCCGAACATTTTATTTAAACTCACCGCATTCAAATTTCTAGATCAACAGTGTAATTTCATTTATCTGAAAAAGGTTACAATAAAATGAGCAACGTACTTAATTACTTGTTAATTTAATTTGCTACTGTGTTATTTTGATTTGACCAAATTGTAATTTATTCATCGCCTGTTAAAATATTGAATAGCTAGCTGAAACATTTATGCTGTTGGCTTTTATTAATACGTAATTTACTTATTTTTGTTGTGTATCTTGAAGCATTACTACTTCAAAGGAAGTTAATTTATTAGCTTTATTAGTAAAACTTCCATAATAGTAACTTGCAAAACTCTACTGGTTAGTTAACCTCATTTTTCAGTTTACATGGCTTTGTTGCCAAGCTTCTATTAGTTTCGTTGTGTTGCCATACTTGCTAAAAGTACTTAAAAGACAAGTAAATTCTTTTACACATTGTTGTATAATTTATTAGCTGATTCTTTATAACAATTGTTGATTTGCATATTAATTATGTAATTTATTTGTATTAACGCTCCGTTTAAGGACCGGAGGGGTTTCTTCGCTCTGTTCTTCCCCTCCTACGACGGGTCCCACCGAACAGGCACGGTCTCGGTTAAAATTTAGAGTTAAACTCGAATAAAAATTACGATTCATTTTTTTTATTGTGTTTTATTTAACCTACAACAGCCTTCCCACATATCGAGAGTAAGCAGTGTATAACGAACTTAATACAACGTAGGAAAGGGGGGGGGGTAACTAGACGATCACAGCGAGATGTCGCTACTTTTTGTTTGTTCGCGGGTTTTAAATTTCAAACGCGAGTGGGTTACATCACAACATCAATGACAGATCTATATCAGTAATCAATAGATATATACACTTGTTAAAGTAAATGGATATATATGCTGTCACTCGATAATAAAAATTATTAATATTTTTGCTTCATTGTGATAGTGTAAGCCTAAATAATGCTTCATCATAAAATAAATATTAATTGTTATGATGAAAAAGATTTCAACCAGCTATATCCCTTGTATATCTATAAAATATTCATTATAGTTATTGTTATGAAATTCCATTGTACATCTCACAGATATTACTTTATAATTTATTTAATGTAATTTGATGTCATAATTACAACTTTTATTGCGACGGTTCGATCCAGATAGAAACTCAAGCGACTTGAGTTAATCCTAAATCTTATGTTTATATCGAAATGGATTAAGACGAGAAATATTTAACCTCACTTTTTTTAGTTTACTAGTATAATCATTAATCAATGGGCACATTCAGATCAGACGACTCAGCGGTTGAGATAGCAGCTGAGAACCGCCCACTAAACAAATCTGTTACCTTGATATCATATTTATATAAATACGACAACCTTATATTTACATAAATTGTTTTATGTAACATTAATGTAACATTTATATCAGAAAATATACATTTATTAAGTCATTTTTGGAATATAATATTTATATAAGTTTAGTAACCTTATATTAACATAAATTGTTTTATGTAATATTAATGTAACATTTATATAAAAAATGTTGGTTTATTAAGTCTTGTTTGGAATATAACATTTATATAAGTTTAGTGACGATTATTTTATTTATATGTCACACAGATATAATAAAATGATGTAAAAAGTTTTCTATAGCTGCGACATAAACAATTTTTTTATTATTGACGATTTTGAATGTAGCGCCATAATGTTAATGTTTCCACTTCGGCAATTCACGTTACTTGTTACTAGCGGTTACTAGATTTAGCCAGATTTAGCCAAAGATTTAGCCGCCATTTGGCCTTTGTTCGAGCGAAGTAGAGTGCTTTTTTGCTATGGAGTAATTACGCGATAATGAGTTATTCGACGGAATCTGAGAGTAAAATTTACTTAACCTGTACTTAACCGTAAAATCCGATATTTTGAAAAAATTTCGCAATGCCACTGAAGAAACTTCGATTGTTTTAGTAAATGGTAAGTTAGATCTTTGGTTACATGAAATTAAAAATATTTGTACATCTAAATTTTTAGATATCCCTTCAAATAAAGGTGTATATGAATTATTATGTAAGTATATTATTGTTTAAGAAAATTATGTGTGCAATTATATAATTATGTATTTATAGAAAATTTGTGTATACGTTGTTTTGGGATAGAAAGAACTTTGAACACTATGGTAAATCTAATAAAGTCAATAAGAACAGCAAGGAAAGAATCGGGTCTTAAGAAATTTGAGGACATTTCAAATTTTGAGCAAATGCTAAATGACTATGACTTTAAAGAAGCTTATGTAAGCATAAAACAAATGTTACTATTAACTGTTACTTAGACCCGGTTGTATAAAGTATTGTTAACCTCGACGATGTAGTTAACTACGTGCTCGTGTCGTTAAGCATTGTCGTTTGTACAAAATTAATTGTTTTGTGGATGACATTCTCAAATAGATAGCTATACGATTTAGTTAACAACAGCGTCAGCTAACAACATAGTTATCTTTGCTTTATGCGACCGCGCATAGTCTGTTTAAAACGAAACGACAACAAATTTTCACATCAGCATTGTTAAACTACTAATCCAAACTTGAATAGAATGCCATTATTTCACTACTCAAATATCAGTGTAGTCTAAATCTTTATTTTATCAAGTAATTGAAGTTTACCTATAATATAATAAAAATTTGTTAATAGGTTCTGAAAATATCTGAAATTGGAGACAAGGACGTGAAAGATACTACTTATAAATGTGTAGCAGCTGGTTTTTCAAAGGAATTAGGAATATGTTCCTTAATCGGCTATAGGGGGAACTATCGCTTTAAAGAACGGAATCTTATGAAACTGCTCCAAGGTATGTTTTGCATGCTCAGCTCATACATAGATATTTATTTTAGTTAATATTGTATTTGACTCAGTTCTTGCTACAAAATTTATAAACAACTAATACTCTGTTTTATAACTATACCAGTTCAGTATAAATTTATTTATATAAAGCAATATAAAATTAGCGTTTTCCATATCTAAATGTTAAATAATTATTTATTTTCTAAAGGACGGACCTTCTTTAAAAAAAAACAACTGTCTTTGAAATTGAACATCAAATTGAAGAATGGTTTCAATTGAGTAAACAGCGCTACCCAAGAACACAAAAATCAAAGTTGACTATTTTTCGTTTGATTTATATTATATTATACGTATATTTTAATATTATATATTGTTTATATTATTTTTGTTAATAAACATTTATTATTATTGCTACTATTATTATTGTTAACAAAGTAATATCTACGTAACAAGTTTATGTAAAAAAACAAGTAAGTTGTGATATAAAATGAATGTACATAATACATTAACATTACATCCAAATTACTTAGTTAATTACATCCATCTAATGTTAACGTGATATAATATTGACATAATAAATAATATAATTTTTATGTAACATATATATTATATATACAATCACAATGATGTAAAATTGTTACATCTAATTTATATCACAATTGAAGTCACATGTTCTGGACATTTTACATAAAGTTAATGTAAACGCTACGTCAATGTGACCTAATAATTTATATAACATGTAAAACTGTTATATTCTATTTACATAAATATTATATAAAAATGTTTAGTGGGCGCTCTCTCTGAGCGGATGAGTTTTGCTGAATAGCTAAAATACGGCTGTCAAATTCAAACTTGTTTCAATTTGTTTAATGCCAACGGATAACCTAGAAATGCACAGTAATTTCGTAAATTATTAAGCCAAATTGTAGTGAATGGTGTTGTTTAACAATCGCAAAGGTAAGTGTTATTAAATATTAATTCAAGATTTTAGTCAGCTTGTGATTTGTTTTTACGTAATTGTATATTATTGAAATCGTTGAATATAACCATAGATAATTTGGACAAACTACTTAATGCTTTAATTATCAGAAGTAATGGTGATATAATAGGAATGTAATTAGCTAATTTGCGTATTGTTAGAGGAATGCAGTTGTTATTTATATGTTTATTAATTATTACATTTGTCCCTGTGAAAGTTTCTAATCTCAAGTTAACTAATGACATTAATAAGCACTTATATTTAAATATTTTAATCTGAAGTTTTCAGTTCTGTAATTAGACCTAAATTTGATAATAAACCCCCCTTTTCTTTAATTTGTAAATATGTACATCTATAAAAGCTCTGTAGAATGAAGTAGTTAAGTCAGTTAATCGAAAGTAAGACTGATTAAACGACATGAATCAACTCAATATGTTTTTGCTTGGTGAGGATGCAGGAATTAACTTTATTTTACAGGCAGCAGAAGATCTGGCCCAACCTATAGAAATTGAGAATCTTGAAAGGAGAGCAATTTCGAGAAACGAACATTATTTTGAACAAGTTGTTCCACAATACTTTGATGATCAATTTAAAGAACATTTTCGAATGTCTCGGGCTACTTTTCAGGTATTATTTTTACAGTAGATTTTTAAATATTTTAATGCTAGATACAATTATTTACCTAACAGTTCAGCTTATGCTTTTTGCAAGCAGAGTTATTCTTGTATGTGCATTAATTAAAAGGAATAATTAGTTTTAATGGTGTTACGTTTCTAAATATTGAATCACAGCTTTTTATAAACTTCTAAACATTCTTTTCAGGGTTTGATTAATGTTGTTTGGCAAGCAATGGGCCAAGAACGAGGTAATATACCTTTACCGAAAAAAATTATGTTCACAATATGGATGCTAAGCAAACCTGAAAGTTTTTTGGCAGCAGGCATAGATTTGGGATAGCACCAAGTTCTGGCCATTACATTTTTAAAGAAATTATTACTGTGCTGTCAGGTTTAGTTCCGCAGTATATAATGTGGCCAAATATGGGTACTATTGGAACCATTGCCAATGTAAGATTTTACAAAACAAAGACAAGTAGTACCTACTAATTTTATGCTATTCAAGGTTTTCCGAGAACGTTCTAATGAAATTCCTGGCGTTGTTGGGGCAGTGGATGGGTGCCATATTCCCATTAAACAACCACCTGGTAATGCCAATGATTTTTATAATAGGAAAGGAGTCCACTCCATAATATTGCAAGGTAATTTTGATACAAATTTTTTTGTTCAAACATTTCAAAAACTGTATTTATAGGTGTTTGCGACCACAACGCAAAATTTATCGACATCTTTATTGGTATGCCTGGCCGTTTACACGATGCAAGGGTATTTAGAAACAGCCCATTGTTTAGAAGGTTAAGTGACGAGGCAAACCCTTTGTTGCCTCCAGAATTTCATATTATTGGAGATTCAGCATATCCACTAATGCCATACTTGATGACAACATTTCGTGACACAGGCCATCTTAATGATCATCAGACTACCTATAATGTCAGATCGAGCTCAATTCGCCAAATTATTGAACGTGCGTTTGGTTTACTAAAAGGTAAATTTAGACGCCTTAAATATTTGGACGTGGCAGATTTAGATTTAGCTAATCACACAATAGCTGCTGCTTGTGTTCTACATAATTTTATAATAGAACACCATGATATTGTTGGAGTTGAAGATTATGTTTATGATGAAGGTGGTGATGGAGATAATCGTGAATTATTAAATGGAGAAGGTGCAGGTGCAGATAAACGTAACAATATTGTTTTAATGTTAAATAATTAAATAGGCATTTTAATTTTAATATTTTATTAAATTTTAATAAAGATTACTCATCACATTATATTTTAATTTTACTTAAACTACCTACATTTAAGAATTCAAAAAATTACAACTTCTTTAAAATTTCTTTTAGGATATTATTCCTTTCGAGTTGAATTTCGTTGCTTCTTTCAACGTTTTCTCGTAATCGTCGCAGTTCTTCCAATCTCCTCTCTTCTATTTCTAAATGTTTTTTTCGCAAGTCATTTAATCTCCTGCCGTTTGTCTTCTTAGTAGCAGACTTAAGAGTGGAAGGAGTTGTTAAGGTTTCAGTACGATCAAATTGGCTGGATTGGAGAACTGATACATTACTAGGTAAAGGGGGTGAAGAAACAGGTGTTGAAATTGTTGGTGACGAAAGTGCAAAGGATGTCGAAGGTTGGAGAGGAGCTACGGACGCACAGGAGGAAGGAGTAAACGAATTAGATACAAAAGATAAAGGTGCACAAGTGAAGGTAAGGACGCACAAGAGGAAGGAGTAAACGAAGACAAAGAAGTTGTTGGCATTGAAGCAATAGTGGGCCCGAAGTTGATGGTCCTGTCATCTTGAAATATTTCGGAAAAATCATCAAAATATTCCCAGGCTATTCGTCCACGACCAGTCGTGGTTTTTTTATTGTTATCTTTTATTGTCCTAAAAGTTTTTTTCATGTTGCGGAACTTTTTGTCCACTGTTGTTTCTGTCACACCCTTATACCAATGTTCGAGAAATTTTTTTACGATTTCTAACCACAATAATTTTTTTTTGTTTTGGGTCCCTGAATTTATCTACTCGCTCTCTATACAAATGGACTAGTAAAGCGGTTGACCTTTTGGTCCACTGGAAATCTTGCAGTTCCAATAGCAGACTTCTTTTTAAATCGGAGAGAGAGGAAAGTTCTACCCTAGCTCTATTTCATTTTAACGGCATTGCAACATCAGCACCTTGAATTACCCTAAACTAACTAGAATTTTTGTAAATGTCCCTAAATAAATGTCATTCTTGACAACAAACCTTCAACAAAACAAGACAATAACCTAACTTTTAATTGTTTTACTTTTGAAAAACACTCGGCCTGAAAAAAAAACCAAAACAAACTTCAATAAATACAAAAGCAATGGTCACGTTATGGGTCGCATGAACAAAGTTATAACCTCCGATTATGACTATAACTAGTGATGGACACAGTTGAATGTTTAAATAATTAAATTAATATTGAAAAAATTAAATGTATTTCTTAATCATATGCAATATGTATATAATAAACTCTGAACTATATAATTAAGCATTACTCAAATAATATACAACAAATTCTTGTTAACTCGGTTAGTAGTAATAATTAAAATAAAATAACTATCACTAGAATTATCGTTAAAATAACAACTATAAAAACTCCATCTCCGAACAATATTAACTGTTCAGATTCATTACGTATTATAAGTTTGCATCGAAAACATAATCGAATTCTTTAGTCTAGTGAAATACCGAATTGTTTCGAACATATCTTATAAAAATAAAAACAAAAATGATCAATAGACTTAAATTATTCTGATGAATAGTCAAACCATTTATTAAGAATTCAAATAATAGTAATAATATAAACTATGTAGATAATTTTCATTGGAATTAGGCATTCCATATCACGTGACCTCGGCCATTTAAAAATGGTGGTCGTTGGACAAACAAACCTGTTGTTGTCATAAGTTTATTATTGTAACCATTGTTGTGGCCTTAAATACGCAAATATTAAACAATGGAAGGCTAATCCAAGTATTGTATGGATTAACTACAACATCAGAGCGACGTTGGGACACATTATTTGCAAGAATCATCGGCAATTAACGCTAAGAATCTTTTTTTTGCTGAATGACAACTCTAGTTCTTATCTGGAACATGTTCCAGATGTAATTAGCATGGATATTATTTAACGTAGCTACTATATGAAGAAGCAGACGAAGATTTACAAAACTACATGAATTTTCATAGCAAAAACATAATGCATTGCAGCAACATAACCAGTGAAATAAACAATATTGAAAGTCGGAAAACATTTTCAGTTTTTAAATTATGTTTACTCATAGAAGTGACGGGTATTGAACAAAGTAAATTTGTGCACTTATTTTTACAACTGAAATGTGTAAAAATTTGTTTTCATTTAATGTGATTGTATTTTAAGATTATCTTCAGACTTTCTCGTTTGTAATCGTATTTTATTATCCAGTGGTTCTATTTCGATTGGTTACGACTAAAAGGAAAATACCATTTTATGTATGTATTACTGCAATAAACTAAGATACAAATATGTAAAACTTTATTCACATTAAACGATTGACAAAAAATATTTGTATTTTACAAAAAAAAAGGTAATAGGAAGAAAAATCACTTATACTTCTATAAATACTTTGTGCAATTAAAGAATTCAAAGTACAGTAGAAATCATTTAGTAAACAGTTGGTCAAATAAAAATTTTTACAAAAGAAAAATTCCGAGTTTGGTCATGTCAATAAGGTAATAAGATAAATCATTTAGTAAGTTGAATTCGGTGATGAAATTATTTTGAAGGTACGAAAGACTTTCAAAGTTCAATTTTTTTCGAGTACAAAAAGTAATTTGTATAATTTGTAATAAAAATTCATTTTGTTCTATTTCACCGCAGTTGTTTTACTACTCATATTCAGTCTGAACAAAACACAGCATCTGTTGCGTCAAAATTTATCTTGTCGAGACTTTTTTAATGTGAACGCTCTACCTTAAAAATAACTAAAATTAACTTGTACCTAGTTTCAATGCTTATTACTTACTTTTTCAAAATATTACAGACATCTATGCTTTTGTAAAGTCTTCATCTGCTCCTTCATATAAAACGTATGCATAAACACTAAATACACAACAATATCCATGCTAATCACTTAAGCAACATCTTCCAAATCAGAACTCAAGTTGTCGACATTCAGCAAAAAGGAATCCTTAAGTGTTAGTTATCTATATTTCATGCAAATGATGTGTCCCAACGTCTCTTTGTTGTTGTAGTTACTTCATACAATACTTGGATTAGCCTTACATTGTTTAATATTTGCGTATTTAAGGCCACAACAATAATTACAATAATAAACTTATGACAACAACAAGTTTGTTTGTCCAACGACGCCATATTGAACTCGATTTGACAGTTCATTGGAATGCCTAATTATCCAACTGTATTTTCCATAGGTATTTTCAATTAAAAGTTAGGTTATTGTATGGTTATTGTCATCGACTTGGCAACAACGGAAAGCTATGCTTCCCTCTGGACGAGTAATCTGTATACTTTTGTAATGTGTTTGTTTGTATCAAACATGTAGAAAAGGAAGTACATTTGTTTATTGTTATGGTACGCACTACTTGTCAATTTATGTTGACATACTTATAACCTCAAATTTTAGAATTGGTTTTAGCAGCATTATTTGAAGTACGTAGATAGTAAAATTAATTGAATCAAACTTTAAACATGAAATATAAATGCAATGTATATTTAGCTTGAAGTAGGAATATGTAAAAGTAAACAAATACAATTGTCGTTTGACAAGTAGTGCGTACCGTTTGTTGACAAATACTATTTCTATCTCTTACAATGTTGTGTACACTTTGCAGCCTGCGATTACTCGTCCAGAGGGAAGCGTAGCTTTCCGATGGTGCCAGGTCGATGGTTATTGTGCTTGATTTTTTGCAAAGCAGGTACACCACCCCCAACGTTTATTTAGGGATATGTAAAAAATTCTAGTTGTTTTAGGAATATTGTAGATGTTAACGTGGCAGTGCCGGTAAAATGAAATAGAGCTAGGGTAGAACTTTCTTCTCTCTCCGATTTAAAAAGAAGTCTGCTATTCTGTAATAAAAGGTAGTATGTTAATTTGGTTTAAAAGTACCTAAACTTTTGCCTATAACATCGTAGTTATTTACATTACAAGACCATTATACAGAAATTTACCAGTTAGAGCACAAAAAGGTCAGACAAGAAAAGCAAGTTTTCTGACCACAGCGTGACCAAAATTCCTAATGTAAGTGTTACTTACATGATCGCTTATAAATATCTATTATAATATATTAATCGATCCCTAAATATTTACCTACCTGGTACTTCTGCAACTCGCAAAATTTCAGTGGCGGCAGCATTTTCTTTAAAATATTCCGACGAATAGTTATGATCTGTAAAAAATACTGTTTTTGTAAGAAAAAATACATATAACTACATATCTTCATAAAATATCATTTCAAGATATTTGTCCCTATTGTTGAATAACTTAAATTGTGCTTACCACTTTGCAATTTCCAATGAAATTCCATATTTCCTTCCACGCTATAAATTATACCTTCAAATTCGTAATTAGCGGTAAACACTTCCATTTTTTAACACCTACGTAGCGAACTTTTGTGCTTACTAAGCGATGTACAAATGCGCTATGTAAAATGGCGACCGCTCCAACTGAGCAGCTGAGTAAGCGGTCGGGAATTTGTACATTCAGCGGAATTTTAGTCAACTGTTGTGTCGGCTGAATGCGCTCATTGACTAATTACTATTAACAAAAAAAATTGACTTGCTTCATTTGTGAGGGAGTGTTAAATACTATTGAAGCAACCTGTATAATAAGAAATGTAATGTTGGTATCATTGAAAATATAAAATATGTCGTAATCCTTTGTTAACTGTAAGAATAGTCTGTATTTATTTAAAAAGTAAAGTATTAATCCACTCGACTACAATTTCTTAATAACTATAACAGATATGCTTCAACAAACGCTAGAAACAAAAAACAATTGCTTTTTCTTTAAACAGAAAACTACTGCTGACCAGTATCTACGCCAATTTTTTCATAAGCAGCTTATTAAAATAAAATACATAGATAGTATTGACAACATTTATTTTGGATATTTTATAAATTTAATATTTACCTAGTTTTTAAAAAATAAATTTTCATAATTACGACTGGATTAAAGTATACCAACTTTTCTATTATCACACCATTTGCTTTTGTGTTAAATCACAATGTTAAAATAAATACCCAGTTAGAATTAATAATACTGTAGATTATATATAATTCAGTAAATATATACCTTATTTTATTAATATATATTATTATATAGTACAGCAAAAACTGTATCAATTTCATGGCATAAAAGAGTAAAAATGTGATAAGTTTTCTCAATTAATACAGTAAATCTTTGGTGATAGCAAACATTAATATGGATGGCATCAATTATTGTTGTAATACCTTCCAGTCAAATCTTTGATTATTAGTGTGTGTTATAGGAGGGCAAGGGGTCTCAACCATATCCCACTTTCCATTACTATGACATAAAGTTAACAAACCGCAATAAGGTACCTTAGATAACAATTTTGTCATTTCGCCCGAAGCACGAGGTGCACAACCTAATAGGTCTCGTGAACAAACGTCTAGAGAGCATGCGTGAGCAACCAATAAAATGTTACCACTGGTTGACGAAGAAACTATTTTTTGGGTGACAAATGCACTTCGCATATAAAATTCCTCACAAGTCTCGTGAGTTTCCATTAGTTCTGTCTGAGGAACAACAGGTTTATACTCCAAATCAATATTATAATTTGCTGTTACTAATTCCTCAGGTGTGAGCCAGTCCGGCAATGATTCGGGATACCATACTAACCATTCAAACAATCCGGGCTCTAATTTTATTTTTAAAGAATCTTTTTTTCCTAATCCCCTTAGGACTGCATCACAGGTCTGTACACAACGAAATGATGGAGATGAGAATACATGAGTAATATCTACATATGCATTTCTCAGTGCCTCGCCCGTTAATAAAGCTTGGTGTATACCAATTTGGGTTAAGGGAGTGTCTTTCATATAGCCTCTAGGTCCTAACTGACGTATCGGTAACTGTAGAGGCATATTAAGGTCTTTACGTACGTAAATTCCAGTTTCATCAAAGCAGTAGGGTATCCATGTCCCAAATGTAAAATCAACTCGTTCACCATGACGCATTATAAAGAGTTTTTGAGGAGCACTACTTACAAGAGGGTCCTAAAAGATAAACATATACATGAAATGTTTAAATTCTATTACACATACAAATTCGGTTCCCTTATTCTCCATTGTTATCGAAATTTCTTCGTTTTCTGCAGAAGTGCCAGAATCAACTGTACATTCGACTGGATGAGATACATCATCTTTTATCACCGCAGATACTTCTTCAATAAGATTTTCCATTTCTGCTCGATCCTCTTTAGTCTCAGCCATAGTCGTCTTCAATCGACTATGCTTTAAACCAGTTCCAAGGTGTTTAAAATGCGTCAGACTATTTTTATTAAAAGTATCTCCAATGAAATTGGTGTGGTTTAATGAAACCTTACGATGAAGAGTCCAAGCGTCAGATTCTGCTGTTCTCTCGCTGTAACTTTCAGGCAAAAGACCAGAGCAACCAGTTAACCAGGATGTACCTTCTACCCATCCATCTGGACTGTTAACTAAAGCTTCATTGCTTACGTAAACGTAATCACCACTTATTAGTTCGAGTTCATCAGATTCAGATGGAACATAAGGATGAATTACCTAAACATAAAAAATTATTAACACTTTTATATAGTTATTGCTGACTAAATGTAATATTTAAAAAAAAAATCAAATTCTAAGATTAAGAATTATTTTACCAAACAATGATTTACTGAGTTGGGGCAATACATACAAGTTTAAGTCTTCTCATTAATAAGATTATGTATCGAAATTTGGAATAAGTAATAATAAGCAAGGACAAAGTTACGAAAATATCATGCTGTTTTGTTTGTAAGCTTCCGTGGCCTCGTTCAACGGTTTATTGTTTTCCGGGCTGGTTGCCCGTCAAGCGTCATAAACCGACGACGTGTCATAAACCAAGTATAATGCAGCTTTGACGGAGAACGCCACTTCTGCAATTTACTCATTTCAGACGCTTTTGGTCAACTGATACCTCCTACCGATGCGTATAGGCGTATTACTTGAATTTAGATATCGTGAAAAGAGAATTGCTGATATAAATGTGCAACGATGATCAATATAAAGCACACAAATTGTATAAATATACATAACTGGCGTTTAAAATGTTCTTGACATGAATTCAATGAACTAATTTAGACATTTTGATCATAGCATAATCGGAACAAATTTCAATTTGGAAAATAACTGTCCAAAGTAATTGTAAGGATCTATTCTATAGAATTTTTACTCGATAAAGGCACAATCGAGTTGTTCGTACGCCATACAACCTGCTGAACATGATCGCTCGACATACTAAACTGCATTGTGTTAAGTAACAGAGAGCAGCTCACATTGACGAAGTTCGTACCGATTTATCGTACTCAGAACTGATAGCAACGTGTAAAAGATTGATGTGTCGAATCTTTCGTTTCCGCTTGCGTAATGGTCCGGTCGCCGAGCCATGTGACCTTGAAATAGGGAACAACTAAAGTTTTATGATTAATTCTAGTATTATTTGATATAGTGAATCATAATATGTATGATGTCGGTTTAAATATTGAAGGTCAAAGTTCACGAGGTCAAAACGTAGAAACCTCCCATTTTATAGCAAATTAAAAAAGAGTCGGTTGACCAAAATTAAATATTTGCAGTTTCATAAATGTTTGTTTTGTTTTATTTGTTTATTAAATTTTTTTGCAGGTTAAACATGTCTAAAGATAACAAACGCTGCTTTTTTTAATTACAATCGTACTGATTCACTAGTAACTGGTAGAGTAGATCGACTAAAGAAAATTACTAAAACGAGTAGAGAGCGAGTCCCTTTGTTCTGTGCACTCTTAACATTTCGAGCAAAAATAAGTTTTGTGTAGCATAAAAGACCGTCCTTCTGCTGCATGTAGATCACTTGATCCTTCCATAACACGTACGCGAATCTCATCTCCCCATTCGTCACCACGATTTTGGCAAATTTGAATAATAATGTTTTTTTTATCTAAGTCACCACTTTTTTATTCAATCTTCTGCACTCTCTGAAAGTATTCCATCGTTCTAGGTGTTTAGGGTCAGGTTGCAGACATTAATGCCCGCAAAAGAAACAGTGCACATAAAATTGAAAGCGCTCATAGAATCGTCTGGTACGCCTGGGTTCACGATTGCTAGTTTGAAACTGTTGTTCACTTTTATTCTACACTGCACGTTCAATATGGTCCGTGGATGTATAGCTGCTTACACAAACCTTGTGAAATTGCAAATTCTTTAAACTCCCACCTTGTAAACCATTTTCAATTTGCGTATGGATGGTGTCATCACGCTTCTTTCTACTGCTTTTAGAAATTTTCTTTAGTTGATCTACTCCACCAGTCACTACTGAATCAGTACGATTGCAGTTAAGGCGGTACTCCAGGAAAAAAGTTAAAAGTTGTCCACTGAAACAATCAAGTTCGAAGAAAGATACCGCTCTAAACCTGCAATAGTCTGTGGTGTTGAAAAAATTAATCTGACGTGTGTATATAAACCCTATGTGAGATAGAGGAATTATAGATAAGAAGTGATGACAAGTACTTTCAATGAAACTACTAAACGTTTTACAAACGTAAAATTAAACGTGTACAGTTATTGAAATACATACATAATTGCATGTTCAAATTTGAAACATCGTAGCAATATTCTTATCAATAATACTGCCGTAATCTTGCGTCAATCGGGTGTCGGAATGTGAAGTCGCCCTTTAAGATAAGCACGTCTAGCTTTTAATGCAATGCAATTTATGATAATTTAGAAAATAGTGTTTAAAATGCGATAAAATTTGAAACGTTTTCTTAAATTTACAGCTATTGTTTATATAAATATGTAGATAGGTATTCATCGTATTCATAATACGTAAATGACTCAAATCAGTTTTTCACAAATCTGGATTCGTGGGGAAATCTTTTTAAGGGATGGTTATTGTACTATTTGCATTTCAATGTAGATTGCTGGTGTCTGTTGGTTGATTTACAGGACTGCTTACAAAACTAGTCCTTTCAATATTTATAAAACTATGTTCCAAGTAGCCAGTGGCGGCTTCTCTATTAGGTCATTCGGACAATGACCCTCCAAAATGAATTAGAAAATTATTTTATTTACTTTAAAATTACAAGAACCCGCGTTTAAATCAAATTATCAGCGTTTGAATTTCAATTTTCATTGTAAGCGCAACAGATGCGAAAACTTACGAATTTACCCGAGGCTGTTGTGTTTTATAGTCCCTGTGTATTATATTGTATTATATAATGCAGCCGAATCGTAAATGATAATTATTGTAGTCAAGAGTGCAACACACATAATACAATCTTATGCGAATTAGAAAAAGACAACTAAATGGTTTCTGCGGTTGTCAGCCGGGTCGCATTTCGCGTACTCAATGCTATGCTTACGTCATTTATTATTATCTCCGCAATACGTGTTTGTAAAACAAAAATGCTGGAATGCACATTTTTTATCTCATACGACAAACTTTGCACTCGATTTTTTCGTTTGATAATATTCGTTTGTAACCAGTGTCAATGACTTTCACAAGTTAAAAGAAAATTAATTATATTTAAGTACATATTACCGTTTTTGTTTAATAAAAAAATAAATCGCTAATAATAGTTTAAATTTTGAAAGACGTTTAGAATTTAAAACCAATGGTTGTCCTCGGCCTTTACTTCAAATTCGATAAACAAATAAACAGAAAAATAAAGAAGTACACCGTAATTTTAAAGAATCTATGTACGATTTATCAGAATGGATTTGTGGATGTGAAGAAACATGGAAAAATTTTTAATTAAAAACATTGTAAATTTTAATGAACTTGTTATCGATCATTTTGCTGATTCTAAAGATAGACGAATAGATCTTAAATATAAATAGCTTTAATGCAAAAAAGTTTTTTTTTACTTTTTGTGATAATTGCGTTTTTCTGAATATTTCAAAATGACCCTCTGGTATGATTGACCACCAGCCGCCACTGCAAGTAGCAAATATTGTAAATTTTATTAGTACGTAATAAACAACGGTAAATTTAAAAGCTGGATATTTCGTGAGAACTGTAATTGTACCATGTATATCGAAAATACCAATAGATAATTGTCGGTTTCTTTTAAGAAACGTTGTCTTTTGTATTGTACTGTATACTTATATATATAAATACAACTACACCAAATTTATTCAGTCTAGTAGTCAATTTAGTCGAAGTAAATTTTAAGTCTCTAAGTCAAACAAGTACAAACGTAATATAACAAAATTACAGTAGTGATGTCGCCGTTAACTTGTGCTAAACGGAAAAGTACTTGAAATAAAATGGCTAAAATCAGGAAACGAATTTCAAAAACTCATATAAGTAAAAAAATCAAGACCGTTAGTGAAACTACTCCTAAGAAAATAATCGAAGTTAGTATCCAAAAAAAATACTTTGAGAGAAACTGCACCGGGCTTTTCATTTTGTACAAATGAGAAAATTTCTGGAAAAGAACAAAAATTACCTTTTGTTAATGGACGGCGTATAATAAATATCGCAACTTTTTTTCAAGATATCATTTCATTTCAACACAATTATTTAACTGTACAAATAATAGTATGAAAATAGTTAATGAAAAATTGGCGGGTTTACAAAGCAAAATTATCATAAAATGTACAATATGTCAAGTAGAATAAATTATAAATACCGACCGTCTATTTCAACAGGAATTGGTTTTTTGCAATTACATGAATTTTTTTTCATTTGCGATATTTCTTCTATGACTAAAAATGTTTATTTGAAAAATCAAGATATAGTGGCAAATTTTACAGAAGAAACTGCATGGAAATTAATAGAAAGTGCTGGCGCGGAAGAAAAAAAATTAGCTATAGAAGCAGGAGGCGTTGACAACAGTAACATGCCTGTAATAACTGTTATTGCTCTGTCGGGAGTAGGATAGTAGGACAAAGAACTGGAAAAGAGTTATTTTTGGGAATAAGAAATGAGTATTGTTGTGTGTGCGCACAAGTCCAATCAAAAAATACAACCGTCTCCGAACATAAGTGTTATAGAAATTGGAATAAACCGTCTACAGGAATGGATTCTGATATCTTAACGTATTCGATGTGGCATAATAGAAGCACAAAATTTTGTGTTATGTGACAATATGTCTGATTAACAAAAAATTCAAAAATTAAGATTCAAAATATTAAATGGTCCTAATCACGTATTGACTACCCATTTTATTGCCAATGAAAGGGAGTCGGCTGACCAAAATTAAATATTTGTAGTTTAATAAATGTTTATTATGTTTTATTTTATTCATTTTTTGCAGGTTAAACATGTCTGAAGATACCAAACGCTGCTTTTTTAACTGCAACTGTACTGATTCACTAGTGACAGGTGGAGTAGATTGACTAATGAAAATTGCTAAAAGCAGTAGAAAGCGTGATGACACCATCCATACGCAAATTGAAATTGGTTTAGAAGATGGGATCCCGTGAACTTTAACCTTCGATATCTAAAGTTGCCAAGGATGTCACTCTGGCACCCCACATATTATCATTCAGTATATGAAATACTACTAAGATCAAACATAAAATAATAGTTCTACCTTAATTCAAGGTACAAGCCTATTTTCTCATTTGGCGACCAGACTATAACAAGACACAAATTTTCCCACAATGAAAGTTATGCCACGACCCTTAATAAACCAATATTTCAAATGCCACGGGTCATAATTTTTTGAGTTAACGAATGCTTTTTTATTAACAAGCTGAGTTAATAATCTGTAAAGATACAGTATGGAAACTAAATACAGAGTGTCCAAAAATTGCAAGGAAATATAACGTATTATGGTAAAAGTCAAAATAAGTCGATTGGACCCTATTTATATCTATACCAAAATGTAAAGTTTGTCCATGAGAACAGTTCAAAGTCTAGTAGTTAAAAAATCAGACTTTTCTACGCTGTTCAGAAATGTGTGAAACAAATTCAATGAAATCTGGCAAAAGTGCATTTTAGAGGATTACCCTATTTTCGGTAATAATAAAGAAACAAAAATTGTAGAAGGTATAAAACCGCTCTCACCCTCTTGTATTTTTTAAAATTTTCTTAGGAGTGGTAATTCGGCTCTAAAACTACAATACGTGATCGTTTTATTTCCCAGCAATTTTGGAGCACCCTGTATTAACCAACAACTAAAAAGTAATTCAACTTGAATCTGAAATTTAAAAAGTCGTTTTATAAACATGATAAAACTAGGCTACAGTAGAAACAGTCAACGATCAACAAATTTAAAACAGTAAAAAACAGATAAAAATTCAATCAGTAAATATGACCTATATTTCAAACATCGTTCAAAAATAAAGAAAACATTAAAATTAAATCATTATTAATACGTTTATGACATCGTAAAACGTACATAATAGTTATTTAACGAACAAGGTTGTTAATAATAGTGATTAATAATCGCGACATTTTAACGACGTGAGCGAGTGTAGCGAGCGAACGCGTTATTATTGTCGAGATTATTAGTCGGTGATTAATAAACGAGTTAGTTTTAACGTTTTTCCGTTGATCGTATGTTAGTAAAATGTATAAAATTATAAGGAAACGAAAGTATACGTTACTCGTTGTTATATATAGTAGTCGCGCAATACCGTTAAATCAGTGGTTGCTAACGATTTCATTGGTTGCTATACAAAATTGTTCATTGATAGAAAACGTGTTTTAATTAAAACAGTACTAAAAGCAAAATAGTATTTACGTCATTCACTATAATGCTTTTAATTAATAAAAATTTTGTTATCAACTGCATTACACTTACCTTATGTACTTGTTTCCCACTAACCCGTGGATCTCTGGAGTATAGGCGCAATTCCCACTCATTAGAAATGTGTGGATCGAGTTCTTCAACCAATCCTTTTAATGACGTGAATTGCGAATTAGGAAACTGATAAGCCAATGTCAGATGTAATGACTTAACGTGTGGTTCCAAACTTATAGCTAAAAAAGGATCAATAAATATCAGTTGTTTTATACCGAATTAAATAACTTTAAAAATACAATGTCTACTTTCCTACCTAAGTCTAATAATACCAATTATTTTAAACTCAATAAGCTAACTTTTAATTGAACTAATATATAAAGAATATTAACCTTGACATTATTTCAAAAAAAATATTTTATCGAATCAAATCAAAACCACGATAAGATTAAAATTAAAAAAGAAAATACCCTAAACATATAGCACTTCAGTGTCTTTTTATAAATACACTTTTAGAAGTTTTGATACTGCAGATTGATTATAAAGAATCGTGCAACTATAAATACGAGTAATACGACAGTGTTGTATTGAAACTTTATAGATACTTGCAAATTAACTTATTAGTAAGCAGAAGTAGAAACTTAGTTTTTCGTTTAGGTAAACTAGTTTATGAATAAGTTCTAAGCGGACGACTGCATATGACGACCAAAAGTTATCTTATTTAATAAAGATTATAATCACAAAGTAATTAACACAAACATGTATCTGACAGTAAATCATCCATTATTTGTTTCTAGCAACAAACATTTGTAACAAAGTCTGCCTTTGCCTCTTGAACTTTTACGTAAAGAATACAAACATGGAAAAAGCAAGGAACATCACACATAAGAGTGTATTTTAGAAGTCCTTATTGAACAGCATCTGAATAACACTAGCTGTACAGAATCAAATAAAAATCTACAAAATGGACAATCATTTTTAATGTTTTCCCTAAAGCACAAAAAATCAAGCAACAGTAGTAAATGATTACAATCTCGGTAACAAATAAACTAATTTTTACAAATAAAAGATACAATGAAATGTACTACTACAAAAACCACTGAACAGATAAAAGATAGAAAAATGTAATGAGTGCATACTGTAAGTAGACTAACGTAACGAATTCATAAAAAGCGAAAGTCATGCAAACTAAAGCCAGGAATGTAATAAGCATTTTCTATATACGCTACTAAATGTTTAAGAAAATAGTACAAGCGCCATAGTATATTTCTAACATAGAAGTGTCATAATCAATAAGTTTACCTTACAAAAACATTTTGTTATTAATGGATGCACCATTTTATTAATAAATTAGTATTCAATTAAATAAATTTATTTTTTTTATTTGTTGTGAATTTATTTGAATGAGTTTCTAACCGAGTCATTCAAATTCCCAATTCATTATCGCAATCAATAGGAACACCAAAATTTTCTTTACGTCATCAACAAGAAATAAATTATCAAAAACAAGCAACATGCAATGAATAGCGGATCTATTCATTCTAATATGAACTATTTCTCAAAATAGAAAAGTTGACCTAATTGTCGAGAGTATGATTTCAAGGTTTAAAAAATAAAACCACAACGTTTTTATTTTGTTTGTTTATTCGTGGTCGATCGCCAGTATTAGTGGTGCAAGTGTTATAGTAAAAACAAACAGGTTTTAAGTAAACGACCAGGTAAAGTTTAAAGTTCCCAGACGTACAACGTACAGTTAAGGACAGAACAAAGTGGTACAACCCTTACAGAAAATGTTGCTTTATTTTGGTTGTTACTGCTGGTTGCTAAAATTTTACTGACTAAAACATAGTAGTCATTAACTTCAGAAATGTCATCAATTTCTCAACGACACGTGTTTTGTAAGAATGCCACACGTTAATATTTTTGATAAAGGAAGAATAATTGCTAATGCAGAAAGTTGACAATCAATTACGCAGATTGCGCTACAATTTAACATTCACAAAAATACAGTGTTTAAATTTGTAAGGAAATGTAGAGATGAAGAAAATCTAAACAGAAATCCAGGATCTGGACGGAAAAGAATTTCAACTCCCGAACAAGATTTGGCTTTGGTGAATGTGTTAATAGAGAATCCATTTTCAACTGTGATTCTGGCCGCTGAAGATAGAAAATTTCCTAGGTCTACTCGAACTAGTCGCCGAGTTTGAGCTGCGTTGTCACGCAGCAACACAAAAGCCGAAATTAAATGTAGGATACAAAGAAAATGGATTTGCTTTACAACGTATGGGCCAAAATGAATATTTTTCGAGTACCGTGATCTTCTCTGATGAGAAAACCTTTCAATCCGGTTATAAATTCGTGTTTATCGACCCAGAAACACCAGATTCGATGAATCGTATGCAGACCCATAACCAGGCTCAGGAGGGGCATTTTAATTTTTAGGAGGGTCCATAATGAAAAAATGTATTGCTTTTCTGCATAACAATTGATGTATTACTTACCTGTTAGGTCGGCGAAAACAAAACCCAGAACGGACAATGTCCGTCCTGGCCCTTTCTAGCCACGGGTCTGGCCGTATATGTTCAAAAATAATAAGTGGCCGGTTTTCGTTTTTTTCGAAAATATTATAGTGCCTGCAGTGTTAGAGTTCTTTCCTGAATGGTATATCTTTTATCAATCCATCGAACTCATAGTTTGTTATAAATCGATATGGTGGAATACGATATTACTAAAAGTTGAATTATTTCAAAAACGGTTAAGAATTACAGATATGACGTGTATAACTAAATTTGCTTCAACTTGAATCAAAAATTTAAAAATTCATAAATAATTATTTTAATAAAACTTGTAGCTGTTGGAATTCTTGTATGCATTAAATATTTAAGGAAAATAGCAAGAACAGCCATAAAAAACACATATTCAAATTTATTTTAAATTACGTTTCGCCAGTTTGTATATAGGCTTCTTCAGATTTTCAATTATAATTCTTATTTAACATCATTCTTAAATACCTTGTTATATTTATAATATTTCTAAAATTAAATTTAACAAATTAAAATTAATATATGAAAGGATAAAATTTTTTTAAAACTTACCCAAATTTAGAGACACTTTTTTCCAATTAACTATTTATTCATTATTAATAACATTTTATGAAATTTTACGTCAAAACTAACTTATCCGTATACAGCCTTCAAAATTTTTATAATGTAATTGGATCGGAATTTAATACACAAATGGTAACATTGATATCTTACTCAATTGTTATGTACAAGTGAGAATTTTGTATTCAAAATACTTTTAACATTAAAATTTATATATTTACTTAACTTGTTTATTATCTATGTTTTAATTAGGTTATAAACTATTTTTATTTAGATTAATTAAGGATGAAATTATAAATTGAATTTAGATTATCAATATCAGTTTTATAATTAACTGTTGTATTATTTTTTTTTATTTCTATCATTTCATAAAGCATTCTTTTTTTTAAATTATTTTCAAAACGTAAAATTATTGGTGAACTAAAATTGAAATTATGTTTATTCTCAACTGAATGGTCAGACAATGCCGTGTTCGGAATATGTGGTGAAGCCTTTTTGGTTTTTATAGAGTTTTTATGTTGATTAATTCTTTTATTTAAATTTTGTTTTGTTTGTCCGATATACGTTCCCTTACAATTCGTACAATTCAGCTGGTATACCACATTAGCTACTGAAAGTTTATCAGTTTTATCTTTTAGGTTATTAAATAATTTTTTTTCTAATGTTAAATGATTTTTAAACGCAGTTGTAAGATTATATTTAAGTAGTTCTTTTTTTATTTGATGAGATAAGTAAGATATATATGGCAATGAAACATATATTTTTTTTTCTTTACAGTTTAGATCATTATTGGCATTACTAAGATTTAAATTTATTTTATGTTCTTTATTATTTTTTAATATATTTATTCTTTTTTTAATATTTGCATTTATAAATTTTAAGGGAAAACTATTTTTGGATAAATTTTTTTAATTGTTTTTATATTTTCAAAATGAAATTTAGGCGATGATAAATTAATAGCTCTATCTGTTAAATTATTAATAATACTTTTTTTATATTGAAGTGCAGTGATTGAATTAAAATTTATGTATCTGTTAGTTTTTATATTTTTTCTGAACCAGTTAGTTTCAATTTTATTGTCTAAGTTTCTACTTAATGTCAAATCTAAAAAATTTATTGATTTATTATTATTTTCTTTTTCAATTGTAAATTTTAGTCTGGGGTGAAAGTTGTTAAAATCATTATAAATTAGGTTTATTTTATTTTCTTCAGTTGCTATTATGATATCATCTACATATCTTTTATAGAATGTTATGTTATTTGTTTTTTTCAAATACTCTGTTTCTAAACTTTGTAACACTAAGTTTGCAATCGTACTAGATAGTGGTTGACCCGTTGCAATTCCAAATTTTTGTTTGTATATGTTTTTGTTATAAGTAAAAAAAGTTGAATTAAGAACAAAATCTACTGCATTTATAAATTCAGATAACGGTAAAGTTGTAAATTTTTTAATTTCGTTCCAATAATTTTTAATTGTATTTAAAGCTAAATCAATTGGTACATTAGTATATAGTGACACAACATCTAATGAAAAAAGAACGTGATTGTTTGGTAAGTTCACTGTATCAATAAATTTTTTAAACGTCCAAGAATCTTTAACACTATAATTATTAGTTAATGTAATATTTAACAAAATATTAGATAAATATTTTGACAGTTTATAAATAGGACTCATATATGACGCTATAATAGGTCTAAGTGGTTGATTTACTTTATGTAATTTAGGTAATCCATATATTCTAGGTAATAATCCATTGTGTGATATAAGATTTTTGTATGTAGTTTGATCTATATAATTTAGGTTAAGCCATTTTTTTAAAATTTGATTATTAAAATTTTGCATTTTAGTATTTGGGTTTTTATTTATTAAAGTATATGTTTCCTTGTCATTTAATAATGCTAAAATTTTTGAATTGTAATCTTTTTTATACATTATTACAGTTTTTTGTGTTTTATCTGCTTTAGTTATTATTATATCATTATTGTTTTTTAGAAATGTTTTGGTTAATTTTAATTTGTGTAAAAAAATATTATTTTCAATTTGTTCATTTGGTTTTAAGATTTTATTTTTATTTCTATGTTTAAAATTGGTTAGAATATTGTTAATAGAAGATCTTACTTATCTCATCAAATAAAAAAAATCTTACAACTGCGTTTAAAAATCATTTAACATTAGAAAAAAAATTATTTAATAACCTAAAAGATAAAACTGATAAACTTTCAGTAGCTAATGTGGTATACCAGCTGATATTGATAATCTAAATTCAATTTATAATTTCATCCTTAATTAATCTAAATAAAAATAGTTTATAACCTAATTAAAACATAGATAATAAACAAGTTAAGTAAATATATAAATTTTAATGTTAAAAGTATTTTGAATACAAAATTCTCACTTGTACATAACAATTGAGTAAGATATCAATGTTACCATTTGTGTATTAAATTCCGATCCAATTACATTATAAAAATTTTGAAGGCTGTATACGGATAAGTTAGTTTTGACGTAAAATTTCATAAAATGTTATTAATAATGAATAAATAGTTAATTGGAAAAAAGTGTCTCTAAATTTGGGTAAGTTTTAAAAAATTTTATCCTTTCATATATTAATTTTAATTTGTTAAATTTAATTTTAGAAATATTATAAATATAACAAGGTATTTAAGAATGATGTTAAATAAGAATTATAATTGAAAATCTGAAGAAGCCTATATACAAACTGGCGAAACGTAATTTAAAATAAATTTGAATATGTGTTTTTTATGGCTGTTCTTGCTATTTTCCTTAAATATTTAATGCATATAAATAATTATATTTATATTTAAAAAATCAAAGTTTTTGTATGTCAAATATGCAAAAAGTTTTTTTTTTGCCGCAAGATGCCAGTTTACTTTTCCAGAACGTTGAATTACCCGGTACATTGAATAAAAATAAGTAGTAATGAAGACCGGTTAATTATTAATATAACTACAAAAAAAATAGGATAGGAAGATGTACCACCGTATAAAGAACGGATGGTAGCAACATGTTGACATAAACCGATTACAGCACCACAGTTCACGAGATCCTGAAAATCCCCAGCACATTAGACAAAAAACTGTCCCACTTTTTTTTGTCCGTAATGTATCAAATAGATTAATAAACTACATGGTCTTTCAAGCCAGATATGAGTATATATCGATGGGTTATAGCAGAAGCATCCTACGTCCAAAAAGTTTATTTTACAGTAAAGCACAAAAACTATCTTTGTAAAAATAGTTTACCATTTCACTATAATTATCTAAGCGTATTTTGATGACTTTTGTTATTTGGAATGTATAAAAAATCTGTTAAGTACCTAATAGTGATAAATGAGGACATATGATACCATAGTTTCCTAAATTAAATTCTATGAACAAAAAGTATTTCTCGACACAAGCTACTTTGGTGTTAGTGTGTTTTAGGATTTACAATCTACCTTGAGCTATGATAGCCCTGCAGTACATTTCTGACATAGTGAAGGCAACATGAGCTTAATAACCTCGTTTGTAACAAAAATAGACATAAATGGTTCTGCTCTAACCCAGCGATATTCAATATGTGTATAGTCAACATTGCTATGTTTCCAAGGTGTTTCCGATACGATGTTTCAAGACTGCTAGAGATAACACTCCAAAACAGATCCGTCGAATTACCAAATATAAACAAAGATGGTTGAATCGATCTTAAATATGTAGCTTTTAGTTAAATTTTCTAGCATTAATAAATATTGATCAACCTGTAGACACGTGGAGCGTTTCAATTATACTACATTGATTAACAAGCAAAATAGATTATAATATAAAACAAGTTGCGAACAAAATCAAAGGACACTCAAGATCCATCAGTACAAGAATTTATAGATTTTCTAGCAAACCGATGTAAAATATTAGAAACATTAGAATACAAATTGCGCAAATTCAAATAGTAACACAAGATTAAACGCGAGTTGTAATCGTTTACAAGAAATTAAAAAAAATAAAAACAAGTACTAATTGTTTAGGTATTAGCCACTGACATCAACGATAAACTTACAATGCTTAAACAAATGCTAAAATATAATAGTTGCTTAATAATTATTGGATTAATAATTGGTTATCACAATTTACATTTCGCAAAGCACACATCCCTGTTTAACGTTTCTCAAACAGTGGACATCTTGTTAAGAACGAGCATATTTATAGATCTTCTAAGAGAGGACAGATTAAACTTCAAAAAAACTAAACAATATTGCAAAATATAAAGTAAGGATAAGTAAATTATATCAAAGTATATTATTGCATCAAATTGGATGTAAAAAAACTTTAAATAGTGTGACATCAAGCGCATTTTATCAAATTAAAAATTCGATTGCGAAATACAATTTATCAAAAACTAAACGACTACGACGCAAATCAGTACTGTTCTGTCAGGAAAAGTGACAACCGTGCCTAATCTCCCCGGTCAAAAAAGCAGATAGAGTTATTCTAATTGTTAGTATGTAAAGGTTGTAACCATTTGTTATTATTCTTTTCTTTTGACACCATAATCGGTGGCATTTTATTCCAATTTTGTAGTAAAGAAATCTTCGCATCTAGTATCTAATCTTTAATATAAATGAACCCAACATAACCTGGCGGCAGTGACTATATACAATGAGAATTTTAAACCCACTGACGCGACGGTAGATTTTTAACCGTCGTTCAACCGGACATTATACAAACGGAAACGGCCCTAAGCCCATTTATAGATGAATGGGCCCTAAGCCCATTTATAGATGAATGGGCCCTAAGCCCATTTATAGATGAATGGGCCCTAAGCCCATTTGTTGATGAATTAATGCAAGTTGGTAGACGTTTACGAAAGTTACCAAATCATATATAGGTCATCAAGTTACTTTACCAGCAAAACAGGTATTCACTAAATTATTAATTAAATACGAGCGCCATCGTAATTTGCATACAGGTACACAACTTGTATTATACTGGTTCATTAATGGTGATTACAGAGTACGTTAGTATTATAAAATATAATAAGAATCGACTGTGCAGGTTCGTTGAATTTCAAGTTCGGTCAAACTAGAAATAGAGTTATTGCGAAAGCGTACATTTGCATAGTTATGTGTTTAGCCACAAAGATAATTTACATGGAATCCAAGATTACCTCAAGGTGTTGCAACAAAAACACAAATTAAAATTTACTAAATGCACCAACCTCCTAAAGGGATCGCTAGTAGTACCGGTGGAAACACTAAAAGAAGAAAATCAGCCTGCACATCAGTGGCTCTTGACCCGTGTGCGTGTTAAAACCATGAGTGGCAATATTAACACTTTCAAAAGTCTAATTAAACAAAATTATTAAAAAAAAAAAACAATACATTATGGATTTAAAAACGATATTTTCTTACCCATATAATGCCCATATTATATTTTTGAAAATCCGGGTTGTATTATCATTTTGACTAATAATTTTTATGGAATGAATGAAAATGAATTATGAAAGTTTTAATATAAAGTCAACATTAAGGTTTCCACGGTTGCTTAATAAAGATTTTTTTTGAAATTGTCAATTTTTTGAAGTATGAAAACAGTTATTAATAGTACAGCCATAAATAAGGTTATTTTGAGAAACTTTGCTAATATTAATCGAGATTGCAATAATGATAAGCAAATAATTCAAAGTAAAACCGAGTTGGTTCAAAGCCTCGTAGTAAAACACAAACGCATTTTAAACACACAGAGACCATGTTATCATAAGGCAAGGTAAAGCAGTGTTCAGAACCCAGCGCCAAAAAGAGTTCAAAAAACTTTATTTTATTATTATAATATATCTTAATTTTAAATAATAGAATCACAAACTGTAAATGCAAGGAAACTGTTATTTTATAAAATTCTGTGAAATGGCATCAACAAATTCTATATACTAGAATGAATACAGAAGTCAGAGGACTCAATAATGTGTCATTAGACTTCATTGATGATGACAAATTTATTTTATTATACTGCCAGTTTGTTATCAGTAAGAGTAATATGCAAGTATCAAAATGTGACAAAATGCAAATATCTTTGATTTCAATTGTCGTTTATTATTAAATGAACAGAAAGTATTAATTGCGACATATGCACATTAAACTTAAACACACATTAATTGATGATTTTTTAATAGCCAATTATAAAATGAACTTCTAATTATATTTTTGAACTTCATATTTTTTCTGCAAAAGTTTTTATACCGTAATCAACTTTTCTTGAAATGCTAAGATTTTAATAATCAATTTGCAATCCTCAATTGTATAATTTTTTAAGGTTCTTTATTTATTTTACAACAAACATTGTTGAGGCAACCTCAGTCTACTCGTCACCCACTTACCGAATGAATTGTCAAAATTTACGTAAATAGGAGCATAATTAGTTTTAGTAATGTTTGTTCTATGTATTATTTCTAAACAGATTTAAGACACTGCCGTAAGATACACCTCTTTGTGAAGTTCTAAAATTAATCTTTTTTTCGAGATACATACTTAAAAAAGTGTATGAGTATTTTAGACAGAACAGGTAAGAGGTGTAACACAATTCCTGCTGTTTAAAAAAATTGACTATTTCCATTCTAATTCCAATAAAACCAAATTTATTAAAATCGGTTCTTAATACAGATTCGAATGTTACAAATAAGCAATATATTTAGCTCGGTCAAGTTAGCCTTCAACTTTCATTTTCTTTAAATACATAATATTCCAGTGTAATAAATTGTGCTCGTTTTGTGCTAATATTATTTTTAATTGTGCTAAACTCTAAATTAATAAAAAAAATTAAATAAATCCTGCGGGGGTTCACTTAACCGCTAGCCCCCAGTTTTTTTCACATTTTTACTGATACTTTAATTGTGCCGTTATTATTTTTAATTGTTAATAAAATTATAACCAATCCGGGTGCTAACTTGAAACAATCTTTGTCAAACAAAGTAGTTTGGCATAAGGATGATCGATGTTCAGCAGTAGGTACTTAGTATCGATGTTGAGAGACCAAAATCGCTGTTTTGACATCGGTAATGAATAAAGGTAAACATCGATTTTATCAAACGTCGATGTCTTGCTTTTGATAATAATGCTGTTTTTTGTCGTCGATCATCCTTAGTGCATTCGTACGTTGAAGTGATAAAAAAAACACTTATTGATGAGATTTAATTATTGTGCCAGAAATGAAACTATTGTGGACTTCAAATTATATGCAATTTACCAAACAAGCGTGCTCAAAATTAGATACTTCTCAAAATAATGTTTCGAAAAGAAAGCTTTTCAAAGAACAATAGATGCAATTACTAACAGCTGATAACAGGTAGTTATGTAGGTATTTACTATTGTTCGTCAAAAGATTAAAAAAGTCTTCATGTAAAATTTTAATAAAAAGAAGTTAACCCATTTGTGATGTAATAACAACCTGCCACCTCGCCCTCTACATTTAAAATGCTTAACCTCATTTTTGTCTACCAAATATGATCTACAATCATAATAATTGTAAGATATTGCGCCATCTGACCAAATGGTGCAAAACACGATTATTTGCAGTACCTATTGTGTAAAAACCAGAAGACTTAGCTATAAAACATTCAAGTAACATTGGATAAGTAATTAACAAGTACATTTGATGTGAAATTAAAAAATATGGCGTTCTATTTAAATGAATCAAGTTATAGCTACTTAAGTTCCTTAACTGATAGGTTATTTTTAAACACTCTATATAAGTGTGAAGTTTAGTACGTAATTGGAATATAAATGACTGAATACAGTGGCGACTGGTCACCAATGCTGTAGGAGAGTCATTTCAAGAGTAAAACGTAAAAAACACATTTATATTTAATAAATGTTTTGTATTTATGATCAATTTATCTATCTTTGAAATAAGCATAATGATTATTATTGTTTACAATAATAATACTATAATCGTAATTTTCTATTTTTTCCTGTATGTTTAAATTAAAAATACGTAAATCCAAGTTTAACAAGAAAACTACCTTAGGTATAATAAAAACACTTTATTATACATTTTTTGGGTGCACCCCTGTTTAATTTCAAGGTTGGCCTTGTGTGTTAAGATATGTTGGATAAGATATAAAAATAACGATAACGCTATCTCTGTGTTTAGGTATACCTCTCTTTACAACTACTTGACCCAAGACAAAATCCTTATAGTCAAGAAGTAGAAATGTAATGCAAAAAAAAGATAACCACAGGTCATTACCTTTCAACATCTACAGTAAGAGTCAGAAATCGATAAAGGCAGCAACGTTAGGAGTTACAAGAAAAGAATACCAAATGCCACAATCAAACCGAGAACACGAGGTTCAAAGCATCGCAAAATCAAATGGAGGTGGAGACTGGATTAAGAGACCCCACAACTGATAACAATGGAAAAGATTGGAGAAGACCCATATTTCGCAGTGGACGTTAACCGGTTAATAGAGAGAGAGAGAGAGAAACTATATAGCAGAAAATGTTACCGATAGATGATTGACTTCAAGATTTATGTCAAAACTCCGCTTTCACCCAAACTGCTTTTAAACAAGATAAACCATTATCAACACATCCGAAAGCATGCCCAAGAAAAGTTACAACCAACAAAGAAAAATATTGTAACGGTTACGGTGTAAAAGTAAACTGTGTCAAGAAGAATCGCCAAGTTCCGATATAGAAGATAATCCAGAAGAGTCTGACGAAGATAATTATGTTGCTTGTTTAGAACCAATAAATTTTGAAAACATTTAGAATTTTAGTAACATCAGAAGTCAGATTAAGTGTTTGTAATGATTTTTGGTAAAAGTATTTAGTAGAAAAGATTAATGACATTGCAGATAAGTTGAAAATAAAATATTTATTTAAAAAAAATTTACAGGTGAGATTTATTTAATTTTTCTGGTCAACAAGATGGGTACACTGAAGTATGGTTCCTCATTTTATGAATGGAACAGCAAAACTAAAGGACTGTATTCGAAAAAAAAACACAATGTTACGTGGTCTTAAAAAAGAGTGCATATATGCAAAAGTGTTCAAAATATGATACAAAAACTTAGAATCCATTATCTTTTGCATGCTCATCTAAATTGTTTACCCAAAAATCTTGAACAAACGGACGAAGAACAAGAACAGGCATAAAAGAATGGAACTAAACTATCAAACATGATAGCCGAGTACTGTTGACATGAATGTGCACAAAAGCAAAACGTGTAGTAAACGTCTTATTTATAAACGTTTCAGAATTTCAATGAACATCAATTGTATTTATGTATTTTTTGAAACATTTGAATGTATGTTATAAATTTTTAATTATTAAATGCAATAAAGTTATAGGTACTATACGTTCGTTTTTTTTTTTTTAATTTCGTAAATTCGGTTGTATTTAGATACCATAAAAATCTAAATCATGTTAAAATCACATCTTTAGTCTATATTGCTTATTAAAATTCAAACCCCACCAAACAAACTGAAATTTTTCAAGTGGTGTAACCTGAGGTGTAATGTATTAATTAACAAGATTATGATATTGCTGCAAATAATCAATTACAAAACATTATTCAAGCTTGATTGAAAGGAATATTATAAAGCAGCTAAAAACAACTTTCTATAAGAAAATAAACCATGTCTAGAACTTTTTACATAATGCTAATTACATTTTTAGTTTTAAACCAAGTACTGCAAACTATATTTTTTTTAAACTTTACTATTTTCTAATTCTGGATCACTCATAATATTATATACCATACATATAATATAATAAACATCTTTAAAAAAACAAAAATTATAGGCATGTTATTGAAAAATCTCGTATTTTTACTGCAGAATTGTGTTAAGAACTTCTAGCATTAATGAGCTAATTAAAAAGCTTTTTATCGTTTGTGGATAGAACAGAAATTATATAAATAAGTTTAGCATAGAAAAGTAGACACTTTCACTGATATAGCATATATGTTTAAAATAAGCAATTGCCTAATAGTAAAATCTAAAAGCAGAATTCTTACATCTACTACCCCTTGGAATACAGCGAGCTGTGGTTGTAGTACACCAAGGAAAGCAGGCCGTCAAAGCATCAAATTGTTCATAAGTATCGCTAACAACTGAAAGTAACCAATACCATAAAGAAATATAGTCCATCTACCATAAAATACCCAACTATTTTGTTATTTTAAGAGCTAACGACAAAACTACACCCACTTAATATTTCACAAAAACACAAATTTCTTACTGGCATTGGAAACCTCCTTAACATACTGCATTGCAATTCTCTTCAAGTAGTCGGCATGTTCTTCCACTACAAAATACCCCATAAAGTTTGGCGAAATATAAGTTTCCAATTTTAGCGATTCATTCAACTGAGCTCCTTGCCTTTCCATCACAGATTTTAACGTCTGTTCTAAATGAAGTGCACTAGAATCAGGAGCCTAGAAGGAACAGATATACAAAAAGTACAAGCAGATTAATAACACAACCTTAAAAAATGACACCATGGTAATGTGTGGTGTAAAATTATGAGCACCATTCCATCCACATAACTCTAAAGATTTGCGCCAAAATCCTTGCAAGTATTCTAAGAAAGGTCCAATCGGACAAGCATATAAAATATATTCCCTGGGTAAAGCATCGTCTAATGAAGGATCATTTACATGAGCTAATAGCCAATCGGACGCTAACTGGACACCTCGATTACCCGTAGCCGCTAAAGCCTTTTCTCTGTAAAACACTTAATATTGTATAATATAATTCAAAACCTTATATCTTACGCCCTATGTTTTGGAAAACCCATTTGTAGTAAAATTTGTAAAGGACTTAAATGTTGCTTAGATATTTTTGTAGGGGTTGGATTTTTTCGTGGTGGAAGAGTTGCCATTCTTACTAAAATTTTGTTATTTTCTTTAAAAATGTTTAAAATGATTACACCATAACTGACAGTTAAGGTTATTATTATTACTCTTCATATGCGTAACAAGTGCGTCAATTTTTTTTTTAAGTGGTAATCCATAAATTAGCACAATTCAACAAACACTTACTTAGAAAATATACGAACTTTATTTTAACAATATCTATAAATTACACCTAAGAATAATTTAATCGTTGAAAAGCCCAAATACAAAATAAATTTCTCCGCTACTGTCTCTGTTGTATTTTAAAAATTTATTGTTTGAGGACGCCACTTACCCGGTAGTACTCGGTTTCATGTTTTTCGTTTAATTTTATTTAAAAAATCGAACTTAGTTTTAATTAATGCCTAATAACTAATACATAGATAATGGCGGGTGTGTTATTTGAAGATATCTTTAACGTTAAGGATATAGATCCTGAGGGAAAGAAGTTTGATCGAGGTAAGTAATAAATTTATTTTTTGAATAAAACGTTACTAATGCAATAACCATTACTTCATATTAGAAATTTAGGAATGTATTAACAAAATACGGTTTCAGATTTACAGTCAATACGAATAAATCAAAATTACATAAAACCGGTGCAAAACGACTGTAAAAATTTGAGGTTATCTTGTAATTCACTCGACGCATGCTTGATTAAAATGTGTTTTTGATATACGAGGTATATGTAGTAAGTTCTTCACCCGCTTAAACCCAAAACAGATTCTGGTTCCAAATAAGTTTGCAAATATATGTTAGTAACATTGTTACACCCGGTTTACATTTGTCAATTATTGACCAGTTTCTAGAGCTTAAAATTTACAAACAGTTAGTTGGTCAATTTCTAGTTACAGAATGTTCTGTTTTACACTTATCTTTATCTACGAATTCATCAATTTTCCGGATGAGTCTATCCAAAATCCTCGCCAAAAGCTAACCACAAACAATAAGTTCGTGGTATGTAAAAATATTGGTAAAACTAAACTGTAATTTACAAAGTCCCTAGAAATTACTAAAAAAGTGATCGAAAATAGAACATGTTTTAAATTTAGCTTAATTTCAAGGTCAGCGAGTTCTAGAACTCCATCAATTAATTGTTGTGTGTACAACAGATGTTTAAGCCAACTTACTAGAAAACTTATTCAAGAGCTAGAAATTGCTCAATAATTGACAAATGTTAAACGGGTGTGAAACTCAAATAAGTAGTGAAGTTAAAACTGTAACTAAGTATTAAAAACTTTACTCGTTACTCTGAAATTCAGTTTACCGAATAGAGATGTAAAACCCATTTTTCGTTTTGGTGTTGATACCAATGATTCTAGTCTTGTGTTTCTATCGTGTATGGTTTATCCGATCAGCTGACATGCTTGGTGTTTCAATTACATTACATAACTTCTCTGTTAAAAGTTCTGTGAAGTGGTCTCGAGTGTCGCTTCATTAAATTTCAAAAGGGTGTCTAATAATAAACGTCATAGAGTCTGTGATTGGACTGTTTACCAATTTGTCGTTATAATTATCTAGGCAGCATGAAAATCGAAGAAAAACATTAGTTCGCATTATTCGAAAGAGGTGTACTCCAGGGTGTGCTATTTTAACGAACGATTTTGAAAAGAGCTTTAATAGCAATTTGGCCGTTTAATAGCCCTGTGATACATCCTGGGAGCATTGATGCAGTGCGTTGCAAAAAAATTTAGAAAAAGGATAACTGCGAAATAATAGTCCTGCAGGCATAGACTAAACCAGATTAGATTAAAAAAATTTGTATGTCAAAAGATATATTTATGAAATTGTGTGTAATACTAGAAAATAAACTGAAGCCAAAACGTACAACCTTGCAACAACTTTTTCAGCTTTTGGTGTATCGCTAGCAACTGGTTCTTCATTTTTCTCTGCAATGTTGCTGCAACTAGTTTCAATCTGACTTTGTACTGTACTGTTGAAATTCTACAACACACATTTGGTTAGATATTGGTGGTTCAACGCTTAAGCTTCAAGCAAACTTAGAATTTTCAGTTTTAGAAAACGTTTATTCAGTCGAACCGTTTTCTGCTGCGAACAGTGTTGTGTTCACGCCGTCCAACTTTAAAAAAAAAAATTTTTTTGCTCTAGAGTTTTTTTTTTCTTTATATTAAAATCTTGAACGAAACTTTAGGAAATATCATTATCTGTGTATTTTTTGTGTTCGTTCGTTTAATGATCTCCTCGTTCAGATTTAAAGTTATCTTTTTACGAAGTAGTTTATAAATATATAGTCTCTTTATTTCGCATACCTATCCAACGGCTACTTTGTCCAACTCTTGTGTGTGGAATTGCCGTCAGATCAACATATTGAGTTTAGTCAACGTTAAAATCATCAGAATAATACAAATGTTAAGTATACTTTTAAATTAAAATTACCCTTGTTTGAATAATAGCGGGAAGTTAAATTCACTAACATAACGAAAAGTTTAAAAATTTTGTTTGTGTAACTTGGCTGAAGGTTTTTGCAGTTACACAAACAAAATGTTTACACTTTTCATTATGTTAGTGAATTTAATTTCTCGCTATTATTCAAACAATAGTTTGAACTTGCGTGGTTCAGATTCAAATTACTATTAACTAGGAGGAGTAAGTATCAAAGCCCAATTTACACTATAGAAAATCACTAAAAAAGTTACTAGAATAATTTTGCGGGAAATTTAAATTTTGCGATTTATAATTTATGTTCTTATAAAACTGTTCCTATTGGCATGTAATGTGGGTGGTATCTATAACATTATAAAAAATAAGATTTTTTGGTGTAATCCTAGAAGTTACTAAAAAATTGTTACCTAATGATAGACAAGATTTTTCTGAGAAATATAGGATATTTCCATCATATACAAACTGAGAAGTAAATAAAAGATTACTTAGTTAGGAAAAAAATGTCAACAATAAGATTTATTTGCATAAAATAAGTCAAAACTTTAAATTAATTTGTTTGATGAGAAACTATATAATATATAAGAATGTCCTGTACATTATGATTCCTAATTAGTAAATTTAAAACAATAATAAATTAAATTAATTATTAATCTAAACTCAGATAAACTGCTCTCGCCAAGGGAAATAATTAATGGTTAGATTATAACATCCATTATGCCATTTTTTCTTCTTCTTTAATAACATGATCAACGCAATTTCTCTAGTCAGTAGGTGTAACATTTTAAACGACTTGTAGAAATAGTTGTTTTACCTCCTTAATTTAAAGCTACAGTTTTTGGATGCAACTCTATTTTTTATTTTTGCCTATATCAATTCTATTGGGTTTAACTCACAATGATAAGGAGGCAACCTTTATACAATTATATTCTTCGTCTTTACCATTTTATCTGTTGCATACAAATCGAACTGTGGTTTATGTAAACGGATTAAATGTAGAAGTTCTGACCTAACCATATCTTCTGAGAAGTCTCTGTTCTTTGATCGTAACTACTTTTGCATGTTTTTATTTTTTGACGATGATGTTGGAACTTGTTCGAGTTTAGTGCTATGGTACAACGCATTGTTCATAACAGTAACAGCATTATCTGGTAATGTATTCAGAATTTCGGCAAACTATTCTCAAAAAACTGTAGCATTTATTTCTTCATGATAATCTGCTTTCAAAAAGCAACAATCCATTGTCAACGAAACCTACTACAGTAGATAAACATTTAATAAATGTTTGTCTTTTATTCAGTACATCCATATTTTTTCTTTTGTGTGACCTTCATTGAACCATGATATGACATATATAATATATGGCTCCTTCCTCCTTTCTATATTGTTTAACAGTTTTTATATATTTTCTTCACCAACAAATTATATCGTCAGGTTCAATTAAAATACTTTTTCAGTTACGTGTCATATATCTATTATTAAAAAAAAATTTTAGTCTCCATGCTTTGGATAAGTACTACAAACTTACTTGAAATTTATCTGCTTCATTAATTTATATAACGACGAAGAAGACATTTTAGCAAATGCGACTGATTATGTATTTCAATTAAAACTTTGTTCAAAGTAGGAGTTTCATTCTTATGAAAAAAAACTATATACTATCTGCCGTACTCGATTTTTAGTAGATTTTCTGAATGTTTTAATTAGTGATGGGAGGCCTCTACTTTGTTTTGAAGAAGAAAATTCCCCTTTTTGTCGATACTTTTTTATTGCACTATAAATAGTTGATTT
The DNA here is from genome assembly GCA_035610365.1 of Aquatica leii. Taxonomy (NCBI): domain Eukaryota; kingdom Metazoa; phylum Arthropoda; class Insecta; order Coleoptera; family Lampyridae; genus Aquatica; species Aquatica leii. The sequence continues at coordinate 108,091,221 of CM069432.1, forward strand.
AGTAAGACCTAAAGAAATGGCCGTTAATTTGATACCAGAATTAAATTCTAAAACTTCTTACCTAACGTTTCACTAATTTTGTGTACTACATAAGAAATTTTCATTTTTGAAGCATCACTTAAAATTTGCTTGTACATATTTAATATGCACTGTTTTTCGGGTAGAGATAAGTGACCCAAATTTAAACGCCTACGTTTTCTTAGGGGTGAAACGTTGAAAACTGTATTTGGAGCAGTGCAGCATCCATATTCTTATAAGAACTATTAATTCACTTAAGAATATCACAAAAAAGGTTTAAAGCGTTCAATTTAAAAAAATGTCAAATTTCTGTCAAACATCATTAATGTTTACAAAGGTTATGTTTCCCAAATTATTGCAATTTTGTGTGTGTAAATCAGGGTCAGCGTTAGCCAATCATAAGTCTAGAAATTACCGGGAAATATTTAAAACGCTTCTCCTAGTTAAAAAACAGACAATAACTATGTACGTTTTCATAGTTTTGTATACAATAATTAACAAAAATAATCTCTCTTATTCTATGTGAATTCTTTAAGAATGCACTCTCATGCTGGAAAGAGACATATATTTGTGCCACTTTTGCGTCCAGATGGTTGATCTAAGATTTACGTTTTTTAAAAATTTTGATTTTTAGATATTGAGCGATGTTTCGTTTTTTTATTCACTTTAGAGTGAATAATTTTCGGATTCTAAATGCTCTGCAAAATACATCTTTAGGGGATAAGTACGCTAAAATAAACAAAGGATAATAAAGGAAAGAGGCAGTACTACATATTAAAAAACGGTTTCAACGTATTAGTACCACCGACATCTACAATTTTGCAATGGATTTATTTATGTCACCTGATACTCATAATACAGATTTCTATAAAAACTGATACTAGCGGCATCTCATAGTTACAATTATTTATATTTTTATTTTCATAAATAAAATGAATTATTTTAATTTAAAATGCAATTTATTTACACAAAATCATATTCTTACATATAAAAAACATAAAACAAGTACATATTTTCTATCAGAAAATATAGAATTATTAACTGAGTTCATCCTATAACTAGGCAACTTGTGGTAGACTATTAATTATTGCAAGTTCAAGACAATTGTTTTTTTAATTAAATTTACAGTTTAAGGCTGGGGAATATCCTTGTTACGAAGACTTAAATAAGTAGATGGCGCAGCACGTACAATTTCTTAAATGTATTTCATACTCAAACCTTTTACTTAATTTTAACTATCTAACAATACAAAGTAATTGTGACAAAAGACGACTGTAACCAGCTTATTATTCAAAAAAAATTTTACAAGTGCATAGCAGGGGTTGGCAGGTATATTTTTCAAGATGATTCATTGCTCACTGTTGTATTGGCATGCTCGTTTTCGTTTTATAAATGGGCATTAGAAACTAAAAATGGTGTTATGAATCAATTATGGTAGATACAAAATAATGTCACTATATTGGTAAAATGCTAATTATGTCACACGTATAATGAGCAAACTAATCTTTTAATTTTCATTATTGGCATATTTAAATTTTGGTAGATGCTAAATAATTTAGAGGTAATAAATAAAGAGTAAACTGATGATCATAATTGTTTTATAACATGTTGCTAGTTACTTACGAACTCAAAGGGTTTCGTAAAAGAAAGTTATTTTGTTCTCTAAAGCCTAAGTTATCGGGTAATCTTACGATGCTAAATTGTTTTAGTGTTTTCACTAGGGCCCAGAAATTTTTATTTTCATTATATAATGAACATAAAGCACCATTGTGATTGATGGGTGTTTATATCTTCACGTAGAAGAGGCAATAAAAACCAATTTTTTTATGGCTACGGTATGTGCCTCAAGCTTAAGTGTGCACTTCTTTAGGCGACTGAAAATTGATTGACGGTAAGTGAACAATATAACACAATTACATAACTAAGAAAATTTTTTAACATATTGTTACGTATCTATTTATTAAAAACTAATTTATTTAAACTATTAAAACTACGTTTACTTATTATAGAAATATGTATACTTTTAAATTGACCGAACTACTAAAATCTAATAATAAAAACACTTACACTATAATTTATGTATAACCGTTGTATAACACTTAAGATAAGATTAGATAACGTCCTCGGATCTGTTTACACTATAAGTCACGTTCACTCGATTCGGTGTACACTGTTATTTATTTAAAACGCCGCGCGTGCTAACGATACGTATTTATTTCAACTTGATAATCTTAATACTGCATGCTTTCACATTCCAGCAATAACTGACCTACGATTTCCATCTTCGGCTTTTATAGACATCAGCGAATTCGTCTCGATCGTTCCTCACTTTTCGCTATATTTTCTAGAAACTAGATAACAGTTCTAGAAGGCTCTTGCATTTGCAAGTAATTTCTCGGACGTTTCACTGCCCCCTTCTTAGGACTGTTCTGTCCCAGAACAGGAGACTGGATGCGACACCGGTAAAAGGGATCGTGGCGATAGCGGCAGCTTCCTCCATTTCGGCAACTTCCTTGACCATAAAAGTAACAGTCAATGGACTTTTCCTGACCCAATACTCTCCTCGGTTGGTAACTACAGACCAACACTTGAACGCCTGTTCCTCGGAAGACGACCTCCAACATGTTTCGAACTGTCCTCCAATTCAATTGGTCTAAGCCACAACCAAGCTTGGGTACTGCCAATTTCTTAACATGATGGAACTCCATTTGTCTCTTGAGACTCCATAATGTTCGCCACAGATCTTTGTATAACGGCTTGACACGTGAGTATTTCTTGGTGACCAGATAGAAAACGAAGCGTCCGTCACCACGTAGTCCTAAAACCTTTCCGACTGCCGGTTGCTGTCTTCGTAATTCATCTAGCTGTCCAAACTTCTTTTTAAACACGACTGCAACCCCTTTGGACATGTCAAGCTCCTCGCTCACGCAATGTGCGATGGCGTAATCTTTGTGTCTGGAACAGGTCTTGTTGTTCCTCGGTGGTAACTCCGAACCTAGCTTTTCCAGAACCTCCGTATAAGTTCATAAACTTTTCGAACTCCATTTCTTCGATTGGATTCCTGGTTCTGCTACTTATTACTCTGGTTCGGACCTGAACTTGCGGATTGTGGTTATCGCCAGCAAACGGGGCTAGACGATCGACGTGGACCACTTTTGGCTTGCCTCTGGGCGGTTTTCGGATGCGGTATATAACGTCGTTAATACGCTGCACGACTTCATAGGGGCCCTCCCATTGCCTTTGCAGCTTCGGCGACAAACCACGTCTCCTTTGAGGGTTATACAACCAGACCATATCGCCAGGTTGAAACCCACCATTTTGCGCCTTGACGTCATATCTTGTTTTCATCCTGTCGCTGGCAATTTGTGTGTTTTTACGGACCTCTTCATGTACTTCGTCCAACCTCTTGGCCAGCTTGCTGACGTAATCTTCTCCAGCAACTTCTTCTTCCGGTCTTCGCCCAAATTGAAAATCGCATGGTAATCTTATCTCACGACCGAGCATGACACAGGATGGTGTTTGGCCTGTGCTTTCGTGAACGGATGATCGGTATGCCATTAAGAAAAGGTGCAAGTACTGATCCCAGTCCCTTTGGTGTTCGGACACTACCTTGGCTAAGTACTTGCCCATTGTTCGATTCATCCGTTCAACCATGCCATCAGACTGAGGATGAAGAGGCGTTGTCCTAGTCTTTTTAATTCCTAACAGTCGGCAAACTTCTTGAAACAGCCCAGACTCAAAATTGCGGCCTTGATCGGAGTGTAATTCCAACGGAACTCCAAACCGGCAGAAAAACTCCTTTACTAATACGTCTGCGACTGTAGCTGCTTCCTGATTGGGTATGGCGTAAGCCTCCGTCCATTTCGTGAAATAATCCATCGCCACCAGAATGTATTTATTTCCCGAATCGGATTCTGGGAACGGCCCTGCGATGTCAATCGCTACTCTTTCCAAAGGGCTTCCTACGTTGTATTGTTTCATGGGTGCTTTGCGCTTTCTCGCTGGACCATTTCCTGAAGCGCAGACTATGCATTTACGGCACCATTTCATGACGTCCTCTTTGCAGTTCATCCAGTAGAATCGTTCTCGCACTTTACCCAACGTCTTCTTAATGCCAAAGTGTCCTCCTGATGTCCCATCGTGGAGATGCTTCAACACTTCGGTCACCCTGCTTTTCGGCACTACCAGCTGTAGTTTGTTTCCCGTGCCCTCGGCACTTTCTAGGATCGCTTAAGAAGACCGTCTTCTACTATCAAGGAGTCCCACTGCGCCCAGTACGCTTTGATATTTTTGCCCAAAGCACTCACTTCTTCCCAGGTTGGTCGTCGGCCGCTTTCTTTCCAGTCGAGGAGTAGTCTTATTTCAGGATCGTCTTCTTGTTCGCGACGTAACTGCTCAGGTTCCCACTCATCATCAACCATAGCAGTTCTCCGGAGGCATTCGACTTTTTCTTCCAGTCGCGAACAATGGCTGCAGTCCGCCGGACATGGTCTTCTGGATAAGGCATCAGCGTTCCGATGACTGCTTCCGGCACGGTGTTCTGTGTCGTAGTCATACTCTTGCAGTCTCTCGATCCATCTTGCTACTTGTCCTTCTGGGTTACGGAACTGCAGTAGCCATTTTAAAGCGGCGTGGTCTGTTCTCAGTAAAAATCTTCGTCCATACAAATACTTGTAGAAATGTTCGATGGACTTAACGACTGCTAACAGCTCCCTCCTAGTCACGCAATAATTCCTTTCTGGCCTAGACAAAACCTTGCTAAAGTACGCGATCACCTTTTCTTGTCCATCTTGAACCTGCGAAAGGACCGCGCCTATGGCCATATTGCTTGCGTCGGTATCCAAAACAAACTTTCCATCTTCTCGTGGATAACTCAAAATCGGCGAAGTGACTAGGGCCTGTTTTAGTTGATTAAAAGAATTTTCGCAGTCTTCATTCCATCTAAATTCTGCTTTTTCTTCGGTTAGTTTTGTCAATGGTTTGGCAATATTGGCAAATCCGGGGACAAATCTTCTATAATAAGTGCACAACCCAAGGAAACTTCGGACCTGATGTTTGTCGATCGGTCTTGGCCATGCTTGCACTGCTCGGATTTTGTCTGGGTCAGCCCTTACTCCGTCTCTAGATACGACGTGGCCAAGGTATTGGACTTCCTTCTTAAATACGTGGCACTTCTTTGGGCTCAGTTTGAGGTTAGCCCCACGTAATCTCTGGAACACTTCCTTCAAGTTGTTCAAGTGCTCTTCAAACGACCTTCCAACCACGATCACGTCGTCCAGGTAGACCAAGCACGTCTTCCAAGACAATCCGCGCAAGATGGTCTCCATCAAACGCTCGAACGTTGCAGGAGCGTTACACAGGCCGAAGGGCATTACAGTGAACTGCCACAAACCAGTTCCGATCGTAAAAGCTGTTTTTTCACGATCCTTGGGTTCTAATTCTACCTGCCAGTATCCACTCTTTAAATCTAACGTAGAAAACCACTGGGATCCTGACAGGGTGTCTAGCGTATCGTCCATTCTGGGTAAAGGGTAGCTGTCCTTTTTGGTCACGTCGTTTAGCTGCCTGTAGTCTACGCAAAACCTTGTTGATCCATCCTTCTTCTTCACGAGTACCACTGGGGATGCCCATGGACTACTTGAAGGTTCAATCACGCCTTCTCTCTCCATATCCGTAATTATTTGTTCGGCTTCTTCTCTTTTCGCCAAAGGAAGTCTGCGTGGATGTTGTCGTATCGGCCGAGCGTCTCCGGTATTAATTTTATGTTTCACCACGTTAGTTCTTCCTTTGGAGCCACTCTCCAGCGCGAACACATCTTGGTACTCTTGGATCAACACTTTAACTTTAGCCAGCTGGTCTTGGCTGAGGTTTTCGCATTTGGTGGTAAGAATGTCCAATAGATGTTGTGGACACTTCTTCAGCGACGTATCTTCGTTCGACTTCACGCATCTCACAATTTGTGATACTGGCGTGCATTGGCCTACCACGGTCTTCTTTTTCAACGTTACAGGATCTGAGTTGATGTTTAAGATCCTTACTGGCATCGTGTTCTTTACTCGTACTAAAGTTCTGCCAACGAGTAGTCCCTTTTCAACTAAGCCGCCCTCCATTGGTTCAATCGCGCGTATGTAGCCTTCCCGGAGACTTCCATCCAGGTGTGCCATCACCACACTTTCAGTCTTTGCAGGCAGAGTCACGTCTTCACTCAATAAGACTCGCACGGCTGCCTTCTCTGACGAATGAAAAGGAATTTCTTCATTGTCGATCTTCAGGACATCATTCTTCATATCCAAATGGAACCCATACTTCTTTATCACGTCCATTCCCAGGATAACTTCTTCCGTGATGTCGGCTACCAGTACTTGATGGTCGAATACTCCATTTCCCAAACCAATGGTTACTTTGACTTGTCCGTGAGTAGGTATTTCGTCGCCCGTCGCTGTTCGAAGTCGTACTGTTACTGGTGATGTCTTCTCGTTTTCCAATAACATGTCAGGACGAATGATGGTCTTCGTCGCTCCCGTGTCAACCAGTAACTGGACGCTTCTCCCATTGATCTTGCCATTGAGATAAATGCTATGAAATTGCTCCCTAGGCGATGCCATTTGTATTGTAATCTCCGGAGTCTGACTAGATGAGATTACTTTTTGTCTCTTTTGCTCGCCTCGTTCCAAATTATCGAGCGCTCTTCTTGTCCTCTTCTTAGGTTTAGTACGATGCCGTCGTACATGGCCTATTTCATCGCAGTTCAAAGCTGTCACTCCTCTTTCCCGAAGTATTCGTCGCGCTATCTCTTCGATGCTTTCCAGTGTCTGCGCGGGCGCCTCTGTAGCACAGCAGAGTCTATGACCATCTCGTTGCGATGCTTGTTTTGCTGCTTCAAACTCCAAAGCATGCACCAAAGCGTCATCCAATGTCTTCGGTCGAGCTAACCGGAGAGTCTGCTGTGTTTCGCTGTCTCGGAGGCCATCTACAAAAGTTTGAATAGCTAACTGCTCCAGGAAGGTATCTGGTGCTGTAGGATACGCAAGCCGTGTTAATCTAGCGATGTCAGCCTCAAACTCTTGAAGACTTTCGGCAGCTTTCTGAACCCGACTTTTAATTTGAGCTTGATAGACTTGTTGAAGATGGGCATCTCCATATCTCATTTCTAATCGTGATATTAAGAGTTCGTAATTTTCTTGCAGGTGGTCCGGAATAGTTTGTAAAATTCCAAGCGCTTCTCCACGTAAGGACACTATTAAAGACGTCGCTTTCTGCTTGTTGCTCCAACCATTAGCAGTAGCTGCGGCTTCAAACTGCTTGTAGTAGGTTGACCATGGAACTTTACCATCAAAATTCGGTGGTTCAACTTTGAACTTGTGAGTGTTTTCTTCTCGATGGTTCATTATTAAATCTTCACTCGTGACGCTTCCTTCGCCGCGACAATTCATCTGCTTCATTCTTTCTTCAATCAGTTTTATTCTGTCTTCTAATTTGTCCTCTATTGCTTCTATTTTCTCATTCACAGAATCGCAAATTTCTTCTTTTAAGTTTAACATGTCTGCTTGGGTTTCCTCTTGAACAATTTTAATTTGATTTTCTATGCTCGTTCGTATTTCTTCTTTTAAACTTCTAGAACTTTCCTCTATTTTTTGAGAATGTTCGGAGAGTTTTTCTTCCATTTTTCTTGAATTTTCTTCCATCTTCTGAGAATTTTCTTCCATTTTCCTATTCATCGATTCCTGACCATTTTTGATTGATTCAAGAAATTCAAATAGCTTTGCATCCATTTTAACTGCTTGCGAACGCGTCACCGGCATAAATTTAAATATAACACGAATATAAAGTTTTAAATACACTACTTTTTAAAATGCAGTTTTTATATAACACAAAATTTAATAACGATTCACTTATTAATATTAAACCACGGAAACGACTTTAATTAATATCGCAATCACGCACTTGTTAAAAGAAAAAGTTTAATAAACACTATTTTAACTTTATAAATAAACACGCTTATCGCGAATCTTAACAGATATTTACGCAATGTTTTTATTACGGGTGTGATATCAAATAACTTAATGGTATTCACACTAAAAATCGCGAACGGTTTGATACCTCAACACCTGACGCCACTGTTACGTATCTATTTATTAAAAACTAATTTATTTAAACTATTAAAACTACGTTTACTTATTATAGAAATATGTATACTTTTAAATTGACCGAACTACTAAAATCTAATAATAAAAACACTTACACTATAATTTATGTATAACCGTTGTATAACACTTAAGATAAGATTAGATAACGTCCTCGGATTTGTTTACACTATAAGTCACGTTCACTCGATTCGGTGTACACTGTTATTTATTTAAAACGCCGCGCGTGCTAACGATACGTATTTATTTCAACTTGATAATCTTAATACTGCATGCTTTCACATTCCAGCAATAACTGACCTACGATTTCCATCTTCGGCTTTTATAGACATCAGCGAATTCTTCTCGATCGTTCCTCACTTTTCGCTATATTTTCTAGAAACTAGATAACAGTTCTAGAAGGCTCTTGCATTTGCAAGTAATTTCTCGGACGTTTCAATATACACATATAAACAAAAAACTTACAAGCAAAGGTTATTGAGTGGAGACAGTCCACTAGTCCAACAAGCATACCGCAACTGATATCATTAATTAATCTAGTTATTCTAATAACTGATATCATAATTTAATCTAGTTATTTGTAAGTTTTTATTTATAAGTGTGTCTGTAAAAAATTTTCTTAGTTATGTAATTGTGTTATGTTGTTCACTTACCGTTTTAGTGGCCTGAAAAACTGCGCGCTTGAGGCACGAAACGTAGCCATAAAAAAAGAATAGTGGTTTTTATTTCCCCTCCTACGTGAAGATAAAAACAACCATCAATCACAACCATTGTAGATAGGAGAGTAGGATACTTTACCAATAAAGCACCATGTTTTAGATTCACCTAATTATTAGTCATATTTTGAACATTTTACAAAGATTAGGTCATATTTTCATTGTCATACAGACAAGCGCCTGTTGTATTGAATAGGGTGCAATAGTACTTGCTTCTAAGAATAACTTCTGTAGGGATGTACCATCTGTATTACCAGTAGGTAATGCAAACAATAAGAGAATTAGTAACAGTACATGAAAATCATTCAGTTATCGTAAATATCTTCTTTAGTTCTGAATGAAACTAAAACTATACTTTTATACTGAAAGAAATATATCCCCTATATTAAATCACTGTTACTGGTGCTAAAATTTTGTGATTGTGTAACTATAAAGTTATTTTTAGCAAACGGTGAGATATGAAGATGCAAAACAGTTAGATCCTTTTGGTCTTTACTGTTAGTACTATTAGAGTTATTGGGGTATTTTTAAATAGTAAAATAAATGCCCTTGAGATATACAAGTAAAGTCTTTATTCCAATTAGCAAAAATTACTTGAAGATCATATGATTCTATCTTGAAAAATTAGTTTTAGTGCGTGACATGCAACGAATTTTGAATTGTACTACATATACATACATATTTAGAATTACCTGAATAAGATCATATAATCTTTCATGCTTTCATATAACTAATTTTTAAGAAATTAAAAAACCAGTACCTATATGCAATTATATTGTAAAAAAAATACACGCATAGGTAGTAGCCGGAAACTTGCCATGGTAAATGTAATAACTAATAAATAAACATAACTATAACTAAAATCGTATTTTTATCTAGGATCTCAGCAGTGTGTAAATGTGTTCATATTAACTATCTAAAATTTTTTGGCCTCTTAAGAATTTTTGAACCTGGCCGCGCGAAAGTTTACGCATATACACATGAAACCGTTATCCTAAGTCTGCTCATAAGTCGCAAAAGAGATATCTTACTCTTCAAAACGAACATTGCGGGTTGCGAACAATACAAGTGTGGAAAGCGCTTCCTATACTTATATCGTCAAACTTTTTCTATACAGCCTCTTCAAAAAACGGGTTGAAACCTAGCTACATACAGTAATAATTTTGGTTTGGTGTGTTTCTATACAACGATAGATCCTTCGATGTGGAGGATAGGCACCACTCAGAAATAAAACTCTGTCGTAATTGTGGCTACGTTTCGTTAGCTATTGTGCGAACTTCATCAGGCCAATCATCACAGTAGAATGTTTAATTTCTGCCAAATATACATAAAATTAAAACCATGGACAAAGGAGGAAAGTACGAAGACATATAACCTTATACGACACAAACATAACCCACACATAAAATGAATCTTAATTTTTAATTTTATGTATGTTTGGCAGAAATTAAACATTCTACTGTGATGATTGGCCTGATGAAGTTGGCACAATAGCTAACGAAACGTAGCCACAATTACGACAGAGTTTTATTTCTGAGTGGTGCCTATCCTCCACATCGAAGGATCTATCGTTGTATAGAAACACTCCAAACTATTAAGTTTTTGGAGGATTTATATCGTTCTCATAGTAAGTAATAATTTTGGTGATTTCTGTAGGACTTCACAATTAAATACACAGCTCGATTAATTTTGCTCCAGGATTAATTGTAAGCACATCAACTCTTTTGAAATATTTCCAGCTATGACATCATAGGTAGTATAAGGCGTTTCAATATAATAATCACTCTATAAATAATGAAATACAATAAGCGATAAACATCGATATTTGTATATCATTTTATCACTTATAAGTGATTATATTAAACTAACAAATATTTTAGGTCACAGTTTAATGTTTTTAAATTTTGGGTTAATCCAAAATTTATTCGGTGCATTACCTTTTTCTGCTATGTAATATTTTTTTTAAATAACTTCTCCCGTTGCTTTCAAGTTGCCATCTAAAATTGATACAAATAAAAACCTTATTCACATTATAATTTAAAATCGTACTAACCAGGGTGAACTGTGGAAAATCGACTTTTGTCCACATTAAAAATTCGTGTTCCATGTGTTTTATGCTCATCACAATTTTTTTTTCCAGATCAAAAAATTTCCGTACGTTCTCTCTATTAAAACCTTTAGCACGAGCTAGTGAAGTACATTCTGGTGTTCTTTAAGCTAAGTCCGGATGGCGCTTTATAAAACTGTAATACCACTTTTTTCCAGCCAAACCTTTCTCTTTGTCAAAAGAATGAACTATACCATTCCTATCTGCAATATCAAAAGCCAATATTCGAACATCCATGAGATCAGTCCAAACATGCATTCTTCCAGTTCCAAAATATGAGATTTAATTTCATTTTCTGTAGATACAGAAAATGTAGCAACTCCACCTTAAAATTTGACCTCATTAGCAATCTTGTTTTTCGAGTTGACGTGGCGTTTTAATATTGCTTTTGGGGACGTTATAAATTCTAGCAATATCGTTTAGATCATATTTTTTGTTTTTTAAAGCACTAACTGCTAATGCTAACTTTTCGCCTCTCCATTTTCCTTTTTTTCTAACTTTTGACATTTTTTGTCTTAAATAAAAAACAAACATATATTTACAACGTAAGGAATCTAATATTAGTTGCCTGAACAATAAAAACATAATCTTAGAAGCTAGGTGGCGGAGTAAATTCATTCTCAATACTTACATTTTGTATGTAAATTTAAAACATGCATCACAATCCTAAATTCTGACCTACAAAAGCTCATGGTAGAGTTGATCAAAATTACATTTAAATGCTGACTTTTAATTTTTTGCTTTAAAAACATACACCGGTCACTCACTGCACAACCCTCGGCACAACCTATTTGTTTTTTGCACGTCATTCTTGCACGACATCAGATTCAGTTTCTGAAGAGCAAATGCTTTGTAGCCATGTAAATTAACGGTGGTTCATTCGAGGAAACTGTCCATTCCTATCAACTTTCCCCTACGTAAGTCTGTAATCATATTTAGTATTCTCTATTTAATTATAGGTTTAATAATAATTGACAAGTTATTATTTTAATACCAATAAGACAATCCTAATTATATTGAAAATTACCACTAGTATTGAATTAGCTGTTATTTATATAAAAATTGTCACAACGTTTAAGAGGATTACGAAAAGGTGTTTGTCTTTTTACATAAACATCAGCATCGTAAAAACTGCACGTTTTGAATATATAATAGGTTGTCTATTTAAATCATTGTTAGGCGCGTCAACAAAATTTTGTAGATTTCCTTAGAGGCCTTAGAAACGAATTTACATTCGCAAAATATAGTTTAAACGTTCAAGCTTGAAACTAAATTTATATTCTATGATGTGATTATGCTTAATGATGCCGTATTTGGAATTGTATGTTCACCTTCAGAAATAATAATAAAGTTTTCGTAGATGATAAATCGAAACTACAAAACTAGGAAACCATAAATATCGGGTATTTTTATGTTCGATGGAAAAAAAATAATTTCTATATGGTCATGTATTCAAGTATTTTATCAATCGAAAAAGTGTGGATAAGGAGGTTGAATATTAGACAGAATTTTAGTCATGACTGAATTTTTAATTAGTAGGTACCGATTTAAAAAGCATGTTGCTATAAGCGATTTCGGAAAATACTAATTTATAATTGTAAGAATAACTACGCGTTTTAAAAAAATCATATTGAATAGTTTAAAAACCAACATGGAACAATAACATTTTTGCGTAATTTAACAGAATTGAGTGGTACGACGTCATGTTAGTACATACCTTTGCATGTTAGCTTATTAGAGTAATGAATGAAATATTTTTATAAATTTAATCATCCGATTCAGATATCATTTTACATTTGATCTAAGATCGAAAATTGTTTCAAACAAGCATTGAAGTCACATAATACAATAAAGTTGTACAACATTTATGATTATTAATAATTTATAGAAAAGGTCTTCAATAAACAGTACTGATTTCGGATGTGCGTTTTGCAGCTTAATGAAATCTACAGGACGGTAAAAATGAACGAATGACAGCAATGCTTGCAGTATTTTATTTATCTGCTGGAGACAAAGTTCATTTTACTTGTAAACTCTAATTTCGATACTTAATTTGATAAATCTGTATATATGTATAATATTCTGTATATTGTTTATCTAGAATTCTACATAATGAATTTCTAGAAAAGTTTGTTTCCTAAGATGAAATAAGTATAAAATAAAAATAAATCAATCTACACTGGAACTGGAAGTAAAACGAAAGGTAATCTTTACAACATGTTGACTATTTGTAATATATGAACTTTTTTCGTGTTGATGACGTGGTATATTTGCTCTAGTTACCTTGATTTTCTCGTTTGCAAATTTCAAAAATTTTATGGTATAGGAATCGACAAAGCTAAAGCCCGAAAATCGGAAATTTTGAACGTATTTTTTATATGGTTTTTGTTTTAAATTTTATATGTACATATTTGAATTGAAATTAACTTTTAGTTATTTTCAGGTTATTTTCCAAAAATAATTTTTGTCATTGATCTGTAACATGTTATATACATCAGAGTTGGGTAAAATTAAAATAATGGTCATGATTAATGTGTAATCAAAATATATTTGATGACTAATTGCGGATGATTTGTTACTATGTAATAGTAAATTAATTATTAATGATTTTAGTTTAACCATGATATGTAAATTATTATTCCTGCATAGTAAATTTATACTATGAGATGGCTTTGTCATCGTATGTCACTCGTGTTACTTTAATCATGATCTATGAGTAGGATTGCTCACAATAAAACTACTTAATCATGATGTTTATTTATTTTTAATGAGATGATTACATATTTTAATGAACAGTGACTAAGGTTATAATTCAATTTTAGTCACAACTAAAAACGGATTTGCGCATATACATATGTACATACATACATAGTTTTTTTGACATTTTGAGTAAACACTGATACTATTTGAAGCTAATAGAGCTGTTTAATTGACATTTTATTGGGCTAAATTTTTTTTATTATGATACATTAGATGTATTTTTGAAAACATGCATATACAAATCGTATTGTATATATTTAAACGGAGAATAAGTATGCTTGGGTTATAATTATTCCTCGCGTAGAACGACGAATAACGTGTTACCGTTTTAAACTCATCATCTTTTATCCCAAAGTAACTCTCAGAATAACAAAAAGAAATTTGATGTTGGTCTTTATGAAATCGTTCTGTGCAACCTTTTGTTTCTTTTTAATTTGATTAACGAATCGTTTTATATAATTTATTAAAACTGGAAAACTCGAAACGTGTCCAATTCACTAATTTTACAAAAACTGAAATGGAAACTTTACTAAGTGTGCTAGAGACACATCAGAAAGTGATAGGTACAAAAGTTTGCATTATAATTTACATTATGTTGAGAGACAAGTGTGAAAAAGTGAAAGAATTACAAGGAAGAATTATAGTCTTTTTAAAAGTAAATTATGTAAAACAGGTGGTGTTAGTATTAGTGAATGGGAACATAGGATTTTAGGAGTAATATGAATTTCAGCTGCTGGCGATGGTTGCATGAATCAATTCTGATCACACTGGGGAGGTTTGGTAGTGATTGTTGGGTGTTAACAAAAATAGTGTTGCTGAGTATAAACTAATTGGACTGCTATAACGTTATTTGCGAAAGTTTACAATGTATTTTTAAGCCAATGCTTGCCGAGCCTGTTGTAATTGATTCATTTTCTTTTACAGAAAATTATTTATACTTGTATGTTCTAGAATTGAATGTTAACAGTGCAATATTAGCAGCACTCAAAAAGTCTTTGCATCCGCCTTTAACTACCCCTTCGACAAGTGCTTATGCTCTTTCACGTTTGACCAACACGTCGACTTCTAAGAAACGAATGCGTTTTCAGAAGCAAAGCACTCAAAGACCAGTAATCAGCAAACAAGAACGCTTGCTTAAAAAAACTGGAATTAGCTTTGCGAATTGAGCTTCTAAGAAAACAAACCGTTCTCTAATTTTTTTGTCATCTTACTGGTCTGTGTATCTCTTCTTCGTCCGATCATTCGAATAATGGTATATTCAATAAATCCATTTTTACGCATAAAAAGTAATAGATTCAAATTTCAATAATAAACAAGGACGATATTAATTAGTAAAACTTGACTGATATATTATACAGTAACTCCAAAAATCTAAGGTCATGCGTAGACGATGGGGTAATCATATGTGCAATATGTTCAGTGCAATAATGCAATATTTCTATGCAATGTGTGTAATCACTAGAGAGCGGAATATATGCAAAGTGCATATAGATGCATATATTGCATATTTTTGCGTATTTCCAACTACATTGCATATTTAAGCTAAACACGATTTATTTTGCATATTCTAAAAATAAATTAATATAAAATTTTAAAATTTCACTGTCTTACAATAAATTAGTTCGAATTTTATAAGTTGAAACGGTATGAACTAACTCTGGATTTTCCCGTTTCTACCTGAATAACAATGCGACAAAAGATTGTATTACAATGTCATTGAATTTGTTTCTGAAATTGAAGGGTTTTTCAAGGAAAAGATTATTAGATTAGTATTCAAAATACGTATTGTTAAATAATATTTACGTAGAAACAATTTCTAAAAATAAAGTGGTACCTACCTGCTTTAAAGAGGCTAATATTATTTTTTCCGTTTTCCGAAAACAATTGTTTAAAGTAAACGTAATATCGTGATAGTGCTTATAAAGTGTTTTGTATATTTTAAATTAAAATATGTCTACCATTCAAAAAAGTGCTTCGATGAAGTGTTTTCCCGAGTTAAATCAAAGCAATTTCAGAAATAAAGTTCAATTCTGTCAGATTTTTTCACGTTTTTTTAAAATATAATATCTGACTGTGGATTTTAAAAATTCCTTTAGTTGTTTAGTTTAGTTAGTAATTAGTTTAGTAAATTCGTCAAATTGTAACTTTTGTTCATATAAAAATTGATTTGTCTTTGGTGCATGAACATTTTTTCTTCTACAGATTTTCTGTGAGAATAAGTTTCAAGTCGACCAACATTTAAAAACAGTGAGTCATAAGTTGAAGCTAAAAAAATAAAACATAAATGTGTCTATTTAAGATTTTGTTTTATTTATGAGTATTTTTAATAAATATGCATTTGCATATTTAGGAAAATTTAGAAAAAATAGCTGCATATTTTTAGCAAAAGTAATGCATATATATGCGCATATTTTGGTAATGCTTTGTTGCATATATTCCGCCCTTTAATAATCACGCATCGTGCATGCAATATTCGTAATTCTTAAGCAATATGTGCAGTATTCTATTAATACATGTAATATTATACAATCAGTGTGTAATACTGTACCTACAATACATGTGTAATGTAAAATAAGATATATGTCAAATTATGCAATATTTGCTACACTAATGCAGCAATGGGATCTATATTACACCGGCACTTGGCTCCTAGGCAAGGATCTTCCGCAGATTTCATTTTCTTTTGAAACTGTGTTTTGATTGCATAGTGCTAGCATTTTCACAGCAAAAAAACTAGTATGAAAGATAAGTTCAATGGTTGTTGTACTAGGTCAGGGATTTCCAACACGCGGACCGCATGCGGCCCGCGGCTTTCATTAGCGCCTATTTGATAGTAGCTATATAACTATATACCCGTGCGGATGCGACCCCCTATTTACTCCATGAATCTAATGGCGGCCCTCGGTCACTCATAAGTTGGAAACCCCTGTACTAGGTCATTCCACTTTTTGTCAGGAACCATTCGTTTGATTTTTTCGGTTTCATTTTAAAAGTTAAAAACATAACTAAATAATATTTGAATAGTGAATAATTTCTAATTAGTTTAAAAAATAGCTTGTCTTTTCGATGTGACTCAACCAAAAAAGAATAAGTTAATTTTTAGATAAAGAAAGTTTACACTTAACAGTGCTTTATTTGCCAGTTATTACGACGTGCAAAGTATCAGATTCTGATTGTTTATCAACACGGAACATATTTCGTACATAAATTAATCGTGTTTGACAACTTCACTTTTATGTTTCTTTTTCAAGACGGATACGGAAAAATAAAATTAAGTACTTTGAGTTCTTCGCATTACTTCAAGTAAATACAATTGCTTATTATTATATACATTTTATATAGGATGAATATACTTGATGAAATTGTTTGTAGTTTTGGAGTGTACTACAAATTCATCATATGATATTGTAAACCAGAAGCCAAAACTTCATACCGAATTTATAATCTCAAATATTATGTAGAATAAACAGTTTCGCCGAAAATGTTTCGACTATTTGATAAAAAATATAATTCTTAATAATGCGCACATTTAGTTACATCTCATTTTCTACTGATAGGTCAAGATCTTAGATGCACAAAAAGTAATATATAATATAGTAGTGTGTATTTTCTTGTAAATATGTTATTTCACGCATTCTATTTGTATTTTCTACATAATTTACATACATCAAATGTGTCATGTAAAAAATTATCATGATCAAAGCCAAGTGTAACTCCTTTTTTTTTGACTCATAAGGAAAAACTTAACCAAGCCGAAAAAGTCTGGATGTGCTATTGCGACGCGGTTTACGACCAAAGTCGTTTATAGTCTGATTATGACAAACAGGTCGTACAAATTTTAGAAAATACAATATTCTCAGCAAAATGTTATTTCATATTTTTGGGAGTTTCTACAACTTTTTATATTTACCTAGTGATTATACCTAATGTCAAAACAGTTTAGATATTCTTTCAAAGATATCAACTTCATTAAGTACAATTAAGTTTGGTTTTATCTCTGCTAGTAGATAAAAATAAAAACGAAATAATTGCATTTTAAAAAATTGTGTGCAATGTCTGCAATACATGCAATATGCGTAATTATGCAATAGGTCTGCAATATAGGCAATATATGCAATTATTGCAACTCGGTCAAGTTAGCCCTGCACTTTAATTTTTTAAATAATATTCCAGGGTAATGATTTCTGGTAATATTATTTTTGATAGTGGTTAACTCTAAATTAATAAAAAAATTAAAACAAATCCGGGAGCTAGCGGTCAAGCTAGCCCCCGTTTTTTTTCTGAGATTTTTTTTGTCCTTTAATTGTGTCGTTATTATTTTTAACTGTGGTCAATATTAAATTGTAAATAAAATTAAAACAAATTTGGGGGCTAACTTAACCATTAGTCCCCCCGTTTTCCGTTTAACTTTTTTTCAATATTTTTTGCTCGTCTAATTAAGCTCTTTTTGTGCTAAATGTTGCTAACATTAAATTCAGTTATACTTATTTTTAAACCGATAAAAAAAATTATACATAATGCGGAAACTGATATGTATGCCTACCAACCCACTGTTTTTTAAATTATTTACAGTATTTGTTATTTATTTAATTGTTCTTGTTTTGAGCCCAATTGTGTCATAACTGTATTCAGTTTTAAATTGTCAATAAAATTAAAACAAATCCTTAAGAATTAGCTATCCGTTTCCTGTTTATTTTTTTACAATATTTTTTGCTTGTTTTGTGCTAACTGTTGGTATCATTAAATTTAATTAAACTTATTTTTAAACCGAAAAAAATTAAACAATCCATATACTTATATGTCTACCAACCCACTGGTTTTTAAATTATTTACATTATTTGTTGCTTATTCAATTGTGCTCGTTCTGTGCTAAATTGTGCTAATATTATTTCTAGCTAGCGTTCACGTTAGCCTCCTACTTTGATTTAATGTTGTTACCAATTTAAAATTAAGCACAATGAAAAATAATATTAGCAGAATTTAACACAAAACGAACACTATTAAATAAACAACAAATAGTGTAAATAATTTAAAAACCAGTCGGTTGGTAGACATACAAGTAAATTAATAGGGGGCTGATGGTTAAGTTGGCCCTCGGATTTGTTTTCATTTTATTAACAATTTAAAATTTAGCACAGTTATTAATAATAACGGCACAAAACAAGCACAATTAAATAACTCTAAACTAGAAATTGTAAAAAAGGAGGAAAAAACTGAGGACTAGCGGTTAAGTTAGTTAATTAATTGTAGAAAAAATTAAAAATGTATTTTTTGATAATTCAATTAATTATATTAAATAATTGATGAAATTACTGATTTGAGATTTTTCTATATGTATTTGCGGTTTAATAACAGCAATCTGACATAGCATCCATTTTTAATTAATACCATTTAAAGAAAAAAACAAATTCTGATACTGTTTTGCATTTTGTTAACGACAGTTTAAAAGACCTCTTTTTCCTTAACTAATTATAATAGAAAACGCACAGAAGTTTTAAACGAAAAAAGAAAACCACCAAGTGTTATACGAAAAGACCAATTTAAATAAAACACAATGTTATTAGAATGCAATAATATCATTAATGTAAATCCTGATGCCAATGTTAATACATCGTCGTTTACTGTTAAGTCGTCGATTTGATGCAAAACTATCCTATGTCACAATATAACAGAGAAAATCGCTGTTGAAGGTTTTGAAATGGTAAATCAGAAGATTTATTTTATCTTATTCTGTTTGCATCTAATCATTTTTTGTTTTTTGGTACAATAGAAAAGATTTTTTTAGAAATATCCATAAAGTTTGGAGAACAATGGACATAGGATAGCATACACTTTTTTGGTTTTTTACTACATATCCTAACTTGCAATTTTTAAGATTTAGTATAAATGTTGCTATAGAAAGTAAAAACTATAACTTAAATAATTATATTTTTTGTTATTAAACAATCTTTTATAAAAATAAAATAAAAATCCAAATATTTTTACTGTAGATAAACAGAATAAAATATATTATTAAATGTAATTGGCACTGTTTATTAACCTTCGTGTGGCAGGCTTATGTAAAACCTTTGTTTATATAATTATAGTTAGACAAATACTGCGCTAAAATTGGAAACATTAATTTGGATGCAAAATGCTAGTAGTTTCGGATGCAAACGCAAAATTGACATATCTGGCGCTGCTTTTATTAATATTACAGATTTCTAAGTTACAGATCAGTATATTCTCTTACAGTAATATATAAAGATACAGTTTTAGAGATTTGGAAAAGACATACGTTCTTTTTATTACATGTAAAATAACCTTGAAAAAAAATTATATCTATGCACGATAACACTTATGTTATGAAATTTGGTCTATGTAAACAACTGGTATTCTGAGAAACATTATGATTCCTCTAATAGAAGACAATTTTATAATTGAACGTACAGTTTCTAATTTGTATATATTTTTTTTATAGTATTCGAGCGATCAAAATAAATAAAACCACAAAATTTGCAAAATTTCTATTCAAGTTTGATATATATTAGATTAAAGTTAACTAGTTAATGAATACACATGCTGATAAAAAATTATTAATATAATATTTATAATGAAATGACTAAAAAGGTTTATGAATTTGGGTGGGCAGGCATGTTTATCTAAGGATGGTCTTTTTATCTGAATAAACAGAAATATTCTACATGTTTCTGTTTATTGACATAATAAAAACGCATCTGGGTTTTAGTATATTGTAGGCAATACTGGTATCATTTCTGGCCGAATGCCTGCGTTTTTAATTATGCAGTGCACGCCGCTTAATAGAATCACGTTGTGACTTGGGGTTTTTGATAACAATAACCGAATGATAAGAATATCCGAAATTCAGAAAAAATAGCTTATTTGTTAGAATGCAGTTAATACATACAGCGTGTATGTGATTAACAGGCTGTTAATTTAGAAGGTGAAATTAAAGCGTCAATACAAGCACAAAATTTTTATAAAACGTTTTAAAAAAAGCAGCATTTTAAGCCAACGGATTTGTAGGGATTTCGCCTACGTATTTTATATAGCACTCGGCGTGCACGGGGCACAGGAAATCTCAAAAAATATTAGTTGTAAGAACACAATAATGTGTTCCTATGAAAGTGGAATGTTGTCAGCATCATCTAAGTTATTTTAAAATCTTAAAAAATTTTTTTTTTGATAAAACAGTCACAAAGTAAGCAAATTTTTTAATGATAATTTTCTACTTTTTGTGTAAACTATACTTATACTATTGAAAATAGGAAATTATAAAATAGCTTAGGGGAAGATGTAAAACTTTTCTTTTCATTTGAGGTTTTACTTTTTTTAATTACGTTAGGTAGTTTTCGAGTAGTCTTGTTCCCAGTGGAATATGTTCACGATTATTCTGCAATGTCATTAAGGTCGAAAATTGAACATATAGAACGCAAACTAGAGTTAAAAAGTAGCAACCGACACACACACAAAATTTTAACTTAACAGCAATAACAAGTTCATCCCGTTGACTGAAGAAATGTATAAAGACTCGCAAGGCTCATGTTAAAAATCGTACCGTATTACTATCTCACTTTTGTGGCTCTCTGCACCCCGCTGCCAACAAACTTCACTCTTGGATAGTCGCGACACTGTTGTTTTCAACGCAAACTAAAAAGATAACACTAGAATGCTTGGAAAGTAATATGATAACTCTTCAAAATAATCGTTTGTTGTATTTACTAGATACCGTTGACTGATATAAAATATTTTGAGTAAACGGTATGTAATTTGACAAGTTGAATTTTTTTCTTCAATCTATACGTTTGCCAGAGTTTGGTTTTGTTTTTTTCTCTGCTGTTTTAATTTACTTTACATTATTTTATAATTTTTTTTCAAAAAAGCTTTGGTAGGAAATTCCATTTATAAAATTCGATAACTTAGTTCTATATTATAAATAGCCAATTTTTTTAAATTAATTGATTCAAAAATGGAATCGATCGAACATCGCTTTATGGAACTATAATTATTCTGCAATCAACAAAAATGTAAAAACAAAAAACTCATAAGTAGAGAGCGGAATATATGCAAAGTGCATATAGATGCATATATTGCATATTTTTGCTTATTTCAAACAACATTGCATATTTAAGCTAAACACGATTTATTTTGCATATTCTAAAATAAATTAATATGAAATTTTAAAATTTCACTGTTTTACATTAAATTAGGTCGAATTTTATAAGTTGAAACGGTATGAACGAACTCTGGACTTTCCCGTTTCTACCTGAATAACAATGCGACAAAAGATTGCATTACAATGTCATTGAATTTGTTTCTGAAATTGAGGGGTTTTTCAAGAAAAAGATTATTAGCTTAGTATTCAAAATACGTATTGTTAAATAATATTTACGTAGAAACAATTTCTAAAAATAAAGTAGGTACCTACCTGCTTTAAAGAGGCTAATATATTTTTTTCCGTTTTCCGAAAACATTTGTTTAAAGTACCTAAACGTAATATCGTGATAGTGCTTTTAAAGTGTTTTGTATATTTTAAATTAAAATATGTCTACAATTCAACAAAGTGATTCGATGAAGTGTTTGCCCGTGTTAAAGTTAAGTGGAGAGAAAGTATTTTGCAAGGCCTGTTCTAAAATCGTAAGTTATATTCATTTTGACATGTCATTATCTTAAAATTTACGTAGGTATCAGAATTTCATATAATATGCTTCTTCGCATCAGAGCAATTTCAGAAATAAAGTTCAATCTGTCACATTTTTTCACGTTTTTTAAAAATGTAATATTTGACTGTGTGGACTTTAAAAATTCCTGTATAGTTTAGTAAATTCGTCAAATTGTAGCTTTTGTTTCTATAAAAATTGATTTCTCTTTGGTGCATGAACATTTTTTCTTCTACATATTTTCTGTTAGAAGAAGTTTCAAGTCGACCAACATTTAAAAACAGTGAGTCATAAGTTGAAGCTAAAAAAATAGCATACGTATTAAACATAAATGTGTCTATTTAATATTTTGTTTTATTTATGAGTATTTTTAATAAATATGCATTTGCATATTTAGGAAAATTTAGAAAAAATAGCTGCATATTTTTAGCAAAAGTAATGCATATATATGCGCATATTTTGGTAATGATTTGTTGCATATATTCCGCCCTTTACTCATAAGTAAACAATCAAATCGCCAAGTGAACAATAATTTAAAATAGCAGATTACAAATTCAAAACCGCCGGCGGTAATTTGATACTTGCACAAGAAGCAAAACAGAATTTTTGTTATGTTTATAAATGTATATAACTGTCTTATCGTGTTTTGCAGTTGATAATATTCTTTAAAAGGTGACTACAAAAGCGATTACCAAATCGGTTTTCCGTTCAATTAAAACTTTTTAACTTGATTTGCTAATAAAGATTACACCAATTTTCAATAAAATTGTGAATTTGAAACGGCGTTTTAGTTTTTTTTATTAGGTGTAGCACACCGATACATCGCAAGTTGGTCCCCTAATTCATAAAAAATAAACTAGAATTCCCATCATTAATGGTATCTCTTGGTAGATGTTTGGGTAAACCCGATTTATTTAAATCGTTTGTTAAATCATCGTCCTTTAAACTGCAGAGAGCGGTATGACTAAGCGTAGCCACTGCTCGATGCGTATACATACGATGCAAACACTACAACTTCTAGCAATGAACTGAAATCTCGGATCCTAAATATACGGTGGCGTCCCCTATATCTCGGATCCTGCGGTGACTACGATTTTTACCATAAAGCTGCGACTCTTTATACATTTCTTCAGTCAACGGTTCATCCATTATAACGCAGATGGCAATGTAAACAATCAATGACTTGCCTTGAATATTATATTTCAATAACATATCTTTATTAGTAAAAACGAACTTTGATCCGTAAATACAAGATCTCGATTTATTTTGAGTTTACATTTTTAACAATCTACAATAGGCGCATTTAGTAAATACGTAAAAATTGAGTTACGTCAAGATCTTGGATGCAATCAAAGCTAAATCTTAACGTGATTTTGAAGAAATTAATTACAATTTATTTCGAGCTTGCATTTTTAACAATTTTAATTTACGAATTGGTATTTGTGTATACTAGTATAAAAGTATAACAAACCTTTTTTTATTTTTGTTAGAAATAAAAGAAAATACAGTGCACGCCGTTTATAAAAAAAACCCTCATTTATAGTAATCATAATTTCGGTTTATGTTATCAATTTTCTTCTCAGGTTTGGTTTTATACGTGAACAATAACCTATTTCGAATGAATTATTTAGCAGCATTTTCACAATCCGCTTTTTTTGAGTAAAAAATTTTATTATTGTACCCTATAAATAGTTGTTTTGCATGTTGAGCTTTATTTTTGCAGTGTTATTTATTTATTCAA
Source organism: Aquatica leii (assembly GCA_035610365.1). NCBI lineage: Eukaryota > Metazoa > Arthropoda > Insecta > Coleoptera > Lampyridae > Aquatica > Aquatica leii. The sequence continues at coordinate 108,115,367 of CM069432.1, forward strand.
GTATTTTGACTGATCTATGTAACGTTACATCATTTAAATTTCTGTAAACACGTAATCTTCGAGAATTAACTTGGAAAGCATGTTCGTTCTTAGAATAACTTAAATTAACTACGTATTGTGTGATAAGTGATAACGTTATTTTGTATTTATTTTTAGTGGCTATAACTTGATTAATTTGATTAGAACTCCGTATTTTTGAATTTACAAAAAAATTTAGTTACCTAAATTTTGCTTACATAACTTATGCCCGTATTTATAAACATTACTTAAGGTCGTGCTCATACTTAAGCACGAGATGTCGTAACGTTTGTGTTTTATAAACAAACCTTAAGCAACGAAATGTGCTCAATTACCGATAAAATGCATGCTATGCTCAAGGTAGCTGAATAGGTACCTTAAGCATCTGTTTTGACGTAAGTAACAAAAATTCAAGCAAAATTTATTTTACTTAATTTCCGTTTGTGATTTTCGTTTCAATGTTTAAAGAATTATGAAGAAATGAAAGAATTTTTAAAATATATTGATATTGTTGAAAACGAAATTAATCAAGAACGTGAGCGAAAGAGATATATACGCGATATAGATAATCCAATGGAGTTTTTTAATGCAAAGGAATTTTGTATTCGTTATCGTTTTCAGAAAGAAACTGTATCTTTTGCCGCTAATTGTTGAAGGGTTACAGAAACCGAATAATCGTGGCTTACCCATTCCACCAATTTTACAATTACGGTTTTATGCTACTTGTAATTTTCAAGTTGTGTCTGGTGATTTGCGTAGAATTAGCTAATCTACAATAAGTATAATAATAAGAAGAGTGTCAATATTAATAGCAGAACATTTACCGGAATTTATTAGCTTTCCTTGCACTGCACAATGATTCAGGACAAATATTAGAAAATTTTATAAAGTAGCTAACTTTTCCAACGTTTCTGGATGTATAGATTGTGCCCATATTAAGATAGCAAACCCTGGAGAAAATCATGCAGAAGTATATCGAAACAGCAAAGGTTTTTTTTCTTTAATAAACATTTTTACAAACTTAAATATTTGCAGGTTGTTTCTGGACCTAACAGAGAAATACTGGACATAGTTGTTCGAGATCCTGGTTCAAACCACGATAGTGTCATATTTGATCGTAGTGCTGTAAGGATGAGATTTGAAAGAGGCGATATTCCAGGACTATTAATAGGAGATAATGGATATGCATAATGATATGCATGTAGACATTACTTACTTACACCGATGTTACAACCATGTAATGTAATTGAAAATTAAATATTCATAACAAGAAACAAATTTTTAATTGGCAGCAGTTGGTCAAGAAGTTCGTTATAACACAGCACATATACGAACTCGAAACGTTGTTGAATGATTATTTGGAACATGGAAAGGAGGTTTCTATGTTTTCAACAAGGGCTTCAGACTAAATTGGAGACATCAGTTGCTATCATATGTGCAACAGCGGCGCTATATAATATGTCTACATAAAAATGAAGAAATTGTTGATGAAGATGTGGTTAACGAAGTGCCTGTTGCCAGAAACATACCTGATGCTAAACGAAGATTGAATTGAAAATTGAAGATTGAAATTTTGAACATTTTAGGCAATAGAAATTTTGATATTTTTTTTCATTAAATTATTTATATAATTATTTTATATAAAAAAAATACAAACACAATTTAAAAAAACATTTATTATAAACTACTAAAAATACATATATTAAAAAATTTACACAATAATTTACTGATCTTCAGAGAGCTAAAAAAAGCGTTAAAAATATGACATAATTAATTTACTTACCATTATGAACCTGTTTTTAAAGTTCATTAGTTTTAAAGAAGTTAATTCACGCTCAAAGTGAGTCCTCTGAAGATCTTTTTCTGCTGCTTTCACACGCAGTTTGGTTAATTGTTCCTCTTGCTTCCTTCTTTCCGTCGACCAAAGATCTCGTGTTTGTGTTGGGCGGTGTCGAGCACTTTGTTCACCCTGACGTTTTTCTCAGTTACTACTATTGATGTAGCAGTAATAACTGAAACTAAGCTTACTTTGTTACCATTATAAACATTTGCATCTTATACGTACAACCAGGTAATGCATTTTCATTATGCAAAGTACTACCAGAAGAAAGCTGCAAGGTGGGAACATCTGAATTAACTAAAATTTAATTGTTTATAATTTTATATGCATTCCTATAAATATCGCAATTAGCTGGTTGGTGGTTGTTCAAAAGCAGTTCCTTCTGGAGTTGGTAAAAACTTGCCTGTTTCGGCTACAAAGTAGATTTAAATTAATTCATGAATGAATAATACATGCATAATACTGCATGTACCTTTTTCGAATAATGCCGTGTGGTCCCAAGAACAGATGACGCTTACGTCTAGACTGGGTGCAGCATCTTCCACTACTTGTAGCACAAGGTCCAAACATTGCTTTTTTGGTCTTCCTCCCGTCAGAAGCATGCTGTGATGCATAGCCGTACTTTCCTTACGCGTTCTAAAATAATATAGATTTTAAAAGTCTATTATCTGTTTCTTTGTTTTTTAATTTTTGGAACGACTTTTAATAGATGTTTAAACATACTTACCTTTGGTTTAAATTGTTCCATAACATTTTTAGCTGCATCACAGTTCGCACAGTATCAATTTCAGGTTGGGAATTGTAACATGTAGCTATCAATTCCCAACCTTTGTTTTTTTCTACTAATGTTTTCTTGTTTTAACAACTAGATTGTCCTTAACAAGCTGTGCTAGAAGAAACTTTGCTTTTGTAGAATATAATTTATTTGTATTCATATTAAATTATTTGATAAATATATTAATTAACAAAAAAATACACGTATTTTGTAATTAAACTTCAATAATAATTTATTTTTGACAGTGAAAGTTATCAAAAATAATTTAAAATTCCCTAAATTTCAGACGCTTCAATACTTAAGCATCGCCTTGTACGAGTATACCCGAAGTATGTTTTATAAAACGGAACTCGTACTTAAGCTATAATCGGTCCTAAGGCATGCTTACTTGAGTACGTGCTTGGCCTCAAGCTGAGCATCGTTTATAAATACGGGCATTAGACTCTAAGTATTTCAGACATGAACATTTAGGTTATAATTTGACAAAATTCAAATTATTTAAAAAAACTTTAAGGTTATTCCATTGTCTAAATATATTATAGTCAGACATCGAGACAGGGACAAAGTGGACTTGTACGATAAGATGGCACTGTCTGATTCAAATTGAAAAGTTTAGTAAAATTACACACTAATAATATATAAAATTTTTAAATAATGCTCTGCAACATTAGAAGTCACTAAACCTAATTAAAAAAAGTATACACAATGATATTATACTGTTAGTTTGCTATCAGCAACAGTAATATTCAAACATAAACAAAACGTGACAAAATGCAAAAACAGTTGCTACACTTATATTATCTTGATTGATGATTTTTAATAGCCAATTATAAAATGGCATTCTAATTACATTTTTGAACTTTACATTTTTTGAGAAAGGTGTTTCAATCCTTCAAATGTAGGAGATGGCGAAAGAAAACACAACTTACGGTGTTTTTTGTAGGCGACGTTTCGTGAACCTGTGTGTCCACTTCATCAGGCCTCTATGTTTAATAAATGAAAAAAACAAAATTAACAAAACGTAAATACAACTCAGGTGAAACAAACTTTTTAAACGAATAACTAGTTGTAAAAAACTAAAACAAAACAAATCGTTTACAGAAACTAACAGCATTAACAAAAACCAAGTCAAATGTATAAAATAGACGAGTTACTTACAAAAAACTAAACAAGTAGTGATGGTCCGCCAACACAATCGTAAAAATTTAAACAATGAAAACAAAACAGGAAAACACATAAAAGATGTGAGACTTAAAAATAACAAGTAAAGAACGAGCTCACTAACATCACACAAGATCAAAGAACAATAGTTATAAAGAAAAATGTTGGCATGTAAGATAAGTGAAAATTTTCGAGGTCATGACATTTTTGTGATTTAATTATTGTAAACAGTACTAAGGTTATTAGTATCTGTGTTGAAATTCACATTGTTGTTATGTTTGGTGATGAAAATCATCTCAGCAATTAGTCTTTTATTAAATTTAGGTTCTACATCTAAGATCGTAGGATTACTAAAGTCAAAATTATGGCCCGTATTAATGTGATGTAAAGCCAAAGCCGATTCTGCTTTCTTGTTTTTACAATCATATTGATGATTTTTAATGCGATTGATGGTTTTTTGTTTAGTTTGACCTATATAACATTTGTTGCATCCTGTGCATTTAATTTTGTATATGACATTGTGTTTGTCGTTTAATTTTATTTTATCTTTTATTCTGGTGTAAATGGTGTAGGATTGAATATTTATTAATAAAAAAGCAATAAGTATAACAAACGTATATAATCAATGGTACTAACATAAAAACTATGAACTTAAAAATAACGTCGCCGTCGTTCTTTCGTTTGAGTTAAAACGTCTAACATTAACTCCACTCTTATACGTCCGGCCCGGGGTTATATTGGTTTCCATCGCTTGCGTACTTAATCACAGGCGCGCGCGCCTAATCCACCGCTGTCGCGACCCCATCCTTCAATGGTGTTTACATTTTTTCTGCAATTGTTTTTATACCGTTATCAACTTTCCTTTATGTATTCATGTTTTTAATAATCAATTTGCAATCCTTAAATGCATAATTTTGAAGCTTCTGTACTTTGCTTTTGATAATAATCGTTTTAGTAACCGATGATGTCAGCAGTATTCAGTAATGCCGTTTTTTGTCATCGATCATCCTTAGTGCATCTGTACGTTGAAGGTTGAAGTGATAAAAAGCAGTTATTGATGAGATTTAATTTTGTGTCAGATATAAAACTATTGTGAACTTCAAATTATACTCAATTTACCAAACAATGTTGTTCAAAATTAGATACTTTTCAAAAGAATGTTTCAAAAAGAAAGCTTTTCAGAAAATACGAAATTAAATTATTAACAACTGATAACAGGCAGTTATGTACGAATAAAAGATTCTATACTCGCATTTATGTTTGTCAAAACATTAAAAAAAGTCTTCCTGTAAAAATTTGATAAAAAAGATAATCAATTTTGATACGGATGAAAATGAATCGAAAAAAGCTAAAAAATGAGCTTCTACGATTTATCGTATTCACTATCATTGTAAATACATTTTGTTTACTATTAAAGCACGTTTGTATAAAAAATGCAGATATGTATAGTTTCTGATGTTTCAAATAAAAATTATCTTATAGTGTTGTAATAGCTATCTACCGCATCGCCATCTACATTTAAAAAACTCAACATTATTTTTGTCTACCAAGTATGATCTACAATCATAATAATCGTAAGATTTTACGCCATCTGACCAACTGCATTTAAAGTAACGGCTTCTGCCTCTAAATAATGGAGACACTTTTTTAACATTGGGTTGTGTTACTATAACCCTTGTTTATATACATTATAGTTAGACAATGAGATAGCTTTATATGGAAACAGATTTTTTAGTCATGTATGTCAAGCCCGAAGCCAACGAAGATGTGCTAATTTAATTTTTTTTTAATTTTTATACTACTCAAAAGGCACATAAAATATAAATATACAAGCTTATTAGCAATTTAGATGTATCTTTAGCAATAAATTCAGGGCGATGCTTCAAAGATTCGGACTTCAGAACCAAATTAATGATTTAAATTTTGTATGAATTACTTACAGCGCTCGCCGCTTATCGGAATCATGGATAATGTTTTCAATGGGGTAATGTTATCACTTTACTAAAGTAACAATCCGGACGCATACTACTACATAGAAAAAACGCCGTTTATAGTAATCATAATTTAGGTTTATATTATTAATTTATTGTCAGGTTTGTTTCTATACATGATCAATAACTTATTTTGTATGTATTTTTGAGCTGAATTTTCACAATACGGTTGTTTAGAGTGAAAAATTTTATCATTGTACTCTAAAAATAGTTGTTTTGCATATTTCTCTTATTTTTACACTGTTATTTATTTATTAAAATAATTTGACTGATTTACGAAACGGTACATTATTTTAACATCTGTAAATACGTTATCTTCGTGAATTAACTTGGAAAGTACGTGCCTTAGAATAACAATTTAAACTAACTACGTCTTATGTGATAACATTGTTTTGTTTTTATTTTTACTGTGAGCATCATAACGTTGTTTTTTACTGCTTTCTAACAAATAAGCATTTTTCCTGAATTTCGTATATTGTTATCATTCGGTTATTGTTATCAAAAACCTCAAGTCACAACGTGATTCTATTAAGCAGCGTGCACTGTATAGTTAAAAACGCAGGCATTCGGTCAGAAATAATGCCAGCATTACCTACAATATACCAGATCCCAGATGTGTTTTTATCATGTCAATAAACAGAAACATGTAGAATATTTCTGTTTATCGACATAAAAGGACCATCCTTAGCTAAACATGCCTGCCCACCTAAATTATCTTTTTTTTATCAGCATGTGTATTCATTAACTAGCTAACTTTAATCTAATTTATATCAAATTTGAGTAAAAATTTTGTAAATTTGGTAGTTTCTTTTATTATTTTGATCGCTCGAATACTATAAACATTCTATAAACAAATATATACAAATTAGAAACTGTACATTCAATTACAAAATTGTCTTCTATTAGGGGATTAATTATGTTTCTCAGAATACCAGTTGTTTAGGTTGACCGAATTTCATAACATAAGTGTTATCGTGCATAGATATAATTTTCTTTCAAGGTTATTTTACATGTAATAAAAAAAGAACGTATGTCTTTGCCAAATCTCTGAAACTGTATCTTTATAGATTACTGTAAGAGAATATACTGATCTGTAACTTAGAAATCTGTAATATTAACAAAAGCAGCGCCAAATATGTCAATTTTGCGTTTGCATCTAAAACTACTCCAGTTTTGCATCCAAATTAATGTTTCCAATTTTAGCGCAGTCATTGTCTTACTATAATGTATATAAACAAGGCTATAACTAATCATATAAGACTTGTAACCAGACTAGTTGGGGTCTAACAGGGATAGAAGGCGAGGGGCCAGCACAAGTCGCAACGGTACTTAGTGTCGTACAATATACTATTATACTGGACACTTCTAATAGCAGCGCATAATTCAAAAATGAATGAAATTAGAGCAAATGCGTTATTTGATGATTCTTGCGCAGATCTCAAAATTCGTACGTGCAAGTGCGATAGATAGATATTTTATGCGATGAAACGATTTATAGATCGAACTAAAAACGTCGACCAGTAATCGCCATTTTAATTGTTTTGATTGCTTCTTTCCGTTTACTTATTTGTTCTTCATTTCTCAAGTCTGTTAATAAAACTACAACCAGTTATTTTTAAAAACTCCGCTGCCTGTGTTATTGAGTTACAAGTAAGTAAAATATTTCTTGTGATCGATTTTTGTTACGATTCAAGTTTAATTACAGCATGTCTGATGAATGCGAAATTAGTGCTGCTGCATCTTCGGCCACGAAAAGAGGCACATATCCTAAAGAATCTAGGACAATAGTATGGAATGTTTATTCGTATTTTAAAGAAAGAAATGAGAAAGGTAATTGTTAGGTTATGAATTACATACATTCAATAATTTACTTTTATTTTATAAAGGCAATTGTATTGATACGGTTGTTCAAGCAAAAGGAGTTTTACGAGCTACTGTAGTACGTATTGTGCGAGAAGGCAAGTTAATTGAAACTGGCGAACAAACTACATTTAAATCACAGAGAAAATAATTTCACAAGGCATCTCCTAAATCAACTGTAGACAATTGTGCTAAACAAATAATACGAAGAATTGTTTACAATTTCCATCTAACTGATGGACGAACGCCTACTTTGAAGGCTATTTACGAGAAAATCAAGGATGACGGTACCATTGGCTTTTCTGGCAAAGAAACTTCATTAAGAAAAACCTTAAAAAACTAGAGGATTCAGGTGTAATAATTAATTTGTTTCATTTACTCGATGTTCTACTTTTACTGAAATAAATAGATTTGATTGTTTTGTAAAAAAATCGTAATTCTTGAACTTGAATTGAAGGTTAAATATATATTTCTTTTAAATGGCAAAAAACCACTGATACTCGTAATAAGTATCATACATAAGAGCAATAACTAAGTATTGTAAAGAAGGACGTCCCATTATACCGATGAAACTTACATTCACGCTTCCCATACAACTTCTTACCAATGGACTGATAAATCAAAACAAGGACTGAAATGTTCAATGTCTAAGGGTAAACGGTTAATTATCGTAAATGCTGGTGGTAATGATGGTTTTGTCAATAATGCACTATTGATATTTAAATCTGGTCAGAAAAGTGGAGACTACCATGACGAAATGAATTTTAACAATTATAATCGTTGGTTGGAACATCAATTAATTCCGAATCTTCCGAAAAATTCTGTAGTGGTTATGGATAATGCCAGTTACCATAATGTTTTGGCAGTTAAAACTCCCAATTTTAATAATATAAAAGCAGACATGAAATTGTGGCTAAATGAACGTGGTATTACGTACGTAGAAAAATCTACAAAAGCAGAACTGTATAATTTAATACTAATAGATAAGCCGATCAATAAGCAATACTCGGTTGATTCATTATTTGCTAAACATGGACATACTGTATGTCGATTAGGTACCACCTTATCACCCAGAATTAAACCCTATAGAAAACATTTGGGGTATTATTAAGAATTGGGTTGGAACTAGAAACATCACGTTTAAGTTAAATGAGGTGGAGTCTTTGGTAAAAGAAAAAATTGCAAGTGTAGGTGCAAAGGAATGGTCACAAGTTGTCGACACGTCCAAGAAATTGAAGAAGAGCATATACAAAAAGAACATGTAATAGACACTTATTGTGAATTGTTAACCTTTAATGCCAACGACTCATCAGATGAAGACTCATGTGGCTGGTCTGATGAGGATGAGGAAAAGCAAGATTAATATCGTTCACATCTTTACTGTGCATTTCACAAGTCATTGCCGGAATAAACGAGGACCATTAGTAGATCGATTTAAATAAATAAATATAAAATTATGTGATGTATTTGGTGTAGAATGTTTTACTTATTTCAATATTATAAGTATATAAATGATGTTATAAAAATTTTAAATTGGGTTGCAATATATTTAACTGCATTCATTCGTTCAAAATCTTAAGATGACAGCTTTTAATTGTTTGTTTCTAATGGCCGGTTGCACCAACACGACTTAAACTTAAGCAAAGCTCAAAAACGTAGATACAATTGTTAAAACCATAGCAACGATTGTTTTTAAGTATTGCTCAAGTTTAAGTCGTGTTGGTCCAACCGGCCGTTAGTGTTCGTTTCATTTAAAAAAAATGTACTGTTTTCTACATTCTCTAATATGTGTAGGTTTTTTTGTAACTTAAAAGTTGATTCAAGCATTGAGTACTTTGTCCACAATGTCGATGCAGCTAGTTCACTTAGTAAATGCAAAAAGTAAGTTCGGAGCTTCCTTTCATATTTTACACTAGTTTGGACTTAATTTTTGTTAGTGTTACTTCAACATAAATAACAACGAAGTATTAACACAAGTACAAATTAAAATTACATTTATTTTAGTTACCTTGTATAAATTATAACATACACGTACTGTTTTCTACATTCTCTAATATGTATAGGTTTTTTTTGTAACTTAAAAGTTGATTCAAGCATTGAGTACTTTGTCCACAATGTCGATGCAGCTAGTTCACTTGGTAAATGCAAAAAGTAGGTTCGGAGCTTCCTTTCATATTTTACGCTTGTTTGGACTTAATTTTTGTTGGTGTTACTTCAATATAAATAACAACGAAGTATTAACACAAGTACAAATTAAAATTACATTTATTTTAGTTACCTTGTATAAATTATAGCATACACGCACCATGTATAAAAGTAGTCAACTTTTTCATAGTGGATTGTAGCAAATCAGCTGATCGTTCTCGCGCAGCTTGGGATCAAACAATAACGCGTTCACTCTAGGCTTAATATTACGCTCAAGGTCGTCTAGTATTTACGCGTTCGTTTATATAGGTCAGCGCTTATCACTACCTTTCTCAGAATGATGACAATTAATACCTGCACAATCATAGCGTTTACAGATGAAAATTACTTAAGATTTTAAATGCACGTAATTGTTTTTTAAATTAAAGCAATACAATTCCCAACATAATTTTGCACAATGTAAAACTTCTAATTTATTTTTTGAGATTGAGTTCGGGTTTTGTGTAGTAAATTTCTTATTTAAATACCTAAAAAATTGTTTTATTAATTCTTAAAATATTTACTAAAATGAATTAAAAAAATTCCAATTGGTCCTTTCATTATTCTTCATCCTTCATATTACAAATGCCAAAGATCAGTAAGCGTTTTAGCACCTAAGTATTTTAACTAATCGCCAGATAGTATCAGGATATCGAACGATTTAAAAATAAAGTAAAACTGTTAACGTGCTTAGTTTTTAGTTTACTATTTGATTTTCAGTTTTAGATTAAAAATGTAAGCTTTATGATGTAAAATCAAAAGTGTCTTTCATTTTTGATTTATATAGTTAGAAATATATTTTTTAAAAATCAATAATAAATCTTATAATTTTTAGTTATTGACTAACGGCGGAAAGAAAAAGTGTGTTTTGTTTTATGTGCAATGTAATTCGTAAAAGGTTTATGTTTACAAATGATTGTGAGGCAAGACGTGTCTTATCGCTTTGAACGATAGATAACACGCGAACAGCTATTTACAAACAATTGTCAACGACGTGACGGTTATGATCTAGACAAGCAAAAGACGTTCGCCATCTCTTGCATAAAAACGCAACAAAGGTTGAATGTCTTATATGATTAGTCAATGCTATAACATATTTATACAATGGTTATTCTCATAAACGCGATTAAGCAATTATTTTGTTCGGAGAATTCAAAAATGTAATAATATACAGGAAGTTTTATTTAAAATAACACAACTTTAATATTTTAGGGCTTTTGCGACGCCCTGTATAAGTTATCACAAAATATTGATGGATAATTAATGAATATTTACTAAACTTGTTTACTAAACATGAAACTTAAATTATAATTAATCAGTCTTTTCCAAAACATGGTAATCGAGAATTAATTTCATTGCGAAGCAAAGCTAAATACAGTACCTGATAATAATTTTGGTTAACTCTAATTAATTGTCTGCTATTAATTTGCGTGAGCTTAGTTCAAACATTATTATCATAGGAAACATGCAGTGTTACGATTGCAAAGAAAAACGTGTCAGGGCAAAATTTTGAAATGTAGACGATAACAAAAGATACACAACGTTTTCATTGATAAATAAAAAGTATTGTCTACATGCATTCTTATCACTTTTACAACAGTACGATCTGCTGTTGTAGCGGCGAGTTTATGTAAAAAAAAGTTTCATCATTTTACTGTAGCAATGGAGCCACTTTACTGTATTTGATTTCTTTCCTTGTCTTAAGGTACTTCTCACTTTACTAAATCTCAGCCTTAATAAAAAGAAATCAAAACAATATTATGATGCTTCATTCACTGTTCTAAGAACTACGCAATTCTTCGCAGAAATTTGCTGACACTAAAAATAAATACAAAATAACGTTATCACATAAGACGTAATTAATTTAATTTGTTATTCTAAGAAGGCACATGCTTTCCAAGTTAATTCTCGAAAATAACGTATTTACAGATTTTGAAATAATGTACCGTTTCGTAAATCAGTCAAATTATTTGTATAAATAAATAACACTGCAAAAATAAGATAAATATGCAAAACAACTATTTTTAGGGTACAATGATAAAAAAATTGTTTACTCTAAACAAGCATATTGTGAAAATTCTTAAAGATGCATACAATATAAGTTATTGATCATGTATAGAAACAAACCTGAGAATAAATTGATAACATAAACCGAAATTATTAGCCATTCATACCAAATTCATACCAAAATTTAAATCATTAATTTGATTCTGAAGTCCGAATCTTTGAAGCATCGCCCTGTGTTTATTGCTCAAGATACATCTCAAGTGCTAATATGCTTGTATATTTATATTTTATGTGCCTTTTGAGTAGTATAAAAATTTTTAAAAAATTAAATTAGTACAACTTCGTTGGCTTCCGGCTTGAAAAAAAAATTAAACAAAGTAAATGAAACAAACCACTCAACCGATAATAATTTTATAGAAACGTTTGCAGGATTTATTCATTCTATATTTTGTTTATAAACAGAAATTAAAGTGTACGAATTACTTTTGCAAATTCAGAGTTTTAAGAACCAAACCAAGTTAACTGGTAAAACATTGCTTTGCACGTATGTCGAAACTAATAACGTGTGTAAGTAGCTTACTTGTGCCGCCATCGTTTGCAATCTTTTAATAACCAAAAACGGTTTGAGGCTTTGCATTTAATTATTACCTTGTTTTTACTATCGCCATCTAACATGAATAAAAAATCTGTTTCCATATAAAGCTATCTCATTGTCTAACTATAATGTATATATACAAAGGTAAAACCTTTAATATTCTTTTGGCAATACATTTTTTTCACAAAAATATATTAAATCATATTTATATTTGTTGAGACGTATAACATCAGTTCGCAGTTATGGAGCTGGTACCCTTTTAAGTCTTCTAGTTTTTTTTTTGGACACGTTTAGTAATATTTATAATGAAAAGAGAAGCATGAAGTTTATAACTTGCTCTAATTTCTGCTGGTTGTTGAAAATCGACACATACATAGCTAATGTCGGACCATTTAATCATAGTTTCAATACTGCCTTTTCGTATTTTTGGTAGTTTTAGTTACTAAATCTTTTAAATAAAAAAAAATCTATTTGTGACATTTCTTTGACTATGTACGGCTTTTTAATACATGCGGTTCGGGCAACTGTATACCATGCTGTTGGTGTTTAAATAGGAGTTTTTCTTGCACAACGTTCAATAACGCTATGCACCGAATCCTCTTCGTTTTACGTATGCCCTAACTCCATAGAACGTAGGGTAATCTTTAGATTGTTTTTTTATGGTGATATAGAAAACCATGTCATACATACATTTGTTTTTAGTTTATCCTACACAGTCGTCAGAGTAAAATGAAAATTATTTGTAATCATCTTGAACCACTCTTTGCGCTATGAACTCCGGAATACAGCTTCTAATTTCACATACACCTCGTGCTACTATTACTTCGTGTCACATAAAACAGTAACCTTATTTTTTTAATAAATTAAACATTGTCATATTATATGTGGCTGGAGTTGATTTTTATATTTTTTCTTTGCAGTAATTCTGTACATTCTGTACATTTTAGATACACCTATTCAATGAAGCAGGTTAAATTCTTTAAGAATCTTTTCTGCAACAATGGCTTTAGATAGTTTCAAATAGATTATAATTTGCTTTCTCGCCATGTTTTTATCATCATTACTGATTCTGAGTTTATAAGGTGTTCTCCTTCGTTGTTTTTTTTTTGGCTTACAATGAAATTAGTGCTTGTTTCATTCACACGTTTGGGGACTGTTTTTAATACTTGGTGGCTGATGGTAAAAAAACAAAACGTTTGACATATCTTTTCTCTGACATTTTTGTCAGAATTAAAATAATAAATTCTCAATGCTAAAAAACAAACGTACTTCTTCGTTAATTTTATTTCTACACTTGAAACCAAATTTCTTTGCTTGTTTCTTTCAATTTTCTTTCAGAAACAATTTTATTGCGTATATTCGTGCATGATTTTTTAGAATTTCTTAGCAATATTTCGTTTCCATTGGTCTTCGGTCCTTGTCTTCTTTCTGCCAATATTTTTTTTTGTTTACGAATTACGAGTTCAATAATTTTTGTGGTCTTTTCTGTCATGTTTTTCTTGTACATTTTGTTCCCAATCTAGTTCACTATGCTCTGGTATATCGTCGTAGTCGCTATCTTGTATGTGGATCTTCTGATGCATCAATATTATCGTCAAACTTTGGAACACACTGTTGCGAATTTATTTATTAAAAACTAATTTATTTAAAACGACTAAAAATACGTTTACTTATTCTAGAAATATGTACACTTTTAAATTAACCGGACTAATTAAATTAAAATATCTAAGAATAAAAACTTACAGTAATTTATATAAAACAATAATATGCTATCACTTACGCGAAGATAAGATAACGTCCGCGGATAGCTCCACGCTTGTTTACACTAAAAATCACGTAGACGATTATTCTCGGTATATTTATCTAGACACACGCGTGCTAACGACTTATTTATTTCCACTTTAATAATCTTCTTAACACTGCTGTATTCGCATTCCAGCAATAACTGACCTACGAATTGTTCCGTCGGTATATATACACATAAGGAAATCCTTCTGGAGTGTTCCCTATTTTTCGGTATATCTTCTAGAAGATGGATAACAGCTTCTAGAAGGCTCTTGCCGTTGCAAATAACTTCTCGAACGTTTCAACACTTTTTAATTCTGTTAATGTCGATCTGCTTGAAAGGTCGTTTGGAGAAGTTCTAAATTAGTTTAATACGTATACCGGCTGTACTAAATAATTATTACGATATTGTCGTGCAGCGTATTAACGACGTTATATACCGCATCCGAAAACCGCCCAGAGGCAAGCCAAAAGTGGTCCACGTCGATCGTCTAGCCCCGTTTGCTGGCGATAACCACAATCCGCAAGTTCAGGTCCGAACCAGAGTAATAAGTAGCAGAACCAGGAATCCAATCGAAGAAATGGAGTTCGAAAAGTTTATGAACTTATACGGAGGTTCTGGAAAAGCTAGGTTCGGAGTTACCACCGAGGAACAACAAGACCTGTTCCAGACACAAAAAGATTACGCCATCGCACATTGCGTGAGCGAGGACCTTGACATGTCCAGAGGGGTTGCAGTCGTGTTTAAAAAGAAGTTTGGCAAGCTAGATGAATTACGAAGACAGCAACCGGCAGTCGGAAAAGTTTTAGGACTACGTGGTGACGGACGTTTCGTTTTCTATTTGGTCACCAAGAAATACTCACGTGTCAAGCCGTTATACAAAGATCTGTGGCGAACATTATGGACTCTCAAGAGAGAAATGGAGATCCATCATGTTAAGAAATTGGCAGTACCGAAGCTTGGTTGTGGCTTAGATCAACTGAATTGGAGGACAGTTCGAAACATGTTGGAGGTCGTCTTCCGAGGAACAGGCGTTCAAGTGTTGGTCTGTAGTTACCAACCAAGAAGAATATTGGGTCAGGAAAAGTCCATTGACTGTTACTTTTATGGTCAAGGAAGTTGCCGAAATGGAGGAAGCTGCCGCTATCGCCACGATCCCTTTTACCGGTGTCACATCCAGTCTCCTGTTCTGAGACAGAACAGCCCTAAGAAGGGGGCAGTGAAACATTCAAGAAATATCTTGCAAATGCAAGAGCCTTCTAGAAGCTGTCTAGAAGATATAGCGAAAAGTAGGGAACGTTCGAGAAGGATTCGCCGATGTCTATAAATGCCGAACATGGAAATCGTAGGTCAGTTATTGCTGGAATGTGAATGGATGCAGTATTAAGAAGATTGTGCAAGTGAAGATAAATAAGTGATTAGCACGTGCGACGTTTTAAATAAATAACAGTGTACACCGAATCGAGTGAACGTGACCTATAGTGTAAACAAACAATTGTGAAGCTACCCGAGGACGTTATCTTATCTTAAGTGATATAAATTATAGTGTAAGTGTTTTATTAAATATTATTACATTTAATTAGTTCGGTTAATTTAAAACTGTACATATTCCTAGAATAAGTAAACGTAGTTTTTGTCGTTTTAAATAAATTAGTTTTTAATAAATAGATACGTAACAATAAGGTATATAAAGCAACGTCACTTGGATATTTTGTTTTTGTAAGCAGCAGTTGTCTTCCAGGCTTAAAAATATATGGATAATTCTAATTTATGGAATTTGCATCTCTTTAACACTTTGATTTTTAGAAGGTTGAATACCCATTTGTAGTTTTATTAATTTTAATTATTTGTTAAATCGAACAATTGAAATTATTACGATATATGAAAATCCTTTCATTTTGTATAAATGCGAAATTTTTTTTATCAAAAATACATACACTTTTCCTGAAATAGTTTTTAAGGAAGGGTTCTATAGTATTCTTTTTTGCAACAAGTAAATATTCCAAAAGTAATAAAAACTATTAAACACATGTAATATGGCATGCGCGATGGTATTTACGTATTTGGCGATCGATTCAGCTCCAAGACTGGCGGTCAAGGTTGCCAGGTCTAGGTCACACACAACCCTAAATTTCATATCATTTTACTAATAAAGCATCTATTTACTATGTTTAAACACATGTCATGCTATTTTCGTGCAGTTATAATCTATATTGTTAATTATTTATTTTCCAAGAAGTTACAATATGTTTTTGTACATTTAAGGATGTAATCGATTAACATCCATCCCGGTTTTATCGTAGGCGTTGCGACCTATTTTCCAAGTTAAATTGTGATATACGTACTCAATATATCCAAGGTAATATACAAAACGTGTGTTATTGAAGGGTCAAAAAGTAACGACTAAATTAGGCTACCTATTTCTGTCCATTTAAATATGACCTCAATTTATTTGCAACATTTATTGATCTTTCAATAAACGCACTGATATTTAACACAAGCGTATGAGATAAATTTTAAATTACATCGTAAAGTAGACAGTCCTCAAATTCTCCAGTAGTTCCTTTACAATTAGATGAAGCAAAAGTATTTCTGTCTAGTTACTATCAATTTGCTCTGTTTTGAAAAACAAGGTATTTTTATTGTAATTCGTTCAGTTGACGAATATAAAATCCCATTCGTAATTGTACGATCTCCTATGACGCACAAACTCGTCAAAATAAAGCCCATGCAGCACAGACAGCAACGTTCTTAATCAATATGTTTTTTTCCTAAAACAGGATTTTATCTAAGGGTTGCTTTTACTCGAACCAATTTAAAACAGAATTTCCATGTGATCTCACGAATTTTCCTAATTGAAAATAAGAGTAGCGTAGCTTTTTTTCTGTGGAATACATTAAATGTACATTTTGTTCTTTTTGGTTGCTTTGTATATTGAATAGGTTTCAACTATTATTAGGTATGCATAGTTAGAAAAATAATTTGCTTGTTATATCTTTGTTTTTGAATGACGTGTATATACACTCTATGAGATGTATGAATATTTTTTTAGAAAATAAAAAAGGCACTTTTAAACAAAACTGTAAAAGAATAATAATACATAAAATTTACATGAAACGGTAGGCAGTGGTATTTATGGTGCGCCATTTTTACATTTAATATTAAAATTAAGAATGTATCATAATGTTGCTTATTTCTATGGTATCAATTTTTATTCCAAGTCAATTTTATTTTCCTTAAAAGCTACAGGAGCACTTTCAATTTCTTTGAATCATAATATTAATTTGTTTTGTTATAATAACTAAATTTTAGTGATGTTTATTTACATGCGAACTTATATTTCCGATGCTGTATAATAACTTAAATTAAGTCTCTAAAATATAATTTTTGGGCTATGGTGTTTTTGAGAAAATTATGTTGAATTTCATTATGATTCATTTTAATTATATTTATGTTATTTGTGTATATTACTATTATGTATTTGAAAATAAAAAATAATGTGACAACGACGGCAAGCTTTCATGTGTTGTCAGTGATGCATATAATGCGGTAGTTTGTGTAAGGAGAAACACGATTGACTGTACTTTTTATTACCAGTATTGCCAAATTAATTAAAATTATGTAAATACATATTGAAGATTACCGTCATAGAAATTACGTATAATGAAAATTAGACATAATCATAATGAAACGCCACTTAAATTGATCATCTTAAAAATGAGTTACAACAAAATTAAACATAATTAAAACTGAATATAATATCTGTAAAGTTTATAAGAAATACATTTAATGGTAAATAACTATAATCGTTTCAAATCAGAAAAATATGAGCAAACTTCTTCTTCGTCTATGAAACATTTTATAATTAACTTATTTATTATTTTTCCTTTTTTTAAATTGTTTAAAGATTTAAATTTTTCAGTTTATAATAAAAATTGCTTTACATAAAAATTAGTTGCAAGAAAATTAAGTAGGATCAAAAAGTATTGACTAGAATAATTTCTAAATAAACATCATACCTAGTCATAAAAATTCACAATCATCTGAAATAGATTTTATGATTAATTATTTATATTTGAAGTATTTCGTTTAAGTTTCAAATTATTTTGTGCATTTAATATGATCTATTATTATATTAAACCACAATTTTATGTCATTTTTTTAAATACAAGTAGGGTATTATTTTTCTTTAAAACATATTAATAATGGAGCATAATATTAAAGTATTTCATTAAAATATCTACATTTTGATTATATCTAATTTATTTGTGAAATATTTTACTAGTAGTGCGTTCTGAAATTTATTTTGTGGCAAACATTATATTCCTTATGTTTATTTTTATGAAGCCTTTATTTTCATGAAGTTTAATTTACTTTATGGTAATTTTCTATGACATCCAGTTGTTATGCATAATGATTTCCATTTTGTTAGTTTTTTTTAATTGTTCTTTTACATTATGTTTTTATTATTATGGATAATTTTTATTATGATGAATTTTTAATGTTTTTTTTTTATTATGCGTTTGATAATAATAAATGACTTGGCAACAGCGCTAAAACAGCTGACAGATACACACTTTCGTGTCTTTCAACCAAAGATAATGTAAGGAAGATGCAGCACTCCGTGTATAAAAAATGGTATGATTTTTCCGATACTATCGACATCTATGTTTGACCCAAGAACTATTTTTTTTTAAATTATAGATATCTACACAATACTACCGTGACGTCATCTCAAGGTTATATTAATTAACATTATACAGTCGAACTCCTATATAGTGATGTTCAAAATTCCCTTCAAAAACATCATTATATAGAAACTTCATTGTATAGAATTTATACTTAAAAAATAAAACACAAATTTAAACGTACATAAGAAATACATATTAATTATAAACACTTTCGTTTTGTCATTTTTAACGAACTTTACACTTAAACAACTTAAAACGAAAAAATTGCAAATGAAACGTGTTCAATAACATGACAATGCATTTCAAAACTCGAAGGAAATCCTATAATCCTCTAAACAATTCATGCATTTATGTCGTTTACAAATGTACAGAATTTTTACTACCATTAGTAAACCTTTCTGTATTGTAAATTAAGAAGTCTTATAATCCGCTTATCCGTTTAACAATGCGGTATTGTAAAGGTAAAGTAAAATGTACGTGATTCCAAGAAAACTTTAAGTAGTTGGGTAACATTTTCTTTGAAAAAGATCATAATATAGAATTTGAACATCATATTTTAGAGGTGTTTTTACACGCATTTTAACCCGAAGGTCAATATCCTAAAGAAAACATCACTAAATGGAAAAAATCATTAAATAGAAGTTCATTGAATGGAGGTCCGACTGTATATAATAATAATATACATTTAAATTTTATAAATAAAACAATTATTTTAATGTAAAATACTATTTATTTATGTAAAAATTATTAACAAAATCAACATAAGACATAAAAAAATGTATAGACAACATTGTTATAAGCAATGCGTAGGATTTACTTAAATAACTAGTTTTGGGTAATACGTAAATTCTATTAAAAAATGAATGTTTCTTATTAATCAAATGGTTTCTATGTAAACGATTAATTTTCAATTTTTGCAATTAAAATTCCCATTGATTAGAAAGAAACATGAGTATCATTTTTGAATTAATTAATAATTTAAAAATAATTTTGAAAAAACTACGAACAGAATAAAGGCAATTCATAAAGTCCACTAAGAATTATATTTATCTCGAGGGAGTGCAAGGACGTATGTGAATTATGGATAGAAATTTGTCAATTATGAGATGAAGGTGCGTTTTTTCTCTAACAACTAAGTTGGTGGAAATTGAAAGGACTGTCGGTGAATTCTAAAAAACTTGAAAAAAAGAAAAAACGATTGCTATAAACTTGAATAATAAAATAGGATTTGGGATAAACGAAAAAGGATCCGTAATATTTGTATATAATTCAAGATTTAAGCACCTCTGCTTGTTTGTGAATCAATAGAGGCACTAAACGCAGAAACAATTGCGAATTCGATGAAGTTTAAGTTGTGAACAAAGAAAGATCTGTAAGGCAGGCAATAAATTCGAAAAACATTGCACACCTAGAGTATTTTTTGAATTTTTGTTTTTAATTAATCTAGATTTAATATTATAAATTACCCTTTTCTGTTTTCTAATAATATTTTGTAATTTTCTTGTTTTTCACTCACTTGACGAATGTTGATATCGATTTCTACAAATTACGAAAGTAATAAATCTGTTATATCTACAATGTCATTACTTACTTGATTGCTGTGAAGTGCCTGCTACTTTATTGGTAGCTATTTTCGTACGCAGAAGCCTTGCAGCACACTCAGCAGAAGGGACAATTTTGCTAGAAGTTTTTGTATTGTACTGCAACATTTGAACGTGGAGTACCAACTCGAGTTTGTCCACTCTCTTCACATGTTCCTGTTTAAAATAAATAGTTATGCATAGTAAATAAAGCATGTATTTAATCGTACCATTCCATTCGGAATTGCATTGCGACACAATTTAGTAGCATCCACCAATGCAATACATTGGCAATCAGTAGCGCACAAATAATTTCTTAATGTGTTAAATGGTTTAAGTTTTAAATCGTCGATGCACCATTTCCAACCACAAGTCCCAATGGTGCTTAATTCTAATTCGAATGCAATCGATCTAGAAGATTATTGAATTAATAGCCTATCAATTTACATTATCTATTAAAACGTACCTTATTTATTGTCCTTAAATTAATTTTACACTAACAAAATCATACATACAATAAACTTTCACAACCACGTTTATTATTTGCGGTTAACAAAAAAAAGTTGATACAGCAAAATAAATGCTGAATAGGCTGAATAAACGCGAAATAAATTTGAAATAAACTGTTCGCGAATGACATCATTGAAAGGTTTGCATCTTAGCTGTAAATAATCATAAATGTCAAAATAATTCCCGGTGCACTCATAGATGGCTCAGAAAATCGTGTTGTACATAAAATTTGTATGAAGCGAATACCCCCTGGTTTCAACTGTTTAGTGTTTCGTCAAAGTATTTAACTTTGATTAATTGTTGCAAATCTAAAAAAAGAAAAGGCATAAACCGCACAAACTTTATGGATATAGCGCAAGTCACAAGCCACAAACGCAAGCGTGCATCAGCTGTTTGTTACGCTGTTGCCAAGTTATTTTTTATTATCAAATACATAATGGAATTAATCATAATAAAAATTAAACACAAAAAAAAGGTCATAGTAAAAAATTAACTTAATGAAAATTATTCTACATAACAATTGGATGTTATCGAAAATAACCATAAAATAAATTTAACGTAATGGGAAAGAAACACAAAAATAATATTCATAGAAATATTATAACAAGAAAGATACTGTGTAATCTTAAATTATAAATGAAATGTAAGTACAACAGCATCAGTAAAATAAGTTCTCATATAAACAGGAATCACAAAAATGTAACTATTTTAATAAAACACATTAATGTTATGATGTTTTATATTATGATTTAAAGAAATTCTACGTGCTCGTGTAGCTTTTAAACAAAGGAAAATAAAATTAACATGGAATAAAAATTGATATCATACAAATAAGTAACAACAAACAAGAACTTAATAGTAAATAATTTCTCATGATGCATTCTTAATTTTAATAGTAAATGTAGAAATGGCGCACCATATAATACCTTACGCATATCTACTCAAAATTTCATTTAATCTTACTAAACGTATTTCTTTGCGAAATTGTCGGTGCACTTACCATACATCAAATGCTTACAAATATATAACGACCCTTGTGTGTATTTAATGTTAAATACTTATGGTCTTCTGGTTTTACTTAAATTAATTTTTAGGATTTATCTCTACCCGCTATTTGTTCTCCAACGTTTTCAAATTCTATCATTTATATAATTTGGATTTGATTTTGAAATTTTCACAGACGAATTGAATTATTTAGTTTGACATCTGGCTCAACAGGCATTGTTGAATCAGAAGTATAGGTACTCCTTTTTTTGAGTAATTTAATTGTATTGATTTATAATTTCTATTGAAATTTGGATTATTTGTTTGTTATTATTATTTTTTTTATCGACCAGATAGACATTTGTAGTATGCAATCTTGTAGTATTGCTCTGATAAGTTTCCATATCATGGGCAACATTCACAGTTTTATTCAACATACATTTTCGTACTTCTCACAAACGACGTCGTAATTGTTGCGACCGTGTAGCCTCATAATGAATTGATTTTGAATAGCATTCGTCAAGTAATTATAAAGCTTGAACGTTGTTTCTAGTTTTTGTAGAGGTGTTAAAAAGTCGTTCCTCGCTTTTGTGATGCTTTTCCTGTCATTACTAGTGAGTAGAATGAGGGGGATTTCTTATCAGCTAATTAGTCATCGCTAATTAACTGATAGGAAAACCCCCTAATAACTTTATAATGACCTCACTGTTGACCTCGGCGATAACGTGGACAAGCGTTTTTCGTGAAAGTTTTTTTCTATCACATTTTTCTTTTTCATTTATAGAAGTATCGAGAGCGATGTCTACGCGTGACGTCAGCGCGTCACATGATCTCGGCAGAATAAATCGAGCGATCGAGCAATCCTATACATTTAGTATCCTTGAATGAAATCGAGGAAAAAACTTCAAAAAAATTATAGAATGCTAGGAAGTCAATACAAACGTGTAAATATCATTTCAAAGTTGGTAGGACAAAAAAAAATTTTTTTTTTAATTGTCTACTGTATAATACTTAGTATTTTCACTAATATTTCTTTTAAGCAAATAAAATTATAAGCTTTCTGAAAAGATTTTTTTCTTCAATTTGAAAATTTAAAAAAAATCCTTATAGGAAAGTCGTGTGGTGACCGTAACAGTTTTTTTAATGGAACGGTCTGTGTACATACTAGGATTTCAATTAAAATGCAGTATTCCAGGTAGTAGGTTGAGTAATACGAATTACATTTGTCACTAGTCTGTCAATAGCCAACAACAATGGTTGATACCAAGGATACTAAATGAATAGGATTGCTAGATCGCTCTATTTATTTTGCAGAGATCATGTAACGCGCTGACGTCACGCGTAGACCTTGCTCTCGATACTTCTATTACAATCTGTACTAAGATGCACGTTAAAAGTCTTCTAATTATTTTATTTCAGTAAATTTGACAACTTTTGATTTAATAAGCAATGGCAATAGTGTTCATAATCGAAATATTTTTTTTTTATTAATTAGTTTTGTTGAATTTTTTTATGATTTATAATTTTTTAAAGGTATATTTTCACTTGAACGAAAGGAAACTTTTACAAAAAATTAATCTCGTTTGCTGTTTGATGGATTCATTTTTAAATTGAACTATAGAAAAATTGCTATTCATTTTATAATTTTCGGACAAAATAAAATGTCCTATTAACGGTTAAATAAATGTATTCAAATTTAAGGTTGACAAAATAAATAAAAAATAACATAACACACTACAAATTTATTTTGAAATTTTATTTAATTTTCTTCGTTTTATTCTTTCTTCATCGGTTTCTTGAGCTGGTGTATTCGCTCTTTTCTTTCCACTTCTTTTTTCACTAAGCTTTATATTTTGATAGTTCATTCTGATAATGGTAATGTTTTCTTTTTCTTAATTTTAATGCTTAATTTTTTTACAACTTGTGGGCCTTTTTTTAAAGAATCACCGTGGAAATGTTCGAAGTAGTGATTCTATTTTTGGCGTATTGTTGACAATTTTTATGTATCTACATGAAAAAATTTGGTGTACTCAATTTTGGGGATTTGGGGGTAGGGGTCCAATTGTGAAATCCATTTCCTCCAATCCACTTATTTTAAATATTATTTATAGTTATAGTCAAATTATATAAAAAACTATATTTTAAAATAATACTTGCCAAACACTGTGTCATCGGCTGCTGGAGTTTGGCTCAGCTTGGCGGACTTGGCAATATTGGCTGCAGTCTTCAGGTGCTAAATAAGGAGTTTTTGATTGGAAGATATATATAATTATAGCCAATTCGTTCCAAATATACGGGTTTCCATTTAAAAAAAATGTAGATGACGTCATAGCTCGGAAACGAAACACATCCGAAGAAATTTTCTCAAACTTTATTATTTGGGAATAATGAATCTATTCTATTCTTTACCAGCTCACTCTATATTTGTTTTTTTTATTACAAATAGTCAGTGTAATAATATGTTACAAGCTATAGGTCTTACGAACCTTGCACGGCCAACTCACACAGTCGGAGATAGGAGAGGTTCAAATAAATAAGACTTCGATAATGCATCGAAACATACAGCCAAAAACGTGTCCGAACGTGCCTAGACGTGCTATCAAATTAAGAACATGTGATGAATAAACTACAAGAAATGCGTTTTTCGATTAGAATTTTATTTCCATTAACGCCGATGTTATAAGATTCAGAGCAATTAAGAGGTTATAGCATCACAAGCACGAATTTTAAGTACTTGACGGTTTGACGTCTTGACAGGAAATGAAATAAAACTAAACTCGGCAGAGGGCGTCAAAAACAGAAATCTAACTTGAAGGTAATGAATATACAGGATATTAGGTCATGAAATTTTTGCACGTAACAAATAGTTAACGTTTACATTATTCAAACTCGGAGCTTTATTTGCTGTACATTTCTTATTTAATTTATATAAACTTTATGTGGTGAAGTTCATTTCTAAAATCATTAATTTTTCTGTTTTGTTTATTTGCTTACAATGTGTTGCCCAACTCGAGGGTTTAGTATATCTAGAATTGGATTTGCCGATTTCTTATAACGGTGATATTTAGTTCTTGTTAGTTTATATGTGTTCTTTCAGTGGTGCAGAGGTGTGAACGAGCACCTGTAGTTATTCTCGTTCTGGCACCTTATTAATCGATTATAATATGCTGATTTGTTCTAGTTGTTTTACCAACACTAATTTTCGATATCAGTACACAGTTGAAGTACTTCAGCCAAGTGCACGTTACAATAGTTTAATGTTAAGCGCTGATAGTAGATAACTAATGAGAACATAAGTATATTATTACGTTTTATTTTAAATTATACCCTCAATTAATTCCTAAATGTGTTTTTTAACAATAAATTGTCTGGTACATACATAGTATATCGATTGTAATACAAAAAGCGCAATTCAATCACTTAATTATGTAGAACAAGGCTAAAAACAATGCCCATTTAATTATTATAAAAAATAATATAATGTATATTTACTACATTTTTTCCTGGGTCGTGGCGCTGTAATCGTATTTTGCCGGAAACTTGCTATTATGCGACTTAAAAATATCTCATTATTTTATAGTTACCAATACGTCAAATGTCATTTTATTTCAGCTTCGATTTGCGATCTTTATATATTTTTCTCATATTTATCTTGACTACTGGTGTTTTATTGCGTGTTTAAAGTCTTTGTCAAGGCTATTCTTAATTTTTAAAACAATAGCTTTGAATAAAAGAGTTATTCACAGTCAAGAACGTGAGATTATATATAACGTTTATAAATGTATGTTAACAATGGCAATTGTCGATTTCTTCGAACAACCTCCTAGAAAAAGTGAAAGCGAATCCTGAAAAATCTGTACACGTTAAATTCTCTTCGACTAGGAAAACTATTAATAAAGAAATCGCAAAATTATCCGCATCCAAATTAGAAGAGGAAATTATAAGACGAATTATTTATACTCACGAAGAGAAAAGTTTACTGTAATAAAGCAAAAACTGATTTATTTCATGCAAATAGGCTATTGGTTTTGAGTCAAGCTAATGTACGCTTTAAAATTTTCATTTTATTAGAACAACTATTTTGAAAAAGAATGTATAGATTTTATAATATATCAATTTAAGAAAGCGCGTTTAGACACGTTTTTCTTTGCAATCGTAACACTGCATGTTTCCTGTGATAATAATGTTAATTAGCATAAACCAAAATTATAAAAAATATATTATCGGGTAGGTACTGTATTCAGCTTTGCTTCGCAATGAAATTAATTCTCGATTACCATGTTTTGGAAAGACTGATTAATTGTAATTTAAGTGTCATGTTGAGTAAACAAGTTTAGTAAATATTCATTAATATTTTGTGATAACTTATACCGCTATACGGCACTGAATATTGTGCCCAAAATACGCAACCTTAAAAAGTTTCACTTTTAGAATAAATTGTTATTTTTTAAATTGATTTTCATATTTTACAGGGTGCCGCAAAAGCCCTAAAGTATTAAAGCAGTGTTTTTTTAAATAAAACTTCCTGTATATTATTATATTCTCCGATGAAAATAAGTGTTTTAATCACTTTTATGAGAATAACCTTAAGGTTTTTTAAGTAATTTTCTTTTTGTCAAATTATAACCTAAATGTTCATGTCTGAAATGCTTCTTAAAAAGTCTTAAGTTATGTAAGCAAAATTTAGGTAATTAGAAAGTACATTTTTAATAAATACAAAAATACCGCGTTCTAATCAAATTAATCAAGTTATAGCCACTAAAGATAAATAAAAAATAACGTTATTGCATAATACGTAGTTACTTTAAGCGTTCTTTAAGTTATTCTAAGAACGAACGTGCTTTCCAAGTTAATTCTCGAAGATTACATGTTTACAGATGTTTAAACGTTACGTAGATCAGTCAAAATACTAAGATAAATAAATAACACTGCAAAAATAAAACTAAATATGAAAAACAACTATTTTTAGGGTACAATGATAAATTTTTTTACTCAAAAAAGCGTATTGTGAAATTTCAGCTATATAAATTCACACGAAATAGGTTGTTCACGTATAGAAACAAACCTGAGAAGAAAATTGATAACATAAATCGAAATTATGATTATAATTTTTCTATGTACTATTATACTGCCTGTTCTTTACTTAAGTGATAACATGACCCGCTTAATAACATTATCCGTGATTCCAAGCGTCGTGCACTGTATTTTCTTTTATTTCTAGCAAAAATAAAAATAGGTTTGTTATACTTTTATACTAGTATACACAAATACCAATTCGTAAATTAAAATTGTTAAAAATGCCAACTCGAAATTAATTGTAATCAATTTCTTCAAAATCACATTAAAATTTAGCTTTATTTGCATCCAAGATCTTAACCTAACCCAATTGTGACGTATTTACTAAATGCGCGTCTTGTAAATTGTTAAAAATGTAGACTCAAAACAAATCGAGATCTTGTATGATAACATACGGCTTACGGGTTCATTTTTACTAATAAAGATATATAATATTCAAAGCGCGTCATTGACTGTTCACAGCGCGATCTGCGTTATAATGGATGAACTTATTCTTGCTACTAAATTAAAGTTTTGTGTGTCGGTAGCTACTTTTTGACTTTAGTTTGCGTTTTATTTGTTCCATTTTCGACCTTAATGACATTGCAGGATAATCGTTAACATATTTCACTGGGAACAGGACCACTCGAAAACTACCTAACGTAATTAAAAAAGTAAACCCTCAAATGAGAGGAAAATATTTACATTTTCTCCTAAGCTATTTTATAATTTCTTTTTTTCAATAGTATAAGTATAGTTTACAGAAGAAGTAGAAAATTATCATTGAAAAATATCGCTTACTTTGTGAAATAATGTTTTCAAGATTTTAAAATACTTTACATATTCATCTTTCATAAGAACACATTTTTGTGTTCTTACAACTAATATTTTTTTAGATTTCCTGTGTTTCGTGCACGCGCGAGTGCTATATAAAATACATATACGAAATCCCTGCCTTAATGCGATCGTAGAGAATAACCATAGTTATGACAAGTACTGCTTTTTTTGATCTCTGTTGATTGTTGCGTTTATTATAAATAGGATTAATAGTAATAACACTTTGCATTAATTTAAGCAAGCAGTTTCATAATGTTTGTTTTTGTCCAGTTTCAGGGTATGAATATTTGGAATCCGAGTTAAATAATCTTCTTGTAACTTTTGGAAAGTTATTTTTGCTGGCAAAGCTTTCTCCAGCTCGGTAATTTACTTCTAAACTTTACCATCAACCCAACTTCACTTTCCTCAAATATGTCCAAATCATTTTTCTTTGGGTACACAAGGGATGTAACGTCAATTTATTTCTCTAAAAGAAATGCAATTGCACGATAATTTTATTTCATTGCAAAAAACTAAGTCATACATGCCAAAGAATGTGCAGGCTTTGCGGCATAATTCTAATAAGTATATAACGAAAGTGAACAATATTAAAAATTAGAGTCAATACTTACTGGTAAGTTTCTGATAGTTTCCAATCATTTACTAATTGATATAGTGAGTTATATGTTATATCCTGCAAGCAACTTGATATAAAATGATGGATCCATGTCGCATAGTTCCAAGCAAAATATTGTCGGAGTCACGTTACACGTTAATTTATCTTTGACACAGCTTTAGCAAAGATTTTAGCATATATTGCGATCCTTAACTTAAATGAAATTGCTGTAACCTTATTTTAGAGCAGCATGGAGCAAATAGTGATAACATAAACGCCTACTTGTGGTTTGGTAGTAATTCATTACGTACTTTAATCGTTGATATGGTTTCTTATAAAAATTGGTTGAATTTGATCAGTTTGTAGTCTTAATTTTAACAGAATATTTTGCTTGTATTATAATTATTAGTGACTTAATAAAAACATTTGTTTGGATTGTAATAAGAAATTTACTTCAAGTTTTAGAACATGTAGGTTTAATTTTATTTGAAAGTGGATCAATTTTAGAAAAAATGCAAATGCTTTAAATATGAAATTGTAATGATTAAATTCAGCATAATATTTCTCTGTGTGCTTAACCGACGTTTATCATAAAAGGTCAACAGTGCAGGCGGTATTTCAAGAATTACAGAAAGAAGTCAGTTGACTTTCAAGAAAAATTATCTTCCTTTAGTAAGCTTGTACGAAAAATTGATTATCAAAAAAACCTCAAGATAACAACAACCAGTTAAGCCGGCCGATTTTTTAAAATTGTCGACAGATGGCTGACCTAGTAAATTGTAGACATGCCGCTATTTCTCAAATACTGCTAAATTCGTTTTTATAAGACTACGTTTTATATGCATATTAATAGAAAAAACTATAGTGTAGGTCAAGGAATGTTTAAAATTTCCCGTATTGTTCTCTTTCTGGGTTTAATTTGGCATTAAACCTAATCAACTTTTGAATTTTTTTAGTCTTTATTTTAAAATTTAAACATTACCAGGCCAAAAACGCATTAAGCTAATGTTAAATCTAAAGTTTCACTTCACATTTCGTTCAAATAACTCCAGGAATGAGAAATGCAACAATTTCTAACCTAAATTTGGTTTAGTTAGTTTTTGCGATTTGATCTTGACAATTATACAGTATAGCTTTATGTGACTAGATGGCGATAGTGTTTTACTGAATAGTATAGGGTTCGTACAATTACTGTTCACTAGAGGGCAAGATTGCGTTTTTATGCGTTACAGTTTCCTACGTTTAATAATAAATATTGCCTAAAATATATTCATTCTTGTGGCATTGCTTGTGGTATGTATTTTGTGACATTGAATGTCAATGTCACATGATACTGTATAGTAGTACAACAGATGTACCATGATTTAAGGAAACTTGATATTGTACTGATAAAAGAATCAATTTTTTTAATAATATGTGTGATGTGATAAAAATACATAATATTTTAAATAAACAACTTCTATTTTATGATTTATTTATAGAATACTTCTTTAAATACATTATCAGTTGTCGATCAATTGATCATATACAAAATACTGATCGCGAGAATAGATCACTTATAAAATAACTGCCCTAACGAATTTTACCTGAAATATTTACTTTACTGAAATGTTTATTTTAGGTATGCAGGTAATTGTTTAAAGAAAATCGTAAAATTGTGTCTAAGTAAGATATTGTTATAAAGCCTTTTAATCTCGGCTCTTTTTTGTAAAAATTTAAAATTACTACTGATTTTGTAATAAAAAAATATTCGCATTTAAGTTTTAAGTTACAAATTTTTTTAGTTGTATTACAGAAGTTTAGCAACGTATGCTACGTATGCAACGTATGTATGCATCTTCCAACAGAATTTAAAAAATAGAAAATACTGTAATTTTTTTTTTAAATTAAATTTCGTTGTAATTGTAAATTTAATGCTTGTTCATTGATATATTATGTACTGCGAATATCTTATAGTAATTTATTCTTGAAAATAATTGTTTTAAATTATCTTGTAAGAATGTATAAAATACGATAACAGAGAATGATCGATTTTTGCGCAATACTCGATTACTGTGATTTCTGATCATTCACAATAGAATGCTCGCGATTGCTGTCATCGATCATGGAAAATAATCGCCACCATAGATCATTTAATATAATCGTACTTGTATTTGCTTGTTTATAACTACATGTGTATTATTTAAACGAGTTTCAATGTGCTTTGTCCAATATAGAATGAGATTTCATATGAAATTGTCTAATTGCAAAGCCGGTTAATTTTAGATTTGATCAAGCTTTGAGGAAATCTTCCAAAGAAGAAATTCACACCTAATTAATTTATATAGCCTTCCGTTCCCGCTTGACCAAGGTAAAAGGTAATTTTTCTGCTTCAGCTGTAAATTTTTTTCTATTAGAGATAACTGTACATCCACAACGGAACTTTAAAAGGAAAAGATGATAGTTTTTATGATGAGAGAAATAGGATGGTAGAGCGATCTCATAGTATAAATTTAGTATGCATGAATAATATTAAGTACATGGCTATAGCGATGAAAACGTTGAAAGCTGATTTTATACACGCGTAATTCAAATAAGTTTTGAATAAACCGTGGGTTAAAATCACAACGTATAAACATTGTAAGGTAACAATGTTCGCCATCGTATTTCACTCATCAAAACTTGTTTGAATTACGCGGGTATAAAGTCAGCTTTCAAGGTTTCCATTTTTATAGCCATTTACTTACCATGACAGTTTTTATGTGCATAACAAAACTTCTTTTAGTCAATACCACCCAATAATGACATGCTGCTAAAAATACGTTTTGTTAAACTCATTTTCGTGAGTTTTAACTGACTCCAGTGTCTCGGTTATTTAATGTGACCACCTAATGTTACTCAAAAATGAAGTGAACACTCTAAAAGAAATAAACTCAACAAACTAACCCAAATAGCCTAATCTTTGTATGAACGTGTTATATTAAAGCGATAGCAGCCCCACTGTACATTTATAACAGAAATACAGTGTATAAACGGCCCTCTTAAAAGAAAAAGTCAGCATTAGAACAAAACGTATCCAGTTTTTGAGAAAGTTAAAATAGTATAAAGAACAGTGGCGGCTGGGTCGAGTCCCCCAGACGTTTATTAAAATAAAAAAAACGGTACAAATTATTATGAACTGAAGTATTTAAGCATATTTATAGGATATAGGTATCATCTACTTTTTGTTACTCTAAAACAATAGTTTAATATAATGAAACGTATAAATAGGTAATTTCTTTTTGTTCGGGCTGCAATTATTTGAGTCCATGGATGTATATGTAGCAGAGCATTCTAACGTGATGTCGCGACCCCCACTACGAGTTTTCATATGGAGTTTTAACATGGGAAAGGACTCCCGCGTTGTTAGCCCACGATGATTTCAATTCAGTAATCATGAAGCGTTCGGAGTTACATGACGTATTTTAAGTGAAACTGTATATTTCTCGTACGTAATTTTCGAGAAAGGCAAAAAAGTTCTGTAGATTTTTTTTTTTATTAATTTGTAAGGCTGTCGTTGAAGGTTGAAATAATATGTCTCAGAAGGTTATAAAAATTTCGTATTACAATTTTATGGAAAAGAAAATAAAATGAAGTTGATCGTAACATATCCGTTGAATCATACTAGATGCTACTAGTATTTTTCTAATTCTAATTATATAAAAAATAACTTTTTAAGCAGCCAATCATAATATGTGATAAATAAAGTATTGTTTATTTGATATTCAAAATAGTGGATTAACAATTATGAATATTAATCATAATTTCGGAGTTAATTTTACTCTTCTTATACGAAATAATAACAAGATATTTCTCCTACATACTTTATAAATTAGTAAAACATATATTTCGAGTTTAAAAAAATGTTTATTTATTTTACGACGATTACACAATTTTAATGTAGCTATAAGTTACCCACTTTACTTCTACAACTAAATAATTTAAATAGAACACATAATACGCTTCAAAAACTCAGAAAGTTCTGCACCGATTGAGTTGAAATTTTAACATGATATAAAATCCGCATCAAGGATTGTTTTTATCTATTTTTTGCATCAGTCACATATCTGCGACCGCGAGAAAACAGTTTTTTTAACGATCAGCTGTGTACCAGTGACCGCGCCATCTGCCATAAGCGAGGAAAACACTCGCTGACAACCGCAATAATAATGACGCAGTCACATGAGAAACAATTTCGTTCCCAATTACATTGTTTATTTACAAAAAAAATTGCATCTGATTCTAATTATTATACAATCTTAATTAAATATTCACTTAAATCAAGAATTTTTGGTGTGATAGTGTTGTGATCGAACTGCGCCTTTCACCAAATCGTAAGTAGAGGTTATATTTTATATCAAAGATGGACAGTAAAAATATTATTAACTGACAGGCAAAATAAAAGGACTTATTATAATTCAAGTGGATTTCTAACAGAAGTGAGTGGTTATATCTTTTTTATTACATCTAACACGTGGACGTAATTATATTATTTATTTTGGATTAACCTCACTTTTAATGTATATAAATATAATTACATTAAAACTAGCAATTATTCATTAATACGAATGTCAACCATTCCATCACAATGTGCCACTGCGAAGCGTGGCAGAGTACAGCTAGTAGTATTATAAAATAATCCATATTATTATAAAAAATAAAACATTCAAATAAATAAAACGTAAATAATATAAACAAAACTGAAACAGAACTTGAACATCAATTAAAAAAATAATTTTACATGTTACTAACCACAAACCTTTTCTTCTATTGCAGTCAAAATAATTTAACAAAAACTGTTTTTTTATATTGAAGTTGAAGAACATTAATACAAATAATTTTTCTAATAGGTTTACTTATCATATAGGCAGCAACGTTTATCAAATCCATTATTTTAAAGTAACCAACTAAAATGTATAGAAAATTATTGTATAAATGCGTAATATTATCTGTTACCAAAGAAAACTAGACTATCGTCATCCTCACGATCTACTGCTATTAGAAATAGTGTAAGATAATTTTGTTTTTGATGCAAAATTATTTCAGTTTGTTTATAACAGTACACATATCTGCCACTGTTCTCACTTCAGAACCGAAAAACTTCCATGTATCTCCAATGCTAACTTTCCATGCCTTATTGTCCATTTTCTTACGGTCTTTAGGTTTTACCACTCTTTGCAATACTTTAGTTAAACTATAGCGACGCAAATCTAGAAATAAGAAGTATGTGTATTAGAAAATGTAAATATAGTAGATATTAAGTTAGAGTAACTATTTTAAATCGTTTTTTTGTGCTGCCAACATCGCAAACGTCAATATTCGTTCGTTAGTGTAGTTACGTAATGCGCGAATAAAGCTCTAGGGTGGCAAAATGAAAACTATGAATCCACATTAAAGTAAGTGTTCAAAGTCAATTATTATATTACGAGTATGCGACAGGTGGAAAAATCATTTAAAAAATTTTGAAATTCGATTAAAATTGAAAAAAAAACTATGTTAAAGTTAATGTCAAATTTGACAGATGTAGTAATGAATGTAGTACCAACATTATATTTCTGTTGATTTTTAAAATTTTTTTTTAAAAAGAATGTAATTTACAAAAGGCAACACAAAAAATAACGTACGGTACTCTCGTCGAAAAAATCATAGCATAACTCACTCACATGCAACGCTCGGTCGTGCGGCCTCGCCTGGCGTCGCATCGCATTAGCGTTCGTTATGCTATTCCTTATTTTCGACTCTTGTTACGTAAACTACTATTAGTGTATGTCAATCGATTTATTCGGAAAACATTACATAAACTCTATCTTTATTTTAATTTTAATGTATTTGTGTTATAAAAAGTCTTTAAATTTTATTAATAACAGATGAAATAGTAATTTACGTAGCAAGTACATCATAGCATAACGAACGTTAATGCGACGTGAGGCCGCACAGCCGAGCGTTGCATAGTAGTGAATTACGCTATGAAACTTTTGACGAGATTAGCGTACATTATTTTTTGTGTTGCCTTTTGTAAACTTATATTCTTTAACAGAATTTCAAGAATATAAAAATTAATTTGAACACTTAGTTTTATGTGAATTTCACTTTTTGTTTTGCCACACAGGAGCTTTTTTCTCCCATTAGTTACGTTACTAACGAACGAATATTGACGTTTGATGCTAACTATAAAAACGCGTTCAAAGCACACAATGTAGTGTTTAGTATTGATTACAATATATAAATATTTTTATATATTTATTTAATTTAACTTTCCATAAAATTTAAACGCACCTATGTATTTGAATTAGTATAAAATTTAATACTGTCGTTGGAAAAGTGTTAATTGTACCTGTTTTGCTCAAATAGACGAAACGTATATTTTATACGTTTTTGAGAAATGGATTTTTTTCAACATGCCATTGGTGTCTAGGTGATCATGGGCTATTTGTATAATTTCTAAATTTTTACCTTTCTAATCGATAGACCCACAATACTTTGATTTTATATCTATAGATTAGATTCAATAATATTGTTGCGTATTTATTTATTAAAAACTAATTTATTTAAAACGACTAAAAATACGTTTACTTATTCTAGAAATATATACACTTTTAAATTAATTATCACTTACGATAAGATAACGTCCTCGGATTTCACACTTGTTTACACTATAAATCACGTACACGATTATTCTCGGTATATTTATGTAGACACAAGCGTGCTAACGATTTATTTCCACTTGATAATGTTCTTAACACTGCTGCATTCACATTCCAGCAATAACTGACCTACGATCTGTATCGTCGCTATATATACACATACGGAAATCCTTCTCGAGCGTTCCCTCTTTTTCGGTACATCTTCTAGAAGGTTCTTGCATTTGCAAATAATTTCTCGAACGTTTCAATATTATCAGCAGTTATAATCTTCATATGCATAATAGCGAAATTGAAACTTATAATTTATGTGGATTTCGATGATATGTAAGACATGTTTCAGATGATTTCAATGTTCTTGTTTTTGTCATGTTTACTCTAAAAAAATTGTTTACTGACAACTTTTGCTTTTACTCTTATAACCTCCATATTTGTTTATGAGCAACCTGTTATTTTATAAAGCTAAGACTTACTTAGACTGATCTTGGTTAAAAGTATCAATGGCAGTTGTTACGGATGAAAGACTCGAACAAAACTGCAAACGATATTTTTTTCTACTTTTCTCAGCTTATAGATTGCTTAATAAAACTTCTTTAGAAACAAATTAAGTAGGATTTTGTTACAAGCTTTAGGTATTTTACGAACCTGCACGGCCAACTCCCAATAGTCGGTGAGAGGGTAGGGTTCCTAAATAATATTGAAAAGATAATTAAGGGCGCCAGAGCCTATCCCAAAGTAACTTCTGTCCGCTCACAACAGAATGGTATCACTTGTAACAAGATGTTAGGTTCGTAATGCTGAAAGAAGCGAAAAAAAAGAAACTACGTCGTTAACAACAATTGTACTTTAATTACTCTATCAAGATAAATCTATTAACAGTTAAATAGCCAAATATAAGCCGGTACTGGAGAGAATATAGACAAGAGAATAGCAGCAGGATCGGCAACTTACACTACACGTCAAACAAAAGTGTAGCCACCAAAACATATATAAAACTTTATCAATAGGTAACATTAATAATAATAATTTACTGTGGATATAAGCAGCAAGCGATAAGTCATTTACTTAAGCTAATTTAGTAACAATAACAAGCAACAAATCAAATCGAACGTACGATTAGCAAATATAATAAGTCGTGAGTTTACACCGTAGCGACAACGTATAAATAGTAACAATTGACTTACCAAATTCCAGGGCGACTTTCAGAAAAACGTTTTTCCTACTGGCTTCCTGCAATTAAACTTCCTGAAAAATAATCGTGTCTACCTGGCGACTCACAAACTACAAATAAAAGACACATTTAAGAGACAGTAATCGAACCGACACTTATCGTATGCTGTTACGTTAATTTTCTGTCTATGGTGGTGTTAAGTTATTGCCTCCGAATAGAATTCAATCGTATCCAGTAATTATGATCTTCCGAGCAAGGTGATAGTCATCAAGGTTAAGTTATGGCCTCCGAATAGAATTCAATCGTATCGTATTAGGATCTTCCGAACAGGTGACATTCAATAACGTAATTAAT
The DNA here is from genome assembly GCA_035610365.1 of Aquatica leii. Taxonomy (NCBI): domain Eukaryota; kingdom Metazoa; phylum Arthropoda; class Insecta; order Coleoptera; family Lampyridae; genus Aquatica; species Aquatica leii. Next base: position 108,152,020 of record CM069432.1, read on the forward strand.
TGCCTCCGAATCGAAACTGGTATCGCAGCGTTCTTAGTTCTACAGCTTCCGATTATAATTTTCCCTTGAAGATTTTAGCTGACGATAAGAACACCCATAGTTAAGAGGTAGCACATGGCGCTAACAAAAGACATAAAAATTATCTTTAATTAAAGAAAGAACAAAACCACTCACTCTGCGTGGATGAAATCAATTTAATTCAGAAGACTTCTATTTTCCATCGTGTCCCAACACGTGGATGATTTTTGGAAAAACGATATTCAATTGTGAGATTGAAATTGAAATTGAAAATTGAAAGTGACCAACGAACCCGATAGATGGCGTCAAGAAATATAAAAGTAATTTTAATTAAACTGATATACAGGGTAATGCATTATTTAAATTTATGCACGTAACAATTTGTTCTTTTTGTCACTTGCAGTGGAATTTTTCCAGATGTATTACTTCTCTTGATGTCAGCTTTGTTTTTAGTATTTTCAATATGTTATGGGCTACCGGCTGTATAACAGCCATTCTTACATTAAGAATTCTCTCTGTTTGATTTTTTCCCTCGGTTTTTTTCTGTGATTTTTTTATTTTCTACCTAGTTTGGTTCTATAAACTACGGTAATTTGTATCGTAACGAATTTTATTATTATTAAAACTAATTAATTTATTTATACTACAAATATATACACGTTTATAACTAACCGAATTAATTTATTCTAAGGATATTTAATAAAAACACTTACACTAATTTATATCACTTACACGAAGATAAGATAAAGTCCGGGGATAACTTCACACACTTGTTTACGTTAAAGTCGCGTACTTCGTAGATTTATTTATAACACGCGTTAATCACTTATTTATTTCCACTTGAGTAATCTTCTTAACACTGCATTACGGAAATAACTGACCTTGGATTTGTCTGCACAGTATTTATACATTGTGGCAAAACGTTCCCGTATGTTCCGCATCCTTCGGTGAACGTTCTAGAAAACCTCGCGAAGGCTCTCGAAATTGCGAATAACTTCTCGAACGTTTCAGTATATTAAGACTAATTTCAAGAACCCCATCTATTATAACTACTTTTATACATTTTAGTTACACTTTAATACTACTTAAACTGTAACTTTATACAAGCAAACATGTATGTTCTTTGTTCATAAAGAATTGTATTCCTACAGTGCCGATAAATGCACGTGAGTGCAGAATGCTGTTCAATATGCAAGTATTTTTTTATCGGATTTTATTACTTTTGTCTGGAAACGTATCTACTGCGATTTATTAATGTTGATAAATGTTTTCAAGTCACAAATTTGTTACTGCTGATTTTCCTAGTTGATATTTTATTTTATTCAACTCATAATATATGAGTATCTTATGAAAGGAATATTTAGCAACAGTCCACGGTAGGTAACTTATTTAGATAATTTAATTTTTCAGTTTTAGTTTTTGCATTATGGGCTCTTATTGAATGGCAAGGTAGCGTCTTTACATGTTTATCGTCATAGTAATTAAATTCATTTTGAATTGAAGTAAAAACAATTGATATTTGCTTTGAGTAGCACCACAAAAAACGTTTACAATTGGTTATTGGAATGTTATTGTTAATTATTTACGATATAATAAATATAAATCGGAATGTTTCATCATTCAAGCTTTTTTATTTATCATAATAATAATCATAAATAACTGTAATAACGATTAGAATTCATAATAAATAATATATCAAGTTTTGTAGTGATTAATAATAAGATACCGGCCTTACCAATATTATTGAATGTAGCAATATTGCGCAATAGACCAACTATAGATTTTTGCTGTTGGAATCTCCTCTGACACACTCCTTGTAGTGGGGCAAATTGCGCATTCGGAACATTGTCCCCCAATTGCAAATTTATATTCGTAAAACATGGCCCAGTTGTTACATTGCGGTGTTTTTAAGACGTGTTAAAATATTAATCGTTCTCCGAAAAGTCGGGCTCGACTTGTAAAAGAAAATTCACTTTTATCGTCAAGGTCATCATGACAATTTGGCAATCGCAAGGTAACTGCTTAATTAAATTCCATAATTATTATTAACCATGGCATTATAATCAGCAATAGAATATTTTTTTCTTTGTTCGTATTTTGTTTTCATTCAGCTGCAAATATTTTTTTATATCATAATACAACAGAGTGTCTGATTTTAAAAGCAATCAATTATATGCAAAAATGCCTACAAGAATTTAAATTAGTTTGTATAACCCTTCCATTTTCGAGTAGTAACTAACGTAACTGGTTAGATGGCTTTGTAATCTACGTAATAGGTTATTGTTCCATGGCAAATTAATAGCGTTAACGTTTTCCAGCTTGTTCTTAGAAGTGTTTTTGCATATCTTTAAACTCCACTTAATTTATTTAAATGTAGGAGTCAATTTATGAGTTAACATTAATCTTATTAAATTTTCATTTTTTACCTAGAAGCACTTTTAGTTTTATGATGGTTGACGACCGTATATTAAAAATTAATTATAATCGTGCCATATGACAATTAAAATCGCCATTTCAAAATTAAAATTACATATTGAAATTTTTTGTGTTGTATGAATACACGTCTTTTACTTTAAATTTTACTTACAGGCATTACTCAATTTGGCTTAATTTAAAATCAGCTTAAAGCACTTGTCTGGTCTTTTTATTTACTTAAAGCAGTTACTAACATGTTGATTGCTGAAGTGACTACATTGATGTGCTTGTGGCAACATACACCTAATAATTAGTATAACAGTTATACTTAAGCTTTGAACATTTACTGTTAATTATATATTACCATTTGGCATTATTGAATTGAATGAACCTGCCTCATCAATAAGTAACACGACTAGTTTATTTACCTTTGTACCAAATATATACAATTTGTAATCATTTGTATATTTTAGACATAAAACTTTCACCATAAAACATTATTAAATTATTTGTTTGGGTAAATGGTGTATATTTATTTAGAATTACAATTGCAAGCTTTCGAACTTTGTCTAAGTTCTTCGTCAGGCAAAAATTTAATTTTTGCCTGACGAAGAACTTAGACAAAGTTCGAAAGCTTGCAATTGTAATTCTAAATAAATATACACCATTTACCCAAACAAATAATTTAATCATTTGTATAGTTTATTGTAATAGGATGATAATACAATTGGATTTTTTTAATAATAAAGTGTTTTTTTTTTGTACTTGAGTATAATTCAGTCTAAGCTATTACCAGAAGGAAGATTTAAATTGTTAGACCTTGGCTAACGGATGACTTCTTCGCAGAAACGTAACAGAAATTATCCTAATATTACAACTTCTTTCATAAAATCTATATTCAAAAAATTATATTGATTGTATTTTATATTTATTATTGCGACTAGAAGACTATTATTAAATTGCATTTTTGCCGTAATAAATATCTTATAAATCACATTTGGTTTATTGTGGATTGTTTTCTTTATAAGTTATGACATTAATAGTAACCAAGATCAATGCGATTAAGTCACAGCATGTTATATTTAAGTTACCCGTCTTCTTTATCTATTCTTGTTAGATTTTCATAGTTCAGAGACCTGTAATTTTCTTGAGGATTTCTAAGTATATTAAACAATTCAAGTAAAAAAACGTTTACTACAAACATTATTTTTAGGAATATTCGTTGCATTTATTAACTCCAATATCTACGACGTAAATGACATATGGATCCACATTAATGAGAGAAGATTTTTGAACAAGAATATACAAAAAGCGGGAAAAATGTGCTAATATAAAATAAAGGGACTAAGGGAAAACGTACTCAAATTCGTAGAGTATACTACGAACGAATTATTATTTTTATAAATTATACGCAGTATTATTCATTGTTTTTTTTTGTGTTAAGTGGGTTGTGTATAAACTGAATGGGAAATAACGAAGTTAACCCACTTCTACGACTAGACTTAATTTTATAATAATGTAAATAATTTTATTATTTATAGTTTTAATATCAATTGTTCAACCAAAATTTCTATTTTATTAATATTTTATTGATTAAGTACATTTTTTTCAGGCGTACTTGGAACAATTTTATTCATTTTCTTCCCATACTTGGACCGGGCGACCATTATCAATTTATAATTTTATTTAAGAAAAAAATCGTCTTTCTACAATTATTTATATTATAATTTTCTTAAATAATCACTATAGTTCAACGTAGTATTATTTTAGAAATCTTGATTAATAACTAAAAATCGTTTTTCCACTACTAGTTGTATACGCTTGCATTATTACGTATAATAGAAGGCCGTGAAGTTGTACTTTTTTAAGCTCAGGTAAATAATATTTCATTATTAACTAGTAGTTAATAATGAACATATTTACATTTTCTGATAATACTACAACAGTTCCAAAGAAAAAAAGTTTACCAAACTGCGTATCAAGAGCAAGAGATTTTGTTTAATGCTAATTTAAGTTTTCAAATCGCTCAATTAATAAATTATTTTGATTTTAAAAAGTAAGTTATTAGTATTAAGTTCGCGCTTAATTAAATGTGAATATTATTGAGTTAAATATGTTTTAGATATAATCAATGCTTAAAATAATAATGTTTTTAAACAATTTAAACAACTTTAGCAATAAAAACTTACGTTATCTGTTTATTTTTGTGTTTTAAATCACAATTAAGAATTACGTCAAAATTAATTCTATTAAACTAATGACAACTGTCAGAATTACTGACTTGATTTTTAATTTAAAATCAATATCTTAAATTTTAAATTTGATTTAGTAACAGGTAGAAAGGTTTTAATAATTCTAGTAGTGGAAAAAATTGTATATATAACACGGTTGAGAAGTTCATTATAACCTGCGCGATTTATATCCCTCGACGCTTCGCGTCTCGCGATATAATCTATCGCTTAGGTTATAATGATGCACTTCTCAACCTTGATATATAATATACTATTAGCAGTCTGTATACCTCAGAACCACACTATAAAAATGATAAAGAATGTGTATCACGCTCTGTCGGTATTCATTTGTACATATGGACGTGAAATGTGATTCGTGATTTTGTGGGGCAATCCAGGTGACTTCTACCATTCAACATCCAAGATTTGTTGTACAAATTAAATTGCATGTTTTGTGAAAGTAGTGTTTTTCGATTGCTAAAACCTATCTCAAAATTAATAATGTACATGTGTATGCAGCAAACTAAGTAAACTGTAATTAAGATAAATTTTCAAGGTACAGTTCGATTTTAACGAAAACTTTATTTTAATTTGACTTCACTGATTTGTTTATTACCATAAAAGACGACTTTGCAGAGACACTTTTCTGATTCTCTTTCGTTGTGACAGGACGGTTATTTATAAATCACTAATCGAGTTAAAACAAAACTACGCTGTACTGACGAATGAGCGCGTTGAATAACTTTCTGTTTTGATTTGATATTATAGAAGTTTGTTTTCTAACTACTAAACATTCTGGAATACTATATTGTAAAATAAGTGTTACAACTGTAATGCTTAAACGAGCCGCGTGGCTCCATTTCTCTATTTTGCTAACAGTGATCAGCATCTGCCTACTTTTCTAATTAGAAATTAGAAAAGCAGTTATATCACACCAGTAAAGAATCGTATTGTAAAATATCCTTCTAGTCACAATCACTATATGCGTTATTCTGGAATTTTTTACTATTAATTTTCGTCTTATACCTTAGAAAGTATGTTTTCTGGTTTAATTCTTCTAAGTATGATGGTATCGTATCAATTTAGATTTCAGGTTTTCTCGCATATAAACCATCTTCTTTAAATTGTATGCTTTTAAAAGATTCATCTTTTATAAATACAAATAGTTAAATTAACATTTGGTTTGTCATATATAATTTTGCTAAAATTGTGAAAATTATGTTCGAGCTTGTTTTTATTCTCGATAGTTCTATAGTTTCAAACGTTGTGGTTTTTAAAATGTGTAAATCTTTAGTTAAATAATGCTTAACCTTGTTGCTATTGTTACGTATTTATTTATTAAAAACTAATTTATTTAAACTATTAAAACTACGTTTACTTATTATAGAAATATGTATACTTTTAAATTAACCGAACTAATTAAATCTAATAATAAAAGAAACACTTACACTATAATTTATGTATAACCGTTGTATAACACTTAAGATAAGATAAGATAACGTCTTCGGATTTGTTTACACTATTTATCACATACACGATTATTCTCGATTCGGTGTACACTGTTATTTATGTAAAACGTCGCGCGTGCTAATCACTTATTTATCTTCACCTTAATTATCTTCTTAATACAGCTGCATTCGCGTTTCGACAATAACTGACCTACGATTTCCATCTTCGGCTTTTATAGACATCGGCGAATCTTTCTCGAGCGTTCCTTACTTTTCGCTATATCTTCTAGAAACTAGATAACAGTTCTAGAAGGCTCTTGCATTTGCAAGTAATTTCTCGGACGTTTCACTGCCCCCTTCTTAGGACTGTTCTGTCCCAGAACAGGAGACTGGATGCGACACCGGTAAAAGGGATCGTGGCGATAGCGGCAGCTTCCTCCATTTCGGCAACTTCCTTGACCATAAAAGTAACAGTCAATGGACTTTTCCTGACCGAATACTCTCCTCGGTTGGTAACTACAGACCAACACTTGAATGCCTGTTCCTCGGAAGACGACCTCCAACATGTTTCGAACTGTCCTCCAATTCAGTTGGTCTAAGCCATAACCAAGCTTGGGTACTGCCAATTTCTTAACATGATGGAACTCCATTTGTCTCTTGAGACTCCATAATGCTCGCCACAGATCTTTGTATAACGGCTTGACACGTGAGTATTTCTTGGTGACCAGATAGAAAACGAAGCGTCCGTCACCACGTAGTCCTAAAACCTTTCCGACTGCCGGTTGCTGTCTTCGTAATTCATCTAGCTGTCCAAACTTCTTTTTAAACACGACTGCAACCCCTTTGGACATGTCAAGCTCCTCGCTCACGCAATGTGCGATGGCGTAATCTTTTTGTGTCTGGAACAGGTCTTGTTGTTCCTCGGTGGTAACTCCGAACCTAGCTTTTCCAGAACCTCCGTATAAGTTCATAAACTTTTCGAACTCCATTTCTTCGATTGGATTCCTGGTTCTGCTACTTATTACTCTGGTTCGGACCTGGACTTGCGGATTGTGGTTATCGCCAGCAAACGGGGCTAGACGATCGACGTGGACCACTTTTGGCTTGCCTCTGGGCGGTTTTCGGATGCGGTATATAACGTCGTTAATACGCTGCACGACTTCATAGGGGCCCTCCCATTGCCTTTGCAGCTTCGGCGACAAACCACGTCTCCTTTGAGGGTTATACAACCAAACCATATCGCCAGGTTGGAACCCACCATTTTGCGCCTTGACGTCATATCTTGTTTTCATCCTGTCGCTGGCAATTTGTGTGTTTTTACGAACCTCTTCATGTACTTCGTCTAGCCTCTTTGCCAGCTTGCTGACGTAATCTTCTCCAGCGACTTCTTCTTCCGGTCTTCGTCCAAATTGAAGATCGCATGGTAATCTTATCTCACGACCGAGCATGACACAGGATGGTGTTTGGCCTGTGCTTTCGTGAACGGATGATTGGTACGCCATTAAGAAGAGGTGCAAGTACTGATCCCAGTCTCTTTGATGTTCGGACACTACCTTGGCTAAGTACTTGCCCATTGTTCGATTCATCCGTTCAACCATGCCATCAGACTGAGGATGGAGAGGCGTTGTCCTAGTCTTTTTAATTCCTAACAGTCGGCAAACTTCTTGAAACAGCCCAGACTCAAAATTGCGGCCTTGATCGGAGTGTAATTCCAACGGAACTCCAAACCGGCAGAAAAACTCCTTTACTAATACGTCTGCGACTGTAGCTGCTTCCTGATTGGGTATGGCGTAAGCCTCCGTCCATTTCGTGAAATAATCCATCGCCACCAAGATGTATTTATTTCCCGAATCGGATTCTGGGAACGGCCCTGCGATGTCAATCGCTACTCTTTCCAAAGGGCTTCCTACGTTGTATTGTTTCATGGGTGCTTTGCGCTTTCTCGCTGGACCATTTCCTGAAGCGCAGACTATGCATTTACGGCACCATTTCATGACGTCCTCTTTGCAGTTCATCCAGTAGAATCGTTCTCGCACTTTACCCAACGTCTTCTTAATGCCAAAGTGTCCTCCTGATGTCCCATCGTGGAGATGCTTCAACACTTCGGCCACCCTGCTCTTCGGCACTACCAGCTGTAGTCTGTTTCCCGTGCCCTCGGCACTTTCTAGGGATCGCTTAAGAAGACCGTCTTCTACTATCAAGGAGTCCCACTGCGCCCAGTACGCTTTGATATTTTTGCCCAAAGCACTCACTTCTTCCCAGGTTGGTCGTCGGCCGCTTTCTTTCCAGTCCAGGAGTAGTCTTATTTCAGGATCGTCTTCTTGTTCGCGACGTAACTGCTCCGGTTCCCACTCATCATCAACCATAGCAGTTCTCCGGAGACATTCGACTTTTTCTTCCAGTCGCGAACAATGGCTGCAGTCCGCCGGACATGGTCTTCTGGACAAGGCATCAGCGTTTCGATGACTGCTTCCGGCACGGTGTTCTGTGTCATAGTCATACTCTTGCAGTCTCTCGATCCATCTTGCCACTTGTCCTTCTGGGTTACGGAACTGCAGAAGCCATTTTAAAGCGGCGTGGTCTGTTCTCAGCAAAAATTTTCGTCCATACAAATACTTGTAGAAATGTTCGATGGACTTAACGACTGCTAACAGCTCCCTCCTAGTGACGCAATAATTCCTTTCTGGCCTGGACAAAACCTTGCTAAAATACGCGATAACCTTTTCTTGTCCATCTTGAATCTGCGAAAGGACCGCGCCTATGGCCAGATTGCTTGCGTCGGTATCCAAAACAAACTTTCCATCTTCTCTTGGATAACTCAAAATCGGCGAAGTGACTAGGGCTTGTTTTAGTTGATTAAATGAACTTTCGCAGTCTTCATTCCATCTAAATTCTGCTTTTTCTTCAGTTAGTTTTGTTAATGGTTTGGCAATATTGGCAAATCCGGGTACAAATCTTCTATAATAAGTGCATAACCCAACTAAACTTCGGACCTGATGTTTGTCGATTGGTCTTGGCCATGCTTGCACTGCTCGGATTTTGTCTGGGTCAGCCCTCACTCCATCTCTAGATACGACGTGGCCAAGGTATTGGACTTCCTTCTTAAATACGTGGCACTTCTTTGGGCTCAGTTTGAGGTTAGCCCCACGTAATCGCTGGAACACTTCCTTCAAGTTGCTCAAGTGTTCTTCAAACGACCTTCCAACCACGATCACGTCGTCCAGGTAAACCAAGCACGTCTTCCAAGACAATCCGCGCAAGATGGTCTCCATCAAACGCTCGAACGTTGCAGGAGCGTTACACAGGCCGAAGGGCATTACAGTGAACTGCCACAAACCAGTTCCGATCGTAAAAGCTGTTTTTTCACGATCCTTGGGTTCTAATTCTACCTGCCAGTATCCACTCTTTAAATCTAACGTAGAAAACCACTGGGATCCTGACAGGGTGTCTAGCGTATCGTCAATTCTGGGTAAAGGGTAGCTGTCCTTTTTGGTCACGTCGTTTAGCTGCCTGTAGTCTACGCAAAACCTCGTTGATCCATCCTTCTTCTTCACGAGTACCACTGGGGATGCCCATGGACTACTTGAAGGTTCAATCACGCCTTCTCTCTCCATATCCGTAATTATTTGTTCGGCTTCTTCTCTTTTCGCCAAAGGAAGTCTGCGTGGATGTTGTCGTATCGGCCGAGCGTCTCCGGTATTAATTTTATGTTTCACCACGTTAGTTCTTCCTTTGGAGCCACTCTCCAGCGCGAACACATCTTGGTATTCTTGGATCAACACTTTAACTTTAGCCAGCTGGTCTTGGCTGAGGTTTTCGCATTTGGTGGTATGAATGTCGAATAGATGTTGTGGACACTTCTTCAGCGACGTATCTTCGTTCGACTTCACGCATCTCACAATTTGTGATACTGGCGTGCATTGGCCTACCACGGTCTTCTTTTTCAGCGTTACAGGATCTGAGTTGATGTTTAAGATCCTTACTGGCATCGTCTTCTTTACTCGTACTAAAGTTCTGCCAACGAGTAGTCCCTTTTCAACTAAGCCGCCCTCCATTGGTTCAATCGCGCGTATGTAGCCTTCCGGGAGACTTCCATCCAAGCATGCCATCACCACACTTTCAGTCCTTGCAGGCAGAGTCACGTCTTCACTCAATAAGACTCGCACGGCTGCCTTCTCTGACGAATGAAAAGGAATTTCTTCATTGTCGATCTTCAGGACATCGTTCTTCATATCCAAATGGAACCCATACTTCTTTATCACGTCCATTCCCAGGATAACTTCTTCCGTGATGTCGGCTACCAGTACTTGATGGCCGAGTACTCCATTTCCCAAACCAATGGTTACTTTGACTTGTCCGTGAGTAGGTATTTCGTCGCCCGTCGCTGTTCGAAGTCGTACTGTTACTGGTGATGTCTTCTCGTTTTCCAATAAGATGTCAGGACGAATGATGGTCTTCGTCGCTCCCGTGTCAACCAGTAACTGGACGCTTCTCCCATTGATCTTTCCATCGAGATAAATGCTATGCAATTGCTTTCTAGGCGATGCCATTTGGATTGTAACTTCCGGAGTTTGACTAGATGAGATTACTTTTTGTTTCTTTAGCTCGCCTCGTTCCAAATTTTCGAGGGCTCTTCTAGTCCTCTTCTTAGGTTTGGTACGATGCCGTCGTACATGGCCTATTTCATCGCAGTTCAAAGCTGTCACTCCTCTTTCCCGAAGTATTCGTCGCGCTATCTCCTCGATGCTTTCCAGTGTCTGCGCGGGTACTTCTGTAGCACAGCAGAGTCTATGACCATCTCGTTGCGATGCTTGTTTTGCTGCTTCAAACTCCAAAGCATGCACCAAAGCGTCATCCAATGTCTTGGGTCGAGCTAACCGGAGAGTCTGCTGTGTTTCGCTGTCTCGAAGGCCATCTACGAAAGTTTGAATAGCTAACTGCTCCAGGAAGGTATCCGGTGCTGTAGGATACGCAAGCCGTGTTAATCTAGCGATGTCAGCCTCAAACTCTTGAAGACTTTCGGCAGCTTTCTGAACCCGACTTTTAATTTGAGCTTGGTATACTTGTTGAAGATGAGCATCCCCATATCTCATTTCTAATCGTGATATTAAGAGTTCGTAATTTTCTTGCAGATGGTCCGGAACAGTTTGTAAAATTCCAAGCGCTTCTCCACGTAAGGACACTATTAAAGACGTCGCTTTCTGCTTGTTGCTCCAACCATTAGCAGTAGCTGCGGCTTCAAACTGCTTGTAGTAGGTTGACCATGGAACTTTACCATCAAAATTCGGAGGTACAACTTTGAATTTATGAGTGTTTTCTTCTCGATGGTCCGTTATTAAATCTTCACTCGTGACGCTTCCTTCACCATGGCAAATCATTTGGTTTATTCTTTCTTCAAGCAGTTTCATTCTATCCCCTACTGCTTCTATTTTGTCATTCATAGATTTGCAAATTTCTTCTTTTAAATTTAACATATCTATTTGGGTTTCCTCTTGAACACTTTTTATTTGATTTTCTATGCTCGTTTGTATTTCTTCTTTTAAACGCCTAGAATTTTCCATCAATTTTTCTTCTATCTTCTGGGTATTTTCAAATAATTTTTCTTCAATTTTCTGAGAATTTTCGTAAAACTTTTCTTCCATTTTTCTTGAATTTTCTTCCATTTTCTGGGAATTTTCTTCCATTTTTCTATTCATCGATTCCTGACCATTTTTGATTGATTCAAGAAATTCAAATAGCTTTGCATCCATTTTAACTGTTTGCGAACGCGTCACCGGCATAAATTTAAATATAACACGAATATAAAGTTTTTAAATACACTACTTTTTAAAATGCAGTTTTTGTATAACACAAAATTTAATAACTATCCACTTATTAATATTAAACCACTAGTAATCGCGATCACGCACTTGTTAAAAGAAAAAGTTTAATAAACACTATATTAACTTTATAAATAAACACGCTTATCGCGAATCTTAACAAATATTTACGCAATGTTTTTATTACGGGTGCGATATCAAATAACTTAATGGTATTCACACTAAAAATCGCGAACGGTTTGATACCTCAACACCTGACGCCACTGTTACGTATTTATTTATTAAAAACTAATTTATTTAAACTATTAAAACTACGTTTACTTATTATAGAAATATGTATACTTTTAAATTAACCGAACTAATTAAATCTAATAATAAAAGAAACACTTACACTATAATTTATGTATAACCGTTGTATAACACTTAAGATAAGATAAGATAACGTCTTCGGATTTGTTTACACTATTTATCACATACACGATTATTCTCGATTCGGTGTACACTGTTATTTATGTAAAACGTCGCGCGTGCTAATCACTTATTTATCTTCACCTTAATTATCTTCTTAATACAGCTGCATTCGCGTTTCGACAATAACTGACCTACGATTTCCATCTTCGGCTTTTATAGACATCGGCGAATCTTTCTCGAGCGTTCCTTACTTTTCGCTATATCTTCTAGAAACTAGATAACAGTTCTAGAAGGCTCTTGCATTTGCAAGTAATTTCTCGGACGTTTCACTATTGAAAACATAAATTACCCCGAAAGAAAAGTTTACTGTAATAAAGCAAACACTGATATATTTCATGCAAATAGGCTGTTGGTTGAGTCAAGCCGATGTACACTTAATTAAAACTTTCATTTTGTTAGAACAAATGTTTTGAAAAAGAATTGTATAGATTTTACAATAATTCAAATTAAGAAAACGCGTTTTCTTTTATCATTCTAAAGTTGCTTAATGTGATCATAGAAAAAAACCATGGTTATGATAAGTTCTGCTTTTTCTGATCTCTGTTGATTGTTGCGTTTAATCATAAACAGGTTTAATAGTAATAACACTTTGTATTAATTTAAGCAAGCAGTTTCATAATGCTTCCTCGCAGTTTCAGCGTATGAATATTTAGAATAATTCTAAAAACACTTTTGGATGATTTCAGTAAATATACGCATAGTTTAAACGCATTTACTTGCTAAATTGAATATAAATGTGTTATATTTCTATCATCACTACAGTTTATGGTTTAATGCTTGTTTATTTTAAAATTTATAGTTATTGCTACCAATCCAAATAATACGCTCCTCGACACCAATACGTACACGCATCAACATTATTAGTATGTTATTGTTGGATGTTACCCACTTAGAAGATTAGTCGAATCTATACCATCCGAGTTAAATATAATCTTCTTGTAAATATTGGAAAGTTATTTGTTTCTGTCAAAGCATTCTCCAACTAGGTAGTTTACTTCTGAACTTTACCATACCTTTGACACAGCTTTAGCATAGAGTTTAGCATATATTGCGAATAGCAACAAATAGTGATAACGTAAAGTCATACTTGAAATATGATTTCTTATAAAACTTTGTTGAATTTGATCAATTTGTAGTCTTAATTCTAAGAAAACATTTTGCTTGTATCATTATAATTATGAGTGACTTAATAAAAGATGTTTGGATTGCAATAAGAAATTTACTTTAAGTTTTAGAACATGTAGGCTTACTTTTATTTGAGTGTGGATCAATTTTAGAAAAAAAGCAAATGCGTTAAATATGAAATTTTAATGATTAAATTCAGGATTAGTTTCTCTCCGTGTAGAGTTAGAGATTACTAAGCGTATATCTGTAAACCGTTTAACCTCATATAAACTTATATTTGATGTTTATAAATATGACGTACAAATTTAGGTTTTACTCTATTTTATGAAATTGACTTGGTCACAAATGTTTAAAACTATCAATTGATTATTCATACATTTTTCTGGCTATTTGTTAAACCAAAATTACATGTTTACTAAAGATAACACTTTATCGCAATCTATATACGTGATATGTATATGTATTAGTAAATTGGGCATCTTGTATACTTGTTAAAGTGCATTTTTCAAAACAATTAACTTAGAGTTGATAAAAATCGTAGTTCAAACAATATTTCTATATTTTGAAGGCAACGTTTGTTGCATTTTCATATCATTGTTTTTTTACTAGAAACACTTCTGCTTCTTTTACAGATATTAGCTGTTCTTTTGTAAAATTTGACAATTTTACTTGCAATATTAAAAGTTTTATTTTTACTAAAAATGATGTGAAAATTGAATAATTCACTCAATGACATTTTTTTCTGCAATGTAATTACTACAATTTATATTAAATATATTCAGTTTATGTAGCCAATGGTTTAAATTTAATTTTAACGATGCACAATAAACTGGCGTACCAAAGAATCGATTTTATTATTTAAATTTGATTTAGTTACAATATTTTAAATGCCGTTGATATTGTTATCTGTTAAACGTTATATGTGACATAGTATCATATATTCGAATTCAAAACTAAATACAGTGTAGTGTCTATAAAAATTGTGTTTATCTCGAAAATAACTCTAAAATAGACCTTTCAAAGTGTCCACTGCGACATGTGACAAAAATTCAGTCTGTGAGAAATTGACAACACGGGGATTATCCAGAATGGAAAATTATAATACGGAAGTGACTCGTAGAAACTGAATTCTAAACTTTAATATTATAAGTTTTACTACAACAATTATACAGGGATAACTTTTATTCTGATGTGCTATAATAATGTAATATTTTTGTATATCTAATATCAATTGCGTTCTTTGTCAGGTGACTGTAAACATAACTGAAGGATGGGATTCTTGATAGAACAGTTAGCCTTCTGGTAATGACTTATATTTATGTGATGATCAAATTAATGATCCCTTCTTATATGAGGTAGAACAAGAAGCAACTACTTTAACAAATTTGTTGTACGTTCGTCAATGTGCACGATATGACGCGTAAAATGTTGTGTTTCTAATTTAATGTTTTATGCTTTTTTGACTCAGTGGAGCGAGCCTGATGAAGTGGTAATCTAGAACACGGAATGTTGTAAAAAACTGAAGTAGTTGCTTCTGTCCCTACCTCCTATAAGAAAGGATCATTAATTGGTCATCACAGAAATGTAAATAACGTTTTTTTTTTCAATTTATCTTCAAAAGTGAGTTAATAATACAACAAATATTACACTATGAATCTAAAAAACTATTATTTAGAAAAATTGTACTAACTTTTAATAAACCGTTTTTAGTTTTTTTCTAAATAAATTTCAAGGATATGAATTTCATTTGTATCCAACTGGCAAGAAGAAGGGCGAGTTAGCACATGTTAACGTGCTTTTCCTATATAAACCTTACAGTTTTTCACAACTTAAAAATACAAGATCACTTAAGCAAGAAAAAGAGTAATTTTATGTTCAATATAAAATTAGTTGTAAACTAGATAAAAATTAGGATTAAAAAAGGATTACATTAGTTTTAAAATTGCACAAATTCTTTTTAATTTTAGGCTATATTGTATTTTTGCTGTTGTGTGAATTAAAATAAAAACGTATAAAATATTAACAAAAGAAATAAAATATACTTTCTTTTTATAAAACACTTTCAGGCAGTTTTGAAAATTTTATAAGTGGATGTAATTGGTATTTATAGATAATGACGTCATTTTGTTTAGCAAATAAAGTGCAAAATTTATTTATATTGTTATTTTAAATCTCACTAAAGATAGTATTACAAGAAATTGGTCTCAAATAGAATTAAATTGTAATATTTCCAAAAACAAATTTCTTTGGTTAATTGAATATTTATTTAACTCAACGACTTTTGTATACAAAAATGTTCATTACAAACAAATTCTTGGTATGCCTATGGGTAGTTCAGTATCTCCTATTCTTTTTCAATACGTTATGGATGATCTTTTAGATTTTTGTTTAAAACAACTAAATTTTTATGTTCCTTTTATTAAAAAATATGTTGATGACATAATTCTTGCTATTCCTCAAAATCAATCTAATGTAATTTTGAATGTTTTTAATAATTATAATAAATTTTTGGAATTTACTATTGAAGAAGAGGAAGATAGACATATATCTTTTCTTGATTTATTACTTCATAGGCAAGAAAATGGTATATTAAGAACTTCATGGTTTACTAGACCTGGTTTTTCAGGTCGTTATATTAACTTTAAATCATACCATGACTATAAGTATAAAATTAATTTAATAATTAATTTAAAATCAAGAATTTTAAAATTATCTCATAAAAAATATATAAATGATGATCCTCATAAACTAAGAGAAATTTTATTAAAAAATGGATATCCAATTAAATTATTAAATAAATTGTTATTTCAAACATCTAATGTTGTTAGAAATTCACAAGAAATTATTCCTACACAAATTAAATATTTTTCAATTCCTTATGTTAAAGATTTATCTTTTAAGTTAAAAAAAATTATAAATTCATGTAACCCTAACGTTAAAATTGCTTATAAAAACATCTTAATTGGACGTTCTGTTTTTTCAAAATTAAAAGATATTATTTCACAAAACTTAAAATCAAATGTAGTTTATAAAATTTCTTGTTTTGATTGTAATTCATGTTATATTGGGCAGACCGGAAGATTATTAGTTGATAGAATTACTTCACATAAAAGTGACATTAAATTAAACAAACCTAGTTGTATGTTATCAATTCATTGTAATCAAAATTTGCATTCTCCGGACTATAACTCTATCAAAATTTTAGATGAAGAAAAAAACCAACAAAAAGGAGACTTTTTAGAAATGTTACATATTATTAGGTGTGAAACTTCAATGAACAAAAGAACTGACATTGAAGGTATGAGTATTATTTATTCTTATCTTTTACAGATAATTAAATAATTTATTTTTCTATATTTAAGTTTCTTAAATTCATTTTTTCATTCATGTATTAATATTTTTGCAGTTAATTTTTTTTTAATTATCAATTTACTTGTTAATTTGTCAATTTGACATATTTCAATTTAATAACGCTGTCGAAGTTTGTGTGAACTTTTATAATTGTAAAATTAATATTTTTTGAATAATGTTCTGTGCAATTATATTATAAATTTTTAGTTTTCCTGATGAAGCAACAAATTTGTTGCGAAAGCTTGAAAAAATAAAAAAACAAATAATTCAGACTTTACTTCCCAATAAAACAATTAGAAATTAATTATTTAGAAGTCGAATAAATACTTAACATTATATATATATATATATATATATATATATACATAAAAATTGTCATCGTGGCACCATAATTGGGTATTCATTGTTATTGTGGCACCCAAAAATACAAAGAGGCACCCAAGTTTGGGAGCCACAGTACTTTTACATTAAAAATTTTTCTAGAGCGTATCAACACTTTTTAAGCTCGTACGCAAAAAATTGCTTGGGAGCCATTTTGTCAATTGGTGGTCAGATTTATACAGTTTGGTTCATTCATAATAAGACAGAGGGCGTTGTGCGATATACAGGTGTATATAATTTTGACGTATTGACTATATGGCACCCCGATAATTGTTGAGGACTGTGGCACCATTTTTAGCGGCAACATTGTTGAACAGTGCGATATCGTAACAAAATAAATGTACTAAAATATAACTTGCGTAACTCATTTTGATTTAATAAAAACTTGATAATGCTTTTTGATATCAGTTATGTTTTTGTTTAATTATTTAACTATTTGATATTTATTAACAAAATAATCAATTAAAATATTTTAGATAGTTTTTATACTGTATGTATCAAAATTATTTCTAAATTTAAAAAATATAATTTTACAAAGATAAATTAATATTAAACGTTCAATATTTGTTTTAATTAGTTTTTCATAAGCAATAATTTATGCTTATTTTAGCGTAGGAACTTTAACTTGTATATTATTTTCTATTTTAAGTTTCTTGTATTTGAAAATTGATTTTTGTAAATAAAATATATTAGAACAAAACTTATTAAACAAAAAATAAACAATTTTTGTTGTTTAAAGTATTATAAAGCGTTAAGAAGAGTATTTTTTAAGTAAGTTTAAAGTAGTAAGTAAATGTTTTACTAGTCATTTTGTTAGCTATTTTATGAAATTTTTACTGCACTTAAAAACAACCCTAAATCATAGTACTGTCATTTCCATATTTTATAGTTTTTATTTTTTTTTCCAATATTTTTTATTAGTTGTTGATAAACTGAAATGTACGACGTTTGCTTTCAAAAACTTTAAATTGTGATTCATCCGTTCAAACAACTGTTTTTTTTTGCTTCTAATTTGTATTTCCTGCAAGATTGATTCTAATTGAGTTTTGTTTCTGTTTCTGCAGCATACATAAACGCGCGTCGTTTTTTACTTACTTTCTATAACTTAAACTGTTGTTACGGTAACTGTAGTGCTGTTGCATATGATTAAATAAATTAAAAAATAAATAAAAGATCGTAATATTTAGTACTATAAAAAATTGTCTTTTGAAATTGTGTCATCTCATTAAATTTATTTTGAGGTTTAATAATTTTCACTTAGTTTATAGTCGAAATTGTTTAGTTTTTTTCTCTGTTCTTTTCATCTTAAACACAGGTGGCTAGCCAAATCCATAACAATGTCCCTAGAACTAGACACCAGCTTAAGTACTTCCAGGTTTTAGAATTCCAGTTCTTTCTTGAAACATCCACTTTTTAATCTTGTTTGCTAATTGTTTCACTGTTATAATATTTTTTAGTTGCATGGATATCTGATTAAAGATGCCAGGTTCTATAAGTTGTATTGATTTCTGACCCATTTTCTTATTTGGTTTTTGTTATACGGTTTTCCTTTGTTTTATCATGATTGTGATTTATCTTGTTTGTTGTTTTTTGTTATTAAATTGGTATATAAGTGTTGTAAACAAAAAATGTTATTTTTTGAAGATTTTTGAAATTTAACATTTTTTCTTCAATGTAAAAAATAACTTTAAATTTAACAATCAAAATTATATTTTTATTATAAAATGATAGAGGCGTTTCATTATGTCGTGAACTGTGACCTTGAGTCGAAAATCCGAATTAATAAACTAAAAATTCAAAATTTGACAATTCTATGTGAATCTCAAAAACGTTAGCTTATTTAAAAGACACTCACGTCTATAAACATTTAAAATAATCGCATATTTATAAATTAAATAAAAATAAGTTTATTTATAACAATACGTAAAGAGTTATTAATAACAAATACAACGATAAAAACAAGGATAGCTTAGGAAAAATGTATCGACAAATGTTTGTAAGACAGACGTTAGCAACGTTTTGACATATACAGACTACAGCGCCACAGTTCACGAGATCCTGAAAGACGTCTACTACCATATTCCAATATACCTAACCAAATGTATATTATTTACAGTTATATTTGACTTTTCTTGAGCATTCTATAGATTTTCAATGTAAATGAACAAAGATTTTTTATTAAATACTAAAATAGAAAACATCAGAAACAAGTTGTAGAATTTTAGAAATTGACAGCCGCATCCTAAAAAGTAGTTACTTCTTTAAAGTTGCTAGACGTAAACATTGTCCACAAAGAAAATTTGCTACATTATTGATAAATGTAAATACAAATTTAATATTAAAAAAATGTATTTTTAGTTTTGTATTTTTAAACTTTCTGACTTTTACCTTTACTTTTTTCAGTATTTACCTTGATCCTTTCTGGTAATTTTGTACGTACAAAACATTAGAAAACAAAACGAACACTACATCTAACGTTTCTTATGACAAAGAATTGATAAACATTTATATTAAACCTACAATTTTAAAATTATAATTATTTTAATAAAGTACTTAGCAAGAAACCCACTGATGAGTATTAAAATCAATACACCATAATCTGCCTTTCTAAAAAGTATTAACCGAAAATTACACTTTTAAGAAACTCAAAACACAGGATTATTTATTAACAGATCAAAAACTTTACTACTAAATTTCGTAATTAATTATATTCATGCTTTTGTATTTTTAATTTTTTTTTTTTAAGATTTGACGTGAAACTTGACATTAACAGATAAATCCCCTAGTTCCAGCAAACCCTAACTCACAAACTAGTGCCCTAACTCAACAATTTAAATATGGAAAATAGGCCGAGCCACCCCTAATTTGAAGCGTTTTTCAAGTTTCTATGCGACAGTAAAAAGAAACTGAAATTTACGCAACGGAAAAATTTCGTCGACGCAATATTGAAGAATGCCGCTAAATTACGCCATAGATCTTCCAAAATGTAAGGAAACGTTTAGAGCAGAATTTGTATTATTGTATGGAAGTTGGTTGCGCACAATTTGAGCATTTGTTGAACTAATAAAAATTTCTTCTGACGTTGAATTTTGATGTTTCAAATTTTTCTACACTTTTAAAATTTTTATAAACTTAAAAACAATCATGCACACACGTAGAGAATCAAGAGACCATTAAAATCAGGGTTACTCGACCACCTTACTATAATTTTTGTTTTTGTTGTGGGTTATTGGGGCTAGAAGGTTGACCTGACAAAATTAAATTTGACGCCAAAATGTGTCGTTCAAAAAGTCAAAAGTGGCGTGTTTTAGGATTTTTTCTAAACAACACCCCCACCTTATGTAATCTAGAGGGTTGTTTTTTATGGGGACAAAAAAAAATAATAAAACTACTTTTGGCCTTGCTGTCGTATAGAGAATGAAAAGAGCTTTTAAATGACAGGTCGTTTGACGCCCTTCTCTTGAATTAGGGGTTGCTAGATCTAGAGGGATGGTATGTTTGATATTTAAAGTTGTCTCCTAAAAATCAAGAATCGACCTGTCTGAGTGTTTTTTAATAACTTAGTTTCCCCACCTTAGTTAATCTAGAGGGTTGTTTTTAATAGAGACGAAAAAACATTGGAAAAAACTATTTTCAGCTATGCTGTTGCATAGAGAATTAAAAGACGCTTTAAATGAGGGGTCATTCGACCTCCTTCCCCTATTCAAATTCTTGAGTTAAAGGTTGCTGGAGCTAGGGGGTTGATGTGTCAATGTCAAGTTTGAAATTTAAAGTTGTCTTTTAAAAATCAAGAATTGATCTGCCCGAGCGTTTTTTTAAGAACCTAGTCTCCCTACCTTAGTTAATCTAAAGGGTTGTTTTTAAAGAAGACAAAAAAGAATTGGATAAATCTATTTTTGGCCATGCTGTCGCATAGAGAATTTAAAGACGCTTTAAATGAAGAGTAATTCAAGTTCCTTTTCTTATTTAAATTTTTGAGTTAGGGGTTGTTGGAGCTACGGGGTTGATGTGTTAATGTCAAGTTTAATATCTCAAGTTATTTACTAAAAATCAAGAATCGACCTGTCAAAGCGTTTGTTAAAAAACTAGACTCCCCCACTTTACTTAATCTAGAGGGTTGTTTTTTATAGGAACACAAAAAAATTCAATAAAACCACTTTCTGCCATGCTGTCCTCATAGAGAATTGCAAGTGGTTTTAAATGAAGGTTCGATCAACCCCCTTCCCTTATTTAAATTCTTAAGTTAGGGGTTGCTGGGTTCAGAGGGTTGATGTGTCAATGTCAAGTTTGACAATTAAAGTTGTGTCCCAAAAGTGTCCTAAAGCAGGGATGTTTTTTTTCAAAAGCTTACTCCATATAAGCAGCATTATAGAAGTGAAATATCATATACATACAGTTTAATTAAAAACGAAATATTTGCTAACTGGCACCTTTACTATTTAATTTATATGACAACAATGTTGGGTGTCATTTACTATTTTAAACATGTATTTATATACAAATGAGTGCCATTTGCATCATACACATCGATATGCCACAATGACATATATTATCAAAGAATTTATACACCCGGGTGTCTTTTATGCAATAGGTATAATGGGTGCCACATAATTCAACACTTACGTATATATATATATATGCATTTGTATCCTCTTCGTCTCCGCATATCTTTAGGACGCCCATCCATCCGGTAGAACAAATTATGTTACACAAGTTTTTTCCGTATTTAAGGGGTCAGGTGTTACACCATTTTACAGGCAAAGGTAGAGGGGTAATGATATCACATGTTTTTTTCATACAAAATACAAATCTGTATTTAGTACTACCCTATCTCCATATGGGATTATGACGCTTTCGCCTCCTTATATATATAATTGTAAAATGCTACGGTCGAGTTCACCTCCAGCGGCGCTGCCAAAGTTTAAAAATATTTTCAACGCATTTGACAAAACAGCTTATGCACGCTGTGATAATACAGCATCATATTTTGTACTTGTGATTTAGTTTTTACAGTGGTACAACTTAATTTTTAATTATTGTGTGCAGACAGTGTATTAACATTGTTTTTGAGTATTGTGCAGTTAAAGCAGACTGCTGCAATAAATACTTGTTCGCAGTAAGTAAAAGTTGGTTTTATTACAAAATAGATGTATTGGCGTATTGCTGAGAACTCAAAATATTCTAATAACTGCTTAGGTACGTCTTTTCAATTACTGTGGTGTACAAAATTCTTGACAACGTTTAAATGTTTTATCGCCAAATTCATTTTTTATTTTGTATTATTTTTATGATTATAGATTATAGTGGTAAATGTCACTGAAAAAAAAAGTGTAGCCAAGATTTGCTGAGTCTTAAACCGTCTTCTCGCTTCATATTACATGGATGTTTTTCTATTTCCACAGCTTCGCGGATTAGTCTGGGAAAGTGGAAAGAAGTTCTAGCTAACACTTTAGTTTAATCAAAGTTCAGCGTGTGTCCTTGGTTTCACATGTGTTCTGCCACTGCTGATTTAGTAACTCTGCGGTGTTTGCAGTCAGCCATATGTTCTTTTACTTTACATGTATTTCAGTTATAAACCAACGTGTTCAAACAAGTAGAAGGAGCGGCCTTGCGTTCGCCGCTCTCTCCAGTTATAGCCAATTTACATGGAATATTTTGTAACTGATATTATGAAAAATGTTGAGTTAAAACCAAAAACTTGGTTTAGATATGTTGATGATACGTTTGTTGTATGGCCTCATAGCAAAGATAAACTAAATCAGTTCTTTCAACATCTAAACTCTGCACATAACAGCATTAAATTTATTATGGATTTAGAACACAACAACAGCCTAATCTTTCTTGATGTACTGGTGAGAAGGTAAAATAACGGAAAATTGGGGCATTCAGTTTATAGAAAGAAAACGCACAATAATAGATACTTAAACGCAGAGACTCTGTTTTGCATACTTTAGCCAAAAGAGCTATACGTGTGTCAGATAATGAAAATCTACAAAAAGAAAAAGTAACACTGTTGGAATCCCTAGAACAAAATGAATACGGGTTTAAAGATATCCAAAACGCATGGAAAAGAGCAATAAATCTAAAAGTCAAAAAAGACTTATCACCTCCTACTAGTACCGCTTATTTACCTTACTGTATGGGTTCAACAGGCAAAATAAACAGGGTGCTAAAGAAATATAATATTAAAAGTGTTTTACGACTAAGGATATCCTGAACACCTGGTTTACATTTGTTAAAGACAAACAAGGGGCTCTAAAACATGCCGGAGTTTACAAAATTCCTTGTTTCTGTGGATCAAGTTATATAGGATAAACGGGACGCTCTATTGAAGTTGGAGTAAAAGAACATATGGCTGACTGCAAACACCGCAGAGTTACTAAATCAGCAGTTGCAGAACACGTAAGGAACCAAGGACACACGCTGAACTTCGACCAAACTAAAGTGTTGGCTAGAACGCCTTTCTACCTTTCCAGACTAATACGCGAAGTCGTCGAAATAGTAAAACATCCATGTAATATGAATCGAGAAGACGGTTTAAGACTAAGCAAATCTTGGCTACCAGTATTATATCATCTAAAACAAAGATCAACCTTCTTGGAAAGGACACAAACACTTACTTCAAGTAATAACGATGTCAGTCAAGCGGTAACGGAAAGATAAGATCCGTTAATCACGCTAATCGCTATTGGTGTAAATATTGTCATTTACACTTTTTCTTTCAGTAACATTTACTACTCTGAAGATGCAAGCTGCAATGTCTTGCGAAACGTCAGTTTGTTTGGGTTCACGAACGACAATACTGCAAAGGCCAAGTTCTACTTCTTGTTTTGGCTGTCAAGAAGAGCCTAGGACCAAGCCTAAGTCTGGGTGTTTAACTACGACGCGGTCTAAGCCGAAAGTCGCTTATAATCATAACAACCGCGAAAGCTTAAGATTTTTTGTTTAAGTGCAAAAATACTTCTAAAATTGGCTATCAAATGTAATCAGCGAAAGCAAAATTCTCAAGAAATTTGAAAAATCTGAAGTTGCGTACTTAATACTTAATAATAATGTGTTTGACTATTTGTTTTCTTTTTTTATTCTCTCTACTCTCTACCGGCTATGAATCGTTAGATCCGTTTTACTGCAGCCACAACTCCGATGAAGATCCGACCTTTCATTCAGAAAAGTTGCGCTTAAAACTAATTTTAGTGAATAATCTACTGTTAAATTTTTTTTTCTTTAAAAGCAAACAATGTTGCAGATAAAATAGCCCTTTCTAAGTGGATAGACCAACCAATTAAGCATTATTACTAAAGAACGGAAAAGTGCATTTTAAATTTTATCTTGTTTTTTGGACAAAGTGCATTGTTGTAAAATTACTACTCCAAGCTAAAAACACATTCCTCATACCTAAGAAGAGAATTAAGGTAGTTCTCTCACTTCGCTCATTTAGTTTATAGCTTTGTTCTCACGGTTTGTAAAAGTTTCCAATATTTTTTCTCTTATAGTAGCTAATGCTAAAACAAGTTTAGTGTCGTTTTTTTTAATTTTTTTTAAATTAAAGCTTGATTAATTGGCCAAAACATAACTAACATTATCTGTGTCGTGCAGCAGTTATTTTTATTTTTTTTTAAAGTTGTAGTTTAAAAAATGTAAATTTATAGCAAAGTAAAATTCATAGTATGGTTTGTTTTTAACTATAAATATTGGAAAATAGATTTAAAAAATTGTTTTTTACTACCTACAAATTTGCTAACGACAGAGTGGTGCTGTTTACATTTAAAATCACGCTATCAGCATTTTGATGTCGTCCACTACTGGCTTCATAAGTAGATGCTTTTTTAGACTTATAACTCTGTGGTTCCGCCAGATGTACAAGAAGTTATAGACTTGTTACTTGAATTAAGAAGTGAAATGATGCCGCAAAAAACAAATATTTGTTTATTTGCAACTCTGATGCAGTTAGTAAAAATCAAAGTGCCCAATTTGCCAAATTCATGGGTCACACAGTAAAAATTTACCATAAATTTTACGAAATAAGTTAAAAAGCGTACTAAACGGTTAAGGTTGCAACATTGTTAACGTTATTTGACAAAGGGGACCAAATTGAATCCAAAAAGAAGGCATTAACTGTCATTAATATTAATTCTGATGAAGAGGGCATGCTACCGAACTCACCACTGGCACCCGTACAAAAAAACAAACCTTCGACTACAAAAGACTGTGCAGGAGAAAAAAGTTGCAGTTTATCAAGTTCTAAAAATGTTGCAAAAATAGAAAAGAAGCAGAATAGTTAGAAGAACAGAGAAACAGAAAAAAATGGTGTCGTCACTTTAAACAGCATACTAAAAAGAAGTAAGCTCTAAAAATGCTTGGGTGTGTGAGCCTATAAACCAACAGAAAGTGAAGACTTTTGTTTATAATATATACACAACAGCAGATGTCATTTTGACATAATGTCATTATTTTATTATTTGTATTGTATTGTTTTCATTTTATTACTTTTATAATCTTTGTTAAATAAACTTTATAACTGCGTGTTATTTATTTAATTGTAACTAAACAGCTACCTAAAAACAAAATTTTTTTTTATAATAACATTTCTACAAAATATAATGAATTTAAATATAAGATCAGAGGCTTCCATGACCGAAGTAAAGGGAAAACGTTTTTGGGTTTAAACCGTTTTAAAGTAGAAACCGAAGTTGCCAACGTTTCGTTCAAAGTCCAAAACAGTGTCCCAGATCTAACAATTAATTAATATTATTTATATTTGCGTAAAGATTTTATTCTGTATTTCTTCATTTAAACTTTTTTATTTTTTTCTAGGTGTCACAGTAAACTTTTTCGTAAAATTAAATGGTTTATCCTCTTGTAAATTTGATCTGGAGATATACTGTATATATGTATAATGACTTGTTTTATATTAGTTCATATCAATATCATACTTACCTTACTAATCTGTAATATAAGCAAATTAAACAAAAATTGACTGGAAGAAAATACGAGGTATGTAGGTACGACTAAATCCAGAAAAGTAATTATATCCATATACGTCATGTACATATATCTTTGTATCGTTTTTGCCTCTAGCGTTGTTGCCAATATGATGAGGCAAATACGTACTATTAGCATAAGGAGGTGGTTTGGAACTAAACACATCATGAATATAAAACAGCAGCGCCCCTAGTGAATAAGTAGTAGAACTATATTGTATTTTTGTATGGATATTTAGATCGTTTTCACCTCCGGCAAAAAAATCGTCAAACGATAGAGAGTGTCTCAAGAAACATAATACAGATGAAAAATAGGAAAAACGTCTTCGGCTCCGAAAACGGAGGCAAACACGTAAAAACGGAGGCGAAATCGATCTTTTCATATAGCATTCGGAGGTGTATGAGTACTAAATGCATATATATATATATATACATGCAAATAGTACTGATACGCCTCCATACGCTACACATAGCGTCCGATGTTGACTCCGATTTGACGCCTCAGACTCCGATTTTAGAGTCGAACACGTTTACCATGTTATTTGGAACAAGAATACCCCTACCATCAGTTCTGTACAAATATTAGCCGGTGAAAAACTCGACAGCTACACATATTGTTATATACATTTTAGTTTTAACGATTACCGCTACGAGCGCTGCTTTATATACACTTATACAAGTTGCTAAATTTAGCGGTAGGGTTTGACTCCGTTTGTATAAACACATACAGTGGACCTGTTTGCCTCCATAATCTTGACAACACTGTTACTTATATTTGAACGCTATTTTAAAGGTAAGGATACTATTTTTTTTAGAAATTATATTCAATTATTTAAGAAGTTGGTTTATAAACTATATAAGCTGCGAAAACAACTAAGACAAAAATAAAACGATTGAACTTTATCCCACGTTTTTTAAGAAATATTTTAAGCTTCAAAAACGAAGGTTTTGTATCATTTGTATCGAATTATTTAATAAAAACAATAATTGCGCTTTATCTGCAGTAGTTTTAAAAAATTAAATACATACTTCAGTATACTTGCGGCTTTTTGAGTTATGTCAATTATTATTTTTATTTAAAAACATTTTATTAGTATACATATACGATATGCAAAAAAACACAAAGAAAATATCAATATCATCGTTCAAGTTTTATTAGTTTTTATAATAAAAAACTACTTCAGTAACAAAATTTTTAAAATATAATGCAATTGCTAAATTAAATATTAATCATTATTTTTATAAATATTAAAAACTAAGGTTTTGATCTTTACCCAATCCAGATTATCAAATATAGTTTTATATTGCTAAATCAAACTTAAACATTCATTTTGGAGGTATCTTTTGTTGAATATGCTTTCGAAAGTGTTTTGAGGCGATATTTTTTAAAATCAAATGACTGCATAGATCGCTTATTTGTTTTAGTGTAGTACCTAAATGTATGGCTAAGCTAGGAGCCAAGTATTCTTTTAAAGTATCATCGTAACGGCTGATAGTCTTTGCACTAGCAACAATGATGTCATAATAACAAGTACTTATAATGTCAAAAAACGTCAACTTGTTGTTATTTGTTCGACGACGCGTTTCTTTTAAAAGTTTTGCACATTCTCTTATTTTATTAGAACATGGAACAACAATTTGTGCGCGTTTATGTCGTTTTAAATAATTTTCACCATAACGTCGTATAAGATCATCTTTTTTTGCCATTAATGCAATGTCGTCAGCCCTTATTCTTAGAAAAACTTCATTTTTCAATTGAATCGCCGCAGCTGTATTTTCGGTATCTGCAGCACAAGCCAATAAGGTTTGTGATTGAGCTTGATGCTGAATCTTTTGATTTGATTTATGTATTGGTTTGACCACGCATACTTTATAATGGCGTCTTAAATATGATGCTTTAACTAACCTCTTGCAATAAATGCAAGGTAGTTTATTAGAATTTCCGGTTTCAACAAATTTTCTAAATTGTGCTTCATATCGTAATAAAGCGATAATTTTTCTTCGCTCTGCTTTTCCTTCTTTTGAAGATTTTGATAAACCTAACAATTTAATCACCTCTGGTTTGTGTTGCCTCTCTTAATGTCTTTCAAAGTTAGTTACGTTATTTTTACAAAACTTGCAAATCGTTCTATGTTTTAATTTTTTATTATTTTTCTTTTCTAAGGACTGTAATATATAGTTATCAATGTTCAACGAAGATGCATTAGTTTGTGGCAAAGTTATATTATTGTTAGGATTAACAACCACGTTTTTATCTAAATGGATTATGTGTAAAATAGGAGTAATATTTTGATTTGGTATTAAAATATCTGGTTCTGAATAATTACTGCTACGATCACTAAAGGTAGTAGAAGGAACATACAAAGAAGAAGAATATGGATAGATTGACGGTTCAGAATTACTATCATCTAAACAAAAATTTGAGGTTGTAGTCATTTTAGAATTGATTATGGTATTTGCAGATTGAGTTTCGTTAGGCAAAATGTTTTCTATTTTTTTTGTATTTAGTTCACTACTATTAATTTTTTTTCATTAGCTTTACATGTTTCATCAACATTAAACGTTGCATTTTCTGGATTAATTTTAAAACGTTCTTTCTTAAAGGTTGTATCAGTTGTATTGATAGGTTTGATTGTGTTAAATAAAACTGTTGCTTCTAATTCGTTTGTAATTATATTTTTATTGGCAGCTTTAAGGTTAAAATCATTGGAGTTTACCCATTCCTATAAAAGAATATAATGTTATTAGAACATGTAAAAACGTTCTATAAACTTCAAGTTTATTATTAGTTTTTAATATAAATTTTGTTCAATATAAACTATTGTAGGTTACGGAATTTAAAAAAAAAACTTAATAAAATAAGAATTCAATTAACCAAAGTTTGTTTATTTTGTTTGCCATTAAATTAGTTTCTTCTATGCTCTCTGTTGTTAATTCCTCCTTACTCGTGACAGATTCGTTACATCCTAAATAAAACAAAGTTATTGAAATATTCAGTAACAAGAACAGTAACGCTTTTTACTAAAGGTTATCAAAGATGCTTTTATAATTTTCAGATAGTATTTTTTGTAAACTTGTGTAACTCTATTTTGGGTTCAAATTGTGATCATTTTAATCATTTGTTGTCTGGTTATTAAAGTACACTTGTTGTAAACCTAGCATTTCTTGGCCATTTTTTAAGTTTTAATATGCAATAGAAAAGGTGGTATTTCTAGAGTGGAACATTTGTAAATTACAAAACGCGTACTTGATATCTATTTATGTAGTATGCTAGTATGAATGCACACGTGTTTTATTTATTGTGATTTTGCTAGCTCTGTGTGTTTATGTTTAGTAAATATAATATAGGAATCATTATACGTAGGTACTATACTATTATGGCGATTACAGCAATAATAATACTGTACAAAAACAAACCAACAAAGAAATAAAAAGGAATTTGACAAATTAAATAACACCGTAAACGACATTAGGTACCAAACAAACATCTGCTAGAGAAAGGAGACGAGTATACCAAAAGAAAAAAAATTAATGAACCATAGTAAATAAAAAAAAGCTAAAATATAGGTGTCTTTGCAGCTACAAAGAAGATTCTAAATTAAGGTGTCTTACTATAACCGAAAAAGACAGAAGAAGAATTTCAAATTGGAGGTGATTATCATAGAAAAAGAAAAAGTGCGTTAACGTGTAAATTAGTTTGAAATAAACTGTAAGAACATTAACTAAAAAATCGAAATAAACACGTTATAAAAAGTTTTTTAAAAAAGCACGTTTTTTTTGTGTACTAAAAAGTAGAAAATAACTTTTCTTTAACTTAAAGCGTGGACGCATTTAAATGTATTTTATTAAATTATATAAGTTCTTATAAATGCGCCTACGTTTACAGATTAAGAAAAGTTGTTTTCTACTTTTTAGTCCACAACAAAAACGTGCTTTTTTAAAAACCTTTTTTTATAATTTAAAAACCTTCCCGACTTGCATAGCTTACACAACTGTCGTAGATCAGAAATCTTCAAGTTATGACAAGAGTTTTATATTTTTTGATACTTGAATATTGTATTGTCATCGATAATGTCCAAAAAATTTTAGCTTGATTAGTGCAGTAGAAGTGGTCAAAGTATCGATTACAAAATTTGAAATTTTGCGGACAATCAAACAAATAAACAAGAAAGCAAACTAAGAAAAATATGGTAATAAAACACCACATTTCTTTTGAATATTATTTTAAAAAGTAAGATACTCTCCTTAGCGAGTTTTCAATTTTAAATTAGAAAAAAAAAACTCAAAATATTATTAACTGTTTAATTTTTTTGCCAAAGATGCCCTGTAATGTAAAAGCTTCATTGTAAAAATTGTACTCAAAACAAAAAAACACAATTGTACAATCGTTATTTAAAAATTTTCTTTAAGACTAATTATATTAAGCTTCTTAAAAATAATAATTTTTTTCAAAGATAGATAAATGTAGCACGTGTGTCTGTCTAAGAACCCTTTATAAATTAACGTATTTTTTGTACTAAAAATTGTGATGTTTATTATAAGAAAACTTATTTTTTAATGCTTTTTAATTTATAAAAATATATAAACAAAAAAATTTGTCGCACAAAAATAGTTACTATTAAAAAGTTAAATTTTTTTGTTAAAATAAATTTGTTGTATTACTATTTTTAGTGTTTTTTATGACGCTCACCTAAATAGAGTAACGCAGCAAATACTTTTACTATTAAACGAACGATTCAGCTTTTAGATTTAACTGTTGAAATTACAAAAAAAGTATGATACACAATACAATATATTAACTTCCTAAATAATAGTAGTAGAAATAGTAAATGAAATTGATAATATTGGATATAGCAATTTTGTAGTTTAATACTCTTTATTAATACTTTATAAATAAATTCCAGTTCTGTTCGTCATTTAAATTTGAAAAAATTACTGCAAACAATAATATTAAAGAATTTTGAATCTTTTGGATGACTATAATAAACTATGTTGAGTTCTTACTTTAATTATCACTTGGTATTGTTTAGTTCTAGTGCTTTTTAATAAAAAAAATTACTTTCTATCATGTTTATTGCTGTTAACGAGATTTACTAGCAGTTTTCCTCGTGACAAAGGAATCTTATTTTTAAACGGTTTCATATTTGCATACATTCACATTATCACTAATCAACTTCACTCTTTACAATAACAGACCAAAATGACTGCATATTATAGTTTGGGATAAAATATAAAATATTTGTTGACTTAATTAAACTTATCAGGTTACTTCTTAGAAGTATCTTACAAACTTGACAACATCGTTGGAGGCAGACTCGTTCGTGCTATGTAACAAAAATACATACACGGAGGTAGAAACATACTATTTAGTTACGGAGGCTAACGCGAACGTGTACTATACTAAATGATATATATTTAAAACTTAATAATATGTTACCCCTGTAAGTGAACCTCTATTGACAAAACGACGATAAGTATATAGCTCAAAAATAACTAATTTACGACTATTGCTAAGGGTGGAGCTATGGACGCCTGTTTAATGTGTGGAGGCAAACAAGTTACAAAAGCACATATATATATATATTTTATGTATCCGGTTGAACATTTAATCTTCTTTTCTTTAACATGATTGTCACTAAGATGCAATTACTTTTTTTGCGCATTTGTCCCAGTTATTTATTTACTTATTCTCATTTTTAAATGTCACGTTAAAATCCATGTCACTCTGTAATAATTAAGGTCATTAATGATTAAAAAATTAAAGTATTAAATTTAAATACCAATTGAAATCCTGTTGAATTTGCATACAAAAACCATCTTTCAAAACTGTTAATGTTTCTAAATTTCTTATATCACTTAGGCGATAAAGAAAATTGACGCGTTTATCAACGGCACCGTACAAACTCTGCCTGAAGAGGTCTTTGCAGAAATGGCGCCAAATTTTAAGTTCTGTCCGGTAACGTCAGTTGACGTTGAAGGGTCATTTTCAGCCTATAAATTAATATTAAGTGACAAACGTCACAAGTTTGCTGCAGAAAACCTGGAAAAATATATTATTGTTTACTGTCACAAGAATTATAATTTATAAAAATTATAAATAATAAAATAAATAAGTTTATTATTTGCGTAATAAAAATAATAATCTATAGTTTAATAAACGTAAATTCTAATTGCAAATGTTTTTTGATTGTGCATATTTTATCCATATTTCGTCCTTTTTTAGTGCATATTTGCATGCATATTTTGGCATTTTGATAGTGCATATAATCCGATGACTAGTTATCACAATTCATTATTTTACTTAATTAGTACATTCGTTGAACGTACAAATTTTATTGTACCATAGATACGTTACGGTATTGCTAAAAACTCCAAACAGGAAAAAAATGTACTTGCTAGGTACAGTGTATTAAATAACCTGGTTATTGAATATACTGAATACTGACCATCATACGATGCAGAAATTAATATTCTCAGTGATGAAAAACGAATAAACACGTTATTCTAATTAATGAAAAAATATTGATGTATTTAATGAATGCTAAAACGAAAAATCAACAAATGCATAATCGATCTATGAAAATGTATTCGTTCAATGGATGAATAAAATAATGTATTTAACAGTATCAGTACAAAATTTTTATCTGTGTAGAACATTTTTTAAATTACAATGGAAAAGACACTAAAAAGATAAAGCCGTTATTAGATATGGTTTCCTTATATAATTGCATTAAACAAATATTGCCAGTACTCTTCTCTTGCCGACTAAGGCAATTATTTTGTAGAAGCTTTGTTTAATCATAGTTGCTTAAGTGGGCAGGGATTGTATAAAAGTTCTTCTTTAAGTTTTGCATGTGTCCTTTTTAACACATTTTTGAGAATCTTGCTTTATATATTTTTTAATAATACCGTGTTGAGTATTGCATAGCCTTGCGGTCCTTTTTATAGAGACGCGCCTGACCTAATAGTATTGTAGTTAGAGTCAGTCAACGGTTAGAGATCACTCAAAATATAGTAATAGTCAAAAAGAATATTATTTCATAATTACTTCATTATTCTAATTATTTGTCATAAGACTTTTATATGCACATCCATATAACCTAAAATCAAACTTAAAATATAAGTTGTTTGTTTTAACTTTATATGTAATAAAACATTTTATTGCATGCATGAGTTAACATTAAACTTTCAGATTTCTAGATAAATTAGATTTACAGAACATTACAACTTTATTTCGGGAGTCATATTTCTAATATTAATCTTATTCATGATTTTTTTACCTTAATTAATTTCTACATCATTTAACAATTTGGTAGCGACAAATAAGGCAAACTGAGATGAGTTAGTCTTCGCGCAATTCATAATTTTAATTTGGAATTAGATTTACTGAATCGATTTTTTTATATTTTAATTACTGCATATTCAAACATTAAATATGATTAAGCACCTGTTCATAAACGAATGCAAATAGTAGGTATTCTATGAAGGTTACTTAGTTATCTTTCTATACATACAATTTGTTTCGGTGCTTTGCTCTTCTCAGCTTAAACTTTTGGATATTTTGAGCACAGTTGTTAATACAGTTTCGGTAAATCGATTAAAACGTTTCTAGTAATTTGTGGTAAGAAAATTTAATCTAATAATTTTCTTACTTAGGCAAGTGCACGAAAGCAGTTTAATGTAATTATTTTTTTTTACATAGTAGGTACAATGATTGTTTGTACATGGTTCTCGTTTCTCTGTTTCACAATAATCATGCATTTCTACGTTTCTCTCGCACAATATTTTTAAAGTATTCATAAATATACTGCACCTCTACACTAAACCAAAAAATTATGCTAAGTGTCAATATTAACAGTGATTAAAACAGTTTCGTCATACATCGAAAACTGTTAGTTAGTGCTTGAATGTATAATCTTTTCACAAATTCAACATAATGTCTCGAAGAATAAGTGGTGAGTAGATAGCAATAGTGCTGTTTCAAATTATTCCTATGTTGCGACGCCATACCAAAGATGTTTGAAGCTTTATGAAACGTAACTTCTCGATTTAAAAAAAAATGTATTTCAAATTGCATCTAAATTTCAATAGTTTATTTGCTTAATTCACAAATTACGACAAATCTTTCGCAATGTGCTGCATTCAAATGTGATGAAATAATTCAATATTCTGGTCTTACCTACTTTTGTCGTTTTTTCTTAATGCACATACATTTTTATATTATTGGCTATTTTACATACAAACATTTAAATGCCAAAATGTTAATGAATGTTCAAATAATTTAATACCACACGATTAATAAATAGGTAATTTGTACCGTTAATATCGATATCTGTAATATGTAATCTTGCTTGGTATAATGTTACTAAATTTTGAATGCTCGTATTTTTTCTAAGTAGTACGTCAAACATTAAAGATACGTTAAACTTCTTCATGAAACATTGTTTTAACTTGCGTCAACGATAATCTTTCAGTGTGTCTTATGAATCAGATGGGGTTTATTTCAAAAAATTAAGAGGGCGATCGCTGCAGTTTATCTCGATAGATGACACCTCATGTAAAAACAGTATTAACTTTTCGACTACAACACTTGTTAAAAACTGAAAATTATGATTTAGTAATAATGTTTTAAAGAGCAAATATTAGTTTAGGTAATGACATAATTCTACATAAAACCTAGCTTTACTTAACGAGTATTTTCCAGTTGAAATCAGTGTAAATTGAATTTTGATTCCAACCAATTACAATTATATTACTTTAATATCTTAGACAATAACAAGCATTATGTGAAAGTATAAGATGTGAAATTATTACCGTACCTTTTATTTGTATTCGCGAAATATTTATTTTTGCAATTGCTATAAAAATGGACACCGTAAAAGTTAATATAGTTCAGCAGTTGGCCAAGAGATAGCAGAATGTAAAAATATTTTCCAAGGCTCAAACCAATAGTTCCAACAGTATATAATATACCAACGGTATAAAATATAGTATAGTCTTATTCCTTTTATTCGTATTTCTACCTCTATATGTAACGCAAACAACTGATAAAGACTTATAGACGCATGGTTTATACTTGGTTTGTACTAAGATACGCTAAGATTATACAAGCTTGCCGGCAAAACAAAATCGTATCAATTACATTTTTTGTAAATTTTCTACTGTTCAATGCACATTTACTGTCAAATCTAAGTTTTAAAAATTCAATTTTGAATAATTTTTAAATAAGTTCAGTTACAGTTACACTAGGTCTATAAACTAAAATAAACTTTTAAAGCGTGTAGTATCTATAAAAGTACAAATTTGCATTTTATGAATAATAACGGGTCTCTTTAAATCAATTAAAAACTTATATCATAAGAAGCTTTATTTTTTTTTAATAACCAAAAAAAATATTAAAAGATGCAAATAGCTTATGGTGAATTCTGAATTTTTGGGTCTTATCTCATCGCCCACGCTTAGCATTCAGCTCTGACTGTAAAATGATACCTGTATTTGATACTGTTTATCTACATTTTAAAACAAGTGTTCTAATAAATTGTCTGTTGAAGTACTATTTACAATTTACTGTTCAATGTGTGTTTATTGTTGTGATAAATATAATAAAACAAAGTTTATATATTATGCTACTAAATGTAAAAATGTAAACATGTAAAAATTTAAATTACTAATAATTATCTTTTCCATTAGGTCATTTGGTCAATGGCTCTTCAAAAAATACTTAAAAACATTTTATTATTAATATAAAATTAGAAATATGTAACGTTTCATTTCGCTTATTCCAAATAGGTATAGATGCATTTAAAATCCATTTTATTTTTTTTAATTGTTATTTTTACTAGGTACTGTTAATAACGTTGCCAATTTTAACTGGAAAAAGCAAAGTTAATTTTTTTATTTTTCAAGTCGTTTTTAAGTAAAATATTAAAAAATAATTTAAAAAAGAGATCGATAATGATATAAGTAAATGCTTATACTACAACTTTCATGTAAACAACGTTTGTGCAATTTTCAGTTGCTATCTGTATGCCCACGATATGGTCGCTTAGCCATTCGATTTTGACTGTAAATTGATACCCATCAGTAATTCAGTTTATCATGTCAAAACAAATATTCTAAAAACACAGCATCTTCAAACGTGTGTATTATTTTTTATCAATTTTTGGAAACAAAACCTTCGTGTTGTATGATTGTAAATAGATTATATTTGTATCAGCATCCTTATGAGGCTATAAATATAATATTTGTACATTTGTTTTTAGCTTTTAGCGGCTGGTGATCAATGCTGCAGAAGGGCCATTTCACAATTAAAACTTTAGAAACGCATTCTTATCTAATAAAAGGTTTATATTTAAGCTCAATTTATCTATCTTTGTAATATGCAAAATGATTAGTATCGTTGTTTTTGTTTTAAATATAAAGTAACATAATTGTTAGTATTTCTTTGGAGGGTCATTCACCAAATGACCTAACGTAGAAACTGCCATTGAAAATTGGAAGTAGCAAAAATTCGGTTTTTAATTTCAAATATCTTACATTTTCTATAACATATTAAAAACCCATTTTAAATAATTTTTTTAGTTTATATTAAATCTTCAACATTTTTCTAATTTCAAATGTCTTTTTTATAATTACAGTTTTTATGAATTTTCAAATTACGTTTTATCATTAAATAGGACTAAAATGATACAAGAAAACAAAAACAGTAGAATTAAATTTGAAACAATAAAATGACAAATTAACGAAACATAAAATTACTAATAAACAAATATGCACTCAAGTTTTTGTAGTGACTGCATATTATTTTCTGTAATTTTTTTTTCAATTTTTAATGCCCTTTGTGAATGACGAGTTGAGATTGTTGATGTAATTTTCCATAGGGTAATAAAAAATATTATTTTTATAATTAAATAACTTTAATTGATTTTACATTGTTGAAAATGTGCAAGCTGTCCAATGTTTGGGGTTGTTGTTACTTCAAATGACATACTTCTACGCAACAGTTGTATTACTTTTAAGTTACTCATAATACTATCGTATTCCAACTATTATAATGGCGCTTTTAATTTAATTTCATTATTCATATTTTGGGTGGCCTTTATGAATGAAGAGTTTTTTTTTTAATTGATTAAATCTTCTGCAATCGAGCTTTTTCTGATATTTCTAGGCATTTCATAGTAACAAAATATTGAAACGTTCGAGAAATCATTTTCAAGTTCGAGAGCATTCACGTTCATTTTATCCACGTCTAGAACGTTCACGAAAGAATGTGGAAAATTTTCGAAGGATGGCCAAAATATATAAAAGCGATACAAATGAATCATAGGTCAGTTATTTCAGTAATTCGAAGTCGGCAATGTTAAAAATATTATTCAGATCTAAATAAATAAGTGATTAACGCGTGTCGAGATAAATATACAGAGTATAACCTTGTACGTGACTTTAATGTAAACAAGTGTGTGAAGTTATCCGCGGACATTATCTTTCAAGTGAGAGTGCTATATAAATTAGTGTGTTTTTATTAAACATCCTTAGATTTTATTAGTTCGGTTAGTTATAAACGTGTACATATTTTTAGTATAAATAAATTAGTTTTAATAATCCTTACAATATTAAATTAGTAAATGTAGATCGGTTCGTCAAATATCTTCTATGCTTGGGCCATCAGTATTGAGCACCAAGGTTAACTTTTTTGAAGAATATCAAATTAAAATAAATTGAAACAACTTGTATAGGTTTGTGATGTTTATTATTTACAAAAAATCAATATTTGGTGGGCCCATCTTTAAAAATTATATTTGGCAAAGAGTCGACAAGCTTTTTACAGTTTTCGGGACTTAAAAGTTTCCACTCTAGGCGTCAGCTATCCTTTAACTTTTCTTTTTATATAATTGTGTGACTTTTGACTTTGCGCTTTAAAAATGCCATAAATGTTCTGTGGGATTCAGGTTTGGTGATTAGGCAGGCCAGTCCAAGAACTCAATATCATTTTCCCGAAAGTAAACCATTGTGCGGACAGCTTGGTACAGGTTGTATTATCTTGATGGAACTTAATTCCGTCTATGTTTGTAATGCCAAAAAGTGATGTAACAGAGGGCAGTAATGCAAGTTCTAGGACATTTATGTATTTTTTCGCGTTCATGCGGCATTCACAGTGGAACATTTTCCCTACTTCAGAAGCGCTCATGCAATCTCAGATCATAACGCTGTTTCCACCGTGTTTCATGATCGGTACCGCACACTCTTGTTTCAATTCCTCGCCTACCCGGCGACGGACATAGGTCCCACTCGGTGTGCCATGGCTTCTTCCTGGTTTTACAATCGTTTAGTCCAGTTTCTTGAAGCAGTCTACGAATGATCCGCGCAGATATTGTTCTATTAAACTTTTCTGGCAATTCAGGAACAAGGTTCTATGAAGTTTACTTTTTATTTTTTTAACGACTTCAAACGTAGTAAACTGAAAAATAAATAGAAACATTATAAAATGTCAAATTTTATTACACTAGGTGTTTTATAATTGTAGTTTTGGCGTAAGTCATTGTTTTTAATCTTTTTTAGATGCCAACAAAATACGTCTTAAACAACAGAGTTTATTTACTACTATGGTTATCGCGCATGTGCACCATTTTTAAGATGCTCAATACTTTTGGCCAAAGCTGTATGTTGTGGACTAGATGCTTCACATCATAATTTTATTAAAAAAAACATTTGTATTTTAGTAGGTAATGTATATTGGGTAAATGTGGGTCCTTGTAGATACATATATTGTGTAATAGCAAATAACACTGTTTAATATTACAAAAGCAGTATTTAACGACTGATTTTCTTGTGAAATACTAGCTCAGTTAATTTTACGTACAAAACACTTTATCTCTAGTGACTGTTCAAAAATTAATTAATTTAATGAACCGAATCTGATTTTCGTTATTTTAAACTTTTAAAATAGTGGACTTTGACAGAAATTGAACCTTGAAATAAGCGAGAGAAAAGTTCTATTCTAGTGCTTTATTTTTTTGTCATTTACCAATTATTACACCAAGACTGTATAATGTAACTAATATCACTAATATTAGATTGGCATTAATGTGTTTCATTTATTTGAGCACTGTATTTATTTTGTTTCAATCATTTATTTTTTTTATTAAGTTTGCATTTTAGAGGCGTTTCATTATCTCATGAACTGTGACCTTGGGTTGCAAATCGGACGTTAGTCCATTTAAAAGACAAACAGGTCAACAAAAAATGTCAATAATTTAAAAATAATCAGATATCTATAGAATAAATAAAAATTAGTAGTAATGAAGGCTTGTTCATTATAAATACAACGATAAAAACAATAATAGGTTAGGAAAACTATACCGCGAAATGTTTGTAAGACGGCTGATAGCAACATTTTGACATAAACCGATTACAGCGCCACATTTCACGAGATCCTGAAAGACTTCTAACATTCTTCTTTTAAAGTGGTATGTATTAGTATATTTATTTAAAGTAAAAATGCCTAAATGCAGTTATAATAAAGTAATACAAAATCAAGAAAAAGTGCAAAAGGTGTACGACATTTTCCATTTCCTAAACTGAAATGTGGAAACGTTAAATTAAATGTGAAAAATATTACAAAAAACACGTACGTTTGTGAAAAACATATTGATAAAGAGAACCTAATACCGTTTAGTGATAGTGACAATTTTGAAGTATCAAAATTGAAAGAAATGCCAAATAACATTGTTGATAAGTACTGAAAATCTTACTTTCTTTGAAAAAGTATACTCACGAAAGTAATAAAATTCAACATGGCTATTCAAAAATTAACATTCACATAGACCATAAATTGGAGGAAAAGCAACATAAACGGTGCACGGAGAGAAATGTTTTCAGATATCATTCGTAAGACGCACAACTTATGCGTAATTTAAGCATAAAAAACAACTACTACTAGCTATTCATAAATTTATAAACCATCGGTATAATTTGTGAATAGTCATGTTAGCATCGATTATGATTATAATTCATAAGTTATGAAGTAAACGATTTCGTTATATATGCGTAATAATCATATCTTTATGAATAATACTCACAAACAATGATCATATTAAGAATAAAATTTTAACCAGGTAATTGTAATATGTGATTTAAGTCACATGTATTATGATTATAATTCACATCCAGTAACGAAGTATTTTCATTATTTATGCTTAATAATCACATTTTTTTATGATTATATTTTTTATGATTAATATTCATAAACTCTAATTAAATAAAGAATAACTTTTTAAGCAGCCAATCATAATATGTGATAAATAAAGTATTGTTTATTAAATGATATTCAGAATAGTGTATTAACAATTATGAATATTAATCATAATTTCGGAGTTAATTTTACTCTTCTTATACGAAATAATCACAAGATATTTCTCATATATATTTTATAAATTAATAAAACATATATTTCGAGTTTCAAAAAATGTTTATTTTTTTCACGATGATTACACCATTTTAATGCAGCTATAAGTACACCACCATACTTTTACAACTAAATAATTTAAATAGAACACATAACTAATAACACATAATATCATTATAGAATAATACAGATTATTATAAAAAATAAAACATTATTCAAATAAATAAAACGTAAATAATATAAACAAAACTGAAACAGAACTTGAGCAACAATTTAAAAAAATAATTTTACAAGTTGCTAACTACAAACCTTTTCTTCTATTGCAGTCAAGATAATTTAACAAAAACGATTTTTAATATTGAAGTTGAAGAACATGAATACAAATAATTTTTGTAATAGGTTTACTTATCATATAGGCAGCAACGTTTATCAATACTAAGATAAGAACGTCTTCCGGGTTTGGACCGTGTCAATGTTGTAACCGAAGTTGCCAACGTTTCGCCCACTTTCCTAAGGGGCTTTATCAGGGCGTGAGAGAAATCGAAGAACTCAAACAAGCAACCGAAATCTAACTAAAAGTTAGGTAATCAACTTGTGAACCAGACTAGATTCTAAACTCAGAAAAGGTAAGAAAGAAAACGATAAACTTGGAAAAGCAAACGAAAATCTAACAAAGAACCACTACAGAGTTAGGATTCTAGAATCTGGCTTGGTTCACAAGTTGATTACCTAACTCTGTAGTGGTTCTTTGTTAGATTTTCGTTTGCTTTT
Source organism: Aquatica leii (assembly GCA_035610365.1). Taxonomy (NCBI): domain Eukaryota; kingdom Metazoa; phylum Arthropoda; class Insecta; order Coleoptera; family Lampyridae; genus Aquatica; species Aquatica leii. The sequence goes on from CM069432.1 coordinate 108,193,435, forward strand.
TCAAGTTTATCGTTTTCTTTCTTACCTTTTCTGAGTTTAGAATCTGGCTTGGTTCACAAGTTGATTACCTAACTTTTGAGAAGTGTTTAGTTAGATTTCGGTTGCTTCTTTGAGTTTTTCGATTTCTCTGACGCCCTGATGAAGCTTCTTACGAAAGTGGGCGAAACGTTGGCAACTTCGGTTACAACATTGACACGGTCCAAACCCGGAAGACGTTCTTATCTTAGTATAGACTCCGGCCGTGGAAGCCGCTATTACAACGTTTATCAAATCCATTATTTTAAAGTAGGCATCAAAAGTTTATAGAAAATTATTGTATAAATACGTAATATTATCCGTTACCAAAGCAAACTAGATTATCGTCATCCTTACTACACATATCTGCCACTGTTCTCACTTCAGAACTAAAAAACTTCCATGTATCTCCAATGCTAACTTTCCATACCTTATTGTCTATTTTCTTATGGCCTTTAGGTTTTACAATTCTTTGCAATACTTTAGTTAAATTATAGCGACGCAAATCTAGAAATAAGAAGTATGTGTATTAGAAAATGTAAATAAACAGAAAGTGATCAAAAGTGTTTCAACTTTCAATTTAATCTAATTCGTAGTTTTAATATTAATCAAAATAGCAATAATAAACAGATAACTCTGAACATCTTGTATATCTAATTCTAATTCAAGTTAAAGTGATGGTGAATTTCGTTACTTTTGAGTAATAGTTACTATTCCTTACTTATACTTTTTGTATTCGTTACTTTAACTCGTTATTTGATTCTTTGGATACTATGACTACTTTGACAACTGTATGTTTTTGTGGTAATAAATACGGGTACCGGAATATAATTCCTTGAATCGTTTCGCGATAGGGATTTGATTACCTTAGACGTATATGCATAAATGACTAGAACGTGTTGTAAAATTCTAATTTATGTAAACATTTTTGACAGTAGCTGATACCGGAGAAACTTATCATTTTAAATACAAAACAGTACATATGTACCTACTTTGGATTGTTAGTATTTATTAACGTTTTTAATATTAATTTTAAGAAATGGAAATACGCACAATATATAATGTAAAATTGAGATAAACGGCAAATTAATTTGGTATACCTCATACAAATACGTACTTTATAATGTAATATATTTTCGTTACCTACTAGTTTACGCAAGAATTATAAATTTGTATGTGAATGTGTTATAAGTACTAATATTTGTATCTTATGTATATTCGTAGGAAATAATTAATATACAAACATTAGAACTCAAAAAACAGAAATATATGACAATTTTATTACATTTTGCTTACCTTTTAATCAGTTGATAAAATCACTTTTGTAGATGATGCAATGCACACACTATCTGCGTGTGAAACGTTCTGCTGGTTTTGCTGATGTATCATAATATAAGAAGGTTTGTTCATAACTTAAGATAAAATTATAACTATAGTGATAACTAGTAAAATATGAAAACAATTCATAACTTTATTACATTTATAAACCATAATCATAATACATGAATATACGTAACGCATACAAATTGCACTCTTAGGAATGTTGTATGCGTATTACGCATAACATCATAATATAATTCATATTTTATAAATTTTATTAAATGTGTAATTTATGAACATACTATTCATAACTAGTGATTGCAGATTTCTCTCCGTGTGATCCGAAAGCTCTTTCAAACGGAAAATCTAGTACTAAGGAACCAAATAAACCCTTAAGGAAACCATTTTTTTATAGGATTGACTGTACCTCATTTGATGCCCTTTTTACATTTTCGAATCATACAGTAATGCCACACGAACCGAAAAAAACAGCATGAATACATAAATTAAACGATAACCATAAATTATTTCTAATACTAATACGATTTAGAAGAAATTGCAATTTTTTACAACATTAGTGTCACACATACATCAGTATTTTTTATACACCGGTGGAATTTACATATCTTCAGTTATATTTAAAGGATCTCGCACCTTACAAAGATACGAAACACCAGCTTCTTTCTCGGCATTAGAAGAAGCGAATACTGTAGTTTTAGATAGCACTGAAATAACAATGCAAAGGCAACACCCATTCAAGTTATAAAGGTCATAATTCAATAAAATTTTTAATGGGCATATCTGCAAATGGTGCTATTATATAAGGCTATAATCTACAATAGTGAAGGATATGAGGACAGTATCTCGGACATTGAACTTGTATTGTATTGAACATCCCCTGTTTTTTTACACATTAATCATTGAAATGAAAATAGTATACAAACTTTATTTACAATAATCTCTTAAGAAAAAACTAATCAAATTTACAAATCATAGTCTAATTCACCTACGGGCACACGGAGAGAAATATTAAGCTGAATTTAATCATTACAATTTCATATTTAAAGCATTTGCTTTTTTAATTTTTAATTTAATGCCAAATTAAACCCAGAAAGAGAACAATACGGGAAATTTTAAACATTCCTTGACCTACACTATAGTTTTTTCTATTAATATGCATATAAAACGTAGTCTTATAAAAACGAATTTAGCAGTATTTGAGAAATAGCGGCATGTCTACAATTTACTAGGTCAGCCATCTGTCGACAATTTTAAAAAATCGGCCGGCTTAACTGGTTGTTGTTATCTTGAGGTTTTTTTGATAATCAATTTTTCGTACAAGCTTACTAAAGGAAGATAATTTTTCTTGAAAGTCAACTGACTTCTTTCTGTAATTCTTGAAATACCGCCTATACTGTTGACCTTTTATGATAAACGTCGGTTAAGCACACAGAGAAATATTATGCTGAATTTAATCATTACAATTTCATATTTAAAGCATTTGCATTTTTTCTAAAATTGATCCACATTCAAATAAAATTAACCCTACATGTTATTGCAATCCAAACATGTTTTTATTAAGTCATTCATAATTATGATACAAGGAAAAAGTTTTTGTTAAAATTAAGACTACAAATTGATCAAATTCAACCAATTTTTATAAGAAATCATATCAACGATTAAAGTACGTAATACATTACTAGAAACCACAAGTAGGCGTTTTAAGTAAGCATTTATATTATCACCATTTGTTTTACGCTGGTCTAAGATAAGGTATCAGCAATTTAATTTAAGTTAAGATTCGCAATATATGCTAAATTCTTTGCTAAAGCTGTGGCAAAGATAAATTAACGTGTAACGTGTTCGTGACTCCGACAGTCTTTTGTTTGGAACTATACGACATGGATCCATCATTTTATAGTGAGTTGCTTGCAGAATATAACCTATAACTCACTACATTAATGAGTGAATGATTGGAAACTATAAGATACTTACCAGTAATATTGACTCTGATTTTGAATATTGTTCACTTTCGTTATATATTAGAATTATGTCGCAAAGCTTGCACATTTTTTGGCAATGAAATGAAATTATCGTGCATTTACTTTTCTTTTAGAAAAAGAAATTGACGTTACATCCCTTGTGTGCCTAACGGAAAATAATTTGGACATATTTAAGGAAGGTGAACTTGGGTTGATTGTAAAGTTTAGAAGTTGAAGAATCCTTTGACAGAAAAAAATAATTTTCCAAAAGTTGCAAGATTAGTTAACTCGGATGGTGTAGATTCGGCTAATATTCTAATAGCGGGTTGCACAAAAGATAATTGACCGTTAATTGGAGTTTAATCTTTGATTAAAGTATGATTATCTTTTAATTGTAGTTTAACGGGCCATTAACGGTCAATTAAATATTTAATTGAAGTCGACGTTAATCAGAGATTAACGGTCAATTAACTATATTTTGCGTTGCACAAAACTTTAATCTCCGATTAAACTCTTGTTAACAAAAGATTATCTAATTGGAGATATTTGGCTGATTAACCTACAATTAAAGTTTTTCAATAATAAAAAGTTCATGATTTACAGTCAAAACTAGGTAATAAATTATAGCTGCGTTTAATTCAAGTTTCGTTTAGTACAAAATTATTAAAAAAATAATTATTAAACAAAAATAATTATGTTGTTCCATTTGTCGTCTTCTTCCTCGAGTTGCTTTGAAGACAGCTTTGCAGCATAAGGTTTATACAAGATAAAGAAAATCCTTTTGAATTTTTAGACGACATTGATTTCAAGAAGAGGTTTTGATTAAATAACGCCCCCATAATAAACTTGGTACATGGAACTAAAGATAGAATCGAACCAACAAGCTATCGAAACTAATCGTTTGATGCAAGAGTACAAATATTAGCATATCATAAATGAAATGGTCAGGCTCTCCCAACAATATATAAAGATGTCTAGAACTACCAAAAAGTTCATGGAAATAAAATAATGGTTCTTTCGCATTTCTGGTTTTTTATGTGTTGTGGGAGCTGTTGATTGCACACGTGCATATACAATCACCCGATAGACTAAATGCTGAATCGTATCACAACAGAAAAGGATATTTTAGCATTAATGTTCAAGCGATTTGCAATGCTGACTTAAAATTAATGCATTTTATTGTTTATTAGCCAGGATCAGTACACAACAGTATTATTTTCAATAAATCTCTTCTTCCGGTTGAATTTTGCTTCGGAAGATATGGCAACGGTTACCTATTAGGTGATAGTGAATCCATGTAATCCTCATCTGCTTACATTTAGCAAATGCCAGTGAAGTAGCATAAAGCATAGCACATATTATGACAAGTAATACCATAGAAACGTTCTTTGGAATTTTGCAGAGAAGATTTCCTTGCTTTGCAACATGGTTGCAGACTCTTAATTAGCACAACATTAATTGCAACAGTTCTTCATATGCAAAATGTATAAAAACAACATAATTTATTGTAATTTTTTATTTATAAAATTAATACTGTGCTTTATATTTTCTTAAAACTTGATTAAATAGTATTACTTCTTTCAGTAATTCACAGATTATAATTTTTTGCTTTTGAAATTTTTCTTATAAATAACTCGTCAGGAGTTGACAAAGGTTCTGCAGTAAATAAGAGTGTGCGAAAGACAAAAATACGAGATAATACAGGTTGAAGTTCAGCCACATATAATGATTCTCATTTGCCCATTTTTACTAAGGATACAAATTAATATTAGATTTCATTGTAATTATCTCCCAATTTACCAAAATAGTAAGCTGTAAAGCAATTCAAAGCAATTTCTAGGTGGCTCACTTTGGTATGCAATGTTCGCCAGCAAAACCTCCTGATCGGCAGTTATTAAGAGGTTGAAAACTCCACGAGAAACAGATTTTTTCATCATACATAGTACAACTTTTAAGTCCTATCTTACATGTCCTGCTTCACAGATCTGTTTTATCTTCAGTTTCATATATACAAACAAAGTTTCAGGTATTTTGCTGTTCGGAGGCCTATTTTAGTCGATGCATTATATTCGTTGGTGATGCTTGTTGAGACCAAACATTTCTTTTCAACTATAAATCCTTTAGCCAGTTACTCCTTTATATTGTTATCTAAAGTAAAAGATAAAAGGAATTAAGCAAGAAATTTTATAGAATTAGAACTTTGTTATCGGTAAACATAAAATAAAACTTAGCTATCGATACAGAAGCAATATTTTCCATAATGATAATATAACTATTTATAAGAAAACGTGAATAATATAGTAATACTCACTTTACTACAATATTTATTAACGTTTCTTTCTTGATTTAAGTAAATATTTGTAAATTACCTCCTTTTTGGTAGTCATTTTTGTTTCATAAACTGACATTAAAACGCGCGGTTGTCAAGTTGACTAGCAGTTAATCGTCGATTAACTAATGGACCGTTAATCATAGATGAAATTGTTTTGTGCAACGCAATCGAATGTTAATCAACCATTATCTTTAATCGACGATTAGTAAATCGCCAATTAACCAGACTTTTGTGCAACCCGCTATAAGTGTAACATACTATTTATGCTGATGCGTGTACATATTGGTGTAAAGGACAGTATTATTTGGATCTGTAATATTACCAATAATTATAAATTTTAATGTAATCTAGGATTAAACCATAAACTGTAATGATGATAAAAATATAACACATTTATTTTGAATTTAGCAAATGAATACGTTTAAACTATGTGTATATTTACTGAAATCATTCATACCTTGAAGCTGCACAAAAGCAAACATTATGACACTGCGTGCTTAAATTAATACGAAGTGTTATTACTATTAAACCTATTTATGATAAAACGCAACAATCAACAGAGATAATAAAAGCAGTACTTGTCATATGGTTCTTCTCTACAATCACATTAAATTACTTTTGAATGATAAAAGAAAACGATGTTTTCTTAAATTGATATATTAAAAAATCTATACAATTCTTTTTCAAAATATTTGTTGTAATAAAATGAAAGTTTTATTTAAGCTTACATCAGCTTGACTCAAAACCAACAGCCTATTTGCATGAAATATAGCTGTTTTTGCTTTATTACAGTAAATTTTTCTTTCCGTGCCAGTTTCTAGGGATTCTCATCAAAAATATTTCGGGAATGTAGGTACATATTATAGTGTAAATGTTTCAAAATCTACATTTTCCAATCGAACTTTAAACACTAGCATATTTAGTTGTGACTAAATGACCAAATCACATTGTGGTACATTGAAAATTAGCATTAATGTAACGACTTGGTACAAATTTGGATGGTTAGGTTCCAGTTTCAAATTAGAATCGTTTCTTTATACATAAAAGTTTATTTTTTTTTCTTTATAACATTCTAAAATTTGCAAGGGCCTTTATCTTATCAATTATTTTATTCCTCCATTTTCTATTACAATTCCATCAACACTACAAGCTAGATGTGGATAATTTTGATTGGCGACTAACCTAATTTTTTTATTGCCTATCAAATATTCAGCAACGTACTTTTTTCGGGCTGCTGCTTTATGTTGACGTCCATAATTAATCGCTTGCCTGGAAATTACAGGAATCAGTTGCCATAAGTTTCTTTTAAAAGGGGCTTTTAAGTGGTGCGTGTTAAAAGATGCCGCCACAGTATAATCTTAGACCAATTTTCTATACAAACTTATTGCATTTACATACAAAATTCCAGAAATCTGATTAAAGAATATGATTCTATACATGTTACTTCAGGGAACCTCCTATTCTGAAATCATAAATGTAATTAACACGGAAATAAATTGAAGTCAAATTTGAGTATTTTTCAAATTTTTTTATCGAACTTAGAAAATTTTGAGATATAGAAAACCCGAAGCAATACTTAAAGAACCTATATTTCAATTACACAGTAAAAAATATATAGTTAAATTAACTACAATTTTTAGTTCCAGCAGGTCCACTACTATTTTTAGTAAATTTATCCAAACCTATGGAACCAACTTCAACAACAGCATAACTGTCAAACTGTACTTCATTAATTGTAATAACAACAACATTTTGATACATGATCATCAGCCGCTTATCTCATAATTGCACTAATTTATTGTTTGGTCAACTATTTATTGGTATGAATTTATCAAACTAATTTTTTAACGGCTATACTAGTTGCAATTAACTTTATAACAATTTTGTGTTAATTCTAAAATCAGTGGAAGTAATTTTGTACATGCTAACATTTATTTTTTACAAGTATTAGCAGTTAATTCAACACCCATTGGAAGTAAAGCATACACTTATTGGCAGTAACGGTACAGCGTATTATAGTCTTTCCACGTGAACTTAAGTTGTATTCACAATTGTTAGCAGCCAATTCAACAATTATTTAACATCGAATTTAGAACCGTAAATATTTATTTAACTTCATATGTACAGGTAGGCTTGTATTATTTTTGTGGTGATACTAGTAGTGTCTGTATAAATAAATACTAAATGATGTTACTTACCTTACTGAATTTAAATTGTATATAACTAAATATATTGTTTACTTATTAGTCGTTTGGTATCAAGTAAGCTTAAGTTTCTGTTAGTAAAGTGCGGCTAATAGTAATCCTCAAAGAAAAGATATTTTGTATACGTTGAATTTTTATATTGATGAGTTCAAGAATACATATAATCTAATCTAAAACAGTTTTTCGTCATAATACATAAACACAAATACAGGAATAATATAAAAAAAATTATATTATCTCATATTTTGGCACAATTAAATTGACATTCTCGTGTACAGGTTGATGTAAATCATATGAGACAAAATGTTGGCAACTCTGTTAAATTAATAAAAGTAAATGGTTGATCATTTAAATTTTGTATGACATAACCTTGGTAAATGTTGTTAAAAGTGCACGTGTTCCATACTTTGGAAATTAAATAAGGTATGTTTGCAAAGATACATATGTCAACTATCTGCAAAAATTTTGGATAATCTAGAAAATCACGACCCTTTGAGATAAACATTTTCTTTTGAAAAATGGTTCCAAAAGCACGAACTGAATTAGTTAAAGTAATTGTAGTATCATAAGAGATTTTGAAAAAAATATGGAATTCTTTTCCAAATAAAACATTGTTTAAAACTACTTCCCTGCATTTCCCGTAAACAGGATGAAAAGACATATTTAAATTTTTCCATTCATGCCATATATGTTCTTGATGTCGAAATGCTAAAGTTTTACAAATAGATTTATAATTTTTCAAACTATAAATCATATTTTTAACATAACCATGTTTTGATTCAAAACGTATTGTACTTAATGCAGTTAGTGGTCCCATTTTTTTTATTATGTAAGGATAATGAATCATCATATGGTGTTTAGGTTGTAGTGTTACATCGTATTCTTGCATTAGTAACGTATGGTGTTGATCAATTAATTTTGCTAAATTTATAATCATTCCAGACGAAATATTAGGAGAAAATGTTATATTTATGTATATTTATGATTTGAAGAAGTAACTGTATGATTTTATATTTGTTCATTTGATTGGTTGGAATCAAAGATATGTAGTCAGATAATTTTAGCGGTAAATATTTTATCAAACACAAAGTTTGTGCAGCCTTTTGTCTAATCAAATGACCTTTCTTATCCAAACAATTTGGACTTGGTTTATTGCATCTTTCATTCATGCCAAAATTAAAAAATTTAATCCTTTCATTAATTGTATTCAAAGTAGTAATGCGTTGAGCAATCAAAAGTTGTAAAAATAGTTTTATTTCAAATTGTACGATTCCTTCCAACAAATCATGAGTAATGTCGACTGAAGGGTTGTTACATAACTTAAATTCATTTAAATCGTTTAAAGAACTTCTATGTTTGATTCCAAATATATTATTTTGTTCTGGAGGATGAGGTAATGTGCAATGAAGTTCATACATTTCGTTAGTACGCAATAGACCAGAATCCTCTCGACACATTTTCTGACATTGTATCTTTTCAGCAAGACATATACGACAGTAGTGCGCGGCAACAAATGATTCTACCATTCCAAATAGTTGATTGCCCCCTAGGTTATCATGACATATAGCTACCAAAGTTCCTTTTACATATTCTTTAGAAACATGATCAAAAACACCAACTGATTCTAAAACTTTTAAATCCTTAATAATTACATCAAATACTACGTTGAATCCAAAATCCTTTACATCGCTGCTATAAAACAGTGTAACTAGATGAACGTTTTGTAGATTAGAATTAAAAGGAGAAGGTATGTTACGTATGTTCATGTAAATACCTCCAATTTTATGTCCACCGGTTTTTGAACCAAGAGGATTTACTGACTCAAATTCGTCAAAGAAACGCTGTAGTGGGAATGATTTTGTATATTGTTTAAAAAATAAACTATTTTTGTATAAGCTGCCATGAGAAAATTCACTTATTATATCATTATTTTTAATTTCGGTGCAAAACAGTAAACCTCTAAATGAATCATTAGCTAACATAAATTGAAGTGTCTGCAATATAGGTACATATATAAAAGTACTGTAAATCGTAGTTTGCTCATACATGCTCGTGTCCTTATTCCATATCTGATCGTATCGAATACCGATGTAAACCTCAATCGCCTGAACTATGTTTTGTTTAAAATATTGTTCTCTTTTGTACTTTGTATCTAAATCTCAAATGCGTTTACAACTTGATCTTGATTTACATTGGAACTTATAAACAATTTTAGAAAATCTTTGGTAGCGTCAATGATAGTCTGAATAGATTAATCTGGAAGACCTAAAGAATAAAGTTTTGAAATATAATTTGAACAATAATTGTTCAAAGTTGACCCGGAATTGTTGGCTATTAAATGCTGATTGAACTTCAACGCGGTATTTAAATTTTGTTCTACTTCGTGAACATAGTGACTGTAACGAATATTTAAGACAGCATTCTCTTTATTCGATATACAAAGATTGACATGTTTTCGATAACCACTAAATGTTTGATAGGTTTTTTCACAATTCTTATTGAAACATTTTAAAAATAAAGTCGACCCCTCATACAAAGCATGTGATTTTCTTAAATGTCTTATTAACTCACTTATAGTTAGGAAATCGCGCTTACACAGGAAGCAACAAAACATCTTAATAACAATATTAGCAGCCTAAATTAAAAACGATAAAAAGTAAATAGTATTTAAACGTAACTACAAACTATTAAAAACACGTTACGTTTCTAAAAAATTATCAAATTTAGTTCTTAGCTCTCTTATTCGACTTGATATAGGTTCTTTTGAATCTATATTATAAAATTCTATTTGCAAAAATTTTAAAAATGGTTCTAGGGCTTTATCAAAGTGCAGGTTGAATACATAATTGACTTTGAAACAAGTGTCTAGTGCAGTCAAAATGTCATGTTCTGGTGAAGGAATAATATGAGTGTCAAATACAATATAATAGGAACTCACTGCAGCTCTTGACGTTCCCACAGCTAAAATAAATGGTTGATGTGAAGGTTTGTTATCCAATATGGTTTGTAACGGTGTTTGTACTGTCTAGAATGTTATAAGTTTATGTAAAGCCGCTGGTGAACTTTCTTTTTTCGAATTTTTTGAGGATGTAGGTGGAAGTAGGTGCACCAAGATTATTATAGATTTTGTATTAGTGTTCCATTCTGAAAACATATTTTAATAGTATACTAAAACTTCATACAAATGTAATCTTACCATCACCATCTTCTATTGATTCTATCAAAGTAGTATCTATTTTTGCAGCCGTTGTAGTATACACTTTATTTATAATTGGTATGTATCGCAAGAACTTATCCACAAACGTATTTTTAGCTTCAGGGTACATGAGTGTAAATTCCAGTGATATCTGAGAAAAGAGATACAGAAAATACAAAATCTGTAAAGTCGAGAAAGCTAATAGATACTTACCAAACCTTTTATGTCCAAAAATCTTGGAAAAGTTTCTGCTATGTTTGTTCGATTTTTCTTTTTAAATTGAAAAGTTTCTTTCGTTTTTTCAAATATTCCTCACTTTGATCTACAGTTGCAAATTTCATAAAAGAAATCTTATCTTGTATATTTTGGAAATCGGATTCTAGTTCTATACTTTCACTAGCATTGGAGAAGATTTACTACAAGATACTTTATCTCGAAACAAATTTCGTAACCTATTCGTAATCCACCCTTGTCGAGTAGTAGGATCGTAAAATGCTTCCTGTAAATAACAACAACAGATATCTTGATTGCTGACAAGTAAACGATTTTGTTGAACTTACAAATCCTCCATTAGTGTGCCTGTCTCTAAGTTTAGAAAACAATCGTATTACAGTTTGTGCATACTCCGTTTTCGTTTCGTTAGAAGGTAATATATTATGGGGTGTGAATTGTAGCATATGATCTACAATGATATTGATCAATTTCTTGCGATTATGGTCATCTAGAGTTTTTTTTTTTATAATACTTTATCACTTCGCTTCCCCCAGGATGAGATATTATATAATTTTTTAGTTCCTTTAAAAAAATGCATAACAATTTTTTTTAAGTTTTAAGTTATTTCTTACGTGATCACTGATTTTGTGGTAAACTACCGCCGCTGTTTTAGCTCTCTTCTTTGGCGTTGAAATTAAAATATCATCTTCTGAATCATCAAATGACAATGGGGAAGAACCAAAAAGTATTTAAAGTTGTGGTGCTGCAACTACCAATGCTCCGAGTGTAGCTTCCGGAATACGTTGAAATTGAATCCGCTTTGATGTTACTCTCAATATTTTCGGTTGATTTGGTTTCTGCAAAATTTATTTTATATTGTGATGTAGTTGTAGTTTCATTGAGTAATACCAATGGTTTCAATATTCTCCAGAAAACAATTCAGAGGATCTTCTGTTACTATATTTACAATAACACCTGTTTGTGAGAAGTTCAGAAAACACGGGAAAAATTGTTCTCTTATAGGAGCTCCTTCGGTGTCTTCAAAGCGTATTTTCTTTCCTATTAATTCCGTAAACGTCTGATAAGCTGAAAAAATGTTGTTTAAAAAGGAACTCGATCAAAAACATGATTTTTTACATAACTATGTAGGTATAGGTATGTACTAGCGCTGAAAGTTGATGAACATAAACGCAAAATATTACCTACATATTATTATTGTTCTGCTTTGTTTTAAAATTAATGTTAGCGTCAATTGTGATTGCATGTGTTTATTACATTACAAATAATACAAAATAATGGAAAATAACAATAAATTAGAGGCATTTAGATACTGAATAATCGAAACAAAAATATATGCAAACCTGTGTATTTAATTATTTCAAAATCAGTGGAATGTAATGTGGCCCACTCCAACTTATCTTTGAATTTAAACCGAATATAATACGACCTTGGTGCAGCTAAATCGTCTAGATTAAATTCTGTTGCGTAATAAAAATTAAATTTATATATATTTTGTATTTGGAATTTCAAAATGTATTTCTGGACTTGTTCTTAAAAGTGAAGTTTTATAGCGTACTGTGAACAGACAAACAAATTGTCTTAATTAAAAAAGGAAAAAAAACTGTCTAGACCAATCAAATACCTACTTGTAATAAATAAGGGTTTACAAAAAAAAAACAATCGTTTTTAGAATGTAGGTTCATAATATATTTAACTAAATTCAATTAATGTTATTATCGCGAAACAAAATAAGGAACAACATGTTATAGATGGGCGGTAAGAATGAACCGGTATTTTTAATCTGATGAAACTAACTCTATTAAAAAGGGTATTTTGTAGTTCGTATTTCATATACTTTTTTCAGTATTGTGCAATACTGTCGCCTTTTTCTTTCGTGGTTTCTAGTGCGTTTTCCGATTGGTATCATGGTATCATCTTATATTATTTGCAGTGAGAAAGTGATAAGGGTATTTTGTACATTGTATTTCAAATTCAGTTTGGCGTAGTCATTTGTATTTCAAAAACTTCATGTCAGAATTTTTCAAGTATTTTAAATACATAAAACAACAAACCTGGCATTAGTCATAACTAGGGCACAACCAAAATCACGATTACACGGATGTGTCACGGGCCGTGTAATTTCAAATTTTCCATGTAATTCGTGTAAGTTGCAAAAAAAAGTGTAATTCATATTCCGTATAAAAGTTGTAAACGTTAAACATTATTTGTGATAAGATAATTTATAATATTGGTTATTGGTATAATATACGTTACACCTACAAATTTGCTGTCTAACAAACGGCTAGGGATGCTAAAAAGTAAACGCACCAGCTTTTTCAAATCAGTTACGTCAATGTAACTGATGATTTGAAATTAAACTGATATGCAGAGCAACCCGTAACATCAGCTTTACAACTATACCTTTCCTACTTGCAGTTTTTGCACACATAAATTCTTTTTAAATATTACTGCAAAGCATAACTCTAAGCTTAAAGCAGGTTACAATTCAAATAAACAGTTTTATATTAACATGTGTTAAAGCTAATTTATTGAAAGATCGATCCCAACAACATTGTATGTAATAAAACCGATGAATATCAGAAACCCAAAAAAAAACATTTTGACAAAGCTCCGACGATTATACAATAATACTGCAGTAATTGTGCATCGTATTAAAAAGACAATACAATTACAATGTGTAGGATATAAAATTTTGATATTACAAGCATCTTTCTCTATTTCCATTTTTTTAAGAAAGAATGTCTAATGTAAAGGTTTTCCTGACCTCAGTAAGCAAGCATAACGCTATCTGTCTGTACCTGAAAATTTCGTGAATCACGAACGCAGTATAATCCAGTATAGGTACACGTGGTAATATGCACCCAAACGATAAGCTTTCTTCGAAGAAAATCTGGCATTGCAGATTATGTTTGCATTTAATGCTCAACAATAAATTTTCTTTATTACATCAATTATATAATGAGTTCTATGTGTTTTATAATTTTTATAACAAATATTGATTACTAATTATTACAATGTATGCTCATTTTTGTTAATCCGTGTTTTTTCTCAACTTTGGCACACCAACCGTGTTTTTTTACTTTTTTCTAAAAGTCAATCGTGTTTATTGCAAAAAATTACCGTGTTTTTGGTTGTGCCCTAGTCATAACCATAATTAAATTAATAAAAATGTGTTAAAGGTACCAAATGAAATAAAATACACGTATTAGTTTTTGGTAAAAATTAAAACGTGTTTATTTCGACATTTTCAAAGCTTACATATATACATGCACAAAATCACGTATGTACAGAATGCAATTTATTATTGTTTTGAGAAACTTCAGTTAAATTTGATACTGTCTTCAAGGTAACGCATGCAGGGACTTCAATTGTAAAATAAAAAGTTAATTTTGTATTGATAAGACACGTATGCCTTATTCGAGTGCGTACTACGCGTATTTAAGCGATTGTGATGATTTCATTATACCCCAGTATAATTAATTGCTAAAATGCAAAGCAGTAATTTTAAATTTTAATATTTCTCCATATTTCTGAAAGGATTTCGTTACGGGACTACTAACAATGAATATTTGCTATATGGCAGATCAGTTCAATCATATTCAAGTTATGGTTAAGCCAAATATGGTTAAGCCGTTTAAAAACCGGTAAATCGGTTTACCTGGTGTTTAAGAAAAACTGATTTTAACAGATTAATAACAAAAATATCGGTTATTCTAATAAGTTTATTTTCGCCCATCGCAACCTGTGTCTAAACTACGTATAAATTTGACGATTGTATTTGATTGCACAATAGCATCGTTGCCGGGTTAATTTTCAACAACTACATAATAATAATTGAAGATGAAGTAATTTAAGCTACGAATCAAGAACACACATACATACAGACATAATGATTACTGACCATTTTTATTTGAGTTTTCTTGATTCACAGTCACTTCTACTGGATGCAAGCTAAATACTAAATGGCACATTGGAGATCCGAATGTTTATTTGCTATTATCGCATGTGGTGGAAGAAGCATTTTTCGCAGTTACATTCATAAAACTAGGTGCAACAAATGCAACTAGGATGAAAACCTTGCATCTTCTGTTGTTGGCAACACAAAAGCGGTAGCAATTTTTACAACATGCTTATTTAAATTTATTCAAATATAACATTATATATATGTATTTGCATCAACGTTTTTTTCATAAAAATCACAAATGAAAGTGCTTATTTAACAACTATTTAAAGGTAAATCTACAAAATTATCTTACATACTGTACAAGATGTTATGTAATTATCTAAAACTGCAATAATTGACATTATATGAGTTATTTCTATAACGTATTTTGTAAAATTTACTGCTTATTGACCTAGCATTATCCCATCAGTAAAAGTAACTAAAAAATACAGTTGCTATTTACTCTAACTAAGTAACTATTAAAATGTTTTTAAATAAAAGTGAAATTAACAAAATATTTTTTACTGTGTAATAGTGCGAAATCGTAAGTAATAACTGAAATATGTTGTATAGAAGATTACTTGATTTTAGGTTATATCATTAACAAAAATTGTACTCCTAATAAAATAGTACTCCTAATTACCTATTACTATCACTTGTAAAACCAGTAATCCTGTGCAAAAATGTTTTTTTTTTTGGATTGTTAAAATAAGTAGTAAAAAAAGCAAGAAATGCTGCAGTAGTTTATTTGTATCTAATTTTCAACCAAAGTTTCAAATCAACTATTAAATACTTTTATGTTCTAAAAATTATATAGAAGT
Organism: Aquatica leii; assembly: GCA_035610365.1. NCBI lineage: Eukaryota > Metazoa > Arthropoda > Insecta > Coleoptera > Lampyridae > Aquatica > Aquatica leii. The sequence continues at coordinate 108,209,482 of CM069432.1, forward strand.
AACTTCTAAAAAAAGTTTAAAATTACATACATTTATTATTTGCTTATCTGTTTGAAGTATTGAAATTCTAACTCTGCTGATAAGAAACTGTTACGCTGGTTTTCTGGTAACAACAAAAAAAAGAGGCAATAGCTAACACAGTTTCCCCGGAGAGGGAATAGCAGACTTTGTGGTGCTAAATTATAGATTAAAGCTAAAAAGGCGCCAAGACGATGAAGGGTTAAATTAGGGAGAGATCGTCGAACTCTACCTGTAGCTGGAAAAGAACAAATAACACGACAGAAGTAATAACACAGAATATATATTTATTGTATCACAGAAGTAGTTGAAGACGAAGATAGTATATAAGTATCGTTACATAAACGGTGCAAACAATATTACATGGGTTGATATCACCAAATATTAGTTACGCCCTTAGTCGGGACAACAACTCGCAGATCTACGTGCCCTAATCAATTCAACTTTTAAATTTAACGAAGGAATGACTTCACTTTATTAGGTTTAACTTCAAGAATGCGAAAATCAAAGTATCGAGAATCCAAGCGCACATGACAAGTAGGTGACACACAAAAAAGTTTATTGTTAATTGTGATCACAATCTAGTATGTACGTGTGGCCATTCTAATAATCGACATGACCAACAAAGCAAAATAGAAAATGCAATACTTACAGTTGTGAATATCCAGTAGGGTTTAGCTAAGCCCGTACCAGTCTGACATAAAACGTAATATGCAATTTGACACAAAGGTACATACTGTGTGAGCACAAATAATTTGATTTAATGCATACTATGGTTGAGGTAAAAGAATGCGCTGAGCTTCCCTTTAATTAACTTTTTAGCAGCAGTATGTTTTATTGTAGTTATTGACTTGCAAAGCTCAAATAAATAGTTATACAAATAATGGAACTTATCTAATTACTAACTTTGTTAAGTTGTCCATGATCACCGAACTTTAAATGATTTATTGCTTTCTTCACACAATTACACACAAACAATTATTTGTTTAAACACTTACATTTGTTTTAACTGGTTTTAACAACTCAAATTTTGAGGTTAGCTCAGGTAAATGCACGAAAACAAGACGCCAACACTTTAATTTACTAATACTATGCCTAGAAAGTTACTAAAAGCGCATTCAGTGATTCATTGCATACTATAAACCAGCCGAAATTCTGGATGGACGTTAATGGGCCAGCAACCAAGCGGCACATTAAATTTTGTATAGTTAGCATGCATTGGTACAGCATTGGCATAGCATTAGCTTTCTGCATCCAACGTTTTACCAGCATTACCAGCATAATACCGCCAGTCGGCCAATACTTACATGTTTGTTGGGATATATTTATAGAATGAAACAAATAAAAAATTGAATTAAACTTAAAAAAAAATGTTTTTGTTCCAGAAAGCGTTGTCGTTAGTTTTTTTATCGTTAGCAAATTTTAAAGTTGAATTCTTTAAAAACTTGGTGTCGACACATATTTGCTAGCTTATTTCGTTAAATATTTAGTGGACGCTAACTTGCCTAAGCTTACTGATAAACTCAGTCAAGTTAGCCCCCCACTTTCATTTTTTAAATTATGTATATATTCCAGTGCATAATTCTTAATTAATAAAAATTAAAACAAATTTGGGGGCTAACTGGAACACTAGTCCCCCGTTTTTTCACTTTTTTACAATTTTTTGCGTATTTAATCCTGTTTTTTGTGCTCAATTGAGCCTCTCTTATTTTTAACTGTGAATGTTTAATTTGAAATTGTTAATAACATTTCATTGGTCGTCTAAATGTGCTCGTTTTATGCAACTGTTGCTAACATTAAACTCATTTAAACTTATTTTTAAGCAAAATCCGGAAGTTTATATGTGTACAAACTCACTGTTTTTAAATTATTTACACTATTTCTTGCATATTTAATTGTGCTAAATTGTGATAATACAATGTTTAACTAACGGTTTTTATTCTAAATAGATAAATACATCTGAACAGCAACGGAATACACCTTGTAAATTGGCAAAAAAATCGTGTATGTTTTAATTTTTAATGGAATCTAATCAGTCTTAATAAAGTAGCTAATTTATGGTTAAATTTAGCAATTCGTTGTTCTGGTTTAGCAGTCTCTTGTTGGTTAATTATCTATCCATTTTATAGTAATTATTAAAACAAAATTAATGAATTTAATATTAGCACAATTGAATAAACAAAATAAATTGTAAACAAATTTGATCAAGTTGAATCCGAATTTTTTTATCGATTTAGCTAAGTTTAATGTAACATTTAGCACAAAACGAGCACAAGTAGATGAGCACAACGAATTGTAAAAAACTGAATCAAAAAAGGGAGACTGAAAAAAACGGGGAGGACAATTAACTACACTCGAATATTGTTTAAAAAATGAAAAAGGCTACTTTGACTGAACTTAATCAGTAAGTAACTCAGATATAGTTCATGTAATAAGTTATCCAACTTCCGTCATCGATATTTATGACGTCATGTAGTAGCGTTGATGCCAATATCAAAATATCAAAAGTTGGAGGTTATGTATACAGATTTACATGTTATATTAATAATAACCAAATTGTCTTGATTTACTATGTTTTTCTGCATAATTCGGTTAACATATATAAGATTATTTGCTAATTGTAATAAACATGTACTTGATAACTATCTTTAGTATTCCTATTAATTAACAAAATAATATAATAATACATACAAATAACTGCTACAACTAATGTTAAAGTAATCTGTTGGCAAGTCTTCAATCAAACTATTGGTTTTATAAAGCAACGCTAAGTTGATAAGTAAAGTGCCCCTTCTTTATTTAATACTTTTACTGTATAAATATTTACAAAAATGTAAGTTATTTAAATAACATTCTAGCTTTTAATTATAGTATAAATCATACGAATCTAATTACTAAAATCTGATCCACTGTCATCGCTTTCACTGTTGAGATTAATAATTAATGGTGCAACATCTTCTACGTCAAAGCCAATCTCTCGATCCCACCATTCTTTAATTATTTTTTCAGTGTGTTTAACTGAATTATTCCAGGCTTCTGGTGTAACTGTTGCCAAAGCCTCGTGCCACATTTTCATAGATTTTTCTATTGATTTACCATCCCTACCAATGTGTCGATTATAATAATTCTTAGTAATACCCCATATAAGTTCAATTGGATTAAAAATGCAATGGTAGGGAGGTAATCGTAGGACTTTATGACCATATTGTTCAGCTAACGTATCTGCTTTAAATACTTTTGGAGGTTTATTTCTAAAAAAGCAATAATTGCATTAATCTACTCATTACACTGTGAATTTTCTATTTACATAAGAACTTTCTGTAGAAGTTCGATTTTTAATGAATTTTGATCAAATTCAATTTTATGATTAGTAAGCCATTCGGCAATGTTAGCTTTCTTCCACGTACTATTAGGTACTTTTTCCAATATGCTGCTGTGGTATGAAGCATTATCCAACACAATTGTAGATTTTCGCTTTAAATTTTTTAATAATTGATGTTCAAACCAATGCAAAAAATTTTTTTCGTTCATCTCCCCATGATAATCTTCATTTTTTGTAGAAGAAGAAAAAATTAGTTCTGCTCCATTAATAAAACCTTCCTCATTCCCTGCATGTAACACTATGTATCTAAAAAACCAAAAGAATATGTATTTTCAAATTCACAGCTCATAATTATAAACTAACCTTTTTCCATCAACCTTTGTACTTTTAACGGTTCTTAAGTCGTCATCCTGCCATAACCGATTTACTGTGCCATTCTGGAAAATCCATGTTTCATCCAAAAAAACAAACTGGCATATTTTCTCGGCTTTGATCCTCATGTATGTTTTTAAGAACCTTATTCTTTTAAGAACAACATCGGGTAATTCCATCAGACCTCGCCTGGGGTTGTCTTTTTTCCATTTAAACCCTATATTATTTAAAACAGTATGCAACGATTTAGCACAACCTTCGAAAAGTTCCTCTTCTTTTAATTTTTGCCATAAGATATTTACCGTAATATGCTCGTCTGTAATTATTTATTGTGACATAAGAAAATTGAATGCGTTAATATAATTTAACTTACGATTTTGGTACATTCTGTAAATTACATTACGAATTGCACATTTATTAAACTCCTCAATATTCGTAATGGGTTTTTTATGTGGCCGTTGTTTAGAAACAAATGGTTCGTTCTTCTTTAAGGCTTGCGACACACTAGTAACTGTACAGATGTTAATCTTTAAAGCAGCTGCTACACGCTAAAATTAGAATAATATTAATAAAATATATGTAAAGTAAATAATGCAATAAATTACTTCACGAACTGATGTTACAGGTATAAATGGACCGCCATTGTCCCGTTCTTGTTGAAAAAATTCAATCAAATTAGCTACAAGCTCCTTTCCCCTACTTCCCAATCTACGGCCCGGCATTATTGTAGTGATTAAATGTTAATTCACTCAAACGTATGTTCTGAAAAGAACAATTTTTGATACAAAAGGTAGAAACAGCGAAAACACGGAGAAATAAACACACTAACCTAACAAACGATAAAATGTAAACAAACATATGTACGAAAACATTGCAATGCCGCCCAGGTTGCCAACTTTACAGCATGCTTTATACAATTTTATTTTATGAGTTAGAAGAGTAAAACTATATTTGTTGTTTTGGTTTAGATGTGATGTCACGAATGACGAAAGTTGGAAAACATATTACTAGGACTATATATAAGCTTACAAGTTTGCTCTTAACTTGCAATTTGCAAAATAAGCTTATTGCAAGTTTTTCGTGTGGTAACTAGATGCTGAATTCAAGCTTGCATCGAACTTACACACATGTTCAAGCAAGTTTGCTGTAAACTTGCAAAATAAGCTTGAAACAAGCGTGCAGTTGATACGTGCATTGAATTAAATTTTTGATGAAGTGCGTACTTTTAAGTACAATACAAATAGCGCATGAACTGCTTGTAAAAAAATTCATTTGCAGCCATTACACATTTGTAAGTGCTGTTTGCAAAAATACCAACGAAAAGTAAAGCCTGACGCAATAAAAAGAAATAACTTGAATGGTAATACTCAAAGTTAGTATATTAATGTTTTGTACATTTATGCACGTTAAAAAAAAACAAACTAGGCAATAGGTTATTCAAACTGTACAACACGGCTATTGTGACCAAAACTACCCTATTGTAACCGCGTGTGTATTTGGAGTCTCGCCCACCAAAATAAACATGTTTTAACAATTTTCTCCATAGTTAGTTTTCGTACGGTTAAAAAAACACAATAACTTTGAAATTAAAAAAAAATATTGTTGCTAGAGCGACCGTTTTTGTCTTGGCATTGTGGCAGTCAACGTGTTAAATGTAAATAGGGTTTTAATTACGAACAAAGCAAAATAAGCTTGATGCAAACTTGTGTGGTAACTAGAGTGTTTGATTCAAGCTTCTTTTTCTTCTACTTGCTGCAAGTTTCTATCCTTGTGACAATCTTGAATCAACTTATTCTGATATCTGAGAACTTTGTTGGATTTCGCCTTTTTAAATTTATATTGACTAAGAAACCTACTGACAATTAATAGAAAAAGTACTCATAGCTAACAGCTAACTAGCACTTAGTTGACAAGACTTTTATAGTTTTTGCATCCAACGGGTACTATAATATGTCTTTCTCTAAAATTGTCATCTTTTTTAGGACATGGCAAAAATAGATAATAACTGTTACTTATAATAATGTTAGATATATTTACTTAAATAACACATTTTGTAACCAAATAAGAAGTATTTTTGGTGCGAAACAATTGGGTAATAAAATCTGGCGCATTTAATTTCAAAAAAATTCAATAAAAGTGACCTTAACTGACCTTTCGTGTTAATAAGTTATTTTAAGTTACTCGTAAATAATAAAATGACAGTTGAAACGATGCTTATGTTAATTACGAAAAATAATAAAATAATAGTCTGACACTATTGCTAATAAATTAATTAAAATGGAAGCTAATGTAAGTAAATACATAAGCTACATTTAATTATGGTTCGTAATTTACTTAAAAATATTTTGTGTCTATTATGTTTCATCGTAAAACGACGATAAAAATCCAATTCATTCAAAGTTAAGCCGGCCGATTTTTTAAAATTGTCGACAGATGGCGGACCTAGTAAATTGTAGACATACCGCTATTTCTCAAATACAGCTAAATTAGTTTTTATACGGCAACTTTTTATATGGATATTAATAAAAAAACTATAGTCTAGGTCAAGGAATGTTTAAAATTTCCTGTATTGTTCTCTTTCTAGGTTTTATTTAATATTAAACCTAATCAATTTTTAAATTTTTTTAGTCTTTATTTTAAAATGTAAACATTCTAAGACCAACGGCGCATTAAGCCAATGTTAAATCTAAAATTTTACTTTACATCTCTTTAAAATAACTTCAGGAATGTGAAATTTAACATTTTCTAACCTAAAATTTGGTTTAATGAGTTTTTGCTATTTTATGGTAACAATATATAGTTGAGCTTTATGTGACCAGATGGTGATAGTGTTTTTTCTGAATAGCGTACAGTTCGTACAATTACTGTCTACTAGAGGGCAAGTTTGCGTTACAGTTTTCTACTGTTAATAATAAATCTTGACTAAAATATATTCATTCTTGTAGTATGTATTTCGTGACGTTGAATGTCACATGATACCGTATAGTAGTCAAACAGATGTTTGGCGTGGGATGCACCACGATTTACAGAAACTTGATATTTTGCTGATAAAAGAATCAAATTTCTTAATACTATAAGTGTGATAAAAAATACATCTTTAGTAATTTTTATTTTATGATTTATTTATACAATACTTCTTTAAATACATTATCAGTTGTCGATCAATCGATCATATACAAAATACTGATCGCGAGGATAGATCACTTATAAAATAACTACCGTAACGAATTTTACCTGAAATGTTTTTTTAGGTATGCAGGTAATTGTTTAAAAAAATCGTAAAATTGTGTCTAAGTAAGATATTGTTATAAAGCAATAAGCATAAAAGAATTTAAAACTACTACTGATTTTGTAATAAAAAAATATTCACATTTAAGTTTTAAGTTAACGGATCACTTGAAACAAAAACTTGTGTGATTAATGATTGTCTACACACTATACCAGCGGTGCCCAACCTACGGCCCGCGGGCCGGATCCGGCCCGCGAAGAAGCTCAATCCGGCCCGCGAGCTCCTTTCAAAGGTGTTAAAAGGTGTTACTAAGATATGCAATTATAAAAAATCCGGCCCGCGAAATCGTATGTCATGATGAATCCGGCCCACGGACAAAAAAAGGTTGGGCAACATTGCTGACTATACAGTATCGTTTTTCGCATTTCAAAATTTTTTTTTTAATTACATTAAACGAACTTATTCAAACTTAAAAAAAATCCATTGTTTCAGTGATAGAGCAGCCAGTCAAAAAAAAATTAGAAAAAATTATAAATATTATTATGTAGACGACTATGGAATAGAGACAGTGTCATTTGTTTGCTACTTCTCACGGCAAAACCCATGTGATAAGAAAGCTTAGAACAAACTGCAGATCATCATAATGATCATATATTAATATTGTAAAGCCAATAGATCATGTCTTCTAATAAAAAATAACACACACTAAGAGTGAAAATAGCAGCACTGCAAATGTAAACATCTGTGAGTTTCATATTTTTATCTAACATTAGACACGCTCATATTCTAGCCTGAAAATGGCAATTCTTAGTATTTCAAGCAGATATTTTTTTCCACAAATAATGGACTGTTTTGATCAGTTGTTGGGTTTATATCCTCTAGGATATGTACACTTATTTTTTTACACAAATATTGCACAACTAAATTTTTATGGTAAAAACTTTTACTTTATTTATCAATTAAGTTAAACAGATTATTTATTGCAACTGATCCACGTTCTTGAGTACCTATTCTCTTTTTTTTTAATTTTTTCTATGTAAAAAAGATCGATGCATTTTTTACCACTTCCAATTCAAGCTTTTACGATTTCAGGGACAAATTTGTTTGGAACTGTTTTACTTGTTCATATCAATACTACGGTTACAACACGTGTTATATTACTAGCGATTTACTCAAATTTACAAAGAATCCATTCATTTTGTATAACAGAAAATAAATCCAAGAAAAATTTATTATCGTCTTTTATAGTTTTGATAATCAGCATATATCATATTACTAGATTGATAGTATTAGTCAAGTGTTAGTAACCTGAGGTGATGCCATCTACCGAATACTAGCACAAAGGTGTGTAATAAAAGTAGCAAAAAGTTATCTGCTTGTTTATAGCCATCTAGTGTTTTGATTTTTGTTAGCGTATTAAAAATTATATTAAAGCGATAGCAGCGCCACTGTATATTTATAACAGAAACACACTATATAAACGGCCCTCTTAAGTTTGAATGCAATCCGAGCTGAAGACAAAACAAAACAATTCTGATAAGGCGGAGCGTATTATTTTCAAGTTTAAAAACGATACTGTTTCCATCTAGCGGATCTCATTCAACACAGAGCCGAAGGAGGCCAACCTTAAAAAATCGCCCACATATTCACATAGAACCAACTTAATATATATAAACATATAAATGACAATAGTTTCTATATTGAACGATTAATTAACCAAACGAAATATTTGACTTGAGTGTTAGTTGACCAAATTTACTGGTTATTGTCAATGGTCAATTACGTAATTAGTTACCATGTCTAATTTGAATTAAAGGAAATTCATATTTAAATTTGAAAACTAAAATTGAAAGATAGGTATGTGCTTTATTCAAAATAAAAATCGACCGGTTATTGTCAATTGTCAATTAATTAGTTGCCATGACTAATTTGAACTAAAAATATTTGCGAATTAAAATTGAAAGATAGTAATTTGCTTTATTGAAAATAAAACTTGGTATCTGGAAGCGAACATTTGCTTATTTGTTCGATGTACAGAAATTCAAACTCCGCTGATAAGAAACATATATTTAACCCACGTGTAGTTGATATATGCTTGTTACTGTAAGAAAATCAAAAGTATAATATAATACATTACAGAAAATAGACAAATGAAAAATGTTTTTTCTTTTAAATACAAAATTGTATTTAGATTACTAAACATATGTAGTTTTTATACTATCGAGCGACCCACCCAAAGGATTTAGCAAGTGTGTATCAACGGTTGAAACAGTGTAAGCGCATTAATAAATTGTAAATAGTAATAAACATCAAACGTAAAATAGTAAATGTATTATTTATTACGAAAATAAGACACCTCTATATTTTAGTAAAAACAGCTGAAGAAAAACTTTAACAAGATTTCTGCAAAATGCCCATTAGTAACATCTAACCATGCATAAGTACGTAAAATATTCACCATGTATATGTCGTAGTCATAATGCAAAATTAGGCTTTTTGTAAAATATCTAGGGATTTTATAAAAAGCCGGCAAAACGCGAAGCAACGATGCAATTTTCGTTATGACTACACCAATTCAGGCAAATTGATAATATGCCGGCAAAACGTGAGCAGAAGAATGTATCTCTCGTTCTGACTGATTATTTTCAGGCATTTTATAATCTGCCAAAAGCGATGTAGTCAAAACGCACAATGTTGCTTTCCCGCTTCAGTTCGCGCCAACCAGTTGCACCAAACATAACCTAAAACGTGAAACGTGTCCGTTGTTTTGCGCGAGAACATAACAATCAACAATGACAAAGGAGATTTAGAAGTTATGAAATTCCAATTTAAAAAACAGTTACAAAATTTTTATAGTAAAAGAGTGGAGAAAGATGTAATTAAAAAGCCTTGGACTGCTGATAGAGTTAAAGAAGTTATTGAAGACATCAAGAGTGGTAAATTAGCTGTTTCAACAGGTAACAAAAAAAGCAATAAGCAGTACCATTCCATAAAGAAATACGACGTTTTCAATATCGGTATTGAAGAACATCTAGTGGTTAAACGAAACTCTCTTGACCAACCCATTGTTTACATAATACCTATAGAACAGTATTTTGGCGTGTTGTTAGAATGTCATCGAACTACAGGGCATGGTGGGAGGGATAAAATGCTATTTGCCTTAAAACATAAATACAACATTCCTAGAAGAGCTGTAGAAATTTTCATTTTACTATGCAAAGAGTGTCAACTTAAGAAATCGCAACCCCACAAAGGATTAGTGGTACGTCCAATTCTTTCTAAAGATTTTAATGTTCGCGGGCAAATAGATATAATAGATTTTCAATCTGCTCCTGATGGAAATTATAAATGGCTTCTTAACTACCAGGACAATGCTACAAAATTTTTGCATCTTCGCCCTTTACATAGCAAACGTGCAGCGGAAGTGGCTATAGAGTTGGTGAAAATATTTTTGGATTTTGGAGCACCGCACATATTGCAAAGTGACAACGGCCGGGAATTTACTGCTTCGGTAATAGAAGAAATTGTCAGCTACTGGCCAGATTGCAAAATTGTTCACGCCAGGCCACGTCACCCTGAAAGCCAGGGTAGTGTGGAAAGAAGTAACCAAGATGTTGAGAACATGCTTCGATCTTGGATGTCCGATAACTCTTCTACAAATTGGTCCCTTGGCTGCTATTTTGTACAGTGGCAGAAGAATTCCTCGAAACATCGCATTATTGGAAGGACTCCGTACCGTGCATTATTTGGAGCTGACCCAAAAGTTGGATTAAAACCAACAAACCTTCCAAACTCTGTAATCAAAGAGCTTCGAACAGAAGAGGAACTTGAAGATATAATGCGTTCTTCACAGACAAGTAACAGTGAACATGACAAACAACTGGGTGATGAAGAAGTGAATGTTAATGATACTTTCAGTGATATTATTATGTATTGTTGTGCGTGCAGTGACAAAATCACAGATACATCTACATTCACATGTAAGATATGTAATGCTACAGTGCATTTACATTGTAGTTCAGGATCGTCTTCAAAACCGGAAGTAAGAGTTTGTTCCCTTTGTACAACTGAGAACAAAATTGAATATGAAAGACAGAAGTCTTATTCTGGCCAAAAAAGAGCAGCAGAAAAAATGACTGAGACGTCTAATAAAAAATTTAAAGCACTAGAAATCGGATCATATGTTTATTTGGCAGTTCCGAAGGTAGACCGAGGACCTCTCGATTCAAAGAATGTAACTGGAAAAGTGTTAGACCTGAAAAATGGTCTTTACAAATTAGGTACATCTAAAGGAATTCTCAAAACTTGGTTTTCCAGAAATGCTATTCAAGAAGCCTTAGTTGGTTTTGAAGATGAAGTTCCTAATAAACTAATAACTGTAAGAGAGACAGTTGCATATCATTCTCGATTCGGAGGTCAGGGGTTTCAAAAATGTTCATGTAAGGCTAGCAGCAATAAGTGCAATACAAAAAAATGTGGTTGCTTAAAAAATAACAATCTATGTTCTTCAAAATGTCATGAAAGTTCAACATGGAGTAATACGTAAAAATAGTACCACAGATTTGTGTTAGTACCTGCAATAGAACAAAAATGGAAACTACTATCAAGGTTAAATAAAATGGGCACAGAAGTAAAGGAGAAGAAGTCATTGTTTATAAGTGTGGAAGTGGTATAACACGACTTTGACACGACAGTTTTCCACTGCGCACATAATCTTGAGAGCAGCTTATACTTTTCTTTTGTAATGTACCTACCATAAAAAATATGTGTGGTATTATATTATTATTTTCCAAAGGATTTGTTTTTATTTTTTGCTTGTAGGTAAACACCAACATTCTTTGTTATCATTTGATAATTTGATATGTTATTTTACAGAATGCCGACCTAGTAATTTTAATATCTTTATACTTTGGTTTTGACTACATCGCTTTTGGCAGATTATAAAGTGCCTGAAACTAATCAGTCAGAACGAGAGATACATTCTTCTGCTCACGTTTTGCCGGCGTTTTATCAATTTGCCTGAATTGGTGTAGTCATAACGAAAATTGCATCGTTGGTTCGCGTTTTGCCGGCTTTTTATAAAATCCCTAGACATTTTACAAAAAGCCTAATTTTGCATTATGCCTACGACATATACATTACAGGGCCATCACTTTTTTTAGTAATGCTTTATAAACGCCCTTTTTAACAATTGAATTTTGTAGAATTGGAAAAGGTGAACTGGTAGAAGCAGCTGCATTACACAAATTTCTGTTTTGACCGTACTATTTTCTATGGTCAACACTAATAAAAATGTTGTTATGACGACCAGCCTTTATACAATTTATTACTCTAAAAATTTGAATTTGAAATTAAAAAGATAGTTTTTCATTTCATTTTACCTTTCAATTAATTCACATTTATTTCTCGTCTACGGTATTCCAATGACTCTTGCAATTCTCGGTTAGAATGGTCTTCAATGCGTTTTGCTTGGTTTAGCACAGCACCATGCACGTCTTCTGGTACTAATGATACCATATTAGGCTTATTTCCAGGTGCCATCTCTATAAATTCCCAGATGAAAAATTAAATTGAGGTTAAAAGAAATAATTTTGAAATATGTACTTACTTATTAGCACGACTACGTAATCATTATTTTCGATAAAATCTTACTACTAATGTTTATAATAAAAACAACAATAATAATAACAAGTCACAAAAAACACAAAAGCACAACAAGAGGAACACAAGAAAGAATAAATAGTGATATTTGAATTGCGTAAGTTGGCGACAAGAGTTTTTACAAGTATTTTCATTTATTATTATTATTATTATTATTATTATTATTTGTGCTGTTGTTTTTTTTTTGCAGTTTGGAAAATTTACTATTTGTAATATAAATATTTTACGAAGAAACAGAAAGTGTAGTACCTTCCTTGTTTTTAAATGGGTACGTATTTTGATTGAGTGTAATGCATGTAGGCAGCATTCTATCTACATTATTTATAACTTAGGTACCTATCTAATTATTAATTTATAAGCAATTTTTCGAAATTACTTAAATATAGTTCTAATTTGAAGGAATGTTTGGTAATTATCAATGTGTACATGACGACAAACAATTTTTGTCAATAAATGTAGCACCCCAAATTATTTAAGATACAAATTGTAGATGGTCTATTACTTACTATTGGATTTACCCTAACTATCAAGGGAAAGGTCATTAGGCGTGGTTTATCTGTCCAATGAGGATGCACTTTGTTTGTGTCCCAGTTCGAGAATAGAATGGCGTAATAATGCTATCGACATATTTCTCTACTAGCATCTAAATTAACAAAATGCTATATCTACACGAAGATCTTTGGTTCAATTCTCTTGTGAACTGTAAATTATTTAAAAAAAATTAATATTTTTACAGAAATTAAGTGTTAACAAGAAAATATTTGTGTTTGTTATCTAATAATGACTCAAAGGTGTGTTTCTATTCAATGACGCCTCTTTTCGTGAATCATGAAATGTTTAACAAAAATCTTGCTCAAGGTTACATTACAAATGTGTAATGACATTTTATCTTATTTTATTATAGAAATCATATTTTTATAGATACCGCGTATTGTGATATCGTATATCGATGGTTTTTATTATATACCTATAAATAACATTTTTTCAAAATATTTAACCGCATTTGTTTACTTTAGATAATTATTGTTTTGCTCGCCAGTATTATTAGGTTTAGCCATATTTACCTATCTAAAAGTCAAATGTCTATTGAACACATTTTTTTAAACAGATGTGACGTGACATTGGTAGTTTGTAACGTAATTGTTTAAAAACAAGAATATGTAATTAATAATAAAAACGTTAAAACATATAATTATTCTGAATAAAAACAATATGGTAAATCCATTTTAGATGTTTGGTATTTGATCTTTTTAAATTTTGTCATTTTACAAGACTTGTTTTATCCCGCCAAAAACCATCTAATAAAAAAAGGTGATAACGTTTTACCAGTTATTGTTCAAAGTCATGAAATATCCACATGGTAAATTGAACACTAGATACACTACAGTAGCTAGATCTATAAGCGAGTTTATTTAAAAAAGAATAAATTGTAAGTTTAGAATTTCTTACCCTTTAGACCTGACGACGAGGAGGGGCGAATAGTAGGTATTCTAGAAATTGTGAAGATCTAGTTTTTAAAGTAATTTGGTATGATGAAAGTTTTTGCATATTTACCTAAAACTGTAAAGTTACTAATAATGTGGTACTAATGTTTTTTTAATAAGTTTATCAATTTTGATATATACGTGCACGCCGCTTAAGGTTGGCATCCTCGTATACTTTGTAATGTTAAACTGCGTTTCAAGTTTTCAGCGAAAATACTGAACCGATTTCAATGAAATTTTGCACAATGGAAGATTACATAATTCTTTATTGTCTGAATCAATTTTATTGATAACGTTTTGTAATTATCACAGTTAATTATAAAAATACATAATTTTACAAAAAAAGTTTAGTCTGTAAGTTACATTATACACATTGCAATGGTCAAAACAAAAATTTATTTGGACTTTTGGTTTTTCTGAAATCTTGAAACGCAATTTAATGATTTTGAAAGAACTCGCGAACTCCGCCTTTTCTAAGAAGTGATATGCATTTAGACCAATCACGTATAGTGACATCAACATTTAGATAAGATATGAATTCAACAGGAAGTCCTTTCCAAGGTATATAAAATATAGGTGATCTAATTAAACGTACGACTAAATTCTTATAATTTGTTTGCATGAAAATCAAAAATAACGTTGATCCATGTTAAAAACGTAATTTACTCATTGCGTTTTGTACCTTCTTGAACGTCAGTTATTATTCCAAGTTATAAGCTAACCTCTAAAAAATCATTGGTAATTTCCTCCATATTAAAAAAAATATGCACGTAATTAGAATCGTTTTGAATAGAATTTTTATGATATGCGCTGAATAAGTATTTATAGAATGAAACAAATAAAAAATTGAATTAAATTTTAAAAAAAAATGTTTTTGTTCCAGAAAGCGTTGTCGTTAGTTTTTTTTATCGTTAGCAAATTTTAAAGTTGAATTGTTTAAAAACTTGGTGTCGACACATATTTGCTAGGGTATTTCGTTAAATATTTAGTGAACGCTAACTTGCCTAAGCTTACTGATAAACTCAGTCAAGTTAGCCCCCCACTTTCATTCAGCCTCTGTTATTTTTAACTGTGCATGTTTAATTTGAAATTGTTAATGATATTTCATTCAATTTTTCTTACAATATTTGTTGGTCGTCTAAAAGTGCTCATTTTATGCAAATGTTGCTAACATTAAACTCATTTAAACTTATTTTTAAGCAAAATCCGGAAGTTTATATGTGTACAAACTCACTGTTTTTAAATTATTTACACTATTTCTTGCATACTTAATTATGCTAAACTGTGATAATACAATGTTTAACTAACTGGGTTTTATTCTAAATAGATCGTGTATGATTTAATTATTAATGGAATCTAATCAGTCTTAATAAAGTGGCTAATTTATGGTTAAATTTAGCAATTCGTTGTTCTGGTTTAGCAGTCTCTTGTTGGTTAATTATCTATCCATTTTATAGTAATTATTAAAGCAAAATTAATTAATTTAATATTAGCACAATTGAATAAACAAAATAAATTGAAAACAAATTTAATCAAGTTGAATTCGAATTTTTTTATCGATTTAGCTAAGTTTAGTGTAACAAAGAATTGTAAAAAACTGAATCAAAAACGGGAGACTGAAGAAAACGGGGAGGACAATTAACTACACTCGAATATTGTTTATAAAATGAAAAAGGCTACTTTGACTGAACTTAATCAGTAAGTAACTCAGGTATACAAGCTTACAAGTTTGCTTTTAACTTGCAATTTGCAAAATAAGCTTATTGCAAGTTTGTCATGTGGTAACTAGATGCTGAATTCAAGCTTGCATCGAACTTACACACATGTTCAAGCAAGTTTGCTGTAAACTTGCAAAATAAGCTTGAAACAAGCGTGCAGTTGATACGTGCATTGAATTAAATTTTTGATGAAGTGCATGCTTTTAAGTACAATACAAATAGCGCATGAACTGCTTGTAAAAAAATTTAATTTGCAGCTATTACACATTTGTAAGTTCTCTTTGAAAAAATACCAACGAAAAGTAAAGCCTGACGCAATCAAAAGAAATAACTTGATTGGTAATACTCAAAGTTAGTATATTAATGTTTTGTACATTTATGCACGTTAAAAAAAACAAACTAGGCAATAGGTTATTCAAACTGTACCACACGGCTATTGTGACCAAAACTACCCCACTGTAACCGCGTGTGTATTTGGAGTCTCACCAAAATAAACATGTTTTAACAATTTTCTCCATAGTTAGTTTTCGCACGGTTAAAAAAACACAATAACTGAAGTAAAAAAAACTATTGTGGCTAGAGCGACCGTTTTTGTCTTGGCATTGTGGCAGTCAACGTGTTAAATGTAAATAGGGTTTTAATTACGAACAAAGCAAAATAAGCTTGATGCAAACTTGTGTGGTAACTAGAGTGTTTGATTCAAGATTCTTTTTCTTCTACTTGCTGCAAGTTTATATCCTTGTGACAATCATGAATCAACTTATTCCGATATCTCAGAACTTTGTTGGATTTCGCCTTTTTAAATTTATATTGACTAAGAAACCTACTGACAATTAATAGAAAAAGTACTCATAGCTAACAGCTAACAAGCACTTAGTTGACAAGACTTTTATAGTTTTTGCATCCAACGGGTACTATAATATGTTTTTTTGTAAAATCTTTTTTAGGACATGGCAAAAATAGATAATAACTGTTACTTATAATAATATTAGATATATTTACTTAAATAACACATTTTGTAACCAAATAAGAAGTATTTTTGGTGCGAAACAATTGGGTAATAAAATCTGGCGCATTTAATTTCAAAAAAATTCAATAAAAGTGATCTTAACTGACCTTTTGTGTTAATAAGTTATTTTAAGTTACTCGTAAATAATAAAATGACAGTTGAAACGATGCTTATGTTAATTACGAAAAATCATAAAATAATAGTCTGACCCTATTGCGAATAAATTAATTAAAATTGAAGCTAATGTAAGTAAATACATAAACTACATTTAATTATGATTCGTAATTTACTTAAAAATATTTCGTGTCTATTATGTTTCATCGTAAAACGACGACAAAAATCCAATTCATTCAAAGTTAAGTTTAAATGCAATCCGAGCTGAAGACAAAACAAAACAATTCTGATAAGGCGGAGCGTATTATTTTCAAGTTTAAAAACGATACTGTTTCCATCTAGCGGATCTCATTCAACACAGAGCCGAAGGAGGCTAATCACTTTATTAAAGAACAGGCCAAACGTATGTTACATAGAAAATACACCGTTTATAGTAATCCTAATTTCGGTTTATGGTATCAATTTTCTACTCAGGTTTGTTTCTATACATGGACGAAAACCTATTTTGCATTAATTTTTTTGCTGAATGAATTTACAATACGTTTGTTTCGAGTGAAAAATTTCATCATTGTAGGTACCCTAAAAATACTTGTTTTGCATGGTTAGCTTTATTTTTGCAGTGTTTATTTATTATTTTGGCTGTAACATCACATCATTTCAACATCGCTAAATACGTTATCTTTGAGAATTTGCTTGGAAAGCATATGCGTTCTTAGAATAACAACTTTATTTAACTACGTCTTATGTGATAACGTTATTTTGTTTATTATTTTTAGTTTCAGTAGATTACTAAGAAGAAATGTGTAGTTCTTAGAACAGTGAATTAAACAGCATAACGTTGTTTTTGATTTCTTTTTATTTACGGTATAAACAAACTATTTAATGCTACAGGTCCGTAATTTTAGATACTTGGCTCAAAATTTTGATTTTTTTAATGTTGTATGAAAATTTTTATTTTCACAGTTCCTGTTTGTATTCATGCTATGCTTTCACCTTCTAAATTAACAGCCTGTTATATACAAATTTATAATCTAAATTCTTCGTAACATTTACTTAATTATCTAATTATTAATTTGATAAGAAATACAGAAACATTTTATGGTTATAGCAATATATGATTTATTCACGTCTAGTAGGCAAGGTAATAGGCACAAAATACTGCCCTTGAAGAGTTTACGATGCGAGGTTTCAATCTGTATATTTAATGACGCGTTTCCGCTTGACTTTGTTATGATGATGATTTTCTTATTGTTATTATATTTTTTGATACTTTCTATAAAAGTGAAACAGCGTAGTTTGATACGATAAAACGATTTGAACGATAAAATTTTAGTTATACTCGAGTTTCAGATGTTTAAGTTGGTATTTGCGTGAGTTGATAGTTAACCTAACCTCAAAATTCAAACGTTTACTGTAAATTTAGATCTGCTCTTTTTAATAAAAATGATAATTTTGCAGTAGGGCGGTATAAAAATTTGGCAACTTTTGTACTTAATATTCTCTGTATTTTGCATTCGAACGCCAAAAGTGAGCGTGTTTTTACCAAAGTAAATTTAATCAAAACTAAAAATAGAAATAAACTAATTACCAAAACTGTTAACGGTAATGTATTGGCAAGTCAACATGTTAAATCTAAAGGCTGCTGTAAGAGTTTTAAAGTAGAAAAAGAAATGTTAAATTTTAAAATTAAAGATAAAGATCTAAGTGATATCAGTTTCACATGTTATTAAAATGTTTGTAATGAAAATGAGTTTGATTTTAATATACTAGCATTAAAATGGGCCTTTTATGTAAAAATAAAGTATGGAATTCTTTCCCTTTGAAGTAACATAATTTATTCCAGATCGCAGAATCTTGACCGTTTAGCAACGCTGTCGCGATGCTTGAAAATTAGTAATCATGAAGCGGTAGGCAACGTGAAACAGTATATTTGTCGTACGTTATTTTCCAAAAACGCAAAAAAGTACTGTACATTTTTCTTTTTAAATGAATTTGTAAGGTTGTCGTTAAAGGTTAAAACAAAATCTTTCAGGCGGCTATAAAAATACCGCATTACAGTTTTATCGAAAAAAAAAGTAAAATGAAGTGGATTGTAACATACCCGTTGAATCATACTATTATCTGTTCACCGAACAGAAATAGTTAAGTTTCTCTTTATAAAAAAGCGTTACATATATATTACAATATAACTTTTGCATTGGTCATATTTTTTAACTCGTACTACACGAGCCTCAACTGCTTATTACATATTTGTTAATTTATTTTTTTATATAATATACTACCTCTATACTTAAATATTTTCATTCTTCTTTTATTGTGAATTTTACTCTTTGGCTGTCACAGTAAAATACATCAATCAACAAATTAGTAGTATATTTTAAGTAGTTAGTAACACTTTTTATACTTAAGATTAGACAAGTTATGCTTCGGTATATTTTAAATTAATTCATTATAGAGTGAATGCGTTATTATTTGACCCCAAGCTGCGAGAGAACGATCAGCTGATTTGCTACAGTGTACTATGAAAAAGTTAAACTAGTACTTTTATACACGGTTCGTGTATGCTATAATTTGTACTACAAGGTAACTAAAATAAATGGAATTAAATTTGTGTTTGTGTTAATACTTCGTTGTTATTTATATGGAGGTAATACCAAGAAAAAGTAAATCCCAATAAGTGAAAAATATGAACAGAAGCTCCGAACTTATTTTTTTGTAATTACCAAGTAAACAAGCTGCATCGACACTGTGGACAAAGTACTCAATGCTTAAATCAACTTTTAAGTTACAAAAAAAAACTATACGTATTAGAGAATGTAGAAATCAATAGTTTTTATTTAATAAAATCAAAAATTAGAAACAAGCTATTAAAAGCTTGTCATCGTAATAAGATTTTGAACGAATTAATGAGTTACTACGAACTAATTAATTGCTTGATTGATAATGGTAAAAATGATGCTTGCTTGTGGGACTATGCCAAGTGAATAAAAAAGAATAAATTTAAAAGTTTTATCATCTTGTTTTTTAATTTTGAAAAAATAAGCAAAACGCACATGCTTCAAGACTTAAATCATTCATTCACCATAAAAGAAAATAGTAATAATGCAGTGAAATATATTTCAGCCAAATTTAAAATTTTATTAAAAAAAATACAAAGTATAATAAGCTGCGAATAAGATAAATCTTCAAAGCAAAAGCAAACATTTTTTTGAACAAACTTATATACTGATAATAAAATAAGTAAAACATTTTAAATCAAATACATCGCATAATTTTATAGTTATTTATTTAAATCGATCTAATAATGGTTCTCATTCAGTAAAGATATGAAAAATATCAATTGATTGATTTAATCTTGCTATTCCTCATCGTCATCAGACCAGTCACATCTCATCTGATGAGTCGTTGACATTAAATGTTAATGATTCGCAATAAGTGTCTATTATGTGTTCTTTTTCTATATAGCCTTCTTTAATTTGTTTAACGTGCCGACATACTTGTGACCATTTCTTTACACCTATAGTTTTTCTTTTACCAAAGACTCCACTTCATTTAACTTAAACGGGATGTTTCTAGTTCCAATCCAATTTTGAATAATACCGCAGTTTTTTTCTATAGGGTACAATTATGAGTGATAAGGTGGTAATCCACATATGTATGTCCATGTTTAGTAAATAATGCATCAACGGAGTATTGCTTATTTGTCTGCTTATTTATTAGTATTAAACTATACAGTTCTGCTTTTTAATATTTTGTTTCGTACGTAATACCACGTTCATTTAACCACAATTTCATGTCTGCTTTTATATTATTAAATTGGGAGTTTTAACTGCCAAAACATGGTAACTGGCATTATTCATAACTACTACATAATTTTTGGGGAGATTCGGTAATTGATGTTTCAACCAACAATTATAATTGTTAAAATTTATTTCGTCATGGTAGTCTCCACTTTTTTAAATATTAATATCAATAAGCGCATTATTAACAAATTTATCATTACCACCAGCATGTACGATAATTAACCGTTTCCTTTTAGATATTGGACATTTCAGCCCTTGATTTTATTTATCAGTCTATTGGTAAGATGAATGTAAGTTTCGCCGTATAAATGATGGGACGTCGTTCTTTACGATACTTAGTTATTGCTCGTATGTATGATACCTGCACATCAGATTTTTCTTGGCCGGAAAAGCCAATAGTATCGTCATCCTTGATTTTATCGTAAATAACCTTCAAAGTAGGCGTTCGTTCATCAGTAAGTTGATTTAGGAGATGCATTATGATGCATCTTTTTCATTTAAATGCAGTTTGTTCGCTAGTTTTAATTAACATGCCTTCTCTCACAATGCGTACTATAGTAGCTCGTGAAATTCCTGTTGCAGCATTAATTTCGCGTTCATCAGACATGCTGTAATCAAACTTGAATCGTAACAAAATTAATCACACGAAATATTTTACTTACTTGTAACTCAGAAATACAGACAGCTGGGGTTTGAAAAAAAAATTGGTTGTAATAGGCTTAAGAAACGATAATAAGAACAAATAAGTAAATGGAAAGTTTTTAGTTCGATCTATAAATCGATCGATCGCACTTGCATATACGAATTTTGAGATCTGCGCAAGAATCATCAAATAACGCATTTGTTCTATTATAAATGAAAACTATACTTATAAGATAAATATAAATATTCAGATTCAGTTCGAATCGTTCTTTTTTTTCTCTTTATGATCAGCAATTTTTTTAATAGCATGTAAACTTGCATATGAATGTTTTGAAGGATAATTTGCGTAGTAAATTTCTTTTAAGGTTTTACAAAAAAATTTACATTTGTAAATATCTTGTTCGTATCTAGTGTAACAAAATTACCCCAAGTCCGAACAGGAATTATTTCCATCAGTGCAGGCTTTGCAAAACTAATTTAATTTGACGTTTTGACAATCATGTTGCTGTGTTTTGCTGAAAACTTTTTGCCACGCTTGAAACAGTGAAATATAAATATAAACAACAAAAAAAAGACACGCAAACTTACATAAGTATGGTTATATAAAAAAAACAACAAATGAACAGAATAAGAACAAAAACTAAACAAATAAACATCTTTCAAAAAATAAATTCTAAAAATCCACTGAGTACGTTACCTAACACAATCGGTACAATGTTTGTGTTTTTCTTTTTTTTTCAATTTACAAATTGAACAGAAGCTAGATACTGTCTGTGGTAATAACGACGCTTATACAAAGCACCTTGATATCTTACAAATTTAGCTTTCACTCAAACCAAAGGTGTGGTAAAATCGGATAATTTTAGTTCATTGTCGAGAGATTGATCTTTTCGTTTCTCACGTTAGTTCCAAAGTTTTTCTGATTTGTTTGAAGGCGATGGAATTAAAATAATATCAGTTTCATATAGGCAGCTGACGCAATTTTTTTACATTTCAAAGGTGATGGACACTTTTTAATAATAACACTACTTTTTTATGTAAATTGTAATTGATGACAATTAACACGTTTTTTCTTTGTTATTTTAAACGTTTACTTTTTGCTGGCCTTTAAAGAAAAACGTCGTGTCTCTCTTTTTTTGAAATAGCTACTACTGTCTGACCTCTTATACTCTCTCTCACGTTTTTAACACAAAGAAACCCAAAATGCAAACGCATCACTAATGGTGTAACTATACTAATCTGATTAGCTTAATACAAAAAAATTCTTTTTCATAATTTAAACAACGTAAGGACTGTTACATCCGGGTCATCGGTTCGTGACGTGCTTTATTTCACTAGCATTTTCTCAAAACATGTTTCTCCATATTGGTGCTATGTCGATGCCTTACTTCTGAGCTAGAAGTTACGTGATTTGGCTAAAATTATTGTCTGCTTAAATTTTATAGGGTTTTCATAATTTCTAGAGATTTGCGTATTATTCGCTAGTTTTTGTTTCTTGCTACATAATATCTTTACGTTTTTGTAGTCAATTCGGTGATCTTTATTGTGATGTAGATGTTCAGCTACTGCAGGTTTGTCCATGCGCCTAAGTTGGGCATCTCGTTGTTGTTCTTTAACCCTGCACTGAATATTTCCTCCCGTTTGACTGATATAACTCTTACCACACATGCACTCTAGTTTGTAGATGCCCTTGGTGTGTAGTCTCGGGAGTTGATTTTTGTTAGATGGTATGAGCTGGTCTACCTTCTTCACAGCGTTGTAACGTGTAGTGATGTTCTTTCCAAGAATTTTCTTAGAGTATCAGTTACTTCGACAACGTAGGGTAAGTACGCGGTCTGTGTATTGACTTTTTACAATTCTTTTTATGTGACTTTTGTGTTGTTTAATTTCGGGGATTGGGGAGAGCGGGCCAGTTGTGAAATCATTTTTTCCAATCCACTTTTTTTATTTATTATTTATCGTTGGTATATTATTCCATTATTACTGTTGTAGTCTGTTGGATTATAAATTGTAATTTATATAGAACATTTATTGAATTAACATCAAATGGTACAAAAAACAAATATTTGGCGTATTGTGTAAAAACTGAAAGACCTAGCAATATAACATTCTAATACTATTTGATAGGTAATTAAAAAGTGCATTTTTTGATTAAAAATATGACGTTCTGTTTAAATTAATAATGTTATAGCCACTTAAATTTCTTAATTGGTAGGTTCTAATTTTTGGACACCTTGTATAAGATGTAAAGTCTATTATAATTGCGATATTAAATATGATCTATTGTTACACTTCACTATAAATTTCGTTCGTTCCCATAACTTAGGTACATGCTTCTTAAGTATCTCAAACATGAAAATTAGGATATATTTTGACAAAATTTAAATTATTTGAAAACCTTAAAGCTTAGGCCTTATAAAGGTTATTAAAACACACCTTTATTTTTATCCGAGAATCAAAAAATATAACAATATACAGGAAGTTTTGTTTAAAAAAATACAGCTTTCATACTTTTACGAACTTTTCAATACCCTGTATAATATGAAAACAATTTTAAAAAGTAACCATAATAGACCTCTATATGTATATCTCAAAAGCCAAACTTTTTGAAAGTCACGTATTCCGAGCCGTATAGCGTGATAGCCCTGTATATTCAGGACGAGTAAATGGTAAAGTAAAATTTGCTACATCTTCTACTACGTTTCGTTTTCGTATTTTACTTTTAAGCTGATTTTGCTCTTTCTGATTATTATTTATTACTTCTCATATTCGGTTTATCTTGTCTTGTTTAGGTGATAGTTTAGATTTAATTGTGGAAATTTTGAAAACCCTTTTGTTATCTGCTAACATGTCTACCTTAGTGTCTTTAAGTAAACTTCTGCTTGGGGGGAAGGAGCGGGGGTGCAGTATTACAGGAATGATTTTTTTAAGTTTTTATTATGCAGATACACTGAACCAAATGTCGACATGAATACAATCAAAAAGTACGTTAGATTAATAATATTTTTGTTAAAATTTGTCCAACAACCGTGTTTATTATATATTAATAAAATGCGGATTATGACAATATAACTCCTTTCATGAAACTATGATGTTGTTCATTGAATATACGAACTAATATAAAAATAAGGTTTATTCGAAGAATGAACCAAGTTATTAAATGCTAATAACTCCGGTAATCAAATCAATGAATACGTTCATTGAATCAATGTACCGAGTACATCATTCGACAAACTGAGTTTATTAAATTTACGAAAAACTTTATTAACCCTATAATCAGGTAATAACTGAATTCTGTTGATCCATTGTATCGAATGATAACTCAACGATCTAATTATTGAATATTATTAGAAAGTTTATGAAATTTGTTTATTTATACAATCACTTTTGTTATTGACTTTGATTTAATTAACAAAAGAATTAAATAAATTATTATCCTGATTAGAATTTTAAGTACATTCAGTAGAAGTTGTTTCAATATTAACAGTAATTTTTACAGATTTAGAATTTTAAGAAATCAACTTTTATACATACATTGCGCAAATAGTACCTATACGTAAGACAACCGCATAATGCTGCTGTGGTTTTACCTACCGCTTAAATTTTCATTTTCCTTTTTTTTTTGTTAACTGCTGCTTGCTTAAAGTTTTAGTATACATAGATAATGCTATTTACTGAAGTCATGACTTATCAGTTATCAGGCATAAAATTGAGTACCATTTATTTAAAAAATTTGATTTTCTAGGTTGACCTTAATTAATGATGGTAACTGTAATATCAACAACTATTTCATTTAGTAAACCGTTTATTTTATATTTTAATTAGATACATGTCAACAAAGCATCTGACAAAATATGTACTGTAGAAGAAGTTTTGGTATTTTTCAAAGTGAAAAAGAAAGTGTCGATAAAAGTCCAAAACATGATAGACTCATGAGAAAAATTCAAATTAAAGACATAGATTATTTTGTAGCAAATGTCTACCGCTCTTAAGAAGCTAGTAAACATGTATTTAATGTCATCAAAATAGATGTATATTTGTTTGTATATTTATTTTATTTTTGTAATGTCCTCACCCGCGCACAAGATCAATGGTTGAATATTTTGCTTGATAGTCTTAAGGTGGCGAATGTGATCGTCAATTTCTTGATTGTGTATCGGGTCGTATTTTTCTTTCCCGTTGTTGAATCTTTTGATACAGTTTTCTGAGTCGGCATGAAGTACCCATGCAAAGCCCACATTATGACAGCATCTCGACTATCTGCAATAGAATTTCATAATAGATAAACATTGCTTTTTAAAATTACAAATTTACTCTCAGATAGCTGTTCTTCTCTAACTTTATCAGGCCTCGAATGTTCTTTTTAATATTATTATCGTTAAAGAGAAACGAAACATACGGTCAAAGCAAGTCGGCCATGTAACTACACGTTTTAGCAAATTCCCACAGAAGGTGATGCGAGACAAAGAACCAAACACGTTAGAACCAGAGTTATCAACTTCAAATAACAGCAACTTCTTTTTAAAGGTACTACAATATTTGAATATATTAGAAGTTGTTTATAGTGTAGGCACTTACCTTAGAGTAAAGACAGTATGGACACTATTCCGCACTATTCACTATTGCAAGTCAAAACGCAAATTCATAAATAACAAGTACTAAAGTTTATTTGACATGAATCAATTGCACTCAATGACGCAAACTGAAATAAACTGCAATCGGTGGAGGTTGGCGCGTCCTAACTTGAAAACGCACGTTGTTGCTTTAACGAACATTTTTATTGGATTAATAACACCTTTCATTACCTAATTATTACTTACGTTGATCTTATAAATCCCTACAACCTAATTATTACGCTAATAAATATCTGTCATAAATGGACAATCCGATAATTCTGTAGATTATTAAGACTTTTTGCTAAGATTAATAAATAAGTTTATTATTATAATAATTGAGTCATTAGAAATGTTTATTAAATAGACAAACAATTTAATATAAAGAATGAATAGTTACATAAAATCATGCTCAATGATAATTAGTTTTTAATAAACCAATAATTGTTGTTTTAATTATTTCTATTATAAGTTAATAAAAAAAAAGGTATTTTTATTTCATTATTAATTGATACAACGAAAGATTCGTTAATACGAATCTTTCGTTGTATCAATTAAACGACACTCAACAAACGCTGTTTATTGGTATTCCGAACGATATTTTTTTCAGTGTAGCTTTACCTACAAACATGGTGACTTGATCAAAACTAATCACTGTTTGCAACCTGTACAATATATCATAATTATGACGATAGTTGTAAAAATAATTTAACAATATCAGTCAACAAATTTCCATATATTTCGCTACTGATTGTGTTACGAATTGCGTTCGAATGTAATCAATTTATTATGGTAATCGGTCGGCTTTTGTTTAACTGTTTATGTTAATTTAAAATAGAAAAATTGTCTAAACAAGAAGAGTTTTGATTCATTAAAAAAAAAGTTTAACCTCAGTAACAGTAACAAGTGAAAAAACAAGTTGCAACCCTGTCTTGTAGTATTCATTTTTTATACATTGTATACACAATAACAAATACATATAATTATATAATTAAACTGTAAATTATTTAATTTTGTATGAGTTTTATCTCTATAATATGTTATGTGACCTTTATATGCAACTAAAATTAAATAAACGTTAGTTAAACCAAATAGTTTAAATTTTTACTAAAACAGTGAATAAAGAAAAAATTATATTGAAGTTAATGGTGTAATTGTTCATAAAAATAAACTATTAATGAATCTTGTGAGAAACAGTGTAAACAACAAAATTTACATTGTTATATACGTAATTTCTAAACTACCCGATTTTTGTGGAATATAAAAAAATATCTAAAAATGCGTGTTCATCAAATCACATTTAATTTACACTTATTTTTCTATCGTGTCTAATTCAGTTAATGTTTTTGTTACACTTGCTCGATTCGTATTACAAAAGATAACAAGTACTAACAAAATAAACAGAATTAACATTGTGCTACATTTATTGACTATGCATTTATTCTACATCTTTGGAATTCTTTTACATACATTGTTATGTAAGTTTTTTTAGTCACCGTTAATTAGAGTCAGTACAAAACTACTTATCAGTGCAATACCGGGTCAGATAGGTTTTTTTCTTTTTTAGAATTGGAACAAAATACAATATCGTTTTAAAATGTCGCAGTTAATGTTAGGCATTTCTTTCATACCTGTACTTCTAATTCATACTTCTTAAACATTCAACTAAATTAGATTTTTTTAAATGTTGCTTTTTATAATCAATAATTACTTTTTTCATGTTTATGAAGAAAACATTCTTATCCGTTCGTTGCATTATATCAAAAAAATGATTAATTGCTTTTATTACAAGGGTATTATTGAACAATTGAAGACATTTTATGCTTATATAGGCACTAAGAACGAATAAGGTCGATTGGAGTTGATATCCATCAAGTCGCAAAATGATGAATTTATAGCTTTGTATTGAATATTAATAATTTAGCTATTTTTAAACGTTGAAGGTGTTTTATAACTTATTATAAGTTTGTATATTATGCAGCAGGTGCTAGTGTTAAGAATATCAGAGCTGCCACGTTCAAAAGATTTATAATAACTCGAGCAGAAAAAAATTTATGTAACGGTTTTTTTAAATATAATCGCCATGCATAATATTCAGATTTTGCTATTTTTGGAACTTTTGTTAAACACGTTTCACGCTTTTCTATTACAGTCGTTAAATTAATACGTATATGGAGACAAAGACAACACTTGTTATTTTCAATCGAGGAGCAAAAAACTGCATAACTCGTAGATGATTGAACGCATAGAAGAGGTTCAAGGTGAGGTTTTTATAAACGGGGATTGGTATTTTTTGTATTACAATGAATTTTTATACGAATACGAATATAGTGAAGTATGTCTTGCATACAATCAAAAGAAAAATAAAATTGAAAAAATAACTGTTAATATAAAAATATACATTATTTGTTTTCTTAGTTTTCAAAACTATTGTTTATATAGGTTTTGTGTCAACGTTTTATTCAATAAAAAGGATTTTTTAATACAGGCTTACAAGAGCTTTGTTGAGATAACAGCTATAACTCAAATGCATTCTCAACTTTCTTTGATTAATATTTATTCATACCGCACGATATATTGTGGTCAAAATACGCAACTTTCAAAACATTTCACTTTTGAAATATATAAAAGTCTATTATGCTTACTTTTTTAAATTATTTTTATGTTATACAGGGTGTTGTAAAAACTCTAAAAGTATCAAAGTTGTTTTTTTTCGAAATACTTAAGAAGTACCTCAGCTATGTAGTCAAAATTTACAATGAAGTGTAACAATAGATCATATTTGATTTTCCAGTTATAACAAACTTTTCATCTTATACAGGGTGTTCAAAAGTTGAAGCCGATGTATAATCCAACAACAATAATGTATATAATACCAATGATAACATAAAACAGAAGTAATATATTTATAACAGATGTTGAAATGTTAACCGTCCATTTCCAGACACTTAAGGGCTCTACACATTAGCAGGTCGTCGATCCGGCGTAATCATAATAGACTACTATACAGGCTGTATCGAATTTCGTGTTAAGTACAGGGGTCTTGTTTATTATCAGAGATAGAGAGTTGGTTAAATGGACAAAAATGATCCTTGAGTAATGCCTAAATAAATTCAACAAACAAAATTTACTCCCTCTATAAAGTTTCTGAAATATGGCGGAAAATAATAAAATTGGTGTTTTTGATTTTTAGCTATAAAATTGTTATTTGGGGAGGTATTTAAAAACTAAAAAAACTTTCTCGAAAGACCTTTTTCTGCTCTTTCAGATGATAGCAATACATTTTTGTTATCGTTATTACTTTACTTTATATCGATACCAACTTTTGATTTTCATATGGTAGCCATTTTAAAGTTGTATGCCATGAAATCGAGAAACAAATCCTGATTTCAAAAATGTATAACATGTTCATAAAAAAATCAAAAATAAGTTTAAAATTAAAAAAAACCGTTTTGATTGAAAATTTATTAAATTGGTTTACAGAAAATGAAGGAAGAATTGTAGAAGTTAGACCTCAAGTTCACTTTACTTTAAATATTTGGTGTGGAATATTTAATAATATGATTATCGGACCTATCATATATGAAGGACATTCAAATTCTGATATGTATTACACTTTCTTACAAACCGAGTTTGAAAATTTCCTAGACAATATTCCCCTAAATCAGCGGTGCACAACCTTTTTCTGATGTGGGGCCGCATTTAAAATCTAGTTATTCTGGCGGGCCGCATAATACATTATTCAAATTATATAATTTGGAATTAACAAAAACATTTATTGTGAAAAAACTAGTTTAATACATATATAAAAAAACAAAAGCACATTTTTGATTAGTGTAGTAGTCAGTTTGAGCGTTGATGCTGCACCTTAGAAACTAAATGATTTATGTCAGGTTGAATGTTAGTAGTGTGCAATCTCATAACTGCATTCAAATTTTCATCTGTTAGCCGGTTTCGATGGACTGATTTATTTAACTTCTATTGAAAATGTTTGTTCGCATATATATGTACTTGCAAACAAACATGCACATATTGCCGCTTGATTCCGCAACATTGGATAATTTGCCTTTAGAAGACATTTATAAAAGTTAAACAAGTTCCCTTCTTTATGCTTGAATTTCAGTTAATGATTATTGTGAAGATCGATAAGTTCTAACTGCAAATCTGGTTTTACGCCTTCGAATGAAACATCAAATGGGTTGGCAAAAGTTCTATTCTAACTAGCAATTTGTCTCGAAATTCCTCAAATCTCTCTTCAAATGCTTTTTGTACCTTCTCGATGTGGAAAGCATATTTTACAGAACTAATATTATACTTTTTAAACACATTGCTGCAATTGGGAAAATGATTAGTGTTATTATTCAAAAGATTTTAATGGAATAAGCTCAATTATGTTTGAAATGCTGCAATGTTGTCTGCAAGATGTGATACAAATTGATATTTTCCTTGGAGCTTAAGATTCAATCCATTTAAATGAGCAGTAATGCCGGTTAAAAATGTCAAGTCACATAACCATACATCACTTTCAAGATAATCGACTGACTGGCCTTTGTCAATAAGAAAAACTTTGATTTCATGGATCAAGTCTAAAAAACGTTGTAACACCTTCCCTCTGCTCAGCCATCGAACTTCAGTATAAAAAAGTAGGTCTCCATGCTCGGCTTCAATTTCATCAAGAAAACTTTTGAATTGTCTATGATTTAGACCGTATGACCTAATAAAATTTACAGCTTTTACCACGTCACCCATAACCTTCTTAAAACCTAGAATTTGGCCTATCAAGTTCTGCCGATGTATTATGCAATGATACTTTATTAGCTCTTGTGTTAATCCTAATTCTTGTATATGTTTTTCAAGAAGTGCCACCATTCCTTTATGACGGCCAACCATGGCGAGCGCACCATCAGTAACTATTCCAACCAGTTTTGACAGTTCCATGCCATGTTTTTCAATACTTTGAAGCAATCCTCGCAATATATCAGATCCCGTTGTCTCTCCGTGCAGTGATTGAAATTCTAAAAGTTATTCATATATTTCAAAATCATCAGTAACCCCACGCGCAAAAATACACAATTAAGCTGTTGATGTAATGTCAGTAGATTCATCCACAGCAAGTGAATAATATGTACATCTTTGAAATATATCACAAAATTTAGCTTCAATGTTTTCTGAAATATCTATTACGCGACGTTGCACTGTCATCCGGTTCAAACTGACTGCATTAAAGTTTTTTACACAATTTTTACAACATAATTTTTGTGATGCAGTAACTGAACACGTTTTTACGAAATCACCATCGGTAAATGGTTTTGAATTTTTAACTATTAAATTAGCTATATCAAAACTTACTTCAACTGCTTGTTCTAAATCGTTACTATTTTTCACAAAAAGATTTTGTTGAGTCTTCAATGAACGGCATAGTGACGCAACCTTTTGTTTTCTAAGTTCTCCTGTAAATTTCTGATTAAAATCCTTATGTTTAGTTTCAAAGTGTCGCTTGGGATTGTATTCTTTGGGAACATTTATGTTTTGGTTGCAAATTAAGCACACGATACAATTTTTGTTTTCTATAAAACAGTATTGTTCAGTCCATTTTTCTTGAAACAACCTTCGTTCGTCTTCTAAAGATCGTTTTTTCATGTGGTTTGTTAGACATATTGTCAACAAAAACAAATATGAATGCTGAACACACAAATTTAATAATTTGTAGGTTTATTGTAGGCGTAACGACATACAGTACTTCGTGTAACTACCAACTATTAACAACCGTCCTATACGTACACGACTACACGTACAAATAACATGGCCACGCACAAACTAAAATATAAAAAACATTTACTTACTTCATTTATTTTTTAAACAAATTCTGAAAAATACGTTCAAGGGCCGCATACGCGGATCGCGGGTTGTGCAACACTGCCCTAAATCAACTCGAATCAATTCATTTTCAACAAGACGGTGCCCCTGCGCACAATGCGCAAATTGTTCAAAACTATTTAAACCAAAAATTTCCAGGCAAATGGTTAGAAACAAATGGACCCATACTTTGGCTGTGAGGTCTCCGGATCTAACACCACTAGACTTTTACTTTTGGGGTTACGTTAAAGACACTTGTATTCTGTAACTTCAAACACTCCCATACATGAAAGTACTATGGGCCCAGGCTTGGCTCGGGCTGGGTCCAAACTTGTACAAGCCTGGGCCAAGCCTGTAAGCCAAGCTTGGTCCAGTCTTGGTAAAAGTCCGGAATGATAATCATGGTCCAGTCCTGATCGCCAGCCCTGGGCCATGCTCAGTTGACAAGACTGGGCCATGATCAGTTGCCAAGACTGTGCCATGCTTAGTTGCCAAGACTGGGACATGCTTAATTGTCAGAACTGGCCCATGCTTAGTTGCCAGTACTGCGCCACGCTTAATTGCTAGAACTAGCCCAAAATTAAATGCTAAGAATTAGGCAACAATAAAACAATGGAATAAATAATTGTATCAACGTATTTACACTTTATTGTTATTACTCGTATTATGTAAATTACATAAAGTTTTTCAATTACTATAGAGATCTCGTCTTAAATTATATTAACGTTTACAGTTATTATTATTTAAAAAAAAGCAGACATACATTTAAGTATTAAATCTTATTCTGACTTTTAAAAAGAAATACAATATTCTTAATAGTATGATAATGTCCTATCATATCATGCTAATTAGTATGAACCATTACAATAAGAATAAAATGTCTTTGGCCCCCGTTAAATAGCTATTTACTGCAATTGTTACACTTATTACCAATCCTCGCCGATGTTTTTCTATGCTTATTGTTTACGCGGTGGATCTGCTGACTGTTGAATAACTTCCAATATCTTCTTAAATTGTTATCCTATGTGGTAATTCACGCTTCATTTCAATTTAGACAGAATAACACGTTGCAAATTTTTTGCATGATTATCGTAATTCTTGAATCGTAGAAATTGTACAATAATTAACCCTGGTATTATTTTTTAAAATTAAATATCACGTAATTTAATAAATCACAGCAAACAAATAAATAGTGCAGACATAAAACATTTTAAGATAATTTTTCCATATTATGATTTGAAGCATTTTTTTATTTGTTTGGGTCACGTTCCCGTGGTTTGTTATCAGCTGTGTGCATTTATTAAAATCTTAAGCTACTGTGTTTGTTGGATGTATCATATTTCAATTATGAGATGACATCTAATCAATGAAATAATAATAAATACCTTTAGGTTCCGTCGTACTATCAAACACGATCAAACGAAGTTTCGCGCCATTCTCAGTTTCACGATGCAGGGAACTAATACCCAGACTCAGTGTCGTTTGGCTGATTTTCTTTTTTCGTTTTCTTTCGTTTTTAAGGGCCGTGGTTGAGCTAACAACAGAGCGACTTTTGTAGAATTTAATACGGTAATTTCACTATCTTTAAGCTTGCGATTCACTCTCAGACTCAGTGCCGCTCTCCAAATCATTTGTTTTGTACGATTTTTTTAAGCGACGTAATCCTTGGGCATGATCGTCTGAAATGACAATAAATTATGTTACACAATTACAATAACACTAAGCATCATTACTTCTATTGTTAGATTAAATTCAATTACATCTGTGAAAAAAAAATAAGTTGTACAATGTAATATAAAAAATCACACAGTTTAAAACATGAAAAATAAAATCCGAATTTGATAACTATTAAAAGGTTAATTACAAGATGGTACCTCGAGAAAACATTAATACTATAAATAAAGTAATTGATTTATGTAAATACTTACTAGCTTTACGAAGAACCTTGATTGGGTACTTATTCCACATCTAGAAGGTTCACATTCAAGTTCAACTCATTTTAGCACATTTTGTTCGATGTTTTTTGGTTTTCTGTATCACTACGGTCATTAAAGTCACTCACACAGCTGATGTTTACACTTTGATTATTTAAACTAAATTAGTTTTTTTATTCAAAACTTTTTTGGTTTATTTAACGCACGCCATCTTTAAACTCTAAGGTAAGAATCAGACATGATTACTTTCAGTAGCATCGCCTCGTGATAATTGCGGAGTAAAAGAAAGAAATTATATTTAAAGGTTTTTTCCTTCTAGTTAAAAAGTACTAACATTGAATGACTGTATAACTGAGACTCGGAGATTTGATTCATCACCTTTACTACTCTAGCAATGAGAAAAATCTTACATTTAACTAACACATGATGTAAAGAAGGATGGCGGCTGTGGTAAACGATATTACCCGAATCTCGCCATACGTAACCGAACGGCTTAAATTTCAATTCTACACCTTCGATATTATCCTAATTATTAATTATTAACCGGTTTTTTTAAAATTTTTAACGTCGAAAAAAATAATTATTGCTATTTTTTTGGATAATTCAGCTTTGGCCGAGGCTGGGTCAACCAGTCTTGGCCCAAGCTTGGGTTTCCATATAATAGCCAAGCATGGGTTATGCAAGCTTGGGCCAAGCTTTGATAAGAATTGGCATGGCCGAGGATGGGTGAACCAGTCTTAGACCAAGCTTGGGTCCTCATGGAATGGCCAAGGCTGGGTTATCCAGACTTGGGCCAAACTTGGATTTTGATGGAATGGCCAAGGATGGGTTATCCAAGCTGGGGCCAAGCTTGGCTAATAATTTGCATGGCCGAAGCTGGGTCAACCAGTCTTGGGCCAAGTTTGGGTCCCCATAGAAATGCCTAGACTGAGCTACTCAGTCCTGGGCCAAGTCTGGGCTAATACAGGTATGCCAAAGTTAGGTTTCCCAGTACTGGCCCCGTTGTCTAACTCTGGGGTTTCCTGTATGGGCTGTTGAGCAGCTAAGAGAGCAAATTATTAGTGCAAGTAGAAATTGTCAGAGGGTTCACATTAGACGTGCTTCAGAACATGTTTGGAGAAGATATGTAGTGTGTCTAGAAAATCAAGGTCGTCAATTTGAACATTTATTGCAGTTAAATTTAGGTTATTTATTAGTTTAGAAATGTATTTGTTGTTCACGGATATTGCTATTATTGACACTTATTAATAAATCTTCAATCGGAAAGGTTTTCTTTAAATGTTAAACTCATTTTTGTTTTTTTTTTGTGAACATGTTATACATTTTTGAAATCAGGATTTTTTTCTCTATCTTATGACATAAAACTTTAAAATGGCTACCATATGAAAAACAAAAGTTGGTATCGATATAAAGTAAAGTAATAACGATAACAAAAATTTATTGCCATCATCCGAAAGAGCAGAAAAAATTCTGTTAAGAAAGTTTTTTTAGTTTTTAAATACCTCCCCAAATAACAATTAAAGCTAAAAATAAAACACTAATTTTATTATTTTCCGCCATGTTTCAGAAACTTTATAGAGGAGGTATGTAGGTTTTGTTTTTAGAATTTATTTAGGCATAACTTGAAGATCATTTTTGTCCATTTAACCAACTCTCTATCTCTGATAATAAACGAGATCCCTGTACTTAACACGAAATTTGATAGTCTGTATATCCAAAAAAGTGATTTTTTTTCACGTATTTTGACCGCAATATTAATTGCGGTATAGCGTGAATAACCCTGTATAGTGTTTTTTAATTACATTAAGTAAAATACCTATGCCACCACGTAAGCTAAAAATCAGTGTCAAATTCTGACATCACTATTGAACGAAGAGAAAAAAAATTACATAATTTTTATACTTGATAGTCATGTAAAAGACATATTTGCGCAGTTCTTATATAATGAGAAATATTTACTCCCTCAAAAGCGAGAGTAAAGTGAGTGTTTTTCTTCATTTATAAAAAAAGGATAGGCCAACTTTAGGTTATATATTACATATATTATTTATACTTAATATTAATCTTAACATTAATAATAATACTAAACAAAAGTTGTCAATCGATGAGTTTTATAATCCGCTGAAAGTTGACTGTTGGGGTTTCTTTTTCTGAGAATGTTTTACAATAATTTTTTAAGAAATCATCTTACTAAGCAATGAATTTTCACAGATTCTAATGCGGATTTCTATTTACCACGACCTGCACCGATATCGGTCAGCACAGATGTTGATGAGCGCTTAGATTATCCTTCAAATATGTTTATACCTGCCAGTTTCGTGGAATATTTCTATATACACGAAACAACTTTTATGCGGATTTTTAAAAGTAAAAAGTTTACAACACGAGAACACTACATTGTTATTATTATAAAATGAATAATGTTAAAAATCATTTTTTTTTAGATTAAAGGTTTCATCAGGAAACATAATAAAAATTATTTTATGCTAAATTGTGTCTATTTAGTTCAAACTTAAAAACGTACAAACTTTCGAACGTGGTCTACGTTCTTCGTCAGGTAATAATAATAATAAATAATAATGACAAATATAAAACTGAGGTAACCAGAAAAAACAATTTATTTGATTTTAATTTATGAAGTTCTCAGACGATTTGTTTTTCTAATTACCTTAGTTCGAAAGCTTGTAAGTTTTTTAATTTTGAATTAATTGTACATCATTTATCCTAAAACAATTTTTTATCAAAAATTTTTGATTAAAATTTTTAAAAATCTTTGTTAATTGGTTTTTTGGAACACCTTGACTAAATACATACTATGGAAATTAATAGATATAGAATAAAATAACTCAAAAAATACTGTGTAAGAGATATTTCAGTTATTGTAATCTGCGTTTTTATGACTCGCTTTTATGACTTAGTAGTGGGGGAAAAATAATTAACGTTGCTATTTCAAGCTTAAGTCTAATTACACTAATAATAACAAAATCGCATATCATGCAGAAAACATTATTTTGCCAGTGGTTGAAAATGCCGTGAAGTCGTTCAGTTAGAAATCATAGATCAGTTTTTCAGTTATTATTAACTGAACCATAGAATGACGGGAGATGATATGGAACAAAAATCTTAAATTATGATTGATGCAGTAGTAAGCTTCTATCGTATTTGCACTGACGACACTCGTTTTGTGGGCAATTGAAAATGGTTTCTTGATATTGCAAAATACTGTTATTAAAGTTCGACGGCAGAAACACAAATGCTTATCAAATCATTGTGTCTGTGATGACTATTGACATAGAAAGTTGATGGTTTATTGTTTTTCAACAGAGAGCGTGTTCATTTTACTACCTATACCTAGTTCTCTGATTAGCTGATTTGATGTTTAGTGTCAGTATTTGTTTACAATGATTCTATATAGTGTAAAATTAAAACAGGAAAGCAAGTGCGTACATATGTACAAAAAAAGAAACCGTGTTTGACCTAATCCTCCTAAAAATGTAATTAAACTAAATTGCTTAAACAAGAGTTAAATTTTCTTATGAAAATGACAAAAGGTAGTTGTAAGTTACATCCGGCAGAAGTGATGTAGACTAACTATAAGTCATAAGTGGTTTGTTAACGAACGCAATTTTTCATTTGTTTCTTCATCAAAACACCTTTAATTACCTGATATTTAATTATCTTGTAATTTTTATTTTACTGCGTACATGCACGTAAAGTATCATAAACGTATCCTTTCAATATTATGATAAGCACACAATAAAGTTTTGATTACAATTAAGCTCAAACACAGAGAAGAAAATACTACCTATTCTGTGATTGCGATGCGAGGAATCATGTGATACAAAGGTGGAACAAATGAATACTAAATTTCTTATATCGGCTTTTCAAATACAAAAAATAGAGATAACAGAAGTTTGTTTATATATACAAAAAAATAATGTAATTTTTTTTTAATTCATAACAAGTTACAGGAAAATTATTCTGAAGTTCAAATATACCGTTGGAAAAGCTACTGTTTTTATTTATTCTTAAATGTTGCGGAAATGAAAATTATAAAAGTTGCAGAATTGAAAAAGCTAGCTAGTTTACATTTCTGTAATGAACGCTTACAATAAATTTTCAATGAATAACAGAACTTGTTCAGAACAGAATTGGCTGTACGTGAAATATCTTTGAATGTTTTTAACAACAATTTTATTTATTAAGGCAAATCCTGTTTTGAAAATACTATTACGCCATTTTTGTCAATACAAGGTATTGAGTTACTGGAAAGGAATCTGCCGCTTTAACGTGGTCAAGAGGTACGTAAGCAAAAAATTTTTTATCGAGGTATAATTGAATCTGTGGAAAATAATTTGATTAATGTGTAGGGAAATTATTAAAATACTCATTATTATTTCCGATACATATATTTTGCATGGTAATACGTAAATGGAATCTATGTCTAATTTCACGTGTAATTATTTGAAACGTGGTCAGTGTTTTTTTTTGTGTAAAAATACGACGACAAAGCAATAGCTGTTGTGTAGGTAACAAGCAATGGTTTCTTTGACGTCAGGGAATTGTGCTTACGTCATGCGCGCCCGATCATGATTTTCAGAACCTTTCAGGATTCGAATAGAGGGAGTCCATCTGGTAAAAAGGGGAAAGTTTGTCATTACAACGCGACAAAAAAGGGTGTGTTAGAGTACGAACAATAAACAAACAATATGTTGACATTTTTTATAAAGTTTATCGAGCACTCTGTTTTCGAATAGGACTTCAATTTACGCCATAAAATTTATTATTGAGGAAAATGAAAATCAATTTTACAACAATTGCAAACTACAGGTATGCTTCATTTTACAATCACATAAGTTTTTTTCTCTGTTTGTTAAAGTTTCTTAATTGCGTTATGAAATGCGGTTCTTAATTAAAACGTAAAATGCTTACAATATTCATACTTAAAAGGAAATTAATTAAACATGCATATTATTAAAGTATTTGTTTTTGCAAGTACATGTATGTTAACGTTCGGCAGCTTTGAAATTGTATATGTATATATACATATTTTCAGTCATTTCCTTTACAATCTTGTTTCAGGAATACTTAAATGTGTACATTTAAAATGAACGGTTAAGGCATGCGCTGAAAATATATGTATTTATAAAGGAAAAATAAATTTAATGACAAAATGGACGTTTGTCTGGAAGATACTTTTTATTGTTTAATTTATAAAATCGCCTAGCCAATATAAGTTTTAAATTCTAACAGATTTCAGGTTTTCTCGTTACTTCAGCAAAGCTGATGACTTGATACATCGTTTGCTGGCGCAACTTTTGATAATTTTGAAATTATTTTGTAATTTATTCTTGATAAACATTTTTTCACTTAAGAAAATTGGTTTTCAATCTAAAATAGTTTAAAGTTCTAAAATGTAACAATTTACCATTTAAATCATATTGTTAACTGATATTAAACTAAAACAATTTTATCATATACAGTTGAT
This sequence comes from Aquatica leii, assembly GCA_035610365.1. Lineage (NCBI taxonomy): Eukaryota > Metazoa > Arthropoda > Insecta > Coleoptera > Lampyridae > Aquatica > Aquatica leii. The sequence continues at coordinate 108,248,745 of CM069432.1, forward strand.
GAATGTATTAAACTTCTTCTGTGTAAGTTATTAACGTTTGATTTCAATTTTAATTTAAGTTTATTCAGTGTTTGTTTTATATCATGTAAGTCTTATATGAAATAATCTTATTTAAATTAGCTACTAACATCGGAAACGATATGTTTTACCAGCAAATCACTCGCAGTCTATAATATGCATCAGGATAGTTTCCTAAGTAAATATAAATATACCTACTGTTTAATACACATTGTAAGGTAAAATATTTCACATAGCTTTTTACTGTGCTATATAATTTATGGAACTCTATATATATAAATTCATTTTTTTATGTAGTTTTTTTATACCGCTACAATTATAATTCAATTACTTTATCAAATGACAAAAACTCAAAATCTTAACGAATACAATAGTTTAGCTTAGCAAAACGATAAAAATCAAAAGAAAGTGAATCTTCTCTTAGAGGTTCGAAACGAACTATTTAGTCCTATGAGCACCTAAAACAAGCAGTAATAAGGCTTGTAGAAAACCGATTTAGTGTAATTTAAAGTGTTCTTGAAATAAAAATAAAGAAGTATTTTTGAACTCAATTAAATCATATCGTATTTTCTCAGTCATAAACATTTGTTTTTTAATTTCACTGCAGTATTATAGAGAATCTTCTTCTTATTCAAATAAACCAAAATTAAGAAATAAAACCACACTGCTCTAAAAAAATAATATATTGTATTAGTTGTCTCCGTTTATGCAAATAAGACCAACAAAAAATAAAAAATATGTTGTAGTCTTTTTTTATTAATGTAAATTTGTACTAACGATTATAAAATTTATATTTGATTTACAAATACGTAAACGTAATAATACACTAATTTATATTTAAATTTGTATTAAGAAAGCTACAAATTTAAAAAAAAAACAGCTAATCAAACGCTACAGTAATTTGTTCTGTTAAAACCATAACTGTAAATTGCATTAAACGTCAGGTGTACATAAAAAAACGTAATTTCTTTAAGGCTTGTATACTGTGGCGCGATTTTCATTGTTAAAAAAAATAATTAAAATTAAGGACAGGTCTCTTGGAAGAAATATAGAAGGTACAATTTCAATACTACAAAGTGTAGCTCAATATGACACAAATACAAATTATTTTTCTATCGTATATTTTCATTATTTAAATAAAAAAGATTTTTTTATACTATATAAATAAAAATCAATTTATTAAATCTGGGAAACTAAATATACAGTGCACGCCGCTTATTGGGATCACTGATAATGTTATTAGTCGGGTAATATTATCACTTTATTAAAGAACGGACTGGACGTACGGTACTGCATAGAAAAAACACCATTTGTAGTAATCATAATTTCCGTTTATGTTATCAATTTTTTTCTCATGTTTATTTCGATAAGCAATAATCTATTCTGCATGAATTTTTAACCTGAATTTTCATAATGCGCTTGTTTAGAATAAAATATGTTATCATTGTATCCTAAAAATACGTGTTTTGCATATTTACCATTATGTTTGCAGTGTTATTTATTTATTTAACCATTTTGAAAGCAGGTGGGTTCTTAGAATAACATCATTTAATTATGTCTTATGTGATAACTAGGGCACAACCAAAAACACGGTAATTTTTTGCAATAAACACGATTGACTTTTAGAAAAAAGTAAAAAAACACGGTTGGTGTGCCAAAGTTGAGAAAAAACACGGATTAACAAAAATGAGCATACATTGTAATAATTAGTAATCAATATTTGTTATAAAAATTATAAAACACATAGAACTCATTATATAATTGATGTAATAAAGAAAATTTATTGTTGAGCATTAAATGCAAACATAATCTGCAATGCCAGATTTTCTTCGAAGAAAGCTTATCGTTTGGGTGCATATTACCACGTGTACCTATACTGGATTATACTGCGTTCGTGATTCACGAAATTTTCAGGTACAGACAGATAGCGTTATGCTTGCTTACTGAGGTCAGGAAAACCTTTACATTAGACATTCTTTCTTAAAAAAATGGAAATAGAGAAAGATGCTTGTAATATCAAAATTTTATATCCTACACATTGTAATTGTATTGTCTTTTAATACGATGCACAATTACTGCAGTATTATTGTATAATCGTCGGAGCTTTGTCAAAATGTTTTTTTTTGGGTTTCTGATATTCATCGGTTTTATTACATACAATGTTGTTGGGATCGATCTTTCAATAAATTAGCTTTAACACATGTTAATATAAAACTGTTTATTTGAATTGTAACCTGCTTTAAGCTTAGAGTTATGCTTTGCAGTAATATTTAAAAAGAATTTATGTGTGCAAAAACTGCAAGTAGGAAAGGTATAGTTGTAAAGCTGATGTTACGGGTTGCTCTGCATATCAGTTTAATTTCAAATCATCAGTTACATTGACGTAACTGATTTGAAAAAGCTGGTGCGTTTACTTTTTAGCATCCCTAGCCGTTTGTTAGACAGCAAATTTGTAGGTGTAACGTATATTATACCAATAACCAATATTATAAATTATCTTATCACAAATAATGTTTAACGTTTACAACTTTTATACGGAATATGAATTACACTTTTTTTTGCAACTTACACGAATTACATGGAAAATTTGAAATTACACGGCCCGTGACACATCCGTGTAATCGTGATTTTGGTTGTGCCCTAGTGATAACGTTATTTAGTATTTGTTTTTATTATTAGCAAAATTACTGAGACGAAATGTGCACTTCTTAGAACTGTGAATTAAATATCATAACGTTGTTTTTGTTTTTTTTTTTATTAACAGCGTCGACAAACTACTTAATGCTACATCTCCGTAATTTTAATGCTTGTATTGATGCTGATTTCATCTTCCAAATTAACAACTTATTAATCAGATACACGTTGTATGTATCTACTACTTTTTAACCAATAAACATTATTTATTTGTTTTGTGAATTTCGGATATTGTTATCATTCGGTTATTGTTATCAAAAAGGCTATGTTCCAACGTAATTCTATTAAGCGGCGTGCACTGTACTTTAATTGAAAAAAAAAAAATACAATAATTAATTAAAGCTAATTCGAATTCGGAAGTTTCTTCGATAACTTTTTCAACTGCTCACTTTGATTAGAATTTTTTGAGATGTAAGATGTAATATTATTTGTAAGAGCTCGTAAATTAAGTTACTATCGGTTATAAAAAATACAATACCTTTTTTATTTCAATTTTTTAAAACATTTACTTAGATCTATCTTAAACTATTTCTCTACATAATTATTATATCATATAACGTAGCACAAACTTATTTTTGCTAGTATCTGTGAAGTTTGTGTTCAACTTTTTCATACAATTCTGAACTAGAGTTTTTACTGCTTCGTGAGTATAGCACGTTCGTTTTGCTATAGAAAATGTAAGGCAAAGGAAGAGCTGAAAAAACCTGGGTTATAGGGCTTATGATTAAAAATTTCCAAATTCATTTTTTGCAATAGTTCTCGTGTCAAATCGGTGTGAGGTTGGGCATTACTGTTTGAATATTTTTGGTTTAAGTGATCTACTATGCCGCCATTGCATTGATTGTTTTATGCTCTGTAGTGTAACATGAGCAACACAGGTTTCATCTCTCGTCACAATACGGTTCAAAAATTCATTACCATCAACGTTGTAACGCTCCAAAAAAATCATTGATGCTGTCGTCTTGTGTTTTTCAATGAACATTTTCGGTATCTATCTCGAGCACACTTTGTGGTAATGCAATTTTTTGTTAGAATTTCATGCACCAAAGATTGCGAAATATGTAAACCTTCCGTTTTCACGAGTTTTATCATTACCTTGTTGAACCAAATTGTTAGAGACTACTAAAAGTCCTCCACTTCGCTCTTTATAGTGAGCGTTTAACTCTGTTAATAATATAATATATATATAAATAGTAAGTAATTCAAATATTTCGAATTGGGTGAGAAAAGAGGATTTCATTACACAGCAACACTAATTTGCCGTTTATCATGTTTTTCGCACATTCCGCAACATTAACTGCGATCTATCACAATACAGTACCTACTCGTAATTCTGTTAGTTTTGATTAATTATAATTTTATTCACAGAACATCGTACAGTTAAAACCTTTTTGAAATAAATGTTATATTTAAAATAATTTTCTATTATTGTTCAATACTTAGCATTTTTTGTTTTTGATGAATATAGCTAATGTGTTGCAATTTGAATAAACAAAAAATAGTAACTTTTAATTCTTGTTTATTAATATAAGCAAATACGATCATTGTGATTAATTTTTATTAGTGCATAGGAACGTGAAAAGAATTATATTTCTTATCATGTACTCTAAGAAACGAAATTGTTTGAAGTCCACAAGTTTTAAGGTTTTTACAAGTTTATTATATGATATAGTAAACCACAAGCAATAACTGTATGAAAAGAAATATAATTCTGTTTTTTGTTAAAAACGACATATATTATTTTTTTATAGCTGATTTAACTTTTTTTGTCTTATTGTTAGCTGAGAATGGAAAAAAACCTATAAAATAATATAGGTACCGTGTGTTCTGACAACACAAAAAACTGATTTTTTTAATGTTTGAAGTTTCAAATTTGAGAGTGAATTATGAAAATCATGTAGGTACATCACTTAATCAGAGCATTAGAAAAAGCAAGTCTTTCATTATAATATAGTTAAAACAAAATAAACGAAATTTTTATTTCCCAAATTTCGGGAGAAAGTTTTTCAATCTTATCTTCAAAATCAATTTTTTTAAAGTAATAACATTAAGCATAGTATCTAGAAATTCTTAAATACATCGGCAAAATTATATAATTATAAATTATTAATATTTGACTTCTAATTCAAACATATTGCTGATTTTAAGTGTCTTCTTTAAATTACCAGTTATAATTTTCTATTTCAAATAAGTTCTATTTCGATCTACGATATACGTGCTAATCACATTTCTTTAATATTAAATGTATTTAATATTGCCTTAATATAAAAATGAATAGTACTTCGTTATGCAACAAAGTTTTACTTGCAAGCGATCATACAAGTATTGAATCTCGGGGGAGGGGGGGGGGGCATAGCCTCTCCGGCCCTCTAAAGCCGCTCCTGAATTGCTTGACACCCATTTAGAAAAATTTTTAAATCATTTTTGACGATAATTGCTTATCAAAAAAGATCATGAAAAATGAAATTTAAGCTTAACTATAATTTAATATCTACTTTTTCATACGTTTTTAATAATTTAGTAGATAGTGAAAAATAGAATGCTAATTTAAGATTTAAGTTGTTTGTTTAGTTACGCCACTGCTAAATGCATACATTTGTAGAATATATTAATTATAAGTAGACAGTTGCTAAGCTGCTGGCAACTGTTATTGGTTTACCACTTACTCACGTGATTTTTTAATATGTTCGCGATCAAGGTCATCTAAATCGCAGCGAGTTTGCATTTAGGTTCACATTAGAATCTTATGTAAACGGTCAAACTGTTCAGTATTTAGTAACAGGTTTGAGTAACTTTTTTTAATCTATTTATTAAAATTCGCTCTACAATGACTGAATTACAATTGATTCTTTTAGGTGAAATAGTAATTATTCTATGCTTTACTCTTAAATAATTCTGTACTCACTGTTTGTCATACTTAATTAATAAATTATATTAAAGGCCATTGTCCTTACATAATTAATATTTTGGAACATAAAATTCAAAGGCATTTACTTTTATTACTACTTTTCTTGTCATTTTCTTTTTGTTTAATTTGGTTATGTACATGCATTTAAAAGATTCTTTTAGCTAACTTCATTCGATTTTTGTAATTTATAAACATAAGTGAATTGATGTAATTTTAATATTGCTAGTCGTATTTTACTAACGAAATTAATACATTTTATATATTTTATTGGTTACATCGCTGCATATTAGTAAACTAAACAAGGATTTGCGGGATAACCTTACGCGTAGTGACATGTTTTATAGTAATTATTATTAAAACGAAAAATACTGCGAATTTCTCGAACCTATCTAAAACTAATTTGCTGTTTTTAAAATTATGTCGTATAGATTACTAAGATTATTAGTGTCGTTACTCTGATACTAATTTCTTGTTATATTTACTTTGTCTATCTAAAATTATGGGATTGTTAAAATCATAGATGTGGTTATTTTGTTTTTATGTGATTCGTTTTTATAATCGGAATAATTCTTTTACCAGGGGTGTTAGTTGAAATTTGCCGGTTTTACTCATAGATGTCGCTAGAGATATGTGTACATTTCTATGATTTCGCATCTATGTAATATTCTTCTATTGACATTAATCTTGAAAAATACACAAGTTACAATCTTCCAAAATAATAGCATCATAGTTGTTTACCTCAGTGAATATGTCGAGTTTCGTTCCAAGTAAATCGCATTTGCGGCATTCGTTGCTTTTCTTATTTCATCAAAAGAAAAAAGCAGTTGAAGCTCATCAGTTGCTGGTAGAAACTTATGGTGAACATGCTCCAGTAATTAGAACATGTGAGACATGGTTTCGTCAGTTTAAAAGTGGAGATTTCGAATTAACGGACAATGATTATCCTGGTGCTGCGAAAAAGTTCGAAGACGAGGAATTGCAGGCGTTATTGGATGAATACTTAACCCAATCGCAACAACAATTGACACAAACACTACATGTGACCCGAGGAGCTATTTGCCAACGTTTAAAAGCCATGGGAAAGATCCAAAAGTATGGAAAATGGGTACCACACCAACTGAACGATAGACAAATGGAAAATCAAAAAACTATTTGTGAAATGCTGCTTCAAAGGTTCGAAAGGAACACTCTAAAAGCATTGAATTGGGAAATATTATCGCACCCGCCGTACTCTCCAGACCTCGCCCCTTCCGACTATCACATTTTGGCATCGATGGGACACTCACTCGCAGAGCAGCGCTTCGCCAAATTTAAAGAAGTCGAAAAATGGCTCTTCGAATGGTTTGCCTCGAAAGAGAAAAAGTTTTTTTGGAATGGTATCCATGATTTGCCTGAAAGATGGGCAAAATGTGTAGAATCCAATGGTCAATATTTTGAATAAAAAATTTTTGAGATTCTCTTTTGAATTAAGTGTTTCCTTTATTGAAAAAACCGGCAAATTTCAACTAACACTCCTGGCAGTTAGATTTGGAACATTTATGATTTTGGTGTTAGGGTTAATAATAGATGGGTTTATTGGTGATGGAATATTATTAGTTGTGTTAGTGTGTATCAGTATTCGTTTATTATATTATTAGGGCATTTGTTCTTCCTTAATATGTCTTTTTAAACAATTTAGGTTTTTTGTAACACATTGTGGGATGCTTAAACTTAATCTTTTATTTCTCATAGATTTGATAGTATTAATCTTTTGATGGTGTGGGTGTTTAGAAAAATAGTTTAACGTTTTAGTTGAGGCTAAGGGTTTAGTATACTATTGACTAACTATACAACCCGTGTTACTATCCTTTCTAAGTCTAACGTATAGGTACGGTTTCAATTTCATGAGTAAATTTCAGATGTCGATTGTAACTATTAAAAGTGTTTAGAGTGGATTTCCGTTTATGATATACTTGAGCCAAAAAAAAACACTCAATAATATAGACAACATTAACTAATTCTAAAGTCGTATCGCTCTTCAAGCCAATCCAATATTTATTTATGAGTTCAACAGTGATTTATTTGTTCCTCCTATCGAAGAACTTTACAACAACCTACTTTAATTAATCAATATTAAAGGAGGAACTAAACTACATTACCTGTGAATCTAATGAATATACTTGACACTGCGTATGTACTACTTTCCTCCAATATTTGTTTATTCTGGCAGTGATGCCGCTTCTTTAGAAAAACATGGAGTTGGATGTTGGAAATCTACTACTATGGCGAAAATTTATATAGAAGATTCCAAAAAGAATAAAGTAGACTTTTAAAAAAGCAGCAATAGTAATTTCGTCTAAAAATATAAATGCTAACAATGCTACAAAGAAAACTTATTACTATAAGGAAATCTTAGTCCCGATTAGAATAGTTACGTTACGGAAACTACAACTAAAGCACATCAGCATTACCAAATTTTGGTGAAAGTTGTTCAAATTTGATATTTTGCCGTGAATTGTTTAGATTTCTATTTGTTAACTATTACAATAAATGTGCTTAATAGCTGTAGTAACAATTTACGATTCATATCAACTGCTGAAAATGTGTTGATTTAAAAAATATTTTCTTTGTTTTGATTAAAATCAAATTCAAACATTCATATTATTTAATTTCTTGGCACATAATATGTAAAAATTTATGACTTAGTAAATAATATCATAATTTTACAAAAGTCTTAAATAATAATCGACTCGTTAAATTTAATTTGATTTCGAAAATTAAAAAATGTTCAATAAATTGATTGCTTAATAGAAGTATAAATACTCTTAGTATACCGAAATGCGCAAAACCGCAAATACAAACTACAATTATTGACATTGAACAAGTTCACGTGCAATGAGTCAGTGCTTATGCATAGTGCATGTTGCTATCTTCATCTAGTAGTTAACCTATGTTTCCTCGCCCACGGTTGTTGACGAACTTGACATTGAACCTATTATGCATTGTAGGAAAAAACAATTTTCAACGTTAATTGATTTTAAAACGCTATAAGATTTATGAATAATACATGCGAATTTAGTATTATCGTCTTCTAGTATGTACAGATAATAATATAATTATTAAAATATATTATTAAAATTACTTGTCGTAAATAAATATATTATTCGCTATCGGTTTACATTTACAAACAAAAATCTATGTTAGTGTGAACAATATACATCTAATGTAATGTAGACGTTGTATAGTTGAGCTGAATAAACAAAGTCCCTGGAGAGGCGTGGCTGGTGTCACTCTAATCTTAAAGGTACACTCAAATTAAAATGTAATTTGGTGGGAAATTCAAATTATTCATAGGTTACCTGTGTAAATAATCATTAGAGCTTGTTGAAGTTTGAGATTATTTCAGATCAACACTATGACTTTATGATTATTAAAATAAATTGTAATTACACATTTACTTTTCTAAAAGATGAGGTATGGCATTACAAAATATTACATATTTCTAAAAGTAATTCCAACAATTACTTATTTACATCGAAAAACACAATCATAAAAAAAATAAGCACTTCAATCACTGTCACTTTCGTCTTCTCCACTACAACTTTTATCATCGGATGATCCTGTGTTCACCATAAACGACAGGTTTTCCACCGTTACATCCAGCAATCCATCACGTTGCCACATTTCTTGCTCCAAGTGATTTACATGTCGACAGTGTTTGTCTCAGTCCGATGCAGTTACATCAGAAAATGCCTTTCTCACTAAGGCTTCTATCTCTAAACCACTCTGTGTAATATTATTCATAGCGATCTTATGTTTTACTAAACTCCATATCAACTCGATTGGATTTAGTGCAGTGGTACGGTGGCAGACGTAACACTGTATGCCCGTGTTTTTAAAAAGTTCATCTACGTAATATGTCTTCGTATAACTAAATTGCTTCACTAACATTATTAGTGCTGCTTTACGCATTTTATTTGTTGTTGTTACTCCATTATTTTCGAGCCATTGTCGAATGCTTTCCTTACGTTCTGCTTGTGTTGGAGGTTTATTTTGTACACTGTGATAAGGTGCATTATCCATGACAACATTACCACTAGGAGGCAAGTTTAGAATTAATTGTTTTTCCATCCACTGCATAAAGTTGGTATGGTTCATGTCGTCGTGATAATCACCAGACTTAGTTTTAGAAGTCCGTATGATCTACCTGCATGCACAATAATGTACCTTTGACCTGCTCTGTCGGTATGATAAACACCAGCCTCTTCTTCGGATTGCCAGCACTTACTAACACCGTATGATGGATGAATGTATGTCTCATCTAAATATGTTATTGGTTTTTTGTTGAGAACGCCAAGCAATAATATCGTCACGTTCCGTCAATAATTTTCTTTTATTGTGGCATTTCTTATATTTAAAACCAATTTGTAACAAATACTTTCTTAGTGTATCTGCTCCCCTCTTGTAATTAATCATGGACAGTTCTTTTTAAAATGCTTAAGTCGCAATTATCCAACGTTATTTTAGTTGCACCACATCATTTTTTTTTTTTGAGGGAGATCTTAAAATACCATCACTGGTCGTCATCGTTTCACTCCGGATTTTTTTAATAATGGTGGTTGATTTGCCTGTTGCAGCAGCAGCTAGTTCAGTTGCCTTCTCTAGAGGGAAAGTTCATATGCCCGCAGCTTTCTGTTTATCGAAAAACTCTACAACATTTTTAATAATGTTTCTGGCTTCGGAATGAATGGTTTTCTTCGACTTACATTCCATGTTGGTAAATAACAATAAAATACAAAGCAATAATTGATGTTGAGGTTATGCTACAAAAATTTGGGTTATACTTAAAAAAACGTTTATAAATACACATACCTTGTTGGCATTGGCGTTTAAGCGTTGACTGAAGAAATGTATAAAGACTCGCAACTGCATGTTAAAAATCGTACCATATTACTATCTCACTTTTGTGGCTCTCTGCACCCCGCTGCCTACAAACTTTACTCTTGGATAGTAGCGACACGGTTGTTTTCAACGCAAACTAAGAAGATAAGACTGGTAAAAGATCGCTTAAAAATAATGCTTGGAAAGTAATAAGATAACTCTTCAAAATAATCGTTTGTTGTATTTACTAGATACCGTTGACTGATATAAAATGTTTTGAGTAAACGGAATGTAATTTGACAAGTTGAATTTTTTTCTTCGTTTGCCAGAGTTTGATTTTGTATTTTTTCTCTGATGTTTGAATTCACTTTGCAATCCGCAATTCGTATCGAAATATCGATACGTATCGGAATATCGATACGTCTCGGAATATCGATACGTTACAATAGTTTTCGTACGTACCGAAATCTCGATACGTATCGAAATATCGACATTTCGATACCTTCGATACGTATCGATATATCGATAGACGACCCAGCCCTAATAAAGTAGGAATGATGATTTAAATAATTAAAAAACCGATTTTCGTACTCGATTTTTATAATCGATTTTTCTATCCAATTCAAAAATATAATCGATCGAAAATCGCGAACTTTATGGAATTATAATTATTCTACAATCAACTAGAATGTAAAAACAAAAAACTCATAAGTAAATAACCAAATCGCCAAAGTGAACAATAATTTAAAATAGCAAATTACAAACTCAAAACCGCCGGCGCCGGTAATTTGATACTTGCACAAGAAGCAAAGCAGAATTTTTGTTATGTTTATAAATGTATATAACTATTTTATCATGTTTTGCAGTTGATAATATTCTTTGAAAGGTGACTACAAAAGGGATTACCAAATCGGTTTTCCGTATAATTAAAACTTTTTAACTTGATTTGCTAATTAAGATTACACGAATGTTCAATAAAATTGTGAATTTGAAACGGCGTTTTAGTTTTTTTTATTAGATGTAGCATAGCGATACAACGCGAATTGGTCCCCTAATTCATAAAAAATTAACTAGAATTCCCATCACTAATGGTATCGCTTGGTACAAATCATTGTTAAATCATCGTCATCTGAACTGTAAAGAGAGCGGTATTACTACGCGAAGCTACTGCTCGATACGCGTACGTACTTTGCGTACGTACGATGGAAACACTACAAGTGCCAGCAATGAACTGAAATCTCGGACCCCAAGTAGACGATGGCGCCCCCTATATCTCGGACCCTGCGGTGACTACGATTTTTAACATGGGCTTTGCGAGTCTTTATACATTTCTTCAGTCAACGGTTTAAGAGAGCCTTGATAAAGTCTAGTTGAACAACGACGAATTTTTAAGTAAAACAGCAGGTAAAGATGTAAACAAACACGAGGCAATCAAGGAATTTTGATTTTTCAAGCGGACGGTACTTTCTAATTGTGATTGGTTAAAACATTTACCGCTTTAAATTTTTAAAGTTAGTTGACATATTTTCCGGGGACTTTGTTTACTTCGGCGCTCTGTATTTTAATTTTTTTTTCTTATTCTAGTTTCACGACTACACTGCGAAAGCGAGTCTTTCAAAATGGACTTGATTTTAGATGTCAATTCCTGGCTGTATCCTATGGAATTGGGTAAGTAATAAAAATTTTAGTTAAACAGCGACAGTGTCGTGGGTGGGCTGGTTGGGCACGTGCTTACCTGCGCGTCTACTCAAATTGTAGGAGACAATTCTTTAACGAAATTAATTCTATTAGTAAATATGTTTTTTTAACACATTACTTATCATTTAAAATTCCAATTAAAAGTTTAATGTTTTAATGCCTATCTAAGAAAACTTGGCGCCGCTGCTAATAATCAGATGTTATTTTGCGATATCAGTTTCTGTGCGCAAAGTGGCTAGGAAAAATACTAATACCACGCCTAAGATCTTTAAAATGGTTGAACCAATTATATCGTGTATAGAGCGTATTGCTGCTGAATGTAAAGCTATTAATGTTGCTTGGCTATCTCGATAAGGATTTCTTAATCGTCTCTTGAGCATAAGCTGATATTGTAGTAAGTTCTCTCTGGAATACCGTCGCTAGATGGAACAGGTTTATGCTAACTTTTCTCTCTGATCTACTTCCAGCGATTCTTGTCTTATTGTTTCATGCAGTTTTGAAATTATTTCTTTGCAAAGGTTCAATGTCAGCCCCTCTGCCGTTCACCAGTTTTTCACTGTTCTCAGGGCTCGTTACATGAGGTTTGAAATAATTTTTACAAACTTCCAGCATATTGGAATAGTGATATTTGTATATCTCTCCAAATCGAGTGTGGGTGAATTCACAGGATTTACTCGTTTGGTGCTGTACCCAGTGCTTCGTCTACCTACTAGTTTTTTAATAGTTTTGAGTATCAAATAGTTTAATTTTGCTTGGACGTATGATTCTCACCTTTCCCAAACCGCCTTGCACACAGAGCTGGGCAGTAGTTAACTACAAAGTAGTTAAGCTACTAATGTAACTACTTCATTGTTGACGTTAGTTGTATTCTACACATTCAAGTTACTTTAATTTAATAATGTAACTGTAGTAGGAATAAATGACTTTTTTCGTGTAATCGTATTTAAAAAGTAGTTAACTACCATTTTGTAACTACAAAAATAGTTAAACTACTTCAATACCTTAACTACTTTACTAGTAATTAAACTACTTTATCAACAGTTGCAATTACATGCAATTGCTACAATTATTCAGTTTGCATTGCAGTTTTGCAGATTAAAACGTGTCAAAGATAAAGTGTAAAGTAAAGATTCAGTGCAATAACTATACCAAGTATTAAACTGAGATGGGTAAAAGTCCTTCAAGTGGTGACCGGTAACGCAGAAGTAAACATGGATGTAGAAATTTTTATAAATGCAGCAAACCTAATTTGTTTCGAAATGTTAAATGCCACTGATCTAAACGTAAACAAAGTATTACTTCAACAAAATGAAATTTTTTTTTATTTTGATGAACCTGGTTTGTCTAAAAAGTTGCACATTTATTTTGATACTGAGAAACATGCTCACAAAACCAGAAGAATAGAATAGGGAAGGCTTCCACGGCCGGAATCTATACTAACATTAGAATGTCTTCCGACTCAAACAAGATTTCGATTGCTTGTTTGAGTTTTGCGATTTATCTCACGCCCTGATGAAGCCCCTTACGAAAGTGAGCGAAACGTTGGCAGCTTCGGTTGCAACTATGACACGGTCCAAACCCGGAAGACATTCTAATGTTAGTACAGAAGAATAGAACTGGAATTGGTAAAACACCTGGAAGATAACAGAATTCATATATCTATGTCAGATGATTATAAGATTCTTAAAAAAATGTTCATTAGATATAGTACAATTTTACCTTCATCAGCTGCTGTTGTCTGATTATTTTCGTTTTCTACTCATAAATCCGCTCAAAAGAAATGCATTGGCTGATGCTCTTTTTGAAAAGTTAGTTTTATGAAGAGGAAATGAATATCGAAGTTTATTATTTTAAGTTCTGTTTTTTTAAAGGTAAATTTTATTTTATTTTTTTTTTTTTTAGTTAGTAACCTAACTATTTTTCGATTTACGGTAGTTAGTAGTTAGTAAGTTACACTACTTTTAAAAAGTAGAAACTTTAGTTAGCAGTTAACTACTTTTACAAAGTAACTTGCCCAGCTCTGGTTGCACATAATGTAGAATTGCTCATTGTTGTACTATAATTTATAATCTGCTATCAGAGTCTGGAGATATATATGGTGCAAAAGATTTTGCTTACCAAATAATATTACCTTTGTCTACCAGCTCGTTGTATACTATACAATATAATACACAAAATATCGACTACATTATATTTTTTTGTACTAAATATTGTTTAGCGACTGGGCCTAATATTTTTATAGTATATAAGATTATTTAAATTAACAGACGTTCGTCGGTAATACAAGTATTTTTATTCACACTCAGTTAGTAACGTAAAGTTTTCCGAACTTCTTAAAGGTTGGTAAGTGAGCGGTTTCCATGGTTAAAAAAAACGAGTATGTAATGAAACCTCACGGTCAGTAATGTACACTTTCCGAACCTGTAATTTGTGTGTGTTTTGTTTTAACTAATTTGATAAAATGACAATCATAAATTAAATACGTATATGTCAATTGTGAAGTGCCTACTATGTGTTAATATTTTACCGAAATAAACGATAATATTTTGGAAGTAGGTTTTCATTCATTTTTTATTAGTTTAATGTTATTTATTTTATTTAATGGCTGATTGTGAATAAAATTGTATACAAACCTTGGCAAAAGTGTTCCATTTGTCTCGAGAACTAGTTCACCTCGAGGCTATGCCTCTCGGTAAACTATAGTGCTCTCGACAGAAATGGAATACTTTCCGCCTCGGTATGTAATCTACTATTATATAGCGCGGAATGTCTACAAAAAACGACAGTTTCTATTATTACTTGTTACAAGAATAATTGTTTGAGTGAGTTTAGATACGTAATGAGAATTCCGACTACATTGTTTCTTGATTCGCACTTAAATAACTATATAATGTAATATTCATCAATATTTTAAATGGACAAATGTTCTTTTATTTAAGTATTTTGGCATATCTTTGTGTCACTGTTAATGACCCATTGCTCTATATTGCCTGTTATATCCTGATATAATTTTCTTATTAGATGATTACGAGGAAACGCCATAGTGGAGTTCTGAATTTCACAGTATGTGGTTTTCCAATGTGCTTTATTCACCCCGTGTTCTTGATTTATTGATGTTAGATTTGTTTAATTGTGAATATACTCATTCAGTTACCGTCGAGGATAGCACAAAAGAACCCTTGCAAAATACGTTTTTTACTTATACAGTAGAATCTCAATAACTCGAACTTCAAAGGAAATGCTTAAAACGGCACATACATATGTATCTATTGAAACAAAATATGTATGTACATAAAGTCTGATTTTTTTAAAGTGGCGTTTTTCAGATTAAAAGTTTAAACGCATACAGAGATAGACAAACGTTCTCTTTCTCTTTTGGTTTCATTATTTAAATGAGGATTTCGTAACAAAGACAATAACTTATTCACGTAATTCAACGGTATGAATATGCTTTCTTAATGTAAGGGAAATACGACGCTAGAACCATAAATCGTAGAAAAGTAAATGAAAAAGTATTAGTGAATTAAATCTGTTATCTTCTTTTGGTTTAAGGAATTTGTAGATTTTTTATCAATTATTTTCTCAAGTTCAAACAATGCACCGAATACATCATGATTCTCGATATCATTGCATCTTTCAATGTATGTACACCAACACCAAACATTTCTTTTGTATTTTACTGCTATGAGTTCGAAGAATTCCAAGTAAAGCGTTATTGTATTTTTCTAACTTCGACTCATGTAGTCTGTTTTTTGAAATTCGAGTTGTAAAGTATAAATATGTACTATCAATATCTCGTAGAGAAATAACATTTTGTTCAAGTTGCAAAGTCTAAATTATTCAAGATATCATGTATTCAGGGGTTCCTCGGAAGGGAATGGCAATTTTTTTCTCTTACTGAGGATTACCAGGTTCGACTTATCGAGATTCCACGGTACAACATTTATTTGAAAAACGCAGTGATGTACTGTCTAAAGATTTAAAAGATTTCAATAATTATTGAGAAAAATAAAAATGGTAGCACTACCGTCTTATTATTAAAAAAGAATATTATGCAACTTATTCCTCATCATCAAACATCTTATTGTGTTTACTGCTCGACATAAGACTACCTTAATATATTCTATCATTTTTGATTTTGAGTTACTTGTATTCAGTTTGGTGTTATCTTTTCAGATCGTCAATCTTCGTCGTCGTCAATGTTCTTTTCAATAAAGTTTACGTATACTACACAAAGTACCAGAAGAATACGTCTATTGTGCTGCTATGTAGCATCAAACATATGATATTATATACATATTCTCTCAATTTTATTAGCATCGTTGTCACGACCTATACTATACTATACAAAACTAGGTTTGTCGTGGGTTTTCGTTTATAAACCGACTTAACTAGATACTTCATGCTCGCTTAGAATTTCGTTGCGCCATCAATACGATATGGAATAATGACATCTTTGGCGAAGCGTAATGATTTAGCTTCTCGTCATCGTCATGATCTTAATATTCAAATTAAAGCATGTGTTGTGTATAAGTACGTCGGTCAGGATAGTTATTATTCTATTTTGATTGATAGTGTCCAAAGCCTTCTCGTACTTTTGGTATATTAGTAGACGAATAATTTGATTACGTTAGTTCTACATTTTTTACTTGCACTATTTAATTTAATTAAAAAAATATAAAAAATTAACTGTGTAAACTAAATTTATAATGTACAATAAGTATATTAACTTTCAATGTTATGGAATTTTAACGTTTTCGAGTAAGTGCTGCAATTAGTGCTAATTGGTGAAGTGATCACATTTATAATTTAATACTTAGTTAAAAATTATTAAGTACTGTTGTATTTATATGTGATTAGTTTTATTTATTTATAAGCATTTATTAGTTATTGATAACGATTACATTTTTATTTCTTACATATCACTTTTACCGCTAACTAATAGCTATTGTTGGGGGCGGCAGTCTTGTCGAACTTTTTATGAATACTTGCAACTCCTGATATCACCTTTTTTTAACTGACAAATTTAATTTGTTTGGTGGTCTCACAATTCTTTCACTTTTACTTATGTGATAACTATTCAAATATCTATTTTACTTTGATCATTTGATTTATCTACATTCTTTGTTTGAATTTCCGACTGCTGAAGATTCCCAACTAGATTCTTATCAATTGCCTGTTTGCAACCTTCATCACTCACATGATTACCATTGCTTACATTATCTAACTTAGAACTACTACAAATTTCTAAACCTATTTCTGTTCTTTATATTGCCAAATTATGCATCATACTTGTTTTCTGTACATTTGTGCATTGCGATTCATTTCTTCTTGATATATAATGTTGATTATTAATTTGTCTGAACATTTTAAATTCTTTTATAACTATACGATTACATATTAATACTAAGCCATTATTCAGTTTTTTACATGTAGGTAATCTTAAAATCGCTTCTGTATTTCCATTTACCACATAAAATTCAATTTCCCTTACTAAATTATTAATTACACATTCTAATTTGCATTTACCAGTTATACTTAGTCTGTGTCCCGTATATGACCTAATATTAGTTTGACATGGTTTTAATTACATAATCGCTAAAATTTAACATCTTTACATGAGAATATGGGAGTAAATTACACATACTGCCAGTGTCTTCTTTAAAAATTAAAGATATCTGATCTATTTTAATTTGAATGTGCCATAGATGTTGAATTTTTACATATATCATTAAATTCTCCTGCCATCCATCAATTGTCCTTGATTTGTCTCATTGACGGAGTGTACTACTTTGCGATCTCTATAACTATAATTTAAAGATTTGTTTTGTCTGCATATCTTTGCGAAATGGTTATACTTCTTGCATGATTTGCACATTTGGCCATATGCTGGACAGCTATTTAGTTGATGTTCGCCTCCACAGTTTTGACAGTTCTTGATTACCTTTCTATTGCTCGTTGCAAATTCTTCTGCGGTATTGTAGGATAATATTACATTGATGGCCTGCTGCTTTTTGGTGGTAGTTTTCAAATAGCATTTAGCGTATTCTGTTCTTCCCTTGAAGTATATTCATGTGCTGTAATTGTTCTGTTTATTTGTTTGTATGATTCCATCGCTAAGCACACTTGGATTGCCTCATTAAATTGGATGCCATCATCTTGAAGTAATATTTTACGAATTTCTGCTCTATTTAGCACACATGTAATCATACACTTTATTAGTTCATTGTTTAATTGTCGAACATGCATTTTTAATTTAGTTATGCACTGTTTAATTGTTTCGGCTAAGCAAAAAATTGTATCTCTCGAATAAAGTAATTTGTTTTGGCACAAAGTACATATTCATCAAATTTGACTATTACCCTATTACATTCTCTAGCTTCTTGTCTTCTTCCTCGAAGTATAAATTCTATTTGCTTGTTCACCAATATAGTGAAGCAACATTTTTGACTTGATTGCATCACTCTTATTGTCATTTTCGCTTACTTGCAGATATATTAAAACACAGGAAAATGTTCCAATTTTCGGCTACATTTCCATTTAGATTTAATGGTTCTATACCTGATCTCGCCATATTTACTACTTGCACTTGTATTTGATGAATTTATTCTTGTATATACTAGTAATTAAATAGTGAATTTCTTGGAACTCCTGACAAGTACTTTTTTTATCACATATTCTAAATAAAATAGTTATATGATATGTAACTATAATATGCATACAACTTAAATAATACTATGCACTACATATACCTACTGTTTCTAGAAAAAATGAAAATTTCTTCAGTATTTTCTTATTGGTTAGAATAGAACACATAATTTGAATGAGGTTTTTTGCTTTAACATTTTAGCTTAGCGAATACATTGACACTATCATGCCGCTTGACAAATCTAGTTTGGTCTAAATCTACTAACCGTCGCTTAGTTTTTTCAGACGCATACAGCAAAACGGTATCACTCAGAAGTTCTGTATCAAAAGCAATTTTATTGAAGAATTTTGTAACTTCTCTGTGTATTGAAATCGAATTCTTTAGCAAGACGATGATTTGTGCAGTGGACGTATCCGTATCACGACAAATGGACGCGGAAATTTGGACGCGCGACAGAAGGACGCGGACATTTGGACGCATCGATATTTGGTCGCAACGTCATTTGGGCGTAGCGATATTTGGTCGCAACGTCATTTGGACGCAGACCATTACGTACACCGAATAGATACGTAAACTTTCCTTCGCACTTTTTTCAGGCTTAGGACTGGCAGTACTTGTACTGGCGTGTTTAAAAGTTTTTTTTTGTGTATTTTGTTTTATTTAAATTATTTCATGTTGCAAAACATTCGGTCATTTTGCTTCTAATTCTTTTTATTTTATTTTAATTTTTTTGGTGGAGGTTTTTCAAAATGGTATATTATCTACACTTGGAATTGAAAGTTATGTGAAATTCCTCGTAGATATTCCATAATTGGACGGTTTTCATAGTCAGCAACTATATTTTTATGCGCTGTGCTGTCTTTATACACTTTCCTTTGTAAGACTATGTTGCTTGCTATTAATTGCTCTATTTTCACACAATTGATGCTGTCCTCTTTTTTTAATGCTTTTATAAATCGCCAAATACATGGATGCCATCCTTCTACCGCATTGTTTGTTCGTGGCAAATTTTTCACCACGTTTGAATAAACATTCCACATGTTTATTGGAAATAGTGGTTGTCTTCGTCGTCTTCTGTCTAAACGATCTATCCAAGTATCTTCGAAATAATTGGTGACTAGTAATAAAATATTCTCATTATCAGTGCAAACCTCACTGTCTATTAATTCCTCGTAAAAAGCAATTACGTGATCCTCGGGTACGAAAGCTAATGCCGCTAGTTGTTTTAATTGCAAGGCAAAATCGGGATCGTTATTGTACCTTCGTTGTAATCCTGCTTCTTGGATATGTTTCCATATACATTGGGTAAAGTGGAAAAAACAACCACATAATGTAGCTTCTGGAAATTGACCTCCCACGGCATTAATAGCTGCTCTTTCAAAATCGGCCATAACAGTAATCGGTTGTAATCCTGGTTTCAACCTTTTAAGATTTTCAAATAATCGTGTATACGTGCCTTCAGCTTTGTTGGGGAGCAATGCATACACCGTTGGGATTACATTATTGTATTGTACACCATGGATATTATATACTTGCTGGAAAAGCGGTGGAGCGACTTTAAAGGTGCCATCCATATACCAATGTCTGCTATGCTCCATATACGATAAATTTTGTTCAGTGGAAAATAGCAGAATGCGATCTTCACCTGGACCACTGTGAAATAGGAGGAACGGTTTCCCTCTGCTGTCTTGTAGGTATTCATCTGGAATTACTAGCTCCATTAAACTTCTGGGAGTTGCCGGCGCACCTTCTTTTTGTTTTCTAATACGTTGTACTGTTCGCTTCATAGATAACACCGAAGGTAATTGCCCTGCTGCTGCACAAGATGTACCTTCTGCTACAATGGCCAACACACCTTGAGTTGTTATTTGCAAATCTTTGGCTGCTGTTTTCATTTGGTTTATGGCTCTTCTAGCTTCTATGTTAGCAGCATCAGCAACGTGATTGTGACTAGTACTTTTCACGACTTCTTCGTCCAACGTATGTACGCGACCGGGACACTTGGACTTGTTGAAATTAACGCATTTCTAAATTATTTTTTCACCGCTAATGCGTTCTTTTTTATGAATAAATCCTTCATACAGAAGGA
Organism: Aquatica leii; assembly: GCA_035610365.1. Taxonomy (NCBI): domain Eukaryota; kingdom Metazoa; phylum Arthropoda; class Insecta; order Coleoptera; family Lampyridae; genus Aquatica; species Aquatica leii. The sequence continues at coordinate 108,269,661 of CM069432.1, forward strand.
TATTGTTGCCTTTTGTACTTTTTACAAATTGAAGCACGATCCTTGCAACACGAGCAACGTAACGACTGTGAGCTATATTGCAAGTCAGTTGCATTATATACACACTATTTTAAATACTCCTTAATGATGCTTATCAAATTTCTAATTATCTATAGAAAGGTAATTTGTATTTAACTACCTACCACATTAGATTTAAAGGGCTTCAATTACAGGATACCACATTTCTATTCAATTTAATTACCTAAGTGTAGGCGATTATTATTAATTTGGAATGACTTGTATTACTGTCCAGATCCTGCTACACAAAAGCATTAATGTTTTATTATATAAAAAATACCCCAATACATTAAATCTACGTTCGATGTGTTTGCGTTCAAATGTCGCCGCGTCCAAATGACATTGCGACCAAATATCGCTGCGTCCAAATGTCCGCGTCTTTTTGTCGCGCGTCCAAATTTCCGCGTCCATTTGCCTATTTATAATTGCTGCAGCAGCAAGTTTTTCCTAGCTAGTATCTTTGTTTATATACATATTAGTTAGACAATGAGATAGCTTTATATGGAAGCTGATTTTTTATTCATGTTAAATGGCGATAGTAAAAACAAGGTAATAATTAAATGCAGAGCCTCAAACTGTTTTTGATTATTAAAAGATGGCAAACGATGCCGGCACAAGTACGCTACTTACACACGCTATTAGCGTAATAGCGAAAGCTTCCACGGCCGGAGTCTATACTAAGATAAGAACGTCTTTCGGGTTTGGACCGTGTCAATGTTGTAACCGAAGTTGCCAACGAAGAACTCAAACAAACAACCGAAATCTAACTAAACACTGCTCAAAAGTTAGGTAATCAACTTGTGAACCAAGCCAGATTCTAAACTCAGAAAAGGTAAGAAAGAAAACGATAAACTTGAAAAAGCAAACGAAAATCTAACAAAGAACCACTACAGAGTTAGGTAATCAACCAAAGTTTGGTTTAGGTATGTTGACGACACGTTTATTGTTTGACCTCATGGTCATCTCAAATTGTCTAAGTTTCTTAATCATCTTAACAATTAACACTTGGATATCAAATTCACTATGGAAATCGAAAGTAATGGTTCTCTCCCATTTCTTGACGTTCTTGTGACTCGCAAGCCCGACGGATTTCTGGGCCATTCTGTTTATCGCAAACCCACCCATACTGATAGATACCTTCATGCTTCGTCTCATCATCATCCTGCACAGAAACGTTCTGTTATTGAATCTTTGGTTCATCGTGCTTTTTCTATTTGTCAACCTAAGAATCTAGACTCGGAACTCTGTCATCTTACTAGAACTGTAGTGAACAATGGTTATATGAAGCGAGATATTCATAGAGTTATTAATCGTCGTCTACATCCACGTACTCGATTACCTAAGGACATTTCTACTCCCGAATCCAATCCGAAATTGGCTTTTTACCCTACATTCACAAGGTTACAGATCAAATAGGGAAACTTCTTCGTAAGAATGGTATCAAACCTATTTTCAACTCGACAGGCAAAATCTCTCAGATTCTTCTTTCTCCCAAGGACAAATTTCCTACACTTTCATCTCAAGGTGTATACCAAATTCCTTGTTCATGTGGTTTAGTCTACATTGGTGAGACCGGTCGTTCCGTCATTACTCGCATTTCAGAACATGATCGTTGTATAAGGAAAAGGCATATTTCTAAGTCTGCGGTTGCTGAACATCATTTCACTACAGGTCACAAGATAGATTTTGATAACGTTTCGGTGATTGCCAAATCTCAATTCTTTTTTAACAGGAAAATTCGAGAAAGCATAGAAATCATCAAACACCCCAATAACTTCAATCGTGATGATGATTTTGAGCTGTCCCCTCTTTGGTTCCCGGTCATTAGTCCTTTATCGAAAACACGCCCTCGTTCAACCGTAACCCAATCAGAGTCGAGCCGTGACGATACTTCTTTATATACGGAGACTATTTCTTTTTAAGTCACTTCTATGGAGTTTAGAATCTGGCTTGGTTCACAAGTTGATTACCTAACTCTGTAGTGGTTCTTTGTTAGATTTTCGTTTGATTTTATAAGTTTATCGTTTTCTTTCTTACCTTTTCTGAGTTTAGAATCTGGCTTGGTTCACAAGTTGATTACCTAACTTTTGAGAAGTGTTTAGTTAGATTTCGGTTGCTTGTTTGAGTTCTTCGATTTCTCTTACGCTCTAATGAAGGCCCTTACGAAAGTGCGCGAAACGTTGGCAACTTCGGTTACAACATTGACACGGTCCAAACCCGAAAGACGTTCTTATCTTAGTACACGCTATTAGCGTTTATTCTTAAAACTCTGAGTTTGCAAAAATAATTGGTACACTTTAATTTCTGTTTATAAACAAAATGTATAGAATGAATAAAATCCTGCAAACGTTTCTATAAAAATTCTTTAAAAGTTTGTTTCATTTACTTTTCAAGAAGATGTGCTAATTTAATTTTTTTTTAATTTTTTTTTTCTACTCAAAAGGCACATAAAATATAATATCTTATTTTTGCAGTGTTATTTATTTATTCGAATATTTTGACTGATCCACGAAACGGTACATTGTTTAAATATTTGTAAATACGTTATCTTCGAGAATTAACTTGGAAAGCATTGTGATAACGTTATTTTGCATTTATTTTTAGTGTCAGCAAATTTCTAAGAAGAATTGTGTAGTTCTTAGAACAGTGAATTAAGCATCATAACTTTGTTTTAGATTTCTTTTTATTAACGGTGTCAACAAACTATTTAATGCTACATATCCGTTGACTTAAAATGTTGCTTTCTTTATAACGTTTTATATTTTTTTTTACTTGTATTGACGCTTTGATTTCACCTTTTTTCTTTTTACATAGTGCCAACTTATGTTACTACTACTGTTTTTAATACAAATCTCACTTAATCTAATTCCTACTCTATCTAATTTCCCATTAGTACAATCATATCCTACAATTCGTATAACCTGACGACTAATCGTTACGATTTAATAAAGACGTTAACACACTTCCGGGTGGCCGTTGTAGCAAGTGGTCGTTGTAGTCTATACCCATCGATTTCGTCATCATTCGATGATAACAAATCTTTTAAATCATTTATCAAGTTACCGCGCTGGTTAATGCCAAATACTAACAGACTTGGAGTAGTTCCCGTAGATTTGCTTAAGGTATTATTAAGACTAAATTCTACCTCATTTAAGACCTTGACCCATCTATCTACTGCCGGGGACACCTTTGCTAGCATTGGGGGCAACACTTTATTTACGCACTCCACCGTTGTCGGTTACAAATTCTCGCATAGATTAGATGTAAAGGCCGAACACCTATCTGAAATGAGCCGCTTCGGTATACTAAAACTATCGCAAAATGATGTAAGGTATTTAATTTATTCTTTAGCGTCTACCGTTTTACAAAAGTATAACTGTAAACTTACTGAATCCGTCAATTATCACAAATATGTGTTTTTTCCGGAAACATATTTTTCTACGCCTATGTGATCGAATTCATCATGATACTTGTGTGAAAAATAGCATTTTCCATAACAGTGGGAATGCAAAACAACAATTTTCCCTCATGTTTACGATACATTAATCCGTTTTTAAGTTTATACAAGCTACTTTCCTCTCTTTCTAATGACTTGCTAATTAACTTTAACTCCAAATCTACATCTTGTTTATATGCTAGATTATGTTCTAACGAATTATACTCTAAAATCATTACTTCCTGAACCCTACTTAGTGCATCTACGTGAGACATACCTTTGCCTGACCTATGTTCTATAGTATAATCAAAATCAGGCAAGAGCACTTCCTTTTTACTAAGGTTAGCTTAATACTCTCACAATCAGTTACTATTTTAAATTTTATACCTTTTAAGTACGCCATAAATCTCTTGATCGCATAAACTAAAGCTAGACATTCAAGCTCATAACTGTGATATCGCGTTTCACAGTCATTAGTTCTTCTGCTAAAATAACTGACTGGGTAAAACTTTTCGGAGTCTTGCCTTTGCATTAAAACCGCGCCGAATCCCACAACGCTCGCGTCACAATGCAGCTCTGTCTCCGCTACCACCGAGTATAACGCTAAGATCGGTCTACTTATTAACTACTCTTTAATGCGCTCCATAATTTCTAACTCAACTTCTCCGAACTAAAATTTACTATTTTTCTTTATCATACTATACAATGGTTTTGCCAAAGTAGAGAACTCGACTATAAACCTCTTAAAGTATTCTGCTAACTCTAAAAACCTTTGTAAATCTTTTACATTTTTAGGAATCGGATATTCCGCGACAGCCTTAACATTCTCAAAACTTGGGAGTATACCACCTACGCTAACTTTATAACCTAAATACTGAAACGCTCGCGAAGTTGTTGTCGGCGCCGGCGTCTAGAACTTTCACGAAAGAACAGAAAATTTTCGAAAGATAGCGGAAATATATAAAAGCGATACAAACGAATCATAGGTCAGTTATTCGAAGTCGGCAGTGTTAAGAAGATGTTTAAGTAAATAAGTGATTAACGCGTGTGTTCGAGATAAATATAACGGAGTATAAACTTACGTGTCTTTAATGTAAACAAGTGTCAATTTTAAGATAAACAGAAGTTATCCGCGGACATTATCTTTCGAATGATTGTACTATATAAATTAGTGTAAGTCTTTTTCTTAAATATCGTTAGATTTAATTAGTTCGTGTATTTATAAATGTGTAAATACTTTGTGTATAAATAAGTTAGTTAAAAGCAACACTTACTTATTTTTAACTCTAATAAATTGTCTACAAGGACTTGAAAAACCTCATTCAAGATGATAAGATTCTCTTTGATGGTAGTTATAGCTACCATAATGTCATCAGTGTTCTAAATAGATAATTTTTAAATTATATAGATACCGATACATTTTTTTTTCTTTCAAAAATTATCTAATATTAGATAATAGATAAACGATTCAAACTTTATATAGATCACAGATAATATATGAAATAATCTAGGTAGTAATAGCGATAGATGTAGTTAATTTGAAGAGCTACTATGGAATGCGGGAAATTACTGATAAAGATAAATATTGTAAACGAAATTTTACGGTCAGTGATTTTTTTTATTATATACATATTATTTAAATAATTGAAATAAAAAATTATATATATACAGATACATATAGCTTATATATTTTTTGATAGTATCTAGATACATATAAATAGATAGAAAATATGAATCTAGATTAATTTATCTATATGAATCTATATAGATAATTTACAAGACTGAATGTCATCCAGGTAAACCACTATTTTTCCTTGTTGCATTAACTTGGAAATACCGAATTTACGAATCTAGCGAATATCGATGGACTTCTGCAAAATTCAAAAGGCAATTTAAGGAACTCGCATTGCCCATACGGGGTTGCAAATGAAAAATACTGGGTACAATCTTTTCTTATTTGAGCATTGTAAAACGCATCCTTCATATTTACTTTACTAAACCAATGTTTACACTACATGTTATCCAACTGTTCATCACTGTTCGGCATAGGAAAACGGTCTTTGACTGTAAGCTTTTTAGCTCTCTAAAATATACGCATAGCCGTTTGCAACCGTTTTTCTTATTAACCAACACGATGGGGGACGAGTATTCAGACAAACTTTCTCTAATTATTTTTTTATTTAATAGATCATATATTATTTTTTTTGCTAGCTCTTGCTCGGTATACGCGAGTCTATGAGGCTTAAAATTAATCATATTTTGAAACTTTTTCCAAATCAACATTTTGACCTGTACTTAACTGATAATCTAAATTCTCTTTTCTTCCAGTATCAATCAACATGATCTACTCTACTACACTTTTAAAACAATCTTTTCCACCAACTGCATTCTGCTTATCATTAACAATTCTTAACTTATCAATACAAAACTGAGCACTAATCAATGGGTTTGAGATGAAGTCTCGCTCTACTAAGCAATCATGACTCATAGCATCATCATCAACTATACAAAAGTAATATCTACGTTATCTATACTAAAAGTATGTCTAAACGTACTTATTATGTTTACAACAGTATTGTTTATACCTGTGAACTTATCTGCGGCTATATACGAATGTCTATGTTCCTATGGTATAAACTTAGATTTAATAAGTGATACACCATTTCCTGAGTTAAATAATGCTTTTAATTGGTGACAGTCATCTCCAAATTTCCTCTCAACTGGTATATAATACGTAGGTACTATCTTTCTACTGTGTTCCACTACCATTGTTGAACGGTCTGCTGACACATTCTCACTTCTTGACTTAAGCTTAGGAAATCGTTCCTTAAGTGCCCTCGTTCTTAGCAAAGAAAACACTTCTGATTTGGGCATTTTGATGCAAAATGACCTCTTGCTTTACAACTAAAACATTTCACTTGTTTAGCCTCTTTGCTCACCGGAATTGTCGATACATTTGCCGCCACAGCAGAATTGGGTGGTACTGCTCTTGATACTCCACGTTCAAAGTTACTTAAACTGTTAATTGCCACTAAGAGGTCCTCCAATGACTTAAACCTATTCATCCGAGCTTGCGACTGCAGAACTCCATTGTTAAATCCATCTATCGTGTATTTGACCATGTTCTCTTCAGAGAGATCTAGCTGGTTGCCCAACAGCGCTTTATCGTGAAAGTAGGTTGTAAAACTTTCATTTGTCTTCCAGCTACGACCATCACTTTTACGTGTTAAACTTATTTTGCTTTCGTGTCGACTAAACATTGGAATCATAAATACTGCTCATATGTCATCACTGTATAAGATGGCTTAGATTGAAACCACGCTAAAGCTGTTCTCTTCAATTTAGTTGCTAACACCACTACCATGACAGCATCAGTCAACTCATGTGCAACCCTGATTGTATCTACATATTCTTTGAAACCGAATTGTAGCATCTTCGTAACTGGACCTACTAAAGTCAGGCAACAATGCCGCAATCTCTGCATTACTGATTCTCTTTGTGTCTTCATACACGCTTGATAGCCGTTACTACCAAGGATATTAATTCTTCAACTGAAACATTCACATCAGCCGTCGTTCCTCCTGAACCACCAGCTACGCCATTATCATCGCCCACCCTCTTATCTAAAGCTCCACGAACTTCCTCAACGGCTCTGCCAGCACGTTTAATCGGCATCCTGTACTTATTTCAGCAGTTTTCGTCAATCTCGAAACATCTTCACCTCAAGCACAACTGCAAATGTAACCCCACACCTTAATTGTTGGAAACGATCTCTGGGTTTATTGCAGATACTTTTAAACAAAATTATTTTCGGTCGAGATATACATTTTCATTACTCAATCGGTACATTTTATTTTTATCCAGTATTTCCACCTTGTTTCTTTTTACATAGTGCCAATTTTTTAATACAAACTCACTCAATCTAATTCCTACCCTACTTAATTTCCTATTAGTACAGTCCTATTCTACACTTCTATTAGGCGAATGATTATGTTTCTCAGAATACCAGTTGTTTACGTAGGCCGAATTTCATAACATAAGTGTTATCGTGCATAGATATAATTTTCTTTCAAGGTTATTTTACATGTAATAAAAAAATAAACATGTAAAAAAACTGTATTTTTATAGATTACTGTAAGAGAATATACTGATCTGTAACTTAGAAATCTGTAATATTTATAAAAGCAGCGCCAGATATGTCAATTTTGCGTTTGCATCCAAAACTACTAGCGTTTTGTATCCAAATAATTTTAGCGCAGTCATTGTATAACTATAATGTATATAATCAAGGCTAGTACTTTCTAATTGGTTGACGAAGTCGAAGTATTTATAATCTAAATTTTAAAATTCAGATTATATTAATACAGCACAGAATTTTTAACCTGTTTTTTTTTACAAAATTAGTATGGTAGGTACTATAGTTGTTTGAAACAAACTATATCCTCTTTACAGTATAGTAAATATAAAACTTTAAATTTAGAGGATTTTAAATTTACTTTTCTAGAGATGTAAAATAAACTGCTATGTAGTTGGTTAAATTAAAAAGAAAAAATAAAAAAAGAAACGAATAAATAAAAATCGATCACAAAATATGCTAAATCGCAAACAGTTTATTACTGATATCATTTGTACAAGGACGACAATTTGATATTTTTAGCAATTTCTTAATAAATACAGACGTAGTATCAAAGTTGTTGGCTGTCAACCCTAGTAAATTATTTGGTGTAATTTTTGATTTGATTTTTCCAAATATGTACCTTCTTTATAAAAATAATTTAATGTTCTATTTTTGATATTATTTCTTTTATTTGCTCGTTTGTTAACTCATTTAACATCTTAATAGAAATTTCATTTTCTATAACGAAAAAAAAAGGAAATCCGTTTTACACAAGTTTTTGTGAACGGAAATTTTTTTTAATATTGCCTCAACTAATTGTTACTTCTTAAAAATCGCTTTCCAATACATTTCAGTTAATTTAATAGTTTTACAATATCCAACTCCAGCAATATACAGAACTATCAAAACGTTATTAAGCAATAGTAATGGAGAAAAACCGATAGCACTATCGATAACTATCGTTAGTTTGAAGTTGACTATCCATAGTGAGCGATAGTGGTAAAAACCAACAATTTTCCGAAAAGTTTATAATAAAATATGTATTAGAGTATACTGTACCGCTTAAAGCTTGCGCGATTTGGTCTTTACAAAAACCTAGCATGACGTAGAATGGGGTTTTGCTACCTTTGGCGCAGAAAAATGAGCTAATAGGTTTCTATCTGTATCTACATCTTCAATCTCATCTGTATAGATTTAATTAATAACAAGACTGTTATGTTCTGTTTCCGAAAAGTGTCTGAAGGTTAAAAAAAATGAAGGAAACTCCTGGAAGCGATATGAGGATAACGATCCGGATATAAATAGAACCTGCAACAAACGAGGGGATTCATTGTGTAATCAGTGCGAGTGCAGTTTAGTGACCTTTACGTTATCGTATACGCGATAGTGAAAAATAAATAGTGTCGAAATAAATCAATTATTAGTGAGTTATTGTTTGTTTGTAAATATTAGTTATTAGTGTTTCTAATTCTTTACGGCAATTTAGTTTTAGCTTTTAATTCATATTTGTTCATTTTAATTTAATTATTTTAATTCACAATTCATTTTATTTTGTTTAATTATTTGTTAACTGTATTTAGCCCTTAGTTTCTAATAATCGATTTTAAATTCACGTTACAATACCATATTAAATATTTATGTATTATAGGACTCCTTGTAACTGTTGCTTCATTGCAAGAGGAGATTACAAATGCGGTATATCTCATTTTAGTAAAAGCAGTTTAAAACGATTGTATCACAATTTTCCATTATGGATAAACCCCGTGTTGTCGTTATTACACAAGCTGAGCTTTCGTCACGCGTCGCAGTGGACATCTTCAGAGCCCGGAACAAACAGATTGATTGCGCCGTGAAGTTTCGCTGTTATAGACCGGCCTCATGAGCTTGTCACGGGCTCTGAAGATGTTTACTGCGACGTGTGACGAAAGCTCAGCTTGTGTGATAACAAGACGGCAATTATCCAGAATGGAAAATTGTGTTAGAAATGCAGCTCGTGGAAACCTGAATTCTACTATCGTTTAAAACGATCGTTACCGAACATTTAAAAAAAAATTCAATATTAAATCTAATGTTTTCATGAAGTTGAATTAATTTGCGAATTAAGAGTCTTCTGTTTGTGACACGTGTAACTTTAAAATACAAGTTATTGATAAAAATAAATATTTGTAATGTTTGTTTAATGGACACTTTCATCGAGCTTCTTGGATTTATTCAAATGCATTTTTCTGCAACATCTTGAACTATTGTAACCATTGGCAGTAAAAACTCCTTTAACTCGACTTACAACGATTTGCTTTTACTTTTCAAATTCTAAAATAAATTAATTTTAAGGTAACAAAGTTTAACTATGATTTACTTACAATTTTAGGTTAAAATAGTTTTTTAAAAAACGATTTGAAGTTTACATCCACAATAATATGTTTATTCAAAATTACAATAGTAATTTTGTGTGCGTTATACCTAAAGTTTATTTTAAAATGATTATTTAAATAAAATTGAACAACAATCGTGAAGGTAGGTTAAAAACAAAGATTGCCCAGCTCACGTTACGCCGCCTAGTTTAGAAATACGTAAACAAAATTTTATCACACATTTGTATGCGATGAGTCATACACAACTCTACTTGGTCCAGACTTATAGGAACCTGAGTTTACTTTAATTTTTATAGGTCGATTGAATAAGTTGCGAGGGTTATAATAATATTGTTAACCGTGGTTTATACACACTTCTTTCAACTACTAGAATTACTAAAACTTTTTTTATTTTAACTGCTAATAATCAAAACTTATTGCATTACACATATGACTGTTTCTTTCTCTAGGTATTGTTTTCTGTGGAGCTATTATATTTATATATACTATATATATTTCATCAACTTTACTGGCATTTTTTTCTAATTCAGAAAGAGCGGTTCATCGTCGTGTGCTTTATTTTCCTTTCAATAGACGTACCAAAAACATTAAGCCCCAATTGCATAAAGAATTTTTAACTTTGGCGATGTAGTTAACTAAGTAACCATGTCGTTAAGTATCGTTATTGGTCGTACAAAATCATTTGTTTTGCTGGCGACATTGTCAAATCAATAGCTATGATTTAGTTAACAATGGCGTCAGCTAATAAGTATGTTAAAAGAAAAATATGCTTACATCTATGTGTAAAATAAATACTTTCACAAATCATAAACTTTTATCTCTTAGACGATGTCAACTACACAGACGAAACAGTGCGTAGTCTGGTAGACAACTGTTTATGATGTAAGGGATAATATAATTTTTTTACCTAAATTTTATTTGCCAAGTTATCTTTTGGCGCTTTGATACTTCCGGACAAGTACCAAGTAACTGTCTTAATATTCGAGAAGGTTACATTGAACTGATTTTTTATGTTATCATTAAACTGATTTGTTATGCTACCTTTCTTTGACCAAGCTTACAAAAACGTACAAGGTATAGTCTAATGAAACAGTATTTCGGCGCTAATATTTAAAACAGTTTTTAAAATTGGCCAACAAGCAAACGAGTAGTACTCGAGTGCATAATTGGTTGCAAAAGTTGTAGTTAAAAACAAAGTTCGTATAAAACATCTTTTTGCGAAATTCCATATGAATTCAATTGGGTTTAAATCACAATGGTAAGGAGGCAATCGAACAACAGTATGTCCATGCTCACTTAGTAATTTATCAACAAATTAACCTTTTGATGAAGGATGCTGCTTGACTAAAATTAATAATTCTGCTTTTCGCATTTTAGTTGTGGTAGAAATTCCATTTGCTTCCAACCACGAACGAATGTCTTCTTTACACTGAGAGAAAGGTTTGTTTCACAGAACACTAAATTTATTACTCTAAAACAAATTGTGTAATTGAATATGGCGAAATAAAGATAGTGTTTAGTAAAAATAAACCAGCAGTTTGAAACATATTTTTTAGTTAATTTTAGCATGTCTTTGTTTCAATTTAATATAAATTTATATTAAGAAACTGCAATATTTCAGATAATATAATTAATTGTTAAATTAACTAATATTTCTTTAATGTAACTAAATGATCTAGTTACCATAACAAAATATTTCCTTGTTAGAAATACAGAAAGACTTGCATCACGTGAGAATATGTTTGTCACAAATAAACTAAACTTACTAAACCCTTCTCCGAAATATATATAAGATTGTTTTTAGTAAATATATTTTTTTAGTTACATGAGGTACATAATGGTTACATCATCTTATCATACATTAACGCATGGCAACGTTTAGCGCATATAAAATTTGAAGAATCTAACTATAATTAATGAAACTGGAACCCAGATACAAAAGTAAAAACACATTTACTCCATTATTGCATCATGTGTTCATTCATTGTTATGCCAATTTTGGAAATTAACATTAGATAAAACTAGCTAATTATATAGTTGCTCACACACGTTATTGTTCATAGCTTGAATAATTGTACATAAAAACTAACGCACAAAATGATTCCTAAGTTAAAACTTCACTCACAGAAAAATACAAATTGCAATGGATTTATGCTATTTATGCATAATTAATATTTACGTTATAGACACGTAGGCACGACATTATAAGTAGTAAAGATACCTATGTTTGTAGCTAATAAATGGTTTATTGTTAGGATTAAATTATTTTGTGGTGTTATCAAACCATGGTTTGTTTGGCTGAATGTGAAAACTTCATGATTCAACGTTATATTGGATAGTGGAAAGTAAGATGCTGTTGGTACAAAACAACTGCTCTAAATGAAGGGTTTCGTAATAAGAAATAGAGCAATTGTCTTTGTTTAATAAAATTTCAATGCATCTAAATAAAAGAATAATTTTGCCAATTTTACCATTTCAAAATCCGTATTTGTTTGTTATAAGAATTGCATTTCTCTCAATGTACGATTGCTTTGAGTCGGAGGTTTGTTTATTTGTTTTTAGCGATAAGGTGCATTATCCATTACGATGAGACCATTAGGGGGTAGATTTGGAACAAGTTGCTTCTCCAGCCGTTGCATAAAATGTGTATGATTCATATAGTTGTTTAAAAACTCATATGAACCACCTGCATGCACGTTGCCCAGTTTGATCACATTTATAAACACCTGGTTCTTCTGCCGACTGCCAACAGGGGCTATACACTCCGTGTATAAAAAAACGTATATCGGTTTCACACTATCGACACCTATCGGTGCCCCAACGATCTATTTTAAGCATTTTTTATAGAAATCTACATATAGCGCCATCTCATGTCAATTATAATTAATATGGATACTTATATCGTTGCTTATATGCTTATATTTAAATTTTTATAAAAAAAAATATTTGATTTAAAATAAAAATTTATATTAAAATTCTTACAAAATTACATTAATACATAACAGTCATAAAACATATACATACATATAAACAAGTTTATAAATAGAGATTTCATATATTAAAAACAATTATTTAGATAATCAATTTCTAGTTATTTTAATAATTACTATGTGAATGACAACAAAAAATAAACAAATTAATTATAATATGTGGCTATTTTCAATATCTATGCGAAAGTATAAGCTCGTTAGAATCGCTTCAAAGTCCCCACATATAATTTACATATTTCATTATCTATTACATCTATTTATATAATACTTGATAATGCAATTTATAGTTTAATGGTAAATTTAAAAAAAATTTAATCAAAACAAAATTTGGATACTCATCTATTGAAGAACGTTGGGATCTGCCAGTATCATTTCCACCAACTTTTATGCTGTCTGATAAAGTAGATACTCGATGATGAATACCAAAAGATCCCGATGCAGTTGGTTATTTCGCATGAGCCACAGTGCATTAGCAACAAGTCGTAGTGCTTTGTTTTAGGTTTACTGAACCTTTTCGATGTAGCTCTTCGCCGTGTACCATGCTAGTAAGGTGTACATCATATCGGGCCGTATCAACCTCTTGTAGACTAGCAGCTTGTTCATGCCGTTCTTACACATAATCGAGCATAGCTTGGGTGTGATTGCTGATGCTCTCGCTGAAACGTTGTGCAGACGGTTTTACCATGGCAGACACTTATCCAGAACGAAGCTTAAATACTTTGCTTTGTCTTTAATTAAATACTTTACTTTAACAGTTTTTTAAGTAACATTTTATTGAGGTTATGCCGCTTTCATGACATGTGACTTGATTTTACAATTTTAGTTACAAATTTAGTGATTTTACTAAAAGAAGCAATACATTTAGTTTCTAACTATAAACGTTATATAGTTGATATGGGGCACCAATAGGTGGCGAAAAAGTCGCACCTTTTTGGAAATTTATAAGTAAATACCCCCTGACTGCCAACACTTGTTACACTTGACGGATGAATGTAGGTTTCATCTAAGTACACAGAGAAAAAGGTTTATTTGAAATCAGAATATTATTTCTTTCTTCGAAATATATTTGTGTTGGACCAAAACAAAATTAGTTGTTAGAAATGAATGGATTTATTTGATATATTTATTTAATTGTTTTGAATTCAAGTAACTACATATATTTCACTGAAATAAATAAAAGACCTAAAATAAATGTTTATTTAAATTTCACAAAGAAATTAAAAACATTAATATAATGCGATGATTTTTTTAATGTAAAACAAAATTTATTTGAAATAATTGCAACCAGATAAATTTATATTTATTTAAACTAAAATTATAATTTTGTATTCAAATAAATATTTATTTGAACAAAGTGTCACGTGATCTATTATAACCAATAGTGTTGCAATCTGCTGAAACCTGAAAATTTACAAGCAAGACATCTTATATTATCTTTGGGTAACATATATGCACGACACCCAAATGATTCTTGCTTATGTAATTTATGTGGTTTATGTTTTGTAGTGAATATAATAGACACAGACGAATACTGATAGTGAATAGACAATGGAAGAATTTCTGAATAAAAATAATTTAGAACATTTGCATAAGATTTTTAACGGTAAGTAAATTTATTACTAAGAATTAAGTCATAATTAAAAACATTCATGACATACAGACTTACATATGCCATTTTTCTCAATTTAATTAATACAATTTACTGTGTACACAGAGAAAAAAAATGTTTCGTTCAAACAAATTTTATTTAGTTTAAAAGAATCTGTTGTTTCTATATGGGGAAGAGAATATTTGTTTGATTTCTTACTTTTATTTATTTGATTTTCTGAAACAACTCTTTAATTATGTTAAAACGAAATTTGTGTTGATTGAAAGAACAAATTTTGGTTTCAGTTAAAAAAATATTTAGTTGAGATAAATTAATTTAGTTTTAATTTTTATAATGAAACAATTTGATGAAGATAAACATTTATTTGAGGTAATAAAATTATTGTTTATTTCAATTATATACTAGATTTTACGCTATGCACTACTTCTTTGAATTAAAGATACATTTTTTATTTTTTTGAAAGTAACTAGGTATCTCGTTTAATAAAATATTTCTTTTTATTAAAAAGTTGAGTTCTTTGTTTGAACTCTATGGGATTTTAAACCAAAGAAAGGTTGTTTTCAGTAAAAATCGTATATATTTACAGAATGTCATGTATTTAATGAAAAAAATAACGTACAAATCAAAATACAACAAATCATTGCATAATACCTATAACTTGACTACCGTCAGCAGTGTAATGTATGTTCAAAGGCATTTTATTAAAAATTTCATTCTTAAACATTAAAACCCACTCAGATGGCGTATTATTTTCGAAGTCAAATTGAAGTTCATACCACTCTTTATGAGAATTAAAACCAAGGACAAATAAAGGCTGCAGTATAAAACATATCGCATTGTCAATAATAATTATGTGTTTTATAATACCAAATTTGGGAATATCATCATCAGACATTTGTAGCGCAAAACCAAGTTTATATATGATGTTATCAGTTTTCAACCAAGACACGCTGAAAACATTTTCGAATAATTCGGCGTTTTAACAAGAGAGATATTGCATCATAATGAAGTAAAAGAGAGATATCATTCACTGGCCCATAATCTATATCATTTGCAAAACCTTTTTTACTTATTACCCTATATGAAAAGCGTAGTTGCTGTTTGATAGCTAAGGTGGCTAAAATGTTTTTTCTTGAAGTTACTACATTGCATAAGACTTCAAAATTTTGTGGAAAGCTTCATAACGCATTGTCCACAAGTACCTAGGAGGTCCGGCATTTAAAATGAATTTAGGATAGTGTAGTAACATGTGGTGTTTAGGCTTTAACGGGTCCATAAACAATTCACAATACAATGTGTGATGTTCCTCAA
Organism: Aquatica leii; assembly: GCA_035610365.1. Taxonomy (NCBI): domain Eukaryota; kingdom Metazoa; phylum Arthropoda; class Insecta; order Coleoptera; family Lampyridae; genus Aquatica; species Aquatica leii. The sequence continues at coordinate 108,285,553 of CM069432.1, forward strand.
TTAAATAAGTTAAATACTGTACGGTATCCTTAGATATAACTCTACTTAACAAAATGTATAAAATTTGGTGCAAATTTGTATACAACTGCCAGCATTCGTCATCTTCTGGGACTAAGTCGCCCACTAAGATACCAAAATAGCTTAGAAAAGCCAACATTTCAGATGCACTCATAATGATGTGCTTCTTTTTTAAATGATCTGCTTTCAGTTGCGGTATGGGATTACCAATATCCACTTCCGCAAATTTCTAAAGTTGAATTCTTTTATTGATATTGTCTAGGCTAAAATATTTTTTAACGTTTATTAAATAATTCAAAATATGTGCCATATCATATCTTAGGATACCTTCTAGAAGATCGTGCATTAAGTCAAGTGAAATATTTTTTGTAACATGAAAATAGATAATTCGTGGAATATGCAGGCTTCTTTAATTCCATAAAAAAGAGTAAAAGCATCAGTATTGTGTGTTTCCTTTGTACCAAATGTTAAAATATTCTGTGTTTTGAGTTTTTGCTGTTTCCTTACAAGTTTTGCAAATACGACAAAAAAAGTTTGCTGAAAAACTTTCTTGAAAACCTAATAGTGAATTAAGACCTAAATTGTCGCCAAGAACCAGTACGAGAGTAAAATAAATTTTAATTTCTTTGAAATCTAGGGTAATTGTAATACCTTCTTTTTCTAGAAAAACAAACTCGTTTATTAAATTCAAAAAAGTTTGTTTATTTCCATAAAAATTCCGATCAGAAGAATAAAATAGTTGCGCTAAAAAAATGTTTTCAAGCAAAGAAATATAGTCTATTGGAATACATGCCAAAGAAACATAACATGCACCGATTTTATAAACTCCAGCTCTACTACCCAATGGATTGCAACATTCAAAGTCATCAAAATAAAGTATAAGTGGTAGTACAATTATGTTTTTATCAAAATGATTTCTTGTTGTTTTCCACAAGTTGCCTTAAATGAAACTTGATAATAAATCTGATGAAACAGACATCTCGCTATTGACAAATGTTATAATATTATTAAAAACGTCTGGCAATTCTAAAAAAAATTTTAAAACCTTCCGCAGAGGAATGATTTTTCCTTCCGCTTTCTTAAAAACCAACTTAGATTCATACGGGGTATTAACTTTTTTCAATGTTGAATGTTCTCCTATTTTGAATGTTACAGGTTTTATGTAAGATTGACAATTTTCAAAATACTTTAAAATCAGGTACTCGAAACGAAAACATGTAAAAGTATGTTTAATATTATTAGACACTTGAATAAATTTAAACAAGATATCTTTTGTTAATTTTTCAATACATTCAAATATAGAATCCACGAACTCAGCAATGTGATTTAATACAAGCTGAACTATATTTTGTGATAAAGAAGGTAAACTGTATAGGCGACCCAATAAAAACACGACCTCATTAGTTAAATCTATATTTTGTGGATCTGATGTAGATTTGTCTTTATCTTTTTGTATACTGGGTAAAGTATCATTAGTATTACTACATGTTTGAATACTCGAGACGCTTGCATTATGATTTAAAACTGATGATATTTCTAAATTTGTTTGAGTAACACATAACTCATCATGATTTTTATTTAAATGTTTACGGAGGTCACTGATACTAGAAAAACTTCTAAAACAATTGTCCTGTTTGCATACAAACTGTTGTAGAAGTGAGTGCATTATTTTTTTATGACTTAACAGTATATTTTACTTCGAAAATACGTTATTACAATGAAAACAAATTAATTTAGTTTCCATTCTTAGAAGAGACATATAACGAGTACCACAAACAAAATAGTAAACAGCCTTGCTACTTTTAAATATACCAATAAAATCGATACAGTTGTCTTAAATGTATATTATAGTAGATCTTGAATATAAGGAATTTTTAAATCATTTTGAGTCTTAATTTTATAGATTAACCACTGAATTAAATACCAAATATGCTGGCACTCAAATGGATATCGAGCATCCAGAACATGTATAACTTTAAAGCAAAAATCGACTAACACAGAAATTGTTTTATAAGTATTCTCATTAACAATGACGTAAGAAGCCGAAATACAACTTAAAGTAGACCCTACTAAAATAATATAAGGTTGAATAGTCGTACCTCTTCTATAATTGATATCAACTTTCTCTTGTTTGAATCGTTCTATATCCCCGGGGACCTTTACATGCAGGAAAAATCCATCTCTGCTTTCAGTTTTGGAAGGTTTCCAATGTTTTTGACCTAATCGTGCCCTTCCCTTTACTAGTAGTAAGGAAAATAATAAGTAAAGTTTGATGGAATTTTTTGAATCTAAAAATATTTTTGAATACAGTTTCAATGTTCACACATTAGTGCAAGCATAAAAATTTAGAAATTATTGTATGTAGGTACACATAAAATAATGATAATACCTGTCGTAATATTTTCTTCCAATAACTGCATTAACGTTTCGTCAGTCGCAGTCAAAGTGCTTCGTCTTTTATATAAAATTGCATTAAAAAATGTCTCGAATGCATTTTCTAATTCAGTCACTACTGGTTCATTTTGGAACATGTGATGAAAATCATATGTGACCTTAAACATTACAAGAAACACTGATGTTAAATGTTTAACTCACATATGAATAACACTTACTAATTCAATAGCTAGCTGGTTATTTAAAATGGGCCATTCAATAAAAAATGATTCTATTGTCGTACTGGTATTATTACAAATTTTTCTTATCTCATAAGAATTTTTCCAATGTAATAACACATCTTCTACAGGTTCTCGATTTTGCGAAAGCCAGATTTTACTATCTCTAGCAGTTTGAGAAGGTTCTAAAAAATATATATTTTTTATTATAGTAGTAAGTAAAAATTAAATAATGTTTCTGCGTCACCTTTAATAGCAGCTTCTGATGTATCAACTAGTACCGGTGGAAACTCAATCGTTCTTCTTAAAGCTGTGAGCTTATTTTGGTGTTTGTCTACAAGCTTACCTTTAGCTACCTCAGGTTTGTGAAATCTTGAGTTCTTTTTTTTTATAGGGTTTACAAAGTAGGTTGTCTTTTTTTCAGTAGGTATAATATTAACAATTTCATCAGCGATTCGAGACAGAAGGTCGTTATTTAGTTTAAACGATTTGTTCAAAAAATAAGAAATAATTATTTCACATATATTGTTTCGGTCCCGGCTAGTTAATGGAATGTTCCTAACGTATTTTGATAAAATTGCTCTTCCAATGACATCTCCTTCCAAAATAGTTCTTACATCAAATTTTGCTGTGTCCTGATAAACGGACAAAAAAGAAGAATTTAGTCCACAATCGCTATTACGTAAATCTGTGATTGTTGAAGCCGATCCAATATCGATTTCTGTTGCTTCACTGGTTCCAGGCTGCGGACTGACAACTACTAATAGTGGTGTCAATTCGTCTATTTTTTGAAACTTGGATTTTGGTTCAATACTATCAATGTCCGCGTTACTATCATCTACAAATTGTTGTGTAGCTTTTGAAACTAACAGTTCGTCGTTAGAGAAAGATATCTGCAATAAAATACAATTGTCTTATTAATGTAGGACGGGTAATTTAAAATGCAATAAAATCGTTGTAATTGAATTGCAAAGCTATTTTTGAATCTTGATTATTAAAAAAAGGACATTGTTATAGTTCAAATACTACAAATGAAAGCGAACCGAGCACTTTTTTTGTATGATTTTACCTATATTGTTTAAGGAGGGTCAGTTTAAGTATAATTTTACCTTTATTGCTCAAGGGGGGGGGGCAAACACACTTACAAATTTTTAAAAATGGTCAAAATAAAGTGAGTCGGTCGATGACACGATAAAAATAAAAATTCCAAAATTTCTGAACGTTACCAATTTTTCGTTTGTTTAAGATATTAAATAAAAAAATTTGGGTCTATTATGTTATGATACAGATTACGATAACTGCAAAAACCAACATTGTCAAAAACAAATAGCTACTTCTATAGTCTAGACTATGAACAGCGTAATCGTTTATAATTTAAACAATATGCAACAAGTCTTTATATGAATAAAGTTTTATACCTGATTATTATCACCAGCGTTGCTTGGTGGGTTAATTATTGTAGTTAAGGCTCGCTTGAACTTAATTGATGGGATAAGCAGCTTTATGTGTTCTTCACTAAGTAATGGCAACAAACTAATTTCGTCAATATTTTCATCTAAAAACTCACGATTACTTCATAGTATAAAAACATTTAACAAAATAAATTAAGTGACTTTTAGTTTGAGATTTGATAGTACAGCTAGCGATTTTTGCTGAACACGTGAAATGATCTGATTTGATACATTTACGTAATAACAAACGTGTCTTAAACATCAACATCCATGAAATGTAAGTCTGTATGTCATGAATGTTTTTAATTATGACTTAATTCTTAGTAAAACCGTTAAAAATCTTATGCAAATGTTCTAAATTATTTTTATTCAGAAATTCTTCCATTATCTATTCACTATCAGTATTCGTCTGTGTCTATTATATTCACTACAAAACATAAACCACATAAACTACATAAGCAAGAATCATTTGGGTGTCGTGCATATACGTTACCCAAAGATAATATAAGATGTCTTGCAGAGAGAAGATATACTTAGAGGGGAATCTCCTGTATATAAACTTGGAACACAGTTTATGGCGCCCTACAACGGTTGTGGGGAAAACAAATAGCGCGAATTTTAAACTTAATGTGTGGGTGTGGGTAGCACCCATTATTATTACAATGGTTTATTTTGAATGTTTTCTTGTTTTTAAAATAATAGTTATGAAAATTGTCACTTTTTTATAATTATGCATTAAAAAAAGCGACTTATTTTATATAACATTTTTTATTTGCACAAATACAATATAAATAACATCCAGTTTCATTCGAATCAACACCGTGTGAATATTGTAACAACTTTTCTTTAAAACGAATACGAAAACCTTCAGTCTTTAAATAGTAATAAACGTTAGAATCAAACACGTGTAAAAATAACTTGCATTATTTAGTCGATTTTATTCGAGAAATGCAATTCAGCGTTTTTAGTCTTCAAGGTACGAAAAAGAGGGAAATAAAATTTGCTGTGTTTGTATTTTTTACCGATAATTATTACATAGTGGCCTCTAACGGTTGAGGGGAAAAGTTAAAACGTTATTCCTTTTCTCTCAATTGAAGTTACTCGTCTACAAATACTTAGTTTATGATGTCTTGCTTGTAAATTTTCAGGTTTCAGCAGATTGCAACACTATTGGTTATAATAGATCACGTGACACTTTGTTCAAATAAATATTTATTTGACTACAAAATTATAATTTTAGTTTAAATAAATATAAATTTATCTGGTTGCAATTATTTCAGATAAATTTTGTTTTACATTAAAAAAATCATCGCATTATATTAATGTTTTTAATTTCTTTGTGAAATTTAAATAAACATTTATTTTAGAAGGTCTTTTATTTATTTCAGTGAAATATATGTAGTTACATGAATTCAAAACAATTAAATAAATATATCAAATAAATCCATTCATAACAACTAATTTTGTTTTGGTCCAACACAAATATATTTCGAAGAAAGAAACACCTTGATCAAAATCATTCAATTCAATTTTGTTCACTGCACCAGTTCGACGCTTCTTATCTGGACTTCTTAAGAGTGAGTCTCCGGCAACATTAGATTCTTTACGAATTTTCTTAATAAAACTTGATTGCTCTGTTGCAGCAGCAGCAAGTTCAGAAGCTTTTTCGATTGGATATATCCATTGACCAGCTGCTTTCTGTTTATCGAAGAAATCACTGACATTACGAATAATGTTTCGTGCTTCCGAATAAACAACTTTTCGGGTTCTACTTTCCGTGGATTTAAACTGTAATACTAAATTTAATTTCAATCATTGCTGTTTTTTTTTTACTATAACACAATAAATAACTTTTTTTGTGTTACAAATTAATTAGAAATAACTTTAACCTAAAAATACTTACCAACTGTTTTAAGGGTAAATTGGAATATTTGTTCACAATCTATATGAAAATTCAAATATAAAAGCAAAAAGTAATATGAAAAGCCAGATAACAACGTAAATAGAAACCAAAATGTCAACAAAATTAATACACAAATGCTTATTATTTTAAATGTACTTTAACGAATCGTGCTATATGATTGGTCGACACAATCTGTCCTTTAAGTTAGTTTACATATTTTCCGGGGTTTTTGTAAGCTTGGTAGCACAGTACATATTGTTTTTCGATCATTAGTTTTTTTGTCAATTTTTAATTGTATCTATTCCAGTAAAGTTTTTGAACAACATTTGATCTATCCATCCTTAATTTTGTTAAAAATAGTTGTTTTCCTACCTATGAAAACACAACCCATACAAAGAGCATCTTATTTGCTCATTTTGGCACATACTAAACGAACAACAATTATAACTATTTCGATAATTCCAAAAACAACAATAGATTTGGTTAAATTTATGAATATAATAATGATCATTTTTTCTCTACTTTTGCATTGCTCTGGAAATGTATTCATTACTTTAGCCGTGATCTACAGCTATCTTTATTATTGATAACTACTATGGAAAATGAAATGATTAAAGGCGGGTTGCACAAAGCAAACCAAAAATGTAACAACTGATTATTTCTCAAAACAATTGCTACATAGCCAATGAAACCACGCTTATTGGTGATCTAACAATTGATTTCAGAAATAATCACTTAATACATTTTTGATTTGCTTGTGCAACCCGCCTAGTCTGTCCCACGAGAACTCGAGTGTGACTCATACCTAAAAACTATACGAACAATATAAAATAAACCGTTTTAGCTATCTTCTATAGGGCATTTTAATCTTTTTTTCCATTAGGTATTTTTTGTAAGTATGACAAAGACAACCTAATAATTTGCGTTAATTCACACAGCAATAATTAATGAGTCAAACTCGTGCTGTCGTGGTACAGACTATAGCTTAGAGATGTTAATGAAAATTTTTAAGGCTTTATTTGTTCTTAATGAAAATTTTGTTTTGATTTTGTAGTTGTGTTGCAATAACTAATAAATTTTCTAAAAATTTATATAAAAACTATTTTCTAAGGGATCTCAAAAAAAACTGGTGTGGTCGCCACACGACTTTCTTATAAGGAACTTCTACCTATTTTTTATTTTCAAATTGAAGCAAAACCTCCAAGTCAACAGAATATAGAGAATTCAGAAAACTTAAGTTTATAATTTATTTGCTTAAAAGAAATAATAGTAAAAGTACTAAGTATTACACATTCGATAATTTGTATTTAATTTTTTTTATGCTACTCACTTTGAAGTGATATGTACTCGTTTGTATTGACTTCCTAGCATGCTATAATTTTATTTAAATTTTTCTTCTTCTTTTCATTAAGATATAACCGAAATATAATTGAGGTTATGTTGTCATATCGACTAACCCATTATATTTGTGCGCTTCGATATTGATTTCATTCATACATTTCATCAGTAGAAATTGTTATTTTTAACGTAACTTGCTTTCCCTTCAAGATATGGAATTTTTGTCTAAAAAAATCGTCGCAGGCAGGATTAGAACCTAGATTATATTTGAAATTCATTTTAAATTATAAATCAAATATCTAATAAACTGTTAATGTTAGACATTTTTTTTATTTGAATAAATTGTTAAGAAGAATTATCTATAAGAAATAGTAACAATAATTCGAATAATTTACATACGTACAAAATTATATAAGAAAAACTGTTAAACATGGCGGATATTCACCATGTTCACCATCTAAACTTAAGACACAAGGCACTACTATCTATACCAGCACACAGGACGACTACATTTAAGAGATCTTTCACATATACGGTAGCTTCATACTTGAACAAAATTCCAAACCACTTAAAATCTCTGACTGTAAATGCATTTAAAAAAGCCATGTTTACAGTGCTTTATAAAGAACAGTTTAGTTTAAGAGCATAATAAGTCCAAACTGATAATTTATATGTATAGCTATTAATGAATCTGCACAACCAGTAATTTGTTTATACATTTATATAGTCATACAATAACAATATTTATTAACCTAAATAAGTAAAAGCAAGTTTTACTTTCTCGATACGAGGTTAAGTGGAAGAGCAGCTAACAAGTTTGTCTAACTTGATTAGCTGAACTTCGCCTCATACTATTTTTGTTGAAATTTGTATTTTTACTTTTAAATCATAAAAATAAAGGCATTTATTATTATTATTATTATTATTATTATATACCCACTTCCGGTTTCTTTATCAGACCCATCAACCGAAAGAATATAAAAAGCCAGCTCCATACCAAAATTCAAGTTAATAGCACTTTTGGTTCGGGAGTTATCGTGGGTACAACGTTACACAGGCACACACAGACACCCAAAAATTTTTTGTCACAAATACATTTTTCTGATTCAGACCTTGAAACCTAAAATTCTGCAAAAAAATAGCGATCGCTATATTTTCCTTATAGAAAAGTAATAAAAATACAACTGGTAGCTATCAATAAAATTTAGAAAATGCTTAGATAAGATAATGCCGTTATTCGTACGCTACGATTAAATTAACTCGACTCCTAGTGGTAGACTCCTTTAACATTTAGAGCTGACTAATTATAAAGTGCCCTTAGGGTGGGCTACATTTTTCAAAAAGCTTGTAGATGCCATGAACGTTTTCAAATTTTATTAAAGCATTATGTAGGTAACTACCAAAATAATTTAGAATTAAGAAATAAATTCCGTCGAGCAATGTATATGGCGTGAAGAAACTTTCAAGTTTGTACCTGCATCTTAGCCTCGTTAGTTTTATCGGTTCCATCGGAATAAAACAATAAACATGGAAAACAAAACATTTAATTTTGTCATGACTGAATTTACATTCTAAAAATTTAAGAGTTTGTAGTTTAAAAATTTGGGTTTTGTGATTTTACAAATGGCAGACCGGAAAAAAGCATTTTTAATTTTTTTTTGAATAGTTGAAAAATTTTGCATTTTGCCAATAAAGCAATAATAATTGCGTTTTTCATTAATTTACTACTTTCAATCGGAAACCACTAATTTTTGTTTTGTGTGAATTGAGATTTGATATTAATAAAGCTAATAGAGATATGATTTTTTCTGACATTCATGGGTGATTAACAATAAATGTAAAATAATATTATTTAGATATGTGTAGACGTTCAAAAATACTAGTATCATCTATTATGCTTCAACGGATATGTTCCTTCATTTTATTGTTTTCTTTTCGATAAAACTGTCAACCTTCAACGACAGCCTTACAAATAATTTAAAAAAAAAATTGTACAGTATTTTTTTTGCATTTTTTGAACATTTGTACGACAAATACATAGTTTTACTTACAATACGTCGTGCAACTCTGACCGCTTCATGATTACTGAATTGAAACAATCGCGGGCTACAAACGCGAGAGCCCTTTCGTATGTTAAAACTGCATATGGAATCTCGTAGTGGGGGTCGCAACGTCACGTTAGAATGCTCTCCTACATATACAGCCATGGGCTCAAATCATTATAGCCTCAACATAAAGAAATTATCTATTTAATATACGTTGCTTTGAATCACGACCATATTAAATTATTTTTTTATATAATAAGGAGGTTGAGGCTGCTTTTTGAAATGTGTTTGTAATTAATATTATTTTTGAAGATTTTTAAATAAAACAGCGTTTTGGTTAAAAAACCATTTTTTTCTTTATTTTAAAATCTGACTTTTTGGTGACGACGTTTCGCTTATCTTGTAAGCTTTTTCAAACCTTTGTTGTACAATATTCAAATTTTTTATAGTTTTGTGATTGTCATTTAATTAAAATTTTTATTTTTATAAATTTTTATTGCTTAGTTTTGGGTATATTAATTATTAGCATCTTATTACTTTAGTTATAAATAACATAGTTGAATATAAATTTTCACGTTTAATATTTCTTTATTGAAAAATTTGTCAATAGTATATATTGTGTCTTCTCGCGAAACGTCGTCACCAAAAAGTCAGATTTTAAAATAAAGAAAAAAATGGTTTTTTAACCAAAACGATGTTTTATTAAAAAATCTTCAAAAATAATATTAATTATATTAAATTAATGTTTTAGAGTAATAAAAAGTATATGATATTAATACTTTATAAATATGTTTAAATATTTTAATTCATAATAATTTGTTTTTTTTTATTTTAATAAAAATCTGGGGGGGCTCGCGCCCTAGAGCCCTTATGGACCAGCCAGCACTGAGTACCGTGCCCATTTGATTTTAAATTAGACGACAATAATGATATGTAATACCTTATAAAATGTTAACTGCTTGATATTTATGAGATTGGTTTTTCGTTTTTCGTTTTTTTTAATAGATTTTTTTTAATGTCTTTAAAACAGCGTTTGGAAAATAGTATCAGGAAAACAAATCGTGATAATTTTTTATACATGTTTGGCACGTACACAAATGTTTTTGAAATTAAAAATCTGGTTCAAATTAAAGAAATTGCTATTTTATACATTTATTAAGGAAATAAATGTCATTCAGACAAAAACCTTAATTAATATCGTATTTTCGCAGAATTGTGTTGGTATAAAAATAAATAAATAATGAACGGAAATAATTTGAAAATGAGAAAAACTGTGGCAGTTATCTCGATTTGCAATTACTATTTATATTCGTTATTAATGTCGAGTGTTTAAAAAAATGTATTGATTCGATAAGGATGTGTAAGTAAGATAATGCAGTTTAACTGCAATGTAGTTCATGGGGGCATCTGGGCAACTGTTACGACTGTAGGTCACAGACCAGTTGTGTTGTATTACCTGTGTTACTGCGTAATTTGTAAAATTTTACATGTGTTTTTATAAGCAATTTGATCTGCGTAAGTACGTCGAAAATTATGTAACATTGGCACAAAGCGCCACTGACTTACATTAAAATTTAATAATATTGATCAAAAAGAAAGGTCCTTAGAAATAGTTTTCCCTTCGTGCGCTGTTCCAAGTTCATTGCCAAGGCTGGGTCGAGCGAATCGCATGCGCCGGTGCATTGCGGTCTCTGCGCGCCTAGCCGGGGCCCCCTGGCTGTTGCGTAACTTTCGTCAGTCCTCAACCACAACATCTCTACGTCTTAACACCAGGAAGCTAGTAATAACACCCTTAGTTTACAACTCTACGAAGATGTTTCAACTGCGTGTTTCTACAGTACATTAACGTTCGGCTTGTGTTCAACGAGATGGATGGATCGATTCATGCAGACGTAAACAAACATGAATCAACTTCGACGATGATGTCCAGCGGGAACACCTGGATTCTGTGAACGTATGTACTTTCAAGGTGACCCCCAATAGCTTTTTTAACTAGACCTCAAGGCCGCGTCAGTAATCCGTATACGTAGTCCGCGCTTGGCAACAAACCTGCACTTCGTTGCTTGATTTACGTCCGTAAATATTTTCGTGGTGCAAAATAAAAACGCATTCATTATATTTGTGATCGGGAGTTATAAATGTACGGTATTCTTTATATTTTAATGGCTAGTGCGAAAAAAACTCGATTATCTCGAAACTAAAAACGTTCACCGGTAATTTTGCAATTTTTTTCGAGCAAGCACGTTTAAGAATTAGGCTTGTACGTCAGATCATCGATGAAATATGGCTGACAATTGTTTTTGCTGACTACGTGGTATTTATACACCTTTGTTTTTAATTTTTAACTCGCTTAGTACTTGCGCGCTTTGCCAAATACGCTAACACGCATTAGCAGAGCACCGCATTTAGTCCAAATTTGGTAAAATTTTAATATTCGAATTTTTAAATATTTTTTTGTTGCAAATATTTCCTGCCGACTAATAAATCAATAACGTCGTAGGGGCGTATCCTTACGGTTATTACGTCTTTTATTTACGTCAACGTATTCAATTCAATAAATAATTTGTACTCTGTCTTTAATTACGTGTGTTTGATAACTTGGTAATTAATGCAAGCGCCGATAAATTTTATCAAAGAGGTACTATTGTGAAATTGTAGTTGATAAAAAGATACGAGTAGCTCGGGATTACTATTTATTTAATCGCGGTTTGGTAGACTATAGTAATTTACGTGCTTAATTTCCCTGTTTCTTTTTTTTTTGGGGGGGAAAAATCAATTCTTTTATGTACGAAAATGTAAATAAAGTGCGCGTTAGGAAATTCGGATAGTGGGCGGGTCTAGTTATTTCTCGTTGTCGTAGGCCGAGATGTTAGAGTGGAAAGAGGTAAAGTATTGATTTAGATCAGCTGACCGCGAAAACAGCGCAAGGGCGCGTCCGTCAGCACGTACAAGGACCAACAAGGGCAGGGACAGGGCCGGGTTCTACTTTATATTGCTATGAATGAAGGAGAGTGAAGCTGAATTTTCTTTATCGTTTCAACTTTCGATATTTTGTGATTGGACTATTCTGTGAGTGCGCGTGTGACCGGCTTTTTGGGCCAAATTTGTGTTGTTTTGTGTTAGTTCATATTTGGATACACTACAATTGGTAATTGCGTTTTACACTAGGGTGGATTTCATATTTAGAAACTGGCGCGCAATAACACTAATCAATAAGCGTTTTCAAAATTATGTAATTCCATCTTTTCTTAATTTTAAACGCGTAATAACATTTTTGCACAATAGAAAATTATTATTGATTCGACACCGAGATGTGTTATTGTAAACTCGCACCAAATTGCACACAATTATTACGTAACTATAACCAATTTTAATCGAAATCGTATTTTAACGTCTATGATAATCACAATTATGTTGTATGTTTATTAATACAATTACGCCATTACTTTATCTTATTTCTTTTTCAAACTGCATTTTCGTTGTACAAATTTCAAGGAGTTTAATAATTACCGTTCCACAATCAATTATCCTCAAAATTGTATTAGGTATTGCAAAAATCAATTTTTCTATTAATAAAATTTGAGTAACATGTAATTGTTCTTTAACCGCGATTAAGTAATTCACAAATTGTAGGTGTATGTACGTTTGTTAAACCAATGATTAACTTGATCGATTTTACACATCTACAGAGTGAATTGGAAATATCGTATACTTTAATTTGAAAATGCTATTATTTATCTATACAACAATAAAACAATTCTTTACAAATAAATATCAGGTTTTTGCATAGAAACAGAGGGATGGAAATAATTTATTTTAACTGTTTTTATATTAACAACTATTTACTTTACTGTTCAGGTTTTAATTGACAGGAATAAATTAAACCTCCTATAAATTATTTTGAATTAAATAGTCAAGATCTTTACAAACACAATTTCTATTTTTTAGTTTTGCTAAATTACAAATTTCAATGTAATTTTGCTTCTAAAAGGTGTATAATAAACATAACTTGCAAAGGACCTGTCACATGATATGCGCAGTACACGAAATTGACACGATTTATTCCTAGGAATATAATACAGTAAGTACACAGAGAGAAATCTTTGTATATTTTATCTACAATTGTTAATCAAAAGTGCACAAATTGGGTCTGAAAAAGTGACAAGACCAATTTGTGCAGTTTTATTGCATTCATTTGTGTAGAATAAATTGTACAGCTTTTTTAACAATTTGCAGTAAAGTTTTGCACAATGTTGTGATACCTTTTTAAAACTATGCTTGAAGTATTTTTACCCAATGGTATGTTAAATGTCTAACAGCGTTACGTTATCTAGACCCATATTCTCTTTGGTTAATTTTGCACAATATTGTGCAAATTATTATTATTTCGTTTAGCTTCTTATTGTACAACTTTATGCATCTTGGTTAAATGTTATTTACTTAAAAATAACATATATTGGGTAAATTGTCAATAAAACATTACAAATCTTAAAAGCATTATTTATTTACATTTAAATGGTATACTTATTTTATATACTTATTCTTTTCGTCGAGGGATATCTTAAAATTCCATTACTTGTTGTTATCGATTCACACAGATTTTTTTATAAATGTGGTTGATTTGCCCGCTACAGCTACAACAGTTAGCAGTCACATTTTTAATAATGTTTTTTGCTTCGAAATGATGGTTTTCTTCAATTTCGATTTCATGTTGATAAATAACAGCTGAAACAATACAGAAAGTAAGTAATGTAAAAATCTCCAGCAAAAATTAGCTGTTGTTCGTAGAATTAAGTTAACACTAGAATTAAATACAGATTTTAAAGCGATGAATGAGGTTATGCAAAGGTTATACTTAAAAAATGTTATAAATACACTTACCTGGTTCAAATAACAGCGTTTAAAAGTCTTGACAGAAACTGACTGAATAACTACGAATTTTTCAGAAAACAGGAGGTAAAGATGTAAACAAACCCAACGCAATCAAGGAATTTTGATTGTAGACATTTAGACATTTTTTCAAGCGGATATACTTGCTAATTGTGATTGGTTGAAACATTTATCTCTTCAAATTTTTAAAGTTAGTTCACATATTTTCCGAGAACTTTGTTTACTTCGACGCTCTGCATGCGGTCTGTAAGTGTCAACATACAACGCGTTATCGCTTATCGTTATCGTTCAATTTTTTTCTTTGTTCCGAGTTTAAAAGAATTGCATAATCTTATTGTAATTATCAAAGCTGTACGAGAAACTAAAACAAAATTGTGCAAAATACTAGCACATTGTTGTCGAATACAAAACATACTAAAGTTTATAATATTTTTCAAACAATTTGTCAAATAAAACTTCATAACCTATTTATCCAAACGTATTAAATAAAAGCGTGCAAGCCTATGGTATAAATATAAACAATTGTAGTAATATCATCAACAATACAGTTATGCACAATGTTGTGCAAAATTGTGATACAGCATTTCTCTCTGTGTAGCATTCTGATACGCTGTCTTTAGAAAGTCGCGAAGAATGGCTCCGCCCACAGGTTCTTTATAAATTACCAAACTATATACATAACTGTTATTGGTAAACTACACATACTAAAAGTAAAATAGTTTTATTAAATATATCATACAGCGTTATTCACGGTGAGTGGTACGACGTTACACGTATCTAAAAAACATCTGTTGAAAATGGAAGTCATTCTATACAGGGGGTGTTTTTCGAGCTCAAACATAGGGATCTTGGAATTTCTAAGAGATTACTTAAATTGAGACAAAGTTCGGCCTTTCTATGAATTTCAACTAGAAGAAAATTTGTTTCATTTTTAGTTTTTCCATTATTGAATAATTTTGGTTAAAATTAGTAGTTTTTAATCACAACAATGTTAAGATACTTTTTACGAGGAATATAAATCTCTGATTGCATCTTCTAAAGAGAATTAGATAGTTAAGTTACAACACAAAACTTTTCTGTTTTCTTATTGCTACCATTTTGTAATTTTGACATTTTTAAATCGGATTTGCTTGCAAAAATATATCATACGATCCATTCGCCATAAAATAAAAACGGTGAATTGGATCCACCATTTGATTTTTTTTTTCATTTTATTGTTCATGTGTTTTTGTATTCCTTCATTAGATCCGTACTTGGTGATTTTTGATGTATGTGCTCTGTTTATTCTCTATAAGAAAACCTTTGAGGGCTACTATAAACATTTAACCGGTCGTATGATGGAACAATCAAATATTTGAAATATACAATTTGAGTTTAATTCAAAATTATTAACAAAATATTTAATTAACAAATAAATAATTACATCTTCGTACGCCATTAATTATTAGGTATCAGCAAAAATGTTCTTTAAATATGTGACTAGAATATGTACAATATGATCGAGATAAACCACGTCACCATGTAGTACAGGAAATACAGTAAATATCTCTAAAAAGTAAACAATAGGCTTGCGAATATTCTCGATCTTACAAAATAATTTTATCTTCCGGTATACGATAGTAAATGGAGTTCTTTTCACATGTTTCAATTGGACGCGGAGGTAAATTTATGTGACTATATGGAACCTATTTCATAAAAGTAAAATTTTGTAACTTTAAAAGCAAATTTTAAAAAAATTAAATATCTAATTATTTTGCGAAGGCATAACTTCGTAATGACAAGCGCATTTTCCACAATTTTACAAATAAACTACTTTGGACTAGAAGAAATTCACTTGCTTATATTTCTTAGCGATTAATGTTTAACTGCCACTTTACAGCTAACTATAAATTAACTGTCTAATTCTACAAGCGTGTTGAGTTTGATAAAAATAATTCTAGTGACAGCCTTTCGCCAACAAATGGAAATGAAATTGTTTAAAGGTGTAGGAAAAATTTCAAATTGATACTTTCAGTCAGCGCATAGAATGATTTCTATGAAAATGTCTACTTTCGATACACATAGCACGCTTGCCTTTTTTGTTGGGTTAGGTTGGTTGGGTATATTATTTTTCTATCTACCAAAACCAACGACCTATATAGACTAAATATGTTGCACAAACGTAGGCAGGTCGTTTGAATGCAATTTGTGCAGGGGACGTGCTCCCCGTTCACCGCACCACATGTTAAACGAAACCTTAAGCAGTGACGAAGAATATGAAAAGGTACCTTTATCCAACAGATAAATGCGTATAATTGTAATTATACAATGACAAAAACAACACGCCACTGGTTTCTTTACACATTGACAATGTTTAGTTTACAATCCATAACCTAACTATATTTACCGAAATCAAAATATGTCTACATAAAATAAACGTACTGCACCGCCTGTAGTTGTTGGCTTCAAAACAAAACGCTTCGTTGAGTCTCTATATCTTTCCACCTCTCCTATGTACAGGATGACTCGCTTAGAACGATCGTCGTTCATATCTTAGGAAAGGTATATAGTACAGCTTCGGGAGTAAAAATTGTAACAGTAACCACGAGAAATATTTTTTCAAACTCAAGTTTCTATCTCTTATTTGACAAAATTATTTTAATTAAAACTGAAGAGTTTTTTGAGGTTTCCGGTTTTTATATTTTTTTATTAATTTTAATTAAGCTAATTTTGTAAGAACCGTTTTTAAATTTTTTGATCTATTACGTTCTCGCGCCCGACCTACAAATCTATAAATAATTTTTAAGTATTTCTGGCCACTGTTGTTATATAATGTTTTGTTCCAAAGCTGTACTATAAGCTCTTCATGAGATTTAGCCACTATGTACATATGTATGCGCTGACGCTGTTAGTATACATCTTGATTTTTTTAACACGCTTTTATTAGTTCGGGATGTATGTATGTAACGGAATCTTTGAGCTTAATTTTCAGCGGTTTCCAGGTGTTTGATTAACTTGAAACTTTGCATGCGTTTCACGGACCGATGACAATGCAATAATTCATTAAAAAGTTTTTATTATCCTAATTAGGATCGTCAGGATTAATTGATTTTTTTAGGGATCCTCTGCATGAGAGTGACAAAGACAGAGCGCGTGAACTGCGCAGGTGTGCATCTCGACAAAGTCTATCGCGTTTAAATCGTTCCAGTGTATTTCACTATTACCACTTCGTGTCGGAGCAGGTAATTTGCGCGCCCGCTGCCTGCCTTGGATGTGATAGCTGTTTCTCAGGTTCCCTCCCCGAGAAATAAGGTCTTACTGTCGATAACTACTGTTTCCAATACGTTTTTAGTTCGTAAGATATTTCATAATCACATGTCCGCAAAAATTGATTATTGATAAATCGAATTAAAATACGGAAAATAACTGATAGCTTAGAAAATTGAAAAAACACGCTTTTATAGGTACCCGAACTAAAAAATAGAAAATAAATAATAGTTTAAAAAAATCTAAAAAACACGCTTTTATAAATAACCGTACTAAAAAGAAGAAAATAATTTATAATTACAAACAAAATTATTAAATTCAGAGCAATAATATATAATTATAAACAAAATCACTAAATTCAGAGTTAAAAGCGTGGGGTGCATCTATAATCATTGTTACAATTATTCTAAAGGCAGCTATCAATAAGGGGAGAGTTATGAAAATATAGAAAAATCCTACAAATAACAGTTTCACTGTATAATGTCTCGCCAAGTACACGTTAAACTATTGTTACAAACAATGATAAATTTATTTCTGTGAACACAAAATGTAAAAAAAAACCTCTGATCTTTACAAAAAAATTATTAGATTTAACAAAAACAGTGCAGCTGTAGAATATCTCGTCACGTATGTATTCAAACGTCGTGTTTAGTGACAGTATTATGTATATCAGTAAAATGACAAATTGACAGCAATAGTCGAACTGAATACATGTTAAAACAATGACTGATATAATTAATTACAAAAAAAAGAAATAACAGATACTTGGCGCGAAAGACTACCGTGTATCCGGATGCACCCCACGCTTTTAACTCTGAATTTAGTGATTTTGTTTATAATTATATATTATTGCTCTGAATTTAATAATTTTGTTTGTAATTATAAATTATTTTCTTCTTTTTAGTTCGGTTATTTATAAAAGCGTGTTTTTTTTAGTTTTTTTAAACTATTATTTTTTTAAGTATACAACATATCGATTACAAGTTCTCATAATTGCGATGTAATTCATTTAGTTAATTAATTAAACGGAAAACATTGGTTTCTATATGAGTTGCAGGATAATGTTTGCAAAAACTTAAAATTGTTATACACATTTAATGTTCAATTTCAAATTCTAAATCAGGTATGCGCAAAATGTACTTTTAATTTTCTACGTAATATGTTATTATTACTAAATCGGTATTATTAAACTAAAAATTTGAATTGAATTGAATTTAAAAGTCTAAGCGAATCTCAAAAACGAGAGTACATTTAAAGGACATAAACACGTCAATAAAAAATTTAATAATTTAAAAATAATCATATTTATATATTCAATGAAAGTAGTAATGAAGACTTGTTGTTGTTAGTAATAATAACGACAAAAGCAAAGATAGATTAGGAAAAATGTACAACCGAATGTTTATAAAACGAATGATAGAGCAACATTTTGACATAAACCGAACGCGACAGTTCACGAGATTCTGAAAAACTTCTAATATATTCTACATTACATACACTACAGTAGAACATATAGAGCATTCCACTGATTAAACGAATTATTTACATATTTTTTTGTGCTGCCAACATCGGCCATTGAAAACTAGAAATCTACATAAAACTAAGTGTTCAAAGTCCATTATTATATTAGAACGAGTATACCAAAAATCTTGAAATTCAGTTAAAATTGAAAATAAACGACGTTAAAGTTAATGTCAAATTTAACAGATTTAGTAATAAATATAGTACCAACATAATATTTCTGATGATTTCAATTTTTTTTTATTTTTTCAAAAAAGAATAATTTTACAAAAGGCAGCACAAAAAATAATATACGTTACTCTCGTCGTATGGTTTTGCGTTGCATTACCGTTCTTTATGCTCTGCTTTAGTTTCGACGCTTGCTAGGAAAATTTCTATTTACGACTCTTCAATCGAAAAAGAATCTGATTTTGTTGATTGCAATAGAAATCACTATTACCTATTATGATTGTTGGTAAATAAAGTTTTGAAATGTATGTTACTGCAAATTGAAAAGTACCAATCTTATTGACCGAATGGAATTGGATGAGATTCAATCTTATATAGATTTTTCTAGGTAATTCTGGATATTTTGTATTAGAATGGGCGAAACTAATGAAACTGCTACTGCCGACAACAATGCACATCACTTTCCAATCAACTGTAGTTTTTTGGTGAAGAGTCAAATAAAGATCTTTTAAAAAATGTAGATTTTAGGATAATAATTAGTTAGGCATCTAGAGAGGCATCTTTATTTATTTATTTACAATAGATTCTATTACGGCGAAATAACAAATTGTGGGAAGTACCGTTTGAAAACAGTTTTTTCAAATGAGCAAACGTTTCTTGAAATTCATTTGGTCTTTAAATACATTTTGTTTGCTTACAACGAATAAAAATTTACATTTTCTAAAAAAAAACTGAGAACGCTTGATTTTTTGTCATCATTAGTTAATTTTATAGCATACAAATTTTACTTTGTTTTTGTCGAGTACACTATTCTTAGCTGAAAAATAATTATAAAAGAAACAACATTAAATCGTTAAGAGGTTAAACGAGAAAATTGCTAGTTTTTGTAGCGAATGTATTTTGAAAGCTACGTTAATAATGTAAGTTACAAGACTGAATCGCTTAATGGAATTTTTCAACTTCTCGTTTCAAAACCTTCGAAGTTTTTAAATAACTTTCTTTAGCATGCAGTAGTATTTTCTTCTGGAATCTCGCGTGCAGGAAATATTTTTCCTCTTTTTTTTTTACTGACAAATTTTCGATTAGTAGTTTTATAGTGATGTTTGGCTATACCAGATTTAACTTCTCACATAATTCTGCTAAATAGTTCATAAGTAAAATCTAACAAGTTAAAACTTTCAATTTTGTATCTCTTTAAGTTTAATTAGAGAAATGTTCTAAGGTTGTTTAAAATAGTTTCTAAGTGTTTCAGTTATCTCATTAGTTATTACTAGAGGAGACTTTGGCATCCATAAACAGTTTCTGTTTTGTGACAAATTTATTTCTTAATTTTTTTTCGAAATAACGTTTAGATTCAATCTTTTGGCAATCAAGACGTTGTTCAGCTTATGCAGAAAAAAGTTTAAGAGTTTTAACTACCTTTGACTTTGAGAACAAGTTTGGGAATCATAAAATGTTGTTTCTTTTGTCATTTTTGTAAATTTTTTTGACTTATGGTCAGCTTTTTGTTTGATGTTTTTTTTAACTATATGTAAACGTACACCAGAGTTGCGTATTATTTAACTAAAATCTAATGACTAACTGCGGTTGGCAGCGAAGTTTTTAAGTTGTACGCAGATTTACTTATATTTGTAACGTTTGTTATTACGGTAATTTAGTATAACTTCAAATGTGTTGGAAACCGTCCGTAATTGATTTAGTTGTGATCCGTTACGATCAAACTAATACGGTAGTTTTTTGGTGCAGTTGTAGAAGCACATCAGTATATCCCATAAGGACGAAACAAATGTTCACTGGTTTCTGATATTTTTTTACAATTATACCGACACTATTAACCGGTTTTACAGTTGAAATTTTGACTCTGGTATTTGTCAATAGATCATTGACTTATGCTGTCATTCATTCTAAGCTGTGGTAATTTCTAGTTTTTTACTTATTATATCTAGTATGGTTCTCACGAGATTGCGGTGCCAAAACAGTTTAATCGTAATTATTCATATTTTAGTTTTGACCTACTCGGATGTATACCAATATTGAGACAATGAGTGCAGGAAATGTCTGTTGAGGAGTGTAGTAGTAAGTGTGTTCTGTGAATACGTGGTTATCTTTTTCTTAGAGCACTTACAGTTTTTAGTAAATTGATTGTGCTCTCAAGAAAATGAGCGGTAAATAAACTTAATGAAGCTCTTGACTTTACTATTGGCTTTGATCGAACGAGATAAAAAATATTAAAAGTACTTATTTAATAAACAAGTTATAAACGTTGACATACATTAACATAATTTTTATCTTCGATATTGTGATTTTTAAAACAAATGATTGTTTTGAATTTCAGTTATTATTTATGAGAAAATTTTCATTGATATACGAATCTACTGGGGTAAACGGGAGATTAAAAACATACATATTTTCAAAACGAATTATTTTCGAAAATTAAATTTTATGTAATAAAAGGTCTAACGGACTTAATTTATTATTTTTTAAGTGATTATTCAATTATTGCTGTTTTTGAAATCAATCAATTAAAAAGTGAATCAATTCAACCGTAAAAAACACTAAGTTAAGAATTTTTTTAGTTGAAATTAGGAAAAGCACTACATTAATTCATGTATCATCATAACCTACGTTTAAAAACAAGATAAAGAGACTAAAATGTGTATTGGTTTATGCGAAGGTTTATGTTTTTAACGAGGTTTTTAATTAGTGAGCTGTTTTGTATAGGTTTTAGAGGATTTTTACCAGAATTTATTTGATATTTTTTTAATTTGTCGTTAGCAGTATACCATTCTTTTAAAGTGATCCACAATTGCTCGAATTTTATTTAATAAAAGTTATACTTGTAGATTTAAACCATAATTAACAATCAAATTAATTGTATGTACTACACCCAAGCTGTTTTCATTTTAAATCAATTTCAACAGCTTTTATAATACGCCGCTTAATAGAATCACGTTGGGACTGAGTTTTTGATAACAGCAACCGAATTATAACAATATCCGAAATACAGAAAAAAACAAATAAATGTTTATTGGTTAAAAAGTAGTAAATACATACAGCGTGTATCTGGTTAACAGGTTGTTAAGTTAGGTGAAATCATAGCATCAACACAAGCAAAAAAAAATCATAAAACGTTTAAAAAAAATTTTAATTTCTAGTCTAACATATCTCGAAAATTGCGGACATGTAGTATTAAATAGTTTATTTGGCACCGTTAATAAAAAGAAATAAAAAATAACGTTATGTTTACTTCACTGTCCTAAGAAATACACATTTCTTCTCAGTACTAAAAATAAAAATAAATACAAACTAACGTTATCACATAAGACGTAGTTCAGTGAAGTTATAAGAATGCTTTCGAAATACTTAAATAAATAAATAACACTGCAAAAACAAAGCTAAAAATGCATAATAACTATTTTTAGGCAACAATGATAAAATTTGTCACTCTAAACAAGCGCATTGTGAAAATTCAGCTAAAAAATTCATGCAAAATAGATTATAGTTTACGTATAGAAGCAAACCTGAGAAGAAAATTGATAAGGAACCGAAATTGTGATTACTATAAACGGTGTTTTTTCTATGTAGTAGCATACGTCCACCCGTTCTTTGATAAAGTGATAACGTTACTCGACTGTTAATATTATCCGTGACTCCAATGAGCGGCGTGCACTATATTTGGTGCTTTATCTGTAACTGTCAATAGTATTGCAACGTCTCGAAGCCTCGAGTTCATTCAAGATCGTTCAAAGCGATTACCAAGAGAGACTGAAAGTTGCGGTCTAGTCTTTAGCTTTAAGAACAATTTGGCGATCTAAATAAATAGTTAAAAATAAATTAAGTTTGTATGCTTATTTGTATTTCATTTTTCTGATACTTGTTTTAAAGCATTTGCCAAATTATGGCTTAATTCTAGTGTAGCTGAACAATCTAGCAATACTGTTAAAATTATTATATATGAAATGGGCAGTAATTGAAGTAGCATTTGCAGTATTAATTGAAGTCACGGCATCTGTTGTTATACAGAAACTATTAACAGATTTTATGACATTTTCTGAAACATTACACTTTCTTTGTATAGTGCAGGTTTCAATGATTTAAAAATAATCTTTCTGGATGTTAAATCTTAAGGATTTAAAGCATTAACATTTTTTTTAATTCTTTATCTTTAGCTACGGTAAACGGCTGGAAATTTTTATAAAATAATTCTAAAATCTGTTTTGTTTTAAGAATAACTTTTGGAGCACACACAGGTAAAATAGTATATTATATATCAAGGTTGAGAAGTGTATGATTATAACCTAAGCGAGACGCGAATCACGCAGGTTATGGTGAACTTCTCAACCGTGGTATACTGTGTGTAACATGTATAACTAATAATCTCTTAATGGTAGATAGCTTAATGATTTAGATCATATTTGCATTATAAACATAAAGTCCATTCCTTATAGTTTTCCAGAAAAATTAATATTAAAATTTAAGGACTATTTTAATGACATGTTCCATACAATTTTTCCAATTGGTACTAGACACATTACATAAAGATTCTTGTCATAGATTTTTTACTTCAGATAACTTGAAAGATTTATTATCTGCCATCTTGTTCTTTACTTGAGCCCAAATCGGTTCATCAGATTTAATTCGCACTGATACTTTTTTTTGTCATTTCATCAATTTATTGTATACAAATTACGTTAATTTTTGTGTTGGCGCATTAACTGTAACAGCTTAGACCGAACCATGTCTGTTTCAAATTGCGATATTTCTTGATTGAAATCAATTTTTCATGTCAATTTTTTCTAATCTTCGACTAAGGCACGGTTCTTTCGGGTAATGTTAAAAATTTGGAAAACCGTGTCTCAAATACTGCTTCATTCATTTCTTCGTAGTAATCTCGTAATTTCTTGCTTTCATCTTTAACAAAACCTTGCTCAGAACCAGCTTGATAAAATTATTTATCGTCTTTTGTTTCCGAATAGATTCTTCAATCCAGTTGTTAATTCTTTAACGAGTGCTTGTTATATCGTCAAACCATATTTGTGTTGTGTCTGACTTTCATTTCACCTAGTTAAAATATAGGTTTGTTCGCTGTTCTGTACTGTTTCATGGTTCTCAAATATTTTTGTTTTAAATTAATAATGTCGTTGCGTTATAATGCTTCTACGGCTTTTTTTGAGATGGGTATCAAAAATATAAAAAATAAGTTGCAGAACGGTTATGTTCAATCAAACTTGCTTGAAATTTAGCTGTTTCTGAATAGTATACAACAATATATTGTTTTGTTACATGATGTGCTATTATATGTGACCGTGTTTAAAGCTTGAGTTAGTAATTTGCTAAAATTTAATTGAGAGATTTATGTTTACACTATTTTGTAGTATATGGTAAGCGTTACTACTAAGTATTCGTTTATTTTCTTTATAATATTATTTTTGTGGGAGATATATTTTTGTTAAATTTTTTGTGCTGCCAACATCGCAAACGCGAAAAAAGCTCTAGTGTGGCAAAATGAAAACTAGAAATCTACATAAAACCAAATGTTTAAATAGTAGATTACATACCGATTGGGGAAAAGCTTCATTACAGTGGAGGGCTAAGTTGACCGACCGAGAGCGAAGCTCGAGGTCGGCAATATGCCCGACACTGGAATGAAGCTTTTTTCCGAGGTATGTATACTATTTTATTTACAATCAGTGCATTATCATTCAAATTAACACAAATTATTCGAGCTGAAAGTCAATATCTGTGAAATTGTTTTTAATCTAACAGGCGGGGAAAACAAACGCGTTTTGTGTCAAACGTTTTATAATTTAATTTTCATAGTTATCATTCGTGTCCTAATGTCTGATAGTGAATTTGAAAGCACTCCTCCAGAACTGAGAGATGCTGCAAAGAAGGCAGCTAATGACTTACTACCGACAAAAAGTAGAGGTCGATATGAAAAGTGCTACGAAGTTTATCAAAACTTTTGCCTTGCTAAAGGGGTTAAAAACATTGGTTCTGAAAGCGTGCTCATTGCATATTTCAGTCAATTGGCTGAAACAAAAAAAGCTTCAACTCTGTGGGCTACATATTCAATGCTTCGTGCAACGTTAAGTATTAAAAACTGTATTGATATTTCAAAACATTCAAGCTTAATAGCATACCTTAAAAACAAAATATTGGCTACAAGCCGAAGAAATCCACAGTTTTTAGTCGAGATCAAATTGACAAATTTTTGAAAGATGCCCCACAAGAGTTTCTACCTCACAAAGTAAGAAATTTACTTTTTACTTTATTCTGTACTTTTCATTATAATATGATTTAATTTTGTAGACTGCTTTAATAATCGGGATTTCTGGTGCTTGCCGCACAGACGAATTATACCAAATGAAAGTAAGCGACGTAGAATCTTTAAACAATAAAATTAGTATAGTAATTCCTAATACAAAAACTTACCATCCTCGATCATTTCTTATAACAGATGTCCAATGGATAAATATAGTAGCTGAATATATAAATCTCCGAAAACATGTTGAAGGCGAGAAATTCTTTCAGCAGCTGAGATTTGGAAAAATTATCAAACAGTCTTTTGGCCACAATACTATTGCTCAGTTTCCCAAGAAAATAGCAACGTTTTTGGGACTGAATAATGCCGATAGCTTTACTGGCCATTGCTTCAGGCGGACTTCTGCGACTTTATTGGCAAATCGAGGAGGAGATGTCCTACAATTAAAAAGATTAGGAGGTTGGAAGTCTAGTTCAGTGGCAGAAGGTTACGTGGAGAATTCTTCAGAAGGCCAAGAAAAAGTTGCACAATTATTGTCTTCTGCAAAGACGAAGATTCAACAGGAAGCTATACCTTCAACATCTCATGATCCTGCAAACATTGTAACTGCTAGTACGTCAAAGCACGAATTCATTTTTTCGAAAGATGATAAATATGGGATAAACTTAACATTCAATACGTATGATAGCTCTAATGTTGTAATTAATATAAATAAACCAACATAACCTAATTATTTCTGTGTTGAATGTAAATAATTGTTCATTCGTGTGAAGTAAATCCTATAGAAAAGAATTCCTACCTTTTCATATAAGCTTTCATGTTTGTTTTTTTTTTGAAACTATTTTCTATCTTTACAAATTCATGTACAGCTGCGATGACCACATTTTGCTTCGTCCTATAACATACCTACATTTTAGTACCGTCATCATTGCTAGCATTGATAATACATACTTTCGTGTCACAATGTGACTGTCTAAAAACGTTATTCGTTTTTACAGCTTCTAATCTTTGCTGCTGCGACTCCCCCATAGAATAGTTTGCATTTTTTTTAGTTCGACATCTTATCTTGCACACAACACATTGAACCGCTATTCACAAGCATTACCTTAAAGAATACTATAATTGGATAACCATTAACACACACCATTGTATATTGTACATTTATCTTTACCTCGGGTTCCTAACACCTGTCTATCGTATTCCGCGCATTTACGCGGATACCTACGTTTATTTTTAAAGTCAACTTGGCGTTTATTACAGAGTACATCAAATTGATGCACCAGGTCAACTAAATGCCTATCGTCAACAATCATTTATAGATTTATAAGAAAAAAACACGTGTTCAACAACTTCAATAACTTTAGTTTTAGCGCACATACACATACTACGAATTGCTTGTAAGTATGCGCAGTCATGCGCAGTATCGCAGTGTGCATTTATCATTTTATTTAAGTAGATAAAACTTAAACCAATTCTTAAATAAATGAAATTTTTAAATGGGGTAATTAGAAATCCGTAGTTCAACTGCTTAAAAGTTAAATGTAAATGACAAATGTTAAATAGGTCTGCATAAATCCACCTTTAACCTGTATAAAGTCATTGTATACTGTCAATTTATGGTCTGCTTTGCGCCATCTAACGCTCTAACGGTACACTAACGACATAGTATGTAATGATATTTCTATGGTAACGACCTTCTATTACATACCATCTAATGTGGTATGTAATGGAATCGAGTTTTTAATGATCCACTTCCTAAATTTTGCTTGGGTATTTAATTATCATATTATAAACTGATTGTAAATAAAGTTAATTATTATATTAGAACGAGTATGCGACAGGTGGAAAAGTCATTTAAAAACTCTTGAAATTCAGTTACAATTGAAAAAAAAAAACTATACTAAAGTAAATGTCAATTTTGCCAGATTTTGTAAGAATTATAGTACCAACGTCATATTTCTGGTGTTTTGTTTTTTTGCCAAAAAAATATAATTTTACAAAAATCAGCACAAAAATAATGTACGTTACTCTCGTCGAAAATTTCATAGCATAACTCACTCACATGGAACGCTCGGCCGTGCGACCTCGCGTCGCATTAGCTTTCTTTATGCTGTGATGGATGTACTTTTCGACGCTTGTTACGTAAATTACTATTGAATGACCATTAATTATATTGTGTTTTGCGGATAAAAATATCTAAATCATTAACTATCTCAGCTAATGACTATAATCATTATAATTTTACCGTTATTTCTAACAAAATTATATAAACAAAAGAATCATTATGTTGAAAAACTGACCAGTTTCCTTTTCTCTAGATTATACATCGTGCATCTCATTTTTGGGCGATGCATCTTCTCTTATATTACAAATATAACATAATTATATCGAATATAAATTAATTAATAGTATAGTGCTTCTTTGTTATAAACATTGCTATAATACAGCAGCAGATTATATGCTTTATACTAAACGATATAAAAACGCCGTCATTCTAACAATTTGAAACTTGACATTTCCTATATAACGAATATTTTTGGGTTTCATTTATACTGTGTCGTATGGAACAACGTATATAATATGTGCGAATCTGTACCCAGGGGAAGTTAGCCATAACTTTTCATCCATAGATTTCTACCGAGCGCGCACCGAACGCACGCTCTTATTTTCAATGTGAAAGATGAGTTTCTTAAGAAAATTTCTTAGTAAATCGATAGTATAAATAGTAGACCACAAAACAATTAAATAATTGCTACAATATTTTTCCTTCGAAATAAATAAATCATAATTTCAAAGAAGTCGTTGCGCGTCTTCACATAAACTTTTCACCGTATTCGTCACGCGTCTACGCCTAAAAAATTTTCTAACTCAAAAAGTATGTTTTTTATTTCGATAATTTTCTTGCAATAGATAAATGGATCTATAATCAACACAATATCAAATAATTGGAGGGGTGTTTTTTGTTTAAACCAAATTATTCAATTTCAAAGTTCATCCATAACTTTTCACCGTATCCGTCACGCGTCTACGTCTAAAAAATTTTCTAACTCAAAAAGTATGTTCTTTATTTCGATAATTTTCTTGCAATAGATAAATGGATCTATAATCAACACAATATCAAATAATTGGAGGGGTGTTTTTTGTTTAAAAGAAATTATTCAATTTCAAAGTTCATCCATAACTTTTCACCGTATCCGTCACGCGTCTACGCCTAAAAAATTTTCTAACTCAAAAAGTATGTTTTTTATTTCAATAATTTTTTTGCAATAGATAAATGGATCTATAATCAACACAATATCAAATAATTGGAGGGGTGTTTTTTGTTTAAAAGAAATTATTCAATTTCAAAGTTGAGCCATAACTTTTCACCGTATTCGTCACGCGTCTACGCCTAAAAAATTTTCTAACTCAAAAAGTATGTTTTTTATTTCGATAATTTTCTTGCAATAGATAAATGGATCTATAATCAACACAATATCAAATAATTGTAGGGGTGTTTTTTGTTTAAACCAAATTATTCAATTTTAAAGTTCATCCATAACTTTTCACCGTATCCGTCACGCGTCTACGCCTAAAAAATTTTCTAACTCAAAAAGCATGTTTTTTATTTCGATAATTTTCTTGCAATAGATAAATGGATCTATAATCAACACAATATCAAATAATTGGAGGGGTGTTTTTTGTTTAAAAGAAATTATTCAATTTCAAAGTTGAGCCATAACTTCGTGCTGTTTGGGAAGTTATTAAATATGTAAGAGATAAAGGTATTGCTTATCCAGCAGTTCTGATTCGTACTAACTAAAATTACGTTTTTAATAATTTTTTTTTCTCATGGATGAAAACAAATTCACATTTTGCAAGCCGAAATTAGAAGTGAAACTTGTATGTTTAAATTCTAGTTTTAAAACTGATTATACACTGTCTAGTTCTTCTTTCATGTTTTATACAGTACAGATTTTTTAATAGTTACATTGGGACTAGGGGTTTTTGATAACAATAACAGAATCATAACAAAATCCGAAATAAAAACATGTTTATTGGTTAGAAAGGAGTAAGTAAATACAGAAAGTGTGTATCTTATACTCATTAGCTTAGAACATATAACATCATTATAAACAAAAAATGTCAAAATAAAATATATAATGAAACATTTAAAAAACTCAAAATTTTGAGACAAATAATACGAAAATTGGTCATAGCTAATTTCAAAAATGCTTCAATTAGAACGTAATAATTTCGAATGTAATTACTTGTAATCATAAATCGTATAGTAACTAAATTTAGTTCGGTTATTAAATAATTTAAAACCGTAACCGTCGGGTTATGTAACTTCGGTTAAGAAGTAATTATACTGACTTCCAGAAAAACTGCAACACCTAGAACTTGTTGAACGATTTTATTAAAATTTTTAGGAAACGTCTATTTTCCTGAAACAAAGTGATGATTAAAATTTAAATAAAATCCAGCCAGTAGTTTTATGTTTTTTTCCTTTTGTTTCCATAGTAACAATAAATTTGAAGTAGTAGACCATTTAGTAATTCTCAAGTTTGCAAATTTCTGTTGTTTGTTCACAATTTCATTCTGAACTTGATAACAATGCCGAGAGTACGTCAACATCAACATTTTGTGCAATTAAATAATTTTGATCGTGGCCGTATTATTGGTATGAGAGAGGCCGGACTTTCGCTAAGAGAAATTGCTCGTCGTGTAAACCCAAATGTTTCATCGGTATTGAGATATTGGTCTAAATGGTCCTCGGAGGACTACAGATCGCGAAGAACGTCGCTTAAGAGTTTTGGCCATAAGAGACAGACTTTTAACAACTCGATTAATTGCAAATGGTTGGATGAGAGGTATAGGACTCAGAATCTCATTGTCATTTGTTTATCGCCGGATAAGATCTTATAGGTTGCGTTCATATCGTCCATTTTTATGTCTTCCCCTTACAGCACTTCACCGTCTACGCAGACTAAAGTGGACCAACGAAAGGGTTAATTGGGCGCAAGAATGGCATCAAATTGTGTTTAGTGACGAATCCCGATTTTGCTTGCGGGCCCACGATGGTCGTAGGAGGGTCAGACGGATGCGTGGAGATCGTAAAAATCCAACATTTTTTGTGGAACAACACAGCCCTTACTCAAGGAGTTACGATATGGGGTGCAATGTGCTATGGTTGCAGATGACCCTTGGTCTTTATTGACGGCAACCTAAACGCAGCTGGTTACATTGCGAATATGCTACAACTATATATTCAGGGGCTGCAAAATCTCATTTTCCAGCAAGATAATGCGCGCCCTCATACGGCAAGAGCGACAAAACGGTTTTTGGAAGAAGCTAACATTGCCGTCCTCTCATGGCCTGCTCGGTCGCCTGATTTTTCGCCCGTTGAACATGTATGGGATATGATTGGTAGGCGACTGGGTAATTTACCACACCCTCCAGATAACTTACACGATTTCCAGCTACGGATTCTAGAAGATTGGGACGATATACCACAAGCAGCTATAGATCACTTGATTGATAGCATGCCAAGACGTCTAAATGAGTACATTACAAATGGTGGTGGAGCAACTCATTATTGAAAAAACTTTTCAAGCTTTTGTTCTTTTGTTTTTAAATTTTAATCATCACTTTGTTTCATGAAAATAGACGTTTCCTGAAAATTTCAATAAAATCGTTCAACAACTTCTAGGTGTCTAGGTGCAATTTTACTGTCAGTATATGTCAGTAGCCCTTGAGTTACTCACTAAACGATCTACACCTATTATGTATCTACCAATTTGTCATTATTCTAACAGAATGATTTTATCCAGAATGTCTTTCTTTACAAAGGGCTACTATTCAACGTTACGGTGAATCGTTATGGCTGAACTTTGAAATTGAATAATTTCCTTTAAACAAACAACACCCCTCCAATTATTTGATATTGTGTTGATTATAGATCCATTTATCTATTGCAAAAAAATTATTTAAATAAAAAACATACTTTTTGAGTTAGAGAATATTTTAGGCGTAGACGCGTGACGAATACGGTGAAAAATTATGACTCAACTTTGAAATTGTATAATTTCCTTTAAACAAAAAACACCTCTCCAATTATTTGATATTGTGTTGATTATAGATCCATTTATCTATTGCAAAAAAATTATTGAAATAAAAAACATACTTTTTGAGTTAGAAATTTTTTTAGTCGTAGACGCGTGACGAATACGGTAAAAAGTTATGGCTCAACTTTGAAATTGAATAATTTCTTTTAAACAAAAAACACCCCTCCAATTATTTGATATTGTGTTGATTATAGATCCATTTATCTATTGCAAAAAAATTATTGAAATAAAAAACATACTTTTTGAGTTAGAAAATTTTTTAGGCGTAGACGCGTGACGAATACGGTGAAAAGTTATGGCTCAACTTTGAAATTGAATAATTTCTTTTAAACAAAAAACACCCTTCCAATTATTTAATATTGTGTTGATTATAGATCCGTTTATCTATTGCAAGAAAATTATCGAAATAAAAAACATACTTTTTGAGTTAGAAAAAATTTTATGTGAAGACGCGCAACGACTTCTTTGAAATTATGATTTATTTATTTCGAAGGAAAAGTATTGTAGCAATTATTTAATTGTTTTGTGGTCTACTATTTATACTATCGATTTACTAAGAAATTTTCTCAAGAAACTCATCTTTCACATTGAAAATAAGAGCGTGCGTTCGGTGCGCGCTCGGTAGAAATCTATGGATGAAAAGTTATGGCTAACTTCCCCTGGGTCGAATCTGTGACGTCATGTTCATAACATAATCGAAGTATTTCTAATCAGGATCTCTCATCCTTTACATTACTTACATAAATCGCATTTATTTATTTTTAATATTTACTTTGTGGCATGTACGAATGTTGAATTGTTACTTGTTTAATTAATTACCTCCATTCAAGTAAAGTTTTGGCATAATCCGACGTAAAGTTTAGAAAATATTAGCTTATGGTTTCAAAATTGCATAAATTGTTACAATAATTGTGTCCTGTTGTATATAATATTTAGTGCCTTAATTATAACTAAAATTGAACGATGTAACTGTATGCATATGAAGTAAACGTAAGCATGTTGACTGCACTACACTTCAATTAAGTGAACTATGGATCGCTTCTCTATAAAACATTTCTCAAGCTACACGAAATCGTAGGGAATCTTAGAAACAGTTCTCAAGTTCAAACGGTTAAAATGGCTGACCATCGGTAATTACCACATTTTTTTAAATAAAAAAAAATCTCTTTTAATTCAAGAAAATTTGATCTCTGCACATCATTTGGCCTTCCGAGCTTCTACGCTAGGAAGTCAACAGTCATGGCTTAACGTGGCTTAACCCTGGAACCTACATACATTTATCAAATTCACTTATGTTTCTGATTTCCATATAATGTGAACTAAGATTTGAAGCACAATTTTTTTTGGGGTTGTGAAGTTTACTAAAATTTGTTTACTTTTTTTTATAACCTCCAATGTTGAAGTAAACAAGTAAACAATTGCTTTTTTTTTGTTGAATTTTAAAATACTAGTTACTGATGTGTAATGTACATGGGTCTTCAACGATTATTGAACACTTCTGTTGACAGTGAATACACGTAGATGTAGTGTGAATTATTGTTTCGAAAAGAAATTTGAAATACTACTATTACAGTTTTACAGTTTTGTTTGACTAAAGTTCTCAAAATAAGCAAAGTTCAGACACTAGTTTATAAGATTATTGCTGATTAATTTAGAAATTTGTTCTAAAACAGTTTTTATTAATTTTAGACTAAACATTTGATTCATCGCATTTTAGTCTATGAATGTCTTTATTACCTATATTTTTATTTATTATTTGATTATCGCTTATCTTTTCGTTTTTGTAAGACTTAATTATGTGCATATGATGTCATTTTTAAGAAAACTATCTTATCGGTTTTGCTATTTTAATATTTAATTAACTGATTCTTTTAAAAATAAATGAAAACACTAATGATAAGAAAAAATGTTTTCCAAGTAAAATACGAAAACACACATTTTTAATGCCAAAGTCTAATTTCAATGTTGTGGTGGTATAAATCTGAATATAACACATCACTAGTAGCGATTTCTGAGAAGTAAATTTAGGTAATTTAGGAATTACACGAAATCTATTATAACTGGCTGTCAATGACGTAATGTTTATTATTAATAAGTGAGGATCTTTGTTTATTTTCTTGTAATTTGTATACAGCTCCTACACTTCACTGAAACACGAAAATCAAAGTTTAGTCTTAATTTTGTTTTATTGTTTGTGGATCGAATACAAATACACCAAAAATTTATTGTATCAACTTCTTTTCTTTTAACGAATTTAATATTTATTTGTAAACGTTTTTCTCGGGAATAAGAATATTATTTTTAAATCAATGTTTTTCATAACAATCAAATCAAGGTTCGTTCATTGTGCTTGTTGGAAAACCTTTAACTGTTTTGTAACTGGTACAAAATAGTATTCTAAACAAGAAAAAAGTAAAATAACGTTCACAATAATATTATTTGCTACATTGCTTTTTTTTTGTTTACAAATGTTTTTGCATGTACTATTAATGTTAATTTTAAAGTTGTGTTAAGAAAGGTGGTTGCACTAAAATAGAAATTTTCATTCAATCATAATTTTTTTATCGTGTCATTTCTGCAAACTAATGTTTATTTTATTACTATTCTCAATTTTAGTTCTGTTCGTGTTTCGCACGCGTGTTTTTTAAAATTAAAAATTTCTGAATTTTAGGTTTTCGGTTTGACTAATTATTGTGTTCTATCGCTTTTGTTTCCATTGTTTTTGTAACTTCTTTTTCTTTATTCAACTATTTTGTTATTTTTTCATAATCTTTATTAGATACAGTGTTGTTACTACCATCAAGTAAACTTATATTGCGCTGTTACCAAAATTATCAGATTTTATCAAAAATTATGTTAAATATTTTGTGTGGGAGTAAAAACTGTTACGCTGATTCGACGGAAAAAGAAATGATCGTAATCATAATAGTAAATAAAAGGTTTAATAACGCATCTGTTTTTTTAGTTCCATTATTCAAGTATAAACAAAAGACCAAAAAAATATTCTTTTAAGCAAAACCAGTTATTTGTATCTCTAACTGTCGCGATTGTGCACGTATTAATTGTTGTCTTTCGGAGAATAGTAAAAGAATGCGTAAATACTTTATTAAATTACGTTGAGCGTAAAACTAATGTGTCGTATTTTTAAATTTGAATTTTGTAACGCTGACGGAAATGTTTAATAATATTTAATTATTGCAAAATCTGTTTTGGTAATAATTATGTTAAAGTCAATAATTATGTTACTTCATATTTTCCTGTCAGAATTTATCAAAAATTGTTAAAATCTGATGATTATATGACAATTGGCATCACTGATTAGTTATAAACTGTAAAACCGAAAAATATGAAATACCACAGTTTATCCATTGCATTCAGTGGCGGCTGGTGGTCAATCATACAAGAGGGTCATTAAAAAAACGCAATTATCGCAAAAAGGCTAAAAATACATTCTTACAGTCACGTGATTTATATTTAAGATTTAAGATATTCGTCTATAATTACAATTACCAAAATGATCAATAACAAGCTCATTCAAATTCAAAACAATGATTTTTCAATGCTTTGCATAGACATGCGAATCTTTCTTGTCTCACAGTATTGCCAATTGCGTAGAAATGTTTTAACTCTTTTTAACACAAAGGAACATCGCTCTCTTTCCACTGTAGTCATATGTAAAGTCAATCAATTGTTTTATTTAATATATGTATCTATTTTTAGTTTTTACAAACAGTTTCATTATGGTCTTTTATTGACCTCACAAGTGCTTTTTACTTTTTCTTTTAAATGCTATAAATCCGTAATATTATTTTTACAACATAATAATTAATGCATCATCTGAAAACAGTAAACCTAACCTATTATTTATTTCAAATCCACAAATCCAATCTAACAAATCATACACAGATTTTTTAAAATTACTGTAAACTTTTTTATTTTTACTGGTTGGTCGAATTTGAAGTAAAGGCTGAGGACGAGCATTAAATTTAAATTCTAAATGTGTAAACAATTATTAGCATCATTTTTTAATGTCTTGTACCACCGTTATTATGAAACAAAAACAGCATTGCACTAAGTATTATCTTTGGAGTAGGCGGCCCGGCTGAAGACTCTGCGAAAGCATTTAAACATGTACTTATCTTATTTTCCCACTCGTATAAAATTGTATTATGTGTGTCTCACTCTTGATTAGAATACCTATCATCGTAATATAAAGCAAATGCGGTCAGTATCTGTTGCGTTTAAATTGACAATTATTTGAACGCCTGAAATTTAAACGCTGATAATTTGATTTAAACGCAAATTTTCTGTAATTTTAAAGCAAATAAAATACCTTTCTTATTCATTTTTGGAGGGTCATTTACCAAATGACCTAATAGAGAAGCCGCCACTGATTGCATCAAAATATTCTTGTTTATCTTACATCTTGTACATTGCACGTCTGTCTTGTGTTCTCGTTTGGTATTGTTGTCAAGCTGCAATGTTTTCGTTTAAAGCCTTATTACTGCCATGTAGTTTAGGAGCGGAACTAAAATCGGTTAAAAGCGGCAGCGGGAAATTTTGAAATTTAATTTATTGGATATTACATATATTGTATTAACGCCCGATTGCACCGTATTTTTAAGTCATACTTAATGCTTAAGTAATACTTAATCACTGTAGACACAATTTTTATAACGAATAGTTCTATAGACATTAAGTGTCAGTTAGCACAAACGATAACTTAAAAAAATGTCTTAACGGTAACTTAAAAAATTTTCTTTCTTTCTTTTCTACGTAATATAAATTTCACACTTCTGAAATAAAACACATACTAAACAAGGAATCAAATATAACGAAGATTAATTTGTATTAAAATTAAAAATACGAAATAAAGAAACAAACTAAAAAAAACTCAAATGGCGTCTAAAAGATAATCATAGAATAATCAAGGGCGTTTATAGGCTCAAGTCACCGTAAATCATTAAATAACGAACGACGCAAAAAACCAAAAATAACATCGGTAAACTGTCCAGTGCTAACGCCATGTAGACTAGGCGCGTAGCTACTTGTATTCAAAACAATCCATTGCAGCTTGGTGGCCCTGATTGTATCGAATAGTGTGTGTCTTGATGTGGATCTTACAATCCTCATTTTCGTGGTAGGGAATGATGTTTTGGTATGTGTGGTATCTCCTTTTGTCTCCACGGCATAGGTCATGATGGGACGGATCCATGTTTTAATATTTTAAGCTTTGATTAGGTGTTCATGTTCTAGTTTCTTTCTATTATCTTGCTGCTTTATTGATTTTAAGATTCTACCTCTATTTAGGTTTTTATCGTTTGATATTTCAATCCCTTGATATTAAAAATGCATTACTTCTTTAATAGCCTTTTTGTTAATTACCAGTTTGCATGTTTCAAGTTTTTCTAAATAGGAGTATTTAAACACATAATCCTATTGAATTTTAAGCTTTCGCGGTTTTCTTGGTTACGATTATAAGCGACTTTTGGCTTAGACGATGTCGTAGTTGAACACGCAGACTTTTTATGCTTAGTCCTAGTGTCTTCTTGAAAGCCAAAACAAGAAGTAGAACTTGTCCCTTGCCGTATTATCGTTCGTGAACCTAAAAAAACTAACGTTTCGTAAGACATTGCAGCTTGCATCTTCGGAGTGATGAATGTCACTGAAGGAAAAAGTGTAAGTGACGCTATTATATCATTAGCGACCATGTAATTAACGGACTTTTGCTTTCCCTTACCGCTTGACTGACTTTGTTATTACTCATAGTAAGAGTATGTGTCCTTTCCAAAAATGTTCATCTTTGTCTTAGAGGGTGTAGTAGTGGTAGCCAATATTTGCTAAGTTTGAAACCGTCTTCCAGGTTTATATTCAATGGATGTTTTTCTATTTCTGCAGCTTCGCGGATTAGTCTGGGAAAGTGAAAACAAGTTCTAGTCAACACTTTAGTTTGCTCAAAGTTTAGCGGGTGTCCTTTGTTCCACACTTGTTTTGCCACTGCTGATTTTGTAACTCTGCGATGTTTGCATTCGGCCATATGTTCTTTTACTCTAATTTCAATAGAGCGTTCCGTCTGTCCTATATAACTTGCTCTATAGGAAGAAAGAATTT
Organism: Aquatica leii; assembly: GCA_035610365.1. NCBI lineage: Eukaryota > Metazoa > Arthropoda > Insecta > Coleoptera > Lampyridae > Aquatica > Aquatica leii. Next base: position 108,323,228 of record CM069432.1, read on the forward strand.
TGTAAATTCCGGCAGGTTTTAAAGGCCTTTGTCTGTCTTTAGCAGCTCTAAACGAATTGTTCATGGTATCCTTACTCGTAAAGACAATTTTAATATTTCGTTACTTTAGCACTTAGCTTATTTTGTCTGTCGAACTCATATAGTATGGTAAATAAGCTGTGCTAGTAGAAGGTGGTAAAGCTTCTTTGACTTTTGGATCCAATGCCTTTGGCACCTCTTTGAACCCGTATCGATTTTGTTGTAGAGACTCCAACCGTGTTTCCTTTTCTAGATTTTCATTATCTGACACACGTATAGCTCTTTTAGCTAAAACAGCTTTTTGTAATTGGTTACATGTCTTTTTCGAAGCTCTTTAAGGTTGTTTCATTATCTACTCCGCAGGTACGAAATAGCGTTTGTTGTAGGATACATTCTTAACGCTTGGCGACTTCTCTGTATTTTGAGTATCTGGTAAATTTTTGTTGTCGAGGCGAATCACCGTTCATTGTCCTTATACAAGTTATTAATGAAACATACTAGATGACGGTGATATTTTTACATTGGATCCGTTCTACTTTGTAAACAGCTGTCATAAATCTCGAAATCTCAGATCATAACTATTACTTTTATTTTCTATTACTCCGCCATTTGAGTAATTTGTTTAGTTTTTTTTTTAACAAATTTGTATGTTTTTAGAAGACTCGATATAATTAAAGTTAAAATTCGTGTCAAAATTGTAACATCAAGTTTATTTCATAGGTTGTATTGAATCGTCAAAATTTATTACGAAAGCATTTTGTTTTATACATTGTCAATGTAATTAAAACAAGTAATTTTGAGAAAGGAATAGCCTCGTAAACACGAAAATTCTTAAACATCGAAACACGATAATACTTAAAATATTAATCTTGTCATTATACAGTCTATTTAATGTAACTTTTGCAAAATTCTAGTGTTCAATAATCATCTACGTAATTGTAGACATAGAATCATTATAAAAAGAACAAGATGAGGATATCATAGGTTAGTTACATAACACTACAAAAGTACAAGGTCACGAACATCATTGACGCAACATGTAAGCGTCTTTTTAAGTTTTTTTCCACCTTTATTTTTAGAATGAATTAAAATCTCTGTATTTATACCACTACATGATGATTAAGCAAAGTTATAGATCTTATAGATACGAAAATGCATTATTAATGTTTCATAATTACAAACGGCGGGGAAAAATATAATCCAGTGTGACTAACTTCTCGTTTTTATATCGTTTTCTCACATACTTTAATTGTAGCCTCTAACGAATATGCAAATGTATTCTTCATTAAGTAATAAGTATTTACTCGAAATTTTTATTCCAATAAAGAAACTAAAGTTTGTGGTTTGCGCACATAGGTATTTAAATTCAAATTTTATATCGAGAGATTCATATCCATATTTTTATGTAAGGAAGATGTTGGCCATGAAATCTAATATCTTAGTTGGATATATTTAAATATAGATGCTACAGCAAGCAAAATAATCAATAATAAAGGTCACATAGTTATTTTTGCTAGTCATTGCATTGCGTCATAAATTATGGCATTAAATTGTTTAGATACTTTAATTACAATTGTTCGTTTTGTTTAAGGTGATAAATTTCGATTGGTATTAGCTACTACATTACGCGAAGATGGATATCCTGATAGTGGAGATTGGAATCCGGCAGGATTAGAAAGTGAAGGCTCTCGAGCGGACAGTTTCGAATATGTGATGTCTGGGAAAGTTTATCGTATAGAAGGCGACGAATCAAATGTAGAACCATCAAGTAGATTGTGAGTAATTTGAATTATATGAGCGGGTGTTATTGCTTTCCTTTTTTGGATAACATTAAATTATATTCACAGCTGGGCAAGCTATTTTGTAAAAGTAGTTAACTACTAACTAAAGTTACTACTTTTTAAAAGTAGTGTAAGTTCTAACTACCGTAAATCGAAAAGTAGTTAGGTTACTAACTACTCAACAGTTGTATTCTATAATATAAGTTATTTTTTTCAACTACTTGTAGAAAAAGTAGTTCTGAGACGATTTATGTTATATAACTTTCAGTCATATAAGTACCTATAAACACTGAATTATTATTACATTAAAGAAGATAAAATAAATCAATCACGCTCACACGAAAACAATAAAACAATTTTAACGTAGGTATTATTATTCTATTATCATGTATATCTATTTTATTACAAATTTTTAAAAAAAATTAAAAAAATAAATCTTTAAAAAAACAGAACTTACGTAATAAACTTATTGTGGTATTCGATATTCATTTCCTTTTCATAAAACTAACTTTTCAAAAGAGCGAATTTTTTAACAATTCCAGTTCTAATCTTCTGGTTTTGTGAGTATGTTCATTCTCAGCATCAGAAGAAATGTGTAACTTTTTAGACAAACCAGGTTCATCAATATCAAAAAAATCTTCATTTTGTAGAAGTAATACTTTGTTTACGTTTAGATCAGTGGCATTTAACATTGTAGTGTAATGTGCGAGTATTTAAAAAGAAGGAATATCCCGCGTAAAATCGTCTACCAACTACGTTGCCAAAACAAAATTTAAGCTTAACCCAACACCAAAAAAAAACTATATTTTATTACTCTGTTTTACTCTCGGACATTAACATGCGTGAAATAGGTCTGTCCATAATAAGAAAGGAGAGAGAGAGATAAAAAAACTAACACTTGTAATAAAATGTCGATTTATTGTATGACTTTCGCTATGCTCGATTACTCGATGGAGGAAGAGCATGCAAGAAACCTCCACCAGTCGTTATCTTTTCATATCCAAAATATTTAACAAACAATAAAATAAAATACACACATGCAAATAATGTAGAAAAAAAAGCAATAGATTACAGAAGTTCATATATAATGAATCTAATCTACAAATTGAATACGGAAGCTTGCTTTGATCAAAAATATTAAGAGGACCTTAATCGCTACGTTACACCTGCACATATCATCAACTAAAACACAAGAATTGTTAAAGAGTGGACATGCCATGTCCAAGGTACCAATGTCTCTGGATTGCGAGTACGTATGGCTAAAGTTGAAGATGCTCCGAAATTGCAACATTAGTAAAACCGGCTACCAAAGTAATCTAATCATGGCTCATCGTTTCGAGGCCGATCATAGACCGTTCTAAAGAAAACGTTCAGCATAGAACGTTAAGATTGGTTTTTTAAATCAATCTTAGATTCATTACATACATGAATCACATTGAGTTACTTTACAATACAATCAAGGAGGGATGATAATACTTTAGCAATTCGAATTCACGGGAGAAAATCGTTAGTAAAATCAACAAGGCATTTCATACATAGCATACCGTAGAATTAAGGTGAAAAAAATACACACACAAGAAATCGCAGCAAGTTCCGTTTACAATCACAAAAAAAACAACATGCGTCTAAAACTACGTAGATGACGTAATCGTTTATGATTAAGTTTTCTTTCAGTCGCGAGAACAAAGAAACCGATGCGTAAACTCAAGATTGATACCTAAATTCGATAGCAAATTCCATTCAATTATTCTAATACATATTAAATCAAAATTTAATACAAAAGAACCAATTACGTTACTTTAAAGAAATTACAAAAAAATATCCTACAAAAAGTAAAGAAAAATACAACAATTAAACACCAAAACTAAGACAGCGCAATCTAATTCCTTTGTCTTAAGTGAACAAAGGAAACATGTATCAATGCTTTTAAAATTAATTTTAAACTGCCATTACAAATAACATTTAATTATTTTGAATTTGAATGTATAGAATGAATTCATACCTGCGATTGCAATAGCACTATTTACTTATTATTATTTTTTCACCCGTAACTTTTCTTTGTTCTCTATTTCTTTGTTTCTGCGACCACCAGCAATCAAAAACCTACCTCTCTCATTCCCTCGGGTTTCAAAGTCTCCTTATTTTTTTTCCGCAAGCGCTAACCCACCCCCGTTTCCTCGCTAAGATTAAGATACGTTTTCTTAGACAAATAGGTGTGCAGGCAACCAACAATACTTGTGAAATTTGAACTGGAATATCTGGATACTACAACATTTTGAAGTAAATTAGGTTTGCTGCGTTTATAAAATTTTTTTGAATAGTCTTTACATCCATGTTTACTTCTGCGTTACCGTTCATTACTTGAACGACACGTTTTAACCTGCGAAACTGCAATGCAAGCTGAATAATTGTAGCCATTGCATGTAATTGAAGCCGCTAATAAAGTAGTTCAATTATTACTAAAGCAGTTAAGCTGTTAACAAAGTAGTTTAACTATTTTTGTAGTTAAAAGAGGGTAGCTAACTACTTTTTTAATAGGATTACACAAAAAAAGTAATTTATTCCAACTACAGTTACATTATTAAATGAAAGTAACTTGAATATGTAGAATACAACTAACGTCAACAATAAAGTAGTTAGATTAGTAGCTTAACTACTTTGTAGTTAACTACTGCCCCGGTCTGATTATATTTAATACAAAGGTAAAATTATTTTTGATTTTAATGTAAAAATATTGTTTTGTCATATAACTAGTAGATTTTGATTAATCAAACACACAACTTCTGATATCTATCTGACAACAAAGTTTTATATTCGATTATATAATAACTGTTGTTCTTTCTTATTTCTTGTCATTTTTGTGTCCGTTCGCCGAAGTTAGGGTCTGCAAATGAGACGGTGACTAAAACCTTTATTTGAAATTATGAATTCTCTAGAATCAAGTGCTGCTCTTTTGGTTTAAGATTTGGTACAACAAAACATTTATATATTACTGTATTTCATAATACAGTGCACGCCGCTTAATGAATGACGTTGGGACTTTGGGTTTTTGATAACTATCCGAAATTTAAAAAAAACAAACAAATGTTTACTGGCTAGAATGCAGTAAATAGATGCAGTTGTTAATTTAGAAGGTGAAATCATAGCATCAATACAAGCAAAAAATGCCAAAATAAATTCACTGTTTAAACACATTTCTTCTCGGTAATTTGCTGACAAATAATAAATAGGTACAAAATAACGTTATCACATAAGACGTAGTTAAATGAAATTATTCTAAGAACGCACCTGCTTTCCAAGTGAGTTCTAGAATATAACTTATTTATACATGTTTAAATGAGATTATGTCACGTAGGTCAGTCAAAATATTTGAATAAATAAATAACTGCAAAAATAAAGTTAAAATGCAAAACAACTATTTTTAGGGTACAATGATAAGTTTTTCACTCTAAACAAGCGTATTATGAAAATGCAGTAAAAAAATGCATGCAAAATAGGTTATTGTTCATGTGTAGAAAAAAGTTTGAGAGGAAAATTGATAACATTAACCGAAATCATGATTGCTATAAACAGAGTTTTTTCTATGTAGTAACATACGTAATAAAGTGATAACATTACTTGATTGATAATATTATCCGTGAGTCTAATGAGCGACGTCCACTGTATTATTGGAGAAAGCAACAAAAACATTGTGTTAAATGCAATTCAAAGTAAACCTAACTGTTCGTATTCCGTTTAAATTTTGTTTATGATGTAACTTTTTGTGCTATATGTGCCAGGTACTTTGTTTTAACTTTTTTTTGCTTGCCGTATTAGATATTGGAATATTTGGTATAATCTAAATGATACGGTGATATTTTACATTTTTTTACTTTCTCTTGGCGTTGATAATTCCGTGACATTCGTTTATCTAAAAAGGAGTGTTGAAAAAATTTCGTTGATTTGTGTAGTATCGTTAAAACTACCTCAAATGAAATATAAGGAAACATGATAAATGGTTCCTGCTTTGAAGAAAGGATTCTAATTAATGAAGAAATTGAACATGTTGAAGTAATGACCGTTTACCAGTATAATTAGTTCGGATAAATTTCGTTTGTCTGATTTCATTGTAATTATTCTATTGAATGATGAAATTGAACATGTTAAAGTAATGACTGTTCATGAGCATAATTAGTTCGGATAAATTACGTTTTTGTCTGAATTCATTGTAAGGTAGTATTATACGTTGGCACTGATTTAATAAAGGAGGGATGAAGAAGAATTTTTGATACGATGTTTAGGTGCTGGGGACCACCCTGTGTTTTCTGATAATTTAAAACAGTGAACACAGCTGGTGGTATCTCAGTAGCTCTACATTACTTCAACGCCTGTTTAGATGATCGAATTGATATAACTAATTGGAGATTCGTTAGATACAAGACTAGATCTTTTAAGTAACTACCAGTTGGTAACTGCTTAAACATGATTTAAAAAAGAACTCATAATTTTCGTGTTTGGAACTTTTAACTACATTGATATTTCTGCATAGATTAGTAATCCAAGAGTTTAATATATTAGAAAAAATAGATTTTGCTTCGTTGATCAACTATAGTTGACATGGACAGCATTTGTTAAAAGCCGATGAACATTCCGAATTTCGTTATAAGCGTCAGCTAGTAAATTTCGCTTTGCGTACCTTAAGGTTGTGCCATTTCTTAATTTATTTGTTTGGTGAGCTGTTTTCTTTGCAAATTACAGTTTGTTAATCAAAATATTTTTTTTAATAAATACATATAAATAACTGAATATTAATTAAAGTATATGAAAAATTGTAATGAAATGTGTTATAAAGTTAATTCGCCATTTACCCCCGACAGAATTTTCAGGGTTGACGATTGATGGTTACTGGTTAGTTCCCTCGTTCAAAATTAATTGCTTTTGTACGATTTCTGCTGACAAATATATATTCTGTCCTAACGCAATGATAATGTAAAGAATGAAGTTAGTAACGAATTTAATTATATTAGTCACTTATTAGTCTCTACAAGAACAGCTACGGTGTGTATAAGATTACATCAGTGTTTTTTGATCTTCCATTTACATAAATAAAAAGCATTAAATTAAAGCGTTTATTGACATAAAGTTCTATAAATCCATAAATAATTATAAATTTTATAGAAAATTATTATAATTTCTCGTGCATTAAATGAACTGTATGTTTTTCAACCCAGCATTCAAAATAGGGAAAAATTAATTAAAGATTTCATTCAGTATTGCTTTGGGTTTTTAATTAGATTTGGTAAGAATAGAGAATATTAATCAAATAAAGTTAAAAAAAAAACATTCTTTTTTCAAAGACAAAATGTGTTCTCAAAGGTTCACATTTACACCACAGTCACACGTTATTTGTTTTGTGATTATGTAAGTATAATGAATTACTTTTAAATTATATGGTTTAATTATATGCAAGTATAAATGATAAGGAAAGTATTATTCTGTCTTTGTAAATATTTAATCTGTGGTCTAATTAAATTTAAGATTGATAGAATGATCATAATTAATTACGACACTAAATTTTATCAAAACAGGTGAATGTAAGATTGCAGTGGAATTGATAACATGATTATCGTAAAATAAATTTTTCTCATATGGTCCTATACAAATACAAGATCTTGTGTCACAAAAATAAATATAAAAATATCTACCAAAATATGTTATCTTATATTTAAATTTGTTTGCGTTTTCTGGTCATTAAAAAAAACTAACACTTTAACAATTAACAATTTAATGATCAAAACGTTTTTAAATTTAAACACACTAGAAAATGCTAGAAAGAAAGAAATTGTTTTTGTCTTCTCATGTTCTAGTTGGTTATATATTTTATAAGTGTGTGATTAAATATAAAAAAATTAGCTCCTTATCTCTTGAAATTCTGTTATTACTCATCGTTTGGGTCACAATACTGGATTCAGATTTTTAAAAAATGTAGAAGTGTAGTACGCAGGGATCGAATGTTTAGCGTTCGCCTATGTAGTGAGATGGTTTTTTTTTAAACATAGCTTAACTTGCCGAAAACTGCCTATTCCAATATTGTTCTTCTAGATTTCTTCTTAATTTGATTTGCCGACCCATATGTATTATATAGTACATTCTTACACCTGCTTTTCTATCTTTGGCCAACTCTTTTTTTATAGATAGTTGGTTAGTGTTGTTTTTGTTCTCAAGTGCTAACAAATTGTCTAAACTAAAATTTAGTAACAAAGTAATCCCACTGTGAAATACAATTAAGAATATTTAGCAAAATAACATAGCAGAATAATCTCACACTACAGAAGATTAGCACATGTCTTTTGCCGCGAAACGATTGATTGCTTGTCAACTACAAAGATGATATAAGGAAGATGCAGCACTCCGTGTATTAAAAATCGTATAATTTTTCGACACAATGGACATCTATGTTTGGCCTAAGAACTATTTTTTTAATTTATAGTAATCTACACTAGCGCCATCTCATAGTTATATTAATTTACATAAATACATATATTTAAAATTTATAAATAAAACAATTATTTCAATTTAAAATACAATTTATTTATGTAAAAATTGTTAACAAAATCAGAATAAAATACATAAAAAATATATACACAATACTAGAGAATTCTTTGGTTGTATTGTTGATGGACATAGGTAATCAATTTTTTGAATAATTGGTTGTTATACAATTAGTTATTTTAACAAACATCAATCAAACAATGACAAAAAAACTAAATATAGTTATGATCAATATGCAAGATTTATTTAAATAACTAGTTTTGGGTAATACGTAGATTCCATTACAAAATTGATGTTTCTTATTAATCAAATGGTTTCCATCTAAACGATTAATTTGATTAGTAATTTATCTCAACAAGTATAAACAGTATTTATTTATTGAAAAAGTAATTTTGGACTGAAATGACCCTTTGATTAAAAAGAAACTGAATGAGTATCATATGTCCCATTAAATTACATTATCTCAAGGAGTGCAAAGACGAATATGAAATGGATAAGAATTTGTCAACTGTAGGATGAGGGCGTAGGTTTATGATCTGCAGGAGATTTGGAAACTGAATTTTAAGTTGGGAATGAAGAAAGGTTTGTGAGGCAGGAGATAAGTTGGAAAAACCTTGTACTCCTGGAGATTTTTTTGGATTTTTGTTTTTAATTATTTTAGATTGAATAATATGAATTACTCTTTTCTATTTTCTAATATTAAAGATGTATTTTTGCACTCACTTGATGCTGAATGTTGATATCGATTCCTACAAATTACAAAAGTAAAATCTTTTCTATTTACAATGTCATTGCTTACCTGATTGTTGTCAAGTGCCTGCTACTTCTTCAGTAGTGTCAGTACTCACACGTCTTGCAGCATACTAAGCAGAAGCATTGTCACAATCTTACTATAAGTTTTTGTAGTGTGCGGCAAGACTTGAACATTACACTTTTCTGGAGAAGTATCTGCATAAATAATAAAATATTTGTCAGTAACATTATATGATTGGCTATAATATTACATACCAAAATAAGATAAAACACTCGAAGGTCGAGTAACAGGTCGAGTTTGCATTGCGACACAACTTGGAGCACGAACCATTGGCAAAAGTAATACGTTGGAAATAGGCAGCGCACACACCATAATTTTTTAGCATGCTGTATGTTATAAGTTTTAAATTTTCACTCTGCAACCATTTACTTCTTGGTAAAGTAAATTGTATGCGAAAAGAGGGACATCCTCTAACAATGCAATCACTCTAGAAGATTATTAAATAATTAGTAACGGATCAATTTGTATTATCTATTGAAACTCACCTTATTTATTGTCTTTAAATTAAATAGAATACCAATAAAGTTACTAATACCAATAAACTTTGACAACCACGTTTTACTTTGGTTAAGAAAAAGTGCTGAACAGACTGAATTTGGGCTGAATAAACGCGAAATAACTTTGGAATAAACTGTGCGCGAATGACATCATTGAAAGGTTTGCATCTTAGCTGTAGATAATCACAAATGTCAAAATAATTCTTAGGTCAATCATAGACGGCTCAGAAAATCGTGTTGTACATAAAATTTCTATGAAGCGAATATCCCTTGGTAAACTATGTTTGACGTTTTTATTTATTTAACGATTCAGATGTCGCGTATTCGTGGGAGACCCAATAATTAATGTCATTGATGAAAAATCTTTATAATAGCTTTTATTTATTATTATTCATATAATACAAAGGGGGAGTAAAAATATTTTAAATAAAAACATATTTGCTTTGGACAATTTTGAGATAAACCGATATTTAAAGAGCGACGTGAATCATAAATTATTTAAAAAAAATTGGAAGAAAAAACTACGACTATGTATAATAAAGTTTGAACAAAAATTGTCGCTCTTTGTGGAAATAAGCCGCATAATTATTAATATAGTATGTTAATGTATAACAATATATTTCTTTTAAATTATCTCGAGTTCTCAGCCATTATATACTGTTTCTTGAATTGCGTACAGTATATTTTGCTTTGAAATTTTATAATCAGTCCTGAACGAAATATACCTTGCTTAAGATGTTTTTATTTATTTAGTCCTTGCTTCATTAATAGAGGAGTTTTTGAATAATGCGAGGAGTAATGCTTAGTCTATCTAAGCGGTTCTTTGGTTTCTGCAATAAATCTGTAGAATATTGGGCAGTACCTTTTTGAAATCTCTTACTTAGCTTTTTTGGCAATGTACATTAAGGCTATACTCCCGGTTTAATTCAGATTTGTTTTGAGATGGGCGTTGCACTAATTTGTTCAATTATTTAAACTTTCACATATGTTTAGAGATATGGTTACATACTGTTAATGTAATGAAAAAAGAAAGAGTAGGAAAGATTTAGTCGCGGTTGCGTTACTGATAATTTATGGGATTAGTATTACCCACGATTGGTGCTTCGACACTTTGACTGGCATTCTTTAAGAGGGGGCTCCACAGCACGAATTCCTTGAGATGGCGCCACTGGTGAAATCAAATGTGATTTTAAATCATCTTTTTTAGCCTTATAACGGAAAATTTTCATAAAAACTAAAGCTTACTTTAAAGACTGTTCTTAGCTTTTGGGGCTAACACTGTTTTTATAGAAATAGTAGTTAGAATAAGACCACAATAAATTATTAAATATTGAAAATTTCGAATTTTTGTTTTACTTTACCTAATTTAAAATTGTATCATCCCCTGCCAAATTTAGCGGTTTGTAACATATTTCAAGCTACAATGCTAATTTTGCTTATTAACGCTACAAATCAAAATAAACTAGTTAAATTCATTGCAGAGCAAACCTAGCGGTATATTTGTAGAAGTACAGCTGTATAAAAGTTCAACTACTTCTCGAAGGGAGCGCTGTAAATTGGATGTACGTATCTATATTTTATTTGATGATTTTTACTGCATCAACTTCCGCTCCTTAGTGATAAACAATGTATTATTGAGATAGTATTACTATGTATTATGTTTCATTTGTTTGTAGAAGTGTAGATATATGAGAAATAATTCAAATTTAAATTTACGGCCTACAAACTAGTAATGACTTTAAAATTAAACTTCATTATTGCCAAAATGCTTTTAAGAAAATATAAACTAGTTTTGTAAAACATTGCAGCCTCTTCAAAAAACCGATCGCAATCACAATCGTGGATCATAAAAAATTGTCAAAATCGTCGATTGCCTATAAAATAACTATCGTAAACATCGCTCGCTTATAAAGTAACAGTAGCGATTGTGGAAAAAAGCAATACTCATTGCTCTTAGTCATAAAAATTAAAACAAACTAGCGCGAAATGACCTTAGGAGCGACACACAGATGTTCATTAGTAAGAATACTAGAAAAGAAATCATATTTTCTGACTACTTTAAAAACGGATTACTTCTCTCATTTACAAAAAGTAATATGGTTTTACCTAAAACATTTACTTTTACTTTAATGAAATGTATAATAAGGTAATTCCTTTTTAGTACGTTTAGTACTGACAATATCATAGAACTTTCTTTTTAAAAGCCAGTGAGCATTAAAAATTTTTGTGAGCGTGTACTATATTCTTGCATAATTTATAATCAAAGTCATGTGTCATATCGTATTCTACTACTATGCATAAGATAAACAGGTGGTAGTAGTAACATTCCGGTGTAATCAAAAACAATTTTTATTTGTTATGTAAGTTGATCCTCAAACAATTTGTGAGCCTGTACTGTATTTTTGCATAATTTATAAACGATTTGTTAACGATAGAAGTAAGATTTAGGCAATAGAAACAAATTTTGATTTGTTGTGTTTTTAAATGTAGTGCGGTAATTATGTAATGAAAGTTTATGATACCAATAGTATGCATAGGCGTTATACATTTCCAAATTTAAACATTTTGGCAGAGTGGCAAAATTCTTGAAAAAATTTGATACAAAGAAATTTTGTAGAACATTTTACAAGAAAATTTAAAATTTGTAAGACTCAACGGCCAATTATGGTGTCGAGCGATCAAAACAAAAAAATTTGCAAATTAACGTAGTTTTTATTTATTTTTTTAATTTTAATCCTTTGGTATAGGTAAATATAACGGCCGTTGCCGATGGAGCGTGATCGAAACGGTCCTATAAGTATGTTGCTTCTTCTGGTGTGGCATGTATTGTTGGTGCCAACACTGGTAAATTATTATTTGTCGCCGTGAGAAACAAATGTTGCCCTGTGTGGGAAAGGGTAAAACCAAGAAATACATATTACAGTGGGCGAACACAAATGTTACAAAAACTGATCAAGAACATCTAGGGCAATGGAATTTGACATCATATTAGAGGGTTTTAAGCGTACTGTGGAAATAGTAGTGTCTGCAAAAACTTGTGTGCAGATAAACCATGCGGGAATGACATTTTAATTAAAAAAATTGAATACAAAAATCATCTTTCCAATTCTACAATTGTAAAAACGATTTCTGCTCCGGACACAAAGCCTTAAGAATGTTTGCTGTAATAAAAATCCCTTGATAGAAGCATTTAGCTTGCTAACTGATATAACTATCGCAAAAATGATAGTCGTGCGATAACGAACATTCTCAAGAGAATAATCGCAATTACTCCCACCAGAGAGAGAATAGAAAAACTGGAGAAAAAAGCGGAAGACGAGGAAAGATGGAAAAGAAAGAATAATATCGTGATAAAGGGGTGGAGAAGTGAAAAACCACAAAAAGACTTAGCAGTGATGCTGGAAGAAAAATTAAATGTAAAAGTAGAGGTGAACAAAGTGACAGTAATAAACAAAGAGAAGAAAAATGAGATGGTGGTGGCGGAAATCGGAGGATGGGAGGAAAAACAGAAGGTAATGGAGGAGAAGAAGAAATTAAAGAATACAAGAATATATATAAGTCACGATTTAACATGGGAGGAAAGAAGAGTGCAAAGAGAAAGAATGAACATAGCGGGGGAAAAAAGAGCGGAAGGAAAAAGAGTAGGGGTAGGGAACAGAAAAATGGAGATAGACGGAGACAGATACATATGGAACGACAAGGATAGGGGCCTGCGCAGAGAAAGAGAAGAGAAAGGGGGGAACCAAAAGGCAAAAACTAAAGGGCAAAGGGGGTGGTAAAGGAGGGAAAGTTGACGAAACGGCAAAGAAAAGGAATAATGAGAGATGGAAATGGAAAAGAAAAAGAAGGGAGAAAAAGAAAGTAAGGAAGAAGCACGGGGAGGTGAGTGAGCTGAGAGTATTGTTTTGGAACGTAGCAGGAATAAAAACAAGGAACATGATTTCTGGAAGTACATCAAGGAACAGGATGTAGTGGGATTACAGGAAACATGGATGGAAGAAAAAGAATGGGAGTGGTGGGAAAAAGAGTTGCCGGAGGAATTTGAGTGGGTGGTGCAACATGCAGAAAGAGAAAAGAAAAAAGGGAGAGCAAAGGGGGTATAATAACGGGAATAAGAAAAAATGGTTGAACCAGGAAAAGAAAGAGAAAGTGCAACAGAGAAGGGGAGTTGTAGAAAGGAACATGCAGTGGGGAAAAACAAAAACAAAAGTAGTGACGGTTTATAGCAGTAGAATGAAAGAGACAAGGAAAAACATAGAAGAGATGATAGAAGAGAGGGAAGAGGGATTGATAATAGTAGGAGGGGAGTTCAACGCAAGAATAGGGAAGAAGGGGGAATACAAGAAAGAAAAGGGACGGGAAAGAGACAAACAAAGGACAAGGTGATAAATAAAGAGGGAGAGGAACTGCTGGAATTGTGCAACGAAAAAGGGTGGGAAATAATGAACGGGAACAGAGAAGAAGATGGAAAGGGGGAATTTACGTACATAGGAGGAAGGGGAGAATCAATAATAGATTTTGTAATGACAAATGAAGAGGCTGCAGAAAAGGTAAATACATTTAAGGTGGGAGAAAGGGTAGAGTCAGACCATCAACCACTGGAATTGACAATGGAAGGAAGGGAAAGAGAAGAGAGAGAGGAAGAGGAAAAGTACATAACTAAAAAAATGGACAGAAGAGAGTATAAAAGATATAAAGAGAGAATGGGGAAAACGGTATGGATAGGGAAGGAATTACAAGAAAGTGTAGAGGAAATGAGAGAGATGATGGAGAAAGCAACAGAGAGAGTCAGATTTAGAAGATGGAAGGGGAGAAAACTGGATGGAAGAAATGGTGGGATAAGGAATGCAAGGAAGCAAAGAAAATGCAAGAAGAGCATTAAGACAGTGGAAAAAGGGAAGAAAGAAAAAGAAGAATACAAAGAAGCAGTAAAAATATACAAAAAAACATGCGACAGAAAGAAGGAGGAAAACAAAAAGAAACAAGAGGACCAGATTAAAGGAATAAAAACGGAAGAAGATGTATGGAAGTACCTAAAGAAGCAGAGGGAAAAAACAAGACGACAAAGGGAATAAAATGAAAGAATGGGAGACATATTTTCGGAACCTGATGGGAGGGAAGAACAAAAGCAGGAAAAAGAAAAAGGAAAGACGCGGTAGTAAGTCAAGAAGAAGGAGATAGGGATAGAATAAGGGAGGAAGAAGTAATAGAGGCGATAAAGAATATAAAAAAGGAAAGGCGACAGGAGAAGACGGGACACAAGGAGAAGAGTGGATATACGGGGAGAAAATGTAGCAAAAAGGATGACGGAAATAATAAACAAAATATGGAAAGGGGAAGGATTTCCAGAGAGATGGAGAGAGGGGATAATATGCCCAATACATAAAAAAGGCGAAAAAAATAAAGTCGAGAATTATAGAGGGGTAACATTATTGAGCTCGGCATACAAATTGTACGCGACAATACTGCAGGAAAGATTACAGAAGGAAATAGAAGAAAAAAGTTTGGTACCAGACGGACAAGCGGGATTCAGAAAAGGAAGAAGGGCGATAGACAACATATATATAATGAAACACTTAGCAAATAAAGAACTAGAAAAAAAGAGAGGGAAAATGGTAGCACTATTCGTGGACCTAAAAGCTGCTTTTGACAAAGTGAATAGAGAAAAGCTGTGGGAATATATGAAAAGAAAAAATCAATGACAGATTAATACAAAGAATAGAGGAAATATACGAAGAAACGAGAAGCAGGGTTAAAGTGAATGGGGAAGAGAGTGAGAAATTCATAACAAAGAGAGGGTTGAGGCAGGGATGTCCACTGAGCCCAAGCCTGTTCTCGTTATATACGGGGGATCTGGAAGAGACAATGAGAGGACAACAGACAGGAGGGATTGTGGTAGGGAAAGCTAAGGTATGGTCGTTGGCGTATGCGGATGACATAGTGCTGGTGGCTAAGGAGGAAAAGGAAATGAAAGAGATGATGAAGACGCTAGAGAAATATATGAAAAAAAAAGAAATGGAAGTAAGCACGGAGAAAACAAAGATAATGATATTTAGAAAAGGAGGGGGAAAAGAAAAAGAGAGGAGTGGAGATGGAGTGATGAGAAAGTGCAACAAGTGAAGGAATTTACATACCTGGGCTACACGATGAAACAGGATAATAAAGAGGGAGAACACAGAAAGGAAAGGGTGAAGAAAGGAAACAGGCTAATAGGACAAGTCTGGGGTGTGGGGGAAAGAGTATTCAAGATGGATATAAAAAAGAAAATTGCTGTTCGAAAAATTAATAAAGGGGTGGTAATGTATGGAGCGGAAATATGGGGCTGGAAGGAGTGGAGGGAGGTAGAGGGGCTACAGGAGAAATCCTGGAGAGGGGTGTTAGGATTGGCGAGGGCTATACTGGGGTATATTGTGAGAGAGGAGGTACAGATAGAAAAAATAAGGATTGAGACAGGAAAAAGAGCAATAAAATACGAGGAAGAAATGAGGGAGAGAACAAATTGCAAAATTCTGCAAGAATGTTGGAAAGAGATAAAGGGAGGGAAAGTGAAGTGCGGGCAGGAGGGCAGAGAAGAGTATTACAAAAGAAACGGGTACACTTGAGTGAAGAAGTGGAGAGATTAAGAGAAGAGGGGGTAGGGACAAGAGAAGAAATAATAAGGAGAGATAGAGACATCGAAAAACAAGAGAGATGGACAAAGATAAAAGAGAGCAGATATAATAGAAATTATAAAGATATCAAGGGAGAAGGGGTGCCGGAATATTTAAAAAACAATGAGACAAAAAGCAACAACAGGAAAAAAATGGTGGCAAGGTTCAGATGTGGCAACGAGGAGCTAGGGAACAAATATTGGAGAGAAGAACCAGAAAAGTTGTGCAGGCTATGTGGAGAAGAAAGGGAAGACATTAACCACATGAGAAAGAGATGCAGGGAATTAAGAGAAGAGGGGATGAAAACAGTGGATATCTTAGATGAAAACGGAAAAGGAGTGGAATGGATGGAGGAAGTATGGAACAGGAGGAAAAAGTTAAGGGGGGAGAAGGGATAAGAAAATGTAATATATATGTAATGTAATAACACGACCAAAATTTGTAAGCCAAATGGCAATGAATAAAGTTAAACTTATATATACTCCCACCACTAAACTTTTATAATTTTTGCGCCACCTGGCTTTCAATAGTGTAACTTCTTTATTCGTAAAAAATTGCAGCTTTTACACATTTTATAATATTTTTTTTGCGCTACCTGGCTCAGAGTAGTATAACTTTTTAATTTTAATAACTTCACCGTTAAAGCAGCACCTACTAGAGATTACACTCTAAGTGTAAATATGGCCGACGAGACCCCGCTCAAATCCGTACTCTTTATTATGGTGAAATTGCAAATTTGAGATAACTAAACAATTTGATGATGTTTATGAGGTCATACTATATTTACATAACAAAAGTTAGTATACGTTGCTTACAATGATAAGAAAATTTTGAGACAAAATAATAATAAAAATATTGCTTTTCATTTTTTAAAATCATTTTTTTATGTTTCTGTAGAAATATTTACTTGCATATATGTTCAATATAATACTAAAAGAGCACCTGGAACAATTTAATAAAAATAATACTAATAAACATAGATACTTTTTAAAAATGTAAAAAATTACAAAGGTAATTGAAACTATTTTCCTTCAACGCTAATAAAGGCATAATGTACTATATATAAATAAAAGTCCGTCGATTAAGGTTTCATACAAGACCAGAAACTATCATCTTTTTGTATCTGTAAACAAAGAGAGAAAATTTATATATATGAAGTAAATGTGTATAAAAGCAGTAGGTGCGTTTTAGTGGGAACTTTAAATTAGCTTAGTATTTACAATTTAACAAAATCTATAATCCAAATCTTATAATAGAGTAAATTTAAATGTACATTTATCGAGCAGAAGAGATCGTCACACTAGAAATTTATAAATAGTAAGTACATACTATATGTAATTTAACGAAAGATGATTTAAAATTATATTTTTATCAAGACGTTCTGTAGATATATACATTACCAGATATGCTTACTGTAGAAACGCTTGCGACTGCGAAACGTGCTCATGTCAATAGGCGGAATTCCGTCCTTCCATCGCTCAAAACCGTACCATGTATCAAACTACGATTTCAGCAAATGCAGTGATATAAATTCAATTTTGTTTGCCATTTCCTGGTCGCATTTTCGAAAATAATTAAAAAAATTAAAATGTTACATGTTCTTAAGATCTCTAAAATGGTGGGTAAAGGCCCATATTTTCGAAAATCAAAATTTTTTGTTTATTTTTAAAGTCTTAAAGACAATTTCAAAAAATGGGCTCTTTACCCCTTTGCAGCAATTTTTTTTATGAATTATCATGTAAACATCAAAATTTTTCATTCAAAAATAAACTCAGGAAATGGAAAAAACGATTTTCAGGCCGGGCATACAGCCTTAAATGCAGCACGTATGTTTGTTACCTAGTCTTCTTTTTTTTTAATAATCAATTTTCTGATAAGTTTTTGATGACGGCGTATATTCATCGTCGTAACAGATTTGTTTATATAATTTTTTCACGTGGAAAGCATTAGCAGCAGACATGGAAAGATAACTCTTTAGAACATTAACTGTTAAAACAAATTCTGAAACATATATTAAAAAACGTTGTTTCTCTAAATTATGTTCTTTCTTTGTTCTATTAAAGGTAATATTTTGCGTATGCCAGATACATAACAAAATCACAAACTGATTTATTAAAATAACCAAGTATTGAGAACGATTGGGTACCATTTGACTATTATTAGATTAATCTTTACCTTAAGTCAAGATGGGTAAGGAATAGTTACTTAGTTTCTATCACAACGTGGTCTGACACTTTGTATTTCATTACAATATATCGCACTACTTCTAGATTTTTTTCTATTTTTCGTAATCTTTGATCTTCATGTGATACAATAACACGTTCGCGTTCTCGAACTCGGAGTGCTCTCAGTTTTTGACACATTTTGTATTATTTGTTAACAACTATTTCTTACAAGTCAGTTTCACTTTACATATGTATTGCTCTGTGAATTCCTGAACACGCGATGTTAATATATGTTAATATTTTGTTACACAATTTTTTTTTGTAATAAAATTCTTTTCTTGTGCATTTTCGTTTTCTATTATTTTATTTAGCGCCTAATGTAGATATGAAGTTAAAATTCAAATAATCTAATATATACTTGCAAAACAACGTGTACAAATATTTTCTAAACCTACTGTGTATAGTGTCTATTCTATACGTATTTAAAATCTTCATAATTTCAAATTCGTTCTCGTTTAACGGTTATTGCATTATGAAAAATAAGTGCTTTTTGTTAGGCAATTGTAATAGATAAATTGGCACCTATAAGCTTATTATTAAGAAATAAAAATTGATTTTATAAGTATTTGTATTATATGAAGAGACGATCGCCATCTATCGACATGTACTCAAACGCCAGACTCGTATTGTTAATGCGTTGCAGTGTTTCCGTCACGAGTTTAGAAAACTCATGCGCACTTTTACGTAATTACAAATTTAATTTGTTGTTTCTATTCATTCTCTTTACATGCAAACGGTTGTTAAAAGCAAAATTTCGATTCCATAAAATTTTTTTAATAAATCTTTTAATAGTGCGTTTGCGAATTAATTGTTAACGCGCGTCTTTAATTGAGCTTTTTTTTTCCTAAGTGGGTCGAGTTAAATTTAATTTAAGTGATTATTTTTAATTAAAAGTTGCATCCCGTGATGATGTTTGGCACTATTTGATATCGCGATGCAGTATTTGGCATGACACAAGATTGCATAATAAAGTTTAGATAGCGGCAGGCAAAGTGTTATTTTCGCGTTCAGCCCAGCTGAAGTGTATTGTTGGATTGTTCAGACACATTCTTTTATTGTCTGTTGGTTTAATACCTGCTGTACATCTAACAATCTTTTGATGCACGCAATTATTTGTGATGATAGTGCTCGCTTATAAGTGCTTAATATAGTGCTAATGCTTTAGTTATCAAATGGCACAATTCATTTTAGTAATTTGCTTATGGATTGTAGAACATGCATGCCGTCAATTGATTCTGTATTAGTGATTCTAAAATGCACAAATAACTTGTGGCCTTGTCCTACGATGCACTTGAAAGGTTTTTTCATTTTTGCTGTTTTGTAACGTTCTAATCTCCCGCACATTTTTAATACATATAATCCGGATTAGTTTATTAAGTAACAACCTGCTAATTAACCTAACCTTATTATCTGTAATTATTCAAAAAGTATTTTCAGAAGGAAAACCTTGGTATAATATAGGAAACTAGGATTTTCCGTTTTTTGCACATATTTGTTACTCATCTTCCTTCTAACTTTTTTTTTCATTAACGTATCGTGAGATTTGTGTTTTGTTTTTAATTTTTAAAATTGCATTCCGTTTGCTATTACGTTGGTGTTCATTTTGTTTATTGTTAATTCTAGGTGCTTTCGGTGGAACATTATCACTTATCAGCACGAACACCCCTATTCTGCTTCATTGGCCGAGTTTTGTTTTTTTTAAGTTTCAGTTCTGGGTTGCGTGCCAGAAGCGCGTTTACATTGAAAAGTTAAGTGTATCTGTAAATGCACTTTCTGGTACGACATACCAGGATGTGCAATCACCTTTCTTACCATCTTCTTTTTTTGATGTTTGCTTTAGACACTTTGTGGGTTAAAGGTTATGTGGGTAGTGTACGCTTAAATTTATGTAATAGTTTTTTATACTAATGGCGATAATGCATATATGTATATTGTATTGATAATGATTACTGTGATTACTAAGAGATGTCGGTAGCTACTATAAAGACTGTAATACAATTTCTATTTAGAATAAAATATATGAACTTCTTACTTGTTTTACTTTTTAAATTGGTTTGTATACTTTTGGAAAAAACCTAACACTTTTGAGCATTCATATTTATAATCAATCCGTAAATAGAAATAAATCACTGCATCGTTAATTAGATTAGTTGTTAACGTATGGCTCTTATGGTAATTTAAGTTACATAAATTTTCATTAAAAATAAACGACCGCTCGATAAATTCCTTTTGGAAATTAGGTTAAAAAACAAATAGAATATGCTCGTCTCTGACCTGGTTTGTCTAAAGGCACAGTTGCCTTATTGGATAGTGTCCAAACTGAAACATTGCCAAAGACCTTTTCATAAACAATCGTTATTGCAAACCGATAGTAGTTTTAAATTTCTGCCAAATACCTATCGTTTCTGAATGACGTGTTAGAACGGAAGTATTTTTTTATTAAGTAAGCTCTTGTTAATATTCGGTATATAGTTGTATCTGTCTATGTTAATCAGTTTATTTGCGAGTAAACATGATTGGAATCTGTAACGCAATTTATTTTAGTTTTGTAGTACCTTAGTTATTTATAATACCACGTGCAGACGATACGGTGAAAACCAAAAATAATTTATAAGAAGTTGTTTAATGAGTTGAGGTGACATTGCTTGAACGCATTTGCGTAGATATTTACTCGCACTATTTTGTAATCTAGTAGAGATTCGTTGTATAAATATTTATTATATTTTATAACTGGTTTTGCACTTATGTACATTTTGGTTTTTTATTATCAGCGTTTTTTGCTACAAATAGTAGTTTAACTTCTTCGACTCACCTCAATGTCGCAGAAGGTTTAAAAGAAATCTCGAAGGGAGCATAACAGGTTGTGAATATACATTGCTTTATTTAGATAACACGTTATTTTTCATTGTTTTTACTCAAAACGCCCGGTACTTAATGTATCTAATCAATATTTTCTTACTACACGAAAGAACGGCAGATTCAATTTAAATTATAAGGAATTGGAAATTGAGTGAGCTAATGCACTCGGGATAAAGCAAAACAGTTACATAGATGAACGCGAGTCATAATAAATTGTTCGCCGAGTGAATTAGTCATGTCATTACGTAGTGGAATTAGTAGTTTGAATAGTTACTTATCTTATCAGTAAGCAGTTTACGAATATAGTTTCGTAGTTTTCGCAGAAAGAAAAAATAAACTCAATTTTATTTATGAGTTTTAATTATAGGTACTGTACTACATACTATATACTTATTTTCTAAATGAAAATTAAATTGTAAATTGTTTTTATTTTGTCAAATTGGAGTGTCTTCTTCTGTCTATTACTTAACATTGTCGAAGAACAAGAACTGAGCTGTTTTCAGAATCAAAGATATAGGAAATATCGATTGAAAGCATCAGATTTGAGATTGAATAAAATTTCGTTACAAGCAAATAACGATTCTTTTTGGACAGTCTGTTCAAATAATAATTGTTCTTGTACATCGTTGCTGTTGTGAACTGACTCGTTTTTCCAGTGCTAAGGAACCAAGTAATGAAAATAATCAATTAGAAGTACTGAAGGGGAAATATTAAGAATTAGCAGTTTTGGAAGGGAATGACTTTGTGGGAACCGTACAAAAGATATTAGCATAGATAAACTCAATTCTCATCTTCATTGTTACGTGTTACTGTTTTCATCTTGTAGTTTTATGGTACCAAGAAATGTCATCATTTCCAACATCAAAAACTAAGTGTATGTACACTCAACTATCAACATTTTTGTTGTATATAAAGCTTTTTTGTTGGTAACGAAATTTAAAACTTTGAATTGAAATTGCAATTTTCACTTATTTTAAGGTCTATTTGTAATTTTTTTTCTCTTTCCGACGTTTATCAATGAATTAAAAAAAACTGTATAAAATTAAGTAGAATTATTCGCATATTGTTTACAAATTGGAATGGAATGTTTAATTATTTTTCTTTAATTTCTAAAAAAAATTGTTTATTTTATTTGACTGTTAAGTATGCGTATATGTGAATTAGACGAAGATTGGTATATTTCATGTGACGTTTACTATGTAATATCCTAGTTTGTAAATGATAAGAAACGATGTGCAGAATGGCAGTGTGGTTAGCTGGTTGTGCAATTAACTCACGGCCTCTAACCATACTACCTTTTTGACTGTCGTGATATCATCACCAAAGCTTCTAAATAAGTACTCGTCAGTAAATTTTTGTATCACAGTAAGTTTAATGACAGTATTCAAGGTTGGCTAAAAATTGAAATGGAATTAATTATATTTAAATACTTTGTTGTTTGAATGGAGAATCAGTGAACTTTTCTAAACGACCTTGATGCTTTAACTTTTGAAATGTATTTATGCAAATATTAATTTGACATTAATTGTTTACTTTTTATTTGCAGGGCCGCTTATGTGTCTTTTGGTGGACTTCTCATGAGATTGCAAGGCGACGCTAACAATTTACATGGATTTGAAGTTGATCAACATATGTATCTTCTTATGAAGAAGTTAGCATTTTAGGTTAACATTTGCTTGTATAATTACTAATTTAAAAGAAACTGTAAATCGTATATTTAACAAATACATTTTTTAAATTAACTGATTTTTATAAATTAAATGTATAACTTATTTTTTTTCAGTGAATTAGTATGATCCGTTTATTATTGTGGTCTACATTGATTTAGTATTTTATTTATGATTCTTCTTTCTTTCTTGGTCTATTTTTAATCAGTCCTTCATCCTTTTATCTTCATAACAAAGTTGCGTCTTATTTTTGGTTTGATATCTGAATAGGAAGATAAAGGAAACTCATTAGCACTTAGGACCACCATTTCGGTACATTGGTGTTAAGTTCGTGTAATCAAACCTTTAGTTATTATAAGTGTGGAAATGTCTTTCAGTTGACTTGCATGTTCCGATAGGCGGTTGTGTAGTTACTATAAAAATGTAAGCGTTATGTATCTTGAGCGTTATGTATGGTCTGTTATGTTATGTTATTATGGTTAAAGTAGTAATCCAAATTTGTATTTTATTTATTGATTATTTTAATGCTTAACATTACAACTAATTCCTTAAAGCTAACCTTTACTTAATCGGTCGCCATCTATGGTAACTACTCTCTATCACGCATGCTCCTCTTACATTCTACATAATATGCTATGTTGCCATAATGTGCAACTTATCATTACATCTCCCTTCCTTACTTTTTTTTATTTTATTTTATTTTTTTTTTTTTTTTTGAAGTAAACTATATTCTACACGTAGTCTTTTAAGTATACTGGTTTCCTTATACATCTACCACTTCTACTTTTAGTTTTATCTACACAACTACTATCAAAACTTTCCTTAATAGCTAACCTATCATCTAGTCTACTTAAATTCTTATTTACTACCTCTTCCTCTAAATATTTTTGATTTGATACTTGTATATTGTTAGAAGGTATAAAGCTTTCTAAAATATCATTATAATTCTGGTCGTTTACAATGTTTTTGTTTACAAATTTTCGTAAGAATTTACGGTTTCTTATATAGCATTTACCATTTCTTTCAACTTGAACTATATATGATCTCGGACGATCCAAATCAATTTTAATTATTTTTCCTGGTTCCCATGTTTTATTTTTAGTTTGAATCATTACATTGTCACGTGGTTGCAAATCAGGTAATTGTTTTACATGTACGTCATAATAATGTTTTTGTACCTGCTGATTTACTTTCAGGTGTTGATTATACTTTCTTATGTCAAAATCGGGTTGTAATAGTTTCTCATCTATTGGTAACTGACCTTTTAGGGATCTACCAAATAACATTTTTGCTGGGGATGGTAAATATATACTTATTGGGGTGTTTCTATACTCTAGCAATGCAAGATATACGTCTTTTTCATCATCTATTGATTTCTTTATTAACCTTTTTATAGTCTGAACGTGACGTTCTATAAACCCATTAGACTGTGCGTAATAAGGAGTACTTGTTTGGTGAGTTATTTCCCATTCACTCATAAATTTTTGAAAGTTTCTGTTTACAAATTGTGGTCCATTATCGGTATATAATATTTCTGGTTTACCATGACGTGCAAATATAGATTTCATGTTATGAATTATAATTTCATGAGTAGTGTCATTGTTAAGACAAGTAATTTCAGGAAATTTTGAAAAAAAATCTACAACTACTAAATATTCCTTGTTTCTGTAATGAAATAAATCCGCTGCTACAAATTGCCACGGTCTATTAGGAGTTTCTTTACAAACCATAATTTCTTTTTGTTGACTATTTTGATATTTTAAACACGTCTGACAATTTTTAACTACATCAGTCATTTCTTTACCAATGAAAGGCCAAAAAATTAAGCCTTTTGCCCTTAAGACAGTTTTAGTGATTCCCATATGGTTATAATTAGGGCACAACCAAAAACACGGTAATTTTTTGCAATAAACACGATTGACTTTTAGAAAAAAGTAAAAAAACACGGTTGGTGTGCCAAAGTTGAGAAAAAACACGGATTAACAAAAATGAGCATACATTGTAATAATTAGTAATCAATATTTGTTATAAAAATTATAAAACACATAGAACTCATTATATAATTGATGTAATAAAGAAAATTTATTGTTGAGCATTAAATGCAAACATAATCTGCAATGCCAGATTTTCTTCGAAGAAAGCTTATCGTTTGGGTGCATATTACCACGTGTACCTATACTGGATTATACTGCGTTCGTGATTCACGAAATTTTCAGGTACAGACAGATAGCGTTATGCTTGCTTACTGAGGTCAGGAAAACCTTTACATTAGACATTCTTTCTTAAAAAATTAAAATAGAGAAAGATGCTTGTAATATCAAAATTTTATATCCTACACATTGTAATTGTATTGTCTTTTTAATACGATGCACAATTACTGCAGTATTATTGTATAATCGTCGGAGCTTTGTCAAAATGTTTTTTTTTGGGTTTCTGATATTCATCGGTTTTATTACATACAATGTTGTTGGGATCGATCTTTCAATAAATTAGCTTTAACACATGTTAATATAAAACTGTTTATTTGAATTGTAACCTGCTTTAAGCTTAGAGTTATGCTTTGCAGTAATATTTAAAAAGAATTTATGTGTGCAAAAACTGCAAGTAGGAAAGGTATAGTTGTAAAGCTGATGTTACGGGTTGCTCTGCATATCAGTTTAATTTCAAATCATCAGTTACATTGACGTAACTGATTTGAAAAAGCTGGTGCGTTTACTTTTTAGCATCCCTAGCCGTTTGTTAGACAGCAAATTTGTAGGTGTAACGTATATTATACCAATAACCAATATTATAAATTATCTTATCACAAATAATGTTTAACGTTTACAACTTTTATACGGAATATGAATTACACTTTTTTTTGCAACTTACACGAATTACATGGAAAATTTGAAATTACACGGCCCGTGACACATCCGTGTAATCGTGATTTTGGTTGTGCCCTAGTTATAATGTAAACGATTTATCATTTCTGATCTTAAAGATTTTGGTATTACAATCTCAGTGTTTCTAAAAATAAGATTTCTTGCCTCAACTAATTCGTGCCTGTAATTCCAATACGGTTTAACACATTCTTTTAATTGCCTTTTATGTTTTGGCCATCCTTCTTTAATGACTTTACGCACTTCTTCTAATTCAGTATCTTTCTTAGTTTCCTCTACAACTTTTACAAATTGTTGTTTACTTATGCTTACATAGTCTATAAGATTAACTTGTGCCTCAACTTCAGTTTCTATTATTTCAAAATTTTTATCATCATAACTGCTTCTTGATAACGCATCAGCTAAATAAAGTTGTGCTCCCGGTTTGTACTTTACCGTAAAATTATACATTTGCAAATTCAACAATAATCTTTGCAACCGTAGGGGACATTTATTTAATGGTTTTTAAAAATAGATTCTAAAGGTAAATGATCAGTTTCTACCAAAAAGTGCCTACCATAAAGATATTGGTGAAATCGTTGACAGCCAAATACTATTGCTAGTAGCTCCTTTTCAATCTGAGCATACTGTGTTTGAGTTTCGGATAGTGATTTAGAAGCATAAGCAACTGGACCTCCTCTCTGCAAAATCACTGCTCCCAAGCCCTGTTTAGAACTATCTACAGAAAGAACTGTATCTTCTGTCGAGTCATAATATTTGAGTACTGGACTTTTATTAATATTTCTTTCAAACTCTTGAATTCTTTTTCATGTACTTCCAACCATACCCATTCTACATTTTTTTATCAATTGCCTTATATTGTATGTTAACTGCGATAAATTAGCAATAAACTTTGATAAATACGTAACCATTCCTAAAAACCGAGATAATTCTTTTTTATTTTCTGGACTAGGTATCTGTTGAATAGCCTCAACTTTATGACCATCAGGTTTAATACCAGATTCTGTCAAAATATGTCCTACATATCTAATTTCACTTACTCCAAATTTGCACTTTTCTTTATTCAATCTTATCCCTTTTTCTCTCATTTTCTTAAATACAAGTTTTAAAGTTTTGTCATGATCCTCTCTTGTTTTTGCATATATTATTAAATCATCAATGTACGTTTTTACCCCTTTTATGTCTTTAAAAATTTGACTGAATACTCTATGAAAAATTTCCGGTGCACAAGATAATCCAAAAGGTAACCTTAAAAAACAAAACCGCCCAAAAGGAGTTGCAAATGTTGTCAGTCTAGAAGATTTCTCATCCAACAACACCTGCCAAAATCCTTTATTTGCGTCTAACACGGTAAAATATTTCATGTCTTTTAAGTCATGAGTGAGTTCCTCAAAAGTTGGTAATTGATGATGTTCCCGCAATATTGCTTTGTTTAAATTTTGTGGGTCTAAACAAATTCGTATGCTGCCATTTGGCTTGTTTACAATTACAATGGGATTCACAAATTCTGTAGGTTCTGTTACTGGACAAATAATTTTCTCTTTAACCATTCTATCTAATTCGATTTTTAACAAATTTAATTGTTGGTAAGGAATTTTCCTACAAGGAACCACAATTGGTTCATAATTTTGTTTTAATTTAAACTGACACGGTTTCATTTCTATTTTACCTATTCCCTTAAATAAATCAGCATGTACCTGCACTATTTCATTACAATTTTCAGCTTCTTTAGTAATTGCATCAACATTTAATTTTATTAAATTTAATAATTTTATAGTATTTATACCCAAAATTGGTACTGATTTCTTGTCAGTATCTATTATTACAAACTTGATTACACTGGTTTGACCATTTACTTCTGTTAATAAATCACAAGAACCAGTAACTTTCAGTTTATCACCACCGTAATTTCTTACTATATCAATACAGTTTTTTATTCTACCTCCTAGGTTTAATGTATTAAATATATGTTTTGGAATCACATTAATCTGAGCTCCAGTGTCTAACTTACAATTTATTATTGTATTTGAATCTAAAATTTTGATTCTTTGAAACCAATCTGAATGCTCATTATTTATTTCTAGTGATCCCAACACATATTCATGCATTTCATCAGTATTATTATCAATGTTTTCAGAATTTTCAATAGCATGCACATTTTTAATAAATTTTTTACAATTTCTAGCAAAATGGTTATACCTTTTACATTTGCTACAAACTCTTCCATAAGCAGGACATTTTCTTCCATGTATCAATCCACATCTGCCACAAGATTCGTTGCTAGTTGATGCCCAACTGCTTCTCTGCTGTGCTTGATAATTCTTTTCCTCTCTACTGCGAGTATTCCATGACCTATGTGTCTTGTTTGTGTTTCTGTGACTATGACTTGTTGATTGGTGACCTAAAATTGCTGATTTATTGTTGGTTTTTTGTGTTACCTTGATTTCTTCCACTGCCATAGTTCCTGTCCTTTCAACTAATTGCCTTATATGCATATCTGTTTGCTCTGCAGCTTTACATATACCAATTGCTTTTGTCAGGTTCAAATCTGTTTCTCGCAATAACCTATCTTGAATCCTTTTATCGCTTGTACCGCAGACAATTCTATCCTTGATTAATCCATCTTTTAATGTACCATAATCACAGTTTGTTGCAATTTTTCTAAGATCATTCAGGAATGTATCGAACGTTTCACCCGGAAGTTGTATTCTTGTATTAAACTTGTGTCGCTCCACACTCGTGTTTGTCTTGGGAATAAAATAATCATTCATTGTTTTAAGTATCATTTCAGGATCTTCTCTATTTTTTTGACTAAACTCCAGGGTCTTTAGGATTTCTTTTGCATCCCTTCCCATGCAATGCATAAGTATTGCTGCTTGCACTTTTTTACTTTTTTCTGTTCCCCCTGTGGCTAACATATAAATTGCATAATCCTCTTTAAACACTTTCCAATTTTTTCCAAGATCGCCCACCATATTCATTTGCTTTGGTTGACTCAGGGATTCCATTATTCCGTTTTAATTCCTTGTTCTGCACGTGCTTTTACTTATCTATATTTCTTCTAATTAGTTTTTTGTCATCGACTGCGCCATGTTATGTTATGTTATTATGGTTAAAGTAGTAATCCAAATTTGTATTTTATTTATTGATTATTTTAATGCTTAACATTACAACTAATTCCTTAAAGCTAACCTTTACTTAATCGGTCGCCATCTATGGTAACTACTCTCTATCACGCATGCTCCTCTTACATTCTACATAATATGCTATGTTGCCATAATGTGCAACTTATCATTACATGGTCGCCTTTGTAGTTTAAATAAAATATAATATTCATGAAAGATACTAATCATCTTTTCACTCCTGCACAAATCTCAACAGGTTATGGGACCAGATAACGGTCTGAAAGGTGATTTAGGAAAAATAATTTTAAAATAAAAAAAACGTGCTTGTGACGGTAAAACGCATCTATTGAAAAGATGGAAGATAAGGTAATTGAAAAATACGGCATCACGCAATTCAATGGAAAAGGGTACGACCATTGGAAATTTCGAATGGAAATAATTCTAGACCAAAACAATGTAGGGTTGTATCGAAAAGGAAGAAGAAAGTCCGAGTGAACAATTTTTAAAAAGTGACAAATTGTGTAAGTCGTTAATTATACAATGCATTGCAAATTCACAGTTACAGTATGTTAAAGACAAAGAAACAGCATATAAAATGTGGAATGCGTTGGGTTCAGTTTTTCAACGAAAAGGTGTAGCTTCGCAATTGTATTTACGAAGGAAATTATTATCGATGAAGCTAAGTGAAAACGAGTCTCTTGAAAAACACTTTTGATGAAACCGTAAGGGAGCTGAAGTGTGTTGGAGCTAAACTGGAAGATATCTATGTAGTATGTAATCTTCTTTTAACGCTACCTACATCGTATGATGCGATAGTAACTGCATTGGAAACTATGCAAACTGAAAAACTTACGGTGGAGTTCGTAAAGGGAAAGTTGTTGGATCATGAAATGAAAACAAAACAACGAGATCTACACTCAAGTGAGTCTGCAGCTTTTTGGAGTGCACCTCGAAGTGGACAGAAAAACACTTTTCGAAAACAGCAGTTTGTTCAAGTTAAAGAAAATCCTCAAGCAGGTCGAAGTGAAAGAAGTCTAGAAAATCATCGGTCGGTAATCAAATGTCATAACTGTTTAAGACCTGGGCATATTAGAAAATATTGTAGGTTCAACAAACAGGCAAATCAAACAAGTGCCAACAAGGAGGAGCATATTGCATTTATGGTTGATAGATCAGCAGCTTCCGAGAGTCCACAACAGAGTACATCAATACATTGATTCTGCTGCTACGGATCACATGGTAAACACTCTACACTGTTTTAATAGCATAAAGGATTTAGAAGATCCAATTAAGGTATGTGTCGCTAAAAATGATCAAGCTTTGAATGCTACTAAAGTAGGAAATATAAATGTAATTTTAACTGCAAATCAAAATTTTAAATATGCCGAGATTAAAAATGTATTGTATGTAAAGGATCTTAGACATAATTTACTATCTGTACAGCAACTAGTAAATGCTGGTTTAACATTGTTATTTGATACAAAAAGAGTCGTGTTAAAAAGAAATAATGTTATTGTAGCATATGGTAATAAGGTTAACAATTTATTTGAAATTGAACTTGAAACAGTAAAAAATGTTGAGGCTAACATTTGTAAGAAATTAGAAAGAATGGAGGTTTGGCACAAAAGATTAGGCCATTTAAATTATAAGAGCATTGTAAAACTCGCCAATATGGTTGAGGGTGTAGGTTTAGAGAAAAGTAATGAAAAAGTAGGTAATACTGACGTGTGTGGAATATGCGCGGAAAGTAAAATAACAAAACTGCCATTCGCTAATAATTCAAAACGAGATACAAAGAGACCACTGGAACTAGTTCACAGTGATATCTTTGGACCTGTAACACCATTAACGCATGATGATAAAAAATATTTTGTATCGTTTATAGACGATTACACGCACTTCACTGTCATCTACTTATTAAAAAATAAAAGTGAAACCTTTGAATGTTTTAAAGAATATTATACGATGATGTGTGCTCGATTCGGAATCAATTTATCATCTTTGTGTTGTGATAATGGGGGTGAATATTCTTCTAAAGAGTTTCGAGGTTTTTGTAAGGCCAAGGGTATTCAAATTTTCAATACTATCCCTTATACTCCCGAACTTAATGGAGTAGCTGAAAGAATGAATAGGACGTTGGTAGAAAAGGCAAGAGCTTTGATTCTGGACTCAAAACTATCCAAAGACATGTGGGGGGAATCAATCCTTTGTGCAGCGTACATAATAAACAGAAGTCCAACTACATCTCTAAAGAATAACGTTACTCCTGCTGAAATGTTTTATAAAACAAAGCCAGATTTAAGTAATGTCAGACTATTTGGTTGTTTAGCTTATGCCCACATTCCCAAGGAAAAGCTCAAAAGTAAATTTGATTCAAAAGCTACAGTTTGTGTTTTAACTGGATATACACATGGAGGTTATAGACTTTGGAATCCAACTTCTAGGAAAATATTCACAGCGCGAAATGTGATTTTTGATGAAAACAAAAACACAAAGTTTACAGGATTGCGAAGATAAAGTAAACACTACGGTTGTTGAGATCCACAGGAATGAATCTGTTGGTGAAGAAACCGAGAATGGGAATGATATTGAAAACACAACAGAAGCAAGACAAAGTTTACGTAGAAGTAAAAGAGTCAGAAAATTACCAACAAATCTTGCGGATTATGAAACCGAGTTGAATTCAGATAAAACACATCTGGCGCTTAGTGCAGAATGCTTTATTGAAGACGTACCAACTAGTTTAGAGGCAGCAAAAGGTACTTCAAATTATAGGTATTGGAAGGAAGCGGTAGAAGAAGAAATGCAGTCGCTAAAAGAAAATGACACTTGGACATTAGTGGAAAAACCTGGAGACGCTAGAGTAATTGATAGTAAATGGGTATTTAAAATAAAAAGAAATCAACATGGTGCGATAGTAAAATATAAAGCTCGTTTAGTTGCACGAGGATTCATGCAAAGAGAAGGATTTGACTTCAATGAAACGTACTCGCCGGTAGCTAGGCTAACAACCATTAAAACACTTCTAGCTGTAATAAATCACGAACACTTAGAGGTTCAGCAAATGGATGTGAAATCAGCGTTTCTTCATGGAACAATAAAAGAAAACATATACATGAGAAAGCCTGAAGGATTAGACGGTGAAAATAACGACAAAATTGTATGTAAACTAAATAAAGCCTTATATGGCTTAAAACAAGCACCACATAGATACAATAATCGTTTTAATGAATTTGCAACAAAACATAAACTCGTAAGATCTAAAAACGATCCTTGTCTATATGTAAAAACCAACGGCAAATGTGTACTGTATTTATTATTATATGTTGACGATATTATTCTAGCAAGTAATGTGGGCACAACCAAAATCACGATTACACGGATGTGTCACGGGCCGTGTAATTTCAAATTTTCCATGTAATTCGTGTAAGTTGCAAAAAAAAGTGTAATTCATATTCCGTATAAAAGTTGTAAACGTTAAACATTATTTGTGATAAGATAATTTATAATATTGGTTATTGGTATAATATACGTTACACCTACAAATTTGCTGTCTAACAAACGGCTAGGGATGCTAAAAAGTAAACGCACCAGCTTTTTCAAATCAGTTACGTCAATGTAACTGATGATTTGAAATTAAACTGATCTGCAGAGCAACCCGTAACATCAGCTTTACAACTATACCTTTCCTACTTGCAGTTTTTGCACACATAAATTCTTTTTAAATATTACTGCAAAGCATAACTCTAAGCTTAAAGCAGGTTACAATTCAAATAAACAGTTTTATATTAACATGTGTTAAAGCTAATTTATTGAAAGATCGATCCCAACAACATTGTATGTAATAAAACCGATGAATATCAGAAACCCAAAAAAAAACATTTTGACAAAGCTCCGACGATTATACAATAATACTGCAGTAATTGTGCATCGTATTAAAAAGACAATACAATTACAATGTGTAGGATATAAAATTTTGATATTACAAGCATCTTTCTCTATTTCCATTTTTTTAAGAAAGAATGTCTAATGTAAAGGTTTTCCTGACCTCAGTAAGCAAGCATCTGTCTGTACCTGAAAATTTCGTGAATCACGAACGCAGTATAACCCAGTATACTTACACGTGGTAATATGCACCCCAACGATAAGCTTTCTTCGAAGAAAATCTGGCATTGCAGATTATGTTTGCATTTAATGCTCAACAATAAATTTTCTTTATTACATCAATTATATAATGAGTTCTATGTGTTTTATAATTTTTATAACAAATATTGATTACTAATTATTACAATGTATGCTCATTTTTGTTAATCCGTGTTTTTTCTCAACTTTGGCACACCAACCGTGTTTTTTTACTTTTTTCTAAAAGTCAATCGTGTTTATTGCAAAAAATTACCGTGTTTTTGGTTGTGCCCTAGTAATGACTTACAAGAAATTGATAATTTTAAAGTTAAATTGAACCATGAATTCAAAATGCAAGACATGGGTGAATTAAATCAATTTCTTGGAATCAACATCAAAAGAAATGAAAATGGAATGTTCTTAAACCAAAACCATTATCTGTTGAATATACTAGAACGATTTGAAATGAAAGATTGTAAAGAATCGAAAACTCTTATGGATGTAAGGAATTTCAGTGAAAACCAAGAACAAAATTCGCTAGTTGAACAGAAACCAATTCGAGAACTTATCGGATCCCTAATGTATGTCATGCTCGGAACTCGTCCGGATTTAAGTGCTTCTGTAAATTTTTGCAGTCGTCAACAAAGCAATCCATCTGATGAATTATGGAAAGCCCTAAACAGAATTCTTCGTTATATTAAGGGAACTATTGATTATGAGTTATTTTATGACAAGAATCAGGATACTAAATTGATAGGATATGCGGATTCGGATTGGGCTGGAGACATAAGTGACAGAAAGTCAACGACAGGGTTTCTATTTAAAGTATTTGGTTGTACCGTGTCATGGATTACAAGAAAACAGCCAACTGTCGCGGTGTCCTCGACTGAAGCCGAATATGTGGCTTTAGCTGAAGCAGCTCGAGAAGGAATTTGGTTATCAAGTCTACTTGAAGACTTTGGTTTTCCAAAAACTACTCTAACAATATTTGAAGACAATCAGTCATGTATTAAATTAACTGAAAAATGGGAACATAAAAGATTGAAACATGTTGATGTTAAATACAATTTTATTAAAGATTTGGTACATGATAAATTGATTTCTATTGAGTACATTAATACAAAAGACCAGATTGCTGATATATGTACTTACCAAAAATTTGGTCGGTGAACAATTTAACAAACATAGACTAAGTCTAGGTTTAAGGAAACGTTTAAATGTTTAAAAGGTAATTTTTGTGTATGCTTTGATTAAGGGGTAGTGTTAAGTTCGTGTAATCAAACCTTTAGTTATTATAAGTGTGGAAATGTCTTTCAGTTGACTTGCATGTTCCGATAGGCGGTTGTGTAGTTACTATAAAAATGTAAGCGTTATGTATCTTGAGCGTTATGTATGGTCGCCTTTGTAGTTTAAATAAAATATAATATTCATGAAAGATACTAATCATCTTTTCACTCCTGCACAAATCTCAACAATTGGTACCTTCATACAGTCAATTTGATGATGAGAAATTTTTTTAGCCGATACAAAAAAAAAATTAACATCGGACCTAATTACATAGAAAGTTTTTTAATCTACAGCAACTGTTAAAAGTGATTACCACAAGCTAGAATGCTTATTGCATTGAATGGACTATCGAATTTGTCATTTATGGTTAATTTTCTACTAGATACATCAACAAATTGTTTCAGATAATTATGAGATTCAAGTTCAGCGATGAAACGCCCCATAGGTGATCTTGATCTTGTAAGTTAACTAACTCTTCTTCTGTTTAATATAAAGATGTTTGTGTAAATGTTTATATGTGTTTTGATTTAAATCTGTTATCATATCTGTATATTCGTTTCAATGTTTATTGATATCTTTGATTATAAACTGATGGATTTATAAATCTAAATTATGTAGTTATTCAGTTAGAGGACCTAAGGGCTTTCTTCACTTGTACTTTTCAAAGTTCGTCTCCTCTTAGTATAGGTCCCACCGAACAGAGAAACTTCCCGATTAAAATTTAAATTATACTTCAATAAAAATCACGATTTATTTTTGCTATGTGTTTTATTTAACGTACTACATCCTTCCCATATATCAAAAATAAGCAGTGTATATAACTAACTTAATACAACGTAGAAGGGTAAATAATTTGAACTAATCAAAGTTGACTATTTTGGATCTTTATTTTTACGGTTTATTTAAAGTACTACCTTAATAGGGTCCAAGGTCCATGGGACGTCCAGTTTAAGCCCAATAAAGGTCTGAACGTCCATTGGACAAAATATTTATGTCCAGTGAACGTCGTTTGTAGGACATTTGTACCATCCGGTAAATGCTAACGCTATTTTTCTATAACTACGCATAACCAAGGCATGACCCGCGCTATAATACGTATGCGAAGTTATGTTTTCGATATTTTCATCAGTTTTGATTCTGTATGTGCTATATTGCAAAATAATCTGTGAACTATTAGTTTATGAATTCAGACTTAAAATTAAATTAGTGATTTAAAATATCGTAGTCGTTCAAACTAAATTGATATTTGGAAGCAAGTGTTTCTCAACAGTGACGTTTAAAATAACAAAAATAAGAATTGCAATTCAACAGCTTGTTGATGCGTACGTACAAACATGGCTTCTCCATGTTGTTTCATATTTAAAAAATACTGATTACCTAGAAAACAATAGTAACGGCAGTTATCTGGTAAAGTGCCGGCAATATAATCATATATGCTTGCTCGTTAAATAAAAGATAAAATCTAATCAACATACTGTTATGTGTTGTTAAGTAATAATTTATTTATAATTTGGAACACTTTATTTTAGTTTATTAGTAAAACGTTTACATATGAGATGATTATTCATCGAGGTTACATTTTATACTGCTTTAAGATTTAACCCTTATTCCCCACCCCTTAACATTCGTTTTGTGGTGTGTGTGGCCTATGCAACATCTCCCCTTTTTTTGAGAAAAGAAAACTAACAGACAACAAAAATAAATTACAATTCATACTCTCTTAAATAACTAGGTAATCTGGTAATACGTTTAGGCCTCGTATTAACAAAGTGATTATTTTCATTCTTACAAACTAAATCAGAATTTTCTACATTAATCTCCTTCAGTTACAGATTTAAAATTAGAAATAAATCCACTCTCTGCCTTCTCAGGAACCTCAAGATCTTTTGTATTTAAATTATATTCAAGCAACTTATCAAATATTTTATCCTTAAGTTCCTGAGTGAGGTTTATTTTATGTAAGTATTTTTTATTTCTAAAAATGTTATTATTTGTAGAATAAGGCATAACATTAAAAGATCTAGGCCTATCATCTATTCCAACTACTCTTCCTGGTTCCCATTTTTTAGTTTTTTCATTTTGAATCATTACTTCATCATTAACATTAATATGTGTTCTCTGTTTTGCTGTGCGGTCATAATACTGTTTTTGTTTATGTTGTTTATTTAAAAGTAAATAATTGTAGTTATTGGTATGTTTCATTGGATATAATAAATTTGAATGTATTGGTAACTGACTTCTTAATCGTCTTCCATACAAAAGTTGTGCAGGTGACGGTTGATTATAACTAAGAGGTGTATTTCTGTATTCTAATAATGTAAGATATATGTCTTTACCACTGTGTAATGCCTTTTTAAGTAATTTTTTTATAGTTTGTACTTGTCTTTCTATGAATCCATTGGATTGAGGATATACTGGAGAACTTGTTTTGTGTATAATTTCCCATTCGGAAATAAATTTTTCAAATTCTATTGAACTAAATTGTGGGCCATTATCTGTATACAGTATCTGTGGCCTACCATGTCTAGAAAAAATAATTTTTAAACATTCAATGATTTTATGGCTTGTTGTTGAATTGTTACAACATACCACTTCAGGAAATTTAGAATACATGTCTACTATTAATAAGTATTGTTTATCGTTAAAATAAAACAAATCTGCTGCTACGCATTCCCAAGACATGCGAGGTAATTCTCTGTTAATTATTGGTTCTTTTACTTGACTGTTTTTGAAGACAAGACATGACATACACGTTTTAATTTTATTCGTTATTTCAATTATATAATTAGGCCAATAAACATATTCTCGAGTTCTACTTATTGTTTTTTCTAATCCCATGTGAGTGTAATGCAGTTTATTCAATACTTCTTTACGAAGAGTTTTTGGTATGACAAATTTGTTACCTAACATCACACAATTATTTATAATGCTCAAATTGTCCCTATGTTTATAGTAAGATTTTGCAAAGTCTTTTATTAATTCACGTCGATTTGGCCAACCAAAAGTAATTAATTTTTTAACTTCCTTTAATTCTTCGTCCATTTCTGTTTCAACTTGTAGTTTTTGTAGAAAAGGATCACTTATTTTTGAATATTGTATTAAATTAATTTGACTTTCTATTTCATTTTCTATAATTTGAAAATTTTTGTCATTATAACTAGACCTTGACAAAGTGTCAGCTATGTATAATAATTTTCCCGGTTTAAATTTTACATCAAAGTCATACTGTTGTAAAATTATTCGCATACGTTGTAATCGTAGTGGACATTTTTCTAGCGGCTTTTGAAAAATAATTTCTAGGGGTTTATGATCTGATTCTACAACAAATTTTTTTCCAAAAAGATATTGGTGGAATTTTTGACACCCGAACGTTATCGCTAGTGTTTCTTTTTCTATTTGAGAGTACCCTTTTTGAGTATCATTTAGAGATTTAGAGGCGTACGCTATTGGTTGTTCTTCTTGTAACAAAACTGCTCCTAAACCATCTTTAGAACTGTCGACAGATAATTTAAGAGTTTTTACAGGATTATAGTAATTTAAAACTGGACTGTTAGTTAGACATTTTTTAACTCATTGAATTCTAAATCATGATTCCACGACCACGTCCATTCGTTATTTTTCTTTAATAAAGTTCTCAAATTAACTGTTTTTTTAGACAGATTGGGAATAAATTTGCCCAAGTATGTAACCATTCCTAAAAATCTAGACAATTCTTTTTTATCTTTTGGTAAGGGAATTTTATCGATTGCTTTAATTTTATCTTCATCAACTTTAATTCCTTCAGCACTGAATATGTGACCTACGTACTTAACTTCTTTAACTAAAAATTTGCATTTGTCTCTGTTAAATTTAATACCTTTTTCCTTAGCTATTGTCAGTACTTGTTTGAGAATTTTGTTGTGCTCTAATATTGTTGGAGCGTAAATTAGAATGTCATCTACATATATTCTTACTCCATTCAAATTTTGAAAAATTTCGGAAAAAATTCTATAAAAAATTTCCGGCGCGTTAGTTAAACCAAAAGGTAATCTATTAAACTTATATCTGCCTAAAGGAGTTACAAAAGTAGTCAATTTTGAAGCATTATTTGTTAGTGGTATTTGCCAAAAACCTTTATTCGCATCTAAGGTTGAAAAAAATTTTGCATCTTTCATTTCGCGTGTAATTTCCTCAAAAGTTGGCAATGGGTAGTATTCCCTACACAAACAATTATTTAAATTGCGAGGATCTAAGCAAATTCTAATACCGTCATTAGCTGATTTTTTTACAATTGTTATTGGGTTAATAAATTCAGTTGGTTCAGTTATTTTACTTATGATATTATCCCTTAACATACGATTTAATTCATTTTTTAACGGTTCCATTAAACTAAAAAGGTATTTTCCTACAGGCTGATATTGAAGGTACATAATTTTCTTTTAAATAAAATTCGCAAGGTGTAGTACATTTAATTTTACCGACACCTGTAAATAATGTATTAAATTTCTCTATCATTTGTGAACAATTATTTTCAGTATTATGGACCTCACACAAATCATTAATATGTGCCATTTTTAGTATGTTTAATTTATATATTGCCGGTAACCCTATTATAGAATTCGCTTTATAATCGGTTTTAATTATGTGAAATTTCAGATTAAATATCGCACCATTAAAAGAAATTTCTACAAAACAAGAACCAGTAACTGTTAATCTGTTACCCTCAAAATTTCTTACGTTTAAATTCTCTTTGCTTAAAATAATCGGTATATTTAATTGATTAAAAATATGTTCCGGTATTACATTAATACTTGCACCTGTGTCAACTTTAAATTTAATTATTTGATTTATACAGTTAAATTTTACTTCTACCACAGATAAATAAGCAAACCATTCATTTGGAACATCATTGTTAGTAGTTATGGTGGCTAAAACGTAATCATCGCTTTCTGTTTCATTTATATCAATATTATTAATTGCACCTGGTACTGATTTACAATAAATTGGTAGATGATTGCGTTTTCCACATTTTGTACAGATTTTGTTAAATGCGGGACATTGATTAATTAAATGTGTACGTCCACATCTATAACAATTATTGATTGATTTTACAAAATATTGATTTTGTTGGTACCTGTTTTTATCACTCGTATTATTTGATTCAGGCATTTTCTTTCCATTAACGTTTTGGCGGTTGTTGAAAACCACATGGTCTCTTGGATGATTTTGATTTGTTCCTCCCTTATACTGACAAGGATAGCTTCTTTGCGCATTCGTTGTAGCCAGTTGCTGCATGGTTGTAGATGGCCTTGGCATTCGTTGATAATTTCCATTATTTTTAATTTCTTGTATTCGATCGTCATTATTTTTATTTAGAATTTCTTTAATATGTTTTTCAGTTCTTTCCGCAGTCCTACATATATCTAATGCTTTATTTAAATTTAAATTTGTTTCACTTAAAAGTCTGTCTTTAATTTTAGAATTCTTAATTCCGCAGACAATACGATCTTTTATCAAGTCGTCACGCATATTACCAAAATCACAATTTGATGCTATTTTCTTTAATGTATTGTAAAATTCGGTGACTGATTGCACACAAGTGTTGAATTTATGCCGTTCGACACTGACTTTGGTATAAAATAAGCTTCGAATTTCTTCACTACTTCTTTGTAATCCATTTTACTTGTTCCATCTAAATTTTCATAAATTTCTCTGGCTTCCTCACCTACACAGTGTAGTAAGCAAGCTGCTTGTACTTCTGAGGACTGTCTTTCTTTAGCGCCCGTTGCTGTTAAGTACAATGCAAACGCCTTAAGAAATTTCTTCCATTGCAATTCCAAATCACCATCCATGAACATCGGGTTGGGTTGTTTTAAAAAATCCATTATTTATCCGTCAATCCACTTATTTTACTTCTTAATTTAGTTAATTAGTTGTATTTTATATTTCCTTTTATTTAATTTGTGGATAATTTTCACACTTTATTTTAACCACGTGGTGCACCTTTTCCTTTTTTTTAAATTTTGGAAGCTCTACTTCTTTTTAAACCGACTGCGCCATGTTATGTGTTGTTAAGTAATAATTTATTTATAATTTGGAACACTTTATTTTAGTTTATTAGTATAACGTTTACATATGAGATGATTATTCATCGAGGTTACATTTTATACTGCTTTAAGATTTAACCCTTATTCCCCACCCCTTAACATTCGTTTTGTGGTGTGTGTGGCCTATGCAACACATACCGAAAGTACATGCGAAACCATTATAAACAAAGCTCCGTCGTAATTGTTAGCAGTATATTTGATGATAGGTAAATATCATTGTCATAGTTTATACATAAAGATTGCTTTTTATTCGTTTAACCTTACTATTAGAGGTAACTTAACTGAACAGTTTTTTTTGCACTTTCTCTCTTTATATTTAATATGTAATTTTTTGTAGATCTATCAGAAAGGTGCAATCTTTTCTGTATTTATAAAACACGTGTTATTAGTTAAAATTGTCATATCTCTGAAATATCTCATAAATATACAAATTTGCGATTTTTAAATTGAGACATTGTGATCTGGTTGAGTTCGATTTGAGACATCTTTGAGATGTTTGATGCTGTGTGGGTAGTGTTGTGCGGTTCCTCATCTGCTCCACTATAAAATTTCCAGTTCCAAAAGGCTGCGTTGAGAGTCTTACTTGGAAACCCTCCTTCAGAGGTAAGTTTAAGAATATGGGATTTTCGACAACTATAAGATTTAATAATTTGATCAAAATAATTCCAAGCTGAAGTACTGGAGTGACTGATCAGAGAAACTCTTATCTCTGAAGGACTTGTCCTAGTCAGTATAAAAGTTACCATAACAATAGAATTTTAGTCAATTTGAGCATACACATGAAGATTTTTGACGTTTTTAAATTTGTTGGGGTGGTCATCTTGTACAATTTTTAAATTTCCCTACCTAAATATTTCTGACTGTCAAAATACAAATAAAAATTTTAGGTTAAATTTATTTAAAACCATGTTAACCAATAACATATTGATATCAAAATTTTTATGGATATGGTAAGTAGTTTGTTGTGTTTTCGTATATTTACACTTACATTACAAAATAGATAATTGAAGTTTAACGTTTAATTGGGATACGGTGTCGCCCATCGACCTGTCAACATCGAAAAGCTACGCTTGCTTTCTGTTGCTGTTGCTGCCAGGTCGATGGTGTCGCCATACTTACCATTCCACGACTCGACAGGAAATGGCGTTTTTATTTCGAATTATCGAATGGTAGATGGCGCTACAGGTTTAAGAACATATGTTTTAAATTTTATATAAGTATTATGTGTAGATAATTTATTATTAATTTTGCCAACGTTTACCGAGTTATTTGATTCCATGTTTCTTGCAGTTTATTCCACATATCATTTGCAGATGATGGTGCCGATTTTCGCACTTCTCGGTCAAGTTCTTCCCATAACAACTCTATTGGGCCACTTCATTAGCTTTATGGCACCTTCTTCTTCAAGATCTCCTAAATACTGCATCACTAGTTTAGAAGTATGTTTAGGGTCATTATCTTGTTGAAATATAAAATGATTGCCTAAAATTCTACTTCCTGAAGGTATTGCATGGTTCTCTAGAATACGTTTATAACCATCTTTCTTTAAAATACCTTCGATTTTAACAATGTCCTCTACATAAACATTTCCACCAAAACATGCCCAAATCATAACGGAACCTCCACCATGTTTAACTGTAGGTACAATGCAATCTTCCTTTGCAGGTTCAACAAATCTTCTTACGAAGACACGTCTTCGTAAACCAAAAATTTCGAATTTTGATTCGTCGGTCCACAACACTTGATTCCACTAGTTTACTGTCCAATTTTTGTGCTCACGAGCTCACTGTAACCTTTTTTTTAAATTTTGCTATCGAAGAAATGGTTTCTTTATCGCAATTCGTCCATGGAGACCGGCCGACTTTAACCGACGTTTTACAGTAGAAACGCTCAAGGGCTTGCACCTAGTTTTGTTTAATTCGGCAGTTATTTCAGGAGCTGTTTTCAGTCTATTTCTTTTACTGGATATTAGTATATGACCATCTTCGGCAGATGTAGTCGCTCTTGGTCTTCCACTTCTATTTTTATTAACAAAATGGTCACTTTCGCGATACCTTTTTACATTATAATCCATAGTAGAATTATTTAGATTTAATTTTTTGGCGATAGCGCGGTTGCTATCGCCGGTTTTATGATGTGCATTAACTGCACGTGTTTCTACGCTTAATTCTTTATTTTTAGGCATTTTTCACTAATAACGGGTACTAATGACCGCAAGATGTAATCACAGGAAATGCAAACTCAAAAATAAATTCTTTTACATTAAAATGGTAACAAACCAATTGTATTGCTATTATTCAATACCATAAACTCAAAAGTATTTTTTTAATTACCAAGTTTACTTGGAACAAATTTTGTGTAACTTAGTGACCCCATCTCCCACTTGCCAGGTTTTTCTATTTAAGGTGTGAAAACGCTTTTTAATCATTGATAATAAAATCTAAGTAGAGAAATCAAATCAAAAACATCACATTTTGTAAACATTTATGAAGTATTATCAAAGCATGAAAAAACATTTTTACTGGTTTGGATAAACCCATTTTATTATAAATATTCATTATAAAAGTGTAGTTTAAAAACTAGAAAAGGTAGTATGTAACTGTAGGTTTAACGATAATCATCAAATATTTCAGCAACAATAACGAGTATGAAACAATAATACTATAGTTTTCAGTTCAAGGATGTCTTCTTCTTGGCGAGATAGGTTCATTATCAGAAAATGAATTTCTATCTGATCTCGTATTACTTCTTGATCTTTCGTTATAATTGACGTTCTTACGTGTTCTTAATTGTTTCTTAGTCGATACTGTTTTTTGTTTCGCGCTTTCTTTATTCAATTTCATTTTATTTCTAACTGCCAGCATCGCTTCATTAAACCCAACAGTACTATCATCTTTATCAACACGATCTGCATCATCTCCATTATACTCGTCTTCATTTTTTTCCTTTGTCTTCTTTGTTGTTCCATTAACAGATTTTGCCTTGCTGGCGACTTTCTTTTTTTTGGGTTCCTCTATTTTCTTTGGAGCTGACAATTCTTTAGGCGGAAGTTTACGTTTATTAGGTGATTTTATGGATTTAAAGTTGAAAGGAGATTCAATAGAACCGCCAGCAGCTTCTACACCCGCTACTAAAATATTCCTCAACTTAGTATAATCTGGATCAACTTCAAATTTAAGAGACACAACGTACTTCATATAATCAACAATCTCATCTAAAATAAAGTGGTTATTAACAAGATTTCTTAACAATGCAGTGGTTTTAACTTACTTGGTGGTTTTGCAATCCCAAAACAAGTTTTAAAAAAATCTGGCAAATTTTTCATATACTTCTCTTTACATTCTTGGACTGCAATGGGAGTTTTAAAACTGTTATTGTCCCAGGGTAAGTTACACCCTAACCATTGAACTAAATTATAACCCAATATTTCTAAATCCCCTCTTCTCGATTCAACTGTAATAGAAAAGAAAGTTAAACTCAGTGGCGGCTCGTGAGGTCGGGCTTAAGGTGGGCTAGATTTTTCAAAAAGCATGTAGATAACGTGAACGTTTTCAAATATCATTAAATCATTATGTAGGTAACTACCAAAATGTTTTAGAGTTCAAATAAATTCCGTTAAGCAATGTATATGGCGTGCAGAA
This sequence comes from Aquatica leii, assembly GCA_035610365.1. NCBI lineage: Eukaryota > Metazoa > Arthropoda > Insecta > Coleoptera > Lampyridae > Aquatica > Aquatica leii. The sequence continues at coordinate 108,367,413 of CM069432.1, forward strand.
ACTTTATGTTTTATTAATTTTTTAATTTAAATGTTTCAAGTTTGTACCTACATCTTAAACTCGTTAGTTTTATCGGTTCCATCGGAATAAAACAGTAAACATGAGAAACAAAACAAAGCATTTATCGTATCACATCCACATGCTCACTTATTATAAACTGCACTAGAAAAATGCCGTATAAAAAATTAAATTTGCAGTTTCATCTGCTTGATTTAATTCCAAATTTAGATTTGGATTTCCGAGAGATTTTATTTCAACCTTTTCTTGGCTTAGTCTATAGTGATTTATCGAGAGAATACTAATACTAACTATTGTGTTTGATACAAGGTCTTTAGACGTGACGATATTTACAGACTTTAAAAAAGTTTTGTTATAATTAAAGACCATGCATATATAATTGCGTTTTTCTTTAATTTACTACTTTCAATCGAAAACCACTGATTTTTGTATTGTGTGAATTGAGATTTGATATTAATAAAGCTAATAGACGATTTTTTCTGACATTCCTTGTTGATTAACACTAAACGTAAAATAATATTATTTGAATATGTGTAGACGTTGAAAAATACTAGTATCATCTAGTACCATTCAACGGATATGTTACAATCAACTTCATTTTATTGTTTTCTTTTCGATAAAACTGTAATGCAGTATTTTTATAGCTTTCTGAGAGATATTATTTTAACCTTCAACGATAGCCTTACAAATTAATTTAAAAAAATATTGTACAGTGCTCTTTTGCATTTTTCGAAAATTACGTACGACAAATATATCGTGTCACTTACAATACGTCGTGCAACTTCCGACGGCTTCATGATTCCTAAATTAAAATAATCGCGAGCTACAAACGCGGGAGCCCTTTCGCATATTAAAACTGCATATGAAATCTCGCAATGGGAGCGGCGACGTCACGTTAGAATGCTTTGCTACATATAGAGCCATGGGCTCAAATCATTGTAGCCTGAACATAAAGAAATTACCTATACGTTGCTTTGAATGACGACCATATTAAATTAATGTTTTAGAGTAATACAAAGAGTATAATATTGGTATTCTATAAATATGTTTAAATATATAATTCATGATGATTTGTGCAGTTTTTCTTTATTTTAATAAACGTCTGGGGTGCTCGTGCCCTAGAGCCCTTATGGACCAGCCGACACCGGTTATACTTATTTTTACATTTTGGTTTGTTAACTTGAGATCTGATAAATCAAAGAACTGAACCAGCACTGAATGGATACTTAAAATAGGATCTCAACCTGATAGGTAGTACTTTTCTATCGACTTGCTTGGGATTGTGGATTCTAAATGTCAAAACAGAACAGATCTTTTGAAAGTAGGTTGTGGAATTATCAGAAATCTTAAATATTGTGATGCCTACAGGAATTGGGATTGTGTGTGTCTCTTGAATAAATTCTTTCGCCACATATAAATATATAAAAAAATATAGGATTTAAAATACAGAACGTTTTAGAATTACATATGAGTTCGTGGAGGAAATACAACATGCACAAAAAAACGGTAAAAAGAAAGATCGAAGGGTACTTAAAAAAACAAACGGAGAACCTTGTTATGACTTTTGTAGCACTCTACGCGTTAAACTCACGAATATAATATAACCCAACACAAGCTTATTTAATTACATACGTTGTTCTTCTAATTATCCAGTGTATAGTATGAATACATAACAGATCTAATTGAAGAAACTGTAGAAGGCCTGAATGTACAAATATAAGAAAATGAATAATGTACAGAAGGGGGAAAATCAAAAAAAAACTAAAGATGAGGAATAAAGTAAGAAATATATTTTGCATATGTGCAAAGATATAGAATCAGAATTACTAAATCGTAATGAAAAAGAGCGACTTAAGAGATTTCAGATACGTAGGTACGAGAGGAGAGTCTGTTATTGATTTTACAATAAAAAATAGGTAACATGGAAAGAAAGTGAAAGATGTGAAGTAGAGGAAACTATGAAACCGGACGGAGAATTAAGATGTAAATAGCAAGCAAACAAAGAACAACAAATGCGATATATAAAGGTCAACAGCAACCATAAACTACGGGAAAAAACAGAAGTAACCGAAAGTAAAAGTGTACGCTAAGTAATATCCTAGGTGGTACAGGTGATTAAAAAGAAAGCAGAAAATCAATTTTCTAGAACAACTGGTAGGGGAAAGAATGTAATGAAGCAAAAATGTACATACATTTGAATCTATCAAAAAAGAAATAAAAAACGGAAAACAAAAACTAATATATTAAGAAAGTATAAACAAATATACGAAACAGTAAAAAGAGATGCACAACTTTGAATAGTTTACAAAAAAATCAGGCTAGCTCGAACATTAAAATCTCATTTAACACAAGTAGGTATTGTAATAGTATATTGTATAATGAGTAAGGAATGGTCGTCATTGCCAACGAGTATGAAAATTTGAAACCAAGCCGAAGGCGAGGTTGGCAATTCGTACGAGTTGGCAATACACATTCCTTACGAATTATACATTATACTTTTTCTACAACTCTATATTTAATTAGTAATCAAAGTTAAATAGAATTTTACGAAAAGAAATAACGCAGAAAATAAATAAACTAATTTAAAAATTTGTATTGGTAATACCTAAAATGACAATTAAAAAATTATGTCAAAACTTATATTTATTTTATGTCAACTTGAGAGCGTTTATACTATTAGTTATCTGTTATTATTATTATTATTTAATTCTTGTTTTTTACTAATCTCTAGTTAAAGAAATGGTGAGTATAATTTACTTGTTTTAAATACATGTAATTTTAGTTAACTTCAAATCATTTAGTATTGGAATTTTTTTTAATACATTAATTTCAAGCATAACCTAATATGAATGAGCTGCATTAGTTTAATAAGTACTAATAATTCAATGACAAGATTTTGGTTTTGGAGCCAGTAAATTAAAGAAATCTATTCATGCCGAAGCCTGAATTGTTAACAATGTCGTCAAGTTCCGACAAATGTTGATATATGATAGTTTTTCCTAGAAGCTTCAACCTAATAACATGTGGATGTGACTTACAAAGCAAATAAGGTGAATTTGTAAATGTTTAACGATAATTTGTAATTAATAAATGTTATTCTTAGGAATGAATGTTTACGAACTAAGAAGGTAATAAGAACATTGCAGTTAAAACATTGAAAAAATTTCCTTTTAGAAAATGCAAGATAGTTAATTATCCTAATGGATCTAATGTGCTGCAATAATCTTTACTGCAAAATTAGTTTAAATATGAGAAATGAATTGTTAACAAAACACATTGTAGAATGAAACCAGTGGTTTGCATTAGTCTTGTAACAATTGATTGTATCTATGTTTATCTTGTGTTATTTATTATAACGTAAGTCCAAAGTGTTTGTGCTTAAATTTGTAACAAGGTAGAGATAATAATAATAATAAATAGATTATCTTTATAAGATTAAAATATAATATGTGGTAAAAGTATACATAAATACTTATGAAAACTGCATTAATATAAGGATAAATAATAAACGGATATTAAGCATGTGCGAAAGAAACATTTTGGTATCGTGCAACTATCGATGAACACTAAAAGATAATTGGTTACTTCTGAATTGTTATGCAGTTCAAAAAACTGATAAATACTAACTTCTTTAAGTTAATTTGAGCATGTTATTTTATAAAATGAGTAATTTTATTTCAAGCATTGGATCACTGAATCTGTTTTATATAACTGCAAAAGCAAAAGTCTGATAAATTACTAAGAACAGTACCTTCCCATCAAAAGAAAACTCTGCAAGAAAACAAGTAGCTAGGTTCCAAATTAGAAGTTTTTACTTATTCTAATTACCTTGAACTTCTAAAATATATTCATTACAAGAAAGTCGCCACTAAATGTCAACGTTACAAATATAACCTAAAATATGTAATTTATAAATCACTCTTTTTACGCTATAGGTAAAAGTAATGCAATACTCATTGATTTTGTTTTCCAATTTTATAATTTGTGATGCATGGAATATTTGTCAAAGTCTTCTAAATTATGTTCTTATAATTCATTATCCTGTACGTTAATGGGTTTGACCTGTACGGAAATGACTTTAACCTGTACGGAAATTAAATTAGACAATCACAATGGACAACGTTGCCTAATCGCAATTAAACATACAATGTATGTAATTATCTGTTAGTCGTAGAAAAAATATTTTTACTTATACTATAAATATGTATAATTTTAAATTAACCGAACTAATTAAATCTTATAATATTTAATAAAAACACTTATAGTATAATTTATATATAGCGCTTTAGACTTGAATAATCTTCTTAACACTGCTGTCTTCGCATTACGGAAATAACTGACCTACGATTTTTTTGTTCCGTATTTATACACATTTTGGAAATCCTTCTCGAGTGTTCCATATCTTTCGGTATACGTTCTAGAAGATGGATAACAGCTTCGAGAAGGCTTTTGAATTTGAGGACGTTTCAATAATAATTCGCAACGGTTAAGAATAATCCCAAAATACACTTCTTTGACAATTAAAATAGAAGAAACACTTAGTTACAGTTTGAAAACAAATTATTTTATGCAATTTATTTCACTAGTACACTAGAAGGACCGTAGTACCCGTTTTACATTACACAGTTTATTAAGGGGCACACCTAATGTGAAATTTTCAAAAAATCGATTTTTTTCCATATTTCGATAGGTTATACCTTTAAAAATAACATACTAAAATTTTAAATCGATATCTTAAATAGTTTTTGAGTTACAGCCATTTAAAAGAGTAGCCACTCGGCAGTTAGATAGTTGCATTGGCTACGGGATATACCTGAGCTATTGTTCGGAATCTGCCGTCTCTTCCAACCCTTGTAATACGATTCCGGTTTCTATTGTGAGTCTCCAGGTATACAGAAATATATAAGTATAATTATTTCGGTATATTTTTCGTTTACTGCCACGTCACGTATTTTCGGAGCCAGATACATTTAGTTTTATTGTGACCGTTGTATCGAGTACTTCGTAAGTTAGCGCGTTTTATTTATTCTAAAATGAGTGAACAATCTTCCTATTCAGATAAAAAAGGAACTCACGATGTTCCCAGATACCGATCAAGAACAAGAAAACGAAAATTTACTGGAAACCAACATATATTTGAGCAATCTACGGAGAATACAAGTACGTCTGCAGAGAAACTATTGCATAATAATGACGAGAATATTGTGATTGACCCATCCCATGGATATTGTATTCTACAGTTTGTCTCAGTTTTTAGTGCAATCAGCAATTTAGTGGTGTGCAAAACTTGTCACAAGGAAATTACTTTTAATCAAGCAAGTCCAAGAGGCCTGGGGTTTAAAATAGCTGTCATTTGTGAATGTGGTAATTCGTACATCAATTCTAGACCAATGATTGATAACGCATTCGAAATAAATAGACGTCTTGTTGCTGTGATGCGTCTTTTGGGAGTCGGAATAAATGGGATCAATCTTTTTTGCGGACTAATGGATCTAGCAAGCAAATTTTATCATCAAACTTTTGATGGATGTTTCACAAATTTATGGACTGCAGCCGAAACCGTTTGTAAACTAAGTATGCAACAAGCGGTAAATAAAGAAAAAGAGCTTACATCAAAAGAAGAAAACTCAGAGACAAATTTGACTGTTAGCGGGGACGGTACCTGGAAAAAACGTGGTCATACTTTCCGTTTTGGAGTAGTTACGCTAGCAGGAAAATACAGCAAAAAAATTGTTGACTCATGTGTGAAGTCTACTTACTGCCAGAGTTGTGTTTTTTGGGAAAAAAGAAAAGAGAGCGATCCTGAAGCTTACGAAGAATGGTCATCGTTACACGAAGAAGAATGTGATGTTAATCATAAGGGATCTGCCTCAAAAATGGAAGTAGATAGTGTAAAAGACATGTTTGGTCGTTCCATTAGTAACTATGGCGTAAAATATTCTCGCTATATTGGCGATGGTGATAGTGCCACTCATAAAGGTTTACTAGATTTGAATCCTTATGATACTCCGGTTCAAAAATTAGAATGCTATTTACATGTGAAAAAAAGAATGGGAACACGTTGCCAAAATTTAAAAAAAACCAATAAGAAGTTAGGAGGAAAAAGTAAGACAATGCAAAACTTAACTGTAAATTCAATAAACAAACTTCAAAAATATTACGGTTTGGCAATTATGAGAAATCAAGATAATGTAGACTAAATGTATAAAGCAATCTGGGCTACGTTTTATCATTTGTGTTCAACTGATGAGAAACCAAACCATAATAATTGTCCAGAAGGCGCAGAAAGTTGGTGCGCTTATCGCCGCGCGAAAGCTGAAGGAATGTTGAGTAAGATTAAGCACGATTACCTCCCTCTGGATCCAGAAGTTGAAAAAGGTCTAAAGCCTATTTATGAAGATTTATCTCGGCATGAATTGCTTGATAGATGCAAAGGTAGTAATACTCAAAACAATAATGAAAGTTACAACGGTTTACTTTGGCACTTTTCACCAAAGCACCTTCATAATGTATTGAAAACTATTGAATTAGCAAATTTTTTTGCAACTTCAATATTCAATGACGGTTACTCCTCAATTTTAAAGATATTTAATGTAATGGGAGTAAAAGTTGGACCTGCAGCAAGAGATTATACGGCTCTTAAGGACGAGACTACGAATCGCTGATCATCGCCAACGGGCTTGTTCAAAAGAGGGTCGATCATCTCGAAGAAAAGCTTCTTCAGCTCAACAAGCACTTTTTGAGGAAGAGGAAGGTGAATTATATGGGCCTGGAATAGCAGATTAGCTGTAAGTATGATTTTAATCCATTTATAACAGTGAAAACGATCATTTTATCTTTAAACGTGTTTTTCTCGAAACAGCATTTTTCGAATTTGCTGGAGTGATTACTCGGAGACAAATGATCCGATCGCTATCAAATTTTTTTTGCATCTCCTCTATATAGTTCTCCATACGATGACCCTCCAGTTTTTTGATCTGATCAAAAATCGAATTTTGGCAGACCAAAAACGACCAAAATTTTGGGGAAAATTTAACTTTTTTTTTCAACATGCCGCCATTTTGTCAATTTTTGATTTTTTTGTTCGCCCGAGGGTCATCGTACAGACAATATGTTTTAATTTAACGAGAATTTTTTTTTTAGTTTTTATCAACGGAGAAGGCTGCAATCACTCCAGCAGTGGAGGACCTTTTTTTTTTGCGCCGCCAGAGATCGCGTGTCATTTCAAAAATATTTAATATTTTATTTCAAAAATTTTACTGTGTATTCTCAAAACATGTATAAATATACCCTCAAAATTTTAAATAGATGGATTCACTAGTTTTTTTTTTAAATTCCCAAAAATGGCCTTTTTTTAGGTTGTCACACTAGGTGTGCCCCTTAAACAAGAAATTGTACAATTTGTGGTTCAATCTAACTTGGTTAGTTTCAAACAGCAAATTGAACAAAAAATTAAATTACGTCATAAAAATTAAAATCTGTTCTATTTTTTACTAATTTGAACGGAGTTTCACAATTTCTTTTGAAGCATGAGCAGTAAGCTACCGCGAAACGACAAACATTATGTTTACTGTCTTGCAGATTTAAGAGCCAATTATATTTCACAGTAGCAATGATAGTAAGAACTGCTCCATGCAGAAGATCAAATGCAAAATCACAAGACCAATTAATAAAATTTTATTTTTTCCATAAAACATTATGTATGTAAATAAAGGTATTTAAGTACGTAATTCCTTCCACTAATTATTGTCGGTTATTGTTCAAGAATTAGTGGGAATATCAAACAGAATTTGTTGGACAAATTAAAATGCTATGCAATTTAGATTGAACTAAAAATTGTACAATTTTATTATTCATGAGATTGTATAATGCAGTATAATGTGAAACTGGTGTAACATAAGATATAAACATGTCTTTTTTGATATTGTTTTTTTTTTAAGTAAATTAATAAGGTAGCTAACGAGCCAAGGAAGATTGTTTTAAAATCAAAGTTTCTTACCACCAAGATGTCCATCTCTACTAACATACTGTAGTGTTCCATTATGAGCCTTTTTTGGGTTAGGTTTATCTGTTGAACTGTAATGTGTGCACAATCCAAAGTCTACTAAGTACACTTGAGTCATCGCTGCAGAATTTAAACCTAGTAACACATTTGCTCCCTTAATGTCGGCATGGATATAACCTCTACTATGAATATATTCTAATACGTTGAGCTAAAATCAAATACAAATGTACATTTTCATTTAATAAGTTTAAATGTATTACAATTTGAGTACCAAGTTTAAAGACAGTCTCAGGAGAAAATTTATGATTATTCTCTACAAAAAGCTTCCAGATATCTGTACCAAATTTTTCCATTACGACAAATCGGTAAATTTGATTATCATGTTCATGTCTACCTGAACCCAAATATGTAGGCATACCTAAATATTTCAGATTTTTTTCTTTTTTGAAAGCTTCAACTAAAACACACTGTTAATGAATGTTCCAGAAACTTCTCAGTGTTAGGTTTACCAAATTCTGGTTTTGCATTCCGCATATAAAAGTGCATTTCCACAAATAGAGGTCCATTAGTATGAGGTTCCTAAAATATAATTATGTTTTTCTGATATGGATTTTCATTTCGATATAGTTACAATTTTAATAACGTTGGGGTATTTATTTTTACTGGTTGTTGAAAATTCTTGCGCCGAGTAAATTTCTCCAAAACCGCCTTTTCCAATGGACGGTCCTAATTTCCATTTTTTCTTGGCAATGTCTTCTAAAATTAAACCAGGTGGTAAAGGATCTGGTAACTTGTATCCATTTGTTTTTTTCGGCTTTTTCGCAGCTCTCTCCATTATTTAAAAGTAAAATTTAGGTTGAAACTTTTATTGTAAATCTAACTTAATTAAGTCGATACTAAATTACAACATACAGCAGTAAATCAACTACTTAAAAAGCAATTTTTAAAAATTCGTTAACCAAAAATTCAACTGTGGACGCTTTTCGTATTTAACAAACCCAGATGTTTCGTTGCTGCGTTGCCAATAGTTTAAAATTAGTTCCTTAACAACAGATAAAGGTTGTTTTTATTGTTGCCGTTCCTCCACTCCGAAGGATCCTATTCATAAAATAAGAAAACTTTTGATTAATTGGAAACTTTTGTGGGGGTTATTATAATTATTTCAATTAATATGAAGTAATTATATGTATAATATTTGTTTTGCTTTTATGTTAAAGTATTAATTTTTCTTATAGGCACCAAATGCGTTTGCAGCCACATTAAATTGAAGTGTTTTGAGTACACAGAGATTGTATTGTCTATCTTTTGTAAGCATTTTAGGGCTGGTTTTATAATAATGGTATAAATGTCAGTTCAGTTATACTTAGTTTGATTGTAAAATGCTGTCGTTATTGGCTGTGTTATTGGTTAGTATAAATAAAACTAACAACCAAATATGTCAGTATTTTAAAATTAAAGCAATTATAACTAAACTTACGTTTATACAATGATTCTAGAGCCGGCCCTTAATCATACTGTAATATTTAGAAATTTGTTTATTCATTAATGTAACATTTGTAAAATATTAGAAATATACATATATCAATAATATTTATTATAAATAATATTTTTTAAACATTTTAAGAATGTTTTTCTAATATTGATTTTGCAACGCAATGCAAAATAATGTAAATATATCTTTTGTAAAACGTTGAAAAAAAACATGAAATGTTTCCTTGTGTATTGGATAACTGATGATGGTACTTATTCTAATTCATTTCGACTAATTCTGGTCGAAAATAAAATATGACGTTACAGTAAGTAAAGAGCGCGTACCCAATCAGCAAGGAAACGTTTTTTTCATGTTTTAAAAACGTTACAACGTTTTAAAATAGTCGAAATAAAAAATGTTTTTCCAAAAAATATTTATGTTGCGTTTTAAAAATATTTCATTTAAACATTGATATTGAAATATTTTAAAAATGTTTTCTAAAACATTTTTTAGTAACATAAAAAACGATTTTACTTTATTAGAAATCATACTTTTGCTTGCTTTCACCTATACACTTGTTTCTTTTATATATTGTAACAAAAACACAATTATATGAAATTTTGTTACATATTATTAATAGATACATATTAAACCTTTTCGTTTTTCTAAAAACTTTCTTGCAAATTTGAATTAAGTACTTAATAATCGCGTTTGCGCAAAGTACCGGTACCCTTACATTATCTTTGCCGGTACCTGCGTGAAAAGATGGCGATTTTGTATATTATAATTGCTTTATATTTTAAGCTTCAAAGAATCAACAATTTCCATGGTATTACTCGCTATGCTGTGTAATGTATCGTTAGTGTATCAGTTTAATCGTTTTCTAGTTTTTCTAGTTCTAGTGAAACTCAAATAGATACTTTTAGTTTATATCAGCATTTATTATGGTACGTTTTTCTTTGTTTTTTGTTGCAAGAAATTTTGCTGAAGTATAATGTTATTTGTTACAGCAGTGGTACCCCAATCAGCAAGGAAACGTTTTTTTCATGTTTTAAAAACGTTACAACGTTTTAAAATAGTCGAAATAAAAAATGTTTTTCAAAAAAATATTTATGTTGCGTTTTAAAAATATTTCATTTAAACATTGATATTGAAATATTTTAAAAATGTTTTCTAAAACATTTTTTAGTAACATATAAAACGTTTTTACTTTATTAGAAATCATACTTTTGCTTGCTTTCACCTATACACTTTTTTCTTTTATATATTGTAACAAAAACACAATTATATGAAATTTTGTTACATATTATTAATAAATACATATTAAACCTTTCCGTTTTTCTAAAAACTTTCTTGCAAATTTGAATTAAGTACTTAATAATCGCGTTTGCGCAAAGTACCGGTACCTGCGTGAAAAGATGGCAATTTTGTATATTATAATTGCATTATATTTTAAGCTTCAAAGAATCACCATGGTATTACTCGCTATTTGCTCGCTATGCTGTGTAATGTATCGTTAGTGTATCAGTTTAATCGTTTTCTAATTTACGTTCTAGTGAAACTCAAATAGATACTTTTAGTTTATATCAGCATTTATTATGGTACGTTTTTCTTTGTTTTTTTGTTGCAAGAAATTTTGCTGAAGTATAATGTTATTTGTTACAGCAGTGGTACACTAAAACGTTCATTCTATGTACTTTATGATTTCCATTCTTTGTGATGTTTTAAGGTTATCAAATTGATACGATGAAATCGGAGATTTGAACGTGCTCAATAAGCAATTAATCTTGGTATGTAATTTTTTCAGTATTTTTTTGGTTGTACAAAGTTTCAAAATCTTGGATTGTTAGTTCTGGTTTTCGTTTTTACACAAAGAGGTAGTGAAAAGTTTTATTTTATAGATAATATCCTTCGGTGTGGAGGAACGGCAACAATATAAACAACCTTTATTGTTCAGGCCTTAACAGATAAAGGTTGTTTCTATTGTGGTCGTTTTTCTACTCTGAAGGATCCTATTCATTAAATAGAAAATTTTTTTAATTGGAAACTTTTGTGAGGATTATTATAATTACATATTTCAATTAATATAAAGTAATTACATGAATAATGTTTGTTTTACTTTTATGTTAATGTGTTAATTTTTGTTACAGGCATCAAATGCGTTTACAGCCACATGAAACTGAAATATTTAGACTACACGAAGATTGTATTATTTATCTTTTGTAAGCTTTTAGAGCTGGTTCTATAATAATGGTATAAATGTCAGTTAAGTTATACTTAATTTGATTGTAAAATGCTGTCGTTATTGGCTAGTATAAATAAAACTAACAGCCAAATATGACAGTATTTTAAAATTAAAGCAAGTATAACTAAACTTACATTTATACCATGATTGTAGAACTGCCCTTAAGTATATTGCAATATTTAAAAAAAAAACGTTGATTATACATTTTTTATACATTAATGTAACATTTGTAAAATATTATAAGAATATATAAATAATATTATAAATAATATTTTTTAAACATTTTTAGAATGTTTTTCTAATATTGATTTTGCAACGTAATTCTGGCCATTAAGACGTTTTTGCAATGTTTTTAAAAATGTAAATATATCTTTTGTAAAACGTTGAAAAAAACATTTCAAAAATGTTTCCTTGTAGATTGGGACACTAAAACGTTCATTCTATGTACTTTATGATTTCCATTCTTTGTGATGTTTTAAGGTTATCAAATTGATACGATGTTAGCCAAATGGGAGATTTGAACGTGCTCAATAACCAATTAATCTTGGTATGTAATTTTTTCAGTATTTTTTTGTGTGTACAAAGTTTCAAAATCTTGAATTGTTAGTTCTGGTTTTCGTTTTTACACAAAGAGGTAGTGAAAAGTTTTCTTATTTTATAGATAATATCCTTCGGTGTGGAGGAACGGCAACAATAAAAACAACCTTTATTGTTCAGGCCTTAACAGATAAAGGTTGTTTCTATTGTTGTCGTTTTTCCACTCTGAAGGATCCTATTCATTAAATAGAAAAATTTTTAATTAATTGGAAACTTTTGAGAGGATTATTATAATTATTTCAATTAATATAAAGTAATTACATGAATAATGTTTGTTTTACTTTTATGTTAATGTGTTAATTTTTGTTATAGACATCAAATGCGTTTACAGCCACATGAACCTGACTACACGAAGATTGTATTATTTATCTTTTGTAAGCATTTTAGAGCTGGTTCTATAATAATGGAATAAATGTCAGTTAAGTTATACTTAATTTGATTGTAAAATGCTGTCGTTATTGGCTAGTATAAATAAAACTAACAGCCAAATATGTCAGTATTTTAAAATTAAAGCAAGTATAACTAAACTTACATTTATACCATGATTATAGAACTGCTCTTAAGTATATTGCAATATTTAAAAAGAAACGTTGATTATACATTTTTTATACATTAATGTAACATTTGTAAAATATTATAAATATATATAAATAATATTATAAATAATGTTTTTTAAACATTTTTAGAATGTTTTTCTAACATTGACTTTGCAACGTAATTCTGGCCATTAAGACGTTTTTGCAATGTTTTTAAAAATGTAAATATATCTTTTGTAAAACGTTGAAAAAAACATTTCAAAAATGTTTCCTTGTAGATTGGGTAGTTTAAATCTAAGATGAAATCGAAATTAGAGTAGAGGATTATAACGATCGTCACACGACGGCTCGTATGCCTGTTGTAACGACTGTAAAAAGCCGTTTTATTAAAAAAGTGCTCTTTTTTTTTGTTAAATACCGACGGTTTATTTTCGTTAACACCGGAGTACAAGTTTTATTTGTATAAAGGTAAGTAATGTTATTGCTTTGTTTTTACATTTTTTATTATTGGAGATCATGTCAAAAATAATGAATCTGGTACATACATACAGTTGACCATGTACGACATGTACAACTGCCTCCAAAAAAGAATGAACAGTATTTTCGGCAGCTTGTACGCAGTTGTGTATTGCGGGCAACATACATTCATTAAAATAAATATTAATGTTTTCTAAGAAAAAAATTGATGTAACATATTTATCTTTGTAAAATTTAATATGTCGCTTCGAAATTGCTATTTTACCTGCAAGCAAACCTGAGTATTTTGTATTTTTATATTAATTATTTTCAAACGTTTAACATTTCAATGAATGCGCAAGACATTCGAAAACTAACGAACGTGCTCGAGAGCCGTAGGTTCTGAACTTCGGTTTTGAATAGTAAATGAAGGTTATTGTAGTCAAGAGTGAGACAGGCGTATTAAAGTTTCATACAAGAATGATACAAGTTAGAAAAGAAAGTATTTCTTTCGAATGAATCCCGTCATAAGCCGAAGGTCAACCCGCCTACCTGATGCAATGTTTACATCGTTTATCTTTTGGTCGTATTTCGTATCATGTATGTTTAATTTGCGGTACGTTTTTCTTTCTTGCTTGCGTAGAAGTGCATTTAATGATTTAGATCTTTGGTCAATAAATAATTATTCTCTTTTTTTAATACCTACAAGCGCTGTTGCTAATTGTAATACGTATAATCAGTACCGGCTTCACCATTTAAGCAAAACATTAATTTTTGTAACACATAATAATGATCACTGTCCTTCCCTTAGATTCTTTAATCTAAATTCCTTAAATCGTGCATTCTATAAAACTAAAAGTATCAAGGATTTTAGGAATAGTACCTATACACAATTCATATATAATACGAACTTGAATTATGTTATTTTCTAGATAACATCTTTTTCAAAATCCCGCAAATCACAAAATTGATAATTATCAAACATGTATAATTTCATAACTTGAAATAGTTTTGAAGCTTTTACATTATATCCTATACATTAAAAATATTAATAAATAGTAACAGTACACGTGTTCTATTTTGTATTTAAAGTGGTAAGTTCATAATACGGTATCAGCTATCAAAATTGTTTATATAAATGAGAAGTTTACTCCAAATTTATTCCAGTATCTGTAATCGCTCAAGTTCCTACAGTCGTCAAAGTATTAAAAGTAGTCAAAGTAGTCATGCGCGTCGACCGACGGATTTCGTACTTCTAATGGCTATACCTGCTAAAGCAAAAAGGGGAATCCATCAATAAAGAAAACGTACCGCAAATTAAACATATATGATACGAAATACGATTAAAAGATAAATGATGTAAACTTCGTATTAGATAACGGGTAGCTTCCGGTTTACGACGGCAAGGATTCATTACGGAGAAATACTTTTTTTCTGACTTCTATAAAACTTTAATATGTCTGTCTCATTCTTGACTGCAGTAAACCTCATTTACTATTCGGAACCTATACATTATGTGTCATTATATAAGGACAACACTTCCCTGTGACTCTCGAGTAAGTTCGCTAGTTTTCGGATTTGTTGCGCATTCGTTGAAATTTTAAACGTTTGAAAATAATTAATAAAAAGTACTTAAGTTCACTTGCAGGTAAAATGTCAATTTCGAAGCGACATAATAAAAGGCAGACTTGATGGAATCAGATTCGCAAAGCTTACGCAGGCCCATCATCTTTCGTTTTTCAATTAGTAAACTAGAAGTATAGATTTTAGGTATAACTTCATTTAGGGAAGGTTATTGCTTCTTGTGGATTTTACTTTTAACCAATTTAGAGCACTTCCATTTCCACACTTTTTTTTGTTTGTTACGGCAGTTTTGAAATAAAGTTTAAAATTTAGGAAATCCGAATAATTCATTTCGATAACATTGTAAAATGGTTTCTTAGTTTTTGCAGTGAGCGCTACTACACTAACCCTCTGGGTATAAATATCTATTTTATTAGCACGGTTTTCAAGAGCAGAATTGACACTGTCGCACTCCATTTCAAAGTGCTCTGACTCCATATATTTTTGGTTTATAATTTCAATCGGTAACAAATTTACAGCTCGTAAAATGACAGTTACGATTTTGCCCCGATGCTGTGTCAGCATAGAATGTAACTTCTTTTACTTCAGTCCCAAGGCTAGCCAAAAGTTTCCACAAACAGGTTGCAATTTCTGAGGAACTTTTGGTGCCAACACCCTCATGTCACATAAAGTTATCAACTTGGGAGGTTGTCAAATTGTATACGGTGAAGTTAGAAGTTTTTAGTTTTTATGTATAGTATAGCTTTCCTACTTGTCATAAAGGTGTTAAAAGAATTTTTTCCATATCTACAGCAAGACACACAAACGACTTATCAAGTTTTCTTCTATTTTTATCCACTTGTCTTGCTTCTCTAGCCTCTATTTTTCTAGCTAAGTGCGCATTAATATCATCTTGTATTTTTAACTTATCACTATCATTTTTGTTTTTAAACTCGGTACAATAATCAATCAATTTATCTTTTTTACGCCGGTGGAAACCAATATTAAACTCTGAAGTAAAAATGTGTTTATAAAAACTAGCTTTCTCGGGTGCTATCCCAAGCCCTGCACAATAATGTTTATAATCTAAATATAAGTTTATGCTGATGTTTAGTGTTTGTTAACAGTATTAAATCAATTTTACATTTTATGTCGGTTACGACTATTCACCGTCACAGCGACGATATGACATCACAATTATAAAACAAAAACTATAATAAAATCAATTAAATATGAACAAAAGATAAATGATGTAAACATTGCATTAGGTCATTCTAAGCTGCAGGCAAAACAACAATTTCGAAGTGACTTGTTAAATTTTACTATATAGTTCGTAAAACTTAAATTTTCCAGTTTCGGATTAGCCCTTTATTTTACTAAGAGGTTTCCGTTTCCTTCTAACATGTGCCATTTACAAGAAGCAAAGTAGGAACGTCAATTTTTTATTTGAATCATCCTGAATTAAAAAATTTACTTTGTAAATTGCACATGTTAAAAGGAAACGGAGTCGTAGTGAAACAAAGCGCTAATTCGAAACTTGAAAAATTTTACCGACTATACTACTTTACATTCACGGTGACGTCATAGCTGTGCATTGTTAAACCTGATTGCGATATCACAAAGATAATTAAATGTAGAAGATTGCTCGATTTATTCTGCCGAAATCATGTGACGAGCTGACATCACGCGTAGACCTTGCTCTCGTACTGTACTATCTATCTGTATTACGATGCATGTTAAGTTAAAAGACTTCTAAATATTTTATTTGTGTAAATTTGACAACTTTTGATTTAATAAGCAATGGCAATAGTGTTCAAGATCGAATTTTTTTTTTTATTTTGAGTTTTGTTGATTGTTTTATGATTTATAATTTATAAGTAAAAAATTACATTTAAGCGTCATAAAACTTTAAATTTTTTTCAGTTCAACGAAATAAAACCTCCACAAAAATTAATTTTGTTTGTTGTTGATGCATTAATTTTTTTACTCAACGATAAAAACAGTTTTGTTTGATAAATTTTCTTGGTAACATAAATATTATTGTTGGAACAGCCTATTTCTTCAAAATTTTTCTCTGAGGCAGAAAAAAATTAATTTCTTTTAAATTTATATTAATCAATTTTATTTAAAAAACCTAATAATTAATTACGTAAATCTCATTCATAACTATTTGTGTGAAATGAGTGGAACAAAGTATGTTGGTGTTAGGGTTGATCTTGTCAGCCTTTTTACAACACCTAATCCATTAATTTTATGTTCTCATTTGAATCGCGGTCTACAAGACATGAATCAATAATAACTAATAACCACTGATGGTGAATTACTTTGACTACTTTTAATACTTTGACGACTGTAGGAACTTGAGCGATTACAGATACTGGAATAAATTAGGAGTAAACCTTTGTTTTATATAAACAATTTTGATAGCTGATACCGTATTATGAACTTACCACTTTAAACACAAAATAGAACACGTGTACTGTTACTATTTATTAATATTTTTAATGTATAGGATATAATGTAAAAGCTTCAAAACTATTTCAAGTTATGAAATTATACATGTTTGATAATCATCAATTTTGTGATTTTGAAAAAGATGTTATCTAGAAAATAACATAATTCAAGTTCGTATTATATATGAATTGTGTATAGGTACTATTCCTAAAGTCCTTGATACTTTTAGTTTTATAGAATGCACGATTTAAGGAATTTAGATTAAAGAATCTAAGGGAAGGACAGTGATCATTATTATGTGTTACAAAAATTAATGTTTTGCTTAAATGGTGAAGCCGGTACTGATTATACGTATTACAATTAGCAACAGCGCATGTAGGTATTAAAAAAAGAGAATAATTATTTATTGACCAAAGATCTAAATCATTAAATGCACTTCTACGCAAGCAAGAAAGAAAAACGTACCGCAAATTAAACATACATGATACGAAATACGACCAAAAGATAAACGATGTAAACATTGCATCAGGTAGGCGGGTTGACCTTCGGCTTATGACGAGATTCATTCGAAAGAAATACTTTCTTTTCTAACTTGTATCATTCTTGTATGAAACTTTAATACGCCTGTCTCACTCTTGACTACAATAACCTTCATTTACCATTCAAAACCGAAGTTCAGAACCTAAGTACGGCTCTCGAGCACGTTCGTTAGTTTTCGAATGTCTTGCGCATTCATTGAAATGTTAAACGTTTGAAAATAATTAATATAAAAATACAAAATACTCAGGTTTGCTTGCAGGTAAAATAGCAATTTCGAAGCGACATATTAAATTTTACAAAGATAAATATGTTACATCAATTTTTTTCTTAGAAAACATTAATATTTATTTTAATGAATGTATGTTGCCCGCAATACACAACTGCGTACAAGCTGCCGAAAATACTGTTCATTCTTTTTTGGAGGCAATTGATATATACTGTACCCTGTACCTACTATAAGTACTAAGATATTCATTATTAAGAGTAGTAGGTACCCAGACGGCAGAATGTCGTCATTATGACGTAAATAACTAGTCATACTAAGAGGTCTTAGAAAATAACGTATTTATAATGACGTCATCAGTCTTGTAAATTATCTATATAGATTCATATAGATAAATTAATCTAGATTCATATTTTCTATCTATTTATATGTATCTAGATACTATCAAAAAATATATAAGCTATATGTATCTGTATATATATAATTTTTTATTTCAATTATTTAAATATATAATAAAAAAATTCACTGACCGTAAAATTTCGTTTACAATATTTATCTTTATCAGTAATTTCCCGCATTCCATAGTAGTTCTTCAAATTAATTCCATCTATCGCTATTACTACCTAGATTATTTCATCTGTTATCTGTGATCTATATAAAGTTTGAATCGTTTATCTATTATCTAATATTAGATAATTTTTGAAAGAAAAAAAATGTATCGGTATCTATATAATTTAAAAATTATCTATTTACAACACTGGACGTCATAAAGTGGTCAGGTACAGACGTCTTTTGAATGTATACCTCACCAGTATGACCAGTATGGAACAAATTCACAATTGCATCACTTTGATGGTTATGGTGAAATACAAACAAGTTTGAGTTTGAGGTATAATACTTTTTGTTTATTTTTAGTTTACTACCTTAAAGATTTTACAATTTTCGCAAATAGCAAAATTTTAACCATTAATTTTACAATTAAAAGGTTATGTTATAAGATGATGAAACTGATGAAACATTTAGTAAAATAGGTGAAATGCGGTTTTCTGTTTTTACCTTTCTTTTATTCATTAGTTACTTTTCAATAATTTTTTGTTCCCTGTAGCTCAGTTTTGTTGTGCGAGTTTTTTTTATTTAATAATAGGATTTCTTATGAAGAAGGTAAATATCATTACGTTAGATTTGTAGGTTAGCTATACCAATTTTGTAGGTTTTTATTATATTAAAACTCAATTACTTATTTGATTCATACAGGGCCTTCATTAAAACCCATTTCCCACGTGATCTAAGAATTGAGCATCAACATTATTTTATGTTGGTAGTGTGACCACAGCTGTTAACGTTTAGTAACATTATTTGACATTCTCGTTTGACGTTTTGTTTACATCGAGTATTATTTTTCATCGTTTTCTTTATTCTCTATTTTTATATTTATAACAGTTATTATCATAACTACTCAGCACTATTTGTGTTTTCTCTGAGTAAGTACTGAATAACAGCTGTAGTTTTGTAATTTTTTAAATTTTATTCGCGAAACGCAGCGATCGCTACGACACCTCGCGGTTAAACATTGTAACTGCTAAAGGCGGGATAAAAGTTGTACGTTGTTGATGGTTATAATGGAGCCGCGTAATTCCAAAAGCAATAATAATTGCTGTGTGCCTCAATGCTCAGTAACGTATATTAAAAATAAAACTATTTCTCTACACAAATTTCCGACATATAGTAAAGTACTATTTGAGAAGTGGGTTGTTGTATTAAAAATAGGAAAACGTGTATCACAACACATGAAAGTATGTAGTTTGCATTTTCGAGATGAAGACTTTATTTTAAAAGGCAAGTATCAAATTCTACTACAAAAAAGATGTACATTCTAACCTGTACCATTTCATTGAATTAATTTGTAAGGTTATGGTTGTGATAGCAAATTTAACTTCTAGAACACCTTAATAAAAGAGCACGATTGAAGAAGGGTGCTGTACCTTCAGTCAATCTGCCTTTGAGAAAACATGATTGTGTTAATCGAAATGAAAGTCAAATTTCTGAACGACGAAATAGAGCAAAAGTGAGACAACAGAAACAATTATTGGGAAGCAGGTTCGTTTATCATGTTTTTTTTGTAAAATATAAATTTATACATTTTAATACCGTATAGTATCAAAACCGAAAGCCATAATCATGATGCAGTCATTGAATTTACTGATAACCTACCAAGTACATTGCAAATTGATCAAGGAAAGGAAAAAGCTGTTGCCAATTTAATATATTTTGCTGAAAATCCTGTGAAGTTTTGTAAAACTTATGATGACAAGGCAGTTCAGGTGAACATATCCGAAGAATATGATACCTATAATTTAGATAGTCTTATCGACAGTAATTATAAATGCTCCGTATTAACTGGAATTAACAGTTTAATAATTTTTAATATTTTAGTAAAGCATATTGAAAGTATTTCTGGTAATAAGAGTTATCTCAATTCAAAACAAAAAGTTCTCTTAACCTTAATGAGATTAAAGTTAGATATTTCATTTCGCAGCTTTGCTGTACTTTTTAAATGTACACCGAAAACAGTGCAATCATATTTTCATACCACGCTAAAACAATTAAGTAATGTTCTTAAACAATTAATTGTATTTCCGTCTAAAGAAGAGGTTTTACATAATATGCCGAAATGCTTTGAACAGTATCGCTCTACTCGACTAATATTAGATTGCACCGAGATACCAATACAAAAAAGTAAATGCTTATCATGTCGAATTAAAACTTATTCGTTTTACAAGGGTAAACACACTATTAAGTATTTAATTGGAGTTGCACCTTCAGGTTTAATTACAGTTGTTAGTAAAGGGTATGGAGGTAGAGTATCTGATAAAGCAATTGTCAATGCAGAGCAGATAATAAAAAAATGTGATCCTGGAGATTCAATAATGGTAGATAAAGGTGTACTAATAGAAAAAGAATGTGCGGATTACTTTGTTAAATTAATTCAACCTCCATTTCTTTATAAAAAAAAACAATTTACAAAGGAAGATGCAATAAAAACTGCATCAATTGCCCGTGCACGAGTTCATGTCGAGAGAGTGATACAACGTATCAAAATTTTTAAAATATGCCAAGGAACATTATTATGGTCAATGTTACCCTACATGGATGATGTATTGTATATTATAGCAGGTTTAATTAATTTAAGTAATCCAGTGTTAGCAAATGATAAATTTATAAGTTAAGTTAAGGACGATTTGTAGCTGTAAATTTTTTATTATTAGTGCACATACAAGAATGTGAATTAAAAACTAAACTATAATTGCACAAGTTAGAGAAAAATACACATTACTTATCTGTATTCTTAAATTTAATACATAATTTAAATGATAGAAATTAAAATGTAGAATACCTAAGTACCATAGTTTCCCGTTCAGTGATCTGTACACAATTTGTTTAATAGGTGATTGAAGTACACATAATGTAGTTTTCTAATTAAGTTTTTAATAAATGTCTCATCTCTATGTACCTCTATAACTAAAATATCATCAGCAAATGAACTGTATATTACAAAATCACACAATTTTATATCCAAAATCGCCATACTTAATTGCACTTGGCCATAATATACATGTTTTGGATTTAAAATGTAAGGATATTGTTTAGATCTATCATATTTGACATAAGATAGAATGGAAATAATGTCATTGATAGGTTTTGTAGCACCTTGAACTGGACATTTAATTTCTATTAGCCTATAAAATTTCCCCTGAAACGCTTTTATACCATCTGGGCTACACGCTAACCAAGGTAGTGATGGATTTATAATCAAACCTGTTTGATACACATTACCAAATTGTTTTTCGTATCTTGCTCTGGCTAAATTTTCAAACTTATTTCCATGTTCTGTGTTTTTGTTGCCATGAAACGATGAATTTACATATGCATCCATTTTTTTATTCCAATTTGGATTTTTGTTATTGCAGTATGTAAACAACTGATAGCAGCGACTTGAGGTAATTCTTGTTCTCGCCGATTTCCACAAATGATTGTTTTGCCCCATGGTTGTTATTGTTATGTGAATCGCTTCTTCCATTGAAACAGCAATATTTTTACTATAGAATGTTTCCAAATAAGGCTCCAATACGGGTATCGCTTGTACAAATTTAGTACCAAAATTTATAAAAATTGATTCTAAATTTTGCTGAATGATAGTACAAACTTGATCTGTTGAAGGGGAAGCAATTATCGAACATACAGCCTTATTTGAGGTAGAAATAGTACGTTTTCGTTTCTGATGTATTGCAATTTCTGATTCTGGAGCACCTGCACTTCTTTAATAACATATTAACAATATGTAAATGCAAGTGTTCAGTATGAGAACAGTTTCAATTTATAAGATCTTCTAAGTCCTGTAGGTATTTACTAGACACATGCAACAAATATAGTTAATAAATATTTTTTGGTTAAATACAGAGCTTGAAGAACTATCGATACCTAATTCAAAATGTATCCATAAATTGAGTCATGTTTTCATGCCCTCCTGACATAAATTTTAGATTACATACTTGAATTAGTTTAAAAAAAATAATAATTAAAATATAAAAGCAAAAATTCATACAAATAAATGTTACCCAGTATTAGTTGTTCAATTGTATTACTGGTAATATTGGGGTCAATATCTCGTTCTACTCCTAATTTGATTTGCTTAATGTGGCAAAAATTTTGAAGAGCTTCCACCTCTAAATTATGTAGTTGTTGTTTACGCTTTCCCCATGCTTGTTGCAGATCGGTACAACTAAGTTCCTCTAATGAATTTCTGTAACATTAACATTCCAACAGTGACTTATTAAGTTATATTGATATATTTCACACCGATTTATAAATAGTAAGCAGGCAACTATATGTTTACATCTGCCACCAGCTCCAGCTTTACAACTGCAAACACAACTCCAATCCTGAGGTAGCACTATGAAAAACAAGACAAGTAACCAACATAATATGATAACATATTTTACTTACGCGAGTTCAATATTATTTTAATTGAATGTGGTACACCCTTCAGCTGCGACGTTTGCTGGCACAGTGCAATAATTTCTGCACGATTTTCAATATTTACGCCACACATTATTACGTGTCCTGCATTTAAAACTGCTTCGCCTTCTATTAAGGGTCTTGATCCGGTACCAATGTACGTTAAAATGTTATATAAACTAAGGGAAACCATTTTTAAACTTAACAATAACCGTTAACGCTTCCAATGTTTATATTTTTATCCCGCTTGTAAACGCCATTACAATAACGCGTGGCGACATCTACATTCGGTTCCATTCGCGAATAATAATAGAATTTCACGATGTTTACCGCTGAACAAGACACGATCATTGTAATGGCGCATTTTCGAAGTGGTACTCGCAATCCCGATGGAACTTGGTCGTATTCTCTTCAAAGTTGCATCGATCAATTCAACGAATATTTCCCAGAAGCAAACTTTACTTATGATGCTTTCCGACAACGTAAACAAGTTTTAGTTAATCGATTTTTAAATAAGAATTGCATTTGTAAGGGGAAACCTACAGAGAGGCCTACTGCACTTACTGCACCTGTTGTTGAAGACATTCGCAATCGCATTGAACAAAGTCCAAATAAATCGGTGGCAAAATTATCTGCGGCAACAGGTATAAAATTATTTTAAGTTCTATTTTTAAGATATAAACATTTCATTTTTAGGACTCCTGACTTCTTGCAGCGTGTTCAATTTTGTGAATGGTTTAATGAACATTTAAATAACGATGACCTATTAGATTTAACTTTCTTTACGGACGAAGCATGGTTTCATTTAAGTGGATATGTAAATAGCCAAAATTATCGCACTTGGGCAACCGAAAATCCACACACTTTTGTGGAAACAACATTGCATCCTTTGAAAGTTGGTGTATGGATTGCAATGTCAAGGAGAAGGATAATTGGACCAATATTTTTTTACAATACTGTAAATGCAGATCGTTATCGTGATATTTTGGGTCAATTTTTCGAGCAGTTAGACGACAACGAACTTCAATTTGGTTACTTTCAGCAAGATAATGCAACGGCTCATACTACTTTAGCTACAATTGAATTTATTCAACAATTCTACAATGAAAGAATAATAAGCCAAGGGTTGTATCCTCCACGGTCTCCAGATCTTACGCCACTAGATTTTTATCTCTACGGACATTTAAAAGATACAATATATAAGAGTCAACTGCACAATATTCAAGCTTTGGAACATGCAATTACTAATGCTATTCAAAATATTGAAGTTGATGAGCTTCGTAATGTGTTTGAAAATTTAAAAAGAAGAGTTAACACATGTATCGCAGCTGAAGGACAACATTTTGAACATCGGTTATAAATTTCAAATAATTGTTATTACCAATTTTTATTTTAAATAAACAGGTATTGTTGTTAATGTGTTACTGTTTTTAATTAATTACTTAACCTTAATTTAAAGGTTACAAATCAAATTTTTCATTTAGTAATTTTTTTTTACGTTATACCAATCCAAGTAATGTTGGTTGCCTAACATATATGTCACGTGGGATCCAATCATTTATGAAGGCCCTGTATATATCAGTTATTTCGTCAATGTTTTCCAAATTATGCTTAGCACGATGGCATTTATTGGACTGGAGTTTAGTTCTAATGTAGATGATGGTCTTTGTGGAAGATCAGTTAGATTAGTTCGCAGTTCCTTTAAAAAAGCAGATATTTTGGCCTCCATACAAAACGAGCTCCCAGTATCGAAAGGTACTTTTATCAGGAGACGAACCTGATGAAGAAAACTGGTTGCAACAATCCATTTTGAATGTGGTATGTATACTTAAGTAATTAAAAACAAGTAAATTATAAATTTATTGATGTCAAAATGTATAAAATAATATGTGAATATTTTCTTAAGTTTTAATTTCTACCATACTTGGTAATTTCTATCACTGAATCAGTGTTGTAATACTTACTACTTTTTTTCTAGTATCTAGATACAGATACAGATACTTTTCATAAATTGTATCTAGATACAGATAAGATACTTTTTCAAAAAAAGGTATCTAGATACAGTTACAGATACTTTAAGAGAGTATCTAGATACATGCCAGATACGTTTTTAACAAATTCATGAAATAAAATTTTAAAAAATTGTCTATTTAGTTCTTCTAAAAACACAATAACTCTATTCCAAGCAGCACATTACGACTCATTGACGTCAAAATTACGAGACTTCATTAAGACGTGTCAGTGTCGTCATATGACGTCAGTGTGCTGCCTGGGTATTAAGCAAAACATTACCTTATCAACCTTAATCACATAAAAAAATACAAATTTACAAATAAATCTTATTTTGTTTTAAAATTAATAGCATGTTAAATGTCTCGTCATTATATTTCGACGTAGAGTTAATAGTAAACTACTAACACTAAAAAGTTTCTCCACTTTCTTTGCTCTATTTGAGCTGATGAAGAAATTCAGTGTTGCCAGTTGACTTTGTCGCGATTCCCTGCATAAACTATAAAAGTTCCACAATGACCACAATTGTACTCATATAGTTCTACAAAGTTAAAACTTGTTTTCTTTTTTTTAAAGTACCTAATTTGGTTTGATGGCATAAATGCTAACACGTCAGATTTCTCAAGTAATACTTAATTATATAAAACGTAGGTTCATACACGGTTTTCCCCAAAATTCCACAACAGTTTATAATACCCACAAAATACTCGCTACTACATAAAATCTCTAAATTTGGTAGAATTCCATTAGAATTGGCGACGTTGAAAGAATTGCACTTATAAAACACCGAATACAAAGTCTCCAAATTCAAATTGTAATGTACATGATGAACTGACAGAAAAAAACTACCGCAGTGTTTACTAAAAACTTGTATAATTTACAATTTGAGCAAGAAAAAGTATCTAAGTATCTAAACCACTCAGATACTACGAAAAATTTATCTAGATACAGATACAGTTACATTTTATCCAGTGTATCTAGATATGTAACTAGATTCTCCAAAAGTATCTAGATACTGTATCTAGATACTTGTATCTAGATACGTCACAACACTGCACTGAATCATACTTTACCTTGTAAAACTCTCGAATGAATAAAACTATCTGTTAAATTGTAAATAGACCATTATTTTGTGTCACTTCCACTGATTCACTGTTTATTTTAAGAATTCAAGTTTATTAAACTTTATTATGATATCTAGTAGATTCCTATTTTTAATGTGGATTTTTGTAATGTATTTTATATCAGAAATGTTTTGTAATAAATATTTTTTATAGTATTATTATCAATACCTACCCTATATAAAAACTCGTCAAATTATGACATGAAAAGTACGTCACTAAATGACGTCTTTGGTCTGTAACATTAGTACGTCTTTATGACGAGATAATGACGTCATAACTGGTCATTAAACTAGTCAATTCTAGTCATATAATGACTGGTTTCTGACGTCATTTTGACAACGGTTTTCTAGCTGGGTATTTGCTGATTCAGCTCCCAGTAAACGCACGACGTTCCAGAGGGACGTTCGTTTTATGTCCAAATGATGTCTTTACATCCCGGGGTTTAAAACGTCCTCAGGATGTCAATGAAGAACGGACGATGGGATGTCCTATGCGGGAAAACAAATTTGCGCGTTTTAAAATTCATATTTTTTAACGAATTAAAAAAAAATTGAAAAGAAGAATTTTCATATTACCTAATGCGAATGTTTATTTATAATTACTTATCAATTAAATTAGAACAGGATTATACATTCATTATATATAAAATATAAATTAATCAATGATATAAATATAGGACAGTTAAATAAATATTCTCCATCCATCAATTTCGGTTACTCTGGTTAATCTTTCTTTGGATATAACAAATATTTTAAAGATGTTGATGTGTGTGATTCACTTCAACCACACCAATAACCGGTTTTCGCACATAAACGAGACAAATGCAAACTTAGTACGCGTGTCCACTTTCCTTCTTGTTCTCTGGTGCCTACTCAACACCGGTACACTCCTTTGGTATATCAAAGTGGTACACTCTGTTTGCACTCTGTATTTGTTTTTGTTGGTGTTCTGACTACTTTATTTATCTGTTCTTTATTTTATTATCTAACGTTTTTTGGGTGTTTTAGTGCAGAAAAAAATTTATTTGGTAAGTTTTTGGTACCTTGTATTTATTTATACCTAATGTATAAAAATCATCATTTATAATTATATTTTGAATTATTAAAAATTAATAAAAAGCTTATCGAAATTAAAAAATCACAATTATTAGTAATAGTGATTTAAAACCCCATCGCGCGCATACCTATGCGGCACATTGAAAATATTTATTTTATGCAAAAAACTTTTTTTTTTACTCTAATTATTAAAAAAATGTTTTCTTTGTATTAAAAAGGTTTAAAAGCGTGACGTTATCTCACGACTTTTATCGTCGCGATTCACAATAATTCAACCACAAACTCACCCACTACATGTCCAGCACATTGTGTCAAACGGCAGGAATCTTTCGGTAACACACGAGCCGACCTTCTAGTATCAATCAACATGACCGATAAGGCACAAAATCGCTAATCTAAGTTAGAAACTATAACGTTATCGCGTTCTTGGTAACAGCGGCTTAGTTCATATAGTTATGATTAGTGTGCGGATTTCTGGTATTGTATTACTGTTTCCACAATAATTAGTTAGGCAGTTAAAAATACGTCTAGAAATAAACGAAATAAATAATTAATTTTGTTTTCACCACATTCCTCTGATGAAACGTAAATGCGAAACGTATAAAAATTCATAATGAATTTGCAAAACTGACGTGTTCGCAAAAAAATTTTTTAAAAACGATTTGAACAATTTTTGACTGGTTATAATCGAGCATCTCTTATTATTTAATCAATAATAGAATCGTCAAAAAGATCAGTCAATAATTCTATAAAATAATCAGAAGTATCAATTTATCAATTCTATAATTTAGAAAAATGTAAATTCTGACTACATAGAAATACCAAAATAAGTTTTTTGTAATAACTTTTTTATCGACTCTATATGACGATTACCATCTCTTATGTAGTTGCATTGTTTCAGGCGCTACTTTAACAAAATCGGGAAGAAAGTATAAAAAACTGGATAAGGAGCGCCAAAGAACGCCGGGATTGAGAAGATAAAAAAATGAAATAATCTCTAAATTTATTTTAGTTGAATATAATTAGGATTATTTAAAAATATAGTTTTATGTAATGATAATTTGTATTTTATTTGATAAAGCTATTTTTATAAACACCTTTAGTTGTTCGTTTACCAACTAACATTACAGTTTCATCTTTCAGAAAGACACACTTGTCCGAGTTTGCTTTAAACACAAAACCTTTGTCCACTGTTTGGCTTACTGAAAACAAATTCCGTCCAACTTTTGGTAATACCAAACATTTCTTAAATGATTGTCGATCCACATATTATTTATTTTCATTTGCACATTTATTATGCCTTGTCCATAGGCCTGGATTATGTCACTGTTTCCAACTCTTACTTCCTTCGGAAATTGGAATGCATCATAGGTTAAGAAGTAATCTTTTCGATTTGTCATGTGTGCGGATGCACCTGTATCTGCAATCCATTCATCAACGTCTCCATCTGTGGTACAAACAAATGCTTCACCGGCGGATTTCCAGGTTTGTTTTGAACCTACCACCTCACACGAATCTTCTTTGTTGTCTTTACGTAGACAATCCTTCGCATTATGCCCTATTTTATGACACTTGAAGCATTTTCGTTTGCTTACGTTCTCAGATGAACACTTCTTTTTATAATCCTTCTTCTTACCCACTTTTGCTACCAAAGCTGTTGATTCACATTGCTTCTCTGGTAATCGCATTTCAATTAGACGAAGCCTTTCTGTGAGTTTGTTTATCGTTCTTTCAGCTAAGGCCACAGACTCCCATACACTTTTGAACTCGAAGTATGCCTGTGGTAGTGTTGACATGATGCGGCTAATTAAAAGTAGATCTGGCAACTCTGTATCGACTAACCTCTTTAATTCGTCGTTGAGTTCACTGAAATTTCGTTGCAGTATTGCAATGTGCGCCGCTATCCCTTCTGAAAAATCCTTCTCGCAGCTAAAGAAATTTTCCATCAATCTGTATACTCGCTGACCAGAGCTTTGCTCGTATATTGATAGCAACTTATTCCATGTAGCATTTGCAGAATTACACGTCGTCGTTAAATCAACATTTGCGTTATTCATGCTACTGACAAGAATAAGTTGAGCTAAAGCATCCTTTTTTTTATAGCTTTTCAACTCCGCTGCATACACTGTTTTTGTTTCAACCGTGGCGTCATTTGATGGCGTTGTTGGTTCGTTGTTAACCAAAATAAATTCCAATACCTCGTGGTGGCACATCAGGAGTTCAATTTGCTTTTTCCATTTAGACCAGTTACTGGTTCCTTCTAGTTTTTCAATTTGCGTCTTGAAATCCATTTCTCTCGCAAATTCTTGCACGTGGTTCCTAACCTTTTTTAAAGTTCACGTTCACACAAAAAGCTACAATTATTCACAACACAGCAGTTAACAAACGTTCTGGGCACATAACCTGTTGTAGATCAAACAACTACGTTGTGAACAACTATTTAATTTATTGAGTATAAAAGAAAAAGTTTATCAGTTAACTTACACAACCATACAACTCGATAGTATCTTACAGAAGAAGGATACTCAGGAAGTCAACTTAATTATATACCAACAACTGTTGGCAACAAAAATATTTTATTAACATTATCGTTAACAATTGCTAACTTTGTATTTTATATTATGAGCTCAAATTAGATTAGATAAATGTATATGTATTCATTATCAAGAAATATATGCCAGATGTACAGTGGACATTCCATAACAACAATAATAATATATCTATAGCAAACATTTTATAGATATACAGGGGATATAGCCGATACAAATAGTTTTCAACAATAATAATCAATATTTATTTTACGATTATTCATTATTTATGCTTACACTATGACATTATAACAAATTTAATAAATTTTTATGATCAATTAAGTGATGGGATTCATATCCATTTACTTTAGCCAGTGTATATCCATTGCATATCAGCAAGAATATGAATCTGCTATGGATGTTGTGGTAATCTAAAGGATATCCACTGTATGTTATATGTGTTGTATGGTAACGGTTGTGGGGAAAAACTAAAACTTTATTACTTGCTCTTCTACAAATAGTTAGTTTATGATTGATACTCTTTCCCATTGTTTCTCTATGGGATGAAATATTAGAGTAGTATACTATAAACTATAAAAATTTGTTTTTACAGCTGCTGATGAACAACCTGAATGCTTGTCAGTCTCTGTTACAGCTGGTTACTTTTATTTTTTTTAACAAATAATTCAACTAAACGTTCGTTTAATTATAATTTGCTTTTAGCCCCTCACACACCGTCCGATTTGCAGCACAAGTGATAAAACTCTTAATCCATCTTCTAATTGTATGTTTAGAAGGTACTCTAATATATATTTGGCGTATAATTAAAGTTTTTATAGTTTACCAAAAAAAAGTGTTATACTTGTTGCTCACTTTGAAAGAGCTAAATAAAGAGATATTGGTTTTTTAAACAATAAAACGATCGCAAAATGTCATACTGATGTGTATAGCATTCCTAAAGATATACCAGTTGAGTTACCCTTAAAGTCACTCGACTGTATAAATAAATTTGAAGCCTATCTCAATCACAAAGAAAAATTTAATTTAGTGGTAACATCCTAATTTTATCGTGTTTAAATTATTGTAGCTAGACGTCTTTCAAGATCTCGTGAACTGTGGCGCTGTAGTCTGTAAATGTCAAAATATTGTTATAATCCGTCTTACAAACATTCGTCGGTACAGTTTTCTAACCTATCTCTGCTTTTATCGTTGTATTTGTTGTCTTTATGTATTATTATAAATAAATTAATTTTTATTTAATAAATAAATATCTGAAAATTTTTAATTTTTATTCACGTGAGTGCCTTTTAAATAGACTAACGCTTTTGGAATTCAGATAGATTTGTCAAATTTTTGACTTTTAGTATCTTAATTCCGATTTTCGACTCAAGGTCACAGTTCACGACATAATGAAATGCCTCTAACTACTTTTAGACAATATTTTTATCTTCATTGGGAGGTAATGGAATAACAGGAAAGACCAACCGAATATTAAGACATCTTTTTTGTGACAAAGTTTCCACAAAAGCTAGTTATTATAGTAAAATAGCAAACAAGAAACCATTAACTCAACTAGCAAATATAAGAAGATTATAAGGTAGAATGTTGCACAAAAAAATCTATTGAAGACACCATCAAAATATGGTTCAAACATGCACCATCATCATGCTGCACGCAAATCATAAATCAATGTATGTTACATATTATCTAAGTTTCGTTTTTTTTACTTTCCTATAAGGAAAGTATAGCGATCGCAATTTTTTTAAAGAATGTTACGTTTCAAGGTCTCCTGAATCAGAAAAACGTATTTTTGACAAAAAAATTTTTGGGTGTCTGTGTGTAACGTTGTACCCACGATAACTCTCGAACCAAAAGTCCTAGTAACTTGAAATTTCGTATAGACCTGGCTTTTCATATTCTCTCAGTTCTATCAAAAGATGGGTCTGATAAAAAAACCGGAAGTAGGTGTATCCGCCATTTTTAACAGTTTTTCTTATATAATTTTGTACGAATGTAAATTATTCGAATTATTTTTACAGTTTCTTATAAAGATCATTCTTCCTAACAATTTATTCAAATACATTTTTTTCTAACATTAACAGTTAATTAGATATTTAATTTATAATTTAAAGTTATTTCCATTATATAATCTAGGTTCGAATCCTGCCTGCGACGATTTTTTTTTAGAAAAAATAAATAGCCGGTTGCACAAAAATCTGGTTAATTGGCGATTTACTAATCGTTTTTGATACAAACATATCACTTCAAAGTGGTTTTATGACAACATAACCTTATAAAAATACATTTCTTCATCATTCCTTATAGCAAAGAGCATATAATTGCTCTTTGCTTATAGGAAAGTCGTGTGGTGGCCACACCAGTTTTTTTTTTATTTACATTTAGATTCTGCTTTATCAGTAGGTACTTAAATATTTTACTTCTTCTAGTTCTTTTTATAATTATCCAATAGAATCTTCATTATTAGAAATTTTCATAGTAAATAATTTATCTACAGAATATTGTACTTGGTCAATAAGAATTATAAAATGCTAAGTGTGCTGTTTAGAACTACAAATAATTTAAAAATATCCTTTAATTCATGCATCATAAATTCTGTATTGTATCTTTTTGTGTTAACAATAAATGTAAATACTTTTATTTTTTGTTTCCTAATTCTTATTTATTATTGGTGCTAATTTAAAAAAATTATCAATCTAAAAAAAAATTAAAGTAGTACTAAATATTAATAGTTATTTACATAAATCTGTGACTTGACATTGTATCTAATTTTGATTTTATGTTAGGTCATACGTCTGACGTCAAAATTGCATTAAAAAATGACGTAATATGTCTTTGTCAGATTTTCGTTATTTAGACGTGATTATGACCTGAATAATGACGGCAGTTAGACGTAAAAATTCACTAAATAAAGACGTCATTTAGACGCGAGCATGTTAGCTGGGAATACTTCGATTAGCCTTACATTATTTAATATTTAAGACCACAACAATAATAAACTTATGACGACAAGTTTGTTTCTCCAACGACGCGATATTGAATTCGATTTGACAGTTCCTTGGAATGCCTAATTATGGCGTAGGTTATGCCATGGTCATGTGTAGTTGTAGAAAAATATAGTTAGCATTTACCAAGCGTCCGGTACAAAGGACGTCCAGTGGACATAAATATTTTGTGCAATGTACGTTTTGCACAAAACGTTTCATGGACATCCGTTAAAGGTCCATGGACGTTCAGACCTTTATTGGACTCAAACTGGACGTCCTACGGACCTTGTGTGCTATTAAGGGTATCGTAGTGAAATAATAAAAAGAACCGTTGCAATTCGTTACTAGAACCATTACTCATTTTTACACAAAAATTCTTAGTCCCATAGTATTACACTTATTAAAACATGCTCAAATACAACATAACATGATTAAGTTGGAAAGAGTTTTTTTGTGAAGATTAGAAGTAAGCAACAAATTTACGGTTCCACAAACATCTATTTGACAAATTGACCGTTTCAATGGTGTTTTCAACTACTTTTTTATTTTTTAGTCTAGCTGTAAAGTCTTTTCTTATTTTTTTTCTACGCTGACGTTTTTTTCAAAGACTGATAATGCATCATTACCATCTGCTTTAAAAGAATGATTACTTATTTTTGCATTATTATGTTTTTGTTTTGAGTCAAACGACGATTCACCAACAAACGCTCGTTTTACAGGCAGCATAAAATCAAATTTAAAAACAAAAGCTGTAGGGCTACCAGCATTCTCTATACGGGATGCAAATAATTGTTTCAGCTTTTGATGATCCGGACTTGCATCAAATTTAAGAGTTGTAACGTAGTCCATATAGTCGACTAATTCATCTAAAAAAACTATAATAATTATTTTTTTAATTATAGAAAGTGATCAATTTCAATACTCCTGTTGTAGCATGATTGATAACTCTCAGTTAGTAGTATATATTCATGTTTTGTTATTTGTTAATACTTTTGAAATTTCATTTTACGATATAATCAAAAATTTCCTACTAGTAAATTAGATAAAAATAACAAATTTTTACTAATAATTATCAAACTTTTAGTCACGTGGTTAATGGTTGAGATTTATTACTCTGTATATATCCTCACCAGGTGGTTTGTCGTTTCC
Organism: Aquatica leii; assembly: GCA_035610365.1. Taxonomy (NCBI): domain Eukaryota; kingdom Metazoa; phylum Arthropoda; class Insecta; order Coleoptera; family Lampyridae; genus Aquatica; species Aquatica leii. The sequence goes on from CM069432.1 coordinate 108,401,408, forward strand.
AAAACAAGCATAAAAAAAGCCTCTTAAGCTCTTCAGATATCTGTCTTTACTTTTTTGTACACATTCATAATTAGACAAATCTTTTTCCCATGGAAGCTTATAACCCAACCAATGGATCAGATTATATCCTAACGATTCTAAATCTCCACGTCTTGACAATACTATATGAATAACACGTATAAACACTATAAGTTGCCAGTATAACTTACTTCCTAAATGTCCGTCTCGGCTAATAAATTCCATGGTTCCATTATTCGCATTTCTACGGTTAGCAACTTCTGATGAACTATATGGTTCAGATAAACCAAAATCCACTAAATATACTTGTTTTCGGGCTTCGGTGTTTTTTCCTAATAAAATGTTTGATCCCTTAATAGCCCAATGAATGTATCCATTACTATGAACATATTCTAGTGTTGTGTGTGAAGGTATAATAACAGTTTTACTAAGAAAAGTTTTACAATTTGTACCGCTAATTGAAAAACAGTTTCATAAGAAAATTTACAGTTATTCTCATTGAATATTTTTTCAATATCACATCCTAATTTGTCCATAACAATAAATCTATAATTTCTATCTTCGTAAATAAAAACTCCCGAACTTGTAAGTAAGGATATACCTAATGTTGTTAATTTCTTTTTCTCTTTATAAGCTTGAACTATAAAATATTCTTGAACTTGATAAATAAATTATTTTAAATGCATACTTTTTTCTTGTGTTCCAAATCGGCAGTAAAACTGCAATTCATAGTGCAATGGCGAATTTTCACTAAGTATATTCCTTAAAATATTTAAATTACGACCAGAATAAGATTTTGCATATAAAATTACAATTTTCATCACGTAGGGAAATTCATCTTCATCAGATGCTGCATATTTTTGGGTTAAATATATTGTACCACATCCGCCCTTATTTATGAGAGGACCTAGTTTCCATTTAGATTTGCGAATATCTTCGACTATTAATCCAGGTGGTAGAGGTTGGGGCGGTTGATACGTTTTTACAGTACGAGTACATGGTTTCTTTGCTTTTTTCGGCATTCTAAAAGTATACGATGAAACACAATATTTTAATAAACAACTATTATTTGCCGTTAGTAACACTAGACTAACTTAACTTGATTTATACAGCGTGTCCCAGGATCGATGTTACAAGAGGTGCGCGGATCTAAAAATAGTTGAATTTTAATTTGCCCTTTTGTAATTAAGTCCTGCTTGGTTTGAGACTAATTTTTAGTGTACTTTTTTTTGTAAAATCGCGTTGTCCTTGACAGTTGAGCAAGAACTATTTTCGTTTCAGGTAAAATACCTGTGGCGCCATCTACACCACTTATTATAAATTATATACTATGCGCAAGTCAAATAGACGTAGCGGAATTAGCAACAAGCTTTTTCCGCCACTCGCGCGTTGGCATCGAAGGTTATCGTAACGTACATATGTAAGTGCTGAGTCGTTATTAAACAAGTTATTAATTAGGTGTAAATCTATTAATTTGAACAACCGAACCCCATATACCTTTCACGTTTACAGTAGGTTAAAATGTTACTAAAAAAAAGTTATTCAGGCTGACAAATAATGGCCTTATACCAACTTTCGGGAAGGTTTACCTACTTTGTTTATTGTAAATGAAATGCATGTAAATTATATTATAAATAATAATCTTAATAATAAATAATATATTATCTTGCATAAGATATCAATTCTCTAAAAATACATTTTAAGCATTAGTTACATTTAAAATTTGAAATAAATACCAATCTAGCGTACCGTACTTATTGTTATTCACAAATCAGTAAGATTAAATGTTTATTACTTTATTTAACTATACAGGTAATAAAACTACAATGCTTTATTTGCTTCAAACTTCTAATGAGAAACACTATACTATTAGAATGTGAATAGATGCGATCTTAAGCGGTCATTTTGGTTGAAGGCGATTGTACATGTAAATTATCAATACGACTAGTTAAATGTTTTTATCTTACTGCATATAGATTCCAATGATACCCTATAAAATACAATACAAGCATACAGGTTTTTTATTAGTTTTAATGTGAATTTTATATTAAATTTTCGATAGGGTGTAACTAACACAACGCAAACAAATTTACTAAAATATACAAAAACGTTAGTGATTTCATTTAGAGACAACTAAATTTTACGATTTGCTTCCCTTATTGTAGAATCCTCAGGAATATTCTGTTTAGTATACTTTTCTAAAAACTTAGAGAATACGTCGATCTTTAATTTTGCTAACGGTATGTAGGCACGTTTTCGACAACGTCGTAATTAAATTTTGTGTTTTGGTTTGTCTTTTTCGATTTTATTATTGACGACAGATACCCGTAGTGTCTTATCTTTTTAAATCTTAGATAATGTTAAGGCAAATAACAGTAACTGCTAACTAATTGACGAACTTTATAGTAATTCAATTCACTGTAATCAATTCTCGCGATTCGTTTAGAAATCTAGACAATAATTGCAAAATAAATAGTATTTTTCTGTAAAGACGTTTTCAAAAGAAAGTGATGTTTTTTTGGTGTCGGCCGGTTTGCGCTCTTACCTGAAATGGTCCAGCTTGCGCTCTGTGATATTTATTAACGTACCCTATAATCTCCTTTTTTATACTTATTCCAGCTTCTGAATATAAGCTAACGTATCTTAAATATAATTGAAGGTTTTCTGTATTTTTATATTTGTTCACGGCTTTTGATATTCTTTCATTCAGATCCAGATTAATACATGTCTTTTTGTAAATGTAAAACGGTTCGGTCATTTCTTTAGAAATGTTTTTGTTGTTTAATCACTGATTAACAAAGTAACCATAGAACTCTGTCATTTTTTTCTGAAATTGGAGAGGTTTCTTAGATGTACAACCATCCATCATCGATATCTTCGATAGGCAGATCTTCATTCTTCGTATATACAGAAACAAGTCTAATAGTTTGTCTATTTCTCTATATACAATGATCAAAGCGTGGAAATTGCATTGAGAAATTTGAGCTTTTAGAAAATTATGTTTTATTGCACTAATTTTACGATCCTAATTCGGGATTTTCTAAAACTAATTGTGTTTGTCTTATCTGGTGTACTACTAATATCGATAGTATATATTTGACTGAATTACTTACTATAGCTTTTGAATGACCCATCTATAAATACGGTGCCTTTGTTATGAGCTAAAATCTTCCTAGCATTGTTACTTCTTACCAAGATTCCGTCTCCCAAAGGAGTGTTCTTATCAATAAATAGAAATTTCGTTTCGTCTTTCATAGTTATAACTTGTTTTGGACATTTTAAGAGAGCGTAAGTCGGTCGATCAGAGATTATGGGGTAGGTTAATAAAAATCGCAGAGCGCAAGCTGGTCGATTTCAAGTGGGAGCGCAAATCGGTCGTATTCGTCATGATTACTAACAATAAAACTTTGGATAATAACCTTATTATATTATTCTAATTGCAATGCAGTTATAAATTATGTAAACATATATTAAAAGCGTATTAATATAGTAAAATATTCAATTGTTTTAAAAAATATGCATTTATGAGAGAAAATGTTTAAAATATGCAAACGATTGTAACGAAATAAGACCCAATAGTGTATAGAATCAGATTTATAAAAAAACCTAAAATAGCTTGATTCCAAGTTGAAAATTAGTTTATAGCTCCATTAATTTTAAAAAATAATCTATCTAAATCAAAAATTGACTAATTTTCTTGTTATAACGATTACTTTGGTAATCAACTTTTCGTTATTTATATAAATATATGTACTACATGAAGAAACTAAACTATATTGAAGAAACAGATAAAACAAATTTTTTATAGATGATCATTAAACTGTAAAGACTAGCATCATTATGTTTTTGTTAATGAATTTGATCGTTTCATTTATGCGGTTTTTATAATTAACTATCGAATAATATTTAGATTTCCTGTGGTATATATAGATAATTTATACCATAATTCAATATCTTATCAGTAAATAATTGCAAAAATATAGTAGGTAGTATGAAGTGTAGATAAGAAGTTATACTTGAAATGAAAACACGATTATAAATATTACACAACCATTATAAATTGGAATTTTGCAATACTTATATTATTCTTGAAAAATGTATTCAGATTTAAACCGTCAGAACGTAACGCAAATTTGAGATAAACTATAAGTACTGTTTTAAATATAAACATTTTTAGGAATATCCAATTTGTGAAATATAAAATATTAGCAATGGTATTAACAGTATTAACTTGATATATTTAGAAAGTCAAATGAACTATTATGTAAAAGACTTACTTACAGGTCATTGTTATAGAAAATTTGAAAGATTTTTTAGAAAAGTAAACTTATTATCTAATGTATTATTACGTAATTATTAGATACTATGTCAATAAGTTCTGTAAGTAAACAATGTTGATGTATTGATTGTTCAAATTCATAACAAGTTTAATAAAATATTGGATTCCCTAACAATCATAATTGTTTTGTTTTTTATTTTTAATAAATTAATCAATTACGGTTGTTGGATAGCGCACAATTGGTTCAAGCATAACCAATGCATAATAAAATATTGAAAGTTTAATTAGAGAAAAAGGTTTCTATCATCTAGTTTTAAGGGTAAATTTAGGCTGGTGGTCAATCATACAAGAGGGTCATTTAAAAAAAAACGAAATTATCGCAAAAAGTCTAAAAAAACATTCTAACAGTAAGGCGATTTATATCTATTTTTACAATTACCAAAATGATCAATAACAAGCTCATTAAAATTTACAATGTTTTTAATCGAAGATTTATCAATGCTTTTGCTTTTTATTACTAAAATTAATTTCGTTGCATTCAAACAAATTTCAATTTTTATTAAGTTCATTTTTATGTTTGTCTATTTGTTTTAGTGCATTTAAATGGTTTGTTAAACAATCTTAACACGTTTAAATTGTTAAGTCAAAACGTATTCACTGATGCAATACATTTTGCTCAAAATTTCTAACAATTATATTAAAAACTTTAATTTAAACTGAGAAAAAAAGTATATGAACAAACATTTTAATTCATGTAACACTTTTTATATAACAAACAAAAAATAAGAATCATTTAAATTGTAGAATTAAAATACATGTCGAATTAAAATGCTACATGAATTAATGTTTGTTAATAATTTTAATTCTTCAATTTTAAATCAAAAATTAATTTTACCAACAAACATATTAATTCTGAATTAAAATGTTTGTTGATAATTGTAATTCTTAAATTTTCTTTAATTTTTAATTATATTATTATTTTAAATTAACGACGATTAATTTTTATCAGTGAAGAGACATAATTAAACGTGTTAATTGTTTTTATTAAAGTCATAATTGATTTATTATTTCTTCATCATTCCTTGTAGGAAAGTCGTGTGGTGACTACACTGTAACGAAACGGCAGAGGTGGCCGTAATTGTTTTGAAAATTATATATATATATATATATATATATATATATATATATATATATATATATATATATATATACGTAAGTGTTGAATTATGTGACACCCACCATACCTATTGCATAAAAGACACCCGGGTGTATAAATTCTTTGATAATATATGTCATTGTGGCATATCGACGTGTATGATGCAAATAGCACCCATTTGTATAAAAATACATGTTTAAAATAGTAAATGACACCCAACATTGTTGTCATATAAATTAAATAGTAAAGGTGCCAGTTAGTAAATATTTCGTTTTTAATTAAACTGTATGTATATGGTTATATTTCACTTCTATCATGCTGCTTATATAGAGTGGGTGTTTTGAAAAAAAAACATCCCTGCTTTAGGACACTTTTGGGACACAGCTTTAAGTGTCAAACTTGAAATTGACACATCAACCCTCTGAACCCAGCAACCCCTAACTTAAGAATTTAAATAAGGGAAGAAGGTTGATCGAACCTTCATTTAAAACCATCTGCAATTCTCTATGAGGACAGCATGGCAAAAAGTGGTTTTATTGATTTTTTTTGTGTTCCTATGAAAAACAACCCTCTAGATTAAGTAAAGTGGGGGAGACTAGTTTTTTAACAAACGCTTTGACAGGTCAATGCTTGATTTTTAGTAAATAACTTGAGATATTAAACTTGACATTGACAAATCAACCCCGTAGCTCCAACAACCCCTAACTCAAAAATTTAAATAAGGAAAGGAACTCGAATGACTTTTCATTTAAAGCGTCTTTAAATTCTCTATGCAACAGCATGGCCAAAAATAGATTTATCCAATTCTTTTTCGTCTTCTTTAAAAACAACCCTTTAAATTAACTAAGGTGGGGAGACTAGGTTCTTAAAAAAACGCTCGGGCAGATCGATTCTTGATTTTTAAAAGACAACTTTAAATTTCAAACTTGACATTGACACATCAACCCCCTAGCTCCAGCAACCCTTAACTCAAGAATTTGAATAGGGGAAGGAGGTCGAATGACCCCTCATTTAAAACGTCTTTTAATTCTCCATGCAACAGCATAGCTGAAAATAGTTTTTTCCAATGTTTTTTCGTCTCTATTAAAAACAACCCTCTAGATTAACTAAGGTGGGGAGACTAAGTTATTAAAAAAACACTCAGACAGGTCGATTCTTGATTTTTAGGAGACAACTTTAAATATCAAACTTAAAATTGACACATCATCCTTCTAGATCTAGCAACCCCTAATTCAAGAGAAGGGCGTCAAACGACCTGTCATTTAAAAGGTCTTTTAATTCTTTATACGACAGCAAGGCCAAAAGTAGTTTTATTAATTTTTTTTGTTCCCATAAAAAACAACCCTCTAAATTACGTAAGGTGGGGGTGTTGTTTAGAAGAAATCCTAAAACACGCCACTTTTGACTTTTTGAACGACACATTTTGGCGTCAAATTTGATTTTATCAGGTCAACCTTCTAGCCCCAATAACCCCCAACAAAAACAAAAATTATAGTAAGTTGTTCGAGTAACCCTGTTTTTAATGGTCTCTTGATTCTCTACGTGTGTGCATGATTGCTTTTAAGTTTATAAAAATTTTAAAAGTGTAGAAAAATTTTAAACATCAAAATTCAACGTCAGAAGAAATTTTTATTAGTTCAACAAATGCTCAAATTGGGCGCTACCAACTTCCATACAATAATACAAATTCTGCTCTAAACGTTTCCTTACATTTTGGAAGATCTATGGCGTAATTTAGCGGCATTCTTCAATATTGCGTCGACGAAATTTTTCCAGAGACCCTGGTTCCGTTGCGTAAATTTTAGTTTCTTTTTACTGTCGCATAGAAACTTGAAAGACGCTTCAAATTAAGGGTGGCTTGGCCTATTTTCCATATTTAAATTCTTGAGTTAGGGCACTAGTTTCTGTGTTAGGGTTTGCTGGAGCTAGGGAGTTTATCTGTTAATGTCAAGTTTTACGTCAAATCTTAAAAAAATTTAAAAATACAAAAGCATGAATATAATTAATTACGAAATTTAGTAGTAAAGTTTTTGATCTGTTAATAAATAATCCTGTGTTTTGAGTTTCTTAAAAGTGTAATTTTCGGTTAATACTTTTTAGAAGGGCAGATTATGGTGTATTGATTTTTATACTCATCAATGGGTATCTTGCTAAGTACTTTATTAAAATAATTATAATTTTAAAATTGTAGGTTTAATATAAATCTTCATCAATTCTTTGTCATAAGAAACGTTAGATGTAGTGTTCGTTTTGTTTTCTAATGTTTTGTACGTACAAAATTACCAGAAAGGATCAAGGTAAATACTGAAAAAAGTAAAGGTAAAAGTCAAAAGTTTAAAAATACAAAACTAAAAATACATTTTTTTAATACTAAATTTGTATTTACATTTATCAATAATGTGGCAAATTTTCTTTGTGGACAATGTTTACGTCTAGCAACTTTAAAGAAGTAACTACTTTTTAGGATGCGGCTGTCAATTTCTAAATTTCTACAACTTGTCTCTGATGTTTTCTATTTTAGTATTTAACAAAAAATCTTTGTTCATTTACATTAAAAATCTATAGAATGCTCAAGAAAAGTCAAATATAACTGTAAATAATATACATTTGGTAAGGTTTTCCAATATGGTAGTTTCATTTTATAATAAAAATATAATTTTGATTATTAAATTTAAAGTTATTTTTTACATTGAAAAAAAATGTTAAATTTCAAAAATCTTCAAAAAATAACATTTTTTGTTTACAACACTTATATACCAATTTAATAACAAAAAACAACAAAAAAGATAAATTACAATCATGATAAAGCAAAGGAAAACCGTATAACAAAAACCAAATAAGAAAATGGGTCAGAAATCAATACAATTTATAGAACCTTGCATCTTTAATCAGATATCCATGCAACTAAAAAATATTATAACAGTGAAACAATTAGCAAACAAGATTAAAAAGTGGATGTTTCAAGAAAGAACTGGAATTCTAAAACCTGGAAGTACTTAAGCTAGTGTCTAGTTCTAGGGACATTGTTATGAATTTGGCTAGCCACCTGTGTTTAAGATGAAAAGACCAGAGAAAAAAACTAAACAATTTCGACTATAAACTAAGTGAAAATTATTAAACCTCAAAATAAATTTAATGAGATGACACATTTCAAAAGACAATTTTTTATAGTACTAAATATTACGATCTTTTATTTATTTTTTAATTTATTTAATCATATGCAACAGCACCACAGTTACCGTAACAACAGTTTAAGTTATAGAAAGTAAGTAGTAAACGACGCGCGTTTATGTATGCTGCAGAAACAGAAAATAACTCAATTAGAATCAATCTTGCAGAAAATACAAATTAGAAGCAAAAAAACAGTTGTTTGAACGAATGAATCACAATTTAAAAATTTTGAAAGCAAACGTCGTACATTTCAGTTTATCAACAACTAATAAAAAAATATTGGAAAAAAAATAAAAACTATAAAATATGGAAATGATAGTATTATGATTTAGGGTTGTTTTTAAGTGCAGTAAAAATTTCATAAAATAGCTAACAAAATGACTAGTAAAACAATTACTTACTACTTTAAACTTACTTAAAAAATACTCTTCTTAACGCTTTATAATACTTTAAACAACAAAAAATTGTTTTTTTTTTTTTTTTTTTTTTTTGACTTTTGGTATTACACCATGCAGCCACTACACTTTTTCACTTGTTTTCATATTTTAAAGTTAGTTTCTGATATAAAATAAATTATGCTCTTGTAAATCTTCTTGTTGTTAACACTTAACACATATTTTAAGTTTATTGGGGCATAAACACCTTCAACTTTTATTAGATTCTGGTACAGTCGATCACATGCTATTATATTTTTTTTGCAGTTAAACAATAAATGATTTAAATCTCCTTCCACTTTGCAGAGTACACATAGACTAGATGGAATAATTTTTAATCGTGCTAAATGAGATGGAAAACAGCCGTGTCCGTGTTAAAGTATACTGCGTAGGATGTTCCATACAGTAACGTTTGTAATAATCTTCCCAATTCTTTCTTGTTGCGGATTTTCTTAAATTTATGCACTCTTCTAGGTTTAGGTATAACGGCACTGTTCTGCCATTGATTGCGCTTTCTTTTGCTAACTTATCCACTTCTTCGTTTAAAAAAACCCCATTATGGGCTTTGACCCACATAAATTTAATACTAATTTCCGTTAAATGCAATTGATAAAGTGATTTTTTGATTTGCAAGACTATGGGGTTTATTTTTTCATTAGGGTTGTAGCTGGTTTTGATGGAAGAGAGTGCTGACAGAGAATCTGTTATTATTAAACCATTTTGAAATTTCATTTCACTTATGTATTCTATGGATTGAAGAATAGCAAATGCTTCAGCAGAAAAAACGGATGTCTCTGGTGGTAGTTGATACTTTCTTGTAACGTGCGAATTTTTGACTAGAAAGGCGGCTCCAGTACCTTCTTGAGACTTTGACGCGTCCGTGAAAATACAAGTATCAAAGTGTAATTTTGTTATTTCTTCGATAAATACGCTTTTGCAAATACTGGAAGTATTGCTGTAGATAGGTATGGTAACTTCTGGGATAAATGAAAGATGATAGAATTCGTACGATGGTATTTTCGGATATAATTCTTCAAGACCAGTAAAGAGATTGTTGCATTTTCTAAATGCTGCACAAAGAAAAATAGATTTTCGTTTCTCCCAATATTTGTTGCACAGATCGAAGACGTGTAGTTTGCAAATTTCTTTTACTAATTTAAAATTTTTTGTTACAGATTTTAAAATAAATTTTTCTGATAAAAACTTTCGTCGTAATTGTAATGGAGTTTCTAAAGATTCCACTCTTAAAGGTTTTATAGGAGTTGAGCTCATAGCCCCTAAGCTTATTTTTAGGCATTTATTTTGAATTTTGTCTATGCGAGTTAATAACGTTTTGTTTGCATTGCCATAAAGCACGCAGCCATAATCTAATATAGCGCGCACAAAACTTCTGTAAAATAATAAACATGTTTTTTGATCAGCACCCCACCAAGTTTTTGCTACCATTCTAAGAAAATTAATTCCTTTTTCGCATTTTGTTGTTACATAATCTATGTGTGGTTTCCATGTAAGTTTTGTATCTAGGAATAATCCTAGGTACTTAACAGTAGGCAAAACTGGAAATTTTAAGTTTGCTAGCCTTACATAATTTGTGACAGGAATTCTATGTCTAGAAAAGAAGATTACTGTTGACTTTTTTTCAGAAATTGTAAATCCATTGTTGTCAAACCAAGAATTGTATAATGTTAAAGCAGAGTTGAGGTTAACTTTACAGTCGTCGAATCGTCGTTGTATGAAATATATGCAAAAATCATCAGCAAATTGTATAAAGTTTGAATGACGGCCGTCTAAAGAATGCAGTTCTAAGGTGTTAATATTAAACAATATTGGGCTTAGTATGGACCCTTGGGGTAATCCAGTATACATGTATCGGGGACCAAGGGCCCCGCTTTCGGTTCTTATATATATTGCTCTTCCATAAAATATTTTAATAATCGTAAATGCAGTGTGCTCAGGTATTCCTAAGGTAACCAGCTTATCTTTTAATAGATGGAGGTTTACAGATTCGTATGCCCCCTTTATATCTAGGAAAACTGCTCCCATGTAATCGTTAGAAGAAAAACACTTTTGGATGTCAGTTACTATTGAGGCACATGCATCGATAGCACCAAAATCTCGCCTAAAACCAAACTGATTAGGAGCTAAGCAACTTCTTTTTTTTAAAAACCATTCTAGTCTGCATTTAATTAATTTTTCAAAGATTTTTAACACGCATGAAAGTAGAGAAATAGGTCTGTAAGAGTCAGCGTAATTAGGATTTTTATTAGGTTTGAGTACTGGTATTATTAATATTTGTTTCCACGATTGGATGTCTTTGCCGTGTATCCAAACATCGTTATAAATGTCTAATAAATTTGATTTTGCATTAGTAGGTAAATGGGCAAGCATTGAGTAACTAATTTCATCGAGACCTGGAGCAGAGTTTGACGTTTTCATTGCCCAATTGAGTTCTGTTAGCGTAAAAGGTTGATTAAAAAGAGGCGATTCTGTCTCCATTAGACGGTTTGAAGTATCAACTAAAGGTAAACAAGATGACGGAGGAAATATTGTCGAAAAACGATTCGGTCCATTCCAAATTGTTGCTTTTCTGTGTTTTTACCGGAACTCGTTTGAATTTTTTAACTTCATTCCACAAGCTCTTGATGGAAGTGTTCTTATTTAATTTATTACACCACAATTCCCAACTATGTCGTGCTTTGGCTTTAAACAATCTTTTAGCTTCAGCAAAACTACGTTTACATTTGATATAGTTTTCTAAACTACTGTTCTCTTTGTAACACTTAATAGCATTTTTCCTATTATTTAGGAACACATCGCATTCTTCATCCCACCAAGGAGGGTTTGGTCGATTTTTGGGTTTAAATGGTTTATTAACTGGAATAGACATTTTGGCCGCTTCTTCTACCTTTTTTATAAAAAAATTGTATTTATCTTCAGTACAATCAAATTCCGACAGATTTTTGCAAAAGAAGTCGTTACATATATCTTCGAATAATTGCCAATTTGCGTTTTTTAGTTTCCATTTGCGTTTTGGATAAATCATGTCGTCCAATAAACAGTTTGAATTTAATTCTATTAAGATTGGAAAATGATCTGATCCTAGAGAATCAGACTCAATAGTCCAATTGATATTTGGGGCTATATCTGGAGTGCTTATTGTAACATCAGGAGCTGAGGCATGTGTTTGTGGAGAGGTTATTCTAGTTGGCTTACCGTTATTTAAAATTACTAATCCTAATTCATCTACGATCTCTGCAACTTGTAATCCTGATGCGTTGGTAATTTCTGACCCCGAAGCATTATGTTGAGCATTTAAATCTCCTCCTATGATTCCATGGCTTACCACATTATTAAAAATATGGCTCCAATCTAATTTTTTGGAGTGAACGTTTGGCGGCTTATAAATCGACACAATTGAATAGCTTTTGTTGCAAACTGATATAGTTATGCCCGCAACCATAATATTTGAATCAAAATTATTAGGGAATTGTATTTCTGAATAAGGGATGGTATCTTTAACAAAAATAGCCACGCCGGCTTTACCATCTATGCGGTCTTTCCGAAGAATATTATAGTTTTTGTATATCACAAGTTGATCTGGTTTAAACCAAGTTTCGCTAATCATAGCTATGTCGATATTATTACTGGATAAAAAATATGTCAAACTATTTTTGTTAGCATTTGCAGAACGAGCATTCCATTGCATAATCTTAATTTTTTTGATTTGTCTAGCCATAATGGGAATTTATTTGTAAATTATCTAAAATTTTTATTAAACTGTTTTTCAAATTAGTTTTGACAAAGTTAGAAGCAGCTACGTTATAGTTTCTGTTTTTATCCAAATCGGCGAAAGTTCTAGCAAAAAATGTATATAGTTGCTCAATAAATGCTTCTTAATTAATGCTGATTTTTTCTTCTTGATTATTGTTGATTATAGGTACAGATGGACCAATACTAAATGGAAACATAGGTTCGTTTTGTATTTCTCTAGCAGGAGGAGTATAAGCTTTCCTTTTTTTGTTAGGTTGGCTATTAGAGATATAACTGGGATGCAGTTATTAGCTTGTTTCAGCACGTCTACGTATAATTTGTGATTGATTTAGTGTAGGGAATTGTTCTTCTTCTAAGCCATTTAGAAGATTAAAGTTATTTATCGAAGTCATACTAGCGTAAGACGAGTCTACTGATTTGTTTATTTCTGCGAATGACCTGTTAGTGATGGCCATTTGTTTTTTAATTGATAATTGTCTTTGGTATACGGGACATTCTTTAGAAATAGATTTATGATTATTTAATTTACATGAAACGCAATAAGAATTATTAGCGTCACATTCGTGATTAGTATCTTTGATTTTACCGCAGTTGACACAGTAACAGTGTGTACTTCGGCATTGTTTGGCGACGTGGCCATACCTAAAGCATTTAAAGCACTGAATCACTTTTTGTGCGTACGGCTCTACTGGAAATATAACGCTATCAATACGTACTTCATTTGGTAGGTAATTTCCTTCAAATGTTAATAGAACTGAATAAATAGGTACAAATTCTACGTTATCTGCCTTAGTAATTTTGCGGGTTAATCTTTTGACCTCGTTGATATCAATTCTTGTTTGAATATTGTCTTTAATGTAATTTTCGCCAAAAGAAATGTCCACATCTCTAATCATGCCTTTACGAAATAGCAAATTATTTGGAATATACGCTTTTAAATTCTCTGTTATTAATTGTTCGTTTTTTACTAGATTATTAGCGTCTGCAATTGATTTTAATCCAACTTTCACTTTATTATACCCAACTTTAGTTATTGATGTTATAGCGTCTCCCAAATTTAGTTTTTTGTGTAATAGATGACCGATTGTTAATGGATGCAATCTACCGAAATTTTGTTTATCATTTCTTTCCATATACACATAAATATTTGAAAGGTTGTAGTACTTATCTTTTGTAAGGTTGAACGTCCGAATTGTATTTTCCTTATCAGCAAGCACGTTTGCAACATTTTTATTAAGAATTTCGATTCCGCTACTTTCCATATTTTCATGGTTAATTGATGAACCACTAGATACACTATCGCTATCATCACATACAAAAGGTACGTCACTCATTAAGTTTGTTGGCTGCCCACCCCTATGGGACGGGGGGGTAGCCATGACTGACTAATCACCACACACTTACTTCTTACAATTATACTAACTAAACTATACTAACTAATTAAATTAACTGTAGAATGTAAAATTTAGTTTATAATAACGCACTCTGATAAACGCAACTTGCTGGTACAACGTTTAACCGGGCACTGTGATGTATTATTGTTTATTCTATTTGCTAATAAATTTCGACAAAATATAATCCACGCCAACACGATACAAAATGACTGGTTTATTTTTTGTTTAATAAGTTTTTGTTCTAATATATTTTATTTACAAAAATAAATTTTCAAATACAAGAAACTTAAAATAGAAAATAATATACAAGTTAAAGTTCCTACGCTAAAATAAGCATAAATTATTGTTTATGAAAAACTAATTAAAACAAATATTGAACATTTAATATTAATTAATCTTTGTAAAATTATATTTTTTAAATTTAGAAATAATTTTGATACATACAATATAAAAACTATCTAAAATATTTTAATTGATTATTTTGTTAATAAATATCAAATAGTATAGTGTTTTAAGTTAAATAATTAAACAAAAACATAACTGATATCAAAAAGCATTATCAAGTTTTTATTAAATTAAAATGAGTTACGCAAGTTATATTTTAGTACATTTATTTTGTTACGATATCGCACTGTTCAACAATGTTGCCGCTAAAAATGGTGCCACAATCTACAACAATTATCGGGGTGCCATATAGTCAATACGTCAAAATTATATACACCTGTATATCGCACAACGCCCTCTGTCTTATTATGAATGAACCAAACTGTATAAATCTGACCACCAATTGACAAAATGGCTCCCAAGCATTTTTTTGCGTACAAGCTTAAAAAGTGTTGATAAGCTCTAGAAAAATTTTTAATCTAAAAGTACTGTGGCTCCCAAACTTGGGTGCCTCTTTGTATTTTTGGGTGCCACAATAACAATGAATACCCAATTATGGTGCCACGATGACAATTTTTATGTATATATATATATATATATATATATGTATATATATATATATATATATATATATATAACTTAATCTCAATGTTTATTACTAAATACACAGCGTTTTTTTATGTTATTTATTTAAAAAAATACTTGTAGGTATTATAAAAAGCTATATATAATTCACATTCATGTTAGATCCCATTTTCCATATAACAATAATATCCTGACATTTAAAAGATGCTATAAATAAGCTGTAAAACTAGTATTTCATAACCAACAATTCTTGTTTCAGGAATACCTAGTATTTGTCATTTATTCAATGACTATCTAAAGTTACATATTCAAAAAATATCTTTTTAGCATTGTAACGTTCAAACTTAAACCTACACATATGCCTTATGAGAGCGCGGCACGCAATAAACGCAAGAATGAGTAAACAATGAAACATATTCAAATAACATCTATACCCAACTCACAGGTAGATCTAAAGATTCTATATCATACTAGTTGATAGTAAATAAATGGTACCAGGGCTATGCTTTTGGATGTCAATTGAAACTCGTTTGAATATTCCATGGCTAACATCATGTTACAAAAATATTCAAATAAATTCATGATATATTCTCTGCATTGTCATGGATAGAAATGTTATTACTGAAAAAAAAAAAGATTTACTAAGTAATGTTGATAATAACATAGTTAATAGTTTTTTATCCCCTTCTAAGTGAAAAACAGTAAAAACCATTAACAATATACATTAACAGAAACAAAAGCAACACCAAGAGAAACAATATACCCAGCTATTATAAAATATGTATCAAGGATGTAACAAATTTTTTTCGTTACGTACCAACGAGAGCAACATACAAAATTTATTTCCGTATCTGGTACCTACCGTTTGTGACATTCGTGAAATACAGGTATCGACTTAAGCAAGCTAGGAAAAATAACACCCGCACAATTTCGAACCAGTGACTTTAAAATCCGTAAGCGTTCACGATAACTACTACAACAGTACAGACTTTCGTGTAGTTACTGCTAATAAAAACAACGTTTAATTACTGTATAAAGTTTATATAGTGTATATATCTAACTCCGTACTATTCTACAAATGAATATGTAAATCAGTAATAAGAACGTGTAAAGTTCTCCTTGTAAGTGTTACATACCACAGCTGTATAACAAGTATGTTCCCTGAATGATACGTACCAGGTACATCTATGTAGCCTATTATATTATTTTAATTCTAAAACGTGTTCTTTAAAAAAAAAATTCTGTTAAATTGAAAAAGTGATAATAGTATTTTTGTTTTGAAAGAAACAATTTAAATAACATCAAATCCAAAACAAAATGTCAGTTTCAGTTTCAGACATTATAAAAATCAAGTTTTAATAAATATTGATTAACGTAAGAAACTGTCTCAAAATGTACTTAAAACATTGCAATTTGCAAAGCGCAAATGATAACTAAAAATAACTAATCTATTAATTGTTGTGGGAAATTTTGATAATTTTTTTAATTACGTTCTAAATTTTTTTGTATAAGTCGGTATATCCGTTGTATATCTACGATCAAAGTTATTGATTATAAAAACACTTGAAAATAACGTCTATTGTAAAATCTGTATAAATTGTTTAAAATTTTTAACTACATATAAGTATGCTTTTAAATATAAAAACGCTTAATTTAGGTTATATTGTTTTGATTGTTTATATCCTGTTTTTGTTCGATGATTTTTTAATAACAATAATTGCAATTGAAGAAACGTGTCAAAATACAACTGGAAGAATAATCTTATCGACTAAAATTAAAAATAATTTAATTTCAATGATTGAATACTTAATTAAGAACGGTATTTAAAAATTAGTAATTGCCACCATATTAATCGTAACGGTTTGCATATTGGTTAATAGATGTAGTTATTAGATTTCATTGAATAGCATTGAACGATCAATTTGACAGCGTCGATTTTCAGTTAATGTTGATTTTATATATTTTATTTACAAACATAAATAGGAATGTAAAGTAGGTTTAGTAATATTTAAAATCAATAATTTTTTCAACTTACTTTCCATAAAAAATTTTGATCAAATTTGCTTGTAACTAAAGAAATTTTGACGTTCGTCTTCGGAGTTATTCGGTTGGCAACGAAGTAAGTGGAAAAATGGCATCGAAGGGTAAGCTGAACGATGAGGTGAGTGAATTTTAATACATTTTTTTTATTTATATCGGAAATTTAAATATGTTGTGGTGACCAGACCGTTGGGATTTATTTAAAGTAACGATTTTTTAAAATTCGTTTTAATATTCAAACATTTTTATTTATTGACATAATATCGGAATAGCCACGCCTTTTTAATATTTTTATTACTGGAATTTACGCAAAGTCGCAGGTGATTTTCCATTACTAATTATAACGATTTAATAAGTACTTCTTGTATAATAGGTAATTTAATTTAACATATTTTATGCAAACGTAACTTTAAAAAAGTGTTTACTTGAAGTAAAACAGTCATTTTTCAATGAGTGCAATTAAACTGCAATAAATAAATTGCAGCAAGTGCGTTTTTGTTTATATAGACGATTAGATAAGATAGCTTTTATCAAAGTTTAAACATCGAAAGTGAAAAACAAAAACAAAAACTGGTAATAGAAGTTCTACGAGTTGTATTAGATTTTCTTAATTGCTTAAAGTTGTTTGATGACTAAGTTTCTGACTGTTTGCAGGGAGGGTCATATTACTCACTGCAAATGGACCTTTCTTAAATAAATATTTATTTATGTTACATTTAAGTGTCACATACTGATATTGCAATACATGTAATTAGCTAACTATGTAAGCTTGTAAAATTATATGTCTTTAAGAAAAACAAACTTTTAGTTTTAGTGGGAAATCATTTCGAAGTTATAAATATAAAACAGAATATTTTAAATAAAATAATATAAAAGTTTGATATTTGCCAGAGTTAGGCAGCCCAACATACATCCACGTCTGCCATAGCCAGTTTAAACATCTTTAATGTTTTGACTTAGAAAAGAGCAAAATAAAATTTGATGTTGAACAAAGTATAGAATGTTTAAATTTTTTTACTGATAATTTTCTTAATTTCGATTGAATGGGAGAACTATTAATAATACAGTGAAATAAACGAAAAAGACTAATCAAATTATTCATTATGTTTAAACGTCACAAATTCTCTCTCTACGCTGGCGATCTGCAAATTAATATGAATTTGTATACAGTGGGGGATTTTCAAAAATATGTTGATTACATTTTATTTGACTTACTAGTAATCTTTCATAATTAACATTTTATTTTACACTGAACGTTGTCTTTGAAAAGTATGGAATATAGTAGACCAAGTAGTAGACAGACTGAAATGTTTTATTATTGTAAATTTATTCCATTTTAACGTAACGTTTTTTATTAAAATAGGTATATTTTCATTAATTTGTTTGTTTTTAAGTTTTAATGCATTCTTCGTCATCTCTGTTAGATTTAAATCTGAAAAATTTCCAGGTTATGGTAGAAATGTACAGCTGCGTTTTTTATCATCTTTATATTATTATATTATGGACTTATAATAGCGAAACGAAACGATTTCGATCGTTAATACTTGTTAAGCCGGCCGATTTTTTAAAATTGTCGACAGATGGCGGACCTAGTAAATTGTAGACATACCGCTATTTCTCAAATACAGCTAAATTAGTTTTTATACGGCAACTTTTTATATGGATATTAATAAAAAAAACTATAGTCTAGGTCAAGGAATGTTTAAAATTTCCTGTATTGTTCTCTTTCTAGGTTTTATTTAATATTAAACCTAATCAATTTTTAAATTTTTTTAGTCTTTATTTTAAAATGTAAACATTCTAAGACCAACGGCGCATTAAGCCAATGTTAAATCTAAAATTTTACTTTACATCTCTTTAAAATAACTTCAGGAATGTGAAATTTAACATTTTCTAACCTAAAATTTGGTTTAATGAGTTTTTGCTATTTTATGGTAACAATATATAGTTGAGCTTTATGTGACCAGATGGTGATAGTGTTTTTTCTGAATAGCGTACAGTTCATTACAATTCCTCTCTACTAGAGGGCAAGTTTGCGTTACAGTTTTCTACTGTTAATAATAAATCTTGACTAAAATATATTCATTCTTGTAGTATGTATTTCGTGACGTTGAATGTCACATGATACCGTATAGTAGTCAAACAGATGTTTGGCGTGGGATGCACCACGATTTACAGAAACTTGATATTTTGCTGATAAAAGAATCAAATTTCTTAATACTATAAGTGTGATAAAAAATACATCTTTAGTAATTTTTATTTTATGATTTATTTATACAATACTTCTTTAAATACATTATCAGTTGTCGATCAATCGATCATATACAAAATACTGATCGCGAGGATAGATCACTTATAAAATAACTACCGTAACGAATTTTACCTGAAATGTTTTTTTAGGTATGCAGGTAATTGTTTAAAAAAATCGTAAAATTGTGTCTAAGTAAGATATTGTTATAAAGCAATAAGCATAAAAGAATTTAAAACTACTACTGATTTTGTAATAAAAAAATATTCACATTTAAGTTTTAAGTTAACGGATCACTTGAAACAAAAACTTGTGTGATTAATGATTGTCTACACACTATACCAGCGGTGCCCAACCTACGGCCCGCAGGCAGATCCAACCCGCGAAGAAGCTCAATCCGGCCCGCGAGCTCCTTTCAAAGGTGTTAAAAGGTGTTACTAAGATATGCAATTATAAAAAATCCGGCCCGCGAAATCGTATGTCATGATGAATCCGGCCCACGGACAAAAAAAGGTTGGGCAACATTGCTGACTATACAGTATCGTTTTTCGCATTTCAAAATTTTTTTTTTAATTACATTAAACGAACTTATTCAAACTTAAAAAAAATCCATTGTTTCAGTGATAGAGCAGCCAGTCAAAAAAAAATTAGAAAAAATTATAAATATTATTATGTAGACGACTATGGAATAGAGACAGTGTCATTTGTTTGCTACTTCTCACGGCAAAACCCATGTGATAAGAAAGCTTAGAACAAACTGCAGATCATCATAATGATCATATATTAATATTGTAAAGCCAATAGATCATGTCTTCTAATAAAAAATAACACACACTAAGAGTGAAAATAGCAGCACTGCAAATGTAAACATCTGTGAGTTTCATATTTTTATCTAACATTAGACACGCTCATATTCTAGCCTGAAAATGGCAATTCTTAGTATTTCAAGCAGATATTTTTTTCCACAAATAATGGACTGTTTTGATCAGTTGTTGGGTTTATATCCTCTAGGATATGTACACTTATTTTTTTACACAAATATTGCACAACTAAATTTTTATGGTAAAAACTTTTACTTTATTTATCAATTAAGTTAAACAGATTATTTATTGCAACTGATCCACGTTCTTGAGTACCTATTCTCTTTTTTTTTAATTTTTTCTATGTAAAAGATCGATGCATTTTTACCACTTCCAATTCAAGCTTTTACGATTTCAGGGACAAATTTGTTTGGAACTGTTTTACTTGTTCATATCAATACTACGGATTTACAACACGTGTTATATTACTAGCGATTTACTCCAATTTACAAAGAATCCATTCATTTTGTATAACAGAAAATAAATCCAAGAAAAATTTATTATCGTCTTTTATAGTTTTGATAATCAGCATATATCATATTACTAGATTGATAGTATTAGTCAAGTGTTAGTAACCTGAGGTGATGCCATCTACCGAATACTAGCACAAAGGTGTGTAATAAAAGTAGCAAAAAGTTATCTGCTTGTTTATAGCCATCTAGTGTTTTGATTTTTGTTAGCGTATTAAAAATTATATTAAAGCGATAGCAGCGCCACTGTATATTTATAACAGAAACACACTATATAAACGGCCCTCTTAAACAAGAAAAAGCTTGTTCACAAACATTTAAAAATTTATTGAATTAAATGAACATAGAAACTTACCTTTTTCTAGTTTTCTACTAAATAATGTTTATATCATAGGTTTATATTAGATTTTGTGATGGCGCCTAAACTTTAATCATACAGTCGCCTTCTTAGAGTAGGTTCAGTACCAGAATACCGTTTATTTTGATATTCTTTTTAATCTGTGGCACATTTGCAATTTTTAAACTACATGTACAGGGTGAGCAAAAATTATTGTAGCTAAGTTGAATTTTGTGCTATTTAAAAATTTTGTTTAGTTAGTAAAATCTCTTAATAATAATTTAATAGTCATTAGTGTCAAACTAAATATTTCTCAAAAGGTACAACATAACATTTAATGATTTGTTTATTTACTCTTAAATACACTGCTACCAACTTAAGATAACAAAATGTATAAATTTTGTAGCGGAGATTTAACTTGACCTCAATTATTTTGGCTCATCTAGTATATATGAAGACGCGAATTCGATAGGTTTTCATGTGTAGGGTAGCAACTTGCATCTGGTTAACTAAAATGCATTATTTGTAATAACAATACATACATACAACGTTGTAAAAAGGAACAATGTCTAGTGTTAAGCATTTAAAACATTTCTTGCTAAGTCACCGCTTGATTACGAAAATAAGGTCCACTTGTAACGTGCACAAAATTATATGTAGAAGTAAAATTTTCATGTTATTTTGAAATTTACAAAACATTTCTTTAAGTTTTTGAAAAATCATTGTTCATATGAGGTACTTTTGTTGTTTGAGTAAGTCTGATTCTGGTTTTTGTGACGTTCTAATGGGAAGAAGATTTTTCACCATATTTTGTATTTGAGTAACAGGATGAATTCATCAAAATGTAGTATTTTAGTAAGGGAATATATGTTGTTTTAATTTTATATTGGCATTTTCAACAAGAACTTATACAGTTACATTATAATTAAATATGTAGTGTCAATAATTTAAAAAACAGTGGATTGGTAGACACAGCGGCGGTAACTTTCTGGGTGCTCCCCACAAAATTATCGCTTACCTTATAAACGTATTTTCTTTAAACAATAAAATAGAGATATTAATTTTTGTTCAAAAATGCAGCACCTCAAAGTTTTTGAAAGTTGCCGCCGCTGGGTAGACATGTCTCCGGATTGTTTTAAATTTTTTTATTAGTTTACAAATAAGTTTAATTGAATTTAATGTTAGTAACAATTAGCACAAAACGAACACAATTAGACGAGCGAAAAACTATGTAAAAAAAACTGGTGTGGTCATCACACGACTTTCCTTTAAGGAATTTCTACATATTTTTTATTTTCAAATTGAAGAAAAACATCCAAGTCAAAAGAATATAGACAATTCAGAAACCTTAGGTTTATAATATTATTTGCTTAAAAGAAATAATAGTAAATGTACTACGTATTACACATTAGTATATACAGGGTGTAACTGATAATACGCATAATCTCTTAATAGGCGGTAGCTACGATGATTTCGAACATATTTTCTTTATGAAAATTTTTCGTGAAATTTTCATCAAAATAATAAGCAAGCAAGTATTAAGTACGGACCTGTTTTGTTTTATGATTAATAAAATGGAACATGCTTTAAAAAAATGCAAGCTTAGAAAATTGTGACTACTGGAACAAAGTTCAGTGTCAAGGCTATTTGTACTAACAAGTTCTTATCGTTTGACGTTGCAAAAAACATTACGTATCAAATTAAAATCATAATCTGCAAGTATTTTTAACACAAAATAGTTGACTAAAAAACTAAGTACTACATAACTACAAAAATACCTATCCGTAAATAGAAAAAAATAAAATCAATTACTGATCTCTAAAACAAACTCTGAATTTAAAATCGCGGGAACTTATTTACCACTCTACATTCAAGAAAACTAACGTCTAATTAAAAATTACACAAAAAATAAATAAACGAGGATATGATGACTTTACAGACAAATAAAGACAGAATAGACAAGAAATTAATTGTAAATAATACTTACTACATAAACTTATTTTGTGTGAGTGCAATAAAACCTGTACCGTTAGCAAAACAATCATTATCACTTCGAGATACGGTTGCTACGCGTTGTTTACTATTAAAGTATCTTGACCTGTGTCACACGCTACTTGTATTCGGGTTCAACCAGAGGCGTATTTAAAAATTGACATTGGATTTTCCCAAAAACTATCAGGAAGAGACTATATGTTTATAATAGAAATATGCTCCAAATCATTACAGCTACTACCCCACATTAAGAGATTATGCGTTATATCAGTTACGCCCTGTATATACACGGTTGTATTGGCTTCCTAGCATGCTATAATTTTTTTGAAATGTTTGTCCTCGATTTCATTAAGATATAACCGAAGTATGGTAAATTGAGGTTATGTTGTTATATCGACTAACTCCTATATTTGTGCGCCTCGATATTTACCTATTCGTAAATCAATTTTTTTTTCTAAAAAAAATCGTCGCAGGCAAGATTCGAACCTAGATTATATTTGTGAATTCATTTTAAATTATAAATCAAATATCTAATAAACTGTTAATAATTTTTTTAAAATAATTAAAAAAGATTAATAGCCGGTTGCACAAAAGTCTGGTTAATTGGCAATTTACTAATCGTCGATTAAAGATGATGGTTGATTAACATTCAATTGCGTTGCATAAAACAATTTAACCTATGAATAACGGTCCATTAACGACCTGGCAACATCGGAAAGCTACGCTTCCCTCTGGACGAGTAATCTGTATACTTTTGCAATGTGTTTGTTTGTCTCAAACATGTAGAAAAGGAAGTACATCTGTTTATTGTTATGGTACGCACTACTTGTCAATTTATGTTGACATACTTATAACCTCAAATTTTAGAATCGGTTCTAGCAGCATTATTTGAAGTACGTAGATAGTAAAATGAATTAAATCAAACTTTAAACATGAAATATAAATACAATGTATATTTAGCTTGAAGTAGGAATATGTAAAAGTAAACAAATACAATTTTCGTTTGACAAGTAGTGCGTACCGTTTGTTGACAAATACTGTTTCTATCTCTTACAATGTTGTGTACACTTTGTAGCCTGTGATTACTCGTCCAGAGGGAAGCATAGCTTTCCGTTGTTGCCAGGTCGATGGTTAATCGACTATTAAATACTAGTCAACTTGACAACCGCGCGTTTTAATGTCAGTTTATGAAACAAAAATGACTACCAAAAAGGAGGTTATTTACAAATATTTACTGAAATCAAGAAAGAAACGTTAATAAATATTGTAGTAAAGTGAGTATTACTATATTATTCACGTTTTCTTATAAATAGTTATATTATCATTATGGAAAATATTGCTTCTGTATAGATAGCTTTATTTTATATGTTTACCGATAAAAAATTTCTAATTCTATAAAATTTCTTGCTTAATTTCTTTTATCCTTTACTTTAGATAATATAAAGGAGTAACTCGCTAAAGGATTTATAGTTGAAAAAAAAAATGTTCGGTGTCAACAAACATCACCAACGAATGTAATGCATCGACTAAAACAGGCCTCCGAACAGCAAAATACTTGAAACTTTGTTTGTATATATGAAACTGAAGATAAAACAGATTTGTGAAACAGGACATGTAAGCAAGGACTTAAAAGTTGTATTATGTATGATGATAAATTTGTTTCTCGTGGAGTTTTTAACCTCTTAATAACTGCCGATCAGGAGGTTTTGCTGGCAAACATTGCATACCAAACTGAGCCACCTAGAAGTTGCTTTGAAGTACAGCTTACTATTTTGGTAAATTGGGAGATAATTACAATGAAGTCTAATATTAATTTAAAAATGGGCAAATTAGAATCATTTCATGTGGCTGAACCTCAACCTGGATTATCTCGTATTCTTGTCTTTCGCACACTTCTATATACTGCAGAACCTGTGGCAACTTCTCCCGAGTTATTTATCAGAAAAATTTCAAAAGCAAAAAATTATAAACTGTCAATTACTGAAAGAAGTAATATAATTTAATCAAGTTTAAGAAAATATAAAGCACAGTATTAGTTTTATAAATAAAAAATTACAATAGATTATGTTATTTTTATACATTTTGCATATTTGGAACTGTTGCAATTAATGTTGTGCTAATTAAGAGTCGACAACCATATTGCAAGCAAGGAAATCCTCTCTGCAAAACTCCAAAGAACCTTTCTATGGTATTACTTGTCATAATATGTGTTCTGCTGGATGTAAGCAGATGAGGATTACATGGATATCCACTATCACCTAATAGGTAACCGTTCTTCCGATGCGCAATTCAACCGCAAGAAGAGATTTATTGATAAGAATACTGTTGTGTACTGATCCTGGCCAATAAACAATAAAATGCATGAATTTTAAGTCAGCATCGCTTGAACATTAATGCTAAAATATCATTTTTTGTTTTGATACGATTAAGCATTTAGACAATTGGGTGATTGTATATGCACATGTGTGCAATCGACAGCTCCCACAACACCTAAAAAACCAGAAATGCGAAAAAACCATTGTTTTATTTCCATTAACTGTTCAGTAGCTCTAGGCATCTTTATATATTGATGGGAGAGCGTGACAATTTCATTTGGGATATGCTGGATAGAGCATTAATATTTGTACTCTTGCATCAAAGGATTTGTTTCGATAGCTTGTTGGTTCGATTCTATCTTTAATTGCATGTACTAAGTTTATAATAGTGGCCTTATTTAAACGAAACGTCTTCTTGAAATCAATGTCGTTTAACAATTCAAAAACCTTATGCTGCGAAGCTGTCTTCAAAGCTACTCGATGAAGAAGACGACAAGTGGAACAACATAATTATTTTTGTTTAATAATTATTTTTTAAATAAATTTGTATTAAACGAAACTTGAATTAAACGTAGCTATAATTTTTTAGTTGGTTTTGACTGTAAACATGAACTTTTTATTATTGAAAAACTTTAATTGTAGGTTAATCAGCCAAATATCGCCAATTAGATAATCTTTTGTTAACAAGAGTTTAATCGGAGATTATAGTTTTGTGCAATGCAAAATATAGTTAATTGACGGTTAACCGCTGATTAACCTCGCCTTCAATTAAATATTTAATTGGCCGTTAATGGACCGTTAAACTACTGCATTATGCTTTACTTTTGACGCTGGTGACATAAATTACTAGTTCTTGTTATTTTAGTTTTACGTCTAATATTTTAACTTAATACTATTGTTTTGAATACAGACGCAAGTTATCAGCGCAGAGTATGAATGCACAAAGTAAGCGATAGCAATAATGACCTACAGTCTGCTTTCTATTCTCCCACTATCTAATTCTTGCCAGCTGTCTTTGATTTTGACCTATTTCTGGCCAGATCAAGCTTGCATGTTTTACTAAATAATATTTTTATTTGTGGCTAATCTCTTTATGTCAAAATATTGTTATTATCCGTCTTACAAACATTCGCCGGTACATTTTTTCTGACATATCT
Source organism: Aquatica leii (assembly GCA_035610365.1). Classification (NCBI taxonomy): domain Eukaryota; kingdom Metazoa; phylum Arthropoda; class Insecta; order Coleoptera; family Lampyridae; genus Aquatica; species Aquatica leii. The sequence goes on from CM069432.1 coordinate 108,428,019, forward strand.
TTGCTTTTATCGTTGTATTTATTGTTAATAGGTCTTTAGGTATTATTATAAGTCAATTCAATTTTGTTTAATAAATATATATCTGATTATTTTTAATTTTTATTGATGTTAGTGCCTTTTAAATACACTAACGTTTTTGGAATTCAGATAGACTTGTCAAATTTTTGACTTTTAGTTTATTAATTCCGATTTTCGACTTAAGGTCACAGTTCACGACATAATGAAACGCCTCTACTGTTTATAACAAAAAGTAGTTCATCGAATGCCGACTATCGTATGAATATTATTCTTATTATTTTAGCAGTTTGATTCTTATTAGTAGCACTGATGTGGTAGTAAATAATAATTTGATATGTTTTGTGCTGCTGCTGAAATTAATTAAACCATGTCAATTTATATTTTACCTTCTTCTATTTCTTACTGGCATGTCTGTTATTTGATTTCCTGATGCGACACGAGTCAACAACGGCGTTATTAAATAATAATTAATAGTATGTACGCAATAGTGCATCTCATCATTTTGATTATTTTTAGATCAATCTCCGTAGCAAATTTTCCGCAGTTATAATTTATGTAGAGAGTACACATTGATTAAAATTGAATGTTTATTTCAAAATTAAATTGATCATAATATTAAACTTTCAATGTTTTTCCAAATCTTTGAGTTGAAGATACAGACATTTTAAAAATAATGGAATTTGCTGAGAAACTAAAAATATTTCATTCTAGTTTTTTAACGATAATGTTCGTACTTGAAATATTAAATTCACTGTGTTTTTCTCTTATTAGAACTCAATATTATTACACAATAGTGAAGCAGCGTTGTTGCTTCAGACACTTTCTGTTTTAAAATTCGTTCAACTGATCTTATACCAATGGGTTAAATTAAGTTTAAAAGTTGATCTATGTATGCAGATAGTAAAGAAGTTATTCTATGATCTTTAACCCTCCGATTGTTAGAAACGTGAGTAGAAACCTGGCAGCCTCCCCTCCACTTTTGACGTCATTACTGACCTCGCCGTAAACGTACGTGAAGGGTTTTTTTGGGAAAGTTTGTTTTGTCTTTCACATTTTTTCTCTCTCACACATTTTTTTTCTCTCACACAATTTTTTCTCTCTCGCACATATTTTTTCTCTCTCACACATTTTTTTCTCTCTTACAGCGAATTTTTTTCTCTCTCTTACATTGTTACATCATCGCATAATTGGTAATTTTGATTGCGTCGTGCGTCATCGCGTAACTGGTAATTTTTTATGCGTCATAAAGTCTCATGATTCAAGCGAGAAAGAAAATATTTTTATTTAAAAAAAGCTTGGGTGTACCTGGATTTGAACCCGGGTTTCTTGATTACAAAGCGGCGAACTTAACCGCTGACCTACGAAAATAAGTTAATTGTAAACGCTCAATTGGTGTATACAATTGGTTTTTAATTACTGAACAAAAGACTTGTAAAATTTATTGTACTTTATTTTTAAATTAAATTAACATTCATGGCATAATTATATCATTTTTCTACAGCATCTATGTCATTACGGTTTATCAGGATCTTGATAACTCACGGCAACTATACACACGGCATCTAATTATATCATTTCTACAGCATCCGTCGTGTCGTGGTTGATCTGGACTTTTCTAGTGGTCGATACTTTCATATTCTTTCTCTCTTACTCTTAATACTCTGTAAAGATCGCTTATTAAAAAAAAATCTAAAAAGTTAATGTTGATTATAAGAAAAATAGCACAAAAACAGCTGCATGCAAATTAGCAAAAAAATTAAATTTAAGAAAATAACTACCAATTTCTTAAGAAAAATTAATGTTACTTGAATATATCAACTGCTTCTTTTAAACGAGGTGTTGGTTTAATCAACAACATTAGAAATTAATTTAAAAAAAAGAAATGGTCTAAACTAAATTAATAGTTAACAAACTTAAAAATCGCTGAAATTTAAAAAATTTTTAAACTAACTTTTAATCAGGTAAATACTAAAATCAACTTTTTTAATTTAAAATAATCTTTTGTAGAGCATAAAATTGCATGTGTTTAAGCGTATAGGATTAATTTGCAAAATAAATAAACCACTTACCATTGTAATACACAGAAATACTTTAATTTAAAACGTTCTTACTAGTACGCAGCTAAAACTAAACAAAGTGTGATCACTAACAATAAAGAAAGTGTCATTGCCAAAAATATATTTTACAATTATTACTTATTAATTAAAGTTTTATGATACACACCTGCCGATTCATTCAGGTCGCTGATTGTTTCAACAAATAACTTTTCCAATGACATGTAATTAGTGTAAATTCCATAAGGTAGTAGTTAATTCAAAAATTTTCTTTTTGGAAGCCAAAGACATTATTATTATTATAATATATAATATTTTAAGATAAATCTTTTAAATTTTCAAGTACTTCATCTTCAATGTCGCTGAATATGAAAGCAGTTAACTCCTGATACTAAAGTAGGTCTAAACTTGCACGTTTTGAGTTCGTTTGGTACACACCCCTGGCATTAAGTGTGTTATAAATTTTTGATCTGTATAATTAAAAAAATATACTGTGATATTAACGTAAATTTAAGCATTTTACCGATAATTTTTGCAATCTGCTGTATCAAGTTCTAAAATATTTTCTGAATTTCTGATTGAGTTTAGATACTCAACCCAATTTCTTTTCATCCGTATTTGAAATACTTTATGCATCTAAAGGGCGGTATTCATAGTCGTCTTAAATATAAGATGGTCTTAAGCATTTGTTAAAGTGATGATTAGTTTCATAGCCGTCACATAAGCAAATGCTTGAAACGATCTTAATATGTCGTCTTACCTAAGATAATCTTATTTTTTCTACATTCATATTCGATACTTATTTGAAATAAGCTCTGTCTTAACAATACATGTATTCATAGTGCTAATAAGACCGTCTTATTAGGTGCCTAACCACACATTTTTACTAAAGTCATTATCATTATTTAAGTCAACTACAACGTAGACTTAAAACGTGTTTGATAAGTAAATTTTAACCATATCATGGAAGTGAGATTGTACGACATTGTTGTTGAGCAAAATGTGGATATTCCAGGTTTTAAAATATTGAAGAAATGTTAGGAATAGAAAAGGATATTTTTCTCTGAATGTTCAAGTAATTATGTCATGAATTTTAAAATATAATTAAATACAAAAAACACAAGTTTGATTTTTTTTTTTAAAACGAAGCTAATAATTTAGTAATAAAGAGGAGAAAAAACACGATAAACGTTTTTTATATTAGAATTTCTAATATGTTTTTTTAAATTTTATTTTATCTAATTCAGCTTTAGCTTCCGTCTCCCAGTTCGAAATTATAGTATATTTTAAATAAACATTTCTTGTTTATATTGAATTAGTTACTCAATCCTGATTTTTAAGAAAAATTTAATATGTAGAACCCGCTAATTGTTATCCTTGTTTCGTTAGTCGTCGTGTAGAAATCGGCATTTGCCGTAACAAAAAGTAGCGCGGACTATAAAATTTTAAACTACACACAAATTTGAGTGGTAATTACATAACAAATATTCGAAACTAGACGATGCTGTAGTTTAAGATCGTCTTATGTAAGACGATCTTAAATAAAATAAGACAACGCTTTGAAGCAACGTCTTTAGTAAGATTATCTTAAGTTTTGACTATGCAAACATACCGTCTTAAGGCGATCTTAAACATTTCAGACTGTCCTGCGTAAGATCATCTTAAGCTTAGCTTAAGAGACGACTATGAATACCGCCCTAAGAAATAATGGAACTACTAAAACAATAAAAATGTAAACGTTTTACTTACACTATCAAGTTAAAATAATTTAATTAAGAAATAATTTTTCTAACTATGATTCAAAACTAACGTTCAAAAAATTCAAGTTATTTTTTAAAATGTAGTTTAAAAGAAACAAATTCTTATAGCATTATCAAAGTTATTGAAAAAGAATTTAACAAAAATCTTTAAGAGTTTTAAAATGTAAAACATTTTAAAGCTTACTTTTTGTTTCCTGTTAGTTATAACTAATCAATGTAAAATTCTAAAACCATCGTTCAAAAATATTTGTTTTTAGTTTGCATTTCACACTCAGTTTTCAACTTTAGTTTGAAAATTAATAAAACGTCAATGTTTTAAATAATTAGCAGAGTTTTTTAAAAAAAATACAAATAACTTTAAAATGTTGCAGAAAGCAAAATATGTATGTAAAAATTGTGTGTGTTAAAGATTTTTATTAATGAATGTAAGATTCCAAAAAGCAATGTTCCTCATCATATCTACTTATTTTAACATATGTCAAATATTTTTCTACAATTGCTTATATATTTTTTAATATGAATCTTTACAGTGTTAAAAATAAAGTATTGTAATACAGCAAATATTAATATTTGTTTCAAATTATTGATAATCGCTACATAATTATAGTGACAAGTTAGGTAATAAAATCCTAATTTTATTTTTGATAACGAGTAATTGTTCATGTAGAAAGCGAGTAAATAATGTTATGGTAATGATTATGTAATTATAGTGACAAATTCTAGAAATTAAGTAAAATTGTTGAAAAGTATTTTATGTAGTACATAAAAAACACACAGTTTACGAGTAATACGAGTAATCTTAATTTGTAATATAAAAACTATTTATGTTGAGAAGCAGAAAGGAAAGAAAAACAGAAAGGGTAAATATTGCACTCGGACATTATACTAAAATAATAATATCGTAAAAAATCATGTACCTTCTGTTAACGATAACGTGTAATATACTTATATACAAAACAATTCTAGCATTTTGCACATTCTATTGCGCAAACAAATGGTATTTAAAGCTACATTTAATTTATAAGAAAGAAGAATACATATACAAAAATAATCAAAACAAAAACTACACAACACAACAAAAACATTTATATAAGAATTGCAAGTTTTATTAAAAAATCTACTCGTGCACATTTAACACGAATGATTCACAAATTCACCTAAACCCATTAACATTTTTTTCTACCACAAAAACAAGAAATGTTATTTTATTACTAAAGACTTACGTACAAAACAAACAACTAATTCAAATTGATGCAGATCAAAAATTAATTGTAAACTAAACCGAATTATAATTGTATTTGTTTAAGCTGTATTGCAGCTACAGTTCTAAATTTTAAATATTGTTACTAATAAAAGTTTCCTTATAACAAAAAATCTTTGACAATTACAAGTAACGCAAACTAAAAATTACAAAACGAATAGTTAAATAAAACCAAAACTTCTTAAAATCGTTAATAACACTAGTATACTTTTCTTAACATATAAAAATATTAGTAAATGTATTAACTGTAGTTAACGTCAAAAACTAAACATTATTGAAACAATAAAGATTATTTGAGTAACATAATTTTGTATTTCATTTGTTAACAAAAATTTTGATGGACTTGTTAAAACTTATTTTATATAAAACTTCTCTAAAACACAATTTAACAAAGTTGTTGTAATATCAGCTAATTCAAAAACTACGCCTTAAATATTAATACACTTTACTCTAAGCTGGTGAAGAATAAAATTCCTAATAAGATCTGTATACGTTTCTATTACATTGATATTGCAAACTGTTTAAATCAGTCTGTAAATATTATAACGTTACAATTACTTAAGATTACAAGCAAAAAGTATTTATTCGAAAATCGTATATATATATAGAAATAAACGTTTATAACAAGTTTAGAACACGTTGAAAGTCAGTGAATAAGTTGAAAGTTTATTTTACATCTCAACTAGACAATGTGGTTATTTTCACAATTTTATTGAAAACGTAGTATACAACTTAGTTAGTAAATGGCAAACCAAATGAAAATTTTAATCATTTTTTGTAATAAACACGTGATTACTAACACATAAACTTTTAATCTAACGATTAACAGAAAAAAAAGAAAACATTTTTAACAAAATCTACTCTAAAAAGCAAAGTTAAATAAGTGAATAAAGAACGTGTAAAATAGGAAATTTTCCTTATGCAAATTTCTTTTAGTTATAGTAATTACAGTCAATAACAACAATCTAATTAATGACTAAGGAAAGCCACAAACATATTTTTAACAAAAACTATATCAATTTTGTTTTAAACGATAATAATTAGATACTTTTATATCATAATCTCAAGAAACAAATAAAAATTGTAAAATTGTTAAAAGTGCAATAGGAATTTACTGGAGTTATTAGAAGTAAAAGAAGAAAAAACTTTTGTCAATGTTTATAATTACCTACTTAAGTCATGCTGAAATAGAAGATTAAAAAACATTAAGAATACATTTATAACAAAAACTATTTAGCAATTTAGTTTTTCGTTCAAATGATTAAAATTAGATACTCTAATAGGTACTATAATCTCAAACAGTAAACAGATAAACTATTTTTTTTTAATGAACAAAAAAGCAATGCATGTACAAACTGTAAAAAAAAGTAAATGTTACAATGTTACAGCCACTAAAAACTTAAAGCAAAACTTAAAAGAACAAGAGAAGAAAACTACTTAAAGAATATCTGTTCTAATAAAAATTGTTTTATAGTTAATGGTGTTATTGTTTAATTAAAAGATTTAATCTTGGGTGTTTTTTAAACATGGTCTACGTTCTTCGTCAGATAATAAATTACAATCACAAATATCTAGAAACATTTGAATGTAAATAAGATCCTATTTTTAATTTTGCCATTCGTTCAAAATTAAATAATTGTTTAAAATATTGTAACTAAGAAGAAAAGAAAACGCTTTAGTTATATCTGACAATTTATTATATTATATATTTTTTCTGGTTTGACAGGTTTTAATAACATTAACATTTACTAAATTCATTCAAATTGAATCTGTTTAATCACTAACCGATATCTAGTTTATTAATTTAGAATTTTGTATTGAGAAGCAAGTACGAGATATTCACGAACGAATAGACTTGTTTATAGTTTCAATTTTTGTACTAAGATTTTTTTTTTGTATAATGTAAACCGTTAATTAAATATTATAACACGTTTTAATTTAGAAACGCCGTTCCGTTTTAATAATAAACATAAAATAACAGCACAATTAATTTAAAAAGTATTACAGGCTGAAGCGTTTAAGGTTTGGTATGACTGATAACTTATTTAGCTGTTAAGTTTAAAAAATAAAAAAAATTAAACATTTATTTAATAGATCATATAATTAGATTCTGATTATAGTAATAAATCGTCTTAAAAAATTAAAATTGATCGATGTTAAAAAATATAATTGTCAAGGGTTTTAATGACCACAGTAATATTAACTATTACTGACACAAAATAAGTAATTGGCAAAAATTAATTTAATGTTATAATTATAAGTTTTTTTTATGTTTTCAACAAAACGACTTAATTGAAATTATTTTTAACGTTATTAACAGTTGTTAAACTTTTATAGTAAAGCTTATTATTAGAAATTCAACTGTACAATTAAAAAAAAAATAATAAAACAGTTTAAAATAAGAAATATCTTACAATGTTAGGTAATGTTTAAACAAAATTAGAGAATGAAATTGTGTTTTAATTCATTTATATTATAAAAAATTTGTATAAAGTTTTTACAAGTTTAACGATGACATAATAAATTCTCAAAAATCACGCTGGAACTGTATTCATAGTGAATTATAAAACAATACAAATTTTAATTTATTGTTATTTGGTAGTGCAATTAAACTTAACTTTTTTAAATATTTTTCACTTGTGTTAATGTTATTCACTCCACCTAAACTTCATCACTTTTCGGAGAATCAATTATTGTAATAACCTAACCACACTTAAAAGTTTTTGTGTTTTACATCTAAAAGATTGCATTAAAGTCAATAATTACGCTTATTTAAAACTAATAAGTTTTGCATTTTTTTAGGCTAATTATTATAAACCTGAGATTATATTAACATATAAGAAGTAAGGTTAGCTTATTACAAAAGAAGTGAGGTTAACTTATTACAGAAAGAGTGAGGCTCTGGTTCACAATAAGTTGTGTATCGCTATTTCATTTTAAATAAATCTTGTTTGAACGTAATTTAGCATTTTGCTGGAATTGTGGTTCGTACAGTTTTTAATTGTGACAGTAATAGCAGAAGAAAGAAATTTAGACTAAAACTTGCAAAAGTAAATAAAAAGTACCTGTTATGTTGTATGTAAATTTTATAAATATAAGAAAGCAATTCGTCATAAACATAACTACTAAGACGGTTTCACACTTTATGTTAACTAATAATTTATATTAAAACAAATTATTAAAGGTAACATAACCATCCCAAGAGCCGTGGGTGTACACAATAAATTTTTCATAATTGAAGTTAAAAGAAGTAATCCTGTTATAGCTTTTAGTTGTCCGCCACTGCCGATTAGAGACCAATTTGCTTTGGTTTACGTAGCTCTATTTCGTATCCTCTATCTTTTATAATCTAAAGTAACACTAAATGTTTCTTAAACGTTACAGCATATATTTTAATGATTTATTTATTTACTTTTAAATACACTGCTACTAACTAGAGGTAACATTTAATAGATTTACCTCGTACGTACATTGTAAATTTATAAATGAATGTATTCGTAATTGTTTACAATAGATTAAGTGACAATGTGTATATCAGTTTTGCTTTGCGTATTGAAATGGTTTTGTAATTTTGTTTTCTATTTTTAATAAAGTTTGATTTTAATAGTAATTATTCGTAACATTAACTTTAGGAAGAAAATTAAACGTTACGTATAAGTACCCATAGAGCTAATACTTTAATTTTAAAAATTCTTAAATTGTAAAAACGTGTTATAATATTTAATTAACGGTTTACATTATACAAAAAAAAATCTTACAAAAATTGAAACTATAAACAAGTCTATTCGTTCGTGAATATCTCGTACTTGCTTCTCAATACAAAATTCTAAATTAATAACTAAATATCGGTTAGTGAGATTCAACAGATTCAATTTGAATGAATTTAGTAAATGTTAATGTTATTAAAACCTGTCAAACCAGAAAAAAAATATAATATAATAAATTGTCAGATATAACTAAAGCGTTTTCTTTTCTACTTAGTTACAATATTTTAAACAATTATTTAATTTTGAACGAATGGCAAAATTAAAAATAGGATCTTATTTACATTCAAATGTTTCTAAATATTTGTGATTGTAATTTATTATCTGACGAAGAACGTAGACCACGTTTAAAAAACACCCAAGATTAAAATTTTTAATTAAACAATAACACCATTAACTATAAAACAATTTTTATTAGAACAGATATTCTTTAAGTAGTTTTCTTCTCTTGTTCTTTTAAGTTTTGCTTTAAGTTTTTAGTGGCTGTAACATTGTAACATTTACTTTTTTTTACAGTTTGTACATGCATTGCTTTTTTGTTCATTAAAAAAAATAGTTTATCTGTTTACTGTTTGAGATTATAGTACCTATTAGAGTATCTAATTTTAATCATTTGAACGAAAAACTAAATTGCTAAATAGTTTTTGTTATAAATGTATTCTTAATGTTTTTTAATCTTCTATTTCAGCATGACTTAAGTAGGTAATTATAAACATTGACAAAAGTTTTTTCTTCTTTTACTTCTAATAACTCCAGTAAATTCCTATTGCACTTTTAACAATTTTACAATTTTTATTTGTTTCTTGAGATTATGATATAAAAGTATCTAATTATTATCGTTTAAAACAAAATTGATATAGTTTTTGTTAAAAATATGTTTGTGGCTTTCCTTAGTCATTAATTAGATTGTTATTGACTGTAATTACTATAACTAAAAGAAATTTGCATAAGGAAAATTTCCTATTTTACACGTTCTTTATTCACTTATTTAACTTTGCTTTTTAGAGTAGATTTTGTTAAAAATGTTTTCTTTCTTTTCTGTTAATCGTTAGATTAAAAGTTTATGTGTTAGTAATCACGTGTTTATTACAAAAATGATTAAAATTTTCATTTGGTTTGCCATTTACTAACTAAGTTGTATACTACGTTTTCAATAAAATTGTGAAAATAACCACATTGTCTAGTTGAGATGTAAAATAAGCTTTCAACTTATTCACTGACTTTCAACGTGTTCTAAACTTGTTATAAACGTTTATTTCTATATATATATACGATTTTCGAATAACATTTTTTGCTTGTAATCTTAAGTAATTGTAACGTTATAATATTTACAGACTGATTTAAACAGTTTGCAATATCAATGTAATAGAAACGTATACAGATCTTATTAGGAATTTTATTTCACCAGCTTAGAGTAAAGTGTATTAATATTTAAGGCGTAGTTTTTGAATTAGCTGATATTACAACAACTTTGTTAAATTGTGTTTTTAGAGAAGTTTTATATAAAATAAGTTTTAACAAGTCCATCAAAATTTTTGTTAACAAATGAAATACAAAATTATGTTACTCAAATAATCTTTATTGTTTCAATAATGTTTAGTTTTTGACGTTAACTACAGTTAATACATTTACTAATATTTTTATATGTTAAGAAAAGTATACTAGTGTTATTAACGATTTTAAGAAGTTTTGGTTTTATTTAACTATTCGTTTTGTAATTTTTAGTTTGCGTTACTTGTAATTGTCAAAGATTTTTTGTTATAAGGAAACTTTTATTAGTAACAATATTTAAAATTTAGAACTGTAGCTGCAATACAGCTTAAACAAATACAATTATAATTCGGTTTAGTTTTACAATTAATTTTTGATCTGCATCAATTTGAATTAGTTGTTTGTTTGTACGTAAGCCTTTAGTAATAAAATAACATTTCTTGTTTTTGTGGTAGAGAAAAAAATGTTAATGGGTTTAGGTGAATTTGTGAATCATTTGTGTTAAAATGTGCACGAGTAGATTTTTTTCAATAAAACTTGCAATTCTTATATAAATGTTTTTGTTGTGTTGTGTAGTTTTTTGTTTTGATTATTTTTGTATATGTATTCTTCTTTCTTATAAATTAAATGTAGCTTTAAATACCATTTGTTTGCGCAATAGAATGTGCAAAATGCTAGAATTGTTTTGTATATAAGTAATATTACACGTTATCGTTAACAGAAGGTACATGATTTTTTTACGATATTATTATTTTAGTATAATGTCCGAGTGCAATATTTACCCTTTCTGTTTTTCTTTCCTTTCTGCTTCTCAACATAAATAGTTTTTATATTACAAATTAAGATTACTCGTATTACTCGTAAACTGTGTGTTTTTTATGTACTACATAAAATACTTTTCAACAATTTTACTTAATTTCTAGAATTTGTCACTATAATTACATAATCATTACCATAACATTATTTACTCGCTTTCTACATGAACAATTACTCGTTATCAAAAATAAAATTAGGATTTTATTACCTAACTTGTCACTATAATTATGTAGCGATTATCAATAATTTGAAACAAATATTAATATTTGCTGTATTACAATACTTTATTTTTTAACACTGTAAAGATTCATATTAAAAAATATATAAGCAATTGTAGAAAAATATTTGACATATGTTAAAATAAGTAGATATGATGAGGAACATTGCTTTTGGAATCTTACATTCATTAATAAAAATCTTTAACACACACAATTTTTACATACATATTTTGCTTTCTGCAACATTTTAAAGTTATTTGTATTTTTTTAAAAAACTCTGCTAATTATTTAAAACATTGACGTTTTATTAATTTTCAAACTAAAGTTGAAAACTGAGTGTGAAATGCAAACTAAAAACAAATATTTTTGAACGATGGTTTTAGAATTTTACATTGATTAGTTATAAGTAACAGGAAACAAAAGTAAGCTTTAAAATGTTTTACATTTTTTTAAAACTCTTAAAGATTTTTGTTAAATTTCTTTTTCAATAACTTTGATAATGCTATAAGAATTTGTTTCTTTTTAAACTACATTTTAAAAAAATAACTTGAATTTTTTGAACGTTAGTTTTTGAATCATAGTTAGAAAAATTATTTCTTAATTAAATTATTTAACTTGGATAGTGTAAGTAAAACGTTTACATTTTTTTATTGTTTTAGTAGTTCCATTATTTCTTAGGGCGGTATTCATAGTCGTCTCTTAAGCTAAGCTTAAGATGATCTTACGCAGGACGGTCTGAAATGTTTAAGATCGCCTTAAGACGGTATGTTTGCATAGTCAAAACTTAAGATAATCTTACTAAAGACGTTGCTTCAAAGCGTTGTCTTATTTTATTTAAGATCGTCTTACATAAGACGATCTTAAACTACAGCATCGTCTAGTTTCGGAATATTTGTTATGTAATTACCAATCAAATTTGTGTGTAGTTTAAAATTTTATAGTCCGCGCTACTTTTTGTTACGGCAAATGCCGATTTCTACACGACGACTAACGAAACAAGGATAACAATTAGCGGGTTCTACATATTAAATTTTTCTTAAAAAATCAGGATTGGAGTAACTAATTCAATATAAACAAGAAATGTTTATTTAAAATATACTATAATTTCGAACTGCGGGAGACGGAAGCTAAAGCTGAATTAGATAAAATAAAATTTAAAAAAACATATTAGAAATTCTAATATAAAAAACGTTTATCGTGTTTTTTCTCCTCTTTATTACTAAATTATTAGCTTCGTTTTAAAAAAAAAATCAAACTTGTGTTTTTTTGTATTTAATTATATTTTAAAATTCATGACATAATTACTTGAACATTCAGAGAAAAATATCCTTTTCTATTCCTAACATTTCTTCAATATTTTAAAACCTGGAATATCCACATTTTGCTCAACAACAATGTCGTACAATCTCACTTCCATGATATGGTTAAAATTTACTTATCAAACACGTTTTAAGTCTACGTTGTAGTTGACTTAAATAATGATAATGACTTTAGTAAAAATGTGTGGTTAGGCACCCTAATAAGACGGTCTTATTAGCACTATGAATACATGTATTGTTAAGACAGAGCTTATTTCAAATAAGTATCGAATATGAATGTAGAAAAAATAAGATTATCTTAGGTAAGACGACATATTAAGATCGTTTCAAGCATTTGCTTATGTGACGTCTATGAAACTAATCATCACTTTAAGCAAATGCTTAAGACCATCTTATATTTAAGACACGACTATGAATACCGCCCTTAGATGCATAAAGTATTTCAAATACGGATGAAAGAAATTGGGTTGAGTATCTAAACTCAATCAGAAATTCAGAAAATATTTTAGAACTTGATACAGCAGATTGCAAAATTATCGGTAAAATGCTTAAATTTACGTTAATATCACAGTATATTTTTTTTAATTATACAGATCAAAAAATTTATAACACACTTAATGCCAGGGGTGTGTACCAAAACGAACTCAAAACGTGCAAGTTTAGACCTACTTTAGTATCGGAGTTAACTGCTTTCATATTCAGCGACATTGAAGATGAAGTACTTGAAAATTTAAAAGATTTATCTTAAAATATTATATATTATAATAATAATAATGTCTTTGGCTTCCAAAAGAAAATTTTTGAATAACTACTACCTTATGGAATTTACACTAATTACATGTCATTGGAAAAGTTATTTGTTGAAACAATCAGCGACCTGAATGAATCGGCAGGTGTGTATCATAAAACTTTAATTAATAAGTAATAATTGTAAAAATATATTTTTGGCAATGACACTTTCTTTTATTGTTAGTGATCACACTTTGTTTAGTTTTAGCTGCGTACTAGTAAGAACGTTTTAAATTAAAGTATTTCTGTGTATTACAATGGTAAGTGGTTTATTTATTTTGCAAATTAATCCTATACGCTTAAACACATGCAATTTTATGCTCTACAAAAGATTATTTTAAATTAAAAAAGTTGATTTTAGTATTTACCTGATTAAAAGTTAGTTTAAAAATTTTTTTTTTTAAATTTCAGCGATTTTTAAGTTTGTTAACTATTAATTTAGTTTAGACCATTTCTTTTTTTTTAAATTAATTTCTAATGTTGTTGATTAAACCAACACCTCGTTTAAAAAGAAGCAGTTGATATATTCAAGTAACATTAATTTTTCTTAAGAAATTGGTAGTTATTTTCTTAAATTTAATTTTTTTTTTTGCTAATTTGCATGCAGCTGTTTTTGTGCTATTTTTCTTATAATCAACATTAACTTTTTAGATTTTTTTTTAATAAGCGATCTTTACAGAGTATTAAGAGTAAGAGAGAAAGAATATGAAAGTATCGACCACTAGAAAAGTCCAGATCAACCACGACACGACGGATGCTGTAGAAATGATATAATTAGATGCCGTGTGTATAGTTGCCGTGAGTTATCAAGATCCTGATAAACCGTAATGACATAGATGCTGTAGAAAAATGATATAATTATGCCATGAATGTTAATTTAATTTAAAAATAAAGTACAATAAATTTTACAAGTCTTTTGTTCAGTAATTAAAAAAACCAATTGTATACAACAATTGAGCGTTTACAATTAACTTATTTTCGTAGGTCAGCGGTTAAGTTCGCCGCTTTGTAATCAAGAAACCCGGGTTCAAATCCAGGTACACCCAAGCTTTTTTTAAATAAAAATATTTTCTTTCTCGCTTGAATCATGAGACTTTATGACGCATAAAAAATTACCAGTTACGCGATGACGCACGACGCAATCAAAATTACCAATTATGCGATGATGTAACAATGTAAGAGAGAGAAAAAAATTCGCTGTAAGAGAGAAAAAAATGTGTGAGAGAGAAAAAATATGTGCGAGAGAGAAAAAATTGTGTGAGAGAAAAAAAATGTGTGAGAGAGAAAAAATGTGAAAGACAAAACAAACTTTCCCAAAAAAACCCTTCACGTACGTTTACGGCGAGGTCAGTAATGACGTCAAAAGTGGAGGGGAGGCTGCCAGGTTTCTACTAACGTGTAAAAATTTCAAAGGTATTATTTGTATTCTAACGATATTGTTTAGACGAGAACTTTTTGGATTTAAATGTAGTTATGTTTTTTCTGTTACTTAAGCTCACATTACATTCAGCACGTGAATTTTTTAATTCAAAGAATTTTATTAATTTCAGGTGTAAGCATTTTTTAATTAAAGAAATTCAATGAGGTAGTAGGATCATTTTTTTGTAGGTTGTTACGTTGTTATAATTTCTAATATACGAGAAATATACGTTGTTTGTTTTATATTCATTGCCATAGCGACTCAAATATAAAAAGATTATTCAAGGTTAATACTCCAATTTTCTCTATTGTTAGATAGGTCTAGTACTCATAGCGTACTACAATTGGTATTGTTTTTTTCCCATTGTGAATGTTTTATTTTTTGTAACCACAGACTGAAAGATAATTAAGGGAATTTTATAATTGGGTGGTTTTGTTTTTTTTTTCTATCGACTACTATTCATTTCCTGTCTCCTGCTTGTTTTTTCTGCAGTTTCATTTATTGTGTTTTACACTGAGAACTTTTTTAGTCAATTTACAATATTCGTCAAAATTGTTTGAAATAATTTTAAGAAGAATTGTTCATTATAATCAGATTAAAGATTTAATAATAAATTTAATTAGATTAGTTAAAGTCTGTGTAAAATATACAAAATATATAACGCATTTTTGTTTCAACGTAATATTTGTTCTTAAAAACACTATTTTCTAACTTTTAGAAAACGCTATTTTGTAATTTCTCTTCGTATTTTTATACGCATTTAACTACTTTGCCATGAATCTAACATAGAAAATAGCACATACAAAAACTTGTAGATAAAATGGTGAGATGAAGAAGTTATGCTTGTAAATTCTCAAACAACATTGATTAAAAATTTGTCTAATTTGTTAGTGGAAGACTGAATGGTACTGACAATGGGTCGAAGAGGTATACATTCTGAATTTAAGGTTCGCATATAGACGGGGTTATTTTCAGTGGACGTATATTTTCAGAAAGCAGATATGATTGGTTTAGCTTCCGGTAAATGTTAATTAACTTTAATAGTAAAGTTTCTTTATTCTCTTTAATTATGTTCTCAATAATAAATTTAACCTTTTCATTCAAGGAGGGACATACAAACTACCTAGTTTTTGTTTCTGGCGACGTTTCTTACACTAAATGTGTACTTCTTCAGGTCGAAAGAAAATTTGAGAAATTATTCCGAAGATTCAACATGAGCATCAACCTTAGAGTAATAGTCATAAACATAAAGAATATGTATATAATTGCTCAAATTTTCTATTGGCCTGAGGAATTGCATATTTAGTGCACGAAACGTCGTCAGAAAGAAAAATTGAGTAGTTTTTATGCTCCTGTTTGAATGAAGAAGTTAAATTTATTTTTAGTTAACTTTGATTAAAACAACAGTGGTATTACCTTTGTTTACTGGAAGAACAAGATTGAGATTGTTGCTAAGATTTTTCAAAGTTAACTGTTCCGAATTCGATTTTTTTTTTCTTTTTTTCTGGCATTCTATTGAACTTTTTTTGGATATTTTTTTTATACGAATCAGGTAGTCATACCACTCAGTTGCTTTTTTATTCTGTTAGAAGTTTTAAGTTCAAATTTTTGATTTTTACTAATATCTTGCAGCTGTTATTTTTGATTTGTGTTTTTCGATCATCATCCACATTTCTGATGTGTAGTTGAGTGTAGGTGCATGGATAGTTTTGTTTAAGTGTAGCTATTTTTTTCTTTCCTATTGTGTTATTGTTCATTTGGTAGTAAACTCTACCTACTTGTGCTATTCTATTTAGTTTTTCTTGGTCTATTTCGCCATTTTTATTGATCATACTTCCTATGTGAATTTTCATTTTGCTTACTAGTTTTAGTCGTCGTTTATCTATACTTACATCTATGTTTTCTTTTATTTTTTGTTATATGTAGAATTTTACTTTTGTTTTTGTTCATTTTCATTCTTTTTTCTTTTGTAGAACATTTACTTTTTCTACGAATAGCATATAATAGTTATTATTAATTTTCATAGTTTAGTGTAAAGCTTTAGTAAGGTTTTTCTAATGTATCATAGTAGGTACTGGGGTCGACCAAATTTTTAGAAAACGGTTGTGATGTTTGGTTTTATTTTTGCATAATCGCCGATTAATTATTATTGTGGATAGTTATTGTATGAACTGTAACTGCGTCGTTTTGCTTGGAGCACAATACTTTTTTAATGATCTTACGAGCAGTTCGTTATGGTTTTAACTTCCAACACTCGGTCGCTGCATTTTCACAAGGAGTGGCTCGTGCCGTAAGCTTTTAAAATAATATTTGGTCTTGATATCAGAATGTTTTGCTTACGTTTATGCATTTGTAGATTAGTGTTTAACAGTATATCAACATTAAAACAAAACATTATAAATGCTAAACGACACTAAATACTGTATTCATTTTTAAATGTGGTCTTATCTTAATCAAAGTACTGCGAAGATGTTCTTGAACATTTTGTGTTATTAGTATTACAACAGTTTGAAGTTCTTGGACGACTATACCAAGTCGTTACAGAGCGTTTATAGTTTTGCAGCGAACGTGGATTCATTTATTAGAATCTTTCTTGTACGATTTCTGTTAGGTATGCAGGCATGTTTTGGTTGTGCTGCTAATTATAGGCTTTTTGCTAGCCTAATATACGTCTTGTTTAGTATTTTTGGTCGATTTAATTAACTTTGCTGTTCTTTTTTTAGTAACGCTTATTCTAAATTTTTAATTTTTTTAATAACCTTTTTAATGTTTTTTACATGTACGTATATTTATTAGTTTGGGTGTATTGTATTTGCGTACACTTTCTGATAGAATTTTTGGGTTCAATTGGACAATGAAATAGTTTGCTTCGGTGTATAAGAATATAATTGTTAAATTGCATTGTTGCGTTATTACCAGCAGAAATTACTTATCGTTCACTTTTGTCTAGAAATTTTTTGGCGATTTATTATTAAATAAACTTTGCAGTAATTAATATCTAAATAGATTTTTATAATCAAGCTTTATACGCAGTTTGTATGCTTGCATTAACGAGTTGTACAGTAAATATTATATTTTGTTTTGTTTACTAATAAAACTTTTAACTCGCTAAATAGTCTAATACCCTAACATTTTATATAACGTATACATTTAAGATTTTCTACTCTGTCGGGATATTTATTCGATTTATATAATGTGTAGAATTTTGTAGTAGAAATATTATTATCTTTAATACCTTTAGTAAAAAGAGATTATTTTGCTCATTTATGCTTCAATCAGATACAAATCGTATTTAAAAAAATCTATTGCATTTTTGAAGTTGGTTTTGTTCTTATAATATTCTTCTATCGTTAAGGAGTCTTCAATTTTGTTTATTATATATACATGTTGGTTTTTTATAAGGTCTTTATGTATTTGTCATATTCTGTATGTCAGTTAACGGTCATGACTACAAATCTACAACATTCTTATTATTTATAAAATGATATTCTGGAGAATTATGTTAATGTGAAGAATTTGTCATAATTTATTAATTTCTTAGTTTTTTTATTTATGTGTTCTTGAATCGACTTATTAGTGTACTAGTACAAATAATTCGTTGTACCTACACATTTTTGTCGTTCATATCAGACGCATCGACATTAAAAAAATCTGTTGCGAAACAAGGGTTCTAATCTTATTATCGTAATTACAATTATTATATAGTTTGTTTGTACCTATAATGCTTTTAGCATTTATTAAAGCTTTACTGGGCAAATTTTTAGAAGTATCTTAGTTTGTTTTCGATTTTATGAAAGAAAAACAAAGTTATGGTTTTAAGAATTTTGAAGAGAATAATCTATTATTTTAAATTGTTTGACTATTATTTATTAATGCAATATATAAAGGGAACTTTGAATTACATATATGAAATGTATTTAAAGACCATTGGTGTGTGACAAAGCTGACCGTAAATCTATTGTGTACAAATTTTTAGTCTTATTGTAAAACCTTCATTTTACGAAATAGTTGCTATACGAAAATATCTAAATGTGAGTGTTGCATGTGAATAGAATTGTTAAAGCTTCATTATGGATCGTTTTATCGCCACTTTGACAATAACTTTAGAAAGGAGTTTTTATTTTTTTCTTTATTTATATTGTACGTGAATAAAATTAGAAAATAATATGCCTACTTTAGCACATATTTGTTTTCTTCAGAATATATATATTTTTTTGAAAATTTGTTGTTAAATTAAATTAAAATTTGTTGGTTGTTGCGTATACTGCCACTAATATGTATTAACTAAATAAGGGTGTATATGCCGCGCCTATTCTGGTTTATTAAGGAAACCTTCACGTAATACATTTAAAAATCGATTTTATACTATTTTGAATTAAAACTTTATCTGCTTGCATTTATCTAGTATTTTCAAAGTTTGTATTTGTTCTATTTAAATTTTCAATTAGATGTTTGTCACATTTTTCTTTTTCTGTACTAATTATGGTGTACATTTTTTGTGTAACTTTTTATGAAGTCGATCACAATGATTGTGGAAATTTTTATGATCTAAAAAAATATGATTTAATGATCCAGGTACACCACAACGTTTACATAACATAGACGATTCCAAACCTATTTTACATAAATGCAAAGGAAAATTTTTATGTTCAGTTTTAATTCTAGTAACAACCGTACTTATTCTTCTGCTTCAATATCTTCTACGAAACCATGATATTGTAGGTATGTGAATTGGAATTTACTATTATCGTGTACGTTTCGATCCAATTTTTAAAAAAATGTTTTTTTAGCGATATTGATAATATTATTATTAATTATGATTTTAAATGATTTAATGCTTTTCCCATATACGTAACTGTTTTTTATTTATTAATTATTGGCGGCTACATGTTTCGACCTAACGGTCATCATCAGGCCTCTAAAATTATCAATTAAAGTAATTGACGGTAATTTTCACGCTGTCGCACTCTACGCATAATAGCGTTAAACAGAAGAGATAACAACAATAAAATTAACCAAGACTCACACGAAATAATGTGAATGATAAAAAAAAACGTCAGATATGCCATTACTACTTAATTCATTTGAATAAATATTTAATCATTTACTACCTCTGAGTAACTACACCTTCTTGCCAAGTTTGATCACTAAATTCCCACCCCTTCTTGGTGTTGCAATTTCATAGTAGACCAGTATACATTTATATAAAATCT
Source organism: Aquatica leii (assembly GCA_035610365.1). Lineage (NCBI taxonomy): Eukaryota > Metazoa > Arthropoda > Insecta > Coleoptera > Lampyridae > Aquatica > Aquatica leii. The sequence continues at coordinate 108,448,142 of CM069432.1, forward strand.
TAAGCTTTCGCGGTTGTTATGTTTATGATTATAAGCGACTTTCGGCTTAGATCGCGTCGTAGTTAAACACCCAGACTTAGGTTTGGTCCTAGTCTTTTCTAGAGAGCCAAAACAAGAAGAAGAACTTGGTCTTTGCCGTATTGTCGTTCGTGAACGCAAATAAGCTGACGTTTTGCAAGACATTGCAGCTTGCATCTTCAGAGTGGTAAATGTCACTGTCACAGTTTACCACATTTACCACTCTGAAGATGCAAACTGCAATGTCTTGCGAAACGTTTGTTTAGGTTCACGAACGACAATACGGCAAAGGCCAAGTTCTGCTTTTTGGATTTTGAAAATAGCTAGAGTTCATTTCAAGACTAAAGAACCGCTGCGCAGAAACCAATTTTGTTTCGAATGTCAATACATTATCCAACTACAAAACGTTTGCACTTTTCATACGGCGTTTAAGGTGTGCACATTATTAAATTAAAGAGTAACCATTACATTAATTTGACACATTGTTTACAGCAGATGCTTTTAATTAGAATTTATTTCGCATGATCCCATACCGGTTCTACAAACGCGCGAGCCTTTTTGCATGTTAAAACTGCATATGAACTCTTGTAGTGGGGGTCGCAACTTCACGTTAGAATGCTCTGCTACATATACAGCCATGGGCTCAAATAATTGTAGTCCGAACATACAGAAATACCTATTTAATATACGTTGTTTTAAATGACGACCACATTAAATTAATGTTTTAGAGTAATACAAAGTATATTTTTAAATATTTTAATTAATAATTATTTGTACCGCTTTTTTTGTTTTAATGAACGTCTGGGGGGCTGGCGCCCTAGAGCTCTTATGAACTAGCCGCCACTGTGCATAGTAGTAATAAGGTCATACTTTGTGTAAACATGTTTCAGGGTCAAATTCCCATGTTAAAAGCATATTTCGTTTACTTTTATAAAAAAAAACTTTTAAACTGATAAATAGTGACAATATGATGGTGTATACTAGTGACGGATGGTGGTCAATGCAGCAGCAGGTTCATTTCAATATTAAAACTTTAAAAACGTTGTTATTTTACTACATGACCCTTGAGCAAGTTCGCTAGTTTTCGAATGCGCATTCATTGAGATTTTAAACGTTACATATTATATGTATTTGCAATTGTAAAAAAATTGCATTTTTTAGGATCATTGACGAAATGACCTAACTGGTGTATACAAAAGCATGCACAGAATTTGGAGTTGATAATACTTCTATTCTGACAATACTGATGATACTGGAAAATGTATTTGACAACAGTTTTATATAAGTGATATTTTTTTGATCGAATTTTTTTTTTAATTTAATCGAAGTAATGGTCAACATTGGATATATGATAAACTATAAAATTTAATCATTTAATTAGTATTCGATGTTGTTTTCGTACAAGTAAGTTGATTGTGTTTTCTATTCAATTGAATTCTTAAATATGTTTTTTGTATAGTCCATATTTACAGCAACGCTGGAATGTTACAAATATTTACTGAATATCTGCAAATTGCAGATCTACATGTTTTCAAATATCGTACTACTAACACACATATAACAACTAAATGAGTCACATTACCACTCAATGAATTAACTACTTGATCGTAGTTGAATAGTGCTTAGCCTTGTGACGTTTCGAGGGGGCGACCGGAAGTGCCCTTATTGCTAATTGAGCTATTTGCAAATAATGCATTTTTTTCTATTAAACTGTCTATTGTCGTTTAAAATTATCTTCGAAAAGTGTATTGGAAACAGGTCGAACGGAAAACTATATTGGAAATAAATTCTAACTGTTAATTAGAGTTCTAGTGTTTACGTAACAACATTGGTATTAAATGCAAATCTAAAATCAAAATATTTTTTATATTAGTTACGAATAATTTTGTGTATACATAAATAAAAATAGTAGTATAATTAATAACATCGCCATTTAATTTGTTAAAAAGTTACTCTATTCTCAGGAATTGATTACGTCAAAAACATGAAAATATATTTTTAATGTTTTTGAATTTTTAATTAGCGTTCAGGCATTTTTTAATTAAGTAATTGGGTTAGTCGCTTTAAACTTTTTATTTGTAACGATGTTTAAAAATTTCTGTATACAGTTCCTTAATTCTAAATCAATTTAGGCTCAGTTGTATTATATCTAACAAAATTCGTTTATAAATCTATGCAACGACCTCTGAAAAAATGTTTGACATTGCTAGGAATAATTTACGTGTTACTAACATACCGTCTAATCTATGTAACGATTGTGCAAACAATTTCTTGATAATACTTCCTTTACGTTAACCTAGTCGTCGAGATCTTTGCTTTACGTTATAAAAACTGGAAAGCTATATTGAATGCATAAATGTTTTTAATAAAAATTACTACGTAAATGATAAGCATAAGTTTAAAGGTTTCGGACAACAATTTCAATACTTAAAAATTATTATTACACAAATTCGTGTTTACTATGACCCATTTTGTAGCATAGAATATCAATTCAAATAATTTTTTTAAATACGTATAATCAAAATTTGTGAAACTGCATACATATCAGCTACAGGTTTTCAGTAGTAAGGCATTAACAAGATGTTGTTTTTCTACACCTACATTATTAAGGTATGGTGTAGAAGTTGAAGATAGTAGACCATAAAGAGCATTGCAATGTATATGTATGCGTATAAAACAATTGTTAAATTCTTCATCTGAACTTCAACCACTATTGAAAATGAACGAGAACAAAATAAATATTTATATTTATTACTTATACTATATTGAAATTATTTTGCTTCTTGCATGTCGGGTTAACGAGTTGTAAACAAACAAATGTATAGTATAAAAATATAAAGAAACTCTTAAAATAAATTTTAATAATTGACTAGACAAAGTAGAAATTTTTATTTTAATTAACTCAGTCAATTTAAAGTTTTCCATAAATCCGTTCGATTATATAATAATCAAGTTTTTCAATATTCGCACTTTACTAAGTACAAACGATCCTCCAGGTAGAAGCAAACAAAATATTTAACGAAATTTCCATACATTTTATTATCCCAGATATACATTTTACCATCTCTTATCTCTGTAAAGAGTTGTTACAAGATTATAGTCGGTTGATCCTACCGAGAACCGACACCAGCCATAAATAGAAAAACAAACATTGTATCTTTCTTCAGATTTTAATTGGGAATTTTGTATGCAACATTAAAAAATTTAAATTATTTTACTACAACAGCCGACGGCGCCTGAGCTTGGGACTCCATTTGGACACGATCTTCCCCCCCCCCCCACATTGCGCGTTCTTGCGTCTGCTAGTTACGCCACTGCTTTTGATTCGATTTTCTGGAATAGTAGACGTCACTTGACGCCGATATATTGTGTTTTGGGTTGTTGGAAATAAGGCATGTTCCAATAAATTACAGATGAGATTCAATTAATAATTGGTACGATGTATTCGTTATTAAAATGAAAAATTAATTAATAGAGTTGTCATTTATTATAATAGGTTCTTATGTAATATTTAGGTTTTTCAATAAGAATGTTATCAAGCTGATTAAAATTCAATTTGTAAGTATTTATTTTCTACATTGTAGTTAAAATTTATTTTTGACAGTTGCGATGTCTACGAACGTGGTACTTAAGGCAAATTTAACAATCAATAACAATTACTTTTGAAAGGAGTCTTAAGGAACGATAAAATGCAATGCATTATTTCAAACTTCTACTATTTCAGCTACATGTTCAATATGAGACAAGCCGAAATAGAATTTAATAGCTCCAGTAAATATTTTGAGCGTCTGGAACAATACGACTAAATATGAGGTATTTGTCGACCAATACTGAAATGAGAAATGTGCGGTAAAGTTCCTAGTTGCAATCGATGCAGTACTTGATCTAATTTCAGATAAATGAAAACTATTAAAATTAAACTGGAAATAAACTTCTATTGAGGTTAATGTTGAATAACAACGCTTTATTTATTATCGGATTGTTGCTGCTTAAGGTCCGCAGATGCAAATACATAATAGTTTCAAGTTATCTTCTATTTAAATTTATTATTCATATTAGGAAATTAACACATTGTACGTAACGCTTACGTTAGAATTTTTTATTGAAAAAGTTTTTATCAAACTGTCTTTTCAAATAGTAGTAGTAGCGTTTATATTCTGTAAATCTCTTTTTGGAAGATAAAAAGAAAATGCTCGCGGGTACTTTCTTTAGAGACTAATTTTTATCTGAACTTCGCTTGAACATTAAATTGTCGTTATGTCTAGTTTATTTAGTTCAAAGTTCAATAATACTTTTCCAGTTCATTTTCAAAGTATTATAGCAAATTTTCACTTAGAAAACCTATAGACTTTTACCAATCGTTGTTCATTCGGGGAAGTTCTATATCTCTATGTTACTATTTAAATGTGATATATTGAACAGTAATCGCAAAGGTCAGATGTCTTATCACTTTACTGAAATATACACATTCTTTCACATGATTGAATGTATCGGGTTAAGTCGGGGTCCGTAGCGCAGACCTAGTAGTAGCCAATGAAAAGTGATTAAGTGTTAAATTATATTTAAAAAAATGGAAACTGATTGTTTAATAAAACAGAATGGAATTAAGCCATACCAGGCAATTCAAAAACAAAAACGACGTAAAGTAAGTTTTAAGCTAAGTTTCATTTATGTTGTATGTATAAGTTTTTTAACCGTACCTCTGTAACGTAGTGAGTGTCTCGGTTACATTATTGTTTTGAAATATTTTATTCTACAAATGTTAATTTAAAGGCGATTTATTTGACGCTATCATTTTGTTTTTGTTTTGCTTTACTGTTTTTTTTAATGTTTTGCTTGATATCAAATGTTAATTACATTGATTGTTTATTGGAATTACATCTCTTCTTTTAAAGTGTTTTGATACAATAATTGTGCATTTGCCTTTTCAAGTTATGTCTGTTACCTAGGTGTTTGAAAACGTCATTTTATTGTTTTGGTAAATTCTAAATTCATTTTGTTTTTATATAGTTTTTTGGTTTTTATTCGTAGCTACATTCATAAATAATGTTTTTTTAAATCTAACGACATTTTTGAAACTATTACGTTCTCTAAAACTTGGCATATAGTTTGTTTGTTTAATTACCGACACGGTTACTTCTAAAGCATAAGGACTTGAATTGAATCTACCCTGATCACAACAATTATAGTAAGGTATTGAAATATTTCATTTTGGTTTTTACCAGGATTCTGAAGTTTTGCGTGGTCAGTGCAATGAACTTTATTAAGTGAATGTAAAGAATGAGTAAGCTTTTTTGTAATTAAATTATTGATAGCAGATATCGTCCTATTTTTATCGTAAATAATTAAATCTTGTCGATAATTTTGCGGTTTCCACTGACATTAACTGCTTTAATATTTATCTTTAGAAGTTCTTTGTTAAAAAAAGCTACTTAGTCTGAACTGTTTATAAAAATGTGACAATTTTAGTAGATACTACTATAACTGAACGGAGATTTTTTTTAAAATTTAAATTCGCTGATCAAGTTATTGAAAATTAGTTAAAAAATATTTTTCATCTCATAACAATGTTACAGAACATTGTCGAAGCAGATAAAAGTTTCTTATATACATAATTTAGTTTCGTGAATTTACATAGTAAATGAATATTAAATAGTAGGTACTATTTTACAAAACTTTATTTATTTTTGTATGGAGTGTTCTATTTATTTAATTCTTATTAATGTAATGCTATACATATTTGTGCAGATAGGAAACATATGTACACATGTATTTTTACTTTTGAATAATTTAGAATGTTTACTAGACAATATTCATTGATTATATTAATTGAAATGTACATTGGTAAAGTCCTCGCAATTTAACTTTCGATGCACGTCATTAATGACGTAAAATTCATACCACCCTATTTATAGCAAAAATTAAATAAACACCTAATTGTCTTACGGAATTTTTTTTGTCACGTTGTTGATGTGCTTACTACAGTTGCAGCGTTGTTGGCATCTGTCAAATTTAATTTGTATTTTTTATGTCAAAGTGCTCATTGTTTTTTATAATTATTTTTGATACAAAACTGTACTATTTTGAGCTTGAACGAGATAATGGTGGTCTATTGATATCAGTAAATGCTGTGCGAGAGGTACCCTTTTACATAATATTTAAATTGTGGTAATACATACATATATTCTACAGTTATTTCTGTAGTGGTTGCTAACAACGAGGTTCTTAGATCTCCTCAAAACGTAAGCGTAGTACACCTGTTACGAATGTAGAAACATTTAATGAAAACGTAATTCGCAATGTAATATTATGAAAACAGTAAGTTTACATTATAATACCGACAACATGGTTGAATAACTACGTCACTGACGTTAATGACGTGCATCGAAAGTAAAATTGCGATGACTATAGCTGAACGTATTTATTTAAATGATTAATTTGTTTTGTTATTTGATGAGATAATTCTATTAGCTTCTGGTGTAATTATATATTTTATATTAAATGTTAACAAAATAATTAATTCAGCAATTAAAGAGTTGTCCCTGATTGATTTATGTTTGTTAATTTGGAATTTGCTAAGGGATTGTGATTCATTAAGATAACAAATCTAGGACTACTTAATGTCGTCTTTGTTGTATTTTCTTATTAAAATAAACATATCTTGTTTTATGTAACAGCAGATGTAAGATATTTATATGTAAAAAGCTTGAATTTAGTTTAATTGCTTATTTTTACGAATATTTTCCTGCTTCTACGATTTTTCTAGTAGTTTTCGTATTCAGTCTTATTATGATATGGATCTCGCGAACTCGCATTTGTTTTTTCCAGCTTTGTAATCGATTTACTGTTTCTCAAACATGGTTTAATTTGCGTCAACTGTTTTCTGTTAGTTGTTTTATGAAACTGGTGCGGTTTTTTATTGCCAGATTCTTAGAATACCAATTTGTTTTAAAGTTTTAATTGTAAGAGTTACACATTAATAAACATCTTAGTTTTCTCTCGAGCGATCTTTCTGAGATACGTGAATAAAAAATGTTGATGTTTTGTGTTTCTGCATTACAATTACGTATACATATGATACGTATTTAAAGAAAAACAGACTGGTCATAAATAAAGAGAAGAAAGTATGCATCAAAAACCCATAAATATATGCATGCAGCATGCAGTAAAAATCATTTATTTTATGCTGATAAATATGCACAATTAAAGTGTAATGCAAAATTTTAAAATGTGACAAAAAAACCGATGTCATTTATTAATTAAAATAAAACAACAAAAGTTATTTAGTTACTGTGCGATAAAAACTAATGCATAGTTTATATGCACTGCAAAAACTCAAAATATAGGTTTAAAACCATATAAAAATTAATAAATTTAATACATAAGGATACATTCTGCTACTAGCCGATCTTATGCAAATATCCAAAATATTTTCTTTAGTCATAACAATCATTTTTTGAGAGCTATTAAAAACGATTATATGGTAGAAAACTATGTATTATAACGAGTATGGATGAATTGCTAGCAATGTTCTTTTAAATCCTCCTTTTAAAGGGATGATAACATCACTTTAGAATTTATTTATTAAAACATTTTGTGTATCGCACATATAATACAATAGCGTAATAAAATTATTGGAATTTTTTAACAAAATACAGTAAAATTTACATTTACACGAGAAATAAATGTGGACGACAGTTCGGTTCTACACAACGACAAAGTATAAATCACACATACAGATGAAAAGATGTTAAACAATTAAAATATCAGAAGTACAATAATTTAGTTGACGAACAATGAAATGTGACAGCTCAACAATTTTTAGGAAAAATGTTTGTGAATAATCAACTAAAAATTAAAAATTTGACAAGTCCATGTGAATCTCAACAACGTTGGTCTATTTAAAAGGGACTCGCGTCAATAAAAATTAAAAATAATCATAAACATTTATATATTAAATAAAAGTAAGTTTACTTTTAATACTACCAAGAGACCTATTAATAACCCATACAACGACAAAAGCAAAGATAAGTTAAAAAAAATGTTTGTAAGACGAAAAATAACAATATTTGGACATAATTATACGGACTACGTCTACTAGTAAATACAAAAAAATTCCAATCTTGATTACATTTGAAAACACATGGTACAATAAATTTTCAAATGTTAATTTACGTCTGTTAGCAATAAGGTTTTTGCATTCTAAAAAGACTTTTTTCAATAATACTTATTTTGATTTATTGATAATTTTTTTTCTTCAGTTCATTAATAAGCAGTAGGTACTATTTTTTTGTCATTGAGATTCTTTGTTCTAAAGGATTTTTTTTCATTATACTTCGTGTATTTCGCTCTTTTTATGACTTATGAAAGGTTATCTTTCTCGTGCAGTGCACGGGAATAGTTTTTCCCGTGCGCCATTGTTTCCAACTTTTAGAAGTAACATTCCACTAGTGACTTTAATTGTAGATGATTATAGGTAACTATACTAACGACTAATTTTATAACAATAATTTTTAGATACTTAGCTAGAGTAAATTTTTCCCTAAAGTATACTTTGAATGTAATTTAACAGTTTTTGGTGTTAATAATAATATTTTTGTATAAGTCAAATTTTTGAGTCATGAAACTAATATTGGTGATATTCTCTAAATGTTTGACAACCGTCAAATTAATTATTTGTGTAGAATTGGTGTAGAACGTTGAACCATATTCTTATTATATACGATTGCAGCGATTTATAATGTATACTTATATATTTTTAATTAACTGTATCTATTGTGAAATTTTTGTATTAAATGCCGTTTCAAATTTACTGAATCGAGTGACATGTAAGGTATAAATTTTCTTTGTAAACAGCTGATTATAGTACATTGCTTTTTAGGAATAAATGTAAGTAGTGGAAGAACTGTCTTTTTTTTTAATTAGAACTTAATTAAATGTAACATTTATAGTACAATTTAAATTGTGCTTGTGGACGCAAATTGGCATGTTTACGATAAATGCTACAAGGACAACTTTCGTCTGTAACTGTAACGTTTCTTGAATTATGGTTTTTTCCTTGTGTCGCATTAGCGTTCGTTATGCTATGATGTACTTTTCGACGCTTGTTACGTAAATTACTGTTGTTTACTATTAAAGCACGTTTGTATAAAAAATGCAGATGTATATGCCGATAATCTGCCGCATCACCATCTACATTTAAGAAGCTCAACCTCATTTTTGTCTACCAAGTATGATCTACAATCATAGTAATCGTAAGATTTTGCGCCATCTGACCAACTGCATCCAAAGTAACGGCTTCTGCCTCCAAATATTGTCTTACTATGACATATTTATACAATGGTATAAAATATTTACTTCGAAAATTAAATAGTTGATGTAAGGAATCCCAATATTTTACCATGTAATTATCATAAACGTTTTTTACCTATACATTCGAAATGGTTGAGCAGTCACATTTCATTGTTTGTTAACTACATTTCATTGTTTGTTAACTACATTTCATTATTTGTTTGTTACATTTTCATTAATTATGTTTTTATTATATTTTGTAGTAAATGTAGAGTTGGACTGGACAGAGACGGTACTGTTCTCATGCAAGTGTAAATTTTAAGAAATTCAATAATTATGCTATTGCACTATTAATAAGATTTTTAAGAAATGGTAGCCTGATGAAGTACACACGTGTCGCAGAAAACGTCAACATAAAAGAATCCTGTGGTATTATTTAAGTTTTCCTAAAAAGGGAAAGTTAAAAGGAACAAATAATAACAGTTACCGTTACTATAATTTTTTTACATTCATTCTAGACTCAAATCAAATTATTAGTGTTTCATTTGAAGCTACAATAAAAATTATCGTGTAAGATAATTTCAAACCGAAATAAACATGGTCAAAATTATCAACGTTGTTATTTGTTAACATTTTGCTATGCTTCTAACAATTACGTATTAATTTTTAAATTATCGGGTAAGAAATGAGAAGGACAAAAGATACGAAATGTGAAAGATTGTTAGGTAATTAAATTAAAATAAAAAAAAAAACTAATTTAATATAAATGTATACTGTATTAAAAATATATGTAAAGTTGTGGTAGTTTTTTTGTACATACACCTAGTTTAATGTAGATTTTATGACGGTATAGAGCGCATATTAATGGTGTGGTAAATGATAATTTACATAAGAGTGTTGGGAAAAATCGCAGTTTTAGACCACATGGTTTAAAATGTATTGTCTACCGACAGTATAAAAATTGTTTTCTCAAAAACGATTTTTTTTATTATTTAACGTTTTTTTTTAATCAAAACTAGAATGTTTTGATAAAATTCTTTATTTTATAAAAGAAGGCCGAACGTACATTATATGATTAATATTAATCCGATTTATGCGTATTAGTGCGTTAATAATTTCCGTTTCTATTTGTACCAATTTATGTGTATCAAATGCGTCCTGCCAAATTATTCGAATGTTAAATTCCCATGGGCGACATGTCGTTATCACAATTGCCGCATAATAGCATAGCACTCTGAAGTAATTGAAATAATTATTGTAACTATTGTACTAACTCGAGATGATGTGCAAACTTTCCTTCAGTATTAAGTCCGCGGGAGTTACGTGCGGTGGTGCTAAGACTTGTGGTCTTTCATACAATCCTATCTAAAGGTTATACAAAAATTGCTATTGGATTTTGATGAATATGTCTGACGAAGAAGTAAGTTTCGTTGAGATATAAATCAATCTTTGTCGAATTACTGCTAAGTCTTATTAAGTTAAATTGATTTTTTTTAATAGATTTGGCAGATATTTCTAACAAAAACCTTATTATTAGAATTTCATGTTTGAATTGAGAATTAGTTGCAAAATATGTAAGCGATTATCTAGGAAATACAAGCATTTTACTTGGGTTATTTATAGCTGTAGATTAAATGTAAATATTGTATAACCTCGGCTTTAATTGTGCAAAAATAGTGTCGTGTGCGTGTAAGATTTTCAAGCAGTGCTTTTTATGCTTTTTAATGCTTTTTAGTTTCACATTTCAAATTAATCAATAGATGTTTCATTACTCACAAATTTTGTTTTTTCTGCGAATCCTACTACTCTACACACATTTACATGTAAACGTACTTTGTTTGTAATGTTTTTTATACTTTTTAGCAAAATGTTTTTGTAAACATTTCCGTTATTAGATATACTTTTGTCGACAGTAGCAAATTTCTCTCGCTATTAAACATATTTTTCGGCAATGTAAATATCCATGAGAACGTTTAATTAAATTTTTGAGTTTATAAACAATTATACTACATAAATAAGTTATGTTGTGTTGGTTAAAATATATATGAACTTAAACATAACTTGACAAATTAATATAAAGTTTGAAATCAAATAGTACTTTGATTAATTTTATACTCTTACTATGACATGGATTATTTTCTGTTTGTTCGCTACAATCGTTACAAGTAGTCGGTACCTGAACATCAGCTCGTTTTTTCTTGTTTTGTTTCTACTGATATAAGATTTAATATTTCAGAGCTCAAATATTCTATACACCTTAGATATTTTGTTATGCTTTTAAATGGTATCTTGTAGGCGGTGATGACTGAACGTGTACTTTGTTTATGAAATACTCGTTTAAGATTAGCAGTTTTATATCTAATGACGGTTCTTAAAAAATGAATTTATCCTATATCCAATACTCCGTTAACTACAGATCAGATGAGTAGATTGTGGATTTATTGTACGTATATCGATTTTAAAATTCGTGTTTGTATTGCCTTCAAACTTCTTTTAGTTTTGTCATTTACACTATCCCATGTAGTTATTGCGTAATTTATGTGAGTTTGAACGCGTGGTAAAGTATTTCAAAATGTTTCCACAGAAATATATTGCTACAAGAGAAGTGTAATTATGTATACTGTTTTGTTAATTTATGTTTAAGGTGAGTACATTCTGGAAGTACCAACCTACTACCAAAGTTACATGTGATTTTACCGTTTCTTTCATAGTTTCAGAAATAGTATTCGATTGGTTTTAACAATTCTATCATTTAAATTACTTTGGTAGGTAGAATTTTCAATTGTTGTAACTGTATTGTTACAAAAGTGATATAGAAATTGCTACCTATTAACATTTTTATTTTTCTTCTGACAGAATTAATAAATTAGTTATTTATTTACTGCTTTGGGATTCATGGCCAACAAAAAATGCTTTCGCTGTTTAGAAGTTCGATAATCAATACTTTGTCACATTTTATTGTTAATCCTTTTTATTGTAAATAATATTGTTTTTTATTTCTGTATAAGTTTTTTCGAGGCAAAGTACGGTTATCCCTTAGGGAACTACCCAATAACTAACAGCCGGGTGTCGAGAGGTCTGTGACATTGCCTTTGGATTCAGAATAAAGTGAAACATACGCATGTGAATTTGAGTTTACTCATAGCTTTTAAAATTTAAGTAGATTCCGTTATTGCGATTTAACCGTGCTTTAAATTTGATGAAAACTTAGACAAAAATGACAAACTTGAAATCTTTTAATCGTAAACATTTCTTGCGTACTGTCGCACTGTATTATAATGCATTAAGTGTGCACACAGAGACCAATTTGTGCAGTTTTATTGCTTTCATTTGTGTAGATTAAATTGTACAGTTTTTTTTCATTATATATAAACAATTTTTATATTTCAAATTGATTGCACCGTATCACAATTTGTTTAAAAACTGAACTAAAGCGGATAAAAAGTAGTAGAAGTATTTTTACCCAATGGTATGTTAAATGTCTAATAGCGTTACGTTATCTAGATCCATATTCTGTTTGGTTAATTTTGCACAATATTGTGCAAATTATTATTATTTCGTTTAGCCTTTTATTGTACAACTTTATGCATCTTGGTTAAATGTTATTTACTTAAAAATAACATATATTGGGTAAATTGTCAATAAAACGTTACAAATCTTAAAAGCATTTTTATTTATATTTAAATATTATTTATATACATATTTTTTTCTTCGAGGGATATCTTAAAATTCCATTACTTCTTGTTATCGATTCACTCCAGATTTTTTTATAAATGTGGTTGATTTGCCCGTTGCTATAGCAGCTAGTTTGGTTGCCTTCTCTAAAGGGAGAATTTATCGAAAAACTTCACAACATTTTTAATAATGTTTCTTGCTTCGAAATGAATGGTTTTCTTCGATTTCGATTTCATGTTGATAAATAACAGCTGAAACAATACAGAAAGTAAGTAATGTAAAAATCTCCATCAGAAACTAGCTGTTGTTCGTAGAATTAACGCTGGAATTAAATACAGAATTTAAAGTAATAATTGAGGTTAAGCTACAAAGGTTACACTTAAAAAATGTTATAAATACACTTACCTTGTTCAAATAACAGCGTTTCAAAAAGTCTTGACAAAAACTAACTGAATAACTACGAATTTTTAAGAAAACAGGAGGTAAAGATGTAAACAAACCCAACGCAATCAAGGAATTTTGATTGTAGACATTTTTTCAAGCGGACGGTACTTGATAACTGTGATTGGTTGAAACATTTATCGCTTCAAATTTTTAAAGTTAGTTCACATATTTTCCGGGAGAGGGAACGTTCACCATAAAAAACTACTGATATTCTACAGTTCGTTCAATTTTTTCTTTATTCCGAGTTTAAAAGAATTGCATAATCTTATTGTAATATATATTATCAAAGCTGTACGAGAAACTAAAACAAAATTGTGCAAAATACTAGCACATTGTTGTCGAATACAAAACATACTAAAGTTTATAATATTTCTTAAACAATTTGTCAAATAAAACTTCATAACTTATTTATCCAAACGTATTAAATAAAAGCGTGCAAGCCTATGGTATAAATATAAACAATTGTAATTTATTACTATATGTTTCGCTTATGTATTTACATATGTTATAATTAAATTAGACTGACACTATTAATACGAGTAATTACTGTAATTTGATCTGCACTTTAATAATAAAAAAGGAATGACAATAATTATAATTAACATTTTTATTTAGAATTATTGTTGTACAAGTGTAATATAATTTCATAGCTCATATAAGAAATTTGATGGTACTAAAATACTTAATTGACTTTGTTGACGTGTTTTTCTCATTTTTAGCATATTTATGTGTACTCAATGACGCTTTACACAAAATATTTACATCTTTACTAAAGCTTTGATTACCGGGTACATTTATTTAGCAGTACTTACAGTGTAAATACTTTTGTGTCGTTCTTTTGCTGGTACTTACCCATTCCAATACGTAGTTAACTACTCTTACAATGTAATTTTTGTCAAGATATAAATTTGCTTAATTTGCAATTTTTTAGTTTAGTATAGTAGACTTCCTTATTAAACAAAACTTGATACTCTACGTTAATGAAAAACGTAGACAATAATGTATGTTTAAGAAAAAAATTGGTCAGGACAGTAAAATAAAATTAACCCACGGTTGACTAAATAAATTAGCTTATTTATGACAGGTCTCGAAAATTGTAGTGGTTATAATTAAAGTTTTTTTTAGAGATACGAATATTTTAATAATTTATTTAATGTTATATACTTCAACTGTTTTTCGGTTAAGCATAAACAGTATTGGCTAAGATAGCAACTTTGATAATTCCCGGTATTTTGAAACTAAATACAATAAACGAACAAAATAAATTATGAAAAGGTTACTAGTTATTTCTTTTATTCTGTTATAAAATATAGACAATAAGTTTAATGATAATTCTTTAACCTGTTAATATCATTTTAACTTGGACAAAAAGATAGCACCGATGTATATCAATTAACATTTAGTGTAATAATTAGTTACTTTCCTGCATCTTCGTGGCATGGATCAAATCAAGTTCATGGCAATTTTTTGTTCAATTAAGGATCAGGCACGTTGTAAAACTTGGAATAATTTTTCTTTATTCGAAAAATTTTCACTTCGCATTTGTTTGTCTAATATTTTCCATAGATTTTTCTATGACATTTAAGTCGAGGGACTGACATGACGTTTATTTTTGTCTCTTCAAACTGCTGTTTAACTATTTTTAAAACTTGCTTCGGATTATTGTCATGCGGCCAGTATTTAATTATCGAGGGAAGATAGTAGATGTGGCTGATAACGGCAAACAAAGCAACTAAGTATGAGCTAAACGTGTCAACCAAGAATTATATAATGTTGGTAATTAAGCTGAAACTAAGCTAAAATAACGTTTCTTTATTGCAATTCTTTAAATAAGATAATTTTATATGCTAAAAACAAAATAAATAATCATGTAGTTATATTAAATGAAAAATATTAAAATAACAATAAAAATAAATTACTTGAATACTTTTAACTGCATGAAATTTGTTTGGTACTAATTAAACAGATGATTACGTAATTATAAACTATTATATATGAAATAAAAAATTTAAGAGTAAATTTATGAGTGGACCAATCTGCTACAACTAAAGCCCGTTGACGACGATCACCATCTCTATCACTTGTATTTGATAAGAATACTCCGCCTTTGGAAGACAAATTCTTTTTTTTTCACTTTTGAGTCACCAAATTGTTCTTGAATGACATCTAAAAATTAACACACCTGAATGTTTCCGTTTCGATCTAGCCCCAAACGATTACTTTGGATAAATCTAAAAATTTTTGCTTTTCCTCAGAATCTACTTATCTTTATTTGCTACACTTACTTTCACACTAACAAACTAAAATAAACTAATAAACGTGTTTGTCTGTGAGAACGAACGAGTGATAAAGGCAGAACTGCCGAATTGCAGAATCCGTCACGTACGGCTTGATTATTCTCCAGTTATATTATTATATATTTCTAATAACAACAAAGATTAATTTTGAAATGTAGTGGTTTTAGAATAATATTTCTTAGAACAGCCGAAATTCGCATATTTTTTATAATAACACAGTATTATTGTTGGTATATTTTTGTATCAATAATTCTAGTATGATGTTCGTAACTAACTAGTTTACAAAGATTTGTATTTACGTTCATTATTGTTATTATGTTTATATTAATAATTACAATTTTTTATCAAAATTTTTCGTAATGGTCTGTTTCTCAGTGTAAATATATGTACATAAAAAAAAGCAAATAAACTGACAGTGTTATTTTATATACAGTTAAAACTGTTTAAATGATTATTACTATTACTACCACTGCTACAGTCATCAATGTTATCAACATTGTTAATTACGAAATCAAATAACATGAAATATAACCTATAGAATCGATGCAAGACTGCAAACCAAATGATCTTAGATTTATGGCGATTAAACAGCAAATCATGATTCTTTTATGATCAAAACTATTGAATGGTTGTTGATGGATTAACGGCGACTATAAAATACGAGTTTGAAGAAGTTATATCCTGTAGTTACTATTTTTATGTTCAAGCCAAATTATATTTAAAGCAATTAACATAATGGTTTAATGTTTTTATTTAATTTTTACTGTTTATCAAATCAAACCTTATTGACTTAATGTAACAATAAATTCTCAAAATATGTTGCACATTTAAAAAAAAATAAAAAGCTGTTAATTTTATGGCCACTACTGTTTGTAATTTGATACCATTTTTTTGTAATTGTGTTTCCTTTATAATCAATCTTTGAAACTAATTTTTTCCCCTTTATAAGCGAATTATTGTATGTGTTTAAACCGTCTGCACTTTAATTGGATTTCTTCGTTGCTTTGGTTACCAAATAAGTAACCGTTTGAAGAAACGAACAAATTTAATCGATATGTAAAAATATTGTTCTGAATTTACATTTAAATTCGTTTCTTTAAAAGATGTATTTGTAGGAATATGCACATTTAATAAGGTATTTTCGAAAATAAACAGAACGATTGGAATCACTGTTTGTGATATTTTGAACATAGATAAATACAAATCGTACTTACAGTTAGCACAAACATACCTAAACAATTATTGGAACAGTGCATGCTCAAGTCTATTTCCGTGAAGAATGACATGGCGTATCGTTATGTTACAATTATGCTATGTCCGCATGTCAAATCTAATTATATTTCTCGGAATAATATTTGATAGTAATAGTAGTTTTAACAATTATACAAGAGTTCTATGCTGTAGAAACATTTTTACATAGTTTTGATTGTTTATTATTTTTTTGATATTTTTTTAGCTATTACGTTTTGATAATCTTTATGATGTACTTAAATCCAGTACTGTAACCAGGAGCCAAGAGGCTCTTATAGAACTGTGAAAATCGTTAAAACTACTGGAAAACATCAGCACGTCATCTTTTCACTAACTGTGCTAAACGTAATTGTTCAAAAATTCTATAAAAAAATGGAAACAATCGAACCTTTTTGTAAAAATGTTTTGTAGAACTGTTAAAAACTACTATTACAATGTGAAAAATTCTTAGCGCGACACATTTTCACTAAATGTCGTGCTGAACATGAATATTATAAATTCATTAAAAATGGTAAATTTGATATATCAATTTCAAATTGCACATGCTTAACTAAGTCTTTAGAACCCTTGTTAAAAATGGTAGTAATACTTAACGCGTTTTAGTAATTTAGAGAGAAAGGTGTAGTGTACCTACTGAATTCGTGAAGTTAACTGTGGAACTGTTAAGAGTTATTAGGAGGATCAATTCTTATCTTTAACACGGTGTATAAAAGTTTTTTAGAAAACAGATAAAAACAGATGCTTATATCTAAACTTTTTTAAATGCTTACTCTGTTGGCACTTTTTAGAAAATTGACAAACAGACACGGAGAGAAAAGTTTACTGTAATAAAGCAAAAACTGCTATATTTCATGCAAATAGGCTGTTGGTTTTGAGTCAAGCCGATGTACGCTTAAATAAAACTTTCATTTTATTAGAACAAATATTTTGAAAAAGAATTATATATATATAATAATAGTTATGACAAGTACTGCTTTTTCTGATCTCTGTTGATTGTTGCGTTTTATCATAAATAGGTTATAAGTAATAAAACTTTGTATTAATTTAAGCAAGCAGTTTCATAATGTTTGCTTTTGCGAAGTTTCAGGGTATGAATAATTTCAGTAAATATACGCATCAGTGGCGGCTTCTCATTTGATCAATGACCCTCCAAAAAATGTTATTTTATTAACTTTAAAATTACATCAAATTTACGTTTAAATCAAATTATCAACATTTGAATTTCATACGTTTAAATAATTGTCAATTTAAACGCAACCGATACGAAAGCTTGCGAATTTACCCGAGGCTGCCACTTACGGATGCCCCAGAGACATATACGTATATGCCCAGAGAGGTGCCCGTATGTATATTATCTTCAAGCCGAATGGTAAATGATAGTTATTGTAGTCAAGAGTGAGACACACATATTGCAATTTTATGCGAGTTAAAAAAGAAGATAAGTACGTGTTTAAATGGTTTCGTGCGGTCTCCAGCCGGGCCACGGGCCACCTACTCGGTGAAATGTGCAGTGCAATGCTTACGTGACTTACGTCATTTACCATTATCTTCGTAGCACGTGTGCGTAAAACGGATGCTGGAATGCGCACCAACATTGACGAACATTACAGTCAATTTTCTTAGTTGATTCATAATATTAATTTGTCTTATTGTTTTTGTTTCATAATGACGGTGGTACAAGACATTAAAAAATTAATAGCTAATAGTTTACACGTTTGGAATATAAATGTAATGCTCGTCTTCAGCCTTTACTTCAAATTCCATTGATCTGTCGAATTTAAAAATCAAGAATAGTGATCTTAAAGGATATATGAATCATTCGTTAGATTGGATTTGTGGATTTCAAATAAGGAATAGATTTTACTGTTTTGTATGTTTACTGTTTTGACTTGATTCATTAATAGTTATAGTGTAAAAATAACGTTACGGATTTAAAGCATTTAAAAAAAAGTAAAAAGCACTCGTTATCGGCAAATTACATGAAAAATTGTATGAATTATGCTACTCTTAGTAGCAGACCACAATGAAAATGTTTGTCAAAATAGATACATCTTTAAATAAAGAATTAAAACATTTCTACGCAATCGGCAATACTATGGGACAAAAAAGATTGTGCGCATTTTTATGCTAAGCATTGAAAAATCTTGCATTAAAAACATTCTAAATTTTAATGAGCTTCTTATTGATCATTTTGGTAATTGTACAGATAGACGAATATCTTAAATATAATTGATCTTAAATATAAATCGCGTTACTATAAGAATGTTTTTTTAGACATTTTGCGATAATTGCGTTTTTTTTTAAATGACCCTCTGTATGATTGACTACCAGCCGCCACTGATACGCATAGTTTAAAGGTATTCATTTGCTAAATTCAATATTAATCTGTTGTATTTCTATCATCACTACAGTTTATGGTTTAATCCTTGATTGCATTAAAATTTATACTTATTGCTAATATTACCGATCCAAATAATACTGTCCTGCACACCAATATCTACCCGCATCAACATTATTAATATATGTTACCGTTGGATGTTACCCACTTAGAATATTAGTCGAATCTACAATATCCGAGTTAAATTATCTTCTTGTAATTTTTGGAAAGTTATTTTTTTCTATCAAAGCATTTTCCAACTATGTAGTTTACTTCTCAACTTTATCATCAACCCAAATTCACCTTCCTCAAATATGTCCAAATCATTTTCCGTTAACCACACAAGGGATGTAACGTCAATTTCTTTCTCTAAAAGAAATGCAAATGCACGATAATTTCATTTCATTGCAAAAAACTAAGTCATAGATGACAAAAAATTTGCAAGCTTTGCGACATAATTCTAATAAGTATATAACGAAAGTGAACAATATTGAAAATCAGAGTCAATACTTACTTGTAAGTTTCTGATAATTTCCAATAATTTACTAATTGATGTAGTGAATTATAGCTTCAGTCGACGGTTAATCCTGCAAGCAACTTGCTATAAAATTATGGATCCATGTCGTTTAGTTCCAAACAAAAAAACTCTCGGAGTCACGTTACACGTTAATTTATCTTTGCCACAGCTTTATCAGGGTTTAGCACATATTGCAAACCTTGACTTAAATTAAATTGCTGATACCTTATTTTAGACCGGTGTGAAACAAATAGTGATAACATAAATGCTTACTTCAAACGCCTACTTGTGGTTACGTAGTAATTTATTACGTACTTTAATCGCTGATATGATTTCTTATAAAAATTAGTTGAATTTAATCAATTTGTAGTCTTAATTTTAACAAAAACTTTTGCCTTGTATCATTATAATTATGAATGACTTAATAAAAACAGGTTTGGATTGTAATAAGAAATTTACTTTGTTTTAGAACATGTAGGTTTAATTTTATTTGAACATGAATGAATTTTAGAAAAAAAGCAAATGCTTCAAATATGAAATTGTAATGATTAAATTCAGCATAATATTTCTCTCCGTGGATGATAATTTTAGAGGAAAATTATCTTATTTAGTTTATTTTTATACAAACTTATACGTCAGTAAGCAGAACAAACAACGTAGGTAATATAATGGTAATATGCAGTAATCGAACTTAAAATTTTCTGATTTTAATCAAAAGGCGCGTTTGGGTCTTATTTTTTCAACACTATTTAGGAAACACTGTTATTGCCAACTAAGTTAAATTGATATCGTTTGTCTTTTATTACTTATACGTTTTTTATTTTGTTTTACGATTACTTTAGCTTTATTTGGATTTCCATTTTAAAAAAAAAATTATTATTCATTTGCCAGTATTTTTAAACTCAACTTACGAATACTTTCATAATTAAAATAAATCAGAATTTGATTCCTCTCGCAGATAATGGATTAAAAATTTTAAAGTTATAATTAGGTGGCTTTGATGGTGTTTAACTACGGATTAGTTTGTAGGGTTTAAATAAAAAGTTATCTCCTTTTGATAATCAGTGTCATAATCTGGAAATATTTCAAATTTATTTTGTACTAAAGCATATATGCTACCATCTATCATTTTATTTTACATGGAAATTTCTGCATGAAAGTCTTGTAACACTCATAATTTAGCTTATTTTCGTTTATCTTTTATATTCATTCTGATTTAAACAGCTTGAATTAAAGTCGTTGCATTTCCGTTTATAGAACTACAAATAGCTAATTCAACTAATTTATTATTAGCATAGTGAAGAATGTTCATCAACGTAAATTCGTAATCTAGAAAAAAATGCTGACCTCATAATCATTGTATTCGATTGCAGGAGGGGTGTTAACTTTGTTAGTTTTTAAGTTTCTACGGAAACAGCACCTACCTTGTTTCTCCTTTACACTCTTCGTCTCGTTGTTGCGAGGCGTTACTTCTTCTTCTGTGACCTCGTTGAAATTGATCAATACGGACGAACATCCCCCTGAACTCAAATAGACTTGCTCGTCATTGGATCCCCTCCTAGAACAACTGGCTCCAGACTCATTTTATTTCTATCTTTTGCTAAAATACAAAAGTGAATGTAACTATTGCATACATGCATAAAATGCATTTTATGTTTATTGCAAGCTTAGCCATAAGTTTTTTTGCCAAGTCGCAAGCTGTCAATTAAAATGAACAATAGAATGAAATTTAGTCACAACTATTACGTAACTTTAATGTATGTACATCTATAAAGTCAATTTTTATACAATTGACACAAAATTTGGGAGCGGTTCTAGGTTCATAAACACAGAGGAAAGTTCTGTCTATTTCATCGACCAGTTAATAAAATGGATTCGCGTCTCTTGTAGAGCAATATAATTCGTTTTGATCACTATCTATCAAATTCTATTTATCTATAAATTACGATTCTTATGCGGTCTTAAAACCAGTTTGAAAAGAGAAATAACATTAGGATTTAATACTTATTTATGCCAATACGGATACAACTAAAAAAAAAAATATATATATATATATATATATATATATATATATATATATATATATATATATATATATTCTATCAATATAAAGAGAATAGAAAACAGTTTTGTTTAATGGCTCCCCAATTTGTGGTACCATGAGAGTTGTCATCCAAATTGGTGCAGCGTCAAGTCTCACAACTGTATTTATTGATTTTCTTGGGGTACATATTGTAGTTTATTAAGAAGACACGTGCTTTTTTATGAAGCGGCAATTTGGGTAGCAATGTTAACATTTTTAATAACATAATTAATTTTATTGAAAATATATCATGATGAACGTATGTTGGTTATTTAGTGTTGGTATATTTATTAAAAAGACTGACCAGTTTTAATCTATTTTTATTTTCAAATTAATTTAGCTTTTATGAACATACCTATTAATAGATGCTACTGATAAAAAACTAATCGATTTATTTTTCTTTTTATATGTTTGATTATCTTTCGGAAAAATATTTTTATCTTTTATAAGTATTGTAACGTGGCTGCGGCATTCAGAAACTTTTTTCTAACTTTAAAATTTTGTAATTTAGTAATAGTGTAATTATATAACTTTTTATTCATTTTTATTTTATTTTAAATTGGACAGCTATAATATTTTTGTACGATTTTATTGCTTTTTAAAGTATTCGCCTTTGACATCAACAGACGTTTGTATACGCTGAAACCAATTTACCTATACGATGTTGAGTGAAAACTGGCGTCATGGTGAAGAATAATTTGCCGGTTTCGAACATTTTTTTTTAATTAGTTCATGATTTTAGGCAAAATAAATTTCAATAAAAGTTTTTGTTACTAAAGGAATTACATAAGTACGCAGACTAAATTTAGAGGAACCCTGTTAAACATTTTTAGCGTTGTTGCTTTATTTAGAAACCAATTGCAAGCACTGCTCTTGGATGATGCTTTATTTCCAAAATCTAGATAAAGTTTGTCAATATATCAAATCAATCACCAAAGTATATAGCTAGTACAAATACATAATGTTACTATACCCACATTTCTAATATTAAATAGTCTTGACAGTTAATTAATTGATGTACCTATGTTAAATTGAAGACAAAATAAAATATTATACTCTGCAAATAGTACTTACCTATATGTAGGTAAACAAAATTTTGGAAGCCAACATTATATCTATTAGTACGTTTTCCTCTTTTTTAAAACACCTTTTGCAAACATTATCAAGCTCTGAACGACATTTAAGCAGTGTTGTGCATATAGATAATTTAATTTTTATCTAGATGAGATAATAGATAATTTCCAATTTTTGTATATAGACAACGATTGAGATACAAGATGAAGAATTTCTTTAGATAATTTAATCTATAATTTACGTAGATAATACGATAGATGATTCTATCAAATAGGTACAAACAGGTAATAATTTTTATTGATTGTTACCATTTAATTATCATCATATACGTAAAAGTATAATATAATCTCAAAACAGAATAAATACCAATTTATTGTTTATTAAATTTACTAATTAAAAAACTAAAAGACCAATTGAAAACAAAAAATAAAAAACGAAAAAACACATGACAGAGATTTTATTGATTTAATGACCTACTATTGTAAAATTTGAAACAAATTTCTTGATACAATATGATCCTTTCAAATTTTTATTGCTAAGTAAAACTTAGATTATCAGGACTAAAGTCTTTCAATTAGCGCAGAAATTGATGTGTTTAATCAATAACTTTTTCACAAATGGAGAAGTGTCTAGTAAACTGAATTAGTTTTTCTTTGTAACAGGAAAAATCTGGCTTTGATATCGACATTTGAACCTAAAAGATTATAAAAATTATTGCTCATAGCCGTTAATCAAACTCCCCAGAATTATTGATTCTTGTTTTGAAATTAAAGTTATCATTTGTAGTTCGATATTTTAAGCAAATTTTTTACAAAAATCCAACTAATCCTCAAAAATTTATTGTATTTTAAATTTTGAGCAGCTTACATCAGCGAGCACTTAAAGAATCAGCTTTTGGGTTTCAACGGGCTCCAATATTTTAAACAGATTATGCTCTGCTCACTACTTTTTGTAATTGTAAGTGCAACAAATCCAAATGTAAAAATAAGCATTTTTGTTATGCAGTTTTGTTAATTATATTTGACAGGTTGTCATAATCATGAGATAATTTACATTGATTTTTAGAATTATATAAGAGCGTTTTTATTCGACGCGGTCTACATTAGGATCTTATTGCGACGTTATTATAACTTACTCAACACGTTTATTTAAAGAATAAGGTAAAAGCACCATGACTTAAATACCTTTCAAAAAGAACTCTAAATCACGTGTATCGAGGTTTGCCACTTTCAACTGCTCAAAAAGTCGTGAATTTCCTCTTTTTCAATTAAGCATTTTTTACTTAGGCATAGTTTTGCTGTGTAGGCACTTCAACTAATCAGATTTTCAAAACTACAAAATTAGTAGCTGTTAATCTCAATGTATGAATCGTGCAAGATAATGTATGGAATGAATGTACGCATATAAAAAAGTTTATTATTGTTTCAAAAGACGATAAGAGACTTATCGCAATAGGTTCAGTAATTTGAGTTGTGTTTTTGTTTATATCTCGTATTGCATGTATTTACGCTCAAGGTCACGTGAGGTTAGTTTTGGTCAGCAGAAGAACTGCAAACATGCGAAACATCTACGGCGATTAGTTATCAGGTTTTATCGATCTGGACCGTGCTACATCACGACAGGCATTACAAACTATATTATTTTTACAAATATAAAAATAATAAAAAAAAACAAATCTAAAATAAAAAATGTGTTACTTTTAAAAAATCATCACGATAATTTCAGGATTAGATAACAGAAAAATCTTGAAATTTAGTTAAAATTGAAAAATAACGATGTTAAATTTAATGTCAAATTTGACATATTTAGTAATAAACGTAGTACCCTTGTTTATATACATTATAGTTAGACAATGACTGCGCTAAAATTGGAAACATTAATTTGGATGCAAATGGAGTAGTTTTGGATGCAAACGCAAAATTGACATGTTTGGCGCTGATTTTGTTAATATTACAGATTTCTAAGTTACAGCTCAGTATATTATCTTACAGTAATCTATAAATATACAGTTTTAGAGATTTGGAGAAGACATACGTTCTTTTTTATTACATGTAATATAACCTTGAAAGAAAATTAATTATATCTATGCACGATAACACTTATGTTATGAAATTCGGTCTACGCTCGGGTCTACGTAAACAACTAGCATTCTGAGAAACATAATTATTCCCCTAATAGAAGACAATTTTATAATTGAATGTACAGTTTCTAATTTGTATATATTTGTTTATAGCAGTGGCGGCTTCTCTATTAGGTCATTTGGTCAATGACCCTCCAAAAATGAATAAGAAAGGTATTTTATTTGCTTTAAAATTACAAAAAATTTGCGTTTAAATCAAATTATCAGCGTTAAAATTTCTTGCGTTTAAATAATTGTCAATTTAAACGCAACAGATACGAAAGCTTGCGAATTTATCCGAGGCTGCCACGAACTTTTGTCCGCACTTACATTATATTACGATGAGAGTTATTCTAATCAAGAGTGAGACACACATAATACACTTTTATGCGAGTTAGAAAAGAAGATAAGTAAATGTTAAAATTCGTTCGCTGGCTGTGGCTGGGTTTTCAGCCGGCCGCCTACGCCAAAGATAATACTCAGTGCAATTATCTTTGAGTGCAATGCTATCATTGCTTACGTGACTTACGTCATCTATCGTTATCTTCGCAGCACGTGTGTGTTAAATACAGATTTCTTATCACATATGACAGTACGTTTTGTTTCATAATAACTGTGGTACAACACGTTAAAAAATGAATAGCTAATAATTGTTTACACATCTAGAATTTATATTTAATGCTCGTCCTCGGCCTTTACTTCAAATTCGACCAACCAGTAAACATAAAAATAAAGAAGTTTACAGTAATTCAAGGAATCTGTGTATGATTCGTTAGATTGGATTTGTGGAATTAAAATAAATAATAAATTTTAGTGTTTTTTATTTACTGTTTTCAGATGATGCATTAATCATTATGTTGTAAAATAATGTTACGGATTTATAGCATTTAAAAGAAAAAGTAAAAATCAATTGTGAAGTCAATTAAAGACTATAATCAAAAAGTTTGTAAAAACTAAAAATAAAGTTCTCGCAAGCTAACTTTCGATGCACGTCATTAATGACGTAAAATTCATACCACCCTATTTATAGTAAAATTTTAATAAACACCGATTTGTCTTATGGGATT
The DNA here is from genome assembly GCA_035610365.1 of Aquatica leii. Taxonomy (NCBI): domain Eukaryota; kingdom Metazoa; phylum Arthropoda; class Insecta; order Coleoptera; family Lampyridae; genus Aquatica; species Aquatica leii. The sequence continues at coordinate 108,474,355 of CM069432.1, forward strand.
TTTTTTTGTCAAATTGTTAGTGTGCTTAATACAGTTGCAGCGTTGTCGGCATCTGTCACTGGCATCTGTCAAGATTAATTTGCGTTTTTACGTCAAAGTGCTCGTTGTTTTCTATAATTATTTTTGATAAAAAATTGTACTTATAAGAAAAATTTGGCGTTTTTTTGTTTAATAATCATGCCTAAGAAGTTTTTAGGAAGTCGTGGCAAGGAGCTCATTGCTTCTTTAATTAAGTATTTTGAGCTTGAACGAGATAATGGTGGTCCTTTGATATCAGTAAATGCTGTGCGAGAGGTACTTTTCCACATAATATTTAAATTGTAATACATACATATCTTGTTTTTTTAGAGAGTTGCTGCAGCACTAAATATTAGTATATCTACAGTTAGTTCTGTATCTACAGCGGTTGCTAACAACGAGGTTCTTAGATCTCCTAAAAAACGCAAGCGTAGTAAACCTGTTACGAATGTAGAAACTTTTAATGAAAACGCAATTCGTAATGTAATATACAGAATGTATGAAAACAGTAAGTTTACATGATTATGTTAACCTATAAGTTTATTGACATTATTACTTCCAGAAGAACACATTACGGTACAGTTATTGTGGGAAAAATTGACCAAAGATAAATTATTTGAAGGCTGCCCAAGGTCTTTACATACTGTTTTAAAAAACATTGGGTTTTCTTGGAAAAAGGACAATCCTCGAAGAGGATTAATGGAATTACCTGATGTTGCACTAAAACGAATTCGTTTTTTACGATCTTATATAAAAATTAAAAAAGAAGGCAAATACCAATTTGTCTATTTAGATGAAACTTGGATATTTCAGAATGGTACTGTAAATCGATCATGGCAAAACGATGACTTGCGAACCGTTAAGACCACAAAGTTGACGGTAAAAGGTAATGTTTACTATTTTGTTTGAAGAATAAACTTACCTTTTATGTTCTTAGATACATAGTTTTGCATGCTGGTAATAAAAATGGTTTTATTAATGGCGCCGAACAAATTTTTTCATCATCTACAAAAAATGAAGATTACCACGGTGAAATGAATCAAAAAAACTTTATGTATTGGTTTGAAAACCAATTGTTAAAAAATTTACAAAAACCTTCCGTGATTGTATTGGACAATGCCTCATATCATAGTGCACTTGCTACGAAAATTCCTAATGCCACGTGGAAAAAGAGTGCCATACAGGAATGGTTAAGAAACCAAAATATTCCATTTGAATATAATTTTTTAAAATGTGAACTTCTTGCAAAAGTTTCGTCGTAAGTTTTTTTATTATTTTATTGTAAGTTAATAAAACATATTGAAACGTCCGAGAAATTACTTGCAAATGCAAGAGCCTTCTAGAACTGTTATCTAGTTTCTAGAAAATATAGCGAAAAGTAAGGAAAGATCGAGAAGAATTCGCTGATGTCTATAAAAGCCGAAGATGGAAATCGTAGGTCAGTTATTGCTGGAATGCGAATGTGTTAAGAAGATTATCAAGTGAAAATAAATCGTTAACACGTGTTTGTCTACATAAATAAATCGAGAATAATCGTGTATGTGATAATTAGTGTAAACAAGAGTGATATCCGAGGACGTTATCTTATCTTAAGTGTTATACAACGGTATACATAAATTGTAGTGTAAGTGTTTTTATTATTAGATTTTATTAGTTCGGTTAATTTAAAAGTGTACATATTTCTATAATAAGTAAACGTAGTTTTAATCGTATAAATAAATTAGTTTTTAAGTAATAAATTCGTTACAAATTGGTGTCAGGTGTTCGGTTTTAAACCCGTGGAAATCGTGTAAATAGATAAAGCTGTTCGCGATTTTTATTAGTGTAAATACCATTAAGTAATCTAATATCGCTTCATAATAAAAACATTGATTGTGAAAATAACTCTTAAATTCGAGATACGCGTGTTTATTTATAAAGTGTAATCATAGTTAAATTCGTTAATATAGTGCGTTATCGCAATATTAATTAAATTCGTTTCCGTTTAATATTAACAAGTGAATCGTTATTAAATTTTGTGTTATATAAAAACTGCATTTTAAAAAGTAGTGTATTCAAAACTTTACATTCGTGTTATATTTAAATTTATGCCGGTGACGCGTTCGCAAACAGTTAAAATGGATGCAAAACTATTTGAATTTCTTGAATCGATAAAAAATGGTCAAGAATCGATGAATAGAAAAATGGAAGAAAATTCTCAGAAGATGGAAGAAAATTCTAGAAAAATGAAAGAAAATGCTAGAAGTTTAAAGAAGAAATACGAGCAAGCATGGAAAATCAAATAAAGACTATTGAGGAACAAATACAAGTTAGTGTAGGAAATCAAATCAAAATCGCGCAGAGGAAACTCAAGCAGACATGTTAAATTTAAGAGAAGAAATTTGCGAATCTATGAATGAGAAAATGGAAGCAATAGAGGACAAACTAGAAGACAGAATGAAACTGCTTGAAGAAAGAATAAGTCGATTGAATTGTCACGGCGAAGGAAGCGTCACGAGTGAAGATTTAATACTGGATCATCGAGAAGAAAACACTCACAAGTTCAAAGTTGTACCACCAAATTTTGATGGTAAAATTCCATGGTAAACCTACTACAAGCAGTTTGAAGCCGCAGCTACTGCTAATGGTTGGAACAACAAGCAGAAAGCGACATCTTTAATAGTGTCCCTACGTGGAGAAGCGCTTGGATTTTACAAACTGTTCCGGACCACCTGCAAGAAAATTACGAACTCTTAATATCACGACTAGAAATGAGATATGGGGATGCTCATCTTCAACAAGTTTACCAGGCTCAAATTAAAAGTCGGGTTCAGAAAGCTGCCGAAAGTCTTCAAGAGTTTGAGGCTGACATCGCCAGACTAACACGGCTTGCGTATCCTACAGCGCCAGATACCTTCTTGGAGCAATTGGCTATTCAAACCTTTGTAGACGGCCTTCGAGACAGCGAAACACAGCAGACTCTCCGGTTAGCTCGACCGAAGACGTTGGATGACGCATTAACCCATGCTTTGGAGTTCGAGGCGGCGAAACAAGCGTCGCACCGAGGCAGCCATAAGCTCCGCTGTGCTGCAGAAGTATCCTCGCACACAGAAGAAAGCATTGAAGACATAGTGCGACGGGTACTTCGGGAACGAAGCTCGAGGAAGAGAACTGACGTGCTGGAACCGCGGAGAAGTGGGCCACGTTCGACGCCGTTGTACTAAACCTAAGAAGAGGACTAGAAGAGCCCTCGAAAATTCGGAACGAGGCGAGCGAAAGAAACAAAAGTAATCACATCTAGTCAAACTCCGGAGGTTACAATCCAAATGGCATCGCCTAGAGAGCAATTGCATAGCATTTATCTCGATGGCAAGATCAATGGGAGAAGCGTCCAGTTACTGGTTGACACGGGAGCGACGAAGACCATCATTCGTCCTGACATCTTATTGGAAAACGAGAAGACATCACCAGTAACAGTACGACTTCGAACAGCGACGAGCGACGAAATACCTACTCACGGACAAGTCAAAGTAACCATTGGTTTGGGAAATGGAGTACTCGACCATCAAGTACTGGTAGCCGACATCACGGAAGAAGTTATCCTGGGAATGGACGTGATAAAGAAGTATGGGTTCCATTTGGATATGAAGAACGATGTCCTGAAGATGGACAATGAAGAAATTCCTTTTCATTCGTCAGGAGAAGGCAGCCGTGCGAGTCTTATTGAGTGAACGTGACTCTGCCTGCAAGGACTGAAAGTGTGGTGATGGCACGCCTGGATGGAAGTCTCCGGGAAGGCTACATACGCGCGATTGAACCAATGGAGGGCAGGCTTAGTTGAAAAGGGACTACTCGTTGGCAGAACTTTAGTACGAGTAAAAGACGATGCCAGTAAGGATCTTAAACATCAACTCAGATCCTGTAACGCTAAAAAAGAAGACCGTGGTAGGCCAATGCACGCCAGTATCACAAATTGTGAGATGCGTGAAGTCGAACGAAGATACGTCGCTGAAGAAGTGTCCACAACATCTATTGGACATTCTTACCACCAAATGCGAAAACCTCAGCCAAGACCAGCTGGCTAAAGTTAAAGTGTTGATCAAAGTACCAAGATGTGTTCGCGCTGGAGAGTGGCTCCAAAGGAAGAACTAACGTGGTGAAACATAAAATTAATACCGGAGACGCTCGGCCGATACGACAACATCCACGCAGACTTCCTTTGGCGAAAAGAAGAAGCCGAACAAATAATTACGGATATGGAGAGAGAGGCGTGATTGAACCTTCAAGTAGTCCATGGGCATCCCCAGTGGTACTCGTGAAGAAGAAGGATGGATCAACGAGGTTTTGCGTAGACTACAGGCAGCTAAACGACGTGACCAAAAAGGACAGCTACCCTTTACCCAGAATTGACGATACGCTAGACACCCTGTCAGGATCCCAGTGGTTTTCTACGTTAGATTTAAAGAGTGGATACTGGCAGGGTCGAATTAGAACCCAGGATCGTGAAAAACAGCTTTACGATCGGAACTGGTTTGTCGCAGTTCACCGTAATGCCCTTCCGCCTGTGTACCGCCCCCGCAACGTTCGAGCGCTTGATGGAGACCATCTTGCGCGGATTGTCTTGGAAGACGTGCTTGGTTTACTGGACGACGTGATCGTTGTTGGAAGGTCGTTTGAAGAGCACTTGAACAACTTGAAGGAAGTGTTCCACCGATTACGGGGGGCTAACCTCAAACTGAGCCCAAAAAGAAGTGCCACGTATTTAAGAAGGAAGTCAATACCTTGGCCCACGTCGTATCTAGAGATGGAGTAAGGGCTGACCCAGACAAAATCCGAGCAGTGCAAGCATGGCCAAGACCGATCGACAAACATCAGGTCCGAAGTTTCCTTGGGTTGTGCACTTATTATAGAAGATTTGTCCCCGGATTTGCCAATATTGCCAAACCATTGACAAAACTAACCGAAGAAAAAGCAGAATTTAGATGGGATGAAGACTGCGAAAATTCTTTTAATCAACTAAAACAGGCCCTAGTCACTTCGCCGATTTTGGAGTTATCCACGAGAAGATGGAAAGTTTGTTTTGGATACCGACGCAAGCAATATGGCCATAGGCGCGGTCCTTTCGCAGGTTCAAGATGGCCAAGAAAAGGTTATCGCGTACTTTAGCAAGGTTTGTCTAGGCCAGAAAGGAATTATTGCGTGACTAGGAGAGAGCTGTTGTGCAGTCGTTAAGTCCATCGAACATTTCTACAAGTATTTGTATGGACGAAAATTTTACTGAGACCAGACCACGCCGGTTTAAAATCGCTACTACAGTCCCGTATCCCAGAAGGACAAGTGGCAAGATGGATCGAGAGACTGCAAGAGTATGACTACGACACAGAACACCGTGCCGGAAGCAGTCATCGGAACGCTGATGCCTTGTCCAGAAGACCATGTCCGGCGGACTGCAGCCATTGTTCGCGACTGGAAGAAAAAGTCGAATGCCTCCGGAGAACTGCTATGGTTGATGATGAGTGGGAACCTGAGCAGTTACGTCGCGAACAAAAGACGATCCTGAAATAAGACTACTCCTCGACTGGAAAGAAAGCGGCCGACGACCAACCTGGGAAGAAGTGAGTGCTTTGGGCAAAAATATCAAAGCGTACTGGGCGCAGTGGGACTCCTTGATAGTAGAAGACGGTCTTCTTAAGCGATCCTAGAAAGTGCCGAGGGCACGGGAAACAGACTACAGCTGGTAGTGCCAAAGAGCAGGGTGACCGAAGTGTTGAAGCATCTCCACGATGGGACATCGGGAGGACACTTTGGCATTAAGAAGACGTTGGGTAAAGTGCGAGAACGATTCTACTGGATGAACTGCAAAGAGGACGTCATGAAATGGTGCCGTAAATGCATAGTCTGCGCTTCAGGACATGGTCCAGCGAGAAAGCGCAAAGCACCCATGAAACAATACAACGTAGGAAGCCTTTTGGAAAGAGTAGCGATTGACATCGCAGGGCCGTTCCCAGAATCCGATTCGGGAAATAAATCCATCCTGGTGGCGATGGATTATTTCACGAATTGGAGGGAGGCTTACGCTATACCCAATCAGGAAGCAGCTACAGTCGCAGACGTATTAGTAAAGGAGTTTTCTGCCGGTTTGGAGTTCCGTTAGAATTACACTCCGATCAAGGCCGCAATTTTGAGTCTGGGCTGTTTCAAGAAGTTTGCCGACTGTTAGGAATTAAGAAGACTAGGACAACGCCTCTTCATCCTCAGTCTGATGGCATGGTTGAACGGATGAATCGAACAATGGGCAAGTACTTAGCCAAGGTAGTGTCCGAACACCAAAGGGACTGGGATCAGTACTTGCACCTTTTCTTAATGGCATACCGATCATCCGTTCACGAAAGCACAGGCCAAACACCATCCTGTGTCATGCTCGGTCGTGAGATAAGATTACCATGCGATCTTCAATTTGGACGAAGACCGGAAGAAGAAGTCGCTGGAGAAGATTACGTCAGCAAGCTGGCAAAGAGGCTAGACGAAGTACATGAAGAGGTTCGTAAAAACACACAAATTGCCAGCGACAGGATGAAAACAAGATATGACGTCAAGGCGCAAAATGGTGGGTTTCAACCTGGCGATATGGTTTGGTTGTATAACCCTCAAAGGAGACGTGGTTTGTCGCCGAAGCTGCAAAGGCAATGGGAGGGCCCTTGTGAAATCGTGCAGCGTATTAACGACGTTATATACCGCATCCGAAAACCGCCCAGAGGCAAGCCAAAAGTGGTCCACGTCGATCGTCTAGCCCCGTTTGCTGGCGATAACCACAATGCGCAAGTTCAGGTCGAACCAGAGTAATAAGTAGCAGAACCAGGAATCCAATCGAAGAAATGGAGTTCGAAAAGTTTATGAACTTATACGGAGGTTCTGGAAAAGCTAGGTTCGGAGTTACCACCGAGGAACAACAAGACCTGTTCCAGACACAAAAAGATTACGCCATCGCACATTGCGTGAGCGAGGAGCTTGACATGTCCAAAGGGGTTGCAGTCGTGTTTAAAAAGAAGTTTGGACAGCTAGATGAATTACGAAGACAGCAACCTATCTGGTCACCAAGAAATACTCACGTGTCAAGCCGTTATACAAAGATCTGTGGCGAACATTATGGAGTCTCAAGAGACAAATGGAGTTCCATCATGTTAAGAAATTGGCAGTACCCAAGCTTGGTTGTGGGTTAGACCAATTGAATTGGAGGACAGTTCGAAACATGTTGGAGGTCGTCTTCCGAGGAACAGGCGTTCAAGTGTTGGTCTGTAGTTACCAACCGAGGAGAGTATTGGGTCAGGAAAAGTCCATTGACTGTTACTTTTATGGTCAAGGAAGTTGCCGAAATGGAGGAAGCTGCCGCTATCGCCACGATCCCTTTTACCGGTGTCGCATCCAGTCTCCTGTTCTGGGACAGAACAGTCCTAAGAAGGGGGCAGTGAAACGTCCGAGAAATTACTTGCAAATGCAAGAGCCTTCTAGAACTGTTATCTAGTTTCTAGAAAATATAGCGAAAAGTAAGGAAAGATCGAGAAGAATTCGCTGATGTCTATAAAAGCCGAAGATGGAAATCGTAGGTCAGTTATTGCTGGAATGCGAATGTGTTAAGAAGATTATCAAGTGAAAATAAATCGTTAACACGTGTTTGTCTACATAAATAAATCGAGAATAATCGTGTATGTGATAATTAGTGTAAACAAGAGTGATATCCGAGGACGTTATCTTATCTTAAGTGTTATACAACGGTATACATAAATTGTAGTGTAAGTGTTTTTATTATTAGATTTTATTAGTTCGGTTAATTTAAAAGTGTACATATTTCTATAATAAGTAAACGTAGTTTTAATCGTATAAATAAATTAGTTTTTAAGTAATAAATTCGTTACAATATAAATTTAAGGAATAAACCTCCAAAAGTATACGTTGCTGATGAATTAGCAGAAAAATACAGCCACAAGGTATTAAGATTGCCGCCATATCATTGTATGTTCAACCCAATTGAGCTTATATGGGGTATTTCAAAAAGTTATTACAACAAACATATAGGAAGAGACGGTAAAAGCACTGAAAATTGTAAGAATATGTGGAAAGAATCGTTGACAACTGTAAGCCCAAAAGTATGGGCAGACAGCATTGAACACACAGAGATCATCAAGGAATATTGGGACCGAGAAGTACAATTTGATGTTGATGATGTAGCACCATTAATAATTAATTTTGAGAACGATAGTGATAGTGACGGTTTTTAAAGTTATAATTCTTTGTTCAAAAAAATCTAAAAAATATGCTTTCATGCTCAAGTGACAATTCTAGGTACACTGTGAATGCTTTCCATGTAAAATATGTATTTAGACCACGATAGATAAATCAATTAAGTAAAAATGAAAAAGTTGTCTAAAATGTAGATGTAATATTTAAAATGTTTTATTGCTAGAGATAAAAACAAATAATTGTTAAAGAAAACATTCAAAACATCGCATTTTCATTGACTTACATATTTACTACAATCTTAACCTACAAAATGAAATCAAAACAAATTCAGTTAGTGCATAATACCGACAACATGGTTGAATAACTACGTCACTGACGTTAATGACGTGCATCGAAAGTTAGCTTGCGAGAACTATAGATACATATATTAAATAAAACAATTAATTTACTTTACATATGACTACAGTGGAAAGAGCGCGATATTTCTCTATGTTAAAAATTCAAACATTTCTACGCAATTGGCAATACTATGAGACAAGAAAGATGTGCATTTCTATGCTAAGCATTGAAAAATCATTGTAAATTTTAATGAGCTTGCTATTGATTATTTTGGTAATTGTAATTATAGACGAATATCTTAAATTTTAAACATAATTGATCTTAAATATAAATCAGGTTACTGTAAGAATGTTTTTTAGCCTTTTTGCGATCATTGCGTTTTTTTTAAATGACCCTCTTGTATGATTGACCACCAGCCGCCACTGGTTTATAGTATTCGAGCGATCAAAACAATAAAATAAACTACCAAATTTGCAAAATGTTTACTCAAATTTGATATAAATTAGATTAAAGTTAACTAGTTAATGAATACACATTCTGATAATAAATTATAAAAGATAATTTGGGTGGGCAGGCATGTTTAGCTAAGGATGGTCCTTTTATGTTAATAAACAGAAATATTCTACATGTTTCTGTTTATTGACATAATAAAAACACATCTGGGATCTGGTATATTGTAGGTAATGCTGGTATTATTTTTGGCCGAATGCCTGCGTTTTTACTATGCAGTGCACGCTGCTTAATCGTTGACTGAAGAAATGTATAAAGACTCGCAAGGCTCATGTTAAAAATCGTACCGTGTTACTATCTCACTTTTGTGGCTCTCTGCACCCCGCTGCCTACAAACTTTACTCTTGGATAGTCGCGACACTGTTGTTTTCAACGCAAACTAAAAAGATAACACTGGAATGCTTGGAAAGTAATATGATAACTCTTCAAAATAATCGTTTGTTGTATTTACTAGATACCGTTGACTGATATAAAATGTTTTGAGTAAACGGTATGTAATTTGACAAGTTGAATTTTTTTCTTCAATCTATACGTTTGCCAGAGTTTGGTTTTGTTTTTTCTCTGCTGTTTTAATTTACTTTACAATATTTTGTACTTTTTTTTCAAAAAAGCTTTGGTAGGAGATTCCATTTATAAAATTCGATAACTTAGTTCTATATTATAAATAGTGGTGGGCGATACGATACATCGAATCGAATATCGATACGTATCGTGTGTATTATGTGTGTCTCACTCTTGATTAGAATAACTCTCATCGTAATATAATGTAAGTGCGGACAAAAGTTCGTGGCAGCCTCGGATAAATTCGCAAGCTTTCGTATCTGTTGCGTTTAAATTGACAATTATTTAAACGCAAGAAATTTTAACGCTGATAATTTGATTTAAACGCAAATTTTTTGTAATTTTAAAGCAAATAAAATACCTTTCTTATTCATTTTTGGAGGGTCATTGACCAAATGACCTAATAGAGAAGCCGCCACTGCTATAAACAAATATATACAAATTAGAAACTGTACATTCAATTATAAAATTGTCTTCTATTAGGGGAATAATTATGTTTCTCAGAATGCTAGTTGTTTACGTAGACCCGAGCGTAGACCGAATTTCATAACATAAGTGTTATCGTGCATAGATATAATTAATTTTCTTTCAAGGTTATATTACATGTAATAAAAAAGAACGTATGTCTTCTCCAAATCTCTAAAACTGTATATTTATAGATTACTGTAAGATAATATACTGAGCTGTAACTTAGAAATCTGTAATATTAACAAAATCAGCGCCAAACATGTCAATTTTGCGTTTGCATCCAAAACTACTCCATTTGCATCCAAATTAATGTTTCCAATTTTAGCGCAGTCATTGTCTAACTATAATGTATATAAACAAGGGTACTACGTTTATTACTAAATATGTCAAATTTATCGAAATATCGATACGTATCGAAATATTGATACGTAACGAAATATGTATACGTATCGTAATATCGATACCTATCGAAATATCGACATTTCGATACGTACGTATCGATATATCGATAGACGACCCAGGCCTAATATAAAGTAGGAATGGTGATTTAAATCATTAAAAATCGATTTTTGTACTCTAATAAAGCGATTTTTACAATCGATTTTTCTAGCCAATTTTTTTTAATTAATTGATTCAAAAATGGAATCGATCGAACATCGCTTTATGGAACTATAATTCTTCTGCAATCAACTAAAATGTAAAAACAAAAAACTCATATGTAAATAATCAAATCGCCAAGTGAACAATAATTTAAAATAGCAGATTACAAATTCAAAACCGCCGGCGGTAATTTGAGACTTGCACAAGAAGCAAAACAGAATTTTTGTTATGTTTATAAATGTATATAACTGTTTTATCGTGTTTTGCAGTTGATAACATTCTTTAAAAGGTGACTACAAAAGGGATTACCAAATCGGTTTTCCGTTCAATTAAAACTTTTTAACTTGATTTGCTAATAAAGATTACACCAATTTTCAATAAAATTGTGAATTTGAAACGGCGTTTTAGTTTTTTTTATTAGGTGTAGCACACCGATACATCGCAAGTTGGTCCCCTAATTCACAAAAAGTAAACTAAAATTCCCATTATTATTGGTATCTCTTGGTAGATGTTTGGGTAAACCCGATTTATTTAAATCGTTTGTTAAATCATCGTCCTTTGAACTGCAAAGAGTGACTAATCGTAGCCTTTGCTCGATGCGTATACATACGATGCAAACACTACAACTTCTAGCAATGAACTGAAATCTCGGATCCTAAATATACGGTGGCGCCCCCTATATCTCGGATCCTGCGGTGACTACGATTTTTACCATAAGGCTGCGAGTCTTTATACATTTCTTCTGTCAACGGCTTAATAGAATCACGTTGGTACTTGAGTTTTTTGATAACAATAACCGAATGATAACAATATACGAAATTCAGGAAAAATGCTTATTTGTTAGAAAGTAGTAAATACATACAGCGTGTATGTGATTAACAGGTTGTTAATTTAGAAGGTGAAATCAAGGCGTATATACAAGCAAAAATTTTTTTTATAAAACGTTTAAAAAAAGCAGCATTTTAAGCCGACGGATCTGACGCATTAAACAGTTTGTTGACACCGTTACTAAAACGAAATCAAAAACAACAACGTTATGATGCTTCATTCACTGTTCTAAGAGCTACACAATTCTTCTCAGAAATTTGCTGAGACTAAAAATAAATACAAAACAATGTTATCACATAAGACGTAGTTAATTTAATTTGTTATTCTAAGAAGGCACGTGCTTTCCAAGTTAATTCACAAAGATCACGTATTTACAGATGTTAAAATAATGTCAACCAGTCAAATTATTTTATTAAATAAATAACACTGCAAAAATAAGATAAATATGCAAAATAACTATTTTTAGAGTACAATGATAAAATTTTTCACTCTAAACAACCGTATTGTGAAATTCAGCTCAAAAATGCATACAAAATAAGTTATTGATTATGTATAGAAACAAACCTGAGAATAAATTGATAACATAAACCTAAATTATGATTACTATGTTACTTTAGTAAAGCGATAACATTACCCGATTAAAAACATTATCCGTGATTCCGATAAGCGGCGAGCGCTGTAAATAATTCATACGAAAATTTAAATCATTAATTTGGTTCTGAAGTCCGAATCTTTGAAGCATCGCTCTGAATTTATTGCTAAAGATGCACCTAAAGTGCTAATAAGCTGGGATATTTATATTTTATGTGTCTTTTGAGTAGTATAAAAATTTTAAAAAAATTAAAACAAGCACATCTTCGTTGGCTTCCGGCTTGAAAAGAAAATTAAACAAAGAAAATGAAACAAACCACTCAACCGATTATAATTTTATCGAAACGTTTGCAGGATGTTATTCATTTTATAGTTTGTTTATAAACAGAAATTCAAGTGTACGAATTATTTTTGCAAACTCAGAGTCTTAAGAATCAAAGGAACTTAACTTGTAAAACATTTCATAGCACGTATGTCGAAACTAATAAGTAAGTAAGTAGCTTACTTGTGCCGCCATCGTTTGCAATCTTTTAATAACAAAAAACGGTTTGAGGCTTTGCATTTAATTATTACCTTGTTTTCACTATCGCCATCTAACATGACTAAAAAATCTGTTTCCATATAAAGCTATCTCATTGTCTAACTATAATGTATATAAACAAGGGTAGAGTTCATTTCAAGACTAAAGAACCACTGCGCAGAAACCAATTTTGTTCCGAATGTCAATACACTAGCTAACCAAAAAACGTTTGCACTTTTCATACGGCGTTTGAAATGTCCACATTTATTCCACAAGTTGTTACAAACTCTTTTTTATCTTTGTGTTTTATATTTTTTTATATTATATTCATCGTCTTGTATCCATTCACTTTTTAGTTCAATTAAAGGTAAACCATTACTGTTAATGTACATTCTTTTTCAGATGATGTTTTTAGTTAGAATTTATTTTGCATCATCGTCAAATTCCGTATTTATCCGACGCGCATCTCGCGGTTCTTTAGTCGTGAAATGATCTCTAGTACCAACCGTTGACTGAAGAAATGTATAATAGTGCTGTAAAAAAAGTAACTATTCGTTACTCGAGTACTCGTTACTCATTCGGAACCGAAGTAACGAATACTGAATAGAATTATTAAACGGTTATTCGAGTACTCGTTTTTAATAACTAGTAGGTATAGGAACAGTACGATCAAATACGAATTATACGGGCAAACACGGGGCAAATTGTAGAATACAGACCCGGATTTGTTTTTTTACTCGCAAAATGCAAATATACCTAATACCTAACCAAAGATATACCTACACATATACCTATTACGTATAAACGAACGAGTACTCGAATAACGGATTCGAAGTAACGAGTATCGGACCTAAAAGTAACGAATCGGTACGATTACTTGAAAGTAACCGAATCTGACAGCTTGAATGTATAAAGACTCGCAGCCTTATATAAAAAATCATAGTCACCGCAGGATCCGAGATATAGGAGGCGCCATCGTATATTTAGGATCCGAGATTTCAGTTCATTGCTAGCAGTTGTAGTGTTTGCATCGTATGTATACGCATCGAGCAGTGGTTACGCTTAGTCATACCGCTCTCTTTGCAGTTCAAATGACGATGATTTAACTATCGATTTAAATAAATCGCGTTTACCCAAACATCTACCAAGAGATACCATTAATGGTGGGAATTCTAGTTATTTTTTATGAATTAAGGGACCAACTTGCGATGTATTGGTGTGCTACACCTAATAAAAAAAACTAAAAAGGCCGTTTCAAATTCACAATTTTATTGAAAATTGGTGTAATATTTATTAGCAAACAGTGACGGATTAAGAATCGTCGGGGCCCTAGGCGGCAGAGTCACTTTGGGGCTCCTAGGTAGTCAAACCAAACCAGAAAACCATTTTTGAAACGCTTTATAATAATAATATTAATCAAATAAAATGTCTGTGCTTTTGGTCTCTTTGGGGCCCCCACGCGGGCTCGGGGCCCTAGGCGGCCGCCTACTCCGTCTAGCTTTTAAGCCGCCACTGTTAGCAAATGAAGTTAAATAGTTTTAATGAAACGAAAAACCGATTTGGTAATCCCTTTTAAGTCACCTTTTAAAGAATATCAACTGCAAAACACGATAAAACAGTTATAGACATTTATAAACATAACAAAAATTCTGTTTTGCTTCTTGTGCAAGTATCAAATTACCGGCGCCGGCGGTTTTGAATTTGTAATCTGCTAAAATTATTGTTCACTTGGCGATTTGATTATTTACTTATGAGTTTTTTGTTTTTACATTCTAGTTGATTGTAGAATAATTATAGTGCCATAAAGTTCGCGATGTTCGATCGATTCCATTTTTCAATCAATTAATAAAAAAAAAATTGGCCAGAAAAATCTATTCTAAAAATCGCTTTATTAGAGTACAAAAATTTTTAATTATTTAAATCACCATTCCTACTTTATATTAGGCCTATCGTCTATCGATACATATCGATATTTCGATACGTATCGAAATGTCGATATTTCGATAGTTATCGATATTACGATACGTATCGATATTCTGATACGTATCGATATTCTGATACGTATCGATACGAATTGCGTATCGATATTCGATTCGATGTATCGTATCGCCCACCACTATTTATAATATAGAAGTAGTACAATTGAACTAGTTCGTTCAGGAACTACACGTCACTAGTTACTATTACTAGTTTCAGCACTTTATAAATGGAATCTCCTACCAAAGCTTTATTGAAAAGAAATTATAAAATACTGTAAAGTAAATTAAAACAGCAGAGAAAAAATACAAAGCCAAACTCTAGCAAACGTATAGATTGAAGAAAAAAATTCAACTTGTCAAATTACATACCGTTTACCTACTTAAAAAATTTTATGTCAGTCAACGGTATCTAGCAAATACAACAAACGATTATTTTGAAGAGTTATCTTATTACTTTCCAAGCATTCCAGTCTTATCTTTTTAGTTTGCGTTGAAAACAACCGTGTCGCGACTATCTAAGAGTGAAGTTTGTTGGCAGCGGGGTGCAGAGAGCCACAAAAGTGAGATAGTAATACGGTACGATTTTTAACATGAGCCTTGTGAGTCTTTATACATTTCTTCAGTCAACGGTACCAACATTAAATTTAATGTACGTTACTCTTTTCGAAAGTGTAATAGCATAACTCGCTCACATGCAACTCTCGGCCATGTGGTCTTACGTCGCATTAACGTTGGTTATGCTATGTTTGACTTTCGACGCTTGTTACATAAATTACTATTAATTTTAAAATTATGTCATTCGTTAGCATTAGCAGAATGCGTTTAAACCTTGATGTCACCACCGACTCTTAAGAGTTCAAGCAATCATTTTTTTTAAATCTTTTCTTTTATAAAAATGGATTTTTTCACAAGTCACAAGCATTTCTTCCGTTTGTAAGGGTTAACTAAATCCAATAACTCTTGTTACGGTTGTGAACCCTAAAGACTTCAAATAAAAATCATATTACATATTCAGTACATTCCATATTGTCTCTCTACACAAAAACTTTGAATCTACTACTTTTAAGAATTTTTTGCACCATGAACGGAACTTTTACTTCAAAATTTAAATTTTTTTAAAAAGTTTCAGCTCTTGTACTTTACCTTTTTTCAGTACAAAAAAAGAGTTCTTTTTTATTAGGTTGAAATTGAAATTTAAAGAACGTGTATTGCAGGAACAGCAGAGTTATAGCCATTTACCTTATTAGAAAAAACGATGTGTTTTTTATACATCATAGATTTACTTTAACTTTTCAACTAATGTTGTAGAATTTCAGGTCTCTGGATTACAAGAAAAAATATTTAATACAAAGTAACTGTTGTGGAGGCTAATATCTAACACATTTCACAAAGTTTGGATATTATAACTTTAACATAACGTAACATAAAACTCATTTAGGTTTGCCAGTAGATTAGGTTTTTGTTTGTATACTTTAACTTTTTTTTCGTACTCGTAAAATGTAAATAAGACAGATGGTGTTCTTGAAAAAAATGTAATAATAGGTATATTTTTTACATATTTATTTAGTCTAGGTCTACGTATACACTGCGCGATGCGACTCCTCTTTTATATCAAATTTAAAAATTCAGTGTAAAGCGTAAAGAAAAGAATAATTTAACTACAAATAGTCTTTCGACTTTAACAGTCTAGCATTTTTTTACTTAAAAGGTTAATTATTTAACGAATTTTATTGAGCATGTAGTTTTAGATAATGATTTTTCTAGTTACTCACTTTAAACCGTAAATTCAGATTTAATCAAGTTACTTAATCAGCGGAATCATAGTCAGAAACTTGAGCATTTAAACGTTGATCTGCACTCTGAAAAACGGAAACGTCTAGCATAAGTTCCGAATGGGTTAGTTTTTTTTTCAAGTTTGTTACTGTTTCTTTTTGTGTAGGTTATTAAAACCATTTTGCTAACAACGATTGATTTATAAGCGCATGTTCAAATAAGTATCAATATTTTTTCTAATTTTATAAATATAAATATTCAAGTAATCAATACAACTAACCCTATACAAAAACATTACGCTATCTATAAATAGGTATACTCGTGGTTTTCAGTACTTTACAATCATTAGTTTATTTTGATTTCAATATACGTATTAGCAGTATTAGTAATTGTGAAAATGAACCGTTTTGACTTGACTTTTATAATCGAGCTCTGTTTATTTGTACATGCTGTTGGGTAAGTTATCAGTTTTTTTACATTAAATAAAGCTTTACATGGAGATAATACTGTGGATTATAAATTTAATTTTTATGTTTTTCATATATTTTTAAAGCAATTTATTTTATTAGGATATTATATAAATAAATTTATTGTGTTCTCATGTAATCAAATTTCACGCTTCGTTTATTATTAAGTAATTTAATGTTATGTATTTGTTTTATTTTTGAAAATTAAGTGTCGCAAAAACTGTTTCTAACGTAAATCTTATTATGGATATCACGAAACAGGACGTACTTGTCGTCAAGTAGTGAGATTAGGTCACTAAAAGGCTGGTTCAATGCAGTTTTTAACTATGTAATAGCTCAGATTAAGGATATCCTCAAGACAATTGTCATTATTTTATGTTCTATGGGAACTAGCTAAAGTGTGTTTCAAAACTACGCGAAATTAAAAATTTTTATTTTATCGCGTCTGTATTCTAATGAAATATTTATTGAAAAATTGCGTATTTTCAAGTGAGCAAATTGCGTTTTCTAGTAGGCATGTTCTTACTTGAAATTAAATTTTTTAAATGTTTCATTAGTAGAAAATCTTGAATTTCAATTCCAAGTTAGTGTATGCACTTTTAATTTATGTGCTGTGTATAGAGTTGCCCAAACGTAAAAGTTGAACCTACACCATATTATTCGATTATCAGAGTCATAATTTATTGTGTTTAAAAATTAAGAAATCCGCATTTTGATAGTAGAATATTCTTGATATTAGTATTTTAAGTATTTTTATAGAAAAGCACATAAATAAATATAATAGCAATGATAAACATACCTATAATCATTTTTACACATACATAATATAAGTTTTGATAATTTTTTTTTGTAAAATAATTTGTTGATGTATAGAAAAAATATACAGAATTTTAAGTGAATGTTAAAAAAGCATTGCGATGAAAAAGCTTATCTTATCACGCCAATCTGCTGCGTTTAAACGGTTTTTACGAAAAAAATCGCGTTTATCTGTTGGTAACAAATAATTTTTTTTTGTAAATTCTGAGTTTGATTAAGGGAAACATTGAATAATGTTTGGTTGAGATTTCAATAAATGACATTTATTATTTATCGATTTCCTTAAATTCATAACCGAAAATTTTTTTAGTTTTTGAGTTAATGGTTTATAACAAACAAGATTGTTAAGACAGAGTGAAGCAAACAATCTGCACACCTCTTTAGTAAGCGAATAAATTTGGTTGAGATTTTTATATTTTTAACAAGTTAGCTTATTTTAATATACGCGACAAATTCAACCTCACGTTTTCTGATTAAATTTGTTCGTTTTCAACGCGAGAGACTGAGAAACCAGGAACCAATGACTCTATACGGAAATAAAACATTTCATAGGGAAACGTATATGTACTTTATAGAAAACTATTTTTAATTTTGACACAGGTTTTTTTTTTGTTTGTTTTGAAATAACTAGTTTAAAATGCAAAGCACAACTAATACTTTTGTATGACCACTTTTTACAGCATATGGAATATCATACTCAACCAATGTATTCAAAAAAGCTCTGGCCGGACATATCGCCGGTCGGATACAACGCCGAATCTGTGGTTATCATCGCCGAAAAAGTGCCGTTGACACAACGCCAATTCACATATCTATTTTGGTAAAGTTGAGAGTTTGGAAAATTTGGTTTTGACGCCCTGTGTCTTCTGCAGTGGCGGCTCGTGAGGTCAGGCTTAGGATGGGCTACGTGGGCAATGTATATGGCGTGAAGAAACTTGATGCTTTTTTTATTTAAATGATTCAAGTTTGTACCCGCATGGAAAATAAAACATTTAAATTTGTCATACTTGAATTTACATTATAAAAATTAAAAAAACTGTCCGGGTTTGCAGTTTAAAAATTTGGTGTTTGAAACCTATTTGTCCCGGTTTTGTGATTTTACAAATGGCAGACCTATTAAAGACCGGAAAAAAGCATTTTTAATTTTTGTTTTGTGTAAACTGAGGTTTAATGTTAATAAAGCTACTAAACGACGATTTTTTCGGACACTCATTGCTGATTAACAATAAACGTAAAATAATATTATTTGGATATGTGTAGACGTTCAAAAATACTAGTATCATCTATTATGATTTAACGGATATGTTACTTCATTGTATTGTTTTCTTTTCGATAAAACTGTCAACTTTCAACGACAGGCTTACAAATTAATTTAAAAAAAAATTGTACAGTACCTTTTTTTGCATTTTTCGAAAGTTACGTACGACAAATATATCGTTTCACTTACAATACGTCGTGCAACTCCGACCGCTTCATGATTACTGAATTGAAACCATCGCGGGCTACAAACGCGAGAGCCCTTTCACATGTTAAAACTGTATATGAAATCTTGTAGTGGGGGTCGCGACGTCGCGTTAGAATGCTCTGCTACATATACAGTCATGGGCTGAAATAATTGTAGCCCCAATATAAAGAAATTACCTATTTAATATACGTTGCTTTGAACGACAACCATATTAAATTAATGTTTTAGAGTAATAAGTATATGCTATTTATACTCTATGAATACGTTTAAATATTTTAATTCCTAATAATTTGTAGTTTTTTTGTTTTAATAAACGTCTGGGGGGCTCGTGCCCTAGAGCCTTTATGGACCAGCCGCCACTGGTCTTCTGCTTTTCGGCGTTTTGACCGCGTTCGGCGGTTTGTCCACAAGATTATTTTCGACGTTTTGTTTACGGTACTTTTTTTTACAATAAATATAAAAAAA
Organism: Aquatica leii; assembly: GCA_035610365.1. Taxonomy (NCBI): domain Eukaryota; kingdom Metazoa; phylum Arthropoda; class Insecta; order Coleoptera; family Lampyridae; genus Aquatica; species Aquatica leii. Next base: position 108,493,972 of record CM069432.1, read on the forward strand.
AATTAGTCGTAATAGTTTTTCTAAATATTTAAGGCAATTTCATATGTTATCTAAGTATGTGTAAATATTATAATACAATCAACACTTTAGTTTATTTGAACTTGTGTCGATATCATCATCGTCTTCGGTTGCTCTTATTTGTCGGGGTGCATTTAATCTATAGTAAAATACATACTGTAACGATTATTAAAACTAATTTATTTATACTAAAAAATATCACTTACACGAAAGTTAAAGTCCGCGGATAACTTCAGTTTAACACTTATTGTTTACATTAAAGTCACTCACGATTTAGTGCGTCGTATTTATCTCGCCGACTTCGAATTACTGAGATAACTGACCTATGATTCATTTGTGTCGCTTTTATATAATTTGGCCATCCGTCGAGAATCTTCTATATTCTTTCGTGAACGTTCTAGACGTGAATAGTAGCTTTGTGAATGCTCTCGAAGCTTAACGTTTCAATACTTTGGTCAACGCTTCGGTTTAATACTATCCAAGAAATTGCTGACTAACTATAAATAAATATTTTTTTTTGTTTTGTTTTATATTATTTTTTTCAATAAACAAAACAAAATGTCAATATTGAATTAAGTTTTATCGTGCTATGATTAGATACGAATTACACAGAACATGGAATTTATCCACATACAGTAATAGTTTCCAAATTTAGTTTTATCGCCCGTATAATAAATACTAAGTACATAATTTCTGAACCTGCAAATATTTGTAGGTACTTACTTCGAATTAATCTTAACGCAGATTTAAACATAGGTACAGATATAATGTGGCTATATTATATCTGTGTAGAGAAAGACTTATCATTTACACATTTAGCTATTGTTATGATACGGATGCGGAAGAGAATTGTTTAAATTATTTAAAACTAGATGTCTACAGTGCGTTGTATGAACAGTTTTCGTCTAATGATATGTTAGACTATATGTTTCTGTATATTCTACCATTTATACCCGAAATTGAATATATTTTGTAATTTATCGACTGCATTAATGTGTAGGATACTGTTGTAATGTAAACTTAATGAATCTGGCAACGTCGAACATTTTAATAGCATGCCAACCAACTTCATAAGTAATACATATAAAATGTCGACCATTGTATTACCATGTACTATAAGATAAGTTGTATTTAATAAATCACAGTACATCAATGATAGTTATTGATAAGAAACATAACCATAAAACATGGCGCTGCGAACTACGCGAAATAATTACTATTTTTAATAAAAGTAAGATTAGAAGCACATGTAAAATGGAATTCAAACCACCTAAAAATTTAATACTGGAAGGTGATGTAGAAGCCAACTGGAGAAAATGTATGCAAAGTTATAATATTTACTTAAAAGCAAGTGACAAATCTCAAGAACCGTCAGAAAAAAGGCTGCAATGCTACTCAATTGCATAGGCGACGATGCTCTTGAACTTTTTAATACATGTAATTTAAAAGCAGAAGATGAAAACGACGAAACTAAAATAATTACTGCATTTGAAACTTATTTCGAACCACAAAAAAACGTAATTTAGAATAGATACATATTTTACAACAGAAGTCAAGGTAAAAATGAAACATTGGATTCATTTTTAAGACATTAAATCGTTAGTTAGCATTTCTACCTTACATTAAAAACGTCACAGATAAAATAAGCAAAATTCTGTTACGAAATAATATCAAAACTGTTTACTACAAATAAGAAAATCAGCTCTGTACTAGAATCTCCTAAAGAACGTATCCTACTTGAAGCACCAGGAGTATATGAAGTTCCATGCAGCATGTGCAATAAGACTTATGTTGGTCAAACTAATAGACGGATTGCAGCAAGACTAGAAGAACATAAACTTGCAGTTAGACAAGAACTTTCCTCATCTAAACAAATATCTGGCATTGCCTTCCGTATTATCAACAGTAGGTTCCGGTAATATTGCAACAATATCTCCAAATTCCACTCTGAATTCATAATTTGCTTCTACTTTAAACGCTGTTTTCTCTGTGTTCAAAGATTTCACACCCAGCACTTCGATTTCATCATCTCCAACATTAGTATTCTACACTACAGCGACATAACAATAACTTACGGTTTTTTGCATCCCACCTAGTACTTTCTCTACTAAGTACATTCATTTTTTTATCTCATCTCTATTTACCTCCAAATATTCTGTTTCGTCCTTGTCTTGTAGAATTGTTAAAATATTATCGGAATCATTGTTATCAGAGTTATCATTTGTTACAGGAACGCTGAGCAGTTACCCTTTCTCCCGGTTCAACAACTAGTTTTTTTCTTTTTATTGTTACGCTTAGATGGCACGTTAGAAAATCCTTGCTTTTTTAATTAATCAGTATGCATATTTTGCATTAAATCCCATCTTTTCAGCACGATAATTTATATAAGTTGGCAATAAGACGCCTGACGCTGATCCACATATCATTATGAAAGTGGTCGATTTTGTCAAGTTACAAACTGTTTTGGGATATTTTACTCCACGTCGATAAAAGAGTTTTTTCCATCCAGGATCGTCTTGTAAATTAGTTTCATCATAGTTCTATATATTTATATTGGAAGCGGAACTTTCATTTAATGTTGTTTATGAATTATTAAAATATTCAATTAAAACATCTCGGGATACCTCAGAACGTGACCTTTTAATGTTAGCGGCAAGTTTTTGTGTGACTCGATTTTTATGTCTTTTTAGAAGAGAATAGGTACACCCAATCAACCCCTGGGAGATTATTTTTGGATTTAGCAACGGTTCTTCCTTGCATGTCCAACAAGTTTCTTGCGATATGTCTTACGTCTGTTAAGTTAAGTAGGAATCTCCATGCTCGGCATAGGCAATCAATAATAGATTTTTCTTCATTTAAATTAAATATCGTAACCCCACCATCCCACCATGAGTTCTAATATGCCGCCCGTGATATCGGTTGTATAATGTGCCTTAAGGAATTTTATATTCTTTCGACGCTTTTCTCAAACTCCAGCCATCGTCAATGACTTTTTTTTAATGCATTATCAATGCTTTCAAGATTATAATCTTTATAGCTGCATGCCTCAAGTTTCCTGTTGTACGATCTTGGCATTTTCAATATCTACAATTAAATTGGTTTGCCAGTGTACAAATTATTAATTATAATATCTGTTTTACCATTAATGATACACTTTTTCACTTTATCAACCTTCAAAACGCGTGATCTATGTCACCCACGAATCAACATTTAAAATACACGTTAAACTGCTATCATAATAACACTATAAATAAGCTTACTATCGTTCAAGTTATTTTTACGATTTTCTCAAGAAAATTGGCATTGATGGACGGAAATTCAAAATGGGACACAAAGTTTGAGAGCGGTAAAATTTATATTAAAAACGCTTACCTTTTTAATTTGAGATTTGGAATAAAATTTATAATACTTTAATAGTTATTTTTAATTTAGTGATAAATAGAAAAACTGTACTGTGATAAATAATACACGGTATTGTATTTCTTATAAAGTATTTATAATGTGTTGTGTTATGATGGTATTAGAATATAGTACTTGCACTGTGATATCCTTTTTCCTCACTTGTCTTTCGAAGATAAACAGTCGCAACTACAACGTTCAAATATATTGATTAATACCAACTATAATATTTGTTCTAACTAAAAATCGTTTTTATTTTGGAATTCTTTTTTTTATCTTTTGCAAAGAGGCTTCCTTCGGTGGAGAAATCTGAATGCTATTTGGTTCAGATAGAATTTCAAACTTGAATTTTATTTATTTATTTTTTTTCTTCTAATTGAAAGTCAGTTTCCACCAACAGATTGAAACTTATGGTCGTGGTTAATATTGTTATTAGTATGTTATTTGTTTAATTTGGTTTATATAGAATTTTAAACTTAAATTTTATTTTTTGGTTTTACAGTATATTGACTTTCGAAATTTTTCTTATTTGCTGATCCATAAAAAAATTATTAAATAATAAATAATTTATATTGTTATAGATAGTGTTATTACGTTTATGGTTCATATGATTTTTATATAAAGTACATATTTCTAGGATTTTTAAGTATAAACGATGTAGTAAGGTATTCCTGTTTTACTGTTTGACGTCACTGGTCGTTAGCGTAACTTCTGACATTTTCTCTATTCATTCATTCATTATCTAAAATTTCTAAACACAATAGGCAACTAGATTTATCAGAGCTTTTATTGAAAACACATCGAATGGTGCAAAAAACGATTAGCTATAGTACATTCTAATACTATTCGATAGGTAATTAAAAAGTGCATTTTCTGGTAAATTAAAATTATGGTGTTCTATTTAAGCTAATAAAGTTATAGCCACTTAAATTTCTTAATTGATAGGTTTTAATTTTTGGACATCCTATATACGATGTAATGTGTGTTATAATTGGGATGCAAAATATTATCTACTTTTACACTTCACTGTAAATTTTGCTCCCATCACTTAGATACTTCTTAAGTATTTCAAACATGAAAATTAGGTTATATTTTGACATAATTAAGAGTATTAAAAAAAACCTAACTTTAGATCTCATAAAGTTTATTAAAACACGCCCTTATTTTGATCGGAGAATCTAAAAATGTAATAATATACAGAGGGTTTTATTTAAAAAACACAACTTTGATTGTATAACATAATTATAATTTAGAAAAATTCACCATAATAGACCTCATATATTTCAACGGTGGAACTTTTCCTCTTCCTGTGATAGTAAATTGTCTATACCGTTAACTTTTATCAATCGTTGGTAACTACTCTTGAAATGCAGGCATCTAACATTTTTTCCTTCTGTTTGCTGACGTGCGTACTATATTAACGTAAAGATGTTTCTTGTGTTTTACAACTTTATCGGATTTGTTTGATTCCTTTTATAGTGTGTGCAGAAATACTTTGTATTTTTGCATCCGTCGATCTTAGGATTTGCTTAGAGCTTACTGTTTCTGGCGTATATGTCATTATTACTCTCACACACCAGTTCTGTATACATCTTACTTTTGGTGTTTATTTTCTCGAATTGTTGGAAGTAAAATTTTATAACATTCATTTATGTTTTTGTTTCTTGGTGCATTAATTTTTTGTTTCTTTAGTTTTGTGTTATTCGTTACTTCCGTCGAAGTAATTTGTTTTTATTTATATTTAAATCGTTTTGTTGGTAGTTTTACACTCTTCAGTAATTAGTTTTAAAATCAGTGTTTATTTTTTTAATGAATGACTGAATCGAATAATTTAATTAATACTAGAACCGCTGAAAATTTAATCTGCCTATAACTGCGTGGACCAGTCAAAACCATCGGAATTAAGAAACACTGTTATTTAAGTTATTATTTGAAGTTATGACAAAAGAAATGTCTGTTTGTAATCCTTGCTCAGTAAAAACAGACATGTGTAGACTACTAAGAATAACATTTTTATTTGTTTTCCTTTAGTACAAATATTGTCTTTCTATTTAAGAACGGTGGTTTTATAAAAACTTCCTGTGCTATTTTTTTTATAATGTTTGGAATTTCTTTTCTGCATTTGTTCATGATACCAACAATTGTAGTGTTGCGTTTTTGTTAGTGTGGCACAATTTCAAGCTTGTTAAAAAATTATCTGTTGCAAAATCACTTTAATTTTAGCAGTTTCAGTATAACATACCCGAAAAGTGGTTGATCATCAGTTTATTGTATCATTCTTTCCTAAATATGGAAAACCATTCAAAACGTATTTTGCCTTAGTATCCACAGCTAACCAAAATTTTAACTCAATTTGTTTAGCTTTAGTAGCAAACAGCTATTCATCACTCGTAATATTTTCACCTGGAGTATAACACAGCTTGCAAGTTATCAATAAACTTGTGCTATATTTGGGTAGACATAGCAAATTTGTCAACATTTAATCGTTGGCTTTGTGTTAATTTAATATTGAATTTCAACTAGTTCAATATGTCTGTAAACCGATCTCTAGCCATTGTTTGTTTGAAAAACGGTGATTCCTAAGTATTGTCCCACAAGCTATCAACTTCTAAACTTCTAGCCCAGTATGTATGTACCCTGTGCATGTAAAATAGCCATGAAAGCATACAATTCTTTAGAACATAATGTTCAGTCAGGGTTTTTTAGTTCTCTCCTCGCTTTAATTTCTGTGCATTCTATTATCAACGTAGTCATAGAGGGATCAACAAATAATCTCTAAAAAAAACTTAACTTTTCAAGGCGTAATGTGTTGGTCCAGGTTTGTCTCGTAAATTATTGCGCTAGGGTACTTTTCCAAGATTATTGACATTAGTACCTATCGTTTTCACTGGGATCTAGCCCGTGAAGTATGCTTGAATCCTACAATTAAGAAACATGTTTTTTGCGGATGGTAGAACCAGATTGTCTTTTTCTGCGTAGCTTTTTTTTGTTTGTTTGAAGTCAGTTTCATCACTGCCATTATAGTACTACCGTCACTTTCATCATCACTTGAAACATTGTTGAAACATAAAAGTCTATTTGATTCACTATTTGACTTGCTTTCATTTTCGTAAGTAAATTTGGACAGAGCTTTTAGTTGACCCAAATAAAGTAGAGCTTGTTCAGCTGGACAACATTTTTTACATTGATAGTATCAAGTTTGTAAAATGTAAAGCATTTTCTATATATTTAGCTCATAAAACTAACTTTCTCCAAGCTTTATTAAAACCGTAGGCTTGCACATATAAGTACTATGTAATTGTTGGCGTACGACGGAAAGTCACATTATATATACCTAAAGATAACTGGATTGTCAATATCTCATTATCATTAGTTCTCATTATCTATAATTGCACTTTATTGCTGTTGAAAATTAAATTGCATTAAAAAAAATGCTTAATTACGTTAAGTTTTGCGGTCATAATGACAGGTAATAGCAGTTCTAGGAATAAAAATTGATGTAATCCAAAGAAAGGTACAATTACATGAAATTATTTTACTTATATGTTATCACACTAGTTTTAGAAGAATTCATAAAGTTCCAACTTGATTACACTAAAAATAATCAAAATATAAACAAATAAAAATTTAAATCGGTCAAAATGATGGATTCTAATGTTAAGGCAAAAAAAAGAAACAAACGTTTTCTGTATTTGTAGATTTGAAATATAATCACTGGAACAAAAATGAAACAAAATTTTAAGTATTTTGAATGTAAGTATAATGTTATAATGCGATTTTGATTTACAGCAGGTAATAAGGTTTAAAAAAAACGGTACAATTGACCATTAATAAATATATCCACGGGGATCTATTGTGTATTAGAACTTGTCCACGTAAAATTGGAAACGTCAACCGTTTTTCGCGCATCTAATATAATACGAACATTTTTGTTAGCGATGTAACATCCTTATCTAACTATTATCTATTGTAAAAGGAGTGTTAAATGATTGGAAACTAAAATTGCATTGGTTAACATTTATCTCTAAAGGAGATTACTTATGAATAGGTCGCAACTTAAAATCCAGTGGTGTGTATTGTAATTCTAAAACATTTAAAAATTAATTAGTACATACATATGAATAATTCGGTTATTATGATTTTTATTAACAAGTTTTTTGTAACAAAAAATGCTGTTTGTCGGGACAAATTTATTATGATGCGCATGCTTATCTTATCTACGAAATATGCAATGTGTTTGAAAAAGATACAAGTGGCGATTTCGGTGAAAAGATGTTTTGACCAAATCTCTTTACAAATTATCGAAGAATGTACTTTCACAGCAAATCTATTACTTTTCAAGAGTACCTACTAATTTTTAAAAATAAACAATGCGAAAAGAGGTGTTAAGAAACTGAAACGCATGATCGTACGCTACTGTAGTCTAATCTCCACTAAATGCATAAATGCATTCTTGCGTCGATCTTCTTTTTAGCTCGTTATAGTTATGATTGCTTTCCCGAACGGTATAAAGTTGAATTTACACATTTACTAAATTTCAAGTTTGCAATTAACTACTAACAAGATGATGTCTGAAGCGACATGGATTAAATATACTTATTCTCGTATCTCGTTAACGATATAACTTTTAATTGAAAGTCAGTTTTCAAAATTATTAAAATAGATAACAATATGTGCTTATTCATGATTGATGTTTGAAATAGCTTGAATTGTTTGTAAACAAAAAAAGTCTCAAAGTTTTAAAATATGTGATAAGTTGGAAGGGCGAAATTATTAAACGTAAGTTAGCTAAACAAGAGATAATTGCATCATGAATAAAAGGCAGCTTAATTTAAAATTAACTGCTTCTATTATGATATCCACTCGACCAAATTAACTTCATTAGTACCACACCGGGAATAGGAAAGATACCAAGGTTGTACATCATGTGTTCAATAGAAGAACCACGCACATCCCTTAAGTATGTATGTGTATCATGAATATATAATTTATAATTACATACATATACTTAACTTTAAAACTTAAACTAATCGTGTACACACTCGGTTAATTTTTTAAGTTTGCGTTTTAAAAAATAACTTATAAGTGCAGTTTTCAAATTAATTAAATTACTATAAATTTCGTAAATCATAATTTTACGGTTATGTTTTTTAAAAAATATTTTCAAAAGGTTTTTAGCTTAATGTAATGTAGTGTGTCTACATATGCTAATGATATTTTAGATTTCTAGTTATAATCTTTAGTGGCAATAAATCGCGTAAGAAGCAAACATGACAAGCGATTTTTCTTTTACATTTGTTGGTTCTAGTAAATATTCTTAAGAAAAAGTCGAGTATCATTATTTTGTTAAAATTAAAAAGTACACTAAAGTAGATATGAACCTTTATTTCTGTTTAAAAGTATTTATATATTTTGTGTAAATATCTTATTTTAATGTAACATTTTAAATGCGTTTTGTTAACCGCGGTTAATTACTGCTTTACTTATGTATATATGATAAAGAAAAAATCTCCTATTGTCTATTTTACTATGCAGTTTTTCGCAGAATAACACATGTATTAAAATATTACATCGGTTTGGACAGTTTACAATACTTATCAGTTTTTAGTCTATATTATTGTATTTGTAGCCTTCATTTAGTTTACTTAATCATTGGTGTAATCTATAAACCGACTTTAAAAAAAAGAAGACGGTTCTCAATTCATTGTCATTATGTGCAGCGATCGTTCTTTACCGCGCTGACCAATTTTGATTATTCTTTTTTTATTAGGAGGGCACGTCAGGAGTGGTCATTTTAATTTGGTTCAATTCTAATGATGGGATTTACGAGAAACAAACTATCAAATTTATATAGACATGAAATTCCATTCAACGATGTGCATTTTCAAGGTTTTCAGTGATTTTAGTCACCTTTGATCATATATTTACTTTCGGGACACAGGTGCTTTTTTTAATACGTAATTGTATAGTTTCAAACTAAGGATTTGCGATATATTTTAAAAATAAAACTTGCTTGATTTTACTTAACAGCATTCTATATATTTTCTTTTACCATTGAGAGAATTCTTACTGCACATATATGTATATATTATATGTCAAACTTCCTATTTTTCCAAATTCTTATTATATCTAATTATTTATTCCTACAAAATATAAATAATATTGCGACACGACTGCTTTTTTTAGATGGTTTGTAGTTTTTTTTTTATATTATGTTGATAGTAAATTTATCTATAGTCTTATAGTTGTAATATATAGTTGTATAAGAATTTAGATGCGAGGTGGTCGCTAATGGTTGTGTTTGTATTCAAGTTGTTAACAAATTTTTCAAATTATGTCGTGGAATTACTATTCTCAAATAATTTAAGAACGTTGCACAAAATGTAGTTATTTTTAAATGTAACGTGACGTATAGTTTTGACGTTATACTAACACGTTATTACATTAAAACTACGTCAGAATTGTTTTGTACTAGTCGTATATATCTATTTTGTAATATTGTGTAAAACATTAGATTTAATTTTTATTTACATCTTTACCGATCAATTTTGAAACAAATATTTTTTATCTAGAGGACTTTGAAGATTGAAAGTTTATTTTCTGTTGTCAAATAACGCAATTTTAGTTAAATTCTTTGTATTGCAATCGTATTGTATAAAAATTTGTCTTGAAAACTATTAATGCAGATTGTTTATCTATTATATTGTTTTGTTTTTTATGATTTATTATTATTTACAATCTGTATATATACTATATATATAAGTACAGATAATGTTAAGTATGATAACAGGACGTGGTTATTGACATGTAAGGGCCATCCACTGAGTGCCTCTCTTTAGTTACTTAGTCAAAAACGTTATAATCTATAAGGTAAGTCTAGAGGTTTGAATTTTTTGAGTCTGTAAGTATGTAAACTGTTGTCTAGTTGGCCCATTGCGTAGTCGTTTGGATGATATGGCAGTTTATTTAAACAATTGACACTGTACTTCGTTATTTTTTTTGTTGAATTCATACTTAAGCCGCTTAAAATGTCCGCATTTCTTACAAAATAAGGCGTCTCACATATTGAGTTGGCTGCAATGCCCACTGTATGTTCAAATAGGTTCGAAAGCTACCTTGTAGACCCGCAGTTTATTTGAGAGACTTAACGTGGAATGACGGCCTAGCGTCCAGTAGTGTTTTTTAACCTTAAGGCTCAACTGTTTTCATAAATGGGTTCTCCACGTAAACCCTTTGTCTAAGTGCATTCCTTGGTACTTGATTTCTTGCACTTGGGTACGCGGGGCATTGTTGATCAAGACAGGTGGTGTGTTGTGTTTGCATTTGGTAAATGGGATGTGTGTGGGCTTCTTTTGATTAATTTTGATTTTTCATTTATGAGCCTATTTCTCTACTTCATTTAGATCTTGTGGAAGGGAAGTTGCAGTGACTGTTGAATCTTTATGTTTGACTAACACTACCTTATCATTGGCAAACGTAGGTGTAAGAGAGTGTCTGGTCGTGGGAAAAGTAGGTAAAGTATTGGACTTGCTGCTTTGATTGGGTGTAGGTTTGTACTTACTTGCCCGTATCTAACTTGGAAATATTTTTCTTCTAGGAAAGACTTGAGAATCGTAATATAATAACTGTGCGGCTTTGCTAAATATGTGGTTTGTTTATGGTAAGTATGAACGACAACACAGATTTGAATTGTAATTGTGAAATATTCTGTTTCTACTTTACATGTTTGTTTATTTCTGCTAGTTTTAATTGTTTTTTCGAATTTATTTTTTATTTTAACTATTGTTTTATTGTGTTATAGAAGGAATGACCATTTTTGCTCAGGACCTTTTAAAATTGCATCTACAATACATATTTGACAAACTAACTTTGCTTGTATTTTAGAAATGTAGCTATTTATTTATTGTCATTAAACCACATGCTTTAATATACATAAATACGCAGTGCACTAGAATGTACTTTTCTAAGTTTGTAGTTTTAAATCTGTGACGCTTATAAGTTAATAATAATTTCTAAGATCAAATGACCTTTCTACGTCATCAAATAAAGTTTGACGCCATGTACACGGAAGTTATCACACAAACTTTAGTTTGTGCCAATAATATGTATACAGCTACAAACTTTATGAATTCTCGAAACAATTTTTGTTTTCATTCAATTACACTAGAAGTATTTTGCCTGCAACAACGTCTGGTGGTATATCATGTTAAAATCCATGATTGCAAATGAATAAATAAATAATAAAACTAATTGTTGACTAGAACTTCTACCTTTCTAAGTCGTCTAACATTGAGATTTTTAATTGTATAATTGTTTTTACATTGCGTTACGGTTTACATTGTGACCTTACAATGCAAATTGTGTAAACTAATAATTATTAATGTAACCAATAGAATACATAATAAACCACGCAAAAGAAACTTGCATCAACTGTGAGCGGTTGTTGTCAAATGGCAAATAAGTGTTTAATGTTTGCACTTTTTGTGGTTTATTGCTGGTACGCGTTTGTTACTGGTCATTTGCAGAGGCAATTTGGGTATTTATATTGATAACTTATTCTTGTTACTAAACCAAACAACAGTAAGTATAGAATAGCATATTATGTGAGAAAATAAGTGTGTCAAAATCCAGTTTTAACTATTATGGATTATTTGAAAAATGTTAATCTTGGTTTCTTTGTGAATGCGTTTGTATAACTTTTTTTACATTGTTGTGCATATTACCAGCATGTCAATAATATCGTTAGTTTATGGTGTTTCCGTTGTTTTTATTTATCAAATTCTATAAAACTTTATTTTTATTTACAGTTTAAACGGGGAAATTTTTAGGATAAATTTACCGTTTGTGTGTTTTAGGGGTCATTATCTCGGCAAACTATTAATGTTCCAGTTTTAATTGTTTAATACACGAGACCTGTTTTTAATTTAACGATTTGCAAACAAAACTAAAGTAACTTCATAACATTTTTGTAAGTTTTAGTTATCTTTATATCTTTTGATTTATATTCTATACTTATCCATACTCGTACTCTTGTAGCCTTACGTATATAATGGAATTGGTTGTTTCGGTTACTTCGTTTGTTCAATAAATGTTATAATAACAAATTCTGGTTGTGTACTTACCCATGCACTAAAAACATACAGTACAGTGAAGTGTGTGTAAAATGAATGATGTATTATACAAATTTTCAAATTCTTTTATCAAAGGTAAATAATAAATAAAGTACTATTGCAGTTTAGCGTATTCTTGCATAAACGTCAACGTTAAGTTATGCAATCATAAAATGTACGTTTTGTCATTGTAAACATACCTTATTTTTCGGAAGATTTTATTATTACTTGCGGATGCTTTGGCATATATCGCACTCAGCATGATTAAGAAATAAACATGTAAATATGGTATAATATAAAGTATAAGTAGGTAGATAAAAATAATTCTATTTGTGTGTAACTTTATTTGGGTTCGTATAATTTCGATATACTCTATGTGTTTCAATATAATCTTATTGTATCATTTTATCAAGAAAAACTTAAAACGTGTTTTCGTATTTGCAAAAAATATTTTATTTCAGGATACTCTAGTTTCGTATGATTGTTTTGGATAATTTTTAGAAAAGCTAAAAAGATTTAATTTGCTTAATATTGATTATGCTAATTCTATTTTAATGGTAAGGGTTAAAATGATAGATAATTTTAATCTAGAATTTTATTGCGAGTTCTAAGTATTTTGTACCCTATTGATTCTTAGATAATAACGTTAAATGACACTGTAAATCTTACAGTATCCACGTCTTATACCATCTACTTTATTCGCAATTACTTAAAGTAAAAGGTAGATATTTTCTCATTTATTTACAAATAGTGCTCTTAATTATTCTACACGTTGCCCTTTGCAAATTCGTACATAAATAATATTAATTCAAGCTACTTTTAATAAGTTTCTAAAAATAATATTTACGTTAGGATAGCACTTTTGCCAGGTCTTTTCATTTCTCTGTATATTTTTAGTGTACGGTATTCATTTTTACCGTATGAAATGTTTAAAATATATTTTTGACAATTTTGTTTTTTACATTTATGTTGTTTATTTTACAATGATACAGATTTTTGCATGTATAAATAACTATTTTTATAGTTAAATTTTAGTTAAATCGTATATTTTGCAGTGGTTTTTACGCTAATTTTATTTCGAGATATACCATTATAATAAACATGTTTACCGTTTTATTTATTGTGGCTCTTACAAATAAGGATACGTTGGCCAGTACCTCAATCACGATTAATTTGACTGATTAAATGTAGATACTTATTCTTTTTACAAAAACTATATTTTTATAGTCTATAAAAAGGAAATATTTTTACAATTACCTATTATAAGATTTTTTAGTTACTGTGTTTTATCATATTCTAAACTAATCACTACACTACCACAACAAAACATTATTAGATGGCAATTAAAAATCGATTTCTATACAAATAATTTTTCTTAAGGGTAACAAAATGTATTTATCATATTTCATTTATTCTTCATCGAACCACATAACCTTGTAGTTAATGTTTACATGCTTTTATTATACTACGTATCAGAAGCCTATGTTGAAAACAAATCTTACTACTTGCTGATCCCTACAGCCTACTTTTTAACACAAGTACAGTATTGCTTTAACATTGTACACATATAATGTTGCATAACATCTATACTACCTTTTACCATTTTATGTTAACTTCGAGAATACTTTTTATGATCACACTTTAAAAGGATATCAAGTTAAACCTAATAAAGGTGCTAACGGATTAATCAATATTTTTAACTAGATTTGACTATTTCTCGATAATCAATTTTTTAATGCCTACTATTTTCTTAAATTTTGTTTTAAATAATTTTAATAGATGATTTTACAGAACGATGCTAAAGGTTAAATCTCATCCAATATAATTTTTTGTAGTAAAAATTCTTGCGGGATATAAATACGTGTCAATGCTCTTCAAGTCGACATTTCTTTTTAAATAATATTAAAAAATTATTTTTAATTTTCTTAACCTATTATGTTATGGTTTCTATACTTTATTTATCTTCAGGACATTTAATCAAACATTAAAACGGAATTCAATATAATTTTATTCGGTTTATCTAAACTTTTATATTTATATGTATAATTTTATTGTAGTGGAAACTTTTTTTTATAATTGTGTTTCGATCTACTTGCTAATTTAAAACATCTTCTCGTAACATACGTAACAAAGATTGTCCTTCTCAATTGTTCTCTTGGAGGATAATTGGTTACATTACCACATACTTTATTATTTCTTTCTTTTCACTATAGACGACTTTGCGTTTTTCGATTTCTTAAACGCTAATTTTACATATTGTTGCTTAATTTCTTTTAATGTAAATGTATGTCGTAGTAGTAATGCAGAAACTCAATATACTGACTAAAATTAAAGTTCAAAGGCAACTAAAAGCAATGTTCAATTTGATGATTACGTAATCGAGCATGCTGGTAATGTTATGGCAGACTATTTGATCCTATAGTATAAATTTGATGTATACATTAGCGATATGTTTACTTTTTAATAATGTTAACTTAAAATTTGAATTTAAGATTATTTACTTTATTCAACAAAAAAGAAATTAAACCATATATTTTTTTAAAACAAAATTAACTTATGATATACTTTCTTAACTTATAACTTTTAAACTTGGTCAAAAAGGAAATTATGAAATTCGATTTATAGCCGACGAAGAATTGGACAGGAATTCAGATATTTCAGTATCATAAAATTATACGGGTGATAGTCAATATGAAATATCAGAATCGGATGATATGAGCTTACTGACGTAAATAATACTAAACTAGAACACAATTCAAGGAAAAGTGTGAAGTGTAAGAGTCAAAGAATAAAAGTATCTATGGGAATAAAGGTTATATTGCAGAAGACTAATTTGGGACCCATAGAAAAGGTTTAGTCACAGATCCACTCATATTTATAGACATTTCACGTAAATTAGAACAATTGGTCACAATTTTTTTGTTGTGCCTCCAAACTATAGATGGTATTCGGAATGGAAAGTGTATTGCATTATTGACTGTGTTTACAAAATAGTGACAAAGCATGATAAATATGACAATACTTATATATAACAGTCATTTACTTAAAAATATGAAATAAGTTATTGACAGTGGTTACAAAATAGTGACAATTATGTCATATTTGCAATATTACTTGATTTTATAAAATATAATAGAAAAAATGGTGTTTTTTCTAATTTGTGTATGTACATCTTACTATTAAAATTAGTTAGTATAAAAGATAGAATTTTAGTTAGATGGAAGTAGAAAACATTGAGATAAAACTATAGGAAAAAGTAAGGTAAATGGATACGTGTTCTATTACTATATTAAATAAAAACTACCATTTAGCAGTAAACAATCTGCGAAAGAACATGGACTTAAAGTTTAGTAGGACAACCCAGTAAGTGTAAATTTATTTTACACATTTTGTAAAATCACAGAATTTTCTTACATTCTGTGAAAATCGATGTTTATAAAGACAAATAAGCACATAATTTTATCAAGGCTACAATTAATTTATTGCGATCATTATAAAATGCAATTGACAGAAAAATATACAATATACATTATTTCATGTCATACGATTTGGTGCTAAATCTGCTCATCGAAAAAGAAAAAGTAATAAATTAAAACCAATAAATTAATTTTAGAAATATTTAATTAAAACAATATCAAAAGCATAAATCCTAGTTTTAATTTAACTGTAAACGAACAATTACTTAGTTTTTTTTCTAAAATCTGGTGCGACTACTGAAAAGAATCAAGAAATGTGTGTTGTTTTAAATCTGGCCAATGAGCTCAAGAGGACAAGATGTTACATGTTCACCCTAGACAAGTTAGAGGAAATGCTATGAAAAGGTACGATGTTAGAAACAATTAGAAAACATGAAAAAGAACTACTTTTTATGTAAAAATAAAGAGGGTTTTATTTTACCAAAGATACAACAGTTATATACATGCATAAAAGAATAAAAATAATAATAATATAATAAACCAAAGGTTGTACAGTTGATACATTAGCTTAAGTAATTGCAACATACATCACAAAAAGTGAAAGAAATCCTTGGTCAATGATTTTATTTTACAACTTGCTTGAAAAAAACTAATGGTTTTGTTCTATTACATTTTATATAGAAGAAGAGAGAAAGGAGAAACAACTGGTAACAGTTTCCACAAAATAAAAAGGAAATCGTTGTTATTAGAAATATTGAAAAGCTACACTACAAAAACACATTTGTAAATTTACACAACGCAACGTTGGTTATTTAAAGCCAAAAGCAGTATCGGTAAATATTACATGTACAATTTGTAATTTTACTGAAATTTACATAGATTTTGTAATTTTTTATACCAAATGATAATTGTAAATTTATAAGTAAATATCGTATATATGCATACCCAGCAGTGTATTTTTATTCTTTTATATGTTGTAAATGTACATCAATGCTTTACGTAATCTTACAGACAAATTGTAAACTTACATGTATGTCGATTATTTAAACCCAAGAGCAGTAGTAGTAATATTACATGTATGTTTTGTAATATTACCAAAGGCATGTAAATATGCATACACTCCAGTGTAATTTTTACCATTTTGTATGTTGTAAACATACATCAATGCATTACGTATTCTTACGTAAAAATTGTATGTTTACATATATTTATTACACCGTAAATTATTGTAAACTTTCAATGTTTCTAAACAAATTTACAGTTTCTCTGCTGTAATTTTACATGTTTTTATCATGTAATTGTAGGTATATTAAAATAAAAATTAAGATTTCACACAATGTAAATTTATTAAGAGAAACGAATAAAACAAAACATAGAGGTAACTACTGTATAAACTAAAAACTTAGCATTCATTAATGGAATATACTTAGATAAACAATTTGTTGCAAAAACGTTTTGTTGAGGCCCCAATAAACAAAGTTGATATACATACATATATACGAATAGATTCTAAGTAAATCCCATTAGCAGCACAGTAGAACATATACCATAACGTAAAATAACAGAACTTAATAGTAATAGTAAACGATTAAAAAAAAATCTTGATGTTCCAATAAGACATAATTTTTTTTTGGAACAAAACAAATATGCTAATTAAACTTAAAGTCTAAACGGTTTATAATTTCTTATCAAAATACATATGTATATAAAATTCTTATAAATAACAAACAAATACGAATAAAATTATTACCAACAGTTAATTTAATATTTTTGCTAAATTATTGATAAGATTTATTGCTTTTTTGGACGATGACACATTTTTTGATTTAGACCCAACATCAGGGTGTATTTTAAACATGTACCTTTGTATTGTCTCCACTTACTTCTTTAGCGTACTCCAAGTTAAGAATGAAGTAGAAAGAAAACATAACAACAAATGCTTCTGTAAAAGATTCCATTGTTTCTATTATGATGCGCCCTTCCATAGCAATTGAGTATTGCTTGGTGTCAAACCTTCCTATAAATTTACATCATATAAAATGTAAAAAAAACAAAACTAACTAAAATGTTTGATAGCTAATCTTAAAAAGTATATTTCAAACATAATAAACTGCAGTAACATTTATAAAAAAAACAGTTATAAGAAACTCACCATCAGTTTCAATGACGCACGGTTCTATTACTGATAATAGTTGATCTGCATTCTGGATTTTAAAAAAATGTTAAAATTAAAAAAAATAATTTATAGATAGGTACACCTCCAAATAAAATATTTTTGATTTTTCTTTATGGTGAAATGTCAGAATCTGTATAGTTAATATTTCTCTGCTGAGTACAGCATCGTCGATTAATGATTTAGGTTTTTTCCAAATTTTCTAAGTTTCTTACATTTTTTATTAAAAAGGGATTATATTCTCAAACTGACTGCCCGTTAGTTTTTTAAAATGCCATATGGCTACTTTTGGATTCAGCAAAATAATTGGTCATTCACTTGGTAGTGATGGTAAAAGATCTTTACAGTTATTTATGAAGTTTTTTTGTGCAGCGTACATTGTTTAGTTTTAATCATAAATACGTAAACTTACCCACATGATTTGATAAACCACAAATACAAACTTGATTTACAAACATCTGCAAACATACACTACAGACCTAACCCATGCTGAATAATATGAACACGTGAAAACTAAGAAGAAATGCGCGCGTCACGCATGTTACAGAATGCGTTGTAAATTTACATACACTATTATGATATTTTACAGGTTATTTAATAAATTTACATTTTCATTTGTATTATCACATACTTACACAAAATTCTACAATTTACTTGTAATTTTGCTTTATAATCGAGGCAATATACAAATAATCCTGTATAAATACAATATGAAACCAGTAGTCTGAAAATCGCATATTTGACTCATGTATAAAATACATTATTGTTTTGGTATATTTACTGGTACTTTTTATAGTGTAGACAAAAATGAATAGTTAGGAGTCTATACATAAGTGTATAGTATTTCCGAGGAAAACAGCAAGGATAATATGGACTATAGACTACTGAGTATACGTATTGTTATGAACTTATAACTTTTGAACTATTTACCCGATTATAAATGCTACTATTTTTACTAGTAGTATAAATAATTACAAAAAACTACTAACTACATATAACAATTAAATTAACTTCGAACATGTGTTTCGACAGCTAAGCTGTTATCATCAGCGAACTGACACTAAACCTAATGTTAAAACTAAAACTAATTAAATGCTGTAACTGTAAATTTAAACAAAAATTGTTGGTTTGAAAACAATGGGACGTCTGCAAGTGTGAATGAAACGAATCTATGTTTATCTTTTGGGGATGTTTAAAGTCTGTTCATTTTATAATGGTGTTAACTGTTAACAATTGTAAACTAAATTTTAAAGATTATTTACGTATATTACAAAAGTAATATACTAAAATTTTGGTTGCAAATTCTTTAATACAGTAAATAGTTTACAAAAGGGCATATTTTATTTTATGTTGAGTGTATAACACTATGCAAATTCTGTTTCACTTGAACTTGATAAACTGTTTTTATTATCATCGATAGAATGCCGTTTTATAATTGGATTTTTTAAAATTTTATTAAAGTGTTTTCAAAGCACGACTTTTGCTTATACAAAATAAAATTATTAGACAAAATATGTGGTTTGTATACCCACAAACATGATTATATCAAAATTCGTGACTATCTTTCTATTTCGTCAATTGTAAAAAAAAATGATCAATTTAGAGTATTTGAATTAAAAAGCTTATAGTTTTACTACTTTGTCAACGTCAAACATTTAAATCAACCTTTTTTTTATTTGTAACTTTATTCCTACTGATTAATTTGAATATACAAACTAACATTGGTGGTTTGAAAGTTTAATTTTTTTTTAAACGTTATAATTGCATTTCGTTAAATTTGTATCTGAATGCGGATAAATTTATTATTACCTTTGATATTACATAATTTTTTTGTGCTCTTAAAACATTTATTTATGTGATTTGTTTCCACTACAATTACTTTTACGGTACTGAAATAAAACTAAAACTGTTTCGTTAAGTAGAAATTTTTTTTATTTATGCTATACTATTATTTCCATAAAATTTGTTTAAATTTAACAGCATAAAATTGAATTTCTAATTTATAAAAACAAAATAAACCAACGTTAATCTAACAGAATCGCGTTCTATGAAAATTGTATTTTACGTCTACTATGTTTATTATACATCAAAAATCGTGGATTAAATACTGACGCTGATAACAATTCAAAGAATAAATCTTGTAGAATGGTTTTTGTTCTTTTGTTAAAGTTGAAAGAAAATGTTTGAAAACAAAAAGACGATAGTTTTAAATATTTTGTTCTCTATCAATAAGTGAAAAGTACTGATGTTGAATTCATCATGGTTTAATGTAAACTGGTAAAATTTGAGTCAAGTACAAGAAACGTTACAATTATTTTGCATCGATTTTAAAGGAATTCACTATTATTTGTACGTCCTTTTAACCAGAAAATTTCTTTTGTTAAGGTCGTTGCGTTAACGTGTTGTAAATAACGTCACTTATTGCAGCGCTGCATTTACACAAAACGCACTACTAATTATCATAACTTATAGTACGAATCAATTATTACGTCTGCTGATGTGAACTCGACTTCCGAAACGTGTTTGGAATGTGGAGCGTGGTTGTGGTGCTTGCTTTTGTGTGAAGATTATATCTTGTTGAAAGATTGCAATGACAAGCAAAATTGAAATTAAATTATAAGTTTGATTCAAATTTATTACGTGCTACTGCGTGTATAAAATTGAAATTTCAATCTAATTATAGTTATTTGCAATTAAAATGTTGTACTAATAAGATTACCTTTTAAGCGTATTGATTCAGCACTTGACCGTTATTTGTAGATAGTTGAACAATCTATTTTTTTAACTCGTAACATAGTTTTTATTAAGTAGGTATTATATTTCATTGGATAAAAGGATACAACAAATTGTCACACATTTGTAACAACAAAATTAAATGTTTAGATGAAAATCACTTACAAGTATTTGCTTTGCGAATGTACTATAAAATCCTTTTTTCTGCTGCCAACATCGCAAACGTCAATATTCGTTCGTAAGTATAGTTACGTAATGGGCGAAAAAAGCTTTAGGGTGGCAAAATGAAAACTAGAAATCCACATAAAACTAAGTGTTTAAAGTCAATTATTATATTAGAATGAGTATGCGACAGGTGGAAAAATCATTTTAAAAATCTTGAAATTCAAATACCAACAAAAAATAATGTACGTTACTATCGTCAAAAGTACCATAGAATAACTCACAAACATTCAATCCACTGCCGTGCGGCCTCGCGTCACATTAACGTTCGTTATGCTATCTCTTACTTTCGACCCTTGTTACGTAAATTACTATTTGTCAAATTTACATTTTACTTTAGTAACTATAAATTACTTTTAGCGGGTTGTACAAAAGATAATTGACCATTAATTGGAGTTTAATCTTTGATTAAAGTATCATTATATTTTAATTGGAGTTTAACGGTCATTTAACTATATTTTGCGTTGCACAAAACTATAATTTCCGATTAAACTCTTGTTAACAAAAGATTATCTAATTGGCGATATTTGGCTGATTAACCTATAATTAAAGTTTTTCAATAATAAAAAGTTCATGATTTACAGTCAAAACTAACTAATAAATTATAGCTACGTTTAATTCAAGTTTCGTTTAATACAAAATTATTAAAAAAATAATTATTAAACAAAAGTAATTATGTTGTTCCACTTGTCTTCTTCCTCGAGTAGCTTTAAAGACATCTTCGTAGCACAAGGTTTATACGAGATAAAGAAAATTTTTTTGAATTGTTAAACGACATTGATTTCAAGAAGAGGTTTCGTTTAAATAAGGCCACCATAATAAACTTGGTACATGCAATTAAAGATAGAATCGAACCAACAAGCTATCGAAACTAATCCTTTGATGCAAGAGTACAAATATTAATGCTCTATTCAGCATATCACAAATGAAATGGTCAGGCTCTGCCATCAATATAGAAAGATGTCTAGAACTACCGAACAGTTATTGGAAACAAAACGATTGTTCTTTCGCATTTCTGGTTTTCTACGTGTTGTGGGAGCTATCGATTGCACACATGTGCATATACCATCACCCGATAGTCTAAATGCTGAATCGTATCACAACAGAAAAGGATATTTTAGCATTAATGTTCAAGCGAGTTGCGATGCCGACTTAAAATTCATACATTTTATTGTTTATTGGCCAGGATCAGTACACAATAGTATCATTTTCAATAAATCTCTTCTTCCGATTGAATTTCGCAACGGTTACCTATTAGGTGATAGTGGATATTCATGTATTCCTCATCTGCTTACATCTGGCAAATGCCAGTGAAGTAGCATAAAGCAGAGCACATATTATGACAAGTAATACCATAGAAAGGTTTTTTGAAGTTTTGCAGAGAGGATTCCTTGCTTGGAATATGGTTACCGACTCTTAACTAGCACAACATTAATTGCAACAGTTCTTAATATACAAAATATATAAAAACAACAATTTTTTGTAATTTTTTATTTATAAAACTAATACTGTGCTTTATATTTTTTTAAACTTGATTAAATAATATTACTTCTTTCAGTAATTGACAGTTTATAATTTTTTGCTTTTGAAATTTTTCTTATAAATAACTCGGGAGGAGTTGCCACAGGTTCTGCAGTAAATAGAAGTGTGCGAAAGACAAGAATACGAGATAATCCAGGTTGAGGTTCAGCCACATAAAATTATTCTCATTTGCCCATTTTTACTAAGGATACAAATTAATATTAGATTTCACAGATCTGTTTTATCTTCAGTTTCATATATACACACAAAGTTTCAGGTATTTTGCTGTTCGGAGGCCTGTTTTAGTCGATGCATTACATTCGTTAGTGATGTTTGTTGACACCGAACATTTTTTTTCAAATATAAATTTTATAGAATTAGAAATTTTCTATCGGTAAATATTTTCCATAATGATAATATAACTATTTATAAGAAAACGTGAATAATATTGTAATACAATTGTAATACTCACTTTACTACAATATTTATTATTCTTTCTTGATTTAAGTAAATATTTGTAAATAATCTCCATTTTGATAGTCATTTTTGTTTCATAAACTGACATTAAAACGCGCGGTTGTCAAGTTGACTAGCAGTTGATGGTCGATTAACTAATGGACCGTTAATCATAGATTAAATTGTTTTGTGCAACGCAATTGAATGGTAATCAACCATCATCTTTAATCAACGATAGTAAATCACCAATTAACCAGACTTTTGTGCAACCCGCTATTTAATTAATAACCACACTGAACTAAAAAAAAGTATCGAATTAAAATAAATTTGAACAACTTGCATAGGTTTATGTTTATTATTAAAAAAAATTAATATTTGGTGGATCCACTCTTTACCTTTCTTACAGCAGAAATTTTTTTTTGCTAAAGATTCTATAAGCTTTTTACAGTTTTCGGAACTGATAACGTTTCACTCTAGTCGCAGGCGATTTTTAATTTCTTTCGATATTATTTTTCTGAAACTAAGCTATTATGCGGACATCTTTGTGGCAAGTTACATTGTCTGGTTGGAACTCCGTATCGCCAAAAGTTGTTATTTAGTTAATTTTGGATTCGCTTCGAAAAAAATGATGTTGCAGTTGTTTTAAAATCCTGCGAACCCTTGCAATCAGCACTGTCGTCTGCAAGGAACGTACATATTTAATAATCAGTGTACTACCAGAGCTATATAGACATACCCATCCTTTAACATCTCACAAGTCTTTGTCTCTTTAAAGCTAATAAACTAGTGTTCGATTTGCGTTTGAAGTTAGACAACGGGAGTAGATCAATCCCACGAGGATGCCATAAGAATGTAAATGTTTAAGTATGAACCAAAATAAACAAAAGTCTTAATAAACATAAGTTCTCTTTTTTATTTTGCAAAAATTTGCATTTTCTTATCATAGTTTGCTGTTGTTGTCAGTGCATAAGTTTTCGTTTACTATAGCTTGTTACTCTAACGCAGAACTGGCTACATGTGCTGCTTACTTAAACTTTCTGCAGAACAGTGATCTTTTGGATGACATTCCTTTAGACCAAAAGCAGCAAATGTGGTTACACTATAACTCCAGCTTATTTTTCGATTGCCATTTACACTTTTCTACGTAGGTAGGATGGGATAGATTTCTTTCTTTGAAAATTTTTGAAAATATTAGTCTATGGGACTCCTGTAATAGTCTTGAGGAACTGTAGATACGACTTAAACAAAAATGTCGATAAGTTCGAGTCAATGAGAGGGTTTTAGAAAGAGTTTGAGTATTGTTCAGACTAGAATGTAGTGCCTGCTTGGAAATGGAAGGCGAGAACTGCGATCATATTATGTAATCCTGTTTTTTGTTTTTGCTAAAAGTTTACTTTGTTTATACATAACACATAAGTAAATAAATAAAAGGTAAAACAAGAAATCTTCCATTATCTCCAGAACTGTTACTTTGCGGACCCATATTAATAAGACTTTTTGGTTTATTTTGATTAGTGCTACTACCTCTTTAATTATTTTACGTTCTTTTTTTAACACTGAAGATAGAGAATAGACATAAAACGGCGTCCAACGATTTTTCTAACAAGAGATGACCGTATACACACGGAAGCTTTCAAATGACATTATATAGTACGAAGCGCAAAATTGTCCCTATGAAGAAAGAAAGTTTTTATTATCGTTACATAGTTCCATTACAGGTATATTATTATGCTTACTAATGTCGCATAATTCTTGATTGTGCTAAAATATAGCACTAGGATAATATTAGCTACAATTATTTTACGAAGGTACAGTAAATTATAGCTAGTCTTGCACATTGACATTCACTAGATTTCAACAACAAGGAACTTGTGTATGGTACTGCGTAATGTGCGGTTTAGACGGGTATGAAAAACAGTGATGACAAAAGAATAATGAATTCTCTAGTTATGTAACAATTTTGTATTACTTTGAAACCAATTTTTTGCATTTGAAACAGTTCAAATTGGTTAAGCAATAAAATACGTAGGTAAACCAAATAGTTATTTATTAATAAAATGGAATATTTTTTCTTGTTTGATTTTAATTGGCTTGGTCATTTTAACCATTAATACATAAAAGTAACAACTATATATTTTCTTTAACTAATTATCATTTAAAGGGATTTTAAATAACAATAATTGGAGGAGTACTATTTACCATGCTTCCATAACAAGACTTGAAAAAGAACAGCGTTAAAAGAAAGCTAGGGATGTTGCTTCGGTCGATTCGACGTGACTTTAAAAACGTTTGGCTTCGGCCTAATCAGATGCAAAATTCAGTATTTGCCTGGTCAAAACAATAAAACTACCAATTGAAGCTTCTTGGAACACTGGTTTAACAAAAACTTCAAACACAAATTTTATGGAAAAAACGATTTAATATTTTAAATACGTGTGATATTTATAGTGTTTGAACAGAATTTTTTTTTGAATATGAACAAAATTAATTACCTCAGAAAATTTCATGAAAATTCGAATAGTAAAAGCAAAATATTAAGCACTTTCGTTATCAAAAATTACCGGTTGTGCTTTGTTAACATTACTTCCGTAGCGTATTTTAAGTAAAATGGTAAAAAAAATATTTTTGCACAAAAATGTACCATATACATACTTACTTTTACTTACCTTTCTTATAATTGCTTATAATTTTGAATGTTACTTTCTTAATTTTAGAGGAGTGACTTTACCCACTTCACTAGAAGTTGTTAATAACTTATTTCACTTGTTTTATACAGGTTTTTCACGCTACACGGCACGGATTGTGGCCTAAGTACGTGACTTAAAATATTTCACTTTTGGGATATATCAAAGTCTATTATGGTTACTTTTTGAAATTATTTTTATAATATACAGGGTAAATCCTGTATATGTTGATCGAAAACTTTTTTTTGTTGGTCTTTTGTTTAAATAGGACGACAATCTTTGGATTTTTAGACAATAGTTTCTCAGAGATATAATTAAGGGAATTGTACATTATAACGAATTTTATTATTAAAACTAATAAATTTAAACTACTAAAAATATTTTTTACTTATACTAAAAATATGTACACTTTTAAATTAACCGAACTAATTAAATCTAATAATATTTAATAAAAACACTTACACTAATTTATATCACTTACACGAAGATAAGATAAAGTCCGCGGATAGCTTCACACACTTATTTACACTAAGGTCACGTACAAGGTTATACTCCGTATATTTATCTGCACACACGCGTTAATCACTTATTTATTTCAACTTGAATAATCTTCTTAACAATGCCGTCTTCACGTAACGGGAATAACTGACCTACGATTTGTTTGTTAGGTATTTATACACATTTTGGAAATCCTCCTCGAGTGTTCCATATCTTTCGGTATACGTTCTAGAAGATGGAAGGCTCTTGAATTTGAGAACGTTTCAATATTAATTATTATATTTTTGTAACAGCTTTTTAATCACATTTCTTGGTTTTCCTTTTCATTACTTTTCAAAATGATAGATGATTCAATGTTTAGGTCGTTTTCTATAGAAAGCATGCCCACAGATATGAATATAATGTTCTGTAATATTCATTTTGCTCTTTTTTATTTGAAAAAAAAATACGAAAACTGGGACCGTTCTCGGGATGGTACGAAAATTATGCTGTGACTTAATAGCACAGTTTCTAACATCTGAAAAAGGAAAAAAGAAAATAATGCTATGATGTTAATATAAAAATTTTTGTATTAAATGCGTTTCGTATTTTAACAATCTCTTAATGGCAATCATTTACCTATATTAGGCCCGGTTGCGTAAAGCATTTTTAACTTAGACGATGTGGTTAATTACGTGATCAATTATTTTCCTGACGACATTGTCAACATATTTAGTCACTTATGCTTTATACATCGGGCATTACAGTCACAGTCACAGTATTAATAGAACAAAATAAGTTGAATTTCTTATTGAAATTTTTTAAACAAGCGAACACAGTTCAAGTTTTTCTACATAATTGATATGCGCCATTTTAACTGTCTGTGTACCTCCAAATAACCATTAAAAAACGTATGCTTAGATTTTAAAAATTCGTATATTTCGAACACGCATTTAAAGTATAATAACCCTATTCGTTAATAAGATTGCTTGTGTGAATTAAAGTCCAATACTTTATATGTTTGTTTCTTTATAAAATCACATGCACATGGTGAAAATTGGTGTTAAATAAGTATCGTCGCATTTGCCATGCCAATTTTTCTCAATTAGTACTTGGACGTTAATGAATTTGTCTTTGTTTATACAGTTTTACTTATGCAATTCATATAAAAGCACTCGTCTAATTGGAATTTTCATTTCGAACTTTACTTTGAATGTTTTGTGAACGAAATTTAAATTTATTGGTAAATAAGATTATTTATTAATTTTGAAAAGGTAAACCGATTTGCAATCATTTTAAGAAAAAGAAAGGAATCATTTTAGGTTTCGAATATTTTGGTTGACTTTCCAAAGCAGAATAGGTATTTAAGGTAATTGCAGAAAAGTTGTTGAATTAAGTGTTAAATTATATATTAGTTCGATCAACTGCGGTTTATGTTAATTATTGTAATTAACATAGTGGTTTTAGATTACTTGTTTGTATTTTAAAGTTAAAGTAGCTACGTCACAAAATTAAATTTTCGGTTTTGTCTTCTTGTTTAACTCCACAAAAGTATTAACCTGTAATTGTTCGCGGATAAATAACACATGTATTCTAAATTTAAACTTATCCACGGTTTAATGAACAAAATTAGTTTTAAAATTTACATAACAATGTTAATTCGATATTTTATAGGTAAAACTCGTTCTTTTTGCGAAAATACTTGATGTGGTTTTTTCTGGAATTATCTGGTTTATACGTTTTACGAGCATTCAATTTGCAGAAAAGGTTATTTTTTATTTACTTGTCCTATTAAAATTGTATGTTCGTATGATAGAAAGTCTAAACGAATTCTAAATACATAAATGCTTGAATCAAGAATAAATATATGATTTTAATAAATTGATAACACCCGTATACTTTTATTTTTACAATCTATATAAAGAACCTGAATTCTTTTGAAGCGAAGAAAAACACAATGTTATCGAAGTACATACCTACATTTTATAAAGGACTAGAGCAATTATTTAACTATGCAGTTTCTTATTTAAATTAAGACATCACTTTTTATTTAATACACTCAAACCTGTTTTTGTGCGGTCTTTTTTTGTGCGATTTTTTTTATGCGGTAAGTGAAAATTTTAATCAAATTGAACATAATTGACGAAGTTATCAATAAAAAAAATTAGTAGAATTGATCGGCCATTTAGTTTTTTCGATTTTTGATATGTGAATGTATTTCATCACATTACATATGTAAGTATGCGTCAGCCAATTACAAGAATTTCCATGTAATAATAATAATAATAATAATAAATTTATTTTCTAATATAATGCAATGAAATACAGTCACTGCTATTAAATAGAAAATGGTCAAACTTACTTACTTACTGACTTATCCGTACATTTCTATTAGCTTAAAATCTAAAAATTCATCTATACAATAATGTAAATAGGCAAATCACAGCATACGTTTTGAAAAATTTTGTATGTGTAAAATAAGCACATAATATATAAATAAAATATTTAAAAATGTTCGCAGGTGTATTTTCAAAATCAAATTCCAAAACGTTTTGCGAAATTCCAAGTATGTACTAGTTATTTCGTAAGGTTTTGAGTAAGGAGTTGAGTTACGTGAGACTTTTTTTATGCGGTCCCTATTAACCGCATAAAAAAATACTTTTTAATTGTGTTACGAAAACTGTATTTTACAGCTACTACTTGTGAAGTTTGGTGCGGTTTTTTTTATGCGTTTTCTTTTATGCGGTCCCTATCTACCGCACAAAAACAGGTTTCAGTGTAATTATTTACATCAAATTTAGCTGTCAACGTTACGATTAAAAATTTACATTCAATTTTTTTGATTACTGTTTATTGTCTGCATAGCTTAGGCCGTTCACAGAATAAGTTACTTCTACATAATTCATGTGATTGATTAGGGCGGGCAGAGATATTTTAGTAGATTATTATTGGGGTATTAGTATTATAACGTGGCAGATCACATTAATTTTTAAAATTCAACGTGATCTATATTTTAGCATTTTCTGATTTAGTATAAAACATTTTATTATTATATACAGTATCATTAAAAATGCACAATTTAAAAAATATACCAAGTTTGAAATATTACCTAATTATTTGGTTTATGTGTTAAATTAACAGGAGTTCTATTGGAATAACATAAACTTAGTTGTAAATTTGACGACTTTCAAATTGTTAAATTTTGTTTTTTGTCGTTATCTTATTTCACAGTTAGATTATTCATTAAAATTAGTCGCACTGGCAAATGTTACTATTTATAAAACAGATTTGCATTTAAACATTTATAGTTTTTACGTCAATATACTTCCTCTTTAACTAGTTGATTTTAGATTTATAATGGGAATCAGAAGTGATATGATGTATGACTATCGTAATTTTTATAGCATTACTAAAATTCTGCGTTCAATTTCATAACGATATCACTTGAATCGCATCACAAAAACAGTGATATTCCATTAATTTACCAATGAATGCAAAAGTGTATTTTTTGATAGAATTTCAACTAGTATTAAACAAATAATAGTGTAGTAAGGAAATATTTAAAGTCGAACAGGATAAACACATGATTGATTTGACACACCTATTTTGACTAATGGCTTTCAATTACTTTTACACATACTAATAAATAAATACAGTAATAGTAACAAAGGAACGGAGAAGTGGACAAAAACGCGTTTAATGATACTTGAAGAACGATTAATTAAGATCTACAGTTTATTTATGTTATGTGCTTTTGAGAAGTACCGTGAAAGTAATGTTTAAAAGCAATTAGGTGCGTTTTATGCTATTCTAAGTAAAGATAATTCAAAGAAATTTATAAGTACGTCAAATTTCAAACAATACTAGCGTTTGTTAACATTGTAAAACGTTTGTAAATGAATTTATATTCTTCAACGAATGTTTGATACACGAATTTATTAATTAATTAATTTATTGTAGAATTGTTATTTACTTGTTGAGGTATTCTAAGGTATTCTATGGCAACCTAACTCACAAAATTACTAGTTCTGAACCTGATTCTATTTTTAGTTTACCGTTGATGATTAACATTGTCTACTGATATATTTCAGGTTTCGTATTCTATTTGAGATGCCTGTTATATCAGATTGATTTTTCTCGTTATCTCTTTGTTACTGATATGTTTGAGCTTATATATTATCTTGCGGATAGAAGAATGATTTTTATTTGTGATCTGGAGGATGTACAGAATGCTGAGACATTTCCGCATGAAGCTTGAGCAGCTGCTTTCTAGCGTTTTTGGTTTTGAGGTTTTTGAAGACGTCTTCTTGCGCTAGGCCCTAGCGGCTAGGGTATGAGGGTATTTGATAATCTTTAATCGCTTTTATTCGAGATTTCTCTAAATAATAATTTTATTTTACTATCTTTGTATTTAGTATTTTTGATTTTTAGGTTACATCTTCATACATATTACAGCTGCGATTTATATATCTTGTATAGGTACACATTTTCCTTTGTGGTTATGTTTTTTAGCACATGATAGAATAAAAATAATTATTCAGATTTTATAATATAGTTTTTTTTACATCGGAGATATGAATTTTAGGTAAGTTATTTATAACAACGATAGCTTTTGGTGAATTATGCAAATTACAGCGGTAATTTCTGAGGGGAATCAAGAATGAAAATTTGCAAGACGGTCATTTACATATACAAAGATAAATATTCTTTTTCTTACAAAAAAAATTACTTTTATGTCAAATAAAAAACCTACTAAAATAATTTTTCATAAATTACGCTCGGAACAAAATATATTTTGATATTTTGTTTATTTACGTTTTTCCGTTTGACGTCAACATCGATAAAGATATCACAATAAATTTTATTCTTTAAGTAATTGAAGCGAATCAATTTTTTTGATCACTTTATTGTATGGAAGTAATTGTTTTGTATTCAAATTTTACTTAAATTTAGTGTTTGCAGCATACATACATATCAAATATCGAGTTCTAACTTATTGATCGCAAAATAATGTATGCAACTTTTGTGTGAAAAATGTTACTGTTTAGGGAATTATATACAGGGTTATTAAAAAGTATGGAGACGGCGATTTATTGTCGTTAATATTCATTTTAGGAAAAAATTGTTCAATGCAAAAGTAATTTATGTAATTTTTATCTACAATTGGGAATACTTGAATTTTTGTTATCCGCAATTGTTTTCGCCGTTCCGCGTAATTTTTTAAATTAGAACATATTACGTTTACCTCACCAATTCGATATAGCATTTTTTCTCTTGAAAAATTTTTTAAAATTTATTTTAATAATATCTTTTTTTCAAGAAAACGCCGATTCAAGTATTTACATCAAGTAGGTATATCGAAGACACGAAACGATAAACAAACTCGCAAACTTGAGCTAGGTAACTTGATCGGTAGTTATTGTTTACGTCAAATTAATTATTTGTTACTGTTGCTATTGGCAATGGCGAGTTTAAATGAACGTGAAAGAATTAAAACACTTATGAAGCTAGGTTACGTAAAATGATTTTAATAGAAGACTACAATTTTGTGAAGAAATGTTAAATATTTGCAATAATAACGAAAATTGTTCTGCTTTAACGGTGAAGTAAACAGCTATAACTGCAGATACTGGTTATCGGAAAATCCTTATTGTTTGTTGGAGCACCGTACGCAGTATCCTCAAAAGATTAACGTTTGGGTTGGCATTCTAGGGGGTTATATTATTGGTCCTTTTTTCATCGATAGGAATCGGTTCTATATTTGCAGTTATTACAGAATCAAATTATACCTGCTTGTACTATGCTTTATTCACATGAAAACAACGAACACGTTTCCAATGACAGCATCTGGTTCCAGTAAGATGGCGCCCTACCGTATTATGGTTTGAACGTTCGTCAATATCTGGATAACGTTTTTCTAAACAGATGGATTGGGAGGCAAGGAAAGATTGAGTGGCAAGCCCGTTCGCCTGATTAAGGCTCTTTAGATTTTTTCTTTGGGGATACGTAAAAAACAAAGTCTACAGAGATATGTCAAATGACATTGAAAATTTAAAAATCCGAATTACTAGAACCATTCAAGAAATTCCCCGTGAATCTTCGTGGTTTTATAAATCGACTGAGTTACTGTCAAAGGACAAATAGACGATAATTTGAACACTTACTTTACTTTAAATTACTTAATTATTAATTTGTTTTTAGTGATAAGATTTTGATTCATAACTTTTTTTTGTCTCAGATATACTGACTTGATGTAAATACTTGAATCCGCATTTTCTTGAAAAAAAATGTTATTAAAATAAGTTAAAAAATATTTTTTAGTACTGTTTTAAAGAGAAAAAAATGCTCTATCGAATTTATAATGTAAGCAAATTACTGTGTAGTATTTTATTGTATAATAAGCTACTAATTTAAGGAAGTTTTGAATGGTATACACCTTATTTGAATTTAATCTTCATTAGCAATTATCGAATACTTTTTTTAGTAGAGAAATCCTTGCCATTACTACAAATGAAGACCATTATGATTTTTTGTCATGGCAAGACACGCTTAATTTGGTTGAGTTTCAAGTATCGTAACATTATTTTTTGTCGCACACCGATCGAAGAATGCCGGGCAAACGATTTATTACCAGTTATGAAGTCGATCTGTTTTTATTGGCTTGTGTGGCACTTATGTCTCATACTTGAGCATAAAACTGAGTATGACGGCTGGTGGTCAATGCTGCAAGAGGTCGTTTCAATATTAAAACTTTACAAACTCATTTTCTTCTTTATAACTCTCGGGAAAATTCGCTAGTTTTTGAATGCATTGGGCTTGCATTAAGAATTTAAGCATATTTGCAATTGTAAATTAATAATAATAAAGCAATTTTTAGTATTTGTTTGGAGGGCTATTGACCAAATGCTCTAATGGAGATACCACCACTGACTTCTTATTCAACTGAGTACAATGATTATATACACTCTGTGACATTGAAGTTGCAGCCCTAAGAAGGGGTGGGAAATTTGTGACTAAACACGAAGGTTTAGCTGCTCAGAGGTAGTAAATGATTAATATTTCAAAGATAAACATAATTTAATTTAATAATGTGTTGGTCCCTTCTCTATTGGCTTCACAGTCTTCGTGGTTTCGTGGTCGATTTTTTCTTGAATTATTGTATCCCAATTTGCAATTCATGCTGGAGAGTTTTCTGTGTATGTGGAGGAAACCAATAGACGAAAGGTTGGGAGATCTGTGTGGCCATGGTAAGAGGTTAACATCGTCCTTTCCGGATTGGTTCAAAGAGTGTCTTGCTATATGGGGACGGGTATTATCCTGATAGAAAAGCGGGTCTTCCACTACTGCTGAAGAAATGTAAGGATTGCGCCGTTCTCTACGTCTTTGTCCGACTTTTATACGGCTATCGTGCATCCCCAAACAGAGTCGGGATTCATCACTGAAGACTACTTGATGCCATTCTAAATTCCACTGGAGTCGCAACTTACACCACTTCAAACGTTGATGTCGGTGTTGAGTCATCAGTTGTAGTACGAAATGTGATCGATAGGATTGCAGTCCGAAACTTCTGATTCGACGGTAAACTGTTTGAAGGGTATTGTTGTTAAGTTGACACGAAGACGCATCATCTTTTTTCGGTCATTGTTTGTTATTTTTTTAAGCCTTCTTTTTGGTCCTCTTGGGCAACAATACGGCTTGGATGTTGGGAAGCACGTCGCCTTGCGCGACCGTCACACCGCTAAGGAATTTGTTCAATTCTTTGTCGTGCCTTATCGCAAGTTGAAGATGGCGAGGTATGATGCGAGTCTTTTTGTTGTCACGAGCCGCGTTTCCCGCTAGCTCGAGCACTCCAAATATTCCATCACAGCTGCCAGATAGACGGGCGCTCCGGCAACGACGCGTACGGCGTAGTTTCCTTTACTCAGCAGTCTGTGTATCCTGCCGACGGGAAATTGCAAATCGACTCTGTTCGATGGCTACTTGGCTTTTTCTTTAAACTTGCCTCTTCCCGACATGTTATTTGTTCGATTAATCGATTACCACCACGTAAAATGAAAACAGTTAAACAACGCTTTGTATCGTACGTCGATTCGTATCGGTACGACTTTCGTTATCTTACTATTAATAGGCGATTGATGATCTGGTCTCTTGTTAAGTCGAAGGTGCAAATGGTCTTAGAATTTTTAAATATTGCTTTAATCTCAAATTGTAAATAATCAAAGTGATTACTTTATAGCTAAACTTTCCATTGAATACGATAATTTTAGCTTATCAGGCATAGCTTTGTTCAAACAAAAATTGTTAGATAGGGATGAAGCATATTAACACATATTTAAAGAAAGTCGTTTCTTTATCTAAAGTTTCTTTCTAAATACCTAATCGTTTTATTGATTAACCTAAAATTTTAATTTGTATTAATCATCTTAGTCTATTTTTATTCATATCACTGTTGTTAATTTCTGGACAGACTCCTATTAAAACTATTTTATAGGCTTGATTAGTACGAATACGAATCCATTAATTAAGATTTTTCTGGTATCATTTCTACAAGAAGCTGAAAACACTGTTCATAGTGAAGTATAAGGAGGATTTAATCAGCTGTACCGAAGGGAAACTCACGTTCATTCTATACCCGCATAATTTAAATTTGTTTTGAATAAAATCAGCTTCGTTTATGAGTATAAGGCTATAGGGATTGGCAACGCAATTGTAGAAGTATATTAAGGTTTATCTTTCACTACTGATGAGCTCCAAAAAGGTGAAATGTCTGTTCAGTGGTTGACTCTGATAGTACAATTGCATTGGCATTGCTTACGTCGACGTGTTTTACGTTATGATTTTGGTCTGCGGTTTTATTCAAATTTTGAATTACGGTGGTATGAAATCAACATAGGCACAACGTTTTTTTGCTGCTATAGCTTTTTACAGTTATTTATCTGATTCATAGTAACCTTAAACAATTACATGACACCGTCATCATATTTAAATTGCGGATTTATTGGTATTTAACCAATAAGGTGAGACACAAAGGCTATTAACAATTGAGACTTTAACGCACGAGCTAGATCGTTAATATCGTCAAGGTTATTAATCGCCAATAACCAAACGAGTTGGTTTTTAAGTTTTTCCGTTGATCGTATATGATTAATTTTTGTATTTTTTTATAAATACTAAATTGACTTTTTATTTAAAGACGTCAACTAATACGAGTTAAACAACCTTATACAAGTTTTAATTCTCTTCGACTCTTTCATTGTTTAGAAAAATCGTACAGTAATAGAAATTCGTTGTGTTCATTAGTTCAAAGTAGACCGGTAATAGGGGTTATTACCGGTCAATTTCTGATACATTATATTACGTTAATATTAGTATTAACAAACGATCGACGGAAAAAAGTTTTTATCTGTGATTGTTGATTTAACGAGTACCGAAGCACAATGTACAGTAAATTTTGAAGCAAACCAATATTTGAGTTCAAATTATACTTTTGAATAATTTATCTTTAGATCAGTTGATTTTAAGATGTCAGTTTTAACTAACATATTGACAATTTATTGCTCGAGACAACTTGGCTAGACCTGGAAAATATTTATCGTATTAAGTTTGAATTACTAAAATAAAGGATTTCAATATAAAGCAGATATATTTCATGCACGAAAGATGTTATTTTAGTGAAATATTAGAATTTATAGCTGCAAAATATTGATCTATGTAAGAGCTGTTTAGCTGTTTACTTGTTTTTCGTATTTACATTAAAGATACCACGTTGCGTGACTGTTACATACAAATGCTAATTATGCTTTGACAAGGCTTTATTTGAAGGATAGATACTAAGCAATATTACTTTTTGAATTGATGAATGTAGTTGTGAAACTAATAGTTCAATTTTATTTTTAAGATCATGCTTTATTTATGAAACATATCCAAAATAATCGGGTATTTTTTTAGGTTCTATATTAGTTTCTGTTATATTTCTATTTCTTTTACACATTACTGTAATCTTTCGTAGTGACTGTCACTAATGGTAACTGCGTACACTTTCTGTTTTTATAGTTTTCGGTTGCTACATACTTCTGCACTCTTTGACAGGACACTATAGTTCTGCTTTGATTGCGTAAAATTTTGTTTCTGATTTCTTGCTGATTGAAGATTGTATCGCAAAAAAACACTAGGTGAAAATTACGTATGCAAAATATACAACTTACACATTTAAAATGAATTTTATTACAAACGAGTTATACATTTCAAAGTGAAGAAGTTTATTTACTTCTAGTATCTTTCTGTTTATTTATTTTTTTACCTTAAAAGAAAAGTATCAATTTTAAATTTGATTACTAACGATGACCAACAATAAAATTTGTTAGCCGTGAAATTTTGTACTATATGTATGAATACTAAATTTCTCAGCGGTATAAAAAAACGTAAAACTGTTTTTTTCCACTACTAGTTGTATACGCTTGCATTATTACGTATAATAGAAGGCCGTGAAGTTGTACTTTTTTAAGCGCAGGTAAATAATATTTCATTATTAACTAGTAGTTAATAATGAACATATTTACATTTTCTGAAAATACTACAACAGTTTCAAAGAAAAAAAGTTTACCAAACTGCGTACCAAGAGCAAGAGATTTTATTTAATGCTAATTTAAGTTTTCAAATCGCTCAATTAATAAATTAATTTGATTTTAAAAAGTAAGTTATTTGAAGTTCGCGCTTAATTAAATGTGAATAGTATTGAGTTAAATATGTTTTCGATATAATCAATGCTTAAAATAATAATGTTTTTAAACAATTTAAACAACTTTAGCAATAAAAACTTACGTTATCTGTTTATTTTTGTGTTTTAAATCACAATTAAGAATTACGTCAAAATTAATTCTATTAAACTAATGACAACTGTCAGAATTACTGACTTGATTTTTAATTTAAAATTAATATCTTAAATTTTAAATTTGATTTAGTAACAGGTAGAAAGGTTTTAATAATTCTAGTAGTGGAAAAAATTGTATATATAACACGGTTGAGAAGTTCATTATAACCTGCGCGATTTATATCCCTCGACGCTTCGCGTCTCGCGATATAATCTATCGCTTAGGTTATAATGATGCACTTCTCAACCTTGATATATAATATACTATTCCATACCACTGCATTTTATAAAATATAAGTTTTTACTAGACCTTAAACTGTCTTCTGGGAGTTGCATCGTTTTATTGGTTCGCTAACGTTGGTTCAATAGTTGTTTAAAAAAAACCGTAAATAGTGGTATTGAGCAAAACTTATTGTTAAGCAAGATTTGTACATATTGTAACGAATTTATTACTTAAAAACTAATTTATTTAAAACGACTAAAACTACGTTTACTTATTATAGAAATATGTATACTTTTAAATTAACCGAACTAATTAAATATAATAATAAAAGAAACACTTACACTATAATTTATGTATAACACTTAAGATAAGATAAGATAACGTCTTCGGATTTGTTTACACTATTTATCACATACACGATTATTCTCGATTCGGTGTACACTGTTATTTATGTAAAACGTCGCGCGTGCTAATCACTTATTTATCTTCACCTTAATTATCTTCTTAATACAGCTGCATTCGCGTTTCGACAATAACTGACCTACGATTTCTTTCTTACGTATTTATAGACATCGGCGAAACCTTCGAGCGTTCCTTCCTTTTCGCTATATCTTCTAGAAGCTAGATAACAGTTTCTAGAAGGCTCTTGCATTTGCAAGTAATTTCTCGGACGTTTCACTGCCCCTTTCTTAGGACTGTTCTGTCCCAGAACAGGAGACTGGATGCGACACCGGTAAAGGGATCGTGGCCATAGCGGCAGCTTCCTCCATTTCGGCAACTTCCTTGACCATAAAAGTAACAGTCAATGGACTTTTCCTGACCCAATACTCTCCTCGGTTGGTAACTACAGACCAACACTTGAATGCCTGTTCCTCGGAAGACGACTCCAACATGTTTCGAACTGTCCTCCAATTCAGTTGGTCTAAGCCACAACCAAGCTTGGGTACTGCCAATTTCTTAACATGATGGAACTCCATAATGTTCGCCACAGATCTTTGTATAACGGCTTGACACGTGAGTATTTCTTGGTGACCAGATAGAAAACGAAGCGTCCGTCACCACGTAGTCCTAAACCTTTCCGACTGCCGGTTGCTGTCTTCGCAATTCATCTAGCTGTCCAAACTTCTTTTTAAACACGACTGCAACCCCTTTGGACATGTCAAGCTCCTCGCTCACGCAATGTGCGATGGCGTAATCTTTTGTGTCTGGAACAGGTCTTGTTGTTCCTCGGTGGTAACTCCGAACCTAGCTTTCCAGAACCTCCGTATAAATTCATAAACTTTTCGAACTCCATTTCTTCGATTGGATTCCTGGTTCTGCTACTTATTACTCTGGTTCGGACCTGAACTTGCGGATTGTGGTTATCGCCAGCAAACGGGGCTAGACGATCGACATGGACCACTTTTGGCTTGCCTCTGGGCGGTTTTCGGATGCGGTATATAACGTCGTTAATACGCTGCACGACTTCATAGGGGCCCTCCCATTGCCTTTGCAGCTTCGGCGACAAACCACGTCTCCTTTGAGGGTTATATAACCAAACCATATCGCCAGGTCGAAACCCACCATTTTGCGCCTTGACGTCATATCTTGTTTTCATCCTGTCGCTGGCAATTTGTGTGTTTTTACGAACCTCTTCATGTACTTCGTCTAGCCTCTTTGCCAGCTTGCTGACGTAATCTTCTCCAGCGACTTCTTCTTCCGGTCTTCGTCCAAATTGAAGATCGCATGGTAATCTTATCTCACGACCGAGCATGACACAGGATGGTGTTTGGCCTGTGCTTTCGTGAACGGATGATCGGTACGCCATTAAGAAGAGGTGCAAGTACTGATCCCAGTCTCTTTGATGTTCGGACACTACCTTGGCTAAGTACTTGCCCATTGTTCGATTCATCCGTTCAACCATGCCATCAGACTGAGGATGGAGAGGCGTTGTCCTAGTCTTTTTAATTCCTAACAATCGGCAAACTTCTTGAAACAGCCCAGACTAAAAATTGCGGCCTTGATCGGAGTGTAATTCCAACGGAAGTTCAAACCGGCAGAAAAACTCCTTTACTAATACGTCTGCGACTGTAGCTGCTTCCTGATTGGGTATGGCGTAAGCCTCCGTCCATTTCGTGAAATAATCCATCGCCACCAAGATGTATTTATTTCCCGAATCGGATTCTGGGAACGGCCCTGCGATGTCAATCGCAACTCTCTCCAAAGGGCTTCCTACGTTGTATTGTTTCATGGGTGCTTTGCGCTTTCTCGCTGGACCATTTCCTGATGCGCAGACTGTGCATTTACGGCACCATTTCATGACGTCCTCTTTGCAGTTCATCCAGTAGAATCGTTCTCGCACTTTTACCCAACGTCTTCTTAATGCCAAAGTGTCCTCCCGATGTCCCATCGTGAGAGATGCTTCAACACTTCGGTCACCCTGCTCTTTGGCACTACCAGCTGTAGTTCTGTTTCCCGTGCCCTCGGCACTTTCTAGGATCGCTTAAGAAGACCGTCTTCTACTATCAAGGAGTCCCACTGCGCCCAGTACGCTTTGATATTTCTGCCCAAAGCACTCACTTCTTCCCAGGTTGGTCGTCGGCCGCTTTCTTTCCAGTCGAGGAGTTGTCTTATTTCAGGATCGTCTTCTTGTTCGCGACGTAACTGCTCAGGTTCCCACTCGTCATCAACCATAGCAGTTCTACGGACGCATTCGACTTTTGCTTCCAGTCGCGACCAATGGCTGCAGTCCGCCGGACACGGTCTTCTGGACAGGGCATCAGCGTTCCGATGACTGCTTCCGGCACGGTGTTCTGTGTCGTAGTCATACTCTTGCAGTCTCTCGATCCATCTTGCCATTTGTCCTTCTGGGTTACGGAACTGCAGTAGCCATTTTAAAGCGGCGTGGTCTGTTCTCAGTAAAAATTTTTGTCCATACAAATACTTGTAGAAATGTTCGATGGACTTAACGACTGCTAACAGCTCCTTCCTAGTAACGCAATAATTCCTTTCTGGCCTGGACAAAACCTTGCTATAATACGCGATAACCTTTTCTTGTCCATCTTGAACCTGCAAAAGGACCGCGCCTATGGCCAGATTGCTTGCGTCGGTATCTAAAATAAACTTTCCATCTTCTCTTGGATAACTCAGAATCGGCGAAGTGACTAGGGCTTGTTTTAGTTGATTAAAAGAATTTTTGCAGGCTTCATTCAATCTAAATTCTGCTTTTTCTTCGGTTAATTTTTTCAATGGTTTGGCAATGTTGGCAAATCCGGGGACAAATCTTCTATAATAAGTACACAACCCAAGGAAACTTCGGACCTGATGTTTGTCGATCGGTCTTGGCCATGCTTGCACTGCTCGGATTTTGTCTGGGTCAGCCCTTACTCCATCTCTAGATACGACGTGGCCAAGGTATTGGACTTCCTTCTTAAATACGTGGCACTTCTTTGGGCTCAGGTTGAGGTTAGCCCCACGTAATCGCTGGAACACTTCCTTCAAGTTGCTCAAGTGTTCTTCA
The DNA here is from genome assembly GCA_035610365.1 of Aquatica leii. Lineage (NCBI taxonomy): Eukaryota > Metazoa > Arthropoda > Insecta > Coleoptera > Lampyridae > Aquatica > Aquatica leii. The sequence goes on from CM069432.1 coordinate 108,534,773, forward strand.
AACGACCTTCCAACCACGATCACGTCGTCCAGGTAAACCAAGCACGTCTTCCAAGACAATCCGCGCAAGATGGTCTCCATCAAACGCTCGAACGTTGCAGGAGCGTTACACAGGCCGAAGGGCATTACAGTAAACTGCCACAAACCAGTTCCAATTGTAAAAGCTGTTTTTTCACGATTCTTGGGTTCTAATTCTAACTGCCAGTAACCATTCTTTAAATCTAACATATAAAATCACTGGGAACCTGACAGGGTATCTAACTTATCGTCAATTCTGGGTAATGGGTAGTTGTCCTTTTTAGTCACGTCGTTTAGCTGTCTGTAGTCTACGCAAAACCTCGTTGATCCATTCTTCTTCTTTACTAGTACCACTGGGGATGTCCATAAGGCCACTTGAAAGTTCAATCACGTCTTCTCTCTCCATATCCGTAATTTTTTGTTCGGCTTCTTTTTGCCAAAAGAAGTCTGCATGGATGTTGTTGTATCGGCCGAGCGTCTCCGGTATTAATTTTATGTTTTATGTTTCACCACGTTAGTTCTTCCTTTGGAACCACTTTCCAGCGCGAACATCTTGATACTCTTGGATCAACACTTTAACTTTAGCCAGCTGGTCTTGGCTGAGGTTTTGGCATCTGGTGGTAAAAGTGTCCAATAGATGTTGTGGACAGTTCTTCGGCGACGTATCTTCGTTAGACTTCACGTATCTCACAATTTGAGATACTGGCGTGCATTGTCCTACCATGGTCTTCTTTTTCAACGTTACAGTATCTGAGTTGATGTTTAAGATCCCTACTGACATCGTGTTTTTTACTCGTATTAAAGTTCTGCCAACGAGTAGTCTCTTTTCAACTAAGCCGCCCTCCATTGGTTTAATCGCGCGTATGTAGCCTTCTCGCAAATTTTTATCTAGGCGTGCCATCACCACACTTTCCGTCCTTGCAGGCAGAATCACGTCTTCACTCAACAAGACTCGCACGGCTGCCTTCTCTGACGAATGAAAAGGAATTTCTTCATTGTCGATCTTCAGGACATCGTTCTTCATATCCAAATGGAACCCATACTTCTTTATCACGTCCATTCCCAGGATAACTTCTTCCGTGATGTCGGCTACCAGTACTTGATGGTCGAGTACTCCATTTCCCAAACCAATGGTTACTTTGACTTGTCCGTGAGTAGGTATTTCGTCGCCCGTCGCCGTTCGAAGTCGTACTGTTACTTGTGATGTTCTCTCGTTTTCCAATAACATGTCTGGACGAATGATGGTCTTCGTCGCTCCCGTGTCAACCAGTAACTGGACGCTTCTCCCATTGATCTTGCCATCGAGATAAATGCTATGCAATTGCTCCCTAGGCGATGCCATTTGGATGGTAATCTCCGGGGCATGGCTCGTTGAGGTCGACTTTCGCCCCATTCGGTCGACCTGTTCTAGTTTTCCGGACGCTCTTCTGGTCTTCTTCTGGGCTTAGTACAGCGTCGTCGTACGTGGCCCACTTCCCCGCAGTTCCAGCACGTCAGTTCTCTTCCTCGAGCTGCTTGTTCCCGAAATACACGTCGCACTATGTCTTCAATGCTTTCTTCTGAGTTCGAGGGTATTTCTGTAGCACAACGGAGCTTATGGCTGCTTCAGTGCGACGCTTGTTTTGCCGCCTCGAACTCCAAAGCATGGGTTAAAACGTCATCCAACGTCCTCGGTCGCGCTAACCGAAGAGTCTGCTGTGTTTCGTTGTCTCGAGGCCGTCTACAAAGGTTTAAATCGCCAACTGCTCCAAGAAGGTGTCTGGTGCTGTAGGATACACAAACCTTGTCAATCTAGCGATGTCAACCTCAAACTCTTGGAGACTTTCGGCAGCTTTCTGAACCCGACTTTAATTTGAGCCTGGTACACTTGTTGAAGATGAGCATCCCCATATCTCATTTCTAAGCGTGAAATTAAAAGTTCGTAATTTTCTTGCAGGTGGTCCGGAACAGTTTGTAAATTCCAAGCGCTTCTCCACGTAAGAACACTATTAAAGACGTCGCTTTCTGCTTGTTGCTTCAACCATTAGCAGTAGCTGCGGCTTCAAACTGCTTGTAGTAGGTTGACCATGGAACTTTACCATCAAAATTCGGTGGTACAACTTTGAACTTGTGAGTGTTTTCTTCTCGATGGTTCATTATTAAATCTTCACTCGTGGCGCTTCCTTCACCGTGACAATTCATTTGGGTCATTCTTTCTTCAAGCAGTTGTATTCTTTCTCTCAATTTTTTCTCTAGCTTGTCTTCTATGCTTCTTGAATTTTCATTTAACTTCTCTTCTATTATGTCATTCACAGAATCGCAAATTTCTTCTTTTAAGTTTAACATGTCTGCTTGGGTTTCCTCTTGCGCAATTTTGATTTGATTTCCTACACTAACTTGTATTTGTTCCTCAATAGTCTTTATTTGATTTTCCATGCTCGCTCGTATTTCTTCTTTTAAACTTCTAGCATTTTCTTCCATTTTCTGAGAATGTTCGCCCATTTTTCTATTCATCGATTCGAGAATTTCAAGTATTTTTGAATCCATTTTAACTGCTTGCAAACGCGTCACCGGCATAAATTTAAATATAACACGAATATATAGTTTAAATACACTACTTTATACTTTATAAACAAACACGCGTATCGTATCTCGAGCGATATTGAATTACTTAATGGTATTTACACTAATAAAAAAAAACGAACCCGACACCTGACACCAAATTGTAACGAATTTATTACTTAAAAACTAATTTATTTAAAACGACTAAAACTACGTTTACTTATTATAGAAATATGTATACTTTTAAATTAACCGAACTAATTAAATATAATAATAAAAGAAACACTTACACTATAATTTATGTATAACACTTAAGATAAGATAAGATAACGTCTTCGGATTTGTTTACACTATTTATCACATACACGATTATTCTCGATTCGGTGTACACTGTTATTTATGTAAAACGTCGCGCGTGCTAATCACTTATTTATCTTCACCTTAATTATCTTCTTAATACAGCTGCATTCGCGTTTCGACAATAACTGACCTACGATTTCTTTCTTACGTATTTATAGACATCGGCGAAACCTTCTCGAGCGTTCCTTCCTTTTCGCTATATCTTCTAGAAGCTAGATAACAGTTTCTAGAAGGCTCTTGCATTTGCAAGTAATTTCTCGGACGTTTCAATATGTACGGTTCATATTTTAATAAAAGCATTATATAAATATGTATATCTGAACACGTTGATAAATGACATGAACTTGTTTGTTATAATTCGAAATATTAACAGTGGCATTATAAATACATAATATTGTAACGAATTTTAAAACTAATTTAATTATACACAAAATATTTACACATTTATAACTACACGAATTAAAAAAATCTAACTATATTTAAGAAAAACACATTAATTTATATATTACAATCACTCGAAAAATAATGTCCGCGGATAACTTCTGTTTATGTAAAAATTATCTATTATTATTATTATTTATCTAAAATTCGTTATATTTATCTTAACCACGCGTTAATCACTTATTTATTTAACACGTTCACGTCGGCGCTGTAATTTATGCTCCTCTCCCATTGGCGACTGCGCTTAAAGATTTTGCTCTATCGGAAGAGCTAAATATTTGGTGTTACGTACCGTCTAATAGCACAATCAAATTCGTACCACCGGTGGTATGCGCTGCCCGATGAGGCATTCTAGTGCGGGCCACCGGTGGTACGCACCGGCGTGAACGTGTTAAACATCGTCTTAACACTTCCGACTTTGAATAACTGACCTATGCAATAACCGTTTTTATAGATTTCCGTGATGTATCCGGAGAATCTTCTACATCCTTTGGTAAACGTTCTAGAAGTGCAGAATAACTTGGTGAACGCTCTCGAAGCTGAAAACAACTTCGCGAACATTTCACTACCCTTTTTTCAAGACCGTTCTGTCCCAGAACAGAAAACTTGGCGTGACACCGGTAGAAAGGATCGTAGCGATATTGGCAGCTCTCTCCATTTCGGCAACTTCCTTGAGCGTAGAAATAGCAATCAATGGACTTTTCCTGACCCGATATTCTCCTTAGTTGGTAACTGCAGATCAACACTTGAATGTATGTTCCTCGACAGAGGTCGCATGGCAGTCGTATTTCGCGACCTACCATGACACAGGATGGAGTTTGGTCTGCGCTTTCGTAAACGGTTGATCGCTATGCCATTAGGAAAAGGTGCAAGTACTGATCCCAGTCTTTTTAGTGTTCGGACACTACTTTGGCTAAGTATTTTTCCATTGTTCGATTCATCCGATCAACCATGCCATCAGATTGAGGATGGAAGGGCGTCGTCCTAGTTTTTCCAATAGTCGGCAAACTTCTTGAAACAGCCCAGACTCAAAGTTGCGGCCTTGGTCGAAGTGTAATTCCAACGGAACTCCAAACTGGCAGAAAAGCTCTTTCACTAATACGTCTGCGACTGTAGCTACTTTTTGATTGGGTGTGGCATAAGCTTCCGTCCATTTCGTGAAATAATCCATCGCCACCAGGATGTATTTGTTTCCCGAATCGAATTCTGGGAACGGCCCTGCGATGTCAATCGCTACTCTTTCTAAAGGGCTTCCTACGTTGTACACTGCTTCATCGGTGCATTGCGCTTTTTTGCTGGACCATTTCCTGATGTGCAGACCGTGCACTTACGGCACTATTTCATCACGTCTTTTTTGCACCCAGTAGAATATTTCTCGAACTTTCCCCAATGTTTTCTTTATGCCAAAGTGTCCTCGTGATGTACCATCGTGGAGATGCTTCAACACTTGTAACACCCAGCTCTTTGGCACTACCAACTGTAACCTGTTTCCCGTGTCCTCGACACCCTTTAGGGATCGTTTAAGAAGACTTTACTATCAGAGTCCCACTGCGCCCAGTACGCTTTTTTATTTCTGCCCAAAGCACTCACTTCTTCCCAGGTTGGTCGTCGACCGTTTTCTTTCCAGTTCAGGAGTAGTCTTCTTTAGGGGTCGTTTTCTTGTTCACGACGCAACTGCCCAGGTTCCCACTCGTCATCAACCATAGCAGTTCTCCGGAGGCATTCGACTTTTACTTCAAGTCGCGAACAATGGCTGCAGTCCGCCGGACATCGTCTTCTAGACAAGGCATCAGTGCTCCGATGACTGCTTTCGGCACGGTGTTCTGTGTCATAGTCATACTCTTGCAGTCTCTCGGTCCATCTAGCTGCTTGTTCTTCCGGGTTACGGAACTGGAATAGCCATTTTAAAGCGGCGTGGTTCGTTCTCAGTAAAAATTATCGTTCATACAAATATTTGTAGAAATGTTCTATGGACTTGACGACTGCTAACAGCTCTCTCCTAGTCTCGCAATAATTCTCCTCTGGCCTGGACAAAACCTTGCTAAAATACGCAATGACTTTTTTTTGTCCATCTTAAACCTGCATGCGTCGGTATCCAAAACAAATTTTCCATCTTCTCTTGGATAACTTAAAAGCGGCGAAGTGACTAGGGTCTGTTTTAGTTGATACAAAGCAGTTTCGCAGTCTTCATTACATCTAAATTCTGCTCTTTCTGCGGTCAATTTTGTCAAAGATTTGGCAATATTGGAAAATCCGGGTACAAATCCTATATAATAGGTGCACAACCCAAGGAAATTTCGGATCTCACTTTTGTCGATTGGTCTTGGCCATGCTTGCACTGGTCGGATTTTGTTTGGATCAGCCTTTACTCCATCTCTAGATACGACGTGGTACTTCCTTCTTAAATACGTAGCACTTCTTTGGGCTCAGTTTGAGATTTGTCTCACGTAGTCGCTGGAACACTTGTTTTAAGTTCAAGTTTTCTTCAAACGACCTTACAACCACGATCACCTTGTTTAGGTAAACCAAGCACGTCTTAAGACAATCCGCGCAATCAAAAGCTCGAACGTTGCAGGAGCGTTACACAGACCGAAGGGCATTACAGTGAACTGCCACAAACCAGTTCCAATCGTAAAAGCTTTTTTTCACGATCCTTGGGTTCCAATTCTATCCGCTAGTAACCACTCTTTAAATCAAACTTGGAAAACGACTGGAATCCTGTCACGGTGTCTAACGTATCGTCAATTCTCGGTAAATGGTAGCTGTTCTTTTTGGTCACGTCGTTTAGCTGTCTACGCAAAACCTCGTTGATCTATCTTTCTTCTTTACGAGTACCACTGGGGACGCTCATGGGCTACTTGAAGGTTCAATCACGCCTTCTCTCTCCATATTCGTAATTATTAGTTCGGCTTCTTCTCTTTTTGCCAATGGAAGTTGGCGTGAATGTTGTCGTGTCGACCGAGTGTCTCCGATATTAATTTTATGTTTCACCATGTTAGTTATTCCTTTGGAACCACTTTCCAGCGCGAACACATCTTGATACGGTTGGATCAACACTTTAACTTTAGTCAGCTGGTTTTGGCTGAGGTTTTGACATTTTGAGGTAAGAATGGCAGGCACGGTTGCTTTCTCTGACGAACGAAAAGGAATTTCTTCATTGTCGATCTTCAGGACATCGTTCTTTATATCCAAATGGAACTCATACTTCTTTATAACGTTCATTCCCAGGATAACTTCTTACGTAATCTCGGCTACTAGTATTTGATAGTCGAGTACTCCATTTCCCAAACCAATGGTTACTTTGACTTGTCCGTGAGTAGTTATTTCTTTGCCCGTCGCCGTTTGAAGTTTTACTGTTACAGGTAATGTCCTCTCATTTTCCAATAACATGTCAGGACAAATGATGGTCTTTGTCGCTCCCGTGTCAACCAGTAATTGAACACTTCTTTCATTGATTTTGCCATCGAAATGAATGCTATGCAATTGCTCCCTAGGCGATGCCATTTGAATGGTAATCTCCGGAGCATGACTCGTTGAAGTCGAGTTTCGCCTTATTCCTTGTTCTAGTTTTCCGGACGCTCTTCTGGTCTTCTTTTGGCCTTAGTACAGAGTCGTCTTACGTGGCTCACTTCTCCGCAGTTCCAGTCCGTCACTTCTCTTTCTCGAGTTACTTGGTCCCGAAATACACGCACTATTTCTTCAATTTCTTCTGTGTGCGAGGGTATTTCTGCAGCACAACGAAACTTATAGCTGCCTCGGTGCGACGCTTGTTTCGCCGCCTCCAATTCCAAAGCATGGGTTAAGGCATCCAACGTCTTCGGCTGAGCTAGCCGTTTTGCTGTCTCGGAGGCCATCTACAAAGGTTTGAATAGTCAACTGCTCCAAGAAGGTATCTGGTGCTATAGGATACGCAAGTTGTGTTAATTTGACAGTCTCAAACTTTTGAAGACTTTCGGCAGCTTTCTGAACCTAACTTTTAATTTGAGCTTGGTACACTTGTTGAAGATGAGCATCTCCATATCTCATTTCTAAACGTGAAATTAAGAGTTCGTAATTTTCTTGTAGGTTATCAGGAACAGTCTGTAAAGTTTTAAGCGCTTCTCCATGGAAGGACACTATTAAAGACGTCGTTTTCTGCTTGTTGCTTCAACCATTAGCTGTAGCTGCGGCTTCAGACCGCTTGTAGTAGGTTGACCATGAAACTTTACCATCAGAATTTGGAGGTACAATTTTAAACTTGTGAGTGGTTTCTTATCTTCCTTCGCCGTTACAATTAATTCGATTTATTCTTTCTTTAAGCAGTTTGATTCTGTCTTCTAATTTGTACTTGAGTGCTTCTATTTTCTCATTCATAAATTGTTTTTTGTTTTCTAGAACTTTGCATATTTCTTCTTTGAAATTTAACATCTGTTTACTCTTGAACAATTTGAATTTTGTTCTCTATGCTCGTTTGTATTTCTTATTTTAAGCTTCTAGAATTTTCCAACAATTGTTCTTCTATTTTCTGAGAATGTTCGGACAGTTTTTTTTGCATATTTTTATTCATCGATTCTTGACTATTTTTTATTGATTCAAGAAATTCAAATAGTTTTGCATTCAGTATGGTTTGATAACGAGTTACCGGTATAAGTAATAGCACGAATAAAACGTTTAAATACATTACTGTAACAAACTGGAATAGCTACGGTATCAACAAACACGCAAATAGCGAACAGTTTTTTATATTTACACGATTTCAACGGTTTTCAATACCGCACACCTGTATCACTAATGTAACGAATTTTAATTTATTGATAACTAAATATTTACACGTTTATAACTACACGAACTAATGAAATCTAACGATATTTAAGAAAAACACTTACACTAATTTATATAGTACAATCACTCGAAAGATAATGTCCGCGGATAACTTCTGTTTATCTAAAACTAACACTTGTTTACATTAAAGGCACGTACGTTTATAATTCGTTATATTTATCTTAAGCACGCGTTCAGTTATTTATCTAAACATCTTCTTAACACTTCTGACTTCGAATAACTGACCTATGCTCTCTTTGTACCTTTTTATATAAGTATTTCCGTTGTTTATCCCGAGAATTTTCTACATCCTTTGGTAAACGTTCTAGAAGTGGAGAATAACTTCGTGAACGTTCTCGAAGCTGAAAACATCTTCGCGAACGTTTCAGTATGTATGTAATTATTATTATTACTGATAACTGTTAGTTTGCCAAACTAATAGGTTAAGCTCCCTAAAAGTAGCGCTTAATTTTATATATTGTTTTATATTTTATTTTTTAGTCTTGAATGTATTTTAATTTTCTTGATTACACGACTATTTACATAATAAAAGTATATATTTTTTTATATAGGTCATGAAATAATTGATTTGCTGGTTTTGACAAAAAAGCAAAAGGTTTCTTCGGTTAATTTAGATTTCATATTGAATCGTTATTCACACACAGAAGCTACAATATTGATATTGTCGGTAATGGGGTTTCGTTAAATTTTTCTCACCATATTGTGTTTCAATTAATTCTAGTCTGTTTTTAAATCAATTAAATTGTTCTATTGGTATGTGGTTGAATTGCAATCGTTTTTTTTTTAAACTAGAAATTAGTATATACTGTGTGTTACCTGAAACACTTCATGCGTTGTTGATACCGAATTGTCAATACGTAAATACTGTATAGTATTTATTCATTTGCAAATAAATATAATTCGAATTCGTCTACAATTTTTACGTTGTTTATCAACTGGGTTATACGATTTTTGTTTTCGAGTTTAGAAGTAAAAATTTGTATGGGTATTATGACTTAATTATGTTTTGTTTTTATAATACATTTGTAAAATATTTATAATCGATTTGTAATCGAAATTTTCAAATTTCCCTCTTGTAGTCAAATTGACGGGGTCAAACAGTCTACTGCCGGGTGATAAATCGTTGCGTGATTTCCTATCACGTTCTTTCATCCTTGACATTTCTTTGACTTGATGACGACATGCACGTCGGCAATAAAGCAATTTTAGTTTGTTTTTTCGTATAAAAATCTATAATCAAATTGTAATAAGTTTACAGACAAGCAGTCTGATCTATGTCCGAAATCTTCCGTGCAAATTATATACTCCTATATGACGTAATAATCAATTTGCAACAAATGGGTTAGCAAAAGCTTGTGAACTCAACCTAGGACCACGAGCAAAGGCTTGTGTCTGGCGTCCCCCTGCGTCGCGGCGTCGTCCGCAGTATGACGTCAGGGCTCAATACGATCCGCGGCAGCGCAGCCTGCCGGTACCAGTGGGTCCGCGCCCGTCGTCTGTATTAGAGTGCGCTCCGTGTGTATCCCAACTACATGAAGTTGTTCTACATTTAACAGAACCCCGGATCTTTTAAATAATCTACTACTAATGGGAGAGGTATGTTAAGTTTTAGTTATTATAAAATAACCGTTTGTATAATTTTCATAAACGGTATTAGAATTGCTTGTGTTAGTCTGCTCACATAATGTCCAGCTTCTTCTTAGATTAAGTATTGTAACTAGATTTACGATTTTACACTTATTCAAGTTAACAAATAAATGTATAGACATTAGTTTTCAACGAATAATGAAAGGGTACTTCGATCAATGGTGACCTACTTCGACCAAGTTTCCTCAGATGTTCAAGGAAACTATTCGGTCGAGGTCTAACTATTGATTTATAAAAAAAAAATTATGAGAATGAATTTTAAGAGAAAAAAAAAATGGTTGCAATGTATTTAAATATCTTGAATAGAATCAATACTATCGAAAATAGTAGTTGTGCAATAAGGTAAAATAATATGTGCATAAATATACCAAATGTCAATATCATCTTTCTCAGTGATCGTTTTATATTTTCTATTAATTATCGCAAACTGTTTATTTATGATAATTGAAGCCGTGGAATTTTCCACTAACTTTGTTTAAAAATGCCATTTTCTTTAAGTTCCCAGAAATAGTATTTACAGGACATTGCGAAATTATGGCAAACAACATTTTTTTAATTTTTAGGTATCAATTTAATGTTGCAAGTGCATACACTTTTAATTGTTTTTCTATAAGATAAAAACAATCACAATATTTTCTTTTTAAGTTTGTCGCTAGAAAAATTTTAGATTTTTTCGATTCTGATCATACAAGTTTTGCATTATTTTTGATAACCGTAGAATTGTTCATATTTTTGTTAAAAGGAATAACTATTCTAAAGATTTTGAAATGAAACATGATTTTCTTCATTTTTATATCAAATTAATTCAAATTGCGGAACAAATAGTAACAGTTTATTGTTTTTACTGAGAGAGAATTACAATGATTACAAACGATTTTCAATATGATAATAGGAAAAGTTGTACTTTAAAGGCGTAGCCTTTTTAATTATTTAAAAATGGTTTTCAGAATTTTACACCAATTTGGTTGTGAAATCTTGTCTTTAAGTCTTAGTCGCTGAAATTTGAAAACTCAAATTTTCTTAAATGTATTTCAGTAAAGCATAATTTACCTATATCATATTTAGGAATCAGCGTGTATCAAGATTTGTTAACTAGACTTTTCTTAAATATAAATTGAGACGTACGTCATCACAAAAATTTACTTTTTGCAAACGTACATTTCCAAAAAATGGAGATTCCAATAATTTATAAATATTTAATTACTAAATTAGTAAATAATTGATTAAAAAACGATTGTGATTAATTACTAGAAAATATTTTTATATAATTGTATTTTTTTAATTAAAAAATGACACGCAATGTGTCATTTATGATTACACCTGGGAAAACTTATACAATTTTTAGAACAAATAGTTTTTGCAGTAATTATTAGGCATTGTAAAATTAAATGAAAATGTCATTAATGTGTTGTATCATAAATAAGTTTGTTAGAAAAAAATTTAACTTGTAGCAAGTTTCAAACTGTATCTAACGTGATTTCTAATTATTATATTATATTTACTTTTATTTTGAATCGTTAATTTTAAAATGAAATGAAAATATTAACAATAGTAAATACAAATTTAAAAAAATTTTGTTATTAATACCAGAAACTATAATGTACGAGTTTGTTTGCATAACTAAAGTTTTCAAATTTACCTTATTTCATTATTAAAGAATTACTGGAAGTTAGTTATTATGCTGTTAATTGTTGGTAGTTTGTAACAATTTACGATTCAGAGTTTGTGTCTATTATTCCATTTAAACGCTCTAATTTTATTAAGCTTATTTTTTAATTACGTAGTGCACGTTACATATAAATATCATTTTATTAAATTTTTTTGTTAGTTAAATCGATTGAAATTAATATTTGAAAAAGGCAATGTTTATATTTAGAATATATGTTAAAGATAGTACTATTTCATTAGGGTAAAGACACTTAAACAGTTGATTTTAGTTTGAAAAGAAAAAACAATGAATGGATAAACGTTTTAGTCTCTTACTTGTTAAAAGTTATACATAAACATGAACCAAAACTATTTAAAGACAGCCAACTTTGTAAATTCAGATGATGTTAGAATAATGTGACCTTACAACTTAAATATTTTGGCACGTTATGTATGAAAACGGTCGTAAGAGTATATTATATCTTCTTGCTTAGAATAACTTTATTTAATAACCAACATGTCTGGCACCACAATGGACTATTCCAGTTGAATTAAATGCATTTTTTCAGCTGTGCATGTATGACGTGAAACGGTATTGATGATAGTTTTATTATTTGTCAATTCTATGTACTATTATTAGAATAAATTCCCAAATAGAGTAATGCTTATATTAATTAATTTAAAATTCTGTTTTACTTGGGCTTAAAAACAAATTATTTGGATTTGTCTTACTTAAATTAAATTCAGCTAATGTTGTTTGCTGTGTTGAATGTATGTTTTTTAATTAAATGATCCTTTGGGAAAGTAACCTGGCATGCAGACTGTCTTTAGCAGTAGTTGTTACATGTTCCAGTTTGGCCGATCAGATTCATATCGTGTAGCGACTATACCAAACAACTATGATGACAACAAAACAGCGGACGGTAGATCAAAGGTATTTTTTTAATTTTTTTTTTACTGCACTGTGAACTTCTCACATTTTTTCTATTGGAAGGTGAAGGTATTGTTGTAGTGTAAAATCTTTTTTTTATACTCATTAACTGTAGTCTTAAACTTTATAATTATAGCGTCTGTAAATATACAAAAATACGTACAAATGAAGAGGTGGTTTTGCCACAACTTCCTGATTGCGTTATCCGTTTCCTGCTTTAGGAGCTCTTTTTGTTATTCAATAATCTTTATACAACCACTAATAAGTGACACATCCTTTTGTTCAGTCAGTACATTTTAATTTTAACTGCAATTTAAATTTAATTACTACTTCAATGAAACTAGCTATTTGACGTATTTTTTATATTTGCAAAAAATACTTTTTAACTTGCAGCGTATTTAACAATTAGTGTTTGCGTAAAATTAATACTAAATACAAATTGTAATATAATAAATACGTAAAGGTCGTAGAATGTTCATGTTTGAATAGTAGATTAGATCAATGAAACATTTATGTCAAAGCCAAATTAAACGATTTAATTACATTAGTATTACCTCCGTTTGATGTGAGTATATTTGGTCACTACTTTTTTTTAAATGTTTATTATTTGCATTTAATTGTTATTGCATGTCTGTTTTACCTTAATCTCCAGGAATAGACCTTAAATTTCAGTTAATATCTGTGCCTGTGAAATCAATATCGGGTATTTGCAGTTGACCTTTAAACCTTCAACCAAGGGTATTTTTAACGTTATGTAACAAGTAGTGCTGTTTATAATTAAAATGCTTTTAAGGTGTTTGTGGTATAATGATTGTTTGATTCTAACGCTCTTTTTTAACGAATAATCGATATATTCATTTATTTATTTGTTTAAACATTTTATTTGGTTTTTAAAGGTGAACTTAAAGTTACTTAAACTTAGTTAAGTGCTGTTTTTAACAATGAAAACGTTCTGAATATCATCGAACTTGTGTAAATAAGGTCCCGATTTCAAATAGTTTTTAATCAATTTATTACACTGAATGTATACGTCTTACCGATTACATTGTGGTAAACAAATGTTTCATAGTTAAACCATAACATATATACCTAATTTTTAAAAGAATATTCAATGTACTCGAATTATGCCAAGTGTTATGGTGTAACTATTACTACTATTATAATTTGAAACAAACTTTAATATTTTTTTTTAATTATTTATAGTCACGTAGGAAGAACGCTAAAAAGACAACACGCAAAGCAGATGATTTAGATGATCTGAAACAAGAATTAGATATCGACTATCATAAGATTTCCCCAGAAGAATTATATCAACGGTTTCAGACACATCCCGAAAATGTAAGCAAATCAATTCTAGAAGTATTTTTTTAAACATCTATATGAACAAATTTAGGGTCTCAGTCACGCAAAAGCAAAAGAAAATTTGGAGAGGGACGGACCCAATGCACTTACACCACCTAAAACTATTCCCGAATGGGTAAAATTTTGTAAAAATTTATTTGGAGGTTTTGCTTTACTGTTGTGGGTTGGTGCAATTTTATGTTTTATTGCCTATTCCATCCAAGCAAGTAGTGTGGAAGAACCTGTCGATGATAATCTTTATTTGGGTATTGTCTTAGCGGCTGTGGTTATCGTAACAGGTAATGCAATTTGAAATCGCATTTAAAATTGTTTTTAATCTACTTAATCAAATACTTGTAGGTATATTTTCTTATTATCAAGAAAGCAAAAGTTCTAAAATTATGGAATCTTTCAAAAACATGGTACCTCAATTTGCTACTGTTATAAGAGAAGGTGAAAAACTAACTTTAAGAGCAGAAGATTTGGTATTGGGAGACGTAGTAGAAGTAAAATTTGGCGATAGAATTCCAGCGGACATTAGAATTATTGAATCGCGCGGTTTAAAAGTTGATAACTCATCGTTAACTGGAGAATCAGAACCTCAAAGTCGTAGTCCCGAATTTACTCACGAGAATCCTTTAGAAACAAAAAATTTGGCGTTTTTCTCGACCAATGCTGTAGAAGGCACCGCTAAAGGTGTCGTTATTAGTTGTGGAGACAATACCGTAATGGGTCGTATTGCCGGTTTAGCTTCAGGCCTGGACACTGGCGAAACCCCCATTGCTAAAGAAATTCACCATTTTATTCATCTCATTACTGGAGTAGCCGTATTTTTAGGTAAGAAAATATGATTAATAATATACATAGTAAATGCAATTATATAGCGATAATTAAAAAATAACGATTTTACCATTACACGTGTTTATTAAATTTCAAATAATTAACACTACAATTTATTGTGTACAGGTTAATTAATATTTATTTATCTTTACAGGTGTAACTTTCTTTGTAATTGCTCTAATTCTTAAATATTTCTGGTTGGATGCGGTCATATTTTTGATTGGTATTATAGTAGCAAACGTTCCAGAAGGTCTTTTAGCCACAGTAACTGTGTGCTTAACATTAACGGCCAAAAGAATGGCTTCTAAGAACTGCCTTGTCAAAAACTTAGAAGCTGTCGAAACGCTGGGTTCTACCAGCACTATCTGCTCAGATAAGACTGGTACTTTAACTCAAAATCGTATGACTGTTGCGCACATGTGGTTTGATAATCAAATTATTGAAGCAGATACTACCGAAGATCAATCTGGTGTACAATATGATCGCACCAGTCCTGGATTTAAAGCTTTAGCGCGCATAGCAACATTGTGCAACCGCGCGGAATTTAAAGGTGGCCAAGACGGTGTACCAATTTTGAAAAAAGAAGTTAACGGCGATGCCTCTGAAGCTGCTCTTCTTAAATGCATGGAATTAGCTTTAGGGGATGTGTTAAGTATTAGACGTAAAAACAAAAAAGCGTGCGAAATTCCATTTAATTCTACTAACAAATATCAAGTGTCGATTCACGAAAACGAAGATCCTAACGATCCTCGTCATGTATTGGTCATGAAAGGAGCGCCCGAGCGTATTTTAGAAAGATGCGCGACAATTTTCATTGGCGGAAAAGAAAAAGTATTGGACGAAGAAATGAAGGAAGCATTCAATAACGCTTATCTAGAATTAGGAGGTTTAGGAGAACGTGTATTAGGATTCTGTGATTTCATGCTTCCAACAGATAAATACCCAATCGGTTTCAAATTTAACGCGGACGATCCTAATTTCCCATTAGAAGGTTTAAGATTTGTTGGACTTATGTCTATGATTGATCCACCTCGGGCCGCCGTACCTGACGCTGTTGCAAAATGCAGAAGTGCCGGTATTAAAGTTATTATGGTTACTGGAGATCACCCTATTACTGCGAAAGCTATTGCGAAATCTGTAGGAATTATTTCTGAAGGAAATGAAACTGTCGAGGATATTGCCCAAAGATTAAATATTCCTGTTTCCGAAGTTAATCCACGTGAAGCTAAAGCTGCCGTTATACATGGCAGCGATTTGAGAGATTTGTCTTCGGATCAACTTGATGAAGTTTTGCGGTACCATACTGAAATTGTATTTGCTAGAACGTCGCCACAGCAGAAGTTGATCATTGTAGAAGGTTGTCAACGGATGGGTGCCATTGTTGCTGTCACAGGTAAAGTATTAAAGTTTTCGTTTAAAAAACTCAAATACATTAAATTGTTAGTCGCGGTATTAAATATTTGAATACATTTTTAAGTATTTTTTACATTACAGGCGATGGTGTAAATGACTCTCCTGCGTTGAAAAAAGCCGATATTGGAGTTGCTATGGGTATAGCTGGTTCTGATGTATCTAAACAAGCTGCGGACATGATCTTATTGGATGATAACTTTGCTTCGATTGTAACAGGAGTAGAAGAAGGGCGTCTCATTTTTGATAACTTGAAGAAATCTATTGCATACACTTTAACTTCAAACATTCCAGAAATTTCACCTTTCCTTGCGTTTATTTTGTGCGATATTCCTCTGCCATTAGGAACAGTTACAATTCTATGTATTGATCTTGGGACAGACATGGTAAGCAATTATTTTTGATTACATTCGTTTTTGTTGAACCAAATTTGAATTGTACAACCCCATTGGCAGTGTTCAATTTTAAAACAATTTTTTTTCTGTTTCGAATTAGAGTAGATTATAATCGATTAGTTATGTGTAGGTCCCAGCAATTTCGCTTGCATACGAAAAAGCTGAATCTGATATAATGAAACGACGCCCCCGAGATCCTTTTGGAGACAAATTAGTAAATGAAAGGTACAATAATTAAAGATTCAGAAATAGCATGTAGATTTGGGGGTTATATATTTTTTGCACAGTAGGTTGATTCTGAATTCATTTTAATTATGCATTTCTTGTCAATTATAGAAATGCATTAAATTAATTGAAACATTAGCTAGTATTTTCTTTGTACTGCCAGTATCACTTTGAAAATGTAAGAGACCGAAAAAAAGGTATGTCGTTCAGATAAGTATTAAAATATTTCAAAATACGCTTCTTTTATACACATAAGCTTCTCTAATAGAAGAATCATTTTTTCCCTTATTAGCTCGATTATTTTTTTATAGCATCAGTAGTTTGTTTGCCTTAAACTTCTTTATCGTATAAGAATAGAACGAAATCTTATAACGTACTTCAACCTTTTTATTACTTATTTCACTACTACTTTTTTTTATTTGCAACCGCAATAGTATGTTTTATGATTGAAATAGAATTCATTTTGGGTCAATGCCGTTTCATGTTTTCAAAAGTAATTTTAACTGCATAAAATATAAATCAAGAAGTTTTTTCGGCAATTTTAAAGTAATAGACATTGTGTGGTTACCATAATGATTGTTTTTTATTAGTTAGTTGCGGTTCTTATATTCACGATTAATATTCTTTACTTAAAGAAAACAGTGATCATCTAAAAAAGTTATTTCTTTCATAGAATGTATTACAAAAATCATTTTTTCTATAATCTAGGATCTCGGTACTTTAAACGCATAATTAGCATGAACTATTTTATCATCGTAGTTTAATTTTTGAAACAATAGTTCTTTATGCATTAAAAAAAACCTTACAACAATTACAAATGCAAAATAGAAAACTACTTTAAAGTGGGATATAAATATTTAGGTACCGGCAATATCCTTGGCTTATGAAGAAGCAGAAGCCGATATAATGAAGAGACCACCAAGAAATCCAATGACGGACAAACTTGTTAATCATAGGTTATATAATTTTTTTTAAAATTTATTTTGGTATTTTATTCCGGTTAGTAGTTTACTAATACTAATGATATAATAACCTATTTGGGCATTATTTGTCAGTGTACATATTTGTGGGTTTTGGCAATTCTAATTTGTGTTAGCTTAATATGTGTATAATAATTTAACCAAATAACTTATAAACTGATATGCCATAGAAATTGTCTTAAGGGTGATTAGTTCACTATTGTTTAACTTTTATTGCTTTTGAAACGTGTTACTTAAGACAGTTTTTAACATTTTAGTCTCTAATTAAATTGCGAATACAAGCGATTGGTAAATTCCCGTTTTTTTTTTCATAAAAATTAATACAAAAACAAATTCTAAGCGTAATAGAAACGTAGAATTTTATTGCGTAGCTTAATTAGAATTAATACCGATCATCAAAAAACATTTAACGTAATTTTTACTTAGGTAGTTTTAGTACATTAGTATTTTATACATATTACACTTACACTATCCTTATCATCTCCAATCACGCGAAAGCGTAGCGCCCCTGCTTAGCACTGCCTGCCTGACTTAGTTTTGTAGTATTCGTTTACTGTTCTCTTACAGTAGAGGCAGTACAAAAAGGTGTGCTTAAAAAATTGCAATTTAATCGTTTAATTACCTATTCATTCCATGTAAATCGCATTTAATAATTAATTTGTTCTAAAGTTACTCAGTATATCGATCATTGCTTCTTTATATATTTTGCTATAATATAAACATCCGTTTCAGGCGTTTCTATGATTTTAAATAACGGCGGGTTTGACACAATAGGTTACTTTGTGGTATTACACGCCTGTGTTTTACTTTAGTTAATATTTCGTGCACTACGTTTTTAGGCATTGTTTTTCACATAATTTTTCGCATTATGATCGATTTATTGTTCGATAATTTGATTTATATTAGATTCTGATTTTTATTTCTTCTTTTGCCATTTCCTGTATTTCGTTTCTGGTTGCTTTTAATAAGTTCCGTGCTTTCTAGTATGTTTTCTTTTATTTAATGGCAACATTAAATAAAATTAATTCATAGCTTGTTAATTCAAAAAATATGTTTTTATAATCTCTTTTGGTATTAACCTGTTCTTGTATTGCTTTAGCTTTAGGATGTCTGTTGTTTTCAAGATTTATGGGAAGGGTAGTTTTATACAAGAAGAGTAAATTTTTGGGCATCGAAAAAAAATGTTTGTAGTCTGGAAGTGGGGGGAAAAGGTAAAAAAATACGTTTTTTGCGAATATTGCTAAACCTACTAAATCCAACTAAGCAACGGATTTATTTTATTTTTGAACGCGGTTTTTAATTTATTAAAAAAATTTAATTATCTTAATTTTGATAATTTCTTAAAAGCTAATACATTTTTTTTGTAAAATTTACTCTGCTAGCATTTTGTTTGATTAGTTTTTTTAAATTGTGTGTACTTACATTTCAAATTTTTCACTAGACAGTATTGGTCTAAAATACTCTAATGTAGAAGTTGTTTTCTTCTTTTTTTTGCCTTGAAATGAGTTTTCAATTAATTTGTTTTAAACTTTTGTCCAAATATCTTATATTGATGAAACTATGCGCTTTTAACTTATTAGTTTGTTGTCAAATTTAAAATGTGATTTGAATTATTTATACATTGGGATTTCTTATCAGCAATGTTTAATTGGTTTAAATAATTTTGCTTCGACCTGGATAAACAATAGTCAGATTGTGTCAAATCGAAGGACTATGTGGGATGCTTCAAAATTTTCCAATTCACATAGTTTTATTTGCTATTAAAGATTCGCAAGTGGCAGACTGTTTTTCTTTTCCTTAAATGAAATATAAGTGATTTGTCGTGAAACATTTGTTCACTATGTTGTTATTCTTCATGCGGATTTCTCATAGAATATACTGAATTTGCAGAAAAACCATAATCATTCTTGCTTGGTATTATTTTATTATGACTCATTGTCGAGACTAATATAATTAAGGGGATCAGTAGATTTTAATCATTGGATTTTTGAATATGACTTTTACTTCTTTCAGTAAAATATAACACATCATTGACAAAACTAACCTAACAGAGTATTTGTAATAGAAATATCAAATTTGTTATCTCGATTAAAAAATTGGGACGACAACGCATAATCAGTCCGTTTTTATCAGCGTGATTCATTGACTGCTAAACGGTATTCATTCGTTCTTTTTTTTTCGTCGATTATATTTATTGGTATAAAATATGCATGTTTTTGCACGTAACACTAGCTGGTTCTAGTGTTTTGTTATTCTTTGATGTAATTCATACCGAGTTGAAATACCAATATCGAAGTTTGAAATCAGTTCAAACGTAGAAGGTATATGCTTTTGGAAAGCATCAAATTCTAATGTCATTTTTCTATTATTTTTTTTTTCAAATCGTGATTATCTAACTCAAAGTAGGAATTTTTGAATCCACTTTGAAATAATATAATCTATAATCTTTTTAAATTAATTTTTAATTTTTTGTGAACTCCATACAGTGTATATCAATAAAAACAATATAAATGGAACGATTAATATAATATTAGATTTAATGAAGGATAATTGTTGTACTATTAATAACATCAACAACTCATTTTTGGTTTTACGCGTACACGTCTATAATTATAAATACTTGAGGGCTGGTTTTTAATGTTGAAGTAAATACAGTTTTTATTAGTCCTGACATAAGCAGAATATTACTTTCTCAAAGTAGAGTACATATCGTAGTAGCTATGTTTTTGTTTTTGACTGACGTAAATTTTCACATTTATATGATACTGATACTGCATGGAACTTGAGCAACATCTATCAAAGCACTTACATGTAGAATTTAGCCTGTAGTTACATAAGCAATCGTTTAAATGCAAAACCCGTAATGATAGTAAGAACAACGAGAAGTTGTTTAGTAAGTATACAATACAATTAATAAGATTGAGTAGATAAAAAGGTTATATTAAGCACACCTCGATTATTAAGATTAGTTAGATACTTGAAAAGTCAAAAGCAGTGCCGGCATGTAAGTGTGTCCTTTTTGAGGTTCCTTAAATCCCATCATGTTTTGTTTTGATGTGTGTTTGTTTGGCCGCGCTCAGGTCCCCGCCATATCCCTGGCATACGAGGAGGCAGAGTCAGATATCATGAAGCGACGTCCTAGAAATCCATTCACAGATAAACTAGTCAACGAAAGGTATGCCATGTCTCGTGTTTATCTTTTGTTGGTGGATCGGATGTTTAGGTTGAACGGCCACATTTTGATGTGTCCGTGAACCAGCCGTACGCGAACTTCTGCTCTCCCATTCCTGCATCTTTCATTTTCTGCATTTGAGGCTTGTTTTTTTGTATTTTTAAAATGTTTATACATAATCAAACTCGCTTTGACAATAAATACTTCTGCCGATATTTCAAGCACGATTTTTACTATTGCCAGCACTTTAATCTATTTTACATTTGAGTAGTTATGTATAAACGTATTAGATGTACAGGTAAGTAGCGCCTTATCACTAACATTCATTATATTCTCCAGCTTGTCGGCGCCTTTTTTTCCTAAAACCCACACACTACTTTCTATTTAACAGGTTATTTTAATTGATGCATGTAATTTTCACTACTAACTGTATGTATTGGCGCGGCCACTGTATAGGTGCCTGCTATTTCTCTGGCTTATGAGGCCCCGGAGTCCGACATTATGAAACGCCAGCCGCGCGACCCCTATAGGGACAACCTGGTTAACCGCAGGTGGGTCACTGCAGTGGTGTCGTGACGGCTATCGCACCACACTACCTTCTACCTCGGCAGATTGTGATTTCTGTTTCTATTTAATTATTCACTATGTGTTTTTTGTTATTATTTACAAACATCAATTTTCCAAATTAAAAAAAAATGTTTATGTTTCACTCGTATTTGTTGATGCACAATAGTTGATTAAGCACAAACACAATTTGTAAATTTGAAGTATAGTTACGATTTATTTTTTATGTAATCCTACTTTAATTATTATTAAACATTTTATCTTGTATGAACAATATGAAACAATTCATCGATTAAATTGACTTTTGTTAACCGAGGCGTAGTTTGGTGTGATATTGTAGTGCACAGTAGTAGCACTAGCCACACTGCAGTTTCGTTGACCTTTTCTTGCAGCTCTTAAATTATGTTGTCGCACAGGAAAATTGCTGCCTGAAGCCTGGAAACTAGAATTGTTTAGTTTTTTGTATATTCTTTTGCATTTCCGCTCCGGAATAGCTGGAGTATTTTTTTAAACGCGTCATTTTTGACAGAAAATTCAATATTTCTTTTTATACGTATGGCTGCTTTTGAATTTTTTGTCAGTAACCTTTAAGGTATGTGACGTAAAACAAATTACTAACGCTTTACGTTTAACAATTTAATTATACTGCAAATACTAACAATAATAACGGTAATGAAATTACTAACAAGTAGACGCTTTTGTATGAACTTTTTTAATTAGATTATTTTTAGTGTAGACAATTTCTTTATTTCCTCCTATAGTCAATATATTGTTTGATAAACTGATTGAAATTTGCAATTATCTTAGGTAAGTTAATTGCCAGTTTTAATCTCTTTAAAAGTTTCTATAACATTTTCGTTTTGTATATTTCTAAGTCCATCTCAAAATAATTAATCCCAGAGTCCAAGGCCCCTCAGCAGAAGTAATACGCTTTTGGTGTTCAAGCAGATGTGTATGTTACTTTGTGTCAAATTTTTTAACTAATTGGTAAAAGTAGAATTAACGTTCTATCGCTTTTTTATTGCTTTTATAATTTTAAACGTTTTAATTTTATTGAATACATAATTTGACACATAGTAGGGTGTGTAATTTATGTATACGTACAGGGCAATTGTTGCATGCAATTTTAGTGTTAACAAAACGCATGGGTGGAATGAAGGATGTAACTGTTGTAAGTATACACAATTGTTCTGAACAAATTCAATTGAATTATACAAAATTAATAGATTTCTTTTTAAATTTATAACGAACAATAATAAAAAGTTTCCGTTGCGTTTTTTCTTTTAAACCATCTAAGTAATTGAACATTTAATTTAATAGAGTTGTATCTTTAATTTTTATGTACATAATAGTTTTTCTAAAAAAAATTTTTTGTTATAAAACGGAATATTTTTTATTGTTTGTGGGTTCAGAACAATTGTAGCCATTGTTATTAAGTAAACGTTATCACTACATATCTTTCTCATAATATAGATTGATTTCAATGGCTTATGGACAAATCGGCATGATTCAAGCGGCAGCTGGTTTCTTCGTCTATTTTGTGATTATGGCTGAGAACGGATTCTTACCTACTGAATTGTTTGGCATCAGAAAACAATGGGATTCGAAAGCTGTCAATGATCTTACTGACTCGTATGGTCAAGAATGGGTAAGATTAGTTTGTAGTATTAAAAAGTGTAAAACTTAATCTTTGTTGCAGACATATCGTGACAGGAAGACTCTAGAATATACGTGTCACACCGCTTTCTTTGTCTCAATCGTTATTGTACAATGGGCTGACTTAATAATTTGCAAAACTAGACGAAATTCAATTTTACATCAAGGAATGCGTAATTGGGCCTTGAACTTTGGTTTAATATTTGAAACAGCTCTAGCTGCTTTCTTATCGTACACTCCTGGTATGGACAAAGGATTGCGAATGTTCCCACTTAAGTAAGTTGTTTAAATATTTATAATCCATAGTTAATTGCTTAAATTTACTGTCAAAATCGCGTTTTCGTATTATTGCGTTTTTAAAATTTAATTTAAAGATGTATCAACGATAAATTTGAAGATGGTGTTTGACTAAAAATAATTTATTAAGAATATGTTTTCCAATTGACAAATGAAATGTTCATAGTAGAATTAATGTCTGTTGTCGATAATAAATCGAGTTTAAAAACAAAGTATTCAACAGAAAAATGCAGAGGGCTTTTAGTTACATGGTGACACCTTCAACATTCTAGAGTATCATTTAGTAGTTCACTTGGAGATGCTATGTTGCAGCACGCATATACTACACATCTGAAGACTGGATCTCAAAAAGTTAGTAAAACACTGCATGAGTTTAAAACCGACATTGGACGGTTAGACAGTCCAATTGTGTTGGATTTTTATATAGATCAATTAGCAGTAAAGGATTTTATTGATGAACTAAGATTGATAAGAAATATAAAAAAATCTCTGCTACTGTCTCGATCTAATACTGAGTTTTTAGTATAAAGTTACAAAGAATATGCTCATAAGGGTTATAAAAAAGTACGAACTGTCGATCAAATTAGTACTAAACTCAGGTGTAAGAAAAACGGACTCATTTTTTAAAAAAATTAAAATTTGTTATAGCAATAGTTAAAAAAACAACGTATGGTACTTATCAGTTGCTGGCATCACAGATGAATTTATCATCGGGGTGGATATCAGGAAACATCAATTTACGCTATACTATGGTAGAGGAGCACTTCGCGTAAATGGCGTGACTGCTAAATATTCGCAAACATTAGTTTTACTGACAATGTCTTTAAATTTATATAGCAAACTTTCTTCAAAATCAGACTCAGTCACAATAACTTCATTTTCCGATTCAGTAAATACAATGAGTCTGCGGAAGTTGAGACCATTTTATTATTTTTAAAATAATGTACTGGTCGAATAAAAACTAACGAATATCGACCAAAGTGATTATTATTGGTTTTAAAAAAGAAGTTTTGAAAAGTTGAATATGTAATTATTTTGCACAATTCATGTCACTTTTTTTCACTAACGTGATCCTCATTGACAACAAATACTGCAATATGACAATATGGGAAAATTGGTAACTAAACGTGTTAACAGAACGCGACTAGTGGTGACAGCTGTACATAAATATGAACTAACATTTGACATTATGTCAGAGAACAGCTTAAATTAGATGACCATCTGCTACTGTTTACTTTTTTTTTGCGAGTGAAGTTTGAATTTTATTTTCGTCTATTATATAATTATATAAGGGCGTTCGATATGTAAAAGTCTAATATATAAATTTTTTTTTCTATAAATATCTTCATCAAGATAATCTGTGTACACAATGTTCAATGCTATTAGATGATAAATACTTGATAGGTATTATTACATATTTTAAGAAACAAATTATCTTCGTATTTTTTTAAATGTTATTTTGGAGTTTTAGAATAGCGCAATGTTGTGGTTTTATCCCGCAGTTTTATTCAAAACTATTTTGAAATTCGCGGGTGTAAAATCAACTTTCAACGTCTTACCGCCGTTATAGGTATCTACAGGATTTTTTATGTTTCCACTAAACTACAAGACTGAACTTTCGCATGTGGTTCATCATCGCAACTCGAAAAAAAAACTGAATTAAAAAAAAAACATCTAAATCTAAACTGGCGCCCTTAAGAAAAATGAAAGTTGGAAAATATGATGGCATATTTGGATTCCCTTAAAAAATTGTCTTAATTATGTTTGAGTGGGAATCGTATGCCTTCATGAGTTTTCGACGTAGAAAATGAAAAAGAAAATTTAAGACATATTTTTTCCAAAAATCTCAGCGACTCCTGAAAATTTATCAAGCTTCTTGATGGCATGTTATTATCTACCAACTTTGCTCTAATTTAACCGACCTCTCATAATTTTTTATGATTACCGAATCAGAGATCCAGAAACGGAAACCGTGTATATATTGATTTATCTGTGGGGTTATTGCTTATCAGATCTATTTGTGAAGATAATTAGATCAAAATTCAGAACATGATGCGTTATAGGCGGGAGATCTTTAAGCAGGTTTTAGAGTTTTTTTTGTAATAAGGTGGTCCAATAATGGAATTATTGTATCGTTTTTAAATTATGATTATACAGGTGGTATTTTAACTGAACGCTTCTTCCATTGATCAATTGCGAATACTTTTTGGAACGTTACTGTTTTTTTTAACTTTAAACATTTGTGAAGAGAAACACGAATTTTTTACTCAAAAGTACTAAAAGTCAAATTTTCTTTCGAAACTTTTATACACGTTGGTGCTTAGTAAACTTTCTAAATAGGAAGTTAATTGCATTAATAATACATTTTTTAAAATTATCCACAAGGAAATTAATTTTAGGTAGCCGTTATAAGACAGATGAGAAACGTAAATTGCGGTTGTGACGTTATCATATATACCTACTAAAGGCCAGCAGTTTTAATATTTACAAATGGGAAGGTATATTTTATTTTTCGTAAAAATAGAGTTTTGTCGGATAGTGTCTCAAAAAGAGACTTAAATAAGTTGAAACTTTATACGCACCATGCCGTCAATATTTTTGAAATTTGATATCTATTATAGGTTCAAAGAACTGTAATTGGTTCCATCGCAAGCATAATAAAATCAAAATTAATTCCTGATTTATAGTTTATTTATGTAGTGTTAATTAGAAACATAATAGAAGCGTACAAAAGGTACACACAATGAATTAATTAAAGATTTAATTCTAGTAAACACAAAATCTTTCAAAGTTGAGGAACGGCACGTAACGTTAATGATTAATTATCCTACTTTGATATTAATTTTACTGAAAATAATTAGAAAATAGATCAAATTCAACCAAGTAAATAAATGATAGACAAACAGTCGTCCTTTTACACTTTAAAGAATCTTTTGTTTACAACAGTTACTTAAGGGTTTAATAAATCAATAGGATGTTTTCATACACAATCAATTTTAATGTAATTGTTCTTGTTGGTTAGCAAACTTTCCAAATAACTTAATTTGCAGTATCTTCATGGAAATAAGTTTTAGGCGAATAGTAATTTACTTACTACATTTTTTGGTCTGTTATGTACGAAGGGTCTACTAAAGGTAATTTTTATTGTAAATATCTATAGTGGGAGACATTAGTGGTATTCAACTTACGCATCGATTCCAATCAAAAGCTGTTATTTTTACGTCAATCTGTTCAACACTTACAATGCGACTGTAATCGATCGTGACCTATTTGCATCGTCTGTATAGATAACCGATACGGCAAATTGAGCTTATGTTGTCATATCGACTAACCCCTATATTTGTGCTTCTAGATATTGCTTTCCCCTTTAGTAAACCAGATATGGAATTTTTTTAGGTTGCAGGCAAGGTTCGAACCTAGATTATATTTGTGAATTCATTTTAAATTATAAATAAAATATCTAATAAACTGTTAATGTTAGAATTTTTTTTTATTTGAATAAATTGTTAGGAAGAATTATCTCTATAAGAACCTATAAAAATAATTCGACTAATATACATACGTACAAAATTATATAAGAAAAACAGTTAAAAATAGTGGATACACCCACTTCCGGTTTCTTTATCAGACCCATTTTTTGTTTCTTAAAGAGGTAATTCTTTCGAACAATTTATTCAAATAAAAGAAATTTTCTTGCATTAACAGTTTATTAGATATTTAATTTATAATTTAAAGTGAACTCCATATATAATATAGGTTCGAATCATGTCTGCGACGATTTTTTGTAGAAAAAATCTCCATATCTTGAAGGGAAAGCAAGATACGTTAAAAATAACATTTTTTTTCTATATTCTTTTGACTTGTTTATACACAGAGTGCTGCATCTTACTTACATTATGTTTGGACGTACCCATGATAACTCTCTAGTAACTTGAAATTTGGTATGGTTCTATTAAAAGATGGGTCTGATAAAGAAACCGGAAGTGGGTGTATCCACCATTTTTAACAGTTTTTCTTATATAATTTTGTACGTATGTAAATTATTCGAATTATTTTTACAGTTTTATGTAGAGATAATTTTTCCTAACAATTTATTCAAATAAAAAAAAATCTAACAGTTTATTAGATATTTTATTTTAATTTAAAATGAATTCACAAATATAATCTAGGTTTGAATTCTGCCTGCGATAATTTTTTTTAGAAAAAAATTCCATATCTTGAAGGTAAAGCAAGATACGTTAAAAATAATAATTTTTACTGATTTACTAAAAAGGAAAGCAATATCGAGGCGCACAAATATAGGGGTTAGTCGATATCATAACCTAAGCTCAATTTGCCATATTTCGGTTATATATTTAATGAAATCGAGGAGAAAAATTTCAAAAAAATTGTAGCTAGGAAGTCAATATAAACGTGTACATATCACTACAAAGTGGTTTTATGACAACATAACCTTTAAGAAAATATGTAGATATTCTTTCATGATTTCTTATAGGACAGTCGTGGTGACCACACCAATTTTTTCTGATTCAGGAGACCTTGAAACGTAAAATTATGCAATCAAAATTTAAAAAAAAAATTGCGATCGCTATACTTTCCTTATAGGAAAGTAAATTACTGTTACCATCTAATATGACTTCTTCAACAAACACTAAACTATATGATTCCATCGCAATCACGATTTACGAGTTGAATGCACCTATTAGTAGTATTCAACTTATGCATCGATTGCAATCGAAAGCTGTCATTTTTACGTCAATCCATTCAACACAGAATGCGATTGCAATCGATCGTGGCCGATTGGCATCGTC
Organism: Aquatica leii; assembly: GCA_035610365.1. Lineage (NCBI taxonomy): Eukaryota > Metazoa > Arthropoda > Insecta > Coleoptera > Lampyridae > Aquatica > Aquatica leii. The sequence goes on from CM069432.1 coordinate 108,562,869, forward strand.
CAACTTAAGGATGCAAATCATAGTAATCATAAATCGGGAGTCGCTGCGTATGTCTATTAATTGTCAACAGACAAGCATCCAAGTACTACGTAACCAAGTAGAAGACAGAAAAGTTACTGCTACTACAAGAATCAATCAATGCGATTCCATCGAAATCGAAGAATCGCAATCACGATTTGCGAGTTGAATGCACCTGTTGTAAGTTGATTTTAAACGCGCGTAATTCAAATTAGTTTTTGATAAAACCACAAGGTAAAAGTCATTGAAGGTAAAACCAAAAAGTAACTAATTCTATAAATAGAAGATACCTGGCCAAAAAGCTTTGATATTTGCCGACACGCTCCGTTGACCTTGGCCTTTTAAACTGGTAGTCAACCACGTTGCCAGTCGCAATACGCTGTTGCCATTTCTAAAATTAATTATAAGTACATATTGCATTTTGTTAAGGAAAACACAAAATTCAATTGAATTTCATTATGATATACAAATTAATTATAATATTAACCTTTCTTTTTTTTCTAAATGTATTACTAAAATCAGAATTACTATTTTACTTTTCCACTTTCACTAACATATTAAAAACACGTATTTAAAAAATTAACGACATAATGTCAGTAGATGTCAAGTCGATGTCATCAGTTTGAACGTAGTTGGCCCTTTAAACGGGTAGTAAAACTTATCTCTCTCGCATTTTGAGTTCTTCGTCTTACTAACATCTCTTTATGGAATTAGTTACTCTTTGGTACGACAATGCAATTGTGCAAATGCCACCAGAATACATTGCAGTTTAGGCTCATCAGCAGTGCCTCTCTACATAGTAACTTTTAAACTACGATATGGCACCGCCACCACATTTTGTTTTTAATAATTTTTATTTTGTATTGTTTTTGTATAGAATTACTATGATTGTTAATTTTTTCTTGTGTGTTATCTGGTCTAATCGATCAGATTCAACGTTTCAAAATAAAAAGAAATAAAAAACCTTTGTTTCCAACTTGAACATCAGGTAATGTTAGACAATAGCCAAACTCCAATACATTTCAATTGCATTTTTTTACTAATACGTTCATTTTTTCATTCTTGTGATTCTTTCTTATATATTCTAAAGAACGGAAATAAAAAACTCCGTTACCGAACTTAATGTAAGGTTAAATTGTGAAATGGTTTTGTTTTGTGTATATTGTTGCTAAATTGGTTTATGTACTCTCATATTTTTACTTTACTGTAAACATGAATTTATTCGGAGATAGATTCTTAAGTGTTACTGATACCTACGCGTTTGCCGTTTTTCTTATTGAACTTTTACCTCAAACGTGATTACAATTGTTAGTATACTCTGCTTGTCTTCAACTGGTTATGATAAAAGTTTTTAATTCAACTTTTGTTCTCTATTTTTTGTCGAGTTATATTGAATCGTTTTTTCCGCTTCACAGTGAAAATAAAAAACTATTAGGAAAATCCGAGTAGTGTAAACGTAAGTTTAGCGTTAAGAGTCGCATAGTTCTGTTTCTCAACAGTGTATTGACGGTAGTGATTTAATTTTTTTAATTAAGTAAGCAATCGTGTAGTATCATATGTATGGGAATCTGGATTTAAAAAAAATAGTAGTAGTAGGAGTAGTTTGAAACAGTCGATAATATTTGTTACTATATTTAATTAATAATTAACTGTATTGTTTTCTTTTCCAGGTTTTTGTGGTGGTTACCAGCTCTTCCCTTCTCTTTGGCCATCTTCATCTATGACGAAACTAGAAGATTTTACTTGCGACGCAACCCAGGAGGCTGGTTAGAACAAGAAACTTATTATTAAATTGTGAAAGGTGCGAACTGCCATTGTTTGGCCACTGCGTGGTCACGACGCAGTTGACATTAGTTATTGTTTCGATAGGAAAGATTTCGTTCTATAATCTCGCGTGCACGTCCGTTGCACATTTTGGCTGCTTTACTACGTTCTTTAAGCATATAATGATTCAATAAGGCACAATCTAAAGTTAAACGATATCATTCTCTATCGATACGTTGTACAAATCCTGTTGCTAATTCTAGTAAATTTGCTGCTTACGCAGTTTAATATAAGTATATATTATAGGCGGGAAACCATGTACCGTCGATATTCGTTTGTTATTCCATTGTTGAAGAGTCTCTTCATTTATCTATATCTACGACGGTACATAGTTGCCCGCGCATATGTTAGCCATTAAATTACCCTTGGGACAGTCTGAATCTCGAGAAAAATGCACTGTCTAGTGGTCGCAATAGTGTTTTCATACATTCCAGTTGAAAACAGTTGCCTTAGTGCTGTCGTCAGTCTGTTCGGTCCGTTGTTACTACGAGCTCGAGAGGACGCCGCACTGTTTATTGTTGTGCCTGCGCCCACCCGGGCTCTTTTCTGCCTCTTTAGATAGTGTCAATGTGAATGAACGACGTAGAATTATTTAGGCTTCAACACTTAGGTTAGCTAGAGTTGTAACTGTGTTGTTATATCGTGTTAAGTGTAATACAGGTCGTGCTCAAATACACACATGACTAATCGCAATTATTATTATTCGACATTTCATTATTATGTTTATTTTTTGTATATAGTTTCGTGCTATATAATAACTTTGCGTGCCGTGCCGGTGATGTGGATGGGCACTCTTTTTCGAAAGAGTTGCATTGAATTTGGTTAGTTGTATGTCTTTGGAGGTATGCTTTTGTAGAACCCTATTTTCTTATATCTCCTAAAAATCATCGCGCATCGGTCTGAGACCACTTGACCACAATATTGTTATTGTAAATATTTTTAAGTAATCACTCAAATTATGTTTGCTTGGTTTTTCACGTTCATGTTTAGTATGTAATGAAGCTGTATAAATTTGGGTTTTAATAAAATGGATGACAGTATTTACATTTTAGTTTTGGTTCAATCGACATGTGAAATAAATGCAATCCAGCAACAAAATGCATAGCGCGATAGTCCTTATAAGCCTTTAAGAGATAAAATTGATGACCCGCTTGTTTTTTAAAGCTCTTATGGATTAATGTTCTTGGCGTGTTCGTTTTTTTGTAATCCCTTAAGAGTTAACATGCATGGCATAAATATGAAAGACAGACACACTTTTTAGATAGCCTCAGGCTGTGAGACAGCGTATAGTAATGACCGTTTCAACTAATTACGGTAACATATTTTGCGAACCACTTCTCACATATGTACTTCAATTCATATAAAGGATTTATTTTTACTCTTATCAAAATTTTGCTGTGCATTGCAATGTAAATAAAAGTAAACATGTTTGTTTTTTATTGCTTCTTTTATTATTATTATTAATAATTGCAATGTAAAGAGCAATCCTTTAAAAGCAAGTTTTTATGTAACATTCTAAGTCTCTTCAGTATTACTTGGTACTATCTTCGTCACTAGCTTGAGGCGATCTCCAAAGAGTCTGTCAGACTTTACCGATTTGTTTTGGTTGGTAATTTTATATTTAACATTAACACAATTTATAAAAACTTTTATTAAATATATACACTTTTTTTTTAAATAAAAACAAAATGTCAGACAAATAAATAGGATAAATTTTATATAAACTCAATTAGTCCTTTGTCAATATTACACATTCATATATTCTAACTCTGCACCATTGAATACAAAATATTCACAAATATTAAATTGTATATACAATAAATTTCTAATATTAAACAAAGCTGCTAGTAGGGTGTTCTAAGTAAAGACTTGGCTTTGTACCATCACTGCGGGGTGCTCGCGGAACTTTAAAAAGTCCGCCTTGTCCCCAATTAGAAGGTTTAATAGGAAGAATTTTTGGTTTAGGTGGTAAAGGAGGAGGATCGCCAATTTTCGGAGTATCCTGCCCTTCAACTACTGTGTTTGATAGATTCTCAATAACCGTATTATTTAATTTATTACATTTTGCGGGCGTCGACTGGAGAGACTTCAAACTATCATCTGGAGTTCTTGTACAAACTGGATACCTCCTTATATTGTTCAATTCGACGTTTTGATTAAAATTATGTAAATTATTATTCACACTATTGTGCTCTGTACCAAAAATTATATTTCTATTTTCGTAATTGCACTGTGGTTCCACTTTTAAATTTCGTGTAGTGTTAATAGCTGAATTTATTTTATCTTGCTTTTGTTGGATTGCAACATCTGTATCGTAAAACCTAGAGTTTTCTGAATTGCCATTTTCCGTTCGTCTAAGCTTTCTGACTCGGCTGCAATTATGTTGTCCCATTTCTTTGTCTTTTAGAAAATCCGGTAATTCGAAATTAATTTCGGTGCCCCTTTGATCTTCTATTCTAGAATTTTGTGCCCTGTTGAGACCTTCGTACAACTCTAAAAATAAGAATAAAAATTATTAGTAAACGTTTTCAGCGAATTAAAATAAAAATTATCAGGATTATACAAAGCATCATATTTTAAACTTATATTTTTCTCTATTTCGACATAAGAATTAGCAATTTACACACTAAAATCCGTGTAAGAATTACCAAATTCATACAAGAGTTTTAGTAATGTTCGTTTTTTCAAAGTTGGTATCTCTGCATCGTAAGTTGATGTTACACGAAAAAGAAATCAAAATTATTGTAACTTAACAATTGAAATTCAAATGAGCTTTTATGTTAACACGTAAACTGGAATATGTCAAAGTATAAGTGTTGCCAATTCAATAAAATACAAGTTTCCCAATGTTGTTTTAAAATTAAAATTATACAAAGAATATTAAAATTGAATCAAAATAGAGAAAATAAAATAGTATACAACACACGTTATAAAATACGTTTCCATCACTCTACCATACACTCGTGTATGAAACCCGGTCTCCTGATTGAAGCGCGTTCATTCTGTAACTTTTGTTTTCATATACCATTATTGGTCTTAACCAGTGTTGTAACAGATACTTTTTTTCTAGTATCTAGATGCAGATACAGATACTTTTCATAAATTGTATCTAGATACAGATAAGATAATTTTTCAAAAAAAGTATCTAGATACACAGTTACAGATACTTTAAGGGGGGTCGGTTGTCAATTTTGGTCAAAAATATCGATTTTTTGTTTTTTACATTTTATTTTTTCATGATATTTTAGGATTAATTTAAGACCAAGTTTATTAAATTCTGCCTACTAAAACCAAAGTTACATAGATTTTTATAAAACCTTACATATAGCCTAGCCTAGTAGTACCAACAAGCAGGCTTAAATAAAACCCAGTATGATCATGACAAACATACCCATTTATCATTTGCTGTTATGGAACAGATAAAATTACCTGGCTAATCATGACCTATTGAACAAGTGTTTACATGGTGGTACGCAAAACCCAAATAAATCGGTTAATAGTGTTATATGGTCCAGAAATCCAAAAATTAACTTTGTCATGCTAAATAATTTGAAGCTAGGTGTTTATGAGGCTATATCTAGTTTCAAAAAAGGCAATATCACTAAGTGTTTAGTTCTAAGTAGCTTAGGAATCACACCAGGCAATTATTGTGTCAAAGCGATGCGTAAACTTGATAAAGTGCGAATAAACAAAAGTGAGAAATGTATTGAATTACTCAACAGAAAATGCCACCAAAAGACTAGTTTAGCTAAAAGAAAGCTTGAAGACCTATATGAAGAACAAAAAGATGCAGAAGATTCAAGTTATAGAAGTGGAATGTATTAAATCTATAAAAAAAAGTAGTATAAATTTTGTTTTCGCTCTCCTGAAAAATAATAATAATAATATAACTTTATTGTCGTACATTGACATACAATTACAACAATCACAAGGCGAAATTCAGTGTGGTAACAGTCTACCTACTGTTCTTCCATTTAACCTTGTATTTAAGAAAAATAAATGTTTGTATATACACGTATATCTAGAAATACTAACTACTATATTAAGTTACACAATTCATTTAAAAAGAATAATTGCAGTTAAGAAAAATAAAAACTTAAACAGAAAATTTGGCAATGCGGCTCAGTTATAATTTAAATTTATTATACTACTAATTATATAAAACACGGTTTTCACAGCTTATCAAATTGGTTCTGAAACAGACTTGTAGATACACTTCTTTTAAATACGCCAGAAGAAAACAGCTTCACATCGTTCGCTAAACTATTGTACATACAATATATTTGAAAAGAAAATGATCGTTCATATCGTTTAGTATTATGTAAAGGTGGGGAGATTAAACTACGAAATCTAGTTGTAATATTATGAACGTCCGTTCGAAAAGTAATTTTATTATATAGATATTGCGGTGTTTGAGATTGCAAAACTTTATGATACAATGTTAAACAATGAAGGACTCTGCGATTACACATTGTAAGCCATCTAACATCAGCCAACTTGTGGGAGACCTTATCATATCTTCTAATTCCAAATATGAACCTTAAACAAGCTTTTTGCACTTTTTGTATACGTTCAACTGTTGAGGTATCAATTGAGGCATGGTATATTTGTGCACCGTAATTAAAATGAGATAGTATCAATCCATCGCATACTTTTATTTTAGATTTTATAGTGAGATACGATCTATAAGGATATAACATTTTTAGTTGTTGGTAACTTAAACAGACATAATTATTAATCTGATCTCTAAATCTAAAACTATTGTCTAAAATAAACCCAAGCGTTTTTATTTTATTAACAACCGGAATTATAATATTATTAATACATAATTTAACTTTAGGTATTAATTCTTTGCACAGCTTCTCAGTTCCAAATAGTATAACACCAGACTTAGTAGGATTTATAATGAGTGAATGTGCACTTGAAACAGATTCGATATATTGCAAATCAGAATTTATTTCATTTATACCCACGCATCCAATCTGTAGGTTTAAAACAGTGATATAATTGGGTATCATCTGCATAGACATGGTATTTACAAAATTTTAATCTTTTAATAAAGGTTGCAGTGTAAATCAAAAACAATAAAGGACCTAGAACAGAGCCTTGTGGCACACCGCGTGTTACTGGCAATGAAGAAGAAATGTTACTATCAATTTTTACTACTTGATGTCTATTAGAGAGATAACTATTAATCAGAGATATTCCATTTGACCCAATGCCAATAAAACGCAATATACTTAGAAGGGTTGAATGATTCAAGGTATCGAAAGCTTTACTATAATCTAAACTCACAAGAGCGACAATCTCACCCTTGTCGTTGGCTGTTAGGATATCATCTGTTACTTTTCGTAGAGCAATAGTACAACTATATTTAGGTCTAAAATCTGACTGCATATCAGGCAATATTTTACTTTAACATACAAATGACATTAATTGTCTGTGAATTACTTTTTCTAATATCTTAGACAACAACGGAAGAATACCGATAGGTCGTAAATCTTTTAATTCTGTAGGTTGTTTATTTTTAGGCAACAGTTTAACTATAGCTACTTTCCATATTTGTGGAACTACATTACCCAATAAACACAAATTTATAAGGTGAGTAATATAAGGTACAATAATAGGGCAACACAGCTTCAACATAAGTATATTTATACCATCAAATCCTGTTGCCTTTGATTTTATAGAATTAATAATTTGATGTACGCTTTCATTATCTACAGTGGAAAAATTAAAATTTATACTATGGTTTACATTATTATAAAAGCTTGTATATTGATTATTATTACCAGGTATTGTATGTGGAATACTTTTAATAAAATAATCGTTAATCAAATTGGGCTCTAAAGGTGATCTGGAATTACAGGGTTTGTTTTATTAATAATGTTAAATGACTTTAAACGTTTCCATAGGCTTGAGTTATCAGTTTGACCAAATATGAAATTAAAATAAGCTTTTTTTTCATTTTTAACAGTTAGTGTGACTAAATTTCGTAAAGTTTTATAATATTTCCAGTGCGTTTGGTTTTTAGTTCTACGATATTTTCTCTTAGATTTATCCCTTAATGTCATAAGAAACCTTAAATTTTCAGTAAGCCAAGGAGCTGATGGTTTTCTTAAAGTGCGTGTAACAAACGGAGCATGATCATCGAAGATGTTAATAATTATGTTATTAAATAATCGTATCTTTTCATCAATATCTTTAACTCTAATAATATCTTGAAAGGGTGCCGCCATTATGGTATGCTTAAATTGATTAATGTCAATTTTAGAAATATTTCTGTAAGTTATAGTTTCAGGTGTTTTATCGTCGTGTACAAGATTCAGAATACAATACACTACATCATGGTCAGACAAATGACAATCAACAACACCAGAGTTTGAAATGAACGACGTATTAGAAGTTATGACTTTTTTTTACATAAAGGTACATTTATCTCAGAAACTAAAAGAGATATCTCAATAATTTTTTACAGATGTTTTCCTTCTATGCTAATGCATATTTTAACATGAGGGTTTTTAGAGTTTGTTAGAATTTCCATAGTTACGGACATTTATAATAAAAATAAAATCTTAAAAATTTGAAAGGTTGGAAATAAAATTATTGAAAAAAATAGAAACATTTTTTTTATAAACCCTCATGTTAAAATGTAGGCAAAACAACTATCTATCAAAAAAAAAAAAAAATTAAGTCTTTATCTCTTATAGTTGTTGAGAAAGATGTACCTTAAATATGTCAATTTAGCATTGGCGGCATAGGGACAACCGACTCCCCTTAAGAGAGTATCTAGATATATGTCAGATACATTTTTAACAAAATCATGAAATAAAATTTTAAAAAGCTGTCTATTTAGTTCATTTAAAAACACAATAACTGTATCCCAGGCAGCACATTACGTCTTATTGACGTCAAAATTACGAGACGTGAGTGTGCTGCCTGGGTATTAAGCAAAACATTACCTTATCAACCTTAATCACATAAAAAAATACAAATTTACAAATAAATCTTATTTTGTTTTAAAATTAATAGCATGTTAAATGTCTCGTCATTATATTTCGACGTAGATGAGTTAATAGTAAACTACTAACACTAAAAAGTTTCTCCACTTCTTTGCTCTATTTGAGCTGATGAAGAAATTCAGAGTAAATTATAAAAGTTGCACAATGACCACAAGTGTACTCATAGTTCTACAAAGTTGAAATTTGTTTTCTTTTTTTTAAAGTATGAATTTGGTTTGATGACATAAATGCTAACACGTCACATTTCTCAAGTAATACTTGATTATATAAAATGTAGGTTATCATACACGGTTTTCCCCAAAATTCCACAACAGTTTATAATAGTCACAAAATATCCGCTACTACATAAAATCTCTAAATTTGGTAGAATTCCATTAGAATTGACCATATTCAAGCGTTTTTTTGGACTTCAGGTTTAACATTTTTGGGTTGGTAAAACTGATGAATTTTAAATCGCCCTCAAAAAATAAAAACTTTTATTGGTTGTCAACAACGACCTCTCTGATTGATGGGTCATAATGAATTCCAGTGATTTGTCAAATCGGGTTGGTAGCAAATATGGACAAAAAGATTTGGTTGTTATCATGAGGTTATTGTTGCTACCAACCCGATTTGACAAATCACTGGAACTCATTATGACCCATCAATCAGAGAGGTCGTTGTTGACAACCAATAAAAGTTTTTATTTTTTGAGGGCGATTTAAAATTCATCAGTTTTACCAACCCAAAAATGTTAAACCTGAAGTCCAAAAAGCGCTTGAATATGGTCAATTGCACTCATAAAACACCGAATACAAAGTCTCCAAATTCAAATTGTAATGTACATGATGAACTGTCAAAAAAAACTACTGCGGTGTTTACTAAAAACTTGTATAATTTACAATTTGAGCAAGAAAAAGTATCTAAGTATCTAAACCACTCAGATACTACAAAAAATGTATCTAGATACAGATACAGTTACATTTTATCCAATGTATCTAGATATGTAACTAGATACTCCAAAAGTATCTAGATACTGTATCTAGATACTTGTATCTAGATACGTCACAACATTGGTCTTAACTGACACATTATAATTTTTACTTTCCTGTAATGAAAGTATAGCGATTGCAATTTTTTTTCAAAAATGTTTTTTTTTGCATAATTTTACGTTTCAAGATACACTGAATCCGAAACATGTATTTTTGACAACAAAAATTTGGGTGTCTGTGTGTGTGTAACGATGTACCCACGATCACACTAGAACCAAAAGTCCTAGTAACTTGTAATTTGGTATGGAACTGGCTTTTCATATTCTCTCGGTTCTATCAAAACATGGGTCTGATATAGAAACTGAAAGTGGGTGTATCCGCCATTTTTATTAGTTTTTTTTTATATAATTTTGTACGTATGTAAATTATTTGAATTATTTTTAGTTTCTTATAGATTTATTTATTCAAATAAAAAAAATTTCTAACCTTAACAGTTTATTAGATATTGTATTTATAATTTAAAATGAATTCACAAATATAATCTAGGTTCGAATCCTGACTGCGACAAGTTTTTTAAGAAAAAAATGCCATATCTTGAAGGGAACGTAAGAAATAATACTTTTTACTGATTTACTGAAGGGAAAAGCAATATCGAGACGCACAAATATAGGGGTTAGTCGATATGACAACATAAGCCCAATTTGCCATATTTCGGTTAAATCTTAATGAAATCGAGAAGAAAAATTTTAAACAAACGTGTACATCTCACTTCGTAGTGGTTTTATGACAACATAACCTTAAAAAAATTTGTCGACATTCCTGATAGGAAAGTCGTGTGGTGACAACACCAGTTTTTTTGCTTTTGTTAACAGTCTTTGAAAATTTTTGCTCACTTGTCAACATAAACGTCAAACTATTTTTGAGATATTTTGAGACTTGTTAGAACTCGTAGTCTCTATTCGAGCAATAAAATTTTGTATTAAACTGGTTTCCGTCTAAACCGGCCCACTCGTGAAAAAAACGTCCAATTTATACGGGAACTCACTGAATTATTTTGCACTATTATAATAGTAGGTTGTGAGGTTGCACCTGTTTAACCACAAGTAAATATTTCCCTTTATTAACCTTTAGTTGCACATTTTACCAAAAAAACTTATGTTATGTATTTATAACTTTATATATAAGCTCATCGAAGAGCTGAAAAAGTAATCCAAAGTGTAATATAAATCTAAGGAGGCAAGAAAAAAAGAACAACTTGTGTTGTAAACATTGAGTTATAATATAGGGAGGCCGTGTTTTCTATTCTAAAACGACACCACTACCGCCATATTGATGATAGATTTATGTCATTCTAACGTCAAATGTTAGTAGTTCCCTTTTTTCAACGTTTATAGTATTTTTTTGTGTTTGTTTATAGGTTTTTTTAGTTTTTAATTATAAACATTTAAAACATGATGGTTTTGTGTGTTTTATGTAGCTGTAATAGTGGAAAAGGTATAAATAAGAAGGTATTATTGGGAATTACATTTCACAGGTATGTACGCAATATAAGCAGACCAGTATTAAAGAAATTTATACATTAATACCTCAATTTACTTTTTTTTAAATTTGGTTATTAAGAATCAATTTTAATAAAACTTAAATGTTAGATTACTGTTTTTTAAAATAATCCATTTGATTTGTTGCATATTATTAATAAGTTTTAAATTTTTTTTAGTAAATTAGCTATAATCTAAAAAAGTTTTTCTTTGCTTTAGACTAATAAAGTTGATAAAAAAAATCAAAGTACATATTGCTTAATTGGGTAGATCCACAAATCTCCAGTTAAATGATTTTCTTAGTAAATTACAGTATTTGCACTTTATAATCATGATTATACATCTGCAACATTGTAATTATGTCAGCTACAGTTTTTTTCTAAGCATAAGTTCAAGTAATTTGATAAACTATTTTAATTTTGTATACTAACATATAAACTGATGAAAAATTTACAATGTGCGATTAATGTTAAAACTTTAATTTTTATGTAATCCGGGCCTGGCAAAGTATCCATCTTGATAGTAGACTAAGCCACGCCTAGTGGTTCCACTTTGTACATAGAAACTAGATGCTTTATGCTATCTCCTTTTATAATAACTCAATCGTTGTAAATCACAATTACGTCAAAATTAATTGTATTAAACTAGTTTTAACCGCCACAAACACAAAAAAATACTTGATTTTTAATTTGAAATTAATAACTTGTATTTTAAATTTGATTTAATAACAGTTAATATAATAATAATATAGTGTATATTGCGGTGATATTGTTTAAAGCATTTAATAAATGAAATCGTGCTTCACTGGATATTTACGAATATATACATATATTTATTTACCTTATGAATTTTATTCAACTAATGAAATCTTTACTTTTATATGACGTAATCACATATGCCGGTTACTCACGGTTCAAAGCTTGTCTAACAACTGGAAATTCAAATAATAAAATCAGCTCAAATGCCTTCACAAAATGTTTGAAATGAAACAAATTTTCAAAAATAAACAAATACAAACAATTATCCTTTAGTATATGCTAAGTAACCCGTAATAATATAGCTTGAAATTTTTTTGGTTGTGCGACTCTATATCTGATTTTGCTTTTGATGATTTAGTTTATGTTGGTAGGTAGTCTACAAGACATACACATAAACATTTAAAATAGTTTTTGTGCGTAGTATTCATAACTCTGGTCTGAATCTGACAATTTGTTTTAAAGTGTTTTCTTGACAGAATACCTTTTGAAAAAAATATTAAACTTCTTGGTATGATAAGTCAAAATAGACGAAACATTCTAAAGAAGATGAAATAATTGATCGATCGTTTAGTTACATATTTTTTTGACAAACAACGTGAGCAGTTATAAAAATAAATGCGTAATTTGTGTACTTAGCTCAAAATTATAGCTTACTACAATCAAAGAGTATATTTGCTACAATAAAACAAAAGGCGACGTTGACGTTATGGATAAAATAGTATCTACATACACATGTAAAAAGCAGAGTAAGCGTTTTACTTTAATATAATTAATGTTATAGTAATGAATGCATTTATTGTTTTTACTAAATAACATCTAAATTATAGCGCTGGTGTCAATTAAAAACGTGAAATCTTTCTAAAACACTTAACAAAGAAACTTTCTATACTATACAATCAACCCAATCAGCAAGGAAACGTTTTTGTCATGTTTTAAAAACGTTACGTTTAAAAAAAAATTTTTTTTGTTGCGTTTTAAAAATATTTCATTTAAACATTGATATTGAAATATTTTAAAAATGTTTTCTAAAACATTTTTTAGTAACATAAAAAATGTTTTTACTTTATTAGAAATTATACTTTTGCTTGCTTTCACCTAAACACTTTTTTCTTTTATATATTGTAACAAAAACACAATTATATAAAATTTTGTTACATATTATTAATAAATACATATTAAACCTTTTCGTTTTTCTAAAAACATTCTTGAAAATTTGAACTAAGTACTTAATAACCGCGTTTGCGCAAAGTACCAGTATCTGCGTGAAAAGATGGCGATTTTGTATATTATATTTGCATTATATTTTAAGCTTTAACGGAACGTTTTCGTTTTATAAATGGGCATTAATAACTAAAAATGATGTTATCAATCAATTATTGTAGATCCAAAATAATGTCACTATATTGGTAAAATGCTAATTACCTCACACGTATAATGAGCAAAATAATATTTTAATTTTCATTATTGGCATATTTAATTTTTGGTAGATGCTAAATAATCTAGAGGTAATAAATAAAGAAGTAAACTGATGATCATAATTGTTTTATAACATGTTCCTAGTTACTTACGAACTCAAAGGATTTCGTAAAGGAAAGTTATTTTGTTCTCTAAGGCCTAATCTATCGGACAATCTTACGAGACTAAATTGTTTTAGTGTTTTCACTAAGGCCCAAAAATTTATGAGAAATATTTTTTTTCTTTTTACTGATTTTCATTACATAATGCACATAAAGCACCATTGTGATTGATGGGTGTTTTTATCTTCACGTAGAAGAGGCAATAAAAACGACTTTGTTTATGGGTACGTTTCGTGCCTCAAGTGTGCACTTCTTCAGGCCACTGAAAATTTATTGACGGTAACTGAACAATATAACATAATTACATAACTAAGATAATTTTTTTAACATATACACATATAAACAAAAAACTTACAAGTAAAGGTTATTGAGTGGAGACAGTCCACTAGTCCAACAAGCATACCGCAACTGATATCATTAATTAATCTAGTTATTTGTAAGTTTTTGTCTATAAGTGTATCTGCTAAAAAAATTTTTTAGTTATGTAATTTTGTTATGTTGTTCACTAACCGTTTCTAGTGGCCTGAAACCATTTAGCAAATGTTCGACCACGCCAGCAAAGAATAGCTGTATAGCTAAAGAAATAATAGAAATACCAGATTGGCATTTATTATCAGATTTTAAATGTATTTAATATTTAAAAAGTGTATTTTTAGAGAAATACCTTATGCAAGCTATTAATTCTAGAATATTTATTTATATTAGATATTTATATAGAATATTGCCTCTACTAATACTACTATCATTACTAGTATTATACTAGTAGTATATTAATAACATATGTATTTGCATTTACCATGAATAATTAATTAAATCATTTTAATAGTGGACTGATTAAAAATACGCTAAAGGATCAATTAAATAAAAAATCATATCGTTTCGTTCCTTAGTACAAAACGACTTTCAGATTCTAAAATGAATTTATTTACATTTTTGGTGAAATAACGATTTACTTTATCATTTCAACAAAAGTTTTAAGTAGATTAATACCTAATCGTTTCTCTTATTGGTTAGTTGTTTTATTATAGGAATACATTTATTTAATACATAAAACGTTGTAACTATTATTTTGTATATAAGCCGTTATTTTCCAAACTTTTGTGAACCTGTTCGGCATCGACTTCATTTTTGGCAGATCCTCGGTCACGTTACCAAAGTTCATTTGCAAGTTGCGCTAAATTATTTAAATTGCTTGCCAGAATGTCAAGGCGATTGTTTGTTTATGTCCTGCTCATAACTACTCACATATTTCCAGTGGGGTTTAAGTTAAAGATTTTGTTGTTCATTCTAAAATCTTAAGAAATTACACCGTTTTTGTTCTTAAACTACTATTTTACTATTCTTCTCTTATTAATTGGCGAACAGAACCTGTAAATAAAGTAACGAACAAATTTTTTTGTCACTGAAAATAAAATAAGAGAAAACCATATATGTAGCTAAGTGGTTTACTTAATATACGTAGATAGTTATAATCTATTAAGAAATGCTAAATCTCAAATAAAGGTAACTATTACACAATCGGACTCAAAAACACAAAACCAAACACAATAAACTTTTTCCATTTTTGTCTCGAGTCTAATGCAATAAAAACGATTAAACTTGGAAACTAAATGAAAATCAACTTATTTTGCGATATCATCAAATATTAAAGTTATTTATCAACCACTGAAGAGTAAAATCTTTTGAAAGTCCAACTTTGACCTTACTCATTGTCTTAACTCTTAAAAATTTTCTACAGGATAATTATATCCTGTAGTCACAAAGGAAGCGTAAATTCCAGAGTATTTAGCGAAAAACAGTACAGTAATTTCAAGTATGTATAAATACATTAGCACAGCCAAAATATTTTTTTAATAATCAGACCAATATTAAAATGATGATATTAATTATGCATTGTACTTCCGGATGTGCAATTAATATGCCATTAATGATAGTAATATTAGTAGTGGCAATATTTAATATAATATATAAAAATTCTAGAATTATTAGCTTGCATAAGATATCAATTCTCTAAAAATTAATTTTAAGCAATAATAAAATTTGAAATAAATACCAATCTAGCATACCGTACTTATTGTTATTTACAGATCAGTAAGCTTAAATTTGTATTATTTTATTACTATGTAGGTAATAAAACTACAATGCTTTATTAGCTTCAAACTTCTAATGAGAAACACTATAATATTAGAAGGTGAATCTTAAGCGGTCATTTTGGTTGAAGGCGAGTGTACTACCTGAATAGGCGAATTATGCAGTTCCCTACAGTTCAGATTTTTTCAAACGAATTATACTTAGAAACACAAATTAAATATAAAAAACAGCTGTCATAAATAAATCTAAATAGTATTGTTGCATTGAATAATTCGATTTTCTCTTCTTAGGAAATAAAAATAGAAATTTTAAATTCTTAAACGGTAAAATAAGTAAATATCACTTGAAGATCATGTGATTCTATCTTGAAAAATTAGTTTTAGTGTGCGACATGCAACGAATTTTGAATTGTATTACATATACATACATATTTAGAGTCACCTGAATAAAATTATACAATCTTTTATGCTTTCATATAACCCTTGTTTATATACATTATAGTTAGACAATGACTGCGCTAAGATTGGAAACATTAATTTGGATGCAAAAAGAGTAGTTTTGAATGCAAACGGAAAATTGACATATTTAGCGCTGCTTTTGTTAATATTACAGATTTCTAAGTTACAGATCAGTATATTCTCTTACAGTAATCTATAAAGATACAGTTTTAGAGATTTGGAAAAGACATACGTTCTTTTTTTATTACATGTAAAATAACCTTGAAAGAAAATTATATCTATGCACGATAACACTTATGTTATGAAATTCGGTCTACGTAAACAACTGGTATTTTGAGAAACATAATTATTCCCCTAATAGAAGACAATTTTATAATTGAATGTACAGTTTCTAATTTGTATATATTTGTTTATAGTATTTGAGCGATCAAAACAATAAAATAAACTACCAAATTTACAAAATTTCTACTCAAATTTGATATAAATTAGGTTAAAGTTAACTAGTTAATGAATACACATACTGATAAAAAATAATAAAAGATAATTTGGGTGGGCAGGCATGTTTAGCTAAAGATGGTCTTTTTATGTCAATAAACAGAAATATTCTACATGTTTCTGTTTATTGACATAATAAATCTGGTATATTGTAGGTAATGCTGGTATTATTTCTGGCCGAATGCGTGCGTTTTTAACTATGCAGTGCGCGCTGCTTAATAGAATCAGGTTGGGACTTGAGGTTTTTGATAACAATAACCGAATGATAATGCTTATTTGTTAGAAAGCAGTAAATACATACAGCGTGTATGTGATTAACAGGTTGTTAATTTAGAAGGTGAAATCAAATCGTATATACAAGCAAAAAAATTTTTATAAAACGTCTAAAAAAGCTGATACCGTTAATAAAACGAAATCAATAACAATAACGTTATGATGCTTCATTCACTGTTGTAAGAACTACACAATTCTTCTCGAAAATTTGCTGACACTAAAAATAAATACAAAACAATGTTTATCACATAAGACGTAGTTAATTTAATTTGTTATTCTAAGAAGGCACGTGCTTTCCAAGTTAATTCACAAAGATAACGTATTTACAGATGTTAAAATAATGTAGTTTCGTAAATTAGTCAAATTATTTTAATAAATAAATAACACTGCAAAAGTAAGATAAACATGCAAAACAACTATTTTTAGAGTACAATGATAAAATTTTTCACTCTAAACAACCGTATTGTGAAATTCAGCTCAAAAATGCATACAAAATAAGTTATTGATCATGTATAGAAACAAACCTGAGAATAAATTGATAACATAAACCTAAATTATGATTACTATAAGCGGCATTTTTTCTATGTAGTAGCATGCGTCCGGATTGTTACTTTAGTAAAGTGATATTACCCGATTAAAAACATTATCCGTGATTCCGATAAGCGGCGAGCGCTGTAAGTAATTCATACGAATATTTAAATCAATAATTTGGTTCTGAAGTCCGAATCTTTGAAGCATCGAGCTGAATTTATTGCTAAAGATACATCTAAAGTGCTAATAAGCTTGTATATTTATATATTATGTGCCCTTTGAGTAGTATAAAAATTAAAAAAAAAATTAAATTAGCACATCTTCGTTGGCTTGCGGCTTGAAAAGAAAATTAAACAAAGTAAATGAAGCAAACCACTCAACCGATTATAATTTTATCAAAACGTTTGCAGGATTTTATTCATTCTATATTTTGTTTATAAACAGAAATTCAAGTGTACGAATTATTTTTGCAAACTCAGAGCTTTAAGAATCAAAGCAAGTTAACTGGTAAAACATTGCTTTGCACGTATGTCGAAACTAATAGCGTGTGTAAGTAGCTTACTTGTGCCGCCATCGTTTGCAATCTTTTTATAACAAAAAACGGATTGAGGCTTTGCATTTAAATATCACCTTGTTTTCACTATCGCCATCTAACATGACTAAAAAATCTGTTTCCATATAAAGCTATCTCATTGTCTAACTATAATGTATATAAACAAGGATATAAGAATATAAAGAAATACAAGTGTTGGAAGCGCTTCCTATACTTATATCGTCAAACTTTTTCCATACAGTCTCTTTAAAAAACGGGTTGAAAGCTAACTACATACAGTAATAATTTTGGTGACTTTTGTAGGACTTTACAATTAAATACCTAGCTCGATTAATTTTGCTCCAGCATTAATTGTAAGCACATCAACTCCTTTGAGACATTTTCATCTATGAAATGATAGTATAAGGCGTTTAAATTATAATAATCACTCTATAATTAATGAAATACAATAAGCTATAAACATCAGTATTTGAAAAAAACAAAACATGTTAATAATAACAATAAAGAATGAGTGGGTCACCAGAACAGCAGCGACTGTAATGCAACTACTTTTAAACGCTCGCTTGTTTCTCTGATATTAGTCAAAATCAATCACAAAAAGCAAACGAAAATAATTTGCTTTTTATTTGTTTAAGCAATCGGCAACCACTTTGATAACCTTCATTTGTGGGAAAATCACCTAATCAATATTTTTTTAGTTGTCCACCAAATCATCAGCAATGACAGGATAGATTCGGCCGGTGATAACACAGCTATCAAACTGCGTTTGAATTCTATAAAGTTATTGTGATATTTGGTGTTGTGATATTGTTAAGTATTGTGCCACAGTGGTTTCTGTAGTGTTAGAGAATTAATATTTAAATTAAGAAACATCATTTGATAATTTTGTTTTAGTTTTGACCGAATCACAAATGTTTACGAATGTCGTTTCTAGTCATAGTATACGCCTCCTTGACTTTGCCAATTGTACTGAAATGATGTGGTTTCATGGTAGTTTTCAAGCGCGGGAACAAAAAGAAGTCTGTGGGAGCCAAGTCAAGACTGAAGGTCGGTTGATGAACCGTTGTGGTTTTTGAATATATTAGGAAGCAGATCACGAGAGAAGCGGTTTAGGCTGGTGTGTTGTGATCTCGTTAAATGTACTTTTTAACATGATTAGTCTCCATTATACAAACGCTTAAACGACGGTGTGAGTTGAAAATTGTTCTAACGGGCATCACATTTTTATCAGTGTCAGTCGTTAATGGGAATGTAGCGCAAGCTTTATCACTGACCTCTTCACGACCTTCTAAAAAAGCCATGTGTCGTCACTAGACTTAAACTTCCGACAAACAATCCTCATTAAAGAATGTCATTATCACAGGAAAAATTTTCAGTGCGGATTTGCACACAAAACTTGATGGCATCCTTTGTTCTAACGAGGACTATGTTGTAGCTTGCACGGGAAACGAAAACTAATTTTACAGAAAAAAATCTGTCCTTACTCTCCGGATGGTTGGAGACAACTGAATGACAATGACCCCTCCCTCCGAGGTGAAGCCAAGGTCTACCAAATGCGAATACTCGCAAAATACTTTTAGGGCGTGTGATACATAAAATTTTATAGCATAAATTTAATAAAATATGTTGATAAAACTGAAACTTGTAACGACGAAATTCAATTGTGTTTGAAATTAATTTGACAATTACATAATATTCAATTTAACTTTTATGAAAATAAAACTATTATTGTTATTAGTAATTGTAAGATAACAGCAAATTTGTTACATTTGTTTAAAAAATTGTTGTTAAGTGTTATTATAAACAATAACACGGATAACGGGTGTATGTTAATAAATCTGACAGATAACGTTTAAGTAATTAATGATTATTTATACAAAATGGTCAAAATCGAAACCAGTTTTACACGTTTAAATAATATAACTAAAAATTAGTAATATATTTATATGATTGGCAACACTTATTGAATGTTCTGTCAATCAATAGCTGCTTTCGAATTAGAGTGCAACTAACGCTGTGGAATTTACACTGGCGTGAATCACTCTGGTGCGAGTTGCTTTGTAATTCGAACCGAGCAAACATGACTTTTTTTTGTTTGAGACACCTAACCTATGAAAACAGCGCATGTCAGGCTAGTTGCACCAGAATTTATCAAGGTGCATAAGGGGACAGGGAAAGGAAGACGAGCGTTATTTACTACAAAAATTATGTTGTAATTCAAACGCGAAGTAACTAACTCTGAGGCACTTCAGAGCACTCGAATATGTAATTCGAAAGCAGCTAATACTGTCATTTGAGGTTATACATGTTTTACGCTGTCATGTTGGCGTTTGTGTAGTGGAGTGCTCCTGTTGTTTTGATGTTCTGCTTTTAATAATTTGTCAACTTATTCTGTTATAAAATAGTTCTTATTAGAACTCGGCATTATCTGCATTAATTCTCAATGTAAGTTTACATCCCATCTCTATAGCATTTAATAACTTAAATATGGTTTTACAGTAGTTCCATATTTTGGAGGACGAATTTCAATTAAAAAACCACCAGGGCAAATTGGTAAGTAGTGGTCAAAAATTAATGGCTTACAACATTTACTTACGAAACAAAGCGGATAACTGTAAAACTGAAGCTATGGAATTGACATCTATCGAATATGGTCTTGGTGAGCGAATATTTTGAAAGAAATAGAAACTTCTGGAATTGCTCGTTCCCCTAAAAAGACACGAACGTGTTCAACCCATTATGCGCACTTGAACATTTTGAAAAATGTGAAATTTGAAGACATGCACATTCATTTTTTTTTAAAAATGGATTGCCAACTTTAGACAAAGTTCTGAAAGTGGAAAATGACAATTTTCATTACCAAAGTTAAAACGTACATCTTTCGGGAGGATATTAAAAAAAGTAGGATTTATATATGACAAACGGTGCAGAAAAAACACCTTAATTGAAAAAAGAGAAATTGTTTTATGGAGACGTAAATACCTAACTTCTATCAAAAAATATCGAAGTGAAGGAAGAAAAATTTATTACACCAATGAAACTTAGGTTAATGCAGGCCACGTCATTAATAAGGTTTGGAAAGAAACAACCGTAACAACTGCTCGACAAACACACATGGAGGGTCTTTCAACTGGCATTAAAGATCCAACTAGAAAAGGAAAACGTTTGATTGTTGTACCTACACATCGGCAGCGACACTGGTTTTATGGAAAATGCTTATTTGAATTTTGAATCGAAAAAAACAGGTAAACATTATTTAGAGTTTTAGAAATAATTAGCTTACTGACATGTACAATTGGTTTAGAAGATTACCATGAAGAAATGAATGGTGAAGTATTTAAAAATTGGTTAGAAGGCATACTACCACTTTTAGAAGATAACTGTGTCATAATCATGGATAATGCATCTTACCATAGTCTGAAATCAGATAAAGTTCCTACACAAAATTCGAGAATAGGCGACATTATTGCATGGCTTCGTAATGAGGGTATGAATGAATTAGAAAGACATATTAAAAGTAGAACTGTTGGAGAAAGAGTATTCTGCAGCTTATCCGACACCTTACGTTATTGACGAATTAGTAAAGAGAATCGGTAAAACCATACTACGATTACCACTGCAACTTAAATCCAATTGAATTAGTATAGTCACAATTGAAGCATTACGTAGCAGCTCATAATACAACATAAGATTTCTGATGTGAAAAAATTGTTAGATGAAGTTATTGCTGTCACAAATGAAAAATGGCACGATTCTTTTCCTTTGAAGAATCGACTGATGAAGATTAGTAACTAAAATGATTTTTCAATTATTACAATTTTGCGATCATACATTCTTTAGAATTAAAAATTTAAGTTTATTCCCTTGTTCGCACTCATATTTTTTTACGTTAGTGTATTACTGATTTGTTAATATTACTCATTATTGAGCCTATGATTTAAATTTTCTAATAAAGATCTTATGTTGCTGGTTTTCTAAGCGGATTCTTATATTGTTAAAATTGAAGCTGAAAAATAAGTCAAGGTTGCGATGAATACATAAAGAATTAATTAATTTTCATTGGAGACTATTCCTCCATGAATATACTATAAAAATAAGCTCATGAATTCAAAAAATGACCTACATTTATCAGCATATTTACATTCACCTTTGCGACTTAAGCGGTGTTAAATATTGATTACGATTATTACAAAAAATAATTATTTTCAAAATTTCCCTCCTTTTGAAAAAAAACTTGGCTTTGTAAAGTTGCCTTCAGACGCAGCGCCACCTACTACCTACTTATTGGAATAAGGTATAGTGCCAGTTAAGTTCTAGTTATAAAATTCTACTACACTTTACCGGTCTAGGAAAAGTAAAGATGCCGACCGATTATGATGTCCGTAAAATGCATCAAAACAAACGGAAGCACAAAAATATTAGTTTATTTAACGAGTTTCTGTGTAAATTGGACGCTCTTTTCCCCAAGAGGGGTTTAAAAAGTCCTCGAGGGAAAAAAACGTCCAATTTAGACAGGAACGAATACAACATCTTATTGCTCGAACAGAAAATAATTTAACGTTTATGTTGACAAGTGCGCAAAAACTGACAAAGCGAAAAACTAAAATTTATGACAGTTAAGAACAATAAAATTCTTAATTTCGCGTTTATCGAATAGAATATAAAAAAAATATAAAAAAACTTACTTTCACTTTCACTACAGCCAACGTGTAGTTTGTTAACCCCAGTTTTCCACTTGGCGATTAAAGGTTTTTTAGTAATTAAGCAGTTTTCATTGGTGATATCTTCAATACTACTATGGTTTGAAGGATTCTTTAGACGCGCTACATGTTTCTTTTTGTCATGAATCCCAGAATCTCTTCTAAGAAATCGTCCTAATAACCCGGAAGAATGATCCGACCCCCAGTCTTCACTCTAAAATTTCATTTTTTTAGTTATGTCCATTATGTGCTCAGAAAAAACAAATCAAAATAATTCAAGTCTCTATGAGAAAGAGAGTTGCAAATGATTTACTATTATAACAATAACATGCAAATTAAAGATATTGACTGGGTTTTAATTGAATTTCTTAGACGGTCAACAAAAAAATCAAATAGAGGAAAACATAAACAAAAAGTTGAGAATGGGATAAGTATATTATGTGATAAATCAGTTGAATACATAGTTTCGAGGAAATGGTAAATATAATACTATGCAGGAAAAAGAAAACCAAATCAAGAAATGGTTTGATCCGATTTAGGAGCAGTCTATTAGTAGCCTTCACAAAAAGAAAAAGGTTACAGGGTTACCTATAAAATTTTGAGTTTGAAAGGTAAAGCGTTTAAGTCTTGCAGAAATATAACTTCTTCGCCTTTATGCATTCTGTTAAGTTTGAAGTTTCGTGTTATTTTTGTTATTGTCTCTTGATTTACTTCGTTTGAAAATTTTACTATACTGATTTCGTTATAACTTCTACTAGGTACTTTTATCACAGTATAAAGCTTACAGAACCAGTAAGGTCACTCGCTGTCGGTACCTTTGAAGTTTTGGGTACAAACTGAACGTTACGGAGAGATCCAATTACGCATTAATTATATGGTTATCATTTATCCCCGTAATTCAAATTAAACATATGTTTCTGTTAAACAAACATAACCTTGAATTATGTTAACCTTCGGATTACCAAGCAATTTTTGAGGCGCCGATTGCCAAGTGGGGTCAGATTTGACCCCAAGTTTTTTTTCTTATTTTGTAAAGAAAAACCGATTAATTTGTAATGGTAACCTTTATTAATATTTTAAATTAACATTAGATTTCATATAAACTAATAAAAACATTAAAAAAAAAACCCCACCAGGGTGACGGTTCTGTTCAGGAGAATTTTTTGCCCCGATTATAAAATACGTAGGAACAAAAAATTGCAATATTAAAAATCTTTTTGACAGTACGAAGTCTCTCGGGTCCGCTAGTACTATTATGAAATTAGGTTTAGCAATTTGTTAATAAAAATTACTGTTATATCTGTATTGTAGCCTTATTGCTGTTTTTAAAATAGAAAACAATTTATAGTTGAAATTAAATAAAAACAAAACATTTTACACCTCACACCATGGTCACAAACATCATTTGTGCCTGCATTACTGGTGCTACTATTGTCACCTGCACTTTCTTGCTTTTCCTCGACCCAATCCTTCCCTTCATCAATGTACATATTGTGAAGCATACAGCAAGACACAATAAATTTAGCAGTCATATCTACCGTGTCAAAATCGGTCCTTATTAATTGTCAAAATCTTTGATTTGAAAGACCAAATGAATTTTCAATCTTGACCCGAGCACGTAAAATTTCATATTGAAATGGTCTGTTCAGGCGATAAATTGCCATAGTCTCCGTATGGGGTGATAAGAAATTGTTTCAGAGGGTATGCAACATCCCCCAAAATGTGAAAATCTACTCCACACAATTCCCTTAATTTATTACAAAGATTTGAGACTTGAAAACTCTCGCATCATGAATTTTGCTAGATACCCCCGTGAATAAATCTTAAAAATCGTTTATCACTATCAAAAATAGCTTGTAACGTTAGAGAAGAAAAATCCTGTCTATTCACATATGTACTTTTTAATTTATGCACTGGCGTTCTTATCGGTATGAACGTACCATCATTGCACCCCAGAATTCTAGGTAACCCACTTATCTATAAAGTTCATAATATTTATAACATTAAAACATGATACAATTTCCTACTTATATGTAACTTTCCTTCTTGACAAGTTGGAAACGAAATAAATGTAGGTGCAATTTAAATCAGATAATCTAGAATTCTTTTTAAACATGCGTGTAAAAAGGATAATACATGAGTTTCCGCTGACTTAACCTGAACACATCGTTCTCCAGTATTGGGGAAAAATTGGGAATTCTCGAAGTGTTCTATCATTCTTGTACAAGTGCGTCGCCGAATACGAAAATTTTTACGAAACTGCAACGGGAGCTATGAATGTTAGTCTATTTATTGTTTTCCAATTTCTCACCGTTTCATCGTCAAACTTCCGTACAATATTTATAAAATGATTTATTTTTGGTTTACTGTCACCAACATGCCTTAATAAAAGATGCAGTTCGTCTTCAAAATTATTGTCACTACTCTCAAGCAACATATCAAATAAATATAAAATTTCCGCCATTTTCAAATTCAAAACAGCTGTACTATACCAGCTTGCACTGTCGAAAATAACGGTGCAGTTTTACGTGTACCAAACAAGTGCAGTGCAACTATCCGAATACGACGACACATGCACGAGTGCAGTGCAATTTCTTAACCGAATACGAAATTCCGAATGAGTGCGTACTTGCGACTATCCGAATACGCTATAATATACAACTATTGAAAGTCTTTTGTTGGGTTATATTATTTATTTACATATAATAAATTAAAACTTGTACTCTACGCAACAATCTGGGAGTTTATCATGCGTACTCAAATATGAGGAAGTTTTTAACCCTAGAGTGATCCTACTGATTCTATAAGCATTATACTGTGCTTTTATTATTACATGGTCCTTGCGCACAAACCAAAAATCGTCGTGCAACTGAGAAAGCTATAGGTTTTATGCTTTTACGCTTTCTATATTTATTCAGATTTTCGCTTATTTTTTTGTCTTTTATACACTCAAACACACAAACAGTTTTTATCAAAGCTATATTACTGTGTAAATACGTTGTATAGGTAAAGTAATGAAAATTTTGGAAAAGTCATGTTATAATTGTAAATTGTTTACAGGATGTCCAATACAAGTGATTTATTTGAAAATCCCACTGCATCTTCGTCTGCAACGAAAAAATGCACATTTAGTAAGAACAGCAGGCAAATACTTAATATGGAATTATGTTTATAAATATTTTAAAGAAAGGAATGAAAAAGCTATAAAGTTCATAGTTATCGTCTTCTGTTGTGTAGTTAACCCTACTTTGTGTATAAAATTGTTTTACCGTTAACAAATTATGCAGATTATTTTTACTATTTTATTAATTATACCTAAATTTTTTATTTGGCTAATGTTATTGTATTTACACAGGTAATCTTATTGATACCGTGGTCCAAGCAACACGTGCTTCATGCACCACTATAATCCGTATCATTCGAGAAGGCAAAGCTGTTGAATTAGGCACCGAAACTGATTTTAAAAGACCAAGACAGGATTTTCACAAAAGTTCTCCTAAGGCAAGTGTTGACAAATGTTCTGAAGACATTATACGACGTTACGTTTTCATGTTACGAATAAACAAAGACCAACGCTAGCAGCAATTCATAATAATATTAAAGATGATGAAACTATTGGTTTCACTGAAAAACAAGCATCGTTTAGAAAACTCATAATCAAATTGGGATTTAGGTAATTTCTTAATTAATTTTATTTAAACAATTTGTCAAATTGAACCTGTTTACAGATGGCAAAAAACGACTGAAAATCGACAACTGCTAATGGAACGCCATGATATACGTGGTTTATAAACATCTTACATAAGAGCTACAATTAAATATCGTACTGAAGGACGTCCTATCATTTACACCGATGAAAGTTACATTCATGCTTCACATACAACTACCAATAGGCAGATAAATCAAATGAAGGACTAAAGAATCCTATATTTAAAGGTAAACGTTTAATAATCGTTCATGCTGGTGGTGAAAATATATTTGTTGACAATGAACTATTAATTTTTAAATCTGGACAAAAGAGCGGTCACTATCATGATGAGATGAATTCTCTAAACTACAATTGGTGGTTAGAACACCAATTCATTGCAAATTTACCTAGGAATTTTGTGATTGTGATGGATAATGTTACTAGTTACCAAAACGTTTTAGCAATCAAATTCCCCCCATTCAAATAGTGGAAAGGCTGAAATGAAAACTTGGCTTGGTGAACGTGGCATTGTTTACGATGTAAATTCAACAAAAGTCGAATAATATATGATATTAAGAAATAAGCCAAATTACAAGCAGTATCATATTGATGCATTATTTGCAAGACATGGTTACTCTGTTTGTAGATTGCCGCCCTATTATCCGGAGTAAAATCCGATTGAGAA
Source organism: Aquatica leii (assembly GCA_035610365.1). Taxonomy (NCBI): domain Eukaryota; kingdom Metazoa; phylum Arthropoda; class Insecta; order Coleoptera; family Lampyridae; genus Aquatica; species Aquatica leii. Next base: position 108,590,051 of record CM069432.1, read on the forward strand.
AATCTGAGGGATTATTAAAAATTGGGTTGCCACAAAAAACGTAACGTTTGAGTTAAACGATGTTGAGAAGTTATTGCGAGAAAAAATTAATTGCATCAATCCAAATCAGTGGTTACAAGTCTGTAAACTTGTGGTAAAAGTTGATCAAGAATATAGCGAAAAAGAACATATCCTATACATAGACTGTGAACCTTTAATTTTTAAAGCAAATGGATCATCTGACGAAGATATTAGTGATTGGTTAGATGAAAAATTGTGATACAATTTTACATTTTTTATGTGTAATGAATGTTATGCTTTGTCTTTTATGAGACGTGCATTAGATTTTATAACACTTTATTGTAAACTATTTGAAATTAAATTAAATCCATATACCTAATCTCTAGTGTTTACCTAAATACAATAAAATATGTAATAATTTAATCTTTAGCTTACTATTCAATTCCTTATTTAAACATTGTCTAATGTGTTTAATAAGTAAAATGAAACTAGTCATAACTGAAACAGTACAAACATTGTTTCACCTTACAAACTAATTAAAAAGGTAATTATTTAGCAAAGTAGAAGATAAATAATGAAATGTAAAAATTGGTGTTCCTTGTATATAATATATAATACGCCCTGTATATGGTATATGTTTTCATGTTTAACTGTAGACAATCAGCTAATATAATTGCCGTTTAGAAACTTTCACAAATTTGTCAATGATGTGTTAAAAGCCTTGTTATTGGCTATTCTGTGTATAGTATTGGTCAAAGTAACCTCAATTAATATATATGGTGCTACTCAACATAACAATTAATTATTAGCCTAGAACACTACTGTACTTTGTGATATATTGTTTGGAGTATTCCAGAACGACCTTCATCAGGAAACCAATTATTAACAACTAATGTATTAGGAAAATCGAGTAAAAACAACGGATTTGCAAATTGTTAGTCCGTCTTTGACTATGGGACATACATAGTTTCTTAACACGCGTTTAATGCCATTGTTTAATAACTGAAATAGCTATAACCGCGGAAAACTTTAATAAGAGGTATTCTTCAAGTAACCAGAAAAAATTACAACTATTTTCTGTTCTGGATTACCATAAAGAAATGACAGAAGATTTTATTCTTCTGGAAGAGAATATTAATAGAAAAACTAATCTTCTTGCTGTTAAGAGCATAGAGAGTCACAATACGCGGAAGTTTTGACGTATCCGCCGACACCAGTCCATTCGAAAATTATACAATAAACATGGTTTTTTCAAAAAAAATATTTGATCGTCGGTTAATTCTTTTTCGGCACTGATGCCGACGAACTGACACCTTCACAACAAATTTAGACATTAGAATCTACGTTGATGAGCAAGAATGTGTTTCATATAGGCTAAAAATAATACTAATTAAAATTAAATTAAAGACAAAACTTCATGTAGAGCCTATGAAAACCCTATTTTAATGATCCTAAATTGACCAAAAAAGATAAACTAAGAACTTGAAGCTACTTATTTTAAGAAATATATATGTTAAATTATGTTTGCTTACCTTGATCGATCCTCGCTCAGACCCCGACTTAAATTTGCAGTCCCCTTTCTCTTGCAAAAGTTCTTTAAACACCTTGTTAGTTATTTCGTCCAGGGAAGAAGGATTAAAAACTTTAACATTCAGATTCTTTTCGCTCTGTATACTACATCGCTCTTTCCAGTCTAAATAAAATATTCGAATTGTAATGTAAACGAAAACTTAAAAAACCTTACCATTGTTTATTTGAATGTTTAGTCTCATTCCATCAATAGTAGTGACTGGTTGTGCAATATCAACTTTGTTCGCCGGTCCAATAAGAACTTTTACTTGTTCTAAACGATAATCGTATTTATTTAATATAGGTTTTAAAACGTCCATAAGAATTTTAGTAGATTTTGACTTAACAGCAATTACTTTGCGATTTGGCAAATCCAATTTAAAAATCACTCGCTGCTCAACTTTAACTTCACAACCGGCTAATACTAAAGACGAATCGCCTATATTTACTGCCTATAAAGTTAATTACTAAAATTTTGAATATTACACAATAAAAACTTACTTTTGAATGTTTGTCTGTAAAAACTTCAAAGGATGAGTAAGCAATTCCACGTTTTTCTAGAACATGATTAACCATCTGTTCCACAGTCTCGTTATCTTTAATTTTAACAACCGTTGTACTGCCATTAGTCAAAATAACACGACAAAGCGGACCTCGCGCAACTGCCGAATTTATTGATATATCCTCTTGTAAACCCTTTGAAGATTCCTAGTAACAACGAGCGTTTAAGTATAATAATCTGCTGTAACGTACGTAACTAAAATAAAATTACCTGTGACGTTAGTGAAGATTTGCTGCTGTGCACATCATTTCCTTCAATTTTGTTAACTTCGTCATTAGCGTTTTCATTACAGTCATCTTTTTTACTATTATATTCAATTTCCTCTCGATCTTTCGATTTGGATCGATTTTTTCTGTGCCAAGGAAGTAAGGATTTTCTCCACCTGTCTTCAGCATTGCTAAGGGACTTTTTTAATTTACCAGGGGTCGTACCGGGTGGTTGCAACAAAAGGCCGTCGTCAATAGACGTTTCAATTTGCCCAGCTAAACTTTGCTTATATAAATCGGATTTTAAAAATCGGGGATAACTATCAAATTTCATTAAATTAAATATTTGTTTTTGGGTTTGTTCAAAAAGCGACGAATTGGCTTCTAATAACGATTGCTCTGTAAACTGCCGTACTTGTGAATCTACATTCACTGCCTCCGGTGCACCCACACATAAATGACGCTTGTATATTCTTTGAGCTTCTGCGACCTTTTCAGGGCCAGAAGGAAGACGCCTATAACGTTCGCACGATGTCCAAAAATAAATGTTTTCGGCGCTAAACTCTTTTTTTAAAAATTCCTATAATTACGCACGTATAAATTTCGCGATTTATAAACATTATCTAATACTTACAGCAAACGTTTGTAATCCTATAGGATCTGTCAGTAACTTCTCAAACGCGGTTGCCCAGGAAGCAACAGCTTCAGTTTGTTTCGAGTTTTGAATTCCATTTTCTTCACACTGTAAAATGTTGTAATCAAGTACAAAATTCCTCATTTTTTTAAATTAGTACATTGCAGTTAGTAAAGAGCGCAATTTAGATTGAAATGATAAGGAAATAGCTGCACTGTCACAAATTGTTTTGTTGATACACATCTTATTATTTAATAAGTTCTAATTGTACTATTAAAACAACTGCACTTTTATATTGTAAACGTATACCCGCCGTGAAGTTATAAACACTTATGAATGAATTTAATGCTTAATTGAAGTCAGACGGATAAATTAAAATTAATTGATGCTACTGAAGGAACTGACATGATGTCACAATGCACAATTTTTGTTCTAATACAAAATTCAAGGATTAAAACTATCGCTAACGTGCGCTAAATACGTACACAACATAAACGTTGTTTGTGCAGTTCTTACTTAAGGAAGGAACTAATGGTTATTTCATACGCAATTTTATGATTTATCGCTTTATGGTTATGACACATCGTTCTAATAAATGCGTCAGTGATATACCAGGTAGAATTTAATTTAAAAAAAATATTTGACGACACTAAAGAAATAATGCATAAAACTATTCAATTATAATTAACTTTCAGCATATAGAAATTATGTATAAGTAATCATGATAAAAAAGCTCGTGAAATAAATACATTTTGTAAATTGACTAACTTAAGTTGAATATATTTCGAAAATAAGGAACAACCAAATTTCATTCCTAAAAATCCGGGAAACAAAGTGTTTGATAAGCTTGCATTGTCGGAAAAGATTTTATATATCTTTTAAATATTAAAGTTCATTTCTTTATTTACAATTTTCACTGCATACCTATAAACTCAACGATTTTTCAAAAAAATCGAAATAGTCTGTAGATGTATCCAAAACAAGTCACAAAATTTAGTGTTTAGAGGATAATTAAAGTAGATGTTTAAATCTTAAACTAGTTACAGGTCAGCAATGATAAATTTATTTTTCAAATTCAAAATAAATGTGTATACGGAGAGCGATCTGATATGCAAAACATTAAGAACCCATATTACAATGTCATAGGACCCCCTCCTTTGACAACAAAACAACCACAGCAAAAATTATTCAAATTGTAAAGTTTGAATTTCAATGATTCTTTTCCAAATATTGATTTTTTGTTTGTACTAGGTATGTCGTAGATTCTGTGAAATCTACGCTTGTTTGTCAATGGTATCGTTCGAACAAAACGTAACCTGTCAATACCAACATTCATTACTCGAAGTTCAGTTATAGTGTTGGTATTTCTTCTCCTGATACCATCTTTATTCAACAAGGTTGGTAACAATTGCGGAATATTTATTTATTAAGAATGTCTATTTAATTGCGTATATTTTTCATCAATAAATGTTCTCTGCAACCAGGATCACGTTGCCCATCAAGTTTTGCTTCAAAGTATCTAACTTATTGTTCCTTAAATGCGACTCCATACGTCTAAGTACTTCCTTATTAGATACAAGCTGAGCTGATAATATATTTAATAATCGACAGAAAAACCTCATTTCAACAGTGTCCAGTCTGTCTTTGTTTGCTGCCCATAGAAATCGTACAACACAACGTTTGTCATTATACAGCTGCCAAGATTCCTTCACGATTGTCACATATGTTTATATTCAGTTGATGGAAGTATATATATGTTGTTTTTTGTAGATTAACTTCGTCGAAATTTTTTTTGTAGTGTATGAAACAATCGTAAAGATTTTAGTTGTGAAACGACGTTTCTAGAACAATATTGATAGGCTGTCTTTTGCTGCCCTTGAGAAACTTAATAATTCAAACTCTGTGTTTTATCTTTTTAGGTATTACCTGAAATAGTATCAATAATAGTAGTTTCTTATTCAAAGCCTTAACAAAAGAAACCAGAACGACTAGCACAAAATCTAAAACAACCCGGCCAAAGAAAGACCACCAAAGCGATTGCATGTAATCTAGTCATCGGCATCACAAGGCAGTTTAAAAAATAATAAAAGAAAAAAAACTTCGGTAAGAAATTTCAAATTTTTGTATCTATCTATCTATTATGTGATCCTTATGTTTTGATTTTTATGTAATAAAAGATAGTTAATATAATTGATTTTAAATTTTAAAACTTGATCCCACAATTAACATGTCGAAAAAATGAGGTAGAAGTAATAACAAAAACCAACAGTTAAAATAGACATTGTGACTATGATGTGGACTTGTATAAAATGGAATAAAACTTGTCGAGAAGAATATAAACTATTATAAGCTATTAAAAATCACTGTTTACTAAATAACTGTGTACCTACTGAGGTAGCGTGTTTTCGATATTTTGCCTGGAAAACCTCACACATTACCGATTCAAAGCGCCGGTAAACTGTTCTTACGCAATGTTAAAGGATGTGACAGGTCGGTTACTATAATGTAACAATCACTGAATTAGTCCAGAAGTCTTCAATACTTAATTATTATATAATTAAAAAAAAATACTTCCGGTTAAAAAAAATGAGTGTAATACAAAACTTATACATTTTTTTTTAATTCGCGTATGTTCAGAAATACACGCTAAGTTATTTGGATCCTAACCAAAAAAACATGCAGGTTGAATTAACATGGCAAAACTCAAAATATTTCAAATTCTAGCAAACACGTTATCTACTTTTTTATAGTGTTAGTATAATATAACATACCTGAACTACTACATCAGGAGGTGCAAGAAGAGAGGCTGGCCGCCTATTAGAGCGGCTCGAACCTCCACGACGCAGACTACTGTTGAAACGTTGAAAAGGAGGTCTGAGCGCCACAACCAAGCCCGAACCAAAGTTACTGCTCTCACTATACATGCAACCATATACCAAAATTAGTCTATTATTAAGAAAAAAAGCGTGTAATATAAATAAAAACTTCAATGTTAGTGATAAGTACTAACTATAAATACACATATCTAACTGTTACTTGACACCCCATAAAGATATTGAAACAAGTAGATTGCGCCATAAATATTTAAAACAATTTTTAAGATACATAGCTGACTTAAACTACGTCGTCTAATTGAATTTTAGTTAATGGCTATATAAACAATTTTGGATAGATAAAAAAAGCTTTAACAAAATGCCGTAAACTTTGAATTATTGATTACGTCATTAAGAAACAGCCAAAAACAACTTTTCCCCTCTATTATATACATTATGTTCGGTACATATTTCCAGTTTCCGAATAATATCACAATTTGAAAGCACATTAAACCGATTTTTAATTAGAATTTCCTTTGCTGTTGTTTTTTCGTAAACCATTTTCATAACTTAATCAGATTTTAATAAAACGGTAATTTGTTAAAAAAAAAATAATTTTATTGTGTAACCAAACATGGCATTAAATAAAATTTACTATTGACTTCGTTGTTGTTTTTAACATTTGTCTTAAATTAGTTATGCTGTTGCTAAGTATTGCGTCTAAGAAATTTTTATTCTTTATTTGATTATGGTAATTATTGACGTACATATTATTGCAACCTCTGCCACCTATAAATAATTCATTACGTAAATATTTAATATTTTTAGTGTAATGGAATAGTTAATAGTTCCCTTAATTATTTTGTTCCATATTGACGATATACAAAAAATCTTTAGCATAAACCACTATTTAAAAGGTTTTTTCTAGTATTTGTATTGTCGGTTTGAACACATTATTGTAGATATTCGAGCGCTGACAAAAACTACGTTTGGGTAATTTTGATTTATACACAATTCTATGTTTAATTTTACTATACAATCTGTAAATTAAATAAAATAGCAAAGAAATATGAATTTACAGTTGTGGTAAATTAGCTATAAGAATTATTGTGCTAAATCCCACTAAATCCAAAACTAGAAATCATGATAGTTCACAATTTATCAATAAGTTTGAAAGTTGTTTACAAATAGTGCTACAAATTCAAAAACTGAGAGCAGAGAAAAATTACATTAAGAAAATTTAATATGGTGTCCACGTAAAATATTAAAGTTTAAAGAACCATTAACTAAAACGGAAATATGTTATAAACGAATAAATATTTAATCGAGTGGTATAGACACAATCCGTTGTTTATAACATTGTTTGAACTGTCATCTTTTAGTTTCACGTGTTTTTTATGATGTATAGTTTCATTCCGTATAGGAGCAGTGCTTCTATGTCGCATAGTTTAATCAGAACTAAATCAATTTTATTGAAGTTATGCTTAGTGGCAAGTAACACCTAATTATGTATTTGTTATAAAAATTAATGAATATTAGAATAACGCCAATGTTCTGATATGGTACGGACATTGATGACGAATACATATCGTATAGCACTTTATTACTTTCCTATAAGGAAAGTATAGCGTTTCAAGGTCTCCTGAATCAGAAAAATGTATTTTTGACAAACAAATTTTGGGTGTCTGTGTGAAATGATGTACCCACAATAACTCTCGAGCCAAAAGTCCTTGAACTTGAAATTTGGTATAGAGCTGGCTTTTCATATTCTCTCGATTTTATCAAAAGATGGGTCTGATAAAGAAACCGAAAGTGGATGTATCCGCCATTTTTAACAGTTTCTTATATAATTTTGTACGTATGTCTCAAAAAGTCTCAAAATCCGGACGTTCGTACCCGGGACCGGTCACTGTTATTTGTGCTTAAGTAGCTTAAACTATTCATTGGTGTTGGTATGAGTAATTAAACCACATAAAACTTTCCCTTTTTTTTTAAATTTGTAACAAAATAATTTGTTTTACAAAGCTAACATTTATTTGTTATTCAGATCTAAATAAAAATCGCTCACATAAAAACTGGTATGAAAAAAAGACTAAAGCTACAAATTTGTTTTAGTTAAAAGGTCAAAATAATTGAAAATCATGCTTCATTAAAACAATTAATATGATTAAAAACATGTATTTGGTAGGTTTGACAAAAAGCAAAATAAAATTAGTATTATAAAATTTAAGCTGCTATGACATCCCTTTTTATTAGACCTTCCTGCCGCTGACCAATTGTAACATGATTACCATTTCGTGCAGGCTCTATTAGCTGATCATTCTCTTCATTATCTTGCTGCACATTGCCGATCTCTATATCACCATGGTCGATAAGAAAATTATGGATAACACATGCTGCAGCTATGATGTTATTTGCTAGTTCGAGCAATACCTAAAAATTGTAGTCTTCGAAACTTGCCTTTTAGAAGACCAAAAGCACGTTTAATTGTTGACCTTATCGAACTTAGTATTTCATTATAATTAATTTGAACAACATTAAGGTGTCCATTGTCTCTTTTGGGGTCATTAAACACTGCAATAGGGGATAGGCACTGTCACTAAGCAGATGACAATTTTGAGGTAGCAAATTGTTTTTTAGTCTGTCAAATAAGGTACTGTTTCTGAAAACTCTGGCATCATGCATACGACCAGGTAAACCAATAAAGATGTCTATAAATTTTAAATTATGATCACAAGTACCCTGCAATATAATAGAATGTTCCATAGGAAAACATTTCAGATGAACGACGAGAGAATGGCCTACCAATGCGCAGTGGGCTATGTACCCTCTTTGCACAGCCCTATTTCTATTTTGCCTCCGCCTGAATAACATCATCTTTAGTGCAATTCATTATTAAACGTAAAGTTAGTAAAGTGGTGAGAGATGGATTTTACGTCAAAAGTCGAACACAAAGATTTAAAAAAATTATGAAAAAGAAAGTAATTCAATTAATACAAAGCTTAATAAACATGCAAATGTCGTTTAAGGTCACGCGTATTTTCTGTCCTTGGTACTCCGAATGCGTTCTTACTATAGGGTGGGAGCATCCAGTGCTAATTCTCAAATGTGTTTCTATATTTCGAGGGCTGAGAACCATAGGGTTCCAAGCGACATTTTGTACAAAATGCGTTTTTGTACAGAAACCTGTTCTATGAAACATTCTTCATTTTTTGCTCTACAAATTTCTGGAATATGTACATAGATGGCGGCAAAATCTACCGAGAAATATAGTTTCAAGTACACGTGACGCTTCATTGTTGGAACCATAAGGTTCCAAGTGCAATTTGACAGTTACAGTGCTGATTTATCTGCGATGTCCTCTGCTTCCGAAAAGGAATCTTGGGAAGATTTTTGCAGCTCCGGCTCAGAATATGTTCCAGAACATATTGATAAGAACAAAAGGTAATTTAGCATCTACTAAACAATTAAACGGTAAAAATATAAAGGCGTATTCATAGTCGAATTAAACCAAGTTTAAAATTAGTCGCTGTATTAATTTTGCATTAAAAAACAAAATTTAAACCTAGTCTAAATCGACTATGAATACGGCTAATAATGTTTTATTTTTTATGAAATGAATAACTAACCTCATTTTTGCAGACTTACTGCATTATATTTTCATGCATCAGAATCAGACAGTTCTGATATTGAAGCCAGTAAAACTACCAAGAAAAATCAAAAACGACAATCGTTTGAAAGTAAAACCTCAACAGTGAAAAAAAGGTAAATATTTTGATTTGTTAATAATGTAAAAATTACATGAACAAGTTATTGTATTTCTGCCGATTGATCCCTAATAAATAAAAACAAATGTTTTTTTTTTAATTTATTACAGGTTATATCCGGAAATTGGCGAGTCGTCCAAAGTTCTATCTTTAACTGAACATGATGCAAATGACCTAACCCAAAAAAGGTATGTTTTTATTTTAAAAATATAGCATCAAGATCGCTTTACGACAGAATATATTTACCGTTTGTTTTGAATTAATATTGATAAAAAATAGTGTCACAGGGTAGATAAGGTCTTTCGTATAGTCGACTACAGTGCGACATCAAACTCCGATTCAGGTTCATCTGACAAAACACCCATGAAAAAAATTTATAGAACTCGGAAACGAAAAAGAAATCCGCAAGCATGGAAGAAAAATATAAGAACAGAAAATTATCAAAAAGGAAAAGAGTATCTAAGTGCGAAATGAAGGATCATTCCAGCGAAGGTAATTGATACAAGCAAAGATTGCAGTATGGCTTGTCGTTTTCATTGCAAAGAAAAATTTAACGACGAAATAGGATCGGAAATCAAAAGTTGCTATTACTCACTAGATCAAAATGGAAAGTATGGATTTTTACTGAACATGACAAAGAAAGTTTTAATTAAAAGAAAACGGAGTGAAGCAACTAATTACAAGTCATTTTCATTTGTTTATTATTTGGAAAAAGAAAATGAGAAATTGCGTGTGTGCAAGCCATTTTTTTTAAATACTTTCTGTATCAGCCAGAAACCCATTTATAATGTACACACGAAAAAAAGTGATTCAGGAACCCCCCAATCAGACAAAAGAGGTCGTAGCACAAAAGATCGTATCTCAAAAAAAGACAAAGATATAATTAGACAGCACATAGAGTCATTTCCTTCCGTTGATGCCTATTATTGCAGAAAAGATTCCAACAAGAAGTACCTTGAACCATCACTTAACATTCAAAAGATGTATGAACTCTATGCGGAAATGTGCAATGAAAAGTAAATAATACCGCAAAAGTTGTCTATGTATAGAGATATTTTTAATTTTCAGTTTAATCTGGAGTTTCTTCAGCCAAAAACCGATAGGTGTGACGTCTGTGAAGAATACAGATTGGCTAAGAAAGAGAAAAGATTAAATGAAGAAATGGAAACTGCATATCAGTCCCACGTTTCTAAAAAAGTAATAATGCGCCAAGAGCGCGAAAATGACACTAAAACACAAACTTTCGATTGTGCTGTTATTTGCTTCGACTTGGAAAATGTGATCAATTTGCCCAAATCTGATGTATCAGTTCTTTTTTATAAACAAAAGTTGAACGTTTACAATCTAACGGCTCACTGTTCCATCAGTAAGGAAGTTTATTGTGCAATATGGCCTGAAACAATGTGTGGAAGATCAGGTAATGACTTATCCAGTGCGCTAGTTCAAATTTTGGAGAAAGTTATTTCCAACCATCCAGAAATTAATGAAATGATAACTTGGAGTGATAGCTGCGTTCCGCAGAACAGAAACTCTCTGGTTTCAGTCGCGGTCACTGACTTTCTAACCAGACATCCGAATATCCGCATGATTACCATGAAGTATTCCATACCTGGACATTCTTGTATACAAGTTGTCGACAACATCCATTCTCGCATAGAAAAGGCAATGAAAGTTACTGACATTTGGTCGCCCTTATCTTTTATGAGACTTTTGTTGAAGGTTGACAGAAGAAAGTCTTTTTGTGTAATCAACATGAAAGCAGCCTACTTTAAAAACTACAAAAAAACTGCTTCAGTGTTTAAATACGATAAAATACCATACACAAAAATATGTCAGCTACGTTTTATCCAAGGAGAAAAATTTAAATTGCAGTATAAGATAATTGATCATAGTACTGAATTCATTACAGTCAATGTTAACCCTCCTAAACTTACCAGAACAGGCAAACAAAGTATTGTTAATAAAGATAATTCATCCATTGCAAATTTTCGTAATTGCCCCGGCTGAAAATATAAAAACTAAATCAGTCACCGCAAACAAAATCGAGCACATTGAGTTTGCTTACAAATGGATGCCACTTGAAGATCAACAGTATATGAGATGTTTAATTTCTGAATTTAAAAATAAGTAAATTTTTTTGTGTCCTTTTGGTATTTTATAATAAAGTTTTATTTTGAATTTAAGTCATGAATTGATAATGTTTGAATATATTACTGTACTTTTATTTATCTATGATTTCTTATAGTAAAATACAAGTTCTTAAGACAATGATGCTGTTTTATTTTCATAAAATATTATGCTAAAAACATCTAATAAAATTTAAATCATATTCGTTTGAATTAACTGTGTCTTAAAGTGCCATAAGGTTTCAACTACATAACTTACAGTGCCACAAGGTTCTAAGTACAGTTGCAATGTATCAAAAAAATAAATAAAATTGGCATTTGTGATTTAGTTAGAGCATATTTTTTAACAAATTGTTAATTACAGATGTTTAAGCTAAAACACCCACCACAATTAGTTATTATTAACTTTAAATGAACAGTTTTATCTAAGATCAAACTTTAAAATTAGTTTCCTGACACTTTCTGTAAATGTCGCTTGGAACCTTATGATTCTCGGCCCTCGATTTGCCAAGCTGTACTTTGAAAGTTCGATCTCTATATGACATGACGTCTTAAGTGCATATTTAAAATTACAAATTTCCTGAATATCATATTCGTCTACATACGAATATATCATACTTAAAGCAGAAACAGTACTTTAAATTAAATTGTAATTAGGGTTGCAAACTAAAACATCTAACTTATTTTTTATTTCGCCATTTGGCAAATTTTTTAAAACATCTTTTACAATAGTCGTGTTCTTTTCAACGCTCAACTTATCTGAACCAAACTTTAACTACATTTGAACTGATTTGATCCTTGACCGAATTTTGGAATCTTAAAAAAAAAACAGCTGGAGGTATAAACAACCAATTTAAGGTTATATTAAGCTACACTTAAAGTGATCCTGAAAATTTTGTTGATGATCCAGGGGTAAGAAGAAGGTAGCACAGATCACTTGCGATGTAGTTACAATAAATTCAAAAAAACCACTTCTTATCGAGGGGTTGACCACTACGCAAATGTGGTGTACAAGTCACCGTAAATGTCAACGCAAATGCGGCAATTTTCGCACAAATTCACAATTTTGTAGCAAATGTCAAAAATTTCTCGAAAATGTCGCAATTTTCTCACAAATGTCGCAATTTCCTCGCAAATGTCGAAATTTTTTGGCAAATGTCGCGATTTTTCTAGCAAATGTCAAAATGTTTTCACAAGTATCGCAATTTTTTGCAAATGTCACATTTTGTTCGGAAATGTATTATACCGACACAAAAAAAACTGTAATATTTGAGTATATTCTAAGAATAAAATATTTAAATAACTTCATTTAAGTAATACGCCATGTCATAAAGTCTTATACTTAGAAGTCTTTCAGGATCTCGTGAACTGTGGCGCTGTAATCGGCTTATGTCAAAATGTTGTTATCATTCGTCTTACAAACATTCGCCGGTTTCATCCTAAACGAATCAAATGTCATTTGTATTTTGCTTCAGTTTCGTTCCGTTCGCTTTTCCTAACCTATCTTTGCTTTTGTCGTTTTATTTGTTATTAACAAGTCTTTATTAAGACTATTTTATATTAAATCTAGCAGTATTATTGTAAGTAATGTTATTTGTATATTTAGTTTTATTTATTTTTAATAAATTATAGTGTATACAATGGCTACAAATAAAGTTATTCACAGTCAAGGACGTGAAATTATTTACAACGTCTACAAGTTCATGCTAAACGAAAAGGAACAAGGGCAACTTTCATTACCTTTAAACAACTTGCAAGAAAGAGTTGCAGCTGCTACAGGAGTTGGATTAAGTACGGTGAAGAGAATTATAAAAGAAGCAGATCAAACTCCCGGAGGCAGTAACTTTTCTTCACCAAGAAAATCTATTAACAAACCAAACCCAAAATCATCCGTAGAAAAATTTGAGGAAGAAATTATTAGAAGAATCATATACACATATGCAGACATTTATCACAAAAGGCCAACGATGAAAGCTGTATTTGAAGAATTAAAAAATTAAGAGAATATTAATTTCCAAGGTAAATTATCTTCATTTAGAAAATTAGTGCATAAAATTGGTTTTCGTTGGAAAAAAGCAGAAGACAATCGCAAGCAGCTAATTGAAAAGTTTGAAATTCGGACCAAGCGCATTGAATTTTTACGAAAGTTACAGAAGTATAAAGAAGAAGGTAAAAACATTGTGTACACTGATGAAACTTACCTGCATAGCTCACATACAGTGCCGAAAAGTTGGGATGACGATAGTCAGAAATGCCTAAAATCACCGGTTGCCAAAGGACAACGTTTGATAATTCTACATGCTGGAGGCAAGAAAGGTTTTGTAGAAAATTCTTTGTTAATTTTTAAGTCTGGACTTAAAACTGGAGATTATCATGACGACATGAACCACAAAAATTTTGTAAAATGGTTAAAAGAAAAGTTTCTTCCGAATGTTCACAAAAATTCTGTTTTGGTGTTAGACAATGCATCTTACCACAATGTTACAATCGAGCCAAATCCAACATTTACGTGGAAAAAAGATGCTATGCAACATTGGTTGTCAGAACGGGCTATTGCATTTGAAATGCAGGAAACTAAAATTGAGTTGTATGCTAAAATTCATTTGCAAATACTCAAATTCTGTGTGTTTATATTTCTTTTCAATACATCCAAAACCATTGCCTCTAGAGGTTAATCAAATAAATTGTTAACATTTCAATAAACTACGATAATCACATACTGGAAACATCCTTAGTATTCTTGCTTAACTTTGTATTTTAAAAGCATCTAAAACAATTATAAGTAATAAACAACACAAAACTTTCTACATTAAGCTGTACCTTTGGAAATAAAATTACATTCTGTGTCGATGAAACCGATTTCACACATTAATGCTTTTATAGTGGTATGTTTATCGTTTAAATGCTGAATATAATTAGAATTGGTTTAATTTAAACATTGAATGTATAAATACCTATGTGATTACTTTTAAATTCTTAGTTTCTTTGTTTGCGGTTTTATAAAATGTAAAACATTACAAACTTTCTAACCTATGTATAGTCGGTAATTTAGATTTCTATAGTGTTTGTTTTTCAAATAGACTAATGTTTTTAAGATTCACTTAAACTTGTCAAATTTTCAATTTTTTACTAATTAATTCCAATTTTCGACTCAAGGTCACAGTTCACGACATAGTGAAACGCCTCTACTTATTGTTTTCGTAATATGTTTGACGTTTTCGCTACAATCGAACATTACAATAGGAAATTAATTGAAATAGAAGAAGTATCACAAAAAAGGATTCGATTAATTAATTCAGACTTCTCCAAGGGCTTATCTGAAGATGAGTCGAGTAGGAAAGTAACTCATCAGGATTTTCAGAGTTACAATTCCGTTTCTGGCGAGTCCTCCACAATAAAAGTAAAAAATGATAAATGGAGTTCGCAAAAATATTCTGGAAGATCACGCGCTAGAAGAGTTAGAGAACGGGTAATAAAAGATAGATATGAACAACCTTCAATTACAAATGTTTGCCATCAAGTGGACGAGGTAAAAAAACTACTAGAGAATAATGAACTCCGTGCTGTGTTATATAAAGAAGCTCAAGAAATAAGTTTAAGGAATGACATCTGATCTCAAAATAAGATAAATAGTGGTTTGCAACTTCGAAATACAGATGATGTTTCTAATTTTTTACAATGCCTTCTAGACACAACGATTTCAAATAGTAATAAAAAAATCAAGTAAAGGGAACAAGTATGATCATAGATTGAAGTTATTCTCTACTTACTTATTTCTTGTTGGAGGCAGATTATTATACGAAACTTTGTACGCAGATATGAAAAACGGTTTACCCTCAATTACAACAATAGGACAGAGTCTAATTCACAACCACTTTGAAGAAGGGCATTTTCGTTTTCAAGAACTGTTTGATTTTCTGGAAAAAAGAAACCTACCAAAAGTTGTTTGGCTTAGTGAGGATGGTACCAAAATAACTGGTGGAATCCAATATGATTCGAAGAGTAATAAAATTGTCGGTTTTGTTTTTCCATTAGTAAATGGAATACCTGAAAAACGCCAGTTTCTAGCAACATCTGCAAAACAAATACAAAGTTTCTTCCACAGAATATGCCTATTGGATTATGGCACAAGTTCCGATAAATGTCCACGATTTTGTCTAGCTGCTTTTGGAACCGATAATTCATTTACATGTGAAGATGTTCTTGTCAAAATATATTACCAATGAAATGAATCGCTGTGGTATTCAATGCTTGGGATATTCGTGTGATGGAGACCCCTAGGTTAATGAAGGCGATGAGAGGCGGTTCACAGTTACATGCATGTAACTCAAAATGGAATTGGTTTCATATGGATTTGGATAATGGGCTAAAATGTGTTCAGGATACAGTCCACATTGGAACTAAACTGAGAACTCGGTTATTGAAGATAAATATTTGTATACAAATGGGAGATTTTGTTGTTAGTTCTAAACCCTTAAACATTTAATATTAAACATTTCCAAAGATAAGCATGGATTGACTTTATCTGACACTGAAGCAGAAGAGAAAATGAACTTCCGGGCGGTTGAAAGAATTTCATCAGATCGGATATCTCTCCTTTTGGGCGAACTGTTGCAGGAAAGTAAGGCAACTGTAATATACCTAACAATAATACGATATGTATTACACTATTGCTTATGCAAAGATATTTCTCTTGCACAAAGATTGCATAACATATGGTATGCAGCTTTTTTTAAGATTGTGGCGAGGTTCCTTAAAATCCGAGAAAAACCTTTCCGTTACTGACAACTTTATTACACTCAATGCCTATCTTTAAATAGAACTAAATGCACACGCTTTAGTAAAATTAATTAGAAAATTTCGAGATAACGAAAACTTAAAAAATGTAGTACATTTTGCTACATGGTTCTTTAGTTCACAACCATGTGAGCAGACTTTTCGAGCTACACGTTCACTCACTTTAACATTTTCTACTATTGTGAATTTTAGTACATTAGAAATTTTAAATAGGATTTCAAAGATTGAAACAATCAACCAAATTACTAATTTGCTTTTCCAAGAGAGCAAGTTTCTAATAAACTCGGCACTGTGGGTGATACAATTACCAACAGTGAATTTTTTGACGACACAAAAATAGAAAGTATTTGTCTAGAACCTCTTGATGAGGCAAAAAAAGATGTTTATTGTTCTTAACTGTCATAAATTTTAATTTTTCGCTATTGTAAACCGTCTTTGACAGTTTTGGCACACTTGTCAACATAAACGTCAAATTATTTTTGAAAGATTTTGAGACTTTGTGGGCCTTCTAGTCTCTGTTCGAGCAATAAAATGTTGTATTCAACTCGTTCCTGTTTAAATTGGACGCTTTTTTTCCCTCGAGGACTTTTTAAACCCTCGTTTCACTCGGGTTTAAAAATGTCCTCTTGGGAAAAAAAGCGTCCAATTTACACAGGAACTCGTTAAATAAACTACTATTTAGCATTATGTATTAAATATGAAAAAAAAACATATTTACGTTGTTGATATTCTACATCCGGTGGTGGTAGATGAAAATGATGGTGAAATAGTTTCTTGTAACCTACTTGATTTAGAAGACATCATGCTTAATAAATTAGATAATTTGGAAAATTCACTATAAAAACACAACAAAGAGAATTGCCTATCAGAGACTGAGATAACAGATGCAGATACGGAACTAGCAGATTACGATTACGAAATATAGTTTAAGTTTTAAAACGAACGTGACAGAAGCAAACTAATAACAGTTGGAATGTCAGTTGTGTGCTATGATCGGATTCAAAAAAGTATGTTTGTTTAAAAAAACAAAAAAATAACGCAATATTCTCGCCAATGTCTCAATTTTCTGGCAAATATTGCAATTTTCTTGCAAATGTCGCAATTTTATCGTAAATGACACAATTTTCTCACAAATGTCGCAATTTTCTCGCAATTGTCGCAATTTTCTCGCAATTGTCGCAATTTTTTCGTAAATGTCACAACTTTCTCGCAAATGTTACAAATGTGAGAGAAACTCGCAAATGTGTACACAACTTTTGTATGTGGTTAACCCCTCGCTTCTTATGTTGCCGGATCTCATCAGAGTAGCTTAGATCTTGTCGGTCAGTTAAAAACAGTTGAAAAGAGCCCGACTAATGTTGACCCTATCAGCCATTAACATAGCATTAGCCTAACTGTCCCATCTAGTGATTACCGAACTTACAAGAAACTCCAAATGACTTTTTTAAAAACTTGCATTCTTTTAGTTGCCTTTAAAACGCCTTCTTTGTGCCAGATATCAAACTCTTAATATCTTCAAATTTTATTCGCTCACTTTCAGCAACCCTATTGAATTCCATGTGCCAAGCACGTAATCTAATTCATTTTTGGATACAACAATTTCAATCCTCGCATGGCTTTTATCATATAGATCAGTACACCGATGTTAAAGTACGTATTTTATTGTGGAATGGTTCTTTTTTCCAGGATGACTAAACTTAGTAAATACGATTATGTTTTTTCGCTATTAAAAATTCCTACGATAAAATTTGCAACACGCCAACCCACTATGTTTGTTGTTTCGGCATTTCTTATCTTTTTATAGTATTATTATAAAATTTAGATACATATATTTTTGTTAGAATTGATATGTTGAGAATGAGATGCTGGATGTTGTTAAAACAACTGCTTAAATTTTGATTGTTTAATTTATAAAACGGAATAGCGGCTGATATCATAGCTGCACACAATTCTTGATTAAACTAATTTCAAAAATTGAAAACTTGAAACATAAATGATATTTGTACCTTTCTCTTTACTTTCGCTATTACTACTTCCTACAGCATTTAAAATCAGAGTTTGTTTTGATTCCTTCAAAGCTTGATTCTTTAGATGTTTGGCAGTTTGTAAATTCTGTACAACTTTTTTGTAAAGCGATTATTGCGCAATTTTACAGCGTAGTTGTTTAGCGAACACAACGTTGTCAGCAACTCAACATGTTGCGTTCGCTGAAAACGCCAATGTTGTCTTGGATTTTTTAAATCTTTTTTTTTTCACAACAGGTAATATTATATTAGGATGGTTAAACAAGTAGGTATAGGTACTTGGCTTTTCTAAATGACATGTTCGAAAGTAACAAAACAAATGCGTTTTTACAGAAAATGCATTTAGAAATAACGACAGAACGTATGCATAAGCATATAATCCGAGTTATAGTTAAGTTATAACCATTTTGTAAAACGTAATAAACGGAAAAGGTGCCGCCTATGCATAATTTGTACAATTTTCCTCATTTGTCTATTACTCAATACCACAGAATAATTAAGAAACTCAATATCTAAAACTACTTTTTATTAAATAAAAATTAGTCGCGTATTTTTAGTACTTGGGCCTTAAAAAAATCAACGAATCCTCTGTTTTATTTTAACAATTGAATCAATTGTGACTTATTAGCGGATGGTTAGCATTGTAATTTCAACATTATTAAATGAATTAGTATAAAAAAATAATCGAAAAGTTTTAACAAACTAAAATTTATAAAATATGGTAGAATGATACCTGATACGTAGTACATAGTACATAAAGCAATGAATTTAGACAACAGATAAGGTAAACATTTAATTTAAAATAAATCAAAATTAAAAGATTGGTGTAATGCAGTAAAATCATAAGAGGTACTAAAAAAGTGCAAGGAAAATATTTTAATTAGAAACCAATTTGACTAATATGAATGTTTTGAACTGCTCAACTGTAATATTTATCGTTAAAATTTCACTTTATTTTACAAGTAGAAAAAGCAGTGAAGTATTGCTGAATAATTACAAATTTAAATAAACTAATTTTTTAAGTGATTCACGAGTATTTTAACATCGTTAAATATTTACTTAACAGTACGTACGTAAATGTGAGCCTGAAGATAAATACACATTACAAATACTTGAGTCACATTATTTTTAGTCCATTTAACTTTAAACGGTATAATCAAAAAGTGCATACAAGACATTTGAAACAAACAAAATTCTCACAATAAATAATACAATATTAATTCGTACCTCGATTTGTTGTACAAAATTTGGTAAACAATATTATCATAAGCTTTTGAGATTTTATCCATCACTTTTAAACAACATTGGTCTATTCTAAGTCATCACCATTTGTATGCAAAATTAACTTTAAAACAATGAACCTATTAACGATTCGACTATCGCTTCATGTGAAAGTTTGAGTAAAACTGTTTTTAAAGGATACTGACTAATCTAATCTACTTTTAAATATTCATTTTTTCAACTCCAGTTAAAAAATTGAAGGGCACAACAATATACATACATGACTAAAAGAGGAGTTTAGTGTTGCAAAAAACTGTAAATTTACCTCGAAATTACACTAATATTAATTAAGGCGTATTCGATTCGAGCAAGACGACACAATTTGTTATCAAAAAAAAAGCAAATAGTGATAGAATTTACAAAAACCCTTTGATTTATACTTCTTGGAAACGTACACATCGCACGCTGCAGTAGATAAATAAATAACACTGAACCAGGAAAATGTTTATTTTACACAAACCCTGAATAGTATGATCAAATTACGTACTTTGTTTATTTTCGTTAAGTCTTTGATAACAAAATCCAATAAATAAAATATTTCATTATCATGCAGTGGCCGCTACGAAGATAATTCTGTGAAGAGATAAAAATTGAAATAAAAACTGCATTATATTTGGAATTTTTCAAATATTCAATACTTCAGTGTTGTATAATATAGCGTTTGCAAATTTGCGTGTTTTCATTGGAAATAGTATCGATAACTGAAATCACCATACATACTGCTTGTTTATATAAATACTTAACATTCCGTTTACTGTTTAATTTAATATGTAGAGTTCGTTGACTATCTCATGAACATGGCGCATAATACAAAAACGCGTTTAGTAGCAGCTCATATCACCGACGAGAAACCAGCAATATAGTTTAGCAATAAAAGTATACCCCGAAAGTGGCTAGAAATATCTAAAAGATTCATTTTCAAATTAAGAAGCGTTTTACCAATTGTCTGACGAATTTGAATATACACAATAAAGTAGTGCAATGCTTTCTATAAAAAACTGGTTTTATGCGTGTGGAATTTTTCTAAACAAAGTAATTAGAACAGTTTATATATATAGGTAAAAAATTAAAAAAATCGCAAAATATTCAATTTTTTTCAAAAGTCTTTGATTGCTTTTTTACTTAATTTAAAACTGTTTTTATGCTAGTTGAATTTTTTCAATTAAAGTAATTACCGCGTTTTGTATGTTCAAAAATGTAGAAATCGCAGAATATTCAATTTTTTCCGAAAAGTCTGATTGCTCAATGACTTTGAAAACACGGTATGAAAGGGCAAACTACCCTTTACTTAAAACTGTTTTTATGCTAGCTGAATTTTTTCAATTAAAGTAATTACCGCGGTTTGTATGTTCAAAAATGTAGAAATCACAGAATATTCAATTTTTTAAATTTTTTCAAAAGTGTTTGATTGCTCAATGACTTTGAAAACACGGTATGAAAAGGTAAACTACCCTTTTTTTAAAACTGTTTTTATGCTAGTTGATTTTTTTCAATTAAAGTAATTACCGCGGTTTGTATGCTCAAAAATGTAGAAATCGTAAAATATTCAACTTTTTCAATTTTCTTCAAAAGTCTGATTGCTCAATGACTTTGAAAACACGGTATGAAAGGGCAATACTTTTTTGTTGAAGGTGGGTATTGCATCGTTGAATTTTGAACTCTGAACCGATTTACACACAAACATGTAAACATGGTCCCTAATAATATGTCACATAATTTTTAAATGTAGTGGAAATTGTAATTGTCAATTTGTCTTTAATTAGCAAAGCATAAAGTTGCTATAAATAATACCCCAGAATAGAGAATAATCAAAAGTCCCACTCTACGATATTTATGTTCTCGGTTAATATTCGCGCAACTGCTGTGCGCATACATACGTTACGGGGACCTTTAAACCCAGACCTGGGCTGGGCTTTGAAGTAGTATATTTGAATTTACCGCGTTATTTATTAACATTTCAAGATGGCGTATAAGTATATCTTCGAGCAATTGTTAGATGTGTGTTCTCTTAATTATCTTTTAGTGTGTTAATTGTTTTGTGATTGCTAGGGTGGACAGATTAATAAAATTAGTTAGTACGAACGTATATGCGTGTTTAATACAATGCGCCCAGCAGTTGCGCGTAGGTGAACTTGCGACTACCGTAAGGTGCCGATGTTAAATGTCACTTCTGATATTCTCTATTCTGGGATAATACCCTCGATAATAACTCTTAGAGTGGTCTGGAAATAGAAAATTGAGGTAAGAATGCATTCTCCGATAAAAGTTCGTCAGATTGGAGAAAACATGGTCAGGATGTGGACCGTTTAGTTGATGAAATGTGGCAGCAATAGATTAAACGGTAAAAATTTAATTGTTTACGGTAAACACTGGATTATCAGTAAACGAAGATGAGTGTCTCTGTGCATTACTTTAATTAATGATATGGTTATAAGTACATACTTAACGTGACCATATGTCCCGTGTTCGTTTAATATTACTTTGCAACACAAGTATCCATTTATAAAACAAAGAAGTGAAAATAGTGCAGGCGTGACGTCTGAAAAGTGTTATACTGATTTTAGTGTTGGACATGGTGGTGCCAGTGATATTGAAAAACATTAAAATCAGAAAAACATAGGCTTTCCGATCAAGCTGTTGCTTCAAGCACGTCCATGCTTTTTGAACAAAAATTTAGATGTGCTCGTACAAAATTTCAAGCTATTATTGTAAATGTGCTGTCACCTATGGCAACCGATAAATTTAAAGAGCATATTCGCGAAGCCCATTGCATTACCTTATTAACGGATGCTTCAACTATGGCTCAATCAAATTATTCTCAGTCAAGGTTTTAGAGTTCCGGAGCAGTCCGGCGAAACATCGGATATAACTGTCGATTATTTAAAGAAAGCATTATCTTGCAATGATTTCAATAAAAAAATTGTGAAGACAACACAATCTGCAATTTTGGAGGAAAGAATAGGAAAGGGATCAATAATGTTTACGCAAAATTGAACCAATCACTCGGAAGACAGCTCATAGGAATTGGATGTGGAGCCCACATAGTCCACAATGCGATCAAAACTGCCGCTGATCGTCTTCCTGTTGACTTCGAATGCATCATTGTGAAAATTTATTCATTTTCTATATCTACAGCGTTCGAGTAGAAGCTTTGAAAGAGGTTTGTGATTCAAGTGACATAGAGTATCACAAACTGCTGGGCTACAGTCAAACAAGGTGGCTTGCCATAATGCCCGCGCTTGAGAGAGTTCTAAAAATGATTCAACCTTTGAAAAACTATTTTCTAAGCATCGACAAATTCCCAAATATTTTAAAAAGGTTTTTCGAAAACACCAGCTCAGGAATGTGGTTAAATTTTTTGCACGCACATGAAGCTGTATTAAAAACGTGTCTGCAATAGAGTCTGCGAGAGAAATTAATCGTCTTCGAGATAACCTTGCACTCAAAGAGAATGCGATTTTCCTTCCTCACACCGTCCGTAATCTTTTAATTAATTTTAATTAATCTAAAATTACAAGAAACTGAAGCTGCTGTTGACCCGCAGAATGTAAAAACTGCGGGGGGTGAATTTTATAAGACAAGCAAAGAATACTTGGAGTAGTGGTGTCAATTCAACACAGAACTAGAAGGGTTTAAACGGACAAATTTAACAAAAGTTCCAACTTGGGAAGAGGTACAGAAAGTGATGGATTTGCTGATAACAAATAGGTTTATTAGCAGCAGCTAAGATACAAAAGTCTTCGACAAGTTTTCGCTTATTTCTAAATTTGCGACAGATGAAAAAGCCACTGGTTGGAATGCTGAGAATATTGCTGCTGAAAACCGTTGGGTCGAATTATTCCAGCACTTATGGACAAGTGATAAAACACAGTTAAGCGTCGAAGTAATGAATGCCATTTTGATTACAAAGATAAATATAAATAAATCATGTACTGAGCTCCATATGTACCTAAAAACAAGACTCAGTATTTTGAAACTAATTTGTTCAGCCGACAAATACAAAAATACCATCTAGAAGTACAATGGCGTGTTTAGTTACTCATGCAACTTCTTTAATTATTTTGTATTACGTGCTTTGATTATTTTGTATTGGTGTTAATATAAATGGTCACGTTATACATACTCTGTCTTACTTTGTACATAAGCGTTTATTTAGATTATGTTTAAAAACGTGTTTTTTTGTAATAATTATCTTTACAAATGTAAATATATAATGTTCATTATTTTAATAATATAAAATAAGGTTTGAAAGTTTTTTTTAAGATAACTTCAAACATAAAGAACGTCAATAAGCATATAAACCTTGAAATTTTTAGCGCATTGTAAAACTATTTTAATTATTTGTAGTTTTGATTGCAAGATAAACTTAAATGATGATGCATACATAATAACCTACATAAATTTGAATTTCCTTCCAAAATACTTTTTAGCCTGCCTTCACATCAAACGCGACACTTGACGCGCCTCTCCAGGGTTTATGTTTACTTCTGTTAACTGTAGTTTCTTAAAAATGGACACATAAAAATCACTTTCAAATTTGTATTGTAAGTGTATTTATGTATTCTCAGTCGACTAAATACCAGGAAAATTTTTTTTTCAAAAACGGATGGTTTTTGCTATGACTCAAGAGTACGTTTCTCACGTACGTACGTATATATTGCTTCATTGAATCCTGTTCTATGATAAGAGTGTAAAAAATGCGATTCATTCATTCATTTTCATCCCCCAACTTCCTTCAATACCAAACGTTTTTTTTAAATTTGAAAAAATTAAAAATTCTGTGATTTCGACATTTTTGAACATACAAACCGCTGTAATTACTTCAATTGAAAAAATTCAACTAGCATAAAAACAGTTTTAAATACAGGGTAGTTTGCCCTTTCATACCATGTTTTCAAAGTCATTGAGCAATCAAAGACTTTTGAAAAAAATTGAAAATTCTGTGATTTCGACATTTTTGAACATACAAACCGCTGTAATTACTTCAATTGAAAAAATTCAACTAGCATAAAAACAGTTTTAAATAAAGGGTAATTGGCCTTTTCATACCGTGTTTTCAAAGTCATTGAGCAATCAAAGACTTTTGAAAAAAATTTATAAAATTGAATGTTCTACGATTTTTACATTTTTGAACATACAAACCGCCATAATTACTTTAATTGAAAAAATTCAATTAGCATAAAAACAATTTTAAATAAAGGGTAGTTTGTCCTTTTATACCGCGTTTTCAAAATTATTCAGCAATCAAAGACTTTTGAAAAAAATTGAAAGATTGTATTTTTTAACTATATATAAACTGTTCTAATTACATTGTTTAGAAAAATTCCCCATTCAAAAAAGAATTTTTTATAGAAGGCATTGCACTACTTTATTGTGTACATTCAAATTCGCCAGACATTTGGTAAAACGCTTGTTAATTTGAAAATGAATCTTTTAGATATTTCTAGCCTCTTTCGGGGCATACTTTTATTGCTGGTTTCTCGTCGGTGCTCATATCGGTTATACTTATTATAACAACCTAAACATGCTATCATTGTAACAATTTCAAGTTCAGCATTTCCCACATAAAAAATGTTTGTAGTTTAATTTATGCTATGTTGTATGGAATAAGGTAAATACGCGAATATGTAACACTATGTTCATAACATAATTGAAGCACTATATCAATTCTAACAGTTGTTGGTACTTGCAATTTTTGGTGTTACTAGGTACCATTTTTTAGCAATTTTGAACATCAATGCAAATTACATTGCCATTTAGTGAAAAAAATCAAATTACGAGTAAATCCCACATTTAACTTAATGGTTTTTTTTAATTATAATGGACAATTAATCCTTTGTAGCTGTGATATGTTTTTTTTTTGGTAAAAGAAGATGTTTTTAGTCAGCTAATTTTTTGATAATATAAAAGCAGTTTTTTTATTCCATCATCATGTTTACATTACGTTTCGCCAACTTCAATTGGCTTTATTATATGAATTTATTTATTAACAAAAACAGAACAATTTTAATTTTTTTAATAATAAATTTATTTTAAAAAAAGAAAGCCATATAATAACAGCTAACAATTTTTAATAAGTTAATGTGAAGAACTTTATGGTTTTCTCCAATTTTCCTAATTATAACTGTAATACATATGATATTCATCTTATCTTGAAGCTTTGTTATGCTTGTGATGTGTGTAATCACATCATATCTGTACATCAGTGTTATGTGCTGATATTATAACTTATGAATGAAATACGTTACCTACTGATATTTTCATTTTAATACGTATCGATACTACGTTCTTTGTCATTATACAGTAGTAATCGCTTAGTAGAAGTCGGTTACTAAAAAACGTTAAAAAATAAGAATTCCGACAGTCCGGCCATAAGTCCATTAGACACTTGTAATCATAAATTAGACCAATATGGGTTATATAACAGACGAGGTTAAGATATTATATCGAGACGCAGCCGAAGTTTTATAATCAACTGAGTTTGTTATATCTATAGCATATTGGCCGTATGTTGTTTTATAGTTTTCGTGATACTAAAATAAAAAGGTTTACATTTTACGATATTATTTTCATAAATCATGACATGTCAGGTAAAAGTGGTGAGTGTTGCTCCTGAACGTTATCAAGAAATTCTGGATAAAGCGGTTGCAGCGAGTCGAGAGTTACTATCTGCGAAAACCAAAAATAGATACGAGAAAGTATACGAAGAATGGAGAAAAAGCAGAAAAGTTGAAGGAGCTGACGAACACACGTTAATGTCCTATTTATCCTCATTATCAACAAATTTTGCCCCAAATAGTTATGGTGCAAAATTTCATTACTGAAAACCTGTTTGAAGCTGTATGAAAATGTTGACATTTCTAGGTAAAATTCATACTCATAGTGTAATATGTACTAAGGAAAATTAATGATTTATAGGTATGGAAAAGTATTCACTTTTTTAAAACGAAAATCAGAGTCGTACAAACCCAAGAAAGCAAAAGTGTTAACAGAAGAAGTACTATTTTTTATAGAAGCATCAGATGAAGTTTTTCTAATGGAGAAAGTAATTTTATTATTTGGAATATATAGCGCTTGCAGACGTAAAGAACTGATCACAAAATAGGAAGGGTTCCTAAGAAGAAAGCGGAACTCTTAAAATTGGAAAGCCCTGAAAATTTTACAGGCCATAAATTTCGAAGGTCGGGTGGTACTATGTTGGCAAATAACGGTGGCAACTTCACATTAAAGCAATTTGGGGACTAAAAGTCTTCATTGGTAGCCGAACAATTTGTGGAACCACAAAAATCAGAAATTACTTATTGTGCAAATAATGAAAAATGGGAAAATTAAGACAAAATTGTGTGTGAAAAATCATCATTTCAGAAAATGCAAATTGTATTATACACATTGTTTAATTTTTTTCAAATGTTATATTGCAATATGTTATTAAAACAAACATTTTAGAAAACATTTTTGTAGAAGTTATTAAAAAATATCGTCCACGGCTGTGGCTGTTATCAGACAAATAACAACTATAGAGACTGTGACCTGCGTTTGATGATTCAGCAGTTTTCTTTTTATGACAGGCCCCATAAATAGATTAGCTGGCTGAATTGGCGTTTTTTTTTTTTTTTTTGTAGTTTGGTTTTGTTTTCGACGTTTGATACGGTATTAGCATCGAGAACGTTTTGTTTGTTGTTTGTGTGGTTTGAGTTTAATGATATTTCAAGTTGTTTTCAATCATTATTGAAATTTTCTTTTAAATGCATACAGATCCGTAATTTTGAGTTTAATTTAATACTTTATTTGGTTATCTTCGTAGAATACCAATTCAATATAATTTACGACTTCCTTTGTGGAATGTAAGTTGATACATTTTTCTTGTTTAGTCTGAATCCGATTAGATTAAGCGCAATCTTGAGCCACCTGCAGAAAATGCAAGTCTCAGCGTTCTTGTGGGAAATATTGTAGAGGTCTACGTGTGGAAATTCACGTGGCTAATTATAATTGCCGTCTTTGTTTTTCTCGTTTGTTCAATGTTGTTTCTTTTACGTAGATGTTACCGCGCAAGCGAAGAGAATTTGGTGGGAACGAGGTGTTAAATATGAGAGGTTTTGATTTTTGGGGATGAATAATCTACAATCGATCGTTGGTGGCAATTTTAAATTACCGGTTACCGGTTGGTAAGGGTACGTTTCGTTATGCCCTACCGCGGAAGTTAAAAAGAAAATTGGTACCGTGAAAATGTAGTGTAGTGATGGAAAAGTTTGATTTTTATCTTCTTTTCAATTTTCGTAATTTACGGATTATGCAAATTTCACGGTGTCCATAATTATAACGCAAGTTTCAAGTTGGATATTCAATCGTTGGGTTGTACTGTGTCCAATCTTCGCATTTGTGCGGATTATGTTAAGCGTTAACCAAGAAATTCTTCCGTCGGCATAGAAAGTATTTGGAGTACCTTTTCGTTTGGCCATTCCGGACCATCTAACCATAAGTACGTTCCTGCAGTTACGACGAATTCAAGGTATTTATGTTGCACCATTTATTTAATCGAGAAGATATTATTTACGTTTACGCGATCAAGTGTTAAAAGCTTTGAATTTTCAATTAAAAATTACAAGTGTTTCGAAGTTATCGTTAATGTAACTAATTAATGACCGTATTTTACGGTACTGTTTTATTCCAAGTTTAAAATTTATTAAACGGGACCGAATTATCGATTCAAATTATATGTATATAAATTAGTTTATAAGTTTATTTCATTTTGTTTTTAAATTATATCGACACGCGCCCGGCCGTGATCATAGAGGTTTATAGATTGATTAATTTGTGCTGTTTATTTCTTTAAAATTCTGTATTGTGTATTTTATAATTTTGTTTGTGTATTTTATTCCATTAACTTTAAATTTGTTTTGATCAAACGTGCATTCACGTAATTTTTCTTTTATTTTGCTACTGTTTTGTGTGATTAATTTTGTCAATTTCAATTCAATTATTTTATTTTATTATTTTATTCATTTTGTTTTATTTTGTTCAAATAAATGTTAAATTATTATATTGTAAAGAGCTTTTAATTCCGTCGGCCTCCGCGTGTGTAACTTTATTAGTTTATTTTAGATTTTAGCAAATGCACCCTCTAAGGTAAGTCCGTTGGGGGGGTGCATACTACAGAAGCGGACTTATGGTTGGCAAGGGTCATTAGTCCATTAAGCTTTACCCCTTCCTGGCGCCCTTTGATTTCGACATTATTATTTATCGATTTTGTGTTTTCGACAAGTCAATCCATTTCGATCACGAAACTTTTAAATAAAACCCACCCTTCTCCATTGAGCTAGTGGCACAACCCCCCGTTTATGTTACTACATTGCAGGCAGTGACTTTGTGTTAATTTTGGAATGTAACAAGACAGTACCGATAATATATAATATAACAATCAAGTATCACAAAAAATAATTTTTTTACGACTAACTTTTAATGCGATACATTGTATGTTTATTTGCGATTAGACAACACTGTGCATTGTGTTTGACCAATTCACTCGACCAATTTCATTTCCGTACAGGTCAAAGCTATTATTGTACAGGATAATGAATTTTACATACAATTTAAAAGACTTGCACGGATATTCCGTGCACCACAATTATAATAATTTAAAAACAAAATAATTTAGAAGCATGTAAATGCTACTGCATTAGTTTCAACGGTACGTATAGAGTAAAAAAAGTTTACTTTGTGAATTAAATATTTTAGATTATGTTTGTAAACGTTTGTATTTAGTGACGACTTTTTTGTAATTAAATAGTAACTTATTTTAGAAAAATTAAGTTCAAGATAATTAGAATAAATTAAAACACCTAATTTGCAATCATACTACTTGTTTGGTTGCAATTTTTTCTTTGATGGAAAAGAAACGTCAACTCTACTTTATCCGACTTTTGCAGTATAAAGAAGCTGTAAACATCAAGTGTTTAGTAACTTTACAATTGTTACTAAAATTTATTTAAATTAATTTAAAGAAGTCAGTATTTATTAACATTGATCAGTTTTATGCACTGCATGACAATTCAGAAGTCTAATTATCTTTTGGCATTTATTCCGATCTATAAGAAAACCACACCACAGTGAGAAGAAAAAAGACCTTCAAAATTCTTTTCTGATACAATTTTCCAACTAACTTATATACATATTAGCGGCACCGAATATAAGCCTACCTACGGATATGGATAGAGTGCACGTGCACTAGTTTGTTTGGTTTTTGTAACTTAATAAGTTAGAATCAACCAATAAAGGTTGGATATTTTTTATATTGCCTTATATGGGTATAGGAACGCGTGTGAAATTACAATTTCACGCAAACGGAACGACACCAGGTAGAAAATGTAACTTGTAAGAGGGCAGATTGAAATGATTTTTGGTGGTGACAACTTGATAAGATGAAAGAGCGGGTGTCAAATAGTTTGTTCCATAAAACATTTATAAATTTATATTTATAAATCAGTTTTGTTTGTTTATTGTTTAATAATGATATTGTATTTTCTAATCGTAACTTTTGTAATAGTAAATAAACTGTGTAAACGGTCATTGTCGTGCGTTATTCACTTGTAATAAATTATCGATGCAGTCTAACCCAGGACAAACGCCCAGCGAAACCCTTTAATATTCGATACGTCTCTGACATTAGAAGTGGGATCAGAACTGCAAAATGACAATGATGATCCGTTACGAAAAAGTGCAAGTGAAAGTGTAAATTGTAGTGCAACTGTAGAAAGAGTAAAATCGCTACAATTATTGTTAGTTTCTACAAATCACCAAGTTCAATAAATTTTACAAATGTAAAATTGCCAACGTATTATAAAAATTTTAAAATGCTGAAAGCTGATGCAGTATTGTATCTTTTATATTTAATTTGTAAAATTAGTATTACAAAATAAAATTTTCGTTGTTAGATAGAGATCATTTCACGACTAAAGAACCGTGAGGTGCGCGTCGGATACATTCGGAATTTGACGATCATGCGAAATAAATTCTAACTAAAAACATCTGCTGTAAACAATGTACATTAACTGTAATAGTTTATCTTTAACTGAAAAATAAATGCATACAAGACGATGAATATAATATAAAAAAATATGAAACACAAAGATGAAATAGAATTTGTAACAACTTGTGCAATAAATGTAGACACCTCAAACGCCGTATAAAAAGTGCAAACGTTTTTTGGTTAGCTAGTGTACTGACATTCAGAACAAAATTGGTTTCTGCGCAGCGGTTCTTTAGTCTTGAAATGAACTCTACTATAAACCGAGCCATAAACACTCAATTAATTTATGAAACGCTTTAGATAATATTGAATATTCTGAATGTATACAAATTTTATAGTGATTTATTATTTGGCGTAATTGTAATCCGCTATACGTTAAGGGCACGTGTGCCATTTACAAAGAAGACTCGGTAAGCGACCGGCGCTATTTCCTTCTGGTTGATGATCACTAGAGTGAAGCGCCGAGCATTATCAACGTCTTTCAAAAATCAAACGTCAATGAAAACACCGCAGTCTGCGCCGCCTAGAAACTCAACAGGGCCGGATTCGTGACCCTGTGGCAAGCCAAGCCATGCTTTCGAAAGCTGCAGTTAAAATCTGGTGAGATTAAGTGGCAAATGTTATACTTTTTCTAATAATTCTAACAAAACGTTATTCTAAAATATATGATTGTAATCGACGAACAATAAACACTTAAACCAATGGATATAGGGATTTGTTTTCAACAATGAACCAAACAATAGTATATTATATATCAAGGTTGAGAAGTGCATCATTATAACCTAAGCGATAGGTTATAATGAACTTCTCAACCGTGGTATATATACAATTTTTTCCACTACTAGAATTATTAAAACCTTTCCTACCTCTTACTAAATCAAATTTAAAATTTAAGATATTAATTTTAAATTAAAAATCAAGTCAGTAATTCTGACAGTTGTCATTAGTTTAATAGAACTAATTTTGACGTAATTCTTAATTGTGATTTAAGACACAAAAATAAACAGATAACGTAAGTTTTTATTGCTAAAGTTGTTTAAATTGTTTAAAAACATTATTGTTTTAAGCATTGATTATATCTAAAACATATTTAACTCAATAATATTCACATTTAATTAAGCGCGAACTTCAAATAACTTACTTTTTAAAATCAAATTAATTTATTAATTGAACGATTTAAAAACTTAAATTAGCATTAAATAAAATCTCTTGCTCTTGGTACGCAGTTTTGTAAACTTTTTTTCTTTGAAACTGTTGTAGTATTATCAAAAAATGTAAATATGTTCATTATTAACTACTAGTTAGTTAATGAAATATTATTTATTCACACTCAGTTAGTAACGTACAGTTTTCCGAACCTCTTAAAGGTTGGTAAGTGAGCGGTTTCCATGGTAAAAAAAAACGAGTATGTAATGAAACCTCACGGTCAGTAATGTACACTTTCGGAACCTGTAATTTGTGTGTTTTAACTAATTTGATAAAATGACAATCATAAATTAAATACGTATATGTCAATTGTGAAGTGCTTACTATGAGTTAATATTTTACCGAAATAAACGATAATATTTTGGAAGTAGGTTTTAATTCATTTTTTATTAGTTTTATGTTATTTATTTTATTTAATGGCTGATTGTGAATAAAATTGTATACAAACCTTGGCAAAAGTGTTCTATTTGTCTCGAGAACTAGTTCACCACGAGGCTATGCCTCTCGGTAAACTATAGTTCTCTCGACAGAAATGAAATACTTTCCGCCTCGGTATGTAAACTACTATTACCTGCGCTTAAAAAAGTACAACTTCACGACCTACTATTATACGTAATAATGCAACCGTATACAACTAGTAGTGGAAAGACATTTTTATGTATTACTTAATATAATTTTTCTTTTTTTCAACTTTTTTTATGATTCTTTGGTTAAATAAAATTTGTAGAAAAAAGGTAATAAAACGAATCTTTAAAGCAATAGGCCAAACAAGCATAGTGTAAATGGTTCTTTTCTTTAAGGCGCAAGTGAGAATGGCGTTTCGATTTTTTAAAAATACATATGTAATATGAAATTTTAAATAGAATATTCTATGGTTTTTAACAATACACTTATTAGTAACTTCGATTAAGAAATAAATACGTCAACAGTCCCTTGAGTTACTTACTAAACGATTTACACTGTATAAACATGTATAAGTTATCAAAGATTTAATTTTCAACTTTTTTTAATGTTAATAAACGAAAAAACTGATGCATTCACAGCAATTTTAACGTTAAAAAAAATGCCATCAGTGCAGACATTATACGAGTTCACGATTATAAAGGGAAAGACGAATTCTGTTAGTGGTTCAATAGACAACTTGGTAGAAACAATGTCTTTACATGTACAATTCGTTAGGCCCTTTCACAAAGTGTAACGCATGTAATCTAAAAAATAAACACGTTATACGACAGAAAATGAACATCTGGTGCGGGTTAATTTATGAGAAATAAGTCAGTCTCTATTTTATTGAAACTACTTTAAATGATATTTATTTACATTTATAACAGTAGTTTTTTTTAGTTTTGGATAGATACTTTGTTTTTGCTTTCAAACACACATTTTTTATTTTAACTGGTAAATCTGATACAATAATTGCCGTATTCCAATAGGGTCATTCCATATCAAATTAACCAAAAAAAAATGTTTTGAACTTGACCATTTCAGTTTTTGTTGAAACTTTGTTTGTACTATCCAACGTCCTGAAGTCAAATATAATTTAAAAAAAATTCTATCTCTAATAGTTTTCTAGTTATAAATTTATCACAAAATATCGCGTTTTTATACAGCGCTGAAAGCTAAAATATGCTCTAATTTGATTCTATAAGTCTTAGACAGTTGAGTGATAGCTCATTTTAAAGGGTATTTAGTGTTGTTTAATTTGATACCAAACCTGAAAAATGTCGATAAAAAATTTTTTTTAAATACTCAAATAATTGATATTGAAAATTTTTAAGATAGTGTAGTTTAATTTTTTTGGAATTTATATGTTTTTAAGTAAGGTTTTGTGAGTACACCATAAAAATTTCAAATTGGGACCATAATGGGATCAGCAGTAATGATAAAAACACATCACAGTTGTCAAGCGTCATCAGGATAGCATACAGGCTATCTACATACCAAGATATGATTCAATGTAAAAAATATTCTTTCTATGAAGGGCGAGAATATAATATACTGATTAAGTAAAAACTGTTGCAATAAATAAATTTTCAACTTAATCGTCATTTGTAAAGAATATGCATTTTTAAAAATACCTGCACTCAAATATACGACTTTAAATTTGATTAAAATGTGGTATCTGTTACAAAAATTGTGGGTTTGGTTATTAGTAATAACGTATTACATATTGAAACGTTCGAGAAATTATTCTCAAGTTCCAGAGATTTCACGAAGTTGTTATCTATTTTCCAGAACGTTTCCCAAAAGATATGAAACATTCGCGAAGGATTTCCAAAATATGTATAAATACGGTTCAAACAAATCAGAAGTCAGTTATTTTCCGAAATTCGAAGACGGCAGTGTTAAGGAGATTATTCAAGTCTAAATAAATAAAATTAACTCGTGTGAGATAAATCTACGGTGTATAACACAACTTTTAGAGACAAATTTTATAAGAATATATTTGTTATGTTTATGACAATTGTGCCCTAACAAAACATCATTTGGAATAAGTGATAAACTTAACTTCATTATAGTTTGTCTTTGATTACTGAGTTTCAAAAATTCTTTTTCTAGTTCATCACAAATTAATTTTTGAATTATCAGGTAAACAAATGAAACAGAACGTACTACATCACGACTTGGATATTGTAAACCTCCTCGATCATTTGCCCTTATAAAAGAATCTGAATTGTCAGTTGAAAAATCAGGTATTGTTTTCATTGTCTTTAGTTGTTAAAAATACTTTGCAATATTGGCACTCTAACTTTTTGTTACTTATGTAAGAGCAATACCCTGCGATATAAGTAATAATAGGCCACAAGTAATCTGCAATAGAATCAACGTCATCATCATCAACTATAATATTTGAAATATTTTCTGATAGATAAATATCAACATTATCATCAAAGTCATTACTAGAGTTGTTATAAAACTGAGAAATGATTGACATTATTATTTTTCTTCTAACTGTAAGTCACCATAGATATGTGACTTTAGTATTAACGGCATCACACTTTGCATTCTCAGCTTCTTTTCTGATTCAAAAATCTGCCTCCCAGATATGTGATACTGTGCGCCAGAGAGTTGTCTGTATTGACCGAAACGATCTTCTAATTGATCAGTCTGAACTTTCCCACATAAGAAATAAGAATTACCTTTTTCTTCAATCCAGTAACGTGATAATTTTAAAAATGCTTCCGTGGTGTGCTTTAAAGCGGTAAAAGTTTCTTTTGTTAATTTCCTGTTGGTATAACGGAAAGATGCCCAATGATAAAGCCAGTTCAAAAAATTTACCAAAAAACCTCTGCTATGATCAGAAGTTGCAGTTATAGGCTCTTGAAAACTATTCCTCAACCGTAAACCTTTCAAAGGAGACTTAACGTTTACTATATCCCACCAATTGCATATTAATTCGATATAATTGCTAGTTTCTTCCCAACAAGTAAATCCTTTTTGAGGTCCTAATTCAGCCAACGCTTTTACAATATTTCGATTAAAAATTTTTAGAGCCAAACTAACATTTTGTCTTTCAATATGGATGGATATAGTGCTTTTAAGCTTAAATTGTATCCGTATTTCAATAAGTTATTTTTTTCAAAACTGTGGATCTCTTTTAGAGCACTGAATGAAGCAGTTTGCTGCAATGTATGAGTATGAAAGTCAGGATATACCAGTCCTTGTTGTTTATCATTTAGCCAGTTATTTCTTATACATTTTAAAATATGCACACTATCAAACAAAAAAAATAGCGGCCGATTTTTATTCATTGGTTGTTCATAAGATATTTTAAGTTCTGGTGGATCACTAAAGTATGAAATTGCTTTTCGGTTAATTGTGTGATTATCACTTACAACTGATAAAACTTCAAAACCGATATTCTCCAAACCAACAATAAGTGATTTCAAAATATTGTACAGAATTTCCCCACACATTTTTTTGACAGGTAATATGTGAACAACATCTTTATAGCAAGATTTAAGACTAGTTATCATAAATACATATGCACTAGTGGCACTTTCATCGTTATTAAATGCAGAGCCAACAATATCTCCCCCCTTATAATCAAAATTGGATTTAAGATGAATTTCATCCATTAGGAATGCCACAGTTTTATCTTCTGCACTCAACAAATTATGTATATTTTAAATTTAAAAGCTGTTTTTCATTTTGTTCAAATTTTGGATTTGTCGTTAGTTTGCTGCAGAGAGATTTAATGGTTGATTGACTAGATAATCGTAAGTAATTTGCACTTCTGAGAAACCGATATGCATGTGGTGAAATTGTGAAAAGTAAACTACAAAATATTACAGAATGCAGAGAATATCTGGATTGAGTTTTACAAACATTTAGCAATCAAATTTGTTCTTTAAGGAACAATATTGTACTTTCACAATTGAGCAATTTTTCTTTCTAATATCTTCCAAATGATTCAAATTACTCACTGTTTTCGAAAGAGTTTTTTTCATTAGCCGCGTAATTGTAACTCTTTTCTCGGTGGTGTTGTGTGTGAAAAAAGGGTTTTCTAAATTCTGTGAACTTCGTCAAAAGCACTGTGTCCTTTCAGGATCTGCTGACACACATTCAGTATGTGTCTGTACTTTACTTCAGAATGCAAAAGTGGTTGCAGATTGACAATAAGTGTGTCCTTGAAACCATTACCAAATCCACAAAAGATTTCTTGAACTCTTTGTTTGACAGTTTACCTAAACTATTGAAACATTCTTTTATTGCTACTAAACAATCGGCTTATCTGAGACATCTGAAAGAAAATCTTTCCCAAAATAAATACATTGTTCTATGCGACTGTGCTGAAAATTATTCTTTTGTCCTCCAATTGTCATCACATTTCAGACTTTTTTGTTAAAGCAGAATGAAATTTCTTTGCATCTTTACATGGAAAAAATGCATGTGATGGAGTAGGAGGTTCGGTTAAACGTTTGCAGCACAAGCAAGTCTACGAATGGTATACAATAACCAGATTATGACTCCTCGCCAACTTTACAACTGGGCTAAAGCAAATATAAAAAAATATTGATATTATCGATTCCACTCAAGGAGATTATAAACATGAAAGGACACTTTTGAAAACAAGATTGGAATAAGCCAAAACAATCCAAAGAACTCAGCAGTTTCAATACTATCGACCAAAGAAAGAAACCCGAGTTTTGGTTAAAACCTATTCCTTTGCAAATGATTCAAAAGAAGAAGTTGTTTCAAAAAATGATGGTATGATAATGAATGGTGGTTAGGGTGTGCAATAGAAATAGAAAACGAGGACATTAAAATAAGTTTTCTAGAACCCCATAGACCCACACCTTCATTTAAGTACCCTCGATCACCAGACATATTGTTTGTAAATAAGATATACTTTTTATGGTGTACTCACAAAACCTCACTTAAAATCATATATAAATTTCAAAGAAATTAAAAAACACTATCTTAAACATTTTCAAAACAAATTATTTAAGTTAAAAATAAAAAAAATTTTATACTACAATTTTTCAAGTTACGTATCAAATTAGAGCTCATTACATCTTCTTTAGTATGAGCTATCACTCAACTTTCTATGACTAGAACTCAAATTAGAGAATATTTCTTCAGCGCACTTACAAAAACGCCATGTTTTGTGATTTTTATAAATTTTTAACTAAAAAACTATAAGAGAGAATTTTTTAAAAACTATATTCAACTCGACGTCAGAAAGTATAAAGAAACAAAGTTTCAACAAAATCTGGAATGGTCAAGTTGAGTGCCATGTTGATTTGACATGGAATGACCCAATAAGCATCATTAACAAATATTGTAAAAATGTACCGTTTGCCAAATACAAGAAAAAATTATGTTTTTCTTTGTATGCAGATTATTTCCTCAGCAAAAATAAGTACCTAGGTACTAAGCGAATTATTTTACTCTTCGTCAGATTTGTCAAGAATACATTTCTAGTTTTAGAGAATAGACTACAATCATTTTATGAAGATTTATTATTAAATCACAGTACGCATATAATTTTGAAATATGTAGGTACTTAAACATAGAATTTGATGTTACTCAAAACAAAAAACGTGTCTTAGTAATGTGCAAGTAAGATTCATGTACTAAAAGTAAACAAACATAACATTGACGACGCTTTTCACTAGTTAAGGTTAGAATAGAAAAGTATACCGAAATAGAAAGTTTAGAGAACGTGTTTGTATTTACATATTGCAGATAAACAATATTTAAAAACAATTTACAAAATACCAAGTGCAACTGGATACAGAAATCAGCTATAACTACTATAACGAACTCACAAAAAGAAACAAATTTTGTTATATTAATAAACTATATCCAATTCGTGCTATTATATTTAAAAAAACAAGGAATGTTTCTAGAACCCTGTGTACGATATTGTATATTTACTATGGTTAATTGTATAGTAATAATAAAAACAATCAATTATGATAAGTCTATAATTAATTGGGATACTAACGAAAATACCGCAATTAAATTTATTGACTCGTGAAATACATAGAACTAATGGTATAAAGCCAAAAATAATAACTATATCCGTGCACTCGAACATAAAATTGTTGCTAAGCTGAATTTGTTGTTTTTAATAACGTCTGCAAAATTAAAAACGCTTACGTCAAATTAAAATTCAGTTTTATGTTATTAACTGCTCTATACTTATTTTAGTTACCTATAGATGAACTTCTAATTACAAAGTATTGGCTTAATATAATTAAACTCTGCGTACGGTCTAGACAAAGTACTCATTAGTTTAACCTAATTGAAGAAATAAATATTTTTCCGTATCGCCTAGTCTAGATAATAACACCCACTATTATGCCACAATAGAAATGCATAGGAAATGACTGTGTAGAGTGATAACACAAAATAAACACTTACCGTAAATTCATCATTAAAAAAATAACTGGTAACCAAATTGAATTTACGATTGTTAAAAAACTGAGAGGTTGCTTCCCCGACTAATAATAAAAACGGAAGTAAACGTTTGAAACCGAGTCTGTAAAATTAAGGGAGTGACTAACAATTCCGTTACATATCTGAACTAGCTTAATTAACAATACTGTTGTGTGTAGACAAGTGCATGTGTGCAATATAGTAAAATAACATGAGTGGTAATTCCCCTGACGTTAATTATATGCAACAGGTGTCTCTACCTACCGTTGTTTTTATGTAAATCGTAAAATTCGGCAGTTACAAATTGTTGTTACGCGATGTAAATAAATAATAAAAAAAACACCTACACTTTGTGCTTTGTATAATTGATTAGAACTATAAAGTACAAAATAAAATAGAAATATTGATAGGTTTAAATGTAGAAATTGTGAAGAACCTGCTCACACTGTTTCCATTGACTTCAAAATGTGATTGACATAGATTTCAATATGTAAACCAAATAAGGTAATAACTTAGTCCATCTTGTCTAAAATGAATACTCAAAATACTTCATGTAAGTTAGGTAACATGTAAGTCAGCCATAATTAAACAATTCTATTAGCCTATCGCTTACGTTAAATTAATTATGTAGATTTTTTGATTGATGTGAATATTGAAAATACATATAAAGATTTAAAATCATCCAGGTTTTAAATTTTAACCATTACAGTTTTTTTTGGTTTCTTTTTGAACTTTAACACATCCTCATTTAAAGCTACATTAACATATTAATAAAACACTACTCTTTTTTATTATTATTTATTATAAACTATATTTCTAGAACCACGTTAGTAAGTTAAGCGTTTTTTCCGCTTTTTTTTAACATAATAATAAAAAAGGTAACGACAAACTCTACTTTCTCATCGAAAACCCTCACGGTCGTAACACTTTATTGTTTTTTTAGTAATTGTAGTTAACACTAACACTTGACAAAAGCTTTAGTTGCATTGTTTGTTCATTGCAATTAAACATGTAAGCAAAGAAACCACCGAAGACGAAAACGCTTTTCCCAAATGCATCAATTCACAATTTATGGGAATGATCGTCTATCCTGTTCATGGATCGCATAAACCATACCTCAAAAAGACAAAAAAAATAGTGACGAAGAACGTTTACATCAACAAAAAGATGTTATCACAGAAAAATGCACGAATAAGCTAAATAATCAACAACGTATTCAAAGCGGAATAGCTTGCAGAATACTGTGCTTAAGGAAAAGTTTAAACAATATAGGGAAAAGACTTTGTTGCACCTTTTAATAAGATTTATGATTATAGTATCGATTTTTTTCGACGTTTCGTTTTTGTGTAATCATAATTTTTTTTTTTAAATAATGATTATATAGTACAAAACAAACATTTTATTTTTATCTTCACCAATGTATAAATAGAGGCAATTTTTAATAAGTTGCGCAACCTAATTTCTGAGTGCAAAATTTTGTTTGTTTTAAATTACCCAAGTATAAGAGAAATTACCACTCAAAAATTTAAAATGGTCAAACAACCAATAAACTTGTTTCTGGACCACTACAAACGGAATGATTCTACAGCAGTGTTACCTCTGAAACCTATCTTTTATAGAAGCAACTAACATTCACCGATATTATGCACTTATAAACTACGCATGATTCAACGGATAGATAAAACAAAAAAAAGTTTTTCGCATTAGTGAACACTGCAGGAATTAATTCGCAAATATTAATCTTCGCGAAATTGTTAAAACACATATATTTTGTATTATAGTAGACCACCTGATCGATAAACACAAAACAAACAAAGCACGTTCACTGAAAATTTGTTTTTGCGTACACACATAATTCTGTCGTTATATTTAAAAATGCATAACATTTTGAACTTTTTCTTCACTATGTACTTATCTGCTATAAACTATTATCTATGTATTTTTTAAATAAAATAATAAAGCTGGCAATCTGGAAACTTTTTTTCCGTTTTAGCAAGTTTCATTAAAAAAATATACATATATTCAAAACGTCGTCCTTTACTATTTGATTTCAGAAAGCTGTGTCCATTATCTTTCCGTACACCCATAATGGCGAATTTATATTATTAAGATTATATAGAATATATAAAACTCATATAATACCAATATATTTTATAAACATGGCCCCAACTAAAATGTTCTGATATACTGTAAATTTATAGCAGAACTTTTATTTATTTTTATTTCCGCTAAAATATTACCGATGACATTACATTCGTTTTTTTTTCTCAACATCATTACTTGTTTATTTTTAGTTAAATAATCAAATGTAAGTCAAATTAAGTTAATCTTGTTTGAAGAAACAAGAATTCTTATATCAAAAAAACCCATTATAATAAGGAAAACTACCGTTTCTATTTTTTTTATTAAAACCTGTTGTCCTTCGGGTCTATTAAACGTACGATTAAAATTTGCGGTTAGTGTTCCATGAAAGAACGACAGAAATGATTCTCTGAATAAGTTTGCAGTAACAATGCTCGATTTATAATACCAAGAAAGGTTTTATTAAATCATTTTATTTTCTGAATTTTAAATAACATTCTTAGTAGTCAAATCGGAAAAAACTAAATTGTTAGAATATACAATAAAAAAAAAACGCAAAAAGTCTACTTTCAAAAAGACGATGTTTATGTAAAATAAAAAATAAAGTATGATAATTAAGTTTTTATTTGAAGTAGTCAGATTATTATAATCTTAAGCAAAGACAAACCAGAAACATTAAAGATTGTATAAAAAGTTGAAAAATTTCATGCTTATAATTTTTTTATTAATTTTTACTATAGTATAGAAGAGAAAAACTTTAATTAGTCTGAAAAGAAACGCAATGTTGGGAATTATAACAATAATAATCAATTCGCACAATTACAATTCCAAATATGTAGTATATAATTAAAAGCCCCGGTACAATAGAAATAACATTTCTTACACCAAGTTTCACACAGAAAGCAGCCATTTGCAAAAATTAAATAAACACTGGAAAAAATATTATGTTTGATGGCATTTGTGTAATGAAGATTCTTTTATAAAGATATTTGCCTTAAATGTCATTCTATAAAATAGAATAAAATATTATTAGGGTTTTTCATACGATAAAATTTAATGCATCGTTTTTGATGGTTAGTAAAGTTTTTAAATAGCAACTTGTGCACATAATATAGTTTTACATTACCTGTAAGGAAATTAATGATGTAATTTTCCATTAAATTTGCAATTTAGTCACTGCGAGAGTCAGCGTCTTTTTTTTTAATAGGAAAGAAAAAATAAAATATGGAGAGTATTCCAAAGAATTCTTTCAGAATTATTTATTAAAACTGCCTTTAATAATTTAGAGGTTTGCTTATGTACGTATCATGACGTCACCACTGGATTGGTCGGAACTTTTCTAAATTGAAACTTAACTTCCTTTTTTCTTATATAGTATTTATTGTAGGTACAGAAACTTATTTTTTTTAAATTATTCATTAATATAAAAAATTAAAACAACATATTATGCGGCCAAGTCCTTTATAGAAATATCTAAGTTACAGCGCTGGTATAAACGACTGAAGTCATTCCAGGTTAGTTAACATTTGCTACTAGAAAGCAATACTAACATTACCATATATTTGACAGGATACTGAAAATAATTTCACAGAATCTCAGAAATATTAGGTATATTTCAATCCACG
Source organism: Aquatica leii (assembly GCA_035610365.1). Classification (NCBI taxonomy): domain Eukaryota; kingdom Metazoa; phylum Arthropoda; class Insecta; order Coleoptera; family Lampyridae; genus Aquatica; species Aquatica leii. The sequence goes on from CM069432.1 coordinate 108,632,657, forward strand.
AAACAATAGATAAAAAAAAAGCTATTATGGTAACACTACAGCATACAAATTAACGAGCAAATTAACATAAAAGAAAGCTAAACTTCCACATTCACTAGCTGGTAAAAAATTAAAAATAAATAAATCATGAAACAATGGCACACTTTTTTAATCATAGCATATGCAAATAAGTATTTATTTGTCTTTAACTGTTGCATGTTACCCCAATGCAGTAAATATTGTTTCCTATATGATTATAATTTTTTACTGAAATAATAAAATATGCGATTAGAATAGTTACTTCTACAATAAAAAAAATAAGAAATTAATAAGAGTAAAAATAGTCAGCGAATTTGATTCATAGTCAGCCCAAACAGTATCAAAACTAGCAGCTTTTAGCTATATGCGAGATAGCTTTCTGACTCTCTGCTCTTGATGTTACCATTGCATTATGAATGCTGTGCATTTGTTGCATATAAACCCATATTGCACCCGTAGAAAAAAGTGTCGTCGAGTACCATATTAGAAGAGAGGATTAACAAAGGAATCATACCCAGCGCGTTATACTGCGTGTTTCAAGAATTGTTTCCGTTTTGAATCTCTCGCCCATTTCGTTGTTTGTTGCTTTGTAACACTGTTATGTTGACATCTGCTAACATTTCGGTTCCATTTTGTGTTTCATCATGGAATACTTTTCAACTGAGGAACATGTTAATTGTAAAAACGTTTTATCAAAACAGAGAAATTTCAACGCAACAGGATCAACAGTAAAGATTAAAAATTGTAGGTGTTCTCGTTCTACCCGGTCTATTGAAAACATTGCGTTGATTCGTGACAGTGTTAATGTTAGTCCACAGAAATCGGTTCGACGTCGTCGAATTCTTGCGCACTTCTACAAAATTCAATTAACCCAGAAACTGAAAGTGCCCGATCACCACAGGGACCAGATTTTGTTGACGTGATTCTGAAAAGACAACAGGATGACGATGGCTTTGCAAAGAAAATCATCTTCAGCGACTAGACACACCTCTACTCAAATGAATTTGTCAATAAGCAAAACTGGCGTATTTATGAAAATCCTTGTTCACTTTATAATAAAAGAACTGCATCCACAGCGAGTGACGGTTTAGTGTAGATACAGATTTTTTATACATTCCTTTCGATGTAACGGACATTGAAAAGTTTCAGTAAAACGGCGCCACAAAAAGAATTGCGTTGCTCCATGAGAAATTCCCGAATCGGCTCATCTCACTTCGTGGTGACAACAATGACCACTAAAGTTGTGTGATTTAATCCCGTGCAATTTTTGTTATGGGATTATGTCAAATTATTGGTTAACGTCAATAGACCCCAAAACATCCGAGAGTTAAAAGAAAATATTCATGCAAGTTTATGAAGCAGTAATGCACAATGTCAGAAAAAGAGTTTTGGCATGTCAGCAAGGCAGAGATGGCCATTTGCCCAATCTCAATTTCTATATCTGAATTGGAAAGGTTTCATTAACAAGTTTTTTTCGTTTGTAGATGTGTTCTTTTTTTTTGATATATAGTAGAAATCGCTTAGTAAGCAGTCGGTTACTAAGTAAAAACGTATACGAAGCAAAAATTCCAGCAGTACGGTCATAAATCCATAAGACACTTGTAATCATAAGTCGTTTAGTAAGTAAGTTGAGTTCAGTTTTTAAATTAAGAAGGACCTTCAAAATTCTTTCCTACTAAATTTTTCCAAGAAATTTGTATACATTTTGTTGGTAAACATTCAAGTACAAAAAAAGTTTTTTATTATTAAAAGTTTAAGAATTAAATATGCACCAAAATAGCGAATGAACAGGAAGGTAACACGTGTATTTCCCTAATCCTCTTTACAATTTAAATCTATTCATTCTCTATAAAAATAACTAACAATGACAGTCTTGTAAAAGCTACGTATTAGATTACTTCGGCGACGTACTGTGTTTGTTGTAAAATTTTATATTGTTTGAATAACAGTGCCTGTTAAGTTGAAGATGGTGTGCCGATTGAAACTAAGTTAACATATTTTAACTCGCGTAAAAATCAAACATTTTAGTTTAAATATATAGTATGTTTAAACAGTTTTACATATATGTAATATAAAATTAAAATTTTAACTTCGGTTAAGAAGTTAATATGTCAATAGTCCCTTGAGTTGTTTAAAAAATGATTTTATTAAACGTTAGCAATCGTTTTTATAGACTCATGAATGTGGTCTAATAAAAACAATTAAAAACAAATTATTTTGGATCAAATATAAATCACAGCTCCAAAGTTCATTTCAACTTAGACCTATCTTACTATAAGGCAAAAAACCTTTAAAATTAAAACAAATTTTTTTAAAATAAAAAATAAAAAAAGGAAAAACCCGGTTTCAGAAAGTACAGATAAAAAGCTTATCAAAACTAAAATCCTTAAAAAAACGAAGCAACTTGAGATGGGAACAATGCGGCATGTATCTTCTGCGAAGGCTTTTTGAAAGATACCAAAGGAAAGTTCTGGGTACTATAAATGAATTCCCATGAATGTTTCTAGATAAAAAGTACTTATGTGACTTTAGGCAATACTTCGTATTTTACTTTGTAGTTCTACGCACAAAAAGATAATTTATTATAAAGTTTTCGGAAAAAGAAGCACATTGTCTGATTTCGAAATAAGGCAAAATAAATACTAATATGTAATTAATTTATGTTTTCTTTTTAGTGGTGACGTGCAACTATAGACACAATTATTTCAAGAGCAGAATTTATGTTTGTAGAACACGTCAAATTTAGAACCTTGCTTTCATTAGTAAAAACAAATTTATATAATAAACATATTTCGACCCAAAATACGAAACGTGTTTATTTAGCAAGATTGCATTAATCTAGTTTTTAAAATTTTTAGTACAAAACAATGTTTTCAAATATATATTCCTAAATGATATGTCTGGTATGTCTGCAGTGGTCTTATGTCTGTATAAAAAAATAAAATAAAATAAAAATCCCCTATTATTTTTTCCTCCCGACTAATTTTGCGGTTCCTCTTCCCCAAATAAACGGAACTCGTAAATCAGGAAATAGAACATATAACTGATTAAAAGATGATAAACTTCTTGAACAAAAATTACCGTAACAAATGTGTTTTCCACTACGATAAGAATTGCACACAATGTTGTTATTCTGTTGGTGATATAATTTAAAGTTCTTAGACTTCTTATAACACTTGATACTATGACAATAATAACGCAAATGTAAAAATTTTATTAAGTTTTTGTGAAATGCGCAAATACCTACGACTTCGTACTGACAAAAATAACACATTTACACAAAAGAATAAACCATCAGCAATATTTTTTTATTTTACAGACCCTGCTATTGTAAGGGGGGCGGAGGGCAAACCGGTACTCAAGATTACAAGAGCTTTAAAAATCCTAAAAATCCTAAATTAGTATTTTCATGTTGATTACATTATTGAAGTGAGGCAGAACCAATACAAATAAAAACATTATACTCGATTATTTACTTTCTTACCAAAAAATCATTTAAATCTTTATGCTATTTTTTAATCACATCCTTAGCGTTACAATTGGAGTAAATAATTATAATTCCATTGCCGAATAGGACTAAATCAATGCTGTGAGTTATCTACATACATAAGTACATGTATTAAAGCGGACACCCACGCTTACAATATCCGACCTATTTCGATGCACTTAAATGATTGGTCAACTGTTATTAACACGACGGAAGCAATTAACTTGAAGTTATCACACGCATCCAATTAACGATGAACATATTCTTCAACAATAATCAATCGCGCTTGTTACGAAATTTTCTTTGAATTTACTATTGAACTAAACATATGCGCATTTTTATATAAAAGATTAAAATATCGATATAAAAATTGAGTTACAGAAAATAACTTATGAAATAATTTTATTAGTCTGGACCTTTAAAATTATGAAAAGTGGCGCCGTTAGTTAAGATTTATGTGTATGACGTTGAGTTTTAAACGAACACTACAATTTTTTTTGAAAACAAAAATTTTCATTTTGCGTGGGTACAAAAAATGCATGTCATTACAGAAACAAACATTTGTTTGTAAACTATGTTAACGATAAAAAATTGCGCCTGGCAAAAAAGAAGAGTAGGTAAAAAACGGTTAACAATTTAAACCAGAATTATAAAAAGGATATGACATATCCGATAGTATAACACACAAACCACAACAGACTGACCCTAATTAAATACATTTGAAATTCTTTTGTTTATGTACATGCACAAACAAGTTAAATAGTTAACAATTATATGTGCATATTATTGGGTCTTGTAACGAAAATAAACGTTTACTTGTTAATGTTAGACTGCACACTACAATATCAGACCTTCCGCTTCAGTTCATCAGCTGTGAAACACACGTTTTTGCATCCCAAAAGCAGCATTACTTTATTTTTTGCTTATCACATCTAATTCAAAACTATGTAAAAATAAAATAAGTTTAATAAGAAAGTGAAACTAGTGCTACTACATTTGAAACACTTATAATGTAGTTTTATGTCCACTTAGAATGTCCACAAGAGAAGCTATTTTGAAACCTTTAGAAAACATGACTAAGTACTGTCGAAGTTATTAAATCATGCACACAATGGGAATGAGAACGAGTGTGTGGAGGAGGTAAATAATAGAAAAACGAGGGGTTGATCACTGACCAAAATTTGGTACACCATATTTAAAATATTACCAATATTTACAAAATATTCACCAATATTTACCAAATATTTACTACATTTACCAATCGCGGTACACCATATTTACTAAGTGATTAACCTCTCGTAGAAAAAGCAGCAAAAGATTTTTTATCAAATATTTAATTTTTCAGCCCCGGATCAACTATGATTTAGATTTATCTTATAAAATTAACTTTATTAATTGATAAAAGCATAATTAGAATCTATAAGAAGCATTGTATTTTTCTTCTTCAAAAGTGATTACATTATGTACAAATAACTCCACAAACAATCATATGGAACGCCGTTTTACTTTTTATTGTCCGTTTTTATACGTAACTTATAAAATAACTTCTTGTGCATATTAAAAATGTTTGTTACAATTTAAATTTTGATTTGAAAAACTTTAGGGTAGTATATTGTAAGTTGATTTAAAATGTTACTTGAATAAAAATAAATGTTAAAATTGTAGTAAGTCACATTATAAATCCTCGAATTTTCACGAATAAATTAAAATGTTAGAATAACTTTTAGCAACTAACATTTTAAATAATAGAATTAAAATGTTAGTTGATAATTTTAATTGGCCGCTTCAATCGGTGGCGTCATTTAGAACTACCATGTACATGTATTTCCGTATACTGAAATAGTTTCAAAAGTTACCACCGATCACAGCGACGAATTAAAATTATCAACTAACATTTTAATTCTATCATTTATAATGTAAGTTGTTAAAAATTAGTTTAGCATTTATATTCATTCATAAAAATTCATTGATTTCTAATGTTGCTTCGTTTATTTTCAACGTAAATTTTTACTCAAGTAACATTTTAAATCAACCAACAGTTAAAAAAATCAAGTTTTTTAAACTAACATTTTAAATGTGGTAAAACTCTATATTATACATTTCAATTAAATATTTCAGTTACTTTATTGTTTTACTATTAAATACTAAATTTGTTTTGCTACAATTTTAAACAAACTTCAATTTTTATTAGGTTTATTTTCATGTTTGTCTATTTATTTTAATACATTAAAACTGTTTGTTAAACAAACTTAACACATTTAAATTGTTAGCTAAAAAAGTATTTACTAATGCAATATATTGTGCTCAAAATTTTCTATCGGTCATATTAAACACTTTAATTTAAATTGAAAAAAAAAGTATGTGAACAAACATTTTAATTTATGTAACACTTTTTATATAACAAACAAAAAATAAGTATCATTTAAATTGTAGAATTAAAATGCATGTCGAATTAAAATGTTACATGAATTAAAATGTTTGTTGATAATTTTAATTCTTCAATTTTAAATCAAGAAGAAAATTACCAACAAACATATTAATTCTGAATTAAAATGTTTGTTGATAATTTTATTTCTTCAATTTTAAATCAAGAATTAATTTTACCAACAAACATCTTAATTCTGAATTAAAATGTTTGTTGATAATTTTAATTCTTCAATTTTAAATCAAGAATGAATTTTAGCAACAAACATATTAATTCTGAATTAAAATGTTAGTTGATAATTTTAATTCTTCAGATTTAATTGGCGCTGTAGGTTGCGGAAGTTGTGAGCACTCTAACCAAACTATAGTGCAAGTTTACCACTGGTTAGAGTACTCACAACCTCCGCAACCTACAGCGCCAATTAAATCTGAAGAATTAAAATTATCAACTAACATTTTAATTCAGAATTAATATGTTTGTTGCTAAAATTCATTCTTGATTTAAAATTGAAGAATTAAAATTATCAACAAACATTTTAATTCAGAATTAAGATGTTTGTTGGTAAAATTAATTCTTGATTTAAAATTGAATAATTAAACTTATCAACAAACATTTAATTTCAGAATTAATATGTTTGTTAGTAATTTTGTTCTTGATTTAAAATTAAAGAATTAAAATTATCAACAAACATTTTAATTCATGTAACATTTTAATTCGACATGCATTTTAATTCTACAATTTAAATGATTCTTATTTTTTGTTTGTTATATAAAAAGTGTTACATGAATTAAAATGTTTGTTCATATACTTTTTTTTCAGTTTGAATTAAAGTTTTTAATATGATTGTTAGAAATTTTGAGCAAAATGTATTGCATCAGTAAATACGTTTTTACTTAACAATTTAAATGTGTTAAGTTTGTTCAACAAACCATTTAAATGTACTAAAATAAATAGACAAACATAAAAATGAACTTCATTAAAATTGAAGTTTGTTTGAATGCAACGGAATTAAATTTAGTAATAAAAAGCAAAACGGCGTTCCATACAATCAAGTTGTAAACGTGTTTTCATAACTACGAAATCAGACCACTGTTTATAATGGGTTGTTTTCACAAAGAAGTACAATTTAGGTCCTAAATTTATTATACATAATAACAATTAGTTTAAGAAACTCCATAAAAATTTTTTAATTCTTGTTCAACATTGCCGTGTGAAAAAAATATAACAATTATAAGAAATCTTCATACCCATTTTACCTAGTTTATGAAAATTACTACTTATGTTCATTATTGTTAATAGATGGATATTAGCAGTGATAATTGTTAGTTTAGCAAAACTTCTTATGATCACATTTTTCTCAGCGCAATAATTTGTTTTATTTCGACATTGTCAAAAAAAAAAAATTGGAAGAACCGGTTCAAATAAATTTCGACCTTCTTTATGCTTGATTCTAATATCAAAATTTTCTCATCCAAAAGGATCATAACAAAAGTAGATTCTCTTCCATCACTATTATTTCTAAAATGCTACTTCTTGTAGGAAAATGTTCGAAAACAAAATTAAACCGTAGAAATTGTTCAATTAGTCATGCGTGCAGATTCGAAGAACGAAAATTTCATCGCAATTACAGAAACAAATATGTTTTAGTTTAAAATAGATTTACTTTCTTTTTGTATTATACAGTGTGGAAAAGTCAAATGAAATAAATTCATTATTTCGGTTACTGTACAAATTTATAGAAAATCCCGAAACCCGTTAAATTTAAACTATAAATTAACATTATTCAACGTGAAAATGTGATCCTTACCTTCAACCCTCTTCGAGTGACGGCAACAACCCCCAACTTTTTAAATAGAAAGTATGGGCTTGTGATATATCGTGAAAGGTCTCTTCATTTTCTATTCAGAAATGTTTAAATTTAATGTAAAAATTAACATAAAAAAAAAATAAAATCATCTGATATCGCGTAGTGAGCTGTTGAATTTTTGTTAATCGCCTGGTAGAAATGATATCGTTATTTTGCGCTGAAATGTTTATCACATAACCGTTTTATCTGAAGTACCATTTGCTCGAGTGCGTCGTTAACAAGATTAATATTTAAATTTTTGAACAAAATCTAAACTATATTTTATTGCTTGGCGAATTTATTTGAATCGCTTGTTAAGTTTCGCGCATAAATGTCGCAAATGTTTGTTATTAACTTCGAAACTACATTGAAAACAAACAGTTTATGTAGATTAAGTGTATAAAAAACATTCGAAACAAAAAAATTAGTGTCCGATGAAACGATGTTTTTAATTGGTCTTGACTGTGACAATGTAGTTCTTTTCTAAATGGTAAATTAAATATTTTATATCAAAATACGTCCAATAATTTAAATAATGAAGTTCCAAACGAAGAAGAAAAGGAAATCGATTCCAAGAGCGAAAGCTAATCCGAAATTCGCTACAACACACTCATAACTTATTCCCGTTTAGGTATTCATAATGAGAAAGCGAGTGAGAAAGTAAGTAATAGTAGATTACATACCGAGGCGGAAAGTATTCCATTTCTGTGGAGAGAACTATAGTTTACCGAGAGGCATAGCCTCGAGGTGAACTAGTTCTCGTGACAAATGGAACACTTTTGCCAAGGTTTGTATACAATTTTATTCACAATCAGCCTTTAAATAAAATAAATATCATAAAACTAATAAAAAATGAATGAAAACCTACTTCCAAAATATTATCGTTTATTTCGGTAAAATATTAACACATAGTAGGCACTTCACAATTGACATATACGTATTTAATTTATGATTGTCATTTTATCAAATTAGTTAAAACATAACACACACGAATTACAAGTTCGAAAAGTGTACATTACTGACCGCGAGGTTTCATTACATACTCGTTTTTTTAACCATGGAAACCGCTCACTTACCAACCTTTAAGAGGTTCGGAAAACTGTACGTTACTAACTGAGTGTGAATAAAATCCATAACCGTATACAGACATAAATAGTTACCATGGCAATATTAGTTTTGTTGAAATCTTTGTGTTTTAATTATTACTGCATGACAGTAATTGTCAGCGTTATAATTATCGTTTTCATTAACTGCAATTCAGAAAGATGGTTAGATTAACAGCAATGCATAAAATAACAGTTTTACAAATGATTGGTTACGTAGATCACACCCGAACACAAATGGAAATTGCTCGCCTATTCCATAAGAATATCCCATCGCCTATATCCCAACAGACAATAAGTAAAATAGAAAAACAGTTTCGCGAGTTTGGACATGTAAGGCAGATAAAGAAAGCAACTCCAATGCACTCAGCGATGATACCAAATTAGATGTGATGCTTGAGTTTCTATAAAATGCTAATCGACAAAATTGAAGCTACTGGTCAATGGAAAATCCAATCCACACTGAATGAGAGAAGAATATACACAATACCCTGAAAAGGTTAATGTTTGGGCAGAAATCATATCATTTATCTCTTTCATTGAGGGAAATTTGAATGGCAACAATTATTTGGTCCTACTTCAAAATAATGTCGTGCCAACTAAATAAATTTATATCCTGATCCAGGAAACCCTTAAGTTCCAGCAAATAGAATATGGTTCTAGTAAGTGATGATGTGATGTTATGTCGTGTCCTTATTGTTTTATTATGTCATTAATTAATCATCATTGTTTATTCTTTTTGAGTCAGTGGAGCGGCCTGATGAAGTGCTAATTATAAGCACAAAGCCTTGCAGATTAACTGGACTCGTTTTTTCATTGTTTCCTCCTATACGAAGAGACCATTAATTTGATCGGTAACTCAAGTACACCAGGAGGCGAACCTTTCGATACAGAATGGTGTTAAGTAAAAGAAGCAAGTTTTATTTTAAAATTCATCGCAAATCCTTCGTTTTGAGCTTTACAGTTTAGAGATGGGAATTTTAGTTCCTTTTTATGAACTAGTTCATCAGTTCTCATTCAGTAAACAGAACTAGTTCAATGAACTAGTTATTTAGTTCATTTCCACAAAACAAAATTGGTGTAGCAGGTTTGCATATGATGACTTTGCTATTTACTTCTGTTTTTCAATTAGAACGACGACGCGTGCTTTTCAGTGTTCCGGCTATTACTAATCTATTTACTTACGTTGCAAACATCTGTACCCAGAAATAAGTTTGTCATGTCATAAAAAATAAACATTCAAATATTTTAAATAGGTACTCAATTTTATTGAAAATTTGGTAAATAAAATTAACAATTATATACTAAGTTTTTTGTTTGCTTTTTTTAAAAATTAATTAACTACAAAAATGTACTAACATAAGTAATAGGAGAACGCGGTATACAAAAATCAAGATAGGTTGAATACAAACATAATCAGAGTATTTATTATAACAAACGTGATGATAATCGACTGCGAAGGCGAACGGAATGTGCTCTTGTAGCGAAAGCAGTGAGAACGTTGGTTTTGTACGTAATCAAGGATATGTGATGACGAAAACAAAATTTATGATGAATGAATGCACTAAAGCACTACCTAGTTCATTTTATGATTGAGAACTAGTACATTTAGTTCACCGATGAGACTAGTTCAATTGAACTAGTTCGGTCAGGAACTACACATCTCTATTACAGTTACTATTATAAAATAATTATTTTATATCTTTATTCGGATAAATCTGAATTTACAAAAGTTTGTGTAACGAGTCGATTTGAACAGTAGAATTGGACGGAATAACGGCGTCTGTTTTGAACGTGCTTACAAACGTTTGCAAAATCGGTCGATTTGGTTCAATATTCAACTACGCTAACAAAATTATGTTACACAAATTTGCTCGAGTAAAACTACTACAGCTCCACTTTGCAAACATGATAGTCGGAAAATATGTCAACTAAAAAAATTAATTTGAAATTTTTGCCGCGATAAATAATTTGTCCAATCATAATTGAGAATTCAAAGTTGGTACATTCACAATTAAAAGTTGGTTAAAAGTAAATTATGACAGTTTACAGCTGACATTTACCGCGTGCGTTTTATTAATTACTAATTCCTTTTATTGTGTTCCAGTGTTACTCTTGTTTATTAAAATCAGTTTTTTTCGAAGACTTCTTTGTTGTTTTATTTGTGAAATACAGGTATGTATTTACATGTAATTATAATGTAAGTTTTATCTTTGAAGGTTATCATTATTATGTAGCACTGTTTTTCGGGTGTTGCCATGTCACAAAACTTTCTCTTATATACCGTCTTACGGCCCCGCTTTGCTGATCCGTAAAAGTTTGCATTCTACTATCATTATTATGGCTGGAACTACAAAGAAAACTGTCCATTCTGAGGCTCGAAACATCATTCTTCGATAGTCAAAAAGCTGCTGGTGAATGGGCATTCCCTTAGGACAAGGCAACTGAACTTGCAGCGGCTGCTGTTGAGAAATCAGTGGCCACTATTTTGAGAATCACAAAAGAAGCTGCTGTAGCTGACGGTAATCTACTAAAATCACCTTCAAAAAAAGGAGAAGCGGAGGATCCATCAAAATAGTGGTGGATGAGTCCGATTTAGGAATTTTAAAAAGAACAGTGCAAGAGGTTTACACGGTTGACAAGCAAGTGCCAACGTTAAAAATTTTAGTGAGTAAAATGCAAGACAAGATTAATTATACTGGGGGACAAGAAACCATTCGAAAACATCTTTTAAGAATTGGCTTCAATTTAAAAAATGTGAAAACCAACGAAAATTGCTTATGGAACGCAATGATATCGTAACTTAGCGTTCTCGTTATCTACGAAAGTAGAGAGAAAACGCTGCTCTCTGAGAAAATAAAAAACCAATTACATATTTAGACGATACTTTTATTCGCCCATCTTATGGGGTCAGTAAGTGCTGGCAGTCAAAGGACCAACCAGGTGTATATAAAGCTGATCGTTCTGGTCAGCGGTACATTATTGTACACGCAGGTGGTGCGTATGGATTTGTTAACAACGGGTTATTAATTTTTAAATCTAAAGGCAAATCAGGAGATTACCACGACGACATTAATCACCACAATTTTATGCAGTGGATCGAAAAACAGTTAATCCCAAATTTGCCACCAAAAGGAATCGTTGTTTTAGATAATGCACTGTACCCAACAAACCTCCAACCCAAGCCACAAGAAAGCAGAAAATTAGAGACTGGCTTGAAAGTAACGAGGTTTCAACAACTGAGAATATGCGGAAAACCGATTTGTTAGAACTGGTAAAAAAGATTGGCTACACTAAAACATTTTATGTAGACGAAATTTAAAAAAAAACATGGACATATCGTGTTACGTTTGTCTTCATATCATTGCGACCTTAATCCAATTGAGTTCATATGGAGTTTGACTAAACATAAGGTCGCAATGAATAACGTACAGCAAAGCGCCAAGGAAATCGAGGTGTTAGTAAGAAATGCGTTTGATGAAATCACAGCATTAAATTGACAAAAACAATCCATGCACGTGGATCAGTTGGTTCAAGAAATGTGGGCGAACGATGGATTAGTTGACGATGTAGTGGAAAACTTTAAATTTGTAGTGAATACTGGTTCATCGGAAGATGACACAAGTTTAGAAGAATATGAAAGTGTTTAATAAATTTGTTTAAATAGGCACTTGTTCAATTAATTTTGATTTCAATTTAAGGATTAATTTATGTTACTAAAAATTGCCAAGCAAATAATTTATTTGTTCATTCAACAAAATATCAAACTTGAATACATTTAAAATAAGCTAAAAGAATTTTATAAATCTTAAGTTATTTAAAACTGTTTTTGTAAAATTTAATATTGTTACTAGAAATTGTATATTCATGTTTTGGTTTTTAAGTTTAATAAAGTATTTCTTTTATAGATATGTTCTTTTTTTGTAAAGAAAATAATAGGTTACACTGGTTATGCAGCACACAATACATTTATGTGTATCCAAAAATACACATTTAAATTAAGCGCCAAAATACTTTTTTTGGGATTGTACCATACAAGGTACTGTAGCGCCGGTATCCCCTCTCCAACTATCTTGTTTGCTCTGTGGACTTGTATACTGTGATAAAAGTGATTATCGAGTAATTATATTGACTTTGTACCACGAATACATGACTAACACGCTTTGATTTTTAAAAAAAACCACCAACCATTGTTAACGAGTATTAAACCGCCAAAATACGTGTGTCCTATTTACTGTAGGTTGATTATTCTGATAAATTTCGACGATTTTTTGGTAATATTTAATTTACGTTTTAACGGGTAAGTTTAGTAGCACACATGTATTGTGCGTCCATCTAGTCATGTTGTTTACAATTAATGTAACTTTATTTTTGCTATGTTTACACAATGAAGAAGACAATGTTAATAAGTAAAGGTATATCCAACATAACCTAAAATGCGAAACAGCAATAGCCAACTACAAAAGTGAAGATTGCTTGGGCGACACGATTTTACTCTCAAACTGTTACAACAGCTCTGAAAAATGTTTTCAAACGACACCACTAAAGAACAAAGGCATCAACGTAAATGGAATAACACTAAAGCACCCCCAATTTGTAATTTGTAACGACAAATACGAAAGAAAATATTACCACAGATATTACTATAAAGGTATTTATAAAGATACGAACAAATACGAATACAATATAAAGCAGGACAGGACAATAAATACCATGACAACTGATTGTACTACATCATTCAACAATAAAGATCCTGAACTAGAAAAAGAGACAGCACAGCTACTATGAGCAGATGATATAAAAACAAGCAACCGAACCATACTAGATGAAAGGCGGCCGAGATTCAAACAGATGGAGAGAAATTAAGGATGCCTATGTCTAATACTACAATGAAAACAGCTAGGGAAGTATATTGATTAAGTTTTCTCAACAATTAAAAAATGCATGCTTTGAAGGAACATTTAGAATACCTGTAAAAATTTGAAGCGTTTTTAAGGTTATGTAACTGTCTGTTTAGCGTTATCGGGATACCATATGTGCCGGAACTCTACATTTGCAACCAACCGCTAATCGTCAACAGCGTATAAGTCACGCGATTTTAGCGTTAGTTTATCGTAGTATTTGCGAGAACACTCTATTTTGTTTACATACACTTTAGATACTATGCAAACGTTTTTCCGCTCAGATGTGAAACGATCGTGCTTTATTGCTTGGTGCCCGTTACTCTATTTTGTTTTCATTATTTTGTAGAAGATACATATTATTGATCTACTGTTTTGTTGAGATTTTGTTAAGATGTGTATCTCTCTTTTTACCTACAAAATATTGACTAATTATACCAGAAAAAAACTATCAAAGTCATTGTTGTTAATTTTTCCAAAATCTAAATTAAAACGTTAACAATATAAATACTTTTAAGTTTTATTATATATACCTTATTTTAATTTTACAGATTTTTTTATTTAGTTATGATTAGTACTATAAACTATTTTCTATTTTATATCGCCTTAGTCTCTTTAAAGGCCATTTTTTTTAAATTGTAAATAAAAAAAAGACATATAGTACAATACTAAAGTGAACTAAAACTGCAAATACATATGATTACTATAAGCTTCAATCTCAAATATAAAACAATTTTCATGGAATCTATTCGAAAGAATTGTAAACAATAAGCAAAAATAAATTAAAATATTTTTTTCAAGTATTTCCCTCCGTTGTTTGCAAATTGCTATCGAAGTAGAATATAAAGATCTTCTTTACATCAATTTCAAGAATTTATTAAAGTAATAGTTAATTATAAATACGAAGATATAATACATACTAAAATCGTTTTCAGACGAGTACTAGAAACATTAACATTGTTTTTAGTCTTAATTTAATAATATGTTATTAGAGGAAACATAATTAAATGTTAAAATTACCTAAACCAATAAATAAAAAATAATTTAAATCTTTCAATAAAAAACAGAAAAACGCTAACAACAAAACGCCAAGAAGATATGTTTATACATTTAAAAACACATGCTTTTTTGTGTAACAAGGAAAAGCATGATGTCATATTCTTAAACGTATGATGATGATTACAATTAAAACCGCATTTAAACGTTTATAAGAATAGTGGCCAATATGGTTATACAGAAAGCGAATGAACTCACCAATCATATTTGTGTAGAAAAAATTTAAAGAAACTTCGTTTTTTTGCATGTCAGTTTTTGCTAATTTTAAATATTGAATAAAATTATCGGGTTTCGGGGGAGAATTTATAATTACACTTGGAAGAACATGTTGAATGAATCAAAATGTTTATACGTTTTAAAATTTCGAAGTTTTCGAAGCAAAACAAAAGCATTCGCCAAATATTGAAAATAACAGATTTGAAATACACACCTAAATAACTTCAACTTTTAGTAATAAGGAATCGCTTACAAAACTTATGTGCAATACTAATCGCAAGCTCTTAACTACTCGTAGGATCTTGGTTTAACATTTGAAGACAGAAAGATTATTAAATGATCGGTAAACTAAAAAAAGGAAATGATTGGAATACATGGTATACATAAATTTCCACCTTCTTTATGGTTGATTTTAATATCAAAGTGTTCCCATCTAAAAGGATCATAACAAAAGTAAAATCTAAAAACCAAACGTGGTAGCGGTGGAATATTTAAGAGAATAAAAGAAATAAACAAATAATAAACGGGGTGAGCACACATAACCTCGTCACAGACCTGATGGTGTTGTGTTGAAAGCATACAGTTACGGTGGAATTTGTTAAAATAATACAACCACGTCAGAGACAGAAAATACTTAGACGATACAAGTGGTAAACATTATACCTCCGTTGAGTGTAAACCCACCAGAATTTTTTTTTCTAATTTGAGTCTATAATAATGCTAGTACGTATCCGTATGGGTGGCATATGGCTATTAACTAGTGTTGGGCGATTATGAATGATATAATTGAGATATACTGATTATAGCCTAATGATCGATCAATCAAAGCGATGCTAATGAATAAAACCACTGATCTCTGTAATAATATGGATAGCTGATATAAGAAAAAAAATTAAATATGAGATTAGACTGCGTAGAAGACAGCGCCACCAATACTGAGATTAAAACTTCACAACAGTACCGCTATTTTCAAAACAAACAAAAATTTAAGATCATTCATTTTGTTGAAATTGCATAACAATTTACGGACTAGCATAAAACAATAAAACTTTGTGAAATTTAATGACTTTAAACAGTCATTTTAACTCGCTTAAGAATTAATCACACACGCTTAACCCACTTGTAGATTTAACGATCGAATGCATAACACAATTGCGAAGAAATCAAGAAAATTAAAAAAACATAATATATATTGAAATAAGAATCCAAAGCACAAGCGTCCAAACAATTTTCTAAATATTTTTAAACATACTAATCTATTTAGAAAATATCTTACAAAAATATAAATATTTATGACAATTGCACTGACAATTAAACTGTCACAAAAAATACGGTTAGCGCTACATTTTAGTTCCTGTCTCAGTAATGAGAGGTGCTGATGATTTATATTATATATATATATATATATATATATAGACATATAAACCGGTTGCTGTTGAGCCCGTAGAATACATAAACGCTACGCTCTTTAGCCCGAAGAAACGCTATTAAGCCCGGTTTCGGGCTCATCTACGTATCCATGTGTATATAATCAAAATACGATTATATAAGCATCAAAACGTGTAAATCCAAAAATTTGGCCGGGCTTTATATTGTACCGTTTATATCTTCATTATATATAAAATAGTTCAGAGTTAGTCGCTGCAGAGGTCGCTTTTATATACAAACTGTCTACAGACACGGACGGTACGTTGTGTAGCCCAACATGCGACAACGTTGGACGGACTTAATAACAAGCAATAAACGTATACTCTAAGTTCATTTTACTTTAGTATGAATTTTATGCACTTTTTGAGTATCATCACGTTTTAATAATTTTTCACAAAAACAATACAAACGGTTTTAGTCAAAAATTGGAAGTTGATTTTTAAAAACGTTTGCAATTTCTACGTGATGCTTGTACGTACATATGTAGAATGTGGTACTTTTATAACTATTAAATTAAATTAAAATTAAAGTATTGAAATTATTTGAAAACCTCTAAAGAGATTTGGATCAAAAGTACAATATAGGTAGCTAAGAAACTTTAAAGTTACAAGAATGATTTGTTGGTTCATTCATGATGTGATACCTATAAAATAATTTGAAACATAAATACATACATTTAATAAAAACGTTATAACAAAAAAGGTATGTCTTAGGATATAATATTAGCATTTCTCATATAATTTTTTTTCTTTTACTAAAAATCTTTAAAAACAATGTAGGAATCTCGTTTTGTAGTGTAAAAGTTCTAATAAGCAAGGAAATTCTTCAATAGTCCGAAAGAGTTTTGTAGAATCAATTGGAAAATATTACTTCTCGTGAAATAATTATGGAAAGTTATGATAATTTTGCAGATAACACTGTACAATTAAAAAAAATCAAATTTGGTTTTGCCAACACAAAGATTTTACAAACAAAATTGAAAAAAAAAGAATTGTCCTAGCAGAAAGAGAAACAAAACTTACAGTCATAAATTTTAAAATCGACACAGAGTTTTTAAGTAATTATGATGACAATTTACTTAAAAGTTAGAAAAATAATAATTAAGACAAACAGTTAATCCACTTCTTACAAGAAATAAGATATTTTTTTTAAGTTTGAGTCATTTCATATGAAATCGTCTAAAAGTAAAAGCTGACTTATTTTAGAGTCCTAAAAAAGAAATCTTCGCACATTTAGTTTTGATGAACGCCCATTTTCACCTGACCGAATTGAAAAACATAATTTTTATGCCTTTTTTGAGTGCACAACGAAAATTTATTCAATACCGATCAACAATGACGCGTTACTAAAAATACGTTTATTAACTTATTTTCAGTGATTTTTAACTGACTTTAGTGTCTTGGTCGTTTAGTGTAAGCACCTAATGTTATTCAGAAATTAAGTTTACATATTCTAAAAAGAATAAACCCAACAACTGATCAAAAAACCCAACTTTTGTACAAAAAAAAAATGCTTGAAATTCGATGAAATCGCGTTTTTCAGGCTACATTGGTCGTCTTGTTGTTGTCACATTCTTAGTGCCTGTACACTTGGGTTTTTAAAGCAAATTAAAAGTAGGTTGAATGTTTTTTAAGCGTGATATTATGTTTTCATTTTCATTGAAATTGTGTGTATTGTAAGTGAGATTTATTACGTAAATATAACATATGATGGAATATTGAATTTTTTTAAACAAAACATTATATTTTCTTAGAAGGTTTAGCTTATTGGCTTAACGATATTGACAGCATCACAATTATAAAAAAACTGAATACCTTTATGGTATCAACTAGCTGTGACCGTGAGAAATCTAAACTATATTAAATGATTGTACCTTTTTATGTTATTATCTTATTAATACATGTGTTACAGCAGCTTGAACATTCACACTCGATACAAAAAACTAATTTTTATGCCAAGAATTTCCTTAGAGCAGAAATCCAACATTGTTTCTGGAGTTACTATATGATGATCTGCAGTTCGTTCTAAGCTTTTTTTAATAGTTTGTGACGGTCCGATTAATGATAAATCTGTTACTTTAATCGGCACTTAACGTCCACATTAAGGAACAAATAAATTGAGTGAAAATGTTTCAGACTACTTATTAGAATTCCTCAATTTCGTTATTTGAAACAGAGTATTCTATTTACTATCACATACATATTTTAATTTCAACTAAAATTTCATGATAATGTTGTATGACATACTGTATGCCCAAAACTAACCTTTCAATTAATTTCCGATTTATTAAAAAAACTTTGTGTGCGTAAATAAGAATATGTAGGTACAAACATGTAAACAGGTTGTTGTTGAGCCCGTAGAACATATAAACGCTACGTTCTCTAGCCCGAAGAACCGTTATATATCCCAGTTTTAGGCGCATCTCTGTATATATGCGTATGTCATCAAAATACGATTGTAGAATCATTATTTTTTTTATTACGTGGTATATTGTAAGTTTGATTTAAAAATTAATTTGTGCTTGTCAAATAATGACAAATAACACACTCTACGTTAGTCGTGCAACTTGCGGCAGCGGTTAAATTTAACATTTCTTTAAAAAAGTTGCCAAAAACAGAGTTACATGCGGAATTTTAAAGAAAATTATTTAATTTGCTGCCGTTTTGAGTATGTTTTTTTTTCAGATAAGAATTTGCTAATACACACAAGTTATAGCTTACAATTTTGAATAATATTTACAAATAAAACAAACTTTGCACCAATCATAAAAAGAGTTAAATGCTTGAATACAGTTTTTATTTTAAATCTGCAGAGAGTTTATTTGTTACGTAAATATTAATCAAGTTAAACTTTGTAAAAAAAATATTAGATCGGAAGATGTTTAAGAGAGTTATCTGCAAAGAATAAACGCAAATGTTAAAATTTCAAATCATTGTCGAATTTTGCTTAATAACTACGTTTAGAACGTGTATAATATTGGCAACGCAGTCGGGATTAACAGCGCGCTAATAACGTCGTGTAGAAAGGCGTTACCGCCCGGGCTCATCGGGCACCTGTTTACATATCGGGCTCAATTGCGTGCAGTTTATAACTATATATATATATATATATTTTATTTCTACTGTCAGACAACAGTATCAGCTATCAATATTATTATAGAGATCAGTGAATGAAACCAAATATGAAATGTCAAATATATCGAAATAATCGAAATCGACACGGCTCGATACGAGTCGAAACGAACTCGAGAAATATCTCGAAATATCATTCGTTCGAAACAACCGAGAAGCGATACTAATGAATGAAACGAAATATGAAATGTCAAATATATTTAGATAATCGAAATCGACACAACTCGATACGACTTGACACCATGTCTCTAATCATTCGAGTGATTGATATAAGGTCTGTTAGCGCGACCGTTTTTCTATTTAAATTTTCCGCGAGTTGCATTTTCGGTTTTGTGACTTGCTGTCCCCTATTATTAAGTTTCTATTTGTCGCTGTAAATACAAGTTTTTGATAAAGATTAGGACAGTACGTTGCTTAGTTTTGACCCGAGTATTACGCCTCCTTTCTTGCATTTCTATTGCGTTAATTTTCTTAAATGTTAACCGTGCTGTTTAGTGAGTAAATCGAGCACCCTTTTGTGCGTGCTATAGACCTAACTCCACCATCCAAGGAAAAGTAAGATCAGGGTAAGTCGACTAATCGCTCATTTCTGGGTGAATCGAGGCCTTGATTTATTACGGGTTTGGGTGGTTGTGCGCTCCCGATTTTCCATAAGACCCAGGAACGTTACGTAAGTACCAAGACCAGAAGTCCCCTCCTTTCTTAAACATTAAATACAGTCTGCTGTTCGACTTCCGTGTGGTTGAAACATTTGGTCCATCAAGCCGGATTTTGCCGCTTCGTCCTTTAAAACTAACGAAGTTAATTCTACTTACAATCGTTCCTTTTCATCATCTCGGCGTTGCCCTGTATGTAAATCTGATCACGGTATTACTTTGTGTCCAGAACCAACGAATGTCCATAGATGAAAGAGGCAAAGCCATGCGTAACCACACGCGTTGTTTTAATTCTCTCGGAGCTCATTTAATAACAGATTGTAAATCTGAACGATCGTGTGTGCATTGTGTCAGCCGTAAACATCATTCATTACTGCATTTGAATAAGGAAGATAATTCTAATCCTATACTTTCGAAAGCGGCGACTTCCTCAAGTAATCTTACAGCTGCTCAAACAATTTCTTGTTGCTTTCCGCTTACTCATTCCAACCATACGGTTCTCCTAGTTACAATTCAAGCATTGCTCCGAGATAGTTGCGGTGAGTTTCGCCTGTTAGAGCAGTTCTGGATCCCGGTTCGCAAGTCTACTATTACTAGCGCAATGGTTAAAGGTTTAGGTTTAACTCCCAGCCCTTCTCAGTTACAGATTTCGGGAATTGGACAAATAGGCTCCCGCACTCTTGGTAGTGCTGACTGTGTAATAAAATCTCGTTACACTTCCGAAATTATAACAGCTACTCCTTACGTGCTTTCTTTAATATCTCAAAACCTCCCTTTGGCTCATCTTTTCAAACAAGTCTATTTTAGCCGAAGACATCGTCAACTAGCAGATAAATATGTTCATGTACCTGGCAAGATAGAAATGCTTATCAGAGCTGATCTATTTCTTACCGTCAATCGAGAGGGTTTCTCCATTATTAAAAGTAATCCTTCAATTTTATCTACTATATTTGGCGACGTTATTGCAGGTCCTGGGTTCGTTAACTTCTTCGACTGTCTCTCTTCTAACTGTTCAGTTCAGTCCTACAGACTTCCTCGTCAAGTTCTGGGAAGTCGAAGAAGTGCCCGTGGTAAAGATCCGTAACCCTGATGACGGAATGGTGCGAACTCATGCCCGAACCTCCGAAGCACTATGTCATAGCTCTACCTCTAAAACCCAACGCTGTCAAGGTAGCTGCTAAATCAAAGTCATCGTACACAGCCTTTTTAAACTTAGAAAGGCGTTTAATTCGAGATCCTTCCCGATATGCCGCTTATCAACAATTTTTGTCTGAGTATCGAGACTTGGGTCACATGTCCGTTGCTACTTCTTCTTCGTCATACGTGCTACCCCCATCACTGTGTATCGAAATGTATTAAAAAGGGGATGAAGATTCGTGTGGTTTTTAACGGTTCGTCTTCTCTTCATGGTAAGTCTTTAAACGAGCAATTTTTAAGTGGTCCTAAACTACAAAAAGGATATTTTCACTATTCTGATAACTTTTAAGTTAAAACCGATCGCGTTGTGTTGTGATATTCGCATGATGGATAGACAAATATAACCAGTGTTGGCACCGTCGAGGACGCACTAATAATTCTCCGCACCGAGCTTGCTCGTCTTTTGGGAAACGGAGGTTTTGAATTGCGCAAATGGTCCAGTAATGTTCCTGAAGTTTTAGAAGGTCTTCCTGAAGATCATTTAGAAACTCCTCTAATGTTTTCGACCGAGTCTCTCAAGCTCCTTGACCTGTGCTGGAATCATTGATTAGACACGTTTTCCTTTCAAGTTCATCCCTTTAGTGGTGACTGCACCAAAAAAGCAGTTCTTTCTTATATTGCTAGAATATCCTTTGGAGTTCCTTTCCCCTCTGGTTTTTACAATGAAGCTCATTCTACAGCGTACATGGACCGAAGGGCTTGATTGGGATGACGTTCTTTGCCCCGCTCTTGCCTCCCAATGGACCAAATTGGTCGACGGCTTGCCTTACCTCTCTCAAATACACAAAGATGCATCTCCGCTTCTTTTCACAAAATCTTACACGTTGTTAGATTCTGCGATGCTTCTCAGAAGGGATATGTTTCTGCTATTTACGCCTGCTCTAGTTCCGCTGAGTCTCGACAAATACAATCGTGCCACCTCATAATCGCTAAGTCAAAGCTATTCCCATTAAAAGTTCTGTCAATTCCAAGACTCGAACTATGTGGAGCGCTATTGCTGGCGCGCCTTTTCTATTCGATTAAACTTCTTTTTGCTATTAGTGTTGTTAGTATTTTATCTCTCTTCCTCCGCATCGTCTTCATACCTTTGTCGCTAACCGTATTGTCACTATTCTCGATCTCACTGAACGACAACAATGGCATCACGTTTACGCCGAAAATCCTGCTGATTTAGCCTGTCGTGGCGCTACTCCTGAAGTTATGAACAGCGCTTCTTTCTGGATTTCCGCTCCTACTTTTCTAAGTAAGCCTTTGTCGTAGTAGCCGTCTCTGGCTGTTTCTACCGTTTTGGATTCGTCGTTACCTGATCTTAAAGTTGACGTAACTCTTCTTGCTCGCCTTGTACCTTCTCATCCTTTGCCCAGCGTCATCGAACGATTTTCTTCTTTTCTAAAAATACACGGGAGTTTGCATGGATACTTCGTTTCTTTCAAAACACTCAAGCTCGCAACACAACCTTTTCTTCTGATAACAAGCTTCTGTCTCTTTCTCCTGCCAAACTACAAAAGGCTACGCATGCTTGCGTCCGCATAACTCAAGCCGCTTATTATAGAGAAGTGATTGCGCTGCTTCGGCAAGGTAAACGTCTCCCTTCCCCTTTAGAACAGTTGTCTCCGTTAATGGATCAGAAGGGTCCCCTTAGGGTGGACGGAAAGCCGGGCCACTTCGCTTTGCCGTCTTCTTATCGTCATCCGCTGCTATTACCTCAGCAACCTCATCTCTCCGCTCTGTTGTGTTCATACTATCATGTCGTCTCTCTTCATTCTGGTCCTCAGACCGTTCAAGCTTTATTACAAACTAAATTCTGTATCATTTCGCTGCTTAATCTTCTAAGAAAGCGCATCCGTCAATGCATGACGTGTCATCGTTTTAGAGCTAACACATTCAAGCCAACGATGGCGCGTTTGGCCGCGGATCGCGTCAACCCGCAAAGGGCTTTCACCGTAACCGGCGTAGAATATGCAGGGCCTATCTATGTTTGTTTGTCTGCACCGCAACCAAAGCTGTACATCTGGAGTTTGCTTCGTCTTTATCTACAGAAGCTTTCTTTGCTTGTTTAGACAGGTTCATCGCGCGTCGGGGAATACCATCTCGCATCAAATTAGACTGTGACCGCAATTTTGTTGGCGCAGCTGGACAGCTTCCTGAGCTGTATGATTTTTTGCGTAAAAACAATCATTCATTGTGCGAACGTCTCTCACTTCATAGTATTCAATGGGTTTTGATCCTCCATATGCTCATTTTGGAGGACTTTGGGAAGCCGCTATTAAGTCGGCTAAGCGTCTGTTATATCGCAAAATTGGTAACACGGTCTTTACATTTGAAGAATTTTGTACCATATTTTTTCAAATCGAAGCGGTATTAAATAGCCGTCCGTTGTGCGCCCTTTCATCTCATCCCGCCGAAGCTGCAAACTATTTGAGTCCGGGGCATTTTCTTATTGGTGAGCCTTTGCTATCTTCTCCTTTCTTTCTAGATACTAATCACCTTACTTTCAAACAACGCTGGCGTCATCAAAACAGCATAATACAGTACTTTTGGCGTTGCTGGTTTCAACATAACCCCGGTCCACGAGTGGGTGACGTGTTCTAGTTCTGGATTCCAACCGACCGCTAATGTCATGGTCTCTCTCGGATAGCCACCGTTAATACAGCAGGCCCCGTTTAAATTTCTTTCCTTCTTATATTTTTTCTATTTTATTCTTGTTTTATATTATTAATTTTCTATTTGTTTTTGATAAAGATTAGGACAGTACGTTACTTAGTGTTGACCCGAGCATTACGCCTCCTTTCTTGCATTTCTATTGCGTTAATTTTCTTAAATGTTAACCGTGCTGTTTAGTGAGTAAATCGTGCACCCTTTTGTGGCGCTATAGACTTAACTCCACCATCCAGGGAAAAGTTGATCGCTCATTTCTGGGTGAATCGAGGCCTTCATTTATTACGGGTTGGGGTGGTTGTGCGCTCCCGACTTTCCAGAAGACCCAGGAACGTTACGTAAGTAATTTTCTAGTTCGTTTACTAATAATGCGGTGGGTTGCTACCGGAAGTCCCCTCCTTTCTTAAACACTAAATACAGTCCGCTGTTCAACTTCCGTGTGGCCGAAACAAGGTCTGTAATCGTCTAATTAAGCTAGTCACGCGGCGTAATATTCAAAATATTGGAAATTTTCATTATAAATTACTTTTTGATGAATTTAATTATGACCAAAATTTTTAATAATTAGAGTGAAAATGTTAAACTAACCACTTTACAAAAAATTAGTAGATAAATGAAATAAATTTATTAGATTTAAAGAATTCAAATAAACGACTTGAGTCGACAGTACTCGACTAGAGCTCGTCTCAATCGCTGGAGAGACGGCGCAATATTGAAAACATTAGAAAATTTCTACAACAAATTACTTTTTGGTCAACAAATACAACGTAACAATTGTTTATAACTAAAATTCTTAATAATTAGTAATTAATATATCATTTCTTATCATGTATGTAATCTTGAGCATTCAAAATATTTTTTTTGTACAATAATAATATGCATTAACTTTAGATTGATTATTATTATTATTTAATTTCCCGCTCATTATTATCTATAATAAGATGTAGATATTGTAGATGTAGTAAAGTGTTGTAATCAGAAAAACTTTTTTAATTAAATTTAAAAAAAACTACAAATCGCTTAAAATAAAATTAACAGAATCCAGACTTTATAGAGGATACAATTCAGCCAATAGGATGGCAGCAATTAAGCGCGATAAATTTAAATTGCAACTCCTAAAAATTAGTTTTTCACTCGGATTCAAAAGATGGGTCTGATGAAAAACGGGAAGTGAGTGTATCTGCCATTTTTAACAGTTTTTCTTATATAATTTTGTACGTATGTTAATTATTCGAATTATTTTTACAGTTTCGTATAGAGTTAATTCTTCCTAACAATTTATTCAAGTAAAAAATTTCTAACATTAACAGTTTATCAGATATTTAATTTAAAATGAGTTCACAAATATAATATAGTTTCCACAGCAGTGTAGATGACGACACTTATTGCAAAGCAGATTTCCGGTAGTTACTTGAACAAGAATTTTATGTGGCCAAGGGTCGGTGGCAGGTAACCAAAGAGAAAAGAACGGTAAAGATTTCGAAATTTCGAAATGTAAGAGACGTGTATTTTGAATTTTAAATTCCATTTTTAAATTTGAGTCAATACTATCAGTTTTTAAATTATTGTACATATATAGTGTGATTTATGCTCATTTAAATCAATACAAAAATTCTAATTTACTAGTGTACGTAAGAATTGAAAAAAAAAGAGATTTTTTTATTAATATTTTATTAAATAAAATCGTTAATAAAATATTTTTAAATTATTTTCTTGTAAGTATATCTAGTGCAATAAAACAGTTTTAAAGTTGATCAATTTAATTGTGGTATAACGCCATATAAAGTAAGCTTCTAAACAATTGTTTTAAGTAAAGAAATCGCTGCTACCTACAGTAATTAGTTTTTATGTACCATAATTTCTTGTGCATTAACGCAGTTCAATTTGATTTATCGTCAATCAATTGATTTTAAATATGTTTAGTAATCGGCAATACGCGGATATGTTTGTGTATGATTTCTGTAATGGTGATTCGAATGAAGCTCAGACAGAATGTTTACGCCGTTTTCTTAATCCAAGAGTTCTTCACAGAGGAATATTTAGTACAACCTATCGTAGGATTGTCGAAACTGGAAATATAGAATAAGTGGAATACCCTAGACCTGTACAAAATAAGGTTGATAAAGAAATTTTAATAGAAGTAGAAAACAACCAAACTACTATCACTAGACAAAACGTCATTCAGTTTGGAATTTGTTATGGAAAATTGGGTCGGTTCTACGACGAATGAGCCACTATCCATATCATTATATGCGAGTACAAGCGCTAGAGAATGATGATTCAGTACGGCGCATATAATTTTGTTGTCCCATTTTAAACTTTAATATCAAAAATTAAACGTTCTTGTCCAGGGTTTTATGGACCAATGAATCAAAACACAAAATACTATACTTTCATAAATCAAAAAGCGACTTATGAATTTGACGGTTATTACAAGAGTATTTAGAAGCAATAAACCTTTTTCCATCACAAATTTTATTACCTGAAAAAGTCTAAACGGTGTTTCGATTCATGCCAAAAAACTTTTCATACTAAATAAGATTAAACTACTTTTGGAATGTCATGATCAAACATATAACTAGGATGTAACCGTCACACCTAAGTCTAGGTCACATGCGAACACAAGCTACTTCTCAAACTGCTAGAAGTGCATACAGTGCAAAATACAATAATGGTAATTCGGGTCAATCTGCAAAAAATCTCTTTCACGTTTTCAACTACCAATGTGATAGCGATTAGCTGCGGAAAATGTCGTTTACGCATTAGGCAGATCTATCTAACAAGATCTATTATCAACAATAAATTGCAGAAATAAGAATGAAAATAAGCAGTAGAAAAGCATAACAGAATCATTACATTAGCCGGCAAACCTATTGATTTAGTTATTTCTTTCTTGAAAACAAATGTATGACAGTTTTGGAAATGTGCTCCCACAATTATTAGAATTAAATAGAATAAATTTTTGTTAATTTAGTACAAAAGTGCAAATGCCAAGTAAAACACTGTTAAGAAAAACCAAAATTATAAAAAAACAATCATATTACGCTGACGACTTGCTTACATAGACAAACTTTCGTCGAAACATTAATAACATTTTTAAATACGGGAAAAAACTACTAACATGACACTATATACATCAGCATAGTATGAAACTGATAATTGTAAAAAGATTTAGTTCATAGAATCGGACAGAAATATACGGAAATTTCAGTTTTTTATCCGCGATTTCATTGCAATAGACCACATGCTTCCTTTTAATGTAATTGCGAGCCAAACAAAACCGTAATTACATTTTTGTAACGATTTCGTAAATATTTGGAATTAGTAAATACGGACATTGCTTATATTCGAAAATAATAGACAGGAAATTAAAGAATGTGTTTTAATTAGCTTGAATTATAACGCACACTTAACTAAAGTGAAACTAATGCTTTGGTTCATTTATAAATTATGCGTACTTACAACACAATGCTTTTAATTTTACAACTTTCTCTATAGCTATTAATATTAAAACAAATTAATGAAAAAACTTACATGCATATTTCCATATCTCAATTTGAATATCACAAAAGCATTCTAAACGACAAGAAAAGAATGAAGACGGTATCACATTATGTTGCACTATTGAAAAGGGCCAATCCCTCTCACAATTATTTAGTTAATCACAATAATAAAAGCATCATTCAACTTCACATTCGTAATCACAATAAGGCTGTCCTTATTCTACCAGCATACAATGCATACTAGAATAATTACGTTTAGTTCGCCCGCTGATTCATGTCTATCTAACTGGGAGGGATTTTAAATGGTTTATGTGTAAAAGAATATTTTCAAATATTTATGTGAACTATGAAAAATAATAGAGGAACATATTGGCGTTTAATTTTAAACCAATAACTGTTATTACATTCAAAAATACAACCAGCACGTTTATTACACACTGTAAAAAATTGATTGGAATGTCAGATAATCTTCGGACATGATGTGAAGGTTTTATACATTACTAAAACGGAATCTTTTAAAATAACGTCCAAAATTACGCAACGGCAATTATTTATTATCGTGACCTTAAACATTTGACTAAATTCCCATAAATTAATTTAATAAATGGTACCATTTATTTAACACGCTATTCATTCTGTTGGATAAATAAAAAAACTTACACGTGTGCGCAGTCTAAAAATGTATCAACGTTTTTACCACATAGGTTATTTATGTAATTGTTTTCAAGGTACAAATGACAGATGCTTCATTAAACGCCATCATGCTAAAGAAGGTGTTCGATAAGAATGAAGGTGGTAAGAAATCGTTGACTGCGATAGTACCTATTTAAACACTTGGGCTATTTTATCCTTACTGTAACGAATTTTAAAACTAATTTATTTATACTAAAAATATTTACACGTTTATAACTACACGAACTAATTAAATCTAATGATATTTACGGAAAACACTTACACTAATTTATATAGTACAATCACTCGAAAGATAATGTCCGCGGATAACTTCTGTTTAACACTTGTTTACATTAAAGTCACGTACGTTTCTATTTCGTTGTATTATTTATCTCGAACACGCGTTGATCACTTATTTATTTAAACTTCATAATCTTCTTAAGGCTGGGGAATTTCCTTGTTACGAAGAATTAAATAGATAGATGGCGCAGCACGTACAATTTTCTGAAAGGTATTTTATACTCAAACCTCCAACGTAATTTCAACTATCTAACAATACGAAGTGTTACGGGTAATTTGCGACAAAAGCCGACGGTCATGAATTTATTCAAAAAAATTTTCAGAAGTGCATAGCAGGGGGTGGATTATCTGTGGCAGGTATATTTTCCAAGAAGATTCATCACGTTCGTTTTCGTTTTACAAATGGGCATTAAAAACTTATAATATCAATCAATTATTGTAGATCCAAAATAATGTCATTATATTTTTAACAGAAAACAAGCAAATACATTTTGTTAAAAACATATTTTAAAATGCAATACTTTAATTCCACCGTATCCGACTTCAAATTCATTGTGACGTAAACCAATACAATCGTTACTACAAAATACAAAATAAAGGTTGAGTTGTCAGTTTTTGGCTTTCGTTTTTCACAATTGGTAAAATGTTAATTACACCAAACAGATAAATAGCAAAATGATCTTTAAATTTTCATTATTTGCATAATTATTTATATAGAAATAAATAAACAGTGTTATATTCCTATATTAATGTTACAACTAGTTTGCAAGTTGCAACTTGTTCGTTCAAAATGTACCTATTGCTTTTGTACTTTTTCTTAGAATTATACGGTACCTGAAAAGGTATAAAACGGGTTGCGACAAAATTAGAAGGATAGTTAAGTTAAGATATTTGTTTTGTTTGGTAAAGATCCATGTAAATATTGTAAAATAAAATCATCATACTTCTTCAAGTATTATTTGATACAGTATTACAAATCATATTTATTCGAACCTAGTTACGTGTTTGTGAGGTGCGTAACAACAGGCATATTTTTTTATATATGCTAAATAATAATAATTTTGTAAAGGAAAGTTATTTTGTAATCTAAAGCCAATACTAAAGTGTAAGTTGGACAATCTTACCATTATACTAAATTATTTTTTCTAATATTGAATTTCATTATTTTGATCATAAAGGTGAATAAAATAAATCAAAACACTTCATAAAAAGCTGCTAGTAACATTTTGTTCACTCAATACAGTGAATAAAATGTTTGTAGTCAAATTATGTAATCAATAATTTTTTTTTTAATTCTGCAAAATTGGAAAAAATTTTGTAAGATACACGTGAATAAATATAATTTTATCAACTCAAAAACATTATCGCACAAACCATCTTTTCTTGGATAATTTTATTTATTCAGTTATACTATAAATAGCTATTAGTGTTTTCACTAAGGCCTGAAAATTTATGACATAAATATAAATATATATGTTTTTTTAATTTCATTTTGTAATTAGCAACCATGTTTTAGAATTAACTATTAATCATATTTTAAACGGTTTATAGAGATTAGGTCATATTTTCATTGTTTATATAAGCAAGGACTTTGCTTTATTCAATAGGGTTCAATACTACTTGCTTCTAAGAATAATTTCTGCAGGTATGTACCATCTGTATTACCAGCAGGTAGGTAATGTATATAACTAAAGAAGAATAGGATTAGAAAAACCAGTCGGCAGTACAGGAAAAAAATTCGTAAATATCTCCTTTCGTTCTGAATGAAACTATACTTTTATATTATAAGAAATATATTTCCAAAATTGAATCATTGTTGTTAGTGCTAAAGTTTTGTGATTGTGTAATATAAGTAATTATATATTTTTTAAATTCCTAAATGGTAAAATACCAGGTAAAATAGATAAACTTTGCAAGTATCACCTGAAGGCCATATAATTCTATCTTGAAAAACTAGTTTTAGTGTTTGACATGCAACAGATTTTAAATTCTACTACATAATATCGATAATACATATATTTAAAATCACTTTAATCAGATTTTACCATCTTTTATGCTTTCATATAGTTAATTTTCAAGGAATTTAAAAACCAGTACGTATATTCAATTATTCTGTAAAACAAATATACAAATAGGTAGTAGCTGGAAACTTGACATAATAAATGTTATAACTAATAAAATATCATAACCAAAATCGTATTTTTATCTAGAATCTCATCAGTGTTTAAATGTGCTTATAATAAATATATATTAATTTTTACAACTTTTTGGCCTTTTACAATTCTCGAACCGGACGAAAGTTTACGCATATACACATGAAACCGTTATCCTGTCTGCTCATAAGTTATACAAGAGAAAAGGGATATTTTAATCTTCAAAACGAACATTGCGGGTTGCGAACAATACAAGTGTTGGAAGCGCTCCCTATACTTATATCTTCAAACTTTTTCTACACAATCTCTTCAGAAAACGGGTTGAAACTTAACTACGTACCGTAATATTATTTTTCATTTATGTAGGACTTCACAATTAAATAGACAACTTGATTAATTTTGCTCCAGTATTAATTGTAAGTACATCAACTCTTTTAAAACATTTCCAGCTATGACATGATAGGTAGTATAAAGCGTTTAAATATAATAATAACTGTGTAATTAATAAAATACAATAACCTATAAACATCAATATTTGAATATCATTTTATCAATTATAAGTAATTATATTAAACTAAAAAATGTTTTAGGTCACAGTTTAATGCATTTTTTCTCTGTGTTGAAAAAATGAAAACAAAATATTTGATACTTTTTGAATTGTCTACTAAGTTAGCGGAGTCTAAAATAAGCTCAAAATTCCCCAGCCTTAACATTTGCGACTTCGAATAACTGACCTATGCTCACTTTAAATAGCTTTTATATATTTAGGTTATCTTTCGAGAATTTTCTACAACTTTTTCAAACGTTCTAGTTGTTGATAGTAACTTTGTGAACGCTCTTGAAGCTGAACGTTTCACTGCCCTCTTTTTAAGCGTGTTCTGTCCCAGAACAGGAAACTGGATGACATCGGTAGAAAGTATCGTAGCGATAGTGACAGCTCTCTCTATTTCGGCAACTTTCTTGACCATAAAAGTAGCAGTCAATGAACTTTTCGTGACCTGATATCTTTGGTTGGTAACTGCACACCAACACTTGAACGCCTGTTCCTCGGAAGACGACCTCCAACATATTTCGAAGCGTTCTCCAATTTAGTTGATCTAAGACACAACGAACCTTGGGTACTGCCAATTTCTTAATATTGTAGAACTCCATTTCACTCTTGAGTTGGCATAATGTTCGCCACAGATTTTCGTATAACGACTTGGTACGTGAGTATTTCTTGGTGACCAGATAGAAAACGTGTCACCACGTAGTTTTAAAACTTTTCCGACTGCCGGTTGCTGTCTACGTAGTTTATCCAGCCGCCCAAACTTCTTTTTAAATACAACTGCAACACTTCTGGACATGACAACTCCGAATCTAGCTTTTCCAGAACCTCCGTATAAGCTCATAAACTTATCGAAGTCCATTTCTTCGACTTGATTTATGATTCTGCTGGTTATTACTCTGGTTCGGACCTAATCTTGCGTAATGTGGTTATCGCCAGCAAACGGGGCTAGACGATAGATGTGGACCACTTTTGGCTTGCCTTTGGGTGGTTTTCGGATGCGATATATGACGTCATTAATACACTGCACGACTTCATAAGGACCCTCCTATTGCCTTTGCAGCTTCGGCGAGAAACCACGTCTTCTTTGGAGATTATACAACCACACCATGTCGCCAGGTTGAAACCCACCATTTTGTGCCTTGACGTCATATCTGGTCTTCATTCTGTCGCTGGCAATTTGTGTGTTTTTACGGACTGCCTCATGTACTTTGACTAGCTTCTTGGTCAGCTTGCTGACGTAGTCTTCACCAGCAACTTCTTCCAGTTTTCGTCCAAATTGGAGGTCGCATGGCAGTCGTATTTCGCCACCGAGTATGATACAGGATGGTCTTTAACCTGTGCTTTCGTGAACGGATGATCGGTATGCCATTAAAAAAAGCTGCAAGTACTGAACCCAGTCTCTCTGGTGTTCGGACACTAGTTTGGCTAAGTATTTTCCCATTGTTCGATTCATTCGCTGAACCATACCATCAGATTGAGGATGAAGAGACGTCGTCCTAGTTTACTTAATTCCCAAAGTCGGCAAACTTCTTGAAACAGCCCAGACTCAAAGTTGCTGCTTCTTGATTGGGTATGGCGTAAGCCTCCGTCCATTTTGTGAAATAATTCATCGCCACCAAGATGTATTTGTTTCCCGAATCAGATTCTGGGAACGACCCTGCGATGTCAATCGCTACCCTTTCTAAGCTTTCTTCCTACGTTGTATTGCTTCATCGGTGCTTTGCGCTTTCTTGCTGAACCATTTCCTGATGCGCAGACCGGCACCATTTCATGACGTCCTCTTTATAGTTCACCCAGTAGAATCTTTCTCGAACTTTCCCCAATATCTTCTTTATGCCAAAGTGTCCTCCTGATGTACCATCGTGGAGATGCTTCACCACTTCTGACACCCGGCTCTTTGACACTACCAACTGTAGTCTGTTTCCTGTGTCTTCGACATTCTATAGGGATTGCTTAAGAAGACCGTCTTCTACAGTATTGGACATATGAACCGCAACACTACCTGTGTTATATAAAATTCTATTGTATTTTGAAATCCGATTATCTTTTGTTTATTGTTTTCTTAAAACGTTTTTATATGTCTTATTTACGGCTTATTGGCTACAAAATTGCATTTTAAAAATATATTTGAGTGTTGTTTATACTTGAGAACAGTCAAGATCGCAAAGTTATGGCAAATTATAAATTATTAACAAATCAAGAAAAAGCTGTTATAATAGCATTAAATAAAGAAAACTTTTCTGTACGGGCAATTAGTCGTCGAATTAAGTGTAGCCCTTCAACTGTGAGTCGGTTTTTAAAAAAATATGCAGAAACCGGTAAGATGGAAAATAAAAAACGTGGTGGGCCAAAGAAAAAGAGTACAGCTAGGGATGATCGAATTTTACAACGACTGTGTCTTGCAAATAGAGCATCGACATCAACAGAACTACGATCGGAATGGAATGAAGCCACTGGTGTTTCGGTTTCTACAAAAACTGTGCGACGTAGATTAAAATCTATGGGTTTAAAAGCGCAACGTCCTGCTCGAAAACCTCTATTAACCCAAAAAATGAAGAAAACCCGACTTAATTGGGCAGTACAACATAAGAACTGGACTCTGAAAGATTGGGATAAAGTAATATTTTCAGACGAATCCAAATTTAATGTGCATGGTTCTGATGGAATTAATTGCGTTTTCCGAAGAAAAGGTGAACGTTTAAAAAACGAATGCATCAAAAATACAGTGAAGTTTCCTACAAGTGTGATGATTTGGGGATGCTTTTCAAGTAAAGGTGTGGGTTATTTTCGCATTATAGATGGGACTGTGAAAACACAAGACTACATTAAAATCTTAAATGACTGTTTGTTACCTACTATTAAAAAACAATTTAAAACTGTAAAACAGTGCGTCTTTCAAGATGATTCGGCACCTTGTCATAGAGCAAAAATCGTAAGTATTTTTAATTTCCCTTTGTTTTTGTATTACTTATAACAATAGACGTTGTTCATAAACGTTTAATACCTTAGGTAAATGAATTTATTCAGAACAAAAAGATTAATACCTTACCTTGGCCAGGTAACAGTCCGGATTTAAACCCGATAGAAAATTGCTGGTTTGAAATTTCAAAGAAAGTTGCAAAAAGAAAGCCGAAAAACAAAAAAGACTTAATAGCAGCCATTGAAAAAGTATGGAAGGAAGATTTAGAAATTGATTATCTGAAGAATTTGGTTAAATCTATGCCAAGTCGAATTCAAGCGGTAATTGATGCTAAGGGAGGTTCCACAAAATATTAATTTAAAAAAAGATTGTGTAAAATTGTACCTAAATAAATGTAATTGTGATAACATATTAATTTTTTTAAAAAATCCTATCGTTATCTTACTTTTAGAGTAATTTAATTGACTGCTAATTACAGATATTTAAAAATTTCAATGTCAAACGAATAATAAAACCTTTTGTAAATTTGTTTTTGATCATAAATAAGTCGTAAATAAAGAAAGTAAAAGGTCGTAAGAAAACAATAAGCAGAAAATAATCCGGTTTCAAAATACATTAGAATTTTATGTAACACGTGCAGTGTTGCGCTTCATATG
The DNA here is from genome assembly GCA_035610365.1 of Aquatica leii. Taxonomy (NCBI): domain Eukaryota; kingdom Metazoa; phylum Arthropoda; class Insecta; order Coleoptera; family Lampyridae; genus Aquatica; species Aquatica leii. The sequence goes on from CM069432.1 coordinate 108,667,533, forward strand.
TCCAATACTGTACTATCAAAGAGTCCCACTGCGCCCAGTACGCTTTGTTGTTTCTCCACAAAGCACTCACTTCTTTCTACGTTGGTCGTTTTCTTTCCAGTCCAGGAGTAGTCATATTTCAGAATCTTTTTCTTGTTCGTGACGCAACTGCTCAGGTTCCCACTCGTCATCAACTATAGCAGTTCTCCGGAGCCATTAAACTTTTTCTTCAAGGCTGCAGTCCGCCGAACATGGTCTTCTGGACAAAGCATCAGCGTACCGATGACTGCTTCCGGCACGGCGTTCTGTGTCATAGTCATACTCTTGGAATTTCTCGATCCATCTTACTACTTGTCCTTCCGGGTTACGGATTTGTAATAGCCATTTTAATCATACGTAATTTATGTGCCGAAGCGTATGGTCGTAGAATTGCACGCTCCTAAGTTATTGCAAATATATTAAACCATAATTATCAAAAGTGTAAAACATAAGACCAGAGAGATGATATCCAAAACTAAATTGGATCCGCCATAAATAAAATTGTAAGGGATGAGAAATTTATTGCAAAAATAGCGGAAATAGTAACTAAAACAGTGTCAGAAATCGTGAAACGGGTCCTAGAAGAAAAGTTTGCAGAGTTGAAAAAAGAAACGGATCTCTTAAAAAACGAAGTTAATGAGCTAAAAAGCATTAACGCTGAGAACGCAATACAAATTGATAACCCAGAACAATATAATCGAAGATATTCAATCCATATTTGGTATAAAGGAAGATGATAACGAAAACTTAAAAAAAAAAGTAATACAACTTTTTAAGGAACACCTTAAAGAAAATATACAAGGACATTATATCGAAAATGCATAAATAGGAAATCCCGAGCTATTATAGTTAAATTCGTTTCATATCAACAGCGCGCGATGGTATAGAAGAAACAATTATTGAAAAACAATGACATCACGATTAAAGAAGACCCAACTTTAAACTGCATCATACACATGAAAGCAGCTGGAAAGAAGTATACATATAAAAACACTTGGACTAAAGACGGCAAAATTTATATAAGTGTTAACAATCAAATAAAACGCATAAATTCTAATGATGATATACAATAAATATTTATTCACTGAATGACCTTCTTTATATTGTAAAACATGCAATTACTTAGAAAACAAGGTCTTTTTTTGCCTCATTTTGTAAGCGATAGCAAACATCACTTTGTATTTAGCAAAAATTATATTGTTGTTCATTGATCTTATATATTTTTAATTGATAAAAAAAAATTAAATAAGAGATTATGTTCCTTTTGAAATTATAACTTCAGAAATAAAATGGTGAGAATAATTTTAATTTTGTAAGAAATAAAACATTCCAAGATTTTCAATATTTCACAATAACATTAGAAGTATCAATAAGAATATGGACGAAATGTCAATTTTATTGAATAAAGTAAATTATAATTTTGATTGTATGTTTTTTTCGATTTTTTTCTGAAACATGAAAAAAACATAACCCAGACTATTTTAATATTCAGGGCTTTAACTTAATATATAATAAAGGAGATATTAATCAAAATGATGGAGTAATAATGTACACAAAGAAAACTCATAATTATAATATTGAAATATTTAAAATAGGTGAAATAAAATTTATCAAAGCAACTATTCAAATTTTAAATAACATGGATATTAAATCTAATTCAGTTTATTGTCAAAGTTATATTAATATAATAACAGAAAAATGATTTAAGCCTCTAATTAATTTCTACACAAGAATATATAAAATTTCTAAAACATGTATTGATCACATTTAGAGTAGTCGATGTGACATTTGTAACTCGTACATAATCAAAACTCAGATTACAGATCACTTCCCTATTATATCAGAGTTGGACATTGCAGTACCACAACAGACATCTACAGGGAATAATATTTTAAATAAACTGAACAAAAACATGTTAGTTAAAATTCTGAACACAGAAAAGTGGAATGAAATAACAGAAGCGGCTAACTTGCATTAAAATATTTTCCGATAAAATCAAAAAAGTCATTACTGTTCTACCTATTCGGTAAGCATAAAACGATCGCAGCGTAAAAGACATCCTTGGATAACTGCAGGTCTTTTAAAGTCAATTACTATTAAAAATCAGTTATATAAAAAAGTTTACTCCAACCTTACAACCCAATTATCACGGAGACGGACACTTAGGCGCGGGACACTTCGGCGCAGGGACGCTAAGGCACGGGTCCAGTTAGGCGCAAGAATCTTTGGCGCGGGGCTATTAAGGTGCCGAGTCACTAAGACGCAAGACACATACACACGAGGTTGGGCTCTGCCCTATAACTATGGCGCGAAGTACCGAAACCAAAAATAAATTTGTTTTTTTATTAGATTATTCGTTCTTTTTCATTTTTAATTTACTTTGATCCTTTTTTCGATAGCTAAAAGTATTGTATCATATTTTACTACTATAAGATAGGTTGTGGTGTGCCTAATCAAAAACAAATTTTGTTATGTAACTTGATCCTGAGCGTACACTGTATTCTTTCATTATTATAAAAGAAACCGTTCTATATTGAACGTTTGTAAACAAGTGAGTTCTACAAAAGTGTACGTGTAAAATCATATTTTAGTACGTTTGCTATCAAAAAGTAATGTTTATTTTACGTCAGTAAACTTAGCCCCGCCATATTTGATAAACTCAATAATTCGTTAAAATACTGTATTTATTAGAAATTATGGTTTATTTTCTCAATTCGAACAAAGGTACAAAGAAGAATTTTATTAAACTGGAGAAGAACAGGTGTATAATAATAATTTAATTACGTAAAATCAGAGAAAAGAAGTGTCTTCGAAAGCTTATTAACTTTTGTTTGCAATTTTTGTCATAAAATGGCTACAATCTCCATGGGAGAAAAAGTCAGAATGAACGTTAATTTATAAGCCGTATGTGGTCCGGTTGCTATTGGAATTATCCATACCTACTGAAATAATTACACTATGAGCAGTGTTGAATATTTCAGCAGTTTCATCAAACGCTTATCTAAAGAATCAAGGTAAATTACACGAACACATAGATACAGTGAACTTTGAGCAAATAGCAACTAGTGTTACAGAATATCGTTTTCCAGAAGAAGCTGGAGTTGTGAATCTGCGCTTTACTGGTCTCGCGCCGACGAGTCTTGCGCCTAACGGAACCGCGCCTTAGTGAACCTACGCCGAAGTGTCTTGCGCCGTAACCCCGTAATAGACGCGCCTAAGTGTCCTAGACCGCAATTATCATTACCGAATATATAAACTATAAAAATAAACTTACAAATTTATAAGAACAACAAAATCTAATTATTATAACAGTCAAATGAATGAAAATAAACATTCAGGTAAAGGATTATAGAACATGATAAAATATATAACAAACAAAACCGTCAAAAATAGCGAAATAAAAGACAAAAATGAATTAATTACAGATAAAAATAAAATTGCAAATCATTTTAATAAATATTTTGTAGAGGTTGGACCAAAAATGGCAAATAATATTATTGAAAATTCTAAGTTAAGTACACCACTAACAATTACAACCCAAAAAAGAACTATATAGTTATATGCTACGTTGTGAGTGAGTTTGTGTCAGTGTAAAAAGGTGCCCATTAGTTTTACGCTTTAATTACAAAACCAATAAACGCCGAAAATATGTCACAAAAACTTTTAATTTATGTTGAAGGATGTAAGATTTCTCGCTGTCCACCACGGTTAGACTATAATTCTGACATCTTTATTTTAATTTTATTAGTTATAACGTAAAAGTTCTCGCTTGCGATCACGTAATGTAATTATAATAATGTCTTCAAAAACTTTTATTTTTTGATTTGTAAAATCTCTCGCCTTTAATCACGAATAGGCAATAATAATTAAGTCTGAGAACATCGCACTCACAAAAAGTAGTCACTTACGAAAATGTAACCAATAATTATGTACAATGATTTCTCCCTCTTTTACGGATATATAAAAACTAAGAAAAATTGATTAAATCAGTCAGAAAGGTCGCACCTAGAGAACGCGAAAAACTATCCTCGAGACGGCGCGTTGTCAACATGTATTTTAGTTAGTAAGAAAAAATTAAGTTCGTTAAATGTATTTAATATCCACAAGTGTAATCGAGGTATTTACGAATAAATAACGTAATTAAATCTGTGGCGTAAGTTATTGAAACGTCGAAACAATAAATTGCATAGAAATCACCGCTTGGAAACCTTAAAATATAGTTATATCAAATCACTCAATATATATTTATATCCCACCGACACGACTGAAGTATTAAATATATAAAAAAAATTAAAAATATCCAGGTCTAGATAACTAACATTAGAAATTCTTAAAACAATTGCTGAGTATATAAAAATTCCCTTAGCATTTATTGTAAATAAAATATTAGAAACTGGTTATTTTCCAACTAATCTTAAAGTAGCTACATATAGTAAAAACCCTATTCAAGAAAGGAAATAAATTAGATCTATCTAACTAATTATAGACCAATATCACTGATACCAAAATTTAGCTAAAGTTGTAGAAAAGATAATCAAACACCGAATCACACTGTATTTAGATAAATATAAATTATTATCAGACAAACAGTTTGGTTTCAAACAAGGGATATCCACTAAAAATGCAATTGCATATTTGACAAATAACATATATCAAGCTCTAGATAAGCAATAACACGCGCTTTGCATTTTCATCAACTTAGCAAAAGCTTTTGACACAGTAAATCACTCAGAGCTAAATGAAACAGTTGATGAATACGGAATTCATGGCGTAGCTTTAGAACAAATAAAATCGTATTTAAAAAATCGAGTTCAATATGTTAAGATTGATGGTCACTTGAGCGATCCCCAACTAGTTAAATGTGGTATCCGTTAAGGCGCAGTTCTTGGACCAAGTCTTTTAACATACACATAAATAGTTTACTTAAAATGAAAACGTTAGGTAAGATATCGCCTTTTACGGATGACACTGTGGTGCTGTATACTGCTAACAACTGGAAAGAACACAAAACAACAGCAGAACACGAATTCCCAATTATTAAAATCTGGTTTGATCAAAAATTATTATCCATCAACTTTAAAAAAAAACTAAATACATACACTTTACATCCACTGTTAACAAGTCACAAACTTTTGAAGACTTAGTATTTGCATCTAAAGAAATCAGATATTTAAGTATATACATTGATCAACATTTAAAATGGAATGTACATGTTAATGAAATCTTAAAAAAAAATTAATAACAATGCTGTTTCTGTTTAAAAATCTAAAAACAATATTAGAAATTAAATAACTTGAAAACTTTATATCATACACGTCGTTTAGCTGTCTGTCGAATACGCAAAAGCTCGTTGATCCATCCTTCTTCTTTACGAGTACCACTGGAGACGCCCATGAGCTACTTGAAGGTACAATCACGCCAATGCTCTCGATATCCATAATTATTTGTTCGACTTCTTCTCTTTTCGCCAAAAGCAGTCTGAGTGGATGTTGTCGTATCGCCCGAGCGTCTCCGGTATTAATTTTATGTTTCACCACCTTAGTTCTTCCTTTGGAACCATTCTGCAGCGCGAACACATCTTGATACTGCTCTATCAACACTTTAACTTTAGCCAGCTGGTGTTGGCTGAAGTTTTGGCATTTGGAGGTAAGAATGTCCAATAGATGTTGTGGCCAATTTTTCGGCGACGTATCTTCGTTAGAATTCATGCTTCTCACAATTTGAGATACTAGCGTGCATTCGCCTACCAGTCTTCTTTTTCAACGTTACTGAATCTGAGTTAACATTTAAGATCCTTATTGGCATCGTGTTTTTAACTCGAATTAAAGTTCTGCGAACGAGCAATCCCTTTTTCACTAACTCGCCCTCCATTGGTTCAATCGCGCGAATGTAGCCTTCCCGGAGATTTCCATCCAGGCGTGGCATCGCCACACTTTTAGTCCTCGCAGACAGTCACGTCATCACTTAATAAGACTATATCTATTTTACTATATTTAACTATATCTGTATCATTTAACTTTACAGTCGATTTTCTTAGTTGATCGATAATATCATTGTATAATATTTATTTGAAAGGGACGACTTATTATTTTTGTTACAAGACATTAAAAAATGAATAGCTAATAATTGCTTATACATTTAGAAATCAAGTTTAATGCTCGTCCTCGGCCTTTACTTAAAATTCGACAGACCAGTAAACATAAAAATAAAGATGTCAACAGTAATTTTAAAGAATCTGTGTATGATTCGTTAGAATGGATTTGTGGATTTGAAATAAATAATAGATTTTATTGTTTTATATGTTTACTGTTTTCACATGATTCATTAATCATTATGGTGTAAAAATGTTACGGATTTATAGCATTTAAAAGAAAAAGTAAAAACCACTAGTTATTGGTGAATCACATGAAAAATTGTATGAATTACGTTACTCTTAGTAGCGCTAATATTCGCTTACAATTAGACAGCGCTAGCCGAACGTTAATTAAAGACATAGATACATATATTAAATAAAACAATTGATTGACTTTACATACGACTACAGTGGAAAGAGAGCGATGTTTTTTTGTGTTAAAAATAATTTAAAAATCATTTCTACGCAATCGTTAATACTATGAGACCACTAAAAACATTGTGAATTTTAATGAGTTTGTTATTGATTATTTTGGTAATTGTAAATATAGACCAATATCTTAAATATATAATTGATCTTAAATATAAAACGCGTTACTGTAAGATTGTTTTTTAACCTTTTTGCGATAATTGCGTTTTTTTAAAATGACCCTCTTGTATGATTGACTACCAGCCGCCACTGGTTTAATGTATCCTCACATCAAAGCTTAAGTGCATTGTAGGTATTATTTGAATTATACAGTGGCTACATAAAGTAATTAACATCTAGAATAGCATTGTCTTCTTGAATTACTATATATTACATAAAATACTTGAACATAACATCTACTTTTTTTTCGATATTTCTTAGCTACGATGTCATAGTTTTTTTTAAATTTGAACCACATGTAATATTGATTCCTTACTTAATGACGTAGAAGAAAAAAATTATTTACTCTAATGGGTTAAAACGGTACATAATTAATAAAATGTCATCTAATTTCAAAATGATAGACTAGTAACCTTCTCTAGCCATACGAACATTGATATAACACCGAACAAAAACGAAAGAAAAACTAACAACGATAAAAAAACTAAAGAAAAGTGTTAAACCTGTTGTTTGGAATGAAAAAAGTAAAATTTAAAATAGGAAAAAAAAAGGAAATCAAAAAGAAACAAACAAGAATACTAATCGATAAATGGATCAATTAAAAGCTATCTGACAGAATTACCGAAAATTAGACCAGAAGTTTTGGAAAAGTAATATTAAATTTAACTATTTCCGTGTTATCAATTATTTCGAAAATTTTTTGAAATAATACTTCTCGAAATATTAGAAATGATAATAAAAAAAAAGCTGGTGTGGCCACCACACGACTTTCCTATAAGGAATGATGAAGAAGTGATATGTCTGCATTAAGAACGATTAGTAAATCGCCAATTAACCAGACTTTTGTACAACCGGCTATTTATTTTTTCTAAAAAAAAATCGTCGCCAGCAGGATTCGAACTTAGATTATATAATGGAAATCACTTTAAATTATAAATTAAATATCTAATAAGCTGTTAATGTTAGAAAAAAATTATTTGAATAAATTGTTAGAAGAATTATCTTTATAAGAAACTGTAAAAATAATTCGAATAATTTACATTCGTATAAAATTATATAAGAAAAAATGTTCAAAATGGCGGATACACCTACTTCCGGTATCTTTATCAGATCTATATTTTGATAAAGCCGAGAGAATATGAAAATCCAGCTCTATACCAAATTTCAAGTTACTAGGACTTTTGATTCGAGAGTTATCGTGGGTACATCGTTATACACAGACAGACACAAACACAGACACCCAAAATTTTTTTGTCAAAAATTTTTTTTTTCTGACTTAGGAGACCTTGAAACGTAAACTTTAGCAAAAAAATATTTTTTTTTAAATCGTCGCTGGCAGGATTCGAACCAAGATTATATAATGAAATTCCCTTTAAATTGTAAATTAAATATCTAATAAACTGTTAATGATAGAAACAAAATTTTATTTGAATAAATTGTTAGGAAGTATTGTCTCGATAAGAAACTATAAAAATAATTCGATTAATTTACATTCGTAAAAAATTATATAAGAAAAACTGTTAAAAATGGCGGATACACCCACTTCCGGTTTCTTTATCAGATCTATCTTTTGATAGAACCGAGAGAATATGAAAAGCCAGCTCCATACCAAATTTCAAGTTACTAGTACTTTTGGTACGAGAGTTATCGTGGGTCCAACGTTACACACAGACACACACACACACACACACACACACACACACACACACACGCGCACACACACACACACACACACACACACACACACACCCACAAATTTTTTTGTCAAAAATACGTTTTTCTGATTCAGGAAACCTTGAAACGTAAAATTCTTCAAAAAAAAGCGATCGCTATACTTTCCTTATAGGAAAGTAAAAACCTAATCCCTTTACACCAGTTTGACTTAATAAAGTCATTCTACAAGATATCAAGTATATAATATCACGTTATTAAAAATTCTTTAAATAAAAAGAAATTTTCGCTCAGCTATATAATTTTTTTTTAAATGTCTGAACTGTTAAGATCATATGTTGTAGAAAGAAAATTTAGATCCTGATCCCTGATCTTGAATATAACACAATATCAAGGGTTGCAGATGACTGAGCAATTATTGCAACAAAAAAAACCATAAATCTGAAAAACTACAACCTTCCATTGATGGAATAAAACACCTAGATCAAAACGGAAAATTATCTAATCAATCCGCAAGTGAAAAAACATGAACGGCTACACGCTTTATGGAATCTGCAAAAGACGAAATGTCTGGAAAAAAAAATTAACAGCCTACAGGATGCGCAGTTCAACCTTATGCCGGCAGAAGATCCTAGGAAAAAAGAATATCGGAATTTGATATCAAGATGAGAAATGGAACCATTTCTATGTCCTAAGACGGACTCAAGCACTACAACTAAACACGAAAGATGTCGACCAACTAAGATGTCATTGTGAAATGTCATGCATAAGGCAGATAGGTCACCGTATTAAATTCAGAATCAAGAAATATCAATAAGATACCATACTATGTTATACAAAATCTGTAGCAGTAACTGAACACCCACACAAAAGTAGAATTCATCACCTACAATAAAGTGAGCGTGTCAGCCAGAAGCACATCCTACTAGCCAAAAATCAGCAAAGAATCAATCGAAATTGACAATAATGATCAAATGACAAACAAGAAAAACAACAGAACCATTACAAATGACAAAGACGACTTATCATATACATGTTAGGTGCGTAGAACGAGAACGTGATAAAAAACTAGACAGTCCACAGAAAGTCGAAGATGAAAATATACAATATTTCTATATGGGTGTTGATCTAATGGGTTAAGACTATTATTTATGTCAAATAACCATACACAGATGTCTCAGCGCCCAAAGAAACTATATCAAATAATAAATGTAGAAAAAACTCGTATAATGGTGCAATGCCTTTATATAAGGCCTGATTATAACATAAAAATGAAAAGGATAAAGACAGAGAAAACAAGTATCTGTTGACCGATAGGTTTCTTGCCAATAGTTAAACTTAGGTTTTAGATGTTCAATGGTGTGGCATTATAATTACAAAAAATACATAACTACAGCAATAGTCGATACTATAACTAACTTCAACAACTCTATAAAAAATTTACAGTAAAAATATTGAAACGTTCTCGAGGTTATTGTAAACTTCGAGAACGTTTACCGAAAGATGTAGAAAATTCTCGACACAGATAACAGAAATATATAATAAGTACTCAAAAGGAGCTGAGGTCAGTTTTTCGAATTGAATCGAGACGTTTTTTTTGTCGGTTTAAATAAACAAGTATTAACGTATGTGCTAAGATAAATAAATAAAGTGTCGGTGCTAGTGAAAAATAAATACGTCGCGTATGTGTTGTTAACATATAAATTAATGTAAGTTGTCTTTCTTAAATATCGTTAGATTTAATTAGTTAAGTTTAGTTCTAATCGTGTAAATATTTCGTTATAAATAAATTAGTTTCAAAATCGTTAGAATACCTTTACTCCCCGATTGGGTATAATCTTATTACAAGAAATGAAACATACTCATCGAAAAAAACACTCAATAAAATATAAAAACGTGAAATAAATCAATTGTGTTTTTTTTTTCAAATAAAATTATTATAGATTACTAGACCAAATATGTATTGCGATTTCGCGAAGCAGAGTTGAGACATAACAGTGTATAAAAGTTCAATTTTTGTAATTGTTAATTTAAAGAATAGAGTACAATCGGTACACTGCAGTATTAAGAATCGACACTAACAGTTGAAAAATATTTATTAATAGTATTCTCAAGTATTCTACTATAGTCCCTTTTCTTTTTTGTCTGTATGCTGCTGACGCTTGAGAATTGTGATGTATTTTTATCATAACATCTGATCGCATCATAGTCCTACTTTGAAATTTTTATGGTGTACTCACAAAGACTTACTTAAAAACATTTTTAGAAATTCCAATTTCAAGTTTGGTATCAAATTAAAGCTCATTAAATCCTTTTTAACATAAGCTATTGCTCAACTCTCTAAGACTTATAGAACTCAAATTAAAGCATGTTTTAGCTTTCAGCGCACGTATAAAACGCGATAATTTGTGATTTTTATAAATTTATAACTAAAATACTACGAGATAGAATTAAAAAAAAATTATGTTCAGAACGTCAGAGACAAACAAAGTTTCAACAAAATTTGAAATGGAGAAGTTGAGTGCCATGTTGATTTGACATGGAAGGATCCTGTTATTCTTTTTGAAGTGCCATACAAGCATCATTGATTATGACTAGTGCAACTGCACGACTTTTATAGCGCTTCTCACCAAACTAAAGTTTAGTTTTCTGTTTCTACCGGTAAATAGAACTACATAAATGTACTCAATATACCAGAGACCTTCCATAAATAACGACCAACTCAATGTAGACTTCCTTTGATATTCCTGTCATTACTTCCTCCATGGCTAATCTCACGTTTAAAAGTGCACAACTCAAATTGTTATATAGTTCCTCTCCAGATTTGTTTTCCTCTTTTTGGTGAATGTAGACAAAACCCAAGAATCTAGACATGTTAGTAAACAGTACGATACTTCATTGGACCATTGTCTAATTAAATATTCGCGAGTAAATTGTTGTCTGGTTACTCGATGAGGTTAAAGTAGCTTTATTACAACTGCTTGTCTGCAAGCTTTCAAACTAATTTCTTGTCTACATATTTAGATCTGCACCACAAACCTCGCAAAGTTAATTTTTTGTTTGCACTGAAGTCAAATTAGAATTGCTCTTCGTTTTCCACCTAAAGTAGGCTTTGAACAGTAGAACGGCTAAGCACTTTAACTACATACCTTTGACTCCGTCTATCTTCCAGAAAAGCAACAGCTTTTGCACAATATTCAGCGACATAAAGAACACAACAACCTGCAGTTAGTGTGTGAATTAATAAAATAAAACAAAAACAGTTGAACCACATATCTCTCATTGATAAGTACCATACGCTCTTTTTTCTAGATACTGATAGTCTCATTTATCATAGAATACCAAAAAATTTATTTAAAGCACTAAAATAGTGATGCGATTAAAACATTTTTTTAATGGGCGAACCTTTTTATTATACCATACTTTAATTATTTAGAACCCCATAGTCAGTTATATTAGTATAAAAACTAAAATCTCAAGTGTAGTTGTAAAAACTTTTTACTTTACCAGTTAGATAAGTGTATTTAAAAAACTACTAGTAATTTCTACTCTATGTTAAGCTAGGCTTACGCAAGTATGAACTATTAAGCAAAACTAGTTTTAGTATTTTATGTTTAAATCTACAAATTAAACAACATCTACATAGAAACTCACCAAAAAATTTAACTGTTGTCGTCTCTGCAATCGTATATCAGGTTCACTTTGTGCAATACCACATTTAGTAGAACTTTGTCCTACTAAGCTACACAAATCTTGCAAACTTCCGTAGCCACATTTTTCTATACCGTCAAAAGAATTCAATTCTTCACAACTGTGATTAGGTTTAGATAGACCATATACTTTAGGACTTAATTTATAGTTCAATAAGGAACTTTCATAATTCTCGGTCATTAAATTATCGTAACTACCAACCATCTTTAATTTTCGTTTTATAGACTTTTTGTCCAAGTATTTGGTACTGGGTGTTTTAAAAATTGCCTTCATATTATCGAGTTCTAAACTTTTAGAACTATACACGGACACATTCTCAATAGAACTTGCATCTTCGGGGAAAGAATTCGTAGATGCAGTCTCAAACGATTTCTTAATAGGCACATCTACAGGACGTTCTGTAAATACTTGCCCCGTATCAATATCCCCGTTTCGACAAGTTTCTTCGTAATTTTGAAACGATCTTTTAGGATCAGGCATGGCTCTGACTGTAAGACGATTTTTGTAATAATCTATATCAGTTTTTGTACAGTTCTGTGATTTCTCTAAAGAAATTTTATGATTTTCGTAAAATGCCGAAACATTATTCAAATTACTAGGTTTGTTTTCCTTATCTTCAAAATTATTAATACTTTTGACGCATTTATAATCAATATTTTTGCATCTAATATTATTTAAATCAGAACAAACTGAGTATCCAACGGCGTTATTATTTAAATTATTTGCAGACTTATCCAACTTCTCTAATAAAAGACTAGAAGCGTCAATTCCTACAGGTCGCTTACTAGACAATGAAGGAACAATCGGTAAATGTTGCTGTGCTGGAAATTCAACCAATAATATTCTATCACTTATATTTCCACAATCGTCTCGAAAACCAATCCCAGAGTCAGAGTTACTAGATGCACTCGGTTGAGGAGAATTAGCCATAATAGGTACTAAATTATCTTCATTCCGTCCATTACTTTTAGTAGAATCTTGCAATTTGTACATACTTTGAACTAAACTAACTATATAACAAGCATTCTTCGGAAATTCTAAGCAATTTCCCATAACCATATCGGGCGTACAATTTATTTTAAAATGTTCCGCCTTTTCTATATGTACTTTATGATCTATTATTTTAGGATCAGTCATAAACACGTGACAGCTGTTTGATACTTCCACTTCGAATCTTTCTTCTACATTGTTAGATTTTTCAAACATTTTTGGTACCCAACTGTCGTTCGCATTGGCATATTGACCATTTCTGAAACCATAACAACAGATTAATTGTGTGGTAACCATAATATTATCCTAAAATAAAAATGAATTATATAATTTGGAAGTAAGTAGATCGGTAGTGCAGAGTGAGTATGTGTCATTAACTGAATATTTCTCTTTTTTCATTTCAACTATTTTTATGCTATTTTTTCTTGTAATTTTTGCCTTAAAAAGTGTACCTATCTCAAATGCCAAATTGCATCTAATAGAGCATTAAATTCTATCCAACCTTGCTAATTTAACCAGCTTTGTAACTCCTAAAATAAGTTACTCTTATAACACAAGTGAATTCTTTGGTAAACGCCGTAAGAAACTAAATAGCTCAATTTCAAAGGAACGAGTGAAGCGAAGTCCTCAATATTGCCTGCGACCGCTAGAGTACTTAATGTAGATTAAAAACTATTCTATAGATAATTATGTGTTTTTTTATTGAAATATATAAATTATAAAAAAGTATGTACCTATTAACCTTTCTATAACTTAAAATAAAATGTAAAAACAAAAATACAAAATAAAAAAATATTTACTTAAAGTAACACACGCAGGATTTGAACCTAGAATTAATTATATATGAAATTGACTTTAAATTATAAATCAAATATCTAATAAACTGTTCATGGTAGAAAAAATATTTATTTGAATAAATTATTAGAAAGAATTAACTCTATAAGAAACTGTTAATAATGGCGGATACACCCACTTCCGGTTTCTTTATCAGACCCATTTTTCAATAAAACCGAGAGAATAAAAAAAGCCAGCTTCATACCAAATTTCAAGTTACTAAAACTTTTGGGTCGAGTGTTATAGTGGGTACATCTAAACATAATGTAAATAAGATGCAGCACTCTGTATATAAACAAACCAAAAGAATATAGAGAATAGTTGTTATTTTTTACCGTATCTTGATTTCCCTTCAAGATATAGAATTTTTTTCTAAAAAAAGCTATAAGAAAGATTCGAACCTAGGATTATATATGAAATTCACTTTAAATTATAAATTAAATATCTAATAAGCTGTTAATGTTAGAAAAAAATTATTTGAATAAATTGTTAGAAGAATTATCTTTATAAGAAACTGTAAAAATAATTCGAATAATTTACATTCGTATAAAATTATATAAGAAAAACTGTTCAAAATGGCGGATACACCTACTTCCGGTATCTTTATCAGATCTATATTTTGATATAGCCGAGAGAATATGAAAATCCAGCTCTATACCAAATTTCAAGTTACTAGGACTTTTGATTCGAGAGTTATCGTGGGTACATCGTTATACACAGACAGACACAAGCACAGACGCCCAAATTTTTTTTGTCAAAAATTTTTTTTTCTGACTTAGGAGACCTTGAAACGGAAACTTTAGCAAAAAAATTTTTTTTTTAAATCGTCGCTGGCAGGATTCGAACGAAGATTATATAATGAAATTCCCTTTAAATTATAAATTAAATATCTAATAAACTGTTAATGATAGAAACAAAATTTTTTTTGAATAAATTGTTAGGAATTGTTATAAGACACACACACTCACACACACACACACACACACACACACACACACACACACACACACACACACACACACAAGATTTTTTTTTAGCTTCTTTTTCTAAACATATTTCATGAACACTATCTTCTAAAGTTTTTTTTTACTAAAAGAACATGTAGATTCCCAGGACTTGAAGTTATTGTTGCATGTCCATTTTTTCGTTTTCTTAATTTCAGCTGACTTTTCTGTAAGTTGCAAACATTTTCTTTTAATTGCAATTTACAATTCTCTTTCTTTGAAGCCGATGCTATTTTACATACTCGGCCGCAAAAACATGTATGTATGCTAGGCTCCATATGGTTAGCTGATGCCCTTGTTAACTACGCTATTGGTCGTCAAGTACATTTGATTTTGTACTTGACGACCAATGCCGACACTTAACGATATGATCACGTAGTTAAATACATCGTCAAAGATTTTAAAGCATTTGTTATTATTGTATTTTCAGAGTAAACGGCCCAGTTCCATAAAGGATTGTTAACTTTGACGATGTAGTTAACTACGCGATCAGGTCGTTAAACGTCGTGGTTGGCACAAAATCAATTGTTTTGCTGACGACATCAAATCAATAGCTATGATTTAGTTAACAACGGCGTCAGCTAACGACATAGTTAACTATGCTTTATGCAACCGGGCCAAAATCAGGAAATCTTAGTGTCCCTTCAAGAATAGACTGAGAAGACTACAATTTTTTGCTAACTGATGAGAAACCATTTCTCAAAAAGTATAAATCTGTTTGAACCTCAGTTTGAGTTCAAGTTAAAACATTTTTCGAATGTTTAACTATATAATAATACGCAATTAGTAATATTTATAAGTACGAAACCACATAAAACTTCATACGTATTCGATAACTAGTACAACGCTAGTACCTTTTATCAGTTTTAATAAGGTTCAAAATGACGCATATCTTAGCTTAACAGAAACTAACTTCACTAGTAAGTTTTAAAAAAATTTTCGTAAGAAACTCTTAGTTAAATTTAGAATTTATTATCGTTATCAATAGCAATCACAATTTCTCATGGTACTAAACTACACCTTAGACTACGTGTTTGGATGATCGTCAGCTAAATTTGAACCGATGCGACGGTTGACATTTGAGCACGTTTGTATGATGCGTTCAATACTCATGTTACATAAAACCGTCAATCGCCCTCAATTATATAACAAATTGATAGAATGAATGCCAACAGACCAGTGGCGGCTTCTCTATTAGGTCAATCGGTCAATAACCCTTTAAATAATGAATAAGAAATGTATTTTATTTACTTTAAAATTACAGAAGATTCGTGTTTAAATCAAATTATCCGCGTTTGAATTTCATAGGTTTAAATAATTTTCAATGTAAGCACAACAGATCCAAAAACTTGCGGATCTACCCGAGGCTCGCATTTAGGTATGTGTGCGCGTGTATACTATACTATACTATATTGAATCCGAGATTGAATCCGAATCGTAAATGATAGTTATTGCAGTCAAGAGTGAGACACGCATAATACAATTTTATGCGAATTAGAAAAGGACATTTCTTATCACATACGACAAATTTGCAGCCGAATTTCTTATTTGATTGATAATATTCGTTTGTAAGGAATGACAATGACTTCCACAAATTAATTGTGTATTAAGTACATATTATAGTTTTTGTTTGATAACGGCGGTAGTACAAGACAAAAAATTAATGACTAATGATAATTTAACTCTTACACTTCAAATTCGACAGACAAGTAAACAGAAAAATAAAGAAGTACATCGTAATTTTAAGGTACCTATGTATGATTTGTCAGATTGGATTTGCGGATGTGAAGTAAAAAAAATATTTTACATTAATTATGCTAAATTAAAAACTGAACTGGAAATTATATATGATCGAGAAGGTTTTCGTCATAATATAGGAGCTGTTGTAATGCTTCAGCTATTTATAAACAATAACCTTTGCGAGACCTTTTCGGAATGTAAAATTTCTAAAACTATGACTATTAATTGTTGAAAGTGAGCGATGTTTCTCTATGTTAAAAAAAATTTTGAAACATTTCTACGCAATTGACCATATTCAAGCGTTTTTTTGGACTTCAGGTTTAACATTTTTGAGTTGGTAAAACTGATAAATTTTAAATCGCCCTCAAAAAATAAAAACTTTTATTGGTTGTCAACAACGACCTCTCTGATTGATGGGTCATAATGAATTCCAGTGATTTGTCAAATCGGGTTGGTAGCAAATATGGACAAAAAGATTTGGTTGTTATCATGAAGTTATTGTTGCTACCAACCCGATTGAAATTTTTATTGAAAACATTGTAAATTTTAATGAACTTGTCTCGGAACTTGTTATCTGACCATTTTGCTAAATGTAAAGATAGACGAATTGATTTTAAATATAAATCACTTTAATGTAAGAATTTTTTGGATTTTTGCGATAATTGCGTTTTTTATATTTTAAAAGTAACCCTCTTATATGATTGACCACCAGCCGCCACTACAACAGACAAACTTATTTTCGTAAACTACGTGCTATGTTGCAACGATTATTTCTAGCAAAAGAACAGGTAAAGATATGGCGAAAAGAAGCAAATCATTTGTTTAGTTTTGCCGTCTATTTTTGATAAAATTGCTTTGGGAAATGGAGTACTCGACCATCAAAAACTGGTAGCCGACATCACGGAAGAAGTTATCCTGGGAATGGACGTTATAAAGAAGTATGGGTTCCATTTGAGTATGAAGAACGATGTCCTGAAGATCGACAACGAAGAAATTCCTTTTCATTCGTCAGAGAAGGCAGCCGTGCAAGTCTTATTGAGCGAAAATGTGATTCTGCCTGGAAGGACTGAAAGTGTGGTGATGGAACGCCTAAATGGAAATGTCCGAGAAGGCTACATTCGCGTTATTGAACCAATGGAGGGCGACCTGATAAAAAAGAGACTACTGGTTGGCACAATATTAGTACGAGTGAAAAATACGGTGCCAGTAAGGATCTTGAATTTCAACTCAGATCCAGTAACGTTGGAAAAGAAGACCGTGGTAGGCCAATGAGCGCCGCAGTATCACAAATTGTGAGATATGTGAATTCTAGTGAAGATACGTCACCGAAGAAGTGCTCACAACATCTAATGGACATTCTTACTTCCAAATGCCAAAACCTCAGCCAAGACCAGCTATCTACAGTTGATCCAGCAGAATCAAGATGTGTTCGCGCTGGAAAGGGCGCGCAAGTCCTACTTTGAATCGAATTATTTTGAATTATAGAAATAACCACATCCTAATTTTTTGATGTGTTGCTTATTAATGCTTATTGTTGTATACGTATATAAATTTGCAGAAAATTCAGAATTGCACTTCATTGTAAAAAAAACGACTTTAATTAGCTGCCGTTGACATACAGCATCGTGGCGAGCAAGCCAAACTTTGAATCAAATTATTTTTAATTATAGAAATAACCACATCCTAATGTTTACTTTCCTATAAAAAAAGTATAGCTATCGCAATTTTTTTAAAGAATTTTACGTTTCAAGGTCTCCTGAATTAGAAAAACGTATTTTTGATAAAAAAATTTTGGGTGTCTGTGTGTGTGTCTGTGTGTAACGTTGTACCCACGATAACTCTCGAACCAAAAGTCCTAGTAACTTGAAATTTAGTATGGAGCTGGCTTTTCATATTCTCTCGGTTCTATCAAAAGATAGATCTGATAAAGATACCGGAAGTAGGTGTATCCGTCATTTTGAACAGTTTTTCTTATATAATTTTGTACGAATGTAAATTATTCGAATTATTTTTACAGTTTCTTATAAAGATAATTCTTCCTAACAATTTATTCAAACAACTTTTTTTCTAACATTAACAGTTTATTAGATATTTAATTTATAATTTAAAGTGATTTCCATTATATAATCTTGGTTCGAATCCTGCCTGCGACGATTTTTTTAAGAAAAAATAAATAGCCGGTTGCACAAAAGTCTGGTTAATTGGCGATTTACTAATCGTTTTTAATACAAACATATCGCTTCAAAGTGGTTTTATGACAAAATAACCTTATAAAAATACATTTCTTCATCATTCCTTATAGGAAAGTCGTGTGGTGGCCACACCAGTTTTTTTGATATTGTGTTTATTAATGCTTATTCTATTCGTACAATATATCAATTTGCAGAAAAATCAGAATAGCACGTCATCGCGAAAACACGACTTTAATTACTTGCCGTGGACATACAGCATGGTGACGCGCAAGCCCAACTTTGAATCAAATTATTTATAATTATAGAAATAACCACAACCTAATTTTTTGATATGTTGTTTATTAATGCTTATTCTATAGGTATGTTAATTTGCAGAAAAATCAGAATTGCACGTCATTGCAAAAAATAAGCGTTAATGCAGAAAATGGTTTTAACTATGAGGATCGTTAAAATTTTTTTTTCAAACATTGACAAATATTGCTTGTTTTTATTATTTAGTAACAATATTGAAAGATATATCACGGTTTAATAGTTCTAATTCGTTATTAAGATGAGAAACTAGAAATTAATTTTTATGGCTGAAATTGCAACCAAGCCAAGGTTTAACGGAAATTCATTTTCGTACCAAAGTCAAGTCAAGTCAGTAAAGTAACCAACATTTTGAACGTGCCTAGACCGTACGTAGTGAAAACAAGTCGGAATGGCGCAAAAACTCATTTCATTTCACAACAGAAATCCCGACTAGTTCCAGCAAACCAGAAAAAATAATAAAGATTGAGTTAGCTACTGTGGGAAGGCCCATACTAAAAAAGAGGACACAATGCGGAAGAACAATCATTTAACCTAAAAGATAGGATTTTTATTGTTTGATAATGTTGATTTTTCCATACATCCATTTGTTTAACTTTTGTCATTTATTCATAATCTTTATATTAGGTTTAATTTGAATTATTTTTATTGGCTTTTATTATTGTGTGACATCTAAATTCTAAAACAAATGAATGACAGGTTTATGTTAAAAATGTGTTGTTTAACTATAAATATCCTGCAAACATATAAAGATTTAATATCTAATATTAGTCGTGTTCTTTTCAACACTCAACTTATCTGAACGAAACTTTAACTACATCAGAACTGATCTGATTCTTAACAAAGTTTAGCGTTTTCAAAAAAACAGCTGAAGGTATAAAGGTTATATTAAGCTATACTTACAGTGATCCAAAAATTTCTTGGCGCTCGAGGGGTAAGGACAAAGTAGCAAAGATCAGTTGTGGTGTAGTTATATTAAATTAAAAAAAACACTTCTTATGTTGCCGGATCTGATCAGAGTAGCTTAGATCTTGTCGGTCAATTAAAAACATATGAAAAGAACACAACTATTACCTATAGAAAAAAACTGGTATTTTAATAAGTACAGTTATAAACTCGGATTTGAACTTGAGAATGCTTGGAGAAAAATTGTAATAAGAACTAGAATGCTAGAAGCTATGATAAATCCAACTCAGACATTTTTTAACTCCTTATTTGTAGTACTGTCATAAATAGATGCAAAAACTGTTTATATGCTGTACAGTTACATTAGAATTCTGAATAAAACTAGAGTCAAAAGAAGAAATAGAAAACGTTAGAGGTAGATGCATCACACATGGTTAGATGTATGAAATTGTTGGATTTAGGACTTGCCAGTGATCAAACCATCAGTGGTTCAAGTGTGTTCTTGAAGTAGAAGAGAAATGCATTAGAATTTTTTTTTAACCATATGAGCCAAGTCTGTTATTTGTAAAGTTAATATAATGACATATAACGAAAGAAAAAAAAAACACATATTCTTGGATCTAAACTATAAATTGTGAACGTGTTAAAAAACATTAGGTTATTAACGTAGAATTAAAAACGAATATCAAATTTAGGTATACTAACCTCACATTATCAATAGCGCGATTATCACAAGTTGCACTTGTGACTAAACCAAAATATCGTAAATCTTTATCGATTGAAGAACTAACGTATACAACACGGCTGGTTGGATAAATGGCTAATATTTGATTGGAAGCATTCTTCAAAGTTAAACAGGATGGAAGTATTGTCATTAAAATTGTTGTAGGTGTACGTTTTTCTTGTCTTAATTTCCTAATGCAACTACAAACTGTTTGCAATCGGGAACTTGGTACAAGTTGCTTTGGCATTTCGATAGTTCCTAAGTAACCAACAAGCGCCTTATATTCAACAGGATCTTCTTCACCGTCAATAGGCAGCAAGCCAGATGGGCCTTTTACAGGCACATTGTCTTGATTTTCTATATTTTTGTTACCTTCACTTTGTATCCTCATAACTTTTTTAGTTGGACTATTAAACCCTAAACGATCATTAGCACTACTACTAGCTTCATGTTTATAGTGCCTAGTTCTAGGCCTATGCATGTATTTTGGCTTACGGTTGTTTATCATTCTACCTAAATCCATATCCTCATCACTACTATCAGAATAATAATTTTCGGCAATCGTCATTTTAATTGGTCCTATGCTATTTCCAATGAGATTAACCACTGAATCATGAGTACTTTTCGATACAGACATGCCATTTACGGATATTAAAAAGTCGCCTGCACGAAGGCCCGCTTGGTCTGCAGGTGAATTAGAAACAATACAAGATAGGATACAAGGCTGTTGACCAGAAATGGTAAATCCAAACCCACTAGGTCCTCTGATCACTTCCACAGTACGAATTCCATAATTAGGTCTTTTTTTCCTTCGTCTGCTGGGATGCATTTTTGAAGATTTTTCTTTAATTACCAAAAACCACGAAAATTTAAATATCTAAACAAAACAAATACCAACACACGTCACTAAACGCTATTGTTGCGATTTTTAAATGGCCGTTAATACAATTGGTATGCGTATAGTAGCGTCCTCTACTAGAAAGTATGTGCATTTTTTATAAACCTTATAATAAAAGCCGCTTTTATGAACGCCCTACTTTCTAAAAATTCTAAGCATTTTTGCCTAAAGCTGATTTTAAATCTGTAAAGCAAATCCACACCATTAACCTTATGGTAGGTTACGTAATTATTTAATGTAGAGTTTTATTATCTTAGATATTAGTAAAGGAAAGTCGATCAAAACTCTTACCTACAAGTCAAATCTTACGCAAATAACGATTTTTTAAAATCTTTTTTTTTACTATTTATTAATTAACTATAATTAAAAAATTGATTTCTTCGTTTAACTTATATTCTACTCAGGTCCTGTGAAAAGGAGGCACAAGAACTCATATCTGTGACGGGCCTCGTGCTTATGCGTCTCATTTTGCCACTATTCCACTTCATTCTAATATTTAGTCGAAAAGTACGTCTCAAGACATAGACATACATTCAAAAAAGTTAAATTTTAACCCAAAAATCTAAATGAACTGCTACAACCACAAAACTTGTCTAAGCCGACAAATTATTGTAAAAGATAAATTAAGAACACATAAGAAAAATTCTATTGACAATCAGCCCTTTTATAATTTTTGCGCCACCTGGCTTTCAATAGTGTAAGATTGTTATTTGTAAAAAAATGTAGCTTTTAGACATTTTATAATACTTTTTGTTGCGCTACCTGGCTCACAGTAGTATAACTTTTTAATTTTAATAACTTCACCGTTAAATCAGCATCTACTAGAGATTACACTCTAAGTGTAAATATGGCCGACGAGACCCCGTTCTTAAAGATACTTTATTTATAAACAAATATTTATACGATTAGAACTATACGTAAGATATTAAATTTAACGATATTTAAGAATAACACTTACATTAATTTATATATCACTTATTACTATCACTCAAATAATAATGTCCGCGGATAACTTCTGCTTATCTAAATCGGTATTTGTTTGTATTAAAAGCATGTACACTTATTTATCTTAAAGCACGCGTTAAACACTTAATTTATTTTAACCCGACAAAGGCTTCGTAACTTCCGACTTCGAAAAACTGACCTCAGCTTTTTATAAATTTTTGTTGTTTGTCGAGAATTTTCTACATCCTTCAGTTAAGGTCTTAAAGTTGACAATTACTTCAAGAACGTTTCAATATCTAGTACTGATCCCGTTTAATCAAACTTGTTTATCAGTTGTCTTAAACTTTCTCGAGATATGTTGGTATTATAAGTAACCGATTATTAAATAAAGTTATTGCAGCTTGGTACAAAATTTCTCCAATTCTGTAACACTTTACAATTTAAATTTGTAACAATATTTGAAAGATGATGGGAATTGTTATTTATTAGATCAGTTTGTTATATTATAAAACAATTATCCAGTCAACAAAGGTACATAATAAATATATGTATGTTTTATAAACATCGATACTTAAACTATTGCAGTTACGTATCATGCATATAGCTCATTTTGCCTCATATAGAGTACAAAGTAATGTATACTGTATATTTCTAATGAATATAATCGATACATTAGTGAAATATATTAAATATTCTACTACAAATTATATATCCGAGCTTATTGCAAATATAGTACTTTGGCATTCCATAATGTCTATAAACAATAATCACACTGACAAAAAAATTCACTCCTGGTTAGTAAAAATTTATTATTCCTAAGTAAAAAGCTAAATGAAATAGAGGACAGGTGTACGGTTTACTAACTATTAGTAAAAAAGAGTTTATAATACTGTTTACTTACCATTCCTATTCCAGAACTAAGTATAAGCAGAAAGTATATATTAGCCATTATAATTCTGTTTACTAACAGTTAATGAACTTGTGTACTAACTGCAACAGTTTAGAACTTTTGTCATTAATATACTTTATTTCTATAATTAATAAGTATAGTTTGTAGCTATTAATCAAGATTTGTACTGTGAGTACTTCAATGTTTGATTTCCGTTATTATACTGAATACTTACCGTTAATAAACAAATGTACTGTCACAGATAAATATTTTACTAATTCCAATCAAATTTGATATTTGTCACTCGACGTCTCACAAATTTGAGGATTTGAAATTATACATATTATAATAGATACATTAAAATTAAAGCATATAATTTTCAAATTTGTTTTATTGAAAGAAGTACTATTATATAAAAAACAAAAAATTTAAGTAAAAACGAAATAGATAACAATTTAAACAAAAATAAGATATGCAAACAAAATAATACATTCAAGCATAAACGATATACATAAACAATAAAAAATAATTGTGAACAATGGGTATAATATTATCATTATCTTTAAAAATGGTAGATACCTCGCACATATTCTAAAAAATTGTAAGTAATATACTTAGAATCTTTAATGGATGAAATAATCACATGTTCTGAGAACACAATTTCAGTAGTAGTAAGAATACATTTTTTGTGTTGGTATCAATAACTTCATAGGCGTAAAAATGTTCATTAAAATCAAGAACTTTTAATTCCTTATGAACGAATAAAATTTGATGGAATACATTTTCGATTATTTCAGTAATTTGTTACAAGCTTTTTGGTTTTACGAACCTTGCACGACCAAACTCGCAATAGTCGGAGATGGGGAGGTCCACAATAAATATATAAAAGATGTTTCAGGGCGCCAGAGCTGATCCAAAGCAACACTTCCGTTTCGCTCACAACAGAACGGTTCAAAACTTGTAACACACTAGAAGGTTCGTAATCCCTCTACTCGGCTGTTCGAGTAGCCCAAATTAGTTCGTAGGGAACAATAACCACAAGAGAGAGAATTAACAAATTTAATCACTTTCAGATTATAATTAACATCTATCACAGTTTCATTTATAGTAATCAAAAAGTCGCTATACATCGAATTCGGAGATACTAAAGACTAGAAGAATTCGCAATAATCATTAACAACGGTATTAACCTTTGATTTCGTAACAAGTAAATTTATAGAATTATAGAAAAGATTTAATACGTAGATGCCTACAGTATCGGCAACCCACCACACACAATTACAATAATTCGAAGTAAATGTCCTTCATCTACACACAGTACGCGATACAGTAAATTCAATGATCGTAATTACCTATTGGTAGCTACACATTATATGCATTCACGAACGTTAATTTGAGTCCAAAAGTTTGTGAGTAATTTTTCGTGACAACGATATACATAAGATTAATTAAAATAACTCACCCAAACTTCAGCATCCACTAGCCCGAAGAAAAACGTTTTTCCCCTTCAGTGGCCTGTAATAAACATTAAACACGAATCGTGTCACACACCAACTCACAAAGGATAATTAGGCTAAAACAATTCGTATTAATAATTCATGAAATCTATATAAAAAAACCGTGCATCGACTACTGTATGTAGCGAATCCAAACAGGTGGCTGATAATACAATTAACGTCGACCCTTGGTATTCAACAGTACTTCTGTGTATCAAAGCAGATACGTAGTAACGTATAACAGGTGGCTGATGATCCAGTCGTGTCATCCACGTGTAGAAATATTTGCCCCGGGAAGGATTAGCGAGACCCCGTGTTCGTGGCGTGGAAACCGCCTTCCGACAGCGCACGTGTACGGTAACGTGATTGCTTAATAAGAATTATTATTCAGATATCCTCCTTATCGAAAACGTACAATGTTCGAAGTGGAGGAAAAAAATGGCTGTTAAAATGAAGAAAGAATTACGAACGAATTTTAATAAACGACTGTAATAGCTTACCCTGTAACGCTTCAAATATTCTATATAATTAATCTAATTATAATTGGATTTCCATTCTTCCGGATGGTATCGGATACAAGCAATATTCAACACGCCCAGGCCATTTTATGTAATTCACCGTATGACGATTTTCCGTCAAATGACAACCACGAGAAAACGATCGGTAGAGGGCGTCAAAACCCGAATCTAATTTCAAGTCAATATACACAGTCGTACGTAATACGAATTTCGTACGTAACAAATTATTCCAAACAATGACGAATGCACTTTTTTAATAATAATTACTCTTCCCTGCGTAAATATTACATTATTTATCGTAAAGTGTTTTCACAAGTAAACATTTTCTTTAAAGTTTTTATATATGTCAGCAAAAGTGTCATGATTGGTAATAGGTATAATTGTGTGTGCACTAATATCACATTCAATCCTATTTTTTGTTTTCGTAGTATGTTCAAAGCCTCTCTGTTCCAGAAATCTGGAGCCAAATTTCAGTTGATCTTTAACAGCAAGAGTGTGTGTTATATTAATTCTAGATGACACAACATTAACTGCCTGCTTTGATTGTCTATGTTTTGATTCAAAACGTAAGGTTGACAATTGATTCAATGAACCAACAGTTCTTATGATTGATGTATAATGAACTAAAATGTGGTGCTTTGACTTGAGGTTTAATTTAAACAGATCGTGATTATAGCTTGTGACGTGCATAAACGAGGTTCTGTAGTAAGGAGCAAGTTTGATCTAATCCAACAAAATCAAATTCCGAAGAAAGCACTATTGCAAGTATTTTTCTTAATAAAGTATACAATTCCCAGTGTTTATTATTATTTTAAATTAATAAACCATAAATAATACCAAAATATAAAACAAGAGATTTCTTTTCAGCGCAGCTCATTTTAATTTTCCTTTTCCTCAGATTATCCAAAGAAATTAAAGGTGGTTTATTAATGTTTTGCTTTCCATAATTAAAATACTCTAATTTCGAATTTAAAACTTCAACAGACATATTTTTTTCAACCAAAACAAACTGATATAAAATTTCTACAATATCAAATACAGCCACTCCTTCAAAAATTTCATGAGAAATATCCACCGAAAAATTTTCAGATACATCAAAGAATTAATGTTGTTCCAAATGCAAAATTCTCTAATACCAGTGAGTTACATATTTTTTATTACTACATCATTTTCATACTGTGATTTCGTTCGCAATAATCTTTTTTTTTCTGTCAGTTGAAATTCCATCTCTTTTCTTGGACATTTACAGAATCGGCAGTAAAATTTAGAACGGAAGGATTCTGTAAACCCCAACAGAGTATTTTAATAATAATAAAAATAAATTAGATGATCCAAATTCTTTCAGATCAGAATTATGAAAGAGCAAACATAAAAAAATATTTTCCAGTTGCGACTGATATTTGATAGGTATAGCGGGAATAGAACAATAGACAGCTGATATTTTATGCCACACATGTTTTGATTCCAGAAGATACTCCAAATTTACAGCATGAAATACCATAAATAATAACTCAAGACATATGCTAGACTCACAATTGTACGTCTTCTCATTCACAATCACATAATATATTGGTTTCTATGCCACATGAACCAACTGCAGCTCCAAATGGTTGAAGGGAAATTCCAAGTTCTTCGCGTTTCAATGCTCTTTTTTGTAGGATGTCATTTACTCCCGCCAAATCCTAAAAGAAAATGCATCGTTATTTTTAATAAAATATAACTTTAGAACAATTATTTTAAAGTAGAAAATTAAAAAAAGTACACGTCTTACAACGAAGCAAGATACTTCAGACGACGAAAATAAAGCAAAGATTCAAGTACCCAAAGTACAATCAAAGAATCATTTTGAATACTGCATACAGAATCACCCCTGTTAGTTGAAAATTCTAATGCGCATCTAACAATCTAACATTAGAATGAACTAATATACATAATTTCTTTGATTCACAATCCAATTAAAAAATGGTGTAATATAGGCGCGATCGTCAGATAAATACTGCTGAGTTAGTTTTACGTCATTTTTGGCAAAGTTGATTTTTGTGTATAAGCAATTTTTTAATTACAAAATTGAAAATGACTTACAAAAATGTATTAAGTACATACCTATAAATATGCTTTTATAATCAGCCAACCCCCATGCTTCCAAAAGATCTTCACATTCCATTTTAATTTACGTCGTGGTAGATTGCAATTGAAATTTTATACACACACAGTAAAGTATCCGTAAGCACAAAAACGCTGAATCATACGTTACATTTGCGCATACAAAAGTGCTTGTTTCATCAGCTTGTTCTCATTATCATGCGCAATAAAAATAGCCGTTTAATTAGTTAATTGTAATTTAAACACTAGTATACAGTTATAACTAGAGCAAACATTTTACCTACCATTAAAAAAAATATTATAAACACTAGTTCAACAGTAGCAACTTTCTATATGGCTTACCAATAATAAATAGAAGTAACAATTAGTATTCAGTGTACTTGTCCCTAAACAGCAATTGTATGAACTCTTTTTTAATTGGGATTGTTAACCAGATCATTAGCAGTTATCGATGACTTTATTTGTAGCAATTTGCAAGTTGTAGCAAAATATTTCACTTAGAACGTTTTTCTCAGTGCATTAACTTTAGAAAAATACTAATTTTGTAATGTAATGATACTGTTTGTGTTCAATAAATTAAAAAATAATCTGTGTATTAATGTGCAAAGTCGATACTCTTTGTGTAGTTACTCGGTTTATATAGACGTTTTTCTAAAGTGTTGTTAAGCATTTTTGATGTAGAGCCATTATTACTTAATTACTCATTAAATAGTCACGACTGTGTTTAATACTTTCTTAATCTATATCCTTAAGAAAAAAATATTCTGAAAAATGAAAGTAAAATATACTTTCTAAGTTACTCGAACATGACCATTCTTCAATATAAGTGTTAATTCAAAAGAAACGCTCGTCAACCAACACAATAAGATAAACGAAACAATGTATAAGCTTTTAACTCAAAAATAAAATCGAAGTATTTATTTATTATTTTAAATACTTTGTATTTATTTATTATTTTAAATACTTTGTATTACCAATATACAAATAAAAAACCGGTATTCTTATGCTAAATTCAATTAATCATAACATTAGATTTAGGCAACCATATGGTGCAAATAATGTAAACAAAACTTTTTCATTAAAATAAATATAATAAAATGTAACGGTATTTCAAAAAACCAATACTTAAAAGTAATTTTTACATCACTGTCACTATAATAGGTATTTACTGTCCACACTTTTTGCTTATCTACAGTGGTATTTATTTTCACTTGATACATTTTTATTTATCTTAGCACACTGGCACACACGTTAAACACTTTATTTATTTACACCGACAAAGTCTTCTCAACGCTTCCAACTTGATTCGAAAAACTAACTTGATCTTCCTTTGAATGCTTTTTATATTCTTACGTTATCTGTTTTGAGAACATTTCGGTAATTACCTAGAATCAACTTGAATGATCTCGAAGCTTCTATGCATTTCAATTCTTAATGAACCGGTTCCTTTCTAACATAATATTATTGTGCTACTTATTGTTGTAGGTATCGATATAAGCATAATATAAGTCTTAATTTCAATCAATTTTTAAGTAATAAAAAATCTAGAAAAATAGTTAAAAACGTCATTTTTACGTTTATTAAGGTAATGTAATACGATTAAGGAAAAAATGTTTATATCGTGCAAAAAATAGCATTACGAACATTAAGGGCTCTACCGGTCTTAGATAATATTGAGGACTTCACTTAGTCCGCGAACATTGTCTTTGACCGACCAAAAGCTCTAACTGTTCTTAATACTTAATATACTATTTTAGAAGATTTACCGATGAAAAAAATTGAATATATTTACAGAAAACTCAGATACATTTAAATTTAATTCAATTCATACACTTTCTCGTAGGAAGTTGTAAAAAAAATAAAATTATAGAAGATTGTAGTTCTTATAGTAATAAGTAGAAATATTTTTACCAGGGTTACTACAATATTTTACTTACAGGATTAACTACTTATTCTTTATTATATGTAGGAAATATGCCATGCAGTTAGTGTTTTTTATACATTTTTTAAACCAAATTGACATTCAGTTGTACAAAGATATACTATAAATAAAAATAATGTTAAAATAGATATTGTGTCGCTAGTAAAGTATGTATACAATAAATATTAGTTTGCTAAACGTACTTTTTTTTATTTGCTTGATTCTGTTTTACTATTATCTGTTATGTTATGATGCATATTATTAAATTTACCGATAATAATTTCATCTTCATCATCACTCGGATAATCTAGAACAAACGTAATAACAAATAAAATTGATTTCTAATATAATACAAAAAAAATCTTACCACATTGCTTTGTTGTTTCTCTAATATCAGGTTCAAAACGAAAATATGTAGAATCAATATCGCAAAACGGTGGAAATTCTTGTAAAGGATGTGGACTTAATGATAAATTGCTTGCTCTCATTGAATTCTTTACTATAGATTGAGTATCACTGTTTCGTCTTTTTCTAGATAAATTTGAATGATAAAATAATACTCAGTACATTCTTACTTACATTGGTTTTAACGGAGAAATATGTCTACTAAGAATTTTAACAAGAAGCAGAGTTCCTATAAAAACAATTATTATTACACAAATAATCACCAGCCACAGTGAAAGATTCGATATGGCATTTGGTTCTTCATAAACAGACAGAGAAATTTGGTTCAAAAACTTATTTGCCAACTGATTCCACATTTTCTTTAAATTGTCAGAAGACAGTTCGTAATTCGTAGTATTAGGTTTTTCGTATAAAAATATCGGAACTGAAAAACGTACTTTAACACATGTACTGCTCTTCGGCCACTCATAAGGACAACTGATTAACTTGTTAATATGTACGTTTAATTCTCTATAAAGATAGCTACAAGATGAGTTCAGAAAAACATTTTCAACACTTACGTGATATTCTCTCGGACATGAATATTTTGTACGGCGCAGTATTCGGTTGCCATTAGAGCTATAGCAGTTTTAATCTCATTTAGAGCAGTTTCATTTTCAAAATCATTTTGATTACGACCGGATACGTTTCCCGTAAAATAAATATGATCTGTTGCAGATGGAGTAGGCCAAGTTACTTCAACTACAGGTGTTACTGTTGTAACCACTACCCCTGCGTTACAAAGAATAATTAGAACAGTGTTATCAAGTATTATCTTCAAAAATTTAACTTTCAACACAGTATAAAGTTTACAAACCTTCTCTTTTATAAAAAAGAAAAAAACCTTTTTTCTTAGCTTCATTTATTTTTAGAACACGGAAACTCATAATAATACTAACAGAATCAATTATATACTTTTTAACGCTTTTTAAGTTGTGAATAAATACTTTTCCAGTATTTTTATCGTTTAAAGTAGTACCTAAAAAAATTATATTTAAACAACTTTTAATCGATTGTAATTGCTTACCTGCTTTTATAACAAGAAAGTCGCCATTTTCACTATTTAAATCCAAGTCTGTAATAATTACAGATATTGTGTAACCAAATTCTACTTTAACAATCAACGTTTTATTTTCTTGAGGATACGGTTGAGGAAAATTAGTAGAACTCCAATTGTAATTATTTTCATCATTAATAAATACTTCATCCATTATTGAAGTGGGTGTTGTCACTTCTTGGCCACTAACTGTAAGATTAGTTTTCTAATATTTGCTACTTTGATTTGTTTTAATACCATCATCAACTAAAACGCAGATATAAAATAAAATAAGAACATTTTCTAGCTTTAAACGCATCTTCAATAAACATAAAAACTATTTCACAATATCATGGACTCACTACGTTTGTTATCATATTTAATAAGGATTATCTATTATTATTTACAAAAAGATTAATGTCTTGATTAGATAAATTGAATAAAGAATTAACGTCACATTAACCATTGGTATTTTAAAAAGCAGTAATAATACAGTTTTTCTGAGTTTAATTCAATTTTTGATGTACTATATTACTATATAAGTACAAACCGTCTTATATGAATTAGTACATGTCTTATCTCAAAATGTTTTTAATAAAATCACCTTGTAATGGTTTCTTATATGTAGATCATTTGTTTTTATTGTTAACAAACACAACCTATCATTTTTTTGTTAAAAATGTACTGTTTACGTTTTGTAATATAACAAATAAATTTATCGATTTAGAAATTATTTTTGAATATTTCTTAACTTAAAGCAGATTAAGTTACATCTAAAATATCTGCCAACATATTAAACATGTTTTCTGTGTTATAATTTGTCAACTCTTTTGTATTATGTTCAACTTTTTATATTAATTAAGACTTAGAATATGTTGGATAATATATTCATGAACTCGGTATATAATAAAATGAAGTTGCGCACGCATATAATGGTGTAGTAATGTGCAACGTGACGTATATACTCTTGTGTAGTTACTCGGTTAACATAGACGCTTTTCTAAAGTATTGTTAGGCATTTTTGATGTAGAGCCATTATTATTTAATTACTCATTAAATAGTCACGACTGTCTTTAATAGTTTCTTAATATATATCCTTAAGAGGTTATGGGCCCAGGATATGTTTTGATTAATGCGCAAATATAGATTCGTGTTTTATTATCAGGCAGACATTTTTTTATCTGTTATTAAAGAAGTGTGAAGTGCCGTAAAGAAAATGATGTCAGAAAGTGTTAATGTGGCAGTAATGAGTAAGTTCGATGGTAAGAATTATCATCAATGGAAATTCCAGATAAAGCTAAGGGCTAAGGGAATTTACGAAGTTACAACGGGTGACACATCAAGGTCAACGGACGCCACTAAACCGGAAGAAGTAATTTCATGGGACAAGAAAGATGCATTAGGTATGTGCATTATAACTGCATTGATGGATTATTCCCAAATTACGCTTATTGAAAATTGCGAAACCTCGCAGGAAGCAATAAATAAATTAGACGCCATTTATTTGATAAAGCCCGAAGGAAGGAATGATTCAGTGCTGTAATCACGAGAATTTTAAGTACTTTACCAGCAAAATTTGGTAACTTTAGACAAACGTGGCTTTCAATCGATGAAAATAAACATACAATTAGTAACCTCACCAGTCGCCTAATTGATGAAGAAATGCATTTAGGTAGGTCTGAAGAAGCAGATAACGCATTTGTGGCATCTTCAAGTTTGAAACCTAATAAACCGAAGAAAAAGTTTTTGGTGACTTGCTATAATTGTAGCAAGAAAGGTCATATCTCAAGAAACTGTCGTGCTCCACGAAAAAATGCTCAAATGCAATCTACGCATACAACTTCGAATTGATTAAAGACGACGTCAGCGATACGACGACACAAAGTGAATGGGTCCTCGATAGCGGTGCATCTCATCATATGTCTCTAAATAAAGAGTTATTTGTTAACTTTAAAGAAGTTGAAGAATGGTCCGTCAAATTAGGCAATGACGAGGCAATGTAAAAGGAGCAGGAGATATTAAAATCCAGCGTTTTATAAATAAAAAGTGCGTTAAAAGTGTTATCAACGAAGTTTGGTGCGTCCCCGGTCTTCCAACGAATTTATTTTCTGAAGGTACAGTGACACAAAAAGGAATGAGAGTAGTAAAAGAAAAGCATAAAGCATATATTTATGAAAATGACTTACTGAAAGCGTGCGCAATTCGCGAATCAAATAACCTGTATAAACTTTTGTTTCGTACAAAAATTACCAGGAAGTTAATTCCGTAGAAAGTGATAGTGTGAATCGTTGCATGAGCGTCTGGGACATGTTAATATAAAAACAATTTGTGAAATGGCAAAAGTGGGTGTGATATAAGGAATAAACTTAAGTGATAAACAAGATTTTGTGTGTGAAGGTTGTCAATACGAAAAACAGCATAAGTTAGCATTTAAAAGAAGTCAGTCAAGAAATTTGCAACCAGGCGAATTAATACACAGTGCGGACCTATGCAAACACCATCCGTGAGTAAATGTCGTTATTATATCCTTTTCAAGGACGATTGTACTGGATTTAGAGTAGTTTATTTTATTCAAAATAAATCGGATGCTTTAGATTGTTGTAAACGTTACGTACAGTTTTGCAACAACAAATTCGGTTACAACATGAAATCTCTACGTGTTGACAATAGCACTGAATACACGAACCAGGAATTCAAACAATTCCTAATACAGAAAGGAATACAACTCGAAACCTGTTCACCGTATACGCCTGAACAAAACGGGAAATCAGAACGAGAAAATCATACCATAGTTGAAAGTGCCCGGTCAATGCTATACACTAAAGATCTGCCATTGTATTTATAGGCGGAAGCCATTAACACGGCCGTGCACATTCTAAATAGAACGCCAAACTCAACTAGCGCAAATTTGACTCTGTTTGAAAAATGATACCATAGGAAACCAGTGCTGAAACATGTTAAAGTGTTTGGAAGTAAAACCTTCATGCATATACCGGATAATTTGAGAAGAAAACTTGAAACGAAAAGCAAGAAATTAATATTGATAGGATATCAAAATGATTCAACGAACTAGAAATTGTTTTATCAAATCACAAAAAAATTAAAAATATCGCGTAACGTAACGTTCAATGAAAATAAGGAAGTCGTACTCCCAAGAACGAATGCTGTATTAATTCCAATCAACGAAGACGCAATAGAAGAAATTCAGGATAAAAACGTTGAACATGATAATCAAAATGGTGAAGTAGAAAATGCTATTTTGAATAACCACACATATCAGTTACAAAATCGGAATAGTATACATTAGTGATGCGACAGACGTCTGCTTCTGCTTCCGCAACTGCAGAAGTTCTGTACTTTTTTTGACATCCGTTTCTGTTTCCGTAACTTTTATAACGGAAATTTGAACGGAATTTTACGACCGTAAAAAGAAAGTCCGCATACGTTAGAGCACGCGTGGGAGAGGTGTTCCAGTCAATCTCAAGTGAAGCGGGCGCGTGCTTTTGTCACTTGCAACACGTTTGTGTACATACTTTTTTTGATTCATTATAGTCAGGGCCGCGTTTACCACTAGGCCCGTAGGCAAACTTTAAAATCAACATTCAAATGTAAGAAAAATGTTAGCAAGCCAAAGCTAGCTTTATTATTTCAAACCACATATTTCTTGTTGTTTATACGTATAAACAAAATATGAAATATTTTCAAGTGGCGAAGATTATTTAGTCTACGTTTACATTACACATGTTCCCAGAAAACATTTTTCGCAAATGAAAACGCTGATTTTACAAAAAACTGAAGATAAGTTCTTTGTTCAATTTAGTTTTACAATGGTTTTACATCATTCATTTTAGTTGCATAGTTGCTTAACTGGATTATTTAGTCTATGTTTACGTTACACATGATGGCACGAATCCGAGGAAATATTCGTGGAAAATAAAAACGCCACTCAAACAGCTAAAGAAAGATTAAGTGCATTGTTTGAATGTAGTTTCATTGTTTTTTGTTCGAATATTTCATTAGCCATACCCTTGATTTAAGTTTTTATGACCACATTACATCAAGCAGAGACGAAACCTGATACTTTAGAACAATTCCAAAACTTGGCAAGAAAATTACGTGATGAATTGAAAAATGCAAAACTTAGAGAACTGACCAAAGACGACAAATACATAATTGCGACGTATTTAGATCAGCGATATAAATCTCATTTTTTCACCAGCATCACTACGGAGCAGGTAGAGTCAAAAATATTAATATGACTATCAGCAGAATCAGTGAATCCAAAGGGTTGCATTTGTGATGACGGCGTACCTTCTCCCAGAAGGCGCCGAACCCAAATTGAAAATGGAGTCTAACCTACGTCATCATCTATGATGAATTCATCGTTACAAGTGTAAGAATCCATGTTAAGTATGAATGAAGGCCAGCAAGACTTGATTACAAATAACGAGAATGACAATCTACTTTTGGAGACACAGTCATAACTACAAGAGTACAAAAAAAACGATTCCCTTTGCATGGAGATCCCCTTATGTCGTGGAAATTAAATTCATACAAATATACTAATGTTTTGCCATTAGTACGCCAATATTTATCAACTCCTCTCAACAGCGTCGCCAGTGTGCAATTTTTTAGCGGAGCTGGTTTTATATATGAAGAACACCGCAACAGCTTGATAGGTGTAAAAGGGGTCAAACTATTTTTCATAAATATAATTTATTATTACTTAATTTTGAATATTAGTTTTGTTAGGATTATTCATAAATATAATTTAAAATTGTAATTAATTTAATTCAAACTTGTCATGGCTGCGCTGACAGTATTAGTGGGGTTAACACATGCGCAAAATGCATATACATATGTATGCAGTTGCTTATAGAATTGTAAACTGATAGGTTGTATTTTACTCAATAAATTACATTGAAATTACAATCTTGTTTACTAAAAACCAGCTACGGTTACTACAGAATTGGCGACGAGGATAATGGAGCATTTTACACTTCCACCGTTTAATTGCAATACAGAAACGGCTACTTTGGGTACAAAATGGGGAAAATGGAAACGAAGTTTCGAAATTTTCATTAGTGCGAAAGGAATCACCGATCATATTCGAAAGAAGAATTTACTACTACATTTGGCTGGTCAACAAGTGCAAGACATTTACTTTACTTTACCTGAATCCGAAGATTCTGCTTCACCCGATTTATACGATATAAGCATCAATGCCTTGGACCAGGGCCGGCCCTAGACATTTTGGCGCTCCAGGCAAAACTTGAATTTGGCGCCCCCCTCTCCGTTTATTAAAGTAAATCGCATGCTCCCATAACATAAAGTCAAGAAAACGTTGAAAAAAATTAAATAAAAAAAAACATTTTATTGAAAACTCGATCATTAGGTAACAGGTATGTAACAGATAAGCAATTTACCACTAAGGTAAAATAAAATAACAAAAATTAAAATGAACTAATGCTTACTAATATCCTATAATATAAATGAATGCTAACTAACCAAAGTATTTAGAATGCCTTTTTTCTAACTTTTCTTTCGGCAAACTCACGAACCAGTGATTTCAAGTCGCCTTCCTTGATGATTTTGGCGCCTCTAGAGCTTTGCGCTCCGGGCGGCTGCCCGGATCGCCGTGCCCTGGGGCCGGCCCTGCTTGGACAGTTACTTTGCTCCAAAAGTAAATTCAGTATACGAACGTTACGTGTTTAGAACATTAAAACAAAACTCTGATGAAACGGTTGAACAATTTATTACGAGGTTAAAGGAACAAGGGAAGTCGTGCAAATACATGGATTTGGATGATCAAATTAGAGATCAAGTTATAGAAAAATGTTTATCGTCGGAATTAAGAAGAAAACTTTTAGAAAAAGGTGATATTAAATTACAAGAAGTAAGTGAAATTGCAAGAGCTTTTGAAATGACGGAAGCGCAATGGAATACAATGGAAAAACCAAACGTGGTTAATGCGATTTCGTTCCGGGATAAGAAGAAACCGAAACAAGAAAGAAAATCGTTTACAGAAATCAGCGAAAATGCCAGAATTACAAAGAAAACCAATCAAAAGTGCTACAGATGTGGAAGCAACGAACATTTGGCGAACAGGTGTAAATATGTGAATGCAATTTGCAATTTTTGTAAAAAGAAGGGACATTTAGCTAGTGTTTGCCTTAAAAAGCAATCACAATTTTCTAAAAATGTAAATTTAGTTTCTGATGTTGCAGGTGCGCAAGAAGATGATCTGAATGCGAATGAGGAAATCGTACAATTGTATCAAATACGGGATTCTTCCAAATTACGCGAATTACGGAAAAAATTTTGGTGTACAATGATTGTTGAGGGGTCACAAGTTCAATTTGAAATTGATAGCGGTGCAGCTGTAAGCGTTATGGGTAGTGATGGGCGAATCCGGATTAAAAATAACCCGTTATCCGGTTATTGTGATATCCGGATTAACCCGGGTACAGCAAACGGGTGACGGATAATACGAGCGATCCGAGCGATACCACACGGCTACCAAAACATACGTGCTAAAACCGAACCTGACCGATTACACGGATAGTGTATGCGCATACGGATTACAGGCTATCCGGGTTATGTTTTGAGATGACGGGTACATGAAGCCGTTGTTTCTTCGGTTTCTTCAGTCAACCAAAAGTCAACGATGAAGTAAGTGTGGATTCGAACGGATACAGATTCGTAAAAAAGGAACTTATGCTTATTATTATCGTTTTTTTCCTAAATCTAGAAAGCTGGAATAAGATTGGGTATTTATAATTACAAGCGTCTGAACGTATTTAGTAATCGCAAAAGTGCGATAACATTTTGTCTTGTGTAAATATATTCAAAATCTTATTTACTACCAAAAACGCAGTGTTTTTATTTTAAATTGTAGTTTTTTTGATGCACACAAAAAATTCCTACAGGCATATTTAAAATTATGACACGTTGCTTTACTAGCTCGTCAATAAAACAAAGCTATTTTTACATTGCAACTGAAAAGATGTGCACTATATTATCGAAAGCGTGTTCTGTAACCAAACAAAAGCGATCATGTATGTTTTTCTCACGTGCTATATATAAATTTGTTATCTACTACTATTTTATAAAGAAAAACAATCAATGTTAAAATGTGACGAACAGATAATTAAAATTAACTATTGCCATGGTTTACATTTTTCTGTATTTCAACTTTGTTATCGCATTAGTGTCCTAATAACTTCCAATGTATTACTAAATTAATAAAATTACTGTTATGCGACGGTGTATAGAAATTTTATACAACATTCTGTCGCTAGAAAAATATCACAAAACTGTTTTTTTTCCAGAATAAAAACTATACGGAAGTAGTTCATTAATACGATAGTGAAAGAACTATTTGGCAAAAATCTGAACAGAACAGAGTATATAATGATAAATTCAGAATATACTAGGTATATTTAAAATGACAAAAAACGAAAATAAAAAGTTCTTACTGGCGTTTAATTGCCTCAGTTGTATCTTAATTATATATTCAATGGTTGTACTCAGCTAATAGCGCTAGTATATGTAGTAGGTATAGTAATTCATTCTCATTTCAGACCGATACAACGCGGTTTATTAGTCATCGCTAACGGATAATTTCGTACCCGGTTATAATCCGGATACCAAGATTATCCGAATCGGATAAACCGGTTATCGAAATCATCCGGTTAGGCCCATCACTAGTTATGGGTAAGAAAGATTTTGATAAGTATTTTCCTAATCTCCAAACGCAACCTCATACAATTAAATTATTTACGTACTGCGATACTCAGTTAAAAGTATTAGGTTACACTACAGTTCGTGTTCAATACAAAGATAACTTGCATAATTTACGTTTGTATATTTTACATACGGACAGAGAACCTTTGTTAGGTCGGGAATGGATACGTCAACTAAATTTAAATATAAGCGAGTTATTTCAATTACGTACAGAAACTAGCAATACAGTAAATATCGATGCTATACTATCAAAATACAAAACATTATTCGAAAAACAAATAGGGAAAATTCAAGGAATTCAAGCTAAGTTACGTTTGAAACCGAATGCTCAACCAATATTTGTTAAAAGTAGACCTGTACCTTTTGCATTACATGATCGCGTTAAACAAGAATTACAAAATTTAATCAACCAAAGTATTTTGGAACCCGTAAATACAAGTACATGGGCTAGCGCGATAGTACCGGTAGTTAAATCGAATAATGCTATTCGAATTTGCGGAGATTACAAATCCACTTTAAATCCAAATTTAGTCGTGGACGATTACCCTCTTCCTACGGTTAATGAATTATTTACAAATTTAGCTGGGGGAGAAAAATTTTCAAAAATTGATATACAACAAGCGTACTTACATTTAGAAATACATGAAGATGACCGCGAATTATTGACACTTAATACGAGTTTAGGCTTATTAAGACCAACGCGTTTATTATACGGTGTTGCATCGGGACCTGCAATTTGGCAGAAAACGATAGAGCAAATTTTGCAAGGAATACAAAACATTGCTGTATTTTTTGATGATATTAGGGTTACGGGACCTAACGATGATTTGCATGTACGTACTTTAATTGAAGTTTTTGAAAGGTTTAAACAATACAATGTAAGAATAAATTTTGATAAGTGTGTATTTTTGGAAAATAAAATAGAATACTGTGGTTACGTTATTGACAAAAGAGGAATTCATAAATCTCAATCTAAAGTAGAAGCGATAGATACAATTGCAAGACCTACAAATAAAAATGAATTACAAATATTTTTAGGGTTAGTAAATTATTACTCACGTTTTATTCAAAATTTAAGTACAATGATTTATCCTTTGAATAATTTACTTAAAGATAGTGTCGAATGGCGCTGGAATTCAAAATGTGAAAATGCTTTTGTAAATGTTAAGAAAGAAATTAAATCGGATAATGTACTAATAGCTTTTGATCCAAAATTACCGCTAGTATTAGCAACCGATAGTAGTCAAGTAGCAGCAGGGGCAGTACTTTCACACATTTTACCAAATGGATCGGAAAGACCCATACAGTTTGCCTCACAAACTCTGACAGCGACACAACGTTCATATTCAAACATTGATCGCGAAGCTTATGCAATAATATTTGGCGTGCGTAAATTTTACCAATACTTATACGGAATTCATTTTACGTTAATTACCGATCACAAGGCTTTAGTGCAAATATTTGATTCTCATAAAGGACTTCCAGCTTACTCTGCAGCGCGTATGCAACATTATGCAATTTAATTGCAAGGATTCAATTACACTATTAAATACAGAAATGGTAAAAGTCATTCAAATGCGGACGCAATGTCCAGATTAATTAAAAATAATGTTAACAATACTGTTTAATTTGACGAATCCGATATTTTTAATATAAATCAAATTCAGACACTACCAATTACAGTAAAAAAATTAGCTTTAGCAACATGCAAAGATAGAGAACTACTTCCTCTACTAGAAGGTTTAAGATTAGGTGTACCAGTATCATTTCAAAATAGGTTTAACATAGATCAAATCGAATTTGGTTTACAAGAAGGGTGTATCATGAGAGGGTTAAGAGTTGTAGTACCTAGCATTTACAGAAAAACTATTTTGAACGAGTTACATGTAGGGCATTTCGGTATTACAAAAATGAAAGCACTCGCACGTAGCTATTGCTGGTGGCCTGGGATCAGTTACGATATTGAGGAAATTGCTAAGAATTGTTTTTGCTGTGCAAAAGTAAAAAATGATCCACCAAAGGTACAGAACCATTTTTGGGAACGCCCTTCCGGTCCTTTCCAAAGAGTACATGCTGACTTTGCTGGACCATTCCAGAACTCATCCTTTTTTATACTCGTGGATGCATACTCAAAATGGCCAGAAATTCATGTTATGAATAATATTTCGTCTAAATCTACGATTGAAGTATGTAGAACTATTTTTGCGACACATGGATTACCCATATGTTTTGTAAGCGATAATGGAACGCAATTTACTTCTCGCGAATTTCAAAATTTTTTAAATTTAAATAACATTCAGTTAAAGTTAACTGCTCCATACCACCCATCTACAAATGGGCAAGCCGAAAGGTTTGTACAAATCTTAAAGAACTCATTACGAGCAATGTTTTATGATAAAACTTATGAGTCAGTTAACCAGAAACTTAATGATTTGTTGTTACAATATAGAAAAATGCCTCACGCTAATACTGGTCAATCACCCTCATTTATGTTAATGAAAAGAGAAATTCGTTCTAGATTAGATTGCATTAAACCTAGTATACATTTGGCTGAGAATCTCAAACGCAATTTAAATTTATACAAACTAAAACATTTGATATTGGTATGAGAGTTGCAAGTCGAAATTACTTTGGTGATAAATGGAGATTTGGAAAAGTTGAAAACGTTTTAGGAACATTACATTACCTTATACGTTTAGACGATGGTAGAATAGTTAAAAGGCATGTAGATCAGATTCGAAAAATTGGTGAAAATATTGAAACTGATTACATAGAACCAACAATCATTGTAAAACCAGCGTGTGTACAGCCATTACCTGTACAATCATTGTCAAAAAATTTTACTGAAATTACAGAAAGTTCAAGTAATAAAGATAAATCTTTAGAAAACGAACAACCAAATCCAGTTATAACAACTGAAAGTACGATTCCAACTCCGCAAATCAGAAAATCTTCAAGAATTATTAAGAAATCCGATCGTTTAGATTTATATAAAAAAAAAAAAAACTAATTTTTTTTCTTACAAGTACCGGGAGTGTTAGGATTATTCATAAATATAATTTAAAATTGTAATTAATTTAATTCAAACTTGTCATGGCTGCGCTGACAGTATTAGTGGGGTTAACACATGCGCAAAATGCATATACATATGTATGCAGTTGCTTATAGAATTGTAAACTGATAGGTTGTATTTTACTCAATAAATTACATTGAAATTACAATCTTGTTTACTAAAAACCAGCTACGGTTACTACAAGTTTTATTAAAAATTGTATTTTTCAAAAATTGTGCTTTTTTTGCATGTATTAAACTTCTGCTTTCGTATCCGTTTCCGCTAAAATTTACTTTTTACATCTGTTTCCGTTTCTGTTTCCGTTTTGACACTTCCGTTGCATTACTAGTATACATCCATACCAATGAGATATATGGAAACTGAAGTAAATATGGTAGAAGTAGGAATTCCCGAAACATACGAAGACACGATCATTTCAGATAAAGCTGAAAAATAGATAGCAGCAATTGATGAAGAGATAACCGCTTTAAATAAAAATGATACTTGGAAACTAATGCCGTTACCGGATGAGAAAAGAACAGTTGACGGAAAATGGGTTTTCAAAATAAAAAGGTCAAGTGATTGTCAGATCAGTAAATATAAAGTAAGATTATGTGCGCGTGGATTTGCACAGATAGAAGGAATTGACTATATGGAAACGTTCGCACCGACTACTCGCGATTGCTGTACAAGAAAATTTCCAAAGAATTCAATTTGACATAAAAAACGGCGTTTTTCTACGACTGACAGACAATACGATACATCGTGCGTTTAATTTCATTTCCGTACAAGTCAAAGTCATTTCCGTACAGGTCAAACCTATTAACGTACATGATAATGAATTATAAAAACATAATTTAGAAGACTTTTACAAATATTCCCTGAATCACAAATTACAAAATTTGGTAAAACAAAATCATTGAGGGTCATGTAAAAGGTATTTCATTAGTTATATAGCATAAACAGTGTGGTTTATAAATTACATATTTTAAGTTATATTCGTAAACGTTAACATTTAGTTACTTTCTTCGAATGAAATGTAAATATATTTTAGAAGTTCAAAGTAATTTAGAATAAGTAAACATTTCTAATTTGCAAACTAACGACTTGTTTTCTTGCAGGGTTAACTTATCGAACTTTTGCTTTTGCAGTGTTATAAACAGATTAAGTAATCCAATCCTTAAAATAAAATTACTGATTTTATAATAACATGCTCAAATTAACTTAAAGAAGTTAGTATTTATTAGAAAATCTATCAGTTTTTGAACTGCTTGATAATTCAGAAGTAACCAATTATCTTTTGGCCTTCATCGATGGTTGCAATATACCAAAATTCTTTCGTGCATGCACGATATCTGTTTGTTATTATTTATCCTTATATTAAGCAGTTTTCATAAGAATTTATGTATACTTTCACTACATATTATATTATAATCTTATAAAAATAATTCATTCGCACATTGTCGATACCTTTTTAAAAATCTAATCACAAACACTTTGGACTTACGTGATAATAAATAACACAAGATAAACATAAATATAATCAATTGTTAAGACTAATGCAAACCACTGGTATATACATTGAAAAAATTATATATTTAGATGTAATTATAAGCAAAAGCACTGAATCGCTTGTTTTCTTTTACCTACAATGTGTTTTGTTAACAATTCATTTCTCATATTTAAACTAATTTTTCAGTAAAGATTATTACAGCATATTTGATCCATTAGAATATTAACTATCTTGCATTTTCTAAAAGGAATTAGTTCAGAAAGCTTCATTCTTAAGAATAACACCTATTAGTTACAAATTACAAATCTACCTTATTTGCTTTGTAAGTCACATCCACATGTTATTCGGTTGAAGCTTCTAGGAAAAACTATCATATCAACATTTTTCAGAACTTGACGACATTGTTAACGATTCAGGCTTCGACATGAATAGATTTCTTTAATTTAATGGCTGCAAAAGCAAAATCTTGTCATTGAATCATTAGTACTGAAACGTTCGAGAAATTATTTGCAAATGCAAGAGCCTTCTAGAAGCTGTTATCAATTTTCTAGAAGATATAGCGAAAAGTAGGGAACACTCCAGAAGGATTCGCCGATGTGTATAAATACCGAAGACAGAAATCGTAGGTCAGTTATTGCTGGAATGCGAATACAACAGTTTTAAGAAGATTATCAAGTTGAAATAAATAAGTCGTTAGCACGCGTGTGAGATAAACCTACCGAGAATAATCGTGTACGTGATTTTTAGTGTAAACAAGTGTGAAGTCCGAGGACGTTATCTTATCTTGAGTGATAGTGTTATACAACGGTTATACATAAATATACTGTAAGTGTTTTCGTTAAATATTATTAGATTTAATTAGTTGTGTTAATTTAAAAGTGTATATATTTCTAGAATAAGTAAACGTATTTTTAGTCGTTTAAATAAATTAGTTTTTAATAATAAATACGCAACAGTACTTTTTAAACTCCAGCTCATTCATATT
The DNA here is from genome assembly GCA_035610365.1 of Aquatica leii. Lineage (NCBI taxonomy): Eukaryota > Metazoa > Arthropoda > Insecta > Coleoptera > Lampyridae > Aquatica > Aquatica leii. The sequence continues at coordinate 108,711,899 of CM069432.1, forward strand.
AGGTCATGCTTGAAATTAATGTATTAAAAAAAATCAAATACTAAATGATTTAAAGTTAACTAAAATTGCATGTTTTCAAAGCAAGTAAATTACACTCACCATTTCTTTAACTAGAGATGAGTAAAAAACAAGAATTAAATAATAGTAACAGATAACTAATAGTACAAACGCTGTCAAGTTGAGATAAAATAAATACAAGTTTTGACATAAGTTTTTAATTGTCATTTTAGGTATTACCAATACAAATTTTTAAATTAGTTTATTTATTTTCTGCGTTATTTTTTTCCGTAAAATTCTGTTTAACTTTGATTACTAATTAAATATAGAGCGTAGAAAAAGTATAGTGTATAATTCGTAAGGAATGTGTATTGCCAACTCGTACGAATTGCTAACTTCGCCTTCGGCTTGGTTGCAAATTTTCATACTCGTTGGCAATGACAACCATTCCTTACTCATTATACAATATACTATTCTATATGGAGAATTAGACAAAGAAATTTATATGAAACCACAACCTGGAATAGTAAACGATTCAAAATTAGTGTGTAAACTCAACAAGTCGCTGTATGGTTTAAAACAGGCTCCACGTTACTGGAATAAAAAGTTTGATGAATTTCTAAAGACATAGATTTAAACAGTGTGAAGCAGATAAATGTGTTTACGTAAAAGATGTTCTTCAACAATTAACATTACTTGTGATTTATGTAGACGACGGACTCATACTGGGAAAAGACCAACAATTACTTAATACAATCGTGAACGAATTACAAACTTTGAGTAATCCGAATTACTTTGTCGGATTACAAATAGAAAGGCTTGATGATGGATCAATGTTCATCCATGTGAATAACTTCATTGATCATATGTTAAATCGATTTAAAATGACCGACGCATATTTCCAGAACTCCAGCTGACTCAAATGTTGTGTTGTCATCAACAATGGAAGGTGACGTCATTTTAAAAGTGCCTTATCGCGGAGCAATGGGTTCATTGATGTTTGCAGCCATAATAGCACGGACAGACATAATGTATGCCGTTAACATCGTAAGCCGATATCAAAACAATCCTAAAGCAGCTCATTGAAATGCAGTCATAAGAATTATGAAATATCTAAAAGGTACAGAATATCTTGATATTAAGTGTTGTTAAAGCTTGAAATTACTTTTGAGTGTTTTATTTACTACGATGATACAGGAAAAACATAAATTCATATTCTACTTAACACAACAACTTATTTTCATACATTACTTTTTTAATTCTTACTTCACGTCTCACTGCTACCAACTTTGCTATGATTTTAGCGCTCTTTTTAAAAGTCATTTATATTAACACCCCCCTCGCTAAAATCTTCTAAACCTAACAACTTCTTAAACTTTACAAACGATACATTCGACAAACCTTTGGTTAAAATATCGGCTTGTTGATATTCAGTACTTATATGTAAACTAAAGTTATAATACCACTCTTAAAATAATCATGAACAAAATTATATTTCAAATCTATATGTTTAACCCGACGGTTGTTTGTAGGATTCTTTATCAATCCTATACAGCCTTGATTATCCTCATAATACATTATATTTTTAAAATCAATATCAAAGTCTAAAAACAATTTCTTTAACCATAACCCATCACATACTGCTGAACATAATGCTACTAATTCTGCCTCAGTACTGGATAGCGACACACATTGTTGTTTTCTCGTTACCCAGGATAAAGTATTGCCAAAAACTTTAAACACAAAGCCCGTAACGGATTTTCTGTCATGAGTGTCACCTCCCCAATCTGAGTCTACATAACAACATAAACTAAAGTTTTCACATCGCTTAAATACTAAACCTACATTAACTTTATTTCTCAAATATCTTAATATTCTTTTTAAATGATTCCAGACCTCGTCGGATGCTTTGTCCTGAAAACGACTGAAGAAATTGACTGAAAAACAGATATCAGGTCTGCTTCCAAGCATTAAGTACATAAGACACCCCACGAGTTCTCGAACTGGATTCTTTGTTCTTTTCTCCGGATCGTTAGATAAATCAATTTTTAATTTAGGATCAATTGGTAACGTTGAACCTTTACAATTATCCATACAAAATCGCTTAAGCATAGTTATAATATATTTAGATTGGTGAATCTTCAACATTCCCTTATCCCTATCGTATAATATTTCTAAACCCAAAAAATTCTTGAGATGACCCTTGTCTTTCATTAAAAATTTTCCCATCAACTTATCTTTTATTTCCATAATCTCGCTTAAATTATCCCCCGCTATGATTATGTCGTCTACATATAAAATGAGATAAATCCTTTTATTCCTCAACATATATAAACAATAATCACTTTTTGAGCTTAAAAAACCTATTTCTAATAGAAATGAATTAATTTCGTCATTCCAGCACTTGGAAGATTGTTTCAAGCCATATAAAGCTTTATTCAATTTCAATACTTTGTTTTCCTCATATTTTACGTCTTGTGGAAAACTAATAAATATATGATCAGTTAGTTTGCTATTTAAAAAAGCTGATTTTACGTCTAGTTGTTGAAAGTAAAATGCCTTTTGATTACCTACTACCAACAATGCCCTAATAGTTATTAATTTCGCAACTGGTGAATAAATTTTGCTTAAACCCTCATCCATTTCTTGTGCAAAACCCCTAACTACTAACCTCGCTTTAAATTTATCTTCCGGTTTTTCTTCTAAAGCTTTGAAACTAAATACCCACTTAGTGTCTAAAATTTTTGTGTTATTTGGTAAGTCCACCTTTTCCCAAGTTTCATTCTTAACAATAGAATTAAGTTCTCGATCAATTGCCTCTAACCAATTTTTGCTATCTGCCCTATCTTTTAAATCTGTGTAAGAACATGGTACGTCATCAATGTAACTTGAAGCGTCATAAGCCATATACAACTCATAATCATTAAACTTTGATGGTGTTTTAATAACTCTTTTATTATCTCTATTTCCAGTACCTATGCTATTTTCAATATCCTTGTCATTCTGAAACTCATCATTATTTAAGCTTTCTTGTCCCTGACTACTAACCTCATCTTCATTTTCGCTTTCCTCCCTACTTTCTATTTCTAATGTTTTCTTTTTAAAATAAAAGTCACTTTCATCAAATATTACATCTCGACCTATCACTAACTTTTGTTTTTCCAAATCCCATAATCTATAGCCATTCGGCGCATACCCTAACATCACACATTTTTGAGTTTTGATATCAAATGTTTTACGTAATTCTTTAGGTACGTGATTATAAGCTGCACACCCAAAAACCTTAAAATTGCTTACGTTCGGCTTTGACTTGTACCAAAGTTCTGCTGGTGTAACATCCCTTAAATTAACCGATAAACCCCTATTTATTACATAGTTTGTTGCAAGTATAGCTTCACCCCAAACTCTTTACTCATGCCCGAGTCTGCTAATATTGCCCTAGCTTTCTCAACTAAAGTTCTATTTTTTTTCTCTGCCTTACCGTTTTGTTCTGGTGTGTATGCAATAGTGTAATCCAATATTATTCCCTTTTGTTTGCAATAATTTATAACTTCACCAGACAAATATTCACCGCCATTGTCACAACGAAGTTTGTAAACTTTTCTTTCAAATTTAGCCTCAACCATTTCAATATATTCTTTAAATTTACTACCTACATCACTCTTTTTTTTATCAGATAAATTACTGTAAAATTGAAAAAATCATCTATAAAACTTACAAAGTAGTTGTTACCATCATATGCTTCAGGAGTGATCGGGCCGCACACATCTGAATGAATTATTTCTAACATTTTTTTACTCTTTGTTCTTTGATTGAAAGGAAATCTAGTCATTTTGCCATTTATACAAGGCTCACAAAATTCTACTTCTTGAAGTTTAATGTTTTTATCAATCCCTAACACTACATTTTTCTTAATCAATTCTTTTAACCCTGAATAGCCTACATGAGCGTACCTTCTATGCCATGTTTTAAAATCATTGTCAACACTCTCAACATTTAAACATTCTGTAGTTACAACCTTGAATGTTATTTCATATAAATTCTTTCTATAACCTATTCCTAACACTCTATTGTTTACATCTCTTAATTTGACTTTTCCATCATCAAAAACTACCTCCACATTTGAAGTTTCTAACCTTTTTACAGACAATACATTTTTTCTTAACTTAGAAACATAAAAAATATTTTTTATCGTACACCTTATGTTTTCTTCACCTACATTACTCAAAACTTGTAAATTTCCAACACCAACTGCTGTTAGATAACTGTCATTTTTTGCCACAGCTATTTTTATTGGGTTATCCAGCATCAATAAATCAGAGAAATAAAGTTTTTCGCTCACCATGTGGTCCGTACAACCTGAGTCCACAAAAAACGTTATGATCCCAGTAAACACAAAACTGATAATGTTTAGTAACAGTTTCAAAACAAAAAATTTATGATTCACTCTTGTTTCAAACATAAAAGAAACCTAACTGCAATAAAATAGCTATAAGTCCATCGCTGTTTCACTTTTTTGAATCAGTATAGTTTCAGTATTTTAAATTCAAACCTGTTGCAAAACAAATGTTGCATTCGGTTTACGTTTTAAAAGCTTCGTTCTTGAACTGATACTAAATGATCAATAAATATATGATTTTCTTGTTTCAATAATGAACTAAAACAATTCTTTCAATAATACAATAATACATTTTCGAATGCACGTTTCAAATTTTATTGCACAATAAATATTTTTAAATACATCACAATGAGTTTTTTACATATTGCAACTTTCTTTTTGTGATCTTTTCACGGAAGCCTCAAAAACTGCATCAGTTACTGTTGGGTAGCAGCTTTTAACCGCATCTGTAACATAGAAATAAATATTTCATTTATATACATACATAATCATAGAGTTACACAAAATTAATTACATTTTTTTAATCAAAAACAACACAAACTTAATATAAATATCACTTTAGCAATCATTAGAAAGTTATAAAAACACTGTGAATACCTTTAGCTGTACCTTTGGCTGTACATAATCGTATAGAAAACTTGAAGAATTGAACTGTAATTATAAATCCTAAAGTATCATCAGATTTACCTTAACGCAATCATGTGTGTTAATTTACATTTTTTATACAAATTAAAACATATACAATGATGATACATAAAGAACAGAAATGATAATAATATTGATTACATTTATGGATTATAATAAAATGCTTCGACTTACCGTTTATTGTTCCATTTCGTAATTGTGCACACAGCATCACTTATCAAACTGCAACCGAACAAGTGAAAAGATATCAATTTGCAGCGCAAGCGTTGACGACAGTAATCAAAAGTATAGCAACGACTAATGCTGACTCATCACAAAGTATTCGTTTTCACTAAAACGATTCTACTGTTTTGAAAATAATTCAGTTTTATTTAACCGATCTTCAAACAATTCTAGTTATTCAAAAAATATTCGGTTTTAATAAATCAGTTTTTAGACGGTTGCTGATTATGGGAAAAATATTGCAAGTACTGAAACGGTTTAAAACTGATTGTGAAAAATCGGAACTCTTTCAATTTATTCACTGTCAGTTACATGTAAATGATATAAAGATGGAACTAACACGAAACAACGTAATGAAACAATTGTTTTAATCTTGTGACTGTAACAGTTTCAATCCGTGTTTACTGGGATGTTCTCCTCTGTTTCTTTTTCCATGTCTCGTCCATTTGTTTCTCCCATAAAACATACACTTTTGTCTTCCCTCGTACTGGTACTACCATTTACTTCTTGATCTTCTTGCTGTACGTAGTCGCTTCTATAATTAGAATGCCCACTTGCGTTTCTTTCATGACTTTGACTGTTGAATCGTCCTTTATAGTTATGAAAACCTCTGCTACGCCTTCTGTAATAACCACCTTGATTGAAACTTCCTCGAATTGGCTTCTTGCAGTTTCTTATAAAATGCCCTTTCTGGCCACACCTAAAACATTCTCCACCTGTAGTCGAAAACGCATACGAACCTTCTGTTTTATCGCTTTTGTTCGGGTTTGCCAATTTCCTTTTTTCATATTCATCAATTAGTTTCTTCTTTACTGACTCAAATGTGACGTCTTGTAAATTTTCAAGTTTATTTTTTCCATTTATTTTTTAGTTGCTCAAAATGGGTTAATTATATTATATTATTTATTTTTATATAGATTCTCAAAACCTTCCCATTAATATATTTAATTTTAATTTTTATATTTTAATAAACGCTACATGTTTCGACAGAAAACTTATAAAAAATAATAATAATAATAAAAATCTGAAAAATGAATTAAAAAATGAATTAAAAAATTTAAAAATGAATAAACTTACCAACATATATAAATCAAATTTAATTAAAAATGGTTAAATATTTGAAGTTTGACAAATTTCAAAAATTTGAACAACACAAAATTATCTTAATAATAGAAAATCCTAGGATACAACAAAATAATATAATAATGGAAATAATCAAACAAAAACTAATTTAGAAAAAGTAAATTATTATTAAAGTTAACAACTTCGTTAAGGGATGATTCACGATTAGAATTGTAATTTTTAATAATTTCTTTTATTTCTAAAAAAATAAGTCTTAAACCTTTATTGCAAATGTGTAAAATTTCAAAATCTTTTTTAGAATTGAATGAATGCTGAGAATTTAGTATATGATTAGCAAATGATGATTTAAATGAAATGTTATTGTTTTTAATACAAGATAGATGTTCAGCAATTCTAATAGAAAACTTTCGACCTGTTTGACCTATATAAAATGCGTTGCAATCACCACATTTTAATTTATAAACACCGGATTTGTCTAAAATATTAATTTTATCTTTAGTATTAACAAATAAAGATTTAATATTATTATTTGACGAAAAAGAAATGTTAATGCCAAAATGTTTTAAAAGATTTTGAAATTGAAATGAAGATGGGCCTATATAAGGAAGAGAAAAATATATTTTAGATTTATTAGAAACAGGTGTAAGAGATGAACAATTTTTAATTTTAATAGAAGACAAAATTTTCTTTTGTAAATTTTTAATAATATGTAATGGATAACCATTAATATTAGCTAGATAATAAATAATATTTATTTCTTTATCAACTATCACAATCAAGAGGAAAAGTATATAATCGGTTAAAGAAAAATCTAAAAGCTGCTAATTTGTGTGAGAGTGGATGAAATGAAGAAAAAGGAATAACGTGATCAGTTTTAAGGTTTTTTAAGGTTATTATTAACACGTTTAATAGATAAATCAAGAAAATTTAAAATATTGTTTAATTCTTTTTCAATTGTAAATTTTATATTTGGATGTAATGAGTTTAGTAAATTAAAACAATTATTTAGATCATATTCACTGCCTTTAAATATAACTAAAATGTCATCTACGTATCTTTTATAATAAATAAAATGTTTTTTAATAACATCATTAGAAAAAAGTTTATAAATTTCTAAGTTAGATAAGAATATTTCTGCTAGTATTAGTGAAAGTTTATTATCCATAAGTAAACCTGTTTTTTGAATAAATGTTTCGTTGTTAAATAAGAAAAAATTTAAGCAACCAAGTATAAAAATACAAATATTATCAGGTAAGTTAGATTGAACAAGTAGTTCTTTAATTATATTATAACAATCTATAAACGGAACACTAGGAAAAAGGTTAATAATATCAAAAGAGATAAGTATAAAATTGTCTTTAGAAGTAAAATTAACTAATTCTCTAGTTCAAGATTGAGAGTTTGTAATAGAATAAGGAAACTGAAAGTTAATTTGAGAACGTAATACTTTATTAAGCCAAGATGAAATTTTAGAAACTGGAGTATTTGTAAAAGAAACTATTGGTCTTATTGGGTAATCAATTTTGTGAATTTTAGGAAGACCATATAGTAAAGGCAGTGACGGATTCATTAAAATTAAACTATAATGTTTAATATTAAAGAACTCTGATAACAAATTTTTGTTTTCTGTAATAAATTTTCTAACTTTATTAGTAAATGAAAGAAAATTTATATTAGTAAGTTCAAAGTCATTAGATGTGAGGAAGTTGTTAACTTTTTCAATATAACTAGATTTTTCAATAATAACTAAAGCATTACCTTTATCTGCTTTAGTTATTATTAAATTGTTGTCTTTAATTTTTAATTTAATACTATTAATAACATTTTTATTAAATTTACCAGATGGAATAGTAATTTTGCTTAGTTTAGTATGACAATAGCTCTAATGTAATTAGTATTAGTATAATTCGCTGTTTTATGTATTATATTTAAGACCACGCTCAAGAAATTCAGTTTCACATTTGTTAGTATTACTTAAATTAAACAATCTCTTATGAAAAACAAAGTTTGGATTTTGGATGTTATTAGTTTGAAAATTGTTTAATGTTTTTGATTTTCGTAAATTATTTATTTTTAGAATTAGTTTATTAAAAGTATGAAAACCAAAATCTTGTACTTTATCTTTAACAAAATTTATAATTTCATCTATTTCTAAGTTATGAAAATATTTAAATAAAGATGAATGTTGTATATAAAGTTTTAAATTTAATTGGTTTCTAACTTTATACCAAAACTGTATTTCATTATTTAACCAAGCTTTTTTACCTTTTGTTACAGCATTAATGGCTTGAGGTGATTTATTTTTAGTTTTGAGTGTAATGTATTTTGGAAATAGTCCTTCTTTAAGACACAAGCTATTAAACCATATGTTTAGCGAAGTTCTCTTCATTTTAAGATTCGATTTCATGTATTCATGGAAAATGTTTGCCCGGCAAGCAATATTAAAGTTTATTTCTTCCATTTTTTTTTTCATTTTTTTTTTTATTTTTTAGTTGCTCAAAATGGGTTAATTATATTATATTATTTATTTTTATTTTTATATAGATTCTCAAAACCTTCCAAATTAATATATTTAATTTTAATTTTTATATTTTAATAAACGCTACATGTTTCGACAGAGTCATCTTCAGGCGTATGCTATAAAATCAAAAAAATATAAAATCGAATCTTAATTAAATATAAACTTACATTAGAATTGAAAAATCAAACTTCAAATATTATATAAACTTATAAAAAATAATAATAATAGAAATCTGAAAAATGAATTAAGAAATGAATTAAAAAATCAAAAAGTTATAAAAATGAATAAACTTACCAACATGTATTTGTTTAACAAAACCACACGATTAACTGATAAAAAATGGGTTAGTTTATTTTGTAAATGACAATTTTTCAATACGGCAACCAGAAAAGGTGAGTGCGGCACGAGCAAGTGGATTTAATAAAGTTCAAGTCTCTATATTTTATAACAATCTAAAAACAAGCTACGAAAAGAACACATTCACAGCAAAATCTGTCTTCAACATTGACGAAACTGGTCTGTTTACTGTTCCGAATAAAATCCCCAAAACCGTGTCTACTAAAGGGAAGAAAGCTGTGGGAAAAATAGTGTCTGGGGAAAGAAGACAACTATACAGCAATTTGTTGCTTTAGTGCTTCAGGGATTTATGTACTACCGGCTTTAATTAACCCCCGAAAATGGGAGAAAAGAGAACTTTTATTTGGAGCACCAAATGATACCCTACTATTAGTGTCAGACAGTGGTTTCATAAATACCGATCTTTTTCTGAAGTGGCAGCAACATTTTAAGGAGTTTATTAAATCATTAGTAGATAATCCTGTTCTCCTTCTACTTGATAACCATAGTTCGCACATCAGCCTCTCAGCTGTAAATTATTGCAGAGAAAACGGAATACATTTGATAAGCTTACATCCCCACAGCAGCCATGAAATTTAACCACTAGATGTAGGATATTTTGGAAAACAGCTTACAGTCAAGAAGCAGATAAATGGCAAGTCTCTAATCCGGAGAAGACGATAACGAAATTTCAAATCGCCGAACTTTTTGGCAGAGCCTGCAGTAGAGTTTCTCCCATTCAGGAAGCAGCGAAGATTTTTTCTCCGACAGGTATTTGGCCTTTTAATCCTGATGTTTTCACGCAACAAGATTTCACGCCTGCTTCTGAAACTGATATGCCTGCAGCCCTTCCGAGTTCAAATGAAATGTTGCCTTCGAATAATATTGAAATTATGGTGAATGATTCAGGATTGCTGGCACTAATAAATGGTACCGCCGAAGAAATACCTTCTTATGAAGAAGCTTTTCCGCTAATTCCCCAACATATCTCTCCAATACTAAGTACAAGTGGTTATGGTTTGACGGAAGTTAAAACGAAATCTCCGATTATTGGGAGCGAGTCTGTAGCGGAGAATTCCGAAAGTGACAAATGTACTCTTTACTATATCATTGAAAGAGATGAAAGTAAGATATGCGTCGGGTCGTAGGTAATTGTTTTAATTATTAATTAATTTTGTAGAGGTTATCATACTAGACGTGCAAGAAGAAGGCCATGCTGCAACCAGTTCATCAAGAGAAGTTCGTGTACTTCTATTACCATTTCAGACACCTCCTTGACAAAAGATTCTACTGCAGCAGATACAGATACTTCAAAGATTTTGGATGAAATTTCTACTTTTCCTAAATCAGCAGGCCGAGATACAAAGCGCAAGAGAGCAGGAAAAAAAATCTGAGATTATAACAGGAACGCCCTTCAAGGATTCCTTGGTTGAACAAGCAACAATTAAACAATGCCTAGAACATCAAAAAGCTGCGAGAGATGCAAAACGGCAGATTGATGCATCCAACGGCAAAAAAGAGCAGAAGAAAACTAAAACCACTCCAAAGGCAACGGTCTCCAAAAAACACTGTGGGATTTATCCAGTCAGCGATGAACCATATACAAACCCTCCGGAATTAGACCTCATTGAATGCTCGACGTGTAAAATGTGGTACCATAAAGTTTGTACTGACTATGAAGGGTTTGGCCTTTTTTATTGTGATAAATGCAAAAAACACTAGTTTTTGTCAAAGTATAACGCGTGCGCATTCTTAGATAAATTGCGCACTTTTAGGTTACTCTTTAACCGCTTATGTGCTAAGAGTGCGCATTTGAGTGTAGTTAAATTTTATTTTTTTGTTACTTCAACTTGAAATACATGTTTATGTTTTAATTATTTTTTGTAAGATTAAAATTATATTTCCATGATACATTTTTCTCTCTTCTCTAAACTGTACATGTTTTTTTCTGCAGTAGATTTTAAGTTAAGTGCGCAGTCTTAGGCGACCTTACCTTATAGTTGGCGCTAAAACCCTTTTTTTTAAATATTGCAATATGATTACTCCCTCTAAGCAAATTAAGCTTGTATTTAACTTGCTGGAAATTCACATTAGAGAATGTAAGTTATGATGTAAAATACATATAGTTTACCGCAAATTTACTGAAAGCCTGAAAAAGCCACGCATAACACATTTAAGAATGTAAACTTCCTGCAAATTATACATAAATTAAGTTGTGAATTAACTGCAGCTTCTATCCACAAATTAAGATTATATACTTTCTGCAAGTATACAATTATGAACTAACTGCAAATTCATAATAAAAAACTTTCTTTAAATTAGAAATATGTAATGTACTGTAAATTTACAATTAGACTTGCTGAACAAAGGCTGAATAGATAGAAATAAGTCCCTCCCACTAAAAAAAGCGGCGGAATTATGTCAGTCAGATATACATACACGAATAATCAAAATACCTACGCATATGCATCTGTATTGTTGGTTGCCTATACAGTAGACAAATTATTTTTTATTAGATCAATAATTAGGTATAAAAATGGTAATTTATTAAATATGCCCTTTCTAAAATTTTATTCTTTGCCATTCTACTTCAATTTACGTTCTGTAATACTCTATAGTAATGATATAAATTTACTTCATTCATACATAAACTATTTTTCTACAAAAATCAAATTTAACAAACTTGAAGTTTATCTACAGAAAAATTAGAACTTTAAAATAGCAATTATATTGTTTATTAAAAATCATTACAATTATTGTAAAATTTAATTCTTATAAACTAAAAAAATAAATTAGTATTACAACGCTATTAAAACTTTTGCAAAGAATTGACCTTCACTAGATAAAAACAGAGGAATAAAAGACAAACTCGGCAAAATACAAGATGAACTACAAAAGATGAGCGACATATAGAAACAACACTACCAAGAAACGCTATGTACAAAAGCTGGGGAAATTTAAAAGGAAGAAAGACAATTAGATCAAGAAGAAAAGAACTGCCCTAAATATGAAAAAATACAAGAAATAAAAAAAGTAAAAAATAGCAAAGCACCAAGGCAAGACGAGATCGAGGCAGAACTGCTAAAATATGGAGGACAGCAGATAAAAGCACAGATACGTCACTTAAACAAATATGGAGACGAAACAAGATGCCATAGGACTGAAACACTGGTATAATAATCCCAATATATAAAAAAAAGGAAAGAAAACTGCAAAAACTACAATCCAGTAGCTCTGTTAAGCATCACCTATAAAATCTTGGAAAATTCTGATGAACAAAAAGCTAAAGACACATGCTCAAATATACTTTTGGGTACTACCAGAATGGTTACAGATCATAAATACCATACACACCCTAGAACAAATAATTCAAAAACAGTGAAAATACAAAAAAGAAATACTTATTATATTTATAGATTTCAAAATGGCTTTTGATTCAGTAGGCAGGAAAGAATTAGTAAGAGAACTAGAACACTTAGGAATACTTGGAAAACTATTAGCACTGTTAAAAATGACCCTAATAAATACAAATACGCAAGTGAGATACCAAGAAACAACAACGAAATCTTTTGTAATAAATAAAGGAGTGAAATAAAGGCACCCCTATCTCCATCGTTTGGGTTTTCTTGTCTAAATTTCAAAACTGCTTGATTCCAATAGATTTTTAACGGTTTAAATGCTGCAACATCCGCTGGCTGCATAATTCTAGTGGCGTTGGGATATAATGCGACGTTTCCTATGTATTCATAAAAACTCTCATTTTTCATCCACTCTACCCTTGCGGAACTGAATTTACAACATTAGATGGAATTCTTTTACAAGGGTAGATAGTCATTGGTGCTGTTATTTAACCATCAAATTAACTTTTGGGTTATGTTCTATCTCACAAACATTTTTACTTCCTTTTACAGCCAGCACTCGTTGGTTCTTAGGGCATAAAAAAAACAAGTTTCATCGCCATTTAATACACGTGACGAATCTTGAAGAACATCACTGTATCCTTTACGGTGCAAATATTCTTGAACACCGGTGAACCACTTTTTGATGTTTTCAGAAAGAACGGAACTTGCTGATGTTATGGCTTCTGGAATTCTTACACTTAAATCTGAGTGTCGTTTCAAAAAAGATCTATACCAACCTCTTCCAGGCCTATTCTTCATAAATAGATTAGCACGAGGATTTTTGTCTAAAAAACCTTTGACTGAGTCTTGTACATTGTCTACTCTCACTGGAAAACCTTTTTTCTAGCACGTAAAAATTCAATTTTTGAGACGATTCTCTTCTTCCAAAGAGAAAACAGGACTTGGTTCAAGGGTAGTTTTTTCTTAAAAAATATCGCTTGCTCTGAACTGCAGTGTTGCTCTCGGCACTTTAAATTGCGCTGCAGCTTTTCGTTGGCTCATGCCATTTTCAATAGCTTGCTAAGTCAACTGAAGATCTCATTCTGTATATTTCTTGTCGTAGTTACTATTTGGCATTTTTAAATCTGAAAATAAAAATAATTTCTAGCTATTTTGCATCAACTCAAGCAAACAAAAAGTAGTCTGACCGGACGTTAGTCATTGGCCATCCTATGGATTAGTGATTGGCAGTCGGCAACTGGTAATTTGCGTAAAAAGGTAAAAAAAAATTAGTGCAATTTTTTAATTTAATAGAAAATACCTAGTCTAAAAACTTAAATTACATATAAAATAATTTAATTTTGTGACAGTAATTGGCCGGGTAGGCCATATTAGAACTGACAAATTGACTTTCTACATAATTCAGAAGGTTATTGTATCATAACATGCTTTCCTTTATTGATTTATCTTCATAGGTAAATCAAACAAATTAGTACTCAATTGTCTTATTTTATTTTGTTCAATGTATATTACCATTGGTATTAGTCATTAATTTTCGGGAAGAGGCGTCCCGAAAGGCCTCTTAGCGGGACGACCAAGTTTATCTAAAAACAATACTGTCCCTGAAAATCAGAGACGGTCGGTAAAGCTAGTTACAATCCTATTGGAACTTTTCAACAAACGTTTCTTGAAAAAATAAATGTTTTAATATAATACAGTTTCTAAGAAACTTAAAACTCACGTATTTAAAATATAATTTGTAATACGTCAATGAACTTCCAAAATACAACGCAAACCCATAAATTACTTGAAAATATTAATTAAAATTTGGTAGTAAATTTCTTAAATGAACTCGAACGACAAATCCAAACGCCAAAATCAAACGACGGCAATAAATCCAGTAAAAGAAACTTGAACTAAAAATGATTTTATTATAAAAAGTTATTGAAAATACAATTTACAAACTAGATAATGCATAAACTAAATGCAAAACAAAAACAGTATTCCCACTTTCTCATTCATTGCAATACTTAAAGAACATAACTTTCGTGGTTCACTAAAAACCTAACAACACACTCAGTAAATCAACAAATCACAGTTGATTATTTTAAATATAAGTAGATAACACTAAGAAATGAAAATGTATTACCGTTTTTGTACTTCCGTATAAGTTTCATGTTTGTTGATAAGTATTAAACTCAGTTTCAGTCTTAAAAAAAATAAAGTGTAATGCAAATATTCTGAAAATAACTTGTGATAAAAAACGCGAACACTAAAACAAGTTCACCATTCTTCTTCATCCACTTCAACAGGCTTTGATTGTGCAAAATCATCCTTCAATAAATAACATGATTAGTCATTTATAAAATTAATGTTATTTTGACTTACCGCTCTGACATCTTTACCTCCAAACGCGCTACTGCTGTAACTACCTCCTCCTCCACGACCAAGCCAATCAGGAACGGGCTGTCCAGCTTGTTTCAAAATTCGTGACAAATCTCCAGCTATAGCTCCATCTTGAGATTCATCATAAAAACTAGTAGCTTTTCCTCTATTTCCCACTCTACCAGTACGCCCAATTCGATGAACATACTCGTCTATACTTTTTGGCAAATCATAGTTAATAACATGTTTAACATTTTTGATATCAAGACCTCGAGCAGCAACAGCAGTAGCTACGAGTATATTACGAGAACCACGTTTAAAATCGGCTAAAGCCTGTTCGCGTTCACGTTGTAACCTATCACCATGAATACTAGTAGTCTGAAAATCATTTTCGCTTAAATAAGTTGCTAAGAAATCAGCATTTCTTTTTGTTTCTACAAAAACCAACGTCCGGTCAGATCCTAAATAAACAAATGACATTAGCATTTAATAAAATATTAATACTTTTTGCAAACCTTCTTGCAAAATTTCCACTAATTTGTTTCGTTTTTTGAATTTGTCGACTTGGTGAAAAACTTGTTCTACATCAGAACAGGCGCTGCCAACAATACCAATAGCAACAAAAATATAGTTGTCGAGAAACTTAGATGCTAAATGTTGAATTTCTTCAGGGAATGTAGCCGAAAACATCAAAGTTCTACGATCGCCCTAAAACAGCAAAATTATTTATTAAAATTTTAAACAAAATCAAATGTAATGCTAGTAGACAATACTTTACAAAAATAAAAAATAGGTTGAACTATTAATATACTAAAAAATACGACGTCACCATTTATTTACTTGAAAGATTACCTCAAACGTCGTCATTTGCTGCATGAAAAATATGTTTTGAACAAATTGACAAATTATAATAGATAGAATACTTACGGTTGGAACCATAGTAGTATGTGAGAGCATCTCTTCCATACTAGATAAAAAGCCCATGTCAAGCATCCTGTCTGCTTCATCTAATACTACAAAACGAGTCGATGCAAAGGAAATACTTCCTCTTTTGACAAAATCGTGCATTCTTCCTGGCGTTGCAACTAATATATGGCATCCATCACTTACATGTTTCCTTTGATATCCAACAGAAGTTCCACCATAAGCTTTTGCAACTTTAATGGCAGAATTAAACGAAAATTTTCTGGCTTCTTCAAATATTTGAATACACAATTCCCGAGTCGGAGATACAATAATGGCTTGCGGCTGACTACATTCACCGTCGTAAATTAGTTCTGACGGTTCTGCCAAAAGACAGTGTATAATAGGCAATAAAAAAGCAGCCTGTAATTAAAATAAAGTAGAATATATTAAATAATTCAGTTGAAACTTACAGTTTTCCCAGAACCCGTCTGGGCACAAGCCATTACGTCCCTTCCAGACATAACTATTGGAATGGCATTTTTTTGAATAGGAGTTGGTTTTGTATAACCAGATTTTTTTATATTATCTAACAGTAAAGGTCGTAAACCCGAAGTTTCGAACGAGGAAATTGCTTTAGGAATGTTTTCACCCGATACCTGAAAGAAGAGTGTTAACAAAATGTATTAACCACATTCAGAATAAAATTACCCGAACTTCAATATCGTCATACTTGATAAAATTAATTCCCGAACTTATACCGGAATTAAATAGTTCATCTTCGTCCATAGTCGGTTCTGGAGGTACGTATATTTCTCTTTTAGGAGGTTCTCCATTTTCCTCGTTTTCATCTCTCTTCCCCCCATCACCACTTCCTCCACCACGCCCTCCTCTACCTCTTCCACCCCGACCACCTCTACCTCTGCCCCTTTCATGACTGTTACCATTACCGTCATTGTCCCCGTCACCCCAACCATCTTCTTTATTTCCGCCACCCCAAGTATCATCGCTGTCACGGTTGTTACCCCAACTGTCGCCATCTCCTCCGTGGCCTCCACCACCTCTAGCCCCCCCTCTTCCTCCGCGACCGCGACCACCTCTCATACCGCCGCCTCTGCCTCCTAAAATATTAATTAATTGAAGTATTATTTTGTAATAGACAACAAACCTCTCCTAGGACGACTTTCTGAATCGCCCCAACCACCATCGTCGTTTCCATTGCTTTCAAAAACGTTATCAAATCCATCACTCTTATGAAAACCACCACCTCGTCCTAATAAATTCAAAATCTTGTATATTATATTACACTATGAAAAAAAAACTACCTTTGTTTGCAAAACTTGAATGACCTGCATCATCGCCCCAACCGTTATCGTCGTTACCAGGAGCGACATCATTTATTTTTGCAGAAAAACCTCGCCCACGACTGCTAAACGTTCGCCCTCCGTCCGAAGCAGAATTGAATTTTTCCTAAAATTTCACAGGGAATTATAGAATATTAAGATTAGTATCAGTGAGGGTAGTACATAGAAATCATCTATTTGAAAGCATAGAAGTTACATGCTTATTCCCTTTTCTTTGTGACACCTTCTTTAAATAAAAAGACACTCGTAATGATCACTACCTACATGTTTTCAAAAGTTTCCATAATTTAAATTTATGTTATTCATAATGGACAATACAGCTGATAATCAAACGCGAAAATATTTCTCGTCATAATCGAGTTCTAAAAACTATTATGATGATGATGCTGATGTAGTTGAACTACTGGTAGGATCATGGATGAGGGCGTTATACCAAGTAATGTTGCTCTTTCAAAGAAAATTTTCGCAGCAAAAACAAAATAACTTCTACCCATACAACAACCGCCCTGTGCATTCAGTTTTTATATATCTGTGACATCAATACACAAATGTCAACTGTGATACAACTCGAGTATGAGCTCAATCTTTCAAGAATAAAGATAGATGCACACCAGTGCGATAGGTCATCATTTGATGCAATGACCTGACTACTAACGTTGCTAAGGCGAAGAAAAGAAAGTGAATATCTGAGAAAAGTACTGAAGACAAAATCTTGCGAGATATTTTAACAAACAAAAAAAATATTGCTGCTCGTGTAAATTAGAATGTCTTATAAAGCCACTAAAGTTATTTTGCAACAATAAGCACTGAAGAAAGCATTTGAGTTTGTTTACATCCTTACCTCCTGTTTTCTGAAAAAATCGTAGTTGTTCAGTTAGTTTTTGTCAAGACTTAATTAAACGCTGTTATTTGAACCAGGTAAGTGTATTTATAACATTTTTTAAGTATAACCTTTGTAGCATAACCTCATACCTTACTTTAAATCTGTATTTAATTCCAGTGTTAATCCTACGAACAACAGCTAATTTCTGATGGAGATTTTTACATTACTTACTTTCTGTATTGTTTCAGCTGTTATTTATCAACATGAAATCTAAACTAAAAGAAAACCATATATTCTGAAGCAAGAAACATTATTAAAAATGTTGTGAAGTTTTTCAATAAATTCTCGCTTTAGAGAAGGCGACTAAACTAGCTGCTGGAGCAACGAGCAAAACAACCACATTTATAAAAAAATCTGGAGTGAATCGATAACAATCAGTCATGGAATTTTAAGATGTCCCTCGAAGAAAAAAATTAGTACTCCACAATACTTAAAAAATAATGGAGTAATGACACCAAATGAAATGCGTAAAGTGTTATTGAAACAATTTAATTATACAAAAACATATGTAAACGAACTTTTTAAAAAACATGGGCATACAGTGTTACGTTTGCCATCTTACCACTACAACTTAAATACGATTGAGTTGACATCGTGTTTAGCAAAACATAAGATTACTATCAAAGATTATTACTATAAATAATATTACAGATAAAAACCTTATTGAGAAATGCATTTTCTGAGATATGCATCGGACTGGGATAAACATCGTTAACATGTGAATCACTTGGCACAAGAAATGTGATTGGATGTAACTGTCGAAAACCTGACGTTTATGATGCACACTGGATCATCTGACGATAAAAGTTGTTATGGAAAAAACGAAAGTGATTGATTTTTTTAGAATTGTGTTTTTCCATGTAAATAAGTGATTTAAGAATTACTTTTAGAAATATGTAATTATTATATTTTGTAATGCCCTACCTAATCTTTTAGAAAAGTAAATGTGTAATTACAATTTATTTTAATAATATTAGTCATAAAATGTTTTTCTGAAATAACCTCTAACTTCAACAAGGTCTAATGATTATCCACACGGGTAGCATATGAACGATTTAAATTTCCCACCAAAATACTTTTTAATTTGAGTGTACCTTCAGAATTAAAGTGACACCAGCCACGTCTCTCCAGGGACTTTGTTTATTCAGCTCAATTGTACTTGCCTGACTTGCCCGGGACAAAAAAAATTGCGTGTGCAGGTTTTTGTTTTAGAGAGGGTCCTCATTGCCGGTTTCACTGTATGTCTTCAACATGCGCTTTTAGGGTGCAGAGGATGTTCCAATCATGTTCGTAGTTTTATTTTTTAAACTGGCCGTTTTGTAGAAATAACCATTAACTTTTTTAATGTAAACCCATTAACTTTAAGGTTTGACACTTCTTAGGTAAAAACGGTAATAAATTTAAATTCATAAAATGGGGAAAAAAAGAATTCCAGCACTGCGGCTACAAAAACGTTAATTTATTAAATGTCAATCTGATATAATAAATTTAGATTCAATGCAAAGTTAAAAATCTTAAACAGCCATTTATTATTCAGAATTGCTCAATTTCATGTGGATTGATAACAGCGTAAACAAGACGTCCGAATTGCAAAAAATGTACATAAATTATCAAGCAGAAAGATAAGAACAAATTTGGTGTAATGCAATATTCCAATATTATCGTATTCATGCACGAATCTACTTTAAGCGTCTTTAAGTCACGTAACATGTAACGTAAGACGATACCGTTAAGAATGACGAGCTATCTTCAAAATCCCAGTATGCTTTTAACAGAATTAACTGTCAAATGCGTTTATAATTAAACGAAAAATAGAACTTAATTTGTTTTAGAGTACCGAGATGTAAATTCTAAGTTTTTTTCTAATTGAAATATTGCTTTAATTACTCACAAGGCGGTTATAAGGGTTCCACACCTTTAATTTATAAAAATTGAACCCTAATTCTTAGTTTTTATAAAAATAATATGAACGAATACAAGACTTTAACATAGTGCTCATACTGAAATGGCATAAACATAAACAATATAAACCATAATGTTATTGATTTTGTTAGGGTATATTTATTTAATACGATTTACTGGCAAGCTTTCGAACTTGGGCTAAGTTCTTCGTCAGGCAGTATAAATTAAATTCATTTGACAATTGTAAAACTACGATAACGAAAAATAATAAATCGTAAGAGAACTAGATAATTGACGCAAGTTTATTTAGCTACAGCATCTGCTCGAAGGTCTAAAGGAAAACCACCATAAAAACGTAGACGTACAACGGACGTAGCTATACAAGATGACCGAACGTACTCTCATTCTCTGTCATATAATTAGGTTTGTCAGAGAACTGTATGACCGAAGTGACACTGCTAAATTCGTCTCATTACGAAACTGTAGTATAGAAAAAATAAAATGGCATCGTAAGGACAGTTATGGGGCAGTTTGACAGCATCTTGAACATCTCTATCCAGGCAAGTTTAGTAAATACAAAGTAAATCGTTTAGTAAGTAACTCAAGGAACTATTGACATATTTACTTTTTAACCGAAGTTATTTAATAAGCGTAATGTGAAATATTATATAGTAATCTCAAAAGTAGATGAATGCCACGTGACTTCAAATTTATGACGTCAGAATAAGTAATGTTGCCAGTTCTTATGTTGACATTTTATTGAAGTTAATTTAAAATTGGTTATGTTTTACATTCTTTTAAATAATTTTATAAGCGGTTTGTTCTATTAAAAATCTCTAGTTATACACAAATTTATATTATATTTGATTAAATCAATATCAAATATTAATTTGGTTGATATTACAATTATTTGAGTTGATTGTAGAAATGTTTTTTATCTGAATTATCCCGACAGTAGTTATTTCATCGTTGTACAATAATATTTATCATGGAACAACCAACAAAAGCAGAAGCTACATATATTTTGTGAATAATATGAACAATCAGTACTAACTACTAGCCGTTTTGGAACACGAATTCAATAAATTGTTTGAATGAACAAGTCGTCTGACAAATAAATTGCATTTATTTGAATTATTCCAACACTTCGATGTTTTTTATATAATCTTTTTTTTTTGTTATATTCCTACATAGGTATGGAGTATAATTCTTGGAACTAAAAAAACAAAACATTTTAATATAATAGTTATTTCTTCTAGCAGCGACTATGTATTAAATTAACGAGCAATGTTTGCACCTTGGTTTTGTTTCTTACTCTTAAGTCACCAGGTTCTCGTGCAATAACTTTGACCCAGACATCCTCGTATAAACTTATTAAACCTTTTTTTTTTAAATACTAGATGTAAAAGAGAACAATGCTACTGAAGACACAGAGAACATTGTTAATGCCAATTTATTTATAACGAAAATAATAAAAACAGGAAACTAACATTAACAATTATTTTACATGCTACATTGAAAAACAAATGTGCATATTTTTTTAACAAAAATTTGAATGGTAAACAATTTGCATTTTAAATAGGGCATCATTAATTTATATAATTTTTTAATCAGTCAGAGTCACTATCATCATTTAATTTGCCCATGCATCTTCTGGCACCGCCATTAAAGCTTCTTTCCATATATTTAAGCAGCTTTCAACTGATTTTCCATCCCTTCCTATATGTTTATTATAATAAGTTTTTGTAATTCCCCATATGAGTTCAATTGTATTGAATATACAATGATAGGGAGGGAGACAAAGTACCTTATGGTTATATTTTTTAGCCAATTGATCGGCTGCATACATTTTTTTAGGTTTATTCCCATAAATCAAAGTTTTAGTTTATTCATTTACACAAAAATAATAATTTACCTTTCAAAAATGTGTAGTAACTCCTTCTTTAAGCAACTGATTTCAAATGAAACATGTTGTTCTTTTTTTAACCATTTCTGGATATCTTCTTTTTTCCATCCACTATTTGGAGTCTTCGTAACCAAAGTACTGTGGTATGGAGCATTGTCCATTATAATTGCAGAAGGTTTAGTTAAATTTTTCAGTAATTTATTCTTAAACCAATTCAAAAAATTTGCTTGATTCATTTCCCCGTGGTAATCTGAGTTTTTGGTCGAGGAACTAAACACCAAGTCTGCACCAGGAATGAATCTTTTCTTATTACCGTCATGAAGTACAATATACCTGTTTTTAACAAATTTTAATAATAGACATAAGAAGAGTTTTATCTAAGTTACCTTTTGCAATCAACTTTGGTAGTTTTAACAGTTTTTAAATCGTCATCCTGCCAAGAACGACCCACTGTACCATTTTGAAAAATCCAGGTTTCATCCAAGTAAACAAATTCGTAAGTTTTTGCTTTTTGAATTCTTAAATACTCTTTTAAGAATCGAATCCATTTGATTACAATGTTTGGTAATTCCATTAAACCTCGTCTAGAATTATCTTTTTGGTACTTAAATCCTATGTTTTTGAGAACAGTATTTAATGTTGTTTCACATCCTTTAAAAAGTTCGTCAGCAACAAGTTTCTGCCTCAATAATTAAACTGTTACAGGTTCATCTAAGTTAATTAAAATTGTTAAATTGAATTTTTACTAATTTTACAACTTACTATTTTCATACATTCTATAAATTGTGTTTCGAATAGCAACCTTGGCAAAATTATCAATGTTTGTTACTGGCCTTGGAAGTTTTCGCTTAATTGAGAAGTACCTTGAGATACTTTCATCGCTTACTTTCTGGGATGCTCGGTTTACGGTGGAAATACTTATCTTTAAGGCAACTGCTACATGCTGTAATAAAACTTAAAAAGTAATTTTGTTCTTAATTGTAATTAGGTAAACATACTTTCCTTAACATTATTCAAAGATAAAAACGGTCCACCTGCATCAATGCTCTTGCTCGAAAAATTCAATTAACAAACCTACCAACTCATAACCACGTTTTCCTAATTCCGTACCAGGCATATTAATAAACTAAACTCGCAAAATAAGTAATCAAGAAAATTGTTCTGAAAAGAACAGTTTTAATATAAATAAGAAACCAAAACGAATTTAACCTAACTTGACAATAATAAGTACGCGAAAAAGTGACAACACCGTGTTGTAATACCAACCTCTTTCTTAAAATTCATGCGAAAATAAACACAATCTTAAACTGTTTAGTGTGGTATGATTTTGACGTCATATGTCACGTGGCATTCATCTACTTTTGAGATTCCTATAAACGTTTCTATTTAAAATTTTATATTACATGTTTTTAAAAAATTTCAAATGTTTGATTGTTTACGCGAATTTAGAAATTTGTAGACCAAATTTTTCTCAACTGTATCAATGTTTACAAATTCCTTGGAAAATTAATAACGAATAATTTAGTTTTAATTGACACCCGACATTTTTCAACTCACCATATACCGTTATTCAAATAATAAAAAAAATTACAACAAACACTGTATGCCGGCGAAGGAATTTAATATGTAGCTTTTACAAGACAGTCATTGCAGGTCATTTTTATAGAGAATAAATAGGTGTAAATTCTAAAGAGGATTAGGTAAATACAAGTTACCTATCTGCTACATCCGTTATTTTGGTGCATATTTAATCTTAAACCTTAAACAATAAAAATGTTCTCTTGTAGTCGGATGTTTACCTACAAAATGTGTACAAATTGCTTGGAAAATTTGAATTTTTTACCGTTAAGAATTATTTATTAACCGAACCGGCTTACTAAACGATTTATGGTTACAAGTGCCTTCTGGACTTATGGCCGGACTACCCGTATTTTTACTTTTTAGTAAAATTTTTACTGTTTAGTGCGCGTAAGTTTCTACTGTATATCGTTGTTACAGTATTAATTCAAAATTTTGTTTAGTTGAACGTGGACAATGATACTAGCAGCAGCAGTTACAATACCGAAGACGAAAATAAAAACAAAAGGGATAGCAAACAGCAGAAGAAAAAACTATGTTCAAAAATATAACCCTGCCTGACAAAAAAAGTATCTTTTAAAAAGTGTTTGTCCGGATTCAAAAATTACTGGAGGTATTTTCTGTGTCAGAACAAAATGTTCTGGATGTTGTAAATAAGAGCTGTTGGCAACATGATGTGTATAACTATATAAATACGATTGACATATTCTTCCGTCATTGCTTGTAATTAATAAATATGGATTCATTCATTTGTGTGTATCAATTACTACACTAGAATTGTAAAAAATGTTACTGGAGGTGTTGTAGTGTTAAATTATGGCAAATCATGAAAATAAATAATTTTTTTTAACAGGTTAAGCACTATGGAATCATATTTATAATTTTTTTCTCTGGGGTCAATAGTATTTTTTTGCAATTTATTAACCAAGTATCTACTACTTTTTTTGATTTTTTGACAATTCAAAAATAAAAATATTTGAAGCGGACACCGGTGTCCGCTACGGTCCAGTAGTCGCAGCGGCCATTGCCAGTCATCAGCTACCCTTATAACAAATTTGTATTATACTATTTTAAAACACGCTGTGTATACATAAAATGTGTTTTCTTGATCATTAATATGCTCATATCTTATATTTGTATAAAGAAATAAACGCTATGGAGCAATACGTCTTAAATGGAAAGAATAACTAATATTAATAACCTGGTTGCAGCGATCGATGCGCTAGGGCTAAACGGACACAATCTTATGACAAATGCAACTTAATTGTGATGTAATGCAATCAAAGATGAATTTTTAACATTAATTCCAATCAAAGATAATCCTAAAAATGTCTGTTAAGGTCTTATTTAGAGAAAACTGCTTTGCATCAAGTTGACTATAAAAATCCTCGTAATTTGTTTCGAGTAGAAGAAATATATTGGTATATATGGTACTGTCACAGCACATATTAATTCACATACCGATATACCAACTGAATAATTAGAAAAGTTCAAATTGTCTTGTTTGGCATTTTATCAGGAAGTTCTAGATCAAATTTTGCAACGATTTTCTTTTTCTAGACAGAATTTAAAACACATGAATACCATACAATACCTGTCAATGTAATAAAAAAAAAAGAAATTGCCTGCTTTGGTGCCACTTTTGAGTCAGTTTTCAAGTGTAATCAATATATGTATATAAACATTGATTTAGGTATTACAGATACATCTAAAATAGATTTAATGTTTTTTTGGAGCGTTGCAGAAAATTAAAAAAACTGGCTAGATAAGCCGATGTTTCCCTTAATATCAAAACTTGTTAATTACATAATGATTACACAGCAGTGCTACTGCAGAAAAAGTGTTTTCGGCAAAAAATTTAAACAAAACAAAACATACATACATCCAGTGAAAATGAAGTATAAGCACTTTTATTCTGCTTGTTTTAAGAAGAAAACAAAATTACTAACAACCTTTAAAGATTCCATTAAGAACGTATTTATAGCAGCAGCAAATATACATATCTACACATCTGCCAAGAACGAGTAACAGTTATCAGTTTGCACTATTACAGCGAGATTCTTAAACTACCTGTATGCTGATAGGTACATATTTAAATACATGGTGAAGTACATCAAACCTATACCGTAAATAAATGTTATTCCAAAATTATTAAATATGCTCAAGACTTTTAAAGCATTTTCTAGAAACCTAAATTAATGTATAAATTTTAAAAGTCATATAAGAAACTTTACATAACAATAAAAGTTAGTTATGTATATAACAATAATTTTTTTTGTTAAAAATTTTTTCAATTTACTTTGGATCGTTAAGTACTTAATTATATCACAGACTGCTCTTGAATTTATTTTAATCATAGCCTAACAAGATTTTTGTAAGTAGTATTTTAAAATTTAATTCTTTAACCAGTCTCAACTAACAAAATAAAAATCATATTAACATAAGCAAAATATGAATTAACTAAAAAAAAAATGTAATGGCTACTGGCTAAAATAGTTAACTGTTTTCCTAGTATGCAACATGCACTTACAATAATTAGGATTCTTAGATCAATTTTAAGGCATTTATTGAATCATTTTCAACTGTGATCAACATTTACGAGATAACTGTAGGTACTCGATTAATTTCTAGACCAAGAATTTTGAAAACATTGAAGCTGACAGAACCGTGTGAGATAAAAAGAAATAAAAACGGTATTTCAAGCCAAATATTGCTACGAGCAATTCTTACAATAAGAATAACAATGGTTATTACAGCAAACATGTGTTTATACTATTCAAACTCGTAATTTCCACAAAATGAAGCTACTAACTAGATCAACTATTAAAAAGAAATCCATTAATAATTCTTTAAAATACATAAAAAATTGACAAAGGTTTAAACATTTCTATTTAACAAAAAAACGTGTAACCTTGAACAAATTCGACATTTTTGAGGAACAAAGCAATTTTTACACCCTGAAGCTAAAGTATAAAAGTAACCTAATTTTATTTAAACAAAAATTCAGACCTGAGAAAATGTGTTGGTTGCTGGTTCATCCCAATCATCATCCATGTTACTAGTAGATTGTGAATTTTAATTCTGTAAAAATACAATACAGATTACGATAATGGCTTACAAAAGTAACCGCCAAAAAATGTCACGTTTTTTACAAACTACTTATATAACACTTATTAAATTTAAGAACTACGTAAATGCATGAACCACATGCTCAAATAGTAAAAACAATAAATTAAGTTAAGTGTTAGAATTTACCTGCAAATTTTACCGGCGATGTTTCTTCTGAGGTTCAAGTTAAACGGAATCAACGGAATGAGGTAGATTGTTGCAAATAAGGCATGACATCTACCGTCTTTAATAGAAAATACATACGCGCCAAATTTAAAACTGAATGAACTACATTGCTCAAGAAAATTAACCAGTATTTTAATGATACTATTAGTAGTAATAGTACTAATTAATACGATCAATTAAAAATTTTGTTAAAATAAGTATAGGTACATGTAAATATCATTTTATCTCGATAATAAAACTTAGAAAAATCTTTCTAACCAATTCTTTCGCTAATTTCAATCTTTCTTGTATATATGAGAAATCAAACCAAACAAAAATCGTGATGTATACCTAGTTTGGTTTTGAGAAAGAAATTTTTTATCGAGAGAAAACAGAAGTTTTTTTATTAGATAAATTTCTGTTTGTAACGAAATTTGTAGTTATGCCCATCCAAGTTACATGAAAAGACTAACTAACGAAACCTATACGAGACCGAAGTTTCGCAATTTCCAATTTTCCGAGCTAAAGCACTCATTGAAAAATTAACAAAAATGTTTACGTAAATCAAAAGTTTGACTAAATTTTATCGGGGGAAATGTAATATGTTGATTTTTTATCGCTAAACTTGTTGTTACATGAAGATTTGATTACCATACAACTCAAATGTATTTTAGGGAGATTAATGCATGACACAGTAATAACACATTTATTTTATATTAATGAGACGACGATGAACAAAAATTCATATAATTGACATGAATACTACAATTAAATACTGTGTTCTGAAAACTATTCCGTAAACGATAAAGTTAAATCTCTGCTTATATTGGCTAAATAATTTTTTATCTCATTTATCATTGATAGACATGTTACTCTATATCAAAAGTTTCTAAATGTTTTGAGATTGAGAAAACAACCAACTGGTCAGGATTTGAATTTTTAATCATGCAGTGAAACTATTGTACAATAATTCAAATTAATATTATTTTTTTATAACTCATCTTGAACTAACTCTAACAGAGCTTGTCCTTTAGTGGAATGTGTGTTTTTTATGGTTTATACGGTTTTGTACTATTCTTGAGTTGTATCAATGTAGTAGGCTAGTGTATATCCACTACTACAAATTTTTGATTTTCTTTTAAATGTTATCTACCAACAAAAATGATATTTTTTTGAACGGCGATAATTTGCTTTATTTCCTTGTATAAATACGCCTTACCTTAAGCAACTCAACTTACTAGTAAATGTTTGCCTTATTTGGAAGATAGTCTTAATTATCTTTGGTCTTAATCATGCGCTTTGCTTTAGGAAATTTAAAAAACGATATAAAGTTTTTCGGGTTGTCTTGTCCAGTACGTTGTAAAAATAGAACACCTTTCTTTTAAAAACGGTTTAAAAAACGAAAAACGTCAAATACGCATCTAGTTTTTTCTGTGTGTCAACACCAATTTATTTCCGTAACTGACTAGTTGGTAAGACAAATGTTTACTTTTGTTAAATGCAAAAGTTTTAATTATTTATTGCCAGGGTGTATTTTAGCAACAAATCTCAACCCGTACGTATTAGAGATATTAGTAAACTTCCAACATTGACTAATCATATAAGCATTGACTAATCATATAAGACTTGTAACCGGACTAGTTGGGGTCTAACAGGGATAGATGGCGAGGAGCCAATACAAGTCGCAACGGTATTTATAGTGGCGTACAGTATACTATTATACTGGGCGCCAACAACGGCCGTGTTTTAGAGTGGGGCAAATTTTAAAAGCGCTCTCTAGTGGTTGGGAGATAAAATATAACTCATGCATTTGAAATTGGGTTTAAAATCCTATTCACTATTTTTTCCAATTAATCTTTAATTTACATGATAGATGTTAAAATTAACATTTGCAAAATGAATACTACCAATAAATAAGAAAATTAAGTCAATTAATAATAAAATTACTTCGAAAAATTTTTTTACATATTTATTTGAATACTAATTACAATATAAATAACAAATAGACATAGATAAATACAAAATCTTAAGCTTTCGCGATTTTTTTGGTTACGATTGTAAGCGACTCTCGGCTTAGACAGCGTCGTAGACCCAGACTTTTCAGACTTGGTTCTAGTCTTTCCTTGAGAGCCAAAACAAGAAGAGTGGTATAAATATCGCTGAAGGAAAAGTAAATGACGATATCTATATCATTAGCTATCAGGTAATTAATGCACTTTCACTTTCCGTTGCCGCTTGGCTGACTTCGTTATTACTCGCGCGGAGTAGAAATTTGTGTTCTTTCTTTCATTTTTGTCTTAGAGGGTACAGTACTAGTAGGATTTTTTTTTAAATAAATCTTGCAACGCATCTTATGTCAATCTGTAATAATTGATTGCCTAATTGGGTAACATGAGTTTGTTTTTGTACACCAACCTCTATTCTATTGCTTGTTGAAGTTAAATTTATTTATGCCTCCGGTAACTGTTCATTTTCCTGTATTTCTGAATTAGTCATTAAATTTTTTATGCTCTCAAACATGCATCAGTAGAATTATCATCTTTGCAATTATATGACATATTATTTCTTAGTTCTTTAAGCTAGGTGGTTTTGGATTATCCCTTAGGTTCTTAACTTTAAAGGCATTGAAGATAAAATAAGAATTGCTTCTTCTGTTCAAAATTTAAAATGGCCAGACGTCTTAAAATATCCCACACCCAATTTTTTCCCGTATGATGCTTTTGTGCTACCGTTTAGGTATAGAATCGAACAGTTTATCAAAAAACAGCAACACTTCAAAAGTATACCCTGTACCATCTCTCAGGAATTTTAAATAATCTTTAAAAAAAATAACCAACAAAAACAATTACAAAGTAAAAAACTTATCTAATTTTCCGCCGAGATTAAGTGTTACTGCTAACCTCTGGCTGAATATTTGTACGGCGTATTTTTTTTAATTTGATCTTTGCAGACATGTTGATCTGTTAGGTGGCTTAATGCTCGGGGTCCGTCTATCACGTTTGGTGGCGTTGTCAATTTCTAACACAACAATTTACTCCAACCATTATCTAATAAACAAAAAACTCTTCAAATATTTTACTTTTTAACAAAAATAATTTACTATCAGCTGCAAATCTCGAACAACTTCAATCAGATTCAATTGCGTTTCCAATTTTTAAATTGCTTATAATAAATAGATAAAGTCGAGTCTTGAACACACACTAACACTAAAGTAATAATAAGTCTTAAACGAACAAGAATATTACTAGCTGTAAGTGAAAATGTCTTGCATACACGGTAAACACTAACACTAAAGTAACACTTAAATCTTAAAGGAAGAAGTATATTATGAGCTGTAAATGTCAAACAAATGTCAATCACAGATTCAATTGTATTGGCAGTTTTTAAATTGTTTATCAGAAAAATGTCTTAAATACACACTATATAACACTAGTTTTAAACGAAGACGTCAACACGGGAAACTGTAAAAGTGTCTTGTAAAAACGCGATTGTAGCGTTCCTGTTTCTTACATAGATTAGATAAATTATGCTTTCTTGACGATTGGCGTTTTATTTAAAACTGTTGGTAAAAAAGGAAGTAACTTTATGCAGACGATCAGAATTGATTTCAGCGACATCTCTCGGATAGGAGATAAATATAAACAGAATCACGTGACTCTTCCAAGTCTACTCATTGGGGTTAAAGGTCTAAAAGTGAGTGGTGTGTGCTGGGAAATTGTACTGATATATTTCTATAGGTTATATTCATGTTTCGTTCTAATAACATATAAAAGTGTTGTGGCTGTCGCCATCTCGTGGTTAACGAGCCCACGTAAAAATTTTATACGTTATAATTTATCTTTTATTTATATAATCGGTAGAATATTGTTGCTATGAGTTGATTCACCATATTGTTAATTTTTTCTTATTAATTCGTTTTTACCATAAGTAGTTAAATTAAATAGAGTAAAAGGTGAATTTAAGTTTTTTTGCTTTTCCAATTGTCTTAAATTGGTGGCGCCCAATTATCAATTTTTGTTTTTTTTTAAATTGCTTTATCCTTAATGTTCCGGCTGGAAGTGAGACGACCCGATAGATTCCCTAATTAGTAATTACCGAGAGCAGCCGGAGAGTGTGAACCCGTTAAGTTATAAGCACAGCCTCAATAAGGGGTTACATCAATTTGAATGGAATACATTTTTAGCGTCATTTACTTTCTGGAAAATATTGAGTTTTATCAGTTGTTTTATTATGTCTGTAATTGAATTAATTGTCGTTTTACTTAAAAATGCAACTAAATTTCCTCTTACATTTTTGGTAGCATCATGGAGTTTTTTATTTTCTTTAATTGCATTCTGAAAATAGCCTTGGAATAAACATGTTGCTTTTTGCAGACTTATATATTCTGCAGCGATGAGTCGTGATAGATTAAAAGAAATTCTAAGATTCGTGCGTTTTGATAATTCGACAACAAGGCTTCAGAGAAAACAAGAAATTAGTTAGCTTCGCTTAGAACAGTTGCCTATGTTTTTGCGTCCAATTTTAGGAAATCTTATGAAACTTCTTCTGTTGGAATAATTGACCAACCATTAGATACGTTTAGCGGCAGATGTCCATTTAAAGTATATATTTCCAGGAAGCGTGGGAAGTACGATATAAAAATACGGACTCTATACGACGTCGAGAACTTTTACGGTTGCAATTTTGACATCTACTTGGGTAGGTAGAAGGTTATGGAGGTCTCGTTTTAAAAATTATTTAACAGCTAGCGAGATTGTGAAAAAAGAAGAAGCGACCCAATATGTGCACAATTACTTCACCACATAGGGGAAGAAGGGTTCAAGATTTATACAACTTTCAAAATGGAAGAAAGTTATAAAAATAAGTTACAACCACTTCTTGATAAATTCGAAGCGCACTTCTTACCGAAAGAAAATATATCGTACGAGCGAACAGGGTCTGGTTTGGCTGACCTCACGTTCAATCCTGAGGATTGAAATCATCAAATCTTCCAATCTACCTCCTGAAGCTCAACGTCGACTTACCCCATCAGATTCTAAACCACCTCGTCTATACGGACGTACAAGGTATTCCTTTTCGACCTATCGTTAGTACCATCCAATCTACTACTTACAAGCTAGCCAAGTTCTTGTCCAACATTTTTTGCGGGTTTACAGGTAAAATCTCTTCTCACATCCTCAACTCTCAGCATTTTATTCAACGTCTAGAAACTATAAAACTTAAACCCCAAGATCTTCTCGTGAGCTTTGATGTTACTTCACTATTTACTAATGTTCCTATTAAGGATTCGCTTGTTATCATCAAACAGATTCTGTCTCAACATGGCAAGGACTTTAGTTTGGTTCCTCTTATTGAAAAGTGTCTATCCTCTACTTACTTCTAATTTGATAACAAGTTTTACGAACAAGTTTCTGGGCCTGCTATGGGTTCTCCTCTATCACCTTGTGGTGTCTTAATCACCAACATAAAATACAAACTATACTATAGCAAACAAGAATATTTATTTACAAACTTAACAAGATATTGGTACTTAACAGAACAAGTAAAATATAAGCGGTTCGCGGCGAGACGTGTACGCGACAAAGGCTGGACAGCAAGTGGTTTGACTCAGGGTCACCAAGCTGCAATGGATTGTTTTGAATCCGGTTAGTTACGCTCCTATTCTAGATGGCGCTAGCATTGGACAGTTTAACGATATTGTTTTCGTTTTTTTGCGTCGTATCTGTTACTTTGGCATCTATGGTTCACTGTCTTGAGCCAATGAACATCGTTTGTTTTATCTTCAACTTATTTATAATTTATTTCGACGCCATTTGAGTTTCGTTGTTTTATTTTCAATGTTATAAAAAGTTAATAATTTTATATTAATTTTCATTATATTTGATTCTTTGTTTAGTATTAGTGTTTTATTTCGGTAGTGTAAAATGTATATTACGTAAAAAACAAAGTTGAAAAACTTGTTTGTTTATTTTTTACATCGATAATGGTTCACTTATGCTCGATTGCACTGCATTTTTTTAAGTTATACTTTGTGCTAATATACTTGATTACTGTGAAACATTCGTTATAAAAATACGGGACAATCGAGCATTAATACAATATATAATATGACAATATCCAATAAATTCAATTTCAAAATTTCCCGCTGCACTTTTAACCGAGTTTAGTTACGCTCCTAAACTAGATGGCATCTATGGATGGCATTAATAAGGCTTCAAACGTTAACATTGCAGCTTGGTAACCCTGGTTCGACTTCCTTTCGCTTACGGTCGTAATATTCTCTTACTGTAAGCGCGGGAATTTTTAGTTTCCTATAGCTGGCGATATTCCAGCGTTGCCAAACGTCAAACGCCACATCACTCCTTCCCTAGTGACAACGACTAACGGAAACGTGCAGGTAGACGAATTGATCGGCCTGAACGTGTCGTAGGGACACACATTGTAACGTTGCGAGGAGTAATTTCAGCTCGAGTAATTCTTGTTGCAACCTGCGGTGAAAAGATAGACGGTGTATTTCTGGATTTAGATACGGTTCCCGTTGCTGGCTCTATGACCACATCCGTAGTTTGTTTCTGCTCTGCTTGTTCCAAGATCAGAGAGAAGATATACTTAGAGAAGAATCTCCTGTATATAAACTTGGAACACAGTTTATGGCGCCCTACAACGGTTGTGGGGAAAACAAATAGCGCGAATTTTAAACTTAATGTGTGGGTGTGGATAGCACCCATTGTTATTAAAATTATTTATTTTGAATGTTTTCTTGTTTTTGAAAGAGTAGTTATGAAAATTGTCACTTTTTTATAATTATGCATTAAAAAAAGCGACTTATTTTATATAACATTTTTTATTTGCACAAATACTATATAAATAACTTCCAGTTTCATTCGAATCAACACCGTGTGAATATTGTAACAACTTTTCTTTAAAACGAATATCATACGAATATGAAAACCTTCAGTTTTTAAATAGTAATAAACGTTAGAATCAAACACGTGTAAAAATAACTTGCATTATTTAGTCGATTTTATTCGAGAAATGCAATTCAGCGTTTTTAGCTTTCAGATACGAAAAAGAGGGAAATAAAATTTGCTGTGTTTGTATTTTTTACCGATAATTATTACATAGTGGCCTCTAACGGTTGTGGGGAAAAGTTAAAACGTTATTCCTTTTCTCTCAATTGAAGTTACTCGTCTACAAATACTTATAGCGTTTTCCATTGAACACAACTGGCATGAGCTTAATACAAAATTGAAACTGCCCTAGTTCATCAAAAATTGCATCAAATACCCCACCAGTGCGACTTCAGTGGAACAATTCTTTTTGTTGCCTTGAATCAGCTGCTAATCAACATTACCTAAAAAATAAGACATTAAGTACAATGAAAAACATAAAGAACATCACCGTTAGTTATACTGTTGGTGATGAGGTTATGATTTCGAATGTAGATAGTACATCCGGTGTAAATAAAAAACTATTGCTAATATTCCAAGGACCGTTTGTCATAAAAGCGGGTTTGCCTCATGATCGTTATTTAATTGCTGATACCGATAATTATCAGTTTAATAGAGCACCTTATTCTAGTGTAGTAAGCCCGGATCATATAAGACTGTGGCTTAAAAATTGAGTTTAGTTGTAACTATTTAACTTTTAAGTTAAAAGTAGTCTGTATGCTACGTTAGGATATATTTAGATTGTAATTACAATGTTTATATTAATAGTTTTGTACGTAAAATGTTAGTGTAATGTTAAATTTGTATATTGATATTTTTATAAGTCAGTTATTGCTTACTACATAGGAGAAAGTTTGTATATATGCATTTATTAGCAGTTAGTTTTGTAACATGTCTGCGGTCAGACATGTCAGGATTGGCCGAACTGTAGGATATTGTTTTGGATTTCGCGCTACCGATTGGTTACTTTTCATTTTACTAGTTTGTATTATTGTAAGACTAGACCCCCAAGTAAAACACGTTGGTGGGAGGTTAGGTTATTTCATAAACTAAGTATTTGTAGACGAGTAACTTCAATTGAGAGAAAAGGAATAACGTTTCAACTTTTCCCCACAACCGTTAGAGGCCACTATGTAATAATTATCGGTAAAAAATACAAACACAGCAAATTTTATTTCCCTCTTTTTCGTACCTTGAAGGCTACAAACGCTGAATTGTATTTCTCGAATAAAATCGACTAAATAATGCAAGTTATTTTTACACGTGTTTGATTCTAACGTTTATTACTATTTAAAAACTGAAGGTTTTCATATTCGTTTTAAAGAAAAGTTGTTACAATATTCACACGGTGTTGATTCGAATGAAACTGGAAGTTATTTAAGAAGGATGGGGTCGCGACAGCGGTCGGTGGATTAGGCGCGCACGCCTGTGATTAAGTACGCAAGCGATGGAAACCAATATAACCCCGGGCCGGACGTATAAGAGCAGAGTTAAGATTCGACGTTTTAACTCAAACGAAAGAACGACGGCGACGTTATTTTTAAGTTCATAGTTTTTATGTTAGTATCATTGATTATATACGTTTGTTACACTTATTGCTTTTTTATTAATAAATATTCAATCCTACAAAATTGGGGACTCGTCCGGGATTGAAAGAAGTCAATAACGATGGAGAAAACAATAAGTAACTTTAAACTAGAAGAACTTAAAGAGAAATTACGACGAAAAGGATTGAATACGACAGGAACGAAGACTGAATTGTTCAATCGCATGATGGCGAACGATCCTTCAGGATCATGGATGTATGAAACCGACGACGACGAAATTAACGATGATAACGATGTGCGCGATGTGCAAAAAGACGCAGTGACAAGTGTTTCAGCTTCAGCGATGGCTTCTTACGATGTACGAGAACTGGAATTGATAAGAAGAGAAAAAGAACTTGCCGAGCGAGAATTAAAGATGGTGCAACGGGAAATTGAACAGCTACGATTGAGGATGCCAACCAACGAAGAACGGGAAACAGCAACGACGACCTCAAAAGCAAATATTAGTGCCATAGCAGATGTTCTAAATTATTTCGAAGGTAACGGCGAAGATTACGACAATTGGGAGAAGCAGGTAAAACTTCTTAAAAATACTTATAAGTTAAACGACGGATTAACTCGAATTTTGATTGGAATGCGACTTAAAGGAAAAGCACGAGAATGGTTTAACTCAAGATCGGAATATCTAGAAATGTCAATCGCAGATTTATTTGTCGAAATGCGGTCAATGTTCGATCATAGACCTAGCAAATTGGTGCTGCGAAGAAAATTTGAAACGCGAATGTGGAAAAGGGAAGAATCGTTTAGCGAATACGTAAATGATAAGATTATACTTGCAAATCGAGTGAAAATCGATGAAGACGAATTAATCAGCTTAATTATTGACGGAATACCAGACGCAATACTAAGAGATCAAGCGCGAATTCAACAATACAAGACTACAAAGACGTTGTTGGAAGGATTTTCGGAAATTTCTTTAAGATCAAGAACAACACAAAATGCTACCGAAGTAATGGATTCGAAACACAGCGGCGATCAAAGCAAAAAGAAAAATGCACGTGTGTCGAAGCGATGTTTTAATTGCGGTGAATGGGACCATTTAAGTGCGGTTTGCCCTATGAAAGCACGAGGTGTAAAATGTTACGAATGTGGATTTTACGGACATGTGGCAGCAAAGTGTGCTAAACGACTTGAAAACGCGAGAAAAAACAATAGTTGTGCTATTTCTCAGTGCGGTAAAAATAAATATTTTAAAGACATTTTTGTCAGCGATCATAAAATATCAACGCTTATAGATACAGGCAGTGATTTAACCTTGATGACAGAAAAGAAACACATGGAAATAGGAGCACCGATTTTAACAAAACGGCACGTACAATTTCAAGGAATAGGTTCTAATGAAATAAAAACGATTGGGTCGTTTCAAATGAACGCAATAATAGATGAAGAATTATATCAATTAGAAGTTCACGTAGTTTCGAATAATGTTATGAAACACGATATGTTACTAGGAACAGATTATTTGGACCAAGTTGAAATGCGTATTAAACAGGGTCGAGTCTACATAAGGAAACCATCCATCACTGAAAATGTCGAAAACAAAGCGGAACAAAAAATTTTTAATATCGAGTATACGTACGATGTCAATGAAGTTAATATTTCACACATAGTCGACTCAAGTTACAAAAACGCCATAAATAAACTCGTAACTAATTATATTCCGAGCAAGAAACACGAAGCGAACATTAAAATGAAGATTATTTTAAAAGATGATGAACCAATTTATCAAAGAGCGAGACGGTTACCTCAAGCCGAAAAATCAATTGTTAATCAACACATCGATACGTGGTTACGCGATGGGATAATACAACCTTCATTATCTGATTACGCAAGCCCAGTAGTACTTACGAAGAAAAAGGATGGATCTACGAGATTATGTGTCGATTACCGGCAGTTAAACAAGAAGATTATAAAAAATAGATATCCGTTACCGTTGATCGAAGATCAATTAGATAAGTTGCAGAAAGCGCGAATATTTAGTACGGTTGATCTAAAAAATGGATTTTTTCATGTTCAAGTAGAGGAAGAAAGTCGAAAGTTTACTGCGTTTATAGTACCCGATGGACAATATGAATTTTTAAAAATGCCATTCGGTTTGTGCAACTCTCCGGCAGTTTTTCAGAAATTTATAAATACGGTGTTTAAGCAGTTAATCGATAATGGGATAGTTTTGACGTACATGGATGATTTAATTATACCGTCAGCAGATTACGATAGTGGCTTACAAAATGTGAAAACTGTTTTAAACGTCGCGAGTGAATTTGGTTTAGAAATAAATTGGAAGAAGTGTCAGTTTTTAGAATCGAAAGTTGAGTTTTTAGGACACTTAATTGAAAACGGATGCGTACGGCCTTCTACACATAAAACAGACGCGGTCATGAAATTTCCCGAACCAAAGTGCATAAAACAAGTGCAAAGTTTCCTTGGATTAACGGGTTACTTTAGGAAGTTTATACGCAATTATTCTCTGATAGCACGACCGTTAACTAATTTGTTGAAAAATGATGTTAAGTTTCAATTCAACGAAGAACAGAGACAAGCATTTGTGAAACTTAAGACAATATTAAGTGATAGTCCAGTGTTAAAGTTGTATCGCGTAAATGCAGAGACTGAATTACATACCGACGCAAGCATGTACGGATTTGCTGCTATACTTTTCCAAAGATGCGAAGAAGATAATGCTTTTCATCCGATATTTTATGCAAGTGGTAAGACGACCGCGGCCGAAGAAAAATACATTAGTTATGAACTCGAGGTTCTAGCTATAATTCGATCATTAAAAAAGTGGCGTGTTTATTTGATCGGTATTCCTTTTAAAATCGTAACGGACTGTAAAGCATTTACTTTAACGATGAGTAAAAAAGAATTATGCGTGCGCGTTGCAAGATGGGCTTTATTTTTGGAAGAGTTTGATTATACAATTGAACATCGAGCGGGAAAAAGTATGCTTCATGTAGATTCACTTAGTCGGAATCCTACGCGTTCTTGTTTTCTAATTAATGAATGTGATTCAAGTTTAATGGCGCGAGTTAAAAAAGCACAACACGACGATAAACAATTGACAAACATTTTCGAGTTAGCTAAAGTATCGGATAGTGGTTACATTATGCGTAATGAACTTTTATTTAAGGAAATCGATGGTGAATTGTGTTTGATTGTACCTCGATCGATGCAATCAGAAATTATAAGGTCGATACATGAAAAGGGACATTTTTCAGGAAGTAAAATTGAGACGCTAATAAAACGCGAATATTGGTTTCCCATTATGCGAAAAAAAATTGATAAGGTGGTGCGTAATTGTATTTCATGCATCTTAGCGGAGAGAAAACAAGGAAGACAAGAAGGGTTTTTGCACCCACTTGATAAAGGCGACGTGCCTTTAGCAGTGTATCATATCGATCATTTAGGACCTTTACCATCGACGCGAAAACGTTATAGACATATATTTGTGGTTGTAGATGGATTTTCGAAATTCGTTTGGTTGTATGCGACGCGTTCGACGGGTACAGCGGAAGTTTTAACGAGATTGCAAAAGCAATCGGCAATTTTTGGTAATCCACGTAAAATTGTTTCAGATCGTGGAACAGCGTTTACATCTAACGATTTCGCTGATTATTGTAAAACGGAAAAAATCGAACACAACTTAATCACTGTGGGAGTACCGAGGGCTAACGGGCAAGTTGAGCGTGTTAATCGAACAATAATTCCGTTATTAACGAAATTGTCAGCACCAAACCCTAACGAATGGTTTAAATACTTGGACACGGCGCAAAAGTATTTAAATGCCACACCACATCGAAGTATTGGTACAACACCGTTCAAACTTTTATTTGGAACACATATTAGGATGAACAGTGATCTTACAATCCGTGAAATGGTTGAAAGAGAATGGGTTGACATGTTTCAAGAAGACCGCGATGAATTACGAACGCGAGCCAAAGAACAGATAGTGAAAATACAAGCGGAAAATAGAAAATGTTTTAATAAAAACCGTAAGTCCGGACAAACTTACAACGAAGGTGATTTAGTGGCGATAAAAAGAACACAGCTCGGGCCAGGTTTGAAGTTTGCATCGAAATATTTGGGACCGTATCGAGTTACCACGTTATTACGTAACGATCGTTACATTGTTGTAAAACTAGGTGATCATGAAGGTCCACAGGAAACATCAACTTCGGTTGATTACATGAAACCGTGGATCGACAACTTCGATGTAGACGATATTTCTTCCGAAGAAGATGAAAATGATTCGTTTGAGGACAAACAAAACTTGCAGGACGGCCGAGTGAAGGATGGGGTCGCGACAGCGGTCGGTGGATTAGGCGCGCACGCCTGTGATTAAGTACGCAAGCGATGGAAACCAATATAACCCCGGGCCGGACGTATAAGAGCAGAGTTAAGATTCGACGTTTTAACTCAAACGAAAGAACGACGGCGACGTTATTTTTAAGTTCATAGTTTTTATGTTAGTATCATTGATTATATACGTTTGTTATACTTATTGCTTTTTTATTAATAAATATTCAATCCTACATTTATATAGTATTTGTGCAAATAAAAAATGTTATATAAAATAAGTCGCTTTTTTTAATGCATAATTACAATTTTCATAACTATTCTTTCAAAAACAAGAAAACATTCAAAATAAATAATTTTAATAACAATGGGTGCTATCCACACCCACACATTAAGTTTAAAATTCGCGCTATTTGTTTTCCCCACAACCGTTGTAGGGCGCCATAAACTGTGTTCCAAGTTTATATACAGGAGATTCCCCTCTAAGTATATCTTCTCTCTGGGTTATTTGTTGTTTGGCGGTCTTCTGGTAAACCCGCACGCACTTGCGTTTATTGTTTTATATCAGATTTGTGTGTATATGTATATACAGTTAGAAGAGTAAATTAATTTAGTGATCCAGACAATTTATTTAAAAAACGATACCCTACACTTTATTGCAATACTAGCTTTCGTGTTCGCTACCGCATACAATTTCACAAATCTTGATAAACCGTCGATTATCACCAATATAGGTACATATTTCCCCTAGAACTTCGTACAAAAGAGCCTTGATGATCCATGTGTATACGTGAGAATACCTTCTCCGGTATGCAAAGCGGATGCAACAAGCCCGGTTGCTTTTTACCTAGCGATTTCATTTGTGGCGACTGCGTCGGCGTTACGGTAAACAGAAGCTGTAGTAGCATACGGAAGTGAAAAATCGGCAGTCCGTAACAACCCGCCAAAAGCTACCGAGGCAACTAACGAGTTTTAATTTTTGTTAAGTAGTTTTAATATTTATAGTTCTTTGGTTCTCGTTAATTATAAGTAATTGTATATTCTGTTAATAAAACCTATAAAACTACATTGGTGACCCCGAAGAAAAATGAACACAGAAGAATCTTCAGATACCCACGTTACACCAATTCAGCACGTAGAGGAAGTGAGGCAGGTACGCTTACCGCCATTTTGGTATAAAAATCCAATTATATGGTTTGCGCAAGTAGAAGCTCAGTTCGAAACTTATAAAATACGGGCGGATACGTCTAAATACTATACGGTTATTAGTGCGTTAGATAGTGCGGTTTTGCAAGAAATGTCGGACATTATAGCAACGCCACCCGTGAAAGACAAATATGACACATTAAAAAAACAAATTATTTTACGGTTTTCGGACTCTGAAGATAGACAATTAAGAAAAGTGCTAACTGAAATTGAACTCGGTGATAAAACCCCATCACAATTATTGCGGGAAATGAAATTATTAGCAGGAACAAGATTCGACGAAAAAGTATTAAAAACGCTATAGCTACAGCGAATGCCAGCGTCCGTTCAGGCAATACTTACTGTAAGTGATACCTTAGGGTTAGATAAGATGGCTGACGTAGCGGATAAAATTAACGAAGTACAGTCGCCTACATTTCCAACTATAGCTGCAGTGCATTCAAGCATGCCATTCGGTAGCAAAGTTGATCCATCGGTATCGTTCACATCGGCGCACGCATCTCAATCATCGGAAATGCTAAGTTCCATTGCTGCCTTGCAAGCACAGGTAACAACATTAACTAAGCTTATGGAATGAATGTTGCATGAAAAGCATTCCTACGAACGAAAGCAACGCCGTCGTTCTCACTCCCGCCACAGATCTCCGTCTGTAGAGGGCATTTGCTACTATCACCGAAGATTTCGCAACAAGGCGCATAAATGCACCAAACCTTGTAAATAGGAACATTCGGAAAACTAATACACCCGTCGCTGCTGGAGGCGGTCATCGACGGAAATGACCAACAAAACCGTCTTTTTGTTACAGATAAAAATACAAAAATTCGTTTTTTAATTGACACAGGTGCTGATGTGTCAGTTATACCTGCTACTTTAGGCGCACGACCTACTCCGACGGCATACAAACTTTACGCAGCAAACGGTACAGTTATCGATACCTATGGCGAAAAGTTAACTGTGCTTAAACTTGGGCCTCAGAAGACCTTACAAATGGCACTTTTGTATAGCTAAGGTTGCTCGTATTGAAATCCCCTCAAGATACAGTATTTGTCATAAACAAAGATTCCAAATACCGATCGTTATTAGCAGAATTTCCAGAAATTCTAACAACAGGTAGCAACGGAATACAAGTTCAACACAAAATCCAACATCACATCATAACAAAGGGCCCTCCAATAGCTCAAAAAGCTCGTCGCTTACCACCAGAAAAATTAAAAATTGCTAAAACAGAATTCGATTACTTAGTTGAACACGGGATTTGCAGACCTTCAAGCAGTCCATGGGCAAGTCCGTTACATTTGGTGCCTAAAAAGGAAGCAGGTAGCTGGCGTCCATGTGGCGATTACCGAAGATTGAATTCTGTGACCGAATCCGACAAGTACCCTATCCCGCACATCCAAGATTTTTCGTATATATTACACGAAAAACAAGTGTTTTCTAAAATTGATCTTATACGGGCATATCATCATATTCCTATCGCGGAAGAAGATATTCCAAAG
This sequence comes from Aquatica leii, assembly GCA_035610365.1. Classification (NCBI taxonomy): domain Eukaryota; kingdom Metazoa; phylum Arthropoda; class Insecta; order Coleoptera; family Lampyridae; genus Aquatica; species Aquatica leii. The sequence continues at coordinate 108,754,192 of CM069432.1, forward strand.
TCAGCTGTAATTACACCATTTGGATTATTTGAATTTAAATATATGACTTTTGGATTGTGTAACGCAGCACAAACGTTTCAACGTTTTATGAATACGGTTCTTCAAGGACTTAACTTTTGTCATTGTTATATTGACGACATATTAATTGCATCTAAAAGTTTTGAAGAGCACGAAATACATCTACGTACACTGTTTAACCGTTTACGCGAATACGGAATTTCTATCAATTCCTCCAAATGTGAATTAGGTGTGCAAGAAATCGAATACTTGGGTTATCTCTTGTCTCGCGATGGAATTAAACCGCTACCTCAACGAGTTGAAGCTATTGTAAACTTTACAAAACCAAAAACCATTAAAAATTTACGACATTTTTTGGGAATAATTAATTTTTACCGTCGATTTATAAAGAATGCTGCTCAATCACAAGCCCCTTTACATCAATATCTCAAGAACAGTAAAAAAACGACAAACGAGAAATTATTTGGACAGAAGAAGCAGAGTTTGCATTTGAGGAATGTAAAAAGAAGCTGTCAGACGCAACCCTTTTATGTTATCCAGCGGAAAATACCCGCTTGTCACTAACAACGGATGCGTCGGACAAAGCGGTCGGTGCGGTATTGCAGCAAAAAGGTATAAACGGCTTATGGCAACCGTTAGGATTCTTTTCAAAGAAGTTAAGTGCTTCGCAACAAAAATACAGTGCTTACGATAGAGAACTACTTGCCATTTATGAAGCTATTAAGTACTTTCGTTACTTAATCAAAGGAAGAGAATTGGTCATACTAACGGATCACAAACCGCTCATTTACGCTTTTCATCAAAAATCAGAGAAAGCAACACCACGTCAACTTCGTCATTTAGATTTAATTGGTCAATTTTCAACAACGGTATTACACATTGCGGGTGATAATAACGTTATAGCCGATGCGTTATCACGCGTAAAGGAAATAACCATTCCTACCATTATCGCAACAGAAGAATTTGCACAAGAACAAAACAAGGACGAAGAGCTCAAGAATTTAGACAACACATCGTTAAAATTAGAAAAATTTTCCTTTATTGGTGAAGCAACACCTGTCTTATGTGATACTTCTCATTCAAAAATTCGACCGTACGTACCTAAATCGTTAAGGAATCGAATTTTCAAGATGTTTCATGATAAATCGCATCCCAGTGGACGTACAACGAGCAGATTAATTCGTGACCGGTTTGTGTGGTTTAATATGAACAAAGACATTTTATTATGGACGCGTAACTGTCTTGATTGCCAAAAATCAAAAGTGCATCGCCATTCGAAGAGCCCACTTCAAGCATTTCCATTTCCTGAGCAGAGATTACAGCATGTACATATAGATATTATAGGACCTCTTCCCATTGTACAAAACTACCGTTACTGCTTGACATTAATTGATCGTTTTACAAAATGGCCAGAAGCAATTCCAATTTCGGAAATAACCGCTGAAACAGTAGCAGAAACGTTCGTTAAAGAATGGATTGCGCGCTATGGATGTCCCCATACAATAACAACGGATCAAGGTAGACAGTTCGAAGCAAAATTAATGCAAACTCTAACAAATTTAATGGGCATTCAAAGGAATCGCACTACAGCGTATAGACCGCAGAGCAATGGCATAGTAGAACGTTGACATCGATCTTTAAAAGCTGCCTTAATGTGCCACAATACGAAAAACTGGGTAGAAGCTTTGCCCATGGTATTGTTAGGGTTACGAAGCGCTTTTAAAGATATGCAATGCACAGCAGCAGAATTGTTATACGGCACACAATTACGGCTTCCTGCTGAATTTTTTGTAAACACAAAAACGAATATCGACCCAACATCATTTGTCGGCAAACTGCAAGAACAAATGCAAGCATTGCGTCCTATGTCAACAAAACATCATGTGGTACGAAAAATTTTTATTCATCCTGCACTTTCTACGTGCACATACGTTTTTTTACGCGACGACTCAGTACGACAGCCATTGCAAAGACCGTACACTGGACCCTATAAAGTTATTTCGCGGACAAACAAAATTTTTAAAATTCAAATTCGTAACAGCAACGTTAACGTAAGCATCGATCGCGTAAAACCAGCGTTTATTGCAGAACCTAACAGGATTAGAACTGCAACCATTACCGCCGTCAGAAACAACTGTATTTGCGAAAATATCTGCAAAACAAACACGTTCAGGTAGACAAGTTCGTCAACCTTTACGCTTTTTGAAAAATGAAAGTGTTTCACTGGAAAGGGGGTGATGTGGCGACTGCGTCGGCGTTACGGTAAACAGAAGCTGTAGTAGCATACGGAAGTGAAAAATCGGCAGTCCGTAACAACCCGCCAAAAGCTACCGAGGCAACTAACGAGTTTTAATTTTTGTTAAGTAGTTTTAATATTTATAGTTCTTTGGTTCTCGTTAATTATAAGTAATTGCATATTCTGTTAATAAAACCTATAAAACTACACATTAATAAATACTCTATACTAATTAAATTTTTTTAATGGTGTTTTATTGCAAACATAAAATACATATAAATACCGAATTCCTACTTTTTCTTATACAACTATTTTAACAGAACATGTCAGACCTTTCATTTTTATCGTCACTGTCATCTGATGAAGAAAAAACTAACAGAAATTTTACAGCTTTTGGCTGATATAAAACCAAGTATATTTCAAAACAAATCTTTTAATCCCATGAATCAATTACTGCTAACATTAAGATTTTATGCGACTGGTGGTTTTCAACAATTAATCGCAGAGAGAGAGAATGTACATAAGTCGACAGTATCGAGGGTAACCCACTGCATTGCATGCCAAAAGGCTCGATATGTAACTATGCCTTAAGATCAAAATGGTCTTGAGCAAATGAAACAGTTTTATTTAATTAGCAATTTCTCAGGTGTTGTGAATGCAGTGGATTGCACTTATATCAAACTCTAATCGCCTGGTAGTCCACATTCATGTTGTATATATATAAGTTTAACTTTATTCGTTGCCATTTGGCTTACAAATTTGATCTATATACTACATAACATTCTATATTTACATTTACATTCTATTTCCTTTTTTTTTTTACATTTTCTTATCCCTTTTCTCCCCTTAACTTTTTTCTCCTGCTCCATACTTCCTCCATCCATTCCGCTCCTTTTCCGTTTTCATCTAAGATTTCCTCTATTTTCATCACCTCTTCTCTTAGTTCCCTGAATTTCTGTCTCATGTGGTTAAGGTCTTCCGTTTCTTCTCCTTCTCCTTCTCCTGCACATCTTTTCTGGTTCTTCTTTCCAATATTTGTTCCCTAACTCCTCGTTGCCACATCTGAACCTTGCTACCATTTTTTTCTTTTTGTTGCTTTTAATCTCTCTATCTTTTAAATATTCCGGCACTCCTTCACCCTTGATATCTTTATAATTCCTATTATATCTGCCCTCTTTTATCTTTGTCCATCTTTCTTGTTTTTCGATGTCTCTATCTCTCCTTATTATTTCTTCCCTTTTCCCTACTCCCTCTTCTCTTAATCTCTCCACTTCTTCACTCGCGTACCCGTTTCTTTTGTAATACTCTTCTCTGCCCTCCTGCCCGTACTTCACTTTCCCTCTCTTTATCTCTTTCCAACATTCTTGCAGTATTTTGCAATCTGTTCTTTCCCTCATTTCTTCCTCGTATTTTATTGCTCTTTTTCCTGTCTCTACCCTTATTTTTTCTATCTGTACCTCCTCTCTCACAATATACCCTGGTGTATCCCTGTCCAATCCTAACACCCATCTCCAGTATTTTTCCTGTAGCCCCTCTACCTCCCTCCACTCCTTCCAGCCCCATATTTCCGCTCCATACATTACCACCCCCTTTATTAATTTTTCAAACAACAATTTTCTTTTTTTTACATCCATCTTGAATACTCTTTCCCCCACACCGCAGACTTGTCCTATTAACCTGTTTCCTTTCTTCACCCTTTCCTTTATGTGTTCTCCCTCTTTGTTGTCCTGTTTCATCGTGTAGCCCAGGTATGTAAATTCCTTCACTTGTTGCACTTTCTCATCACTCCATATCCACTCCTCTCTTTTTCTTTTCCCCCTCCTTTTCTAAATATCATTATCTTTGTTTTCTCCGTGTTTACTTCCATTTCTTTTTTTTTCATATATTTTACTAGCGTTTTCATCATCTCTTTCATTTCCTTTTTCTCCTTAGCCACAAGCACTATGTCATCCGCATACGCCAACGACCATACCTTAGCTTTCCCTACCACTATCCCTCCTGTCTGTTGTCCTCTCATTGTCTCTTCCAGATCCCCCGTATATACTGAGAACAGGCTTGGGCTCAGTGGACATCCCTGCCTCAACCCTCTCTTTGTGATGAATTTCTTGCTCTCTTCCCCATTCACTTTAACCCTGCTCCTCGTTTCTTCGTAGATTTCCTCTATTCTTTGTATTAATCTTTCATTGATTTTTTTTCTTTTCATATATTCCCACAGCTTTTCCCTATTCACTTTGTCAAAAGCAGCTTTTAGATCTACGAATAGTGCCACCATTTTCCCTCTTTTTTTTCTAGTTCTTTATTTGCTAAGTGTTTCAGTATATATATGTTGTCTATCGCCCTTCTTCCTTTTCTGAATCCCGCTTGTCCGTCTGGTACCAAACTTCTTTCCTCTATTTCCTTCTGTAGTCTTTCTTGCAGTATTGTCGCGTACAATTTGTATGCCGTGCTCAATAATGTTACCCCTCTATAATTCTTGACTTTATTTTTTTCACCTTTTTTATGGATTGGGCATATTATTCCCTTTCTCCATCTCTCTGGAAATCCTTCCCCTTTCCATATTTTGTTTAGTATTTCCGTCATCCTTTTTGCTACACTTTCTCCCCCGTATATCCACTCTTCTCCTTGTATCCCATCTTCTCCTGTCGCCTTTCCTTTTTTTATATTCTTTATCGCTTCTATTACCTACTTCTTCTTCACTTATTCTATCCCTATCTCCTTCTTCCTGTCTTACTACCGCGTCTTTCTTTTTTTTTCTTTTTCTGCTTTTGTTCTTCCCCTCCCAACAGGTTTCGAAAATATATCTTCCATTCTTTAATTTTTATTCCCTTTGTCGTCATGTTTTTTTGCCTCTGTTTCTTTAGGTACTTCCATACATCTTCTTCCGTTTTTATTCCTTTGATCTGCTCCTCTTGTTTCTTTTTGTTTTCTTCCTTCTTTCTGTCGCATATTTTTTTGTATATTTTTACTGCTTCTTTGTATTCTTCTTTTTCTTTCCTACCTTTTTCCACTGTCTTAATGCTCTTCTTGCATTTTTCTTTGCTTCCTTGCATTCCTTATCCCACCATTTCTTCCATCCTGTTTTCTCCCCTTCCATTTTCTAAATCTGACTCTCTCTGTTACTTTCTCCATCATCTCTCTCATTTCCTCTACACTTTCTTGTAATTCCTTCCCTATCCATACCGTTTTCCCTATTCTCTCTTTATATCTTTTTATACCCTCTTCTGTCCACTTTTTTTTAGTTATATACTTCTCCTCTTCCTCTCTCTCTTCTCTTTCTCTTCCTTCCATTGTCAATTCCATTGGTTGATGGTTTGACTCTACCCTTTCTCCCACCTTAAATGTCTTTACCTTTTCTGCGGCCTCTTCATTTGTCATTACAAAATCTATTATTGATTCTCCCCTTCCTCCTATGTACGTAAATTCCCCCTTTCCATCTTCTTCTTTGTTCCCGTTCATTATTTCCCACTCTTTTTCGTTGCACAATTCCAGCAGTTCTTCTCCCTCTTTATTTATCACCTTGTCCTTTGTTTGTCTCTTTCCCGTCCCTTTTCTTTCTTGTATTCCCCCCTCTACTCCTATTCTTGCGTTGAAGTCCCCTCCTACTATTATCAATCCCTCTTCTCTCTCTTCTATCATCTCTTCTATGTTTTTCCTTGTCTCTTTCATTCTACTGCTATAAACCGTCACTACTTTTATTTTTGTTTTTCCCCACTGTATGTTCCTTTCTACAACTCCTCTTCTCTGTTGCACTTTCTCTTTCTTTTCCTGGCTCAACCATTTTTTTTCTTATTCCCGTTATTATACCCCCTTTGCTCTCCCTTTTTCTTTTCTCTTTCTGCATGTTGCACCACCCACTCAAATTCCTCCGGCAACTCTTTTTCCCACCACTCCCATTCTTTTTCTTCCATCCATGTTTCCTGTAATCCCACTACATCCTGTTCCTTGATGTACTTCCAGAAATCATGTTCCTTGTTTTTATTCCCGCTACGTTCCAAAACAATACTCTCAGCTCACTCCACCTCCCCTGTGCTTCTTCCTTACTTTCTTTTTTCTTCCTTCTTTTTCTTTTCCATTTCCATCTCTCATTATTCCTTTTCTTTGCCATTTCGTTATTTTTTTCTCCTTTCCCCCCCCCACTTTGCTCTTTAGTTTTTTTGCCTTTTGGTTCCCCAATTTCTCTCCCCTTTCTCTGCTCAGTCCCTTATCCTTGTCGTTCCATATGTATCTGTCTCCGTCTATCTCCATTTTTCTGTACCCTACCCATACTCTTTTTCCTTTCGCTCTTTTTTCCACCGCTATGTTCATTATTTCTCTTTGCATTCATGTTGTATATAAATATCTCAAAAAGGTATGTACTGCGCTCTCTAGTTTTTAGCATGTAGAATAATATATTTTTTTGTCTCTTTCTAAAAAAACAAGGTGAATCAGTCGTTACACGAGATTCAGCACAGTTACACGTGTTTATGTTTTGATTACTTACCTTAACCTTATATTACAACAATTCAGAGTTGTATAAAAACAAAAAAGGCTATTTTTCGATTAATACTCAATTAATATGTGATGCTGGGTAAAAAATTCTGCACATTATTGTACGATGACCTGGTTCCGTACATGATAGCAGTATTTTCAAGGACAGTCCCCTGGCTGTTGATTTTGAACAAGGACGGTATAGAAATAGATACTTTTTAGGTGACAGTAGTTATTGTTGAAAACCCTATCTGTTAACACCTTTCATAAACCCTAATACACTATCACATAAAGCATACAACTGAGCTCACATCGAAACAAGAAATTCACTTTAACATTGCTTTGGAGTTTTAAAACGTTGATTTCGATGTTTTTCAGTTGATCTTTGCATTAAAACAGAACGCTGTTTAGCTACAATTGTATATCGCACTTTAATATAGTGATGTTGAACCGCCACATTATGTTGCAGTAGAGCCAGTGTTGGGATGTACCTAGGTAAATGTACCTAGGTACAAGTACCTAGGTAATTTTTGTGTACCTAAGTACCTAGAAAGGTACTTTTTAATTTATGTACCTTTACCTGTACCTAGGTACTTTTTAGAAAGTACCTTTGTACCTAAGTACCTAATAAAATAGGTACTTTTAAGCGTACATGTATTGTACACTTTATATATTTGTTTCGGACTTAATCACATTTGAAATTACTAAAACTTTCCAAAAATAGTACATGACCTACGCAATTTTTTCTTAATGATACCCGAAGGGTACCCTTAATGTGTATAAAACTTCCTTGTTAAAAGTGCAAATGTAGGCAGTGACACCACACTTAAAGACAGCCCTCGCATGAATCATTTACAACAAATGCAATCGGACTGTTAACATGAGTAGCCAGGGTATCAAACCGAATGCGATAAATTTCGAAACGTAATAATTTGTATAAAATAGAAGATGATTTTTAGAGAAAAGATTTGTGGAGTTCTAGGAAAAAGCAAACAATTATAACTGATTATATAACACAATGACATTATAATAAAATTTATTACGAATCGTATTTCTGCTTATATAAACAATACGTGCTTAATGACTTATTCTAAAAACGACATATTTGAGTTTGTATTATACTAAATTACATAAACATAGCCGAGACGGGTATAACCAACGGTATAACATAAATGCTGTAAGCACGACCTCAATGAAAATTAAGTTGTCGTGTACGTCGAATAGTAAAGTCTTCTCGGATAAGTACAAAATGATCGGTCCCTTGAAGTACTTACTAACCGACGTCAACTGTATCACTAAACTGCCATGCATTACCCTTCCCGTTCAGTATCTTATAATTTAGTCCCAAAACCTTAAGAAAAACATTTAAGAATAAGTAATCCTGTTTTTATTATTAAATAATGCACTTCATACAATAAACAACAATAGCATTGCTCAATAAACTGCAATCACAAAAGTTGTATAAATTTTAATATCTTTACTGAGATTCACACCAGCTACTGTGTGTGTCATCAACAGTGATTCATATAGTAGCGTCGTTGATTGATTTCAATCATTTCATGCATTTTATAGCTGTAATGATTTCTATCGTTTTTCAATGAGATTGCACAAATAAGAGTTGGTTTACTAAATTTGTATTTTTTATGATCATAAATAAGTACCTAAAAATAAGTACCTGAACATATAAGGTACATTTTTTTTGTACCTGTACCTGTACCTAGGTACGTTTGCCAAATCTGTACCTGCACCTGTACTTAGGTACTTTTAAATAAATGTACCTGTACCTGTACCTAGGTACCAAAAAATGAGTACCTGTCACAACACTGAGTAGAGCTACAGCAAGACGATAATGTTTTTGTTGAAGACGTAGTAGAAGAGGTAAGATTAGTGCCAGGTGAAAACCAAAATGTTGTTCGTAATGCATTTTTAAATAATTTTTGCCTAGTGACATTTTTGAATTTTCAGTGTTTTCCTATAAATTAGTATATTATTAGAAACTTAGAGTCAACTTTGTACTTATACGGCGGGTTGCACAAAGCATTTGTTAAATATTTAATCAATGATTAACTACTAATCAATTGGTTAAAAACAATTTAACCATTGGTTAAAGTATTAATTCTGTTGATTAAATATTTAACAAAAGAGCTCTGATTAAGCAAGGTTAACCATTGGTTAAGCATGAAATGGGTTGCACAAAACAAATTTTAAAAGTTAATCATTGATTAAACTTATTTAATCAATAGCCTTACTAATCGACGCTTAACCATCGATTAGCGTTTGATTATCTCTAAAAAAGTTATATTTTATTCCCGTTTTTTTTGGTCACAAATTCAGTGCGCATGACTCCGATCGGAGTCACTTGGTTCACTTGGTGAGTGCGCACGACTCCGTTCGGAGCCACATTGCTTAGCAAATTCAATTGATCAGTACCATAAACTAATAGCGTTTTCCACTGGTAACACTAGTGCACACTGAGTGCACACCAAGATCAAATTTTACATTCCACTGAACACACTAGGTCAATATTTTTGTTTCACTGGAGCAACTGGTCCAATAAAAATTGCACTCAGTGCATATATTTGTGCACGACGTTTTATAGGTCGTGGAGTATTTCAGTGCAAAAAAATGGCGTCCAATATTGAAATAAAAGTCTCACAAGAACTTAAATTGTTGAAATATTTAAAACTTATAACTACTTTCAGCATATACAAAAGATAAAATTTAGTTGTTAATTTATATCTTAAGTTGTCTTCGTCATCAGGAATTTTAAATTGTAAATTTCATTATTTATTTTAAACTATAATTCATGTTCCATTGTTAATCGAAGAAAGGCAGTGTTGTAAATAGATAATTTTTAAATTATATATAGATTAATTTTTTTCTTTCAAAAATTATCTAGTATTAGATAAATAGATAAATTATTCAAACTTTATATAGATAACAGATAATAGATGAAATAATCTAGGTAGTAACAACAATAGATGGAGTTCATTTGAAGAACTACTATGGAATGCGGGAAATTACTGAAGAAAAACATACATACTTATTGTAACTGGAATTTTACGGGACACTCGACTTTTTATAAATATTATTTAAATAATTTAAATTTAAAAAAAATATATATATACAGATACATATAACTCTTAGGTATTTTTTGATTGTATCTAGATACATATAAATAGATAAAAAATATTAATCTAGATTAATTTATCTATATGAATTTATATAGATAATTTACAACAGTGAAAGGTTATGTCTTATTTTTTAGGTAATGTTGATTAGCAGCTGATTCAAGGCAACAAAAAGAATTGTTCCACTGAAGTCGCACTGGTGGGGTATTTGATGCAATTTTTGATGAACTAGGGCAGTTTCAATTTTGTATTAAGCTCATGCCAGTTGTGTTCAATGGAAAACGCTATAAGTATTTGTAGACGAGTAACTTCAATTGAGAGAAAAGGTATAACGTTTTAACTTTTCCCCACAACCGTTAGAGGCCACTATGTAATAATCAATGTTGTGACGTATCTAGATACAAGTATCTAGATACAGTATCTAGATACTTTTGGAGTATCTAGTTACATATCTAGATACATTGGATAAAATGTAACTGTATCTGTATCTAGATACATTTTTTGTAGTATCTGAGTGGTTTAGATACTTAGATACTTTTTCTTGCTCAAATTGTAAATTATACAAGTTTTTAGTAAACACCGCAGTAGTTTTTTTTGTCAGTTCATCATGTACATTACAATTTGAATTTGGAGACTTTGTATTCGGTGTTTTATGAGTGCAATTGACCATATTCAAGCGCTTTTTGGACTTCAGGTTTAACATTTTTGGGTTGGTAAAACTGATGAATTTTAAATCGCCCTCAAAAAATAAAAACTTTTATTGGTTGTCAACAACGACCTCTCTGATTGATGGGTCATAATGTATTCCAGTGATTTGTCAAATCGGGTTGGTAGCAACAATAACCTCATGATAACAACCAAATCTTTTTGTCCATATTTGCTACCAACCCGATTTGACAAATCACTGGAATTCATTCGGACCGATCAATCAGAGAGGTCGTTGTTGACAACCAATAAAAGTTTTTATTTTTTGAGGGCGATTTAAAATTCATCAGTTTTACCAACCCAAAAATGTTAAACCTGAAGTCCAAAAAAACGCTTGAATATGGTCAATTCTAATGGAATTCTACCAAATTTAGAGATTTTATGTAGTAGCGGATATTTTGTGACTATTATAAACTGTTGTGGAATTTTGGGGAAAACCGTGTATGATAACCTACATTTTATATAATCAAGTATTACTTGAGAAATGTGACGTGTTAGCATTTATGTCATCAAACCAAATTCATACTTTAAAAAAAAGAAAACAAATTTCAACTTTGTAGAACTATGAGTACACTTGTGGTCATCGCCGGATTTACCAACAAGCAAAACAAGCAACTGCTTGAGCCCCCCACGCTCAGGGGCCCCGCGCCGCCACAGCTTCGCGACTAAAAGAATAAACTTAAAACTAAATGTTACTAAAAGAATTGCAAAGCAATGGTTACTTAGAAAAGAGTAGCAGCGCCACGGTGGCGCATATATTTAAGTTTGATGATATCAAACAGTACTGAGGAACGATCGTTCAGTAAATTGAAGCGAATAAAGGATTATTTGCGAACGACCATGTCCCAGGAAATGTTAGCGGACTTGAGTATTATGAGTATGAAACATGATAAGCTGCGTCATCTTCAGTTCCAACTGATCATCGACCAATTGTCTGCAGAAAAGAGCAGAAAAAAAATCATGTGATTTGTGATCTAATCCATACCACAAGTACTGTTTTATTTACTTCAAGTTGTTCAAAATGTTGAAGGTGTTCAAATGCACAAGATGTTAAAATATAGATAGTTTCTTTAAATTTATGTTCCAATTGTACTTCATTCTTTTCTCATTAAATAATTTGTCTTTTGGAAGAGGGGGGGGGGCATTTTAGAGGGGCCCCATCACGATGTTGTGCTTGTGGCCCCTCAATATGTTAATCCGGCACTGCTTGTGGTCATTGTGCAACTTTTATAATTTACTCTGAATTTCTTCATCAGCTCAAATAGAGCAAAGAAGTGGAGAAACTTTTTAGTGTTAGTAGTTTACTATTAACTCATCTACGTCGAAATATAATGACGAGACATTTAACATGCTATTAATTTTAAAACAAAATAAGATTTATTTGTAAATTTGTATTTTTTTATGTGATTAAGGTTGATAAGGTAATGTTTTGCTTAATACCCAGGCAGCACACTCACGTCTCGTAATTTTGACGTCAATAAGACGTAATGTGCTGCCTGGGATACAGTTATTGTGTTTTTAAATGAACTAAATAGACAGCTTTTTAAAATTTTATTTCATGATTTTGTTAAAAATGTATCTGACATATATCTAGATACTCTCTTAAAGTATCTGTAACTGTGTATCTAGATACTTTTTTTGAAAAATTATCTTATCTGTATCTAGATACAATTTATGAAAAGTATCTGTATCTGTATCTAGATACTAGAAAAAAAGTATCTGTTACAACACTGGTAATAATTATCGGTAAAAAATACAAACACAGCAAATTTTATTTCCCTCTTTTTCGTATCTGAAAGCTAAAAACGCTGAATTGCATTTCTCGAATAAAATCGACTAAATAATGCAAGTTATTTTTACACGTGTTTGATTCTAACGTTTATTACTATTTAAAAACTGAAGGTTTTCATCAAGTTTTCATATTCGTTTTAAAGAAAAGTTGTTACAATATTCACACGGTGTTGATTCGAATGAAACTGGAAGTTATTTATATAGTATTTGTGCAAATAAAAAATGTTATATAAAATAAGTCGCTTTTTTTAATGCATAATTATAAAAAAGTGACAATTTTTATAACTATTCTTTCAAAAATAAGAAAACATTCAAAATAAATAATTTTAATAACAATGGGTGCTATCCACACCCACACATTAAGTTTAAAATTCGCGCTATTTGTTTTCCCCACAACCGTTGTAGGGCGCCATAAACTGTGTTCCAAGTTTATATACAGGAGATGCCCCTCTAAGTATATCTTCTCTCTGATCAGTACGAAGTCCGCAGTAGTGGCAAGTGTATGTGTTTTCGTGAGCGTGTTCCTTAAGAATCGGGACATATAAATTTTTAGTCAGTTTTCAATTTTTTTGTTTTTCACCATTAATAGGGCGGACAGTGAGCCAGGACCTTCTAAGAGGTGTAAATATAGTTATAAAAACCCCAACAACCTCACTGATGAAGAATTGAAGATGACTCATGGATTCGAGTGAAGACGAAGAATTTTTGGACAATTTGAGCGATTTGGATGTTGGCCTTGAACAGGGTCATATCTGAATCCGAAGAAGAGGTTTCGGACGATGATATATGATACACGTAATAATTTAAATGTTTTTAAATTACTTGTTAGTAATTTTATTAGGTGTATTGGACGAATTACCTATTTCAAACTCAGATTGGGAAGTTCCACATAGCAGTCCTGATATAGATCCAGACTTACCTCATCCATGCACTAATAATAAAGGTATTTTTAGATTTTTTTTCTGATTATTGGTATATAATAATTTTTATAAGGTTCGGTTGATGGCGTGCCGCTTCCACCCACTAAACATTTTTATATAACATTTATGTAAATACAATATACTAGTTTTACATGTTATATAAATTATTAGGTCACATTGACGTAGCGTTTACATTAATTTTATATAAAATGTCCAGAACATGTTACCTCAATTGTTGTAGCACAGATAAATAAGGTATACAGATAGCCAACCGCCAACTTATATTACCTATGGCCAACCGCATGCATTAAACTGGACGGTACTTTTCTGGCGGCCAAATGAAATTAGTTTGGCGGCAACACACTTGTGAGATTAACGCTGTAACAGCGCTATCCAAAGAATAGTCAGAAAATGAATTGTAGAGATTTTGTAACTATGGTACATCTATTTGTTTGCAGATGGCTAAATATTTGTATATATTCTAATTATTGTGACAGTCTTATCTTATTCTTCGTTATCTTGTAAGTATATCGAATTCGCTTTCAGCATTTGTTTGTACAAGGAGCATGTACAATTGCTGAAAAGTGAACACACGATTTTTTTTACGCTTCTGATTTTATGATGACAAATACGCATTTTACTTAAGGTGCTTCAAGTTATAAAATTATAATTCTTACATAATTTAACAAGAATGTATATATAAATGATAATGAATCTACGAAAGTTACACAAATGTCAAAAAATGAATAATTATATCGGAACAATAACAATAAGTCCAACTAAAACTGAATAATAAATTGGTTGTTTTTATTGAACTAAAATGACATGTTATAGAAAATTTGTCAATTTTTGAAAAAATAATTTATTGTCATTAATTTACTAGTAAAAACGTTATAATAAGAAAACACGTATTTAGCACATTTTCTCTTGATTCAATAAAGTTCTCATTTTTTCGATATACAAGATTTTTTGAAATGTTGAGATGGTAATTTCCTGTTCAAATTATTCCACGCTATCAATTTCATTTTCAAATTTGTTTTCTTAGAAGTTAATATACTATATATGCAAATATCCATTACTTGCTTGTTGTTAGCCCCACTTTTTTTGATAAACTAAAAAATTACTATTGTGCTGAATTGTGTTCAGTATGTGCTATCATGTGGCCTAAAAACAATTTCTTTTCCCTCATTTATTTTACGGGGACTATCAATCAAAAATTACTAGTTTGCTAAATTGTGCTCAGTATGTGTAAAATAATTGTTATTTCTTTTTTATGTAGATTTTATGAAACAACAAATTGTTTTTTTTCTTAATTTTAAAATATTTTATTTTTAGAAAAACAATTTGGTTTCATACTTTTGAGTACCACCAAGCACGGTGTCGTGTATCACTAGTGTTTCGCGCATCACAGTTTGGGAAATGTAAGATTTGTAGATACAGTACAAGCATTGTTACAAGTTAACCCTCTTGGTGATTCTGTTTGCAAAATCCACTTTTCGTAGCTTTCTTTATGTTGGTGTCTCTGTAACAGTTTCTCCTAAGTGCTTTTTTAAGATGCATCTTTTTTCTATATACTGCAAGTTGTAGCTTTCCTTTTGAGGTGTCTTCACGTCTAAGAAAAGTAGATTTCCATTTTGCTCTTTTTCTATAGTAAGCTCGATTGCTCTGTGCAGTGCGTTGATCTGGCTCAGAAATTGTTGGTTTCTAATAGATGCCATCATTAGGTAAATAAAACCATGCAGTTTTGTTTACAATAAATACAAAAAATTTGAACCAATATAGACTCTGTACCTATACGAGATTCGTACGTTTTTAAAAGTGCACGATGTACGTAAAACATCATGTTTTTAATTAAATGTGTTTCTTTTTTGTTTTAATTATATCAAAAATTACTTGACTCAGCGTGAGTGAGCCTGATGAAGTATTCATCCTGAACACGAAACGTCGCAAATTAATGAAGTAGTTGCTTTCATCTAATCTCCTAAAAGAAAGGGTCATTAATTTGACCAAACTTTAAAATTAATCGTTTACCAGGAGCCGAACCGTTCTATTATTGCAATTATTATTTTTTACTATTACAGACAAAAAGACAACGTCTACTATCGACTACTATCATAATAATAATTTTGCCGTTATGAACTCTGCAAATGGTGAAAAGATAGAAATTGTTTCTGCGGCACAAAATAGCACTTACTAACCACTACTCAGCACAATACCCATACAGCACACAGATATCTATTAGACGTCTAATAGTTATAGATGAAGGATATCCATGATATCTAATGGATATCTATGGATAACCATTAAATCTCTAGTAGATATCCAGATGTCCCACTTTATCCACAGACATCCATCATAGATACAACATGGATACATTTTAGATAATCCCCATACTGCACTCAGATATCCATTAGACGTCTAATAGTTATAGATGAAGGATATCCATTAGATGTTTAGTAGATATCCAGATGTTCCACTTTATCCACAGAAAAATTTAATTAATTTAAAATTTAAAACAAAAGAAGATTTGTGGGAAGCACCTTCGGAGATAATTTATAACAACAACAGGGAATTTTAAACACACTGCAGTTCTTATTCTACACCTTCTATCAGGTAAATACTTTTTTATTTTTTTTTCTACCAAACGTTTAAAAATGGTTTAAATTAGCATCGGAGCATCTCCTTCTCCGGATTCTTTTTCTTCTTCTTGTTGCACTTAATTGTACAATAACTTAAAATAATTACTTTAAAGCAGTGGCTGGGAACGCTATTATTTTTCACGATCAATGATCGCAATCAAGGTATTCAGAATTAAGTAGTAATCGACTGTTGCTCAAAAATCGCTCGTGTAAAGTTAGTCATAAATTTAGCCATTAACATTCGATTTTCGTTTTCCGGGATACAAGAACGTTTAGAGTTTTGAAAATCAACATACCTAAGTATTTTTTAATATTGTTTCTAAACAATAAATTAATTAAAATGTGTTCATATTTAGATTTAAAAAAAATATTTACAAAAATTCACAGAAGATAGAGACTACTGTGATGATTTTTTTCGACATGACGTGGTATCTGAATTTTGATGCAAACTTACGAACAAATAGTTTAAAGCATTAATAAACAACATATTAAAAAATAAAAGTGTCGTTCTTTCGTAAATTAAATGTTTTCATTTGAAATTAACCCTGAAAAGATTATTGAGTAATTAGTCATAACTCGTATTGATATTTGTGTCAAACATAAGATTTATGTATTCGAAATATATTTGCAATTCTTTTCAAATACGTATTGTCATTTGTAGTTAATGTTTATTGTTTTTAACTTCCTGTGTTTTTATGATTTACCTTGGTGTTTATAGAAAGCTAGGTATTTTCCCAAAATGCTGAATGTGTGACACAAATTTTACAAACGTTTTTTCCTAGAAGAGTTTTCCAATTCTCTTTGAAGAGAATGCATTGTTAAATTTCTGTAAACAAAAAAAATATAAAATTCAATGCTTAAATGCATGTTACTTTTTTATTAAAAAATCTTTTTTGTAAATGTTATGGCCGCATTTTTTTAGCATCTTGTCTAAGAAATACTTACTTTTAAAAAAAAAATTATAAACAGAATTTTTTTATATTTATTTTAGCATGCTAAAAGCACTTCAATACAAATCCAACAATACATAAAATATTTTTACAATTGTTTAAAAAAATTCGCAAAAATATTTTGAAAATACTAATTGCATTTTCAAAACTTTATTTTTAAGTTAACTTAATTTTTTTTTTCTTTTTGGGCTTATTTTTTACAGAAGCTGTAATTGTTGATATGAACATCAACCTAAGATACTCAAATGTAGTAGTTCCTCAAACATACGGAAGAAAACGTCCATTGTTATTTATTGATGATGATCGTGATGACGAATAAATTTATTCTTTCTACAGTTCCAGTTCACTAAATGTTTTATAGTTGAAGATACGTCCTATAATATTTTGAAGATACTGGAACGACCACAGTGTGTGCTCAAATTCGGAATCTTTTTTCTTCTAATATTCTCAATAATAATAATAATTTAAATAAAAGTGGTGTTTACAAATTAATTTGTTCTTGTAAAAAAATTTATATTGGCATGACACAAAGATCTTTTCAAACTAGACTTAATGAACATCTTAGATATTTAAAAAATAGTTCAAAATACATTAATAACGCAAATTCAGTAAAATTTACCTTTGCACAACATGTTTTGGATAATCGTCATACTCTTTTTTCTTACAAATTATTTCATCATTTTAATATCAATAACAAACAAATTCTTGAATTACTAGAGTTCATTTATATTAAAATATCAAATAAAATTTTTTTGTTGAACGATCAAACCAATTTCAATTATGATTTTAAACTTAAATTTTCTTAGATTTGTTTCTAAGTTGCACCATCTTTCCTTTTTTTAAATAATTACCATTTAAAATTTTGTAAAACTTACATTTTTTAATTATCTAGTTACAAATTTTCATATTTGAGATTGTTCAAAAAAATGTAAGTTAAAAAACTTTTTATAAGTTGTAAATATTTTTTGTAAACTTTTGTAAAGATGGGCTTCATTATTTTAAAGCTCGAAACATATGTAAAATATACATTTTGAAAGTTAACGAATTTATTATTGGTGGACTGGTAATTCGAATAATTAAAAAAATTGACCAATAACAATGAATCCCTTTAACAATTTAATTTTAATTTAATTTGCATTGTTTTAGTTATTTCTATGTTTTCGATTTATATTTTACAAAAATAAATAAATATTTGAATATACATATTTGTTTGCTTTCTTAAACATAAAACATGATATTGTTTAAGTTTATTTGACATTGACTTGTGTTGTAACAATACAAGTTATTGTTTATGATATTAACCTTTTTTGAACAGGTAAACGGTAAAGTAAACACAAATATAAGAAAAGGTTCAAACTCGTACTTTATAACAAATAAGTAAGTTCGCAAAATAAAAACCACGATTTTGCAGATGGCAGCAGGTCTTAGTCTATTAGTTTATGAAAAGAGGGGTTACAGACGGGTAAAAAAAAGAGAAACAAGAGAGATAAAACTACAGTACCATTTTTAACACACTATTTGCGCCTCTTCTTAAATTATTACTCAATGTTATTACTCATTAGCCAATCTGGCTGGTGCATGGCGCAGCCAATTTTTGATACTAGTAATTATTTCTGTCTCTGTACATTTGGGTAATGTTGTTTGAACAGCATCTACAAATAAAAATAATTTAAATCATTGAATGGATCTATATGAAACATTATTGGGGTTGTAATTGCTATTGTAATTACTATTTGATGACCGGCTATTATGATTTTAATCAATTAATGTTAGTTAAATTTAAATTAGTAATCATGCTTAATTTAATAATAATTATGTTGTCAGAATTAAAATTTTTCTTGTTTTTGGTGTTAATTAGTATGCATATGTGATTTGTCTAATGATGATCTTTTGAATTTCAAGATCGAAACATTCTTACTATATACATTTTATACTACTTACATTTAACACATTTTGCAAATTTTTATTTCATTACATTAAATTGGGGCAAAGACTACCGAATTATTGGGTTTTTAATTAAAAATAATTTATTAAATACTTACCTATTATCAAGAAGGATATTTCCAACGTTTGAAATATTTCTTTTTTTTGCCACCTGTGCAACTAAATTTGGATGCCAACATATTTGACACAGTTTTTTTTAAAAGTATTTTTACTAATTCGTCAGGTTTATACCCGCCTACTTTTTTGAAGTGTGCATTCTAAAACAATTAGTTAATTGAAAAATTAAAAATAAAATTAATATTTTATGTGTTTCCGAAAAAATCTATTCATTAAGTAAAGGAAAAGACTTACCAGTTGACTTTTATAATTTTTTCCTGTTCGAAGTTTATTTTCTGTTGCATGTAAGTCTTGAATATTTCCTAAAGGAAAATTCTCCATAATATTTTGAATATTTTCTTCAGGTTGTATACCGGGATTAATGTTTCTGTTGATGTTATTAATTAAATTCTCTTCCAAACGAGAAACTTTGCTTTCAATGCTAATAATATGCTATTTAATAAATGATATTTGTGCCAATACAATTTTTTGGAATTCCAAAACATCTAAAAAATATACCCAGTAAAGTATAAATAATACTGTACTAAGTACCTACCTTGAGATTTTGTAGCTATTGAACTTGACTGCTCTGTCGCATCAGATTTTGATGATGTAGCTGTAATATTACAGTCAATTTTAAATAGCTAATATATATATAATAATATTATATATTTATCAAAACACTAATGTTTTAAAATAACAAAGAAATGTAAAAATGCAGCTTCGTAAGAGTAAACCTTTAGATATGATAAAAAATTATTAAAAGATATTACCTATTTGTGTCTCTGATAAACAATGGTCGAGTGGAGAATTACTTTGTTCACGAACCAGTGAATTCAACATTGTTCCTTGTCTTTGGATGATTGAAGGTATTGTTGGATAAGGCGTATCTGTATCAGAATCATCATCATCATTGTCTTCTTCGTCAGAGCTCAACACTTTTCTCATTCTGTCTCTCCTTTTTTGTTTGGCAATTTCTTCACAATCACTGTTTAAATCGCTCAGTTCTTCAGCTATCTTTAGTTTTCCCTTCGCAAGTTCAAATGTACCTGTAATTTAGAAACATATCTACTTATCCACATTTTATATTCTGTAAAACATAACAAAACTTCTGTCTTACCGTAAGTTCCCAAGATTCTCATATTGTAAAGAGGCCATGCGTCGTCAGGATCTTCATATTTTTGGACAGCCTTTTGGTATCGTAAATTGCTCTTAAAAGAAGGCCAATAACACTTTTTTCCTTTTATCCAGTGTTTAGGAACGAGTTGAACGCCATCATCAAACTCCACGACACACCACTGCTTATTCATGTTGATATTTCTAAAAATTAATTTTAATGATTATTATACATACTAATTTATGCCAGACAATTCGCTAACTTTAAAACATTTAATAGAAGAAGATGGACACGGTTTTGTGTAAATATCGGAAATATTTAAATATTTTCTTCCTATTATAGTCATGCAATTAAGAAAAGTATCGAACACAAAATTATCAACAATAATAATAATACTATCGTTGATAATACAACAGTTATCTGGTGATGTTATAGATAACGTCCAATTTAATGATCGAAATGTTTTAAACTGTTTACTGTGCAATGAGGATTTTAGTAATGGACCAGTTGAGTGTGGATTTAAATAACAAGACATTTGCCGAGCAGCTGCTTTACTGTTATGATCTACATTACTTTTTTCGCCAAAACGTTTAAATAACTGTTGCAGCGGTTTCTCTTGTTTTCTCAATAACTTCTTAAGTGAACGCATGAAATTTTCAAAAGGAAAAGCGCTGAAATTGTCAAGTGAACCTAATTCTTTTACATCATCCACAAGATGAACTAATCCGTGAACATTGTGGGAAACATATTCTTTACCATAAATTACTTTAAAACCTTTTACGAAGAGAATTAGTAATTGATGCGCATATTCCAAACCTTCAGTAGTGTGTTCTGAATTACAAAGGATGCGAATTGCTGTATGAAGAGTAATGAAATGATTATAAAGCTTTTTTGGTAAAATGTTGTGAAGAACGACTGGAGAAGTATAAAGAAGAAATTGTCGTAATTCTGTAGCTTTCCACTTAGTGAATGTGTTAATTTCTCTAGGTTTTCGGGCAAACTCTTTAGTAATGAAACATGTTATTTGCATTAGTTTGTTAGATAAATGAAGCACTTTTTGATGTGGAATTCTAACTTTAAGATTTCCACACAACCAAAAACTAATAATTTTTTTCGTAACGCCTATACAAATTAAGTGCATGTACTCAAGAGGGACTTGAGTTACCATCCCAAAATTTGGAATAAGCTCAAAGACAGATCGACCCAAATGATAATCATCATTACTTTGACAAATGAATGATTCGTTAGTTCTTTTAATACAATTTATTTCGGGAAAACAGATTCTATTTTGTATATACAATCCCTCTTGTGTACACTTTGTACAACCGTAGTACCCAGTATGTCCTTTAATTTTCATTACAAAAGATTTCGCGGGAGCATCACAGACAAGACAATGAACAGAAATATTATATATTTCGTTGTTATATAGAACGCCGTTGTTAATTAAATCTAGAAGTTCATGCACAAATTCGCTTAGGAAATCGTTTGAATCAGCAGGTTTTGTAAAACCATGATAACAGCCTGATACAAATACTTTCTTACTAAAATTTATCAAACAGAGTATTGGCCAAAGTTGACTTGCATTACTATCTGACAAAGGCAAACCATCAATACCAATTTTTAACTCAAGTTTTTTTGACACATATTTCTCCGATTCAACATCAAGTACTTTTAATATATTGAATTTGATGCCTAAATGGCAGTAAAAACCTTGCCCCATGGGTCGAACTACAGTTTTTCTGAGAGTTTTTAAAAGTGTTCAAGGATCTACTGGGAGAGCTTCACAGTTAACTAAGTTTTTCCTTAAACCGTCCATGAGCGATGATAATGCTACATGAGAAATGTTAAATTCCATAGACCAAGATGCCAAAAAATCATTAGTACAATTAAGGTTTTTAGGACAGTTATCGTTGCCGAATTCGTTAAGGGCAAAGGGTGAAACTAGATTATCTGAAACAACACCAGTTTCATTTTGTGATTTCAAATTACTAGTAAATGTATTGGAAGATTCTGAAGCAACAGCATCTGAGCATCTACTAGTCAATGGATTAAATTGGAATTGAGTTAGGATATTGTTCAGATCTGTATCACCACTAAATTCAGCATTGCTTGGAAATTCCAAGCACTGCTGCTTATCAGAGTCTACTTCCATGTCATCATTAGTTACAGAGTTTTGAAATTCTCCAAATTTCGTTGCACTGACGTTTGCCAATGTAGCATCGTTTTTAATTAGACGGTTTAGATGTCTTTTCGATATATTTGTTATTGATTTGTAATTTTTTTGCTTGAACATTTTTTATACCACGATATTTATTTAAGCAATTTAAAAGGTTGCTACTTGTTAGCAATATTTTAATCAATCAATCAATTCTACAGAATTGTTAAGTAAGCGTTAAAAATCAAATGACATATTTGGAAAACTTGCCGTTTCAAATAAATCTGCAATACGAGTTGTATAAGCATAGCTCCAAAAAACAAGAGATAAAAAAAATCTAATAAAATAATTAGGTACTTACATTGTACTCCTCCAAAACAAAGCATATAACTGCTTAGTAATTATATTTAGGTATTTACAGGTATTTACTTAAAATGTCGAAAACTACATAATACGCACATTACAATAAGCTGAATAGGCTGAATAGGCTTAAGCTAGATACGCAGTCGCATGCAGATATTGGAACTTGCAATTGCGCAAAGAATTTACGTATACTCGCCCTTATGTATATGTATCCTAGGAACTTCAAAATGGACACGTTTTTTGTGGTTATTTTGAATAAATAATAAAATTGAACTACCTTTTCATATATAAAATTTTTTATGTAAATTTATTGTTTTCGTTTTTTCGTAAATCAAAATTAAAAATGGAATTATAAAATTTAATGTACTCTATTTATTCTTGCACGGATGCATGGCGTTTGATTTGTCATTTAGTCATTTTGTTAGATAGATAATTGCTGTGTATTATATGATTATATAGATATATAATTTACTTCTGATATCCATATCGGATATTTGGTGGATATCCACGAGAACTCCATCACGGATATAGATATATAATAGATTTATGGATATCTAGTGGAGTTTGGGTGCTGTATGGGTAATTACTTTTTATTTTATCGAAAAAGGTGAAGCTATGTATTATCGTAAAAACTTTTTTTTGTTCATAAAATCTGCAAATAAAAAGAAAGAACAATTGTTTTTACGGCACAAAGTAGTACATAATGGGCACAATTTCAGCACACTAGTTGTTTTTGATTTTATCGAAAAAAACGAGGCTACCTGTTTTCGTAAAAATTGATGGTTTTTGTGAAAACAGTAAATGGACAAAAATTAAATTGTTTTTGCGGCGCAAGGTAGCACATACTGAACACAATTCAGCACAATACTATTTTTTAGTTTATCAAAAAAGGCGGAGCTTTTTAAAAATAATCATAACATCAATATAACATCGTTTTTCATTTTTTTTTATTTCACAATGTCAATAGGGCAGTAATAAATGTAAGATGTCCGTAATTTTCGATTTATTTGGCTACAAATTTAAATATTTGAAATGTTGCATTAGAACATGATTTTTTGCTTGTATTGATGCTATAATTTCACCTTTTAAATTAATCCGATACACGCTGTATATGTATTCATGTATGTATTTACTCGATTCTAGTCAATAAAAAAATCATTTGGTTATTGTTATCAAAAGCTCCAAGTGTGATTCTATTAAGCGGCGTGCACTGTATTTATTTAGTTTAATTCCTTTACTGGTGTTTAATTTATTTCTTTATATCTACTATATTGGTTTTTATTTTAATAAAATATTATTTATATGTATACGTTGCATTTACACAGAGCTGGGCAGTAGTTAACTACAAAGTAGTTAAGCTACTAATCTAACTACTTTATTGTTAACTATAGTTGTATTCTATATATTCAAGTTACTTTAATTTAATAATGTAACTGTAGTTGGAATAAATTACTTTTTTCGTGTAATCGTATTTAAAAAGTAGTTATATAGCTACCCTATTTTAACTACAAAAATAGTTAAACTACTTTGTTAATAGCTTAACTACTTTACTAGTAATTAAACTACTTTATTATCGGCTTCAATTACATACAATGGTTAAAACGTGTCCTTCAAGTGATGAACGGTAACGCAGAAGTAAACATGGATGTAAAGACTAAGCATTCAAAAAAAAATTATAAATGCAGCAAACCTAGTTTGTTTCGAAATGTTAAATGCCTCTGATCTAAACGTAAACAAAGTATTACTTCAACAAAAGTTTTTTGATATTGATGAACCTACTTTGTCTAAAAAGTTACATATTTCTTCTGAGACTGAGAATAAACATGCTCACAAAAGCAGAATAATAGAACTGGAATTGTTAAAACACCTGGAAGATAACAGAATTCATATATCTATTTGAGATTATTATTAAAAAAATGTTCATTAGATATAGTACAATTTTACCTTTACCATCAGCTGCTGTCGAGCGATTATTTTCGTTTTTCACTCATAAATTCGCTCAAAAGAAATGCATTAGCTGATGCTCTTTTTAAAAAGTTACTTTTATGAAAAGGAAATGAATATTAAATACCACAATACGTTTATTACTTTAAGTTCTGTGTTTAGGTTTAGGTTTATTTTATTAATTTTTTTTTGAGAATTTCTAATAAAATAGATATACATGATAATAGAATAATAGTAGTTACGTTAAAATTGTTTTACTGTTTTCGTGTGAGCGTGATTGATTTACTTTGTCTTCTATAATGTAATAATAATTCAGTGTCTATAGGTACTTATTTTTATATGACTGAAAGTGGTATAACATAAATCGTCTCAGAACTGCTTTTTTTAAAAGTAGTTGAAAAAAAACTTATATTTTAGAATACAACTGTTGAGTAGTTAGTAACCTAACTACTTTTCGATTTACGGTAGTTAGTAGTTAGTAACTTACACTACTTTTAAAAAGTAGTAACTTTAGTTAGTAGTTAACTACTTTTACAAAGTAACTTGCCCAGCTCTACATTTTTTACATTTGATTATTAGTAGTCAGCAAAATTTAACAGTTTCAAATTTTTGCTGATATGTAACCGACATTAAAGTTACCGTACATAAACATTATTAGTCACAACTCACAAGCCCATTAAAGTTTTACGATAATTTCTTCGAATTTTGTTACGTCACTACTACAAGTATACCATCTGTCAAAGAAAACACAATTTATTTCAAAGTTGTGATGATTATTTTATCTGCTACTCAAAATAACTTTCCTTACTTTGCCATCTGTTGTTAATTTTTCGTACGTTACAAATATTATAGTTAACTAACATTTTTGTATCCGTACTAACTGCCAAAACCTTCATATACGTTGGTTATATGTATATCTTATTTATCTGTGGTTGTAGGATACCTCAGTTGGAATATCTAATGATGACAAATCTATCAGGTAGGAGATCCGCGGGTTCAAATCTGACCAGGGGAAAGAGTAAAATTTGCGTTTTTAAAATATATATAACAAAAATACACCTGTAAAACACGTAGACAAAACGAGAAGAAGTAAAATAAGTTATTAATTTATTTTCTTTAGTTATTTTTTAAGCTACTTAAAGGTAGTAAAATAAAGCTACAGCTGTCCCTCGATAATCCGACACTTTTTAATCCGACGTACTCGGTAGTCCGACGCGCTACAGGCAGCAACATGCATCTCCCTCCCACCGCTCCGGCAGGAAGCAAAACAAACCTGCAGTGACATGAATCCTCCTCCCTCCGCTCTGTGGGAACAGATCAGTCAAGTGAGTTAGTTCAGCAGTTGTGTTGTATACTTTCGGACGGAAAGTATGTATATTTACTATTGCTTTGTGTTACGTTGTGACAGTGTGATTGGGTGTAGTGACAGTGTAAAAATGGCAAGCACAAGTGTGAAACGTAAACATAAAACATTAAGTTTATCTGAAAAATGGGAAATTATTAAACGAATAGACCGTGGTGAAACTCCGAGTGCAATATCTAAAGAGTATGACATTGGACGACCTACTGTCTACGATATTGTGAAAAATAGGGAAAAAATTGAAAAATTCATAAAGTCTGTTGATGATGAGCCCAGGAACAGAAAAACTCTTAAGACTAGCGAGTTGCCCGAGGTCGAAGACGCTCTTTTCATTTGGTTCAAACAGCAGCGAAACCGGAATTCACCTATTTCAGGAGACATTTTGAAACAAAAAATCCAGTTTTTTTACCAAAAAATAACAAAGAAAACTGACTTCGGCGCTAGTCACGGGTGGTTTGAAAACTTCAAAAAACGCCATGGTATACGATTTATGCAGATGAGTGGCGAAAAAGTGTCTGCTAACGAGTCTGAAATCCAGGAATTCATTGGAAAATTGGACGCAAAAATCAATGAACTTGGCCTAGTTCCTGAACAAATTTATAACGCCGATGAAACCGGCTTGAATTGGCGTCAGCTACCATCAAAGTCATTTGTAACCGAAGATGAAAAGAAAGTTTCTGGAAGAAAATTACAAAAAGAAAGAATCACTCTGATGGTATGTGCGAATGCTTCAGGAACTCACAAGTTAAAACTGTTAGTTGTTGGTAAATCAAAAAACCCACGTGCGTTAAAAAACGTAAAGGTCGAATCCTTACCAGTAACCTACATGTGTCAAAGCCGTGCATGGGTCACAAAAGAGGTTTTTCATGATTGGTACTTTAAAAGCTTTGTCCCTCAAGTTAAGGCAAGAACTAAAAAAGGAGAAGTTACCAGTGAAAGCCCTTCTATTGCTTGACAACGCACCCGGACACCCTGACAAGGATGAATTAAAAGTTAAAACTGCCGATGGTTACATTGAGGTAATGTACTTGCCCAAAAACAGGACCGCTTTGATCCAGCCAATGGACCAAAACGTCATAAAGACTCTCAAGGCACATTACAAAAAGCGCCTTTTAATGGATATTGTCAGTCAACCTAATGATGACATTGCAGCCATTTTGAAATCCTTTAACATTAAGGATGCGATTTTGAATGCAGCATTTGCTTGGCAGCAACTAAAAAGCACAACCTTGATAAAATCTTGGAAGAATATTTGGCCTAACAACCCACATCTTACAACATGCTACTCTTCTTCCAATGATTCTGAATCTATTTTGGAGGCTGCACTTGAAATTTGTAACGAAGTGAAACTTCCGCCAGCATCAAGTGAGGAATTCAGAACATGGATTATTGAGGACAACCTTGCTTATGATGTATCAGAAGCAGAAATAATCCAGGAAGTCATGACAGTAGATGACGAAGGGAACGAGGAGGCAGTGCAGAGAAAACTTCACCGTCAGCTGCGATGAAGCGTTATCGGCAACGAAAACTTTGCTTCTGTTGGTGTGAGGAGAGAGAATTAGACTTTTCAAATATTTTGATGTTAAAAGGTATTCAAGAACAAGCAATGACGGACTGCCTGGGTGTATGAAGAAACAAAAGAAAATCACAGACTTCTTTAATGTGTAAATACATATGTATGTATGTACATACATATTGTAGATTTTACTTAGATTTCTTTCCGTATTTCTTTTAAAAACTTACATGTACTGTCATTTTGTATCCTGGTATTAATAAATTACATGTACGATGTACCTTTACTGTTTCTTCCTTTTTTTTTAACTTCATTGTGTTCAAACGCATTAAGAATAAAACATCTTTGATAATATGACATTTTTGGTAATCCGACATTTTCGGTAATCCGACACTCTCTCGGTCCCTTAACTGTCGGATTATCGAGGGACAGCTGTATTTAAGCAGCACAGTTGTTTCCGAAAGGTGGTTTACGGTTCCTTTACAGCTTCTTTAAAGCTTTGCTAGTACCACAAACAGCTATTTTAATTCATTTTTAGCTACTTAAACGCTTCATGGAGGCTTTAGTTTTTCCACTTAAAGGTGTTCTAAAGAGTAACTTTAAAAGCTAAAGCAGTTATAAAACAGTCGGTTTTAGCTACAATTTGCTCACTGGGTGTTACATTAATATTACATAAAACAATTTATGTTAATATAAGGTTACTAAACTTATACAGGGTGTCCCATTTGAAGCAAAACGAGCAAATATCTCGAAAACAAGAAACAAAAAAAAATGTTTCAGATAAAAGTTGAAGTATTTCAAGGGGGACATGTGATGCAAGTTTCCACTTCTTGAGGAACGATAGATTTCAAGGTCATTTGAAGGTCAACTTTACTTTTTTAAATGGAAACCTATATTTTTTATTCTTTATTATTATTCCCTATAAAAAGATAAACAACTTTTGTAGAAACCATTTTTTAGTTTAGCGCACAGTTTCACAGATATTTTAACGTCAAGATTTGATGCAAAAAATGCATGTTACACACATAGTACATGTAAATTACTAGTCAGAAACAAAAGAAACATTTATTCATTGTAAAATTAACACAAACTATACTATTTTTACAAATATTTATCTCGAGTAACAACAACACGGATGATTACATAAGGTGTTCAAATGTACCCCCATTTACGTCAATACACAATTGTAATCTACGGTGCAAGTGTTGTATGCACTGTAGGAGAACATTTTGTGGAATATTTTCACAAGCATTCCTTATACGGTACCGCATGTCTTCTTCAGTAGTCGGCTGATTTTGGAAAACTACATTTTTAGTATGTCCCCATAAAAAGAAGTCAGGAGGAGTAAGGTCCGGAGATCTAGCCGGCCAGGAAATGTACCCACGGCGGCCAATCCAGCGTTGTGGGAAGACATTGTCTAAGTGCGCACCATCTTGTTGAAACCACATTTCCAATCTCGTCTGAAGATCTACATCTTCTAGCAAATATGGCATATCATTTTGCAGAAAGTCTAAATAACGTGCACCATTTAGAGTTTCGTTCAAGAAATGTGGTCCAATAAGATGTCCATTTACAATTCCACACCAAACGTTTATGCTCCCTCTGTGTTAGTAGTCAACTGCTCTGTACCAATGGAGATTTTCAGCCGCCCAGTAGTGGCAGTTGTGGCGGTTTAATAATCCAGTGTTCTGAAACGTGGCTTTGTCGCTAAAAAGTATCAAATGAAAAAAATTAGGGTGCTCCGCAAACTGTCTCAAACTTCAACTTTTATCTGAAACATTTTTTTTGTTTCTCGTTTTCGAGATATTTGCCCGTTTTACTTCAAATGGGACACGCTGTATATATATTAATATTCCAAAAATGACTTAATAAACTAACATTTTTTGATATAAATATTACATTAATGTTATATAAAACAATTTATATAAATATAAGGTTGTCGTATTTATATAAATATGATATCAAGGTAACAGATTTGTTTAGTGGGCAAATCCCACGCGTCTTTTACAACCTGTGCTTCCCCTTGCAGTTGCTGATGTTCCAAACTGGAGAGAGGCTCCCACAGGCACAAACAATTTTCCTTTTTTAAAAAGAAATGAACTTTTAGTGCCCGTCCCTGGCAATAACAAACCGATTGATTATTTCCGTATGATCTTCGACGATGTAATACTCAGTGTATTGGTAAATGAAACCAATGAATATGCCGAAGAGGTGTTTTTTGAGCAGGAGTTTCGGAAAAATCAAGAATAACGAGGTGGAAACCAGTTATCTGTGAGGAGATGCTAACATTATTGCTTTAGTTTTTCATACAGGTACAATAAAATTGAATCGCATACAAGATTACTCGAGGAAGCATCCGCTACTCAATTTACAATGTTTTTCAACTCATATGAGCCGTGACCGGTTTTTATTGACTATGCGGTGTTTGCATTTTGCAAAAAATCCGATTGATGGAGAAAGCATAACAGATCGGCTACACAAAATACGACCTCTTGTAGATCTGTTCAACAATAAGGTGGCATCTATTTATTGTCCTGGTAAAAAACTGTCGCTTGATGAATCAATGGGGTTGTGGCGTGGGAGGTTGGTTTTTCGACAATATATCAGGAACAAGCGCCACAAGTACGGTGTCAAAATTTATATGCTAACCGAACCTAGCGGTATAATTGTGAAAGCACAAATATACACCGGTGCACTGGATGACTCTGGCGGCAAAGGCCATACCACAAAAGTGGTACTAAATTTACTAGACAGCTTTTTAGATACAGGCATTGAATATATAATTTATATATTCAATGATACAGGTCACTATATATATGGATAACTTTTACTATTCTGTCGAATTGGCCAAACAATTAACAGCTCGAAAGACTGTTACGCCCTGAGCAAATATTTTTTCTAAATCCGGCACTGTCTGATTCATTTAAGTTAGACGTGTGGGAATCTGCTGCTACTAATTTCACGCGTTATTATGTTAAATTTTAAAGTCGAAAATTTGTAATTTATGAGTAATTAAGAGCGTATTATTTTCGCTTAATACGTGATTAACTGCTGCTTTCCTACAAGTCCTTATAAATATTTTTGCTTAAAATATCATATTACTCGAGCCTTCTCACGAGTTTGCTGACAAATTTATTTTGTTATCGTGTGACGTCATTATGACCCTAGATTCTTTCGTTTCCTTCTTTAATTAGTTCCTGACAAACTCTTGTTGAGATCACTTTGAAAATTTACTGTACCTTGGAAGTACTAACGTTGACTGAAACGCGGTGATTTTACCGGATATTACGTTAAAACCTTCCTAACTTTTAGTACATCAACGGAACCTGTTTCTTTCCTGAAATTACTAAAAATCGTATATTTACGGATATAAGTTACTTTAAATTTTAAAAGTATACTTAGTTTTCTTAACGCTGGATTATTATACCCAGCGGGTTTTTCTTCCGACGAAATTGTTCTAATTCATATGAACGTTTCCTCCAACGGATTGTTTACTCCACGTGTGAGAGTTCCTTTGTTCATCTGTAAACTCTACTTACTACTAACGCTACGCTGAGAAGTCAACTTCAATTGCACCAACTGACGCTAAGTGAAAAAAAACCAACCGTTAACCTTCGTTCTATCGTGAATCAATTCATATTTGTGCAAATCTCAAAGATATATTTTCTACATTGAACTTTTAATCAAAATCCTACTTGCGTAATCAAGTTTAGAGATTTAAAAAAAAAACTTTTCTTTATACTTTAAAATTTTACAATTTCCTTTTTTTTTGCTATTTCAAATTCACTTTTGTTATTTAAACTTTGGCTTGATTTACTTAATTTAATTTCTCTTTGTTCCTATAAGAAGTTGTTATCTGATTTACCTTGAAATTGTTTGTTTTAAATATTTTATTTAAGGAAACTTCGACTGGAATACCGTGCACGGAGTTCCTTCAGCGAAGTACTAAGGTAAGATTTATTTTTTTTTGTATTTCAAATTTGAAATTACTGTCCTGTCGACTAACGATCGCTGCCCCAAATTAAACTTTTTTGTTGTTGTTTGTTTTGCGAACCTAACGTAATTAAATTAGTTTTACTACTTTTGTTTTAACACAAGGTAATTTAGATCCTGTAATTTTGTAACATTTAAAATCCATTATAGTTTATTTTACTCAACTTGTTTGCATAATTCAAAATTGAATATTTTATTGATTATTTTGTAAATTGCTATTTATTCTAAATTCATTATATTTACATCAAATTTACTGAATGCTATTTATTGCTTAACCTTCCCCGTTTTCTTTTTTTTTCCTTTTCTTTCTCTTTCAGCAACCCTTCGCTACTACTAGAGCCCTGTTAAACTTTTACAATTTACTTAACAGGACCGTAACTAAACAAATTGTGTGGCGCCCATTTCTAACCGTTTCTAATTACTATTTGACTAACTTTATTTACCACGACACCTTTGATTTAAATATTCCCCTCACAATTTCTTACCCACCCCAATTTGCATACAAGAACCGAGCTACTGCGGCCATCGCTCCCTTTAAATTTAGTTACATATAATTCTTACCGTAACAAGACTTATTGTACTGGAACGGTCAATATCAAAAGAAGGCACAACCCTAAAGACGTTGTAGCAAAAAAACTAAAAAAGGGAGAAACGGTAGCCAGGTATGCAGACAACGTCATGATTGCCAAGTGGAAAGACAAGCGTAATGTTCTCTACATATCCAGCGAGTTTCAGAATGATATGGTAGAGTATGTGGATAGAAGAAACCGCAGTAAAATAAAACCGGTTGCAATTTTGCATTACAATAAACACATGGGTGGTGTTGATCGACAAGATCAACTGAATTCGTACTATCCTTTGTTAGATTTTACTTTACAACTTTAGGATGTCCGCGGATTAAAAAGGAAACATTTTACGTTTTAGGAAAAACACTTTTATTGAAAACATAAAACGAACAAAAAACAAAAACTGTCATCAACACGACCAAAACCACTATGACGTTAGCAACTACCTTAGAACAAGAACGAACTTTTTAAATGCAGTGTTGCCAACGTAACAATAATAAATGTTTAGTTTATATTTCGAGCCAATTTTCAACACCCTCCCTTAAACTAAACTTATTCATATTACAAATTCAACAAATAGATTTCAAAGTTACAAAGCAACAAACAGATTTTTAAATTACAACTTCAAGTATAGTATATTATTTTTAGTATTACGTTTCAGACATGTAACATTTTAAGCATGCAACAAAATATGTATAATTAACATCAAAAAATATCAGTGTATAAAATTGTTTCTACCATTTCCTGAAAATGGTTTGGTTTGTCCTTAGTGAAAATATCGGCCAGTTAAAACTCTGAAGGACAATATTTCAACTCAATGTTATTCTCATTGACCTTTTCTACAATAAATTTGAAACGAGTGTCTATATGTTTAGATCTCTTAAAAGATCCGTTATTTTTAATCATATAAATTGTACTTTGATTATCTATGTTCAGATCTACCCCTATATCCTCATTCGTTATTTCTTAAACAAAAAGAATTTCTTTTGCGCAATCGCTAGTGGAAATAAATTCGCTTTCAGCTGAACTAGTCGAAACAACTGGTTGTTTTTTAGTGCCCCACACTATGGATCCACCACCGTACATTATTAAAAAACCTGAGGTACTTTTCCTCGTATTTGGGTCACTTGCAAAATCGGCATCACTAAATGCCTCCATAGTATTTTCCCCTTTTTTATACATAATACCATAACTAGATGTTCCCTGTAAGTATCTGAATATTCGTTTTATCTTCTACACTCGGATTTTCCATGTTTCTAGAAACAATATTTACCGCGAAACTAATATCTGGACGGGTCCTATTGGCTAAATATAACAAGCTACCTACGGAAAATTCGTTTTGCCCTTTTCAATATTTTCATCTACCTGTTCAAACACTGAGGGTGTCTTTACAGGTTTACAATCACTCATACCATATTGACTCAACAAACGTTTCACATAGGACTGTTGATGTAACACCACAGTGTTATCATCACCAATACCAAGCTCAATGCCAACAAATGACTTTGTATTTTCTATTATTTTAATTTCAAATTCACAACTTAATTTGTGTAACATATCATTAGCTTTATCAATATTATTAGAGAGAAACCAATCCATCATCTACCCATACGGCTAGAATTAAATCTCCTTCTTTGTTTTTAAAAACTGCTTTATCAGTTATAGTTTGCTTTAATCCTATTTTAGATAGAAAATCGACTAACCTTTTGTTCCATTGGTATGGACTCTGTTTTAGACCATACAATGATCTTTTAAGTTTACAAACATGACCTTTCATTTTTTCATAGCCCTCTGGTAAAGCCATGTACACATCTTCATTTAAATAACCAGATAGAAAGGCTGATTTTACATCAAATTGCTTAATACACATATTATTAAGTTGACTATAAGCTAACAACATTCTTAAAGTATTCACTGAAACCACTGGACTAAACGTTTCTGTATATTCACTTTCACTTTGCTCACAACCCCTAATCACCAGACGTACTTTATACGTGTTATCTTCCTTCATTTTAAAAACCCATCTACATGACAAAATTTTCTGATCACTCACATCCTCTTCTTTCACAAAATCAAACACATCATTTTTACTAAGTGCTTGCTTTTCTTCATCTATAGCTTTCTTCCACAAGTGTTTATCTTCACTACTAATTGCTTCTTTATATGTAAGTAAAACATAATCGTTTAATTTTGCAGGTATTTTCTTTTGACGAACTGGTCTAATTTTGTTTTGTATAATATTTTGTTCAGAAACTTCTTCTTCTTCTTCATTTTGTCCCACTACTTCTTCTTGTTCTTCACTCTTTTCATTTTCTTCTTCATCTTCTTCAAAAATAGCTGTCAAGAATTCACAGCTGTTTTTATCCAAATCATCACTGATTTTATTTTTACTTTCTCTTTCTTCAAAAATAACATCCCTTGTTAAAATCACTTTTCTTTGTACTGGGTCCCAAACTCTATAACCATTTCCTAAAAATACAATCAATTTTGTTTTAATGCTTCTACTTTCTAACTTTTTTAAATGGCCAAGTTTTTTAATATATGCAGTACTTCCAAAAATTCGTATGTTTGAAATATTTGGTCTCTTCCCGTACCACATTTCTGCTGGAGCTACTTTCACTGTTTCAGAAAAGCTGCGATTCAATATATAAGTTGCAAAGAATGCACTTTCGCTCCACATATTATCATTCATTTTTGATTCCAATAATAAAGCTCTCATTTTATTCACCAATGTTCTCCCATATCTTTCACTTTTACCATTAAGTTGAGGGGTATGGGGAATCGTGTAATCAAATTTTATTCCCCTTTCTTTAAACCAGTTTTTCATTTCAGTGCTGGTATACTCGCCACCTCCATCACATCTGAGCATTGCTACTTTAAGTGACTTTTCATTTCCTATTTGTGTTATGTAATCTTTTATATAACCGAACGTTTCACTTTTATTTTTTAATGTAAACACGGAAACGAAATGCGAATAATCATCCATTATTGTTAGTAGGTATCTTTTTGAGTCCCATGTTTCTACTTCAAAAGGACCTATTACGTCAGAATGCAGTATACCTAGAAGTCTATCAGCTCTCTCTCGTACTGTACTGAAAGGGAGCCTTGTTTGTTTGGCCTTCACACAAATTTCACACACATCTGGAAGTTTGTCAAAATCTTTTTCATTAGCTGACATTCCGTCCACTAGTTTTACTAAGTTTTTTAATGAGGTTTTACCAGGATGGCCCATACGCCTGTGCCATTCCATTGGACTTGCATTCGATTGACTTAAAAAAGCAACTTGTTTCTCACCAGTTTTAATAGTATACAACCCATTTGACTGTTTTTTACCTTGTATTATGTTTTGACCATCTTTACTAATTTTTACATCTGTCTTTGTAAACAAAACTTCCATGTCTTTCTCAATTATTTCGCTCACAGAAAGCAAATTCTTTGTTAAATCAGGGACATAAAGAGCTTGGTTCAATTTAAAATCGTCTGTATTGACCTCTCTCCTTTCTCATAAGCTTTCATACTTTCATCCTTTTTTTCTGTATTTATTCCAGACATTTCTTTTTCAAAGTTGTTAAACAATTCAATATTATTAACTAGGTGTTCATTACACCCCGAGTCGACCACGAACTCAAAATGTTTATTTTCAACAGTTTCAATTTTATGAGTAGCCATAAATGACACTTTTTCATTTTTATTATTTGTATTATTTTTATTTTTATCTCTAAAAAAACAAGATGATTCTGTATGATTTTTCTTTTTACAAATACCACAGTACATACCTTCATTTTGTTTCTGTCTATTATAATTATTATTATTTTGTCTGTTTTTATTATTATCTTTATTTTTATTTGAACAAAATCTTGCCATATGTGAACTTTCATTGCAAATAAAGCACCTTCTATTAAATGAGTCTTTTCTTATTTGTTTGGTTGTTTTAAAAGCTACAGCAACATCTGACATTTTGTTTACTTCTTTGTACCTTGCCTCCTCTTTTACTAACCTGTTTGTTAAATTAGTTAGTGTTTTCTCAGCTTTTGTTGTGGAGTCCCAAGCAGAAGGGAAACCTTGCTTTTTGAGGTACTCAGGAATTGCTACTAAAATTCTAGATATTATCATTTCATCACTTATAGTTTGTTTCAAAGCTTTTAATTTATAAACAATGTTTTCAAGGTCACCAACAAATGTTGTCATATCTTGACCTGTTTTATATTCATACGAAAAAAACTCGTTATATAAATCTTCCAATTTTTGTTCTTTTTCACCTTCAAATACAGAGCAAATTTTTTTATACATTTCATGAGAGGAGTCACAATTTAAAATAAGATTTAAATATTTTTTATGTATTGTTGTCACAATGATCTTCATAGCTTTACCATCTTTTTTAGTATAATCTTCTAACTTTGCAACATCTACGCTAGCGATTGGCTTTAATTCATTTCTATCAACTATATCAATCGACCCATTTGATTTAAATAAAACTCGTACCTGTAATTTCCAAATTGGAAAACTTGAGCCGTCAACTAACTTTTCAATTCCAATGTTGTCACTTGAATCACTTGCCATTTTGATTTCACTACACAGGGATCTTGCACGCCGTTTTTATTTGATTTTATTTTTATTGTAGAATTACTACGGTTTTTATTTTTATTTTATTTTAAACACCATTTGAATTTTAACCACGCTCTGCTACCATGTTAGATTTTACTTTACAACTTTAGGATGTCCGCGGATTAAAAAGGAAACATTTTACATTTTAGGAAAAACACTTTTATTGAAAACATAAAACGAACAAAAAACAAAAACTGTCATCAACACAATCAAAACCACTATGACGTTAGCAACTACCTTAGAACAAGAACGAACTTTTTAAATGCAGTGTTGCCAACGTAACAATAATAATTAAAGTTAATAAAAGTTTAGTTTATATTTCGAGCCAATTTTCAACATCCTTGCGACAGAAAAAGCTTGCAGTGGTATAAAAAACTCGGTTTACATTTCATCCAATCAATGTTGCTAAACTCCTACTTGCTACATAGGAAATATTCTGGACAAAAACTTAGTTTATATGAATTTAGAATGTCACTTTTGTGTAGTTTGCTACACATAGAAGGAACCCCCAGAGCAACTAGAAAAAAACATACCTTGACGAAAATTACGTCAATAGCTAAAGATGGTTGCGTAAACCGTAAGCGG
Source organism: Aquatica leii (assembly GCA_035610365.1). Taxonomy (NCBI): domain Eukaryota; kingdom Metazoa; phylum Arthropoda; class Insecta; order Coleoptera; family Lampyridae; genus Aquatica; species Aquatica leii. The sequence continues at coordinate 108,791,290 of CM069432.1, forward strand.
TGTAAAGTATGCACTACAAATAAGTTGAGGAAGCAAACAACTTACCACTGCGAACAATGCCCGGGGCAGCCTGGATTTTGTGTTGGTATCTGTTTTGACAGTGCCCATGTATAACGTGTACCAAGATTGGCAACGTTGCGTTAAACATTTTAGTTATTAGCTTACTTCTAAGTGAACGATTTTTTATGTTTTATTTCATAATATTTAGAGTTATTTTTTATTATTGTTATTTTTCGTGTATTATCATTTTTTCTTCCATTTGGTTTTATTTGTCCTTTTGTTTCACCTTCTGCATTCAAAATCGCGACAGATTTTGTTCGCCTTCGATAGCACCGGTCGGCATTGCACAAAAAATCCTTAGCTATGTGCGCATGACTCCGATCGGAGTCACGCACCAAAAATAAAAAACACCCAGTATATATGTTCTTATGACTTTGTTTATAAACAATATAACATTATTAACATGAATTACACAGTTTTTTCTTAACAAAAGTTCATCACCTGGGGTGCTTGACCGTCGCAGCGAATGTGTTAACTATTCTTACGAATTTATAATTATTACTAATTTATTTCGACGAGTAAAAATATGTTTTACTTATACTAGAAATATGTACACTTGCAGAGAGAAGATATACTTAGAGGGGAATCTCCTGTATATAAACTTGGAACAGTTTATGGCGCCCTACAACGGTTGTGGGGAAAACAAATAGCGCGAATTTTAAACTTAATGTGTGGGTGTGGGTAGCACCCATTATTATTACAATGGTTTATTTTGAATGTTTTCTTGTTTTTGAAAGAACAGTTATGAAAATTGTCACTTTTTTATAATTATGCATTAAAAAAAGCGACTTATTTTATATAACATTTTTTATTTGCACAAATACAATATAAATAACTTCCAGTTTCATTCGAATCAACACCGTGTGAATATTGTAACAACTTTTCTTTAAAACGAATATGAAAACCTTCAGTCTTTAAATAGTAATAAACGTTAGAATCAAACACGTGTAAAAATAACTTGCATTATTTAGTCGATTTTATTCGAGAAATGCAATTCAGCGTTTTTAGCCTTCAAGGTACGAAAAAGAGGGAAATAAAATTTGCTGTGTTTGTATTTTTTACCGATAATTATTACATAGTGGCCTCTAACGGTTGTGGGGAAAAGTTAAAACGTTATTCCTTTTCTCTCAATTGAAGTTACTCGTCTACAAATACTTAGTTTATGGTACACTTGTAAATTAATCAACTAATTAAATCTACTAATATTCAATAAAAACACTTACGCTAATTAAGATAAGATAAAGTCCGCGGATAGCTTCACAAACTTGTTTACACTAAAATCACATACTTGAATAATCTTAACACTGCAGGCTTCGTATTACGGCAATAACTGACCTACGATTTGTTTCGTCTGTATATATACACATTTGGAAATCCTTCTCGAGTGTTCCCTATATTTCACATTTAACAGCTTCTAGAAGGCTCTTGAATTTGCAAATAACTTCTCAAACGTTTCACTGCCCCCTTCTTAGGACTGTTCTGTCCCAGAACAGGTGACTGGATGCGATACCGGTAAAAAAGATCGTGGCGATATCGGCAGCTTCCTCCATTTCGGCAACTTTCGTCACCATAAAAGAAACAGTCAATGGACTTTTCCTGACCCAATATTCTTCTTGGTTGGTAACTACAGACCAACACTTGAATGCCTGTTCCTCGGAAGACGACCTCCAACATGTTTCGAACTGTCCTCCAATTCAGTTGATCTAAGCCACAACCAAGCTTGGGTACTGCCAATTTTTTAACATGATGGAACTCCATTTCTCTCTTGAGACTCCATAATGTTCGCCACAGATCTTTGTATAACGGCTTGACTCGTGAGTATTTCTTGGTGACCAGATAGAAAACGAAGCGTCCGTCACCACGTAGTTCTAAAACTTTTTCGACTGCCGGTTCCTGTCTTCGTAATTCATCTAGCTGCCCAAACTTCTTTTTAAACACGACTGCAACCCCTCTGGACATGTCAAGATCCTCGTTCACGCAATGTGCGATGGCGTAATCTTTTTGTGTCTGGAACAGGTCTTGTTGTTCCTCGGTGGTAACTCCAAACCTAGCTTTTCCAGAACCTCCGTATAAGTTCATAAACTTTTCGAACTCCATTTTTTCGATTTATTTCCTGGTTCTGCTGCTTATCATCCTGGTTCGGACCTGAACTTGCGTATTGTGGTTATCGCCAGCAAACGGGGCTAGACGATCGACGTGGACCACTTGGCATTGCGTTTGCAGCTTCGGCGACAAACCACGTTTCCTTTGAGGATTATACAACCAGACCATATCGCCAGGTTGAAACCCACCATTTTGCGCCTTGACGTCATATCTTGTTTTCATCCTGTCGCTGGCAATTTGTGTGTTTTTACGGACCTCTTCATGTACTTCGTCTAGCCTCTTGGCCAGCTTGCTGACGTAATCTTCTCCAGCAACTTCTTCTTCCGGTCTTCGTCCAAATTGAAGATCGCATGGTAATCGTATTTCACGACCGAGCATGACACAGGATGGTGTTTGGCCTGTGCTTTCGTGAACGGATGATCGGTATGCCATTAGGAAAAAGTGCAAGTACTGATCCCAGTCTCTTTGGTGTTCGGACACTACCTTGGCTAAGTATTTGCCCATTGTTCGATTCATCCGTTCAACCATGCCATCAGATTGAGGATGGAGAGGCGTTGTCCTAGTTTTCTTAATTCCCAACAGTCGGCAAACTTCTTGAAACAGCCCAGACTCAAAATTGCAGCCTTGATCGGAGTGTAATTCCAACGGAACTCCAAACCGGCAGAAAAACTTTTTTACCAATACGTCTGCGACTGTAGCTGCTTCCTGATTGGGTATATCTGACCGCACTCGAACTGGGACAGGGATTGGGATACCCCGGCTGGTGCGAGACAAAACAGAAACTAAATTTAACAAGGGGTGAGGCCGAGAAAAAGAAATACCATTCCCAACAGTATTCTTGTTTAATATAAAAGATATTTCTCGCGTCACAAAATGCCAAACGTACTGTATGTAAATCTACAACGCGACACAAAGTGATGCCAACCGAATGTGCGCGTGGAGCCACAGCCAATGCGCCAATAGCACCGCGCAGTTAGAAAATGGCTTCAATACTAATGAATAATGAATTTGAACTTACAAAATATACGGGTCTTTTGGCCAAAATACTCGTAATGGTGCAAAGTTAAATGACGTTAATAACGGTCTATGTCACGCACATGGAGGAAAGCAATTGTGGTACATGCAACTTAACCGGGCTTAACACAGTTGGTTTAACCTTTTATAACTACAATAAATTTTATACGGTAATCTATCTAAATCTAAATAATTATTATAACGTGATAACACCTAATTATTGTCTTTAAAAAACGTAACGCTCGGTACTATTACCTACTTGATGTTGGATATGTGTACAGGTTACCACAAACACGGAATGGATTGTCTGGGCTGAGTCGACGACAGCTACACTAGTTCGTGGTCCACTTGTGGACTTATCTCAAGATTGTGGCATACAGTAGCAAGCCTAAAAGTGATATCCGGTTGAAGTATATGCTAAAGATAACGAATAAGACACCACAGGTCAGAAACGATTAAGTAACAACCACTAACAAGGAGACACGTCACAATAAACTATTTACCATTGATGCAAGAACGAGGACAAACATTCAGACAGACAATTACCTTTAGATGATGGGCAGGCTCACAGATGATGATGGGTGGAATAAAACCAAGTCCACCATGTGAAATTTGTAGATGCACTACTTTAACAAATTACGAGAAGTCACGTATAATCTTTGGCATACAAAATGAATACGACCTCAAATCTTCCTCAGGTTCGTATTGTACGACAAGTTACAAAAATGTCTTCTTTTTTGTATTTACTTTTAGGCGATCATCGTCGCACAGGAAGTTCTTCCATCTTCTAAAAATGGTCTTTTTTCCAAAAAAACCCTGCAGGTTGGTGGGGAAATCAAAATCCCACCAAGAAAATCCCAAAATTTAAATGATAACACTTATTTAAATGTAGGCAACAGTTCCTTTGATACAAAGCTAATTGTACTTTTCAAATTATTTTTGGGATACAATCAAATAAATCGTTACATATAGCGTAAACCTCCGTCCATTTTGTGAAATAATCCATCGCCACCAGGATGTATTTATTTCCCGAATCGGATTCTGGGAACGGGCCTGCGATGTCAATCGCTACTCTTTCCAAAGGGCTTCCTACGTTGTATTGCTTCATGGGTGCTTTGCGTTTTCTTGCTGGACCATTCCCTGATGCGCAGACCGTGCAATTACGGCACCATTTCATAACGTCCTCTTTGCAGTTCATCCAGTAGAACCGTTGTCGTACTTTACCCAATGTCTTCTTAATGCCAAAGTGTCCTCCTAATGTCCCATCGTGGAGATGCTTCAACACTTCTGCCACCCGGCTCTTTGGCACTACCAACTGTAGTCTGTTTCCCGCACCCTCAACACTTTCTAAGGATCGCTTAAGAAGACCGTCTTCTACTATGAAGGAGTCCTACTGCGCCCAGTACGCTTTGATATTTCTGCCCAAAGCACTCACTTCTTCCCAGGTTCGTCGTCGGCCGATTTCTTTCCAGTCCAGGATCATTTTCTTGTTTGCGACGTAACTGCTCAGGTCCCACTCATCATCAACCATAGCAGTTCTCCAGAGGCACTCGATTTTTTCTTCAAGTCGCGAACAATGGCTGCAGTCCGCTGAACATGGTCTTCTAGACAAAACAGCGTTTCAATGACTGCTTCCGGCACGGTGTTCTGTGTCATAGTCATACTCTTGCAGTCTCTCGATCCATCTTGCCACTTGTCCTTCCGGGTTACAGAACTGCAGTAGCCATTTTAAAGCGGCGTGGTCTATTCTCAGTAAAAATTTTCGTCCATACAAACACTTGTAGAAATGTTCAATGAACTTAACGACTGCTAACAGTTCCCTCCTAGTCACGCAATAACTCCTTTCTGGCCTGGACAAAACCTTGCTAAAATACGCGATAACTTTTTCTTGTCCATCTTGAACTTGCGAAAGAACCGCGCCTATGGCGAGATTGCTTGCGTCGGTATCCAAAACAAATTTTCCATCTTCTCTTGGATAACTCAAAATCAGCGATGTGACTAGGGTCTGTTTTAGTTGATTAAAAGAATTTTCGCAGTCTTCATTCCATCTAAATTCTGCTTTTTCTTCCGTTAATTTTGTCAGTGGTTGGCAATATTGGCAAATCCGGGTACAAATCTTCTATAATAAGTGCACAACCCAAGGAAACTTCGGACCTGAAGATTGTCGATTGGTCTTGGCCATGCTTGCACTGCTTGGATCTTGTCTGGGTCAGCCCTTACTCCATCTCTAGATACGACGTGGCCAAGGTATTGCACTTTTTTTTAAATACGTGGCACTTCTTTGGACTCAGTTTGAGGTTAGCCCCACGTAATCGCTGGAACACTTCCTTCAAGTTGTTCAAGTGTTCTTCAAACGACCTTCCAACCACGATCACGTCGTCCAGGTAAACCAAGCACGTCTTCCAAGACAATCCACGCAAGATGGTCTTCATCAAACGCTCGAACGTTGCAGGAGCGTTACACAGGCCGAAGGGCATCACAATGAACTGCCACAACCCAGTTCCAATTGTAAAAGCTGTTTTTTCACGATCCTTGGGTTCCAATTCTACCTGCCAGTAACCACTCTTTAAATCTTACGTGGAAAACCACTGGGATCATGACAGGGTGTCTAACGTATCATCAATTCTGGGTAAAGGGTAACTGTCCTTTTTGGTCACGTCGTTTAGCTGTCTGTAGTTTACGCAAAACTTCGTTGATCCATCCTTCTTCTTCACGAGTACCACAGGGAATGCCCATGGACTACTTGAAGGTTCAATCACGCCTTCTCTCTCCATAACCGTAATTAATTGTTCGGCTTCTTCTCTTTTCGCCAAAGGAAGTCTGCGTAGATGTTGTCGTATCGGCCGAGCGTCTCCGGTATTAATTTTATGTTTCACCACATTAGTTGTTTCTTTGGAGCCACTCTCCAGCGCGAACACATCTTGATACTCTTGGATCAACACTTTAACTTTAGCCAGCTGGTCTTGGCTGAGGTTTTCGCATTTGATGGTAAGAATGTTCAACAGATGTTGTAGACACTTCTTCGGCGACGTATCTTCGTTCGACTTCACGCATCTCACAATTTGTGATACTGGCGTGCATTGGCCTACCACGGTCTTCTTTTTCAACGTTACAGGATCTGAGTTGATGTTTAAGATCCTTACTGGCATCGTGTTCTTTACTCGTACTAAAGTTCTGCCAACGAGTAGTCCCTTTTTAACTAAGCCGCCCTCTATTGGTTCAATCGCGCGTATGTAGCCTTCCCGGAGATTTCCATCCAGGCGTGCCATCACCACACTTTCCGTCCTTGCAAGCAGAATCACGCCTTCACTCAATAAGACTCGCACGGCTGCCTTCTCTGACGAATTAAAAGGAATTTCTTCATTGTCGATCTTCAGGACATCGTTCTTCATATCCAAATGGAACCCATACTTCTTTATCACGTCCATTCCCAGGATAACTTCTTCCGTGATGTCGGCTACCAATACTTGATGGTCGAGTACTCTATTTCCCAAACCAATGGTTACTTTGACCATGTCCGTGAGTAGGTTGTTACTAAAAATTAATAAAAGTTTATTGAAATTAAAAGATCACAATTATTAATAATGGTAATTTAAAACCCCATCTCGCGCGCATACCTATGCGGTGAATTGAAAATATTTATTTTATGTAAAAAAAAATTTTTTTTACTAAAAAAATTATTTAAAAAATGTTTTCTTTGTATTAAAGGTTTAAAAGAGTGACGTTATCTCACGACTTTTATCGTCGCGATTCACAATAAGTCATCCAAAAATGTCAACATGACCGATAAAGCACAAAATCGCTAATCTAACTAAGAAACTATAACGTTATCGCGTTCTTGGTATTCATAGTTATGATTACTGTGCGTATTCTCGTATTGTATTATTATTTCCACAATAATTAGTTAGGTAGTTAAAAATACGTCGAGAAATAATTTTGTTTTTACCACATTCCTCTGATGAAATGTAAATGCGAAACGTATAAAAATTCTTAATGAATTTGCAAAACTGACGCGTTTACAATTTTTTTTTAAAAAACGATTTAAACAATTTTTAACTGGTTATAATCGATCATCTCTTATGATTTAATCAATAATAGAATCGTCAAAACGATCAATCAATAATTCTACAAAAGAAGTATCACTTATCAATTCCTTAATTTAGAAAAATGTAAATTCTGATTACATAGAAATACCAAAATAAGCTTTTTGTATTAACTTTTTTATCGACTCTACATGACGAGTACCATCTCTTATGTAGTTGCATTGTTTTAGGCGCCACTTAAAAAAATCGGGAAGAAAGTATAAAAAAACTCGCTAAGGAGGGCCAAAGAACGCCGGGATCGAGAAGATAAAAAAATAAAATAATCTAAATTTGTTTTAATTGAATATAATTTGGATTATTATTTAAAAATATAGTTTTATGTAATAATAATTTGTATTTTATTTGATAAAGTTATTTTTATTTATTACGTCAAGTCGCAGAGGAGTACGTTAAATTTCCTTACTGAATAAAAAAACAATAGAAAAGACCACAAAGTAGATGTACTTTAACTGGAAATGGTACCTTTCTTGATAAAAATATAATATACATATATAGTACATATCCTACAGCCATCTAAAAGGGGACGTCCCGTTGCGGATACGCAAGGATGTCCTATAAGGACATCGTCGGGATGCACACACTTGTGACAAAAGAACGTCCCATGAATGTCCCTAGAACATAGACAGAACCAAAATGGGATGACTTTGGGACATTCAGTGATCCGCAAAATCATGTCCCCGGGACATCCTTGAGACATCCTTGTGTTTGTTGGGAACAGAATGTACCACTTTGATATACCAAAGAAGCGTACGGGTGTTGAGTAGGCACCAGAGAACAAGAAGGAAAGTGGGCACGCGCACTAAGTTTGCATTTGTTTTTTCCCGCATAGGACATCCCATCGTACGTTCTTCATTGACATCCTGAGGACGGCCTATTAAAGACATCCTATACAGGTCCGTTTTAAAGTCCGGGATGTAAAGACATCATTTGGACATAAAACGAACGTCCCTGGGACGTCGTGTGTTTACTGGGTTCTATACGTGCATCGCTAACTGCCTGGCGCTCTAAGTGATCATTGAACAGTTGCGTTTCTGTCTCCTGTGATCTACCCAGCATCGCGATACATAGTCCGCGTTCCCGTAAACCAATTAATACTTGTTCTTTTCGTTCTCCAAAGTCCAAGTCCAACTCCTTGCATAACTTCATTTTTTCGTGGAAGTACGAGTTGAATGACTCTTTGTTCTCTTGCTTTCTCGTTATCATACGTTTCCACCTTTCCGTTCGACTAACGTTCCCACAAAACATCTTCTCGAACTCTGCTTCAAACCCCGTAAACGTATTTAAGTTTGCACGATTGCTTTGTAACCAATGTCTTGCACCTTCCGTTAGGTGTGTTCTAGCTGTTTCCAATACGAATAAATCTGACCATCGATGTAACAGTTGCATACTCGGTAAATTGGCCAACCATTCTTTTCCTGTCGACTTCGATTCACCGTCGTACGTTTGAACACTTTTCGACAACTGGCATTATGTGAATTGCCTGCGTTTGTTCAATTTCCTTGTGTGTTAGTTGTTTTTGAACTGTCACATTGATCACCAACCGTTCCAATAGATGGTCTCGTCTTTTGTTATCCAAGAGCATCATCTCCAGGTCCCGTGTGAGTCCACCGTCCCCCGTTTTGCTCCCTTCCATTTCACTCGCGTTTCCCTTATCACAAGGTTCAGCTGCTCGAACTGCGTTCGTATTTGTCCGTTCTTCAAACGCATCAAAATCATCTACGCTATGCTTATGCGCTATTTTAGTCGCGCACGGGCACTTTTGAGTCACACCAACAACGTTCAGGTACCGGTTTGTAAGCAACGCTAAGCTTATTCGGACGCCATCTTGAAAACTCAACCGCGTGTTAAAACGTTCACCGCCAAGACACCTTTTACCAAAATTTGAAACAACTTGTCCTGAATCTGCCCAATTTTTCTTTAATTTGTAACTTCAACAAATTACCTTCAATTGGAAATATATAGTAGTTTCCGGAAAAATGGTATATTAAAAACAATATTTCAACACATTTGGTGTCACTAACAAGACAATCTCCAGTTCGCCAAATTTTCGCCTGCTCGGCTACGCATACGGACACCTACTGCTGCTTTTTTTTACAAAATATCTAAGATGGCTGTCACTCATGCGCGCTTTCATTTCCAACTTACAAGTATAAAACTTGCAAATATGAATTAAGTACTTAATCAAAGTACTTAATAACCGCGTTTGCGCAAAGTACCAGTATCTGTGTGAAAAGATGGCGATTTTGTATATTATAATTGCATTATATTTTAAACTTCAACGAAACAACAATTTCCATGGTATTACTCGCTATGCTGTGCAATGTATTGTTAGTGTATCAGTTTAATTGTTTTCTAATTTGCGTTTTAGTGAAACTCAAATAGATACTTCTAGTATATGTCAGCATTTATTATGATGGTACGTTTTTCGTTACAAGAAATTTTGCTGAAGTGTAATATTATTTGTTACAGCAGTGGTACACTAAAACGTTATCATTCTATGTACTTTTATGATTTCCATACTTTAAGGTTATCAAATTGATATGATGTTGGCCAAATGGGAGATTTGAACGTGCAAATAACCAATTAATCTTGGTATGTGTTTTTTTCTGATGTTGATGCAGCATTATTTTGTGTGTACAAAGTTTCAAAATCTTGTTAGTTGTTTTGGTTCTCATTTTTACACAAACACGTATATGCATAATTAGTCAGTTTTTTTCTTATTTTTTGGATAGGATCTTTCGGTGTGGAGGAACAGCTACAATAAAAACAACTTTTATTGTTCAGGCCTTAACAACAGATTAAAGATTGTTTTTATTGTTGCCGTTCTTCTATTCCAAAGGATCCTATCCATAAAAAAAAACTTTTGATTAATTGTGAGAGATTATTATAATCATTTTTCAATTAGTATAAGGTAATTACATGAATAATGTTAGTTTTACCCTTGTTTATATACATTATAGTTAGGCAATGACTGCGCTAAAATTAGAAAAATTAATTTGAATGCAAAACGCTAATAGTTTTGGATGAAAACGCAAAGTTGACATATCTGGCGCTGCTTCTATATTGATATTACAGATTTCTAAGTTACAGTAATCTATAAAGATACACTTTCAGAGATTTGGAAAAGACATACGTTCTTTTTGTTACATGTAAAATAACTTTGAAAGAAAATTATATCTATGCACGATAACACCCCAACAAACACAAAGATGTCCCAAGGACGCCCCGCAGACATGATGTTGCGGATCACTGAATGTCTTAAACTCATTCCTTTTTGGTTCTATGTAAGTCCTAGGGACATTCATGGGACGTTCTTTTGTCACAAGTGTGTGCATCCCTACGATGTCCTTATATGACATCTTAGCGCATCCGCAAAGGGACGTCCCTTTTAGATGACTGTAGGATGTGTAGGAGGTAGTCATCCCTCCCCTTTTCTACATATTGAATTGGAAAAATATTTATACTTATATAGTATATAGCATAGGTATATAGTAATTACGAGAGCTCGAGCACAGATTGTAGTCTGTGGCTCGAGTGTGACTCAGTTAAGTAAAAAACAAGAATTGAGAAAAGAAATAGCAACTAATATGTCGATCAATACTTTCAATGCAACGTGTGTTGGGCGAGATACGTTTTCTGTTCATAGGCTTTTAAGCAATGATCTACTCGAGCTCTCGTAATTACTACTATACAAGGTGTAACTGAAAGACGTGGCGAAACTTTAAGAGCGTAGTATATGGATGGAAAAAATGAAAAAAGTTTCTATAAACATGGTTCCGGAAATCCTTCCTAAGGGAGATACAGCCCTTTGAAATGTAGTAAGGATTTACAGTTTTTATTTTATAACAAACATTATTTTAATTGAAAGAACAAACAAAATCGAAACATACAAACATACAAATCAGAGCAACTGCTGGAAATGGTTGCCTTCAGCTACAATACAGGCTTGACAACGTCGAACCATCGACAGGACACGCTCAAGAATTCCAGGAGTATTCCGAATTACATCAAAACTGTTGATGATACGTTCACGAAGAACATAAACGGTAGGAACTGGAGTAGTATAAACTATATTTTTTAGGTGTCCCCATAAGAAGTAATCTAACGGGTTCAAATCGGGAGACCGTGCTGGCCACGCAACAGGTCCTCCTCTGCCAATCCAACGATTCGGATAATTATGGTTGAGGAATTCTCTAGCAACAAGACTAAAATGGGCCGGAGCACCATCGTGCATAAACCATAAGTCACGGCGTATTGCATACGGCATCTCGTCCATAAGCTCAGGTAGATTTTCTTCTAAAAAAATCCTATAATTTTGTCAATTTAATGTTTCTGGCAAAAACATTGGTCCTATTAAATAATCCCCTACAATACCGCCCCAATGAAAAGTACATCTAGAGTGGTTACTTTTGTTCATTTCGACAGCACCTTTCTTTTGTTATAAAATAAAAACTGTAAATCCTTACTACATTTCAAAGAGCTGTATCTCCCTTAGGAAGGATTTCAGGAACCATGTTTATATAAACTTTTTTCATTTTTTCAATCCATATATTACGCTCTTAAAGTTTGGCCACGTCTTTCAGTTACACCCTGTATATGTATATATATTTTTATCAAAGTACACTCAAGAAATGAAAAACTTGGACACCACGGTTTCTTTAAACTAAAGTTTGCACATTGTAAATCGGGTTTAAGCTTATCGCTTACAATTTGAACAGCAGCTAGTGTCAGCATGGGTTATCTTACAGAACGACTGTAGAATGAATCATTACGCTAACACGTTTTAGAAAATAGGTAATTTATATACATTTCAATTTTACTTTAAAAAATATATTTGAGGGTATCACTAATTAAACGTCACACCATATCTCGATTAATTATCGGATCAAAATTTTGTTTAAGAAATGTTGACAAAATAAATTTACAAGTAGTTTTAATTTGGAAAATGTCTATAATTAATAGTTTTTAAATTGAATAAAAAAACTAAACATGGTTATTTGGGTTGACATTGTTAACCTTAGAAAATGTGGATATTTTATGAAGTTTCATTTTTTTCTGTAATTAATATAAAAAGCGAAAAAAAAAATAAGACAATTTTTAATATATCGACGTAATATTTAATTTTTGGACAAGAATGTATTACTTAATTATAATTAAGATAAAGTTATATTTAAGAAAATCATTTTAAAATTAAAAGAAAACAGTTTTTTTAAATAATTAGGTTATTAGGTATTACAAATAAATATAGAAAATTAATAATGAGTGTGACCTCTATTATTATCAATACATTCTTGAAGGCGTTGCTCATTGACGCTATCAAGGTAAGAAATGTAAATTCCATTTTAGTTTAAAATTTCGAGTCTTATAAAAATGCCAGCTCATATCGGTGCTGATTTGAAAGCGAGGATTGTTTCGGAATTAGCGGCAGGCCGTAGCGTGCGTGAAGTTGCACGTATGTTAGATATACCAAAAAGCACCGTAGGGTATTACCGAGTAAAATGGAATCGCGAACATACTTTGGAAAGAGCCATCGGAAGTGGTAGACCTAAAGTATCTACACGTGCTCAAGATCTCGAGTTGTTTGATTACGTAACAGAACAACCATTTGCTACATACTCCAGGGCTATGGCAGATACACATTTTCCCGGATGCCGTATAACTGCACAAAAAGATTAAAGGAAATGGGAATAAGAAGTATAATGCTGCTGCGAAAGAAGTTCTCAGTGAAGAAAATATGAGACGTCGTCTGGAATTTGCAAGGCGATATGTGAACGAACCGTTGGAATTTTGGAATCGACTGATTTTTTAGCGACGAAAAAACGTTCAATGGTTGCAACGATGGACCACTACAAGTGTTTAGAATGGAAGGAACACGTTATGAAAATAATCACATAAGACCTAAAAACGAAGTGGTTACTTTTCTGTGAATGTGTGGGGTTGGGGTAAGCGCACGTGGTCCAGGAGTTTGCTGGACTATCAATGGACGTCTTAATTCTGCGGCGTATTTAGATATTTTGGAAAGTATTATGAAACCGTCAGTTGAAGTATTGTATCCAGAAGAAAATTATATTTTCCAACAAGTAAGTATTCTATACTTTCTCCAAAAATTAAGGATCTGTAGAATTATCAACATTTCTATAATGTATTTTTGTTGTTGAAGGACAACGCCCCTATTCATACTTCGCGGGTTGTGCGCAACTGGATACAAGAAAATGGCTTGGAGGTGTTACCTTGGCCAGCAAAAAGTCCAGATTTTAACATTATTGAAAATGTTTGGGCTCGAATACTTGCTGTTATCCGAAGACAACACGGGCCAAATTTTATACCTGTTAACAGAGATGCATTAATTGCAGTCATTGGTACCGCATGGGAATCAATTAATATTAATTATATTAATACCTTGATAGCGTCAATGAGCAGACGCCTTCAAGAATGTATTGATAATAATGGAGGTCACACTCATTATTAATTTTCTATATTTATATACCTTATAATTTAAAAAAAAACTTGTTATCCTAATTATTATTATGTAATAAATTTTTGTCCAAAAATTAAATATTACGTCGATGTATTAAAAAATTTTTTTTTCGCTTTTTGTATTAATTACAGAAAACAATGAAACTTCATAAAATATCCACAATTTCTAAGGCTAACAATGTCAGCCCAAATAACCATGTTTAATTTTTTTATTTAATTAAAAAACTATTGGTTATAGACGTTTTTCAAATTAAAACTATTTGTAATTTTATTTGGTCAACATTTCCCAAACAAAATTTTGATCCGTTAATTAATCGAGATATGGTGTGACGTTTAATTAGTGATACCCTCAAATATATTTTTTAAAGAAAAATTGAAATGTATATAAATTACCTATTTTCTAAAACGTGTTAGCGTAATGATTCATTCTACAGTCGTTCTGTAAGATAACCCATGCTGACACTAGCTGCTGTTCAAATTGTAAGCGATAAGCTTAAACCCGATTTACAATGTGCAAACTTTAGTTTAAAGAAACCGTGGTGTCCAAGTTTTTAATTTCTTGAGTGTACCATTTCCAGTTAAAGTACATCTACTTTGTGGTTTTTTCTATTGGTTTTTTTATTCAGTAAGGAGACTTAATGTACTCCTCTGCGACTTGACGTAATGAATAAAAATAACTTTATCAAATAAAATACAAATTATTATTACATAAACTATATTTTTAAATAATAATCCTAATTATATTCAATTAAAATAAATTTAGAGATTATCTCATTTTTTTATCTTCTCGATCCCGGCGTTCTTTGGCCCTTTTTAGCGTTTTTTATACTTTCTTCCCGATTTTTTTAAGTGGCGCCTGAAACAATGGAACTAGGGGGAGGAATGTGGTAAGAACAAAATTATTTCTAAACGTATTTTTCACTACCTAAATGGAACTACTGAAATGAAACAGTTGGAAGAAAATATGCAAGGAATACGGCAAGAAATCAAAGAAATGAAAAAAGAAATAGGAGAAAGGGAAAAGAAGTGGAAGAAAAAAAAGAGGAACTGGTGGAGAGAATAGAAAAACTGAAGAAACGAGCGGAAGATGACGAAAGATGGAAAAGGAAGAATAATATTGTGATAAAGGGGTGGAGAAGTGAAGAACCACAAAAAGATTTAGCATTCATGCTGGAAGAAAAATTAAATGTAAAAGGGGAAGTGAAAAAGGGGTGACAGTAATAAACAAGGAGAAGAAAAATGAGATGGTTGTGGCGGAAATGGGAGGATGGGAGGACAATCCTAATTATATTCAATTAAAATAAATTTAGAGATTATTTCATTTTTTTATCTTCTCGATCCCGGCGTTCTTTGGCCCTTTTTAGCGTTTTTTATACTTTCTTCCCGATTTTTTTAAGTGGCGCCTGAAACAATGGAACTAGGGGGAGGAATGTGGTAAGAACAAAATTATTTCTAGACGTATTTTTCACTACCTAAATGGAACTACTGAAATGAAACAGTTGGAAGAAAATATGCAAGGAATACGGCAAGAAATCAAAGAAATGAAAGAAGAAATAGGAGAAAGGGAAAAGAAGTGGAAGAAAAAAAAAAGAGGAACTGGTGGAGAGAATAGAAAAACTGGAGAAAAAAGCGGAAGATGAGGAAAGATGGAAAAGGAAGAATAATATTGTGATAAAGGGGTGGAGAAGTGAAGAACCACAAAAAGATTTAGCATTCATGCTGGAAGAAAAATTAAATGTAAAAGGGGAAGTGAAAAAGGGGTGACAGTAATAAACAAGGAGGAGAAAAATGAGATGGTTGTGACGGAAATGGGAGGATGGGAGGACAAGCAGAAGGTGATGGTGGAGAAGAAGAAATTACGGAATACAAGAATATATATAAGTCACAATTTGACATGGTAAGAAAGAAGAGTGCAAAAAAAATAATGAACATAGCGGTGGAAAAAAAGCGGACGGGAAAAGAGTATGGGTAGGATACAGGAAAATGGAGATAGGCGGAAACAGATACATATGGAACGCCAAGGATAGGGGCCTGAGTAGAGAAAGGGGAGAGAAAATAGGTAACCAAAAGGCAAAAAACTAAAGGGCGAAGGGGGGGGCGATAAAAGTAAGAAAGTTGACGAAATGGCAAAGAAAAGGAATAATGAGTGATGGAAAAGGAAAAGAAAAAGAAGGAGAAAAAAAAGAAAGTAAAGAAGAAGCACATGGGGAGATGAGTGAGCTGAGAGGATTGTTTTGGAACGTAGCGGCAATAAAAAACAAAGAACAGGATTTTTGGAAGTACATCAAGGAATAGGATGTAGTGGGATTACAGGAGACATGGATGGAAGAAAAAGAATGGGAATAGTGGGAAAAAGAGTTGTCGGAGGAATTTGAGTGGGTGGTGCAACATGCAGAAAGAGAGAAGAATAAAGGGAGAGCAAAAGGAATAAGAAAAAAATGAATGATTCAAGGAAAGAAAGAGAAAGTGCAACAAAGAAGAGGAGTTGTAGAAAGGAACATACAGTGGGGAAAACCAAAAATAAAAGTAGTGACGGTTTATAGCAGTAGAATGAAAGAGACACGGAAAAACATCGAAGAAATGATAGAAGAGAGGGAGGAGGGTTTGATAATAGTAGGAAGGGAATTCAACGCAAGAAAAGGGGAAGAGGGGGGAATACAAAAAAGAAAGGGGACGGGAAAGAGACAAACAAAGGACAAAGTGATAAATAAAGAGGGAGAAGAACTGCTGGAAATGTGCAACGAAAAAGGCTGGGAAATAATGAATGGTAACAGAAAAGAAGAAGGAATGGGGAAATATACGTACATAGGAGGAAGGGGAGAATCAATAATAGATTTTGTAATGACAAATGAAGAGGCTGGAGAAAAGGTGAAGACATTTAAAGTGGGAGAAAGAGCCACCAGACCACCAACCACTGGAATTGACAATGGAAGGAAGAGAAAGAGAAGAGAGAGAAGAAGATGAGGAGTACATAATGAAAAAAGGGTGGACAGAAAAGGGTATAACAAGATATAAAGAGAGAATAGGAAAAACAGTATGGGTAGGGAAGGGATTTGTTACGTTTTCTTTTATTTAGTAACGTTCTCAAATGAACGCACCAGTTAAGAATTTATTCAGTAACGTTTTGCAACGTAAATATAAAATGTGCCTCTACAATGCGATGCGGGTTTGGACTAAGTCCAAAGTTTAACGCATGCGTTACTTGCATTTCGCGCCTTCTTGTCAAGTTGTCGCTTTGTTACTATGCACGTAGTTTGACACCGCTATAAATTTTAGTTTTAAATGGTCAACTCTTAGTTTGGTAAGTTTTCTAATCCACATTTTATTGTTGCTAACTTAGACAATTAATTACAGAAGTTTTTTTTTTATCTTTCCGATTTTCTTTAATTCTCTTGGCTGCTTGCTTCCTAAATGTAACCGTTTCCAAAGAATAAAAGGGTACAAGATGGCGGGTGAAAGTCAACCTCGCACATCTCTCTTGCGTCGATGCTAAAGGGCCGACGAGTGCCGTTATGTGTTATAATTACGATGTCTGATTGAGACAATTTATCTAATCCTTACTGTTCGATTTGGAATAATTACGGCGAATGATCGTTTCTACCGGATTTTATTGGATGCAGCCTATGGAAATTTACAATGCTAATTTTCTTTTCTTAAGTTAAGTAAACGTAACGTCAATTATCAGCTTCTAGAAGTAAACTAATATATTGTTGTAATTTTGCTTATGTGCTAACCTACATTAAATGTGAAGTGTGGTAGGTACTGTCTTACTTTTGTGTGTTTTAGCTAATTTCTTTTCCGACCACTAAGGACGAACACTTGGGCAGAGCTCTGGACGAGTCGATCGATCGGTGTATGTAAAACATTGTTACCTGTGACTTGAGTAAGGTAGTATCCTATATTTTTACATTTTATGTAGTGTTATTTGCTTTAACGATTCATAATTGGTCGTGTGATTGTGACTAGACCAAGTTTGCTTAAGCCTTTTGATTGAGTACACGTTTACTTCAATGTTACTTAAATTTTACTTAACATTACTAAATATGATTTAATTGTATCTAATCGTACTTAATTTTACTTAATTTGTTTGGATTACTCTACGAGTAATTAATGAAAATTTGTTTCGACGATGATTGCACCGAGGGAAATTACTCCCTAACGGTAGAAATTACAAAAATTCTTTAATTGGTGTTCTCGATTGGCTTTGGTAATTTAGCCAGAATTACAAGTTTAATTCAAAATAAGCTACCTGGCGCCTGTATCTCTGGGTATTTTCTAAATCTCTTAAGTATCAAAGTGCATATTATTTTTTTTCTATTATATAAGCTATCTCCAAATTCGGCTGCATTATTATTTCTAACCTACTTCCCCTCTCCTGAGCTAGGGCAATATTTCTGGACTATTAATTCCAATTGGAATTCTTCTGCATCCATTATTACTACCCTACTGCAGCTGGTAGGGGTTGGTAATAGATTACAAGAGAGTGTGGAGGAAATGAAAGAGATGATGGAGAAAGCAACAGAGAGAGTCAGATTTAAAAAGTGGAAGGGGAGAAAACAGGATGGAAGAAATCGTGGGATAAAGAATGCAAGGAAAAATGCAAGAAGAGCTTAAAGACTGTGGAAAAAATGGAGGAAAGAAAACGAAGAATACAAAGAAGCAGTAAAAATATACTAGAAAACATGCGAGAGAAAGAAGGAAGAAAACAAAAAGAAACAAGAGGAGCAGATCAAAGGAATAAAAACGGAAGAAGATGTATGGAAGTACTGTAGTGTAACGTGCGAGTATTTAAAAAGAAAGAATATCCCGCGTAAAATCGTCTACCAACTACGTTGTCAAAACAAAATTTTAGCTTAAACCAACACCAAAAAAACTATAGTTCATTACTCTGTTTTACTCTCGGACATTAACATGCGTGAAATAGGTCTGTCCATAATAAGAAAGGTGAGAGAGAGAGATAAAAAAAGAGAGATAAAAAAACTAATACTTGTAATAAAATGTCGATTTATTGTATGACTTCCGCTATGCTCGATTACTCGATGGAGGAAGAGCATGCAAGAAACCTCCACCAGTCGTTATCTTTTCATATCCAAAATATTTAACAAACAATAAAATAAAATACACACATGCAAATAATGAAAAAAAAATGCAATAGATTACAGAAGTTTATATATAATGAATCTAATTTACAAATTGAATACGGAAGCTTGCTTTGATCAAACATATTAAGAGGACCTTAATCGCTACGTTACACCTTCACATATCATCAACTAAAACACAAGAATTGTTAAAGAGTGGACATGCCATGTCCAAGGTACCAATGTCTCTGGATTGCGAGTACGTATGGCTAAAGTTGAAGATGCTCCGAAATTGCAACATTAGTAAAACCGGCTACCAAAGTAATCTAATTATGGCTCATCGTTTCGAGGCCGATCATAGACCGTTCTAAAGAAAACGTTCAGCATAGAACGTTTAGATTGGTTTTTTAAATGAATCTTAGATTCATTACATACATGAATCACATTGAGTTACTTTACAATACAATCAAGGAGGGATGGTAATACTTTAGCAATTCGAATTCACGGGAGAAAATCGTTAGTAAAATCAACAAGGCATTTCATACATAGCATAACGTAGAATTAAGGTGAAAAAAAATACACACAAAAAATCGCATCAAGTTCCGTTTACAATAACAAAAAAACAACATGCGTCTGAAACTACGTAGATGACGTAATCGTTTAGGATTAAGTTTTCTTTCAGTCGCGAGAACAAAGAAATCGTTGCGTAAACTCAAGATTGATACCTAAATTCGATAGCAAATTCCATTCAATTATTCTAATGCATATTAAATCAAAATTTAATACAAAAGAATAATTACGTTACTTTCAAATAAATTACAAAAATGTCCTACAAAAGGTAAAGAAAAATACAACAATTAAACACCAAAACTAAGACAGCGCAATCTAATTCCTTTGTCTTAAGTGAACAAAGGAAAAATGTATCAATGCTTTTAAAATTAATTTTAAACTGCCATTACAAATAACATTTAATTATTTTGAATTTGAATGTATAGAATGAACTCATACCTGCAATTGCAACAGCACTATTTACTTTTTATTTTTAACCACCCGTAACTTTTCTTTGTTCTCTATTTCTTTGTTTCCACGACCACCAGCAATCTAAAACTACCCTCATTCCCCCGTTTCCTCGCTAAGATTAAGATACGTTTTCTTAGACAAATAGCTGTGCAGGCAACCAACAATACTTGTGAGATTTGAACTGGAATATCTGGATACTACAGTACCTAAAGAAAGAAAGGAAAAAAACATGACGACAAAGGGAATACAAATTAAAGAATGGGAGATATATTTTAAGAACTTGCTGGGAGGGGAAGAACAAAATCAGAAAAAAGAAAAGACGCAGTAGTAAGACGGGAAGAAGGAGATAAGGATAGAATAAATGAAGACAAAGTAATAGAGGCAATAAAGAAGATAAACAAAGGAAAGGCGGCAGGAGAAGATGGGATATAAGGCGAAGAGTGGGAAAGAAAATGTAGCAAAAAGGATGACGGAAATACTAAACAAAATATGGAAAGGCGAAGGATTCCCGGAGAGATGAAATAATATGCCCAATCCATAAAAAAGGAGAAAGAAGTAAAGTCAAGAATTACAGAGGGGTAACATTATTAAGCACGGCATATAAATTATATGCGACAGTACTACAAGAAAGACAACAGAAGAAAACAGAGGAAAGAAGTTTGGTACCAGACGGACAAGCGGGATTCAGAAAAGGAAGAAGAGTGATAGACAACGTATATATATACTCAAGCACTTGATGAATAGAGAGCTACAAAACAAAGAGGGAAAATGGTGGCACTATTCGTAGACCTAAAAGCCGCTTTTGACAAAGTGAACAGAAAAAAAACTGTAGGAATACATGAAGAGAAAAAAAATCAATGAAAGATTAATAGAAAGGATAGAAAAAATCTACGAATAAACGAGGAGCAGGGTCAAAGTGAATGGGGAAGAGAGCGAGAAATTCATTACAAAGAGAGGGTTGAGACAGGGATGCCCACTGAGCCCAATCCTGTTCGCAGTATATACGGGGGATCTGGAGGAGGCAATGAGAGGACAACAGACAGGAGAAATAGTGGTAGGGAAAGCGAAGGTATGGTCGTTGGCGTATGCGGATGACATAGTGTTGGTGGCTAAGGAAAGAAAATGAAAGAGATGATAAAAACGCTGGAAAAATACATGAAAAAAAAAAGAAATGGAAGTAAACACGGAGAAAACAAAAATAATGGTATTTAGAAAAAAAGGGGGGGAAGAAAAAGAGAGGAGTGGAAATGGAAGGATGAAGAAGTGCAGCAAGTGAAGGAATTTACATGCCTGGGCTACACGATGAAGCAGGCTAATAAGGACGGAGAACACATAAAGGAAAGAGTGAGGAAAGGAAACAGGTTAATAGGACAAGTGTGATGGAAAGAGTATTTGAGATGGATATAGAAAAAAGAAAGTTGTTTGAAAAGTTAATAAAGGGGGTGGTGATGTATGGGACAGAAATATGGGGCTGGAAAGAGTGGAGGGAGGTAGAGGGCCTACAGGAAAAATACTCGTGATGGGTTTTGGGACTGGACAAAAATACACCGGGGTATATTGTGAGAGAAGAGGTACAGGTAGCAAAAATAAGAGTAGAGACAGGAAAAAGGGCCATAAAATACGAGGAAGAACTGAAAGAAAGACCAGAATGCAAAATATTGCAAGAATGTTGGAAATAGATAAAGGTAGGAAAAGTGAAATACGGGCAGGAGGGCAAAGAAGAGTATTACAAAAGAAACGGGTACGCGAGAGAAGAAGTAGAGAGATTAAGAAAAGAGTGAGTAGAGGTAAGGAAAGAAATAATAAGGAGAGATAGAGACATCGAAAAACAGGAAAGATGGACAAGGATAAAAGAGGGCAGATATAATAGGAATTATAAGAATATCAAAGATGAATGAGTGCCAGAATATTTAAAGGATATATAGAATAAAAGCAACAAAAAGAAAAAAATGATAGCACGGTTCAGATGTGGGAACGAGGAGTTAGTTAACAAATACTGGAAAAAAGTAAAAGAAAAGATGTGCAGGCTATGTAGAGAAGAGACGGAGGACCTCAACCACATGAAAGATAAATGCAGTGAGTTAACAGAAGAAGTTATGAAAATAGAGGAAATAGGAATAGACGAAAAAGGAAAGGGAGCGGAGTGGGTGGAAGAAGTATGGAGAAAGGGGGAAAAGTTAAGAGGAGAGGAGGGATAATGAAATGTATTTTAAAAAAATGTAAATTGTAAATAAAATGTAAGGTAATTGTAAATAGGGGAAGCACGAAACAATTTGTAAGCGTAAGCAACAAATAAAGTTAAACTTATATGTAATTATTGTGGAAATAGTAATACAATACGAAAAATCAGCACACTAATCATAACTATGAACTAAGAAGCTGTTACCAAGAACGCGATAACGTTATAGTTTCTTAGTAATATTAGCGATTTTGTGGCTTATCGGTCATGTTGATAGGTAGTGGGTGAATTTTTGGATGACTTATTGTGAATCGCGACGATAAAAGTCGTGAGATAACGTTACGCTTTTAAACCTTTAATACAAAGAAAACATTTTTTTAATAATGTTTTGAGTAAAAAAAATTTTTTTTGCATAAAATAAATATTTTCAATTCACCTAATAGGTATGCGCGCGATATGGGGTTTTAAATCGCCATTATGAATAATTGTGATCTTTTAATTTCGATAAACTTTTTATTAGTTTTAGTAATACAAAATAATAATTATAAATGATGATTTTTATACATTATAAATAAATACAAGGCACCAAAAACTTACCAAATAAATTTGTTTATGCACTAAAACAACCAAAAAAACGTTAGATAATAAAAAGAACAGATAAATAAAGTAGTCAGAACACCAACAAAAACAAATATAGTGCAAACGGTACAAACAGATTGTACCACCAATGTACTACTTTGATATACCAAAGGAGCGTACGGGTGTTGAGTAGGCACCAGCTAGAGAACAAGAAGGAAAGTGGGCACGCGCACTAAGTTTGCATTTGTCTTGTTTATGTACCGAAAACCGATTATCGGTGTGATTGAAGTAAATCACACACATCAACATCTTCAAAATATTTGTTTTATCAAAAGTAAGATTAACTAGAGTAACCGAAATTGATGGATCAATAATAATTATTTAACCTATATTTATATCATTGCTTAATTTATATTTATATACAATGAATGTATAATCCTGTTCTAATTTTATTTGATTAGTAATTATAAATAAACATTCGCATTAGGTAATATGAAAATTCTCCTTTTCAGTTTTTTTAAAATTCGATTAAAAATATGAATTGACAAACGCCCAAATTTGTTTTACCGCATAGGACATCCCACCGTACGTTCTTGATTGACATCCTGAGGACGTCCTATTAAAGACATCCTAAAGAAGTCTGTTTTAAAGCGTGGGATGTAAAGACATCATTTGGACATAAAACGAACAATTTTATAATTGAATGTACAGTTTCTAATTTGTACATATTTGTTTATAGAAGGTTTATAGTATTTGAGCGATCAAAACAATAAAATAAACTACCAAATTTACATAATTTCTATTCAAATTTGATATAAATTAGATTAATTTAACTAGTAAATGAATACACATGCTGATAAAAAATTATAAAAGATATATTAACGACATGACTAAAAAGGTTTATGAATTAGGGTGGGCAGGCATGTTTAGCTAAGAACGGTCCTTTTATGTCAATAAACAGAAATATTCTTCATGTTTCTGTTTATTGACATAATAAAAACACATCTGGGGTCTAGTATATTGTAGGCAATGCTGGTATCATTTTTGGCCGAATGCATCCGTTTTTAACTATGCAGTGCACGCCGCTTAATAGAATCACGTTGGGATTTGAGGTTTTTAATAATAATAACCGAATGATAACAATATCCAAAATTCAGAAAAAATGCTTATTTGTTAGAAAGCAGTAAATACATACAGCGTGTATGTGATTAACAGGTTGTTATTTTAGAAGTTGAAATGAAAGCGTTAATACAAGAAACATACAAGCAAAAAAAATTTATAAAACGTTTAAACAAAGCAGCATTTTGAGGCAACGGGCCTGTAGCATTAAACAGTTTGTTGACACCGTTAATAAAAGGAAAGCAAAAACAACATGATGATGCTTCATTCACTATTCTAAGAACTACACAATTCTTCTCAGAAATCTGCTGACACTAAACATAAATACAAAATAACGTTATCACATAAGAGTACTTAATTGAATTTCTTATTCTAAGAAGGCACGTGCTTTCCAAGTTAATTCGCGAAGATAACAAATGTACAGACGTTGAAATAATGTACCGTTTCGTAAATCAATCAAACTATTTAAATAAATAAATAACACTGCAAAAATAAGATAAATATGCAAAACAACTATTTTTAGAGTACAACGATAAAATTTTTCACTCGAAACAAGCGCATTGTGAAAATTTAGCTCAATATAATGCATACAAAATAGTTTATTGATTATGTATAGAAACAAACCGGAGAATAAATTGATAACATAAAACGAAATTATGATTACTATAAGTGGTTTTTTTTTTATGTAGTAGCGTTGATTGAAAGAGTTAGTAGCATGCATCCAGATTGTTACTTTACTAAAATGAATATTATTCGTGATTCCGATAAGGAGCGAGCGCTGTAATAGTAATTATAATTCATGCCAAAATTTAAATTATTAATCTGGTTCTGAAGTTCGAATCTTTGAAGCATTGCCCCGTATTTATTGCTAAAGATACATCTAAAGGGCCAATAAGCTTGGTTTAGCTGCGTTTTTTAAATTTATTACAAAAATTATATTCTGATTATAACCATAATTAATTTAAAAGTCTTAAGGTAGATTTAAATGGTTGCAATTTATTCTGATGCTGACTGCCAGTTAAGATTATAGAGTTGAAACAATAATTGTAGTTAGTTTTTATAAATACAAATTTGGACAAGACATATTTCAAATTATTATTATAATTTAAAGGTTTTTTGGTGAGATCCATTACCAAAAATACAACCAACATAGGAGTAGAAGTCGAGATTAAGTCATGGTTCAGGAATTCAGCAGGAGAAATAAATGGAAAAATCAGAATAAGAGCTACACGATTATTTTGTGGTTACAATTCAATTATTTTATTATTTTGTTACTCATTTTTAAGTAAGGAATATAAATTTTTTTTTCATTTTATTGTGTATTTTATTTTACTTTTAAAACATTTTTTAAGTAATTATTAAGTTTTGTTTTTCTATTGTTGTTTATAATATTATTTCGTGAAATGTGTAGTCAATTTTTAAAAATTTGAATTTTTTGTATTGTTTTTCTAGCATTGCATTGTATTATATATTCTATAAATCGTTGTATTTTGCTGTATTATGTATTAATGCTTTTTTAATAAATTCTTGTATCTAATTTTGTAATGTATGAACAGTGAAAATAGGGCTGGAACTATTATGGACGTATTTTGGATATCCAATTGTGTCGCAAAGTAACGTACTATGGACGTCCATAGTATTTACTTTGGATCTTTTGTGGACGTCCGAAAAACGTTCAGATGTCCATGAAAAGACATCCACTGGAAGTCCATAGGACATTTTTGTGCTATTAGGGAGACTATACAATAGAAAGATAGAACATCTTTTCATTCTTTTCGGGAACTTTTGTTCCGAACCATATATATAAGAGAGGTTCCGAACACTCATTGGAGGAACACTTGTTTTTTGCGCATACTAGTTGGCGCCGTTTTTACGCGCATTATTATACCATTGTTTAAATATATTATAGCAGGGATATTCGCTTCATACTAATTTTTTAAACTCTTCCGTTTGTTTTGCCGTCTAACACCGCCGCCGTTTGTCTTTTACGGCTGTTGAGGTTGGTCCGATTATTTTACAGATTCCTTTTTTTGTCAATTAAAATTATCGCACACATGTTACATGATTCCATTATCTTTAAAAATAGATCTTACTAGTTTTATTAAAAGCATTTAAAAGTATGTATTATATTTACTTTTGGTCAGTGGATTTTATTTTTAGCATGTTAGTGCTTTTTTAGTATAGTTAAATTATTTAGAACATAATGAGTAAGGTAAGTTTTAATAAATAATGTATATTGATCAATTATAAATCGTGTAATCTTTAAAAAAAAGGGGCGTTGTACATGGATGCCAACTTCTGCATTCTGATCATCAGTAGTAGGCACAAATCAAGCAAATTGCAAGATTACAGCAAAAACCAAGCTTAAAATTGCGTTGATTTATTCAGAGATTTAATTATACCGCAACAAATAAAATTGGGTAACGACAAACCCTTTCTTCATAAACGCGAATTCCTCATAAATCGTACTATTTCAAATGTAACTATCGCACATTATTAATTCCATAAATCTTTAAACGAATTCTGCGAAACAGAAAAAGAAGATTATACAGCACTATTGGTCATTTCCGCGTGACGTCACAGTACAAACTGGGAGAAGAATTGCAAGTGGAAAAGTGGCGTGGCAAGCGGTTAATAGTACCTGAGATGCCAGTTTTAAATGTTCTACGACGACGTATTTGATTACTGGAAAATTGTCGAGAACAATATTTGAGTAAGCAATAATTAAGTTTTCTATCATTTTACTGAAACAAAAATTTGTCTTCTTCTAATTCCCGAACACTTTAAAACCTACCTGCTTCATTTTTAAAATTCGAAGTGTTCAACAAATTGTGTGTATATTTGACCGGCATTTCCAATGCTGAGTGTATCTTTTAACCTTTTTGACACAATACGTTAATTATTTGTACAATTACAATTGTACAATAAAAGAAAGAAACTATGTAAAATCCATGTATTGCTAATAAATAGTTACTAAATATGAGTCATCTCAATTTTTTATATTTAAAAGAAATTTAAAATACTTTTGATAAATTAGATTAAAGTACTCGAAGTACTAGGAGAATTTGAGGGTAAACTAGGAAATTGTCCTTGAGTCCATTGAATAAGATTATGTTCCAACATTTGAGAGGCCTGGAAGTGATCTTTCAGCAACATCTGAGAAAAATTTAAATGTCTTTGAAACGCTTCGGTTTCTCGGTTGGGGTCCCCACATAATCGGTATAAATCTATAAACATAGTAATTAAAAAGTTATTAATTAAAATTGTAAGCACCTTTTAATATGGCTGAGGCCCATAACTGAACATGCACATCGGGGATCTTACTGGCCAACTGCATTGCTGGTGTAACCATATTCATACTTTCCCGACTATTACCTAAAGATAGAAAAATGTGTCCAAGTAACACTAAAGAACATGAAGTCAGTCGATTCAAATCTTCTGAATTCGCCATTTTCAAAGTTTCCCTAAGATACCTCCTACAGGAAAAATGTAAGTATGACTACTCTATCAATTTAGTCTAATAAATTAGTAATTACTTAGCCTCATTATATCTTCCTTGAAAAAAAGCTTGCAATCCTTGTACATAGTATGCAGCTGCACGTAAACTATGCGAATGGGACGGTAAATTTTCAGGATTGATTCTATCGAGTAACGCGGTAAACTCGCGTTCGCGCTTAGCGCGTAAATAAACTATTGCTAGATTTAAGTTGGCAAACGTCCATAGTTCACGTTCACTCGACGTCTTAAAAAATGAAAGAATTCACAAAAAATTTTGCGTAATAAAATTATTACCGATAGAACTGCAGAGAATTGCGCTTCCGCCGCTTCCATACAATTCATACTCATTGCATATAATCCTAATAACGTATGCAATTGTGGTCCATGCCTTTCTAAAAGTTGAGGATGTGTTCTGCACAGCGCAGTAGCCGACGTAATTTCTTGTAATGCTTGAGTTTTGTTTCCCATCACTAACCGACACATTATTATATGTTCAAGTAGCATTAATTGAAATACTGATAAAATTGGTTTATTGTCCACAACTGTAACAAGAGTCGCTAATAAAAATGTTATTAACCAAAGTGTATGTATACTTTTTAATTTTTCTATTTGTATCAGAGCTTTGTCAGTATATTTCTGAGCCTTTTCCATATAACCAGCCTGCATGCTATGCATAACAGTGACTAAATAAACAAGAACGTATAGATGTTCCTTTGGCATCCATAGAAACATATCACCTGCACTAGGTCCTGTCACAGCTATAACAAAAAAGAGTATTTTGTCATCAGTTAGTTGAGAAATTGCCATCTAAAAAAGTAAAGAAAAAGTATTTGAAAAAAACACACGCTTTGAAGTAAAATAGTCGCGCGATACTTCGCTAAAAAATGATCGAATTTGAAATTTTAATATCCACAATTTAATTATTTAGGTGATTTCAAAAAAATGTGTGGCTTTTATTGTACTGTATTTTTTGATAATTAGGCTCTATAAGGTTAGAAGATGTCACATATTTTTAGAATAGCTTGTGTTTTACGCGACTCATTTGTTTTTTAGATTTTAACATAATATTTAAGAACTTTTAAAACTTCACAATAATTATAAAATAATAAGAAAACACTACCGTTACAGAAGACCATCCTGTTGTAATTAAGACATTTTAAAGTATATTTTTCGAATATTTATATAAAATGCTGTCATCTATTAATGCTATATGATCAATATATTGCATAAATTTTTTGAATGTACCATTTCTAAAATTACCTTTACCCTATACGAACTGTATTGCGAATAAAAAAATTAAATGCTTAAGAATAAATGAGGAGTAAGCAGTAGACTAAGTTTTGGACAATTGTAGAGCTATTTCCATTTTAATTTACTAACTCTTCAAAGTCTATAGGTGCTGACTTTTCCTTGTGATTTATCAAGTAGTCAACAGCAGAGTTTTTTTACAGTGGGTTATCTACCACCACCTGAATTAATATGTACATATGGTGAGGTGTCAAAAGCTTCCTGTACTTTTGAGTAATATTTAAATTTCAAATTATGACTTATTCGACTTCCCTCGCCGCCGTAGTTTTTCCCAGTTGTTTGGTTTAAAATTTGACATCTTCTAACTCTGGTTACAATCAGAGCTGGGCAAGTTACTTTGTAAAAGTAGTTAACTACTAACTAAAGTTACTACTTTTTAAAAGTAGTGTAAGTTACTAACTACTAACTACCGTAAATCGAAAAGTAGTTAGGTTACTAACTACTCAACAGTTGTATTCTAAAATATAAGTTTTTTTTTCAACTACTTGTAGAAAAAGGAGTTTTGAGACGATTTATGTTATACCACTTTTAGTCATATAAACATAAGTACCTATAGACACTGAATTATTATTACATTAAAGAACACAAAGTAAATCAATCACGCTCACACGAAAACAGTAAAATAATTTTTTGTGCTGCCAACATTGCAAACGTCAATATTCGTTCGTTAGTGTAGTTACGTAATGAACGAAAAAAGCTCTAGGGTGGCAAAATGAAAACTAGGAATCCACATAAAAGTAAGTGTTCAAAGTCGATTAATATATTAGAATGAGTATGCGACAGGTGGAAAAATCATTTTAAAAATCTTGAAATTCAGTTAAAATTGAAGAAAAACGATGTTAAAGTTAATGTCAAATCTGACAGATTTAGTAATAAATGTAGTACCAACTCATTATATTTCTGTTGATTTTTTTTTTTCAAAAAAGAATGTAATTTTATGATAGGCAACACAAAAAATAATGTACATTACTCTCGTCGAAACAATCATAACATAACTCACTCACATGCAACGCTCGGTCGTGTGGCCTCACGTCGCATTAACGTTCGTTATGCTATTTCTTACTTTCGACTCTTGTTACGTAATAGTAGTTTACGTAACAAGAGTCGAAAGTAAGAAATAGCATAACGAACGTTAATGCGACGCGAGGCCGCACGGCCGAGCGTTGCATGTGAGTGAGTTATGCTATGATTCTTTCGACGAGAGTAATGTACATTATTTTTTGTGTTGCCTTTCATATCAATTTTCAATCAACAGAAATATAATATGTTGGTACTACATTTATTACTAAATCTGTCAGATTTGACATTAACTTTAACATCGTTTTTCTTCAATTTTAACTGAATTTCAAGATTTTTAAAATGATTTTTCCATCTGTCGCATACTCATTCTAATATATTAATTGACTTTGAACACTTACTTTTATGTGGATTCTTAGTTTTCATTTTGCCACCCTAGAGCTTTTTTCGTTCATTACGTAACTACACTAACGAACGAATATTGACATTTACAATGTTGGCAGCACAAAAACTACTATTAACGTAACTACTATTATTCTATTATCATGTATATCTATTTTATTAGAAATTCTCAAAAAAAAATTAATAAAATAAGTCTAAACCTAAAAACAGAACTTAAAGTAATAAACGTATTGTGGTATTTAATATTCATTTCCTTTTCATAAAAGTAACTTTTCAAAAAGAACATCAGCCAATGCATTTCTTTTGAGCGAATTTATGAGTGAAAAACGAAAATAATCGCTCGACAGCAGCTGATGGTAAAGGTAAAATTGTACTATATCTAATGAACATTTTTTTAATAATAATCTCAAATAGATATATGAATTCTGTTATCTTCCAGGTGTTTTAACAATTCCAGTTCTATTATTCTGCTTTTGTGAGCATGTTCATTCTCAGTATCAGAAGAAATGTGTAACTTTTTAGACAAAGCAGGTTCATCAATATTAAAAAACTTTTGTTGAAGTAATACTTTGTTTACGTTTAGATCAGAGGCATTTAACATTTCAAAACAAATTAGGTTTACTGCATTTATACAATGTTTTTGAATAATCTTTAAATCGATGTTTACTTCTGCGTTACTGTTCATTACTTGAAGGACACGTTTTAACCTGCGAAACTGCAATGCAAGCTGATAATTGTAGCCATTGTATGTAATTGAAACCGCTAATAAAGTAGTTTAATTACTAGTAAAGTAGTTAAGCTATTAATAAAGTAGTTTAACTATTTTTGTAGTTAAAATAGGGTAGCTAACTACTTTTTAAATACGATTACACGAAAAAAGTAATTTATTCCAACTACAGTTACATTATTAAATTAAAGTAACTTGAATATATAGAATACAACTATCGTCAACAATAAAGTAGTTAGATTAGTAGCTTAACTACTTTGTAGTTAACTACTGCCCAGCTCTGGTTACAATGAATCTAACCCCCAAATTTAGAATTTCTTGGTCAGCTGTTGAGGAAGCTTTGAGGTGGCCTTGTACATCCGTGAGATTTTCAGTAGTAGTAGTTTTATGAGATGGAAAGTTAAAAAATTGTTCTTAATATTATAAGCACAATGGTCTTTGATTCAAGATTGCTATATTCTCATAAAAAGTACGGAATGCCACATAGGATATAATCTAGTTTCCAGCTATAATGACTTAAGAAACCTATTTTGTCATGTGCTTTTTGATCTCCTGTAGTTAGTAAATGGTGATCTTTGATAACCGTAGTTATTAATTAATTTAGATGCTCATCAGAGACAAAGGAATTTTCTAAGAGTAATAAAATATTAGGTTTCAAAAGTATCGTGCAGTTTTGTGAGGATGTGCAAGGTATTCTGAAGTACCATTCTTTAGTTGCTAATAAGTTAATTTGAAACCAGGCAATTGTATCAGTATAACGCCGGAAATTTATATCAATAGGTTTTTTGCTTGTAATTACATGATTAATTGTATTTTAGTCTAGACTAGTTTATAATAATGAGTGGTTTTAATGAGACAAACTTTTACACTCATGCCCACAGTGTAGTTTAGTACAAAAGTAAAACTAATTCATCACACCTAATTTATTATCCAACAAAATAAATTTTTGTAGTAATAGAATTGTGTCATTTCATTTTTATCAAAGATAAAATTATTTATGTGGAATACTTACCTTCATCAGTCGCCATTATTGTCTGTATGCTTTGCTGCAATTGTTTTAAACAAGGTTTTACACTTTTGACTTGACCAGCCATTAAGTAATGACAAACCTAAAAAATCCAATTATAAATACAGTTCTTTTTATAACAGAAAAAATTTACCTGCAAGACTAAGAAAAATACTTTTAAATATTCTTTCTGATATACACTTCCTGTCCAAGTTTCAACTAAATGTCCAGCTTGATTTAACACTGGCTGAACCTCTTGTAACTTTTTATCTATTAATAACAACTTTAACCGACATTATAATGACAATACTAATAAACAATAAACAACATATACTCACCATGCCTTTACTTAAAAGAAATAAAACACGAGTATAACTGGCATTCGATATATGAGCATAATCGACTCCAACTCCTAATAGACTACTTGCTAACTGATAGTCTTTTTCTGTAGCATGTATTTGCTGCAACACAATTATGTATAAAAATTTACAAATACAAACACTTACTGCTAATTGAAAAATTAATCGACAGTGCCAATAAACATTATGCTGAGAGAGTTCAATAGCTTTTCTTAAAATGGGTTTAGAAAGTGCCAACTGTTTTTGCTGCTCGTACAACTCAGCTAAAACACTAGCGGCTTCAAATTTTACATCGTCAAATGAGTTTATTATTTGAGATAAAAGCCACTGAAAGTAAAGTTTATATAAAATTGTAATTACAGTTTGATTGCAATACCGCTTGTTCCAAATGTGTTTTTGCTAAATCGATGTTCTTTGTATGAGTGAGTAAAATATTACCCAGTTGCAGATGTGTTCGAGCTTCTACTCTAGGAGGGGGTTTAAAATTAAAAACAGCCTGTAGACATTGGACGCACATTTTTATCATAGGTGGACTGGAAGTACGAAAATATTCAGCTAAACCTAAAAGGGATAAATACCAAGCATCTTGCGACGAAGCCATTATTTATTTTTGTTTTAAATGTTTTTAACCTCAAATTTTGTTTGCCAGTGATACCAACGTAAGATGTGTTACGTTTGATGTACCTTTTTGTTCTAGAGTTGGCAAACATTACTATCGTGAGAGATTTTTTCGAAACCACAGTTGACAGTACAGTACCACCCAAAGGTACCACCAGTACCACCATAAAGCCGCTTACGCTGTTTCTCAGCCGCTTAGCACCGCTGAGTCTACCTGAATGCACCCATAATGTAATACGCATCATTAGTGGTGACGTCACGTTTATCGTGTAAGCAAGACTTATTAACCCAGGGGAAGTTAGCCATAACTTTTCATCCATAGATTTCTACCGAGCGCGCACCGAACACACGCTCTTATGTTCAATGTGAATGATGAATTTCTTGAGAAAATTTCTTAGTAAATTGATAGTATGAATAGTAGAACACAAAACAATTACATAATTGCTACAATACTTTTCCTTCGAAATAAATAAATCATAATTTCAAAGAAGTCGTTGCGCGTCTTCGCATAAAATTTTTTCTAACTCAAAAAGTATGTTTTTTATTTCGATAATTTTTTTGCAATAGATAAATGGATCTATAATCAACACAATATCAAATAATTGGAGATGTGTTTTTTGTTTAAAGCAAATTATTCAATTTCAAAGTTGAGCCATAACTTTTCACCGTATCCGTCACGCGTCTACGCCTAAAAAATTTTCTAACTCAAAAAGTATGTTTTTTATTTCAATAATTTGTTTGCAATAGATAAATGGATCTATAATCAACACAATATCAAATAATTGGAGGGGTGTTTTTTGTTTAAAGCAAATTATTTAATTTCAAAGTTGAGCCATAACTTTTCACCGTATCCGTCACGCGTCTACGCCTAAAACATTTTCTAACTCAAAAAGTATGTTTTTTATTTCAATAATTTTTTTGCAATAGATAAATGGATCTATAATCAACACAATATCAAATAATTGGAGGGGTGTTTTTTGTTTAAAGCAAATTATTTAATTTCAAAGTTGAGCCATAACTTTTCACCGTATCCGTCACGCGTCTACGGTTAAAAAATTTTCTAACTCAAAAAGTATGTTTTTTATTTCAATAATTTTTTGCAATAGATAAATGGATCTATAATCAACACAATATCAAATAATTAGAGGGGTGTTTTTGTTTAAAGCAAATTATTTAATTTCAAAGTTGAGCCATAACTTTTCACCGTATCCGTCACGCGTCTACGCCTAAAAAATTTTCTAACTCAAAACGTATGTTTTTATTTCAATAATTTTTTGCAATAGATAAATGGATCTATAATCAACACAATATCAAATAATTGGAGGGTGTTTTTGTTTTAAAGCAAATTATTCAATTTCAAAAGTTGAGCCATAACTTTTCACCGTATCCGTCACGCGTCTACGCCTAAAAAATTTTCTAACTCAAAAAAGTATGTTTTTATTTCAATAATTTTTTGCAATAGATAAATGGATCTATAATCAACACAATATCAAATAATTGCAGGGTGTTTTTGTTTTAAAGCAAATTATTTAATTTCAAAGTTGAGCCATAACTTTTCACCGTATCCGTCACGCGTCTACGGTTAAAAAATTTTCTAACTCAAAAAGTATGTTTTTTATTTCAATAATTTTTTTGCAATAGATAAATGGATCTATAATCAACACAATATCAAATAATTGGAGGGGTGTTTTTTGTTTAAAAGAAATTATTCAATTTCAAAGTTGAGCCATAACTTTTCACCGTATTCGCGCCTAAAAAATTTTCTAACTCAAAAAGTATGTTTTTATTTCAATAATTTTTTTGCAATAGATAAATGGATCTATAATCAACACAATATCAAATAATTGGAGGGGTGTTTTTTGTTTAAAGCAAATTATTCAATTTCAAAGTTGAGCCATAACTTTTCACCGTATCCGTCACGCGTCTACGCCTAAAAAATTTTCTAACTCAAAAAGTATGTTTTTTATTTCAATAATTTTTTTGCAATAGATAAATGGATCTATAATCAACACAATATCAAATAATTGGAGGGGGGGTGTTTGTTTAAAGCAAATTATTCAATTTCAAAGTTGAGCCATAACTTTTCACCGTATCCGTCACGCGTCTACGCCTAAAAAATTTTCTAACTCAAAAAGTTTGTTTTTTATTTCAATAATTTTTTTGCAATAGATAAATGGATCTATTATCAACACAATATCAAATAATTGGAGGGGTGTTTTTTGTTTAAAGCAAATTATTTAATTTCAAAGTTGAGCCATAACTTTTCACCGTATCCGTCACGCGTCTACGGTTAAAAAATTTTCTAACTCAAAAAGTATGTTTTTTATTTCAATAATTTTTTTGCAATAGATAAATGGATCTATAATCAACACAATATCAAATAATTGGAGGGGTGTTTTTTGTTTAAAGCAAATTATTCAATTTCAAAGTTGAGCCATAACGATTCACCGTAACGTTGAATAGTAGCCCTTTGTAAAGAAAGACATTCTGGATAAAATCATTCTGTTAGGATAATGACAAATTGGCAGATACATAATAGGTGTAGATCGTTTAGTGAGTAACTCAAGGGCTACTGACATATACTGACTTCCAGAAAAATTGCACCTAGACACCTAGAAGTTGTTGAACGATTTTATTGAAATTTTCAGGAAACTTCTATTTTCATGAAACAAAGTGATGATTAAAATTTAAAAACAAAACAACAAAAGCTCAAAAAGTTTTTTCAATAATGAGTTGCTCCGACACCATTTGTAATGCACTTATTTAGATGTCTTGGCATGCTATCAATCAAGTAATCTATAGCCGCTTGTGGTATATCGTCCCAATCTTCTAGAATCCGTAGCCGAAGATCGTGTAAGTTATCTGGAGGTGTGGTAAATTACCCAGTCGCCTACCAATCATATTCCATACATGTTCAACGGGCGGAAAATCAGGCGACCGAGCAGGCCATGAGAGGACGGCAATGTTAGCTTCTTCCAAAAACCGTTTTGTCGCTTTTGCCGTATGAGGGCGCGCATTATCCTGCTGGAAAAGGAGATTTTGCAGCCCCTGAAGATATGGTTGTAGCACATTAGCAATGTAATCAGCTGCGTTTAGGTTGCCGTCAATAAAGACCAAGGGTGATCTGCAACCATAACATATTGCACCCCATATCATAACTCCTTGAGTGAGGGCTGTGTTGTTCCACAAAAAATGTTGGATTTTAAGTTCTCCACGCATCCGTCTGACCCTCCTACGACCATCGTGGACCCACAAGCAAAATCGGGATTCGTCACTAAACACAATTTGATGCCATTCTTGCGCCCAATTAACATTTTCGTTGGTCCACTTTAGTCTGCGTAGACAGTGAAGTGGTGTAAAAAAAGACATAAAAATGGACGATATGAACGCAACCCATAAGATCTTATCCGGCGATAAACAGATGACATTGACATTCTGAGTCCTATACCTCTCATCCAATCATTTGCAATTAATCGAGTTGTTGAAAGTCTGTCTCTTATGACCAAAACTCTTAAGCGACGTTCTTTGCGATCTGTAGTCCTCCGAGGACGTCCAGACCCACAGCGACGATGTTGAACCTCTTCCTCGGACCATTTAGACCAACATCTCAATACCGATGAAACATTTGGGTTTACACGACTAGCAATTTCTCTTAGCGAAAGTCCGGCCTCTCTCATACCAATAATACGGCCACGTTCAAAATTATTTAATTGGACAAAATGTTGATGTTGACGTACTCTCGGCATTGTTATCAAGTTCAGAATGAAATTGTGAACAAACAACAGAAATTTGCAAACTTGAGAATTACTAAATGGTCTACTACTTCAAATTTATTGTTACTATGGAAACAAAAGGAAAAAAACAAAAAACTACTGGCTAGATTTTATTTAAATTTTAATCATCACTTTGTTTCAGGAAAATAGACGTTTCCTAAAAATTTTAATAAAATCGTTCAACAAGTTCTAGGTGTTGCAGTTTTTCTGGAAGTCAGTATAATTACTTCTTAACCGAAGTTACATAACCCGACGGTTACGGTTTTAAATTATTTAATAACCGAACTAAATTTACTTACTATACGATTTATGATTACAAGTAATTACATTCGAAATTATTACGTTCTAATTGAAGCATTTTTGAAATTAGCTATGACCAATTTTCGTATTATTGTCTCAAAATTTTGAGTTTTTTAAATGTTTCATTATATATTTTATTTTGACATTTTTTGTTTATAATGATGTTATATGTTCTAGGCTAATGAGTATAAGATACACACTTTATGTATTTACTTACTCCTTTCTAACCAATAAACATGTTTTTATTTCGGATTTTGTTATGATTCTGTTATTGTTATCAAAAACCCCTAGTCCCAATGTAAGTATTAAAAAACTTGTACTGTATAAAACATGAAAGAAGAACTAGACAGTGTATAATCAGTTTTAAAATTAGAATTTAAACATACAAGTTTCGCTTCTAATTTCGGCTTGCATAATGTGAATTTGTTTTCATCCATGAAAAAAAAATATTAAAAACGTAATTTTAGTTAGTACGAATCTGAACTGCTGGATAAGCAATACCTTTTATCTCTTACATATTTAATAACTTCCCAAACAGCACGAAGTTATGGCTCAACTTTGAAATTGAATAATTTCCTTTAAACAAAAAACACCCCTCCAATTATTTGATATTGTGTTGATTATAGATCCATTTATCTATTGCAAAAAAATTATTGAAATAAAAAACATACTTTTTGAGTTAGAAAATTTTTTAGGCGTAGACGCGTGACGGATACGGTGAAAAGTTATGGCTCAACTTTGAAATTAAATAATTTGCTTTAAACAAAAAACACCCCTCCAATTATTTGATATTGTGTTGATTATAGATCCATTTATCTATTGCAAAAAAATTATTGAAATAAAAAACATACTTTTTGAGTTAGAAAATTTTTTAGGCGTAGACGCGTGACGGATACGGTGAAAAGTTATGGCTCAACTTTGAAATTAAATAATTTGCTTTAAACAAAAACACCCCTCCAATTATTTGATATTGTGTTGATTATAGATCCATTTATCTATTGCAAAAAATTATTGAAATAAAAAATATACTTTTGAGTTAGAAAATTTTTAGGCGTAGACGCGTGACGGATACGGTGAAAGTTATAGCTCAACTTTGAAATTAAATAATTTGCTTTAAACAAACAACACCCCTCCAAATATTTGATATTGTGTTGATTATAGATCCATTTATCTATTGCAAAAAATTATTGAAATAAAAAACATACTTTTTGAGTTAGAAAATTTTTTAGGCGTAGACGCGTGACGGATACGGTGAAAAGTTATGGCTCAACTTTGAAATTGAATAATTTGCTTTAAACAAAAAACACCCCTCCAATTATTTGATATTGTGTTGATTATAGATCCATTTATCTATTGCAAAAAAATTATTGAAATAAAAACATACTTTTTGAGTTAGAAAATTTTTAGGCGTAGACGCGTGACGGATACGGTGAAAAGTTATGGCTCAACTTTTAAATTGACTAATTTGCTTTAAACAAAAAACACCCCTCCAATTATTTGATATTGTGTTGATTATAGATCCATTTATCTATTGCAAGAAAATTATCGAAATAAAAAACATACTTTTTGAGTTAGAAAAAATTTTATGTGAAGACGCGCAACGACTTCTTTGAAATTATGATTTATTTATTTCGAAGGAAAAGTATTGTAGCAATTATTTAATTGTTTTGTGGTCTACTATTCATACTATCGATTTACTAAGAAATTTTCTCAAGAAATTCATCTTTCACATTGAACATAAGAGCGTGTGTTCGGTGCGCGCTCGGTAGAAATCTATGGATGAAAAGTTATGGCTAACTTCCCCTGGGTGACTTACCATCCAAACAATAAATTCTCTTATGGACTTTAACATTGTACTGATTTGATATATTTACTTGTGCGTTGTGTAATGATATTTAACGTGTGGTAAGTATCGATTCGCATTCTTGGGTTCATTATCTAAAAGCTGATGTATAATACATGACCATAATCACTACCAATTTTAAATTTATATGTATTTATTGAGAACGGGCGAACCACTTTTGTAAGGTTATGGTAATTTTGTATATAAAATCATCGTATTCTAATGTTATTAATAAATACGTTTCATTTTAATGACAATGTGCATTTCATTTACATTATTTTGTTTCTTTTTTATATAATCGGTTTCTGACAAATTTTAATGTGTATGCTTTTATAATGTTTGCATTAATTGTTATACACGTTTGTTAATTACTCTTTGAAAAAGTGAAGGAAAGCAAAACGATAATGAAGGAGTTGAAAGAGATGAATATGATGAACTATTACATTAGATATAATGTAATGTCTGGCTACTTTAATGTTTCAAAGAAAAACTTGACTTTTAGTGGGGTTATGGCAATTTTGTAACTACACATGAAACGCACATTGTCGCTAAAATGAAACGTATTTATTAATAACATTAGAATACGATGATTTTATATACAAAATTACCATAACCTTACAAAAAAGTGGTTCGCCCGTTCTCAATAAATACGTATAAATTTAAAATGTATTATATATCAGCTTTTAGATAATGAACCCAAGAATGCGAATCGATACTTACCACACGTTAAATATCATTACACAACGCACAAATAAATATATCAAATCAGTACAATGTTAAAGTCCATAAGAGAATTTATTGTTTGGATAATAAGCCTTGCTTGCACCAACAGAAAATGACACCCTGACGTCACACTAAACACGCGTATTGCCTGCATTAACTTAGAACTTTATTATCGAATATCTAATACAACTAATTAATAAATAGAACCCGAGTATTTAACATGGTGGCAGCGCCTAAAAGTGCACAGTAGTGTCGTGAATAATAAAACGGTATAAACAGCAGAAAGAAGGAAACTTATTAAGTGTTTGTGAAAAAAATAAAAATAATAAAATGGTTGATAGCGGTAGGACCCCAGAAGAAATGAAATGGGTAGGCGATCTCGCTAGCCAATGGAAACTTTGAAAGCAAAAGTTTGAAAATTATCTTCTGTCGAGCGGAAAAGACTCAAAACCAGGCAAGGTAAAAATCACAATTTTGCTTAACTTAATGGGCGATCAAGGGCTAA
Organism: Aquatica leii; assembly: GCA_035610365.1. Lineage (NCBI taxonomy): Eukaryota > Metazoa > Arthropoda > Insecta > Coleoptera > Lampyridae > Aquatica > Aquatica leii. Next base: position 108,831,101 of record CM069432.1, read on the forward strand.
TGATTTACAATACATTTTCGTATGATGAAAACGAAGACAAAACGCTACTTGCCACAGTAATTAATAAGTTCGAAATCCATTGTAATTCGGTAAAAAACCTTGTATTCGAACATTACAAATTTTTCAAGAGAGATCAGTTACCTGACGAAACAGTGGATCAATTCGTTACGGCATTAAGACAATTATTAGCTACGTGTGAATTCAAAGAAACCGATGTTTTGATTCGGGACAGATTAGTTCTTGGCATAAAAGATCCCCGAATACAGGAAAGGCTGCTTGAAAAATCTGATCTTAATCTGGCTGACACGATACAAATAAGTCGATCTATGGAAATTAGTGTTGCAACGCAAAGGGTAATTTCTATGGAACAGCAAAATGTAAGTGCGGCAAAATATACCAGAAATAGACAGTTTGGCGCAGGACATTCTAAAACGTCGAAAAATGCGGAAAAATCGGGAGATATTGGAAAAACAAGTGTAAATAACTGTTCGTATTGCGGTTCTGATCACGAAAAGGGCAAAAAGTAGCAAGTGCCAGAAAAAGGAACGTTACCGAAGATTTTGTCGCAGCAAATACGTGTACGAAGTCGAGAAAAGTGGTAATCAAGATATAAATTCTGAGTCGGAAAATACGGAAAGTAAAAATGAAAATAGCAAAGTTATATAGACTATAACTAGTTCTAGTGTGGATTTCGTCGAGTGGTTTGAGGCCAGCGACGTTGAAGACACCAAGATTAACCTGAAGGTCGACACAGGTAGCCAGGTGAACATATTAAAGTTCTGTGATTTTCAGAAGTTAAAAATAAAGTGTAGTGACCTACTTAAAACCACATCTGTATTATCTTCCTATTCTGGTCATAAAATTGCTATTTTGGGACAAATTTTATTGGAATGCTACTTAAAAAATGTAAATAAACGTTTATTGTTTTATGTGCTCTCAACAAATTCAGCATCTTCTATTCTTGGACTGCAAGCTGCGCGCGACCTTGATATAATTAGTGGAAACGATAACATAAAAAGCAGCTACGTAAAATGTTTTGAAGTGAAAAACGCTGAACCGTCAAATTTAAACACAACAAGTAATAATTTAATTGATTTATCTCCAATTTTAAAGAAACATAAAAATGTATTTTCGGGAATCGGCAAAGTAAACCGAAGTTATTCAAAAACTTTAACTGATAATGCGGTACCAAAAGTGTGCGCTGCGAGAAAAATACCGATTTCTTTAAAAGACAAAGTTAAGCAAAAGATAGACTTAATGGTTTCGGAAAACATTTTAGTTCCGGTCACCGAACCCACCGATTGGGTTGCACCCAAATCAAATGGTGATATTCGCATTTGTATGGATCCAAGAAACTTAAATATTTATTTAAAACGTGAAAATTTTTACATACCAACAGTCGAATCATTATTCGGAGAACTTAATGGTGCAAAATATTTTACGTTATTAGATGCTTCACAAGCATTCTTACAAATACTAATAGACTATGAAAGTTCGAAATTATGTACTATCGCTACAAGTTGGGGTAGATATAGATTCGAGCGTTTACCTTACGGTATAAATTCCACCCCTGAAATTTTCCAGCGCTTCATTCATTATACATTAGAAGGCATGCGTGGTGCCGTATCGTATTTCGACGATGTACTTGTGTTTGGAAAGACACTTCAAGAACACAATGAAAACTTGGACAATGTTTTAACCAAGATTTCAAAAAGTGGTTTAACTTTGAATTTAGAAAAATCAAAGTTTTGTCAAAAAAGTGTGAAATTTCTTGGACACTTAATTAGCGAAAGTGGAGTCGCGCCCGACGAAAAGAAAATAGAAGCAATCAAAAACATGAAACCAACCGAAAATCGGAAAGACTTGCAGAGATTTCTCGGTGTGATAGTGTATCTAGCAAAATTTATACCAAATTTGTCAAAAGAAACTGCGTGTCTTAGACAACTTTTTAGTGATAAAAATGAATGGTTATGGACAGAAAATGAAAATTTATGTTTTAATCGACTATAAAAGGTTGTGACTTCAGCTCCAATACTTTCTTACTTTGATCCATCCAAAGAAACCGTGTTGTCAGTTGACGCGAATCCTTTTGGTCTAGGAATGGTAATAATGCAGGAAAACCACCCAGTTGAGTTTGCATCCGTTTCTCTCACACACACTCAGCAGAGATACAATCACATTGAAAAAGAACTGTTAGCAGTAGTTGTTGGCTGTGAAAGATTTTTCTTTTACCTTTACGGTAAGAAATTTCGAATACAAACAGATCACAGACCTCTCCTAGGTTTGCTCAAGAAACCATTGGACGAATTGTCTCCCAGATTGCAGAGGCTTGCGATAAGACTACTCAGATATCAGTTTGTTCTGGAATACGTACCCGGAAAATACATGCAAGTGGCCGATGCCCTGAGTCCAGACCCAAATCCTGATCTTGTCGACACCAGCTACTTAGATAAGAACTTAATGGTACATTCGATAATATCTACAACTAAAGAAAACGAAGAACGCCTTAAGAAAGCTATCTTAAATGATGCGAACTTACAACAAGTTCGAAATTATGTGCTTTTCGGTTGGCCTGAACACAAAAAAGACATTAAACCCGAGCTAAAAATGTTTTGGAACAATAAAAATGAAATTTACTTGCATAAAGATGTCCTGTTTTACAAGAAAAGGTTATTAGTTTCTCAAACTTTACGGCAGGAATTTTTCATACACAAAAGCCACCAAGGCATCGTTTCATGTAAAAAACGGACACAAGAAACTATATATTGGCCAGGAATTACAGCTGATGTTGAAAAATTAATACTAAGTTGCCAAGCTTGCCAGGAATCCTTTCGAAGTAATTCAAAAGAACCACTGACATCTCACAAAGTACCCAACTTACCATGGGAAAAGATCGGCATGGACTTCAAGTCACATGAAGGTTTAAATTTTCTGGTGATGGTTGATTATTTCAGTAAATTTGTGGTTGTAAACAAGCTGCCAAGTAAAACCGCCGAATCTGTGATTTCTTCATTGAAAAACGTGTTTGCAATAAATGGACTACCTTTGGAGATCTTTTCCGATAATGAACCTCCATTCAACTCAACGGAATTCGCAAACTTTGCGGCTAAATACGACATCAAATTGACTACATCCAGTCCACTATATCCAAAAAGTAATGAAATGGTAGAAAGATCCATCCAAACGGTAAAAAGTTTTTTGACGAAGTCTATTAAAGATGGCGAAGATCCGTTTTTAGCAATATTGAACTACAATGTGACGCCTAAGCAAGACATACCAGCTCCTAGTAATTTGCTAATGGGACGAAAATTACGCACCACACTCCCAGTCCAGCGTAATTTTCTAAAACCAAAATTTTCCACCAAAGATGTCAAGAAAAAGTTAGAACTTAACCAGCAAAAACAGGCTGCATACTACAATTGCTCTACAAAAAAGTTGTCAACATTTAAACCACAACAAAAAGTATTGATCCAACAAGAGATTCGAAACTGGAAACCAGCTGTTGTTACCCTTCAGTCTGGACCCAACGACTATCAAGTTCATACATCAGATAATGGCGAATATAGGCGAAACAGAATTCACCTAAGACCATTAAAAGAAAAGGATCCCGTTTTTATAAAAGAAGAGGAGGATGGTTCTGCAGAAACAACGGTAAACTGTAATCCAGAGATGAACTCAACAAACAGTGACGTCATTCCGGTTGTGAGTGAAAAAGTGAACACTAATTCGAATAACAAAATGAATGAAAATCTTTATTGTACTCGTGGTGGTCTTGTTGTAAAACCACCCAAAAAATTAGATTTATAAGTGTTCTTATTTAGGGTTAATATTTTTCTTTTCTTTAAAGATAGGGCATGTCATGTATTCGCAACGCCGCATCTGGGAATCAGCCAATTGAATACATAGAGTCATACTAAGTTACTGTATTAGTTCATATGTAAAACGTAAAGTAGAATAAGTTACCTTGTGCCTTTCTACTGTTCACTACGTGTGAAATAAATTGCCTGCATTAACTTAGAACTTTATTATCGAATATCTAATACAACTAACTAATAAATAGAACCCGAGTGTTTAACAATTTACATTATCTTTGGGCCAAATGACGGCAAAATCTAGTAACGAGTAACGTGAATTGCCGAATGTGAAACATTAACATTATGGCGCTACATTCAAAATCGTCAATAATAAAGAAATTGTTTATGCCGCAGCTATAGAAAACTTTTTACATCATATTTTTATATCTTTGCGACATGTAAATAAAATAATCATCACTAAACTTATATAAATGTTATACTCAAAAATGACTTAGTAAACTAACATTTTCTGATATAAATGTTACATTAATATTACATAAAACAATTTATGTTAATATAAGGTTACTAAACTTATATAAATATTATATTCCAAAAATGACTTAATAAACTAACATTTTCTGATATAAATTGTCGTATTTATATAAATATGATATCAAGGAAACAGATTTGTTTAGTGGGATGATGATTGTTTTTGTATAAGATTATTATATGTAATTGATCAATTATTTTATACCGAAATTTCTTACTATAATACTAACTAATCAAAAAAACAAAACAACTAATCCTAACCGACACACATTTATAGTTCTAAATAATAATAAAAAATCGTAAGAACCAATTTGCTTAATTTCGCGGTAGTACAGATCGTTAGACTAAAATGGCGCTATTTTTGTCACTATTGAGAGTTAACCTACTGTTTGTTATTTATGCTGTGCTTACACTAACGTTTACTTACTTCAAATCAGATTTATGCTACAAATTAACGAATAACCTGACTTAAATTTTATAGACAGCCGTAGAGGTACAGTTTCAATTAACTGTTGCCAAGTTTATCCGTAATTAATAAACTCGAGTTAAAGTTTGGTTGGTGCAATGCGTATGGAAATTAACCCAAGCAAAAATTTAACTAAAGATTACCTAACAACGATCAACGACTTTAACTGCAGGTGTTGGTGCAACCGACCCTTGTTCTACAACTATTGTGTCTGCTGAACGCGACTGTTGCTAAAGTATCTTGAACATGAAAATTATATTATGTTTTGACAGAATTCAAACTATTTAAAAAACCTTAAAGTTTATGTCTCATAAAAATTATTAAAATACACATTTATTTTGATCGGAAAATCTAAAAATATAATAACATACAGAGGGTTTTATTAAAAAAAAAACCACAAGTTTGATACTTATACTGTGCTTATACGGTCTTTGTGATACCCTGTATAATATGAAAATAATTAAAAAAATTAACCATAATAACCCTTCATACAACCCAAAACAAAAACTTTTTGAAATTCACGTCTTTTGGCTGCTATATTATGTGCTGTATACCGTGAATAACCCTGTATATACAAACATTTTTGAATATACCTCGTATTCTCAATACGATTACGTCATCATTATTGATCATTACCTATTTACTACTTCCTAACCAAACAAATTATAGAAAAATTGTTCTACATAAAGTATAATTAAAATGATAAAATTAGTACTGGATTGCTAAAGATTCCAATTTGTGCGGAATTATGTGACACTTTTGTTAAATAAATACAGGTTATGTTCCGAGTACCTATTCAAAATTTAAAAGCAGAAAATTTCGTACACACCTGACAAGCTACAAAATATAAAAAATAGTCTACTTAAGTACGTAATCATATTTTTACATCCCTAGTTTATAATTGTAGTATGTAAATGTATAAGTCACTACCAACTCAGTCAGATGAAAATATGGGATCTGAAAATCTTGAAATTGATCCAGCTAGAGATAGATTTCCATTCTGTGTTGTCTGGACACCTATTCCATTTTTGACATGGTTTATTCCAATTATTGGACACATGGGAATAGCATTATCCACAGGTGTTATTCGAGATTTTGCTGGTCCTTTCTATGTTGGCGAAGATAGTATGTCATTTGGACAACCTACTAAATACTGGCAATTGGAGAGTCACAAAGCCTTAGGAGGTACAACTGGATTTGATCGTGCTATTACTGAAGCTTCTGATATATATAAAAATCGTGTTCATAATTTATGCTTGGATAATTGTCATTCTCATGTTGCCATGTCCTTAAATTTAATGCACTATAATAATTCTACACATTGGAATATGTTTAGAATGGCATTTTGTATGGTGTTACATAGTAAATATGTCAGTTTTGTTGCGTTTTTAAAAACGTGGGCACCTTTTGTTATTATCACAGGTACCGTTGTTGCAATAACAATTTTCGTGTAATTTTTTTATTATATTTTTATATCTGTTATAAGAAATTTAATTTCTTCTATATTTATTATACTAATATTTTTAGGTCGAGTAGTAATTTAATGTTTTAAAATAAGTGTATGAGCTAAATGTGATATGTAATCATAGGTAATAATAAAAGTGTTTATTACATACTTTGTATATAATCCCTATATAGAAAAATTATCGATGCATATAACTTTTTCTTTTTTACTTGTAATATGTCTGTTTTTAGAATACAGGCTGTTTATACTTATTTTATTTTTAAAAACTCATATTGACTTTTTGGTGCAATAGGTTGTACGTGATCCATTAGTCTTTGTGTGAGGAATGAACCATTATAACGTATTTCTTAATTTGTTCTGCTGTAATCTGTAAATTTTTTAGTCACTAAATTGGTTTACGTGTTATTCTATGCGGCTGTTCCAAATTAAGTGCACACTACTACTACCGTGTCAGTTAAATAAAAAAAGTATATAGTAGATTTTTTTATGATTGCAATACCAAAACAATCAAGCAATCATATTTCTGAAATATTCACACCAAAAATTTTTGTTGCAATGAAACTGGTTGTATATTTTTAAACTGACTAATGTAAAATCAAATTCTGAATAAAATTAGCCTCATAACTTTTTTTGATTCCAACAGATCCTCCAACGCTTTCTTCAGATGTAGAAATGCAATTTAGATACAGTTTTGATTCTGACGATTCAGAATAATTCCTGTCCAAAAGTTACGACTCGCTTGAAAATAAGCATCAAAAGATTAGGGCAGCTAAAACTAATTGATACGTATGTATCCAGCATAAACAGATTTGTCAGAGAAAATAAAACGTAATTAATTGTTAGTAATCCCATATTTTATAATACATTTTCTGCTATGAATTTGACACTTTACATGCTACGTAAATATTGATGTGATGAATGTTGTTCATATGAGATCAGAAACATTGGGATAAAAAGTATCAGCCATTATTGCCAAAATGCAAACCGAGAAAGACGCGGATAAAAAAAAGGCCGTTTATGGTCTTATATTACTGATTATAGATTCATGATGGATATGCAAGTAGTTAAATGTTGTCCTGTTTTAATACTAATGCCTTATTGTATTATAAAACCAAGCGAATAAGTGTTCACAACTTTAGAATACATGAATTATTGGTGGAATGAATCTAAAAGTGCCTGCTTTTACTTTTGCTAATTTCATAATTACCTTACAGAAAATTGTATCACCGTAAAAAAGCATTATTTTATACTCCCCAACAAACATTGCTACATCAGATATACGTATATTTAAGATAATTTAAGGTTAGCCTTATATAAATGGGAAAGAAGGATCTAGTGTATTTACATGTCAGGATGTCAGCAATTTCACATGTATAAATTACAGATATTTTAGGTAAAATCTGTACATCTAATTTACATCTAGCTTACATCAATTTTCTAGGACGACTAATGTATAGAACATGTAAAAGTATTATGCGTTTTACCCTTCGCTTTATGTATATTCTATGTAAGTAAATAATGTATAATAAACATAAATTTTATATATATATTTAATGTCTGATAATATACAAAATTTATATAATCCTTATATAAGGGAGAGGTTTAAAATACGTATTGATAATTAATTAAATGTATTAATTAATTTTCATACGCATGTCTTAGAAGCCGATAAATAATTGAAATAAAATATCAGTTGACGCATGTATGGCCGCAGTACTCCTGTTCATAAGAATTAGGTACTCTAAGTACCTAAAGCTAAAAATAGATACTTACGTTTGTGAATATAGAAACTTCTTTTTTTATATACATTTTAAACCCATACTTAAATTAAAAATAATGTAACCTCCGTATAATTTGTAAATCTTAGATATTTATTTATGGTATTAGCAGGCAAATACAGTTAATAAACTAACACTAAGTAACTAATAGTATAAAAAGTATTTTCATTATTTATTTGATTTCATTTGCAGCTTCGCCAAACAGAACGCTCGCAATCACCTCGAACTCATCGGTGACGTCCTTATATGTATTCTTGATTACACCTGTAAAAAACCACGTTCGCTAGATTAAAGTAATATTGATTGACTGATTGATTTTAAAATAATGATAGTTAGAAATCATCACATAAAATCTGGGATCTTTCTCAAAAACATATATTTTTCGGAAATCCCTGTAGATAATTTCGTTTTTTAGCGGAATATGAAAGGTTATAAAATAGTGCAACTTTTCTCTAATTAAACCAACCTCGTATCTCTTACCGTTTCGGAGATCCCCATGGTGGTCCTCGAATTGGTTGTAACCCTGTATAAGTGAAACGATCTTTAGTAATGTTAACAAATCTGTATATTTGAATGCGACTTCAAAGATTTAAACCTAATAATGTATTCATAAATTAGTGTAATTTTTAATGTTTTTAAAAAACAATGCCTTTTTTATTAAAACTTTTCAAATTCAAGTATAAATGTTAATTAAAAAATTTGTTGTATTCCTTTTATATAACGTCGTAATGTGGTGTTTGCGTTGTAAATTTGAGTATAATTTCCGATTCATAATTCAATGGCATCTTATTTAAACTCAAAAACCATCACGTCATTATCAAATAGTTAATTTTTTTTTACAAAGAAGACAGTTAGTTTAATTAAATGATAACATTGTTATTTTTTCTATAGTCTTAAAAAAGATACTGTTTTTTTATGGAACTTCGATAATTTTCTAAGAATTAATAAATAAATCCTAATCCTATTCAAATTAATACTAACAAAGTATATAGGGATATGAATACGATTAATACAATACTTACCCCTTAGCTTAGCTTATCAAACAAGATTCACAAAATAATAATAAAAAGAACACTAAACAAAATGGATTTAAAACACCGAATAAATAAAAACAAGAGTAATAAATGTTCAGTTTCAACAACAAATTGCAACTGCATTTAAATAGTAAATAAGAAATAATGCATAAACAAAAATCTAAAAATCCACAAAGTTGAAGTGGAAAGTTTTTGCAGATGAGAGAGGTAGTGTTGTAAAATACAGCACATTGCTTAAATCCTATTGTTCTCTCACGTGCAAGACAGCCATCGTAGAATTTTTAGGAAACCTAATTGCAGCGGTTGCTTTGACATTGTACACATTTCTAAGAATGGCTTAATTCGACGATTTGAGATAGTTTCATACATTTCTAAACGAATGATATTCCAAAAATCAATAACATAATCTGACTTATTTTAATAATTGTATATTCTAATTTATATTCATTGTTTAGTCAAAACATGCTTGCTAGAAATAGCACAAAGTTTACTTTTATTTTGTTAAACATTTCTTGCTACCTGTGAATGGTGCTGTTAAATTCTATTGTTAAATGTTCTTTATTATTCCAAATAATATTTTTTAATTTTTTGAAGTTCAATAGTCATGAAACGCGCCATTATCTTTTTTATTCGTAATATATCGTTGTCGGTGAATACTGTTTTTAAGTATTTTAGGATAAATCAAGGGCATAATAAGGTCATTTTCGAAGAACTGTAAATTTTTAAGCCAAAAAGGTTGTTGTTATTCAATTTCAGCTAAACAGCAACAACCACAGCGCGGCAAATATATGTATAAGAATAGTATGCCAATTTATGTATATTTATAACTGATTTTTTTTTCAATAAAGATATACGTCTTATTAACTTTTTGGAAAAGTTAACCGTGGGGAAAATTAACTTGTTCTTTCCATTCTGAGCCCGTTCTTGAAATTAAAACAATACTGATACAAATTAGAAAATTGGTCCAATAAAACTACCTTTTAAAACTAATGGTCTGATAAAAATTGCCAAACAAGTAACATAATGTAATTAATGAGCTCTGGTATAGGATAGGTAAATAAAATGATGTAACAAGTTATAACTGGCGTTTAACAGGTACTGCATATAATGTATATGTTAAGTAAATGTAATCTGATTTACATCTACAATACGCCCTTTTATACACATTAACCCGATCTGAATTTAATTATATTTTTAATACATTTCTATTCTTATGTAAAATAATCATAAATTTTGCTATATGAACAGTATATACCTTTTTTCATATTAAATATATATAAACATTCTCATGTTTTTAATACGTATGATTTTTCATATAAGAAATACGTTACCCTTAATATGTACGATTCATGTAAACTCTTGTATGTAATATACATGTTTATTTATATTAACTTATATATTTCTTATATATAAACCCAAATGTAAAATAGATGTTATTTTCATAAGGAAGACTGATATATTCTAGATGTAAAAAGGCTTATGTATGACTATTTCTTTAAATTTTACATATATTTTATAGAAAATTTATATGTATGTTTGCTGGGTCTGAGGGCTGTTATTACTAGAACAAAAACTTGTAAAACGTACGCCTTAGGTATTAAATTTCGCAACACAATGTCATTATTGAATAAAAGTTTCTAGAGAAAAGGCACGCCCAAATGGAGTGTGATGCAGTTTTATTCCGTAATTAAAAACAAGTTAAAATATAGGCAGATATTCATTTATCCTAATCAGCAACGAAACGTTTTTTCCATGTTTTAAAAACGTTGCAACTTTTAAAAATAGTTGAAATAAAAAATGTTTTTAAAAAAATATTTTTGTAAGATTTTAAAAATCTTTCATTTAAACATTGACATTGATATATTTTAGTAATGTTTTCTAAAACATTTTTTGGTAACATAAAAAAAGTTCTTACTTCATAACAATTTATACTTCTGCTTGATTTCATTTGTGCGTTTTTTCCTTTATGTTGTATCAAAACTTAAATTATTTAAAATTTTTTTACGTATTATCATTGTCTAAATATATTATATAGCATTGCATATAGTCAGTCAACGATATAGGGACAAAGGCGCTTGTCCGATAAGATGGCACTGCCTGTTTCAAATTCAATGATGTGCTAATGGTCACTACCTTTCGAAAAATAGTAATTTCGTGGCCGCTGAAATAAATACATTTTTAACAATTTTAATTTTGTTTTTGTGTATATATACTAGTATAAAAGTATAAAAAACGTATTTTTATTTTTGTTAGAAATAAAAGAAAATACATTGCACGCCGCTTATTGGAAACATACGGATGTTATCACTTTATTATATTATGACACGTACTACATAGAAAAAACATTGTTTATAGTAATCATAATTACGGTTTATGTTACTAATTTTCTTTTCAGGTTTGTTTCTATACATACTATATACAATACCTATTTCGTATGAATTCTTTAGCTGAATTTTCACAATACGGTTTTTAGAGTAAACAACTTTATCATATGGTACCCTAAAAGTAGTTGTTTTGCATATTTAGCTTTATTTTGACTTATCTACGTAACGGTACATAATTTAAACATCTGTAAACACGTAATCTTCGAGAATTAACTTGGAAGGCATGTTCACAGGCATGTTCGTTCTTAGATTAACATAAATTAACTGCGTATTATGTGATAACGTTATTTTGTATTTATTTTTAGTGGCTATAACTTAATTGATTTGATTAGAACGCCGTATTTTTGAATTTACAAAAAAATAATTACCTAAATTTTGATTACATAACTTAAGACTCTTTTTAAGTATTTCAGACATGAATGCGATATAATTTGAGAAAATTCATTATTTAAAAAACCATAAGGTTATTCTCATAAACGTGATTAAAGAACTTATTTTGATCGGAGAATTCAAAAATGTAATAATATATAGGAAGTTTTATTTAAAAAAACTTTAATATTTTAGGGCTTTTGCGACATACTGTAAAATATGAAAATCATTTTAAAAAATAACTATAATAGACTCCCATTTGTTTTAAAAGTGACATTTTTTAAAGTTGCTTATTTTGGGCACAATATTCAGTGCCGTATAAGTGGTATAAGTTATCACAAAATATTAATGAATATTTAATGAATATTTACTAAACTATACAATGGTTATTCTCATAAACGTGATTAAAACACTTATTTTGATCGGATAATTCAAAAATGTATTAATATATACAGAGAAGTTTTATTTGAAAAACACAACTTTAATATTTTAGGGCCTTTGCGACACCCTGTATAAGTTATCACAAAATATTAATGGATAATTAATGAATATTTAATAAACTTGTTTACTAAACATGAAACTTAAATTACAATTAATCAGTCTTTCCGAAATATGGTAATCGAAAATTAATTTCATTGCGAGAAGTAAAGCTGTATACAGTAGCCGATAATACATTTTTTATAATTTTGGTTTATGCTAATTAACATGCAGTGTTACTATTGCCAAGAAAAACGTGCGGGACTAGTATATTCTTTGGTCGGAACAAAATCACGTTTTGAAATGTAGACGATAACAAAAGATACACGTTTTCATTGATAAATAAAAAGTAATTGTATATAAGTTGTATAGCGGCGAGTTTACGTAAAAAAAAAGTTTTATCATTTTACTGTAGCTATGGAGTCATTTTACTGTATTTGATTTCTTTTCTTAAGGTACTTCGCACTTTACTAAATACCGGCCTTAATAATTTGCAAATAAAGTGAGATAATTAAGATTTAAAATTTTATGCCTTAAAAATGCGATGCTAAATTGTTTATTTTTGTTTTCATCACTGATTGGTTGCGATCATTAAAACCAGGGACCGGAACCAAAAAGAACCGGTATCAGAATAGGAATCGATTGATTACAGTGGAACCGAAACCGGAACTTATATTTTAATTTAGTCTGGAATCGAAACCGAAATTGGAACCTATATATTGTAATAGAAGAACTGATATTTTTCAGTACCAGATTTCGGTTCTGAATGTGTCGAAATAAAACGAATGTACTTTTACACATTTATAACACTGTAGAGCAGCGAGTAAACCGCAATGTATACAGTTTTGGGAAAATCATAAATACATTTATTTTCTGGTCTAAAGATTATCCTTGATCCATTGAGATAAAATGTTTCAGCAAACCTGTATCCAGTGTTGTGCATAGATAATTAAATTTTTACCTAGATGAGATAATAGATAATTTCCAATTTTTTTATCTAGATAACGATTTAGATAAAAGTTGAAGAATTTTTCTAGATAATAGATAAGATAATCTATAATTTACGTAGATAATACGATAGATGATTCAAATAAGTACAAACAGGTAATATTATAACAAATTGTTACCATTTAATTATCATCATCATCAATACTAATCCATTGTTTATTAAATTAACTAATTAAAGAACTGAAAGACAAATTGTTACCATTTAATTATCATCATCATCAATACTAATCCATTGTTTATTAAATTAACTAATTAAAAAACTGAAACAAACGAAAAAAAACATGACAGAAATTTGATTGATTTATTGACCTACTATTGTAAAATATAAAACAAATTTCTTAATACAATATGGTCCTTTCAAAATTTTCATTGCTAAAAAAAACTTACACTATTAGGAATGAGGACTATAAAGTCTTTCAATTAGCGCCGAAATTGATATGTTTAATCAATAACGTTTTCACAAATGGAGAAGTGTCTAGTAAACTTAATTAGTTTTCCTTTGTAACAGTTAGGAAAAATCTGGCTTTGATATCGACGTCAGTTTGAACCTTTAAGATTAAAAAATTATCGCTCATAGCCGTTAATCACACTCCCTGAATTATTGCTTTTTCTTTTTAAATTTAAGTTTATTATTTGTAGTTCGATATTTTAAGCAAATTTTTCACAAAAAACCAACTAATCCTCAAAAAATTTTTATATTTTAAATTTTGAGCAGCTTACATCAGCGATTACTTAAAGAATTAGCTTTATTGTCTTTTAAAAAAACGCAAGCCGTTTTGTTTCTTCTAAAAAATTTGGGTTATTTTAAACAGTTTATGCTCTGCTCGGTACTTTTTGTAATTGTAAGTGCAACAAATCCAAATGTAAAAAAAGCATTTTTGCTTTGCAGTTTTGTTAATTATATTTGACAGTTTGTCAGTAATTGTACTCATATGATAATTTACATCATAGATCTATATAGGAGCGTTTTTATTGTACGCGGTCTACATTAGGATCTTATTGCGACTTTAATTTAACGTACTTACTCAACAAGTTGATTTAAAGAGTAAGCTAAAAGTTCCATGACTTAAATAGTCTTCTAAAAGAACTCTAAATCACGTGTATCGAGGTTTGTCACTTTCAACTGCTCAATAAGTCATGAATTCTCTCTTTTTTAATCAAGCATTTTTTTTATTTGGGCATAGTTTTGCTGTGTAGGCACTTCAACTAATTAAATTTTCAAAACTATAGAATTAGTAGCTGTTAATCTCAATGTTTAAATCGTGCGAGATAATGTATTGAATAAATGTACGTATATCAAAAAGCTTATTATTGTTTCTAAAGACGATAAGATACTTATCGCAAGCAATTGGTTCACTTTCAAAAAGTAATTTAAGTTGTGTTTTTGTTTATATCTCGTATTGCATGTATTCACGCTCAAGGTCATGTGAGTCTAGTTTTTGTCAGCAGAAGAGCTGCAAAAATGCGAAGCATCTACGGCGATTATTTATCAGGTTTTAGCGATCTGGACCGTATTACATTACCACAGACATTACAAACAATATTATGTTTGTAAATATAAAAATTACAAAACAACAAATCTAAACAAAAAATGTATGTTACTTTTAAAAAATCATCTAGATAATTTCATGATAGATAACCGAAAGATCATCTAAGATAATCATCTAGATAATGTTCAATACTTTTATCTTGATAAGAAAAAAGATGATCAAAAATTATCTAGATGAATTATCTATATAATTTCATCTAGATAATGCACAACACTGCCTGTATCAGAGATCAGTTGCAAGAGCAAATTATCTGTTTGAAAATAATAAATTGTAAGTAATATATGGTTCTCAAAATTTAATTACATAAGTATTTGTTTATAAAAACAGAACCATTTCCTCTTCGAATTTAATGAAATTTGAGTTTCTAGTATTTCAGGTACATCCAAACGGAAAGTCATAAATGATGAAGATGCTGTTGGAAAAAAGAAGCAGCAAAACATTAAAGATTTGTTTTTTAAACAATTACATGTTTCTATAATAACTAATAACAACTAATTGATACAGTCGAAGTAAGCATTTAATTATATACTTATTAACATATAATTCAATTAAACAAATTTCTACAGAAAAATTACCATGTTTACATTTTTAAAACCTTTATAGAAGCTAAAAATTCTGGAACGCGAACTGGAATCCCTATTGTAAAATGTGTAGAACCAGAGCTGGAATCGGTACCCATATTTTTTGACTACTGTGGTAGTGATGTAAATTACCCGGATATTTATTTTTAAGGGTAAATACCATAGGTAAATACCCAAAACGGGTATTTACCTAGGTATTTACTTGTAACTACTCAAAACAGATGAATTGATGTAAGGTCGTTGACTGAAGAAATGTATAAAGACTCGCAAGGCTCATGTTAAAAATCGTACCGTATTACTATCTCACTTTTGTGGCTCTCTGCATAACAGTGGAATGCTTGGAAAGTAATATGATAACTCTTCAAAATAATCGTTTGTTGTATTTACTAGATACCGTTGACTGATATAAAATGTTTTGAGTAAACGGTATGTAATTTGACAAGTTGAATTTTTTTCTTCAATCTATACGTTTGCCAGAGTTTGGTTTTGTTTTTTCTCTGCTGTTTTAATTTACTTTACAATATTTTATACTTTTTTTTCAAAAAAGCTTTGGTAGGAGATTCCATTTATAAAATTCGATAACTTAGTTCTATATTATAAATAGTGGTGGGCGATACGATACATCGAATCGAATATCGATACGTATCGATATATCGAAGTATCGATACGTATCGGAATATCGATATGGATCGGAGTATCGCTACGATCGAAATATCAGTACGTATCGAAATATCGATACGTATCGAAATATCGATACCTATCGAAATATCGACATTTCGATACGTATCGATAGACGACCCAGGATTTTTGTACTCTAATAAAGCGATTTTTACAATCGATTTTTCTAGCCAATTTTTTTTAATTAATTGATTCAAAAATGGAATCGATCGAACATCGCTTTATGGAACTATAATTATTCTGCAATCAACAAAAATGTAAAAACAAAAAACTCATAAGTAAATAATCAAATCGCCAAGTGAACAATAATTTAAAATAGCAGATTACAAATTCAAAACCGCCGGCGGTAATTTGATACTTGCACAAGAAGCAAAACAGAATTTTTGTTATGTTTATAAATGTATATAACTGTCTTATCGTGTTTTGCAGTTGATAATATTCTTTAAAAGGTGACTACAAAAGCGATTACCAAATCGGTTTTCCGTTCAATTAAAACTTTTTAACTTGATTTGCTAATAAAGATTACACCAATTTTCAATAAAATTGTGAATTTGAAACGGCGTTTTAGTTTTTTTTATTAGGTGTAGCACACCGATACATCGCAAGTTGGTCCCCTAATTCATAAAAAATAAACTAGAATTCCCATCTATTAAGATTATCTGGATTCAGCTCCTGTGATTTGTGTTGGTGAACAAATAAAATAGGTACTGGTAATAATGTTTATTTTAATGAAAGAAAAATACTAGTAAACTTTGCTAAAATAATTGACACGATTGTCGTTCTTTTACATACTCCTTCATGCACACGACGCTAACGACTCTCTTCACTTCGATCGCGCGCGCCTAAGTCTACAAAACTACTCCCCCCAAGTCGTCATGCGCTCTTTTATTTCCTTAAAGAAACGTGCTTGAATGCTATCAATTTAATGTTTTAACACCATCATTAACGGTATCTCTTGGTAGATGTTTGGGTAAACCCGATTTATTTAAATCGTTTGTTAAATCATCGTCCTTTGAACTGCAAAGAGAGCGATATGACTAAGCGTAGCCACTGCTCGATGCGTATACATACGATGCAAACAGTACAACTTCTAGCAATGAACTGAAATCTCGGATCCTAAATATACGGTGGCGCCCCCTATATCTCGGATCCTGCGGTGACTACGATTTTTACCATAAGGCTGCGAGTCTATACATTTCTTCAGTCAACGGTAAGGTATGGTAACAAAAATTAGAATTTATAAACGTTTAACAACTTTTTAATTTTATAAAACTAAAGTAATAAAAAACAAACATAATAATTAAAAATGCATCATGGATTTTACATAAAATAATTTTTTTCTAGTTACAATGCGTAAAAGAGTAATAATGTATTGCGTGATTTAAATAAATATTGTTTATAATTCTAATTTTAATGTTATTCTGAATCAGATTCAGATGTTTCGTAATGGGACTCAGAGTTTGAAGTATCAGACAAACTGCACAAATTATTTGTTTCTGTGTAATTTTCTTCATTTGTCAATAATTGTACATTTTTTCTTCTTGTGTTGGATTTTTTTCGTTAGTTAAGTCTTTTTTTGTTTCTTTGCCATTTTCTCCTGGTTACATGTATAATATTCCAATTATATGATACATACGTGAGTTTAGCTGCTGTTTCAGATGTTAAACGGTTTCTTTTTTTTACTGTGAATCCAACTAAAAATGCTGAAAGTTCTTTCATATAAGTTTCTCCATTTTGTTTACATTGGCATGTTTGTACTCAGCATTGAACACTTTTATCTTTTTCAACAATAAGAAAGTTCCAAGCAGGTCCTTTTTTCTTTTCCATTGTTTTTTTTTTCACTTTTCACTCATTCACATTCACTATTCAATACATCAAAACAAGATGAACTAAATGAAAATGAAACATGGCATTGCGAGAAGATTTTTAAGGAAGTATATACTATGCTTTTGTAAATTCAGCTTTTTTTTCATTAGTACATTCAACAATTCAACTAAATTATTATACCCAAGAAACACAAGAACATAACAGTTACTTATTATGGATGTTAAATTAAGAAGTCAGATGTCTACTGCGATGTCTTATGGGATGCAAATATTGCTGTCCATAAGAGGATAAATGTCCTCCACATAACCACATTCATAGGAGATCTTACAGATTTACTCATGTTACTACCATAAGACATTGTATAAAACGTCTTACAGACGTTTGCGTGTTACTTCCATTGGATGTTCACATGAAGAGGTTTTAAAGAATTCTGTTTGGTACTTCCATAGAATGTTCAATTGCGAAGTCTTGTAGAATTCTAATTGTCACTTCCAAGGAATGCACAATTATGGCTGACGTGTTCGTTTTGTTACACCAAAGTCAAGAGTTACTTTTTATAGTGGACCATTTATAAACAACGTAACACATCAATCTAAAACTTTTTGCATTGAAGTTGTCTACTACAAAAAGTAAATATACTTTGGTGTTACAAAACAAACACATCTATTAGCTTCTTATTTAGTCAAATGAGAGCTTATTTAATACAAATAACACTATAGAAAAAACTATATATTATCGGAAAAAACGTAATTACCTACATATATATATACAGGTATAAAAATGTAGCACCACCTAAATTATAATCATTTTAAATCTTCTCTCATTCTCCGCTGTTTACAGTGACGTAACCATTCTTTAATAAACATCTCAAATTCTGAGAGTAACCTGCATATTCCCAGAGTTTATGGTTTCTAAAATAAGCACATGGATTAATACACAAATACAGAATTATTAATAAATTACCATAAGCAGCCTTCATTATTTTCAAATTCATTAATTTGAAATTATTTTTGGCTCCAGTCCACGCCGTTTATGTCTTGCTGATAACAATTGTATTGGTTTATACATGATTCAACGTCAACTGCAATGACAAAGGTACAAAAGATATAGGCCGCTTACCTAGGTACTTCAGTAAATAACACCATTAACACTAAACTAACTTGTTTTTTAACTAATGTATACTATGTAATCCACTAAATGACACTATTAATTAACATAATAATTAAAAATGAATAAAAAGTAAAAACACTTCGAGGTTAACCGTAAACGTAATTAAACGTGGTTATGTTAGCGTCAGTAACAGTTAACAAAAAAGCTGCCAAATATATTTTTTTTGTGGATGATGCTATGGTTAACGCCCTTTCTTGTACCAAATAGCAACAACTTCGTTTTGTAACTCTTGAACAATTCTTATGAAAGGTAGAATGCGATTAAAATGATAGAAGTTAATCTCCTAACAACTTCTGTGGGATGTTCATAAAAATTGGTTTATAAACATCACACAGAAGTTGTGAGGAGTTCCACATAGTACATCTCAATGTAATCTGTACAAGAAGTTACAAAACCTCTTATAGAGGTTTGTGTTTCCTGGGTAGTGTTATCCCTGTGCAAAAGCGTGGGGATATTTGAACTAAAGTACCTACTTGGAACAAATATCAAATTCCTGGAACAATGAAGTAAATAACACGTACATAACGCGATAACTTTATCTTGGATTTATTTTTGTTCTCAGTTTCGCCAAATTTAAATTACAGTTTGTTTACTGTTCTTTACTACAACAGTGTTAAAAAAAGTTGTTTTTTTTTCAGGAAAAAAATTATTTCTTCGGCACATATTGGTCAATTTGTTTTAATAATACTTAAATTAATTTGTTTACTTTTCTAAATGGTAGCAGATAAAATTTTGTCTATATTGTGCGTGAGACAAACTTACGTTATGGCACTTGTCGCCGCCGTTTTGTTTTTTTTTTTTAATTTGAACACTCCAGTAAAACTAATCTGTAATTTTAGATTTATTTTGATCTTTTAATGTTTTAATAAAATTTGATGTTTAATATTGTTTGTTCGTGTAAATGCTATAATTTCACCTTTGAAATAAACAATCAGTTAATTAAATACAACCTACGCATATGGACATATATAAAATTAATATATACTTCAGCTTAATATAAAAATTGATTAACGATAAGTTTTCTTAAATACCCAGTTTTTAGGTATTTACCCAGACCTCGGGTAAATACCCAAAAAATATTTACCTACACGCTGGATATTTACCCAATCCACATCACTATACTGTGGTACCAGAATCGAAACTGGAACCTATATTACTAAAAGGTACAATCCCTGATTAAAACAGGTGTTTTTTGTCATTTAATTTATAGTAGTAGTAATAGTAATAGTCAAGGTAATAGCTGGTACAATAGTGTGCACTTCGCAATTCATTACGATTTGAAAATAAAAGTGTAAGTCAATTATAAAAGTAAATTTCTGTGCCAGCAAATAATATATTATTTTTTTGTTCTAGGAAAGAGTAATGAATGTTATAAACTCGCTTGACACAAAGTCTTTTCTGTGTATTGCGTATTTTAATTCAGTTGATAAGAAATACTACATGAAAAAGAGAGGCTTCTGCCCAACAATAGAATAATATTATACTGCTATCAAATGCGGGGGTAAGGCATTTATCATTTCTAAAGAAACAATTACAGTATAATTTATTAAAACATTAATATATCAATGTAAACATTAAAACATTTATATTTCTTAATTCGACAATTCTGTAAAAAAACACTGCAATGATAATGCACCTACTTGCTCCGATGCCAATTTAACCATTTTACCATGTACTATACTGCATGTTGTTCGGCAGTGATTTAATTGCATACCAGTTAGAAACATTAAAAACTTTTTAATATCTATTGTAGCTGTAACAATTGATTCGTTAGCAGAACCATCACCTACTGTACTTTCATTATCTTGCCCAACTAAAGAAAAAAAATGAATAGATGTATAAATTTTAAAATAGAGTACCTGCAAATGACTGAATGCCTAAATTTGTAAAATGTGCAGACAAATTAACCATGTTCGTTTTAATTTGTAAACTCAATCTACCAAAATTATTAGCAGATACTATTAAACTATGACTCATGTTTTTCATTCTCTCTACTATATTTTTGATTGGTTTTAAATGTGGCATTTCAATAGAAACCTGTAAATCATTCTACCGATATCATTTAGTATTTTATTTAATATTACAACCTACGTGGAAATCATTAAACTGAGGTTCTGCAAAATCATTCCAGTTTTTTCTGGCTATTATTTCTACTGGAATGTCATGGACCAGTTGACGATTCTGAAGTCCTTCATTTGATGCCTTAACAAATTTTTATAATATAATTTGAATAACACAAACTAAACATTGTATACCAACTCAATTTCCAGAGTAAGACATGGTGTTTGTTTATTTGTAAGTTTAATTTTTAATGATTTAGCATTTTGTTTTACTGTTGATAAAGACTTTGCTAACATTGCTTAAAAAACAACAAATACATTTAAATGTTTACTTAAATGTGAATTATACCTGTGGCAAAGCATAAATATATTTCATTATACTCTTGTGAAACACCATCTAAATTGAACTCTTTAAAGTAAAAATTGACGGGTAGCTCGCACCATGCTAATGGTTTACGAGGTCCCGTGTCTTCATCTGGTATAATAAAATAAACTTTTCGAGATACAATTCGCATTACACAATCTTTTGATAATTTTGATAAACTATTAACTGTACCTAAAATTTAATTTTTAGAAAATTTCACTACTTAATTTCTTTAAAATACTTAGAAGATCTTTCATTGCAGCATTATCAACCAATAGAGCCCTAAACCGCATTGTTAGTATTATAAATAATGGAAATAGTGTAACCCAGTGTAACCTAAAAATCTATTTGAAATTAAGCCGCAATAACGATTTCCAATGTTGCCACGCTACATTTTATTAAGTGTTATAAGGCAAAATAAGAACTTTTTTCTTTTTTGTAATTTAAAAAATGTTTTTGTGTTTTTGATTAAATTATTAACGGTAACTACTATAATGCATTTTTTTCCTGGGCGGATTCTAATGTATTTTTTTCGTTAATCAACCAAAACACTACTTATATCCAGTGTTGTAAATTATCTATATAAATTTATATAGATAAATTAAACTAGATTAATATTTTTTATCTATTTATATGTATCTAGATACAATCAAAAATATATAAGTTATATATATCTGTATATATATAATTTTTTATTTAAATTGTTTAAATAAAATTTATAAAAAATCCAGTGTCTCGTAAAATTCAAGTTACAATATGTATGTTTTTCTGCAGTAAGTTCGCACATTCTATAGTAGCTCTTTAAATTAACTCTATCTATCGTTGTTACTACCTAGATTATTTTATCTATTATCTGTTATCTATATACAGTTTGAATATTTTATCTATTATCTAATACTCAGTGGTGTAAATAGATAATTTTTAAATTATATAGATACAGATTAATTTTTTTTGTTTCAAAAATTATCTAGTATTAGATAATAGATAAAATATTCAAACTTTATATAGATAACAGATAATAGATAAAATAAGCTAAGTAGTAATAACGATAAATAGAGTTCATTTGAAGAACTACTATAGAATGTGGGAAATTACTGAAGAAAAACATACATATTGTAACTTGAATTTTACGAGACACTGGATTTTGTATAAATTTTATTTAAACAATTTAAATAAAAAATTATATATATACAGATACATATAACTTATATAGTTTTGATTGTATCTAGATACATATAAATAGATAAAAACTATGAATCTAGATTAATTTATCTATATAAATTTATATAGATAATTTACAACACTGCTAATACTAGATAATTTTTGAAACAAAAAAAAATTATCTGTATCTATATAATTTAAAAGTTATCTATTTACAACACTGCTTATATCTAATTTTGTCCATATACATTTTTTACTCTGATAAAAAGCAGTGGCGGCCTCCATTAGTTTATTTGGTCAATGATACTCCAAAAATATTGATTTATTATTCATTTACAGTTGCAAATATGTAAAGGTTGATTTTGCTTATTCCAAAGATAGATAAATTGACTTTAAATACCTTTAGTAGGTAAGAATGCGTTTTTAAAGTTTTAATATTGAAATGATCATCTTGTAGCATTGACCATAGTAACCACCATAACGCATAAGTTTTTTATGCATTGTGGATATCTGAGTTTTTAACTAAAATTAATAAAAACAATTTATTTGCCATTTTACGAATAATTTTTATAGAAACTAAAAAACGGCTATGTTTAAAAATCAGTATTAAAAATAAATAATTACAGGGTTTTTTTAATGCAAAAATGTTTTAGAATTTGAGCTAAAAAACAACTCATCAGTATCCTTTTCTAGGCGTCATAATCAGGGCTGGGCAGTATTTCAACAACATGCATTTCAAATACAAATTTCAAATACATTATTTTTAAACGTGTATTTTGTATTTTCTATTTTACATATTCTTATTTAAGAAGAGTATTTTATATTTCGTATTTCAAATGCATTATCTTTTTCAAGTATTCTACAACACCGTCGTCTATACCCAGATAGCATGTAAACTTACAGCAAGTTTGCTTTCAGCTTGCTTTTTCCTTGCCAAGTTTACGAATCTTGTTAAATTAAATCATTAAAAGTAATGTAATTAATGCGATCGTGGCAACACCGCATAACAAGAATTATGTATCAGAGAGAAGATATACTTAGAGGGGAATCTCCTGTATATAAACTTGGAACACAGTTTATGGCGCCCTACAACGGTTGTGGGGAAAATAAATAGCGCGAATTTTAAACTTAATGTGTGGGTGTGGGTAGCACCTATTATTATTACAATGGTTTATTTTGAATGTTTTCTTGTTTTTGAAAGAATAGTTATGAAAATTGTCACTTTTTTATAATTATGCATTAAAAAAAGCGACTTATTTTATATATTTTATTTGCACAAATACAATATAAATAACTTCCAGTTTCATTCGAATCAACACCGTGTGAATATTGTAACAACTTTTCTTTAAAACGAATATGAAAACCTTAGGTTTTTGAATAGTAATAAACGTTAGAATCAAACACGTGTAAAAATAACTTGCATTATTTAGTCGATTTTATTCGAGAAATGCAATTCAGCGTTTTTAGCCTTCAAGGTACGAAAACGAGGGAAATAAAATTTGCTGTATTTGTATTTTTTACCGATAGTTATTACATATAGTGGCCTCTAACGGTTGTCGGCAAAAGTTAAAACGTTATTCCTTTTCTCTCAATTGAAGTTACTCGTCTACAAATACTTAGTCATAAACAAAGTATTTGTAGACGAGTAACTTCAATTGAGAGAAAAGGAATAACGTTTTAACTTTTTCCCACAACCGTTAGAGGCCACTATGTAATAATTATCGGTAAAAAATACAAACACAGCAAATTTTATTTCCTCTTCGGACCTTGAAGGCTAAAACGCTGAGTATTTCTCGAATAAAATCGACTAAATAATGCTGAGATTATTTACACGTGTTTCATTGTAACGTTTGTACTATTTAAAAACTGAAGGTTTCATATTCGTTTTAAAGAAAAGTTGTTACAATATTCACATCTGTATTCAGAATGAAACTGGAAGTTATTTATATTGTATTTGTGCAAATAAAAAATGTTATATAAAATAAGTCGCTTTTTTTAATGCATAATTATAAAAAAGTGACAATTTTCATAACTATTCTTTCAAAAACAAGAAAACATTCAGAATAAATAATTTTAATAACAATGGGTGCTATCCACACCCACACATTAAGTTTAAAATTCGCGCTATTTGTTTTCCCCACAACCGTTGTAGGGCGCCATAAACTGTGTTCCAAGTTTATATACAGGAGATTCCTCTCTAAGTATATCTTCTCTCTGTACTTAGTTTATGATTATGTATGTAATGCTGATGTAATGGCTGTACTGTAAACGACGAAGGTCGAATGTTTCTCTATTAAATATATATATTAAAATACAGTGTACAGATATATAGTAAAAACCACATCATAAAAGTAACAATAAAGAACAGGTTATGGACCCAGTATATAATTAAAACAAATAGTCGAAAGTATTGAGTGTTAAAATACGTAAAATCTAAAAAGTGAACCACGTGGTGTAATAATTGCTAGATGCATAAAAACTAAGTGAGTCAGCAAAATAATAAAAAGTAAAATGCAATTAGACGAAGGTCTACAAATCGAAAAGCTAAAAGGAAAGGAAAATTTTCAAATGTGGAATTTCCAAATAACAATTGTCTTTAAAGCGCATTCGTTGTACGAAATTGTAAACGGAACAAAGGAGAAACCGACAGAACAAAAAGATGCTGCATCATGGGATTTAAGTGACGCAAAAACCCAAAAGTTAATAATTATGACTATAGACAAACCTTCAACGCTGCACATAATAAACTGTAAAACCGCAAAGGAAATGTTTGAAAAATTAAAAATAACTTATCAGATGAATACCGCAGAACAGAAATGCAAATTGCTGCAAGAATTTTTCAATTTCTCATACAATTTAAACGAAGATGTTTCCACACACATAAGTAAATTGCAAGACATAACCTATCGCATACAAGCCTTAGATAAACAAACAAACATAACGAGTGAAATGCTAATTACAAAAATTTTGACAATTTTACCAATCAAGTACAAACACTTTGTAACTGCATGGGAATCAACAGATGGAAAATCACGAACAATTGAAAACTTAACGCCAAGGTTACAAGCAGAAGAACAAAGATTCAATGAAGAAAACAAATGTGAAAGTGAAACGATGGCATTCAAGCTAGTACCATTGATTATATATACTTCGTATTCAGATAGATCATCCTTATGGGAGATTTTGATTTCAGAGTTATAGTTAAAAATAATCCGCTAGGTGTCACAACGCAAAATGAAAGCACGTAATTCGCGAGGTTTATTTCATCAAAACAATTCAAGATTACTTGTTCATTCTATTAGCTTGCCTAATTACGTTACAGAATGATTACACGCACGATCTGCATTTTGTAGACATAACAATACGTGAGTGTTTACTTGGTTTCCATTTCAAATGAGAGTTTAATAAATATTTTTAATACAAGACCTAATTTTCATAGTAGGATTATATCAGTCAACGATTATATACATATAATCAATAATATTATCATTGATGTATTTTATCAATACCGTTGTAACATTGTTTATATATATACAATGGTCGTATTACATGGTATCATATATGCAAGTAAATATTTCTACAGAAACATAAAAATGATTTCAATAAATGAAAAGCAATACTTTCTTCTCATTATTTTGTCTCAAAATCTTCTTGTCATTGTAAGCAACGTATATTAACCTTTGTTATGTAAATATAGTATGACCTCATAAACATCATCAAATTGTTTAGTTATCTCAAATTTGCAATTTCATCATAATAAAGATTACGGAATTGTAGTCCACGTGGACTTAAGAAATGTCAGTCAAAGTGTCGAAGCACCAATCGTGGGTAATATTAATCCCATAAATTATCAGTAAGGCAACCACGACTGAATCTTTTCTACTCTTTTTTTCTTTCATTACATTAACAGTATGTAACCATATCTCTAAACATATGTGAGAGTTTAAATAATTGAAAAAATTTGTGCAACGCCCATCTCAAAACAAATCTGAATTAGACCGGGAGTATAGCCTTAATTAAATAAAGTTCATGTATACGATACACGTTTGTAACCTTGAGCAGCATGGTTCTTCTTATCTCAAGCTCGCAGACAATATTTACAAACGCCACCGTGAGAAACGAGTCCTTTTGTTGTTGAACCGAAAAAGATATTTTGAATGTGGTAAAAAAGTGCTCCACCTAGTAGACGTTGGCGGAGTTTTGATTTCCGTATGCCGCCATCTGGTAGTCGTTGGATTTTTGGGACTTCCAATTATTATACAAGGATGAGCAATCTGATAGTTGTATAATCAATGCTAGTACATAACAGAAAATGCTATAACTGTGGATCATCAAATCACTTACGTAAAGACTGTAAAAAAGATTTCCATCAATCAAGAAAGTTTAGAGATCAGTGCTGCTGGTGTAAAAAGACTAATCATATCTCAAAAGATTGCTATTTTCGAAAAGATACTGATAAATACAAACAATCCAGTAAAGTAACAAAAACAGCATTCGTGGCAGAAGAAACAACATTGATTAGTCAAAACTGTAAAAACATTAAATGGATAATTGACTCAGGAGCATCATCGCATATGACAAACAATCTGAGTATACTAGAAAATGTAAGCCAGAACTTACTAAAAATTTATTGTCTGTTAATGCAATTACAAAAAATGGTGGAATAGTTGAATTTCGAAAAGAAACTGTTTCCATAGCAAAAGGTCAAACAGTACTACACGGTCATAAAAATGAAAACTGTCTTTTTGAAGTAAATTTGGAAAATTCAAGTCAACAAACTACATTCACGACATTCAATAAAGAACATGCAGTGGAATGGCATCGAAAAATGGGTCATCCTTCAAACTCAAGCTTGATCAAATTAATTGGTATGACAGATGGTATTAATATAACGGAAGAAGACATAAGCGAACTACAAACTAAATGTGAAACTTGTATCATCTCCAAACAGACACGACTACCTTTTCTAACAGAACGAACAAAAGCTATAAGACCATTCGAAATCATTCATGTTGATGTATGCCCAGTGAACACAAGATGTCCCATGTACATCCTCTGTATATAATTTTTGTGACCTGAGAAGTCATAGGGATGTACTTTAAAGGGCCCTATGTCCGCAATAATTATGTACTCAGGATGTAATAAATGATGTACTGTCAACATAATATAACGTTCCAGGTACATCAAAATATTATATACCTAGGACGTGGTATTACGTCCCAGGTACATCGGAATATAATGTACATGGGACGTAATATTATGTCCCAGGTACATCGGAATATTATATAGCTAAGACGTAATATTACGTCCTAGGTACATCGAAATATTATATATCTGCGACGTATTATTATATCTCAGGTACATCGGAATATTATATACCTGAGACGTAATATTATGCACCAGGTACATCAGAATAATATATGCATATACACAGGGTGTTATTAAAAAAACCTTACATAATTTGTCAAGTTACCGATTAAAACAAGAAAAAACTGAAATAGGCTTATGTTAAATGCTCAAAGGTTTTTGAAATATGATGTAATGAAGAAATCATTATTATTTTAGAGTACCTATGTTAGTTATTCCCACCGCTGAAATACATTTTTTAGTAATTATAAAAATAATTTTATTCTCGGATCCTAGCAACAAAATAATTTAAAACATTTATCATAAAAAAATAACAGCGAAATTATTTGACAATGGGTAACTTTACTTTTGCGGAATATACCGATATGCATTTGTGTACCTTTGCTTGGAAGAGGAACGAAGACAATTTGAACATCTTCTGTGATATCTTTAAGCACGATAAAGTTAAATAAGTTATTGATTATGTTTATGAGCTTGTTTGGTGATTTATATATTAAATTATTTAAAAATATTTTTCAATTTTTTCATAAGACCATATTTCGACAACCATTGAGTTTTGAACATAAGTTTATTTCTGGTTTTAATCAGTATTCTAACTTAACAAAGTTTGTAAGGTTTTTTTTAATTAACACCCTATATATAATATTCGAAAAACAAATACATATAAACCATGTAAAATAAAAGAAAAAAATGATTTACAAACTTTCTCTAATAGTTAAGACTCACAAATATGTATAAAAAATAAAAGCCTAATACAAAATTAAAATAAATTATTTTTAAAATATTACACAGACAAAAATAAAATTTTCGAATGCTCAAACAGATATAAAAAATATAAAATTTAAATTAATTCTTTTAATTTTTTTTATAAGATAAGATAAACGTTGTGACCAGTGTCGCAACCAATCAGCCACAACTTCTTCAAAAATTTTTTCTTTGATGTTATAACTCTTCGTAATTATATCTGAAGTTAAACAAAACAATTATAAATTAATCAAAAAAAAACCTTACTCCAGCTTACTTTTTATAATATTTATAGTGTAATCTGCAGATGCGGAAGTTATTCCGTTGGCCCAACTAAGAACATTTTGCGGTCGCCTCGTTTGAAATTAGGTATTTATGTGCCCTCTTTGTCCCTGAACCACCAATACTGTACATATTGTTCCTTAAAAAACAAGATCAATTAATATGTGATTAATTATTAAAACATTACTTACAAATTTTGCACTGTTGCTACCTTCATTAATAAAGATATCAAATTCAGTGATATTGTCTACAGTATTCAGTGGTAGCATCTTCTTGATGTCGTAGAAATTGCTTATTGTAGCCGGCTCGCTCGATTTTAGGCACTTAAAAATTTCATTAACAGTGAATTTTATTTCCTCAAATTGTTTTTTCATGCCCTTTATATCCGATAACTCCTTGACATCCTGCAATTCAGACAATATTTCATCGAGTTTTATTGAAAAACGATTGAATTTATTTATTTTTCATTTTTTCTGGAGAGTTTATTAAAGTTACCTTCCGATCGTAAACTTAACCCACTTCGCTCACATAGTATTACGAAATTTGAAATGTTGATAAATCGGTTGTTATAAACTTCTATAATTTCTGACATATTGTCTGTAACCTGCGTCATATCAACGGCCGGTAATGGTGCTAATGCAGCTAAAAATAATTCGAAGTCAATTTAACATAAAAATTAAAATACTCACTGTTGAAGTCTTCACCACTTGATGAGGTGGATGGATAAAATATTTTTTGAGAAGCTTATCTCTTTCTCTTGTTGGGAACTTTTTCCTCCAGATGTGTAATCCGCATCGTTTTCCCTGTTTCGGGCCGACAATGCCGTTACTGTAAAAAATAAAACAATTTCATTATAGATATATGTTTGTACATCTTTTGATATACTTACTAACATCTAGATCGTTGCAACTTAATATTGCAATTCAAACCACGTTTTTGAATTCGGAGGAATGCCTTTATTAATGTAGTGTGTCACGTTCTTGGATAGCGGCCACCAACATTGGGTGTCATTTCCAAAAAACTTACTACCGCATAATCTTTATCCATTGCTAAAAAGAATATACACAAATATAACAATACAATTTCAAATCTATAGGCATACATATGTGTTTCAGTTTCTTTAGTATTGTTTATGTAATACAATTAAATTATTTTAACTTAAAGACTTCTCCACATATGTTCTAATTTTTAATTTATTTTATATAAATGTTTCGACATTTTTAAATGTCATGATCAGTATTACTAATTTATTATTGATGTTAACAATTTAATGTAGTATTAGCTATATTTTTAATAATTTATATCTAATTTGTAGTAATACTGATGATGACATTTAAAAATTTCGAAACATGTTTATAAAATAAATTCAAAATTAAAATATGTGAAGAAGACATTAAGTTAAAATAATTTAATTGTATATATTTAATACTCCACTTTGAGCATGGATTTTACTTTAACGTTGGTTGTGTAAAATTGGGAAGTAAACTGTTTACGTTTGCGTCTAAATTAGATGTTGTCAGTTATTTTACTTTTATAGATATGTATAAACTCGAATCGATTGGAACAGTATTTATTTTGTGACCAAGTAAAATAATATCTTCTACTTTGTGAATTGCATCAATTATCATAAGAAAAAAGTGTCTATCTATAACGCAATTATTTAGATGTCTTGATTCCAAAGTAAAATTTTTGAATTTCACTTTTTTCATGTCGCAATCTTTTATTCAAGTATGGGCCGCTGTAAAACTTTATTTTTTTGAGTCCCTTTGAGGGGCAACCAACAAGATGCATGTTCTATATTTTAGACAATTTAATTGTGCATCCGAATATGTAATTGTTATTAACAAATACTTTGCGGATTTTTGACGGATGCAGAATTAGATTATCTACAAATGAGACAGACACAAAACCATCGGTCTTCAATTAATTAAATAAATAGCGAGTTGATATCATAAACGGCACTTTAGCACAATCCATACGCATGAGGAAAAAATGAGGGGTTGAGCGTCAACTTAGCCCCCAATGTTAAAATTTCTAATTAAATTAATTGAATGAATAGCAATAGCAAGCACACAATTCCGCAAATACTCATTTTTGTAGAAATTGTTATGTTGGGGGCTAAGTTGAAAGACCCAATTGGCGCTACCGCTGCATATACCACCCTTGTACATCGGGTCTAAGACATCTGAACATCTATGTCGAGCAACAAGATTTTAAAAAATATATAAATTTAAAATGCCGACTTTACAATGAACTGTTAAATCAAAAGTGGGTAGTTTAAATCATAGACGATATAAAATTATAACAAAATTAGCTTACCTTGAGACTTGAGTATTATTTTCTATTTCCTAAATTTGATGCACAAAAAAAAATTCACTGCTAAATCAAAAACTTTTAGCGTTACAACCACTCTTTACCGCACTTCTAACAACATTTAACTGAATGCAAACGATGCAAACTGAATGCGAATGAACGAAAGAGAAACCTAGATAAATTAAAAAGACAAAAGAAGCACGTAATGATTATATGTATGTTTATTTGATTATATTATGCCGTATACGCACAAAATACTTTTTATTTATCTACTGTTTTGCTTTTATTTTAGTCATTAAGGAAAGCAACGTAAGGTTTCTCAACTCGTAAATGTAAAACTATACAGATAATTTTACATTTGTACATTGAAAAAGAACAAAATAAGTTTTGCTGGGATCAGCAGTCACCAAATATATGATAGAATAGGTAAAGAAACACTATTTAACGCGTGTTCTAAGCTGTAAATGTAATCAGGAAATCAGAGCCGGATAAAGCAGGCCTGATTACATAACACATTCTACATAAAACAATTTTTTTTTGGTTTAAAGAAATCAGCTATTTTTCGATCAAGTTGCTGCCACAATTTCAAACAACTAAAAAAAATAATTGAAAATATTATATTTACAGCTATATTCATAAAAACCAATAGTTATAAAACAATTATGTACTGCCAATGAAATAATTTGTAATATAATTTTATGACAATTTTCTGATATCGGAAGGATGTTTCAAAGTACATCTGGAGAATGTATGACCTTTATATAAACGGGATGTCGATTTGTGGACATATAATTATATTACATTATTTACACATCTTAGGGATATTAGCAGTTATATATACATACTACATAAAAAAATTATGTACTGCTGATATCCTAATCAAGTAAATAATTATATTACATTAAAAGGATATACAACGGATGCAATAATTTATAATATAATTTTATGACCAATTTCTGACATCCACAAGATGTTTATGTCAGAAATGTGTTCACTGGGTGTGGACCACTAGAAGTACTTACGTGGGATAAGAAGAAATATTTTTTGACTGTTCTAGTTGATTTTACTCATTTTACACAAGTCTATCTATTACAAACTAAAAGTGATGTTGAAGAAATATTAAAAAATTGCATAAAACAATCAGAAAGTAAATGGAACCTAAAACACATAAAATTCGATGTGACAATGGAGGAGAATTCACAAGTACATCTCTAAGAAGTTGGTGCTATAATCGTGGAATATTATTAGATTATTCAACAACACACACACCACTGCTAAATGGAAAAGCAGAACGCCTCAACAGAACATTAACAGAAAAACTACGTGCTCTTTTGGATGATTCAAAACTAAAAAAGGATATGTGGGGAGAAGCTCTTCAAACAGTTGCATATTTACTAAATAGAACACCTACAAGCTGTACAAATACAACTCCTGCTGAAAGATCGCTAGAAGATCGAGGTAAGCCATTTGTATTTATGGGATATACATTAAATGGTTATAGATTATGGGATCCGATTAACAAATCAATTAAAATATCAAGAGATATGATATTTATTAATACCCCAATAACAAGTCATGAAGAAGAAATTAAAATTACGTTTGAACCGATGGATAAGATTGAAAAGGAAGGCATGGATGAAAAGAATGGCGTAACATCTGAAGCTGAAGAACCAACAACTCAAAAAACAGAAGTGGAAATGACAACTACAGAAAAGAAAACAAGAGTTCGAAAATTACCGGTAAAATTTAATGATTATGTTTTATTGACCTATGAAGAAGCTATTAATGGTAAAGAAGCAAGAGAATGGCAGCAAGCCATAGAAGAAGAAAAAAACTCACTCTTTGAAAACGAAACATGGGAATTGACAAATTCAGAAGATACTAAAAACAAAAATATACTTTCTAGTAGGTGGATATTCAAAATTAAGGAAGATGGTCAACACAAGGCTCGATTGGTTTTCAGAGGATGCGAACAAATTCATTTAATTGATTATGAAGACACATTTAGCCCAGTTATTTCTGATAGTGTAATACGTCGATTGTTTGCTATCTGTGGAGATCTCAATTATAAAATGAAGAAGTTTGATATTAAGACTGCTTTTTTATACGGTAACATTAATGAAGATATTTATATGAAAATCCCAGAAGGTTTTGACGATGAAGGTAAAATATGTAAACTAAAGAAATCATTGTATGGATTAAAGCAAGCTCCTCTACAGTGGAACATAAAATTTACAGAATTCTTAAAGCAAAAAGGGTTAGTTCAATTAAAAACAGAGAGATGCGTATTTAAAACAGAAGATTCATCAATGTTTATTGCAATATATGTGGACGATGGAATTATATACAGCAAGACAGAGAAAGATATTACATCAATATTAGAAGAATTAAAAAGAGAATTTAAAATAAAAATGTTCAACGAAATCGACACATATTTGTAGGAATACATATTAATGAAACAGAGAACTCGATTAAAATATCTCAAGGAAACTTTACCAAAACTGTCGTAGAACGATTTTATCTTACTGATGCAAAGATTTCGAAAATACCAATGGACACATTGAACCACAATCACTCAGAAGTAAATACAGCATTATTCCATATAGACAAGCGATTGGTAACATGCTCTATTTATCAAACAAGACAAGACCTGATATTTCATTCTCTGTTAGTGTTCAAAGTAGAAAAGTTATGAAACCTACGAATCAAGATGTAAACAATGTAAAGAAGATAATAAAATACATCAAAGGAACTGCAAGTGATGGAATAATTTTTAAGAAAAACAACCTAACAGATATGATTGCTTATTGTGATGCTGACTTCGCTGGAGACGAAAATACAAGAGAAAGCACGACTGCCCAGCTAGCAAACTGCCGTCAAAATGACGTCAGAAACCAGTCATTATATGACTAGAACTGACTAGTTTAATGACCAGTTATGACGTCATTCTCTCGTCATAAAGACATACTAATGTCACAGACCAAAGACGTCATTTAGTGACGTACTTTTCATGTCATAATTTGACGAGTTTTTATATAGGGTAGGTATTAATAATAATACTATAAAAAATATTTATTACAAAACATTTCTGCTATAAAATACATTACAAAAATCAACATTAAAAATAAGAATCTAGTAGACATAATAATAAAGTTAAATAAACTTGAATTCTTAAAATAAACAGTGAATCAGTGGAAATGACACAAAATAATGGTCTATTTACAATTTAACAGATAGTTTTATTCATTCGAGAGTTTTACCAGGTAAAGTAGTATGATTCAGTGATAGAAATTACCAAGTATGGTAAAAATTAAGAAAACATCACGTTATTTTATACATTTTGACATCAATAAATTCGTAATTTACTTGTTTTTAATTACTTAAGTACATACCACATTCAAAATGGATTGTTTTTATTTCGCATAACCACCAGTTTTCTTCATTAGATTCGTCTCCTTGTAAAAGTGCCTTTCAGGCCAAAATATCTGCTTTTGTAAAGGAGTTAACCAGGAACTGCAAACTAATCCAATTGATCTTCCACAAAGACCGTCATCTACATTAGAACTAAACTCCAGTCCAATAAATGCCATCGTGCTAAGCATAATTTGGAAAACGTTGACGAATATAACTGATATATATGAATCAAAGTAATTGAGTTTTAATCTAATAAAAACTTACAAAATTGGTATAGCTAACCTACAAATCTAACGTAATGATATTTACCTTCTTCACAAGAAATCCTATTATTAAATAAAAAAACTCACACAACAAAACTGAGCTACAGGAAACAATAAATTATTGAAAAGTAACTAATGAATAAAAGAACGCTAGAAACACAAATCCGCATTTCATCTATTTCACCAATGGTTTCATCATGTTATAACATAACCTTATAATTGTAAAATCAATGGTTAAAATTTTGCTGTTTGCGAAAATTGTGAAATCATTAAGGTAGTAAACTAAAAATAAACAAAAAGTATTATACCTCAAACTCAAACTTGTTTGTATTTCACCATAACCATCAAAGTGATGCAATTGTGGATTTGTTCCATACTGGTGATACGGTACATTAAAAAGACGTCTGTGCCTGACCACCTTATGACGTCATTATAAAGACGTTCTTTTCTAAGACCTCTTTAGACTTTTCACGTCATATATCTCAGTATGACTAGTTATTAACGTCATAATGACGACATCCTGCCGGCTGGGTGGTTATGTAATCTACTACGCAGATGGACCAATCAGCTGGTGCTCAAGACTTCAACCAATTGTTGCAACTTCAACCACCGAAGCGGAATTTATTGCTGCTGCAGAATGTTGTAAAGAACTATTATACCTGAAAAGTGTAATCAGTGAATTAATTAACGTAGAGGTAAACATAAATCTTTTAATTGACAATCAAAGCACATTAGCCTTAATAAGAAATGGTATTTTTAATAAGAAACGTAAACACATAGATGTGAAATATCAATTCATCTGTGAACAAGTCAGTAATGGTACAATCAAAATTAATTATTGTCCTACCGACATAAATATAGCAGATGCATTGACCAAACCATTAAAAAGAAATCTGTTCGATAATTTTAAATTCAAACTTGTTTCTTAAAACTGTATTTATAAATTGCATTCAAATTTAGATTAGTGAGGTGTTCAACATAGCAATAATTAAGGGGGAATGTAAAATTAAATCATTAAAAGTAATGTAATTAATGCGATCGTGGCAACACCGTATAACAAGAATTATGTATGTAATGGCTGTACTGTAAACGACGAACGTCGAATGTTTCTCTATTAAATATATATATATATTAAAATACAGTGTACAGATATATAGTAAAAACCACATCTTAGAAAGTAATAAAAAGAACAAATCTTGCTGCAAGTTTGCAGCAATATTGGTAATATTGGCAACTTTGACGACACACGCTTGAGAAATTTGAGTAGCTTGCTGCAAACAAAGATGCTGCAAACTTGCTGCAAGCTTGCAGAAAACTTTCTTTTTCAAATTTACAGTACGCAGGCGTAAACGCATAAATACCGGCGCATGTCTCGCCATTTATATGTTAATAAAAGTAATCAAAGATGTCTGTCATTTACATGGTGTTTGTATTCTAACACATTATTATTTAGTTCTGTGTTTACTCATCGTAGACTTTTAAGGTGAGTATTATTGCACTTTAGTGCAATTATTGGTTTGCATCTTAGGTTTGTATACTTATTCGATTAAAAATTTTAAATAATTTTGCAAACACTAGTAACCAAGTTTGAGACCATTGATGTATGCTGTGTATTGTGTAATAATATGATTTTAAATTATTAAAGTTTTGCATGCGTTTAGCGTATTTAACATTACCATCAAATGAGCAATTAAGGTTATTCTTAATTTTATGTTTCAGGTCAACAAACCTAGCGATGAATAGAACAGGTGCAAATGGAACAGAATTAAAACAAATAGACAATACCTAATGAAGTTGTAACTAGTTTGTAGAAACAAGTTTTTATTTAATTACAATATCAGTAAGCAAAATAATTTTTTGTTTTTCTTTGTGCCTTGCTTCAAAGTACAGCGATATTACTGAAAGTTTGACGAATTTTCATGACAAGTAACTTTAATATGTCTGTAAGTAAGTAAGTCTTGCGATTACATGTTTTAATAGCATTTTTACAAATTTTAAACTTTGCGATGCCAGGGGACTGTAACATTTCTGCAAATTCAAATCTTGTCATGGCAAGACTTAACAATATTGCTGCAAGTTTGTCGAAACTTGAGCAAACTTGAACCTGTTTGTTACGTCTTTAGTTTAAGAAATTTACGTAACAAAGTATAAAATACGTACATACTTATTGAATCTGGGGGGAAAGAAATGGAGTGTGAATAAAAAAAAATTAAAAAATAAAATTAAACTGAAAAAGAAATGCGAACAAAAAAAAATAATAAATGTAATTACCTAGTATGTAAGGTAATTTTAAGAAAATCGGATAAGCGAATAAAAAAACAAGAGGGCGGTAAAAAAAAAATGATGACTGATTCTGATTAGAGAGGAGAAAAGTTAAAAAGATTGACATAAATATAAGAAAAAGTTGGAATGAAAATTATATTTAATTAAAAAAAAAACACGCAACGTAAAAAGACAAATAGTAAAACGAGTGTAGTTCGAGAGAAAAATAAAACTGACTATAAAACTTATATAAAACTAGGTGGGACGTAATTGTGGGAAAGACCAGGATGACTGTTCCAATATTGCAGCTTGAAAATAAATAATATTTAGTTATTGTTGGAAGCCCGTTGCAATTGTGAGCGTAGGGCAAAATGGTGTGTCTTCAAGAATAAAGGTGTTTCGTATTCTATACAGAGTAGTAGCTTAGAATGTCTAAAAATGTAAATAACAAAAATTTCAAATATAAATTGTTGTACATTAAAGTTTCTAAGTTTTTACATTAATGTAATTTGTTTACATTACTTTTTTTATTTGTTTGTTTGTTTAATTGAGTTAAAATTTTTATTGTTATTAAAGTAAATATAATTTGTATCATATTTTCTGTATTATTGAGTCTACTTACAGATTCCATAAAGGGAGATGTTTAGATTTAAGACTAATGTGCGCGCAAAGTTACTGGTAGGAGGGAGTGCTATTTGGGGGTAGTTTTAAGTGAAAGTTTTTACATAGTAGAGTAACGACAGTTCCAGTAGCATTTTAGTAGTGTTGACATATTGTAAACAATCAAGTAGTTTAAATAAATACATAAAACAAATAAGTGCATTTCAAGGGCATTTCATCATATGTTCAAACTACGGATAACAAATAATATCAGAGAACATTAAGCAACGCTGCATAACGTCTCTAGTGACACAACA
This sequence comes from Aquatica leii, assembly GCA_035610365.1. Lineage (NCBI taxonomy): Eukaryota > Metazoa > Arthropoda > Insecta > Coleoptera > Lampyridae > Aquatica > Aquatica leii. The sequence goes on from CM069432.1 coordinate 108,869,378, forward strand.
TTGGTCCTTCGAGAGCCTGATAACATCAATAAATCAACAAAACTGTAAGTCAACATTCCTTTTTTCATATTTCCATTAACAAAACGGTTATCAACATTTTCAAATATAATAATAATAATAATAATGTCTTTTATTGGTAATTTTTTTATAAGTATGTACAGAAATAAATATAATTAATTAGATTACATTACCAATAGGGCGAAGTTCAGTGACTGAAAATATATTCAGCCTCTGCTCTACCACTTAACCCTTCAATCAAAACATTTGAGATACTTTAGATGCTTACACTAAATACTTATTTAAGAAAAAAAAGAAAAGAAACTCCAACAATAAAATAAAATAAAAAGGTCTTAAAAGTCTAAAAGATAAAGATGAATATATGTAGTTGCTGAATCCGTAACTGTGGTCAAACGCGATATAGATAATAATAATAATACATATAATGAAAGTTGCTATGTAAGATGATTTTGATTATTTAGTAATAATTTATGATATTGTTTTTTAAATTGGTTTAAATTTAGTAATTTTAAATAATGTGGAAGAGAATTGTAGACATGTGCAATCTTATAAGTAAAACATCTTTCAAATAGGGCTGTTCGATGAAATGGAATGTTTATGAAATATCTGTTGCGTATATTTACATCATGTAAGTCAGATCTAAATTTAATTTTATTAAATAAGTAAGGAGGTATTTTGTCCGAGATAATTCTATGAAATAGACATGCTGAATGAAGTTTTCTTCTATTGGACATGTTTAACCAACCAATTTCTTTTAATTTGTGTGATATATGTTCATATTTTTTTATTCCATATATCAGTCTCAAACACGAGTTTTGCATAAGTTGTATTCTTTTAATGTTTACACTGTCCAGACATGGGCCGTACACACAATCACAGTAGTTAAATTGAGACAAAACCATGGATTCACACAAGATAATTTTAATACTTTGACTCAATGAATATCTATTTTGAAAAATAATTTTTAGATTGAGGTACGCTTTTTGTAATATGCTAGATATATGCTCTTTAAATCGCAAATTTTGATCTAAAAATAAACCCAGGTTTTTGACACAGTCCATAATTTGTAATACGGTATCGTTGATTTTAATTTGAATAGTATTTTTATATATTTCTCTAATTACTTTTCTTCCGAAAAGTAACACGTAACACTTTTTTGTGTTTATTTGTAATCCATGTTTTTTTGAGAAATTATCAAGATTTCTTAAATCCGTATTAACTGCCGCGACAGCATTATCTATATTACTTGCCTTAAAGTTGTACTGTAACTGTGTGTCATCAGCGTAAAGATGATATTTACAACAGTTCAAAGACGACTTTATATTGAGAGTATATATTATATATAAAAGAGGACCCAGAATCGATCCCTGAGGTACACCGATAGTTACTGGCAAAGAAGTTGATGTAGTTTTATCAAGAGTCACTATTTGCGAACGATCAGTGAGGTAGTTTTGAATTAACGAAATTGCAGAATTACTGAAACCAATATGATGCAATATTGCGATCAAAATGTCATGTCTTATCGTATCAAAGGCCTTAGAGTAGTCTAACAGAATAACAAGAGATAATTCATTATTATCAATAGCCGAGCAAATATCATCTACTATATTTAACAGTGCTGTTGAGCAGCTGTATCTAGCCCTATAACCGGACTGGGTCTCAGGTAATACAGAATGTTGTTCTACAAATTTCCGTATTTTCTCCGACATGATTTTTTCCAGAACTTTTGACAAACAAGGCAATATAATGATCGGTCTAAGATCTTTATAATTTTCAGGAGACTTTGTTTTTGGTAATGGAATTACTTGAGCAAGTTTCCAAGCGTTAGGAAAAGTAGATTGTTTAATACTAGTATTAATTATGTCAGTTACAAAAGGAACTATGTATGGACAACAAAGTTGTATCATGTTAATACTTAATTTGTCCGTTCCTATAGCATTTGTTTTTATATTTGAAATAACTTTGATAACATCGCTTTCGGAAACCGTAGAAAATGTTAGTTTTGATGAAAAATCTTTTAATAATTTTGAGTTATAGAAATTAAGTATACCGTATAATCGGTTGAACTAGTTGTTTGAGCAGATTGAAGAAATGCTTTGTTTATTTCATTAACGTCCCGCAAACCGATAGGAATATTTTGACATTGCGCTTTAAAACTAATATTTGCAGCCTTCAAGTTTTTCCATAAAGATTTAGGACCATATATGTTGAGTTGATAATTTATATACGCTTTTTTTTCCTGTTTAACAACAAAATTAGTGTAATTTCTAAGGTTCTTGTAATAATCCCAGCAAGCAGTATTCTTTGTTTTTTTAAATTTTTTAAAAGCTTTATTGCGAAGAGAAATAAGAAGTTTTATAACATCAGTCATCCATGGAGCTTTCGGTTTAGAAATTCTAACAGTTTTAATTTTTGTGTGTCTATTAAATAAGTTTAAAATAGCTTCATTAAAAAAGTCAACCTTATCATTAAGAAGTTCAATATTATAAATTTCATTAAATGGAAGACACTCGAGGTCGGCACTGAATTTTTTAAAATTTAATTGTTTGAAATCTCTGTAAGTGTAGAGTATAGGAATAGTATGAATTTTTTCGTTCAATGGATATTCGCAATAAGTAAAGCAATGATCCGATAAGCCATGAACATTTTTGACATCATAATGATTAATAGTTTTTGTTTTATTTACCACAATTAAGTCAATTAATGTAGAAGTAGATTTCGTAATACGTGTAGCTGTATTTATTATTTGTTTATATCCCATGACATCTAATATTGACAATAATTTGATTGTAGCTGGGTTATAAATATTAAACATATTAATATTAAAATCTCCTACACATATTACGTCATCTGAAATAGATGTTGCCAACGAAATGGATTCCTCAAAGGAATCAAGAAATTCTGAATAATGATATTCGTGTCTTCTGTAAACTGTTCCAAATACCACAGTTGTATTTTTAAGAATCAATTTAATCCAGAGCTGTTCTATTGCTAACGAGGTGTCTGAGCCTAATATTCTGGAGCAATTAAAATTATCTTTAATATAAACACATACCCCGCCGCCCCAGGTGGAAGTAATCCTGTCTTTACGAATCAATCATTTATGTAAAAGTTGTGCATTGTCATGTCTGTGTTAAGATCGCTTATAGTAGAAAGAGGGCAGGTAAAGGGTCAGCTTACCCGATTTAAAACATTCCTAGAATCTTTCAAACTTTCTAATAATATATCAGAGTTAAAGAAACGGTTAGGGAAAATTGAGTTAACATGGGATACATTTGAAAACATACAAAATCAAATAGAACTTATTGATAACGAACAAACGAATTTAAATATTCCAGGAAATTCAAACAATACAAACGGCCTTGGTTGTGGATTGTCCTTTAGCTCAAACAACATAAAATTACCTGTTTTAGAATTACCCATCTTTAAGGGGGGCTACAGTGAATACATGGAATTTCATGACGCATTTAAATCTTTGATCAATGACAACAGTAATTTAAGCAATTTTCAAAAACTTCGATATTTAAAATCTTCTTTGTGTGGGGATGCATTAAAGGTTATTGAATCATTAAAAGATACCGACAATAATTATGAAACAGCTTGGCAATTGTTAAGGGAACGGTACGATAATAAACGGGTTATTATTAATATTCATTTAAAATCATTATGCGAATTACCGCAAATCACAAGAGAAAGTGGAGTTGCTCTAAGAAATTTATTGGATGAATCGCTAACTCGGCTAACTAATATACGCTCGTTAGAAAATTTAGGTGAACAAATTCAATATTGGGACTCTATTCTAATTTATTTAATTTCTTCACAACTAGACCAAAACACATAAAGGGAATGTGAACTTTCAGTAAAGCAAATTCATCTTCCAAAACTAGAAGAATCAACAACATTTATTAATTCGCGATGCCATTTGTTAGGATCAATAAAAAACGATGCACGCGTACCAAATCAATCAAATTATATAAACAAATCGTTTAATAAAACGAAGGAAAATCACTATTTCAAAAAAAGTCAAAACATGTACAGTCATTTATCAACAAATAGAATAAGATGTCTTTATTGTAAGGATAATCACCAAATTTATTACTGTAAAGCATTTCTGGAACTTAGCATACAAAATAGGTTAAGCGAAATAACAAAGTTGCATTTGTGTACTAATTGTTTGCGTCCGAATCATTTTAAACAGGAATGTTGGGGTACCACGACGTGTAGAATTTGCAATAAAAAACATAATACCTTACTACATCTCGACAATTCGGTAACCAACAGAGGCTTAACATCGGTTTTAGAAAACATAAACAACGAAACAGTTAATACTAATAATGTTCCACAACAATCAAATGTAATTCAAGCATCTAGTAATACTGACACTCTTCAATACCCGGGTACAAGTAATCATTCGAGTCAATTACAGAATTCTATAGTCATTTTAGCTACGGCACAAGTCTATGTGTACAACAATAAAAACGAATTAATAAGATGTAGATGCCTTCTCGATGGAGGATCACAGAGCAACTTTATCACAACCGAACTTACAAACAAAATCAATCTAAAAGTAAACGGAATAAATATGCCAGTACTGGGCATAGCTAAAAATTCAACATGTATTAAATATAACGTAGTAGCTAAAATAAAATCGATCATAAATAGTTGGAGCAAAACCTTGTCATTTTTAGTGTTAGATAATATAACAGGAAATATTCCGTTACAATCATTTTCGCCGAGTCAAATAAATTATTCAAAAAATAAAGTTAATCTTGCGGATCCCGAATTTTACAAATCACAAAAAATAGACATGCTATTAGGTGCTTCCGTTTTCTTTGAACTTTTATGCATAGGTCAAATCAGGTGCGGTGATAATCAGCCGTTATTACAAAATACAAGGCTAGGATGGCTCGTCACTGGTAATTTACAAATTTTGCACCCTGCAAATCAAACGTGCATGTTAGCAATTAACGAAAGTGACGACGAAACAAAAAAATTACGACAACAGTTAGATAAATTCTGGAGCATTGAGGAAATACCAACACGATTTAACTTATCATATAATAATTGCAAATCATATTGCAAAGAACATTTCTTAAAAACCCATCAACGAGACGATACAGGTCGTTTTATTGTAGCGCTGCCGTTAAAGGATTCATACTCAAACATTGGCGACACGTATAAGATCGCAGAAAAACGTTTTTTCAATTTAGAAACCAAAATGCAACGTGATCCAAACTTATTCGAATCATATTCTAAATTCATGCAAGAATACGAGTCATTGGGTCACATGTCAAAATTAAATTTCGATCAGATAAATACAGAAAATATCGTTTGTTATTTGCCCCATCATGGCGTAATTAAGCAAACCAGTGTAAATACAAAACTCAGAGTCGTATTCGACGCTTCCGCTAAAAGCTCAACTAACCTGTCACTCAATGATGTTTCATATGTAGGCCAACATTGCAAGACGATTTATTTTCAATTTTATTAAGATTTCGAAAATATCGCTATGTGTTAAAGGCAGAAATGTATCGACAAATTGATGTAATACCAAAACATCGCGATTTACAACGTATTTTGTGGCGTGACAATCCAAATTCTAAATTAAATCATTACGTGCTGAATACAGTAACCTACGGTACTGCCCCGGCGTCATTTTTGGCAATTCGATCACTGCAGCAAGCGGAGATTGAGAAACATGAACAATTTCTGGATGCTACTCAAACAATTCTTACAGACTTTTATGTAGACGAATTTACGGGCGACGAATCTATAGACAACTTAAAAATACTAAAGGATCAGATTTCTAATATCTTGAAGTCATCAGGATTTACTTTAACACAGTTCATGTCAAACGAAAATAGGATATTAAGCAAAGATGACATAAGACAATCATATGACTACTATATTTCCGAAAACAATGTGGTAAAAACGTTAGGGATGTTGTGGAGTCCAGCAGTTTCCAGTACACAATAAACAAAGACGAAATTAATACAAAAAGAATAAACAAACGAACTATAGTGTCGATCGATCAATCAATCAATTTTGTGGACAGACTCGCAAATAGTTCTATCCTGGTTAAGACGCGAACCGAGTTCTTGGAAAACATTCGTTGCGAATAGGGTTTCCGAAATACAGCAATCAACCATAATTGCAAATTGGCGACATGTTAATTCGAAAGACAATCCTGCAGATATCATATCACGGGGCTGCACTCCTAAACAACTAAAGGAAACAAATCTATGGTGGAACGGTCCTTGTTGGTTACAAAACGACGAGGAACAGTGGCCAAAAGGTGAATGTTGTAACATAGAAAACATGCCAGAAAAAAAGGTTTTACCTACAATTACAAACATAGTAGTTAATGATTTTGACTTGTTAACAAAATATTCTACTTTAACGCGATTACAAAGGGTAACGGCTTATTGCCTACGATTTATTAAAAACTCGAGATTATCGAACGCTAATCGATCAAGTGGGTTAGTTAGTGAAATTGAAAATGCAACTACTACTTTAGTCAGATTACTGCAAAGGCAATCATTTAGTGATGACCTCAAGCATTTAAAAAACCATGGAAGAGTAGCCAATACAAGCAAAATAATTTCTTTAAGTCCATTTCTGGATAACAAGGGTATAATCAGAGTCGGCGGTAGTGTTAAGGCTTCGTTAAAGTTTAATCGGAGTGGACTGTATTTTTAAAGAATTTTAAATTACCAGGCCTTCAAAGGGAAGACCCTACAAAGCACTGGGCCGCGACCCGTTCGGAAGTAAAACACACTGTTTACAATACAACTAATTTAATTTACACACTATAGCATTGTCTACAATAAAGGTACAAATTGGCGGGAAGGAGCCGACGCGCTCCGACCCTTAACGTACAACGCGTGTATTGCAAGTGTTGTTCAACAACTACAAAACTTTATGCGAAAGAAACTCCTACGACGCAAGGTCCTAGTGCGCGCGCAATTGCTTCTTACCGCGCTTTACATATTAAAATACAAGTGAGCTTAAGGCTCCGAAACACCGCCTCCTTTGGAACAACTGAGGGTGTTTCAACATTCCCAAAAAAAAAACATTGATTAAACTGGTTAAATATACTTAAGAACTAACATTTAAACAAGCGTTCTACTATCGATAACTAAACTATTACGGTAACAACTAAACAATGTTTAAACTTCACTACCCGAAGGCAAAACACACACTCGACGCACTGACCGTTTTATAATATTTTTATTTGCCAGGCGCAACGACACTGAACGCACGATATCGTCAGTATTGCTGTGGAGCTCCGCAACGCGTCCCAACAACCATTTTTGAGGAGGCAATCCATCCTCTTGAATGAGAACCACCGAATCAATTTTAATCGGTGGGCTTCGATGCTGAAACCACTTTGTTAAACGCTGCAACTCTGGAACCACTTCTCGACTCCAACGTTTCCAAAAGTGAGCCGCCAATTGTTGGGCTCGTTGATAAACTGACAACCTATTCTCGGCAACGTCTGTCAGGTCAGGGCTAGGCGTCGAATCCAAGGAACGCCCAATTAAAAAATGACCAGGAGTTAAAGGTTGCAGGTCATTTGGATCGGTAGATAGGTATGATAACGGACGTGAATTTAATACGGCCTCTATTAAGGTTAACGTAGTATAGAAATCCTCAAATACAAGTTTTGAGTCTCCTAGAATACGTTTCAAATGTCCCTTTACGGACTTTACCCCACTCTCCCAAATGCCTCCTTCATGAGGAGAACGAGGGTTAATAAATTCCCATTTTATTGAACGCAAACTCAGATAATCACATACAGTTTCTTTAAACTCTGTGTTCTTAAATAATTTTTGAAATTGGTCAAGACTATTTTTTGTTCCACGAAAATATGCAGCATTATCACTAGTGATAGCATACGCATAATTGAGGAAGGCTTCCGTAGTACAGGAAGTCATTAATTCTAAATGCATGAGTAGTATAGTAGGGCCGGTTCTGGATCACTCGGGTAAGATCGGTAAGAGATCGTGGAGTTTCGTTGCTATCGTTTTGTTTCGGATATGCTCGAGTTGCATTCGTATTTGGTAAGTCGAGATAGATCGTATTGGTGGTGGGGGAATTGCAAAACGTCGTGGGAGTTGTTTTGTTTCGGTTATGCTCGGTTCTTGGTCTGTCGGAGAAGTTCGTAGTGATGGTGGGGATGCTGTTGTGTGTATATGAAGGTGATATTTGTGAAGATTTAATATTAGTATTTTAATAACCTTTATTTGTTTTAATAAATTGAAAGAAGTTAAGATGGAATCATTTTTTGTAAACTTGAACGAAACTTCTCATTTGGTTCCTTATCTAAGTGCTAGAAGTCTATCAATAAATGAGCAGTATAAAATTAAGTGTTTTAGTAAACTCGATGGTAAATTTGGAGAGCAAGTGATTGTCGAATGCCAAGATTTTAAAGTACCTCTACCACAACGATTTATTAACAAGTTTTCGATTGAAGATATAAACCAAATTAATAGCTTGATTGGTTCGGGAAAAAACATCTATCTCGTGAGCCGAGGAGCTGTTGGTGAAACAACAAACATTGAATTTATTCAAAAATAAAATAACAGAGTTATAACGTATGACATGTAAATCTTTAAAAATGTAAAGTTGAAATAAACAATAAATGTCTGAATTAATGATACGTTTTTTATTTTACTATTGCAGCTTTTATCATACCTTAGTAGATATATTAGGCAGTAGGTGATAGTAGGGAAGAGAGAGAAAGTTTATAACATTTTGATTCGAATTAAATAATATATTTTAGTTTGATTTATTGTTATTTATGCAATACTGTTTTTGTTTATCCAGCTGTTGTGAGATTCATCAAAGCCTAACCATTTTACATACATTTTAGTACCTGTCTTTCGTAAAATTCTTTCAATTAAGTACGTATCCGGATGTTTAACTTTTTGTAATTCCATTTCATAAAAACCTCCTAAAATATTGTCCCCTTTTATGTCTTTTAGCAAATAGGTAGTTGGATTAGTTAGTTTAACTTTTCTAATTATAAAAATTTCATTAGACCAATTAGGAGTATACCCCTTTTCAAATGCATTCCTGTGTTTGCTAATTCTTACATGATCCCCCAACGAAAATTTGTTATTTTTGTTTGCTATTTTTATGTGTGAATATGCAGATTGTAAAATAGACTTTTCGTTGTTTTTGTTAACCATCGATGGTTAAACGTACTATAGTGATTAATATTATACTTTTTCATCAAGTTTTTGAATGTACTGTTGTAAAATTCTAATCCTTCGTCGGTTTGTATGTTTTTTGGTAAATGCTTTAAACGTGATAATATTTTTTCCATTGCGTCAGTAACATGTTTTGCATTTTTTAATTTTAAAGGAAGTGTCCATACATATTTCGAAAAACAATCAATTACAACAAGTATGTATTTAAATTGGTTGTTTTGTTTTGAAAACGAAATCATATCGACAAGATCAGCTTGTAATGTTTCATTAATACCTTTTATTATAACCCGACGTCTTTTGAAATTTCTTCGTGCAGGCTTATGCAATTCTAAAACTATATCTCTTTTTATAGAAGATGGAACAGATTTTTTTGTTGCTTTTCGTCTAGGCATTTTTACACTGAACCACTTTCTATTTTGACAGGACATTTAACTACTATTTCAACATATAACGTTTTCAAATATCTTATAGCAGTTTGATTTTCGTGATTGCGTACTTCAAACGATATCTTGTCTCCTAATTTAAGTCGACGATTAGTAACCTGCTCGCTTGTATAAGGTTTTCCATTTATCTTTAGTATAACGTTTTCAAGATCTATAGATAAATTATCAATTATACCATTTTCCAATGGGAATGAATAAGAACTTTTGTCTGACCATATCATATATTTATTATCTAAAAGTCTGTTAGTCTGAAATAATAAAATATGGTTGTAAAACATATTAGGCATTGTTTTATGTGTATCATTTCGTACTTTTTCAACAGATATTTGAGTATGTTTAATTATATGACGACCAAATTTATCTAAAGTCATTGTTTTATTCAATTATTTGCGCTTCACGTAGTTCTTCTATGATAGAAACAATTTCGTTTCGATGACCTGTATGGCCTGCTGTTTCAGATGCTACTAACAACCTCAACCTATCAACTAATTCGTTTACATCATCCCAATAAATATAATCAATACGACGATTGTTTACTTCTTTGAACATTCCTTTTCCTATTGTTTTTTTGAATCTTTTTGGTGTTTCCGAATACCCTGGCTGTACAAAATATAACGGAGCAATAATTGATTTATATTTGTCAGATCGTGTTCCTTGTATGTGACCATTAGGATCAAAGTTACTTCTGCAAGCATTACTAATATCTAAAATTTCTTTGTATATATGCAAATCTCCTTCAGTATATGTTACTGGAGTGTTTTTAAATAATAATTCATACAGTCCAGGGGTTCCATTGTATATTTTTCCATCTACTTTTATATCTGATCCAATAAACTCTACTGCTGATGTTCCTATAAAAAACTTTTCTTGAAAACTATCATGCCTTATTCCAGTTCTGTGATCAAACTGCCTTTTTTTATCATGAACCATAGCATCTATATATCTTCTAGGCAATTCATCAAACTCTGCTAAGTATTCATTATAGATATTGCTATCAAGAATGTTTTCTATATTTCGGTTACTTTCTTCTACCGAATGTTCAATTAAATCATCTAATTCGTAATCGTCTACCTCAACTGAAGGTTCTGAAATTATAACGTCTTCTTTTAAATTCGAAATTGTAGCAGCATTATGATCAAAAATATTTTGATCTTTTGGTTCATACAATTTTTCATCTTTAACGATTGAATTTTTTGAAGATTTGAAAGTTTTGTACTCCATGCTGGAATGGGAGTAGATTCCACAACAGTATTTTCGTGTTTTAGTTTTTTTGAGCTTAGATTTTGTTCATCTTTATTGTTAACAAAAGATAACTTTGTATTTTTAGCATTTAATTGATCTGAGATAGTTTCCAAACGTTTAGTTATAGGAAAAAATGCTTTGTCCTTTGTAATTTCGCCCTGCTTTAGTAATTCAAACTTTTTTTTTACTTCTTCTCTTTTTTTGATTAACCTTTTAGTTAATTCTTCTTCATTCGATAAATTTGATAAATTATGGTACGATTGCATTCTGGACGAATAATTTAACAAAAACAATTATCTGCAAACTGAATAGCTTACAAACATAGCAGAAATTTAACCAACACTAAACCACAAATAATTTATTGATCAGCTTGCAAACTAACCACATTCAATTTAAGTGGTTTGTAAAGCGGTTTGCGCACAAACCATAGATAAAATAAGCGGTTTGTTAAGGGGTTTTTAAGCAAATCACATTTAAAGTAGGCGGTTTGTAAAGCGGTTTGCGCACAAACTATAGCGGTTTTATTATTGTTAATCAAGCAAATTATATATAAACCATGCGGCGATTTGTTATAAATATATAATGAGAATAAATATGAGGATGTATTAATAACTTAATTAATATAATAGTTTATATAGTTTATAATTTTTTATTGCGGAATGGGTTGAATGAATGAATCAAATCCTTTTCTGTATCTGCCAGAATTAGTATCTCTTTCTTTATCGATAACTAAAAAACCATAATTTTCGTTCCAACAAAATGAAGACATCTTCTTAAAATCGTCAAATGTTAAATCGGTACTGACATTATCCTCATAAATATGATGTAGATTTAATACATCTTGTTTGAATACTATTATAAAGTTGGCATTATCTCGAATTAATTGTTTTGGAATGCGGCTATAGGTTTGACATAAGTAAAAACAATCTATGTTATTGTGACGACCCATGCTAAAATATTCTCTCATTAGATTTTGTTTATCACACGCCACATCATCAAAAATAAATACGGAATTGGATTTTGCTTTAGATGGTGGAGGTATGTTACTTTCTAAATTACTAAAAGAAAAATAATTTATACCCTCAATAGGCGTTAGCAATTTTTCTAAATATTGATATTTTGGTTGAAAAAGAGATTTAGAATAAACATAAACGTTTTTAAAACGCAATCCATTAATGTGTTCAATTAAGCTAACCATTACATTGGTTTTTCCACAATTTGATGGTCCAACAATAAGACAACGAATAGTTGATGGTAATAACTGACCGTGTCTCTTATAGGTTTCCATATTTTTATATCGTTATTTCCAACTTTTAGTGTCATTGGTTGTTGCACTATTCGCATTTTGATAAAAACTAAAAAAAACGTGTTTGTCAAACATATAAATATAACTAAATTTCAATTCAGTTAGTTAGTGCGTGTATCTCAGCTCATAAATAAATCCTAGACATGTTAATACAAAAGCCAATTATTAACCAACGACCTCAAAAAAAGAATAAATATCAGGGTAAAGGTCTTATAAATTCAGTTATTGATAAACTACCAGTTGAATTACACATTCCAAGATATAATTTTTGTGGACCGGGAACTAAACTTACAAAACGACTTGCAAGAGGACATCGAGGTATTAATAAATTAGATGAAGCTTGCAAGGAGCATGACATAGCTTATAACAATTATAAAAATATAGAAAGTAGACATAAAGCTGACGGTTTATTATTAGAAAAAGCTAAAAAGAGATTGTATTCTACCGATTCGTCATTAGGAGAAAAATTAGCTGCGTTGGGTGTAACAGCTGCTATGAAAGCTAAAATAAAACTTGGTATGAGTTATCAATCTGGCACTAAACGACTTCGTATAAAAACAAGGAGTGCAAAAAGAAAGCATGGTAATGGATTAAAATTCCAGGATTTAATAAAAAGTGCTAAATCTGCATTGAAAAAAAAAATTTCTAAACGCTAAAGATGCTCTCAGTACGGCAATTACTGCTGTAAAGTCATTAAAAGGACGAAAAAAAGTAAAACCTGTTCGTGTAATACCAGTGCCAAAGGTTGGTGGGTTTTTGCCGCTAATCCCTATTTTGCTGCTCTTGGTGCATTAGGATCGCTAGGTGGCGGCGCCGCTGCTATTGCAAAAACAGTAATTGCGGCAAAAGATGCCAAAGAAAAACTTAAAGAAAACCAAAGACATAATCAAACTATGGAAGCAATAGCACTAAATAAATCTGGAAACGGATTATATTTACAACCATATAAAAAGGATTTGGTCTTTTTTAGGACGGCGAAAAACACAAAAACTTACGATAAAACTTCCAAAACGAGCGCTCACTAACATAGATTTATATAAGTATGCAAAAAATTAAAAATAAGAAACTTTCGAGGAGTATTTATGAAAGATGAACTACCTAAATCCGGAGTAAGTGCCATTGAATGTGGTATAATAAATTTGGATAATAAAAATGGAGCTGGAACACATTGGACAGCTTATAAAAAGATTGGTACACGCGCAGTATATTTTGATAGTTTTGGAAACATACAACCTCCGTTGGAATTAACTAAATACTTAAAGAGTAACGGTCCTTGTAATATAATCTACAATCACAATCATTTTCAATCTTTTAATACTGTCAACTGTGGACATTTGTGTTTAAAATTTTTATATAATTATAATCACGATAGGTTTCTCGGTGGCGCATCTAGGGAGATGTTTGCTTTGTAACCGAGAAGCCCCGGGTTCAAATCCGAGTTTTAAGGTTTCAGGTAATAAGATTCAAACACCATTGAGTAGTAGAGTTTATGCTTAACATTTAAGATTACTATATAATCCTGATACATTTGAGTTAACAGTTTAGTGAGCTACAAGCAGTATAATGTCTTCCACATTTACCTTGACTGGAGCGGAATCCATTCTTTCTAGTAAGTATTATCCTCCTATCATATTAGAAGATGAAGATTATGTTTTGGGTTTGATAAATTTAGAAACGTTTAATTCAATCATGAATATAGACAGCTCTAATAATAAATGTCATTTTATACTTCAAAATGGCACAGAACTCTGTATTGCAATTCCTGAAGGTTCTTATGAAATTGATGATTTGAATAATTATTTAAGTGAACAACTTTTAAAATACCCCGTGTACGAAAACAAAGATACACATGAATCTCAGTCTGCTCCTACAATAACCATAAAAGGAAATAATAATACTTTACGATCTGAACTTATATGCACTTTAGATATTGATTTCTCTAAGAAAGGTTCCATCAGTAGTTTATTGGGTTTCAAACCTAAAATCCTGAAAGCAAATAGAAGAAACACATCAGATTTTCCTTGTAAAATTTTTAAATTAAACGCGTTATGCGTAGAATGCAATATCGTCACCAGTTCATTCAGAAACGGCGAGCCAGTACATGTGATTCATGAGTTTTTTCCTACAGTCCCACCAGGATATAAAATTATAGAAACTCCGACTAACGTAATTTATTTACCGATTAACACGAAGCAAATAGACGAAATTACTATAAAAATAACGGATCAAGATCAAAATTTAGTCGATTTTAGAGGAGAGGTAATAACGGTTAGGTTGCATCTTAAAAAATACAATAAATCATTATAATGGGAATCGTGTTTAATAAAAATAAAAATTGGAGTAAACATATTAATATTACCAAGACAATAAAAAAGTATATAAATCCGAAAAAGAAAGCTAAACTGTTCAGTCGGTCTGGTAAAACCAATCGCTTAACACAAAAGAATAAAAAATTTCTCGAATCTTTAGGACTAATATTACGAACGTAAAAATGAATTATGAAATTTTAAAAGTAAACGAACCACCAATTTTGATACCACAATAGCATATGCAGAAAAACGAAGTCATCCACCTTATGCATCAAGTTCCTTTAACAACAACGATGAAATCAGAATTCCTATACAACAACAAGAATTATATACGTTACCTTGGTATAGCTCTCTTCATGTACAAGGAAAAGTAGAAGCATATGATGATAAAAACGCAAAGATTCAAACGCCCAATATTCACTTTGTTAATATGGGTATCTTATTTTTGTTTGACGAGATTCGTTTGGAAATTTCTGGAGAAGTTATCGATCGCGTTAGAAATCCGGGAATTATGTCTGTTTTAAAAGGTTATGTGTCATACAATACAGAAGAAAGCAAAGCTCTTGAAAACGGTGGTTGGTTTCCAATAGGCAATTCAAGATTATTAGATATATCTTCAGGAAATTTTGATGCGGTTATACCTCTTCGAATGATTTTAGGATCGTGCGAAGATTTTAAAAAGGTAGTGATCAATTGTAGACAAGAATTGGTGTTGCTTCGCAGTAATACCGATAATAACGCTTTAATAGTTGATGACAATATAAAAACTATCAAAGTTCAGCTACATAAGGTTACTTGGCAAGTTCCACACATATCTGTTTCAATTAAAGAACAATTAAAACTGCTCGATATTATTAAAAGTGCAAGAGAATTATACATTCCATTCAGAAGTAGAGAATTACACGAATATCCATCATTACCACAAACACAAAAACATACGTGGGCTATTAAGTCATCAATAGAAAAGCCTCAATGTATAATCTTTGGTTTTCAGACCGATAGAAAAATCAAATAAATAAAGACTGCAGTCGCTTTGATCATTGCAATTTGACTAATATTAAAGTTTTTCTTAATGATGCAGTATATCCTTACGACAATTTAAATTTAAATTTTACAAAAAACCAGTATGCTTTGTTGTATGAACTATTTACCGAATTTCAAAGTTCATTCCTTTACAAAGATAGCGAGCCGATATTCACGCCAGAAGAATTCAAAAGATATGCCCCAATCGCAGTTATAGACTGTTCTAAGCAAAAGGAGGAATTAAAAAGAGGTCCTATAGATATCAAAATTGAATTTGAAACAAATGTAAATATTCCTGATAAAACAACCGCATATTGTTTAATACTTCACGATAGGATTGTAAAATATGTGCCAATAAAAAATATTATATCATTAGTATAGTGAATCATATATGTAAATTTTATGTATTATTATTTAAGGATATTGCGATAAGTAGTAGAAATAGGATGTATATCAAAAGGTTTAAAATAAAACAAAATATAAATAATAGTTTTTTTATTGTTATTAATGTGTAATTAACATTAGATAAGATAACGTTTCTTTGTAATCTTCTAAATTAGTGGAAGGCGATTTTGCCGAATCTGGACCAGATGTCCAACCTAATACAGCATCTGGATTATGTGTTCCTTTACTTATATTCTTCTGTATCCACAACAATATTTCCGCATGTTTTTCGTTTTCTGAAGGATTAAATTTAAAACATATGTTTCGACAGATAAGAGCGGTAATAAATTTTTTTAGAATTTGAACATCAGCAAGGTATGATGCATTGCAAATGCATTCGTCTATACATGATTTAATATCTTTATGATTTTTTAAAATATTTTGTACAGGATAGTTTAAATGACAAGCATTGATAATGTTAAAGTTAGATAGTAACTTCAAAATATACAATTTGAATGAAATATTGCGCTCTAAACTATGTAGAACTAATATATCATCTAGTTTATTTAAATTTACCGATTCACATTTTTCTGTTTTGCAAATAGACACAATGTTGTTGACATAATTGTCTAGGCTTCGTCTCTTGTCCAAAAGTTGACACAAGTCATCCACTCTTAATTTATTTCCATACAACGCGGCAAAAGAAATAATATCGCTTGGAACAACAAAGTTTTCTTTCTTCAACAAAAATGCTAGAGTTTCTTTTGCAGAATCTGTTACATTAAAACGAATTGCATTTTTAAGATATTTTTCGTAAACTTTTTCTTTAGCTTGTTGTGCTTCTAAAGCAATTTGTAAGCCGACATCCATCATAGTAATGTTGTAACCCTTCGAATCACAACTGAACGTATGAAATTAAGATTTTACACTCAACGGTTTTATAATTTAATCCCCTCCAAACGGTTGATATAGATACCCCCACGGTCTTGTATCGGTACTATCAAAACTGAGCATGCGTTTGTCATCATAAGGACTAAGAACAATTTTACTTTGTTTAACTGAAAAGACATTGTGTTGTTTAGATCTAATAAGTCGTTGATCTGCTTCAAAAATTTTTTTATCAAATAAACATTTTTTATAATCTTCAAAGGTAATTGATTTGATAGAAGATTTTTTAGATCCCTTAGATTTTTTTATTAATTTTTTAGTAAACTCGTCATCAACAATGTAAGAGTACATCTTTGATCTAAGCCCTACAAATTCAAGCATTATCTTTCCATTATTTTCATCTTTCATTAATCCCGGTTGTTTTTTGTTTTTCAGTTGTATTTGATAAATGTTTTTAATGTCATAATCAGAAGTGTCAAAACGATGACTGTCTTGTTTAATATACTCATAGATGTTTATATTTTTAAAGCTATAAATTAAACTATCGGTGTCTGTATATAACAATTTGACGTTTTCTCCAAACGTCTTTATAACGTAGTCATAATGAAATTCGTATAAAAAATTTTTGAAATATCTAATATGCTAAATCCCACATAAATAGGTTTATTCATACATATTTCTAATTTGTTCATTTCTACTATAACCATATCTTCATCAAATACAACTGAGCTGTGAAAATTTGGTTTCGAGATAAGAGATCGCACTCCCCATCGTCCGTCCCATTTTGTTACTAAGCGGATATCTTTATGCTTTCTAACATTTTCCATGCATTTGCCGTAAATCGCATTAATCATTAATTTATAAAAATCTTTCTCGAAATCATTTTTAGATTGTTGACGTAATTTTGTATTTAAATCTATGTATTGTTTTAACCAAGGAGATTGATGAAATTTGAGCACTCTATGCACTTTTTTTAATTGCATACCTAATCTTAAATACATTTTTAAGTTTCTATAGTGAACGATATATCGTTTGTTTCGAAACAAAGTTAATAACAATTTTTAAGTTTAGTTTTTGAAGTCGGAGGAACCATATGTTCAGGTGCCAATGGCAAATCGCTATGTAAATTATGTAACTGAATTGGATAAGTTAAATCACATTCAACGATATATCCAACGAAAAAGTCATCAGGAGTATTTAAAATTTCTTTAACATCAAAATTTTCCATAAATTCAAAATTTCCGTATGGTAAATATTGAGACATGGTCGCTCCATATAAGTTATTTACATCAAAATACATTAAATACGTACTATCTTTAGTAGAATCAATACCATTTTTCATATATTTATTATTTGCTTTAGCGTATCTATTGGAACATTGAGAAACGCCTCCTCTAATTCCTTGCTCAACGAACATAACCATATCAATATCGGTGAGAAGTTCTAATGAAATGTTTGTAGTTTTTAACATAGCATCAAACGTTAATCCGGGGGCAGTGTAATAGTGTAACGGATCTAAAGTATATGTTTTTAAACAAGTTTCGCGAAAAGTTTCAAACACGTCAGCTAGTAAAAGTACATCCGTTTTTAAGTACAAATCAGAATATTCGCCTATATTTCGAATTCCAAGTACTTTCCAAACATTTACAGCATGAGCATAATCTTCATCGCTAATATTTTCATCATTTAACTGACTATAGAAATCTTCTTTACGTGGTAAACACGTTTCTTCTAACTTTATCCAAGAATCTACATAATCGTAAGGAAATATTCCTTTCTTGTTTAATAAACGAAATTCTTCTTCAGTATTACAATAAAACTTTGTAATCTTTTTTTGATCGTCTAACAAATTAGAAGAAAGACGATCTAAGCTTTGCGACATAAAACGGAAAGAATCTATAAACCTAAGAGAAATATTTGTATTTGGTATCGATTTCGTAAAAGAAATATATTTTTCTTTATTTATTGGCAATAGTTTAACGTTTCCTTCAAATAATGTGGTTAGTTTTTAATGATAAAGTGTGCGTCATATCCACTCATGTTATGAAATACTACAGGTATACAGTGTTCATCTTTATAGTTTAAATTGCAAGTCTGGTGAGCGGCTCCCTAAACATCCCTGTTTGATGGTTATGATCTCGAACTCTAACTTGATCATCATTAAAAGGTTGTTTACATATGTGACATACTTTAGAAATTAAGAAACTTTGATGTTGTTGATAATTCAGTTTTCCCATCGGAACAATCGTATTAAGTTGTTCATAACACATATCAACAATATTTTTTAATTCACGTACAAACCAATCGATGCAATCGATTCCTCGATACGTGCAAAATTTTGATAAAGTATTATCGTATGAACATTTTAAGTAATATGCTATACTAAACGGTATATGTTTTTGATATGATTTCGATTTAGTGTGTAAATTTGAGTTTGCATCGTTGCACTTTTCTAGAATACATTCCAAATCAGCATAAATAGCAAAAGGAACTTTTTCTTGATAACGATAATTTTTAAATGATAAGTATTTCTCAGATTGTTTAGGCAATCGCACACAACATTTATTAGATTTCATACAGTAAGTTTTATGTTTTTCGAGTATGTCCCGAGTTCTAAAGTAATTTAAACATCGTTCACAAATAAAAATCTTATGATTACGAGTCGATAGTTGTTTTGATAAAAGCGCGGACAAATTTTTGATCCAAGTAAAATGAAATAGTAGCTGTTCTTCAGATACATCGTTTATGTTCACCTGTGGTTTGGAGCTCAAAGGAAGCATAAGTAGATTTATGACTTTAACATTTGTTTCGGAAATAGAACTAAGAGAACAAGGTAAAATTTTTTTGTTCTCTATGCAAAACAAATTAATGGATAGTTTGTTAAGTTTTTCAAATGTTCTTATGTCTTTTATAGTTATAGGAAATTTAATACCATCACAATTTAAAACATTATGAAAATGCGGATACGACGATAGTCTATTAGAATTTATCTTGGCGGGGTATAAAGCAGATACTACAGACCAAAGAAAACAGTATGGATCGTCGTTCTTAACATTTACAACAGCGTGTTTCGTTTTTATATAGTTCGGAACCGATACAAAAGTGGAATAACCTACTTTAAGAGGATCATATTTGTTAACATTTACTTTAAGTCCCAAAAGTTCGTGTAAAGCCCAGCCGCTGTCTTTTTCCGCAAATTCTTCTAATTTTGTTGCAAGTTTATCAAACACATGTACTTGATACCACCGTTTTAAATTAGTAGTACGATCGATAACGTTATTTTTAGTACAAAACGTTTTTAAATCTACTTTTACTTTAAGAAGAGATTCTTTAAGACATTTTTTAATTTTTATATTAAAACATTTAAAAGATTTTTGCATTATTTTATTTATCATTTACAAAAATTACCATGCTGACAAACGATTTGAAGTTATATTTTTAAGAAAGAAAAAAAACTATTTGCTTTCACAAATTTTCATTATTTCGCAAATGTTTAAGTAAAAAACATTTCAAATTACAGATACATTGTCTATATTCGGTTGACAGCTTTGTTACGAGTATACCTACATTTCATTATTTATTTCCATTTTATTTCAATTTTGCTAATTCAAAATGGCCAATAACAAAGAAAAGGATACTAAACGTTTAATTGCTAAACTTGAATTGTTATTGGGTGAATTAAATGATTTCACTGAATTTACAAAGGTTGTTCAACCCGAAGAAACGGACCCATTTATATGGGAACAATTAGCGTTCAGGCTGGATCAAATAAAACTTATCCCCACGGAATACCGTGCATTATCTGCAGATGCCACAATAATATCTTTAAGCAGTGAAAATATACTGTCATTTTCAGATTTTCAATCAAATTACTTTCGTGCAGTTGCACAAGCTTCATTGTTATTAAAAAATAAAGATAAAGAGCAGCAAAATATCGCTGATCAATCAGGTAGCGGTCTTAATTCCAGCTTTATAAATCATAATTCAAATGCAAAACTGCCTGTACTGAACATTCCAGTATTTTCAGGCCATTACACTGATTGGTGCAGTTTTTTCGAATCTTTTTCAGCTTTAGTAGATAACAACTCTAAATTATCAGAGGTAGAAAAATTTTATTATTTACAGAACTCTCTAAAAAATTCTGCCAAGGATATCGTTCAGGAGTTAGGTGCTACGGCGGCAAATTATCAAATAGCTTTAAATATGCTCAAAGAACGCTACCACAACAAAAAATTAATAATATTTTCCCATTTGGAAGCGATCTTTGAAACTCAAAAAATAAACAAAGAATCCTCCAATGAGCTTAGAAAATTACATGATAACATTACGCGTCACCTTCGCGCGTTAGACAATTTCAAATTAAGTGACCAGCAATTCAAAGCTGCAGTTATCGCTTACATAATTCGAGCAAAGGTTGACCCGCTTACAGCTTCTGAATACAGTAAATTTAAAATTAAAAATATCCCTACTATTGAAGAAACGCATAAGTTTCTTACTTCCAGGTGCGAAATCTTGGAAGATGTTTTGCCAAATTCCGCTAAGATTCATACAAATCAAGCCGGAAATTCGAATAATAACAAAAATAAATTCCAAGGCAACAAAGGTAATATCAAACAATCATTCATGGTCGCAAACAACGGT
The DNA here is from genome assembly GCA_035610365.1 of Aquatica leii. Lineage (NCBI taxonomy): Eukaryota > Metazoa > Arthropoda > Insecta > Coleoptera > Lampyridae > Aquatica > Aquatica leii. The sequence continues at coordinate 108,890,847 of CM069432.1, forward strand.
AATTATTCTTGCACCTTATGCAGAGAAAATCATTTGATTTATGCATGCCCTAAATTTTTAGCTTTCACTGTACAGCAAAGGTTTGACAAAACCAATGAATTAAAAATTTGCAAAAATTGCTTAAAACATAGCAATCAGTCAAGGTGCACTTCAAAATCTAAATGTAAACACTGTCAAAGGGCACATAATAGTCTTTTATGTTTTACAAAGTGTTCCAATCCCGAACCTACGCCAAATATTAATGAGGTTCAATCAAATGAGTACAGTGCTTCTTCTGCTTCAAATGCTTCACATTCCGAAACTACCTTAGCTTGTGCAAGTGTGCACACAAATCAAGTTTTACTCTCCACGGCAATTGTTAAAGTAAAAACTAATGACAATAAATGGATTCATGCTAGGTGTCTTTTGGATTCAGGATCACAATCCAATTTCATTTCCAGTGATCTCTTATCTAAACTAAAGCGTACTCCCACTGCGGTAAACATATCAGTAATCGGTATAAATGCGAGTGCTTCCCAATTAACGGGCGCTGTAACAATTAAAATTGCATCCTTGCATAATAACTTTGAAACTGAACTTTCTTGTTTAGTTATTAAAAAAATTACAGAAAACCTTCCAATAAAGAGTTTCAGCAATTCAAACATTGCCATTCCATCTAATATTAAATTAGCTGATGACAAATTTCATAAATCAGCCCCAGTGGATGTTCTACTTGGCGCGAGTCATTTTTACACTTTAATGTGCATAGGTCAAGTTTCATTAGGTAAGCACAAACCAATCTTGCAGAAAACTCTTCTTGGCTGGGTAATATCGGGTACTCTTGTTTCTCAAACTAATCATCCAAACACTAATTCAGATGCCAACGTATTTTATGCGAACTGTGCTACTAGCAACTCCTTTCTAAACTCTGATGACCTCCTTCATGATTCGATCACCAAGTTTTGGCAGACTGAAACGATTGAACCCAAAAGCAAATTCTCATTGTTATCTAGAGAAGAGAAATTTTGTGAAACTCATTTCGCTAAGACTATCTCTCATGACCAAGACGGAAAACTCGTCGTATCCATTCCATTCAATTGCAAGGTTTCTCAATTGGGCGATTCCAAACAGCGACCCTTAGATCGTTTTTATAATCTAGAGAAGAAATTGTCTAAGGATGATTTTCTTCGCGAACAATATTCTAAATTCATACGCGAATATGTTGAATTAGGTCATGCCACTAAAATTTCCAGTGAAGACGAAGACGCATCAACAAACAATCGTAGAGTCGTTATTTCAACACTTGATGGCAACTTGTGCATTAACAGTATACCAAGGTTTTTCCTTCCACATCATGCCGTGATTAAGTCAAATTCCCTTACCACAAAATTACGTGTAGTATTTGATGGCAGTGCCAAATCTGATACAAATATCTCCATAAACGATGCTCAAATTGTTGGCCCAATGCTTCAAGATGATCTTTTTTCTATTTTGCTGCGGTTTCGCCAACACAAAATTGCACTCACTGGCGACTGCGAAAAAATGTACAGAATGATAAATATTCAGCCACAATTAAGAAAATTCCAATGCATTTTTGGCGTGATCAACCAAACGATCCCATCGATACTTATCAGTTAAATACCGTTACTTACGGTACAGCTTCCGCCAGTTATCTGGCTACTAAAAGTTTACAATATTTAGCCAATCAATACCAAGAAACATTCCCAAAAACTTCCAATGTTCTTAGATCCTGTTTTTATATGAACGATTTACTTTACACTGCGGAAACAGTACAAGAAATTCTTCAGGTAAAGGACGAATTAACCCAAATTCTTTCATCTGTCGGCATACCCTTAAGAAAATTTTTATCCAATGTTCCAGAAGTCTTGGAAGGTTCTTCTAATTCCGATACTTCTCTTTTAAGTATTCCACTTGGCGAACGGTCCAATGCAAAGGCACTTGGTCTTTCTTGGAATGCCATATCAGATACCATTTATTACTCTATTACATTTAAAAACACTGGTCCTTCTAATTCCAAGAGAACCATACTTTCAATGGTATCTCAGTGCTTTGACCCCCTTGGGCTTCTATCTCCGGTTATAATCACCGGAAAGATTCTGATACAAAAATTATGGGAACTGAAGCTTACCTGGGACGAATCTGTACCACACATTATCAACTCCGAATGGAATCAATTTCAAAATCAGTTAACTCTTTTGCGTGACTTGCAAATTCCTCGATGTGTCATTCCGATGTCATCCAATAAAGTAGAACTTCATGGTTTCTCGGACAGTAGTTCCACTGCTTATGGTGCTTGTATTTATGTAAGGTGTCGGAATGCTGGTGAATGTTCTTCTCGGCTACTATGTTCAAAATCGCGTGTAGCTCCCTTACGCATAATCTCAATACCACGATTGGAGTTATGTGCAGCGGTTCTTTTAGCGGAACTAATGCAAAGAGTAGCACTCTCATTAAGTGTAGATACCAGTCAGATATTTCTCTGGACCGATTCAACTGTGGTTCTAAACTGGATAAACTCTGCAGCTAACAGATATAAAACATTTATTGCAAATCGAATAGCGTCAATACAAGAACAATTTGATAGCCGTTATTGGCACCATGTTAAATCCGAGGAAAATCCTGCCGACCTCGTATCGAGAGGCATTTCAGCGTCTAACATTTTAATTAATTGTCTGTGGTGGAACGGGCCTGAATTCTTATCTTCTACAGACGAATTTTGGAAAAATACTTATTTCTCTCCTAATCCCGAAACTTCAGAATGTAAATCGAGTTTTACGGCAGCGATACAGCCAAGCACAGATACGGAAAAAATTGATTTATTTAAAAAATTTTCTTCATTTTCCAAATTACAAAGAGTATTAGCTTACGTGAATAGATTTATTTCCAATTGTAAGGTTTCGTTGGTTTTCCGCATTTTCGGCTCCTTAACTACTGGCGAACTACAGCATTCTTCAAATATTCTAGTGAAAATCTGACAACGCGAATCTTTTCCAAATGAAATTAAGCAATTGCTTGCAAAAAATAAACTAAAGGCAAAATCAAATATATTGTCTTTAAATCCGTTTTTGGATAAATTTCAATTATTGAGAGTAGGAGGGCGAATTAGAAACTCTGAATACAAATTTGAGAAAAAACACCCCTTGCTGCTTCCAAGCAATCATGCCTTAACACGGTTAATTATGAAACACTATCATATTACTTTATTACACTGTGGCCCTCAACAATTATTGGCCTGCGTTCGTGAAATATATTGGCCTATTTCAGGTAAAGGTTGCGCCAAGCTTACAATCAGAAACTGCGTAAGATGTTTTAAGGTTAGTCCCGTTTCCAATAATCCCTTAATGGGAGACCTGCCTCCTGAACGTTTGGAGGCAAACTCACCGGTATTTCATAATACTGGCCTTGACTATGCTGGTCCAATTTTTATTAAGGACAAGAAAACGCGAGGTTACAAGCTTATTAAAGCATACATATGTTTATTTGTCTGTCTAGTTACTAAGGCTGTTCACTTAGAACTTGTCACAGAGCTCTCAACTGATGCCTTTTTGTCCAGCCTAAAGCGCTTTATAGGACGTAGAGGTAAACCTCACACTTTATTTAGTGACAACGCGAAAAATTTTGTGGGGGCAAATAACCAATTAAAGGATTGGTACAAATTTGTACAGCACCCTGACACTCAGGATTCTATAAGTTCAAATTTAAGTCAGCAAGGTATACGATGGAAATTCATTACTCCCAGAGCACCTCATCAAGGTGGCATGTGGGAAAGCGGTATTAAATCCACTAAACTTCACTTAAAAAAGATATTAGGTAATACCAATTTAAATTATGAGGATTTCAATACAGTTTTAATCCAGGTCGAATCAGTCCTAAACTCCCGACCATTGTCATCAATGTCCTCAGATTCAAACGATCTGAACCCTTTGACACCTGGTCATTTCCTAATTGGTAGATCCTTTCAAACCATACCAGAGCCTTGTCTATTAGACTTGAAAGAAAACCGCCTGTCTCTGTACCAACGTGCACAATGCTTAGTTCAACACTTTTGGAAACGTTGGAATATTGAAGTTGTTCCAGATTTACAGCGAAGAACCAAATGGTTTCAAAACATGCAAGATTTACTCAAAATCGATTCTCTGGTAATCATCCGAGAAGACAACCAACCTCCTCTATCTTGGAGTCTTGGTAAGGTCGTCGAGATACACAGAGCTCCCGATGGTATCATCAGATCAGCAACAGTGAGAGTGTCAGGTGGAAATACGTTAAAGCGCGTAGTGCATAAATTGTGTGTGTTACCAATTACTTAACGCGTAGTGAAAACAGCATTTAAAGAGTTTGCTCTTCTTACAAGTATTGTGGTCTTTACTCTATGTTACCCTGTTGAAAAACATAGTTTTTCAAGGCCGCCGGTTATGTTGTTAATTTAGAATAAGTTTTATACAATTATGTAAATATTGTTAGAAAAGTTTTTTCATTATTTCATTTTATTCTTTTGCGCCTGCTCTAGCCTTTACTTCATTGCTGGGGTGGGATATACCTGAAACAGGTCCCCTTTGTGAGTTAACCCGCACTTTTAGCTTTCAATTTCAACAGTCGTGTTTAAAAAATGTAATAGCATAAGTAATTAAGTTAAATTCATGTATTTTAAGACAATAATAAAAAGTGTGTTTGTGTAATAAATTGTTTTACGTAAATGTAGCCTTACAACTACATTAGTAAAAAAAGAAAGGTGTAGCTCGAACCAGCTACCATCAGAGCTATCGAGGTTTTGTTACTACAATTTTCCAATTCAAAAACATAGCTTACATCAATTTTCTAGGACGACTAATGTATAGAACATGTAAAAGTATTATGAGTTTTACCCTTCGCTTTATGTATATTCTATGTAAGTAAATAATGTATGATAAACACAATTTTTATATAAATTTTTAATGTCTGATAATATACAAAATTTATATAATCCTTATATAAGGGAGAGGTTTAAAATACGTATTAATAATTAATTAAATATATTAATTAATTTTCATACGCATGTCTTAGAAGCCGATAAATAATTGAAATAAAATATCAGTTGACACATGTATGGCCGCTTTAAACCCTTGATACTCTACATAACGTAAAATTCAGCCGACAGTACTCCTGTTCATAAGAATTAGGTACTCTAAGTACCTAAAGCTAAAAATAGATACTTACGTTTGTGAATATAGAAACTTCTTTTTTATATACATTTTAAACCCATACTTAAATTAAAAATAATGTCACCTCCATATAATTTGTAAATCTTAGATATTTATTTATGGTATTAGCAGGCAAATACAGTTAAAAAACTAACACTAAGTAACTAATAGTATAAGAAGTATTTTCATTATTTATTTGATTTCATTTGCAGCTTCGCCAAACAGAACGCTCGCAATCACCTCGAACTCATCGGTGATGTCCTTATATGTATTCTTGATTACACCCGTAAAAAACCACGTTCGCTAGATTAAAGTAATATTGATTGACTGATTGATTTTAAAATAATGATAGTTAGAAATCATCACATAAAATCTGGGATCTTTCTCAAAAACATATATTTTCCGGAAATCCCTGAAGATAATTTCGTTTTTTAGCGGAATATGAAAGGTTATAAAATAGTGCAACTTTTCTCTAATTAAACCAACCTCTTATCTCTTACCGTTTGAGAGATCCCCATGGTGGCCCTCGAATTGGTTGTAACCCTGTATAAGTGAAACGATCTTTAGTAATGTTAACAAATCTGTATATTTTAATGCGACTTCAAAGATTTAAACCTAATAATGTATTCATAAATTGGTGTAATTTTTAATGTTTTTAAAAAACAATTCCTTTTTTATTAAAATTTTTCAAATTCAAGTATAAATGTTAATTAAAAAAATTGTTGTATTCCTTTTATATAACGTCGTAATGTGGTTTGCGTTGTAAACTTGAATATAATTCCCGATTCATAATTCATTGGCATCTTATTTAAACTCAAAAACCATCAGGTCATTATCAAATAGTTAATTTTTTTTTTACAAAGAAGTAAGTTAGTTTAATTAAATTATAACATTGTTATTTTTTTTATAGTCTTAAAAAAGATACTGTTTATTTATAGAAGTTCGGTAATTTTCTAAGAATTAATAAATAAATCCTAATCCTATTCAAATTAATCCTAACAAAATATATGGGGGATTAATATGAATACGATTAATACAAACATTACTTACCCCTTAGCTTATCAAACAAGATTCAAAAAATAATAATAAAAAGAACACTAAACAAAATGGACTTAAAACACCGAATAAATAAAAACAAGAGTAATAAATGTTCAGTTTCAACAACAAATTGCAACTGCATGTAAATAGTAAATAAGAAATAATGTTGAAATGGAAAGTTTTTGCAGATGAGAGAGGTAGTTTTGTAAAATACAGCACATTGCTTAAATCCTATTGTTCTCTCACGTGCAAGACAGCCATCGTAAAATTTTTAGGAAACCTAATTGCAGCGGTTGCTTTGACATTGTACATATTTCTAAGAATGGCTTAATTCGACGATTTGAGATAGTTTCATACATTTCTAAACGAATGATATTCCAAAAATCAATAACATAATCTGATTTATTTTAATAATTTGTATATTCATTGTTTAGTCAAAACATGCTTGCTAGAAATAGCACAAAGTTTACTTTTTTTTTGTTAAACATTTCCATATACGTGTGATTACTTTTAACGATTCTTGCTACCTCTGAATGGTGCTGTTAAATTCTATTGTTAAATGTTCTTTATTATTCTGTAGGGAAATTTCTGTTATTTTTAAATTTAGCGCGGCAACTACTCCATCTTGTCCTAAATAAGCATGCGCCAGTTAAGTGGTACAAGCGCGTTTTGTTTGAGGAAGCAGTCGGTCGGCAATACTCTTATCGTTTAGATGTAAGAGTGCCGAGGTTTTTGTGTTTATTGTTAATTATATTTTTTATGTAATAAAGTGTTTTTTTTTGGTGTGCAACTTAAACTGTTTTAGTTATAATACCCTACAATTCCAAATAATATTTTTTAATTTTTTGAAGTTTAATAGTCATGAAACCCCGATATCTTTTTTATTCGTAATATCGTTGTCGGTGAATACTGTTTTTAAGTATTTTAGGATAAATCAAGGACAAAATAAGATCATTTTCGAAGAACTGTAAATTTTTAAGCCAAAAAGGTTGTTGTTATTCAATTTCAGCTAAACAGCAACAACCACAGCGTGGCAAATATATGTATAAGAATAGTATGCCAATTTATGTATATTTATACCTGATTTTTTTTCAATAAAGATATACGTCTTATTAACTTTTTGGAAAAGTTAATCGTGGAGAAAATTAACTTGTTCTCTCCATTCTAAGCCCGTCCTTGAAATTAAAATAATACTGATACAAATTAGAAAATTGGTCCAATAAAACTACCTTTTAAAACTAATGGTCTGATAAAAATTGCCAAACAAGTAACATAATGTAATTAATGAGCTCTGGTATAAGATAGGTAAATAAAATGATGTAACAAGTTATAATTGGCGTTTAACAGGTACTGCATATAATGTATATGTTAAGTAAATGTAATCTGATTTACATCTACAATACGTCCTTATAATCATAAATTTTGCTATATGAACAGTATATACCTTTTTCATATTAAATATATATAAATATTCTCATGTTTTTAATACGTATGATTTTTCAAATAAGAAATATGTTACCCTTAATATGTACGATTTATGTAAACTCTTGTATGTAATATACATGTTTATTTATATTAACTTATATATTTCTTATATATAAACCCAAATGTAAAATAGATGTTATTTTCATAAGGAAGACTGATATATTCTAGATGTAAAAAGGCTTATGTATGACTATTTCTTTAAATTTTACATATATTTTATAGAAAATTTATATGTATGTTTGCTGGGACGGTTTGAACTTCGTCGGTGCTAATAATTATTTAAAAAATCAGAAAAGAATCATCCTAGAACTTACAAACGATATCTGTGTTAAAAATTATTTATTACAGAATCAGATAAGGTGGCACTTTATCCCACCCAGAGCTTCTCATTTTGGCGGGTTGTGGAAAGTTTCAATAAAATCGGTAAAGGGTCATTTAACTAGAGTCGTTAGCAATGCACATCTTACCTACGAGCAATTTTATACTGTGTTAACACAAGTTGAGGCCGTTTTGAATTCTCGTCCCATCTCTCCAATGTCAAATGATCCGAGCGATAGTGAACCACTCACTCCTGGACATTTTCTTGTTGGCTCAAGTTTAAATACAGTTGTCGAAACACAAGTGGAAGGTAGTTTATCATCCAGACTCTCTAAGTATCGGCAAATGCAGAAAACAATTCAACATTTTTGGAAACGTTGGAGTTTAGAGTATTTACATAATCTGCAGCAGCGTACCAAATGGATGATACAAGATCCGCAAGTCATAAAGCCTGGGCTCATGGTGTTGTTAAAGGATGATAACACTCACCCAATGCAATGGAAATGTGGTCGCATTTTAGACGTCCATCCTGGAAAAGACAAAATAGTTCGGGTAGTCACAGTGAAAACGCGAGATAACATTCTCAAACGTGCCGTGTCTAAAATCTGTGTTTTACCAATAGACAATTAGAATTAGAATTAAGTATAACCTTATTGTTAATTTTTGAAGGACTAAACTCTTTAAGGCGGACGGTATATGTTTAGATTTAAGACTAATGTGCGCGCAAAGTTACTGGTAGGAGAGAGTGCTATTTAGGGGTAGTTTTAAGTTAAAGTTTTTACATAGTAGAGTAACGACAGTTCCAGTAGCATTTTAGTAGTGTTGACATATTGTAAACAATCAAGTAGTTTAAATAAATACATAAAACAAATAAGTGCATTTCATCATATGTTCAAACTACGGATCACAAATAATATCAGAGAACATTAAGCAACGCTGCATAACGTCTCCAGTGACACAACAGGAGAAACCTAAGATAAAAGTAGTCAAAATAAATTTTAAATTTACATACTAAACTAGAAATATAAATACACCCCTACTACTTTTTTACTACACTTTATTTGCGCAAACTCCGCAAGTGCAGCATAGAATGTGATAGAGTTATTGCCCTTATTGCCAACAACAATAAACAACAACAAACATGAAGGAATAATTGTGATTAAACTTAAAAATTAGTTAAAATGAACCGCAATAGACTAAAAAAATTGTTAAAATTGAGAAAGTGTTTAGAGATATTAGATTTGTGCTCCACAAGCAATCGTAAAATCTAGGCCCGAGATTTGCTACTACGACGAGATAGTTTGAATTTAGGTGCATGTGCATTTATTAGAAATGAACTTTTACAAGACCAGGAATCATACAAAAATTGGTTGCGAATGGATAACGTGTTATTTGAAAAACTGCATGATTTGGTTGAAAGGCGAATAAAAAAGAAAGACACACAATTCCGTCAATGTATCTCATCACGATTCCGTTTAATGGTGATCCTGAGATATCTTGCCACTGGTGAATCTTTGAAAAGTTTGTCATATAGCACAAGAATGGCACAGTGTACTATGTCTCAATTTGTCTCTGAAGTTGTAGAGGCAATTTATGAAGGGTTGAAGGATACTTATTTGAAGGTATTGTTACAAGCTTTAGGTGTTTTACGAACCTGCACGGCCAACTCGCAATAATCGGAGAGAGGGGAGGTCCACACTAAATACAGAAAAGATGTTGCAGGGCGCCAGAGCTTATCCCAAAGTAATTTTCTATCTTGCTCAGGACAGAACAGGATACTTGTAACAAGATGTTAGGTTCGTAATGCTGAAAGAAGCGAAAGAAAGAGAAAAACTAAATCGTTCATAACAATTGTACTTTAATTACTCTATCACGATAAATATAGTCAAAGTGAAATAGCCAAATCTAAGTAGGTACTAGCGAGAATATACAAAATAGAATAACAGCAGGATCGGCAACTTACACTACACGTCAAACAAAAGTGTAGCCACCAAAACATATATAAAACTTTATCAATAAGCAACATTAATAATAACAATTTACGGTGGATATAAGCAGCAAGCGATAAGTCATTTACTTAAGCTAATTTAGTAACAATACCAAGCAACAAATCAAATCGAACGTACGATTAGTAATGATAATCAGTCGTGAGTATACACCGTAGCGACAACGAGTAAATAGTAACAATTGACTTACCAAATTCCAGGGCGACCTTCAGAAAAACGTTTTTCCAAATGGCTTCCTGCAATTTAACTTCCTGAAAAATAATCGTGTCTACCCGGCGACTCACAAACTACAAATAAAAGACACATTTAAGGGACAGTAATCGAACCGACACTTATCGTATGCTGTTACATTAATTTTCCGCCTATGGTGGTGTTAAGTAATTGCCTCCGAATAGAATTCAATCGTATCCAGTAATTAGGATCTTCCGAACAAGGTGATAGTCATCAAGGTATTAATTGCCTCCGAATAGAATTCAATCGTAACCAGTAATTAGGATCTTCCGAACAAGGTGATTGTCATCAAGGTATTAATTGCCTCCGAATAGAAGTCAATCGTATCCAGTAATTAGAATCTTCCGCTTACGATTATAGTTTTCCCTTAAGGATCTTAGGTAACGATAAGAATACCCCTAATCATGGAGGTAGCACATGGCACTGACAAAAGACATAAAAATTACCTTTAATTAAAGAAAGAACACAATCCACTTACTCTGCGTGAATAAATTAGTTATTTAAGGAAACTACTAATTTCCATCGTGTCCCAACACGTGGATGAGTTTAGAAAACGAATTTTTCACTCACGCAGACATAGATAATAACAGGTACGATGTTAAAGTCAAAATGCCGGTAATCACGCCGGATATCGTCTACTCAATACGAAGTGACCAACGAACCCGATAGATGGCGTCGAGAAATATAAAAGTAATTTTTAATTAAACCAATATACAGGGCAATGCATTATTTTTATTTATGCACGTAACAGTATGTACTCTAATATATGAAAATAACAAACTAACTCTTATATTAAAAACTTAGATGCTATCAACAATAAAAGAATGGGAAGAAATTGCAAAAGAATTTTACACCATGTGAAATATTCCAAATACAGTAGGTGCATTAGATGGAAAGCACATCATTTTTAGAGCACCTCGTAGTGCAGGTTCCCATTATTACAATTATAAGGGAACGTATAGCATTGTTTTATTAGCTGTTGTAGATGCAAATTACAAATTTATCTACATAGAAGTTGGCACAAATGGAAGGATCAGTGATGGAGGTAATATTTGTAAAACAAAATACCTATAGTCACTTAAATACATAATTTACTTTTTAGGAGTGTTTGACGGTTGCGCTTTTGTCTGTGCACTAGAAGCTGCTATTTTACATTTACCAAGTGATCAACCATTGCTAGGAATGACTGAACTTGTTCCGCATGTTATTTTAGCTGATGCTGCATTTCCGTTACAACTTCACATACTCAAACCATTTCCTTTTAAAAATATGACACGAGAACAACGAATTTTTAATTACAGATTGAGCAGGGGAAGGCGAGTTGTTGAAAATGCATTTGGCATACTTGCCAACAGATTTAGGATATTCTTAACACCAATTAATTTATCAAGACAAAGTACCGAGTGAGCAAATTGTAGCTAAAACCGGCTGTTTTATAACTACTTTAGCTTTAAAGTTACTCTTTAGAACACTTTTAAGTGGCTTGTAGAAAAACTGAAGCTTCCATGAAGTGTTTAAGTAGCTCAAAATTCCGCAGTTATGTAGCTGTTAGAGAACTCCTTTAATGCATTAAAATCGGGCTTATATAGCTGTTTGTGGTACTAGCAAAGCTTTAAAGAAGCTGTAAAGGAACCGTAAACTACCTTTCGGAAACGACTGTGCTGCTAGTGTTGTGCATAGATAATTTAATTTTTATCTAGATGAGATAATAGATAATTTTCAATTTTTTTTATCTAGATAACGTTTAGATACAAGTAGAAGAATTTATCTAGATAATAGATAAGATAATCTATAATTTACGTAGATAATACGATAGATGATTCTATCAAATAGGTACAAACAGGTAATAATTTTAATTGATTGTTACCATTTAATTATCATATACGTAAACGTACAATATGATCTCATTACAGAATAAATACCAATTCAATGTTTTTGTTTATTAAATTTACTAATTAAAAAACTGAACAACAAATTGAAAAAAAATAAAAATTGAAAAAAACATAGACATTTTATTGATGTAATGACCTACTATTCTAAATATAAAACAAATTTCTTGATACAATATGGTCCTTTCAAAATTTTCATTGCTAAGCAAAACTTAGACTATCAGAACTCAAGTCTTTCAATTAGTCCCGAAATTGATGTGTTTAATCAATAACTTTTTCACAAATGGAGAAGTGTCTATTAAACTTAGTTTGCCTTTGTAACAGTTAGGAAAAATCTGGCTTTGATATCGACTTCAGTTTGAACCTAAAAGATTATAAAAATTATCGCTCATAGTCGTTAATCGAACTCCCTGAATTATTCCTTTTTGTTTTTAAATTAAAGTTGTCATTTGTAGTTCAATATATTTTAAACAAATTTTTTACAAAAAACCAACTAATCCTCAAAAATTTATTGTATTTTAAATTTTGAGCAGCTTACATCAGCGAGCATTAAAAGAATTAGTTTTTAGATATTTTAAAAAAACGCAAGCAGTTTTTTTTCTTCTAAAAAAAATTGGGTTTTAACGGGCTCCAATATGCTCTGCTCAGTACTTTTTGTAATTGTAAGTGCAACAAATTCAAATGTAAAAAATAAGCATTTTTCCTTTGCAGCTTTGTTAATTATGTTTGACAGGTTGTCAGTAATTGTACTCACATGATAATTTACAACATTGATTTATAGGTGTATATGAGCGTTTTTATTCTACGCGGTCTACATTAGTATTTTATTGCGACTTTATTTTAACGCTAATATTACTTACTCGACAAGTTTATTTAAAGAGTAAGGTAAAAGTTTCATGACTTAAATAGTCTTTAAAAAGAACTCTAAATCACGTGTGCCACTTTCAACTGCTCAAGAAGTCATGAATTTTCTCTTTTTCAATTAAGCATTTTTTCTATTTGGGCATAGTTTTGCTGTATAGGCACTTCAACTAATTAGATTTTCAAAACTACAATACTAGTAGCTGTTAATCTCAATGTATGAATCGTGCAAGATGTATTGAATAAATGTACTTATATCAAAAAGCTTATTATTGTTTCTAAAGACAATAAGATATTTATCAAGATAGGTTCAGTTTAAAAAAGTAATTTGAGTTGTGTTGTTGTTTATATCTCGTATTGCATGTATTTACGCTCAAGGTCATCTGAGTCTAGTTTTTGTCAGCACCTGCAAAAATGCGAAACTTCTACGGTGATTATTTATCAGGTTTTAGCGATCTAGACCGTACTACATTACTACAGACATTACAAACTATATTATGTTTACAAATATAAAAATTACAAAAAAACAAATCTAAACTAAAAAATGTATGTTACTTTTAAGAAATCATCTAGATAATTTCATGATAGATAACAGAAAAATCATCTAAGAATCATCTAGATAATATTCAATATTTTTATCTAGATAAGGAAAAAGATGATGAAAAATTATCTAGATGAATTATCTATATAATTTCATCTAGATAATGCACAACACTGTCAGTGTTGTGCATAGATAATTAAATTTTTATCTAGATGAGATAATAGATAATTTCCAATTTTTTTATCTAGATAACGATTTAGATAAAATTTGAAGAATTTATCTAGATAATAGATAAGATAATCTATAATTTACGTAGATAATACGATAGATGATTCTATCAAATAGGTACAGACAGGTAATAATTAATTGTTACCATTTAATTATCATCATCATTAATACCAACTCATTGTTTATTAAATTAACTAATTAAAAAACTGAAAGACAGATTGAAAAAAAAATGAAAATCTAAAAAAAAACATGACAGAAATTTGATTGATTTAATGACCTACTATTGTAAAATATAAAACAAATTTCTTGATACAATATGGCCCTTTCAAAATTTTCATTGCTAAGCAAAACTTACACTATCAGGAATCAGGACTATAAAGACTTTCAATTAGCGCCGAAATTGATATGTTTAATCAATAATTTTTTTACAAATGGAGAAGTGTCTAGTAAACTTAATTAGTTTGCCTTTGTAACAGTTAGGAAAAATCTGGCTTTGATATCGACATCAGTTTCAACCTAAAAATTTATAAAAATTATCGCTCATAGCCGTTAATCACACTCCCTGAATTATTGCTTTTTCTTTTTAAATTTAAGTTATCATTTGTAGTTCGATATTTTAAGCAAATTTTTCGCAAAAAACCAACTAATCCTCAAAAATTTATTGTATTTTAAATTTTAAGCAGCTTACATCAGCGATCACTTAAAGAATTAGCTTTTATGTCTTTTAAGAAAACGCAAGCAGTTTTGTTTCTTCTAAAAAAGTTGGGTTATTTTAAACAGTTTATGCTTATCTTTGGTTTATGCTCTGCTCGGTACTTTTTGTAATTGTAAGTGCAACAAATCCAAATGCAAAAAAAGCATTTTTGCTTTGCAGTTTTGTTAATTATATTTGACAGGTTGTCAGTAATTGTACTCATATGATAATTTCCGTCATAGATTTATATAGGAGCGTCTACGTTAGGATCTTATTGCGACGTTAATTTAACGTTAATATTACTTACTCAACAAGTTGATTTAGAGAGTAAGCTAAAAGCTCCATGACTTAAATAGTCTTCTAAAAGAACTCTAAATCACGTGTATCGAGGTTTGTCACTTACAACTGCTCAAAAAGTCGTGAATTTTCTTTTTTTCAATCAAGAATTTTTTTTATTTGGGCATAGTTTTGCTGTGTAGGCACTTCAACTAATTAAAATTTCAAAACTACAGAATTAGTAGCTGTTAATCTCAATGTTTGAATCGTGCAAGATAATGTATTGAATAAATGTACGTATATCAAAAAGCTTATTATTGTTTCTAAAGATGATAAGATACTTATCGCAATTGGTTCAGTTTCAAAAAGTAATTTGTGTTGTGTTTTTGTTTATATCTCGTATTGCACCTATTTACGCTCAAGGTCATGTGAGTCTAGTTTTTGTCAGCAGAAGAGCTGCAAAAATGCGAAGCATCTACGGCGATTATTTATCAGGTTTTAGCGATCTGGACCGTATTACATTACCACAGACATTACAAACAATATTATGTTTGTAAATATAAAAATTACAAAACAACAAATCTAAACAAAAAATGTATGTTACTTTTAAAAAATCATCTAGATAATTTCATGATAGATAACCGAAAGATCATCTAAGATAATCATCTAGATAATGTTCAATACTTTTATCTAGATAAGGAAAAAGATGATCAGAATAATCTAGATAAATTATCTATATAATTTCATCTAGATAATGCACAACACTGCAGATTAGTGAGAAATGTCATATGTATTACCATTGTATTACTCAGCCTACTACCTAGAATACTGCATTTTAATTGAATTTTGTACTATTATCAAACAAATTAACGGATAAAGATGGGTATAAGAAACCATTATATCAATCAATGCAAAATTTTATTGTAGTTTTAACCATCCTAATATGTATAAGCCGTTCTATTTAAAAAAATTGAGTTTTACGCATGTAAAAGTTGTTAACTTTGGCATTATATTTTGAACACTCTGTAAGTGTGTTGGACCTTTACAAAAAGTCGTTTATCCGGTATAACCGGAAGTGATAAGATCTTGAATATATTTTACAAAGTCAATAACGATTTACTTAATTTTAGAAAAAATCGAAATTAAATTTTGGTTTGAAGTATAAAAAGTTTTAACGAACGGGTTACATGAAAAACCCTGTATATTGTATATATAAGTGAAAGCACGCAAAAGTATAATTTCAATTTCTAATAAAGTAAAAACGTTTTTTTATGTTACTAAAGAATGTTTAATATAGTTAAAGTAATCCATTTCTCTAAGTGTAGAAATTGTAATAAAATATGATATTTTTTCTTAAAGTCAATCCACAGTTATATTTTAATTTTTGAATTAGAAAACTAGTTTCAACAATTTAAATTGTCATCATCAGTTATATTAAATTATAAATTTTTTTAATTTAATATAATGTTATGACTGATGATGACAATTTAAATTGTTGAAACTAGTTTTATAATTAAAAAAATTAATATATAACTGTGGATTGACTTTAAGAAAAAATATCATATTTTCAAGAAGGTTTTAGAAAACATTTTTAAAATATTTCGGTATCAATGTTTAAATGAAATATTTTTATAACGCAACAAAAATATTCTTTCTCAAACATTTTTTATTTCAACTATTTTAAAATACTGTAACGTTTTTAAAACATGAAAAAAACGGTTCCTTGCTGATTGGGTAGGACTGTCGTAAAAAAACAATAATAATGTTTATATGTATATTGATTTCTTTAGTTACACGTTATTATGCTTTGCAAGACCCTGTTCAAATTATTTTTAGTTTTTTTATTTTTTGTCGGTACATTTATTGTAATATATGTTTATGACTTTTTAAATGTTTATTTTGTTTAATACTATTTAATGTCATTTTTGGTCAAGTGTCGAATTATAAATACAACGAATAAAAATGTTTCAATAAGACGTTACGTAAATTTAATAGTGTAACAATTTTCAATTTTCTACGATTTTTTGAGATTTTTTATATTGCAACAATTTTTTTGAAATATTTTAACGTTGAACTCGTGCCAAAAATTGACGTAATTGTCATTGCGCTGTGCATTGTGGGATCGTCCGTATTCCGCTCTCCATCTTTGATTTCTGCTGGGGAAAGTAAAAATGTCTCTCCTATCTGCACGATTAGCTGCGTCGGCAGCAAGGCGATTACCAAATGCAGTATCACAGGTAAGTGCATTCACCAATTATAATTACTTTAAATTAGTGTTGGTTGTTTGACCGCACAATAAATGAAAAATTAATTAATGATCTGACACGGCACCGGTTATGTCATAAGGGTACTCAGTTTCATGCAGTTTTTCTTATTTTTATGATTGTTTGATATAGTAAAAGCTCCGGTAATCATAATTTATGAGTACTTTGGTATAATTAGAGTAGCATTCAGTGACATAACTTGAGTAAGGTCTGTAAATGTTGTTATGTAATACTGCATGCAATATTTTTTTAAACGCTATTTCAGGTAACTGGAGCTGTAGCCCCAGCAGCAGTAGTTAGTTCACGTAAAATTCATTTAACAACTAATAACCGTGGTGCAGAAATTAGTCAAATCTTGGAAGAACGTATTCTTGGCAGTGCCCCGAAAGCAGATCTTGATGAAACTGGACGAGTCTTGAGTATTGGTGATGGTATTGCACGTGTATATGGTCTCAAAAATGTACAAGCTGAAGAGATGGTGGAATTTTCGTCAGGACTTAAGGTAGATTATTGTTTTAACAAACTATGACCATAATAAGCTTTTATTTTAGGGAATGTCTTTGAATTTGGAACCTGACAATGTAGGTGTTGTAGTCTTTGGTAATGATAAATTGATTAAAGAAGGTGATATTGTCAAGAGAACAGGTGCTATCGTAGATGTTCCAGTAGGAACAGAACTACTTGGTCGTGTAGTGGATGCTTTAGGTTAACTATTTACTGTAAATTTAATCTTGAATATTATATTTACATTCTAGGCAATCCTATTGATGGTAAGGGTCCTCTTAATAATAAAACTCGTTTCCGAGTTGGTATAAAGGCACCTGGTATCATTCCAAGAGTATCTGTAAAGGAACCTATGCAAACTGGTATTAAAGCTGTTGATTCCTTAGTACCAATTGGGCGTGGACAAAGAGAATTGATTATTGGAGATCGTCAAACAGGGTAGGTTTGTAACAGGAATTTACTTCTCAAATTGTAATTACCAAGTTACTAAAGCAATTTACTTTTTTTGGTACAATGTATTCAATTTATTGCAATTTTGCAGTAAAACTGCTTTGGCTATCGATACTATCATCAATCAAAAACGATTCAATGATGCTGAAGATGAAAAGAAAAAATTATACTGTATATATGTAGCTATTGGCCAGAAGAGATCTACAGTAGCCCAAATATTAAAACGTTTAACAGATTCAGGGGCTGATAAATACACTATCATTGTATCAGCTACTGCTTCAGATGCTGCTCCTTTACAGTACCTTGCACCTTATTCTGGATGTGCTATGGGAGAATTTTTTAGAGATAATGGCAAACACGCTTTAATTATCTACGATGATTTATCAAAACAAGCTGTAGCTTATCGTCAAGTAATTTTTGTAAAGCAATTATCAATTAAATATTTATTTTATTCGTATTTAGATGTCGTTGCTGTTGAGACGTCCACCAGGTCGTGAAGCTTATCCTGGTGATGTGTTTTATCTTCATTCACGTTTATTAGAACGTGCAGCTAAAATGTCAGATGCTAATGGAGGTGGTTCTTTAACTGCTCTTCCAGTAATTGAAACGCAAGCTGGTGATGTATCTGCTTACATTCCTACAAATGTCATTTCGATCACTGACGGACAAATATTCTTGGAAACTGAGTTGTTCTATAAAGGTATTCGACCAGCTATTAATGTCGGGTTATCCGTATCAAGAGTAGGATCTGCTGCCCAAACAAAAGCCATGAAACAGGTAAGAATATTTTTGTCTCTTTGAATGTCTAATTTTACAAGAATTAAAAAGGTTGCAGGTTCCATGAAGTTGGAGTTGGCGCAATATCGTGAAGTTGCTGCTTTTGCTCAGTTTGGTTCTGATTTAGATGCGGCCACACAACAACTATTAAACAGAGGCGTTCGTCTTACAGAATTGCTTAAACAAGGTCAATATGTTCCGATGGCTATTGAAGAACAAGTTGCTATTATTTATTGTGGTGTAAGAGGGCATCTCGATAAACTTGACCCATCTAAAATAACCAGTTTTGAAAAAGAATTTTCACAGCACATGAAGTAAGCCATATAAAGTATATTTTCTTTTGAAATAATTGCAATTTTTTTAAGATCACAACATTCAATTATCTTGCAAACCATTGCTAAAGAAGGAAAAATTTCTGAAGACATTGATGCCAAGCTAAAGAAAATTGTAGTCGATTTCTTAGCTGCATATTCCGGTTAATTTCAAGGTCATTAACTACATATACTTTTAATAAACAAATTTGCTTATTTGTAGTCGAGTTAAATTATTTTTAAAAAGCAATGTAATTTTATTTGTTGCAGTTTGTGGATTCGACTAAAAATAAGCCATAAAGAAATTAGGATAGGTCAGATTGTGGCAGTCCTTTATTATTGTAATTAGAAACCTCTTCATAAATAAAGGAAGTAATAAGTTTTTTTTATTACTGTTTTTATTACATCTGTAAAATGTCGGGAGTTTAATAAAGTTTCTGTATAATGTAGTTTGATATTTGAATATTGATCGTTTAGTCGACACCGCAGCATGTAGTTAGTTGTAGCAGTGTACTGCTTTAGCGTTACTAAACGTAGGTACAGTACATGGCACTATGTCTGCAGGCAAGTTTACAAAGGCATATTTTTTAGTAGTATCAAAAAAAAAAGTAAATTTAAAAGTTTACTAGAAATAACTTTAATGTTTGTAACTTCATTACAGTTGGCAAAATTTTTTGATGAAAACAAATTAACTTCTACTAAAGTGGATATAAGTAAAGTCCTAGCAATTTAACTTTCAATGCACGTCATTAATGACGTAAAATTCATACCACCTTATTTATAGTAAAAATTAAATAAATACCAAATTGTCATGGAATTTTCTTTGTCAAGTTGTTGGTGTGCTTACTACAGTTGCAGCGTTGTTGGCATTGTCAAATTTAATTTGTTTTTACGTCAAAGTGCTCATTGTTTTTTATAATTATTTTTGATACAAAACTGTACTATTTTAAGCTTGAACGAGATAATGGTGGTCCATTCATATCAGTAAATGCTGTGCGAGAGGTACCCTTTCACATAATATTTAAATTGTAATACACACACATATTCTACAATTATTTCAGTATCTACAGCGGTTGCTAACAACGTGGTTCTTAGATCTCCTCAAAACGTAAGCGTAGTACACCTGTTACGAATGTAGAAACTTTTAATGAAAACGTAATTCGCAATGTAATATTCAGAATGTACGAAAACAGTAAGTTTACATGATAATACCGACAACATGGTTGAATAATTACGTCACTGACGTTAATGACGTGCATCGAAAGTTAAATTGCGAGGACTATAGTTAATACTAATCTTGGTTAACTAAACAATATTCTGTAGATAATTTTTATACATACAGCTTCCATTTGATAGTTTTATTATAATTAGGAAAAATTAAATGATATAATATAAAATGCTAATTAATTTGAAATCGGGGATTTATGAATTGACCATATTCAAGCGTTTTTTTGGACTTCAGGTTTAACATTTTTGGGTTGGTAAAACTGGTGAATTTTAAATCGCCCTCAAAAAATAAAAACTTTTATTGGTTGTCAACAACGACCTCTCTGATTGATGGGTCATAATGAATTCCAGTGATTTGTCAAATCGGGTTGGTAGCAACAATAACCTCATGATAACAACCAAATCTTTTTGTCCATATTTGCTATCAACCTACGTAACGTCACCTCATTCAGAGAGAAGATATACTTAGAGAGGAATCTCCTGTATATAAACTTGGAACACAGTTTATGGCGCCCTACAACGGTTGTGGGGAAAACAAATAGCGCGAATTTTAAACTTAATGTGTGGGTGTGGATAGCACCCATTGTTATTAAAATTATTTATTTTGAATGTTTTCTTGTTTTTGAAAGAATAGTTATGAAAATTGTCACTTTTTTATAATTATGCATTAAAAAACGCGACTTATTTTATATAACATTTTTTATTTGCACAAATACAATATAAATAACTTCCAGTTTCATTCGAATCAACACCGTGTGAATATTGTAACAACTTTTCTTTAAAACGAATATGAAAACCTTCAGTTTTTAAATAGTAATAAACGTTACAATGAAACACGTGTAAAAATAACTTGCATTATTTAGTCGATTTTATTCGAGAAATGCAATTCAGCGTTTTTAGCCTTCAAGGTCCGAAAAAGAGGGAAATAAAATTTGCTGTGTTTGTATTTTTTACCGATAATTATTACATAGTGGCCTCTAACGGTTGTGGGAAAAAGTTAAAACGTTATTCCTTTTCTCTCAATTGAAGTTACTCGTCTACAAATACTTTGTTTATGACCTCATTTAAGAATCTACGTTATGTTCTAGTTGTTTATATCATTAAAATACTAACAAAAATAGTGTTTGTAGACGTTTACGGTTTTAAATATTTTGGATCTAATTGTTACGTTATCGCAGTACAATTTTTTTTATATTGTTCACAAAATGTGTAGCTACATACAACGTGGAGTTCGATTTTTTTAAATATTTATCTTAGTTGTTTTGCACTGGTTGATAAAAGTTAAACATTGTTTTGTGTGTTCTTCAACAGCTTCAAAAAAAAAAATCAAAAATCAAAAAAAAATAAGCTCCACGTTCTAGCCACATGCTTTCTGCATGTCTGGAAAAAAATTCAACTCAAAATGTTTTAAAATAACTTTAAAAAATGTAAAACGGTAAAGGTCTAAAATGCTACATTTTTAGATAGGTAAATGCCCGCCTTAATTTAAAAGTGTACATATTTCTAGAATAAGTAAACGTATTTTTAGTCGTTTAAATAAATTAGTAGTTTTTAATCATAAAAACGCAACATTATATTATATTATTTTTTGCTTGTATTGATGCTATAATTTCACCTTTTAAATTAATCAGATACACGCTGTATGTATTCATGTATGTATTTAATATAGTTTAATTCCTTTATTTGTCTGTTTAATTTCTTTCAATATATCTGCTATATAGGTTTTTATTTTAATCAAATATTTTTTATATGTATACGTTGCCTACATCACAGCTTAATTATCAGTCAAAGAATGAATAAAATATATAAATTATTAAGTCATTGTATTTTTTCGTAAACTTTACATTTTTTATATTTGATTAGTAGTAGAGTAAGCAAAATTTAACAGTTTCAAATTTCTGTTGTTCTGAGCGACGATTCAGCTGATATGTAACCGACATTAAAGTTACCGTACATGAACATTATTATTATATTAGTCACAAGTCCGTAAAAGTATCAAGATAATTTCGTCGAATTTTATTACGTCACTACTACAAGTACATCATCTGTCAAAGAAAAGATAATTTATTTCAAAGTTGTGATGATTATTTTATCTGCTACTCAAAAAAATTTTCTTACTTTGCCATCTGTTGTTAATTTTTAGTACGTTACAAATATTATAGTTAACTAACATTTTTATATCTGTACTAACTGCCAAAACCCTTGGCCAAAGCCTTCATATACGCTGGCTATCTGTATACCTTATTTATCTGTGGTATTAGGGTATTACCATTGTATTAATATCATTCGAAAAATAATGTCCGCGGACTTTTGTTTATCTAAACTGGTATTTGTTTATATTAAAAGCACGAACACCCCGTTATATATTCAACTTAGTACAAGCGTTAAACTTAATTTATTTAATTATTTCAGTCTTCTTGCGATTCAATTCGAAAAAATGACCTCAGCTTCCTTTGAATAGTTTTTATATACTTCTGTTATCTGTGTCTAGAATCTTCCTTCGGTCACTCTCTCGAAGTTGACAATAACCCACTAAACAAATCCTTTACCTTGATATCATATTTATATAAATACGACAACCTTATATTTACATAAATTGTTTTATGTAACATTAATGTAACATTTATATCAGAAAATGTAAAATTTATTAAGTCATTTTTAGAATATAATATTTATATAAATTTAGTAACCTTATATTAACATAAACTGTTTTATGTAATATTAATGTAACATTTATATCAAAAAATGTTGGTTTATTAAGTCTTGTTTGGAATATAACATTTATATAAGTTTAGTGACGATTATTTTATTTATATGTCACACAGATATAATAATATGATGTAAAAAGTTTTCTGTAGCTGCGACATAAACAATTTCTTTATTATTGACGATTTTGAATGTAGCGCCATAATGTTAATGTTTCCAATTCGGCAATTCACGTTACTCGTTACTAGATTTAGCCGCCATTTCGCCTTTGTTTACTTAACCGTAAAATCCGATATTTTGAAAAAATTTCGCAATGCCACTGAAGAAACTTCGGTAGGCTTTGGACTCCTGGGTCACGGAAGATTTGTACGATTTGAACTACTACAGCGTACTTTAACTACCAACTAGAAGGTTATTGTAAATGTAGTGCTGTTATTTGGGTTGCCTATGTATACAAGATAGACCAATGTTAATTTATATTGCTATTTTAAGTTTAATTAAGTTTATGCCTTTCCCATATGTTTTATTTATTTGCGTGCTTAAATAAAGTCGTTAATTTTGATAATCATGGTCTTTTTTACCATTATATTCATAAGTGCTCATTATTTGATTTCACACTTCGTGAGTATCTTAATAGTGAATATTCACAAATTACGCTATGCAATAGCGTTGATTGAAAAAGCTACAATAGTTTTAGCATAACTAGCTTTGGGTACTTAAATAAAAATCGAAACATAGTATCATGTTTTTTATTAAGTTCACTACGTTCACAATGCCTATGTGTACAGAGAAAGAACGTAAAAGAAAACTCTTAGGCTGCAGCAAACAAAAATTATTAACAACTACGGTATAACAGTGAGTATACAACAAAAAAATAAATTAAATGTGATTAACATACATTAAAAACTATTATAATTCTGAGAAAAAAAGGAAAGTATCTTCTTTTTCTTTGCACTGCACATTTAATATTCTTGAGAGGTAGAAGTGGCCATTCCGGTAGACGTTGTTGGTTTTCAATTTGTTTTGTTTTGTCTCATTCTTCTTACGCGATTGCGCCAGTATCTTCCCCTTTGTACAATCTGGAAAAAAAAGAAAATTCATTAAAACATTTAAATGTAACAAACAAAAAACTATGAAAAAAAAAGAAAAATGATTAAAAGCTGAATAAAACAGAAAATTCACTAAAACATTTAAACTTAATAAACAAAAAGCTATGAAAAAAAAAGAAAAATGATTAAAACATCTAAATTTATTAAACTAAAACCTAAGAAAAAAAAAAGAAAAATGATTAAAAAGCTGAAAAAAACAGAAAATTCATTAAAACATTTAAATTTAATAAACAAAAAGGTATGAAAAAAAAACAAAAATGATTAAAAAGCTTAAAAAAAAGAAAAACGAATAAAATATCAAAATTTACTAAACCAAAATCTAAGAAAAAAAAGAAAAATGATTAAAAGCTGAAAAAACAGAAAATTCATTAAAACCATTAAAATTAATAAACAAAAAGCTATGAAAAAAGAAAAATGATTAAAAAGCTGAAAAAAGAAAAATGATTAAAAAGCTGCAAAAACAGAAAATTTATTAAAACACTTAAATTTAATAAACAAAAAGCTATGAAAAAAGAAAAATGATTAAAAAGCTGAAAAAAGAAAAATGATTAAAAAGCTGAAAAACAGAAAATTTATTAAAACACATAAATTTAATAAACAAAAGCTATGAAAAAAGAAAAATGATTAAAAAGCTGAAAAAAACAGAAAATTTATTAAAACATTTAAATTTAATAAACAAAAAGCTATGAAAAAAGAAAAATGATTAACAAGCTGAAAAAGAAAAATGATTAAAAAGCTGAAAAAAAAAGAAAAATGATTAAAATATCAAAATTTATTAAACTAAAACCTAAGAAAAAAAAAAGAAAAATGATTAAAAAGCTGAAAAAAACAGAAAATTCATTAAAACCATTAAAATTAATAAACAAAAAGCTATGAAAAAAGAAAAATGATTAAAAAGCTGAAAAAAAGAAAAATGATTAAAAAGCTGCAAAAACAGAAAATTTATTAAAACACTTAAATTTAATAAACAAAAAGCTATGAAAAAAAGAAAATGATTAAAAAGCTGAAAAAAAAAGAAAAATGATTAAAAAGCTGAAAAAAACAGAAAATTTATTAAAACACATAAATTTAATAAACAAAAAGCTATGAAAAAAAAAAGAAAAATGATTAAAAAGCTGAAAAAAACAGAAAATTTATTAAAACATTTAAATTTAATAAACAAAAAGCTATGAAAAAAAAGAAAAATGATTAACAAGCTGAAAAAAAAAGAAAAATGATTAAAAAGCTGAAAAAAACAGAAAATTTATTAAAACACTTAAATTTAATAAACAAAAAGCTATAAAAAAAAAGAAAAATGATTAAAAAGCTGAAAAAAAAAGAAAAATGATTAAAAAGCTGAAAAAAACTGAAAATTCATTAAAACATTTTATGAACCTAATCTACACATATATGGCAATTGCAATTTGCCAAATCTGCCATCATAGGATTTCTTCCAATTCCAGGATACGCTCTTCGGACGTCTTCCATAAATCTTAAAAATTTTGCGGTTCTTCCTTGGATGTTGTCCAAAATGTTTTTTCTATACATCCATTCTCCGATATAGTTTTCTGCGAGATCCACTGAGTTGCAGGACTGCAGAGTCTTTTTCAGCTCCCGCCAAGACCTCTCGCAAGTGTTGGTGTGAATACGGAATGGTACAACACCTGCCTGTGGCGGTGGGCCAATCCATGTCTTGTCCACACATTCTTCGGAAAGTCTTCCAATAGGAATCCATATGGGGTCTTCATCCTGCGGAGGGTTTACAAAATGCTGCGAGTGATTTACAGTTAAGTGTGCTGCAAAAACTTCTCCTAGCTGATTATAAGCTCGCCACTCGTCCGAGCATTGTTACAATTTAAATCCTTGTATGTGTTGTTTGTGGCCTATTATTAGGAAAAGCTTGTGACCTTGTTTGTTTTCTATTTTTCAAATCGTATTTTCCCATTTGTTATCTACTATCATTCCTAGTTTTTTTACTTCCTGTTATTAGCCATTTTGTAATTCACATATAAAGAGTGTTACTAAGCGCATGGTCGTGCCGATTCACAACCTCGATATTATATCGCTTTAAATTTAAAGGATCTTTGCGAATTGGTGCCTTACTAATTAAAAATCGGTCATTATTTTGTGTGATGTGGGTGTATGAGTGACGATTTTCTCGCTTCTGCGGATTTGAGGGCCTGCGTCTTAGAACCTCATGCTAGCTCGCACACCACCGAAGAGGTTTGTAGTCCTTTTATCCATATAAAGTCGCTAAGACTTGTTATTATTTCAGCTTGCTCCGTACCATTAGCCTACAATTATTATTATTAAATTACAAATATTACCCCTATCTTATCAGTGTACGTTTTGGGAATCTCGTCAAGAGAAGACCTGTGTTTTTCCGTTGTCCGAAGAAATAGTGGCCAATGCATGTGACTGTGGCCCCATTCGTATATGGGTGTAGGTGTTAGTCGTGGGATCATCAATTGTCCACGTCACTTATAACGTTAGACCAATCATCATTATTGTCTACTGTTGCGGAAGCCTCCAATTACCACCACGAGAATCGATAGCTGTTATCGGAGAGGTATCATCATTGATCAGGTCAGACGTGATTGTTGTGTTGTCCAGTGCCCGTTTGTATGATAAACATTATATTTTGCATCTTGTAAATGCAGTCTTCTGTTGTAAAGGTCTGAATTAGTTAGGTAGAAAAAGTGAAGGTTACCGTTGTTAAATATTACCTGTACATATTTAAATATTAGCCCTTCAGGTTTTCAACTGTTTGTTTGCACATTAATTTAATTAGATCAATTCATTTACGTCAATAAAATTTACCATTTAGCATAGAATATTATCACCATTAATAATAACATGTAAGTTTTGTAAATTCATAAAGTTATTCACTTAAAGAAGGGTTATGCTGCCTTGTACGCTTGAACTACTGTTGCAAACTAGACCTACTGTGTAAGGTGAAAACAAGAACTACCCCAAAAATTTACTAGATATATCAGGTACTATACCGAGTACCACACTGGGTAGATCTAAAGGAAGCGCTTCATTTAGTCCCTTGCCCTTGCAGTCAGAAAACTTACTTTTGGCCAATTTTATTACTGTTTTTTTCGTATAGCAGATCATAATTGAAGGTAATCTTGTTAAACCAAATTCAATAATTATTCATACAGTTTGTGTAATTACCGTCATCATCGACTTTATCGTTATCATCCTCCTTATCACCCTCATCTATAGTTACTTATTGATACATACGCCAAATTATTTATGTAGTTATATGCACGTTAGTCGTATTGAAGGCAATCTTGTAAAATCAAATTCAATCATTCCTATAGTTTGTGTAATTATCGTCATCACCAACATCATCGTTATCATCTTCCTTATCACCCTCATCTATATTTGCTTATTGATAGATACGTCAAGTTATTTATGTAGTTATTATATGCACGTTTGTTATTACTATATTTCGAGGTTAACAATATACAATTTATCTATAATCTTATTTTGTTGGGTTTGTTTTGGGTATCCAACTGGGTCTTGGTTGCCGTTAGGGTTAGTGTACCGAGTCTCAATCTTGCTGTTGTTTCTAGAGCGAGAGCAACCATAACTCCTGAAAATTGGCTACTATTTAAAAAAAAATTAATTATCGTTCTTGGCGCCCTTATAGTCACCTTTTGTTTTGGCATTGATGGTTGATGGTTTTCTTGACCCACGACCACGAACTAGTCCGGGAGTAGCACAATTGATCGTTAAGAAATATTGAGAACTTACGGTAGAGCATTTGAGTTTTATTACCGAAACGTAATAGCATATAACGGATTCCTGGTCGATACAATCTCGGGCAATCGGTAGGAGAGTATCCGCGTTCCTTCGATGAACAAGCACACCAAACCGTCGTTTCGTGGTTCTACTGATGCCTCCAAACAGCCAGTACTGGCGCCACATATTCATTCTTCCTATGTTGTACTTCCGCTTGAAGAGATGCGTCTCATCTATCTCGACGACGTCTTCTGGTCCTCCAATTCGTCCCAACTCGTGCCAGGCTACCTTATTGGCAACATCTCTGCAATAGCTGTACCACGCTACCGCAGTGTCCGTTGCGATTTCCAATTCGGAAATCATGGTACTTAAATTAACACCTGTTACCCATAGGTACATCCCCATTAATACCGTGTGTGCTCCTACTTCTCGTAGCCTGACTCTTTCCAGGAAAGTGTTGACCGTTGCCTCTCTCTTGTGATGTGGTGGTATGGGACACCGATATCGCCAGTGGCGTCTTAAAAGCTAGGCGGAGTAGGCGGCCGCCTAGGGCCCCCAGCTTGCAAGGGGCCCCAAAGAGACCAAAAGCACATAAATTTTGTACTTACGCCACTGTAGGTCTCGATTTCTGGATTCACGTCGTGTAGCTTTACTGTAACGCGTTTGTTTAGAGGTACTACCGAGAGCGTGCTGGGTGACAATGCTGCACTTCCGGCTATTTGTAAGTAGAAGAGTCTTAAGGCGGGTTGCACAAAGCAAATCAAAAATGTAACAACTGATTATTTTTCAAAACAATTGATACATAGCCAATGAAACCACGTTTATTGATTTCAGAAATAATCACTTGCTACATTTTTGATTTGCTTTGTGTAACCCGCCTTTAGGGTCTTATAGAACGAAGCAAGAGATAATAAAGAAAAGATTTATGTGCAAGAAACACACAGTACACGATAGCAATCGTGTTTAACAAAGTACAATCGGAGTACCGAGTAAAAACAATTTTGTAGAAAATAATTTTCTTAGCAGAAATTCGTTTATTTTTATATTATTAATCTAATTTTTTAATGGATTATCTACTTAAAATGTAAGCGTGTCACTGTATCGAACCCCAACATTTTTTTGTCTTTGCTTCAACAGTTGAATTTCAAACACGAACACTCTAAGTTGATGATAACTATACTAAAATAATTTTTATCAAAATAAAATGTAACGGTATCAATCTGATGCAGAGAAAAGAAAAAAAAGCAGTGAGAAAGCATCAAGTTACAGAAAAAACTGCGCGGATCCATACGAATTTTTAATTCCTTCTTTCACTTCTTCGACTTCTTATGAAGTGCAGGCAAAAGAAGTGCCACTTGAGGAAGTAGTAGCTGAGTCCCTCAATGATGAAAAGGAATCGAATATTTGTGAATCTAGTAAACGCGTTGATCTTGAAGAAAATAATGATTTTATCATGCCAAAGCTTACGCCGGTTAATGAAGATATTGCTCTATGGAATGCTGTTTTAACTGACACAATGATTGACTTTGTCATTAAATATCCTCCAAAAAATATTGGCGATATCACAAGTTTAAAATATCTTTACAATGATAGCGATCAAACTTACTATCGAGGACTAACAAATGAACTCTTTTACCGTAGATTACCTAGTGGTGCTAAGAAAAAAGAGAATGGTTAGTGTTCTCAGCTCACACAATGTTTCAGAACATGAGCAATCGAAAGAGTATATGGCATCCACGTGCATTGCCTATGAGAAACCAGTAACAATAAATCGCATCGACGATAGTTTTGCAAACGAGATCGTCTCTCAAGAAAATTATTGGCGGAAAGTTCTGCTCCGAGTGGTTTCTACTATTAAGTTTTTGACACGCGTTGGTCTACCATTTAGAGGACAAGACGAAAGTAAAATGTCAACAAGGAAAGGTGTTTAGAATATTTGAGTGATTATGACGAATTTTTGAAAATGCACTAGAAGAAGTACAATTACCGTGGAAAAGGTAACACATGGTAATGTGTTTCTTTCAATAATTGCAAAAAATTTAACAGAAATAATTGTACAGCAAATAAAGGATACTAGTTTTTACAATTCTATCGTGGATTCTACACCTGATATTTCTCATGTGGACCAACTGACATTCATTATAAGATACGTTCATAGAAATGATGATAGTAAAGAAAGATTTTTACAATTTTTACCAATTTCAAACCAAACAGCTCTATACTTGAAAGACCACATTCTACAAAAACATAGTCTATTCCTCGATTTGATATAAAGTTATGTAGAAGACAAAGTTACAATAATGCGTCGAATATGGCTAAACATTATCATTATAAAGCGTTCTAAATATGGTTTTCTGGTTTGGGTTGACTATATCTAGGGGCCCCAAAGTGTCTCTGCCGCCTAGGGCCCCGACGTTCTTTGATCCGCCACTGGATATCGCCAACCCAGCATTCTCGTCCTGTCTGAACTCGTTCCCATTTCCACTTCACACACCGGGCATATCTTCGGAGTATGGCGATCTGGAAGCACTTGCAGGTGCTGAAACAGTTCAATCCCTCGTCGGTTGGCTTCTTCTTTTTCCTCTGGAGTATCCCTGTAACCAAAATACAGACCAAAATCATACATGGAGACATTAACACGGTTCAATAGACGATCCATCACAAAACAAAATAAAAACGAAGAAATTTAAACACACTCTATAAAAACAAACTAAAATGTACAATATTCAAAAACGCGTAATCAAAAAACTTCTACTACACTGTAAATATCGCAAGCCAAAAAGTAGTAAACGTAAACGAATAAAAAATTCGAGTACTGAAACACTTGCTATCGCTGATGTTATATGTGCTGTTTGCTAATGAAGTAGGAGTGGGGACATGCGGCACAAGAAAGAAAATATCGTGGAAAATTAAAGTGAGCGGGTAAATACAAAGTGCAAAAATTACAGCGCAAAGTTGTCAACGATAACTAAATCCTTAAGCCGATTATACAATGACCATCGCTATACAATAGGTATCCTGTTGTTGGGAGTATAAAAATTACCTGGTAATGCAAAAATACAAAACTTTTTTTATTTAAAATATTTGAAGAAAACTGGTATCTATATATTGTAGTCCAATAAATGCGTTTCTGGTTATGCTCATAAACTTAAAAAGGATTATAACAATGATTATACCCTTTAGCTGACTAAAATCTTGTATGTATTATTACAGATGTTGCAAACGAGAGAAAACTTTCACAAATAAATAAAAATTTATATAAAAATTTAAATCATAGGATTCTTTTAAACACACTCTTTACAAATAATTATTTTTGTAAGCGTACTTTAGAAAAAACTGGATTTTTTATCAAACAACATTGTAAGCGTATTGGATAACATCTCTAATTTAAATTAAAAAAATTTAAAATGCAGGATTTATGAAAATTGCAAAAGTTATTTTAAAAAAATTAAATTTAAATCTTATAAGTGTTTACTAAATTTATACCATCCGTGTGACGTTGATGTAACATAAAAAGAAAGAAAAGCCAAATGCAGCTTTTACAGTATTTGCTATTAATTTCAATAACTGTTAAATTATATTTATCTAGACATAGGTAGATATTGATTTCTAAAATTATAAATTAAATTAGTTGAAAGAAAAAGCTTGATATACACTGAAAAAAATCTTTGTCATAATATTAATGAATGGCTTTCATCAGTTTGGTTTACATTGTTTAATGAGATTTTCATTATTGCTATGTAAAAAAAAATATCAAACTTACTTGTTTAAAGACAGTTATCATAAATATAATGTATCAGGTTTCATTGAGTGATAAATCTGACGAACATTAAATTTGTTTTAAAAATTCTTTAATTTATTACTGCATTTCGTTGTCTCAATGAAAATTATGTTGGACTATAAGAAAATATTCATTGACAAAACTTTTACTAAACATAGATAAAATAAATGGATGGGTTTAGATGATTGTATGAACAACATTTCTTTCAAAGTAAGCACTTTATAATCTTAATCAAAGATAATGTAAGGAAGATGCAGCACTCCGTGTATTAAAAATCGTATAATTTTTCGACACTATGGACATCTATGTTTGTACTACGAACTATTTTTGTTGAATTATAGAAATCTACACTGTAGCGCCATCTCATAGTTATATTAATTAACATAAATACATATATTTAAAATTTATAAATAAAACAATTATTTCAATTTAAAATACAATTTATTTATGTAAAAATTGTTAACAAAATCAAAATAATAAAATACATACAAAATGTATACACAATACTACAGAATTGTTTGGCTGTATAGTTGATAATCAATTTTTTCAATAATTGATTGTTATACAATTAGTTATTTTAACAAACATGAGTTGAATAATGACAATAAAAACTAAATATAGTTATGAACAATGTGCAAGAGTTGTTTAAATAATTAGTTTTGGGTCATACGTAGATTCCATTACAAAATTGATGTTTCTTATTAATCAAATGGTTTCTATCTGAACGATTAATTTGATTAGTAATTTATCTCAACAAGTCTTGTATTTTTTAGTAAAAAACAATATTTATTTATTGAATAAGTAATTTTGTAGTGAAATTTCCAATTGATTAAAAAGAAAGTAAATGCTTTTTTCCATTAAATTACATTATCTCAAGGAGTGCAAGGACGGATATGAAATGGATAGGAATTTGTCAACTATAGGATGAGGGCGTAGGTCTATGACCTGCAAAAGATTTGGAAACGGAATTTTTAAGTTGGGAATGAAGAAAGGTTTGTAAACAGATAAATTGGAAAAACCTTTTCTAATAATATTTTTTAGATGTATTTTTGCACTTACTTGATGCTGAACGTTGATATCAATTTCTACAAATTACAAAAGTAAAATCTTTTCTATTTACAATGTCATTATTTACCTGCTAGTTTTGAAGTATCTGCTACTTCTTCAGCTCGGTCAACAAGTCTTGCAGCACACTCAGTAGAAGTCACAAGTTTACTATAAGTTTTTGTAGGTAGTGTGCCAAGGTAACACTCGAAGGTGGAGTAACAGGTCGAGTTTGTCCACTCTTTTCACATGGATCTGTTTAAAACAAATAGTTATGCATATTAAATAAAGCATGTATTTAATCTTACCATTTGGAATTGCATTGCGACACAACTCGGTGCACGAAGCATTGACAGAAGCAATACATTGGAAATGGGTAGCGCACACACCATAATTTTTTAGGATGCTATGTTATAAGTTTTAAATCTTCACGCTGCACTCATTTACTTCTTGGTAAAGTAAATTGTATGTGAAACGAGGGACATCCACTAACAATGCAATCACTCTACAATAGTATTAAACAATTAGTAACAGACCAATTTACATTATCTATTAAAACTTACCTTATTTGATTGTGTTTAAATTAATTTTAGATCAACAAATACAAGAAACTTTTACTTATTTATGGTTAAGAAAGCACAATAATCGCTGAATATGCTGAATTATGGGCGGAATAAACGCGAAATAAACTGAACGCCATCTGAACGCAAATGACATCATTGAAAGGTTTTTGTCTTAGCTGTAAATAATCACAAATGTCAAAATAATTCGTAGGACACTCATAGATGGCTCAGAAAATCGTGTTGTACATAAAATTTGTATGAAGCGAATACCCCCTGATCTTAATAGCAAAGAAATTCGTTTTATCAATGTGTGAAACTGTGGAGGGCTTGCACAGCTAAATTTTGTAGTTATGTTCAAAGGTTATATTCAGGGGATATACACTCCATGTAAAAAAAGTGGGAAAATAGTACCACTACCGACACCTATTGCCGCCGCCGTTTTTTAATGTAAGCCAAGATAAACATTTAAAGAAATCTATAATAGCACCATCTCACGGTTATACTTATAACTACGTATGTATAATATTCATTTATAAAAGTTTTTTAAATGAAACAATTATTTATTTTCAAAGTACATTTTATTTATACATAATAACATAAAACATTGTTAAACAAGCAGATGATCATAGATAGAAATATATAATATACTATTTTACAATAAACATTTTTGTAATTTTCCAAAAATACATAAATTATTTATTTCATAAAGTTCTAATTTGGTCAAACTGTCTATTAGCATTGCTATTAGTGAAAAAAACACATTATACACGAATTTCATACAATTATGATTTTCAATCAATTTTATATTTAAAAAAGTAGTTACTTAATTTAAGAATTAAAAACACAAAAAAAAGATTATCCAGTTATACAATAAATTTGTATTATTAGTTAATTTTGCCTCAAAAATGGAAAGCACAAATAAGAAAACGATTAGAATTCATCAATTACAGGACGAGGGGTAGATCCTTTTTTATGAATATTATTAACTTCTAGAAAAATGATAGAAGAGAACTGGAATGTCCTCAAGAATCAGTAGTTACTTTCAAAGTGATATTAAATGTAAATGGAATAGAAACTGATTGTCAAAAATTGAGAAATTATAAATAAATTTTGAAATAACTATGCGAATGTAGTAATCGTTTAATAAAAAAAGTTTGGTTATAGAAGAAACAGTAATATTTAAAGACAAGTAAATTATGACATGGAATTAGAGAACCATTATAGGTATGAATTGAGTTTTAGAAGATATCAATCCATACAGCCAACTTTTTGTCTAGTAAGAAGTACAAACTCAGAAAGTGCTTAAGTAGCAGTGCAGTTTATATTAATACTCGTAAAGTAGATGTAGGTGACGACATTTCTATGCTGCGATAATAAAGACAGGTTCGTAAGACAGCAGGTAAATTTGAATTCAAATTAACGTTAAACTAAGTAAGTATGTGAATAACCTTTTTTTGTTGATTTATAATATTTTTTAACAGTTTCTTACAATCTCTTAGCTGTCTTCAGTCCATAGATTTTAAATCATTGCCTACAAATTATAAAAGTAAAACCTTATTCAATTTATAATGTAATTACGTACCACATTGTTGTGAAGTGCTACCTATTTCAATAATCAAAAGTCTTGAAGCATATTCTGTAGTAGCTTGCTGTAAGTTTTTATGGTGTGGAAAAATACTTGATAATTGCATTTGTTCGATGAAGTATCTACTTAATAAAAAAAAATGATAAAGGCTATAAACCTTGCAATGAATTACATACTATAATAAGACTGCGGCTTTGAATTTGCTGTAGTGAAAGTCTGCAAAACTAAACTGACCATAAAGGGATGCACACACAGTAAAATTATTATAAATATAATATATAACATATATAAAGTTTCATCACAGGTTTCATTTTGAAAGATTTAAAAGATAATGGAAGCATGTGATATGTGCGCGCATAATTTTAATTGACAAAAAAGAAATCTGTAAAATAAACTGACCAACCTCAACAAATGTTACAAAAAAACGGCGGCGGCGCTAGGTGGCGTAACAAGCGGCGGAGTTTACAAAATTTGTATGAAGCGACTATCCCCTGGTTATATTGATCTTAATATGCTAGTGGACGCCAAGTAGACGCATTTGCATATCTGCACGTTTGTAACCGAAGAATTTGACACTTATTGGAAGGCATGTCGACAGTTTTGTATGGCAGAGATTAAAACCATGGATAGTACAGCGTTATAGTTATGAACCTGTTCATATAAACAATGATTTTAGTGATCGATTAAAGTATTTTTCTTAATTCAATGTTGTTGAATTCATTGTAACAATGATGTAATATTTTGGACCAATTTTGATGAATTTTTCATTGAAACAATGTTTATATTCTTTCTGTTTATGCTACTATTTGGTTGAGTGTAACGTAAACGAAAAAGAGCTATTCTAATACGAGAATGTAATTAGTATTTCTTTAGAAGCATTCTTATACTTTCTAGAAATGCTTATGCCGTTTAATCACTTGTAAAGCATGTCAATCAGGATTTGCACTTCAAAGTAAATCCTGATGCAACTTTTGTTGGGCTATTTTCCTGTTTCTTTAGAAATGCTTTTTAGATTTTACAAACTGCAATCCCTTAGTAAATAACAGTTTTATAAAGTTTAAATCACATCCTGAAAAAATAGATATACTTGACTTAGCAGGTTTACTGTCTTAGCCGACGATATCATATATTTAATGTGATAAGCACGTGTATTTGTCCCGACAAACAACACGTTCATGTTGCAAATAATAATATCCTGTGGAGATAAAAGATAGCTAATGCAGTATTTCTAACAAAGATGTTGGTACCATATTAGTCGCGCGAAAAATTATTGGCGATGTAAAAGAAGATACAGAAAAGAAACTAAAAATTTGGAATAAAGTTACAATTAAAATTTAATTTGAACAAGCTTAAGTGTCAATACCAAATTTAAATTCACTTATTTTCTATAGAAATATCGCATTCCAGTTGTATCGAAAAGAAAACAATAAAATGAAGTTGATCATGAATGTATTTCAACAATCACTAATTGTTCTCTCTATTAAGATACCATTATAGATATATTACTATAGTATTCCTGAACGCCTACACATATTTAAACATACGTTTGTCATTCTTGTAGACCAATTTTTCAGCTTAATTATTAACCGATTGAGTACGGATTTTTCGCATAAATACATTTTTCTGATCCAGGAGACCTTGAAACGTAAAATAGAGCAAAAAAAATTTTTGAAAAAAAATTGCGAGTGCTATACTTTTCTAATAGGAAAGTAAAAACAACCCTAAAAAGTGTAATAACTTGTCGGATTCCGAGATTTAAATAATTAATAAGATTGAAGGCAATTTCATTATTTTAAATAAAATGAATACATAAGGGTTAATTCTTTAATACAGGCCAAGGTTATACATCTGTTCTCGAGTACAATCTTACGAACACTACTTCCATAACTACCCCTTATTTTTAGTTAACGATAAAATGTTAAAAATAGCTCTTAATATTTCACGCCACATAAATCGTGCCTAAATACAAAATTTTAATTAAACGAAGTCTACACTTCTTAGAAAAAGCTCTAACAAAAGGGTTTAAAAGTTTTAACGGTTTGCTTTTTAAATATCTCTATGATATCTGGTATGAATAGCGTAAGCGTAGTTGGTAGGAGTAAGAATTTGAATCTTTGCATTTATTTATCTTTGATTCGTGTTGCAAAACATAACATGACAACTGAACTCCAGCGTAATTATCTTATTACCAGAGTAAAAATGGTTTTAACAAATGTATTCCTAAATCTTTTAATGGATTTTATTGTTAATAATTTGTTAATTATAATTCCTGAAGCCGCTGGAACACGTGTTAAATCTTTTGTAAGACCGACTATACGAAATTGCATTTACTGATTCACTGAGTATATGAACGCATTACAGACTTTAGCACAGTTAAATTTAACAACGGTATTCTTACCTATCAATTTTGTTAGAATAAAACGATAAAAGATAACGGCAATACCAGAGCTAACCCGAAACAAGAGCGCTGGGCGCTAAATTCAAAAAATAATAGTTTAAAAAAACTAAAAAAACACTCAACAGTTGTATTCTAAAATATAAGTTTTTTTTTTCAACTACTTGTAGAAAAAGGAGTTTTGAGACGATTTATGTTATACCACTTTTAGTCATATAAACATAAGTACCTATAGACACTGAATTATTATTACATTAAAGAAGACAAAGTAAATCAATCACGCTCACACGAAAACAGTAAAACAATTTTAACGTAACGTTTAAATTATTTCGTGCAAACGTTTGCTGTCGGATGTGGTTAGCACTGATAAACTCATCTGCTACTTCCTCAATGCAGATGTTTGATAACAATATATTATTCAATCGCATTTGGGTAGTAGTTGATCTCGTATATGTTTTAAGACGACGTAGACTGGAGAAGTATCTATCAGCAGTACATGTTGAAACAAGCACAGTTAATATAAGCTATATCTATAATCTGATCACCGCGTAACCCATTGCTGACGAGGAAGCTTTGCTTCGTCTAATTCAAGTGAAGTGACTTTTTTGTTGACGGCTTCCCAAAAATTTAAAAACCAATTTTGCTCTCTGAATGATTTTATCACAGTCTTTAAAGATCTAAGCATGGCAAACCCTTTTTTAAACGACACGGTCTTTTTTTGACTAGCTGTGTTTGTTGTAACGACGTGATCAAAAACTTTAACGAGTACATAAATATAATAAAAAAGTAAAATGATTCTAAATGGGACAGGAAACCACTTGCTTTTGCCCCAACTTCATTTTTTTCAGATTTTGACAGTTCGGACATAAAATCTATAATACTTAAATCATTTGTTAAAATTGAGTTCATAGAAAGAAATCTAATTGTCCATCTAGTATAGGACAAAAAAGGCGAAGATTTTCACTATTCATTTTGAAATTGAAAAATATCCCTAATCGTTTCGAAGAACTTCGCACAAATGTAATTATATCTTGAGCAATATTTAAAGCGTGTGGAACAACACAAAAATAAGTGCCCTTTCATAATGAGATCCAAAGAACAGTAAATTCATAGTTTGATTGTAATAGAAAAACAAAAACCTCGTTTAAATTTTATTTTAACAATGCGTTTGTGTCGGTGGGTGATTAAGATAAGAAAAATGATCTGGTTTCTAAAATCTAAATCTACAAGAAAGAGAAAACGAGTAAAAAAACGCCATAAAGATACCAAAATAAGTTAAATTTGTTTAATGACAACTCCTTTGATTTTTTTATAAACAAGTCGAATAGTATAAGATTACAAATTACATTTATTGTATTAGCGTGTTGTATTTTATTAAAAACTGCGTGTACGTACTCGCTTGTCACCAGATGAGGAAACATTTCTGAGTTTTATTGTTTTATTGAACAGTTTTGTTATGATCACTTTTCTTTTATTAGTCT
Organism: Aquatica leii; assembly: GCA_035610365.1. Taxonomy (NCBI): domain Eukaryota; kingdom Metazoa; phylum Arthropoda; class Insecta; order Coleoptera; family Lampyridae; genus Aquatica; species Aquatica leii. Next base: position 108,929,520 of record CM069432.1, read on the forward strand.
TACTGGCGGCATTTTAAAGAATACAGCTATAAGGAAGAGATGGGCTGACCATTAATAACGGTACCCTTTCGGGAATGGTAACTTATTCTTAGATCATGAAGCCCTTGTAAAAGTTCAATGTTCCGAAATATTATTATACAAGTTTTGTAAAAATGTATGTTTGTCGGGTAACAATAATTTATTAATCTCAACGTGCGCGATTTTTATTGTGGGTGCTAGGAACCCACATAAAAATTATTGTGGGTTCAAAAAGTAACTCGAACCCACGAACTCGGCGCCTATGAAAATTGGTTTCATTTCTTTTCTTATTTATTTGTTTGTTGTTTGAACATCTACTAATTTACATGCTATTGCATAATCAAGCGATTTGCTCTGTATAGATAAAGAAAAACAGGGGACGTTATTGTTGTAATCCTACGATTACTTGGGATCGTTTCGTCTATAGTTTTCAAGGTTGTCAATAAAAACGACGTGTTAAATGAATTTAACTTTATTAAAAAGATTTGATGCTTTTAAATGCAACGCCGGACACTTGTACCTATACATAGGTATCACAACATTATGATAAACAAATCTATAATTGCAAATGCTGTGAACACGTTCTCAAAATTGCTTCATTAATGTCTAATAACACATAAAAGTGATTTGCCATCTGGCTTAAACTTGAATTAAAAATTACCTCCTTCATGGATTCGTAGTCTATAATCGATGTTAGAGCTTTGTTTGCTCCACCATCTGGTTGGGCCTATTTTCTGTTACCGATATAGCTTTTCATGTCTAGCAAATCGACTGTTTGTTTGTTATCCCCGTAACGACGATAATTAATAAATTACAAAAGAAGACATTTTTAGGACTTTGAAATTTTTTCGTCAAATGTGACCTATAAAATCGCTAAATTTGACTCTTCTATTAGTTTTTTTAGCTTGAAATTTTGTATGTAAGCTCTACTTTTTAAACTTGATGGTTGTGTAAAATTACGTTCGTTTATCTCAAAAACAAAAATTATGTCATTGGAACTTAGAAAATTTTTATCGAGAAACGTGAGCATTTGGGATCCGGGGTTTTCATACTTGCACTTATTTTTCAACGTTGAAATTTTGCACGCCGATTGTAATCGTTATACTTAATTACTTTACCAAATTTCGTCACATTACCTTCAAAACTAACGACGATAATTAATAAATTGCATTTTTTGGACTTTGAAATTTTTTCGTCAAATTTGACCTATAAAATCGCTAAATTTGACTCTTCTATTAGTTTTTTTAGCTTGAAATTTTGTATGTAAGCTCTACTTTTTAAACTTGATGGTTGTGTAAAATTACGTTCGTTTATCTCAAAAACAAAAATTATGTCATTGGAACTTAGAAAATTTTTATCGAGAAACGTGAGCATTTGGGATCCGGGGTTTTCATACTTGCACTTATTTTTCAACGTTGAAATTTTGCACGCCGATTTTAACCGTTATACTTAATTACTTTACCAAATTTCGTTCCATTATCTTGCACTTATTTTTATATTAATATTCATACTTTTAATATCAAAGTTTTAATTTTAATTATATTATTTATTACAAATAAATAAATTATGGAAGTTAAATTATATTAAAATGACAAAATAAATTCAAATAAATACATTTTATGCACGTTATTATAGTAATTTCCAATTTTTTAAATAGGAAAACGCATGTATATAGGCAACCTATATTACAAGCGTGCATTTATAATACGTTACTAGCTTGTAGTTAAAGTACGTTGCGGTAGTTCAAATCGCTCGAAACCCAAGAGCCCAAAGCCTACCGAAACTTCGATTGTTTTAGTAAATGGCAGGGGATATACACTCCGTGTATAAAAAAAATGTATATCGCATCGACACTACCGACAGCCATAGGCTGCCCAACGAACTAATTTAAACTAATTTAAGCATTTTATAGTTATCTACACATGTACAGCGCCATCTCATATCCATTATAATTAATATGCATATTTATATTTCATTTTTATAAATAAAAAAATATTTCATTTTAAAATAAAAATTTATATTAAAATTCTTACAAAATTACATTAATAGATAACAGATACAAAATATATACATAGATATAAACAATTTTACAGATAGAGACTTTACATAATAAAAAAAAGTTATTTCGATAATTGATTGTTAGTTATTTTAATAATAATTATGTGAATGATAACAAAAAATAAACATAAATTAATAATATCTTGTGGCCATTTTCAATATTTATGTGAACGTATAAGCTCGTTAGAATCAGTTCAAACTGGGATGCATATAAGCATTGTGTATATAAGTTACATATTTCATTACCGATTACTTGATTACACAATTTTTATATAATTCTTCATAATATAATTTATAGTTTTAATTGTAAATTTGAAAAAAATTGAATTCAAGCAAAATTTGGATACTCATCTATTAAAGAACGTGTTTCGGTCTCCTGTACATATGCAGCATCTTCGAATCATAACGCCAGTTTTCTTTCCACCTCGTTGGGATGTGTCGGAATCATTTCTACGAACTTCTGTGCTGTCTGCTAAGGTTGATCCCCGATGGTGAGTACCAGCAGATCCCAATGCAGTTGGTTGTTTCGTATGAACCAAAGTGCATTAGCAACAAGTCGTAATGCCTTGTTTTAGGTTCGCTGAACCTTCTCTGTATAGCTCTTCGCCGCGTGTAAGATAATAGTGAGTCGTCTTGTAAACTAACAGCTTGTTATCCCATAATCGACCACAACTTGGGTGTGATTGCTGATGCTCTCGCTGCAACGTTGTAGAGATGCCTTGTTCGTGACATGCACTTATCCAGAAAGAGGCCTATATACTTTGCTTTGTTTTTAATTAAATACTTTACTTTATCACTTTTATTTAAGTACCATTTTGTTGAGGTTATGCTGGTTTTGGCGCTTTTATGACGTGATTTTACTTTGTATTTTTTACTTACACTTTTAGTTACAATTTTAGGGATTTTACTAAAATAATCAATACATTTAGTTTCTAACCATAAACGTTATATAGTTGATATGGGCAGCCAATAGGTGGCGAAAAAATCGCACCTTTTTGGCAATTTATATGAAGTAAATACCCCCTGGTAAATGGTAAGTTAGATCTTTGGTTACATGAAATTAAAAATATTTGTACATCTAAATTTTTAGATATCCCTTCAAATAAAGTTGTATATGAATTATTATGTAAGTATATTATTGTTTAAGAAAATTATGTGTGCAGTTATATAATTGTGTTTATAGAAAATTTGTGTGTACGTTGTTTTGAGATAAAAAGAACTTTGAACACTACGGTAAATCTAATAAAGTCAATAAGAGCAGCAAGGAAAGCATCGGGTCTTAAGAAATTTGAGGACATTTCGAATTTTCAGCAAATGCTAAATGACAATGACTTTAAAGAAGCTTATGTAAGCATAAAACAAATGTTATTATTAACTATTACTTAGACCCGGTTGTATAAAGTATTGTTAACCTCGACGATGTAGTTAACTACGTGCTCGTGTCGTTAAGCATTGTCGTTTGTACAAAATTAATTGTTTTGTGGATGACATTCTCAAATAGATAGCTATACGATTTAGTTAACAACGGCGTCAGCTAACAACATAGTTATCTTTGCTTTATGCAACCGGGCATAGTCTGTTTAAAACGAAACGACAACAAATTTTCACACCAGCATTGTTAAACTACTAATCCAAACTTGAATAGAATGCCATTATTTCACTACTCAAATATCAGTGTAGTTTAAATCTTTATTTTATCAAGTAATTGAAGTTTACCTATATAATAAAAATTTGTTAATAGGTTCTGAAAATATCTGAAATTGGAGACAAGGACGTGAAAGATACTACTTATAAATGTGTAGCAGCTGGTTTTTCAAAGGAATTAGGAATATGTTCCTTAATCGGCTATAGGGGGAACTATCCCTTTAAAGAACGGAATCTTATGAAACTGCTCCAAGGTATGTTTTGCATGCTCAGCTCATACATAGATATTTATTTTAGTTAATATTGTATGTGACTCAGTTCTTGCTACAAAATTTATAAACAGCTAATACTCTGTTTTATAACTATACCAGTTCAGTATAAATTTATTTATATAAAGCAATATAAAATTAGCGGTTTCCATATCTAAATGTTAAATAATTATTTATTTTCTAAAGGACGGACCTTCTTTAAAAAAAAAACAACTGTCTTTGAAATTGAACATCAAATTGAAGAATGGTTTCGATTGAGTAAACAGCGCTACCCAAGAACACAAAAATCAAAGTAGACTATTTTTCGTTTTTTGATTTATATTATATTATACGTATGTTTTAATATTATATATTGTTTATATTATTTTTGTTAATAAACATTTATTATTATTGCTATTATTATTGTTAACAAAGTAATATCTACGTAACAAGTTTATGTAAAAAAACAAGTAAGTTGTGATATAAAATGAATGTACATAATACATTAACATTACATCCAAATTACTTAGTTAATTACATCAATCTAATGTTAACGTGATATAATATTGACATAATAAATAATATAATTTTTATGTAACATATATATTATATATACAATCACAATGATGTAAAGTTGTTACATCCAATTTATATCACAATTGAAGTCACATGTTCTGGACATTTTACATAAAGTTAATGTAAACGCTACGTCAATGTGACCTAATAATTTATATAACATGTAAAACTGTTATATTGTATTTACATAAATATTATATAAAAATGTTTAGTGGGAACTTCGAGAACGTTTCAGACTGCCCCCTTTTTAAGACTCTTCTGTCCCAGAACAGGAAACTAGATGCGATACTGGTAGAAAGGATCGTGGCGATAACGGCAGCTCTCCAATTCGGCAACTTTCTTGGCATAATAGTGGCAGTTAATGGACTTTTTCTGACCCGACATTTTCCTTGAATGGTAACTGAAGACCAACACTTGAACGTCTGTTCCTCGGAAGATGACCTTCAACGTAGTATTACGAACTGTCTTCCAATTCAGTTGATCTAAGCCACAATCAAGCTTGGGTACTGCCAGTTTCTTAATATAGTGGAACTCCATTTCTCTCCTGAAATTCCATAATGTTCGCCACAGCTTTTCATATAACTGCTTTGCATGTGAGTATTTCTTGGTGACCAGAGAGAAAATAAATAGTTGGTCATTATGTAGTTTTAAAACTTCTCCGACTGCCAGTCTTCGTAGTTTATGTAACCGTCCAAACTTCTTCTCAAATACGGCTGCAACCCCTCTGGACATTTCAAGATGCTCGCTCATGCAATGTGCTATTTCGTAATCTTTTCTTGTTTGGAGAACAGGTCTTGTTGTTCATCGGTGGTAACTCCGAACTTAGCTTTCCAGAACCCTCGTACCCAAGAAACACAAGAACATAACAGTTACTTGTTATGGAAGTTAAATTAAGAAGTCAGATGTCTACTGCGATGTCTTATGGGATGCAAATATTGCTGTCCATAAGAGGATAATCGTCCTCCACATAACCACATTCATAGGAGATCTTATAGATTTACTCATGTTACTACCATAAGACATTGTATAGAACGTCTTACAGACGTTTGCGTGTTACTTCCATTGGATGTTCACATGAAGAGGTTTTAAAGAATTCTGTTTAGTACTTCCATAGAATGTTCAATTGCGAAGTCTTGTAGAATTCTAATTGTCACTTCCAAGGAATGCACAATTATGGCTGACGTGTTCGTTTTGTTACACCAAAGTCAAGAGTTACTTTTTATAGTGGACCATTTATAAACAACGTAACACATCAATCTAAAACTTTTTGCATTGAAGTTGTCTACTACAAAAAGTAAATATACTTTGGTGTAACAAAACAAACACATCTGTTAGCTTCTTATTTAGTCAAATGAGAGCTTATTTAATACAAATAACACTATAGAAAAAACTATATATTATCGGAAAAAACGTAATTACCTACATATATATACAGGTATAAAAATGTAGCACCACCTAAATTATAATCATTTGTTACAAGCTTTTTGCTAGTTTACGAACCTGCACGGTCAACTTACAATAGTCGGTGAGAGGGGAGGGTTCCTAGATAATAACGAAAAGATATTTAAGGGCACCAGAGCTTATCCAAAGTCACTTCTGTCCCGCTCAAGACAGGTGGTATCAACTTGTAACAAGAAGTTAGGTTCGTAATGCTGAAAGAAGCGAAAGAAAAAAAAACTAAATCGTTAATAACAATTTCACTTTAATTCCTTTATAATGATAAATAGATTAACGTTCGAATGGATAACAATTGGATAACACGAACAAGAATAATTTTAGTCCGAGTATAACTAAATATCCGAAGTATCGGCAACACACAATACATATGTAGATTACATTGACATGACTAGCGAAGAGTAGATAGTAGTAAATTTCGTCTGCATACAATATGCGAAGTACACAAAATAATTAGTAATATGGCATTGCTGACAATCAAACACAGTGATAATAATTTACTACAGTAAGGTTCAGTGTTGTAAATTATCTATATAAATTTATATAGATAAATTAATCTAGATTAATATTTTTTATCTATTTATATGTATCTATATACTACCTAAAATATATAAGTTATATGTATCTGTATATATATAATTTTTTATTTAAATTATTTAAATAAAATTTATCAAAATCCAGTGTTCCGTAAAATTCAAGTTACAATATGTATGTTTTTCTTCAGTAATTTCCCACATTCCATAGTAGTTCTTCAAATGAACTCCATCTATCGTTTTACTACCTAGATTATTTCATCTATTATCTGTTATCTATATAAAGTTTAAATAGTTTATCTATTATCTAATACTAGATAATTCTTGCAAGAACAAAAATTTATCTGTATCTATATAATTTAAAAATTATCTATTTACAACACTGGTAAGGTTAACTTATCGTAACAAAGCGTGCGGAATTAATATAGCACTAACGTTAATCAATCGTTGGCAGTACACAGCATGTGCAACTCAACATAAGTAAAATTTACTACTTAACTGGTAAACAACAATGTCGATAATTACAGAACTAATAGCAAACGTTTCGTGAGTGACCTGGTTGACTACGAAATAAAACATATAAAATCACTTACCAATAAACACAGGAACTTCCACTTGTGTGAAGAAAGTACTTTCCCCGACACGTAATCCTGTAAGCAATTTGAATCGCAACTCGTGTCAAACTAAATGTCTCACGAAATCAACATCTACAACAATCGTTACTTAAGGTACAAGAAAGTATAAAAAATATAACCCGGTTGTCGGATGCTGTGGTACCCCTTGTCTGTGGTTTAATTAGTTATAATATAACCATAAGCCTTATAAAGAAAAAGTTAGCATCGTCCCATCCAAATATTTGTCGAGGTTCATCCCTTCGTAAATTGGTATCGACTACTGAATATAGTGGGACCACAAATAGGTGGTTATTACAGGTCACGGCGTGTCATCCACGTGTAGCACTCTTTGCCCTGGAAGGCTCCGCAAGACCCCAAATTCGTGGCGTGGAAATCGCCTTACGCTGGTGCCCGTGTACGGCAACGTGCTGACGTATTTAGCAGTCGTTTACGATAGCCATTTATCGATAAGGTACCAGATGTAAAAGGAAGGAACGCAAAATGGCATGTAACGCTTTGAAGCAATTAGATCATTCACTAATTATAATTGGTTTTCCAGATGGTAATAGATAACATAACTATTCAATGCGTCCAGACCATTTTATATCATTCACGTGTGACGAATTTCCGCCAAATGAATCGCAACGAGAAACGAACGTTAGAGGGCGTCAACCCGAATCTAATTTCACGTTGAAAATACATAGGCGTACGTAAAGAAAATTTCGTCCGTAACAACATAGGCGTACGTAAAGAAAATTCGACCGTAACACATTTTAAATCTTCTCTCATTCTCCGCTGTTTACGGTGACGTAACAATTCTTTAATAAACATCTCAAATTCTTTGAGAGTAACCTGCATATTCCCAGAGTTTATGGTTTCTAAAATAAGCACATGGATTAATACACAAATACAGAACTATTAATAAATTACCATAAGCAGCCTTCATTATTTTCAAATTCATTAATTTGAAATTATTTTTGGCTCCAGTCCACGCCGTTTATGACTTGCTGATAACAATTGTATTGGTTTATACATGATTCAACGTCAACTGCAATGACAAAGGTACAAAAAGATATAGGCCGCTTACCTAGGTACTTTAGTAAATAACACCAATAACACTAAACTAACTTGTTTTTTAACTAATGTATACTATATAATCCACTAAATGACACTATTAATTAACATAATAATTAAAAATGAATAAAAAGTAAAAACACTTCGAGGTTAACCGTAAACGTAACAAAGCGTGGTTATGTTAGCCAGAATGTTAGCGTCAGTAACAGTTAACAAAAAAGCTGCCAAATATATTTTTTTATGGATGATGCTATGGTTAACGCCCTCTCTTGTACCAAATAGCAACAACTTCGTTTTGTAACTCTTGAACAATTCTTATGAAAGGTAGAATGCGATTAAAATGATAGAAGTTAATCTCCTAACAACTTCTGTGGGATGTTCATATGTTGGTTTATGAACATCACACAGAAGTTGTGAGGAGTTCCACATAGTACATCTCAATGTAATCTGTACAAGAAGTTACAAAACCTCTTATAGAGGTTTGTGTTTCCTGGGTACATGCTCATAAACTTATCGAAGTCTATTCTATCGACTTGATTTCTGATGGTTCTACTTGTGATTATCCTGCTTCGGAGCTGGGCTTGCGTAACGTTGTTATCACCAGCAAACGGAGCTAGACAATTGATGTGGACCACTTTTGGCTTGCTTCCTTGTGGTTTTCGGATGCGATTTATGTCGTCAGTAATACGCTGCACGACTTCATAAGGGCCCTCCCATAGCCTCTGCAGCTTCGGCGACAAACTACGTCTTCTTTGGGAATTATACGACCACACCATGTCGCCAGGTTGAAACCAACAGTTTTGTGCCTTGACGTCATATCTCATCTTCATTCTGTCTCATGTACTTTGTTTAACCTCTTTGTCAGCTTGCTGACATAGTCTTATCTAGTAACTTTTTCTGGTCTTCGTCCAAATTGGAGGTCGCATGGAAGTTGTATTTTGTGACCGAGTATGACACAGGATTGTGTTTGGCCTGTGCTTTTGTCAACAGATGATCGGTATGCCATTAGAAAAAATGCAAGTACTGATCTCAGTCTTTTTGGTATTTGAACACTACTTTGACTAAGTACCTTCACACTGTTCGATTTATCTGTTCAAACATGCCATCAGATTAAGGATGAAGAGGCATCGTTAGTTTTCTTAATTCCCAACACACGGAAAACTTCTTGAAACAGCGTAGATTCAAAGTTGAGGCCAGAATGCAATTCTTACGGAACTCCAAACCGGGAGAAAAACTTTCACTAAATTTTCTATCTTCTCTTAGATAACTTAAAATCGGCGAAATGACTAGAACTTGTTTTAGGTGATAGAAAGCGTTTTCGGAGTCTTCATCCCATTTGAATGTTGCTCTTTCTTTAGTCAGTTTTGTGAAAAGCTTGGCAATATTGGCAAGTCCGGATACAAATCGTTTACAATAGGTGCACAACCCAAGCAAACTTGATGTTTGTCGATAGGTCTTGGCCTTGCTTCCACTGCTCTAACATTGTTTGGGTCAGCATTTACTCCATCTTTAGATACAACGTAGCCAATGTATTGCAATTTCTTTTTAAATACATGACATTTCTTTTTTCTTTGGGCTCCGTTTTAGATTTGCTCCACGTGGTCGTTGGAACACTTCTTTCAGATTTTTCAAATGTTCTTCAAACGACTTTCCAACCACGTTCAAGTCGTCTAGATAAACCACGCAAGATGGTCTCCAGCAAACGCTCGAACGACGCGGGACCTTTACACAGAGCGAAAGGCATTACAGCAAACTGTCTTTTCACGGTCCTTGGGTTCCAATTCTAGGTACCAGTAACTACGGTATAAATCCAACGAGAAAAACCACTGGGATCCTAATAAGGTGTCTAAAGTCTCGTCAATTTTCGGTAAAGAGTAGCTGTCCTTTTTAGTCACGTCGTTAAGTTCTCCGTAGTGTACCCAAAACCTCGTCGATTCATCTTTCTTCTTTACGTGTACCACTGGAGACGCCTATGGGCTACTTGAAGGTTCAATCACACATTCTCTCTCCATATCAGTAATTATTTGAATGTTGTCGTATTGACCGGTCTTGGCTGAAGTTTTAGGATTTTGTGGTTAGAATGTCTAATAGATGTTGTGGGCACTTCTTCGGCGACGTATATTTACTAGAATTCGCGCATCTGACAATTTGAGATACTGGCTTGAATTGGTCTACTATGGTCTTATTTTTCAACGTCATTGGATCTGAGTTGACATTCAAGATCCTTACTGGCATCGTGTTTTTCACTCGTACTAATGTTCTGCCAACTAATAGACCTTTTTCAACCAAGTCGCCCTCCATTGGTTCAATAGCGGAAATGTAGCGTTCCCGGAGATTTCCATCTAGGCGTGCCAGCACCACACTTTCACGATATGTAACAAAGAAGTTTAAAAATTACTTTTGTGCCCTCCCACTAAAAACACACGAGTCTCCACAGAGTTTTAGTACTTTGTTGAAGAGTTACAACCCACATAAAGGTTAACGATAATGACACTGAACACCACTGAGCGTTATCAGAAAGCGTTTTTTTCTTGTATAAAGACTTATAAATAATCAAAACCAAGCTAATTTTGTATTAGATTTTTATTTATTAGAAAATAAGTTTTAGCGTAATAATTATTCAATTTATAATTAAAAAAAAAACAGAAATCGCTTAAGGAAACTTTCAACCTTTTGTCTTTTGTTCTTTTTTAGCAGTTTCTGTTGCAGCTTCAGTTTTCTCAAATTCAGATATTAATTCTTCTACTTCTTTACTGGTTAGAATATGTATATTAGTTTTATTTCCATTACGTGACAGAGTCGCCATTTCCACTAAAAACCACGAATTATTTGATTACATTTCACAAAACACAAATACCTTTCTCTGATGTTAACTTAGTCATATCAAGAGTTTTGCTTAATACTTTAATAGCTAAGTGTTTTGCTTCTTTTAGAGTCATCTCTCCTTCCTTATATTCTTGTTTTAAACTGGATACGGCAGCCTGAAAAGAATTTTAAAACAATCTATTTAATTTAATAATAAGCAATTCGTACTGCGCTATTATTTCCAATGCACGTTGCTTTCCAACCACTGTAATTGCCACTGGGATCTGATTGGTACAGTTGATAGCCATAGTGCTTATCCCATCCCATGTACAAAATCGATACACCAAAAGGTCGCTTGCCTAAAGTAAATTAAGACAACAAAAATCTTACTATCTAATCTAGCAATCCATATGGGTCTTGTTCAATTTATTGCCAACAAAATTTCATGAAATGAATGATCTAATTATTTTACATAGATTATGAGATCAGAGAACGTACTTAACTTTCTACTAGTTATGACTTTGGATTTAGTTTTTTATTAATAGAAACAATTATTACAAATTCACAGTAGATAAAAATTTAAAAACTGACTTTTAATGGACATTTAACTTTTAAAACAACAAAAAATGTAAAAGTCAAATGATACTTATTTTTGAATCGAGTTTTGAAAGCTGAAAAAATGTTTATCCAGTTTGCAAGAATTAAGATTATTGTTCTAATCAACAACCTCTGTCTCTCATAGTAACATTACCACATAAACGTATAAAAAAAATATTTTAAGCATAAATTATATGGAATTAAACACAAAATATTACCTCCATATTGAGTATAAGCTTGTTTAACATCACAAAGCCACGACACTAGTTGCTCACAAGGTATTGATTCTCCATACTGTATTAAGTAACGTTGACCAATTAAACGAAGTTCATTAGTTAATACATTAGCATCTGACGTAATTCCAGCTACACTGCATACCATATCACTTTAAAAAAAAATAATACAAGTAAAATACAAAACTAACTGTATACGTACTCATTAAGCTTATAAATCTTTTCAGATGAAAAAACTTCATCCAGTAATTTATTTGTATTTCGACGTTCTGCCGCTAAAAGTATTCCATCCGTAGCTAATATACCCAAACAAGTTCCTGCATGACTAATAGCTTCCATCGCGTATTCCACTTGATACAATCTTCCTTCTGGTGAGAAGATTGTAGTTCTTGTATCATAACGACGAGCCTAAAAAGTACGTATTAAATTTCATGATAGTGCATTAAGTTATTAACGAAATAACCTCAAACAATCAAAATCAATATCTTTTAAATTTAGGTAAAATATGATAAATGAAACATTAAGCTACTTTAAGAAAAATTTACAAAGAAGGCATTACCATTGTATAATATAACTTTGCAAAACTTTAATTTTTGTTTGTCACTGTTAGACAAATATCGGTATACAATAGATGTCGCCACGAAGTAAAGACTAAAAATTGATAAAGATGAAATAGCAGTTATATTTACAACTGTAAACAATCAAATTCCCTAATTATTTATAGTACATAGGCGTCTTCGGTATTTTTTAAAGATATTTATAAAATTTGTAAATTGTATATTTTAATAAAAAAATTATCTAACTATTAAAACTATTGCAAATAATTAAGTATATTTTTTCATAATTTAAATACAGTCCGTTTTACTCATACTAATTTAATATTTAAGATTTTAAATAAATTAATGATCTAAACCCAAACAATCATAAAATGACTAATAACTATGGTGCGCCATTTCTACATTAAATATTAAAATTAAGAATGTATCATGAGAAATCATTTATTATTAAGTTTTTATTTATTGTTGCTTATTTATTCTATGGTATCAATTTTTATTCCAAGTCAATTTTATTTTCCTTTGCTTAAAAGCTACAAGAGTACTTTGAATTTCTTTGAATCATAATGTAAAATATAATATCAATGTGTTTTATTATAATAACTAAATTTTAGTGATTATTAAAATATAATTTTCGAGCTAAGGTTAATATTCTTTTACACGATTACGTTTAATTATTCTTATATTTGTTTCCATTAAAACCAATTTTTATGATCTGTCATTTTAATTTTGTTGAATTTGATTATGATTCATTTTTATTATGTTTATTTTATTTATGTACATTTCTATATTATGTATTTAATAATAAAAAATAATGTGGCAACGACGGCAAGCTTCCATGTATTGTCAGTGGTGCATATAATGCGGTAGTTCGTGTAAGGAGAAACACGATTGGCTGTGGTTTTTATTAACAGTGTTTCCAAATTATTTAAAATTATGTAAATATATAATGAAAATTACCTTAATAGAAATTGTGTATAATGAAAATTAGAAATGTGTTTCTATGAAAGAGGAATGTTATTGTTAGTATCATGTAAGGTGTTTTAAAATCTTGAATGAATCCTTTTTGCATAAAAAAGTCAAAGTAAGCAGTATTTTCCAATGATGATTTTCTACTTCTTTTGTAAACTATGCTTATACTATTGAAAAGAGGAAATTATAAAATAGCTTAGGGGAAGATGTAAATCTTTTACTTTCATTTGAGGTTTTACTTTTTTAGTTACGTTAGGTATAGTTTTCGAGTAGTTTTGTTGCCAATGAAATATATTAACGATTATACTGCAATGTCATTAAGATCGAAAATTGAACATATAAAACGCCAACTTCAGTTAAAAAGTAACTATCGACAGTACCGACACACAAAATTTTAATTTAGCAGCAATCATAGCAGCAATAATAAGTTCCTCCATTATAACGATGACGCGTCTTGAATATTATATTTCAGTACTTATCTTTATCTTTGATCCGTAAACAGTATGTTATTATACAAGATCTCAATTTAGTTTGAGTTTACATTTTTAACAATTTACAATACGCGCATTTAGTAACACGTCAGAATTGAGTTAGGTCAAGATCTTGGTTGCAAACAGAGCTAAGTTTTAACGTGATTTTGAAGAAATTGATTACAATTTATTTCGAGTTTGCATTTTTAACAATTATAACAAATCTATTTTTATTTTTGTTAAAAATAAAAGAAAATACATTGCACGCCACTTATTGGAAACACGGATAATGTTATCAAGCGGGTAATGTTATCACTTCATGAAAGAACAGACCAGACGTATGATACCACATAGAAAAAACATCGTTTATAGTAATCATAATTTCGGTTTATGTTATCCATTTTCTTCTTAGGTTTGTTTCTATACATGAACAATAACCTGTTTTGTATGAATTTTTTAGCTGAATTTTTGCAATACGCTTTCTACGCTTAAACATCTGTAAATATTGTTATCTTTGAGAATTAACTTGGAAAGCATGTGCGTTCTTAAAATAACATAACTTAAATTTAATACGTCTTATGTGATAACGTTATTTTGTATTTATTTTTAGTGTCAGCAAACTTCTAAGAAGTATTGTGTAGTTCTTAAAACAGTGAACTAAACATCATAACATTATTTTTGATTTCTTTTTATAACCGGTATGAACAAACTATTAATGCTACAGGTGGGTCAAGATTTTGATTTTTTAAACGTTTTATAAAAATTTCACTTTCTAAATTAACAACCTACATATTAATAACATACATGGTGTATGTATTTACTGCTTTGTAACAAATAGATATTTGTTTTTTTTCTGAATTTTGAATAATGTTATCAATCTCTTATTGTTATCAAGTTCCAACGTGATTCTATTAAGCGGCGCGTACTGTAGTAAAAATGCAAAAGGCACATGTGAAATATAAACGACGTTTTTCACACTTTAAATTCTTACGCTATTAGATTTTAGTAGTTTAAACAGAATTGAATTTTTTCAAACGTCATTATTATGTAACTATTTGTTACACAATGTCAATTCCGAAAATTAAAAAAAAAATATGTGTAAGTACTGAATCGAATAGATTAATAAATGCATTTACAAGTCTATAAAGCTATTTTTTCCAAATAGCATATTTCTTGATAATTTTCGAAATGGGTTGTTGGAACGAAACGTTTATTCAAAATTAGTCTTAAATGTTTAATTTTTGGTTTCTAGGGACTTTCCAAATTGCTAACTAAAGAGGTAAGTCTGCATTTGCAGCGTATTTCTAAAATAAGATTACAAACTGGAGAAGTAGTTTCCTTGTGACGTTAAATGAAAAATTAAGTTATTTATTATTTCCTTTTTTTTAAATTGCTTAAAAATTTTAAATTTTCAGTTTATAATAAATTTAGTTGCAAGAAAATTAAGTAGAATTAAAAAGTATTGACTAGAATCATTTCTAAATAAGTATCATAGTCATAAAAATTCACAATCATTTGAAATAGATGTTATGATTCATCACTTATATTTGAAGTATTTCGTTTAAGTTTTAAATTATTTTGTGCATTTAATATGATACTGTTATTATATTAAACCACAATTTTATGTTGTTTTTTTAAATATAAGTAGAGTATTACTTTTCTTTAAAACATTAATAATGGAGGATAATATTAAAGTATTTCATTAAAATATCTACATTTTCATTATATCTAATTTAATTGTGAAATATTTTACTAATAGTGCGTTCTCAAATTTATTTTGTGGCTTAAGTTAATACATCATATTCCTTATGTATATTTTTATGAAACCTCTAATTTATTTTATGGTTACTTTCTATAACGTCCAGTTGTTCTGCATAATGATTTCCATTTTGTTAAATTGTTTTATTTGTCCTTTTACATTATGTTCTTTTTTATGATGAATTTTTATTGTTTTTTTTTTCTATTATGCTTTTGATAATAATAAATGACTTTGCAACAGCGCAAGAAACAGCTGATAGATCCACTGGCGATTTTTATTTTACTTTGGAGACAGTTTTTTTTAAATTGGCGATTGGCGACAAAATTATGGACAAAATTTGGTAATTTACAACAAAGAATTCTCATACTGGAGTAGAATGATAATGATTTTTGATTAAAAATAATTACATATGTAGTTTTATAAGATTGAAGCAATATTGATAACGTTTTAAATTTTTTTGAATTTCTGTTGTTTAAGGAATTTGAGTTTTGTTGTTTATATATATATTTTGTGCAATAAACTTGTTATTTCTTATTGAATTTTGATATATATATATATATATATATATATATATATATATTGATTCAAACGACGTTAATAGTCCATACCTATTCAACAGACAACCACAAACCAATGTCCATTTATAATGCAAAGAGTGTGTATTATATAAATATAGTTACTTTCAAAATATAACTTTTTCAGCAATTAAAGAGGGGTAAAGAAAAATTATAGGTAAAAAAATAATAAATTTAATCATCGTTATCAAACCAAAAACGTTTAACTGCATTTACAAACCATATGTATATACAATAATACATTGAGACGATTTTCTCAGACCAAGCAATGTTGTCATGTAGAAGTTTATGTTTAAATACAATTCAGCAAAAAACCGTGTTACCGAGCCAAAGTTTATACTTGTCGTTTATTATCTTAATTATCTGTTTGTGTTTTTGTGGTTAAATGAAGTTAATTTTTTGTGGTTAGATTTATAATTTCAAAAAATGATGCGTGGAAAACGTTTAGTTGAATTAGCAAAAAAATCTTTGGAAGATAATGGATCAGGTAAGTTAAAATTTGTTTATTTTTTTTAATTTAAACTGTAAACAATGTTATTTTGTATTTCTATTAAAATCATTCTATAGATTAACTTCAAATTGCAATTAGGTTTCATTTTCAGTCAATAATAGAAATAAGAATTGTTACAATTTTAGTTTTGGTGTACCTATTATTTTTTCATCGTACAATGCACTATTACAAAAAAATTGCTGACTAATCAGATGCTGATGCTATTTATAACATGTAATATTTATATTATCATACTTAACATTCTGCTAACCATCATTAAAATTGCAAAAAATATTTTCAGAGAAACAGTTAGGTAACGTTTTAATTAATTGTGCTGTTTTTTTTAAATTTTTGTCTTAATTTGTTTTTAAAATTTGTATTTGTCTATATTCTTCAATAATTAGTCACGCTTCTTTATAATCTTAATTCATTTTTATTAAACCCAAAATGCAATTTAATTATTTAATCGTGTTTTCTGTTATTACTCCAGCAACTCAAATAAAAGTAAATTTATAACTGCATTATTGTATCCAGTACAGTAATGCTAAGTTATTATGTGGTGCATAGATGTCAAATCATTTTTGAAATTGAAATTGAAATTTGTTTCTTTTTGTAGGAACGAATCCTGTCAAAAACAATAAAGCATACGATTTTCAAGATGAATCAAATGACTACAATATTGAAGACAATACCAGTAGTAGTGACTATATACCTTCTTCTGATATTTCAAATGAATCATCATCATCATCTGAGTATTTACAGACAGTTCTTGCTAAAATGTATAACGATACACAAACACACGAAACACAAGTTATAAATCAAACATTTGAATTAAAAGTAAGTCTGTAAAAACTATTTTGAAGATACACTCAAAATAGTGAACAATGATCATTAATTCAATACGTAAAAAATTTTTATATCTTTCAGGAACAATCTTTACAAAATGAAGCAATCGATACTGTAAATGTAATACTTTCTTTCAAAATTTTGAGTTACAAATTATACCCAATCTCTTAAATTTTAGGTAGAAATGCCAGAAAACGGTGAAGCTATTGATTCTATATTAAAAGAAATTGGAAATAATAAATCTAAACCCAATGTAGTGAAGGTATTTTTTTGTCATTTTTCTCATAACTTTTTATTTATAAGTTTAATTTTTTATGCTTTGTGTTGCATGTGCTGGTTTACTTATATAAAAATATATTGATTTAATTTTTTTAGGAACTTGCACCTACCCTAAATAATATGTTTGACTCTAATAAGGATTTCTGTCCTTATTGTTATACGGAAATAGGACATTTTGCGAGGCATTTAATAACTAAACACTCAGATGAAATAGAAATAAAAAACATATCTGCTATGCCTCTGAAAAGTAAGAAAAGAAGAGACGCAATTATAGCGTTGAGAAAAAAAGGCAACTTCGTTTTAAAACAACAAAAAGATGTATTGAGACCTGTTCGAAAAGATAAAAACTTGAATCAAGACAACAACAATGAAGACAATAATGATATACAATATTACCCCTGTGAAAATTGCCTCGGATATTATAAAAAAAAATATTTATGGCGCCATAAGAAGAATTGTAAGTCTAAATTGGAGAATATAAAACCATCCTCAAGAATACAACATCTAACAAAATCTCAAACATTTTTAGCTACGGTTGGTCTTCTTGGAAACTATTTAAATAAAAGCAGGATAAAAGAAGAAGTCCTTAACATTATGCGGCCAGATGAAATCAGTTTTGTCGCAAAAAATGATTCTCTGATATGTTTGTTTGGCGAATCGTACCTAAATAAGCATAAGCGTAAACAAATGTGTACCGTTGTTTCCAATAAAATGCGTGAATTGGCAAGGCTGAAAATTGTGTTAAAAAAATCTACGACTATTACCGATTTTATCGATTTACTTACACCAGAAATGTATGGTCACCTTGTTAGTGCTGCCAAAATTATCAGCGGGTATAATCCAGAAACAAAAACTTTTCGAGCGTCTTCTTTGGCCTTACACATGGGATCTACATTAAAGTTTGTATGTGATATAGCCAAAAAGGCTATAATCACAAGAAATCCTTTATTTTCGCATCTTAAAACTGAAACAAAACAAAAGATTGATGAGCTGCGGGATATAATAACTAATCATTGGTGTAATGATTTATCAAGTTTAGCCAATAAATGTCTAAATGAGAAAAAGTGGGAAAAGCCAAAACTTCTGCCTCTAACAGCTGATATAAATACTTTTAACAATTATGTGGCTTCATTAGCAGATACGGCCTATGAAAAGTTACAAAACGGAGAAGAAATAGAAAATAATTATAAAATACTTGCAGAATGTGTATTAACAACTGTACTTGTTTTTAATCGTAAGAGAGTTGGAGAAGTTCAGTTTTTAGAAATCCAGGCGTACGAAAGAGATTTTGAAAACATAAATCAAGAAGAAACTTTAAATTCATTAACGGAACTAGAAAAAACTATGAGTGCTACATTTAAACGTGTTGTGGTTTTTGGAAAAGGTTCAAAACCTGTACCTATTTTATTTACTAAAAAAATGCAAAAATTTATAGAGATGATTATTAAAATTCGAAGAACAACTAATATAGTTCCAAAAAATAATAACTATCTTTTTGCTAACCCAGGTTCAGATAGATGGATGAACGGTCCATCAGTGTTGAGAAAATTTGCAGTTAAATGTGGAGCTAAAAAGCCAGAATTATTAACTAGTACTAGATTTCGTAAACAAATTGCCACCATATTACAGCTGATGAATTTTGAAAGCACAGAAATGGATCAAATTGCAAAATTTATGGGACATACCCAAAAAACTCATATGGAATTTTATCGGTAAATACAAAGAAATGTTCACGTATAAAAAAACATTTTATGTAATTGTATTTCTTTATTAGATTAATTGTTTTTACTATCTTTTTAGTCTATCGGAAGATATTTATCAAACAGCGAAAGTGGCAAAAGTTTTACTATTGTTAAATGCTGGAAAAGGAAAAGAAATAAAAGGAAAAAGTTTAGCTGATATTGCAATTAATGAAGATACTTTACACTCGGATGAAGAGAATGAAGCACAGGCTATAGATGAAGAAGTGCACCATAAAGATAAACAATATCAAGAACTATCAGAGTTACAGGTAGATGACTTAGATTGTAGAAAAGAAGAATATACGCGGATACAATCAAAAAAGAAAAGTCATTTAAATGAGCCAATTATTAAGACAATAAAATCAAATCGGAAGAAATGGCAAAAAAATGAAAAACAAGTTGTTTTAAAATATTTTAAGAATCATATTAAAAAGAATACTCCACCAAAAAAAGATGAATGCATTGCACTTATTAAACGAAACCCAAATCTTTTTGTAAATAGTGATTGGGTTCGCATAAAAACCTTCGTTTATAACACATATAGAAATAAAT
The DNA here is from genome assembly GCA_035610365.1 of Aquatica leii. Lineage (NCBI taxonomy): Eukaryota > Metazoa > Arthropoda > Insecta > Coleoptera > Lampyridae > Aquatica > Aquatica leii. Next base: position 108,949,614 of record CM069432.1, read on the forward strand.
AAAAAACTTAAATGTATAGATTTGCTGTCATAAGTTTACTTGGATTTTTTTTATGGTTAAAGTTTCGTTTTAGAATTGTTTATAAAAGCACATATTTTCTTCACAACATTAAATTTGTAGTAAATAAAGCTTATTTTGTACTATAGAAGGTTTAATAAACAATAAAAAGACTAAAGCCAAGTGTTTTTTATTTTAAGTAAATGTAAATCACAAATATAATTTTTTTAATCCTTGAAATATTCATTATCTCGAGAAGTTACTTATAAAATAGATAACAGCAAAACTTTACTTATGTTTGATTAGCGTACATTAATTATATTTCTAATAATTTTTTTAAAAAATTATTATTTTTTATCATAGTTTAAAACTATATAGATTTTCAAATAATTTTGTAATATTCTTAAAAAAAATTAATTAAAGTTAAATTCAAAAAAAGCAAAGATCCATAGGAAAACTATAAGCTTTTCGCGCCAAAGCAATATACATACCAAAGATAGATGATATTAAATGCTGAAATGACATCACACAGCGTTGTCATTTTTATGGTCCCATAAGATCGATAATATATACATGGTTTGCCAAGATCGAATGCATTTCAATTTTGTATAACACACAAGTGTTTTAAGCGCGCTCTACTTAACAAGTTTGCTAACTAAAATATATGTAGTGTAGTCAGTGTTGTGACAGGTACTGATTTTTTGGTACCTAGGTACAGGTACAGGTACATTTATTTAAAAGTACCTAAGTACAGGTGCAGGTACAGATTTGGCAAACGTACCTAGGTACAGGTACAGGTACAAAAAAAAAGTACCTTAGAATTTCAGGTACTTTTTAGGTACTTATTTATAATCATAGAAAATACAAATTTAGTAAGCCAACTCTTATTTGTGCGATCTCATTGAAAAACGATAGAAATAAGTACAGCTATAAAATGCATGAAATGATTGAAATCAATCAACGACGCTACTATATTAATGCCTGTTGACACACAGTAGCTGGTGTGAATCTCAGTTAAGATATTAAAATTTATACAACTTTTGTAATTGCAGTTTATTGAGCAATGCTATTGTTGTTTATTGTATAAAGTGCATTATTTAATAATAAAAATAGGATTACTTCTTCTTAAATGTTTTTCGATCATTTGTACTTATCTGAGAAGACTTTGCTATTCGACGTATACGACACCTTAATTTTCGTTGAGGTCGTGCTTACAGCATTTATGTTATACCGTTGGTTATACCCGTTATACTTATGTTCTCGGCTATGTTTATGTAATTTAGTATAATACAAACTCAAATATGTCATTTTTAGAATAAGTCATTAAGCACGTATTGTTTATATAAGCAGAAATACGATTCGTAATAAATTTTATTATAATGTCATTGTGTTATATAATCAGTTATAATTGTTTGCTTTTTCCTAGAACTCCACAACTCTTTTCTCTAAAAATCATCTTCTATTTTATACAAATTATTACGTTTCGAAATTTATCGCATTCGGTTTGATACCCTGGCGTGCCCTGGCTACTCATGTTAACAGTCCGATTGCATTGTTGTAAATGATTCATCCGAGGGCTGTTTTAACACTTTAGCGGTACCCTTCGGCTATCATTAAGGAAAATATGCGTAGGTCATGTACTATTTTTAGAAGATTTTAGTAATTTCAAATGTGATTAAATCCGAAACAAATATATAAAGTGTACAATACATGTACGCTTAAAAGTACCTATTTTATTAGGTACTTAGGTACAAAGGTACTTTCTAAAAAGTACCTAGGTACAGGTACAGGTACATAAATTAAAAAGTACCTTTCTAGGTACTTAGGTACACAAAAACTACCTAGGTACTTGTACCTAGGTACATTTACCTAGGTACATCCCAACACTGAGTGTAGTTACGCAACTATCAAAATCAGGCCAAATAAAAAAAATATTTTATGATTTATTTTTACTTAAGTCACCTAGAAGCACTGAAATACAGAGAAAACGTTCTCAGACCATTATAGTGGTCTGACAACGTTTTTATTGGTTTGAGAACGTCAGTAGAGTATACCAATTTGGGTCTGTGTATGAGGTTATATATATATATATATATATATATATATATATATATATATATATATATATAAACGAAATGTACAATTTTGATATAAATCTAAGAATATTTACAAATAAAATACAAAAAGCACAATAAAAAGGCATTTACGTAGTATTTTAATAATTTAGTGTTGCCAGGTGTGGCGATTTATTGCCAACCTGACGATTTTTTTACTTTGGCGTCAATTTTTTTGAATTGGCGCTGTTATTTGGCGGTTTATAGCGACTTTTACTTTTAAAGTTGGCGATATGGCATTGGACTAACCTCGCAACACTAGATCCACGCTTTCGAGCTAACCTAATCCCCGTGTTGCCAACCATCGGATATTTATGCTACAAGTGGAATTAATAAGGTATACGTGGCATTGAAAATTATGAGCTACTAATCCCAGGTTTTTGTAGGATGATTTTGTTATTGTAGAATTTTTTTTGGGATATTTTCTACCAAAGTAAAACAGCGTAATTTTTTTTACCGGTTGACTATAAAATATTAGTTATTGAGTTTAATCAGTATAGTAGTTTAAGTTGGTATTTGTGTAAGTTGTTAACCTAACATCAAAATTCAAACGTTTACTGTGTGGTGAATACCAACATGAAGCTAGTAGTATGGTATGAAGCAGAGCGAAGTACGTTTTTCGACGATCGGAATCACGCGTATCGATCAACACCGCCGCTAAAAATGTTGTAAGATTAAATGTGTAACTCTTTGAGAATTGACTAATAAAGGCAGAACTTACGACTAACGGTGTTATATTCAGCCAAATAGTGGTTAACAACACCATAACTGTAAATTTCTGTTCTTTTTCATAAAAATGATAACTTAGCAGTAGGGCGGTATAAAAATTTGGCAACTTTTGTATTAAATATTTTGTGTATTCTACATTCAAAAGCCGAATGTGAGCGTATTTTTAGCAAGGTAAATTTAATCAAAACTAAAAAAAGAGATAAACTAATGACCTGTAACTGTTAACGGTAACTAATTGCCAAGTCAACATATTATATCTAAAGGCTGCTGTAAGAGTTTTGAAGTAGAAAAAGAAATATTAAATTTGATGAAGCTATGTACCATTTTAAAATTGAAGATGAAGACCTGAGTGATAAAGTGTGGAATTCTTTTTCTTTGAAGTAGTATAATTTATTTCAGATATCAGAATTATTGCAGTTTTGACAGTTGGCAACGCTGCCTAATCCTATGACCTAATCTTTGCTTTCGAGTTTCAACTGTTTAGTGTTTATCATTGTAGTATTTAGTCAAAGTATTTATTCTTTGATTAATTGTTATAAATCTTAAACAAACAAAAGGCGCACACCTGTGGATATAACGCAAGTCGCAAGCAACGGACGCAAGTTATTTTTTATTATCAAACACATAATGGAAAAAACAATGAAAATTCATCATAATAAAAATTAAACATAATAAAAAAGAACACAATAAAATTTCAACTTAATGATTCTACATAACAATTGGATGTTATCGAAAATAACCATAACATAAATTTAACGTAATGAGAAAGAAACACAGAAATAATATTCATAGAAGTATTATAACAAGAAAGATACTGTGTAATCTTAAATTATAAATGAAATATGAGTACAACAGCATCAGTAAAATAATTTCTCATATAAAGAGAATCAGAAACATGTTGTTATTTTAATAAAACACATTAAAAATATGATTTTTTATATTATGATTTAAAGAAATTTAACGTGCTTGTGTAGTTTTTAAACAAAGAAAATACAATTGGCATGGAAAAAATTGATATCATAGAAATAAGTAACAACTAAAAAGAACTTAATAGCAAATAATTTCTCATGATGCATTCTTAATTTTAATATTATGTATAGAAATGGCGCACTATAAATAACGTTAAATAACGTAACTGCTATTCCCTGAAAATAACGTCGTTGAAGTTTAGCCATCTTATTGGCTATATACAGTTTTTTTACACACTTGGAAAAACTATTCTGTTTTATCGTACTGTACTTTTTATCTTTTTATTGTGTTTAATTTGCATATAAACCTATACAACCAAAAAAGTGTGTAAACGTAAATCTATCAAGTTTTAACAAAGTACTAAAACAAATTAAAAACCTGCAAACAAAAATTATTTAATTGTCGACGTTGAGTTTGACCCAATGAGGTATAATATTGTTACGTTTTTATTATTAAAACTAATTTATTTAAACGACTAAAACTATGTTTTACTTATACTAGAAATATGTACACTTCTAAATTAACGGAACTAATTATATCTATTAATATTTAATAAAAACACTTGCACTATAATTTATATCACTTACAAGAAGATAAGATAAAGTCCGCGGATAGCTTCACACAATTGTTTACACTAAAATCACGTACGAGATTATTCACTGTAGGTTTATCTCACACGCGCTAACGACTTATTTATTTCAACTTGAATAATCTTCTTAACACTGCTGTATTCGCATTACTGCAATAACTGACCTACGATTTGTTTCGTCGGTATATATCAATTTTAGTTGCTTAAAGTGCATTTAACGATAAATTTAATAATCTTAACTAATCTATAATAAAAAGGTTTATTTTATAAACAAAAAGAGGTAAAAAATAATCTTGCGGTCCCCGTAAAAAAAGTAATAATAAGTAGAATGCCATTTATAAATCATATATTTACCCAATTGTAAAGACGTTTGGAAGCGTGTCACATGTGTGGAAAATTAGTTGTTTAAATAATTACTATACATAGTTTGAATTTCGATTGAAAACTTGCTGCAAAACCATAAATGTTATTTTAAGGTAGTAAGTACATTTAAGAAGTTGATTTGAGTTAACTAAATTTATTTTGTTTAAAAATATATAATTTTGTATTTTATTTTTAATTATATGTATTTTTAGTTTAAGAAATATGCCAATTGTTTTTATACAAGGTTTAATTTACTTCTACTTTATTGTAGACAACCAATAGAAGTTCTTATTTTTTGAAGGGGATTTAAAAGTTATCAGTTTCGCCAACCCAAAAATGTTAAATATGAAGTCCAAAATACCCCTGAATATGGTCAATTCATAGCATGATTATGTCTGAGGTACTGTAAGAAAACAAAAACTGTATAATAAATACGTGATCTAGTTGCTAGATCACAAAAAAGTCGATGTTGTATAACGTTATTGAGATAACACTTATTCCATTGTACAAAGAATAATTAACTTTTTTCTTCTCGTTATAACACTTTTATAATCCTTATAAGACGTTCATAAGTCAAACATTTTTTCTTTATTCTAAACATGACTGTAATTAACAAAATATTTAATAAATTTAAAAGATTTAGTTGCGTGATACCTACATATTTTAGATTGTTAGAAAATCATCAGCGGCGCTTGGTGGTTTTAATAGGTAGTATTGTAGTATATTTATATTCAGGGGATATAGCATTCCAACGCGGAAGATTGCGATTATGATATACTTTTTTTATGGTGAAAGTCAATGTAATATGCATTTTGCAGTCTAACATACTATATTCATACCATGTACAAAGGGCGCAGCAGTTGTATCATAATGATTTTAATGCTCGTCTACAGTTTTCTCAGTGATTCCGGGTACAGAAAGCAAGAGACCTTACATTCAGTGAAAACAATCATGTTTATCGATGAGTGTTGCTTCACAAAATATGGTATTTTAAATTGCCACAACACTCATCATTGGGACGTGGAAAACCCTGGTATTATACAACAATAAAATGTGATTTCAACTCCGATTTTTAGTTAAAATGTGAACAGGAATCATTGGGAATACATTAATTAGTCCGTTGGCGATTCCTCGTTTAAATGGAAATCTTTACTGGAAGTTTCTTGAAGACACAATTCCGGATGTATGAAAAAACATGGATTTGGCTATTCGATGCATAATGTGGTTTATGCATTACGGAGAATCACCTCATGTTACCGTTAATGTTCGCAGTCCATACGTAAACTCGTTAGACTTTTTCTATAGGGATTTATGAAAAAAATTGCCTATATGTATATGTAACTGCACTCTGGAAACGAAGAATTATCAACGCAGTCAATGAAATTTGCAATGGAAATTACATGAGATGAAAATAGTTTAACGAGGACACGTGCTTGTATGCACGTGAATGGTGGTAAGATGTATTGTAAATTTATTAATGAACAAGCATTATGCACATCCGCGTAACTGCAGGAGGGCTTGGATGGGCCGGGCACCTCTCAGATCTCTCCAAGCCCCCCTAAAAAATGTAACCGACATAATTAAAAAAAATGTTTTAACATGAACTAGGCTCTAGGCCCTTCTAGCAAGGATGTCTAGTTACGCGCATGATTACGTATGATTGAATTCCTAATTTATGTACATAGTTAAAATGTGTAACATTAATTTTGCTCTTTGGTAAATATTGTTGAAATACGCCTCTGTCGTAAATCATTGACTTTCACGTTTAATAGCGGGTGGGTTCCAAAACACATTTGCATTTTTGGGAGATACTTGTTGAATACCTACTGGCATTTTATTTATAGGGGAGAGTGGGGGAGTACAGACCGCTTAAGAAATATAGACTGTAAGTTTTTTAAATGATTCTTTTTTTTTCAAAGATATTTTGTATACATACACAATAAATGATGTATTGAAATAAAATGCACAAAAATTTATTAATATAAAAACAGTAATTCTATTACAATCTTTTTGAAGAATGTGTAAGTGACCCATATTAAACGGTATTTATGAGATTATACAGGCCCAGTGGCCGCTATTACCTCAGCAAACAAGAACTTAATTTTTTACAAGCAAAAGTGGCATAAAAAGGTATTTTTAACTTTACCGCTGCACATTTTGTGCGCCCACCTACCACAAATAACACATCTTAGGCACACCTCTCAGTTTCTTCCAAATTCTCCACATATTACACAAATATCTGCTGAAAATGTTTGATCCCTAACTTCATCCTCCGTATCTTCTTCATGGCTTCCTTTGTTCTTGTGTTTCTTGTCCGCTTAACAATAAATTTTTGCAAATCGTTTTTCTTTGGTTTTTTCTTTTTCCTCGACAAAAAGACGTCTTTTTTTCGATTTTTTTAACTTCTTGTCTTCTTTTCTTTATTTCGTTTTTCTCTAGAACTAACTTATTGGGAGTCGACGTTACTATAATTTGAATGTTGTTTGTTGGTTTTGATATGCTTTGAAGATTCCGGTACCCAATCAGCAAAGAAACGTTTTTTCATGTTTTAAAAACATTACGTTTTAAAATAGTTGAAATAAAAACTGTTTTTCAAAAAAATGTTTTTGATGCATTTCAAAAATATTTTAGATATTTAAACATTGATATCGAAATATTTTAAAAATGTTTTCTAAAACATCCCACTAAGCAAACTAAGCTTGTATTTAACTCGCAAAAACTAAATAAAAGCATAATTACTGCAAATACTTGTAAATTACAATGCTTAATAGTATGAGAGCCACCTAATAGCTCTCCTCTGGATAATTTTATAATAAAAAGAACTTTTAAGTGTTTCTTTGGAGATGAGCTAATTTATAACAGATGCTAACAACCAAATTACAAGTAACAAAACATTTCAAAGATTTTTTATGTAAATTTACCGCGGTTTTTGCACCTATTTAGCAACTGCTTTTCGTAACCGTAAGTTATTTGTTTAAATATGAACAGAACATGGCTCTCAACGGTAAAAAACAGTTTTAGAATATTTAACAAAGGCGTGCAAGCTTGTCAAAGCTATAAAACCTTATTTTTATGATTACTATGTCAAAATATTGGAGAATTGTTATTTAATCTTTTTATACTCGTAACAAAGTTTATTAATATGTAGTATTTCAATCAATAGATCTTTTAATATACCCAATGTTTTTATGTTTTTCTGTTAAAATCTCAGTGTGATGTTAACTTGTATAATAAATGAAATTTCCAGAACAGTGCGAGGAACAAACAAGTGTCGCAACTTGACATTCCCACATATGTATATCCCGTGTATATTTTGGGAACTCTTTGAGATTTTCATTAGTTCCTGTCTAGGATTTTCCAAAGATGCCCCTGGAGTAATTCGTACTGTGTGGGATGTTCTCCATATGTTGAAATATATTTTTTGTATAACGTGTTGCTTGCAATTCGGATAGTGATAGTAAAAAGTACAAGCAGTTTTTACATAAGATTATAAATACCTATGCTGTCAATCGAACGGTTGAATTGGAACGATGCTATTACGCACTACAATTTGCTTTATAAAACATCGAACATATTTTCAACCCGTTCAAAATTTCAAACAATTTGCTTGTTCTTGTTTGTTGTTGATTGATGATGCTCGATCCTGTTCGAGAGCGTTAATCTACAAGACATTTGAAATTTTGCTTGTTTGTGTTTTTTTGATTTGCTCGATTCTATCCGAGTTCCCCTTTATATGTTTTGCTTTTACCTACTCAACATTTCTAATTGTTTATAAATTATTAATTCATCGTGTCATTTGCTTTATTTAGATTTTGATGTATAGTAATATAAATTTAACGCTTTTCCGTTCAAATTTAATTGAATTTGTATCCTGTGTTTAAGTTAACGTAAGACATATAATAATTATAATAGTTCTGTATTGTTTTGTAATATCTTGATTGTGATCTAGTAGTGCTAAAGTGATCTAATAACAACGTGATCAGGTTGCTTGGGTAACTAATCCAGAATACTGTCAAACTGCCCCAGTGATTTTATATTTTTTCTTCTTACATTAAATTTTAAGTAAGTTAATACCATCGACCTGGCAACATCGGAAAGCTACGCTTCCCTCTGGACGAGTAATCTGTATACTTTTGCAATGTGTTTGTTTGTCTCAAACATGTAGAAAAGGAAGTACATTTGTTTACTGTTATGGTACGCACTACTTGTCAATTTATGTTGACATACTTATAACCTCAAATTTTAGAATCGGTTCTGTAATAATAAATCTGCGTATTTTGATATATGCTTTATTATCTAGTCCGAGGCGTTACAGTACGCGGCTACTTCGAGACTGCCGCGTGCGTGTTACATACACGTGTTTATAAGCACACATGTTACATGTTCTTTCTAAAAATAATTTGAAAAGATTAAATTTGAAATACACTGAATAATTTGTGGCTTACTAGCTATTTTAACAATTCCTAAATTGATTAAAACATGACACCTAAAAGCTACTTAACAACAAAATTTAGTTTCTACATAATCTTTTAAGTACTTTGGTTTACAGTCTTTTTGGTCTTGAATTTTGACCATTACTAGTTTGGTTATCACTTGGGTTTTTATTTACATCACCGATATTCGTACACGGTTTGAATTGCTCACTCACTACCGCTTCACGCACACTTTGATTTAAATCATCGCTTTCTGAAACTTTAGACTCTGCTATTTCACTTTTTTTTTCACTAATTGCACTTGTTATCGGTGTGTCCTCTTTCACTTGCGTACTAAAAGGTCGTAAATGTATTCTGTTTCTACGTAATTCAGTTCCATCATCGGTTATTATTTCGTATGATTCGGGCTCATCACATTTACGTATAACTTTTGCTGGTGTCCAATTCCTTTTACCCATTTGGACCAACACATGCTGGTTTAAATTGAGGTCATCTAATTCTTTTGAACTTCTGTCATAGTATTTCTTTTGTTTTTCTTGTTCATTTTTTATAACTTTGTGATATTTATTGTAATCATATTTAGGTGTTAAAAGTGATTTGGTCATTAAGAGGTTAGATCGTAATTTTTGTCCCATTAACATTTCTGAAGGTGATGGTATGTTACTTTTTGGGGCGGTATTGTAGTTGAGAATAGCGTTCTCTATAGTAATGTTCTTAGATTCTATTGCCTTTGTAATTAAGCCCTTTACTGTTTGGACAGCTTGTTCTACTAACCCATTAGATTTTGCGTACGTTGGACTTGATGTCGTATGTTTAATATCATAGGTTTTTGTAAATATCTTGAAAGTAAACGAATTGAAAGGTGGTCCGTTGTCACTTACAATTTCCATTGGAATTCCAAAGTATGAAAATGTTTCTTCTATTGATTTGATGATTGGAGTTGCTGTTTTTAAGCCTACCTTCTTTACTACAATAAATTTTGATAAATAATCAATAATTATAAGGTAATCTGTGGCCATTATATGTGCAAAATCTATACCAACTTTTTGCCATGGTAATTCCGGTATTTCGTGCGACTTTAAAGGTTGTTTTGTGTTTGATCTGAAATACTTCTGGCATGTACTACATTTTAAAATTCTTTCTTCTATTTCACGTGACATTCCTGGCCAATACATTATTGTTTTTGCTTTGTTTTGACAAGCTGTGACACCTTGATGTGCGGCATGTATTTTATCGAGAACTTTGTGTACTTCTTCACGAGGAATTACAACTTTATTACCTTTGAATAGAACACCTTCCGCATAATGCAATTCATCCTTAATGTCCCAAAACAATTTCGCGTTTGTTTTTATTGAGTTTTTATGTGCTGGCCATCCATTGTTTATATAAGAAATTACTTCTTGTAAAACATTGTCTTTGTTTGTAGAAACTCGAAGTTCTTCAATTCTTTCTTCCGAAGCGCATATAATTTCACTTACTGGTACTGTTTTCCCTTCTAGATAGTCTGTATTTATGGTCATATTTTTATTAGGGTCTCTCGAAAAAGTGTCAGCAATGCATAAATTTTTTCCTGGCACATACTCTAATTTATAATCGTATCTCATAAGTTTTAAAATCATTCTTTGTATACGCGGCGATAGAAATTCCATTCTCTTATTTATAATACTTAACAAAGGTTCGTGATCGGTTTGAACCAATACTTCTCTACCGTAAGTGTAAAGATGAAATCTTGTCAACCCATTTAAAATCGCTAAAAGTTCCTTCTCTATTTGCGCATACCTTTGCTGAGTCGGATTCAATGCTATTGAGCAATAACCAACTGGTTGGTTTTCTTGAAGTGCTACGGCTCCTAGCCCATAACTGCTAGCATCAACAGAGATACATAATGGTTTATTATGATCGTAAAATCTTAAAACTGGCGCATTGCTTATTAACTTTTTAAGATTTTGAAAGCATCTTTCTTGATTTTCCGTCCAGACAAATTCGTTTTTATTACTTAGTAAATCTCATATTTGGTATAAATTTACTCAAATAATTCATCATTCCTAAGATTCTTTGAAGGTCCTTTTTACATTTAGAGCTCGTTAAAGAGTTTTCTATTGCAATTCCGTTCTCTGAGATTTCATGTCCTAAGAATTTTATTTTAGTCTTAGCTAATTGAATTTTATTTTTACTAAATCTTACTCTAAATTTCTTTGCCCTTTCGAGAGCTAATTTTAAACGTGCGTTGTGTTCTTTTAGCGATTTGCCATAAATCAACACATCGTCAATGTAAGGTATGACACCTTCTAATCCATCAAATACGTGGTTTATTATTTTTTGATAAACCTCTGCTGCACTATTTATTCCGTATGGCATTGTTTTATATCTAAACCTACCGAATGGAGTAGCAATCGTACATAAATTAGAACTCTGTTCGTCTATTGGCACTTGCGAAAACGCCGTTGTTGCATCTAATACAGTAAAGTATTTTGCACCATTTACTTCCGACAAAACGCTTTCTACCGTGGGAAGTGCATAATGTTCTCTTTTAATATATTTATTTAATGGTCTCGGATCCATACAAACCCTTATTGAACCGTTTGGTTTAGAAACTATGACAATTGGGTGAACCCAATCACTTGGTTCGTTGACCTCTTCTAAAATACCGTTTTTAATCATCTTTCGTAATTCTAACTTTAATTTTGTTTTTAAAGCAATCGGTACCCTACGCGCTGGTGAAATCGACGTTTCAACATTTCCTTTCAATGTAATATGATACGGTTTACATTTAATACGTGACGATTTATTCTGAAACAACTCTATATAATCGTTAATTATTTCCGTCGCCGAATCTGTTTCTACCGAATTAATACTTTTATGTGGTACTAACCCAAACATAGTTACGTCATGCAAACCTAAAATCGCTTCCGCGTGTTTTGTTGCTACAAAGAAATTTAATACTTTGTTATTTCCATTGAAGTTGCACGATAAAGCGCACTTTCCTAAAGTTTTGATTATATGCCCCGAATATGAAGTAAGCTTTGTTAATGTTGGCATTAGCTTTTGTTTATGCGGTAATTTATCATAAACGTTTTTTGGAAGTATGTTCACCTCTGACCCCGTGTCAATTTTGAACAAAACATATTTTCCACTTACTTGTACATTTTCTCTCCATGCCACTGCATTTACCTTTCGGGATGATTGTTCACTTATAGACAATAACGTTAATTCTTCCGAATCTTCCTCAGTTTCTTCAGACGATTTTTCTTCGAGAACTTCCTGTACATTTTTATTCCTGCACATCTTCGCAAAGTGATTTCTTTTCTTGCATCTTAAACAAAATTTACCTTGCGCTGGACACTTAACTTCATTTATGTGATTGAGTCCGCAATTTTTACACTTCTTTGATTTATCACTAGATTGATATTTCTTTTTATCACCGTTGTTACCCGCAGTTTTAGTTTTTTGTCTTCTCACTTCACATATTTCGGTTGAATTTGAGCCCTGTATTTGTTCTGCTTGTCGCCTGCTTTCCTCGCTTGCTCTACAATAATCTAAAGCCTTTTTTAATTGTAAATTAAGTTCCCTCAATAAACGTTCTTGAACCCTCTTATCTACACAACCCAAAACTAATCTATCTCGAATCAACATCTCTTGCTGCTCTCCAAATTCACAAGGGCCTGCTAATTTTTTCAAATCAGTAACATATTTATCTACTGGTTCACCTAGTTCTTGCGATCTTGAAAAAAATTTAAACCTTTTGAACACTACATTTTTACGCGGTTTACAGTACCCGTCAAACTTTTTGAGCACTACTTCGAAATTGTCTTTAGTTTCGTTCTCCGCATATTGAAATGTATTAAAGATATCTATTGATTCATCTCCTATTAAATTTAAGAGTAAAGCTACCTTCAATTTGTCCGGTTTTGCATTTTTTTAACTTGCCTCCAGGTACAATAGAAACTTTTGTTTATACTTTTCCCAGTTATTGGAAATGTTTCCCTCGAAGCTCATGCTTGCTGGTGCACTTATTACATTTGCTTCCATGCTCAGTTATAAATTTGAAAACCGTTGCACTTGTAAATTTTATAATTTTACTGCACTTGTAAATTTCTCATTTACCGCTGCACTTAAAATTTTTTTTTATAATCCCACCGCTGCCACCATGTAATAATAAATCTGCGTATTTTGATATATGCTTTATTATCTAGTCCGAGGCGTTACATTACGCGGCTACTTCGTGACTGCCGCGTGCGTGTTACATACACGTGTTTATAAGCACACATGTTACAGGTTCTAGCAGCATTATTTGAAGTACGTAGATAGTGAAATGAATTGAATCAAACTTTAAACATGAAATATAAATACAATGTATATTTAGCTTGAAGTAGGAATATGTAAAAGTAAACAAATACAATTGACCATATACAGGCGTTTTTTTGGACTTCAGGTTTAACATTTTTGGGTTGGTAAAACTGATGAATTTTAAATCGCCCTCAAAAAATAAAAACTTTTATTGGTTGTCAACAACGACCTCTCTGATTGATGGGTCATAATGAATTCCAGTGATTTATCAAATCGGGTTGGTAGCAACAATAACCTCATGATAACAACCAAATCTTTTTGTCCATATTTGCTATCAACCCGATTTGACAAACCACTGGAATTCATTATGACCCATCAATCAGAGAGGTCGTTGTTGACAACCAATAAAAGTTTTTATTTTTTGAGGGCGATTTAAAATTCATCAGTTTTACCAACCCAAAAATGTTAAACCTGAAGTCCAAAAAAACGCCTGAATATGGTCAATTCTCGTTTGACAAGTAGTGCGTACCGTTTGTTGACAAATACTATTTCTATCTCTTACAATGTTGTGTACACTTTGCAGCCTGCGATTACTCGTCCAGAGGGAAGCATAGCTTTCCGTTGTTGCCAGGTCGATGGTTAATACCATGAACTGTCAATTTTTTTAAAAACTTTTGACATCAAACTGTAACAATGTAAATAACGTGAAACTTGTGAGGCAAATTGAGGGCATTCTGGATTAGTTAATTGTCGTCATTATAACACTTGTTTTATACTAGACTATTTAGTGAGTAGTGTAGTATATTGATACTATGCCTATATACGTATGTGTAAAGCAATTCAAATATTATATTTATAGATTTATAGCACATAGTTTACGACTTTAAATAACATATCCAAACTTGAAGAGAACAAAAATTAAACAAATAATAAATTAAAAAAAGTCTTATTGAAAAATACAAATCCTGCTTGTGGTATCAAATAAACATTTTTTGCCAACAGATGTCATACATTTTCAATTTGCTACTACAGTGCCGTGCGATGTCGAACGAGTATTTTTAAAAATACAAAAACATTTTTGCCAACAATATAATCAAGATTGAATAAATAATAAAACTTATAAAATACTTTTAGTGTTTTTTGTGCATATTTCAAGTATTTTTAGAGCCGAACCTAGTCATTACATTGACTTTTTAAAACAAAAACTTTTAAAAAATAAATATTCGTTCACTGGCAAAAATCAACATTTATAAAATAATTATAAACTTTAGACCATTCTCTATCGACGCCACTGGTTATTGCCCTACAGCAAAGTCTGTAGATAGGTACACATTTATACTTTTGTATAGATATATGGTATAAATACCATAATATAACAAAGAACTATGAAGTATAAATATTTATTATTGCTATTAAGTATTAATTCCAATTAGTTTCCTGAAACTACACAAGTCAATAACTGTTTGTTGAACTTTGGAATTAGTATCAACTGTAAACTCAGTCTGCCAACAACATTGTATACTAGTATATACAGCCAATTTGTCTTTCGTTTTATTTTGTCGATTAGTTAGTGTTTTTGTTGACATGTCTGCGTCAGTAAAAGGTATTTAATTATTTTTTTGTTGAAGTAATGGCGATAGCCTAAATTACTTTTTTATGAAGTATACACAGTATGAATAGAAATGTTTTTAAATTATAACTCCAAAATACTTGGCGCTTGTTTTCTTTGTAATGTAACGAATATTTACGCACTGACTGCTTTATAAATTTTTTCATTCCGTAATATTTAGTTTTAAAACCGGCTCATGACGCGCTCTTTATAATTAATAAGTTCTACAGGCTGGCTTAGTTTGAGGGTGTGAAAAAGTTATTTTATCAAATGATAAACGTTATAATTTCTATTTGTTTATTTTGCTATCAAAACTAGAACTTAAAAACAGCATATAGCTTATATATAAAGTTTGAAGTTGTTACTGAATTAAAATTTATATTTTATACTACATTCACACACAAACAAGTGAATTATTAATTTCATAATTTCCAATTATTTAGAAATTTAGCATACATATGTAAAAATATTACTCATCATACAAATAGGTACTTATGTTTTCTTTTATTTTTATTATTTGCTTATAATTCAGTTAATATTCGTTTCAGTATACAATATTATTCGATAAATTAATATTTTCCCGATATTCGTTATCAGCTCATTAAAGTTTAAATAGTTTCTTAAATAATTATTTTGGAATGATCGCTTTTTAGTAGAAATTATAGTTAAAAAATACTAAAATGCGTTGTTTTTTAGGTTTTGTGTGTTGATTGGTGTTTATTAATAACTACGATAGAATACCGTTAATTAAATCAGTTTTTATTATAAAAAAATTTAATTTACGTAACATTTCAATTAAATATAAACCTAAAATGTATTCACACATTTGGTTAGAGATGGATGTTTGATCTAGATAAAGATACAAATATTTTTGAAATGAGTAGGTTTAGAGAAAAAACTGTGGTAAAAAATGTATGTATCAATCTAGGTATTAAGGTATTTACTATTTATTGTGTAATTTATATTAGGTAAGGTAATCGCAAAACACGAGTGCTTTTTAAATTGAAACCATTTTTTTGTTTTAAATGATTTGTGATGTTTACTCATGTGAAATTCCATTTATTACACTATTTTTAATATTCTGTAAAACACTGTTTGAATTTAAACATTTTTGAAATCTAATAGCGAAGGCTTCCACGGCCGGAATCTATACTAACATTAGAATTTCTTCCGGGTTTGGACCGTGTCATAGTTGTTGCAACCGAAGCTGCCAACGTTTCGCGCACTTTCGTAAGGGGCTTCATCAGGGGGTGAGATAAATCGCAATTTATCTCACGCCCTAATGAAGCCCCTTACGAAAGTGGGCGAAACGTTGGCAGCTTCGGTTGCAACAACTATGACACGGTCCAAACCCGGAAGACATTCTAATGTTAGAATTTTTGAAATCTGCTCCTTGGTGTGTTTTCAATTTGTATTTTCGATATTATTTATTGTTGTTTCTGTTAAAATTACTCTTAGTTTTTTTAGTATTTCTTTGTTTACTTTAAATTTTAGTTCTGCATTTTAATCAAGACTAGTTTATTGAAATGTTCCATCTTGGCCCGTGCTGCAAAAACTGTTCCAGAAGATTAATGCATGTTATTTTTATGCGATTAAGTTGCTTTTAACAGTTTTATATATACTTTAAATAGTTAATATAGTCAACACCACTGATATTTGGCCGTGAAAACTGATAGTCATAACAACCGGTGATACTTTTACGGTACAAGTTTTATTGAATTTTGTGCCAAATAATTTGAAAATTAAGATTAAAATAGTTTGTTGACAATTTTAATAAAAAGATATCAAATACAATGTTTTGATGTTTAATTTATTGTTCTAAGAACTACATATTTCTTCTTAGTAATTTGCTGACACTAAAAATAAAAATAAATACAAAATAATGTTCACATAAGACATAGTTAAATTAAGTTGTTATTCGAAGAACTACACACGCATTTATTTCAAGTACACAGAAAATACAAAATCAGACTAAATATTTGAATAAATAATTAACACTGCAATAAGTATTTTTAGGTTACACTGATTAAATTTTTTACTTGTTTTACAGGTGTATTTTCCAAATTCAGCCACAAACTTAATGCAAAATAGGTTTTTGTTCATGTATAGAAACAAATCGGAGAAGAAAATTTAATAACATAAACCGAAGTTATGATTACTATAAAGGATGTTTTATCTATGTAGTACCATACCCCCGGCCTGTTTTTTAAAAAAGTGATAACATTACTCGATTGATAACATTATCTAATAAACGGCGTGCACTGTATAAGGATTTACTCGATTTACTTCTTGCAGATTTTCTTGTCTTTTTTCTAAATACTTTTATATTCCTGTAGCAACATTTGTTCTTAATACCTGTGTTAAATAAGTTTGCTCGTCTCGTAAAACTAGCGCAAAGAACCTTACAGGTTTCCATATTCGTTTAAATTGCCAAAATTTCCGAAAACAAATTTGTTTAGACCACGCGTCTTATGCTAAATAATTAATAAAACTAACACCGTAAAAGTTAGTTCTCGCGCAATAACTTTTCTAAACAGTAGCCCTAATTTTATGGACAAGAATTATAACTACATATTTACAATCAAATACTTTTTAGAGTGGCCAATGTATTGCTTTAATAAATAAATAAACCAAAAAATATTAAGGAAATTCTCTTAAGCTGCACTTATTGTCTTCTTTATTTTTAAGATTGGTTAAATGAACCTGTTTGTTGCAGGAGTAGTAATCGTTGGAGCGAAACGTACAGCTTTTGGTACTTTTGGTGGGAAATTTATTAACAAAGGAGCATGTGAGCTTCAAATTACATCCAATAAAGCCGCTTTAATAGCTTCAAATGTTAAACCAGAAATGATAGATACTGTCAATGTGGGTTTAATTATATCAGTATGTGCTTGAATCATATACATATGTAAATCTTAGACGACTTAGTTGTTGTTTGTAGCATTCTTCAACTAGTGGTATCTACTTAGCGAGACATTCAGCATTACATTCTGGTGTGCCGCAGGACAGACCTGCGCTTCATGTAAACCGTCTGTGTGGTTCTGGTTTTCAAGCAGTTATTAATGGAGTACAGGTATTGTATAAACCGATTTTATGAGCTTAAACAACTACATACTTGTTTGTTAAAATGCTAATAATACATAATAACATATCTTTTTTATTGGTAACACATGGTTTTGTGTTTTCAGGATATTTTAGTTGGCGCCGCAAAAATTTCTTTAACAGGAGGTACTGAAAATATGTCTCAAGCTCCTTACATGGTGCGCAATATACGTTTTGGTACACAACTTGGCGCGAATTATCAATTAGAAGATTCTTTATGGACGAGTCTTACTGATACCTATTGTAAATTACCAATGGCACTTACTGCTGAAAAGCTTGGAGCGCAATACAATGTTACTAGAGATGAAGTTGACCAGTTTTCGCTAAGATCGCAAATGCACTGGAAAAAAGGTATACGCGAGGACGCATTTAATTGGTATTTTACTAATCGACTTTTTTAGCTCAGGAGCAAAATTTATTTAAAGAAGAAATGGTGCCAGTTGAAATAAAAGGAAAAAAAGGTTCCGAAATTGTTACAGTTGATGAACACCCTAGACCTAATACCACAATTGAAGGTTTGAAAAAATTACGCTCGTTGTTCAAGGAGAATGGGTTGGTTACTGCCGGAACTGCCTCTGTAAGTAATTTGTATTTTACTTTATGGGTATTATTTTTCAAAGATTCTATAACCGTGAAAATTTTATTTTTAAAATAGTAAGTAAGTAAGTATCAATATAACTTTAAATGTAGATACAATAACTATAAAATATAGTTGAAATTATTATTATATGTAGCAGTTGATTTATGGTTTGCATACACCTAAATAGTACCGTACTATATTATTTAACAATATAATTAAAGTAGGCATTATTACACGATGATGGAGTTTTCTAATACTCGGAGTGGAATCAATAAATTTCAACATTGCGAGTTAAATACATTATTTTATTTACGACTATTTATTTAATGCAATTTTAATTTCAAGGTAGGTATTCATTAATTTATTAATTTTGCTTTTATTAAATATGATTCAAATACAAATCTACAGTATTGTAAGGTTGCCTATTCGCGGTAAATAAACGTCTCTTTCTTGTAACTAATTTAATAGAACAAAAATAAAGAAATGCAGTACATAAATACAAATATTAAAAGTACATTATAAAATAAACGCACTTAAGTATGTCGTCCACATTACATATGTATTGACTAGTGGCGGCTGGTCCATCAGGCCTCTAAGGCGCGAGCCCCCCAAAACATTTAAATTGTTATGAATTAAAATATTTAAACATATTTAGATGGTAAAGCATTGTATAAGTATCATATACTTTTTTATTACTCTAAAACATTAATTTAACATGGTCGTCATTCAAAGCAACGTATATTAAATAAGTAATTTCTTTATGTTGGTGCTATAATTATTTGAGACCATGGCTGTATATGTAGCAAAGCATTCTAACGTGACGTCGCGACTTCTACTACGAGATTTCTTATGGAGTTTTAACATGGGAAAGGGCACGCGCGTTTGTAGCCCGCGATGGTTTCAATTCAGTAATCATAAAGCGGTAGCAGTTACGCGACGTATTGTAAGTGAAACGGTATATTTGACGTACGTAATTATCGAAAAATGCAAAAAGTACTGTAATTTTTTAAAAATTAATTTGTAAGGCTGTTGTTGAAGGTTGAAACAATATCTCTCAAAAGACTATAAAAATACCGAATTACAGTTTTATCTAAAAGAAAACAATAAAATGAAATTGATCGTAACATATCCATTAAATCATACTAGATGAGACCATTGATGATACTAGTATTTTTGGACGTCTACACATATTCAAATAATATTATTTTACGTTTATTGTTAATCAACAATGAGTATCCGAAAAAATCATCTCTTTAACAGCTTTATTAATATCAAATCTCAATTCACAAAAAAAAACTA
Organism: Aquatica leii; assembly: GCA_035610365.1. NCBI lineage: Eukaryota > Metazoa > Arthropoda > Insecta > Coleoptera > Lampyridae > Aquatica > Aquatica leii. Next base: position 108,969,685 of record CM069432.1, read on the forward strand.
TGGTTTCCGGTTGAAAGTAGTAAATGAAAGAAAAATGCTTTTATTATTGCTTTATTGGCAAAATTTTTTATTTAAAAAAATGCATTTTTCCTGTCTTTAATAGAGTTGTCATTTATAAAATCACAAAACAAAAAAAAATTAACTATAATGTAAATTTAATTATGGCAAATTTAAATTATTTAGTACAATGTAAGATTATACGTTCAAAAAATTTTCTGTGTGTTTTTATTATTTTTGTATTCACTATTAACAATATACAAACGTATCATGTATATACATATACTAGCTGTACCCTGCCACGCTTCGCAGTGGCACATTGTGATTGAATGGTTGACATTTAATGTAATTATATTTGTATACATTAAAAGTGAGGTTAATCCAAAATAAATAATATAATTACTAAATAATATAATTACGTCCACGTGTTAGATGTAATAAAAAAGATATAACCACTCACTTCTGTTAGAAATTCACTTGAATTATAATAAGTCCTTTTATTTTGCCTGTCAGTTAATAATATTTTTACTGTCCATCTTTGATGTAAAATATAACCTCTACTTACGATTTGGTGAAAGGCGCAGTTCGATAACAACACTATCACACCAAAAATTCTTGATTTAAGTGAATATTTAATTCAGATTGTATAATAATCAGAATCAGATGCAAATTTTTTTGTAAATAAACAATGTAATTGGGAACGAAATTGTTTCTCATGTGACTGCGTCATTATTATTGCGGTTGTCAGCGAGTGTTTTCCTAGCTTATGGCAGATGGCGCGGTCACTGGTACACAGCTGATCGTTAAAAAAACTGTTTTCTCGCGGTCGCAGATATGTGACTGATGCAAAAAAATAGATAAAAACAATCCTTGATGCGGATTTTATATCATGTTAAAATTTCAACTCAATCGGTGCAGAACTTTTTAAGTTTTTGAAGCGTACACAAACCAACATAACATTTTTATATATATAGATTGTAAGTAACTTCAAATGTTTTATAACAACTCAATGCTAACTTGATTTTTAATACCTATTTACTTGAACATAATTCAAGTTTATTACATTTTGGAATCATAAGCTGGTTTATTAGCACGCAAATGCGGGCGTAATTTGGTTTTTTTAGCCTACAGAAAATTTTCAAATGTAATTTTTCTAGTCTTTGTTCTTCAAATTTCCATTTCCTCAAAAATAAAGTTGCATAATGTTGATTTGACGGGCTACAATTTAATTTTAGCATCCATATTGCTTTAAAAACCGAAGATAGCCGATCTGAATCGTATGCGCGAAAAACCTTCAAAATTTCGAATTTCAAATGCTTGTAATTAATTTATTAATTATCAAATTATAATCCAAAAATTGTTTTTAGAAACGTTTTAAGTGCCACTTTAAATCTGCGTCAAAATTTTTGCGATTTTTTTAATTTGGGAAGCAGGAAAAAAATAATTTTAATTTTCCCATGTTAAATCCCATGGGGTACCCCTAGCGTGGGACACAAGGTATACACATTTTGGAAATCCTTCTCGAGTGTTCCATATCTTTCGGTATACGTTCTAGAAGATGAATAACAACTTCGAGAAGACTCTTGAATTTGAACACGTTTCACTGCCCCCTTCTTAGGACTGTTCTGTCCCAGAACAGAAGACTGGATGCGATACCGGTAGAAAGGATCGTGGCGTTAGCGGCAGGTTCCTCCATTTCGGCAACGTCCTTGGCCGTATAAGTAACAGTCAATGGACTTTTCCTGACGCGATATTCTTCTTGGTTGGTAACTACAGACCAACTTTTGAACGCCTCTTCCTCGGAAGACGACTTCCAACATGTTTCAAATTGTCCTCAAATTCAGTTGATCTAAACCACAACCAAGCTTGGGTACTGCCAATTTCTTTACATGGTAAGATTCCATAATGTTCGCCACAGATTTTTGTATAACGATTTGGTACGTGAGTATTTCTTGGTGACCAAATAGAAAACGAAGCGTCTGTCACCACCTAGTCCTAAAACTTTTCCGACTGCCCGTTGCTGTCTTCGTAATTCATCTAGCTGCCCAAACTTCTTTTTAAACACGACTGCAACCCCTCTGGACATGTCAAGATTCTCGCTCACGCAATGTGCGATGACGTAATCTTTTTGTGTCTGGAACAGGTCTTGTTGTTCCTCGGTGGTAACTCCAAACCTAGCTTTTCCAGAATCTCCGTATAAGTTCATAAACTTCTCGAACTCTATTTCTTCGATTTGATTCCTGGTTCTGCTGCTTATCACTCTAGTTCGAACCTGAACTTGCGTATTGTGGTTATCGCCAGCAAACGGGGCTAGACGATCGACGTGGACCACTTTTGGCTTGCTTCTGGGCGGTTTACGGATGCGATATATAACGTCATTATTACGCCGCATGACTTCATGTGAGCCCTCCCATTGCCTTTGCAGCTTTGGCGACAAACCACGTCTCCTTTGAGGATTATACAACCAGACCACATCGCCAGGTTGAAACCCACCATTTTGCGCCTTGACGTCATATCTTGTTTTCATCCTGTCGCTGGCAATTTGTGTGTTTTTACGGACCTCTTCATGTACTTCGTCTAACCTCTTGGTCAGTTTGCTGACATAATCTTTTCCAGAAACTTCTTCTTACGGTCTTCACCCAAATTGGAGGTCGCATGGCAATCGTATTTCGCGACCGAGCCTCACACAGAATGGTGTTTGGCCTGTGCTTTCGTGAACGGATGATCGGTATGCCATTAGGAAAAGGTGCAAGTACTGATCCCAGTATCTTTGGTGATCGGCAAACTTCTTGAAACAGTCCAGATTCAAAGTTGCGGCCTTGATCGGAGTGTAATTCTTGATTGGCTATGGCGTAAGCCTCGGCCCATTTCGTGAAATAATCCATCGCCACCAAGATGTATTTATTTCCCGAATCGGATTCTAGGAACGGCCTAGCGATGTCAATCGCTACTCTTTCCAAAGGACTTCTTACGTTGTATTGCTTCATGGGTGCTTTGCGCTTTCTCGCTGGACCATTTCCTGATGCGCAGATCATGCACTTACGGCACCATTTCATGACGTCCTCTTTGCAGTTCATCCAGTAGAATTGTTCGCGCACTTTACCCAATGTCTTCTTAATGCCAAAGTGTCCTCCTGATGTCCCATCTTGGAGATGCTTCAACACTTCTGACACCCTGCTCTTCGGCACTACCAACTGTAGTCTGTTTCCCGTGCCCTCGACACTTTCTAGGGATCGCTTAAGAAGACTGTCTTCTACTATCAAGGAATCCCACTGCGCCCAGTACGCTTTGATGTTTCTGCCCAAAGCACTCACTTCTTCTTAGGTTGGTTGTCGGCCGTTTTCTTTCCAGTACAGACGTAGTCTTATTTCAGGATCTTTTTCTTGTTCGCGACGTAACTGTTCACATTCCCACTCATCATCAACCATAGCAGTTCTTCGGAGGCATTCAACTTTTTCTTCCAGTCGCGAACAATGGCTGCAGTCCGCCGGAAAAGGTCTTCTGGACAAGGCATTAGCGTTCCGATGACTGCTTCCGGCACGGTGTTCTGTGTCATAGTCATACTCTTGCAGTCTCTCGATCCATCTTGCCACTTGTCCTTCCGGGTTACGGAACTGCAGTAGCCATTTGAAAGCGGCCGCGGTCTATTCTCAATAAAAATTTTCGTCCATACAAATATTTGTAAAGGTGTTCGATGGACTTGACGACTGCTAACAGCTCTCTCGTAGTCACACAATAATTCCTTTCTGGCCTGGACAAAACCTTGCTAAAATACGCGATAACTTTTTCTTGTCTATCTTGAACCTGCGAAAGGACCGCGCCTATGGCCAGATTCCTTGCAACGGTATTCAAAACAAATTTTTCATCTTCTCTTGGATAACCCAGAATCGGCGAAATGACTAAGGCCTGTTTTAGTTGATGGAAAGAATTTTTGCAGTCTTTATCACATCTAAATTCTGCTCTTTCTTCCGTCAATTTCGTCAAAGGTTTGGCAATATTAGCAAATCACCCGGATTTGCTAATATTGCCAAACCTTTGACGAAATTGACGGAAGAAAGAGCAGAATTTAGATGTGATGAAGAATCGTCTATAATAGGTGCACAACTCAAGGAAACTTCGGACCTGGTGTTTGTCGATTGGTCTTGGCCATGCTTGCACTGCTCGGATTTTGTCTGGGTCAGCCTTTACTCCATCTCTAGATACGACGTGGCCAAGGTATTGCACTTCCTTCTTAAATACGTGGCACTTCTTTGATCTCAGTTTGAGGTTAGCCCCACGTAGTCGCTGGAACACTTCCTTCAAGTTCAAGTGTTCTTCAAAGGACCTTCCAACCACGATCACGTCGTCCAGGTAAACCAAGCACGTCGTCCAAGACAATCCGCGCAAGATGGTCTCCATCAAACGCTCGAATATTGCAGGAGCGTTACACAGGCCGAAGGGCATCACAGTGAACTGGCACAAACCAGTTTCGATCTTAAAAGCTGTTTTTTCACGATCCTTGGGTTCTAATTCTACCTGCCAGTAATCACTCTTTAAATCTAACGTGGAAGACCACTAGGTTCCTGACAGGGTGTCTAGCGTATCGTCAATTTTGGGTAAAGGGTAGCTGTCCTTTTTGGTCACGTCGTTTAGCTGCCTGTAGTCTACGCAAAACTTCGTTGATTCATCCTTCTTCTTTACGAGTACCACTGGGGATGCCCACGGGCTACTTGAAGGTTTAATTACGCCTTCAATCTCCATATACGTAATTATTTGTTCGGCTTCCTCTCTTTTCGCCAAAGGAAGTCTGCGTGGATGTTGTCGTATCGGCCGAGCGTCTCCGGTATTAATTTTATGTTTTACCACGTTAGTTCTTCCTTTGGACCCACTCTCCAGCGCGAACACATCTTGATACTCTTGGATCAACACTTTAATTTTAGCCAGCTGGTCTTGGCTGAGGTTTTGGCATTTAGTGGTAAGAATATCCAATAGATGTTGTGGACACTTTTTCGGCGACGTATCTTCGTTCGACTTCACGCATCTCATAATTTGTGACACTGGCGTGCGTTGCCTATCACGGTTTTCTTTTTCAACTTTACAGGATCTGAGTTCATGTTGAAGATCTTTACTGGCATCGTGTTCTTTACTCGTAATAAAGTTTTGCCAACGAGTAGTCCCTTTTTAACTAAGCCGCCATCCATTGGTTCAATCGCGCGTATGTAGCCTTCCCGCAGATTTCCATCCAGGCGTGCCATCCCCACACTTTTCGTCCTTGCACGCAGAATCACGTCTTCACTCAACAAGACTCGCACGACTGCCTTCTCTGACGAATAAAAAGGAATTTTTTCATTGTCGATCTTCAGGACATCGTTCTTCATATCCAAATGGAACCCATACTTCTTTATCACGTCAATTCCCAGCATTGCCGGATTTACCAACAAGCAGAACAAGCAACTGCTTGAGGCCCCCGCACTCAAGGGCCCCGCGCCGCCATAGCTTCGCGACTAAAAGAATAAACGTAAAACTAAATGTTACTACAAGAGTTGCAAAGCAATGGTTACTTAGAAAAGAGTAGCAGGACACGTACCCAAATACAAAGTTTAATCACGAAGGACTGTTTCAGGTTATTTTCAATGACAACCTTTCTTTAGCATTTCCTAATATTTAAGTTTGATGATATCGAACAGTATTGGGGAACGATCGTTCAGTAAACTGAAGCGAATAAAGGATTATTTGCGAACGACCATGTCCCAGGAAATGTTAGCGGATCATTGACCAATTTTCTGCAGAGAAGAGCAGAAAAAAAATTATGAGATTTGTGATTTAATCCATACCACAAGTACTGTTTTATTTATTTCAAGTTGTTCAAAATGTTGATGGTGTTCAAATTCACAAGATGTTAAAATAGATAGTTTCTTTAAATTTATGTTCCAATTGTACTTCATTTTTTTCTCATTAAGTAATTTGTCTTTTGGAAGAGGGGTCATTTTAGCGTGACCCCATTACGATGTTGTGCTTGTGGCCCCTCAATATGTTAATCCGGCACTGATTCCCAGGATAACTTCTTCCGTGATGTCGGCTACCAGTACTTGATGGTCGAGTACTCCATTTCCCAAACCAATGGTTATTTTGACTTGACCCGTCGCCGTTCGAAGTCGTACTGTTACTGGTGATGTCTTCTCGTTGTCGAATAACATGTCAGGACGAATGATGATCTTCGCCGCTCCAGTGTCAATCAATAACTGAACACTTCTTCCATTGATCTTACCATCGAGATAAATGCTATGGAATTGCTCACTAGGCCATGCCATTCGAATTGTAATCTCCGGAGCCTGACTAGACGAGATTACCTTTTGTCTCTTTTGGTCGCCTTGTTCCAAATTTTCTAGCGCTCTTCTCGACCTTTTCTTAGGTTTAGTACGATGCCGTCGTACGTGGCCTATTTCACCGCAGTTCAAAGTTGTCGCTCCTCTTTCCCGAAGTATTAGTCGCGCTATCTCCTCGATGCCTGCCAGTGTCTGCGCGGCTACTTCTGCAGCACAGCAGAGTCTATGACCGTCTCGTTGCGATGCTTGTTTTGCTGCTTCAAACTCCAAAGCATGCACCAAAGCGTCATCCAATGTTTTCGGTTGAGCTAACCGGAGAGTCTGCTGCGTTTCGTTGTCTCAGAGGCCGTCTACAAAGGCTTGAATAGCCAATTGCTCCAAGAAGGTATCTGGCGCTATAGGATACGCAAGCCGTATTAGCCTGGCGATGTAAGCCTCAAACTCTTGAAGACTTTCGGCAGCTTTCTGAACCCGACTTTTTATTTGAGCTTGATACACTTGTTGAAGATGAGCATTTCCATATCTCATTTCTAAACGAGAAATTAAAAGTTCGTAATTTTCTTGTAGGTGATCAGGAACAGCTTGTAAAATTCCAAGCGCTTCTCCACGTAAGGACACTATTAAAAACGTCGCTTTCTGCTTATTGCTCCAACCATTAGCTGTAGCTGCAGCTTCAAACTGCTTGTAGTAGGTTGACCATGGAACTTTACCATCAAAATTTGGTGGAACAACTTTAAACTTGTGTGTGGTTTTTTCCCGATGGTTCATTATTAAATCTTCACTCGTGACGCTTCCTTCACCGTGACAATTCATTTATGTCATTTTTTCTTCAAGCAGTTGTATTCTTTCTCTCAATTTTTTCTCTAGCTTGTCTTCTATGGTTCTTGAATTTTCGTTTAACTTCTGTTCTAATTTGTGTTGTACTTCTTCTGTTTTGTCATTCACAGTTTCGCAAATTTCTTTTAAATTTAACATATCTGTTTGAGTTTCTTCTTGAACAATTTTAATTTGGCTTTCTATGCTCGTACGTATTTCTTCTTTTAAACTTCTAGAATTTTCCAACAATTTTTCTTTTATTTTTCTAGAATTTACTCCCATTTTCTGCGAATTTTCGTAAACCTTTTCGATCATATTTTTATTCATCGATTCGAGAAAATATTTTTGAATTCATTTTAACTGCTTGCGAACGCGTAACCGGCATAAATTTAACCACGAATAATAAAAAAAAAAAGATTAATAACACTTTATTTTAATAAAGCCCGACACTAGTTTAACGAAATGGAACAGCTAATAAAAAAAACACGCGAACTAAAGTTTGATTATTTACGCAATCAATGTTTTTATTACGGGAGCGATATTACTTAATCATATTTACACTAAAAAAAACGCGAACAGCTTTATCTATTTACACGATTTCCACGGGTTTTAAACCCTACACTTGACACCACTTTGTAACGAATTTATTTATTATAACTAATTTATTTAAACTACTAAAAATATTTTTACTTATACTAAAAATATGTACACTTTTAAATTAACCGAACTAATTAAATCTAATAATATTTAATAAAAACACTTACACTAATTTATATCACTTGCACGAAGATAAGATAAAGTCCGCGGATAGCTTCACACACTTGTTTACACTAAAGTCACGTACTTCGTAGATTTATTTATAACACGCGTTAACGACTTATTTATTTAGACTTGAATAATCTTCTTAACACTGCAGTCTTCGCATTACGGAAATGACTGACCTACGATTTGTTTGTACCGTATATATACACATTTTGGAAATCCTTCTCGAGTGTAATAAATTTATAATATATAAAGATTTATAATATTTTTTTTTTTTGAAAATATAATTGTTTTGATGTAATCAAAGGCTAATTTGTTTGGTTCTAAAAATGACTAGTTTTTTTATAATTAAGGAGCAAAAATACAAAAAAACGTCAGATTTGAAATTTATTTGGTCTACAAAATTTTAAATAATTGTTATGACACAAAATTAATTAGGTCATTTTATCACAAAGCATAAAGGTATAAAACAAATACTTTGAGTCTAAAAGTTCCTGCCTGTAGAAAGTAATCTATTTTAACTTACAGGGAATTAGTGATGGCGCTGGAACGATAATAGTTGCAAGTGAGGCCGCTGCAAAAGAATATAATTTAAAACCGTTAGCAAAAATATTAGGATATTCAACTGTAGGAGTCGATCCATCTATAATGGGAATTGGTCCCGTACCTGCAATCCAAAATGTATTAAAAGTGTGTGGATTAAATCTTAAAGACATTGATTTAATTGAGGTATACACATTATTTTACAACAATTTAATGTTGGTATATGTTATTTCTATTAGATTAATGAAGCCTTTGCTGCTCAAACTCTTGCCTGTGCGAAACAATTAAATGTTGACATGGACAAACTTAATGTTAACGGTGGCGCAATTGCATTAGGACATCCATTAGCTGCATCTGGCGCTAGAATTACAGCACATCTTGTTCACGAACTTAGGTATATAACTTTTTGTGTTTTTATTTGTAATTGTAGTCATATTATAAATTTTAGGAGAAGAAAAGCAAAATATGGCATCGGGTCTGCTTGTATTGGAGGTGGACAAGGAATTGCTCTTCTTTTAGAAGCTCTTTATTAAACAACCAAAATAAATATTTGTATTTCTATAATTCAAAAAAATTACAAATTATATACATCATTAAATTTAATAATGTCATACATAAATACTTGTCTATTTATTTGATTTTTTTACAAACATTGGTATAAAAAGCATCAGACGTAAAAATAAAGATTGTGGTATGTATGTGTATGTAACACTTTGGTGTACTCAAAACAAAAATTGTGATAATGCTATACAGGAATAGGTAAGAAAATTTTCTCTGATCATCGACTAGAATATTTTCAAATGTTCTATATTACGTCGAACTTCTTCTAAAACGCTACACTACATTATGTAGATATTCCCGTAAATAAAGTTCAATAAGTCAAGTTCCAATTCTTTGGTTTTTGATCAATTAACAGAAGTTACAGCAGGGCGCAGTATACATAACATAAATTATTGTACAATTTAAAGTAATATATTCAAGTGTTTAATAATCTACTAAATAAATAATGAACTTCAAGGTTTTGATTCCTTTATTAGACTTTCAAGAAATCTGAAATCTACGCAAAGGTTACAGGACTAAACAAAAAAGAAAAAAACACTAAGTGTACTCCGATCATTTGGCTAGAAAAGCTCTATTGCTACTTAGATAGCCAAGAAAGTAGCTAAAATAAAGAAAACTGCAGTTATCGCCACGATCCTTTTTGTCGCTGTAGCGTTTAGTTTTCTATTCTTTTAGTCTTAAGATCGATGTCACTTTGTTACGGGTTCCTGATGATGTGGACCATACCAAGTCAAAAATATACAAAAAAATATATCTAGGCACTACTATAAAGTAGTGTCGCCGAATAACTCAACACAAGAGAGAGATCTAAACCCGTAACTAAAAAGGTCCACACAGGTACTAAAGGACAAATTAAGATCAACAACTTAATTGTGTAAATAAAAAGTCTTACAAGCCAATTGATACTGTAATAATAGATTTAGTAGGTTGTACGGGTGTCCCAGGACAAACCTGTCGATCGATATACGACAAAGTAGCCTTACGAAAAATCAAAAACATAACAAAATTGATATGCCAATTTCAACCAAAATTTTGTAAGAAATTTTAAAATTAATTTATTTTAACTAACTGTTTACATGTAATTTAGATATGATTGTGAAATGTAGCTAATTTTTGCCAAAACTAACATTAATAGTGAATCTTCAAGTGGAAAAACTTTCCTTTTTCGTATAATAATTACGGGTCATTGAATTCACTGGTTTCTAGTTTGATTTGGTAATTAACGTATTGTGGATTTGTGCGTGAGTTTGTTTCGCAATCCAATTTTCTTCGTCTTGGTGGCGGATCATTGAGAAATCTTCCGACGGTAAATTATTCATATGGTTCTAGTATCCTATCAAGATCCCGGACGACGTCAACTGGCCTATGCTAACCAGGAACTCGACTTCAAACAGTAAAGGTATTTATTGATTATCGATTGCTTATTTATGCGTCAAGTCTGTTTTTATACATTTGCGAAATTTTATTGTTTTTTTAAATTATGCGCACACGGTCGTGTCTTTGTTTTTTTCTTTTTAAAAAAATGTAATTTAGTTTGTTTATTTTTTGTTTTAAATTTTCATTTTTGTTTTTTTTAAAGATATTATTTGTGTCAAATTGACTTTAGTTTTAATCATGATTTTAATGTAGATTTCCTGTTTTATTGCTTGTCTAATTTATTTCAATTATGTAATAAATTGTTAAATGTAACGAAGCTTTTATTCCGTCGGTCTACGCGTTTGTGACTTTTTAAAATATTTCAGATTCGTGCGATACACTCTTCCGGTAAGTCCCATTTGAGTGTATCCATTTGAAGCGCAGTCGTGGTTGGCTAGGGCCTCTAGTCCTTCCTGGCGCACTTTGATTTTGACTTTTTGATTTTGTGTCTTCGTCAAGTTTTCCAAATCAATCACAAAATTTTGCATATAACCCACCCCGTCTTCACTGAGCACCGGCGTGCCACCGTTACCTTATTTCAGGCAAGTGACATTGTTTCAACTTTTGCATGTAACAGAAATATTTGGCGTCTCGCCTTAGCCTGTTTTTCGAATTTTAGTTTGCCTGTTGCCGTCTTGTAATTTCATTTTATAATAGGTTACAAATTGATTGTTAATCGTTTATTGCATAACGAATTACGTTATGAGATTTTAATTAGAGGTGTTGATGCATCTTTAGGTGTTGTCGTATTACGAGGTCTACTTAAGAATTTTCTTATTGAAGAAGCCGCCGGTAAAGTATCTCGTCCCGCATATCCTTTCGATTTTAATGTAGATAAATTAGCGATAAGAGAAGGTATCAATGAGCTTAGGAAATTAATCGATTCATTGAAAATTACTCCAACTACAAAAATTTCTAAGATAAGAACGTCTTCCGGGTTTGGACCGTGTCAATGTTGTAACCGAAGTTGCCAACCTTTCGCCCACTTTCGTAAGGGGCTTCATCAGGGCGTGAGAGAAATCGAAGAACTCAAACAAGCAACCGAAATCTAACTAAACACTTCTCAAAAGTTAGGTAATCAACTTGTGAACCAAGTCAGAATCTAAACTCAGAAAAGGTAAGAAAGAAAACGATAAACTTGAAAAAGCAAACCAAAATCTAACAAAGAACCACTACAGAGTTAGCTAATCAACTTGTGAACCAAGCTAGATTCTAAACTTCATAGAAGTGACTTAAAAGGAAATAGTCTCCGTATATAAAGAAGAAGTATCGTCACGGCTGGTTAAGCTCGACTCTGAGTTACGGTTGAACGAGGGCGTGTTTTCGATAAAGGACTAATGACCGGGAACCAAAGAGGGGATAGCTCGAAACCATGATCACGATTGAAGTTATTGGGGTGTTTGATGATTTCTATGCTTTCTCGAAATTTCCTGTTAAAAAAGAATGGAGATTTGGCAATCACCAAAACGTTTTTGGGAAGTCCGTATAGACGAGGTGGCTTAGAATCTGAAGGGGTAAGTCTACGTTTAGTTTCGGGAGGTAGATTGGAAGATTTGATGATTTGGATAACCTCACGTTTAATCCTCGAAGTGGGATTACGAGTTAGAAGAGCGTACGTTTCCTCAGACACAATAGAATGGATTTTCGCAACATAATCAATATGGTTCAAGACGACAGTAGCATTGCCTTTGTCGGCTGGAAGAACAATAATATCAGGGTTCTTACGAAGACTTTTTAGGGCTAACTCTTCCGACCTACAAATGTTGGGTTTAGGAATTTTAGATGATTCAAGGATTTTTCCAGTGTTAATACGAATGGGATCTGAGATATGGCGAGGAAGATGTCTTATAGAAGACTCGACAGCACAAAATATCTTTTTTAGGAATACGTTTGGGAGCAACAGTTAAATTCAAACCCTTAGATAGCACCGATTCCTGTTCTGAAGTGAGAACCAAACTAGATAAATTAACAACCGTCTTTAAAGAGTTAGTAGTAGATGAAACTTTACGATCCTTGGATTCCAATATTTGAAACTTTTTGAGATGACCTTCAGTGGTTAGTCGTAGAGTGGTATCAGACTGCTGGTAAGTAATGTTGTCAAAGAGATTCCAATCATCCGGGGAAAGAGTATTGGCCAACTCAAGATGAAGGTAAAAGAGCTGTTTCGAAATGGTGCCTAACTCTCGCCTAGTTTGCTTAATCCGTTCGAGTACTAACGCTAGACTAGCACGGTGTAAGATGTTTTTCGAAGAACGTGTCTGAATGTGAAACTTGATTCTGAGAAATGCAGGAATGATGTTGTGGTCACGACAACGACTAAGAAAGGTTAAAGTGCACAAAAGTTTGACGAGTTTGTGACGAAGTTTGGAAAATACGGAGGTTTTGGAAGAAATATTCTCCCCGTAGAGATTGTTATATATTTGAATGCATTTTTAGAACGAGTTGCCAAACTTCAATTATCGCGTAACGTTTCAATCATTAGTTATTTTTGGAGTGTACTGATATTTTTACAAGTCATGCATTGATTTTTGTCAGATCTATTCGTAAGTCAGTTAATTCTTAGGAAGTTTTAGTTAAATTTTTGCGTGAACAATTCCAGCCTACCGATTATGACGAACGACTCATTAAAGAAATTAAGCGTCGTACTCAAGCTAATGATGAGCATATGGGTATTTACGTTGCAATTATTCGCAACATGTTTTCACGTCTCGATCAGCTTTTTTCTGAAGAAAAACAGTTAAAGATCTTGTTAAGAAATATTTCTCCCGTTTACCAAACTCAGCTTGGTTTGTCGTCAGTTACTTCAGGTGATGAGTTAATTAAATTTGGTCGTATTATCGAGGATCGCATGCAAGCTATTGAAGCTTACACGACTCCATCTCGTAGAAAGCAGGACATGGAATCTCGCTTACGTTACATCTCAAGTTAAAGACACTTTTCACGTTCTTCGAATAACCTTAGTATTGGTGAAAAATTTATACCACCTGTTAGACAAAATTTACGAATACCGTCTTCTAATACCGCACCTTCTACACGAAGGTTAGCTATCGTTAATGCGCCTGCTTCTTCTAATCGTAGCAGTCCGCAATTATGTTGGAATTGTAAGAAGCCAAACCATCGAGCTGTTTCTTGCAAGGAACCTAAGAAAGGTTTATTTTCTATCATTGTGGCAAATCTAACGTTACGGTCCGCACTTGTTTTAAGTGTTCGGGAAACGATTAAAGGACGTACTGAGAAGCCGTTTAGTGACGTCAGAGGTTAAAGTTAAATCGGCTGTCTATTTTAATAGTCTTCATTCCACGAAGAATAAGAGTTTTATTAAGAATAGAGTTGTGTTGGATTATGTTTTCGAGTCTGCTGATTCTGACAAAATACCTTTGGTCTATGTTAAAGTTTTTGGTCACGAAATTTTAAGTTTATTGGATAGTGGCGCTTCTCGCGATATTTTTGGTTCTAAAGGTTGGGAAATTTTCAGTCAGTTAAGTTTAAAGTTAAATAAATCAGTTAAAATTAATTGTGTTGTCGCTAATGGTAAATCAGAACAGAGTTTAGGTTGACTTCTCGTCCCAATTGAACTTAAGGCAAAAATTGTTGCTTTAGAAGTTTTAGCAGTTGTGTTTTAGACACTAACTGGGTATTTAGTTTCAAAGCTTTAGAAGAAAAACCGGAAGATAAATTTAAAGCGAGGTTAGTAGTTAGGAATTTTAAGTATGCAATAGTGTAATTCAATATTATTCCCTTTTGTTTGCAATAATTTTTAACTTCACCAGACAAATATTCACCGCCATTGTCACAACGAAGTCTTGAAACTTTTCTTTCAAATTTAGCCTCGACCATTTCAATATATTCTTTAAATTTACTATCTACATCACTCATTTTTTTTATCAGATAAATTACTGTAAAATTGGAAAAATCATCTATAAAACTTACAAAGTATTTGTTACCATCATATGCTTCAGGAGTGATCGGGTCGCACACATCTGAATGAACATTCTTTTACTCTTTGTTCTTTGATTGAAAGGAAATCTAGTCATTTTGCCATTTATACAAGGCTCACAAAATTCTACTTCTTGAAATTTAGTGTTTTTATAGATCCCTAACACTACATTTTTCTTAATCAATTCTTTTAACCCTGAATAGCTTACATGAGCGTACCTTCTATGCCATGTTTTAAAATCATTGTCAACACTCTCAACATTTAAACATTCTGTAGTTACAACCTTGAATGTTATTTCATATAAATTCTTTCTATAACCTATTCCTAGTACTCTATTGTTTACGTCTCTTAATTTGACTTTTCCATCATCTAAAACTACCCCCACATTTGAAGTTTCTAACCTTTTTACAGACAATAATTTTTTTCTTAACTTAGGAACATAAAAAACATTTTTTATCGTACACCTTATGTTTTCTTCACCTACATTACTCAAAACTTTTAAATTTCCAACACCAACTGCTGTTAGATAACTGTCATTTTTTACCACAGCTATTTTTATTGGGTTATCCAGCACCAATAAATCAGAGAAATAAAGTTTTTCACTCACCATGTGGTCCGTACAACCTGAGTCCACAAAAAACGTTATGATGTTATCCTCTTTTTCTTTTTCCATGTCTTGTCCATTTGTTTCTCCCATAAAACCTACACTTTTGTCTTCCCTCGTACTGGTACTACCATTTACTTCTTGATCTTCTTGCTGTACGTAGTTGCTTCTACAATTAGAATGCCTACTTGCGTTCCTTTCATGACTTTGACTGTTGAATCGCCCTCTGTAGTTATGAAAACTTTCGCTTTTGTTCGGGTTTGCCAATTTCCTTTTTTCATATTCATCAATTAGTTTCTTCTTTACTGACTCAAATGTGACATCTTGTAAATTTTCTATAACTGTAACCAATGTATCATAGGACTGCGGTAATGCCAGCAAAATACTGCACACAAGATCTTGATCAGGTATTTCGTTCCCAGATTCTTTCATTTTTCTTGCTATTTCTTCATATTGTTGCACAAACGCTTCCATCGACTCGTTTTCTTTTAGTTTCAGGCTTAACAACTTCTTCTTTAAATATAATTGGCCATGTATCCCTTCCTTCTCATATTTTTGACGTAAGGTTTCCCACATTTCATATGCATTTGCTTTTTCCCTTAAACACTCTAACTGGTTATTGTCTACACACTGGACTACTAATAATTTTGCTTTGTTGTCTTTTCTAATTTTCTCTTGTTTTACCTTTTCCTCTGTTATTTCGCTAATTTTTAAGCACTTCATTACATGTTCAACCACACCTTGCTCCTCCAAAAGTTCATTCTGAACTTTCAATTATAATAATTTCCACCTTCTAGTAATTCGATTTGGTAATTCTTTCCATTTGCTTGAGACAATTTTCAATATTTTTCTTGCATTTACCATGTGTCACTAACCTCAAATTTTCTTTTTGAACTGCTTTTCGTTTTATTCTTTAAACTAATTAGACAGAGCACATCCTGAGCCCATAACCTGTTGTTATTAAAGCTTGAAATTACTTTTGAGTGCTTTATTTACTACGATGATACAGGAAAAACATAAATTCATATTCTACTTAACACAACAACTTATTTCATACATTACTTTTTTTAATTCTTACTTCACGTCTCACTGCTACCAAATTTGCTATGATTTTAGCGTCATTTATATTAACATTTTAGGTCCCGAATTAGAGCCTTACGTTTTTGTTTACTTGGATGACGTTATTATTTGCGCTCCTTCCTTCGAGAAACACATTGAAGTGTTAACTGAAGTTCTTCGTCGCCTAGAGAGGCTAATTTGATGTCAAGTAAAGATAAATGTCATTTTTGTAAACCTGAACTTAAGTATCTTGGTTTTATCGTCATTTCTACTAGTTTGTCCGTTGACCCGGAAAAAGTTGATGCAATTTTGCGTATTCCAGTTCCCACTGGTGTCGCTGAAGTTAGAAGAATCATAGGCATGGCCTCATGGTATCGCCGATTTGTACCAAATTGTTCGACAATTATCGCTCCATTGACGTCTCTGCTAAAGAAGAATTCCAGCTTTAATTGGACTAGTGAGTGTGATGAAGCCTTTCAAATCATTAAGACTTGTTTAGTTTTTCGCGCCTATTTTGTCTTGTCCTGATTTTAGGGTTCCGTTTACAGTTCAGACTTACGCTTCTGATTTTGGTCTTGGTTCAGTTCTTACCCAGTTTATCGACGGTGAAAAACGTGTTATCTGTTATAATAGTAGGTCGCTTACAAAGTGTAAACGCAAGTATTCCACTACCGAAAACGACTGTCTGGCGGTACTGTGGTCTATTAAAAAATTACGCCCTTATCTTGAAGAAACAACTTTCACTGTAGTTATCGATCACGCATCATTAGTCTGGTTACACAATCTAAAGGAACCTACCGGTCGTCTAGCACGATGGGCTGTTAACTTCAGCAATTTGATTTTACTATCATTCATCGTAAAGGAAAGTATCATGTCGTACCTGACGCATTATCTCGTTCAGTACCAGCTATCGACAACATTACTACCGATTGTGACCTTACCGAACCTAAGTCTTCGGACAAATGGTTAACGAAACTTATAGAACGTGTACGTTCAAACCTACCGCTTTTCCACAGTGGAAAATTATTAACGGAAAGTTATTTAAGCATGTTATCGTAGATTATCCCGATCTTCGTTCTGAGAATGACAATCGGGGAGAAGTTATACCGAAGTCTAAACGACTCCAAATATTGTTAAAGTTTCACGATAAACCTACCGCTGTACACCTTGGTATTTATAAAACTCTAAAACGCATTGTTCCGCTTTATTACTGGCTTAAGATGAAGGCTGACGTTATTCGTTACATTAATGGTTGCAAAGTTTGTATCACGCATAAGTCAAAACAGAAACATCCTGCTGGCCTTATGACCCGGCATCCTGTAGTGGACAAACCTACCGATCTTCTGGGAGCTCTACCGCAATCTAAGAGTGGCTATTCGTGCATCCTTGTGGTTGCCGATTATTTTTCCAAATTTGTGTTATTTTTCCCGTTAAGTTCCGCTACTGCAGCAGCAGTTACTAAACGTCTTGAAGAAGATGTCTTTTTAATGTTTGGAGTCCCTCGGTATCTTCTGTGCGATAACGGCACACAATTTCGTAGTTCAAAGTTTAAGAAAATGGTTTCGTCATATAAATCCAAAATTATTTTTAACGCTAATTATCATCCACAAGCGAATCCAACTGAAAGAGTCAATAGAGTCATAAAGACAATGTTATCGTCTTATATCGAAGACAACCATCGTCATTGGGATAAGTATCTTGCTAAAGTAGCATGTGCTATTCGTACCGCTGTTCATGAGATCACCGGCTTAACGCCGTTTTTTGCTAATTTTGGACGTGAGATCTGCCTCGACGGATCACGTCATGGGAAAACTACCGATTCCGACACTATCGACGATCTAGCTTTTACAGATCGTACCTTTTTGGCCTAAAGAAGCCCAGCGTTTCGAGAAGTTTACGTCGACATCAAGAATCGCTTGAATGCAGCTTATGTCCGCGCTAAACATTATTACGATTTACGTCGTCGTCCAGCCGCTTTTGAGGTGGGAGACACAGTGTGGCGGAAGAATTATGTCCTTTCTGATGCATCTCGATAATTCTCGGCAAAACTGGCACCTAAGTTTATCGGTCCGTTCTAGGTAAAACGGAAAATTCGTATCAGACCTATGAGTTGTCTGATGACACGGGAGCATCTAAAGGCATATGGAACGTCAAGGATTTGAAGATCAGCCCGACTGGGGATCGTTAGTTCTTTTTGTGTTTTTACATTTATTCTCGTTAGGTGGTAGTTAGCTTTATTTTGAGTTCCGTGTAGAGACGGACTAAGAATACTCTCTCTACAGTGGGGACACCACTTGTCGTAAGAGGAGGTTCTTTTATTTCCATTTTTCTTTCTTCTGCTATTTTGTCTATTCTTTTCTTTAATTTTCTGTAGTGTTTGTGGCTAGGTGCCATCGCTCGGTGAAGGCTTTAGTTGTGGGAAAAACGCAATGCGCGGATCTCGTAAAGCGCAGCGCGCCCTCTTTTATCCATAGATTTAGTTTTCGTTTTGTTTTATCGTTGATTTAGTTGTTCGTTACATTATCGTCTGTGTTTTGACGTTTGCTGCAGTCGATTTGGGATTTGTTGTAGGGTAAGGTGTCTTTGTGTTGGACGTTGTTTGGTTGTAGGATTTGACAACATGCGGATCTCTTGAAGTATGGCGTGCCTCCTTCCTTTTTAAAGACCAATGCATCGTGTCGAGCCTGACATTTCCTCGAATATTCACTTGTTGCAGTTGACCGATTTTGACGCTTTTTACCGATTTTGACGTATTTTTTTTGGTTGTACTGGATTTATCGCTTACCGTTAACGTTTTTAACGTTTTATCGTTGATTGAAAGAGTTTACTAAGATGCGCAATGCTTACGGATAAAAGCGTACCGTATATCACACTCCTTCTACTCTTCGTTGCACTTGCACTTCTTATGGAAGAAGCTGCGCTTGTAATGTGGCGACTCCATAGAATTCTAGTAAACTACATTTCGCAATCGTTCGGTAGGACCGAAGTGCACATTGTTTTGAATCGTGTTATCTAAAGTAGCAATGATAAGTCACTTACGTTGATACTGCAATAACAACGCGTTGATTAGGGTTCTTTAAATGTTTATCTCGTTATTTTAAGTTTCACCTATCAATAGATGTTTATAAATTAATGTAAATTGAAAATGTTTTCAATCAACGAAAATACTAAGTATTCGGCTTGATTGAAGAGAAATACTGATATGATAGATTGCTTCTGCATTATCAACGGTCAACGTTGGTTATGATTTTTTACTACTCTTAATTTTTTTAATTGTATTCAGCAACGGATCTTTATTAACGTACATAGTTTATTAGTTGGTACATATTAACTTTTTTGTTCAAAAACATTACATATTTGGTTTGGTTACAGTTTTATAGGAAAAATCTCACAAGTTTTAGCTTTAAATAAAAAGGTGAATTTAAACTTTATTGTTACTTGCAAATCGGTACATTGGAACTTTTCTTTAAATTGTCTAAAAGCTACATTAAATCCTACAAAATCTAAATTTTGTAGGTTTATTTTGTTTTAATTAATACAATTTCAAAGAGCACTTTTTACTGCAATATGTCTTCTTGACGAAATGATTAATTTGTAACTTGCTTAATAAATTTAATTTAAGAAATCACTCTTCTTGTAAGGGGGGAGTAACCGTCGTATAAAATGATTGGCTGTTTGATTATTTGCGTAAAAGACCCGGTATTTATATTGACGTTATTCATTTCATGTAAGGTTATATTATTTACATTAGATAAATTTCGCAGAAACAATGATTGCTGCATATCATTTTAAAGAAAATTAATTTAAATGCTATGCAAGTGAGTAGTATAGTGAGGTTGGTTCTGGCTCACTCGGGTAAGATCGGTAGGAGATCATATTTTCTTCGACTGTGTTCGTGTGGGCTCGTAATTTTCAGACCGGTGTCGAATCCCAACTTCCGGTTTCGAATTTCTACTTCCGGTGTCAGATTACAGCTTCCGGTGTCGGATTACAACTTCCGGTATCGAATTTCAAGATCTGGTATCAAATTTCAACTTCCGGTGTCAAATTACAACTTCCGGTGTCAGATTACAGCTTCCGTGTTGGATTTCAACTTCCGGTGTCGAATTTCAACTTCCGGTATCGGATTACAGCTTCCGGTGTCAGATTTCATTGCTGTGCGTTGTCATCAAATTTTTTCGAGTTCATTAGCTATGATGAATCAACAAATTTTCTATAATGAACTTACGGTGTCTACTTTGTTTCCGCTTAAGTTCAATCATCTGCAAAGAACGCTGAATTAACTACAAAGTTCATATACCTCGGTTTTTTTAAAATATGACTTCTTGCAGATTCATAAATTTTTTTATAGCACTTATAAAATCAAATCAATGAAAATCACTAATTTATTTAAGTAATTATTGTATGCAATTCAAATAGTATTACAGTTAACTCTATTATGTTACAATTTAAATTATTTTTTATAAATAGCGGGTTGCACAAAAGATAATTGACCGTTAATTGGAGTTTAATCTCCGATTAAAGTATGATTATCTTTTAATTGGAGTTTAACGGGCCATTAACGGTCAATTAAATATTTAATTGAAGTCGACGTTAATCTCGAGATTAACGGTCAATTAACTATATTTTGCGTTGCACAAAACTTTAATCTCCGATAAACTCTTGTTAACAAAAGATTATCTAATTGGAGATATTTGGCTGATTAACCTACAATTAAAGTTTTTCAATAATAAAAAGTTCATGATTTACAGTCAAAACTAAGTAATAAATTATAGCTACGTTTAATTCAAGTTTCGTTTAGTACAAAATTATTAAAAAAATAATTATTAAACAAAAATAATTATGTTGTTCGTCTTCTTCCTCGAGTAGCTTTGAAGACAGCTTCGCAGCATAAGGTTTATACGAGATAAAGAAAATCCTTTTGAATTGTTAGACGACATTTCAAGAAGAGGTTTCGATTAAATAAGGCCCCCATAATAAACTTGGTACATGCAACTAAAGATAGAATCGAATCAACAAGCTATCGAAACTAATCGTTTGATGCAAGAGTACAAATATTAGCATATCATAAATGAAATGGTCAGGTTCTCCCATCAATATATAAACATGTCTAGAACTACCAAAAAGTTCATGGAAATAAAATAATGGTTCTTTCGCATTTCTGGTTTTTTATGTGTTGTGGGGGCTGTTGATTGCACACGTGCATATACAATCACCCGATAGACTAAATCCTGAATCGTATCACAACAGAAAAGGATATTTTAGCATTAATGTTCAAGCGACTTGCAATGCTGACTTAAAATTAATGCATTTTATTGTTTATTAGCCAGGATCAGTACAAAACAGTATTATTTTCAATAAATCTCTTCTTCCGGTTGAATTTTGCATCGGAAGATATGGCATGATTACCTATTAGGTGATAGTGAATCCTCATCTGCTTACATCTACCAAATGCCAGTGAAGCAGCATAAAGCATAGCACATATTATGACAAGTAATACCATAGAAAGGTTCTTTGGAATTTTGCAGAGATTTCCTTGCTTGCAATATGGTTGCAGACTCTTAATTAGCACAACATTAATTGCAACAGTTCTTCATATGCAAAATGTATAAAAACAACATAATTTATTGTAATTTTTTATTTATAAAATTAATACTGTGCTTTATATTTTCTTAAAACTTGATTAAATACTATTACTTCTTTCAGTAATTCACAGATTATAATTTTTTGCTTTTGAAATTTTTCTTATAAATAACTCGGGAGGAGTTGACAAAGGTTCTGCAGTAAATAGGAGTGTGCGAAAGACAAGAATACGAGATAATACAGGTTGAAGTTCAGCCACATATAATGATTCTCATTTGCCCATTTTTACTAAGGATACAAATTAATATTAGATTTCATTGTAATTATCTCCCAATTTACCAAAATAGTAAGCTGTAAAGCAATTCAAAGCAATTTCTAGGTGGCTCACTTTGGTATGCAATGTTCGCCAGCAAAACCTCCTGATCGGCAGTTATTAAGAGGTTGAAAACTCCACGAGAAACAGATTTTTTTCATCATACATAGTACAACTTTTAAGTCCTATCTTACATGTCCTGCTTCACAGATCTGTTTTATCTTCAGTTTCATATATACAAACAAAGTTTCAGGTATTTTGCTGTTCGGAGGCTTATTTTAGTCGATTCATTCTATTCGTTGATGATGCTTGTCGACACTGAACATTTCTTTTCAACTATAAATCCTTTAGCCAGTTACTCCTTTATATTGTTATCTAAAGTAAAGGATAAAAGGAATTAAGCAAGAAATTTTATAGAATTAGAAATTTGTTATCGGTAAACATAAAATAAAACTTAGCTATCGATACAGAAGCAATATTTTCCATAATGATAATATAACTATTTATAAGAAAACGTGAATAATATAGTAATGCCATTGTAATACTCACTTTACTACAATATTTATTAACGTTTCTTTCTTGATTTAAGTAAATATTTGTAAATAACCTCCTTTTTGGTAGTCATTTTTGTTTCATAAACTGACATTAAAACGCGCGGTTGTCAAGTTGACTTGCAGTTAATCGTCGATTAACTAATGGACCGTTAATCATAGATGAAATTGTTTTGTGCAACGCAATCGAATGTTAATCAACCATTATCTTTAATCGACGATTAGTAAATCGCCAATTAACCAGACTTTTGTGCAACCGGCTAAAAGACTAACAAAACAATGTTTTTTCCTGCAGATGGTATTACATTTTATATTACATTTAGCAATTATTTTCGTTTTAAAGCTTATAAAATATTAATGTCATGAATAAAAAAATTATCAATTTATTTAATTTATAGTATATACACTTATGCGTTTGGTTTAAGATTGCAATTTTAAGAATACATTTTTTAAATCATTTAGTTGCGGCATCAGTCGAATGAACTCCTTGATTATGTTACATTTAATATATTATATGCATTTAAAAGTGTTTAGTTAATTTTAATGTAGAATGTAAATTTAAAAAATGAGCAATTAGTTCTTAATATAAATTCCATTCATAGCTATTACTATTCATATACACAAACAAAATGCTGATTTAACTATTGAGTAAATTTCATGTTACAAATCTAGACATTGCGAACAATGTAGTTATATAATTTCTTCAATGCAAAAATAATCCATTTAGGGCCAATTTCATAATCAAAACGTTAATAGAGAATTAACTAATTTGTCTATTAAGTTAATGGATGTTTAAATTGTCACTTAAATATATTGCATTTCATAATAAATAATTAACTAATGTAGCATTAGGCTTAAATTAAACCGAACTTAACCGAATGATTAATTTGAATTTATTCATAACCTATATATTTTGGTGACAGTTGGGTAACGGTAACTTTTCAAACGTAATTTTTACAATTAAATGGAGAAAAAAAGAAATAGAGGAACAAATTTCTCTAAGGAAGAAGAACTTCTTTTATTGGTAGAGGTGGAAAAATTGAAAAACATTATAGAAAACAAACAATCTGATAAATTACATTCATCCGAAAAGGTATAAATTATATTATTTTATTATATTGTGAATATCAAATGTATCTACCTAAATTTTAGTCTGAAGCATGGATTACGGTAGCAAATAACTTTAATGCTATTAATTGCATCGCTCGATCGCAAGATCAATTAAAAATAAAGTATGAGAATTTAAAAATGAAAGCCCGAAAATTTGCAGCCGATCAGCGCTTTTGTCAGGGAACTGGTGGAGGACCACCAAATATTAATATAAAAGATCCGGTTTTAGATGCAGTGCTACGAATAATAAATTTTAAAACTGTTGTTGGGCTTATAAACCCATTTGATATAGATTCTATTAGAAATAATGCACAAGTAAGTAAACTTATCCATTTTTTTCTTTATTTAATAATAGTTCTATTTTAGAACAAAGAGAACATACTACCTGTAACTGTATATAAGGCAAAGTCGGTTACAGTACGAAGTATATAAATGAAAGTTTTCTAGGTATTATCTTTTGTTTTTGTTTTAGGAAGATTTGGATTACGAGATTTCCCAGTCTCTACTAGTTTTAGAAGTAGGTAAAATAAGTTATTTATTTTAAAAAGTAATAAAATTGTTTTACTTTTTTTTAGGAACCACAAGTTTGCACTACTATATCAAAAGTTTGGACTCCTTCTACATCAAAGGTTTGCACTCCTTCGCATCTAAAATAATTTTTTTTCCATTTTTACATTTTTAAATATTGTATACTATTAGGTAATGGAAGTTGACTTAGAAAATAAGGAAATTCAACATGAGGTCACTTTCGAACAGAATAATGCAGTAATGGTTTCAACTAATATGCTTATTTGTTAGCTTTATTATAGATTGCATTTATAGAATTGGAGCAAGTATACCCCTAAAAAATTAAAAACCCCAATTTCCAAAAAATTGAAGCAAAAAATGTTTGTTAACCCTATAAAAGAAGAATACTACAGGAAAAAAATTAAATATTTAGAAGAAGAAACAAAGAAAAGCATACTTCAACAAGAAGATATAATAATAAAAAGAAAACAAGACAAGGAACTTCATGAAAAAAACATTTTTTTATTAGATTTAAAAACAAAATTACAACAAAAAGAACTGTTGAAATAACATAAAAGTATTTTTTTTCTATTATATTGATTTTGGAATTGTTTAATGTATTTGTTTAATGTCTTTAAATTAACTTAAAATAATTGAATTGAATTAAATAATTGTTTTTTTACAATCTTTCAAAATGTTCGTTAATAATGTTGTGCCTCGCTAGGTTATCTAAAGGAGCCGCATCTTCTTCTCTTGCATTATCTTCTTCCTCTATTGGAATTGTCCATTCGTCTAACATATCTTCGTTCTGTCGAAGAGCTATGTTGTGCAAAACAGCTGTGGCTATAATAACTGTAAGAGTTGTTTCAAGTTTTAACGCCGAACCACTTTGTAAAATTGGAAAACGCCGTTTCCAAACGCCATACTGTCTCTCAACAACATTTCTTGTTCTTATAATAGACTCGTTGTATAAATTTTCATTTGCTGTTTCTACATTTAGCAACTTTGTCATTAGGTATGATTTTAATTGATAACCACTATCACCTACAAGTAAATATCTTCCAAATTGTCTTTGTTCAAATAATCTTTTCAAACTTGAATTATTAAAAATTGTTTGATCATGGGTAGAACCAGGCCATCTTGCAACAATATCTCTGATATACAGTTTACTATCGGAAACTGTTTGAACATTTATTCCATAGAAATGTTTTCTTGTTCGAAATATCTCCGCATCGTCGCCGCCAGGGGATGTAATTTTTATTAAAGTGCAATCTATAGCACCTATGACCCTCGGAAATCTAGCAATCTTATAAAATGCTTCTGCAGTTTTTCTCATCTCTTCTTGAGTTTCATCCATTTTGATGTAACGTGGAGCTAACATAGCAATAGATTCCGACACTTTTTTAATAATTCTAGAAGCAGAAGATGTTGATACGCCACAAAAATCTGCTACTGATTTTTGCATGTCTGCGGTTGCATAAAATCGAAGAGTCAAAAGTAGCTGAATGACTGGTTCAATACTTCCACCTCTACAATAAACAATAATTACTTAATTGTTATAAAACTAAAAATCTTGTTGTTGAATAAGTTACATACTTTCTTGTCACAGATTGTAAACGATCTTGAATCTGCAGTAATACGGTACTAAACGTTTCTTTAGTTAAACGAAATCGTTCAAAAAAATCTAGATCATCATAAATTTCTACATAATTTTTTCGTTTTTTATACCGTTTTGGTCGTCGAACATATTCATCATCTGATGAAGAACTAGAACTAGTACTGTCTAACAAAATGTTCATTTTGAGAAGAAAAATAAAAACTTTGTCAAGTTAATATCACAAAGTAATATTTTTTAGGTTAAATTTAATGGCAAATTAAATATTTAATAATTGAAAATCGTCACATTAAATTAATCGTTAATTAAATTTTAATAGAAGTTTAAAAATGATTATGAAATCCATATTTATTTAATTCTGGCATTAGAACTTAATGCCAAATTAAAAAATCATTATGAAATCGGCCCTTATTTAATTTAGATTATAGTATTAGAAATATTTTAACTTTACTTACTTACATTATTATAGTAACATAAAGAAATTGCTTTTTCCACAGATGTTATATTATACGAGGGTCGTTAACATATATTTTTTTTGTTGACTTAGTTTTATTATTACAGGTTGAGAACGTTTAATGTTTAAATTAAATTAAAAAATTCACTAAGTTTATAAGGTCCACCCGGTAAATTTGATTAAAAGAATAACTGAAATCCATACGTTTTATATGCATATTAAAATTACAATTAAAATAAAAGACTCTAACGTTAAAGTGTTTACTCAGCATATAACGAGTCGTTGACACTCATAATTTTTGTTGATTTGCATTATTCAGCCTTAACCGTTTATAAAACAGTAATTTCTTAAATGAAAAATAGTCAATTTAATTTATATAATATTGTTTTAGTACTGGATTTGCATTATTAGCATTTGTAAAATCAAATCAATGAAAATCACTAATTTATTTAAGTAATTATTGTATGCAATTCAAATAGTATTACAGTTAACTTCATTTAAATTACAATTAAAACTTATAAATCATGTTTTATAAAGACTAACATAAAAATGTTTTTATTCCCGCAGTTGATATACTTTATATTACATTTAGCAATTATTTTTGTTTTAAAGCTGATAAAATATTAATTTCATGAATGAAAAAATTATCAATTTATTTAATTTATAGTATACACTTATGCGTTTGGTTTGAGATTGCAATTTTAAGAATACCTTTTCAAAGCATTTCGTTCCGTTAATGGCTGCATCAGTCAAATAAACTCAAAAATAGGACCCCAGATATTTTTTTTTCTCGTACTCATACTAGGTGATGTGTTGTATTTGCATCAATGTTTCCAATAATTTTTTTATAGGTTATAAATTTAAGTTGTCGTAAGGGTATACAGCATCATTAAGAAAAACTTTAATATTAGTTAAATTGCAATGATCAAAACGACTGCAATCTTTATATACTTGATTTTTTCTATCCGTCTGAAAACCAAAGATTATGCATTGTGGTTTTTCTACTGAGGTCTTAATAGCCCAAGTATGTTTTTGTGTTTGCGGTAATGATGGATATTCATGTAGTTCTCTACTTCTAAATGAAATATATAATTCTTCTGCACTTTTAACAACATCAAGTAATTTTAATTGTTCTGTAATTGAAACAGATATGTGTGGAACTCGCCAGATCACCTTATTTAGTTGAACTTTTATAGTTTTTGTATTGTCGTCAACTACTAAAGCGTTATTATCTGTATTGCTGCGAAGTAAAACCAATTCTTGTCTACAATTGACTACAACCTTTTTAAAATCTTCGCACAAACCTAAAATCATACGAAGAGGTATAACCGCATCAAAATTTCCTGAAGATATATCCAATAATCTTGAATTGCCTATGGGAAACCAACCACCGTTTTCAAGAGCTTTGCTTTCTTCTATATTGTATGACACATAACCTTTTAGAACAGACGTAATTCCAGGATTTCTAACGCGATCGATAACTTCTCCAGAGATCTCTAAACGAATCTCGTCAAATAAAAATAAGATACCCATATTAACAAATCGAATATTAGGTATTTGAATCTTTTCATTTTTATTGTCATATGCTTCCACTTTTCCTTGTACATGAAGAGAACTATACCAAGGTAACGTATACAATTCTTGATGTTGTTTAGGAATCCTGATTTCATCGTTATTGTTAAAGGAACTTGATACATAAGGTGGATGACTTCGTTTTTCTGCATATGCAATTGTAGTATCAAAAACAGGCGGTTCGTCTACATTCAAAATTTCATAATTCATTTTTATGTGAGTACTTTTAACCCTAAAGATTTTAAGTATTTTTATTCTTTCTGTTAAGCGATTGATTTTAGCAGACCGACTGAAAACTTTTGTATTATTTTTTGTATTTATATAGTTTTCAGTCGTTTTGCTAGTGTTTAAATGTTTACTCCAATTTTTATTTCTGCTAAACACAAGTCCCATTACGATGACTTATTATATTTTTAAGATGCAGTCTAACCGTTATCACCTCTCCTCTAAAATCAACTAATTTTTGATCCTGATCTGTTATTTTTATAGTTATTTCGTCTATTTGCTTTGTGTTAATTGGTAAATAAATTACATTAGTTGGAGTTTCTATAATTTTATATCCTGGTGGGACTGTAGGAAAAAAATCATGAATCACATGTACTGGTTCGCCGTTTCGGAATGAACTGGTAACGATATTACATTCTACGCATAATGCGTTTAATCCAAAAATTTTACAAGGAAAATCTGATATGTTTCTTGTATTTGCTTTTAGAATTCTAGGTTTGAAACCCAATAAACTACTAATCGAACCTTCCTTAGAGAAATCAATATCCAAAGTGCACTTAAGTTCAGATCGTAAAGTATTATTATTTCCTTTTATGCTTATTGTAGGAGCAGACTGAGCTTGATTTATATGTTTGTTTTCATACTTTAAAAGTTGTTTACTTAAATAATTATTAATATCATCAATTTCATAAGAACCTTCAGGAATTTCTATACAGCGTTCTGCGCCATTTTGAAGTATAAAATGACATTTATTATTAGAGCTGTATATATTCGCGATTGAATTGAACGTTTCTAAATTTATCAAACCCAAAACATAATCCTCATCTTCTAATATGATAGGAGGATAACATTTACTAAAAAGAACGGATTCCGATCCAGTCAGGGTAAATGTGGAAGACATTATGCTGCTTGTTACTCACTAATCTTTTAACTCAACCGCATCAGGAATATATACTAATCTTAAAGTTTAAGTTTAAACTATACCACTTAATGATATTCAAATCTTATTATCTGAAATTAGAAATGTCATTTGAACTAGGATTTGAACCTGGGGCTTCTCGGTTACAAAGTAGTTAAGCATGCAAATTATCTATAAATTAGGAAATCATCTATTGTTTATCTGTATTGACGGCTTATACAGTATTTAATCTTTTATTTTGTGATATGTTGAATAAAAAAAGCAAAACTTTTTCTGTATCTACTCGAATTAATATCTCTTTCCATATTGATTACTAAAAAAACATATTATTTATCCATTCATCAAATGATAAATTGGCGCTTACATTATTCTTAGAAATATGTTGTAGATTTAATACATCCTGTTTGCAGACTATTGTAAGGTTAGGATTATCATGAATTAATTGTTTTGGAATGCAATCATAGGTTTGACATAAGTAAAAACAATTTATGCTATTCTGGTGACCTATACTAAAATGCTCTCTCATTAAATTTTGTTTATCACACGCGACATCTACAAACAGCTTTGCAAACCAACCGCTTTGCAAACCGACCATTTTGCAAACTGACCACTTTGCAAACCGACCACTTTGCAAACAGCTTTACAAACAGGTGGTTTGTTTGCAAACAGCTTTACAAACAGGTGGTTTGTTTACTAACAGCTAGTCAGTTTGCGATGTTTTGGTTTTTGAACGGTTAATCGGTTTGTTAAGACAGTTTTCACTTCCTCCTTTAGACCAATCAAAATTAACCACGCCCATTAACAACACTTCTAACATCATCCATCTAACAATTTCATTGTTAAAAAGCAAATTGGTTTGTTATATGTAACAGGATAAAATCACACTAACAATTAGGTCCTATGAAAGTTAGGCCAAATAAACTAAACAACAATTTCCCGCCTAGAAAAGGTAAATTTGATAGCGGTATAAGTTTTTGAAAAGAATGTAGATACTGATAAGAACGTCAGAACGGAAAATTCGGTCACTTCTTGTCTTATCACATACGAGGTGGAATGTACATCAGAGCCTGTGCCTAGTGCACCCGGAAAATTACCGGATCAATTCTGGAAGTACAATTATTATTCTCTGTATATTTGGATTAGTATTATGGATATTTGGTTGTCGTGAATTACAGTAGAGAATCACCGTATTGAACGGGATAAAAAAAAAACTACCTCAATTACAAGCAAGCCGCATTACACCTAAGGTAAGCACATTCGATTTTCAGCTTAATAACTAAGCTAACGATAGTCATTTTAGGCTTTATTGTTTTTGTTCTTGCCCCTGTTGCTCGTTTTACTTATTTTTGCTTTTTATTCGTTCTCTTGGATTATGGTGTTGTAAATACGTTGTATCGCTGTGAGCTGCTTGCGATTTTGGGCCCTTCTATGTACAACTTGTCAACGGGAAGTTTATGTAAAGTAATTCGTCTCGCTGTACTTACTTCGTCAATCTGTCGCATACATCGGGAACCTGCTTCGACACCCGGAAGCATTGGGGCAACATCGACCTACAAAGTATATGATTTAGTGTGCGTTTGATTAAATATTTGGTACGTACCTTCCCATCGATGCAGTTATGCCGAAGACAGCTGCGACAAGGTCAGTCCGTGTATTAGTGTTCGTCCTGATGTACCTGTGCCACTTTACTTGTAAATAGTTAAGATTTGTGAAGTTTAACTCACCTGATACCACCACAACAAAATAGGTCATTCACACAAAAAAAAGTAGTCGCTCATACAAAAAAAAATAGCATTCACATCACAAACAAAAATAGAACAATCGCACCGCACAAAACAAAAAGGAAACATTCACACCCCAAATAAAAACTAGAAACAAAATAAAAGGGATTCTATAAAAACGAAAATAAAAAGACATTCAATCGCATGCAACATGTGTTCAACTTTCAGGCACGTTTTTTTTACACTGTTGTCACTTGTCACTTAACTAAAGAACGAAAAATCCCGTCACTTAAAAATTCTTGTTGTGTAAACCGGTCATTGATTCATATTTAGTTTTGCATTGTGATTAAATCATTATTATAAAGAAGGTGATACATTTCTGTAGGGGATTCCAACGAGTAACGTTTGTAATTAACGATAAGCGTTTATTTAGTCATTTGATATTTCCTTTATTGTGATTATTATAGTTGCGACGTATATGTATGCATATATATATGGTTTACTTGTTATTTTGGGGTAATTGACGAATTGCGCGTTGTAGTAGTTTTGGTCCCTGTAAGAAAAAGAAAAAAAAATAAAACACGAAAAGAAACTAATCACCTTTGTCTTGCATTTAATTCAGTTTGTTTTTAAACCAACAAGGTTTACAGTTCATTAGAGAGGGTTAATGACACTGTGAGTAAGGTACATTTTGTATATGTATATATTTTATGTGTGTTATATATATATATTTAGGATATAATTAAGGCATTATTATTGGTATGGGGTTTTTGTTTTATGTTGATTACTGGGGACTTGTATAAACGTGGTTGACGCTGTTTATATATGTATCATCGATTTTGGTTAATTTGTTGATTTGATAGAGAAATAAACACCTTTTGGTTCTTTATCCTTGGCTTTTATTGTTGCCGTCTTTCGCGTGGTGTATTTTAGGTTAGTTGAGTTGGAAGAAGAAAAACCTAGGGCTAATCCCTCCACTTGGGTTCTGTGGAGGTTGTATGCAGAGTAGTTGCTTCGTTCAGTGGATCACTGAACCCTGGCGCCCGGTAACTGTGACGACCACCAGCACAGTTCCATCAGATCCACGACCCGAACGAGCTAGCTGGGCGAAGCAATCTACCACCCCCTTCCTCGTCTCCGCACCACCACAGGGAGTAAGGCGTGATATATATTGGTTTAATAAATATTAATCGGTTTGTTAAAACGGCTTCCGCATCATGCTTTAGAATTGACCACGCCTCTTAACCACACCTCTAATAACATTTATCTATCAATTTGATTGGTCAAAAACCAAATCAGTTGGTTACATTGGTCCGAAAGTTCTAATTTGAAACCCGAATATTGAAAGTCAATACCCGAATTTGTAATTTGACACCACAAATCGGTTAATTTGAAATAGGAATATTGAAAAGCGACATCCAAATTTGTAATTTGACACCTGAAATCGGTTTGTCGTAGATACAGAAAAAGTTTTGCTTTTTTTATTCAACATATCACAAAATAAAAGATTAAATACTGTATAAGCCGTCAATACAGATAAACAATAGATGATTTCCTAATTTATAGATAATTTGCATGCTTAACTACTTTGTAACCGAGAAGCCCCAGGTTCAAATCCTAGTTCAAATGACATTTCTAATTTCAGATAATAAGATTTGAATATCATTAAGTGGTATAGTTTAAACTTAAACTTTAAGATTAGTATATATTCCTGATGCGGTTGAGTTAAAAGATTAGTGAGTAACAAGCAGCATAATGTCTTCCACATTTACCCTGACTGGATCGGAATCCGTTCTTTTTAGTAAATGTTATCCTCCTATCATATTAGAAGATGAGGATTATGTTTTGGGTTTGATAAATTTAGAAACGTTCAATTCAATCGCGAATATATACAGCTCTAATAATAAATGTCATTTTATACTTCAAAATGGCGCAGAACGCTGTATAGAAATTCCTAAAGGTTCTTATGAAATTGATGATATTAATAATTATTTAAGTAAACAACTTTTAAAGTATGAAAACAAACATATAAATCAAGCTCAGTCTGCTCCTACAATAAGCATAAAAGGAAATAATAATACTTTACGATCTGAACTTAAGTGCACTTTGGATATTGATTTCTCTAAGGAAGGTTCGATTAGTAGTTTATTGGGTTTCAAACCTAGAATTCTAAAAGCAAATACAAGAAACATATCAGATTTTCCTTGTAAAATTTTTGGATTAAACGCATTATGCGTAGAATGTAATATCGTTACCAGTTCATTCCGAAACGGCGAACCAGTACATGTGATTCATGAATTTTTTCCTACAGTCCCACCAGGATATAAAATTATAGAAACTCCAACTAATGTAATTTATTTACCAATTAACACAAAGCAAATAGACGAAATAACTATAAAAATAACAGATCAGGATCAAAAATTAGTTGATTTTAGAGGAGAGGTGATAACGGTTAGACTGCATCTTAAAAAATATAATAAGTCATCGTAATGGGACTTGTGTTTAGCAGAAATAAAAATTGGAGTAAACATTTAAACACTAGCAAAACGACTGAAAACTATATAAATACAAAAAATAATACAAAAGTTTTCAGTCGGTCTGCTAAAATCAATCGCTTAACAGAAAAGAATAAAAAATACTTAAAATCTTTAGGGTTAAAAGTACTCACATAAAAATGAATTATGAAATTTTGAATGTAGACGAACCGCCTGTTTTTGATACTACAATCGCATATGCAGAAAAACGAAGTCATCCACCTTATGTATCAAGTTCCTTTAACAATAACGATGAAATCAGGATTCCTAAACAACATCAAGAATTGTATA
Organism: Aquatica leii; assembly: GCA_035610365.1. Taxonomy (NCBI): domain Eukaryota; kingdom Metazoa; phylum Arthropoda; class Insecta; order Coleoptera; family Lampyridae; genus Aquatica; species Aquatica leii. The sequence goes on from CM069432.1 coordinate 109,003,080, forward strand.
CGTTACCTTGGTATAGTTCTCTTCATGTACAAGGAAAAGTGGAAGCATATGACAATAAAAATGAAAAGATTCAAACACCTAATATTCGATTTGTTAATATGGGTATCTTATTTTTATTTGACGAGATTCGTTTAGAGATCTCTGGAGAAGTTATCGATCGCGTTAGAAATCCTGGAATTACGTCTGTTCTAAAAGGTTATGTGTCATACAATATAGAAGAAAGCAAAGCTCTTGAAAACGGTGGTTGGTTTCCCATAGGCAATTCAAGATTATTGGATATATCTTCAGGAAATTTTGATGCGGTTATACCTCTTCGTATGATTTTAGGTTTGTGCGAAGATTTTAAAAAGGTTGTAGTCAATTGTAGACAAGAATTGGTTTTACTTCGCAGCAATACAGATAATAACGCTTTAGTAGTTGACGACAATACAAAAACTATAAAAGTTCAACTAAATAAGGTGATCTGGCGAGTTCCACACATATCTGTTTCAATTACAGAACAATTAAAATTACTTGATGTTGTTAAAAGTGCAGAAGAATTATATATTTCATTTAGAAGTAGAGAACTACATGAATATCCATCATTACCGCAAACACAAAAACATACTTGGGCTATTAAGACCTCAGTAGAAAAACCACAATGCATAATCTTTGGTTTTCAGACGGATAGAAAAAATCAAGTATATAAAGATTGCAGTCGTTTTGATCATTGCAATTTAACTAATATTAAAGTTTTTCTTAATGATGCTGTATACCCTTACGACAACTTAAATTTATAACCTATAAAAAAATTATTGGAAACATTGATGCAAATACAACACATCACCTAGTATGAGTACGAGAAAAAAAAATATCTGGGGTCCTATTTTTGAGTTTATTTGACTGATGCAGCCATTAACGGAACGAAATGCTTTGAAAAGGTATTCTTAAAATTGCAATCTCAAACCAAACGCATAAGTGTATACTATAAATTAAATAAATTGATAATTTTTTCATTCATGAAATTAATATTTTATCAGCTTTAAAACAAAAATAATTGCTAAATGTAATATAAAGTATATCAACTGCGGGAATAAAAACATTTTTATGTTAGTCTTTATAAAAAATGATTTATAAGTTTTAATTGTAATTTAAATGAAGTTAACTGTAATACTATTTGAATTGCATACAATAATTATTTAAATAAATTAGTGATTTTCATTGATTTGATTTTATAAGTGCTAATAATGCAAATCCAGTACTAAAACAATATTATATAAATTAAATTGACTATTTTTCATTTAAGAAATTACTGTTTTATAAACGGTTAAGGCTGAAGAATGCAAATCAACAAAATTATGAGTGTCAACGACTCGTTATATGCTGAGTAAACACTTTAACGTTAGAGTCTTTTATTTTAATTGTAATTTTAATATGCATATAAAACGTATGGATTTCAGTTATTCTTTTAATCAAATTTACCGGGTGGACCTTATAAACTTAGTGAATTTTTTAATTTAATTTAAACATTAAACGTTCTCAACCTGTAATAATAAAACTAAGTCAACAAAAAAAATATATGTTAACGACCCTCGTATAATATAACATCTGTGGAAAAAGCAATTTCTTTATGTTACTACCCTAGTAGCACTAAATATTTCATAAATATCTAAGAAATATTTATTTATTTGTTAAATATTTGAGATGTTAAAAAAATATTTAAAAAACATTTGTAAAGAAATATTTAAAATTAAGCATGGGTAAATGTTAATTAAATATTTGTAACAAAATATTTTATATGATATATACATAAATTATTTATAGAAAACATTTCCTGTATTGTAGGCATACTTATAAATATATATTGTAGCAAAATGCTGTTGGTATGATACTTACACACGTACAATCAATCGATTTTTTGAAGAAATAGATTTTATTGTAATTTTGTATTGATACTTTGCCAGCCAATTAGGTCTTACTTGTTACTTGCTACAAAGAATATTTAAATGAACATTTTGTATACCATGAGTAGGTACTTATAATTTTTTTAAGTTGACAATGTTGATGATGATACCAGCACATGCGTGTTTCTTTGATGCGTGTACGTATTTGTAGTATTTGTAATTCAACGAATTTACGCCAAATAGTCTTTTCTTTTTTGGTTAAATCTGGTTAAATCTAGGAAATGCTCGTTGATGCTCGCAGCACAAAGAAGATCCGAATAGAACCTGATAAGTGCCATTTGCCTTTAAAATATAGTAACCTCGATTACAGTTCAGTTAGGTAAGTGTTTATAATTATAAGACGTAACCTATATGCTTAACATTTATACTTGGCTATTAAATTTTAATTAGTTAATATTTAACAGTAGATGCATTTGTATAACTTCTTAATTTCTAGAACTAATTGAAAATTATTAAGTCAAAATGTCTTGTAATTCAAGTATTCAAAATACCGATATATAAAAAAAAGTATGACTGCTTTTGTATCATACGGAAATGCTCAGAATCTAAATGCCAAACCACCAACTGAAGCTCACTTTTCACAGTCTGTACCAGATAATTACAATCACCAATATAACACATTTCTAAAGTTGAACGAAAGTAACTGCAATAATTCAGATACAAGTCAACCTCATATTCCACAAAATTCTAAGACAGAAATGGACCTGAGCATGATGGAAATCCTTCAGACGGCTCACTAACAGGTGATTATTTATTACATTTATACGGTTTACAAGTCATTTCTTTTTAGTATTAAGACAAGTTACAGAACTAAAATTTGAAGTAAACAAAATGCCACTTCAGATAGATAGGATTGAAAAATTGCTAAGCAGCTTTATGACAGAGAACGTGCTTGGCAAAGGTGATAACGATGGCGACTTTTTAAACAACATTCCTCTTGGTAGCGTGAAGCGCAATCACTAGTTTCGATTCCGAAATAAAATCAGATAAAAGAAAATTTAAGAAATTGGTGAGTTCGTTTAACTATTTCTTCGGTTTATAACTTTCTGTATTGTAGGCTCATTTGTTATATTTATTAGGAGGAGATACCACTCAAAAAATTGTATATTCTCATATGAATAAATTAATCACAAATGAGGCAGGTGTATTATACTCTGGCCAAGGAAAGAAAAAGAAATTGCCTTTTATGAACTTAACTTTGTATAATGTAATTTTAGGTAAGTGCATACTTTATTACAATTCTCATTTCTGGCAATAAGTTGCTTTATTTTTTTATGCTTATTATAAAATAAATTCAACTATATTTCAGTTGCGACTAGAAAATGGTTGCCTACAGCTACGGAAGTGGATATAAAAAATCAGTTGCACTTTTCTTGGCCACAGCAAAGTCACGCATAAAACCATTTGGAACTGAAAACGACGATGACATTCAGTAGTCACATATAAAAAGATTTTATTTCGAAATAATAAATATTTTGTTAATAATAAAAATAAATATTTTTGAAATGAGCTCTATCAAATATTTATTAAATATGGAACTTCAAACATAATCTCAATATTTTCTAAATATTTAAAAATATTTAGAAATCATTTTCTAAAACATTTGTATGACATTAAAAAGAGTGGCGCTAAAGATATTTCCTAAATGTTTTTATGCAAATATTTGTAGAATATTTGGTGCTACTAGGGTATAATAATGTAAGTAAGTAAAGTTAAAATATTTCTAATACTATAATCTAAATTAAATAAATGGATTATTTTTGCATTGAAGAAATTATATAACTACATTGTTCGCAATGTCTAGATTTGTAACATGAAATTTACTCAATAGTTAAATCAGCATTTTGTTTGTGTATATAAATAGTAATAGCTATGAATGAAATTTATATTAAGAACTAATTGCTCATTTTTTAAATTTACATTCTAAATTAAAATTAACTAAACACTTTTAAATGCATATAATATATTAAATGTAACATAATCAAGGAGTTCATTCGACTGATGCCGCAACTAAATGATTTAAAAAATGTATTCTTAAAATTGCAATCTTAAACCAAACGCATAAGTGTATATACTATAAATTAAATAAATTGATAATTTTTTTATTCATGACATTAATATTTTATAAGCTTTAAAACGAAAATAATTGCTAAATGTAATATAAAATGTAATACCATCTGCATTGTTTTGTTAGTCTTTATAAAAAATAATTTAAATTGTAACATAATAGAGTTAACTGTAATACTATTTGAATTGCATACAATAATTACTTAAATAAATTAGTGATTTTCATTGATTTGATTTTATAAGTGCTATAAAAAAATTTATGAATCTGCAAGAAGTCATATTTTAAAAAAACCGAGGTATATGAACTTTGTAGTTAATTCAGCGTTTTTTGCAGATGATTGAACTTAAGCGGAAACAAAGTACACACCGTAAGTTCATTATAGAAAATTTGTTGATTCATCATAGCTAATGAACTCGAAAACATTTGATGACAACGCACAGCAATGAAATCTGACACCGGAAGCTGTAATCCGATACCGGAAGTTGAAATTCGACACCGGAAGTTGAAATCCGACACCGGAAGCTGTAATCTGACACCGGAAGTTGTAATTTGGCATCGGAAGTTGAAATTTGATACCGGATGTTGTAATTCGATACCGGAAGTTGTAATCTGACACCGGAAGTAGAAAGTCGAAACCGGAAGTTGGAATTCGACACCGGTCTGAAAATTACGAGCGCACACGAACACAGTCGAAGAAAATACGATCTCCTACCGATCTTACCCGAGTGAGCCAGAACCAACCTCACTATACTACTCAAGTGAATGGTTTCGACTTAGTAACAAACAAGAAAACCTTATAGCATTTAGTTTTTAGTGTAGGAAATACTATTGTTTAGTTGCATTTTTGTTAAAATTATTAAGCTACTTTTTAATTATAGTAGATATATGTAGTATTTGTTAATATATATAATAATAGTTATTCTTTTTATTTGTATTCTTATATAATTTAATGTTTATTATGTTAATTCTTATCAAGATATTAGCAATAACCTTTTAATAATAATTTAGTTTCTAAAGTTTCTTTTATCATTTTTCTACATGCTGTATGTGCTACAATACAAAAATAATTATAATAAATGAATCTAGTGTTTACCTTACCTTTTTTTCAATTTGTTAAATTTACGTTACTTTGATATTAGGTTAAAGTAAGTCATATTACATTTTAAGTACATTTATATTACATTTAGAGCATATTTATATTACACTGTAATGTAATTGATATATTATTTAGATGTTATATAGTGGCTGACATTTCACCTAATTGGCGTATTACATGTAACTTACCTGTTACATTACATTTGAACTTAAGATAACCACAGTTATGTAATATTTTTATAAATGATATATATTTGTGTTTGCTGAGAACCCACCCCGTCTTTACGAGCACCGGCATAACACCGTTTATGTTACCTTATTTCAGGCAAGTGACATTGGGCGCGTTTAGCGAGCGCAGCAGCTTAACGTTAGCGGTCAACAATGATGAGTATGCTGACATCCAGCAACTTAAAATTCGCTAAACCTTTGCGCTAAATCGTGAACTGACATCTCAACGCTTGTTGTAGACGCCTGTGTAAGTGTGAGGTTAAGTTGCATTTGTTTAGTTTTTCTCTTTGGATATAAAGGTTTTTCTAAAGCAATCATGGAACAAATGGCTTTTGCTTTAGATTATTCTTTAGAAGATTTTGATTTAAATGCTGTCATTCAAGTTGTTGTAGACGAAGCTAACCAACATAATAACGTTATATATACCTGAGAATAGATTAGTACTTGTATCCCACATAACACAAAAAGGTCCATTACATATGCAATGAATGTGATGTTCATGGATTATGGAGGTTTAATGTACATCCACAATAAACATTATGGATCTCATATGGAGTTACAATGGATGTGACATTTTGTCAAATATGACCTCCACTGTATATCCACGGTACCTCCATTTCTATTCCAGAAGGTATAGATTATGGAGTTGCAATGGAGGTGTTATTTCATCAGATATAACCTCTATTGCATATCCACTGTCCTCCAAATATACTCTTGTATGTAGATTGAAATATTTATTTTAGATATTGGTACTTAGGTTAAAATAAACTAAAAAAAAAATATTATATTTACTGTTTACTTTTTAATTATAAAATATATATATAGAAATATAAAAATAATGTCAGTGTCTGTCTTGAAGTTTCTCTAAATCGATCGTTTCCTGAAAAAAATCAAAAATGTACAATATATAATCACAAAGGGCGCTCACAGTGAAAATAATTCATAAACTTTAATACCTCTGTAGTAGTTTGTATATAAATGTTTAAAAATGTTTTAAATCACTAACCTCGCGAACTACCATAATGTGATCACAATGCTTTATGGGTAAGAAATGGCGGCGTTGCCGATAGTATTCAAATTTCCTATATAATCACGAAACTTGTCTGTAATGTTAGTGATATAAAGATAGTTAATTCAGATGAAAAAATGTTTCTCATCACACATTCATAAACTGTTTTCCGAGTCTTCGCAAACCTTTACAGGTCCTTGGTGGGTCTTCTATTGACCTCTCGTTTCACAATTCTTACTCGGATTATGTGGTTTAAAAGATCCATGTAAATACATTCTAATGTATATACGTTCATGGATGTGCACGTATGTATATACTGTGGAGCTGTAATGTACATTACTTGATGGATATTCATCAATGTATGCCGAATGGATAAGTATGTATGTTCATTGTATCTCGTGTGCTATGTGGGATACAATCAAGGATACATGGAAATTGTATCAAACTATGGTTTGTTGGAACTCAAAAGCCATTTTAGGATGTCAAGAAGAGCTATGGAAGAACTGTGCACATTGGTCGCACCATATTTACAAGAGCAGCACTTGCGTATCAATTTAGAAACAAAAGTATGCTTTTTTGTGTGGCTATTAGCAAAGCAGAAAAGTTTTCTTGCAGTAAGTGACAGGTTTGGGTTTAATAAAGGCACAGGACACTATATTTTTAAGAAAATTTTATCTTCAATTTCCCAACTTAACGATTAAATGGCCTACTCCAGCTGAATGCGTTCAGATTGCTGCTCGAATTGAAAATCGATGTAAATAAAATATTTATATTTACTTTTTTGTGATGAATTTTTATTTTAACATTGTAGAATTACCAGGAGTAGTAGGCGCAATTGATGGGACTCATATAGTTATCAAGCAACCAAAAATTAATGCAATTGATTTTTATAATCGTAAAGGACAACATAGCATTATATTACAAGGAGTTTGTGATGATATGAGAGTCTTCACCGATGTATTTATAGGCATGCCTGGTAGATTACATGATGCTAGAGATGCTAGTGAATGATCCAATTCTTTTACCACCATATCAGCATTTATTAGGCGATGCAGCATACCCATTATTACAATGTTTATTAAAACCATATAAGGACAATAGTCATCTTAATGCTCAAGAGGTTAGGTTTAATTAAGTAATGAGTGGTCAAAGATCTGTTATTGAAAGAGCATTTGGTTTATTGAAAGAACGTATTGTGACTTCGTGTAAGTGCTCACATGTTTTATGTAACCGTAGGTAAATGGAGATTAAAATATTTAGACCCCTGGATTATTTAATACCTGAAATCGTGTTGGTTGCATGTATTTTGCATAATTTTGTAATTAAAGTAGATTCAGACGAAGAAGAAGACTGATAATTTAGGGGAAGATGAAAATGGTGACGCAGATGATGATTACCCCAATTTACTGCCCCTTAATACGGAAGAATTAAAACGCAATTATTTAAGTACATTAGTTTAATTTTTTTTGTTAATAAATTTCTTAAAAGTAGTGTTCTAACTTTTAAAAAAAGGTTATTACATTTGTTTATTATCTCCAATAAATTTCTGAAACAATTCAAGTTTTTGTCGATTTAATTTATTGTTTTCAGCAATTTCCATTCGAATTTTTTTTAATTCTTCTAACCTCTGCTCGTCAAGCTCAATTTGCCTCTTGCGATAGGTATCTAGTGTTTTTTTGTTTCTTTCTATCATTTGATGGAGTGTTTGAGGTAATTGATACTGAACTTGAGGAGGCACTTCGAGGTGATTCAGAAAAATCTACTCTTCTCGGCTCTTTTGTTGGGGTTTCTGGTAATACAATTGTCGATGAAATTACATTGCTGATATTGACAGTCTTATCTTCAGCATCTTTTTTTTTCAAAATATTCCCAACTGACTCTAGTTCGTCCAGTTCGTGTTTTTTTTATTATTGTCTTTTATTTTGTTGAAGGTTGATTTCATGTTTCGCATTTTGCGATCTAACATTACTCCATCAACACTATAACCATGATTGATCATTACCTGCGAAATTTCTTCCCATAATGTTTGTTTTTAATCTTAGGGTTACGAAAACGTGTAACATGCTTGTGATAGTCATCTAATAAAAGTAGAGTAGGATTGCGGGTCCAATTAAAGTTATTACATATTTCCTCGTTTTCATAATTATTATCTACTTCAACAACAACGTGTGCCGCATTGCGCCCTACAAGTTCTGTTATTGTTTTGTAGTTGTTTCTATCATTCCCTGCATATAATAATTTATTAATAAAGGAATTAACGCAATAATCATATTACCATCTGTAGAAACGTAGTTGTCGTTAATTATAGTGTAGTCGTAATTTTCGAAATCATTAAATTGGTTGTTCATATTGATTTCGGGCGGATTTCTTTTGAAGTTACTTCTTCAAAGTATGGTCTCTGAAGTTAGTGATTTAACTATTGCTGACCGATTCAGCGTAAACTTTTTACGCTGAGTAATTTACTAAGCAGTTGTAAGTAAGCATCAACTTAGCGTCCCGTTTAGCGAAACCGCTGTTGCCAGCAACTCAGCCGCTGACGTTCGCTAAACGCGCCCATTGTTTCAAGTTTTGCATGTAACACATTTTGTCGGTTAAACTTTTTCACCATTTGTTTCAATTACGTCACCAGCGTTATCCAAGGCTTTTATTAAAATTATATAAAACAATATACTTTTTGTGCTTCTGTCCGTTTTGACGTATTTTACAAGCATCATAATCGGCCGGAAATTTTACTTTTCCGGCCTAGGCCGGTAAAGTGTAGTAGAATTTTATAACTAAACGTTGGCACTAGTAATCATTAATTAATTAAACGTCATCTGTCAATATGTCAAATTTATTTGCATACACCATTATCTGTGTTGTTGTTTAGAGTAGCATTAACAAAAATTGTTTTAAACAGATATAACAAATTTGCTTATATCTTACAATTGCTAAAAACAACAATTTTTTTATTTTCATATAAGTGAAATTGTAATATTATTATGTGATTGTCAAATTAATTTCAAAAACAATTGTATTTCGTCATTACAGGTTTCAGTTTTATCAACATATGTTATTAAATTTTATTAAAAATCAATACTTCAATAACTGCTTTTAATTAATTTACACTATAAAAGTCAGCACAAAAAATGTTGTGTATCACACGTCCTAAAAGTATTTTGCGAGTATTCGCTTTTGTAGGCCTCGGCTTCACCTCGGCCTACAAATATGCTCATACTCGCAAAATAGCACTTTCTGGACTAGTGATACAAATAACTATTTTAATTCATATCGTGTTTTAATATTACAGGTGTGATTTATAGTTACTAAACACGTTAAGATCAATACACACAAACTTTTTTTCGCTGATATTTAAAAAGAATTCTTGCATCAACTTGTTCAGGCGTAACTGTAATGACTAACAATCCATAGAATTTGATAATATTATTGTTTTTACTGGAAAAATGTATAAGGGTTCGGTCTTTTTAGGAAACCAGAATGAGTAAAAACTCTTAAACACTCCGTTACACAATGTTTTAATTATTACGTCACGCGTTTATTATCTTAAAATGTTTCTAAAATAATATATATTAAATCTCAAAGTCAAAATTCTGCGTTCTGTTTTACTGTTAGAAATGGCAATATACAGTATTGTTTACGTGCTTCTTAAAATTAAAAATGTTTTTGATATTTCTCTATAAAACAGTATTCGAGTAAGAAAATGCGGTAAAGCGTCGAAGTAAACATGATCGCCGGAAAATATGTCAACTAACTAATCGAGTACCATCCCTAGTAGAAAAATTCATTTCTGGAACATTTTCAAAACGATTTTTATGAAATAAAGAAATATACCAGAATCGTTTCACACTTGTCTCAAATTTGATAAATGTCCGCCCTTTGCAATGTTTCTATAAATCATTTCCTAAATCATTCTTGAAATGTTTTAAAACACTTCTAAAAATGATAACTAGAGTCGTTACTTATTCATGTTCATTTAGTTTATTAAATTGTTTCTTAAAATAGCATTGGAACGATTATTAAGTTTAAATCCAAAATAAGGAAAGTATGCGTTCAAAAAACGATTTTTTGAAATGTTTTTGGAACGTTTACACAGGCGGGGTTTGCAACGATTATAAAGTTCAATTTCAAAATAATGCAATTATGCGTTCAAAATATAGGATAGGAAAACTTGCTAGAACTTGATCTTGACGGCCGATTGGACTTGTTTAACGAATAAAAAACGTCATTTGATATATTGCTTTATAAACATCCAAAAAATATAATGAGTATCACGAGTGAGACTCGTTATTTCTACGTTGGGCAAAGGTTACATACCACGAGTTTGGCTCGCTATTTTGTCCCAATGAATTAATACTGAATCGTCAAAAAACAAAGCTATCTAATAGCTTTTTGTATGAAGTTTAGGGGTTTAATATGTATAGTTTTGAAATACAAATACAAATCATTCAAAAAATGTACGTGTAAATCGTTTCTAGAAACATTAAAAGATGATAACTGTGTATTATTCTGCAACGTTACGTAGATAACTCCGTAAATTATTTTGGACATCACCGTTTAATATTTAGTGGAAACTAACTGAAAATGTTACAAACACGATTTAGGCAATAATTTTTCAGTCAATTTTGGTATTATTTCTGAAATCGATTTGTATGCGCTTCAAAAACCGTCTAAAAAACAATGTTCGGATTCGCTTTTGAAGCAGTATGACATTGATTTGAAAACGTTTTATAAACGTTTTAATGTACCATTTAAGCGTATTAAAAATGTTACAAATGTAAATGATTTAGAAACGTTTTGCTCTAATAGGGATCCGCATGAAGAATTCGTTTGTTTACATATTTTTCTTATTATTTTGCTTTAAATACATTAAATCAGTGTCTATTAAGAGGTTTTTTAACAAGGTTATTTAGGAACAAACTATATTATATACATAAGCATTTAATTATAAACACAACTTGTATGTACGACACAACCCTAAAAACAATTACTATTTTGTATTTATTATTTCAAATCTTATACATGTGATTCAGTGATAGTTTTGCAAATTATCGTAAATGTTATTATTTTTGCATTATTTAACAAGTCCGAATTTGGTTGTTTAGTGATTGCATTAAACTGGTTTGATTTGTTGAAACAGATGATTCCACAAATTACAAATTAAAATAAAAACCGTGAATTATACGGTGAAAAGTTAATTAAACCGCCGAATAAAGCAAAAATGTGAATTAAAACGGGTAAAAGTTAATTAAACCGCAAATTAAACGGCCGATTAAAACGAAAACGCGAATTAAAACGGGTAAAAGCTAAGCTGTTATAGATAGAGACCGTTTTCAAAATCGAATAAACAGTATTGGTTCAAAATAAGAATATATTATGGATCCACATCACCGAATACGTATATACAAACAACGTTATTCATAATTCAATTATATGATGTGGAATTTATAAAACACTTATTAATAATGAAAACGATAAATTTGAAAAATATAAATCATAATAAATAAACTGTATAATAATAATACATTCAGTTTACTTTCAACATGTTGGTGCAAGCAGAAAATGTTTCAAGGAAGCTGACCTCATCACGAGTAATACTGTACTGGTCCTTAAATACTTAGGAATTAAAATTTTGTCAGTACGACATAAGATGTCTGTAGAATCTGTTATAGATAAAGTTGGTGATGTGATCAATGTTTGTTGTTCTCGTACAAACGGTATAAGAAAACGGTTAAAGAAGTTTGAAAATGAGATCTACAATTTTTTTCAATCAATTTTCTAATTAATAATGTGCCTGCGTACGAATTAAAAGAAGTGTGGGAAGATTTACCATTAAAGTATCAAAAAAATGTTAAACTAAAACAGTGTACCCTGAAGCATTACAACAAAGACAACGTAAGTTAGACAGACCACCACTATCTATAAAAATGTGACCGGTTCTGCAATCATGGTATAAGCGTAAGTTTAGTTATACTTACTTTAATTTTAAAATATAGACATATTTGGTTGTTAGTTTTATTTATGCTAACCAATAATATGACAATATTTTACAATCAAACTTAAGTAGCATTCACATAAGCGTTAGTGTAATTGTACTGCACTTGCAGTGTAGTTGTGTAGTGTAGTGTAGAATTTTTTAAGTCGAGGCATTCACATAAGCTTTAGTGCATTTATGCATTTAGACGTCTTTCAGGATCTCGTGAACTGTGGCGCTGTAGTCTGTATATGTCAAAATATTGTTATTATCCGTCTTACAAACATTCGCCGGTACATTTTTTCTAACCTTCTTTGCTTTTATCGTTGTATTTGTTGTTAATAGGTCTTTAGGTATTATTATAAGTAAATTAATTTTTAATTAATAAATAAATATCTGATTATTTTTAATTTTTATTGACGTGAGTGCCTTTTAAATAGACTAACGTTTTTGGAATTCAGATAGACTTGTCAAATTTTTGACTTTTAGTTTATTAATTCCGATTTTCGATCAAGGTCACAGTTCACGACATAATGAAACGCCTCTACAGAAAGCCTGCGCATTTGATTCCGTATTTTAGTGATTTATACAACAGAAATAAATATAGTAATATCGTAAACGTTCTATTTTTGTCGGTCAATAATTTATTTATACTTAGAATCGCATCTTCTATTAAAAGTAACAAACTGATTTTTTTGTTATACTTAAATTTTCATTTCCGAACAATTAAAACGCCTTTGAGATATTACAAAGATCATAAAATTTAAGATGAAACTCAGAAATCAAAAACTGCCACGCAAGTTGTTTGCGTTGGTTAGTAGTTGTAAGCATTATATACTCTTTGGTTGTAAGCGTGTAGTGTAAAAGTTAAAAGCTTGTTAGCTTTTGCACTACCACTACCATACGAATCTTACAAAGAAGCCAATGTGAATGGTTGCATAAGTAAAGCATGCAATTAGGTTTTTACAACTACACTGCAACTGCAGTACAAATACAATAACGCTTATGTGAATGCTACTTTAGTATAACCAAAGAGTAATCAACTGCCATTTATACCATGATTATAGAACCGACCCTAAAATGCATACAAAAGATAGACAATACAATCTTTGTGTACTCAAAATACTTCGATTTAACGTAGCTGCAAACGCATTTGGTGCTCTAACAAAAAACACATTAATATAACACAAACATTATGCATGTACCTCTTTCTGTAAAAGCAAAAACAAGGGCAATTAACAATCCCAGATTTTGAAATTTAGTCCACACAAAATCATGTTGTATTTATATCAGGAAATAAAATAAGCCAATCGTTATCTCGCAAACCAATTACATAAAGTGAATGTGCCATCTCTCACTGTAACAAATAATGATACACTTCAGCTAAACTTTCTTGCAATGACAAACTTACCATGGATAATAAATGCAAAAGAAACTTGCTCAGATATACCTAAAAAACTCAAAGAAGTTATTGAATGTCACATGAATGTCAATTGCAAAAAACAAAACATTACGTATTCGTTATGAATGCAAATTAAAAAAAAACTATAAAACAATACACTACACATCAATTAATACGATGGATATTGTGGATAGTTATAATTCTTTACTTAAAATATATCGCCAAAACTCAAAACCATATATTACAATTTTTATCACACATTCGCAGAAACTGGTAATTTACGTTTGTCTGAGGAGCTTAATTCAAACTTAATATTTTTTTGATATTCGAAAAAGCTGAAAACAGGTATTCATTAATAATACATAATCAAATTTTAAATAAGTGTATTTTTGATGCAACATATACAGGAAAAAAGGTACAGGTGAAATCAAGCAAAAGTATAAATTTTTATCAAGTAAAAATGTTTTTTATGTTACCAAAACATGTTTTAGAAAATATTATTAATATATTTTAATGTTAGTGAAAGATTTTTCACCGAAGCAAAAATATTTTTGTTAAAAACATTTTTTATTTTAACTATTTAAAAACGTTGTAACGTTTTTAAAACATGAAAAAAACGTTTCCTTGCTGATTGGGTAGCTACATAGTGTAATAACAAAAATAATACAGACTAAAACTAGTAACAAAGCATTCTTTTCCGATAAAAAAATTGTAGTTTATTTGTTAAAGTTTTTTTTGCATAATAAATAATAATTAGCATAATAAAACCATTTGAATTGCTTTGAAAATGTAGTCAGTTTAAACAGATAACTAAATTACATTTCAATCATATTCAAGTAACAGCTAAATTAATCGATTTGTTGTTTTAAAAAATGCATTCTACTAAAAAAGGTAAATTTTTTGCTACAACACAATTTACAAAATGGTTAAAGGTCACTCATATTCCGGTCTGGAATATCAAAAGTGCCGACAGTAAGTGTCCCTTATGGTTGTTACTATATGGCTTAATAGCTTCTGATTAGTGGCATAATCGACATAGGTGCGGTTAGTTGTACGAATTTGTCATATTTGACAAGCTATATTGACTTCGCGTTATGAAATTTACGACATATTAGTGTTTAGGTTGATATATTTCATACAGATGATAGACTTTATTCTGGTGTTTGTGTATGTTCTTCGGTAAGAAATTTTGGTTTTGCTTTTTACTTTTACTTATTTTACTACTATATTGTAGAAAAATATTGAAAATAATGCGGAATAAGCCACTAACATGGAAAAAACTACAATAAAAAATGAAAAAAATTATAAATGGTGAAAGTGATGATGAAGAACTATACCAAGGCAGTGGAAGATATTGAGAAGAGGATAACTTAAAAGTACAAGATGTAGAAAACAGTGATTCAGATGATATGGATGGAGATGGTGGTGACAATTATCTATTTCACACAGAAAATTCCCAAATAGATGGTAAGGCTAGTGTGATGAGGTTGTTTAGGCAGAAGATACTCTTATAGAAGAATTACTGATAATGGTACAAATGATGCTAATGAACCGTTACCAAAAAGACCACGTAAACACTAGGATCTTGTCGTTCCAGATAAGATAAACCTAAAAGGTAAAAATGTTTACAAACGATCTGCAAAACTACCAACTACTTCTAAGAGGACAGCTGCCCGAAATATGGTTCATTTTATAACGGGGAGTAAAGGTAACGCTCGCGACTGTGTATCAAGAAGAAATATTTTTTTGTATTTTTTTTCGAATGCAATTCTAGATATTATACTAACTCAACCAAACTAAAAAATTGATAAACAGTCTAAAAACTATGAAACAGGTTCAGCAGCTGTGTCGAAACTGAAAAAAAATGAAATTTTGATGTTTTCAGATGCGAAAAGAGATAACCACCTAAACTGCAAAAAAATGTTTAATCCCATCATTTCTGGAGTTTTTTACAGAGCTTGCATGAGTTGCGATAGAATTGCACTTTTAGTAAATTGCATCAGGTTTGATGAAAAACCTCCCAAAGGAAAAAAAGATTTAGATCCTTTTGCTGCAATTAGAAGAATATATGAGCTCCATATTGAAAACTTCAGAAATACTTATACATCTTCATTCTATTTTACAATAGATTAACAACTTCTAGGTTTCAGAGGGAGGTACTTATTTAGGTTGTACATTCCTAGCAAGCCGTCGAAATACGGCATAAAGATCGTCATGGCATGTGAATCGTCCTCGAAATTTATGGTTGACGCACAACCCTACTTAGGAAAAAAACTAACACTTCTGGATTACCATTACTATTATGTCAAGTACCTGATAAAATCGGCTCGTGGTAGTGACCAAAATATTACTATAGACAACTGGTGTACGTCAGTTCCTCTGACTCAAGAAATGTTGAGATGCATTGGCAAGCGCCATCTAGTGTGCAAAACCAGCGACTCTAAGTTAAGTCAAGTCAGGGTTTCAGTACGCGTAACGCGAGAAGTGTTCTTAGTTAATTAGTTAGTTAACGTAGTTATAGCTTTGTACTTAACTATTGTTTCTTTGTATACACATTTAATAAAACAGGTTATGGGGCCAGGTGCGCTTTAAGCTCGCTATTAAGTGTATTCGCTGTGAAAGAATTGAGTAACATATTCGTGACAAAGAAACAATGGCCGCGACAGCACAACAAAGTGACGATAGTGTTCGTAGTACGGTAAGCATTAGAAAATTAGTAAACGAAGAACAGTGGGAAACGTGGAAATGACAGATTGAACTTTGTTTGAAAGAACAGTGCTTATTTTCGATTGTTGATGGTACACGCGTGTGTCCGACGTCACCTACAAAAGACGAAGAACCGTCTGACGCATACCGCAATTGGCAACGTGATAATGCCCGTGCGGCCCGTATAATTGGTACAGCTCTAGATGAAGAACCCGCTATCCATGTCCGAAGGAAAACTGACGCGAAAGAAATTTGGGATATCCTAATTTCAGTTTTCGAGCAATCCTCACTGCAGCGCTTATACACTCTATTCGATTCTTTTTTCGAGACTACGAAAGATGACGTCACTTCCGTTACAAAACACACTTTACGATTATCAAATCTGTTCGATGACCTTTGCGATGGATTACGCAAAAGTAACCGAATGCAAGGCTGCCCTTATCGCTGCTGCATCATCGCATTTTTAAAACACTTGGATCGGAATACCAGTATTATCGGTCAACTTGGTATCGTGTTCCGGAAGCTGAACAAACAACAAAACTGCTTATTGAGAATTTGCGTTCGATTGAGAACTCGCTGACAACACACGGAAACTCGCAAACAATCTGCGCTTTCTATGCAAAATCTAAATTACACATAAAACAAAACGAATGTAGGTCATCAAACGATATAAACAAATCAAAGAAAAAGAAGGAAACCCGTTCGTGTTTATATTGCAAAAAGATAGGACATCTTATTGCAAACTGCAAAAAACGAATCGCAACGGAAGAAAAGTCGGCAGCAAGTAAAAATAATTCCGATACAAGTTTAAACAAACCAGGAACATTTCTTGCCACCGGTTTGGTAGTCAATGGAGACGTAGATTATGCTGATTCTTGGATATCGGACTCCGGTAGTACACATCACATATCTGCAAATAAACAACATTTCGCTACATTTGAAAAATTTCCAATTCCGCAGCGCGTTCAGACAGCAGGAAATAAATTTCTGCTCGCATACGGATCCGGCAGTGTTAATGTTGATGTGTGTATAAACGACAAATGGTCGCCCGCTTCGTTACATGACGTTTGGTACATTCCAGATGCTCGTCACCAACTTTTCTCCGTTCGTCAAGCCGCTGAGCATGGTAATGATGTTGTTTTCAATAGTGAAGGCGTTAACATTCAGCGCGACGGTAAAATCGTTGCAACAGGCCAACTCATTGGTACAATGTACATAATGAATATGCGAGTTCGGCATTTGAATTCCAATGTAGAAGTTAATTTAGCAACTTCTGAAGAATTACTACAAGGATGGCACGAGCGACTGGGACATCAAGATAAAAGACACGTACGCAATGTATTATCTCGTTTTGGTATAAACGTCAAATGTTCCGATACCTCTTCGTTCTGTGATGGATGTATTCTCGGAAAATCACACCGAAAACCGTTTCGTGCTCGTGAAAATCGTCCACAAGAAGTGGGTGAATTAATTAACGCTGATGTAAACGGTCCTATGTCGATTGACTCCATAAATGTGTCACCGTCCCGGTGGTTGCCGGTGGTTTTTGGGACTGAGAGTTTTTATCCATTTATTTTTTTGAAGTGAAACTTCTTTATCGGCGTTGGAAAAAAATTTACCGTCACATTTTACGCGTCACGTCACATTTTTTATCGTCACATTTTTCCGTAGCGTAGCGACGTGATAAATAATATATCAATACTAAAGTGATCAACAAAATCAAAGGCTTTATTTTAATTCTAATTCCAGTGGTTATTTAACAAAAGTAAGTAATTATATCTATTTTTCTAATACTTGGGTGGAATTAATTGACATAGAGTATAAATTCTGAAATATGTTATTAATTTAAATTTAAAATATTTAAGGTTAACCTCAGTTTCTGATTGAACGATGACATTTTAAAATAATATATCAATACTAAGGTGATCAACAAAATCAAAGGCTTTATTTTAATTCTAATTCCAGTGGATTTTTAACAAAAGTAAGTAATTATATCTATTTTTCTAATACTTGGGTGGAATTAATTGACATAGAGTATAAATTCTGAAATATGTTATTAATTTAAATTTAAAATATTTAAGGTTAACCTCATTTTCTGATTGAACGATGACATTTTAAATTTAATATATTTAAGGTTAACCTCAGTTTCTGTTTGAACGATGACAATGACAGTAATAATTCTATTTCAATTAATGAAATGCTGTAATAATCTTAGTAGCAAAAAGTTAAAGTGAAATAATTGTATTATTTGTATTCATGTCTACTATAATAAAATCCTTTTGTTTAAAATTTATCTAATTTTAAATTTAAGATATTTAAGGTTAAGCTCAGTTTCTTATTGTAACTATCGGTCAATGTATATGATTTCATTAAAATAGTATTTATTAATTAATAAGACTGCTAATTTAATGAACATCAATTAATTGGCATAGAGTATAAATTCTGAAATATGTTATTAATTTTTGTAAATCAATTAACTAATTTTTGTAGATTCAATTTCATATTTCAGTTACCATAAGCCATTAATTATTAAATTTAAGATATTTAAGGTTAACCTCAATTTCTGATTGAACGATGACAATGATAGTAATAATTCTATTTCAATTAATGAAATGCTGTAATAATCTTAGTAGCAAAAAGTTAAAGTGAAACACGGTTGGTTCAGACGAAGAGTACTTTCAGTTTCTCCAACGCAGTAGGGATAGCATGTCGCTTATTTCGTTACGCGTCACATTTTTAATTAATACGACTGCTAATTTAATGAACATCAATTAATTGGCATAGAGTATAAATTCTGAAATATGTTATTAATTTTTGTAAATCAATTAACTAATTTTTGTAGATTCAATTTCATATTTCAGTTACCATAAGCCATTAATTACAAAAATATATAATAACGATGACAATGATAGTAATAATTCTATTACAATTAACGAAATGCTGTAATAATCTTAGTAGCAAAAAGTTAAAGTGAAATAATTGTATTATTTGTATTCATGTCTATGATAATAAAATCCTTTTGTTTAAACTTTATCTAATTTAACTTTATTTAACCAATTTCTGAAAAGTTGCATGTAGATCATTTTGCGAAAAATAAGGCCATAAAGAAGTTTCACTTCTTACATGTGTACACTAGTACACGCCCTCATTTTTTTTTTTATTATTATGTTGTAATTACGGGTGTGTTTAGCATTTCCATCGTTCATTGAACTTCTTCGTATTTTCGAATTGCGTATTTCTTGCTAACATTTTAAAAGTTTCCATTGTATTTATTGACATTCATTTAAAATTATTTATTATCTGGTAATTGAATATCTTTTTGCGACGGATGTCTGTGTACGTGTCTTAAACCCATTAAATTTTTGAAACTTGAGATTTGGTTCATGTTAAAAATTATTTTACTTAGAATTATTCTTTGTTCAGATGTCTCTTTGTATATTTTAAGTTTAGATTAGAGTAAGATTTATGTTTTTGAACGCGTTTATTACTCTGTTCGCATGGACTTGCTGAGCTATAATTCTTGTTATATTTCATGATCAGAAGTAAGTGCTGATTTAGCTGTTGCGTGGGAAGATTCGGATAAGAATTGTCACGTACCTAAATTATGTTAAGTTCTTTGTCTTAAAGTAAGATGTAATTAATGTAAGGTTTTTGATTGGAGATTTTGTTTTTGAGAAGGGGCTTCATTCTTTCCAGAAGAAAGTTAAGTTCCTTTTTTGGCCCTCGTAATGAAAGGTCAATTAATATAATTTCTACTCCAATCAGAAATTTTGTATAATTAAAATTTGTAAAACAAAGAGTTGATTTAAGTTCGGTTCAAGAAATCAAGTGTTTTATGCGGGTAATTAACACCGAGTTTTCGGCGACGCATATTAAATACAGGTGATGAACATTACGTTACTTAAACATTCTAATTCAAGTGGCAAATTAGAACCGCACTTTTGTGTGTTTAATTAAATAAAGAAGGTGAACTACGAAAATTGGTTAAAATCAAACGATTGAGGCGAGAATAAGACCTTAAGGTGAAAAGTTTGGTAAACGAAGAATGTTAAAGTGTGGGTAGTTGAGCAGCCTGAACATCTAAAGAATCGAAGATCGTAATAATTAGTTCCGGGAAAGTTGCCGGTTGTTCTCCCATTTGAGAAAATAGTCGCTACTGCGGACTTTATAAAGTTTTCCCGGCTAATGGTACTGTATCGACGCGTTTTACCGATGCTGAACGCGTGTAACGTCTTTGACGGAGTTAAGTGAATCGAATCTGACAATAAGTGTTGAGTTTTTGTTTTAAACTAAGGATTAGTAGCTGTCAAACTGCAGGCATACCTGTAAGTACCTTTAACAACTTATCACCTCTTCACCCGAAGAAATCGCCTCGAATTCGATCGTTAGAGGAACATCACGGACACCAGTTATTTTCGACGCGTACTTCTATTTGACTTTGTTTTTGGTTGATTTAATTTGTTGGTTAAAGTCAAGACGGGCGAATCGATCATGAATAGAGTCTTAGAATTCAATTATGTCTTGATTATCAAACTTTAGACCCCTCTGACTCGGTTCGCAGTCTTGATTTATTATTTTGTTTGATGTTTTGTTGTATGCATGCTTTAGTTGTGAATTAAGTTAAGGTAGTTCTCGAGTAGCGGCATTTATCGTTTGCGGCGAGTCGTACGTACGACCAAGCGCTCTGCGACTGATTCCCTGTGCGAATTTTAAATGTAAGATTGATTTGAATGATTTTATTAACCATCTTACTTGCTTTAAATTTTAATATACGAATTATTATCTCATATTTGACTTTCTCTGAATAGCCTGTTTTCATCTACGGAGTGTTCGAATTTCCGGTTTTGGCGAACATTTCACAGTGACTAAAAATTCGGTGGCGCCCTTAACAACTCTTCCTGATTTAAGTAAATTCGGCAAAAAGGTAAGTGAGAGACAAATAATTCGACCCGCCCCTTCTCGACTAAGTTAGCTGGCAAACCACCATCCCATTGTTACCTTCTCTAAACCATCGTTTTAGAGTGTAACAAATGGTTTTCGTTATTATGTAGTTTTTAAAGACGATTATTCGCGGTTTGTCCGTATATACTTTATGAAACGTAAGTCAGAAGTGGTTGAAAATTTGAAAACATTTTTAAATGAATGTGACACCGCTGGTCACAAAGTTAAAGTTTTTCGTTCCGACGGTGGTCGTGAATTTGATTGTAAAGAAGTGGTAAAAGAGTTGCGCGATCGCGGTGTCGAATTTCGTTTAACGTGTCCGGATACGCCAGAACAAAACGGCGTCGCGGAACAATCAAACCGACACGTAGTTGAACTAGCGCGTTCAATGCTTTCAATCAGTAAATTACCAAAATCGTTTTGGGCTCATGCATGTGACACTGCTACGTTTTTAATTAACCGCACTGGAAAGTCAAGTGTTCAAGGTAAAACTCCGTTCGAGTTATGGCACGGTAGAATATTTAACAGTTTAGATTATTTGCGCATTTTTGGTTCAGAATGTTACGTAAACATACCAAAGAAGTTTCGAACAAAATTCGATAATAAAGCAGTTTTTGGGAACTTCATCGGTTATGTAAACGACAAGGATGGTTACAAAATATGGGTACCGTCTCAACATCGCATAATTAAATCGCGCAACATAGATTTTCGTCCGGAAAAATTATGCACAACGAACGATTTGATTGAATTTGAATGCGGACACATCGAGGAAGAAATAGAAAAAGAACAGTCAACAAATCAGTTACCGTCGAGTAGTAATCCGGAATCAGATAAAATTAACTTGATACCTCAAGGTGAAGTCCAGAATAAACTTCCGGTTCGTACAATTAATCCGCCAGCTAAATTTGAAGAGTATGAAGTAGGCTATCAAGCCCATCGTTCCCAAGCAAATAGTACAATAGCATGTTTAACAAAAGCAGTCCACGAAGAACTTGCTCCGACCAATTTCAGTGATGCTATGAAAAGTCACGATTCAGACAAATGGTTGTGTGCTATGAATGAAGAAATGAGCGCTTTTGAAGAAAATGAAACTTGGGATTTGGTATCTTTACCGGAAGACAAGCGTGTTATAGATAACCGTTAGGTGCTTCGTGTGAAATACAAACCTGATGGTTCGATAGATCGCTATCGTGCTCGTTTGGTTATTCGTGGGATATTTCAACGTGCAGGAGTCGACTATGATGAGACTTTTAGTCCGGTTGCTCGTTACGATGCGATTCGTACCTTAATCGCTGCCGCAGCCGAAGAAAAATTAGTGCTTAGCCAATTTGACGTAAAAACAGCGTTCTTGTATGGAAACATAGATGCAGAGATTTACATGACACAACCGGAAGGTTTTGATGATGGATCAGGTCGTGTTTGTCGTTTAAATAAATCTATACGGTCTGAAACAATCTCCTCGGTGTTGGAACAACAAATTTCACTCTTTTATGGAAAGAAATGGTTTTGTTCGTTCGACAGCTGATCCGTGCATTTACATTCGACAGAATCAAACAGAAAAATTATTATTAGCAATTTACGTCGACGATAGTCTCATCGCAGGTTCAACACAAGATGCGGTCAACTCGTATTTGAAATTACTCAAAGTAGAATTTAAGATAACAGTAGGATCTTTGGATTCATTTTTAGGTATGCAAATTGAGCAACGAGAATCCGGACTGTTCGTTTCACAGAAAACTTACATTAAGAAATTATTACAACGTTTTGACATGGTCGAATCCAAACCAACAAAGACACCTTCTGTTAATGCACAACCGGACAGTACATCCAACGGTGCTCTCGATACTTCCGTTCCATTTCAGTCCGCAGTAGGATCACTTATGTACTTGGCTTGTGCTACTCGCCCCGATATTGCCTACGCAGTTTCGAAAGTTGCTCGATCAATGGCTGCGCCTACATCTTTCGATTGGATCTGTGTTAAGCGTATTTTCAGGTACCTTCGTGGTACTCCAGAACTTGGATTAAACTACAGTTCGTTAGGAGGTCCATTATGTGCGTACTCAGATGCCGATTTTGCTGGAGACATCAAAACTAGACGGTCAACAAATGGATTCGTGTCATTAATTGGCGGTACAGCTGTGACATGGACTTCTCAGTTACAAAAGTCAATCGCATTATCCACTACCGAAGCAGAATTCGTCGCTGCTAGTGAAGGTGCGAAGGAATTAGTGTGGTTAAAACGATTGTTATTCGAGATTAGTGAAAAGAAGTATGTGCCTGTATTGTTTGTTAATAACGCGAGTGCTATTAAACTAGTGAAGAATCCCGAGTTTCACAAACGTTCCAAGCACATTAAAGTGCGTTACTATTTTGTGCGTGAACTTTATCAAAATGGTACTTTAGAAGTAGAATACGTTCGTTCCGAAGATCAACTTGGAGACATGTTCACTAAACCCTTAAACCAGAACGTTTTTAAGAATATGTGTTCCAATATTGGACTCGGCGTATAACCGGAATTTTTGTTTTTGAAGGTTTAGTTTAAGGGGTAGTGCTGAATAAAATTAAACTAAACCGGATGCATTGGCAAGCGCCATCTAGTGTGCAAAACCAGAGACTCAAAATTAAGTCAAGTCAGGGTTTCAGTACGCGTAACGCGAGAGGTGTTCTTAGTTAATTAGTTAGTTAACGTAGTTATAGCTTTGTACAAAACTATTGTTTCTTTGTATACACATTTAATAAAACAAGAATCATACCTATAAGCTAGCTATTGTGGGCACATTACAAAACCAGATATAGTGATCGATTATAACAAAACTAAGTCTGGAGTAAACATTTGATCAGTTGTGCAGCAATATGACTTGCAGTCAAAAAACACGCAGGTGGATGCTATGCGTGTTTGTTGGAATGATCAATATAGCTAATATTATTTTTTCTATCCTATACTGTTATAATAAATACATAGTGAGTTTTATGATACAATTTGGTAAAAGTTTCGTCGAACCCTATATGCACCATAGACTGACTATCCTAAATTTTCGACGATCCATTCGCACAGATATTTGTGAAATTGTGAATATTCAACAAATCGAAGATAATCCTCACTCTTTGAAAAGAAAACGCATTATATGTTTTCATTGTCTAAGTCGTCTTCGAAGAATGACAACAAATTATTGCAACAATTGTAAATATACGATCTGTGGGGAACACTTTGTGCTCTTCGGAGTAATTAAATATAAAATTTGGAGTGCTGAATTTTCACAATACGCATGTTTGGAATGAAGAAAACCCGCATGAAATTCAACGAAGTAACTTTTAGTGGCGGTTTTCTATTAATGTTTGGGCTTATAGGTAACTTGTACGTTTACAAAAAAATTTGCGCAAGAATTTGATGACTTACTCCTTGAAGTTCGCAGAACAATGTGATTTATACACGATAGAGCTCCTCTGGATGTAAATCGCCCCGTTTAACTGAAAGAAACTGCACTAGACGGTAGTCAGCTCGTAAGCCAGATATTAACTCTTTAGACTTTTTTCTGGAGCTATACAAAACCCCCGACAGAAGCTGCAAAATCGATTTTTTGCAGCAGCAAATGCAATTAAACAGAATATGCAACTATTTACGCGAGTAACGAACAGTTTTCGGTGACGTTTAGACGTTTGAGTTTTATTCAATGGAGAAGGTATTATGTAGTGTAATTCAAAATAATGTGCAGAATAGCAACTTCATTTAACCACAGTAATTTAACTACGCGTTATTCGACAAAATTATTTTGTATTTATTTTTATATTTGGTGTCAGCAAATGGCCGAAAAGAAATTTGCACTTCTTAGAACAATTTATTTTTATTCGTGGTGTCAACAACCTTAGAAGACTACAGGTCAGTAATTTGTTATTTATTTTGCTAAACTTTTTGCATAATATATATTTGCTCTTCACTTAGCAGAGGCAAGAAAACCACTTTATGTTATTTTTATGGCTACGTTTCGTGCTGCACGTGAGCACTTCATCAGGCCAACAAATATATTACAGTGGCACTATCCAACAATTCCTGGACATAGGCACTACGCTATCTTATAACCGAACAAGAATCGATTAATGAAACATAAAATTGTCAATCAATAAAATTTAAAATATAACCAGAGACATGAAACTTTCACAAACACGAGACAAATAATGATTTTTGATTTTTTAAAATTTTACCTGCTTGAATAACAACCCGTTAATCAGATACACCCTGCAGAGCGTTACAAAGGAACAAACATACAAACATAGGCTGATAAACACAGTATCCTCTTTTGCATTGCGCAGTTGGGTAAGAACCAAAATTTTGAGCCAAATAAATCGAAAATTACGGACCTGTTGCATTAAATAGTTGACACCGGGAGTTACAAAAAATTAAAAAGAATGTTATTAGGTTATTACTATTAATTTATTTCTAAGGCCCACACATTTCTTATCAGTAATTTACCAATAATAAAAACAAATACAAAATAATGTTATCATATATGGCGTAGTTAAAATAAGTTATTTCTAAGAATTCTAAGAACTGTACATTCTTTCTAATTATACTAACAATACAAATTAACTCGAAGATAACGTATTTACAGATGTTTAAATGAGGGAGGTCAATCAAAATAAATACGTGAATAAATAAATACACTGCAAAATTAAAGCTAAATATGCTTAACTGTTTTTAACATACCTATTTTTTGGAACAGACTTAATTTTTAATTGTATTGTAAACCGAAATTATGATTACTGTAAACAAAGTATTTTCTATGTAGTAGTATACGTCCGTTCAATGTTTTAATAAAGTGATAACATTACGTGATTATCCGTGAATCCAATAAGCGGCGTGTACCGTGTTATAGTGGTACTATACTAAATTGCAGAACGTAAATCGACTTTATGTAAACTTTGAAATTAGTTGTTGCTCTAAGGAATCCAAGAAATACTGTTTCTATTTTATTACTTTTTCCTGATTTGAATATTAAGCACTGAACCTGCACTTTGCCATTATCATTACTAATGATTGCAAAGTACTTGCCATTAAAATAGCCGGAAAAAGTTTTTTTATCATCAACGGTACTTTGTTCCACATGTTTTTTAACGTATTTATCCATAATGCTACTGTATCTTTGACGTTCAGTCGTTTACCACGTAACATGGTTTATGTCACACGGCACGGATCACGTTTGTTGCCGCGCGTTTGCGTTGTCATCGAATGTCACATAGGATTGTTTATGCGTCAAGCATATCAATGATGCGATGATATAATTAATAAAACACACTAAAAACAACGAAAAAAAAAGTAAAAGCGACAATGTTGCAAAATACGAAATACAAAATACCCTTCTTAAATAAGAATATTTGAAATACAAAATACACGTTAAAAATGTACTTAAAATTTGTATTTGAAATGCATGTAGTTGAAATACTGCCCAGTACCTACTGCTGGTAAAGGCATAACAAAACTCTATATTATGTTTGCTTAGATAGTTTATGTTTATTGCAGTGATAGAGATATGAAATTTAAATAAACTAAAGCTTAGAACCGTTTGACCTTAACAAGAGATAGAAAGTACCTTTTCATAATGGACAAGGTCCCTGTCATAGTGATTAGAAGTACTAATTAGCTTTTGAACATTTAATTATTTTTTAGTAAGTAAGAAGACGTAGAATAAGAACCACAAAAAATGCCCTCAAAACAGTTGACCTAAATTGGTGATGATGTAAAGAAGCATAACAGAAAAAGAAATAGAGAAAGTCATGTTAACAAACTGTTGGAAAATACGGATTTTCGGATATAAAGTGAAACAAAATGTTTTAATTTAGAATTCACAATAAAAATATTAATTGATATTGAGGTTTTTATTGCTTATTACTTATTAGCTATTAGAAAACTGTACGGGTTTATTTGTTTGAATGGGTCTATCTGCGTTGCAGGGTATTTACCTATTAAAAAGTAATGGTTTCTATTTCTTTCTAACAAAATATGACAATTCTATGAAAATGTTCCTATTGAGTTTTTACAGTATTAAATGGGTAATTCTCAGGACAAACACTTACATAGAACTTATTTCATTGGATCTAATTAAATAAATAATTATTGGTTTCTATGTGGCATTTTCGATAAAGATACATAGGATGTTCAAGAATTCTCTTCGTTTCTGTATAGGACATGATGTTTAAGTTCTTGTACTTCACATGTTGCTTTCATTGATAATTGTAATTCTTCGAGATCTCGTAGAATCCAAAAAATTTTAATGTTAACCATACTACGTTAGAAAATAAATATAAAGCATTACTTTTTAAGTTGTTTGAAATCTTTAAGAAGTTAACAATTTTAAATAATTTTTTTAATTGTCTAGTTTATCAACGCATACATATATGTATATACGTACTATCCGTAAGAGCTAATTCCAAAATGAATGTATTCGAGTATCTGAAATTGTGATATGAAAGTATTAAGAATTAAACTGACTTTGAGAACTTGTTGAATTAGTAGTCATATTGGTGTTGGGAATTATGTTAAAGATGGCACGTTTAGAACTAATTTAAAATAAAATTAGTATTAATGTAAAAATTTTTAAAAAATATATCAATATACAAATCTATAGATAGTGTCAAGGCTAGACTAACATAAACTTTTTCTTATTGAGTATTCATTAAACATGCAAATAAACTGGTATTATACTTATACGTTGTAAATAAATAACTTATTTAAACCAGTACATTAAAAAATAATGTAATCTTTATGTTACTGTAGAAAATTCATTTAAACTAGTTTAGTGTTGGAAAAATCTGTATTTAGCATAATAAACTTGTTTTTGTCGCAAACTAAAGTAGTTGTAATAAAACTGTATCCCTTTCTTGACTTTTTAACAGAAAGAATGACTGCAATTGTTAAGGGTAAGTTAATAAAATATATTAATTTTATTCTAGTTTATCCGCATTAAAACAAAAATATAGGTTTTTAATAAATAATTGAAATTTTGGAAAAATATTTTAAAATTAAAATATGTATGGCTATACGTTACTGTTAATATCCAAAATGCGTAAACACTAAAATCGACGCTACTAATAGTAACTAGTTTTTTTATGTAACATTTTATTTGCACAATGAGAGTTTTAATCGTACTTACTATTACACAATTTATTTTTTTTTTACAACGACAAGTACTATTTTCGCAAAATTTGTCTGGTGATTGCTGCGTTGATGAGTAATAAATCTTTGGTTTTTAGATGCAGACAAAAAATTAGAGACTATTGCAAATCGGTATGCAAAATCTTTTTTATATATAATTATTTATTTCTCCGTTATATTGTCGCTAAAAAAATGTAAATACATACCAGTATTATCAATGCATTCCATAATCTTCTACATTCTATATACATTTTTAATCACAGTAATTAGTTGTTCTTAGTTTTTGTATTAAAATTTGCTTTTTAATGATCTTCAATACCAATAGTGACTAAAAATAAATAATACAAATAGAAAATTTTGTTATGAATTTGAAGATTATGTAAAATTATGGTAAAAAGTAAAACAAATTTGAAAAAGATAGTAAAAAACTAAAAAATTAAAAAAAGAAAATGCTATTGGTTATAATTATTTAAATACCTAAATAGAACAATAGTTATTTATTGAACGAGTTCCTGCATGAATTGGTCATTTTTACTTTCCTATAAGAAAAGTATAGCGATTGCAATTTTACGTTTTACGAACTGGGTGTATCCGCCATTTTTAACAGTTTTTTTTTTTATATAATTTTGTACGTATGTACGAACTATTTT
Organism: Aquatica leii; assembly: GCA_035610365.1. Lineage (NCBI taxonomy): Eukaryota > Metazoa > Arthropoda > Insecta > Coleoptera > Lampyridae > Aquatica > Aquatica leii. Next base: position 109,032,240 of record CM069432.1, read on the forward strand.
TACAGTTTCTTATATACTTACAATTTATTCAAATAAAAAAAATTGCTAACAATAACAGTTTATTAGATATTTGACTTATAATTTAAAATGAATTTCTTATATAATATAGATTTGAATCCTGCCTGTGACGATTTTTTTTAGAAAAAAACTATATCTTGAAAGGAAATCAAGATACGTTAAAAATAACAATTCTTTTAAGCAAATAAAATTATAAACCTAAGTTTTTGAATTATCTATTTCTTTTGACTTAGATGTTTTTCTTCAATTTGTAAATAAAAAATATGTAGAAATTCCTTATAGAAAAGTCGTGTGGTGACCAAAACATTTTATTGCTCGAACAGAGACTACGAGTTTCCCAAAGTCTCAAAAATAGTTTGACGTTATGCTAAGTGCGCAAAAACTGTCAAAGATGCTTTACAAAACCAAATAATTATGACAGTTAAGACTATAGTTTTGTCAATTAAAAAAAAATTGTTTTAAATTTTTTGAAATTGTTGTTTGTGGTTAAAGTATGGCCTATCTGTACCGACAATAATCAAATATTAATATTTATTCAAAAAAATGTAAGTAATTATGTAATTGTTATTTAAATAACATTAGTCAATATACTTAAAACTAGGTATAAAAAATAATTTAATTCTACGGTAAAGAAAATTAATAACAGCAATCTCGAGTTATGTGCTAATTGAATGGCACTTTATTTAACCAAAAATGCTTTAAAGAATCAAATACTTAGGTTAGATTAAACCTTGTTTACACAATTATATGTTTGCACTTAGAAACAGGTAGTGTCTCGTTTTTTTCTGTTTTGGAGTGTACTTATAAGCTGTGGTACAGTGACGGCTCGTAACTTTATCATTTGACAGTGCTGCAGAGTATAAATGACAAATATCTTAAAAGTTAATTAAAAATAAAATTCTGATAAGTATACCGAAATACAATTAACATAAATTTATCACAATTTGATACAACCGAAATCTCCAAGACGTAAAAACAAATTTTCTCGTCTTAGGTATTATACTAGTTTTTTAATAAAAATGCTTTCTTACAATATAATAGATACACAATCAAGTTATAGTACACTATTTTTTTTAAATTATATCAATGCGCCTATTTTTTTTAAAACAAATTTGTCAATAACTTTTTTATTAAAATTGACAACCGATCGAATCATATTTTGCTCAATTGACATATAAGCTAATGCGTTGAGTCTCTATTAGCACATGGTACTTCTCAAAAAATGGATTTTTTTAATGTAGAAAAAAATTGAGAAGTGGCACAAGATGAAAAATTTTTATATTCACAGAAAATACAGTATACTTAATTTTGTTTTTAATCATTGTTTTTCTAGTATTGGATACGACTTAACAGTTTGTGTAAAATAGTCTTCAAGAAAACGCAAGTCATACCATTCACATTTTTTAGAAATATATAAATTTGCCGCATTTGACTGTTCAGTAAATTGAAACAGTCCTCCGCAACATAATTATGATGTCACAAACCTTAATTGCTGATGTTCTCTAATTGTCTTTGTTTCATTTTTTCTTTTTGATTGTGAAGCTGCCTGAGCCATAATTATATTTACCTTGTTAGCATAGCAATGCACAACATGACTCAATGGATATCTTTGCCTAATCTTCGCGTGAACACTCCCATGTGTACTGCTTATTATTGTTACACCGTCATAGGATTGTGCAATTAACTTATTTCGATTTCTTCCTACTACAAGATCAAGTTCCGTGAGGATGAGAGAACTTAGACCATCCGCAGTTTGCTGTGTGGTTGTAGAAAATCCCTAAAAACGTTCAACTGGCACACCATCTTGAACGTAGCGAAATACTATAACAGTTTGCAGCTGTGTAGAAACATCTGTAGTTTCATCTGCTATAGTCCTCGCAATTTTACTTTCGATGCACGTCATTAACGTCAGTGACGTAGTTATTCAACCATGTTGTCGGTATTATCATGTAAACTTACTCTTTTCGTACATTCTTAATATTACATTGCGAATTACGTTTTAATTAAATGTTTCTACATTCTTAACAGGTGTACTACGCTTACGTTTTGAGGAGATCTAAGAACCTCGTTGTTAGCAACCGCTGTACATACAGAAATAACTGTAGAATATATGTATGTATTACCACAATTTTAATATTATGTAAAAGGGTACCTCTCGCACAGCATTTACTGATATCAATGGACCACCATTATCTCGTTCAAGCTCAGAATAGTACAGTTTTGTATCAAAAATAATTATAAAAAACAATGAGCACTTTGACATATTACTTTGACGTAAAAAACACAAATTAAATTTGACAGATGCCAACAACGCTGCAACTTTAGTAAGCACACCAACAACGCGACAAAAAAAAAATTCTATAAGACAATTCGGTATTTATTTATTTTTTGCTATAAATAGGGTGGTATGAATTTTACGTCATTAATGACGTGCATCGAAAGTTAAATTGCGAGAACTATATAACTCTCATAAAATTTGCATTATTTATTGCCATAGAAACTTGTTCTCGGTAAACCTTAAAGATACAATCAAGCAAATCATTTTGAATATTTTTAGATGTTCCTTTAAAAACCGTTACTGTTTCTAAATGTTCTTTTAAGGTATTTCCAATTCCGCCGTGTAATTAATAAGACCTTCAAAAATTCCAGGATTTTCTGATATTTCGATGTGAACTCTAAGTGTAAGTTCAAAAGCTCCACAGAATTTTATATTTTATATTTGCACTCACCTAATTTCTATTCCCTCAGGGTTCCGAGATTCACATGAAAATTTCAGGAGCACGTTTTGTCAACAAAAAACTTGAAAAACGTAACAGCATTGTACTAGCGGGAAAAAATGAAATTAAAAAAAACTTATCACTGAGTGAATTTAGTGTTGTCATACTTTTCGTACCGTAAAGAGTTGATAATGTATTGGCGGCAGTTTAAAAGTTATGACGCAAAGATTTTTTTTCCAAATTTGAACTAAAGTTGTCCTTAAGGGTTAAAGTATTTTTTGGTATTTTAGAGAATTGAGTAGACTGCTATCTTTATGCTACTCAATGCATTACCAATTTAAATCAAGGCAAAATTATAATTGACTGATTCGGTATTGGTTAAAAAAGCTAAGTTCAATTTTATACATTTATTCCAAACAAAATCTGTTTAATAGTTATAAATTCTAACAATACACAATCATAACGTTCTAATACATAAAACCATAATGCCGGATGAATACCGGTTACCCACAATAACTTTAGATTGTTAAAAATAGAAGTTTGGCGTCAGTGATACATACTTTAATTTAAATATTTTTCTTATAAAATAAACTGTCGATTGCAATTTCAATCGTATAAATATAAACCCTTATAAACTCTAATTGTATAAAACCCTAACATTCTATACTTCGTCTCACGTAAAATTGGGAACGTCAATCATTTTTCGCGCACCTAAGGTAGTGTATTTTTGTTAGCGATGTAACATACTTGCATAACATTTAAAAAATAAATACATTCATATGAATAATTCGATTATGATTTTTAACAAGTTTTTTTGTAAGAAAAACATGTTTGTCGAAACAAATTTAAAACGATGCTTATCTTGTCTACTATATAAGCAATGTGTTTGAAAAAGCTAAGTAAAGATTTAGGTGAATAGATGTTTTGAACAAATCCATTATTGTTCAAGAGTATTTACTATTTTTTAAAATAAACAACTTCGCATTAAAAAAGTAGCGTTAAGAAACTGAAACGCATCATCGTACACTACTGAAGCCTAATCGCGGCCAAAGGGGCGGTATTTTACATAAATGCGTTCTTGCGCCGATTTTCTTTTTAGCTGGTTATAGTTATAATACACAAATGCCGGTTATCTACAACCACTTTCGTTTATTAAAAATGATGGAATGACGTCAGTAGTACATTTTTAAATAACAAATGTATTTCTAAATTGTTAATTATTGTATAATCTATACAGTATTTAACCTACTTACACTAAAACACCAAATGCCTTCCGATAAGTAATTCTCCTGTTTTTTTACGGTCGTAATTGATAAAACAGTTTTATAATACCCGCTTATTTTTAATTCTAAAATAGCATAATAAAAAAAGTGAATTTTTTTTAATTATATATTGGCAATACGCCACATATTATTTTATGAAAGTATTCGTAGGTTATTATAAGAACTTGAAAGGCATCAACCACGTGCTTTGAAAAATAGATACGCATCGCAAACAAGTTAAACCGAGGTTAAACACATCCCAAAACTGTACAAGACATCAGTGGCGTACCCAGACTGATGTGTTGGGGGGGGATTAACAGTAATCAAAGTATAACTAAAATAAGAGAGGGGGGGGGTTGTCATTCACATGGAAGGTACTGTTTTTCTTTTAAAAAAATTGTTTAAATTTAAATACTTTAGAAGTCATTTTGATGTGTCCCGACACCTAAAACAAAATTTACAAAATGGACTTGTTTCTTTTTCAGAGTAACATAACCAATTATATTCCAAAAACCATTTGTACTGAAATTTCAATCCTCGTTTATTAAATTTTTATGTACCGGAAACGTATAAGACGGCGGAGGCACCCATAATGATTCGATGATCTCAATTATATTTTGAACATTTTTGTATAACAATAGAAACACAACCACAATGCACAACACTCTTTTCGTATACACGCGAAAAAAAAACGCACAACTACTAGCTGGCTATAGTTTAGTACAATAAAGTACTCAAATACCATAGAAAAACTAACAAAACGTGGAGTATTTTGGAATAAATCGTCGCGCATTTTCACAACGTGGGTACGTGTTTATAATTAAACAGTGCCTAAATAAATATAAAAGAGAAATATTGCAATACTCTTAGTCGGCGTTTTTAGTCAAAGTTGCATGTACAGCTGTATGGTTTCGATAATAATAATCGGTGTCGGTGTAATGCCGATTTTAAGTTTTTATTCTAAATAAAAACTTTGATTCCTTCTTAACCCAAGTGGCTTTTACAATAACAAACTTGTTTTTATTTTTGACACGTACACCATATTTATATTTTTCTTTGATTTATTTATTTACTGTGTATTTTATTAATAATAATACTCTAATTTATTACACTTGCTATGTCATATGTATTATTAAAATTTAAATGCATATTTAAAACATTGTCAATATTAGTTTCTTTTACTTCAATTTGTACTTTTATTTTTATGTATATTTTAATTGAAGTATAGCAGTGAGAACATTAAAAATAATTTTAAATAATTATATTAGTTAATTGAAATAATGTATATAATAATACATATATACATTTGATGTACTAGTAATTTGGTATATCTATCTAGATAATTACTTTTTTTAAATAAATTTCTGTGCATTTAAATACTAAAGTAATAAAACCTACTTATTACATTATAACAATACAGTCGACGCCGTAGACCGACGCATTAGAATTCACAAAGAAGTAGATTAATATTTTACTAGATACTTTCCCAATTTTTATGGCTGTCTTGGGGGGGGATCTATCCCCTTCATCCCCCCCCGTGGGTACGCCACTGCAAGACATACAAACTACTTAATAAACTTGTCAGAGTTTTACTAAGTTATTATTAATTATATATAAATTATATAAATAACTTAAGCTTGTACGGATAAAAGTGACATAACTGAATGTTTCAGCTTCACGTTTGGTCTTTCAGTACAAATGTACTTTAGGTCTAATTCTAGAAAGCAAATAAATAAATTTGCAAATTTTACAGGCATCGTTATAGTAGGTGCTAAACGCACTGTATTTGGTAGATATGGAGGAAAATTGAAAAATATCAGTGCATGCGATCTACAAGTCTTATCGAACAAAGCCGCAATGTCTGCAGCAAAAGTAAACCCAGAAATGATTGATACAGTAAATATGGGCAATGTCTATATGGTAAGACATTTTTCAAAAATAAACGTCATTTTTAATTAATGAAATGGTTAAGAACACTCTTCACTAGGAGGGACAAAATTAAACCACTTTAGATTTTTTATATGGCGACGTTTCGTGCAACCATGTGTGCACTTCTTCAGGCCACTGAAATATATTGTACGTAAGTTACACATTTCTTATTACATAGTAAATAATACGTTTTAGGTACAAAACAAGAAACTTACACAAAAAAGTTCGAGTGGAAACGTCCTCAAATCCAAACAACATGACAACTAATACACAATATAAATAACATGAATAAATTAATTAAATTGTTTCAATTGTTTGTCATTCTTAGTTATTGTTCATATACACCATTTTAATTATTTGACCTTATTAATAATATTTTAACAATTTATTCATGTTATTTATATTGTGTATTAGTTGTCATGTTGTTTGGATTTGAGGACGTTTCCACTCGAACTTTTTTGTGTAAGTTTCTTGTTTTGTACCTAAAACGTATTATTTACTATGTAATAAGAAATGTGTAACTTACGTACAATATATTTCAGTGGCCTGAAGAAGTGCACACATGGTTGCACGAAACGTCGCCATATAAAAAATCTAAAGTGGTTTAATTTTGCCCCTCCTAGTGAAGAGTGTTCTTAACCATTTCATTAATTAAATATAATAGGAGGACGTAACTACAGTACTTGGTCATTTTTTATGTTAATTTAGTTTTCAGCCTCAGATGGAGTTTTTATTGCTCGACATGCAGCGTTACGGTCGGGTATACCTATCGACAGACCAGCTCTTCACATTAATCGATTGTGTGGTTCAGGATTTCAAGCAATTATAAATGGAGTTCAGGTAAAATCCTACCTGTTTCAACATGTGTAGGTCCATAAGTGAATTCGAGTTTTAGGATATTACAAACGGAATGGCAAAGGTATCCTTAACAGGAGGTGCGGAAAATATGTCACAATCACCATTTGTGTTACGTAATATGCGCTTCGGTACTGCATTGGGTGTAAGTTACAAAGCTGAAGATTCCCTTTGGGTAGCATTGTTGGATACTCAATGCAATTTAACAATGGCACTAACAGCTGAAAAACTAGGAGAACAATGTAATTTAACAAAAGAAAAAGTTGATGAATTTGCTTTTAGATCACAAATGTTATGGAAAACGGGTATTACAGACATATATTACATAGAAAATTAAATAATAACTAATCGTAGCAAATGAAAATGGAAGATTCAAAGATGAAATTGTTTCGGTTGAAGTAAAAGGACCAAAAGGGATTGAGATTGTAGATGTTGATGAACACCCTAAACCACATACTACTATTGAAGGATTAAAAAAACTAAAACCCGTATTTAAAAAAAATGGGTTTGTTACAGCTGGTACTGCTTCGGTTAGTTGATTAAAATTACCGTTGATTATAAAATTCTGATATAGAATGACGTAAAACACTATTAATTTAACTTATAATGTTTTAAAACTTCTTTGACAATAGAGTATCAAGAAAGATCAAATTAATCCCTTATTTGAATCAAATCAAAAAGTATTTGTATATAAACTATTCTATACTTCCTGCAAGACATAATCTGTAACTCCCTTTTTTGTATTGTTTATGACATTATCAAAAATTTCTTTTTCAGAATTTGATTATATAGATAAAAATTTAAACAAATCATTTCTTAGAAACGTTTTTCTGTTTTTTAAAAACACATTTTTTAATTAGCGTTTCTTTGTTGCAAAAATTAATATTAAAGAATCATTTTTTTAAATTATTTCAAGTTTCTTCTATATTCTGGAAAGAAAATTTGTTTAGTTTTTGAATATTTAATAAACAATTTGTTATAAACAAATTAATATCCGTAATATATTTTTTAGATACTACACAAAAAAACTATGTAGTATGATTTATTAAACACATTTTTTTCTATTTTTATATTAGCATATTATGTTTACCATGTTTTTATTATTTATCATCCCAATGCAAATGACTTGTAAATTATTAACAACAAGGCAAATACCCTTCAAGTTATTCTTACGATCGGTTTTATAAATTACAATAAAAATGTTTATTTTTCAAATTACAAATTCTTAACAAATTAGACATTAAAATCAAAGTTCAGTATTGTCAACATGTTTTAAAGAGTCTTTTGTAAGAGCTACCCAATGGTAAATTGGGAACTTTCAAACAAAATAAACCGTTAAAGTGAACTTTATAAAAGTGACTTTAATGTGTTGTTATGAAACCGGCTGTTAGAGTTCGATAAATATTAATTACAGTGAGCTTTTAATGAAAGCTGTAACTTAATTATTTATTCATTATTTGCATTTATAAATACATAAAACTTAAAATACACAGGGGTTTTTATATGTAGATTTACAAATTGTAAAAATTATTTGATTTACAAATTCTTTAAATCATATGTTACAATATTTTGTTGTATGTATGAAGAAATCGCCAGCCGTTTTGAGCACTTCTTTCACTTCTAAATTAAAATTATCAATATTGATGGTCGAGTTTCTGTTAGGATATTTACTGATTTTTAATGATCCTTTTTGAATTTGTAATACCTGCAATGGTGTTTCAGATATAGATTATGAAAAACGAATTCGACATCAGTTGTTAGGTAATTTGGTTTTACCAGTTGAAGTAAACTTCTAATCAAGTGTCAGTTTATCATACTGTATGTATTCTATCCCAACTCGGATTATATTTAATAGAATATTTCAATAACCATTTTTGTTACCATAAACGCAAATGTCTACATTGTAATTGTATTGTTTTTTTCTTACAAACGCAATAAATACATTTACTGTTATTAAAGGGCATAAATGATGGTGCTGGAACCGTAATAGTAGCTAGCGATAGAGCAGCCGAAGAATACAATTTGAAACCTCTGGCAAGAATACTTGCTTATTCAGTAGTTGGAGTTGAGCCGTCTGTTATGGGTATTGGACCTGTACCGGCTATTGAAAATGTGCTTAAGGTATCTGGATTAGGTCTTAAAGATATTGATCTTATTGAGGTAAGTTTTTAAAAACTTGATTTCTAGTAACGACACTTAAGTTTTATTATAGATAAATGAAGCATTTGCTGTGCAAGCACTAGCTTGTGCCAAACTACTAAATCTTGACATGAATAAATTCAATGTTGATGGTGGTGGCGTTGCTATTGGGCATCCACTTGCAGCTAGCGGGGCTAGAATTACTGCTCATTTAATATACGAATTAAGGTATAGTTTAAGTGCATATTAATAAAAATTCACTTTATTATTTGTAGAAGAAGAAAAGCACGATATGGAATTGGTTCAGCATGTATTGGAGGTGGCCAAGGTATCGCTTTATTAATTGAAGCTATACCTTAAATAACTTGCAAGTAAATTTCACAACATATTTGTTTAAAATAGTACCCTGCAATTGAATATTAAGTGCATTAAAACAGAACAAAAATCCCTTATTATTTTTATTATTTTATAAGTAACGATGTAGTTTCGTATTCGTCTTAAGTATTATTCTATGAACACAACTAAAGAAATTCTTTAAAATATTACTGCTTAAAAGGTTTACACTGTAGTTTCTAATGATGGAGGAGCTAGTGATTGATACAACTTAGAAACAGCTGTTTGAACAATTTGTTGAAATGTATCATCACTCTCGCATACCACTTTCTGTAAAAAACAGATTGTAATTCAGTTATTCATACACTACAATCATTACTCACTAAATTCATTAAATCGATGTCTGCTCGCTTTTCATTAACAAGAACATAAAGTTTTTCTCCTTTAAACATTTTTGGTACAGAGTCTTCCCCAAACATGTCTTGTAACATTTCAATTAAACACTCCTAAAATGAAATAATTATTGTCATAACTTATAAAGTAATGTTAACAGTTTTAAAAAAAGTTCACCATTACACACTTTTAAAACAAAAGCGTTTGGGAAAAATGGTGTAATGGCAAACATTATACAATATTTTAACAAGCTTTCGAAGAATCATCACTACTCATAATCAGGCATCAAAAATTATGTTGAAATATTGTATCAACTTTGTAATTATTATACCATTTTTCTCAAATAATTTTGATTTTTTAAGAAACAGGTCAAAAGTAAAACCATTCGCTAATTAAATCGCCTCTTTATGAATTGATTCGAGTTTTTTTTTAAATCAGGTAATAAATTAACTAAAAATATTTATTAAAATCCCGAATAAAGTGATGCTTGCAAAAAAACCAAACGAGAATTCCAAAGCCTTTTAGTGTATTTATAAGGTAAAACAAATATTCTAACCAGACCTGGCTACGCCATATTGTACTATAGAGGTAATTCTGATTCTTTAAGTTGTTGATTCTTGTGCAATATCCAATAAATACTTTACTTTCTAAAAGGCGAACTACTTTTACTCAAAAATAGTTAAGTAAAGATTAGATGAATTCAACTTCATTCCATAATAAAAAAGTTGTATGTGGTGATGTACGAAAAGGTTAAAATCGTTAATTAACGAAATTTTTTCAGTGCAAATTATTTAAAATTTAAATTTCAGAGCTGCATATTTTAAAATTCTCCGGCTATGAAGTGAACATCAAAGAAACCGACAAAAAGTGAACCTACTGTATCTGATATCATTATACTGTGTTTCAAATAAAGAACAGTTTAAAATTTAATTCTAATTTTTCTCTTTTTTATCCTCCATCTGATTGCTTCGCATTATGATTTATTTATAGTCCAATAGAAGGAACGTTTTTTACTTAGGTTGGTGGTACTAAATTGTTTGTTTAGGATTTTATTGTTTAATTTGGTAACGTTTCGTAAGCTAACGTTTCTGCTTCATGGAATCATCTTATTATCCGGGAAACAGTGGAGATGTATATTTAAGTACATAATGTGTTTTAAAAATTTAAGGCTATATTTTAGAAATTAATAGTAATAATTTAATTAATAGTTATTAATTACATTGCTAATGTAATAAATAAAAATAACAAAAGCACAAAATAAAGATAACGTTAAGAAAAGCAGGTGACGCATATTATAAGAAAGCCAAAACGTGAACACGAGATACCTGCCAAGTTGTACGACTGATAAATTTAAATCTTCTTTGTTTTGTGTTAAGAGAAGTCACCTATCGGCACTACCTCAGTCAACACTGATAAATCCATCATATGGATCTAGTGTAATTTATCACAACGAAAAAAATATGGTGATACTGTCTTTGAATAATAATCTTCATCACCCTGGTGAGGCAACAGATAGTAAAGGTTCAAGTCAAGAAAAATGATATACGAATATTCGTGGTGAAATTGAAAGCAAATAAAAAGATTTAAAACAAAAAGAGACATGTGGAACAGAATGCCTAGAGAAGAAAGGGAAATAAAAAGAATCGTAAAACCGGACAGAAATATTACTAGAAAAAAACAGTCGACAATTAGATGTTTGTGTAGAACTTATAGGCAGAAGAATAAAATAACAAAAACATCTTAAAATGTTATTAATTAACCAAGACGACAGAAAACAAATATTTAATTAGTGGTAACGGAATTCATGAGAATTAAAGCCGAAAAGTATAATCACTTGCAGCATTTAAAAAAAGACATGACTGAGTATCAGGAATTTTATTATTCTTTACACCACGAGTTTATTTGTAATTACAGTAGAATCTCGACAAGCCGAACCTCATTAAGTGGCAATCCTCATTAAGACGAAAAAAATTGCCATTCCCTTCCGCTGAACCCATGAATACGCGGTATCTCAAATTATTTAGACTATGTAACTCGAACAAATTATTATTTCCCTACAAGGTATTGATAGTACATATTTATAATGTATAATTCGAATTTCAAAAAACAGACTCCATAAGTCGAAGTTAGTAAAATACAATAACACTTTAGTTGGAATTAACCGAACTCATAACAGTAAAATCCAAAAGGAATGTTTGGTGTAGGTGTACGTTGAAAGATACAATGATATCGAGGATTATATATTCGGTTCCTTATTTGTACTTGAGAAAATAATTGATAAAAAATAAAAAATCAACCAAAAGAAGGTAACAAATTTTTTGTAGTTGTTTGTACAGTTTACTTCACTAATACTTTTCCATTTACTTTTCTATTTACTTCACTTCTAGTAGTATGTACATATTCTGTTTCAATAAATACATATGTGGGATAAAACAAGTCGAATTTTTTGAATTATGACTATATTTAAAAGTTAAGCCTTTTAAAGTCAAAATTTTAGCAATGAAATCCTTTGTATCTCGAAATTCTCGAATTTTTTAGCATTTGCCTTGAAGTTCGAGTTATCGAAATTCTACTGTATTACTTTATCGTAAATTAGTAAACGATAGTTATCTTTTATACTTTCTTGTAATCCATGTAATGGTTTATTTTAAATACTTATACTTAAATATTCGTTGCATTCTCATCTCAGTACTAGTCGATTACTCGTTTTATGAATTGTAATTATAATCATAATACAGAGAGCATAAATGTATGACACGCTATTTTACTTTATAATCCTAATTGTAACTTTAAACAATTTAATTCAACATACGATTTAATATATTTCCTATTTAGATTAGTTATATTTAAAATGTTTAATAAATAATCATTGATTCATTAATATATTTGTCTAATTAAATTGATTTGTCTATTACAACAAGAAATTGTATTTAACAATATAATAATACATTGAGCACTTATACATGTACTAAGATAAGAACGTCTTCCGGGTTTGGACTGTGTCAATGTTGTAACCGAAGTTGCCAACGTTTCGCCCACTTTCGTAAGAGGCTTCATCAGGGCGTGAGAGAAATCGAAAAACTCAAACAAGCAACGGAAATCTAACTAAAAACTTCTCTCTTTAGTTAGATTTCGGTTGCTTGTTTGAGTTTTTGCGCAACTGCTACTGGTTATGTCGTGAATGGGTTTGGGTCCTTCTGTAGTACTGGAGTACACTGATGTTTTATTTTCTAAAATTGAATTGCCATACTGCTTGTTTTTTGATAATTTTTTTCCACCCTTGGATTGATAGATGAATTAACAAAAAGAGAAATACAAGCAACGGGCACAATAAGAAAAAATAGAATAAATAACTACCCGTTAAATTCTGACGTTGAAATAAAAAAATTGGGGATCTTTTGATGAAAGAGTAACTCAGGACAAAAACATTCAAATTGTCAAATGATGTGACAACAACTTTGTTTATATGGTGTCCAATATGTTTGGAGTAAACCCACTACACCCAGTTACCAGACTCCCAGAACAAGAATTATTTGCTTGAAGGAAAATGAAGTTGAATTGGGAATACATTAAAATGACATTGTACACAATTTGTAAAATGTTACGTTTGATTCATCTTAAGACTCGCCTTGCCATCTCTTAGCCATTACCATCTAAAAACAATCAAACTTAAAAAATATTATCTATAGATAATCATTGTCTAAAATATCGTTATCAGTCAATGATACAATGTAGTAGTAGTCAACAGATTCAAAGTTATTCCACCTGCTATCTTTTAAGGCCCACTGAAGTAAAATCATAAGTTATATTTTTCGGCGTCACAAATACGATGTGTTGTCAAGCAGAACATTTAAATTCGAGAATCAATTAAACAAATAAAGTGATCATGAACGACTGACAATATAATTTGGATTTATTCAAACAGTACATTAACTTATTTAAAATTTTTGGAACGCCATTCTCTAGTAAAAATAACGTTAATTTAAACACAAACTACTACACAAAATACCACAATAACTTGCTTGAACAAAGCCGTTAAAGCATTTAAAACGTTTATAGCATCGAGAACTACGCCCTCATAATCATCGGTTCAAAGTTTCTGCAATCGTTTGGCAGAACATTTAGAGAATTTACCACCTGAACGCCTTCGACTTTGCAAAATGCAAATATTAGAATTAGTTAACGAAGACATGCTGAATTTGAAAGAGTGGCAATAAGATTTATTTTATATGTACGTACATTTATACAGGGTTACTATAAAAGAAATAGACAACTTCAACTGCCTGTAAAACAAAAACAATTTACGGTAATTTGGCGCCGTTTTCACTGGTTTGTAGAGGAGTCTTTGAAGTTTACATTGTGAACTCACAAATGTTCAATATGGGCTCCTCCAGTCACACGACACACATCCATGCGATAATCTAGTTCATTCCAAACCTTTTGTAACATATCAGCATCAACACTTGCCACGGCTTGTCTGATACGTTGTTTCAAGTCGTCTAAATTAAGAGGAAGTGGAGGGACATAAACACGGTCTTTCACGAATCCCCATAGAAAAAAGTCACATGGTGTGAGATCCGGGCTCCTTGGTGGCCACGATGCAAGAGCATTATTGTCGGCTGTAGCACGGCCAATCCAACGATGTGGTAGGACTTCATCTAGGTAATCTCTAACATCTGTGTGCCAATGAGGCGGTGCTCCGTCTTGTTGGAATACAAAGTCATCCTGTTGCTCATTCAGTTGGGGCATCAACCAGATCTGTAACATGTCAAGATACCTAGCACCGTTGACTGTTTGCTCTGCAAAGAAAAAGGGGCCATACACCGTCGTGTGAGATACCGCACAAAACACATTGATTTTAGGAGAGTCCCGCACATGTTGCAATACAGCCCTCGGAGGTTCAGTTCCCCATATTCGGACATTTCGTGTATTCACTTTTCCACTCAGGTGGAAAGTTGACTCATCGCTGAAAATGATGCGCTCACAAAAACCAGCATCGTCTTCATCATGTCGTAACATATCGATGCAAAAGTCACGCCGTATGACCTTATCTTCTTCACTCAGAAACTGCAACATCTGTAATCTGTAAGGCATCATGTGCAGTCGCTTCCGCAAGATTTTCCATACAGTTTGCTGTGGAATTTGTAATTGCATGCTTGCCCTAGATGTGGATTTCTGTGGGCTTCTTATGTAGGCAGCACGAACCCGTTCAACGTTTTCTTCCGAAACTCTTGGCCTTCCGGAGCTCTTCCCTTTGCACAAACATCCCGTTGTCTCGAATTTGTTATACCAGTCGTAGATTGACTGTCTAGTCGGTGGCGTTTTGTGGTAACGTGTTCTAAAATGTCGTTGGACAACAGTTGCTGATTGCGTTCTAGCAAATTCCAACACGCAATATGCCTTTTCCACAGCATTTTCTGCCATTTCAGCTTCTACAACAAACAAACAAAACACTACAGCGTTACCAATAGTAACAAACGAAACTTTGAGAGTTTCTCAACATAACTAAAAAATAATTAGGTTACTATCTCTAATAGTTTTTGTTTTACAGGCAGTTGAAGTTGTCTATTTCTTTTGTAGTAACCCTGTATTATCTTTTTTATTAAAATACATAAATTAAATACATTTATAATTAATTACAATTAATCATTTGTTTGAAAGCAATCCTCGTGAAATGTACGTCATCTGGCAACTTACAGCTCCTTTGTTCTGCAAATACTACGCCAGCCGATGTCTCATTACAGTTCTTGTAGCTGTATTAGTCCCAATTCGTCAGAGTCTCTGTAAATTATTTGTTACATCTTGTCTCCATGTACCAGGTAAGATTTCATTATTTGGTCCTACTGTATCTGCAAAATTAGGTGGGCAGTAACTATACGTCGTTTGAATATTTGATTTCTGTGTGCTCAAAAAATTATGCAGACATACAGTGGCTTCAGTAATTTCCTCAACTGTGTGGACTTCTGAAATGATATGCGAGAAGCCAAAACGACAAAAGCATTTTCTATTGTTCTTCGTGCTCTGGAAATCTATAATTAAATGCTTTTTTGTACACCCAAGCTACGACCAGGGTATGGTCTCATAATAAAAAATATAAGAAGAAATGCTTCATTTGTAACAAAAATGTATGAAAAGCGCAGTTATGTTCCGCTTAGAATGCTGGCTTCTGGTAGCTTTATAGATACCGATTGCCGTGCTCAACCAAAAGCAGACGTTCGAAAAACCCCTCCGTAGCTTTAAGATCACAATGCCCCTATCCTATATCTACTAAGCTGAAGTGCTTTTTATAACTGAAAAAGCTTGTTCCAGATTTTTTTGAAGCCTGAGTTGTGATGTGCTTTCCATCTAAAGCGCCACAACAATGAGAAAAATTCTATCTATCTTCAAAACCTTGGGAAATGTGTAACCAGTCTTCGTTTGTTGGTTTTCTTAAATATATATAGGTGACAGAAAGTCCCAAATAGTCTGGCAACTTTCACGAACCACTTTTGAAACTGTATATTTTCCTACTAAGAAACTCCAAGCAACAACATGCATACTGCAACCATGTGCCAAATAAAATAATGTTACTACTAGTCTGTGTTCAGGAGTTAATGGTTCTCGATTACATTTTTTAATCAATTTATGGTGAACTAAGGATAGCAAATGATCGAAAGATGCCTTTATCATTCTTGTGAACTTGAAGAATTGTTGAAGAGGATATTTAATATCCTTAAATAAATTATTATAATAATCATAAAATTTTCGGGATGTACAGACTATCTTCGCTTTTGTCGACGCTTTCTAGTTATTATCCCCGCAGCTTCAGTTATAAATGTTAAAAATAAATTGGATGCGATTATTACATCTTCCATATCCATTATATATATATATATATATATATATATATATATATATATATATATATATATATATATATATATATTAAAATTATTTTTCACGCTAGCTTACACTTTTTATTAAATATAAACACGAGGATAACTATTATAATAAATGATACCAATTAAAACTAACAATGATAACGATACAACTTATTAAATATGTGCATATACATAGAAATCGACAAGAAAAACTTAATGATTCAGGAGTAACAAAATGAAAAGAAGAATGTTTCGTTTCTGTTCACGTTTTTATATTTGTAATTTTTGGCGGCAATCTTAGCCGCTTGCTACCTAGCTGGTAATAAAAATATTGCATCTTATCGATATATTTGATTTCTTATTCACATTATAATAGTAGTACAGAATAGGGAATACAAATTATGGAATAAAGAATACGGTTATTGCCATTATAAACCAGTCATTAAGGTGCGTGTTAAGGTTAGGGTTACAACAAAGGTTAAAATTATGATTATGGTTAAGGTTACGGTTAAAGTTATGATTAAGGTCATATTTGTATAAGACAATTGTCTTAGCGCAGTTCAACTCGTAGCATAATGCGCAGTGGGTTTGACGGATTTTGTAAACGTTAGCAACCACGTTAAAAACAGACGACGAAATTTCATTTAATGTTGCCGTTCAAATCGACTCCCGGCATAACGCGCACTAGCTATAAATGTTACACAAAAATCAAAGTGCCGCCTACCAAGTGAAACTACTGATCGTATCTATACTGCGGTTAAGGTCAAGGTTAGGGTTAAAGTTAAGGGTGACGCCAGCAACAGCTGCAATGCCAAATTTTGTTATTATAAAGTAATTCTTAGTTAATATGTATATATTATGTAATATTAACATTTTATATAAAAATCTATCGAACATTACGCTTAATGTACGAAGAGAATATCATAGAACTAAAAACTTTGAATTAGTCGATACTGGTTAAAAAAGAGTACGGTAACTCAACTACAAAAATTTTGTTTTATAGAAAAATGGGTTCGAGTTAATGCAATCGAAGTAGATTTACATAATTGATCTTTTTCTTCTTTTTTCGTTGTGTTTTTTGTCGTTATATGAGTGTGAAACGAAAGGCAGAATGTCTTTGTTGTTTACAAAAGATAACGCACACGTATTGCAAAACTTGCAGCAATGGAGCCTAGTACGCCCAAAATTAAGGTGTCTTAGTCGACGTTGTATGAGTCATTGTGTTCAAGGTGTTGAACATGGTTACGAATTCGGTCCGGTATTATTTTGTAGCGTTCGGATTACATTCGATAATTTTAGTTTTGTCCATTTTAGTTACTTAAAATGCATGTAATAATAAATTTAATTATTTTATCTTATTTATAATAAAAGGGTTTATAAACGGGAAAATTAAAGGGGTTTATTTAAAATTGGAAGTTGTTAAAAGTGCCAAAAAGATTTCAGCTGAGTGATATTGGATTGCCCAATAAAAAATGTACTGCAATCGAAGCTTTTACCTGAGCATTTAGATCATTTTATGTGACATAAATTGTACGACAAGCAAGATGTCTTTGTAAACATTGGACATCATACTTCTGGAAAATATGGTATTTAAATGTGTTGACACATTTTTATTGTTTTTGGTTCATTTTGAGTTAGTCTTATCATTTTCGTAAAAGAGGACACGCGTAGTATTGTGACCCTCGTCTTCGACTCGAGTCACAATACTACGCGGATTGGAAAGTCATACTTTCCTCCCTAGGTAAGTAATATACTATTGTTTATTTAATAACTACCCATGGCGACCAATGTAGAGATCAGTGGCGACCATACATGTAGCGTAGAAATGGTTTTAACGGCGGACGTAGATGTAGCAACAAAATCATAATTCCTACCGTGCATTGTAAAAACGTAATGACGTCATACAAGTAAATAGTAGCACCTAAAAAAATGAATGTTCCACATTTTAATTCTCAATAACCATCTTAAAAAAGTTTTCTGTATTAAGAACACCTAATCGTAATTTTCAAAAAAGTGTCCTAAAGTTTTATTGTATTATTATTATAGTATTATAAGTATTATTGATTAAAACTATTAACCATTCAGTCACTAGAGTTGGCATTTTAAAACTAATTTTACTCATTGCACTAGTTGCGTTTATTTTTCTCATCAAACTTTTTGGGCACAATAAAAGACTGCAATTTAACTAAATAAAAGCTGTTTCAGTTGAGACAATTTAGTTTTCAGTAATTTCTATAGTATCTAATTTAAAAAACACATGGCATTTACAAAAAAAACTATTTTTAAATTTACTTCCTTTTTAACAGTAATAAAAATGTGCCTTTATAAACTTGACTGCAAATGTAGCGCCACCTTCTACACAGTATAGTTGTATAAATACTATGTAGTATTCATTGCAAAAATGAGTCAACAGTAGCGTGTTTCACTTTTGAGCATTAAATCAATTATCTTAAATGAAATTCTAATTAATTGGACCAACAGTGTTAAAAATGTTGAATCTAAGGTATTCTTATAGTACCCGAAATTTATCACTTTTGAGAAAATTATCGAGGATGGCTTTCGCTATTGGTGGTTCTCAGTAAAATATTTTAACAAATTATTTGAAGGTTAGAGTTCATTTCAAGACTAAAGAACCGCTGCGCAGAAACCAATTTTGTTCCGAATGTCAATACACTAGCTAACCAAAAAACGTTTGCACTTTTCATACGGCGTTTGAAGTGTCCACATTTATTCCACAAGTTGTTACAAACTCTTTTTTATCTTTGTGTTTTATATTTTTTTATATTATATTCATCGTCTTGTATGCATTCACTTTTTAGTTCAATTAAAGGTAAACCATTACAGTTAATGTACATCGTTTACAGATGATGTTTTTAGTTAGAATTTATTTTGCATGATCGTCAAACTCCGTATTTATCCGACGCGCATCTCGCGGTTCTTTAGTCGTGAAATGATCTCTACTTCTATGAGCACTGAAGGTACACTGTCGCCAAGCTTTATTGTAATTATTTATTTTGATAATTTGAAATTAATCATTTATGCATCAGTAATTAAAATTGGCAAAATTTTAATAGATGTGGAAACAGTTGTATATAAAACGTGTATCGCGAGGTGCAAATACTTCTCAATGTTGGTTATATCAATCACTATTTAATTATACGTAATATTCTAATAATAATGCAAGCAGTATAAAAAATATTGTTATCACCTTGAAATGCATCCTGTCAATTTTTGCGCTGGTTGTCATACTTTTGCTAGGAGCATCTAAAGATTCAGCTTGCAAAATTGCAGCTACAAGTGCGTCAGCATACATATCATTAACAGGATTCGCTAGCCACTAAAAATTACAATACGTATCTTAAAAAACATGTATGCAACAATCGTACCTCTAAAGTAACTATTTTATTCTCAATGGTAATATCAACCGCATTAAAGGCTCTCATTTTTCTATCTCCCTCTATCGTTTCTAATAATCCAGCTATTTGTGTTACAAGATAACGTAAAACACTAATCGACCCTGCATAATGGATGCTTTGTCGTTGCATCACTTGACTCATTGACATGTCAGTGTATTCTAAAATATCATTATTAGTGTTATTTCGTTTATTAAAATTTACTTACTGGCTAAATCTTCAGGTCCAAGTACGTGGTAATTAAAATTGCGCTTAACTAGAATGCCAGATAATGTATTTCCAGGTTTTGGTCGTTCTATTGCAAGAGCCCCCATAACTTTTGCTGTCTTTTCACCTCTAAAATAAAGCTCCACAGCGTGTGTGTTTCTAGGATTATGCAACTGCATGCTGGTGTTTGGATCATCTTCGTATTCTCTTTGCAGAGCGGCTTTTAGACGATTCATTTCATTTTGTTCGCCATGAACTAAAACCTGCACGTTAATTAATAACATGATGAACGCATTTTCAGAATAAAACATATACCAGTACGTTTACTTATATTATAATTTCAAGAAAAACAAATGGTTTCATCAATAAATGTATAGCCATTTTGTGCAATACATAATAAATAAAAAGTGCGCGATTAACACAAAAGATAAGTTTTGCTCATTAATCGTATCAGTCTTATTCTGGTAGTAATAAAACTAATTGAAGTAGAAGTACGAAGGAATTTGTTAAATGTTAAGCAGATATTTATAAGATTCAAGTACTACTACTATTTTTACGAAAAACGTTAAACTTCAGAAGAAAAGACCGTATTTATTGTTTAACTTTGTGCCAACATTATCTGCGTTAGTATTCGTTAAAACTTGTCCTATCAATTTGTAATAGAACTATCGGAAAACACGTCACGTCGAAAGGGTAACTAATTAGTGGTTTAACTAAATTATTAATTTCTATTTAGTTGCTTGATGTACGTAAGAATATGTGTTTCCGTTTAATTTTAACAAAATTTTATTGTTCATTACAAATTAGTAAAGTTAAACCAGAGACGTAACCAGAATTTCATTTAGGAGAGGGGAGGTCTGGTTAGAATATTTGTTTTACCTTATAAATAGAAAAGGTTTTGAAACGCCCCACAGTGGAGCAAATTCACGAAAAGTTGACCAAAATTTCAAACGAACTTAGAATTGAATAAATAATTGTATACAAAGTAAGTATATTATTAGTAGCTACCTACATTTTTGATAAATAATACATAAATAACAATTTATATAGGCACTTATTAGTTTTATAATATACGTTAAATTTGGATTTTCACAAAAAATATTTAAGTTGAGGTTTACAGGTTATTTTGTTTAAAGGAATAATCCTCAATGCAGACACTAGAATCACTAGATGCACCTTCGTCTAATTTGTTTGTGTTTAACACTTCTGGTGGAACATGTTTAACACTGTTGAACTAAATGCTTTTGTTTTTTTCTGATTAGTTTTCGCAAGTTGGAAATTACAGGATCTGACGCTAGCAAAAGTCTGTTAAAAAAGTCAAATGCTTTTGCTCTTTGAACATCTCTAGGTTTATTAGGTTATAGCCACTACATATGCTTTGCAGTATTATTTTAAACCTTTCAAGAACTTGTGTATCTATCTCGGTAAACAAAATTTCTACATCTTCAATCTTCGGGATGTATTTCCATCCTTGGTGCTGCCAAAACTAAGTGACTCGTTGTCGATCTTAGTGCTTCTGTTTTTCGGCGTTTCGAACGGTTACTGTTTTTTTTTACATTCTAGTGAAAGACGGCCAGTTTTAGTTGATGGAATACGAACTACGTACAATAAAGTAGTAATGTTTTTCTACAACCAATTTTTGTTTTGTGTTAAAAAACTTACCTTTTCCATGCTGCTGCCTTCCATTTTACTTTAAAGTCGGCAAAACAGTGTGATAATTTTTGTTGCACTTTACAATAGCCAAAGTATTGTACTAAAAAGCTTTGTAAAGTGTTTTGCCCGGCAATGCCGCAAAAGTCACTAAATATCCAATAAAACGCAGTTTTACAAGTATTTTGTTAGATATTGCTTATGTACCTAATAAATACATAAAAGCTACTGATACATTTAAATTTTGCACAGTAAAGTATAGTATTATGTTGTACATACCTCCTTGTTGCCAATCCATTTGTTTAACCCACTTCGAACTTTTCTTTTTCACTGACTAAATACACCGTTAAATCATCATTACAGTTCTATACCGAACAATACTCAACTTTATAGACTATTTGGTATAAGAGTAACAATCCCATTCCAACTAAACTATCGGTTTATTATTTGCAAATACCTTGTCCTTATGACGTTTAGATTATAAAATTTAAATAACATTTTAAAACTTAGGATTGTGGCCAGTTTTTCGCGAATGTGCTCCCTGTTTTTTCCAAACATCACTTTATTTGGGATTTTTAATAAATATTTTGTGAGGGGTCTAGACCCTCAAGACCCCTACCCTGGCTACGTAACTGCTTAAACAATCGACCGACATATCTAAAAAAGTGAGTCGAAAAACTTCAATCTATTTTGTGGTAGAAGTTCTTCTGCTAAAATGTCGTTTCTTACTCTTCTTGCCATTATTTGTAAACCCATTCTATTCACAATTTTGAGTTTTTGTTATTAACCTGACCTTCGGGATTTTTTACAGTATTCACTGAAAAACCACATCAGCTACTTGTATACTTTTCGCGCGTACTTTTCTATTAACAAAATAAATGAATTTTTAAATAGAAATAAACAGGACATTTTTTACAACAGTTGATTGCGGAAGATCCAGTACAATGCCGCTGATTTCGCAAAGAAGGTGCATCACCAAGTGTTTATCATTTTAAATTTTATGCACTTACTCAAAACAAAAAGCAAAATGTATGTAAGAAAGCATTTACTTCTATACAGTGTTAAGATGTTTTAGTACCTTACTCTTACACCGCACTACAAACCAGGCAACATCAACAAAAAGTCAACATCTCACACCACACTGTTTTAGAAGCTATTGTTGATTTTCCTGGAAAACGAATTTACTATTTAAGAAAAGAAATTGAATATTTAGAAAATTTCGAAGATTGAAACTTACCTCTGCTTTTTATGTCTATTTTAACTAAAACATTTTTGACGACTCCATGTACAGGTACATTACATACTTGACCTTCGACTTCAAAGCAAAATTTACCTTTGGCGGATCTATACATACAAGCAGCATTTTACCTGAGATACTTATGGGCTAACCGTTTTGGTATAAAAAACGTAACGAACAAAAAAGGGCAAACAATGTTTGTTTAATGCTTCTACATCACTTGAACGTTTAAAAAAAATATGAATGGATTACTACTCTGCTGAGATAACTGGTATTTTACTATCATTAATATTAACGCATTATTTCCCTATACGAGAACATTTTTTATTTCCAACAATTATAGTACTAAAAAAAAGTTCAAAAAGTGTGCCGTATGTATGTACATGTTCCTGAACAACACCATAAGATTCTCAGAAGCAAGCCCCAACATTGCTGACTTTATGTTATCAACAAATCAAATTATAGGTTTTGGTAAATAGTGGCCCAGATAAAAAAAGTGTGTTTGTCAGATGAGAGCATTGGTAAGCTCATTTCAAAAAAACTGAAACAGTCATTCTCACTAACCAATTGCATGGAATATTAGTATAAAAAATAAAAAAGAAGAATATTTTGTAAAAATTTAACATACATTTTTTTTTAACGGCTATGAACTATTAAGCAATGGAAAAAAGGCGTGCCCATAAAACACTTTGACATTTATTACGCATTTCTAATAGCTTTAGTGTAACACAATTTGAAGCATACGGTGGAGCGTCGACAATCCAAATTGGAACCGAAGGCGGTTCGGATTATCAAATATTACTGCTGTAATATATTTTTATTGATAAAATAGCTCAACTAACTCAAGTTTAAGATTTTATAAACTAAAGGAAAACTCTAGTTTACCAATAATAAAGTTATATACGTACATGGCGAATATAAGCGTCCAATTATCGCGGGGAGAGACACAGAGTAATTGGATCTTCGTCAACTGTAGGTCTTTGAAGAATGCGTCGCCGGACTAGCCGGGAGACGTCGCCAAATTTGGTATGCTAGACTAAACCAAGACCCACGAGGTTGATGCGTAAGCCTCCACTACAGCTCTATCTAAACCAAGATCACCAAAATACTCAAAAAAAAAAAACCGCTCGACTTTAAAAAGATCCCAAAGATGCAATGAGATGCCTAGCTCACTATTCAGTTGATAGTGAAGTTTTAACCTTTAGTGTCTTCATTTTATAACCTGATTTGAGATGTGTAGAATGTGTAATGGTAGAAAAATGTGTGAGGGTAAAAACCACCCTTGTTGCAGAGACATGAATCTAAATAGAATGTCCGCTACACTGCTAAATAGTTGAAATGAAAGTAAGAGTATTTGACATATGTAAAGTTGTAAATACACACTGTTCGAAAATAGCCGTAGATCTTTTAAACTGCTGTAGCAACCTTTTTTTTTGGCTGCGAGATCGCGTACTCGTTCAGCACTAACGATTGCACTGAACGTAAAGGCTCTAGATTTTCTCATTGACATCGTCGCTGTTATCCTCGTCGTCGATATTGGCAAGATCGATAATTTTGTCTTCATATGTTTGGGCCATTCGTCCCATTCTTCGTATCCGTATACGGTTTGACAGGTTACGATCTCCGCTGATATATTTTTGATATGAAAATTCTTATTTTCTTCATCGCCCTCTTTCCATAGTTTATTCCCTGTATGTTTAAATTATCTGTAGTCAATATGTTCCACGAGTTCGTCAATATACAACAGTAGCCTTAAATTTAACTGTTCCGAAAAAGTGATTACGTTGTCTTCGATCCGTTTAGCAATAAGCAATCGTTGCAAACCTTGCTTTCAGTACAATGGTTCCCTGATCTACTTTTTGGTCAGTCATCCGAATCTAATGTTGTCAGATAATTTAGTATAGATTCCCATTTATTTTTTATACTGGTGATTGTTGAATTAACTACTCCTAAAATTATGACAACGCTTCATTCAACCATGATTTACAGAAACAAATTCAGATTTCAGTATGTAACTTTTTAATACTCAAAACTACAACAGGAATTGACAAGACGTGGTACTGACATATGCACACTGCAACGGTGACTACCCGCGTTTGTAGAAGAGGGGCAGCTAACTGTTGTGCTCCAAACGAAACAAATATTAATCTCACCCTTGTGAAGTCAACTGACTCCGAATATGCTATGAAAACCACTATGATGGGTTACTATAAACGCCAAATCACAATAACAAAATGTGTCTAAAACTGTAACGCTTTAATTTTAAAATTGTACTAAATCAATTCCAACCGGAAGAATTTTTTCTTGCAAAATACCTCTTTTTTAGCTCTAAACTAATGAATTGATACATAAGTTCGTAGCGTTTTGTGTTTCTAAGGTAAATGATTTGGAAACAAATATGTGTGAGAAATATCGATGTCATTTTAATGCCGTAATATTGTTTTATTGAATACTTTTTAAATTTTTCAATTTGTACTAAGTTAGAAGTAATTGTTGACTAAAGAAAATCAAGTGTTAAGTACAAAAAAACACATTTCTGACATCCTTTTGTTCGAATTTAATCGAGGCCTCTAGAACCATTTATGCCGTGCTCGAAGAGAACGCTATCATGAAAAGTACTTTACAAAAATGAGATTCTATGAGATCTCATTCTATGAGATGCTTCAATTCGTGATGATTCACGTCAATCAACTCTGGAATTGGCAATCAGAAACAATACAGGAGAATATATTATTGGTTATGTACATATTTTTACATTAAAAAAATTAAATAAAATGTTCAATTTAAAAATAAACGATACGAACTTATGCATCGACGAGATAATAATTAGAGAAACGTATGTACGTAGTCTTGTATTAAACATTTTAACATTGTAGTGCCTATGCTGTATCATGCAAAACCATGTAACCAGAAGAGTTATATCAACACTTACAACATGAGGTGGTTTCAATATACGAATAAACTCGCTAGTTTGTTGGTAATCAGTATGTGCAGAAAAAGATATATAATCCACCGACATTTTTAAAGGTAATTTTTGTCCAACCATCGTTACAATTTCTTCGGGTTCTGATAGAATTGCTTTAGCTAGAGTGCCCTCAACGCAGTAACCTCCAAAATTACAAACTATAATAACAAAAATGTTATTTATGTATGCATACCTGCAATAATTACTCCATTTTTAGCATCAGTACACCATGATTCAAAAAGTTCCCGAGAGAGACCACTTTGCATCATACCCGGTGATGCCATTACAACACAAGGACCAATATCATCGAAGTGATCAATTCCCTAAAATAAACGCATTTTACAGATTAGGAAGAGAGTTTAAAAAACTAACTTTTAAGTTGGATATGTGTCTAAAGACGAATGGATTATTAATTGCAATTTGTCTTCTAATTTTTTCATTCATTGCATTAATATAAGTCTGATAGACTGCCATACACTTTTTGGCCAATGAAGAAGCATAGTAAATAGGTATATCGTGTAACTCAGGATGCTGACTCCAATATTCGTCTAAAACGACAGCTTAGTTGTTTACTAACAGAATTTTACCATAAAATACCTAGAATTAGTAAAAGTTCTTGTGCTCGACCTAAAGCAAATACTGGTATAAGGCATCGACCTCCCCTTAATACAATATCATGAACAAGATTTGTAAATCTGCTTTCACGTTCTTCTCTCTTTTCATGAATGTGAGTACCGTATGTTGATTCCTAAAAAACATCAAGTTAAACAAAAATCTACATATTTACAGTATCAACATTAACAATATTAAAATAAAACTTAAAAGAAAAGGTAAGATTTTCTTAGGATCTAGCAATTGGATAAGTCAATAAAGTCAGAAGTGGTTACGTAGAAAAAAGAGAGGTGACGGTTAAGTTATATTTTCCATTCTAAATCGCGTAGTAGCATTTCGAATAACTCCGGCTTTGTCTTTATGAAGACGGGCCAGATGACTAGTGCTGACAATAATTGTCACAGAAGCACTTTCACTTTCAAGTATTATTATACTAACATATTAAAAATACAATCAAAAAGAAGCGTGTCTTGAATATGTGAGTAACAACCAGGAGCCAAAGTGGGGATAGTTAGAAACCGTGGCCCCAATTAAAGTAATGTTTGCTAATTCCTATGCTCTCTCGGATTTTCCTATTGAAGAATGGAAATTTCGGAACAGAATAGCCATTTTCGCCAAAGTAGACTTAACCACATGAACAGGAAATCTTTTTTCAAACAGCGAATTAACCAAATCTTATTACAACTAAGACAAAAGCATTTCTTTACAAACGGGTTAAAAATGTTTACCTAAAATGTGTTGCAGTTTTGTAACACAGAAACTCTGTTGCTCCTTGTTTAAGACTATATTTGTTTTGAATTTTTGCAAATAATTCGATTAATAATGTAAATGTCGACTTCTAAATAGTTAATTCGATTCACCAAGAAAAACGCTATGATTAGGCAAAATTGCACAAAACGATAGTAATTCTCTATCTCCCATAAAAGTTGAGAAGAACTACTGTTTAAATGTTAAGACAACTTTGTTTTTAAATAATAACACACACCACGACACAACGCCATTGGGTTAAAAACACGTAAAAACTTAATTGCATAAATGTATCTTTTGCACATTGGCGTGCTCGCCTTCTTTCGTGATAGCACAGCATCGATGCTGCGATAAATATAATTTATCATAAGCAATACCATGAGTGATGTCGATTTTGTCAGATAAATGTTATGTTGTATGAGCGAAGTTGACTGTAAATAATTTTTCGACGTAATTGATCCAACTAATTCATTTAACACATGAATCGTAGCCTAACATAAACATGCAACATATGCTTTACACGTTTTATTCAGTTTGTTAGTTTTACTCAACGCATAAATTCTAATTGCTAAACAAGAAGCATTGACGTATCAGCCATAAAGAGATTGAGTCAAATATAGGTATTATGGTATGTTGTAAATCTACTACTATATAAAAGTTGTTTAAGACTTTTTGAAAGTCTAAAACAAACATTATAGAACTTCTTACATTTTAAATACAACGTGGAAGAAGATTCAATGTGTAACAACCACTTTCTTTCACTACCAGTACTTTAAATCGTTTTTTTCAAAGATTCAGTTCTCCATATCAAACACTGACTTTTAAGCACTCTCGCGATTCAGCTAAAGTTAGTTACATAGCTCACTTGCTTCATTAATCAATCAATAATTAGTAAAGAAGCCAAAAGAAACTGACGCGATGGCAAATTGGAGGAACAAAGGTGTTCTAAACTTAAGACTTGACATGAGCTATTTCAAGTTCGAATCATATATGTACATAACGGGTGATTGACAATATTCGCAAGCCATATATGACCTTTTTGTTTACTTTTTTAATGGATATTTACTGCGTTACCTATACTACATGGTCACGAGGTTTGAGAATAATCTCGATTACACAGTATATTTTGTGCACCTGTTAACAGCAGCAAAATTGTATCTAAAAACTTTTTGGTTTAATATGCTAATTTTTACCAAAAAAATCTCAAAACTCATGTTCACATCATACTGCATGCATTTGAAAATCTATAACTATGAGACTTAAATAAAGTGGAAGCTCTAGTCCTTGTAATTGGTAATACTTACTGTTATTAATACATCAGGTTTTACAGTTGGAATTTCTGCAGCCATAAGGTGTCGGTCCTCTTGTCTTGAAAAATCACCAGTATATAGAATCTATAAAATTGAATTTTAAAAAAATGAAACAAAATAGCTTCTATGCAACCTTAACTCCTGCAATCTCTAGCATAAACATAGCTGCTCCTAAAACATGTCCTGCATTATAAGCCCAAAACTTAACTCCCAAAACATCTTTCTCTTCATGAAAGTTAATTGTTTCAATTTTGTCCATGCTTGCTTCCAAGTCAGACTCAGTGTACAGCATTTGCTCGGTAGCAATATTACTAATAAAATTTAGGAGTTGATCGTGTTTATATAATTCAATTTCTATTTACCTAACTTTAATATAATCCGAAAGCAACCACCTATAAATAGCTTTAGTTGCATGTGTCATAAAGCAACGTCCCTTAAAACTGGTTTTTTGCAAAAACCAAGGCAAAGCTCCACAATGATCCAAGTGAAAACTAAAAATTTGGTATATAAATCTATATAAAACTATAAAAACAAATTCAGTACTGAGAAATAAGTAACAAATCGATTTCATCAGCTTCAATTAAATCAACAAACGGTAACGCATCCATGCCCGTTAAGCCCGGATGAATACCACAATCAAGCTAAAAAGTACCAAAGTTTTACTGAACGATTCTAGTACGAGCGATAGCAATTACCATTATCTTCTTTCCTTTAAATTCTATCATAATACATGACCTTCCTACTTCTTGCCCAGCACCTCTACAAAAAAATAATTAAACGTAACATTAAGCTAGTGCCTTTTTACAATACAATGGCCTTATGACTAAAAGATCGCTTTCTTCAGCTGGAACTTGAGTGTCAGGTTTTCTTTTTGCAGCCATTATTGATTTAATAACTGTTAATAAATAATATAATAATAATAAACGTTATGGACTATTAGCAATTATTTATTATTTTTCATATAAACAAAGTTTGCTGTTCTCCGTAGTGTTAACGTTCATCTAACCTCACATGCGCGACATGCGGATGATGCGGATGATGCGGATTGTAGACGAGACAAGGAATAACGTTTTAACTTTTCCCCACAACCGTTAGAGGCCACTATGTAATAATTATCGGTAAAAAATACAAATACAGCAAATTTTATTTCCCTCTTTTTCGTACCTTGAAGGCTAAAAACGCTGAATTGCATTTCTCGAATGAAATCGACTAAATAACGTTTATTACTATTTAACAGAGAGAAGATATATTTAGTGGGGAATCTCCTGTATATTAACTTGGAATACAGTTTATGGCGCCCTACAACGGTTGTGGGGAAAACAAATAGCGCCCATTATTATTACAATGGTTTATTTTGAATGTTTTCTTGTTTTTGAAAGAATAGTTATAAAAATTGTCACTTTTTTATAATTATGCGTTAAAAAAAGCGACTTATTTTATATAACATTTTTTATTTGCACAAATACAATATAAAAATAAAATTTGCTGTATTTGTATTTTTTACCGATAATTATTACATAGTGGCCTCTAACGGTTGTGGGGAAAAGTTAAAACGTTATTCCTTTTCTCTCAATTGAAGTTACTCGTCTACAAATACTTAGGATACTTAGCTTATGATATTTAAAAACTGAAGGTTTTCATATTCGTTTTAAAGAAAAGTTGTTACAATATTCACACGGTGTTGATTCGAATGAAACTGGAAGTTATTTATATTGCATTTGTGCAAATAAAAAAATGTTATATAAAATAAGTCGCTTTATGTAACGCATAATTATAAAAAAGTGACAATTTTCATAACTATTCTTTCAAAAACAAGAAAGCATTCAAAATAAACCATTGTAATAATAATAATAGCTACCCACACACACATTAAATTTAAAATTCGCGCTATTTGTTTTCCCCACAACCGTTGTAGGGCGCCATAAACTGTGTTCCAAGTTTATATACAGGAGCCTACAGGAGCTTTGTACAGGAGTTTCCCCTCTAAATATGTGTTTTATGTGTAGAATGTTGTCATAAAAAAAAATTGTATTTTATGTAAAAATTTTGTAGTTTTCTTACTTTAAACATTTAAAACCACATAGATATTTTATATACCTACTCGCATTAGTTTATGGTACAGCCACAGATCCTATGGGCATAACTACAATTTTAGAAATGGCTTTTGTAAGTATACAGGTTACTGATGAAGATGGTGCTGGAATAGATTTGGTTTATAAAGATTGGATAACACCACTGAAGAAATAGGTCTATCGTAAGAAGAAGTTACCCAGTGAGCAAAACGCTACTTTATTGTGGAACTTTAGGCTACTTAATGGCTGTTAGGAAGTGATATTGGCTTAAGTAGCTAATTGACAACTTAAGAAACTTTTTTAGAGCTTAAGTACCAATATAAAATTGCTCAGCTACTTAAGAACCACTTATAAAGTTTTTTACCACCCTTAAACAGCTACTTCATTGACAGCTTCTCAAGAGCATTCAACAATGCCTCTTTATTAGTGTTATTGTTTCTTGAAGTTGACTTTGTTATTTTAAAGTAGCTGTTGTTTTTTTACTAATCATTTATTGTCATTCATATTTACAAAATGGAGAGCTTACAAAAATTGGGACAAACAAAACCAGCTGTTACATTGTTTTCGTTAGCTTTCACCTATTCTTTTTACTTTTTTCGTAGGATTTTGTGATCTTAGACGTGTTTTTAGTGAGGGTTTTATTTGCCAACA
The DNA here is from genome assembly GCA_035610365.1 of Aquatica leii. Taxonomy (NCBI): domain Eukaryota; kingdom Metazoa; phylum Arthropoda; class Insecta; order Coleoptera; family Lampyridae; genus Aquatica; species Aquatica leii. Next base: position 109,063,610 of record CM069432.1, read on the forward strand.
CAAAATCAATGACCAATGTTGAATCCTTATTGACAAATTGTACTGTGACTTCATAAAAAAGATTCATTTGTAGTAGATGGTCTACCGTTACACAGTCAAGAAAATATTTGAGAAAGTTTTCCAAAGGAAAGAAGGGGAAGGTCAAATATTTTATTAATTCAGTTGTTCGTGTCTTGTCGATTTTCAGTATTATGTAAAAAATATAAGTACGATTAGTTTTCACATAATCAAACGTCCAATGGTTATTTATTTAATCACTTAGTATAAGTACGTGCACTGTTTGAAAACGAATTATACTGCGTACTACTTCAATTTTTTTTCGTATCCTTTCTTTCGTGCAAAACATCTCCAATATGCTTACAAATCACACCCCTTGTAAATCCCATATTTTGAGATGGTATCCAGCTTAGATAGGTAACAACTTCTAATATTGCTGTTTTATCTTAATAATATATTTCGGTTTTGTGAAACTTTTTCTTTAAATTACAGCGTAGTCTCTGTGCTGTTGTGAGAGTTCATTTTTATGCACAAATATGTGTTGAAACAGAGATAAAATGATACTTGATCCTTATTTAACTACCATACCTTAAATTTAAATGTAACGGATAAAAAAGCAACATACATTTATTGAAGCACATACCAATTAAACCACACGTAATCCTTGTTTTGTATTATTCCCTTATAAATATAAGCAAACAATCCACACACACAGAAAAATAAATACTTAAAAAAATGGAAAATTAGTGATAAAACTTAATATGCATTTCTTAACCTCAACAAACAATGTTTGCAAAAATTTATCAATTATACCAAATTAAAGGAAGTTTCTTATAAAAAGTGCTGGTTAAAACATAAATAACTAGATTTTAATTTTAAAATCTAAAACTATTGTTAGGGGTTTCTTCTTCGCGCGCATCCAACCGGCGCGGACAATGGATCGGGCGGGGACGATGGATCCATGCGCGGAGGAATACTGGGCACGGCGATTACTAATTACTATTATTGTTGTTGGCGTGGTGCAATAGTTTATGCTCCTGTACCTTATCATAATAGATTTATTAAATTGAAAGGGTTTTATTTAACAAATCAGAAGTGGGATAAAACTACGCGCTTCAAAGGTGTTTGTAAACGGCGATTTACAGGTGATTTAAACGGGCGATGCACGGCGTTGTAATTGCGTAATAACAAGTGATTGTGAATTGGTGATACTGAAGGTAATTGTACTAAAATGGCGGAGCAGTACGTAGGAGAAGAGCTCATTATTCATGAGGATGATGATGAAGTGTTGAGGGGTATTATCGACAGTCCCAGGCGAGAAGAGGCTAGTCCTCGGCGTCGACGGCGTCATGGCGAAGGTTCACCACGGCGGGCACCTCAGATGGCGATGCCTCCTGTGCAGGAGATGGTGGAGGTCAAAATGGCGAGTGGGTTGCGTAAACAACTCATAACGGCCACAAAACAACAGGCGGTATTAGTGGCGATCAGTGCAGCGCCTGGACCTGGACCGGCGAGTTCGGGTGGGTGTGGCGAGTCTATGGAGCTGGACCCATGCAGCAACAGGCGAGGATTATTCTTCTCGGCGGACGTAGTGGAGCCTTTCGAGCCGGAGAACCCCGACTGTAACGTGGAACGGTGGCTCCGATAAATTGATCAGCTGGGTGACATACACGGCTGGTCCGAATAGCAGCGAAGCACCATATTACAAGCGAAGCTGACGGGAACTGCCAAAACTTGGCATCAGCGCCTTGATAATTATGACCTGTCGTGGGAGCAGTGGAAAACGAAAGTGGGAGCGGCGTTTCCACGGCGGCGGCGTGATGTCGAGGCGTAAGACTGACTCTGAGACGATGACTGCATATTACCATGCAACACTGGCATTGTGTGCAATGGTTGGCGTTTCGGGCGGAAATGCCGTTTCTTGTATTATTGATGGCTTACCGATGGAGCTGCGGGCAAGCGCACACGGCGTTTGTGCGAGCCTGCCGGAGGTACTATATCACAACTTCCTGGCGGGGTTAGACAGTTACCAGGTGGGCGAAATGGCTGCGCCTGCAACGGCGATGACTCGAACCATGGCGTCTAAGATTTGTGTGGCTGGTATCAAACGACGCTTACCAACACAAGATATGGTGAGGTGTTACAACTGCCAGGAGCTTGGCGATCACATGAGCCGAGACTGTCCAAAGCCTAGGGTAGACAGGTGCAGGCGTTGCGGCGGAACAAGCCACTGGGCTGCAAACTGCTCAAAGAGGCGAACTGAAGAGCAAATGCAGGTGAGATTATTAATCACTCCAAGCGATTCAGTTTTTAGACAGACTGCGTATGTCAACGGCGAGGCGTTTTCATATCCTTATGCGGGTTTGGCGGCGGTGTAGCCACTAGCAACGGGTGCGTACAAATCACTCTGGTGATGAGTGGGTTTCAATTGGACATCACGGCGTTAGAGACTGAGTCTGACATGTGGCGAATTGAGTTGTTGCTAGGTCAGCTTGCGATTCAGAGTCCTAACGTCACGTTGGTGGTGCGAGGCGGCAAAGCGGTGTTGACTACTCAGGAAAACGTTAGTGACATTCTTAGGCGATTGACACTCGAAGGCGAACCACCCCGGCATCCGGTGGTTTTAGCGGAAGATGTTATCTGTGCACCGCGAATGAGTGTTTTGGCAAAAGTGGAAGTACTTAATGGCAAACCAGGTGAGTATGTAAGTACTTCGGCGAAGTGGTACTCCGATGGGCGTCTTTCCATGGCAATGCCGGCGTACGTCCTGGCGTGTGGGGCAATACAAGAGGTGTCTATCACCAACATGGGCGACACACCATTTACCCTCAAGAAGGGGCGGCTGATGTCCCGGTCTGATGTGTGCCAACCGGCGGATGAGGCACTAGTAAAGGTGAATATATGTAAAAGTATTAATAAACCATGCATGCTTGACTTGACATGCGCGAATGTAGGCAGAGTATCAGATGACTGTAAGAGGCGATTGTTTACATTGTTACAAAACAAAGCGCATTGTTTTTCGCGAGGCGATGGTAACTTGGGATCTACTGGCCTGGGCGAAATGGAAATTAAGCTAACCACTGATGTGCCAATATATTACCGGCCGTATAGGTTGTCATTGTCGGAGCGTCAGGTAGTACGTCAAAAGGTCCAATCTCTTTTAGAAGCAGGCGTTATACGGGAAATCCAGTCAGCGTATGCTAGTCCTATTGTGTTGGTGCCGAAAAAGTCTGGCGAGATACGGTTGTGTGTTGATTATAGGGCGTTAAATGCTATAACTGCCAAAGACAGGTATCCACTACCATTAATATCTGATCAAATAGATCGGTTGGCGAATAAAAGGTACTTTACTACTTTAGATATGGCTCAAGGGTATCATCAGGTGCCAATGCATAATTCAGTGGACAAGACTGCCTTTGTGACGCCGGATGGCCAGTACGAATATCTTCGAGTTCCTTTTGGCCTTGCTAACTCTCCAGCTGTATTTCAGCGCATCATAAATAAAATGTTAGGTAATCTTAGGTATAACCAGGTGTTGGCGTATATGGATAATCTTCTAATCCCTTCCGGCGATGAACAACAAGGGTTGGAGTTGTTAGATACGGTGTTGGAACTTATTTCTAGGGCAGGTGTAAAACTGAAGCTAGATAAGTGCACTTTCCTCATGGACCGAGTAGAATATCTGGGACACGAGATATGTCCAAAAGGCATTCGTCCTGGTCGGCGGAAGGTGCGAACCGTAGAAGAGTTTCCTGTTCCCACTAATGTTCACGGCGTTAGACAGTTTGTTGGTCTTGCTTCTTATTTTAGGAAATTTGTTATGAATTTTTCCGTGCTGGCGAGGCCTCTTACGAATCTCACTAAGAAGGGCGTTGAGTGGACTTGGGGCGATGAGCAGCAGAAAGCATTCGAGACATTGAAAGGTTGTCTGTCCAAGAGACCGGTGTTGTCCTTATACGACAGCCAGGCGGAAACAGAATTACACACCGACGCAAGCAAATTGGGCCTGGGTGGTATTTTGATGCAGAAGGGCAAAGAAGAGGGGCGAGTACTGCAACCAGTCGAGTACTACAGTAGAATAACTACGGCGACCGAACAGGTGTACCATAGTTATGAACTGGAGACCTTGGCGGTTGTAGAATCTATAAGGCGCTTTCGGATTTACTTGTTAGGAGTGCGGTTTAAGGTTGTCACAGATTGTGTGGCAATAAGAACAACCCTCATTAAACGGGATTTGGTGCCCCGTATTGCAAGGTGGTGGCTAACTATTCAGGAGTTTGACTTTGAGGTAGAATACAGAGCCGGCGGGCGCATGCAACACGTAGATGCGTTAAGCAGAAACCCTTTTGGCAAGACGATAGTAAGGACTGGCGTTAATGTGGTGTCGATGGCGGACGACGATTGGTTTCTCACAGTACAGCTGCAGGATCCAAAAGTACAGACTACAATGGCGGCACTAATGTCTGGTCCAGCCGATCCTGACGTCAAGGCGAATTATAAGATAAAAGGGCGGCGCTTGTATCGAACGACTTTGAACGGCGACAAGTTGTACGTGTCGGCGATGGCTCGGTTGGGGATGCTGCGGAAACATCACGACGATGTCGGGCATCCAGGGTATGAACGGTGTTTGGCGCTCTTACAGGAGACCTTTTGGTTCCCTAGAATGAGGCGATTTGTGAGTAAGTATGTTAAATCGTGCTTGAGGTGTGCATTTGCAAAAGGCGACCATGAGCGGGGCGAAGGTTACTTACATCCAATAGAACGGCGACCGATTCTACGACACGGTGCATATCGACCATTTACTAAGTTTGTGGTTGTCAAGCCAACCAAAAGTTTGAAGTCAACTGAGGCGATTAACAAACTGAAGGAGGTGTTCAGTGAGTTTGGGTATCCTCGGCGGGTAGTAAGCTACAGAGGACTGGTATTCACTAGTAGGGCGTTTGGCGACTTTTTAGCGACGTATGGCGTGCGGCACGTCTTGAATGCTATCGCAACACCTCGGGCAAATGGTCAGGTGAAACGATCAAATCGCACGATTATACAGGCTCTGGCGACGAGCGTAGAGACTGAAAATCGGTGGGACGAGAAGCTGTCTGACGTTGGCTGGGGCCTAAATAATACAGTCAACGCGAGCACGCATTTCTCTCCTGCTCACCTGATGTTTTCTCATAGTCACGGTATGATAGCCGATCTGGTCAATGGTGGGCTTGCAAGCAACACTGGTGAATGTTCGGCGGGCACGGCGAGTGTCCCTGGTAGGGCAACTGCCGCAGAGATGGCGGATACTGTCATGAGAGACGGCGATACGGTGATCGGCCCAACAGTAATTTCTGCACCTCAGGTGGTGGCACAGGGTGACGACCTTGATGCTATTGCTGAGGAGGCGAAGGCGGGCGCAAGGCTACAGGCGGACCGTGCAACGGCGGGCGCAAATATACAAAGGGCTGCAAGGCGTATGAAAGCACAATACGATAAAAAGCGTAAGCGTGCTACTCGCTTTAAGGTGGGTGACTTAGTGCTGTGGCGTAATGCAGCTACTGCAAAAGTTAATATCGGCGTAAGTCACAAATTGTCGAACAAATACGACGGGCCGTACCGCGTGACGAAAGTGCTAGCACATGACAGGTATTTGATTGAAACTGTCAAAGGCGTCAGGGGTTACAAACGGTTTCAGGCGACCGTGGCGGTTGACTCCCTTAGGCGTTATCCTGGCTTGAATGCGATCTCAGACGAAAGCGGCGGCGATGGCAAGGAAGTCGATCGTTTAGATCTGATCGATCTCCTAGAATCATGATACACAGATGATTAATGAGCGCATTAAACTGTTTCAGGATTCAACCGGCGCGGGCAATGGATCGGGCGGGGACGATGGATCTATGCGAGGAGGAATACTGGGCGCGGCGACCACGGCGATTACTAATTACTATTATTGTTGTTGGCGTGGTGCAATAGTTTATGCTCTTGTAGCTTACCATAATAGATTTATTAAATTGAAAGGATTTTATTTAACACTATGATTTAAAACGCTCATATTTTTCGTATTGTAAAATCAGATTATCAAATATTAAGCAGTCCATGAACGTAACATTTATGTTGTAGGATAGCTCAGTTGGAATATCTAATGATGACAAATCCATCCGGTAGGAGATCGCTGGTTCATATCTGACCAGGGTAAAAAAAGTTATAATTTGCGTTTTTAAAGTATACATAACAAAAATACACCTAAAATACACCTGTAGGACAAAACGAGAAGAAGTAAAATAAGTAATTAATTTATTTTCTTTGGTTATTTTTTAAGATACAAGGTAGTAAAATAAAGCTATTTAAGCAGCACAATTGTTTCCGAAAGGTGGTTTATGGTTCCTTTACAGCTTCTTTAAAGCTTTGCTAGTACCACAAACAGCTATATAATCCCGATTTTAAGCATTAAAAGAGCTCTCTAACAGCTACATAACTGCGGAATCTTTAGCTACTTAGACGCTTCATGGAAGCTTTAGTTTTTCCACAAGCCACTTAAAGGTTTACTAAAGAGTAACTTTAGAAGCTAAAGTAGTTATAAAACAGCCGGTTTTAGCTACAATTTGCTCACTGGGTAAAACAGATGACATTATTTAGAAGGTATATATTAGTAATTCAATAATATAAGTTATAATTTTATCATTATGTATGTTTTCCATTAATCTATTCTTTATCATAAAATAAATGTTTTTTTTTAATAAATCGAGTGTGTATACCCTACCTCCAAACTAGTCAAAATTACGTCAATATTGTGTCGTAATCATCACGTCACAAACAACGTATTTTTTACGTCTTAAATTGACGTCAAATGGCTGTGACATTTTGCTGTCTTAATTACGACATAAATACGTCATATCATTAGTTAGAAAGACGTCCAGCGTGACTAAATATCAACGTAATTATTACGTCACATTGCTACCTGGGTAACGTTCAATTGTCCATCATTAATGAGAATAAAACTTACGAAGAAATCCATTTTACAATGAAAATTTACTTTTTCTATTTATCTTTACTGCCGATGTAGACTGCTGGGTTTCTCAATAATTATAAAATGTTTAATTCTCGTCTAGAAAATTGATTTAACCAAATAAAACATGAAATGTTATCAGATCAACTAAGAGAAAAAGCCGGTCGGTTTGTTAAAAAACTTGAAAAAAGAGTCGATAGTTGTTGGAAAAACAGACGCTCGCTCTTCTTCAAAGAGTGGCGGGTGGACAACTGTATATTTACATCCCTTTTTAAGCATAGTCTTCTTGTAACGGTCGTTCTGCAACAACATGCTTCTAAATTAAATAAAGTAATTATTTTTAATACAATGAGTGTTTATTATTATTATTATTATTATTATTATTATTATTGTTCTTCTAGTTTCTCACCGTAGTGGTGTTTGTAAGCCATGCGACGGACCGGGGCCAAGTCACATGTCTATCTATTGCATGAACTTTCTGACTATTGTTGTTGTTTTTAGAATTACTGCTTTTTGTATGTTGGTATGGATGTATAGTGGGAGATCTATTGTTTTTAAGTGTTGCTTGAATGATTTTGTTGTTATACCTGTCACAGACATTATAATTGGTACTATTGTTATTTTTTCTTGTTTCCATACTTCTTTAATTTCTGTTGCAAGAGGTGTGTATTTTTCAATCTTTTCGGTTTCTTTTTGGACTATGTTGCTGTCGTTGGGTATGGCAATATCTATAATGTATGTATGCTTTTGTGTTTTATTTAATAGTGTGATATCAGGTCTATTGCATATTATCGTTTTATCTGTGTGTAATGTTCTATCCCAGTATAGTTTACAGTTTTCGTTTTCTAGTATAGTTTCGGGTGTGTATTTGTAATATGGTGTTTGTGTTTGTATTAAGCCGTATTTAAGTGCAAGTTCTTGATGGATGATTTTTGCTGCTGTGTTGTGTCTATCGGTGTAGTCTGTTCCTGCTAGTAGTTTGCAACCTCCTGTAATGTGTTCTATTGTTTCTGGGTATTGGTGGCATTTTCGGCATGTGTCTGTTTCAATTTTTTCTTTTAATATGTACTTTCTGTAGTTTTTTGTGGCTATTACTTTATCTTGGATGGCTAGGACGAATCCTTCTGTTTTATTATTATTATTATTATTATTATTATTATTATTAGTAGTAGTAGTATTGGTTATTGCGCTATAAAGCAATTGGTCCTTCGAGAAATTTAAATAAAGTGCTAACAAACAAAACATTTGGTCCTTCGAGCCGGATTAATTAGTGATAAAGAAGGAAAATTAGTTATTGAAAATTATCAAGAAGCTATTCTGAGGTGGTGTAGTTGACAACATCGAGGCAGCTAGAATTATTAATCAAATTAAACAAGTAAGTCCAGTCCTTTTATTCCAATTTCCGATTATTATTATTTATTGCGATTGTACGAGTATTGTTATTAATTGTATTAAAATGACTGATTCAAGCGATTCTGTTGATTCAAAATTATTATTAAATAAACGCAAACAAATTAAAACTCAGTTAACTAGATTTCAGAGGTATATTAGCACATCCCAGATAGCATGTAAACTTACAGCAAGTTTGCTTTCAGCTTGCTTTTTCCTTGCCAAGTTTATGAATCTTGCTGCAAATTTACAGCAATATTGATAATATTGGCAACTTTGACGACACACGCTTGATAAATTTGAGTAGCTTGCTGCAAACTTGCAGAAAACTTTCTTTTTCAAATTTACAGTACGCCGGCGTAAATGCATAAATACCGGCGCATGTTTCGCCATTTTTGTGTTAATAAAAGTCATGTCTGTCATTTACATGGTGTTTGTATTCTAACACATTATTGTTTAGTTCTGTGTTTACTCGTCGTAGACTTTTTACGTGAGTTGCAATTTAGTGCACTTATTGGTTTGCATCTTAGATTTGTAAAGGTACTTATCCGATTAAAAATTTTAAATAATTTTGCAAAAACTAGTAACCAAGTTTGAGACCATTAATGTATGCTGTGGATTGTATAATAATATGATTTTAAATTATTAAAGTTTTGCATGCTTTTAGCTTATTTAACATTACCATCAAATCAGAAATTAAGGTTATTCTTAATTTTATTTGATTTTATGTTTCAGGTCAACAAAACTAGCGATGAACAGAACAGGTGGAAATGGAACAGAATTAAAACAAATAGACAATACCTAATGACGTTGTAACTATAGTTTGTAGAAACAAGTCTTTATTTAATTACAATATCAGTAAGCAAAATAATTTTTTGTTTTTCTTTGTACCTTTTTTCAAAGTACAGCGATATTACTGAAAGTTTGACGAATTTCCATGACAAGCAACGTTAATATGTTTGTAAGTAAGGAAGTCTTCCGATTACATGTTTCAATAGCATTTTTACAAATTTTAAACTTTGCGATAACAGGGGACTGTAACATTTCTGCAAATTCAAATCTTGTCATGGCAAAACAAAACAATATTGCTGTAAGTTTCTCGAAACAAGATTGTCACACGCTTGTTATTGCTTTCTTAGTCAACTTGCAGCAAGTCTCCAAACTTGTCATGACAATATTGCTGCAAGTTTGTAGAGACAAAGTTGTCACAAGCTTGTTAATTGCTTCCTTAGTCAACTTGCAGCAAACATGCTGCAAGTTTCCAAACTTGTCACGACAATATTGCTGCAAGTTTTATAGTTGTCACGACAAGTTTGCTGCAATCTTGATACAAGCTTACATTGCTGTTTAGGAACTACACTCCTATAATTCTAAAAATCAATGTTCTAATTATCTTATGAGTACAACTGACAACCTGTCAAATATAATTAAGAAAACAGCAGAGCAAAAATGGTTATTTTTTACATTTGGATTTGTTGCACTTACAATTATAAAAAGTTCTGAGTGGAGCATAAATAACTGTTTAAAATATTGAAGCCCGTTAAAACTCAATTTTTTTTAGAAGAAAAAACCTTTGCTTGCGTTTTTTTTAAAAACCTAAAAGCTAATTCTTCAAGTGCTCGCTAATGTAATCTGCTCAAAAGTTAAAATATAATACATTATTGAGGATTAGTTGGTTTTTTGTGAAAAAATTGCTTAAAATATCAAACTACAAATGATAACTTAAATTTAAAAACAAAAAGCAGTAATTCAGGGAGTTTGAATGACGGCTATGAGCGATAATTTTTATAATTTTTTAGCATTATAGGTTCAAACTGTCGTCGATATCAAAGCCAGATTTTTCCTAACTGCTACAAAGAAAAACAAATTAAGTTTACTAAACACCTCTCCATTTGTGAAAAACTTATTGATTAAACACATTAATTTCGGTGCTAATTGAAAGACTTTAGTCCTGATAATCTAATTTCTAACAACAGCAAAGTTCTTGCAAGTTTGCATTACTAGTTAAATCTTTACTCCATTGACATTTCACTTGCAAAGTTTTATTTTGAAACTATCATGCAAAGTTGTAGTAAGTTTGTGTGAAAGTAATGAATCTAATATGTAACTAATATTGTTATTTAATATTTGCAAACAGCATGGAATTATACAGCAAAGTTTTTGTTTCCTTATATAGTAAGTGAACCATTCTATAAAGTTGAAACTTTTCCTAGCACTTGTTCAATGTAATTTGTTGCAAGTTTTTATATGAAAGTTACTTAAAGTACTTTACAGTACAAATGACAAAATTGATTAATCATAAATAATTTTGCTTTCAGTTTTAGTTTGTTGTAGGTTAATACATATTAAAATAAAATTTAAGTTACAAGTTATATATTCGTTAAATTATATATGTATAAGTGTATGTGAAAATAAAAAACTTATTAAAAATGAACATTCAAACAAAATATTTATAAGCGCTTTTTTTCTTCTCGTAAAAATCTGGTTTTGTAATGCTTTGTAAAAATAATCAGTCATAGATTATTTAACGGTTACTACAAATACAGTCTCCCAATTAAAAAGTAATTTAAAGTATTAGCTTTACCTTTGATTATATCCGTGATGACAGTATCCATAACTTTTAAGTTCCCTCGTTTCCCTATCCAACTGCAAAATTGACATTTATAAATGCACAATTGTGTGTTTGTGCTATAACAAAACATATAACTTAATGAATGAAATTTATGTTTGTAAGATATGCATCTAATAAGACAAAAATATAAACAGTACGTATAAAGGAAATTCCTAGGTTACAACAAGCTTATTTTAAGAAAAAGGGTCTAATTAAAGAAGTACACAGCTATCCCTTTACCAAGTTTTTATTTGAATTCCTAGTTTTGTCGACCTTGTGCCTTTCTCAAGTTGCTAAAAAGTATAAATATATTATCAGTGTAGGTACAAATCTTGTACTTAGGTACCAATTCAGATTATAAACAAACCACCATAAATCATGTACCTAATAATTATTTTCAAAAGGCAAATTAATAAATAAGTTAAATTGAATTAACCATGTATACTGCATATATAATTTGAACTGGTATAAGGTTTATCACTGAATTTATTTATAATTTTAAAAAATAATAATGAAACGTTCGAGAAATTATCTGCAAATTCAAGAGCCTTCTGGAAGTTGTTACCCATCTTATAGAAGATATATCGAAAGATATGGAACACTCCAGAAGGATTTGCAGATGTGTATAAATACCGAAGAGAGAAATCGTAAGTTAGTTATTGTTGGAATGCGAATACAGCAGTGTTAAGAAGATTATGTAGTCTCAAGAGAGAAATGGAGTTCCATCATGTTAAAAAGTTGGCAGTACCCAAGCTTGGTTGTGGCTTAGATCAACTGAATTGGAGGACAGTTCGAAACATGTTGGAGGTCGTCTTCCGAGGAACAGGCATTCAAGTGTTGGTCTGTAGTTACCAACCAAGGAGAATATTGGGTCAGAAAAAGTCCATTGACTGTTACTTTTATGGTCAAGGAAATTGCCGAAATGGAGGAAGCTGCCGCTATCGCCACGATCCTTTTTACCGGTGTCGCATCCAGTCTCCTGTTCTGGGACAGAACAGTCCTAAGAAGGGGGCAGTGAAACGTTCGAGAAATTATCTGCAAATTCAAGAGCCTTCTGGAAGTTGTTACCCATCTTCTAGAAGATATATCGAAAGATATGGAACACTCCAGAAGGATTCGCAGATGTGTATAAATACCAAAGAGAGAAATCGTAGGTCAGTTATTGCTGGAATGCGAATACAGCAGTGTTAAGAAGATTATTAAAGTGGAAATAAATCGTTAGCACGCGTGTGTCTGGATAAATTGACCGAGAATAATCGTGTACGTGATTTTTAGTGTAAACAATTGTAAAGCTACCCGCGGACGTTATCTTATCTTCTTGTAAGTGATATAAATTAGTGTAAGTGTTTTCATTAAATATTATTACATTTAATTAGTTCGGTTAATTTAAAAGTGTACATATTTCTAGAATAAGTAAACGTATTTTTAATCGCTTAAATAAATTAGTTTTTAATAATAAAATACGCAACAATAATTTAATAATGGTGCAAGATTACCACAATATATACTGTTAGTATGTTAGTTTCAATATTAGGAAGTTATATAAGTCGTTATTGCATTTTTAGCAACAGAGTACTTATTCATAAAAAAAGTTATAAGAAATTCTTTCTCTAATATTAATAATAAAAGTTGTAACGTGGTGAAAACTATATATAACAAATAGGATAAACCAGTATAACATCACAGAAAAGAGTAACAAGGATGTCTTAAGCTGCCTTTTTTGTGATGCTATACAGATTTACCCTTCTTGTTAAAAATTAATATGTATGTACGTATGTAATCATGTTTACCCTTATACTGTGTTAACTATTAAATCACTTACACGGGTTCGTTTTCTAGATTTTTAATGATAGAATAAACACCTTACAGACAATGGTTAAATAATGTAATCAAATAATAAACACTCGGCGAATAATTCGCGACACTCTTCTCTCAACACTTCTTCACGCGCATTGCTCGCTACCAACTCCCCTCTCTTCTCTCACCTTCCTCTTCCTTTCACGCTTCTTCTTTTCCGCGAAATCGGCTTTTCCGTCACTCGGCCTTTCCTGACTACCATGAACGTCCTCGTTCATCAGATCTGTTAGATAATCACTTAAATAACCTGGCGGTTGCCGTCTTCTACTCGGTTTACCGCGAGATTCTAGCTCGACTTTCACTTTTGTCTCTGGTTGATAATCTTCGTCGTCTAAAAATTCGGTTTCTTCCTTCTCACTTTCAGACTCTTCTGTGTTGGGTAAGGTCTCTTCATGCGTTCCTACTTCGTTTTCTTCTTCTTGGCTATCATCTTGTTCTCCCATTCGACCTTTACTTTCTTCACAGTCGTCTTCGTGGTTCTGATATATTTTTAACTGACTAACGTGAGCTGTTGTAACATAAGGTTGCGTGTCGTCTCCACGGAGTCTTTCAATTTTGTAAATATCTGAACTTACTTTTTCTAACACTATCCATGGGCCAACATACTTAGGTTGTAGTTTTGTCGGTTCACCTGTTCCTATATGGGGTCTTTTCATCACTACCACGTCTCCAATGTTCAAACTATAGCCTCTATATCTCTTTTGATCATATCTAATCTTGGTTTTGCCTTGTTCCTTCTTGACACGTTCCCTAATACTGTCTCTAATAATTTTCGGGTTTTGGTATTCTTCGGTCGGTAACACACGTGCAAGTTTCGCATCTTCAAAGTTCGGGGTTATATCCATATAAAAGCTGGAAGGGCGTTCGTCCTGTGGTTTTGTTTTCTGCATTGTTCAGGTTTCTTTCCATTTTTCGAATATTCTTATCCCATGATCTATCGTCGTTTGTCATCGCCATAACCATAGGTACAATCGTTCTGTTCACTCTTTCTACCCGGCCATTTGCCTGAGGTCTATGACTCGCGTTCAACGTATGATGGATACCATGTCGCGCACACATTTCTTCAAATTGTTTCGACGTAAAGCTAGTTCCTCGGTCACTAACGATAATACTTGGCACTCCAAAATCCAGAATAAAACCTTCCAGTGCTCTTACACAATGTTGAGCTTTCGTGCTTTCCATCGGATACAGTTTTACAAACTTGGTCAGTCCATCCACCACAACTAAAATGTATACATTTCCTCTTTCACTTTTTACAAAAGGCCCTAAGTGGTCGATGTGGATTCGCTCGAATGGTCGACTCGGCAACGGTATCGGGTTGAGCAATCCCGGTTTTTTGCCTCCTGGTATTTTACTAATCAGACATTCAAAACAGCTGTTTATGTGGTTTTTCACGTAATTTCTCATTCGCCGGAACCAATATTTTCTTAAAATAAGAGATACTGTTCTATCCACTGAGAAATGTCCCCTTAGATTGTGAAACTGAACTACTGTTCCCTTTCTCATGGAATCTGGTAATACGTAAAGTAACCTTTTTTCCTTATTCACTTCTACTTTTCTCATTAAGCGTCCGTCTATTAACACGTACTGGTCAACTCGATCTTTCTCTTCTTTACACCGTTCTTCCTCATCTTTTTGTAAAGTTTCTATCAACCCTCTTAACCTGTCATCTGTTCTCTGGATCATTAACATCTTATCTTCCTCCGTTAACTGAATTAAAACTTCTCCTCGTTCACTTATTTCGCCCAAGGCATCTTCTTTGCATTCAGTAGGAGCGCGACTAAGTGCGTCCACATGACCCACTTTCTCTCCGGATCGGTGTTTAATCTCAAAATCGTACTCGCTCAATAGTGCATGCCATCGTGCTATCTGCGGTTTTAACGTCCTATTTGAATTTAAATACACTATCGCTTAGCAATCCGTTACGATGGTAAAATGAATTCCCACCAAATACGAACGCAATCTTTCAACCGACCAGACTACGCCTAATAGTTCCAAACGAGTCGAATGATAGTGGGTTTCTGCACTGGTAGTTTTCTTTTATACACAACTCACTAAATGTCTTCCTCCACATGGCGTTAACTGAATCAGCATTCCCGCTAACCCAACCATGCTAGCATCCGTATGTAGTTCGGTGCTTAACTCTGGGTCAAAAAGTTGAAGCACTGGTTTTCCAAGTAACTCATTTCGTAAACAATTAAACGATTCTTTTTCCTTTTCTGTCCATTTAAAAATGGCTTCTTTTCTTGTTAAATTGCTGAGCGCTCTCGCTTTTTGTGCATATTTCTCGACAAATTTTCGGAAAAATCCAGTAAGACCCAAAAATCTTCTTATTTCGTGCGCACTCTTCGGTTCAGGAAAATTCTTTATTGCATTTACTTTTTTCACACCCGGTCTTATTCCATTTTTATCAACATCCATCCCCAAGTAGGTTACTTGATTTTGCCCGAAATAACACTTAGATAATTTTAAAGTTAATTTTACGTATCGTAACTTCTCAAGGACCATTCGTAAACGTTCAATCATTTGAGTCCAATCTCGCGCAGGCACTAAGATATCGTCTATATAAGACATTGCAATTTTATTACGCAATTCACCTAACACTTTAGCCATCAACCTCGAAAACTCATACGGCGCGTTAGTTAGTCCAAAACACATTCTATTAAATTGTCCAGTTTCGTCAGATGTTATAAAGGCGGTTTTCTCACGCGATTTCTCGTCTAAAGGCACTTGTAAATATCCACTCGCTAAGTCCAAGGTGGTAAATAATGTACAACCCGCTAACTGTTCAAACTGTTCATCCACACTTAGTATAGGAAAACTTGTACGTTTCGTCTGACTATTTAATCGTCTAAAGTCTACTACAAGTCGTTTTTCTCCCGACGGTTTCGTCACTAACAATACAGGAGACGCGTAAGGTGATTTTGTGTCCGAAACTATACCGGCGTCGCGTAACTCTTGTATCGTGTTCCTCATAACTTCCCGATCTGCATTCGATGTTTTGTATGGCTTACTACGCACCGGCACATTTGCATCATTAATTTCCATCTTAATTAAGTCCGTACAACCGAGTTCTTTTAATGTGAATGCAAAACAATCGCGAAATTCATTCAACAACGTTATCAACGCATTTAGTTCTTCATGACTTGCACTAACGCCTACGTTAACCGTAGCTTTGGTTATTTCTCCCGTAGTCGTCGCCCACTGTTTAACCGGTTTTGCATCCAAATCAACGTCAAAAATTTCGTCCACGCAAATCTTACTTGAGCTATTATTTTTTTTATGAAACTCACCATTCGTGGTCCAGCTTCCCCTTTTACTTCAACGAAGTTGATCGAATTTGCTTCCACAACTACACTCTCAGTACAGCTGACAGTTTTTTTCAGTTTTCGGTTCCAAACTTGTTTTTAGAACGCGGAATGGATCACTTTCCGAATATCCAAATCTTAGTTCATTACCCACTCTTACGTAAGCAATTCTCTCATGCGAAGTAATAACATTCTGTTGAACTTTCATTGTTTATTATTTTGAAATGAATATACACAACGTTTCGATTGCTGTGGTATCTGCAATCGTCATCAGGTGAATACTGATGACGATGACGATTGCAGATACCACAGCAATCGAAACGTTGTGTATATTCATTTCAAAATAATAAACAATGAAAGTTCAACAGAATGTTATTACTTCGCATCAAGCAACATTGTTTAATACATTCAAACAATTCTCTCATCTTCGGTAAATGTTCTTCCAATCAAAACATCCACGTCTTGAGCAGAGTCAGGTACTACCCAGAATGTAACTTCCGGTAATTCCACATCATCAATTTTCACTTCACATTTAATTTTCAAATCACACTTTACTACTGGATGCGGAGATCCAAATCCATGTAGTTTCAAATCGCCTGGAGTACAGTCCCATTTATTTTTCTTCGCAAAACTCTCGGTTATGGTACATATCGCACTTCCTGGGTCGATAAAACACAAACATTCTTTATTATTTAACACACTTGTTTTCAAAAACTTTGCCATCTTGTCACCTTGATTTATATTGTCCGTTCTACATACTTGTTTAACTGAAATATTTGCATTACAGTGTCTTTGTGTATGTCCTTCCTTTTTACACCGGAAGCAAAATAGCTTCTTGTCGTCCTTGCAATCCGCCTTCACGTGTCCTTCTTTATTACACTTAAAACATTTTAACTTTTGTGGTTTTGGACAGTTCCTTGAAAAATGTCCATCTTCAGAACAATTATAACATCGAATTGAAGCTTTCTTGTCATTATTTTCCATCTTTATTTCACACTTCTTAGGGTAATGTACTACTTTTTCGTTTACGCTATTTCCCGGACATACTCTTTCAAATTCGATAATATCGTGTAATAATTCGTCTTCATTTTTATGCGACTTTGCCATTAAACCACTAATTATATCTGGTCGATTTAAACCTTTTAAAATTTGTTCCTTAATTTCTCTAAATTGTAATTTTAACGATTTACAAAGTCGATATTTGTTATGAAAATAACTACTTAACGATTCACTTTTGTTTTGTCTACGGTTTCTCATTTCTTCCCATAAATCAGTTAAATTTTCAACGTAGCAAAACGTGCTTATAAATTTGTTCTCAAACGCATTCCACGAATGTATGTTATCTTGGTTTGATAAGTACCAATCTGCAGCGGCATGTTTTAAATGAATCTTTGCGGTTTCTAATAAAAATTCCTCAGGCCAACTTAATAATTTTGCAGAGCTTTTTAATTTATTCAACCAATCTAATGCGGATTTGTCACATTTTTCTCCATAAAAATCTTCAATATTTGCGTTTAAGTCGGGCATTACATGAAACTTTGGTACTACTTCCGTGTTTCCTTGAATTAATTTCAACATTCGTTCTTCACTTGCTAATCGATTTTCTTCCATCTGAGCCATCATTTTCGTAAATAACGCAAACATTTGTTGGTTTCCACTACCGTCACTGTTTTCCATTTTGTATGCACTACAATAACACGTTATTTTATCCGTAATTTATCCCATTCACTAATCTAGTTTATCCCTCTTCTGAATTTTGTTAACTATTAAATCACTTACACGGGTTCGTTTTCTAGATTTTTAATGATAGAATAAACACCTTACAGACAATGGTTAAATAATGTAATCAAATAATAAACACTCGGCGAATAATTCGCGACACTCTTCTCTCAACACTTCTTCACGCGCACTGCTCGCTACCAACTCCCCTCTCTTCTCTCACCTTCCTCTTCCTTTCACGCTTCTTCTTTTCCGCGAAATCGGCTTTTCCGTCAACTGCTTATACTCCGTAGGGTGATGGATTGAAGAGCACTAATTCGATCAACCCAATCCATGTAATGGAAATCAATAAATTTTGACTATTAAAAATTGTTTAAGGTTTTATTTGATGTATTTCTGCATCTGTATCTTGTGAATATGTATTTATCAGACTTCAAAGCACATGCACACCATGCACATAACCAAAGCAATGACACAACATAACCACAATACACAATTAGGCATTCCATATCACGTGACCTCGGCCATTTAAAAATGGTGGTCGTTGGACAAACAAACCTGTTGTTGTCATAAGTTTATTATTGTAACCATTGTTGTGGCCTTAAATACGCAAATATTAAACAATGGAAGGCTAATCCAAGTATTGTATGGATTAACTACAACATCAAAGCGACGTTGGGACACATTATTTGCAAGAATCATCGGCAATTAACGCTAAGAATCTTTTTTTTGCTGAATGACAACTCGAGTTCTTATCTGGAACATGTTCCAGATGTAATTAGCATGGATATTATTTAACGTAGCTACTATATGAAGGAGCAGACGAAGATTTACAAAACTACATGAATTTTCATAGCAAAAACATAATGCATTGCAGCAACATTACCAGTGATATAAACAATATTGAAAGTCGGAAAACATTTTCAGTTTTCAAATTATGTTTACTCATAGAAGTGACGGGTATTGAACAAAGTAAATTTGTGCACTTATTTTACAACTGAAATGTGTAAAAATTTGTTTTTATTTATTGTGATTGTATTTTAAAATTATCTTCAGACTTTCTCGTTTGTAATCGTATTTTATTATCCAGTGGTTCTATTTAGATTGGTTACGACTAAAAGGAAAATACCATTTTATGTATGTATTACTGCAATAAACTAAGATAGAAATATGTAAAACTTTATTCACATTAAACGATTGACAAAAAATATTTGTATTTTACAAAAAAAAAGGTAATAGGAAGAAAAATCACTTATACTTCTATAAATACTTTGTGCAATTAAAGAATTCAAAGTACAGTAGAAATCATTTAGTAAACAGTTGGTCAAATAAAAATTTTTACAAAAGAAAAATTCCGAGTTTGGTCATGTCAATAAGGTAATAAGATAAATCATTTAGTAAGTTGAATTCGGTGATGAAATAATTTTGAAGGTACGAAAGACTTTCAAAGTTCCATTTTTTTCGAGTACAAAAAGTATTCATTACATTTGTAATAAAAATTCATTTTGTTCTATTTCACCGCAGTTGTTTTACTACTCATATTCACTCTGAACAAAACACAGCATCTGTTGCGTCAAAATTTATCTTGTCGAGACTTTTTTAATGTGAATGCTCTACCTTAAAAATAACTAAAATTAACTTGTACCTAGTTTCAATGCTTATTACTTACTTTTTCAAAATACTACAGACATCTATGCTTTTGTAAACTCTTCATCTGCTCCTTCATATAAAACGTATGCATAAACACTAAATACACAACAATATCCATGCTAATCACTTAAGCAACATCTTCCAAATCAGAACTCAAGTTGTCGACATTCAGCAAAAAGGAATCCTTAAGTGTTAGTTATCTATATTTCATGCAAATGATGTGTCCTAACGTCTCTTTGTTGTTGTAGTTAATTCATACAATACTTGGATTAGCCTTACATTGTTTAATATTTGCGTATTTAAGGCCACAACAATAATTACAATAATAAACTTATGACAACAACAAGTTTGTTTGTCCAACGACGCCATATTGAACTCGATTTGACAGATTTGACAGTTCATTGGAATGCCTAATACAACCTGTTTCCCTAAAAGAGCGTAAAAAACTAATTTTCACCCTCACGAAATCGAAATCTCACTAGAAAAATTAAATGCTAATTTTCTTTCATTTTTATGAAATATTTATTATAGTAAAGAAACACCATCAAACTTTATGAAAGTTACTTATATATTTTTACTTTAAAAATGTGCAACTTACATTTGCAACTTAATAGAGAATTAGCATGTGGAAGTTTTTTGCAGTTAAGTTACATCTGAAAACTTGAAAAAGTTAAGTTCTTGAAAAATTGTGGTATACATTTTTATGTAAGTTTCAAAGTACTAACTTTAACAACTTTGCCGCAAATATTTGTAACTTACCGTGCTTAGTGGGTAGTAGCATTAATGGTAGTAGATGGTAGTAGCTTATTAAATCAATAAAGTTTCTGTCATGTTTTTTTCGGTTTGTTTTTCAATTTGTCTATCGTTTTATCTACGTAACTTATAAATTATCTTATCTATTATCTAGATAAATTCTTCAACTTATATCTAAAACGTTATCTAGATAAAAAAAATGGAAATTATCTATTATCTCATTTAGATAAAAATTAAATTATCTATGCACAACACTGATTGTAATAGCATGTAATAGTAATATAGGAATATAACAGCTTCCCTCAAAGAAATTAAGTAATCTGAATAATACATTGTTGTATTACTTAATCGCTAATTCTAACAAAATACCTACAGGTTATGCAGTTGACATTATGTATAATCAACATATTAATTTAAAACTTCAAATAATTAAACAGAATACAACATACTTAAACACTAAAGACAATATAAGGTTTTACGATAGTTAATAATTATTGATATCTTAAATAAATTATTGTAAGATTAATAAAACAATTAAAATTAATTAGAACCGGATGTTTGCTATTAGGCGATTTAAACTTGTTGTCGCGCCAACAAAGAGCTATCAGTTCAAATGCGGCATCGACGGTTCGATTTATAAAACAAAACTTAGTACGCGAACAAAACATACACAGTTCTCTTTATTATTTTATTGGATGTTTCGGCCCACGTTAATTATAACAGCAATTCAACAAGTCAAAATCGGTACAAAACTATAACACACATACACAAAGACCCTCTAAAAAAAACGCGGCAATCACATTCCGCCCAAAAATTCACACACCTTAACCTTACAACTAAAACTGCCAACAAAAGAAAACCACAGTCAAACTAAACCTAAAATTGACATGTTGCGACGGTGTCGCATTGCACTATTAAAACTACTGATATAATTACGGTCTCTGACATTCTCCCACTTGAGGAATGTTTTGAGACAACAAAATGTTCCTCAAACTAAACATGTAATACAAATCAAAGTATTATACAAGTAGGTACATAACCAGATACTAATACTACGATTACAGAAAACGTCGCGGTGCAGTACAAACACGACCACTTCGCGTCGCTTTTACTTTCGGCACCAACACTCCCGCACTGACACTATCACCACGCTCAGAGGTGGATTCGGAATCGGAGCCATCTGGATTTCCAACATCCCCCGCCGTCTCTTCGTCGCCGTGTTGCAGTCTGTCTCCATCGCCGAAATCGAACTCCAGAACACTGTCACACTCTAGGGTATACAGTCTTTGCAGTGGCCTTAATAACTGCCCCCTAGCGGTTTCTACTCTAACCAAACGAACTCGGCCATTGATACGACCACCAACGAGTGGACGTAAAGGTTGGGGTTGGACTGCCGCGGCTAACTTCGCAGTGGAGACGGCGTGGGCGATTTGAATGAAGCAATGAATATAACTGGGCGCCAAGAGGTTGAGTACCCGTTCCAAACCCTTCCAAAACGTGGCGGTTTTTGACACACCACCAACCCCTAAACGGGTGTCACACAAGTATATTGTTCTATGCAGGGCAAAATAAAAGAAAACAACGCTAACAGACACATTCATATAATAAAACATTCAAATGTAAATAATAAATGAACATAATAGCAAATTTGCCACCTTTAGGTGAAGATCCACACGAGCGGGGTCACGAGTCGCGTACGATTTATAATTAATTGACAAAAAAAATAATCCAAAGCGACAACCGTAGCTTACGTAAGCAGCGATAGCGCGAATTGCGTAACAGATCAAATGTAGCGACGCGCCACTAACGCGCGAATGCAACATTCGCCCAACCGGAAGGCAAATTGCAGTTTAAAAAAAATAAACAAAAGAACTGATATAAATTGAATGCAATACTAGATGCTATATAAACAACGACTTAATAACTAAACTTTACAATGTGCTTTAGAATAAAATTAATAAAAAGCAGTCGAATAGCATAATCTTACAACTGATAATGCAAAAAATTACTTAATTCAGTAACGAACGATAATAAGGCGGTGGCGTCCGATTAATTTTCGAAATCCTCTTTCGTAAATAAAAATAGGAAAATGCCTGACCTTAAAGTAGATTTCCATAAAATTTCCGTTGATAAAATTACCAGATGGCGGCTGATTAATACGTCAAATAGCAGTATTAAGGATGAAATTTTATGCCCTGGGAAAGGACCCTAAAAGTATAAAATTATGACGGTATACGTTGTAACATAATTAAAGCGTTCTGCGACCTACCTCGAGAGGGTACGTTGTAAAACCCAAAAATACGATAAAAAGTCACGTGGATGCGACACAGTGATCCTCAATTAAATGAGTTTTTCTTACTCTAAATCTCAATTTCCACACGATTAGTAAGAAATAATTGTACAATGATCCGTAAATC
This sequence comes from Aquatica leii, assembly GCA_035610365.1. NCBI lineage: Eukaryota > Metazoa > Arthropoda > Insecta > Coleoptera > Lampyridae > Aquatica > Aquatica leii. The sequence goes on from CM069432.1 coordinate 109,086,296, forward strand.
CTGAATAATTCAGAAGGCATTAATTCAATTCAAATAGCCCTAAAAGATGAACCATGTACATGCCAACACCACTTTTTGACTAATAAATGCTCACGTAAAGAAAAGAAGAATGTTTCAAAAAAAACTCGGGTTAAAAGGTCTCAGAAACCGCCAAAAATAAATCAGTGCCGTGCTTAAATGTGGTACAAAAGTATCGAAAAATAAATCGGAAATAGCAAGTTAAAAAAGGTTTTAAATTAGAGGTAATTACTAAACAGCACTGGGATATAAAATAAGAAACAACATAATAACAGAATTTACAAAATTTTCCGAGAAAATGCCTTGTGAAAAGTGTCGTCGATGCGCACGACTCTGGCAAATCAAATTTACGAATAGTTGATTACGAAAATCGCCGAATTCAAATCGGTTTAGACTCGAAATCCAAATGAAAAATAAAAATGGCGTATTTACAATTTCAAAACAATATAACTAATTTCGAAAACAGAACAAAATCTTAACGAAAAAATATCTAAGCTAATGGAAAATTAACATTAACAATTTACGATATGTAACAATAATCAACAAATTTTATGTAGGTAAGTGTAAGGATGAGGTCAATGCCATAAATATAAAGATAAACAAGTTTCCTTATAAATTTTAGGTTCAAAACACAAAATTAACCATACTGTTAATTACAAAAAATTAACAAGAACACACAAAACGCAATTTCAATTAGAACTCAAAATAAAAATTAGAAAACAAAAATAAGTTGGTATACGAGGACTATTCAAGAAAACAAATACCGCAATTTATAGAAAATCTAAATTATAACGTAACAATCCCCCCCTAACTTCAAGAGTGTTTACCATGTAAACACTAATCCTCATTTGTAGGTTTTAAGTCTTTTGCTGACCATATTCCTTTTGACTGACCGTGTTCGTCAACAAGTTCGTACATCCATGGTGATATTCTCTTCTTGACGTACAAAGGACCAATATATTTCGGAGCCAATTTTTTTGAGAAATATCTGGCAGCATCAGATATCACGTAATTTTTTCTCCAAACAGGTTGATTAGGTAGATACTCAACATGACGTCTTCTTAAGTTATAGGTTTCAGCAGCTTTCTTTGAAGCGTTGACTAGACGTTCACGGACATCTTTGAACATCTTTTGCATAGCTTCATCTTTAGGTATGCTCTCTGGGATTTGCTTAAAATCTTCAGTTAGAACTTTATTATCATAGTCATCTCCACACAAAACCATATGACGTCCAAAATTGACAAAATATGGAGATAACTGCGTTGCTTCATGTTTCGCTGTTCTTGTCGCACATGCCAACTTCGCCAAATCTACATCCCACGTTCTGTGGTTATCAGAAACGTACATTGCCATCATTGTCTTTAAAGTCCTGTTGTAACGTTCTACAGGATCTGCAGCTGGATGATAAAGAGCGGTGTTCTTCATCCTGGTTTTATATGTCCCAAGCAATTTCTTAAGTTGTCGTGATCTATATTGAGCTCCGTTGTCACATATGATTACTTTCGGCACTCCGAACATTAGAAACACTTCTTCCTCTAATTTCTTTGCTACCATGTCGGCGCTAGCGGTCCTTAATGGAAATACCGAACAAAATTTACTGAAGTAATCTTGAACTACAAGAATATACCGATTTCCACGATTAGTGCGTGGCAAAGGTCCCATCAAGTCGGACGAAACAACTTCATAAGGTCGTGATGGCTTTGGATGCTCAGCCATTAGTCCTGCAGGCTTTTTCTGTTCAGGCTTGTATGTCGCACAAATTTTACACTTTCGGACATACCTAGCAACATCACTTCGCATCTTCGGCCAATAATACTTTTCTGTCAAGCGGCCATATGTTTTATAAACCCCCATGTGACCACCAAGAGGCGAATCGTGGACATCATACAAAGCTGTGGACCTAGATTCCTTTGGAAGCACTATTTTCCAACAATCTGCTTCACTCGACAACTCCCTATAATTAGGTTCGACATACTTGTACAGCTGCCCATCAACTAACCTCCAGTTTGGATAGTGAATAGGTTTACTCTCTATTTGGTTACACATCCTCAGATACCACCGATTTTGAACTGGCTTTTGGACATCAATTGCATCTATAATTGGTACGGATCTGGATAAAGCGTCAGGAACTAAATGTTCTTTTCCTTTACGATGTTTTATCTGGAAATCGTACTGTTGCAGTCGCACTGCCCATCTAGCCAATCTACCACTAGGGTCTTTTAAATTTTGCAACCAAACAAGGGAATAATGATCAGTAATTACCGTAAAAGGTATACCTTCAATGTATGGTCTCAATTTTTCAACAGCCCACAACACTGCCAAACACTCCTTTTCAGTGGTTGAATAGTTTCGTTCTTGTCTAGTTAATGAACGGCTTAAGTACGCGATCACTTTATTGCCGTCAGGATGTGATTGACAAAGCACAGCGCCAATACCAAATGCCGACGCATCAGTCTGGATCTCAAAGGGAAGACTATAATCGGGACAGGATAAGACAGGTGCAGTCACCAGATGTTCTTTAATCTTTGTAAAGGCAGCGTCACAATCTGCGGTCCAAATAAACTTAGAATTTTTCTTAACAAGACCTGTAATAGGCGAAAGAATAGACGAAAAGTTGGGAATAAATCGCCGGTACCAAGAAAACAAGCCTATCGTTCGACGAACATCTCTTACATTTTTTTGGAGCTGGTATCTCTAACATTGCTTTAACTTTTTCCGGGTTCATCCGCAATCCCTTCTTATCTACAACGTAACCTAAAAATTCCATTTGTGCTCTGCAGAATTTACACTTTTCGATACTGACAGTCAATTTAGCATTCCGTAATCTTTTAGAAACCTCTTCAAGAACTTCCAAATGTTTTTGAAACGTTTGCGTTACAATTACGACGTCGTCTAAATAAACGAATACCGATGGCTCTAATTCTGGTCCTAAAACAGTGTCAATCAGCCTCTGCCAAGTTGCAGGCGCGTTGTGAAGACCAAAAGGCATTCTGCAAAATTGAAACAAACCTCTTCCAGGAACCGTAAATGCAGTCATTGGTCTAGAGTCAACAGAAACCGGAACTTGCCAATAGGCAGACTTAATATCCAATGTCGAAATATAACGTGCATCCTTTAGTTTATCTAAGATATGAGATATATATGGCAGTGGGTAGGAGTCTCTTTCGGTGACAGCGTTCAGTTTCCTGTAATCAACACAAAACCTATATCCACCATCTTTCTTTTTTACTAGGAGGATTGGCGAAGACCATCCGCTGTTTGATTTTTCCACAATTCCTTTTTCCAGCATTTCATCTAATTCTTTGTTAATGTGTGATTGCATGATGGGTGAAACTGGGTAATATCGTTGTTTAATCGGTGGTGACTGTGTGACAATTTTATGTTCAACTAGATTTGTACATCCTATTTCTCCTTCCATAGCGGCAAAATTTCGGTCTATTATTTCTTGAAGCTCACGTTGTTCTTCTAAAGTCAAAACGGATTTATCGTCAAAACGCTCAAACGTATCTATTAGGATCTCAGGTTGATCGGAAAAGAACCATTCACCCTTGCGCAAGTCCGGAACTATTCCCATAATTTTCCAAAAATTAACACCAAGTAGTAAAGTATGAGGTAGCTCAGGAACAACCAAGAGTTCAACTAACTTTACTTTTCCTTTCACGCCAATAGGTACTGTGCAGGAACCTATACTTTCACATTTTCCACCATTGGCAACAGTACACGTAATTGTCTTAGTAGTATCTAACCGAATACCTAATTCCTGTAATATCTGCCATCCTTTTCCACCTAAAATTGTACGCGTTGCTCCAGAATCCAGTAATCCTAACAGTTTTACTCCCAGAATGTCTAATTTTAAATATGGTCTTTCTTCGTTTTGAGCGTGATCAATTATAAAGTCAATGACACATTGTACTCTTTTAGTCGAGTCATGCGAAGAACCATCACTCCTATCTCGACCGTTTAAGAGTGACGAGAACCGTTTCCCGCGATGTTGCATTTTGGACAGGTTTTAGTTGTGTAGCCATCTGTTTTACAACGATAACACCGTAATCTTCTCTTTTCTAAACAACCCACAGCTTTATGACCTGGGCGATCGCAATTAAAACAAACCATGCTGATATTTTGATTTCTAGTACCACTACTAGTTGACACACTTAGAGCATCCACATCTGGTTCTAGACCGACATATGCAAGATCTGGTTCTAAAGCGTTTGCTTTCTTAACGGGCAAACTAAAAGCTTCTACTGCCGCACGACTGGCTTCAAGTTTGCGACATAATGTCCTAAGTTGCGAAATCGAGGTAACTTCAACTAAACCTAACTGTGCTTGATAGTATGGTGCAATATTTCGCAATATTACCTTTAACCGAGCTTCTTCAGTTACTGGGCAAGTTAATCTTCTAAACAATCCATTCATAGTAGATAAATACACTCCAATTGTTTCATCTTTCCCTTGCGTCCTTTTCTTTATTTCCTCAAACAATTTTTCATTGTAATCATGACACTGAAATTCATCTCGCATGTATTCTACCAAGTCATCCCAACAGCTTACTTCATGTCTAACAGAACGAAACCAAATTAGAGCTCGTCCAGTAAATAAATCAATTGCAGAGTTAAAAATTTCTTGCTTACTAACTTGTCGAGCAATACCGAGTTCTTCTACGCGTTCTAAAAATGCGCTTAAAGACAAACCTTGCTTTCCTCCCGAAAATTGCAAACCCCACTTATATACTGGCATCGATTTTGCATGAGCCCGCGCTAAAGTCTGTGACACTGCTGTCCTATCGAAAATTGGAGGACTAACCTCATTCTCTTCCTCATCACCATCACCAAAGTCCTGTTCGAAACTAGAATGTCTAGGCATGCGTTTTTCAAGAATACTAAGCTCAGCAGGCACTATTTGTTGTTGCTTTTCTATTTCTTCACATCTGTTGTCCAAATCGGTCATCAATGCTAGTATTTTTCCTAAAACTTCCGATCGTTCCTTAATTTCATCGTCGTTCTGCGGTTTCGAGCGCTTGAGTCGACCGAGCAGATGATTCAACGTAGTCTCCAATTTTTTATGCTTATTGCTTTTAGATGTAGTCAATGCAGCAATCCCAGTTTCAATCGGTTCAATCTTCGTTCGAATAGCTAACATGTCCTCTTCAAATGTATAGGGATACGTCGGAATTGGCAAAGTTGTTCCTTCATTTTCCATTCGAATAGCTTTGGCTAATGATTTCCGCATCTCTTCAACGGTACCGGAACCTATTCCTCTTACTTGACATTCGTAAGTCAACTCATCTTGTACTAACCTAGATATAACTAATTTACCCGCCATTTTGTTAATATAAAGTTGCACACACGAATTCGAAAAAGAAAAACAATTAAAATACTAAACTTGTATGATAGACCAAAAACTCGATTATTCTCTTATCAATTTACAAAACTGGTAAACAAAGAAAGAGCAATTGCAAAAACAGCACAATACCTGGTTCAGTACACAAAACTAATAAACAATAAACCAAAAAAAATACCTTTTTAAATCTTAAATCTAGCTATAAATTGGAAAAAAAGAAAAATTAATTTAACCTAAAACGCAATGAAAGAAAGAAATACACAGGTCTAAACACCAATATCCAAAAGTACGATCAACATATCAGACCAAACAATGAATGTACTCCTAACTGACAGCTTCAAAAAAATATTTCTAATTTTACGAATTTTTCTAACTAAAATGTAATAAAATGCCATTAATCAAAACAACCTTACAAAAATAGGCCCCACGTTGGGCGCCAAAATGATACGACCACCAACGAGTGGACGTAAAGGTTGGGGTTGGACTGCCGCGGCTAACTTCGCAGTGGAGACGGCGTGGGCGATTTGAATGAAGCAATGAATATAACTGGGCGCCAAGAGGTTGAGTACCCGTTCCAAACCCTTCCAAAACGTGGCGGTTTTTGACACACCACCAACCCCTAAACGGGTGTCACACAAGTATATTGTTCTATGCAGGGCAAAATAAAAGAAAACAACGCTAACAGACACATTCATATAATAAAACATTCAAATGTAAATAATAAATGAACATAATAGCAAATTTGCCACCTTTAGGTGAAGATCCACCCGAGCGGGGTCACGAGTCGCGTACGATTTATAATTAATTGACAAAAAAAATAATCCAAAGCGACAACCGTAGCTTACGTAAGCAGCGATAGCGCGAATTGCGTAACAGATCAAATGTAGCGACGCGCCACTAACGCGCGAATGCAACATTCGCCCAACCGGAAGGCAAATTGCAGTTTAAAAAAAATAAACAAAAGAACTGATATAAATTGAATGCAATACTAGATGCTATATAAACAACGACTTAATAACTAAACTTTACAATGTGCTTTAGAATAAAATTAATAAAAAGCAGTCGAATAGCATAATCTTACAACTGATAATGCAAAAAAAATTACTTAATTCAGTAACGAACGATAATAAGGCGGTGGCGTCCGATTAATTTTCGAAATCCTCTTTCGTAAATAAAAATAGGAAAATGCCTGACCTTAAAGTAGATTTCCATAAAATTTCCGTTGATAAAATTACCAGATGGCGGCTGATTAATACGTCAAATAGCAGTATTAAGGATGAAATTTTATGCCCTGGGAAAGGACCCTAAAAGTATAAAATTATGACGGTATACGTTGTAACATAATTAAAGCGTTCTGCGACCTACCTCGAGAGGGTACGTTGTAAAACCCAAAAATACGATAAAAAAAAGTCACGTGGATGCGACACAGTGATCCTCAATTAAATGAGTTTTTCTTACTCTAAATCTCAATTTCCACACGATTAGTAAGAAATAATTGTACAATGATCCGTAAATCCTGAATAATTCAGAAGGCATTAATTCAATTCAAATAGCCCTAAAAGATGAACCATGTACATGCCAACACCACTTTTTGACTAATAAATGCTCACGTAAAGAAAAGAAGAATGTTTCAAAAAAAACTCGGGTTAAAAGGTCTCAGAAACCGCCAAAAATAAATCAGTGCCGTGCTTAAATGTGGTACAAAAGTATCGAAAAATAAATCGGAAATAGCAAGTTAAAAAAGGTTTTAAATTAGAGGTAATTACTAAACAGCACTGGAATATAAAATAAGAAACAACATAATAACAGAATTTACAAAATTTTCCGAGAAAATGCCTTGTGAAAAGTGTCGTCGATGCGCACGACTCTGGCAAATCAAATTTACGAATAGTTGATTACGAAAATCGCCGAATTCAAATCGGTTTAGACTCGAAATCCAAATGAAAAATAAAAATGGCGTATTTACAATTTCAAAACAATATAACTAATTTCGAAAACAGAACAAAATCTTAACGAAAAAATATCTAAGCTAATGGAAAATTAACATTAACAATTTACGATATGTAACAATAATCAACAAATTTTATGTAGGTAAGTGTAAGGATGAGGTCAATGCCATAAATATAAAGATAAACAAGTTTCCTTATAAATTTTAGGTTCAAAACACAAAATTAACCATACTGTTAATTACAAAAAATTAACAAGAACACACAAAACGCAATTTCAATTAGAACTCAAAATAAAAATTAGAAAACAAAAATAAGTTGGTATACGAGGACTATTCAAGAAAACAAATACCGCAATTTATAGAAAATCTAAATTATAACGTAACACCATCGTTACCCGGTAAAAGTTTCACGATTCGACCAACTGGCCAGTTTAAACGTTTGTTGTTATCGTCGCCGACAAGCACCAATTCGCCAATCACAATTTGACGAATAGTCTTTATGTCACACAAAAGCTTCAATTGTCCAAGGTACTCGATACGAAATCGAGCCCGAAGTTCTTCACGTAAAGCTTGAATTTTACGCACCCTCCGACACAATGAAGCATTGTCTATAGCGTCACAATCCGGTAAACCACACTCCACTTGCTCGCGCAAAAACATCGACGGACTTAACGCGACTAACTCTTTAGGGTTCTCCGAAAGGTAAGTTAAGGGTCTCGCATTAACAACTGCTTCGCACTCGCAAACCAGGGTAAATAAGTCTTCATAACTCAATCTCGCGCGACCCAGTACTTTTCGTAATAGTTGTTTCAACACAAGTTTCAACACTCCAATTAAACGTTCCCAGAACCCTCCCCACCTCGCCGCTGTGGGAGGATTAAATCGCCAGCGAATGCGCTGGACGGACGTTTCACGCAAGATCAAATCCCAATCTAGAAGCGATAAAGCATTCTCGGTGCCTAAAAAGTTCGTCCCATTGTCACTGTAGACTGTTCGAGGCAAAGATAATGTAAGGAAGATGCAGCACTCCGTGTATTAAAAATCGTATAATTTTTCGACACTATGGACATCTATGTTTGTACTACGAACTATTTTTGTTGAATTATAGAAATCTACACTGTAGCGCCATCTCATAGTTATATTAATTAACATAAATACATATATTTAAAATTTATAAATAAAACAATTATTTCAATTTAAAATACAATTTATTTATGTAAAAATTGTTAACAAAATCAAAATAATAAAATACATACAAAATGTATACACAATACTACAGAATTGTTTGGCTGTATAGTTGATAATCAATTTTTTCAATAATTGATTGTTATACAATTAGTTATTTTAACAAACATGAGTTGAATAATGACAATAAAAACTAAATATAGTTATGAACAATGTGCAAGAGTTGTTTAAATAATTAGTTTTGGGTCATACGTAGATTCCATTACAAAATTGATGTTTCTTATTAATCAAATGGTTTCTATCTGAACGATTAATTTGATTAGTAATTTATCTCAACAAGTCTTGTATTTTTTAGTAAAAAACAATATTTATTTATTGAATAAGTAATTTTGTAGTGAAATTTCCAATTGATTAAAAAGAAAGTGAATGCTTTTTTCCATTAAATTACATTATCTCAAGGAGTGCAAGGACGGATATGAAATGGATAGGAATTTGTCAACTATAGGATGAGGGCGTAGGTCTATGACCTGCAAAAGATTTGGAAACGGAATTTTTAAGTTGGGAATGAAGAAAGGTTTGTAAACAGATAAATTGGAAAAACCTTTTCTAATAATATTTTTTAGATGTATTTTTGCACTCACTTGATGCTGAACGTTGATATCAATTTCTACAAATTACAAAAGTAAAATCTTTTCTATTTACAATGTCATTATTTACCTGCTAGTTTTGAAGTATCTGCTACTTCTTCAGCTCGGTCAACAAGTCTTGCAGCACACTCAGTAGAAGTCACAAGTTTACTATAAGTTTTTGTAGGTAGTGTGCCAAGGTAACACTCGAAGGTGGAGTAACAGGTCGAGTTTGTCCACTCTTTTCACATGGATCTGTTTAAAACAAATAGTTATGCATATTAAATAAAGCATGTATTTAATCTTACCATTTGGAATTGCATTGCGACACAACTCGGTGCACGAAGCATTGACAGAAGCAATACATTGGAAATGGGTAGCGCACACACCATAATTTTTTAGGATGCTATGTTATAAGTTTTAAATCTTCACGCTGCACTCATTTACTTCTTGGTAAAGTAAATTGTATGTGAAACGAGGGACATCCACTAACAATGCAATCACTCTACAATAGTATTAAACAATTAGTAACAGACCAATTTACATTATCTATTAAAACTTACCTTATTTGATTGTGTTTAAATTAATTTTAGATCAACAAATACAAGAAACTTTTACTTATTTATGGTTAAGAAAGCACAATAATCGCTGAATATGCTGAATTATGGGCGGAATAAACGCGAAATAAACTGAACGCCATCTGAACGCAAATGACATCATTGAAAGGTTTTTGTCTTAGCTGTAAATAATCACAAATGTCAAAATAATTCGTAGGACACTCATAGATGGCTCAGAAAATCGTGTTGTACATAAAATTTGTATGAAGCGAATACCCCCTGGTTCGAGGCCTACCTCGACGCGACACGAAACGACGTAAGGCCTGTAGAAAACTCGGAGTGGACAGGGATGTTGTCAGCTCTAAATGAACCGCTCGGAAGACCGCGCACGTAAACAAACATATCCAAACCTTATCACCATTTTTTAGGTACAACGGCCCTGCAAAATCCACCCCCGTCACTTCAAAGGGAGCTGCGTCACGAACCCTGTCTAATGGTAATGGCGGAAGCTTTACAGTCAAAGGCTTTGCGTTGTACCTTCTACATGTTTCAACTAAATTAAAAATTAATAAAATTTCACGATGCTGTATCCGACATAACTCTAGTACTTATAGGAATTTATTAAGATAGTATAAGGTGTATATTCCTATAATTTAAACAACATCCCTTGAATAATTAAGAACTTACGATTTTTTTATTAATTAACACCGCGTTTACTTCGATGGCCTAAAAATTTCGATGCTGTATCCGACAAAAGTCTGGCACTCATACCACCCTTACTAACATAATATGAAGTGTATTTTTGTATAATTTGAAAAACATCCCTTGAATAATTAAGAAGTTACGATATTTTTATTAATTAACACCGCGTTTATTTTGATGGTCTAAAAATTTCGATGCTGTATCCGACAAAACTCTGGCACTTATACCACCCTTACTAACATAATACGAAGTGTATTTTTGTATAATTTGAAAAACATCCCTTTGATAATTAAGAAGTTACGATTTTTTTATTAATTAACACCGCGTTTACTTCGATGGCGTAAAAATTTCGATGCTGTATCCGACAAAACTCTGGCTTTCATACCACGCTTACTAGGATACTATAAAGTGTATTTTACTATAATTTGAAAAACATCCCTTGAATAATTAAGAAGTTACGATTTTTTTATTAATTAACACCGCGTTTACTTCGATGGCCTAAGAATTTCGATACTGTATCCGACAACACTCTGGCTTTCATACCACGCTTACTAAGATACTATAAAGTGTATTTTACTATAATTTGAAAACATCCCTTTAATAATTAAGAAGTTACGATATTTTTATTAATTAACACCGCCTTTACTTCGATGGTCTAAAAATTTCGATGCTGTATCCGACAAAAATCTGGTTTTCATACCACGCTTATTAGGATACTATAAAGTGTATTTTACTATAATTTGAAAAACATCCCTTTGATAATTAAGAAGTTACGATTTTTTTATTAATTAACACCGCGTTTACTTCGATGGCCTAAAAATTTCGATGCTGTATCCGACAAAACTCTGGCTTTCATACCACGCTTATTAGGATACTATAAAGTGTATTTTACTATAATTTGAAAAACATCCCTTGAATAATTAAGAAGTTACGATATTTTTATTAATTAACACCGCGTTTACTTCGATGGTCTAAAAATTTCGATGCCGTATCCGACAAAACTCTGGCTTTCATACCACGCTTATTAGGATACTATAAAGTGTATTTTACTATAATTTGAAAAACATCCCTTTGATAATTAAGAAGTTACGATTTTTTTATTAATTAACATCGCGTTTACTTCGATGGCCTATAAACTTCGATGCTGTATCCGACAAAACTCTGGCTTTCATACCACGCTTACTAGGATACTATAAATTGTATTTTACTATAATTTGAAAAACATCCCTTGAATAATTAAGAAGTTACGATATTTTTATTAATTAACACCGCGTTTACTTCGATGGTCTAAAAATTTCGATGCTGTATCCGACAAAACTCTGGCTTTCATACCACGCTTATTAGGATACTATAAAGTGTATTCTACTATAATTTGAAAAACATCCATTGAATAATTAAGAAGTTATGATTTTTTTATTAATTAACACCGCGTTTACTTCGATGGCCTAAAAATTTTGATACTGTATCCGACAACACTCTGGCTTTCATACCACGCTTATTAGGATACTATAAAGTGTATTTTACTATAATTTGAAAACATTCCTTAATTAATTAAGAAGTTACGATTTTTTTATTAATTAACACCGCGTTTACTTCGATGGCCTATAAATTTCGATGCTGTATCCGACAAAACTCTGGCTTTCATACCACGCTTACTAGGATACTATAAGTGTATTTTACTATAATTTGAAAAACATCCCTTGAATAATTAAGAAGTTACGATTTTTTTTATTAATTAACATTGCGCTTACTTCGATGGCCTAAAAATTTCGATTCTGTATCCGACAAAACTCTGACTTTCATACCACGCTTAGTAGGATACTATAAAGTGTATTTTACTATAATTTGAAAAACATCCCTTGAATAATTAAGAAGTTACGATATTTTTATTAATTAACACCGCGTTTACTTCGATGGTCTAAAAATTGCGATGCTGTATCCGACAAAACTCTGGCTTTCATACCACGCTTATTAGGATACTATAAAGTGTATTTTACTATAATTTGAAAAACATCCCTTGAATAATTAAGAAGTTACGATTTTTTTTATTAATTAACATCGCGTTTACTTCGATGCCTAAAAATTTCGATGCTGTATCCGACAAAACTCTGACTTTCATACCACGCTTACTAGGATACTATAAAGTGTATTTTACTATAATTTGAAAAACATCCCTTGAATAATTAAGAAGTTACGATATTTTTATTAATTAACACCGCGTTTACTTCGATGGTCTAAAAATTGCGATGCTGTATCCGACAAAACTCTGGCTTTCATACCACGCTTATTAGGATACTATAAAGTGTATTTTACTATAATTTGAAAAACATCCCTTGAATAATTAAGAAGTTACGATTTTTTTATTAATTAACATCGTGTTTACTTCGATGGCCTAAAAATTTCGATGCTATATTCGACAAAACTCTGACTTTCATACCACGCTTACTAGGATACTATAAAGTGTATTTTACTATAATTTGAAAAACATCCCTTGAATAATTAAGAAGTTACGATTTTTTTATTAATTAACACCGCGTTTACTTCGATGACCTAAAAATTTCGATGCTTTATCTGACAAAACTCTGGCTTTCATACCACGCTTATTAGGATACTATAAAGTGTATTTTACTATAATTTGAAAAACATCCCTTGAATAATTAAGAAGTTACGATTTTTTTTATTAATTAACATCGCGTTTACTTCGATGGCCTAAAAATTTCGATGCTGTATCCGACAAAACTCTGACTTTCATACCACGCTTACTAGGATACTATAAAGTGTATTTTAGTATAATTTGAAAAACATCCCTTGAATAATTAAGAAGTTACGATTTTTTTATTAATTAACACCGCGTTTACTTCGATGGCCTAAAAATTTCGATACTGTATCCGACAACACTCTAGCTTTCATACCACGCTTATTAGGATACTATAAAGTGTATTTTACTATAATTTGAAAACATCCCTTTAATAATTAAGAAGTTACGATTTTTTTATTAATTGACACCGCGTTTACTTCGATGGCCTAAAAATTTCGATACTGTATCCGACAACACTCTGGCTTTCATACCACAGTAGAATCCTGGCAGCATCCCCTTCACTTTTGACGTCACACGACCTCGTCGCAGACGTACGTGAAGGGTTTTTTTCTCTCTCACACATTTTTTTCTCTCTTACACATTTTTTTTCTCTCTCACACATTTTTTTCTCTCTCACACATTTTTTTCTCTCTCATACATTTTTTTTCTCTCTCACATTGTTACATCATCGCATAATTGGTAATTTTGATTGCGTCGTGCGTCATCGCGTAACTGGTAATTTTTTATGTGTCATAAAGTCTTCGAGCGAGAAAGAAAATATTTTTATTTAAAAAAAGCTTGGGTGTACCTGGATTTGAACCCGGGTTTCTTGATTACAAAGCGGCGAACTTAACAGCTGAGCTACGAAAATAAGTTAATTTTAAAAAAGACTTGTAAAATTTATTGTACTTTATTTTTAAATTAAATTAACATTCTTGGCATAATTATATCATTTCTCTACAGCATCTATGTCATTACAGTTTATCTAGATCTTGATAATTCACGGCAACTATACACACGGCATCTAATTATATCATTTCTACAGCATCCGTCGTGTTGTGGTTGATCTAGACTTTTCTAGTGGTCGGTACTTTCATATTCTTTCTCTCTTACTCTTAATACTCTGTAAAGAATCGCTTATTAAAAAAAAAATTCTAAAAAGTTAATGTTGATTATAAGAAAAATAGCACAAAAACTGCTGCATGCAAATTAGCAAAAAAAATTAAATTTAAGAAAATAACTACCAATTTCTTAAGAAAAATTAATGTTACTTGAATATATCAACTGCTTCTTTTTAAACGAGGTGTTGGTTTAATCAACAACATTAGAAATTAATTTAAAAAAAAAGAAATGGTCTAAACTAAATTAATAGTTAAGAAATTTAAAAATCGCTGAAATTTAAAAAAAAATTTTTAAACTAACTTTTAATCAGGTAAATACTAAAATCAACTTTTTTAATTTAAAATAATCTTTTGTAGAGCATAAAATTGCATGTGTTTAAGCGTATAGGATTAATTTGCAAAATAAATAAACCACTTACCATTGTAATACAGAGAAACACTTTAATTTAAAACGTTCTTACTAGTACGCAGCTAAAACAAAACAAAGTGTGATCGCTAACAATAAAAGAAAGTGTCATTGCCAAAAATAAATTTTTACAATTATTACTTATTAATTAAAGTTTTATGATACATACCTGCCGATTCATTCAGGTCGCTGATTGTTTCAACAAATAACTTTTCCAATGACATGTAATTAGTGTAAATTCCATATGGTAGTAGTTATTCAAAAATTTTCTTTTGGAAGCCAAAGACATTATTATTATTATCATATATAACATTTTAAGATAAATCTTTTAAATTTTCAAATACTTCATCTTCAATGTCGCTGAATATGAAAGCAGTTAACTCCGATACTAAAGTAGGTCCAAACTTGCACGTTTTGAGTTCGTTTTGGTACACACCCGTGGCATTAAGTGTGTTATAAATTTCTTGATCTGTATAATTAAAAAATTATACTGTGATATTAACGTAAATTTAAGCATTTTACCGATAATTTTGCAATCTGCTGTATCAAGTTCTAAAATATTTTCTGAATTTCTGATTGAGTTTAGATACTCAACCCAATTTCTTTCATCCGTATTTGAAATACTTTATGCATCTAAGAAATAATGGAACTACTAAAACAAAAAAATGTAAACGTTTTACTTACACTATCCAAGTTAAATAATTTAATTAAGAAATAAATTTTTTAACTATGATTCAAAAACTAACGTTCAAAAAATTCAAGTTATTTTTTAAAATTTAGTTTAAAAAGAAACAAATTCTTATAGCATTATCAGTTATTGAAAAACAAATTTAACAAAAATCTTTAAGAGTTTTAAAAAATGTAAAACATTTTAAAGCTTACTTTTGTTTCCTGTTAGTTATAACTAATCAATGTAAAATTCTAAAACCATCGTTCAAAAATATTTGTTTTTAGTTTGCATTTCACACTCAGTTTTCAACTTTAGTTTGAAAATTAATAAAACTTCAATGTTTTAAATAATTAGCAGAGTTTTTTAAAGAAATACAAATAACTTTAAAATGTTGCAGAAAGCAAAATATGTATGTAAAAATTGTGTGTGTTAAAGATTTTTATTAATGAATGTAAGATTCCAAAAGCAATGTTCCTCATCATATCTACTTGTTTTAACATATGTCAAATATTTTTCTACAATTGAAATTATATATTTTTTAATATGAATCTTTACAGTGTTAAAAAATAAAGTATTGTAATACAGCAAATATTAATATTTGTTTCAAATTATTGATAATCGCTATATAATTATAGTGACAAGTTAGGTAATAAAATCCTAATTTTATTTTTGATAACGAGTAATTGTTCATGTAGAAAGCGAGTAAATAATGTTATGGTAATGATTATGTAATTATAGTGACAAATTCTAGAAATTAAGTAAAATTGTTGAAAAGTATTTTATGTAGTACATAAAAAGCACACAGTTTACGAGTAATACGAGTAATCTTAATTTGTAATATAAAAACTATTTATGTTGAGAAGCAGAAAGGAAAGAAAAACAGAAAGGGTAAATATTGCACTCGGACGTTATACTAAAATAATAATATCGTAAAAAAAATCATGTACCTTCTGTTAACGATAACGTGTAATATTACTTATATACAAAACAATTCTAGCATTTTGCACATTTCTATTGCGCAAACAAATGGTATTTAAAGCTACATTTTATTTATAAGAAAGAAGAATACATATACAAAAATAATCAAAACAAAAAACTACACAACACAACAAAAACATTTATATAAGAATTGCAAGTTTTATTAAAAAAAATCTACTCGTGCGCATTTTAACACGAATGATTCACAAATTCACCTAAACCCAATTAACATTTTTTTTTCTCTACCACAAAAACAGGAAATGTTATTTTATTACTAAAGACTTACGTACAAACAAACAACTAATTCAAATTGATGCAGATCAAACATTAATTGTAAAACTAAACCGAATTATAATTGTATTTGTTTAAGCTGTATTGCAGCTACAGTTCTAAATTTTAAATATTGTTACTAATAAAAGTTTCCTTATAACAAAAAAAAAAAATCTTTGACAATTACAAGTAACGCAAACTAAAAATTACAAAACGAATAGTTAAATGAAACAAAACAAAAACGTCTAAAAATCGTTAATAACACTAGTATACTTTTCTTAACATGTAAAAATATTAGTAATTGTATTAACTGTAGTTAACGTCAAACCAAAACTAAACAACATTATTGAAACCATAAAGATTATTTGAGTAACATAATTTTGTATTTCATTTGTTAACAAAAATTTTGATGCACTCGTTAAAACTTATTTTATATAAAACTTCTCTAAAAACACAATTTAACAAAGTTGTAATATCAGCTAATTCAAAAACTACTCCTGAAATATTAATACACTTGACTCTAAGCTGGTGAAATGAAATTTCTAATAAGATCTGTATACGTTTCTATTACATTAATATTACAAACTGTTTAAATCAGTCTGTAAATATTATAACGTTACAATTACTTAAGATTACAAGCAAAAAATGTTATTCGAAATTCATATATAGGTACATATATAGAAATAAATGTTTATAACAAGTTTAGAACACGTTTAAAGATAGTGAATAAGTTGAAAACTTATTTTACATCTCAACTAGACAATGTGGTTATTTTCACAATTTTATTGAAAATGTAGTATACAACTTAGTAAATGGCAAACCAAATGAAAATATTAATCATTTTTGTAATAAACACGTAATTACTAACAAATAAACTTTTAATTTAACGATTAACAGAAAAGAAAGAAAACATTTTTAACAAAATCTACTCTAAAAAGCAAAGTTACATAAGTGAATAAAAAACGTGTAAAATAGGAAATTTTCCTTATGCAAATTTCGATTAGTTATAGTAATTACAGTCAATAACAATGTAATTAATGACTAAGGAAAGCCACAAACATATTTTTAACAAAAACTATATCAATTTTGTTTTAAACGATAATAATTAGATACTTTTATATCATAATCTCAAGAAACAAATAAAAATTGTAAAAATTGTTAAAAGTGCAATAGGAATTTACTGGAGTTATTAGAAGTAAAAGAAGAAAAAACTTTTTTCAATGTTTATAATTACTTAGTCATGCTGAAATAGAAAATTAAAAACATAAAGAATACATTTATAACAAAAACTATTTAGAAATTTAGTTTTTTGTTCAAATGATTAAAATTAGTTACTCTAATAGGTACCATAATCTCAAACAGTAAACAGATAAATTATATATTTTTGTAAAGGACAAAAAAAAGCAATGCATGTACAAACTGTAAAAAAAAAGTAAATGTTACAATAAAACAGCTACTAAAAACTTAAAGCAAAATTTAAAAGAACAAGAGAAGAAAACTACTTAAAGAATATCTGTTCTAATAAAAATTGTTTTATAGTAAATGGTGTTATTGTTTAATTAAAAATTTTAAACTTACATGTTTTTAAACGTAGTCTACGTTCTTTGTCAAATAATAAATTACAACCACAAATATCTAGAAACATTTGAAGGTAAATAAGATCATAATTTTAATTTGCCATTCGTTCAAAATTAAATTATTGTTTAAAATATTGTAACTAAGAAGAAAAGAAAACGCTTTAGTTATATTTGACACTTTATTATATTATAATTTTTTTGGGTTTGACAGGTTTTAATAACATTAACATTTAGTAAATTCATTCAAATTGAATCTGTTAATCACTAACCGATATCTAGTGTATTAATTTGGAATTTTGTATTGAGAAGCAAGTACGAGATATTCACGAACGAATAGACTTGTTTATAATTTCAATTTTTGTACTAAGATTTTTTTTTGATGATGTAATCTTAATAACATACTTCGTTCCACGTGTGCACTAGTGTAAACCGTTAATTAAATATTATAATATGTTTTACAATTTAAGAATTTTTAAATTTAAAGTATTAACTCTAGGGGTACTTGCGTAACGTTTAATTTTCTTCCTAAAGTTAATGTTACGAATAATTACTATTAAAATCAAACTTTATTAAAAATAGAAAACGAAATTACAAAACCGTTTTAATACGCAAAGCAAAACTGATATACACATTGTCACCTAATCTATAGTAAACAATTACGAACAGATTCATTTATAAATTTACAATGAACGTACGAGTTGAATCTATTAAATGTTACTTCTAGTTGGTAGCAGTGTATTTAAAAGTAAATAAATAAATCATTAAAATATATGCTGTAACGTTTAAGAAACATTTAGTGTTACTTTAGATTATAAAAGATAGAGGATACGAAATAGAGCTACGTAAACCAAAGCAAATTGGTCTCTAATCGGCAGTGGCGGACAACTAAAAGCTATAACAGGATTACTTCTTTTAACTTCAATTATGAAAAATTTATTGTATACACCCACGGCTCTTGGAATGGTTATGTTACCTTTATTAATTTTTTTAATATAAATTATTAGTTAACAAGTGTGAAACCGTCTTAGTAGTTATGCTTATGACGAATTGCTTTCTTATATTTATAAAATTTACATACAACATAACATGTACTTTTTGTTTACTTTTGCAAGCTTTAGTCTAAATTTCTTTCTTCTGCTATTACTGTCACTATTAAAAACTGTACGAACCACAATTCCAGCAAATGTTAAATTACGTTCAAACAAGATTTATTTAAAATATGTATTTAAAATGAAATAGCGATACACAACTTATTGTGAACTAGATCAATGGCAATCAGATACTATATTAATTTAAAAAAATAATAATAAAACAGTTTAAAATAAGAAATATCTAACAATTTTAGATAATGTTTAAACAAAATTTGAGAATGAAATTGTGTTTTAATTCATTTATATTATAGAAAATTTGTATAAAGTTTTTACCAGTTTAACGATGACCTGTTAAGTTAAGTTTTTAGTAGCTGTAACATTGTAACATTTACTTTTTTTACAGTTTCTACATGCATTGCTTTTCTTGTTCATTAAAAAAATAGTTTATCTGTTTACTGTTTGAGATTATGGTACCTATTAGAGTATCTAATTTTAATCATTTGAACGAAAAACTAAATTGCTAAATCGTTTTTGTTATAAATGTATTCTTATAATTAATTACTAATGACTTTCTAATGAAATCATCATTGACCTCGTGTTACATGCCAAAATTAACACAAATTCACTGCCTGAAATGAAGTAACATAAACGGGTTGTGCCACTAGCTCAATGGAGAAGGGGGTGGGTTTTATTTAAAAGTTTCGTGATCGAATTGGATAAACTTGACGAAAACACAAAATCGAAAAGTAATAATGTCGAAATCAAAGGGCGCCAGGAAGGAATAAAGCTTAATGGACTTCTGACCCTTGCCAACCACAAGTCCGCTTCTGTAGTATACACCCTAAACGGACTTACCTTAGAGGGTGTATTTCGCTAAAATCTAAAATAAACTAATAAAGTTACACACGCGGAGGCCGACGGAATTAAAAGCTCTTTACATTTAACAAATTTAACATTTATTGAATGAATAAAACAAAATGAACAAAATAATTGAATTGAAAGTATCAAAATTAATTACAAAAATCAGGAACAAAAGATACGTGCATGCACGTTTGATCAAAACAAATTTAAAGTTAATGGGATAAACAAAACAAACAAAATAATCAAATACAAAATACAGAATTTAAAGAAATAAAACAGCATAAATTAATACATCTTAATTCATCTAAGATCACGGCCGTGTCCGCGTTGAAATAATTCAAAACAAAATGAAAAATACTTATAAAACTAACATATAAATATAAAATTTGACTCGATAATTCGGTCCCGTTTAATAAATTTTAACTCGGGATTAAAACAGTACCGTAAAATACGGTCATTAATCAGTTACATTAACGTTAACTTCGAGACACTTGTAATACTTTTTCTTAAAATTCAAAGCTTTTAACACTTAATCGCGTAAACACAAAAATTTCACATATCAATAGATGATGCAAAATAAATACCTTGAATTATTTGTAGTCGGGCTTTTGGTTAGCGTAGGCCAGCTGTCGTCGTCCAGAACCTCGATAGGGTACCAAATCCAGATGAATAATTTACCCACGGAAGATTTATTAATCCCCCCAAGGCGAAAGATATGAGATTGCGAAACAAACTCACGCACAAATTCACTTAACGATACATGCGATATTATTTAGGAAAACAGTGATCTCCATAAACCGTAATTACGAAAAAGGAAAGTTTTATTTTCCACTTAAAGAATCACTGAACCATTTTCATTGACTTCCGCGGTAACTACTAGAAAAGGTGAATTATCACCCGCGATAACTACATTCTGACGACTGTCAACCAACTAACTTCGAACTCCTTCTCCATTTACCAAAATCACATCTATATATCAACTTTTGTCGACTGCCCTTTCCACAAAGGCTGTCTTCGAAACTTCAAGAACCAAAACACTCTCGTTAAGAAGTGTGATAAAGAGGAAATCATTCCCCATTACGTCATATTTATAGAATTTGGACACAGCGTTTCGCTTGTACGTGAAAATGTCAAATTGACAAAATATTATATTACAAGAATTTAGACTGCCTAATAAATTAAGATAATGACTTAATTTTTCCACGTAATCTAAACGATTGACATAAAGAAATTCAAGTACGAATGTACTTGAACAAAGAACTTTTGAACTAACTTATAATAAACAAACGGCGAAAATATAATTAATTACGATTATATCTCAGAAAGGAAACATAAATTACAACTGGAATTTTCAACAAACCAAGTGAAATATTCAATAAGCAAAATCGCGAAATCAGATGGTTTACGGCGTAACAAAATACAAAACTTTATCCACAATTTACATTGTAACTTTGAATTTAAAATCGTAAAATAACTTATTAAACTCAATCTAAAATCACATTAAAACAAATACAGAATACATTA
The DNA here is from genome assembly GCA_035610365.1 of Aquatica leii. Lineage (NCBI taxonomy): Eukaryota > Metazoa > Arthropoda > Insecta > Coleoptera > Lampyridae > Aquatica > Aquatica leii. Next base: position 109,107,748 of record CM069432.1, read on the forward strand.
AATGAAAATCGTCAATCCAAATACTGTGTCCGTTACCAAAAATTACTTAAACAACCAATCGATTTTAAACGATGGTTACACCGAGCTAAAAGAAAAATCGAGAAAGAAAAAAAACGCAAATTCAGCCAGCTGAATCTATTTATGGGGCCTGTCATAAAAAGAACACTGCTGAACTTCAAACGCAGGTTACACCTCCCCTACTTAAAGAGGGATTTCCCAAATCACTCTATAAGCAATCCACAAAAACTAAAACTAAACGAAAACTAAACCTATGGTTCTCGCGATCTCGCAATCATCGAGAACCCCTAACGAAACTAACGGAACAAAACTAAACGATAAGAAGGGTAGCATATGTTTGGGTTCGACACAGATCACCCGATGCTGCACAATAGAAGCTGCGCTTCACGAGATCCGCGCATTGCGTTTTTCCCACAACTACTGCCCTCACCGAGCGATGGCACCTAGCCGCAAACACTACAGAAATAAAAGATAAGAACAGACAAGATAGCAGAAGAAAGAAAAATGGAAATGACAGAACCGTTGTTTAGTCGCCTCGTACGACAAGTGGTGTCCCCACTGTAGAGAAATATTCTTAGTCCGTCTCTACACGGAACCCAAAAACGAAACTAACTAACCTAACAACAAAACAAAAACAAAAGAAAAATACTCAAACGGTACAACCTAAAACTATTTATCCCCAGTCGGGTTTAACTTTAAGTCCTTGGCGTTCCATATGCCTTTAGATGCTCCCGTGTCATCAGACAACTCATAGGTCTGATACGAAACTTTCCGTTTCACGTAGAACGGACCGATAAACTTAGGTGCCAGTTTGGCCGAGAAATATCGAGATGCATCTGAAAGAACATAATTCTTTCGCCACACTGTGTCTCCCACCTCAAAAGGTGCTGGACGACGACGTAAATCGTAATAATGTTTAGCGCGGACATAAGCGGCATTCAAGCGATTCTTAATGTCGACGTAAACTTCTCTAAAAGCTGGGCCTCTTTCGGCCAAAAAGGTACGATCTGCAAAAGCTAGATCGTCGATAGTGTCTGAATCGGTAGTTTTTCCATGACGTGATCCGTCGAGACAGATTTCACGTCCAAAATTAGCGAAAAACGGCGTTAAGCCGGTGACTTCATGTACAGCGGTACGAATAGCACATGCTACTTTAGCAAGATACTTATCCCAATGTCGATAGTTGTCTTCGATATATGACGATAACATTGTCTTCATGACTCGGTTGACTCTTTCAGTTGGATTCGCTTGTGGATGATAATTAGCGTTAAAAATAATTTTGGATTTATATGACGAAACCATTTTCTTAAACTCTGCACTACAAAACTGTGTGCCGTTATCACACAAAAGATATTGAGGAACTCCAAACATTAAAAAGACATCTTCTTCAAGACGTTTAGTAACTGCTGCGGCAGTAGCGGAACGTAACGGGAAAAATAAAACAAATTTAGAAAAATAATCTGCAACCACAAGGATATACGAATAACCACTCTTAGATGGCGGTAGCGGTCCAACAAGATCGGTAGAAATCAACTGCCAAGGTTTGTCCACAACAGGATGACGGGTCATAAGGCCAGCAGGACGTTTCTGTTCTGGCTTATGCGTGATACAAACTTTACAACCATTGATGTAACGAATAACGTCAGCCTTCATTTTAGGCCAGTAATAAAGCGGAACTATTCGTTCGAGAGTCTTAAAAATACCAAGGTGTCCAGAGGTAGGCTCATCGTGAAACTTTGACAATATTTCGAGTCGTTTAGACTTAGGCACAACTTCTCTCCAATTGTCATTCTCAGAACGAAGATCGGGATAGTCGACGGTAACATGCTTAAATAGCTTTCCGTTACTAATTTTCCACTGTGGAAAAGCGTTAGGTTTTGAACGTACACGTTCCATAAGTTTCGTTAACCATTTGTCCGAAGACTTAGGTTCGGTAATGTCACAATCGGTAGTAATGTTGTCGATAGCTGGTACTGAACGAGATAATGCGTCAGGTACGACATGATCCTTTTCTTTACGATGAATGATCGTAAAATCAAATTGCTGCAGTCTAACAGCCCATCGTGCTAGACGACCGGTAGGTTCCTTTAAATTGTGTAACCAGACTAATGATGCGTGATCGGTAACTACAGTGAAAGTTGTTCCTTCAAGATAAGGGCGTAATTTTTCAATAGACCAAAGGACAGCCAAACACTCCTTTTCGGTAGTGGAATACTTGCGTTCACATTTCGTGAGCGACCTACTATTATAACAAATAACACGTTCTTCACCGTCGATAAACTGTGTAAGAACGGAACCGAGACCAAAATCAGAAGCGTCAGTTTGAACTGTAAACGGAACATTAAAATCAGGGCAAGACAAAATAGGTGCGGAAACTAAACAATTCTTAATAATCTGAAAGGCTTCATCACAATCACTAGTCCAATTAAAGCTGGAATTCTTCTTTAACAGAGACGTCAATGGAGCGATAATTGTCGAAAAATTCGGTACAAATCGGCGATACCACGAGGCCATGCCTATAATTCTTCTAACTTCAGCGACACCAGTGGGAACTGGAATACGCAAAATTGCATCAACCTTTTCCGGGTCAACCGACAAACCAGTAGAATTTACGATAAAACCAAGATACTTAAGTTCAGGTTTACAAAAATGACATTTGTCTTTACTTAACATCAAATTAGCCTCTCTAAGGCGACGGAGAACTTCAGTTAACACTTCCATGTGTTTCTCGAAGGAAGGAGCGCAAATAATGACGTCATCTAAATAAACAAAAACGTAAGGTTCTAATTCGGGACCTAAAACTCGATCAATCAACCTCTGCCAAGAAGCTGGTGCGTTAGCTAAACCAAACGGTAAGCGCGTGAATTGGAATAACCCACGGTTCGGAACTGTAAAAGCGGTATACTGCTTAGACTCTTCGCTTAAAGGAATCTGCCAATAAGCGGACTTAATGTCGAGAGATGAAATAAACTTTGCGTCACGAAGACGATCCAAAATAGACGAAACGTAAGGTAAAGGATAAGCGTCCTTTTCGGTAACTTTGTTGACTTTTCTAAAGTCCACGCAAAAACGATACGAGTTGTCCTTCTTCTTCACCAATAAGATCGGGCTCGACCAAGCGCTGTTTGATTTTTCTACAACGCCTAACTTCAACATTTTCTCTAACTCCAGATCGATTTGTTTCTGGATAAACGGCGAAACTCGGTAATATCGTTGCTTAATTGGTTCGGAAGTAGTTTTGATCTGATGTTCGATCAAGTTGGTGCATCCAAAATTTTCATTCGAAGAAGAAAAGTGATTACTAACTAAATTATCTAACTGATTGAGCTGTTCTGAGGAAAGATCGAGACGAGACTTAATAACGGAATCTTTATCTTCCAATTGTGAAATGGTGTCCATATTTTCGAAACGCCATTCACCTTTTCTAAGATCGGGAACGATACCTGCTTGTTTCCAAAAATCAACACCTAAAATTAAATTATGCGGAACGTCAAGAACAACTAAAACTTCTAAAACAACAATTTTTCCTTTAAGTTCGATTGGGACGAGAAGTGAACCTAAACTTTGTACTGATTTACCATTAGCGACAATACAATTAACTTTAACTGACTTATTTAATTTCAAACCTAACTGACTAAAAATTTCCCAACCCTTAGAACCAACAATAGTGCGAGAAGCGCCACTATCTAATAAACTTAAAATTTCGTGACCAAAAACTTTAACGTAGACAAAAGGTCTTTCGTCAGACTCAGCAGACTCTAAAACATAATCTAACACGACTTTATTCTTAACAAAACTCTTATTCTTCGAAGAATGTAAACTATTAAAATAGACAGCCGATTTAACTTTGACCTCTGACGTCACTAAACGGCTTCTTAGTACGTCCTTTACTCGTTTCCCGAACACTTAGAACAAGTGCGGACCGTAACGTTAGATTTTCCGCAACGATAACAAAATAAACCTTTCTTAGGTTCTTTGCAAGAAGCAGCTCGATGGTTAGGCTTCCTACAATTCCAACATAATTGCGGACTACTTCGATTAGAAGAAGCAGGCGCATTAACGATAGCTAACCTTCGTGAAGAAGGTGCGATACTAGAAGACGGTAATCGTAAATTCTGTCTGACAGGTGGTGTAGATTTTTCACCACTACTAACGTTATTCGAAGAACGAGAAACGGCAATGTCCTTAACTTGAGATGTTACGTAAGCGAGATCAGGCTCCATGTCCTGCTTTCTACGAGATGGAGGCGTGTAAGCTTCAATAGCTTGCATGCGGTCCTCGATAATACGACCAAATTTAATTAACTCCTCAATTGAAGTAACTGACGACAAACCAAGCTGAGTTTGATAAACGGGAGAAATATTTCTTAATAAAATCTTTAACTGTTTTTCTTCAGAAAAAGGCTCATCGAGACGTGAAAACATGTTGCGAATAATTGCAACGTAAATACCCATTGGCTCATCATTAGCTTGAGTACGACGCTTAATTTCTTCAATAAGACGTTCGTCATAATAGGTAGGCTGGAATTGTTCACGTAAAAACTTAACTAAGTCTTCCCAAGAATTAACTGAATTACGAATAGATCTAACAAAAATCAATGCATGACCTGTAAAAAGATCAGTACACTCCAAAAATAACTGATGGCTAGAAACGTTACGCGATAATTGAAGTTCGGCAACTCGTTCTAAAAATGCATTCAATGAAATTGACTTTGCATCACCAGAAAACTTTAAGTTCCATTTCGAAACTAAAACACTCTTAACATGACTAACAAAATTTTGACTAACAGCAGAAGACGTCGGTAAAGCGGTATCAACTACTAAAGAAGGCTGAACGACAGGTTCAATGACTTCATCGGCGGAAGTAGACGGATTAGAAACAACAATTTGTTTATCCAAAAGTTCGTACTGCGAAATTAAAACAACTAAATCTTTTAAAAACTCATCTTTAACTTGAGAATCGTCACCTTGAATAGGAATTGAATTGCCAATACGGTTTAACAAATATTTAATTTTGGTTTCAATAGTAGAAGAAATTTTTGTAGTTGGAGTAATTTTCAATGAATCTATTAATTTTCTAAGCTCATCGATACCTTCTCGAATCGCTAATTTATCTGCATTAAAATCGAAAGGATACGCAGGACGAGATATTTTGCCGGTAGCTTCTTCAATAAGAAAATTCTTGAGTAAACCTCGTAATACGACAACACCTAAAGATGCATCACCACCTCTAATCAAAATTTCATAACGTAATTCGTTATGCGATAAACGATCAACAATCAATTTGTAACCCATTTTAAAATGTAATTACAAAACGGTAAAATCTTCCAAAAATCACGAAACTTAACAGGCAAACTAAAATTCGAAAAATGCCACACGATGGAGACGCCAAATATTTATGTTACATGCCAAAATTAACACAATTAACTAGCTCAATGGAGAAGGGGGTGGGTTTTATTTAAAAGTTTCGTGATCGAATTGGATAAACTTGACGAAAACACAAAATCGAAAAGTAATAATGTCGAAATCAAAGGGCGCCAGGAAGGAATAAAGCTTAATGGACTTCTGACCCTTACCAACCACAAGTCCGCTTCTGTAGTATACACCCTAAACGGACTTACCTTAGAGGGTGTATTTCGCTAAAATCTAAAATAAACTAATAAAGTTACACACGCGGAGGCCGACGGAATTAAAAGCTCTTTACATTTAACAAATTTAACATTTATTGAATGAATAAAACAAAATGAACAAAATAATAAAATAATTGAATTGAAAGTATCAAAATTAATTACAAAAATCAGGAACAAAAGATACGTGCATGCACGTTTGATCAAAACAAATTTAAAGTTAATGGGATAAACAAAACAAACAAAATAATCAAATACAAAATACAGAATTTAAAGAAATAAAACAGCATAAATTAATACATCTTAATTCATCTAAGATCACGGCCGTGTCCGCGTTGAAATAATTCAAAACAAAATGAAAAATACTTATAAAACTAACATATAAATATAAAATTTGACTCGATAATTCGGTCCCGTTTAATAAATTTTAACTCGGGATTAAAACAGTACCGTAAAATACGGTCATTAATCAGTTACATTAACGTTAACTTCGAGACACTTGTAATACTTTTTCTTAAAATTCAAAGCTTTTAACACTTAATCGCGTAAACACAAAAATTTCACATATCAATAGATGATGCAAAATAAATACCTTGAATTATTTGTAGTCGGGCTTTTGGTTAGCGTAGGCCAGCTGTCGTCGTCCAGAACCTCGATAGGGTACCAAATCCAGATGAATAATTTACCCACGGAAGATTTATTAATCCGCCCCCAAGGCGAAAGATATGAGATTGCGAAACAAACTCACGCACAAATTCACTTAACGATACATGCGATATTAATTAGGAAAACAGTGATCTCCATAAACCGTAATTACGAAAAAGGAAAGTTTTATTTTCCACTTAAAGAATCACTGAACCATTTTCATTGACTTCCGCGGTAACTACTAGAAAAGGCGAATTATCACCCGCGATAACTACATTCTGACGACTGTCAACCAACTAACTTCGAACTCCTTCTCCATTTACCAAAATCACATCTATATATCAACTTTTGTCGACTGCCCTTTCCACAAAGGCTGTCTTCGAAACTTCAAGAACCAAAACACTCTCGTTAAGAAGTGTGATAAAGAGGAAATCATTCCCCATTACGTCATATTTATAGAATTTGGACACAGCGTTTCGCTTGTACGTGAAAATGTCAAATTGACAAAATATTATATTACAAGAATTTAAACTGCCTAATAAATTAAGATAATGACTTAATTTTTCCACGTAATCTAAACGATTGACATAAAGAAATTCAAGTACGAATGTACTTGAACAAAGAACTTTTGAACTAACTTATAATAAACAAACGGCGAAAATATAATTAATTACGATTATATCTCAGAAAGGAAACATAAATTACAACTGGAATTTTCAACAAACCAAGTGAAATATTCAATAAGCAAAATCGCGAAATCAGATGGTTTACGGCGTAACAAAATACAAAACTTTATCCACAATTTACATTGTAACTTTGAATTTAAAATCGTAAAATAACTTATTAAACTCAATCTAAAATCACATTAAAACAAATACAGAATACATTAAATGAAAATCGTCAATCCAAATACTGTGTCCGTTACCAAAAATTACTTAAACAACCAATCGATTTTAAACGATGGTTACATCGAGCTAAAAGAAAAATCGAGAAAGAAAAAAAACGCAAATTCAGCCAGCTGAATCTATTTATGGGGCCTGTCATAAAAAGAAAACTGCTGAACTTCAAACGCAGGTTACACTCGACGTAAAGGTGTCTGAGGTGTTTTTCGTGAAAGTTTTTTCTTCTCTTTCTCAGATTAAAGACAGTTAAATTAAAACGGTCAATTGTTGTATACAATGTATTATTAAACAAAAATGTTAGTTATGAAAAAGAAAATAATTATCAAAGTTAACAACTTTATTTAAACACGCATCTGGTTTTAAAATTATGTTTAATAATTTCTTTGAAGAAAGTGTAATGGATTGGTTCCGCCACGGAAAGCAAAGAAAGCAACGGGAAATAAAAAAAAATACGACTTGAGAAAAAATTTTTTTTTTTTAAATTTTGTTTAATTATTAAAATTTTCAATAAATCGTTTTATCATCCTTTTGTGTATTTATTAATATCCAAGTAATGTGATCTACAGATGTTAATGCGATTTAATCCGCAAACATCACCAGTGGCGTACCCAGACTGATGTGTTGGGGGGAGGATTACCGGTAATCAAAGTATAACTAAAATATGAGGGGGGGGGGTTAGCCATTCACATGGGAGGTACTGTTTTTTCTATTAAAAAAATTGTTTAAACTTAAATACTTTAAAAGTCATTTTGATGTGTCCTGACACCTAAAACAAAATTTACAAAACTGAAAACTCGTATTTGGGTAGACAAAAATATCATTTGGTATTTTAATAATATTTATAAGACAACAGTTTATACGTAAGTAAAGTAATTAAATTTGTGTCTTAATTAGATAACAAAATCGAGTCGCCATGACAGTTTAGCCAACTCTTCAAAAATTTCATCAGTCGACAGCGTTAGTTCCTTATGAATGGACAAAAGCGCCAAACCATGTAACCTTGTCTAAAATAAAATTTTTCGTTAACAAGTGTGAATGTTTTACTAACCTGTGATATTGAGTTTTGCAAATAGGTTTTAACCATTTTAAGCGTCGAAAAAGTACGCTCTAGTGTGGCAGCCGATACGGGAAGCGTACATAATATTTCAATTAATTTATAAATGTTGGAAAATGCTCTCATCGCAACATTCTAAAGCTTCCAAAGCTTGATTTTTAATCTTGTTGTTATGTAATGCAGACAAATAATTTGTTTGCCAAAGTTTTATTTCTGTAATTACAGCCTGTTTTGGCACTTTAGACAAGAAAAGATTTAATGATGTTTTTAACGATTCAATCTCTTTTTTCTTATCTGCTCCTTCAGACGAAAAAAGACACATAAATCCTTCAAAAACAGCTTTGTGGCCGGTAAACGTTTCTTTTAACTGGCAATACATATCTCACACACAACGTTATTTGCTCTATGATCGATGTGTCTGTTGTCTCATCTGCTAAAACTGAAAATGCTCCTGCTTTATTTACTTTATCAGACACTATTCAATAATTTGATTCTGTACCTTTGGGTTGATATATGTTTCTCGAATGGAAGCTGTTTCGAAAAACTTACATAAATTAGCATCTCCTTCAGCTCTATACTTCAAAATAGTTCTAAAATTTCCTTCATTTTTATCACAATAAATATCTTTAATTGGTCCGCTATCTCTATGACCTCTTAAAGCAATTTCTTGCCGCCCACATAATATGACGGCTTCAATTATAGGTTTCAATTTATTTCTGTTTTCTATTGCTTTTCTTTGTCGGTCACTATCAAGTAAATTAATAACAGGTTCTTATTTCTTCTCTTTCATTTTCTTTAAATTTTGTTAATCAGTTACAGAACGAATGTGGTATTTGGATGTTTAGTGATAATTAAATACCTATATATATATATAATAGCAAAGCGCACCCAGTTGTTGAGAACCAATTCTCCCGGTTTTTGCAAAAAAACAAACAAAATTTGCAAAATGCACCTGTTTCTTTTTCAGAGTAATATAACCAATTATACTCCGAAGACCATTTGTACTGAAATTTCAATCCTCGTTTATTAATTTTTTTTAGTACTGGAAACGTATAAGGACGGCGGAGGCACCCATAATGATCTCAATTATATTTTGAACATTTTTGTTTATAAAATTTCCAATATCGTTTAAATTAAAAAAAAATGTTTCTGAATTGTTTTCATTACTGCTTTTTTCAATGTCCTCATTCTTATTCTCTTGATCATGTACACCTTCACTCTGAAAAACATTTTGAGAAGTTGAAATCATTGGTAATTCAAATCCGTATGTATCCACTTCCCAATCTCGGTCTTGTTTTTTAAAAAAGTTAGTCATTTTGCACTGCTTACTCATATTTTGTAAACGCATTAAATATAACAATAGAAACACAACCACAATGCACAACACTTTTTTCGTATACATGCCAAAAAACGCACAACTACTAGCTGGCTATACTTCAGTACAATAAAGTACTCAAATACCGTAAAAAAACAACAACAAAACGTGCAGTATTTTGGAAAAAATCGTCGCGCAGTTTGACAACGTGGGTACGTGTTTATAATTAAACAGTGCCTAAATAAATATAAAGGAGAAATATTGCAATACTCTTAGTCGGCGTTTTTTAGTCAAAGTTGCATATGGTTTCGATAATAATAATCGGTGTCGCTGTAATGCCGCTTTGCAGTTATTATTCTAAATAAAAATTTTGATTCCTTCTTAACCCAAAACTTGTTTTTATTTTTGACACGTACACCATATTATATTTTTCTCTGATTTATTTATTTACTGTGTATTTTATTAATAATAATAATCTAATTTATTACACTTGTTATGTCATAAGTATTATTAAAATTTAAATGCATATTTAAAACATCGTCAATTTTAGTTTCTTTTACTTCAATTTGTATGTATATTTTAATTGAAGTATAGCAGTAAAAACATTAAAAATAATGAAACGTTCAAGAAATTACTTACAAACGCAAGAACCTTCTAGAAGGCTGTTATCTATCTTCTAGAAGTTATAGCGAAAAGTGAGGAACGCTCGAGAAAGATTCGCCGATGTCTATAAATACGTAAGAAAGAAATCGTAGGTCAGTTATTGTCGAAACGCGAATGCAGCTGTATTAAGAAGATTATTAAGGTGAAGATAAATAGGTGATTAGCACGCGCGACGTTTTAAATAAATAACAGTGTACACCGAATCGAGTGAACGTGACTTATAGTGTAAACAAATCCGAGGACGTTGTCTTATCTTAAGTGTTATACAACGGTTATACATAAATTATAGTGTAAGTGTTTTTATTATTAGATTTAATTAGTTCGGTTAATTTAAAAGTATACATATTTCTATAATAAGTAAACGTAGTTTTAATCGTTTAAATAAATTAGTTTTTGAGTAATAAATTCGTTACAATAATTTTAAATAATCATTTTAGTTTTAAATTAATTGAAATAATGTATAGTACTGTGGCAACTGCGTCGGCGCTACGGTAAACAGAAGCTGTAGTAGCATACGGAAGTGAAAAATCGGCAGTCCGTAACAACCCGCCAAAAGCTACCGAGACAACTAACGAGTTTTAATTTTTGTTAAGTAGTTTCAATATTTATAGTTCTTGCTAGTTGAAGCTATTGTCAACTTTACAAAACCAAAAACCATTAAAAATCTACGACAATTTTTGGGAATAATTAATTTTTACCGTCGATTTATAAAGAATGCTGCTCAATCACAAGCCCCTTTACATCAATATCTCAAGAACAGTAAAAAGAACGACAAACGAGAAATTATTTGGACAGAAGAAGCAGAATTTGCATTTGAGGAATGTAAAAAGAAGCTGTCAGACGCAAAAATCAGAGAAAGCAACACCACGTCAACTTCGTCATTTAGATTTAATTGGTCAATTTTCAACAACGTTATTACACATTGCGGGTGATAATAACGTTATAGCCGATGCGTTATCACGCGTAAAGGAAATAACCATTCCTACCATTATCGCAACAGAAGAATTTGCACAAGAACAAAACAAGGACGAAGAGCTCAAGAATTTAGACAACACATCGTTAAAATTAGAAAAATTTTCCTTTATTGGTGAAGCAACACCTGTCTTATGTGATACTTCTCATTCAAAAATTCGACCGTACGTACCAAAATCGTTAAGGAATCGAATTTTCAAGATGTTTCATGATAAATCGCATCCCAGTGGACGTACAACAAGCAGATTAATTCGTGACCGGTTTGTGTGGTTTAACATGAACAAAAACATTTTATTATGGACGCGTAACTGTCTTGATTGCCAAAACTCAAAAGTGCATCGCCATACGAAGAGCCCACTTCAAGCATTTCCATTTCCTGAGCAGAGATTACAGCATGTACATATAGATATTATAAGACCTCTTCCCATTGTACAAAACTACCGTTACTGCTTGACATTAATTGATCGCTTTACAAAATGGCCAGAAGCAATTCCAATTTCGGAAATAACCGCTGAAACAGTAGCAGAAACGTTCGTTAAAGAATGGATTGCGCGCTATGGATGTCCCCATACAATAACAACGGATCAAGGTAGACAGTTCGAAGCAAAATTAATGCAAACTCTAACAAATTTAATGGGCATTCAAAGGAATCGCACTACAGCGTATAGACCGCAGAGCAATGGCATAGTAGAACGTTGGCATCGATCTTTAAAAGCTGCCTTAATGTGCCACAATACGAAAAACTGGGTAGAAGCTTTGCCCATGGTATTGTTAGGGTTACGAAGCGCTTTTAAAGAAGATATGCAATGCACAGCAGCAGAATTGTTATACGGCACACAATTACGGCTTCCTGGTGAATTTTTTGTAAACACAAAAACGAATGTCGACCCAACATCATTTGTCGGCAAACTGCAAGAACAAATGCAAGCATTGCGTCCTATGTCAACAAAACATCATGTGGTACCAAAAATTTTTATTCATCCTGCGCTTTCTACGTGCACATACGTTTTTTTACGCGACGACTCAGTACGACAGCCATTGCAAAGACCATATACTGGACCCTATAAAGTTATTTCGCGGACAAACAAAATTTTTAAAATTCAAATTCGTAACAGCAGCGTTAACGTAAGCATCGATCGCGTAAAACCAGCGTTTATTGCAGAGCCTGATGAAGCGACACCACCTACTGTTAGTAACGATAACGCTACAGGATTAGAACTTCAACCATTACCGCCGTCAGAAACAACTGTATTTGCGAAAATATCTGTAAAACAAACACGTTCAGGTAGACAAGTTCGTCAACCTTTACGCTTTTTGAAAAATGAAAGTGTTTCACTGGAAAGGGGGTGATGTGGCGACTGCGTCGGCGCTACGGTAAACAGAAGCTGTAGTAGCATACGGAAGTGAAAAATCGGCAGTCCGTAACAACCCGCCAAAAGCTACCGAGGCAACTAACGAGTTTTAATCTTTGTTAAGTAGTTTTAATATTTACAGTTCTTTGGTTCTCGTTAATTATAAGTAATTGTATATTCTGTTAATAAAACCTATAAAACTACAGTACTATATACATTTTATGTACTAGTAATTTGGTATATCTATCTAGATAATTACTTTTTTAAAATAAATTTACGTGCATTTAAATACTAAAGTAATAAAACCTACTTATTACATTATAAGAATACAGTCGACCGACGCATAAGAAGTTACAAAGAAGTAGATTAATATTTTAATAGATATTTTCCCAAATTTTATGACTGTCTTGGGGGGGGATCTATCCCCTTCATCCCCCCCCTCGTGGGTACGCCGCTGAACATCACACATAGATAAAAAATCGTTAGGTTAGGTTGGTAGGTTTATAGATTGGCAACACTATTGCATTTACTGTAACTAAATTTTTCTTACATACGTCACCAATGGCGCTAGTAAAATTTATGCGGGAATTTTAAAAAGAAAGGTTACTATATTCACAAATTCTTATTTTTTTAAAATAATTCTGTAAATATTAATAATTTTAAAAAACCATATTATACACTCAAAATACATAAGTTGTATAAAGCGGATTTTTCCAAATTATTAATATGTACAAAATTATTTTTAAAAAATAATGACGTGTAGTGCTTATAAGCAAAAAAAAAGAAAAAATACAATAATTATTAAATGCATTCTTTATTGTTATTATCTACAAATGACCATTCAACGTAATATCAATACAATAAGCCAAGAAATTGTTGAGAAGTTAATAATCTAAACAAAATTGATTAAACTAATTGTTTATTTGCATTAATGCGATCCTTCTTTTTTTTATTTTTTGCATATTTAATCATGGCCATTTCTTTAATTTTATCATTTATCTTTCTACAATCTAAACCTTTTAGTATTATATTTACATTTTTTACCCACCAATAAATCCAAAATTCAGAAAATAATTGTACAAATAATTGGTATAAATTATGATCAGTACACTCGTTATACAAGTTACTTACATGTACATGTAATTTATTAATTAAATTTTTGTGTATACCTTGTAAATGACATATGTTTGGTAAATAAGTATGCAAAACATCAGTACAGTCATTAAACAGTTTCATGAAGTTTGTTGTTGGTTTAAGCAACACGTTTCTTCTATATTCGCATGCAACAGTAAAATTATAATCAGATCCTTCAGTTATTAAAACCGTTTTACAAGTTTTACAATAAGTAATTGACTTCAAAAGTTTTTTACCCATGTACCCTGCGATATAAGAACCAATTTGCGATTGTCCCTATTGAATAACTTCAACTACGGGAGACGTTGATGCTACAGCACACAATGATGACACTACAGAGTCTTGAGAAGTAGAACCTGTAACATAACAGAATATTCGTTACAAATAAAAGAAAACTGCTCACAAATAAACAATTACAACTACCTGCATACAATTATTATAATTATATTACTTACGTATTACGTATATCATTTATGTTAGATATAACATTTTTATTTTAAAATGTAATATATTCTTAGCATAAAATTATTGTATAAATCTGATTTAATTAACTGTGCTGTTACAAGTAAGAATGCGGATATAACATTTGTACACACCGTAGACTAAAAGAGTAGCTTTACTCCCTCATTTCGTGGACTAAAGTACAACATTTATTCCCTCAGGGAATAACAAAAATTACCTACCATGTGAAGCAGTCGTTGATGTTTGTAGTGTAGAACCATGTAGGTATAAATCAGGAACACTTCCATATTTTAAATTGGTTCGATTATGGTTCGAAATAAATTTTTCGTCCTCGGAAAAATGCTTATCACATATTTGATAACCTCTTCGAATTTTCGCCATGCCTCCAACTAATAGATCCTGCCGCCCAATAGCATTAATCCATGCCCTACATAACTATAAGGAAAAAGCAAACGTCAAGTATTACATTGCAATCAATACAATAACTTACCGCTTCATCTTTCGGAAATGCATGCATTCGGCAGGTTTTGCTTGTTGAAGCACATGTCTGCACACAACAAGAATACACCATCATAAAAGGGTACAGTTTTAAAACTACACTAAAGAAAAGTCAGATAAATTACAATCTATCAATTTTTAAGTTCAATCACCTTTAACACTACACACTAAATGAAAGCTCGAAAACATTCACATTTAAAAAAAAACACATTCACTATTACAAAATATAATTGTAGGTCATAGAAATAGTGTAAAATGTACTCACACAAACGTGCTCATTAGGCATTCCATATCACGTGACCTCGGCCATTTAAAAATGGTGGTCGTTGGACAAACAAACCTGTTGTTGTCATAAGTTTATTATTGTAACCATTGTTGTGGCCTTAAATACGCAAATATTAAACAATGGAAGGCTAATCCAAGTATTGTATGGATTAACTACAACATCAGAGAGACGTTGGGACACATTATTTGCAAGAAATATCGGCAATTAACGCTAAGAATCTTTTTTTTGCTGAATGACAACTCGAGTTCTTATCTGGAACATGTTCCAGATGTAATTAGCATGGATATTATTTAACGTAGCTACTATATATGAAGGAGCAAACGAAGATTTACAAAATACATGAATTTTCATAGCAAAAACATAATGCATTGCAGCAACAAAACGAGTGATATAAACAATATTGAAAATCAGAAAACATTTTTAGTTTTTAAATTATGTTTACTCATAGAAGTGAAGGGTATTGAACAAAGTAAATTTGTGCACTTATTTTACAACTGAAATGTGTAAAAAAAATTTTTCATTTATTGTAATTGTATTTTAAGATTATCTTCAGACTTTCTCGTTTGTAATCGTATTTTATTATCCAGTGGTTCTATTTAGATTAGTTACGACTAAAAGGAAAATACCATTTTATGTATGTATTACTGCAATAAACTAAGATACAAATATGTAAAACTTTATTCACATTAAATGATTGACAAAAAATATTTGTATTTTACAAAAAAAAAGGTTATAGGAAGAAAAATCACTTATACCTCTATAAATACTTTGTGCAATTAAAGAATTCAAAGTACAGTAGAAATCATTTAGTAAACAGTTGGTCAAATAAAAATTTTTACAAAAGAAAAATTCCGAGTTTGGTTATAAGTCAATAAGGTAATAAGATAAATCATTTAGTAAGTTGAATTCGGTTTGAAATAATTTTGAAGGTACTAAAGACCTTCAAAGTTCCATTTTTTTCGAGTACAGAAAGTATTCATTAGATTTGTAACAAAAATTCTTCATTTTGTTGTATTTCACCGCAGTTGTTTTACTCCTCATATTCAGTCTGAACAAAACACAGCATCTGTTGCATCAAAATTTATCTTTCCGAGACTTTTTTAATGTAAATGCTCTACCTTAAAAATAACTAAAATTAACTTGTACATAGTTTCAATGCTTATTACTTACTTTTTCAAAATACTACAGACATCTATGCTTTTGTAAAGTCTTCATCTGCTCCTGCATATAGTACGTATGCATAAACACTAAATACACTACAATATCCATGCTAATTACTTAAGCAACATCTTCCAAATCAGAACTCAAGTTGTCGACATTCAGCAAAAAAGAATCCTTAAGTGTTAGTTATTTATATTTCATGTAAATGATGTGTCCCAACGTCTCTTTGTTGTTGTAGTTAATTCATACAATACTTGGATTAGCCTTACATTGTTTAATATTTGCGTATTTAACGCCACAACAATAATTACAATAATAAACTTATGACAATAACAAGTTTGTTTGTCCAACGACGCCATATTGAATTCGATTTGACAGTTCATTGGAATGCCTAATTTACACGTTCGAGATGGTTATGTCTTGGTTTCTTGGTTATGTCAGTTATGTCAACGCGGTAAACCTGATCAAGGAAATTATTAAGAAGTGAACATGCCATGACATCACATATACGTACACGTATGTGTGTTTTAAACGTACATAAACAACATTGAATAAACAAATAATGTAGACGTTTATTAAACGTCGCGTTTGCGATGTTACAGTCAGTGTTGTGCATAGATAATTAAATTTTTATCTAGATGAGATAATAGATAATTTCCAATTTTTTTATCTAGATAACGATTTAGATAAAAGTTGAAGAATTTATCTAGATAATAGATAAGATAATCTATAATTTACGTAGATAATACGATAGATGATTCAAATAAGTACAAACAGGTAATAATAAATTGTTACCATTTAATTATCATCATCATCAATACTAATCCATTGTTTATTAAATTAACTAATTAAAAAACTGAAAGACAAATTGAAAAAAAAATAATTATCGAAAAAAACATGACAGAAATTTGATTGATTTATTGACCTACTATTGCAAAATATAAAACAAATTTCTTAATACAATATGGTCATTTCAAAATTTTTATTGCTAAGCAAAACTTACACTATTAGGAATGAGGACTATAAAGTCTTTCAATTAGCGCCGAAATTGATATGTTTAATCAATAACTTTTTCACAAATGGAGAAGTGTCTAGTAAACTTAATTAGTTTTCCTTTGTAACAGTTAGGAAAAATCTGGCTTTGATATCGACGTCAGTTTGAACCTTTAAGATTAAAAAATTATCGCTCATAGCCGTTAATCACACTCCCTGAATTATTGCTTTTTCTTTTTAAATTTAAGTTTATTATTTGTAGTTCGATATTTTAAGCATATTTTTCACAAAAAACCAACTAATCCTCAAAAATTTTTTATATTTTAAATTTTGAGCAGCTTACATCAGCGATTACTTAAAGGATTACCTTTATTGTCTTTTAAAAAAACGCAAGCCGTTTTGTTTCTTCTAAAAAATTTGGGTTATTTTAAACAGTTTATGCTCTGCTCGGTACTTTTTGTAATTGTAAGTGCAACAAATCCAAATGTAAAAAAAGCATTTTTGCTTTGCAGTTTTGTTAATTATATTTGACAGTTTGTCAGTAATTGTACTCATATGATAATTTACATCATAGATCTATATAGGAGCGTTTTTATTGTACGCGGTCTACATTAGGATCTTATTGCGACTTTAATTTAACGTACTTACTCAACAAGTTGATTTAAAGAGTAAGCTAAAAGTTCCATGACTTAAATAGTCTTCTAAAAGAACTCTAAATCACGTGTATCGAGGTTTGTCACTTTCAACTTCTCAATAAGTCATGAATTTTCTCTTTTTTAATCAAGCATTTTTTTAATTTGGGCATAGTTTTGCTGTGTAGGCACTTCAACTAATTAAATTTTCAAAACTACAGAATTAGTAGCTGTTAATCTCAATGTTTAAATCGTGCGAGATAATGTATTGAATAAATGTACGTATATCAAAAAGCTTATTATTGTTTCTAAAGACGATAAGATACTTATCGCAAGCAATTGGTTCAGTTTCAAAAAGTAATTTAAGTTGTGTTTTTGTTTATATCTCGTATTGCATGTATTCACGCTCAAAGTCATGTGACTCTAGTTTTTGTCAGCAGAAGAGCTGCAAAAATGCGAAACATCTACGGCGATTATTTATCAGGTTTTAGCGATCTGGACCGTATTACATTACCACAGACATTACAAACAATATTATGTTTGTAAATATACAAATTACAAAACAACAAATGCAAACAAAAAAATGTATGTTACTTTAAAAAAATCATCTAGATAATTTCATAATAGATAATCGAAAGATCATCTAAGATAATCATCTAGATAATGTTCAATACTTTTATCTAGATAAGAAAAAAGATGATCAAAAATTATCTAGATGAATTATCTATATAATTTCATCTAGATAATGCACAACACTGGTAACAGTGCAGACGTTATTGGCGCGAACATTTTTGTTTTTGCGATGTTAACATAATGTTAATAGAACGAAATTGCTAACGTCGCAGTGTGTAACTGGCTGATGTTGCTGAGATGTTAGTGGGATAAATTTTTGCATAGTGGGATGTATTGAATTACAAATCCAAAATGATTACAATTCTTCAATTTTTTATATATCGGCCAACTATACATTTTATATTATTTAAAAATTGGTGGTCAACTCCACCTATAATTCTATATAATAATTTTATATTATACAAATACTAACAGCAATACAAGTAAACACTGTTGTCGATAGTGTAACGAATTTATTACTTAAAAACTAATTTATTTAAACGATTAAAACTACGTTTACTTATTATAGAAATATGTATACTTTTAAATTAACCGAACTAATTAAATCTAATAATAAAAACACTTACACTATAATTTATGTATAACCGTTGTATAACACTTAAGATAAGATAAGATAACGTCCTCGGATTTGTTTACACTATTTATCACATACACGATTATTCTCGATTTATATATGTAGACACACACGTGCTAACGATTTATTTTCACTTGATAATCTTCTTAATACAGCTGCATTCGCGTTTCGACAATAACTGCACTACGATTTCTTTCTTACGTATTTATAGACATCGGCGAATCTTTCTCGAGCGTTCCTCACTTTTCGCTATAACTTCTAGAAGATAGATAACAGCCTTCTAGAAGGTTCTTGCGTTTGTAAGTAATTTCTTGAACGTTTCAATAGAAAACAGTACCGTTTCAATGCAAACTGATGCAAACGTACAAAAACAAAACCTATGTAGACTAATTTGAATGCTCGTCATTTTTAAAGATTTGTTTGAAAATGTTAACTGAAGTTTGCTCAGTGGGCTTTTCCACCAATGTTATTATGTTACTTTGTTATTTAAGAAACGACACACTAAGTGAAATTAGTAAAGTTGAGCAGAATTTGAAAATAATTTAGTTATTTTAATATTCTTCTTGTAATCTTAAACTTTTAAAATAGTTTTAAGAAACACATGCAATGTTTTCAAATTATATAATTCTGTAGCTAAAATCGATTTGCAAAATTATTCAATTTTTAGTAGGTTACTAAAAACTTGGTATGATATGTTCAGCACATAGTTCAACAGCGCGATTTTCCTAAAGTGTTCACAATTAATGTATAATAAAATCATTATTCTATTTTTTCCAAACTTTTGGCAATGTTTCCTTCTTTCATATTTTATTTTTTTGATTATCTTTTCCTTTCTAATTTCAATCATTGGTTTTGGGTTGCTTTTTTATTAATTGACCTATATTTCGTAAATAGTATTTCATTCTTTAATATTATTTTTGTAATAGCTTCTCAGATTATTGTTCTCCGATCCGTTCTGTTTCTAGTACAAGTCTTGTATTGTTCGATCTAATAGTTTTCCTCATTCTACTGTACCTATAATATATTCCACCATTTTCTTTTTTTATTATTTTAATTTTACCATTTACTAGATTGGTGTACCTTTAATAGTTTTGCAAGCATCAAAAATCCACAATTAGTATAAGAACTATAAAGTTTTTTTATCAAAAATTTCTAAAATAGACACAATAAGCTATTGATTATATAATAAAACAAATTTTATTTACACATTATATTAAAACGAATTCAATAAATATTACATTAAAATAACCTTTAAAATAGCCTAAAATAATTTTTTCTTTCTTTCTACCCCTTTTAGACTAGGACTTATATTAGAAGATAGACGAAGTTTCTTAATAACAGTAGGAGTTCCATCATCAGCTTTTCTTTTATTCTACATGATAATTAAAATAGAATATGATAAACTACTAAGATGTTAACATACACTTTCTAAGTTTTCATCATCCAACGAAGTAGATGTTTGAAATACTATCTTTGTTGAAGTCTTTATAACAGTTGTTGTATTATTTACTTTAGTTATACCAGCTAAACGCGTTAAAAAGTTATCAGACCGTGCTAAGAAAGATCCTCTTGCATTCTAAAACAAAAAGTTATTCATTTAATTCAGCTGATTAAATTTAAACTGGAAACATCCAATATAAGTACCATCAGTGTTGATGAACTTTTGAACGTTTCTGAAGTAGAAGGAATAGTTTTATCTTTATCAGAGTGAGTACTAGTCTTTGATAAACTTCGCTGAAGTACTTCCTGTCCTATTCTTACAACTTGACTGTTACTATCAGACAGAATGCAGTTAATATTATCATCATCCAGTTTGTCTTGTTGCTACCAGGAAACGATTAAATAATAATTATTGACAACAGATTTTATCTTACACTTTTTAAAAACATTTCTCTTTGATGTCTCACTCTCCTCCATTGTTCTTCACTTTCATCTTCATCTAAATATACTTCATCACCATTCACTGGTCCATTGTCATCATTTGCATTATCATCTAAAATGTTAATTTGTACAAGCAAGATGTATATTACTAAAGTACACTTACCAATATTTTTCCATCTAAATTGTCTCTGTCTTCCTGTTCCATGCAGTTCACCATCTTCCAAAAGCAATTCCTGCAAAATCTTGATTTCCCTATTGTCTTGATCAAGAACATTTCGCCTAAAAATATTTTATTACTAGCCCGTTATTCAGTTAATTTGAACGCACATATGAATTTTTTCTAAGTCATTTCTAATCTTATCCTCGTCAAAAACTTCGTCGTCGCCCTGTTCTTTTTCCAATTGGTCTAAATCTCTTTCGTCTTCATCTGCACTATCCCAATCGGATTCACTAAGTTCAGCTTCCTTTTCAAAAAATTCGCTGGGTTTATAAAGCTCCTTCGGTACTAAAATTAGTAAAAATTGGTTCACCTGTTTTCGATTTTGAAAGTGCACTTACCCTCAATTTCGTTCTCTTCTGAATCATAACCGATTTCTCTATTAGTATCATCGTCTGAGAATTCATCATCACTTAAATCAATTTCTTCGTAATTTTCCGATTCTTCTTCTTCTTCATACGCAGATTCGTCATCTACAATTCCATTAAAAATTTATATTAAATTTCGTTATTAGCTTACCAGAAAAAGTCAATTTTTTATGTTTATTTTGTTTGATTTTAGGATTGCTTTCTGTATTTTCATCATCTGAATCGAATACTAATCTTCCTCCTCCTTTTATTTCACTGTTGCTATTGTTAATACTTGATGTGTAAATTGTTGTTGAAATAGGCGATTCAAATTTTTTTTTGAATTTCTCTAATTCTTCTTCATCCAAAAGCTGCGAAATTAACCTATCTTCGTCTAAATATTTCGATTGAGAATTAGAATTTGTGTGAGGAATGAAATCAGTAATAGTTTCATCGTTATTGTCTTCAGTTTGCACGTTGTCTTTATTGATCAATGAATGATTAATGTCGTAACCAGTGCTTTCGTTTGTTAATCCTGCAAATGAACCTGAGCATATGCTCAAAAAATCTTGAGTACAAAGTTCAGGTTTTTTTAGAACATCGCACTCTTCGACATTGGTGTTAGAAAACTCTCCTGAGCATAGTCCAATTAGTTCTTGCGTATTTGTCTACAAAGAAGTGGTAATATAAAGATATCGCAAGAATACAAGATATACTTCGGTTTGAAAATCACTAGAATCAGCAAATAATTTTTGTTTTGCCGTCGGAGTGTTTACAGGTGATGGTAAAGGAAATGGAAATGGCGATGTTGGTGACTCATGTAAAAACTAAAAAACATTTATTTGTAAATTATATTACACAGCCATGATTGTAAATCTTACTTTAGACCCTGAATTTAATCCTTGAAGTCCTGATAATTGTGTTATTGGTGTATGAAAAGTGATATCTGATTTAGACTGCGTCATCTCCCTACGAGGTGTCTTGTCTGGTCTTTGTTGGTATGGTGGTATACTAATGTCGTCGTCTTCATCATCAACTGCAAACAGTTACTCCCACATATACAATATTTTCATTAATAACGGTATTTATCCTTACAAGATCGCGTGCTAGCGGTGCTAATATTTTCAATATCCACTGCAAGAGGAACCAAATCGTCTTCGTCAGAATCCTCTGTGAAAGCTTTTAATATTCTTTTTAATGATTTGTCTGGCTTATCTTTATGAATAAGCTCGCTAGCCGTGGAGTTATTGCCATCTTGTGCTATAGAGTCAGAGTCATATACGATATCAACGTTCTCTGTGACTCCATCGTTCCTTTCAGTTTCTTCAGTATGGTTACTGTCTTCAGCCTAAAGTATAATTAACACAAATTTAAAGCTATTCACAAAAATTATTAGTACAATATGATTGGGTGTTCTTTCTATAATAGAATATATAAAAAACTCTGGAATTGAAGTAAGAAATTTTTTAAATCAGGAATATTCTCAACGATAGATTGGAAGAGGGGGGCCCATAAACTAGCCACCCCAATCCCCTGATATAACCAAACCTGATTTCTTTCTATAAGGATATCTGAATAAACGGGTATACAAAGAACAGCATACAACTGTTGCCGATATAAGAAACAGGATACGTGAAGCTTTTAGAACAATCACCCCTGAAAAAACATTAACAGAAATTGTTTGCAAAATAATGGTGGATTATTTGAAGTCACTTTGAATTAATGTTTTGTGTTTTTTTATGTGAGTTGATTTATACATTAATTTTATACTTGTAATAATTGAATATTGGATGCAAATAGCGTTTTTTTTTGGTTTATTTTAATTTTGCTGGGATAGAGAAAAACGAGATAATTCAAACTAAGATAATAATCCCCGAAACTACTACCTTCAGGTATGTTTAAGAAAAATCAAAGTAAACTTAATAGGGAGTTTATTCATAAAAAATATACTGGGTATTCCATTTAAAAAAATCGAGTTTCGATAATTTTCCTGTTGTCAAATAAAAACCAATACGGCGCTTTCACAACAAATTTACTTTAAAATTAACATATCAATCAATAAAACGCTTTTTCGTTTATGACAATTTCAAGTTTCGTCGCTCTGCTGGTAACGATTCAATAGTTTTTATAGTGAATGTTAATTACGACGAAAATCTTCAATTATATTTTTTTCCTTTTAAACGAGTGGACTTAAGTCGGAAAAAGTCTTAACAAAGTTGACCCAAATTTAAATATAGATTTCGAAAGTCCTGTACACAAGAAATTGAGACCCCGCGAGACTTAAAAGTTGTAAATGAGCAACATCTGAACAAAAAATATATCTTAACTTTTTCTCATAAGATTATTAGTTAATATGGAAGAAAGAAGGGTAAGTGGACAATCCTGTATATGCTTCCTTTTTAGAATATATTGTTAGTGTTCTACAGAAAATAAGTGTAAAGGGCGATGTAGACCAGGGTGATGGTCGGTTTATGCAGCTTCTTTTAATTTAACTTTGATTTTACTTTAATTAACAGAAATTTTCACGTTCATGCAAAAAATTTATAATTATATTTTTGACGCTTGCGCAATTATATATAGTACATTGAATAAATAATATGGGTTGGTATGATCGTCGATCTATGTTGTCTGTTTAAAAGTGAACCTGACTAAACAGTTGTTTTTTATCAATTACATAAAGTGCATTTGATACACAATAAAACACCAGTAATCACCATAATCGCAAATAGTAATTTGATGGCCTTTATTTTAAACAATACAAAAAGAGTTTATTAAACGTAAAAACATAAAAAATGAACTTCACACGTATATCGCCATTACTCATTACAATCTCTACAACAACTATACTCCTTCTTCTGTCGCTTCCTTTCGCTCATGCGCACTTTACTCGTCTCCAATCCATCTAACGGCACGTCGGAGCGGCCTTGACACGACAGTTCGGCCCTTCCTGACTCTTCATCGTCCTCGATGATGGGATCTATCGGTACGTCGGTGTTAGCTTCAGCTTGTTCATTGTTTTCGTCATCTTTCGTACCATCACTGTCATCTCGATATGAATACAATTTGAGTCTTTCCGGTGGTAAAACACTTATACGGTTTTTGCGTTACGCGATGACCGGGTATGTCACTCACTACGTATCTGTCTTTATCGAGAACAGTTTCAACACGATAAGGTCCCAAAAAAACGTTTCGACATTTTCGCGGATCCGTCTTGCGCGCTCGGCACTTTTTTTACCATAACTAAATCGTTTACATTATAACCGATGGGGTTGCGCCTATTTTTGTTATAACGAATACCTTCCGATACTTGCGCTCGTTTGATATTGTCACTAGTCCTGGGTTGTTGTATTGATATATCGATACGTCGGGCGTATCGATACGCCGATACAAACCACAAGCTCGTATCGATATATCGAAATATCGATACGTATCGATATTTCGATACGTATCGATATACCGATACGTTTGCATATTTCGATACGTATCGATATTTCGATACATATCGATATTTTGATACGTATCGATATTCCGATACATGTCGATATTTCGATACGTATCGATATTTCGATACGTAAAGAATCCATGTTTGCCTCAAATGTTATGGTAATTGGTAAAGGTTATTATAAAAAAAAACAGAAATCAAAACCATACTACTACACAGATACATTGATATTTAGACACGTATTGGGTATACCGATTACCGATATATGTCGATATTTCGATACGTATCGATACTCCGGTACGTATCGATACTCCGATACGTATCGATATTTCGATACGTATCGATATTCGATACACAAAATTGCGTATCGCCCCGCACTAATTGTCACTCGCTGTCTCACGGTTTTGTTCGCGTACCACTATGTGTTGCTGAAGTACTTCGTCTGTTTTTAAAGTTTCTTCCAGAATGTCATTTGTATTCCTGATTTTTATTCCCAACAATAATTCTGCAGGCGACATCTTGGTGGTCGTTTGCTTAGTTCCATTAATTGAAACTTGAATCTTTGATAATGTTTCATCCCGCATTTCAATATTTTCCATTTCCTTAAGTATTGCAGACATGATCGTAGCATTATACCTTTCTATTTGACCGTTTGCTTTAGGAGTTTGTACTGCGTTCCGCACTAATTTAATGTTTTGCTCATTACAGAAGTTATTAAATAACTCGCTAGTGAAGGCAGTTCCTCTATCTGATATTATTCGTTTTGGCACTCCACAAATTTTAAAAATACCTTTTAACTTTTTTAACACTTCGTCCGTAGTCGTACTTTTGACAGGTTCCAAAAATAAAAATTTTGTAAATGCATCAATGATACATAAAATATGCTTATTTCCGTTTCGCGATTTTTCCAAAGGACCTAGGTGATCAATATGTAGCGTTTCCTACGGTCTATTGCCTTTGTCGATAGAATGCAATAGGCCTTCTTTCATTCCTTTCTTATAATTGTATTCCATACACTTGATGCACATTTTTAAACATTTATTTACATACTTTTTCATATTTCGAAAGTAAAAGTGATTTTGCATTTCGTTATAAGTTTTTTCAATACCTACGTGAGAATATTTTTCATGGACACGTAACACCAATGTTTTTCGCATGCTTCGGGTTACCACAAAAAGTAATTTGTTATTAACATTTCTCATGACTTTGTCGTTTACAATTCATTGTTGAGCTGTCCAAGTAAAATTTGTTCCTTTAGTTTTTTAATTTCAGGATCAAGATCTTGTGCTAATTGAAGGTTTGTGTAAAGATGAGTATCTTCAACTTCCATTTCTTCCTTTTCTATAATGTTAACTTGTTCTTGTCGACTTAAAAAATCCACGTGTTGCATATATTCACTTTTCCTATGCTCAATTGTATATTCGTACTCTTCTAATTTCAAAAACCAACGATATATTCGTGAATTCATGTCTTTTTTCTGTAATGTTTGCTTTAACGCATTACAATCAGTAACAATCCGAAAATGTTTTCCTAGTAAAAATGGTCTGAATTGCTAACATTTCCAGCTCAAAGCTATGATACTTTGCTTCAGTGTCACTAGTTGTCGCACTAAAATAATATATGGGATGCATTTGATTGTCTTCAAATCTCTGCATTAATATTCCTCCATATCCAATACTACTTGCATCTGTGTGTAATTCGGTATAATTATCTGGGTTGAATATTCGTAAAACAGGCTCACTCATTAGATTAGTTTTCAGTGTTGCAATTGCATCTTCATGCTGCTTTTCTATCTTAAATTCGGAGTCCTTTATCAAAAGTGTTGTTAACGGTTTTGCTATGATAGAGTAACCTGGGATAAATCTTCTAAAATAGCTGGTTAATCCAAGAAAACCTCGTAACTGCTTTAAATTTTTAAGCATTTGGAATTCTTGAATAGCTTGAATTTTTCGATCGCTAGGTGTAATTTCTCCATTTTGTATTGAATACCCTAAATATTCAATTGTTGTCATTGCAATTTCGCATTTATCCATTCTCAATTTTAACCCAAATTTATGTAATCGATCTAAAACTCTAGACAAAACTTCTATATATTCTTCTAATGATTCTGTAGCTAGAAGGATATCATCTAAATAAATTTGTACTAACTGTTCTTTAATGAAATCGTTGAAAATAAAATTTATGAATTTTTGGAACACCAATGGGCCATTAGACAAACCAAAAAGCATCTTCAACCATTCATATTGTCCACTTGGAACTACAAATAAAGTAAATTTTACAGAATCTTCCGCTACCGGTACTTAGTGGAAAGCACTTTTTAAATCGAGAGCAGTATAATATTTGGATTTGCTTAAGTTGTTTAACAGATCATCTATATGTGGTAATGGAAATTGATCCTTGACAGTTTCTTCATTTAAACGACGGCAATCGCAGCAAAGTCTGAATTCGCCATTTCGCTTTTGAACCATCACAACAGGGCTTGAATACTCAGAATTACTGGGTCGAATAATTCCATCTTTTAATAGAGTACCAATAATTTCGTTGGCTGCTTGCATTTCTACACGTGCCATTCGTCGAGGGTTACATAAAATTATTTTTTTGCTTTTTAATTCAATGTGCAATTTTACACTTGATTCATCATTTACATTTACAGGAATCAAATTATTCAACTCACATTTTTCGTAATCTAGAATAATGGCTGTTATCCTTTTTTTATAGTCATACGGTATATCAGGATTAACATTAATTACTGGTTCAATTACATCGGATGTCAGTAAATGAATTTGTAACATTTCATAAAATGGATCGTCATCGTTAAACTTTGTAAATAATATTTTATTTGGAGTTATTGCACAATTTACTTTGCTTAAAAATTCTTGACATATAATAACATCATATTTCATTGAGTCATCTAGAACAATAACTGCTTTCATATCAAACATTTGTTCGTCGATTATAGTTGAAAATTCGGTGATTTTATTACACGTTATTTTTGAATTATTTAATCCGGATAGAATAATGCTTGAATTTTGTGTATCTAAATTTAATTCTTTAACGCATTTATCTTTGATTAAATTTAAACGACTGCCTGTATTAATAAGTGCAAAATATAATGTGTCACCAATCTGAATGTTTTTATTATACTTTGAAGTTGCAAGGTCAACGTTCATCATTTGTTGTTCTTGCTTAGGTGGCGAAAAATTTGTAATCTCTCTTCTTTCATTACATTGACGACTAATGTGTCCCGTTTTATTACATTTAAAACAAGTAATGTTTGTTTTAGTTTTCACCTCGGGTTTTGTTTCAGCATTTGTGGTTCCTTTTTAACAGTTCTCAAAGAGTCGTTCATTTCTACTTCGATTAATTTCTAATGCTAAGAGATCTTTTGTTGTTTTATGTCTCGCCGTTATCATTTGAGTTCGAATAGAAAAATTTTCGATTCCTTTTATGAGGTATGATAAAATTCCGGCTTCACTTAATTTTGCTTTCTTTCCTAAACATAATTTGTCGTGAAAGTAATCTGAAAACGTTTCATCTCTTGACCACTTTCGTGCACGGATTTTTTCCATTAAAACAGTAATATTGTCTACCGGTTCGAAAATTTCCTGTAACTCAGTTTGAATTTCACTCCATGACTTTTTGTACATGTCTGGGGTTGAATCATACCAGCGTTTGACATTTCCCGTGAATTTATTTTTTGCCATTACCTTAATCACGTTATTCGATAATTCGTACATTATTTGAATGTCATTTATACGTTGTATCCATACGGTAATATCTAGCCATTCATCCTCCTTCCCGCCAAACTTAGGAATTTGCGCCCCAATTTCACCGTATGGTATATTTAAACTCGAAAAAGTGGTATTTGCGCTTACCTTTTTACATTCTGTTTCCTGTCTGACCTTACGCAGTTCTTCATCTTTATCTTCTATAATCCGGACAAGCCTTTCGATCAAATTCATATCGAGACTTAGGGAACTTGTACTTGTAGAAGGCACGTTTGAAATTTCGTTGTCACACATGTTGGAATAACGAACACAGGAGTATCTATTAACGATCAGTACGTCGACCCGTAAACACAACACTCGTCGTTACCTTTTAGGTGGTGTAGAAAAAAAAACACAGGAATAATAAGCACAAAGCAGTCCGTCGCCACGCACTTTACATTCGTTCTTTTTTCTATCTCGCAATCGCCTAACCAACAACAACGCCAAACCGATACTCGAACACGTTCCTCGCTATCTCAATATCGATAATCCTATCTGATTCTGTGTGATCTCGTGTTATCCCACTTCTGAACTTTGATGGCCTTTATTTTAAACAATACAAAAAGAGTTTATTAAACGTAAAAACATAAAAAATGAACTTCACACGTATATCGCCATTACTCATTACAATCTCTACAACAACTATACTCCTTCTGTCGCTTCCTTTCGCTCATGCGCACTTTACTCGTCTCCATTCCATCTAACGGCACGTCGGAGCGGCCTTGACACGACAGTAATTTATTTACAAACACAAATTAAATGAAGCTGTGTGAACCAACCATTACAAACGAGCACAAACTCAATACGAGCTATATTATCATTACTCTATAGGAATCTATCAAATCAAGCAAAAACATAAAAAATTAAGAGAAGTAGCAGACTAATCTAGAGAATAGCGGTAAACTTAGAAAAACCCCCAGCTAAAGAAGCAAAAAACTGACATTAATTATAAGAAGCATCTTAAGTGGTATAATTTGCCCATCCTAGTGAAGAATATTCTACAATCTAGTCGTACACTGACATCTTTATTAATAGTAATTAAATACCCTATATTTATTATTAGTTTTTAAATTTGTGGTACAATTTTAAGCAAATTTAATAAGCAAAACATATGAGATTTAAAAAATCAAAATTTTTGTATGTCAAATATGCAAAACTTTACAGTATCACTCGTTAGAACATAGTTTAGTTTAACCAGTATCAAGAAATTGAGATGAAAGCTAGCATGATTTAAGAGATATTTTTTACTAGTCCTACAACTTTCGTATTTAAAAAAAATACAAGTCTTCAGAAATGGTTAATAAATAAAAAAATTGTTTATGCAAGTAATATTATAAATTTTACAAGGCATGAAAAAGTAAAATAAAATATATACCCTAGGTTTAAAAAAACGTGCTGGTGATTATTACTTAAAAACGGAGCATCCTGTATATCAGAAAATAATTTTAGTAACTATTTTTTATCTTATTTAATAAATAAACCTTCCAGTTTACTTTTCCAGAACGTTGAACTACCCCATATAGGGTTACGAAAAGTAGTCAAACAGCGTTTATATAAGCGACTCAGATTGAATATTCAATTGAGAACGGTAATTATACAAACTTCTATAAGAAGTATAGATAAACTAGATATTAAAATGACTAAAAAAGGATAACGTATTATAGTAGCAATGTTGTCTTTTAAAATTAATTAATAAATAATACTTAAATAAGTAGCGAGCTCTTGTTTCTTGAAACCGAACTTATGAATACTTTTACGAAGTCGAACTATAGTCAAACTATTATTCTTTTAAATTAAACCTATTGTTCAACACTATTTTACATAATCTAAACAAAAAAAATTGAGTAAATAAACTTGAATAATAAAAAATAAAATATTTGATATAACATTGTACATAATTATTACTAGAATTATAAGCTTTTTGACTATTAGTTTGAATATTACAGATAATTCTTCCAAGAGTTTAGAAATTCCTGAAGTCTTTTGGGTTTCAGTTAATACAGTTTTATCCAAAATTGTTGTCAATTGCACTTCCATTGAAATTTTTATTTCTGGAAAACGACAAAGTATAGAGTCTAACAATGCCTTGACAAATTTTCCTGCTATACTTTGCTATCCTCTTTCACTAAAAGCTTCGCATTTTTTTTACACAAAATAGAAATAGCAATACCATTGAAAGTGTCATATACGAGTTTCCACAAGCTTCACAAGTAGGATTTTCAATGTGTCATTATATTTCTAACACTTCATTAACAATTCGCCAATTCTGACCTGTCAGGTTGATCACATTTAAATCTAAAAGAACAGTTGACATTACAACTAACAATTCAAGCTTCTAAAGATTTCTGTATTCCACCTTGTGGAAACCGTAGTAACTGAACTATGCTTAAAATGTACTATGTCTGAATGTATGTGCAAATCAACTGCATTGTTTTCATTATTGAAACGTTCGCGAAGTTATTGTCAAATGAATGTTAAACATTCTAAAGACAGATAACAGAATTATATATTGAATTGAATCGAGATTTTATAGGTTTAAAATAAATAAGTGACTAACGCGAGTGAAGATAACTAATTAAAGTGCCGGTGCTAGTAAAACATAAATACGTCGCAAACGTGTTAACATAAACAAGTATCAGTTTTAAATAACATTAAAAAGTGCGGACTAGTGATAGTAATATATAAATTAGTGTAATTGTTGCTCTTAAATTTCGTTAGATTTAATTAATTACGTGTAAATAATTTAGATTTTAGATTCCGTTACATTATTTACTATTAGTGGTAAGTGATAATTTAATGTTGCGGCCATTATCAGTGATAAAATACATTGAGAATTAATCTATGGTATATTCCATTGTTCAAATAAGTTGTTTAAGTTCAAATTAATTGTCTTTGCAGTATAACTGAATTTGGTCTAAAGTGTTGCTAATAGTATTTTCATATGTCAATGTCAAAAAACATTGTTCTTCTTGGCATACTGCATCTTGGTTCTGCTTTAATACTGATAATGTTTTACATAATAGCATTATCAAAAAAAAGTTTGTTTAGTTTATTGTACTTTAACTAATGTGAATTCAGTTTCTCTTACGGAAACATTCCGTTTTTCTTTATATTTGGTGTAATGCTGTTTTATATGTACATGATTTTTTATATTTAAATCAAAATGTCTTGATAATGTTGTGGTGCCAGTTGCTTTCCGCTTCTATTTCACTTATCTTCTTAAAGTAACGTCAAACTTCATATTATTTCATACCAAAATGTAAATTTTCACAATGATACATTTCCTACTCATTAAAGTAAGTACATAATCAGCTCACTTTAAAACATTTACAGAAAGCAGTCGTCACAAACAAACTGGATTTCGCTCGAGCTGTAAAAAACAAATCAAGATCACCATTTTGATTAGGTTTTTGAGCAGTTGTATTTTCGTTTTATTGTATTACGTATTTTAAATTTTTAATAGTATTCGTAGGGAATCATTCCGCCTGCACTTCTGCACGAAACGATTTTTTCAAAAAGCAACTTTATTTTTATACGCTCTCAAGGAATGCAAGGGTTTGACAAACTTATTAAAAACCAGTAACAACCCAAAAAAGGCTAAAAATTGTAGATGCTTAACACTGTTGTCGCCAATTGCAATAGATGAAAATGTGGATTATATAGAATTAATCCAGTGTATATTGGCCTTGTGTATTGGCTACAGTTTGGTATCAGTTTAACAAATAGCTTACGTTAATTGTTTGTTTATAACTTTAGTCAATTATATTCACGATATTCACTGATTGAGACATTTAAATCTAAAAATATATTACAATATTGCATGCTTTTTCCTTAATTAAAATTCATAAGCAAAATTTAAACTAACAAAAAACATAGAACTAACAATAATTTCAACAAGTACAACAATAATAATAGCAAGAGACAAATTGAAAAGATACTAAGTAGCAGATTTCAAAATCGTTTAAATTAAAACAATATGTTTTATATAATAAGAAGTTAAAAATATCTTTAAAATTGTTGCTTTTTTTATAGAAAGTGTAATTTTATCTTATATCAAATACACAATAAATAATAAATACAACGCTTTTAATCATTAGATTTAAACTTGCGCAAAAGACTTTTCTTTATAGTTATAGTTCTATAACGAAATTTTTATAATAATAAAAACAAGACACTTATATTTGTTGTTGTTTGCGCATTAATATATCAAGTTCGCTTTTATTTCAACCTATGTTTTCAATAACATAAAGTGAAAGCGAGAACAGCTGTGTGTAGGTTATGTGTGTGAAGGTTACAGTGTGGTTACGTTAACACGTAGAACATACGTTGAATATGTTTTCTTGTTCGTATCGCACATCTTCGGACGTCGTCGTGTCTTATGATAACGTTTGGTTCTCTGATTGGACCCGTTATTTTATAAAATACCTTAAGGATTTGTTCGTACCGTATGTTTCTTGAGATCGTTATAATTCTAACTATAAGAATGAGTTTTTACACGGTATAACCACAGTATAGAAACAATTCAGTAGTTTTACCAGGCAGACGGTACTATCATACTCGTATACGTTTTAGCCAGTACGCCAGTTCCTTTTCAGTATAAATATTTATATGTATAGTCGTTTTTAAACAGATTTTCCAATTACCAATAACGGTATTGGTATACAAAAATCCTTAATTACAATAAGCAGGCGCGGATCCGTGGGGGGAGGACAATTGACCTCCCGACTCACGACCGAAGCACTTTATTTTGACCATTTTCAAAATTTTTCAACTGTGTTTATTTCAAAAATATAGGTAAAATCACAAATCAATTGACCCCCCCCCCCAGCAAACAATCTTAGTAAAATAATGCAAAAATCGCCTCACCCCCCACCCAAAATAATTTTTATGTAAATTCACACAAAAATCGTCCCCCTGGCAATAACGACTTAATATCATAAAGATGACCTACACAAAATGTAGAAATAAAATGTTTGTACCTCATCATCAATAAATGCAGATTTTAGTTTATTAGAATTTGTTTCCTCCTTGAAATCACTGCTATCATCATTTTCTTCATCAGTAACATCACCGTCGGTAAATTCTTCCTCTGCATCAATATCCAGTATATTTTCTTCGTAATCACTTTTACCATCCAATTTTTCATCTAATATTAACAAAATAACCAAATTATTTAAAAATGAATCAACACATACCATCAGTTTTAGTAATTTCTTCAAAAGCCTGTTGCTTGTGTTTCCACAATTCTGTTCTTTGTTGTGCGATTTGTTCCTGTAGCTTACTTCTTAGCTTTTGAATTCTTAATCCGGGTTTATCTGTAGTATCTAGTGGTTCTTCTTTATCATCTACTGATACCAGAACAGTCTGATTGTGTATTTCTCCTCCGGATACATTTACAATGCTAGAAAACATATATTAAGGTATAGCCTAATATAAAATAGTGTCATACTCTAATTTTATTTTACTTTTTGGAACATGTTTAACCTCCACATGTTTTTTAAAACGTTCCATTAACTGAATAATAGCGTTGGGTTTAATAACACCTTCGTCAAGATCTATTTCATGGTCAGAATCGCCACTTAAACATGGTGTAAAGTTTCGAAGTTGTTTTAGTAGGTCTTGTTTAGATGCAGACGGCATGTCTGTGTGTGCATTCTCATCGTCGCTTTTTAAAAAATTGTGACGGTCGTTTCCTTGTTCTATACCTTTAAGTTCTGGAAGCTCTTCAATGCCATCTAGATTAAAATCAAAATCCATAGATTCTTCTAATGTATAAATAGATTCCTTTGGAATGCTAACTATAGAATGAATTATAATTTTGTTCTGCTTTGAGCTATCATTTTCCGTTGTATTTTCTAAAATACTTTCAGAATTTTCTTCATCTTCAACAAATAAACTGGGATTTTCTTGAATTTCCAAAATAGGAGATTTGTCATTTTCTATAGATTCTCTATCTGCACAAATTTCTTCAAACTGGTTTTCATTAATGGCATTGTCTTTATCATCCTTATTCGTACTATCATTATCTACATTATCTTCAACTACATGATTTGTTAATATGTTAACGTTATGCACAACCTCGTCGCTTTCGTTTAGATCAGATAATGGTAATTCCGATTCGTTGTTGTCACCTGTTTTTAATTCTGTAACCGTTTCTTCCTGAGTCGTAACACCTTCAAAACATTCAGTAACAATTTGTTTTTCGTCTGTACATATTTCCTCTTCAGATTCACTCTCAGATTTATAAAAATTTTGTAGTTCCTTTTCGCGTTCTTCCATTTTCTGCCTGTTAATAAATTTAAATATTCTGAATGGCATAAAATAGAGAAAAATACTTACGTAACCAGTTGCAATCTTTCTGTTGTCATTTTAATAGCAGCTGACGCAGGTATATCGTGATCACCTTTTATAACTGATAACCTGGGACGACTACTTAGAAACTCTTTTATTGAACGTTCTTTTGGCTTGTGATATGGCAAAGATACGGGAGTTTCTCTGAGCATTCGTTGTGATTCTGACTGGATTTCTTTTCGTTGTTTTATTGCATCTTTTGCAGTCATTTTCTGAAATATATGAATTTAGCAAATAGTAAACCTGTTCAAATAAGATTAGTTTACATAGTCATTAAAATTACTCTCCTTTTTATAATTTAGGCACAAAAAGTAGAAAGTCATGTCATTGAACTATACAAGCTGTTAATAATATCATACTAAGTTGCAATACCAAAAATGGCAGTTAGACTTCATTGAAAGAAACAACGTTTTTAAGTTCAAATTTTGATTTGGAGCCTCAGTTCCAGTTAATGGCGTTTTTTTGTTTTTCGGAAAATCGTCGTTGCTCCCTTATTTTAAGGAATATTTAAAAAATACAAAAATTTTCGGCATTTGCTTTCATTTCTCTAAAAATCTAAAACATTTGCATTTACAATTACTTTCTATTTTATCAAATAACAAAATTTTGAGCTATAAAAAATTGCAAAACAAGATATTTTGAAAACTATTAGATCGATTATTAAAAATAAACATTTATAAAATCCGTAAATATCTACCCTAACAAAATGTATGCAACATTTTTTCCAATCTGCCCAAAAAAAGTTGTTATTAAAATTGAATTAAGAGATAAATTTTAGCAAACTGCAACAATCATTTAAATCCAAATAGCCTTGCTGCTATTAGAAACAAGAGAGCTACTATTCTAAAGGGGATATTCGCTTTATACAAATTTCGTGTACCTACCGTCGATTGTTGTGCCACCTACAATTTTACAATGGAATTGTCGTCAAATTTATGAATCATTAACATTTTAATAACGTTTTAGAATAATTGCATTGGAAAAGGATACCCCTCTCAGTGTTCAAATTGCATTACAATAAAGGCGTCATGATTTGTAGTTGAAAATAATGCAACATGAAACTATAATGGAAAAAACTACAGCTTCTTAAAAGAATATGTGATGCCTGTTCCTTTTCGATTGCATTGTCCGATGCTTCTCATAGAAAGTTATGTCGGAATGCAATTCGAATTGGTAAGATTAAATATTTTGCTTTATACACATAACTGTTCATTGTAAACAGGAAGAAAAGAAAAATGTATACAAATCAAGAAACCCATTTCTTCAGTTTCAACTGTACAACATTGCTTCGAATAGGTGGTGTAGTATAGATATGAAAACCATGGAAACACACAAGGATAGTGAATGTAGAGGATTGCTCGATTTATTCTGGCGAGGTCATGTGACGAGCTAACGTCACGTGTAGACCTCGCTCTCTATACTTCTATTACAATTCGTATTACGATGCACGTTAAAAGACTTCTAAATAATTTAATTGTGTAAATTTGACAACTTTTGATTTAATGACAATAGTGTTCACAATCAAAATAATTTTTTAATTAATGAGTTTTGTTGATTGTTTTATAATTTCTTAAGAGTAAGAAAATACGTTTAAACCTCATAAAGCTTTATTTTTTTTTAGTTGAATGGAAGAAAACCTCCACGAAAAATTAATTTCGTTTGTTGATTGATACATTAATTTTTTATTCAAATATAAAAATAGTTTTGTCTGATTAATTTTTAACACATAAATTATTGTTGGAACAGCCTATTTCTTCAAAATTTTTCTCAGAGACAGAAAAAAATAATTTTTTATTTTATTTATATTAATCAATTGTATTTAAAAAAAAAATCATTCATTTGGTTCATAACTCGTGTGTGAAATTAGTGGAACGAAGCTAGTGTTAGGTTTCACCTTGTCAGCCATTTACAGCACCTAGTCAATTCATTTTTAATTGTAGAGGCCACTAAATCGGTACCTTTTGGAAACCTATGATGAAGTGAAGTATATGATACAAAATACATTTAAACGAAATATAATAAATCTAAGTACTACATTCTGAAAAAAAACGTATTCATTTTAATTATGAATTTTTATAATAAAGAATCACATATTTCTTGAATTTTAGATTTCATAACGTTAACATCTGTCGGTCACGAAACGAGAGGAGTTTACCAAAGCTTGAAAAACAGGTTGACTCAATCCTTATAGTTTTTAAATTTCTCTAAATGCAAGATCATCGTAATAAATACCTACTAAATCTGCAAATTTGAAATGTTTTGTAAAGACGTATATCAGTTTACCTACTAAGAAATATTAATTATTTTAACAAAAAAAAAACGAAATACCTAGCATGAGAAATGCAGTTATTACACTTGTTATTGGGGTACAATGATTAATTAGTTCTTGATTTTAAATAAAGTTTATAAACAAATGCCGCCTCTGAGACACTTTATTATCGCTTGTTATGATTAGATAAATAAAACATTCGGATTCATTCACATGATTCTTTTTTCTTTTATACTAGGTAATTCAAACTGATTTTACTTTCCGTTACTCAAGCGTTTACCTTTTAGTTCGTAGTTAAAAGATCGCACTGTGCACATATTGACTAGTTATCATTTAATTCTTTTGCCAGTTTTTGTTATCAAAATTATTATAGTGAAAAAGGTTACGTTATAGAATTTTCTGCATAGTAAAATGGTTAAACATAAAATCACTGCCATCAATTGCTTAAACTGTATACATTTTTAAAATGGCGACCATTTAAAAACTGACCTTGATTTTCCGGAAAACTGCACGATATAACTATTGATTACGATTCTCATGAAAAAAATTTACAAGAACCATGTTTAAGATTTTTCGAAATTCATTTTAATTTAAAAGTTATAAAGATTTAAAAACTGGTCGCGACGAATAACTTATCTGCCTTCGTTTTAAACAATCAAGTTGCATTGATTAGGAACAAAAGAAATTATTACAAATAATTGTTGTTTTGTTTAATTTGTGATAGTTTCTCTGTAATAATGAACGGTTTTAGTAGTATGTATTGAATATGTTGATATGCATTTAGTATTTAGAGAAACTGAAAAAAATGTAGAAGGGCGCCGAGGATTTACAGGAAAAGATTTTCAGATAGGTGTCCCCACCACAGTAAGTTTTTATCAGTGCATAATCGTTTACTTGAAACTGGCAGTATTGAACCACATCGTGAAGGCAACAATACTATACAAGAACGCCAGCCTTTGAGAAAGAAGTTTTAGATCGTGTAGAGGATATTCCATCTATTAGCACTAGATGATTAAGAAGAACCATGAGTTGCGGTCATATCACCGTTTGGAGAGTTTTGCACGAACAACTATTATAAGTGGAAGAATTATTATCCGATAATTATCCACCTAGAGTGAACTACTGCCGTTGTATACTTAGGCGACTTTGTGTCTAGCTAGTTTTACACAGAAGATACTTTTCACTATCGAAGTGACGTTCACAAGAGAAGGTATTTTTAATGGCCGAAATTCTCACGTTTGGACCGAAGAAAATCACGCAATGCAGATTTGCAGCTACCAACGTCGATTTTTCATAAATGCATGGGCTGGAATAATAGGTGAATATGTCATAGGTGCTTTCATATTCCCAGATCGATTGAATAGCAAAAACTATAGACTACTCTTAGCAAACAGGCTGGTTGAACTGCTTAAAGACCTTCCCTTAGATGTAAGAATTAGAATGTGGTTTCAACATGACGGAGCCCCCTGTCATTTCAGCAGACAAGTTAGAACATGTCTTAATAAAATGTTTCCAAATAAATGGATTGGCAGAGGAGGTCCAATAAATTGGCCAGCGAGACCCCAGATTTATCTCTTTTAGATTTCTTTTTTGGGAACGTACGAAATTCTTAGTGTATAAAACACCAGTTCGGTGAAAGATCTAGTCGCTCGCGTGGTCGCAGTAGGTCACGAAGTAAAAGAAAAATCCGATATTCCAACTAAAGTAACCGAGCAAAATGTTAAGCGTTGTCAAATGTGTCTACGAGAAAAAGGTGCACAATTTAACATTTATTATAAATTTTAAGAAAAAATTATGAACTATTTGTAACCATTTGCTTTGTTTTTAACCAACGTGAAAAATTGTAATTTTTTTAATGAAATTCTTAACGAATACTTTGAAAATCCATCTTGCAGTTTTCCAGAAAATCAAGGTCAAAGTTTTTAAATGGTCACCATTTTGAAAATAATCAATAAAGAATAAAAAATAATACAAAAACAATAATGTAAAAAAGTGCCTAAAAACTTTAGTGCGGAAAAAAAAATTAAAAGAACGTAGAATCTATCAGCAAAAATAGTTAATCTTAAATACCTCGAAAACGAAGTCCAAAAGTTAGAAAGGAAATAATTATTAGTTTTAACGGGATCTAAAACTTGCTGTTTCTTTTCTACTCTTACTGGATACACCCTGTATACCCTGTATAATTAATTTGCTTGATATCAATGGCTTCAACAACATTAACATCTTTAATAAAACAACAGATGATTTGAAGCAAATTGAAGTTTTCCGATAGCGACATCAATGCAATTGTACATTAGACTTTCAAAGATGCCACAGAACTAGCAAAATAATTTAGGAATGACTTTAGTGCGGTTCTTTTTCGCAAACAAAAACAGGATTAGCTCTGATCGACTACTTTAGATTAGAGACGTCAATAAAAAATTTAATTTTGAAACTTTCAATCAGAAAAATATATTGCTATATGGAAACGAAAAGTACTGTTCACTTTATTATGATAATGATAATAGGTATATACGAGGGGTTGATCACTGACTCAAATTTGGTACACCATATTTAAAATATTTACTACATTTACTAATCGGGGTACACCATATTTACTAGGTGATCAACCCCTCGGGTATATAGGACGCATAACGAACATATTGTCTAATTCTGTAGAAATAAAATTTAAAAAAAAAGACTAAATATGTTCTTTTAGCCTGTACCTGATGTATAAGTAGTAAATAAAGAATTTATTTTAATATACTCAATATGTCTAATAAGTACTGAACAATTCACTATTAATAAAAACTACCCCAACAACGTAAACAAGACTTATAAAATTATGAGATGTGTTTCGACATCTGTGTTTTTAAAAAGCAATAAAAGTAACAATATTCTAATTTTATTTTTTTTAAATTTGATTATATGTTGAAGTGTGATTGTTTATTTTTTTATTTTATAACAATACTGATAACATTTTGATAATTTACTTGTATTTATTAAATTCCTTAAAACTTCATAGATGAAATATTATGAATTATTGAGGAAGTACATGAAGTACCATGAATTATTAGTGAAGTACACGAAGTACTATGAATTATTAGTGAAGTACATGAAGTATGATGTACATGATTCCTTCCTGCGGTTAACCCCTCGGTACATATATTTCTGAACTTAATTGATGACGATGGGTTAGAAAACAAAATTGGACGACATAATAAAACAGTTTGATGAACATCTTTACCTAAAAGTAATCCAATAATGAAAAGTTTTAAATTTAATATTGTACAAAAAGACAATCAAAGTGTGGATATGTTCATCACAGAATTAAAGAAACAAGCTGGTTATTGTGAGTTTAATTGTCTTAAGTGTAACGAATCATATGAAGAATAGATGATAAGAGATAAAGTGGTCTTGGGAATTTCAAATAAAAACATGTAAGAAAGATTACTAAGGGAAAATAAGCTTACACTGGATAAAATAAAGACATTCTGTCAGGCAGTTGAAAATAGTCAATCTCATATAAAAACACAAATGAAAATCAAGAAGTTTTTGAAACAAGAATTAGAAGAAAATGTAGAAAATGCAAGTATAAACATACTTATGGTAGATGTCCTGCTTTTGGGAAAACGTGTGCCAAATGTCACAAGAAAAATCATTTCGCTAAACTTGTTTAAATAATACAAAAGTGATAACAACCGAAAATAAAAATACAGATTTACAAGTGAGTTCAGGTGAGGAAGAAAGAACAACCCAAATGACAATGAATTTGGTATTATGAAAATAAAAGCAACAAAAAAGGTTCAAATGTGGATAGAAAAAAATCAATGTAAATGACATTAAAGTTGAGTTTAAATTGGACACTGGAGCGGAAGTAAGCATTATTCCATACCAGATGTATCAAACTATGGAGAATAAGAAAAAATAAATCATACTAGGGTAACAATAATAGCATATGGCAACCATAAACTGAAACCTTTAGGTGAGGTAGCATTTGCATGTAGTTATATGAATGTTAAAGTAAATATAGATTTTCTAATAGTTGATTTTGAAGCGCAACCATTGTTAGGGCTATGAGATTGTATTGCACTAAATTTAATAGGTAGAGTTAATGAAGTAAATATACAAACAAATAAGATACAAATTGCAAAAGATAAATTAATAAAACAACTGGTGTGGTCACCACACGACTTTCCTATAAGGAATGATAAAGGAATGTCTACATATTTTTTTAAGGTTATGTTGTCATAAAACCATTTTGAAGTGATATGTACACGTTTGTATTAATTTCCTAGCATGCTATAATTTTTTTAAAATTGCTCTCCTCCCCTATACTTGTGCGCCTTGATATTACCATTGATTATACAACTATCAGATTGCTCATCCTTGTATAATAATTGGAAGTCCCAAAAAGCCAACGACTACTAGATGGCGGCATACGGAAATCAAAACTCCGCCAACGTCTACTAGGTGGAGCACTTTTTTACCACATTCAAAATACCTTTTTCTCTTCAACAACAAAACGACTCGTTTCTCACGGTGGCGTTTGTAAATATTGTCTGCAAACTTGAGATAAGAATAACCATGCTGCTCAAGGTTACAAACGTGTATCGTATACATGAACTTTATTTAAGTAAAATCAATGGTAAAATGCAATTTATTTATTTTTCTCATTATATTCAAGATTAATTGAACAATATTTATTTAAGTGAACAGATCTTATATACTACATATTTAGTAAAAATAATTACATTCAAATTTATTAGGTACATCATAACTGTCTAGTTTTCTAATTTAGTACAGTCTAATTAATTTTAGATCTAATAGCTCAAAAATATTACAAATACATTAAGTAGTCTTTTTTTTTGGTAACCAAAATGTCTTATCCTTTGTTATAATCTAATAATATTCCTGGAATCTGCAGAAATATTTATTATTGTTACAATTTTTTTTATTGTGCCTCAATTGCGCAATTTTTCCCTATTTAACCCCGTTGTTGTATTTCTTATTGTTTACAAGATTCCCCTTATCTGTTAACTTCTTATAGCAATTACAGTAATAAATTATAAAAGTGTTGTACATTTTCATTAATACGACCATTGTATATATATAAACAATGTTACAACGGTATTGATAAAATACATTAATGATAATAGTATTGATTATATGCATATAATCCTTTTACTATGAAAATTAGGTCTTGTATTAAAAATATTTATTAAACTCTGATTTGAAATGGAAACCATCTAAACACTCACGTTTTGTTAAGTCTACAAAATGCAGATCGTGCGTGTAATCATTCTGTAACGTAATTAGGCAAGCTAAGAGAATGAACAAGTAATCTTGAATTGTTTCGATGAAATAAACCTCGCGAATTACGTGCATTCATTGTGCGTTGTGACACCTAGCGGATTATTTTTAACTATAATTCTGAAATCCAAATCTCCCATAAGGATGATCTATCTGAATACGAAGTATATATAATCAATGATATTACTTACCCCTTTAGTACATCAGTAAAAAATCGTCGCTGGCTGGATTCGAAACTATATTATATTTGTGAACTCATTTTAAATTACAAATTCAATATCTAATAAGCTGTTAATGTTAGAAATTTTTTTATTTGAATAAATTGTTAGGAATAATTATCTCTATAAGAAACTGTAAAAATAATTAAAATAATTTACATACGTACAAAATTATATAAGAAAAACTGTTAAAAATGGCGGATACACCCACTTCCAGTTTCTTTATCAAATCCATCTTTTATAAACAGCCAGCTCCATAACAAATTTCAAATTAGTAGGACTTATGGTTCGAGAGTTATCGTGGGTATATCCAAAGATAATTTAAATAAGATGCAGCACTCCGTATATAAACAAGTGAAATTTCCCTTTAAGATATGAAATTTTTTTCTAAAAAAATCGTCGCAGGCAGGATTCGAACCTAGGATTATATATGGAATTCATTTTAAATTATATCAAATATATAATAAGCTTTGAATGTTAGGAAAAAATTTTATTTGAATAAATTAGAATTAGAATTAACTACAAGAAACTGTAAAAATAATTTGAATAATTTACATAGGTACAAAAACTGTTAAAAATAGTAGACCCATTTTTTAATAAAACTGAAAGAATATAAAAAGCCAGCTCCATACCAAATTTCAAGTTACTAGGACTTTTGATTTGAGAGTTATCGTGGGTACATCCAAAGATAATTTAAGTAAGTCATAAGAATATAGAGAAAAATTGATATTTTTTTTCCAAATCTAGATATTTTGTTTCTTCTACAGGTGTTCCTAAAGAGTCTAATCTAGGTCCTCTTTTATTTATCATTTACATTAATGATTTAGTACAAAATATTGATTGTTCAATTCTTCTGTATGCTGACGATGCCAAATTATTTACAATAATTAACTCCAATAATGACTGTACATTCTTACAATCAAACCTGAACAAGTTTGAACCTTGGTGTACCAATAATAAATTAAAGATAAATGTAAACAAATGTAAAACAATAAGTTTTTCTAACAAGTTCAAGAAAATAAATTTTAATTATACAATTGATGGAATTTCAATAGAAAGAGTCTTAAAATGGTTAATTTAGGTGTAAACTTTGATTGTAACTTATCGTTTAAGTATCACGTTCATTCCATTTGTGCTTCTGCGTTAAAATCGTTGGGTTTTATTATTCGATCGTGTAAGATTTTTAATTCTACTTCAGTATTAATAAAGTTATATTATACGTATGTTCGAAGTATCCTAGAATACAACTCTATTATTTGGAATCCGTATTATGTCTCGCATAAAACTGAAATCGAAGCTGTACAACGTAGATTTTTAAAATATCTGTATTATAAAACTTACAATAATTGGCCAATAAGAAACTATCCATATGATAATCTCTTGTGTACATTCAATCCTAACTCGTTGGAGACACATAGAAAAATTGCTTGCATAACGTTTTTATACAAACTAATTAACAATTACTATTGTGATTCCGATCTATCATATTCCGTTTCATTTTCCTATTTAAAATATAATACACACAACCCTAACACATTCCTTATCCCTTTTGCAAACACGACGAAACATCTAAATTCGCCGCTTTTAAATATGTGTTAATTGTATAATAAGCTTCCACTTGACTGTGTTGATATTTTTTCTAACTTTTTGCAATATTTTATTTCTAAATTACATAAAATTAAATAAAAGTAAATAATAAAGTTTTTTTTTTCATTATTTTTTATAAAATCGTAATTAGTTCTATAAGAAACTGTAAAAATAATTCGAATAATTTACATACGTACCAAATTATATAAGAAAAACTGTTAAAAAT
Source organism: Aquatica leii (assembly GCA_035610365.1). Classification (NCBI taxonomy): domain Eukaryota; kingdom Metazoa; phylum Arthropoda; class Insecta; order Coleoptera; family Lampyridae; genus Aquatica; species Aquatica leii. Next base: position 109,152,265 of record CM069432.1, read on the forward strand.
GGCGGCTACACCCACTTCAGGTTTCTTTATCAGACCTATCTTTTGATAGAACCGAGAGAATATGAAAAGTCAGCTCAATACCAAATTTCAAGTTACTAGGACTTTTTGGTTCGAGAGTTATCGTAGGTACATCGTTACATACAAACACACACACACAGACACCCACATTTTTTGTCAGAAATACATTTTTCTGATTCAGGAGACCTTGAAACGTAAAATTATGCAATAAAAATTATTCTAAAAAAAAGAATTGCAATCGCTATACTTTCCTTATAGGAAAGTAAAAATACGAACATGTTTTTAAGGGGGCAAGATGAGTACCAGGTTTGTACAAAATAGAATTAATAGATAATGCTATACTAGTGATAAGGCACAGCGCAAAGTACCATTTGCATTACAAAACAGATTAAAACAAACATTGGAAAAATCAGAATCCTTAAATATAGTTTCAAAAGTAGATTACCCAACTGAATGGTTAAATACATTAATGATACCCAGTGGAATTTTACGTTTGTGTTTGGATCCAAAACCGCTTAACATGTGTATAAAAAGGGTACATTATACTATTCGTACTTGTGATGATATATTATTTCATTTGTCTGGCAAGAATAATTTTTCTGTTTTGGATAAGAAGGATTGGTTCTGGCAGATAGTGTTAGACGACAATAGTTCAAATTTATGTTCATTTAGCACTTCTTTTGGAAAGTACAAATTTAATAGATCACCTTTTGGTATATCGACAGCCCCAGAAATATTTCAAAAAACAAATTATAAGTTATTTGGGAATATCCCCGGAGTTTATTTCGATGACATAATAGTAGCGGGAGTAAATGAACAGGAGCATGATGAAATTATGAAAACTGTGTTAGATCGTGCATCAGAGTATAATATTAAGTTGAATGTTGATCAGTTTCAGTATAAATTATCAAAAGTAACATTTATGGGTCAGATAATTTCTAAAAATAGTGTGAAACCAGATAAAAAAAAATATTGCAGCAGTCATAGCTATAAAGAGTCCTAAAAACATAAAGAACTGCTTAGAATATTAGGTTTATTAAAATGCTTAATAAAAATAAAATAATTAATAAATAATTGGTACAACGTAAATTAGAAGAAAAATAAAATATTTAAGCTAAATATTACAACAGAAATTCAAAAGAATTACCTGAATTAACAATTCATGATAAGGTTATGATACAATTTGAAAGTAAGTGGAGGAAACGTAAAGTAGTAGAAGTTCTTTCAAACATCCTATTTTGTAGAAGATACCTATGGTAAAAGATATAGACGAAACAGAAAATTCTTGAATAAAAAAACACTTATCTATGATACACAGAATGTGACTGAATATATTTTTGATGACTATGACTTTGATTCTATTGATCATGATAATAATCAGTGTACTGAAGTTGTAAATCAACCTGTTGGCATTGTAAAAGAACCTGTAAATAATGTAAGACCAAATACACTGAGAATTCGTCCTAGTTATCTAAATGATTATGTAGTACGTTAAGTGTTAAGTTATATGGTAGTTAACCCAACTAATTTTATGATTCTACCACCATTGAAACTCTACATAATAATGTTGTAAATTTTTTAGTTACCTAATACCAATATGCAATTCGCGGAAGCAATTGTTTTTAATACACATTTATTTATGCTTCAAGTCAGTTAAGTGCACGGCTCAAGTGATTTCGCGGTCTGATTGGATGAACAGTAATCTTGTTAACACTTCGTTTTCCGTGAGAGTCCATATGTAAAAGAAGCTGTTGTGCACAGTCAATATGTGCACATTCGAGTTTGAAATGCATACCATTGTTATCAGTTTGTTGTATCTGTTGTAATAATAATGAAGTAATACTGTGGTGTTAATTTTAGCGTGCAATACTTCAAGGCAATTTGTTTTTCTTCCTTATCTTTAGAAGAAAAAATAAAAATTAAAAGTGCAGGTCGTCCAAAACCGAATCTATTAATTACTAATATAGCAAAGTGTAAAACACGAGATTACAAAAGGCATTTAAAAGTAGAAACTTATGAAAAACGTGGTTGTGATGTCAATAATAGTCTTTACTGTTTTCCGTGTTTGTTATTTGTACGTGCTGATGATCAAGCAGAGTGGACAAAATCAGGTGTTAAAGATTTAATACACTTAGCGGAAACAATTAAAAAACATTAAAGTCAAAAACACATTTAACTGCAAATCTAGGGTTTAAGTTATTAGGAAAACAAGACATTCGACAACAATTAAATAGTGCGTATCGTATGAGTTTTGAAAAACACAATGAGGAAGTGAAACATAATAGATACGTGTTATCTAAAATAATAAACTGCGTTAAATTTTGTGGTGCTTCTCAACTTGCACTGCGAGGTTATGACGAAGTAAAGCATTCATTAAACCCTGGTGGATTTAAAGATCTTATTAATTTTTCTGCAGAGTTAGATTTGACATTTGCGTTCTGATGTGCACTCTAAAAATGTCAGATTTAATACTTATAACATACACACACGCGCAAACGCGCACGCGCACACACAATTTTTTTGTCAAAAATACGTTTTTTCTGATTTAGAAGACGTTGAAACGTAAACTTCTTCAAAAAAAATTAAATAACCATAACCTCACTATTATCTAGTGACTAACTGAAATTCATAAAAGCACAAGGTCCAAACCGTGTGCACATTCTATACTTTTCACATTGTAAAAGGGACGTGCATCCAACTGAGTTATGACGTCACAACTGAAAATTATCTGAGTTTTGTGTCAATTGAAAGCACTTTATCCTGTCCTGCTTTGTTATTTACTACCTTATATTCGTTGAAGAATAAATTGTACACAAAGTGCGTTTCTGAACCTCATGGCAAAGATAAACTAAATCAGTTCTTTCAACATCTAACCTCTGCACATAATAGCATTAAATTTACTATGGAGTTAGAACATAACAGCAGTCTAGCCTTTCTTGATGTACTAGTGATAAGAAAAAATATCGGAAAATTGGAGCATTCTGTTTATAGAAAGAAACCGCACACTAATAGATACTTAAACGCCAAATCTCACCACCATCCAGTACAGAAGAACACTGTTTTACATACTTTAGCTAAAAGAGCCATACGTGTGTCAGATAATGAAAATCTATAAAAAGAAAAGGACACACCGTTGGAGTCCCTAGAATAAAATGGATACGGGTCAAAGAGATCCAAAACGCAATAAATCCAAATGTCAAAGAAGACTTATCACTTCCTACTAGCACCGCTTATTTACCATACTGTATCGGTTCGACAAACAAAAAGCAGGGTGCTAAAGAAACAAAACTGTCTTTACGACTAAGGATACCCTGAACACTTGGTTTACATCTGCTAAAGACAAACCAAGGACTCTATAACATGCCGGAGTTTACAAAATTCCTTGTTTCTGCGGATCAAGTTATATAGGACAGACGGGACGCTCTATTGAATTTAGAGTAAAAGAACATACGGCTGACTGCAAACACCGCAGAGATATAAAATCAGCAGTAGCAGAACACGTGTGGAACCAAGGACATACGCTAAACTTTGATCATACTAAAGTGTTGGCTAGAACTCCTTTCTACTTTCACATACTAATTCGCGAAGCTGTAGAAATAGAAAACCAACTATGTAATATGAACCGAGAAGGCGGTTTAAGACTCAGTAAATCTTGGCTACCAGTATTACATCCTATAAGACAAAGATCAACCTTCTTGGAAAGAACACAAAGTAATAACGAAGTCAGTCAAGCGGTAACGGAAAGATAAGGTCCGTTAATTACGCTAATCGCTAATGATATAAATATCGTCACTTACACTTTTTCCTTCAGTGACATTTACGACTCTGAAGATGCAAGCTGCAATGTCTTGCGAAACGTCAGTTTCTTTGGGTTCACTAACGACAATACGGCAAAGTTCTACTTCTTGTTTTGGCTCTCAAGGAGAGACTAGGTTCAAGCCTAAACAGTCTGAGTGTTTAACTACGACGTAGTCTAAGCAGAAACTCGCTTATAATCATTAAAAGAGGGTATCACATTATTATATTGTTACTACTAACCAGCATACATTAGCTGAGCACTAAAATAAATTCTTGTTGGATCCTATGGTACCACACTGAAATAGTGAACTAACAAATAACATGATTGCAAATACATTCTTTAGCAACAAAAAGCTACCCGAGATTTATAAACTATTAATAATTTCATAACGATTTATCCCAATAAAAAAGAATTGTATTTACCGTAACAGGGCTATTAAAAAGCAATGTTAATACAAATTATTAGGTTAACAAATAAGTAAAGAAAAAGCTTAAACAAAGCCAACTCACTTTAGGTTTTAGGACTTTTTCATTAATTGTACTTCTGCCAGATTTAAAATTTTGTGCTTGCACCCTTTGTGGAGATTGTAATTTATCATCTTCCTGATATTCACCATCAGAACTTTCAGAATCACATAGATTTGATAAGCTTGGAATCTGTATAAAGCAATAATACAATTCAATTTTAAAGCAACATTACCAATTACCGAAGACTGATTTTCTTGTCCAGCTATGTCTGCTACAACGGTATCAGTTTTATTAAACAATTCATCTTCAGACTCACTGTCCATAACAAACTTTTTTTGTTTCTTTTTAATTTGTATCTTATCTTCATTGTCATCAGAATGTTCGCCATTTTCCATAACTATAGGCTTCTCTACATCTTCACAATCACTATCATAAAGTTTAAATTTATTTTGCTCAACAGTCTCATTTATACTCTCCTCGATATCCTTACTTTGTTCGTTAAGTTTATCACTTTTATCTAACTCGTCATCTGAATCCACAAAATTAATTCTTCTGAATTTAGTTTTTGAATCTGTAGGACTACTGTCTCGAATTTGGTTGAATAAAGTTTCAGTTAAATTCATTGCTGGTCTTGATACCATAGGAACAGCTTCACCTGTTGATTTTACCATATTTAATGCGTTCAAATCAATTTCTTCATTTGTTAAAAGTGAATCTTCATTGGATTTGGAAGTTTTTAAATCTATTAATGTAGGTACTATAGGTTTATCTTTTAACAAAATATCTTGCTGGCTCATTTTATAACTAAATAAAATTACAAAACTTAGAAAAAGAGTTAAATCATTTTTTTATTATACTTTACTTATTATCATGGCATAAATGAAGTAAAACAAAAATAACAACATGATTACAATAAACGCGCGTAAATTTTATGGAGGTTATTATAAACAGTGTTGTCACTGCAAAATTCCCTAAATTTCGACATGATTCCCACTACAAAGCTTACAAATTCCCTTTTAGTGTGCTTTTAGGTAACTATAACAAAATTCCCTATAATTGAAAAACCCAGTATTAGTGGTGGAGAAATATCGATAGTCGGATAGTCTGTGCCAAAGATATTTGTGGATATTCAGGTTATGAAACATCAATAATTATCGATAGTTTAATACAATGTCACCTAAAAATCAAAAACACATATACTCGAAAAGCCAAGAATTTTTATTTAAAAAGGTTAACATATTAACAATTTTTGCTTTTAATCGAGATCTTCTGTTATACTAATTATTTGTCCCATGGTACTGAAAGTTCTTTCGGATTCCACTGGTGATGCCGAGATATACAAAAACTGGCGGAAAATAATAAAATTGGTGTTTTTGATTTTTAGCTTTGAAATTGTTATTTCAGATGATAGCAATAAATATTTGTTATCGTTATTACTTTACTTTATATCGATACCAACTTTTGTTTTTCATATGGTAGCTATTTTAATGTTTTATGCTATGAAATAGAGAAAAAATCCTGATTTCATTTCATTCTTGTTCTTCTGAATTATTTAGAATAGGATGGAATCGTTTCAAATGATCAGCTGAATGGCTTGTATAACCATATGTCTTATATTCTTTTCCACAAGTCACACATTTAGCAAGTTTATGATCTTCACATTTTTTTAAATAATTCCAAATTGCAGATTTTTTTTTCGTTTATTACTAGTATTAGTACATAGTTTATAGTATCAGAACTAATAGAATCAACATCTGACCCACAAGATTCTGTTTCTGTTCCTTTTTCGTCATCTGTCGATTTACCAGCTACAACATTACTGTATGAATAAACATACAGCAATCATTTAACATACTTTAACTTACCTGATTGAGTTTGTTGATTGTTTTTATTAGTTTGAGTTGTTAATAAAAACGTTTCCATGCTTTTGCAAAACCATAACAAAACATAAAAATGTAAAACACGTTTTGAAGTACGCCTTCATAGGTTATGTTAACAAAGGCAAGGAGAAGAGTATCAACCTATGACTAAAACTGTAAGTAAAATCAGATGTCATAAAAGCGGCAAACCCAGCATAACCTTAACAAAACGGTACTTAAACAAAAATTGATAAAGTAAAGTATTTAATTAAAGACAAAGCAAAGTATCTAGGCCTCGTTCTGGATAAGTGAACAAAGCATCTCCACAACTTTGCACCGAGAGCATCATAGTAATCACACCCAAGTTGTGCTCAATTATGGCATAACAAGCTGTTAGTTTATAAGACGGCGATACGGGTCACTATTATCTTACACGCGGCGAAGAGCTATACAGAGAAGGTTCAGCGACCCTAAAACAAGGCATTACGACTTGTTGCTAATGCACTTTGGTTCATGCGAAACAACCAACTGCACCGGGATCTATGGTACTCACCATCGAGGATCTGCCTTATCAGACAGCACAGAAGTTTGTAGAAATGATACCAACACATCTCAACGAGGTGGAAAGAAAACTGGCATTACGACTCGAAGATGCTGCATAAGTACAGGAGACCGAAACACGTTCTTCAATAGATAAGTAAGTATTCAAATTTTGCTTTGATTAAATTTTTTTCAAATTTATCATAAAACTATAAATTATATTATGAAGAATTATATAAAAATTGTGTAATCAAGTAATCTGTAATGAAATATGTAACTTACCTATATGCATCCCAGTTTGAACTGATTCTAACGAGCTTATACATTCCCAAAATTTTTAAAATGGCCACAAGATGTTATTAATTTTACTTTGTTTGTTGTTATCATTCACATAATTATTATTAACATAACTAACAATCGATTACCGAAATAACTGTTTTTATTATATAAAATATCTATTTGTAAAATTGTTTATATCTATGTATATATTTTGTATCTGTTATGTATTAATGTGATTTTGTAAGAATTTTAATATACATTTTTATTTTAAAACAAAATATTTTTTTATTTATAAAAATTAAATATAAATATGTATTCATATTAATTATAATGGATATGAGACGAGATGGCGCTGTACATGTGTAAATAACTATAAAATGGTTAAATTAATTCAAATCATGGCTGCCGATGCGATATACATTTTTTTATACACGGAGTGTATATCCCCTGCGCTGAATGGGCGGAATAAACTAAACGCCATCTGAACGCAAATGACATCATTGAAAGGTTCTTGTCTTAGCTGTAAATGTCAAAATAATTCTTCGGCCAATCATAGATGGCTCAGAAAATCGTGTTGTACATAAAATTTGTATGAAGCAAATACCCATTCGACTGTTACGTGTAAAAAATCACTGGTTCCACTTTAGCAATAATACAAAATTTTAATATAGAGAAGTATGTACAGTGCAATATCCATAATCCGAACTTCCGTAATCCGAACATTCCAGTAATCCGAACTGGGTTACAGTGTAACGACCAATGGACAAAAGTACAGTTTTTTTTACTTTTTTTGTGAAGTTATTTGGTAAGATATATGTATTTATAAAAGAATAATAAATGCCTAGCAAGGTTGCAAATAAGTAAATCTAAATATTGACACACATACATTTTTATTTATGTGACCAGCCAAAATATGTAGTTTAATTAGAAAATAATATTTTTTTTAATATGTTACCTATATGTAAACAATTAAATTCTATGAAAAAAAAAACAAACAAATGAGAGTGTTGTAGTATAGGCAACACACATAGCAGTGTGGTGCACACAAATGTATGTAATATGAATAAAAGCAGTCTTGAACCGACACTGGTCTTTGCTGGTCTTGTTCACATGGCGCAGTCGGGTATTTTTTATAAAAAATTAAGAATAACCTCAATAAAATAAAAGACAACCACGTGCATGTGATTATTCGTTAAAATAACGAATTCACATAAAATTAAGAGATACCTATATAAAATAGGATTGTATGGTAGTAAAATATTTACAAAAAGAAAATAAAAATGGATTACAGAGGCATTCCCACAATGGTAATGGCGGGAAACCTGTCTGAGAACTGAAAATTTTGGAAACAACGGGTTTTAACTTATTTACAAGCCACAGAACTCACGAAAAAAGAAGAGAAAACGCAATGCGCGCAGCTGTTAACACTAATAGGAGAGGACGGTATGAGGATTTATAATACATTTTCATTCACAACTGAGGATCAAGACAAATTACAAAAATTCATAGATAAATTTGACAATTACTTTACTCCCAAAAAGAACTTGGCGTTTGAAAGACATAAATTTTTAACCTGTAAACAAAAACAAGGTCAAACAATAGAGCAATACATAACGGAATTAAAAAACTTAGCACTATCGTGTGAATTAGGAAACCTCCAAGATAGTCTCACAAAAGACGTACTTACTTGTGGTCTTAGTTCAGCATCGCTAAGAGAGAAATTATTACAAGAAGATAAAGACTCACTAGAAGATGCTGTTAAAATATGTATTAATACAGAAAGTGCGAAAGAACATTGTCGTCAAATAACAAATGGTGAAAGCAGTGAAAGAGGTCGGGACATCGACTTGATAACAAAGACAAAACAAGATATAAAACAAAAGGGTCGACAACAAGGGGGCAATCATTCTAAGGGATTCACACACTTTACTAACCCAAATCGCAACGATGTTGGAATAAAGAAAAAACAACAGACAAGTACGACAGGGAGAAGATGTCAAAAGTGTACCTATAACCATTCTTATGGAAAGTGTCCAGCATATGGTAAAACTTGTAGCAATTGTGGTAATAAAAATCATTTTGCTTTAGCATGTTTTTTATAAAAAGAAAAGTAATACAACTATAAAAAATATTAATGTAGTAGAGTGTAACAATGAAACTGATGATTTTCTTTATATAGATACGATTGATGAACCAATAAAAGCAGTCTCTGAGGAATCATGGTTTGCAAGGTTAAAAATCAACAATCAGGAAATTGATTTTAAATTGGACACTGGGGCGATGGCAAACATCATACCTGTAAGTGTTTTGAAATAATTAAAGTACGACTTAAGTAAAATCAGGGATACAAATATAAAACTCTGTTCATATACACGAGAACAATTACCAATTATAGGTCAATGTTCATTGCAACGTAAATATAAAGATAAACAGGTTGATCTTGTTAGAAGTGTGTGCGCGTCTTTAATTGAAGGAAATGTAAAAAGGTGAACACGCCAGAAAGAAGAACGGATGTGAACAACACAGAAAAAAGATTGACAGTAAAAAATGTAAAACGTAGTAGTTAGTTTTTGCGTTTTGTATATTACGAAATGTGTTTTTCCTTATGTTATTCAAGTCCTACAATAAATAAGTTACTGTTACCGAAGTGGTTTGGTTTTCGTGGCGTCCTCAGATATGAAAAGTTGATAACGGGGTAAATTGGTAAACGTACCAGATAACGCTGAAAAAACGTACTCTGCAACAGATCTTTCATTTTATGTGGTCGATATGAGTAATACTCCTTTGCTAGGTCTTAAAGCGTGTGTACAATTAGGCTTAGTAGTAAAAGCAGACGTTATAGAAAATAGCTCAAAAACAGCTGATACAAAATGAGTAGTAGATAGTAGTACAGTTAGCGATAATGTTAATACTTTGTTAGACAAATACGAATTTTTGTTCAAAGGTATAGGATGCCTAGAAAAACCCTATCACATAATTAAAAAATAATTCAGAACCTGTAGTACACCCTGTTAGAAAAATACCATTTGCTATACGAGATAAATGCAAAGAGTCATTAGAAAACCTTGAACAACAAAATATAATAGAAAGATGTGAGGAAAGTGCAGATTGGGTTAATGCAGTTGTCATAATAAGAAAACCGAATGGCCAACTTCGAATTTGTTTAGATCCGTCAGATCTAAATAAATCCATTAAAAGGCATTATTTCCAAATACCAACTTTGGAAGAGCTGACTGTAAAATTAGCAGGTACTCAATATTTTAGCACACTAGATGCTACACAGGGATTCCTTCAAATTCAATTAGACGCGGACAGTGCAAAATTATGCACCTTTGGAACTCCTTTCGGCAGGTACAAGTTTTTAAGGCTACCATATGGTCTCGCTAGTTCACCTGAAGTGTTTCAAGAAAGAATGAATGACATCTTTGGCAATATTGAAGGCGTTAATGTATACATTGATGATCTTATTATAGCAGCTAAAACGAAACACGAGCATAATGTAAAATTGGAACAAGTATTAAAAACAGCAGCAAAACACAATGTTAGGTTTAATTTAAAAAATGTAAATTCCTAGCTAATGAGGTACAATACATGGGACATAAAATTTCAAAAAACGGGCTTGAGGCTGACAAATCAAAAATTGAAGCTATTATAAAAATGTCTAAATCCAAGACAAAAGAAGATGTACAACGATTCCTGGGATTAGTTACATATGTGGGGAAATTTATAAAAAATTTGTCAGAAAAAACTGCACCCTTACGATCCTTGTTAAAAAAGATGTAATTTTCAGTTGGGAAAAAATACATGATGAAACTTTCGATAACTTAAAGAGGGACATAAGTAAAAGCCCTTGCTTACAGTTCTTTGATGTAAGAAAACCATCCACTATTTCAGTAGATGCCTCACAAAAAGGGATGGGAGCGGTTTTATTACAGAACGGTCAAGCATGTGCTCATTCTTCACGCGCATTCACTGATGCTCAGATAGAGAAAGAGCTCCTAGCAATATGGTTTGGGGTAGAGAAGTTCAAGCAACCCAGGTAACATTACGTGACGACCAAATTTTAGACTTCACGAAATCGTCACGAACTATCGAGATAAAGATGTTTTTATTTAAAATCTTTATAAAAACGATGAAAATAAATCGTTAAAAATAGTAGTGTGAAAATACGATACAGATTTTAAGTAAAAGTTCGTTAGAAAATAGATGACGTTAAAACGTGACAAATACGTCACGAATAATTGCCAACATTTTCAGTTGAATTCTTATTTTAAAAAATCTATAGATTTTACTTAAAACTTCGTCAGAAAATAGTTGAAGTTTAAACGTGACAAATACGTCATCGATAATTTCCAAAATATTCAGTTGAATTCTTTTTTTTTTTTAAATCTGTAAATAAGATTTTACGTAAATAAGCGTTATCAAAAAATAGTTTATGTTTAAACGTGACAAATAGGTTTCGAATAATTGCCTATTATTCGGTTATTTCTGTGCTTGTTTTAAAAGAATCTGTGAAAATTTTAAATAAAATTTTGTTAGAAAAAATGCCCTTATTTTGCTTTCCAGTAAAATTCGTTTGTTATGATTAAACGAAATAGGTTTTAACAAGATGAGGTGCATTACTGTAATTTTTAAAGTGGAAGTTATTGTTTTATCGGTTTTATTCAAATATTAAAAATAAACTGTTTCGGATTCGGTGTGGAATCATAAAAACTAGTATTATTTCGGCAAATTACGTTACAGATATGTCAAAAAAGGATGAAATTTTTTTAATTATGTATTACAAAAAAAAGATTATTTTTAATGTTGTATAACCTTGAATGTAAATATTATAACTTGTAAGAGGATTTTATCTAATACAATGAATCATTGAATGAATATAATATGCACGGTCAAATTGATGATACAGCATGAGAGCATGATGACTTGTTTACGTTAAGTCGCGACAACACGATAACTTAGTATGTGATACCTCTGTATTTTATTAATTTACTCAGTAACAATAAAACTTTTCAACTCGAATTACGTACAGTGGTACAGTTTAGTGTTTACCTAAACGTAAGTACATATTTATAATCTATAAGTAATTTTGCATCGAGCGATGGTGATTTAAATAGTGTTTATTTAAAACACACTTTATATTGCTTGTTACGTTGAAATTTGCAATTCGAAATTATTGATTTAAATTGCATCAGCATTATCACTGAGAACAAAATTTTATTCTTACTCCAGCGCAGTCTTAAAGAAGACAATTACCTCTAATTGAAATTATAAGATAGGAATCTACTTATTAATTATGTAAATGAAGTTTTTAGATTGAAGAATAAAAAACATACCTTATTTATGTATTTTAGATTTCCATATTAGTAGTTTACAAAAGCATTTTTGTTTAGGTGAAAATAGGTATTTAGGTATGTCCCTATAGTAGAACAAATCTGTTTTTAAATATGTACTACAAATTTGTTTTTTCAAAAACAGTAAACGTTTTGAATTTGATGATCTCCCACAATCATCATCCAGCAGTGAAGATGAAAAAACATTGACAGAATCACAAGAGGAACATCGTGTCAGTTCTATACCGAAGGTTATTGTTAGCCTGACAACCAAAAGAAATGACAATAGTTCATCAAAGGGAACTACTGATAACTTTAATAATAAAAATAATCTTGTCTTAGAACCAATATGTAAATGTGATGGTAAGACAATTTTTTTGTAGTGATAATTACTCATTAATTATTATGATTTTAGAAGTTTTTAGGCGTCAAAAGTTTAATCAACGTGGTTAAAAAGGACGTTAAAGAAAATTCAAATTTAATGGGTAATAAAATATGTTGCTAAAATTAGATAAATTTAATTCACTATGAATTTTGTTTTCCAGAACGATTTGTAATGCAAAGTAAAAGACAATAAACTTGTCTCTTACATACAATACTGATCAACGAATAATCACACCAGTAAGTCAAGAATTGGAGCAATATTTTCAAGAATTAATTCCACACGTCTGTAGACGATTTAAAAATTTTGAATGAAACTTTATTTTTTTTGTAAGTTGTAACTTTTATAGCCAGGAAGAAGTTGTTCTAAGTTAATGTTTTTTAGATCAACAGATTAAAACGTATAGGGGCGGGGAAAGATACTAAACAATTATTTTCTAATATTAAAAATATTATTACAATAGAAACTCGGAAACAATGTAATTAGACGTGGGCAAATGCTAAATATAGATTAAAATGGTCGAAATTATTTTTGAAGTTGTGTTCCAAGAATACAAAGCTAGCAAAGCAGAAATGGAAGCTTTTTCCAACATACGTATGACAGGAATAAGGTAAGAATTAGTATTTTATATTACGATTCATTTTAGTCGATACAAATGTTTTAGGCAGCACAAACGAGAGAAGTAAGAAAAAAAAATTAAAAGTACAAACTATATTTATATACTGTGTGTTAACATATACCTATGTAAAGAATTTTTGCAAGTTTATCTTTTCATTAAAATTTCTTTAGAGATAAAAATATTATTTTTTGTTTGCAATTCGAATCGAATATTTTTTTATTCTGTAGTTATTTTGAAAACGGAGGCTACGTTAATTAATTAGGCACTCGGTAAATACGCTTATATGATGTTTTAAAGGGTGTTTGTGCACTATTACTACTATTAGGTTCTACTAAACGTAAAGATATCGTGTTTAAAAACGTACAGATAAATAGTGTTAACGTGAAGATATCGTGTTAAAAGCGTACAAAATATCGCGTTAAAAATCGTGAAGAAATCTAAGAAATCGTAACTTATTAGTCACGATATGTTCACGTCCCTTCACGTTTTTTAACACATATCTTTATGTTTCCTAACACAATAGCTTCACGTTTTTTAAGACTATATTATCTTTACGTATTTTAACACTATATCTTCACGTATTTTAACACGATATCTTGTTTTAACACAATATATCGTCACGTTTTTTAACACGATGTCGTCACATTTTCTAATATATATCTTCAAGATTTAGTTACACATTTGGTCACGGTTTCTTCACGATTTTTTAACAGATACAAGTCACGAATTTTCGAAGATTTCGTCAACATTTCGTAACGGCTATTCAACGTTTAAAAGTATCGTTAGCGTGACAAATTCGGGAGTTAAATTTAGAGCGGTTTTATAACGTGTTAGTCACGAATTTTGTCACGAATTCGGGATCTCGTATAACTCACGAAAAATAAAAACGTCTCATTTTCAGTCGCTTTTTCGTGACGAAATGTTACCTGGGAATACGTATTTGGACAACATTTCACAGTAGAGACAGATCACAAACCTTTAATACAAATTATAAAAAAACCTTTAAATTTGTGCCCTCCTAGATTACAAAAGATTCTAATACAGTTGCGGAAATATCATTTCACACTTATTTATAAACCAGGAATGACAAAACACATACAGGACATGATAATGTCATGTCATATCTGCCAAAATTTACAAGCATCAGAACCCATGATATCTCACGAGATTGTTAATATTCCTTTTTATAAGGTTGCATGTGATATATTTCATCTTAACAATGTGTCATACTTACTAGTTATTGATTACTATTCCAAATATATTGAAGTCGCAGATTTAAATAAAGATCAAACTAGTTGTAATGTTGTAATTAAGTTAAAAGCAATTTTTGCTCGCTTTGGTATACCAAGAATAGTTTGTTCTGACAATGGCCCTGAATTTGCAAGCAATGATTTTCAAAAATTCAAAAGAGAATGGGAGTTTGAACATGTTACTTCATCGCACAGATACCCGCAATCAAATGGCTAGGTAGAACGAGCTATTCAAACTGTAAAAAATATGTTGCGCAAATGCATTATGGATAAAAAAGATCCATATTTGGCATTACTTGATCTAAGGAATACTCCTATAGATGGAAAACATTCTCCTGCTAATGCACTAATGGCTAAGGAAGCAATAACAAGCTTGTGACAACCTTGTCGTGACAAACTTGCAGCAAGTTTCGACAAACTTGCAGCAATATTGTTAAGTCTTGCCATGACAAGATTTGAATTTGCAGAAATGTTAGTCCCCTGTTATCGCAAAGTTTAAAATTTGTAAAAATGCTATTGAAACATGTAAACGCAAGACTTACTTACTTACAGACATATTAAAGTTACTTGTCATGGAAATTCGTCAAACTTTCAGTAATATCGCTGTACTTTGAAGTAAGGTACAAAGAAAAACAAAAAATTATTTTGCTTACTGATATTGTAATTAAATAAAGACTTGTTTCTACAAGCTAAGTTACAACTTCATTAGGTATTATCTATTCGTTTTAATTTTGTTCCATTTCCACCCGTTCTATTCATCGCTAGGTTTGTTGACCTGAAACATAAAATTAATAATAACCTTAATTGCTCGTTTGATAGTAATGTTAAATAAGCTAAACGCATGCAAAACTTTAACAGCCGTATGCATAGTTGACTTAATAGCCAACTAACAAGTTACTAACATCAAACTAGGAAACTACCTATGCATAGTTACTCTAAAATGTTACTAAACACTAGTAACCTGCTAAATTTTTAATCGCATGGGATGAGATGTTTAGAATCTATTTAACCTAAAAATACTTCCGTATTCAAATTAATTTTAAGAAATAAACGATCTTATAGATATTTATGTGCAGTTAGAAGTAGAGGGCATTAAAGTAGTTACTAATATAAACAAGAATTTGACATGCGAAGGAAAGTGTATTTACAACATTTAAATATTTTTCTGTTTTATAATGAGAAACAATTTAGAGAACATTATTGAATGTTGAAAAAAAGGCAAATTTTGTTATACATAGACTTGTAAGACAAGATGTTACACCTTTACATGGAGACAGAGGTCGAGCGATTAGTGCAAAGCTCCAAGTGTTAGCAAAAATTAGGTTGATTTGTCTGACAAGCATGGATTGCCTTAGTTAACACTTAGTAGAATTATTAAATGAGTTGTTAAAAGCATTGCACGCCATCGTTTTATTAGAGTTTCAATTACTCACGTTAACACTAATCAAGTAAAACAAATTTTTTTTGAAATTGCCAATTGCGAAATATTGTAGGAATCGATAGAACACACGATAACATAAAAATGTCATCTAACAAGTTCTATTACGCTATGTAAACAAGAAGGCGCACTAATTGGCGATGCAAAATTTTGCAATTTGATGTTGATGCTCGTTGGACAGGAACTGGACATAATGTTCAAACTTGCTTTGAGGCAAACATTTGTCTCTGGAAGTATTAATGGCAATGGCTGTTGGGTGATATCTATTCACTGAAGCAAAGGACAGATACAATACAAGCTATATTCGTACCAAGAACACTATTGAAATTTTTAAAATAAATTTTGTTGCTTTCTTTTATGATGTTCTTCTAACTGAATACGAACTCCATGCATCTCACTTTTATTTTTACTATTCATACCACAAATGTGTTATATAATAATAAAAAATATGAACTCCCCATATTTACAATAAATTAAAGTTAAATTATCTTAAAAACTCTTTGTTCATACTCGTAAAAAATGTGTTAACTTATTTTTGATTATACCGGTATAATAAAAATCTTAGTTAAACATTTGACATATAGTGACTTTTCCCAAATTTCGACGTTGCCAAACGTTTTGTAACCATTCTACTAAGCTAACTTGTAACTAACTAAATGGATTTTAAATATTACTATGCATATGTACTAGTTAGTGACATGTTAGTGGCTACTAACAAGTTGGCTGCTAGGAACGCTCTAAACTCGGGACTATGCATACGGCTGTAATAATTTAAAATCATATTATTACACAATACACAGCATACATAAATGGTCAAACTTGGTTACAGTGTTTGCAAAATAATTTAAAATTTTTAATCGAATAAGTATACAAACCTAAGATGCAAACCAATAAGTGCACTAAAATGGAATAATACTCACCTAAAAAGTCTACGATGAGTAAACACAGAACTAAATAATAATTGTGTTAGAATACAAACACCACGTAAATGACAGACATGACTTTGTACATGACTTTCATTAACATAAAAATGGCGAGACATGCGCCGGTATTTATGTGTTTACGCCTGCGTACTGTAAATTTGAAAAAGAAAGTTTTCTGCATGCTTGCAGCAAGTTTGCAGCAAGCTACTCAAATTTCTCAAGCGTGTGTCGTCATAGTTGCCGATATTACCAATAATGCTGCAAACTTGCAGCAAGATTCGTAAACTTGGCAAGGAAAAAGCAAGCTGAAATCAAACTTGCTGCAAGTTTACATGCTATCTGGGGGTACAGTGATGGTACACTATACTAGACTTGCTGAACAGATAGAAATAGATCTTTCCCACAAATGTTTTTGTAATTGATTAATTTAAAATACGCGGCAAAATTAAATTTAAAGTCTGATTCAGTTCGCGAAGCTATTGTATGTGTACTAATAATCTTGATATTTCAGCGTTTCGTTAACTTTTATCAGTATTTTTTGTGTACACAATTTATTTTTTTTTAAATAATCTTTTGAAAGACAATCTGATATTGTTGATATCAAAGTAAGAAATAATTTCTTTTAAAATATCTACCAACTGTCAAAACAACATTTTTGTAGGTTATCTAATACATTATTATAAATCTTTCGCTAATAAAAAAAACGTAAAGCGAAACATTTATCAGTATACCTATGATAAAGAAAGTATGCTAAGTAATAAAACTTGTGACTACTACTACTAAATTTACAGCTATACCAGCCGGTAACGTAATCCTTTATTTTATTTGCGTTTTTTATATATACTTACATGTGAAAATTTATATTGACTATACTTATTTACATAAGTGTTTCTGTATCTACTGTATCCAACGTGCTAACTGAATATAACACAGATCACGTACTGCATTCACCGAAAGTGTACCGTTAGATCACGACCAATATTAGATAATGTTACCGATGGAATGAAAAGTGGCCTAAGACGTATTGTACATTCGTTCTTTTTATGTAATGAACAACCAACAGTAAAAAAAGCTGGCTTCTATTATCGAAGACGAGAATTTGCCAAACTTTAAAGAAAGTACGTTATGAACATTATTGAAATAAATTAGGTTTCGGTTAGTCGAACGAAAGTGTATTGTGTTTGTAATATACATTATTTTATAGGTACAGAAAAAGAAATCGCAACAAAAAAATTATATCACAGCATGGAGAAGAAGCTTCCGTTAAAAATGTATAAGAAAAAGGACAAGAAAATATATTAATTGGGCGAAACTTTGGTTTATGGTGGTCATGTTACTACAAAAATTTGGACAGATACGACAATTGAAACAGCACGGCAAGCTTTCATTTCTGGATTATCTACTAGACTTAAGAATCTTTCTGGTAAAGGCAAACGATTAATTGTGTTAATTCGTATCGGATCAGATACAGAATTTGTTGAAAATAGTTTGTCCTTATTTTCAAATCGAAAAAAACTATAGGCTACCACGCAGAAATGAATTCTGGAGTATTTGAAAACTGGTTTGAGTCGGTGTTAAGTAACTTAAAAGAAGGTGCTGTAATAGCGTTGGATAATGCTTCAAATCATAGCAGAAAAGTAGAAAAAATCTAACTTTCGCATCTAAAAAAGCTGATATACAAGATTGGTTCGCAAATAAATCGATTGAGTTTGAGGAAGACATGGTTAAAGCAGAATTTTTAGTACGTGTCAAGAAAAACAGTTCAGCAACAAAGTCTGTGGTGGATGAAATGGCGAAAGCCAGTAAACGAGTTGTGCTTCAATTGCCACCGTATCACAGTGGGTTGAATCTCATTGAGTTAATATGGACACAAATGAAAGTTGCTAGAAAGAATACAAGATGTTAAAAATCTATTTCTTGAAACAGTCGCCGATGTTTCTACAGATAATTGGAAAAAAATCTATACAGCA
Organism: Aquatica leii; assembly: GCA_035610365.1. Taxonomy (NCBI): domain Eukaryota; kingdom Metazoa; phylum Arthropoda; class Insecta; order Coleoptera; family Lampyridae; genus Aquatica; species Aquatica leii. The sequence continues at coordinate 109,171,142 of CM069432.1, forward strand.
TGTGATTAAACTAGAACAAGAAATGTGACACACAGACTTCACATTAACATTATAGTTGAACATATTATTCAATTGGGCAATGAATTTTTATTTTGTTGTTGAATTGGTTTACTTGTGTTATGTAAATATTTAAGAAGCGCTTTTTTCATCCTTACTCCATGTTTGTTAATTACACAATATTTATATATTCAACTATAAAAAAATAGTAAGTTTTTATATTATATGCACGATGTTTTAACTTAAAAAATAAATCTAATTTTAGAAGCAGTAGAATGACTTATAATGCGTACAAAGTAATAGAGAATGAGACATAAACAACAGAGCGAAACTCTTGTCTGATTTATTATTATTGGGATTCAATGTACAACTTTAGCAGTGGAGTATGCAAGGTATGCAACGATCAGTTGCTAAAGTGTGATACCTGATATAGAATAATATGGTAATAGATTTAAAAGGTCTATTTATTGGCAAAGAATATGGTTATTTAATAACTTCTCCAGATGGTAAGTTCGAAAAGTTTAACGTATAGTTGTTCTTAATTAGATCAATTTACTTATAGGTGAAACTGGTGGAAGTAAAATATTAGCACACTGGAATATGCTGTGAAGACAGATAAGACGTTATATATTGAATATAATAATGAAGAGATCAAATCAAAAGTAAACATTATAATTGTAGCAGAACTTGACAGAGGATGTTGCAACAACCGGTATATCACCATGACACTAAGGCCCTTATTTCTCTATCTCTTGTTGTATTTGGTCCTAATATCGTTCTCATAATTTTCCGTTCTATGATTTTTAGGTCTTCTTTTTTGTTTATTATTGCTACTGTTTCCAACGCATGGGTTATGATGGGTCCTATCAGGGTGTTATAGAATTTTATGTTTCTTGGTTTACTTAACGCTTTGCTTTTTAGTAGAGTTTTATTTCTGCCATATGCCTGATTTCCGCAACTTGTTCTCCTTGGTTTGTCCCTTTGTGACTCCCAGATAATTAAAGCAGTCGACTCTCAAAAATGAGTTTTTAAGTAATTTTGTGCGTGCTCTTGTTCTTTCCCTATCTTTATGTATTTTGTTTTTACTTCTTTGTCTAGTTGGTTTACAGCTGTTGTAATATCTTCCTTCCTATTCTCTATGATTGCTGTCATCTGCGTACGCTATTATTTGTATTTGGTTGCTCATGATATTTTTCTATGTAATTTAGCTCTTCGTATAATGCTTTCTAGTACTAGGTTGAATATGGATGAAAATAAAAAGATTTTGTAGTTGCTTCTTGGAATCTCACTTGCTGATTTGTATTTAGGGTCATTTTTAACAGTGCTAATAGTTTTCCAAGTATTCCTAAGTGTTCCAGTTCTCTTATTAGTTCTTTCCTGCTCACTGAATCAAAGGCCATTTTGAAATCTATAAATATAATATGTATTTCTTTTTTGTATTCCCACTGTTTTTGAATTATTTGTTCTAGGGTGTGTATGGCATTTATGATCTGAAGCCATTCTGGTAGTCCCCAAGTATATTTGAGCATGTGTCTTTAGCTTTTTGTTCATCAGGTTTTCTAAGATTTTATAGGTGATGTTTAACAGAGCTACTGGATTTTAGTTTTTACAGTTTTCTTTTCCCCGTTTTTTATATATTGGGATTATTATACCAGTGTTTCAGTCCTTTAGCATCTTGTTTCGTCTCCATATTTGTTTGATTAAGTGACGTATTTGTGCATTTATCTGCTGTCCTCCATATTTTAGCAGTTCTGCCTCGATCTCGTCTTGCCCCGGTGCTTTGCTGTTTTTTACTTTTCCTATTTTTTCTTGTATTTCTTCATATTTGAGGTAGTTCTTTTCTTCTTGATCTGGTTGTCTTTTTCCTTTTGCATTTCCTCTTCTTTTGTATATAGCGTTTATTGGTAGTGTTGTTTACATATGTCGCTCATCTTTTGTAGTTCATTTTGTATTTTACCGATTTTGTCTTTCATTCCTCTGTTTTTACCTAGTGAAGATAATTTTTTTCCAAAGTTGTAATAGCGTTGTAACACTAATTTATTGTTTTAATTTATAAGAATTAAATTTTAAATAATTGTAATGATTTTTAATAAACAATATAATTGCTATTTTGAAGTTCTAATTTTTCTGTAGATAAACTTCATGTTTCTTATTTTTTATTTCTCATTGAAAATAAAGAAATTTGATTTTTGTAGAAAATTGGTTTATGTATGAAGTAAATTTATATCATTACTATAAAGTATTACAGAACGTAAATTGAAGTAGATGGGTAAAGAATAAAATTTTAGAAAGGTTATATTCAATAAATTATCATTTTTATACTTAATTGATCTAATAAAAAAATAATTTGACTATCGTATATACAACTAACAATACAGCTATGCATATGCGTATGCATTTTGATTATTCGTGTATGTAAATCTGACTTGACACAATTCCGACCCTTTTTTTAGTGGGCAGGGACTTATTTCTATCTATTCAGCAAGTCTAGTGTAGATTATATATACAAAAGTTAGGCAACTAACATTACACAGAAAAATATTTTGCGTCTCAACAAAAAGTTACCGAAACATTAGAAGAATTTTTTTACTACAGAGTTCCATAAAAACAAGTTATTATTATATATCAGTTTTCATGATTGTTAAATCTTTAGAATCATGTAATGTATTTTGGGTTTCTATTTTATTTATATAATACAAAAGTTTGATTTCATACTTGTGTCCTGTATATAAATCATTTCAAATAAATGATATATCTACTTTCCAGCGTAACCATAAAAAATATGTGTTTAACAGACATCCCATATATGAAATGTGTAAATTTTGGTGTTATTTTATTTATAGAAGCAGTTCAAGTGATACATTGGTGTCATCATAGTAAGAACGACAATGCACAACCAATTAGCTTTAAAGAATTTTGAAATTGCAATTTTATTTTTTGAAAGTCTATTTGTACTTATAAAATATCTTTTTACTTTTTATGAATGAAGGCAACTTGACTAGTATTGACTTATTACACGTTTTAGAAACTTTTAGGTCTTAAATTCCAAACCTGGCGGCGCTTTTACTGTGTAAAATTTAGAAATTAAGTAGTGTACCTATCTATACTGTATGTATGGCTTGTATTTTAATATTTGTAATAAAAATAAATAAGTCATGAATACTTTAGCAGTTAATTGTATACCTATAATTTAATCCTAGTTGTAACTTTCAAGTAGGTACATTTTCATATTTTTAATTTCAAGTTTTTTATTATGATTTTGCTGTTAGTTCATAATTGTGTACTAGCAAAAAGCTTATAATTTTAATTTGTGTATAGAAGCTGCAGTTAATTTACAACTTAACTTATGTTAACTTATGTATAACTTGTAATAAGTTTACATTACAAAATTTTTTAAAAGTAAGTGTTATGCGTGCCCCTTTCAGGCTTGCAGTAAACTATGAGTATTTTACATTAACTTACAATCCTTAATGTAAATTTACAGCAAGTAAAATACAAGTTTAGTTTGCTAAGGTGGTAACTGATATCCCACACAGCACGAGAGATGCAATGGATATACATATTTATCCATATAATATCCATTGATGTACATCCGTAGTTTAATATCCAGTGTATAATAATATTACACTACAGCAAAACTTTCTTGCAACGACATACTTACAGGCATAATATATGCAAAAACACTTGCTCAGATATACTAAAAGTACAAAAGTACGTATCTTCTAGTTTCACTAGAACGTAAATTAGAAAAACGATAAAACTGATACACTAACAATACATTACACAGCATAGCGAGTAATACCACGGAAACTGTTGATTTGTTGAAGCTTAAAATAAAATGCAGTTATGCAAGGCTAACATAATCGCCATGCTGTAATCACGCAGAAACTGGTACTTGGCGCAAACGCGGTTATTAAGTACTTAATTCAAAGTTTTATATAATTGTGTTTTTGAGACAATAAATAAAAGTAAAAAGTGTATAAGTGAAAGCAAGCAAAAGTATAATAAATAAATAAATAAAAAGTAAAAACGTTTTTTATGTTATTAATAAATGCTTTAGAAAACATTTTTAAAATATTGCAATATTAATGTTTAAATGAAATATTTTTAAAACGCAACAAAAAAATTTTTTTGAAAAACATTTTTGATTTCAACTATTTTAACGTTTTTAAAACATGAACAAAACGTTTCATTGTTGATTGGGTAGTTTTGGAACCAGCTCTAGTAAATAATGTACTACTGTGTCAAACTCTCTGAATTACTGCTTTTGCTTTGAAATTTTAAGTACTCATTTGTAAATTGAAACATTTATCAACAAAAAAACAAATTATCTTGTAAAATTCATTATGCCTTCTAAGCAGCTGACAGCAAAGACCATAAAAAACTTAGATTTTAAATCTTAAAAGTTAAAAAATTAAGTATATTTTTTTTATATCTAAAAATTTGCTGTTTTTGTTGGGTTCTAATGTTTTAAATATTTATGTTCAGTAATTTATGTAAGTGCAACTAACGTATTTTAAAAAACAATTATTTTTACTTTGTAGTTTTGTTAACTATAATTGGCAGGTTATCAATGTTTGAAACACTAAAATGTGTACTCATAAGATATTTTACAATAATGATCAATACATTGTAGTAGCGTTTGTATTCAACTTAAAAATGCATCGAGTTTTTTCAACTGCTTAAAAATTATAAATTTTGTTTTATTAAATTAAACATGCTCTTAAGTAGTCAAAATTTAAGTTCTGTCTTATTGGTATAGGGTGGTATAGGTATGGAAATTTAGTTGAGCTGTACTACATTAGAATTAAGTGTAGGTACTTCGATTTATAAGATTTTCAAAGCGCCTGAATTTGCCAAATTCTTTGTTTTAACGTTTGAAGCGTCCCTATACAATTCTAATACATACATAAAAAAGCTTAATATTGTTATTGAAGACCATATAGGATAGTTTTTATGAAATACGTTTAGTTTAATAAAGTAATTTGAGTTGTTTTTCTTTATAACTGGTATGAATTTATGCTCAATGTCATTTAATGTTAGTCTAGGTTTCATCAGCAGAAGAGCTGCAAAAATACAAAACATACACAGCAATTATTTGTCAAGGTTTTAGTCCCGATTTTGACCGTATTAGTAACTATGTTATTTTTAATATAAACATTACAATGTAAATGTGAACTAAAGAAAACTATATTAATTTTTAAAAATCATCTAGATAATTTGATGATAGATAACAGAAAAATCTTCTAAGATACTCAATTAGGTAACAAATCAATATTGTTATCTATGTAAGATAAAAGATGATGAAAAATTATCTAGATAAATTATCTATATAATTTCATCTAGATAATGCACAACACTGGTTACAACAAGTATTACTTATACCAAAGAGTATATAACTATATTATATACTCTTTGCTTATACAAAAAATTTTATAGAAAATATGCTTATTTCTTAAACTTTCAAAAGAATTTTTTATTAAGAAAAAAATCTCACGTTACACGCGAGGTCAGTCTTTGTGTCGAAACATAAAAGCACTGATAACTATTTCAACCATATAAATATTTATACATATAACATACATTGGTTTATCGCATTTTTTATGTATAACACAGTTAATGTGGTGTTTTGTCGTTATCTGTAATCATTATTGTTCCTTCTTATTAGTAATAATTAATAATCTATTTTTAAGTTTATTTTGTAAGTCTGTGTATATACATATTTCGATATTTATATATGTGCCAGCTTTTGAATTCGATCTGGGCGTGTCGAGGATTTTAAATAAGGGGAAAGAAAAGATTTCAGAGTGGCGTAACAGTATTTTACTGATTCTGTCTGTGACGTTCTTAATATACGGTAGATATGCCTTTCTTATAAGAGTTTTATTTTGCGATGGTAAGTTAGTTTCAGTTAATGGTTTTCTAATAGCTCTCATTATTACTTTATCCGAATATCCATTATTCATAAGAACATTTTTTAAATAGTCAAGTTCTGTTGAAAGATGTTTTTCATCTGTTAAACGCTTAGATCTTGTAACTAACGTATTAATTACTGAAGCTAGTTGGACTGGATGATGGTGTGATTTTGCATTAAGATATCGGTTTGTGTGAGTAGCTTTTCTATATACCGTATAACTAATTTTATTATTCTCCCTTTTTATAAGAACGTCTAAAAAAGGTAACTGTCGATTTTGTTCAATTTCCATTGTAAAACGTATTGAATCATTTTGAATATTTAAATGTTCTAAAAATCTATTAAGTTCTTTTTTACCATGAGGCCAAATCACAAATGTGTCGTCTACATACCGTAGCCATAATTTTGGTTTCATTAATGCCGAATTTAAAGCTGTGGTTTTTAAGTCATCCATAAAAATGTTTGCTACAACAGGAGAAAGAGGTGAACCCATAGGTGCTCCTTTAACTTGTTTATATCGTTGTCCATTGTAAATAAAATATGTATTTTTTAAACAATGCTCAGCTAAATCTAATAAGAATTTTTGAGGCTTATGGTTATTTTTAATGACTGTGAGTGCTTCTTCTATTAGTATATTGGTAAATAATATAATAATAATTTTTAATTATTAACTAAATTAATTAATAATTCATGTGTATTCTTGTACTCCAAAAAATTAAATTAATTCAAATAAAATGTCAGTAAATATACTAAATTAAATAAATAACATTTTGTAACAAAAACTACGACAGTTCAATGAACGCAACGGCATAGGAACATACGTATTTGTTTGTAAGGCTTCTTAAAGATAATTATAGCAAAACATTACGTACTCCAGAAAACACTATAAATCCTTTGTTATCTTTTATTTTGAAACATATTATTTTACTTTTTCAAAACCAATTGTTTTTAGTTATCTACGAATTATTTATATTAAATACCAATATGTGTAAAATTAGTAGCTTTTACTTTCCTATAAGGAAAGTAGGTATAGCAATCGCATTTTTTTTCAAAAAGGTTTTATTACATAATTTTACGTTTCAAGGTCTCCTAAAACAAAATAATATATTTTTGACAAAAAAATTTTGGGTGTCTGTGTGTAACGATGTACCCACGATAACTCGCGAACCAAAAGTCCTAGTAACTTGAAATTTGGTATGGAGCTGGCTTTTCATATTCTTTCGCTTCTATCAAAAATTGGTCTAATATAGAAATCAGAAGTGGGTGTATCTGCCATTTTTAACAGTTTTTCTTATATAATTTTGTTCGTATGTAAATTATCCGAATTATTTTTACAATTTCTTATAGAGTTAATTCTTCTTAACAATTTATTCAAATATTTTTTTTTCTAACATTAACAGTTTATTAGATATTTAATTTAGAATTTAAAATGAATTCATAAATATAATATAGATTGGAATCTTGCCTGCGACGTTTTTTTACTGATTTACTAAAGGGGTAAGCAATATCGATGCGCACAAATATAAGAGTTAGTCAATATGACAACATAAGCTAAATTTGTCATATTTCGGTTATTTTTTAATGAAATCGAGAAGACAAATTTCAAAAAAATTATAGCATGCTAGGAAGGAAGGATAACCTTAAAAAAATATGTACACTTTTTTTTATCATTTCTTATAGGAAAGTCGTGTGCTGACCACACCAGTTTTTTTTAAACGTGGATAAAGATTATAGATTTTTAAATAAAAATGATAAAAATTATTAAAATATGCAAAAAAAGTATTTTAAACAAGCTACATTAAATTTAGTTTGGTAATATGTCATATATGTTAAACATGTAACAAATATTAAACAAAATTAAACAAAAATGTTACTTCCCTACGAGGTATTGATAGCACATTTATACTCTATAACTCGAATTTCAAAAAACAGACTCTATAAGTCAAAATTAGTAAAATATAATAACGCCTTATTTGCAATTTTCCGAACTCATAGCAGTAAAATCAAAAAGGAATGTTTGGTGTTGTACACTTTAAAGCATTTATGAAGGCGCATGACTCAGCAAGTTTTAATTTGCAGTGTTGACTCAGAAACTGGCCAACTATAACATTAAGGAGTATCTATTATTTATCTTTGTACAAAGGTCAGGTAAGCGATAACAATGCTTAAATGCTCTACACTTAATATATATTTTAACCAATAAAGTTAATTTTCTTAAATCGAAATAATTTAAACAGTTGACTATTTCTTTTTAAATTCGCAATTTTTGAAAAACGTAAACCATTATAAAACCCCTTATTATTTGCTTCTAACTGCATACTTTAATTCGATGTCAATTTCTTATTACGTTAAAATATTTGACTTTGTCGATATTTTGAAAACATATGTATTTTAGACGATATCTCATATACTAGGCCGATTCTAATAAAATTTAAACCACCTAACTGTAGAAAAAATATTAATTCTAAAATGGTGGAGTAATCAAATAACGAAGTTAAAACAGGAAAAAATTATAAAACTTGTTTCGTATTATATATCTATTATTATAAATGTATTGTAAATAAAAATAGTAAATACATATGTTTATTAATTTTTGTAATTGATTATAGCGATTTAAAAAATGTTATCACTTAAACAGCTTTTCGATTGTTATTTTATTAAAAATTGGTTCAGTAGTTTTTGAGATATCGAATGCAAACTCACTGATCCACATACCAAAAAATACATTTTTGAGATTCGTGTAGATCCAAAATTTGAAATTGATATCATCAAAAAATGCCGAGATACGATACTCCTCATTTTGAGATAATTGCAATACTTTCCTTGTGCTTCGTATTATTATATTTATTAAAATACATAACTATAATTTTACTCTTACACATTGATTGTTTTTTAGTACCAATTGGAAATAATATAAGCACAATATTGTCATATCCAAAGAGATATTTTTTTATGATTAATACACACTCGTGAAATAAATACGCATAACACCAAATATTAAAAAAAAAATTATTCTATAAGCATTTTAATAAATAAATGTAAATTGGATGAAAATTAAAAGTTTTATTACACGCAAAGCACAAGTTGAAAACACTAGTAATATATGATTATCACTAAATAATAATATATAATATAAACACATAGTAACATATTATATTGATAATAATAGTTTCATTTTGATTTAATGAATTTGCTACATTTTCTTTACGAAGTCGGTTTTCGTATGATCAACAAATAATTATGTTACAATAACTCATTGTCAATTTACAAATACAACAGAAAAATAAATAAAATTACATCAAAGTTTAATACCTCGTCCACAGCCCGTTGTTTGCGATGCAATCAGTTAATGTATTTCTTATATAGTTAACTATGTTCTCACAAAGATTAATTAATTAATTAATTGTTCCCACACTCGGAAAACATGATTATCTAGTGCTTGGATGGTTCGGATGTTGGGATTACCAAGAATATCTCCGTTATCTCACCTGCTAACCATGCGAGCCTAAATATTTTCGATGGGGTTCAAATCAGGAGATTTTAAGGGCTAGTCGAGACAGGTCACTTCATGGTTATTATCAAACCATTGCCGAACTACTCTCGCCGTGTGCACTGAACTATTGTCTTGCACAAACAATATTCGTAGAGGTTTGGGATATATGGCACGGACGGTTAGTTATAACCTGATTAAAACTGAAACTTGTTATAACCTAATTACCCAGCAAACATTGAATAATGGAACAGTAGTGGTAAATTATACGGTAGCCATCACTCAATTTGCTGGGCCATTGCAGGCATGCATTACTGGTTCCGTATCCCCGCGTCTTGCTGGCCGTTATCAGGGCCATTGGTAGTTTCCCAACACTGACCCGGTAATGGCCTAGCACTATACAAATACTGGAATACTGTTCATAACCAATACAGCGCCTGTACAATCACCCCAGAAAACTAAAATTACCAAAATAATACAAAATTTAATTAAAATAATATGTAATTTATTTCTAATTACAATAACATAATTTTGATTTTATATACAATCAGGTTCATAAACGTAATTAAAAAAATAGTTTACGTTAAAAACAAAATACTAATATAATATAAATATTGGATATTGGTACTAAAACATTGAAATAAAAGCTGAAAAGTGACATGTATAATAATAACTAAATACATTTCCGTATAGATCGCTTTATGCACCCACCTTCTCGATCTGGAGTACTACGTAACCAGACTTTGATCACTCTTTTAACTTCGAGTTGGGTAGCACTTTTGCTTACTGCGACTAAAAAAATGAAATAAGTACTACAATAGCATGCATAAAGCGTCTTACTTAAGAATTTACCGCAATTGAGCTCATGGTGATCAAATTAATCAATAAGAGAAATTGAATAATTTAACTTATATTTATAACAATGACTTGAGAAAAATTAAGTTTTAGCTTTAACTTAATAACGTTTTTCAATTGACTGAAGTTTGTTTTTATTTCTTCCCGACCAATTATACGTAAGAGATACCTCATGTGCAACAACCCTAACTAAAATTCTTCTTGTTGTGTCGATTACATCTTTCCACCTACACTTTGCAAGGTTGTACTCTACAATAATAATGTTAACATGCTAAATCTAAGCTGTTTAAAAGTAAATATACCAAAGAATTTAAGAAGTCAGCATTTTCTAAATTCCTGATTCTCCATATACATTAAGTTTATAGTATATGCAACATTCTTTTTTATAACTCTCTCTTGATGTCTTTTACTGAATTTCTTGCTATAGATTTTAAAGATACTGCAGAATAATTATTCATGTTTAATGAAAACAAAAGTTGCATCACGCTAAATACTGCAAATGTGAGGTTAGTGGTACATAAATTCAAAACATAAACTGGGTACTTACTTGTTTCTTGAAAATAAAACTGCATTGGAATCTGATGAATTATTAAATATTTTTCATTATTTTGAGACATGATTACTTTCCATAAAAATCTCACAAAACAAAAAAACAAAACTGCAACAACGAAAACCCAACGAAAACCAAACCCAACTGCGTGCGCCGGTGCGCGGCTAGTGTCCACCTCTCACCATGTACCTCTCACTACCCCGCAAGTGCAGTGATAAAACCAATGCTGGGTCAACACCGTTTTGTTAAGGGCAATTTTTAATATAATTTATGCAGTTTTCCTATGTAGTTACTGTAATGGTTATGTAACGATATGCCAATGCCAGCAGTTTACCATTACTCACAATACTGGCCCATCACATTCCCAGAAGTTTAGTGTTTGCTGGGTAGGATTTAATTTAGTCTTTTCAGATAGTGTAACAACTTAGCCAATCGTTTATGACAGATTATACTAATAAGTTTCAACAAAACTTTCGTAAACAGTTATTGTATTACTATACCTACTACTAGTTATCTAAGAATGGATAGACGTGGGCATCTCTTGGAAGTTCAAGCACGTGCAGTAGGTTTACATAAAGCCGGAAAATTTTCTAGAGAAATTAGTAGAATAGTTGAAGTGAAGTTCCTCTTCTACTGATAAATTTTGATTAGTGGTAATGTTTAAGAAAGGATTTCTAATCCAGTCGTACTCACTAATATTTAGAGAAGGAAAATAATGCTGGAGTTTTTCTTCTAAGTTAGTTAATACTTCAAATATTGTATTTAAAATCCTACTGTCACGTTTAAGTTTTGAAACTAGCGGAAACATATCTAAATTGTTATCTTTTATTCTTCTCTTCCACATACCCAATTTATCATTAAAAGAATTAATTTTATCAGTAGATACTAACAGATTTTCTTGTTTGCCTTGTAAACTTAAATTTAGTTTATTTAAGTGATGAAATAAATCTGCCAGAAATGCTACCTTTGAACACCATTCTTCATTACTCAAATAATCACTGAATTTGTTTTGCTCAGTTGTAAAATATACAAGTAATTGTTATCGTAATTCATAAAATCGTGCTAATACCTTGCCCTTTGATAGCCATCGCACTTCTCCCACATAGCATGCAAGCTTATAACAAGTTTGTCATTGGTTAGATATGAGCTTATTGCTACACTTGCATTACGCAACAAGTGAAGAGCAAGCTTGCAATAAACTTGTCATATCAATACATCTTTAATCTGTTTGTGCAAGTTTGCGTTAAACTTGTTACAGCAAGGATATTTCCATGATTTTCGTTTTTGTAAATAAGTAACTGCAAAATTTTGTTGGATTTGTAACATATAAATAATTCGCTACTGACCGCTCCCCTGAGGTCATTCGATGAAATTTCGATGTAGCGGTTTATAGCATGTCGTTTCACCAGATTTGGCTCAACTGTTCCACTACTGTTGGGTCTGTGAACGCGACCATTTTGATAGAGTTCTTTATTAGTTCTATTAGTTCTTTAGTGCCATCGGTAGGAGATAATTTTATGGTGTCAAATTTATATTTGGTAAGTTAAACGACTATATTTATAAATTACAATTAAATAGGTAGATACATTTGCTTATTTTTATGTTTATTCGTTTCTTTGGTACATAATTATACTTAAGCACAAAAGGTATTAATCTGGTACGTATACTAAAAATGGCAGATATGCATGCTAGTTGTTTTGAAATGCACATTTTACAAGGTCAGGCTAACTATTTAAGGACGCTACGGATGACAAAATAAAAGGCCTAATGTGTAACTGGTTACAGCAAGCAAAAACACGTCGTACCAGAAGGTAAAGAAATATCAATAAGGTATGAGTCGTTTTAATATTTTTTGTTTGTTTCAGAGATAAACGCCATGAAAACCAAAGTGTTACAATGACTCCATAAGTATTTACAATATGTTTTTATGTAACAGTTTTTTTGTTTAATAAATTAAGTTTTTTTGGAAATACCATCAAGACATTTATTTTTATACTTATAAATCTATAAATTAGTTAAATTTGCTAATGGATACTTATATATTTTAGGGTGCCATTTATATAGCCACATCCTTAGAGTTTTATTAATATAGGTAATTACAAGTGTTAGTCCATATATACACGTTTACTTCTAGATTATCTGTAAGGAATTGCATCATTAAGATTATGTTAAGTTTGATATATACTTTAAAAAGCAAGCATTTACAATTCTTACATAATAGGAATTTCAAGCTTAAATCAAGCTTGATTCGCTGTTTGAGATAAGTCTGAAGCATGCTTGTATCAAGCGTGTACACCTGAATTGACAAGTTTGATGTAAGTTGAAAAAGCAAGCTTGCATTGAGTTTGACGCGTGGAAATTAGTAAGCTTGATATGAGCTTTTCTTAAGCTTGCAGGCTTGCTAAATCGAGCTTGTTTCAAGCATTTACGATTGTCAGATAATAGGAATTTCAAACTTGAATCAAACTTGTTCTGCTATTTGGGCTGTGTGCAGTAATAACACTAAATGTTCTGCTTCCATTGCTTCACATAGTTTCGAAAAAATGCGAACTTGTTGAGGCTTGCTTTTTATAAAACTGACCATTTTTACAACCTGCTGAAGAACATTTGTCAATTAATCGCCGATACATTTTGAAATTAAATTTTCTCGATGTAAAAAGCAGTGGGTTGTAACAATACAAGGATTGCATTCTTTAGCTCTTGTCACAAATCCTTTAATTTTTCCAGTCATTGATTTCGCTCCATCAGTGCATATTCCAACGCAAGATTTCCAACTGAGATTAAAACTTTTCAAATGTTTGTCAGTTGTCATGAATATATCTTCGCCAGTTGTTCTTTCAGGTAATTCTTTACAAAAGAAAAATTGACTAATCATATCTCCGTCAAAAATAATTCTAATAAAAGCAATTAATTGAGCTTTTCCACTTATATCTGTTGATTCATCGATTTGCAGGGCAAATATGTTATCACGTTTGAGGTGTTCTATTACTTGAGTTTCTACGTCTTTCGACATATCTTGAATTCGTCTGCTAATATTGTTATTTGAAAGCGGGATTTTTAAAATTTCTTTTTCTCCTATTAAACTTTTGACCATTAAACGACAAGCTGGTAAAATTAAATTTTCAGCAATAGTATGAGGTTTCTTTTTTTGTGCTATAAGCTCAGCAACTAAGAAACTACATTTCTGTGCTTTACTTGAAGTTTTTATGTAATTTGTAAATGACTCGGCTTGTTTGTGAGACGATTTTAATAACGTTTTGAAATAATCAGGAGTCTTTGATTTTAAATTAGGATGTTTTGTATCCAAATGGCGTTGTAATTTATTAGAAACCATAGAAGCATTTGAAAATTTATCGTTACAAACAACGGAAATTGGTATAGGACAGTATTTATCTTATGTCCATGAAAATCCCAATGCTATGTATTTTTCGTCATACGAGTATCCTATCTCGGCATTTTTTGATGATATCAATTTCAAATTTTGGATCTACACGAATCTCAAAAATGTATTTTTTGGTATGTGGATCAGTGAGTTTGCATTCGATATCTCAAAAACTACTGAACCAATTTTTAATAAAATGACAATCGAAAAGATGTTTAAGTGATAACATTTTTGAAATCGCTATAATCAAATTCAAAAATTAATAAACATATGTATTTACTATTTTTATTTACAATACATTTATAATAATAGATATATAATACGAAACAAATTTTATAATTTTTTCCGTCGATCGTTTATTAATACTTGTATTAACGTATAATAATGTATCAAAAGTAGTGCGGTAATAGCCCCTATTACCGCACTACTTTTAAACCAATGAAATCAACGAATTTCTATTAACGCTCTATTTTTTCTAACCAATAAAATCGTAGAAAAGAATTAAGATTTTTATGAGGTTACGTATATTGTATTAGTTAACGTTTTTAAATAAAAAATAAATTAAAAAATTCACCCGTGCATTATTATAAGTAAACATTTCCAATAATTGTAGGTTAAGTAACCTGATCACTAAAATGAAAACAAAGTGATATACTTTGGAGTTACCAAGATGCTAAAAGAAGCTGATAAATAAAGTCCTTATTAACAATAATTGTGGTCTACATCATCTGACTATTTTATGAGCACACGAATTGTCAATTGGTTTTTATCGATGATTTTCAGTTGCTTTTATGGAGCCTTTTTGATATCAAAGTTGTGATGTTTGTATGTTATATGAAATGGTATATAAAAATAATCATAAATAGATTTTAGTTTATTACATAAATAACAACGTATATTTTGTATAATCCAATACTTATTATATAACTGTGTTGTAGTGATACTCGTGTACTTCTTTTGCATACATACCAAAAATATTACGTATTTATAAAAATAAGACAAAGAGCATTGAATTATCGTTACTTTCTTCGACATTACCTTCTTCATCTAAGCAACTACTTCTTTGCCATTTGCACTAATTTGTAAAACATTGCTCACTATGCTTTGCTAAACTACAAATGAACTTTTATCAGATTCAAATTGTATCGATAAGTTAGTGAACAGCATTTTTATAGTAAATCATAAACTAAAAAGATTTACTAAACAATTGTGTTACTAAAATTCAGCTTTTTGCATGCTGTTCATTTAAAAACTACAATGTGGCACATTATGTTATGGTTAACATGACAAATCTATAATACGAACAAACGATTATGAATTTCTCGTGTGTACATACCAGATTTTTTTCTTTAAATTGCCATTACGTAAATATTGTTATAAACAAAAGTAACACAACAATCAATATAGAAAATATATATTTAATTTATAAGTAGGTGAACTAGTTTCTTCTCTCTAAAGCCATCATTCGAAACCCCCATCATTCATTAGCGACAACACTAAACTATAATTCATGGCATTTTTTGTACTCAAACCCAATCAATCTGTCGTAAGAATTTGTTTATGACATCTGGTTCACCGTTGTAATTAACATTCACTTACATTTTCCAAACTAAAATGTTTATTGTTAAAACTTTCTTATCTACAGAAGTAAATATGTATTAAAATTAACATTGTTTTTACCGTAGATTTTTAATGTTTCCTGGTTTTATTCCTAATAACAATATTCGTCATTTATGAACCATTTTTAAACGTATAAACACTTTATTTGCTTTATAAATAATTTTGATTTGCTTTTTACATCAAGTGCAGCTTCTGTGTACAAATAAAACAATCCCACGATTACCTTTCGGCTGATAAAGAAAACTTTTTAATGTTTCGAGATGTAATTTTCTTCGATTTTCTAGCATACTGTTAATCACATAAAACTAAAAAAATTTTGCAATCATTGGTATTTTCAAAACTAATTATAATCAATCGGATTAAAATTTAATTGACGCGTTGAGGTTATACAGCATTCCCATTACTTAAAAATCCCACTACCGTTGATACAAAAATAAAACAATTGTTCAGTAGATAAAATTATAAGTAAATGCAAAAAATTAATAAGATACGATCGACGGAAAAACTTAAAAACCAATTTGTTTGATAATATGCAATTAATAATCTCGACAACATTAACGCTCTCGCTCGCTGCGCTCGCTCGCGCGTGAAAATGTCTCGATTATTAATTGCCTTCATTACCAACCTTGTTGGTTAAATAACTATTTCCTGTTTTAACTTCGTTATTTGATTTCTCCACCATTTTAGAATTAATATTTTTTCTACAGTTAGGTGGTTTAAATTTTATTAGAATCGGCCTAGTATATGAGATATCGTCTAAAATACATATGTTTTCAAAATATCGACAAAGTCAAATATTTTAACGTAATAAGAAATTGACATCGAATTAAAGTATGCAGTTAGAAGCAAATAATAAGGGGTTTTATAATGGTTTACGTTTTTCAAAAATTGCGAATTTAAAAAGAAATAGTCAACTGTTTAAATGATTTCGATTTAAGAAAATTAACTTTATTGGTTAAAATATATATTAAGTGTAGAGCATTCAAGCATTGTTATCGCTTACCTGACCTTTGTACAAAGATAAATAATAGATACTCCTTAATGTTATAGTTGGCCAGTTTCTGAGTCAACACTGCAAATTAAAACTTGCTGAGTCATGCGCCTTTATAAATGCTTCGTTGAATGATGTAATTATATATCGAGGATCATGTATAAGGTTCATTGTTTGAACTAGAAAATTGGTTAACCACAAAGGAAAATAAACACGTAATATTTAAATTAAGTTATACAGTTTTGTTCTGTATTGATATAAATTAGTATTTATTACATTACTTTTGCTAAATTTATAAAGTACATATTTTAAATAATTGATAATAGTGTTCAACATAAATTGTTGCAATGTAATACATCAGCAAAAAACATTCTTATTTAATTTAAACAATATTACAGTTTTACTTATTGTTATATAACAATCGTTATTAAAAACAAACAATAATTAATTATGGAAAATAAATAATTAAAAAATTGTTTTATCTTTAAGACTGATAAACTACATGCAACAATTACGTGTTTTGTTACACACTTAAATTATTTTATATATTTAACTTAAAATATATCATTTATAAATAAAATATATAACAGATAAAGCAGTTGTCAAAATAATTATAGTTTCATGACATTCTTAAATTTGTTAATTACTATTATTTTGTTTTATAGACCTTAATAAATACAAAACAACAAAAATTGAACACTCAGCTTGAGCTTTATGAGTCAATCATTGAATTTTGTATTAAAGACTTATTTCGGCTGGTATGTTTAAAGCAATGTTGCCCAACCTTTTTTTGTCCGTGGGCCGGATTCATCATGACATACGATTTCGCGGGCCGGATTTTTTATAATTGCATATCTTAGTAACACCTTTTAACACCTTTGAAAGGAGCTCGCGGGCCGGATTGAGCTTCTTCGCGGGCCGGATCCGGCCCGCGGGCCGTAGGTTGGGCACCACTGGTTTAAAGGATTCTCGGAAACGTTTATTTTTCTAATGCATACATTATTAAATTGTTCTTCAGCTTCACTTTGAAATACAGTGTAAATTTTGATATTACTTGCAATACTTACGCAAAGTTGACCTAACACTTCATGTTTTTTTGATAAGCAATTTTTATGTAAATACGAATTTATCATAGTTACACTCTGACAGAATAAATAAGTGCTAGAATAAGGCTCATAAGTTGCATATTTAAAGCATTGACAGAATAAATAAGTGCTAGAAGGCTCATAAGTTGCATATTTAAAACAACAGCAGTTTTAGTTCTGTAATCAAATTTTTTTTTATTTAAAAAACAGAAATTATTAGTTCATAAGATATTGGTAAATAATTTGTGACAATTTTTTTTTGGCACAAATTTAAAAAAAAACTTACGATTAGTAAAGCTTTATAAACAAAAAGTAAATTTAAATAACTATATGTAATTAAAGATTTTTTGAAACAAGTTACCTACGAATATAACATAAGTTCAAAACAAAAATAATCTAAACTTTATCGTACTACTCAATCAACCTGTATGTTGTTTTATTAAAACAAGTTTTAGTTTCTAAAAACATAAATACTATATTATGTTTTACTGTTTGCAGATATGTTACAATAACTAAACATTTATTTATAATTTGTTTGGTAAAATTCTTAATTCTCCTTTAACTCGATTGCACAATATATATTTGTTCTTCGCTTAGGAGAGGCAAGAAAACCACTTTAAGCTATTTTTAAGGCTACGTTTTGTGCTGCACGTGAGCACTTCATCAGGCCACTAAAAAAATTATTAAAATTTGTAAGTCTAAGATAATATAAGATTTCCACAAATTTTTAGTATACAAGAACTTACACAAATAGATTGTTGGATAGTACCACTGTAATCTATTTGTGTAAGTTCTTGTATACTAAAAAAATAATGTACTAGTTAGTTTGTATAAATCTTATATTATCTTAGACTTACAAATTTTAATAATTTTTTTAGTGGCCTGATGAAGTGCTCACGTGCAGCACGAAACGTAGCCTTAAAAATAGCATAAAGTTTATTATTTTTGTATTCTAATGTGTGGTAGTGAGAAAAACTAATGGGTATCGCGTGAGTAAAACGTAGCGTTTTTAAAACATTTAAAAAATATCTTGCGGGTTTGGTCTAAATAAAGCGGTTGTAATTTGTTATAAAGACAATCTGTTATAATGGCATAAGATTTGTAAGTATAAGTAAGTGCATATGTTTCAGATATAGATATTGATTAGTCCCATATTTAAATAGTAGTTTACGTAACAAGAGTCGAAAGTAAGAAATAGCATAACGAACGTTAATGCGACGCGAGGCCGCACGGCCGAGCGTTGCATGTGAGTGAGTTATGCTATGATTCTTTCGACGAGAGTAATGTACATTATTTTTTGTGTTGCCTTTTATAAAATCACATATTTTTTTTGAAAAAATAAAAAAAAATTAACAGAAATATAATGTTGGTACTACATTTATTACTAAATCTGTCACATTTGACATTAACTTTAACATCGTTTTCCTTCAATTTTAACTGAATTTTAAGATTTTTAAAATGATTTTTCCACCTGTCGCATACTCGTTCTAATATATTAATTCACTTTGAACACTTACTTTTATGTGGATTCCTAGTTTTCATTTTGCCACCCTAGAGCTTTTTTCGTTCATTACGTAACTACACTAACGAACGAATATTGACGTTTGCGATGTTGGCAGCACAAAATATATTTTTTAAAAACTACTATCAAAAACCAATAATTTTATTACATAATTTCTTTTGGAACTAGAATAAATAACTTGTAATTTTAAATTTAACAAATGAAAGTTTCCATAAGAAACACACGGTCCTTTCCGCCAAATTGTTATACATAACAAAGAGAGGTACCTCTGCAAATGAAAAGGTCAATTAATTTAATTCTTTATATAATTCATGGTTTTAAACAGTTTGTTTAATAACAAAACGTTTAGTAATTTGAAATTTTACATATTTTGCTTAGCAATCTGTATAGAATTTTTGTGCAAATCTTTGTAATTGTATTGTACGTAACTTTATATTTTTTTAGATAATAAATTCAGTAATTCATGAATATATGTCATAATATTTAAATTTTAGTTTATAGTTTACGTAATATTACATTTCAACACACATAAATAGAAAGTATATTGTTTTAACTTCGTCGCCGCAAAAGTAATATACATAATTTAATATTTCTATTTGTTTTACTTTTTTAGTCGTTAGGTGTACTCATACCTTTACATGACACATTTCTATTCATATATTTACTGCACCAATAAGCTTCCAAAATTATGTAAGTGGGGATTAGCCAGCATGCGCTGTAAAAACCGGCTATTTTGATATTGTATTATTTGTATTCAGTATTGACAGTATTCATATTGTATTTTAAGATAACAAGGCGTTTACCACGGACAACAAAACGATGATTACGCTGCTTATTTTAAATAATTAAATTATAAAAACAAAGGGGTACCCAAACAAAGTAAAAATCAAATTGACGGTAAAATGGACCGTTCTCTAGTGGCGTTTAAGGACATACTCAAAGAAAGAAGGCAAGAATACAGTAATTTCATGTGGATTTCTCGTCATTTAAACCCCAAAGTTGCTTATGAACGATTAATAAAACCTACACCAAAGTTTCACAAAGAAGAAGTTTTAAAAAGTAGAAAAATACAAGAAGTAATTGAAAAAGTAAGCTATCAACAATAAGTACATCATTTATTGTGAATTCTTTTTAGAATTGTAAAGAAAATGGGGCTCTGAAAGGTCAATTAACGAAAGCAGTAATGATAATTTTAGATGAAATAGGCTTTAACAAACGTATAACTATTATACGATGGCTGGGACTACTTTTAACGAAGATCTGTTTGAACGTTTATGGAGGGATCCATGTGAACGATAAGATATATCGCATTAAAGAATTAATGGGAAATAAACCAATAATTTTTTTACCTAGTCATAGGAGTTATGCTGATTTTATTTTAATGTCTTATCTTTGCTTCACTTATAACATTGAAATTCCTGCAATAGCAGCTGGAATGGGTATTCTCATTTGATTTTTTTATAACTGAATTTAATTAATATATTACAGATTTTCATGCTATGTGGGGTATGGGGAAAGTATTAAGAGATACTGGAGCTTTTTTTATGCGTAGATCATTTAACGATGATAGTTTATATTGGGATACATTTCGGCAGTACATTTATCAACTAATTACTGAGGGCGATTTACCTTTAGAATTTTTCATTGAAGGTACTAGGAGTCGCAGTGGGAAGTCATTAATACCAAAATATGGTAAGAGTTTAAATTGTTTTAGTTGATATTGTTACTGATTATTTAAGGTTTATTATCAATGGTGTTAAAAACATTTTATACTGCTGCCGTACCAGATATTTTGTTTGTTCCAATTAATATTAGTTATGATAGAGTCCTTGAAGAAAAATTGTTTGCTTATGAATTACTAGGTGTGCCAAAACCCAAAGAAAGTACCTCAGTAAGTTATTTATATTTTTTATTACTTCAGACATTTGTTTATTTAAGTATATGCTGTAAAACTCAGTTTTTAACATTCATTATTATATTATTATGTTATGTTCTTACAAATACTGTGGTTCTTATGACTTTTCGAAAATCTTTTTATTTTTAAAATCTTATTTAGTTAGGAATTAAATTTGGTCATTGAAAGAAACTACTCATCGTATTTTGAATATGACTGATCCTTAATTAACTTGTCTCAGAGATTGGGATCTGCATTTATATTCTTCATTCTGTACGTTTTGGCATCAATGTGAATATTTTACAATCTGTGAGTTATAATAATGATAGAAGACAACGAAAAATATTAACTGCCAATTATAATTGACGGACTTTTTGAAGTTATTATATTAGATTTACTTAAAACTATCCACAAAATTGAGAAGACAACGAGTAGCCATGTATATTTTAATGGTTATTTCACTGTAATTTTTGTATTTGTTTTTGAGTAGGTACCCAAATATACAAATGTAATTATATTATGTAAAAAAATATAAAAACCACAAACAAACGGACTGGAACAGATTATATTTTCAATTATCTCTAATCATGCATAGTTTCATAACAAGGTCAGAAGAAACATTGCTTACCAAGCACCAATAGTTAAAAGTAGGTAAAGTTTTAGTTGACCTTTAAACAATACAAGAAAAATTAAATAAAATTGAGGAGGAATGTAGCTATAGAAGAAGAAAAACCAGTGATCGATAAAGTACATTATTGTTGTGTATCTTTGCTGGGTAGCTGGATAAAACAACAGCTTACATGATTAAATTCGTTTTAAATTGCATTTTCCTTGTCGTATTTAGTTAATCGAGAGTTAAGTGCATGCTGCACATCACAGACTGCTGCAATTTCCCACTATTTTTCTTATATTTTGGAGTTTGAGATGAAAACCAATTATTTATCAACAAAACTGATTTTATAAAATAGTCTTCATTAAGATCAATGCATGTTTGCATGCATTTAAAACAATTCTCGAAGCAATTATTCTACTTTGATTAAGGCACCTCTAAAATATGCATTTTCAACATATCAATCGCATCTTTAAATCGTTGTGTGCCAAATTAGAACTATCCGGCGGATGACCTATTAAATTACGTCTTAAGTGGTCAAAAAGTTACGTGTTTGAGCTGATTTGTGAGAGTTCGCATTATCGCGGTGGCGTTTTCGTCGGTTGGTTTTTCTTATTTCTTCGAAGACTTTTGGCAAGCAAATGGTTCTGTACCATTCATTGACCGTTCTACCTTCTACGTTTCCCCAAATGAGCGATTGTGAAATGTCTAATTTATGTCAGAAAACAAGCGACCATTTGCTCCGAAGAGATTCGTGCACGACCAACTTTTGTTGGATTTTGGACGACCTTTACGAAATTCGTCCTCTGTGAAATATGACCATGATTGAAGTCGACCATTGATAAACAGTAGTCCTTGAAGCCGAATTCACTTTATTTATGCATTGCTGTTGAAAGTTGTATAAATAATTGCACGATTTAATTTAATTTTTAGCAGTGATGAATTTTTTCAAGTTAAAACACAAACGTCATATATTAAAACATTCTGAGTATGTATACCAAGTCGGTTTATGGCTACGACTAAGATACTAGATCGCAAACTCGAATATCAGCTGCATATATAAAAGTGAAGCCAAAATATTATTGGTCAGTTTCACTGTTATTGTGTTAGCGGCTGCTAATGATGACTACCATCTTGTGGATATTATTAAGAAAAGGCATTAATTACATTTATACAGTTTTCTCTAATAGCAGTTCGTTAACTAATCTCATAACAATTTCTGCTTACCCAGAAACTGAGTGATTTTGTCTTCATTTGTAATTCATTAGTTAGCTATCTAGTATATAGGGGATGATACCGTCAAAAATGTAAAACTTTACGATAGAAGCGTAAGTTGCCAGATGCCAGCAGATATTGTAATTCCGAAATAAAAACCCGATAATGACAAACTTTGCGTTTACTGGGGCTTATTTTTTTTTGTTTCTTTAATAAACATGAACCGGGTTCAGAGCAACCTTGAAATGCTAGGCAAATAAGTCAGGAAGTCCAGAAAAAGTCGGGAGTGTCTTAAAATAACATAATAAAAACATTTTGAGACATTTATTGAAGTATCTAAACATAGAGTCAAAATTATGGATAAGATCAAGGTATAGGTCAGGGAAAATCTGGAAAAGTCAGGGAATTAAAAAATACAGAGCTGCAGTGAACTCTGTAGAATTCCGTGTTAGGCAGCTTTATTATAAATGTGTTTTGTATTTATACTTTAGGTATAGCTCGGGTATAGATGTATGTATGTATAAAAACTGAATTTAATCCTATTTCGCAATTAATAAATTTGAATTCTGACACAGTGTGAAAGATATCGACGCATATATAAGTTAATCATTTATTATAAATTAAGTCTTAATTAATATTATGTACTTTTATACCGAAATAACCATTATATTAGTAATTATTAAGTAACAGTTTTAAGTTATTGTTGTTTTCAGGGATTTCTCAAATCTCTAAGTATAATAAAAGAACGTTATGGGAACATTTACATAGACTTTGGGGAACCTATTTCGGCAAGATCGTACTTTGGTTCCTTTATTGATAGATCATTCCACAGCATCAAACCAACTTACATGCAGGAATTTACAGAACGGGAGAAAGAGTCAACATCTGAATTGGCAAACAACATCGTTAACGTTCAACAGAAGTGTGCTGTGATAACTACGTTCAATTTAATTGCACTTAGTTTAACTAACAGTTTTATGGCGGGGGAAAATAAACTGCACATTAAAGATCATATAGAAGATGTAATTTGGATTAATAACATTGTTAAGTCGTTAGGTGCTTGTACAGATTTATTGGATATAGAAAAAAATATAGAAACGGCATTAGATGTCCACAAAGGCTTAGTAAAAGTTACTAGTAACGATAATGTAGCGCTAGTCCAAAACGCAGTTGCTTTAAATACAAGTGATCCTGCAAAATTAAAGGGTCATACGTTATCACAAGACACAATGACCTATTCAATTCCGTTTATTATGCTGCAGATTTATGTGAATCCAGTTATGCATTACTTGGCCGATCCCTGTTTAATAAGTGTTATTGTAGAACAACATAGAAACATTAACATAGGTACTTTTTTTCTTATATTTTTAGTAACTGATATTATGATGTTTTAGACGATCTTTTTACACAGTTTACGTTTTTTCAAACACTATTTTCACACGAGTTTGTTTCAAATTATATTGGAAATTATTTGGTGTGTACTTCTTCATTCTTACTTTTTAAAATCTATTGAATATAAAATTATAGAAATACCAGGATCTTTTGAAAAATTTAACAAACATTAGGTTATTATCTTCTAACAAAGAAGAAAAATGCGAAATCTATGAAGTATTAGATTTTAAAATATATAATTTTTTTAAAAACTTAATAGTGCCATTTTTATACACCTACTATATGGTTTGTGATGTTTTGCTTCAGGTAAATCATTTGACAATGTTTTTTTTTGAGTTATCGTAGTTTTCGTTTACTAGAACAAATCTGCAATACGGGAGAAATGCATTTTGGTAACCGTTCAGTCAAGATTTGAAGAACTAATTAGTGCAAGACAAAAGATCGTTCATCCTTATTCCTTGAACTTAGATTCGATAACAAATTGTCTAAGTAGTTTTGCAGTAATGGGAATAATACACAGAGAAAAAATGTAAAACTCAAACTTCTTTTTGATTTTATTTAACTTTTAAATTTACAGAAATGAGGATGTTGTGTGGTCTGGAAATATGGAGAAAGTCAAAGAAGTTAGAGAAAAATTAGGTTTGTTACTTTTTATTTTATTTCCAAACTTTTAACTGATACCGTTTGTTATAGAACCATATTTAGCATCACTTTCATCTGCTCAAAACAACTCTAATACAAATATTTTCTTAGCGTCGAAACTTTAATTTTTCAATGTTATTTTTAATTGTAGATAGATCGTTGTTACAAAAATATTTAATACAACGCGTTTGTCGGTTGTGATTTTTTTGTTGTTTAAAAAATTTTATTACTTATTTATTTTGTTGAGAAAAATGCTTTTTACCAAATATATTGTTTTATTTTTTATATGTTTAATGAAACATACATGATTTTAATTTCACAAACGCTAACAAGTGTTTCATTAGCATTATTTTAATTACATTTAAAGTGATTTGATCAGTAATAAACTAGTTAAGCTAACGTCTGTACGTTAATAAGTTTTCATAATTGGAAACTTTGAGCGTACTGATTGCTTCTTGAGTCTGTATAATCTAACAATAATGTTAATTTCTTTTATAAATTTGTACTATTTAAACTATAATAAATTGAGAATGCTGACATATTTTTGTCTAACTTAATAAGTACTTGTTATATAATTTCTTAGCCCAAGATCTTATAAATTATGATAAAAATAACTATTCTGAAAGTAGAACTGTACGATTAATTTTTGTCAGTGGTAACCAAAGTTATCAGTGTTTGTTTTCGTTAAATAAAAGCTCTACCCAGTAGGGGATTTAGGACTGACTGCACTCTAGACCTAGTCTAAAATGGCGCTTTTTTAAACTTTATAATAAATCATCTAATTTATGATAATTAAAATATACGGTGGCACACTAAAATATATAAAATGTACAAGAACAGTGATAACAGCATAAAATTTGAAATTTCAATGCTTTTTTTTTGGAATTCAATTTGTATTTTACTTATTTATTTGTATTGAAACTTTTAAATCTGCAATCAAAATTTTGATATAGGTTTTAAGAAAGATTTTTTCAACGGATATAATTAAGATATTTTTGAAGTTGCTTAAAAACCTCTAAAATCACTAAAATTATTTTTTATTATAGAAACAATGGCTTTTATAGAAATAAATTAAAGATAACCCGATTATAGTTTTTTAACAATTTTTCACTATGTTCTGTTTATATACTTTTTTGGGTTTTTTTAACCACTTTACTGATTCAACAAATTTAATATAGAAAAAAATAAAATCTTAAATTTTTAATAAAAAACTTATAGACAAAAATAAGTCTGACTTCTAAACTATATTAATCACCAAAAAGATTCGTAACATCATAATAGAGTTATTTAGTTATGTTTTTTGAAGCACCCTACATAAAACCAGATTACTTTTACTTTTTAATATAAATTAAATACGGAAAATTAATATTTTACACTTTAATCGCAAATCGTTAGCATTATATTCTATCTACTATATATAATTTATTGATAATATAACAATTCACTTTTAGAAACATAGTGTTTAAAAATGTTTTCGCTTATAAATTATAGTGCCTCTAAAATTTTGGCGCTTTAGGCCTGGGCTTCACAGCCTTAAGCCTAAATCCATCACTGGCTCTTCCAGGGAAAACTGAAAAAATCGAGTAGGTAGTTTCAGAGAATATAAAAAGTGTTATTGAATGTGCTAGTTTATTTTACAAGTATTTCTAATCGCTTTTTCTTGCTGCAATATTTAAACTGATTCGGATTGAGTGCATTTAGTTTGTTGGGATCCACTTTCTAACCATGCATCATATATCGGGCCTTGTTTTAGAAAATACAACAAATGTCTACAAAATAAGCATATTCTGTAGCACATTGCTTAAATTTCATTTCAACACTATCATTCATTTAATATACATGATATAATATAAACTACCTAAATTAAAAAAAATATAAAATAATTAGTAAATGAAACTGTAAAAGATGTATTTATTCATTACGTATTGTCAAATTGTGTACATGGATATTTGTAATTGATTAAACATATTTTTTTTTTTGATCAAACTGTTAAACTATTTAGTATTATTATAATAAGCTTTTTTAAAATTTTTGTCTCCCTGAGTCATGTGCCTTTAAAATTCGTGCGTTCGGAGTAGTTTGTTCCAACTGCTCCATGGTAACTATCCCAATCGGCGGAGAAGAGAAACGACCATACCTATTACAGACTATGGCCAAGATTTTTTTTTAAAGTAGCATGATCTTTTTGATTAACGCTAACTTTCTTACTAACTTTCATTATTCTTGAATTTATACAATTGTCATCAGTGTTGTATATAGATATATAATTTTTAAATGATATATAGTTAAATTATTTTTTATATAGATAATTGAAATAATCTAGATAATATAATAACGATGGATGTATGTATCAAGAACTACAGAAATGTGGGAAATTATTAAACAAGTTACATAAAAATTGTAGTTTACAAAACCAAAATAGGGGACACTGATTTTTTTATATATATTTAAATAAAAAATTATATATAAATATATATGCAGATACGTATATAATTCATATATTTTTTATAGTATCTAGATACATATAAATAGATAAAAAATATCAATCTAGATTAATTTATCTATATTAATATGTATACATATTTTACAACATTGATTGTCATGTTCTGAGCAGTGATGGGCGTATTGTTTACATAGTGTAATTTACATCATTGTTTACGCGTAAACAATTCAAATTGTTTACCGCATCTTAACTCATGTAAACTATGTAAACAATACGCATTCTATTGTAGGTATATAACCAATTGTTTAACTTTTTTAATTGAATTAGTCGATATTAGAGATGGAGATTAATGTACTACAGACTTTTTAAAATTTCTTAGTTTCGATTCAATTAGTAGTCATTAAAAATCATAGAAGGAACACCCGAAGTGTTTGTATATTTAAACTAATGAAAACCTGTGACTGTAGCTAGGACTGTAGCCTAGAAGCAGCAGTGTTTTTCAACACCAATTCACGTTCTGAGCACAACGTCAAATATCTGTTTTTGTCTTTAATAAGGATAAATCCTAATTCGTGGTAACTTTTGTTTTGACGACGGCCCACCATTTTTAATTGTTTAAACGAAATTTAAACTAAATAAATAAATAAAACATGGAGAAAAAATTAAAGAAGAACAAAAACGCAGAAAATCGAAAACAAATGAAGTTAGCCAAAAGTTATTAGCTGCTTATTTCTTTAACATGTAAATAAAAACGGTAAAGCCAACTCATAAAAGTTTAATTTCCTATACTTTTTCGTATTGTTTACATTGTCTACGCTAAAATTGCGCTTTGTTCAAATGTAGACAGTAAAAGTTTACGCGTAAATGCCCATCACTGGTTCGGAGCGTTGACTGAACGTCAACGTTCGGAGGTAGTTTTGTTACTTAAATTTTTTACGTAACGCTATTTGTTTTGCCAGTCAAAATTGCAGCTTTTATCATTGGCTGTTAAGTGACTTTTGGTTTTTGACATATAATAAATAAAACACTTTAAACAAATTTGATTAAAAATTGTAAAAAATTTACCAGAGTTTGTTTTTGCATATTTTTTTATATTCACCCTGTAAACAATAACGTGCTATTTTTCAAACATGGTGACTTACTCATTTAGTGAGGAATAAAAGTCCCTAATAAGTAGAAGAAGTTTTGTAGTTCTTCGTGCATTTATTAAATTATTTAAGAAAATGACTGAAAATAATCTTACAAATAATACTGTATCACAAGAAGATATAGAAAAAGCGGAAAAATATAAAACAGAAGCAAACGAATACTTTAAAAGTAAGTTAAAATAATTTATTGAATGTCACATTAAACAATTTTTTGGCGTTGTACAAATGTTTTAATAATTTTTTCGTTACATAATTTGTTAATTGTTGTGTTTAAATTAGTATTTCATGTTTTAACGTTTCTATATGGTAACTATTAATGAATAATCCAATACAATTTTTCTAACCTAAAACTTAAACATTTTCAGATCAGGTTTTTAATACAGCTATCGACTTGTACACAAAAGCGATAGAATGTAATCCCTACACCGCTGTATACTACGCAAATAGAAGCTTTGCTTACTTAAAATCTGAGTTTTTTGGTTATGCTTTAACAGATGCATCAAAATCTATCGAATTAGATCGTGCATATATCAAAGGCTTTTACAGAAGAGCAGCAGCCTATATGTCATTAGGAAAGTTTAAAGAAGCCCTTAGAGATTATGAATATGTAAGTTTATGCTTTATTGAAATTTTAATTTGTCATATAATTCTAGGTAAGCAAAGCTAGACCAAATGATAAAGATGCAAAATTAAAATATACAGAGTGTAACAAAATTGTTAAAAAAATTGCATTTGAAAAAGCAATAGCTGTTGAAGATGTCAAGAGGAACATTGCAGACACTATTGATTTAGATGCCATGAGTAAGTTGATTTAATGTTGTTATGCACTATAAGTTGATATTTATAGCAATTGAAAATGAATATAATGGCCCAGAATTAGAGGATGGAAAGGTTACACTACAGTTTATGAAAGATTTAATGGAACTTTATAAAAAACAAGGAAAATTACATAGAAAATACGCTTATAAGGTAAGCTACATGTATTTCTTTAATATGGTTTAACACTGGTATATACTTTTAATTTCAAAACTAGAAAAAGAGTCAAACCCATGATAAATACAGTATTTCAGGTATGTATACTGTTGACTCATTAAGTTTGATTCAATTTACTGAAAAGTACACTGTTCTCTTCAGCCCAGTTCTATACATTACTCTTGTAGCCACTTCTTTTCCTTTTGTCATCGTTTTGAAAAGCTATATGATTGTTCATAGCTGCAATACGATTTTTTATTTCATTCACAGGTAATAAGTCATCAGTATCCCAATATCCTATTCCAACACTACTTTTTTAAGTAGATTTTCCCATGAAAAATTCCAAACTTATTTGGAAACAATACTATTGTTTTAGTGTTTGAACGAAATGAGCACATAGATAAGACATCCGATAATATATAAACGGGCAACTGTTTTGCAGCCATGTATTTTTGAACTACAGTGCACGCTGCTTAATAGAATCACACGGAGACTTGAGGGTTTTTGATAACAATATCCGATATTCAAAAAAAAAAAAAAATTAGTTTAAAAGCTGTAAATACATAGAGTGTGTATCTGATTAATATGTTTTAATGTAGATTATCAATAAAGTTCTTTTTAGGAGGAAACAAGGAAACAATTCCTTCAGTTTACTTGCGACGTTTCGTGTTGATGAACCAATTCTTCATCAGGTCGCTCCTTTATTTAGTAAGAACATAAAAATGTATAAGTAAAAATTAAATAACAAACTTCAATTAACATGAGTCAGCAAAGAAAAAACTAACAGTGTTAATATTAAAAGTCAAACTATCCAAGTTTTAAATTTTTTTAAACACTTTAATTTTTAATTTATAAAACAAATGTAAAAACAAGCAAGGGTTAAAAACAATATTAGCAACTTACCACTGAGTCAGAAAGAAAAAATAATTAACTAATAAAGAAGCTATGTTAATTAATTCCAAACAACATAATATAACGACAGCGGGACAAATATGAATATACGATTTTTGGTAATCAAAGATTTTGAGTGTCAGTTCTGAAAATTAAAAAAAACAGAATTATAAATCATAAGTACGATTGCAATAAGAATAACAATACTAAAAACGCTTTCTGCTTACATCATGATCAGTTACAAGATAATTTTAATTTTGACAATCCGACAATCTTGGATGTTGAACACAATTATAAAAAAAGAATCATTGCAGAAATTATCTTTATCAATTTATGTAAAAACAACGTTAATTTTAGAATTGACACTCAAAATCTTAGTGCTGTTTATAATAATATAATAAAAAGAATGAACATAAGAATCCTAAACTAAGATGTACTATTATCTAACATGCACCTACCTAACCTATATTATAACTTATGTTCTAACTTAACTAACTTAAATCTAATGCCTCTGAAACAAAAAAATTCTTATTAATAAATTGTATTAATTAGTTCTGTTAGTTTCTTTAAAAAATTATATGTTCTAGTCTACCTTTATCAAACAAATACCTCACCTAGTCTAATTCGATTACCAAAAATCGTATATTCATACTTGTCGTTCTATTATGTTGTTTGGAATTAATTAATATTGCTTCTTTATTAGTTAATTAATTTTTCTTTCTGACTCAGTGGTAAGTTGCTAATATTGTTTTTAACCCTTGTTTGTTTTATCAATTAAAAATTAAGTGTTTTAACAAATATAAAACTTAGGATACCTTGACTTTTTAGTATTAACACTGTTAGTTTTTTCTTTGCTGATTCATGTTAATTGATGTTTGTTATTTAATGTTTAGTTATACATTTTTATGTTCTTATTAGGCCTGATGAAGTGTTAGTTAATCAACACAAAACATTGCAAGTAAACTGAACGAATTGTTTCCTCTACATTAATACTATTACTAGGAGGCGAACTCTTTTTTCGATTAACAGGTTGATTAATTTGATGAAATAGCATCAAGACAAACAAAAAATATCAAAACTAACAAAAAAAAACTTACTGTTCTAAGAAGTACACATTTCTTCTCAATAATTTGAGTACGCTAAAAATAATCAATACAAAATAATGTTTCACATAAATTACGTTATTCTAAGAACTACACATTCTTTCAAAGTACGCTGAAAATACAACAAACAACAAAACTGTTAAATAATTAAAGCAGATAGTAATGTTTCTTTCTTAGCATTATTACTGACCTAGCTTAACAAAATGCACTTTGTATACACGATTACGTTTATCTTTGGTTGTAACCAAAACAAGACTTCAGATAATTAAATGCAAAATTCAGCGTACTTAAAACTGAGTTCGACAAACTGATTTATTTATGTCTCGATTTTTTAACGGATTTTTTTGTTGATGCTAAGTGATTCGTGTAAACGTACTCGTACTTCATAATACTTCGTTAAATTTTTTTTTATGTCCAAAACAGTGATACTGTTTCAATGTACCGTGATTATAATTACAATCTCCACGTCACACACAGATTGTGGGTTGAGATATATCCAATGGCTTTCAATAAACTATATTTTGGCGTGTGTCCAAGGACTTAGAGAAACGGGAGGTGTTCTTCCTACCCACGAAGGCCGTGGTCGAGAAAGACCTCCTCATGTATTAGCAACAGAAGAAGAATTAATCTTTTTAATAAAATCAAAACTTTGATATTTGTTTTTCGTCAATGTATGTGTAGATATTGTAAATTGTAAAAGATCGGACACGAAGTAGTACTAGAGAAATAGGTCGCGCAGCTAACGGGTTCCATAGTACGCCACATCGTGGAATTATTCTTTGTGCCCTTACCATGTTCAACGAGTCGAACAATTAACCGACGTTGATTTTGAACCGCGACTTGAGTTTTGTGAGCGGTTGCAGCAACAAGAAGCTTTTGACCCTGAATTTAGTGCAAAACATTATTTTCAGATTGTTTTACACGAAATGGAGTGCTGAATTTTCACAACACGAATGTTTAGAATAAAGAAAACCATCATTAAATTCAACAAAGTAACTTTCAGTGAAAGAAGAAGAAGTTGATGACTTACCCCTTGAAGTTTGCAGAACAATGTGGTTTATGCACGATAGAGCTCCTCCGTATGGAAGTCGCCCCGTTTGCGATTTCTTTAAGATAATTTTTACGGGTCGTTGTATATTGGAAGAACGGCACTAGACCGTAGGCCAGATATTAATCCTTTACATTTTTTTCTGGAGCTATGTGAAAGATGAAGTATACAAAACCCCCGTAAATAATAGACAATAGCTGCACATTTTTTTTGCAGCAAAAGAAATGCAATTAGACAGAATATACAATTATTTACGCGAGTAATAAACAATTTTCGGCGACGTTTAGACGTTTGTGTTTTATCCATTAGAGAAGGTATTATCTAGTGTACTTGAAAAGAATGTGCAAAATAGCAAATTCATTAATCGCATTTGTTTAACTACGTGTTTTCCGTTAACATTATTTTGTATTTATTTTTGGTTTCAAATCGCTGAGAAGAATTTTGCACTTCTTAGAACAGTTTAATGTTTTAATGGAACTTTTATTTTGACCTTTTTGTTTGTATTTATGCTCTAATTTCAACTGCTAAAATAACAACCAGTTAATCAGATACAACCTGTATAATAGTAAAAGAGCACCTGGAACAAATTAATAATAATAATAAATATAGATATTTATTAAAAATGTAAAAAGATTACGTAGGTAATTGAAATAATTTTTCCTTTAATGCCAATAAAGGCACAATGTACTCTAAATAAAAGTCCTTCAATTGGAATTGTAGATGCGGGTACGTTCTGAACTAAGATTTTAGATTCATTCTGCAAATTTGACGATACAAGTGAATTTATGTGTAACTATTGACTTATATACCTATTTGTTACCTTGAGCAATCCATAGATTTGTTAGATGTTGATGGGCGAGGAAACATTACTTCCTTGTCGTCGGCGGTTATTACAACTGGAATTAATCTAAATGAAACTAAAAATAATAAAAAAAAATTGAAATGAAAAAGTACAACCTTTGTCAAGTCATAATACTTTTATAATTGTGATTTTTACTAATGTTAAGTGAAGGTTTTTAAATTAAGAAAGGACTGAGGCTGAGCTGAGTCCGTGTTTATTTATTATTTAGAACATATATATAATTTAAATCTTATAAAAAAGAAGAAACATTTTTTTAAAATATATTCTGATGAACACATAAATTATAAGGCGCAAAATCTAACTTAAAAGCAATAAGTGAAGTTTATGTTTTAGTATCCCCTTCGCATTCTGGCGCTGGTAATTTTCTAATTATGTCTTCTACGGAAATATCAAATATTTCCTTCTCGGATTTAGCGAATTTTTTTCCTTCACCATATTTTTTATAATATAGAACTTGGAACTCCGATTTTGAGTAACAATTTAGAACTTCTGCAACATAATGCTTTACACATTTTTCTCTAAAATTCTAATCAATAAAAAGTCCCCTTTTAAGAGATCGTCATATTCTAGTTCTTTATCTTCACTTTCCTTAACAGATTCATCATCGCTACTCAAATCTTTTAACTCCATATCAATAGCATTATCGTCTTCATCAGAACTTTCTTGCAATATTTTTCTTGTAACCTTTTGCTCTGATGTCTTCTTATTTTTATCCCTTTTTGCAAGCATCTCCTCTATTTGCTGTTTTTCTGGGGTCCATGTTAAAATTCTTGTTTTGCCTTTTTGCCTTCCCCTTCCATCGGTCTTTCTAGCACCTGTGTTAGGAAATGGTCTTATTTCTTCTGTAGAGACGAATCCACACCCTGATGAAGTTCTTGGGAGGCCTGGGCCTGGGTCAGCAGTAGACATAGCATTCGACGCAGCATTTTGGCTTGTGTTAGCAGCGTCGTTCTGAACAAAATCCCTGTCAGTAACAAACGCTCCTAAAAATTCATCTTTTCCAAAGATGTCTTCATTGAACGGAAATATTCCCGTGACTTCATAACCTTTGATAATATTTTTGGAAACAAAAGCTTTTTCGTACGCATTTCCAATAACATCAGCCATCTGATAAAGGGTGACAGGTTTTCCTGGATTTTGTAAATGCCAATTATTCAAACACTGATTATAGAACGGTCCAAAAACCGTCCTATCTAATGGCTGGAGCTTATGCGACGTGTGGGGCGGAAAGGTAAGTAACACAATCCCATTTTCTTTGGACAGGTCAATCACAGGGAGTGATATGTGGCTTTCGTGGTTATCTAAAACGATCAGCACTGGATTGTCCACAGAAGGCTTCACATGTCTTATAAAATATTCCATATATTACAGAAAAATCCTTTCATTTGACCAGCCAGACAAATTTGCAGCACCAACTGTGCCTGGAGGAGCCCCAGCCAACATATGTTCTTTAATATCGAAACGTGGGAAGACTAGTAAAGGAGGAACGTGCCACGTTCACCAGAAGTCATGCTACCAAGCTGCTTGACACCCTTTTGTGCTATTACTTTTGGGGGATATCTACACTACTATTACCGGTTTCATCAATATTTTAAATTTCAACAGGACGAAACTTGTATTTGTCCATGCAGGCTCGTAAGTTATTAAAAAATAGAGAAACGTTCGTCCTATTAAAACTAGTAGATCTTGCCAAGCTTGTGGCTTCTGGTGTTCGTAATGTAATTGACGAACGTCGTTTCATGAACCATCTGAGCCATCTCTCGCTGGCCGTTCCTTTTTCCACCCACTGACGCGGCATTACTTTACCATTTTTTTCAGCAAATTGGAAATCCAAAACCATAGCATCTTTTTTTGTTAAACCGTAGTGATTTTTGGAAGCCAGTATAAGGTAGTCTTTTAGAGCATTTTCTTCTTCCTTTAAAAAAACTTGTTTGACTGCATTAGTTCTACTGTATTCGAAGGTGTCTTTTTCTTTATCTTTGTGTGCTGCTAAATGCCGATCGAGTGTCGATTTAGTAACGTTATAAATTTTTACAGCATCTCGAATGTGCAGATTTTCCTTTAGAGTTGCTTCTACAGCAGCTTTCTCGTTTTACCAGTTTTACTGCGAGGCATCTTGAAATGACTGCAATAAAAATATATCATCAGTTATTTTCATGTCCCAAGGTACAATATTGCGTCCCAAGGTATAGTCACTTGATTGTACCAAGGTACAGCACAGCACAATTTTACGGTCGCCATTTTATAACCAAAAAACCGATTTGAATAAAAATAAAATAATGCATAAATACTACCCACTAAGATGAAAGGTTACTTACCCGTAAATAAAATTCACAAAAAAACGTAATAGTAACAAAACTACTTCATAAATTGGCAACACGAAATTACTTTTTCAGAGGAAAATGCGTTATCGTCAATCAAACGTTTGTTATGAACTGAATCCCGCTCCGCCACGAAGAAAAGTAGACAAATTGGTATGTAGGGATCTTTTATTTATTGTAGTAGTACAGCGAACAAATAAGAGGTTGTACCAGGGTGGCTTTTGTCCCAAGGTACGACACTCTGCCTTACAATGTTGAACATCTCAAACTGTCCCATTACTTGATACCACTGTTACAGGAACTACTTCGTTACTTTATTGTACGGTTTTATCATTGTCGTGTAGTTTGAATTTAGTTAATTTTCTATTGAGTGCTATATTCTAAATATTACGTTTATAGTAGATTCGATCAGTGTTCTAGAGATAGATAATACGTCTCGTAATTATAATTTGTTGAAGATCAAATATAATTTTGTGTTTACTTTTAAGAAGCCGTAAATTGTTAACTTCTTCGTTATCTATGCTGACATTGAATTGCATTTCTGTAAACAATCAAGGACTTCTTATATTTCGCTGACCGAGCTTAAAGATTTATTTATCATTTAAAATACAAATATACGTACCTAATTAATATTAAGCAATGATTGTTTCCGTTTTAAATCGATTAATTTCTGATTAATTTTCTCGAGTTTGTAAATCTAAAAGAATTTTGTGCGATGTATTCAGTTTATCGCAAATCTTTGGAAGGATTCTCTTACTAACCTAGGAATTTAGGTGTTCTTTACTTCTATTCGATATCCCAAGCGATGTATGCGTGAACTTGGTACACTATTTTAGACTTATTACTTTCAGTCTCATACGAGATGGGCTTTAGAAATACCCAAATTCATGCAATTTTTAAATTTTGTAATTCAAAGATCCACGGATTATAGTGCATCCGAATTACATTTCTCATATTCGCGAGACTGTAGAGTGTTTGTAGTCATCAGCATCCCTTTCTGCGCCGGTTTTGGTGGTAGAATCGCTCAAGGGACGCGATTCCATTCAGCGTTTTTCGATACTTAAACCGCCGATGTTTTACTTGATCTCTAAACTAGTGATGGGCGAAATATCGTTACCGGTGACTTTGTCGCCGTTACTTGTTGATCACTAAAATACTAGCGACTAATAGAAATACAAAACCAGTTACCGGTGATTCCGTAACTACTGCACGGTTATTGGTCAAATATTAACTTTTTTCATTGTCAAATTATTCCGTAACTGATGATAATATTGAGAATAGAGAATTTACATTTTAAAGGTTCTTTACAATTTGTCATGCAATTTAGGCTATTTAAGCTTGTGTCATTTCCAGCAACTTAACAAATTGTATAAGTTTCTCCATCTTTTTTTGTTGATGACTTTCTGGATATTCCATTGTAATTGGTCAGTTTAAATTAAATGCAGAAATCTAGACATTTGGTTTAGCGAGACGGTGTCGGTTCCAATATTAGCACGGTTCAATTCGCTGTCAATATTAAAAATGATCACACTTTTAATCTGTGTTGTTGTGACATTACTACTTAAATCGATGTTTATTCTGTGTTATTTTTTAGATATTATTAGACATTAAAACGTATTTTATGGCTCAACCTTCTCTTATCGATGTATATATTGAAGATGAAGACAAATTTACAGTATGTGGTGATATACACGGCCAGTATTTTGATCTTATGAATATTTTCGAATTAAACGGTTTACCATCTCCAACTAATCCATATGTATCCTTTAATTACCCGAAATTGTATTTATTTATTAATTACTGAACATTTCTTAACAATTTCATAGCTGTTTAACGGAGACTTCGTTGACCGAGGTTCTTTTTCCGTTGAATGTATATTTACATTGTTCGGTTTTAAATTATTGTACCCAAATTACTTTTTTATGTCTAGAGGTAAGGGATAATTTTAATATGAGAGAAATGATTTTAATACAATGAATTTAGGAAATCACGAAAGTGCAACTATGAATCAAATGTACGGTTTCGACGGTGAAGTAAAAGCCAAATATACTGCACAAATGGCGGAATTGTTTACTGAAGTTTATAATTGGTTACCGCTAGCACATTGCTTAAATAAAAGAGTACTTGTACGTTTATAAAGTAAAGTTAGCAATATAAGTTTAATCGATTTATAAAACAGGTTATGCATGGAGGATTATTTTCTAACGACGATGTAACATTAGCTGATATTCGAGCTATAGATAGAAATCGACAACCACCCGAAGAGGGTCTTATGTGTGAATTATTATGGTCGGATCCAATGCCACAAAATGGAAGGGCGCCTAGTAAAAGAGGAGTTGGTTGTCAATTTGGTCCAGATGTTACAAAGAAGTTTTTAACAATAAATAAATTGGATTATATAATAAGAAGTCACGAAGTCAAAAATGAAGGATATGAAATCGCCCATAACAATAATTGCATAACTGTGTTTTCTGCGCCTAACTATTGGTATTTTTACTATCTTTATATCGATGTTTTAATTAATTTTTATACTTTAGTGATACTATGGGGAATAAAGGAGCATTTATTACACTTACAGGAAAAGATATGATTCCTAAATATACAACTTACGAAGCAGTGGTATGTATACATAAGTTATTAAGGATACGATCCCATCTAAAACTATTAATTTTTCGTTGTTTTGAAAAAATTGTTAAAAAAGTGGTGAATAAATGAACCTTGTCAGTATCAATTATTAGAGGTGTTCGATACGTAAATTTGTGTATCGCTAATATCGTTACGTATCGTATTACTGATAATTATATTTTACTCGGCAAGAATAATACTATATTTTCAAACAAACACAATTTCTTGCATATATTTTGTAAACTAAATATTATTTCAGTTCCCAATTTATGTGACAAGTAATAAAATAAATAATATATATATATATAGTATATATATATATATATATATATATACTATATATATATATATATATATCTATATACATAAAATTTGTCATTGTGGCACCATAATTGGGTATTCATTGTTATTGTGGCACCCAAAAATACAAAGAGGCACCCGAGTTTGGGAGCCACAGTACTTTTGCATGAAAAATTTTTCTAGAGCTTATCAACACTTTTTAAGCTCGTACACAAAAATTTGCTCGGGAGCCATTTTGTCAATTGGTTGTCAGATTTATACAATTTAGTTCATTCATAATAAGACAGAGGGCGTTGTGCGATATACACGTGTATATAATTTTGAAGTGTTGACTATATATGGCACCGCTATAATTGTTGTAGATTGTGGCACCATTTCTAGCGGCAACATTGTTTAACAGTGCGATATCGTAACGAAATAAATGTACTTGCGAAACTCATTTTGATTTAATAACAACTTGATAATTCGTTTTGATGTCAGTTATGTTTTTGTTTAATTACTTAACTTAAAGCACTTTACTATTTGATATTTGTTAACAAAATAATCAATTACAATATTTTAGATAGTTTTTATATTGTATGTATCAAAATTATTTAAATATTAAAAAAAAATATTTTACAAAAATTAATTAATATTAAATGTTGTTCAATATTTGTTTAAATTAGATTTTCATAAGTAATAATTTATGCATATTTTAGCATAGGAATTTTAACTTTTATATTATTTTCCATTTTAAGTTTCTTGTATTTGAAAATTGATTTTTGTAAAAAAAATATATTAGAACAATTTCTTATTGTTTAAAACTTTAAGAAGAGTATTTTTTAAGTAAATTCGAAGTAGTAGGTAATTGTTTTAATAATGTTGTCATTTTGTTAGCTATTTTATAAAGTTTTTACTGCAGCTACATTTAAAAACAACCCTGAATCATAAGAATATCATTTCCATATTTTATAGTTTTTTTTAAAATATTTTTTATTACTTGTTGATAAACAATAATGTACGACACTTGCTTTCAAAAACTTTAAATTGTGATTCATCCGATCAAACAACTGTTTTTTTTCTTCTAATGTGTATTTTCTGCAAGATTGAGTCTAATTGAGTTTTTTTTGTTTCTGCAGCATACATAAACGTCTTTTACTACTTACTTTCTATAACATAATAAACTGTTGTTGCGCTAATTGTGGTGCTGTTGCATATAATTAAATAATAAAAAAAATAAATAAAAAAACGTTATATTTAGAACTGTAAAAAATTGTACTAACATTAGAATGTCTTCTGGGTTTGGACCGTGTCATTGTTGTTGTAACCGAAGTTGCCAACGTTTCGCCCACTTTTGTAAAGGGCTTAATCAGGGCGTAAGATAAATCGAAAAACTCAAACAAGCATCCGAAATCTAACTAAGAACTTTTCAAAAGTTAGGTTATCCACTTGTGAAACAAGCCATAATCTAAACTCTGAAAAGGTAAGAAAGAAAACGATAACTTAAAAAAGCAAACGAAAATTTAACAAAGAACCACTACCGAGTTAGGTAATCAACTTGTGAACCAAGCCAGATCCTAAACTCCGTAGAAGTTTTATCTCACGCCCTGATGAAGCCCCTTACGAAAGTGGGCAACGTTGGCAACTTCGGTTACAACAACAATAACACGGTCCAAACATGGAAGACATTCTAATGTTAGTATAGATTCCGGCCGTGGAAACCTTCGCTATTATGTAAAAAATTGTCTTTTGAAATGTGTCATGTCATTAAATTTATTTTGAGGTTTAATAGTTATTTTTACTTAGTTTATAGTTCAAATTGTTTAGTTGTTTCCTGTTCTTTTTATTTTAAACATACAACTTTGGTATTATAATAGCTGTTGGTTAGGAGCACAGGTGACTAGCCAAATTCATAACAATATCCCTAGAACTAAACACTAGCTTCGAAATTTTAGAATTCCAGTTCTTTTTTGAAACATCCAAATCTTGTTTGCTAATTGCTTCACTGCTATAATTTTTTTTTTTTGGCTCATTTTCTTATTTTCGTTTTTGTTATAAGGTTTTCCTTTGCTTTAACCCTAGTATCATCATTGTGACCTATCTGTTTTGTTGTTTTTTGTTATTAAATTGGTATATAAGTAAGTTGTAAACAAAAAATGTTATTTTTTGAAGATATAGTCACTGCGTGATTTTTGAAATTTAACATTTTGGAAATATTATTCAATGTTAAAAATAACTTTAAATTTAACAAACAAAATTATATTTTTAATATAAAACAATACCATAATGAAGAACCTAACCAAATATATATTATTTACAGTTATATTCGACTTTTTTCGAGATTTCTGGTAATTTTGTACGTACAAAACGTTACAAAACAAAACGAACAGTACATCTAACGTTTCTTATGACAAAGAATTGATAAAGATTTATATTAAGCCTACAATTTTAAAATTATAGTTATTCTATTAAAGAACTTAGCAAGATACCCATTGATAAGTATAAAAATCAATACACTTATTTTAAGTAAATTCATTAACAGAATAAAAACTTTACTACTAAATTTCATAATTATTATGTTCATGTTCTTGTATTTTTAATATTTTTAACATTTGATGTCAAGCTTGACATTGACGCATCACTAGCCCCAGCAACTCCTAACTCAAGAATTTAAATATGGAAAATGGTCCGAGGAACCCCTAATTTGAAGCGCCTTTCAATTTTCTATGCGATAGTAAAAAGAAAAGTAAAATTTACGCAACGGAACCAGAGTTTCTGAAAGAATTGCGTCGACGCAATATTGAAGAATTCCATAAATTACACCACAGATCCTCCAAAATGTAAGAAAACGTTTGAGCAAAATTCGTATTATTGTATGGAAGTTGGTGGTCCACAATTTGAGCATTTGTTGAACTAATAAAAATTTCTTCTAACCTTGAATTTTGATGTTTCAAATTTTTCTACACTTTTAATATTTTTATAAACTTTAAAACAATCATGCACACACGTAAAGAATCAAGAGACCATTAAAATAAGGGTTACTGGGCCACGTTACCATAATTTTTGTTTTTGTTGGTAGTTGTTAGGGCTAGGGGGTTGACCTGACAAAGTCAAATTTGACAGCAAAATGTGGCGTTCAAAAAGTCAAAAGTGGCGTGTTTTAGGATTTTTTGTAAACAACACCGCCACCTTAATTAATCTAGAGGGTTGTTTCTCATGGGAACAAAAAAAATTTAATAAAACTACTTTTGGCCATTCTGTCGCATAGAGAATTAAAATGCCTTTTAAATGAGGGGTCGTTCGACCTCCTTCCCCTATTTAAATTCTTGAGTTAAGGGTTGCTGGAGCTAAGGGGTTGATGTGTCAATGTTAAGTTTGAAATTTAAAGTTGTCTTTTAAAAATCAAGAATCAACCTGTCCGAGCGTTTTTTTAAGAACCTAGTCTCCCC
Organism: Aquatica leii; assembly: GCA_035610365.1. Lineage (NCBI taxonomy): Eukaryota > Metazoa > Arthropoda > Insecta > Coleoptera > Lampyridae > Aquatica > Aquatica leii. Next base: position 109,213,442 of record CM069432.1, read on the forward strand.
ACTTTAGTTAGTCTAGAGGGTTGTTTTTAATGGAGACAAAAAAAATTCATAAAACTATTTTCGACCATGCCGTCGCATAGAGAATTTAAAGACGCTCTAAATGAGAGGTCATTCGACCTCCTTCCCCTATTTAAATTTTTGAGTTAGGGGTTGTTGAAGCTAGGGGGTTGATATGTCTATGTCAAATTTGAAATTTAAAGTTGTTTCCTAAAAATCAAGAATTGATCTGTCCGAGCGTTTTTTGAAGAACCTAGTCTCCCCACCTTAGTTAATCTAAAGGGTTGTTTTTAATGAAGACGAAAAAGAATTGGATCAAACTATTTTCGGCTACGCTGTTGCATAGAGAATTTAAAAACGCTTTAAATGAAAGGTCATTCAACTTCCTTTTCTTATTTAAATTTTTGAGTTAGGGGTTGTTGGAGCTAGGGGTTGATGTGTCAATGTCAAGTTGCACATCTCAAGTTGTTTACTAAAAATCAAGAATCGACCTGTCAAAGCAGCAATTGCAAGAAGCTTTAAAAGAGGGCTCGTTCAACCCTCTTCCCTTATTTAATTTCTTAAGTTAAGGGTTGCTGGGTTCAGGGGGTTGATGTGTCAAGTTTGACATTTAAAGTTGTCTCCCAAAAGTGTCCTAAAGCAGAGGTGTTTTCTTTTCAAAAGCCTACTCTACATAAGCAGCATAATAGAAGTGAAATATCATATACATACAGTTACATTAAAAATGAAATATTTACTAACTGGCACCTTTACTATTTAATTTATATGACAACAATGTTGGGTGTCATTTACTATTTTAAACATGTATTTATATACAAATGGGTGCCAATTGCATCATACACATCGATATGCCACAATGACATATATTATCAAAGAATTTATACACCCGGGTGTCTTTTATGCAATAGGCATGGTGGGTGCCACTTAATTCAACACTTACGTATATATATATATATATAAAAATGTTATGTTGGTTTGTGTACGCTTCAAAAACTCAAAAAGTTCTGCACCGATTGAGTTGAAATTTTAACATGATATAAAATCCGCATCAAGGATTGTTTTTATCTATTTTTTTGCATCAGTCACATATCTGCGACCGCGAGAAAACAGCTTTTTTAACGATCAGCTGTGTACCAGTGACCGCGCCATCTGCCGTAAGCGAGGAAAACACTCGTTGACAATCGCAATAGTAATGACGCAGTCACATGAGAAACAATTTCGTTCCCAATTACATTGTTTATTTACAAAAAAATTTGCATCTGATTCTGATTATTATACAATCTGAATTAAATATTCACTTAAATCAAGAATTTTTGGTGTAATAGTGTTGTGATAGAACTGGGCCTTTTACCAAATCATAAGTAGAGGTTATATTTTATATCAAAAATGGACAGTAAAAATATTATTAACTGACAGGCAAAATAAAAGGACTTATTATAATTCAAGTGGATTTCTAACAGAAGTGAGTGGTTATATCTTTTTTATTACATCTAACACGTGGACGTAATTATATTATTTATTTTGGATTAACCTCACTTTTAATGTATATAAATATAATTACATTAAAACTAGCAATTATTAATTAATACGAATGTCAACCATTCAATCACAATGTGCCACTGCGAAGCGTGGCAGGTTACAGCTAGTATATATAATAAAATAGGAAAAAAATCTTGCGCCTGGTTCTACCAATATAAGCTAAATAAAAACTTAGACAAAACGTTTGCTTAGTTTAAAGTTGTGTTCCACCAAACCAGTTTTTATTTAACTTATCTAAGACAAAACTTAAGCTGTCAGAACTGTAAATTAGAAATAATGAGAATTTTTAAGTTGTTTGACAGCTTCAAACTTTCTTAAGCATCCTAGCATCAAAATGTATTGTTATTCATTTTGTATTAACCAACACCAAACAATTCTTTCACATTTACCTCTTCTACAACGTTCAAATCCATAAACATATCAATATTTTTTGCTAAAATACAATTGTAATAATGAATATCAACATACTCAAACTTAAAATCAGCTGTGTTGTAGTTTTGTCTATTTCTGTTTATGACATATTAGAAGTTAAAATTTTTACTTAAGTCGTGAGGGTAGTCGACTTAAGTGCAAAAATATTTCTTCTAATTTTATGTAAGAGGAACGCAACTCGATGACATTTTAGTCAAAATTACGATTTTTGTCTTAAGTTTTTACTTAAATGACGTTGGTTGAAGCGGGCGTTAACTGTTCTACACACAGCATAGTGTGTAAGTTTTTTAAATTATTAACATTATACGTGTTAGTGTATCAAAATATCGATTTGTTTCACGAGCTTGTGGTTTGTATCGGCGTATCGATACGACGACCCAGGTCTATCAATGATGCCAAGCGTCGTTCAATCCATGTGAGAAATATTGGCGTGAAATATGTGAATACTTTCACTACACTACAATATGATCGCCCTCGATCAACTAAGCAGCGACCAAAACATTAACCTAATCTTGAAAATGTTTTCTATTAAATAAGATAATACTGTTTATTTTAAAAATTACATAACCTGCATTAATAGTCAGTTTTTTAATACCGAATTCATTAAATTGAATAGGATTTTAGTGTGCTCAAAACCATGCATTGGACATAATTTTTTTAACCACATAAGGTTCTTTGTATCTCGGAAATTTTTATTGTCTCCTACAGTTACATCATACATTAACATGACCTATTCACATGCTTTAATACATTAGGAAGTTGTCAAAATATTTTTTTTAACTTATTGCTTTTTTGCTAATTGATTACAAATTTCTTCTATCTTATTTGGAATCTTTTTAAAATAATTGTAGATTATCGTTTGCTATTTATGCTCCAGTACGATCTTTAGAGTTTAACCGGTTGACTTACATATGTATATACCAAAATAAGGGTTTGGACCGTGTCAGTGTTGTAACTGAAGTTACCAACGTATTGTTTGCTTTCATAAGGGACTTCGTTAAGACGTAAATAAATCGATGAAATTGAACAATTGGAAATCTAACCAAGAACTTGTAAATAGGTAGGTAATCAACTTGTTGATTAAGGCAGATTCTAAACCGCCATAGAAGTGGGTTTACAAGAAGAGGTATCTGTATAGAAAGAACAATTGTTGTTAATGTTGGCATCCCCGTATACTTTGTAATGTTAAACTGCGTTTCAAGTTTTCAGCGAAAATACTGAAGGGATTTGAATGAAATTTTGCAAAATGGAAGATTACATAATTCTTTATAGTCTGAATCAATTTTTTTGATAATGTTTTGTAATTATCACAGTTAATTAGAAAAATACATTATTTTACAAAAAAAGTTTAGTTTGTAAGTTACATTATACACATTGCAATGGTCAAAACAAAAATTTATTTGGACTATTGGTTTTCCTGAAATCTTGAAATGCAATTTAATGATTTTGAAAGAACTCGCGAACTCCGCCTTTTCTAAGAAGTCATATGCATTTAGACCAATCACGTATAGTGACATCAACATTTAGATAAGATATGGATTGAAGAGGAAGCCCTTTCCAAGGTATATAAAATATAGGTGATCTAATTAAACGTACGACTAAATTCTTATAATTTGTTTGCATGAAGATCAAAAATAACGTTGATCCATGTTAAAAACGTAATTTACCTGATTGCGTTTTGTTCCTTCTTGCACGTCAGTTATTATTCCAAGTTATAAGCTAACCTCTAAAAAATTATTGGTAACTTCCTCCATATTAAAAAAAATATGCACGTAATTAGAATCGTCTTGAATGGAATTTTTATGATATGCGCTGAATAAGTATTTATAGAATGAAACAAATAAAAAATTGAATCAAATTTCAAAAAAATGTCTTTGTTCCAGAAAGCGTTGTCGTTAGTTTTTTTAACGTTAGCAAATTGTAAAGTTGAATTCTCTAAAAGCTTGGTGTTGACACATATTTGCTAGCTTATTTCGTCAAATATTTAGTGGGCGCTAACTTGCCTAAGCTAAGCAAGTTAGCACCCCACTTTCATTTTTTAAATTATATATTCCAGTGCTTAATTCTTAATTAATAAAAATTAAAACAAATTTGGGGGCCAACTCGAACACTAGTCTCCCGTTTTTTCACTTTTTTACAATTTTTTTGCTTATTTAATCGTGTTTTTTGTGCTCAATTGAGCCTGTATTATTTTTAACTGTGTTTAATTTGAAATTGTTAATGATATTTCATTTAATTTTTCTTACAATATTTGTTGGTCGTTTAAATGTGCTCGTTTTATGCAAATGTTGCTAACATTAAACTCATTTAAACTTATTTTTAAACAAAATCCGGAAGTTTATATGTCTACAAACTCACTGTTTTTAAATTATTTACACTATTTCTTGCTTATTTAATTGTGCTAAATTGTGATAATACAATGTTTAACTAACTGTGTTTTATTCTAAATAGATAAATGCATCTGAACAGAAACTGAATACACCTTTTAAATTGGCAAAAAAATCGTGTATGATTTAATTTTTAATGGAATCTAATCAGTCTTAATGAAGTAGCTAATTTATGGTTAAATTTAGCAATTAGTTGTTCTGGTTTAGCACTCTCTTGTTGGTTAATTATCTATCCATTTTAGAATAATAATTAAAAAAAATAATGAATTTAATATTAGCACAATTGAATACACTGAAAGAAAAAGTTACGTAGAATCAATGTAAATCTACATTGAATCAATAAAAAATGTACATATCTTTCATCCGATGAATGCACAATGAATCTGTTACATTAGATTAATGTACTAAAACATTGAATCTGAACAAGAATGTGTACATCAAGACAATGTATCATTACTTTAATTGAATGTACATGATTCATCAATTTCGTGTACCAACATTCATGAATCAATGTAAAAGTTCATAGCCACAATGTACGATTACATTGACGCAATTTGTGTGAGTCATTAATTTGATGTACAATTACATTGATTTTATGTATGTATTTCATTATTTTGATGTACCAGATTTCATGAATCTAATGAATGCACTACATCAATTTAACGTATTAATAAACCTTAACAGTATGTAAAATATATATTTAGATATTATACAAAGCGATCCAATTTTATTACGGTCTTAAAGTATACATCAATCAAATTAAAATTTAGAAAAAATTAGCTTGTTATTCGTATTGGTGATTTTCAGTAATCCATCTCCTGGTGGGTATAGATAGGTAAAGTCAACATAAATCTAAAAAATATTGCATTTACAATTAAAAACATTATTTTATACAATGTTTTTACCAAACGAAAATCAGATGGTTTTTGTAGAATGACCATTGGTCAAATATTTCGTTGATAGACTTGAATACATTTCTAATTTTATGCATGCTGTCCAGTGTAGAAATCCAACTCATCCGTTGACAATATCCCAATTTTCATCGGCTTGATGCATGTTTCGCCATCGTCTTTTGAGGCTAAAATAATTAAAGATGTGAATAACTATTTAGTTAATTCTTTTTTGTTTTAAATTTGATAACGTAGGGAATAACGTCACACTCACCTATTGAACAAACTTTAGTAACTAAAATGGCAGCGTATTAAACATATTTTTACTTCTGTCCTACTGTACTATGGAATTGCACCAAGAAAAATACACGAACTAAATGCACTGACACCACCTGACACCCTATATAAAAATTAATTTATTGCTGACATGAGGTTCACACGTACTCAAATTTCTTAGTAAGATAATGCTTGGTGCTACGTGTGATAGTGATAAGACTTGATTCTGTGTATGTTACATTGAATCAATGTATCTCTAGCCTAAAATTAACGTATGCATTGATAGTTTTAATGTAAACATACATTGAAATCATAAACTGTACATGGTTCTACAAAAACTCTACACATACAACGTACGATTACATTAACCCAATGTATTTCAAATGTTAAATTAATGTACATCATACGATAAATTAACGTAATGGTACATTTCAAGGTTTACTGTGCATGATCTCATAACAAATTCTTTTGAAAGATAACAAATACAACTTGATACATTGGATCAATGTAAAGTACAAAAAAAAACTATGTACTTATAATGTAAATTACATAAATTCAATGAAAACGGACATTGTTTTAATGTACGATAGGTCGATGTACACCGTACATTGACAATGTACAATTTTTCTTTCAGTGTAAACAAAATACATTGTAAACAAATTTGATAAAGTTGAATCCGGTTTTTTTATCGATTTAGCTAAGTTTAGTTTAACATTTAGCACAAAACGAGCACAAGTAGATGAGCAAAAAGGATTGTAAAAAAACTCAATCAAAAATGAGAGTGTTGAAGAAAACGGGAAGGACAATTAACTACACTCGAATATTGTTTAAAAAATTAAGACAAAGCGGAAGGAAATTAATCAGTAAGTAACTCAGATATACAAGCTTACAAGTTTGCTTTTAACTTGCAATTTGCAAAAAAGCTTATTACAAGTTTGTCGTGTGGTAACTAGATGCTGAATTCAAGCTTGCATCGAACTTACACACATGTTCAAGCAAGTTTGCTGTAAACTTGCAAAATAAGCTTGAAACAAGCGTGCAGTTGATACGTGCATTAATTTTTGATGAAGTGCATGCCTTTAAGTACAATACAAATAGCGCATGAACTGCTTGTAAAAAAATTCATTTGCAGCCATTACACATTTGTAAGTTCTGTTTGCAAACAATACCAACGAAAAGTAAAGCCTGACGCAGTCGAAAGAAATAACTTGAATAGTAATACTCAAAGTTAGTATATTAATGTTTTGTACATTTATGCACGTTATAAAAAGCAAACTAAGCAATAGGTTATTCAAACTGTACCACACGGCTATTGTGACCAAAAATACACACAGTATTGTAACCGCGTGTGTATTTGGAGTCTCACCAAAATACACATATTTTAACAATTTTCTCCATAGTTAGTTTTCGTACGGTTAAAAGAACACAATAACTTTTAAATAAAAAAAACTTGTGGCTAGGGCGACCGTTTTTGTCTTGGCATTGTGGCAGTCAACGTGTTAAATGTAAATAGGGTTTTAATAATACGAACAAAGCAAAATAAGCTTGATGCAAACTTGTCGTGTTTGATTCAAGCTTCTTTTTCTTCTACTTGCTGCAAGTTTCTATCATTGTGACAATCTTGAATCAACTTATTCTGATATCTGAGAACTTTGTTGGATTTCGCATTTTTAAATTTATATTGACTAAAAAACCTTCTGACAATTAATAGAAAAAGTACTCATAGCTAACAGCTAACAAGCACTTAGTTGACAACACTTTTATAAGTTTTTGCATCCAACGGGTACTAATATGTCTTTCTCTAATATTGTCATCTCTTTAAGGACATGGCAAAAATAGATAATAACTGTTACTTATAATAATGTTAGATATATTTACTTAAATAACACATTTTGTAACCAAATAAGAAGTATTTTTGGTGCGAAACAATTGGGTAATAAAATCGGACGCATTTACTAAAAATTTCAAAAAAATTTAATAAAAGTGACCTTAATTGACCTTTTGTGTTAATAAGTTATTTTAAATTACTCGTAAATAATAAAATGAAAAAATGAAACGATGCTTCTGTTAATTACGAAAAATAATAAAATAATAGTCTGACACTATTGCGAATAAATTAATTGAAATTGAAGCTAATGTAAGTAAATACATAACTTCGTAATCGTAAAAAAACCAGTTCATTCAAAGTTAAGTTTAAATGCAACCCGAGCTGAAGACAAAACAAAACAATTCTGATAAGGCGGAGCGTATTATTTTCAAGTTTAAAAACGATACCGTTTCCATCTAGCGGATCTCATTCAACACAGAGCTGAAGGAGGCCAACCAGGACGGTTTAGGTTAGTTCGAAACCGTGGTCATAGTTAAAGCAAAGATATACTCTTTGGTTAAAGCTATTAGAATGATGATATCTATGCTTTCTTGAATCGCCAAAATCTATATTGTAACCGGTAGTGAAATAGTAACAGCAGACTTTGAAATATGATTTTTCCAGATGCAAAGTGGTCGAACTTTTAGCAAATTTGGTTATAATATTGCCGGGAAAATTTTTTTAGGGATATCTTATAAGTTGCAGCTGATGTAATATAATTCGGTCGCGCAAATTAGGTTGTGATATGATGTCTGTTTTATTATCTTTGTCTGTGGTAGTATTTTACACTTGGAGGCGCAAATCTTACATACAATGTATAGTTTTATTCCAAAACAAATAAAGACACAGTATCTTCTTTAATCAGTACTCTCACTCGATTAAAGTATTTATTTCACTTGAACTTCGCACATGTTACCGCGCACTTTATATTGGGGAAACTTTTACGTTTTAAAGTATATTTTAAGTTTTATTTAAATTAAAATCGAAACTTTTAACAGATATTAAGTTACATGATTTATCATATTTTATTTCGTACTACTATTTAAAAAGCATGTATTGTGGTAACTTGATTCGTTGATTTTAAATAATCGTCCCAATATAAGTTTGAACGTTTAATAGTTCTAATAAAAATAAACTTAATGTCTAAAAAACAAAATCTAACAAAACCCAAATACCTTTGTTCATTAATACAAAAACGGAGTTAACGGTTTATAATAGTTGTGTTCTTTTCAAATATTTTTGATTGACCGACAAGTGGTAAGCTACTCTAATCAGATCCGGCAACATAAGTAGTGTTTTTTTGAATTTAATATAACTACACCACAACTGATCTGTGCTAGCTTCTGTTTACCCCTCGAGTGCCAAGAAATTTTCGGATCACTTTAAAGACTTTAAGTGTAGCCGTTGACTAAAGAAATGTGTGTAGCTTAATCGTGCTTAATATAACCTTAAATTGGTTGTTTATACCTTCAGCTGTTTTTTGAAAGTTCTTTAACGATCAGATCAGTTCAAATGTAGTTAAAGTTTTGTTCACATAAGTTGAGTGTTAAAAAGGACACGACTATTCTTACAACTAACTTAACGCTATTCGCCACCATCCTATTAGGCGGTAAATTTAAAATTTAAATTTTCAGTTGCTACAGCATTTAGTTCATAAATAAGTATTTTTCTTATTATTTATTAAAATAGTTTTTTTAATGCTTACGTGTATTCTTTCATTTAAGAACTCGCGTATTTCGATTTTTTTAATTCCGAATCTGTAAGCCAACAACTCATACTTAGCGAATTTTTTGCAAAGCTGGCTTCGAACTGTTACGTTCGGAAATTCACAATAAACGCAAAGTACTGGATTATGTCAGCAAACAGATATACAAGCTACATTTAACTTTGTCTAACAAATTAGAACACTCGATATGAGTAAAAATAGATGCTATCATTACTATACAAGCTAACAAGATTTATGAACAATCAAAAATAAAGCAAACTAAGAAATTCGAGCGATTACATCCTTCACAGCCTAAGAAAACGTTAGACGACCATAAAGTAATTGTCAACCTAACAGACACGGTTTGGGATGCACAGACCACATCCTTATTAAGAAGGGTTTTAACTACGCCGTTACGCCTAAAACAACTCCGATAGAAGATATAGTATGTGGAGTAGAAGCTGCAATACGCACTCTACCTAAGGAGATCTCTGAAACTATTCGACAAGATGTTTGCAACATTGTAAGAAAAGCAAAACCGCCACGCTCTAATATTAACAGACATGAAAGAGAAGCAGCTAATCGGTTACGTGAGAATAAGGACATTTTAGTATTGAGAGCAGATAAAGGAGACGCTACAGTCATTATGAACAAAAAAGATTACAACGACAAAATGACGAACTTACTCGCAGAAGATTGCTACATACGTCTACAGAGAAACCCTCTAAACTCCTTATACACTAAGGTAAACTCGGCCATCAAAAAGTCCACTACTATAGATATTAACAAGAAACAAACTTTGATTGTCAAAAATCCAGTTATGCCACGAATCTACGGTCTTCCCAAGATACACAAAGAAGGAGTCCCCCTTCGACCGATAGTGAGCACTATCAATTCACCAACTCAATCGTTAGCACGTTATCTAACTGCAAAACTCTTGCCGTTGACAGGAAATACAAAAACTCACATTAAAGATTCTACAGACTTTGTAGAGAAAATTAAGAACTTGCGTATAACAAAATAAGATATCCTAGTCAGCTTTGACTACCACCTCTTTTTACTAAAGTCCCGGTCGACGAAGTGTTGATTTTGCTCAAGGAGAGAATTACTGAAGAAGAAGTTCTGCTCATCGAACTATGCCTTAAAAACACTTATTTCAGTTATAACGACAACTTGTTTAAACAAGTAGAAGGGGCGGCCATGGGTTCACCCCTCTCTCCAGTTATAGCTAATATTTATATGGAATATTTTGAAACTGAAATTTTGAAAAATGTTGAGTTAAAACCAATAACTTGGTTTAGATATGTAGATGATACGTTTGTTGTATGGTCTCATGGCAAAGATAAACTAAATCAGTTCTTTCAACATCTAAACTCTGCACATAACAGCATTAAATTTGCTATGGAGTTAGAACATAACAGCAGTCTGGCCTTTCTTGATGTACTGATGATAAAGATAAATAACGGAAAATTGGGGCATTCCGTTTATAGAAAGAAAACGCACAGGAACAGATACTAAAACGCCGAATCTCACCACCATCCAGTACAGAAGAATACTGTTTTGCATACTTTAGTCAAAAGAGCTATACGTGTGTCAGATAATGAAAATCTACAAAAGGAAAAGGAAACACTGTTGGTGTCCCTACAACAAAATGGATACGGGTTCAAAGAGATCCAAAACGCATGGAAAAGAGCAATAAATCCAAAAGTCAAAGAAGACTTATCACCTCCTACTAGCACCGCTTATTTATTTCTATGGGTTCGACAGACAAAATAAGAGTGCTCAAGAAGCATAATATTAAAACTGTCTTTACGACTAAGGATACCCTGAACACCTGGTTTACTTCTGCTAAACACAAACAATGGGCTCTAAAACATGCCGGAGTTTACAAAATTCCTTGTTCCTGTGGATCTAGTTATATAGGACAGACGGGACGCTCTATTGAAGTTAGAGTAAAAGAACATATGGCTGACTGCAAACACCGCAGAGTAAATCAGCAATGACAGAACAAGTGTGGAACCAAGGACACACGCTGAACTTTGACCAAACTAAAGTGTTGGAACTCCTTTCTACTTTCCCAGACTAATCCGCGAAGCTGTGGAAATAGAAAAACATCCATGTAATATGAACCGAGAAGACGGTTTAAGACAGCAAATCTTGTATAATCCAGTATAATATCCTCTAAGGCAAAGATCAATCTTCTTGGAAAGGACACAAACACTTACTCCGAGTAATAACGAAGTCAGTCTAGCGGTAACGGAAAGATAAGGTCCGTTAATCACGTTAATCGCTATTGGTATAAATATCGTGATTTACACTTTTTCTTTCAGTGACATTTACCACTCTGAAGATGCAAGCTGCAATGTCTTGCGAAACGTCAGTTTGTTTGGGTTCACGAACGACAATACGGCAAAGGCCAAGTTCTACCTCTTGTTTTGGCTGTCAAGAATAGACTAGGACCAAGCCTAAAGTCTGGGTGTTTAACTACGACGCGGTCTAAGCCGAAAGTCGCTTATAATCATAATAAAGTCTAGATTTTAAAATGACCATTTGTTTTTATAATATTTAATTAGGCTTCAAAGCTTAATTTCTAAACTGTTAACGTATGATTTAATCTATTGTGTTATTCACGCTATACGGCACTAAATATTGTGGCCCAAATTACTTTTGGGGTTATATGGGGGTCTATCATGGTTACTTTTTAAAATTATGTTTATATTACAGGGTATCGCAAAGGCTCTAAAAGTATCAAAGTTTTTTTTTAATTAAACCCCCTGTGTATTACTACATTTTTGGATTCTCCGATCAAAATAAATCTATGTTTCAATAACTTTTATGAGGCCTAAATCTTCAGGTTTTTAAAACAATTTGTATTTTGTCAAAATATAACTTAATTTTCATGTTAGAACAAAATTTTTACTGAAGCGTAACAATAGATTATATTTTATATCTCAATTATAATAAATTTTACATTTTATACATTTTAATTAAGAAATTTAAGTGACTATAATTTGATTAGTCTAAATAGAACCCCGTATTTTTTTTGCACTTTTAAATTACTTATCGAATTGTATTAGAATGTTCTATAAGTCTTCCGTTTTTACACAATACGCCAAATAATCGTTTTTTGTACCATTTTGATGTTTTTTTTTTAAAATAAAAGTTCTGATGAATCTAGTTGCCTATTGTGTTTAGAAATATTAGATAACTAACAATTGTAAGAATAGTAATAGTTAATCAAATAGACTATAATTCACAATTGTCCCCCCAGATCCCCGGATTGAAGTACACCAGATTTTTTCATGGGAATACATAAAAACAATTGTCTACAATACGCCACCGACGACACCACACGATATGAAAAGACAGTTTTGAAACTGTAACCTCGCAAATCTTGCTCAGAGTTACTAGTGGATCTCAAAAAAGTATATGTAAGTGTCTGGAAATGGACGGCCGACATTTCGAACATTTGTAAACATTTTGCTTTCATTGTATGTTCTCGTTGATACGTTATTACTATTATTGCTGTTACTTATTACTAGTGATGGGATCATTCGAATGAAAAATAACCGATCAACACGTTATCAAAATAATCGTAATTCGGTTATTACATTAGAGTATTCGAATAGAAAATAATCGAAAACTATACGCCTGCGCCAGCAAGTGCATATGCATATACGTATTTCAATCAAATTATAAAAACCGACAGTATTCAGCATCTAGTATCCGTTTATGCAGGACGTAGTAATTCACATCCGTATTTCAGTTGGATTATAAAAACCGACAGTATTCAGTATGTAGTATCCAGTTATCCATAATCGATATATGTACTGTTACTAATAAAACAGAACATGTGCGATTGTAATCAGTTTTTTGCTTTTATGTAGTTTAACAAAAAAATTATTAAGATTTTAAAATTTTTATAAGATTGGATTTTCAATTAAATAACCATTAGGAGAGTATTACGTGACGAATGTGAATATGCTATTGAGCACTGACAAACGATTCAAATGATGATAATTCGAATAATCATTCGGTTTTAAAAATCACTCGAGCACCGAGTATTCGGTTATTGAAATAATTCGGTTATGTTCAATACTAGTTATAACATGTTAGATTATAAATTACAACTTGGTGCTATAGGGATCGTAATATGTTGGTACTTGGATTTACTAACCGCGCAACATTTTTCGGGGTACTAAATCTAACTACCAACATATTACGATACCTACAGCACCATTTTGTTAAATTTTATTCGCGGGCTCATTACTTCATAATTATTCTTATACTTGCTAACTATCGGATATTTCTAAATACAATAGGCAACTAGATTTATCAGATCTTTTATTAAAAAAACAACAAATGGTACAAAAACGATTATTTGGCGTATTGTGTAAAAACTGGAAACTTAACTTTAGAACATTTTATATATATATTCGATAAGTAGGTAAGTAAAAAGTACATTTTTTAGTAAACTAAAAAAAACGGTGTGATCACCAGATGACTTACCTATAAGGAATGATGAAGGAATGTCTACATATTTTTTAAGGTTATGTTGTTAAAATCATTTTTAAGTGATATGTACACGTTTGTATTGATTTCCTAGCATGCTATAATTTTTTTGAAATTTTTCTCTTCGATTTCATTAAGATCATATCGACTAACACTTATATTTGTGCGCCTCGATATTACTTACTCCTTTAGTAAATCAGTAAAAAAAAATTCGTCGCAGGCAGGGTTCAAACAGAGGATGGAATTCACTTTAAATTATAAATCAAATATCTAATGAACTGTTAATGTTAGAAAAAAATTTGGATAAATTGTTAGGAAGAATTAACTATAAGAAAATGTAAAAATAATTCGAATAATTTACATACATACAAAATTATATAAAAAAAACTTAAAAATGACGGATACGCTTACTTTAGGTTTCTTTATTAGACCCATTTTTTAATAAAACCGAGAGATTATGAAAAGCCAGCTCCATACCAAATTTGAAGCTACTAGGACTTTTAGTTCGACAGTAATCGTGGGTACATCCAAAGATGATTTAAATAAGATGCAGCACTCCGTATATAAACAAGTCAAAAGAATATAGAGAAAAATTGTTATTTTTTAACGTATCTTACTTTCCCTTCAAGATGTGGATTTTTTTACATACGTACAAAATTTCTTTCTTAATTGACATGTTTTAATTTTTGGACAACCTGTATTACAATTGGGATATAAAATATGATCTATTGTTACACTTCGCTGTAAATTTCGCTCCCATAACTTAGATATTTTATAAGTATCTCAAACTTGAAAATTAGATTATATTTTGACAAAATTCAAATGATTTAAAAAACCTTCCGGTTTAAGCCTCATAAACGTTATTAATACACACACTCATTTTGATTGGAAAATCCAAAAATGTAATAAAATAATGGGGATTTCATTTAAAAAAATAGAACCTAGATACTTTTAGGGCCTACACTCTGTATAATATAAAAATAATTTTTTGTACTCGCCGCCTGCGAAGTGAAGTTTTACATACGTGTATAGCCAATCAGGAAATTGTTATTCCCGCACGAGTGCGGGAAAAATTACAAAAAAACACTGGCATTTACAGACATTTAAACAATAATATTATAATGCAATTATAATTTGTAATTGTTAAAAACCGTTTTCCCAGTGTTTTTTATTAATAAAAACAAGAAGTAAACTTAAAAAAGCAATACAAAGTATACAAAATATGATCAGCACAAACACTTTAGAAATAAATGTCAATTCATAGCACTCTACACTTTTTATCAAGGTGACTATATCAAAATTTGACATTAATATAAAATGATTGCTTCTGCTTATCAAAGGAAATATTTGCTTGTTACAAAAAATTATGTACAAACCTCTTGCGGGAAAATCATTCTAGCATTCGCGCTATTAAAGCACTCCCTCACTTCGTTCGCTCGTGCTTTAAATGCGCTCATGTAGGAAAAACTTCTTCCCGAACTTGGTTCGTAAATAACTATTAAAAACCCATATATCTCAAAAGTAAAATTTTTTGGAAGTCACGTATTTTGGCCACAATATTCCGTGCCGTATAGCGTGCATAGCCATGTATGTTTTTCATTTTATGACCTAACTGTATTTTTTGTTTCAGCCCCATCCAAACGTTAAACCAATGGCATACGCTAATTCATTATTAAGTTTAATGTGCTAGTATCAGGACATGTAGTTGTGTAGTTTAATTTTTCCAGTGCAATTGTCTGGAATTTAATAAACAATTAGCATTACTTTTAAGTAGGAAATTAAATTTCTCTTGTCAGTTGTATTAATTTAATTGTTATGTTTGTTAATTCATTATAAGCAGTCACTGATTCAGTATACTTGATTTTCTTTATTGTATTCTACACTATAAACTTTTCTGAATTTTTACTAATTGCGAATGTTAATATAAAATTGATTTTTAATTTATTTGTATAGAAATTAAAAACGATGTATTTCTTTTTTTGAATTAGGAAACTAAGATGATGGTCAATAATTAAAAAAAAACTGCCCCTTGGTTATCATATTAAGAAATGATTGCTATCTGTATTTTTATAGGGTCTATTGACTTTGAAATAATTTGTTCCTTCTCATCTATTTTAATAAAACTTGAAATACTAATTTTGTGTTTTGATTACTTTAAACGACATTCTGGAATGCTTAACAACTTGAATTTAATTTATTTTTACTTGTACTTTATTATTTAGGAATAAGTTTCTAAAACAAGCAGTATTAAAGGGGGGGGCGAATGTGCATAAATAAGAATTCTACTCAAGGTCACAATCCACGATATAATAAATCCCCTTTTAATCCAAAAATGATATAACGTGGATATTTTTTAAATCCCTACAAGAATTATACTAAATTTCAATATTTATACTATTTACCTATGGTATTAATTTTTTTTTCAAGCAAAAAACTTGTAATGTAATAGTTAAGGCTTCCACGGCCGGAATCTATACTTACATTAGAATGTCTTCCGGGTTTAGACCGTGTCATATTTGCAACCGAAGCTGCCAACGTTTCGCCCACTTTCGTAAGGGGCTTCATCAGGGCGTGAGATAAATCGCAAAACTCAAACAAGCAATCGAAATCTAACTAAGAACTTCTCAAAAGTTAGGTTATCCACTTGTAAAACAAGCCATAACCTAAACTATGAAAAGGTAAGAAAGAAAACGATAACCTGAAAAAGCAAACGAAAATCTAACAAAGAAACACTACCGAGTTAGGTAATCAACTTGTGAACCAAGCCAGATTCTAAACTCCGTAGAAGTGACTTAAGAAGAAATAGTCTCCGTATTTAAAGGAAAAAGATCGTCACGGATGATTAAGCTCGATCCTGATTGGGTTACGGTTGCTAGGGGGCGTGTTTTTGATAAATGACTAATAACCGGGAACCAAAGAGGGGATAGTTCGAAACCATGATCGCGATTGAAGTTATTGGGGTGTTTGATGATTTCTATGCTTTCCCGGAATTTCCTGTTGAAAAAGAATGGAGATTTGGCAATCAACGAAACATTATCAAAATCTATCTTGTGACCTGTAGTAAAATGATGTTCAGCGACCGCAGACTTGGAAGTATACCTTTTCCTTATACAACGATCATGTTCTGAAATGCGAGTAATGACGGAACGACCGGTTTCACCAATGTAGACTAAACCACAAGAACCCCAAGATCTTCTCGTGAGCTTTGATGTTACTTCACTTTTTACTAAAGTTCCTATTAAGGATTCGCTTATTATCATCAAACAGATTCTATCTCAACATGGCAAGGACTTGAGTTTGGTTCCTCTTATTGAAAAGTGTCTATCCTCTACTTACTTCCAATTTGATAATAAGTTTTACGAACAAGTTTCTGGTGCTGCTATGGGTTCTCCTCTATCACCTGTTGTAGCTAACATTTTTATGGAATCCTTTGAAACGGTTGCTTTGGAATCATCAATATTAAAACCTAAAGTGTGGTTTAGGTATGTTGACGACACGTTTATTGTTTGGTCTCATGGTCATCTTGAATTGTCTAAGTTTCTTGATCATCTTAACAATCAACACTTAGATATCAAATTTACTATGGAAATCGAAAGTAATGGTTCTCTTCCATTTCTGGACGTTCTTGTGACTCGTAAGCCCGACGGACTTCTAGGCCATTCTGTTTATCGCAAACCCACCCATACGGACAGATACCTTCATGCTTCGTCTCATCATCATCCTGCACAGAAACGTTCTGTTATTGAATCTTTGGTCCATCGTGCCTTTTCTATTTGTCAACCTGAGAATCTAGACTCGGAACTCCGTCATCTTACTAGAACCTTAGTGAACAATGGTTATGCAATGCGAGATATTCATAGAGTTATTAATCGTCGTTTACATCCACGTACTCGATTACCTAAGGACACTTCTACTCCCGAATCCAACCAGAAATTGGCCTTTTTACCCTACATTCACAAGGTTACAGATCAAATAGGGAAGCTCCTTCGTAAGAATGGTATTAAACCCATATTCAACTCGACAGGTAAAATCTCTCAGATTCTTCCTTCTCCCAAAGACAAATTTCCTACACTTTCATCTCAAGGTGTATACCAAATTCCCTGTTCTTGTGGTTTAGTCTACATTGGTGAAACCGGTCGTTCCGTCATTACTCGCATTTCAGAACATGATCGTTGTATAAGGAAAAGGTATACTTCCAAGTCTGCGGTCGCTGAACATCATTTTACTACAGGTCACAAGATAGATTTTGATAATGTTTCGTTGATTGCTAAATCTCCATTCTTTTTCAACAGGAAATTCCGGGAAAGCATAGAAATCATCAAACACCCCAATAACTTCAATCGCGATCATGGTTTCGAACTATCCCCTCTTTGGTTCCCGGTTATTAGTCATTTATCAAAAACACGCTCCCTAGCAACCGTAACCCAATCAGGATCGAGCTTAATCATCCGTGACGATCTTTTTCCTTTAAATACGGAGACTATTTCTTCTTAAGTCACTTCTACGGAGTTTAGAATCTGGCTTGGTTCACAAGTTGATTACCTAACTCGGTAGTGTTTCTT
This sequence comes from Aquatica leii, assembly GCA_035610365.1. Classification (NCBI taxonomy): domain Eukaryota; kingdom Metazoa; phylum Arthropoda; class Insecta; order Coleoptera; family Lampyridae; genus Aquatica; species Aquatica leii. The sequence continues at coordinate 109,231,609 of CM069432.1, forward strand.
TGTTAGATTTTCGTTTGCTTTTTCAGGTTATCGTTTTCTTTCTTACCTTTTCATAGTTTAGGTTATGGCTTGTTTTACAAGTGGATAACCTAACTTTTGAGAAGTTCTTAGTTAGATTTCGATTGCTTGTTTGAGTTTTGCGATTTATCTCACGCCCTGATGAAGCCCCTTACGAAAGTGGGCGAAACGTTGGCAGCTTCGGTTGCAAATATGACACGGTCTAAACCCGGAAGACATTCTAATGTAAGTATAAAAAAACTTGTAATCTATATACAGCGTGCCTCAGGCTTGATGTTAGAAGAGGTGTGCGAAACTAAAAATGTTTGAATTTTAATTTGACTTTTTGCGCTTTTTGCAAGTCATTGGTCGTGTTTAGTTTGAAAGCTATTTTTAGTGAATTTATGATTTTGTAAAATCACGTAGGCCTTGACAGTTGAGCAAGAACTATTTCCGTGTTAGGTAACGTCTTTTCGCGTTTACAGTAGGTTAAAATATTACTAAATAAGAAAGATTGTCGAGAATCACAAGATATGGCTCTATACAAAATTTCACATAGATACATCTACTTTGATTAAACCGTGACTGTTTAGATACAAAATTATATTTATTATTCAATCCATAGCAACAATCGTTGCGGCATTGTCTTTGTCATGTCTTTTTTTCTTTCTTGACGTAAACGCTACGCATTGCTACAAAATTTTTAGCTAGTCGCATGACAGTCATTTGTCTTAGATTAATGTTGGGAACTTTTTCGTTAAATTGCCGCACCAACTTCTGTTAGCGAACTATAACGGGAAACAACGTTCTCTGCTGTAATGTTAACATAATCCAGCAGTAATTGTAATTTGAACTAAAGGTTACTACCAATCATAATGTAACAGAAAGATTAATCAACAATTGTCTTTTCTTGACCTATTGTTTTTTTGGTCACGCTGTTTTAAAAATTCAGATATCACTGATAAAAGTGGCAGCTATTGTTATTAAATTTGCCATCAATATTATTACGTACAATACACTAAGACGTGTCAATGACGTCAGTGTGCTTGGATAGTTATAGGTCACGCATGCAACCAAAAATGACCAATGACATTAATAGTAGTTTACGTAACAAGAGTCGAAAGTAAGAAATAGCATAACGAACGTTAATGCGACGCGAGGCCGCACGGCCGAGCGTTGCATGTGAGTGAGTTATGCTATGATTCTTTCGACGAGAGTAATGTACATTATTTTTTGTGTTGCCTTTCATAAAATTACATTCTTTTTTGAAACAATAAAAAAAATCAACAGAAATATAATATGTTGGTACTACATTTATTACTAAATCTGTCAGATTTGACATTAACTTTAACATCGTTTTTCTTCAATTTTAACTGAATTTCAAGATTTTTAAAATGATTTTTCCACCTGTCGCATACTCATTCTAATATATTAATTGACTTTGAACACTTACTTTTATGTGGATTCCTAGTTTTCATTTTTCCACCCTAGAGCTTTTTTCGTTCATTACGTAACTACACTAACGGACGAATATTGACGTTTACAATGTTGGCAGCACAAAAAAAATTAATCTTGTTTATTTACAATAACTTTAGAACGACGTAGAATTAACGTTAAAAAAACGGAATCATTTTCACGCCGTCACCGAGCTGACACGAGTAAAGTCATATAGTCTGTAAAATTTAACATTTTCAGTTTCGGATTAGCGCTTTATTTAACACCGACATATATACACTATTGCCGTTTCCTTATTCTTACATGTAGGATTTCATCAAGTAAAGCGAGCACGTACATTAGTTATCTGAATTAAGAATTACACTACACGTTTGAAAGTATTCGTCATAACAACCATTAGGTTAGAAAGAAATATATATATATATACCAGTTAACTTTAGCCAACGCTCTAATACAAGAAAATGGCCACGAAAGCTTTACGTTTTATGTGTTAATTTATTGTGTATGTCATTACACAATTTCGACTAAAAAACCAAGTTTAGACATATCTCGTACGAGGAAGTAATGTTGATGGTGTTATTTATTAACCCAGGTAGGTAGAAAATAACGTAACAGTAAATTATGAAAGTAAAAGTATATGTAAAACCTTTTTCTAGGTTCTGAAAAAATGCAGGAATTTTGAATAATAGGTTTATCAACTGGACTACTTGTTAATTCCTAAGATTAGAATGTTTTCCGGGTTCGGAACGTGTTGATGTTGTAACCGAACGTTTAGGCCCTTTTCGAACGTAACCCAATTAGAATCGAGCTCCTCCCACCGGGACGATACTTCCTCTATAATAAATACGGAGACAACTTCTTAAGCCACTTCTATGGAGTTTAGAATACAACTTGGTTTACAAGATGATTACTTAACTGTAGTAATTCTTTGTTAGATTATCGTTTACTTATTTAAGTTTACGGAAGTGGCCAAAACGATGGCAACTTCGGTTACAACGTCAATGCGGTGCGAACCCGGAAGACGTTCCATTCTTAGCATAGACTCCGGCCGTGGAAGTCTTCGCGATTACTGGTTAATTTGCTTGTGAATGTAAGTTACACCTAAGCCTTTTACTTTTTCTTATGACTTCATATATTTTAGAGTCATTGTGGCGTAGGAATGCCCAGGTAAGCCCGTGTTCCGTTTAACTTACCGGGCCCTCAGCATCCATTAATATACAAATTTGAAGATCCTATTTGCGGCGAAGACTATTTAAAAACTAAGTGAAATAAATAAGTTTTAATTGATCGTTTCCATTAGTTGATCAAAATCAAAATAACGAAAACATGACAGTTTCGATAAATAAAAAGCCAGTTTATATTATGTAACTATATATTTCGCTTAAGTAATTAGCAGTGTTGTGCATAGATAATTTAATTTTTATCTAGATGAGATAATAGATAATTTCCAATTCTTTTATCTAGATAACGTTTAGATACAAGTAGAAGAATTTATCTAGATAATAGATAAGATAATCTATAATTTACGTAGATAATACGATAGATGATTCTATCAAATAGGTACAAACAAGTAATAATTTTATTTGATTGTTACCATTTAATTATCGTATACGTAAATATACAATATGATCTCATTACAGAATAAATACCAATTCATTGTTTTTGTTTATTAAATTTACTAATTAAAAAACTGAAAGACAAATTGAAAAAAAAAATAAAAAAAACATAACAGACATTTTATTGATTTAATGACCTACTATTGTAAAATATAAAACAAATTTCTTGATACCATATGATCCTTTCAAAATTTTCATTGCTAAGCAAAACTTAGACCATCACGGCTAAAGTCTTTCAATTAGTGCCGAAATTGATGTATTTAATCAATAACTTTTTCACAAATGGAGAAGTGTCTAGAAAACTTAGTTTGCCTTTGTAACAGCTAGGAAAAATCTGGTTTTGATATTGACTTCAGTTTGAACCTAAAAGATTATAAAAATTATCGCTCATAGTCGTTAATAAAACTCCCTCAATTATTCCTTTTTGTTTTTAAATTTTTAAAGTTATCCTCAAAAACTGCTTATTGTATTTTAAATTTGGAGCTCCTTACATCAGCGAGCATTTAAAGAATTAATTTTTAGATATTTTAAAAAAACGCAAGCAGTTTTTTTTTCTTCTAAAAAAATTTGGGTTTTAACGGGCTCCAATATGCTCTGCTCAGTACTTTTTGTAGTTTGTTGCAGTTTTGTTAATTATGTTTGACAGGTTGTCAGTAATTGTACTCATATGATAATTTACAACATTGATTTATATAGGAGCGTTTTTATTCGACGCGATCTAAATTAGGATTTTATTGCGACTTTATTTTAACGTAAATATTACTTACTAACAAGTTTATTATTATGGTAAGGTAAAACCTCCATGACTTAATTACTCTTTAAAAAGAACTCTAAATCACGTGTATCGAGGTTTGCCATTTTTAACTGCTCAAAAAGTCATGAATTTTCTCTTTTTCAATTAAGCATTTTTTTCTATTTGAGCATAGTTTTGCTGTGTAGGCACTACAACTAATTAGATTTTCAAAACTACAAAACTAGTAGCTGTTAATCTCAATGTATGAATCGTGCAAGATAATGTATTGAATAAATGTACTTATATTAAAAAGCTCAGTTTAAAAAAGTAATTTGTTGTGTTGTGTTTTTGTTTATATCTCGTATTTCATATACTCGTATTTAAGCTCAAGGTCATGTGAGTCTAGTTTTTGTCAACATCTGCAAAAATTCGAAACATCTACGGCGATTATTTATCAGGTTTTAGCGATCTAGACCGTACTACATTACTGCGATTACTGCAGACATTACAAACTATATATTATGTTTATAAATATACAAATTACAAAAAAACAAATCTAAACTAAAAAATTTATGTTACTTTTAAGAAATCATCTAGATAATTTTATGATAGATAACAGAAAAATCATCTAAGATAATCATCTAGATAATATTCAATACTTTTATCTAGATAAGGAAAAAGATGATGAAAAATTATCTAGATGAATTATCTATATAATTTCACCTAGATAATGCACAACACTGGTAATTAGCAAGCATTTGGAAATATGGAAATTTGTACATTAAAATGTCTTCTAGAGCACAAGTTATTTTCAACTATTATGAATTTAGCTAAATCCATAATTGTATTTGTATTATATTTTCAAGAACGTTTTTAAAACATTGCCTGAAAGAAAGTAGTTGTGACAAAATTGTTTCGGCAAAGTCATCTATATATTGATTATGTAAAGTTTCTACTGCTTGAATTCCTCAGATTGAGAAGCTGTTCTCAAAAAATAAGGTGTCGAAACAAGAAACATATTTTTAACCTTATTTAAGCCTTCAAATCTTGATATTTTAGTATAAACTATGTTCATGAATTTAAAAAAAAACATTAACCTTAAATCTGTGTTTTTCGTATTCAAAACCATCTTCGTTATGCACTTCATCATATTTTTTACCCTAGTGATGTGACGATTTTGAAAATCTGTTGTTGTTCCCCAATTGCGTACCAAAACCTCAGCTTTAATTTTTAGTTGGTCGTATTCACTCCGAAATTGTCGAATTTGATCTTTGGCTGCTTAGTAGTAATGTAGCCGATTCAGAAACATTTTACTGTTTATTTTGCAATTGTTTACTAACACAATCAATTGTTTGTAATATTTTTGTTTACATAACTATAATAAATATTGCTTCAAATTTTGTTTTTAAGTATTCACTTGCCTCAACTTCTGGTTTATTCAAACAAGTTAATATTATTTTAGTTAGGCATTTCATTATATTAGCATATTTACATCACACAGCCTCTAATGCCATCGTGTCGAGACGACTATCTGGTGACTGGTTGGTGTAAGCATCTTGAGTATTTGATTTTAAGATTTTATTGTTTCGATTTTAGATTCTGATTTAATTGAATCCGAATATGTGTAAAACACTGCCCATCTTTTGATACTATGCGCAAAAAATACATACACATTTTCAGCAAAATCGTAGAAGTTTCTTATTTCTGGTACTGTCTTGACACTGTCAATTAAAACTAAATTTAAATTATGTGAAGCACAGTGAACGAAATGTGCGTTTGAAACTGGTTGAAAAATGTTTGCTTGCACACTATTATAAGCACCAGTCATATTTGCCGCCCCATCATATCCTTAACACAAGCAATCTTGTTATATTGAAATCGATTCTGTTTAAGATACTATAAGAATGTTATTTGTCAAACATTGTGCGTTTTGACTCTTGACAGGAATAAAACCTTAGATAGATTTATGAATCACTACATCAGTAGGCGTATTATTAATATTTTCTACAATTTCAACATGACGAATTATAATACTTAATTGATCTATATCTTGAATACATCTTGTGCCGTATCTACAAGCATAGAATAAAATGGTGTTGATTTAATTTTCTTTTTTAATTCTTGTCTTATAGCAGCTCTCAATACATTTATAATTTCATTTTGAATTGTTGAACTTAAGTACGTTGTTGATTATTTTTTAAGGCTTTGTAATAACTACTTTAAGGTAGGGTCATATTTCGCTAGAGAATCAATCGTAGATAAGAAGAAACCAGAATTACTTGACGTACTGCTTTCGTCATGGACTCTAAAATTGATTGTCTTGTTTAATCCCCATCTTTTGTATATAAGGCAACAATTATTGTGTTCATTATTTTCGTGCCTTACGATCGCTTGATTTAAATGAATCCAGTCATTAAAACCTCCACGGAAAGTATCAGATTCAGAACTGTTTTCAAATAACCAACATGACTGACAATAACATTTGTTTAAAATAGAAGAATACGATAACCAATTTTGTTTTGTTTGTAAGCCAAATTTTGCTGTTTTATTAAAATAAAATTCGGAGAAACTTCTGATATATTGTCTTGGGCTTTGCCAACCAAACGGTCCATCCGCCCGCAATTAATTATGAAACGTTTTTTCTGAACTGATAATTTCATAGGGAAATAACCGCGATCATTGGGATTCTGAACCTCTGCATTCTTTCCTATAATTTTTTTTACTACTAATGCTCACATAATCTGAACCTTGGGATTGAAAACTAGTAGTTCTATTGGTACCCGTTCCGGTTGATACTTGAGCATCATTTATGGAGCAATTCTGCAAATCTAAAATAAATGTTCGTATTTTTTTTATCGACTTTGTAAAAAACAGGCTGATATTTTTTTGTCAACATCTAACTATATTATCTGCTTATAAATAAACGTTAATTTTTAAATAGAAAACTTTATTTTAAAAATTAAGAAAACTTTCACATTAAACATTTAGAGATAAACTTGATAATTAAAGTAATGCTTGATAAAGAAATCACAAATAAACCTAGAACTCATACCGTCTGCACAATTCGAAAAAATTTCATGTAGTGGATGCATTTCCTTATCTAATTCATGATAAACAATACTTTTACTCAAACTTCTGCTTTCAGTTTCTGTTGAATTATTACTCAAACACGTGTCCGATTTATTTAAGAACGACGTAATTTTAGGTAACTTACTACGCTTAATTGTTTCTTCTTCTCTTTCTTTTCGTTAGGAGCCCCTGACTTATGTTTGTATGTATTCATTGTTACAATTAATATAATTGAACCAAGTGTAATCGCCAGACGAAGTTGCGTTTTATGTACCGTGTAACTACTGTATTATGGCGATAACACATATACTATGGTAAACGTAGCTAATTTGTAAAGGACCTGTCACATGATATGCGCAGTACACGAAATTGACACGACGATCCATTCTTACCAATATAATATAATAACTAGCGTTTTGATACGCTGTGTTTAGAAAGTCGTGCAGAAATTTTACGAATTACTACCTAAACATACAATGCGTCACGCGAAAACATTATGAGGTTGGAATAAATACAGGGATGATTGGTAGCACAAGCGTGCGAGCACGAGCTCGGCGGGCCCTGCGATTAATCGGGGCTGTGTTCCGTGGAACACCGAACCCTACGCCAATGTAAATTAGAGTAGATGTAACGATAACTAGTGTTGTATATTATCTGTATAAATTAATATAGATTGATATTTTTTATCTATTTATATCAGTACCTCAGAGCTAAACTGTATTAACTCCAATTTTTCAAAAAATCGGTTTTCCGCACTTTTCTACTAATATAATATCGCTCTTTTTAATGGTTAACAGTATTAACTCCTACGTGATATCGCTTCGAAATTAGGTGAAGTAACCCAGGTAGCAAGATAACGCCATACTAACGTCGTTAGTTATTCTTGACGGCAGATATTCTTATTAGTGACATTATAGCGACGTAATAATCACGTGTGTAAGACACATGCCAGGGACGTCATTTTGCGACGTACGTCGCAAAATGTCGTCATATTTGCTGTTACACTGACTTATTGATGACATAACTGTGTACCTCTAAATGTAGAAATAAAATTCAATTAATGAAATTATAGTATTTATTCATAAAATTACATACATTAACTTAGCAAACGAGCAAATAAATGTAATACTTAATACTTATATTTCTAGTTAAAGAAATATAGAAAAACGGGACCATTTTTATCTCTTATTTTACACTTTCGTAACAAACATTGCGTACCTACACTAACTTCGTAAACCAATAAAAAAACTGCTACTTTTATGCATAAACTTTGTGAGTGAACAACAAAACAGAATTCTTCATAACCTGCATTTCTTACACTAACATAACTAAACAGTTAATAAGTTGATACTTATATAAACAGCTAGAGAAAGATTGAATAAGCATGAATTTTTTCTTTTTCCTCTTAAAACTTCACAAAAACAATAAAATTTAATATATATTTCTATGTATAATATTAATTTGATCAATTTCAAATACACGGGAGCGAAAGAGACCCAAAAACTATACTAAAGTGTGTAAGTATTAATGGAAATGACGCCCACGAGATTTTGTCATGATTGGGTAATTACATTTTGAAGTAATCTCATCAATGCTCCACTTTCGGAATTTTTCAGATAAATTTCTTACATTATGAATGCCCAAATCAGATGACTGAAATGGATACTTGTACAAAGAAGAAAATGAAACAAATGATTTGCCAATTATAAAATTACAGACATCTGAAAAACTGCAATATTACGAATTTCCACAACTGTTCTATCTTTTACAAAACAATAAGAATCTGGTTTTGAATAAGAATTAATTGAAAAGGTAAAATCTTTACAAAATAATTGTTTATATTGCTTGTAATAACCTCTGGTAGTACAGTGGAAAATATCTAATACAGGACCAAGATTATGTTCATTTTATTAGATTTTATTTGAAGAAAGAATTTATTAGAAATTTGTATTTCAGTAATACGACGGTAAATTTGTTGAAGTGGTTTGTTTAGAGATTTGACTAAATGCTTTAATTGTCTAAGGTAATTTTCAAATGGAAAGTTCGAGAATTCATCTAGGGAGCCATAAGATTTTACATCATCAGTCAAATCTGACAACAAATGCGCATTATAAATGAGAAATTCAGAACCATAAATATGTTCACTGTGATTAACAAATATTGATAGCAATTCATTTGCAAGTTGAATGCCATGTAAATTACTCATATGTTTTCTAGAGATTAGTATTGATATACTACAATGCAATAATAGAAAATATTCGAAGATTGCTGTATCAACTTGTCCTTTGAGTAAAACAGGTCCTACATAAAGTAAAAAACTGCGATATTCAGTGACCTTCCATTTTACCAAATCAATTAGTGAACGAGGCTTTCTATTAATTTCAACTGGAAAATTCTGTTTAATAAGATTTATGTGACTACATAGCAAATCAACTAATTTTCGACTGAATCTTATTTCTAACCGACCATAAAGCCAACAATTTAATAATTTACGCATTACTCCTAAGCGTATATTGTGCATATAGTCAATTGGAAAGCAGCTCACCAATCCTATATTAAGCTTAACTAGTGGTGAAACAGAAATATGACGATTTTTATCGGATTGTAATGCAAAGGTACTGTCAGACCTTTTTGGTGCACAAGTATCCCTAAAAAACCTAAAAAATAGTCACCACGCTTCGTGCATTTTTCACAAGAAGAATATCCCATGTGTGGTTTAACCAGAGACCAAATAATAAGAAGACATGTAACCTTATTGAAAATAGAGTGTGCCTGTATGGTGTGTTGCCTACTTAACGATCAACCACGATTTTAGGGATTTGTAAAGGACAAACTATTTGCGGCGTAAGAAAGAAAAGGATAAATTAAAATGTCAATCTGAAGGTGAAAGACGTACCAGGTAGTTTTAAGAAGGCGACCCAACATAGTTGCCACACTTATTAACTATTATTAAGCGTTTGATTGGCTATTTATATCATTGTATATAGATAACCTATTATGTTAAAACAAAAACCTCTATTTTTGTACTGTTTTCAATCCATTACCTATATAAGACTTCGACTTTGCCGGCCATTGAATCGAATATCTTGAGATAACCATTTCAAAGTTTTATTTGATTTGCATTTTATAAGATGTTTAATTAAAAACAACCTGTGCAGATAACAGCAGCTTTCTGCTAGTAACCAATCAGGATTTTGCTTTCAATATTATTATCAAGGACCCATACATTTTATTTGTTATCCATAAATCATTTTTGAAATCCAATTTAATCCTTTTTCTGATTAAATAATATTTCAAGAATATTTTTAATTTAGTCATTGCTGACCATTTCCATGTTATTTATGCTATTTTTATAATATGTTTCTTTTGTAAATATTACTAAATAATTTTACAAGTAATTTAAACAAGGAATATGGAATAACGGCTGTTAAAAAGGTCTAAGTATAAACTACCTAGAATGAAAAAGGAAAGCAGCTTCATTTGTGAATTATAACAAAAGATTTGACAACGCTGTTTCGGATAAATTACAGGTTTCTCGAAAATAGTTACCGATATAGATTCGAGTTGTTTTGTTAGTCGCCTCATAGGTGTGGAACAAGTGGCGATCCTAGCGGACGAGTTAGCATTGCATGTCTTCTTATTATTTGGTCTTTGGTTTAATACATTTAAGATACGCCCTAGCGGGAGCATCGCACACAAAACTATGTATTTTAATATTATATCACTTCCCCGAATAACTAAAACCGCTGGTTTGTAAGTTAATAAGCTCAATTAAAAAATCATCCAAAAAACTATCTAGCGGTAAAGGTTTTGAGGTACCACAAAAAACACCAATGAATGAATGAATGGTTCACTCCTTACATTTTTTACCAAACCTAGTATTGGCCACAACTGTATATTACAACTACGAAACAAAGGTAAACCATCAACATTGAAACTGATCTTTAAGGTATTATCAGAAAACCCCACAGTATGAGACATCAAGTGTCGAAGACCTTGAATTAGACCGAAATGACAATTCGCCGTTACTTAAAGATTTACAAACCATTTTTGTTGGAGTATGTAACAATGTCCGAGCATCTAATGGAAGCTCAGGATGAAATGGAGATAATAAATGTAAAATATCAGAAACTAATGTATGAGGAACATGCTTGGTAACAGCCCAATGTCCCAATTGAGATTTTAAAGTCCGTTTTTCAGTAGAAGTGCTTTTGTCATCATGATCTGAATTGTTTGAACATAGGGAAGTTGTATCAAATGATAGAAGGATTGGTTCCATAAGGACGCTTTCAGGAACATTGAATTCTTGCCAGATACTTTGTGGTATAGTATTAATAAAAGATGTATTTTCAGTCGCTTGCTCTTCACTTGAATAATTAACAAAATTATTTTGATTTAGATTTGAATTTGTTGCAGTATGTACTTCTTTTTTTGCCTTTTCAATCATTCTGTACATTTGGAGCTTATATACAAATGTTTGACGTTTTTTAAACATTTTTTTATATAATAAAAGAGTAAACAACAATACTTTATACTTATCCTAAACTCTTAACAAAAAATTGGAATACTTTTTTAGATAGTTTAAATTTAAATAAATGAATGTCTATAAAAGAAAAACATAACTCACTGATTTTTGTTCTCTTTATTTTTAGCTATCTTTGCGCGTTGAGGTGCGTGTTAAAGCCATATCTTGATTAAATCTTCAATTTCTTTGTCAGTGGTGTGGTTTGTTTAATAGCATCTAACAAAATAATATATGACCATTTATTTACGTACAGTTAATTTATAACCTACCTACAATAGCAGTTTTTAAAATTAATTGACAAAATGGCTTTTTGTTATTTCTCTTGCCACAGTAACTGAAGTTTGTGGCAACTTCATCAGAAATTAATGTTTTCAAAATTTTATTTCCCTTTTGAATAACGTCTCGTCCACCCAATGTTGATAAATAGGTAATCTGAAAGTATTAACGATTAACACTCAACAGTAAGTGATTATGAAATTAAAATGTGTAATTTAAATACCTACCAATAAGATTAAGTTTTCTTTATCCTTTAAAGTGAGTTCTAATTTGTCTAAATCTTCCTGGCTTCTGACTGGCAAATCATACGATATGTTTCGGTTTAATTGATTAGAACTGGTCACATTTGATGGTCTTTCTTTTTTCAAATAATCTAATATTTGAGAGTTTTGCTCCCGTACTTGTAATAATATATTCAATAATCTTTGATTTGACACTGCAAACTTTTAAATAAGAAATAATGTATTTAAAAATAAATTTATCATACCTGATGAATTTGATGCACTTTTTTCAAGTGGATTTAAATTAAGTGGACTGTTAGAAAAAGTTGGACTTTGGGGTAAACCACAACTGCTCTGATCTACTGTGATAAAACAATCAATATTAAATAACGAAGATGCCTAAAATAATTAACAGTTAATTTAATATACATATATAATATTTATTTATATGCAATGATGAAAAATTGATGACAAATGTAAACTTTTTTGCAGACATGAATCAATAATAAAACACAAATAATATAAAAGTACATACTATGCCTGGTTATAATTGAGACTGGAGACTTTAATTGAAATCTTGTGATGAGGGGTGGTCGAGAATACTTGCTGGTTTTAGAAGTTATTACCATCTCATCCTGGTTTCCTCCATTAGATTCTTCACTGTCTTCAATCAAATACTTTTGATTTGGAGCTCTCTTTCTCTTAAAAGGTATTTCCAAGTCTGATTCATCAGCTTCTGTTTGGAGGTCCGATGTAACTTCAAGTTTTTTAATTTTTTTTAGCCACCGTATAATCATCTGTAAATTATGAATAAATTTTATTTAGTAGCAAATTAATTTTGTACCTAAGAACAGTTAAGGTGGATTTATACAGCAAAATGTGCATTAAAATTAAACTTAACATTTGCATTAAGAAAGATACATTTATACAGAAAGTTTAAACTAGATTAAAGATGCATGGCAATTTTTTTTTTTCGATTAAAATGAACCTGAATTTTTATTTCTATTTTTAATGCATAAATTCAACTTTAATTCTAGGTGCTAACTTTTGAATAGGAAAGGGTGAAGTGTAAAAGTACAAAAATACCTGTCTCAAAAAAAAACGCCGTTTTATTGCATACAACTTCCAGTTTACATCATCTGGATCCTCACCGGTTTCCACAGCTTTATTAAAACGCAATTGCTTTTTATAGGGTGGCCAGAAAACTTGAGATTTTAGAGGTGTCAACCCCTTCTGGCAAACAACTGCTAAACCACTATCATTATCAAACTCGACTCCTACGAAATCTGCCACTGCTGCGTCAGTATTGTAAACACATTATATTTCCTTATTGAATTTACTTACTTAAGATACACAATTTTGCTTCTAAACACATAAAATAATTAATAAAGCACTAACACTCAAAGATATCCTATAATATTAACTGATATTAACGTCATTAACGATATTAACCTTGATCACTTGATGTTAACTTGATGTTAACTTGATGTTAACTTGATGTTAACTTGATGTTACCATGATGTTACCAGATGTTACCACAATGTTACGGCAGAGTACAAATGTTACGATTTGCGCAGAATCACATCGGATATTACACGAAGCTATACGATGTTATAAAAATTCGCGCGCATTCCGGTTAACCTTATTGTTTGTGCTGTTTGTAAATAAAAAGATATTTAAAGATGCATGTTTCAGTCATGTTTGTTAATTATGGTTGGATCAAAAATGATCTTCGCACATATTTGTAGTTATTTGGTAGTTATGAAACAATTTTCATAAGGAATGTGTCGTACTATTGGTCGTACCTAAGTTACAACTAGATTACGTTGATTTGTAAGAACAGCAGCTTTTTATAGTATGTATAAAACAGTTATAATTTTAAGCAACGACAGATTATTGGCTAGTTGACGAAGGTACGTATAGTGATATCGAATTAGACACATAGTTTTAACAACGATGCAAAGATTGAATGCAAACTTTTTCAGATCAAGTTAAACTATTAGAAAGTTGTTCTAGTTGGAAGCCAATAAGGAGGAACATCACATTATTAAAAAAAATTCGAGTTATCTTTGTTCCTTTTTCTTTGATATTTTAATCATTTACTATCTAAGGGTAGCTAAACCTTCCTGCCAAGTTCAGTCACAAATTCCAACTCCTTGGTGTTGCAATTTCCGTGTGACATAATATAGATTTAACGCTTTTTCATATAAATTTAATTGCATTTGTATCTGAATGAGCGTAGAACATGGTAGAACATAATAATTATAATAGTTATTTAATAGCCAGCAAAAAAGTTTGTTTGCAGTTTTTGTAATACATTAAATCTATATTTTATTATGTATATTGTTTGTTTTATGGACGTCCTACAAGGATATCCAGTGTTATATATATATATATACAAGGAAATGAAGGCATTATATAAATAACGTTATACGACTCAGGTCTTTTTGTCGTAATGATATAGTAAATATTACGTTACATATAGAACGTAATAGAGGTAATCAAAAGTGATCTAATAATGTGAGCTGGTTGCCTAAAAATGGTTATGACGAATCCGTTCTTACGAATAGCATATAATAATTGGCGATTTGCTTTATAGCAAGTCTCACAGAAAAGCTCTGCCCACAGGTCTTTTACAATTATGCGAACTTTACACAAAAATGTTATCAAACTCATGTTTTACAAATAATTAATAGAAACTTGCTACTGGAACGTGCAAAGTAGAAACAGTTCTTGCATTGATGAAAAAGAAAGTATAGAACCTATCACGCTGTTTTGGAATAGAATACGACTTATGTGATTGTAAAACTTGGAGAGTTCTTGACTTAGTGGTAGTGTATATTAGAAATGAGACAACACGCGGAAGATACAAAATGATTCAATTCTTTAGGATCTGTCAGACCTACTATTATTCGGCTTTATCTCGGCAACGGACAGAATTTATGTTCACATAAAGTTATTACTTATCCAGTCCAGTATTGTCAAATAGGATCGTAATGTAACGATGGTCATCTCTAAACAAAGTTACAGCCAAAAAGAGGAATGCGTTTGTCAAAAAGCAAATCTGTGTGGTTAATTATGTTAGCTTGAGGCAATTGATAGTTTTGATATAATGCTAAGTCGTGTCTGTACGGCACAATTGTATTTCATGACGATTCAGAGAATATATCATTAATTTATTTGAATAATTATGTTATTTTAATAACTTCTTTTATCTAACTATGATTTTGTTCCGCGCTCTAACGTTTTAATAAGTAAACTGATAATACTGAGATTGTTCATGCATAGTAAATTTATATTATGAGATGGTTGTGTCATTGTATTTCACTCATGTTTAAGTTTTAACGTTACAATCCTGAAACGATCTTCTTTGAACATCTAACCTTAGATATTCACTAAATAAATGACAAATATTATTCCTGGAACACAAATAAAAATACCAGTTTTACAGCATATTTATAGAACACGTTTTAAGTTTCAGGATCTAAAATGAATGTTTACTAGATTAGTGTGCTGTCTGGGTGCTTACATGTGAAAAATTATTAAACCTGATTTTCCATACATTCGACAAATTGGTTTTAAACTCACATGAAAGCTTTTAATAGTTAGAACTTCTATGTGCAGATTTTCAGCTGATTGTTATTCGCCAAATTGACTACTCTACAATAGTAAAGGTTTGTCCCAGATCATCGAAAACTATCTGAAAAATGTTTTCCCGACAAATAACTTATTTTTATCCACATTAAAAATTTGCTATTTACGTATTGCTGTCACAACATACGTTTTTTATTGCGTTGTTCACTAATTTGTTGACAAATAAAATCATAATCGCTAATCGAACGTATTCTAAAATTTTGTCTGTATCAACTAATATATTCCTAATATATTAAAACTATGTGTAGGAACAACGGTTACTTCAGGATTAAACCCTTAGTTCAAAATGTTTTATATTTAATACATAGGAATACTAACAAGTGAGAACATTAAATTAAACCAAATTTGGTCGTTCTGTTTGGATTCAAATACTGTATTTACTACCAAAAACCTTTTTTTTTAGCATTTTATGAAACATTACAACGTAGTATTAACATTAGTAAAGGCTACCTAACATTAGCTTTAAGTCCAATACTAAAAAATGAAATCACGCGTTAGTAAAAGCGTCGGTACAAATGTCTCAAAGAATTCTAAGCAAAATTAAACACAATTTATATTATTAATTATTTTTACTTAATTTAAAACATTCTTGTACAAACATGAACTACAAAATTATCATACATTTTTTTGATACTTGGATACATTGAAAATGTTGTACCATACCACGTTGAAATTATTTTTGATGTAAACGCATTGTCCAAAATGTTTTATTTTTCAAATTTCAAGAAAAGAAAAACGAATTCAGTGCCAATTCTAAACGTTATTGAGTGCACGGCTACCTATTTTATTATGCAAAAACTTACTTCGGAAACAAAAGTACTTATTTCGTTATTACCGCATACATTTCATACACACTGGTACCTAAAATTTTTCGCTACACTGATTATTAAATAAAGAAAATATATTTAAAATCTGCACCATAATAAAATCCTTATACAAAGAAAGCGAAGTTATTTTAGGTTTTACTTATTTCATTTTGCTAAAAACCAAAGATGTTCCCTGTAGTTGATATTTATTTTTTTCTTAAAGAAAAAGCAACAAAAATATGGTTAACGGCAGGTAATCACATTGTAATTAAAATATAAAAATAAAAAGTTCGCGTATACTAAGCAATTAAACTTAACAATGTGACTACCACTTCAATTTGTCACCAAACTAATTAATAAAATTTATTAAATTCCCACTAAACAAAAAAAGAAGTACTACTAAATAAATAATTTTAATACATTATCTAAAGTATTCATAAAAACAACATAATCATTAAACTAGAAAATTATGCTGGTATTGATTATATTGTAACAGGTATGCAAAACATAAAAAAAGTCACCAATGACGAAATCAATAATATTACTTAACTATACATATATTGTTAAGACGGATTACTACATTTTATATAAAGACGACAGCCCTTTAAAACTACTAAAGGAAACTAAAACATGTCACGGTGACCGAGCCAAACTCCTGAAATACAAGAAATATTTTTACATTCTTAGATATATAAACGATTATAGTACTGTCGTAATAACATTTAATAATAATCACAATACGAACTTTTGGGCCTAATCAATATTTAACCAGATCCATAATAATAAAAACATAAAAAATATATAAGAAAGTAGTAATAAGACAGATTTAAAAAGTTTACAGTTAGGTCCGTAATATTAATAAACCCAAAAGATAACTAACCTTTTAAAAAATTAGTTTTAAGTTTACGTTTTTCAGCAGCAACCCGATTTAGTTTCAATAGGACGTCCTTGATCAATTTTTACTTTACTTGCTTGTTCTGCAGTGGACGATGGCGGACCGACGCGGTTTTTAATTTCTTCGGCCATTGTCATGAAAGCTTGTTCTACGTTCGTTGCGTTTTTAGCCGAAGTTTCAAGAAATGGAATGCCTAATTGGTCTGCGTATTCCTGTTACGTTTAATTTGTTAAAAAATATTCCACAATTTAATACAATTACTTACTTTCGCCGTGGTATAATCAACAACTTTTTTTGTAGTCAGATCATTTTTGTTACCTACAAGCAGTTTATTAACGTTATCACACGCGTAACGATCGATTTCTTCAAGCCACTGCTTTACATTATTGAAGGAGTCTTGGTCTGTGCAATCGTATACGACTATTATACCATGAGCACCTCTATAGTAACTAGATGTTATAGTTCGAAAACGTTCTTGGCCAGCCGTGTCCCACTAGAAGAAAAATATCAACTTTCAAACACATGTAATATTATTAGTAAACAATTTTGTTATTGCAACAAAATAATATTTTCAAAGTTGATTCTCTAATTAACTTTAATGTCAGACCTTGTAATATATGTACTAATAACTGAAACTACAGTTTGACTAAGCTTACAAAAACCCTGGGTAGACGTGCCTGGGGGAGCCCGTATCGTACAAGGTATAGTCTGATGAAAAAGTATTTCGGCGGTAATTTTTAAAATTAGACGAGCAAGCAAACGAGTAGCACTCGACTGCATAATTGGTTGCATAACTTTTAGTTAAAAAATTTAAAAAAAAATGTCCGTATAAAACATGAACAATCTTGATCATTGTACAAATATCTCTTTTTAATCTAATCATTAATTAAAACTACAACAACCACAATTAGTACAGCTTTTAATAAATCTTTTATTGAAAAATTTACAAAGCAGAAAAGTAAACACTCATTTCGGTATAAACTACAAAAAAAATGCATTATCTCTTATTTATTAAATGACATAATATGACTAAGGTCCATAATTAATTAATTATCGTTACCTGAAGATTCACTTTCCCAACCATCCTCATGTGAATCACTATTATTTACTGTAAATGTCAAACTTTTAACAACCTCATCAACGAAACAATCTACTTTCCACATTTCTTCACGAAGATGTGACAAATGATTACACTGTTTTTGTCAATCTTCATTTGTAATTTCAGAAAATTTATTTCGAACTTAATCTTCCATATCAATTCCTCGTTGTGCCACATTATTAATTGCGAATTTTCTTTTTACGAGACTCCATATAAATTCAATTGGATTTAAATCACAATGGTAAGGAGGCTATCTAACAACAGTATGTCCATGCTCACTTAGTAATTTATCATCAAAATAACTTTTTAATGTAGGATGCTGCTTGACTAAAATTAATAGCTCTGCTTTTCGCATTTCATTTGTTGTAGAAATTACATTTGCTTCCAACCACAAACGAATATATTCTTTACGATTGCTTTGAGTTGGAGGTTTGTTTATTTTTTTCGAGTGATAAGATGCATTATCCATTACGATGAGTCCATTAAGGGGTAGATTTGAAATAAGTTGCTTCTCCAGCCATTGCATTGATTCATATCATCATGATAGTCACCAGAATTAGTTTGTGATTTAAAAACTAGAAGGCGGTTGTTTAGAAAACCCATATGAACCACCTGCATGCACTATATGTCGTTGTTCGATCACATTTATAAACACCTGGTTCTTGTGCGGACTGCCAACACTTATTAACGCCATATGATGGGTGAATATAGGTTTCATCTAAGTACGTTACTGGTCGTTGATTGTTGCCTTTAGTATCATTCTCTCTCAGCTTCCTCAAATATCGTGAACGCCAAGCTACAATATCATTTCGTTCCATTAAAAGTTTACGTTTATTATAGCATTTCTTGTAACGAAACCCAAGTTTTAAAAGATACTTTCGCAAAGTTCCACGCTCTCCCATGTATTTGACTTTGTCTTTCATTTTTTTCACTAACACTATCACTGTAGGTACTTGATGATCGACTGTATACATTTCATGCACAGATCTTCTTAAAACACCTTGATCAAAATCATCCAACTCAATTTTGTTCACTGCACCAGTTCTACGCTTATCGGGACTTCTTAAGAGTGAGTCTCCGACAACATTAGATTCTTTACGAATTTTCTTGATAAAACTTAAAGATTTTCCTGTTGCAGCAGCAGGTTCAGAAGTTCAGATGACATTACGAATAATGTTTCGTGCTTCCGAATGAACGGCTTTACGGGTTCTGCTTCCTATGGATTTAAACTGTAATACAAAATTTTATTTGAATTATTGCTGGTTTTTTACTATACCACAATAAATAACTTTTTTCGTGTTACAAATTAATTAGAAATATTTTAACCTAAAAATACTTACCAACTGTTTTAAAAGCAAATTGGAATATATTGTTCTAAAAAGAATAGATTTGTTCACAATCAAGACGAAAATTCAAATATAAAAGCAAAAAGTAATATGAAAAGCCAAAATATCAACGTAAATAGAAACCAAAATGTCGAGAAAATTAATAAATAAATGCTTATGATTTTAAATGTACTTTAACGAATCGCGCTATACGATTGGTCGACACAATTTGTCCTTTAAATTAGTTCGCATATTTTCCGGGGTTTTTGTAAGCTTGGTAGCACAGTAGATGATGACGCTGTGATAGGTCGTATCGATATTCCGATATACAAAATGCTGTGTTGTCTACCCCTAATATACTTTATGCATGAAAACTCCGTAGCACTTTTATTTTTTTTATGTTTGTTTACTAGAAAAATTAGGTTGGTACTACATATTTTTTTTTAAGAGTTAAGGCTAGCACAGCGTTTTAAGCGTTGGCGATTAAAAGTTTGCGATGACAACTTCATTGTTGAATGTGAAGTTGTTGCATTTTGTTACTAATTAAAAAAGAACCACCAGATGTTACCAAGTTCATTCAATTAATGTAAACAGAAATAATCAAGCGAGTCGAATCTTTCGATAAATTATTAAGCATAGTAGGTCCTTTAATATAAAAAATATCGTGAAACTATTCAACCTGGAATGCAGTGAGTGTGTTACTATACTAAAATAAAGCATTCATGATTTGTGCTTCACGAAAAAATATTTGTTTTCGACAATATCCACATACAGTAGTTTTAAATGTTATAGCATTGTTATAGGTATAGTCCTTGGCTCATTTTATAATTTAATTTTTCAAACTGTAATTTAATATGTAACTTTATATAAACGAAATATAGAGGTTATACAAACAGATGACAAAAGTATGAATATCAGCATGTCCGCTTCTTTATTTCAACGTCAATGAATGCAGATGAAATATCGGCGTTAACGCGGCAATTTCTGCCAAGTTTGAAATTCAACTATAAGAAAAAGTTATCGTTGGCATGGCCAACGCTGAAATGCTGTGCTATGAACTAGCCTTTACACATTAAACTTTTATTTCTATTTAACCTCAAGTATTTAATTGCTACGTTTTTTTTTTTAAATTCATATTCGCAATTCTTTATTAAGCATTTTTTTAGTTCAGTAATAATTTTATTGTTTAAAATAAGTTGTAGGTGTGTTATAGTTCATAAAATGTATATTAGTGTGTTTTCAAGTAATTCTACAAACTTTCCGTACAGTTACATTACTATAGATCATTAATGTACGTAATTTCATCTGAAATTTAAAGAACATTTTCCTGTATTTCAAGGAAAAAATTGAATATGTGCTACGAATTGTAATAATAGTATAAAGAATAGTAATTATTCTTTTCGTCGATTTAATTTAATTTGATTAGAGGCATTGCGTAAACCTGAAAACATGTAAATCTATTATTTAAGGAAAAGATGACGTGTAAAAAAATTAAAGAAAACGCAAAAGACAAAAATTATCCAACCTATTTTTAACCTGTGAACTAATAGCAAGAATCTAAATTTTCTATTAAAAAATTTCAATATAATTAATTTAATTTAAAGCATTCATCTTTCCAAATTGCACCGATGTTCCATTATTGGATAGAGCCAAATAACATTTTTGAATTATAGATTTGTTATTAATACTTTTTATGATCAACTGTAACCATAACACATTGTATAAATAAATTGTTAAAATGTAAATTGTAAATGCATAATGAATAGCATTTCTACTAAATAATATTACTTTTATAATGGTTCAAATACCATGTTGTTAAGAACGGTAAATAATCATACAGCCACTTATCTGCGCCAAACATATCTATGCCACTATCTACTATTAACATTACACTTTTTAAACCTGTTATGGGGGGTCCGTCTCTAAATTTGAATGTAATGTGGATGACTGATTTTTAATAGTATGTTATTGTAACCCATTTAAAGAAACAGATGCACTAAAAATGGTATACCAGGATTTACCTGCACTCCTGGAGTAATTGATTTATATTTTTCAATAGCTGAAGATTCAGTTTGCAATCTCATATTCATTGCAGCTGTCGCAATTGTGAGTTTCGGTCATATTATCTTAATAAAATAGTAATTAACTCCAGTTTTGCTTCTAACTACACGTCCAAATTTAGAAGCATTAAAACGTTTTAGCCTTTCAGATTGCCACAATGCATGTCTGATTGTTCTCTAGTTTTAATTTCTAGTCTTCTGCACCCCTCTACGTCAATGAACCATAGTTTAATGGTTTTACAACGTTTTCAAAAATAACAGTTTACCGTATATAATCTAATTATACCAAAAAATTCATTATTCCATAACAACATAAATCGTAGCAAATCTCAGTTGTTTTCGGTTACTTCCTTATCGTTATCAATGATTTCTAGAATCCAATTATTTTCTTTCCAGATTTATAAATTCGGTAGCACATTTGATTTAGTATTCCTTGTAATTTTTTGAAGAGTTCTTAAAATGCTCCAGTCAAGTTCACCAAGGCCCGGTTGCATAAAGCATTGTTAACTTTGACGATGTAGTTACGTAGTTATGTCGTTAAATGTCATCATTAGTACAATATCAATAGTTTCGCTGACGACATTCTTAAAGCAATAACTACGATTTAGTTAACGATGGCGTCAGCTAACAAAATAGTTAACTTTACTTTGTGTAACCTAACAAATGTATACAGAAACTTGAGAAAAAGTGAAATTTAAGTATCTTTTCCAAATAATCAAATTTAAGAGTTTTGGCTACTCTTAATTCTTATATTAGATACATCTAACTAACATGCCGTCGTTAATCATTCATTGCATATCCTAACAAATTTTTGGGTATACGTATATGAATTCATTTTCTGTTTGTTTCTCATAATCCAAAATTGACTTGTAAAATAAGTTGCATAAAGTTATAATTTAACCACTGAATTCGTTACCATTGTATAATTTAAAACAGCCTTGAAACAGACAATTTTTCAACGTTTTATAAACTCCCTTGTTCATAGTTTTGTGCCTATGTATTTTAATATTTACATAACAAAAAAATTTCCTTAGAGCGACGTTTCGTGGAACAGTTGTGTCCACTTCTTCAGGCCAACTGAGTTTATTAAAAAGAAAACAACATAAGTAAAAAGGCAGTAACAATTCGGTGAGAGCTACAAATTTATCTACTACTTATTATAAATGCTGTTTGATAATTATAGATGATTACTTACGGAAAACAAATACACAGTAGAATGGTCCGCAAACAACGTCATTAATACAAAATTAATAAATAACGAAAAACAATTAATGTAAAAATACACGAAAACCACTACATACTAAATCACTAACATTACAATTTTATGGTCGTGTGATATAAAATATGAGCAATGAAAAGATAACCCAAAACATATGGAGGCAAGCACCATGGAAAGCAATTTCCGCTGACTTTGGGTAAATATGCATCCGCTTTTCAAGCTGAAGTTGCTGCTATTTACTGGTGTGCCAGGAACATTATCGACTCAAAATCATTCACAAATGGGCCGATATCGATCATGTCTGACAGCCAAGCAGCACTACTGGCGCTAAGATCACCAGTAATAAAATCCAAACTGATTATGGCATGCATAAACAGTCTGGAAATATTGGCAAATCGCCAACCTGTGCAGTTCATCTGGATACCAAAAGACCAGAATGTAAAGGGTAACCTAATGGCGGACGCACTAGCAAAAAAGGGCACAACAGGGACATATATCAGACCTGAACCCGTTTTCGGAATCGCATACGAGACCGGAAAAGAAATAATTCGCAGCAAACTTGCAGCGGAGCATAAAAAACTATGGAACAACTCTTCAGGGATAAGGCACACAACTCTTCCTTACAGAGCCACAATTAAACACTCAAACTGCACTATCAAGCATGAGTCGACAAAAATTAAGGAAACTCACGGGACTAATTACACGGCACTGTGGCCTTACAAACATATGCATAAAATGGAACTGCAAAGTAGCCCCTTATGCCCCGGATGCTTGGAAGACGACGAGACTCCGCAGCATCTGCAGTGCATATGCGAAGCGTATCAAATGCAACGCACAACGATTCTCGGAAAACCAAAGCTAACCGATGATGAGTTGAAAAAAGCCCCTTGGAATAAACTTCTGGACTTCATTGACGAAACAGAACTGATGAGGGAGTAATAAATCAGAGGTGCACAAAGGACCAAGGAGACCGCAGTGCAGGGGCGCTAGACGAAACACCTCTTAAATTAAAAAAAAAACAAACTCACTTTTTTGTATACAAACAATCAGCTGTTTTAAAATTACGCATATAAACGACGTCAACTAGTATGCGCAACAAAAGGTGTCGCCATCTACATTTGCGGAACAATTTTCGGCGTAAAAGTTCCCGTAAGATGTTCTGTCTTTCTACTATATAGTCTTTGGTAATATATAGGTATTTGTATTAAGATTTTCTCAAAATTTTTGTTACTTTGCAAATAAATTCAATCATATAAATAATTATATCATCGAGTGTAAAGTGTATATGAAACTGCTATATAAAAAGCAACACTAAGGTAGTCTAGTTACTCAATATTTGTTATTTAAACTTAACTACACAAAACATCCTGTACCTCAATTTTGAAAGTATTTACAGTCGTTTTTGCTATAAAAGAAGAAAAATTTAATAATCATTATTTATCTTAGCAACAACCAGATCATAACTTTATGTGTGCTTTAATACTCTTATCTTTTTAATGTAATGTAGAATAGTTTATCTAAAGTTATTTCTGTACAACTTTAATTGCTGTGCAAAACTAATAGTTCAATTACCGCATAATATAAAAGCTTCATAGTGCATGAATAATAAACAGAATTAGATATTTTATAAAATTTGAATTGTATTGTCTATATCAATTTCAAAACATATTTTGTTTATATGCGGTAAAAAATCGTCCAGTACTAAAAAAATGTATGATATCGATTTAATTGGTTTCATTAAAGTATACAAAAAAAAAATAGAACAAGAACAATTTTTCTACTCATTATAGCAACACAAAAAAAAGTTTCGTCATTTTAGTGTAGCAATGGAGCCACTTTACTGTATTTGGCTGTTGTATTGAATACCTTGGTCATAACGTCCAATAATAGTTTTTGATCACAAGTCACCTTGGTCGCAACGCTCTCACTCTGACTTCTGACCACAACGACTACTCTGACTTTGGCTACAATGGCCAACTTACTGATAACGGTTAGCTTTAGTTCTAGTCACAATGCCGGTTTCTACTCTGATCAGAACGGTCATTTTAGTCACAACGCACAAAAATATAACAGTATACGGCATATAAAATAAGATATAAAACTAATTTGATTTTTCAGTAAATTATGAATCGCTCATCCTATGAGTCATTTATATTAATGTAATAAAATCTATGCTTAAGGCGCTTTCTCAAAATGTTTTAAACATAACGATACGTTAAATGTTAATTCCTCCTTAATCAGTGAAATGTTATAAAAACAAACTTACAATTTGTAATTTAATTGTTTTTCCTCCTAAATCGATTGTTCTGATTTTCTATAAACAAAATAGGAAATTAAATACTGATAAAACTAAAACTGATAATACTTACAAAATCTACTCCAATGGTACTAATATAACTTTCTGTATAGGTATCATCCTAGAAAAGACATATTTTAATGAATATTTTAAATTGTGTATTGTTACTTACTGCAAATCTAAGTAGTAAACATGATTTCCCGACTCCCGAATCTCCAATTAGTAGTAGTTTAAACAAATAATCACTGAAAACACATAATTTGTATTAAACAAAACAGTGAACTGATTTAAATGTTTGCAAATGTTAACAAGATTGTTCATTTAAAAATAATTTAAATAGGGTGTTTGCTCATTATTACAAACAATAATCTTACAAAGTATTTTCTAGAAAAACGAGAATAACATTCAAATCGGACAAAGTGACGAGTAGACCCATTGTGACATCCATGATTCATAAACCACTATATTATTAGAAGCAGTTTATAATTGTTCCTAGCCAATTCTCTCTTTAGAAGAAATTAAATACACTTTCTTCCTATAGAACTTATTTGCAATGTTTAAAGCTTTGGAAAATATTAAACCTGACAAATATTCTTACAGATGATGGCGTCACAGTACGTTGAAATCTATTTGCACAAATATGTATACATATACAGTCTGTCAAGTAAGAGCGTGGTCGACTTTACCGACAGTTAATGAAAGATTTTGCTCTAATTCCTTTGCGAGCCGATAGAGGAAAGCTTTGTCCTTGATGCATTGTCAACAAAGGTTCAGTTGTCGTTGATCTTTTGAAAGAGAATCACATTAAACGCCATGAGTGCTAAGTACGCGTCGCGCTACGAGGCTGTGTTCCTTTGCATCCACCCGAAAGGTCCCAAAATGTCGCAATCAGCGGCTGCTAAATATATGAGAAAGTCGAAGGCATTTGTACAGAAGTGGATACAGCGATATAAAGTGGCTAAAAATGTCGATGATTTACCAGAACGTGGTTCGATAGGAAAAGTGAACAAAAAAGATGAAAAAACAATAGTGAATCTGTTTTCGCGGAATCCTGCTTTAACACTGCGGCAAGGACAACCAAAATTAATGGCAAAAGGTTTAGATATATCCCACGAAACTATCCGAAACCTTCTTCATACTCATGATCTGAAAAGGCGCAACACAATGAAGAAGCCTCTGTTGACTGAAAAACATGTGACAAAGCGACTCGCTTGGGCGCATGAGAATATTGATAGAGATTTTGAAAATGTCATTTTTACTGATGAATGTTCTATATGGGCACGTTCTGTCCTCACGCGAGCCTGGTCAACTTCCACCAATAGCCTTGTTCAGCGGACCGTAAAACATGGAATAAAGGTGAATCTTTGGGGCTGCTTCTCAAAGCAGGGATTCGGCACTTTGTACCTCTTTACTGACAACCTAAATGCCGAGAAAATGATAAAAATCTACAAAAAGACTTTACTGCCATCTGCCAAACGATGGTTCATCACAAAAAATGAAGATTGGATTCTGTAGGAGGACAACGATCCTAAACACCGCAGCAAGCTCCGTACTCAGTGGAAAACTCAATCTAGCATCGTTACATTGGATTGGCCGTCACAGTCGCCCGATGCAAACCCTATTGAAAATGTGTGGGCATATATTAAACAGAAGCTTCGTGGAAGACGCACATACAATTTGAAGAAGTTGTCTTACGAAATTCGTCGGATCTGGAGATCCTTGCCACTAGAATACGCCGTCAAATTAGTAGAAAGCATTATTGACCAAATTGCATCATTGTTTGTAATGTGTACAATGTATATATAAATATGAAAGTTTCATAAAATAATTTTTTTTATAAATTAACACGACCACGCTCTTACTTGACAGACTGTATGTACAAAGAAAGAAAATCTAAGGTAAATGCAAGAAGTAACTATAATCGGAAATATAGTATTCCAATGCTTAATTAGTTGAGTACATTTAATTTTTCCAAAGTATGTACATTCTAGAATCATTTTATTTTATAGGCCTAATAAAAACAAATTTTTGCTAAAATGTCAGGGATTAATAACGATATTTAAGTACTCTAACTATATGTAAAGTATATAATTAAAGTTGTTCACTTCACTGTTTTTTATATTACGCCTTTGAACTTTACGATCAATGTCCAACTATAACTTACAAACATTCTGCTATTCTACTTGCCCTCGTAGAAATGTCGCAATGAAACTTTTTCCCATATTGATCAATGACATCGCCTACATTTGGAGTATGTTATTCGTACAACAAAAACTTTTAATTATTTACAGACCTACGTAACATTGTTGATATAAGCAACTCGCTGGACTACCACAAACTGGTTTAAACAACTTGTAGACAGCTTCTTATTTATCCGCATAGTACAGAGCGTGGTTGAATAAATGACTAGAAAATATTTCAAGACGTGTTCAAACTAGTCGAAAGATTTTAGTCAGTACATATTTCTGATAAGATCACTATTTAAAAACCTTTAGAATACGTACTACTTTAAAAAAAAAACGTGATGACCAATGATTATAAGCAATGCACTCGATACCATACATAAAGCATTAAAACAATACAACAAAGGACTTTAAGAAGATTAAAATATTTAAAAAAAAATCCATTTAAATAATTATGAAAGCAAACAAATTTGATGACACATAAAAGTAAAAATGAGCCACCAAAACATGAAATATTTAAGCACCATATTTCCCCCTTATACAACTACAACTGAAAATAATTTCTAAACAAATATTGGAACAACTTATATGATGCTGAAAATCAGACAGACTTTGAACTGACACGAAAAAAAACGCAGGAATTGATAAACGTTCTTCTTTCTCAAAGCAGCATCTGTACACTGACCAACGTCAATAACCATCAAATCGTAAACTCTGCAATCCACACTTTTAAATCAATAGCACATCTCACACACTACGAATATCAGAACTTGCATTGTGTTAACCATTGCTTAAAATGCTGACACTGTTGGAAAAAGTTCAACTTATACATGTTCAGGGGTATATCAAACATCCAATGAACCACATCACTCAAAGCAGAATGTTATAAATAGAATCAGAATCACAGACAAGATGCCCTAAGTGCCTTCTTGTTTATTATTGTAAAAGGATGACTGTACATGTGTATCGTTAACCATAAACTGTATGCTTTATTGCCTATACCGGATTTATTAGTAACATTTAATACTCTGGGTATCTTTTGTTGGTAAAAACAGTTACTCATAGATGTGTAGTAAAACTACCTCACGCAAAAAGATTACATCTAAGAGATTTGCATACAAGTATAGGGTAAAAAATTGTCAATAATGAATGCGTTTAACTTTATAACGGCTATAGTTCAAATCAAGTGATTAAATTTAAAGAGAGTTTAATCAAATAGAATTTATAAACTTGAATGGATACAAAGGTGAATAAGAATGTTGTAATAGATCAATGATTATAATGTAATAATTAATAGTTTGAGACTAAAAGCATATAACGAATTCATAAGGCAAGCAATAGAAAATAACTACATAGACAAATATAAGTGCTCACTAAAAAACTACCTTCCTCTCCAGTTAACAATATCGACTGAATGTTAATAAATCGATCAATTCACTCATCTCCATTTAACGTAGAAGTTTAAACAAAGCAGACAAGGAAACAACAATTTTATTTAATTATTAGGTAATTAATCTATATAATAATAAATCTCTTGAACTTATTCAGAGCATGACTGTTATGACCATGTCATGCACTTCAGAATCAAAGAGTAAACAAGTGTGGAATATGATTTCAGTTTAAAGTTCTTAGCCTATGTGTAACAACTTTGTAATAAACAATTTAAGGAATAGTTTTAGCTAAGAAATCACATTAATGAAAAAAAAAAATACATAGTGGATCAACCTCGATGTGTACA
This sequence comes from Aquatica leii, assembly GCA_035610365.1. NCBI lineage: Eukaryota > Metazoa > Arthropoda > Insecta > Coleoptera > Lampyridae > Aquatica > Aquatica leii. The sequence goes on from CM069432.1 coordinate 109,260,776, forward strand.
TGAGTAATGGTGTGTTGGTAATCCGTGCCGTACTTTTCTTCGTAATTGATAGTGTTGTTATTTTTTTAAGTTGAAATTGACGAAGTTGAGTCAATCATATGACGTATGCTCGACACCCAAATGATTAGGGTAATACGGTGGGTGGATATTTAATTTTGAACAAAAATGTCTAGCGTAATTTTAAATAACTGAACTACGTGTCCAATATTACGTAAATAATTACTACAAATGAGAAACTACGCAATAATTACACTAAGAAAATTAATTTATCCAAGTGACAAATCAGAAGAAACCAAATCAATACTTACTATTCTGGATTCATTGTGTATTAATTTATGGTAATATAAACTTCACAAATCAATGTTCTTATTATTATCAATCACTTAAGTTTGCACAAATTCACCAAATAGCAAATTTATGTTCATAAATATCCAATTTTAGAACAATGGCTACCACAACGTATTCCTAACTGGTTGTAACACTTGTAACGACGTAATGCATTGCCAAGTGGCACATGCGGCAACGCGCACTTGATACGTCTATTTAAACTTTAAGCGCTAAATTTAAAAAATTGCATATCATCGTTACGAAATAAACCATTCTCACTTTTATTACTACTATTACTATGTTTTAAAATTATAGGTTTATTTTATAATAAAACACATTCAGTTAAGTTCAATTTTATAACTAACATGTATCTATATTTTTCTATTATTCATAAATTATTTGCTGTACTAGTTCTGATTTTTAAGAACCATAATGTTTTTTGAGCTATTTCTACTCCATGCATTTGGTACGCTTAGGTTGTCATCGTCTTCTTTTTAACTAGTTCGCCTCCAGTTTTGGAGGCGAATGCGTTACGCCTTATTCTCAACGTTATTAAGGAGGTGGAAACTACCTGTACATACATAGTTTTATACAAAACAAATTTCATAACGGTGGAGCTGTTTTTTTATACAACATGCAGCTATTGAAACACCCTGTTGTAAATTTCATATAGAAACCAAAAAAAAAATATATTTGCCTCTATGTTTCGTATCTGGAATTTGAAACTTACACATAGGATTCTAAATGTGATTTATAAAACTATATAGAAACCAATGCGTTGGAAAACTCTATGAAAACAAGTTAATAAAATTTTTGTTACATAATATAAGGAAATTGTGTAATAGTTACCTTTCCAGTTATTTAAAATCCCTTCATGCAATTCATAATTTATATTTACTTTAGTTACTTCTTCTCTTAACTTTACATTAACTTCTTTAAGTTGGAAATTTTCATTTTACAAAGCTACAGTTTTACTTTTAAAATAGTCAAGACGATCGACTATATCTTTTTCTGTAGAAGTTGTTAACTCAATAGATTTTAAAATTGCAGACTGCCCTATTGAGTTGTTTGACTGTAATTCCAAATACATTAGATTAAACCAGTACCTTAAAACTGATACCTTTTGGTTATTTTTATCAAGTTTAACTACGGTTTTAGCGCGCTAGATAATGTAATTATGCATCTAGTAAGCATGATATATAATTGATATTCTATTTCGTATAAGCACGAAATGGATTTTACAATTTAGACTAATTAACAAATAATCATAGCACTGTAAAAAAAATCAAGAACAAACATATCTCCGGCCTAGAAGTATTTGTTACACACAGATATAAACATTGAACTATACTTAAACGTAATTAGTATAGCCGCAAAAAGGTTTTTAGATGTACATTGATATTCTTATATCTAAATTTTGCTACATAGGACCCTTAATAACATAAATGTTAGAGCACATTTAACACGAGACTTCTCAACTGATTTTGCAATTTTTTCTGGTGTATCTAAAGTATCGTTCAGTTACTGTATAATCTCAAAAAGGTAAGTAATTTCAATTTAGGTACTTACTGCCAGTTAATAAAATACAAGCTTTATAATATTGTGTATCTTCGTATTTTATTACTTTATATTTTTTTGAATAATTAATATTATTTATATTAAAACGCTTAATATCGCTTATAGGTACAATGCTTTTTAACTGTCGTCGACAAATTTAACGTAGGCATAGGTACAATTTGCTGGCAACACCGTTGAAGGTACAAACGGCAAGAGTATTACATTTTATATACGTGTATTTTATTATTCACTGCCTAAACACAAAACTAATTCTACGTGGTAATAGATAAAACTAACATTCTACATATTATATTATACAACAAACTGCAAGTACTTGTATAAAAAAAAAATAACTACAAATTTTCAAAATGTTAGTTATGACTTTACTTTTAAAATAGTAATCAACCTAAAAAGTTGTACAAACCAAACAATAAATTTTAATACTTATAAATATATTATCAACGTCAAATAATTAACGTTACTCATCAAATCAAAAATTACTGGAATTATAAAGAAATGTTGCCAAAAAGATCAGAAAATTGTAAACGGTAATGTATCTTTCTTTAGCAATTTTGCTTTTGGTTTATTAGATCAACCCGGCTCATGGGTTAATTATACTTTAAATTATAAAAGGCCACACAATTATCAATTTTTGATCGTCTTCTGTTTAATATCTGAAAAATTTTGCAGTTTAAATGAAAATATGCAGTAAGACAAAATTAATACTAATCACATGTTTATATAATTTAAACAAAACACACTATTCGTTGATATAAAATTGATTTATCTTTTTCTTGTGTTTTCTATTCTTATAACACGTTTTGCAAGCATATAAATTTTTGACAAAAATGTATTCGTGGCTTTAGAAAAAGAAAAAAAAGTTGTTAATGTACAATTCTCTTCTTTTGTCTCCAACAATGTTTAAAATATTTGATAATAATGTAACAAAAAAAAGAGTATATTCCGACATCCTTTTTCAATTTGATATATGTCTAATTTGTAAAAGTACCCGTTAACCAGGTCACACCTGCACTACAACTTGAAACTTCATGTGTTTTGTATTGTTTAATGAAATTGTAACTCTTAAATATGATCATATGAGAATCAATCAACTGGTAAATCCGTTAATTCCATATTCCTGTTGAAAATGACCATTAACGATCATATTAATACCATTAGATTTTTTTAGTGTTTTTTATGGTTTTTGGTGGTCCAACGTGGACGCTAATGGTGTATCATAAAACTTTTGTATGGTTTTTAACAGAAATTTCCGTTACCACATTACTTTACGGTTTGAATATGGACGCTAATGGTGTATTATAGAACTTTTGTTTGGTTCTTAATGAAAATTTCCGTTACCACATTACTTTACGGTTTGAATATGGAAAACTCCTAAATTAGCTAACAATTTATGGTTTCTAACGGAAATTACCACATCATAATCATAATGTAATATTTCTTTATGGATATACCCACATAAAAATTTTATAGAGTTTCTTTACGGAAAATCACAGCTTGGAAATGTCATTCTAAAAGGGAATTCCCATTAAATCAATATTTCTTTTAACATTCATATGGTAATTTCCGTAAAATTAAAAGGAGCGTCCATCGCCTACATAAAAAGATACGACCAATAAGATTTTAGCAATCGCGCACTGTACACGTGACGGAAACGTTTGGAATTCAATTAGGTTAAGTTATGGTACTGAACTGGTTGAAGTTATTGCACTTTTTTTTTCTAGTTATACACTTAATACTGCGGTTTGTTCTGTGCTGCGATTATTGCAAGAATGTATGCGTTAGTGAAATTTGTAGAAGACGGTGAGGTAACCAAAGAGTAGCTGTTTACGAAATTTTGCAAGCTTTGGCAACATACCACACGATTCTGCAACAAGTGGCAACATCGCTCTTGCGACATTTTTGCGCGGGATGCATTTTTTTTCGGCTGGAAAGGATCATCTTTGTCCGTACCTTCGAAGTGTTCACATCATATTTTTTTAAAGTTTTGAGTATTTTGTTTTATTACTCTTTGTCTATATCACCACGTGTTTTATTTCAAGGTAGTACTGTTTTTATTTTAATGCGTATCTGATTTAGCTAACTATTTAATTCATTCTTAATTTGTTTATTTTTAAAATATGTTGTACATGCAATTTCTTTCTAGGGTGTAACAGTTGTTACCTGCTTTTGTTTGGCCGCGTTAATATTGTTACTTATTTACTGTAGGTCTGTCGATTTGCGGTTTGCTTTGATTTTAAATTGGGCATTTCTAACAATGAACAAAGTGTGAACTGACCTGTTATGTTTTGTACAAACATTTTCCGCCTTGAAGACTACCTTTCAATACGGTGAAGCTAAAATCATATATTTCATTAATGTCTGTATTGCTTGGTAGCAAATCATCTCTAGCCCACGTTCGCACGAGAGCGTGATATTGGTACCTATGCGGGGGGCCGTATTATGACTAATACTACTTCTGTTTTAATTTTATATGTTTCGAGATGTTAAATGTGTGTTAATTGCTAGAGATGCCAGATATCAACCCTTGTGTTCATTTTCTTACTTTGGTTTTATGAGCCAAATCGACAGACCTATGGTTTAGTATAACGATTCATGATCGACCATTATTTTTCCATCCCTTTTGCCTAAGTAGGTAACAAGTGTCGACCTTTGCAACTTTGTGGTTCTTTTTTTTTGCACTTATAACATTATAACTGTACAACATGTTTTATGTATATATTTTGTGATTTTATGTCTCTGTTTTGGATTTAATTTGTGTGGCCGATTGCTATTTTATCACTGGACATGTTTTATTCGCGTAATTATTTGTGTTTTTGAATATTTGATCAAATCAGGGGTACAGGGTTTGTTTGGGTTCTTTGTTTATGTAAGTTTTTGTATCGTCATTTAAACATGTGTATTTTCAACGACAGGCTTCGAAATTGATCGAAGTCCTGTTCAAATTTTCTTGTCTTATGTTAAATGTTCATATTTTTCAACAGTTTTGTGTGATTTGTGTATTTCAGCGGGGAATTTTTTTTGGGAGTTCTTTTCTGCTCGCAAATCGTCGTTGAACTGCCCATTCTCCTTTTTGGCCTTGTGTTGCTAATTAATAAATTAATAATTACAAAATTTTAGGAAGCTTTTAAATAAATATCTTTTTGTTTACTGTGTGTTTTGATCTTCCTTTCCGATTACAGTTCTCTGCAAGTGTATTCGTGTCTCCTTAAGACAACAGAGGGCCTTACTAGACGATCACGTTTGTGTGGGGTTTGCCGGGTAATTTTAAACTTTACCGCGTTTTCTAAATTTGGGGCGGGTTTGTTTTGGCGGGAAAGTTGGTTTTAGCCGCCATTTGTAAGTTTTCCCCGCTCTGATTTGAATTTTAGTAACTGTAATGTGAAGTTAGCGTAGAATCTGGGGTTAGAACATTACAACGGTTAAGTATACGTGGCTGATGTGGCGGACATTAAAAAATTTCAAGAAGATTCCCAACAAACACAAGGATGTCCCGGGGATATGATGTTGCGGATCACTGAATGTCCCAAAGTCATCCCATTTTGGTTCTGTGTACGTCCTAGGGACATTCGTGGGACGTTTTTTTGTCACAAGTGTGTGCATCCCTACGATGTCCTTATAGGACATCCTTGCGTATCCGCAACGGGACGTCCCTTTTAGATGGCTGTAGGATATGTACTATATATGTATATTATATTTTTATCAAGAAAAGTACCATTTCCAGTTAAAGTACATCTACTTTGTGTTTTTTTCTATTGTTTTTTTTATTCAGTAAGGAGACTTAACGTACTCCTCTGCGACTTGACGTAATGAATAAAAATAACTTTATCAAATAAAATAAAAATTATTATTACATAAAACTATATTTTTAAATAATAATCCAAATTATATTCAATTAAAATAAATTTAGATTATTTCATTTTTTTATCTTCTCGATCCCGGCGTTCTTTGGCCCTCCTTAGCGAGTTTTTATACTTTCTTCCCGATTTTTTTAAGTGGCGCCTGAAACAATGCAACTACATAAGAGATGGTAATCGTCATGTAGAGTCGATAAAAAAGTTAATACAAAAAACTTATTTTGGTATTTCTATGTAATCAGAATTTACATTTTTCTAAATTAAAGAATTGATAAAGTGATACTTCTTTTGTAGAATTATTGATTGATCTTTTTGACGATTCTATTATTGATTAAATCATAAGAGACGATCGATTATAACCAGTAAAAAATTGTTTAAATCGTTTTTTAAAAAAAAATTGTAAACGCGTCAGTTTTGCAAATTCATTAAGAATTTTTATACGTTTTGGCATTTACATTTCATCAGAGGAATGTGGTAAAAAGAAAATTATTTCTAGACGTATTTTTAACTACCTAACTAAATAAGCACACTAATCATAACTATGAATACCAAGAACGCGATAACGTTATAGTTTTTTAGTTGGATTAGCGATTTTGTGCCTTATCGGTCATGTTGACATTTTTGGATGACTTATTGTGAATCGCGACGATAAAAGTCGTGAGATAACGTCACACTTTTAAACCTTTAAATACAAAGAAAACATTTTTTAATAATATTTTAAGTAAAAAAATTTTTTTTACATAAAATAAATATTTTCAATTCACCGCACAGGTATGCGCGCGAGATGGGGTTTTAATTCACCATTATTAATAATTGTGATCTTTTAATTTTATTAAACTTGTATTAATTTTTAGTAATTCAAAATAATAATTATAAATGATGACTTTTATACATTATAAATAAATACAAGGTACCAAAAACTTACCAAATAAATTTGTTTATGCACTAAAACACCCAAAAAACTTTAGATAATAAAATAAAGAACAGATAGATAAAGTAGTCAAAACACCAACAAAAACAATAACAAAGTGCAAACAGAGTGTACCACTTTGATATATCAAAGGAGTGTACGGGTGTTGAGTAGGCACCAGAAAACAAGAAGGAAAGTGGGCACGCGCACTAAGTTTGCATTTGTCTCGTTTATGTGCGAAAACCGATTATCGGTGTGCTTGAAGTGAATCACACACATCAACATGTTCAAAATATTTGTAACCGAAATTGATGGATGGATAATATTTATTTAACTGTCCTATATTTATATCATTGATTAATTTATATTTATATATAATGAATGTATAATCCTGTTCTAATTTTACGTTCTTCATTGACATCCTGAGAACGTCCTATTAAAGACATCCTAAAGAGGTCCGTTTTAAATCCTGGGATGTAAAGACATTATTTAGACATAAAACGAACGTCCCCTGAGACGTCGTGTGTTTACTGGGTTAAAAACGCAAAATCTTTCTAAAACATTTAGCAAACAAACTTTCTATAGTCTCTATTGATTGATTCCCCCTAATATACCATTTATTGATATCTCTAATCCTACTTATAATTCAAACACATGAAACGATCAAGTAGAAAAAATGCTCAGTACGCTGATTGTAAAAATAATATATTTAACTTTTCGTGAGGTGCGCCTCTATATATAACGTTGTTAGTCGCGCTGGGTTGGCTAGTCCCATAACAACAATGCAGTTCAATTTTGTTGTTATCTTTTGAATTATGGCTTAAAAATTTTTTAAGCAAATTGGTTTCATTTGAGTACCAGTTGTGGATAACTACACAATTTACGTAAACCTATTTAGGGAACAGATAAGCAAATATTTACGATTAATTTTTATTATAATTTGAAAAACATAATATGTGAACACAAATTTTTGGTAACTGGAGGTATTTTATTTTGAGAGCTATTTTGAAGATGTCAATTCTTAAGACATTACTTGCTTAAAAGTAAGAAATATTTTGATGGTCGCCTCGAAAAACTCCAAAACTCTAACTACAATAACACCCAAAAAAGCTTGCATTCGAATAATGCCAGTACCGGTGCCACTACGATTGCAAACAATTATTTCTTGTAGCTGTGTTATATGGTTGTTTGTATTCTCAACGATTATGGATAATATCTCAACAAATCCTCTTCACTTTCAGCATCTTTTGCGTTTCTACTTACTACACCGGGAAGTTTAACTAGAGTATTATGTGTTATTGTATGAATTATTTCCCAGGGTATCTTTCTCCATTGTGCGCCATTTTTACCTAACTAAACTTTGTCTCTGCAAGCAACCAGCTTTTACAGATTAATTTTTTTTTGGTTATAGATACAATAACCGGTTTTATTATCTTCTTCTTCAAAAAGCTACCCTTTCATTAATTTATTTAAAGGTTAAACGTTTCAGATCTTTTAGCGGCGTTATCAAAGTTATAACGATTTCTGTTCATGCTTATACAGTTTGTTACGATTCATGACAAAACAAGAAAGACACAAGAAATAATAAAGCAATAGAACTAACCTTTTGTATGAAACTTAAAGCAAACCGTTTGTAAAAGATTAGTTTGAGATGTCAAAAATCGACAAGATTGACTGAAATAATAAGCCTTGGGGCTGCCAGTTTCATGTGCGACTAAAGGCGAGTTAATGAATATTTTAATTCATAAACAATTGTTGTCATATGCACTCGGGTGCAATTAAAATTGCATAAACGTAAATTTTATTTGACAGAAAAACTTTGAAGTGTGTGTGTTTACATGTTTTTTATGTTAAATTTCTCCTAAACGATGCAACCCAACTAGCATTTTTAGTGATTGCGACGTGGCAGCAACAGTCGTCGGAAGTCTAGAGTGGCTTGTCACTACCACGTTACAGGAACAGTTTTATACTGTGGCTACCACCAAAATCGGGAACAAATATTGGGTGGCCGTTACGTGATTACAATTACAACACTGAGAAAAATGTTCTAAGTGAACTGTTTTGTTACAACTTTTTTAATTGCTACAAATAAAGTCATCCCAACAAACACTGCAGCAACGGGCCGGCGGCATATCGACGCTTGATTTAATTACATGAAGTGCTGGCCCAATGCTTGATATCTGCACAGGTCCTGTGCGCCAGTGTCACAACGGCCGTCGTGCGGTTACGGCACGGCGAGTAACGATGGACCAACATTACTTCAGCAGTTTACCAGCGCCGAGAACAGAATATAAACCAGGGGTTTCCAACTTATGAGTGACCGAGGGCCGCCATTAGATTCATGGAGTAAATAGGGGGCCGCAACCGCACAGGTATATAGTTATATAGCTACCATTAAATAGGCGCTAATGAAAGCCGCGGGCCGCGTGTTGGAAATCCCTGATATAAACATAATTGACCCAGCACTTGGGGCGATGCTACTAAAGTCTTTCTATACACCGAATTTGAAACAAAAGTACTTCGCGATTGGACTAAAAATTGAGAAATTGAATAAGTGAACAGTTAAAATAATCTTACAAAAATTGACTTTTTATTCATTGTTTTATATATGAAATAATATAAAACTAAATAAAAAACAATGTATCTATTAATTGGATTCAATTAAGTAAATCTTCTGTTAATTGGGCAGCATTATTCTGTAATAAGTGTTTTATTGTTAATTGGATCTAAGCTGAAAATTATAAGAATAAATACCTTGTTCACCCTACGCAATCTTCCACCATCTCGATCCCCCCATTTGTAAGCCATAATTTAATTATACTCTTCACTTCTTGCTGTGCAACATTTTGGGTTAATGGGTTTCTTCTTACAGCAACTGAAATAAAAGCATGAAATGATTATTGAGCAACTAAAATTATACACAGCAATTTCTTAATTCTCAAGTTAGTATTGCAAATGCTACCCTTACCAATTCTCAATTCTAAAATATTTTTTTTAGTATTGCAAACATGGATAAAGTTAAAATAATAAGTAATGAACTATATTAATCATATACTTATCATCCAACATTAAAAATGACTGTTTTTCTAAATAGTTTTGTATTCTGCACAGTATAGACCAAGAGGACTGATCGGTACTTTTATGATTTCGCTTTAATCTTACTCTGATTATATTTTCTACATTGCGCTTAAGGTGATGATAAACAGTTCACTTGCTTTGATTTTTAAAGCATGTTAGTTTGCTATTATTGTTTTTAGCACCAGTATGTTTTATTGTAGTTATTGACTTGCAAAGCTCAAATAAATAGTTATACGAATAATGGAACTTATCTAATTACTAACTTTGTTAAGTTGTCCATGATCACCGAACTTAATATAAATGATTTATTGCTTCCTTCACACAATTACACACAAATAATTATTTGTTTTAACACTTACATTTGTTTTAACAACTTATATATTTAACAACTCAAATTTTGAGGTTAGCTCAGGTAAATGCACGAAAACAAGACGCCAACACTTTTAATTTACTAATACCAAAGAGTACTAATACTATGCCAAGAAAGTTACTAACAGCGCATTCAGTGATTCATTGCAAACTATAAACTAGGCAACCAGCCGAAATTCTGGATGGACGTTAATGGGCCAGCAACCAAGCGGCACATCAAATTTTGTATAGTTTAGCATGCATTGGTACAGCATTGGCATAGCATTCTTTCTACATCCAACGTTTTACCAGCATTACCAGCATAATACCGCCAGTCGGCCAATACTTCATGTTTGTTGGGATCGATAACTGTTAATGATCTGGTTAACAATCCCAATTAAAAAAGAATTCATACAATTGCTGTTTAGGGTCAAGCACACTGAATACTAGTTGTTACTTCCATTTATTATTGGTAAGTCATACAGAAAGTTGCTACTGTTGAACTAGTGTTCAGTGGCGGCTGGTGGTCAATCATACAAGAGGGTCATTAAAAAAACGTAATTATCGCAAAAAGGCTAAAAAAACATTCTTACAGTAACGTGATTTATATTTAAGATCAATTATACTTAAGATTTAAGATATTCGTCTGTAATTATAATTACCAAAATGACCAATAAGGAGCTCATTAAAATTTGCAATGATTTTTCAATGCTTAGCATAGAGATGCAAATCTTTTTTGTCTCATAGTATTGCCAATTGCGTAGAAATGTTTTAATTCTTTTTAACACAGAGAAAAATCGCTCTTTTTCCACTGTAGTCATATGTAAAGTCAATCAATTGTTTTATTTAAAGTATGCATCTATTTTTAGTTTTTACAAACTTTTTCATTATGGTCTTTTATTGATCTCACAAGTGCTTTTTACTTTTTCTTTTAAATGCTATAAATAAAATAAAACACTAAAATCTATTATTTATTTCAAATCCACAAATCCAATCTAACGAATCATACACAGATTTTTTAAAATTACTGTTTTTTTAAAATTTTTATGTTTACTGGTTGGTCGAATTTGAAGTAAAGGCTGAGGACGAGCATTAAATTTAAATTCTATATGTGTAAAAAGTTATTAGCATCATTTTTTAATGTCTTGTTATTATGAAACAAAAACGATAAATTTTCCCTTACAAATGAATATTATCGATCAACTAAGAAAATCGACTGTAAAGTTTGTCGTATGTGATAAGAAATTTGCAATCTAGCATCTGTATTTTACACTCACTTGCTACGAAGATAACGATATATGACGTAAGTCACGTAAACAATGTAAGCATTGTACTCAAAGATAATTGCACTAAGTATTATCTTTGGAGTAGGCGGCCCGGCTGAAGATCCTGCGAAAGCATTTAAACATTTACTTATCTTCTTTTCTAACTCGTATAAAATTGTATTATGTGTGTCTCACTCTTGATTAGAATAACTATCATCGTAATATAAAGAAAATGCGGACACAAGTACGTGTCAGCTTCGGGCAAATTCGTAAGCTTTCGTATCTGTTGCGTTTAAAGTGACAACTATTTGAACGCATAAAATTTAAACACTGATAATTTGATTTAAACGCAAATTTTCTGTAACTTTAAAGCAAATAAAATTCCTTTCTTATTGATTTTTGGAGGGTCATTGACTAAATGACCTAATAGGGAAGCCGTCACTGCTAGTGTTTATAATATATTTTTTTAATGGTAGGTAAAATGTTTGCTCTAGTTATAGAACTGTATACTAGTGTTTAAATTACAATTAACTAATTTAAACGGTTATTTTTATTGCGCATAATGAAACTTCTGATACAAGCACTTTTGTATGCGTAAATGTAACGTATGATTCCGCGTTTTTGTGCTACGGATACTTTTTATTTACTGTGTGTGTATAATATTATAATTGCAATCTACCACGACGTAAATTAAAGTGGAATATGAAGATCTTTTGGAAGCATGGGGGTTGACTGACTATAAAAGCACATTTATAGGTATGTACTTAATACAAGTTTGTAAGTCATTTTCAATTTTGTAATTAAAAAATTGCTTATACACCAAATCAACTTTGCGAAAACTGACGCACAACTAACTCAGCAGTATTTATCTGACGACCGCGTCTATATTGCACCATTTTTTAATTGGCTTGTGAATCAAAGCAATTGTATATTAGTTCATTCTAATCTGTGTTCTAATCACAATTAAAGACGTCATTGAGCAATATTTCTCCGTGCGAGCACGTGCACTACTACCGCATATATACCGGTAGAAAATTCTACGTTTCAGCATTGAATAATAAATGTATGTAGTTTGATCTATATAATTTAGGTTAAGCCATTTTTTTAAAGTTTGATTATTAAAATTTTGCATTTTAGTGTTTGGGTTTTTATTTATTAAAGTATGTTTCCTTGTCAATTTTAAAACAGTTTACTAATATGTTAGTTTTGATTTAAAATTTTATAAAATGTATTTTATTAATAATGAATAAATATTTAATTAAAAAAAAAGTATATCTAAAATTGGGTAAGTTTAAAATAAAAATTTTATCCTTTCATATACCTATGTTAATTTATTAAATTTAATTTTAGAAATATTGTAAATATAACATTGTATTTAAGAAGGATGTTAAATAAGAATTATAATTAAAATATGAAGAAGCCTTTATACAAATTGGCGAAACGTAATTTAAAATAAATTGAATATGTTTTTTATGGCTGTTCTCGCTATTTCCTAAAATATTGTTTGCATACAAGAATCCAACAGCTACAAGTTTTTATTAAATTCACATTTTATTTAAAAAAATTGGACCACGTTTGATTTTTAAGAATAAGTATTATGAATATTTGAAATCAAAAACTCCTCTCTATTACCAAGAAGAAAGCACATCGGTACTTTCAGCATTGGTTTTAAAAGAAAAGGTATTTATATCTAATTATTTCCTTTCATATGTTGCAGTCAAAATGCATTTTAGAATGAAGATTTGGGTTTCAGCAATAGCTGTGTCTCGAATTCTTTAATACTTGAAGCAGATGATGAAATAAAGTCTATACTATCGACATCGTCTGGCAATTCTATAATTTTACCTGAATATGAAACTATTTTGTCAGATGTAAATGAAACATCAACAACAGTGGCAAAAAAATTAAGATTAGATGTTCAAAGAGATAGCATTTTCTTAAATGTAAGTATAAGTACAATCAATGGTACAATGTACAATAATTAATATTTAGATTGTTGGTCATAATTAAAGACGGAAAAAAATGCGTTTATCTGCATTTTTTCTTGTGTTTCAAAGTGCATTTTTTTGTTAAATTAGTGCATTTTATAGCAAAAATTTCACCAAACTAAGACCTTAAAAGAGGATTACGTTAAACAATACATTTTCCTAGAAAGTAGATTAAAGTTCTTCTCTCACATCACTCATTTAGTCTTTAGCATTTTCTCCCATGATTTGTAAACATTTCCATTACTATGTTTTCTCTTAAATTATAGTTAATGCTAAAATAGTTCCAGTATTGTATTTTTTGTTTTTAATTAAAGCACGATTAATTGACCAAAACATAGTTGACATCATTATCTATGCCATGCAGAAGCAATGTTTCCATTTTCTTTTTTAATGTTATTTTAAAAAAAATGTGAATTCATAACAAAGTAGATTTCCTCATAAGATCGAATTTTAGGTTCTGCATGACATAATGGTTAACAATGAAATATTTTCCATTTGTTTTTAACTATAAATAAATGAAAAAAAGTTTTTTTTACCACCTACAATTTTATGAAAGGCATAGTTGTAAGTTTCTACCGCATTGCTGTTTACATTTAATATCAAGCCATCAGCATTTTGAATTAATCGCCCACTACACGATTCATAATCAGATACATTTTTGCACTAACTCCACGTAGGCTCAAAACAGTCTTAACCCAGTAAACACACGACGTCCCAGGGACGTTCGTTTTATGTTCAAATGATGTCTTTACATCCCGGGCTTTAAAACGGGCCTCTTTAGGATGTCTTTAATAAGACGTCCTCAGGATGTCAATGAAGAACGTACGATGGGATGTCCTATGGGGGAAAACAAATTTGGGTGTTTGTCAATTCATATTTGTAAGCGAATTAAAAAAAATTGAAAATGAGAATTTTCATAATACCTAATGCGAATGTTTATTTATAATTACTTATCAAATAAAATTAGAACATGATTATACATTCATTATATATAAATATAAATTAATCAATGATATAAATATAGGACAGTTAAATAAATATTATCCGTCCATCAATTTCGGTTACTCTAGTTAATCTTTCTTTTGATATGACAAATATTTTAAAGATGACGTGTGTGATTTACTTTAACCACACCAATAATTGGTTTTTGTACATAAACGAGACAAATGCAAACTTAGTGCGCGTGCCCACTTTCCTTCTTGTTCTAGTATATCAAAGTGGTATACTTTGTTTGGACCGTTTGCACTCTGTATTTGTTTTTGTTGGTGTTCTGACTACTTTATTTATCTGTTCTTTTTATTATCTAACGTTTTTTAGGTGTTTTAGTGCATAAACAAATTTATTTGGTAAGTTTTTGGTACCTTGTATTTATTTATTATGTATAAAAATCATCATTTATAATTAGGTATTATTTTGAATTACAAAAAATTAATAAGAAATTTTTAGAAATTAAAAGATCACAATTATTAATAATGGTGATTTATAACCATATTTATATTTAAAAATATTTATTTTATGCAAAAAAAAATTTTTACTCAAAAAATTATTAAAAAAATGTTTTCTTTCTATTAAAGGTTTAAGGTTGGGATTTTGCCTATGTATTTTATATAGCACTCGCGTGTGCACGTTGCACAGGAAATCTCAAAAAATATTAGTTGTAAAAACACAAAAATGTGTTCCTATGAAAGGAGAATGTTGTCAGCATCACCTAAGGTATTTGAAAATTTTGAAAAAATTATTTTTTTGCATAAAAAAAGGTCACAAAGTAAGCAATATGTTTTAATGATAATTTTCTACTTCTTTTGTAAACTAGGCTTATACTATTGAAAAAAGGAAATTATGAAATAGCTTAGGGGAAGATGTAAATCTTTTACTTTCATTTGAAGGTTTACTTTTTTAGTTACGTTAGATAGTTTTCGAGTGGTCCTGTTCCCAGTGAAATCTGCAATGTCACTCATTAAGGTCGAAAATTGAACATATAAAACGCCAACTTCAGTTAAAAAGTAGCTACCGACACACAAAATTTTAATTTAGCAGCAATAATAAGTTCATTCATTATAACGCAGATGGCGCTGTAAACAGTCGATAACTCGCATGGAATATTATATTTCAGTACTTATTTTTATTAGTAAAAATAAACTTTGATCCGTGGCAGTATGTTATGTTATATATGCGTGGTTGCATATTAAATACGTTAATTAAACAACAACATTATGTTTATTGAGACCAACTAGATAAATTACATTAATTCCGTTACATTTATGGTATACGTGGTGTTAGTTGTATCTCGTGGTCATTACTGCTTGCACATATGTACTTCCGCTCGTGCGCTGACATCCCCTTCGAGCGTTTCCTTATTAGGCGCGCGTTATACAAATGTTCATACATTACATGTTATTATTATTGAAACGTTCGAGAAATTATTTGCAAATGCAAGAGCCTTCTAGAAGCTGTTATCCATCTTCTAGAAGATATACCGAAAAATAGGGAACGCTCGAGAAGGATTTTCGTATGTGTATATATACCGACGAGACAAATCGTAGGGGAGTTATTGCTGGAATGCGAATACAGCAGTGTTAAGAAGATTATTAAAGTGGAAATAAATAAGTCGTTAGCACGCGTGTGTGTACATAAATATACCGAGAATAATCGTGTACGTGATTTTTAGTGTAAACAAGTGTGAAGCTATCCGAGGACGTTATCTTATCTTAAGTGATAGTGTTATACAACGGTTATACATAAATTAGTGTAAGTGTTTTCATTAAATATCATTAGATTTAATTAGTTCGATTAATTTAAAAGTGTACATATTTCTAGAATAAGTAAACGTATTTTTAGTCGTTTTAAATAAATTAGTTTTTAATAAATAGTTTCGCAACATTATGAAAGCGTAGAAGGGCTACTAAAAATATTTTTTTTCAAATTACGAGTCGAACTCAGAATTCCGACTTCAATCACGAAATTCCGAGTTCGAACTCGGAATTCCGACTTTGAACTTTAAAAAACCAGTTTAGAGGCTTGGACCGCTTAGTAATTTAATTTTCAATGATTTAATTAGTTCGATTAATTTAAAAGTGTACATATTTCTAGAATAAGTAAACGTATTTTTAGTCGTTTTAAATAAATTAGTTTTTAATAAATAGTTTCGCAACATTATGAAAGCGTAGAAGGGCCACTAAAAATATTTTTTCCAAATTACGAGTTCGAACTCGGAATTCCGACTTTGAACTTTAAAAACCAGTTTAGAGGCTTGGACCGCTTAGTAATTTAATTTTCAATGATCTTGTATCTTTTCATGCAGTACCAATAAATTTAGATGTGGCGTTAACAAATAATATAATATCTTGTAGTTCAATTCAGATTGTAAGTGTGAGTGAGTTATTTCGCTATTGTAAGCATTGATAACATAATTCATATACTTATTTATCGTTTGAACAAAAATATGAAATATGTATGGGAGAGTGGTAGAAGTTCACTGGTCTGCTTAAATATTCTAATTATTAAAGCATACAACTGTAGTATAGTGTGAGGTTTGATTTTTTATGGGAAACATATTTTATTGATTGTAAAAAATACATTTGTTGGACATACCTATTTACTAAAAATAGAGTTTCTTCAAAACCACTTTTAATTGATTTTATTTTTATCCTATTTATATTCCAGCCGGCACAGTTATTAAAAAGTTTGTTTGAATGTATTAAACAATGTTGATTGATGCGAAGTAATAACATTCTGCTGAACTTTCATTGTTTATTATTTTGAAATGAATATACACAACGTTTCGATTGCTGTGGTATCTGCAATCGTCATCAGGTGAATACTAACAAACTTAGAAACTACTGGAGCAATGAACATTGGTACAAACGAAAATTTAAAGAAGCGGCATTCATCAACAACAACAAAGAAATTTTCAGCCAGCCAAGTGTCGAGATAAGCAACATATGGAAACCACTAATCGAACCTCTAAAACAACTTAAACTTCACTAACTAAGTAAAGTTTGTTAATTAATCTGTTACGCTAAATTGATTTTGTACGCTTGAACGCTTCATCGAACATGTCTTTAGTATATAAGCTCCAGTAGTTTCTAAGTTTGTTAGTATGCACCTGATGACGATTGCAGATACCACAGCAATCGAAACGTTGTGTATATTCATTTCAAAATAGTAAACAATGAAAGTTCAGCAGAATGATATTACTTCGCATTATTAAAAAGTGTTGACAAATTCAAAATCGCCAAAAATTTGTAATATTTCGTATTAAATGTCCATCTTAAAGGTGCTAAGCTCTTGTTACTCACAAGGCAATAATATAGTTAGATGTGGTGCAAGTGGTACTGACTTTTGCTGTATTTCTAGCTCTGTAGGCTACAATTTCTTAAGTAAAAGCGACGTTTAAAAATTTCAATTCCACGGTTCAGAAAGTTTAACTACATTTTATCTCCAAGTCTCTAAGCGTGTGACCAGAACAGCGCACCGATCATTGCGCTGACTATGGCCTGGCACTCTAGCTTTGCAAGCATTGTATAGCCCAGGCATAATTGAAGTAATTAAACAGGTTTTTGCAAAAATCTTTGAAGGGAAATACTAATTTACGTAACAAGCGTCGAAAGTACATCATAGTATAGCGAACGTTGTTATTTTTTGTGTTGTTTTTCGTAAAATTATATATTTTTTTTAATTTAAAAAACATCAGAAATCTAATGTTGGTATTATATTTATTACTAAGGCCGAAATTTACCAACTTACAAAACTCCGTTTTGATATTTTACACGCAGTTTTTGTCAAAAACGGAATTCACCATCAGCCAAAACCTCTGTTTGTTCGCAAAACGACGTTTACGTGTAACTGAGCACTTTGTAGGAGTTTCCGGCGAAAACGCGGTTTTGTCGTAATACGTTGACAAATGATAAATTCGGATTAGGAAGAAAACGTTTGGATAGATTTTAATTGTGGATCAAAAATAGCCTAAAAGTATAAATAATTGTGTTCCAGAATATTGTTGAACTTACAATCTGCCATTGGAGCGTAATTTTATAAGTTTTCCGAAAATAATCAATTGAAATTGACTGTAACAATAAAAATTTTCTTTCACATTAAAGTTTGCATTTTGTCAGAGGATTTTTTTTCAAAAGTATTTACTTTTGATATCGAATTAATTACGTTTTAATTTTGTAACTTTTTTTCCCAAAAATAAACATTTAAAATTGAAATTGACTGTAATATTAAAAATGGGAAAACAATTTTCTCTCACATGAAAGTTTGTAGTTTGCATTTTGTCAGAGGATTCTTTTCAAAAGTGTTTAATTTTCATATCGAATTAATTACGTTTTAATTTTGTAACTTTCGTCTTTTTACGTACTACAACCTGGAAGTATTTTTCCACTAATTCTTCTACTAAATACATTCTTTCTGCAGGCTAAAAAATTGTCACTCTCTTCTTCTTACACAATGATTCGCCATCATATAAGTTCTTCATTTCAAAAATTAAACACTTAAAACTCAACAATAAACAATCTCGCGTTCACGTAGGCTTCTTAGTTATGTCATTAGCTGTCACAATTTTCCGCTGTTGCCAAACTGCGCACTCACTAAATCGCCGTTTCATAAAACCAGGATTTACGGAAACTTTGATGCACTGGTGAATAATATAACTTTTTTTTTATAACTTTTAACATGGTTTCATTTCGTAGGTTACGCAAGAAGAAGTTTTCAAAAACGTTAGTTTTATGGTATTTGGTGAATTTTGGCCTAAATCTGTCAACTTTGACAATAACTTTAACATTTTTTTTTTCAATTTTAAATGAATTTCGAGGTGTTTAAATCACTTTTCCATTTGTTACATACTTGTTCTAATATAATGATTGACTTTGAACACTTAGTTTTATCATTGGTTTTATGTAGAAGTTTTCACGCTAGAGCTTTTTTTGCGCATTACGTAACTACACTAACAAACAAATATTGACGTTTGCGATGTTGGCAGCACAAAATAGTAGTTTACGTAACAAGAGTCGAAAGTAAGAAATAGCATAACGAACGTTAATGCGACGCGAGGCCGCACGGCCGAGCGTTGCATGTGAGTGAGTTATGCTATGATTCTTTCGACAAGAGTAATGTACATTATTTTTTGTGTTGCCTTTTATAAAATTACATTCTTTTTTGAAAAAACAGAAATATAATATGTTGGTACTACATTTATTACTAAATCTGTCAGATTTGACATTAACTTTAACATCGTTTTTCATCAATTTTAACTGAATTTCAAGATTTTTAAAATGATTTTTCCATCTGTCGCATACTCATTCTATTATGTTAATTGACTTTGAACACTTACTTTTATGTGGATTCCTAGTTTTCATTTTGCCACCCTAGAGCTTTTTTCGTTCATTACGTAACTACACTAACGAGCGAATATTGACGTTTGCAATGTTGGCAGCACAAAAAAGTAATTTGTGTCTGAAAATGTTTTCCCTTTAGATACTAGTAACTATTTTATAAAGCGCACTTTTTGTATATAAGAGGTTGGAATTTTCAGATGGAGCAAAACAACTTTGCCTAACATAGGAATGTGATGGGACGATGTCTTTTATGAAGGCCTAAATACTTTTCTGCTACAGAACAGAATGATACATTTAGCAATGTAAATCAATTACTTAACTGAGTCACACTCGAGCCACAGAGTACAATCTGTGCTCGAGCTCTCGTAATTACTATATACCTATGCTATATATATATATATATTTCTAATTCAATATGTAGAAAAGGGGAGAGATGACTACCTCTTACGTATACTACAGTCATCTAAAAGGGGCGTCCCGTTGCGGATGCGCAAGGATGTCCTATAAGGACATCGTAGGGATGCACACAGGTGTGACAAAAGAACGCTCCATGACTGTCCCTAGGATGTACACAGAACCAAAATGGGACGACTTTGGGACATTCAGTAATCCGCAACATCATGTCCCCGGGACGTCCTTGGGACATCTCTGTGTTTGTTGGGAACCAATGTGCTCGACGTGTCGTCAATTAGCTGATTATATACTCACGCTTTTGATTTACTTACGCTGAAAACTGAACTTTTCTCGTAATAAAACAGAATATCTGACATGGCAAATACCTTTAGTATTTGCCATGTCAGATATTCTTAGAAAACACATATCATATATTTGCAAATGATGATTATTATTATTTATTATTATAATTTCTCTTAAAATTATTACTACCTATCGTAATTTAATTTAAGCACCCGTTTGTAATTTTTGTTGCATTTTTTAGCAACATTTTGTGCATTTAAATGCGCATTTTATATCATTTTTAGTACATTTTTCTCGTCTCTAGTCATAATCGATGTACTTGTTGATAAAATTTATTTCTTTTTTAGGGCCTTGAAAATTTATTAAAAAAATCAACTGAGAGACTAATAGCTTTAAGCCATAGACACAAATTAAATAATGATGATTGACAGAAAATCAGTAAAATCATAGTCAATGAACGAATTTCATTAAAACAGTGTAATGCATATATTAGAAAGCCTGATTGCCTTTAAATTAGGTGCATTTGTGCAAAAATTGAACTAGCACATGACACTAATTAATATACAAGTCTTACAGCAAAGCAAGAAACTTGAAGTTTCGATGCCCATTAGAATTTTCAACTAACAGGAGTGATTCTGTATGCAGTATTCTAGTACTTTTTTTAATTGTCTATATTATAAATTATGCTTTATAAGTGGCCCAATAAACACAAATCAATGGGTCTGTACTGGCAATGTACTAAAATGAAGTAGACTGCCGGTAACTAGGTGTCACACCGGCCGATATAATGACGGTTGAATCTTGCCAATGCAGAAATTTCACCGAACCAATATCGGCAAGTTAAATATATTAATACAAGTTAAATGCAGAATGCCAGTGACATCTGTGCAATATAATATGTACTTTGCCATCACATAAATAGCGCACAATTTTAAAAGCATTGGCAATGTTAGCAACTTAACACAAATTAAATGCATACAATGGTATTATCATTTTTAATTTAATTAATAAAACAATTTGGAAACTTAACATACAATGTTCATATACGTACTAAAAAAAAATTAAAAAAATATAAAAAACCTATTTACATTCATTCTGTGCTTATGTTTATTGGCATCCTTCGTACCCACTACTCCTGGTGTTTATTGCGTGTTGTAAAGCCGCACCACAATTTGAATTTTTTCTTATGGATACTGTAAAATAAAAATTACATTGTAATGCTACTCAAATAACTTATGCACTTTTTTAGCAATTTCTAAACTAAATTATGAAGTTTTTGAAGTAATTATAAAGAATTGCTTTGTAAATAGTCGTGAAATAAAATACAACACGAAAGTCGAGTTTGGCAGTAATGCACTTGAAATCACATTACGTTAATATACATATAAAGTTAATGTTTTAAGTTTTAACCTATAAACTATAAAATACTCTGAAGTCTCTTACCATAAATTACATTTAAAATATTTTTACAAATTTGTTTGGCTTGATCCATACCAATTACTTGGTTAAAAGATGTCTCGTTTGCTGCATCTTTTCATCCAACAAAATATTTAAATTTAATACTTACTTATTTTGTTAATCCATCCTAAATGATGAAAAACAAACACATTTTTTCTAAATTTTAAAGCACAAAATGGTTTGCATACGATAAATACAAGATTTTGTGGCTAAAGTTAACAAAAGTGACAAAAGCAAGGGTAGGGGAAAAGCTACGAGCTACTTCACGGTGACGGCAACGAGAACAGAACAAAATCGAATAATCTGCGAATCAAAATGTGTTTTAAACGTGATGGCAAAATGCGTAGCAGATGCGTATCGTGTACGCCATAGAATAAGCAGTAATGAAAACGCACTACCATTACGTTGTTTATAGTACTGGGATTTACGTACAGAATGTGTACTTTTTATGCACTACAAAAACCATAAACGCATTTTGCCTTTAATCGCTGTAATGGCATTGTACACTGCCGGACTTTCTGTGTTTACTGAGCATCGTACGTTCTTCATTGACATCCTGAGGACGTCCTATTAGAGACATCTTAAAGAAGTCCGTTTTAAAGCCCGGGATGTAAAGACATCATTTGGGCATAAAACGAGCGCCCTGGGACGTCGTGTGTTTACTGGGTTAGTTCTGGAATATGAATGGTAAGTAAACAGTATTATAATTTTTTTTTAATTAATATTTAGTAAACCGTGCATCTGTCTTCTATTTCATTTAACTTTTTACTTCAGAATAATAAATTTTTACTAACCAGGCGTAATTTTTTATCTCAGTGAACCATTTTATCACTAACACAATAACATTACCGCCATAGATAAAATCTATCTTGCTGCTAAATGGCGGCGTGGTCACAACATAAATAACAATCAGCAAGCTAACTCTGAGGCGGTGCTTTTAATGTAAATGAGGTATAAAATTTGACCTTGCCGACGCCATTACCGGATAGAAACACAGGGCCTGACTAAAAAAGTTATTGATTTGCAAAGTTTAAAAGACCCGTATTATATTGGACATTAGATTTGTATTACATTTATAACTTGTGATTATTTAAGTAATAATAATAATATACTTACAAGAATTAATTAAAAAATCAAGTTAGGTATATACTTAACCTACAATTATTACAGCCAACTACACTAACAATTAGTTTATTATTGTATTTGTAATAAAGGTGAAAGTAAGATGTTTTGAATGTAATTCACGAATATGAGTTTTCATACATGTGTCAGAGTCATTAGTCAATAAAACTAATTAAGTGTAGAAACGAATTTATTGATTCGACATTTAATATGTAATAGTATTTTTACCCTTGAGATGGTTCAATTTAAATTTAAATTCAGAAAGACGCGCGTAATTACGTAAGCATCGTCAGCTAGCGGAAAAACTAAAAATCTTAAATCGCGCATGTACTTCTTAAAAGGGTGGGAGACTTTTAAGGGTACAACGACGGGGAAGCGGTCGGGATCGTAAGGGTGAATCTCGTTGGAGATAGCAATACGCGTTTTTACACTGAAAAGTTTCTTTGTATAATTTGTGTTTTTGTTTTGTCAATTTTTGTAAGTTGCTAGGTATGTATGTAAAATAATTTTAATTCATGTAAGTCTGCTAAGTTTTTGTATTTGTGCTTTAACGTGAACCAGGGTAGTTTTTGCCTTTGTTTACTTTGTTTGAAAAGCTAGCGTGGGTCGCCATTTTATAGTACCGTTACTTTCCCCCTTATATTTCTTTTATTTTTTCTCTGTGCCTATTTATGTTTTCTTTTAAAAACTGTGTTTAAACAGAACGATTTTATTTTACAATGAAAATTTTATATAAACTTGCTTAAATCGCGTACCCGAATGGCGGAGCACGTTTTATTGTAACTTGGTTTTGTTTGATCATTGCTCGTGTGTTTTATGAATTGCTCAAATTGCTAGAAGTTAGAATTGTTTTATACTATGATATTCATGACTGGAAATAACCATATGTACGGTAATTGGTGTAAATACCGTTGTTTGAATTGCCTTGTCGAATGTAAACATAATATTTTATTTGCCGTGAGGGGCATACAACATGTGGCTGCAGGTAGTTCTCATACTATGAGGACCCAGTGTATTTTTTTGTGAAGTAGCGTCACATAATAACAACCATAAGGGACACTTCTGTCGGCACCTTTGATATTGCAGTCCGGAAAATGAGTGACCTTCGGCCATTTTGAAAATAGTATTGTAGCGCCAGATTTAATTTCTTTTAGTAGAATGCATTTTTTTAGACAACCAATCGATTATTTTAACTAACTTAGATATATAATTGAAATATAGTTTAGTTATCTGTTTAAGCTGACCACATTTGCAAAGTAATTCAAATGACTGTATCATCTTAATTTATTGTTTGTTATGCATTTAAAAAAATTCTGACGATTTAACAAATGCTTAAAGTACAATTTTCTTATCGGAAAAGAATGCTGTGGTATTTAGTCTAGTCTGTATTTTTGGTATTATTTATGTTTTTAACTCATTACACCGTGCAGTCAACAATACGAATTTTAACATAAATATAAATTGAGTAATGACGTAATTTTTTTCACTATAATTTTCAACAAACGAAATTGTTTATCAGAAGCATAATTGTTTGTATTGCACCCAAGTACTGCATTTGTAAATCCTTGACGTTTATTTATCATAAAAGATGTAAATACAAAAGAATTCCACATATAACCTAATTTGTCAGAAACAATAGATTCACGACCACCATATTCTTATGTGTGCAAACTAGCACATGCGCTCTCAATTTTTTTGTGCGGGAAAGTGTCCCTTATGGTTGTTATTATGTGGTAGCGTATCCTAAGTTATTATGATATAGACAGGTGCCTGCTTCGATATATGTATTAAAATCGCGGTAGGTTGCTTCCATGATAATGGGCCCTACATTTTATAACATTTGTTTGATATTATTGTGTGTTTATTATATGTGTATTTTGTGTATTATATGTGTATTTTTGGCCCTTGTTTGTTTGTCCCGACCAATCAACTAATAGCTGAATTGCATCCGTAACCCAGGACTTCAGTACCTACCGATAGGCCGTCGGTTAACTAACCCTTCTTCAGTTTAGTATGATGATGTACGTGCATGTGTTTATGTGTCGGGATTTAAATCTGTTACCGTACCTGCTTATCCGAACATTTTATTTAAACTCACAACATTCTAACTTCTAGATTGACGGTGTAATTTCATTTATCTGGAAAAGGTTACAATAAAATGAGCAACGTACATAATTACTTGTTAATTTAATTTGCTGCTGTGTTATTTTGATTTGTCCCAATTGTAATTTATTCATCGCCTGTTAAAATATTGAATAGCTAGCTGAAGCATTTATGCTGTTGGCTTTTATTAATACGTAATTTACTTATTTTTATTGTGTATCTTGAAGCATTATACTACTTCAAAGGAAGTTAATTTATTAGTAAAACTTCCATAATAGTAACTTGCAAAACTCTACTGGTTAGTTAACCTCAGGGCTGCCAAGCTGCAATGTTAACGTTTGAAGCCTTATTACTGCCATCTAGTTTAGGAGCGTAACTAAACTCGGTTAAAAGCGCAGCGGGAAATTTTGAAATTGAATTTATTGGATATTGTCATATTATATATATTGTATTATTGCTCGATTGTCCCGTATTTTTATAACGAATGTTTCACAGTAATCAAGTATTAGTTAGCACAAAGTGTCATCTTTAATAATACATTGACATGTATTCAAAAAACAAGAAATATTTGCAATAAATGATTTAAGAAAAACTAAAATATAATTACCTAGAAAAATGTTCTCGACTGACTTTTTCGCGATTCCCCGCACAAGGTGTAAAAACTCCACAATAGTACTTATAGTTACACACACAAAATTGAAACTCGCTACCTTATTCTACAAAACTGACACATATTATAAAATGTAGATAATAATTGTATGATGACCGAAAATAAAACACTCTCACCGAATTTTACTTTATCTGTAAAACTCCTTTTACGCCGCCATTACAATTGAGCGCCCAAAACTTCTACCAACTTAAACCAAAAACTAAAACTATCGCAACACATTGTTGCCAGATTCTTAAAAATGCAAAACTTATAAAATACTACATAATACAAGATTTTTTCCAAAATTCTACAACAAAATACCCGCAACTACATACCCATACCCAAAATGTGTTTATTTTTACCACAATCGACAACGCTGCGTTTTTATTAAATCTAATATTCTATCCTGAAATGGCGTCGTGCGCAACGAAATGCGCGAACAGTTGCCACCAACGTAAGTTAGCTTCATAAACTAATATATACATAAACTATATTCATAACTATTTGCGTTGATTGTCTATTTGTCTCTGCTATTTGTAGACGAGAAACTTCAATTGAGAGAAAAGGAATAACGTTTTAACTTTTCCCCACAACCGTTAGAAACCACTATGTAAT
Source organism: Aquatica leii (assembly GCA_035610365.1). Lineage (NCBI taxonomy): Eukaryota > Metazoa > Arthropoda > Insecta > Coleoptera > Lampyridae > Aquatica > Aquatica leii. Next base: position 109,287,102 of record CM069432.1, read on the forward strand.
AATTATCGGTAAAAAATACAAATACAGCAAATTTTATTTCCCTCTTTTTCCTACCTTGAAGGCTAAAAACGCTGAATTGCATTTGTTGAATAAAATCGACTAAATAATAGGGAGTTATTGCAAAACGGCTTCTAAGGTTAAGCGTTAATTAATACTACCTTACTTTAATACGGCAAGACCTTATTTTTGACGGTAACAATAGAGTTATTGCACGCCATTAGTTATCTACATTAATCTAGATTTATATTTTTTATCTATTTATATATGATCCTATCAAAAAATATATGTTATATGTATCTGCATAAATATATAATTTTTTATTTAAGTTATGTAAATAATATATATAAAAAAATCCTGTGTCCCGTAAAATTTCGGTTACAATATTTGTTTTTCTTCAGTAATTTTCCGCATTCTAGAGTAGTTCTTCAAATGAACTTCATCGTTATTACTGCTTAGATGATTTCATCTATGATTTGTTATCTAGGGTAGAAGTACCAATTGTGGCCATTGTCCTATTTGTGACCAATTTTGAAATAAATTGTAAATATTAAGATTCCCGCCATATATAGGCAATTAAAATGGTAGTCTTTTTGCATCCTTTGCGTCCCTTCCGCATCATTAAATCACCTCTCAGTCTACCTGCCATTTTTTACATCAGTGTAAAGTGAACTGCCGTGTTAGTGCGTGAATGTTGATGGCGAAGAGCAAAAGGTAAGTTGGAATGCTTTCTATCACAAATGTATTTGTTGAGCGAACTGGGTATCAACTTTTTTGTGTTATAAAGGAGTAATGATTGCTGTTTTAAAAAGCAATTTTAGCAGATATAGCACATAAATTTTATTTAACTATAGGTGGCCATGTAATAGAACACAAAAATTGTTGTTGTACTAGATGTGGCCATCTAACTGGCCGCAATTGGTGTACGTGCAAATCATTTGTGGCCACTTCTTAGTATAATATGAAGGTGCTGGCGTGTTTCTAAAATTTCGTTTTTCAGTAGTCATGACTTCAAAAAAAATTGATATTTGTTTAACTACCCAGTAAACACAAAACTGATAATGTTTAGTAACAGTTTCAAAACAAAAAATTTATGATTCACTCTTGTTTCAAACATAAAAGAAACCTAACTGCAATAAAATAGCTATAAGTCCATCGCTGTTTCACTTATTTGAATCAGTATAGTTTCGGTATTTTAAATTCAAACCTGTTGCAAAACAAATGTTGCATTCGGTTTACGTTTTAAAAGCTTCGTTCTTGAACTGATACTAAATGATCAATAAATATATGATTTTCTTGTTTCAATAATGAACTAAAACAATTCTTTCAATAATACAATAATACATTTTCGAATGCACGTTTCAAATTTTATTGCACAATAAATATTTTTAAATACATCACAATGAGTTTTTTACATATTGCAACTTTCTTTTTGTGATCTTTTCACGGAAGCCTCGAAAACTGCATCAGTTACTGTTGGGTAGCAACTTTTAACCGCATCTGTAACATGGAAATAAATATTTCGTTTATATACATACAAAATCATAGTTACACAAAATTAATTACACTTTTTTAATCAAAAACAACACAAACTTAATATAAATATTATTATATTATTATAAAAACACTGTGAATACCTTTAGCTGTACATAATCGTATAGAAAACTTGAAGAATTGAACTGTAATTATAAATCCTAAAGTATCACCAGATTTAAGCAATAATCTACCTTAACGCAACCATGTGTTTTAATTTACATTTTTTATACAAATTAAAACATGATACATAAAGAACATAAATGATAATAATATTGATTACATTTATGGATTATAATAAAATGCTTCGACTTACCGTTTATTGTTCCATTTCGTAATTGTACACACAGCATCACTTATCAAACTGCAACCGAACAAGTGAAAAGATATCAATTTGCAGCGCAAGCGTTGACGACAGTAATCAAAAGTATAGCAACGACTAATGCTGACTTATCACAAAGTATTCGTTTTCCTGGAACGATTCTACTGTTTTGAAAATAATTCAGTTGTATTTAACCGATCTTCAAACAATTCTAGTTATTCAAAAAATATTCGGTTTTAATAAATCAGTTATTAGACGGTTGCTGATTATGGGAAAAAAATTGCAAGTACTGAAACGGTTTCAAACTGATTGTGAAAAATCGGAACTCTTTCAATTTATTCACTGTCAGTTACATGTAAATGATATAAAAATGGAACTAACACGAAACAACGTAATGAAACAATTGTTTTAATCTTGTGACTGTAACAGTTTCAATCCGTGTTTACTGGGTATATACTAGAAGCTATGGAGGGAGCCCTCATCGCAATAAGAGAACAGGGAATGAAAGTTGCAACAGCTTGTGAAGAATTTAATGTTCCTCGAACGTCTGTTAGAAATCGTTTGTCTGGAAAAACTTCCGATAATTGTAGAAAAATCGGACCACTATGTGTTCTTGGGGAAGCAAATGAGCAAAAACTAGCTCGCTGGATCTTAGAATTAGCAGAACGAGGTTTTCCGATTAATAGCGAGGGACATTTTTATTCGGTACAACGAGTAATCACGGAATGCGACATAAAAACCAACTTCGTAAATAACGCACCCCGGGCCGAAATGGTACGAGGCTTTTATTAAACGGCACCCTGAAATTAGTCAAAAAAAACGCAGAATTTGTAAACAAATCCAGAGCTGCAGTTTCAGAAACTAGCATAAGAAGATGGTTCCAATAAACAAAATTACTTCTAGGTGAAGATGTCGATGTTTTAAATTATACAAACAGAATCTTTAATATGGACGAGATGACCATGTTTTTGTCTCCCAAAGGAGAACTTGTGCTTGGACCCAAGGGAAAGAGAATTAATGATGTAGGTACATCAGATAAAGATAATGTGACAACCTTGGTTACAGTATCCGCTGAAGGTGACGTTGTAAGTCCGTTGACAATCCTTAAATTTAAACGTTTACCTAAAGCACAAGTTGGATGCAATGTAAGCAATTTTTTGAATATTTTGCAAATATTTTTGTCCCCTTCTTAGAGTCAAACAATGTGCCACGACCTGTGATCCTGTTTGTAGATGGACATTCATCGTACCTTTTGCTTAAACTAAGTATCTTATGTAATAAGAATGGAATAATTCTGGTTTGTCTCTCTCCTAATACAACACACATCCTCCAGCCTTTAGATGCGGCAGTTTTTTCCCATTAAAGCAAGCCTGGAAAAAATTTACAAATTGCGTTTTGACCACGAGGGAAAGTCCATTCAGAAAAAAGACGTACCATTGGCCTTAGAAGCAATCCTAAAAGATGGCAACTTTAAACAGACTATACATTCTGGTCTTTGTCGTTCTAACTTATATCCTTGTTTATATAGATTATAGTTAGACAATGACTGCGCTAAAATTGGAAACATTAATTTGGATGCAAAAAGGAGTAGTTTTGGATGCAAACGCAAAATTCACATATTTGGCGCTGTTTTTATTAATGTTACAGATTCCTAAGTTACAGATCAGGATATTCTCTTACAGTAATCTATAAAGATACAGTTTCAGAGATTTGGAAAAGACATACGTTCTTTTTTTATTACATGTAAAATAACCTTGAAAGAAAATTATATCTATACACGATAACACTTATGTTATGAAATTCGGTCTACGTAAACAACTGGTATTCTGAGAAACATTATTATTCCCCTAATAGAAGACAATTTTATAATTGAATGTACAGTTTCTAATTTGTATATATTTGTTTATAGTATTCGAGCGATCAAAACTACCAAATTTACAAAATTTTTACTCAAATTTGATATAAATTAGATTAAAGTTAACTAGTTAATGAATACACATGCTGATAAAAAAATTATAAAAGATAATTTGGGTGGGCAGGCATGTTTAGCTAAGGATGGTCCTTTTATCTCAATAAACAGAAATATTCTACATGTTTCTGTTTATTGACATAATAAAAACACATCTGGAATCTGGTATATTGTAGGTAATGCTGGTATTATTTTTGGCCGAATGCCTGCGTTTTTAACTATGCAGTGCACGCTGCTTAATAGAATCACGTTGGGACTTATGTAGTTTTTTGATAACAATAACCGAATGATAACAATATACGAAATTCAGGAAAAATGCTTATTTGTTAGAAAGCAATAAATACATACAGCGTGTGATTAACAGGTTGTTAATTTAGAAGGTGAAATCAAAGCGTATATACAAGCAAAAAAAATTTTTATAAAACGTTTAAAAAAACCAGCATTTTGAGCCGACCGATCTGACGCATTAAACAGTTTGTTGACACCGTTAATAAAACGAAATCAAAAACAACAACGTTATGATGCTTCTTTCACTGTTCTAAGAACTACACAATTCTTCTCAGAAATTTGCTGACATTAAAAATAAATACAAAACAACGTTATCACATAAGACGTAGTTAATTTAATTTGTTATTCTAAGAAGGCACGTGCTTTCCAAGTTAATTCACAAAGATAACATATTTACAGATGTTAAAATAATGTACCGTTTCGTAAATCAGTCAAATTATTTTAATAAACAATTAACAAACAAATATTTTTAGAGTACAATGATAACATTTTTTACTCTAAACAACCGTATTGTGAAATTCAGTTAAAAAATGCATACAAAATAAGTTATTGATCATGTATAGAAACAAACCTGAGAATAAATTGATAACATAAACCTAAATTATGATTACTATGTTACTTTAGTAAAGTGATAACATTACCCGATTAAAAACATCCGTGATTCGGATAAGCGGCGAGCGCTGTAAGTAATTCATACGAAAATTTAAATCATTAATTTGGTTCTGAAGTCCGAATCTTTGAAGCATCGCCCTGAATTTATTGCTGAAGATACATCTAAAGTGCCAATACGCTTGTATATTTATATTTTATATGCCTTTTGAGTAGTATGAAAATTTAAAAAAAATTAAATTAGCACATCTTTGTTGGCTTCCGGCTTGAAATGAAAATTAAACAAAGTAAATAAAACAAACCACTCAACCGATTATAATTTTATCGAAACGTTTGCAGGATTTTATTCATTCTATATTTTTTTTATAAACAGAAATTCAAGTGTACGAATTATTTTTGCAAACTCGAGTTTAAAGAATCAAAGCAAGTTAACTGGTAAAACATTGCTTTGCACGTATGTCGAAACTAATAGCGTGTGTAGATAGCTTACTTATGCCGCCATCGTTTCAAATCTTTTAATAACAAAAAACGGTTTGAGGCTTTGCATTTAATTATTACCTTGTTTCCACTATCGCCATCTAACATGACTATATATACCATCTATATATATAAACCTATCTCATTGTCTAACTATAATGTATATAAACAAGGCTTATATCCATTCAATGAAGATGCTCCAGATTACAGTAGATGTTTAAAATGTACTAACACTACAGTTTCACTAGAAACCACTAATACTAAAGAAATAACTCCAAATGAGAGTATAAGATGTATTGAAAACAAACTTGAGCCCTTAATTCAATTTCATGCTACCTATTTACTAAAGATTCCATGGAATGGACAGGAAATGTATTTAGCTTTGTTTGATGTATTGAAAAGTTTGAAAGATGCCAGTGACAATGATAATGATGTGGATTTAGAAGATGGTAATGAGTGTAATGACAAAATTAAAAATATGTATTTGGAAGATGGCAATGACAAAAATGAAGAGATCGATTTGACAGATGGTATTAGTGACAATAATCAAGCTGTGGATTTTGATGTTGATCTTCCAGATATAAGTTTCAGTCTAGATAGCAATCAAGATCTGATCATTTTTGATTTTTTTAACCTCAGTGCAACAGAAACCGAACACCAGGTATTAATATACTGCAGAATATTATATTAACACCAAGCAGATCTGATTGTTAAGGAATTAATTTTTCACTGGGAAATTCAACGTCACCCACAATTTTGTAGAACTGAAAACGGAGAACAGAACTATTTATTGGTAATGCTGAAGGGAATAAGCATGTAGATTTGATCAAAGGAGAGACAAAAAGTGATAAAGAACTGAAACCGTATGACGCAAAAAAGGAAATTGAAAAACTAGATATTAATGTAAATCCATGTCCAGTAAATAAAAAGAGTGATGAGGAAAAAAGTAGTGTTGATGAAGAAGTTGAAAGCGACGAAACAGAAAAAGACAGTGAAAAATTGAATGCAGATGAATCTCAATTTGCAGTAAAGAATATTCGAAATGATGAAAAAATTAGTAGCAGTGAAGAAGCTGAAAGCGAGAAAACGAAATCAAATTACAGCGTTCGATTGCTGAAAAGAAGAAGTGTAAGTCAAGTTTTTAGTGAAGTTATAACATGGTCTAACAAAAATGATACACCTACTCCCAAGAAGAATCAAAGATAGATAAATGGCTTGAGTTAATGACTGCACGAGAAGAAGAGAAAATAAAACCAAAAAAAAACTGAAACAACAGAATAAACCGGAAACTACCGAATGTGATTAAAAGACTAACAAGACTGAGCATATTGCATGTAAAACACAAAATAGGAAAACGCAAGAAACACAAAAACCTAGTAAGGAAGAGACTGTAGTTTTAATAAACATTGGATCTTATGTAATTGTAAGGTACGATAAGAAATTTTATTCTGCCAAAGTGGTCAGTAAGGATAAAGACCAGTACTACTGTTGTGCCATGCGTAGAAGTGGTAGAGATCACTAGAAATGGCCCCAAAAGAAATGATTTACTTTGGTACAGATTAGATGACATTATTACAAAAATTAAAAAACCTGTCTCTGTCAACACGCAAGGAGCCTATGATGTTCCTGAAATGAAATTAATCAGTTCCTAAAACTACTTAGTACCTATTAAAAGTATTATTTTGTTTATATGTATGTTCAATATGTGTTCTTGTAGAAGTATCTTTTTTTTACTATAAATAAACATTATTCTGATGGAAATTTTGTTTTATAGACGAATCACTGCTTCTTCCTGTTCTTGCTACATATGTGGCCAGAGCAGGAACAAGCAGTGGCCAGAATTAGTACAAGGTGGCCACAAATGGTGGTTTTTCACATTTTTTAAATTATTTTAAATTATCACACTTTAACTCGTTTTATCTCTCTCATTTTCATTTAATTCTTACTGAGAAATGTTTGCCCTTTCATAATACACCGAGTAGATAAAAAAAGATTCACAAATTCAAGAACGGCAACAAGGTAAAGTGAGGAAATGTCTTAAAGTGGCCACAACTGGTACTTCTACCCTATATAAAGTTTGAATAGTTTATCTATTATTTAATACTCGATAATTTTTAAAAGAAAAAAATAACTATATCTATATAATTTAATAGTTATCTATTTACAGCACTGGCTGTTATGTAGTCTCGCTTTTTTTCACTCGTACTCTTTTTTTTGTTATGTTTTCCTCTAAACTACCAACGTAAACATACTTTGGAGGTTAAGATTATTATCAGATCACGCTATAAGGGAAATAACGTCACCTTAAATTCTTACCGTATTTGTTCGTAAATAAGAGAAGGCAGTATATTTTATTAAAATTTCCTTATTTAATAAAAACTTCTGCGCACGCGTAAATGTCAAAATAAGGCTTGCGTTAATAAGGGAAAGCGATTATAATGCGTGCAATAACTCCCTAATGCTAGTTATTTTTACACGTGTTTGATTCTAACGTTTATTACTATTTAAAAAATGAAGGTTTTCATATTCGTTTTAAAGAAAAGTTGTTACAATAGTCACACCATTCACACACGGCGTTGATTCGAATGAAACTGGAAGTTTATACTAAGATAAGAATGTCTTCCGGGTTTGGACCGTGTCATTGTTGTTGTAACCGAAGTTGCCAACGTTTCGCCCACTTTCGTAAAGGGCTTCATCAGGGCGTGAGATAAATCGCAAAACTCAAACAAAGTAACCGAAATCTAACTAAGAACTTCTCAAAAGTTAGGTTATCCACTTGTGAAACAAGCCATAATCTAAACTCTAAAAAGGTTAGAAAGAAAACGATACCTAACTTGAAAAAGCAAACGAAAATCTAACAAAGAACTACTACCGAGTTAAGTAATCAACTTGTGAACCAAGCCAGATTCTAAACTCCGTAGAAGTAGAAGAAGAAATAATCTCCGTATTTAAAGGAAAAGGATCGTCACGGATGGTTGAGCTCGATTGGGTTACGGTTGCTAACAGGTGTGTTTTTGATAAATTACTAATAACCGGGAACCAAAGAGGCGATAGCTCGAAACCATGATCGCGATTGAAGTTATTGGTGTATTTGATGATTTCTATGCTTTCTCGGAATTTCCAGTTGAAAAAGAATGGAGATTTGGCAATTAACGAAACATTATCAAAATCTGTTTTGTGACCTGTAGTAAAATGATGTTCAGCAACCGCAGACTTGGAAATATACCTTTTTAGAGCTGACTCTTCCGACTTAGAAATGTTGGATTTAGGAATTTTAGATGAATCAAGGATTTTTCCAGTGTTAATACAAATGGGATCTGAGATGTGGCGAGGAAGATGTCTTATAGAGGACTCAACAGCACATAAAATATCTTCTTTAGGAATACGTTTGGGAGCAACCGCAAAATTCAGACCAAGACCAAGATCTTCTCGTGAGCTCGCGAATAACATAAAAGGGGATTTCAGAAGTAAATGTCACTATGTAGTGACTTTAATCTAAAATGTCTCAAAATTTCAATCACTAAACTGAAGTGGCAATATAAGTTATCCTCACTTTGATGTTACTTGGGAAGTTTTGCAAAAGTGGTTGGTTGAAGTTTGCGTTATGTCGTTAGGGTTCTTCACTGTACTCATACAACCGTTTGAACATGTGTGCAAAAGCTTTGAAAAGCTTGCAGAAACATGCAAAGACCAAGGTTAAGAAAAAAAAACAACTCCTGCTGATGATCGTTTTATCACAGTACGGACATTATGAAACCGCAGTTCTACGTTCGTTAAAGCAAGAAATCAACTTAGAGAAGTAGATGGGGTTGATGCAATTGTGTGAAAAGTTTGCCAAGATCAGTGGAAGTCTTGTATTTTAGCTCATGGACCATAGTTACATAGTAACCACATCACACAAACAGCAAGGTTGCAATTTCTTCCTATTCACTTGACGTCAGAAATAGAGCAGTGTATTGTTCATAAATCAATATTGGTTCTGTCTATATTTTCATTCCTTCCATAAGAGTAAACCATAATAGAAGCCCAATTATGATGTGCGCTGGTTTTTTTATTACAGGTTTGTACAAAACTTATCCATCTAAAAAGAGGGTCTTTAACAGTACATCAATATGTTATAGACATGTTGGACATTCCCAATTGCTTTATTTATTTGCAATATTTATATTTTAATGTATGATACTGCAAAGCCGCATGTTGTTTGATGTGTTAATAAATATTTTGTTCAAGTCGGTATTATCCGTATGAATTGGTCAGCATGTTTCCCTGTTTTAAATCCTATAGAATATGCTTAGAACATGTTGCATAAGCGAGTAGGAAAGAGACCTGCATTATGAGATTTATAAATGATCTGCGAATTGCTCTTTAGAAGGATGTGACAATATTCCATAAGACTATTTTAGGGCACGGTATTACCACGGCTGTCACCTGTTCTTAATAGAAATAAATCAATATATGTGTTTAACTGTTCCCATTGTTTTTTAAATAATCGTTGTTTTTCTGACAACTAAACTCCTGTACACCATCATCCTTGTTTTTTAAATTTATTATGTCTTAAAAGCTAAATTATTATTCATTTGGATTGAATACATCACTTCTTGTTTAATTTAAAATAAGCTGTTAGTAGTGGAAACTTTTTATTGCACCTGAGTGTAATGAATTGCTATAAAATAACTTTATTTTAATAAATTGCTTTTGACGCATTTTTTAGGTAGTTTTACAATGGTTTTACTAAGCGGGCCCATGTACCAAATATGCATCTTAAAGTTAAAAACAATACTCAATTTCTAAAATATTTCTATTCAAGTAATGCAAAAGAAAAGTTTAAAAAAATATTTCTAATGGTTTTTTGGTTTTAGACTGTCGCTAAAAAGTTATTACAACCTCTGTTTATAATAATTATTGGTTTGTTTTATTTATTACTACTTTTTTAAATAGAATTTTACAATCTCATAAGTAGCGCAACAATAGTAACGAAAGTGAATTGACATTAAGTCTATTTATACAAAGCAAAATTAAATGCCGTTATTACAATCAAAATATATAAACCTATTTATTTAATGTATATTAGATTAGTTAACGTTAAATTAAATTTTTTTTGTTAAAATTCTACAAAGTTACAAAAACTATTAATTTAAAGAAAAGAGGTGTATAATAATGCATTATATAATTACATAAAGTTAAACCTAATATTTCTAATAAGTAAACGGTTATTTGTATTGTGCTTCTAATCAGTGTTGTGCATTATCTAGATGAAATTATATAGATAATTAATCTAGATAATTTTTGATCATCTTTTTCCTTATCTAGATAAAAGTATTGAACATTATCTAGATGATTATCTTAGATGATCTTTTGGTTATCTATCTTGAAATTATCTAATGATTTTTTTAAACTAACATACATTTTTTTGTTTAGATTTGTTGTTTTGTAATTTTTATATTTATAAACATAATATTGTTTGTAATGTCTGTGGTAATGTAATACCGTCCAGATCGCTAAAACCTGATAAATAATCGCCGTAGATGTTTCGCATTTTTGCAGCTCTTCTGCTGACAAAAACTAAACTCACATGACCTTGAGCATAAATACATGCAATACGAGATATAAACAAAAACACAACTTAAATTACTTTTTGAAAGTGAACCAATTGCTTGCGATAAGTATCTTATCGTCTTTAGAAACAATAATAAGCTTTTTGATATACGTACATTTATTCAATACATTATTTTGCACGATTCATGCATTGAGATTAACAGCTACTAATTATGTAGTTTTGAAAATGTAATTAGTTGAAGTGCCTACACAGCAAAACCATGCCCAAAAAAATGCTTGATTGAAAAAGAGAAAATTCATGATTTTTTGAGCAGTTGAAAGTGACAAACCTCAATACACGTGATTTAGAGTTCTTTTAGAAGACTATTTAAGTCATGGAGCTTTTAACTTACTCTTTAAATCAACTTGTTGAGTAAGTAATATCAGTAATATTAACGTTAAATTAAAGTCGCAATAAGATCCTAATGTAGACCGCGTAGAATAAAAACGCTCCTATACACACATAAAAATAGTTTCTTGATTCAAGAAACACGGTAATCTCAAAATTATTTATTGAAATCAAAAGCCAGCATACTTAATTCAAGAGTATTTTCTTAAAACTTAAGACTACCGTAAGATTAAAAGTAGAAAAATATATTTTTGTAATAATATTCTCAGTTCAAAAATATATTTTTGAAAATAATAAACCATTTTGTTGCAAAAAAATTATTTATGTTGTTCGTTGAAAGTATTAAAAATTTTGAGTAGAATAAAAATATTATCAAATTAAACTAGTTTTATTTTGATTAAAAAAGTCAATATCTTATTCCAAACAATTAAAAGTTTTAAATATTGTCATCTTAAAACAAGAAAATGATCCATTCGTTTTGATAAACTACTTCTCACTTGAAAAATTACATTGCATCAGTCGCGTCGTGTCCTTTTCCAAAAGTGCAGTTCAGCAGTAGTTGGAGATTAACCAAACGTGGGACGAATTTCTTATTTTATCTTTGCTTTGCTGTTACTTCGTTACTTGCAAATTGCAACTTGTAAAGTATGTTGTAAAGTTAATATATTGATGTGATAATTTTGAAGTTTCGTTATTAAAATGGATGAATTATTAATTAAATGGGGATGTGACGATTTGATTCAAACATTTAAAGGTAAGTTTCGCTTTGAAAATTTCGTAAATACTCTGACATCATAGTAGATTTGAAATATTACAGATAATGATATAAGTTTGGAAAATATATATGGTTTAACTGCTGATACAATAAAGGAATTAATTCCAAGTGTTGGGAAACGAATTAAATTTTCAAAACATTTTTTTCCGCTTTGGCTGAGGTTAGTACCAGCACGAGTAGTTTTGATTTAGAATCAGAAACTACAAATTCTATCGATTCAGCGACGACGCCAAACATAACCGGAAATGATAATGTACGTTATTAATAGGTTTTATGTCAAATATTTAAGTATGTATTCTAATTTGTATTACAGGAAATTAACAAACAATCTAAAGCAGAATATAACTTGGTAGAATATATATTGCAGCCCAGTTTTCCTAATTTTGATCTTGCCACTTTATTATCTACAAGTCCATTCGGATTGAGTGTGCTTAACTTTTACAAAGAAAATAACAATCTCGACCACACACGACGTAATCGTCTTACAGATATAATAATCAAACATATTTTTAATTACATAGTCAAGCAGTAAGTTACTTTATTTTTGATTTTTTTTAAGTGTCATTTTGCAGTCGCCTCAGTCACGAAGAATATAATATAATAACAGCAAAAATCGTTTCTCTATTTCCTAGTGAAACGTCCTCAACTTATTATGTACCAGCTATAAAAAAAATTAATTCCCATACAGGACGACCTATTCTTGCTAGGGGCAAACTAGTAGACAAATGTCGAAACTTAATTTATAAGTGTATGTATAATGTAGCTTTAATAGTGCGTTTAATGATTTCTTTTTAACTTGTTTTTTAAATTTTCTAATTTGTTGCTTGTTTATGTGAATTATAGGATGCAATAAATAATAAAAGCGTATAATGCAGGTATTGCTGTTTTTATGTCTATTGTTCCCATCAATTAAAAATTCATAAGTTTAACGCAAACACAATAGTGTTTCTTTTCAAGGAGGTTATTAAATTGGACCAAGAATATTCTATTTCATTAAAGAATTAAATGTTTTTAACTCAAAACAAGTTTTTTCTTAAATTAAAAAAGCTATTGCAATTTCAAATAAATCATAAATTTAAAAATACATTTAAGTTTTTAAACCAACCATTTCCTATACTTAATTTAAGCAAATTATAAATTTCTATGAAAACCTAATTTCTGAAAACAAAACAAATGTATTCTTAATAGAAATGCCATAATTTGTTTGAATCAAGAATTTGGGAGTCTTCATTCAAAATTTCTTTAATTTTCGGATAAGATAAATGAATTGCAATAAAGAAATAGTTTCTTAAAAATTAAAACAATATTATGTTTGTTTGAAAACAATTATTTGTTTGCTTATATACAAATATAGCATTTGTTTAACTTGAAACAAATTTATTTATTTTAAGAATTTTTTTTTATGTGTGTATAAATCAATTTATGTAAATTATCATATGAGTACAATTACTGACAACCTGTCAAATATAATTAACAAAACTGCAAAAAAAAATGCTTTTTTTTACATTTGGATTTGTTGCACTTACAATTAGAAAAAGTACTGAGCAGAGCATAAACTGTTTAAAATAACCCAAATTTTTTAGAAGAAACAAAACTGCTTGCGTTTTTTTAAAAGACAAAAGCTAATTCTGTAAGTGATCGCTGATGTAAGCTGCTCAAAAGGATCAAGAAATTTGTTTAATATTTTACAATAGCAGGTCATTAAATCAATAAAACTTCTGTTATGTTTTTTTCGATTTTTATTTTTTTTTCAATTTGTTAATTAATAAGTTAATTTAATAAACAATGAATTGGTATTGATGATGATAATTAAATGGTAATTAATTATTACCTGTTTGTACCTATTTGATAGAATCATCTATCGTATTATCTACGTAAATTATAGATTATCTTATCTATTATCTAGATAAATTCTTCAACTTTTATCTAAATCGTTATCTAGATAAAAAAATTGGAAATTATCTATTATCTCATCTAGATAAAAATTTAATTATCTATGAACAACACTGCTTCTAATACACGACAACGTTACTAGAGGACAACTCGGACGCTAACCTTAACACTTGCATCAATGCTTGCATATACATTGAGGCTAATCAGTACTATCATTGTGCATATTATATACAATGGTACTATGTATATAAAGAGTTTAGAACGTATTGTAAACATGTTAAAAGTTGTATACATTTATAAAGAGTATGTTACTCCTCTGGTATGACCTTAAATACAACGCATATAAGGTATAGAAAAATGAAAAAAAAAATTGTATTACTCTTTAGACCAGAGTTGTGGAAGTCCGAACCGTATAGGGAGGCAAACATGATACCAATGCATATATCGCACCCTTGCGACAATAGAGTCACAACTCAAAAAAACTAGTTTTGAGAAAATGGCGATTAAAGTTTTTTGTTCATGTTTTATGAATGAATACGGTCAATACGGATTTGATTTCTATAAAATGTTGGTTACCTGATGAAACAGGTTGAACTTCATATTCTACCACAAGATGGGGTTTATATCTTCAAAGATCAATAAAATACGGTTAGTTATGTCAGTCTTCTTGCAATAAGAACATTCAATTACTAAGATAAAACAGTGTTGATGCAAATTATCTAACTGTTTTGTTAATTGTAACAGTATTCCTGTAAGAACATGCAATAAAATCAGAAATACAAGATTTTTTAGTTTTTATTAAGAAAACTTATTTGAACACATTAAAGTTAAACTAAAAAAACGCAATTTTTTTTTCTAAATTTACACAAAAAATAGATTTTATAAACAAAACTAAAATAAAAATATAATAAAAAAGAAACAATTTTGCACTCTTAAGTATGTACGACGTAAGTTCCATTTAACTGCATTTACCCTTTTGTCCTTTTTTTTGTTGGACCGTGTTTCCTTTTCCATTTTGTTTTGAACTATGTGCACTAGGTTTCTTTAGTCCCTTCTTTGCCCTTTGATTTTTTCCGTTTCGCTCATTATTTAGACCAGGATTTTTGTCATCGTTATTGTTAATAGTTATGCTGTCGTTTTGTATTTTGGCGAGTACATCAACTTCGGCACCTTTATGTCTCAAATTGTAATAAAAAGAGTGATACATTATTTTTATTTGGTTTTTAACACAAAGTTCTACCAATCCTTCGTATTTCTTAATTGGTATTTGTAGGGGCTCTTGATACAGTTGGTTTAAAGGTAATTCGTGTTTCATCATTTTTTTAGATGGAATAACCTTTATGAATGTATTCTGGCTGTAGCTAGTTTTGTAGTAAAACCATTGAGTAATAATTTAAGAAGAGGCGCAACTAGTGTGTTAAAAATCGTACTGTAGTTTTATCTCTCTTGTTTCTCTTTTTTTTTACCCGTATGTACCCCCTCTTTTCATAAACTAATAGACTAAGACCTGCTGCCATCTGTAAAATCGTGGTTTTTATTTTGCGAACTTACTTATTTGTTATGATTATGAAGTACGAGTTAGAACATTTTCTTATATTTGTGTTTACTTTACCGTTTACCTGTTCAAAACAGGTTAATATCATAAACAATAGCTTGTATTGTTACGACACAAGTCAATGTCAAATAAACTTAAACAATATCATGCTTTATATTTAAGAAAACAAAAAAATATGTATATTCAAATATTTATTTATTTTTGTAAAATATAAATCGAAAACATAGAAATAACTAAAACAATGGAAATTAAATTAAAAGAAAATTGTTATGGGGATTTATTGTTATTATTCGTCAATTTTTAAAATTATTCAAATTACCAGTCCACCAATAATAAATTATAAAACTTATAAAAAGTTAAGATTACAAAAGTTTTTAACTTACATTTTTTCGAACAATCTCAAATCTAAAAATTTGTAACTAGATAATTAAAAAATGTAAGTTTTACATAATGTTAAATGTTAATTATTTTAAAAAGGAAGATGGTGCAATTTAGAAACAAATATAAAAAAATTTAAGTTTAAAATCGTAATTGAAATTGGTTTGCTAGTTCAACAAAAAATTATTTGATATTTTAATATAAATGAACTGTAGTAATTGAAGAATTTCCCAGTGAGCAAATTGCAGCTAAAACCGGTTTTTTTATAACTACTTTAGCTTTTAAAGTTACTCTTTAGAACACTTTTAAGTGGTTTGTGAAAAAACTAAAACCTCCATGAAGCGTTTAAGTAGCTAAAAATTCCTCAGTTATGTTGCTGTTAGGTAGCTCCTTTAATGCATTAAAATCGGGCTTATACAGCTCTTTGTGGTACTAGCAAAGTTTTAAAGAAGCTCTAAAGGAACTGTAAACCACCTTTCAGAAACAACTATACAGCTTAAATAGCTTTATTTTTACTACCTTTAAGTAGCTTAAAAATTAAATAAATATTTCATTAGAAAAAGAAATCTTGAAATCGCTACCTTTACTTAATTTCTTAAAAAAATTGAGAAAAGTGATAAAGGAGAACCCATTGAAAGACCTAGATTTTGTTTAAAAAATTGATTATCAAATTTATCACTTATTTTTACTGAAATCTTCTTAAACAATTTAGAAAGTAAATATATTTCTGAACACCAAATTTTCTTACAAAAAATAATATTTTGGAAAAGATATGTTGATGACATTTTTTGTATTAAAAAAAGTTGTAAACATTTTTTGTAGATTTTCTGAACATGAGCATCATTATTTTAAAGCTCGAAACATATGTAAACGAATTTGTTATTAGTGTACTGGTAATTTAAATAATTTTAAATTAAAAGTAATGTTAAATTTCTGAAAGAATAATTGACCAATTCATCCTTTAAAAGGATTTTTGACGGAGAATCCATTTGTATCACTATGTTGCGTAGTTTAGTCAAAACTTAACGGCTTGACGAATTTGAGAACACACTGTGGTCGTTCCGGTATCTTCAAAATATTATAGGACGTATCTTCAACTATAAAAGATATATTAAAAAAATTACGTATTATTGTTTGTCTACTTATACCTTCGTTTAGTGAACTGGAGCTGTAGAAAGAATAAATTTATTCGTCTTCACGATCGTCATCAATAAATAACAATCGACGTTTTCTTCCATATGTTTGAGAAACTACTACATTTGAGTATCTTAGGTTGATGTTCATATCAACAATTACAGCTTCTGTAAAAAATTATACTAAATAAGCCCAAAAAGTAAAAAAAAAATTAAGTTGTTAGTATTTTAAAAATAAAGTTTTGAAAATGCAATTAGTATTAGTATTTTCAAAATTTTTGCGTTTTTTTTTAAACAATTGTAAAAATATTTTATGTATTGTTGGATTTGTATTGAAGTGCTTTCAGCATGCTAAAATAAACATAAAAGAATTTTGTTTATAATTTTTTTTATTTTTTAAAAAACTAAGTATTTATTAGACAAGGTGCTAAAGAAATGCGGCCCTAACATTTACAAAAACGATATTTTTATTCGACATGCCAACATCAACAAAAAACATTTTAAGCAATGGCCAGAACGATTATGCAATTACGATGAATCGATCATTATGCAAAATAATGATCGCGATATCGAGCGTCTGTACAATAACGATCGCAATCATTGATTGCTTATAAAATAACAATTGCGATTGTGGAAAATAAATTAAGTAATACTTTTAATGGTCGCATAAACAAATAAGACTAATATAACACTATAATATTTACTTTAATAAATGTATAATAAACTTTAAGTATGCAGGTAGTTCACGGAAAATCGTAAAATTTTGTGTAAGTCGGTAAATAACCCCTTTGCTCTTTTCCTCGTAAGAATTTTAAACCACATACAGATTTTTTAATAAAAAAGTAACATGAATTTAAACATTGAATTATATTTTTTTTGTTTACAGAAATTTAACAATGCATTCTTTTCAAAGAGAATTAGAAAACTCTTCTAGGAAAGAACGTTTGTAAAATTTGTGTCACACATTCAGCATTTAAGGAAAAACCTAGCTTTATATAAACACCAAGGTAAATCATAAAAACACAGGAAGTTAAAAACAATAAGCATTAACTACAAATGACAATACGTATTTGAAAAGAATTGCATTTTTAATACATAAATCTTATGTTTGAGACAAATATCAACACGAGTTATTACTAATTACTCAACAATCTTTTCAGGGTCAATTTCAAATAGAAACATTTAATTTACGAAAGAACGACACTTATTTTTTAATATGTTGTTTATTAATGCTTTAAACTATTTGTTCGTAAGTTTGCATCAGAATTCAAATAGCACGTCATGTCAAAAAAAAAAACATCACAGTAGTATCTATTTTCTGTGAATTTTTGTAAATATTTTTTTTAAATCTAAATATGAACAAATTTTAATTTATTTATTGTTTAGAAACAATATTAAAAAATACTTAGATATGCTGATTTTCAATACTCCAAACGTTATTGTATCCAGGAAAACGAAAATCGAATGTTTATGGCTAGATTTATAACTAACTTTACACGAGCGACTTTTTAGCAACAGTCGATTACTAATTAATTCTAAATACCATGATTGCGATCATTGATCGTGGAAAATAATAGCAATCTCAGCCACTGATTTACAGTAATTATTTTAGTTAGTTATTGTACAATTAAGTGCAACAAGAAGAAGAAGAATCCGGACAAGGAGATTCTCCGATGCTAATTTAAACCATTTTTAAACGTTTGGTAGAAAAAAAATTTAAAAATATTTACCTGATTGAAGGTGTAGAACAAGAACTGCAGTGTGTTTAAAATTTCCTTTTGTTGTTATACATTATCTCCGAAGATGCTTCTCACAAATCTTCTTTTGTTTTAAATCTTCCAAGTCCATTGTGGCAATGTTTATATTTCCACAGTTTTTCTAACATTCTTTAGCACGCACTTTATCACTAATAAAAAACTTAAGGAAAACTAGTACCTTTGTTTTCGGTATTATTATTTTCACAATTAATATAAACACAACTGTGATCTGTAACTTTTCCCATTTTAAAAATAAATCAATAATATATTTACACTTAAACTAAACAAAAGTTCAAACAAACATTACTACTACCAGAATTTCAAAAATCGTATCGCAAGAAAAACTTTCAATTCAATCCCGAAGTTTACAAGTCGACAGACACGCCAGGGTCACCAAGCTGCAATGGATTGTTTTGAATCCGGGTAGTTACGCTCCTATTCTAGATGGCGTTAGCATTGGACAGTTTAACGAAATTATTTTAGTTTTTTTGCGTCGTATCTGTTACTTTGACATCTATGGTTCACTGTCTTTAGCCAATGAACATCGTTTGTTTTATCTTCAACTTATTTATAATTTATTTATAGACGATTTAGACGCCATTTGAGTTTCGTTGGTTTATTTCCAATGTTACAAAAAGTTAATAATTTTATATTAATTTTCGTTTTATTTGATTCTTTGTTTAGTATTAGTGTTTTATTTCGGTAGTGTGAAATGTATATTACAACAACAAAAACAAAGTTGAAAAATTTATTGTTTGTTTATTTTTTGCATCGATGATGGTTCACTTATGCTCGATTGCACTGCATTTTTTAAGTTATACTTTGTGCTAACTAATACTTGATTACTGTGAAACATCGTTATAAAAATACGGGACAATCGAGCATTAATACAATATATATAATATGACAATATACAATAAATTTAATTTCAAAATTTCCCGCTGCGCTTTTAACCGAGTTTAGTTACGCTCCTAAACTAGATGGCAGTAATAAGGCTTCAAACGTTAACATTGCAGCTTGGCAGCCCTGAGACACGCAAGAACTGAAAAATCTCGATCCAATACGAACGTGGCGACCTCTATATCTCGATCCAAGCAGTCGATACGATATCGCCCCTTAAGTTGCATTTCTTCTTACATTTATTATTCAATGGTAAAACACAAAAGGTTCATCACGTAAAACTTTTATGGTACTGATGTCATTCCAAACTACTTTTCCCCCATCTGAATTCAATTGGAAATTAGTACCAATTTTAGATTGAAGCTGTTTAAGATCGTAAAAATCCTCAAAACCTAATTCAGTGACTTGAAAAGGTTTACCAGTCTTCTTCAAATTTGTAATAACCGCTACCCACTGAGCAGGAACATAAATAGGCCCAGATTTTAACGCCCTTTTTTTTCTGTTTTTCAATTAAGGAATGCATCATGTCCCCCTCATTTTGTGTGTGTCCCACAGTTAAGAAATTAAGGGTAATACATGGGGTACGCAATTTCAACACTGCATTCATAAGAACTGAAACCATAAATTTATTCTTATTTTGCCCGAAACAGTTGTCGCAGTAGAAGATAACTGGTTTCTCCTGCCCCAATGTTTCTAAATACTTTAAAACACATGTTCCGATTTCATTAACACCCCTGCTTCTTTCTCCTTCATGTCAAATGAAACAGTGGCCAATATCATAAATAGTTAGATTGTACGTTGCCAATCTCGATTTGTAGTAAAAATTATTTATTTCGCCACAAGGTGTAGGTAAAACAGCCTCCAGATCAAAACATGCCAGAATCAACTTGCCTTCAGAAGCTTCTTTTTTATTTTTCTCTTTTTTCTGCCTTGATAACGTTTTTTCGATAATGTGACGTGTGTACTGATTTTCTATTTTCTTCTTCTCATCTTCACTACTGTTTTTGAACTGTTCACAAAGACTACATTGGTCCTTTTTTGGTGAGAAGAATGAAATATTGAAATCATTATTAAAAATTCTAAAGTACATACAGTAATTCCCGTATGGTTTGTTTTCTGTTCTGCAAGACTCCACATAATCACGGTGAAGGTCTGCCACTGTCTTTACACCTTGTTATAGTATCGTTAAATAACTTAAAGAACAGCAATATTTTATTATAGTTACTAAAACTTCACATCAAACAAACAAGGTGTTGCCACCGAGGATGGATACAGCAGACACTGACTTTCTCAGCCCGGTTCCATACACGGTTGCATTCAGAGTTGCATAAGTATCAGGAGTACGAATATGTAAAAAAAAAGAGTATAACACGGCTATTCTGACCGTTGTCTCGCCCACGAGACTTCAAAAAAAAAACAAAACAAACATTTAATACAAAAATCATTTACAATCAATTTTGACAATTTTTTTTCCAACTGAAGGCGCTGTATTAACATGTTATCAAGCAAATCCTTATCCTTATTACGAGTTCTATTTTTAAGCATTTTCATGACTTTGTTCCAATGGAACATCGTCTAACTCGAGGTCCCCTCGAACCTCATTTTCAATAGGCTCTGAAATACAATATTCTTTCTTTTGCACGTTTATCTTAAAACGTTAAACAAAACAAAAATTACTTATCATGCCAGATTTTATTAGCAACCTGCTCCGTAAATGAAACAACCTTATGCTTATGGTAGATCAAATACTTTGTGGTAAGCAGTGCATTAAATTGCAACAAAATTATAGTTGAACTCCATTTAACTTGTAACCATTGAAATCCTACAGCTAGGCGCATCAGGCTGTAATCGACGCTTAAATTGTGCAGTTGAACTCAACAACATGTACCAATTCAAAACCTACAGCTGAACGCATCAGACTGTAATCAACGCTTAAATTGTACAATTAAACTCAGCAACTTGTACCGATTCAAAACCTACAGCTGAACGCATCAGACTGTAATCGACGCTTAAATTGTACTATTGAACTCAACAACTTGTACCAATTCAAAACCTACAGCTGACCGCATCAGACTGTAATCGACGCTTAAATTGTACAATTGAACTCAGCAACTTGTACCAATTTAAAACCTACAGCTGAACTCATCAGACTGTAATCGACGCTTAAATTGTACAATTGAACTCAGCAACTTGTACCAATTCAAAACCTACAGCTGAACTCATCAGACTGTAATCGACGCTTAAATTGTACAATTGAACTCAGCAACTTGTACCAATTCAAAACCTACAGTTGAACGCATCAGACTGTAATCGACGCTTAAATTGTATTTATATTTTATGCTGCCGTCGTCGTGTCAATAAAACGTACATAAAATTACGTACGACCGTTGTACGACCTTGTATACATAAGTTGAATATTATTTGTAACACAATATGTTTATGTTATGCTGACTCAAGTTTCAAAATGTGCAAGTTAAGCAAAACGTAAATGATTGACTGAAATTTAAGTAACTAGCAGGATTTTGTATTGTTTACCTTGCAATTCATCGTCTAAAAATAGAAAAGCCTCGAGAAAAGCACAATCGTTTGATGTCCAATCTACTGGCCATAGCAACTAATCTTCTACAGCAGCACTCGTTCGAGAATGCGAATTTAATTCCTCTAGGGTATATCTATTAAGTCCTAGGCAATTTACAATTCGATAGGGACCTTTTACATCGAAATCCATTTTTGCGTTAATGTTTCGGTATAACAGTACAAAAAGTCACCACGTTGAAGTTATTGTGCTGGTTAACCCTTTTGGTTCGTGCGATTTTATTGCCTTTTCGCATTTTCCTGTAACCGTCGAGATACCAATTGACGGCGAGTTTGACGAGTGGTACCTGGAAGAACGGTACACGGATGTTTTACGTCTCTAAGATCACTAAGAACTGATCGTATTAACGGAATCGTATTGTAGCAATCTAATAACAGTTGGAAAGGTGATATTCCGGTAGTTTTCTTGGTGTGGTATGGTATTGATAACTAATTGGATTTTCTATAATCCGTTCGTCCATTCTGACTTTTTTGCACCTTCAACGCGAAGTTTGCAATTGTACGCATGTAACCTTCTACTTGACCACTACTTAGCCAATTTTTAGGTGTAGCACAGTTTTTCTTATTATTAATTAAACTGACTTGTAACGGATTCCGACTTAAATAATCGGCATGTCCCAGTTTAGCACCCTTTCAATTGTAAAACTAAAGTCCTGTAAATATGTCCACATTCGGATTACTCGGGGTTGCAAGTCACGTTTATTTTGGGTAGCACGAAGTGCGTTGCAATCTGTCACCATTTTAAAATTAACACCAATCAAATAATGCAGAAAATGTTTTAACGCGTTGTAAACAGCTTTCTAATTGATAGGAATGGTAATTTAGCGCGACTGTAGTAAGCAACTACGTAAAGAATTTTATCTTGTTTTTGAAATAGGATAGCACCATAACTAACTGCAGACGCGTCAGAATGCAGCTCAGTTTCCAAGGTCTACCGGCAGGTGCAAAGCCTTGTTTGAAACGACTCGAAACAGTATTTCCAACGTCACATCTTGAAGTTCAAGAAAAAATGTTGCACCAGCAGTAGATAAGACGACCTTGCGTCCTAATCCCGTTAAGCGAGTGATTAAAAGGGGCGTTTATAAAGAATTACCAAAGAAAACTTAGTGATGGCGCTGTAATCTATACATGGTGAATATTTTACGCACCTATATATGGTTAGGTGTCACTAATGGGCATTTTGTAGAAACCTTGTTATAAGGTTTTTCTGCAGCAACTGTTTCTACTAAAATATAGAGGTCTCTTGATTTTCTTAAAAAATGATACGTTTAATATTTTCGTTTGATGTTTATTAGTATTTAGAATTTATCAATGCGCCCACGCTATTTCAATCGTTGATATACACTTGCTAAATCCTTTGGGTGGGTCGCTGCTTCTTCAGATAGTTTAAAAACCACATATGTTTAATAATCTGAATGCAATTTTGTATTTAAGAAAAGAAGACAGAAAAAAGAAATCATAATCTCTTTGTTTTAACTTGAAACTGTCGCTTATGATTTATGCGTGTAAAACATTTTTCATTGGTCTAGTTTCTTACAGTGACAGGCATATATCAACTACACGTGTGTTAAATATATGAGTTTCTTATCACCGGAGTTTCAATTTCAGTACATCGAACAGATAAGCAAATGTTCGCTTCCAGATACAAACTTTTATATTGAATAAAGCAAATTACTATCTTTCAATTTTAATTCTACATTTAAAAATATGAATTTTCTTTAGTTCAAATTAGTCATGGTAACTATAATTAATTGACCATTGACAATAATCGGTCAATTTGGTCAATTCACTCAAGTCAAATATTTTCGTTTGGTTAATTAATTGGCCAACATAAAAAGTATTGTATTTCATTTTCCACTATTCTTTACTTAATTAATTAATTACATATTAAAAATTGCATCTAAATTTAATGTACGTTTTACTATTTTAAAACTAACAAAATTCTTATCACTACTTAAATCTCTAACACTGATTGTACAGCAATGATTATCAAAAAATTAGTCGTTTAAAACGTCTTTTTGACCGGCTATTGTCTCTAAGTGATGAAATCTTTTGACTGAATGCTTTACTAATTTTTTTTCTCAAATTTACTCATAAATTTTTCCATAAAACGATACAAACAATAGGACAAAATATACAAATATTCCTTATTCTTGGTCCCTTGAATTAATTTTTAAGCAAATAGAATATTTAAAGCACATTTTCTTAAAATGTACGTTTAGGTTCCTAATGGTACGTGGGCTAAAAACAAAGAGACTTTCATGCAATGTCCACCAAAATAGAAAATAAATCAAGTAACCTAATCTCCTTTCCAAAAAAACGTAACTATTAAATTTATTGTAAATTTATATTCTTGTCGGCACTGACAGAAGTTTTTATTAAAATGAAATTGTATGATAAAAGAAGTGAATATTTACTTACAAATACTCAACTTCTTTGTCGACAATTGTCGTATATTGTATTATAATATAATAATAATAATAATATTTGTAATAATTACAAGTTAGTTCTATATAGTTTTTAGAGCATAAAAATATTTAATAGTTGATTTGAAACTTTGCTTGAAAATTAGATAGAAACTGTATAATTATGTAAATAAACTACTGCAGCATTTCTTGCTTCTGTACTATTTATTTTAACAATCCAACGAAACACTTTTTCCACAGGTTTACTGCTAATAGGTAATTAGTAGTACTGCTTTTTTTTCAAATTTTAACCGTTTTTTATTTATGACTGATTTCCGTTACCTGGGTAAACTCTTTAAAATCGAAATAAGAACCCTCTATACGGAAGGTTTTGGTAACTATTTTGGAGTAGCTCCATATATTTAATACGCAGCTCAAAGTTGTTCGCGCCCTCTTTTAATAAATGGCTACACTTTGTTGCTACAAAGATGTAAGTAATATAACCTAAAATCAAGTCGCTAATTTTCTATACAACATATTTCAGTTATTATTTACGATTTCGCGCTATTAATTGAAATATAGGTTCTTTAAGGATGGCTTCGGGTTTTGTATATCTCAAAATTTTCTAAGTTCGATAAAAAAAATTCAAAAATACTCAAGTTTGACTTCAATTTATTTCTGTGTTATTTAGATTTATGATTCCAGAATAGGAGGTTCCCTGAAGTAACATATAGAGAATCATATTCTTTAATCAGATTTCTTGAATTTTGTGCGTAAATGCAGTGAGCTTGTGTAGAAAATTGGTTTAAAATTATACTGTGGCGCCATCTTTTGACACGCGTGAATTAAACGCCCCTTTTAACGGTCTTGTCTGAAAGTTTGTTTTGCGTAGCATTTCTTCAGTTATCGGTGATACTTGCACCCCCGTGTCTATTAAAACATTTACCGCGATACCTTTTATTACACCCTTTTCTGTCTTTACCCTTTTTGGGCACTTACGGTGGGTTTCGGATATGAAGAAATTGACCCCGATTGTTACAATTCATGATTAACTTTATTAAAACGAAACTTAACATTCTATCTTTACTTCAGCCATCTTAATTCTCTAATTGTCCAGTGTTGCCGCATTTCTTTAAAATACATGAAATACAAGACACACCCACTATCACGTCATCGCGGTTCCCAAACTTTGTTGAACAAAGATTTACGTTTCGGTTGTACTGTTCAAGTCTTTGATGGGCAAAACATTTCTCAATGTTGTGGTTTGTTTTCTTACAGAAGATACAAAACATATCGTTCCTAGCTCTTTTTGCAGGGTTGGTTAACTCCCTGGTATTATTATAAACAATTTTACGGGGACAACTAGCTTGTAAATGTTCAAAAGACCCACACTTAAAGTACGATTTGCGACTATTCAGAACACGGCGTGAATCGTTCACATTACTGGCTGTACGCATAGAGATATTGCCGTTCGAATTCAGCATTTTACAAAAACC
Source organism: Aquatica leii (assembly GCA_035610365.1). Classification (NCBI taxonomy): domain Eukaryota; kingdom Metazoa; phylum Arthropoda; class Insecta; order Coleoptera; family Lampyridae; genus Aquatica; species Aquatica leii. Next base: position 109,313,128 of record CM069432.1, read on the forward strand.
GGCTAATAAATCAATTAATTGGTCAATTTTTTATACAACGACTATTCATTACAGCGGTAGGATCTGCAATACCATCGCATACACACTCAATCATAACATGATCTGGCCAAATCCACGATCGGTCGATTCTTGTTAACTTGGCAATCTTTTAGCGAGCGTATTCATCGTACGTAGCTTCCGATCCAGAAGTATACAAGACAGCTTCTTTTAACAGCTCTCCGGAATTTCGTCGCACGGAAAAGCTGTTGTAATGGCAAATTTAAACTCAGACCAATTACGTTCTGCAGTTGGTGGTCTCATAGTGTTGTACCAGCGTTGAGCAGAACCGACATCCCCTACCCCTTCGATCCACTGATTTACATCATCTACCAACGGATCCAGTGACGGCAACGAAAATTGAGTATGAAAATTTTCAGGAAACTCCACAGCAGAAACATTTTTATTAAAATTTGCTACGGCTGTCAAAAGGGTTGCAAGCCATATGGCGGCGGCTCCGAGTTTACAGTAGCTGTAGGCGATGGCACAGCTCCGGATTCTGCGCAATTTACATCACTAACATTAAACGGTGGTTCCGCCAATTGTTACACAACACTTCTTTAATTTAAATTTTAACTTTTGCTTTATTAAACTAGTTAAAAAATTTTACTTGAGGGCAAACGCGAGCGAATCCCACTTCTGATGTTATAGTATCGTTAAATAACTTAAAGAACAGCAATATTTTATTATAGTTACTAAAACTTCACATCAAACAAACAAGGTGTTGCCACCGAGGATGGATACAGCAGACTGACTTTCTCAGCCCGGTTCCATACACGATTGCATTCAGAGTTGCATAAGTATCAGGAGTACGAGTATGTAATTATAAAATAGTATAACACTCCTTCTATGAATTCTCTTGATGTCTGGGCTCGAAGCAACGCTCGAAGGTAATGCGACTCCATTCTAGGAATGCTGTTGATGTGTTCGACTATCCCTGTTCGAATTACCTTATCTACTGTCTTGTGTTTGTTATGTTTTCCTCGTTTTCCCCATTTTTAACTTTTTCCAATACTGTCAATTTGATATACCTAAAGTAGCCAAAAAGAACTGTTTGCAGAATCTATTATCTTCTCCATCTATTTTGAAATAATATGCATTATTTGGTTTCCTCCGCCCATCTGAATGTTGTTTCTTTGAGTTAATTTCTTTCAGACAGCTCAGTAGATAATGTCTTTGTTCTTGCAATTTACCCAATTTCTAGTAATTATGAAACAAATATTCTCTCTTTTCTTTTTTCACTTTTACAGTGCAGTTATAGATACATTTTTCACCACATGTTCCGGAAATAATTCTTGCATTCACCTGATTACCTCTTGAATTTATGTAAGCTTCGCCTCGGTTTCTTTTTCCCTTCAACTGGTTTTTTTTCCATTTTCCCAAATCTAGTTTTCTCTTCTTCCCTTTACTTCGGATTTGGTCGCACTCTTTTTCTGTTTTTCTCTTCAACAATCACAGCAAGAGTGTCATTTACAATCAGCGGAGAAGCAATGCCGTTTTCTATCAGCTTATCAATATTACAATTTTATTATCGTTATATCATTAAATTATTTTGTGAATTACGTTTTTTATCTTATTTTAAATTATGCATTTAGTGCAGACACTTTAAAATAAGATATGGTAAATCATTGTTTCATCTATTTGCGAACATCTTATGGATCTACATATATGTATATCAAACATTATTAAAAACAGACAATAACAACCATTACAATATCTTCAATAACTTTATAAATTCAACTCCAATCACAGTAATAATGCAGTGATATAAAAATTAAACTAGTCGATTTAAAAGAAATATTTTTAATTATTCAACATATCTTTGTAAAACAATTATAGGTGTTAAAACGCACAATACATATTAATTGAAAAAATTAAAAATAATAAATATAAACTGCAAATTGATTAAAATAGATCAACCTAAAAAAACTTAAGACAACAAAAAAATATTTTAGACACTTAAACATATCTTTCTGAAACAATTGTGTTAGTGCATACACTTACTACTAATTGATAAAACGAACAATTACATATAATAAATACAAATTTTACTAAAAAATTATAGAAATTACAAAAATGACTTTTAGTATGCAAAATTATAATTTAACAAATTGGCAGATTAATTACATTTTATCTAAGAAAAAATATTTTAAACCATTCTACATATCTCTGTAAAACAATTATAGATGTAAAGCATACAATTGCTATTACTTGATTAAATTTACAATTGAATATAAAATAATGACTACAAAATGATTAAAATTACATAAAATATTGAGTACAAAAAGTTAATATTAAAAAAATGCAAAAATCACATTTTATCTAAAAAATCTTGAGTGTTGAATTCAACTGCTTCATCCTCATCTGTATCAGCATCATACTGAGGATCATAATGTTTATAACTGTTTTCAATTTGTTTATCATGTTTAATGCAAACTGCTGGTATCACCATTCCAGAACTGGCAACACTTTCATCAATTTTAGCCCGTTTTGGTAAAAACATTGGTGGAGAATTACCTCCCAAATAGCCATAATCTTCTTTTGACGTGCTGGGTAAAGCCTCAACTATTTTCAACTTTGACATCTTTTCATCATCTGTGTTGTAACCTTCACTCAGATTTGTTTCTCGATCTGATCGTGGCTCTTGATAATTAATAGTGTTGCCTTTTGTACTCGATGATGGGCATTCTGTTTTAACATAATCTCTCTTAGAGTTAGTGTACTTTTCTAATAGCTCAGTTAAAAATCGAATTCTTTGCTTCTTTTCATTTAGCGTTAAAGCAAACGCACTGTACATTTCTAAATCAGCTTTCTGTTTCAATTCAACAAAGTGTGAACAATGTTCTTCTACTAGTATTTTTTCTGTGAAAAAATTAATATCGAATCATAAAAGTTTATTTGATAACAATGCTTACGTTTTACAATTTCTTCATTTTCATCTTGTAATACTTTTAATTTATGTAAGGCTCCAATGTATTTTGCATTAAGATCATCAAGGAATGATTCGATGGCTTTATAATAATCCATCTAACAATTAAAATATATAGAAAATTTCAAACGTGTCCTAAATTTACCTTAGCTAATTTAATAACAAAATATTTTAAGCGTAATTTGTGGTTTGGCTTTTGACGATACAAAACAAACTCATTATCCTTAACTTCAATACTAACATTTGTATGATTATTGCAAATATAATTCTTAACATTTTCATAATAAAGATCTTTATCTAGATCATGTTCACTTGCGAGAGCTTTTACGTGTTCGTTGCGTACCTATAAATTAAATACAATTAATTTGATTAATCCTTGTACTGTAATTAGTTACTTACTTCAGAAAACCATGCACGAGTTTGCTCAATAATAAATAAATTAAAACCATCCTGTCGCCATTCAATTTTAATTCGATCAGATTTTGTACCATTTTCATTGCAAATTTTGATAAAGGACATTTCATTTTCAGTCATTTTGAAGTTTTTCTGAAGTATTGAAAGTGAGGTTATGTTATTTATTATTAATTTAATTTGTGTGTAGATATACTAATGTTGGTAATAAAACAGCTGCGCTATATTACCGATAGTCGGTTGCCTATAAATACATGCTCAAAAGTCAAAACATGCAAAAAAAGGTATATAAAAAAAACTTTTAAAAAAAGCTTTTATTTAAATGCTCTAAAAAGATGAAAATAAAATTTTCCTTTAAAATTTTAACTATCAACTTATAACTTCATTATACACAATTTATATCATCATAAAAGCTTGTCGCGCGATTGATGTGTGTAAATAAACTAGTACCTATTTAATTGAGTAACTTAATCTGCTGAGTTTAATTTTTTTAAAATTTCAGTTTAAATAAATACTTATAGGTACCTACTTACGCAAACCTCGCGACAAGCTTTTATGATCATATAATTTGTGTGTATAATGAGGTTATAAGTTGATAGTTAAAATTTTAAAGGAACATTTTATTTTCGTCTTTTTAGAGCATTTAAATAAAAGCTTTTTAAAAAAAATTTTTTTTTGCTTTTAATTTTTTTAACCTGCATTTTTATTCTCAGCAAACCTTTTCATTTAATACCCATACTATAGGAAAGCATAAAAAACTTTAAAAGTCCGCCATATCTGATTTAGAATGACGTCACATTCTTTTTCGAGTTACTCTCAACAGGCCCTTTCATTTGATACCCATATTGTAGAAGTGCATAAAAAATAACTATTCCGCCTTCATGGATAGTCCACCATATTAGATTTCGAATGACGTCACACAGCTTATCGTGTATTGTCATAAAAACTAAACGTGTATACAAAAATTCAGCTTAATCGGTTGAATAGATTTGATTCAAAATTGAATAGCAAGATTCCACCCGAACAAACATACATACATACATACATTGCAAGTTAAATAAAAGCTTTTAAAACAGTGTATTCTATTTCTATACTAGTATACTTTACTATAGGTTGTTGAGCGATTATGAATAATATATATATATATATATATATATATATATATTTTATTATTTTCTGCCATATTTCAGAAACTTTATAAAGGGGGTAAATTTTGTTTGTTGAATTTATTTAGGCATAACTCAAGGATCATTTTTGTCCATTTAACCAATTCTCTATCTCTGATAATAAATGAGATCCCTGTACTTAACACGAAATTTGATACAGCCTGTATATAATTTTTTATTTAAATAATATTTATAAAAAAACTAGTGTCCTGTATAATTTCAGTTACAATATATATGTTTTTCTTCAGTAATTCCCGCATTCTATAGTAGGTTTTCAAATAAACGTTTAATCCTTGATTTAATTTTTTATTTGTACCTAGTAGTTTGTACTAATTATATATTAACCTTAGGTGTAAACGCCCTCTACCTCGTACGTGCGTTTGTTTTCGTGTTTTTATTCGCTGTGCGAAATCGGGTATACAGCTTAGCCAGGGTTCACTGATTGAAATATAACCCGGTTTAATACATTTATTTATACTCACAAAATGAAACTAATAACGTTTTTCACTGGTCATTCTAGTGCGCACTTTTACGCACTGAGTGTTTCTGTTATTTTTCACTGGTATTTTTAATGCGTTTTATTATTTTTCACTGGTCTGATAAATGCACTTGATTCTGTACTAGTGCAGATTTTGTTGCACTGACAACAGATGCAAATGCAACAGATCCAGTGCAAACATGGCAAATTTAAATAATTTGAATGTTGTCTATATCCTCAACATGTAAAAAATTGTTTCATACTAATTCATTTACGTAATTTACTGTATATACATTATCAGCCAAAAACACATTTGATATATGCAAATTCTAGATAAATGCATTTTAACTTTACTCATTAGCTTAAAGTACGTTGATTGGTCTGGAAGTTGTAAAGTAACAACGTCGTTACTAATTCGAAGGGTAACAATAAAAAGAAGTTCTGCCATTATATATTATATGGTGCACTGTTCAAGCATTTCATTTTTCACTGGTAGTGCAATGTTAATGCACTGCTGGTAACACAATTATAGTGCACAGTAAACTCGCCCGGTGTTAGTGCGCATTCAAATTTGTTCAGTGAAAAACGCTATAAATTACAAGTCAATCCTAAATGCTAAATTATTTACAACAATTAAATATGACACGCCTCTGGTTCGGACCGATAGTGGCACGGCACTGGAATCTGAAATAAACGCCAAAAGGCACGCCAAGGTTAGTATTTTAAAAATATATTTTAAACTACGTACTAGCTTATATGCGTTTGTATTTTACTTGGTTGTATACGATCGATGATGATTGATCAGTGAGACTGCACCCTTACTTAAATTGGTAGAACATGATATTGTAAAAATTTCTCCTATGGGCCGATTAAGCAAACATAGAGAAAGGAAGTAAAAATATCTCTATAAAAGTCACTAGAAATGCATCAAAAATTAGAACATGTTCTAATGCTTGCATTTCGATGCGGCATTAAAACATGCACATGAAAATGCATAGTGTGCAGAGGTGGGTAATAGTAGATTACATACCGAGGCGGAAAGTATTCCATTTCTGTCGAGAGAACTATAGTTTACCGAGAGGCATAGCCTCGAGGTGAACTAGTTCTCGAGACAAATGGAACACTTTTGCCAAGGTTTGCATACAGTTTTATTCACAATCAGCCGTTAAATAAAATAAATAACACAAAACTAATAAAAAATGAATGAAAACCTACTTCCAAAATATTATCGTTTATTTCGGTAAAATATTAACACAATAGTAGGCATTCACAATTGACATACGTATTTAATTTATGATTGTCATTTTATCAAATTAGTTAAAACAAAACACACACAAATTACAGGTTCGGAAAGTGTACTTTACTGACCGTGAGGTTTCATTACATACTCGTTTTTTTAACCATGGAAATCGTTCACTTACCAACCTTTAAGAGGTTCGGAAAAGTGTACGTTACTAACTGAGGGTGAATAAAATGGTTTTCAAAACCTATTTAAAATGGATAATATAAAATACATTCGTTAAATGTATTTAAAATACAAAATGGAAAATGGTTTCTATCAAGCTATTTAAAATACAAAATAGAAAATGGATATTTTAAATAGATTTATAAATAGAAAATAATTAAAAATCATTTTACTTTTTTACAGTATAACAGCCAAAGCCAATGACTAACTTATTTGTTTCAAACATATTGATAATATTACTATACCAAGACTACCAAGATGTTACTTACTGTTTATAGTTTACTGAGAAACAGTTTCTCAAATGATTCATTCTTCATAAATTTGCATTTGGGTCTCATGATCATTCCCTCATACGAAAATAAGCTTTCAACGGGAGCTGAAAAGAAGGAACTTCTTGACACCTTGATATTGATAATGATAAAACATAGTAAAAATTGTATCATTGTTTTGCAGTCCCCGAAGAGTAGTGCTATCAGTGCTGGATTTAGTTAGGCCGGTAGGCTCAGATCTAGGGGCACACAATACAAGGGAGCGCGACCTATTATAGTTATTATATACTAGCTGTTTATACTAATATTTGATTCAATTATAGATGCTATTCCTCAAATTATGTTCGTAAGTGACTTATACAATAAATAGTTCACTGTCATCATAAAGATCAATTTTTTGTGAAAAATTACCGAAAAATTACTACTTTCCTTGTCATTAATAAACAAAAATGATTGGGCCTATTTTAGAAACGTCCACACTTTAAATCCAACCCTGACTACCTATTCTCATCAAATAGGAAGTGTTTATTCGTTAAGATTATAAGCGACTTTCGGCTTAGAACGCGTCGTAGTCTAAGCCAAGTTGCTTATAATCTGAATCAAAATAACCGCTAAAGCTAAGATTTTATAAAGTTGTTATTTGTTAACTGATTACAGGAAGTTGTGCTATTACTTTAACTTCTTTGTTAACACATGCGTTAAGTTCTAAAGACAGAATCTCTAGTTCGTTGAAAAACAATTGTTGAAATTGTTGTTCAAGCATCTTTAGAAATTCATTTAAGACCTTGCACTAATCATATTACGGTCACGTGTTTTAATTTTGAAAAACTTTCCGTTTTAATATGGATATGCAGCAAACTTGCAATTTTATCCCACGCATAGAACACCTTTACAGAACACAACAAAAAACTATGGATGCTATGATCATTGATAAGTTTATTATTAATACTACAGTATACAATACATTTATGATTAATTGTAGAACGAATATAACCGTGAGTTGCACTAGCTACTTCTATGACAGTAGTAACGTAACTGCGTGTACTGTACATGATGTATGATCATTGTTGCCTTTGGTTATACCACACACCATGCATCCGCACAATAAGTAAAAGGTTTTGATGGCTAGAAGACGTGATGGAAATTATGTAGCCGCAAAAGCTTGCACAAACGTTGGTACATCTAGGTCGCCTGTTGGGATGTACCTAGGTAAATGTACCTAGGTACAAGTACCTAGGTAGTTTTTGTGTACCTAAGTACCTAGAAAGGTACTTTTTAATTTATGTACCTTTACCTGTACCTAGGTACTTTTTAGAAAGTACCTTTGTACCTAAGTACCTAATAAAATAGGTACTTTTAAGCGTACATGTATTGCACACTTTATATATTTGTTTCGGATTTAATCACATTTGAAATTACTAAAATCTTTCAAAAATAGTATATGACCTACGCAATTTTTCCTTAATGATACCCGAAGGGTACCGCTAATGTGTATAAAACTTCCTTGTTAAAAGTGCAAATGTAGGCAGTGACAGCACACTTAAAGACAGCCCTCGGATGAATCATTTACAACAATGCAATCGGACTATTAACATGAGTAGCCAGGGTATCAAACCGAATGCGATAAATTTCGAAACGTAATAATTTGTATAAAATAGAAGATGATTTTTAGAGAAAAGAGTTGTGGAGTTCTAGGAAAAAGCAAACAATTATAACTGATTATATAACACAATGACATTATAATAAAATTTATTACGAATCGTATTTCTGCTTATATAAACAATACGTGCTTAATGACTTATTCTAAAAATGACATATTTGAGTTTGTATTGTACTAAATTACATAAACATAGCCGAGAACATAAGTATAACGGGTATAACCAACGGTATAACATAAATGCTGTAAGCACGACCTCAACGAAAAGTAAGGTGTCGTATACGTCGAATAGCAAGTTTTCTCGGATAAGTACAAATGATCGAAACACATTTAAGAAGAAGTAATCCTATTTTTATTATTAAATAATGCACTTCATACAATAAACAACAATAGCATTGCTCAATAAACTGCAATTACAAAAGTTGTATAAATTTTAATATCTTTACTGAGATTCACACCAGCTACTGTGTGTGTCATCAACAGTGATTAATATAGTAGCGTCGTTGATTGATTTCAATCATTTCATGCATTTTATAGCTGTAATTATTTCTATCGTTTTTCAATGAGATCGCACAAATAAGAGTTGGCTTACTAAATTATTGTATTTTCTATGATTATAAATAAGTACCTAAAAAGTACCTGAAATTCTAAGGTACATTTTTTTTGTACCTGTACCTGTACCTAGGTACGTTTGCCAAATCTGTACCTGCACCTGTACTTAGGTACTTTTAAATAAATGTACCTGTACCTGTACCTAGGTACCAAAAATGAGTACCTGTCACAACACTGCCTATGAGTAAGTATTTAAAATAGAAAATGGTTTTAAATTTCAATTTAAAATATAAAAAGGAAAATAGATTTAAGTTAAGTATTTGAAATAGAAAATAGAAAATGGCATTTCCATTTTAAATACCTATTTAAAATGGAAAAATAAATAAATATTCAAAATAGTTACCCACCTCTGATAACCTTTAACGCGCATTTTTTAATGCTGCATGTCAGTTGCAGCATGGAAATGCGTAGATGTGAACCCCGCTTTATTGTTATGTACGTTATAAACAATCCTTAAATATTACAATATTACTCCCTCTAATTACATAAATTTACAGAATAATCAGTTGAACGTAGCCAAAATATAGGGAAAATATGTTTTATATAGTTTATGTTGGTGTTCTGAAATTTTACGTTTCCGTAACTAAATATCCGCCGTTCTTTTATTTCTAAGCATGGTAAGTGTGTTTATTATATTTTTCAATCAATTTTGATTTTGTGATGAAAATAGTTTGAATAAACTTATGTTGTATAGTTATTAGAATTTAGTCTTTTTTTTTAAAATTACGAATTAAATTACCCGTGTTTGTACAATAAGTAAAAGAACACGTTGCCTTAAAACTTTTAATCAGAATGCATGTACTTTTAGCCGCCCAAGAAAGACTCAAAGTCGTCATCAAAACAACCTCAGAAGACCCAAAAGAAGAAAGAAGGGTCTGGAGGTGGTAAAGCTAAAAAGAAGGTGATATCTAAAAATATTGTTATGTTTTTACTTTTTTCTTCCGATTATAGAAGTGGTCTAAAGGAAAAGTTCGTGATAAATTGAACAATCAAGTATTGTTTGACAAAGCAACTTATGAAAAACTTTACAAAGAAGTTCCACAATATAAGTTAATCACACCATCTGTAGTTTCTGAGCGTTTGAAAGTTAGAGGTTCATTGGCAAGACGGGCTTTACATGAATTGCAACAAAAAGGTAATTAAAACTTAATACAACTGTTAATAAATTAACTACTCATGTTTTGCAGGTTTAATTAAACAAGTTGTACAACATCATTCACAATTGATTTATACAAGAACGACTAAAGGAGATGACCAAGCTGCATAATTATTGGCTGTCAAATCAGATTTATAATAAAGTTTAAAAGGAAGAATGATTTTTATTTATTATAATATTCTGTTTGTGATCCTAGAATTTAAGCAACAAACGTTAGAAAGGTGTTTTGACAAAGATCTTATGTCAACATAACATTATTGATGTCAATGTTTGACATCGTATCGAGAATTTTCTACAACTTATGGTATCGATAATTGTTAAGGTATTGTAAGTAATATATAACATCAAATATGAAAAGTTCAAATCCTTACTATTTAGTAATTACCTTTTAGCAGATTTGAGCCTAGTTGTAGCAATTGGTTGTGATTTTTTATTAAATTTAGTAGAAAACGACGATGTTAAAGTTAAATACATGCTTGAAGCTATTGACAAATTTTGAAACTAAGTTTTGTTTAAATACAGATTATAATACATATAAACCTTTCCTGTTAAGTTTAAAAAATTTCAATATAATGACTCCTTAACTAGAAACTATTTTTTTTTGGTGTTTTACTGCAGACGATAATACCACTGCGTGATCAGCATTTTTTGAGAATGCTTAAAAGCATATAAAGAAAACTAAAAGTATCCTTTCTTATTTTTCAAATAGCAAATTATATTTATTTAAACTTTTTGTGCCATTTTTCAAATATACTTTTACATCCAAATTTTTGTCAAGTGTAAATGTACATATTTCATGTTATCGTGGTTTTCCTATTTCATTTGCTAGAGTAGTACCTAATCAGCAAGTAAACGTTTTCTTCATGTTTTAAAATAGATGTATGTACCGGTTATTTAAACAATAACTAAGGGATATCATAGAAATGATATATTTAGATCATTAAAACTATATCCGTAGGATACCTTTCGCTGGCTTTTCAGCTGTTTTAGCTAATGCTTCACGCTTTTGTTTTGTGCTGTAATCTTGATTGTTGCGTACGTAAAAAAAGAATGAAAAAATATTGATTTTCGTATTTTATTATTATTTTTTATTTACATTTATTATTTACATCTACATTTTTTATGGACCCAGGTAGCAACATGACGTTTTTCTAAAGTTATTTTTAAGTCAGTAGGCATGTCATTTTGGAATTAAAAAGATGTCTTAACTATGGTATAAATCACCAGAAATGTCCTAGGTAAAAAGACGTGAGAAGAGACGTCTTATTTTGGTATCACACAATGACGTCTTTTTGTATGTGAATTGAAAATTTAAGTTGTATATATAACAAATAGAGAAAGTAAAAAGTTTATTCAATATAATACAACAAAAAAAACATTCCTGATAGTTACGTCTACGTGTGAGAGCATACTACTACTACTTCATAAATTTAAACACAATTTTTTTACAGCATAATAGTAGTTTATTTATCGAGTTCCTGTGTAAATTGGACGCTTTTTTCCCAAGAGGGCATTTTTAAACCCGAGTGAAACGAGAGTTTAAAAAGTCCTCGAGGGAAAAAAAGGGTTCAATTTAGACAGGAACGAGTTAAATACAACATTTTATTGCTCGAACAGAGACTAGGAGGCCTACAAAGTCTCAAAATCTTTCAAAAATAATTTGACGTTTATGTTGACAAGTGTGTCAAAACTGTCAAAGACGGTTTACAATAGCGAAAAATTAAAATTTATGACAGTTAAGAACAATAAATATATTTAAACAGTATGCAAAAGTAGAAAAGAAATAAATTTTGAATAGTTTTTTGGATAGAGAAATACAACACATTTTGCAAAAACATTTAAAGACCAAATTTAACCATTAGATAATTTTGCTACAACAAAAATATGTATATGTAAGTATGTATAGATATATTAGACAATATAGTAAAATTATTCAAAAGCTGTTCTAAATAAACTTCTAATCTTAAATGACAAAATATTCTCCATTTTCTAAGGTACAAACTTGAACAATTTTTGTGTTTTCAATAAAGTACGCCAATTCAAAGGTAATTCTGAATGCAACCGCTTAAGAAAAAGTAATATTGTAAGGGTGTAAGGTCCTTGTAATTCCTCCACTGTTAACATCCCAAAAATTAAAACACAACACTTGCACAAATTATTGCTTTATTAAGTTTTATACAAAAACGCGTGATACATTTTGTGTAATGAATGTCATCGCTTCTTACACATGCGCGCATTACTTATATTCAGCCAGAGGCGGCGTACCTTAATGGTTTGTTATATCCTCCCCCTTTGCACCACACGTACGTCCCGGGTGTGGGGCAACGGACGTATTGGTACAGCAACTACACGGTGGTTTTACTGTCCTTCGACGGCGACCCTCGGCAGTACTTTTTACCTTTCGCAGAGCGCTTTCGTCAGATTCGATTAGAAAGTCAGTGCAGTCAGCTAAGGGCACTGGGTTGCGTGGTCGTCCGCGTCTTCGTATTGGTTGCGTAGGCCATGGCGGATCTTCATCGGGATCAGCAATGTACGGTGTTAACGCCAAAACGTGATATTTGCCAATAGGATTTACAGTATCTCCAAGCGTTGAGATTTCATATGTGGTGGGTGACACTACTCTATGAATTCGATATGGCCCATCGCGGCGCGGCGCAAATTTAGAAGTTTGAGCTTTGTTAGAATCACTTAAGATATGGGTGTTCACTAGCACTCTATCGTCAGTTTTAAACGTTAAGGATCGGCGATGTGAGTCTTTATATTGTTTTTGGCGGTCTTGAGAAGTTTCATGTTTATCACGTGCCTCACTTAGTGCACTGTTAAGTGTTAGTAGATACGGAGTTATTTGAGTCACAAAAATGTCATTGTTCACAACGAATCGCAAATCACGAGTTACATCATCAGGTGTTCGAAGTTCGCGACCGAAAGTGAGATAAGCAGGTGTGTAACCGGTAGATTCGCATTTTGCCGTGTTCATTGCAAAACCAATAGCTGGCAGCTTATCTATCCAAGAGGTATGGTCAGATCCTGTTAAGATGGCTAGTTGGAACTTCATATCTCTATTTTTGCGTTCCACTGGATTTGATTCCGGATGGTAAACGGGCGTCAGGCTTTGTTGAAAACCTAAGCAGTCCGCAACTTGTTACATTACAGCTCCAACAAACTGCGATCCATTATCACTAATTACACGCCTTGGTACTCCATACCGTAGGATGATTTCGTCAATGAGACATCGGGCACAAGATAATGCAGTAGCGGATTCAAGAGCAAACATTTCAACCCACCTGCTTGCAACATCCTCGACAATGAATATCCAAGAGTAACCATGCGAAGTCTTTGGGAGGGGACCAAACAAGTCCATCGAGAGCACTTCGAATCGCTGCGACTGTATTGGTGTTTGTAGTAAACCGGCTGGCATTAAGTTTTTCGCCTTGAAACGTTGGCAGTCGATACACTTACTGGTGTAATCAGTAATTGCTCTTCTCATGCCTGGCCAGAAATATCTTCGTGCTATGCGCTGATAAGTTCTTTCAGCACCATAATGACCAGACATTTCCGAATCGTGGTATTCACGAAGTATATAAGGTATCCTAGTTTTGGAAACTACTAATTGTGGTTCTTCTTCATCAATCTCTGGAATGTATTTGTACAGCACTCCATTTGACATAACATATCCTCTTTCAGACCATTTCTTTAGGTCAATGTCGGCTTCCGAAGTATCCTCTAAGCAAGAAATAATCTTTTCTATATCAGGATCGTTTATTTGCTCAGTTCTGATCTCGCCCGCAGTAAGCGTAGGGAAGTCGACTGTTAATAGATTGACATCTATTATTTTCTCGGAGTCATCTCGTGGTGGTCGAGATAACGTGTCTGCTATGACATTTTTCTTTCCAGTAATATAATCAATCCGAAGGTCAAAAGACATTAGTTGTAGTGCCCACCTTGCCAAACGCCCCGTGGGAGATTTAAGCGACATAAGCCACTTCAACGCTTGATGATCGGTTTGTACGATTGTGGTGGCACCCTCAAGGTAACCTCGGAACTTTTGAACTGACCAAACAACAGCGAGTGCTTCACGTTCGGTTGTATTATAACTACACTTTGCTGAATTCAGTAACCTAGACGCGTATTCCACTGGTCGTTCATCTTCGCCTTCCCCCTGGAGTAGACATGCTCCAAGAGCGTAGTTACTTGCGTCTGTTCTTAATATATAATGGAGTCGATTGTCAGCTTTCCGGAGAATTGGAGCTGTACATAACAAATTCTTCCATTTGGTAAAAGCTTCGGTTTGCTCAGGTCCCCATGACCATTTGATGTTTTTCTTTGTCATGGTGGACAGCGGTTTTGCTACTAGCGAAAAATTCTCTATAAACCGTCAAAACCATGAGCAGGTTTGTAGAAAACTGATAAGTTCTTTCACGTTGTTCGGTGGCGACATGTGTAGTATAGCTGCCACTTTGTCTTCGTTTGGCCGTACACCTTGCGGAGAAAGTATGTGTCCCAAATAGTGTACTTCCTGACAACAGAATGAGCACTTCTTTCTGTTACGAGTTAACTTAAACAGATCAAGTCGTTCAAACGTCCTTCTTAAATCTTCTAAGTGTTCCGAAAATGTGGTAGAAATTACGATCAGATCGTCCAAGTAGGCAAGTAGAAGGATGTCTTGCAACCCAGATCGAAATCTGTCCATTAGTCTCTGGAACGTTGATGGGGCATTCCGAAGACCAAAAGGCATACGTAAGTATCTGTACGTATCAAACGGAGTGACAAACGCAGTTTTGTCTCTATCTGATGATTTAACATTTACTAGATGATACCCGCTTTTTAGGTCCAACGTAGTCATGTAATTGGTTTTCTTCGCTGCATGGAGGATATCATCGATACGTGGAATTGGGTACCTATCTGCGCGCGTAATGGCATTCAAAGCTCTGTAATCAACTGTTAGTCGGACGCCATCATTTCTTTTTGGAACCAGGACAACTGGCGCAGCATACGGCGATTCACATTCTTCAATGTATCCATCTTGGAGAAGTTTGTCTAATTCTTGACGTAAAAGTTCCTTTTTAGTCTCAGACATTCTATATGGAGGCACTGCAATCGGAGTTTCATCCAATAAGACAATTGAGTGCTCTGCGTAGGGTGTCGCTTCGTTGTGTCGTTCAAAGTTCGAACGAAATTCGACCAAAAGGCAGTCTAACTGTTTTCGTTCTTCTGGGGTTAGGTTAACTCCTTCGTCACTTCTCAGAGATATGTCATTAGACTGTACTTCGTTTAAGAAGCATGAGATGTCTTCCGCAAAAGCAAACGTATCTTGCGGATTTTCCCCAAAATAATATTCGTTATTTGGTATGTCTAGGATTATGTTGGCATCTCGAATAAAATCGATTCCTAGTCATGTACGACTGTTTACATGATCAGGCACAGAAACAAAACGTGTTAAAATTGTCTTGTGTTGCAGTGTAACATCTACGTCGAAGATACATGCTTCGACGTCTCTTTTAGCTCCATCGGCCAATGTCATAACTAAATTTTCTTTGGTGTATGGGATACCATCCTGTACTAATAACTTTGCTAACGACGAGCCAGCAAGCGTTGTTTTAGATCCTGTGTCTACCAAAGCACACCCTTGGTGATTATTTATCGTTAAACAAACAAGCGGTCTATTTGAATGATTATTATCAATGCTGTTATACATAAATTCGTTAATCGTCGTTTTTGGCTTGCACTTTGGGCAGTTGCTTTTAATATAACCAACCGTGCCACAACCATAACATGTAATTCCGGAGCTAGTCAGAGGAGATGTGTCGTTTGGCTTATTTTTCGAAATGTGTAGTGCAGACGGGGTATTTGAGAACACATTTCCATTAGTTTTAGTTTTAATCAGTTTTCTACATTCGTCTTTTACATGTTCAGGATTTTTACAGTACGAACATAGTTTCTTTGAAAAATCTTTACACTCATTTGTATTCACGTTAACCGTAAAATCAAATGTTTCCTCGGCCATCCGCGCTTTAGCCAAGAGTTGCTGGAATGTAGTAACTGAATCGCGTGGAATTTTCTCACGAATTTTGTAATTTAGTAAACCGTAAACCATGTCAATTTGCGTTGCTTCCGTCAACGTATCCGTTGGTAATTGAGCTAAGATCGATCGAGCTTTACAAATGAAAACATCGGTTTTCGTTTTTAAATCTTGTTCTTGCGCAAACAATTCCCGGTAAACCCGATATGGTGGTTTAGCTGGACCGAATGTTGATTTCAGCAAATCAATAGCGTTTTCCCAACTATCGAGGGTTGACTTCACTCCCTGGTACCACTTTGCTGCAAAACCGTCGAGTAACATAGGAAGTCCTTTGAGCGCGTTATCGTCAGATATTCCCGTGCAATCTTTATAAATTTGAATAGCGTCTGTAAATGCATTAACGTCAATATTTGATGAACCGTTAAATCTCGAATTACACTTCGCGAAACTACCGCATAAACCACGCACGACCGAATCACCTTGGGGTGGCGCTGACGCAACTGTTAAGTGCGATAAGAGTTCCTTAAATTGTTCATTTGTAAGCGTTACCGACATGGTGGTTTCCGAATTTTCACTTTTGGACGAAAGTAAAAAGTACGAATGTTGACCTTCCACGGTGTAAAATATTAATAATAACTTACAAAAGTTCCTCGTAGGTGAAGAATCTTCTCTAAGCTGCTGCAGGATAAATGCAAATTTTGGAAAGTAAGCAGTGAATGCAAAAACGAACCCAATAACGTCCTACACCTGTAGAAGCAGTTTTTGGTGCGAAACACTGTCACTTTTAGAATCTTTACGATCACGTGCACTTGTGTGTTAAAACAATTAAGACATTAAATTTTAGAGGTTCCACGTCCAGGGCGCCAATTTGTAAGGGTGTAAGGTCCTTGTAATTCCTCCACTGTTAACATCCCAAAAATTAAAACAACACTTGCACAAATTATTGCTTTATTAAGTTTTATACAAAAACGCGTGATACATTTTGTGTAATGAATGTCATCGCTTCTTACACATGCGCGCATTACTTATATTCAGCCAGAGGCGGCGTACCTTAATGGTTTGTTACAATATCAAATTTTGTCGCATATTAGAATTTGTTGAACTTAATTGTTTGTAGGTGCTAGTATATCACAAAATGTAGAGGTATCACAAATAGTCAAAATGTTTTGTTGTAGACTGGCAAACTTACTATTACAAAAATTACAGAAAGTAGAAGAATTAAAACTGCGACACCTTTGTTTATTATTAAAATTATCATAGAAACGTTTAATTCAACTGTTAATTCTTCTTCTATGCTGCCTTTTACTTCTTTTTTCTTCACATTTTTCTTTTTCAATTGTTCAGGAGCGTGCTTAAGCCAGTATGGCATTTTCGGATTCTATAACCCAACAAACAAAAGGATGTCCCGGGGACATGATGTTGCGGATCACTGAATGTCTCAAAGGTATCCCATTTTGGTTCTGTGTACGTCCCAGGGACATTCATGGGACGTTCTTTTGTCACAAGTGTGTGCATCCCTACGATGTCCTTATATGACATCCTTGCGTATCCGCAACGGGACGTTCCTTTTAGATGGCTGTAGGATATGTACTATATATGTATATTATATTTTTATCAAGAAAAGTACCATTTCCAGTTAAAGTACATCTACTTTGTGGTTTTTTCTATTGTTTTTTTTATTCAGTAAGAAGACTTAACGTACTGCTCTGCGACTTGACGTAATGGATAAAAATAACTTTATCAAATAAAATACAAATTGTTATTACATAAAACTATATTTTTAAATAATAATCCAAGTTATATTCAAATAAAATAAATTTAGATTATTTCATTTTTTTATCTTCTCGGTTCCGGCGTTCATTGGCCCTCATTAGCGAGTTTTTTATACTTTCTTCCCGATTTTTTTAAGTGGCGCCTGAAACAATGCAACTACATAAGAGATAGTAATCGTCATGTAGAGTCGATAAAAAAGTTAATACAAAAAGCTTATTTTGGTATTTCTATGTCATCAAAATTTACATTTTTCTAAATTAAAGAATTGATAAAGTGATACTCCTTTTGTAGAATTATTGATTGATCTTTTTGACGATTCTATTATTGATTAAATCATAAGAGATGATCGATTATAACCAGTTAAAAATTGTTTAAATCGTTTTTTAAAAAAAAATTTGTAAACGCGTCAGTTTTGCAAATTCATTAAGAATTTTTATACGTTTCGCATTTACATTTCCTCAGAGGAATGTGGTAAAAACAAAATTATTTCTCGACGTATTTTTAACTACCTAACTAATTATTGTGGACATAATACAATACGAGAAATACGCACACTTATCATAACTATGAATACCAAAAACGCGATAACGTTATAGTTTCTTAGTTAGATTAGCGATTTTGTGCCTTATCGGTCATGTTGTAATTTTTGGATGACTTATTGCGAATCGCGACGATAAAAGTCGTGAGATAACGTCACACTTTTAAACCTTTAATACAAAGAAAACATTTTTTAAATAATTTTTTGAGTAAAAAACATAAAATAAATATTTTTAATTCACCGCATAGGTATGCGCGCAAGATGGGGTTTTAAATCACCATTATTAATAATTGTGATCTTTTAATTTTAATAAACTTTTATTAATTTTTAGTAATTCAAAATAATAATTATAAATGATGATTTTTATATATACATTATAAATAAACACAAGGTACCAAAAACTTACCAAATAAATTTGATTATGCACTAAAACACCCAAAAAACGTTAGATATAAAAAGTACAGATAAATAAAGTAGTCAGAACACCAACAAAAACAGATACAGAGTGCAAACAGAGTGTACCACTTTGATATACTAAAGGAGCGTACGGGTGTTGAGTAGGCACCAGAGAACAAGAAGGAAAGTGGGCACGCGCACTAAGTTTGCATTTGATTTTTCCCGCATAGGACATCCCATCGTACGTTCTTCATTGACATCCTGAGGACGTCCTATTAAAGACATCCTATACAGGTCCGTTTTATAGCCCGGGATGTAAAGACATCATTTGGACATAAAACGAACGTCCCTGGGACGTCGTGTCTTTACTGGGAAGGCAATCCAACACCATAACTTACTGCTGTCAAACTGCCCTACAGAGCACATATTATTTTTTCCTAATCTTAAATTTATTAATAAGGTAATCTAGCACATTGTCAGTTATGTCATAGATTTTACTGTCAAAATCAATTGTATGACATATATATTATAATCCACTGCATTACCATATTACCAGAGCTGGGCAGTAGTTAACTACAAAGTAGTTAAGCTACTAATCTAACTACTTTATTGTTGACGATAGTTGTATTCTATATATTCAAGTTACTTTAATTTAATAATGTAACTGTAGTTGGAATAAATTACTTTTTTCGTGTAATCGTATTTAAAAAGTAGTTAGCTAGCCTATTTTAACTACAAAAATAGTTAAACTACTTTGTTAATAGCTTAACTACTTTACTAGTAATTAAACTACTTTATTAGCGGCTTCAATTACATGCAATATGGCTACAATTATTCAGCTTGAATTGCAGTTTCGCAGGTTAAAACATGTCCTTTGTGGTGGTTACGAACAGTTACAAAAATACAGTTAGTAACTTTATAAAAACGCAAAACTACAGTTGGCAGAAGTGCATACGAAAATTCCAATATAAGCGATAGAAGAGGTGAACTCGCTCTCATTCATCGTGTTCGTCGAGTAAACTATAAACTTTAAGTAATTCGTATATCACTGTTAATGTTATTTGTGTTTGTTGTATTTTGTTATTTATTAATATAAGTTTGATTCCACGGGTATAAACTATTTTGTTATTGTGGATCGGTATTACCTGTATATATATATATACCAAGTTATCCATAATTGGTGACCAACGACGCGAACCACGTGGAGCAACAAAAAAAAAGCACGCCGTAAAGATATCCATAGGCATCGGCACGTTGAACAAACATAGCAGAGGAAAACTTAAAGCCACAGGAAGAAATATGCAGAGTTTCATTAAAAATACCCGAATTTTGGAAGGAACAGCCGCAATTTTGGTTTCATCGGCTGGAAGCACAGTTTAGAAGTGTTGGTATCAAACAAGACGCTACGATGTTTGATTACACAATCGCCGCGTTAAATTGTGACACCATAGCAGAGGTATACGATTTATTGTCATCTCCACCAGAAACGGAAAAGTACAAAACTTTAAAAGAAAGACTGATACAATCATATTCAGATTCCGAGACGAAGAAAATTCAAAAACTGCTAAGCGGAATGGCCTTAGGCGATGATAAGCCGTCACAATTATTGCATAAAATGCAGATGCTGAATAATAATCAAATTAAGCCAAAAATACTAAAAACATTATGGCTAGATCACTTACCAGCAAGCATTAGGGCAGTCCTGACAGTCAGTAACGAAGAACTTAGCATAGTAGCAAGCATGGCTGACAAAATTTATGAAACAGTCCACCATGTAAACGCAGTATCGACTTCAAACGACAACAAAATGGAGGATAAAATACAAAGTCTTTGTCTTCAGATCGAAAGCTTGACAAAAGAAGTTCAAAACTTGAAGAATGGAAGTACAAGTAAGAATCATTACCGAACAAGATCAAGATCCCGATCGAATACAAGAAATAAAAATTACTGCTGGTACCACAATAGATTTGGAGACTGTTCAACCAAGTGTACCCAACCCTGTTCCTTTTCGAAACAGGAAAACTAGAAAGGGGGAAGACGGTAGCGACAATCGGACCCCTTGATGTACCACGTCGCTTGTTTGTTATAGACCAGGAGACTAAAATCAAGTTTTTAATTGACACTGGAGCTGACATTAGCTTATTACCGCAACACTTATTTAAAGGTAAATTTAGCAATAACTTAACACTATATGCAGCAGATGGTTCACCGATTTCTACATACGGTATAAAAACTTTACCATTGAATTTGGGTTTGCGAAGACAGTTCATGTGGAACTTTGTTATAGCAAAAGTAACACATGCTATTCTTGGTGCAGATTTTCTTCACCATTTCAAGTTACTGCCCGATGTAGCAAATCAAAAGTTAATCGACTCCACAACTTCACTAACAAGCAACTGTACAAGCAAAATATGCAGTATAATGGAAGTGCAAACTACACCAGATCTCGATCCATATTGGTCTATTGTAAATAAGTATCCTAATCTGATACGACCAACACTCACGACGATGAAAGAGGAAACCGAAGTTTTTCACCACATTGAAACAAAGGGTCAACCAGTATATGCAAGACCAAGACGCTTACCTGCTGACAAACTTGCCGCAGCTAAAAAGGAATTTAAAGTTCTTGTAGAGAATGTAGTAAGACCATCATCATCCAACTGGTCGAGCCCACTGCACATGGTACAAAAGCAAGCTGGAGGCCTTGTGGAGATTATCGGAAGTTAAATGGCATCACAAAGCCAGATCGGTACCCAATCCCTTACATCCAGGACTTCTCACAACATCTCGAAGGAAAAACAATATTTACCAAGATCGATCTAGCAAAAGCATTCCATCAGATTCCTATGCACCCGGACCATATTGCAAAAACTGCTGTAACAACACCATTTGGCTTAATTGAATATATAAAAATGCCATTTGGACTCCGGAATGCAGCACAAACGTTACAAAGATACTTGGATAAAATCTTCCAAGACTTTGATTTTGTGTACATCTATGTAGATGACATTCTGATAGCATCAGATTCTGAAGAAGAACACATAAAACACGTGGAAACAACTTTAGCAAGACTCAACGAGCATGGGATTGTGATCAACACGAATAAGTGCATATTGGGAGCAAGTGAAGTTGAATTTTTAGGAGTATCGGTATCAGCGAAAGGAATCAAACCCATAGCTTCGAAAGTAGCAGCAATTAGACAATTTCCAATGCCTACTACAGTTAAACAACTAAGAAGGTTTTTGGGGATGGTCAATTTCTATCGTCGCTGGATTCCCAGAGCTGCAGACATTCAACAACTATTGACAGATTTGTTAACGAACTGTAAATCAAAACAGGAAGTGATTCGATACACCGATGCAGCAACAGAGGCATTCAGTAACATCAAAGAAGCATTAGCATCAACCACAGAATTAGTGTACCCATGTAACAATTCACCCTTAAGTTTGTACAGCGATGCATCTGATGTAACTATTGGTGCCGTTCTACAACAATGAACAACAGATGGTGTCCAGCCAATTTCTTTTTTCTCAAGAAAACTTACAGAAACCGAACAAAAGTATAGCACTTATGATAGGGAGCTGCTGGCCATACATGCAAGTGTTCGACATTTTAGACACTTCCTGGAAGGAAAAGAATTCACTATATGGACTGACCACAAACCGCTAATTTACATGTTTACGCAGAAACAAGAGAAATTGTCGCCAAGACAAGAACGTCAGTTAGACTTCATTAGCCAGTTCTCAACTGAAATCAAACATGTGAAAGGTGTAAACAACGTTGTAGCCGATTCGTTATCAAGGATCGACATAAATGTGATCAATAACGACATCGATTTTACACAAGTAGCAAAAAGTCAACAGACAGATGAAGAGTTACAAGGTATGTCTTACTAAAATTTCAACCCCTTAGGAAAAAGTATAAATGAAATACCCAAAAGCCCGATGCCCTAAAAAAAACGAGAAATTCCCGCGTTCGAAATTTTTCTTTCAGATTCCTTTAATCTTTTTTTCTTTCAGATTTCATTTCATTTATACTTCGTCCTAAGGGGTTGAAATTTTAGTATGACATGCTTATTATCACGTATAAACACCCTCTAAAATATGGTTAAGATATCTCGTTTAGTTTTGAAATAATTAATTTTTTTTGTATTTCAAACGCGGGACTCGGCAATGTATGGACGCCTGGAAGATAGCGGTATATATATATATATATATATATAAATCCGTCTATCTAAATGGCGACAATACATAAAAAAGTTTTTTGGCGTCCACCGCTTCCCGTTGTGATAGAAACAATCTGATTAGTGTATATAAACTTTTTTTGTTATATTATGAATCAATTAGCAATAAGAACTGTAAAAATGTAAATAATAAAAAAGTTTAAATACGTTGCAATTTGGCGACCTTTTATAAATGAATCAAATGGCGTCCAATATACGATTATGAATATTTTACTACAAACTGGCGACCAATATACAGATCACTTTCATATATCCGTTAAATGACATCCAAGCAATGTTGCCAGTTGTTGCAACCAGTATTAGATTACAACCTTGAACCTCGATTATCTTTATAGCAGTTCAACAAACATGCTATGTAAATAAAATTTAACCGTTATAGAAATTTGATCTTTTTTGTTACTTCCTTGAAACAATTATTGTACTTCTGCTAAACTTAACCTAATTATGTTTTTGTCATCTGTTCGTAAATATTTTTAAAATTTTGGTTAGAGCATAAAACGAAATTTTAACTAAGAATTGTATTTCTTGCAAATATGTAATGTGCAGTAATTAAGAAACAGAATAAATTATTTATTCAGAATAAAAACATTGTAAAACAACTCAAAAGACATATGACAGTATAAGCAACAAAATGGAAATCAGTTAACTAGAAAAGTGTTGAATTTTTGTCATTGGTTTAATGCACATATACGTATTAAATGTTTATATTTAAATTTATGTGCAGGTTTTTCTTAATTACGCAATTTGTTTTCGAATAGTAACGTAGATTAAAATTAATTAAATCAAGAATCATCAATACATAAAAACACTAACTGATACAAGTTTATAAAAGAGAGTAAGTTTTAGTAGATTTTTTAGAAAAATAGAAAAGAAGAAGAAGAAGATTACTAATTTAGCCATTTTGTAAACTACGCAGTGATTATGTAAGCTTAAATAAATAAAAAAAAAATGCAAAATACTGCTTTGAAAAGTAAAATGTGTGTTATCTTAGCATATGGAACTATAGAATAGCTTGCCACTAGTCACTACCACATTAACGGCACAGTTCTATACCGTGACTACCACAAAAATGGAAAACAAGTATTTAGCTGTTACGTGATTACAACTATTTTATCACTTATAAAATATCTTAACAGTCACTTAAAATTCACGTGGCTGCTAAATAGCAGCGTGGTGTCTTCTAGCGGAGATGTATTTATGTATCTGTTTCATTTTTATATGTTGTATACTTTCTCATCTCTTTATTTTATAAATGGTACAACTAAATTTACTTTGGTCAAGATGTTTTTAGGTTCTATAAAGTAGATGTATATAATGAATTTGAACAATATTTACTAAGAGCAAAATTCCGACAAATGCAAATTTACTGTTAAATGTAAAAGTTATAGATCGAGATATCACTATGCAGCATCAAATTTTTTTTAGAAAAACAAAATTAATTAGTACATACGTTAATGTAAATATGGTGCACGTACCTGTACCTAATATGTGCGTACATTGTACGTACATTAATGTACAAGGATTTTTGATTATAAACATTTTGATGGTAGTGCTGTTTTAGGTATCTTTCAATCTTCAGTGTGGTTTTAAAGTGTACAATTAAAAGCAACTAATAAAAGATATTTATTAGAACATTTATATAATATGTAAAAATATTAAGTCGTCGTGACATACTTAGTAAGGCATCTGCTTACTACGCCAACAAGAGTTCAAATCCTAGTCGCGTGAAAGTTTTTTTTGTTATTACATATTATGTACAAAACAGTGACAATTAGATGTACAATGTACGTACACTAGGCGTAGTGGTAAAGATGGCATGACTGTTCGTACTAATTTTTTCTCAATTATTAGTAACATCATACTACTACAACTAGTTTATATTTTACTATCAATTACATTTCATAACGTATTCTTATTCAGCTTACACATTTTCAATTTTCTAAATTACTTATGTGCTTGATGTGATCAATGTTGTTATTTATGCACATATCAAATCTCCGTCTAATGTTCTTAAAAATATTTTGCAGTTGTTATGAAGTGATATCTGCTTCATTATTAAAGGAAGTCAAATTTAATATTTTATCATTTCTGAAATTATCGTTAAACCAATAACAGTAGTTTAGTCACTTGTCGTAATCAAGTGTAAGCAACTGTAATGTTGTATGGATGCAACAGCAAATTATTTTTTAGAGCTTTACATGTTCTGTAACTTAAACCTAATATATTAATTATATAAAATTCTTAGTTAAATTTTTGAAAGTACACACTTGTTTGTTGCGACAACTATTTTAACCCGGCGTCGGTCGGGTGGTCAAAAGTTACTTAAGCGGTCAGATGGGGTCTAGCGGACCCCAATGTTTGTAAGTCATAATTTGGGACAAAATAAACTTTTAGGCATTATTTGACTAAAATTATTTGTTTTGGCCTCATTTGGATTGAACAAATACGCAACTAAACTTAGATGGTCTTTTTTTGAAAAAATATATTTTATTAAAACACTAGAAATTTGGAGTCTTAAATGTTTTAATATTTAAAAAAAATCACAGTATTTTTAAAGTATGCTAAAAACGTGTTTTAAACAACTTTTTGACTTGAAAAAACTTGGAACAAAACATAAAAAATACAAGAAACAGATAGGTCAATCATAAGTTCAAAAATAAGGGCACACAATCTGGTTAAATATAGACGTGCTTTTTTTAAATATAAATCTTATGAAACGCCAATTTAAAATAAATTACAAAACAGAAACTAAAAAATAACACTCTCTAAAACATTGGCAAGAAAAATAAGAATAACATAACATGAAGTATAAGAAAATTGACCGAATAGGTACACGCTCGTACTACATTATACAGCATCGAATGTATGAGCACAGGACTCGCATTGCATAACAGCATGGTCTAAACAAAGAAAAATATTACATTTATGGCAAGAGTATTGTGTTTTTTTATCCATCCTTCGAGAGCAAATACCACATCGACCACGAACACCAGCTGGTTTTTTATTTGGGGGTTGTTCCGACTGCAAATATGCTGCTAATTTTTTCTCTCAAAACTCGTTTCATCCTGGGATTGTTTTTTCTAGGTTGTGCATATTCTTTGACTAAGGCCAACCCTAAATCTTTTAAATGATTTCTTCTTTTCATTTTCTGATCGCCGGTATTAAACTTATACAAAACTTGTGAGTTAATGCCAGCAGTGTTCAGCAGACAAAACATAATTGTTAGGGGCCATCTTCTGCTGTTGCGACCTACGTTATAGGATGCAGATAATTTATCTGTTACATCAACCCCAGACTTTGTTGAATTATAAAAGCTTATAATTTCAGGAAGCATCTTCTCGCCGGAATCTTCACTAATTGTATCATCATGATGTAACAATGAAAGAAGTAAAACATTCTTGCCTTTCTTAGGCATATATGACAAGATAGTTATGTTTTTTTGAAAACCAAATAAACTGGAAGGCACTGACCTGTTTTTAGTTGAGAGAAATTGTGAAAGAATTTGTCGCTTGTTTTTTCTTAGAGTACCGACGGATGTAAGTTTATGATTATTGTAGAGTTCCTGGATGAGGTCATAACTTGTGTACCAATTATCAAAGGTAACATTTCGGTTAGTCCCTGAAATTGGTGCACTATTCTAAGAGTTGTTTTTTGGAGTGTTACTCATTTGAAATGGCCCATCAGGCTGCTTTTCTGTATATACCTCCATATTCAAAGTATAAAATGTTTTAGCATCAACCAAAGCTTGTATTTTTATGCCGTATTTCACCGGCTTGTTTGGAATGTATTGCCGAAAGGAACATCTCCCTCGGAACGACTCAAGCTTTTCGTCTAAGGTTAGATACTCATTTGGAGTATATGCAGATTGACAATTGTCGACAAACTTGTCAAAGATTGCTCTTATTGGAGCAAGTTTGTCTATTGTCAGTCTTTCCGCTCTGTTTTCGACGTTATCAAATCATAGACAAGTTATCAAAAACATGAATCTTTTGGCCGACATGGTTGCGGGAAATATATTTATGCCAGTACCATCAGTTTTCCAAAAATCTTCTAAATTCCTGTGGTTTGCCCTGAACACGCCTGCAAGGTAAAGTAATCCAAATACCGCTTTAATTTCCACTTCATTTGCATCATTGCAAAAATCCTTATGTTTGTAATTTACGGCTTTTTGTCTTATTTTTATTGTAGTGTATTTTGCTATGTCTGAAATTATGTCATTATCAATAAATGATAGCCAGCAATCAAGAGGTCTTTTCAAATCTCGTGCACTTCGCTTAACTTCTGGTAAATGCGTTATTATATTTTCCGCCCTGGTCCAAACCCGCTTATCACTATATGTTTTCAACCATTTCCTGCCGTCCTTACCTTTATAATGTGTACTAGTACTTGTATCTAATTCATCCTCGTCTGAACTGTCTTCCTCTTCCAGAATGTTTCCCTCAGCATCGTCAACTTTATGTTCGTAATCTGCGCTTGTGATATTGTCCTGTAGTTCTTCAGCCTCCTGAGAGTCTTCAATACTAATTTCACTTCCACTGTCTGAATCTATGAAATGTTCTTCTTTTTTATTGATTCCTTTCCAGAAGTTTAATAGACGTTCTTGCTCTTTTTCATAATAACCAGATGCCATGACAGCTAAAATTTGTTTATTTTTGTAACAAAAATCAAAGAAATAAACCAAAATTATTTACCTTCAAGTATCTCACAAAATGTCGCGTGAATAGTTGGGTGGGGTTTGTCAGACCCCAAGCAAAATTGCAGCGGTATAGATTCCTCACACTCACAACAACGACTAAAAATCGTGCTGCACGCGACAGCATAACATTTGAGCGGAGGGTATTGCAACGGCTGGCTGCGCAAGCGTATCGAGAAAAAAATACGGCGCTCTAGATCTGCATGGGGTCTACAAGACCCCACCCGACCGATGCCAGGTTAAAGGCTCCGCACATGCTTGCTAGGATTATCGTAATCAAATTGATTTGCAAATAATTTCTTCCTCGGAGTAGTTACTGCAAAGTTTATAACAAATAAATTACATTTATTATATAGAGTGCTGTAAGTTAACAAAATAATCAAACACAAAATACCCAATGTTATGTATATGTTTATTTCACTCTGTTTAATTTATTCATAATGTCTAGGATACGAAATATGTAAACATACACATAACAATCAGAGCCTTATGAGACGGCGTTATGAATTTAGAGGACGTTATAAATTCATAACGCACTCTCATAATGCCCTCTTTAGATTTTGATGGTAACAAGTTCTCTATTTCTTCTTATATACTTGTAATAGAAACTTCTTACTGGATAATTACGCTCATTGAACAACATACATCCTTCGGGCCAGAGACCCTTGTGCTGCATCCAGTTGCACTCTGGGTGTAACCATCGTAATAACGCGATTGGTACACAATTGGCTATTACGAATCTTGTATCTTAGGCGTTATGAGTAAGTTATAACAAAGTGAAAAATAAAATAATGAATACCGACGTTATATGAATTATGTCACTATCTGGTGGCTTTAATCTAAAATGTCTTGTGAAAATCACTTATGAAAGTGGCTCTAACGTTACAACGACAACCTACCATTCTAAAGTGAAACTGCTTTTTAGGTATATTTTAAGTTCATTTCTACTTCAAAGTGGTTGTTACTTTAAGGTATGATTTTAGTGATTCGATTTAGTGGCCGCCACTTCAATTTTCCACTTTAAAGTTAAGAAACCTGAAAGAGATTTTACTTAGTAAAAATAACGTTGATAAAACTTTACTTTTTATCACAAAGCTGCAGAACTACAAAGTGGTTAAAAAAGATGAATGCACGTAATTTTCACTATAAATTAATAGAATAAAGTTATAATTACCCGTAAATTTCATATAAAGTGTTAAATACGTAATAATCAATAAACTCAACTGACATGAATTATTTTGGATGCTAGTTGGGAAGAAAACATACTTTTTTAGTTTTGTATTTGTATTTTTCATTGTTTTAACAGAACGTATTTGTTACTTTTGCACGGTTAAGGCTTGGATTCTACTGTAGTACTAATTTATTTTTATTACAATTTTTTATTCTGGATAAATCACGTGTTGCCGCAGTGCATCTTTAGAGCCTAGAATAACCAGTTTATTCCAGGCTCTAAAGAGGTACACTACAACATGTGACAAAAGCTCAGCTTCTATGATAACGACAACACGGGATTTATCTATAATGGAAAACTGCAAAATGAATGCAACTCGTGGAAATCTGGATTCTACTACGATTTATTTATATAATATATCTCAGATTGGTAAAGCAAAATAGTTAATAATAATGTTTCTGAGTACCTTTGTTAAATGAGCATTTAAAGAAGACATGTTTATAGGTTTCTGCAATCAAACTTAGCTAATTAATTTTAAAGAAGGAAAAAAAACATTTATGGTCAACCAAATTGTGGTCATCTGTGTCTCCTACCACAAGACTAAAATGGAAAAACATATTAAAAAATTATTATTTTGGCTCACAAAGAGAAACTAGAACTAAACTTGATGATTCAGAAATAGTCTAATCGCAAGCCACATCTTTAAATAAATTGTTGTTTCATTTTTTCGAAAACTATTACTTTGCAGATTTTATATATTACAATGATAAAAATTGTTTATTTTTAAATCCTTTATTGATTTTCTTTTATCCGCCGTATTGACGTTATGATAGTAACCCACTGAATTTAGTAAATACTAAATAAACTAAATAAAGCTATGTTTCAATTAATTGTAAAATGTTGAATTTGTTACTTGTTAGTTTTAAATTTGATGTCGTTTTTAGTAGGTAAAAAAAAATTCTGGGCAACGTTAAAAATTATAGTTGTATAGGTGTAAATTTGTTTTTTCCTGATTTTTTGTACTTTCCGTGATAACTACAAACAAACGAAGTTTACTAGTTATATCTACATCAGTAGTTTTAATAATACAGATGTATTATGTAAAGATAATAGATATTTATTAAACTAAAAAAGTATTTTATTGTTTAACAATATTTAAAATAGTATTCTCCGGAATAGTTATTAAAATTAGAAATATATTATAATTCGAAAAATTTTTATACTTCCGAAAAATTCTCAAAAAACGCAAAGAAATTATTCTGAACTAATCGACAGACATAAGATTACGTAAGAATAAAATATAGTTTAACCAAATCAGCAAACCACAACTCTGACAACTAAAAAATATGCGTGGTCGTATCATATGTACCGAATAATGTTGACAGTTACTCTGCACTACCTTGAACTACGATATCGCTAATGTATGATTTAATTATCTTTGTTACATGTGCGTTTTTCAAGTATGTTTTGCATTTCAACTTAAATTTTAAGCAGACTTAGTTTCGTTATAATTTTATTAATTCTATGTGCCTTGATTATTAACTTTTAAAAATTCTTAATTAGATTTTGGTTGATTTTTTAAGTTAATTCTTTTATTTCACGCTTAGACAAAGCTTTTTACAGAAATTTGACAAAACATTAGCAACATTGACACATCTGTACTGTAAAGGCGCTTATAACTTAGTAATAATAATGTTCATATAAAAAAATTAAAACAAATTGTGACTTTTGATTAAGAAATCGTAATTAATTTTTTTTTAGTAAAAAACACTACATCTATATCGTATACTATAAATATGCAATTTTTTATTAAAATACATTTTTGACAAAAATATGTGGTCAAACAGCGTTTCACTTGCATCGTCTACCGAACCGCAAGTGAACAGAATGCGTATTCCAACGATCTTACGATGGTTGGAAACGTATTTTTGTACAACTAAATACACGGTTTTCTCGGTTATTCGATAGCTAACTCAAAAAAAAAAACGTAAAATACAACATAAGGTAATTATGCATTCCTAATCAATTCAATATGAGAGTCGCAATGTGACAGTTTCCCAATTCTTTTATACCAAGTAGTGTATACAGTAGTTTTAAAGAATTTGTAGAAGTTAAATAAAAATTTGTTAACACTTGACAATGTTACTTCTTATATAAAACAAGGCATTTTAATTACTTTAGAAGAAACGCTAGTACAATAAAAATAAAAAAAAATAATTACGTAATTAATCATATCACCGATAAAATTAAAGTATAATATGATAAAATTACGCAAAGTAGCTATATGCATAAGTTGCAAACAGATTCTTTTAATACATTTTCTTGGTCATGTATAAAAAGTACACCTATATGTTCTTTTTTTTTGTTACAGAATGTTTAAAATTGTATGAGAAATTAGAATTAACCCTTTATATTAATTATAATCAAGAACCACTTAGAGTAAATTAGCATATGTAATATTGACTTTGATTTTGCAAGGCTTCGTCGTTTCGGACGTTTTACTGTAGTTTAAGTCTTGGTAATTACTTGTAAAAACTACATTAATGTTTGTTATAAACTAGAAGGATAAACTGGAATAATGCATATGACCTAATCATTAATCTGGCCCTGGCGTCTATAACGTAATATTTAATTATACATATTCATTTTTATATCAACATGGCATCCTGCTACGTTGCCACATCGAGGTCGCCATATTGATACGGAAATGTATTTAAAAAAATATATTCGTACAATATACAATTATGTATGGTGACAGTAGCGCTCGTAGTGAAAATTTTTTGAACTAAATTATTCAATTTTCTGACACGTTTACGTTTTTTGGCGTCCCTCCAAATCTTTGTCTGTAGGTAGTAGGGGTCTACCGCAACACTTTTATAAGGGAATCCAAAGTGGCGTCCATATACGGACGCCAATTTACCATGGACGCCAAATTGATGATGATTTTGTAGTGGCTGGACGCCACGTTGATAGACGGATATATATATATATATATATATACATGCCCTACGTTCAACACGAAGCCCAGTACATACTACAGGTGACCAGAAGCCCAGGCTTGGAGGGGAAATTATACGCAGCATGTACTTTTTATTAGATTAGCAGTTTTAGTTCTGCGGTCTTTGAGAAGCCCAGCGTTGTTGTCACGTTGAGGTATTGCTTTCATACAACTTTGTATGAATTATTTCATTCATAGTGTTGTCGGTTAATGTGTATACGTACTGTTTAAGAATGAAATGAAGTAAATTTTTACTAAAATTAGCCATTGACAATAAATTAGCGGTAGTTTCGGAACAAGTTAATATTGTTTAGCTTTCCGATAATTTAAAAATCGCCGAGGCTGAAAGTATTTCTAGAATAGCACAAAAACATACGGATATAATTCTTTCAGGTAAGTACATCAAAGTTTGTTACATTTTGTACATTTTCTGTCTATTTCAAATTCCACATTGACATTTTTTTCAGAACTCAAAGATGCAAATTGCGAACATATTTTACCAGTATCTACGGATGTTGAGTCATGTACTTTAAAAGAAAATGTATCCCCACAGTCCTCATCAATAATTTTAGATAGCGCAAGTGACAAGTCGGACAGTTTGTTTGCGTGGGCAAAAACTGATTCAAAAACAAACAAAGACGTTTCACTTTCCAACAGTTTCCAAGATTATAAAATTTCAGGATCGGAATACGCACCATCTGATAGTTCATCGTCATCGTCCGAATCATCTGTAGATTCTAATGCCGACATCGAAAAAGAATTTTCAACAAACGTTTTAAGTTATTTAAGAAATTCTAAAGTAGCAACGCGTGCAAAGAAAAATTTGAATATTTTGCAACATGGACAAACAGATACATCTGTACTATCTGACGTCTCAAATAATATAGAAATATACAATCATTCTTTAACGAGCCAGGTAAGATTACACTATAATTACATCTTTACCTGATATTGCTTTTACTGAAACAAAGTGAAAATTTCATAATGTGCCTATAGGTTTTCTTTCAATAAAATTTTTGACTACTACAAATAAAATCAAACTATACTTAATAAAATTCAATTTTAAATTAATTTAATTTAAACCATTTAACAACACTGATCTGTAATTTTTTATCCACTAAAAATTTTTATTTTTGAAGCGGTGTCTAATACGTGTTTCCTAAATGGTATTAGAAAAAAAAATAATAAAATACAGTCAAAATTTTACAGCTGTATTCATAAAAATATTGAAAAATACCCTTTAAACTTGTTTTAGTTAAAACGAATTTTAAGGCTTACAGAACGTTTTAACTTTTGTTCATTCATAAACGGTTCGTAAACCCTCGGTACTCAAAATAGCATTAAAATACCGATTTAAGTGAATTTAATCTGATTGAGTTGGTATCGTCGAAACATTTGAACTGATTTGAACTATTTTTGACGTTCATTAGTGTCATAGTAGTCAAATAATTGTCGTAATAATTAATAATGAGTGCTATTAAAAAGAAAGCAAGAAGTGAAAATTGGCTTGAAGAAGATAAGGTTTGTATCAATTTGAATGTGATCAGAATAACTTCTGTTGTCTTTTTTAGCATCTACTTTTAGAATTAGTGCAGGAAAGAGTGAGAATAATCGAAAATAAAAGTACTGACACCAACACCAACAACCAAAAGAAAACTTGCTGGGATAGTTTGTTGGATAGGTTATTTTGAGGATTTGGTGTGTTTAATTACAGTTCAAATTGTGAATAATTTTTAATATGAGCGAAATGCTCACGCGCCAAAAAAATACTCACTTGCATATTAGCGTCTAAAGTGTGACCATTGCTGCTGTATTTTCTCAAGTAAATTGCGTCATAAACTAAACGAAATTTTCAGCCAGTTAACCGCTAAAACGCAAGTGTTAATTTATATTATTTCTTTCTGTTAAATGCAAGCATGCAAATATTAATTTTTCTTCAGTAAATATAGGTAGTAGATAAAAATATTAATATTTTTATGTACATGGACAAAAAATATATCAATGTACTAGCATTGTACTAGCTACATGTGTGTGTGTGCATTGTTCTGGCTTAAACCAATGGCAGTGGTAATTGAAAATTAATTAAAGTAAAAAAAATGCGGACGATGCGGTAGGTAATAACGGCACTATGGAACGATATTTGGTACTGCAAAAGATACATATTCCTTAAATGTAAATTATAAAAAGTGACTATTTGTCAAATAAAAAATTATTTAAATTAATGAATTATATCAATTACATTTTATACTTAAAATAAATTAGTAGAATTCTCTTTTTGACCGTATAAATGTGCAGTAAAATATATGCTCAGCTTAAGATCCACTCATACATTTAAGGAAAATTTATTTAAAAAAGAATTACACTCTTTAGTGCATATGCATTGGCGAATCGCTATAAACAGTAACAACAACTATAACTAATAATGTCTTGTCTTTCTATGACTCGTCTGCAACTTTTATTTTATTATAATACTGTGAATTCCTTTAGCTTTACAAAATTGTATACACATTTTAATAGATTGAACTGTAATTAATGACATTAGAGCCAATTTTGCTGTTATATTTTTTAATTAATCTTTTTAATTTTTTATGTGTTTTTTTAGTTTCAATGCAATGTGCAACGGTAAGCCTCGAACCGTTGCCCAACTAAAAACTCAATGGAGTTCGTTAAAATTGTTGGCAAAAAAAGAAGTCGCTACAGAACGCCGAGAGTTAATTAAAACCGGTGGTGGACCTCAACCACCGATTGGAAAAACATATTATAAATATATAAGTGCGTGGCTCCCCAACGAGTTTGTAGTTGATAAGAATGAGTTTGACTCAGACACAACAAATATAAAAAAAGTACTTGCATTTTTTAAGGCATGAATTATAAATGTTGAGAATGATTTTATTTTAGATTTTGGAAAAAGAGACAACTAACGAGGCAGAAAGTGTTTCCGCTGAACCAGTGGAAACCATACATCATGACTCGAGCACAATTAATACAAATAAGGTACATATTTTTTAAAGTATAAATTATAAATGTTGAGAATTGATTTTATTTTAGATTGTAAAAAAAGAGACTAGTAGATTAGCAGATGTTTCTCTTGAAACAGTGCAAGACATGCACAATGAGGTGACCTCAGATGTGGAAGTTACTAAAGTAAAAAGAAAGTTAGATATTGACAATACTTGTAGTACAAATAAGACAAAAAAAAACAAGGTAATAAAAATAACTTTTTTTTGTCTATTATATGTAAATTTTTTTTATCAACCTTTTCTAGACCTTAACTACAATAGATGCTGCAGAGAAAGAAATCTCAGCAATATCTTCCACTCAGGTCGCATGCAGAACATCTTTGCATACTGTTCAGATGGAAATAGAAAATCTAAGAAAAGCTAACGAATTAGAAAAAAGTCGTATACTAGAATTAAAAACAAGGGCCATGGAATTTAAAGAAAAGGTTATGCAAGCTAAGTATGACTATTACAAAAAAAAGATGGCACTGTTAGGTAAATTTATTATTAAAAATTATTTGCTATGAAATTTAACAAAATTTGATTATATCTCCTTCTACCTTGCTCGTTTTCCAGTTGTTGTCTTTCTAACAGTTCTTCTTGAATATTATTCACGAATTCTACATCTAAAATTAAAATGTATTTGTTACAGATTCAAACGAAAAACAAATAGTACGTAAGTGAATAGTAATGTATATAATAAACATTTATTAATAAAGAAAAAAAATTACCAATTTACTTTTATTAAACATATTCTTGAAAATATAATTACCTGGGAGTTGATCATTTCTGTCTATACTGACGTTATGAAGAACTACTAAAGCTATAATAACTGTTTTAGCGTTTCGTAAGGATACAGGAAGACCATGCAGCAAGCATCGAAATCTTTGCTTCCAAACACCAAAGCACCTCTCAATAGTGTTTCTTGTTGCAATATGTGCTGCATTGTATCTTTCTTGTTGCTCAGTTTGTGGTCGTAGTAAAGGGGTAAATAGATAGGGCAGCAGTTCATATCCCGAATCTCCAAGTAAATGTCCTCTAAAATGTTTTGCTTCAAATCGTTCCTTGAGGATAGATTCATTGAATATGCGTGAATCGTGTGTGCTTCCTCTCCATCTTGCAACCACATCTAGAATCCTGAGCGGTGCATCACAAACGACCTTTAAAATGTTTAATATTAAAGTACTTAATTTGTTTTCGTTTTCATTACTTCATTTATATTAATATATAAAATTACCTGAACGTTTAAGGAATAATATCCTTTTCGATTTATATAGTATTGCGCAAGATCACCTCCACTTTTTTTAATGCGTATGTGGCAACAATCTATTGCACCTAAAACGCCTGGAAAATTTCGAATTGATTGAAATCCTCTTATTGTCATTTGTTGTTCCAGTATTGTTGTTGGCATTCTGATATTTGTTTGTGCATAGCGAGAAAGAGCAGTAGCTACTCTAGCACAAATGCGACTCACTGTAGCTTGACTAAGGCCATGAAGATCTCCAGCATCATCTTGAACCTAATGATGATTATACATATTTATTAGTAAATTGTTTCACTAATATGTATATAATAAAGTTAATATATGTAAAATTAAAATTTACTTACTTCTCGTCGACCCCAACAACGTATAGCAATTAAAACTTGAAGTTGAGGTGGTGTTCCACATCCTCTATTATCAAGAGTCAATTCATCAGTCACTAGTCCTACTATATATCGTATAGTTTCCTTATTAAATCTGTATTTTTTCTTAAAATCAATATCACAAAGTGTGAACGGATCAAATCTCTCCTTATAAGTTTTTTTTCGACGTGGTAAGCGGCCATCAATTATATTATTTATAATATTGATAGCATTAATATCATCTATTGCATCCATATTAAACTTATTCAGAAATAAATCAAATTTATTTTGAACTTTTTTTTAACTCAAAAAATCTGACACTACACCCGCACACTTTTCGAGTTAAAATAGGTTTAAAGAAGGGTCAACCCTAGTTTAAATATTGCTAAGTTACAACACTGTTACAAAAGGTTTGTTAAGGGGGTATTGTCGTCTAGAATTAAAAAAAAAAACGATTTTGAGTTTTTTGGATTTTATTATATTACAAACCTTCCGAAATACGCCTGTTAAAATCGTATAATGAAATTCAAAAAATTGGCTGAATTATAGCAATTTCAAGAAGTAAAATCGCGCGGGCCGATTCTAGTGTAATTAAGACGAAGCTGCGCGTCAAACGCCTCAAAAGAAGCCAGGACTGCTAGAAGAGAAGCACTATCTATTGAAAATGAGTTTTACGAAAGAGAGGAAGGAGTCATTTATGGATCCGGGTTGGCAGATTAACCAATAAGTATCAATAATTTGATTCAAACCTCATATAACGGTTCAAAAACTTTAAACGCGTTTTTCTCTAAACTGTGTTTTTCAAATCGGCAACCACGATATCTCAATTACCAATCGGTCAATTAAGTTTAAATTTAATATTTGTCTTAAGTACACTGTTTTTAAACGTTGGTAGCAGATTTGAGTAAAAATAACTTTTTTCTTTCCGTTTTTTAAGTCGCTGTAATAGAAAAAAAATTGTAAAAATTGACTATCAACGTTTAACATGCCGCAATTTTGTTAAGGAAATTTTTTTAAAGCCAATTCTGCTACCAACCCTAACAACACTCATATAGATTAAAAATATATTTAGTTTATTTTTTTCAGATACATACAAAGTTCGCAACACTGGTTGCTAAATTAAGGCTTTTTTCTGCGCACCCTTCTGTTCTATCGTACGAAACTATATATAAAAAAAATTATTTTTTTTCAATATAATTTCTACATATTTTTAAGGAAACAATAAATATCTGTACAACATTTCAAAAAAAAATTGTGAACAGTTTTAAAGTTATGCTATCCTGAAAATCGCCTTCAAAACAGCATTCTAGACAACAATACTCCCTTAAGCTAAAACGCGTTTATGAATAGTGTTTTTTGACGTTTACGCTAAAATAGGTTTGAAGAGCTCCGTAAGTCGACTGTAAATTTTTATGAATACAGCTGTTAGAGACGACAAAAATAAAAACACAGTTTTAAATACGTAACTAAGTAATTACCAAAAATGTAAAAAAACAAAAATGCATCAACAATAAGTAAAACACACAATTTTCTCACAGCTGTATTTGTAATATAAGCGATAAAAATTGTGTTAGCCTACACTGTTTTATTATTTATTACTGAAGTACCTCGAAATTGCAAGGTTTTTTTAAACAGAGATTATCATTTTGCTGTTGACAGCAATTTTGCGTCTATCGCGCCCACGAAACACATATTGCTGCCATAATTTGTTTGTGTTAAATGTTGCAACAAAGTTTAAAAAAATAGTTTAGGTATTTAAGAAAATTTTACAAGATGTTTAATTATGTATGTGCAAAAAAAATTAAGTGTTAAAAAGACCTTAAGAAAGTTTGTAAAACATTCATGCTTTTTAAGAGTATTTTTAATTGCTTCTTTTTGTTCATACTCTAGTAATAATAAGAAAATATTTAAAAAATATCTAAGAGCAGCCGTTTTATTAGCATAAGTCTTCTTCTCAGTTTTACATTTTATTTTATCAAGTTCATTAAATATTAAAAACCTGATCATTTTTTTTTGAGAAACCGTAGATAGTTGGTCTTAGAAACTTGAACAAGAGAAACCTAACTTACTTTTAGACAGTAAATCGTAAAATTTTGTACATAATTAGAAACAGCTAGTAAATTAAAAACATTTTATTTTTAAACTTATATTCTCAAATAAAACTAAAATGAAAACTACAGATATTAACAAATTAATCTCCAAATTGCTAACGTTAATTTTTGAATTTTTATTATTACAGAATCTCGTAACATTAGAACAGAAAAAAAATTATTCAGAAAATGATACTCTACAAAGTACAAACATTGTGCAACTACCTATCACAGACCAAGCTTTTAACACACATAATGCAGCAATGACAGTAAGTTTAGGTTATAAAATTAATGCAAACTAAATTAATTAATTTTTTATTCATAATTCTCTTGACAACTGCTTACTCTATATTTTTATCTTTTTAAAATTGAATTCATGGCAATATATACATATTTTTTTAAATTTAAGAGTACAAATCGAGACTACCTTAGGAAACCCTCTGCCAGAGAAAGGCCAGTGATTTGTCCAATTTGCTATCAAGATGTTATAACGCATTTGTGTGTGTGATGTGGTACTTATTAAAAGTTTAAAACCAGGAAGCAAAGAGCGTTTAGCTCTGGTTGCAGCACTTCGAAAACAAGGATACTTTCATTTGCACACGGAAAAGGGCATCGTAAATCCCGTGAAAACTTCAAATGATCCTAAAACTGATTATTTTGTTTGTAATTACTGCTTAGGACATTATAGTAAAAAACTTTTATACAAACACGTAAAACACTGCAAAAGTAAACCTTTAGATGTTGTTAACTCAGGCAAAAACTGCTTAAGCAAGTCTCAAACGTTTATGGCATCAATGTTGTCCAGAAACGACGAGTATTTAAAGAAATCTCGTATTAAAAAAGAAGTATTGGAAGTAATGCGTGCTGACGATATTAGCGCAATAGCACAGAATGATCCATTAATATGTTTGTATGGAGAAACATTGTTAGCTAAACATAAAAGACAACAAATTGCGATTGTCATATCTAATAAAATTAGAGAAATGGCAAGATTGTTGATGGTTTTAAAATCAATGAATACTGATATTTGTGGATTATTTGATGCGCTTAAACCAGAAATGTTCAGAATTTTAATATCAGCAACTAAGGTTATTAGTGGTTACGATGAGAACAAAAAAAGCTTTAAAGCCCCGTCTTTAGCATTGCACATGGGAACAAATTTAAAAACTGTTTGTGATGTAGCTTTCAAAGTTGTTATTGAGAAAAGAAACATTCCGAAAATAAACTGGGATAATAGAGATAAAAAAAAACATGAAATAAAAGACTTAAAAAAACTAATTGAAGGTCACTGGTGCAATGAAATATCTAGCTTAGCGCTAAAAAATCTTAAAGAAAGACAGTGGGAAAAGTCAGTTCAATTACCTGTAACAACAGATATACTTGCATTTCAAACACATATTAACAAACTTTCTGAAACTGCATATGAAAAATTAAACAATAATATTGACATGCGAATAAACTATAAAATTCTAATTGAATGTGTTTTGGCTTACACAGTCATGTTTAACCGAAAACGAGTGGGTGACGTACAGTACTTGAAGATAGAAACCTACAATCAAAACAACTCTAATAATGACCAAGAAGCGTTTACTGAGTCACTGACTGACGTAGAAAAAATTATAAGTAAAAAATTTAAAAGAGTTGTTACAGGTGGAAAAGGCTCAAAACCGGTTCCCATTCTTTTCCCAAGGCGCATTCAAAAATACATAACTTGTCTGCTTAAAATTAGAGAAACGACTAATATAGTCCCAAAATCCAATTGTTATATGTTTGCACCCCAGGTTCTGAAAACAAATGGATGGCTGGAACAAACGTCATTAGACGGTTGGCTAAAAATTGCGAAGCGAAACAGCCAACACTTTTAACATCGACAAAATTCAGGAAGCACATTGCTACAACCCTGCAATTAATGAACATGCAACCAGATGAAATGGAACAACTAGCAACTTTTATGGGACACACAAAGAAAACTCACTCTGAATTCTATAGGTAAGAAATAAGATAAAAATTTTTATTTTATCAGGTTCTATAGTATACGGTGCTTGTCAAGTAATAACGCCACACACGCAAACAGACAGACACATATACCTACGCTCAAAACAATTCTATATCTTTTATTTTTTTAATTTTTATGCTTATTTGTTTATAAATAACAATATGTTTGCCTCAAGACATATACCAGACGGCAAAAGTTGCCAAAGTGTTACTTTTATTAGAAAAAGGAAAGGGAAAAGAATTTAGAGGAAAAAGCTTGCATGAAATCAGTCTTGAGAAAGATATATATTATAGTTCTGATTCGTGTGACAATGCAGACTCATGCGAAACTCGATCTTTTTCAGAAAAAGACTTGAATGAAAATATAGCTGTTGAAAGTACTGTTGCAAATAACAAAGAACACAGCGTGAACAAGAAAACAGAATGGTTAGAAAAAGAATTGACAATGGAAACGGACGAAAAAGAAATGATGGAGAAAGAATTGAATGAAGAGATAGTAGAAAAGAATGAAATTGAAAGATCTAAGAAGTCTCTTAGCAAAAAACTGACTGGTCGCATTCGATGGACCGCAGAAGAGAAAAAAATAGTCTTAGAATATTTTTCTTTGCATTTAAAAAATAAAAAAACTCCAAAAAAACACGAGTGTGACCAATTTTTCTTAAAACATGGAAATAGTTTAACAAATAAAGATTGGGTGAGGGTTAAAACTTTCGTTTATAATGCTTTTAGAGATAAATAAGTTTATTTTTGTGTTATAATATTTTTATAAATTTTTGTATTTTGTAGTATAGGTATGTTCTATGTATTTTCACAATTATTAAATTTTTCAATGATTCTTGAACTTTAATTTAATATCTGAATAAGCCATAATCAACAAGAAAGGGTACAATAATTCTCTCATTTATGAAGCTGTGGTAGTAACAATATTTGAATACTTTACTGAAACTTTCTACATGTTACACAAAACGTCAAAAAATAAATAATAATCATGTATAGTTTTATGACACAATTCCTAAGTGTATTACCTAGAAGGAAAACATTTAAAGACATTTTGTTACAAAATTGTAAGAATTTATTTACAGATGTTTCATTTATTCAATTTTACGTTTACCTGAGCACGTATATTTTTGATAAATTTTAAACAAATAGCAATGTCACTAATAGAAAGCGATATTATAATTGCCTTGTGTTATTATCATAGTTAACAGATGTTATTTAGCTGATTTAGCTACACGTCATATGTGATCTCAACAAATAAAATTAAATAGGTATTACACCTTTTATAATAATTTGAAGCACGAAATATACCTTATTTGTTATTTTTTGTCTAAATAATTTTTAATTTATTAACCACTAGGTATATTGTTTCACTATAAGTTAATTGTACGTTGACGTCTTTTTTAAAAGCTGTATCACGTGCACTAAGTAAGTAAAACATTGTTGCCATATTTGAGGCTTCCTATAAACCGCGAAATACATATAGCTCTTAACATACGTGAACTATATACAAAGTATATACATATAAAATAAAACTCCCTCTATGTCATTTCCGAGGAACTAACCATGTATAAATTGCGATACAATACGGACTTAGGGAGCCCCATGAAGTTTTAGAAATCGCTATAGATTGCAACACCTACTATGACTGCGCTTTAATACACGCTTGTTTTTTCGAAGCCCGTTTCGGGCTTCGTAAAATGTACAAGGGCTTATAAATTGAAGCAGAACATAACTCGACTTTACGGGGAGGAGATTACATACCAGGTCAAAAATTTCGAAAACTTTCGATCAAAACGCAGTAAATTGCTTTGCACACTTACATTTCTGGAACGCTGCAGAGATGAGGAAATCATACCGAAAAGTATGCAAGTAAAATTCCACAAGAAGAACCACAAAACGCGCAACATTCTAAGGAGAACCAGCTTAGCGCTCATCCGAGAGGGAATTCAAGATACCCGAAGACAACTGGACAACATCAACAGAGAAATGCTACAACTTCACCTGAAGTTAAGCAACAAAATACATCCTATTCTCTGGAATATAATAGAAACAATATCCGATTTCCGATCGGAAACAGACGCAGAATTAACCACACGAAAACAGAAGAGGAAATTTGACGCACTCAAACGCAGTCAAAAACCAGAGGTTAATGTCGAACCGTTAGACATCGAAAAACTCGTCTACAACGTATCCAGTTTTTCATTAGACGACAACGCAAAAAGCGTTTTGGCAAAAGGGTTCAACTACGCCGTATCACCATCCGAGATTCCAGTCGAAGACATCATCTGCAACGTGGAAGCCAGCATCTCAAATATTCCATCAACAGACACAATACGACAAGATGTAGTGCGAATATTAAAACACGCCAAACCACCAAAAAACAACTTGTCACGAGAAGAAAACCTAGCACTAAAAAAGCTAAAAACAAACAAAGAAATTATCATTCTACCGGCCGACAAAGGCAACGCCACCGTGGTGATGGACTATGAAGATTATGACAACAAAATAAAAACATTATTACAAGATGGGACGTACCAACCAATAACAACAGATCCTACAACATATTTGGAGAAAACCACGAAGAACAAAATCAAAACCAGCAAATTGAGCAAAGAAGACCAACAAAAAGTAATACCAAGAGAGAAGTCGTCAAAATGTCCAAAACTGTATGGCTTACCAAAAATACATAAAGAAGGAGCACCACTAAGGCCTATTGTTAGTTCAATAGGGTCACCACTCTAGGAACTTGCAAAATTTCTAGCAAAACAACTACAACCGTATGCCGAAGAAGCCGAATCTTACGTGAAGAACGCAAGCCACTTCATCGAGCGTATCAAAGATATAACGCTAGAACCGGGCCACATGCTTGTAAGCTTTGACGTCGTATCACTCTTCACTAACGTTCCTGTCGACGAAACAATCGAAATAATACGAGAAAAACATCAAGTACGGGAAGACATCATCCAGTTAACTAAACATTGTCTCAAAAATACCTATTTCATTTACAAAAATCAAAGGTATAGACAAATAGTAGGAGCACCTATGGGCTCACCACTGTCACCGGTAGTAGCAAATTTGTTCATGGCAGACTTAGAATCTCGGGCTATTGAAACAGCCATACTTAAATCAAAACTGTGGCTACGTTACGTGGATGACACATTTATTATCTGGACACACGGGACAAATGAACTAGACAAATTCCTAAACCATCTTAACGGAATGCACAACAAAATCAAGTTCACAATGGAAATAGAAGAAGACAATCAACTACCATTTCTTGATGTACTGGTAAAGAAGACGACCAACAGAAATCTAAGTCACACCGTTTATCGAAAACCAACGCATACGGACCGATACTTGAACGCCAAGTCTCATCACCATCCATCACAACTACAGGCGGTAGTAAAAACTCTCATAACAAGATCAGAACGCCTAGCTGACGTAGAGAACAAACAACTAGAAATGCAGAAAATACAAA
The DNA here is from genome assembly GCA_035610365.1 of Aquatica leii. Classification (NCBI taxonomy): domain Eukaryota; kingdom Metazoa; phylum Arthropoda; class Insecta; order Coleoptera; family Lampyridae; genus Aquatica; species Aquatica leii. Next base: position 109,357,323 of record CM069432.1, read on the forward strand.
CCGCATTACAACAAAACGGATTCTCTAAAAACCATATCAGAAGAGCGTTAAGACCACGCCGAAACAACGATACAGAAGAGGACGAAAACAAACCTGATGCCACAGCCTTTCTTCCATACATAAAAGGTACCACAGATAAAATCAGCAAAGTGTTGAAGAAACACAACATTCAGACCATCTTCAACACCGTAAAGAAGATAAATCAAATTCTTCCGAATCCAAAAACCAAGATTGATTTGGAATCACAAGGGGTCTACAAAATTCCCTGCAAAGATTGTGATGGCTGCTACGTGGGGCAAACTAACAGAAGAGTTAATATAAGGCGCGAAGAACACCGCAACGCAGTAATAAAACAAGAATCAACATCATCATTGGCAGAGCATGTGAGAAAAACTTCTCACGAAATCAACTTCGACGAAACAAAAGTCATTGCAAATGTTGAACACAAAACAAAAAGGATCATCAGAGAAGCAATTGAGATTGAGAAATTGCCAAATAGTCTCAACACTAGAGATGATACACAAAGACTACCGACGGCATGGAAACCAGCACTTACCACCACAAAAACAAGAAGACCTACAACTTTACCAATAACTAAAGACGTAGCTACGGCAGATTCACTGAAGCGAAATACTAAAAATAGAAAACCGACAACACCACTTTCACCGGAAGCAATGAACCATACAAATAATCACTCATGCGCACCAAAGCGTACCACAAGATCCAGATATAAGCAACTAACGATCGAAACGAAAATCAGTCCACGTCTGACACGCAGTAAGGCAGCAGCTCAAACGAGGAAGACTTGAAAATGGCAAATGAGACTTTGCCGAAACGTCGTCAAAATACAAACGATTTGTTTACAAATCGTCTTACAACGACAACGCGGAGCCAATCCCGGAAGCCCAGCAGCTACATATATAACGCTCGCGGAAACTTGAAGCAGAACATATATATATATATATATATATATATATATATATTTATTTTTGTAACAAGGTCAGATCCGTTCGTCTTATAAACTGAACAACACTAGATCCGTTTTGTAAGGTGAGATCCGATTTTGGATCTCACCTTGTATCTATGTGTATATAATGTTTTTTCAAGAAGACATTTGATGTAGAGTAAAATTCCAAATTATTGCCTGGAGCTCACTTTTTACCCTTTTTGACCAATTTTATACACGAGCAGTTCAACTGTTTAAGCTGAAGAGGGCGCCCTAGTAATTTTATTGTATATAACTTCAATTTAGATTTTAGACTTAAGTCGAGATCCGGTATATTTGGCAACCTGTCGGATCTCGTTTTATATGTGTTTTAAAGCTATTTATACGCAAAGATAGCATTATTTTTATCTTGCATACATTCCTACCGAGTCGATGTGCGTTTAAGTTACACATGTTCACTTAGATAAAACAAAATTGTAATCGAGTTGTTTGTGAAAGTTTATAAGCATTTAGACTAAAAATTACAGTAAAACCTTTCTTCATAAGATAAATTCTACAAGAACAATCAATGGTTACAAAACTAGTACAAATCACTGGGTTATACATTGAAAAAATTACGTATTTAAACGTAATTATTACCAAAAACAATCACTGTTATCTTCACTTTTGTAATTGTCTTCTTGTTTTTCTTTAGTATCATTTTTCTAAGTAACGAGATTGCTAAGCTGCAATAGATTTGTTATGTTTAAAATTTCTATTTATTGCAATATTTCTTATCACAGTAGATTTTTGTAGCATATTCGATTCATTGCGGTAATTAACTTTTTCTTGCATTTTCTAAATGTTCGTTATAAAAAGATTAAAACAGTTTTTACTCCAAAACAATGCTATTAAAACCACTAATTTTCTTATTATTTTTTTAGTTTGTGAATCTCCAATCCTAATAACACCCATTAATTACAAATTATTTCTAAATATTTACAAATTTACCTTATTTGCTTTATCATATCCACATCTTATTCTTTATAGCTTGTAAGAAATAACATTTACATTTCTCATAAATACATTTCTTTTATTTACTAGCTGTAAAAGCAAATTGTTGTAAACAATCGATATTTTTTAAACTCACTCAGCTCATTCATATTAACGTTTGCTTAAAATCAATGTATTAAATAGCTAAAACTCAAATAATAGTTACACTTATAATTTGTTAAATTGACACTGACAAATTGACATAAAATAAATACAGTTTGGACTGGTTTCGACATATAATTTTTAATTGTCGTTTTAGGTATTACTGCAGGTATACTACCAACATAACTTTTTAATTTCAGATTATTTATTTTTTGCGTTATTTGTTCTTGTAAAAAGTTTAATTTGACTTTGATTAATAATTAAACAGATTATAGTTGTAGAAAAAGTATAGGATATAATTAGTAAGGAATGTGTTTTACAAATTCTTTCAATAATTATTCTGTGGTAAGATACATTTTTATTTAGTAGTTGTATTACACTTTCAGGTAGGAGAGGCAAAAAAGTCACTTTTGGTAGATTTTTATAGGCGACGTTTCGTAGAGCTATTGAGCGCATTTCATCATGGCCAATAAAAAACGGACCCAAAATGAGCTAATGGATAAGCTAGTCACAAAATTAATATTCAATAAATAAATAAACAATTGGAACTAACTATAAATAAGTTGATGATGTTTGTCTATGTAAATCTTTTCTGTTTGTAATTTATTATATTTTTATCTCTACACTAACTGTTAATGTCATTGTTTGTTTATTTATTGAATTTTAAGTTTGTGACTAGTTCATCGGACAGTTCCCCTTGGGCTCGTTTTTTATTGGCCATGATGAAATGCGCACAATAACGCCACGAAACGTCGCCTGCAAAAATCTACTAAGGAAGGGTTTTTTGCTTCTCCTACCTGAAGGTGTAACACAACTACTTAATTATTACTAAGACAAAAACGTTACTAATAAATTTTTATGTTATCTTTTCACTTTTCACTGAGTAATAGACGTGCGTGATAAAATAAGACTATGATTATAAGCGACTTTCGGCTTAGACCGCGTCGTAGTAAAACACCCAGACTTAAGCTTGGTCATAGTCTCTTTTTGAGAGCCAAAACAATAAAGTAGAACTTGGCCTTCGTTCGAAATTAGTCAAGCGGTAACGGAAACATAACGTTCGTTAATCACGCTAATCGCTATTGGTATAAATATCGTCATTTATACTTTTTCTTTCAGTGACATTTACCACTCTGAAGATGCAAGCTGCAATGTCTTGCAAAACATCAGTTTGTTTGGGTTCACGAACGACAATACGGCAAAGGCCAAGTTCTACTTCTTGTTTTGGCTCTCAAGAAGAGACTATGACCAAGCCTAAGTCTGAGTGTTTTACTACGACGCGGTCTAAGCCGAAAGTTGTTTATAATCATAAACATATCAACCGCGAAAGTTTAAGAATTTAAAATAAAACTCATATAAATGTACGTCATAAATGCAGTTTCAATTTAACCAAAAAAAAACCACGGATTCTTCTATTAAACATTTATGTTGGTTTCTTTTTTCAACGTAGGTATTTTTCCTAATTAACTAATAAAACGAAGTTGATATTGTGTTGAATTACATTTGTTACAGAATTCGCGCAATTTTTGATAACTTAATATTAAAGCTAAGGTATATAAAAAAATTACTGTAACACGTAACGGTCAAGATGTTAATCTCTCTCTCCAAGATCTCAAAATTTCAGCGGAAACCTTTAGAATAGTTAAATTTACATTAAATTGTTTTATTAAGCTTCAGTTTAGTGCTGCGACTTTAAAACACTTTTTGTTTGATCACATTATGCATTTCTAATTTTATGAGTTTTTACTTTATTGGATTAGATTTATTAGATTTAGAAAGATGGTATTTTGTAACTTTAACGTGGCACCAAAGAAGTATTTGGCATTATTTACTGATTTCCACCAAAGTGTAAAAACAAACAAATAACAAACACGCTTTTATTTTTTAGGATGCTCAATACGTGCATGGCATATTTTATGTAATGCCCATCATTTATATATGTTGTTTAGTTTTAAGTCGAAATAATCATAATACAACGTTCATACAATATTAGTGAGATTCCAACTTTGCTCAGGAAAAAGAAATCAGGCCTATGCGTAACAAAATATGTTAAGACAGTTTTACACTTTCTGTTCGTTATACTATTAAAAAATTAAGACACAATTAGAGTTCATAACGTTTTTTATACGAGTGTTGCGGCTGCATAAAAGATATGCCATTTATGTAAACTCTGTAATTGAGACATAGAAACAAGTCAAAATACTCTAAAAAAAGTTTGGACATACACAAGCTGTTGTATTTTGCACGAATTTACAAATTATCATAACAGCTCTAAAAATTTTTCTAGTTTTACAAAAAATTTTAACTATATGTATGTACATGACATAATTCTTTGTTAATTATTCAAAAATTGTATTACTTTTTAGCTACACAGTATAACAAATTGAAGTTACGATTGTATTTGAAATGTTTTGTACTACAAAAAATATGATTTAAAGCTCTGTGTAAAAGAAATATTGATTTTTGTCAAAAAGAATTTATCTTAAAATACCAGTAGGTACTTTATTTTGTAAATAATTGTATAGGTTAAAGATTTGTAATTGACCATTGACTATTCTTGATTTGATTATAAGTGATTTTCGTCTAACTTAATAGAACAACCAGACTATTAAACTTTGATGGTTCCTAATAAGTTAAACTTGTCCGTCCATCACTAAAATTTTCAGTTTCATCAATGGCAATTAGCACTCTGAAGTTGCAAGCTGGAATGTCTTCTAAAACGTCAGTTTGTTTGAGTTCACAAACAACAAAGACGCAAAAGTCAAGTTCAGTTTTTTTTTTTTGGTTGACAAAAATAAACTAGGATCAAACCTATAAATTGAAAATGGTTTCACTACAACGCGTTCTAAGCTGCAAGAAAAAACAAAAAAGGAAACACATAATGTACTTTTTAAATTACCTTAACAAAAGCTTTTATATCGACTCTTAAATCAGTTGGAGAAAACATAAAGCATCTATTTTCTATGTATAAAGTGAAACTACTAGCCGTGACTTAGTTTGCTATCAAGAATTACGTAATAATTAAAGTTCTGATATTATTCGTACATTGAAAATTTTTGAGATCAACAAGTTTATGTTAATTTACAAACATACAATGATTTATCAAGTTACTTGAAGTTATCCTTAGAAAAAAATTGTAACTGCTCTAATTTCAATGTTTCAAACATACAATCATAATTATAATGTTAAAATACTGTAACTTGCTAAAAAAAACTATTTTTGGATAATTGTGGATCTACGCAAGTAAGCAATATTTACTTTAATTTTTTTAACAACTTCATTAATCTAAAGTAAAGATGACATTTTTTAGACTAAGACTAGTTAATTTGGTAACAATTTTTATGAAACTCGTTGGAAACTATTGTTTACTTTATGATCAGTTGTAATATACTATAAACAGTTCTTTCGATTAAAAAACTTAGAAATTTTAGTTCCATTATATGTAAAACATCAACATTTGAAATCAATGTATGTACTTATGGCCAGAAATTGTAGAAGAAAATAATGTGCAAAATAAAGATAAAAAGTTCTCTAAATGGTTTAATCAATAAACTTTAAAAATGTCAATAAAAGATATGTGACAAATCAAATAAAGTAAATTATAAAACAGTGATTTAAAATTTAGGTTTAATTCAAAAAGATTCTTAATATCAAATGTAAGGCTAATGGAAGTGTCAATGTAGGTACATACATGTAAATGTATTACTCAATTAAACCTTCTTATTTACACTTTTTCTACTATTACAACTACATAAAACACACCAAACCATTATGTCCTAAGTGTCTTTAATTAAAAACTAAAAAAAACATATAAACAAACAGAAAAATCACTATAAAATTTCATATCGATGTAAACTTGAAAGTTTGATTTTAAATTGTAACTGACTTCTTTCTTATCTTAATAGTACAAAACTAATAGTTTTTATATTTCGAATGTTTTTACTATATTACTATAACGTAAAACAATAAGTATTTATTTTCAACTTGAGTTATTAACATTTGTGTACTAACGTTAATTTTAATAAAATCCACTATTGAAAACGTTGTAAAATTCAACCTGCTGCTAAGTTAGACAACAAAATTAATTCAAAACGAAAGATAACTTTGTTTAATAAGAAGTAACTTAATACAATATTATAATCACACTGAACTGAAACTTGTTGCAAGGTCACACAGCAGATTCTGTATAATAAGAGGTCTATTAATAGAATTAACTTGCGCCGTCATTATTTGTATCTTATTGTAGTTGAATTTTGCTCAACGTGAGATCCCAGAAGTTGACAACGCTGCTGGATCTCACGTTCACTCATGTATCTCTAAATAAACAAACATATACGTTGACTTAACTCTTATTCTAAAGGATCTAGTTTTGTTACTGGTTTATCAATTTGCAAAATCTTTTCCCCTCTGAGGGAAAAAAGGATCAGGTGCTTGACATAAACGTATTAAGGCTGAAAAAATTCTTATATTTTTTCCTTGTGGCGGATCTCGGGTTGTCATGATTTTCCTCGGATCTAGACTTGATACAGAAACAGATATATATATATATATATATATATATATATATATATATATGTACAGCCTAACCTGTTGCAATGTTGATGTTGCAACACTGTTCGAGTTTTATACAGTTTTATACGCATCGCGATACGTACGGTTTGCAGTTTTCAACTTTTATACGTATAAAAACATTGTCACAGGTCCTACAAAATGTGTAACTAAGAAAATATTAAACAACAACCTTTAATTGTTCTTAACTACTGCATTTATATGTATTTAATTAGGTACAGTAGGAAATAACAACACATGTTATATTGTTATATAGTAAAATGTTTTTTTTTATTAAATATCCAAACTGCTAAAGTAATGTGTAATGTGTTGCCTAACGTTCACTTATTTCAAATAATGTTATCATGCTCGTTATAAATGCCTAATAAAGTAATACATATACTTCATATAAATGTTAAATATCTATCAAATGATAAATGTAAGCATATACTAATTTCATTTAATAAAATTTATCTTATTACCGACGCCTAGCTCACTCACTCAAATTCATAGAACGTTTATTGTTATTAGTGTTAGGTTCGGCGTTGAGTAAAAACATGTAAACAAGAAAATATTTTATCCAAGTTCAAAATAGAAAATTCTTATTGTCAATTTCCATTTATAAAATGTACAAATATAAACAAAATCAACATAATTCTGCAAGACAGTCGACCATTATAAATGCTGTACCATTAGAATCTAGATAATGTGACAATAATTGTTTGAACGGCTATCTAACCATGGGGCAAAAAAATGATAACAACTAAAAATAAAATGTTTATTTCGCAACTAAAGACATAAGTAAATCTTGGCTGTTATTTGGCGGGAAGTCAATTGCAAATTATATCATACTGCAATATAAACAGTCTTACACTATGATAAGAAAGTGACGACATAATTATGTAAACGAATGTTGGCACAGATTTATGCTGACTTGCACTACAGCCGGCTTATGAACGATAATAATTATCTTCTCGTTTTTACTGATTGTAAATTTTTAATCTGTAATGAACATATGTTTAAATAACTCAAGTCTTAACTTTAATTGCATGGATCCATACATTTCGATTAATTTTTTTCCACATTTTCAAATTCATAAAAGAATGTACAATTAAAAGTGTTAAACAATATTTTGGTCGATGAGCTGTTTTAGAGCAATTTGATCGAGATAGCAAAACGTCACTGATGCTAATGAATTTATAACGTACCTATCGGTAAAACATATTCTCCAAATTTGGTAAAGTTTTATTAGCTAAGATTGAAAATGATCCTTATTATCAGAAACGATGGACGACAAAAGAAGGTGTCTAATGATGTGTCAAATTACAATTTTGGATAGACGGTTACCAAAACACACAACGACAAAGTCAAAGATTCCTTTTTCGCGTGTTCTGATAACAACGTACTCGAGTTCGTCAACTAATCACAATTATATAAGGACATCAATCAATTTTTTTTAAACTGTAACTAAAATAGGGTACAATTAGGTGTAAATAAAATTTTATAAGAATTTAGCTTTGTCTAATGTAGTACATTAGACAAAGCTAAATAAACTTATTATCAAAGTTTGAAAATAATCGATATTATAAGGAACGATAGGGGACAAAACAAGGTATCTAATGATGTGTCAAATTACAATTTTGGATGAAAGGTTACCAAAATACGGAATGACAAAGTCAAAAATTCGTTTTTCTCGTGTTATGATAAGAACGTACTGCGGTTAAAACGTCAAAGTAATCACAATTATATACGGATTTCTTTCAAATTTCTCAAATATGTAACTAAAAGTGTGTATAATTAGATCGCGCAAACAAAATTTTGACTTGACAAGCCGTTTTAGGGTTATCGAACTTGAACCAACATCATCGTGAGATGTCGAAAACAAGAAGAGGGTGAAAAAGGCAGTTTCATCGAGATAGCAAAATGTCGTTGATGTCAATGAGTTTATAATCTATCGGGAACCATCCTCCAGATTTGGTAACGATTTGTCAAAAATTGTGGATTTTAGTCATCTTTCGTAATAAAAACTGAAAATTATAATGCAGTATGCACAGTACTTTACACAAAGCTAAATAAACTTATTATCAAAGTTTGAAAATAATCGTTATTATAAGAAACGATAGGGGACAAAACAAGGTATCTAATGATGTGTCAAATTACAATTTTGGATGAAAGGTTACCAAAATACGGAATGACAAAGTCAAAAATTCTATTTTTCTCGGGTTATGATAATAACGTACTGCGGTTAAAACGTCAACGAAATCACAATTATATACGGATTTCTTTCAAATTTCTCATATATGTAACTAAAAGTGCGTATAATTAGATCGCGCAAACAAAATTTTGATCTGACAAGCCGTTTTAGGGTTATCAAACTTGAACCAACATCATCGTGAGATGTCGAAAACAAGAAGAGGGTGAAAAAGGCAGTTTCATCGAGATAGCATAATGTCGTTGATGTTAATGAGTTTATAATCTATCGTGAACCATCCCCTCCAGATTTGGTAACGATTTGTCAAAAATTGTGGATTTTAGTCATCTTTCGTAATAAAAACTGAAAATTATAATGCAGTATGCGCATTCTTTTACACAAAGCTAAATAAACTTATTATCAAAGTTTGAAAACAATCGATATTATAAGGAACGATAGGGGACAAAACAAGGTATCTAATGATGTGTCAAATCACAATTTTGGATGAAAGGTTACCAAAATACGGAATGACAAATTCAAAAATTCTATTTTTCTCGGGTTATGATAAGAACGTACTGCGGTTAAAACGTCAACGTAATCTTAATTATATACGGATTTCTTTCAAATTTCTCATATATGTAACTAAAAGTGCGTATTATTAGATCGCACAAACAAAATTTTGATCTGACAAGCCGTTTTAGGGTTATCAAACTTGAACCAACATCATCGTGAGATGTCGAAAACAAGAAGAGGGTGAAAAAGGCAGTTTCTTCGAGATAGCAAAATGTCGTTGATGTTAATGAGTTTATAATCTATCGGGAACCATCCTCCAGATTTGGTAACGATTTGTCAAAAATTGTGGATTTTAGTCATCTTTCGTAATAAAAACTGAAAATTATAATGCAGTATGCGCAGTACTTTACACAAAGCTAAATAAACTTATTATCAAAGTTTGAAAATAATCGTTATTATAAGGAACGATAGAAGACAAAACAAGGTATCTAATGATGTGTCAAATCACAATTTTGGATGAAAGGTTACCAAAATACGGAATGACAAAGTCAAAAATTCTATTTTTCTCGGGTTATGATAATAACGTACTGCGGTTAAAACGTCAACGAAATCACAATTATATACGGATTTCTTTCAAATTTCTCATATATGTAACTAAAAGTGCGTATTATTAGATCGCGCGAACAAAATTTTGATCTGACAAGCCGTTATAGGGTTATCGAACTTGAAACAACAACATCGTGAGATGTCGAAAGTGAGAAAAGAGTGAAAAAGGCAGTTTGGTCGAGATAGCAAAACGTCGTTGGTGGTAATCAGTTTATAACCTATCGGGAACCATCCTATCCAGATTTGGTAACGATTTGTCAAAAATTGTGGATTTTAGTCATCTTTCGTTATAAAAACTGAAAATTATAATGCACCATGTGTAGCACTTTGTATAAAGCTAAATAAACTTATTATCAAAGTTTGAAAATCATCGATATTATAAGTAACCATAGGGGACAAAACAAGGTATCTAATGATGTGTCAAATTACAATTTTGGATGAAGGGTTACCAAAATACGGAATGAGAAAAATCAAAAATTCGTTTTTCTCGTGTTATGATAAGAACGTACTGCGGTTAAAGCGTCAAAGTAACCACAATTATAGACGAATTTCTTTCAAATTTATGAAATTTGTAACTAAAAATACGTGCAGTTAGATTGCTTAAACAAAATTTTGATGTGATAAGGCGTTTTAGAGTTATCGAACTCGAACCAACAACATCGTGAAATGTCGAAAGTAAGAAGACAGTGAAAAAATCAGTTTGATCGAGATAGCAAAACGTCGTTGGTGGTAATGAGTTTATAACCTATCATGAACCATGCTATCCAGATTTGGTAACGATTTGTCAAAAATTGTGGATTTTAGTCATCTTTCGTAATAAAAACTGAAAATTATAATGCAGTATGTGTAGCACTTGACACAAAGCTAAATAAACTTATTATCAAAGTTTAAAAACAATCGATATTATAAGAAACGATAGGGGACAAAACTGGGTATCTAATTATGTGTCAAATTACAATTTTGTATGAAGGGTTACCAAAATACAGAATGACATAGTCAAAACTTCGTTTTTCTCGTGTTATGATAAGAACGTACTGCGGTTAAAACGTCAACGTAATCACAATTATATACGGATTTCTTTCAAATTTCTTATATATGTAACTAAAAGTACGTATAATTCGATCGCGCAAACAAAATTTTGATCTGACAAGCCGTTTTAGGGTTATCAAACTTGAACCAACATCATCGTGAGATGTCGAAAACAAGAAGAGGGTGAAAAAGGCAGTTTCATCGAGATAACAAAATGTCGTTGATGTTAATGAGTTTATAATCTATCGGGAACCATCCCCTCCAGATTTAGTAACGATTTGTCAAAAATTGTGGATTTTAGTCATCTTTCGTAATAAAAACTGAAAATTATAATGCAGTATGCGCAGTACTTTACACAAAGCTAAATAAACTTATTATCAAAGTTTGAAAACAATCGATATTATAAGGAACGATAGGGGACAAAACAAGGTATCTAATGATGTGTCAAATCACAATTTTGGATGAAAGGTTACCAAAATACGGAATGACAAAGTCAAAAATTCTATTTTTCTCGGGTTATGATAATAACGTACTGCGGTTAAAACGTCAACGTAATCTTAATTATATACGGATTTCTTTCAAATTTCTCATATATGTAACTAAAAGTGCGTATTATTAGATCGCATAAACAAAATTTTGATCTGACAAGCCGTTTTAGGGTTATCGAACTTGAACCAACATCATCGTGAGATGTCGAAAACAAGAAAAGCGTGAAAAAGGCAGTTTCTTCGAGATAGCAAAATGTCGTTGATGTCAATGAGTTTATAATCTATCGGGAACCATCCTCCAGATTTGGTAACGATTTGTCAAAAATTGTGGATTTTAGTCATCTTTCGTAATAAAAACTGAAAATTATAATGCAGTATGCGCAGTACTTTACACAAAGCTAAATAAACTTATTATCAAAGTTTGAAAATAATCGATATTATAAGGAACGATAGGAGACAAAACAAGGTATCTAATGATGTGTCAAATTACAATTTTGGATGAAAGGTTACCAAAATACGGAATGACAAAGTCAAAAATTCTATTTTTCTCGGGTTATGATAATAACGTACTGCGGTTAAAACGTCAACGAAATCACAATTATATACGGATTTCTTTCAAATTTCTCATATATGTAACTAAAAGTGCGTATTATTAGATCGCACAAACAAAATTTTGATCTGACAAGCCGTTTTAGGGTTATCGAACTTGAAACAACAACATCGTGAGATGTCGAAAGTGAGAAAAGAGTGAAAAAGGCAGTTTGGTCGAGATAGCAAAACGTCGTTGGTGGTAATCAGTTTATAACCTATCGGGAACCATCCCCTCCAGATTTGGTAACGATTTGTCAAAAATTGTGGATTTTAGTCATCTTTCGTAATAAAAACTGAAAATTATAATGCACCATGTGTAGCACTTTATATAAAGCTAAATAAACTTATTATCAAAGTTTGAAAATCATCGATATTATAAGGAATCATAGGGGACAAAACAAGGTATCTAATGATGTGTCAAATTACAATTTTGGATAAAGGGTTACCAAAATACGGAATGAGAAAAATCAAAAATTCGTTTTTCTCGTGTTATGGTAAGAACGTACTGCGGTTAAAGTGTCAAAGTAACCACAATTATATACGAATTACTTTCAAATTTATGCAATTTGTAACTAAAAATACGTGCAATTAGATTGCTCAAACAAAATTTTGATGTGATAAGGCGTTTTAGAGTTATCGAACTCGAACCAACAACATCGTGAAATGTCGAAAGTAAGAAGACAGTGAAAAAGGCAGTTTGATCGAGATAGCAAAACGTCGTTGGTGGTAATGAGTTTATAACTTATCGGGAACCATCCTATCCAGATTTGGTAACGATTTGTCAAAAATTGTGGATTTTAGTCATGTTTCGTAATAAAAACTGAAAATTATAATGCAGTATGTGTAGCACTTGACACAAAGCTAAATAAACTTATTATCAAAGTTTGAAAACAATCGATATTATAAGAAACGATAGGGGACAAAACAAGGTATCTAATGATGTGTCAAATCACAATTTTGGATGAAAGGTTACCAAAATACGGAATGACAAAGTCAAAAATTCTATTTTTCTCGGGTTATGATAAGAACGTACTGCGGTTAAAACGTCAACGTAATCTTAATTATATACGGATTTTTTTCAGATTTCTCATATATGTAATTAAAAGTGCGTATTATTAGATCGCACAAACAAAATTTTGATCTGACAAGCCGTTTTAGGGTTATCGAACTTGAAACAACAACATCGTGAGATGTCGAAAGTGAGAAAAGAGTGAAAAAGGCAGTTTGGTCGAGATAGCAAAACGTCGTTGGTGGTAATCAGTTTATAACCTATCGGGAACCATCCCCTCCAGATTTGGTAACGATTTGTCAAAAATTGTGGATTTTAGTCATCTTTCGTAATAAAAACTGAAAATTATAATGCACCATGTGTAGCACTTTATATAAAGCTAAATAAACTTATTATCAAAGTTTGAAAATCATCGATATTATAAGGAATCATAGGGGACAAAACAAGGTATCTAATGATGTGTCAAATTACAATTTTGGATAAAGGGTTACCAAAATACGGAATGAGAAAAATCAAAAATTCGTTTTTCTCGTGTTATGGTAAGAACGTACTGCGGTTAAAGTGTCAAAGTAACCACAATTATATACGAATTACTTTCAAATTTATGCAATTTGTAACTAAAAATACGTGCAATTAGATTGCTCAAACAAAATTTTGATGTGATAAGGCGTTTTAGAGTTATCGAACTCGAACCAACAACATCGTGAAATGTCGAAAGTAAGAAGACAGTGAAAAAAGCAGTTTGATCGAGATAGCAAAACGTCGTTGGTGGTAATGAGTTTATAACTTATCGGGAACCATCCTATCCAGATTTGGTAACGATTTGTCAAAATTGTGGATTTTAGTCATGTTTCGTAATAAAAACTGAAAATTATAATGCAGTATGTGTAGCACTTGACACAAAGCTAAATAAACTTATTATCAAAGTTTGAAAACAATCGATATTATAAGAAACGATAGGGGACAAAACTGGGTATCTAATTATGTGTCAAATTACAATTTTGTATGAAGGGTTACCAAAATACAGAATGGCATAGTCAAAACTTCGTTTTTCTCGTGTTATGATAAGAACGTACTGCGGTTAAAACGTCAACGTAATATACGGATTTCTTTCAAATTTCTCATATATGTAACTAAAAGTGCGTATTATTAGATCGCGCAAACAAAATTTTGATCTGACAAGCCGTTTTAGGGTTATCGAACTTGAACCAACATCATCGTGAGATGTCGAAAACAACAAGAGGGTGAAAAAGGCAGTTTCATCGAGATAGCAAAATGTCGTTGATGTTAATGGGTTTGTAATCTATCGGGAATCATCCCCTACAGATTTGGTAACGATTTGTCAAAAATTGTGGATTTTAGTCATCTTTCGTAATAAAAACTGAAAATTATAATGCACTATGTGTAGCACTTTACATAAAGCTAAATAAACTTATTATCGAAATTTGAAAATAGTCGATATTATAAGAAACGATAGGGGACAAAACGGGGTATCTAATGATGTGTCAAATTACAATTTTGAATGAAGGGTTACCAAAATACGGACCGAGAAAGTCAAAAATTCGTTTTTCGCGTGTTATGATAAGAACGTACTGCGGTTAAAATGTCAACGTAACCACAATTATATTCGAATTTTTTCCAAATTTCTTAAATATGTAAATAAAAGTGCGTACAATTAGATCGCGCAAACAAAATTTTGATCTGATAAGGAGTTTTATGGTTATCGAACTTGAAACAACAAGATCGTGAGATGTTGAAAACGTGATCAGGGTGAAAAAGGCAGTTTCATCTAGATAGCAAAACGTCGTTGATGATAATGAATTTATAATCTATCGGGAACCATCCTCTCCAGATTTGGTAACGATTTGTCAAAAATTGTGGATTGGAACGTACTGCAGTTAAAACGTCAACGTAATCACAATTATATACGGATTTCTTTCAAATTTCTCAAATTTGTAACTAAAGATGGGTACAATTAGATCGCGCAAACAAAATTTTGTTCTGATAGGGAGCTTTAGAGTTATCTAACTCGAACTAACAACATCGCGCGATGTCTAAAACGAGAAAAGGTTGAAATAGACAGTTTGATCGAGATAGCAAAACGTCGTTGGTGCTAATGAGTTTATAACCTATCGGAAACCATTCTCTCCAAATGTGGCAAAGATTTGTCAAAAATTGTGATAACTCCTCGTATTTTTAGTTGTATTAATATCCATAAATTTTTTAAAAAAACAATAAAACCTACTACTATAACTTCTGCTAAAACTGACAAAATAAACAGTTTTTAGAAGCTTTTACAACAAATCTAACAGATTTGAATAAAAGATATAAAAACAAATATGACTTTAAATTGCATTAGATGTAAACGATTGTAGTAAAACTTGTAAAGATAACAAAATGTGAAAATAAAATCATAACACAGCTATCTACCTTTCTTTTACAAAAGTAACTCAATTTATAATAATACATTAATTTATAAAAGGTCATAAAACAAAAATGTTTTTTAAAATAAATTGTAATAGTATGCTAATTGTGATCACAGTAGGACATTGCTGTTACAGTAAAAACCGTTGGTAAAAATTGAGATAACACATGGAATAAATGTCGAGTCAAACTATGTATCAATTTCAATACTTTAGATAGGTCACGTCCAAATACGTTTCTACTACAGTAATAATATTGTGTTTATACTAAAACACTTTACGTGAGATTCTACGAATTCGTATTTAGTATCTTTTGTTTTGTTTAAATAAGTGACATAATATTTAAATAGTATCCTGTAGTATGTATAATAATAGCTCCTATACCTAATTAACTATCAAAACTGGTTTAGTTCAAGGTGTTAGTATGAATCTGCTTGCTGAAATTGATAAGGAAGTTTTCGGAATTGATATTATACAGGTTCTTAGTTTTGTTGTAACTCTCTTGGAAATTATGAGTTACATATTCAAAAAACCAGTAAAACAACTATAAATATAATATTCAAACACTTGTTTTTAAACATTATGACTGACCCAATGTTAAGCGAGCACACCTACAATGAGGTTTGAATAAAGTTTGTTTTCTCAAAGTTGTACCACCTATTAAAAGCTTATAAATGATTTCAGTAAAAACAAGAATTGTTTATTCTTTGACAAACGTTTAGCAAATATGTCTGATAAAGAGACAAAAATTTGAAGTTTACACGATTCGTAGTTCTTAGTTTTAGCTTTAAGGTGTTTTTGTTAATTTCTCCTCTCGCGGATGATTGGTTTATTTTTTCTGTTTGATTTTTTTGTTTACTTATGCGTTTACTTTTATGGGTTGAATTCAATTTAATTTAAAAATTAGAAAAGAAAGGTAAATTACAATTTTTAACAATAATGTTAATTGTAGCATTTTCTAATTGCACTTGCATTAAATATGCACGTTTTTAATATCCATATGTGTAAGTACAAAACACATAAGGTGAATGGCATTAAAACTCGGTAATTAGAAATTTCCGAATATTGAATTCATTTAAAAATCAAAATTATACTGATTTTGTAATCAACGTCATTTTTATTAAAAATATATATTTTCTATTAAAAAAGTTTAATACCGTGTTTTCTATTAACAACACCAATTATTAATTATTATCATTTAATTAATGTTAATAATAAACATTTTCTGTATTGTAAATACATCGCGAATAATTTAGAATACTTGTAGAATACAAATTCATTCACATACCTATAATGTAGGCAACACACATTGGGATTGACGTCACATCTCAAAACAGCGTTGCCACAATTATTGCGGCAAGTACGGCAAAATATCGGGACGCGTAGCAATATTGCAACGCGTCCACGATTATTGCTATAGGTATGGAAGCATAAATTTTGCATTGCTACAAGTACGACGTTACAAATATATATATATATATATATATATCCGTCTATCAACGTGGCGTCCAGCCACTACAAAATCATCATCAATTTGGCGTCCATGGTAAATTGGCGTCCGTATATGGACGCCACTTTGGATTCCCTTATAAAAGTGTTGCGGTAGACCCCTACTACCTACAGACAAAGATTTGGAGGGACGCCAAAAAACGTAAACGTGTCAGAAAATTGAATAATTTAGTTCAAAAAATTTTCACTACGAGCGCTACTGTCACCATACATAATTGTATATTGTACGAATATATTTTTTTAAATACATTTCCGTATCAATATGGCGACCTCGATGTGGCAACGTAGCAGGATACCATGTTGATATAAAAATGAATATGTATAATTAAATATTACGTTATAGACGCCAGGGCCAGATTAATGATTAGGTCATATGCATTATTCCAGTTTATCCTTCTAGTTTATAACAAACATTAATGTAGTTTTTACAAGTAATTACCAAGACTTAAACTACAGTAAAACGTCCGAAACGACGAAGCCTTGCAAAATCAAAGTCAATATTACATAAGCTAATTTACTCTAAGTGGTTTTGATTATAATTAATATAAAGGGTTAATTCTAATTTCTCATACAATTTTAAACATTCTGTAACAAAAAAAAGAACATATAAGTGTACTTTTTATACATGACCAAGAAAATGTATTAAAAGAACCTGTTTGCAACTTATGCATATAGCTGCTTTGCGTAATTTTATCATATTATACTTTAATTTTATCGGTGATATGATTAATTACGTAATTATACTTTTTTATTTTTGTTGTACTAGCGTTTCTTCTAAAGTAATTAAAATGCCTTGTTTTATATAAGAAGTAACATTGTCAAGTGTTAACAAATTTTTATTTAATTTCTACAAATTCTTTAAAACCACTGTATACACTACTTGGTATAAAAGAATTGGGAAATAGTGTCACATTGCGACTCTCATATTGAATTGATTAGGAATGTATAATTACTTTATGTTGTATTTTACGTTTTTCTTTTGAGTTAGCTATCGAATAACCAAGAAAAACGTGTATTTAGTTGTACAAAAATACGTTTCCGACCATCGTAAGATCCTCGGAATACGCATTCTGTTCACTTGCGTTTCGGTAGACGATGCAAGTGAAACGCTGTTTAACCACATATAATTTTTACTAAAAAAAAATTAATTACGATTTCTTAATCAAAAGTCACAATTTGTTTTAATTTTTTTATATGAACATTATTATTACTAAGTTATAAGCGCCTTTACAGTACAGATGTGTCAATGTTGCTAATGTTTTGTGAAATTTCTGTAAAAAGCTTTGTCTAAGTGTGAAATAAAAGAATTAACTTAAAAAATCAACCAAAATCTAATTAAGAATTTTTAAAAGTTAATAATCAACGCACATAGAATTAATAAAATTATAACGAAACTAAGTCTGCTTAAAATTTAAGTTGAAATGCAAAACATACTTGAAAAAACGCACATATAACAAAGATAATTAAATCATACATTAGCGATATCGTAGTTCAAGGTAGTGCAGAGTAACCGTTAATATTATTTGGTACATATGATACGACCACGCATATTTTTTAGTTGTCAGAGTTGTGGTTTGCTGATTTGGTTAAACTATATTTTATTCTTACGTAATCTTATGTCTGTCGATTAGTTCAGAATAATTTCTTTGCGTTTTTTGAGAATTTTTCGGAAGTATAAAAATTTTTCGAATTATAATATATTTCTAATTTTAATAACTATTCCGGCGAATACTATTTTAAATATTGTTAAACAATAAAATACCTTTTTAGTTTAATAAATATCTATTATCTTTACATAATACATCTGTGTTATTAAAACTACTGATGTAGATATAACTAGTAAACTTCGTTTGTTTGTAGTTATCACGGAGAGTACAAAAAATCAGGAAAAAACAAATTTACACCTATACAACTATAATTTTTAACGTTGCCCAGAATTTTTTTTTACCTACTAAAAACAATATCAAATTTAAAACTAACAAGTAACAAATTCAACATTTTACAATTAATTGAAACATAGGTTTATTTAGTTTATTTAGTATTTACTAAATTCAGTGGGTTGCTATCATAACGTCAATACGGCGGATAAAAGAAAATCAATAAAGGATTTAAAAATAAACAATTTTTATCATTGTAATATATAAAATCTGCAAAGTAATAGTTTTCGAAAAAATGAAACAACAATTTATTTAAAGATGTGGCTTGCGATTAGACTATTTCTGAATCATCAAGTTTAGTTCTAGTTTCTCTTTGTGAGCCAAAATAATAATTTTTTAATATGTTCTTCCATTTTAGTCTTGTGGTAGGAGACACAGATGACCACAATTTGGTTGAGATTTTTTGTAAACAACGTTCGCTATTGTGCACTTCATCACAGCAACAAACAAAAGTATCCAATTTTTAAAAAAAGTAATTTTAAAACAATTAAAATGGTAAAACTAGAAAAGTCTATCATTGCAATTAAGATATTTTGTGAACTATGAAAGTAATTATTGTATATTAAACTCTTTTATAAAGAAAAATAAATAGCATGACTCTAAAGTTGTGTTACGAGATGGTTACGTAATATATATTCCTTTGTTATTGAATTGTAATTTGACCATAAATGTTTTTTCCTTCTTTAAAATGAATTAGCTAAGTTTGATTGCAGAAACCTATAAACATGTCTTCTTTAAATGCTCATTTAACAAAGGTACTCAGAAACATTATTATTAACTATTTAGCTTTACCAATCTGAGAGATATGTATATACATATATAAATAAATTGTAGTAGAATCCAGATTTCCACGAGTTGCATTCATTTTGCAGTTTTCCATTATAGATAAATCCCGTGTTGTTGTTATCATAGAAGCTGAGCTTTTGTCACATGTTGTAGTGTACATCTTTAGAGCCTGGAAAACTGGTTATTCCAGGCTCTAAAGATGTTCACTGCGGCAACACGTGATTTATCCAGAATGAAAAATTGTAATAAAAATAAATTAGTACTACAGTAGTATCCAAGCCTTAACCGTGCAAAAGTAACAAATACGTTCTGTTAAAACAATGAAAAATACAAATACAAAACTAAAAAAAGTATGTTTTCTTCCCAACTAGCATCCAAAATAATTCATGTCAGTTGAGTTTATTGATTATTACGTATTTAACAGTTTATATGAAACTTACTGGTAATTACAACTTTATTCTATTAATTTATAGTGAAAATTACGTGCATTCATCTTTTTTAACCACTTTGTAGTTCTGCAGCTTTGTGATAAAAAGTAAGGTCTTATCAACGTTATTTTTACTAAGTAAAATCTCTTTCAGATTTCTTTAACTTTAAAGTGGAAAATTGAAGTGGCGGCCACTAAATCGAATCACTAAAATCATACCTTAAAGTAACAACCACTTTGAAGTAGAAGTGAATTTAAAATATACCTAAAAAGCAGTTTCACTTTTTTTTAGAATGGTAGGTTGTCGTTGTAACGTTAGAGCCACTTTCATAAGTGATTTTTACAAGACATTTTAGATTAAAACCACCAGATAGTGACATAATTCATATAACGTCTGTATTCATTATTTTATTTTTCACTTTGTTATAACTTACTCATAACGCCTAGGATACAAGATTCGTAATAGCCAATTGTGTACCAATCGCGTTATTACGATGGTTACACCCAGAGAGCAACTGGATGCAGCCCAAGGGTCTCTGGCCCGAAGGATGTATGTTGTTCAATGAGCGTAATTATCCAGTAAGAAGATTCTATTACAAGTATATAAGAAGAAATAGAAAACTTGTTACCATCAAAATCTAAAGAGGGCATTATGAGAGTGCGTTATGAATTTATAACGTCCTCTAAATTCATAACGCCGTCTCATAAGGCTCTGATTGTTATGTGTATGTTTACATATTTCGTATCCTAGACATTATGAATAAATTAAACAGAGTGAAATAAACATATACATAACATTGGGTATTTTGTGTTTGATTATTTTGTTAACTTACAGCACTCTATATAATAAATGTAATTTATTTGTTATAAACTTTGCAGTACCTACTCCGAGGAAGAAATTACTTGCAAATCAATTTGATTACGATAATCCTAGCAAGCATGTGCGGAGCCTTTAACCTGGCATCGGTCGGCTGGGGTCTTTTAGACCCCATGCAGATCTAGAGCGCCGTATTTTTTTCTCGATACGCTTGCGCAGCCAGCCGTTGCAATACCCTCCGCTCAAATGTTATGCTGTCGCGTGCAGCACAATTTTTAGTCGTTGTTGTGAATGTGAGGAATCTATACCGCTGCAATTTTGCTTGGGGTCTGACAAACCCCACCCAACCATTCACGCGACATTTTGTGAGATGCTTGAAGGTAAATAATTTTGGTTTATTTCTTTGATTTTTGTGCCAAAAATAAACAAATTTTAGCTGTCATGGCATCTGGTTATTATGAAAAAGAGCAAGAACGTCTATTAAACTTCTGGAAAGGAATGAATAAAAAAGAAGAACATTTCATAGATTCAGACAGTGGAAGTGAAATTAGTATTGAAGACTCTCAGGAGGCTTAAGAACTACAGGACAATATCACAAGCGCAGATTACGAACATAAAGTTGACGATGCTGAGGGAAACATTCTGGAAGAGGAAGACAGTTCAGACGATGATGAATTAGATACAAGTACTAGTACACATTATAAAGGTAAGGACGGCAGGAAATGGTTGAAAACATATAGTGATAAGCGGGTTCGGACCAGGACGGAAAATATAATAACGCATTTACCAGAAGTTAAGCGAAGTGCACGAAATTTGAAAAGACCTCTTGATTGCTGGCTATCACTTATTGATAATGACATAATTTCAGACATAGCAAAATACACTACAATAAAAATAAGACAAAAAGCCGTAAATTACAAACACAAGGATTTTTGCAATGATGCAAATGAAGTGGAAATTAAAGCGGTATTTGGATTACTTTACCTTGCAGGCGTGTTCAGGGCAAACCACAGGAATTTAGAAGATTTTTGGAAAACTGATGGTACTGGCATAAATATATTTCCCGCAGTCATGTCGGCCAAAAGATTCATGTTTTTGATAACTTGTCTACGATTTGATAACGTCGAAAACAGAGCGGAAAGACTGACAATAGACAAACTTGCTCCAATAAGAGCAATCTTTGACAAGTTTGTCGACAATTGTCAATCTGCATATACTCCAAATGAGTATCTGACCTTAGACGAAAAGCTCGAGTCGTTCCGAGGGAGATGTTCCTTTCGGCAATACATTCCAAACAAGCCGGTGAAATACGGCATAAAAATACAAGCTTTGGTTGATGCTAAAACATTTTATACTTTGAATATGGAGGTATATACAGAAAAGCAGCCTGATGGGCCATTTCAAATGAGTAACACTCCAAAAGACATAACTCTTAGAATGGTTGCGCCAATTTCAGGGACTAACCGAAATGTTACCTTTGATAATTGGTACACAAGTTATGACCTCATCCAGGAACTCTACAATAATCATAAACTTACATCCGTCGGTACTCTAAGAAAAAACAAGCGACAAATCCTTTCACAATTTTTCTCAACTAAAAACAGGTCAGTACCTTCCAGTTTATTTGGTTTTCAAATAAACATAACTATCTTGTGATATATGCCTAAGAAAGGCAAGAATGTTTTACTTCTTTCATTGTTTCATCATGATGATACAATTAGTAAAGATTCCGGCGAGAAGATGCTTCCTGAAATTATAAGCTTTTATAATTCAACAAAGTCTGGGGTTGATGTAACAGATAAATTATCTGCATCCTATAACGTAGGTCGCAACAGCAGAAGATGGCCCCTAACAATTATGTTTTGTCTGCTAAACACTGCTGGCATTAACTCACAAGTTTTGTATAAGTTTAATACCGGCGATCAGAAAATGAAAAGAAGAAATCATTTAAAAGATTTAGGGTTGGCCTTAGTCAAAGAATATGCACAAGCTAGAAAAAACAATCCCAGGATGAAACGAGTTTTGAGAGAAAAAATTAGCAGCATATTTGCAGTCGGAACAACCCCCAAATAAAAAACCAGCTGGTGTTCCTGGTCGATGTGGTATTTGCTCTCGAAGGATGGATAAAAAAACACAATATTCTTGCCATAAATGCAATATTTTTCTTTGTTTAGACCATGCTGTTATGCAATGCGAGTCCTGTGCTCATACATTCGATGCTGTATAATGTAGTACGAGCGTGTACCTATTCGGTCAATTTCCTTATACTTCATGTTATGTTATTCTTATTTTTCTTGCCAATGATTTAGAGAGTGTTATTTTTTAGTTTCTGTTTTGTAATTTATTTTAAATTGGCGTTTCATAAGATTTATATTTAAAAAAAGCACGTCTATATTTGACCAGATTGTGTGCCCCTATTTTTGAACTTATGATTGACCTATCTGTTTCTTGTATTTTTTATGTTTTGTTCCAAGTTTTTTCAAGTCAAAAAGTTGTTTAAAACACGTTTTTAGCATACTTTAAAAATACTGTGATTTTTTTTTAATATTAAAACATTTAAGACTCTAAATTTCTAGTGTATTAATAAAATATGATATTTTTTCAAAAAAAGACCATCTAAGTTTAGTTGCGTATTTGTTCAATCCAAATAAGGCCAAAACAAATAATTTTAGTCAAATAATGCCTAAAAGTTTATTTTGTCCCAGATTATGACTTACAAACATTAGGGTCGGCTAGACCCCACCTGCTCGCTTAAGTAACTTTTGACCACCCGACCGACGCCGGGTTAAAATAGTTGTCGCAACAAACAAGTGTGTACTTTCAAAAATTTAACTAAGAATTTTATATAATTAATATATTAGGTTTAAGTTACAGAACATGTAAAGCTCTAATAAATAATTTACTGTTGCATCCATACACATACAGTTGCTTACACTTGATTACGACAAGTGACTAAACTACTGTTATTGGTTTAACGATAATTTCAGAAATGATAAAATATTAAATTTGACTTCCTTTAATAATGAAGCAGATATCACTTCATAACAACTGCAAAATATTTTTAAGAACATTAGACGGAGATTTGATATGTGCACAAATAACAACATTGATCACATCAAGCACATAAGTAATTTAGAAAATTAAAAATGTGTAAGCTGAATAAGAATACGTTATGAAATGTAATTGATAGTAAAATATAAACTAGTTGTAGTAGTATGATGTTACTAATAATTGAGAAAAAATTAGTACGAACAGTCATGCCATCTTTACCACTACGCCTAGTGTACGTACATTGTACATCTAATTGTCACTGTTTTGTACATAATATGTAATAACAAAAACTTTCACGCGACTAGGATTTGAACTCTTGTTGGCGTAGTAAGCAGATGCCTTACCAAGTATGTCACGACGACTTAATATTTTTACATACTATATAAATGTTCTAATAAATATCTTTTATTAGTTGCTTTTAATTGTACACTTTAAAACCACACTGAAGATTGAAAGATACCTAAAACAGCACTACCATCAAAATGTTTATAATCAAAAATCCTTGTACATTAATGTACGTACAATGTACGCACGTATTAGGTACAGGTACGTGCAGCATATTTACATTAACGTATGTACTAATTAATTTTGTTTTTCTAAAAAAAATTTGATGCTGCATAGTGATATCTCGATCTATAACCTTTACATTTAACAGTAAATTTGCATTTGTCGGAATTTTGCTCTTAGTAAATATTGTTCAAATTTATTATATACATCTACTTTATAGAAGCTAAAAACATCTTGACCAAAGTAAATTTAGTTGTACCATTTATAAAATAAAGAGATGAGAAAGTATACAACATTTAAAAATGAAACAGATACATAAATACATCTCCGCTAGAAGACACTCACCACGCTGCTATTTAGCAGCCACGTGAATTTTAAGTGACTGTAAAGATATTTTATAAGTGATAAAATAGTTGTAATCACGTAACAGCCAAATACTTGTTTTCCATTTTTGTGGTAGTCACGGTATAGAACTGTGCCGTTAATGTGGTAGTGACTAGTGGCAAGCTATTCTATAGTTCCATATGCTAAGATAACACACATTTTACTTTTCAAAGCAGTATTTTGCAAATTTTTTTTATTTATTTAAGCTTACATAATCACTGCGTAGTTTACAAAATGGCTAAATTAGTAATCTTTCTTCTTTTCTATTTTTCTAAAAAATCTACTAAAACTTACTCTTTTTTATAAATTTGTATCAGTTAGTGTTTTTATGTATTGATGATTCTTGATTTAATTAATTTTAATCTACGTTACTATTCGAAAACAAATTGCGTAATAAGGAGAAAAACCTGCACATAAATTTAAATATAAACATTTAATACGTATATGTGCATTAAACCAATGACAAAAATTCAACACTTTTCTAGTTAACTGATTTCCATTTTGTTGCTTATACTGTCATATGTCTTTTGAGTTGTTTTACAATGTTTTTATTCTAAATAAATAATTTATTATGTTTCTTAATTACTGCACATTACATATTTGCAAGAAATACAATTCTTAGTTAAAATTTCGTTTTATGCTCTAACCAAAATTTTAAAAATATTTACGAACAGATGACAAAAACATAATTAGGTTAAGTTTAGCAGAAGTACAATAATTGTTTCAAGGAAGTAACAAAAAAGATCAAATTTCTATAACGGTTAAAAGTTTATTTACATAGCATGTTTGTTGAACTGCTATAAAGATAATCGAGGTTCAAGGTTGTAATCTAATACTGGTTGCAACAACTGGCAACATTGCTTGGATGTCATTTAACGGATATATGAAAGTGATCTGTATATTGGTCGCCAGTTTGTGGTAAAATATTCATAATCGTATATTGGACGCCATTTGATTCATTTATAAAAGGTCGCCAAATTGCAACGTATTTAAACTTTTTTATTATTTACATTTTTACAGTTTTTATTGCTAATTGATTCATAATATAACAAAAAAAGTTTATATACACGAATCAGATTGTTTCTATCACAATGGGAAGCGGTGGACGCCAAAAAACTTTTTTATGTATTGTCGCCATTTAGATAGACGGATTTATATATATATATATATATATATATATATATACGTAAGTGTTGAATTATGTGGCACCCACCATACCTATTGCATAAAAGACACCCGGGTGTATAAATTCTTTGATAATATATGTCATTGTGGCATATCGATGTGTATGATGCAAATGGCACTCATTTGTATATAAATACATGTTTAAAATAGTAAATGACACCCAACATTGTTGTCATATAAATTAAATAGTAAAGGTGCCAGTTAGTAAATATTTCGTTTTTAATTAAACTGTATGTATATGATATTTTACTTCTATAATGCTGCTTATATGGAGTAAGCTTTTGAAAAAAAAACATCCCTGCTTTAGGACACTTTTGGGACACAACTTTAATTGTCAAACTTGACATTGACACATCAACCCTCTGAACCCAGCAACCCCTAACTTAAGAATTTAAATAAGGGAAGGGGGTTGATCAAACCTTCATTTAAAACCACCTGCAATTCTCTATGAGGACAGCATGGCAGAAAGTGGTTTTATTAAATTTTTTTGTGTTCCTATAAAAAACAACCCTCTAGATTAAGTAAAGTGGGGGAGTCTAGTTTTTTAACAAACGCTTTGACAGGTCGATTCTTGATTTTTAGTAAATAACTTGAGATATTAAACTTGACATTGACACATCAACCCCGTAGCTCCAACAACCTATAACTCAAAAATTTAAATAAGGAAAGGAACTCGAATGACTCTTCATTTAAAGCGTCTTTAAATTCTCTATGCGACAGCATGGCCAAAAATAGATTTATCCAATTCTTTTTCGTCTTCTTTAAAAACAACCCTTTAGATTAACTAAGGTGGGGAGACTAGGTTCTTAAAAAAACGCTCGGGCAGATCGATTCTTGATTTTTAAAAGACAACTTTAAATTTCAAACTTGACATTGACACATCAACCCCCTAGCTCCAGCAACCCTTAACTCAAGAATTTGAATAGGGGAAGGAGGTCAAATGACCCCTCATTTAAAGCGTCTTTTAATTCTCCATGCAACAGCATAGCTGAAAATAGTTTTTTCCAATGTTGTTTCGTCTCTATTAAAAACAACCCTCTAGATTAACTAAGGTGGAGAGACTAAGTTATTAAAAAAACACTCAGACAGGTCAATTCTTGATTTTTAGGAGACAACTTTAAATATCAAACTTGACATTGACACATCATCCCTCTAGAACTAGCAACCCCTAACTCAAGAGAAGGGCGTCAAACGACCTGTCATTTAAAAGGTCTTTTAATTCTCTATACGACAGCAAGGCCAAAAGTAGTTTTATTATTTTTTTTTGTCCCCATAAAAAACAACCCTCTAGATTACGTAAGGTGGGGGTGTTGTTCAGAAAAAATCCTAAAACACGCCACTTTTGACTTTTTGAACGACACATTTTGGCGTCAAATTTGATTTTGTCAGGTCAACCTTTTAGCCTTAATAACCCCCAACAAAAACAAAAATTATAGTAAGGTGGTCGAGTAACCCTGATTTTAATGGTCTCTTGATTCTTTACGTGTGTGCATGATTGTTTTTAAGTTTATAAAAATTTTAAAAGTGTAGAAAAATTTGAAACATCAAAATTCAACGTCAGAAGAAATTTTTATTAGTTCAACAAATGCTCAAATTGTGCGCAACCAACTTCCATACAATAATACAAATTCTGCTCTAAACGTTTCCTTACATTTTGGAAGATCTATGGCGTAATTTAGCGGCATTCTTCAATATTGCGTCGACGAAATTTTTCCGTTGCGTAAATTTTAGTTTCTTTTTACTGTCGCATAGAAACTTGAAAGACGCTTCAAATTAGGGGTGACTCGGCCTATTTTCCATATTTAAATTCTTGAGTTAGGGCACTAGTTTGTGAGTTAGGGTTTGCTGGAACTAGGGGATTTATCTGTTAATGTCAAGTTTCACGTCAAATCTTAAAAAAAAATTAAAAATACAAAAGCATGAATATAATTAATTACGAAATTTAGTAGTAAAGTTTTTGATCTGTTAATAAATAATCATGTGTTTTAAGTTTCTTAAAAGTGTAATTTTCGGTTAATACTTTTTAGAAAGGCAGATTATGGTGTATTGACTTATCAGTGGGTATCTTGCTAAGTACTTTATTAAAATAATTATAATTTTAAAATTGTAGGTTTGATATAAATGTTCATCAATTCTTTGTCATAAGAAACGTTAGATGTAGTGTTCGTTTTGTTTTCTAATGTTTTGTACGTACAAAATTACCAGAAAGGATCAAGGTAAATACTGAAAAAAGTAAAGGTAAAAGTCAGAAAGTTTAAAAATACAAAACGAAAAATACATTTTTTTAATATTAAATTTGTATTTACATTTATCAATAATGTAGCAAATTTTCTTTGTGGATAATGTTTACGTCTAGCAACTTTAAAGAAGTAACTACTTTTTAGGATGCGGCTGTCAATTTCTAAAATACTACAACTTGTTTCTGATGTTTTCTATTTTAGTATTTAATAAAATATCTTTGTTCATTTACATTGAAAATCTATAGAATGCTCAAGAAAAGTCAAATATAACTGTAAATAATATACATTTGGTTAGGTATATTGGAATATGGTAGTATCATTTTATAACAAAAATATAATTTTGATTGTTAAATTTAAAGTTATTTTTTACATTGAAGAAAAAATGTTAAATTTCAAAAATCTTCAAAAAATAACGTTTTTTGTTTACAACACTTATATACCAATTTAATAACAAAAAACAACAAACAAGATAAATCACAATCATGATAAAGCAAAGGAAAACCGTATAACAAAAACCAAATAAGAAAATGGGTCAGAAATCAATACAACTTTTAGAACCTGGCATCTTTAATCAGATATCCATGCAACTAAAAAATATTATAACAGTGAAACAATTAGCAAACATGATTAAAAAGTGGATGTTTCAAGAAAGAACTGGAATTCTAAAACCTGGAAGTACTTAAGCTAGTGTCTAGTTTTAGGGACATTGTTATGGATTTGGCTAGCCACCTGTGTTTAAGATGAAAAGAACCGAGAAAAAAACTAAACAATTTCGACTATAAACTAAGTGAATATTATTAAACCTCAAAATAAATTTAATGAGATGACAGAATTTCAAAAGACAATTTTTTATAGTACTAAATATTACGATCTTTTATTTATTTTTTAATTTATTTAATCATATGCAACAGCACTACAGTTACCGTAACAACAGTTTAAGTTATAGAAAGTAAGTAATAAACGACGCGCGTTTATGTATGCTGCAGAAACAGAAAAAAACTCAATTAGAATCAATCTTGCAGAAAATACAAATTAGAAGCAAAAAAAACAGTTGTTTGAACGGATGAATCACAATTTAAAGTTTTTGAAAGCAAACGTCGTACATTTCAGTTTATCAACAACTAATAAAAAATATTGAAAAAAAAAAAATAAAAACTATAAAATATGGAAATGATAGTACTATGATTTAGGGTTGTTTTTAAGTGCAGTAAAAATTTCATAAAATAGCTAACAAAATGACTAGTAAAACATTTACTTACTACTTTAAACTTACTTAAAAAATACTCTTCTTAACGCTTTACAATACTTTAAACAACAAAAAATTGTTTATTTTTTGTTTAATAAGTTTTTGTTCTAATATATTTTATTTACAAAAATCAAGTTTCAAATACAAGAAACTTAAAATAGAAAATAATATACAAGTTAAAGTTCCTACGCTAAAATAAGCATAAATTATTGCTTATGAAAAACTAATTAAAACAAATATTGAACGTTTAATATTAATTAATCTTTGTAAAATTATATTTTTTAAATTTAGAAATAATTTTGATACATACAGTATAAAAACTATCTAAAATATTTTAATTGATTATTTTGTTAATAAATATCAAATAGTTAAATAATTAAACAAAAACATAACTGATATCAAAAAGCATTATCAAGTTTTTATTAAATCAAAATGAGTTACGCAAGTTATATTTTAGTACATTTATTTTGTTACGATATCGCACTGTTCAACAATGTTGCCGCTAAAAATGGTGCCACAATCTACAACAATTATCGGGGTGCCATATAGTCAATACGTCAAAATTATATACACCTGTATATCGCACAACGCCCTCTGTCTTATTATGAATGAACCAAACTGTATAAATCTGACCACCAATTGACAAAATGGCTCCCAAGCAATTTTTTGCGTACGAGCTTAAAAAGTGTTGATAAGCTCTAGAAAAATTTTTAATGTAAAAGTACTGTGGCTCCCAAACTTGGGTGCCTCTTTGTATTTTTGGGTGCCACAATAACAATGAATACCCAATTATGGTGCCACGATGACAATTTTTATGTATATATATATATATATGTATATTACTATTCATACAATTATCTTACAAGTTTATTTTTAAATTTATTTTAATTCTTGGAAATTAGACATGGTCAAATTTAATGAGCAACGTGTAGAAATATATGAATTTTTTCTAGAAAACCAATGTACACTTTTATATAAAGAGCTTACAGTACAAATAATAGTTCGGCGGTTTCAAATTCAATCTATGATTGAATTATTATTATTACTTATGTACTGGAATATCACTTTCAGAAAGATCACAGTGCAATATCCAGCGTGTACCCTAACGCAATGAATAAATTACATTTATTTGTTATGATATAATGGTAACTGTTAGTTGGTTACACAGACAGCCAAAAGTAACCAAAAGTCGTAATAAAGGTAACCGCTTTGGATTGGCAAATGTGATCATAGGGTACCCAAAAGCACACCCAATGGTGAACTATGTCCTACTTAATCCCTCCATAGGATACTCTTATACTGACCTTGCGTGTATTCAACGGTCAACCTTTTAGGATAACCAAAAATTAACCGAAAAGGACAGCTTATTGTTCACTTTTAAAGCTACTTAAAAATACTTTTTTTTAGTTATTTATTGGTCAACTTGTTGGGCTAACCTAAAGTTAATCGAAATGGTCGGTGCATAATTGAATTTTAAAACTACTAAAAAGATACCATTTATTGTTTGCTCAGCGTTCAACCTGTTAGGGTAATCTAAAGTTAATCGAAAGTGATTGTTAATTGTTGGTATTTAAAAATGCCTAAAAGATGCCAATTTTTTTTTGCTTAACTTTCATCCTGTTAGGATAACTTAAAGTTAATCTAAATGGGTATTCTACTGTTTAATTTTAAAGCTGTTTAAAATATACAATTTTTGCACTTGTTTAACAATCTACCTGAAGTTAACTGTAAAAGATGTATATTTGTTGGATTTTAAAACTGCTTAAAAAATACTATTTTTTCAGTTGCTCAACGATTAATGGCTGCTTAACCAATATCTTATAGTTACCATTAAAAAATAAAACACATTAAAGTAAAGGTTCAAGCCTTGAAAAACAACAGCTTTTATACGATACGATATAATACATATATATATATTTATTACTTATTTGCAAATTTAAAAATATCTAAAATAAATGTCATCGCCTTTAACTCTTTTTCACTCTTTCTCTCGATTTTCTTATCCACACCTTTGTCGCCAATAGAACGTCCATTTCCGTGGCTGTGGAAACTATTTATTTTACGGAAGCTGAAATTACAAAAAATACTTAACTAAACCACCAATATTTATATTTGATTTGATTTTTTACAAGGTTCCCAGCGATCTAGAAAATCGTAAAAAATCTGGGTATTCTAAAATCAGGGCAAACATGTAAAATTTAGAGAAAGTCTGTTTTTATGTCTTTTTGTATACTGACCGTACATCTGCAATTATGAATCATGTGCTCTTTTGTGCCTGTTAAAAATATGTATAAAGATGTTTTACCTTTATAACTGGAACTTTTAGTATAACACAATTACACAAAGTTAACACTCGACTTGTACAACATGCACATCAACAAAACTTGAACGATTGTCTAGCAGGTAAAAATACCGACTTTCAATTTTAACCTGGCCTTAAAACAACCCGGTGGTTATTTAAATTCCTATAACCATTTTCTCCCACTTCAACATACATAATTTTAAATTTTACAAACGGTGAGCGTTTGTTTGATGTTAATTCAATAATTCTTTAATACTACTTTTGTTAAGTTTAAATTAACCCCTTAACGTGCATGCTCGAGTTAATTCTATTGCGCTAAATCGACCAAAATGTTCACGCTCGAATTAATCCGAGCGTTGTCGCTATATGAAACATAAGAAAAAAATGGTCTTTTAGATTTTCATTATTTACATTTGTCTTGTAAGGCCAAGTTTATATTGTAATTATTTAACAATTTTGTTAAAGCAGAAAGAATATTAAACTCTGCTCAAAGTAATAACGATTTGTTTAAAAAAATTTTTGTTAGCATCGACAGAATGCGATTCTTAGAATGAAATTTCCGTTAAAACTGTAATATCTAAGAAAAAGACCTTAAATGGTCGAAGAGACCGACACATTGAAGGGATTAAAGTATCTACAAAAGCTTTTGCTTGGTGCCCGTTTGATATTTACCGCAATGCAAAACAAGTTCTTAAATTAATCATGTACTGTAACGGATGAAACGAAAACAACAAAAAAAAGTTTTTACAGTCAACATTAAGATGTCATCGCATTTATTAATACTTTCTCTTTAACCTGCTAAACGCCATTAAAAAAAACTTGATATTGATTATCGATTTAGAGGACAATAATTTGAACTATTATCAATACGATTTTGTATCGATCCACATTACAAATTATAAAAAAGTTTGTTTAAATTTTTAGGTTGAAATTAAATTTAAAAAAATCATTAGGGTACAAACAAAAAAGAACAATGTTTATGACGATAATGGGATTAAAATGGTACGTTCCAGAAAACTGTTGTGCGAGCGTAATGTTGGAACTAAAATAAAGTTTACTTCTAAAGATTTCATTGTTAGTTAGATTTTTATTATACATGTAAACAGTAACTAAATTTATAAACACTAATTAAAAATAATCAATTACACTTACAACTCCACTAAAATGTTTCTTTTCAAATACAAGTTTTTTTAAGATAATTAGTTTCAGCGTATACAACAACGGATCCTATATACTTATAACTAGACTGCGGACTTTTAAGGAAATGCTTGTACATACATGCTTATATGTTTATTTGACTGTTTTTTTTGTACAATTTTTTTTCTAAATTTTGCAGCAATAAAAAATCGTTATTTAAAAATTACCACAAATAATTAGCGAAACAATGACTGCAGGTTTCATCTGCAGTGCTTTTAAATATTTTTAAAATAAGTGTTTGTCTATTTAAAAAAACGTACCCCTGAATTTGTTGTAATTGGAGCTCACGGAGCGACTAAGTAACTTCTGACGAGTTAGATCAATTCTTTAAAAATTCATAATTTAAAAACTAAGCGGTAATGCACAAAAAGCCAAGATACGGGTACTTTTTTGCCTTGAGAATCACCAAAAAATCAGTAACGCAATTGGTAAACTCATTTCTTGGTTTCTCCTTGTAAGTCGTAATAATACTAAGAGGCTAATTATTAGAATTTAGAAAAGTATACGAGATACAGTCTTATTATACACAAAAACATTCTACTAAAAAGTTAATTTTTAGGATTAACATAAAATTAACTTTTTAGAATATCTCTTTCACAACTTTTATAGACATTGATTATAAAACTCACCGAAAATAACATTTTTGTGGTTACTAAAAAGACATGTAAGTCTCATTCCGTACTATAAGGCTACTAAAAACTTAATTTTTAGGATTAACATTAAACTAATTTTGTAGGATGTCAGTTGTGTAAGTTTTTCAAGACATTAATTAGAAATCTCTGAAAACATATCGAAAAGTTAACTTATATGGTTAGTAAAAAAACAAGTACTCTCATTCTATACTTGAAAGCTCTTAATAGGTTAATTTTTATGGTTACCATTAAGTTAACTTTTTAAAACGGCTTTTGAGTAACAATTAAAGTTGTCTATTGAAAAGTTACCCAAAAGTCAACCTCTGTAGGTAAGAAACGGGATAGGTCGCCATATTTTATACTTTAAGCTTATACAAAAAGTAACCTTTACGTTTACAATTTGGCTGATTATTAGTAATAACTATTTGTTGTGAATAAGTTAAACATTAAGGACACGCCGTAGAACTAACTTTGATGAACGACTAAAAAGCACGATAAAGATACCACATGCTTGTCAACTTTTCAGGTTAAAGTATGATCACTTTTTAGACAAGCAAGGTTAACTTTGGTTATGTGGGTATAAACGTCATTATAATTAAATCTATTCTAAGGATTACTTTTCTATTAAATTTGTTTAATTATGGGAAACTATTTTCACTTAATACTTTAATTCCTACACTAAATCAATTTTTATTGTGTGAGAGTATTTGCATAGTATGTATACACACTTCATATTTTAAAAAAATTTTAACTTTATCCGAACAAGTAAACAATAACATACAATTCTATTTTATAAAAAAAAATTGTATTTACAAAACGATAAACTAAAGCATCTGAAAATTCTGACATTTAGGTTGAATATAAATCAAGCTGGTTATCTATTAACATTTGCACGATTGTTCGATAGATATTATGTTGTTGATTTGAAACTAATCTATAAAAATGGGGATAAACACCATCAAACCTTTTATCAATAATTACATATATTTAAAAAAAAATGGGGTGCGGATTTAAACCTGCCATCCACAAACCAATGATAGGTATTATTAAAAATCTAGAAAGAAATGACTAATGTAGTAAAAATGCAAATTAAAAAACAGATTAATACATGAAGAGCACAATAATTATAACCTAAATGTTAACATCTAGAAAGAATTAGTACAATATTTGGATTACTATCTCTAAACAAGATTTTACAATACATTTTAGATATTTAAAAAATATAGAAAACTGTTATTTACCGTTTAATTATTACTACCTCAAATTTATTACCCTTACCAATACTGAGTATTCATTTTGTGGACCAACTTCACTCTGGCTCCACCAGCTACAGCAAAGCTTTGCTTACAAAAATAAAGTAGTGTAAATTAATAACTTTAAGAATTAAGACCTAACGTATTGTACAAAATTCAGTTTTAATCCTTTCAGATGGATGTACTGTGATTGATGTTTAGAAATGTTGATAATCTGAATTTAAGCTTTAAACAACAGTACACCATAAAATATACCATTTAAGGTGAAGTGGGGTAAACGTGATAATGGGGCAAATGTGATAATGGTTCACAAATTTAATGCCAATTTATTACTAGTACCGCCATCTACCGTACAACTCTTTAAACTTGCATAATAATAAGCCCAATACTAGAGCGCAACCATATTCCATCCAGTACAGCTGCAAGTGGCGAGTCAACTATTAGTCATAACATAACCCAATATTCTAGATTACACGTGTTTACACATTTTGAAGTAAAATTCATATTTTCTGAGGTAAGTCTAATTTAATGTTTTACAACTGATTCTTTATAGTTCTATAGAGTGTGTACAAATGATTATGACTAAACAATCACGTTGATGTATTTTTTGTTATTATGTCACATTTGCCCCGTAAGAAATGCTTTTAGGAGCAAATGTGAAATGTGAATTTGGGGCAATTGTGATGTATGTATTTACCCCATTGTTCTAGATACACCATGGTGCGAACGTATATTAAAAAAAGAAATGCATCTGATATTAAATATTCGAAGGAAGACTTAACTTTAGCGATAAATGAAGTGAAGGCAGGACGAATAACGATATATGGGGCTTGTAAACAATTTAAAATACCTTATGTAACCCTGTACAGTCGTGTTAAAGGTATTCGGGGAAACAAACAAGAGAATAAAGGTCGTCCAACAAATATTCCAATCGCAGAAGAAGTGAAGTTAGCCAATGGCTTGAAGACACTAGAAAAGTGGGGGTTCGGTTTGTCGAGAAAAGAAGTATTTGAAGTGGTTGGCAAGTTTGTAAGGGAAAATGAAATCAAAACAAATTTTAAAGATGGAGTACCTGGTGAGGATTGGTTCCTTAACTTCAAGCGACGCCATAATATGAGCCTCAAGATCCCACAAAATGTGGAATATGCTAGGAAGAAAGCATTAGACCCATTTGTAATTTACGCCTACTTTGACCTATTGGAAAAAACTATGATAGAGCTTCAGCTTCTGGACAAGCCCCATAGGATATGGAACCTAGACGAAAGCAGTTTAAGCATAGACCCGAGAAAATCTAAAGTGGTCGGTGCAGTTAACAAACCGTCTTCCAGGACAATAAGTTCTCCAGGTAAAGAAAACACAACCATTCTCTTGATGTGCAATGCAGCTGGTGGTAAAGCTCCACCATTAATAATATATAAAGGTAAACACTTGTGGGACCAGTGGCTTGCTCCTCCCAAACAAGATTACCCTGGCACCGTTTATGCTGCTAGCAAAAAAGGCTGGATGGAGAGTGACATTTTTACTAACTACTTCCTAAAAACGTTGATTCCAGCACTTGGTCCAGAACGTCCTGTCCTGATAATTTATGATGGTCATTCAACCCATGTAACTTTGGAAATACTTGAAGCAGCAATTGAGAATAATATAACAATATTAAAACTACCCCCGCATAGTAGCCATCTACTACAACCTTTGGACATTTCTGTCTTTCGGCCTTTTAAATTAAAATGGGATGAAAAGTTAATAGCTTGACAACGACAGCATGTGGGCCAGAAATTGTCAAAGAAAATATTTTCACAGTTTCTCTGTGAAACCTGGAAAGGTATTTCAACGGAGGTTATAAAGAGTGGCTTTCGGAAAGGCGGAATTTCACCACTTAATAAATATGTTATACCAGAGCAAGTTTTTTCACCGGAAGCTCTGAAAAGGTGGAATGATTTGAAAAATAATGAGCACATCGAGGAAGTCATGGTGGCTACAAACGCTGTAGCTATTAATGAAAATTCAATGGCAAATGACGCTGCAGTGGCTACTACTTCGAAAGAAGGAGAACAAGCGAGAGACGAACCCAGTGCTAGTACATCATTCGAGTACTTGTTACTGTCCGCAGTTCGCCAAGCACCTAGACCAGAACAACAAAAAAAATCAAAAGTGTGTCCTGGTTCTGAATTATTAACTTCAGAAGAGGCATTGGATAGACTAAAAGAAAGACTTAAAAAACCACAACAAGTAAAAGAAACAGGGCAGTCAAAACCAGCGAAGAGAATTAGGAAAAAACCATCAATTTCTTCAAGTAGTGAAGATATCGAACCCGAGTCTCCACCTTATATGGATTCCGACAACTCTGGAGAGTTTTGGCGAGAGTTTGAAGATGGAAATATGAATAATACTGAAGATGTTGATCAAACGGTAACCATTAGTTCTTGGGTGCTAGTTAAATATTGCACCAAGAAAGTAATAAAGCATTTTGTTGGAATGGTGACCGAATCATGTGATGAACGTTGGGTAGTTAAGTTCGCAAAATTTTCAAAAAATACATTTTCATGGCCAGTTGTTGACGATATAGACACTGTAGAGCAAACTGATATTGTTATGGTTTTGCCGAAGCCCACTATCAATAGATGTGGTTCTTTTATATTTTCAGTGTCATTTGAAGGCTATAACATAGGCTGTTAATGTGGGAGACATATTTTTCTCTTGAGTATTTAATGAAATATTTAAGTTTATATTTGTACTTACATTTGCTATAGTATTTGTTTAAACTACAAATAAAGTTAATTTTTTAGTTTTTGAATAAAGTTTATAACTTTGCGCGCGATTGATATAATTTAATTTTGTAAAAAGCAATTTAATAAGAAAACTACAATTGTTATATATTTGCCCCATTTAATTTCGAGTAACTTTTATATTGGTACGTAGGTCGCATTTTCACATTTGCCCCAAACATCGGGGTAAATGTGATACCTTAACATCGTTTTAAAAAAAAATACCTAACATTTTTCAAAAATGAACTAGGAACATGTCAGTCTTAGAATGGATTAAGAAGTGTATTTGAAGCATAGAGTAATTTTTATTTATTTTTCGTTCCATAAAAAATGTAAGTTTTATTCGTTTGTTTCTGAATTATTAAAAAACTATATCACATTTACCCCACTTCACCTTACCTAATAATATAAATAGTTTGTGAGAAACTAAAATATTAATTTGTTTTGTTATGTGTGTTTTTCAGAAAATAAAGAATAGGCAAAAACTATTTTTATTAGCTGTATTAAAAAGGTGCGTGTTATAAAATACTGTATTTTTTAATTTAGTATATTTAAAGAATACTTGTCAAAATATTATTAAGTTTTATTATGTACATAATACAGTTAATAGTACTTTTTGCAGCTAGTGCAGTAGTAAGTATATGTGATTTAAAAAAAACAATTTATTTGCTTTATGTGTTGCAGGCTTATGAAAAAGATGTACATTTTATGATTCTAGATGTAGTAGACCGATGTATAGAAAAGTATAATCTCAATCACGATGAAACAATAACTCTGTATAAAAAAATACCATCACCTATCGACAACCCAAGCTTTTTAAAGTTTTTTGAATGTTTTTTAAGAGATACGAATATTTACGATAATGGTGAAGTTCAACACGCAAGAATAAAAGCACTTTTTCCGTATTTAGTAATATCTGAAAGTGATCATAATTTTGAGAGAGCCAAAGAAGCTAGTAAATCTGTGCCCGACTCATGTTTTCAAATTCCTACTACAGAATCATTTGTAATTGATGTAATTCAAATACGTAATTGTGCTTATTCGTCAACCTTACATTAATGCAGATACAACTGTTGTTTGTATATTAACAGAGGAAAGTGAACCATAGCCGTAGCAATGCTTAGTTATTAGACTAGAAATTACAAATGATGATAATAATATGTAACATTAAATAATTAATAAACTTCTTACCGTAGAATACCTTGTCTTGACAGTTTCTTATAGTTTTCTAATGTTTTAGTAATGTTGACTTTATGACAACGCAACGTCACTCTACTTATTTTGTAGTAAATGACATGCGAAATATTATTGTACCTATTATTGAAAAATTAAATTGCACAAAAAAAGCTTGTTGAGGAAGATTCAGTTCTGAATTTAATCTAAATAATAACGCTTGTTTTTTAGTTCAACTGTTATAGATTAGTACATATATTGTAAAACGAGTATTAAAGTTTCCAATTTTTTTACGAATTTTATATTACATTTTTTTACGACTATATATATTTGATTATTCATTCAAGTCTAATAAAAATGAGCTATAACACATTGCAATTCTTGACTATCAAGTACTAGCAGTCGACATCACAAAAGAAGTTATCTTGAGAATAAAAGTTATAAAGAAGTAGGTATAGGTTTTATCTGGATATAAAAAACAATGTCTTTAAGGATGATGGTGAAGAAATTCCTTATAGAGTGAAACAGTGACTTTGCCTGAAAGGGCTGAAAGTTTAGTAATGGAACGTCTAGAAAAACAATGGAAAGTGACTTGGTTGAAAAGGAGCTACTGATTGGATTAACATTAGTACTGGTAAAAAATATAAAGCTAGTAAAGATCGTGAATGTCAATTAGATTCAGTAACATTAAAAAAAAAGAAAAAAAGGTTTGCCAATGTACGTCAGACTCTTAAATTATAAGATAGGTAGTAAAGCTGCGTGAACAAGAAAATGTTCAACAATTGTTAGACATGCAAACTTTTAAGTTGCAGTCTCAAAATGTGTTTGCGCTGAAACGTAGTTAAAACAAAAACAAAGATAGTAAAGCGACGCTCGGTCAATACGACAACACCGAGGCCGACTTTTTTTGGCAAACTCAGAAGAAGCTAAAGAAACACTAACAAATATAGAAAAACAAGACGTGATTCAATGTTTAAATCATTTACGGGCGTTCATAGTAGTACTGGTAACGAAAAAAAGTGAATCAATAACGTTTTGCGTAGGTTACAGATAGCTTAACAAATTGACCAAAAAGGGAAATTAGACACGTTGTCAGAATTTCAGTCGTTCTATGCGTTGCATTTAAAGAGTGATTACTGGAAGTTAAAATAGGTATCTTAGGACTGTGAAAAGACAACCTTTGCGATGAGAATTGGTTTGTGACTGTTTAATACCTCGTGTAACGCTCCTGCAATGTTGGAGCGCTTGATCATGGCTTATCTGGACGTCGTGATTGTAGATGGAAAGTTATTTAAAGAACATTTGAACAACCTGAAAAAAGTGTTTAGACGACTACATGGAGTAAATTTGAAATTGAGCCTAAAAAGTGCCACGTATTTAAGAAGGAAGTGTAATACTTGCTCACGTCGTAAGTAGAGATGAAGTAATAGCTGACCCAGACAAAAAGGAGCAAAATGTAGATGGAATAAAAACTGTTTTTATCAATTAAAACGTTTTAGTCACTTTGCCGATTTTAAGTTATCTAAAATTGGAAAATTTGTGTAGAATACCGATGCAAGTAATTTGGCCACAGGAGCAGTCTTTTTACAGGTTTAAGATAGACAAGAAAATAATAATAATTTTTTTTGGGGTTGTAATGATTGGTTACATTTAGCAATAAATCTAAGTGTACATGAAAAAAATTCATCTCATTTTAGTAACTATCAAAAATGGACAGAACTATGTCAACCATTAAAAAATGAAACTGTAATTGACAGTGCCAATCAAAAACTTCTTGTAATCGAAAAACAACGATGATATAATATAATTAAAATAATAGTATATGTTATTCATTGGCTTGGTTATTGGCTAGGCAAAATTTAGCTTTTTGAGATCAAGACAGTATGTTATTCCAAAGTAATAACAAAAATTTTTTAAAGTGTATTGAGATGGTAAATGAATTTGATCTTACAATGAGTGATCATATCCAACGTGCTACTTCACAAGCTAGAAAAATGACCACGTGTCTTGGTGACAAAATCCAAAATGAAATCGTATCTGTTTTGGCAAAGGAATTCCAAACTTCAATTTTAAATTTCTGTAGGCAGTTAAGTATTTTTTAATAATATTGGACTGTACATCATATATTGCACATATAATTACGTTTTGTCTACTCTAACACCTTTTCTAAAGAATTAAAAATACGCAAACATTTTTTAGCTTTTGCTCTATTTTTGATACAACTAGCATTGATTTGAGTTCTTTTATATTAAAAAAGTTAAAGAAAACTGATTTAGATACAAACAATGTGAGGAGACAGGGCTATGTTCCAATACGGGTGGTAAAAATTGTAGTTTTCAGAAAATTCCTTTAGATCTGAATCCACGAGAGTTTTATATGCCCTGTGCCACTCACACATTGAATTTAATTATTAATGTTGCTGCAAAAATTCATTAAGAAACAGTTAGTTTTTTCAGTTTAGATCAAGAACTATACAAATATTTTTCTGTGTCTACTAAACGTTGAAATATTGTCAGACAACACTTAGTTAATTTTCCTTATTAGAAAATCACATAGACGCCTTTCAATCGTGTAAAAAGTTGCAAAAAAAAACTGAGATTTAACGATAATTTAGATATAGATGGAGACGATTTATACGAAGAAATTGTACAAATCTAGCCTTTGCTA
The DNA here is from genome assembly GCA_035610365.1 of Aquatica leii. Lineage (NCBI taxonomy): Eukaryota > Metazoa > Arthropoda > Insecta > Coleoptera > Lampyridae > Aquatica > Aquatica leii. The sequence goes on from CM069432.1 coordinate 109,398,879, forward strand.
AAATATTTAAAAAATGATGTATTTAAAATTTTACAGTTATATTTTATAATTTAATTGCAGTATATTCAAACTTACCAGTTTCTGTTTGAACTCTACTCACTTTACTAGTATTTGTTGCCACTGAAGAAAGATCCTTCTTCAAATTAAAGCTAATAAAAAATTAGTTAAGGTCGACCATGAGTCAAGAACAGTTATCAAATTTATATATCATCTCTATAGAATCATCTACATTAGAAGAAATAGATATTCACCATATCATAAAAAAAACTTGCCGACATAAAGGCTCGAAAAGTGAATTTTTGGTGAAAACTGATTTTTTTTGGGATAATAAATTTTATTTTGTTTTGTAATATTAAGTATAGCTTTACCTGGCAGTTCTGACAGAAAAAATAGTAGATTACATACCGAGGCGGAAAATATTCCATTTCTGTCGAGAGAACTACAGTTTACCGAGAGGCATAGCCTCGAGGTGAACTAGTTCTCGAGACAAATGGAACACTTTTGCCAAGGTTTGTATACAATTTTATTCACAATCAGCCATTAAATAAAATAAATAACATAAAACTAATAAAAAATGAATGAAAACCTACTTCCAAAATATTATCGTTTATTTCGGTAAAAAAATTAAAACTTAGTAGGCACACTTCACAATTGACATATACGTATTTAATTTATGATTGTCATTTTATCAAATTAGTTAAAACATAACACACACGAATTACAGGTTCGGAAAGTGTACATTACTGACCGCGAGGTTTCATTACATACTCGTTTTTTTTAACCATGGAAACCGCTCACTTACCAACCTTTAAGAGGTTCGGGACACTGTACGTTACTAACTGAGTGTGAATAAAAATTATTTGTATTTATTATAGAAGTAGTTTGTAAAGGAGCATTTGTTTTAATCACAATTTGAAAAATATTTGTTATTTTTGAGAGTTTATACCTTTGCATTTACATATGTATGTATTAACATACCTTGTATAGTGTATTTGATTTGTATATTTTACCATTTTTATATTTCTTGCATTATTATCTGAATCGAAATTTGTTTTTTTTTTACTCAACTTTTTATTTAACAATACCCAAACAATTTTTTTAACTATAATTTTTATGGGCGTTGTTGTTAATAAAGCTTGAAATTACTTTTGAGTGTTTTATTTACTACGATGATACAGGAAAAACATAAATTCATATTCTACTAACACAACAACTTATTTTCATACATTACTTTTTTAATTCTTACTTCACGTCTCACTGCTACCAACTTTGCTATGATTTTAGCGCTCTTTTCAAAAATCATTTATATTAACACCCCCCCTCGCTAAAATCTTCTAAACCTAACAACTTCTTAAACTTTACAAACGATACATTCGACAAACCTTTGGTTAAAATATTGGCTTGTTGATATTCAGTACTTATGTAAACTAAAGTTATAATACCACTCTTGAAATAATCATGAACAAAATTATATTTCAAATCTATATGTTTAACCCGACGTTTGTTTGTACGATTCTTTATCGATCCTATACAGCCTTGATTATCCTCATAATACATTATATTTTTAAAATCAATATCAAAGTCTAAAAACAATTTCTTTAACCATAACCCATCACATACTGCTGAACATAATGCTACTAATTCTGCCTCAGTACTGGATAGCGACACACATTGTTGTTTTCTCGTTACCCACGATAAAGTATTGCCAAAAACTTTAAACACAAAGCCCGTAACGGATTTTCTGTCATGAGTGTCACCTCCCCAATCTGAGTCTACATAACAACATAAACTAAAATTTTCACATGGCTTAAACACTAAACCTACATTAACATTATTTCTCAAATATCTTAATATTCTTTTTAAATGATTCCAGACCTCGTCGGATGCTTTGTCCTGAAAACGACTGAAGAAATTAACTGAAAAACAGATATCAGGTCTGCTTCCAAGCATTAAGTACATAAGACACCCCACGAGTTCTCGAACTGGATTTTTTGTTCTTTTCTCCGGATCGTTACATAAATCAATTTTTAATTTAGGACCAATTGGTAACGTTGAACCTTTACAATTATCCATACAAAATTGCTTAAGCATAGTTATAATATATTTAGATTGGTGAATCTTCAGCATTCCCTTATCCCTATCGTATAATATTTCTAAACCCAAAAAATTCTTGAGATGACCCTTGTCTTTCATTACAAATTTTCCCATCAACTTATCTTTTATTTCCTTAATCTCGCTTAAATTATCCCCCGCTATTATTATGTCGTCTACATATAAAATGAGATAAATCCTTTTATTCCTCAACATATATAAACAATAATCATTTTTTGATCTTAAAAAACCTATTTCTAAGAGAAATGAATTAATTTCGTCATTCCAGCACTTGGAAGATTGTTTCAAGCCATATAAAGCTTTATTCAATTTCAATACTTTGTTTTCCTCATATTTTACGCCTTGTGGAAAACTAATAAATACATGATCAGTTAGTTTGCTATTTAAAAAAGCTGATTTTACGTCTAGTTGTTGAAAGTAAAATGCCTTTTGATTACCTACTACCAACAACGCCCTAATAGTTATTAATTTTGCAACTGGTGAATAAATTTCGCTTAAACCCTCATCTATTTCTTGTGCAAAACCCCTAACTACTAACCTCGCTTTAAATTTATCTTCCGGTTTTTCTTCTAAAGCTTTGAAACTAAATACCCACTTAGTGTCTAAAATTTTTGTGTTATTTGGTAAGTCCACCTTTTCCCAAGTTTCATTCTTAACAATAGAATTAAGTTCCTTTTCTTATCTGCCCTATCTTTTAAATCTGTGTAAGAACATGGTACGTCATCAATGTAACTTGAAGCGTCATAAGCCATATACAACTCATAATCATTAAACTTTGATGGTGTTTTAATAACTCTTTTATTATTTCTATTTCCAGTACCTATGCTATTTTTAATATCCTTGTCATTCTGAAACTCATCATTACTTAAACTTTCTTGTCCCTGACTACTAACCTCATCTTCATTTTCGCTTTCCTCCCTACTTTCTATTTCTAATGTTTTCTTTTTAAAATAAAAGTCACTTTCATCAAATATTACATCTCGACCTATCACTAACTTTTGTTTTTCCAAATCCCATAATCTATAGCCATTCGGCGCATACCCTAACATCACACATTTTTGAGTTTTGATATCAAATTTTTTACGTAATTTTTTAGGTATGTGATTATAAGCTGCACACACAAAAATCTTAAAATTGCTTACGTTCGGCTTTGACTTGTACCAAAGTTCTGCTGGTGTAACATCCCCTAAATTAACCGATAAACCCCTATTTATTACATAGTTTGTTGCAAGTATAGCTTCACCCCAAAACTCTTTACTCATGCCCGAGTCTGCTAATATTGCCCTAGCTTTCTCAACTAAAGTTCTATTTTTTCTCTCTGCCTTACCGTTTTGTTCTGGTGTGTATGCAATAGTGTAATCCAATATTATTCCCTTTTGTTTGCAATAATTTATAACTTCACCAGACAAATATTCACCGCCATTGTCACAACGAAGTTTGGAAACTTTTCTTTCAAATTTAGCCTCAACCATTTCAATATATTCTTTAAATTTACTATCTACATCACTCCTTTTTTTATCAGATAAATTACTGTAAAATTGGAAAAATCATCTATAAAACTTACAAAGTATTTGTTACCATCATATGCTTCAGGAGTGATCGGGCCGCACACATCTGAATGAATTATCTCTAACATTCTTTTACTCTTTGTTCATTGATTGAAAGGAAATCATTTTGCCATTTATACAAGGCTCACAAAATTCTACTTCTTGAAATTTAATGTTTTTATCGATCCCTAACACTACATTTTTCTTAATCAATTCTTTTAACCCTGAATAGCCTACATGAGCGTACCTTCTATGCCATGTTTTAAAATCATTGTCAACACTCTCAACATTTAAACATTCTGTAGTTACAACCTTGAATGTTATTTCATATAAATTCTTTCTATAACCTATTCCTAATACTCTATTGTTTACATCTCTTAATTTGACTTTTCCATCATCAAAAACTACCCCCACATTTGAAGTTTCTAACCTTTTTACAGACAATAATTTTTTTCTTAACTTAGGAACATAAAAAACATTTTTTATCGTACACCTTATGTTTTCTTCACCTACATTACTTAAAACTTGTAAATTTCCAACACCAACTGCTGTTAGATAACTGTCATTTTTTGCCACAGCTATTTTTATTGGGTTATCCAGCATCAATAAATCAGAGAAATAAAGTTTTTCACTCACCATGTGGTCCGTACAACCTGAGTCCACAAAAAACGTTATGATGTTCTTCTCTTTTTCTTTTTCCATGTCTCGTCCATTTGTTTCTCCCATAAAACATACACTTTTGTCTTCCCTCGTACTGGTACTACCATTTACTTCTTGATCTTCTTGCTGTACGTAGTTGCTTCTATAATTATAATGCCCACTTGCGTTTCTTTCATGACTTTGACTGTTGAATCGTCCTCTATAGTTATGAAAACCTCTGCTACGCCTTCTGTAATAACCACCTTGATTGAAACTTCCTCGAATTGGCTTCTTGCAGTTTCTTATGAAATGCCCTTTCTGACCACACCTAAAACATTCTCCACCTGTAGTCGAAAACGCATACGAACCTTCTGTTTTATCGATTTTGTTCAGGTTTGCCAATTTCCTTTTTTCATATTCATCAATTAGTTTCTTCTTTACTGACTCAAATGTGACATCTTGTGAATTTTCTATAACTGTAACCAATGTATCATAGGACTGCGGTAATGCCAGCAAAATACTGCACACAAGCTCTTGATCAGGTATTTCGTTCCCAGATTCTTTCATTTTTCTTGCTATTTCTTCATATTGTTGCACAAACGCTTCCATCGACTCGTTTTCTTTTAGTTTCAGGCTTAACAACTTCTTCTTTAAATATAATTGGCCATGTATTCCTTCCTTCTCATATTTTTGACGTAAGGTTTCCCACATTTCATATGCATTTGCTTTTCCCCTTAAACACTCTAACTGGTTATTGTCTACACACTGGACTACTAATAATTTTGCTTTGTTGTTATTTCACTAATTTTGCTCTTCCAAAAGTAATTCCATTCTGAACTTCCAATTATAATAATTTCCACCTTCTAGTAATTTGATTTGGTAATTCCTTCCATTTGCTTGAGCCATTTTCAATATTTTTCTTGCATTTACCATGTGTCACTAACCTCAAATTTTCTTTTTGAACTGCTTTTCGTTTTATTCTTTAAACTAATTACACAGAGCATATCCTGGGCCCATAACCTGTTGTTAATAAAGCTTGAAATTACTTTTGAGTGATTTATTTACTACGATGATACAGGAAAAACATAAATTCATATTCTACTTAACACAACAACTTATTTTCATACATTACTTTTTTAATTCTTACTTCACGTCTCACTGCTACCAACTTTGCTATGATTTTAGCGCTCTTTTCAAAAGTCATTTATATTAACAGGCGTCATAAAAATTTTTGCATACAGGCGCCACTAAGTATCGGCACGGCACTGTCTGCATATACAAACTGTCAGGAAAGCAGCGTTTCAATCTACGTTCAAGATTTAGATGTCTTCTAACCATACTTTGAAACTAGGTTTGAGGATGTTTTGACAATGGTAATACTACAGTGGATAATCAATTCATATGGTGAAATTAAAGAAACAGATGTATAAGAAGAGAAACTGATTGGAACTCCTTGCAGCAATTAGTTCGGATTTCGGAGATTGCACTGTAATTATAATAACGATTGGTAAAACTTTGAAAAAGAAACTATTGAGGAGTACTCGTGTAATTTTGCATGATTTGAATATTAAACTACTAATAACTGAAGTCATGATTAGCGTAATTTATCTATGTTTGTTAACTACGAGTATAAAACTAAAATTTAATAAAAAATAATGTACTTACTTTTATCCGGCACTCTCAAACAAAATAACACTGATTCACTATAATTTGTGTGATAAACTACCAGTTTATGTTTTTTTAAATATTTTCTTAACAGGAAACGTATTTGTCTCACATTCGTATTTATAGAGTGACGAATTGAACAAGTCAGTGCAAGTTCGCGAAGCGAAGACTGCGCGTATGCTTGTAACAAGATGATACTGGTATATCATTATGTGGATTCAAAATGTATTGTGACCACAAAGCGAATGCCTACATCCTACAACTTACACAATTTTATAAACATACAGGCTGTATCAAATTTCGTGTTAAGTACAGGGATCTCGTTTATTATTATCAGAGATAGAGAGTTGGTTAAATAGACAAAAATGACCCTTGAGTTATGCCTAAATAAATTCAACAAACAAAATTTTCCTTCTCCATAAGGTTTATGGAATATGGCGGAAAATAATAAAATTAGTGTTTTTGATTTTTAGCTTTAAAACTGTTATTTGGGGAGGTACTTAAAAACTGAAAAAACTTTCTTTAAAGAACTTTTTTTGCTCTTTAAGATAATGGCAATAAATTTTTGGTATCGTTATTACTTTACTTTATATCGATACCAACTTTTGTTTTTCATATGGTAGCCATTTTAAAGTTTTATGCGATGAAATAGAGAAAAAAATCCGGATTTCAAAAATATATAACATGTTTATAAAAAAATCAAAAATAAGCTTAAAATTTAAAGAAAACCGTTTTAATTGAAAATTTGTTAAATTAGTCCACAGAAAATGAAGGCAGAATTATAGAAGTTAGACCTCAAGTTCAGTTTAGTTTAAATGTTTGATGTGAAATATTTAATAATATGATTATTGGACCTATCATATATGAATGACATTTAAATTCTGATATGTATCTCACTTTCTTACCAACCGAGTTTGAAAATTTCTTAGACAATATTCCCGTAAATCAACTGGAATCAATTCATTTTCAACAAGACGGTGCTTCTGCGCACAATGCGCAAGTTGTCCAAAATTATTTAAACCAAAAATTTCTAGACAAATGATTAGGAACAAATGGACCCATACTTTGGCCTGCGAGGTCTTCGAATCTAACACCACTAGACTTTTACTTTTAGAGTTACGTTAAGGATCAAGTGTATTCTGTAACTTCGAACACTGTTGAGCAGCTAAGAGAGCAAATTATTAGTGCGTGTAGAAATTGTCCGGGGGTTCACGTGCTTCCGAACAAGTTTTGAGAAGATGTGTAGTGTGTCTAGAAAATCAAGGTCATCAATTTGAACATTTATTGTAGTTAAATTTAGGTTATTTATGAATTTAGAAATGTATTTGTTGTTCACGGATATTGCTATTATTGACACTTATTAATAAGTAACGACACTTTCCGCGCATTTTAAAAATTTGAATTTTTTTTGCTCACTTGTGTAAGTTCGGCTGCTTTGAATTTCTAGCGTTTGCGTATCATGCATATTAATACATATTCAAATTAAAGTAAGTTAAATAGTTTTAGGTTTTTATCAAATTTTTTTTAGGACTACTTTAAAATCGTATTATAAAGAATTATATATCTATATACATATTTAGTAGTAGGAGACAATTAATTTATTATTGAATACACTGTAGCTAACTTAAGATAACAATATTTATTATATAGTATTTCAAAATAAATCAATTAATTTTTTTAACGTAAATTTTTAATAACCAATTAATATTTGAAGTAATAATACACTGTTGCCAACTTAAGATTACAAAATTTATTAAAGATTTTGATAGCAAGCAGACTATTTTATGCATTTCAAATTAATACATCATTAAATTAAAGTAACTTAGGATTATATATCGAACTACATATTTATTTACTATTAGTGGCTGAGAACCTTTAATGATTAAATTTTCATTTACTAATAAATACGCTGTCAACAAAAGATAACAAGATTTACTAAATTTTTTTTTATAAAGATTCTAACCTAAAAGTGTTTTCTCTGCATAGTTTATAGTTATAGTGTTATATTTCATATCAGATGCGAGTCGTGGGCACTCATAATTTTGTTGCTTTGCATTATTCAGCCTTAACCGTTTATAAAACAGTCATTTCTTAAATGAAAAATCGTCAATATAATTTATATAATATTGTTTTAGTACTGGATTTGCATTATTAGCATTTGTAAAATCAAATCAGTGAAAATCACTAATTTATTTAGGTAATTATTGTATGCAATTAAGATAGTATTACAGTTAACCTTATTTAAATTACAATTAAAATTTATAAACTATTTTTTATAAAGGCTAACAATGTTTTTTTTACGCAGATGGTATTATATTACATTTTATAGTATATGTATGCGTTTGGTTTGAGATTACAATTTTTAAAATATCCTTTTAAATAATTTCGTTGTTTTAATGGCGGCATCAATCGAATGAACTCATTGATTATGTTACATTTAATGTTTTATATGCATTTAAAATTGACTTACAAATGTAGACATTGCAAAGAATGTAGTAGTATAATTTCTTCAATGAAAAATTAATCCATTTATTTAATTTAGATTATAGTATTAGAAATATTTTAACCTTATTTACATTATTGTAGTAACATAAAGAAACAGTGTTTTTTCTCCAAAAGGTCGTTGACATATATTTTTTTTTGCTGATGAGTTTTATAAATGGTTGTTGTAATATGTTTTTGTAAAAGTATTGAGATTTTTAATTTAAACACATTAATCAAATAAATGAATAACATCATATAATTTTTTTATCGTGTATTATTGTAATGCGCTTTTATAATAGTTTTGAAATTAAAATTTTAATTTAATTTTTATATTATATTTATATTTTAATGTTTTATTAACGAGTTTGTAGGACTTAGATCAAAAATGTACTCATATATTGTGGATGATGATTCTTCTAAAAAATTAATTAAAAAAGCTAAAGGCTCTAAAAAGTCTTCAATCAAATCAATTACCTTTGACGACTTTAAAAAGTGTTTGTTTGATAAAAAAATTTTTGATTAACGACTCATCAAATCTAAAAAACACGACGTGTTCTCCGTTAAACAAAGTAAAATCGTTCTTAGTCCGTATGACGATAAACGCATGCTCAGTTTTAATAGTACTGAAACAAGACCGTGGGGTTATCAATATCAATCGTCTGGAGCGGATTAAATTCTATATTCATTGCAGGAACACACCATCGAGATGCTATATTAGGTTGAACATCCGGCCCAGATTCGGCAAGATGGCCTTTTACTAATATGGAAACACAAAAAAAATCATCTTATGTATTGTAAATATTATATTAATAACAATATAAAACAAAGAATATATCACATATTTTTTGTTTTATTTTTAACCTTTATACAACTGTTAGCAAACAAACTAAACAGTCTAAAAACGAATTAATCGTTCAAAAACCGAAATTCGAAAGCCGACCATTCGAATAATTGCTAAATCGGTTTGTTACATTGGTTTGTTCAAGTGGATTAAAAATTAATTTTTCAATATAGATTAATAAAAAATCACTGCATAGTTTATAAATAATTTGCGAATATTTAAAGTAATGGTACCTTATTTAGATAGATATAAACAACCAATCTGATGCCTAGCTACACTTTCATTTCACTTGGATCAAATATTTATCGGAGCTTTTATCAAAACAACTATCCAACAGCAATAATAAAATTTTTAGTTAAACCTTGCATAGTTTGCAACATTAGTTAAACGAAATACTTAATTCGTTCAAAATGGATGCACTCTCCACCATGTGTAAATAGTACTTAGCAGTGACGCGTGTTTAATATGGTTACTACCCCTCACCCCTTTCCGAAAGTCAATTTTGCCCGATCTCATTCGATTACGAGCTTACCCGAACTTACACGATTTTCAAGTTTGAGGTTTGTTTACTGACAGCTAGTCAATTTGCAATTTTTTGGTTTTTGAATGGTTAATCCGTTTGTTAAGACAATTTTCACCTCTTCCTTTAGACCAATCAAATTTAACCACGCCTATTACTACCCCCCACCCCTTCCCGAAAGTCGAACTTACCCGATCTCATCCAATGACGAGCTTGACACAAAACAGTTTGAATTTTTTTGGTTTTATAAAGGTTAATCCGTTAGTTAACATAGCTTTCACATCTTTCTTTATATCAATCAAATTTAACTACACCTATTAACACCACTTCTAACATCGTTCATCTAACAATTTGATTGTCTAAAAGCAAATCGGTTTGTTATATTGGTATATATATATATATATATATATATATATATATATATATATATATGTCCAGTGCATACTTTGGGACGTACGTTTTTTATTGTATACGTTCTTTATTTTACTTAATTGTAACCCTTAACAATTACAATTATTCGATATATGGCAATAGTTTTTGAGTTATAGGGGTATACGATTTTTAGAGACGTGTTGTATACTTTGGGGACGGACCTCGTTCTATGCCTACAATATATTATTTTCACTAATTTTTTTAAATATGGAAATAGTAGTGTAATAGTAATTATAAACCAAAAAATTATAGAAATTTCACGTATTGTTCTTGCGTGCTATAAATGTCTGTTACATCAAAGGAAAACTCTGCGAGTTGCTAAATACCGACATTTGCCAACATATCCTAATACATTTAATTTACAAACCAAATATTTTTTACTCTACACGTACCGTCAAAACTAACGCCTGTTACATGCTCAATGGTTTTGTTTTCAAATCTTATAATTGTGATGCAAAGAATATTTGTATAAACCTCCTAAATTATGGTTTCATAATTTATTATTATGTACTACAAACTGTCGTATTACCAAATAGTCGTAGAAAAAATATTTAAAACATGACTTGTATTATTCGTTTGTTCATTTTGTACAGACAAAAAAAATAAACTTTCATTGCACTTCCTTGTTGGAAAGCAAAAGCATCGTTTTTTTACCCGTAAAAACAATTATCTATAGATACTAGAATACAGGGTTTTCTGAAGTCGGTTAAAGTCAATTAAATAAGCAAACTGGTAGTACTTTTTTCACTTATTAGTTTTTTAAAAGCGAATCACGAAAATTATATTTTTGTGTCGTTTACGAATACGCATCATTACTAAAATTGAAGAACAGATGAATAAGGTGTACAGATAACAACCACATGCAAACTGGACTATTGGACAATCCTTTTCTTGCGGCCCAATGAAATTAGTTTGGCGGCAACACACTTGTGAAATTAGCGCTGCAGTAGCGCTACTCAAAGAATCGTCTGTAAATAAATTATAGAAATTTTTTAGCTATGGTTCATCTATTTGTTTGCAGATGGCTAAATATTTAGATGTATATTGTTACGATTAATGTAAAAGTCTTACATATTTTATGTTTTATCTTGTAAGGATATCAAATTCGCTTTCAGCATTTGTTGATCCAAAGATTACATACAATTGCTGTAAAGTGAACACGCAATATTTTTTGGCGCTTCTTATTTTATGCTGACAAACACGCATTTTACCTAAGGTACTTCAAGTTATAAAATTTTAATTAATCAAGTTACACAAACATCAAAAACCGATCAAAAAATGTATAATTATATAATAAATTTGTTATTTTTATTGTTTTATAAAAAATTCAACTGAAATGTGTTGTCGGATGTCAACACTAATTATTCAACCAAACATTGTTATGACTAGTGAAGTGGCTTTCTTACCCCTCTTAAGTGAAGAACAAGTAAATATTGTGCAATAGATATAGAGGATTAAGAATTTTACCAGGTTTACTTACATTGTTTGATTAAATTAAACTGAAATGTGTTGTGTGGCATTTCATCACTAATTAGTCAACCGAACATTATTTGAACAGTGAGTGATCATCTAACCACGACTTCTCAGCGGCGTATGAGCCCGATGAGCACTGTCCGGGAACTTTGCACGCAAAGGGGAACCCGCAGGCCTATGAACGAAAAAACTACATTATAAGTAAAATCTTATTTATTTTACTAGAAGTAAAAGTATATATTGCACATACTCTATAACGTGAAGTAATACAGACCAAGTTTGTAATAACACATAAAACAAGAAAACGTATTGTGACAGAAAAAGTTAATATGTATTCAAATACAGTGGAAACTCCCTTAGTCAAATCTACAAAAAACTGAAAAAAACTTGGATTAATTGAAACTTCGAATTATACAAAATTTGTCAATTTTTGAAAAAATTTCATTCATCAAACGTTATAATAAAAAAAAACACGTATTTATCAAAAATAATTACTTCTTATGTATAGAAAAATATTCTCTTATTTCTTTCTGTGTTCTGTTCTGTTACACCACTTTTATTTTTGTATGAAGGTTTTTAGTTAATTTTAAAGCTGTGTAGATATGACTAGGCACATTTTCTCTTAATACAATAAAAGTTCTTATTTTTTCAATATTACTTTCATTTTCTAAATATTGAAATATCTACTATTTGCTTGTTCAGGAATTTGATTTTCTATAACGCTCTCCAAAATTTCTTCCTTTGTGGAATGTTCCATTATACAAAATTCTTCAAATGACATATTGTTGATATCTGTTAAAATTGCATGTGAAGCTCAAAATAATGTTAATAATATAATAATAGTGGAAGCAAACCATCTTCATGCCAATCAAAAACGACTTTTCTTTCTTGCAAATCATTTGTAGCAACACTGTGTTTCGAAAACAATTGATAATGGTTTGCTGTTTTACATTGATATTCCATATGTTGCTTAGATCTCTCTTGCCGTTCAGCAAATTTATGCTAGTGGTGAGCATCTTTCTTCATATCAACTAAAATTATCTTTACAATTCTTATTTTATAATGTTGTATGAAATTGTTTATGATTCTCTAGTCTATCGATGACTGAGATCATATTAAGGGAAAAGCGTCTACAAACATTAAAATTTTTCTTTTCCGATTTTCAAAAAGCTTGTCTAAGTTAAAAAATCACTTTTACTAAATTTTACCTGTCATCCTTAGTTGTTACTTTTGTAGTTTATTTCAAGTGATTTTATATTTTTTAAGCATCTAGGATTTTTAGCTTTTCTAATAATTAGTAGCGAAACACAGACAAATATAAATACACCAACAAATACAACAGTAGACTTAAAAATACACAAACCAACTCTAGAGGAGGTGAAAAGAGCAATAGAAAATTTAAAAAATAACAAAGCAGCCAGAAGTGATAACGTAATTGCGGAGTTCATCAAAAACGGAGGTGAAAAACTACATAAAAAAATACAAGAATTAATAAGTCAAATATGGAGGGAAGAATATATGCCAGAAGAATGGAGAAAAGGAATAATAACAACAATACACAAAAAAGGAGATATGGAACAGTGTGAGAATTACCGAGGAATACAGCTGTTAAATGTAACCTACAAGATACTTTCAAAATTAATCAAAAATAAATTACAAGAATATGCAGATATTAAAATAGGAGATTACCAACAAGGATTCAGGCCGGGGAGATCAACAACGGATGCAGTATATATATTACAACAAATATTGGAAAAAGCTAATGAATATGACATAACACTACACATATTATTCATAGACTTCAAGCAAGCATTTGATAAAATAATACGCGCTAATATACCGACAGAAATGAAAAAAATGGAAATACCACAAAAGATAATAAACTTGGTTAAAATGACATTAGAAGACACAACGGCAGTAGTGAAGGTGGGAAATATAACAACAAAAAGCTTTGAAGTAAAGGAAGGAGTAAAGCAAGGGGATACTCTATCAGCTTTAATATTTAATATAGTGCTAGACAATGCAATTAAAAGAACAAAAATAGAAGGTACAATAAACGTCAAAAATACACAAATTATTGCTTACGCCGATGACGTAGTAATCATAAGCAGAACTAAAATAGGAATGATAGATGCTGCCATAAAAATAGATGAGGAAACAAAAAAAATTGGGTTAAGAATCAACGGAGAGAAAACAAAATACTTAAAATATAGTAACAGTAACAATGAAAAATTTATAAAAGTAGGAGATCATAAAATAGAAAGTGTGCAAAAATTCAAATACTTAGGCACCATAATATACAACAGAAAAAATAAAGATAATGACAAAACCAAACAAAGAATACAAGAAGGATACAGAAGCTACTACGCAAATAAAAAATATATTAACAGTAAACACTTAAGCATAAATGCTAAAATCCAGATTTATAAGACTTTGATAAGACCAGTAGTAGTATATGCGTCAGAGACATGGACAATGACAAAAAAAGAAGAGGAGGAATTAAGAATTTTTGAAAGAAAAATAATAAGGCAAATTCTAGGACCAATCAACACGGGAGACAACGAATATAGACCAAGAATGAATTTTGAGATAAGAGACCAAATGAAAGGTGAGGACATCGTTAACTATATAAAATCACAACGAATAAAATGGCTAGGCCACGTAATGAGAAAGGATAAAACGAAAACAATAAGAATAGTAACTGAATGGAAACCAACAGAAAACAGGAAGAGAGGCAAGCCGAAGATCAGATGGATTGACGATGTTGTAGACGACCTAAAAACGTTAGAAATAAAAAACTGGAAAGTAAAATGCCATAACAGAACGGAATGGTCTAGAATCGCAGAAGAAGCAAAGAATAGCAAAAAATTAATATAAATAAAAAAAAATAAGAGAATCGGGTACTAATCCATCCCAAATAACGGATTAAGAAAGCTGAAAAGCAGACATAACTGCACGCGGTTAAAGTTCTGGTTATATATAATAATTAGCAATAAACTATTTACAGTAAACATGTCTTTACTGCTTTTGCACCAAAAGATTTTTTAATTTAAATGCCAATAATTTATTTGGAAAACAATAAACATTTAAAGAAAATCCTTATCTTATCTGCAAGAAAAGTTCATCTTCAGCGTGCTTTTTAATTAATTTAAGTAAGATTTCAGAATCGAAGAACAACGGATTTTGCATCGTTTCATTTTTGTTCGAATTTGAAGAAGATATTGATAGAGAGTTAAATAATTATTCGAGAAACAGAAGTTCAAAATAGGGAATGTTTTCTGAAATAAAAACATTTAACAATTATTCAGTTTTAAAGTAAATCTGCACACGTTCGGGTGAAAATGGTGTACTCAGTTGTTGAAAGAGTTGAATTTATTTATATTTATGGCTCCTAAAACAAATTTGGTGCTAACCATAACTATGTAACTGTAAGCATATTCAAGAAAATAAAAAAAACATTTTTAATAGTCTCGCATATTTGGAATCTTGATTTGGTCTTTATTGTGCCATATTATTCTATATTTGTAGTAACTTGTTTCAAAGACGAGAGATCGATAACATCAATAACAATTAGGACAATAAATAAAAATTATTTTTTGGTAAGCAAACACTACTTTTTTCCTTATTTCCTTCATACAGGAAACAACAAATAATAACTATTTTTACAACTGCTTTATAAAATCTTTGTAAGCAGTGTGCTTAATTAAGCGCAACAACAAAACCTCTAAAAACGTAATAAAAGTTGTAAGGATTGAAATAGAATAACAACAGTTACGCCAGATTGTGCTATAAAAAAAAAGAAAAAAAGACATGCTCAGTTTTTTTTATATTGTAGGCACTCGTTCAGCAAAAATCGCCACAACTAGAAAAAAAAATTAAAAACAAACTTTTTTCATTTTTGCCCTTAGTGATCATTTTTTTTCAACCGGTAAAACTATAGTTACACTGTAGCTGTTTTATTGTTAAATTCAAAACAGAAAACCAAGCATTATCGTTTAGCTACTAAAAAATGTGTTTGTTCCGGCAAAAGTGCGGAGCATTATTTAATTCTGATTTGGGTTTTTCAAATATTATTGATATTATCGATGTATTGTTTTAGAAACAAGTCAGCACAAATGTAGTACAATATGGCACAATAAACAAACCCTCAAAATTCCAAAACGGCGGGACTATCAAAACTTAGAATTTTTTATTTTATTATTATCTATTATTATCTTGTGTTCTGTTGGAGATTTGCGGTTAGCAGCATAATACAGCTCAAAAGCAACACAATGCAGCACAACTCATAAAGGTACTAACTTCGGAAAGTTTAAACAGTATTCAATTATGTTTTTAGATAACTCGAAAACCAAAAGTGATATAATTGAAAATGTAATAATTATGCTGTAGTATAGGTAATAATTGAACTAATATTTATTTTTCTCTGTGTGTAGGTACTTATTCATTTTTAAAAACAAGAGCTAATCATTTGAATATGATTCAAAAATCGTTATTTTATAAAAAAATATGCGTATTTAGTATTTTGAGTTTTTTATGACGCTCTTCTGAACAAATATCGCAGATAATTCATTTATAACCTTTAAATCGCAACTACGTAATCGCTTCTTATACAACACGGCGTGTTCCTTTAAATTTTTGCCTGTAACTGCTATCAAAATTTCCCAACGATGTGTGGAAACAGAAAAAATAAATAATAACGGTTTAATGTACCGAAACCAGTTACTAAACTTGCATAACTGAAGCAGCATAACAACACATCAGGTTTAATGAATGGTTTGAGCAAGGTACAAACTCAACTATAGGTTTTATTTCTTTTATTCTTTACCGAACTGCTCAGCTTTGAACTTGCTTAAAATCATGTTTAAAATTCCGAAAACAGTTTTATTTTTGATTTCAGTTAAGTCTACAAAAGATTCCATTACTTCACTTTCTAATTTTCAACCACTATGTATCTTAAAGTTTGTTTTGGTTTTTGGGAGAAATATTCGAAAAGCCGTCAAATATAATCAAATATGTAATATCTGAGTTTTTTTACTTGTCTAATGATATGTTAAAAAACTTCATAATTGCAATAATAACATAAGTAATTTTACTACTCATTTTAGATGTTCACAAAGTACAGGATGGCATTTTAAGATCAAATCCACCAAATCAAAATAAAATTACTTTTATTAGCGTTATGGTATGGTTTTCTAGCACATCCATTTAAAGAAACAGGCTTAAATAAAATTAAATGTTTCGTGCTCATTTTAATCGTCTGAATAGTAAATACGACAAAAACATGGAAAGATATGTTTCAAATTTTTAGTTTTGATTATAAAATAAACATTTTGCCGCCCTCGAAAAGTTCCCAACGCTGCGCTACGCCACTGATTAGAAAAGGAGTTATTGTTTGAAATGTACATGACGCTTTAATGATTCAAAATACAGAAATCACGGTTGATAGTATTGTACAATTAGGTTTAGATATGACCAAATTCTCACTGTTGAAAAAGCGAAACGATGGAAATGTTGGTACTAAGCCTAATCCCAGTTTGAAAAGAAGCAAAATAATAATTTTGCCTGTAGTGTACTTCATTCGATTTTTATTATAACATTTTAGTTATACATATACAATTGTCGTATAATTTAGTGAACCGCTGCTATGTCAATAATCGAGTACTATTTTGGTAGTTGAACTCCATCAGATGTAACAAAAACACGAGATCGATATGAAAACATACAAAAAAATAAATACAAAAATTATATTATTAAATTATTAATTATTATTAAAACTATAAACCAAGTAGATGTTTTTAGTACATTATGTTTGTTTACAGTAATAATAGAAAGTGAAAAAAGAGAAATTTACCGCCAGTAATTGTAATTTCAGAATTACGCTAGTACAAAATATTTCAAAATTGTTAATAATTGTAATCAACTTCGTTTGTTGTAAAAATAAAAGTGTAAAAGAAAAACTAAACAAATCTGCAGTCAAATTATTATCTTGCTAATGTAACCGAGAGTTTCTACGAATTTACGTGTCTTATCTGATATAAATAATACTCCCATACATTTCATATGTGTGTAAGTTGCAACAGCTTGCATAATTTTTCTTATCAAAATAGGTGTAGTACATTAAAGTTTAGCGAAATATTGAATTACTTCGTGCAGATTGACATCAGTTAACCTAAACAAAAAAACCACATGATTTTGCTACTGAAATTAAATGATTCTAGGCGTTGTTTTATGAAATTTTTCACATTTGATCGTTTTAAACGAGGTTTATTACTTAATTCTCAACGTTTATGTACGTAAAATTAGTAATAAGTGATTCCAAACGTTATAATCAATTGAAAACTTTTTCGCGATAAATTTGTTTCTTTACTACTTTTTTATTTTTTATTTTAAGCACCCATTGTTAATAGAATCAACATTTGGCAATGTCAAGTATTAAAGAGATGAATGCTTTGATTAAACTAATGTTTGAATCACTTTTTCGAGTTTAACTTTAACTATGTAATAATTAAACCTCAATTAACCGTTAACTTATGAATTTAAGTTACTTTCAAACCCTGGCGGGGTCATTTTTGACCCCAATTTTGTTTACGGTTAACTAACACTAGCCTGATTTTCGAAGTATAATATTTATTTTATATTTAATACAAGTCTAATAAACTTGTTTCAAAGGTAAATAAAATAATTAGAACTTAGAAATATAAAATGAAATACGAATTTCCTAAATTTGAATATTTGTGTCAAAAGTACAAAAAGATTTTTATTTTTATTAAAGCTTTACATTGATCTTGTTTTTCACTCTTGCTGGCATGGTCCTATCCATCTAAAATCTAGAGATGAGTTTTAAAACCATTTGTCGAAATTTTCATGTTAAATATTAACTAAAAATTTTACAAAATGTAATTTTATTTACTTTTCTTATTTTTGGCAGCATTCACAAACGACTTCTTGCTTTTAGTGCTCCTTGCAGACCCCCCTATAACACATTGTGCATGCAGTGAAGTGCTTCTGACCACGATTTCTGGGATACAGGTGACATCTTTGTCTCTTTAGTCGATGAGGTTCTTGGTTGTTACGTGGCTGAGGCTCATCTTCCATGTTGCATATTCGCTTTATGGTAGATTTCAGCTATTTAAGTATATTAGTCATCAGCATTCGTCTTGTTAGTTTTTTGTCGATTAGGCTTCTTCCTAAAGTAATTAGGATTTGCCCCAGCAATGTTCATTATAGCATACCCAACTGCCATAGATTATCTTTGAGTGCGACGTGATATAGAAAATTGGGCACATTTGTGGTCTGATGCATCCACTCCTACTTTAGTGATGTTGTAAAACTTAATCACATTTGTAGTTTATCCTTACGGTCTTCTAGAATTGCTTTTTTATGATGCATCGAAGAGATTACTACAACTGCCCTATTGTATTTTGATACATAAGAGAGTCAAGGCTTATCATTGGTAAAAGCAAATTTAGTTGAATGCACCTCTCTATGTTTAGAAGGCAAGTAGCTTTCTGGTATTTCTAATTTGTTTTATTTCAAAGTCCCCACATAGGTAAGACTTTGTTCTTTGAGCTCGTTTCAAGTCAATAGATGAAAAATAATATTCTGCTGTGATGTTCCTGTTCAAGATCACAATAGGTTGAGTAAGATTCATAACTTTCAAAGTGGGCTTTAGTAGTTTTTTTAGATTAGGATATTGGGTTGCACAGTAAATCGAACCATTGACAAAGTAGCTAATCTTTGCGTCAGATAATATAAAAATCTTAAAGATTTGCAGACCTACTCTTCATATAGACTATATTTAAATTTGCCTCTGAAAGGAACCAGCATTTCATCAACCGTGGTGTAATGGCCACATGAGTAGTTAGATTTTGAGTTTTCGACAAACAAATTGGAATTGCTTGAAATGGCTGCTAGTAGATCGTTTTGTTGTCATACAGTCAGAACGCAAATGTAAACGCTATCAGTCTAATGGGGTCTGCGGTTTGTTTATACGTGCATTTCCTACAACAACTGGAACCTTGGTAACAGTATTATGAACACGAGTTCTTGATGCAGAAGAAGGATCCAAGCACCATTTCGACGACAGAATATTTTTTGTTACACACTTTTTAGTTACTTTATTTCCAGGATCGTCTTCATGAATAGTTTGATCGTCTTGTACATCTGACTCTGGAACATAATCAGGATCACCATCCGAATTGTCACTAAAGATTTCTGGGACAGTATAAATGGTCGCTTTCTTCTAAATAATCGGAACACACTATATTTACGTCAAAAATTTTATGTAAAATGTCTAATATATCGTCAGGCCCAATATGATCTTCTCTTCTAGTCATGTTATTTTGTTCTTTAAATCATAGACACGATTACACTCCAGTAAATGTTATAAAAAAAAGAAAATACTAAAAATCTAACAACACATCACAGTTAATAGTAATACTACTACCCTGGCGGGGTCAAACGAGACCCTAGGCGCACTGGATAGTAATCAACTCGATAAAACGCGCAGTCGACTCGTACACTAACGCTGCTTAGCTAGAACTAAGATTACACAACGCGGCAGTACTATGAAGCCCTAGCGACAAAATAGTAACCTAAAACGTAATAGGTTCAGAAATAACCCCACCAAGGTCGTTAAGGGTTTAAGTAAAGAAACACACCATAAATAATGAAAAAATGTATTGTCTTCAAAAATACAAATCTTATCGTTTAAAACAGTTGAAGCTTACAAGATATGCTTGAAACCGCTTGCACCGTTTTGTTCAAGGCAGTAGTAGATCCAGTTTTCAAATTCTTGTCTCATTTTTTGAAATGTTTCTCTCGGAATTTGCCTGCATTCATCAAGAATTCGTTGTCGTAAGTCTTCCAGTTTAGCCGGCTGTGTTTTGTATTGATTTTAAATGACCCCAGAGAAAAAAAGTCAAGTCTAGTGAACGTGATGGCCACTTAATTACACCACGTCTACCAATCTAATGGTTCGGCAATCGGTTGCTAAGCTAATTACCAACGTTTAAGACATAATGTGATAAAGCTTTATCTTGTTGAAAGAAAAGCTTCATCTTGTTGAAATCATGCTGATTCTCTATTTCTACGGTTATTAAAGAATCCACGATGTATTCTAACATATTCAAATAAATGTCACTAGTTAGTGTTTCATTTATGAATATGGACCCAATGACAGCATCCTCAAGAATTCCTGAAAAAACATTCAGTTTTTGGAAAGCTTGAAGTATGACCTTTTCTGACAAAATGGGGGTTCTTATCATTCTAGTAACGCGCATTGTGTTTATTAACAGAGCCATGTAAAGTAAAGCTGCATTCATCACTGAAGCAGATATGTTTTACAAAGTTTGGGCTTGCAGTGAATAAATTCGACATAGTCTCACAAAACTATTCATCCCTCTTAATCATCTTCACCAACTTATGAACTTTTGTAACTGTACGAACTGCTGAATATGAACACTCAGTAGCTTCAGCAGTCTGGAGCAAAGCTTTAATTGCTTATTACCTTAATTTGAGCCATTTCATTTGTCACTTTGTTACCATGTCTTCTCTTATATACTACCGAACCCGTGTCATTAAGTTTTTGTACAAGCTCTGTAATGCTTATCTAGATGCCTATGATTCAAATCTAGCACATTCGTTTTGGGGGTCATAAATAAAAATAATTTGAACTCTTTCAGCAACTCTTCCATGCCAACATTTCAAGAAATATATATCGAAAAAATAAGAACTTTTATTGTATCAAGAGAAAATGTGCCTAGTCATATCTACACGGCTTTAAAATTAACTTAAAAATTTCATACAAAAATAAAAGTGGTGTAACAGAACAGAACACAGATAGAAAAATAAGAGAATATTTTTCTATACATAATAAATGATTATTTTTAAGAAATATGTGTTTTTTTTATTATAACGTTTTTACTAGTAATGAATTTCAGTTTTTTGTAGATTTGACTAAGGGAGTTTCCACTGCATTTGTATTAGTATTTACTTTTTCTGTCACAATACGTTTTCTTGTTTTATGTGTTATTAGAAACTTGGTCTGTATTAGTTCACGTTATAGAGTATGTGCAGTATATACTTTTACTTCTAGTAAAATAAATAAGACTTTAATTATAATGTCGTTTCTTCAGTCATAGGCCTACGGGGCCACTTTGTGTGCATAGTTCCCGGGCAGTGCGCATCGGGTCCATACGCCGCTGTGAAATCGTGGTTAGATAATCACTCACTGTTCAAATAATGTTCGGTTGACTAATTAGTGTTGAAATGCCACACAACACATTTCAGTTTAATTTAATCAAACAATAAAAGTAAACCTGGTAAAATTTTTAATCCTCTATATCTATTGCACAATATTTACTTGTTCTTCACTTAGGAGGGGTAAGAAAACCACTTTATACTATTTCTAAGGCTACGTTTCGTGCTACATGTGAGCACTTCATCAGGCCAACAAATAAATTACACTATCCAACAATTCCTGAACATGAGCCAGGCGCGGCTCCAGCAGTTTATTTTGGTGGGAGCTCCATCAATTTAAAGCGGAGGGGGGGGGTGCTCATCACATTTTTAAATAATAATGTATTGAATATAGCGTTAATATAAAATATTAAGTGGGTATTGAATAGTACTTCCTTAAGAACCAAGCTTTTACTTGCAAGCGATAAAGCAATATAAATTATACAACTATTAAAAAAAGCGTATGTATTAAATACAAAGTGGGAAAAACTTCAGTTTTATTTTCAATGTCGGGGGGGGGCCATAGCCCCCCCGGCCTCCCCTTTGAAGCCGCGCCTGACATGAGCAAACTACGTACTAACTAAAATTTAAATAAATTTTTATTGATTGACAATTTCATGTTTTATTGATTTTTTTCGTGTATAAGTTAGTACGTAGTTGCTCATGTTCAGGATTTTTTGGATAGTGCCACTGCAATCTATTTGTTGTCCTGATAAAGTACTCACGTGTAGCACGAAGTAGCCTTAAAAATAGTATAAAGTGGTTTTCTTGTCCCTCCTAAGTGAAGAACAAGTAAATATTGTGCAATAAAAATAAATTGATTATATAATTATACATTTTTCTATCGTTTCTTGATGTTTGTGTAACTTTCGTAAATTTAATTTGAGATATCATTTATATTAACATTCTTGTTAAATTATGTAAGAATTATAATTTTATAACTTGAAGCACCTTAGGTAAAATGCGTGTTTGTCAACATAAAATAAGAAACGCCAAAAAAGAATGCGTGTTCACTTTACAGCAATTGTACATGATCTTTGTATCAACAAATACAACAAGATAAAAAATAAAATAGGTAAGACTTTCACATTAATCATAACAATATACATCTAAATATTTAGCCATCTGCAAACAAATAGATGAACCATAGCTACAAAATTTCTACAATTTATTTACTGACGATTCTTTGAGTGGCGCTACTACAGCGCCAATCTCACAAGTGTCTTGCCACCAAACTAATTTCATTTGGCCGCCAGAGAGGTACCGTCCAATTTAATGCACGTGGTCGGTTGTCTTTATACCGTATTTAACTGTGGTATTATCAACTGAAAGTAAATTAATATTTCTAGTAGCAGGTGCTACAATGTAATTTTACTGTTGAACTAAATTCTTTAATAACGGTGCAAAATCAAAGCGGAAAAAAACCATGTCAAATGTCGAACAAAAAGTGTGACAGCGATTTTGTTTGCCTTCAGAGGTTGTGGGAAAAAAATTGGTAATTGGTTCGCACGCATGCATAAATGTGTATAAATCTTAAAAACGAGTACTATGAGAGACAATAAAACGATTTCAAGCAAAAAAATGTTGTTTATTATTGCTGTAGATTACAAATTATTTAGCGTATTTTTTTTCTGATTTTTTTACAAGCTTACTTAGAATATTTGGCACCCTCCAATATTTTTTCCCTCGGAGATCGGAGGAGATATATTTGGAGTAGTTTTTAATTTTTTTTAAACATCTAATATTTTCAAAAATCACTTACTTTTTTTGACACAAACGCTATTTATATATTGTTCAACTAGTAATGCTTCCTAAAACCAAAACTGCATTTATTAATTTTTAGCGTGATTGTTTTGACTTAAATACAATTTAAGTCATCTTCAGGTTGTTAACGATAAGGATAACGTTGATTGTAGTTTAATTAAATTATATATTTGGAGAAGACAAGTTTTTCAATTCCGTTTTATTATATTTATTGTTTGTTAATTATAATAATAAATATTTTCAGATGACCAATATAGAAGTTTTTAAGCTTCTGGGTTTTTTTGACTATTAGTTTAGTACAAGAACAACTCCATAGTACGGACGTTCAGGTGCAATAACTTATCTGCGTAGTTCTCCTAAAATTTTGACATTTAATTTCAAAGCTGTATGACACGAAGCTCAATTTTACAGAAAAAAGAATATTTTATCATTTTTTTATTTCAACATGATATTTTATGTTTATTTGTAAATTATTTACAAGCTGCTCTAAATGATAAAGCAAAAGTGAATTTCTAGTCACTGTTCCATGGCTGATAGCAAAATTTGACAAACTGCTGACAGATGTATTGATTGTTCAGTTTTTAAACAAGAAAATTCCAACAGTTGCAAGACTTCCATCATCGTCTACGTATTGTTACTAAAAAATCAATTTGTAAGTTAATCATCAACACTGATGTCTTTACTCAGTGAAATGTAAAATATTTAAAAATATACATGCCCGTAACAAGACTTTGGAAGCTATTAGTTTTACATGCAGTAAATCGACAAGTGACCATAGCAGAAATCAATGTAAAATTTCATAGATTGAGACAAAACTTTTCGAGCCATTATAGGAAACATGCTGATTAGTGACGGCGTCAGGGGGAGGCTGAAAGGGCACATGCTCAAATAGTTGATCATTATGTAGGTACTATATATTTAAAATTCTATTCAGTTTTGATCAGGAGAACTATTTTATTGTAGTACTTGTTTCCAGTGGTTTCCAGTTGAGTTTGTTTATTTTAGTTTTACTTTAATATTTAAGTACGTTGATTTTCTCGACTACCTACTACACTGAACCGTTAACTCAATTATTAGCTGTATATAAAAAGATGACGCACATTTCGGCCATTTGTAAAACAGGAAAAATTTTATTTTTTGTTAATTTGAATATGATTATGTAACGACAAATATTGATGACTACCATCTTGTAAGTATCTTACAAACTGTTATTAAGAACATTAATAAACATTAAGTACGTATATACAGCACGTGAACAAACTTTAACTTTACAAACACCTCGCAAGAAACGATGAAAACGTTGATCCTTTTTCTTCAACAATGCAATGAATATCAAAATACTTCGATACATCAATGGTCGTAGCCGACGTTTCCTTGAGGAGGAGATTTAATAAACTCCATCAGGCAAAAAACGTCATAAGTATTAAGAACATTAAGGACGCTTATCGATCTCAGACAATAATTGGAGTCGTAACTTCGCTCTTCCTCCAAACAATTGTTTTTGATCGCTAAACTTTTTTTCCGTTATTACTTAATATACTATAAGGCAGCGGTTCATAAACTTTTAGTAGTCATGGCCCTCTTAAAGCTTTTAGCTTCTACCGCAAGGTTCTAATAGCATTTGTGTGTTCTCTCAAAAAGAAATCAAGGGCTCCTAAATTCGCTGATATCAGATGCAATTACGATTTGAAAATGATGTGTCCTCAAACTATACCCACGCCTAATAAAAAAAATTACCAAAGTATACGCTCGACAATGATAATTTGATGTCTGACTTTAAAATATGCAAACGTCTTCAAAACAAAAAACCGGAGTTTTGTTACTGTAGATTAAAGTAACCGTTCCGTAACTCCTGTTGCGTTGTGTAAATAACTTTATAGTTTTCTAATTGAACAGTTGATTTACTGAAACCAAAAAAAAAACAAAGAAAAAGAAAAGGCAACATTTGTATTTTCTACATATTCTACGTTGTCCACATTAAATGTATTATACAGAAAATTATGATTTTGTACTTACAGATAATGTGTTGTGTGTGTATGTATATTGTACTCAATGCATATTTTGAAGACATTTTTAGAAAAAAAAACATAAACTCTTTAGAATTAGTGATGATTTGAAAATAACATTAACGTGTGATTTTTTAACAAATAATTATGTAAAAAAGTTAGGGCGTTGAGAACTGCCATTACCACTCGAAAAATAAAAGTCCTCAAAATATACACCTGATAAATAATTTCAGAAATGTCACCAAAGTATGCGCTCGACATAAAGATACTTCGGGGTCTGACCTCAAAGAATGCAAATGTCTTCAAAGTATGCTTTAGACATAAATTTTGTCCTTGAAGTATGCACCGGATATATATATATATATATATATATATATATATATATACATTGGTAAAGTGTATAAAGTGACTTCCATTCCAGATATATATAAACGTTGTCACTTCATATATAACGTAGTCACTTCCGATTTCGGAAGTGACAACGTTTCGCCTTGTTTTCAACGGATTTAGATACTAGGGGGCATCAGAAGCCTAAATTCAAAATTTGTGTTGAAAGTCACTATGACACTTTATATCCGCAAAAAGTGTCCGTTAGTTCAGGGTATATCCGCTAGCGCTGATGATGCTTGATATATGCAGGTACGGGCTGTTTGATGTGACTTCTGTTATTTAAAAGAGTACTTGTTACTTCCGACATGCGGCAACGTTGGAAATAAAGCATACCATCAATAAAACCATAAACACGTTTTATCCCAAATTTAGGGTCTGAGTAGCCGCTTTAAAACGTATCGACATTAAGAAAAGATAAATGCTAAAATTTACAAATGAAGTTTCTTAAATCTTTCAGTACTAAATAATAATAAAAAATTAATCTAAACGATTCACAGCATCTAGCAACTACTACCATACTTACCACATTTTCGCTGTCAAATACCAACAACAAAAAAAAAGTAATAAAAAGTCCGGGAATGCGAACACAGAGAGAAATGATGTATCACAATTTTGCACAAGATGCATAACTGTATTGTTGATGATATTACTTCAATTGTTTATATTTAAACCACAGGCTTGCACGTTTTTATTTAATACGTTTGGATAAATAGGTCATGAAGTTTTATTTGACAAATTGATTGAAAAATATTATAAACTTTAGTATGCTTTGTATTCGACAACAATGTGCAAATATTTTGCACAATTTTGTTTTGGTTTCTCGTACAGGTTTGATAATATGTGTTACAATAAGATTATGCAATTCTTTTAAACTTGGAATAAAGAAAAAAACTGAACGAACCGTAGAATAGCAGTAATTTTTTATGGTGAACGTTCTCTTCTAAAAAAAATCAGGCGACAACGCATTGTATGTAAAGACGCTGATGTTGACACTTACATTAACTGGACCTATACGTGCAAGTCGGTTGGAACTTGTTACAATATTTATAAGATTGGGACATCAAGTACTGCTCTTCAGTAGAATTGTTCATGTAAGTATTATGTTTTTTTATTTGTTTTACTTGTAATATGGTTTAGTGCATGCTTTTTATTGTAATTAAATAATAGTAGGAGTAGTAATATTGTAACATTATTTAACGCATTGTCATTTATTCCAAAAGTACGAATCTGCATTTTCACGCGTTTCTACTAAATGTGGTTACTAAAAACCAAGACGATGACAGACTTCTCGAGACATTATCATGCGTTTGACGTCAACATTGAATCCGATAAACGTTCTTGTTTTAAAGTTAGTGATTTACATACTTATATGCCGTATTTTCTGATTAGTTTGAACTCAAAATGTTTCGTCTCCATAAGATGTTCTGTTTAGAAAATAAAATAGATAGGCTTACTATTTATTATTATTATTATTAGATAATAATCTTTCAAAATGTTTAGTAGATCGTTATCCAATGTTGATATAGGTATTTATTGTTTTTATCCATATTTAAATAATTATTTTAGTTTTGTACTATTTAAACATAAATAAATAATGCTCTTAAGATTTGCAACGTTTTATTGACAATTCATATGTTACTTTTAAGTAAACAACATTTAACCAAGATGCATAAAGTTGTACAATAAAAAGCTATACGAAACAATAATAATTTTCACAATATTGTGCAAAATTAACCAATAAGAATATGCATCTAGATAATCTAACGCTATTAGACATTTAATATACCAATGGGTAAAAATACTTCAAGCATAGTTTTGAAAAAAGTATGACAACATTGTGCAAAACTTTACTATGGTTTCGAACTGTTCCTTCTTTGGTTCCCGGTCATTAGTCCTTTATCGAAAACATGCTCTCGTTCAACCGTAACCCAATCAGAGTCGAGCCGAACTAGCCGTGAGGATACTTCTTCTTTATATACGGAGAATATTTCTTTTTAAGTCACTTCTATGGAGTTTAGAATCTGGCTTGGTTCACAAGTTGATTACCTAACTCTGTAGTAGTTCCTTGTTAGATTTTCGTTTGCTTTTTCAAGTTTATCGTTTTCTTTCTTACCTTTTCTGAGTTTAGAATCTGGTTTAGTTCACAAGTTGATTACCTAACTATTGAGAAGTGTTTAGTTAGATTTCCGTTGCTTGTTTGAGTTCTTCGATTTCTCTCACGCCCTGATGAAGCCCCTTACGAAAGTGGGCGAAACGTTGGCAACTTCGGTTACAACATTGACACGGTTCCAACCCGGAAGACGTTCTTATCTTAGTATAGACTCCGGCCGTGGAAGCCTTCGCTATTACAATTGTAGATAAAATGTACAAAGATTTCTTCCTGCGAACAATGCGAGATTTGATATTGGAGTTATTTTCAATAAGCTTTTATCTGTAGGTACTTCGCTTGTTTATATTATCGAGTGCGTCACACCATCATTCACAATATAAAAATATGTGCTTATAATTATTATTAATCGCACTATATCTATACTTGTACGATACGATCAAAATCAAATGTTGAACTCATATCAAGTAATTATTATATTTATATGAAAACATAGAATGCATGTTCTAACTTACAAATATGACGCATCGATCCGGACTAATTAAAAAAAAAGAAAATTGGTCTTGATCGTACAAGTTATGCATAAAATATGTTATTCTATACAAACTACGAATACAATCAAATAATTTAAAACAGTATCAAGCTTTGTTTTACAGGTTCGGGTTTCGAAGAGTAAATACGTAACAAAGTAATTAACAAAGTTAATTTTCTGGAAAATGTTTGTATATAATTTTTTTTTGTATAGTAAAGACATAAATTTTCAAATAAAAATTATTAAGCACTAATAAAATATAGCAAAAATACTTTTATTTAGATTCGAGGAGAACAGTATGGTTAAAGAACGTATTAAAGAATAACTATCTGAATAATCTAATAAATAATAGTAGTTTACGTAACAAGAGTCGAAAGTAAGAAATAGCATAACGAACGTTAATGCGACGCGAGGCCGCACGGCCGAGCGTTGCATGTGAGTGAGTTATGCTATGATTCTTTCGACGAGAGTAATGTACATTATTTTTTGTGTTGCCCTTTATAAATTTACATTCTTTTTTGAAAAAATAAACAAAAAATCAACAGAAATATAATGTTGGTAGTACATTTATTACTAAATCTGTCAAATTTGACATAAACTTTAACATCGTTTTTCTTCAATTTTAACTGAATTTCAAGATTTTTAAAATGATTTTTCCACCTGTCGCATACTCGTTCTAATATATTAATTGACTTTGAACACTTAATTTTATGTGGATTCCTAGTTTTCATTTTGCCACCCTAGAGCTTTTTTCGTTCATTACGTAACTACACTAACGAACGAATATTGACGTATGCGATGTTGGCAACACAAAAAATACTTTTACATGCTAACAAAACTAATAAAACTAGACCACTAATAAACTTATTACTAATTTTAATGCTAACCTTAACACTAACATTATTCATAGTATAGTTGGCGGAAAAAACTTTGCCGTGTGTTTCTTATTTCTTCTACCATTTATTAAATTTTTTCTTCGATAGTTTTTATTTGATTTCTAATATTACTACGCATTTTTTCTATTTTTCTACAATTTTCGAGAAATTCAAATACATATATCTATATCATACGCACTGATAAAAAAAG
This sequence comes from Aquatica leii, assembly GCA_035610365.1. Classification (NCBI taxonomy): domain Eukaryota; kingdom Metazoa; phylum Arthropoda; class Insecta; order Coleoptera; family Lampyridae; genus Aquatica; species Aquatica leii. Next base: position 109,428,716 of record CM069432.1, read on the forward strand.
TTTAATAAACAATAAAATGTAATGACGACATAGTTTACAAGCACACGCAAAGCACGTACTGTAACAATCCAGTGTCTATTATATTAATTTTGTTCGGCTAAATTAAAAAAAAAAAATTTATTACACTTCGTGATGTTGATTGCATATATTATTTGCAACTTAATATCGTCTTTTTGTCAAGTAAACATACAATTTAATTACTATGAAACAATTCACGTTCTTTGACGTTAATTTAATGTGTGAATTTTATATTATTCAACTTAAATCAAATTAAAACTAATTATATAATTGTGCGTCGTAGTTAGAGACGGTTAAATTATCTTCTTTGGTAATTCCTAGATTAATTTTAATAAATTACAATAGACGATTTTGCTAAAACAACTTAGATTCCACTGAATTTTTAGTACCCAAAACTATTATACATAATTAAGTTGACCACCCGCTTGAAGACGTATTTAATCAATTAAGTTATCAGCGACAATTTTATTTGGCGACATAGCCGCGATCACATTCTAATAAGTTCTTAATTATCAACTTAGAAAAAAAACAAGTCATTGTTTTTGAATTTTTTTAATTATGCTTATATGTATTTAATTATAGTCATTATAAGTCGTGCGGTTTAAATTTAATTTAATTCTTAGTATCTACTTTGATTATAATATAAAGGTTGTTTATCGACACGTAAGAGTCACGGAAGCTTCCAACACCTTGCTACACTTTGGTTAAATCTAAATATTAGAATTAAGCTATCGCCGGTGTACAAAACAGAAGGTTTAATGCAGTGAAATTCAGGTTTCCACGGGTTGCATTTGTAATACAATTTTTTATTCTGGATAATTCCCGTGTTGTCGTTGTCACACAAGCTAAGCTTTCGTCACACGTCGCAGTGGACATCTTTAGAGCCCGTAACAAACTGATTGACTGCGTCGTAAAGTCTCGCTTTTATAGACCTGCCTCCGATCGATAGAACTGGTTTCCAAATCTCCGGTAAAGGAAAACTAGGATCTGGGTTAATATTAAAATGATTTTTAATTATTTCAATGGATTCTCTAACTTTTCGCTAATAGTAATTAGAAACATTCGCCAAATTTTTAGTGTTTTCATACATAGGTCATTAAATTATGTTTGAAAAAACTAAAACTGTTCTCCGGACAATTGACGCACATTGTTTTTTGTATTTAACCTAAAATTATTGCTTTGATTTTGATTTTTTTATTAAATTAATATAGCTTTTATTATATGTTTTTGTATCTCATTATCGAACCTAACTTACGACAACAATCGCCAAAGTCCTGAGTTAGTCTGAGCTGTGCATTTTTTGCGCTCAATTTTATCTTCGCAGTTGGTACAATACTAATCACTTGCTTATTTACACAATATAAAATTACCAAACGTTAAAACTACCCCACACCTGACACCAATGTAACGAATTAGGAATATTATAAATGTAACTAATTTTTAATACAACCAACACTAGTAAAATGTATAACCAACAGTATTAAAAAAAACAACTTACCAGCAATTTATATATGACTATTGCTAGATATTTATAAATGTCCGCGGATAAGTTTTTTTTTATTTATCTGTAATATTTATTTATACTGGCACACGCGTTAATTTATTTATTTAGACTTCTTACTTCCAGTACTAGTTGTATAGGCTTTCATTATTACGCATAATAGTAGGTTGTGAAGTTGCACTTTTTTAAACGCAGGTAAATAATATTTCATTATTAACCACTAGTTAATAATGAACATAGGTATTTACATTTTCTGATAATTCTATAACAACTTTAAGGAAAAAAAGTTTACAAAACAGTTTATCAAGGACAAGAGATTTTATTTAATTTGATTAAAAAAATAAGTTAGTGTAAGTTATTTAAAGTTTGTGCTTAACTAAATGTGAATTTTAACTGAATTAAATATATTTTAGACATAATTAGTGCTTAAAGGGATAATGTGTTTAAACAATTTTTAGTAAGTTTAACAAAAAAAAAACTTACGTTATCCATTTATTTAAATTTGATTTAATAACAAGTAAAAAACTTTTAATAATTCTAGTAGTAAAAAAAAAATTAAATAGACTACGCTTGACAAGATAATTATAAACTACGCTTTGGGTCTCGCGATATAATCTGTCGCTTAACTTATAATCATACATTTTTTTACCTTCTTATATAATATACCATTTGTCACAAGAAAAAAATAAAGTGTCTAAATGAAAGTAAATTGTTAGAGTTTTCAAACGGTATACAGTAAAATCTGTTAAAACAAAAACTGACAAGACCAGAAATATTTTGCGTTTTGTTAGGTTTTATCTAAGGTATTAGAAAATCTTTTTAAACACAAATAATTTTTAAAATAAAACCGTGAAAACTGTAGAATTTTATTTCGAAAATAGATATATATATATATATATATATATATATACTCCGAAAAGTTCAATTCGAGATCCTTAAACTACTACACATTCCGAGGTCCATCTTGTAAAATGCAGATAAAATTAAAATTTTGAAAGATGATATAAAATGCACTTATAAATTTACGAAATTATGTTAAAATCTCCAAAATTTCAAAAATTAAACAAAATAATTTAAAATATAGATTACATCATTACGAGGTCCGTAAACAAAGTCGTATTCCGAGATCCATACTGATATACAAAAATATATATAGACGCAGGCGTCGAAATCGAGATCCTTACAATGTTGTCTGTTATTTGGATCTCGCATCGTATGTGTACTACCTATATACATAAGTAAGTAGGTTTAGCACGTTTTGTTTAATTATTATTTAGTTGAATAATCGATAAGGTTCTTTTTTATTTTCGCTATCAGTAAGTTAAGTAAAATTAGAGGAATGTTTCGCCGCTTCTGCTACTACGACATTTTTTTTACGCCGTTATAATTTTCTTTATCTAATTGAATTAAAATTAATCAACACAAATCAAAGTAAAAAAAAATTAGTTTACAAATGTACTGTCATAACTTTTATCTATACAACTGTCTTTTTATGTAACAGGTATTTGAAACTGCCTGTTGTTATTCACATTTTATTCTTTTTGATAATAATTCTTTTTCTTTAAAAGAATGATTAAAAAATAGTTATATTTTTATTTTCCGATTTTTGCAGTTAATATTACGGTGTTAAAAAACATATTTTAAAATATATGCTTATATGTGTCTAAAATAATTAGTAAAATATATTCTGTACTATCCAAATGATTTTTGCTGTAAGGTTATAGTTGAACACACTTTTTTTAGTAAAAAGCAAAGATAAGTAGGTACACAAGATATGTATTTATTAAAAAAAATTCAACAGATATTTTATTTTACATAAAAAGTAAATTAACTGTAAATACTCTATAATACTGGTCGTCTGTATTCATTACAAATTTACGTTGTACAACGTCAATCGAGAAAAAAAGCAATTTTTTCAATGTAGTAAAGTTTTTTTCGAAAACAATAGTTTAAATACATAAAAACTATAATCTACAAACAAGAAAAATAATAACTTTATTCACGTTAAAACGATAATTTACCATTATCATTACAAGTGAATAACTTAAATGGGATATTCGGAATATAATACTAAAACAAAATTTTCTTGATAAAATTGTTAATTTTATGTCCCATACAAACTCTCTAAAATAGCAATTAATTAATTAGTACATCCAAATTTTCAAAGGGATTGCGACAAAAAACGCAGAAAAACATTATTCAAAACCGAAAAAGATTTAACAGAAGCTAATCATAAAAAAACATACAACCAAAGCAAAAAGGTACAAAAGTCGCTCGAACATTAGAAGAGCAAGACATCAAGAAACAACTTCATTAGTTACAAACCAAAAACACACTAAACGAAGCAGAAGCTGAAACTATGGAGGATTTAAAAATGATGAAACAAATAATGACTGAAATGTCAAAAAATACTAATGAGCTAAAGAATGATATAAGAGAAAAACAAAATAAAAAAAGGAACCAGAATGGAATGAAGAAAGAAGACAACTGAAAATATAAGTAAAACGATTAGAAGAAAAAAACAAGAAAGGCGGAGAAAAAAAACATTATTAAAAGAGTTTCTGGAGAATTAAAAATAAACACGCTAGTAATAAGAGTATACAGTACTAGTAATAGTCAAAATGCAAATGTCATTGCCACCGAGATTGATCCATGGGAAAAAAGCAAGAAAATTATGAAGAAAAATGAAATACGAAAATATACATACATCGAACATGATTTAACAGGAAATAAGCAAAAAATACAAAAGAAACTGTGAAGTATCGCAAAGAAACAAAAAATGAATGGTAAAAGAGTGAAAAAGTGGTTTATAAAAAAAATTCATGCATGTTGTATACGTATGGGATATGGAATTGAAAGAAATGATAAAACAACAGGTACAAAAAAATTTGTTTACTGCGCTAGTGTAAAGAAAGATGACAAAAATGCAAAGGAAACGGATATGAAACTGGAAAATTAATAACAAACAATTCAAATAAAAGAAATAACCGAGACAAGAAGGAATTTAACAAGACAAAAAAAATTAATTGTATTGGAAAATCGAAACCTGGAATATAAGAAGTCTAATAACAAAAACACTAGGCCTTAGTGAGACTAAAAGGAAAGTATATAAACAACTAGGAGGCAATTTTAAAAAGAATTTTAAAAATAGAAATAAAGACAGTGAAAGATACAGACCAAACGAAAACGATCCGTATTACATAAAAACAATTTTTGAAGAAACTAGAGGAAGGACTGAAAAACATAAGAGGTAGAATAGTTAACCTTAGGGATATGAACAGTAGAGTAGGAAGCTACACAGGTGCAACAGACGTCGTAGAACAGTACGGCGAGCAACGCATAAATGACAATGGCGAAGGACTAATTTATCCCCGCATGCAAAATAACCTCATAATAACAAACACATTTTACAAACATTAAGACATTCACAAATACACGACAGAAGGTCCCAGTAGATAGGAGAAGTCAATTATTGATTATATACTCATTTACCACTTACATAGATATGAAATAACAGAGTCAAGAAGAGGATATGAAATAGGAAGTGATCATCTTGTAATAAGGCAGATACGCATCATAGGCTCAATACAGAACATAATTACAAGTAGTCCAGCAACATACACTGAAACCATAAAAACATATAGGGTTTCAGAACAAGAAGCATCTAACAGATATAGAAAACGGATTGAAATAAAGATGAAAAAAGTAGAAGAAAATGTGGTAAAGGACAATACTAGATACTACAAAAGAAGTATGTGGGACAACAAAACTATATCAAGGAAAAAAGCAAATTAGCTGGTGGAATAAAGAAAATAAAAAAAAAATACAACTAAAAAAGAAAATGTGGAGAACCTACTTAAAGAATGAAACATTCAAATATTACGAAGAATATGAAAACTAACGCATCAAAGTAAAATAGATAGTTAACAATAGAAAACGGGAAAAATAGGAAGAAGAATAACAAGAGCAATTAAAAAATTTAAGAGAAAAATCTAAAGGGCATTACGGAATAACATCTAAAATGATAAAAAATATGGGTGATAGGAGTATTAGCATGTTAAAAGTACTATTCAATAGAATCTGGAATGGTAAAAAAATTCCAGAAGATTGGAAAATGGGAAAATAGTAGCAGTGTATAAAAAAAACGGAATGCGGGAGAATGCAAAAATAATTGAGGTTACTAAGCACAGTAAAAAAAATATAAAAGAATAAAAGACGTAAGGTTAAGAAAACTAGGAGTGCACATGATGACATATTTATAATAATAAATGAAAATTCATAGCTCCGAAACCACTACTATTCCAAACATGAAATTTTTAATGCTATTTAAGAATAACATCAAATCCAATCCCTAAAATATTTAAAAGATTTCCAGTTGTTAGAAAAAAGTTATGGATATCTAACAACGGGGATTTTTTAAAAATTGATCGGCTTTGCGTGTCTGTATTTTAAAAAATAACAGAAATCTAGGCAAAGTAGAGTTGAAATCAACTAAGTATACGTTAACAAAAAAATTGAGTTTTTGATCGTCTCTTTATTCCAAAAACGAAAGTATTTTGAAAATTGGAAAAATTGCTAAAACGGTAGATTAGTTAGAAACTTATATCTAATCCGGATTTAAGTTTAGATTAATACCTAAATTTTTTTAAGATATAGGGTTAACAAAAAAATGTTGGCCTAACCAAATGTCTACGTTATATAGAAGCTGAGATACGAATTTTTGAAAATTGCCAACAAATCAAAATTTTTGAAACTTCAAAAAATTCTTCAGCGGCCGTATTTGATTGTATCAAGCTCAAATTTTTAGAATTTTTTTTTTCTAATCTACTTTTTAAAAAATTGGCGTTGAAATCAGTGACCCACGCGCACACGCTTTTGTCGAAAAACAATGGATCTGCCCATATTATATTTTACGCAACTAAACGAACCTTTTGGAAAAAGCAGTATTTTTGTAAACCCTAAGCAATGAGGTTTAAGCCGCTTACGTGAATTTTAAACGATTTTTCTTGAGGTATTTGTAAGTGTACTTACAATAAATTAATAAATATTGAAGAAAAAATAAAAGATTTTTCAATTTTACTACTTTTTTTGTTTGAAAATTTAGTGTATACAACATAGGTTATGAAAAAATCAATAAAGAGAATAGTCATCTGTCAAGTGTAATGCACTGTTAATTTAGCGATAATAATTTAGTTCATCTTAGCATAAAACAATAATGAAATGCTGACGTGACCCGATAAAAAGTATACGTTAAATACAATTTAAATCTTAGATTAAAATTGTTCGTTACAAGGTTTACTTATATACAAAACGAAAAAAACGGTATAACACCGACTAAACGAAATCCGTACAGCGTTGATGTTTTTTGGACCTCGCATAGATCGAAGTTTATTTATCTACTTATATATAAAAGCAACATAAGCGCCACCTACAAAGTTAATTCAAGAACGAAACGTATACACATGTATTCTTTTTGCTGAAATTCGAGTTCCGCCTAAAACTTCGTTATATAAGTCTTTACACTACGTAGACCTGAAAAACTCGTCAAAACGTTCCGAGATCCGGGGTATGGATCTCATGATCTCGGATTCCTTAAGTATATAATGAAAAGGATCTCAGATTCCACCGCCAGGAATATATATATATATATATATATATCTGTTTCTGTATCAAGTCTAGATCCGAGGAAAATCATGACAACCCGAGATCCGCCACAAGGAAAAAATATAAGAATTTTTTTTCTGCCTTAATACGTTTATGTCAAGCAACTGAACCATTTTTCCCTCAGAGGGGAAAAGATTTTGCAAATTGATAAACCAGTAACAAAACTAGATCCTTTAGAATAAGAGTAAAGTCAACGTATATGTTTGTTTATTTAGAGATACATGAGTGAACGTGAGATCCAGCAGCGTTGTCAACTTCTGGGATCTCACGTTGAGCAAAATTCAACTACAATAAGATACAAATAATGACGGCGCAAGTTAATTCTATTAATAGACCTCTTATTATACAGAATTCGCTGTGTGACCTTGCAACAAGTTTCAGTTCACTGTGATTATAATATTGTATTAAGTTACTTCTTATTAAACAAAGTTATCTTTCGTTTTGAATTAATTTTGTTGTCTAACTTAGCAGCAGGTTGAATTTTACAACGTTTTCAATAGTGGATTTTATTAAAATTAACGTTAGTACACAAATGTTAATAACTCAAGTTGAAAATAAATACTTATTGTTTTACGTTATAGTAATATAGTAAAAACATTCGAAATATAAAAACTATTAGTTTTGAACTATTAAGATAAGAAAGAAGTCAGTAATGTAAAATACAATTTAAAATCAAACTTTCAAGTTTACATCGATATGAAATTTTATAGTGATTTTTCTGTTTGTTTATATGTTTTTTTTAGTTTTTAATTAAAGACACTTAGGACATAATGGTTTGGTGTGTTTTATGTAGTTGTAATAGTAGAAAAAGTGTAAATAAGAAGGTTTAATTGAGTAATACATTTACATGTATGTACCTACATTGACACGTCCATTAGCCTTACATTTGATATTAAGAATCTTTTTGATTAAACCTAAATTTTAAATCACTGTTTTTTAATTTACTTTATTTGATTTGTCACATATCTTTTATTGACATTTTTAAAGTTTATTGATTAAACCATTTAGATAACTTTTTATCTTTATTTTGCACATTATTTTCTTCTACAATTTCTGGCCATAAGTACATACATTGATTTCAAATGTTGATGTTTTACATATAATGGAACTAAAATTTCTAAGTTTTTTACTCGAAACAACTGTTTATAGTATATTACAACTGATCATAAAGTAAACAATAGTTTCCATCGAGTTTCATAAAAATGTTACCAAATTAACTAGTCTTAGTCTAAAAATGTCATCTTTACTTTAGATTAATGAAGTTGTTAAAAAGTTAAAGTAAATATTGCTTACTTGCGTAGATCCACAATTATCCAAAAATAGTTTTTTTTAGCAAGTTACAGTATTTTAACATTATAATTATGATTGTATGTTTGAAACATTGAAATTAGAGCAGTTACAATTTTTTTCTAAGGATAACTTCAAGTAACTTGATAAATCATTGTATGTTTGTAAATTAACATATAACTTGTTGATCTCAAAAATTTTCAATGTACGAATAATGTCAGAACTTTAATTATTACGTAATTCTTGATAGCAAACTAAGTCACGGCTAGTAGTTTCACTTTATACATAGAAAATAGATGCTTTATGTTATCTCCAACTGATGATTTAAGAGTCGATATAAAGCTTTTGTTAAAGTAATTTAAAAAGTACATTATGTGTTTCCTTTTTTGTTTTTTCTTGCAGCTTAGAACGCGTTGTAGTGAAACCATTTTGAATTTATAGGTTTGATCCTAGTTTATTTTTGTCAACCAAAAGAAAAAACTGAACTTGACTTTTGCGTCTTTGTTGTTTGTGAACTCAAACAAACTGACGTTTTAGAAGACATTCCAGCTTGCAACTTCAGAGTGCTAATTGCCATTGATGAAACTGAAAATTTTAGTGATGGACGGACAAGTTTAACTTATTAGGAACCATCAAAGTTTAATAGTCTGGTTGTTCTATTAAGTTAGACGAAAATCACTTATAATCAAATCAAGAATAGTCAATGGTCAATTACAAATCTTTAACCTATACAATTATTTACAAAATAAAGTACTGGTATTTTAAGATAAATTCTTTTTGACAAAAATCAATATTTCTTTTACACAGAGCTTTAAATCATATTTTTTGTAGTACAAAACATTTCAAATACAATCGTAACTTCAATTTGTTATACTGTGTAGCTAAAAAAGTAATACAATTTTTGAATAATTAACAAAGAATTATGTCATGTACATACATATAGTTAAAATTTTTTGTAAAACTAGAAAATTTTTTAGAGCTGTTATGATAATTTGTAAATTCGTGCAAAATACAACAGCTTGTGTATGTCCAAACTTTTTTTTAGAGTACTTTGACTTGTTTCTATGTTTCAATTACAGAGTTTACATAAATGGCATATCTTTTATGCAGCCGCAACACTCGTATAAAAAACGTTATGAACTCTAATTGTGTCTTAATTTTTTAATAGTATAACGAACAGAAAGTGTAAAACTGTCTTAACATATTTTGTTACGCATAGGCCTGATTTCTTTTTCCTGAGCAAAGTTGGAATCTCACTAATATTGTATGAACGTTGTATTATGATTATTTCGGCTTAAAACTAAACAACATATATAAATGATGGGCATTACATAAAATATGCCATGCACGTATTGAGCATCCTAAAAAATAAAAGCGTGTTTGTTATTTATTTGTTTTTACACTTTGGTGGAAATCAGTAAATAATGCCAAATGCTTCTTTGGTGCCACGTTAAAGTTACAAAATACCATCTTTCTAAATCTAATAAATCTAATCCAATAAAGTAAAAACTCATAAAATTAGAAATGTATAATGTGATCAAACAAGAAGTGTTTTAAAGTCGCAGCACCAAACTCAAGCTTAATAAAACAATTTAATGTAAATTTACCTATTCTAAAGGTTTCCGCTGAAATTTTGAGATCTTGGAGAGAGAGATTAACATCTTGACCGTTACGTGTTACAGTAATTTTTTTATATACCTTAGCTTTAATGTTAAGTTATCAAAAATTGCGCGAATTATGTAACAAATGTAATTCAACACACCATCAACTTCGTTTTATTAGTTAATTTGGAAAAATACCTACGTTGAAAAAAGAAACCAACATAAATGTTTAATAGAAGAATCCGTGGTTTTTTTTTTGGTTAAATTGAAACTGCATTTATGACGTACATTTATATGAGTTTTATTTTAAATTTTTAAACTTTCGCGGTTGATATGTTTATGATTATAAACAACTTTCGGCTTAGACCGCGTCGTAGTAAAACACTCAGACTTAGGCTTGGTCATAGTCTCTTCTTGAGAGCCAAAACAAGAAGTAGAACTTGGCCTTTGCCGTATTGTCGTTCGTGAACCCAAACAAACTGATGTTTTGCAAGACATTGCAGCTTGCATCTTCAGAATGGTAAATGTCACTGAAAGAAAAAGTATAAATGACGATATTTATACCAATAGCGATTAGCGTGATTAACGAACGTTATGTTTCCGTTACCGCTTGACTAATTTCGAACGAAGGCCAAGTTCTACTTTATTGTTTTGGCTCTCAAAAAGAGACTATGACCAAGCTTAAGTCTGGGTGTTTTACTACGACGCGGTCTAAGCCGAAAGTCGCTTATAATCATAGTTTTATTTTATCACGCACGTCTATTACTCAGTGAAAAGTGAAAAGATAAAAAATTTATTAATAACGTTTTTGTCTTAGTAATAATTAAGTAGTTGTGTTACACCTTCAGGTAGGAGAAGCAAAAAACCCTTCCTTAGTAGATTTTTGCAGGCGACGTTTCGTGGCGTTATTGTGCGCATTTCATCATGGCCAATAAAAAACGAGCCCAAGGGGAACTGTCCGATGAACTAGTCACAAACTTAAAATTCAATAAATAAACAAACAATGACATTAACAGTTAGTGTAGAGATAAAAATATAATAAATTACAAACAGAAAACATTTACATAGACAAACATCATCTAACTTATTTATAGTTAGTTCCAATTGTTTATTTATTTATTGAATATTATGAAGAGAATATGAGAATAATATGAAACGTCGCCTATAAAAATCTACCAAAACTGACTTTTTTGCCTCTCCTACCTGAAAGTGTAATACAACTACTAAATAAAAATGTATTTACCACAGAATAATTATTGAAAGAACTTGTAAAACACATTCCTTACGAATTATACGCTATACTTTTTCTACAACTATAATCTGTTTAATTATTAATCAAAGTCAAATTAAACTTTTTACAAGAACAAATAACGCAAAAAATAAATAATCTGAAATTAAAAATTTATGTTGGTAGTATACCTGCAGTAATACCTAAAACGACAATTAAAAATTATACGTCGAAACTAGTCCAAACTGTATTTATTTTATGTCAATTTGTCAGTGTCAATTTAACAAATTATAAGTGTAACTATTATTTGAGTTTTAGCTATTTAATACATTGATTTTAAGCAAACGTTAATATGAATGAGCTGAGTCAGTTTAAAAAATATCGATTGTTTACAACAATTTGCTTTTACAACTAGTAAATAAAAGAAATGTATTTATGAGTAATGTAAATGTTATTTCTTACAAGCTATAAAAAGAATAAGATGTGCATATGACAAAGCAAATAAGGTAAATTTGTAAATATTTAGAAATAATTTGTAATTAATGGGTGTTATTATTAGGATTGGAGATTCACAAACTAAAAAAGTAATAAGAAAATTAGTGGTTTTAATAGCATTGTTTTGGAGTAAAAACTGTTTTAATCTTTTTATAACGAACATTTAGAAAATGCAAGAAAAAGTTAATTACCGCAATGAATCGAATATGCTACAAAAATCTACTGTGAATTTAAATATAAGAAATATTGCAATAAATAGAAATTTTAAACATAACAAATCTATTGCAGCTTAGCAATCTCGTTACTTAGAAAAATGATACTAAAGAAAAAACAAGAAGACAATTACAAAAGTGAAGATAACAGTGATTGTTTTCGGTAATAATTACTTTTAAATACGTAATTTTTTCAATGTATAACCCAGTGATTTGTACTAGTTTTGTAACCATTGATTGTTCTTGTAGAATTTATCTTATGAAGAAAGGTTTTACTGTAATTTTTAGTCTAAATGCTTATAAACTTTCACAAACAACTCGATTACAATTTTGTTTTATCTAAGTGAACATGTGTAACTTAAATGCACATCGACTCGGTAGGAATGTATGCAAGATAAAATTAATGCTATCTTTGCGTATAAATAGCTTTAAAACACATATAAAACGAGATCCGACAGGTTGCCAAATATACCGGATCTCGACTTAAGTCTTAAATCTAAATTGAAGTTATATACAATAAAATTACTAGGGCGCCCTCTTCAGCTTAAACAGTTGAACTGCTCGTGTATAAAATTGGTCAAAAAGGGTAAAAAGTGAGCTCCAGGCAAAAATTTGGAATTTTACTCTACATCAAATGTCTTCTTGAAAAAACATTATATACACATAGATACAAGGTGAGATCCAAAATCGGATCTCACCTTACAAAACGGATCTAGTGTTGTTTAGTTTATAAGACGAACGGATCTGACCTTGTTACAAAAATACATATATATATATATATATATATATATATATATATATACATAAAATTTGTCATTGTGGCACCATAATTGGGTATTCATTGTTATTGTGGCACCCAAAAATACAAAGAGGCACCCGAGTTTGGGAGCCACAGTACTTTTGCATGAAAAATTTTTCTAGAGCTTATCAACACTTCTTAAGCTCGTACACAAAAATTTGCTCGGGAGCCATTTTGTCAATTGGTTGTCAGATTTATACAATTTAGTTCATTCATAATAAGACAGAGGGCGTTGTGCGATATACACGTGTATATAATTTTGAAGTATTGACTATATGGCACCGCTATAATTGTTGTAGATTGTGGCACCATTTCTAGCGGCAACATTGTTTAACAGTGCGATATCGTAACAAAATAAATGTACTTGCGAAACTCATTTTGATTTAATAACAACTTGATAATTCGTTTTGATGTCAGTTATGTTTTTGTTTAATTACTTAACTTAAAGCACTTTACTATTTGATATTTGTTAACAAAATAATCAATTACAATATTTTAGTTTTTATATTGTATGTATCAAAATTATTTAAATATTAAAAAAATTATTTTACGAAAATTAATTAATATTAAATGTTATTCAATATTTGTTTAAATTAGATTTTCATAAGTAATAATTTATGCATATTTTAGCATAGGAATTTTAACTTTTATATTATTTTCCATTTTAAGTTTCTTGTATTTGAAAATTGATTTTTGTAAAAAAAAATATATTAGAACAATTTCTTATTGTTTAAAACCTTAAGAAGAGTAGAAGTAGTAGGTAATTGTTTTAATAATGTTGTCATTTTGTTAGCTATTTTATAAAGTTTTTACTGCAGCTACATTTAAAAACAACCCTGAATCATAAGAATATCATTTCCATATTTTATAGTTTTTTTTTTAAATATTTTTTATTACTTGTTGATAAACAATAATGTAGGACATTTGCTTTCAAAAACTTTAAATTGTGATTCATCCGATCAAACAACTGTTTTTTTTCTTCTAATGTGTATTTTCTGCAAGATTGAGTCTAATTGAGTTTTTTTTTGTTTCTGCAGCATACATAAACGTCTTTTACTACTTACTTTCTATAACATAATAAACTGTTATTACGCTAATTGTGGTGCTGTTGCATATAATTAAATAATAAAAAAAATAAATAAAAAAACGTAATATTTAGAACTGTAAAAAATTGTACTAACATTAGAATGTCTTCTGGGTTTGGACCGTGTCATTGTTGTTTTAACCGAAGTTGCCAACGTTTTGCCCACTTTCGTAAAAGGCTTAATCAGGGCGTAAGATAAATCGAAAAACTCAAACAAGCATCCGAAATCTAACTAAGAACTTTTCAAAAGTTAGGTTATCCACTTGTGAAACAAGCCATAATCTAATCTCTGAAAAGGTAAGAAAGAAAACGATAACTTAAAAAAGCAAACGAAAATTTAACAAAGAACCACTACCGAGTTAGGTAATCAACTTGTGAACCAAGCCAGATCCTAAACTCCGTAGAAGTTTTATCTCACGCCCTGATGAAGCCCCTTACGAAAGTGGGCAACGTTGGCAACTTCGGTTACAACAACAATAGCACGGTCCAAACATGGAAGACATTCTAATGTTAGTATAGATTCCGGCCGTGGAAACCTTCGCTATTATGTAAAAAATTGTCTTTTGAAATGTGTCATGTCATTAAATTTATTTTGAGGTTTAATAGTTATTTTTACTTAGTTTATAGTTCAAATTGTTTAGTTGTTTCCTGTTCTTTTTATTTTAAACATACAACTTTGGTATTATAATAGCTGTTGGTTAGGAGCACAGGTGACTAGCCAAATGCATAACAATATCTCTAGAACTAAACACTAGCTTAAGTACTTCGAAATTTTAGAATTCCAGTTCTTTTTTGAAACATCCAAATCTTGTTTGCTAATTGCTTCACTGCTATAATATTTTTTTTGGCTCATTTTCTTATTTTCGTTTTTGTTATAAGGTTTTCCTTTGCTTTAGCCCTAGTATCATCATTGTGACCTATCTTTTTTGTTGTTTTTTGTTATTAAATTGGTATATAAGTAAGTTGTAAACAAAAAATGTTATTTTTTGAAGATATAGTCACTGCGTGATTTTTAAAATTTAACATTTTGGAAATATTATTCAATGTTAAAAATAACTTTAAATTTAACAAACAAAATTATATTTTTAATATAAAACGATATCATAATGAAAAACCTAACCAAATATATATTATTTACAGTTATATTCGACTTTTTTCGATATTTCTGGTAATATTGTACGTACAAAACGTTACAAAACAAAACGAACAGTACATCTAACGTTTCTTATGACAAAGAATTGATAAAAATTTATATTAAACCTACAATTTTAAAATTATAGTTATTTTATTAAAGAACTTAGCAAGATACCCATTGATAAGTATAAAAATCAATACACTTATTTTAAGTAAATTCATTAACAGAATAAAAACTTTACTACTAAATTTCATAATTATTATATTCACGTTCTTGTATTTTTAATATTTTTAACATTTGATGTCAAGCTTGACATTGACGCATCACTAGCCCCAGCAACCCCTAACTCAAGAATTTAAATATGGAAAATGGTCCGAGGAACCCCTAATTTGACGCGCCTTTCAATTTTCTATGCGATAGTAAAAAGAAAAGTAAAATTTACGCAACGGAACCAGAGTCTCTGAAAGAATTGCGTCGACGCAATATTGAAGAATTCCATAAATTACACCACAGATCCTCCAAAATGTAAGAAAACGTTTGAGCAAAATTTGTATTATTGTATGGAAGTTGGTGGTCCACAATTTGAGCTTTTGTTGAACTAATAAAAATTTCTTCTAACCTTGAATTTTGATGTTTCAAATTTTTCTACACTTTTAATATTTTTATAAACTTTAAAACAATCATGCACACACGTAAAGAATCAAGAGACCATTAAAATAAGGGTTACTGGACCACGTTACCATAATTTTTGTTTTTGGGGGTTGATGTGTCAATGTTAAGTTTGAAATTTAAAGTTGTCCCTTAAAAATCAAGAATCAACCTGTCCGAGCGTTTTTTTAAGAACCTAGTCTCCCCACTTTAGTTAGTCTAGAGGGTTGTTTTTAATGGAGACAAAAAAAATTAATAAAACTATTTTCGACCATGCCGTCGCATAAAGAATTTAAAGACGCTCTAAATGAAGGGTCATTCAACTTCCTTTTCTTATGTAAATTTTTGAGTTAGGGGTTGTTGGAGCTAGGGGTTGATGTGTCAATGTCAAGTTGCACATCTCAAGTTGTTTACTAAAAATTAAGAATCGACTTGTCAAAGCGTTTCTTTAGAAACTAGTCTTCCCCACTTTACTTAATCTAGAGGGTTGTTTTTCATGGGGATAAAATTACTTTCGGCCATGAGAAGAGAATTGCAAGAAGCTTTAAATGAGGGCTCGTTCAACCCCCTTCCCTTATTTAATTTCTTAAGTTAAGGGTTGCTGGGTTCAGGGGGTTGATGTGTCAAGTTTGACATTTAAAGTTGTCTCCCAAAAGTGTCCTAAAGCAGGGGCGTTTTCTATTCAAAAGCCTACTCTACATAAGCAGCATAATAGAAGTGAAATATCATATACATACAGTTTAATTAAAAATGAAATGTTTACTAACTGGCACCTTTACTATTTAATTTATATGACAACAATGTTGAGTGTCATTTATTATTTTAAACATGTATTTATATACAAATGGGTGCCAACTGCATCATACACATCGATATGCCACAATGACATATATTATCAAAGAATTTATACACCCGGGTGTCTTTTATGCAATAGGCATGGTGGGTGCCACTTAATTCAACACTTACGTATATATATATATATATATATATATATAATATATTCTTATGGCAGATACATAGTTAAAAAAGAATAATAAAATATTATGCATGTTTTAAATATGTAGTTGATTTTAAAAAAGTTTTTTATAATAAAAACGTTTAACAGGTTGCACTGTAATTTAGAAATGTTTATGATTATATGGTCTGTAGTTTTAGTCATTTAATCTATAACCAAAAAGTCAATTTTTGTGATATTTACTTTATTGAGACATAATTTCATTTCCATAGATTCATTAATTTATACCAAATGACTACTCACACAGCATTGAATATTCACCAAATACTAACATTAGAATGTCTTCCGGGTTTGGACCGTGTCATATTTGCAACCGAAGCTGCCAACGTTTCGCCCACTTTCGTAAGGGGCTTCATCAGGGCGTGAGATAAATCGCAAAACTCAAACAAGCGATCGAAATCTAACTAAGAACTTCTCAAAAGTTAGGTTATCCACTTGTGAAACAAGCCATAATCTAAACTCGGAAAAGGTAAGAAAGAAAACGATAACTTGAAAAAACAAACGCAAATCTAACAAAGAACCACTACCGAGTTAGGATTACCTAACTGAAGCCCCTTACGAAAGTGGGCGAAACGTTGGCAGCTTCGGTTGCAAATATGACACGGTCCAAACCCGGAAGACATTCTAATGTTAGTATAGATTCCGGCCGTTGAAGCCTTCGCTATTACATTCACCAAATACTTAAAAAAAATATTGACTGTTTGTAAAAGGTACAAGTTTATAAAATAATGTTATATGAATATTCTATGAACATTAAATGTTATACTAGCTCATATTCATTAAATATTCCCAATAGAATTACAGTAAATATACAGATGGCATTTACTAGAACTCGCCTCATGTATAATTAGAAACGTCATTCATTTTTTGTGCAGCTACTGTAGTACTAACATTTTTGTTAGCGATATGACATACTTATTGAAATAATATGTATTGAAAACCACATGTTTGATAAGCATAGTGAACCGCACTGTAAAAGGAGTGTTAAATGATATAAAACTAAAATTACATTAATCCAGCAGCGTCTATCATAATGTTAAGACATTTAAATACATATGTACATATGACTAATTTGGCTATTATGATTTTTAATAACAAGTTTTGTTATCTACTAAATATGCGACATGTATGAGAAAGATGTAGCTGGCAATTTAGGTGAAAAAATATTTTGAACAAATCTATTTACAAATTATCTAAGAATGTATTTTCACTGCAAATGTATTACTTTTCAAGAGTACTTACTTATTTTTTTAAATAAACAATTGCACATTAAAAAATTAAAGCAAAAAACTGAAACCCATGATCGTACGCTAATGTAGTTTAATCGCAGCCAAAGGATTTTACATAAATGCGTTTTTGCGTCAATCCTCTTTCTAGTTGGTGATAGTTATAATTGTGTATACAATATTCAAATTTTTAATAAATGTACCTAAAATATTTAACAAATATTGTACATATATATGATGTATTTATGCTTGTTAATTATACACTTGATTGATACGTATTTCAAGTTATAGTTAACCATTAATGTTAACATACATTTTTTTCTTGTAGTTTCTTAAACTTGATTTAAAATAAATAATTTTCAGTGATAATGTGTACGAAACGTTGCCATAAATAAACCTTAAATGATTTATTTCCCCTCTTATCGATGAACAGTATAATATCCTACCTAGTTAAATCAATATTAAAGGAGGGACTAATCTACATTACCCATAAGCATAACCTTTAAGGTAAAACTTAGTAATTAGATATCAGTTAATTTTTTATTTTAATTTTATTCATCGCTAATGTTTTAACAAATGACTAGATCTGACAATCTACATCCTCTCGGTCTACATTAATAAAAAAAAATCATTTAAAAAGTCGAACACCAGCCATTGTACCAGAACAACTACACATTTGAATAACAAACAATACAGCAAAATTTATAGCGAAAAATAAATTGAAGTATATGAAACAATAACAAAATTATTTTTTAAAAAATTTGCATAATTATGTTAACGTATAAATTAGCATATACGGTTTTTAGTAGTTTTAGTGTTACAATTATGATTTTTATTAAAAAACTATTAAAATTTATTTATTTTATTTATTTTATTTATTTTAAAGAAATATTTACAACAAAATTTGTTAAAATAAAGCATTAATCAAGTATTTTTAATTTAAACGTATTAACATAGAAAAAGTTAAAAATAACAAAAGCTTTTGCAAAGAATATACGTAACATATACATACATTTCATTATTCTTTGTTCTTAAGTTTTTTGGATTTTTCATTTTCTAAATGTGCGACCAATAACTTTTTCGACCATAGTAAGTCTTGTTACAATAAACCTAGTTTATAATTACAGTGTATTATTTACTTGAAATATTTTAAAAAATAAAAATCATATAATAATTTTTAGCATTCAAATATTTGCGTTGTGTAACTTGCGCTATCTATAATTTAACAACGGTTTTTATTATTCTTAATTACATAATTATATCTTTTTAAATATAATTAGTTATTAAAAACTTGTTTTATAAAACCTTGTAGTATGTTAAAATTAAAAAAAAATGTATGATTTTAAAAAGTCATTTTTTCACAGTTTTATCGTTCTGTAAGTATGTGATTAATTAATTTTCTTCTAAAATAATATTGTATTCAGTTTTATTAGTTGTTATTATTTAATTGTTAGAGTATAGTTAAAAAGTAAATGAATAAAACATGCGTATTTATACATATACGCAAAAATAATTCTCACAAAATTAACAAATTTTTTTGTGTAGACATTAAAGTGCTGTATTGAAAAATTTCTCATAATTAAACATATTTAAGAATAAAGTAAACTTGAGAACACATTAAATTAGAATGATAATGTGAAATTAAAAACATTTGTAGTGAAGACTTAAACTACCATACAAGTTGTTAAGTACATCTCCTGAAATGTAAATTATAATAACGTAATAATTTTTGTTTCGTAAGAGTAATCAAAAATCTACATATATAAATAAATATTTTTGAATATAATATAATAAATACTATAAACAAGACACTTATTTTGTAAATCTAGGTTATTTCTAGTATTTTTCTATGCATATAAAAAGCATATTTTGTTATTTTAAAATTATTTTGTGAATAATAATTAATAATTCTGTAATGTATAATTAACGCAACTATAACTATTATTATAGTTTTAACTTTTTTATTTGAATTCTTTATTATTTATTTATTATTAAGATCTCTTTTTTAAATTTGTATTGAATACGTAATGTAAGTAGTAGAATATGTATGTAATGTTTTTACAATTTTACATAAATATGTGTTTTAAAAAAAAATGCATACGTATACTACAAAGTAAAGCAACATCAAGGAAACAATATAACACGTAATTTTGCAGCACAACTGTTATCTATGAGCGATAGAAATAGTTAGTATTAGATTTTAGAAATACAAACTGATGTATTAAAAATAAAACTCTCCAAATATAAAATTTTATTTTATTATAATAAATAATTTTCATCAGTAAGTAAATACTTTTTATATTGCGAGGTAATACAAATTACATAAGAGACAAGTAACTATTTTATCTACAATTTATCAATTAAAACCATAGTTAGTATACGGTACTTTAAATACTCTAATTTTTATTTAAAATAAATACACTTGAAATATGAATATAAATGTTAAAATTAGCAACTACTGATAAATTTAATATTACAATTAAAAAATTTAATAGTAAGTTATGTTTTTAAAACTAACCTAACAAGAAACAAAAAAAACAAACAACCGTTCAAATAAATATCGATTTTAATACATATTCATAAAATAGTTAAAACAATTAGATAATTACCGAAAAAAATCTGTAAATTTTTAAATTAGATTTTATTTAGATAGTAAAAGTAATTACTTAATTGTTATTTTTAAAAAAATGTTCAAGAACTGTATTATACGTATTAACATTCATTTTTTTAGGAAAACATTGTCTAGTATATTTTACTTACCAAATTATCTCTCATACGTCATTTCTCATCAGCCGTTTTGGATCTTGCAAATTATCATCTTATTTGATAGTTATTTATCATAATTATCGGTGACACTCTTGTTCAGCGCCATTAGAACATTTTTTTTAATTTACCGCCATTTGTTTAAATTGCGTAGTACTATTCTACATCTTTCTGTTTATTTACATAATAAAAACACATCTGGCTTTTAGTATATTGTAGGCAATGCTGGTATCATTTCTGGCCAAATGCCTGCGTTTTTAATTATGCAGTGCACGCCGCTTAAAATAATTTAAGAATTACACCATTCTTCTTAGAAATTTGTTGACACTAAAAATAAAAACAAAATAACGTTATCACATAAGACGTAGTTAATTTAATTTGTTATTCTAAGAAGGCAATGCATTCCAAGTTAATTCTCGAAGATAACGTATTTACAGATGTTGAAATAATGTACCGTTTCGTAAATCAGTCAAATTATTTACATAAATAAATAACACTGCAAAAATAAGATAAATATGCAAAACAACTATTTTCAGGCTATAATCATAAAATGTTTCACTCTAAACAAGCGTATTGTGAAATTTTAACTCAAAAATGCATACAAAATAAGTTATGGATCATGTATAAAAACGAACCTGAGAATACATTCATAACATAAACCGAAATTATTATTACTATAAGCGGCGTTTTTTCTATCTAGTAGCATGCATTCGAATTGTTACTTTAGTAAAGCGATAACATTACCCGATTGAAAATATTATCCGTGATTCCAATAAGCGGCGAGCGCTGTAATAGTAATTCATACCAAAATTTAAATCATTAATTTGGTTCTGAAGTCCGAGTCTTTAAAGCATCGCCCTGTGTTTATTGCTAAAGATACATCTCAAGTGCTAATAAACTTGTATATTTAATTTTAAGTGACTTTTGAGTAGTATAAAAATTTAAAAAAAATTAATTTAGCACATCTTCGTTGGCTTCCGGCTTGAAAATAAAATTAAACAGAGTAAATGAAACAAACCACTCAACCGATTATAATTTTATAGAATTGTTTGAAGGATTTTATTCATTCTATACTTTGTTTATAAACAGAAATCAAAGTGTACGAATTATTTTTGCAAACTCAGAGTTTTTAGATTCAAACCAAGTTATCTGATAAAACATTGCTTTGCACGTATGTCGGAACTAATAACGCCGCCATCGTTTGCAATCCTTTAATAACCAAAAACGGTTTGAGGCTTTGCATTTAATCATTACCTTGCTTTTACTATCATATAAAGCTATATCATTGTGTAACTATAATGTATATAAACAAGAGTAATACGCATACTTGTATGCGTTAAGTATATTCATGCATTACGAATATGATTTAACTGTAATAAAGTTATGAATTGTTTTGATATTTTGCTAGTTATCACTATAGTTATACTTAATACTCATAAAACAACGAAAGCACGTGGTAAAACCTATGTTCAGCCTTTCCTAGCTAATAAATATAAGTCCGATTCCGATAGTACTTGATAGTACCTATGTACTATGTAAAACAAAAAAATTAAGTAATATTTATTTTATAGTTAAAATATGGGTACAAAATTTATTGCCAATATAGCATCAATATGTGGTTACTATAATGTGAATAACTCAGTAATTACTGTACTTTTATATTATGCCGTAGGGTGGTTCGCAGAAATTATCTGGTGTACAACACTAAGAAAACAAAACGAGAGAAATCGTGGGAAACATAAACTGTATAAAGTGTTTCATTAAAAAAATAGTATTTTTAAGAATATTGCTAAAATCCGATGTTCAATTGTGTTTTTTAATACACTGTCGTAAACTTTGCTAATCTAACCCAATTTGTAGTTGCAATAATAAAAAAATATCAATAGTGAACAGATCATTTTTAAGACGTTGTATACAATACAAATAAGTCTATATTGATAATTTTAAAGTAAAGCCATTGTTTTCAAGAATTCGATTATGATGACATAATTAAATACTCTCAATTGGACAGTTTATGCAAGGATTGAAAATAGTAGCTGTACCTACCTTAGAAGTTAATTTTTTTTTTTTAACAAAGTGCACTGGAAAACTTCCATGTCCAGTTTTAATTCTAGTAAACACCGTACTTATTCTTCTGCATAAATATTTTCCATGAAACCATGGTTTTTTTGGTATGTAAGTTTGAATTGCGGTGTACCTAGTACAACAGTGTGTATTTTGTTGATTGTCCGGTGTTTGAATTTGCCGCTTGTTTATTCGTCAACGAACCAACATTGTTTGAATATAGTTACTAGAATGACGACGCGGCAAATTCAAACACCCGACAATCATTAAAATACGCACCGTATTATCGTGACAAATGTTGTTGTACTCTTCGATCCATTTTTAAAAAATGCTTTTTTAGCGATATTAATAAAGTTATCAATTGTCAACTCTATATTGAGTTGAGATCCACACACTACCCGTATAATATATCTCTATGTACTTTTACGCCTATCTGTACTTCTGTACAGGCAATCTGTATTAATCGATAACGGGTCGATAGTATTTACGTATCGCTGGAGTACAGGTATTTGTATACAATCTTTAACGTACAGTTACTAAATATATACTAATAAATATCGTTATAATACAGATTTAATAGAGATATAATAAAGTACGCAATTTTTGCAAAATAGTGTTTTTATATTAGTTATTATCTTATAGGCGTTGTCTATATCACAGCTGTCGTGTGTATACAGTCCTTAACATTTTTTATATGTAGGTTTAATAACTTTGTGCACTGATATTTTTAGTTTTCTTTCGTGTCCATTCTGGGATTCGAACCTGGTCCTCTAATAGTCTGAAATTTGGGAAATCCATTGTGTTAATTGAGCCACTACAGTTTGGTATTTATACTAATCTTATAACATCTTTTATTATTAGTGATTTTTATATGCGTTTTTTTATACATAACTATGTATAAAAATAAAAATAAAATTTTTAACAAAAAAAGAACCGATTTCAAAAACATGCTTTAAATAAAATTCAGTAAAAAGTAAAAAATATTTATTTTCTCTAATTAAATTTAATTACAATTAAACAACAAAATTTTTATTTTTATGAAAAAGCCTTTTGAAGTAGCTTATCGGTAAAGCACAAATTTCATTATTACAGTATGTGGTGTAGAAAATCCTACGAATTACCTCTTGGACACATTTGTCTGTAGTTGATTTAGTCTTCGGCTTGTCATGTGTTTTTGTGGACAACCAAACTTGTATCCTAATAATCACACTATAACAACAATGAATATTAAATATGGAAAAGTACAAACCTTCCGGTTTTCCTTCGGCTTCTTTACAAATCCGTTGACTATGAAGAACTTTTTTAAGGTATCCTGCAAATAATTCCTTGTTAGAAACAAATCATGTAAAAATTCAATTCAAAAATTGTCATTTTATCACTTAAGGTTCAATAACCTCGCAATTTAATATGAATTTGTGCACCTGATTAAAGTAACTATTAATTGTACGTACTTACTTGAAAATAATATTCACAATTTAAATCAGAGAAACAAGCATAAACAAAATAAAATAATAACAATGGCAAATTGACGGCAAACGTTTTTCTGTGATTAGATTAAACCGATTAAAGTGTCACAGCTGATTACCGAACGCATTTTTGTACACTGCGCAATGTGACGTCATGTTCATAACAAGACAAGTAATATAGGTGAAACCTGTAAAGATAATATCGCAAGAAAAATGTATCGAATGTGTGAATGTGAATGTGAATGTATTCACTATTGGCGATTCAGTATAGATCACATAAAGAAACGATACATTTCCTGTACATTTTAAAACAGTATCAATTGAATACATCATTCTATACCGAATCACTATAGACATTTCATTACTATATCGATATGTTATACGGGTATACTTTTTTTAGCAATTTTGTCGACCTCTTCGTTATGTTTTAGACCTATCTGTGCCTTAACCCAAATTAAGGTTATCTTGTAACTTTCACTGAATAAACGGTTATATAAAATTTTTATGTTTTTAATATGATAATTTAAAATTATTGTTAAAAGATGATATTGTTTTTTAACTGAAACTAAAGCTGATAGTGAGTCAGTAAGAATTACAGATTGTTTGTAGTTGTGTCTGCCAATAAATTCTAATGCTTGATATATTGACAAAGTTTCGGCGCTAAAAACTGATGTTTCTGCAGGTAGTTTAAACATATCTCTAGGTTTTGTAGAATGAACAAAGTAAGCACCACCAGCAGCTGTATAATCTTTTGACGCATCAGTATATTTATGAATGTAATTTTTAAACTTACTTAAGATGTTATTAAGGGTATGCGGAGCATAAAGGAGGTGATTTATGTTTGCCCCAATAACTTTTTGTAAGGTCATAACTGTTTAATGTAGATATTTTTTTAACAAGCTGGCTTTGTTTTAAATCAAAAATTTTAAAACTACTTTTTGAGCGAGAAAGTCTATAGTTATATTGAAAGGAGTTTCTACGGCTTTGACATATAGACCATTGACGGGCGTAGAACAAAAAGCTCCGATAGGAAGCCTGATAACTTTGTTATGTATCATTATAATTTTTTTAAGAGAGGAATTGCTGGCCGATCCAAATATAATTGTCCTATAATCTAAAATAGATCTATCTACTTTAAAAAAATTAATACTTTTTTCACACTTTGCAAGACAACTTTTTATCTAAAATCATACCTAAGTACTTTATTTCGTTGCGGTAAAGAAAAGTTAGATTATTTATCATTATTGTATCCTTATAGGGTATATTTTGTCTAGTAAATACTGTAACTACTGATTTATTGTGCAATAGTTCCAAATTATTGTTTGTTAACCATTTTTGTATTTGTGTCACAGTTAGTGTCAGATGGTTTCAACAAGACTCATACGTTTTTCCTTGGCAATGCACGCAAAAATCGTCTGCGTATTGAGTAATGGTTGCTGTTGTTAGCACCTTGTGTATATCAGCCGCATAAATATTAAACAATAATGGAATTAATACACTTCCTTGAGCTTGACCTGTAAATGCTTAACATGGGCCAATTAAATGATTGTTTTTCGTTCTTACATGAATACTTCTGCCAAAATACAAATTTACTAAACTGTATGATAGATTTTCTGGTATGCTTATGTAACCTAATTTTTCTTTCAACTTAAGCAAGTCCTCACTGTCATAAGCTGCTTTTACGTTAAAAGATAAATAAATAAATAAATCGTTTGTTGAAAAACAATCTTGTATATCCGTTACAATATTGCACAGAGCATCTATCGTACTAAAACCCTTCCTGTACCCAAACGGCTGGCTAGGAAAAATATCTATTTTATTGCACCACCATTCTATTCTTACTTTAATTAATCTTTCAAAAGTTTTAAAAATGCACGATAAAACTGTAATTGGTCTATATGATTCCACTGTTTCTGGGTTTTTATTAGGTTTTAGAATGGGAGTAATTAAGCAATTTTTAATTAATTCTCTATGAATCGAGACATCGTTATATATGTTTAATAAAAAGTTTTTACATACTAATGGCATCTTTAGCAACATAGAATATTATCTATACTTGGAGTTGTATTTGTTACGGTTTTTTAAACAAAAGTGATTTCGTTAAAAGTAAAAGGTTGATTTAAAAATGTTTTGGATATACATATATGCGTTTTAGGTTTATCTAAATATTTTAGACTGGTTGCGGGAGCTAAATTATCTAAAAATTTGCCAAAATATTTACAACAGTTGTTACCAAAAGTAGTATTGTTTGGTAATATTTGAGCTTGCTTCCATATTTTTTTATGTGAGGTGGGATTGTTTAAATTAGATATCCACTGACGCCAACTATTTCTAGATTTTATTTTAAAAGTTTTTTTTGTTTTAGCAACAATGTTTTTGCAGTGCATGTAATTATCTACAGTACTATTAATTTTATAATTATTAATTGCTAATTTTCTTTCTTGTAGAGCTATTTCAAATTCTTTGTCCCACCATACAGGTAATGAAGGTTTTTAAATTTTATATAGTTTATTTACTGGAATTTCCGCGTTGTTAATTGAATTTACCAAAAAGTTATAACGCTCATTAATGCTATTGAAAGCTGGAATATCAGAAAATAAATCGGTCAAGTGGTTAGCTTATGTTTCCCAGTTAGTTCTTTTTATGTTCCATTTAGTCTTAGGATAAATGTGAGCATTAAAATTTAGGGGAGTATTGTATTCCATAAGTATTGGGTAATACTCAGATCCTATAGTGTCGTTTGTTACTGTCCAGTTGATTTTATTGTAAATTTCCGGTGAACATAGAGATATGTCTACACATGATTTATTTAACAAATTTAGTGTAAATCTTGTTGCTTGTCCATTATTTAAAATAACTAAATTTTTTGATGAAAGGGCATTTAAAATTTGAGTTTCACATTGATTAATTTTATTAGAACCCCAAACGCCATGGTGAGCATTTAGGTCTCCACCAATAATAATTGGTGATGACCCTAAGTTTAATATATTTTTCCAATCACTGTTAGATACTCTTGGCGGTGTATATACTGAGAAACATGGTTTGGAATCGATTAAGATTTTTGCTCTACATACTTGTATTTCGTCATTAAAATTGTCTGGTGGCTGAATAACTGTAAAATTAAGCTGTTTCTTAATAAAAAGTGCTCCCGCTTTTTTGTCAACTCTGTCTTTTCGTAGTACATGATATCCTTGAATTTGAAATTTTGTTTTAGGTTTTAACCATGTTTCATTTATTATAGCAATATCAATACTATTATCAAACAAAAATTTTTCTAAACTGTTGCGATTGGATACTGCAGAACGAACGTTCCATTGCATAATTTTTACACTGTTTTGTTTTTTATTTTTTTTATAATATATTATCTTTAATTATGTTTAATGTCGAACTAAGTTTAAATCTAAATCACTGTCTTTTATTTTTTTAACGTCGTCGACTGTGGACGTTTCGTTTAACAACTTTTTAAAAAAATTGCTATAGATTTATTTAATTGTGATTTAAATGCTTCAAATTCGGTTACTTTGTTGAGATTATACGAAATAAATTTATCAGGACCTAATTTATAAGAAAACATTGGTTGGGATTGATTTATTAGAATTTCAGGCGATATTGGTTTACGTTTTTTATTTGGCTGTGTACTTACTGGTATTGTATGTTTTTGTAATGCAGGTAAAAGAGATTTAGATTTAAAGATGTTTTGTGCTGTTTTTGCAATTAGAAGTTCCGGAAAACCTTCAACATTAAGTAATGGAGTATATTTGTTAAAAGATGTTATAACGACAACTTGTTTAAACAAGTAGAAGAAGCGGCCATGGGTTCACCGCTCTCTCCAGTTATAGCAAATATTTACATAGAATATTTTAAAACTGAAATTATGATAAATGTTGAGTTAAAACCAAAAACTTGGTTCAGATATGTTAATGATACGTTTGTTGTATGGCCTTATGGCAAAGATAAACTAAATTAGTTTTTTCAATATCTAAACTCTACACATAACAGCATTAAATTTACTATTGAGTTAGAATATAACAACAGTCTAGCCTTTCTTGATGTACTAGTAATAACGAAAAATAACGGAAAATTTGGGCATTCCGTTTATAGAAAGAAAACGCACACTAATAGATACTGAAACGCCGAATCTCACCACCATCCAGTACAGAAGAATACTGTTATGCATACTTTAGCCAAAAGAGCTATACGTGTGTCAGATAATGAAAATCTACAAAAGGAAAAGGAAACACTATTGGAGTCTCTACAACAAAATGTATACGGGTTTAAAGAGATCCAAAACGCATGGAAAGGACACACGCTAAACTTTGACCAAACTAAAGTGTTGGCTAGAACTCGTTTTTGCTTTCCTAGACTAATCCGCGAAGCTGTAGAAATAGAAAAACATCCATGTAATATGAACCGAAAAGACGGTTTAAGACTCAGCAAATTTTGGCTACCAGTATTATATCCTCTAAGACAAAGATCGACCTTCTTGGAAAGAACACAAACACTTACTCCGAGTAATAACAAAGTCAGTCAAGCAGTAACGGAAAGATAAGGTTCGTTAATCACGCTAATCCCTATTGGTATAAATATCGTCATTTACACTTTTTCTTTCAGTGACATTTACCACTCTAAAGATACAAGCTGCAATGTCTTGCGAAACGTCAGTTTGTTTGAGTTCACGAACGACAATACGGCAAAGGCCACGTTCTACTTCTTGTTGGCCGAAAGTCGCTTATAATCATAAACATATAAACCGCGAAAGCTTAAGATTTTATAATACTAACTTAATAAACACAGTCATAATCACTAGGAAGTATTTACTTTACTCAAAACAGAATTATCCGGCTTTTAAGAAAAAAACTTACGGAAATGAATAAAAAATCCCCCCCACTTAATTCTGTATTCAAAATTGTGATAAGTTCAACAAACATTTAAAATTTACTTAATGGATTTTTTAAAAGGAACATATACGGTGTTGATTGAACAAAAGAATATTTCAATTTACGGTAAAACTGCACTTTATTTTCCTAGAATCCTAATAAAGGGGTCTAATACAACACCTTTTCCGGTTACCTGTTTTAACCCGTAACTGGTGAGGTGGGGTTACTCAAACCCTAGCAAAACTTAGATTCGTTACCGCGCAATTATAGGTGGTGGGAGAGCTACTCCTTTAACTGTAGCTTTCAGTCAGTCTACGCTAGTCACTCTGATAGCACGTGTCTGTCAAAATTATTGTGTGAGGTTTTAATATTTTCGTCTTATTCAAATCGTCAATTTTGTCATGGTTTTTTTTTCATCGATAAATAAGATGAAATCGGATGATCCGAATTTTGAAAAATGGGCTAAAGATGATTTGGACGATCTTGAAGGTGATTTTAGCGGAAATGAAGATGATTCCCCCGATTTTCAAAGTGTTCACAAAAGTAGTTCGGAAGAAGAGCTGTCCAGTAATGAAGATGTGAGTGTTACTGCTCAATCGAAACCACATATTTTATCTTCGGATGATGATGAGGAACCGCCTATTACAAAGAGGAAGAAAAAGCTAAAAGCAAGAACAAGTTTAAATGGTCGGCAGATGCTCCAAATCAAAATGTTCGTACAAGATGCGACAACATTATTACTCATCTTCCGGAGATAATCGGCCCTGCCAAAGGAATTGAGCAATATTATACTCATTCTTCGGCTTGGAATCTCTTGTTCACTGACGAGATACTTGAAGAAATTCTGCCTTGTAGAAATAAAAAATTATCTCAGGTTTATCAGCGGCTTTCCGAACCCAACAGACAAGATTACAAAAAGGTGTGCATGGTTGAGTTCAAAGCTGTGTTGGGCGTTTTGATATATTCATCTACTTTCAAGTCTAATCACGAGGACCTTGAAGCGTTATTCGCCACTAATGGAACGAGGCGCGATATATTCCGTTGCATTATTTCATTGAAGCGTCTTTTGCATATGTTAGCATGCCTCCGCTTTGATAATGCTTTGGATAGGGCCGAGAGAACTAAGACTGATACCACTGCTGCAATCTCCTGGGTGCTTGAGAGGTTTGTGAAGAACTGCCAGGCATATTATTCTATTAAAGAATACGCTTGCATTGACGAAATGCTTGTGGGATTTAGAGGCCGTTGCAAATTCCGAATGTACATACCAAACACGCCCCGAAAATATGGTATTAAGATCATGGTACTAAATGATGCAAAGATTCATTACTTAATAAACGCCTATATATATATTCCGGCAAAGACAGTGATGGCAAAACCCTTTCTGAAAACGAGAAAAAACTGGGTAAACCCACACAGTCTGTTTTGCGTCTAGCTGCTCCCATCAATGGAACGAATCGGAACGTAACGGCGGACAACTGGTTCTCCTCTATCCAACTTGTTTCAGAGCTGAAGAAAAGAGAGTCGACATATGTAGGGAATGAAGTACCGGAAGAATTCCGACTAACTAAACCAAGGAAAAAAAAGTCAGCGCTATTTGGATTCACCAATGATCTCACCTTAGTGTCCTTCGTTCCAAAAAAACAAAGTCGTTCTTTTGGTTTCTTTGATGCACCACGATGACCGCATTGTTCCACAAACTGGTTAACCTGAGATTATTATGTTTTTCAACGAAACAAAAGGGGGCGTGGATGCTCTAGACGAAAAATGCACCGTGTATTTCACAAGTCGGCGGACCAATCGTTTGTCACTTGCAATTTTCTACACTTTGTTCAATATTGGGCTTGTCAATGCTTTCGTGATATTCTCAAGCTTCCCTGCCCAGAAGAGAATCGATTTCGTAAAATGTCTTGCTAGGGAACTGACGGAGCCATACCTAAACATTAGGCTACTCAACAATCGCCTACCACGCGAACTGCGGCTAAACATTGGGCGTATCCTCCAAAAACAAATAACTTACAATGTTCCACAACTTCTCGCAAAACAAGTGAGGTGCGCGAAATGCCCCAAAAGCAAAGACAAGAAAACAAGAAATACATGTATTGACTGTAGGGCTCTTATTTGCGGTAGCTGTGCTGTGAATCAGTGCGCAGAGTGCGTTCAGTAGAGAGTGGTTGAAAACACTATTTCTTTGATTTTTGTAATAAAAATTTTTGTTGTGTCTCTTGCCCATGATCTTTTTTATCTTTCTATCGAATTGTTATTGTTTATT
The DNA here is from genome assembly GCA_035610365.1 of Aquatica leii. NCBI lineage: Eukaryota > Metazoa > Arthropoda > Insecta > Coleoptera > Lampyridae > Aquatica > Aquatica leii. Next base: position 109,460,071 of record CM069432.1, read on the forward strand.
TGTGTATTGTTCTTTTTATAAAAAATAAAATGTACAATGTGCCAATTTTACAGCGGTTTCTGTAGTCCGTACGGAAAGTATATTTTTTTTTCAGCAAGCCGCATTTTTTATGGAATTGTTTATAATGCGATTGTTTACTGATCAATAACATTAGCCAAAAGTAAATAATGAAGGTTTTTTAATCATCTGTTTTCTCAGAAACAAAATTTTAGTTTGGGGTTTGTCAAACCCTACCTCACCGGATACGTGACAACGGTGTCACCTCACCAGTTACGGGTTAAATGCACAAAGGTTATACCTATACACCAACCGAATTAACATTCTAAGAAAAATTTAAAGAACAAAAATAAGTCTATTTATTTATATTGGTTTTTTAATTAAAATAGACAACTTTGTTTATACTTAGAAATAAAGCACATTTTTGTCAAGGTACTGTGTTATGTTTGTTTCATTAAAACTTCGGAATGCGTGTAAACATATGTATTAAAAATACTAAATTTTTGCTATTATGCTCATTGCTCATTTGCAAATGTTTAAACAAATTAAGACCTAATTAATAAAAACAAGTACTCATACATAAACACATAAGTAGGTTTAAAATATTTGTTAGAGAACGTAGATTATAAAATGCTTCTATTTGTTTTTCACAAATGTTATTTTTGGCTTAACACAAAAGTTCTGAAACATCATAAAACAGTTATAAATAATGTATACCTTAGTAATTATTACTTTAGTTTTAGTTGTTCGTTTCAAATTAAAATATAGAAATAAATTTCGATAAAATTCATTATACACACACACTATTGATAAAATAGTAAAATACTGATATGTTAATAATAGAGAAAAGTTGTTAAATTATAAGTATAAAACAATTATTCTCTCACTGACGACAGCGATCACAGGTGTCATGAACATATTGAATAAATATTGGTATTAAGTTTGGTTAAATATCTACTAAACCTTGTATTCCCAATATTGTTTGCTACTTGCCGCTCATACATTGGTTAAACATTGGTTTGCGAGTGGTTTTCAACCTTACTGGTAGAATGTTTACTATATATCTTACCATAGTCGTTTTTCTTACCTTGTCTTTCCAATATTAGTCTTATATACAAAATATGTTTAATAAAATGTTTCGCCAATATAATATATAGGAAAAATACTAGTACATGATTGGTAATATGATTTGTGCTACTTGGATTGTTGGTGAGTATTATTCATAAACATATGAATATTAGACATATATAATAAAATCGTTCACTTCATAAGTTAATTATAATCATCATAGATGCGAACATGATTGTTCACAAATTATGCCGATGGTTTATAAATTTATGAATAGCTAGTAGTAGTTGTATTTTATGCTTAAATTACGCATAAGTTGTGCGTCTTACAAATTATATTTAAAAACATTTCTCTCCGTGTGCATTGCATAATTTGAAACATCTGTCTTTAATGTAAGAGTTTTACTAAACTTTGGGTGTATTAATTTTAAATTCCTATAAAATGTATTTTTATACTATTTCATACTCGGTTCTTTTACTATATCCTGAAATAATTTTTTTATAATAATTTAATAATTCTAAAAATCTCGTCAACATTCTAATGTTTTTTGGTCTTGTATATTTTTTTATTCTGTCTAACTTTTTCAAATCAACCGGCATTCCTTCTGTATTGATAGTAAAAAAAAATGTAATTTCATATAGTATAAATCTGCATTTTTCTAGATTTAATTTTATTCCAGCACTTTCTAAAGTGCTTAAAATTATCTTTAAATGTTAGAAATGCTGTTCTACGCACTGACTATAAATCAAAATGTCGTCTATGTAGTAAATACAAAATTCATTTTGAACATCTAGTATTTGTTGCATATACTTAACTAACGCAATTGATAAAGTCGACAAACCAAATGACAAATTAGAAAATCTTACCATCGAAGCTAATTCTCAAATATTTGATAGAATTGATGTTCAAAAGTAGCAGCCAAAATAAATTTTTCAAATCTAATTTGCTAAAAGTTGTACTTAATTTTCCCAATAATACGTCTATATTCTCAGTTTTCATATTGTGGTTTAGTCATGGCATTAATTCTTCTTACATATAACCATAATCTTATTGTTTCATTTTTTTATGACTACTACTAACGGATTAATAAATTGGGTGCTGGCTCTTTCTATAATTCCATCTTTTAACATTTTACCACTTTGTTTCCACACTTTTTCTTTGTATGCATGGGGTACCTAATAATTCTTTGTCTAAACTATTCTTCATTCATTGTTATTATTCGATGTTCGTAATTTCTAGCTATTATTTGTTCTTGATTATACAATCCTTCGTTTTTTTTAATACCTCTTCAATTGTTCTTTACCTATAAGGTCCTCACTCTTCATATTAATATAACCATTTCATTATTTATCTCTTTATTTTCTTCTGCTGTCCATTTTAAACTTTCTTCTTCAGCGAATTCCTTTCAAATTTTCTTAGAGCATCCATACCTAATAATCAATTCATGCGCATATTTTTCATCATCCTCAATCTCTGTTTATTTTGTAACTCTCCAATCTTTGAATTACTAAATTAAACTTATATTATTTACAATTAATATTGTTTTTGAAGAATTTCTAATAAAACAGCGTTTTGGTTAAAAAACCGTTTTTTTTAAATTTTAAAATCTGACTTTTTGGTGACAACGCGACGTTTCGCTTAGCTTGTAAGCTTTTTCAAACCTTTGTTGTACAATGTTCAAATTTTTTATAGTTTTGTGATTGTCATTTAATTAAAATTTTTTATTTTTATAAATTTTTATTGCTTAGTTTTGGGTATATTAATTATTAGCATCTTACTACTTTAGTTATAAATAACTTATTTGAATATAAATTTTCACGTTTTTAATATTTCTTTATTGAAAAATTTGTCAATCGTATATATTGTGTCTTCTCGTATTATTTACTTTTATAATCTTGTTTTTGAACAGATGAAAGTGCGCTTCTATTGATTTATAATTTATTAATGATATTTCCGCCTGTGTATCTACTAATGCACTTAGTTGTATGGTTTGAAACATTAATTTTATTCTTGGTATAAGTACTATATCACTATTTTAATTAATATTCTTTTCTATTTTTATAAATTCTTTGAGATGCATGCATAATCTCTGTGGTTATAGTTATCTACTCTCTCAACATTTTCTTTTGCCTTTGCTCTTTGATCTTCTTCACTTCTTGCTATGTTTAGGTTACTTATATATTTTCTGGTATTATTTTGTAGCTTTGACCTCTAACTCTATGATTATTTCGTCTTCGATTGATATTATTATTTTCATAATGTCTATTCTCATTATTCATTTTTTTTAAATTTTTGGTCTTGATAATTTCTACTTGATTTTAATTTCTATTTTTATTTTCTCGTCTGGCATTTCTCTTTTCTTTATAACTGTTTTTATAAATGTTATCAAAACTTGAGAATTAAAAATACACAATATTTCCTATCGATCTTGGAGATGTTAATAAAATATTATTATGTATTTTAATTATTACATCCAAGATAACATAAAATAAAATTAGTTCCAAATTTCAATAAAATAAAAATGTTTTTTGGACATTCCAGAATTTTAATTGCACTATTGTAAATTTTTTTATAACCTCAAAGCGCTTTCACCTATTTATTTTTCTAATTTAATTTTTATTCTTGCTCTTCTTCTCAGAAGAAGTGTTTTTTTGGGTCATAACCAATTGTTTATTTTACATCAAGTAATATTATTTATCATTTCGCGTATTAGCACTTAAAGTGTATACTTGCTTGTGTGATTTTGCAGAAAATTTATTTTGTAGTTAATTATTATATCTGTTCTTTGTGATTGTGTTTACTAATAATAATCAAATTTGGTCACTTCATGTTTAAATCACCGCCTGACCCGAGGATGACCCTGGGGTCAGACAAAGATACGGAGGTAACAATGCACGTAAGTTTAAATAGTAACAATTCTAGGAATAATAACAATTTTAACATTAATAATCACTCTAATTTCAATAACTCTTACATTGATTTAAACAATAAATATAATAAATCGGATAATGGGCCTTATTGCGTATATATAGAACATGTTAATAAAAACATGGGAAGATTACATCCGATACGAATAGGTCTATCTGCATTCCGGCAATGTTTTCAAAAATTCTATTATCGACATTAAAGTCATAGGAATCAACCGAGTTAAAATTTTGTTTAATAATTACGAACACGGACAGAAATGTTTTCAGATATCATTCGTAAGACGCACAAACTACTACTAGCTATTCATAAATTTATAAACCATCGGTATAATTTGTGAATAGTCATGTTAGCATCGATGATGATTATAATTCATAAGTTATGAAGTAAACGATTTCGTTATATATGCGTAATAATCATATCTTTATGAATAATACTCACAAACAATGATCATATTAAGAATAAAATTTTAACCAGGTAATTGTAATATGTGATTTAAGTCACATCTATTATGATTATAATTCACATCCAGTACCGAAGTATTTTTATTATGTATGCTTAATAATCACATTTTTTTTATGATTATATTTTTTATGATTAATATTCATAAACTCTAATTAAATAAAGAATAACTTTTTAAGCAGCCAATCATAATATGTTATAAATAAAGTATTGTTTATTAAATGATATTCAGAATAGTGTATTAACAATTATGAATATTAATCATAATTTCGGAGTTAATTTTACTCTTCTTATAATCACAAGATATTTCTCATATATACTTTATAAATTAGTAAAACATATATTTCGAGTTTCAAAAAATGTTTATTTTTTTACGATGATTACATAGTTTTAATGCAGCTATAAGTACACCACCATACTTTTACAACTAAATAATTTAAATAGAACACATAACAGAAAAACTAATACATAACTAATAACGCATAATATCATTATATAATAATACAGATTATTATAAAAAATAAAACATTATTCAAATAAATAAAACGTAAATAATATAAACAAAACTGAAAAAGAACTTGAGCAACAATTTAAAAAAATAATTTTACAAGTTGCTAACCACAAACCTTTTCTTCTATTGCAGTCAAGATAATTTAACAAAAACGATTTTTAATATTGAAGTTGAAAAACATGAATACAAATAATTTTTGTAATAGGTTTACTTATCATATAGGCAGCAACGTTTATCAATACTAAGATAAAAACGTCTTCCGGGTTTGGACCGTGTCAATGTTGTAACCGAAGTTGCCAACGTTTTGCCCACTTTCGTAAGGGGCTTCACTAGGGCGTGAGAGAAATCGAAGAACTCAAACAAGCAACCGAAATCTAACTAAAAGTTAGGTAATCAACTTGTGAATCAAGCCAGATTCTAAACTCAGAAAAGGTAAGAAAGAAAACGATAAACTTGGAAAAGCAAACGAAAATCTAACAAAGAACCACTACAGAGTTAGGATTCTAGAATCTGGCTTGGTTCACAAGTTGATTACCTAACTCTGTAGTGGTTCTTTGTTAGATTTTCGTTTGCTTTTTCAAGTTTATTGTTTTCTTTCTTACCTTTTCTGAGTTTAGAATCTGGCTTGGTTCACAAGTTGATTACCTAATTTTTGAGAAGTGTTTAGTTAGATTTCGGTTGCTTCTTTGAGTTCTTCGATTTCTCTGACGCCTTGATGAAGCCCCTTACGAAAGTGGGCCAAACGTTGGCAACTTCGGTTACAACATTGACACGGTCCAAACCCGGAAGACGTTCTTATCTTAGTATAGACTCCGGCCGTGGAAGCCGCTATTACAACGTTTATCAAATCCATTATTTTAAAGTAGGCATCAAAAGTTTATAGAAAATTATTGTATAAATACGTAATGTTATCCGTTACCAAAGCAAACTAGATTATCGTCATCCTTACTACACATATCTGCCACTGTTCTCACTTCAGAACTAAAAAACTTCCATGTATCTCCAATGCTAATTTTCCATACCTTATTGTCTATTTTCTTATGGCCTTTAGGTTTTACAACTCTTTGCAATACTTTAGTTAAATTGTAGCGACGCAAATCTAGAAATAAGAAGTATGTGTATTAGAAAATGTAAATAAACAGAAAGTGATCAAAAGTGTTTCAACTTTCAATTTAATCTAATTCGTAGCTTTAATATTAATCAAAATAGCAATAATAAGCAAATAACTTTGAACATCTAATTCTAATTCAAGTTAAAGTGATGGTGAATTTCGTTACTTTTGAGTAATCGTTACTATTCCTTACTTATACTTTTTGTATTCGTTACATTAACTCGTTATTTGATTACTTTGGATACTATGACTACTTTGACAACTGTATGTTTTTGTGGTAATAAATACGGGTACCGGAATATAATTCCTTGAATCGTTTCGCGATAGGGATTTGATTACCTTAGACGTATATGCATAAATGACTAGAACGTGTTGTAAAATTATAATTTATGTAAACATTTTTGACAGTAGCTGATACCGGAGAAACTTATCATTTTAAATACAAAACAAAACATATGTACCTACTTTGGATTGTTAGTATTTATTAACGTTTTTAATATTAATTTTAAGAAATGGAAATACACACAATATATAATGTAAAATTGAGATAAACGGCAAATTAATTTGGTACACCTCATACAAATACATACTTTATAATGTAATATATTTTCGTTACCTACTAGTTTACGCAAGAATTATAAATTTGTATGTGAATGTGTTATAAGTACTAATATTTGTATCTTATGTATATTCGTAGAAAATAATTATGCCTGGTTGCACCAACCCATCGTAAAAACAGTCGATAGAACAACCGTCGATCGATCGATTAATCGGCGATTCTTCGATTTTTCAAATTATCTAGTTGCACCAAAAAAAATTACAGTTGTTTTTTGAATCGAGTGTTTTTTCCAAAGTGAAGTGAGCAGTGCATGAAGTTCTACAAAAATTGTGTAAATTTAACCTAAAAGTAGATATAACAATCAAAATAAAAGTGAAATTTATGATATAGAAAAAAAATTTAAAAATCAAGAATTTGAGCATAATGAAATAGCAAATGCAATAAAAATAAAAATATTAAATTTTGAAGAAAAACTAAAAGAAATTGAATGTAAGAAAGCAGAAATCGAACTTAAGAAGGCAGATATAGAATTAAAAGAAACTGAAATTAACTTTAGAAAAAAGTACGGTTGCTAATTTACGTATTTTTCTGTAATCCTATAGAAGTTAATCATAAAAGTAAAGTTAAATAAGTTTATTTTTTAATTCAAATTTCAAAAAAAAGTGTTAATCAAATGGGTTCGTAATGCATTTTCACTTAGTTCATCTTCAGCATGTTGATGTTCAGCTTCAATTTGATTTTATTGATCGCAATCAATTTCAAAAATTTCATTGTTTTCTATAGCTAAATTATGTAATACGGCTGTAGAAATTATTACTCTTAATACATTATCAACTTTTATTTGGATTCCAAAAGATAAAACAGGAAACCGTCTTTTCCAGATACCAAACAATCTTTCAATAACATTTCTAGTATTGATATGTGAGTTTTGATAATTATTTTCTGATAGTGTTTGCGGATTAATTAGTGGTGTCATTAAGTAGTTTGTGCACATGTACCCTCCATCACCTATCAAATAACTGTTAGGAAATTCGTTATTAAGAAGTCGAGCACGAATTAAACTATCGTTATAAATAGAGCTATCGTGTACAGATCCTGGATAGCTTGCTACTATATCTCAAATCATTAATTTTGCATCACCAATCACTTGCACATTGATGGAGAACCAGCCCTTACGGTTTCTATAAACCTCTGCGTTCTCTCCACCAGGGGACAAAATCTTAATATGCGTGCAGTCAATTGCTCCAACAACAACAGGAAATCTAGCAATATTATAGAATTGCTGTTTTACCACAGTAATTTCAGCATTTGTTACAGGTAATTGAATAAAGCGATCACTTAATAAAGCTATTAGTGCCCTACTCGATGCACTATTCTACACACTGTGCTTTTATGTACGCAGTGCTGGGCAAAATACATGCACCAACGTATTTCAAATACAAAATACAAAATATTTCTATAAAAGTATTTGAAATAGGAAATACAAAATACTTTTATGTTTTTATTCAAAATACAAAATACAAATACATGTATTTTAAATACAAAATACAAATATAATAGGTTGTTGTTAATTTGTGTTTCTTCTTTACTTTTATATATATTTTTTTGTTTTTGTGTTTACCAAATTCTTCCAGCAATTCTTAATGTTTACGCAGTGATCGAACTCAAGGTTAAAAAATTCAATAAAACCGAAATTACATACCTTCATGTGTAACTTATAATTTGTAGTAGCTTTAAGAGTTTCACTAATTATTATATCTTTGTTTAGACAAACATTTTGCTTTGACTTTTTTTCTGAATTAGATAAAAATTTCCATTTAAGATGGCGGAAATCGTTTTAATGTTTTGGTTGCCAAGTTAGCCAGTTCAAACATTTCCAAATCTTTCGAATGAATCAGAACGGTATTTTAAAACCTGTTGTAATATTGCGTTGAGCAAAATACATTTATTAATGTATTTCAAATACAAAATACGTTAAAAAAAGTTCATCAAATACAAAATACAAAATACAAATGTATTTCAAATACTGTATTTTCAATACAAGTATTTTATGGCTGCCCACTCCTGTATGTACGTTAATATGATCACCAAGGACTTGTTGAAATGAGCCTGTGGCGTAATACCTTAATGTTATTAATAATTGATTTATAGGAGTTACTTCATTATTTTTTTGGGCGTTAATTAAATTTTCTCCAATAATGTATAATAACTGGTTGACTGTTTGTTTGGAAAAACGATATCTTTCTTTAAACTCACGGTTGTCAAATAAATTAAATGGATCACGTCTTGACCTCACTTGTTGTATTTCTGGAAGGAGTTCCATTATGCGATCGAGCTGTAGATGAAGACGTTGTATCCATGACTAACGATGTATTATTAAAATTCACATTAAAATACAATTAAATCATAGCAGAACAATAAAAATTAACTTACTTATAAACGAATGTGCAGATTGTATGTTTATAATAAAAAAAACACCACTTATAATAACATTATTAATTAAAAGATTGCCAAATAACCTTAAATTTCACAACATCAAACAAAATAGTAGTTAACAAAATAATGAGGTTACTGAGAAAAAGGGCCCGTATTAGCAATTATCGCCCGAAAACTGTCGGTTAAATTTGTCGGTAAAATCAGTTGATTAACAGACTGTTTTTGGGTAGTGCAACACGAAGGCTTTAATTTACGGTCTATCGGCCGATTTAACGGATTGTTTTTTGGCTGGTGCAACTGAGCATTAATATACAAACATTAGAACTCAAAAAACAGAAATATATGACAATTTTATTACATTTTGCTTACCCTTTGATGAGCTGATAAAATTACTTTTGTAGATAATGCAATGCACACACTATCTGCGTGTGAAACGTTCTGCTGGTTTTGCTGATGTATCATAATAAGGTTTGTTCATAACTTAAGATAAAATTATAACTATAGTGATAACTAGTAAAATATGAAAACAATTCATAACTTTATTACATTTATAAACCATATTCATAATACATGAATATACGTAACGCATACAAATTGCACTCTTAGGAATGTTGTATGCGTATTCCGCATAACATCATAATATAATTCATATTTTATAAATTTTATTAAATGTGTAATTTATGAACATACTATTCATAACTAGTGATTGCAGATTTCTCTCCGTGAAATGGCTAACTTTGCAGTTAACCACGATACATTAATTAAAAACAGCTTAATTGCGTACATTCTCATTTTCTTCACGCAGCGTAAAGGACTGGTAAAAATGGTAGACACGTTTTTTGATGAAGAATACTTAAAAAACAATATCGAATCCTTACAAAAAGTTATGAATGTTCAAAGGATGATTAAACGGATTACAGATACAGACGGCACGACAAAAGTTGTAAAACGTCAAATAATTTTAATTTCATTTTTAGGTAACACATTACCAAAAAATATTCGCATTAACAGTGTTAATTTTGTTGTTGAGCCGTACATATACCCAGTAGTACAATGCGGAAGTTGTTTACGTTTTGGACATAACAGTAAATTATGTAAGGATCCTTTCGTAGCAAGATGTGTGGAGAAGGTCATTTAGAATCAGAATGTACAAAAAACAGTTTTTGTGTTCATTGTAAAAATAATGAACATTGCTCTGCAGATAAAAAGTGTCCAGTCTTTATAAAACAACATAAAATTAAAAAAATAATGGCTACGGAAAATGTCTCATTCAAGGCGACGGAAACTTTCGTAAATAACCCTTCTTACAGTAAAATAAGTACAAACAATAGATTTGCAATTTTAAACACTCTCGAAAACTACCCTCCATTACCGGTTCGAGAACCTGTATTTAATTTTAACTATAATAAAAATAAAGTTCTTAAATTAAACAATGACCGTAACATCTCTTCACCGAAAAAACGTAAAACTCTTAATTCACCTGCGGAGAATTTTGATTTTTAACCTGTCGCTGCTTGCAGCAAAGATGCCTGTTCAAAAACAGTTACTAGTACGTCGGTAGCTCATACCAGTAGCAAACGAAAATACAGCAGTCCTAACTATAAAGAAAAATTGATTGAACAAATAACTTTTGTAATATTTGATATTTTTAAAGCAATAATGGCTGCAGTAAATCTAGAAACAATGAAAACGTGTAATATTAAAAATCGTGTTTCTTCAATTATGGATAACATCTAATTAACTGACAGCGATGGCGAATCAACATACTAAAATTAAAATTAAAATTTTGCAATGGAATGCTAGATCTTTATCAAAGAAACAACTTTTACTTTTAAATTTTTTAAGCAGTAATAGTATTGATGTCCTAATAATATACGAAACGTGGTGAAAACCAAAACACAACTTTAAACTTCCCGGCCTTAATTTAGTAAATTTGGATAGAACAGATGGTTATGGAGATGTAGCAATTTTGATTTTACATTTCATTTCTTTTGTTCCAATCAAACTTAAAGTCAATTTTAATCTTTTGATAGAGGTTTGTGCAGTTTCATTAATAAAAACTAATTAAACTATTGTATCTATATATAATCCGCCTAACATACGAGCAACAGCATCCGTTTGGATTAATTTGTTTAGTCAATTTGTAGGAAATGTTATTATAGGTGGTGATTTTAATTCACATCATGGATTGTGGGGTTCATTTAAAGATGATGCGCAAGGTAACATACTTTATAACGCAATAGATTCACTAGATTTAATCACTTTCAATGACGGTTCACCTACACTTATCACGCCACCAACAAAACCTCGGTTTTGATTTCTAACTCCTTAGCTAGTCGTATCTCTTGGAGCCTTTTAGATGACCCTATGAATTCCAATCATCTTCCAATTTTACTTGTTGTTAACGAAAAACTTGATGAACATCTTTGCTTTCCTTCGACTAAATAGAATGTCTCGCAAACTAATTGGACTTTATTCCAAGAGTTAATCAATCAAAATTTACAAAATCAAAATAGCAATTACTACTTAAAAAAAGCAGAGAAAGTTGGAAAGCGTATCTTAACAACATTAACAAAACGACATCACCAGTAGATATTTGGAAAACTATAAAAAACATTAAAAATATTACAATACCATCAAATAAAACGCCAATGTCAGATTCTTTAATAAATAAACTCTTTGACAAAATAGCTCCTCCCTTCGTTTCAAACAAATTTAGTATATCTCGCTCTTCTGAATTTAACCATAATAATAATGAGAAAGAAATTTACATTACAAAAATTACAGTTAGCAATTACACAGTCACAAAATAAAGCATCAGGGTTAGATAGTTGCACCTACATTATCATTTTTAACCTACCATCAATTGCTAAAGAAATGTTGCTCAACATTTTTAATGATTGGTGGATAAACGGTTATTTCTGAGCTTAAAGATATTGTAGTGGTATATTTATTAAAACCAAGTAAAGATCCTAAATTAGTATCATCTTATCGTCCTATATCGTTAACGTCATGCATTACTAAAACATTTGAAAAAATGATAAAAGCTTGACTGGAATGGTACTGTGAATTCAATTCTCTTTTACCATCAAACCAAATGGGGTTCCGTAGAAACACTGGTGCACAAAATGCAATTAGTCATTTGGTAACCGATATTCAATGCGCATTATCAAAAAATATGTATTTAAGCTGTCTCTTCTTTGACTTAAATGGGGCATATGAGTCCGTTAATTTGGATATATTGTTAGTCAAACTTTGTAGATTGGGGTTAGCTGAAAAAACTGCTGTCAATATAGTCAATTTGTATTTAAATAGAAAAATTTTTATAAGAAATCACAATAACAAAGTAATTGGACCGAGGCTTGTTGGTCAAGGTATTCCGCAAGGTTCTACACTGAGTCCCTTACTTTTTAATATTTACACGGCTAAGTTTCATTACATAGGAAATAATAACGTAAAATATATTCAGTTTGCAGACGATTTTTGCTTTTACAGCATCCGTAAACCATATGAAGAATGTAAATCAGACCTTAAACACGTAGCAAAGCAACTAAAAATTGAGTTGCAAGAACATGGGCTCTCACTCTTTCCTGATAAAACAACTATACTTACTTTCACCCGACACAGGCTTAAAATAGATAATTTTTTTAAAAATTGAGGATCTCGTGTCTACACATAAATATCTAGGAGTTATTCTAGATTCTAAACTGTTGTGGACAAATCATATAAAGCATATAAAAACTAAATGTCAAAAGAGTTTAAACATACTTAAAGTAAAATGGGGAGCAGATACTACTTCATGTATAAACTTTTATAAGGCTTACATACGTTCAATTATGGATTACGGATCAACACTTTATGGATCAACATCTCACTCATTTTGTGTTTTTTCTTTAAGTAAGATTTTGTCCTTCCAATTTAAATTAGCTAAACAAAGTTCAGTTTTTACGGCAGAAGCGTTTTCCATTGATAAAGCTCTTGAATGGGCTTCTCAAAATGCTACATCTAATGTATTAATACTGTCGGATTCTAAATCAGTTTTAAACACAATAAACAATTTTTCGGTCACTTGTTGGCAAAACGCAATATTGTGCAACATCTTATATAGTCAATATAAGTTACACCTCAAAGGTTGTCGAGTGCTTTACCTATGGACTAAAGCACACTCGGGCATCAAAGAAAACGAAATGGCAGACTTACAGGCTAAAGTATCCTTAAAACTACACCAGAGCGAGACTTGGTTATGGCACACAGACCTACTAAAAATATTTAGAGAAAACTGTAGATCATTTTGGGAAAACATCTGGAGAAGTTATTGTAGTAAGAACTCAAACCAATACACTCTTTTAAATCCTTACCTAAAAAGAAAATATATAATAATAATGTAATTATTTCAAAATTTGCTACATCAATAATTACAAAACTAAGAATAAATCATGGCAAATTCCCTTCGCATCTTTATAAAATTCTGTTCCGTTCCGTTCTGCGACTGTGATGATATATCTGATGGAAACGTAAATCATCTATTGTTTTCTTGTAAAAAGTTTAAACAGAAAAGATCTAATTTTATTGATAAATTACTAGCGTTGAACTTACAACTTCCAATGAACATAGCGTACATTCTTTGTTTTGAAAATATGTTAGTACACACCGTCCTTGTACAGTTTGTTATATCAGCAAGTATCCCAATTTAAAATAATGTCATTACAAAAAAATTTGTGGTTGAAGAATTTTAATTCAAAGCAAAAAAAATATTATTTACGTACTGGGTATTTTAACGTTCTGGAAAAGTAAACAGGCATCTTTATTAATTAAATGCGATAAAAAAAAACTTAAATAAAATTTCATATTTAATGATTTCTATTTGCCAAAATTATTTTTTAATATACAGCATGCTCCGTTTTTCTGTAATACTGGCGGATTTACTTTTTTTAAACTTAGGGTATATATTATATTTTGCTTTTTTATTTTTTGTAAAATTTATTATAAAATTTGTAGAAAACATGTTTTTACTCATTACAGTGTTTTTATGTATTTTTAAAAAAATACGGCAATTGTGGTATTGTAGAAAAATTTCATATCTCTTCAATCTTATGATATATATATATATATATATATATATATATATATATATATATATATATATACATAAAAATTGTCATCGTGGCACCATAATTGGGTATTCATTGTTATTGTGGCACCCAAAAATACAAAGAGGCACCCAAGTTTGGGAGCCACAGTACTTTTACATTAAAAATTTTTCTAGAGCTTATCAACACTTTTTAAGCTCGTACGCAAAAAATTGCTTGGGAGCCATTTTGTCAATTGGTGGTCAGATTTATACAGTTAGGTTCATTCATAATAAGACAGAGGGCGTTGTGCGATATACAGGTGTATATAATTTTGACGTATTGACTATATGGCACCCCGATAATTGTTGTAGATTGTGGCACCATTTTTAGCGGCAACATTGTTGAACAGTGCGATATCGTAACAAAATAAATGTACTAAAATATAACTTGCGTAACTCATTTTGATTTAATAAAAACTTGATAATGCTTTTTGATATCAGTTGTGTTTTTGTTTAATTATTTAACTATTTGATATTTATTAACAAAATAATCAATTAAAATATTTTAGATAGTTTTTATACTGTATGTATCAAAATTATTTCTAAATTTAAAAAATATAATTTTACAAAGATTAATTAATATTAAACGTTCAATATTTGTTTTAATTAGTTTTTCATAAGCAATAATTTATGCTTATTTTAGCGTAGGAACTTTAACTTGTATATTATTTTCTATTTTAAGTTTCTTGTATTTGAAAATTGATTTTTGTAAATAAAATATATTAGAACAAAACTTATTAAACAAAAAATAAACAATTTTTTGTTGTTTAAAGTATTATAAAGCGTTAAGAAGAGTATTTTTTAAGTAAGTTTAAAGTAGTAAGTAAATGTTTTACTAGTCATTTTGTTAGCTATTTTATGAAATTTTTAATGCACTTAAAAACAACCCTAAATCATAGTACTATCATTTCCATATTTTATAGTTTTTATTTTTTTTCCAATATTTTTTATTAGTTGTTGATAAACTGAAATGTACGACGTTTGCTTTCAAAAACTTTAAATTGTGATTCATCCGTTCAAACAACTGTTTTTTTTTGCTTCTAATTTGTATTTTCTGCAAGATTGATTCTAATTCAGTTTTTTTCTGTTTCTGCAGCATACATAAACGCGCATCGTTTATGACTTACTTTCTATAACTTAAACTGTTGTTACGGTAACTGTGGTGCTGTTGCATATGATTAAATAAATTAAAAAATAAATAAAAAGATCGTAATATTTAGTACTATAAAAAATTGTCTTTTGAAATTGTGTCATCTCATTAAATTTATTTTGAGGTTTAATAATTTTCACTTAGTTTATAGTCGAAATTGTTTAGTTTTTTTTCATCTTAAACACAGGTGGCTAGCCAAATCCATAACAATGTCCCTAGAACTAGACACTAGCTTAAGTACTTCCAGGTTTTAGAATTCCAGCTCTTTCTTGAAACATCCACTTTTTAATCATGTTTGCTAATTGTTTCACTGTTATATTTTTTAGTTGCATGGATATGTGATTAAAGATGCCAGGTTCTATAAGATGTATTGATTTCTGACCCATTTTCTTATTTGGTTTTTGTTATACGGTTTTCCTTTGCTTTATCATGATTGTGATTTATCTTGTTTGTTGTTATTAAATTGGTATATAAGTGTTGTTAACAAAAATGTTATTTTATGAAGATTTTTGAAATTTAACATTTTTTCTTCAATGTAAAAATAACTTTAAATTTAACAATCAAAATTATATTTTGTTATAAAATGATACTACCATATTCCAATATACCTAACCAAATGTATATTATTTACAGTTATATTTGACTTTTCTTGAGCATTCTATAGATTTTCAATGTAAATGAACAAAGATTTTTTATTAAATACTAAAATAGAAAACATCAGAAACAAGTTGTAGAATTTTAGAAATTGACAGCCGCATCCTAAAAAGTAGTTACTTCTTTAAAGTTGCTAGACGTAAACATTGTCCACAAAGAAAATTTGCTACATTATTGATAAATGTAAATACAAATTTAATATTAAAAAAATGTATTTTTAGTTTTGTATTTTTAAACTTTCTGACTTTTACCTTTACTTTTTTCAGTATTTACCTTGATCCTTTCTGGTAATTTTGTACGTACAAAACATTAGAAAACAAAACGAACACTACATCTAACGTTTCTTATGACAAAGAATTGATGAACATTTATATCAAACCTACAATTTTAAAATTATAATTATTTTAATAAAGTACTTAGCAAGATACCCACTGATGAGTATTAAAATCAATACACCATAATCTGCCCTTCTAAAAAGTATTAACCGAAAATTACACTTTTAAGAAACTCAAAACACAGGATTATTTATTAACAGATCAAAAACTTTACTACTAAATTTCGTAATTAATTATATTCATGCTTTTGTGTTTTTAATTTTTTTTTTAAGATCTGACGTGAAACTTGACATTAACAGATAAATCCTCTAGTTCCAGCAAACCCTAACTCACAAACTAGTGCCCTAACTCAAGAATTTAAATATGGAAAATAGGCCGAGCCACCCCTAATTTGAAGCGTCTTTCAAGTTTCTATGCGACAGTAAAAAGAAACTAAAATTTACGCAACGGAAAAATTTCGTCGACGCAATATTGAAGAATGCCGCTAAATTACGCCATAGATCTTCCAAAATGTAAAGAAACGTTTAGAGCAGAATTTGTATTATTGTATGGAAGTTGGTTGCGCACAATTTGAGCATTTGTTGAACTAATAAAAATTTCTTCTGACGTTGAATTTTGATGTTTCAAATTTTTCTACACTTTTAAAATTTTTATAAACTTAAAAACAATCATGCACACACGTAGAGAATCAAGAGACCATTAAAATTAGGGTTACTCGACCACCTTACTATAATTTTTGTTTTTGTTGGGGGTTATTGGGGCTAGAAGGTTGACCTGACAAAATCAAATTTGACGCCAAAATGTGTCGTTCAAAAAGTCAAAAGTGGCGTGTTTTAGGATTTTTTCTAAACAACACCCCCACCTTATGTAATCTAGAGGGTTGTTTTTTATGGGGACAAAAAAAAATAATAAAACTACTTTTGGCCTTGCTGTCGTATAGAGAATTAAAAGACCTTTTAAATGACAGGTTGTTTGACGCCCTTCTCTTGAATTAGGGGTTGCTAGATCTAGAGGGATGGTATGTCAATTTCAAGTTTGATATTTAAAGTTGTCTCCTAAAAATCAAGAATCGATTTGTCTGAGTGTTTTTTAATAACTTAGTTTCCCCACCTTAGTTAATCTAGAGGGTTGTTTTTAATAGAGACGAAAAAACATTGGAAAAAAACTATTTTCAGCTATGCTGTTGCATAGAGAATTAAAAGACGCTTTAAATGAGGGGTCATTCGACCTCCTTCCCCTATTCAAATTCTTGAGTTAAGGGTTGCTGGAGCTAGGGGGTTGATGTGTCAATGTCAAGTTTGAAATTTAAAGTTGTCTTTTAAAAATCAAGAATTGATCTGCCCGAGCGTTTTTTTAAGAACCTAGTCTCCCCACCTTAGTTAATCTAAAGGGTTGTTTTTAAAGAAGACGAAAAAGAATTGGATAAATCTATTTTTGGCCATGCTGCCGCATAGAGAATTTAAAGACGCTTTAAATGAAGAGTCATTCGAGTTCCTTTCCTTATTTAAATTTTTGAGTTAGGGGTTGTTGGAGCTACGGGGTTGATGTGTCAATGTCAAGTTTAATATCTCAAGTTATTTACTAAAAATCAAGAATCGACCTGTCAAAGCGTTTGTTAAAAAACTAGACTCCCCCACTTTACTTAATCTAGAGGGTTGTTTTTTATAGGAACACAAAAAAATTCAATAAAACCACTTTCTGCCATGCTGTCCTCATAGAGAATTGCAGGTGGTTTTAAATGAGGTTCGATCAACCCCCTTCCCTTATTTAAATTCTTAAGTTAGGGGTTGCTGGGTTCGGAGGGTTGATGTGTCAATGTCAAGTTTGACAATTAAAGTTGTGTCCCAAAAGTGTCCTAAAGCAGGGATGTTTTTTTTTCAAAAGCTTACTCCATATAAGCAGCATTATAGAAGTGAAATATCATATACATACAGTTTAATTAAAAACGAAATATTTACTAACTGGCACCTTTACTATTTAATTTATATGACAACAATGTTGGGTGTCATTTACTATTTTAAACATGTATTTATATACAAATGAGTGCCATTTGCATCATACACATCGATATGCCACAATGACATATATTATCAAAGAATTTATACACCCGGGTGTCTTTTATGCAATAGGTATGGTGGGTGCCACATAATTCAACACTTACGTATATATATATATATATATATATATATATGCATTTAGTACTCATACACCTCCGAATGCTATATGAATAGATCGATTTCGCCTCCGTTTTTACGTGTTTGCCTCCGTTTTCGGAGCCGAAAACGTTTTTCTTATTTTTCATCTGTATTACCTTTCTTGAGACACTCTCTATCGTTTGACGATTTTTTTGCCGGAGGTGAAAACGATCTAAATATCCATACAAAAATACAAAACAGTTCTACTACTTATTCACTAGGGGCGCTGCTGTTTTATATTCATGATGTATTTAGTTCCAAACCACCTCCTTATGCTACTAGTACGTATTTGCCTCATCATATTGACAACACCGCTAGAGGCAAAAACGATACAAAGATATATGTACATGACGTATATGGATATAATTACTTTTCTGGATTTAGTCGTACCTACATACCTCGTATTTTCTTCTAGTCAATTTTTGTTTAATTTGCTTATATTACAGATTAGTAAGGTAAGTATGATATTGATATGAACTAATATAAAACAAGTCATTATACATATATACAGTATATCTCCAGATCAAATTTACAAGAGGATAAACCATTTAATTTTACGAAAAAGTTTACTGTGACACCTATAGAAAAATAAAAAAGTTTAAATGAAAAGATGCCATTATCTACAGAATAAAATCTTTATACAAAGATAGATAATATTAATTAATTGTTAGATCTGGGACACTGTTTTGGACTTTGAACGAAACGTTGGCAACTTCGGTTTCTACTTTAAAACGGTTTAAACCCAAAAAACGTTTTCACTTTACCATTAAAAGTATTTGATGGCAGAGCCATCTCATAGTATAAATTTACTATGTGATTAAAATGAACTGTAGATAGCTATAAACGATGGTAAATACGTTGAGTTAGTTTTAACACCCGCGAAATTCAAAATAAGCTTTGAAAAATTCGTCGGGATAAAACCACAACGTAAAAGGACATTGGGGGTGAGCAATGTCAATGCAATTGTGTAAACGCCACCAGAGTGAACTACTAGACGAATTTTTCAAAGCTTATTTTGAATTTCGCGGGTGTTAAAACTAACTCAACGTATTTACCATCGTTTATAGCTATCTACAGTTCATTTTAATCACATAGTAAATTTATACTATGAGATGGCTCTGCCATCAAACACTTTTAATGGTAATTTCATCGTACTTAATTATAAAGCTATAAGGGGCGTCAATGCAATTGTGGGAACAACATTAGAGTGTATCTTCTACTACTGATGAGCCCCAAAAGGGCGAAACAGCTGTCTAGTAGTTCACTCTGGTGGCCTTTACACAATTGCATTGACATTGCTCACCCCCAATGTCCTTTTACGTTGTGGTTTTATCCCGACGAATTTTTCAAAGCTTATTTTGAATTTCGCGGGTGTTAAAACTAACTCAACGTATTTACCATCGTTTATAGCTATCTACAGTTCGTTTTCACTTTACTTCGCCCATGGAAGCCTCTGATCTTATATTTAAATTCATTGTATTTTGTAGAAATGTTTTAATCATATTATTAAAAAAAAATAATTTTGTTTTTAGGTAGCTGTTTAGTTACAATTAAATAAATAACACGCAGTTACAAAGTTTATTTAACAAAGATTATAAAAGTAATGAAATGAAAACAATACAATACAAATAATAAAATAATGACATTATGTCAAAGTGACTACGTATTTTTATTTTTCTGCTGTTGTGTATATATTATAAACAAAAGTCTTTACTTTCTGTTGGTTTATAAGCTCACATACCCAAGATTTTTAGAGCTTACTTCTTTTTAGTATGCTGTTTAAAGTAACGATACCAATTTTTTTCTGTTTTTTCTTCTTCTAACTATTTTGCTTCTTTTCTATTTTTGCAACATTTTTAGAACTTGATAAACGGCAACTTTTTTTCTCCTGCACAGTCTTTTGTAGTCGAAGGTTTGTTTTTATGTACGGGTGCCGGTGGTGAGTTCGGTAGAATGTCCTCTTCATCAGAATTAATATTAATTACAGTTAATGCCTTCTTTTTGTATTCAATTTGGTCTCTTTTGTCAAATAATGTTGCAACCTTAACCGTTTAGTACGCTTTTTAACTTATTTCGTAAAATTCATGGTGAGTGTTTACTGTGTGGCCCATGAATTTAGCAAATTGGGCACTTTAATGTTTACCAGCTGCATCAGAGTTGCAAATAAACAAATATTTACTTATGAAGCCTGTAGTGGACGACTAAATCAAAATGCTAATAGCGTGATTTTAAATGTAAGCAGCAATGCGGTAGGGATTTACCACTCTGTCGTTTGCAAATTTGTAAGTAGTAAAAAAACAGTTTTTTAAATCTTTTTTCCAATATTTATACTTTGCTATAAATTTACATTTTTTAAAACATAACTTTAAAAAAGAAAATAAAAAATAACTGCTGCATGACACAGATAATGTTAGTTATGTTTTGGCCAATTAATCAAGTTTTAATTTAAAAAAAAATAAAAAAAAACGACACTAGACTTGTTTTAGCATTAGCTACAATAAAAGAAAAAATATTGAAAATTTTTACAAGAGAACAAAACTATAAACTAAATGAGCGACGTGAGAGAACTACCTTAATTCTGTTTTTAAGTATGAGGAATGTGTTTTTAGTTTGAAGTAGTAATTTTACAAAAATGAACTTTGTCCAAAAAACAAGAAAAAATGCAAAATGCATTTTTCCGTTCTTTAGTAATAATGCTTAATTAGTTGGTCTATGCATTTAGAAAGGGTTATTTTGTCTGCAACATTGTTTGTTTTTAAAGAAAAAATTTTGAACAGTAGATTATTCACTAAAGTTGGTTTTAAGCGCAGCTTTTCTGGATGAAAGGTCGGATCTTCATCGGAGTTGTGGCTGCAGTGAAACGGATCTAACGATTCATAGCCGGTACAGCCTAGAAGGAATAAAAAAGAAAACAAATAGTCAAACACATTATTATTAATTATTAAGTACGTAATCTCAGCTTTTTCAAATTTCTTGAGCATTTTGATTCGCTGATTACATTTGATCGCCAATTTTAGAAGTATTTTTGTACTTAAACAAAAATAGTACGATATAAAATCTTAAGCTTTCGCAATTGTTATGATTATAAGCAACTTTCGGCTTAGACCGCGTCGTAGTTAAACACCCAGACTTAGGCTTGGTCCTAGTCTCTTTTTGACAGTCAAAATTAGAAGTAGAACTTGGCCTTTGCAGTATTGTCGTTCATGAACCCAAACAAACTGACGTTTCGCAAGACATTGCAGCTTGCATCTTCAGAGTAGTAAACGTCACTGAAAGAAAAAGTGTAAATGACGATATTTATACCAATAGCGATTAGCGTGATTAAAGGACCTTATCTTTCCGTTACCGCTTGACTGACATTGTTATTACTTGGAGTAAGTGTTTGTGTCCTTTCCAAGAAGGTTGATCTTTGTTTTAGAGGATATAATACTGGTAGCCAAGATTTGCTGAGTCTTAAACCGTCTTCTCGATTCATATTACATGGATGTTTTTCTATTTCCACGGCTTTGCGGATTAGTCTGGAAAAGTAGAAAGGAGGTCTAGCCAACACTTTAGTTTGGTCGAAGTTCAGCGTGTGTCCTTGGTTTTTCACGTGCACTGCAACTGCTTATTTGGTAACTTTGCGGTGTTTGCAGTCAGCCATATGTTCTTTTACTCTAACTTCAATAGAGCGTCCCGTCTGTCTTATATAACTTGATCCACAGGAACAAGAAATTTTGTAAACTCCGGCATGTTTTAGAGTCCCTTGTTTGTCCTTAGCAAATGTAAACCAGGTGTTTAGGGTATCCTTGGTGGTAAAAACAGTTTTAATATTATATTTCTTTAGCACCCTGTTTATTTTGTCTGTCGAACCCATACAGTAAGGTAAATCAGCGGTGCTAGTAGGAGGTGATAAGTCTTTTTTGACTTTTAGCTTCATTGCTCTTCTCCATGCGTTTTGGATCTCTTTGAACCCGTATTTATTTTGTTTTAGAGATTCCAACAGTGTTTTCTTTTCTTTTTGTAGATTTTCATTATTTGACACACGTATACTTTTGGCTAAAGTATGCAAAACAGAGTCTCGTATGTTCTAACTCCATAGTAAATTTAATGCTGTTATGTGCAGAGTTTAGATGTTGAAAGAACTGATTTAGTTTATCTTTGCCATGAGGCCATACAACAAACGTATCATCAACATATCTAAACCAAGTTTTTAGTTTTAACTCAACATTTTTCATAATTTTAGTTACAAAATATTCTATGTAAATTGGCTATAACTGGAGAGAGCGGTGAACGCAAGGCCGCTTCTTCTACTTGTTTAAACAAGTTGTCTTTATAACTGCAATAAGTGTAAAGTAAAAGAACATATGGCTGACTGCAAACACCGCAAAGTTACTAAATCAGCAGTGGCAGAACACGTGTGGAACCAAGGACACACACTGAACTTTGATTAAACTAAAGTGTTAGCCAGAACTCCTTTCTACTTTCACAGACTAATCCGCGAAGCTGTGGAAATAGAAAAACATCCATGTAATATGAACCGAGAAGACGGTTTAAGACTCAGCGAATCTTGGCTACACTTTTTCTTTCAGTGACATTTACCACTCTGAAGATGCAAGCTGCAATGTCTTGCAAAACGTCATTTTGTTTGGGTACACGAACGACAACACGGCAAAGGCCAAGTTCTAATTCTTGTTTTGACTCTCAAGAAGAGACTAAGACCAAGCCTAAGTCTGAGTGTCTAACTACTACGCAGTCTAAGCCGAAAGCCGCTTATAATTATAAAAATAATACAAAATAAAAAATCAATTTGACGACAAAACATTTAAACGTTGTCAAGAATTTTGTACACCACAGTAATTGAAAAGACGTACCTAAGCAGTTATTAGAATATTTTGAGTTCTCAGCAATACGCCAATACATCTATTTTGTAATAAAACCAACTTTTACTTACTGCGAACAAGTATTTATTGCAGCAGTTTGCTTTAACTGCACACTACTCAAAAACAATGTTAATACACTGTCTGCACACAATAACTAAAAATTAAGTTGTACCACTGTAAAAACTAAATCACAAATACAAAATATGATGCTGTATTATCACAGCGTGCATAAGCTGTTTTGTCAAATGCGTTGAAAATATTCTTAAGCTTTGGCAGCGCCGCTGGAGGTGAACTCAACCGTAGCATTTTACAATTATATATATATAAGGAGGCAAAAGCGTCTTAATCCCACATGGAGATAGGGTAGTACTAAATACAGATTTGTATTTTGTATGAAAAAAACATGTGTTATCATTACCCCTCTACCTTTGCCTGTAAAATGGTGTAACACCTGACCATTTAAATACGGAAAAAACTTGTGTAACATAATTTGTTCTACCGGATGGATGGGCGTCTTAAAGATATGCGGAGACGAAGAGGATACAAATGCATATATATATATATATATATATATATATATTTGTAACGTCGTACTTGTAGCAATGCAAAATTTATGCTTCCATACCTATAGCAATAATCGTGGACGCGTTGCAATATTGCTACGCGTCCCGATATTTTGCCGTACTTGCCGCAATAATTGTGGCAACGCTGTTTTAAGATGTGACGTCAATCCCAATGTGTGTTGCCTACATTATAGGTATGTTAATGAATTTGTATTCTACAAGTATTCTAAATTATTCGCGATGTATTTACAATACAGAAAATGTTTATTATTAACATTAATAAGATGATAATAATTAATAATTGGTGTTGTTAATAGAAAATACGGTATTAAACTTTTTTAATAGAAAATATATATTTTTTAATAAAAATGACGTTGATTACAAAATCAGTATAATTTTGATTTTTAAATGAATTCAATATTCGGAAATTTCTAATTACCGAGTTTTAATGCCATTCACCTTATGTGTTTTGTACTTACACATATAGATATTAAAAACGTGCATATTTAATGCAAGTGCAATTAGAAAATGCTACAATTAACATTATTGTTAAAAAATCGTAATTTACCTTTCTTTCTAATTTTTTCAATTAAATTGAATTCAACCCTTAAAAGTAAACGCATAAGTAAACAAAAAAATCAAAGAGAAAAAATAAACCAATCATCCGCGAGAGGAGAAAATAACAAAAACGCCTTAAAGCTAAAACTAAGAACTACGAATCGTGTAAACTTCAAATTTTTGTCTCTTTATCAGACATATTTGCTAAACGTTTGTCAAAGAATAAACAATTCTTGTTTTTACTGAAATCATTTATAAGCTTTTAATAGGTGGTACAACTTTGAGAAAACCTCATTGTAGGTGTGCTCGCTTAACATTGGGTCAGTCATAATGTTTAAAAACAAGTGTTTGAATGTTATATTTATAGTTGTTTTACTGGCTTATTGAATATGTAACTCATAATTTCCAAGAGAGTTACAACAAAACTAAGAACCTGTATAATATCAATTCCGAAAACTTCCTTATCAATTTCAGCAAGCAGATTCATACTAACACCTTGAACTAAACCAGTTTTGAAAGTTAATTAGGTATAGGACCTATTATTATACATACTACAGGATACTACTTAAATATTATGTCACTTATTTAAACAAAACAAAAAGATACTAAATACGAATTCATAGAATCTTACGTAAAGTGTTTTAGTAGAAACACAGTATAAGTACTGTGGTAGTAACGTATTTGGACGTGACCTATCTAAAGTATTGAAATTGATACATAGTTTGACTCGACATTTATTCCATGTGTTATCTCAATTTTTACCAACGGTTTATACTGTAACAGCAATGTCTTACTGTTATCACAATTAGCATACTGTTTTATGACCTTTTATAAATTAATGTATTATTTTAAATTGAGTTACTTTTGTAAAAGAAAAGTAGATAGCTGTGTTATGATTTTATTTTCACATTTTGTTATCTTTACAAGTTTTACTACAATCGTTTACATCTAATGCAATTTAAATTCATAATTTTTTTTAATATCTTTTATTGAAATCAGTTAGATTTGTTATAAAAAGCATCTAAAAACTGTTTATTTTGTCAGTTTTAGCAGAAGTTATAGTAGTAGGTTTTATTGTTTTTTTAAAAAATTTATGGATATTAATACAACTAAAAATACGAGGAGTATTATCACAATTTTTAACAAATCTTTGCCACATTTGGAGAGAATGGTTTCCGATAGGTTATACACTCATTAGCACCAACGACGTTTTGCTATCTCGATCAAACTGTCTATTTCAACCTTTTCTCGTTTTAGACATCGCGCGATGTTGTTAGTTCGAGTTAGATAACTCTAAACCTCCCTATCAGAACAAAATTTTGTTTGCGCGATCTAACAGTACCCATCTTTAGTTACAAATTTGAGAAATTTGAAAGAAATCCGTATATAATTGTGATTACGTTGACGTTGTAACTGCAGTACGTTCCAATCCACAATTTTTGACAAATCGTTACCAAATCTGGAGAGGATGGTTCCCGATAGATTATAAATTCATTATCATCAACGACGTTTTGCTATCTAGATGAAACTGCCTTTTTCACCCTGATCACATTTTCAACATCTCACGATGTTGTTGTTTCAAGTTCGATAACCATAAAACTCCTTATCAGATCAAAATTTTGTTTGCGCGATCTAATTGTACGCACTTTTATTTACATATTTAAGAAATTTGAAAAAAATTTGAATATAATTGTGGTTACGTTGACATTTTAACCGCAGTACGTTCTTATCATAACACGCGAAAAACGAATTTTGACTTTCTCGGTCCGTATTTTGGTAACCCTTCATTCAAAATTGTAATTTGACACATCATTAGATACCTTGTTTTGTCCCCTAGCGTTCCTTATATTATTGATTATTTTCAAACTTTGATAATAAGTTTATTTAGCTTTGTGTAAAGTACTGCGCATACTGCATTATAATTTTCAGTTTTTATTACGAAAGATGACTAAAATCCACAATTTTTGACAAATCGTTACCAAATCTGGAGGGGATGGTCCCGATATATTATAAACTCATTAACATCAACAATATTTTGCTATCTCGAAGAAACTGCCTTTTTCACCCTCTTCTTGTTTTCGACATCTCACGATGTTGTTGTTTCAACTTCTATAACCCTAAAATGGCTTGTCAGATCAAAATTTTGTTTGCGCGATCTAATTAGACGCACTTTTAGTTACATATATGAGAAATTTGAAAGAAATCCGTATATAATTGTGATTACGTTGACGTTTTAACCGCAGTACGTTCTTATCATAACACGAGAAAAACGAAGTTTTGACTATGTCATTCTGTATTTTGGTAACCCTTCATACAAAATTGTAGTTTGACACATAATTAGATACTCAGTTTTGTCCCCTATCGTTTCTTATAATATCGATTGTTTTCACACTTTGATAATAAGTTTATTTAGCTTTGTGTCAAGTGCTACACATGCTGCATTATAATTTTCAGTTTTTATTACGAAACATGACTAAAATCCACAATTTTTGACAAATCGTTACCAAATCTGGATAGGATGGTTCCCGATAGGTTATAAACTCATTACCACCAACGACGTTTTGCTATCTCGATCAAACTGCCTTTTCACTGTCTTCTTACTTTCGACATTTCACGATGTTGTTGGTTCGAGTTCGATAACTCTAAAACGCCTTATCACATCAAAATTTTGTTTGAGCAATCTAATTGCACGTATTTTTAGTTACAAATTTCATAAATTTGAAAGAAATTCGTATATAATTGTGGTTACTTTGACGCTTTAACCGCAGTACGTTCTTATCATAACACGAGAAAAACGAATTTTTGATTTTTCTCATTCCGTATGTTGGTAACCCTTCATCCACAATTGTAATTTGACACATCATTAGATACCTTGTTTTGTCCCCTATGGTTCCTTATAATATCGATCATTTTCAAACTTTGATAATAAGTTTATTTAGCTTTATATAAAGTGCTACACATGGTGCATTATAATTTTCAGTTTTTATTACGAAAGATGACTAAAATCCACAATTTTTGACAAATCGTTACCAAATCTGGAGGGGATGGTTCCCGATATATTATAAACTCATTAACATCAACAATATTTTGCTATCTCGAAGAAACTGCCTTTTTCACCCTCTTCTTGTTTTCGACATCTCACGATGTTGTTGTTTCAACTTCTATAACCCTAAAATGGCTTGTCAGATCAAAATTTTGTTTGCGCGATCTAATTAGACGCACTTTTAGTTACATATATGAGAAATTTGAAAGAAATCCGTATATAATTGTGATTACGTTGACGTTTTAACCGCAGTACGTTCTTATCATAACACGAGAAAAACGAAGTTTTGACTATGTCATTCTGTATTTTGGTAACCCTTCATACAAAATTGTAATTTGACACATAATTAGATACTCAGTTTTGTCCCCTATCGTTTCTTATAATATCGATTGTTTTCACACTTTGATAATAAGTTTATTTAGCTTTGTGTCAAGTGCTACACATGCTGCATTATAATTTTCAGTTTTTATTACGAAACATGACTAAAATCCACAATTTTTGACAAATCGTTACCAAATCTGGATAGGATCGTTCCCGATAGGTTATAAACTCATTACCACTAACGACGTTTTGCTATCTCGATCAAACTGCCTTTTTCACCCTGATCACATTTTCAACATTTCACGATGTTGTTGTTTCAAGTTCGATAACCATAAAACTCCTTATCAGATCAAAATTTTGTTTGCGCGATCTAATTGTACGTATTTTTAGTTACAAATTTCATAAATTTGAAAGAAATTCGTATATAATTGTGGTTACTTTGACGCTTTAACCGCAGTACGTTCTTATCATAACACGAGAAAAACGAATTTTTGATTTTTCTCATTCCGTATTTTGGTAACCCTTCATCCAAAATTGTAATTTGACACATCATTAGATACCTTGTTTTGTCCCCTATGGTTCCTTATAATATCGATAATTTTCAAACTTTGATAATAAGTTTATTTAGCTTTATATAAAGTGCTACACATGGTGCATTATAATTTTCAGTTTTTATTACGAAAGATGACTAAAATCCACAATTTTTGACAAATCGTTACCAAATCTGGATAGGATGGTTCCCGATAGGTTATAAACTCATTACCACCAACGACGTTTTGCTATCTCGACCAAACTGCCTTTGTCACTCTCTTCTCACTTTCGACATCTCACGATGTTGTTGTTTCAAGTTCGATAACCCTAAAACGGCTTGTCAGATCAAAATTTTGTTTGCGCGATCTAATAATACGCACTTTTAGTTACATATATGAGAAATTTGAAAGAAATCCGTATATAATTGTGATTACGTTGACGTTTTAACCGCAGTACGTTCTTATCATAACCCGAGAAAAATAGAATTTTTGACTTTGTCATTCCGTATTTTGGTAACCTTTCATCGAAAATTGTAATTTGACACATCATTAGATACCCAGTTTTGTCCCCTATCGTTTCTTATAATATCGATTGTTTTCAAACTTTGATAATAAGTTTATTTAGCTTTGTGTAAAGTACTGCGCATACTGCATTATAATTTTCAGTTTTTATTACGAAAGATGACTAAAATCCACAATTTTTGCCAAATCGTTACCAAATCTGGAGGGGATGGTTCCCCATATATTATAAACTCATTAACATCAACGATATTTTGCTATCTCGAAGAAACTGCCTTTTTCACCCTCTTCTTGTTTTCGACATCTCACGATGATGTTGGTTCAAGTTCGATAACCCTAAAACGGCTTGTCAGATCAAAATTTTGTTTGCGCGATCTAATTAGACGCACTTTTAGTTACATATATGAGAAATTTGAAAGAAATCCGTATATAATTGTGATTACGTTGACGTTTTAACCGCAGTACGTTCTTATCATAACACGAGAAAAACGAAGTTTTGACTATGTCATTCTGTATTTTGGTAACCCTTCATACAAAATTGTAATTTGACACATAATTAGATACCCAGTTTTGTCCCTTATCGTTTTTTATAATATCGATTGTTTTCACACTTTGATAATAAGTTTATTTAGCTTTGTGTCAAGTGCTACACATGCTGCATTATAATTTTCAGTTTTTATTACGAAACATGACTAAAATCCACAATTTTTGACAAATCGTTACCAAATCTGGATAGGATGGTTCCCGATAGGTTATAAACTCATTACCACCAACGACGTTTTGCTATCTCGATCAAACTGCCTTTTTCACTGTCTTCTTACTTTCGACATTTCACGATGTTGTTGGTTCGAGTTCGATAACTTTAAAACGCCTTATCACATCAAAATTTTGTTTGAGCAATCTAATTGCACGTATTTTTAGTTACAAATTTCATAAATTTGAAAGAAATTCGTATATAATTGTGGTTACTTTGACGCTTTAACCGCAGTACGTTCTTATCATAACACGAGAAAAACGAATTTTTGATTTTTCTCATTCCGTATTTTGGTAACCCTTCATCCAAAATTGTAATTTGACACATCATTAGATACCTTGTTTTGTCCCCTATGGTTCCTTATAATATCGATAATTTTCAAACTTTGATAATAAGTTTATTTAGCTTTATATAAAGTGCTACACATGGTGCATTATAATTTTCAGTTTTTATTACGAAAGATGACTAAAATCCACAATTTTTGACAAATCGTTACCAAATCTGGATAGGATGGTTCCCGATAGGTTATAAACTCATTACCACCAACGACGTTTTGCTATCTCGACCAAACTGCCTTTGTCACTCTCTTCTCACTTTCGACATCTCACGATGTTGTTGTTTCAAGTTCGATAACCCTAAAACGGCTTGTCAGATCAAAATTTTGTTTGCGCGATCTAATAATACGCACTTTTAGTTACATATATGAGAAATTTGAAAGAAATCCGTATATAATTGTGATTACGTTGACGTTTTAACCGCAGTACGTTCTTATCATAACCCGAGAAAAATAGAATTTTTGACTTTGTCATTCCGTATTTTGGTAACCTTTCATCCAAAATTGTAATTTGACACATCATTAGATACCCAGTTTTGTCCCCTATCGTTTCTTATAATATCGATTGTTTTCAAACTTTGATAATAAGTTTATTTAGCTTTGTGTAAAATACTGCGCATACTGCATTATAATTTTCAGTTTTTATTACGAAAGATGACTAAAATCCACAATTTTTGCCAAATCGTTACCAAATCTGGAGGGGATGGTTCCCCATATATTATAAACTCATTAACATCAACGATATTTTGCTATCTCGAAGAAACTGCCTTTTTCACCCTCTTCTTGTTTTCGACATCTCACGATGATGTTGGTTCAAGTTCGATAACCCTAAAACGGCTTGTCAGATCAAAATTTTGTTTGTGCGATCTAATAATACGCACTTTTAGTTACATATATGAGAAATTTGAAAGAAATTCGTATATAATTGTGATTACGTTGACGTTTTAACCGCAGTACGTTCTTATCATAACACGAGAAAAACGAAGTTTTGACTATGTCATTCTGTATTTTGGTAACCCTTCATACAAAATTGTAATTTGACACATAATTAGATACCCAGTTTTGTCCCTTATCGTTTCTTATAATATCGATTGTTTTCACACTTTGATAATAAGTTTATTTAGCTTTGTGTAAAGTACTGCGCATACTGCATTATAATTTTCAGTTTTTATTACGAAAGATGACTAAAATCCACAATTTTTGACAAATCGTTACCAAATCTGGAGGGGATGGTTCCCGATAGATTATAAACTCATTAACATCAACGACATTTTGCTATCTCGATGAAACTGCCTTTTTCACCCTCTTCACGTTTTTGACATCTCACGATGTTGTTGTTTCAACTTCTATAACCCTAAAATGGCTTGTCAGATCAAAATTTTGTTTACGCGATCTAATTAGACGCACTTTTAGTTACATATATGAGAAATTTGAAAGAAATCTGTATATAATTGTGATTACGTTGACGTTTTAACCGCAGTACGTTCTTATCATAACCCGAGAAAAATAGAATTTTTGACTTTGTCATTCCGTATTTTGGTAACCTTTCATCCAAAATTGTAATTTGACACATCATTAGATACCTTGTTTTGTCCCCTATCGTTCCTTATAATATCGATTGTTTTCAAACTTTGATAATAAGTTTATTTAGCTTTGTCTAATGTAGTACTTCTCATAAAATTTTATTTACACCTAGTTGTACCCTATTTTAGTTACAGTTTAAAAAAATTGATTGATGTCCTTATATAATTGTGATTAGTTGACGAACTCGAGTACGTTGTTATCAGAACACGCGAAAAACGAATCTTTGACTTTGTCGTTGTGTGTTTTGGTAACCGTCTATCCAAAATTGTAATTTGACACATCATTAGACACCTTGTTTTGTCGTCTATCGTTTCGGATAATAAGGATCATTTTCAATCTTAGCTAATAAAACTTTACCAAATTATAAATTCATTAGCATCAGTGACGTTTTGCTATCTCGATCAAATTGCTCTAAAACAGCTCATCGACCAAAATATTGTTTAACACTTTTAATTGTACATTCTTTTATGAATTTGAAAATGTGGAAAAAAATTAATCGAAATCTATGGATCCATGCAATTAAAGTTAAGACTTGAGTTATTTAAACATATGTTCATTACAGATTAAAAATTTACAATCAGTAAAAACGAGAAGATAATTATTATCGTTCATAAGCCGGCTGTAGTGCAAGTCAGCATAAACGAGTGCGAACATTCGTTTACATAAATATGTCGTCACTTTCTTATCATAGTGTAAGACTGTTTATATTGCAGTATGATATAATTTGCAATTGACTTCCCGCCAAATAACAGCCAACATTTTATTTTTAGTTGTTATCATTTTTTTGCCCCATGGTTAGATAGCCGTTCAAACAATTATTGTCACATTATCTCGATTCTAATGGTGCAGCATTTATAATGGTCGACTGTCTTGCAGAATTATGTTGATTTTGTTTATATTTGTACATTTTATAAATGGAAATTAACAATAAGAATTTTCTATTTTGAACTTGGATAAAATATTTTCTTGTTTACATGTTTTACTCTACGCCGAACCTAACACTAATAACAATTAACGTTCTATGAATTTGAGTGAGTGAGCTAGGCGTCGGTAATAAGATAAATTTTATTAAATGAAATTAGTATATGCTTACATTTATCATTTGATAGATATTTAACATTTATATGAAGTATATGTATTACTTTATTAGGCATTTATAACGAGCATGATAACATTATTTGAAATAAGTGAACGTTAGGCAACACATTACACATTACTTTAGCAGTTTGGATATTTAATAAAAAAACATTTTACTATATAACAATATAACATGTGTTGTTATTTCCTACTGTACCTAATTAAATACATATAAATGCAGTAGTTAAGAACAATTAAAGGTTGTTGTTTAATATTTTCTTAGTTACACATTTTGTAGGACCTGTGACAATGTTTTTATACGTATAAAAGTTGAAAACTGCAAACCGTACGTATCGCGATGCGTATAAAACTGTATAAAACTCGAACAGTGTTGCAACATCAACATTGCAACAGGTTAGGCTGTACATATATATATATATATATATATATACATAAAAATTGTCATCGTGGCACCATAATTGGGTATTCATTGTTATTGTGGCACCCAAAAATACAAAGAGGCACCCAAGTTTGGGAGCCACAGTACTTTTACATTAAAAATTTTTCTAGAGCTTATCAACACTTTTTAAGCTCGTACGCAAAAATTGCTTGCAGGAGCCATTTTGTCAATTGGTGGTCAGATTTATACAGTTTGGTTCATTCATAATAAGACAGAGGGCGTTGTGCGATATACAGGTGTATATAATTTTGACGTATTGACTATATGGCACCCCGATAATTGTTGTAGATTGTGGCACCATTTTTAGCGGCAACATTGTTGAACAGTGCGATATCGTAACAAAATAAATGTACTAAAATATAACTTGCGTAACTCATTTTGATTTAATAAAAACTTGATAATGCTTTTTGATATCAGTTATGTTTTTGTTTAATTATTTAACTATTTGATATTTATTAACAAAATAATCAATTAAAATATGTTAGATAGTTTTTATACTGTATGTATCAAAATTATTTCTAAATTTAAAAAATATAATTTTACAAAGATTAATTAATATTAAACGTTCAATATTTGTTTTAATTAGTTTTTCATAAGCAATAATTTATGCTTATTTTTAGCGTAGGAACTTTAACTTGTATATTATTTTCTATTTTAAGTTTCTTGTATTTGAAAATTGATTTTTGTAAATAGAATATATTAGAACAAAAACTTATTAAACAAAAAATAAACAATTTTTTGTTGTTTAAAGTATTATAAAGCGTTAAGAAGAGTATTTTTTAAGTAAGTTTAAAGTAGTAAGTAATTGTTTTACTAGTCATTTTGTTAGCTATTTTATGAAATTTTTACTGCACTTAAAAACAACCCTAAATCATAGTACTATCATTTCCATATTTTATAGTTTTTATTTTTTTCCAATATTTTTTATTAGTTGTTGATAAACTGAAATGTACGACGTTTGCTTTCAAAAACTTTAAATTGTGATTCATCCGTTCAAACAACTGTTTTTTTTGCTTCTAATTTGTATTTTCTGCAAGATTGATTCTAATTGAGTTTTTTTCTGTTTCTGCAGCATACATAAACGCGCGTCGTTTATTACTTACTTTCTATAACTTAAACTGTTGTTACGGTAAATGTGGTGCTGTTGCATATGATTAAATAAATTAAAAAATAAATAAAAGATCGTAATATTTAGTACTATAAAAAATTGTCTTTTGAAATGTGTCATCTCATTAAATTTATTTTGAGGTTTAATAGTTATTTTCACTTAGTTTACAGTCGAAATTGTTTAGTTATTTTCTCTGTTCTTTTCATCTTAAGCACAGGTGGCTAGCCAAATCTATAACAATGTCCCTAGAACTAGACACTAGCTTAAGTACTTCCAGGTTTTAGAACTCCAGTTCTTTCTTGAAACATCCACTTTTTAATCTTGTTTGCTAATTGTTTCACTGTTATAATATTTTTTAGTTGCATGGATATCTGATTAAAGATGCCAGATTCTATAAGTTGTATTGATTTCTGACCCATTTTCTTATTTGGTTTTTGTTATACGGTTTTCCTTTGCTTTATCATGATTGTGATTTATCTTTTTTGTTGTTTTTTGTTATTAAATTGGTATATAAGTGTTGTAAACAAAAATGTTATTTTTGAAGATTTTTGAAATTTAACATTTTTTCTTCAATGTAAAAATAACTTTAAATTTAACAATCAAAATTATATTTTTATTATAAAATGATACTACCATATTCCAATATACCTAACCAAATGTATATTATTTACAGTTATATTTGACTTTTCTTGAGCATTCTATAGATTTTTAATGTAAATGAACAAAGATTTTTTATTAAATACTAAAATAGAAAACATCAGAAACAAGTTGTAGAATTTTAGAAATTGACAGCCGCATCCTAAAAAGTAGTTACTTCTTTAAAGTTGCTAGACGTAAACATTGTCCACAAAGGAAATTTGCTACATTATTGATAAATGTAAATACAAATTTAATATTAAAAAAATGTATTTTTAGTTTTGTATTTTTAAACTTTCTGACTTTTACCTTTACTTTTTTTAGTATTTACCTTGATCCTTTCTGGTAATTTTGTACGTACAAAACATTAGAAAACAAAACGAACACTGCATCTAACGTTTCTTATGACAAAGAATTGATGAAGATTTATATTAAACCTACAATTTTAAAATTATAATTATTTTAATAAAGTACTTAGCAAGATACCCATTGATGAGTATTAAAATCAATACACCATAATCTGCCCTTCTAAAAAGTATTAACCGAAAATTACACTTTTAAGAAACTCAAAACACAGGATTATTTATTAACAGATCAAAAACTTTACTACTAAATTTCGTAATTAATTACATTCATGCTTTTGTATTTTTAATTTTTTTTAAGATTTGACGTGAAACTTGACATTAACAGATAAACCCCCTAGCTCCAACAAACCCTAACTTAGAAACTAGTGCCCTAACTCAAGAATTTAAATATGGAAAATAGGCCGAGCCACCCCTAATTTGAAGCGTCTTTCAAGTTTCTATGCGACAGTAAAAAGAAACTAAAATTTACGCAACGGAACCAGGGTCTCTGGAAAAATTTCGTCGACGCAATATTGAAGAATGCCGCTAAATTACGCCATAGATCTTCCAAAATGTAAGGAAACGTTTAGAGCAGTCTTTGTATTATTGTATGGAAGTTGGTTGCGCACAATTTGAGCATTTATTGAACTAATAAAAATTTCTTCTGACGTTGAATTTTGATGTTTTAAATTTTTCTACACTTTTAAAATTTTTATAAACTTAAAAACAATCATGCACACACGTAGAGAATCAAGAGACCATTAAAATCAGGGTTACTCGACCACCTTACTATAATTTTTGTTTTTGTTCTGGGTTATTGGGGCTAGAAGGTTGACCTGACAAAATCAAATTTGACGCCAAAATGTGTCGTTCAAAAAGTCAAAAGTGGCGTGTTTTAGGATTTTTTCTAAACAACACCCCCTCCTTATGTAATCTAGAGGGTTGTTTTTTATGGGGACAAAAAAAATTAATAAAACTACTTTTGGCCTTGCTGTCGTATAGAGAATTAAAA
This sequence comes from Aquatica leii, assembly GCA_035610365.1. NCBI lineage: Eukaryota > Metazoa > Arthropoda > Insecta > Coleoptera > Lampyridae > Aquatica > Aquatica leii. The sequence goes on from CM069432.1 coordinate 109,496,310, forward strand.
GACCTTTTAAATGACAGGTCGTTTGACGCCCTTCTCTTGAATTAGGGGTTGCTAGATCTAGAGGGATGGTGTGTCAATTTCAAGTTTGATATTTAAAGTTGTCTCCTAAAAATCACGAATCGACCTGTCTGAGTGTTTTTTAATAACTTAGTCTCCCCACCTTAGTTAATCTAGAGGGTTGTTTTTAATAGAGACGAAAAAACATTGGAAAAAACTATTTTCAGCTATGTTGTTGCATAGAGAATTAAAAGACGCTTTAAATGAGGGGTCATTCGACCTCCTTCCCCTATTCAAATTCTTGAGTTAAGGGTTGCTGGAGCTAGGGGGTTGATGTGTCAATGTCAAGTTTGAAATTTAAAATTGTCTTTTAAAAATCAAGAATCGATCTGCCCGAGCGTTTTTTTAAGAACCTAGTCTCCCCACCTTAGTTAATCTAAAGGGTTGTTTTTAAAGAAGACGAAAAAGAATTGGATAAATCTATTTTTGGCCATGCTGTCGCATAGAGAATTTAAAGACGCTTTAAATGAAGAGTCATTCGAGTTCCTTTCCTTATTTAAATTTTTGAGTTAGGGGTTGTTGGAGCTACGGGGTTGATGTGTCAATGTCAAGTTTAATATCTCAAGTTATTTACTAAAAATCAAGAATCGACCTGTCAAAGCGTTTGTTAAAAAACTAGTGTCCCCCACTTTACTTAATCTAGAGGGTTGTTTTTTATAGGAACACAAAAAAATTCAATAAAACCACTTTCTGCCATGCTGTCCTCATAGAGAATTGCAGATGGTTTTAAATGAAGGTTCGATCAACCCCCTTCCCTTATTTAAATTCATAAGTTAGGGGTTGCTGGGTTCTGAGGGTTGATGTGTCAATGTCAAGATTGACATTTAAAGTTGTGTCCCAAAAGTGTCCTAAAGCAGAAGTGTTTTTTTTTCAAAAGCCCAATCTATATAAGCAGCATGATAGAAGTGAAATATCATATACATACAGTTTAATTAAAAACAAAATATTTACTAACTGGCACCTTAACTATTTAATTTATATGACAACAATGTTGGGTGTCATTTACTATTTTAAACATGTATTTTTATACAAATGGGTGCCATTTGCATAATACACGTCGATATGCCACAATGACATATATTATCAAAGAATTTATACACCCGGGTGTCTTTTATGCAATAGTCATGGTGGGTGCCACATAATTCAACACTTACGTATATATATATATATTTGTAGAGACGCTACTACGAGGATATTTTCATTTGTATCGCGTATAACTATGAAGCTATGCTTCAGACTACAAGGATATCCTCATAGTGTGCTGCTATTTCCTTATGAGTACGAGCTTACGATTAAGGCCACATCTAGCGGCGGTTGTGTAATACCATATATGTGTGGCAGATGTCGCTGCATATAAAATTTTAATAATTAATGTAATATGAACGGGGATTGTAGCAACCTCAACCATTTTCAGTTCTACATGGGAAAGTTTACTAGCAATAATATTTACGGCACGCTAGTAGGTAAATATGTATATACAAAACAATAAGGAAATTTGGAATAAAATATTTTTTTAGTCTTTTCGGAAAGGAGAAAAGTCGTATCTGCATTTTTCTGACTGTATGACTGAAACATTTGAAGTTGAAAAACACAACTCATGTATTTACATCACTTTATACCCACATATCACTTAATGCAGTTTTACAAAAAAATACCCTGCTACATGAAAATCATTTTTGCTCGAAAAAAATGCAAATATGACTGTGATTTGCACGCTAGTCGTTGTCTTTTATATTCTTCGTAATTTACGGTTGTTTTAGTTCCTATATTTTTTTTATTCGCACTTCTTAATTTGCGCTTCTTTTTTAATTTTTAACTCATTGTTTGGTTTTTCTTTTGTTTTTCTTGGTAAGGCGATACAAATAGCAATATCGTTTAGTTTATTTATAATATGTCGTCATGTAAATAAATAAAAACGTTAATCGTAAGTTGAGGGCCACAACTTAAAATTATGAAACGAAAAAAAAGTTCAATGAATCGAGTGCACGCCATCAAGCCGCGTGGTTTTGCTATGACCTTGCTCGGAGGATTCCTTGTAAAGCGATAAAGATTGCAAATGCTTAAATCATGCTGTGTCTACGTGTTTATATTCGTATTTACTTATGCATTTTATAATCATAATCATTTTTTTAATTAAAATTTATAAAAAACATAGTCAAATCTCGATAACCCGAATCTCAAGATGCACCAAAACAAACTTTTCGATTCGATTTTTTCATGCCAATAAATATGTAAGACGTAGGACAAGAACCGCAAATTTTGTAACAATTTAAAAAGTGCATTTTTGTAGTGTGAGATTATTTTATTATATATGTAAAAGTTATCTTCTCCAGTTGTAACGAAATTTATTCGGAGAACAATTTGACGGTCGTATGCATACCATTATAGTACCTACGTGCTGATTGTATAAACAATTTGATTATTCATAATTTTATTACCTCTGCTCTTTTAAAGGAAAAAGTAAAAAAAATAAATTAAACATATTTTTGTGTACTTACAATCATATGAACGTATTTATTGTATATAAAGACAAATTAATAATCAATAATTTTTTGTAATTCGCAATACAAATACTTTTCATGTAAAATAAGAAATCATGTTTAAGTTTACATCTTTTTAAATAAAATTGTTGGAATATTAAAAAGCAGGATGTCTTAAAATGATCAAAAATATTTTTATTTCGACATTGCTAATTCATCACATAGTGCTGTTTATCTTAAGTTTGTTACTGCTTATCTTGTGTCATAAACATAATCTGACTAGAAAGAAATGTTAGCAAATTACCAAGTGTTAAACAGAGATATGCAAACTAAATGAAAATAAATTTACAGAGGTACTTAGTTATGATTTCGTTTGACGATAATAATTTAGGATGAAGGTGAAACCGCCTATAAAAATGCATTATTGCCGTACCGTACTTTTTGAAATCACTTGCAGATAAGCTCGTATATATACTGTGTTTCAATATTTGAATCCAATTTTAAGAAAATAATCAATCGAAAAGTAATTCTCGTTTTAATTAAATTTTTCCGTCAAAAGTTTTTATATTACCACCAAAAAAATCGGGACCTCTAACAAGGGGAGCTCAGGTGACATTACTTTTGCTCGTTGCATTGTATATTCTTTGTAATTTAAGTTTGTTTTATTTCCTATATAATTTTTTCATTTCTACTGTTTAATTTACACTTCTTTTTTAACTTCTTGAGTAATCGCTGTTTTTTTAGACAAAAAAGTACAAATAGCAACATAATTTAGTTTCCTTATAATATGTCGTCATATAAATAAATAAAAACAATAATCGTAAGTTGAGCGAATGTTAAAATTAGGTAAAGAAAAAAAGTTCAATGAATCAAGTGCACGCTACCAAGCCGCGTGATTTTGCTTCGAAAAAGTCAGCAAACCGGGATTACCAGTGGTGAATTTACGCTTAGGCCCGTGAACCCGGGCCTAGGACGACAAAACTCTAGTGATGCTTCGCTATGGAACAGATTTCATCGTTGTAAACATAATGTAGTAATATATATAAATACAAAATGATTTTAAATATTCCAGGAATGTTTACAATGGTAGAAGGTTTTGTTACAAACATTTATTTTAGGTTAGGTTAATTTATTCAGATACTAAAAAACCTGTATTATGTGCTCTATGTTTATTATTCGGCAAAAATAGAGAAATCAAATGTTTTCACTGGTGAACGTCTCGTGACTAGAAAGACTCAAAAATACGCATCGAAAGTCATAAAAATTCTGATTTGCATAAAACTAATGTTAGTCATTTTAAACTCAAACACGTGCTGATAAACTTATGATACAACAGCTTGTTGAAGAAATTTTGTGTTGGAAAAAAATACTGCCATCCCAAACACATTCAGAAAAAATTACTCATGACGGTAATTTTTTAGAAATTATAGATTTTCTTGCTGAATTTCGGTCCATCCTTACCTAAACATTTAAAATATTAAGTGCACTCTGGAAGTGTAATAAAGTATTACAACAAATTTCTACTGAAGTTAAAAACGTTAAGTATTTTGGTTACCATTGTTATTAGGTATATACGTAAAAATGGTGAAATAGTAGAGAGGTTTTAAATTATACCAAATAGTGTGTAATGATCCCAACCCACCCCAGAATACTATGAATCGAATTGACTCTCCCTGTAACTGGACCACAACGAAATTAAACCCGCGTAATTCAAAATTACATCGATAATTTCATACTCTAACTTACCTACATTGTGTATCAAGAAAATACGTACGATATACTGTGTTACTCTCGATATTAACGGGATCAGGTTTTCAGTTTAGGTAGAAATAAAACCCAAAATTGCGGTACCACATAATAATAGTAACTTTATTAGTTGCACCACAAAAAAAACGTGTCGACCGTCCTCTGACGGCCAGCATTCACTAGGCTTAAGACAGAGAAAAGAATGCTTTAGAAAAACTCTGTCGGCCGAAATTTAGCAGCGCGCAACTTGATTAATTGTACTGTTTCAACAACACGAATACAGTAATGCGTGGTTAGATCACAAATACATCATTGCTAATCCTATGTAACTGAGCAGCGACGCACAGATATAATCAGGGTTATTTAATAACGTTATAATTTATTATTTAATCTAGGATAACGTTCAAACTTCATGTTATCGAATATTGCGGATCTACTTTTGAAGGCACTACTTCGAGTGACGCTTCCAAAGCCGCCATAATAAGGAATAGAGTAAAGAAGATCATATGATTAGCAATATGCTATGATCCACCCAACGCAGTATAATTCATAAAAGATTGACGTCATTAAATACCATCATACAGTTCAGCCAATCAAGCAACAGGTGTCAATCATCTCTTGCCAAACAGTTCTAAAAGAATCGTTGCAACAGGTAAAATCAATTAAACCAACCAACAGGGCGCAAATAAGGTATGAAATAAACCTAGCTTGCATGAAATTACTACTGACCCACATCATTACCACACTCACTGGCACACCTCCATTATCAACAGTATACAAAACCAAAGAACGTTAATAGAGTCGGAGTCCTCTCCGAAGGGGGAACAATTCGCCTGGAAGTACGGATCCCTTGTTCCTTATGTTGCTAGATAGCGTACCCTCGATAATGACATCGTACATATATCGAGAAGAACACCCACGGAGAAAATGTTAATTAAGCATAGTCCACCAAGGCATTTCATACTACGGCCAGTAATAATATCACACACTGAACAAGAAATGACGCTCAATGTAATAACCACAGCGTGGTATAGCTTACTTTGAAATTACCTGATATAATCTAATTAATTCAAATACAAAAACCTCTCTAGATGAGCTAAAGACAATTTAAAACAAGTTCCGAGTACCTCTCGTAATTACCTAAATCCAAAAGTACAGCATTACCTCAAGAGCCAACATGTACATATAATTACACAGATATATCAATCGAGATCTATTATTGGTCTCATGGGTTATAATTGCATATCCTAGGCCAAACTACAAAGCACACAACTCTACCCAAATAATACATTCGAAGTAACCCTTCGAAACCAATAACAGATCAAAAGTCCACGTATGAACACCCGATCATTGTAAATGGGTCATGTTGTCTAAACCAATTGTTACTACGCCCCCATAAGCTGCGAGCATGCCAAAGATCATAACTCATTTATAATATGAACACAAATCAAACGACAAAAGGTACCCCATTGAAACAATACTGTACCCACACAGAAAACATATTCAAGAAAGGCTTAAACAGCTCGGAACAAGTTATTCGTCTTAAATAAATTACCTTATTAATCACTGAGATAACATATAACACAGTTTGAAATAAGCAAACTAAATACGCAATTACGCACTACGCATTAAGTGAACAAAGAAAAATATCACAGACAAAAGAATTGCGTCACAACGGCTCACATCGGCCTTTACAAAAACATCCACAATAAAATAAATATAAAACATTACCTGACGTCGATGTAAAACTAAAATAATTAATTCCGTAATAATCTAATAATATTCGTAATATCTACACTGATATCAACTACGCGCTCTTTTTTTTCCTTCCTTTTTTTTTCCTAGATGGCGCTATTTTTTTCAATATACATGATGCGGCACAATTATTATAAAAATTGTAAAACTAGAAAGTTCTTCAAAAGCGATTCATTACTAGTGGTCATAAAGCTAAAGACATTGAGAACGCTATTTGAAATGCTTTTTAAAGAAATGGTCTTGAGATAAAGCACTCTTGTGGTCAATCTTATGACAATGCTAGCAATATGTCAGGTGTATATGCAGGACTTTAGACACGAATTAAAACAATTAATTCTTAGACAGATTACGTTCCTTGCGCTGCACATTTCTTAAATTTACTAAAGACTTGTGTAGCTGAATCGGTATCTGACGCAGCTAATGTTTTTTAGTACTTTGCAAACTAATATAATTTTTTCACTATATCTACACATCGTTGGGAGATTTTGATGTAACGTACAAGTCTAAAAGTTAAGGGTTTTTTATAAATTGTTGGTCTGCTTAAAATGATGCATTTTATGCTTTAGAAAAAGAGTGGGCTTTATTCCAGAAAATACAGGAAAAAAATCCAATATCTGAAGTTGTTGGACTGCAAAAAACATTTCGAAACAGCAATTTTAGTCATTGTTTGAAAAGTAATTTTAGATTGTTTCAATGCTGCTAGTAAGAAACAAGTTGATTTATCATAGTTGTCCAAGAGACTTGTTTTCTTCAAAGATATAAAAGATAAACAATTTTTTCAATAGGAAGCAAAATAGAAAGAAAAAATCGTAACACTAGCCTCTGCAGTTACGAATATTTAATTTTCAATGAATTAAGCAATTCTGTACAAGTTTCCAAAGAGTTCTGCGGCGGTCAAAGATGTATTGTAGAAACTGAGAAAATATTCTTTCCAATCTGGAGTTATTCGAATGCTGAATGAAATCTGCTTAGAATTACTACAATTTGTGGTTTCATATCTATTATCATTGAAAAAAAAGGATTGATGCCGCATTTCTTCTAAAATTTCATTTAGAACAAAAAATGTCATGTTCAAAATTTCATTGGCTACTTCCTCTAAAAGCCATTTAAACACCTCTTTGTTTTTCATCTATTCTTTGAGTGCTGGCTTACCATTTGCTTAAAGGTTTAAAAACATTGGAAACTTCTTCTTCATGGTCACAAATTGCCAACCCTTGACTCGTCAAATATTGAAGTAAAGAAATTATGCACGTAGAGCTCACGTGTTTCTTGTGATTACATATACATATATTGTTATATCGGAACAAAGCGCTAAAGTGAAATAATTTCAGAAATATATAGTATTGCCGTTCATCTGTTTTTATCGATGTTTGTCTTTGCATTTTTTTAAGTTTTTTGATTTTTTGCGTTTTTCTAATTTGTCTTTTTTCTAGATTGTTGACTTTGATATTCTGTAATTTTATAACTATGCTTTTTACTTTGTCATTAAGTATTTTTTTTTGATCTACTGTATTAATTTTTTCTATTAATTATTTTCTTAGTTATTTTTCTAATGAAATTAACAAATCAGACAAAACCATTAATTTAGTTCTTTTTGAAACGCATACATTCTACTTTCTAGATATGCCTAGATTAACTTTTACCTTACTGGTTCTGAAGTAACTGTTAACATGTACATATGTACTACAGACATTTAAATGAATGTATACTCTTTTTTTTGACAGAACAGTGTAGGGTCGGCAGGTTTTGGATTTGTCAGTAAGTACCAAAAAAGTTATTTATGTATCTATTCATAAATATCAATAAAGGTAAACAGTTGGTTGTCAATAACGCACGTTAAATGTATGACGTTCACTTTTTTTATCAGTTGAAATAAATGGAAGCAACACTTTATAGTTATCCTTTAATAATTTAAAAGACGTACTTTATGCGAACACACCACACCGCCTTATTAAGCAAAACGGAGTTAATTCTTTTGGGTGAACTGGGGTATCGAATTCATTCACTACTCTGTCTTTTTGGAATTTTTCAAAGCAAACCAAACATTTAGGAGATTTTCTCTTTTATGTAATCAACTCTCTGATATTTCTTAAAAAATCTCGTACTTGTGGCGATGTTTACATCTTGTGCAACAAGATTTTAAACTGTGTGTTAAACAATGTACAAACACTGCTCTTGGTTCTAGACTTCAATTTTTTTCAATCCGCTCCAGTGCTAACGTTGTTAGCAACATCGTAACACTAGCCTCTGCAGTTACGAATATTTAACTTTCAATGAATTAAGCAATTCTGTACAAGTTTCCAAAGAGTTCTGCGGCGGTCAAAGATGTATTGTAGAAACTGAGAAAATATTCTTTCCAATCTGGAGTTATTCGAATGCTGAATGAAATCTGCTTAGAATTACTACAATCTGTGGTTTCATCTATTATCATTGAAAAAAAAGGATTGATGCCGCATTTCTTCTAAAATTTCATTCAGAACAAAAAATGTCATGTCCAAAATTTCATTGGCTACTTCCTCTAAAAGCCATTTAAACACCTCTTTGTTTTTCATCTATTCTTTGAGTGTTGGCTTACCATTTGCTTAAAGGTTTAAAAACATTGGAAACTTCTTCTTCATGGTCACAAATTGCCAACCCTTGACTCGTCAAATATTAAAGTAAAGAAATTATGCACGTAGAGCTCACGTGTTTCTTGTGTTTCTTTAGTTTTTTTTTGTATTCAAACTTGCAAAAACATTAGTACCTTTCTTCACTACCGCTAGTAACTGCACTGAATTTATATGCAATTGTGAACGTCGTGGGTAGAAAACTGTTTAAGAGCTTTGAACCAGTTGGCGGAACCATTTTGTTCTGATATACATATTACATATTATATAAATCTGAGTCGACTCATTTAGGTAACTTCTATGAGTGTATTGGCTTTAATGCAACAATGTACTTGCCACCCCTGGAACAGTGACCAAAGTGTCAACCATAAGTACATAATTTCCAAATCTAAATGTGTCAGAATAATTTCGAGTCAAAACTATCGTTAATTAAACTAAACCCGTAGAGATAATTAAACTGTTTTTTTTTCACAAAACTTTCTCACGACATATATAAACTGTCAAAATGATTGATTTTTTTGTTTAACAGCTAGTGCCGTATCAATTTGACATTTCTTTGCAGAGATTCATAAATCGTACGAATAGAAAATTATTGTCTTAATCTGCCAACTGCAACTCATTTAAAATCTCTAAAAAAACTTGATTCAAACGTACAACCCAGATTCTAGTTTACAATTTTTTTCATGTCTTTTAAGAAGATTATAGCTTGTTTGCATTCCGTCTTTATTAATACATGTATAGTAACGTTCTTATGGAGTGCAAATTCTATTTGCTCTGGCACATTATAGTGTCCAGGCTTTTGTTTAGACAAAAGATGGTAAAATTTTTAATTTGGTTATGTTTGTTTAAAGAATCCTCAACAAGAAGCAATAGCAGTGCGTGTACAAGTTTTTAATAAAAGTAAAAAAAAGCAACATTCCCTTCACATTTTTAACAGATTCAATAAACATGTAAAATTGTGGATGTATTTGGGAAACCTACAATATTCTTTAACTTTAGCTTACAATCTGTTGTATTTTTCACAAACATACTGCATTAGGTCAATGTTGTAAATTGTGTAATTTTTTTTGTAATCAATTATTTTATTTTCTTTAAATTTGGCAAGTTTTTAACAATGAATTTACAGTACAGCGGGGCCCTAACACTATCTTTACATGTAAAAAACAGTTAACTTCTTTAGCTTTCAGTTTGCTATTATTTTATTCTTCAGTTTATTAAAAACATAAATTTTATGATTTAGATTTCAAATTCACATTTCACATAGAATATAAAGTATTTTTCATTTTTGATTGATAAAAGTTATAAATACTCTATAACTAAAAAATTAAGTGTCTTGGCAGTTTTAGCAACCGACGAACGTGGGAAACAAAGTGTTTTGTTTTATATCAACGTAACTTCAAAATGTTTATGTTTACAAATGATTCAGAAGCAGGACGTATATAAACAAACAAAACACGTTTGCATCTTTTGCATAAAGATAACTAAAGGTTGAATGTCTCATATGATTAGTAAATGTTGTTACATTAGCACAAAAATCTATTACTGATTTGAGATTTACAATAAGAATACTTATATGCATAAGTAAATTACTAGATTTCCATTGATGCGTTTTTTAATCTGTCTTTAAGACAATATTCAATGCATTTTAGTTTGAGTGTCTCTTTTAGGCTAGCGTGTAAATATGTTTATGATTCAAGATAAGCAGTAATTAAACAGTCAACACAAATGTTAAAGAAATTCTAAGAAAGGCTAGTCGTACTCTGGAAAACTTCCACAAATTTTTAACCACACCTAATATTGTATAAACTTGTGTTTTCTTAGCAAAATCAAATTACGACGTTTACTACCTTTATACCTAGCTTACTACGGTTGTGTTTTTGTTAATTAGTTGTTCGAATTAGTGGTTTTGAAATTGTTCATACAATTAGCACGTAGGACTATGATGTACGCATACGGCCAGCAAATTATTCTTCGAATTAATCTCTATACAGATGGTTAAAAATACTTTAACTTGTGTAATAAAATCATCGCACACTACAAAAAATACATTTTTCACATCATTACAAAATTTACAGTTCTTATATAATTCTTACATATTTATTGGCATGAAAAAGTCCAATTTTCGATAAGTCGAATTGCTTTAGCTACATCTTGAGATCCGAGTTTGACTATATTTATTTAGAATTAAAAAAAGTCAAATTTAAAAGTTTGTCTAGTTTTCTGTAAAACTTAATTGTAATACAAAAAAAGAGTAATGTGTTGGATTACATTATTTATAAATTACTATGAGGTAAGGATATAAATTCCTCCAAAAAACTAAATCAAAAATATTAAAACATTTTGGCTATGTCGCTAACGCGTCGTACGAATTTTATTCTATACAGAGCGTAATCGAAAAAACTTTGATGGAACGTTCTTCTAGTGGTTTTGATTCAGAGAAATATTATATATAATATATACCTCTATCTCGATTGCTAATAAAGGTACAGGGCGTTAAAGCTTACAAGTAAAATTTTTCTTCCATAAAAAAGCTTGGTTTCAAACAAAATTTTCTGTTTGCCCTCCTCGCTAAGGACAGTTTTATAAGGATATTTTCGATTTTGGGCGAAACCAATGGCTTGCAATTCGGTTACGTCCTAATTACTTTGAAGAAAAAAGTTTTTCACTATAATGTAAAAAAATTGTATACAAAAGCTTTTGCAAATTTCTTTTCTTTTCTAATTCTCCTGTGATTCGTGAGCTTGAGGCAGTTTCCTCCAACTGCTCCACGGTAGCTACGATACTGTGTCCACGTGCTTTATATTCGGGGATAATATAACTATCGGTATGATAATCATAAATGATAGCCTGATGATGTTTATGACTGTGATACTTTTATAATTAAATTATAAATACCATTTAATATAGATTGGCCTGATGAAGTTGGCGCAATAGTTGACAAAACGTAGCCAGAACAATCGATTTGTTTTATTTCTGACTGGTGCCTACCTTCCACATCGAATGATCTATTTAATATAGAAATACACCGTCAAATGATAAGTTTTTTGGAGGAATTTATATCCTTACCTCATAGTAATTTATAAATAATGTAATCCAACACATTACTCTTTTTTTGTATTACAATTAAGTTTTACAGAAAACTAGACAAACTTTTAAATTTGACTTTTTTTAATTCTAAATAAATATAGTCAAACTCGGATCTCAAGATGTAGCTAAAGCAATTCGACTTATCGAAAATTGGACTTTTTCATGCCAATAAATATGTAAGAATTATATAAGAACTGTAAATTTTGTAATGATGTGAAAAATGTATTTTTTGTAGTGTGCGATGATTTTATTACACAAGTTAAAGTATTTTTAACCATCTGTATAGAGATTAATTCGAAGAATAATTTGCTGGCCGTATGCGTACATCATAGTCCTACGTGCTAATTGTATGAACAATTTCAAAAACCACTAATTCGAACAACTAATTAACAAAAAACACAACCGTAGTAAGCTAGGTATAAAGGTAGTAAACGTCGTAATTTGATTTTTGCTAAGAAAACACAAGTTTATACAATATTAGGTGTGGTTAAAAATTTGTGGAAGTTTTCCAGAGTACGACTAGCCTTTCTTAGAATTTCTTTAACATTTGTGTTGACTGTTTAATTACTGCTTATCTTGAATCATAAACATATTTACACGCTAGCCTAAAAAGAGACACTCAAACTAAAATGCATTGAATATTGTCTTAAAGACAGATTAAAAAAACGCATCAATGGAAATCTAGTAATTTACTTATGCATATAAGTATTCTTATTGTAAATCTCAAATCAGTAATAGATTTTTGTGCTAATGTAACAACATTTACTAATCATATGAGACATTCAACCTTTAGTTATCTTTATGCAAAAGATGCAAACGTGTTTTGTTTGTTTATATACGTCCTGCTTCTGAATCATTTGTAAACATAAACATTTTGAAGTTACGTTGATATAAAACAAAACACTTTGTTTCCCACGTTCGTCGGTTGCTAAAACTGCCAAGACACTTAATTTTTTAGTTATAGAGTATTTATAACTTTTATCAATCAAAAATGAAAAATACTTTATATTCTATGTGAAATGTGAATTTGAAATCTAAATCATAAAATTTATGTTTTTAATAAACTGATGAATAAAATAATAGCAAACTGAAAGCTAAAGAAGTTAACTGTTTTTTACATGTAAAGATAGTGTTAGGGCCCCGCTGTACTGTAAATTCATTGTTAAAAACTTGCCAAATTTAAAGAAAATAAAATAATTGATTACAAAAAAAATTACACAATTTACAACATTGACCTTATGCAGTATGTTTGTGAAAAATACAACAGATTGTAAGCTAAAGTTAAAGAATATTGTAGGTTTCCCAAATACATCCACAATTTTACATGTTTATTGAATCTGTTAAAAATGTGAAGGGAATGTTGCTTTTTTTTACTTTTATTAAAAACTTGTACACGCACTGCTATTGCTTCTTGTTGAGGATTCTTTAAACAAACATAACCAAATTAAAAATTTTACCATCTTTTGTCTAAACAAAAGCCTGGACACTATAATGTGCCAGAGCAAATAGAATTTGCACTCCATAAGAACGTTACTATACATGTATTAATAAAGACGGAATGCAAACAAGCTATAATCTTCTTAAAAGACATGAAAAAATTGTAAACTAGAATCTGGGTTGTACGATTGAATCAAGTTTTTTTAGAGATTTTAAATGAGTTGCAGTTGGCAGATTAAACAATAATTTTCTATTCGTACGATTTATGAATCTCTGCAAAGAAATGTCAAATTGATACGGCACTAGCTGTTAAACAAAAAAATCAATCATTTTGACAGTTTATATATGTCGTGAGAAAGTTTTGTGGGAGAAAACAGTGTAATTATCTCTACGGGTTTAGTTTAATTAACGATAGTTTTGACTCGAAATTATTCTGACACATTTAGATTTGGAAATTATGTACTTATGGTTGACACTTTGGTCACTGTTCCAGGGGTGGCAAGTACATTGTTGCATTAAAGCCAATACACTCATAGAAGTTACCTAAATGAGTCGACTCAGATTTATATAATATGTAATATGTATATCAGAACAAAATGGTTCCGCCAACTGGTTCAAAGCTCTTAAACAGTTTTCTACCCACGACGTTCACAATTGCATATAAATTCAGTGCAGTTACTAGCGGTAGTGAAGAAAGGTACTAATGTTTTTGCAAGTTTGAATACAAAAAAAAAACTAAAGAAACACAAGAAACACGTGAGCTCTACGTGCATAATTTCTTTACTTTAATATTTGACGAGTCAAGGGTTGGCAATTTGTGACCATGAAGAAGAAGTTTCCAATGTTTTTAAACCTTTAAGCAAATGGTAAGCCAACACTCAAAGAATAGATGAAAAACAAAGAGGTGTTTAAATGGCTTTTAGAGGAAGTAGCCAATGAAATTTTGGACATGACATTTTTGTTCTGAATGAAATTTTAGAAGAAATGCGGCATCAATCCTTTTTTTTCAATGATAATAGATGAAACCACAGATTGTAGTAATTCTAAGCAGATTTCATTCAGCATTCGAATAACTCCAGATTGGAAAGAATATTTTCTCAGTTTCTACAATACATCTTTGACCGCCGCAGAACTCTTTGGAAACTTGTACAGAATTGCTTAATTCATTGAAAGTTAAATATTCGTAACTGCAGAGGCTAGTGTTACGATGTTGCTAACAACGTTAGCACTGGAGCGGATTGAAAAAAATTGAAGTCTAGAACCAAGAGCAGTGTTTGTACATTGTTTAACACACAGTTTAAAATCTTGTTGCACAAGATGTAAACATCGCCACAAGTACGAGATTTTTTAAGAAATATCAGAGAGTTGATTACATAAAAGAGAAAATCTCCTAAATGTTTGGTTTGCTTTGAAAAATTCCAAAAAGACAGAGTAGTGAATGAATTCGATACCCCAGTTCACCCAAAAGAATTAACTCCGTTTTGCTTAATAAAGTACGTCTTTTAAATTATTAAAGGATAACTATAAAGTGTTGCTTCCATTTATTTCAACTGATAAAAAAAGTGAACGTCATACATTTAACGTGCGTTATTGACAACCAACTGTTTACCTTTATTGATATTTATGAATAGATACATAAATAACTTTTTTGGTACTTACTGACAAATCCAAAACCTGCCGACACTACACTGTTCTGTCAAAAAAAAACAGTATACATTCATTTAAATGTTTGTAGTACATATGTACATGTTAACAGTTACTTCAGAACCAGTAAGGTAAAAATTAATCTAGGCATATCTAGAAAGTAGAATGTATGCGTTTCAAAAAGAACTAAATTAATGATTTTGTCTGATTTGTTAATTTCATTAGAAAAATAACTAAGAAAATAATTAATAGAAAAAATTAATACAGTAGATCAAAAAAAAATACTTAATGACAAAGTAAAAAGCATAGTTATAAAATTACAGAATATCAAAGTCAACAATCTAGAAAAAAGACAAATTAGAAAAACGCAAAAAATCAAAAAACTTAAAAAACTGCAAAGACAAACATCGATGAAAACAGATGAACGGCAATACTATATATTTCTGAAATTATTTCACTTTAGCGCTTTGTTCCGATATAACAATATATGTGTATGTAATCACAAGGTAGTTATGTAATTTAATTATTTCCAATTTGTAAATATCCTTTAGAGAAAAGAAACAAGTGCGCAGCAAAGATCAGTGGATTTTTGTATAACGTAACTCAACCAAGCAATAAAAAGGTAATAAGGCTATTTCTACTGCGTTTCTCTTATCAAAAAAATCTGTAGAGCTTATTGGAGTATCTAAAACATGTAACATTACTAGAAACCATTTTTGATCAGCACATAGCATGGAACACACTTGAATCAGCAATAAATTGAAAAATGCTTGAATAAGCTTTTTTGCACCAGTGATAAAATGAAAGGCAATGTTCCTCTAAGCGTAATCAGGAAACAATTACGATTAGTTACTATTATCAGTGCATTATTAAATGTTAATTTACTGAAGATAGTAAATTCTGCAGGTATAAATAGGATTTTAAAGTCGTAATACGATTTAGAGTTATCAAGCATGCAACCAATATACAAATAAAGTTGAAAGTGCAAGATGCGTAAAAAGCAGTAGTAGAAATAAGAAAACATAATTAACACTAATCAGTTTCTCTTGATTCAGGAACTATAATATTCAAATTTGGTAAAGATTGGTCCAAAATTGTGGATTTTAGTTACTTTAGGTAGTACCTTACGAGAAGCTAAATAAGTTTATTATTACAATTTGAAAAAAAAATCGAAATCATGAGAACGATAAAGAACAAAACGGTGTCTAACTATGTATCAAATTACAGCTTGTGATGGCGTGTAACCAAAATAAAAACCCACAAAGTCAAAAATTCGAGGTTTGCTTCAATCTGCGCTTAAAACAGAATGGAATTTATTATGTTTATTGCAACTGTACAAAAACTCTGAAATCCGTAGCTAAAAAAATAGACAATCAACAGGTATAAGTAAAGTTTTGATGTACTGTACTCTGTTTTCGAATAACCAAGCTTGAAATCGGTAATACGGTAAGACATCTAAAGTGCCAGATAGGTATAATAAAGCGTGGTAGAGATAAGAAAACGCAGTTAACACCAATAAATCATTTTTCATTAAATACCGTAAATTCCAAGTTTGATAAAGATTGGTAAACAATTGTAGATTTTAGTCACTTTACGTAAAGAAAATTCAATTTTATATTCATCTATGATACTACTTGGGCAAAAGCTAAATATTTACGCTTGAAAAAAATCGAAATCGTGGGAAACGATAGAGAACAAAACGGTGTCTCTAATTATTTTTAAAATTGCAGTTTGTGATGGCGTGTAACCAAAATTAGAACCCACAAAGTCAAAACTTCGATTTTCGCTAAATTCGGTTGCTTCGAGCTGCGCTTAAAGCCTAATGGTATTTATAATTTTTATTGGAATTGTACAAAAACTATAAAATCTGTAGATAAAAGGATAGACAATCAACAGGTTTAAGTAACATTTTGATGTAGTACTCTGTTTTCGAATAATCAAGCTTGAAATCGGTAATACGGTAAGACATCTAAAGTGCCAGATAGATAAAATGAAGCGTGGTAGAGATAAGAAAACGCAGTTAACACTAATAAATTATTTTTCATTAAATACCGTAAATTCCAAATTTGTTAAAGATTGGTAAACAATTGTAGATTTTAGTCACTTTACGTAAAGAAAATGCAATTTTATATTCATCTATGATACTACTTGGGCAAAAGCTAAATAAATCTATTATTTACGCTTGAAAAAAATCCAAATCGTGGGAAACGATAGAGAACAAAACGGTGTCTCTAATTATCTTTACAATTGTAGTTTGTGATGGCGTGTAACCAAAATAAAAACCCACAAAGTCAAAAATTCGAGGTTTGCTTCAATCTGCGCTTAAAACAGAATGGAATTTATTATGTTTATTGCAACTGTACAAAAACTCTGAAATCCGTAGCTAAAAAAATAGACAATCAACAGGTATAAGTAAAGTTTTGATGTACTGTACTCTGTTTTCGAATAACCAAGCTTGAAATCGGTAATACGGTAAGACATCTAAAGTGCCAGATAGGTATAATAAAGCGTGGTAGAGATAAGAAAACGCAGTTAACACCAATAAATCATTTTTCATTAAATACCGTAAATTCCAAGTTTGATAAAGATTGGTAAACAATTGTAGATTTTAGTCACTTTACGTAAAGAAAATTCAATTTTATATTCATCTATGATACTACTTGGGCAAAAGCTAAATATTTACGCTTGAAAAAAATCGAAATCGTGGGAAACGATAGAGAACAAAACGGTGTCTCTAATTATTTTTAAAATTGCAGTTTGTGATGGCGTGTAACCAAAATTAGAACCCACAAAGTCAAAACTTCGATTTTCGCTAAATTCGGTTGCTTCGAGCTGCGCTTAAAGCCTAATGGTATTTATAATTTTTATTGGAATTGTACAAAACTATAACATCTGTAGATAAAAGGATAGACAATCAACAGGTTTAAGTAACATTTTGATGTAGTACTCTGTTTTCGAATAATCAAGCTTGAAATCGGTAATACGGTAAGACATCTAAAGTGCCAGATAGATAAAATGAAGCGTGGTAGAGATAAGAAAACGCAGTTAACACTAATAAATTATTTTTCATTAAATACCGTAAATTCCAAATTTGTTAAAGATTGGTAAACAATTGTAGATTTTAGTCACTTTACGTAAAGAAAATGCAATTTTATATTCATCTATGATACTACTTGGGCAAAAGCTAAATAAATCTATTATTTACGCTTGAAAAAAATCCAAATCGTGGGAAACGATAGAGAACAAAACGGTGTCTCTAATTATCTTTACAATTGTAGTTTGTGATGGCGTGTAACCAAAATTAGAACCCACAAAGTCAAAACTTTGATTTTCGCTAACTCCGGTGGGTTCGAGCTGCGCTTAAAGCATAATGGTATTTATAATTTTTATTGGAATTGTACAAAAACTCTAAAATCCGTAGATAAAAGAATAGACAATCAGCAGGTATAAGTAAAATTTCGATGTAGTTTTTTAATAATTAACCTTGAAATCGGTAATACGGTAAGTGGTCGAAAGTGCCAGATAGGTAAAATGAAACGTGGTAGAGATAAGAAAACGCGGTTAACACCAATCGATTATGTTGCATTAAAAATACCATACTTTCCAAACTTGGTAAATGTTGATACAAAATTGTAGATTTTAGTCACTTTAGGTCAAGAAAATTTAATATATCTTGGCTGGGGCAAAAACTAATTAATATTATTTAAGCTTGAGAAAAATCGAAATCATGAGAAACGATAGAGAACAAAACGGTGTCTCTAATTATGCATAAAATTACAGTTTGTGACGGCGGTTTGGTAAAGGTTGGTAAAAAATTGTAGATTTTAGTCACTTAACCTAAAGAAAATTCAATTCAATCAATACGGTAAGGTGTCCAAACTAACAAAATTTAAAGATGGTAGGTAATATTTTGTACGAAACTGAAATCGTTGTAACTTTAGAGGCCTTATGATGACCATTTCGGTCGAATCATGTTGGCAAATATTAATAAATAAAATAAATATAGGAATAGCGTAAATAAAATTATCTATAATTATTCATTTTAAACTAAACTATAGAAAGTATTTTTAGGTATTTAAATACGAAATTCGTTGCAGAAAACCTAAATTTAATCGGTTAAGAAATGTCGAAAAATTGTTTCTAAAATTTACATGTTGTGAAATGAAGTTTAAAGCATCTGTTTTTTAATTGTAATCTATAAAAAAAACAAATAATCTTTGTTTAACCAAATCTACAGTTACGTGCTTTTATCTTTAAACGATCTAATTGTCTACTTCTTAATTCACGTATTATCATTCCGAGAATACTAGTGATAAATAATAGTAGTAGTAATAACAATAACGTACAAAAAAGGACCGACAGTATCAGATCTAATATAAACAAGGGTATTACGTTTGTTATTGCAGTGGCAATGCTTTAATTATCTTTGGCAACGCTAGTTCTCATATTAGTGGACCAGTTTGCATACCAAGAATGATTTTTTATTAACCTTGAAGAAATTGACAAAAAATACTTTATAATGTACATGTGTAAGTATTCAAAAAAGAGTAAAATAGTTTAAGGACTTCTACTACCTGTTAAGTTATACTGAGAAGTGTTAATAAACATTTGACACAAAACATCTGTTTCTAACAAAATGTTTAATTTTGTGTACAATAGCTCAAGTTACCGTTTGCCCATTTAAAGTAAATGCAAAAGAAACAGTAGAATATTATCATGGTTAAAAAAGTGATGCTTAGTTCCCGTTATAAATATAAAACTGTGATGAGTAAAAGTAATTGATAAATATGTTAATTTATAGATACGTAAAGTATTTATGATTGAAAAAATTATGGCATATTTGCAAACTTTTGCTTCTATTAACAAAACATTTCTTTAGAAATTGAGAGGTTAGTTTACTCATACACTGATGTCTAACCGCAACTATGATCTTATATAAGTATTTGTTTCATCGCTACTAAGAGATTATTTCTAGTAAGGTATATAACCGGTACTAGGAGGCTATATAAAATTTACCGACAGTAGGTATCTAAAGTATCGGGATGAGCGGCCATATTGTAAGCGCTTAGTAACGGCGGTACAAATATATATATATATATATATATCCGTCTATCAACGTGGCGTCCAGCCACTACAAAATCATCATCAATTTGGCGTCCATGGTAAATTGGCGTCCGTATATGGACGCCACTTTGGATTCCCTTATAAAAGTGTTGCGGTAGACCCCTACTACCTACAGACAAAGATTTGGAGGGACGCCAAAAAACGTAAACGTGTCAGAAAATTGAATAATTTAGTTCAAAAAATTTTCACTACGAGCGCTACTGTCACCATACATAATTGTATATTGTACGAATATATTTTTTTAAATACCTTTCCGTATCAATATGGCGACCTCGATGTGGCAACGTAGCAGGATGCCATGTTGATATAAAAATGAATATGTATAATTAAATATTACGTTATAGACGCCAGGGCCAGATTAATAATTAGGTCATATGCATTATTCCAGTTTATCTTTCTAGTTTATAACAAACATTAATGTAGTTTTTACAAGTAATTACCAAGACTTAAACTACAGTAAAACGTCCGAAACGACGAAGCCTTTCAAAATCAAAGTCAATATTACATATGCTAATTTACTCTAAGTGGTTTTTGATTATAATTAATATAAAGGGTTAATTCTAATTTCTCATACAATTTTAAACATTCTGTAACAAAAAAAAAAGAACAATAGGTGTTCTTTTTATACATGACCAAGAAAATGTATTAAAAGAACCTGTTTGCAACTTATGCATATAGCTGCTTTGCGTAATTTTATCATATTATACTTTAATTTTATCGGTGATATGATTAATTACGTAATTATACTTTTTTATTTTTGTTGTACTAGCGTTTCTTCTAAAGTAATTAAAATGCCTTGTTTTATATAAGAAGTAACATTGTCAAGTGTTAACAAATTTTTATTTAACTTCTACAAATTCTTTAAAACTACTGTATACACTACTTGGTATAAAAGAATTGGGAAATAGTGTCACATTGCGACTCTCATATTGAATTGATTAGGAATGTATAATTACTTTATGTTGTATTTTACGTTTTTCTTTTTGAGTTAGCTATCGAATAACCGAGAAAAACGTGTATTTAGTTGTACAAAATACGTTTCCGACCATCGTAAGGTCGTCGGAATACGCATTCTGTTCACTTGCTGTTCGGTAGACGATGCAAGTTATATTTTTGTCAAAAATGTATTTTAATAAAAAATTGCATATTTATAGTATACGATATAGATGTAGTGTTTTTTACTAAAAAAAAATTAATTACGATTTCTTAATCAAAAGTCACAATTTGTTTTAATTTTTTTATATGAACATTATTATTACTAAGTTATAAGCGCCTTTACAGTACAGATGTGTCAATGTTGCTAATGTTGCTAATGTTGCGCCTTTACAGTACAGATGTGTCAATGTTGCTAATATTTTGTCAAATTTCTGTAAAAAGCTTTGTCTAAGCGTGAAATAAATGAATTAACTTAAAAAATCAACCAAAATCTAATTAAGAATTTTTAAAAATTAATAATCAAGGCACATAGAATTAATAAAATTATAAGGAAACTAAGTCTGCTTAAGATTTAAGTTGAAATGCAAAACATACTTGAAAAAACGCACATGTAACAAAGATAATTAAATCATACATTAGCGATATCGTAGTTCAAGGTAGTGCAGAGTAACCGTTAATATTAATCGGTACGATACGACCACGCATATTTTTTAGTTGTCAGAGTTGTGGTTTGCTGATTTAGTTAAACTATATTTTATTCTTACGTAATCTTATGTCTGTCGATTAGTTCAGAATAATTTCTTTGCGTTTTTTGAGAATTTTTCGGAAGTATAAAAAATTTTCGAATTATAATATATTTCTAATTTTAATAACTATTGCGGAGAATACTATTTTAAATATTGTTAAACAAAAAAATACTTTTTTAGTTTAATAAATATCTATTATCTTTACATAATACATCTGTATTATTAAAACTACTGATGTAGATATAACTAGTAAACTTCGTTTGTTTGTAGTTATCACGGAGAGTACAAAAAATCAGGAAAAAACAAATTTACACCTATACAACTATAATTTTTAACGTTGCCCAGAATTTTTTTTTACCTACTAAAAACAATATCAAATTTAAAAGTAACAAGTAACAAATTCAACATTTTACAATTAATTGAAACATAGGTTTATTTAGTTTATTTAGTATTTACTAAATTCAGTGGGTTGCTATCATAACGTCAATACGGCGGATAAAAGAAAATCAATAAAGGATTTAAAAATAAACAATTTTTATCATTGTAATATATAAAATCTGCAAAGTAATAGTTTTCGAAAAAATGAAACAACAATTTATTTAAAGATGTGGCTTGCGATTAGACTATTTCTGAATCATCAAGTTTAGTTCTAGTTTCTCTTTGTGAGCCAAAATAATAATTTTTGAATATGTTCTTCCATTTTAGTCTTGTGGTAGGAGACACAGATGACCACAATTTGGTTGAGATTTTTTGTAAACAACGTTCGCTATTGTGCATTTCATCACAGCAACAAACAAAAGTACCCAATTTTTTAGAAAAAGTAATTATAAAACAATTAAAATGGTAAAACTAGAAAAGTCTATCATTGCAATTAAGATATTTTGTGAACTATGAAAGTAATTATTGTATATTAAACTCTTTTATAAACAAAAATAAATAGCATGACTCTAAAGTTGTGTTACGAGATGGTTACGCAATATATATTCCTTTGTTATTGAATTGTAATTTGACCATAAATGTTTTTTTCCTTCTTTAAAATCAATTAGCTAAGTTTGATTGCAGAAACCTATAAACATGTCTTCTTCAAATGCTCATTTACTCAGAAACATTATTATTAACTATTTAGCTTTACCAATCTGAGATATATTATATAAATAAATCGTAGTAGAATCCAGATTTCCACGAGTTGCATTCATTTTACAGTTTTTTACTGAGCCTTTTTTACACGTTGCAGTGTACATCTTTAGAGCCTGGAATAAACTGGTTATTCCAGGCTCTAAAGATGTTCACTGCGGCAAACGTGATTTATCCAGAATGAAAAATTGTAATAAAAATAAATTAGTACTACAGTAGTATCTTAACCGTGCAAAAGTAACAAATACGTTCTGTTAAAACAATGAAAAATACAAATACAAAACTAAAAAAAGTATGTTTTCTTCCCAAGTAGCATCCAAGATAATTCATGTCAGTTGAGTTTATTGATTATTACGTATTTAACACTTTATATGAAACTTACGGGTAATTATAACTTTATTCTATTAATTTATAGTGAAAATTAGGTGCATTTATCCTTTTTTAACCACTTTGTAGTTCTGCAGCTTTGTGATAAAAAGTAAGGTTTTATCAACGTTATTTTTACTAAGTAAAATCTCTTTCAGGTTTCTTTAACTTTAAAGTGGAAAATTGAAGTGGCGGCCACTAAATCGAATCACCAAAATCATACCTTAAAGTAACAACCACTTTGAAGTAGAAGTGAACTTAAAATATACTTAAAAAGCAGTTTAACTTTAGAATGGTAGGTTGTCGTTGTAACGTTAGAGCCACTTTCATACATGATTTTCACAAGACATTTTAGATTAAAGCCACCAGATAGTGACATAATTCATATAACGTCGGTATTTATTATTTTATTTTTCACTTTGTTATAACTTACTCATAACGCCTAGGATACAAGATTCGTAATAGCCAATTGTGTACCAATCGCGTTATTACGATGGTTACACCCAGAGAGCAACTGGATGCAGCCTAAGGGTCTCTGGCCCGAAGGATGTATGTTGTTCAATGAGCGTAATTATCCAGTAAGAAGTTTCTATTACAAGTATATAAGAAGAAATAGAAAACTTGTTACCATCAAAATCTAAAGAGGGCATTATGAGAGTGCGTTATGAATTTATAACGTCCTCTAAATTCATAACGCCGTCTCATAAGGCTCTGATTGTTATGTGTATGTTTACATATTTCGTATTCTAGACATTATGAATAAATTAAACAGAGTGAAATAAACATATACATAACATTGGGTATTTTGTGTTTGATTATTTTGTTACCTTACAGCACTCTATATAATAAATGTAATTTATTTGTTATAAACTTTGCAGTACCTACTCCGAGGAAGAAATTACTTGCAAATCAATTTGATTACGATAATCCTAGCAAGCATGTGCGGAGCCTTTAACCTGGCATCGGTCGGCTGGGGTCTTGTAGACCCCATGCAGATCTAGAGGGCCGTATTTTTTTCTCGATACGCTTGTGCAGCCAGCCGTTGCAATACCCTCTGCTCAAATGTTATGCTGTCGCGTGCAGCACGATTTTTAGTCGTTGTTGTGAGTGTGAGGAATCTATACCGCTGCAATTTTGCTTGGGGTCTGACAAACCCCACCCAACCATTCACGCGACATTTTGTGAGATACTTGAAGGTAAATAATTTTGGTTTATTTCTTTGATTTTTGTGCCAAAAATAAACAAATTTTAGCTGTCATGGCATCTGTTTATTATGAAAAAGAGCAAGAACGTCTATTAAACTTCTGGAAAGGAATGAATAAAGAAGAAGAAGATTTCATAGATTCAGACAGTGGAAGTGAAATTAGTATTGAAGACTCTCAGGAGGCTGAAGAACTACAGGACACTATCGCAAACGCAGATTACGAACATAAAGTTGACGATGCTGAGGGAAACATTCTGGAAGAGGAAGACAGTTCAGACGATGATGAATTAGATACAAGTACTAGTACACATTATAAAGGTAAGAACGGCAGGAAATGGTTGAAAACATATAGTGATAAGCGGGTTCGGACCAGGGCGGAAAATATAATAACGCATTTACCAGAATTTAAGCGAGGTGCACGAGATTTGAAAAGACCTCTTGATTGCTGGCTATCATTTATTGATAATGACATAATTTCAGACATAGCAAAATACACTACAATAAAAATAAGACAAAAAGCCGTAAATTACAAACACAAGGATTTTTGCAATGATGCAAATGAAGTGGAAATTAAAGCGGTATTTGGATTACTTTACCTTGCAGGCGTGTTCAGGGCAAACCACAGGAATTTAGAAGATTTTTGGAAAACTGATGGTACTGGCATAAATATATTTCCCGCAACCATGTCGGCCAAAAGATTCATGTTTTTGATAACTTGTCTACGATTTGATAACGTCGAAAACAGAGCGGAAAGACTGACAATAGACAAACTTGCTCCAATAAGAGCAATCTTTGACAAGTTTGTCGACAATTGTCAATCTGCATATACTCCAAATGAGTATCTAACCTTAGACGAAAAGCTCGAGTCGTTCCGAGGGAGATGTTTCTTTCGGCAATACATTCCAAACAAGCCGGTGAAATACGGCATAAAAATACAAGCTTTGGTTGATGCTAAAACATTTTATACTTTGAATATGTAGGTATATACAGAAAAGCAGCCTGATGGGTCATTTCAAATGAGTAACACTCCAAACGACATAACTCTTAGAATGGTTGCACCAATTTCAGGGACTAACCGAAATGTTACCTTTGATAATTGGTACACAAGTTATGACCTCATTCAGGAACTCTACAATAATCATAAACTTACATCCGTCGGTACTCTAAGAAAAAACAAGCGACAAATTCTTTCACAATTTCTCTCAACTAAAAACAGGTCAGTGCCTTCCAGTTTATTTGGTTTTCAAAAAAACATAACTATCTTGTCATATATGCCTAAGAAAATCAAGACTGTTTTACTTCTTTCATTTTTACATCATGCTGATACAATTAGTGAAAATTCCGGCGAGAAGATGCTTCTTGAAATTATAAGCTTTTATAATTCAACAAAGTCTGGGGTTGATGTAACAGATAAATTATCTGCATCCTATAACGTAAGTCGCAACAGCAAAAGATGGCCCCTAACAATTATGTTTTGTCTGCTAAACACTGCTGGCATTAACTCACAAGTTTTGTATAAGTTTAATACCGGCGATCAGAAAATGAAAAGAAGAAATCATTTAAAAGATGTAGGGTTGGCCTTAGTCAAAGAATATGCACAAGCTAGAAAAAACAATCCCAGGATGAAACGAGTTTTGAGAGAAAAAATTAGCAGCATATTTGCAGTCGGAACAACCCCCAAATAAAAAACCAGCTGGTGTTCGTGGTCGACGTGGTATTTGCTCCCGAAGGATGGATAAAAAAACACAATATTCTTGCCATAAATGTAATATTTTTCTTTGTTTAGACCATGCTGTTATGCAATGCGAGTCCTGTGCTCATACATTCGATGCTGTATAATGTAGTACGAGCGTGTACCTATTCGGTCAATTTTCTTATACTTCATGTTATGTTATTCTTATTTTTCTTGCCAATGTTTTAGAGAGTGTTATTTTTTAGTTTCTGTTTTGTAATTTATTTTAAATTGGCGTTTCATAAGATTTATATTTAAAAAAAGCACGTCTATATTTGACCAGATTGTGTGCCCTTATTTTTGAACTTATGATTGGCCTATCTGTTTCTTGTATTTTTTATGTTTTGTTCCGAGTTTTTTCAAGTCAAAAAGTTGTTTAAAACACGTTTTTAGCATACTTTAAAAATACTATGATTTTTTTTAAATATTAAAACATTTAATAAGACTCTAAATTTCTAGTGTTTTAATAAAATATATTTTTTCAAAAAAAGACCATCTAAGTTTAGTTGCGTATTTGTTCAATCCAAATGAGGCCAAAACAAATAATTTTAGTCAAATATCGCCTAAAAGTTTATTTTGTCCCAGATTATGACTTACAAACATTGGGGTCCGCTAGACCCCACCTGACCGCTTAAGTAACTTTTGACCACCCGACCAAAGCCGGGTTAAAATAGTTGTCGCAACAAACAAGTGTGTACTTTCAAAAATTTAACTAAGAATTTTATATAATTAATATTGTCGCGTATTTATTTATTAAAACTAATTTATTTAAAACGACTAAAAATACGTTTACTTATTCTAGAAATATGTACACTTTTAAATTAACCGAACTAATTAAATTTAAATATCTAAGGATAAAAACTTACAGAAATTTATATAAAACAATAATATGCTATCACTTACGCGACGATAAGATAAAGCCACTAACTTATTTGTTTACACTATAAGTCACGTTCACTCGATTCGGTGTACACTGTTATTTATTTAAAACTTATTCGCACGTGCTAATCACTTATTTACACTTGATAATCTTCTTAACACTGATGTATTCGCATTTCAGCAATAACTGACCTATGATCTGTCTCGTCGGTATATATACACATACGGAAATCCTGCTCGAGCGTTCCCGATTTTTCGGTACATCTTCTAGAAGATGGATAACAGCTTCTAGAAGGTTCTTGCATTTGCTAATAATTTCTCGAACGTTTCAATATATTAGGTTTAAGTTACAGAACATGTAAAGCTCTAATAAATAATTTGCTGTTGCATCCATACAATATTACAGTTGCTTACACTTGATTACGACAAGTGACTAAACTACTGTTATTGGTTTAACGATAATTTCAGAAATGATAAAATATTAAATTTGACTTCCTTTAATAATGAAGCAGATAACACTTCATAACAACTGCAAAATATTTTTAAGAACATTAGACGGAGATTTGATATGTGCATAAATAACAACATTGATCACATCAAGCACATAAGTAATTTAGAAAATTAAAAATGTGTAAGCTGAATAAGAATACGTTATGAAATGTAATTGATAGTAAAATATAAACTAGTTGTAGTAGTAGGATGTTACTAATAATTGAGAAAAAATTAGTACGAACAGTCATGCCATCTTTACCACTACGCCTAGTGTACGTACATTGTACATCTAATTGTCACTGTTTTGTACATAATATGTAATAACAAAAAAAACTTTCACGCGACTAGGATTTGAACTCTTGTTGGCGTAGTAAGCAGATGCCTTACCAAGTATGTCACGACGACTTAATATTTTTACATATTATATAAATGTTCTAATAAATATCTTTTATTAATTGCTTTTAATTGTACACTTTAAAACCACACTGAAGATTGAAAGATACCTAAAACAGCACTACCATCAAAATGTTTATAATCAAAAATCCTTGTACATTAATGTACGTACAATGTACGCACATATTAGGTACAGGTACGTGCAGCATATTTACATTAACGTATGTACTAATTAATTTTATTTTTCTAAAAAAAATTTGATGCTGCATAGTGATATCTCGATCTATAACCTTTACATTTAACAGTAAATTTGCATTTGTCGGAATTTTGCTCTTAGTAAATATTGTTCAAATTCATTATATACATCTACTTTATAGAAGCTAAAAACATCTTGACCAAAGTAAATTTTGTTGTACCATTTATAAAATAAAGAGATGAGAAAGTATACAAGATTTATAAATGAAACAGATACATAAATACATCTCCGCTAGAAGACACTCACCACGCTGCTATTTAGCAGCCACGTGAATTTTAAGTGACTGTAAAGATATTTTATAAGTGATAAAATAGTTGTAATCACGTAACAGCCAAATACTTGTTTTCCATTTTTGTGGTAGTCACGGTATAGAACTGTGCCGTTAATGTGGTAGTGACTAGTGGCAAGCTATTCTATAGTTCCATATGCTAAGATAACACACATTTTACTTTTCAAAGCAGTATTTTGCAATTTTTTTTTATTTATTTAAGCTTACATAATCACTGCGTAGTTTACAAAATGGCTAAATTAGTAATCTTTCTTTCTTCTTTTCTAAAAAATCTACTAAAACTTACTCTTTTTTATAAATTTGTATCAGTTAGTGTTTTTAGGTATTGATGATTCTTGATTTAATTAATTTTAATCTACGTTACTATTCGAAAACGAATTGCGTAATTAAGAAAAACCTGCACTTAAATTTAAATATAAACATTTAATACGTATATGTGCATTAAACCAATGACAAAAATTCAACACCTTTCTAGTTAACTGATTTCTATTTGTTTGCTTATACTGTCATATGTCTTTTGAGTTGTTTTACAATGTTTTTATTCTGAATAAATAATTTATTATGTTTCTTAATTACTGCACATTACATATTTGCAAGAAATACAATTCTTAGATAAAATTTCGTTTTATGCCCTAACCAAAATTTTAAAAATATTTACGAACAGATGACAAAAACATAATTAGGTTAAGTTTAGCAGAAGTACAATAATTGTTTCAAGGAAGTAACAAAAAAGATCAAATTTCTATAACGGTTAAAAGTTTATTTACATAGCATGTTTGTTGAACTGCTATAAAGATAATCGAGGTTCAAGGTTGTAATCTAATACTGGTTGCAACAACTGGCAGCATTGCTTGGATGTCATTTAACGGATATATGAAAGTGATCTGTATATTGGTCGCCAGTTTGTAGTAAAATATTCATAATCGTATATTGGACGCCATTTGATTCATTTATAAAAGGTCGCCAAATTGCAACGTATTTAAACTTTTTTATTATTTACATTTTTACAGTTCTTATTGCTAATTGATTCATAATATAACAAAAAAAGTTTATATACACGAATCAGATTGTTTCTATCACAACGGGAAGCGGTGGACGCCAAAAAACTTTTTTATGTATTGTCGCCATTTACATAGACGGATTTATATATATATATATATATATACTTATAAATAGCACGTTGTTGAGCCCGATATATTAACAGGTACCCGATGAGCCCGGCTCTTTTCGTTGATATACAGGACGTTGATGAGCCCGATTATATACAGAATATATGTTTAGCGTTCCTTCGCGAGTCCACCAACGTTGCCACTCTATTTGGGCTCATCAAGGTAATTTTTATCTTAAACGATATTTATCTTTTATACTATATAGAGTTAAGCATTTTTCATATTATGAACTACAAGCCACGACGATTTGAGTTTTGTGTAATTTAATTAAATTAAGATTTTTAATTTAACTTTTGCCATCTGACAATATATTTGTAAATAAAGAACTTACTTATAATTTTTTAGGAAATTTAGTAACCAATGTACAATTTCAGGAAAAACGATAATTAATTGAAAATTATTAAGAAAAGTTAAAAAATTGTACCTGCTTTAGACAAAACAAAATGTTAGTTTTAATATTTTTTGTTACCGATTAGACAGCACGCGGTTGTTTTAATTATGATCGAATTTAGATTAAACGTATTCGATTGAGTTTATAGTGCTTGAAAATGAACTTTTCAGCAAAGCATTTGCATTTACGGAGTCCCTCATTTTTTTTATCACCTACGAATTGATTTTAAATTTTTAAAATTGGCTTTTTAAAAAAACCTTGCCTTATCGGCATCGCATCACGAAAAGTTTATTTGTTTTTTGGAATCCATGGAATTTTTTTTAAAGTAAAAATGAGATGTTAACCGTTCAAAATTACTTACGATGAAGCAATGTCGAATGTTACCAGGGCATACCATGTAAAAGTCTCTCATTAAAATGATTAGTTAGTATCACAGTTTTGGAAGTTTTCGATTTGTTCAACATATCGTATAGCTTTTATTCTTCTATTTTGTTTTGTTTGTATAGCTACTGTAATTGAATAGCAGTAGCAGTAGCACAAAAGTGTTGAAATACTATAGAGAATGCAATAAGTAAAACAAAGTGTTATCTTTAATAAAAATTGTGCAATTGGATAAAGCTTTTTATAAAGGTTAAATAATTTTTAAAATTTATTTTAGTGTATTACCTTATCAATTTATACTAGGGTGATTTCAAGAAAAGTAATTTGATTTTTTCATTGGTCCATTATGGTGTAAAATTTAAGTTGTTTTAATAGGTATGAAACCTCCCTTAAAATTTTATTTTTTCCTTAATGTGCATATTGAATCCACATTAAGAATGTAATTAACTATTGTTCGATTAACAATTGAAATTCTATTTCTAATTCCCTTAAAAATACCCCGGTAGTAGTGGTACCAATTGTAATGACACAGGAAATTGATAATTCCAATAAGACTTTTGTTCTATTCATTAATGTCTTCGTGGTCAACTTCAAAAATGTTACTATTAGTTCATCAGTTCAATTTGAAGTGTGTAAATCGTGACTTCAATTTGTAGTGTGAAAATCGTGTGTTATCAAGTGATAAATGAATTCGAGAACTAAAAAAATATACGCAATGGCAGTTGATAGTAGCGGTAAGTACATTCTAAGGGTTTTTTTTACATCTGTTGATGTGAGGGTACGACAGATACTAATATTAAATTATAAGTTGTAGGGGTTTCGATTTCTGTCAATTTCTTTGTTCTTTATTTAATAATTATAAAAACATGTTGAATGACAACGTTTCGCCGTTTATTAATTCGGCTTTTTAAGTCTAAAATTAACTATTTTTAATAAAATGTTCAGAAACTTCTTAAAACAGATCATGTGTTATAAAAATATAAAAATTATAACACATGATTTGTTTTTGAACATTTTATTAAAAATACTTAATTTTAGACTTGAAAAAACCGAATTAATAAGCGGAGATACGTTGTCATTCAACATGCTTTTATAATTATTAAATAACGAACAAAGAAATTGACAGCAATTTTTACTAAATTTCTAATACTTTGTCAAAGAACTGAGAGAAAGAAATTATTTGTAAAAAGTAATTAATAGGTGTAATTTTTGTTTTAAAGGTACTTAAATCTACTACATGTTTTTATTTCATGTGGCAACTTATTATACATGATTAAACCATAAAAATAATTTTTTGAACTTGCAAGACGTACCTACATTTTTAGTAGGTATAGAAATTATCATTATTATTCCTTGTATAATAGTTATGAATATTAAAATCCTTAATAATGAAATTGTTAAAATATTTAGGAGGAAAACCATTTACTATTTTGAAAATAAAAATAAAATATTTAATTTATATTTATTACTAATTGAAGACCAATTTAATGTCTTCAGCATGCAATCGGTAGGTACATTGCAGAATAATGCGCATTCCTCGGTTTTGGAAATTCTGTAATTTTTGTAAGTTTGATTTGTTTATTAAATAGTTTATTGAAGAACAGTATTCAAAAATTGGCTTAATTGTTGCGTTTTAAATATTAATAAAAGTACTACTATCGGTTTCAAAAAGTAAGACACCCGAGTTTAGAATGTTATAATTTTTTTTATTTGGCGTTCGATTGTTTTGATATTTGTCATGAATGTACACTGTGTCGCATTTATAATGGCGTGGTTGAAATCGCATAATATTTACATGATGTGTTAGTTGTTCCCCTTTAATGGCATACATATAAGTAAAACAAGATGGGATGGATTTTTCTATTGTATGAGAATGTCTTATGACCGTTAATCACCGTATTCTATGTTTACATATTTACGTTCAAAATTGAAACTGTTTAATTGTCTGATTTGCTACTATATTAAATATAGCTATCAAACAATCACTTTTTATATTAAAAAAACCTATACTGCCAGGTTTGGTAATGTCGAAGTTGCAAAATTTTTGGTTTAATAATTAATCTTTCCATTACAATAAAGTTTGGTCATTTTGTAACAAAATAAAAGTTACAATAAAAAAGCTTGTTCATATTTTATTTTCAATCTAACTGCCGGTCCCCGAAATTCATTTGTTGTGGTTAAAAAAAATTAACTGGATATTATTGTCGTTTTCTGATTAGGAAATATTTTAAACTATTTAAACTGTTAAGAAAAAGTAAAAATAAGATTTTGACTATTATTGAGTAAAAAGTAATTTAACAATAATATTATTATTGTAAAATTGTTTGACTTAATTTAAAATCGTTTAAATTTTAGTAACAAAAATAGGAAGTGTTTCCCTGTATTTGTAATCCCGATGGTATTGTTAAGAAAATATGAAGACAACGAGTCGATCTTCTACTTATGTTTTATACTTAAACGCGCATTTCTGCTACTCGAAAAAATGCTGATACATAGAATTATCTAGTAAAATCGAATACACGCAGACTATACGTTTTCTGCACGTTATTAGACCCGTTCAACGTTGCCGCATGCTGGGCCACACAACGTACCGTTCGTGAAGAACGAGAACTTGTATATAAAAGAGACCTCTGCAGTGGCCTCGTCCGAACTATTCTGTCTATAGTGAATATATTAACGTACCCTTTATGAGCCCGACCTAAAATTCGTATTTACACGTTTCAATGCATTTGATATCATATTTTGACTATATACACATGGATACGTTGTTGAGCCCGAAAGTGGGCTCAATAACGAATTTTCGGGCTCGAGAGCGTAGTGTTTGTATATTCTACGGGCTCAACAACTACCGGTTTATATGTCTATATATATATATATAGTTATAAACTGCACGCAATTGAGCCCGATATGTAAACAGGTGCCCGATGAGCCCGGACGGTAACGCCTTTCTACACGACGTTATTAGCGCGCTGTTAATCCTGACTGCGTTGCCAATATTATTATACACGCTCTAAACGTAGTTATTAAGCAAAATTCGACAATGATTTGAAATTTTAACATTTGCGTTTAGTCTTTGCAGATAACTCTCTTAAACATCTTCCGATCTAATATATTTTTTTAAAAGTTTAACTTGATTAATATTTACGAACAAATAAACTTTCTGCAGATTTAAAATAAAAACTGTATTCAAGCATTTAACTCTTTTTATGATTGGTGCAAAGTTTGGTTTATTTGTAAATATCATTCAAAATTGTAAGCTATAACTTGTGTGTATTAGCAAATTCTTATCTGAAAAGAAACATACTCAAAACGGCAGCAAATTAAATAATTTTCTTTAAAATTCCGCATGTAACTCTGTTTTTGGCAACTTTTTTAAAGAAATGTTAAATTTAACCGTTGCCGCAAGTTGCACGACTAACGTAGAGTGTGTTATTTGTCATTATTTGACAAGCACAAATTAATTTTTAAATCAAACTTACAATATACCACATAATAAAAAAAATAATGATTCTACAATCGTATTTTGATGACATACGCATATATACAGAGATGCGCCTAAAACTGGGATATATAACGGTTCTTCGGGCTAGATAACGTAGCGTTTATATGTTCTACGGGCTCAACAACAACCTGTTTACATGTTTGTACCTACATATTCTTATTTACGCACACAAAGTTTTTTTAATAAATTGGAAATTAATTGAAAGGTTAGTTTTGGGCATACAGTATGTCATACAACATTATTATGAAATTTTAGTTGAAATTAAAATATGTATGTATGTGATAGTAAATAGAATACTTTGTTTTAAATAACGAAATTGAGGAATTCTAATAAGTAGTCTGAAACATTTTCGCTCAATTTATTTGTTCCTTAATGTGGACGTTAAATGCCGATTAAAGTAACATATTTATCATTAATCGGACAGTCACAAACTATTAAAAAAAAGTTAGAACAAACTGCAGATCATCATATAGTAACTCCAGAAACAATGTTCGATTTCTGCTCTAATGAAATTCTTGGCATAAAAATTAGTTTTTTGTATCGAGTGTGAATGTTCAAGCTGCTGTAACATATGTATTAATTAGATAATAACATAAAAAGGTACAATAATTTAATATAGTTTAGGTTTCTCACGGCACAGCTAGTTGATACCGTAAAGGTATTCAGTTTTCTATAATTGTGATGCTGTGAATATCGTTAAGCCAATAAGCTAAGCCTTCTAAGAAAATATAATGTTTTATTTCAAAAAATTCAATATTCCATCATACGTTATATTTACGTAATAAATCTCACTTACAATACACACAATTTCAATGAAAATGAAAACATAATATCCCGTTTAAAAAACATTCAACCTACTTGCTATACTATAAGATACCAACAAAATAGATAAAACTACACTAAATATATAGAAAACAAACATGTAGTGTTTTATGAATCTTCACACAAAAGAGTAACCAATTGCAAATAATATTTTTAACCTAATATAATTACTTAGATATTTGCTTTAAAAAACCAAGTGTATAGGCACTAAGAATGTGACAACAACAAGACGACCAATGTAGCCTGAAAAACGCGATTTCATCGAATTTCAAGCATTTTTTTTGTACAAAAAGTGGGTTTTTTTGATCAGTTGTTGGATTTATTTTTTTAGGATATGTCAACTTAATTTCTGAATAAGATTAGGTGTTTACATTAAACGACCAAGACACTAGAGTCAGTTAAAAATCACTGAAAATAAGTTAAAAAACATATTTTTAGCAGCGCGTCATTGTTGATCGGTATTGAATAAATTTTCGTTGTGCACTCAAAAAAAGCATAAAAATTATGTTTTTCAATTCAGTCAGGTGAAAACGGGCGTTCATCAAAACTAAATGTGCATAGATTTCTTTTTTAGGACTCTAAAATAAGTCAGCTTTTACTTTTAGACGATTTCATATGAAATGACTCAAACTTTAAAAAAATATCTTATTTCTTGTAAGAAGTGGATTAACTGTTTGTCTTAATTATTATTTTTCTAACTTTTAAGTAAATTGTCATCATAATTACTTAAAAACTCTGTGTCGATTTTAAAATTTATGACTGTAAGTTTTGTTTCTCTTTCTGCTAGGACAATTCTTTTTTTTCAATTTTGTTTGTAAAAGCTTTGTGTTGGTAAAACCAAATTTAATTTTTTTTAATTGTACAGTGTTATCTGCAAAATTATCATAACTTTCCATAATTATTTCACGAGAAGTAATATTTTCCAATTGATTCTACAAAACTCTTTCAGACTACTAAAAAATTTTCATGCTTATAAGAATTTTTACACTACAAAACGAGATTCCTACATTGCTTTTAATGATTTTAAGTAAAAGAAAAAAAATTATATGAGCAATGCTAATTTCATATCCTAAGACATACCTTTTTCGTTATAAGGTTTTGATGAAATGTATGTATTTATGTTTCAAATTATTTTATACATATCACATCATGAATGAACTAACAAATCATTCTTATAACTTTAAAGTTTCTTAGCTACCTATATTGTACTTTTGATCCAAATCTCTTTAGAAGTTTTCAAATAATTTTTTCAATACTTTAATTTTAATTTAATTTAATAGTTATAAAAGTACCACATTCTACATATGTATGTACGTACAAGCATCACGTAAACATTGCAAACGTTTTTAAAAATCAACTTCTAATTTTTGACTTTGTATTGTTTTTGTGAAAAATTATTAAAACGTGATGATACTCAAAAAGTGCATTAAATTCATATTAAAGTAAAATGCACTTAGAGTATACGTTTACTGCTTGTTATTAAGCCCGTCCAACGTTGTCGCATGTTGGGCTACACAACGTACCGTCCGTGTCTGTAGACAGTTTGTATATAAAAGCGACCTCTGCAGCGACTAACTCTGAACTATTTTATATATAATGCAGATATAAACGGTACAATATGAAGCCCGGCCAAATTTTTAGATTTACACGTTTTGATGCTTATATAATCGTATTTTGATTATATACACATGTATACGTAGATGAGCCCGAACCGGGCTTCTGGCTACAGAGCGTAGCGTTTATATATTCTACGGGCTCAACAGCAACCGGTTTATATGTCTATATTTAGTTATACACACCATATTTGTATTATTAACCGTTTTTGAAATAATTCAACTAGCAGTATCCTATTAGTTTACCTATTCAATAATTACTTTTAGTCTAAAAACAAACTGTTTACGATTGTTTTTCATATTAACAATAATAAAAATAATTATTTCGCAGCACTAACAATTGTAAAACATTTTAATACAAAAATTTAATAGCTTAATAAAGTAGGTGTTCGAAGCTATGCCGATTTTCTTGTAAGCATTAGTTATTCTTCAAAAATAATTTCTATGGACCTTTTTCAAAATTTTTACTTTTTTGCTTCTAAATGCTTGTCTTTAACCTTAAAGATTTTATTTGTCAAAAAGTAATTATTTAACAGGTAAATTAATACCATATTACTAAAAGTTAATTTGATTAAAATTAGACAACAAATTAAAAAAACGGGTGTGGTCACTACACAATTTTCTTATAAGGAATGATGAAGAAATGTCTACATATTTTTTTAAAGTTATGTTGTCATAAAACCATTTTGACATGGTATGTACAAGTTTGTATTGATTTCTTAGCATGCTATAATTTTTTTGAATTTTTTTTCTTCGATTTTATTAAGATCATATCGACTAACTGTTCTATTTGTGCGCCTCGATATTACTTACCCTTTTAGAAAATCGGTAAAAAAATCGTCGCTGGCAGGATTCGAAACTATATATTTGTGAATTCATTTTAAATTACAAATTAAATATCTGATAAACTGTTAATGTTGGATTTTTTTTATTTAAATAAATTCTTAGGAAGAATTATCTCTATAAGAAGCTGCAAAAATAATTCGAATAATTTACATACGTACAAAATTATATAAGAAAAACTGGTAAAAATGGCGGATACACCCATTTCCAGGTTTTTTTTATCAAACCCATCTTTTGATAAAGCAGAGAGAAATGAAAAGCCAGCTTCATAGCAAATTTTAAGTTACTAGGACTTTTGGTTCGAAATTTATCGTGGAGACACACACAAACACCCAATTTTTTTTTGTCAGAAATACATTTTTCTAATTCAGGAGACCTTGAAACCTAAAATTATGCAATAAAAATTTTTTGAAAAAAATTGCGATCGCTATATTTTCTTTATAGGAAAGTAAAAATGCATAAATAAATATATAATGCTATTTAAAAAATCAAAGTTTTTGTATGGTAAATATGTAAAAACTTATACCAAAAAAATGAACACATTAGATGATATTTTTAAAACTTTACAGTATCACGCGTTAGAATATAGTTTAGTTTTTTAATATCAAAAAGTTAAGGTCAAACCTTGTAAGATTTAAGCGATATTATTTTTTTTGCTACAGTCCTACAATTGTATTTTTTTAAAAATACAAAAATTTTTAGAAACGGTCTAATGAATCAAAAAACGTTTTCTATCAATGTTTTTACAAATTTTAGAAAGAATGAAAAGGTAAAATAAAATATATATCCTAGGTTAAAAAAATGTAAAAACGGCACATCCTGTATATCAAAACGTAATTTTATTAAATAGAAAACATTCAGCACAAAAGCTGTTATATACATTTTTTAGCGTATTTAATAAATTTACTTGATAGTTGACTTTTTCAGAGCGTTGGCGTTGGTTTACCCGGAATAAAAATTGTATATATTAAAAGATATTATGATTTGTTTTCTGCTTGCTGGTGTATGTTGATGCTACTTATATTAGTCTTACTTGTCTTCTCTGTTGCTAATTTCCTGATCGGAATGCATAGTACTAGAATGAAATGCTGACATAGTTTGTTGGTTAGATAATTTTGCAAGTCCGGTGTGATTAATTACAATTCAAATTTTAAATAATAATAATAACTTTTTAAAATCATTAGTAGCAGTAATTATATTAAGTATATTTGTAAATGTAAAAACAATAACGGACGAAGTTTGGTATTACATAAAATACATCTTTCTTGAATGTAAACTGCTTATTTTTTTAAAATGCTAAATAAAAAATTATTTAAATCAATGAATTGTATGAATTACATTTTATAAATTTATACCTAAAAGAAATCAGTAGACTGCTCTTTCCGATCGTATGGCATAGACCAATGTGCAGTAAAACATATCGCTTGCCGTAATATCCAACTTGGGTACATTTTAAGAAAAAAATTAGAACAATACAAACAATAAACTTATTAAAAATAATTAGAATACGTAAAACTATGAAGACGTGTTGGCAAAAAGTAGCAAGAATTGTAACACCGCCAAGATGACAAAATTCACTTGCAAAGCACAGTCGAAGTCGCGAATTATGTATATAAATTATATTATTTACAATATTAATAGATATTCATCTATTGCATCCATGTTAAATTAAATACATAAAACAAATTAAATTTCTTTGAAATAAATTTTTCCACTTTAAAATATCTGATTATACACAATTTTTTAAGTTAAAATAGGTTTAAAAAAGGGCCAGTTCTATTTTCAATATTGTTAAGTTACAACACTGTTACAAAAGGTTTGTTAAGCTAAAACGGGTTTATGAATAATGTTTTTTGACGTTTACGCTAAAATAGGTTTGAAGAGCTCTGTAAACCAATTGTAAATTTTTATGAATACAGCTGTAACCCTATAAAGTGCTGTTTCAGTTGCCTAAATTAATTTTTGATTTATTTTTGAAATTTAAGTTGGATCGTTTGTTAATAGTGTCTTCCCTTTGTCCACACACTGAATAAAAGCCACGTCAATTTGGACTTTAACATTTTTTTTTAGTTTCTGCGTAAGAAGTATTTAATAAATTTTTGATAACATCCTACAAGTCCTAAAAATCATTTAATTTCTTTGAAGTTGCATGGTATTGAATAATTTTTAATTGTTTTTATTTTTTTGGGTTAGGTCTAATTCCGTAGTTTGTAACTACGTGTCTTAGAAATTTAGTTTTTTGTTTACAAAATTCGTATTTGTCAAGTTATGTAGTTGCAGTTTTTGGAATACTCTTTCAAGAAACTTTCAATGTTCTTCTAAATTTAGAGAGAAAATAATATCCTGTAAATACACCAAATATTGTGTATTTATTAGTTTTCTTAAAATGTTATTTATCATGCGTTAAAATGTCGTTAGCGCGTCCTATTAATTTTGGAATGGCTTATTTTTGTATTAAATGTAGTCTTTTGTTTTCATTTTTCTTCCATCATGCTGAATTCAAGACGATAAAATATTGCTCTCTTTTTAATATGTCTAAAATGTCTTTTATGTTGGGTAAGGGATATCTGTCGTTAATGGTTTTGCTATTTAGTTGTCTGTAATTGATGACCATTCTAGTTTTTGTTTATTAGAGGCATCTTCTTTCTTTTTCACCAAGTGCACTGGGAATTTCCATAGTGATACGCTTGATCGAATGATTCTGTTTTCTACCATTTTTTTGACGTGATCTTAAATTTTTTCTTTGTTAGCAAATAATGTTCGACATGCCCGTAAAAAATTAATTTTTTGTCTTTTCATGTTTTTGTGTTTTATGTTTCGTCCCATCTGTTGTTAATTTTTTTTAGTTGTTTTGAAAATGTCCATATATTTTCTGCATGTTTTTATGATCTTCTTTCTTTTTTCTAAATTCATATAGTCTATTCTTATAAGATTGTTTAAATTTTTCAACATTGCGTTATTTATTTGACAAAATAATTCTACATTTCTTGGGTCGATGCTTTCTTCGTGCAAGTCTGTTTCTGTTTGCTGTTTTACATCTGATTTGTTTTCTAAGATATTGTTGATGTTTTCGGTAAATATTTTGTATAATATTTTTTTTATTTTTACCTGGTTAATTTGTTGTTCTTTCTTGATTTGGTTTTGTGTATGCTAAATTGGACACTTGTTTAATTCGAGGTCATATCTTAATTTTATTTGATTTTTTGTAATGTAGGAGAAGACTGTTTCCGTCACTTCTTGTTAGTAAATTATTTTGTAAATTGATGTTAAATTTTAAATTTTTTAAATAGGCGTCAAAAAATTCGTGAAAGTACAAAACGGTAAATTAAAAATTGCCCGTGTCTTAAATTCTTCCAAACAAGGTATAGTGGTTACCATTTTTATTGTACTCGTTTCATTAGCAGTATTTAATATAATATTTATAGGTTGCATTGCGTTTAGATAAAATTTAATTACAATTCTTGGGTCGATAATGTTAATTTGACTGCCTGTGTCGGTAAGTATTTCTTTAACTTAATGTATGGTAAACATTTGATCATATTAACCCGGTTGTTGAGATAATTTCTAAAAAAATTACGTTTGATTTGGTTACATTGTTTTGTAGATCATGTCTACGCTTTCGGATAAGTGTTAGGAGCTGTCTTTGTTATACAAGTATATATATATAATTGTTTTGAAACCAGTTCTTGAAAATAATTTCTTACGCTCGAAATGCTTGACATTGGAATTATTTTAAGTAAATTAAAATACTGATAGGGTTTTAAAACATTAGAGAGTGGTTTATTAACATTCCTAAATTGAAAATGGTTAGGATTAATATTCTCATTTATTTGAGTTTCTTTGCCTTCAAATAAAGGAATGATATCTAACTTTATTAAAAAAAAAAGATAATTAATAACTACAGTTGTTGGTAGGTCAGCGTTGGCCATCATTGTTTTTAAGGACAACGATTCTAGCGAATTTACTAAATCGTCCAGTTTATTATTTCTTATTACTAATTTTTGTCCACGCAAGTTTCTAATTAATGCATGATATTACCAAAATACGCAAAAAAATTCTTTATTTGTTTTAATAATTAACAATGTGAATATAGGTTCCTATCTTAAGCGTTTTTTACCAGGCTTGTCCGCGACAGATGCGCGATGCACTTGTAGTACTCACTTGGGGAAATAAGACGTTTTGGCGCCGCCGTTTTGGCACCGCCGATTTAGCGCGTTTAGGCACCAAAACATTTCAACTCTAGAACTTTTTGGCGAAGAGCTATTTTGGCGACAAGCCTTTTTGGCGCTAGGATATTCTGGCGCTACGACGCAAATTGTTTTGGCTCGTGGATGTTTTTGCGTTGATTTTGTTACGACTATCGGATGTTAATTGTATATTAACTTCTAATTTCCACAAACAAATAAACAATTTTTTTAATTTATGTGTTTATTTGAAAGAAATTGATTTATTTAAAACTATTATTTGTTGCAGTATCCAAACCAAGTTAATTATATTATTACTTTTTTAATTATTTTGTTATCATAATTTGCGAATACTATTTATTTTAAAAGCAATTGGCGATACCTTGCAGATTGGTTCCGTTATTGTATGCTCACCACCAAGTGGTAGATCAATCAATACTTTTTAAAACACATAAAATGATCAATATAAATGTTTTCTGAGCAACTGCCCATCACAGCAAAATTAAAAAAATTTATTTGTTTCTATTAGAATTTCATTGAAAAATTAAGTTTTTTTTTAAACTTCAATAATGATTTGACTTTTTATCTTATCCGGAGCTTGTTTCTCGTTAGCAAAATCATATTTTTTAAATAAAATAAACTTTAAAATGGTTTGAAAAAGTAATTAAATGAAAAACAAAAATTACAAATTAAAGTTAACAAAAATTTTAAATGTCTGATTCAGACGGCAAATACTGTGGAGGTTTACTTTACAATACAGATGTTCCACCTTTTTTGATGTTACATTGAAGCATTAAAACTGCATTGAAGTGGAATTAAGAACCTCATATTTCATGTTATACAAATTTAACTCAAAATATGTAATTTTTTTATAAATATACATATATTTATTAATTAATTAATTAATTAATAATAATGCACTTATTTTAAACATTATTAATTTACATATTAGGATCCATTGCATAATTATACGAAATACCGCGGAAATATTCTATAATTTGGGTACTGCTGTAACCTTCAACTAGTCTTTTTATACGTCTATCAGCATCCCGGTACATTAATTCCTTCCGGCTAGCATTTGCTAATAAAAAACATCACGTCCCTTCTGCACTTTTTTGAGAGCAGTTATAAATGACCACAAGTTAAGGTGGTTCATTCTAAGTTCTTCTTGTAATCTTAGATGAGCTGCCTCAGCATGGTTATTAGTTCTGTCGATATTGTTTAATACACGGTCATAAACAGACCATATTTCAATAGGAAAAATTGCACGTCGTCTTCCATTTCCCCTTTGGTTGGTACGACTTACATAATTATCTTTAAACCATTCCAAAATGGGTTGTAACAATTTTTATAAGGAATTAATTGCTTTATCCACATCGGCTGGTGAAACAAACGCCAGCAACATAATCATTTCTGCCAAAACTGCAAATTTTGCATCGTTATTATAACGACCAAGGAGGCCTTGCTCGCCAACATAACAAACACAACAACACGTGCAGGATTTAGTTGTACCTCCGGTTGTATATTATGTATCATGTTATTCATTTTGTTATATGTTGCTTGTTAGGCAAGAGAATGTATAAAAGAAGATGTTCACTTTCAAAGCGTTTTGCTAGAAATACATACACTTGATAAAATAATAGAGGTAAAGTATCTGAACTAAATACGTGACAAATTAGATGATAATTATAAGTACATATTATGTTTTTTTAATAAGAATCGTTTACCTGCAGAGAACGTGCTCTTCCAAAAATCAAAATTCGGTTTAATAGTGGTCTATTATCGGTTAATAAAAAAAAATTGTGTACATTTATTTCATATTCGTACAATTTCTATTCGTCCGAGATAACTAGATTTACCACATTTGCAGGAGTTGAAGGAGCAGCATTTATTTGATTTTGCCTTCTTCGTATTATTTTTCTCATTGCATCGTAGTTAGGTAAAATGCTTTGAGCAGCTCAGGAAATATTGTTGAGAGATACGCTTATTACATGGCTTGTTGATTCCTTGATGTCTGCAGCTTTTTTTTAGTTTTTGTAATTGCATTTTTGACTTTATTTTGGCTGCAGAGCTGTCGTGATTATGTTCGTTATTGATTTTATAATAATGTTGTTTTGCACATGAATACGAGCTTGCCATTGGTTCTGTTTTCACATCTCCAAAATTGTTTTGTATTACAACGACTACACTTATCAAACACATAAATGCAACTATAACAAAAAAATTTATTATTCCCGCGATTACTTAGAATGTTCATGTTCATTTTTAGTTTTATACGTATATATTATATTGTCTTAGCAATGGTAAACAAAGAAAAAATTTATTGAATTATTTTCCAACCTATAAGCTGTCGTGTTCGCTCGTTATTATGATTTTTATTCGACAATCCGACACAGGAAAGCTTAGAACTTCTTGGAACTATAAACACAATTACTTAAATTATTAGCAGCATTTCGTTTTTTTAAAGAAATAGGGGACAGTGACAATTGTAAAATACTCTTTAAACTCGTTTTGGTTGACACGTGTTTTAAGACTTACAAAACGTTTTAACTA
Source organism: Aquatica leii (assembly GCA_035610365.1). Classification (NCBI taxonomy): domain Eukaryota; kingdom Metazoa; phylum Arthropoda; class Insecta; order Coleoptera; family Lampyridae; genus Aquatica; species Aquatica leii. The sequence goes on from CM069432.1 coordinate 109,540,131, forward strand.
TCGATCATTCATAAACGATTTGTAAACCCTCGGTACTCAAAGTTGAGTTAAGATACCGATTTAAGTAAATTTATTGTAGTTGCGTTGGTATCGCCGAAACAGAACTATTTTTTGCGTTTATTGGTTACATGTTTCAAATAATAATCATAATAATGTCAGATAGTAAAAAGAAAACAAGAAGTAAAAATTGGCTTGAAGAAGATAAGGTTTGTATCAATTTGAATGTGTTCAAAATAACTTATTTAGTTTTTTAAGCATCTATTTCAAGAATGGGTGCAAAGAGGGGTTAGGATAATTGAAAACAAAAATGCTGACACTAACAAACAAAAGTGAATGCTGACATAGTTTGTTGGTTTATTATATTCTTATATAACTATCAATATTACCAAAGACCATATATGGTCTTTGGTATTGCCATAAGTTTGCAAGTTGCAACTTGTGTTCAAAATGAACTTGTCGTTTTTGTACTCCTTAGAATTATACGGTACCTGAAAAAGCATAAAACGGGTTACGACAAAATTAGAAGAATAGTTAAGTTAAGTTAAGACATTTGTTTTGTTTGGTAAAAATCTATGTAAATATTGTAAAATAAATTCATCATACTTTTTCAAGTGTTTTTTGATACAGTATACAAATTATATTTATTTGAACCTAGTTACGTGTTTGTGAGGTGCGTAACAGGTTAGATAATTTTGTAGTGGTTCTTTGTTAGATTTTCGTTTGCTTTTTCAATTTTATCGTTTTCTTTCTTATCTTTTCAGAGTTTAGAATCTGGCTTGGTTCACAAGTTGATTATCTAACTTTTGAGACGTTTTTAGTTAAATTTAGGTTGCTTGTTTGAGTTCTGTAATTTCTCTCACGCCCTGATGAAGTCCCTTACGAAACGCTTAACTCGCCGTGTTTTCATGTATTTGCGGATTATCAAGTGTAACGTTTGTTGTCGCTGAACTGTTTTTTTATTGCATTTTTAAAACACAATTAAAACTACCAGTAATATATATTAAAGATTTTTACAATACTGTTACACGCACCCAAGATCTAAAATTATGACGTAATTCTGCATACAACATAAATTGGTAGAAAAATATTTCTGCTTAATTGTAATTTTCATAAATAAAATTGCAAATATTTGTTAAAAAGAAATTAATAAAATTGGTTAGAAACATTACCACATTATTAGCAATTTCACAATTTTTTACAGCAGTCATCTTTAACTTCCACAAGTCAGATTTCAATACATCTTATCGTGAACAGAGTCTATGATAACTATTAAAATAAACAAATTTGGATACTGCATTTATGAATAGATTATGTTGTATTAGTAGTGTAGACATATACAAGTTAGCAATAGTGTGTGAATTAGATGTATTGTGAACAATAAATGTGACTTTACATCAGGCATGTCAAACTCATATGATATTGCCGGCCTCATGATCTATTTTGTACGAAGTTGGGGCCGCATGTTTGTACTGTTCAAAAAAATTAATAAAATACGATTGTTAGAATGAATATATTATGTATTTACTAGACTCAATGTTTTTTTAACTAAACTAAAAATATTTTACATTTCCTTGTATAGTATTACATACACAGACATTTCGCACTTCATGTTACTTTTTACGCGAAAACAACAAATATTTTATACTTAAAAAAACTAAAATAAAAGTTATAATAAATAAAATCACAGTTTAATACTACTTTTTAGAAGATATTTGCAATTGTTTGCTGCAAAGCAAGTCATCAAATTTGGTTGAATGCAATTTTTAAAATTGATGATAAATGTTGATCGGTTAATCTTGTGTTTTCTAAGTTTTTGTTATTTTTTATGAAAGAAAGTAGTTGCTCGCATAAATAAGTGATTCCGAACATAGCCAGTATACGCGTAACAAACGATAACATTTTAGGAAACCGATGTACAGATAAATATGTATAAAATTCTGGAATTCCAACTTCCATATATTTTTCCTTCAGCAAAGAATCAGATTGAATATCAATTAATTCCGTTTGCAAGTTTTTATGAACCAATTCAATATCAATAGAGGTGAAGTAAAAAGACGAAATTGTGCTTCACAGCTTTTAAAATCAGAAAATCTTCGATCGAATTCCGTTTCTAACAATTTAATTTGGTCAGCGTATTCTGTAAATTTTGATAAAGGTGATTTAAGCAATAAATATTGACAGCTGTCAAAGTGAGACAATATTTCGTTTTCTATTTGTTTTCGCCAAAGTAACAATTTTTGTTTGAAAGCGTTAATATCAAATAGCATTGTAACAACATGATTTTTACCTTGAAGCTTAAAATTAAGTTGACTAAGATGACTTTAATATGAACTGAGAAAGCCAAGTCATTTATCCATTGTCCATATTTTAATTCATATTGTTTTGTTTCCAAAGAAATTATGATTTCGTCTAGCAATTTGAAGAATTGTTTTGACACTTTATGACTCGAAAGCCATCGAGTTTCAATATAATACGGTAGATAGGTGTATTCACATGCTATATCTGTCAAAAAACATCAAATTAACGATAATTAAGTCCACGTGCTCAAATATAATTTACAATTTTGGCGACTATTTTTAAAACATGTTCGATATTTAAAACTCAGTACTTGCTGGTGAATGATACAATGCAAATATTCAAAATTATTATTACTATGCTGTTTGCATGTTTTTTTTAATCTTGCAACAAGTCCTTTAGTAATACCGGTCATGGTAGGTGCACCATCAGTTGCCAGACAAATCAACTTTTCCAATGGTAACTTATACTTCTTCAAAACTTCCATAAACGCATCAAAAATATCAGGTCCGGTAGTTCTTCACTTACTTTTAAATTAACATCTCAGCCGCGAATAAAAACGGCCAGCTGAGCGATATTTCAAACATCTGTACTTTTATCAATTGCCACAGAGTAGGCTTGAAACGTTGATATTATTGAGTTATGCTGATTTCTCAAATTCTCGGTTATTTCATCAACTCTGTTAACTACAGTATTTCGACTTAAATTTATTATTTGTGCTGAACATAATACTTCCGCCGTTTTAATTAGGCATTCAGTTATAAATTCCCCTTTAGTAAATGGTTTCGATTTGCTTGCGATTAAATGTGATAACATATAATTAACTTTTAGAGCAGCTGTATTGCTTTCAACAGATTTAGTTAATACACTTTGTTGTTTTTAAAGAATTGATTTCAATTTCGACAATTTTTTTACGAAGTTTTGCAACGTATTGGTCATAGTTTGTTTTATATTTGATATATTTTGATTTGTGTCATAGTGCCTTTTAAGATTATACTCCTTAGCAACTGAAATAAAGTTTTTACATACCAAACATAATATATTATTCTTATTTTGGACACAAAAATATTGCATACTTTTTAACAATTATTATAAGACATATCCGCTATAATGTTTCAATCAACACGTTTTTAGTTGTTGCATTTACATAAATTAATATCTAAAATATATTTTCTTTTATGATTAAAAATTAAAACAATTATACTAACACTGTTCAAACAAAATTAAATACCTATGGATATCAAAACCGTTATATATATAAATTCGACGTCCTAATTTTGACCTATGTGATTTATGTTTAACCTATAATTTAAAAGTTTACAAAAAAATTGAATACACTATTTTTTAATTGCAATAATTGTACAAACGGTATAATCATATAAATTAATAAATGTTAATACAATGTAATAAAAATAATACTTTTGTTCGAGTGACAATATAAATAACCAATGAAATAACTCAAATTTGCTTAAATTTTATCTTACATTCAGATCATACCTTCTGGTCGTAGAGAAAGTATGGTATGCTACTTGGTTGGAATAAATATTCAATACTCGTGGATCCTCACGCCTCGTATCGAATTTTTATTCTAACCTTGTTACAGAATATACTATTCTAATTTGACAAAAATAGTTAGTCATAACAACATCAAAAAGTATGCATTTTATTAAGCAATTAATGAATTATTAAACATTTTAAGTGGTTTTTAGTCTATTATCGTGGAAACAATTATTGTTGCATGTAGACGTCAATATTTAACTAATTTATTCTTAGTCTTTGTAGTTGCTTGTGAGAAACTCAAATACAATAAACTTTATGTTGTGTTATCTTTATTTTATTAAAAATTGTAAATGAATTGTTAAATTATTACTTCAAAAAAAAAATTGAAATTGGGTGGATGTTCAACTCTGTTAATTCACCTCAGCCGAGTACTTCTACTAGTATACCAATCCCTAACTTTGGAGTAGAAAACGATATTAACCCCTCCAGAAGTAAATGTGCAGGTTCAACAAGATTTGAATTATAAGCATGATGTCATTACACAGAACCTACCTAGTTTAACAATTCATGCCCGAGATACGTGCAGTGTTACTGTTAATGTATACAAAAACGGTCAGATTGGTACAGCTGCAAAAAAAAACTAAATATTAACTTTATGAGTTATTATGTATTGTATTTCGTTTGTTTCTCACCTTTGCGTTAAATTTTCTTTGTTACTAATATTTTAATTTTACAAAGTTAATAGTAAATGGTTGTAATTGTTATTTAATTGACAGTATTTAGTTTATTTTTTAATCTTTTCAGTACAACGCAACTTCTAACCCCATGCATACTAACTAATTTTTTCCTATTTTTAATATGTTTAACCGCATTGACAAACGATATTTGTGATTTTGACTACATTCGTGTAAAAAATTCAATGCTGCCACTAATGAGAACAAAAATTTTACTAAAAACGGTGTCACAATGAGCTACGATGTGAAACTGTTTTCGGTGTCACAATTAAGTAATTATAAACGGAAAGTAGAAAATAGTATATTGTAAAACAAGTGTTACAATGACGATGATTGTAACGCGAGTAAGTTTGTTTGCAATGCACGAGCGTTACAAAAAGGAATTGTAACAAGAGTTTTTCATACTATTTTCTCTATTTTGCTTTGATTTATATTTATTTCTGATAGAAATTATAATATATGTATAGCAGCAATTTTCGATGTATTTTAGTTGGTCACAATTGTCGGCCTCTTCCTACTTTCTAAATTCAAATTTGAAAACGCGATTGTTAATTAGATAGTTAGAAATATATAAAAACTGTTTATTTTTAATATAAAAGTTTACATATTTACATTTTATCAGTTTGTTTATCCTTTTGTTCTCAAGAATGTGCTCTGTCCAGGATTTTGTTGAACTTTCCTGCATTCCTCCTGAGTTACGTGAAAATGCCAATAACGCCATTCAGAAATTATTACCCACTAAATCTAAAGCTAAACATAAAAAAGAATATCAAAAGTTTTGTACCTGGTGTAATGACAATAATGTGAACGATCTGACTGAAAACATTGTATTAGCTTATTTTGAAGTATTGAGTAGAACAAAAAAGTCATCTATAATGTGGTCAAGTTATTCCATACTCCGAACAAGCCTCTCGATTTAAAAAATATTGACATTTCGCAGTATTTAAAAGTAACCACCTAAGGGCAGTCGGAAAATTATCAGCCATAAAAATCAAGTATTTTACAGTCTGAGTACAACATTAAGTTTATTAGTGATGCTGATGATTACACTTTTTTGGCAATGAAAGTAATATCCTGATTTACACTTTTAAAACACAAATTCAATTAGTTTATTTCAGGTTATATTAATTATAGGGTATTGTGAAGCCTGTTGACTCATATGAGGTTAAATAATATTGAGTTAAAATCTGTTAGAATAGAAGTAACTGTTTTCGCAACCAAAAATAACATATCTCGTGTATTCCTTATAACAGAGGTATCTTAGATTGCTCTCATTAAGAAATACGTTGAAGTGCGACCACCTCACACTTTATACGATAGATTGTTTTTAACTTATCGTAGAGGTAGATGTACCGTATCTCTAATTGGAATTAATAAAATTGGTGAAGTTCCTAAAAACATTGCTAAATTCTTAAAATTGTCAAATTATGAAACATATACTGGCCACTGCTTCCGCCGCCGGGTATTTCTTGTTTATCAAAGAAATCAATAACATTACAAATAATGTTTTGTGGTTCGAAACGAACAATTTTTCAGGTTCTGCTATCCATTGATTATAACTGTAATACAAACAGTTACTTAGATTATTACTGCTTATGTTATATACATACAATAAATAACTTATTCTGTGTTGTAAATTAAATAGAAATAATTTTAACCTAAAAATACTTACCAATTGTTATACAAGTAAATTGAGATAGATTGTCCTAAAACCACAAACAAGACCAAAATTCAAATATAAAAGCAAAACGTAATTGAAAATTCAAAATAACAACGTAAATAAAAACCAAAATTTCGATAAAATTATTAAATAAATGTTTACGTTTTTAAAATGTACTTGAGCGAATCGCGTTACATGATTGGTCGACACAATTTAAATTAGTTCGCATATTTTCCGGGGTTGATCTGACAGCCAATACTTACTGACAACCTTACACATTACACACACAAAAATCACTAACTTCGGTTACACAAAGTTGAACTTTGTGACACTGTTTTTTGAAAAAGTAGTTGCACAAAGTAGCGATTGTATATGCGAAATAGAGAAAATAAATTAAAACATTTATTTGGAACTATACTACTTAGAACTTAAATTTCATTTAATTCTTTTTAATAATTTAACATACATGGTTTATTTTATATGACTAGACATAGAAATAACACAATTTCTTTAAAGTTCTTCTATGAGGAGGGGTATCAAAACACTTTAAGTGTCTATAGAAAGCGACGTTTCGTGTGCGTACTTCTTCAGGCCTCTGTTTAATTAAAAATTGTAGTTATTACATGGCAGATAAAATTAACAGTTGTTATAAGTAATTAATACTACAATGAATTACACTTACATTTATACACTTAGAAAAGTAGTGTAATTAAACAGAAAAATAATATACAACTTACCGTAGACCTAGAAACTTCAATTATAAAACTGTCCCACTTTTTTCTTTAAATTTATTTTTAATGTGTGGCCTAACCAGACGTATACCCAAATACCAACTTATTTTTTTTAAGTTTCAAACAAACAAAATTATATTAAATTAAAATAAATATATTTAAAATTGTTAGTTTCTTATAAATAAGACATTCCTAATTTAACAAGAATAGTCAGTCATAATAACATCAAATCTTGTATTTCATTAAACAACTCTTGAAGTATTAAACATTTTTAGTGGTTTTTGTCTATCAAGGTGGAATCATTTTGCATTGAGACGTCAATTTTTAATTAATTTATTGTTAGTCTCTCTAATTGTTTGTGAGAAACGCAAATACAATAAACTTTATGTTTATGTATTATCTTTATTTTATTAAAATAATTAACTAAATTAATTATTAAATTATTCTTTTATTAAGCATAACGGAAATCAGGCATATTTAAAGCGTACTTACTGACAAATTTTCATTAATTTCATAATGTTCGTGTTAATGTTAATATTAGTTGTTGCCGTTTCAGCACTAGTATATGAAACAATAACTTAATTGATCAGTTTTTAATTTTTTTATTGCAGTCTACTGAAGAAAACACTCAGCTTACAATTAAAAACACTACAGAAGAATGCAGTAAAAAATATAGCTTAAATCACGATGAGGTAATGGTTATGTACAAGCAAATACCAGCTCCAGCAAACAATCCAATTTTTTTGAAGTTTTTTGAATGTTTTGTGTTAAACATAGGTGTATATGAAAACGGTAAAATTAATATCGACAAAATAAAGCAACTTATTCCGTACATGGTTGTATCTGAAACGAGTTATCATCTTGAAGCAGCTAAAAAAGCTAATGAAAACGCACCTAATACATGCTTCGAAATGCCAACTACAGAATCATTTATAATAGATATACTTGAAATACGTAATTGCTTTTATAAATCGACTTTAAAATACTTAAACTAACATTTTTTTTAGTTATGATTGTTTTTTTAGTTCGACTATTATCACAAAATACTTGTTTTGTTATAATTTTATTAGAAATAAAAAATACTAGTATTTAAAAAACAACAATAGTTATTTCAGCTTGTGGACGATTTGAATCTCGTTTTGTGTTATGGGTTTCATCGTCGGTATGTGGCATTTTTATAAATTGTGGGCGCAGTTCTTGGGCGCAGTTGAGCTATAAATCTAGAGGTAGTTTGAACTGTACGACTAAACTAAAAATGTGATAAAACTATAAAATAAAAAAGATAAAGTAATTAGACAATGATAGAGATTTTTAGTTACCAAAAAAAATATAGAAAATTTAAGTACATAATAGTGTTTTAAAATCTTACATCTGTATCTGCATAATTTCAAATTAAAGTAGATACTACAATTGATACTTAATAAAACTACTTAAAAAATGAAAATTAAACAGAAGAATAAGTTTAAGTTTATCATAAACCAGAAAAATATAACTAATATAATCTATTCTTTGATTCATTTTTTTTATTGTTCACATTATACCACTGTAAAACTTAATTTAATAAAAAGACAATTGATTTAAAAATGACTGTAAAAATGAATCTCCGTAAAAATTACATTGCATTTTATGTTGTCAAATTAATAGTTTGTATCAACAATCTTTATTTAAATTTTTAACTATTTAGTTAAAAATGCCTAACCTAATTTCATATTCTTTCAAGTACTGTAGGTTACGTCCTCCTTTTAATTTAATTAATGCATGGGTTCTAGGATACTCTTCACTAGTGAAGAGTATCCTAGAACCCATTCATATTCTTTCCACTAATTATAAATTTGATCCTAACGCATATTGCGGTAAATTTTAATAAACGATAATAACCTAGCTAAATTTAAATAAATGTGACATATTCTTACTAAATATTTTAATAGATTCTAAATGTAATTTTCAATTGTTTGTTTATTAACAATCATTTTATTGAAATATTTTTTTTTAATGTTTACTATATATTCATGCTATAAGGAACGGAATATTGTCACCAAAATACATAACTTTCAAAAAGTTTGTCACAAGGGCTCTAAAACTATCAAAATTGTGTTTTTTTAAATGACACTCTTTATCGAATGGTATTAGGATGTTTTATAGCTAGATCTTCCCGTTTTTACATAATGTGCCAAATAATAATAATTTTTGTATTATTTGATGTTTTTTGAATAAAAGTTCTGATGAATCTATATATCTATATAGTTATGTGTACACCCTGTATTTATTATATAATTTATCTATTTGTTGTTTATAGGTCTAGTTCATTAAGTTATTATTTAAGAAAAATAAAGTAATTAGAAATTTGTTAGAATGTTAGTTTTAGTAATATAAATAGGTGTTAGAAATAATCATGAAGTCAGTCAACATTTAGCCGGAAAATATGTTACTCGAAAATTATGTTATTAAATAAATAGTATTAAAAGTTAAAGTTATTTAACTGACGCTGCAAACAGGATACTAAGAGAGCATCAACTACGAGATCGCTGGATACCCAATTAACAAGGAAACATTTTTGAAATGTTTTTTTCAACGTTTTACAAAAGATATATTTACATTTTTAAAAACATTGCAAAAACGTCTTAATAGCCAGAATTACGTTGCAAAGATAATGTTAGAAAAACATTCAAAAAACGTTTAAAAAATATGATTTATAATATTATTTATATATATATTTATAATATTTTACAAATGTTACATTAATGTATAAAAAATAGTATAATCAACGCTTTTTTTTAATATTGCAATATGCTTAAAGGCAGTTCTACAATCATGGTATAAATGTAAGTTTAGGTATACTTGCTTTAATTTTAAAATACTGATATATTTGGCTGTTAGTTTTATTTATACTAACCAATAACACAGCTTATAACGACAGCATTTTACAATCAAACTAAGTATAACTTAACTAACATTTATACCATTATTATAGAACCAGCCCTAAAATACTTCAATTTCATGTGCTGTAAACGCATTTGGTGCCTATAAAAAAAATTAACACATTAACATAAAAGTAAAACAAACATTCATGTAATTACTTTATATTAATTAAAATAATTATAATAGTCCTCACAAAAGTTTCCAATTAATCAAAAATGTTTCTATTTTATGGATAGGATCCTTCGGAGTGGAAGAACGGCAACAATAAAAACAACATTTATATGTTGTTAAGGCCTGAGCAATAAATGTTGTTTTTATTGTTGCCGTTCCTCCACACCAAAGAATCCTATCTATAAAATAAGAAAACCAGAACAACTAACAATCCAAGATGTTGAAATTTTGTACACACAAAATAATGCTGCATCAATATCAGAGAAAAATAGATACCAAGATTAATTGGTTATTGTGCACGTTCAAATCTCTGATTTGGTCAACATCATATCAATTTATTAGGACTTCTGACATACATCGCCACTGTTTTATGCGGGTTAAGAGGCAAACCATTGTTTCTACAATAATCTTCCATAGATAACAAATCATTGTTAATTTATCTATTGTATTTTAAATTTTATTTGGATGACAAGATAGATATAATTGATGAATATCATCAGCATAAAGATGGTAGGAACAATTTTTAATACATTTTGGTAAATCAAAAGTATAAATTGAGAACAGGATACGACCAAGTATACTTCCTTGAGGAACTCCAGCTTTTAAATGTTTAAATCTGAGACTATATCATTGTGCTTTACCGCTTGAGTGTGATTTGTTAAATAAACCACGTGTATGCAGACTCTACAACTCTTATATAACGTAATTTCGCTAGTAGTACTTAAATATTTACTAAATCAAATGCTTTGATTTGATCTAAAAGAACAATAATTGATATTTTACCGTTATCTATAGCATTGGATACGTCATTGATAATTTTTAATAAAACAGTTTATGTGCTATGGTTAGCACGAAATTCTGATTGCAGTGATGGCAATATGCAGTTATTTTGCAAGTGTAAATTTAGGTTAGAAGCGACAATCTTTTCGATGATTTTTGAAATTGTTGGTAGAACACTCAGAGGTCTAAGATCTGTTAATGAGGTTGCTTTTGATGTTTTTGCTAATGGTTCTATTAATGCCGATTTCCAAATATCGGGAAATACGCCGGTACTTAATGAGTCGTTTATTAACTTTTATTATTATTTTTATTAATTGTATTTGCACAATAAAGATATATTAATTGAAATATTCTTATATTGATGTTGTCTCTACCAATTGCTTCGGATTTGATTAATGTAATTGCTCCATTTACTTCTTCCTTCTTCTGTGCCAACTGTTTTAAATACAAATCTTGGATAAGGAGTAGTATTATAGTAGTGTTGTATTAAGTTTTTGTCAACTCGAATGTTTTCGGATAGATTTATAAAATAGTGGTTAATATCATTAGCCGTTATATCGTCAGGTAACTGAATAATATTTTTACTTGTGTAATTAAGACCCCAGCTTCTTAGTTTCTTCCAGACCAACTTTGAATTGCTGTTAGTTTGTAGTATGTGATTCATGTAAGCAGTTTTCACTCGTTTGATAGCGTGTTTTAGGTAATTTCTTATACTGACGTAATAACGTCTTTTAGATTCTGTTTTGTGTTTAAAAAACTCATTACGCGCTTTGTTTTTTAATTTAATAATTTTTGTAATTGTGAACGTTATGTATGCAGGCAATGTTTTACGTTTTGTTAAAAGTACTTGCTTTCTAGGTGCATATATGTCAAAAATTTCAGTTATATAACTGTTTAAGCAATCGATTCTATGGTTAATATCTTTGATGCAATTTAATCAACTTATTGCATACTATTTGCGTACATTAAGTTCAGCAGAAAAAAACTACTCTACTATCGAAAAGAAAGCAGTATTAAGTTGTGTAAAACAGTTTAGACCTTATTTTTATGGGAAACCATTCATAGTAAAAACTGACCATAATCCTCTAGTATGGTTGTACAAAATAAAAGAACCAAATTTACGATTAGTCAGATGGAAGTTAGAATTTGACTTTGATATAATTTATAAAAAAAGGAAAAGAATCCCGAATAGAAATAAGTAATAACGAAGAAGATAAAGTATCCGTAACATCACAAACAGACGATTTAGGTAAAATTAGTGACTTAGACGATGTTCTACTAAATGAACAAGAAGAAGGAACCGCACATTCAGTTAGCGATAAGGATGACGGTAAAATAATTCTAATTTCAGAATCACCTACAAACCATTTTCAAAATCAAATAATTATAAGTTTAGGAAATAGATATGATATAAATTTGGAGAAACCTTTTCAGAAATCACAATACTTAGTTTTTATCAGGAAAGAAGAAATGCGAAATGATCATTTATCTCTAGTAAATGAAATAGTTAAACCAAACATAACATACTGTATTTTTAGTAAAGAATACTTAATTAAAGATATTATAAGAGAAATAGCACAAAATAATTTTAATAATTTCCTTAAGTTAATATTCTCTACTCAATTAAAAATAGACACCGTTAATAAAGAAGAGCAATTAAAAATAGTAAAAAACCAGCATAATAATACCCATACTGGAATAAATGAAACATACAATCAGTTAAAACTTAAATATTTCTGGCCAAATTTTAAACTTACGATAAGTAATTAAATAAACCAATGCGATCTTTGTCTACAATCCAAATACGAAAGAAAACCTTATAATATAAAATTTTAAGGCCCACTCTTGGCTCAAAAACCTTTAGATAACTTATTCATCAATACTTTCTCATATGACAATCACAATTTTTTAACTATAATTGATTCATTTCAAGTATGTTCAAGCTTATCACATTCCTCAAACAAATAGTATTAACGTTCTAATTTGAATTTACCAATTGAACGATTTCATTCAACCTTAGTTGGAAAGAACCCAAGGAAACTCCACCTAATCAAATCATTACAGCAGTTCTCATTTATAAACAAAGTATACATTCACTGACAGGTTTTTCCCTTTTTCAATTCTCTACGGCTCTTACAAAAACGAAATTGAAATAAATTTAGACATGACCATTAATAAACAAAAGCACTCGCTACTTGTTTGCTTGTAGATTGTTTTTTTTTATGGGAAAGAAACATCAACTGTAATTTTATCGGACTTTTGCAGTGTTATAAAGAAGTTGTAAGAATAAACTGTTTAGAAACTTTACACTAGCTACTGAAATTTGTTCATTTTCACTTAAAAAATATTTATTAACATTGATCAGTCTTTAACTGCTATTTTCTTATTAGCTTCTTAGTTTGTAAAGTTCTAGTTTTAATAATAACACCCATTAACTGCAAATTATCTATAAAACATTTACAAATTTACCTTATTTGTTTTGTAAGTCATATTTACATGTTGTTATGTTGCAGCTTTTAAGAAAATAACGTTCACATGCCAACATCCTAGTAAACACAAGATGTAAAAATTACATAATATATAAGGAAAAATTATGTAACGATAACTATGAAAAATAAATTATGTTATAACTACGTAATTTTTATTTAAAAATTTGTAAATTTGGGTAGGTTCTGAATATTACATAAATATTACTTCCTATAGTAGAATATGTGTATATGAAACTTATGTAGTAATAATATAATTTTTTAATGAATTTTATGTAGTCATGAAAGTACTCGTAAGGTTGAAATTGTGTGCCAAGTCTACTTCATTTTAAATTTCCCGCACGTTTATGGCGTCTTTTTTGTATTTGCACTTATAAACTATGATTGGCACATCTGTCAACGTCTCATGGGCACGCGCGCGTTTAATACCATTTCTCTCCAATTTGTACCTAAACGCTTTGAAGGTGTTTGATCATGATCATGAATTAAAAAAACCTCAGGATTGTAATGAGTTCTTAAAATTATATTTGTGGATGTTATGAAGCTAATGGAAAAAAATAGTATCATAATGAAAAATAAAAAAGTTAACGTTTGTATCAGAGCATTCATTTGTGATGCTCTTACCAAGGCATTTATTACCGGTGTTAAAAACCACAATGGTTACTTTGCTTGTTCCAAATGTTGTGTTGAAGGTGATTTTGTAAACAATAGAATGACATTCTCAAATTTAACTAGTCCACTTAGAACAGACGATTCATTTGCAAATAAACTCCAACCTGAACATCATCGTTTCACATCCATTTTAGAATCTTTAAACATAGGCATGGTATCACAATTTCCTCTTGATTATATGAACTTAGTGTGTTTAGGTATCATAAAGCGTTTGTTAAAATTATGGATTTTTGGAAAAATGAATGTAAGGTTTAAACCTGGGAAGATACAGATTGCTTGTAAGAAAATAGATTCTTTGATAGGTTGTATTGCAAAAGAATTTGCTCGAAAGCTTCGTAGTCTTTTAGAAGTTGACCGATGGAAGGTCATTGAATTTCTGCAGTTTTTATTATATACTGGGTTTTATATTTTAAGGACAGTTGTAATTAAAAGCACCATTAGAAGCAACACGTGCATCGAGACGACATATTTTTTTCCTATTCCCCCCCCCCCCCCCCCCCCGATCTCAGACTTTACTACAATATTATATACAGAGTGTATGATAAATTCAATACATAACAATTCTCCACACCTATTTGAAAAACAATAACAATTTTAAAATTTTACATTCACTAAAATTTAAAATTTTTCATTTACTAAAATTTAAAATTTTACATTTACTAAAATTTAAAATTTTACATTTATTAGAATTTTATATTGGTGAGTATGGACGCCGTGGCTTCCTGTCTCTTGTGGATCGTCTGGTTTGAGGTTTGTCGGCTGGTGGCATAGAAGCTTTGGCTTCGAGTTCAGCTGGGCTTGTAGTCTTGGGTTCTTCTGTTTGAGGTTGGGTTTTAGCTAAGCTTCTAGGTTCTTCTAAAAATCGGGCTGTTCGAGTCTTCGGAGTTGTGGTTGCAGAGGAGGACTCGTAGTATTTGATTCGTCTTCCTTGCTCAGGGGCTTGGATCTTCTGAGTTGATGGGTTTCTTAATTTACCACGAGATATCAGTTGATCGACGTGTCGCTTGTGGCGAATGCCTTGATGTTCGACTTCATAATGAAGATTTCCAAATTTTGATACAATGGTACCATACTGCCATGGATGTGACTTGTTGTATATACGAAACATAACTGGATCTCCCACAGCAAATGACCGAAGATTAATAACGTCATTATTTTTTTGTTGTGTTTCACGTCTTAAGTCTGGGCGGATAGTGTCGATTCGAGATTGTATGGTTCTGCCAAGGAACAGCAGTGAAGGTGGTTGTCCGGTTGTTTGATGAGGAGCTCGGTGATATTGTTGGAGAAAAAGGTTTATACATTCTCGAAGATTACTAGCTGTAGCTCTCATACTGTATAGAGCTCTTTTCATAGTTTGAACGTAGCGCTCTGCTTGACCATTCGTAAAAGGATGGTATGGAGCAATACGTTTGTGAAATCTCACACCTTGTGCCTTTAGAAACTCCTTAAAGGTATTTGAAGTAAAAGACGTTCCGTTGTCCGATACAACAGTGTCTGGTACACCATATAGGGAAAATAAATCATGTAGCAACTTGCAGGTTTCTTCACTAGTCATGGATGAAGTAATGGAAACTTGCATCCATTTAGAATAAGCGTCAACAACAATAAGTAAGTATTTTCTACAAATCGGACCGGCATAATCAGTGTGGATACGGCTCCATGGTTTGTCAGGATATTCCCAATGATGAGTGTTATTTTTAGGTGGCATTTTAGAATTCTTAAGACAAGCTTCGCAATTTTTAGCTAATTGTTCAATATCGCGATCGATATTGGGCCAGTAGATAACAGATCGGGCTAGACCTTTCATTTTGACGATACCGATGTGCGCCATGTGTAACTCTTCAAGTAGTTTATTTTGTAGTTTAGAAGGAATGACAATTCTGTGTCCGAGCATTAAGCAATTGCATGATTGAGAATAATCTAGCTCTCTTCCTGAATACCCTAATGCAGCTAAATTTTTTCCTTCTTGAATAGCAATTAACAATTGTGACAATTTTGGATCTTTACTAGTTTCAGAAGCAATTTCGTCTGAAGTTACAGGCAATTGACAGATTTGTTTCTGAACAAAACAATCAAAATGATCCAATTGTATTTGATTTTCTGAATTTGGAATTCTCGATAAGTAATCTGTATTAATATTCTCTTTTGAACTTTTATGTTTGATCTCGTAATTAAAATTAGATAAATAACTAGCATAGTTTGCACAACGTGATAAGGTGAATTTAGGCAGAAGAGCATTTGGAGCAAATATGTGAGACACAGGTTTGTTGTCGGTAAAGATTGTAAACTTACGACCGTATACATATTGGAAAAACTTTTTCACCCCCCAAACAATACTCAAGGCTTCTTTATCTATTTGAGGATAAGCCTTTTCTGTTGAAGTAAGAGATTTGCTAGCATACGCAATCGGTCTTTCCTTCCCATCAGGCATTATGTGCGAAAGGACTGCACCTAAAGCGACTGGACTTGCATCTACAGCTAAAATTAATGGCAGTTGAGAATTGTACGGAGTTAACACATTATCTGAAGTCAATTTGGATTTTAATTGTTCAAACAACTCAATTCTTTCTTTAGTCCAATTGAAACTGTTTGCTTTCAGCATTTCCCTTAATGGAAATGTAATAGTAGATAAATTGGGAATGAAAGAATGATAGTATGTAACTTTCCCAAGGAAGGTTCGCAGTTCATCAAGATTCCTCGGTTTAGAAGCCTTAACAATTGCTTTCACATGTAGACCAGACCCGTCAATTTTATAGCCAAGGAATTCTACGCTATCCAACAGAAATTCACACTTAGAACGTTTTAGTTTCAACCCGGATTTCAGTAGTTTCTCAAACACTCCTTGAAGGACGGTGAGTAGATTTTTAGAAGAATCAGCAAAAACTAAAATATCGTCAAAGAAATTAACAGATCCTTGTACTCCATGAAGTATTTCTTCAAGACAACGTTGCCATATGGCAGGAATACTAGCTACTCCATACTGCGCTCTTGTAGGACTGATAAGTCCGTGAGTAGGGGTGTTTAATGTGATCATTTCGCAAGAATTTTCGTTACAGGGTAAACTCATAAAAGCGTCCGTAACGTCTAACCTACAGAAGACTTTTGCGTAATGTAGTTTATTGAATATGTCTTCTATCTTAAAAATGGGATGCTCATCAATGATCAATTGCGGATTGAGAATTGATTTGTAGTCACCGGTAATTCTTAATTTATCACCTTTGATAACTATATGGGTTGGAGAAGCCCATTCAGAGTGAGTAACTTTAGAATAGAATCCGTATTGTATTTTTTTATCGATTTCTTGAGCATATAGATCTCGAAGAGAGTAGGAAATAGGACGTGCTCTTGCAAAAATTGGTTTAGATGCAATTGAACCGAAGGTCCTTCAAGTGTACCTGCTATGTCACTAAATAAATTATTATATTTCGTCATGAGATTGCTTAGTTGAACTGAAATGTTGTTTTCAACAGCTGACGTTTGTACTTCTTCCAATTTATTAGTGGGAAAGAATTCTTGGAAGGAAAGAAGATCGGTAAAATGAGTGATCCATTCGCGGCCAAATATATTATCAGCTGGAAAATCAACAACGTAGAGGTTGAGTAGTTTGGTTCGAGCTTTATACGTTACATCAACCTGAACATACCCTAGGCATTTAAAACTATTTTTCGTATAACTGGAAAATTTACGAGTAGTAGGGAGAAGTTTTGCATTAGGAATTGTCTTCTTTAGGACATCAATACTAATAATAGAACATGCACCTCCTGTATTTAATTCCATACAAATTGGTTTGTTGTTAAGAAGCATATTAATGACTGTTCTTGGAGTACACTCAATTATAGAATTAAAAGAAACTTGGAGTAATTCTGAATTTGATTCAGAGGACTGAATTTCATTTACACTTGGTTGTGCCTTATTTTCGGATTCTCCGCATATGTGACACTGTGCATGCCGGAATTTGCAATAACGACGCCAGTGAGTATCACCACAAGAATTACATGCTCCAGGAATAGAGTTTTTATTAGAAAGATTGGAATTTGTGCTCTGTCTATTAGAAGATGGGTAATTACTGCGTGAGCGTGATTTTTGTCTTAAATTTGTCTGTTTCTTAATTTTTGGTCTACTTTCATGCGAAAACTTATATTGCATTTCTGTACTTACGGAGTTAGGTTTCATTAAGCTCGCAGCTTCCCGTGTAGCTTCCATTTCTAACGCTATTTTAATAACATCTCCAAACACGTATGGTTTACGACTAACTGTTTCGTTGGGAATATCATCTCTTTGCATTCCATGAATAAATTGAATAATTAAGGAATAGTGCAAAAATGTGTTGAACTGGCAGTATCGTGCTCCGGCTTTCAGTCGTGATATGAATTCAATAATAGGTTCATCTGGCTTCTGAAAAATTTTACAAAAATTAATAGCTTCGCTGTATTTGTTCTCCGATTTCACAAGATGTTCCACAAGCTTTGCTTTAATTGTTTCGAAATTCAACTCGTCGACTGGAGTTGGATACGATAAGTTGTTTAAGGTGGAATTTAGCTCGGCACCTATGTGGACACGTAAATGAGAGGCCCATTTAATTGTAGGAATGTTACACAGCTCCAGTTGTAACTTAAATCGATTGAAATAGTCTTCGATGGATTCGCTTGAATTTATCTTGAACTCATCGAAATGAAATCGTGCATTACCTTGGGATGGAATTTGTGTGTGCTTCACGTGTATATTTGCTAATCTGGAAACTAAATATGTTAATTGGTTTAATTTTTCCCCCAATTCTTCGAACGTGGTCATAATTATTGTATTTTGTATCCGATCTCGTCGCCAATTTTATATTTTAAGGACAGTTGTAATTAAAAGCACCATTAGAAGCAACACGTGCATCGAGACGACATATTTTTTTTCTATCCCCCCCCATCTCAGACTTTACTACAATATTATATACAGAGTGTATGATAAATTTAATACATAACACTGGGGTAATTTAATTTTGTATGCTTGTGTGTAGGAATGAGAATAATAGCAAATAAAGATTACAAACATTTATTAGAATATGCTCAATAATTATTTGTTCATAATTTAATTCACTTATGTCTAGATGTAGCTAAGTTTGGAACTATTGATAGTTTTAATTCATTCAAATATGAAAATCACATGTACAAATTGAAGAAGAAATTAAAGCTAGGTAGAAAACCATTAGAACAAATTTGTAATCGATTAACAGAAATAAATAAATTACCTGTTACGAACATTAATACCAAGTGCTCAAGTCTATATTGAAAAAAAAATGAATTTATTAGAATAAAGTTTGATAGTTGCATTACATATATAACATTATATAATAATTTACCCCAATGTCTTTTTACGTTGTGGTTTTATCCCGCAGAATTATTCAACGCTGATATTGAATTTCGCGGGTGTTAAATCAATTTCAACGTGTTACCGCCATTATAGCTATTTACAGTAAACTTTGTCACATAGTAAAATTACACTATGAGATGGCTCTGTCATCAAACACTTATTATTAATAATTGTTGTCTTTTAAAAAATAATTAAATTTGTTTACTTCAGAATGTGCAAATAATCAATGGGAACATATGTGTTAAAATTAATTTTGGAATTGAAACCGTACTTTGAACAAATCTCAATATTGGGATAGTGAAAGATTTGGGAAAAAGTGTCAATTTGAAAACTGAACATATATTTAGCAAGTGTCTATTAATAGACATATCTTCTGGAACCGAAAATAAATTTTTGTTAGTTCGACCTATGCTTCATCGTCAAGACAATTAGTTATGTTTATTATTCTTATAGCCAAATGCAAATGTAAAAATGCTTTTAAGGATGCTGAAAGTAATAAGTTTGCTGTAGTGTACTTCTGTAGTGCTAAAACTACATCTAAAGTACCAGTAAAGTGGTTAAGAGAGAATAGAAATGTATGTTGGTGGCCCCCAACAAGGTATGCTTCTGCTTCCATTGTAAACAAATTTTAACCAGACCCCATGAATTTGAACCAAACAAGCAGTTAAACTGAAATTTTTGGTGGTAAGTACATTATTTTGCAAGTTTTAACAAATTTTAAATTTTTTATGATTAGCCTCATTAAGACTTTCACGGAAAAAAAACAGATGATTTAAATTACACCACTGATGATGATGTTCAGCAACGCGGCCGTAGTCAACGCAAGTTGAAAACTCGTACTAAATTTAAAGATGACTGTGCAGATAGTGAAACCGATACTAATCGTAAATTTAGGAACTGTATCAAGTTAAATTTATACATATTCTTATTTTATTTAGATATACCCCCCTCAAATTGATAATTATCGAGTATGTTTTTAAAATTTGTTCATTCTGTTATCTTTTTTCTTTTCTTAGGCTTAAGTCCCAACATTGATATATTAGATATTCCTATTGTAATTGTTGAGAAAGGTGGTGGTTATTCTCAAGCAGTGGGAAATACAATATCTAATACGCATGCAGGTAAATATCATCTTTTATATACTGGGTAATTCAAACAGCAGAGATTGATTGATGATAAATTGGCTATAGAATAAATATTTTTTTTAAATTTTGAAATATTTCTTTTAGATATTTTTTTGTAAGTTTTCATCTGTCATTCATAGATCTTTATTCTTACAGAGAATTTAAAAAATGACCATATGTACTTTAAAATTAAATAAGAAATATTATAAATGTTATTGTCCTGTATTAATACGTAAAAGTTTTATTAAAAGATTTTTTTTAGTTTTCCCATTCTCCATTCATAGTCTATATTGTACTATTTAAGAGGCTTATTTCGTCTACTCCATTTTGTCTAATTTTATTATTCAAAATACAACGTTATTTCGCATCAAAAACAAAAATTATTCTAATAAAATAATTTTAAAATTAATAAATCTAGTGCGGTAAGTCATCAAAAATGCAAAAAAATTAAAAATTTATTTTTAATTTTGTAATTATACTAATTTTCTTAAAACTAATAACTTTCCGTGCTGTGTTAATTTTTGTTAGAAATATTCCAAGTTTCAGTTTGTTTATATATGCATTTATTATTACATAATTTTTAAAATAAACACTGTATAATTTATGCATTGAATAATGCTGCATTCTGGTGGAATAATACAAAACTATAAAATAGGCGGGGTTATCAATAACCTATTTGAATCGAGATAATTTCGATGCGTATTCAGAGTTCGATTGTGTAAGCCTAATAATTTTGATAATAAGAATATCAGAAAAAATCACAGATATTTTTGAATACTCTAAAGAAGACAACTGAAGAAATTGCAACCATTGAAAAATCAACAAACGCACAAGCTGGGAATGCAATGTGGTTTAAAGAATAGGCGTATAGAATAACTGTATCTAATTTTAAAAGTATTTGCTGCATTAAAAATGTACATCGTGCGTTAATAAAGTAAAAAAATTTCTTTACAATTCATTCTTAGGAAACTCTAAGACAAGTTATGGAAAAAGGAACGAGATTCGTGCTATGCACAAATTTGAAAAAGAATATAGTCAAGTTGTTAAATCTTGTGGCTTTTTTATAGACAAAGAAAACTTTATGTTTGGTGCTTCTCCCGATGGATTAATAGGATTAGAAGCAGTTATTGAGATAGAATGTCCCGCAAACACCGCAAGCTTACACTCAGTTGAAGCAATAAAACAAAAGGTGATTAAATATGCTACATTAGATGAGAACGGGCATTTTAGTAGAACAAGTAAGCTTATAATTAACGATATAAAGTTAATTTAAAAATATTTATGTTTTGTATTAGATAAAAAAAGACGATTCATTTTGGACCAACAAAATGGAAAAACAACTAACAAGTTTTTATTATTATTTATTATTTTTCTAATTATATTATAGGTATGCTTTTCTTTTTGATTTTAATTTAATATGTTGTATTTTTTACATCTCTACGTCCTCTACGTCCCGCATTTGCTAATCAATTCAAAATGTATCTACCGAGTAGTTTCTGTAAACGAAATTATCGGTTTACACTTGAATTTAGGACAAGTTGTAAATTTTAATGTGCCTGTAATTTTACAATAACACTATTTGAACGTATTCCTAAATGATAATAATATTACGATAAAATAATGTAACAAAATGTATAATACATTATCAAAACTAATGCATCAATTCGGACGCTATTTGTAACGTCAGTAATGTATAATTCACATAATCGTTGCATTAAATTTGATACCGAAAGATAAATTTATTGTATTCAGAGCTGGGCAGTAGTTAACTACAAAGTAGTTAAGCTACTAATCTAACTACTTTATTGTTGACGATAGTTGTATTCTACATATTCAAGTTACTTTAATTTAATAATGTAACTGTAGTTGGAATAAATTACTTTTTTCGTGTAATCGTATTTAAAAAGTAGTTAGCTACCCTATTTTAGCTACAAAAATAGTTAAACTACTTTGTTAATAGCTTAACTACTTTACTAGTAATTAAACTACTTTATTAGCGGTTTCAATTACATACAATGGCTACAATTATTCAGCTTACATTGCAGTTTCGCAGGTTAAAACGTGTCCTTCAAGTGATGAACGGTAACGCAGAAGTAAACATGGATGTAAAGATTATTCAGAAACGTATAAATGCAGCAAACCTAATTTGTTTTGAAATGTTAAATGCCTCTCATACAAACGTAAACAAAGTATTACTTCAACAAAAGTTTTTTGATTTTGATGAACCTGCTTTGTCTAAAAAGTTACACATTTCTTCTGATACTGAGAACATGCTCACAAAAGCAGAACAATAGAACTGGAATTGTTAAAACACCTGGAAGATAACACAATTCATATATCTATGTCAGATTATTATTAAAAAAATGTTCATTAGATATAGTACAATTTTACCTTCATCAGCTGCTGTCGAGCGATTATTTTCGTTTTTCACTCATAAGTTTGCTCAAAAGAAATGCATTGACTGATGCTCTTTTTGAAAAGTTACTTTTATGAAAAGGAAATGAATATTAAATACCACAATACGTTTATTATTTTAAGTTCTGTTTTTAGGTTTAGGTTTATTTTATTAATTTTTTTTTGAGAATTTCTAATAAAATAGAAATACATGATAATAGAATAATAGTACTTACGTTAAAATTGTTTTACTGTTTTCGTGTGAGTGTGATTAGTTTACTTTGTCTTCTTTAATGTAATAATAATTCAGTGTCTATAAGTACTTATGTTTATATGACAAAAAGTGGTATAACATAAATCGTCTTAAAACTCCTTTTTCTACAAGTAGTTGAAAAAAAAACTTATATTTTAGAATACAACTGTTGAGTAGTTAGTAACCTAACTACTTTTCGATTTACGGTAGTTAGTAGTTAGTAACTTACACTACTTTTAAAAAGTAGTAACTTTAGTTAGTAGTTAATTACTTTTACAAAGTAACTTGCCCAGCTCTGCAACTTGAGCTGTTGTGTTGAGTTCAGTTGTATTTGTATCAAAAAACATCAAAGTGCCGACGCGAACTAAAATTACTGCTTACAATGATTTTATAAGTGCAACTAAGTGAGAAAAAAAAGTCTAATAGTAAACTGATAGATAAGCGTATACCATACGCTTATTGGCCATTTTGTTAATTTATTGCTTTAAAAACTTACGCCTATCAGTATAAGTTTATCCTTTTTTGAACTTCCTTTTCTTTGTCGCTGTTGAAATGTTTCGTTTTGAAATAACCCTAAAAAAACACTGGTTAGTTTAGAAATCTGATATCTTTGTTATCTATGCTTTTTATTGTCTGAAGGTTCTGAAGGCAGCAGTCACCAATCCCAAGAATATCCCACAAACCTATAATTTAAGAGTAAGTACCAAGGATACTAAATGAATAGGATTGCTCGATTCGTATTCTCCCAATGTAAGCCGCCCCACTCCAGTAAATCTTGACGCGTGACGTCAGCCGTAGACCACATATCGGCTCGCTGCTTATAAATACTGCTTAAATACACTTTAAATACAACGGTTTTGTGATTTTTATACAATTATGACATCTGTTGGTATTTTACTCGTTCAAATACGTGCCTACAAGTTGCTTGTAAGAATTTCTAATTATTATCAGGTTTAATTTAAAATTTAAACTTATTTATATTATATTAGAAGGTGCGCTGTATTTGGTTGCGATAACAACCTGATTGCAACCAAAAATAAAAACCTTACATACCACAAGTTTCCAAAAGGCACCGATTTAGTGTCCATTACGATTAAAAATTAATGGATTAGGCTAGCGTAATTTGTTCTACTCATTTTACACAGGCGAGTTAATATGAACCAGATTTACAAAATGAATTATTAGCTTTTAAAAAAAATGATTAATATCAATTTAGTAAAAAAAATGGCATAAAAATGTAAAAAAATGGAATCACTACTACGAAGTTGTAACTTTGTCATACTTAAATATAAGCTAATAATAATGCAATTATGCAAACTACATTAGGGTGTATCTCCTACTGCTGATGAGCTCCAAAAAAGCAAAACGGCCGTCCAGTAGTTCATTCTGGTGGCGTTTGCATAATTGCATTGACATTGCTTACCCCCAATGTCCTTTTACGTTGTGGTTTTATCCCGACGAATAATTTAAAGTATATTTTGAAATTCGCGGGTGTTGAACTAATTTCAACGTGTCACCACCGTTTATAGCTATTTACAGTAAACTTTAGGCACATAGTAAAATCACACTATGAGATGGCTCTGCCATCAAACACTTTTGTTATGTACTATTTACGTAAATACTAAAAATTACAAAAGACTGACATCGATACATCTAAACTGATGAGAAACTACTTTGATTTTTATATAGTATTTTAAAATCAAGTTTTTAATAATATGTATTTTTTACATACTATTTACATAATTATGTTTACTGGGATGGTATTTGTCAAAAGAACTTAAAGACAATTTCAACAAATAGGCTTCCGCATAAACAGATTTCTCTTATTTACTGGCTGTAGAAGCAAAATATTATAAATAATTAATATTTTTTAAACTCTCACTCACTAAAATAGTAAATATTTTAAAGTTAACTAAAATTGCATGTAAAACACGTAAATTATACTTACATTTTTTCTAAATAGAATAAAATAACTAAAAGTCAAATAATAAGTACATTTATAACTATATATATGACTATAACTAAAATAAACGATGATGACCAATTAACATGATAGTAGCTTACAAATTGGTTCGTGTTCCCTTATTTACTATTACTACATTACATTCTATTTACATTTTTACATTATACTTCCGCTCTTCCTAACGTTTTCCTCCTTTTCTATACTTCTTCCATCCACTTCGCCAATTTTTCGTTTTTTTCTAAGATTTCCTCTACTTTCATAACCTATTCTATTAACTCTCTGCATTTATCTCTCATGTGATTATGGTCCTACGTCTCTTCTACACATAGTCTGCACATCTTTTCTTCTTCTTTTTTTTAGTATTTATTAACTAACTCTTCGTTCCCACATCTAAACTGTGCTATCATGTTTTTCTACTTGTTGCTTTTATTCTCTTTAACTTTTAAATATTTTGGCACCCTATCCTTCTTGATATCCTTATAATTTCTATTAAATCTGTCCTCTTTTGTCCTTGTCCATCTTTCTTGTTTTTCGATGTGCCTGTCTCTCCTTATTATTTCTTCTTTTACCCTTACTCCCTCTTCTATTAGTCTCTTTACTTCCACGTACCCGTTTCTTTTGTTATACTTTTCTCTGCTCTCCTGCCCATACTTCACTTTTCTTCCCTTTATTTCTTTCCAACATTCTTGCAGTATTTTGCATTCTGTTCTTTCCTTCAGTTCTTCCTCGTATTTTATGACTTTTTTCTTGTCTCTACTCTTATTTTCACTACCTGTGCCTCCTTCCTCACAATATACCCAGGTGTATCTCTGTCCATAATAGTTATTTATATACCATTTTATAGAACATACAAACATTACAACTTTGATATTAATCATGCTCGGCAAAAGCAACTGAAAATCGTCGATAAAAACCAATTGACAATTTGTGTGTTCATAAAATAGTCAGATGATGTAGACCATAATTATTATTGATAAGGACTTTACTTGTTATTATTTAATTATCAGCTTTGTTTAGCAACTTGGTAACTCCAAATTATATCATTTTGTTTTCATTTTAGTGATCGGGCTACTTAACCTACAATTATTGTAAATGTTTAACTATAATAATGCACAGGTGTATTTTTTTATTTATTTTTTATTTAAAAACGTTAACTAATACCATATACGTAACCTCATAAAAATCTTAATTCTCTTCTACGATTTTATTAGTTAGAAAAAAAATCGAGCATTAACAGAAATTTGTTAGTGCGGTAATAGGGGCTAGTACCGCACTAGTTTTGATAGATTATTATACGTTAATATAAAATAATGAACGATCGACGGAAAAATAAATTTATTTTCCGTCGATCATCTGTTAATAGTAATATTAACGTATAATAATGTATCAGAAATAGATTGTTAATAAACCTTTTAATGAACAATTTTGAACCAATGAATGAATTTCTATTAATGCACGATTTTGTATAGCAACCAATGAAATCGTTAGCAAACACTGCTATAACGATATTGCGCGACTACTAGATATAACAACAAGTTACGTATACTTTAGTTTCCTTATAATTTCACACGTTTTACTAAAGTACGATCAACGGAAAAACTTTAAAACTAACTTGTTTGTTAATCGGCCACAAATAATCTTAACAATATTAACGCGTTCGCTAGCTACACTCGCTCACGGCGTTAAAATGTCTCGATTATTAATCGCTATTATTAACAACCTTATTTGTTAAATTCCGGTTATTTGTTTTGTAAACAGTTTAATTTAACTTTGATCAACAATTTAATATACAGTCGTAGAAAAAGTATAGTGTATAATTCGTAAGGAATTTGTATCGTCAACTCGTATCATTTGCCAGCCTTGTCGTTGTCTCGGTTGGAAATTTTTATACTCGTTGGCAATGACAGTCATTCCTTTACAATATACTATTTAAAGCTATTAACAAACACAGCGTCTAAATTTAAATGATTTATACTTCTAAATGTTTCTATGATTAGCGTCTTTTTCAATGTAACGAATCACAAAGCGAATCTTTCTTTCAAACCTAAGATCTAAAATATTTTCCCAACAAAGCATCTGTTTTAATTTATCATATCCTGAATCTTACTTATTTTATAGTACTTATATGTAATTGTGAGAATTTTTTTTACTGTAACATTTTAATGCGTACCTATACATACAATGTTAATTTAAATATTTAATATATGTAAATATTTGTTTTCATGATATTTATATATACAGTGTGTCAGTTTGAAAACTTTTGATTGGGAATATATTTATAACAAAAAATAATATCAAAAATTACAAAAACCCGTTTTGACAGTAAGAAGTGGAACCAACTTGACATAATCACTGGCACACCTCCACCTAGCCTTCCACCCCTGGCTCCCCTAACTTCAAAAATGTAAATTGCAATCTTGCACTTTTGATACATCGTTAAAAAGGTCTTTAAACATGCTATTTAGAAACACAAAAAAAATAACATTCTACTTCACAGTTTTGAAATAGGTAGCAAATTAAAGTTACACTGTTTGTAATTAAAAAAAATGTTTTTGAGATAGTTATTACATGTATTTCCTGGATTATCCACTGCAATTGTTTTTGAGTTTATTGGGTGTGATACTCTTGAACAATATAATAAGTTATATTATCTCTAATAGCAACAATCAGAAGAAGCAGATAAACATTTTTGGTAATCAAAGATAAGTGTTTGGGCTTTTCACTCATTGTTCACAGGTATTTACACGTCAGTATGTATTGTTACTCTGAAGTGTGTCATTGTTAAATTTTATACGAACTGTTTCTTTGAAAATACTTTATAAAAATGGTTTACTCAGTTGCTGAAGGTGTTGAAATCATTTATCTTTACGCAAGTATAAATCGATGTGCTTTACGGGCGGCTACTGCGTTTAATGCAAGGCATCTGGATAAAAATGTCAGCAATGTTTATGTGCAACTTCTTGTCCGAAAGAAAAACTGGCACATTCTTTTTAAACGAGCAAATTAACAAACAAAATTGTAGTTATTGGAATAATGAAAATCTTTGTATTGTACGAAAAAATCACGCCCAATATACTTAGAGACTAAATGTTTAAGCTGGCAAAATTATTGAACCTTTGTTTCTGAATGAAAACCTTGCAGGTAATGCTTTTGTGAATTTGTTTAAAAACACAATAGAGACATTGCTTGTTCAATTGTTGGAAGATCAAATAGATGGCGACGCGCGATTAGACGCAAATCTGCTTCACCTTAAACTGGATAGTGCTCCACCGCATTACGCCATGCAAACTAAAGAGTGGCTAGATAAACATTATCTAACAGAGTAGATTGGTCATAGAAAAGCAATTGAGTGGTCATTGCGATCGCCAGATTTGACACCGCTAAATATTTTTTTATGGAGCCACAGCAAATCAATCGTTTATAAAACGAACCCAGCAGATCTGCACGACTTACAGCAACAAATTCTTAACGTTTGTGGTTCCATCACTCGTGAAACATTCCAAAAAGTGAGACAAGAAACTAAATTGCAACTATTTTTCTGTTAAAAATAACGGTGAACGTTTTAAACAGTTCTTGTAATTTTTGTTGTAAATATATTCCTAATCTAAAGTTTTCAAATTGACGCATTGTATATACATATATCTCATATATTTATGTAGCCTACTGACAACAATAAATAGCATCAACATAAATGCATGTACCAAAAACATTTTTTAAATTCTATTATTTTGTATTTTAAGCATATAGTTTTGAAAAACTAAACATTAAATCATTACGCATTGCATAATAATCCTTGTTTATAAAGTTTGCTATGGTTGTTTAAAAATTTATCGAATAACTTTTTTTTTAATTTAAAATTCTTCATTGTGTTAAAAATTTACTATACCTATTTATAGTGATTGTGAGAAACAGTTTTTATTGTTTGTTTGTTTTTTTCCTGCTATATATTTAATTATTGTTTAAGTAGTGTTAAAGCTAGCGTACTAGTAAAAACATCAGTTATATAATTCGTTATGTACGTATTACTGTTAATACTGCTTTTTGCAGCTAGTATACAAGTATAGTATAAACAATATAGTAC
Organism: Aquatica leii; assembly: GCA_035610365.1. NCBI lineage: Eukaryota > Metazoa > Arthropoda > Insecta > Coleoptera > Lampyridae > Aquatica > Aquatica leii. Next base: position 109,569,252 of record CM069432.1, read on the forward strand.
TCTATTTTGGAAAATACATTAGATTTTATTTATTTTAGGCGAATGAAGCAGATATACAACTAATAATCAAAGATAAAATAGACAGATGTGTTGAAAAATATAATTTAAACAATGAGGAAATAGTAAATATGTTTAAACAAATACCAGCTCCTGTAGACAATCCAACTTTTTTGAAATTTTACGAATGTTTTGTACAGGATATGCATTTTTATGAAAATGGTGAAATTAAAGTAGAAAGGATAAAAGCACTTCTACCTCATATGATTGTGTATGAAATTGATTTTGATCTAAAAGCAGCAAAAATAGTTAGTCAAAACGTGTCTGATGCATGTTTAAAATTGTCTACTAAAGGGTCGTTTGTAATTGATATTATTGAAATGCGTGATTGTTTCTACGCATCAGTAAATAATTAAAGACTTGTTGTATATAACAAAAAGTAGTTATTACATTTTATGTTTACTTGTAGTTCTTGCACTTGCACTTCAAACTCCTAATTACTCTGTAGTATATAAGTTGCATTACACTAGCAGTGTTTGGAGCTGTAGAATTGTTCAAAAGTAAAAGAATATGGTTTTCCTTCCTTTTAAGCTCGTTCTCTAATTTGAATCTCTTTTTAAAAGGGGTCAGACAACATCCGCACGCGTTTTTGTTGCAGTATACTTTACAGACAACTTTTTTATATCCTTAAAACAGCGTGGTTTAAAGGATTTTCCGATGAACAGTAACTTTTTATCCCGATGCATTGGCGCAGACAAAAACTGTTATTCTTTCTTTGTAAAGTTTGCTACCCATGCTTTTTTGGTTTTAAATTTTAAAATCTTGTTTGACGTCATTTTATAAAAAAGTCTAGTATTGTTTCCATCAATAATATTTTTTTTGGTATTTTCTTTTTAATTCTTGCCATTCATTATTTAACTTGTCACTTACTAAGCCTCTGTCGACATCTTTCGACTCTGAAATATCTTGCTAAATATGATTGAATGGCGCTTCTTGAAGCGTTCTATTTAACTCAAGCTGCACTCATAATTTTTAATGCCTAGTAGGGCAGTCAAACTATCGGCTTTAGCCTTTAGAATCGGGTTGTTGACCAAAACGTTTAAACTGCTTTGCTGAATTAACCATTTAAGCAATGCTAAATCTTTGTGTGTCGCCGTCCTCATTTTTTTTTCATCTCCTGATTTAAGTTGTTTTTAGTCGCACTATATAAAATAATTTTCTACACGTATACGTAGAAAATGGGTAGAAAATATGTATATAATGTATAAAATGTAGACAATGTAGATAATGACGTAAGTAACGTAGAATAAGCGCCTTTTTTAAAAACCTAACCTGCCAACTGTTTAAGCTAGAATTTGACATTTACTACTTCTTCTTTTAATTTGGTTCTAGCAATAATTACGTATATTACTGTAGACCGAGTAGCAATATTTAAGTCTTCACCAAAGTCAAATCAAAACACCCACAAAGACAATACTAAAGTTTTAAATTTGAATAAAATTTGTCTAATAATTTTCAAGAAAATCTTTTAAAACTTTTCTTTTCAACAATTTTATTTTAAATGTAAGTAGGGTCAACGATTTTCATCAAGACATTGATGAAAATAGTGATTGATGTAAAAATGCGGGTTTATATCCATATTATAATTCAAATTTACTATATTCTAATTGTAAAACATTATTTTATCTTTTTCGCACATCTATATAAACTAAAACCATTAAAGCAAAAACTTCATTAGTGTGTACCAAGTAGATTCGACATTTGATATTTTTATTTATTTATTTATATTTTGATTTAATTGTTAATAACCTTTGTACGTGCACATGTAATTATAAAAATTTAGCATCCAACTTAAATTAATTATTTAATTAATAAATACTATTTTATTGAAACTTTTCTACGTATGTACATAACAACTTTGATGTAGAATATTGCTTAACTAACATTGCAAACACTGCTTTTCACATTTCAGTTATAAATATTCCAATTACTTCAAATGACGATCAAATATCTTCTTTTCGATTACTCTTGAGTCAACTTTATTTATAACCTTGGAGTGGTAAGATGTATTGCCATTGCTCAAAGATTGTGTGTAGTTGAAGTCACCATGATAATCACAAATTTAAATGAGAAGGTCATTGTTAACAAATCTTTACAGATGCACTATAATACGTTGTTACTCAACTTCACCAGATTTATAAATACCGGGTTCTTCGTCAGACTATACCAACACATCAATTTTTCATAATTGTCAAATGTAGGCTTACTCTAAATACGTAACTAGTTGTTTATTACGTTACCTTCTCAACCTCAATTTAAAAATATACTTTCGTAAAAATTCATGTTCTTCCATTTAGTTAATCCCGTTTTATTTTTTTTCTTAATAGTTTGATTATATATTACCATTGAGTAATAATTTAAGAAGAGGCGCAAATAGTGTGTTAAAAATCGTACTGTAGTTTTATCTCTCTTGTTTCTCTTTTTTTTTACCCGTTTGTACCCCCTCTTTTCATAAACTAATAGACTAAGACCTGCTGCCATCTGCAAAATCGTGGTTTTTATTTTGCGAACTTACTTATTTGTTATGAAGTACCAGTTAGAACCTTATATTTGTGTTTACTTTACCGTTTACCTGTTCAAAACAGGTTAATATCATAAACAATAGCTTGTATTGTTACGACACAAGTCAATGTCAAATAAACTTAAACAATATCATGCTTTATATTTAAGAAAACAAAAAAATATGTATATTCAAATATTTATTTATTTTTGTAAAATATAAATCGAAAACGTTGAAATGACTAAAACAATGGAAATTAAATTAAAAGAAAATTGTTATGGGGATTTATTGTTATTATTCGTCAATTTTTAGAATTATTCAAATTACCAGTCCACCAATAATAAATTCGTTAACTTTCAAAATGTATATACTATTTTACATATGCTTCGAGCTTTAAAATAATGAAGCTCATCTTCAAAAAAGTAAAAATATTTACAACTTATAAAAAGTTAAGATTACAAAAAGTTTTTTAACTTACATTTTTTCGAACAATCTCAAATCTGAAATGTTGTAACTAGATAATTAAAAAAATGTAAGTTTTACAAAATGTTAAATGTTAATTATTTTAAAAAAAGAAGATGGTGCAATTTAGAAACAAATCTAAAAAAATTTAAGTTTAAAATCGTAATTGAAATTGATTTGCTAGTTCAACAAAAAAATTATATTTGATATTTTAATATAAATGAACTCTAGTAATTCAAGAATTTCCCAGTGAGCAAATTGCAGCTAAAACCGGCTTTTTTATAACTACTTTAGCTTTTAAAGTTACTCTTTAGAACACTTTTAAGTGGCTTGTGAAAAAACGGAAACCTCTATGAAGCGTTTAAGTAGCTAAAAATTAAATACTAGCAAATCTTTAAAGAAGCTCTAAAGGAACTGTAAACCACCTTTCAGAAACAACTATACAGCTTAAATAACTTTATTTTTACTACCTTTAAGTAGCTTAAAAATTAAATAAATATTTCATTAGAAAAAGAAATCTTGAAATCGTTACCTTTACTTAATTTCTTAAAAAAAATGAGAAAAGTGATAAAGGAGAACCCATTGAAAGACCTAGATTTTGTTTAAAAAATTGATTATCAAATTTATCACTTATTTTTACTAAAATCTTCTTAAACAATTTAGAAAGTAAATATATTTCTGAACACCAAATTTTCTTACAAAAAATAATATTTTGGAAAAGATATGTTGATGACATTTTTTGTATTTAAAAAAGTTGTAAATATTTTTTGTAAACTTTTTTGAAGATGAGCTTCATTATTTTAAAGCTCGAAACATATGTAAATGAATTTGTTATTAGTGGACTGGTAATTTAAATAATTTTAAATTAAAATTAATGTTAAATTTCTGAAAGAATAATTGACCAATTCATCCTTTAAAAGGATTTTTGACGGAGAATCCATTTGTGTCACTATGTTGCGTAGTTTAGTCAAAACTTAACGGCTTGACGAATTTGAGAACACACTGTGGTCGTTCAAGTATCTTCAAAATATTATAGGACGTATCTTCAACTAAAAAACATATATTAAGAAAATTACGTATTATTGCTTGTCTACTTATACCTTCGTTTAGTGAACTGGAGCTGTAGAAAGAATAAATTTATTCGTCTTCACGATCGTCATCAATAAATAACAATCGACGTTTTCTTCCATATGTTTGAGAAAGTACTACATTTGAGTATCTAAGGTTGATGTTCATATCAACAATTACAGCTTCTGTAAAAAATTATACTAAATAAGCCCAAAAAGTAAAAAAAAATTAAGTTGTTAGTATGTATTTTAAAAATCGATTTGAAGTTAGCCACGGATCTAGCCATAGAAATTTGTTTTGAATTTAATGCCAATATAAAGCCTTTAAACATTTCGAAATGAAAGTTATAATATAAATGTAAGCTACAAACATGAGTTAATATATTTATAAATAATTTTTATTAAAAATAATAAAAACAATTTCAATAAACATGTATTTAAACATGTAATTGTCAAAGTGCGATTTTTACAAACATAGTCATTTTTAATTTCTTTGAAAATTCGTTTATGGTTAGATTAAATAATAATTAACAACATATTAAAAAATTACGATGTGGTCATTTCTTAAAAAAATGCAGAAAAATCAAAAACGACTATCTTTGTGAAAATTGCGTTTGTTTAGGAATGTAAGCGGAGCGTTGCTGCAACTTCGACGTAAAACTTTTTTTTAAGAAATGACCACATCGTAATTTTTTAATATGTTGTTAATTATTATTTAATCTAACCATAAACGAATTTTCAAAGAAATCAAAAATGACTATGTTCGTAAAAATCGCACTTTTACAATTACATGTTTATTGAAATTGTTTTTATTATTTTTAATAAAAATTATTTATAAATATATTAACTCATGTTTGTAGCTTACATTTATATTACAACTTTCATTTCGAAATGTTTAAAGGCTTTATATTGGCATTAAATTCAAAACAAATTTCTATAGCTAGATCCGTGGCTAACTTCACACCGGTATTTTAAAAATAAAGTTTTGAAAATGCAATTAGTATTAGTATTTTCAAAATTTTTGCGATATTTTTTAAACAATTGTAAAAATGTTTTATATATTGTTGGATTTGTATTGAAGTGCTTTCAGCATGCTAAAATAAACATAAAAGAATTTTGTTTATAATTTTTTTTATTTTTTAAAAAACTAAGTATTTATTAGACAAGGTGCTAAAGAAATGCGGCCCTAACATTTACAAAAACGATATTTTTATTTGACATGCCAACATCAACAAAAAACATTTAAAGCAATGGTCAGAGCAATTATGCAATTACGATGGATCGATCATTATGCAAAATAATGATCGCGATATCGAGCGTCTGTACAATAACGATCGCAATCATTGATCGCTTATAAAATAACAATTGCGGTTGTGGAAAAGAAATTAATACTTTTAATTATCGCATAAACAAATAAGACTAATATAACACGATTTTACCTATAATATTTACTTTAATAAATGTATAATAAACTTTAAGTATGCAGGTAGTTCACGGAAAATCGTAAAATTTTGTGTAAGTACATAGGTAAATTAACCCCTTTGCTCTTTTCCTCGTAAGAATTTTCACACATTCAGCATTTTGGGAAAAACCTAGCTTTATATAAACACCAAGGTAAATCATAAAAACACAGGAAGTTAAAAACAATAAGCATTAACTACAAATGACAATACGTATTTGAAAAGAATTGCAAATTTATTTTTAATACATATAATTCTTATGTTTGAGACAAATATCAACACGAGTTATGACTAATTACTCAACAATCTTTTCAGGGTCAATTTCAAATAGAAACATTTAATTTACGAAAGAACGACACTTATTTTTTAATATGTTGTTTATTAATGCTTTAAACTATTTGTTCGTAAGTTTGCATCAGAATTCAAATAGCACTTCATGTCGAAAAAAAACCATCATAGTAGTATCTATTTTCTGTGAATTTTTGTAAATATTTTTTTTAAATCTAAATATGAACAAATTTTAATTAATTTATTGTTTAGAAACAATATTAAAAAATACTTAGGTCTGTTGATTTTCAATACTCCAAACGTTATTGTATCCCGGAAAACGAAAATCGAATGTTTATGGCTAGATTTATGACTAACTTTACACGAGCAACTTTTTAGCAACAGTCGATTACTAATTAATTCTAAATACCATGATTGCGATCATTGATCGTGGAAAATAATAGCGATCTCAGCTACTGATTTACAGTAATTATTTTAAGTTATTGTACAATTAAGTGCAACAAGAAGAAGAAGAATCCGGACAAGAAGATTCTCCGATGCTAATTTAAACCAAATTTTAAACGTTTGGTAGAAAAAAAAATTTAAAAATATTTACCTGATTGAAGGTGTAGAACAAGAACTGCAGTGTGTTTAAAATTTCCTTTTGTTGTTATACATTATCTCCGAAGATGCTTCTCACAAATCTTCTTTTGTTTTAAATCTTCCAATTCCATTGTGGCAATGTTTATATTTCCACAGCTTTTCTAACATTCTTTAGCACGCACTTTATCACTAATAAAAAACTTAAGAAAACTAGTACCTTTGTTTTCGGTATTATTATTTTCACAATAGGCGAGTTTCCAAATTTTCAGAAATAGCAAAAATGGGTAGATCTAAGGTCCCAAAACCACGTATACTTTATTTTTTCTTTTTCTATTAATGCTTTCCTTGCGAAAATTACGAATGAACCGAAGAAAATTTTACGAGGCTAGAAACGTACCTGCCACGAGACTAGTCGATTGTGACGTCAGTTTCGCTACACGTACGAACCAGCTGCAGCTTTTAAATGCATTATCGCATCAAAATTGTTTTAAATTGGTTTTAAGAGAAACATTTTGTTCAAATATGAATATCCCTTTGATACGTTTTTTGATTGCATCTGTAAATTAATTTGTGCAAGATATTTTTTATTTATTTCATGTTTTTCATTTATATAGTTAATAAAAGTTTTATTAGAAATGGGACATTTCACCTCGATTACAGCATGTTTCGTAATCCCATCTGGCGAAGCTCCTATGATATCGAAATTTTTAAGAATTGTAAAACCACTAGATATTTGCATACAGCCATGGCATATAATTTTGACGCTGTTATTCGCTTATAACGCAATTCGTGTTATAGAGACTTCTCACTTTAAGTGTAGGTGAGTTTTCAGCTTGTTTGATCATTTCAGCTGGTATAGTGCTTTTACAAAAATTTATAAATAAGTCAGCGGTTTGATCCCAATCACCATAAGCAAATTCCATCATGAGTTGTTGAACTGAGAGTTTTTTTATATCATTAACTTGGCCATAGTGTATACTAATTGGACAATCGTATTTTTCGCATTTCATTCCAGCAACAACGTCTTCAAGAAAGTGCGTCGAGTCTGGCATAACTATCAAATGCTGCTGCAATTGCCGTCCAATATTCGCAACTTTAAGAATAGTTCTTGATGAACCAATATCCGACAAGCTAGGTTTTTTCCAGTGACAAACAACCTCTGTTGGAGATAGTTCTTCAGATCTACGATGCAACCACATCATAAATGCAATAGCATGTTTGCATAATCCTAAAGCTGCTACACAACTAAGACACAAAAGTTCTTTTATTATTTCATTTTCCTCATCGACAGTTGCGGTGACAAAATATGGTTTTTCATGAATTTTATGTTCTGGGCAAATGCGGGCTTTGATTATGCAATTGTTATTAATTCTTCTAACCTGAACGTAACCAACAGCCGAGTCACCGTAGCTTTCCCTTACAGACCTATTATAATATTGCACATACTAGAATAAATTCATAACAAAAGAGTATTTACTAATAATAATTAAGTATTACATTCATAGTAGACAATCGACATTAAATTTTGAAAATGAATGACTTTTTTATAACTACAAAATATATACCATTGTATTGGGACCTACAATAATTTAAAATTTTACGTTTGTAAAAAACTGTTCTTTAAAAAAAAAGTTTCATTTGTAATTACCGACTTGGTTTATTGTTTTTATTATTTATTATGTTCAACATGTAAATGTTACGATGAATGTCCGAAGTTTCGGGAAAGTCTGAAATTCCATAAGCAAAGTCTATTTTTTTAATCATCATCGGAACGAATCCAAACTAACCCAATTTGGGAACATAGTATAGGTATATAAATTATGAAGTAGAATGCGAGCATACAAGATTAATAAAATATGGCTGTAAAGGTTTGTACTTACTGTTTTGTGTTTACGCCGCTTGATTGCGGTTGATTTCAACAAACACTATTTCATAAAAAATCAGATACCATTTCAACATTCACCGTTGGTGATAGCCGTTTTCTATCCTTATCAATCAATTTATTACACAAAATAACCCGTACGAAGCTTCAACATACATGAATAACACACGAATTCACTTGGCGCGCTATTGCTAATAGCGAAACTGACGTCACACCAATCAGATGGCGTTCGCGGAATTTGAATAAACGGTGAACTTTGCGTTGAGTTTTCTCGAAAACTATATGAAGTATCGATTTTTTTTTGGAGGGATTTATATTAAACATTGGTTTGCATAGTTTGACAAGATTTTTTCTTAAATATTTTTTTTTGTAAACATCCCTATTAATATAAACACAACCGTGATTTGTAACTTTTCCCATTTTAAAAATAAATCAAAAACATATTTACACTTAAACTAAACAAAAGTTCAAACAAACATTACTACTACCAGAATTTTAAAAAAACGTATCGCAATGTTAACCGAAGAAAAACTTTCAACTCAATACCTAAGTTTACAAGTCGACAGACACGCAAGAACTGAAAAATCTCGATCCAATATAAACGTGGCGACCTCTACATCTCGATCCAATCAGTCGATACGATATCGCCCCTTAAGTTGCATTTCTTCTTACATTTATTATTCAATGATATTACCATATATTACTTAATGACCAGCAGTACATCTTTCATGTGTAAACCTTCTTAAATTGCTGTGGTAAGGATCTAATTTAATTTGGTTGGCCAGTTCAACACTTTTTTTGGAGCGTGAGTCTTCGACAACATCACATTCTTTCAATAATTCACAGAATTCTCTGTTGCAGCAGCAGCAGCAAATTGAAAAGTTTTTTTGGCTGGATATATCCATTGATCAGCTACAATTTATTTACAAAAAAGAATCGATAAAGTTATGAATGTTTCGTGCTTCAAAACAAACAATTTTTTCATTTTCTGCTTTCATGATTTAAAACTGTAATACAAAAAAACCATTTTAATCATTAATTAATATTATTTTTACTGTAAACACAATAAGTAAATGCTATAAATCAAATAAAGACAATTCTAACCTAAAAAGTACTTGCTTTTTCAGAAGTTACTTTTCTTTTAAATAATTTATTTCCCGCATTTTATTTGTTTTTTATACATACTCTACATACTCGACATTTTCTACATCAAATGTATCATGTAGAGAATTTTTATTTTCTACGCATAGAAAATTCAATTTTCTACATGATGTAGAATACGTGCCCATTACTGAGATTAAGTCAAATCTTTTTGCAAGTTTTGTTTACAATTAATAAAAGGGGTTATTGCAAACCTTTTGTTAGACAAATTTGTTGAAATACATTTACCTAAACGAAAAAAAATTTAAACAAATTCAATTCATGAAATTACTGCTGACTTGAATAGATCGGATAAATTAAAAGTTTCAAATGATGTTTAATTTCAGTCAATCAAATAGTTTTAAGTGCCAATCTAATTGAATGTATAATCGTATTGTAACGAATTTTATTATTAAAACTAATTTATTTAAACTACTAAAAACATATATGTTACGGGCCAATCCGGAAATAGGACAGATCGCGAAATGCCCGGTCAAATCGCAAATTGACCGATTACTATGGGCAAATCTCGAAATTTTCTACCATTTCTGGATTTGTCCGGGCAGATCGTGATTCGCCCAGTACATATTGGGCAATATGCAACACATCAATAAAGCCTGTACCAAACCTATAAGTATATTTATTAAAAACTGAATAATAAAAAGTGAATATTACTTACCCCTTCAACTTCTGCGATTATACGTAAATAATTATCGTACGTAATGAAATCGCTCGAATCCCTTTTTGTTAATTCGCTCAATTGCTGTGCGAATTGATCTTTCATTTCTGTAATTTCAACCATCTTCAACGTTTACTGCACAAACACCTGTTTAACTAATTGCAGGTTATACCTAAGCATTGGCAGTTAATGGTATAACGATCGGCCCTGAATTTCTACGAACCAGATTTGCCCGAAACTCGATTGTCACTTTGCGATGTATCCGGGCAAAAGCGGAAATTACTGTTTTTAGTAGATTTGATCACCGCGAGAGGTCATATCGCGATTTGTCCGAGCACTTCGAGATATGCCCTCACTTCGTGATTTGTCCGTAACATATACACGTTTAAACTAACCGAACTAATTAAATCTAAAGATATTTATTAAAAACATTTACACTATAATTTGTATCACTTACAGGAAGATAACTTCTATTTATCTAAACACCGAAATTTGTTAATATTAAAGTCACGTATTCCGTATCTTTATCGCACACGCGTTAATTACTTATTTATTTCCACTTGAATAATATTCTTAACACTGCCGTCTTCGCATTGCGGAAATAACTGACCTCGGATTTGTTTGCACAGTATTTATACAATTTGGCAAAACGTTCCCGTATCTTCCACATCCTTCGGTGAACGTTCTAGAAAACCTCGCGAAGGTTCTCGAAGTTGCGAATAACTTCTCGAACGTGTCAGTATTGTTGACACATTATGATTGACTGTCTATATCCAAATTGTCTTAACAGTGATACATAATTATCTATTTAATAAGTAAGAAAAAAAGTTCTTTAGTTTTAAAATAATCATAATCGTCAGTGACAACCCAAGTAAAACAGATGTATTGGACCAATATTCCAATTTTATGTTGAGTATATATTGAAAATGTTAACTTTTTTTTATAATGGTTAAACATTGGATTCGAAACATTTATCCAACCTACAAGACACACTTTCTTTTAAATAAGTAATATTTAAGTTGGAAAAACGTTGTGTGTTTAGCTTTTACCAATATACGCTATGGAATATGTTCAATAAGGGTTAACTAGATTGGGAAAATAATGTTTCGGAATTGTTGGCTATATAATTGATTAGCAATGTTTAACCAACATGAAATATTTAATACTGGTTAGTTAGTTAGTTGTTAAAACATTGGTTTAAGGTTGGATCTATATATTGTCTAAAATTTATGAAATTGATATGAAACACAACACAGTTTATTAAAAATAATTTTATTAAAAAACACATATACATATTAACTTAAAAATAGTGATTACTATAGATAATTTGTTTATAATATTAATGCATTAACTGGATCTTTTTGTACCGCCGCGCCGTTTAGGTCTTTAACGGTGCATAAAAATGTGCCAATACTTTCTCCTAACTCTGCAACAATCGACAGTATTTAATTTATTAATTAAAATTAATTATCAAAATTACAATGAAATTCTAAACTTGCAATCATCTATGTCATTCTTTTATCCTAAATTTCATGCATGCGATCAAAACATTTTAATATCGCATTCTCAATTATCAACTTACTCAATTATTGACAAGGGTGCCTTTAATTTTTGTAATGTAAGTATCTAATCACAAAAATAAAATTTTTGAATACAATTTAAGAGTTAAAGATTGGCCTTTTTCTTAATTAATAATTTTCTTTTCTTTGTGTGTTAGTTACTATTTTCATTCTAAAATTTTATTTTAAATAAATAACACAAAAACAACCAGCTTTTTTAGAATAGGGATTAATATGTTTTATTACCAAAATTAATTAAGTAGATTTACGCAAGAAACAGTAGTCAAACATGATATGTATAAAACATTTACTACGTAATAAATTTTGCGGTTTCAGTATATTCAAATAATTTTCAAATACACTGTTTAGCCTGAGAATTTTGTTTACACTTTGCCGAACGTACTTCTATAAACTATGTTCTTATAATGATTAATATTAATTTAATAAGCACAGTTGGTACTTACTTTTTATCCTTCAGAAAAATGTTTATAAATTACTAAATTTAAACTTTCTTGCACAATTTTAAATACAAAATAATAAAAGATTTGTTACAAACTGAAGTTTTAAAGTAAATAACTGGTTTTTGGTCGTAATCACAAAGATATGGTTTATGATTCATCCTTTACCTAAAGGAAATTATCGGGTCTATTGTCACAGAGTGCTCTGTACCATCGTCAGGCTTCCAAGAACAAAACACTTACGGTGCTAATATTTATGCTAAAAATAATAGTTATGGTCTTGCAAGCTCGTTCTGGTCAATGTAGGATTATTTTATCTAGAAAACATGCCCGTTATTGAATATTATTTTTAGATCTTTAATTATTTATACAAATATTCGTCACTTTTTGAAAACACTTAATTCTTTTAATTTAAATGAATTTAAAATTGTAATAAATATGTTCAACAAACATTTCAAATCTAGGTAACAAATTTTTTAAGAAAACTTACTAAAATTGTTGATTGAACGTAAGAATATTTCAATTTACAGTATAATTGCAGTTTATTTTCCTAAAATCTTTACAAAGGGTCAAATAGAATACCTTTCCGGGTGCCTGCTTTAAATACACAAATGTTATACGTACACCGAGCAAATTAACCTTCTAAGAAAAATTCTAAAAACAAAAATAAATTATTTTATTTATATTTGTTTTTCAATTAAAATACACAAATTCGATTATACTTACAAGATTGATAAAATTAAGTACATTTTTGTGGAGGTACTATATTCTAGTATTTAAACTACTATATTTTGTTCATTTCATTAAAACTTGGGAGTGCGTGTAAACATACTAAATATACTAAATTGTTTCCTTCATGCTCATTGCTCAATTGCAATTGTTTAAACAAAGTAAAACTTAAAAAAAAAATATGTGCTCGTACATAAACGCATAAGTAGGTGCATTTATACAGCTTAGAATATTTGTTAAACAACGTAGATTATAAAATGCTTTAATGTATTTTTCACAAATGTTACTCTTGTCTGACACAAAGGATTTGAAACATGATAAACCTTACTAACTATTACTTAAGTTTATGCACACACACTATATTGATAAAATGGTAAAATACTGATATGAAAATAATATAGAAAGTAGTTCTTGGACTATAAATACAAAACAATTTAAAGAACGAAATAAAAAAACTCTAGTAACGTAAAGTAATCAACTTATTTAACACAACACAACACAAGTTCGTTCATTATACTGCAAGGACTACTCATAGTGCGTAAAATTTGCAAACTTTAAAAATAGTAATACTGTTACATTTATTTTATTAGAACATCTTACATTATTAAGAATATATACACAAACACTTATAATAAAAAATAATATATACTTAAATATACAGTTTTACCAATTCATCTCGTAATTATGGGATAAACCTCGCAAATATTCTATAATGTTGCGATTGTTGTAGTCTGCAACAATTCTTTAATTGCGATTGTCTGCTTGAACATATTTTGTTTTCTTTTTTAGCGATTCAAGTACAATTTCATGTACAAATCTCGTCCAAACTGTATTTTTTCTAGAATGTCAATAAAAAACAACAAATCTAAATTGTTCATACATAAATTCACCCTGTAATTGTCTATTTTCAGCTTCTGCATAATTGTTGGTCATGTCAGTGTTGGTTCTTGCCTTCTTATATACCGACCAGATCTCTGAAGGAAAAATTGACGGTCTTTTTTCTTCCCTTCTACGGTTAGATCTTTCTACGTAATTGTCTTCAAATCACTGCAGAAGAGGTTGAAGCGAACTCTTGTTTGAAGGCATCAAGTGCTACGTCCAGGTCAATTGCTAAAACAAAAGCTAATAAACAAATAATTTTTGCTTGTGAAACAAAGTCTGGATCGTTATTGTAACGGCCTAGTAAACGAAGTTTTTTCAAACGTTTTTTTATATTTTTTGTTAAAATGTGAACGCCATTAAATCTTGACTCGAAGTTATATAGACTTAGAACAAACGCGGTGCAACGCGAAAAGTTCTATCAACAAACTAATGTACGGGTTCTCTTAAAAGCTCTAAAAATTATGTTTATACTAGCGATACCTTCTAAAATAATCAACTCTTGTAAAGTCCTTGGCGCAGGAGGTACAGCTATTATTTGTTGTCTTTTGCTACGAATCATTTTCTTCAGCGTTCACGATTCTGGCCACAAACATAAGCATTTTCCGATATTCCATTTATGCAGGCACACCACAGCATATATAACAATCAGCAGGCTAACTCTGAGGCGGCGCTTTTGATGTGAATGAGGTACAAAATGCGCGAACAATTGCCGCCAACGAAAGTTAGCTTGCTAATTGTTATTTATGCTGTGACAAAACGTCTGGTTCCGATAAAAGTCACTGTGCTGATTGAGTTCTGATAGAATAACCGTGTAGGTATTTAATAATCGGTTACAACAGTTACTTTTTTGTTGCGGTTAAACTACTTGTTATGTTAAAATTTTTCACAGTTACTTTTAAACTTAATTTAAACTTAATTTAAATATTTAAATATTATAATAAAATAATTAAAAAATCTTACTTTAATACTTTGAAATCACACAATTTAATTTTATAAATTAGCGTAATATGATAATTATACACCTCTACTATAACGAAGCTTATTTATAGTCAAATCAAAATTGCTGTTCATATAAAATGTACTTTGTACTAAGCAAAATTAACTAAAATGTTTTATTAGATTATATCAGTAATTTATTTTAAAATATGTAACTGATTAAATAGTAACTGATATATTTCTTAGTTTTTATAAACTAAGGTTAGTACACTTGAAAGCTTCCAAACCTTCAGCATGTTAAACCCAATTGTAACTGTAAAAAATGGAAAACTTCGAGGAAAAATGGCTGAAAATTTTGATGGCGAAGAGTTTTATAGTTTTCAAGGAATTCCTTATGCAGAACCACCTATTGGACCTTTAAGATTTAAAGTAAGTAAATGATTTGTAGAATAGTAATATAATGTGCACGTGCAAAAAACGACATTAACATAAAAATTTTACACAAATATTATTACATAATCGCATTATAATCATTAAGATAGTTTTAGTTTGATTTGTTACTGTGGCAAGTATAAAAAGTATTATCTTTTTGAGTTACGCTGAAGTTCATTACACTTGTTATTTTTCTGTTAAATAGTGGGCATTTTTTAAACTTTATTTATTGCGTGAATAGTTTTTAATTACGATAACATATACTATAGTATAAACCAAAAATTTTACTAAATTATATTAAATTAAGAGTAAATATTGTAAACAAGTATTTATTTTGTAACTCAAACCGATAAATTTATCATTTAATGTTATAGTATGCCTTATAATGTTTTGATTTTTTAAAAGCACACATTGTAATATTTCAGGTTGGTCACAAAATTTACTATTTTTAATGTAAAATTAAATAATAAAAAATTTCTTTTGATAATAAAAGACAAATTACCATTTGAAAATAGATTGTAAATTTTTGTGATCGCTGAACGCTGGTTTTGGGGTGTGTTAAATAATGTGTTTAATATTTTTTAGTTAGAAAATTAAATAAATTTTACATGTGTACATTCTAAATCAACTTTTATGGCTATCAGCGTGCTTGTTAGATACCTTTACTTATTTATTTATTAAT
This sequence comes from Aquatica leii, assembly GCA_035610365.1. Classification (NCBI taxonomy): domain Eukaryota; kingdom Metazoa; phylum Arthropoda; class Insecta; order Coleoptera; family Lampyridae; genus Aquatica; species Aquatica leii. The sequence continues at coordinate 109,585,047 of CM069432.1, forward strand.
TTTAGCTTTGCGAAGACAATAATTTTCTTAAATTTACATGAACTTGTAACCGGCTGATTTATTTATTATTGCAGTTTTATTTCAACTAAAATGTTTATTTTTAAACAAAATATATTTTTTTAATTTATTAACACTATTAAAGATGTTTTCTTTAATTAAACAAAATTTATAACTAAAAATTTCTAGAAGAAAAACAATTAATTTTTTATTGTCAGCCATGATTGTTAGTTTGAGAATTACTCAAAATTTGGTTTGTTATAGTTATTAAACAATACAATATAAAGTAGAAACCAAAAAAAATACTAAGATGAGAACTTCTTCCGGGTTTGGACTATGTAATTGTTGGAACCGAAGGTACTAAACTTTTGCTCACTTTCGTAAGAGACTTCATCAAGCCGCGGAAGAAATCATAGAACTCAAACAAGCAGCCGAAATCTAACTAAGAACCTTTAAAAGATTAGCTTAAGTTAGGTAGATTTTGGTTGCTTGTTTGAGTTCTTTGATTTCTGTCACTCCCTGATGAAAGCTCTTACGAAAGTGGGGCAAAACGTTGGCAACTTCAGTTACAACAATGACACAGTTCAAACGCGGAAGAACTTCTTATCTCAGTATAAAATCCTACAGTAGAAGCTTTTGATTTTACAAAAAAGATTACTATTTATAACACGTTTTTGATATATTTTAAATTTACTGAATCGTATTGATTTTTTGGTAAACACTAATAGTTGTTATTTTTGCATTTATTTAAAAAAACATAATTTTTTAATGAAAAAGTTTAATGAAACAATTTAGGATTAACCGCTTATTTAAGAAAAACCAAACCCGGCTAGTCGAACGATCTGGAAGCTTCATGAGCTAAATCAAATCAAAAATACCAATTTAAGAGGTTTTGTTACTTATTTGTTACCAATTTATTACCACTACTTTAAGTTTATTACCACAGATCAATAAGATATACAGATAGCCAACCACATGCAATAAATTAGACGGTACTTTTCTGGTGGCCAAATAAAATTCGTTTGGCGGCAACACACTTGTGAGATTAGCGCTGTAGTAGCGCTACTCAAAGAATCGTCAGTAAATAAATTGTAGAAATTCTGTAGCTATGATATATCTATGTGCTTGCAGATGATTAAACATTTAGACGTGCATTGTTTTAATTAATGTAAAACGTGAAAGTCTTGTTTTATTTTGTATTTTGTAAGGATATCAAATTCGCTTTCGGCATTTGAAGATACAAAAAGCATGGCATGTACAATTGCTAGAAAGTCAACATGTAATCTTTTTTGGCGCTTCTTATTTTATGTTGACAAATACGGTGCTACAAGTTATAGGATTATAATTCTTACATAATTTAACAAGGATGTATACAAATGATATCTCAATTTAAATTTACGAAAGTTATACAAACATAAAAAAAACAATCAAAAAATGTTTAATTATATAATACATTTGGGATTTTTATTATTTTATAAAAAATTAAAGCTGAAATGTGTTGTGTGGGATGTCAAGACTAATTAGTCAACCAAACATTTGTAACGTCCACTTTGTTTGGTATTAAACCCGGTATATGTGCGTATTTATATTATAAAATAGTAAATTCTTGCAATAATCTTGTCGTCCAAAAAAGATTAACACATTGAATGTCACTTGGAAGTTGAATTTTACAACGTTAAGTTTCGAAATTAAATTGTGAAAGTTGTTAGTCAATTTAGCACTTAATTAGTTGTACATTTTCTTTGTAGGAATAAATCAAAAACTATTCTGATTTATACAGAAACAGTTTTTCGTACCGTATTCAAATCGTCTGCTTCTGGGTACTTTATTTTAGAGAATCATAGAAAATCGTTTTTATTCGAACTTCGAATAATTTTATATTCTTGATACATTTTTGCCTTCAGTGTGAGATAAGATTTATTTTAATTTTTGTTAACAATTTAATTGCATTTTGTGTTATTACGTTTTAAAGTTTTTTCTCTGGTTATTGCATTCTTCTAGTGTTACACTACTTATACTGAGTGCCATAAAGATATAGTTCTAGTTCCACTGACCGCTACCTTTTTAGTTTTTTAGTTTATCAGTGGGTTTCAAACAGATAGCTTTTTGTTGTCAAAAATATGATAATATATGTGTGTTTAATGTTTTTATGTTTTTAAACAAATCCCATCTTAGTGGGGCCTGCCGCCTCCTAGTTAATTCAGGGGATGTCTGTTGAATAGACCGTTTTTTGTAAAAAACAATATTTGTAAATAACCTCCTTTTTGGTAGTCATTTTTGTTTCATAAACTGACATTAAAACGCGCGGTTGTCAAGTTGACTAGCAGTTAATCGTCGATTAACTAATGGACCGTTAATCATAGATGAAATTGTTTTGTGCAACGCAATCGAATGTTAATCAACCATTATCTTTAATCGACGATTAGTAAATCGTCAATTAACCAGACTTTTGTGCAACCGGCTATAAGCAGTGTTGTGACAGGTACTTAGGTACAGGTACAGGTACATTTATTTAAAAGTACCTAAGTACAGGTGCAGGTACAGATTTGGCAAACGTACCTAGGTACAGGTACAGGTACAAAAAAAATGTACCTTAGAATTTCAGGTACTTTTTAGGTACTTATTTATGATCATAAAAAATACAAATTTAGTAAACCAACTCTTATTTGTGCAATCTCATTGAAAAACGATAGAAATCATTACAGCTATAAAATGCATGAAATGATTGAAATCAATCAACGACGCTACTATATTAATCCCTGTTGATGACACACACAGTAGCTGGTGTGAATCTCAGTAAAGATATTAAAATTTATACAACTTTTGTAATTGCAGTTTATTGAGCAATGCTATTGTTGTTTATTGTATGAAGTGCATTATTTAATAATAAAAATAGGATTACTTATTCTTAAATGTTTTTCTTAAGGTTTTGGGACTAAATTATAAGATACTGAACGGGAAGGGTAATGCATGGCAGTTTAGTGATACAGTTGACGTTGGTTAGTAAGTACTTCAAGGGACCGATCATTTTGTACTTATCCGAGAAGACTTACTATTCGACGTACACGACACCTTAATTTTCATTGAGGTCGTGCTTACAGCATTTATGTTATACCGTTGGTTATACCCGTCTCGGCTATGTTTATGTAATTTAGTATAATACAAACTCAAATATGTCGTTTTTAGAATAAGTCATTAAGCACGTATTGTTTATATAAGCAGAAATACGATTCGTAATAAATTTTATTATAATGTCATTCATTGTGTTATATAATCAGTTATAATTGTTTACTTTTTCCTAGAACTCCACAACTCTTTTCTCTAAAAATCATCTTCTATTTTATACAAATTATTACGTTTCGAAATTTATCGCATTCGGTTTGATACCCTGGCTACTCATGTTAACAGTCCGATTGCATTGTTGTAAATGATTCATCCGAGGGCTGTCTTTAAGTGTGCTGTCACTGCCTACATTTGCACTTTTAACAAGGAAGTTTTATACACATTAACGGTACCCTTCGGGTATCATTAAGGAAAACTTGCGTAGGTCATGTACTATTTTTGGATGGTTTTAGTAATATCAAATGTGATTAAGTCCGAAACAAATATATAAAGTGTACAATACATGTACGCTTAAAAGTACCTATTTTATTAGGCACTTAGGTACAAAAGTACTTTCTAAAAAGTACCTAGGTACAGGTAAAGGTACATAAATTAAAAAGTACCTTTCTAGGTACTTAGGTACACAAAAATTACCTAGGTACTTGTACCTAGGTACATTTACCTAGGTACATCCAAACACTGGCTATAAGTATTTATTAGGCAAGGTGCTAGAGAAATGCGGCCCTAACATTTACAAAAACGATATTTTTATTCGACATATGCCAACATCAACAAAAAACATTTAAAGCAATGGCCAGGACGATTATGCAATTACGATGAATCGATCATTATGCAAAATAATGATCGCGATCATCGAGCGTCTGTACAATAACGATCGCAATCATTGATCGCTTATAAAATAACAATTGCGGTTGTGGAAAAGAAATTAATACTTTTAATTATCGCCTAAACAAATAAGACTAATATAACACAATTTTACCTATAATATTTACTTTAATAAATGTATAATAAACTTTAAGTATGCAGGTAGTTCACGAAGAATCGTAAAATTTTGTGTAAGTAGGTAAATAACCCCTTTGCTCTTTTCCTCGTAAGAATTTTAAACCACATACAGATTTTTTAATAAAAAAGTAACATGGATTTAAACATTGAATTATATTTTTTTGTTTACAGAAATTTAAGAATGCATTCTTTTCAAAGAGAATTAGAAAACTCTTCTAGGAAAGAACGTTTGTAAAATTTGTGTCACACATTCAGCATTTTGAGAAAAACCTAGCTTTATATAAACACCAAGGTAAATCATAAAAGCACAGGAAGTTAAAAACAATAAGCATTAACTACAAATGACAATAAGTATTTGAAAAGAATTGCAAATTTATTTTTAATACATAAATTTTATGTTTGAGACAAATATCAATACGAGTTATGACTAATTAAAGTTCTTGCCATAAGAGAAGAGCCCTACGTCATCAACGTATTCATATGAATTAAGATTAACGCACTAGTCAAATTAATTGTTAGTTTATTAGTTACAATTAAAAATTCAGTGTTGGCTATTCTGGTTAGTTGGTATCTATAAGAATTTTAATTTTGCTGTCACAACACGTTTAACCTTCAAAATTAAAAATGACTGCAATCTGTTTGTTTGATTAATTATATTTATTAAAGTGAAATTTAGATTTAAACATATGTAGTTATTACATTTTTTGTAAAATCCAGTTATTGAAGTAATTTAAAATGAAAAAACCTTTAAGCACAGTGAAGTCATATATAATACAGATTAAACGTAATTTTAATACATAAAACAACGAAATGAGCAACATCTTGAGTAACAATTGGTTTTATAAAAATGTTCAGTTTTAAAAACACTATGAACCTCATTTATTTTAATCATCACTATCTGAAGATTCCGATGAACTTGAATCGTTTAAACCAACATTAATTATTAAAGGTTCCACTGTAACGTCTAAAAACTTTTCTCGGTTATACCACTCTTGTATTAGTTTTTCTGTATGAATCACACACTTTTCCCATACTTCGGAAGTACATTGTTGTAGTGCTTCGTTCCACATTAAAATTACTTTTTCATCTCCATACCCATCCCTACCAATGTGTTTATTGTAATATGACTTTGCATGAGCCCATATTAATTCAATTGCATTAAACTCGCAATGATAGGGTGGTAGTCGTAGCACTTCATGTCCGTGTTGTTGTAACAGTTCGTCCACTTCATATTTCTTTTCTTTTTTGTGCTGTTTAGCTATGTCAAGTAATTCACTTTTGAACATGTTAGCATCATACGAAATATTATTTTTGTTTAGCCAAGAAATTAAATCAGATTTGTTCCAACTTGACGAAGGCATTTTTTCTAGTAACATGGAATGATATGATGCATTATCCAACACTATAATTGACGATTCTTTCAAATTATTAAGTAAACGTTCCACAATCCATTTTTTAAACGTTTCACCATTCATATCTCCATGATAATCTTCATGCTGAGATTTAGATGAAAATAATAAAGAAGCATTTTTTACAAATCCAGATTTTGTACCGGCATGTACGACAATAAATCGTTTTCCATCGTAGCCCTCAGGTTTACGTACACTTTTTAAATTATCATCTTGCCACGATCTCCCCATACTTCCTTTAGCAAATATCCAAGTTTCATCCATAAAAACTACTTCACGTGGAAATTCTGAGTTTAGATTTTCTATGTAACGTCTTAGAAATTTAATCCTCATAAGGGCTATACGTGAAGTCTCCATTAAGGATCTACGGTGATCGTCCTTCTTAAATTTAAAGCCAATTTCATGCAGAGTTCTATTTAAAGTGCGATCACTTAACAAAACATGTTTATGTTTGAGTTCGCTGTTTAGGGAATTCACAGTCACATGTTGTTCTAGAAAAAGTTAGTTTTTAGAAAGATTATGAAGTTTGTTTTTATCGAAAGTTACTGTTTGTGTACATCGTATACAACGTGTTTCTTATAGTCATTTTTGAAGATTCCGGCAAGTCGACAGTTTTTGACTTCCTTCGTGACCTTTTCTTTCCAGGACTTGATAACACTGGATTCAATTTGTGTTCAGACTTTATCCGCTTAACAGAAGCTAAGCTTATGCCCAATGCAGTTGAAACTCTCTGTAAATAATTTATTGTAATGCAAATTAATCATTTCTTTCTTTAGCTTACCTCTTGAACAGACGTTAATGGAATCAAAGGACCCCCATTATCCTTTTCTTGTTGAAAGTATGCAAGTAAATTAACCACCATTTGGCGAGACTGAGAGCGTAATGTTTTACCTTGTATAAAACCCGACATGTTTTTGTTCTAAAAAGAACAGTATGAAATAAAATAATGCAAAATAATAATAATAACCAAAGATACAAAACGAAGCGAAAATGACAGCAAACCGTGTTTGACAAAACGTCAACTTGATTGAAGTCAATTGAATAACTTTATTCATAACGCATGCAATCAATCTTCCATCTTTGTTTTACACATAGATTATGTCTTGCTTATATAATAGTCGGCATGTTATTTCTTTCATCAATAGGCAATGACGTAGGGATCTTCTCTTATGGCAAGAACTTTACTCAACAATCTTTTCAGGGTCAATTTCAAATAGAAACGTTTAATTTACGAAAGAACGACACTTATTTTTTAATATGTTGTTTATTAATGCTTTAAACTATTTGTTCGTAATTTTGCATCAGAATTCAAATAGCACACGTCATGTCGGAAACAAAACATCACAGTAGTATCTATTTTCTGTGAGTTTTTGTAAATATTTTTTTTAAATCTAAATATGAACAAATTTTAATTAATTTATTGTTTAGAAACAATATTAAAAAATACTTAGGTATGTTGATTTTCAATACTCCAAACGTTATTGTATCCCGGAAAACGATAATCGAATGTTTATGGCTAGATTTATGACTAACTTTACATGAGCGACTTTTTAGCAGCAGTCGATTACTAATTAATTCTAAATACCATGATTGCGATCATTGATCGTGGAAAATTATAGCGATCTCAGCCACTGATTTACAGTACTTATTTTAAGTTATTGTACAATTAAGTGCAACAAGAAGAAGAAGAAGAATTCGGACAAGGAGATTCTCCGATGCTAATTTAAACCATTTTTAAACGTTTGGTAGAAAAAAATTTTTTTTAAATATTTACCTGATTGAAGCTGTAGAACAAAAACTGCAGTGTGTTTAAAATTTCCTTTTGTTGTTATACATTATCTCCGAAGATGCTGCTTCTTTTGTTTTAAATCTTCCAAGTCCATTGTGGCAATGTTTATATTTCCACAGTTTTTCTAACATTCTTTAGCACGCACTTTATCACTAATAAAAAACTTAAGAAAACTAGTACCTTTGTTTTCGGTATTATTATTTTCACAATTAGTATAAACACAACCGTGATTTGTAACTTTTCCCATTTTAAAAATAAATCAAAAATATATTTACACTTAAACTAAACAAAAGTTCAAACAAACATTACTACTACCAGAATTTTAAAAATCGTATCGCAATGTTAACCCAAGAAAAACTTTCAATTCAATACCGAAGTTTACAAGTCGACAGACACGCAAGAACTGAAAAATCTCGATCCAATACAAACGTGGCGACCTCTACATCTCGATCCAATCAGTCGATACGACTTCTTACATTTATTATTCAATGATTTAACGTAACAAACCTTAAACATGAGCAACATTTCAACAAACAAAGCGAAACAGAAATATATACGTCGGTACCCCTCAAGTACTTTCGATTCAATAGCGCTTGCGTTAAATAGCCAATATTGCCAAGAAATAGAAGTTGTTTACTTTGTAAAATTACCAAAAATAGATTCGACGTTTACTGAAAACTAGTCCATACTCAGTTCCTTCGTATTTATCTTCGACAATTATTTTTGATAAGTAATAAATGCTCCAACGTTCTTCACAACGCGAATGTCAATTGTATTCTGATCGATAGAAGTCTCAAACATAAACAGCAATAGGATATTCAGTTAATAATGAAAAACATTACTTAACTTACTAAAAACGATAAGTATATGCAAATGTAATTCAACTCTATTGCAAACATATGCATCTTCATTTTAGTCAATGAGCATAAACCGATTGTTCTTAAATAGTTAAGATACAATTTCTACTGATTCTATTGAGTAATTTTTAATGATTAAATAAATTTTTTAGTCAAAATGCAAAACTTGATTCGCCGAAAATTCACGCTTATTTACAATATGTTTTAGAACTAGCATAATAAGACTACAATTAACAATTTCACTCATTATTGTTTGTAATTATCTTGCTTTTTATTAGACGTGAAGGTTAAAGCAATGAAAACAGTCAAAAATAGTTGATTTCAAAAATCTTACTTTACATTTTTTTTTAGTAATTTGACCATCTAATCGATCAACAGACAAAAATTTAAAACATATGTACGCATAAATTTTCCATAATGAATTTGAATGGAAAATACAGTTAGAAACGTGTTTATATTAATTTTTAAATAAAATTAATTTCCTGAACTTTTATCTTACATAATAAGTTTTGCAACATGAAAAAGACGCACATTAAAGTATAAATTCACTGTCAACTTGCACAACCAAAGCCTGTTAATGTTATTATAAAAAAGTAACCATTTGGTATTTTCCAATTATTGTTAAGACACACACACGTAAACATTAACGCATATTTGGCTGGGGTACATTTTTGTTGATATCCTTGCATTGTCTTGCCATGGCAAAGTATACTCCTCCTTGAAATCTGTCTTTATCATAATGAAACTTCAGGTACTTTGGGTTGATTGATACTTGGTCTGTATCATCCAATTAAATGGTCTTCTGCAAATCTGAAAAATGTTACATACAGTGCTCTACGAGACTACAGCATAAATAACTTACAGATACAAAGACATGTTTTGTTCTGAATCTTGTTGAAATCCACAAACGTAACACTATTTTACATTTCACAAATTCTACAAATACCAACGCAAAACAAGTTGTCAGCCATGTCAGCTGTCAAACAAGCTCAAAAAACACTTTTTTACTGGCTGGTTTAACGCGTGCGCTTATCGGGTAGGACTCCTTGAAGGAGTGTGGGCAATATAGAAGTAATATATATATATATTATTAACACTAAATTTGTATGAAGCGAATATAAAGGCTATGGTTTTACTTCCACCTGTTTTTTACGCACAACCTCAGTTGTTACTTATTGACAGGTTGTAAAACAGAACTAACCTTCTAAAACATTTGTTTGATATAAACTCGAACTGACTCAAACATATAATGCATTGAGTTATTATAAAAGGAGATAGCATAAAGCATCTAGTTTCTATGTACAAAGTGGAACCACTAGGCGTGGCTTAGTCTACTATCAAGATGGATACTTTGCCAGGCCCGGATTACATAAAAATTAAAGTTTTAACATTAATCGCACATTGTAAATTTTTCATCAGTTTATATGTTAGTATACAAAATTAAAATAGTTTATCAAATTACTTGAACTTATGCTTAGAAAAAAACTGTAGCTGACATAATTACAATGTTGCAGATGTATAATCATGATTATAAAGTGCAAATACTGTAATTTACTAAGAAAATCATTTAACTGGAGATTTGTGGATCTATCCAATTAAGCAATATGTACTTTGATTTTTTTTATCAACTTTATTAGTCTAAAGCAAAGAAAAACTTTTTTAGATTATAGCTAATTTACTAAAAAAAATTTAAAACTTATTAATAATATGCAACAAATCAAATGGATTATTTTAAAAAACAGTAATCTAACATTTAAGTTTTATTAAAATTGATTCTTAATAACCAAATTTAAAAAAAAGTAAATTGAGGTATTAATGTATAAATTTCTTTAATACTGGTCTGCTTATATTGCGTACATACCTGTGAAATGTAATTCCCAATAATACCTTCTTATTTATACCTTTTCCACTATTACAGCTACATAAAACACACAAAACCATCATGTTTTAAATGTTTATAATTAAAAACTAAAAAAACCTATAAACAAACACAAAAAAATACTATAAACGTTGAAAAAAGGGAACTACTAACATTTGACGTTAGAATGACATAAATCTATCATCAATATGGCGGTAGTGGTGTCGTTTTAGAATAGAAAACACGGCCTCCCTATATTATAACTCAATGATATAATGTCAGTGCAGGTGTTGGGCGATTGTGAATGATATAATCGAGATATATCGATTATAGCTCAATGATCAATCATTCGATTATACTAGTTTTGAAATAATCGAAATATACTCTACTCGAACTCGTCTCAATCGCTGAAGAGTCGGCGCAATATTCAAAATATTAGAAAATTTCTATAACAAATCACTTTTTGGTAAACAAATATAACGTAACGATTATTTATGACTAAAATTTCTAATAATTAGTAATTAATATTTCATTTCTTATCATGTATGTAATCTTGAACATTCAAAATATTTTTTTTGTACAATAAATATGCATTAACTATAGATTGATTACTATTTCTCTCTCATTATTATCCCATTGTCAGCATTATTAGTCCAAGATTGTAATTGACTTTGGGTTAATTGTTTTTCGTCTTATTGTGTTAGAAAATTAAAAGCAATAAGTTCCGGAGGAAAAAGGTTCATGGTTTGGCAATTTTTTAATACAACAAATGACAATCAATTCATAATATGTAATTTATGTAATAAACAGTACAATTAATTTAAAAATACAACAAATCTTAAAGAACATTTGCATCTCAGTCAGTTACTTGTGCTTGCTCCGATGAAAGATGAAAACCTGGAGAATAATGTAATGGAAGCATGTACATACTTCTGCATCTACACATCTACAACTCCTATTTCAACACCACTGGTTGGTGAACATTTGGATGCTTCTACATCCACACCCGTGAAAAGCCTCCTATAAAAACGGCCAAAAAAACCATGAAACAATTGCGACTGTTTGGTTCAAGATTTAATAATGAACTTACCGAAACGCAAAATTTAGTGTTAAATCTTGCACTTGTAAAAATGATTGTGTTAGATTATCAGCTATTAAGAATTGTAGAAGATAAAGAGTGCAGAGGGTTTGTAAGAAAATTGAATTCCTATTATTCAATTCCTGATGCGTGTTCACCATGTTGGCGTGGCAACAGATTTGTGGACATCAGACAGTTACTGTCCACTTTATACAAAATGCTGTATTACATTCTAACGTGCTGTAAACAAGTGGCAAGAAAGGCAGCCAAACTGGATCACAAATAACAGAAAATATTTCAGACAAAATTTTAAGAGTAGTTTCAAATAATGGCTACCATAAATGAACAAAAGCTATTTTAATGATAATGCTTATCAATACCTAACAAACATCGTTCTTCCAATCCACTTGATTTTTGAGAAGCAAACAAAAATTTACTTCTGGAGCTATACAAACTTCATATAAAATCGTCAGCACTATTCGAAAAAATATTTTCAATAACTGGCATTATAAGAAACGTACGAACTAACAGACTTTCACTCAAAAATTTAAACTTTATTGTTTTTTTAAACACAAATATGTAAAATAAATAACCGTAACATCTATCTCAATAACGAGTATAACGACTATATAACTTCACTGTTTGACATTTGAGTCACCAGAAAGTAACCAGACGAGGCGGTAAATTCAAAAAAAGACAGTCTCAGTAATTTTCAGTAACCAAATCTGCTATACGTGAACATTTTTTGTAGTAACTTTGAGTGGAATTAAATAGTGATAAAGCTGTCGATTAATCTGAGTAAAATTCAGAATATATTCATTAACTTAATTCATACCACAAAAAACAATATCACAAAAATTATCTAATTTTGTATCACAGATCATAATTAATATGAACATTAAATAAACACAAAACTGATAAATTATCCTAAATAAGAAATGATACAATTTTAAATGCAATCGAAACATGCACACTACACATTAGAATGGAAACTTGTAGTGCATCGGGCATTTATGTTACGAATTTAGAAAACTATGTCTCGAATACCACAGTATTTCCTCATAAAAATCATCAACAAAACCTTGCTCAGAATCAGCATATAAAGTTATAAATCGTCTTCAATCCAGTTGTTAACTTATCAAGAAATGCTTGTCGTTTTCTTGTATACTTTCGCTGACCCATATTTGTTGATTCATATGGCTTTCATTTAAGCAAGTTTTATGAAACAAAATATAGGTTTATTTATTGTTCGGTTTGATCAATTATTTGGAGAACCGCAGGTGAACCATCACAATGTTAGACTTCTAACAGTTCTTGTAGCTTTGGATTCTTTTAAAACGTAATACATTCTATAACCTTCAATTTATACTTTAAACAAATCGTATCTTTTTAGTGACAAATTAACAACACTACCATTCCACTGGTACTTGACTACTCCTAAAAATTCGTTTTTTACTGGGATTCCAATCGAAACATAAGATCGATAATACTGAGCATGCACCATCATTCATAATTGAAAAAACGAATGATCATTCGTTTATGCAAAACGAGATATTTTGATTAATTCGATTATTAAAATATATTGATTATGTCCAACACTATAGCCTGTGCATTGCAAATTATATTCGGTAAAATAAACAGTGATAAGAGTAAATAGAAACAATGACGTTACTGATAGTCAGCAAATTCAAATAAAACCTTGCAACAAAAACAGAAAGACATGTCTTTGTTGGCGTATGTTGCGCCATCTATTTTTTACGCACATAATTAACTACTATCTCTATTTCTGCTATTAGAGTTTACGACCCCTGAACTACATACATTGCATTAACACTCTAATTTTTAACGACTAATTAAATTTGAACCTGTTTTATATTTAGAATTATTTATCTGTATTCTGTATTCCAAGCGTAATGTCAATCCTTTTCTGGTCGAATGCGTTCTCTATGTGCGCGCAGTTAAACTAGGCACAAAAACGAGATACTTGTCGAGTAGTAATAATTTATAATATCTGTGTTCTATTTTGTATTTAAAGTGATATCTTTCTTTAGCGTCAGCTACTGTCAAAAATGTTTATATAAATCAGAAGTTGACAACACGTACTTAACGTGAATTAATTCAACGAATTAATTTACAGTACTCGTTTACAACCACAAGTTTCTACAGTTATCAAAGCATAAAAAGTGATCAAAGTATCGAATAAAAATAATGAATAGAAAAAGTATAAATAACGAATAGTAACGATTACTCAAAAGTAATTAAATTCACCATCTACTGACACGATCCTTCTTATCTAAAAACGATTTGCCAATATCACTGTTTTGCTATTTTTGTATTCTCTAAACTTTTTTATGAATTTATAATTTTCACGTTAATTATTTAGCCACCTGTTTCATCTCAACCCTGGGAAGGTATTAAAGATGCTACAAAAGAAGGAAACGATTGCATATCGTATAATGGATTATTAAACATAATATCTGGTTCAGAAGATTGTTTGTTTTTAAATGTTTATACTAAAGAGGTTTATATTTGATTTTATATACAAAATTATTTAAAGTTGTATGTGGAATTTTTAGCTACCTGACAAGAATAAGTCACTTAAGCCTGTCATGTTTTGGATACATGGTGGTGGATTTACAACGGGATCCGGAAGTACCGTATTTTATGGTCCTGATTTTCTTCTAACAAAAGATATTGTTCTCGTTACTATAAATTACAGAACTGGATTATTAGGTATTTTTATATTCAAAAATTCTTATTATAAAATTTTTTTTTAGGGTTTTTAAATTTTGAAGATGCTTCGCTTGATGTGCCAGGAAATATGGGACTTAAAGATCAAATCTTAGCTTTAAAATGGGTACATGAAAACATATCGCAATTTAATGGAGACGCAAATAATATTACTATTTTTGGAGCAAGTGCTGGAGCTGTATCTGTACATTGCTTATTATTATCTACGTTAGCTAAAGGTTTTTGTTAGTGTTTTTGTTTTAAACATACAATCATACATTACAGGTCTATTTCATAAATGTATAATGCAAAGTGGATGTATTTCTTCTTGGTGGGCAAGTGGCAGTAGATCATTACCTTATTTAATAAAGGTATTAGAAATGAAGATAAATGAAGAACATGCTTTAAAAATGCTACAAGATATGTCAACAACAGAATTGATGAATATTCAAAAGAAAATTATCTATGTAAGTCGTAATATAAATTATAATATAAGGTTAACTATAGAATAAAAAATGAATAAAATACTAGTTTTTTAAGAAAGTTAAACAAATTTCTATTTGACAAAATTGTTGTTTTTGCAGTTATTCAAATATTTTTGACGCGTGGCAGATAAAATGTTTTAAATAACAATTGTACAATCTGGTTTTCTAGAAAAAGATGGGTTATAGGTATAATATTAAACTCGTTACGCAAAAAAAAACTAATTTATTATACAAACTAAAAGAGTAATTTTCAATTTCTTTTGTACAGTAATATGGTGTACATACATTGAGAGTAGAAAGATTTTGGTGATACTTAAGTTTAAATATATTATGACATCTTTAGTCTAATAATATTGTTAATTAATTCCAAAACAAGTGATTACTTTCCAGTTATGTATTATTCTAGATAAATTATAATAATAAACATTTTCAATCTTGGAATTTGAATACATCCAACTAACGTAGAAAGACTTTCGAACTTTGAACCGCGTTCCATATTATCACATTTTACAAAATTCAGAAACAGAACTTTAATAGTTCACAAATTTTGAAAAACGCTCAGCACTTGACGTTTCGACGGTCTTCTTCGGAGAAACGTGAGTTTTCCAAAGTTTGTAAGCTATTTAAGTTTTGTGAATTTTATTAAATGTAAAAATATGAAACTCAGTTCAAAACCCGATTGTCTTTCTACGTTAAAAAATCATAGCCGCGGAAGTCTTAAAAATGAAACATCCAGATAATTTTGCTGTCCCAATTAGTAAAATAAAAAATAATAACAGTAGTGTTGCCAGGTTTAAAAAAGGAGAGTTATGTATTTGAACGCCTACATTTACGTACCTACTCATTTGTTAACTTTAAAATTTAAAAAAGTTATTTATTACACTTTTAAAATAAATTGTGTAATAAAATTATTTGTTTTTGATTGTAGTTTTAAAAAAAATATATTTAAAAAGAAAACTTTAATTTTTTAAACAGGCTGAATTTTTGTTTATGAGTAGATGTATACTGACTTCCAGAAAAATTTCAACACCTAGAACTTGTTGAGCGATTTTATTGAAATTTTAGGAAACGTCTATTTTCATGAAACAAAGTGATGATTAAAATTTGAATAAAATCTAGCCAGTAGTTTTTTGTTTTTTTCCTGTTGTTTCCATAGTAACATAGTAACAATAAATTTGAAGTAGTAGACTTTTTTTCCAATTAAGTGATTTGAACGTGGCCGTATTATTAGTATGAGAGAGGCCGGAGTTTCGCTAAGAGAAATTGCTCGTCGTGTAAACCGAAATACTTAATACATTTTTACAAGGAATTATTTTTAACTGTGTTATAAAGAGACGTAAATATGTTTTGACGTCAGAAACATTCGGTCATGTCCAGTAAAATTTTGAATCTGCGTCAAAATTTGGATCCGCAACACAAAATAAACATTTTTTTTTGTCACAAAAAAACATTTGTAACTGGACTTGAGCCTTGTATTTGGCGGTTACCTCATTAACTTTTGTTAAATAGTTTGCAATAGTTTTTTTTGTGACTGTGAGCATTTTACCTCTAAAATATATTCATCGCATATAGCATCAGGTGATGCTCCAAAAATAGGATGATTCGCGTTCAACTTCAAACCAGTCTGACTGAACTTTAGTGTAAATTTTCTTTCCAAGCATGTGATTACACTTTTTTCTAAACGTATTCCTCTTGTCATACCCGCAGTGGGTTTAAACTTTGGCACGCCAAGTATTTGGTTGACAAAAACACCATCACATTTCTTGCAGAGTGCAGCATCGTAAATTTTCGATGCAGTTATTCTCGCATATCGCAGTTTAAACTGCACTTTGATTGTTCCTTTGTCTTTATAGAAGCTTCAGAACATAACCGTGTGTCCATCATCTGAAAACAAAATCGAAGAAACTCTGTATATTAAGTTTGTCCACTAGACACAAATTTAAGCATAAATTAGTGCAATCTCAAATTTTCTGCTATTTCATTAGATTTGAAATGTTTCAAAAGCTGACTCTCTTAAAGATTTTTTTTGCCCTTATCTATAACTTCTTTTAAAAAATGTGAATTTTTTTCGTCTTCTCTGTTTTTGCACCAAAGTCTTTTAATGTTAGAAATTTAATGAAAGATCCAATTTTTGAAAGTTTACTCTTTGCCCAGTAACAAGCCACTTCAGTTGGAGATGGTTCCTCACTTCTTCTGTAAAGCCACATTAGAAATGCTATGCATGCTTGCAGCCACCTGTAATTACAGAATAATTATGTAACTGATTGTTAATTCTCTCAAAGGTTATCTACCTGATAAAACAGCACCATCATGGCACTGTACATCTACGACATTTTCAGATTTTTCATCAATACTACAAGTTACTGTATACTGTTTTTTTTCTAATATTGTGTTCAGGTGTTACTTTAGCCTTCAATGTGCATATATTATTCTTTCTTAGAACTTGTACCCATCCCACAGCTGCGTCCCCATAAGATTTTCTTCCGGATCTGAAATTGTTTTAATTTTTGTGTAATAATACAACTAGCTGTTCCATAAATGTTAAGATATATTATGTATAAAGTCCTGAATTAAGAAAAAAAAGTACCTATCTTTATAAGAAACACATGCTTATAGTTAAGTTTAAATACCGTAGCAACCATTGTCTCAATAATCGTTTAAATGGCATTTAAGTTCTGCATGCCTTAATTTGTGCATGGTGAAAACGGGCATAAGCGCTAAAAGTCGCAACTAAGGCATTCTGTAGTTATTGTAGTTATATTTCCGTAATCAAGTCATAACTATTTCATGTTTATAAATCATTACTAAAAGCTAAAAAAATACCTTTCCGAGCCACTTCAAATTTATCGTAATTTAGATCCTTCGTACTGATGGCGTGGAATTAGAAATCTTATTTTTTTGTGAAGTACCTACACCTTTTATTACAACGTTACGCTATATGTTTTTTAGTATTATTTTTATTTTTAAACTTATAGGCAAGTTCCCTATTCTTTTGAAATTTTTCTCCTCGATTTCATATCGACTAACCCTTATATTTGTGCGCCTCGATATTGATTACTCCTTTAGTAAATCAGTAAAAAAAATCATCGCAGGCAGGATTCGAAACTATATTATATTTGTAAATTCATTCATCAAGTTATTAGGACTTTTGGTTTGAGAGTTATCGTGGGTACATCGTTACACACAGACACCCAAATTTTTTTTGTCCGTTCTGATTCAGGAGACCTTGAAACGTAAGATTATGCAATAAAAATTTTTTGAAAAAAAATTGCGATTGCTTATAGAAAAGTAAAAAAGAAAAACTCCGATTTGAGTATATGACAGCAAACCTTATTTTGCATATACAATTACTACAATTGTTATTAACAAATAATGTAAATAAAGCAAAATAGAAAAAGTAGAATGAAACACATGTGTCACAATTCATTTTTATAACTCAGGTATAATGCTTAACTTGCATTATAATTGTCGTCATTGTAACACTCGTTTAACAATATACTATTAAATAACTGCAAAAAGCGTTAAATTTGTAAAATATTCAAGAATAATAGTTATAACGTTTTTAAAGATAACCTTAGTATCTAAAGTTAAGTTATATACAATTTTATTTTGAGTTGCATAGTTTTGGTTTTTGGTTAAGTTACACTTGTTGGTCATTTTTCATTCGTTATAATAAATTTAAAAAATAACAATTAGCCTAAAAACTTAGCATTATTGAACTAAAAATAAATTGTTTTAGAATGTTGAACCATCAATTAAAAATTGTTTCGGTCCTGTTGTTGAATACAAATCAACACATGCAATTTTAACAGAGCAACCAGATATTATAATAACATCTGGCAATTACAATCATGTTCCTACCATAATTGGGTATACTTCCAGAGAAGGTATGGTTTACGATTTCTTTCCCAAAGAAAATAAAGAAAATAAACACGCTATAGACGTTTTCGAACGTGTAATACCACATACTATCAGCGCTTCGTTAAAAAATGAAATGATTAAAGAGATAGCAAATGAAATTAAGCAGTTTTACTACGGAAGTCAAAAGTTTTCAGAAGACAATAAAGATCCATTCTACCTAGTAATTTATTATACCATTTAATATTAAATTTTACGATATTTTTTAGTTACATGGAGACGTGAGTGTTGTTTGGCCAATATGTGCAACAATAAAACAACATAATTCTTCATCAAAAATTCCAAGCTATCTTTACAGAATGTCAATAGACTCTACCTTAAATATTTTAAAAAAAATGTTCAAAATAGATCGTCCAGGTAAATATTTATCGTTTTTGTGTTATTTAATCCTTATTAGGTTATTTTTAAGGGGCTGCTCATGGTGATGACACAGGTTATTTATTTAAAACTATCTTAACACCGGAAATATTACCCAATAGTGTCGAAGAGAAAGTATTAAAAACATGGGTAACTTTGTGGAGTAATTTTGCAACCTATGGAAATCCAAATTCACCAAACAAAGATTCTCTGATAAATATACACTGGAAACCAACAGATAGAAAAACTTTACATTATTTAGATATTGGAGAAAACGTTACTACTGGAATTAATCCTGAAGAAAATAGAGTTAACTTTTGGAATCAACTATGCAATACAAAATTGTAATTAATGTTTAAATGAAAGAAATGCCTTAAGTTCTAGTTCATGTTTCTGTAACTAAAAAAAAGTTTTTTAAAGTAGCATTGAAAGAATGCTAGTTGCCTATAATGAAGCTAATCATATTGTTTGTTTAGTAAATTTTATAACAACTATTAGCTTGGTTTTGAATAATAACAATGAAGTTTGACGTATTTAATAAATGCAATTTTTTTAAAAAGTAGCAAACTAGACAATTGTAAATTTGATTGCATTAGATGAAAAAAAAACAAAACCTTTTAATATAAATAATTTATGCAATGCAACAAGATTATCAAACAATCGAAATCATTAAAATTTATTTAAAAATGTAGTATACACGTAAAAAATCCGAATTTGTTTTATTAGGTTTTGTAGTACAAGTAACACAACTAATTCTCAAGAGATTAACATCCCAGTGTTGATAGTTTTTTTTGTCTTTAACATAAAACATGTTCTTTAAATATCATGGTTTTCAATACTCGATTAATTTGTTGTGCCGGGTTAGCCCTAGGATGATATTTGGCAGTAAAGAAAATAGTTGTACCATAAATAATGAAAAGCTTAGCAACGTATTTCTACGAAACTGTACATCGTTGTTCGTCATAAGGTATTAATAAACGCCAAAAGATGAACTATATCCTTTAAAAGTTTGATGTAGATCACCTCTGTGTTAAAAATTCTAAGTGGAGCAATTTGTTTTACCTTTTCAGTTGCGGATACGCGACAACGACGAACATAACAAGCGACGTCCGCGCGCAGACATAACTAATAGTAACGGTGTAGAATCTCAACTGTAGTTTTTGAAAAAGCACACTGTCCGGTGACAGGAAGATTTTAATTATTTTTGTACGTTTACGACAGACTACTTACAAAATTTTTGAAGGGATTTCAAGACACCTTGTAGAAGATTATTGTACCAAGAATCAGTAGTAAGTAAGTTAATCTCAAAAACCGAAAATATTCTGAAAGAATAGATTGTTTCCACCACGGAAACAGCAAAGCAGTCTTGTTTAGTCGTAGAATAATGTCTTTTAGTTTTAGTGAGCTATTTCACCATTGGAGTCGTTTGAGTTAGTAAAGCACTTAGCCCAAAATTTAATGCGTTAGTTTACACTACAAGAGAAAGCAAAAAATCAAGACATGCAAAAATTGACACTGCGACTAAACTGTTTTTCAAAAAATCAAAAGCGATTTGACATTTAGTAGAATATCGGAACGGAGTGTTTTTACGAGTCTAACTTCTGTTACATTAGACGAATTAGAAATGTTACAAATAGCATTTTGTATCTGGATCTACTAACAATTGGTTTTTGTTGACTACATAACTAAGGTATTTTAACTATGGTAGAAAAAAATTACATTTTTCCCTGCGCAAAGTAAGTCCCGCAGGCATTAAACGTTTTAACAGTTTTCTTAGTATCGTAAAGGAGTTGTCAAAAATATGAGTAATAATAATAATGTCGTTTAGATATGCGAAACAAAAAGATTCAAAGTCTATACCCATGACTTGATCAATTAACCTTTGAAAACCAGCAAGCGCTTTATGTAACCTAAACAGCATGCGTGTGAACTAAAAAAGGCTACGAAAAAGATTTATAAAAGCAGTTACAGTTTGAAAATCTTTAGCCAGCGAAATATACCAATACTCAAACAGAATATAGAAACTAGAAAAAAATCGAGTGATCTAAAATAAAAGTGATATAAAGCAAAAGATGCATATAATCATGTGTCACTTGATTTACTTTTTGAAAACTTACGAAAAACCGATAACTGTGCTATAAACTCATTGGAGTATATTACTCCATTTCATGGTTTGAAAAAACTGTAAAACTGTGAAATCACCTCAACAGTCAAAGAGGAAAAGAGGAGGGCCAAAAAACACACCCAGCAGTGTTAAATCCTTGTCGAGTAATTTTTATGATTTAGAGGGGGAGTCTGTAACGTAGATACGACCTTAAGGTGGTTCGATACACGCATTATGCCTATGCTATGCAATGTAATAGTATTTCCAACTCAGAAAGAAAATCCATCATTCAATTTTTTTCAAACTTAGAACAAATGCAGCCAATTACGGATTCTACAGAATGTCGTATTCAAAAATTAGTTTAAATGACTGGTTTTTTTGTAATATCGTTTTAAAGATAGGTGAATCTTATTTTTTTAAGTAACGACTTATGCAGTAATTATGTTTATATTTTTTAAACGTAGACCCCTAGTACTAAACAAAAATAAAAGCGTCCTTTAATTACTTTTTTTTAAATAATGTTATTTTTTTAGTTGAATTGGAAATACGATTTTTATACACGACCTTCAATATACCACGCCCCTAATATATCTATTTATCGGCTATTAGTAATTACGGTAACTGCTAGTTGCATTGTCTAATTTCGTAGGCTTATTTTTAAGTATCGTTATTATTATTTTCTTAATGATAACTTTCTCTAGCTACATATAATTTTGACGATGTTTTAATTATATTGCAATCTAATCTTTAAAAATAGCCAATACAAAGAAGATGTGCATTTGATGATTTAGGCGTATATAAACATTAATATTTTGGTATTTCTGTATTACTTATAATTTAGTTTATCTAGTGTATTGTGTGTGTATTATGGCGAAAGGCAGTAAAGGGACACCTTCAAAATTTCCTAGTAAATCCAGGAGATCTCAAATGATGAAGAATCTGAATCGTGCACGGTATGTAGTATTTTACAGTAGTTTGTTTATTATGAATCTGTTTTTTCTATGTTTATTTTTTACATTTATTATGTTTATCTTTTATCTAATGTAATGTATGCTTAAATATTTCAGATAGAATGTCTTAGCAGCCCAATCAAATATTAGGTATGCACACGTATACTAATATTACTTCAAATAAAAATACTTGCATCTTTTTAGGAATAGATCACCGTCTCCTCCACCATTAGAACAAGATTTAAATTTTAGAGCAATATGAAAAAGTTATTCGACATCCATTACTTTGTACAATGGGTAGAATGGATTTCATTAAAGAATCTAGATCAGGAATGATTTCCAAATTTCATTTTTATTGTAGCAATTGTGATAAAGGCTTTATTATTTCTTCGGATTCAAAGCCAACAGGTGAAGGAGATTTAAATTATAACATTGTTTGGGCAAGTTTGTGTATTGGCATAGGACATAGCCAATGTCAAGAACTGTTTGGCGTTATTGACGTTCCATTCATGCACTATAAAACATTTGCTAAAAGAACATCGGCAGTGAAAAAGGTAATTCATACTTTTATTAATAACATCAAAAAATCTGATGATGATCTTTTTTTAGTCATGGGAAGAACATTTGGTTAAAGTAACGCAAGACGCAGGAGCGGAAGAAAGTGCATTTGCTATAAAAAAGGGAAATGTCTCTTCCGATGGAACACCCTTTTCACTGTAATTGTAGATGGTGGTTGAAGTAAAAGAACGTACGGACATGGCTATTATTCTGCTTCGGGTGTAGTAAGTTTGATCATTTTTTTTATACATTTTTTAGAACCCACCGTTTTAGGGTATAATTGTTGGGTGCTGAAAGCAAAAAACCATTATTTTTGGGCGTTAGAAACAAAGTTTGTTCTTAATGTAATTTTCATAAAAATGGCACATCAAAACCCCACGAATGTGCAAAAAATTATACAGGTCTATGGAACAAGACATAATTGTGGAAGGGTTTTCTAAAAGTAAAGAGCAAACGGTGTTGTATACAAGTATATGATAGGTATGAACCTTTAATTTCTTTTTTGTTTTTGTTTTGTATAATTCTAATAATTTTAGGAGATGGCGATTCCAGTGTATACGCTCGTGTAATTGAAAAAGTTGACTATGGACGCCAGGTTGTAAAAATTTAGTGCGGTAACCACATGACACGTTGCGTAAACGACAAGTTGCATAAACTGTCTTCAAACACTTCGTATCCAATTGATTCGCGTAAACTACTAACTGTAAAGGGAAAAGATGGATTTCCCAGACTGGAGAGGTTAGTAAAGAGTGTTCGAATGGCAGTAAAAAATAATAAAAACGATGCAAATAAGCTTCGTGAAGAGCTAAAGAATGCACCATTTCATGTATTTGGTCATCACACAAGTTGCAGGTACGCCTATATAAATTATTAGCATTACAGATTTTCTAAATATCTTAACTTTTAGCGAATCCTTTTGCACACGAAAAATAGTAATGAAAACGATTATACCTCGATAGTTGACAGTAATTTTTTTACAGAAATTCGAAAAATTTTAGAACCGATGGTGAATAAAGCAGATATCTGCAATAGATAAGCTGATCAAAAAATTTTTTCTGCTTTATGAAGGTCCTTATGAAGTTAGTAAGGAAATAGGAGATAACGCTTATGTTCTTAATCATCCTAATACCGATCGGTATAAATCAACCCAAAATGTAATTAACTTGAAAAAATATAACTGTAAAGAACAATTAAAAAATATGTAATCCTAGTTAGTAAAGAATTTGAAAGTATTTAGTGTAGGTTATGATTTTTGAATAAAGCCTTGGTGACACTCATTTTACTCAAAAATCAGGGGGGATAACTGTAACAAAACTCAGTATTTACCTATGAAAAAAAAATTCATGTCTGTGGTTTCGATTGTTACTTAATTTATTAGTTTCCAGCAATAGAGCTAATTTTAGAACTTGGTCACATATTAGTAAGGGGAACTTTGGCCTTGCATTCCTTATATGCGGTGGTGTAAAACAAGGGTGGAAAAAAGGGCAGTCGATAGAGATACGTAGGTAGAAGTATGCGAATCCCTGTTGATAAAAGTTTTTAAAAAGTGTCATAGGGTAAAAAAAATTACCCACGGTATCAGATTGTAAAATAACTACTAGTGAAAAGGAAATATTTTAATTAAAGTTTTATTGGTGATTTGTGCCAAAAAGAAGAAAAAATCAATTTTAAAACTCGAGCAGCCATTTGTATATCAAAATCGAAAAAGGTCTGTCAATTTTATTTTTTTATTCTGTATGAATAAAATTACTAGTGTGTGACAGTAATTACATTCCGGTGAATTTTATGCCGTTGTAAAAAAAAACATAGTTATCAAAATAAAAGTTACTTTTAAAAGAACACTTTTAATGGTCGGTGAATCTAAAACTTACTGTAATCCGTTGTAGAAAACAACTTTTGTTAAACCATAAAAGTGTTCTTATGTGATTATTAAAATCACATATAATTGTGTGCTTACATTCAGAGCGTTTTCAGTCCCAGGCTTTATATTTTTTAAGGAATTGCGTGGTTAATGTGTATTTACGTTTCATTTTTGTTTATGATTTTTTTTAGTGTTATTCAATATATGTATTCATTTTTTTGTGTGTTTTTAATTTAGTTTTACATGAGAATTATTTGTAACGCCAGAGGTAAGTTCTTGTCACAACGCCAAGTAATGTAAATCATTAATTTAATGTTAAACTTAAAGGGTGATTTCTCGAGTGCTTAATTTTATAAATCTTTAATTTTACATAAATATACAAGGACAACCACTCACATAAGCCCTGAAATGCAAGAGCCACATGTTCTACGACAATTTAAGGCTAGTCCGGCATAAAACAAACGAAAAGCAAAATAAAAAAGGGGTAACACTCAAAATTTTATGTCAAAGATTGAACGTAAAATTGGCCAAAAATATCAGATCTTCTAATTTACTTTCTGAAGCCAAACGTCAATTTAACTCTTCAAATTTGAAACTAAATCGTCGTTTATACAGACTTCTCAAAATCCACAAACAAGGTGTACCTCTTCGAACTATTTTTCAAGTTTTTGTTCAACATTATTTACAGTTAAAACCTCTTCTCATATTTTTTAAATAATGTTTCTTATTTTTTATATATGTGTTAGGTATAAAGCAATCAGAAAATTGGCCAAGTCTACACAAAACTGCATATGGACGTGGTATATCTATTTTAGATTTTGATTTTGTATCCCATCGCTTCACAAGTGCTGTTGAATGTGCGCCCACAAATGTATTATACCCCTTAATTCCATCTGTCATTGCAACTAATTATTTAAAAAAACTTTTTCAGTTGTGCCAAAACTGTATCTGATGTAAAATAGTATATATGTAGGTACGATTTTTCTAACTGGGCCTTAACTTTGTATGTTCTTGTAAATTTACACTGCTGAACCAATTGTCGTAATATAATTTGCGAAAATTATTTTACCTAGTCTCAACACTAGGTTTCCACTAACTCCAGCATCAAGTAAATCTGGATTAAGTCTCTCTGCAGCACCATACAATTTTGAATCGTAAATAATTCTTTCAGACCCACATACAATGAAAGTTTTATAACCTTTTTTTTTGGTTTAAAATAAACAATCCGTAAACAACATTATTGCTTAGTGCAACTTTAAAGTAACACAGCTAATTTATTGTAAAGTATTTATATGAAGTGATGATAAAGCCTAGTTATCTTGTTATTGTTACTTTGAAGTCAAATAACTACCAAACACAATTTTATTCCAATATTATAAGACTATTTTTATAAGTAAACGGTGAAATAGAAAGCACATTTTGAAGTTACCTTGACAACAAGAGTCAATGCTAACGTCAGTTAAATAATAGCTAAAATGTTTTGCTTTAGTTTTAAAAATATGTTACTGGAAGGTTACACAAGGCTAGTGGCGTAGCTATATATTCAGCGCCCTGGAGCAAGTAAAAACTGTAGGCCTCCTTTTTTCTCGCAAGCATTCCAGCAAAGTATTATTATTTTTATCTTTTAAGTTTAATTTTAAACATAACTTATTGACAATTAATTTTAAATATTAGACATATTCATACAATAACATTAAATTAATCAACATATGCTACAAACTACCTAAATTAAAAAAATATAAAATAATACCCTGCAACATAAAACTTCTTACACCAATAAGGGTAAGACTTTTGTAAGTAAACTTGGGAGGAATTTTTATTTAGTAATGTGTTGGTCTGCGTCCTATTGCCTTCACACTCCCTCACTATTCGTGGTATAAATTCTAGCAGGTACTGGATTGCCTCTTAATTTATTGTATTTGCAATTCATGCCGGATCTATAAAAGATCCTCAGTCTTTTACTCATAATGTTTCACATGTGTTACATAGGCGAAAGATCGGTTGATTTGTGTGGCCATGGTAAGAGATTAACATTGACCTCTTCAAATCGGTCTATAGAGGGTTTTGCTATATAGCGACCGGAATTATCCAGCTGAAAAAGTGGGTCGTCCAACTGCTGAAAGAATGGAAAAATATAAATTCTAGTTCGTCAACATATCGCTCGGTGTTTATATTACCTCCGCGATGATCTGGTACTGGAAAATCGATCTGTTATTGCTATACGTCGAAAATAGCGGTCCTGCACCATTTTTGTTTCTTCCCGCCCCTCAATTCCTTATCAACGAAAAGTTTGATCTTTTCTAGTTCATGCCTGATAATAGCAGTTAAGACAATTTGCAATTTCCGTGTACCAAAAACCACCTTCCCGTAAAGAAACAATTTGGATTCTGTTGACTATGCTCAATTGGCGGTAATTTTCACGCTGTCGCACTCTAAACATAATCCCATTTTCAAAATACCACAAAAGATAACAATATTAAAATAAATCAAAACTCGCACGAAATACACACGATAAAGGAGTTGTAGAAACAAAAAAAATCCTTCAGATATGCTTTTACCACTTGATCTATTTCAATAAAATCTGAATTATCTACTAGTTCTGAGTATAAAATCTTAAGCTTTTGCGGTTGTTATGTTTATGATTATAAGCGACTTTCGGCTTAGACCGCGTCGTAGTTAAACACCCAGCCTTAAGCTTGGTCCTAATCTCTTCTTGAGAGCCAGTGACCAGTGACATTTACCACTCTGAAGATGCAAGCTGCAATGTCAGTTTGTTTGGGTTCACGAACGACAATACGGCAAAGACCAAGTTCTACTTCTTGGTTCTCAAGCAGAGACTAGGACCAAGAACCAATGTTCACTCCTTCGTGGTGTTGCAACTTCAATGTAACCGTATATTATATAAAAGACGCATTTGCTTATTAGGTATTGTCAAATTGTGTGCACGTATATTAATAGTTGATTAAACATCTTTTATCATTAGATAAAACTGTTAAACTGTTAAGTAGCGTTATAATATGTTTTTTTCAAAATTTGCTCTGATTATTTAATTATAAGCGAGTTGAAATGATTACGAAAATATTTATTACTCATCACATTTAAGGATTTTTATGTCTTTTTTTATTTAACAGAACTGAACTTGTATCTTTTTAAATTTCTAACCTGCAGTTATCTAACTTTTATTTGTTTTATCGTTTTAACCCTAAAGTTGGTATGACACGATACTAAATGTATGCGAAAATTGACTATATAGTAATTTTTTTCATAAATTATTTTAAAAACATTTTCACGTTGCATACATAAAATTGTATAAAAATTTTTTTACAAAATTTCCACACAAATTATTTAGAAACACTTTCTAAAAAACCAGGTAGTAAATAAATGTACGCGTAAATCGACGCAGTTACTTTGACTTGTCACATTCATAAGGAAGTCATATAACCTAGCCGACGCATTTTCAACTTTTGCTGGTATTTTCGAATTGTGTACAATTATTTATTGTTTAAATTATGAATACATACTTAAAAACAAATATGTCGTGGTTACGTGAACAATACAAAATTTTCCATGCTTGTACGCTGTGAAATCTAAAGATTATGAAAACAAACATGCACGAAACAGAGAACTGGAAGCTATAACTGTATAAAATGTAACCAACTTTGTAACTAGATCTCCCTAAACTAAACGATTTATCACTGCGCATATTTTTTCAAAAATTTACGGAAAATAAAAGTAGATAATTAGAAGAGGCTGCATACGTATCTACTCAGACAAACAAAATTTTGTTAAAAATTTAACCAAAAATAAACTAGTAATTTATTTTAAAATTTTATTAGTAAATTTTCGCATAAATTTAGTATCGTGTCATACCAGCTTAACTTATTACTTCTTTTCAAATCTACTAAAGACGCAACAGTTTAATACAATAAACTTTTTAAAAACTAATACATATGCCTGCTAAAATCAGAAACAATAAATTCTTCTGTAAACTTATACTTCTTAAAACTTGTAGTGAGATGTTGAGTATAATAGTAATAATTTACACAAAGTTGTCTCTACAAAAGGTATGATGCACTGATTTCATTACAAAAGTTGTGAAAATATTTTCCACTGGCAGAACCATTTCAGAAAACGTAGAAGTGTATGACAAAAATATTATAGGCTAAGATTGGTTAAAATAGGCTAAGCATCACTACAGTTCCAGTCTTTAAAAAAGGAGAAATAAATGATATAAATAACTACAGACCTATATCGCTCCTGCCTATAATATCTAAGGTTTTTGAAAAGGTTCTAGCTGCACAAATCAAAAATTATTTATAAAAAAATAATTTGTTTTATAAAAATCAGTTTGGTTTAAGAAAAAACAAAATACAACTTTGGCTTTAATAACTTTAATTGAGAAAATTATTAAAAGTTTTGATAAACAAAAGCATCTAATTGCAGTATTTTGCGATTTGTAAGAAACCTTTGACTGTATAGAACATGATGTGCTGTTAGATAAACTTAAATCATATAATTTCACAAATAATGCGACACTCATGATCGCATCATATTTAAAAAACCGAACACAACAAGTAAAACTAAATAGAAAGTTATCTGAAAGGGGTAGGATCAGTTATGGGATTCCTCAAGGATCTGTTTTAGGCCCACTTTTATTTTTAAGTTATATCAACGATTTACCACAAATAAATCCTCTTGTTGATTACTCTTTGTTGATGACACTACTATCACGATTAATGGAAAGAATCAGGCAGATTTAGCAGCATCGTCATCTAGTGCACAAGTAAAAGTGCAAAAATGGTTTTCTAATCACAAGCTATCGTTAAACCAAACAAAAACAGTTCATGTACTTTTTTCTCTCAGTAACTGCAACATTGATAATCCAACATTTGATGATCACACTCGATTATTGGTCGTTATTATTGACAAAACTTTAAAATGGGATATTCATATTGGCAGCATTGCCAAAAAACTAATAAAAAACATATATCTTTTTAGAAATATAGCTAACTCTGTATCATTGCCATTTCTTAACCTTTGGAGCCCGAAGCGGGGTACAAAATGCACCCCAACCTATATTTTCTGTGGCATCTTTTACAGTTTTATCGATAGGGTAATATCCACTTAAGGTATCCTCAGTTACCGTTTTAGAAAAGTGTTGGCATTGGTAAAATACTTTATTGTTTCTACTCGTCATTACACGCAAAGAAAAACTATTGCGGTGTGGTGTGCAACCCGCTTCGTGTAATTAGTAACATTTTTTGTTCTTTTATTTTGCTATTATAATGTCGCCATCTGACGCGCTATCTTGAATTTAATACGTGGGTGTGGTCAAGCGTGTGTTTTTGTGTACACATTTGATTATTTGTGTGTTGTATTTTACACGATTTTGTGCGTTTTTGTCTTGCAAATATGTCTAAAAAGCAAAAATTCGACTTAAGCAACGAAGCAAACTGTAAAGCAGCTCTCCAGTACTACAATGAAATTGACAGTGACGATTTTGTTGATAATGAAGATGGTGAGGTTATGTCGGAAGCTTCCGAAGTAGAAGACAACCTAGAAATAGAAGCTTCTGATGAGGACGTGGTATGTATATCATGCAAGCAGTATTTATTTACTTTTTATATTTATATTTATAATGTATTTATTACATATTTTCGTATTTACTTTTAAGATTGACCTTGAAAGTGACGAAGATAGTGCTTCTGAAAATCGAGTACTTATTTTAAAAAACGGAACTACGTGGAAAAAAGACCCGCCTAAATTAAATCGTCTGAAAATTCAGGATAAAGTAAAAACAAAACCAGGACTAACTTGTAAATCTAAGAGTTTTTTGAGTATTGCCGAGTGTTTAAAGTTATTTATCGATGACGAAATGCTAGATATTATTGTAGAATTCACTAATCAAAAAGGTAAAAAATTTTACGATATTTGGAATAAAAAATACCCTACTAGACCTAAAAATTGGACTTATACGAACAAAGTAGAAATGTATGCTGCGATTGGTCAAAAAATCCTCTTTACTCAAGGCCCATTTTTACTGCAGCAATGTCTCGCGATAGATTTATGCAATTACTGTCAATGATGCGTTTTGATGATCTGACTACTAGAATAGAGCGTAGAAAAGATGACAAACTGACAGCTGTTAGAAAAATTTTTGAGTTATTCTGCATTAATTGCAGAGCAAATTATAATCCAGAACTGTATCTAACAGTTGACGAGCAACTAGTAGCATTTAGAGGCAAATGTCCATTTAGAGTTTACATGAAGTCGAAGCCTGCTAAGTATGGCATCAAAATATGGGCTTTAGTGGATGTTGCTTCTACTTATGCTAAAGATCTACAAGTATACTTAGGCAAACAAGGAAATCAACGAGAGCAAGGTCAAGGTAAACGTGTGGTTATAGATCTGACTTCGTCCCTTCCTACTGGCCATGGTATAACAACGGATAATTTTTTCACAAGTGTTCCGCTAGCAAAAGAACTATATTCTCGTGGTCCTACTTTATGTGGTACATTAAGGAAAAACAAACAAGACATCCCGCCAGTTCTTTTGCCGAATACTGCCAGACCAGAGGCTACTTCCGTATTTGTTTTTAAAGAAGAGATAACGTTAACTTCCTACGTACCTCAGAAAAAGAGAGCAGTTATTATTCTAAGTACTGAACATCACGATAACATCATTAGTGGCGAAGAGCACAAATTCAAGCCAGACATAATATTGCACTACAACAACACCAAAGGCGCTGTCGATACTATGGATAAAATGGTAAATGAATACAGTGTAAAGCGGACCACTAAGAGATGGCCGTTTGTCTTATTTCAAAATATTATTGATATTGCTAGCTTGAATGCATTTACATTGTGGGTCACCAAATACCCAGAGTGGAAAAAACAGAAAACGTATCGTAGGCGAGAGTTTTTACTTCAACTTGGCGAGGAACTTATAAAACCAAACGTGGAAGCAAGGCGACAAAATATGAATGGCCTACCTAGAAGAGTCATCGAATCAATGAATTTATTAGTGCCACTAGAGACTGATCGTCTAAATAATCCTGAAAAAAAGAAGCAGGGACGTTGTATATATTGTCCAAGAGGCATGGACAGGAAAAGTCGTAGATGTTGCGAAAAATGTAAAAATTTTGTATGCACAGCACATGGGCTAAAAACAACAATCACAATATGCGACAACTGCAAAAGTGAATAGTGTAATCAAATATTCTTTAGGCATTCTTCATATTTTTTAACGATTTGAATAAAATACTGTTCCAAAGATGTGTTTGTATTGTTAACAAGTCCTACAGGTTTCATCCATCAACATTACAACCACACAAAATAAGCTCTAAACACAGTTCAAGGTGGGGTACATTTTGCACCCCGCTTCGAGTTTGGAATAACTAAAAAAGCTCCGGGCTCCAAAGGTTAAAACAGCTTATTTTGCTCTATCATTCTTTACTCTCTTTCTCAATTTTAGTCGGGGGTCAGGGTGCAGATGGGCAACCATTGTTTGCATTGCAACGCAAAGCTGTACGGATCATAAGTAATTTACAGTATAGAGAAAACTGTAAGTCAAAGTTTTCAGAATTACAAATATTAACCTTGCCGTGTATTTATATTTATAAAATTTTAGTATATACAAAAATAAATCTAAAGAAATATAATTACAACAAATCTAAACATTCTTATAATACTAGAAATAAAAACGATCTACAGTTGCCAGCTTGTATACTGACTAAATCCTAAAAATCAACGAACTTTTTAGCACCTAAATATTTTAATAAACTACCAGATGATATACAATCTTTAGATATTAAACTATTTAAAAGTAAAAAAAAAATCAATTTCTACTAAAAAAAGCTTTTTGAAGTGAAACTTCTTTATCGGCGTTGGAAAAAAATTTACCGTCACATTTTACGCGTCACGTCACATTTTTTATCGTCACATTTTTCCGTAGCGTAGCGACGTGATAAATAATATATCAATACTAAAGTGATCAACAAAATCAAAGGCTTTATTTTAATTCTAATTCCAGTGGATTTTTAACAAAAGTAAGTAATTATATCTATTTTTCTAATACTTGGGTGGAATTAATTGACATAGAGTATAAATTCTGAAATATGTTATTAATTTAAATTTAAAATATTTAAGGTTAACCTCAGTTTCTGATTGAACGATGACATTTTAAAATAATATATCAATACTAAGGTGATCAACAAAATCAAAGGCTTTATTTTAATTCTAATTCCAGTGGATTTTTAACAAAAGTAAGTAATTATATCTATTTTTCTAATACTTGGGTGGAATTAATTGACATAGAGTATAAATTCTGAAATATGTTATTAATTTAAATTTAAAATATTTAAGGTTAACCTCATTTTCTGATTGAACGATGACATTTTAAATTTAATATATTTAAGGTTAACTCTCAGTTTCTGTTTGAACGATGACAATGACAGTAATAATTCTATTTCAATTAATGAAATGCTGTAATAATCTTAGTAGCAAAAGTTAAAGTGAAATAATTGTATTATTTGTATTCATGTCTACTATAATAAAATCCTTTTGTTTAAAATTTATCTAATTTTAAATTTAAGATATTTAAGGTTAACCTCAGTTTCTTATTGTAACTATCGGTCAATGTATATGATTTCATTAAAATAGTATTTATTAATTAATAAGACTGCTAATTTAATGAACATCAATTAATTGGCATAGAGTATAAATTCTGAAATATGTTATTAATTTTTGTAAATCAATTAACTAATTTTTGTAGATTCAATTTCATATTTCAGTTACCATAAGCCATTAATTATTAAATTTAAGATATTTAAGGTTAACTCCAATTTCTGATTGAACGATGACAATGATAGTAATAATTCTATTTCAATTAATGAAATGCTGTAATAATCTTAGTAGCAAAAAGTTAAAGTGAAACACGGTTGGTTCAGACGAAGAGTACTTTCAGTTTCTCCAACGCAGTAGGGATAGCATGTCGCTTATTTCGTTACGCGTCACATTTTTAATTAATACGACTGCTAATTTAATGTTTAAATTTAAGATATTTAAGGTTAAACTCAGTTTCTGATTGAACGATGACAATGATAGTAATAATTCTATTTCAATTAATGAAATGCTATTATTGAATTGAAACTTCTTTATCGGCGTTGGAAAAAAATTGCCGTCACATTTTACGCGTCACATTTTTCCGTTACGCGCCATCTTTTTCTTGCCCCTACCACGGTTGGTTCAGACGAAGAGTACTTTCAGTTTCTCCAACGCAGTAGGGATAGCATGTCGCTTATTTCGTTACGCGTCACATTTTTAATTAATACGATTGCTAATTTAATGAACATCAATTAATTGGCATAGAGTATAAATTCTGAAATATGTTATTAATTTTTGTAAATCAATTAACTAATTTTTGTAGATTCAATTTCATATTTCAGTTACCATAAGCCATTAATTACAAAAATATATAATAACGATGACAATGATAGTAATAATTCTATTACAATTAATGAAATGCTTTAATAATCTTAGTAGCAAAAAGTTAAAGTGAAATAATTGTATTATTTGTATTCATGTCTATGATAATAAAATCCTTTTGTTTAAACTTTATCTAATTTAACTTTATTTAACCAATTTCTGAAAAGTTGCATGTAGATCATTTTGCGAAAAATAAGGCCATAAAGAAGTTTCACTTCTTACATGTGTACACTAGTACACGCCCTCATTTTTTTTCGTATGATGACTTTTTAAGCTGTGATATAAAATCTGAAATTTAACTGTAGTTTAAATATGCCTTATTTTGCAGTAATAATGAACGTTGACTGCGTATGTTTTATATAGTTAAATGTTATAATAGTAGTTTACGTAACAACAGTCGAAAATAAGAAATAGCATAACGAACGTTAATGCGACGCGAGGCCCCACGGCCGAGCGTTGCATGTGAGTGAGTTATGCTATGATTCTTTCGACGAGAGTAATGTACATTATTTTTTGTGTTGCCTTTCAAAAAATTACATTCTTTTTTGAAAAAAAAAATAATCAACAGAAATATAATGAGTTGGTACTACATTTATTACTAAATCTGTCAGATTTGACATTAACTTTAACATCGTTTTTCTACAATTTTAACTGAATTTCAAGATTTTTAAAATGATTTTTCCACCTGTCGCATACTCATTCTAATATATTAATTGACTTTTTGTGCTGCCAACATCGCAAACGTCAATATTCGTTCATTAGTGTAGTTACGTAATAAACGAAAAAAGCTCTAGAGTGGCAAAATGAAAACTAGGAATCCACATAAAAGTAAGTATTCAAAGTGAATTAATATATTAGAACGAGTATGCGACAGGTGGAAAAATCATTTTAAAAATCTTGAAATTTAGTTAAAATTGAAGAAAAACGATGTTAAAGTTAATGTCAAATGTGACAGATTTAGTAATAAATGTAGTACCAACATTATATTTCTGTTAATTTTTTTTATTTTTTCAAAAAAAAATGTGATTTTATAAAAGGCAACACAAAAAATGATGTAGTACATTACTCTCGTCGAAAGAATCATAGCATAACTCACTCACATGCAACGCTCGGCCGTGCGGCCTCGCGTCGCATTAACGTTCGTTATGCTATTTCTTACTTTCGACTCTTGTTACGTAAACTACTATTGAACACTTAGTTTTACGTGGATTCCTAGTTTTCATTTTGCCACCCTAGAGCTTTTTTCGTTCATTACGTAACTACACTAACGAACGAATATTGACGTTTGCAATGTTGGCAGCACAAAAAATTAATTATACATCATTTTAGATTTTAATAATTTTCTAGGGTTCTATGGTGAAACTTTTAAGTTTTAGATTTCTTTGACAATTGTAAATACGGATCTTGAATGAATAAATATTATTATTATTATTATAATTCTTATTATTACAACAACAAACACCATAATTTTTTATTTTTTTTGTAATCTGTAATTGACGTTTTTAATTTTCGCGCTTAAACTATTTTTTCTAATTCTTTTTGTTAAGTTGGAATCTTAATACTAGGCACATTTATTTTTTAAGAATTTCATTTGTTATACTGTACCTATTAACATTGTATGATTTATGCAATTTTATAAATAAGTATCATATACCAAAATGACAGTGTATTTATAAAAAAACTGTTAGCGTTTACCTTACGTTAAGAAGTAACTTGTATCTATGTGATACATGCAACGTATATATATATATATATATATATATAGCTGCTGGGCTTCCGGGATTGGCTCCGCGTTGTCGTTGTAAGACGATTTGTAAACAAATCGTTTGTATTTTGACGACGTTTCGGCAAAGTCTCATTTGCCATTTTCAAGTCTTCCTCGTTTGAGCTGCTGCTTTACTGCGTGTCAGACGTGGACTGATTTTCGTTTCGATCGTTAGTTGCTTATATCTGGATCTTGTGGTACGCTTTGGTGCGCATGAGTGATTATTTGTATGGTTCATTGCTTCCGGTGAAAGTGGTGTTGTCGGTTTTCTATTTTTAGTATTTCGCTTCGGTGAATCTGCTGTAGCTACGTCTTTAGTTATTGGTAAAGTTGTAGGTCTTCTTGTTTTTGTGGTGGTAAGTGCTGGTTTCATGCCGTCGGTAGTCTTTGTGTATCATCTCTAGTGTTGAGACTATTTGGCAATTTCTCAATCTCAATTGCTTCTCTGATGATCCTTTTGTTTTGTGTTCAACATTTGCAATGACTTTTGTTTCGTCGAAGTTGATTTCATGAGAAGTTTTTCTCACATGCTCTGCCAATGATGATGTTGATTCTTGTTTTATTACTGCGTTGCGGTGTTCTTCGCGCCTTATATTAACTCTTCTGTTAGTTTGCCCCACGTAGCAGCCATCACAATCTTTGCAGGGAATTTTGTAGACCCCTTGTGATTCCAAATCAATCTTGGTTTTTGGATTCGGAAGAATTTGATTTATCTTCTTTACGGTGTTGAAGATGGTCTGAATGTTGTGTTTCTTCAACACTTTGCTGATTTTATCTGTGGTACCTTTTATGTATGGAAGAAAGGCTGTGGCATCAGGTTTGTTTTCGTCCTCTTCTGTATCGTTGTTTCGGCGTGGTCTTAACGCTCTTTCTGATATGGTTTTTAGAGAATCCGTTTTGTTGTAATGCGGTTTGTATTTTCTGCATTTCTAGTTGTTTGTTCTCTACGTCAGCTAGGCGTTCTGATCTTGTTATGAGAGTTTTTACTACCGACTGTAGTTGCGATGGATGGTGATGAGACTTGGCGTTCAAGTATCGGTCCGTATGCGTTGGTTTTCGATAAACGGTGTGACTTAGATTTCTGTTGGTCATCTTCTTTACCAGTACATCAAGAAATGGTAGTTGATTGTCTTCTTCTATTTCCATTGTGAACTTGATTTTGTTGTGCATTCCGTTAAGATGGTTTAGGAATTTGTCTAGTTCATTTGTCCCGTGTGTCCAGATAATAAATGTGTCATCCACGTATCGTAGCCACAGTTTTGGTTTAAGTGTGGCTGTTTCAATAGCCCGAGATTCTAAGTCTGCCATGAACAAATTTGCTACTACCGGTGACAGTGGTGAGCCCATAGGTGCTCCTACTATTTGTCTATACCTTTGATTTTTGTAAATGAAATAGGTATTTTTGAGACAATGTTTAGTTAACTGGATGATGTCTTCCCGTACTTGATGTTTTTCTCGTATTATTTCGATTGTTTCGTCGACAGGAACGTTAGTGAAGAGTGATACGACGTCAAAGCTTACAAGCATGTGGCCCGGTTCTAGCGTTATATCTTTGATAAGCCACTTCGCTTGCGTTCTTCACGTAAGATTCGGCTTCTTCGGCATACGGTTGTAATTGTTTTATTAGAAATTTTGCATGTTCCTGGAGTGGTGACCCTATTGAACTGACAATTGATCTTAGTGGTGCTCCTTCCATATGTATCTTTAGTAACCCATACAGTTTTGAACATTTTGACAACTTCTCTCTTGGTATTACTTTTTGTTGGTCTTCTTTGTTCAATTTTCTGATTTTAATTTTGTTTTTTGTGATTTTCCAAATATGTTGTAAAATCTGTTGCTATTGGTTAGTACGTCCCATCTTATAAAAATGCATTTATTTTTTTGTCATAATTTTTATAGTCCATCACCACGGTGGCGTTGCCTTTGTCGGTCGGTAGAATAATAATTTCTTTGTTTGCTTTTAGCTTTTTTAGTGCTAGGTTTTCTTCTCGTGACAAGTTGGTTTTTGGTAGTTTGGCGTGTTTTAATATTCGTACTACATCTTGTCGTATTGTGTCTGCTGATGGAATATTTGAGATGCTGGCTTCCACGTTGCAGATGATGTCTTCGACTGGAATCTCGGATGGTGATACGGCGTAGTTGAACCCTTTTGCCAAAACGCTTTTTGCGTTGTCGTCTAATGAAAAACTGGATACGTTGTAGACGAGTTTTTCGATGTCTAACGGTTCGACATTAACCTCTGGTTTTTGACTGCGTTTGAGTGCGTCAAATTTCCTCTTCTGTTTTCGTGTGGTTAATTCTGCGTCTGTTTCCGATCGGAAATCGGATATTGTTTCTATTATATTCCAGAGAATAGGATGTATTTTGTTGCTTAACTTCAGGTGAAGTTGTAGCATTTCTCTGTTGATGTTGTCCAGTTGTCTTCGAGTATCTTGAATTCCCTCTCGGATGAGCGCTAAGCTGGTTCTCCTTAGAATGTTGCGCGTTTTGTGGTTCTTCTTGTGGAATTTCACTTGCATACTCTTCGGTATGATTTCCTCATCTCTGCAGCGTTCCAGAAATGTAAGTGTGCAAAGCAATTTACTGCGTTTTGATCGAAAGTTTTCGAAATTTTTGACCTGGTATGTAATCTCCTCCCCGTAAAGTCGAAATAATACGAGAAAAACATCAAGTACGGGAAGACATCATCCAGTTAACTAAACATTGTCTCAAAAATACCTATTTCATTTACAAAAATCAAAGGTATAGACAAATAGTAAGAGCACCTATGGGCTCACCACTGTCACCGGTAGTAGCAAATTTGTTCATGGCAGACTTAGAATCTCGGGCTATTAAAACAGCCACACTTAAACCAAAACTGTGGCTACGATACGTAGATGACACATTTATTATCTGGACACACGGGACAAATGAACTAGACAAATTCCTAAACCATCTTAACGGAATGCACAACAAAATCAAGTTCACAATGGAAATAGAAGAAGACAATCAACTACCATTTCTTGATGTACTGGTAAAGAAGACGACCAACAGAAATCTAAGTCACACCGTTTATCGAAAACCAACGCATACGGACCGATACTTGAACGCCAAGTCTCATCACCATCCATCGCAACTACAGTCGGTAGTAAAAACTCTCATAACAAGATCAGAACGCCTAGCTGACGTAGAGAACAAACAACTAGAAATGCAGAAAATACAAACCGCATTACAACAAAACGGATTCTCTAAAAACCATATCAGAAGAGCGTTAAGACCACGCCGAAACAACGATACAGAAGAGGACGAAAACAAACCTGATGCCACAGCCTTTCTTCCATACATAAAAGGTACCACAGATAAAAACAGCAAAGTGTTGAAGAAACACAACATTCAGACCATCTTCAACACCGTAAAGAAGATAAATCAAATTCTTCCGAATCCAAAAACCAAGATTGATTTGGAATCACAAGGGGTCTACAAAATTCCCTGCAAAGATTGTGATGGCTGCTACGTGGGGCAAACTAACAGAAGAGTTAATATAAGGCGCGAAGAACACCGCAACGCAGTAATAAAACAAGAATCAACATCATCATTGGCAGAGCATGTGAGAAAACTTCTCATGAAATCAACTCCGACGAAACAAAAGTCATTGCAAATGTTGAACACAAAACAAAAAGGATCATCAGAGAAGCAATTGAGATTGAGAAATTGCCAAATAGTCTCAACACTAGAGATGATACCCAAAGACTACCGACGGCATGGAAACCAGCACTTACCACCACAAAAACAAGAAGACCTACAACTTTACCAATAACTAAAGACGTAGCTACGGCAGATTCACCGAAGCGAAATACTAAAAATAGAAAACCGACAACACCACTTTCACCGGAAGCAATGAACCATACAAATAATCACTCATGCGCACCAAAGCGTACCACAAGATCCAGATATAAGCAACTAACGATCGAAACGAAAATCAGTCCACGTCTGACACGCAGTAAAGCAGCAGCTCAAACGAGGAAGACTTGAAAATGGCAAATGAGACTTTGCCGAAACGTCGTCAAAATACAAACGATTTGTTTACAAATCGTCTTACAACGACAACGCGGAGCCAATCCCGGAAGCCCAGCAGCTACATATATAACGCTCGCGGAAACTTGAAACAGAACATATATATATATATATATATATATATATATATATATATATATGTGTGTGTTACATGTAACGTGTATATATGGTTTAAATGGAACGTGTTTCTTTAAGTTATGTGTATTGTGTATGTCAAGTTCATTATGCACGCAAAATCAACGTTTATCGCGCGGACATTTTATCGTGGAATGGTAGTTACAGTAAATGTGCTATCCACTATAAAACGTCAGAAAAAGCAAACCGAAAGTATACACGTTTATTTAACCAGATAATGCTCATTGGGGGGTTTATTCTAGCGGCTATTAGAATCAATACCAGAACAATGTCAATTGATAATGGTTCGGCAGAATTTGACTCTTTTCTATCGAACGTCTTTAGTTAGGTTAGTTTTAACCGAGATTCGTTTTATTGCTGAATTGTTAGTCCTAGAGAAGCGTTTGGGACAAAATAAATACTCGATTGATAGTTTTAAACTACCTTCTTGTCGCACCATTAAATTTCTTGAACTTTTGTTAGCGTGTTTAGTTTAAATCTTTGTTAGTTTTGATGTCGCCTCGTCTTTAGGAATATATTACTAGGCATACATCTACGTCAGACTTACGGACAGTAGAAAACCAAGCTATCTCTTTCCTAATTGTACGAAAACTGCTCGAAGACATTGTTACAGTTGTAGTCGTTTTAATTGTATTTGCACTACATCTTCTTCTTGTGATTCTTCGGTGTGTGCTTAGAAAAAAAAATCATTTAACTGTATGTTGAGATTTATTTTCGTCTCAACAAGTAGTTCTACAGTCGCTTATCGATAAAGTTTTTGCTTCTCTTTTATCGTTAACCAAGAACTAGACAATATGTTGTAGCTAGGGGTCACTTTCGAATAGTTTTTGGTTCTATTGTTTTTATGAAGACGTCGGACGATGCTTATAGGTTTTGCGTTGATTTCCATTTCCGATTCCGTCCATTGTTATCTTATTTACTAAGAAATATGCTTATTCTTTTCCCTATATTTTTTAAACTTTAGATTGCTTTCATGATCCACGTTTTTTGTCTTCTTTAGATGTTCGTTTAGCTTACTGGCAGGTTCTTATTTTAAAGGATTCTAAACCCGTTACTGTGTTTACTGTAGCTCAACGGGATTTCTTTCAATTCACTCGTATACCGTTCGGGTGTCATAATGCGCTATGCTGCTTTACAACGTTTGATTGATTGAATAGTTGGAATAGACTTAGAACTTTTTTGCTTTGTTTACTTCGACGACTTCATCATAGCTACTTCGACTTTGAAAAAACATTTGAAAGTCTTGAACCTAATAAAGTCTCTGCGATCCCTGTTTCTTTTAAGATTACAAATCTTCGTCGTCTAATTGGAATGGCGAGTTAGTACCATAGGTTTATTCCAAATTTTTCGTATTTTACTTCTCCATTATCTAATCTCACGAAGAAGAATACTCTTTTTATGTGGTCATCGGATTGTTAAAAACCTTTGTGCCTCATTTAGCTTCTGCTTCAATTCTGTCCTGTTCAAACTTTTTACTTTCGTTTACCATACAAACAGGTGCGTCAGATTTTGGATTTGGTGCTGTTTTTATTCAAACTACCGCTGGTGAAGAAAAAGTAGTGAGTTACATCAACCGTTTGTTAAACAAAACAGAATGGCACTACTCAATGTAGAAAGGTTTATTGTCATTACAGACCATTATTCTTTACTTTGGTTGAATCGCTCATAAAGCCATTCAGGTTGCTTCGCGCTTTGGTCTATTCGGTTACAACATTACGACTTTTCTATAATACATTGAAAAAGAAAAAAAATTGTAGTTCTTGACGCTTTGTCTCTGTTCGGTTTTTTTTGTTCAGAAGTCTTTTTTTGTTTGGAATTACTTTTTATAACGTCGAAGTTTGGTAGGATAAGACCCTGGCACAAGTTCTTAAATCCTTTCATAAACTTAGTAATTGGTCAGTTTAGAATGAGATTTTGTATCGTCAGGTCTCTACTCGTTTTTCCTCAGGTTTGTCGGACAATTGAAAAATAGTGGTTCCTATTGAGTAATGAATAGAAATTGGTTTTACTTACGTTCGGATGTTGCTTGTTATGTAAAACGTTGTGAGGTGTGGTCAATGCATAAAGTTGAATAAACGGTTAATTCTGGGTTGTTTGTTCCTAGAGCCAAACCATCTCACTCATAACAATTGTTATGTTGCGATATCGTAGGCCCTTTCCTACGTTCTTTGAAAAGTCATAGCTATGTGTTAGTCGTTGCGGACTATTTTACCAAATTTCCATTGTTTTTTTCTTCACGTTCTGCTGCAGCTTCTTCTATTTATAAATCTGTTGAGAAACAGATTTTTTTGGTGCTCTATTATTATCTTATCATTGATAATAATGTTTAGTTTTGTGGTAAAAAAATCACAAAATTTTGCTCAACATACAATACTATACTATGAGCTTGTATACATATTGTAACTACTCGGCTAAACGTATTAATTTGGTCTTAAAAATGGTGCTTTTTCATATGTTTCAAATTATAGAGATTGGGATGTGAATTAGTGATGTGGAGTTCCTGAACAAACTAGTTCAATTGTACTGATCTTTTCAATGAACTAAATGTACTAGTTCTCTATTAAAAAGTAAACAATTACTTTAGTACACTTCTTCCTTGCAAACCTTGTATTAGCCATCACATAATTTTGATAACATTAATACTTTTCTCTTCTAGACTGCATTGGCTACAACGTCTTTTCCACAGTATTTATCTCGATTATCATTACGGTTTTTATATTCGTTACTTTGATGACGATGATTATTGTATTTAATCAAAATTTGTTTGTACCTGCCGTAATCGATACTATTAAGTAAGTGTTAATATAACTGTTTTATGATGTTTTGTAGTTGCTAATTATTATACTTTAAAACCGCGCTTTAGTTTTTAATTTATTAGGTGCCAGCACGCCAATGCATCGCGCGTTGGTACCCTAATTGAAATACAAAACAAAATACCAGAGTTAAATGTAAATCGATCTGCACCACAAACTTTGTTTTATGCATCCCTCGGTGCGTTCTCTTAAATGTCCGAAAGAACTAGTACATTGTTCTAGTTTAGTTCGTTGAACGAAACCTGGTGAAGTAGTTCATAAAAAAAACTAAAATTCACATCACTAATATGAATCTCTTTGAGATTGGTTGCTCTATTTGTACGATAAAACATTAGGTAATTTGCACACTTTACTATACTCTCTTTGATCGTGAACATATTCTTTCAGGTACTTTTTTGGAAATAGTATTTTATTTCAGAATCATCTTGTTCTAATACTTTGACTAAGTTGTATAAATCCATTTGTTCTCATATCATTTTAATAAGCCGGTATGAATCAAATATTGTTTATCGTCAATTACATGTAGTTTAAAAGTTGTTTTCTAAAATAAAGATTATTAAGACAAAGACAAAAAAAAACTAATTTGCGCAAGTTCACGTTTATCCAACAATACTCTTCAAGAAGAATTGTATAAAAAGCAAATTTTTCAATCACTCTTATTTAGTGTTTTTCAAATTTTGAATCAAACGCGTAAAATAATGTCTGCTTCAACTATTTTAAATCTTTTTGCTTGTGGCGTGTTCTGTGATGACGAATTAGTCGAAACCTATGAAGATTTATGTGAAAGGATTGTATTGCACAACGACGTTATCGAACCGGAAGATGAGAAAATTTTTGAACAGTTTATACAAAGAGTTAGCGATATTAAGGTAAATAATTTTTTTATTAAAATTGATTTTTTGTTAATCTAAATTTACGTCAATAACAGAAAACTGAAACATTGGATTTGAAGATGCAGCCGTCAACATCCAAGAACAGCGATTTAGATGTAAGTTGTTTAAATTTTATATTTAACGTAATTATAAAACTTTATATCACTATTATAGACGTTTGTTGGAGGAAGCGTAATAATCCCTAAACATTTTAAGCATTTTAATGTTATCAGCGAAGGCGAAAAGCAGATTAAGAAATTTAAAACCTTATGTAAAACTATGGTGTTTAAATTTAAGGAAATTAGCGAATCTACGAATCCAATGATCTGGCTAGAGGTATTTTAATTTTTTTTTTCATACTGGGTTGTGTTTAATGTTATTACCTTTTTAGAATGCGTTTAATGAAATTATGGGATAACTGCTGATTGAGGCTGCCCCATCAGACCGCATAGGTGTAGTTTTACGCAACGAAAACTACCCCGAAAAACCAATTGGCATTTCATTTAGACGAAGAGATCAGTTGCATTCTAAAGTTGTTATGGCGACATTAGAAAAAAATTTACAAAGTAATGCCAACTTCTTTGCGTCTGATGCCTTAAGTTTGCAACTCGATCGCGTTGCGTTACCGATCGGATATGGCGGGTACAACAGGATGGTAGGCGTAAGTTACGAAGAGTTTTGCAGAAGAAAACAAGGGATTATTTTAATTCCAAATGAAGATAACCTATGTTTGGCAAGAGCTTTGATAGCAGCTGTAGCATGGGCCACCAAAGATAATAATTTGAAATCTTTGGTAAAGTGTGGCAATCCTTTGATGACGTCTAAAGCATTAGATCTATGTAGAGCTGCAAATGTAAATCTTACCAACGGAGGCAGTAGAGATCGTATCCATCAATTTCAACAGTATCTGGTAAATTATACAATT
Organism: Aquatica leii; assembly: GCA_035610365.1. Lineage (NCBI taxonomy): Eukaryota > Metazoa > Arthropoda > Insecta > Coleoptera > Lampyridae > Aquatica > Aquatica leii. Next base: position 109,629,171 of record CM069432.1, read on the forward strand.
GTGGTATATAATAGTCGCTTAGGAAAATCGGTATATTACGAAGGACCCCGCATCACAGGTAGAATTTAATTTTAGAAAATAACCATTACAATGTTATACCAAATTTATGTTCAGCATTTTCTACTACATTTTTTTGTGAGATGTGTCGTTTTCGTACAAACGATAAAACTAGACATAAGAATTGCAAATACATTTGTCCGGCTTGCCATTCTTCACCTCCATGTAATAAAGATTTTGCCGTTATTTTATGCAATGCATGTAATAGAGACTTTCGGGGACCTAATTGCTTCGCAGAACACGCCAAAAAATTGTGTAAGTCTTTAAAACGGTGTAATTCATGTCTAAATAGTGTGTGGGTAGATAGGTTCAAATCTCATAAATGCGAGTACAAATATTGTAGTAATTGCAAAGTAGAGAAACCTACTCGTCATCAATGTTTTATGAGTAAAAGTTCTTCGAAAAAATTAAATCAAAATTTTGTTTTCATTTTTTATGATTTTGAATGTCGGCAGGATACCTGTATAAATAATAATTCTAATATCTTTTTGCATATTCCTACGTTATGTGTAGCACAACAAGTATGTAAGTCGTGTATTAATATTGATGACATTAATCAAGATTGTATAAAATGTGGTAAACGACAACACATTTTTACGGATAATCCTGTCGACAATTTTCTAAATTATGTTTCGGCTTTAAGAAAAAAAATTAATAAAGGAAATTTCGTGGCATTGGCACATAACATGAAAGGGTACGACGGGGCTTTTATTTTAAAATCGTTGTTTAAAAATCCGAGTGCATGGAACCCTAAAATTATTACTACCGCTACTAAATTAATGTCGATAAATTGCGATGGCAATATAAAATTTATAGACTCAATCAATTATATGCCAATGCCACTATCCAAGTTACCAAAAACGTTTAATTTTCCAGGTACTAAAGGTTATTTTCCCCATTTCTTTAATACTGTAAGAAATCAAAATTATGTCGGACCTATGCCCCCCGCACATTATTATGGCTGTGACTAAATGTCAACTTCCAATAGAAATGACTTTTTGAAATGGTACGAAGAACAAGTAAACAATAACTTTGTTTTTGCTTTTAAAACGGAAATAATAAAGTATTGTGTTGCCGACGTAGATATTTTACGAAAAGCTTGTTTAGATTTTTGGACCCGCTTTACGACATCTAATGGAGTTGACCCGTTTATCGAGTCTTGCACAATTGCTGGCGCCTGCAATCTAGTGTTTAGGATAAATTATATACACGCAAATTCTATTGGACTTATTCCCCAATGGATATCGAATGACTGACAAACAATCTGTGATTGCTATCCAGTGGCTACTTTGGTTAGAGTATTCTTTAAATATCAAAATTCAACATGCGGGAAATAACCGTGAAGTTATTTGACGGTTTTTGTACTGAAACACACACGGTGTATCAGTTTCATGGTTGTTATTTTTACGGTTGTGAAACTTGCTTTCCCGATCAAACAGCTAAACTTAGCGGCGATAAATATGATACCATGTGTGCAAGACGTGAAAAAACTGAAGCTACTGCAGCTCGAATCCGTTCTTCTGGCTACAACTTAGTAGAGATAAAAGAATGTGAGTTTAAAGAATATCTCAAAATGAACGTCGAGGCTTTTGAATTTACGACAAGTCACGCCATTATTCGGAATACACCTTTAAATCCTCGTGACAGCTTTTTCGGAGGTCGTACAAATGCTGTAAAATTATTTTACAAGGCAGAAGAAAATGAAGTTATCCGCTACCTGGACGTTTGTTCTCTTTATCCATTTGTAAATAAATATGGTAAATATCCTGTTGGCCATCCTAAAATTCATGTTGGTAATGACATCTGTAGCCGTTTATCTTTAGACTCCGTTGAATGCATTATTAAATGCACCGTCCTTCCTCCTACTAATTTATATCATCCCGTTTTGCCTTGTAGAATGCACGGTAAACTTATGTTTATTCTCTGTAGAGTTTGTGGGGAATAAATGTTAAATTCTAATTGTTTACATACAGACGATGAACGTAAGTTTACTGGTACTTACGTTGCGGACAAACTTCGAGAAGCGCTGTCACAAGGATATAAAGTTATAGAAATTTATGAAATTTGGGAGTACGAAGTTGCACAATATAGTAGAATTTCTAGATCCGGAGGTTTGTTTTCGACATATGTTGATAGCTTTTTAAAACTTAAGCAGGAATGTAGCGGGTGGCCTTCGTGGTGTACGGATGATCAAGCAAAGGATCGGTATGTATCTGAATATCTTGAACGAGAGGGGATTGCATTAGATAAAACAAATATATCTGTTAATCCGGGTTTACGTTATATTGCTAAATTGTGTTTAAATAGTTTTTGGGGCAAGTTCGCTCAAAGGGAAAATCTAATGCAATCCTCAATCATACAGGACCCTTATGATTTATTTAAGATGCTAACCGATCCTTCGTTAGAAGCGCATTCGCTCACCGCTGTTAATGAAGACACAGTTGTTTTAAACTGGGATAGGCCTACTGAAGGAATTGTAGGTTTGAAAACGGTAAATGTAGCTGTAGCCACATATACTACTGCAAACGCACGCTTAGAGTTGTATAAATATTTAAAACAACTAGACAAACGTGTACTCTACTTCGACACGGATTCCATCATTTTTACAGAGAAACCAGGAGAATGGGTTCCCGCAACAGGAGATCTCCTTGGCGATATGACTGACGAGATCGAATGTTACGGTCCTGGTAGTAAGATTGTTGAATTTGTGAGCGGCGGTCCAAAGAACTATGCCTTTAAGGTATTTTCAACAAAATCTAACAATTTTCAATACGTATGTAAAGTTAAAGGAATAACTTTAAACTTCAAAAATTCACAAAGCGTTAATTTTGAAACCCTTAAAGACATGGTTGTAAACCAGGCAGAGGACACGTATGTTCAAATATATCGACGCAGTTCACGAAATTCCATGTTTGAAGTTCTTTCTCGACCCGAAAAAAAAGTGTTTCGTGTTAACTATACGAAACGACGTCGAATAGAGGATAGCCTAGATACATTACCGTATGGATATAGAACGTAACATTATAATGGTTTTTTCTTTAATTTGCTAGATACTGTTGAAATGATTATAATTTTTTTTTACTATTATTTTAGTGTTAAGTTTTTGTCTATGTGTTTTGTTATACTATTGAAATAGAAAAAAACTTTTTTAAATTATTATTATTATACTATCAATGAAATACGTAAAATGTAACTTTTTTGTTATGTTTTATTATTCTTAATTTCTTTATTTTGTAAATATTTAATTACATTGTTAAACATTTTTAATTAAAAAAAAAAACACTTAAATAGCAACTAATTGTTTTTTATTTTGTTAATGTGTACAAAAAAAATCTTATAAAATATCAAATACATTGGTTTTCTTAAAATACAAATTATACAATAAACTAATGCATACATCATTTTTTATTAAATCCTTATCAAATATTTCTAAAAATTCTAACATACTTATACTAAAAAGTCTAAAATATAAATATACAAGACAATATTGACCGCAAAACATAGAATGAAAATCTTGTAAAATTTTACAATTAAAAGTCCAAATACAATAATTTCTTTCTAAAAATTTTTTATGATATCCTAAAGGTGGTCTTCCAAAAGTATCAAAGTATTCTACATGTTCATATTCATCAATGTAAAACGCTGCCCAATGTTCACCAGGTTTATAGGAAGGGTCGGTATTTGCGATAATAGCACAAGGTTTTTGTATACGCCATGGCAGTTGATTAGAAGCACATACAAGTCGATGTACATACATTCTTGGTGGTCGGGATATTCTTCAAACATTGTTGAATTTGTACCGCATTCATCGCGGCTATTAAGCTTTGACCATTCGCATAAAATTAAAGCGTGTTCCAGAGCACACGAAGGGTTTTCAATGTGGTGATGTAGACATTTGATTGCTTGCATGTCTTTTTTTAGTTCTTTAAAGGTTGGACAACTGAGCCCCTCCATGCTAACAACAGGTTTATTTAAAAATTTTAAAGTGTTTTGCTTTTCATAGCCTTTAACAAAAATACCGTTAAAAAGCATCAATAATTTTCTAAGTTCGTCTTCAAAATCTTCATAATTTATGTATCCAGTGCTCTCTCGTAAACCATGAAAATAATTTTCCAGGTAATAAATTTCGTTTTTCACTGATTTTGGCAAAGTAGAATAAGGCATTGGTGGCTTTATGAGCAAAACTTCGCAATAGTCACCATCTGACGAAACAACTGCAACTTCTTTAGGAATAAATTTCTTGTCTTTTCCGCGAAAACCTTGCAAATCAACAAACGCGTCCATTCTTCTCGAGTGTTAATTAATAACTAAGTTGAGTAAAGTATCGAGTATACTTAACTACTAAAATTCACCATTACATTTCTATGTTTATCAATTTATATGACGTTGTCAAATTCTGCGTAAACTAAACAGTTTATAGTTTCACTTAACGCATCATCGAATCCAACTTCTATGCGCAACGACCCATTTTTTACAAGATTCCAATGTGTATTTGCATTTGCCGATAAATCCGGTGTTAAATCAAAAGCCATTAAACAGAAACCTTTAGGGTAATCTTCTCGAGATATATCATTTCCATCATTTAAGAAATTAATGCCGGTTCCAGAGTATAAAGTATGATATGCTCGTACGTACAAGCCTGATTTTGTAAAATCCGGTTGAAGTGGTTTTGAAGGAATTTGCTAACCATCAATATACAAGGACAGGTAATTAATTTTATAATGATGAAAATTAAACGGGTTGGTAGCGTAATCTCCATTGAACGCTTTATTTGACACAAATCCAATAATACAACGTTTAGGTAATTGGCCTAAGAAAACGTTGTCTAAAGACTTTCGTTGTATACCTGATGGAATAGTCAATACTTTAACATCGGCTTTAGTTATTGGATATTTTGCGGAAGTAGATTCTAACGCTTTTGTGTGTGCAATTAGATTTGTAGGATTGATTTTCATTCTTCTTACTAAAAGACTGGCTTCTAAAATTTTCACCTTGTATGTAGACCCAGATTTAGCCATTAAACTAAACGAATCTCTTGAACGAACAAATTTTATCTTCATTTCGACGCCGTTAACAAGAAATTTTTCTTGATTAAATATGTCAGAGTGGACATGTCCTATCATCTCGATTTGGTTATTTTCGGAAGTAAAAGATTTTCTTTTAATGAATCCCACATTCTCTTCTGTCAAATTATCCATTTTTCCTGGTGTATTACTATGCCATAAACTACACGATAAATGTGAAGATTTGGCTTCTGATCCATAGTTTAGTAAAGTTTCAATATAAGAACGGTATGCATACGTATTATTAGGCGGAGATACAAGTTTATGATTTCAATAAATCTCAACTTGACTAAATAGAGAATGTAACCAGTTATTTACGGGCCCTACAACATCCTCAAGGTTTAAAGAAGTATCGTCTTGTTTCGCGATTTTAGCTGTTACGTACAGCATAGTTTGGTTTAAGTCTAAGCAGTCATTGCCGTTGCCAGGTATAACAAATTCAATCGGTGCGTCGTCAGTTAACGAAGACAGTGGCTTATAGAAAATCCATTCGCCAGATTCTATACTTGTTTGAATTGATAGAAGAGCAAATAAATCTAATTCAGATTTAATGCATTCGCAAGACTGAGCGTGAAGAAAAGCCATTATTAATTTCTGTCAAAAATATCGTTGTAATTAACTTTCGAATTAGCAGGCTTGCGTCTAGAAGTTGACGTCTTCTGGTTAATTACAGACAGAGAATGACTGGTTGTTTTTTGACGCGGTTTTTTATATCCAGAACCCTGCATCAGATTTTCAATTTTAGTGTCTGCTTTGCGTTTCAAACTCTGACCGGCTTCGCGCATTCTATCTTGAAACAATTCTTTGATTGGTCGATTTTCCACAATATCTCCTAAAATATTACTTCCTGTCCTCAACGCTTCTTTTCCTACTGCTTTCAAGCCTGACTTAAACAATGGTAAAATTGAACGAAATATACCCCCCAGCCAACTTCCAATTCCATGACCTCTTTGATACGGAGCCCCTCGGTAAATAACACCAATTCCACTACCGGCTTGATTAATGTAATATTGTTGATATGGACACGCCATGTTAGTTAAGTTTTTTGAAATGAAGTTTCAAATTCAACGTTCCAAACTCGAATGGCATAGAAGCTTCCGTGTCGGTTCTTATATTTATTTCTATATTTTCAAACTCTTTTCTCATCAGGGGTATGTAATGTACAGGAGAAAACACTACATCTTTGTGACATCCGTAATTGTAATTATCAGAAGTGACATTGACAATTCGTAATAAAGGTGCTAAGACATCTCCTACTAATTGTGGTTCTACAATATCGCAATAAATAAACATTTGAGATGGTATACTTGTCCATATGTTTGCTGGATGAGCTGAAGTTTTTTGTTTTGCTAAATTTTGATCGGGTTGAAATCCTAATTGAAGTGCTAATCTTCTTGAAAAACCGAGTACAGATAATGTCGTGTTTACTTTTAAGAAAACTCGTTTTGTTATTCCGTTATATTTAAAGTTTATCAGTTTCTTTATTATTTCGTGGTCATTAATTTCAGTAATAACGTCTTCGATTGATTCGTAGTTTCCTGGAGAAATTTTTACAATATGCCATTCTTGATAAGAAAAATGAATTGAATCTTTATTGTCAAGAAAATGTCTCGTTGCAAGATTTAACACTTCTTCGAGACTTAACTCGTGTTCTTCGGGTGGTTCAGTCCTATAGTACATTAAGTTATCAGTTTCTCCAACTGCTAAAAACGAACACGGATACTGAATTTCAGAAATTCCAACAACCCATTCTCCAGTCAATCTTACTCGTTTAGGTAATTGTGTCATAAAACTTGCAGTTGTATTGCTGGGGTAGTAATTCATAGAGCTGTTACTTAACAACGTTAAATAAAACTCATTCTCGGTATTCATGATTGTTGCAATTCGTTCAATGGGACCCAAGAATTAAATTTATCGCTATATCCTTGCCACTTTACAAAATACTGTTTATTTATTCCGCGGCCCTTTTGTTTTAACACTTTTTCAATTTTATATCTTCTGTCACTATTAATTGTAATAGGTTTTAATTCTTCTTCATAAAAAGTTCCTTCAATAATCTCGCTATCTAAAACAACAACTCGGTAAACAGGAGGTTTGCGGTAAATAACTTCGCTTATTTTAAACACTTCTTCACTCCAATTTGTTGTATATCCCTTCTCAAAGATCTGTTTGGTTCTACTAATCCTTACATATTGACCGACTTTATATTTAGGTATTCGTTCTAGACCAACTCCACTGCTGTACAGATTTTGCCAAACTTGTAAAATATTTGAATCATTTACATCATCGGGTGCCATTTTAATACTCCGATGATATCTATTATTATAAGACAGTAATAAATTTTGTAACACATCAATGTACCGATATGAATTGGAATAAGTAAAGTAGCGCCACATTCTTGTTTTAAGGGTTCTGTTGAATCGTTCAACTACGGCTGCTTTCACGTACGGATTATTCGTGACATAAAAATGAATCTCGTGTTCTTTGAAAAAACTTTGAACAGTTTGTGCAACAAATTCTTTTCCTTTATCCGTTTGAATGTTTAGTGGGTAATTTTGACATTCGTTAAAAATATCTGCAAAGGCATCAATAACGTTTTTGGCCGTTTTAGTTTTAATTGATCCTAGCCCAGGCTTTTTTACTAAAAACATCGATTACGGTTAGAATGTAACTGAAATTGTCGTTATATTTTTTTAAACTTTGCATATCACATAAATCTGCCTGCCATAATTCAAACATATTGTTTACAATGTATTTGTTTCTAGGAAACCGTTTTTTATTAGGTTTATGTACAGTATACGACTCTTGTTGTTGTAGCCATTTTTCAACACTGGGGCGATTATGTTTATACTTCAATGATTGAAATAAGTCATTTGCACCTGCAAACCCACTAACGTGAGCTGGGTCGTAATAGATGGTGTCCATTATCAAAGTTTAAAAGATTCACAGTTTAAAATTCTGGATCTGCGTTTCGATGTTCTCGGAGTTTCAACTATTGTCTGCCTCAACTCGTCATCACCATCATAGTTTGGGGCAAAACTTTGATCACTCCTACGTGGCGAAGTTGCCGTTAGTTGCTCATTTCTAGTTTGTGAAACGCCTTGACGTTTTAAATTTCCAATAAGTTCTTGCGGGAAATTAATTTCTTTCATATAAGATGCCAGCTGCTGCCAACCTATAGGACTACTAGTTTTTCTCGGTCTTACAGCGTCATGCACCAAGTCAATAATATTCGAAGATGGTATAGTTTCTCTTTTTATTGTTACAACCCCGTTGTTGTCCCATACGATGTTTCCTGAAGTGTTTAAAATCCGCAAAAAGTTTTCTGCTTTTTTCTTGTATGTAGATGGTAGCGTGTTTATTATATCAGAATCAGCTATCTTCGTGATCTTTTCTTCTTCAACTGAAATGCTAACAGGCTGTCGGATTTTGTCCACAAAATGTAAATACCTTTGAAGAATTTGATTATACATATTTCATTTATCGTGGTCTGACGGTTTTGAATTTAAAACTTTGTTCATTTCGATGTCCAGCTCTGACAACACATTGTTTTGCGTAGGTCCGGGAGTACTTTTTAACCGCTGTATTAATTCCGGGGGAACAATAATCATCTTTTTAGCGTGTTCCATATTAGTTAGTAAGACTTCCTAACACGCCACTAATTCATGGTGCTAAGAGAAACGGTAGAAACGCGCCTCCTTGTTGTAATAAAATTCGTTTTTTCTTTTTAATCGATTCTTCTTGTTTTACTATTCGTCTCAACGTGTTTTTGTGACGAGAAAGTCGTCGCTTCTGCGGTCCTGACAACGGAACTTTTCCTTTTAAGGTATTGTAGATGCATTCACAGATACAATGTATTTGCTTATGGCACACTTTATCAAAGCTTGTCGCTCATTAGGTCCTAACTTTGTCAAAGCCCGCAGCAGTTCAGCATGCTTGCTGAGTACGTTAGTCATTATGATTAAATGATGTCAAATTTATCTGAACTTGTGTATTTAAACCCTTTTTTAGGAATGTAAATGTAACATGCGCCGTCTTCGTTAAAAATTGACGTTCTAAAACGTACAATGTCATGTGCACCTTGTTTTAAATCAAAAATCAAATATCCATGTGGATTCGACGTTGCATCATTATAAGCTTCGTCTAAAAATTTTGGATTTTCAGGGTATACTTGTCTCGTTAAATGTTTTATTTGGGCTTTATCTCGTGGATTTTTAAATAGAATTATGTAATGGGCATTTAATGATATGTCGCGTTGTCCTTTACCTTGGTGAAAGACATTTTGCGTTAGGAAAAATACGCTAAGGTTTCTATGATGACAACCTTTAGTAAATATATCTACAACAGAACTGTTGGCTTCGCGCATTAAATCGTCAATGATTATTAAGCTTGGTTCTGCTCCATCAAACGCATCCATAGACGGTAATCCTTCTTGAAATTTTATCTTTGGCAAATCTTTATACAGAGGCTGCCACTCGTCATAAAACCATATAACATTTTCAAATTTAGTGTCACACACATCATTCATATTTTTTATAAAGTTTACAATAAAGTAAGATTTACCACAACCAGAGGGTCCCGCAACAATTGCTGAGAAAGGATGTTGAAATTGATACATGTTAATGGTCGTTATCTTAACGAGAACTAACTGCGTTCAAAAATAAAACAGGTATTATATACGAGAAAAAAAAACTTTATTTTTATTGATTATATTTTTTGTTTTATAACCTACATGTAATTATAGTAAAATACTAAATTATTTGTACAAAAAACGGTCATCGTATGTATCCATATAATTTTTTACCGCAATGTTCATAAAACCTGGAAATTTGTGAACTAACTCGTATAACAAAAAATTTTTGTTGTACTTTTCTTCAAGAACTTCTTCGAAATCTTCATAACAAGCTTCCTGTTTTTTCTTTGCGTCTACAAAATTCACCACATCGTGTATAAATTCTTGAAAAGAACAGTCACAGTTTTCTCTGTCGCTCAGTAGTGACGTAAAATAAGATTTCATTCTTCTAATGCTTTGTAATGAACTAAGGCCAACATACAATTGAAATTTTTTTTCCACATTTTTAGGTACAAATCGAACAGCGTTCACATCAGTTGTGTGCACTATATAATTTTCAAGATGATATTTACCCACATCTTTGTGACTGAGGTCTTCTATCATGTTGCCCAATACACTTAGAAACTCGGTAAATTGTGGTAACGTGAAGTAAACACCCGAATTAAAACCGGACTTTAATATTTTCAGGCAAGGTCTGAAGCTATTATAAACATTAATTCCTAAACGCGCAATTTTTGAGTAACTGTGATTTAATGGAATAGATACCTCATTAAACAACTCGTGTTTCTCGCGTACTTCTAATTTTGATTCTTCTGAGCTATTGATACCGTATGATTTTTTGGCTTCGTTAAATAGGGTGTAATCTTTAGCGGTAGGAATGTACACTGGTGATGCTGGTGATCTATAATTATTCTTCCAATCTTCACGTTAAGAATAGGGTGCAAATTTCTTTACATCACGTGTTGTTTTAGCTGCCATCACAAGAACTTTTATAATGAAGTATTGGTTAGAATTGTTAACAAGAACTAACTAAGGTTTAGTAAAGACGTGCTTTTATATCTTTATAGGGAAAGAATGTTTGTACAAAAAGTATTTCTAGTAAAATGTTTGACACGTGACACATTAAAACAAGTTAATGATTCACCAATTTTGCCTTTCGGGTAAATATACAAGTAACGTAGTAGTTTCACATTTATTTAAAAATTAATTCGCCATTTTAGTACTAATCTTTTATAGAAAATTCTTTATTGCATTTTTGAATATATATCTATATTATTTACAATTGACCGTTTAAAATTAACTTATTTTCGTAGCTCAGCGGTTAAGTTCGCCGCTTTGTAATCAAGAAGCCCGGGTTCAAATCCAGGTACACCCACAGCTTTTTTTAAATAAAATAATTTTCTCTCTCGCTCGATTCATAAGACTTGATGACGCATAAAAATTACCAGTTATGCGATGACGTAACAATGTGAGATAGAAAAAAAATGTGAGAAAGAGAAAAAAATTCGCTATAAGAGAGAGAAGAAAAACTTTCCCAAAAGTAACTTATCTACGTTCCCTCCGAGGTCAAAAGGTGAGTAAATCAGAAAGTCTTATGACGCATAAAAAATTACCAGTTATGCGATTACGTAAAAATAAAAACGGAAAATTTGAGAGAAAAAAAAACTTTCACGAAAAACGCTTGTCCACCTTATCGCCGAGGTCAACAGTGAGGTCATTAGAAAGTCATTGGAGGAATTTCTAGTTAATTAGCGATGATTAATTAGCTGATAAGAAATCCCCCTCATTCTACTTATTACGTAAAAATATAAATAAATAAATATTTTACACGACTTTTTTGTAAGAAATTTTTATTTTCAAAGTGCATATTTTAGTGCATATTTTGATATTTTAAGTGCATAAATGCATGCATATTTTTTTATTTTTAAGGGCATAATTATCCGGGGTCTATTAATCATAAATGTCTTCTAAATACATGTTTTCGATATATAGCAGACATTAGATGTAAATGTCGTCTAAATATTTGTTTCCAATATATGGAAAATATATCTTTTTAATCTGTTCTAGATGTATCTCATTATTATTTGTAAGATATTTGTAAAATATACACTTAATACATACGTGTATGTTTGCAAATGATATTTAATCTGGGTTTTTATTGCTACGTGTTGTACAGTTTTTATAAAACCGTATTGAAACACTGCAGATATCCTGTAGAAACACGTTTATTACACTAACAAAATAGAATTATAAACCATGAGTAAAATATAAATATAAAATCTGTATACATTTTAAACATCTTTAAAACATACTAAATACAAAAAAAATTGTATCTTAAAATTACTTATTACTATCATCACATATTACATAGATACTACATAAATGTTCTAAATTTTGCCAAATATAACGCAACAGATTTACGTATGTAATTTCCGTTACATTACGATTATAAGCGACTTTTGGCTTAGACTGCGTCGTAGTTAAACACCCAGACTTAGGCTTAATCTTAGTCTCTTCTTGAGAGCTAAAACAAGAAGTAGAACTTGGCCTTTGCTGTATTGTCGTTTGTGAACCCAAACAAACTGACGTTTCGCAAGACATTGCAGCTTGCATATTCAGAGTGGTAAATGTCACTGAAAGAAAAAGTGTGAATGACGATATTTATACCAATAGCGATTAGCGTGATTAACATCATATCTTTCCGTTACCGCTTGACTGACTTTGTTATTACTTGGAGTAAGTGTTTGTGTCCTTTCCAAGAAGGTTGATCTTTGTGTTAGAGGATATAATACTGGTAGCCAAGATTTTCTGAGTCTTAAACCGTCTTCTCGGTTCATATTACATGGACGTTTTTCTATTTCCACAACTTCGCGAATTATTCTGGGAAAGCAGAAAGGAGTTCTAGCCAACACTTTAGTTTAGTCAAAGGGTGTCCTTGGTTTCACACGTGTTCTGTACTGCGGAAGTAGTAACTCTGCGATGTTTGCAGTCAGCCATATGTTCTTTTACTTTAACTATATATAACTATAACTTGATCCACAGGAACAAGGAATTTTGTAAACTCCGGCATGTTTTAGAGCCCCTTGTTTGTCTTTAGCAGATGTAAACCAGGTGTTCAGGGTATCCTTAGTCGTAAAGAACTGATTTAGTTTCTTTGCCATGAGGCCATACAACAAACGTATCATCAACATATCTGAACCAAGTTTTTGGTTTTAACTCAACATTCATAATTTTAGTTTCCCAATATTCTATGTATTGGCTATTGTTATAGCATGAAAAAGAGCAATAAATCCAAAAGTAAAAGAAGACTTATCACATCCTACTAGCACCGCTTATTTACTATACTGTATGGGTTTGACAGACAAAATAAGCAGAGTGCTAAAGAAACATAATATTAAAACTGTCTTTACGACTAAAGACAAACAAGTGGCTCTAAAACATGCCGGAGTTTACAAAATTCCTTGTTCCTGTGGATCAAGTTATATAGAAGAGACGGGACGCTCTATTGAAGTTAGAGTAAAAGAACATATGGTTGACTGCAAACACCGCAGAGTTACTAAATCAGCAGTGACAGAACACGTGTAGAACCAAGAACATACGCTGAACTTTGACCAAACTAAAGTGTTAACTAGAACTCTTTTCTATTTTCCTAGGCTAATCCGCGAAGTTGTGGAAATAGAAAAACATCTATATAACATGAACCGAGAAGACGGTTTAAGACTCAGCAAATCTTGGCTACCAGTATTATATCCTCTAAGACAAAGATCAACCTTCTTGGAAAGGACACAAACACTTTACTCCAAGTAATAACGAAGTCAGTCAAGCGTCATTTACACTTTTTCTTTCAGTGACATTTACCGCTCTAAGATGCAAGCTGCAATGTGTTGCGAAACGTCAGTTTGTTTGGGTTCACGAACGACGATACGGCAAAGGCCAAGATCTATTTCTTGTTTTGGCTCTCAGAAAGAGACTCGGACCAAGCCTAAGTCTGGGTGTTCAACTACAATGCGGTCTAAGCCGAAAGTCGCTTATAATCATAAACATAACAACCGCAAAGGCTTAAGATTTTAAATCCGTTACATTAGAATGTCGTCTTGTAATGGGATCTGAAAAAAAATCACACAATTAAGATTTACTCTACCAAGTTGTATTAAAAAGTCTGCATTTTATAATAATAATAAATATGAAATGCATTAAACTATATTAAAGTTATTTTAATTAATATGAAATATACCGACAAATGGTTTTAGTTTGAATTTTTCAATAAACTTTATTAAGACATATTTTTTTTTAATTTGGTTTACAGAAATATCAACACCATTATTAATTTGAATTTAATCACTTCAATAAAACATCTATTATATATTCTGTTTGTCTTTTTACTGACTAGTATGAATTAATGAAATTACAAAAAACTTCAAACATGATTAGTTTTAAAAGTGCACAAAAGCATTTTCTTGGAATACAATTCAAACGCAGATGTCTCGGTTTCAATATTCTCCTTGTGTAATTTTTTAATAATTAAATTGCGTTTCTTATACAATTTTTCACAGATTACATATAGTTCAACTTTTCTAACTTTGAAAGTGCGTCATAACTGACGTCACTTTTAATGTAAATGCCACTACCAAAGTATCAATTCAACTAATAATCACTAAATTATTAATGTAATAGCGAAGACTTCCACGGCCGGAATCTATACTAACATTAGAATGTCTTCCGGGTTTGGACCGTGTCATAGTTGCAACCGAAGCTGCCAACGTTTCGCCCACTTTCGTAAGGGGCTTCATCAGGGCGTGAGATAAATCGCACTTTTGAGAAGTTCTTAGTTAGATTTCGATTGCTTGTTTGAGTTTTGCGATTTATCTCACGCCCTGATGAAGCCCCTTACAAAAGTGGGCGAAACGTTGGCAGCTTCGGTTGCAACTATGACACGGTCCAAACCCGGAAGACATTCTAATGTTACTAAATTATTATTTTAGTTTTTTTGGTAGAAAAATATAAATATTCTTGACATCTTCTGTTTAAATATGGCAAATAAGTAATTTTTTGTTTAAAACACGAGTATTTAGAATAAGCAAAGCTATTCAAAATTATAACAATAGTAAATGTTTTATTTGTCAAGTTGGTACCGGTAGCGGAGATGCCGGTTTGAAACTATCATATTTATTCTCATTCTAATCTCGCTTTTGTGTTGTTAAATTTTATTCATTTCTTGTTATCAATCAGATCTTTTAGAACTCTACTTCCGTTCTGTTAATAATTACGCGCTGTGTTAATAAAATATGCCAAAAGCACTACAACAACAATCAAAAGAACTTGTAAGTCTTTTGATTAATTATTTTGAACAGGAGAAGAATAACGGGTGACCGAACTACGAAGAGGATTAATGGAATTGCCATATGTAGCATTACTTCGTATGAGTTTTTTAAGAGAATACGTTCGTAACCTAAACAATCACTTTTGGAAATTTGTGTATTTAGACGAAACTTGGATTTATGAGAATGGTACAAGCACCCGATCATGGCAAGATAATAATGTAAAAAGTGTTAAGACAATTAAGGGCGAAGGAAAACGGTTTGTACAAACAACCTTTTAATTATTTTATACTTAATTGCTTATTTGCAGGTATATTATAGTACATGCAGGTAACAAAAATGGTTTTATTCCTGGAGCATCTTTAATTTTTTCTTCTAATACAAAAAACCCAGATTATCATGACGAAATGAATCAAAACAATTTTTTACAATGGTTTGAAAACCAGCTGTTAAAAAATCTAAAGAATCCGTTGCTTATTATTATGGATAATGTTCGATACCATAGTTCAATTGAAAAAACTACTCCGACAGCTACATGGAAGAAAGTTGAGATACAGAATTGTATTACAACTAATGAAATAACATATGACTCAGACTTGTTGAAACCACAATTATTGGCATTAGTGAGAAAGTGAGTTTATTGCAATCCAGTATTTTATTATTAATAAATAAATTTTAGACATAAACCACTAAAAAAATACATTGCTGATCAGCTGGCCAAAAAATATAAACATAAAGTGCTTCGTTTGCCCCCATATCATTGCATTTTCAATCCTATTGAACACATTTGGGGTATAGCTAAAAATTATTTTAATAGGCATATAGGAAGAGATGGTAAAGGTATGAATAATGCAGTTCGTATGTAGCATGAATTGTTAAATCATGTTACACAGGTGGTGTGGTCAAATTCAATAAGTCACTGCAAAAAAATTATACAATACTGGTGGAACCGAGAAGTAGGTTGTTACAAAGATGTTCAACCTTTAATAATAAATTTAAATGAGAGCGACGATTCTAGTGACCAAAACTCCGACACTGAGTAGGTTTCTATATATTCTATATTTGAAATCGTTTCTGTGAATATTCATGCTAAAACCAATTGTATAATTAAATCAAATAATTAAAATATGTGTAATTTAACGTTTAATTGCTATAGAACATACTAATAATTCGTGATATAAGAGGTTATGAATTAAGATGTGTGTCCATATTTCCGCACCTTGGTAAAAAAACGCAATGTGCATTTTTATGGCATTGAGAAAACAAGTGTTTTAAAATTCTCCGATTTGAATATACCAATTTACGATTCAGTAGCTGTTATTTTTATACATTATTGTTTTACTGTTCAGAGATTTTGAGTATTTTTATTAAACGTCAGATCACGTCAGATTTGGACATTGACTCATTTTCTACCATGCTACAAATCACCATATTCATTTTATTAAAAAAAATGTATGACAGGCAATGTAGTTACATCGTAGTTTTAGGTTTTGATAACAATAACCGATTTATATTTTAATGTAAACTGCAAAAAACCGCTACATTTAATAAAACGTTTTTCAAAATTCCTGTGCAACACAAAAACAATAGAACATACATACATATATGGTGTTATATTGTTTTGTATTGAGATAAATACAAAGGTAAATATAAAGAAAGTGGGGGAATTATACGCATTTAAGCAAAACCACGTATATAGTTGTTTATAAATTTATTTATATTATTCAAACTACTACAGTCTACAGCTATATGTAAACAATTCATGTAAATAATACACATTTGATCCATATGTAAATGATAATTTTAAAATCTACATTTTTTATATGTAGTGCTGGTGCGCAGAATTACCCATACGCTGGGTAATTTTGCGCAATCTAAAAGGAAATTTTGTACAACGTGGAAAGCTTGAATGATTTATATCTTTTTTTAACAAAGAACAATTATTTATTTAAAAGTATTTATTTAATGCATAAATCATATATATGTCAGAGACGCATCGAAAATAAAAGGTGCTCCGCTGGGCGTTTGTGCTGGGTTAGACTGCATCGATAATTTATTACAAGTGAATAACGCACGACACTGACCGTTTACACAATTTATTTACTATTGCAAAAGTTACGATTACAAATTTCAAACAAACTCATTAATAAACAATAACACAAACAAATAAAACTGATTTCATTAATTATAAAAATTAAATTTATAAACGTTTAATGATCAACACTGGAATAAACGATCCGACACCAGCTCTTTTATCTTATCAAGTTGTCACCACCAAATATCATTTCAATCTGCCCTCTTACCAGTTACATTTTCTAGCTGGTGCCGTTCCATTCGCATGAAAAATTGTAATTTCACGCGCGTTCCTATGCCCATAAAAGGCAATATTACAAAATATCAAATCCTTATTGGTTGATTCTAAGTTATTAAGTTACAAAGACTAAACATTTGAAACATAATTTATGGGAACACAAACAAATAAGTGCACGTGTATACAATCCATAGCTGTAGCCAGGCTTATATTCGGTGCCTCTGACATATATAAGCGTTCGAACTTCTCCCGGTGTAATCGGCATGCGCCCAAGCCAAACAAGATACACATTAATACTACAACTCTATCTTTTTCAGATTCCCCACAAACCAGACAAAGAATTTCTGAGCTAGTAGGATCAATATCGTCTAGGTTATCATCATCACATAACTCTTTTTTATTCCTCCGTTTCACTATCTTTAATTTTCTTAACATGCGCCATTTTTTTTCCTTCTATACAACTATCTCTTTTCCTTTGGATTTTTTTTTGTCAACACAAATTGCTTTTTTTTTAAGTTGGCTGGTTCAAGAGTTTCTTTTGTAGGCGTAGATGCAAAAGTTTCAGACTTCTTTTTGTATATTTTTGACGTTTATTTGATTTTGTTTGGATTTTGACAACGGCAATAAATCTGAAAAGGAAACATTGACTATTGTTGTTCCAGGTATAAGATCAATTTCATAATTTGTCTGTGTAGCCTCTGAAGTGAAGTTTCCATTTTCATAAGTTGTAACCGGATCTTCCAAAGACTCCGATGTACGCGGAGACATAGATACAAGATTAATTGAATTAGCTTTACAAAATGAATATATTTCCAGGAATATGTGACTTCGGATAAACATGACACTTAAAGTGCTCTATCTACTCATAAAACAATTCATTATTAGCTAACTCTAAGATTTGATTCGTTAACTCTTTTTTTTCGGAAAAGATAGGCTTCCAACCTTGTTTACACATAGAAGTTTGTACCATTTTTATTTTGTAACGAAGAGTTGCTCGGAGATATTAACAGTTTGCTCAACCTCTCAAATTTCTTTCTATTTAAAGCAAGAGCATCTAAAGCTGCTTGAAGTACCTCATCTCGAATATTCCACGAATCAGCACTTTTTGAACATAATTTCTTGGGATCTGCAATTAACAACATTAATAACATCACATTCCTTTTTTATAAACAATTAAGAAAATAAACACTCTTATTGTGCGTAACATTACGCTACGCCAAGAACCTATTTATAGATGTTATGACAATAAAAAACGGAGTATTTTAATTAACGCATAACTTACAGTCATAGTAACAGCAACCATCAAGTTCTAATTTGTAAATAAAAATAAAGTAATATA
Source organism: Aquatica leii (assembly GCA_035610365.1). Taxonomy (NCBI): domain Eukaryota; kingdom Metazoa; phylum Arthropoda; class Insecta; order Coleoptera; family Lampyridae; genus Aquatica; species Aquatica leii. Next base: position 109,647,832 of record CM069432.1, read on the forward strand.
TAAGAGATTAACACTTGCCTTCTTACAGTTTACACGTCTGTTTTTTATAAGAACTTGCATACATTTTCAATTATGGCGTAAAATGAAGTAAAAACATTAACCACGTGCAAGAATCCTGCTTACCTTTATCCAATATACTGCATTACATATTTGATCATGCGTTTATTGTATCTGTGATCGTCGGTATATTTGAATCGCCAGTGCGTACAACTACCCACTGCGTAGAATTCCCCCGCATTCCTCTATATATTAAATTGAGATTGAGATGTTTTATCACGACTAGTTCAGGGTGAGTAGTTTATCATAGCCGGTTTATTGCCGATCTAACTTTATCACTTTATTATTGTCGGCCATTTTAGTTGTTGTGAATGTATTACATACCAAATCATTACTGCAACAAGTATTTTGTTTGAATTTTTGAATATAGACACAACATAATGAATAAATTTAAAAAAGCACTTCTAAGGGCATAAAACTCAGTATTCTTGTTTAAAAATTTAGACTTTGTTCTTATTTTTTGTTACTGTTCTGCAGAATAAAATTTTTTCCGTTCCTAATCTACATTTTGTAATGTTACGGTACAACTAATTTTTAAATGTGTTTGGATCTGCAAGCGTGGCATTTCTGTTGTTCCGTTTACGACGTATTATTTTACTTAGGGTACACCCACAGCACCCAGAGCCAAACAAAAAAAAATTGATTTGAATGAAAGCATTTCTATTTGTGAAAATTAGACGTCACGTCTTAAATAGTATTGTAACGATTATTAAAACTGATTTATTTATACTAAAAATATGTACACGTTTATAACTAACCGAACTAATTAAATCGAAGAATATTTAATAAAAACACTTACAATGATTTATATAGCACTATCACTCAAAAGATAATGTCCGCGGATAACTTCACACACTTGTTTACATTAAAGTCACGTACAAGGTTACACTCCATATATTTATCTCGATTAACGCGTTAATCATTTATTTATTTAAACTTGAATAATCTTCTTAACACTGCCGACTTCAAATAACTGAAATATCTGACGTATGATTTGTTTGTCGCTTTTATATATTTCCGGCCATCCTTCGAGAATTTTCTATATCTTTCGGTGAACGTTTTGGAAATTGATAAAAGCATCGTGAAGGCTTTCGAACTTGAGAATAATTTCTCGAACGTTTCAGTATTAAATTTGTGGTTCAGAGTACAATTTTTTTTTCTCAAAACTGTCTACTTTGAGAATTAAATATTTAAATAACATTTTTAGTTTCTGTTTGTCTAGTTTTTCAAATAAATAATACTAATTGTTACTACAGCAATGTTTAAGTTAGCACAATAAATATATTCAACTTATATAAATTTTATTAGATAATTTGAAAATAGTTAACAAAAGCTGCATACAAAAATTAATCAAATCAATTAAAAAAGTTATTAACTAAAATTAGTCAATATTTGAAAAATTTCAATCAGTGTCACCACTAAAACGGAGAGACTTACAAATATCATATTTTCTATAATCAAACTACTCTATTATGCCTATAACATGTAATGCACATTTTGTTTTAATTTTAATTAAATTTTGGTTAAGAGGGTTTTTGAGTTTTGCAATTTTTTATGTGAATTTTTTTAGTACTTAAAACTTGAAATATAAAAATTCTCAATTGTCAGTTTGTGACTACAATAACAAAGTATTCAAATAAGCAATATCAAAAAAATTAATCCCTAATTAGAAGACCTAGCACTAATATCTCCACTTTATATTTGTCTCACCTTTTTTTGTTTACCTATAATAAGTTCAGCCTGCTTTTCAGTATAAGCGCAATAAATAGAAAGCGTGCCTCTGATTAGCAATCAAGTAATTGTAAAAAAAATTTTTGGTGACACTTGTTTACAAAAGCAAGGTACCTGGATTCAAAAATTATATTTTTTATAGTACATGCCCAATTGGTTGAGACTTTGCAGGCATGTTTCAAATACAAATCTATCAATATCCTGTCAATTTAAAGTTATCCTTAATAATGTTAAATAATACATAAGTATGCCTAAAATGAAAACATTGCAATCAAACCCGATTTCGCGATATAAAGTCTCTTGTTACATTTTTTAAAATGTTAAATCATTATTGTACTTGCATGCTATATCCGAAACAGAACTATGAAAAAAAAACATTTTTCTTGATGTTTGTGACAGTTTAAAATTTTTTTTAGATGGATTCGGTGTTAGTAAACACTGTCCAATTTTAACCAAATCGTCCCCGGATAGTCAAAAATCGGCCACCAAAAAGCATCAAATCCCACCGAAGAAGAAAAAGAAATCGTACCACGCAGGAAGAGTTTTGCTTATGATACATATATAATATAGATCGAAAGAGTAATTTTATACTTAAACAATGATTCCGTTGAAACAGCAAGATAAGGAGCTATCGAATTCTCAGATTAAGAATATTTTACTAAAGTATGTACTCTGGATTAAGCGACGAGATTATTGGCACCACAAATTTGATAATATGACTATTAGTTGTAAAGAAAAATATTGATAATGACGTGTGGCAAAAACTATAACTCTACTTGTCTGACACTTCAAAAGAGACTAATTATGTTTTGACATTTATTGATGTTCTTCCGAACATGGTTAATATCTGTACGTTATTATTTATGCTTATGTTAATACAGTTTTCATAAGTATTTATGTATACTTTTACTCCGTATTACATTATAATCTATTCCGACAGTATCGCTACTTTGTTAAAAATAAAACATTTTGTACTGCGTTATAATAAATAGCACAAAATAAAACAATCAATTGTTAAAAGAATAACGCAAATCACTAGTTTATACATTACAAAAATTACATATTTAAAAGTAGGAAAAGCACTTAAGAGCGGGGTCTCGTCGGCCATATTTGCATTCTAGAGTGTAACCTCTAGTAGGTGCTGCTTTAACGGTGAAGTTATGAAAATAAAAAAGTTATACTACTGTGAGCCAGGTAGCGCAACATAAAGTATTATAAATAAAGAAGTTACACTATTGAAAGCCAGGTATCAATAAAAACCATTATAAAAGTTTAGTGGTGGGAATAATCGCGATTATTCTCTAAGAATGTCTGCTATCGCACGACTATTTTTATGCGATAGCCTTTTATCAGTGCCAGTAAGGCAAAATGCTTTATCAAGAGTATTAGAATGTCTTCCGGGTTTGGGACTGTCAGTTGTAAACCGAAGCTGCCAACGTTTCGCCCACTTTCGTAGCATCAGGGCGTGAGATAAATCGCAAACTCAAACAAGCAATCGAAATCTAACCCAAGAACTTCTCAAAGTTAGGTTATCCACTTGTAAAACAAGCCATAACCTAAACTATGAAAGGTAAGAAAGAAAATGATAACCTGAGCAAACGAAAATCTAACAGTTAGTTCACTACCGAGTTAGTAATCAACTTGTAGACCAAGCCAGATTCTAAACTCCGTAGAAGTGATTCTTAAAGAAATAGTCTCCGTATTTAAAGGAAGGATCGTCACGGATGATTGTCGCTCGATTAGTTGGCGGTTGCTAGGGGGCGTGTTTTTGATAAATGACTAATAACCGGGAACCAAAGAGGGGATAGTTCAAAACCATGATCACGATTGAAGTTATAATAACTTATATATATATAATAACTTCAATCGTGATCATGGTTTCGAACTATCCCCTCTTTGGTTCCCGGTTATTAGTCATTTATCAAAAACACGCCCCCTAGCAACCGTAACCCAATCAGGGTCGAGCTTAATCATCCGTGACGATCCTTTTCCTTTAAATACGGAGACTATTTCTTCTTAAGTCACTTCTACGGAGTTTAGAATCTGGCTTGGTTCACAAGTTGATTACCTAACTCGGTAGTGGTTCTTTGTTAGATTTTCGTTTGCTTTTTCAGGTTATCGTTTTCTTTCTTACCTTTTCATAGTTTAGGTTATGGCTTGTTTTACAAGTGGATAACCTAACTTTTGAGAAGTTCTTAGTTAGATTTCGATTGCTTGTTTGAGTTTTGCGATTTATCTCACGCCCTGATGAAGCCCTTTACGAAAGTGGGCGAAACGTTGGCAGCTTCGGTTGCAACTATGACACGGTCCAAACCCGGAAGACATTCTAATATTAGTATAGATTCTGGCCGTGGAAGCCTTCGCTATTACATTTTATCAAGAGGTTTTTATTGCGCCGGAGCAGAAATCGTTTTTACAATTTTAGAAGGCAAAGTTACATCGGAGGATTTTCAAAATGGTACCAAAATTCCTAAAAAAATTATCTTCACCTAGGTACAGAGACATTTTTAAAATTTTTTTTTCGGGGTCTTAGATAACAAAATTTGAAATTTAAAAAAAGAACTCTGCTACAAACAAATTCACAACGCTTAGAAAATAAATTGTTATTCAAAAAAATTCTATTTTTGCAAATAACCTCAGAAAATTAAAAATAAAACAAAAAATTTACTGAAATCTATTCTGATATGTGGTAACACCGTTGGTACCACGTCGAATTGTAACTTCAACTGTTCAGATCCGCGCAAATGTTAACGTACACAAACACGATACTGTCTTCTCGGAAAGCATACAACTGATATCATTACAGGAAAGACGTACCTATCAACATTCGTGTTTTTATTATTCAGTACAAATACATAAATATGAAATTAGTTGTAATTTTTTATTCTCCACAACTTTTGTCTAAAATAATTAAGACAGCCAACATTTGCGTTGAATAGTGTTTAGTTTTACATATACATATTATGTAAAATCCCTATGTTCTAAAATCTATATACCGCACTACGTTTAAAAACACAACAAATCAAAATTTGTTTCTATTGCCTAAATCTTACACGTTCACAAATGTTTTGAGGATAAACTTACATAACAAATAAAAATTCTTCTTGATTACACCGGAATGTTACTGCTACTACTTGTTTATCTTATGCATAGTAGTAAAATACGATATGACACATGGTTATCAAGCTATAAAATGTGATATAATACGTATACTTTCAGTGTACGTTCTTGTTCTTTACATACGTTTAATATAGAACGGTTGTCTTGATTATAAATTATGCAAGAATACAGTACACACCCACAAGAATTTTTAATGCTCACTGGCTTTTAAAAAGAGTACTAAAAAGGAATTACCTTATACATTTCAATAAAGTATTACCATATTACTTTTTGTAAATGAGAGAAGTAATCCGTTTTTAAAAGTCAGAAAAATGATTTCTTTTCTACTATTCTTACTAATGAACATCTGTATGTTGCTCCTAAGGTCATATCGCGCTAGTTTGTTTTTTTTTTGTTTTTATGACTAAGAGCAATTAGTAATGCTTTTTTTCCACAACCGCTATTGTTACTTTATAAGAGATCGATGTTTACGGTAGTTATTTTATAGGTAATAGATGATCGGTTTTTTGAAGAGGCTGCAATGTTTTACAAAACTTGTTTATTTTTGGCAATACTGAACTTTCGAATTATTTCTCATATATCTACACTTCTACACACAAGTGAAACATAATACAGAGCAATACTATCTCAATAATACATTGTTTATCACTAAAGAGCGGAAGTTGATGCAGTAAACATCATCAAATAAAATATAGATACATCTAATTTACAGCGCTCCTTCGAGAAGTAGTTGAACTTTTATACAGCTTTGCTTCTACAAATATACCGCTAGGTTCGCTCTGCAATGAATTTAACTAGTTTATTTTGATTTGTAGCGTTAATAAGCAAAATTAGCATTTTAGCTTGAAATATGTTACAAACCGCTAAATTTCGCAGGGGATGGTACAATTTTGAATTACGTAAAGTAAAAAAAAAATTTGAAATTTTCAATATTTAATAATTTATTGTGGTCTTATTTTAACTACTATTTCTATAAAAACGGTGTTAGCCCCAAAAGCTAAGAACAGTCTTTAAAGTAAGCTTTAGTTTTTATGAAAATTTTGCGTTATAAGGCTAAAAAAGATGATTTAAAATCACATTTGATTTAACCAGTGGCGCCATCTCGATGAATTCGTGCTGTGGAGCCCCCTCTTAATATCCGCTGTGGAATTTTTTTTTAATTTGTATATAACGGCAATCTAAAATAACCCACCTCAAATAGGCGTGGAGTAAATTTACCTGTTTTATAAATGTACAAACGTTGTTAGTTCTTAAGTTAGGGTGTAAGGAACAAGTTGTAGATATTTGAATAAATACCATTATTACTCCAAGTAGTCTTGTGTAATTCTTTTTACATTTTGGTGCCGAAACCCAGGACAGAGTAATGTAACGATATAGTGGTATCATAACGTAATTCAAATAGTACATTTGTTTTATATAAACGTTTAACGGTAACAACTAATTTTAAGGCTCATAATGGAACGTGTAAAACGGAACGTTGCTAGAACGCAATTTACAAAAACTGTGAACAGTATTGTGAGTGTTTTAGATCACGAACCGAATTTAGAAGAAATTTTTGCTTCAATTTCTAAGCTTTAGCTAGTTTAAGAACCCGATCAAAATATGGAACACTTACTAAATGAAACGAAAACCTAGAAGAAGAATTATTGAAGATTGCGGAATATGAAGAAACTGGTGTAACTCTCTTGGCACGTTTGCAGTTTTGTAAGAATAGGTTATAGAAAGAAACGACTTCGTTAAACGAAATTAACAGAACGAGTGTAGATCACGCAGTACGCTCTACAGTAGCGTTGCAAAACAGACCTTATATATAAAACATTTTAAAAATGCATGTTTTTAGTTTATTTGAAATATTTGAAAAAGCTGAAAGTGTACGTCAAATGCCTAACTGGCATCTAATCTGTACTGAAATTCAACTTGGCTCTCTAATTTGTATAATAACAAAGTTACCTATACAATAACGGGTAGATTATTATGCCACCCTGTATGTGTCACGTGAAAAACAGGAATTTATGAAGTCCCGTTATCTTTACTTAAAATAATTTCACACAATTTGTTTAATAATGATAATCAGAATAAATAAAACAAATATAAAATTTTAAACATATAATAAGTATGTTTCAAACAAATTAGCTCACAATTTCATTTAACTCATAACTTTTTGGAATTCTTTATACAAACAATTACGAACACGAATACAGTGAATAACAGCTTCTGTAGTTTTCGGCAAATTAAAGCAAACCTTTGTATTGAGTTTTTCTGTAATTTCTTTAGATTTATCTTTGCTTAAATTGAACCTTATAGCTGCAAAATTAGGTAGCATAAATTTTACGTTATCGTAGTCAACAGCATCATCTTTAATAATGTTAAGTTCTGTAAAAATACAATCACAGAATTTTGTAAACTCCTGATTGTCTTCAGGAAATTCAGGTTGTTTCCAAACACTCCAGATTTCTTCATGAGGTAGATTATTTTTTGTTATACATTTTTCGATGGTCGTAAGAATCGTGTTAGTAACTTCATGATTATCGATGTTAGCCTGTTTCGTTGTTAACATTGTTAGATTGTAGTTACAAATTTTAAATAAATAACTAAACATACCTGAACTAAAGCAACGAAAAGAAAATACAGTACTAATTTATACATAATCTTGCTGTTGCTAGTTTGTTTTAAAACTAAATAACTGATTTAAAAATAAATTTATAAAACATGATATATGTATAATCATATAAATGTTACCCAATGTAAATTAAAGCAAGCAAATGAAAATGGTTTTAATCGTAAATACTTTATTTTTATCATAATTATGCAAGTAAGCACAGATAAAACTAATTTTGTCAATTTATTTTAATGTTCAAATTAATAACAGTTGTGTTGATTTAATTACTTTAATTCATTGTTTGCTAAATCTAGACATTATAACCAAACATACTGCAATATCAGCAATACTTTTAATGCTTTGTGATGCCGTATAATTGTGCGCGCATTCAACAAATACTCAGCAAAAGAAAAACAAAGCAAAAATTTAAGTACATGTTGTAACTTAACAACCAAATTTTATTTCAAACTTTCTTATATTATTGTAATATTGTATTACAAAATTTTAAATTTAGCAACAAGATTATCATTATTCCCAGCAGATGTACATTTTGAATCTCGAAATATTAATTTGTTAATAATAAAAGGAAGCAATAGCTGTTGCTAAATATAATTTTAAACTTTGTAATGCAGCACAGTAATAACTAATAAGTAATCAGAAGAAATAAGTTTTGATATAACACATTAACTTACATTACAATTTATACAAATAATCATAAAAGTTGCACACAGAAAAAATAACTTAAGTCTTAAGTCCGTGACAAATACCCAATTAACTAAAACTACAAGTTAAGGCGGCTCGCGAGTAAATACTTATAAAAGCAATGGTTACGTTATAAGAAACCAAAGAATTCAAGTATATTTAACATTGATAAATTTATTACACACACAGTTGCATATTAAGATATATAGTAAAGAATACTATTAAGTCTAGTTCGAAGTGTGAAGAGCAAATTTTACAAAATATGAAGTTATTGAAATAGGAGCAAAACGTATTATTTTAGTCTTTTGCTTATCTATACTATTGTAAGCTAATACTATAGGATTAGTATAGGCTCAAATTAATTTTGTTAATTATGTTACAAGTTTCAACAAATCTTCGTATCATTATTATGAGTTAAACATGAATTGATTTGCTATCTGACATTTAATTTGACATTTGAATATATCATATCTGCTTTGCCCGATAACACCACACCCGTTAATGATTGGTTGAATTTTAAAAAATGTAATGTAAAATTTTTTTCATTATACCACAATAAAAACATGTATTCCGTACTTGTTTATAAGCTATGAAAGGTCATCTTTCCCGTGCACTGCATGGGAAAAATTTTTCCCGTGCTCCATTGTTGTCAACTTTTAAGAATAACATTACACTAGTGACTTTAATTGTAGGTAACAATACTAACGACTAATTTTATAACAATAATTTTTAGATACTTCAGCTAGAGTTAATTCTTTCCTAAAGTATACTTTCAATGTAATTTAACAGTTTTCGGTCTTATTCGGGTCTTATAATAACATTTTTTTTAAGTCAAATTTTCGCGCCATGAAATTAATGTTGGTAATCTGCATTTTTACACAAAATTTTTGACATCTGTCAAAATCTTTATTTGTTTTCAAAATTGAACCACATTCTTTATTGTAAAATTTTTGTAGTAGATTCTATTTCAAGTTTATTGGATCGAGTGAGATGTAAGATATAAGTATTCCTTGTAAACAGCCAATTATGGCACATTGCTTTTTAGGAATGTATATAGTAGAAGAAGAACTAACCGAGCAGCTTTTATTTTTAACAATAAATTAATTAAATGTAACATTACTGGTACAATTTGAATTGTTACTGATATTTACAGTTTAGTCGAACTCTCCGATTTGCTTTTGTCTGACGTGTCGACATGCTTCATAAATACCAAATACCAAAAATACCTGTACGAAAATGGTTAGTATTACTATCGGAAGGAACATTTTTTACATATAAGTCAAACACAAACCTTTGTCAATAACTATTTCTCATCTGAAGCTTCACAAATGAATTTGGTTACTTGTTTCGCTGTTAATACTTTGGCTTTTTTAGGTACGTAACCAACACGTTGACGTTTGAGAAATGCGATTGTTTGTGGAAATCTGTACGAATTAATGCATCAGTGCATAAGTAAAAAATAGAAGTATTACGCAAGGTCTACAATTTCTTTAATAGATAAACAACTTTTTATCATAGAGAATCGACTCTACAGGGTAGATGGTTTCAAAAGTTTAGCTTTCTCCCACAAATAAACAAGAAAAACATCATCACTCACAGATTTTACATTTTTTGTTCGCGCCATTCATAGAACAAGCGATATTCTTTTTCATATCTGTCTCGAGATTTTTTAGGAAGTAATTCTGCTCGTACTTCTGCTGCTTATTGACTAATATTTTCTGGTATTTGAAAATTATGTTCTACAGAATCCATCTTTTAAAATATTGGCCCACGTCAAAACAATTATGCATGAAATTTTCAATGCATTCTAGATATGCATTGTTTTAATGAAAGGTGATTCAGACATATGTATTTTAATTTTTCTATGTTTTATTCTAGTTTTATAGACAGGTATAATGAAAAATATCGTTCATTACACGGCAGAAAGGGCTTTTCCCGTTCTCGCAAGCTCGCACGGAAAAAGTCTTCTTTCAAGCCTAGTAATGAAATATGCTATTCTACTACTAGTTGTATACGCTTGCATTATTACGTATAATAGTAGGTCGGTGAAGTTGTACTTTTTTAAGCGCAGATATAAATAATATTTCATTATTAACTAGTAGTTAATAATGAACATATTTACATTTTCTGATAATACTACAACAGTTTCAATTAATAAATTAATTTTATTTTAAAAAGTAAGTTATTTGAAGTTCGCGCTTAATTAAATGTGAATATTATAGAATTAAATATATTTTAGATATAATCAATGCTTAAAATAATAATGTTTTTAAACAATTTAAACAATTTTAGCAATAAAAACTTACGTTATCTGTTTATTTTTGTGTTTTAAATCACAATTAAGAATTACGTCAAAATTAATTCTATTAAACTAATGACAACTGTCAGAATTACTGACTTTGATTTAGTAACAGGTAGAAAGGTTTTAATAATTCTAGTAGTAGAAAAAATTGTATATATATCACGGTTAAGAAGTTTATTATAACCTGCGCCATTTATATCCCTCGACGATTCGCGATATAATCGATCGCTTAGGTTATAATGATGCACTTCTCAACCTTGATATATAATGTACGATTTTCTACCTCTAACAGATAATACGATACATTGTATGTTTAATTGCGATTAGGCAACGTTGTGCATTGTGATTGTCTAACTTCATTTCCGTACAGGTCAAACCAATTAACGTACAAGATAATGAATTATGAAAACATAATTTAGAAGACTTTTACAAATATTCTCTGCATCACAAATTATGAAATTTGAACAGAAATCATTGAGTGTCATGTATAAGGTATTGCATTAGTTTTATAGCGTAAAATAAGTGCTTTATAAATTACATATTGTAGGTTATTTAATAATAATGTCTTTTATTGATTTAAAGTAATATCACAGGTAATATCATAAAAGAAAAACAGTTGCTACATATCTAATAACACATTATCTACTTAAAAAAAAGAAACAAACATAAATTATATATAGGTATATCTTACTTTTAATGCAATAGGGTTCAGATATTGCTAAAGCTAACAAAATCTGGTCTTCCACTTAACCCTTGAATCAACAATATTAGTAGTGTGAGTAAGCAATAAGTTATGTCATAAAACTTACTAAAAAGGAACAAAACTCAATTTAAGTATACTTAAAGAAAAAAAACAGTTTAATTAATTAATTACTTGTTTGCAGGAGTTAAAAGCTATTTTGGTTATGTCAAAGCATTAAACGAAGTTTCTGTTTAAAATTATGCGTTTTTAGTATTTTAATGTTTTCGGGTAAGGAGTTATAGGTATTTGCAATATTATATGAAAACGATTTCTTAAACCCTTGTGTAAAATGTAATGGGATTGTGATCAATTTTTTATTACGGATATTAATAGCATGTGTATTGTATCTAAACTTAATTTTATTGAATAGATAAATGCGTGTTTTGGTTGTTACAACTTTGTCGTATAAGGTACCGCTATGCAACAAACGTCTGTTGGCCATATTCAACCAATTAACCCCTTGTAACTTATAAGAAATTCTTGTATGTTTTTATACCAAAAACTGTTCTCAAACAGGAATTTTGCATTTTGCTGTATTCGTTTGCGATCTTGCGAGTTTAGACAAGGTCCAAATACACAATCGCAAAAATGAAATTGTTATAAAACAAGTCTTTCGCATAAAATTATTTTAATATTTTTGCTTAAACTATAACGATTATTGAAAATATTTTTCAGATTGATAAGCTTTTTGTAAAATATTTGAGACGTGTTGACAAAATGTTAGATCTTGATCGATGATAAGACCAAGATTTTTTCCAACCGTTTGATTATTAATTCTTATTTATATGCTTCTAACCTTTGATCTTAGGTTTTTTTCCTGAGCATGGCGTAGCTTTTACTGACATTAATTTTAATGTCATGTTTACTTGAGTATTTAACAAGATTTTCAAGATCATAATTGATAGCTGTTAGCAGTGGTTGGATCACAAAAATATAAGAGGAAATTTAATCGTATATAATTTGTATATTAACACACATTTATTTTTATACACGACATGACAGATGAGATGGTGAACTTATATATGTGTTACATTTATTACTACAGTGTTGCCACAGTTTTCAAAAGTAACAAAATAAACTTAAAATGTGAATTATAATGTGGCTGTTTCATTTAGGTTACCATTTAAAAAAGCGGTCTTGGCGTCGAAATTTTAACAATAATACTTCCGTTACCACTTGATCTTATTGATTTTCCATTAGCCACGAAAACTGACTCACAATGTTTCCCATTAAAATCAATAAACGCTTCACGTTGACAGGTGATATGGCAGGTTGCATCTGAATCGAGAAAACAGCCCTGCATGTTTGAGCCAACTAGGAATAACTCCTGTTCAACAACATTAGCAGCTGCTTTATCAACAGAGTTCTTCTTAAGCTTCCAACCGTGATACTTCGTACACTTGTTACGATGATGGCCTCTCTTCTTACAAAAATAACATGTTACGTCTCGTCTTGATTCAGTTGACACTTTAAGAGCATTGACAGACTCGATGGCGACCGAATCGATAACGGACTGACGTTGACGATTCTTGCGACGTCGAAACTCTTCAACAATCTTTGAGCTCACAAAAATAGGAGTTAAGGCAGCCTCTTCTCGAGCCTCAAGAGCAGTAATGAGCCCATCGTAGCTGCTTGGCAAAGATCCCAGCATAGTGGCACTCAAAAGAAAATCGGTATTTAACTCTCCACCAAGAGCATATAATTTTTGAAAAAGTTCATGCATAGAACTTACATGCGTTTCAATGTCAGTGCTGTCTGTCGCACGTTGTTGCATTATTTCACGAAGAATTCGTACTTTGCTGCTTGGGGTATTCTGCTTGTGATACTTCTTGAGAACTTTCTATGCATCTTTGGCTGTCTTACAGTTACGGACATGGTGGATTTGGTCATCTTCAACCATCAAACATATCGTTGAAAGTGCCTTGTCATTAGATGCAGCCCATTTCTTTGCTTCGTCCAGATGGGTGGCAGTTTGGGGCCTTACTTCACTTAAAACTGACCAAATGCACTCTCGCTTTAATAACATTTCCATCTTAAACCGCCAATTAAAATAGTTACTAGCATTTAATCGCGAAATTTGATATTTTTGTGCATCCATTTTGTAATGATGCAGGTTGCTTCTATTTTTAACTTAAATACACAACGCAACGGAATACGAAAGCGAAAACACAAAACCAACAACTTCCGCAACCGAATCACGCAATAATTAAACGTGCACCACGCGTTTTTATAAAAAAAAATTTAAGGTTATATTAATAAGCAACGGCAATCAAATTTAGAAAACAAAACAGGTGATTAAGTACCTGGGCCCATAACCAATGTTAGCAGTGGTTGGATCACAAAAATATAAGAGGAAATTTAATTGTATATAATTTGTATATTAACACACATTTAGTTTTATACACGACATGACAGATGAGATGGTGAACTTATTATATATGTTACATTTATTACTACAGTGTTGCCACAGTTTTCAAAAGTAACAAAACAAACTTAAAATGTGAATTATAATGCCAACAATAGCTGCTGTTGCGTTAGAAACATCATTTGGATTAAAATTGTAATACAGTTGGGTATCATCAGCATACTAAAGATATTTACAATAAGTTAAATATTTAGTTATGTTACATGTGTAAATTGAATATAGAAGTGGTTCTAATACAGAACCTTGAGGTACACCAGAATTAGTAGACAAAAAAAAATTGACTTTGATTTGTTTAGAACGACTGCTTGAAATCCATTGAACAAGCAGTTTTGTATCAGAACCGCAGCATTCGAATGGAAACCAATATAATTTAAGATCGATATGAGTATGTTGCGGTATCAAATGCTTTTGAATGACAAGTTGTTGTTGTCAGATGTAGTCAGTATTTCGTCAGTCAAAAAAGAAGTTGTACAACTGTATCCTTTTCTAAATCCCGATTGCAATTCTGGAAGAATAATTATGTTCAGATACATATTTTTGTATTTGTGAAGCTAGTACTTTTTCTAGAATTATTGAAATGTAAGGCAAAATACTGATTGGTCTTAAATCACTAAAATTTTTAGGGTTTTTAATTTTTGGAATAGGAATACGTGCGCAAGTTTCCAGCAGTCGGGAAATTTAGATTCAAATATACAAGAATTTATAATATGGACAATAATTGGCAACAAGTAAGGACAACAAAGTTTTAGCATATTCACACTTAAATCGGTCGAACCTACGCTATTCGTTTGAATACTAAGAACAACTCGCATCACTTCTTCTTCCGACACAGTTTTAAATTGAAATTTCTCAGAGTTTGTGCGTAGCACGTTATAATTATAATACTGTAACAATTCGTTATTTCTACTTAAGGTACATGATTTGCTAAACGTGAGAAAAGCTTTATTAATTTCGTTAACGTTATTAAGTTCTGGTAGAATATATGAAAACTTTGAAGTATTGTAAATATTAGCAGATTTTAATTCTTTCCAAAATTGTGTTGGACCATTTGTATTAATACTATAAGCGTTGACTAAGTTAAATAAGCTTTTTTTTCTTGTCTTATTGCAAAAGTAACATAATTACGAAAATTAAGTTTGACATGAATGATTGGCAAAATATAATAAACATAAAAAATAAAACAAAAAGCGAAAGTAGATTATTAAGGGTGGCAACATGGAACGTAAGAGTTCTGTTAGAAAATGAAGAAGAGTTAATACAAGAATTTAAAGAATCAAATCTAGATATTTTGGCAATAAGCCAAACAAAGAAAAAAGGCTATGGAGAAATAACAACTCAAAAAGGTCATGTATTAATATATAGCGAAGTAAGTTTAGAATCAAAAGCAAAAGAAGGGGTAGGATGCATAATAAAAAATGAATGGGTAGGAAGCATACAGAAATGGAATCACATCTCGCCAAGAATCTTAAAAATTATAATGCAATTAGACAATCAAAATAAAACAAACATTATAATAGCATATGGATCAAGCGAAGATGAAACAGTTGAGAAAAAAGATGCGTTTTGGGAAGAACTAGCAGGTGTGGTAGATGAACTCAGCGATAGGATCGTACTATTAGGAGACTTAAATTTCAGAGTTGGTTAAATGAACCAAAACAGTACGGAGAGTGTTACAAGAGTGGTAGAAAGTAGAAAAGAAAAATCAGTTATAGATTATGTACTAACTAATACATGTTTCAAGAAAGAAGTGACGGACGTAAAAGTTAGAAGGGGCCCAGAAATTAACAGCGACCACTACTTATTAATAGCTAAAATAAGAATAAAAATAGGAAAACAAGAAAAACAAAAATTGAACTTAAGCAAAACAGAAAGAAACGAAGTAATAAAAACATACAAATTAGCAAACAATCAAACGGCAAAAGAATACAAAGAAAAAACGAAAAAGATGATAACGCAGACAAAAAATGAGTGGAAAACAAAAACAGTAAAACAGCTATGGCAAAGTTTTAATGAAGCTGTTTTATGTGTTGCAAGACAAGCATGCCGAGTAGCTTTTACAAATCACAAAAAAAATCAAACAAGATGGTAGAACAAAGAGATTAAAACGCAACTCAAAATAAAGAAACAGAAATGGAAGAAATATATTTGCAAAAAAAGACACAAGAAAATTACGCAGAATACCAAAATGAAAGAAAAAAAACCAAGAATATGGTCATGGACGCAAAAAGAAAAACGTGGAGCGAGTTTGGAAATAAAATAGAGGAAGACAGTAAAACAAATCAAAAACTAATCTACAATGTACAGAAGAACGAAAAAAGTAGAACGATGAACGTAGATGTATATATAGTCTTTATAGACTTAGAGAAAGCGTTCGATAAAGTACCCAGAAAAATAGTGTGGGTAAGTTTGAAACGGCGAGGAGTAGATTACGGTTTGAGAAAAGCAATTTAAAGCACCTACGAAAACAATAAAAACTATGTACGAACTGGTAACATGCAATCAACAGAATTCACTGCAGGAGATAGATTCAAACAAGGAGGTATACTGAGCCCAACACTATTTATTATCGTTATGGATGGCCTGATGCTATGCGCGGCGGGAGAAAAACAATTGGAAGAAAGTTTAAAAACATGGACAAGAGTACCAACAAAGCAAAATAAGAAAATAAACAAAAACAAAACTAAGGTAATGATGATTGGAAAACAAAAGAAAAATGTCAGTATAACAATAGAAGGAACAACGTTAAAACAAGTACAGTCGTTTAAATATTTAGGAGTAATAATAGATGAACAAGGAAACATTGAAGCAGAAATAAACAAAAAAGTACAATCGGCAGCTAAGATGTATCACACTCTAAAACAAACATTCATAGGAAAAAAGGAAATATCAACAAAAACGAAATTACTATTTACAAGACAATATTCAAACCTATTTTGATCTTTGGTAGTGAAAGTTGGGTACTAAATAAAAGATTAAAAAGTAAATTACAAGCGATGAACATAAAATATTTAAGACGGGTTAAGGGAGTGACGCGATTAGACAGAATAAAGAACGAGATAGTGAGAGAAGAACTAAAAGTAGTGTCAGTGTTAGACAAAAT
Source organism: Aquatica leii (assembly GCA_035610365.1). Lineage (NCBI taxonomy): Eukaryota > Metazoa > Arthropoda > Insecta > Coleoptera > Lampyridae > Aquatica > Aquatica leii. The sequence continues at coordinate 109,664,610 of CM069432.1, forward strand.
TGAAGAACAACAGTTAAAATGGTGTGTGTAGAGTAAACGAAGAAAGACTGGTAAAGAACATATGGGAAGCAAAAGCTATGGGGAAGAGAACAAGAGGACGACCGAGAAAGACTTGGAACGACGAACTCGCACAAATTCCGAAAACTAATTTTAATAAGGCAATTTTTTTTAATAGATTTTAAACATCCCCATTCGTGTGATTAAAAATTTAGCAGGTTATTAGTGGTTAGTAACATTTTAGAATGACTGTGTATAGGTAGTTTCTTAGTATAATGTTAGAAACTTATTGGTTGGCTATAAAGTCGACTATGCATATTTGTATGTCTTTAACACTACAGATTGCAATGATGAATTAGATTGATATCTTCTACCGTATTGGCACAAGAGAGCAAAAAAATAGTCGTAGCCCACCCTGTATATCTAAATGCACAAATCAAAAATAACCAAACGGTATAAGCGATAACTACTTACATTATATAAAATAATTAAAAATACAATTATAGCAAATCAAAATGATGTAAATTTTCTGATTTTGACTAGGAAGCGATAAAAACTCTAAATTAAAGTGAAGTTAACTATTCTAGCGCGCTTAATTTTTGTACGACCCACGTAGACTTTGATAATCATAAAACAAACTTCAAACGACTTCATATAACAATGGTTAAAGTAAAACAGAATAAATAATATATTTGAGGTAAAGATAGTTGACGTCGGTGGCAATTCATTCTAAATAGAAAATGTGAATTTTCCCTTACTATGTATTTGCATAAAAGCCAATGGTAACTCATTGCAACTGTTTTTTGTTATAGATAAGTAATTCTATTGGTAACATTAAAAGAAAAAACCTATGGCACAAGTAAAATAAATCTAGCAAAAAAAAAAATAAAAGAGTAACCAAGTTGGGAGTTTTAATACATTAACGTTTAATAAAAATTGGCAACGAAAGGTAGTTATACATTTTGTATCCAGCACTTCATTAAGAACAATTTTTTAACTTAACAGCAAGTAATCTAAGGGACAGTAAAACCAAATATAAATTAAAATATGTACGCAAAATTAACTAGAAAAGTTGAAAATTGACCGCAAACAGGGTGAGTGAAAAGTCACCTAAACGTCAACTTGACAAACTATTTTATTATTTGAAATCGTTACAAGCCGTTACGTGACTCTTTAAAGCAAACGTACTTACATTACAATTCTTGTCATTGTAACACTGGTTTAACAATATACTATTGTATATGGCAGTGTATATGTATATTCTGTTTTATCTTCGGGTTCTTTTAAATAATTAATTTCCTTCAGTTTAGTTCTGTTTTTATTACTACACTTTACAATGATTTTATTAGAATACAATTCATTCACGTTTTATCGTATATCTTAGGTTAACGTTCTGTCATACCCCCTCCGGCGTACCTTTTTCCTCCACAGTTGCCAGACTTTACAAATAGTAGCACCTTCGAGATAGTACTGACAGAACATCCCCGCCTCTCAGATTAATTAAGTATGTAGCCTTTTAAGTACCTAGGTTTATTAGTGTCTCTCCGTGGTCTTTGTTGAGGTACTGATGTTTCTTCAGTTATCACGGAAGAGGTATCGAGTTGGGAGGTATCAGAAAATACTTCTAAATTTACCGGCGGAATTTTACAATTTTGGTAAGGTAAGGTCTGAAACCTTACTCCTATCATCGCACTTATTATTAATTATTTTTGATTTTACAATTTCAGAATTATCAGTGGTTTCCGGCGGAGGTAACGTCGGGGTTAACTGTTGCGGAGCGTAATAAGGAGCCGGAATTAAGTTCCATCTGTTTCGACGGTAAATACCTAAATTAGTTTCGATTAAATACGAACGCGGTTCATCCAAAATTTGTTTAATTTTAGCATATACGCGTAAATCAGTTATCCAGACATAACCTCCTACGGACAAATTCGACATATCCTTTGTGCGGTGTCTGCTATTAAATTGATTTACTGATTTATCTTTTAACCTAATCTCCCTTTTAAACACAGCTTGTGTATCTACAGGTTTATTTAGTTTACTTGGTAACAAAGGTAATAATGATCTTATTTTTCGATTAAACATTAATTCGCTTAGAGAAAATCCACATTCGAGAGGGGTAGACCTATAAGATAACAGCGCTTGGTGAATGTCTTCGTTCTTTTTTAAAAGATTTTTTGCGATTTTGACAGCCGCTTCAACACAGCCATTAGATTGGGCGAAGTAATGACTGCTAGTGATATGTTTGAAATCATATGCAGTGGCAAATTTTTTAAATTCTGATTGAAATTGTGGGGAAACGGGAAACGGGAAAAAAGTTCTTTTAGTTTTTCGATGATAACAGATTCTGTCATTCTTATGAGCTTAAATATTTCAAAAAATCTAGAGTAGTGGTCGGTAACAATGAGAAAACAGACATTGTCGAATTTAAACAAATCCACGGCAATTTTTTGCCATGGGCGTACAGGAAAATTCTCCATAATCATAGTTTCCTTGAAATTAGATCAATTTTCCACACACTGAGGGCAGTTGCGAACCAAATTTTCTATTTGGGTAGAAAGACCAACCCACCACACTGACGATTTGGCTTTTTGTCTGCATTTGACGATCCCTAGGTGGCCATCGTGTATGAATTTTAAACATTTAAGTTGAAGCGAAGGAGGAATGATAATACGAGTATTCCTTAACAGAAACCCTTCAGAAAATGAAATTTCATATCTATATTGGTAATATGGCCTTAATTCTTCCTTTAAACTATTTTTATTTAGCCATCCTTCTATGATAAACTGCTTTATTTGGCTTAAAATAGAATCTTTTCCTTGCTCAGTCTTAATTTTGTCGAGAAAATAAGATTTTACCTGAACCGATCCCACCACTAGCTGAACATGTGCTTCTGATTCGGTAGTTAATTCATCGTCAGTTGGCTTTTCCGCATTTTGAGGGAAACTCCGCGATAGTGCGTTGGCTACGGCTAGTTCTTTACCTGGTGAGTAATAAATTTTATAGTTATAACGCATCAAACGTATACGCAAACGTTGCAAACGAGGGGTCAATTCATCGATCGGTTTGGTTTGTAGAACTTGTATTAAAGGGCGGTGATCAGTTTGCATTAATATTGGTATTCCAGTGACGTACTCTGCGAATTTATCCGCAGCCCAGGCTAGTGCCAGTGCCTCGCGTTCAATTTGCGCATACTGTTTTTCGGTTTCCGAAAGAAGACGGGAAGCGTAAGCGACTATCTCTGTTTTGCCCTCGGAAGATTGCATTAGACAAGCTCCTAATCCGTAGGATGAAGCGTCTGCCTGAATACATATCTGTTTCGTGTGGTCATAATACGCTAACGTTGGGCAGTACAACAACAATTCTTTTGATTTTTTGAACGCTTGTTTTTGAGGTGCATCCCAAACAAACTGAACGTTTTTTTTAAGCAACGATGTTAGCGGTTCTAACAGGTGAGATCTATTTGGAATGAATCTGCTAGAATAATTAATCATTTCTAAATACTGCAAAACTTCTTTTTTATTTTTTGGTTCTGAAAATTGATTTATAGCACTAATTCTTTCTGGATCTATCGAGATACCCGTATTAGAAATTTTATGCCTTAGGTAAGTAAGTGATTGGGTAGCAAAAACACATTTGTCTTTATTTAAAGTGATCCCCTCCTGTTCGATACGCTTTAACACACTGTATACAATTTTATCATGCTGCTCCAAGGTAGAAGCATGAATTAGAATGTCGTCGATGTGACTTACTACTCCCTATAGCCCGATTAATATTTTATTTAATAACAAAGAAAAGTACTCTGGGGCACATGTTATGCCAAACGGTAGTCTTTTAAAAAAATAACGGCCAAATGTAGTAATGAAAGTGGTTAGAAGTTGAGAATCTTTATTAAGTTTTATCTGATAAAATCCTGAGTTTGTGTCTGGTTTGGTAAAAAATTTAGAACCTTGAATTTGAGATAAAATTGTCTCAACTTTGCCAATGGGATAGTGAGAACGCAAAACGGCTTTGTTCAGTCTAGTGTAGTCTACGCATAGGCGTATTTTAGAATCCTTTTTCACTGCTACAATTGGGCTTACCCACTCTGTTGGGAAATCAACTGATTGTATTATGTTCAATTTTTCTAATCGTTCCAACTCTTCTTTCAATGGCTTTAGAAGCGGAATTGGAACCACGCGAGGCACAGATTGTATGAAGGGTTGCGCGTCATCAGCTATTGTGATTCGCAATTCATTTTTAAAGTTAACAACACTATTAAAAACTTTAGAAAACTTTGTGATGATCAAGTTCCTTTTTGAATCGTCTAGTTGTATTGGGGCCACTTGCTTGTGAAATAAGTCAAGGATGTTTAATTGTAGTATAGCAGTTCTACCTAAAATAGGTTTGGTTAATTTGTCGATGACATAAATGTCTGTGTTGAAGCTCATATTTTTAAAGTTTAGCTTTACCGAAAGAGTACCTAAAACTATCAATTTAATACCAGACGGCCCTGTAACAATTCTATCGGAAGCCTTAATTTGATTAAGTAAATTATTACAAAGTATTTGTTTCGGTATGCAAGAAATATCAGCACCCAAATCTAGAAGGAAATCTATATCTTGATTAAATTCAGTAATAAAAATCGTGGCCATCCATTCCTAGGAGTCTACATGATTAATTGTGATGGACCCCAAAAATGGACTGTCCACATTATCTAAAATCTCTACAGAATTATGTTTTAATTCTAACTCTACTAAATTATCTACTTCAAGTGATCTGACCTTACTATTTTTGCATGCAGTCGCCCAATGGCCTTTTTTCTGGCACTTCCTGCAAGTAGACTGGTTTGCTGGACAGCGATCCCTACTGTGAGGTTGAAGACTACAAAATCCACATTTTCCTGTTGATGGATAAGTATTTGTTTTGTCTTTTTTCACACGTGAGTTTTCCACATTCTTGGGTACTTGCACTCTACCGATCTGTCGTTGATTGCCCTGTAGTTCCCTATTTTGTGCTTGCAATTCGGCCTGTTTTGCTATTAACACACATTCCTTCAGGTCAAGCTTATCTTTTAGTTGTAGCCTTTCAGATGTTTTTGTATCTAGCATACCTGCAACTATTCGATATCTGATTAGGTCCTCTTTAAGAGTACCATATTCACAATGTTCAGCGAGGACATGCAGATTTGTGATAAAGGTTTCTATAGGTTCTCCTGGGTTTTGAACCCTTGAATTGAACTTGAAACGCTCAAAAATAATGTTTCTTCTAGGTATAAAATAAGCTTTAAAACTATCTAAAGCTTCCTTGTAGGTAGTCGGAATGTTGGAAAATTGAACCATAACTTCCTCGGATTCTTCGCCCATTATATATATTAGTATGTTTATTTTTTCTTCCTCCGATTTGTTGATTTGTCCTGATACGGTCATATATCTTTCGAATCTTCTGCGCCATACTGGCCAAGACGCTGGTGCCGTGAAACAAAATTTTTCTGGCGGGTTTACAGTTATGGGAGGCACAAAATTTATCACTTGAGCTGCTTGACTATTTTCTGCTTCAGACATGATTGGATTTGTGTGATTTCAACAAATCGTACAATAATTGTGTATGATTTCAACACTACATACCACGAGGTATGTTACGAGGTTATGCGTTATACGACGCTTACTATAACGCTTAATTTATTATTTTTATTCTTTTGAAGATCCCACCGCTGCCACCATGTTTTATCTTCGGGTTCTTTTAAATAATTAATTACCTTCAGTTTAGTTCTGTTTTTATTACTACACGTTACAATGATTTTATTAGAATACAATTCATTCCCGTTCTATCGTATATCTTAGGTTAACGTTCTGTCATACTCCCTCCGGCGTACCTTTTTCCTCCACAGTTGCCAGACTTTACAAATAGTAGCACCTTCGAGATAGTACTGACAGAACATTTGAGTTTAAAAAAAAGGCATGTATGTACATTTATTATTTCTAGTTAACATCACATATTTTTTAAACAATCAAAAAGATTTATAATACTTATATTATTTAAACTTTTTTTGAATAAAAGCTGTTTCTGTTGAAGTAGATGTGTTTATTTTGCTGGTTTTAAAATTGCGACGTGAATACCATTGCTAGCGCCAATGATTTTAGAAAATTCAATTACGTTCATGAACTCTAACTGAATTGGTTATTAGCTTTCATCGCCAAAAAGAAACTATAGTGGCGTTATAACTTTAATGCGGGTAACTATATTGCAATACAATAACAAACAGTAAATAGGTTTTCATTAAGTTATTAAAACATTATGTAACAAACTTGTCAAGTTACTGCAAATAGTTATAATGGCAGAAAACGTTGTAAGTTAACTTTACACCCGCGTAATTCCAAATAGTTTACGCGGGTATAAAATCAACTTACAACGTTTTTCGCAGTTATAACTATTTACAGTTATCTTTTATAAATAGTAATTATGAGATGGCTTCGCCATCAAACTTTGCTGATGGTTGCTAAGTTACTTACCTGCGGCAAAAAATCTTAGGGCATTTAAAATTCTAGTATAAACTTAAAACTTAGTACGGTACGGTAGTCCGATGTTTCTAGGAAAAAGTCGAGTCTATTATAGACAGTCAAGTCTCACACAGGAGCTATTTAGCCTGCGATGATTAAAACGTTTATGTACGTTCAAGTTTCGGCCGTATCCGGTGGATGTTCCCGGATGACGCGCATATTACGAAAAAACCCCGTGAATGGGTATTTATATTAAAACTTAGTGTTTCTTTGTTCTATTTCTAGATCTAGAGTTAATCCATCTAACAACAATTGAAACAGATCTTTATTTAACCTGAATAACTTTAAAAATTCGCTATCTGAGAAATCAATCCGGTTTAGATTTATTCTTATTTTTCTATAAAAATTTAATATGACTCTTTGTTGCATATTTGCATTTTCCATCAAATGATTAACAAGTACTATTAGTTTCATAATTATAATTAAACCTTCCTCTGACGATAAAAGAAATTGCAAACTCAATTAATGAGTTTACACACACACACACATAGGTAACCTTAAAAAGTAAACGTCACAAATCTAATCAAACTTAAAACAGAACATGGCCAAACGTTGATACTAATTTTATTATATTTATTATAGTAATGTTTAAATACTTTGAGTTACCATCGTAGTTTAAATAGATGTGTATTGTAAGTACGAGTGTAATGACAAACAATAAAAAGATTAAAAATATTGTAAATAAAATATTGTCTATTGCCGTTTATTATTCTTAAAAATACATAAGCATAGAATAAAAGATTTAATGTATTTTTTGCTTCATTTATAAAAATATTAGGCGTGTTCCATATTATAGTAATATAATAATTCTCCTACGACAAATTGCGAATATAAAATTATTAATTTGGTTATAAATTTATTACTTAATAGCTAAAAACGTTTTACAAACTACCAAAATTTAGTGGTTATACCAAAAGCAGTATATGACACTTAATAAATTACTAAAATAAAAATGTAGGTAGCACCATTACATTTTGATTTATCCAGAAGTTAAAAAAAATATTTATTGGCCCCTATTCTTATGTAACATTGGCAAAGTGTTAAGTTTAACTAGCATTAAATTTATTTTCGTGCTCCTGGTCGTATCATTTGTTTTGGTTTATTAAATTCGTACGTTGCACATTTTGGAATATGACGTTCTGCTGCTGTTTCATTGAATCTTCGACCACAATAAGGACATTGGACATAATCAGGATTTTCCGAAGGCGGTGGAGGCGGTAAATCGGATATTTTTCCCCCTTTTGCTATATGAGCTTGAGCCATCTTAGCTGCACGAATAGCACTAACGAACTCTTCGTGTTTTCTACGCCAATCATTCTTCTTTACCGGAGTTTTTGTTTGCTAAAAACAAAGCTAGTTATAATAAAACTTTTAACAAATATTCTAAGATAAGAACGTCTTTTGGGTTTGGACCGTGTCAATGTTGTAACCGAAATTGCCAACGTTTCGCTCACTTTTGTAAGAGGCTTCATCAGGGCGTAAGAGAAATCGAAGAACTCAAACAAGCAACCGAAATCTAACTAAACACTTCTCAAAAGTTAGGTAATCAACTTGTGAACCAAGCCAGATTCTAAACTCAGAAAAGGCAAGAAAGAAAACGATAAACTTGAAAAAGCAAACGAAAACCTAACAAAGAACCACTATAGAGTTAGGTAATCAATTTGACTTAAAAAGAAATAGTCTCCGTATATAAAGAAGAGGTATCGTCACGGCTGGTTAAACTCGACTCTGATTGGGTTACGGTTGAACGAGGGCGTGTTTTCGATAAAGGACTAATGACCGGGAACCAAAGAGGGGATAGCTCGAAACCATGATCACGATTGAAGTTATTGGGGTGTTTGATAATTTTTATGCTCTCTCGAAATTTCCTGTTAAAAAAGAATGGAGATTTGGCAATCACCGAAACGTTATCAAAATCTATCTTGTGACCTGTAGTGAAATGATGTTCAGCAACCGCAGACTTAGAAATATGCCTTTTCCTTATACAACGATCATGTTCTGAAATGCGAGTAATGACGGAATTTAGTATACACCTTGAGATGAAAGTGTAGAAAATTTGTTTTTGGGAGAAGGAAGTATCTGAAAGATTTTGCCTGTCGAGTTGAAAATAGGTTTGATACAATTCTTACGAAGAAGTTTCCTTATTTGATCTGTAACCTTGTGAATGTAGGGTAAAAAGACCAATTTCGGATTGGATTCGGAAGCAGAAGATTCTTATCTTAGTATAGACTCCGGCCGTGGAAGCCTTCGCTATTACATTTTAACAAATATTGTAAGAAAACATCAATATTTAGTGTTTTTTAACAACGTAGATTTAGATAATGTACATATCAAATTTTTTCTATAATAATCTCTAATTCATACCTGCCCGTTTTGTTGTTTTGGTTTGGAATTTCCTAGAATTGGGTTGTTTGAAAACTAATAAACAAAAATAAATACGTTAAAGAAGACTATTCTTAATTAGTTCTATAAAATATATCTTTCTGTTTGTAAAAATGTTATACTATAATTATAAATTTAACGTTATTTATTATAAAATCACAATAGGAAGACGTGTAAGGAAAAAATTAGTTTCTTTGGAATAAATTCAGTAGGCGACGTTTCACAGACTGCTGTGTCTGCTTCATCAGGCCTTCAATTAAGTAATGGAAATTTAAGTTGTAACTACATTTAAGACCACGAAAAAGTTAGGTTACTGAATTTAATCTAAAGAAACTAATTTTTTAAATTAATGATGCAAGGAGGAATATAAAAAAATTATTAAAGAATTTACAATTACATATAATTATAAATTTAAAAACTTAATCCACAAAAGAATTGAAATTAGGTAAATTCCTGTTGTCTAAATATGAATAATAATATGGTAAATAAATATTTTTTATGTATATTATTTCAAATTATAAATAAGATTTTTGCTAGTATTTTCTAATTTTTATTTTATATGTTTATAACTTTTTATAGGTTCAAGAGCAGAACAACAAATCGTTAACATATGTGTTACTATTATTTATTTTTTATTTGTCGGTTTATTTATACACCATTTTTAGATTTAAAAATGTAATTTTACCGACATTTTCTGCATTTGTAGTTAAAGTACAATTGTAATTTTTTATACTTCTTAGTTAAAGTTTCGAAATTAATTTTTAGTAATACAAAAGCAATTACGTAATCGTTAAAAACATTAAAATGAAGACACATACCTTTTGAACCACAGACTTATTTTGATTTCTAGTATAGGGTTCTAGTTCGGTTCCTTGTACTCTATGCTTTGTGGCATCATAAGTTTTTCTTTTCTTTTTTAAAGTTTTTGCGCAAATATCTTCATGAACTGTTAAGCGGTCTTCAAGAAAACGACGATTGCAAAATTTACAACATTGTAAGTCGTCTCTTTCTACTGCCGAATGCCCTCTGGCTGTTTGTTTTGAAGATGGTCTTGAAACTGAAGGAACTCTTGATTCTCTAGGATTCTAAATAATACTTAATTAAGAATGTATTCATATAATAAACCTTACATTAGGCGCCTTGGAAGACATCGCAGAAGTTGTTTGTTTAGTAGTTGATCGTGTAGGAGTTGCCGGGGTAAAGGGTTTTGTAGACGAAACTTCTTTTGAAGGCGAACTTCTTACAGCTTTTGGTAAAGGCTGTTTTACTATAGGCTACAAACAAAATTGTTTTACAGTACATTTTTTAATGGAAGTTATTGTTAATCACATTTTAGTTTGGACATAACACAAAATTTAACAATAAAGTTTTTTTTTAAATTTACAACTCCATAATTTTTTCTAATAATTTTTAATTATAAATTAAAACAAATTGACGTATTTAAATAATAAACAATCGGTTGCCAAAGTTATACTATATTAAATGTCAAATAATAGTTATTTAACCAACAAGGTTGGTAATGAAGGCAATTAATAATCGAGACATTTTCACGCGCGAGCGAGCGCAGCGAGCGAGAGCGTTAATGTTGTCGAGATTATTAATTGCATATTATCAAACAAGTTGGTTTTTAAGTTTTTCCGTCGATCGTATCTTATTAATTTTTTGCATTTACTTATAATTTTATAATTTTATCTGCTGAACAATTGTTTTATTTTTGTATCAACGGTAGTGGGATTTTTAAGTAATGGGAATGCTGTATAACCTCAACACGTCAATTAAATTTTAATCGGATTGATTATAATTAGTTTTGAAAATATCAATGATTGCAAATTTTTTTTTAGTTTAATGTGATTAACAGTATGCTAGAAAATCGAAGAAAAATACATCTCGAAACATTAAAAAGTTTTCTTTATCAGCCGAAAGGTAATCGTGGGATTGTTTTCTTTGTACACAGAAGCTGCACTTGATGTAAAAAGCAAATCAAAATTATTTATAAAGCAAATAAAGTGTTTATACGTTTAAAAATGGTTCATAAATGACGAATATTGTTATTAGGAATAAAACCAGGAAACATTAAAAATCTACGGTAAAAACAATGGTAATTTTAATACATATTTACTTCTGTAGATAAGAAAGTTTTAACAATAAACATTTTAGTTTGGAAAATGTAAGTGAATGTTAATTACAACGGTGAACCAGATGTCATAAACAAATTCTTACGACAGATTGATTGGGTTTGAGTACAAAAAATGCCATGAATTATAGTTTAGTGTTGTCGCTAATGAATGATGGGGGTTTCGAATGATGACTTTAGATAGAAGAAACTAGTTCACCTACTTATAAATTAAATATATATTTTCTATATTGATTGTTGTGTTACTTTTGTTTATAACAATATTTACGTAATGGCAATTTAAAGAAAAAATCTGGTATGTACACACGAGAAATTCATAATCGTTTGTTCGTATTATAGATTTGTCATATTAACCATAACATAATGTGCCACATTGTAGTTTTTAAATGAACAGCATGCAAAAAGCTGAATTTTAGTAACACAATTGTTTAGTAAATCTTTTTAGTTTATGATTTACTATAAAAATGCTGTTCACTAACTTATCGATACAATTTAAATCTGATAAAAGTTCATTTGTAGTTTAGCAAAGCATAGTGAGCAATGTTTTACAAATTAGTGCAAATGGCAGAGAAGTAGTTGCTTAGATGAAGAAGGTAATGTCAAAGAAAGTAACGATAACTCAATGCTCTTTGTCTTATTTTTATAAATACGTAATGTTTTCGGTATGTATGCAAAAGAAGTACACGAGTATCACTACAACACAGTTATATAATAAGTATTGGTTTATACAAAATATACGTTGTTATTTATGTAATAAACTAAAATTTATTTATGATTATTTTTATATACCATTTCATATAACATACAAACATCACAACTTTGATATCAAAAAGGCTCCGCAAAAGCAACTGAAAATCATCGATAAAAACCAATTGACAATTTGTGTGCTCATAAAATAGTCAGATGATGTAGACCACAATTATTGTTAATAAGGACTTTATTTATCAGCTTCTTTTAGCATTTTGGTAACTCCAAAGTATATCATTTTGTTTTCATTTTAGTGATCAGGTTACTTAACCTACAATTATTGGAAATGTTTACTTATAATAATGCACGGGTGAATTTTTTAATTTATTTTTTATTTAAAAACGTTAACTAATACAATATACGTAACATAAAAATCTTAATTCTTTTCTACGATTTTATTGGTTAGAAAAAATAGAGCGTTAATAGAAATTCGTTGATTTCATTGGTTTAAAAGTAGTGCGGTAATAGGGGCTATTACCGCACTACTTTTGATACATTATTATACGTTAATACAAGTATTAATAAACGATCGACGGAAAATAAAATTAATATGCTAAATCTTATAATAGTCGTAATTGTCTTGTGACTCATCGATAGGCAACGTAAGGTTTACGATTTTAAAACATATGTCTATGAGAAACACCGGCATAATAAGTTACATCTGTAATACTAATAAAATAAAATATTGAAATCTTGAATAGAGCTGTTAACTTATGTAGCAAGAATAATTCAGTGAACTAAACTAACTAAAGTTTTAAGATAAAATAAAATATGTGTTAAGAAGAGGTGGTACATAGTTACTTAATAGTCATAATAATTTGTACTTTTCTTTTAGGTAATTGCACATTAAAAGTTAAAATTTAACAACGCCAATGACCAGAAAAGAAAATTTAATGTGAATTTGTAGCATAGAAATACACGGTATGAGTTATGTATTTAGTATTACTGAAAAAGTATTTTAAAATAATAGTTGTTTTAATTAAAATATCGCAACTTTCATATATTTTATAGGTTACAAGTATGTGACTGGACCCAATAAAAGATCATGGCTATAAAACGGATAATCTAAAATTAATGTACTGCGGTTCTATCATCTATACTTTTTAAGTCTAAAACTAAGATTGAAATTTAGATAATTATACTACTACAGTCGGACCTCCATTCAATGAACTCCTATTTAATGATTTTTTCTATTTAGTGATGTTTTCTTTAGGATATTGACCTTCGGGTTAAAATGCGTGTAAAAACACCTCTAAAATATGATGTTCAAATTCTATATTATGATCTTTTTCAAAGAAAATGTTACCCAACTACTTAAAGTTTTCTTGGAATCACGTACAATTTACTTTACCTTTACAATACCGCATTGTTAAACGGATAAGCGGATTATAAGACTTCTTAATTTACAATACAGAAAGGCTAATGGTACTAAAAATTCTGTACATTTGTAAATGACATAAATGCATGAATTGTTTGGAGATTATAGGATTTCCTTCGAGTTTTGAAATGCAATGTCATGTTATTGAACACGTTTCATTTGCAATTTTTTCGTTTCAAGTTGTTTCAGTGTAAAGTTGGTTAAAAATGACAAAACGAAAGTGTTTATAATTAATATGTATTTCTTATGTACGTTTAAATTTGTGTTTTATTTTTTAAGTATAAATTCTATACAATGAAGTTTCTATATAATGATGTTTTTGAAGGGAATTTTGAACATCACTATATAGGAGTTCGACTGTATTTGTATTACTGAATAAAACTATATAAATCATATAATATTAAAAATGTATTTATACTTATAAACAATTGTAACACATAAAATTACAATTCTTTGACTTAAAATCAGTTTGTTTGATTAACAGTTAATTTAATTCAATGCGAATTAAACTGACACATAAATTCGCAAAACGTTAATTAAGTTATCTGCGTACAATGACGTTATAAATAACTAACGTTATAGATATTAACATTATAGACTTTCTAAAGATTAGTTATTTATCTTCAACTGCAAAAAATAAGTGAAATTAGTATACTATATTATTTTAATTTTCTATTTGATGAAGTGTTAGTCATAAGACACATTTTGTGCGATTTTAGAAAACATGTTCCATTATTTTTATAAATGGCTCAATTGACTTTATTCTTTATTGACTTTAGTTGACATTTGTTATAAGCTGTTCATTTACATTTCAAGGTTTTTAGTTCTATGGAGTACACAAGAAATAGTACGTAATAATAATTTATTATTTGTTAAATACATTTTTTATTTATGCATTGAACGAATACATCTTCATAAAAAAACGCTGATCAAATAAATATGTTTTAATGACTGAGAGTTATTCTATTTATGTACTGAGGATTTTTGAAATAATGTGTTTTTAATGAATGTTGTTTCGTTGGTACGATGTGCTGCTTATGTTTTAATGAACTAATTTATAAACTAATTTAAAAAAATCAAATGTCTCCGAAAAACTGCTAAAGTGATGGCAAGTTGATTTGTAAACAAATAAACGATCCCGAACTAAAACTACTTCTACGCTGGACGACCGACGACCAACCTAGAAAGAAGTGAGTGTTTTGAGCAGAAACATCAAAGCAAACATATGATGGTATATCAAGAGTACACTTTAGCGTAAAGAAGGTATTAGAAAAAATACAATAAAGATTCTATACGGTGAACTGCAAAGAGAAGGCCATGGAATGGTGTCATAAGCTCACGGTCTGCGCATTAAAAAATTATCAAGTAAAAAACGCAAAACATTAATGAACAATTGACATTGCAAAGCTGTTCCCAGAATCTAATTCGTAAAAAATACATTTAGGTGGCAATAGATTATTTTACAAAATGGGCGAAGGTTAACGTCATGCCTAATTAAGAAACAACTACAATTGCACACGTTTTGACGAAGGAGTTTTTCTGCCGATTTGAAGTTTTGTTCGAGTTACATTCCAACTAAAGTCGTTACTTTAAGTCTGTTTTATTCTAAGAAGTTTGGTGACTGTTGGGAATTAAGAAAACTAAGACGACGTTTTTATATATTTAGCCAAGGAAACTGAGGTCAGTATTGGACCTCTTTCTAATGGCATAGCAATCATCTGTTTATGAAAACATCGATCAAACACCATCTTGGGTCATGCTTGGTTGCAAAATATGAGGGTCATGCGATCTCTAATTTGGACGAAGACCGGAGGAAAAAACTGCTAGAAAATAATACGTCAGCAAGTTGATGAAAAAGCTAGACAAAGTACACGAAACAGTTTGAAAAAACACGCAAATTGCCAGCGACATAATGAAGACCAGATATGGCAATATATATTTGTTCTTCACTTAGGAGAGGCAAGAAAACCACTTTATGCTATTTTTAAGGCTACGTTTCGTGTTGCACGTGAGCACTTCATCAGGCCACTAAAAAATTTATTAGAATTTGTAAGTCTAAGATAATATAAGATTTACACAAACTAACTAATACACTCTTTTTAGCATACAAGAACTTACACGAATAGATTACAGTAGCAGTATCTAACAAATCCTGAACATAGGCACTACGCTAACTTATACACGAAAAAAATCAATAAAACGAAACATGAAATTGTCAATCAATAAATGTCCCTGGTTATATTTAAATCTTATTGATTGACAATTTCATGTTTCATTTTATTGATTTTTTTTCGTGTATAAGTTAGCGTAGTGCCTATGTTCAGCTCTTAATATTGTATTTTTTTAAGAAAAAAGTGAATAATTTGTTTCACTGTTTAACAGTCGAATGTTAAATGACCGCAACCAATACTCTCTGTCTGATGGGTTTTTGTAAGACTCGTATATAGTTTAACTTAATGCTAGTCGACTCGTAAAAGCAAACTTACTTGCATTAAAATTGTCATTGTTTTACAATATACTATTGCCGGTTAATTGTTATCACAAAAAAATTGAAATCAAAGTGTTTACGTACTACTGTTTACTTGTGCGGTTACATGGACATTGCACTTAGAGCATGTCACTAATATACCTATCAAAACGACACTGTAGCGTTCAGAAAGTTTATTGCACGCAGAAAGAAAAAGAAAAAGTTGTTTACTTTAATAACGCAAACAACTTTTAACGATTTTTTAGAAGTTTAAACACAATAGTGTGTAAACTTTGAATTTTAATTTAATTCTTAGTAAACTACCCAGATAAGTACTACAAAAACAATCAAATACAAGAATTCAAACTTCTGGAAACGTTGATTATTATAATATTTGCAGCTGAACTGGTATTTCAATGTAAATGTACTGAACTATTTATTAAAGCTCAGCAATGTATTGAAACGTTCGGGAAGTTATCTGCAAATTCAAGAGCCTTCTGGAAGTTGTTATCCATCTTCTAGAAGATATAGCGAAAGATAGGGAACACTCGAGAAGGATTTCCAAATGTGTATTAATACCGAAGTAACAAATCGTAGGTCAGTTATTGCCGTAATGCGAATACAGCAGTGTTAAGAAGATTATTCAAGTTGAAATAAATAGGTCGTTAGCACGTGTGTGTGCATAAATATACAGAGAATAATCTTGTACGTGATTTTAGTGTAAACAAGTGTGAAGCTATCCGCTGACTTTATCTTATCTTAATTAGTGTAAGTGTTTTTATTAAATATTATTAGATTTCATTAGTTCGGTTAATTTACAAGTGTACATATTTCTAGTATAAGTAAAACATATTTTTAGTTGTTTAAATAAATTAGTTTTAATAATAAAATTCGTAACAGTATTAACACCCGGAAATGATTCTCTAAGTTTAGAGGAAGATGTAGAAATTTGATTTAGTTATCGGATTTGATTAGAAATAGTTACAAGATACATAGAACCAAACTCTCAGCAATATGATCAAAAATAAGTTTGTTATGTGTACAAACGTAGTAGTAAAACGCAACGTAAATTGTTTAACAAAAAAGATGGTATTTATAGAAAAACAATAAACGAGTATAAAAACAAAACCAATTTACACTACAAAAACAAATCCAAATTGAATACAGAAAGATTATTTATTTTCTAAGAAAACAAAGCTATTCTTTGTTTTTGTGTTTCTGTACTCAAAAATGCAAAATTTAACCTTATATTTTGGAAAAACAAATATTAAAGAAGTGATTTAAAAAAATAACGTAGCGTATCAAATAGACCATCTCTTGCTTTCAACGTTTCTTTAAGTAAAAATCCAATATTCTTTGTAGTACCTAGTAATTTTAGTAAATGCCAAATTGAAAAAAATATAAAAGTTTTTTATTAATATCTAAACCTTGCGCATAAAAATACAAACATATAATTGGCTATTGACAACTCAAGTTTACTTAGGAAATAGTTATTTGCACTACAAGTGGCGGAAAGTGAACCTTTTTATTCGAGGTGGGAGCTCCGCTTCGGTGCACAAACCCATCAACAATAAAAAAGAAACTTACCTACACGTTGTGCATTCTTTTTTTCTCACTACTACAGGAATTAACTCTAATGACATTTACTAAATATTTAAGTACATAAAACTAATTATCTATAATAAAAAATTTACTGACATAATCGCCATAATTTGCTGATTGATTAGTGGCTGTAAACGCTAGTAAACGAACAAATTCAGTATAATTTTTTTTCTGAATATCGTCTTGAAAACAACATTTTCCTGCTTATTAACGCACAGGAAACTAGTATTGTAAACACTTTACAAGACGCAAAATAAAATAGATACTTTAAAAAAGAACAATTTATTGAAAACTATTAATTAGAAATATTAATATAAATTGTGGAACTTGTTATGTTTAAAATATTGATTCCCGATAGTGATTTATCACCGAGTTACAAGTTTTGAGCAAAAGTCCCAGTCGAAATCTCATTACCGGCGTGATCGTAGCAGATTGCTGATAAATCATTACTAGTAGAGGGATTATTACCCATACTAGTAGTTGTGTTTTTTGCTGGCCCTGATTGTATTTTTCTTGTTATACGAGACTGAATAGATGGAAATAGAATCTTCTCACAAATGTTTTTGTAGTTGGTTAAAGAAAGGGTTAGGGGTTCAGCGTAAAAAAAACATTTTTTTTGCGATTTTTTTCCTCAAATATGGATTGAGCAATTTTATTCGAACCTTTTGTACATCATTGAGCATACTTTTGACAATGTTGTGTTCCTCCAGAACGTCTTGGGATAAAAACAATTTGCGGTGTTCACTATAACTCGGCCGGAAATTATCTAAAAATGAAAAACCATGAAAATTTAGTCAAATAATAATCAAATCTCCCTCCCAACGTTCTTTAATCATTTTTTTTTTCATTTAAAAATTTTTGGCGGCCATCTAAAGTGTGACCTGTTTTTTTCCACGAAAAATTCCGCCATTTTGTGGGTGGGAAACACCGTTAATGTAAAAAAAAATTAACTAAACGTTGGGGTATTTTATATGTAGAAAATGTGTACAAAGTTTGAAATGAATCGGTCAAGTAGTTTTTAAATAGCAGTGAACACGGACTTTGAAAAAGTAGTTTTGAGAAAAACGCGTGTAAAGTTTATGAACTAAAAAAGTAAAGAAAAAATTTTTTTCCAACTTACACAGTATCATCGATTCCAGCTCCATACAGCAGACTTTCTGCGGCATTGTCGATGTCTTCAGCCTCTTTTCTCTCAAGTCTTTGTTTTATTCTGTCTTCTTTGCTCTGATGCTCAGCTTAAATCTCGGCCTTCTCAATGCGATAGCTGCCCGCGAATGTTGCATAATCATAATCGTTTGGGCCGACGCTGACGTTCATATCAGACAGATAAGTTAGAAAAGCACCAGCACCTTCATTGAAAGTGTATGCAGCTACTTAAGATGCCAATTCAACAATTTGTCTGCTGCTAGATAATTTTTTCGGTGCCATTCTCCAAATCAGATGGTTCAAACTTTCGTTGGCATTTTGAGAAAAGCCTCCAAGACACCTTTCTAGAAGTTTGTCTTTACTCAAATCTTCATAAATCGGTTTGATCGTTTGTATGACATCTTGTGGAAGTGGAGTGTAGTCATGTTTGAAATTTTCTACTCCTGTTGTGGCTAAAGCTTTTTGATATGGACACCACGAGTTTTCATCGCTCATGCACTTATGGTGTTGAGGGTTATCGTTTGTTGACTGCTGGTGGTAAAACGTTGCCCAGATTATATTTTTCATTCCTTTCAGCAAATCACCATTATGTTTGATTGCTGCTCCGTAATATCGACTCAAATTATTAATGGCTTTTCCAGTGAGCTTTCTTTTGCCGCCGAGTAATTTACTTTGCCTTGTTTTACCAGGATTTTTTCCGGTTTTTACAACGTTATTTTCTACAGTTTTATTTACTAGACCACGTAGACGTTTACCCATTCTTTTTTGCACGTGACCTACACATTCTTTTTTATTTATAGTGAAATTATCACCGTAAGGTTTAGCTTTTACTAAATTGCCGTCACCGTCTCCGATATAGTTGCTGATCTTTGCTCCGTAATTTTTTTCTGATCGGCGGAACTATTCGATAACAGCATTAACTTCTATATTACCTGATGGTTCGGTGTGATTGGCTTGGCATTCATCATTTTCAACATGTTCTTAATACCACTCTTCAAATTCATTAGTATTTAATTGCTTTCTCCATAATTTGCAAGCCTCACAGTGCGAACTACTTATGAAAACATCGATAACTTTTCCAGACCAATATCCAATCAAGGAAGTGACGCCAAAGGACAAACTGAAGCCTTGCTTCTGCCACGTGCCGTCACAAGAAACGGTTAAAGTGTCTGACTTCGACTTTGTACGTGTTTGCTGTTTTTCTTCGTCTGCGGCGGAAACAGGAAATTTGTCAGTAGTCGCTTGGATGCTGCAGCAAATTGATTTCATGAGATCCTAATAAGATGGTTTAGATAAAAAACTACTTGCGATGTCCATGAGCCCGCAAAATGTATTGCAGCCTGCTAAACCCAAACCTAATGTACGCATTACAAAGGCAAATCAAGTGCTGTTTCTATATCGATGACCAGTTTTCTCACTCGACGGTATAAAGCGTGGATCACAATTCGCACATTTGACTTAGATTTGGAAGCCAAGACCTTCTTTTTTGCAGCTTTTGAACTTAACATAACTATCACACTGAGTACATTTCACTAAACTTGCGATGGTTGAGAAAACAAGTAAAAAATCAATGATTCTGTAATGTTTTTCAACGTCTTCTGGTACACTTGCACTGGTATTAGCCTGATTTTCTTTGATGTAGCACTTTTTGTGGTAGCCTCATCTTTAATTATTTTATTCGGATTATACCTTTTTTTTTGATCTACACAAATAAGTCCTTCTACTTTGTCGATCTTCTCTTGAAATTTTGCTTACTCTCGGCATTTTTGTACACGAAATTTCTTGAGGAAATTATAAAATGACAAGCGCACGGTCGAACGTCAAAGCAATGAATAAACCGTATACCTGTTCGACAGCTGCACTGCTATCTCGACCGCTCCCAGCTGTTAGAGTCATAGCGTTAAAGGTCAGGAAGTTAATAAGCCAATAACTTCAAGAATATTGCCTAGATCGGCTTAAAATTTCAAGGACATATTCTTGAAATGTTAAAGACAAAAAAAATTGACTTTTCGAAAGTGAAAACCCTAACTCAGCCCTTAATTCAAAGTACGTGGCAAAATTACATTGAAAGTCTAATTTATTACACAATTTATTTTTTTAAAATAATCTTTTGAAAGACAATCTAATATTGTTGATATCAAGGTAAGAAATAATTTCTTTTGAAATATCTACCAACTATCAAAACAACATTTTCATAAATTAATTAATACATTATTATGAATCTTTCGTCAGTAAAAAACCGTAAATCAAAACATTTATCAGTATCTGATAAAAAGAATTTATTCTAAATATCTAAAAACTTGTGAATAAAGTCAACCAAGTAGTTCGAAAACAGAGCATACTAAATTTACGGCTACAGCAGCTGGTAACGTAACTCTTTATTTTATTGGCGTTTTTTTTATATATTTACAGTGAAGATTTTAAAGAGAGTACGTTACGAACATTATTGCAAGAGATTGGGTTTAGGTTAGTTAAACAAACAAAAGTGTATTGTGTTTGTAATATACGTTATTTTATAGGTACAGAAAAAAAATCGCAACAAAAAATTATATCGTAGCGTGGAGAAGACGATTCCTTCGGGAAATAAGGAAGATGGCAAGAAAATATATTATTTGGACAAAACTTGTGTTAATGCTGGTCGTGTTGCTACAAACATTTGGACAGATGCCACAATTAAAACAGCACGGCAAGCCTTCGTTTCTAGATTATCTACTAAACTTAAAAATCCTTCTGGTAAAGGCAAACGATTAATTGCGCTACATATAGGATCAGATACAGCATTTGTTGAAAATGGATTTCTTATTGTCAAATAAAAAAAACTATTGACTACCATAAAGAAATAAATTCTGGAGTGGTGCTGTAATAGTGTTAGATTCAATTGGGCAATGAGTTTTTAATTTGTTGTTGAATTTGTTTAGTTGTGTTATGTAAATATTTAAGAAGCGTTTTTTTCATTTCTACTCGACGTTTGTTAATGACACGATATTTATAAATTCAACTATGAAAAAATAGTTTTTATATTATATGCACGATGTTTTAATTTAAAAAATAAATTTAATTTTAGAAGCATGAGAAGGACCTACGAAGCGTACAAAGTAATAGAGAATGAGCCAAACAACAGAGCGAAACTGTTGTCGGCTGTATTATCCTTGGGATTCAATGTACAACTTTAGCATTGGAGTATGCAAGGTGCACCAATCAGTTGCTAAAGTGTGATACCTGATGGAGAATAATATAGTAATAGATTAAAAAGGTCTATTTATTGGTAAAAAATATGGTTATTTAGCAACTTCTCCAGATTTAAGTTTAACCTATGGTATAGTTGTTCCTAATTAGATCAATTTATTTATAGGTGAAACTGGCGGCAGTACAATATTTGCACACTGGAAGATGCTGTGAAGACAGATAAGACGTTGTATATTAAATATAGTAATGACGAGATCAAGTCAAAAAATAAACATTATAATTGCATAGATTTTTATTTTTGTTGGTTTATTTAACGCTTTGCTTTTTAGTAAAGTGATATTTCTGCCGTATGCCTGATTTCTTCTCCGTAATTTCTTTTTCACTTTGTTCTCTTCGGTTTGTCCCATCGAGACTCCCAGATAATTAAAGCAGTCGACTCTCTCAAAAATATGTTCTTGTGTTTTTAAGTAATTTTGTGCGTGCTTGTGTTCTTTCTCTATCTTTATGTATTTTGTTTTTACTTCGTTTATTTTCATATCATTGTTTTTGCTTCTTTGTCTAGTTGGTCTACAGCTGTTGTAATATCTTCCTTCCCATTTTCTATAATTGCTATGTCATCTGCGTACGCTATTATTCGTATTTAGTTTATATTTTTCAATCTAACTTAGCTCTCGTATAATGTTTTCTAGTACTAGGTTTAATATGGATGAAGATAAGGAGTTCCCTTATTTTACTCCTTTATTAATTACAAAAGATTTTGTTGTTGTTCCTTGAAATCTCACTTGCGTAATTATATTTATTAGGGTCACTTTTAACAGAGTTTCAGTTCTTTGATCTTTCCTGCTCACTGAATCAAAAGCCATTTTGAAATCTATAAATATAATATGTATTTCTTGTTTGTATTTCCATTGTTTTTGAATTATTTGTTCTACGGTGTGTATGACATTTATGATCTGAAGCCATTCTGGTAGTCCTCAAGTATGTTTTGAGCATGTGTCTTTAGCTTTTTGTTTATCAAATTTTCCAAAATTTTATAAGTGATGCTTAACAGAGTAGAGACCTATAGTTTTTGCAGTGCTTCTTGCCCCCTTTTTTATGTATTGGGGTTAATATACTAGTGTTCCAGTCCTTTGGCATCTTGTTTCTTTTGTATATTGGTTTTATTAAATAACATACCTTTGCTTGTATCTGCTGTCCTCCATATTTTAGCAGTACTGCCTTGATTTCGTCTTGCCCCGGTGCTTTCCTATTTTTTAATTTTCTTATTTCATCTTGTATTTGTGCATATTTGGGGCAGTTTTTTTCTTCTTGATCTAGTTGTCTTTCTTCTTTTTGCATTTTCCTTTCTTTTGTATATAGCGTTTCTTGGTAGTGTTGTTTCCATAGGTCGTTCATCTTTTGTAGTTTATTTTGTATTATGCCAATTTGATGGTCTTTTATTCCTCTGTTTTTACCTAGTGAAAGTAAATTCTTTGCAAAAATTATAATAGCGTTGTAATACTAATTTATTGTTTTAGTTTATAAGAATTAAATTTTACAATAATTGTAATGATTTATAATAAACAAAATAATTGCTAATTTAAAGTTCAAATTTTTCTGTATTCCTTTGTTGTAGTTGTTTTACTGTTGTGCTGGAGTTTTTTTTGTAAAATTGTTTTAAGGTAAAGTTTCTGCTTTCTTGCTCAGTCTTTTCTAGTCTCTAGTATATCCAATCATACTATTTCTTTTTGTATAGTCTATTTGCTACGTTCTTTTTTATTGTATATTTAGTACTGCTTTGTTCATCTTTTCTTTCGATCGGTCTAGTAAATCCTGTAAGAATTAATGTGAGGTATTTATTTACTTATTATCACAACTTACTTTTACCAATAAAAACTTCTTGTTGGGAGCTTTAAAAAGAAATTTATCAATCTGGTCCCGGGACAAACATTTCGATTTTTTTGGTTGGTAACCAGTCGATTTTTGCTTTAAGTATGCAATAAGCTTATAAAACTTGCTAATGTTCAAATTCTGCTTCAATAAAAACACGGATTTTCACATAGAATAAATGATCCAAAATACACAAAAAATACTTGTTCGGTAAGTAAAGTAATTTTTTTTCTTGATGCTAATCTTCGAAAATTTGGAATGCTCTTTCATGCTGCTCTTTTGATTTACCCGGTAATAGATCGTCAGTAACAGCAGCCGCAGTTTCACCCACATCAAAGAAAATGCACAAAATTGATAAAATTTTTTCGATGTTGTATAGTTGCAAACAAAATTGACAAACTTGGTTTTTGTGGAATTGTGTCAGTAAAATCTCTTACTTGACTTGGAGCTTTAAAATACTGGACACAAAGTGCCTCGTATTTCAATTTAGTTCCTCTTTAGTAATGTGAGATTTTCATCATCATCATCATAAATCCACTTTGTAATCGGTACAATTTTTCTAAAACCAAAAGTAGGGCTAATGCAGTTCGAGTCTCGTTACTGCTAAAAAAGTCAAGGCTCGACATCAGCAAACATAAATATTTTAAGAAATGGTGCAATTCAAAATATGTTAAGAAAATCAATGAAACTATGCTTTTGGCATATTTTAACGACAAGGCACGAATCTAAGATTTCCAACTAGCTTGTGGAGTAAATATTGATGTTGAAATTAACGGGTAAGGGTATATTCCTAAGAAGGCTAACATTTTTACCAAGAAAGTAACGAGGTTTTTGTGTGATGCTCCGGACCACGCAATTCTGTTGATGAAAGTTGCGGTGGTTTTGGGGGTTGCCGGACCGATGAACTTTATAATTTTTATTACGAGGACGTTAAAATTAAATTTGACGTAAGGATTGTTAAAATTTTGTAATCCAAAAACAAAATCCTCCGATCATTTGTGATAACTGGTTGCAGTGAAACGGTTAATTGGCTCAAGATTCTTGCAAAATACATGAAGTTACGTCTCATTAATACCAAAGAAGGTAAATTCTTTTTGCGTTATGGTAATGGTCAATGTGTACGGCAAGTAGTAGGCAAGCATACTTTATCTGCTATACCTATGAAAATACCAAAATTTTTAAATCTGGATCACTGCAAAGACTACACGGGTCACAGCTTTAGGAAAACCTTTACTACTCTTTTGGCTAACAGCGGGTTGAACTTATCTGGAAAGATACGGAAGTGGGAATTATAAATATAATACAGTTGCAGAAACCATTTTTAAGAGATTTTGAAGCTTTGGGGTAAGCAATAAAATGTAATATTCAACTCGTTCGTGTTTAAATTGGGCGTTTTTTACGAGTGTGCATATTTAAACTCGAGTGAAAGAAAGGTTTTAAAAGCCCACACACGAATTTCTTATATGAATAACTATTTCAAATGTATTTACCTTTATTTCGTTTACTGGTTTATTTGGAGTTTGCTCCAAATTCCATTTGTATTTATTGCCACTGCCAAACTCATATTGTCTGTTGGTTAACATTTTAAACGTTAATAAACGCTTACTGTTTAGAATAATTTGTTGATTATAACAGTAATTAAAAATTTTTAGGTCTCAACTTGACACTTCATAAAACAACTTGATTTTACTGTAATTAAAACAGTATAATGTTACGGTAAGTTGTATATTATTAAATGGACTTGACACAATTTCTTTAAGGTTCTTCCTTATAGAAGAACCTTAAAGAAATCGAGTCAAGTATAATGTTACTTTGATGATACAAATTTAAAAAAATAAATTGTTTGTTAGTATACATTTTTTAATTTATAGTTTTTAAATTTTTATAAATTATTTCTATTTTTACTTTATACCTATGTAGGATAAAAATAATACTATTGAATCAATAAATATCAAATTAATGGTCAGCATTGCTTAAACGTTATAATAAAAATTATACATTACCTTTACTTCTCTTTTCGGGGAAGTATCGAATTTATCACTTTTACTACTGTTTCTAATTGTTTTTGGTGGAGTTTTGCGTTTATCGATACTTTCTTCTTCTGCGTAAATTTCTTTTACGTTGTTTATTTTTGGTTTTGGAGGTGGCTCTTCAAACTCGTCAATATTTATATCAGGGAATTCTTCATCGTCTATATTAACGTTTCTACTATTCTCTCTCATCATCATCTCCAAATCTCTTCTTCGGTACGTTCTATTTAAAACTGGATGATTTATGTTATTTATAAAATTATGTTCTTCATAACTTTTAATTTCACTATTGTTGTTATAAACGCTTTGACTTGTTTCTTTTTTATTAACGAATGGTTTACTATTTCTAACTTGAACTGTGTCTTTTTTTATTGTTTGTCTTATAACAATTCTTGTATTTGTGTTGTCCAAGTTATGATTAGCATTATACCCATTACTTTTTGTAACGCGTAAAGGTTCTAGAGGATAACTTCGATCTATTCCAGCTTTTTGGCGTCTTTCGTCAAACATTTGCCGAACTTTTCCTCCTTGTGCTGTATTATTTGACGTTGCGCTTGCGTTACTACCTGCGCTTCCTCGGTTTACACGATCAATTGCTCGTTGTTGTTGACTTTCGTATAATCGTAATAACTTTTCTTCTTTTTCTTGCATTTGTTTTTGTTGAAAACGAGCCTATAAATAAACAAACTGTATTATAAAATAAAAATTAAAAAAAAATAAATTAAATAAAAATACAAAGAATAATTTCTTAATTAACTAATTTTGTACGCATTTTGCGTGACGTTAAAAATATTAATAATATTAATACCTAGTATGAGTATACTTGCCGCGTTATCAGCGTTACTTCAAATTAAATTTCTGCATGCATCGTGTGAAAAAACTTGAGATAGTTTGATAAATTAGTACTTTGCTTATTGTATAAAACTTTAGATACTCTTGGAAACATTTCATAATTTTTTTGTGTGGATGTTTGTAGCAAGTTACTTTTATGAAAAGTGATTTAAATTTATCGTGCTATTTCTGCCATAATATTAATCACATTATTGCCCTTTTCGACAGCTGTAAATTTTGTTATGTGTATTTTACACTGAGAAAAATGCCGTTATAAGAAGTTTTTGTAAAATAAAAATTATAATTCTGCATATCCATCTATTAACAATAATTTACGTAAATAGTAATTTTCATAAACTAGTTAATAACGAACATTGTACTAGATTTATCAATACAGAAATATCTATTTCAATAAAAGTACAAAGATATTTTTATTGACTGAAAACTTCTACAAAACCACAAAAGCTATAGTTTTAAAATTTTTCATATAGGTATATTCACCAACTATGTAAGAGGACACATACGTATATACTTCTCATGACTTGAGTAGTAACCTATGATCTTTAAAAAATTCAAAAGAGCATTTCAACTGAGAAATATAATTCCGTAATTTGTGATAATGCTAGAAATAAGCCCGTATTACGGGCTGTACCCACTTAATAGTATCAATAATAATTCTGCAGTATTATAAAAAATATACGAATTTTTGTTATTATAAGAAATATTATTCTAAGACAAATCTAAGATCATTACAGGCATTGTTTTACAACTACTACAAAATAATGTTTGTTACTATTAGAAATATTATAAAGAAGAATAATCAGTGGTACGTGACAGATTTCGCAGTGCTGCAAGACTGTTGTGACTCGTTCGATGTCAAAAACAAACCCTGATGTATTAAACCGGTTTTATTAATTCATTTTAGTTTTTCTCTGTGTTTAGTGCAATGAGGTATAATATACTAACTGGAGAAACCACTTCGTACATGAAAACGAGCCGTGGATATCTCCACTGCTTTCGGGCAAAAACGCGTAAGGTCAACCACGTTTGACACGTAAAAGTAAAATTAAATCTTGTATGCAAACAATTGGCATATTTTTAAACTAAAAATACATATCATTAAAAATAAAATACAAAATTATGTATTTTTAAATGAAATAAATTTAGTTAACTTAAATCAACTTCTTAAATGTAATGAAACTATTACCTTAAAATAAACAACATTTATGGTTTTCCAGTAAGTTTTCAATCGAAATTCAAAATATATATTAATTATTTAAACAAGTAATTTTCCACTCATGTGACACGGTTCCAAACGTCTTTACAATTGGACGAATATAATTTTTAAATAGCATTCATTCTACTTATTATTACTTTTTTTACGGTGGCCGCAAGATTAGTTTTTACCTCTTTCCGTTTATAAACCCTTTTATTATAGATAAGTTAAGATTATTAAATTTATTATTAAATGAACTTTAAGCAACTAAAATTCACAAAACTAAAATTGTCGAATGTAATTCAAACGCTACAAAACGCTTAACTATACACGATAGTTTGCTTTCTTGCCCGGATGAAGTGGGGAAACACGAAAAAAACCGGACCGAATTCGTAACCATACTAGCATACGAAGTGGTGCATACAGTAGTTATTATATTATACACCATTGGTTTAGTGTGAAAGTAGTGTAAGAACTAAAATTAGGCAAGTTATTGTATTTATTTTTCTTATTTAGATGTTTGGTATGGAACCAATCTTGTGCGTTTATTAAATAACATATTTTGTTACAAGGTATTGGTTTTCTACATAAAAAATTCAAACATTGAAGAATTTTATCCGTTGGGAAAATTCAGCAAATAACTTATTTCGTAATGATATCAAACGTAAGGTGAACAGCTCACTAAGAGAGGATGATTGTGTTTGTTAGCCTTGTTTTCAATACTAAAGGTATTGTAATGTTATAAGTATTTCAACGCTTAATGTATCTATGATTTGTATACATTTCTATGTTATTTGATAGAAGAAAATTGTATAATGCGTTTGATTTCTACTATATGCTCTTGTACAAAAGACAATCAACCTTATGACACTTCTTATTAAACTTTATAAGATTTAAATATGCAATGTTGTTGCGCATATTAGAACTCATATTATAAAATAAGTAATATAAGAAAATGTATTGGAAACGTTATATCATCGTAGGAAACTCTAGGTAATAACAGTAAAAACCAGATTTATTGTCCAAATAGGTATAAGATTGGTTATAAAATCAAGATTAAGAAATCCTATAATTGTTATGATATTTTTTTCTGAGTGTACATCATTTTGCTTTTCTATCGTTTTATAACAGCTGCATTTTCTAACTTTGCGTTTGTGTATTTAAGTAAAAAAGTTCTAAAAACTGAGAATTTTGTATTACAATATTTGATTACGGATTACGTAATGCGGAGTACCAGCAATGTAGTTATATGGCCACAAAAAAAAACAACTAGACTCAGGATAATTGTCTGTCGCAGAAAAGCAGTGCATAATTAATTTGTACAAGCAAATTTTGATTGAAGATGCAAATACAAAAACTGTTGTACATGCACCTAAAACTTTTGAAAGAGTATAGGTACCTATGTTTTGTTGTTAGTACAAATTAAAGAAATACAAAGCTATAAGAACTCAACAAGTACTAAACAGTATGGTGGCCGACCTACGGTCAAACAAACACTTGAAAAAACAGGGATACTGGATAAAATTAGTAATGCTTAAAAAACAGGCCAGACTTGCGACAAACTTATTTTTTATATTTTAGACATTTAAAAATAAGTCGTAAAAGCAACGACATTATTAATTAGAGAATAAATATTTAAGAATTATCAAACAGTCAGTACAAAACAACAAACAAATGTATATTTTAGTTTGGTAAAATTTGGTTAAACAAAGGTTACATGAAACAAAAAATATGTGTTGACGAAAGTATAACAAGCAAATATCAAGCATCCGAAAAATTAACGGGAATGAAAAATATATCCGGAGAAAAAAAATTTACATGTTGGTTCTGAGCAAGGTTTTGTTGAAGATGCTATAATCTTTCTCATAACTCAAGCCGGTAGATGTTGGATTTTAAGAGTTAAATTTTAGCAGCGGCAAAATGGCGTGCACGAATTGTAGGTTAATAATTATGTATAAGACGGTGTTAATTAGTTTTTGACGCAAACGTCAAAGTCGACTTTGTTAAAATCAATAAAAATTTACACGTTAGTAAAGCACGTGTTTGTTTCAACTGACTGAAGTTTAATAACAAACTGAATAATTTCCAAGGATTTGTTTGCAAAAAAATCACGGTAGAACTTTAATTAGGTACGGCAATGTACGAGATGTTACAAAACTAATTTTTATGACAAATTACGATATGGGCTCAAGTAAACAACGAGGTGGCAGCTAAAAATAAAACTTTCAACTTATTTGAATTAAAAAAATGATTTACAAAAGACTTTATCTATTTTTTCCAGTACTGTTTTGAAAAATGTCATTAAAGCAAAAGAAAAAATGTGCAAGTTTGATAGAATAGTCGATAATTTAATAAAACTACTGATAATATCGATTACAAATGACAGTGATGCCACTTCAAGTCCCAAATATGACATTGAGTAGTGCAGTGTTGGTTTACATTTTAATGTATTTAAAATTTTATGATTTTTTATTCTGGGTAATTGGGCAGTGTTGTCTTTATTTATGTTCATAGTAATCATTATTATGATATATTATGATTTACGTTAATAAGTGTGTTTTGTATTTTACTATTATCAATTGACAGGCAATTTCAATCATAGTTACCACAAAAAATTATTATTTATTTATATGGTGACTTTTAGTAGTTTAAATCAATATTTTATAATTAGTATAAGGTATAGTGTTACAAAATCTTGGGCATACTGATACTGCAATTCGTATACCAGTTAAAGTTTAGCACAAGAAATGTTGTCGATATTTCTGTTCACCTATACTCCTTTTAACAGAAATGTTTATTATTTTTGTTATAAGTATATACTTTTTTTTTATATAATTTTTAATAACTTAAAGCACTGATTTATTTATAACGTACGTAATAGTAGATTACATACCGAGGCGGAAAGTGTACCATTTCTGTCGAGAGAACTATAGTTTACCGAGAGGCATAGCCTCGAGGTGAACTAGTTCTCGAGATAAATGGAACACTTTTGCCAAGGTTTGTATACAATTTTATTCACAATCAGCCATATAAATAATATAAAACTAATAAAAAATGAATGAAAACCTACTTCCAAAATATTATCGTTTATTTCGGTAAAATATTAACAGGTAGTAGGCACTTCACAATTGACATATACGTATTTAATTTATGATTGTCATTTTATCAAATTAGTTAAAACAAAACACACACAAATTACAGGTTCGGAAAGTGTACATTACTGACCGTGAGGTTTCATTACATTAGAGATGTGTAGTTCCTGACCGAACTAGTTCAATTGAACTAGTCTCGTCGGTGAACTAAATGTACTAGTTCTCAATCATAAAATGAACTAGGTAGTGCTTTAGTGCATTCATTCATCATAAATTTTGTTTTCGTCATCACATATGTATCTTTGATTACGTACAAAACCAACGTTCTCACTGCTTTCGCTACAAGAGCACATTCCGTTCGCCTTCGCAGTCGATTATCATCGCGTTTGTTATAATAAATACTCTGATTATGTTTGTATTCAACCTATCTTGATTTTTGTATACCGCGTTCTCCTATTACTTATGTTAGTACATTTTTGTAGTGAATTAATTTTTAAAAAAAGCAAACAAAAAACATAGTATATAATTGTTAATTTTATTTACCAAATTTTCAATAAAATTGAGTACCAATTTAAAATATTTGAATGTTTATTTTTTATAACATGACAATTTCTGGGTACAGATGTTTGCAACGTAAGTAAATAGATTAGTAATAGCCGGAACACTGAAAAGCACGCGTCGTCGTTCTAATTGAAAAATAGAAGTAAATAGCAAAGTCATCATATGCAAACCTGCTACACCAATTTTGTTTTGTGGAAATGAACTAAATAACTAGTTCATTGAACTAGTTCTGTCTGAATGAGAACTGATGAACTAGTTCATAAAAAGGAACTAAAATTCCCATCTCTACATTACATACTCGTTTTTTTTAACCATGGAAACCGCTCACTTACCAACCTTTAAGAAGTTCGGAAAACTGTACGTTATTAACTGATTGTGAATAAAAAATATTAATTTTAATTTTATTATATAACTCTTTCTTTAAATAAACATTAGATTTGAAATCAATTGATAGTAAACAGTAAATTACCAAACACATGTACATAAACAAATCTACTATGTTTTAACTTATAAATAGAATAAACTTGATTTAATCAATCAGATCAGTGGCGCGAGTGCTCAAAAAATGTATGTAGTGTAAGAAATAACTTCGTTTTAAATAACTGTTTTATTCCCTTACACACTTTACGCTCAAAAATAGCAATCCGTACAATACAACGTAAACTTATAGAATATAATGCTAACGTTACTCAATCATAATAGGTATCCGTCGTTATCCCTCAATGACTAACGCTAAGATAACAATGGCACGCGTGAAAGGTCAATGTCGCTTACATTCGACTATCCTGACTTGAGACCGTCCTCGGGCTTGTGTGGACAGCTAAAACACATAATACCTGTTAAAATGTATTATACTATTGATTAGGTCTACAATTTTTTTTTATATGGCACGTTTGCCTGAGATCCGTTGATCTCTAACGTCTATAAAAACATTTGCTTGAGATCCGTCGATCTCTAACTTATAGGCACGTTGGCCTGAGATCCGTTGATCTCTAAAGCTTATAATCACTCACCTTTGAGCGTCTTGAATCGTGATCTATTGTTTTATGTGGTCAACAGAAACCACTGTACGTTTACGCTTTGACCCTTCTCTTACATCTTCTATTTCGTATCGATCGTTGATAATTCTTTTTGTTATACGAAAAGGCCCTTTGTACTTTGGATACAACTTACGGCTAAAACCGCTACTAAGCTCACTTGTCATTTAAACCATAATCAAGTCATCTTTGTTGTACTTTTTTGCTTCTTTCCTGTTCTTATCGTATTGTTGCTTTTGTTGCTTTTGATCTTCCGTTATATATTTGCTGATTTTGTTTCTGAACGTTGCCAAATGTAATTTATGTATTTCGTTTTCTAATTTGTTTAGAAGCCAAGCTTCCGTTAAGTGCTTTGTGTTATATCAAACTAGAGCTTCCATTGGTGTCGCATTTATACCTTTATTGTTTGACGTGTTTAGTGCGCTTTGGATTTGTTTAATGGATTTATCCCGGAAAATATGCACACTAATTTAAAGGACAAATTGTGTCGACCAATCATATAGCGCGATTCGTTAAAGTACATTTAAAATCATAAGTTTTATTTATTAATTTTGTCGACATTTTGGTTTTTATTTACGTTGTTATTTTGGCTTTTCATATTACTTTTTGCTTTTATCTTTGAATTTTCGTCTTGATTGTGAACAAATCTGTTCTTTTTAGAACAATATATTCCAATTTACCTTTAAAACATTTGGTAAGTATTTTTAGGTTAAAATTCTTTCTAATTAATTTGTAACACAAAAAAAGTTATTTTTTTTGGTTATAGTAAAAAAGCAGCAATAATTCAAATAAAATTCATTCATTCGGAAGCACGAAACATTATTCGTAATGTCATCGATTTCTTCGATAAACAGAAAGCAGATGGTCAATGGATATATCCAATTGAAAAAGCTTCTGAACTTGCTGCTGCTGCAACAGGGAAATCTTTAAGTTTTATTAAGAAAATTCGTAAAGAATCTAATGTTGCCGGAGACTCACTCTTAAGAAATCCTGATAAGAAGCGTCGAACTGGTGCAGTGAACAAAATTGAGTTGGATGATTTTGATCAAGGTGTTTTAAGAAGATCTGTGCAGGAAATGTATACAGTCGATCATCAAGTACGTACAGTGAAAGTGTTAGTAGAAAAAATGAAAGACAAAACTACATGGGAGAACGTGAAACTTAATGAAAGTATCTTTTAAAACTTGGATTTCGTTACAAGAAATACTGTAATAAACGTAAACTTTTAATGGAACGAAATGATATTGTAGCTTGGCGTTTACGATATTTGAGGAAGCTGAGAGAGAATGATGCTAAAGGCAACAATAAACAACCAGTAACGTACTTAGATGAAACCTATATTCACCCATCATATGGAGTTAACAAGTGTTGGCAGTCCTCAGAAGAACCAGGTGGTTCATATGGGTTTGTAAACAACGGCCTTCTAATTTTTAAATCACAAACTAAGTCTGATGACTATCATGACGATATGAATCATACAAATTTTATGCAATGGCTAGAGAAGCAACTTATTCCAAATTTAATAGTCTCATCGTAATAGATAATGCACTTTATTACTCGAAACAAATAAACAAACCTCCAACTCAAAGCAATCGTAAAGAAGATATTCGTTCGTGGTTGGAAGCAAATGGAATTTCTACAAGTGAAATGCGAAAAGCAGAGCTATTAATTTTAGTCAAGCAGCATTCTACATCAAAAAATTATTTTGTTATGTGATTATGGACATACTGTTGTTAGATTGCCTCCTTATCATTGTGATTTAAATCCAATTGAATTTATATGGAGTCTCGTAAAAAGAAAAGTCGCAATGAATATTGTGGCACAACGAGGAAGTGATATCAAAAATGTAGTTCGAAATGCATTTTCTGAAATTACAAATGAAGAATGGCAAAAACAGTGTAATCATTTGTCACATCTTCGTGAAGAAATGTGGAAAGCAGATTGTTTAGTTGATGAGGTTGTTGAAAGTTTGACATTTACAGTAAATAATAGTGATTCAGATGAGGACGGTTGAGAAACTGATGAAAGTGAAAGTGAATCTTCAGGTAATGATAATTAATTAATTATTGACCTTAGTGTCATTTAATAAATAAGAGATAATGCATTTTTATGTATTTTATACCGAAAAAAAAGATTTATTAAAAACCGTACTAACTGTGGTTATTGTAGTTTTAATTAATGATTAAATTAAAATGAGATATTTATACAGTGATCAGGATTGTTTATGTTTTATACATTTTTTTTTAAATTTTTTTTAACTACAACTTATGCAACCAATTATGCAGTCGAGTACTACTTGTTTGCCTGTTGCCTAATTTTAAAAATTAGCGCCGAAATACTGTTTCATCGGACTATACCTTGTACGATACGCGCTCCTCCAGACACGCCTACCCAGAGTTTTTGTAAGCTTGGTCAAACTGTATACTCTGAAGTATTTTAGCGACAGCACGGCTGCCATTGTTACGAGTTTATATAAATGATATTGACGCTGATCGCATGTTGTTTGTTTACTAAAATAAGATACGATTTGTTGATTTTCTTGACTATTTGTTTGCAGAATCATTCCTCCTACGCCCAGTTAACTAGCGTCAGTATGTAGTTCTGTTTTTAATGATGGGTCAAATATTTCTAGAATAGGATCTGTACGTAATAAATTTTTTATTTGTTGAAATGCTTTGTTCTGTGGTGCTCTCCAATTCTATATAACGTTCTTTCCAATAATTTTGTTAGAAGTTCTACCATAATTGCATAATTTTGAATAGACTTTGTAAAATACCCCTAAAAGCCAAAAAATTGACGAATTTGTTTAACTTTTTGGGTGCGGCCATCTTGATTAAAGCTTCTATTTTCCTGTTTCCAAATCTGACGCCTTCGTAACTTATTTCTCTTTCAAGATACTCAACTTGTGTCTTAAAAAATGTACATTTGCTTAATTTTAGAGTCAGACGGTGATCACGTAGTCTCAAAATGACCAGGAACGCCAGAATTGAAGCAGGCAGCCGTCGCAGCACGCTTGTTAAAAATGTTGGCACCAGCACCGTTCGGTCTTGAATGTTTTGAAGGATTTCAAAATTTTATAAAAGGCCGTTCCGATCGACTTGTACTTGGCGTTTCGTTAGCATTGCCTGACATGTTACCTAACGTATTTAAATACGCATATAACGTATTAGCGTCCGTATGTCTAGCTGCTCGAATAGTACGTACAATATTTTCATCTTTTATACCTCCAATTACGGCATCGATTAAGTATTCATCAGGAATTTGCAAATTTAACGACCTTAGCTTTGACAGTTTTTGAAAACAATAATCTCCTAACGCTTGACCTGGCAATGCTTCCTAATTTGAACCATCTTTTAATAAATTAGAAAATGGATCACACTTACGGAAATGTTCAATCATATTGTATTTGATATCATCCCATGATGGATCGTATTTTATTTGTTCGTCGTACCATTGACGTGCATTTCCTTTTAAACAAGAAGATATTGCCATAATAATCGAATCGTCATTCCATTTGTATCTTTCTGCTAACCTATCCATTCGTTTTACCCATTGTTTCACTACCATGTCGTCCTTCGCAGGACCGTATATTGGAATTAAAAGTTCATTCCTTAAATACAGAGCTGATAAAGGCTTATTTTTTAAATCCTTAATTTTCCGCTTTAACCTTTTTACAACTCTTAAAAGGGAGGTATTATCAGACGATTCTGAAGAACTCGAACTCTTTTACGTTTCTTTTTGTCCATTTTAATTTTTGGTATATCCCACTTCTAAATTTGTAAGAAATAACTTCGTTTTAAATAACTGTTTTATTCTCTTATACACTTCTAAAAGTGTATTTATTTGGTTCTTGCTAGTAATGAACTTACCGGCTACTTTTTGGTCACCGGTGAATCGACGACGGTTACTTTTAAGTCACTGTTACTTTTACAAGCGACCGATATCACTTCAAACTCGTAACTAAACAAAAATGGTTCGTAAACATTTTGACATAACGCAAACAATGAGAAAGTTAACAATTTGACCAATAACCGTGCAGTAGTTACGAAATCACCGGTAACTGATTTTTTATTTTTATTAGTCGCTGATATTTTAGATTTTTACAGCGACAAAGTCACCGCCCATTACTAGTCCCCGCACATTTTTATTCACCGGGTGCTTCAGCTTCGGAGCATTCACAGAGCTGTCGCCACTGATTCAGATTAAATACCTTCTGTATTAAAACAAGAAAACAAAAATTTTAGAATCATAATTTCTAGCAGTGAAATAGATGTATTCAAGTATCTTGTTTTAATGTTTAATTTATCTTCACGTGCTACATTTTTTATACAAAATTAATTTAATGTACAGAGTTCTATAAGAACCATTAAAACAAATATTTTGCAATACATAAAATGCTTAATGAATTATTTATTATTATCTATATTGAAAATACAGCAAAACTATAAATAAATTAAAAAAATAAAGTGATGCATATAAGTAATATTTAACTATCCAAACATAAAATGATTTTTTAGAAGCGTAATTAACTAATTACTAATAATAGACAATTGTACAAACCAAAAAAGGTCAAGGGTGAATTACTATAGGTACTCTAACTAATTAACTATTAATCAAACGCAATATTTTTTATTATTATACACTACTACTAAATTGCGTGTTTATTTTATATTCACATCTTTGGGTTTATTATTATTTTTAAATAAAGAAATTCTGCTGTACAGAACAATAAAAATTATGACACCTCGGCTGATCGGTCAACACTGTCAAAATGACGTTTTTATTTATTTTTGTGCTAGCTAATGATTTTTTATTTTTTGTTCAAATTAGTTGGCTTTCTAAGCTTTATCATATAATTTCTTGGTTGCATTCATGGCTACACGTTACTTGTCCTGTACTTACTATTCTAAAACGATAAGCAAATCACTTGACGATGAGTTACGCTTAAAAACTAGTAAATTAAACATACTGTTTTAAAAACAAACGTAGTAACTATAATAAGAGAAAATTGTAGATTTTTTATTACACATATTTACCAAAGTAACAAAATTGACGTGTAGACGTAAAAAAGTATGATAGAGATTAAATAGAAATAACAAGTGTCTGAAAACACTATAGACAAAATTAATTAATTAAATCTTTTTGTTTTTATAATAAATAAGAGAATCGATAAAACGCTGACCTTTTCTGAAAGGTTTTATAAAACATTATCATAGATATTTCATAATATCAAAAGTTGAGTCATAGTCTTATGGAAGCCTATGTAATTACAGAGTTAACTATCTGTTATTTTGGAAACATAAAAGATTGATTTAAAATTCAATTAAAATCTTAAATCTAAAGTGCTCTTGACCGATACCTAAATATAAATAGAATGTATGTATATTGACGACATTATTATTATTCTTCTTACAAATAAAATCAATCAGTACAATTCTGACTATTAAATATACGCATCGCTGTGTAAAGTTATTGAAACTTACTGGATTATATATTGGTGATTATCTTTACCAAATCTTTACAAATAAAAGTAAATAAAATGATATTACACTATTTATAGTGAATCAGCGTTTATTTAATAACAAAAATTAATTAAAAAAACGTTATAAAAATAAATAATAGAATTCAGAATAAAAGTGTTGAGTGAATAGTTATACACCAATAAAAATATAACAGTAAAAAACGAAGCAAATTTTAATTTAAATAGTCTCCTAATTTCTTCAAACTAATTGTATTGTACACATTTATAAATAACTAATTGAAACGTTCGAGAAGTTATCCGCAAATTCAAGAGTCTTCTCGAAGTTGTACCGAAAGATAGGGAACACTCGAGAAAGATTTCCAAATGTGTATAAATACCGAAGAAACAAATCGTAGATCAGTTATTGCCGTGATGCGAATACAGCAGTGTTAAGAAGATTATTCAATTATAAATAAATAAGTCGTTAGCGCGTGTGTGTACATTTGCGGACTTTATCTTATCTTAATTAGTGTAAGTGTTTTTATTAATTATTATTAGATTTAATTAGTTCGGTTAATTTACAAGTGTAAATATTTCTGGTATAAGTAAAACATATTTTTAGTCGTTTAAATAAATTAGTTTTAATAATAAAATTCACTACATAATAATACAAAAATTACGTTATTGTATAACAAAATATATTTAAATAAAAAAGATTGTAGACAGATTGTTAATAATTGTGCAAAAGAAATGTGTGTTGCCTAGTAAAAGGCGCGTATTTTATATACAACTTGACAAGTGTGCGTATTTTGAAATCACGTTGGTGATAGAGTTTTTTTGTTATTATTATTATTTAAATTAACGACAGAAAAATGTTTGTATAAGTATATAAAAAAAATAAAAGTATTTTATTTTACATAAAAACTGCGTTTTTAAATCCAAAACTTAATTACATATATTGGTCCTTCGAGCCGGATAACGAGAAAATCGTGGATTGAATTCAG
Source organism: Aquatica leii (assembly GCA_035610365.1). Lineage (NCBI taxonomy): Eukaryota > Metazoa > Arthropoda > Insecta > Coleoptera > Lampyridae > Aquatica > Aquatica leii. The sequence goes on from CM069432.1 coordinate 109,703,289, forward strand.
TATTCATTCGTCCATATTTTAAGAAAAAGAGAAAGTGATAATTAACAATTCAAGTGGCGATATGGTGACATCACTACATCATCACAAATCAAAAGAGGCGTAATCTGGAGTATTCAACAATTATACGAGTTAACACAATGGTGAATGGCAAAAAAGAAAAATTCTTACACATATCCTTTATGATTTGAGTAAAGAGTAACAAACAAATTTTGATACAAACACTTTCATACAATAAACTTAATTAGATTTATTTTTGTAGAAGGTCAACAAACGATCAATCTTTTGAGTAACAGTTGAGACAACTGCCCATATCCGAGAGACCTACCGAGTTGAGTTCCATTTGAGTATCGATTGTGAGTACACTTAACATTAATCCTTTCAAACGTTCTTGCAAACCACAATATTCGAGTTATTTTGTTTACATTTCATTGTATCATGTCGAAAACAAAGAGTCAAAGTATTTCAAGTGCACAAACCTCTTCAGCACCTGAAAGAAAGTTGTTATTTTCCAAATTAAACAATCGAGTCAATAAATTAAAAAGTTTCGAACAATTTGTTAATCAATGTAATATTCTTGAGATTAACGAGGAAATATTGGAACAATTAATTACGAGAATTGAGTATGTCAAACCTTTATTAAATGAGTACGAAAATTTGTATGATGAATTTGTAGCATTTGAGTTCGAAGATGCAAGCGTGCCTAGTAATAACGAGTTTGAGGCTTCACTTGGAAGTGCGATCAGTAAGGCTAAGTTAGTTATTAAACAATACGAAAAGAAAGAAAAAGAGTATAATCAGCATAATATCTCTGGTACTTCTATAGGGTCAAATGTTGCACCTTGTGTGAAGTTACCTGAAATCAGTTTACTAAGTTTTACAGGCGAAATTTCAGAGTTTTCCAATTTTATCGAGAGATTTATGTCCTGTGTCGATCGAAATCCTAATTTAACGGACGATCTCAAATTGACCTATTTACAATCTTGTCTAAAAGCACCCGCGTCTGAAATATTAACAGGTTTACCAATAATTGGTAACAATTATAAAATTGCATTAGATCTTTTACGAAACAGGTATCAGAATAAGCGTCTCTTAGTTTTCCAGCAGCTTGAGCAAATATTCGAGAGTTCTAAATTAAATAGAGAAAACGGCTTAAGAAATTTTTATGATTTAATCACAAAACACTTAAAAACCGTTGATAGTTTGAATCTTTCAGACTCTGACTACAAGAGTGCCATAATAGCTTATCTAATAAAATCCAAGGGTGATACTCGAACAATTGTAGAGTTTTCTAAACAATTTCCAGAGGATATACCTAATATCAATGAGAGTTTAGAGTTTCTGAGTGACAGGTGTAGACTAATCGATGATATAAGTGTTTGTTTAAAGAAAAACTTAATTCACTATCCCTCCAACGTATTGAAACAAAATCACAAACCATTTCTCAAAAAGGACTCAGTGGGAACATTTTTTGCGACGAGCAGTGATAATTGTCCACAGTGTAAAGGAAATCACTATCTTTATAAATGTGATGCATTTTCTAGGTTACCAGTTAAGGATAGGTATAACAAAGTAAAAGAGTTTCGCTTGTGTTTTAACTGCCTTAGTCATAATTACAAAGAAAATTGCAAATCTTCTTCCAATTGTAGAGTCTGCAAAAAAAGACATCATACTACAATTTGTTTCTCGCATAAAGTAAACAAGTCTGGTCCGGATTCCAAACTTATCGAAACCAATCCTCAAACTTCAGATAATCTTATAGTCGAGTCGTCTATCGACAGAGATGAAATACAAGGTCCGTCTGGAAGTCAAAGCGCTTCGTCTACAACTTGTAATTTAGCTGTTAATTCTAATGTATTGTTATCTACAGCAAAAGTAAAGGTGAAAAACGGTATATATATTTCCGAAGTTCGTGTCTTATTAGATAGCGGTAGCCAAAGCAATTTCATAACCGAAAAACTCTGCAAGGAACTAAATATAAAGTCCAAACCAATTAACATTTCTGTAAGGGGAGTCGGTTGTACTACTACACAAATAACAAAAATTGCTACTATCACCATTCAATCACTTACGAGCAAATATCAATTTGTTGCTCATTGTTTGATTATAAGTGAAATTACTGATCAATTGCCTCTTGTATCTTTTGATAAAAGTTCATTGAGTATACCGTATCATGTGAGTTTGGCCGATGATTCATTCAATATTCCAGGAAAAATTGATATCCTGCTTGGTGCTTCTTTGTATTTTAGTTTAATAAAGCCTAATCAAATTTCATTAGGCAGAGGTTTGCCTGTTATACAGGATTCAATGTTAGGTTGGCTTATTTCAGGGAACTTACCCGAGAGAATTTTAAGTAAAAATACTTCTTTTGTAACTCATGTTCATCATACCACTGTTGAGGACTCTGAGAGTTTAAGAGAGTTAAATCAATCGCTTGTTAGATTATGGGAGATTGATCATGTTAAACCCAAAACTAATTTGTCTTTATTGTCTCGAGAAGAAAAATTTTGTGAAACCCATTTTTTAAAAACTATCAAACAAGATGAGGAAGGAAGGTTGTTGTCTCATTACCTTTCAAAGGTAATCTTGCTAATCTTGGCGAATCTGAGCAGATTGTAAAAAATCAATTTTTTTGTCTAGAGCGACGTCTTAGTAGAAATCCGAATCTTCGAAGAGAATATGTTGAGCAAATGAGGGAATATATCACTTTTGGTCACATGAGTAAAGTTCGGTCGAACCAGTCGATCGGTAATTTTGAAACGTTAGATGGTCCCATTCCTAGAGTTTCTGTATCTAATTATTTTTTATCACATCATTGTGTCTTCAAAGGAGATTCGTTAACTACGAAGATCCGAGTCGTTTTTAATGGAAGCCTAAAGACATCTAATAATATTTCTCTGAATGATACACAGATTGTTGGCCCTCCGGTCCAAGAAAAACTTGTAGACATTTTAATCAGATTTAGACAATTTCAATTTGCACTTACTGGCGATATAGCTAAAATGTATCGGATGATTAAAGTTTGTGAAAACGAAACAAAACTTCAAAGGATTTTTTGGAGAGAGAGTCCTTGTGATCCATTGGAAATCTTTGAAATCAATCGAGTCACTTTCGGTACAGCTTCAGCAAGTTTTCTCGCAACCCGATGTTTGGTTTTCTTGGCTGACAAATTTGCCAGTCAATACCCTGATGGTGCACATGTCATCAAGAAAAATTTTTACATGGATGATTTGTTATACAGTTGTCAATCAAAACAACAACTTGAGTCTATCAAAAAGCAAGTCACCAAAATTCTAGAGTGCGGATGTTTTATAATCAGAAAATTCCTCTCGAATTGTTCAGAGGTAATCAAAGAAAGCGATTCTGTAACAAATTATAATTTGATTACTATTCCTCTATGTGAAAGAGCAAATGCAAAAACCTTAGGTGTTCATTGGAACTCTGTTGAGGACAAATTTTTCTTCAATTTTCATCTAAACTTTGATGAGCAGGATTATACTAAAAGAGCCGTTCTGTCATGTATAGCAAAATTATTCGATCCGCTGGGCATTTTAGCTCCAATAATCGTTAAAGGAAAATTAATTTTACAGTCTCTTTGGCAGCGAAAGTTAGAGTGGGATCAAGAGTTACCTCAAGATATGCTTAAAGAATGGCATGAGTTTAAAGGTCAATTAAGAAGCATCAATGATATTAGCGTATCACGTTGTTTAATCCCTTCTAATTTCAGTTGCTTGCAATTCCACGGCTTTTGTGATGCCAGTTTCATAGCTTACGGAGCTTGTGTGTATGTTAGATGTGTAACTTCTAATGGTCGAGTATATTGTAATCTTGTAACTTCTAAATCGCGTGTAGCACCACTGCATACCGTTAGCATTCCACGTTTGGAACTTTGTGCTGCTGTTCTACTTGCCGAGTTATCAAATGATGTTCTAAAAAACTTTGATATTCCTTTCGAAAAAGTGTTTTATTGGACAGACTCCATGGTTGCTCTGAATTGGATCAATTCTGCACCTAACAGATATAAGGTCTTTGTAGCTAACCGCATAGCTGTTATCCAAGAGTTAACGAACATTTGCGATTGGCGACATGTATCTTCTCAACACAACCCGAGTGATTTAATTTCTAGAGGAGTTAACCCAAAGGACTTGTGTGATAATAAGTTCTGGTTTCATGGTCCGCATTTTTTGAGCATGTTTGACAACAATTTTGAAATATCAACACCACGTGAAGTAAACGAAACTACTGAGGAAAAGAAATCAAATCTTTGTTTTTGCAGTCAGACAACTAATTGCCTAAACATTTTTGAGCGATTTTCTTCTTTAACCAAATTAAAAAGAGTATTTGCATACGTCCTTCGATTTATTAATAATTGTAAAATTACTAAACGCAGTCGAAAAAATAGTCATCTTACTGTTCAAGAGTTAAAACAATCTACAGAGAAGTTGGTGCATCTCTGTCAACAAGAAGCTTTCGCTCAAGAGCTACATTGTTTGCAAAAGAGAATTCAAATAAAATCATCCTCTATTCGACTATTAGATCCCTTTTTGGATGACAGTGGGTCCATTAGAGTAGGTGGTCGGCTTGCACGTTCGAATTTTAATTTTGACAAGAAGTATCCTTTGCTTCTTCCCAAAAATCATGCTTTAACTAGGTTAATCTTCAATTATTTTCACATAACTAATCTTCATTGTGGTCCTCAACAACTTTTATCAATAGTGAGAGAAGCATTTTGGCCAATACATGGAAGGAATACTTCAAAGCTAGTAGTTAGAAAATGTATTTCTTGTATAAAAGCTAGTCCTAAATTTAATCACCCTCTAATGGGAAATCTACCTCCAAACCGAGTATTACCAAACATACCAGCGTTCTATAACGTAGGTTTGGACTACGCCGGTCCAATCTTAATAAAAGATCGCAAAACCAGAGGAGCCAAATTAATAAAAAGCTACATTTGTATTTTCATATGTCTTTCCACGCGTGCCTTGCATCTAGAACTAGTTAGTAACTTATCTACAGAGTCTTTCCTAAACGTATTATACAGATTTATCGCAAGGAGAGGTATACCGTCAAGTATTTATATTTGCCAGAACATGAGTTTAATCAAATTCACCCAAATCGTATTCGTCTGTTTAACCGAATGCAACAAATAGTACAACATTTTTGGTCAAGATGGTCGCGCGAGGTTGTGCCTGAATATCAACGTCGTGTAAAATGGTTTCAACGTCTACCTAACCTTGCACTAGTTGGACATGTTGTACTCATACAAGAAGATAATCTACCTACTTTGCAATGGCCATTGGGTCGTATCGTGAAAACTCATCAAGGAGATGACAATGTTATCCGTTCTTTAACAATCAAATTAAGTAACGGAAGTGAAATTAAACGATCAATACATCGTGTGTGTATTTTACCAGATGATTCAAATTGAGAGTTGTTAACCATTTAAATTTTATAATTTTAATGTTTTTCAATGAAAGCATTCGTGTTGTAGTTAAATGTAATACTTTAGTTTTTTTGTTGTTTGTTTCCATTTGTATTTTTCATCATTTTTCTTGTATTATGTGACATGTAATTGTATTAGCTTTAGTTGAAACGCCTCTAGGTCATTTCAAGGTGGCCGCTGTTAATAATTGTGCAAAAGAAATGTGTGTTGCCTAGTAAAAGGCGCGTATTTTATATACAACTTGAAAAGTGTGCGTATTTTGAAATCACGTTGGTGATAGAGTTTTTTTTGTTATTATTATTATTTAAATTAACGACAGAAAAATGTTTGTATAAGTATATAAAAAAAATAAAAGTATTTTATTTTACATAAAAACTGCGTTTTTAAATCCAAAACTTAATTACACAGATATTTAAAAAAATAGAACTTTGAATTGTTAAATTAGTAAATCTACATTTACAGAAAACAATTTAGTTACTAAAATTGGAATTTTGAAGACAGTTAAACATCAATTGTTGAAACATTATCTAGTAAATACAAAAAAAAATCCAGAAAAAATTACTTTAAGAAATAAATCAGTTATATCATTTTTAAAAACTTGTCAAAAACAAAAAAAAACAATAACAAAAAAGATCAAAACCCACGTTTAACATGTAACAAAAAAATTAAACTGAAATACATAATATTTTAATTAAAATAAACAAACGTGTTACGTACTAAAAAATGTTAATAAAGAAATGTCTACCAATGTAACTCAAATATGGCATAAGCTCAAAAGCGATAAGGGTAGGTTTAATTAAAAATTAGCAGTATTAATAATTTGAACTAATTTAAAGAAAAGAATTAGAAAAAATTAAATGACATTACACAATTTAATAAAATTCGAAGTTAAATAATATAAAGCAATAAACCAAATGATTCGAAATTTTAAAAATGATTTTGTATGTATAATAAAATCTTGGTTAATTAAATGTAAAAATAACCTAAAACAATTAATATTCGTTTGACGATTTAACACTATTTGTTCAAAACTCGCAATATTACAAATTGGAAATAAATAGCCTTTCTGAATGAAATTGTTGAGTTGTCGTAACACGAAAGTTTTAATGACAACGCAACAAACAAATACATTAGTTGCGCCAATAATATTTTAAACGCAAAACTGTTTTAAACGGTAGTTCGTAAATAGCTTCAGTTAGCTTGAAAGTAAACCGGATAACGTGTCTGAAGTTAACTCAAAGCCAGACGAGGTGGATGTCAACGAAGCTAAAAAGTTTTTTTGTATGTGTACGGAAATAAAAGAGTCATCTTGAAGGCAAAGAATAAACAGTGTATCTAAAACTTATTGGCATTTACCACAATTCGATAGTAGTTATCGAGGCCGCAGCTCGACGCGAATGAGTTTAGTGTTACAATTTTAGCAAACCGTATCCTAAAACATTTTACAGCAAAATAATAATGCGAATAACTATTAATTAACTTACGCTTAGCGAATTTACGAATCTAATAATCTGGCTTGAGGTATTTTAATTTTTTTTATACTGGGTTTTGTTTAATGTTATCGCTTTTTAAAGTGCTTTTAATAAAGTCATGGGATATCTGCTGATTGCGCCTGCTCCATCAGACAGCATAGGTGTAGTTTTACGCAACGAAAATTACCCCGAAAAACCAATTGGCATCTCATTTAGACGTAGAGACCAGTCGAATTGTAAAGTTGTTATGGCTACATCAAAAAACATTTTACAAAGTAACGCCAACTTCTTTGCGTCTGATGCCTTATGTGTGCAACTCGACCGCGTTGCGTTACCGACCGGATATGGCGGGTACAACAGGACGGTAGGCGTAAGTTACGAAGAGTTTTGCAGAAGAAAACAAAGCATTATTTTAATTCCAAATAAAGAGAACCTATGTTTGGCAAGAGCTTTGATAGCAGCTGTAGTATGGACCACCAAAGATAATAAATTGAAATCTCTTCTAAAGTGTGTAAAGTAAACTCGACTTAAATTTAATTTTAGAAAATCACCATTACAATGTTATTACAAATTTATGTTCAGCATTTTCTACTGCATTTTTCTGTAAGATGTGTCGTTTTTATACAAACGATAAAACTAGACATAAGGATTGCAACTACATTTGTTTGGCTTGCCATTCTGCACCTCCATGTATTAAAGATCTTGCCGGTATTTTATGCAGTACATGTAATAAAGACTTTTGGATACCTAATTGTTTCGCAGAACACGCCAAAAAAATGTGCAAGTCTTTAAAACGGTGAAATTCATGTCTAAATAGTATGTGGGTAGATAAGTTCAAATCTCATAAATGCGGGTACAAATATTGTAGTAATTGCAAAGTAGAGAAACCTACTCGTCATCAATGTTTTATGAGTAAAAGTACTCCAAATCGACAAAAGTTATATCAAAAATCAAAAATGACGTTTAGAAATGGTACGAAGAACAAGTAAACAACAACTTTATTTTTGATTTAAAAACAAAAATAATAAAATGCTGAGTTGCCGACGTAGATATTTTACGAAAACCTTGTTTAGATTTTTGGACCCGCTTTACGACATTTAATGGAGTTGACCCGTCTTACACAATCTGGATGGCGCCTGCAATCTAGTGTTTATGAGACATTATATACACGTAAATTCTATTAGACTTATTCCTCCCAATGGATATAAAATGACTGACAAACAATCTGTAATTGTTATCCAGTGGCTACTTTGGTTAGAATATTCTTTAAACATCAAAATTTAGCATGAAGAAAATAACCGTGAAGTTAGGTTAAAGGAGGGTTTCTTAGTTGACGGTTTTTGTACTGAAGCACACACGGTGTATCAGTTTCATGGTTGTTATTTTCACGATTGTGAAACTTGCTTACCCGATCAAACAGCTAAGGTTAACGGCGATAAGTATAATACGATTTGTGCAAGACGTGAAAAAACTGCAGCTCGAATCTGTTCTTCTGGCTACAATTTAGTTGATATGAAAGAATGTGAGTTTATAGAATATCTCAAAATGAACGCCGAGGCATTTGAATTGATAAAAAGTCACGCCATTATTTGGAATACACCTTTAAATCTTTGTCACAGCTTTTTTGGAGGTCGTACAAATTCTGTAAAATTATATTACAATGTATTTGTAAATAAATATGGTAACTATCCTGTTGGCCATCCTAAAATTCATGTTGGTAATGACATCTGTAGCCGTTTATCTTTAGACTCCGTTGAAGGCATTATTAAATGCACCGTCCTTCCTCCTACTCATTTATATCATCCCGCTTTGCCTTGTAGAACGCACAGTAAACTTATGTTTATTCTCTGTAGAGTTTGTGAGAAACAAATGATCAATCAAAAGATTGGTATGTATCTTAATTCCATTAGATAAAACAAATATCTCTGTTAACTCGGGTTAACGTTATATTGCTAAGTTGTGTTTAAATAGTTCTTGGGGCAATTTTGCTCAAATCCTCAATCATACAAGACCCTTATTTAAGAAGCTAACCGATTTGTTAGAATCGTTAGAAGCACATTTGTTTACCGCTGCTAATATAGACACACTTAGGTATTTTAAACTAAGATAGGCCTATTGAAAGAATTATATAAATAACGACCAGACAAACGTGTCCTCTACTTCGACACGGATTCTATCATTTTTACAGAGAAACCAGGAGATTTCCGTGGCGATATGACTGACGAGATCGAATGTTACGGTCCTGGTAGTAAGATTGTTGAATTTGTGACCGGCGGTTTAAAGAACTATGCCTTTAAGATATTTTCAATAATACCTAACAATTTTCAATATGTGTGTAAAGTTAAAGGAATCACTTCAAAAATTCACAAAACGTTAAATTTGAAACCCTTAAAAACAAGGTCGTAAACCAAGCAGAAGACACGTATTGTAACTGGCGTTTAAAATAAATGATTGGTTGTTGGATTATTTTTGTGAAGGACCCGGTATTTGGATTCTACGTTATTCATTTCATGTATTTTGAATTTGTTTTAATGGATTTCTGATTGATTTTAATAAGTTATTTTACGTTTTTGGATGCAAAGTTGTTGATAAAGTTTTGTATTTGTGAATCATCTGTATTCTGTGATTCTATTTATTTGACAATTTCTTTGTTTGATCAAAATTCCAGTGGTAACTTATGTTTCCCTTCTGAGATAGAATGGTAATTAAAGATATTTTAGCAGTTTGTTTATTTTAAAGTTAGTTTTTTGTTTTAAGTGCATTCTCGGTGCAGTCGTACTTGATTTCTTTGTGTCAATCGTTTAGATTACGTGAAAATAAAGGCATCATCTTAATTTATTAGGCAGTTTAAATTTTATGACCGTCTTGTAATATAATATTTTGTCAATTTGACATTGACACGCCGTGAACCAATACTACGATTGTGACGTTATTTGATCTGTTTCCATCTTTGCTGTACTTCTTAATAAGATTGTTTTCTTTTATGGAGTTTTGAACACAGCCTTTGTGGAAATGGTAATTGAATAAGGTTATATATATTAATTACCTATATATATATATATATATATATATATATATATATGCATTTGTATCGTCTTCGTCTCCGCATATCTTTAGGACGCCCATCCATCCGGTAGAACCAATTATGTTACACAAGTTTTTTCCGTATTTAAATGGTCAGGTGTTACACCATTTTACAGGCAAAGGTAGAGGGGTAATGATAACACATGTTTTTTTCATACAAAATACAAATCTGTATTTAGTACTACCCTATCTCCATATGGGATTAAGACGCTTTCGCTTCCTTATATATATAATTGTAAAATGCTACGGTTGAGTTCACCTCCAGCGGCGCTGCCAAAGCTTAAGAATATTTTCAACGCATTTGACAAAACAGCTTATGCACGCTGTGATAATACAGCATCATATTTTGTATTTGTGATTTAGTTTTTACAGTAGTACAACTTAATTTTAAGTTATTGTGTGCAGACAGTGTATTAACATTGTTTTTAAGTAGTGTGCAGTTAAACCAGGATGCTGCAATAAATACTTGTTCGCAGTAAGTAAAAGTTTCTTTTATTACAAAATAGATGTATTGGCGTATTGCTGAGAACTCAAAATATTCTAATAACTGCTTAGGTACGTCTTTTCAATTACTGTGGTGTACAAAATTCTTGACAACGTTTAAATGTTTTATCGCCAAATTAATTTTTTATTTTCTATTATTTTTATGATTATAAGCGGCTTTCGGCTTAGACTGCGTAGTAGTTAGACACCCAGACTTAGGCTTGGTCTTAGTCTCTTCTTGAGAGTAAAAACAAGAATTAGAACTTGGCCTTTGCCGTGTTGTCGTTCGTGTACCCAAACAAAATGACGTTTCGCAAGACATTGCAGCTTGCATCTTCAGAGTGGTAAATGTCACTGAAAGAAAAAGTGTAGCCAAGATTCGCTGAGTCTTAAACCGTCTTCTCGGTTCATATTACATGGATGTTTTTCTATTTCCACAGCTTCGCGGATTAGTCTGTGAAAGTAGAAAGGAGTTCTGTCTAACACTTTAGTTTAATCAAAGTTCAGTGTGTGTCCTTGGTTCCACACGTGTTCTGCCACTGCTGATTTAGTAACTCTGCGGTGTTTGCAGTCAGCCATATGTTCTTTTACTTTACACTTATTGCAGTTATAAAGACAACTTGTTTAAACAAGTAGAAGGAGCGGCCTTGCATTCACCGCTCTCTCCAGTTATAGCCAATTTACATGGAATATTTTGTAACTGAAATTATGAAAAATGTTGAGTTAAAACCAAAAACTTGGTTTAGATATGTTGATGATACGTTTGTTGTATGGCATCATGGCAAAGATAAACTAAATCAGTTCTTTCAACATCTAAACTCTGCACATAACAGCATTAAATTTACTATGGAGTTAGAACATACGAGACTCTGTTTTGCATACTTTAGCCAAAAGTATACGTGTGTCAAATAATGAAAATCTACAAAAAGAAAAGAAAACACTGTTGGAATCCCTACAACAAAATAAATACGGGTTCAAAGAGATCCAAAACGCATGGAAAAAATCAATGAAGCTAAAAGTCAAAAAAGACTTATCACCTCCTACTAGCACCGCTGATTTACCTTACTGTATGGGTTCGACAGACAAAATAAACAGGGTGCTAAAGAAATATAATATTAAAACTGTTTTTACCACCAAGGATACCCTAAACACCTGGTTTACATTTGCTAAAGACAAACAAGGGGCTCTAAAACATGCCTGAGTTTACAAAATTTCTTGTTCATGTGGATCAAGTTATATAAGACAGACGGGACGCTCTATTGAAGTTAGAGTAAAAGAACATATGGCTGACTGCAAACACCGCAGAGTTACCAAATAAGCAGTTGCAGTGCACGTGAAGAACCAAGGACACACGCTGAACTTCGACCAAACTAAAGTGTTGGCTAGAACTCCTTTCTACTTTTCCAGACTAATCCGCAAAGCCGTGGAAATAGAAAAACATCCATGTAATATGAATCGAGAAGACGGTTTAAGACTCAGCAAATCTTGGCTACCAGTATTATATCCTCTAAAACAAAGATCAACCTTCTTGGAAAGGACACAAACACTTACTCCAAGTAATAACGATGTCAGTCAAGCGGAAACGGAAAGATAAGGTCCCTTAATCACGCTAATCGCTATTGGTATAAATATCGTCATTTACACTTTTTCTTTCAGTGACGTTTACTACTCTGAAGATGCAAGCTGCAATGTCTTGCGAAAGGTCAGTTTGTTTGGGTTCACGAACGACAATACTGCAAAGGCCAAGTTCTACTTCTAATTTTGACTGTCAAAAAGGGACTAGGACCAAGCCTAAGTCTGGGTGTTTAACTACGACGCGGTCTAAGCCGAAAGTCGCTTATAATCATAATCATAACAATTGCGAAAGCTTAAGATTTTGTATTGTACTATTTTTGTTTAAGTACAAAAATACTTCTAAAATTGGCGATCAAATGTAATCAGCGAATCAAAATGCTCAAGAAATTTGAAAAAGCTTAGATTACGTACTTAATAATTAATAATAATGTGTTTGACTATTTGTTTTCTTTTTTATTCCTTCTAGGCTGTACCGGCTATGAATCGTTAGATCCGTTTCACTGCAGCCACAACTCCGATGAAGATCCGACCTTTCATCCAGAAAAGCTGCGCTTAAAACCAACTTTAGTGAATAATCTACTGTTCAAAATTTTTTCTTTAAAAACAAACAATGTTGCAGACAAAATAACCCTTTCTAAATGCATAGACCAACTAATTAAGCATTATTACTAAAGAACGGAAAAATGCATTTTGCATTTTTTCTTGTTTTTTGGACAAAGTTCATTTTTGTAAAATTACTACTCCAAACTAAAAACACATTCCTCATACTTAAAAAGAGAATTAAGGTAGTTCTCTCACGTCGATCATTTAGTTTATAGCTTTGTTCTCTTGTAAAAATTTTTATTTTTTTTTAATTAAAGCTTGATTAATTGGCCAAAACATAACTAACATTATCTGTGTCATGCAGCAGTTATTTTTTATTTTCTTATTTAAAGTTATATTTTAAAAAATGTAAATTTATAGCAAAGTATAAATATTGGAAAAAAGATTTAAAAAATAGTTTTTTTACTACTTACAAATTTGCAAACGACAGAGTGGTAAATCCCTACCGCATTGCTGCTTACATTTAAAATCACGCTATCAGCATTTTGATTTAGTCGTCCACTACAAGCTTCATAAGTAGATGCCTTTTTAGACTTATAACTCTTTGTTTCCGCCAAATGTACAAGAATTTATAGACTTGTTACTTGAATTAAGAAGTGAAATGATGCCGCAAAAAACAAATATTTGTTTATTTGCAACTCTGATGCAGCTGGTAAACATCAAAGTGCCCAATTTGCCAAATTCATGGGCCACACATTAAAGACTCACCATGAATTTTACGAAATAAGTTAAAAAGCGTACTAAACGGTTAAGGTTGCAACATTATTTGACAAAGGAGACCAAATTGAATACAAAAACAAGGCATTAACTGTTATTAATATTAATTCTGATGAAGAGGGCATTCTACCGAACTCACCACCGGCACCCGTACATAAAAACAAACATTCGACTACAAAAAACTGCGCAGGAGAAAAAAGTTGCAGTTTATCAAGTTCTAAAAATGTTGCAAAAATAGAAAAGAAGCAGAATAGTTAGACAATTGATTAATATTATTTATTTTTGTATAAAGATTTTATTCTGTAGATAATGGCATCTTTTCATTTAAACTTTTTTATTTTTCTCTAGGTGTCACAGTAAACTTTTTCGTAAAATTAAATGGTTTATCCTCTTGTAAATTTGATCTGGAGATATACTGTATATATGTATAATGACTTGTTTTATATTAGTTCATATCAATACCATATTTACCTTACTAATCTGTAATATAAGCAAATTAAACAAAAATTGACTGGAAGAAAATACGAGGTATGTAGGTACGACTAAATCCAGAAAAGTAATTATATCCATATACGTCATGTACATATATCTTTGTATCGTTTTTGCCTCTAACGGTGTTGCCAATATGATGAGGCAAATACGTACTAGTAGCATAAGGAGGTGGTTTGGAACTAAATACATCATGAATATAAAACAGCAGCGCTCCTAGTGAATAAATAGTAGAACTGTTTTGTATTTTTGTATGGATATTTAGATCGTTTTCACCTCCGGCAAAAAAATCGTCAAACGATAGAGAGTGTCTCAAGAAAGATAATACAGATGAAAAATAAGAGAAACGCCTTCGGCTCCGAAAACGGAGGCAAACACGTAAAAACGGAGGCGAAATCGATCTATTCATATAGCATTCGGAGGTGTATGGGTACTAAATGCATATATATATATATATATATATGTATATAGGTAATTTTGGTGATAATAGTTAGTTGGCTGATAGTCGTACGAAATGACTTAAGTATCGGTATGTAGTTGTCAGGGGTTAAAGTCACCCTCTATAAATGTAGAAGTACCGCGGTAGTCTTCAAAAATGGTACACTGAATCGTTCAAGTGGAAAAACTTTCGTATTTCGTAAAGCAATTACGGTTTATTGAATTCACTGTTTATTGGTTTCTTATTAGTATGTATCGTGGGTTTGCGTGTACGTTGTGTTTGGCAATCCCAATTTTCGCCTTGATAGTGGATAATTAAAAATCTTCCGACGGTAAATTGTTTAATTTGTTATGGTACCCTATCGAGGTTCCGGACGACGTCAGCTGGCCTAAGCTAACCAGGAGCTTGTCTTCGAACAATCAAGGAATTTATAGATTACCGATTAAGTTTTAATTCATAAGTTCAGTGATTGAAAAGCTTTGAAATTAGTTATGAGGATTAATTGATAGATATTGAATATTTCGATGAATCAAACCATTTATGGTGTTCACGTGTGCGAATTTTAAGTATCATTCTTATGCACTAAATTTAAAGACGTAATGTAACCAACGTATAAAAGTAGTTACGATATAAAAAGTAAAGAAAGAAAATATTCTTAATTTGCGTATTATAATTTAAGTATTTTACTTTTTTTTCATGCGTACACGGCCGTTTAGTATTATTTTTTTTAAGTTTAAAAAGGTAATTTAGTTTATTTATTTTTTTTATTGTTTTTATTTTGTTTTTTTTAAGAATTATTTGTGTCAAATTAACTTAAGTTTTAATGTAAATTTCTTATTTTATTGATTATCTAATTCTCGTTTTAATTATGTAGTAAATGTTTTTGATTTTGTGTTTTCGTCAAGTTTTCCAAATCAATCACGAAGTTTTGAATATAACCCACCCCGTTTTCACTGAGCACCGGCATAAACCGTTTATGTTTATTTGAGGCAAGTGTCATTGTTTCAACTTTTGCATGTTACAGTATGTTTAAACAGATCGACGCATTTTGTGCTTTCTCGATCCAAAAAAAAATGTTTCGTGTTAACTATACGAAACGACGTCGAATAGAAGATAGCCTAGATACATTACCGTATGGATATAGAATGTAACGTTATAATGGTTTTTTCTTTAATTTATAAGATACTGTTGAAATGATTATAAATGTTTACTATTCTTTTAGAGTTAATCTATTGTACATGTGGTTTGTTATACTATTAATTTTTTTGTTTTGTTATTAATTTTTGTATTTATGTATTTGTAAATCTTTAATTACTTTGTTAAACATTTTTAATTAAAAAAAAACCACTTAGAAAGCATCTAATTGTTTTTTTAAATTTTGTTAATGTGTACAACAAATCTTATGATATAGTTAATACATTGTTTTTTTAAAATACAGGTTAATACAACAAACTAATGCATTTATAATTATCAATCAAGTCATTATTATTATTAAACACTCTTAAAAATTTTAACATACTTATACTACAAAGTCTAAAATATATAAATAGAAAAGACTATATTGACCGCAAAATACAGAATGAAAATCTTGCAAAGTTTTATAATTAAAAGTCCAAGTACAACAATTTTGTTCTAAAAATTTTCTGTGATTTTTTTGGGGTTCTCTTCCGAAAGAATCAATGTATTTTCCGTGTCCGTATTCATCAATGTAAAATGCGCTCCAATGTTCACCAGGTTTGTACGATGAATCGGTGTTGGCAATAACAGCACAAGGTTTTTGTATACGCCAAGATAACTGATCAGAAGCACATACAAGACGATGTACATTCTTGGTACTCGGGATGTTCTTCAAACATTGTTGGATATGTATCGCGTTTATCTTTGCTATTTTTCATTTTTAAGAAAACTCGTTTTGTTATTCTGTTGTATTTAAAATTTATCAGTTTCTTTATTATTTTGTGATTATTAATTTTAGTAATAACGACTTCGATTGATTTGTAGTTTCTTGGAGAAAATTTTTAGAATATGCCATTCTTGATAAGAAAAATGAATTGAATCTTAATTGTAAAGAAAATGTCTCGTTGCAAGATTTAACACTTCTTTAAGACTTAATTCGTGTTCTTCGGATGGTTCTGTCCTATAGTACATTAAGTTATCAGTTTCTCCAACTGCTAAAAACAAATACGAATATTAAATTTCAGAAATTCCAATAACCCATTCTCTAGTCAAACTTACTAGTTTAGGTAATTGTGTCATAAAAGTTGCAATTGTATTGTTGGGGTAGTAATTTATAGAACCGTTACTTAACAACGTTAAATAAAACTCATTATCGGTATTCATAATTGTTGCAATTCGTTCGATGGTACCCAAGAATTAAATTTATTGCTATATCTTTGCCACTTTACAAAATACTGTTTATTTATTACGCGCCCCGTTTCTTTCAACACTTATTTAATTTTATACCTTGTGTCACTATTAACTGTAATAAGTTGTAATTCTTCTTCATAAAACGTTCCTTCAATTGGCTCGCTATTTAAATCAACAACTCAATAAATAGGAGGTTTCCGGTTAATAAATTCACTTATTTTAAACACTTCTTCGTTCCAATTTGTTGTATAACCCTTTTCAAATATATGTTTAGTTCTACTGATCCTTACATGTTGACCGACTTTATATTTGGGTATTCGTTCTAGACCAACTCCAATGCTGTGCAAGTTTTGGCAAACTTGTAAAATATTTGAATCATTTACATCATTGAGTGCCATTTTAATGCTCCGATGATATCTATTATTGAAAGACAATAATAAATAAATAACACATCAATGTACCAATATGAATTGGAATAAATAAAATAACGCCACATTCTTGTTTTAAGAGTTCTACTGAATCGTTCAACTACGGAGTTGCTTTCACGTCCGGATTATACGTAACATTAAAATGAATCTTTGAAAAAATTTTGAACAGTTCTTGAGACAAATTCTTTTCCTTTATCCATTTCAATGTTTAGTAAGCAATTTTAACATTTGCTAAAAATATCTGTAAAGGCATCAATAACGTTTTTGGTAGTTTTAGCTTTAATTGATCTAGCCCAGGTTTTTTTACTAAAAACATCGATTACGGATAGAATGTAATTAAAGTCGTTAAATTTTTAAACTTTGCATATCACATAAATCTGCCTGTCATAATTCAAACTAATTGTTTACGATGTATTTGTTTCTTGGAAAACGTTTTTTATTAGGTTTATGTATAGTATACGATTCTTGTTGTTGTAACCATTTTTCAACTCTGGGGTGATGATGTTTATACTTCAATTATTGAAATAAGTCATTTGCACCTGCAAACTCGCTAAGGTGAGCTGGTCATAATATATGGTGTCCATAATCAAAGTTTAAAAAATTCCCAGTTTAAAACTCTTGATCTGCGTTTCGATGTTCTTAGACTTTCAACTATTGTCTGCCTCAACTCATCATCACCATCATAGTTTCGGGTAAAATCTTGATTACTCCTAAGTAGCAAAGTTGCCGCTAGTTCGAGTTTGTGAAACACCTCAACGTTTTAAATTTCCGATAAGTTCTTGCGAGAAATTAATTTCTTTCATATAGGATGCAAGCTGCTACCAGCCTATAAGACTGCGAGTTTTTCTTGGTCTTACAGCGTAATGCACCAAATCAATAATATTTTAAGATGATATAGTTTTTCTTTTTATTGTTACAACCTCGTTTTTGTCCCATACTATGTTCCCAGAAGCGTTTAAAATTCACAAAAAGTTTTCTGCTTTTTTCTTGTATGTAGATAGTAGCGTGTTTATTATATCAAAATCAGCCATCTTTGTAATCTTTTCTGCTAATAAGTTGTAGGATTTTGTCCACAAAATGTAATTATCTTTGGTTTTGTGTAGGTTCGGGAGTACTTTTTAACCGCTGCATTAATTCTGGAGAAACAATAATCATCTTTTTAGCATGTTCCATATTAGTTAAAAAGACTTCCTAAGACACCGCTAATTAATAGTTCTAAAAGAAACGGTAGAAACGCACCTCCTTATTGTAATAAAATTTGTTTTTTCTTTTTACTCAATTCTCCCTGTTTTACTATTCGTCTCAACGTGTTTTTGTGACGAGAGTGTCGTTTTTCATGTGTTCCTGACAACGAAACTTTTCCTTTTAAAATATTGTAGATGCATTCACAGATACAATGTATTTGCTTATCAGTGGCACACTTTAGCAAAACTCGTCGCTCATTAGATCCTCACTTTATCAAAGTCCTTAGCAGTTCAGCATGCTTGCTGAGTACGTTAGTCGTTATGATTGAGTAATGTCAAATTTATCTGGACTTGTGTATTAAAAACTTTTTTTTAAAAATGTAAATGTAACATCCGCCGTCTTCGTTAAAAAATGGATGTTCTAAAACGTACAATGTCAGGTGTACTTTGTTTTAAATCAAAAAGCAAATATCCATATGGATTCGACGTTACGTCATTATATATATATTCTTCTAAAAATTTTGGGTTTTTAGAGTATACTTGACTAGTTATGTGTTTTATTTGGGCTTCATCTCGTCGGTTTTTAAATAGAATTATATATAGTAAGCATTTAATGATATGTCGCGTTGTTCTTTACTTTGGTGAAAAATGTTTTGAGTTAAGAAAAATACACTAAGCGACTTTCGGCTTAGACCGCGTTATAGTTAAACACAAAGACTTATGCTTGGTCCTAGTTTATCTTTGAGAGCCAAAACAAGAAGTAAAACTTGGTTTTTGCCGTATTGTTGTTTGTGAACCCAAACAAACTGACGTTTTGCAAGACATTGCAGTTTGCATCTAAAATGCATCTAAAAAAACCAAACAAGAAGTAGAACTTGGCCTTTGGTGTATTGTCGTTCGTGGTCTCCAAACAAACTGACGTTCCGCAAGACATTGCAGTTTGCATCTAAGATGCAAGCTGCAATGTCTTGCGAAACGCCAGTTTGTTTAGGTTCACGAACGACAATACGGCAAAAGCCAAGTTCTTCTTGTTTTGGCTCTCAAGGATATACTAGGACCAAGCCTAAGTCTTTGTGTTTAACTACGATGCAGTATAAGCCAAAAGTCGCTTATAATCATAAACGAAACAAGCGCAAAAGCTTAAGATTTTATAAAATACACTGAGGTTTCTATGATGACAACTTTTAGTAAATATATCCACAACAGAACTGTTGGCTTCGCGCATTAAATCGTCAATGATTATTAAGTTAGGCTCTTCTTTATCAAACGCATCCATAGACGGTAATCCTTCTTGAAATTTTATTTTATGTACATCTTTATACAATGGTGGCCACTCGTCATAAGACCATATGACATTTTCAAATTTAGTGTTTTACAAACATTCATATTTTTCATAAAGTTTACAAGTAAGATTTACTACAACCAGAGAATTGCTGAGAAAGGATGTTGAAAATGATACATGTTAATGGTCGTTATCTTAACGAGAACTAACTGGTTTCAAAATAAAACAGATTTTATATAAGAAAGAAAATCTTTATTTTGTTAGTTATATTGTTTGTCTTGCCTACATGTAATTATAGTTGAATATTAAATTATTTATACAAAAAACGGCCGTCGTATGTTTCCATATAATTCTTCACCGCAATGTTCATTAAATTTGGAAACTAGTAAACTATTTCGTATAACATAAAACTTTTTTTGTACTTTTCTTCGAGAACTTCTTCGAAATCTTCGTAACAGGCTTCCTGTTTTTTGTTTGCATCTACAAAATTCACCACATCATGTATAAATTCTTGAAAAGGACAGTCACATTTTTTCTGTCGCTCAGTAGTGGCGTAAAATAAGATTTCATTTTTCTAATCGCTTGTAACGAATTAAAGCCTACATTCAATTAAAATTGTTTCTCCACATTTTTGGGCACAAACCGAACAGCGTTCACATCAGTTGTGTGCACTATATAATTTTCAAGATCATATTTACCCACACCTTTGTGACTTAGATCTTATATAATGTTGCCCAATAAAGTTACAAACTTGGTAAATTGAAATAACGTGAAGTAAACACCCGAATTAAAACCGGACTTTATTATTTTCAAGGTCTTAAACCATTATAAATATCTATCCTTAGACGCGCAATTGTTAAATAAATATGATTTAAATTTCATTAAACAACTCGTCTTTCTCGTGTACTTCTAATTTTGATTTATCTTCGTAGGTGTTGATACAGTGAGATTTTTTGGCATCTTTAAATAGGGTGTAATCTTTTGCGCTAAGAATGTACACTGATGATGCTGGTGATCTATAATTTTTTTTCCAAATATTTGCGCTTAGAATAGGGTGGAAGTACTTTACATCACGTTGTGCTGTTTTAGCTGCCATCACAAGTACTTTTATAATGAAGTATTAGTTAGAATTGCCAACGAAAACTAAATAATGTTTATTAAAGACGTGCTTTTATGTCTTTATAGGGAAATAATGTTTGTACAAAAAGTATTTCTTGTAAAATGTTTGACACCTGACCCATTAGAAAAACAAGTTAATGATTCACCAATTTGGCCTTTTGTGTAAGTATAAAAGTAATGTGGTAGTCTCACATTTCTCTAACAATTATTTTACCATTTTACTAATCTTTTATAAGAAATTCTGTACTGCATTTTTTTTAAATTTCTTATTTACAATTTAAACTTAACAATCGCATTGGTGTAGTGGTTGGAATAGTTACTCCGTAATCGAAGAAGCCCGGGTTCAAATTCAGGTACACCTAGATAATTTTTTAAATAAAAATATTTTTTTTCCCGATCGTCATAAAACTTTATGACGCATAAAAATTACCGTTCATGTGATGGCCTAGAATAAAAAAGGAAAGAAAATGAGAGAGACAAAAAAATTCACTGTGAGAGAGAAAAAAACTTTCCATTTTCCATTCCCAGAGGGTATTCCTGTCAGTTAATTAGCGATGACTAGCTAATAAGAAAATCTTCTTCATTCTACTTATGTTAAAAGCAGCGCGGGCGTGTTTTTACTCATCTACGTTACATTTTACTTATTTGGCCTATGGTTTGTACAAAATTGTAGAATACATCCGCATTATTTCACCAAAAATTGTCCACGTAATTTTTAAAAAGCGCATGTAATTTTCCATATTTATCACAGCTTGTCTTAACTAAATGGTATACAGTTGAACATTATTTTATTTTTCCGTTATTAAAAAAGTTACTCTTTTTTTTAACAGAATGCGTCTGCTTGTATAACAACAACGCAAAAAAAACAGCAGTTAAAGCAAAATTAAATTACGTAAAAGCATATTTATATAACTTCCAAAAGTGATCATAAAGTTAGACATTAGTGATATTCCCAATTACTGAAAACTTCCATATTATAAAACTTTATTTGTCACCTGGTGGTTTAGCAACACCAGCTTCAGAAAAAATAAAAGAGACGCCACAACAAACTTGGTTATATGTTGTTTAATCAAATTCGTAAAATTTTGAATTAAATTTAGAAAATACGACCGCAGAGATATAATCAAAATTACTTTCACATTTAAGTTTGCTATTATAACATCGTGCGACGTAGAATGTAGTTCTTCTTTACATAAAAATAGTTTTTTCATATAATATAAACTTTATTTATAAGATATTTAAATTTCTCTGATCTTCGTTTATATTTAGTTTTAAGTGTGATTACAAGTATTAAGGACACAAAGAAACAAAGTCTAAAAAACAATAAGTTTTTTAAAGTTTGTAACAAAATGTTATTTGTAAAACTACGACACAAAACATAATTTATTGATTTTCCAATTATTTGTTATGTACATAAATTATTATATTTGGTTTGAAGCCTACAGTCGGTATGTCAAAAAAACATACCCTAAAATTATCACATAACATATTTAAAACCTTTACTTTACAACTAATTTATGATTAGATCAGCAATCAATATGTAAAAAACAACTAAAGCAAACAAATCAACTAATAATATTGCAACTAAAAATGTTTGTAAGGATTAGTTATAATTGTTTCTAATTGCTTGTGTTTTCAATGATGGTTTTATATCAATTTATGCTTATATGTATATATTATGCAGTTTTATATTTTAATATATACAGAAACTAAATATTTTTCTAAAAATAAGTTTGTAGTATCTAATTTATTTAAAAATCAATCGATTTATTAATGCAGACATTGTTATAATAATTTTTTATTGAAAACACATTAATTCTTTATAAATATTACTTTAAAGAACTTACTTCTTCCTTGCTGAATTTTAAAGCTTCTTGTAAGCTTTTTGCTGCCCAGGATGTGTCTAAATCTAAAGACACCACGTTAGCAATACTAGATGCTAAATACTGACTCATCACTTATTAATTAGTAAATTTGAAAGCTACAAGACTTAATTTCACTATTCTACCATATCATTTTATTAAGCAACCGTAAATTCATTCAAGAAAAACAGTTTGTAAATAAAGTTATATGTAAATTAACAGACACGCTAGACTGAATGCTACAAGGGTAACTTTCACATTAAGGACATGCGCTAGTTTGTTACGGCATGGTCACTAGGTTACAAGGGTAATAATACATACTAAAATCATTCATAATTTTCTTAGAAGAACAATGTTATACTTGCAAATATTTTAAACAACAGCTATTATAGTATAATACATGCGTGGGCACTACTAGAATTCTTTATAAACTGATTATTAAATATGATTACTAGTTAAAGAATTTATTTAAATAAAAATTACTTTCTATAATTTTTTTAAAACAATTTTTTAAACATTTTTTTTTAAATTTAATTTTTTCAACTAAATTGGATTTTTTGACAGATACACATACTCATAATATAAAAGTATTTCAAATTTATGAGTCCGAATAATTTTTACATTAATTATTAGTATTCTAAAAACTGTATCCTAAGAAATGCCCACAACATCTATTGGTCATTCTTACCTCCAAATGCCAAAACCTCAGCCAAGACCAGCTGACTAAAGTTAAAGTTTTAATCTAACAGTATCAAGATGTGTTTGCGCTGAAGAGTAGTTCCAAAGCAACAACTAACGTGGTGAAACATAAAATTAATACTGGAGACGCTCGGCCGATACAAAAACATCCACGCCGATTTCTTTTCGCGAAAAGAGAAGAAGCCAAACAAATAATTACGGATATGGAAACAGAAGGCGTGATTGAACCTTCAAATAGCCTATGGGCGTCCGCAGTGGTGTCGTAAAGAGGAAAGATGGATCAACGAGGTTTTGCGTGGACTACAAACAAACAAACGACGTCACCAAAAAGGACAGCTACCCTATACCAAGAATTGACGATACGTTAGACACTCCGTCAGGATCCTAGTAGTTTTCCACGTTGAATTTACAGAGTGGTTACTGGCAGGTAGAATTGCAACCCAAAAATCGTGAAAAAACAGCTTTTACGATTGAAAATGGTTTGTGGCAGTTCACTGCAATGCCCTTGGGCCTGTGTAACGCTCTTGCAACGTTTGAGCGTTTGGTAGAGACCACCTTGCGCGAACTGTCTTGGAAGACATGCTTGGTTTACATGAACGACGTGATGAAAATTGAAAGGTCGTTTGAAGAACACTTGAACAACTTGAAAGAAGTGTTCTAGCGACTACGTGAAGCAAATCTCAAACTAGGCCCAAAGAAGTGCCACGTATTTAAGAAGAAAAGGCAGTACCTGGGTCACGTTATATTTAAAGATGGAGTAAAGGCTGACCCAGACAAAATCCAAACGGTGCAAGAATAGCCAAGACTTATCGACAAACATCAAGTCCGAAGTTTCCTTGGGTTGTGCACCTATTATACACGATTTGTATCCGAATTTGCCAATATTGCTAAACCATTGACGAAATTGACCGAAGAAAGAACAGAATTTAGATGGAATGAAGACTGCGAAATTATTTCCATTAACTAAAACAGTTTTTAACCACTTCGCCGATTTTAAATTATTCAAGAGACGAGGGAAAATTTGTATTGGATACCGACGCAAGCAATATGGCCATAAGTGCAATCTTTACGCAGGTGCAAGATGGACAAGAAAAAATCATTGCGTATTTTGGTAAAATTTTGTCCAGGCTAAAAAGAAATTATTGCGTGACTAAAATGTAGCTGTTAACAGTCGTGAAGTTTATAGAACATTTTAACAAATATTTGTATGGACAAAACGTACCACGTCGCTCTGAAATGGCTATTGCAGTTTCGTAATACGAAAAAACAAGTGGCAGGATGGATCGAGGGACTTCAAGAATATGACTACGACACAGAGCACCGTGCCGGAAACAGTAATTGGAACGATAATGCTTTGTCCAGAAGACCATGTCCGACAGATTGCAGGCTTTGTTTGACTTGAAGGAAAAGGCGAATGCCTCCGGAAAACTGCTATGGTTCATGACAAGTGAGAATCTAAGCAGTTGCGCCGCAAAGAAGACACGATCCCAAAATAAGAATACTTCTAAACTGGAAAGAAAACAGCCGACGGCCAACCTGGGAAGAAGTGAGTACTTTGGGCAGAAACATCAAAGCGTAGTGGGCGCAGTGGGACTTTTTGATGGTAGAAAACGGTCTTCTTAAGTGATTCTTAGAGAGTGTCAAAGGCACGGAAAACAGACTGCAGTTGGTAGTGCCAAAGAACCGGGTGTCACAAGAATGAAGCATCTCCACGATGGTACATCAGGAATACACTTTGGCGTAAAGCAGACATTAAACAAAGTTCAAAAAAGATTCTAATGGGTGAACTGCAAAAAAGACGCCGTGAAATAGTGCTCTAAGTACATGGTCTGCGCACCAGGAAATGGTCCAGCAAGAAAGCACGAAGCACTGAAAGCAATAAAACGTAGGAAGCCCTTTAGAAAGACTAACGATTGACATCGCAGGGCCGTTTCCAGAATTTGATGCTGAAAACAAATACATTCTGGGGGCAATAGATTATTTCACGAAATAAGAAACAGTTACAGTCGCAGACGTATTAGTAAAAGAGTTTTTCTGCCCGCTTGGAGTTCCGTTAGTATTACACTGTGATCAAGGCCGAAACTTTGAGTCTGGTCTGTTTCAAGACGTTTGCCACCTCTTACTATATCTGCGAGCTGGGCAACTCATCTATAAGAATTGTTATAAACGCAACGTTACTTATCTTATCAAACATGTGCGCGTATAACAATTCAAAGTACGGTAAATTTAAAATATTATTTCAATTATTAAATGACACTTGTAATGTGAATACCTTTTAAAGAATTCTATTTTTATTATATTGAACATGTGTAAAGTGTTTAATAAACCGTGTCTTAATAACCGCATCTAATAATGTCTCGAGTGCCAAAGACCAAAAGGCCAACAGTGCCCCCGCACATTTCTGAAGCGGATAACGCTACTAATTGCTCTCCATTCTCAATTTGATGGCATGGTTGAGCGGATGAATCCAACAATGGAAAAATACTTAGCCAAAGTAGGGGGAAGACTAGGATCAGTATTTGCACTTTTTCGTAATGGCTTACCGATCATCCGTTCATAAAAGCACAACCTCGGTTGCAAAATACTACTGCCATGCCACCTTCAATTTGTACGAAAATCGGAAAAAGAAGTTGCTGGAGGAAACTACGTCAACACGCTAATCAAGAAGCTAGACGAAGTACACGAGAAAGTTCGCAAAGAAACACAACTTGCCAGCGACAGAATGAAGACCAGATATGACGTCAAGGCCAAAATGATAGGTTTTAACCTGGTGACGTGATTGTATAATCCCCAAAGAAAACGTGGTTCGTTGCCGAAGCCGTAGAGACAATGACAGAGCTCTTATGAAGTAGTGCAACGTATTAAAGAGATCATATATCGCATCCAAAAGTTACCCAAAAGCAAGCCAAAAGTAGACCACGTCGATCGTCTAGCTCCGTTTGCTGGCGATAACTACATTACCCAAGTTCAAGTCCGAACCAGAGTAATAACTAGCAGAACCAGAAATTAAGTCGAAGGAATAGACTTCGATAAGTTCATGAGCATATACGAAAGTTCTGGAAAAGCTAAGTTCGAAGTTACAACCTAGGAACAACAAGGCCTGTTCCAAACCCGAAAAGATTAAGCCATCGGACAATGTCCAGAGAGGTTGCGTATTTAAAAATAAATTTGGGCGGCTAGATAAACTAAGAAAACAGGAATCGGCGCTTAAAAAAGTTTTAAAACTACGTGGTGATAGACGCTTTGCTTTCTATATCGTCACCAAGAATCACTCACGTACAAAGCCGTTGTACGAAAACTTGTGGCGAGCATTATAGATTCTCAAGAGAGAACTGGAGTTCCACAGTACTAAGAAATTGGCAGTACCCAAGCTTGGTTGTGGCTTACATCAAATAAATTGAAGGACAGTTTGAAATATGTTGGAGGTCGTCTTCCGAGGAACAAACGTTACCACAGTTACCGACCACGGAGAATATTGGGCAGTGAAACGTTCGCAAAGTTTTTGTAAATTTTGAGAGCGTTGACGAACTTTTTATCCACGACTAGAACGTTCACGAAGGAATATAGAAAATTCTGGAAATATAGCGAAAATGTATAAAAATGGTACAAACAAATCATAGGGCAGTTATTCGAAGTCGGCAGTGTTAAGACAATGTTTAAATAAATAAGTAATTGACGCGTATTCGAGATAAATACAATAAAATAGAAACGTACATGACTTTAATGTGAAGTGTCAGTTTTTAGATAAACAAAAGTTATCTGCCGACACTATTGCTCGAGTGATTGTAATACATAAATTAGAGTAAGTGTTTTTCTTAAATATTGTTAGATTTGATTAGTTCGTGTAGTTATAAACGTGTAAATATTTTGAGTATAAATAAATAAGGTTTAAAATTCGTTACAATATTAAATAAATAGTATTGATTTTACCTGTATTTATTAATCATTTAAAAATTTTGATTCTGTAAAATTAAAAAACATAAGCATTAGTTTCAACAGCACATGACAATAAATAATATTTATAAAATCATTTTATAATTTGCATGAAAAAATATTAATAAATATTTTGATATGAAACAGTTTAAAAAATTTGACTCAAGTAATAATAATTAATAATTGTTATTAATTAAATAAATTACATTATCATTTTTTATTCATACAGTATTTTTTCAAATATAATTTATGATATTAGAGATATATTTAACATCTCGTATATTAAATAAATGGTATTGCAAAAGTACAATATTATAGTAGATTAAAAACAATTCATTTAAAATAGTTGTCTAATACTGTATAAGTCTAGTTGTAAAGACCGGTTTTACAAGTACATAGAATATTTTAAATCTATTTACTCATTACCTAAGTTTCAAACCCATTGACCATTGTTGATTGTAAGAACTCTACTTTTATCGGCAATCAAGTGATAATAAATGACAACAGAAGAGATAGGGAGAGCCTTTATCAACACAAGCTGATTTAAACTTGTTACGTGATGAATTGAGAGGTAACTAATATTTAAATTATATATTCCAATTCACTGAACATGTAGTTTTAACTCAGTTGACTGAATTAAAGCACGAGCTTTTTAATATTAAACAGTTTCTCATAAAAATAATAGCATAAAAAGAAACTGTGATGGGTTCTAAAACTTCACTTCACTCTTACACAAGACGAATATCTTCTTTTGGTAAGCATGTTAAACTTTACATTTTTAAAAACCAATTTTCTCATTAGCATATAGGTGGGATTCCTTTCTAGAATTAGTGGCGAAACCACAACGAAATGCACATATAACATTCTTACTACAATATTTAAGATATTTGCTGCAATTAAAATTGGTTTAACTTCTAATACTGGAAAGACCTCCATAAAAAGGTCACGATTTGGAAATGCGATTAGAGGTACGATTTTATAATTAAATAAGTTTCATTTTCTTAATCTATCATACATAGTACATATGTATATATAAGCAGGTGCTCCTTAAAGTAGTAACTTTTATAAATTGTTCAACAGATGCCATTTATTTTGCATTATGTAAAAAAAATTAAATAAACTGATTAATTTGACAATGTTTAACCTTTTGATTATATAACTATGTAATCAAAAGTTTTACCCATAACTTTTACAAAGGATTAAGTAATTGCTACTGGTGCACTAATAATACATTCCTAAAATATGATGTTAATAATTTTTTCTATAGTCTTGCTTTAAGACATTACAAATTATAAGTATTTGTGTTACTTTGATGCCATTTTTCATAAATTAATTCTGGTTTAGATAAAGCGACATTTGTTGTCATAATTTGGTATAAATACATTTTTTCTGGGGCATCTTGTGTTATGAAAATACATAATTAGCATTTTAGAATTCTTATCTCATAAGTATTTTTCTAATATGAAACACTTTTTTCAATTTCCGATTACATATATTTTCATTAAAACTACATATTCATTATACACTTATTTGTTTAAGTAATCTATGTTTTACTTTTAGACACAGTTCGCCATAACCCTGAGCTGAAAAAAGTTACTGTCCTGTAGATAATAGCTTTAGTAATGTACGCTTAAATTATTTTTTACAAAACGCAGCAAATCATGAAGTTTTTATGTAATAGAAAATGTTCAGTTTAGTGATAGTGTTACAGTATTAGATAGTAGTTTTAGTCTTGTAAGTCCCAATTTTCTTGTACCAAATGCAAAAATAAATGAAGTTTTTAAGCAATCAGAAAATATTCAGTTTAGTAAAACCAAAGTAATGAAAAGGAGTAGTAAGTGTGAACCGACTTAACTACAAAACTTTAAATATTGGGTTTTTTAGCATAGCGTTACACACACTTCAGTAAATGATTTACTTAAACTTTTAAGGAATTGGCTTCATTATGAACTTTGTTAGGTACTTTATAATTCAGAAAATTAACCGATATTGAAAGAGAGCAACTTTTTCACTTTGGAGTTCGGAAATACCTCCTTAAAGGAATTAAGAGAGGTTAATACAATCCTTCTAGAAAAGTTGTTCATTTTTATCGCGATTTAAATAATTTGATTACGCTTACAGTTGGGTTAGACGCACTTTCAATTAGTCATAGCTCGACGCTTCAGTTATGGCCGATATTAGGTTATATTGACGAACTTGAGAATGAAGTATTTATGATTTTTTTGTTTGCGGAGAGAGTAAGCCACAAAATTTAGACGAGTTTTTTAACCGTTTCATACAGCAAGTTTAAGTTTTAGAGAAAAACGGTATTGAATATAATAATGTACAATACACTGTAAGAATCGGTTGCATTGTAGCAAATGCTCTTGCACGTAGTTATATTAAGCGAATAAAAAACCACAATGCATATTACTGGTGTAAAAAGTGTTGTAGAAAAGGAAAATGGAAAAAGAGATTGATTTATGTAGGTCTTGACGATTCAGACATTTATTCAGACAAACATACCTAAACTATCACGATGGTTATACACTTTTGACATCCCTTGATACTGGATTGATGAGTCAAGTTCCAATTGAATATATGCATTTATACTGTTTAAAGGTTATGCGTAACATATTTAAAATCTGGACTGAACAGTTACCTCATAAATTAAGACCAAAAGATATAAAAAACTCTCTGGTCGTTTAATAAATTTAAGGTAGTACATTCCTTTATAATTTAAAGGAAACCTCGCGGCCTAGATAAGCCTAACTTTTGGAAGGCCACCGAGTATCGGCTGTTTAAAAATATTTTGAGCATCTTATGTTATTCTTATACCAGAGTAGGTAGAATATACAGAGTCTCTGCTACATCAGTTTGTGTCAGATTTTTCCTACGTGTTTTCAAAAGATACATGTCTATATATAATATAATGTACATTCTCTTTCTAATTTGCATCTTGATGTTCTAATACATTTAGCACAAATTGTAAACAAAATGACAAAGAATGAGTTTTTAAATATGTAACCTATTGAACAGACTACGGAAAAATGTGTGTATAGAATCCCGCAATTTAATTGTGTGCATATTGACTGAATATATTTTTGAAACTAATTTTTGTAAAATAAGATACATTAATAAACTAGTACCCTTCAAGTAGTAGAAAACTAGGTATATTTTTTGTGCATAAGTATAATTTGTAATTATAATTTATTTTATAAGTTTAAATCTTCATTAAACATAGCAAAGTTAAAAATATCGTTATTTATACTGTGCATATTTTTTAATCAACATAGGAGCATATAATTTAATTAATACAAATTTGATAGTAGAATGATGAAATCATCATGTTATGTCATATGATTTTGGCATCAAAGTTACATCTTACAACTTGTTTATACATAGAATCATTTTGATGTCTCAAAAGTGATTGTAACGATTTACCGATACCGATTTTATGCGTAATTTTTGACACAAATTTTGTATGACTAAAATGATGTCTAATTTCTCGAGAAATGGTGTTAAGAAAATATTTTTTACGAGTATTTTGTTATTTGGGTTAAATGTATTATTAACACATAACTCTCTTACTGCAACTACAGAAATAAAAGAACCATTATTATCGTGTTTAATATAACTAATAAGCAAAGCAATAAGTTTTCTTGATTTTCTTAGTCAAGATTCCAATCATAGAAAAATAAACTAAAAATGAAATTTTTGCTTGTCAAAAAGTTTTACATTATCAAACAATATACATTCATTTTAGTACAGGAACCGAAGAGAGATCGTCTTTCGCCGATCTGCCTGCTAGTTGAAAAGTATGTTACCTCAAATATTGTCAATAAAAAAATAAATGGCTAGTGTTTTGCTTATTAAAATATATTTATGGTTATTTTTAATTAAAAAATCTATAATTAAAATTTTTGTGCATGTTTTTTTCTTTTGTTTACGGATCGAATTTAATAGAAACCAAAACTGTAAAGCACAAGAATGATGCAAAGGTTGTATTGCTTACTTTTTTGTTCTCTACTACTGAGTAAGCGGGTATGAACAGATAAGTTGATACAAGTGATTGCGCAGATCTGATTTCTAATTCAAACAAACATAACACTAGAGAGAATTTTATTGCAAACACGCTAGCATAGTATTGCTTCCAAGAAACTGTTCATGAATGACTATTGTTATATGTTATTTTATTTAATTGAATCAACATATAAATAGTCATTCAATATACATATTTATTTAAACATAATTTATTTATTTATATAATAATTAATAGTAATGAGTAAAAGTAACGTATTATTGATATAAGCGGAATTTAAAAATTTTACCCATTATATAAAATGATCAAGGTAAAAACAAAGAATATAAAGTAAAATATATAAAAAAAAAACATTTGTATCGTATATAAAGTACAGTACGATAATAGTATATTGTATAAGGAATGGTTGTCATTTGCAACTGAGCCGAAGGCGAAGTTGGCAATTCGTACGAGTTGGCAATACACATTCCTTACGAATTATACACTATACTTTTTCTACGACTCTATAATTAATTAGTAATCAAAGTTAAACAGAATTTTACAAAAAAAATAACGCAGAAAATAAATAAACTAATTTAAAAGTTTGTATTGGTAATACCTAAAATGACAAATAAAAAATTATGTCAAAACTTGTATTTATTTTATGTGAACTTGACAGCGTTTATACTATTAGTTATCTGTTACTATTATTTAATTTTTGTTTTTTACTCATCTCTAGTTAAAAAATGGTGAGTATAATTTACTTGCTTTAAATACATGCAATTTTAGTTAACTTTAAATCATTTAGTATTGGAATTTTTTTTCTCTATTTCGACATGAGAATTAGCGATTCTTACACTAAAATCCGTGTAAGAATAAGCAAATTCTTACACGAATTTTAGTAATGTTAATTTTTTGAAAGTTGGTTTCTCTGATCGTAAGTTGACGTTACATGAAAAAGAAATCAAAATTAATGGACCTTAACAATAGAAATTCAAATTTTGATGACAAGATAAAATAAAAATGTCCTGTTAATTAAAAGTTATTTACTTATAAAGGTATAAAGAGATAATTTTGTATGAGTTTTTAGGTTAACACATAAATTTCAATATGTCAAAGTGTAAGTGTTGCCAATTCAATAAAATATAAAAGTTTCCCAACGTTGTTTTAAAATTAAAATTATACGAAAAATATTAAATATTGTATCAAAATAGAGAAAATAGTATAAAGCACACGTCATATAATACGTTTCAATCACTCGACCGCTTCATAAACTCGCCGCTGCGCGGCTCGTGTATGAAACCCGGTCTCGTGATTGAAGCCCGTTTATTCAGTAAATTGTGTTTTAATATACTATTAATACGTTAATTTAAAGCATAACCTAATAGAAATGAGCTAGATAGGTTTAAAAAGCACTAATGATTCAATGACAAGATTTTGCTTTTGCAGCCAGTAAATAAAAGAAATCTATTCATGTCAAAGCCTGTATTGTTAACAATGTTGTCAAGTTCTCATAAATATTGATATGTAATAGTTTTTCATAGAAGCTTCAACCAAATAACATGTGAATGTGACTTACAAAGCAAATAAGGTAAATTTGTAAATGTAAAAAACTGATAGATTTTCTAATAAATACTAGCTTCTTTAAGTTAATTTAATCATGTTATTATAAAATGAGTAATTTTATTTTAAGGATTGGATTACTTAATCTGTTTATAATACTGCATAAACAAAAGTCCAATAAATTACTGTTAACATTTGCTTCCTATTAAAAGAAAACCCTGCATGAAAACAAGAAGTTAGGTTGCAAGTTAGAAATTTTTACTTATTCTAATTACCTTGAACTTGTAAAATATATTTGCATTTCATTAGAGGAAAGTCATCACTAAATGTCAACGTTTACGAATATAACCTAAAATATGAACTATATAAATCACTATTTTTACGCTATAAAAGTAATGCAATACCTTCTACCCTCATTGATTTCGTTTTTCAATTTTATAATTTGTGATGCATGGAATATTTGTTAAAGTTTTCTTAATTATGTTCTTATAATTCATTATCCTGTATGTTAATGCGTTTGACCTGTACGGAAATGAAATTAGACAATCGCAATGCACAACGTTGCTTAATAGCAATTAAACATACAATGTATAGTATTATCTGTTAGTCGTAAAAAAAATATTAAATAGATGTAATTAGTACAATACAATTTTCCAATGTATAATTTTATAACTTTTTAACGAATTAACCTAAATTTTAGACTTCCGGAATTCGGATTCTTGGGTTTTTATTGTACTTAATACATAATTTGTAACAAAACCTTCAAATTCATCTTTATATTTATTGCTTAAAACTGCAACTTTACCATAACACGTAGAGTGATAACTAAAAAAATTACGAGTCTCGTTAATTAGATTATCTCATTGTTCTAAATTTTTTTTACAAAAAGCCAACTTTAAGAAACAGCTTTTAAACGATACATCGTCAAAACCAGTAACAGAATTTTCTCAATCGTTTGTAAAAAGAACATGCGCACTCTTTCATTAAACGGCCAAGTCTCGCGCCGCTGGGTCTTTCTCTATTGTATTGAATAGTACGCTCAATTCTTTTTTGTCACACATCTTGAAACGTCTATTTGCGCGAACGTTTTGAAAACACGTGATGACAAATGGCCCAATAAGGAATTATTGGCTCCTTTTTCTTGTTATAAGTTGCATTATTACGCAATACGCGTAACGCATGAGAAATACAAATACGCGACCGCTAAATAAGAGTAATTCAAAATGGTTGTGTTTTCTCACTAATAAGGCAATACGATTAAGATATACTGACACTGAGTAAAATAAAGTTGTGATTTCGATTTTTTCAGTTGTGAACAGGTGCATATGCAAGATGGGGCTCATGGGGATCATGACCTCCCCCAAACCAACATCAAGATTAAGTCTTTTATGTTTACTTGAAAATTGATATACGCATAAACAGCATTCTTAATTTCTTCCACATAAATTTTTTTTGCACTAAAAATGTTTAAAACAATTAATATTTACATGTTGTTTAAATAGTTAATATTTTGTTTTATATAACGCATATATCACGTGTATTCTTAAATTACATCGACACCTAACCTGTTTATAAAATCATAATTTCCACCTAATTTCTAAGAATATTAAATATCGATTTAATATAAACTGATTAACGATAATATTGTTGGCGAGTCGCGAGTAAATATAAATCAATTTATATGCGCAAATGTTTGAATGTTCGACGAAAAGATACGATTATTTTCAACCTGTATTATACAATATACGTCTATACTTGACTCGGCAATGGTTGTAATGACGTCAACATGATTTTATGTTTATCGTGTTGTTTAAGTTCACGTACACTTTAAAGCATTTATGAAGGCGCATGACTCAGCAAGTTTTAATTTGCAGTGTTGACTCAGAAACTGGCCAACTATAACATTAAGGAGTATCTATTATTTATCTTTGTACAAAGGTCAGGTAAGCGATAACAATGCTTGAATGCTCTACACTTAATATATATTTTAGCCAATAAAGTTAATTTTCTTAAATCGAAATCATTTAAACAGTTGACTATTTCTTTTTAAATTCGCAATTTTTGAAAAACGTAAACCATTATAAAACCCCTTATTATTTGCTTCTAACTGCATACTTTATTAATTCGATGTCAATTTCTTATTACGTTAAAATATTTGACTTTGTCGATATTTTGAAAACATGTATTTTAGACGATATCTCATATACTAGCCCGATTCTAATAAAATTTAAACCACCTAACTGTAGAAAAAATATTAATTCTAAAATGGTGGAGTAATAAAATAACGAAGTTGAAACAGGAAAAAATTATAAAACTTGTTTCGTATTATATATCTATTATTATTAATGTATTGTAAATAAAAATAGTAAATACATATCTTTATTAATTTTTGAAATTGATTATAGTGATTTCAAAAATGTTATCACTTAAACAGCTTTTCGATTGTCATTTTATTAAAAATTGGTTCAGTAGTTTTTGAGATATCGAATGCAAACTCACTGATCCACATACCAAAAAATACATTTTTGAGATTCGTGTAGATCCAAAATTTGAAATTGATATCATCAAAAAATGCCGAGATACGATAATCGTATGACGAAAAATACATAGCATTGGGATTTTCATGGACATGAGATAAATACTGTCCTATACCAATTTGCGTTGTTTGTAACGATAAATTTTTGAATGCTTCTATGGTTTCTAATAAATTACAACGCCATTTGGATACAAAACATTCTAATTTAAAATCAAAGATTCCTGATTATTTCAAAACGTTATTAAAATCGTCTCACAAACAAGCCGAGTCATTTACAGATTACATAAAAACTTCAAGTAAAGCACAGAAATGTAGTTTCTTAGTTGCTGAGCTTATAGCACAAAAAAAGAAACCTCATACTATTGCTGAAAATTTAATTTTACCAGCTTGTCGTTTAATGGTCAAAACTTTAATAGGAGATGATGCAGAAAAAAAAATTAAAAATCCCGCTTTCAAATAACACTATTAGCAGACTCAAGTAATAGAACACCTCAAACGTGATAACATATTTGCCCTGCAAGTCGATGAATCAACAGATATAAATGGAAAAGCTCAATTAATTGCTTTTATTAGAATTATTTTTGACGGAGATATGATTAGTCAATTTTTCTTTTGTAAAGAATTACCTGAAAGAACAACTGGCAAAGATATATTCATAACAACTGACAAACATTTGAAAAGTTTTAATCTCAGTTGGAAATCTTGTGTTGGAATATGCACTGATGGAGCAAAATCAATGACTGGAAAAATTAAAGGATTTGTGACAAGAGCTAAAGAATGCAATCCTAGAATTATTACAACCCACTGCTTTTTACATCGAGAAAATTTAATTTCAAAATGTATCGGCGATTAATTGACAAATGTTCTTCAGCAGGTTGTAAAAATGGTCAGTTTTATAAAAAGCAAGCCTCAAAAAGTTCGCATTTTTTCGAAACTATGTGAAGCAATGGAAGCAGAACATTTAGTGTTATTACTGCACACAGAAGTGCGATGGCTATCAAAGGACAAGGTATTAGCACGATTTTATGAATTACGAGAAGAATTACTTGTATATTTTACAACTGAACAAAACAAATTCAGTGATTATTTGAGTAAAGAAGAATGGTGTTCAAAGGTAGCATTTCTGGCAGATTTATTTCATCACTTAAATAAACTGAATTTAAGTTTACAAGGCAAACAAGAAAATCTGTTAGTATCTACTGATAAAATTAATTCTTTTAATGATAAATTGGGTATGTGGAAGAGAAGAATAAAAGATAACGATTTAGATATGTTTCCGCTAGTTTCAAAACTTAAACGTGACAGTAGGTTTTTAAATACAATATTTGAAATATTAACTAACTTAGAAGAAAAACTTCAGCATTATTTTCCTTCTCTAAATATTAGTGAGTACGACTGGATTAGAAATCCTTTCTTAAACATTACCACTAATCAAAATTTATCAGTAGAAGAGGAACTTCACTTCAACTATTCTACTAATTTCTCTAGAAAATTTTCCGGCTTTATGTAAACCTACTGCACGTGCTTGAACTTCTAAAAGATGCATACGTCTATCCATTCTTAGATAACTAGTAGTAGGTATAGTAATACAATAACTGTTTACGAATAGTTCAAAGCAGAGACTGAAAAATACGCAAAGTTTTGTTGAAACTTATTAGTATAATCTGTCATAAACGATTGGCTAAGTTGTATACCAAGGTTACACTATCTGAAAAGACTAAATTAAATCCTAATTAGGTCATAACAAGTTTCAGTTTTAATCAGGTTATAACTAACCGTCCGTGCCATATATCCCAAACCTCTACAAATATTGTTTGTGCAAGACAATAGTTCAGTGCACACGGCGAGAGTAGTTTGGCAATGGTTTGATAATAACCATGAAGTGACCTGTCTCGACTAGCCCGTAAAATCTCCTGATTTGAATCCCATCGAAAATATTTAGGCTCGCATGGTTAGCAGGTGAAATAACGGAGATATTCCTGGTAATCCCAACATCCGAACCATCCAAGCACTAGATAATTATGTTTTCCGAGTGTGGGAACAATTAAGGAGAACAAATCTTTGTGAGAATATAGTTAACTCTATAAGAAATACATTAACTGATTGCATCGCAAACAATGGGCTGTGGACGAGGTATTAAACTTTGATGTAATTTTATTTATTTTTCTGTTGTATTTGTAAATTGACAATGAGTTATTGTAACTCATAATTATTTGTTGATCATACGAAAACCGATTTCGTAAAGAAAATGTAGCAAATTCATTAAATCAAAATGAAACTATTATTATCAATATAATATGTTACTATGTGTTTATATTATATATTATTAATTAGTGATAATCATATATTACTAGTGTTTTAACTTGTGCTTTGCTTGTAATAAGACTTTTAATTTTCATCCAATTTACATTTATTTATTAAATTGCTTATAGAATTTTTTTTTTTAATATTTTGCGTTATGCGTATTTATTTCACGAGTGTGTATTAATCTTTGGATATGACAATATTGTGCTTATATTATTTCCAGTTGGTACTAAAAAACAATCAATGTGTAAGAGTAAAATTATAGTTATGTATTTTAATAAATATAATAATACGAAGCATAAGGAAAGTATTGCAATTATCTCAAAATGAGGAGTATCGTATCTCGGCATTTTTTTATATCAATTTTCAAATTTTGGATCTACACGAATCTCAAAAATGTATTTTTTGGTATGTGGATCAGTGAGTTTGCATTCGATATCTCAAAAACTACTGAACCATTTTTTAATAAAATGACAATCGAAAAGCTGTTTAAGGGATAACATTTTTGAAATCACTATAATCAATTTCAAAAATTAATAAACATATGTATTTACTATTTTTATTTACAATACATTTATAATAATAGATATATAATACGAAACAAGTTTTATAATTTTTTCCTGTTTTAACTTCGTTATTTTATTACTCCACCATTTTAGAATTAATATTTTTTCTACAGTTAGGTGGTTTAAATTTTATTAGAATCGGGCTAGTATATGAGATATCGTCTAAAATACATGTTTTCAAAATATCGACAAAGTCAAATATTTTAACGTAATAAGAAATTGACAAGCAAATAATAAGGGGTTTTATAATGGTTTACGTTTTTCAAAAATTGCGAATTTAAAAAGAAATAGTCAACTGTTTAAATGATTTCGATTTAAGAAAATTAACTTTTTTGGCTAAAATATATATTAAGTGTAGAGCATTGTTATCGCTTACCTGACCTTTGTACAAAGATAAATAATAAATACTTCTTAATGTTATAGTTGACCAGTTTCTGAGTCAACACTGCAAATTAAAACTTGCTGAGTCATGCGCCTTCATAAATGCTTTAAAGTGTACAATCACAAGTACAACATTATTTCGTTGAAGTTTATTAAATTATTTGTAAGTATATATTATAATTTAAAATTTATATTGCGATATATTATATTAAGTGGTTTATATTAATCGTTTATCGTTATAAAAAAATTAATAAGAATTTGCTAATACTTTGTCATTTAATTAAAAAAAATTACAACAGTTTAATGAACTTTTAACTTTAGTTAATAATTTCTTTATTGTGTATTCTCTTTTTGTTCTTTTAAAAAAATGACCCCCTCCCCCCAAATTTTAGTTCTGAATTCAATATCCGCGCCTAATTGTAAATTTTTTTTAAAATGAGTAATATTTTTACTACTCGAAAAAAATTAAATGACGCCTAATACCGAAAAGAAGCGATAGAGAGACAAGAGAAAGATGGTAAAATTTAAAAAAAAACTAGGAGAATAAGTAATTATTCTCAGAAGCAATATACCAGCGAACGAAATTCCTGCAATTGGAAACGTCAATATGAATGAAGGTTCATAATTTTTGATTTTCACACCATACCTTGCTATGAATATCGATGATTTTGTGATTCATCTCTATGTCCGTCTACATCAACCACTAATTTTGAAAAAAATTCTGCTGATTCCAGCATACGGCAAAAGCCGATTGCTGAAGCATCTAAACTACCTGAATCTGAAGGACAAAAAGCAACGCATTCTGGTTTTGTAAATAGTGATTCAGCAGAGTGGGTAATAAAGGATACAACGATTGAAATTTTATTGGCCAGAGAAATTAATCAAAATTTAGATTGCGATTTTTCTGAAACTAGTATATTTTACGAATCTAGAAAATTTCGATCTCTTAATAAAGATACTTTCAAACAAAAATTGAAAAACGGAGAAGAATATAAGAAATCATTATTTTGTATGCCATGTCAACTGTTTAGAGGCAAATCTTCGCTGGCTGAAGAAAACGGATATAACAATTGAAAGAATATTAATTGAATCGTGAGTTTGCATGAAAATTCCAAAAATTATCACATTTGCCAAAAAACCATGTTAGATCAAAGTAGAGCTATTGCAAGGGTAGATAATGCGCTTTGTTCGCAAATTGATGCTAAAATCTAGTATTGGAAAAACGTTTTAAAACGAGTCTGGACAGTGACTAAAAAACTCAGCGAGAGCTTGCTTTCAGGAGTCATGATGACCAATTTGGATTGTTTCATAATGGCAACTACATGATGTGTCTGGAATTACTGGCAAAGTTTAATCTATTTTTAGCGAATCATATTGTTAATTTGCAATGAATTTATCAACTTGATGACCAAACATGTAACGAACAAAATTGTAAATAAAATTAAACAATGCAATTATTTCTCTATCATCGTTGATTTTACTCCTCATATTAGTTACGTCGATGAATTATCGTTTGTTTTGAGATATGTAAACGACGGTACTCCAGTGGAACAATTTTTACACTTTTT
Organism: Aquatica leii; assembly: GCA_035610365.1. Classification (NCBI taxonomy): domain Eukaryota; kingdom Metazoa; phylum Arthropoda; class Insecta; order Coleoptera; family Lampyridae; genus Aquatica; species Aquatica leii. Next base: position 109,743,383 of record CM069432.1, read on the forward strand.
ACCAAAAGTAGGCCATAAATCTGAAAACATGGATTACGCAGTTCTCTGATTTTCAAAATATCGAGTAATATGTCTGGCGCGGATACTGGATTACAAACGCGAATAGTCAAATACAATTTTCTGACCATGTATGTTCCGTGTTTAGCTCATTCTCAGAATTCAGTTGGTTCATGCGCTACTGAGTGTGTTTCTAAAGCTTCAACATTTTTTAATACCATTCAGACCATCTTCACATTTTTTGACGCTTCTACTAACAAGTATTTTTATGCCTCAACTTTAATTTACGTAATTATAATTTTTATTTTTATGATTTTTATTTTTATGATTTTTCCAGATGAAAAATATTTACAAGTAACTTGCAAAATAGCCAAACAGTGCTGAAACGGGCAAATGGCACTAGATGGTCTAGTAAACACGACGCTTGTAAAAGTTTAGCTACATGTTGAGCGGAAGTTATACAATCTTTGAGTAAAATTCGAGACGATATGATTTAGAAGTACTCGGAGTGAAGCAAAAGGTTACATAGACTCAATAAACAATTTCAAATTTGTTTTTATAACAATTTTTTGTAACACGTTATTAAAACGTTTTAATGTGGCAAGTAAATCGTTACAATCCATTACAAGAAATTTAGAAACATTTGTCCACCTATATTACCTTGACAGATATTGTCACCCAATTACAAAATAAAGTGATGTTTAAAGAATTTATAAATACAGCCAAAAAATCCATTACAGAAAAATATAGATTTGATATGAAACGGGCTAAAACTAAATCACTTTTTACCGGGCGAAACACGAAAGAATGAAACAAAACCGCAAAACGAAAAACATAACTTATGTACAAATGTATATTACCCAATACTGGATTGCCTTCACGTTAAACTGAAAAAAAAATTCTACTGAAGAGGCGGAAATATTCGATTTTTTACTACATTTGAAAAATTTTAAAGCAGACATAGTTTTGAAAAGAGAAACAGTTACAAATGCTGTATAAAGATGATTTGGATGATAATTTTCTAACTGAAGTACTACACTACAAAGAGTATGAAGTTTCCAACTTCGAACAGTTTATTGATCAAAAACTGGAGCAAACATTTTCGAATGATAACATAGCTCTTAGAATATTTCTTTCTATGACAGCATGCAACTGCACCGCTAAAAGGTAATCTTTCGCGCTTCAAAGAATAAAAATGTATTTACGAGCTAACTTACTTGAAGAAGCCCATACTGTGTATTGAAAATAGCATCACAAACGAATTAGACTTTGACGATTTGTTAAATGATTTTTTCCAATTAAAAGCTCGAAAAGAACTGCAGTAAATCATTCGTAGTCTTTATGTAATTTATAGTTAGCAAGGTTTCTTCATCCACTTTATTTAACTTTTAATTAATAAATTTAAATTCTTCGTTTAAAGAAGGGCACTAAATGTGAACTTTTTCAGGCAACTGCAATTTATTATAGTAAGTACCAAAACTAATTGATCAAATAAGGTATAAAGTATTCAATTACATATGTAACAAGCAACACTTAAGGTAAGAACTTGCATAGAAAATTTGAGTAATTATTTAAAGTTTCAAAAACATGAACAAAAATGGAACGACTACACAGTCAATAATTAAAATCAATGAATAAGTATAAATAAATGATGATTACAATTAAACATGGAAAACAAACACTATGATATGTAAAATCAAACATTTATTTCAAGGTAACTTGTTATCAAAAATTAATTTAAAATAAAAAATAACCGCGAAAAACACCTAATAAATTTTCGTAATTTTAGAAATTAAATTATTATAAAAACTATTTAAATTATTAGTGTCCATATTAAAATTAATATAATTTTTGTGCACGTTGATAAAAATCATTTCAGTAACTAATATTTTGTTGTAATTATTATCTACATCTAAGTGTACGAAACGTCGCCAGAAAGAAAACACTGAGTAGTTTTTATGCCTCACCTTGAACGAAGAATTTAAATTTGAAGTTTATAGATTGTAACTTGTAAGATTGTACGTAATACAATATTTAAATCAAAGTGTAAATTATTCAACCATAATACTTTTGAACCATTTCTCACTCCCAATTACCCATCCCTTTTTAATGTTAGCCCATTCAAATCACGATCCTTGGATAGTATTAAAAAAAGGGGGTTTCTAAACACTGAGCGTGCCTCAGAGCTCCGAGATGGTTAATTCGCTGCTGTCTATGATTTTATGTTGGTTTAAAAATCAGATCAGTGCAGTCACTTGTATAAACTTACCTGCTTGCCCGGTAATAAAAAACATGAGTCTTATGCTTTATAATTTCAATTTCTATTGAATTTGTTTGGTAAACAAGAGAGCAAAATTTGCACCAACATTTTAATTATAGTTTCTTTAATTAAGATTAGTCATAAACATACTTTTCAACTGGCAAGCATATGGGCGAAAGACAATTTCTTTTATGATTTTAGACTATTAATAAAACGAAGGTTTTTACACGGTGAATTTAGAAATGCTGTTTTGTTAAATTGATAAATAACATTCAAAAACATATTTATTAATGAAAATAATAATAACAACCGAAAGATGGGGATGGTTCAACAATATAGTATATGCTTATGGTACAAATGTTTTATTAAGCAAACGGTTTATTAAATTACACATTGTATTAGGCATATTTTAAATATCAAATCACATTACCGATGTATTAAAATCGTATAATTTATCAAATTAAATCATTTTTTATAAATTACATATCAACTTATATAAAAAAGAAAACTTTGTTTTTTTTAATGTCAACAAAAAACTCAAAGGTTTATAGGATACGATCATTTCAAATCAAAGTTTTTGAACATTTACTGTGTTTACAGTAATTAACGTATTCTACATCAAACGAGTACATCTTGATTGATTGATTGAAGTTATGTCTTTTTAATTTTAGAAGTTTAAATAAAACTTGAATCAAAAGTTTTTTTATGTTATAACAAATGCATAGAATATATGTTCTGTAATGACCAAATAATGGTTCCTTCTTATAGGAGGTAGGGAAAGAAGTAAATGCTTCGGTTTATTGCGACGTTTCGTGTTCTAGATGAACATTTTGTCAGACTCGCTCCACTGAATCATAAAAGTTAATTGCTAAATAAAACAATTAATTAAAACGCTATAATTTTAAACGTCATATCGTGCACTTTGACGAACCAACTTTTACTGATGGTGTTTATCTAGAACACGAAACGTCGCAATAAACTGAAGTAGTTACTTCTTTCTCTGCTTTCTGTACGAAAGAATCATTAATTTGATCATTACAAAACAAAAAGTCATTACCAGGAGGCAAAAAATATATGTTATTGTTTACCCAACTTGCAAGTATGTAAAGTATTATTATTTCAAAAATTTGGTAATTTTATGAAAATAAACTATTTCATATTTTTTTATTTTAATTGTATATTTACATGTTTAATAATACAACTTTTGATTAAACTTGAATTATTTATCGTTCGCTTGCTTAACAGTAACTATAATTACCTATGTGTGTACCAGAAATACTTTTAGATACTAGCTTCTAATTAAATCCATTTAATATATAAAAAAAAATTGTGAAAAAGTTCTAGAGAAGTTAAAATAAAAGAGTAGAAACTAAACCATGAGTATTGAATATATCTTTTAACTAAACGAAAAGTGTAATTTTAGTAAAATTAAATTTTACAATTGTGATTACTATAACAGTAACAGCTGCGATTAAATTATATTTAAGTATTTAAGTGAGACTTATGTTAACTTTTGACAAATAGACACTTAATATAGACCAATAAAAAATCAATGTCATAATGAGTTTTTGTTTACAACGTTTTGCATGATTTTTTTAAATATTTTAAATGTTGTGTAAAATCGTACGTTGAAAATTTAATTTAATAAAAACAAATGTACACAAAAACTAATTAAAAAAATTGATCAAATAGAACTACATCTGAAATTTACTACATTATTTATTAAGAATATATTATTGACGGGTTAATTGTAACAATTATATTTTAATTAATTGTGCCATTATGACAATGGTTCTTAATTAATTAATGAATATAAACAGTAGTTTTGATTGTGATGGTATTTTCTTCTAATTACAAAATTTCTAATAAAACGTTGTTAATAATTATGTTTAAAGTCTATGGCAAATAAATAAAAATCGTATTAATGACAAATAAAATCTATGTATGGTATTGAAAGTATTAATTAAGGTGAGTCACCGTAGTAGGCGTTGAACTACCAACCTCAAAATATTTGTTAAGGTAATTCAATGTTTATGTCATTTATCTATTAACAAAACGTAACCAAAGTTATTTAATCAATCTTAAAAAAAGCATCAGTATACTTTTAATGAAAAACTAAAGAGTAATGATCACACAAAATAATAGATTGTTCTTAATGCACCAGTTTTGTATTTAGTTCATAACACTAAAATAGATCGCATGAATAAAAAACATAACAACTTAAGTAATTTTACGGACGTTAACCAGCAATTACATGTATTTAAGACATGCTTATTGAAATATATTTGAACTTGTGTAATTATTCTTTGTTTTAGTATGCAGTTGTGGCGTGAAATATGTATTTTTAGCGTTTGCCTCAGTCACTAAGTAGCGTGGGGTAATTTATTGGTGACTAATTTGCAAATATAGGCACACCCTTGCTCTCGATTAATATATGCTTACACCTACATGTCTGTTAAATTTGCAAAAATACAGTTACATTGACATTGCCGTAAACTAAAAGGTTTCAGATGCTGTTTCTTTTAATAAATACGTTTAATATGGAAAGAAATAATATACCAACCTTAAAAAAGGCATACATTTTTATTTCTATAACATCAAAAAAGTGCATAGTTATTAATTTAATATATTGTAAAATGTAAGAATTTTGTACAATATAAAATACTATTAAAGGAATTAACTTTTTTTTGAGATGCTTGTAAGCTTGTTTGAACTAATTGTTTGTTTTAGTTTTATACGTTGAGTGTTGTTGTTTATTAAAGTTTTTTAATCAATTACTGCGTTGGCAGACCATCGTTACTTATTTTAGTATTTTGTAATAATTTTTCTTCTATGCACCCAACTAGTTTATAAGGTTCTTGCATACACTAAAATGTCAAATTTTTATAGTTTTTTATAATTATTTAATTGTTCACTATTCACCTTTTTATGATTATGTTCTAATTATGTTGTGTACCTACACACTGTTCCACGAAACACCGCCTATAAAAACACACTAAGTAGTGTTTCTTCTGCTCTCTCCTCAGTTAGAAAGATTTACTACAGTTCTTGAAACGCATCATTAGAAGTTTTAGTAATTTCGTCAAAATATCGTAACTATTGTTATTAATATGTTTAGAACATGTTACGAATCTTACATACATAAAGATTTATTTAAAAAAATAATATATTTGTTTATATAAGTATTTGATAAAGTTTGTTTTTGTTTAAACTAAGATTGGTGAACCCTTAATTTTGTAGGAGTGACTATAAAAACTACTTTATAAGTTTTCTTAGGGCGACGTTTCGTGGAACGGTTGTGTCCGCTTCTTCAAGCCAACTGAATTTATTAAAAAGAAAACAACATAAGTAAAAAGGCAGTTACAATTCGGTGCGGACCATTCTACTATGTATTTGTTTTCCGTAAGTAATCATCTATAATTATCAATCAGCATTTATAATAAGTAGAAGATATATTTGTAGTTCTCGCCGAATTGTAACTGCCTTTTTACTTATGTTGTTTTCTTTTTAATAAATTCAGTTGGCCTGAAGAAGCGGACACAACCGTTCCACGAAACGTCGCCCTAAGAAAACTTATAAAGTAGTTTTTATAGCCACTCCTACAAAATTAAGGGTTTACCAATCTTAGTTTAATTACGCATTAGGAGGTATAAAACGCTTTGCTTAATAATTTAATTCCTTTCGATAACGGCATCTGTGTCCGAACCACCATCGTACACACAAACAACATGGCACAAAACAATCCGAATAATCTACAATCAGGACACATGTAAACTTATCACAAAATTAGAAAATTCTACTAAACAACTAGCTGCATTACACAACCGTATTGTATACCTAAAACGATGCAAAACCAACTACTTAACACCCACACATATACAGCAATATTTATTAGTAGTTTAAAAAATAGTTTAAGTATCACACTTAACAACGTAGATTTCCGAATCCTTACGAACACACTTGACAATAAATATAAAAGAGAATTTACAAAAACCAAAATTATATTAATTAAAAAATTTGAAAAGTTATTTGTAAAACAACGTTATAATTTAAGTGTGTCTAAAGTAGGTTGCATTTACAATTTGACAGATGTGAGCTTACCCGAGGATGTGGCTCAATGCCTGGCGTTAACCCCTAAGTTTATGTTAAACTACTCGAATAATAAGGAACTACCTATTGTCAACCTCATAAAAGACACTGAGGATATACTCAGTTACCATAAAGAAGAAGACCAAGATAGGTTAAGAGGGAAAATAGTTAACGTTATTACGAATTTTACCAACAATAACAACATTAATTTAAATGCGAAAGATTTATTTATTCAAACTTTGATAAAATCCACAAAACGTTTTCGAAAAGCTCATAATCATTTATTGATACTTAAATCTGATAAAGGTAACGCTACGGTTATTATACAAAGAGATGAATACGAGGACAAAATTTATAACTTACTTAACGGTGTAAACACTTATAAAAAAATTAGTATGGATCCGACAACTAAATTTCAATATAAAAATAATCAACTAACTAAAAAATTGTTTAATAATGGACACATTGATTTAATGACATATAAAAAATTAGTCACTTATACTAGCATACCTCCTTAACTTTATGGTTTAATTAAAATACATAAAGACGACTATCCAGTTAGACCTATTGTATCGTGCATAGGTGCACCAAGTTATTTTTTATCTAAGTTCATTACAACTATTGGTAATAACATCTCTTACTTATTTAAGTTTAAATATTTCTAACTCTTACGAACTAGTTGATAAAATTAATAACAGTATCATTCCATCTAATCACATTATAGTCTCTTTTGATGTTACATCATTGTTTACTAACATCACTAAAAAGCTCGTTTTAAAATTAATACATAAATATTGGATAAGAGTCATACCACTATTGAGTTGTCAGACTTTACTGACATTATTAATTTCTTGTTTGACTCTAGTTATTTTATATTTAAAGATGTTATTTATTTACAAAAATCTAGCACTGCAATGGGTAACCCAGCATCCCTAGTTCTAGCTAGTTTGGTTATGCATGATTTACTTGAGTATGTATTAAGTAAACTTTCATTTCATCCCATATTTTTGTTATGTTATGTGGACGATGTCATTACTGGCATTCCTGAACATGAGGTTTTAAACACTTTGAATGTTTTTAACAGTTACGATTCACATCTACGTTTTACTCATGAAATTGAAATTGAAGGCTCTCTACCGTTTTTAGATATTAGGATAATTAAGCATGACAACACGTTAATAACCGATTGGTTTACTAAACCGATAGCCTCCAATCGTACTATAAACTACTTTTCAAAACATGCTTACTATCAAAAAATAAACATTATTAAGTCTATTAAAAACAAAATAATAAGATTAAGTAATTCTAAATTCCATATAAAAAATCTTAATATACTTAAAAATTTACTCAAAAACAACAATTATCCTAATAACCTGATTAATAGAATTTTGTTTCACACTAACATCAGCAACGGTACTCCATCACCATCTATTCAAAATAATTCGATATGTAAATTTTTTAAAATCATTAACGTTCCTGGTCTTACCAAGAAACTGATTTCTATTTTAACAACATCAGACCTTAAAATAGCAACTTATAATAACAATACTATTTACAACAATATTTATTCCAACATTAAAGATAAGACCAAGTTATTAGACAAACATAATGTTGTATATAAAATCGACTGTATGCATTGTAATAAATGTTATATTGGTCAAACAAAACAAAAAACTATTAACAGAATTAAGAACCACCAATATGATTGTAAAAATAAAAAAGCAGAATCAGCTCTTGCTCTCCACCATATTAATTTACACCATAATTTTGATAATCCTTCAATACTAGATGTAGAACCTAAATTTTATAAAAGATTAGTTGCAAAAATGATATTTATTACACAACATAAGAATAATGTTAATTTCAACACTGATACTAACAACCTTAGTACAGTTTATAATGACCTTATCTCTAAAATTTCTTAGACCTTGAGTATGTTTTGGGTTATCTTTTCATTGCTCATATTTTATATCACACGACCATTAAATTGTTTGTTAGTTATTTAGTTTGTAGTGGTTTCGTGTATTTTTGCTTTAATTGTTTGTTGTTATTTATTAATTTTATATTAATGACGTTGTTTGTGGACCATTCTACTATGTATTTGTTTTCCGTAAGTTGTTACCTAATAAAGTTTTGTTAATGATTCGGATTCTAGAAGGGATCGAGGTAGCCACAATAAATTAAAACAAACGCGTTGGAAACCACTAAATAAAAATAAAATCAAATCAGACAAAAAAATATGTTTAATCAGCATAGTAATAATTAAAGTAAAAATTAAATTGATTGGTAAAATAAAAACTTATTTCGTTGAACTATGTCCTGTACATAAGAAGGAGTAAGAGACGCAAGAACAAAGATACCTGTGAGTGACGATTACACGTGAACTTGTAAGCAGCGAATTCCCGTATTCACACCGTATTCACGCAACATTCAAATAAATCGCAACTTACCCAGTTAAATTCTTCCAATAAAAGTTAAAAGCAAAAAAAAGCAAGGCTTGCGCTTCCCGTCTTTAATGTACAAAACCACAGATCTTTGGTAACCATTAATAATAACATCGATAAACGAATCCAATACTGCTATGATGACCCTTGACCCAATGTCAGATAATCATAAATACATGTACGTATATGGATAGGTGTAAATCCAAAGGTAATTATGAACCCTAATCTAAAGATATTCTATTTACAGGAAATTTTAGAAACGCTGAACTTACCGTGATAAACGGGTTCTTAGGTAAACAAAAACTTGCGATTTGTGCAAATTAAAATAATGAAAAGACGGGACAAGTAATCCGGCTAAGCCGTAGCGTGTATCTATTCTTAATTTTACCGAAGAAACATTAAAAATTATGTACAGTGGCACAAATCCGCAAACGATATAATTTTAACACTTGACCGACCGGTCATTTTTTCGCCGCGTGCGCCGTGACGACGGGTTGTTTTGCGAAAATTTCGCACAACATAGTTAAAATTTAAAAAACCATAACTTTTGAATTAAATGGAATTAAAAAACGAAACTTGATTAAATATAGTGTTTTTTTAAAGTTTTAATGCATTTCTCATAACAAACAATAAACAAACGATTTCAATTTTTGATGTCCGTAGCATGAGGGTAAACACTGTGAAACGTAGAAAAAAATTTTTTTTCGGTCTTTTATGGGTTAAGAGTTTTATTTCAAGCGCTAATGCAATTAAAAAATAATTTACCATCGTGTTTTAATACTTCTTCCTCTTGATACAAAGAGCTCTTTGATTGTGACTATGATTGTGACTAACGGTCGATCTTGTCGCGACAATAAAAATATTTTAACCTTGGAATAATTTTTTTCTTGTAGTACAATCCTTCATTCATAGATGGAAGCATAAAACGATTTATATTTGTCGGTAGATATTACTGAACCCGTCGTTAAACGTCAGAAGTCAAAACAGGTAGTCCCTACCGTTGCCGTCGGTTACCATCAGCTGACAAAGCGGGTAGATACTACTCGGCCCGTCGGTTAAGTGTTAATAAAGAATAGTTGCCCCAATATTAAAATTTAAGGAACCAGCTGTACTCGCGTCACCGTTCTTCCCTCAAACACCTGGATTTCCCAAAATTTCCTTTCGAACCAACTTATCGCCAAAAGCAACTCGCGCAATTTCCGAAATTTTACGAATAATGAACTTAAAAATGCGGTATAACTAAAACTAATTTTTATACGTAACAAAGTAATCATCTATAATTATCAACCAGCATTTATAATAAGTAGAAGATATATTTGTAGTTCTCACCGAATTGTAACTGCCTTTTTACTTATGTTAGTTTCTTTCTAATAAATTCAGTTGGCCTGAAAAAGTGGACACAACCGTTCCACGAAACGTCGCCCTAAGAAAACTTATAAAGTAGTTTTTATAGCCACTCCTACAAAATTAAGGGTTTACCAATCTTAGTTTAATCGCGCATTAGAAGGTATAAAACGCTTTTCTTTGTTTTTGTTCTAAAAACGAATGTATAATATGCAAAAACCATTGTGACTCAGCATTCAAATAAAACCACTATACCGATTTCTATAGTATTTAGTATAGTCGAACATGTATTAATAATTTATCTGTCAAAATGCTCTGAAATTCAATTAACGGTATGGCAATTACATTTTGTTTCCGTAATGTATATTTAGAATTAATTTTATGCAACAACAAGTTTTCTTTAAATTAGTTACATTTTCCAAATATTTTTAATTTGTTAGGTTCTAATTATTTTGATTTTGCCTATAGTTAATCAACGAATAGACACAATGTACGCACACATCAGTTAGAACATTGGCAAACACAATTACTAGCACGGTTTTAATTAAATCACGACACGAAACGAATAGTGCAACCTTAACCCCGTTATAAAAATAAATCAATATACAAAAGTAACTTTTTGTTCATCCAAATACGACAATAAAAATATATAAAGCCATTGTTAAAAAGGAAATTCACGAAAACTGCGTATTGTATTAGTTCATTGAGCGTAAGATTCTGAAAAAGTTTTATCAGATATCGGTTTTTATTTTCATTGTAAGAAGTAGCTCGTAAAATGGTCTTGTCAAGTCAAACATTATTTTTTATTTTGCGTATTGCATTAAAAAATACATTGTCATGCAATTATTTTCCATTTCCAGTTTACATTAATATTTACATAACATTTTTTGGTATTAAAATTAGGTTTTTCTAATTTTAGTTGTCGATTGCTGATACGATTAACATACTCATTAAACTAATTTTTTAGTTTTAAAAATGTAAATACAAAATAAATTTTTTAGTTAATTAAATTTTTTTAAATTGTAAATAAAAACGTGTGTCATCAAAAACTAATTAATTAAACCATAAACAGTTATTTATGTAACAGTTTTTTCTTTAACATGAAAGTCAACATAAAAAAAATTAAATTAGAATATTTTAAAATCTTGTGCGAACAATGTCTCCGCATTCTACAGTAATGTTATTAGCAAATAACTACTTTTAATTACCATTTGAAATTTTGATAGTTGAAGAAGTACTTGAAATATATAGACTTAGCACTGTACATTTAGGCCGCTGCCGCTGCAGTATACATTATTTGTTTTTATTTCTTAGCCAAACTTTCTGCTAAATCTTTATTGCAAGACTTAATTTATGAAAACATTACATACAAGTAGACACTGTAGTAAAAAGTACACTTGAATTTTTTTGGCCCTGGTAGTAAAAATATTGTGCCATTTCATGTATATGTTAACTCAAAAAAAAAGCTGGTAAGATTCTGAAAAGTTTTTGAAGGATCGCAAAAGCTTTGATAATTTCCTAATTACGACATTTATTGTATAACTATTGACAGCCGTGTTTTTCAATACAGCTTGAAAAACGGATGTTTTCCTGTTATTTAGTACAAGTTGAGACTCGTCTAAAGTAGACCGTACGATATTGGTGCATGCGCAATATATATTACGGGCAAGTGGCTATGGGTTAATAAGCAAGTAACTCAATTAGTTGGCGCTTGACAGTTGACAGTGCGTGTTGTTGTTTACTGTTGTACTACTTTCAACTGTTGCTGTTAGTATTTGTATTTCGGGGTTGTTGCTCTCATTAAAATCGTCTTTAATAATAGTGTCGTCACGTAAAAGTAAGACACGAAGTTATGATGACAAACAATGAGTAATGTTTGGTGGTGGTAAAAAAAGTCATTGCGTTCTGCTTATTTACGAAAATGTTATGAAATTTTATCAAAATGTCCGCAATAATTTGAAACCGAAGTTTCTAAAGAGCAACTGTAGGGGAAACATCGGTGATTGTTGCAGAAGAATTAACACAGATATGACCGTAAGCTTCTATTCCTGCACTACCTTATGATCGCATTCATCCAATGTTACGAAACTATTGAAATACGTGCAAAAATATTGAGAATAGTTTTAAAAATAGAAAGGAAAGTGCTTTGTTTCGGGAGAAACTTTGACAAATTGTAAAAAAAGCACGAACAACACTTTATGTTTTGCAAGTGTGATAAAACTAAAAAGTTTTTGTTTCTGATCAAAAAACTGTTAGCAAAATGACAATCGGTTCTCTTGATATTATTGCAACGAAAAACTACAAACTACTCAGAATAGAAAAGAAAAATAACTAAAGCAAATCAAAACACATAAAATGGAGTATGATGCTTCTAACAGACAAAAAGTTTGTACCAAGTGAGAAATTGAAACCAGTTTGTCTGACAAAAGTTTGATTTTATGGTACATTTATATATATTTAAAAATTTACTAGCAAAATCACGGCGATGTCGATGTTAAATCAAAAGCTGCAGCATCCATTTTTAACGCTTTAGTTTTAGAACCTTAAACTACCATCATCATCAACGGCTCACTATAGAACTGAGTGTCATCCGGTTCTGCTGCAGCAATTGCAAATGCTGTCTTATTAGTTCAGAATTTTTTTTAAAAGTAATCGACAAAAATAAGATAAGGACAGAGATAAACAAAATTACGCTTATATCGGAACCAGAGATCACATATATGGGGCATGTATCACCAAATACTACTACAGCAGTAAATCTTTTTGGTGCTATTTTAAATTTTATTCAAAGTAGCAACATCAGTATTAAAAATTTGGATGGGACGGCAATCAATACGAGACCCAATAGACTGCTAGAAAATTCCCTAAAAAAACTGTTGCAGTTGTTGGTTTGCTAACTACATGCTAATCAATGATCACTTTGGCATTTATTGCAGCACATCGATGGTCACACTACAAGACCACAAAGTTTTTTGGAACCAATAGGAAAGTTACTGTTTGAATGCAAAAAAAATGCCAGTTGTTAATTACCAAGCTATTCAAGGACAGAAGCCCAGTTTTGTGAATCCATCGGAACACCAACCAGTGTTATTTGCTACAAATGCGGTTATCAGCGGTCATTGTCCAGTAGAACTTTAATTAAATATTTTTGGCAAATTAGCCCATTCGCAACAGCCAATCCCATTTTTAGACTATACTTCAACGGAAAATTTAAGTGAAAATTTAAAAATATTGGCAAAGTACGTCATCTAGGTTTATGTTCAAACACCGTTTAAAATTAAAGCATCACTCTTTTGTAAAGATGGTTCTAGACATCTTTTCGCACTACTTAAGAATTTTCGGTATTTGTCGGAAGATCTACGGAATATTGTTCATCCAGTTATACAAAGAAATGCCACACTTTGCTAAAATATATTGTTAATGGTGATTACTGATGACAGAAAGCATATTCGTGAGCTGGGGTAATAATCTAAAATATATGTTGCAGTTGAAAATGTCAAAAATAAAATTGTATTATAAATTAAATCGGCAAGTTTATCAAAAACTAGCTTTACATACAGAATGTCATGTTTTTATATCCATTGGGTCTTTAAACCAAACAATAATCTAACACCAGTATTAGCAAACAAACTACTTGTTGTGCAAGTGAAAATGTAATTGATAATAATTATTATTTTGATAATACTGATTCTCATTCTAATTTTAAACTGTGCCGAAAGTTTTAAAGAATCTAAGAATGTTAATTGATGAAAGTAGTTATGGCATTGATCCTTGTCAGTTAACTGAATGAGAAGTTATTACTAATGTACCACATGTCCACTTAAATTCATTCTTACGCTTTTTGAAACTAACGGTTTCAATGTCCAATGCAGATAAACCCCTACAAAACGCTGGCATGCTTGACAATGAGCTGAGGTAAGTTTTGGACTAATTACAAGTGCTTTAAAGGTCAAGTTATTTTTTTGTAGTCTTCTTCTTGCTGCCCACTGACTAATAGCTATTCCTCTTATTTCATGGAACTGTTGTTGCAGTTGAATTGCATTAAAGCGACGATTTCTTAATGTTGTTTTTGTTTGTTTCAGGCTTAAATAATCTAGCTTTCTTATGACGTTGGCACCCTTTTCGAACCGCTGCGCGTGTCATATTTAGTTGTCTATCAACAGCTCGCTGGCTAAGTGTATTTTCAATTAAAGCAATTACTTGGGCGGCTTTTTGCAGTGTAGTATCCATTAAACTAACACACTTGAAAACTAATCGCTTTATGAAAAACAAATAATGTGCAAGTTTCAATTGCAAAAGCAATATTATTAATCTTAGACAAATTTGTTGTTTTTGTTATAAAAATTACATAAATACGTTTCATTTGTTTAGCGATTGCTATGCATACAAACAATAAGCATTTTTAATAAACTTAAACTCATATTGAAACATGTTAAATTGCCTTTCAAATAGCAGATTTTATGTTTTGATATGATGAATAGTTTCCAGAAACATTATTGTTAAAGTCAAATGTTTATAGTGGGCCGATTTCCATGCACACAAGTGTATTAAGCAAAAAACTTTTTCTCACAGCAATGAAAGTAAACATTGTAATGAATCTATTTCTAATGACTCAGAATATTAGTTACCGTATAGAAAACTTCCAAAGTTCCAAAAATTTTACATTAAAATAAACGTAAGCATATAATATTTTTTTTAGTTTTTTACAACAAATCTTGCAATTCGTCACAATTGAGAATGCAAGTTGCAAGTAATTTGGGACCGTTATTAAATACACGGTGTATTTTAAACTGACAATGAATGGTGAAACATCAGTAGCATTTCTATTACTACACGGAGAGAAATATCATGCTGAATTTAATCATTACAATTTCATATTTAAAGCATTTGCTTTTTTTCTTAAATTGATTCACATTCAAATAAAATTAGACTTACATGTTCTAAAACTTAAAGTAAATTTCTTATTGCAATCCAAACATGATTTTATTAAGTCATTCATAATTATAATGATACAAGGAAAAAGTTTTTGTTAAAATTAAGACGACAAATTGATCAAATTCAACCAATTCTTATAAGAAATCATATCAACGATTAGAGTACGTAATAAATTACTACGAAACCACAAGTAGGCGTTTCAAGTAAGCATTATGTTATCATTGGTTTCACGTTGGTCTATAATAAGGTATCAGCAATTTAATTTAAGTTAAGGTTTGCAACATATGCTGAACTCTTTGCTAAAGCTGTGGGAAAGATAAATGAACGTGTAACGTGACTCCGACAGTCTTTTGTTTGGAACTATACAACATGGATCACTTTATAGTGAATTGCTTGCAGATATAACCTATAACTCACTACATTAATTAGTGAATGATTGGAAACTATCAGAAACTTAGCAGTAAGTATTGACTCTGATTTTGAATATTGTTCACTTTCGTTATATATTAGAATTATGTCGCAAAGCTTGCACATTTTTTGGCATGTATGACTTAGTTTTTTGCAATGAAATGAAATTATCGTGCATTTGCTTTTCTTTTAGAAAAGAAATTGACGTTACATCCCTTGTGTGCCTAACGGAAAATGATTTGGACATATTTAAAGAAGGTGAACTTGGGTTCATTGTAAAGTTTAGAAGTTAGACAATCCTTTGACAGAAAAAAATAACTTTCCAAAAGTTACAAGAAGATTATCTAACTCGGATGGTGTAGATTTGACTTATATTCTAAGTGTAACATACTATTGATGCCGATGCGTGTACATATTGGTGTCAAGGACAGTATTATTTGGATCGGTAATATTACCAATAATTATAAATTTTAATGTAATCTAGGATTAAACCATAAATTGTAGTGATGATAAAAATATAACATATTTATTTTGAATTTAGCAAATAAATACGTTTAAACTATGTGTAAATTTACTCAAATCATTCATACCCTGAAGCTGCACAAAAGCAAACATTATGACACTGCGTGCTTAAATTAATACAAAGTGTTATTACTATTAAACCTACTTATGGTAAAACCCAACAATAAACATCGATAAGAAAAATTAGTACTTCTCATAACTATGGTTCTTCTCTACGATCACATTAAGCAACCTTAATGATAAAAAAAACGTTGTTTTCTTAAATTGATATATTATAAACTCTATACAATTCTTTTTCAAAATATTTGTTGTGATAAAATAAGTTTTATTTAAGCGTACATCGGCTTGACTCAAAATCAACAGCCTATTTGCATGAAATATAGCTGTTTTTGCTTTATTATAGTAAACTTTTCTCTCCGTGTACACACTGTACTCAGTTTAATTTTATTTTTAATATTAATTATAGACTGAAATCACTATTATTTTATTTATTTATATACCAATTATAGAAATGTCCATAATTTTTGGCACAATTTCCATTGTTGAACATCAATTTGTAAACATTCTTATATAAACTCTTACTGCTTTGTTACAACACTTCTTTTTGTAAGTATACAAAAAATGAAGTGATATTGGACACAACCGCAAGTTCCAGCTTCGTTTCATCTGAGCGTTTCATAGTTTCGTTACAAAAACTAAATTTTTCAAGAAACCTCCTAAATTAAAACTTGGTATTCTTAAGTTTAAACAATAATAAGAAAACATTAATTTATCTAGAGATATTTTCTAGTTTTCACTGAAAAATTAAATATTAGCCCGTTAAACATAATTGAACATTCAACTACAAACCATTTTATTTATTTTCTTTTTGTTCATTGTTTGTATTTATCGATAAACTAATTCCTAGATGAAACAGAGGCACCAACCAACGGTTCACCAATAGCAATTCATACAATTTCAAATATTTCAGTAAATGAAAGTTATGTTAAAAGTAGGTGTATTACAATTTGAAATAAGTATTTTCTTTTACAAATTTTGTTTTAAATGTGTTTGAAAAAATGTTGCACAAACAAGATGTTATTTAGGGAATTCTTTCGGAGTTAGTAAAAGAGGTACAAGAACTGAAAAAAACTAAAAAAAAACAGTTAAATGCGCTTCAATAAAAGAACCTAATAAAGACAAATCAAATAAAGCGGTAATATTTTATTAACTTTAAGTATTTATGTTTTGAGTCATTATATACATAAGGTAATCGACTTGAATAAGATAGATGAGTTTACATTGCATCGTACAAATTTCTATATCGTCTTGCTAAGCAATTAATAACAAACCAATTTGCGTCAACATTTAGTTGGTTACGTGAAAAACAAAAGAAACCACTGTAAGATACAATAATTATAAGCAAATTATTAGAGAGTAGAGACATCTGATAGACTGTTACTTACAATATTTTATTTTAGAATGCACACTAAAAATGTTTCCAGAATTAACGGTTAAGCAATTTGAATTGGGTACTATTAAATGGTCTAACAGATCCAAAGAAGAAAAAATATAGATCTACACGAAATGATTTCTTATAGTATTTTGTGTATAATTTTTTCTCTAATACTTGATTTTTAAACTAAATGGTTTGTTAATACAACTTTAATTTTAAACATAAATATATTCAAGCAGTCTAGTATTTGTTGATATTATTTAAAGTACGCCTCATGTTCATACATGAAAGTTTATCTATGTAGCTACAGTAGATGCCTTGATCTGTTACAAATGTGTTTATTTAGGACTTACATAAAACGTACATTAAATTTTAAGTAGACGTTCAATAGACATTAAATAGTCCGTACATGCACATCTTATAGATATCAAATGGATATTTATATGGACTAGTATTAGCGGCGCGAGAAATGATTGGCGTTTCTAATTTTACGTGAGATGAATTCTAATAGTTAGGTTTATAATAGAGCACTTTTAATTATGTAACCGGTTTTTCTAATAGTTGAAATTTTTAATAGAAAGGTTTCAAACTTGACTTTTACTCACGTCGATGAATATTTTTGCCATAAAAAACTGCATTACGTCTTAAAATACTTATCAGTTCTGCATACGACAAAAGTACTTTAATTACTTTCATATAATGACAAATTAGACAATTAGAAAATAAATGAATACTACTAATTTCAGAAAAACTACTGGTAATTGCGTTTTCCACCAATTTGTTAGTTTACCTAACGTACTTGAAATTACTGTGCAACGTCTAATTGAATACAGTTGAAATTTTAAAAATAGTATTGCTACTGTAACGGTTAATAAAATAAACTACAGCGTATACTGTATTTAGTATAATCGGTGTCATTATAATGAAATCTAATATTACTCGGATTTCATTAAAATAAATGTTTAGTCAGTGTTATTTTCGTGACTAAACAGAGAACTAAAATTTAGTAATTAAACGCTGTTAATAACGTCTAAAAATAAATGGTTATTTAATATCGCATCTTGTTTACGTGCAAAGAGTATTCGGCATACTGTAAACACACATAAACATAATTGTAAAAATATTTAATATATAAGTATTAAACATTTAAATACAATGAAAGAGTAGAACAAAGAACGGTAATGCACAAGAATGGGATGTACTATTAAAATAAAATACATATATGACTTACTTGTATCTGTGACAGTTTTGATGCCATTGTTGAACACGTATTTTTCTTCTCGATGTTAAGTATCACAGCATTTTCGTTTCAAGTCAATCTGAAAAGAGTAAATGTAATTAACAGGAGTCTATAAGAGTTCTTTAACTTGAGTATAACTATTTATATTTGTTATTGTTATATTTAGATGTTCATATTTTAAGTGACTGTAGGTACAACATTCAATTACTAAGCTTTTATTGCGGTACTCAACGGTTAAGACGACTAAACTTTATTTAAAACACATGTAGATAATTAACAATTGTAATATAAATAGAACACCAAAATTAATGCAATCATAATTTAGGTTATGCAGTAATTATCGTTAGATTTAATCGTTTATTCAATAACAACCAATGTTTTTGTTTGTATTATGCGTATTTGGCTACTAAAATAGTATAGAAAAGTATAGTTCATTATATGAGGCAGTAGGGTGACTTTTGTAGGGCAGGGTGAACGACATCGACGATGTCACGAACAGACACGATATAGGGATTAAAGAAAAAAAATCTATACTTGTGCACATTATTTTTTATTTGGTATTCACATTTTACGTGTTTTTCATATAAAGATAAACTTTATGGTCTCATACAAAAATTTAGATATTTATGTATAAATTAAATTTTTTAGTTATTTTTTAAAACGCTAAAGAAATAAAATATGTTTATTAAAATCTCCATTTAATTTACATAATGTATATGAAATGCAAATATTATTGTAACAATACCCTTTTTTACAAAAATAAATATATAACATTCTAATGCGGGTACAGTCATGTACTTATTATGCAAATAGTGTATAGAAATAAAAGTATTATACGTTGTTAATACATTTTTTAATTTTTGTTGTATTCATTAAGTGTATGTATACATAAGAAAAGTTAGTAGTTCTATCACGTCATGCATTTAATGTCATCAAAAGCAATATTTTCTAAATTTCTTACGTTTAATAAACCAAAAATTATACAAACATTTAATTTTTTGATAAATTTTAAAATAAGCAAATATGTACTTATTTTAAAACACACAGTACCTAAGTTAACGTGAACTAAATAATAGCAATGCTATAACGTAAAATCTAAAAAATTGGAAAATAATTTTAATGTTAATATTAACATTACAACTTACAACACCAGTTTTTACATGATTTATAACTGTTGGAGAACATTACTCTTAGTCACAACTTAATATTGGTAATGTGTTACCTGCGTTTGAATTTCGTTGTGAAAGACACCGAAAGTTTTCTTTTTTTTTGTGTGTTTCGATTTATTAATTTAGTATTAGCATCAAGAACGTTTTGTTTATTGTTTGTGTGGTTTGAGTTTAATGATATTTCAAGTTGTTTTCAATCATTATTGAAATTTTCTTTTAAATGCATACAGATCCGTAGTTTTGTTTTTGATTTAGTACTTTATTTAGTTATCTTCGTAGAATACCAATTCAATATAATTTACGACTTCCTTTGTGGAATGTAAGTTGATACATTTTTCTTGGTAATTACACTTTGATTAAGCCACCTGCAGTAATGCAAGTCTCAGCGTTCTTGTGTGAACCAAAGTCTACGTGCGAAAACGCATGCGACTAATTATAATTTTCATCTTTGTTTTTCTCGTTTGTTCAATGTTCTTTCTTTTACCACAATTTTACTGCGCACATGTAAGTAATTAAGTAGGGGATAGGAGGTCTTTAAAAAGTTTGATTTTTTTGAATCATTCGATTCGATTCGATTCATTCGATTTGATTCGATCGTGGGTCGTAATGACAAATACCGGTTACCGTAAGATGTAGAGAGATATAGGGTAATTTACCCTCTGACGTTATGTAGAACCGCGGAAGTTAGGCAGAAATCGTGAAAATTAAGGTGGTGGAGAAAAATGTTAATTTTCTTCAAATTTCGTATAGTACGGCTTGTGTAAAATTCGTGATTTCTGAAACATAAACTGTTACGTTTGTGGGGTTTAATGTTGTGGTGGTATGTGATTAAATCCTAAATTCGCCTTTGGCGGTTATAAAATTAAATTGTGAGATATATCTTCCGTCGTTGTTCTATTGTTTGGGAAGCAGCCGAAGTCCATCCAAGGTGTTAGCTTTCAAAACCACTGGGAACCAAAGTTCAAACGGTGTCACCAATTAAGAATTAAGGTATTTATCGATTTTGTTGTTTGTTCGTGCAGTGACCCGCGATTAAAAATGCAGTAAAAGCTTTCAATTTTGAGTCAATTGAAATTACGACTAACGTTGAATTTAATTCTTTCAATGAACACGTATAGTGTTTGCGCGAAATTAAAATCAATTAACTTTGTTTTGTTGCGTTTGAGAAATAATTCGTATTTCGAATATATGATAATGTAACGACTTATAAACTATATTTTGTTTAGTTCGAATTAAAGTTCGGACATATTTATGTTATAAACTGTATTTTTTTTTGTGTTATTTAATTTGTTTGTTATAAATATGCGGTCAAGATCTTGAGATTTAATTATATTTGAAAACGCTATTGTAGTAGCATTTCTTTTTATAAATTTTAATGTAATGTTTTGTGTGTAAATTGTTCATTCTTGTTTGCTTAAGATTATTTCATTTCTTTTATTCAAATTTATTTGATATCAATTAGTACTTGTTATTTTATTTTGTTTTTGTTTTAAATATTCAATCAATAAATGTTAAATTGTTAAATGTAAAGAGCTTTTATTCATTTAGCCGCCGCATACGTAAATTTTGTTTAAGTGTTTTTCAGAATTGTTATAACCCAAGGTAAGTTCTGGGGTTGTAACCAACCGGATGAGCTTTCAGGTAATCAGGGTTTGAAAGCTACCCTTATAGAAATCCTTGATTGGCGCCCTTACCGATTATTTGACTATTTTACCGTTCTAGTTCCATTTTTACGACGATCGCGTTTCCAATTTTTCACGGAATTTTAAATAAAACCCACCCTTTCTCCATTGAGCTAGTGGCACAACCCCCGTTTATGTTACTACATTGCAGGCAGTGACTTTGTGTTAATTTTGGCATGTAACATAAATAATTTGGCGTCTCCAGCGTGTGGCCTTTTTTCGAATTTTAGTTTGCCTGTTAAGTTTCGTGATTTTTGGAAGATTTTACCGTTTTGTAATTTCATTTTAAAATGGGTTACAAATTGATTGTTGATCGTTTATCGCATAACGAATTACGTTATGAAATTTTGATTAGAGGTGGTGATGCATCTTTAGGTGTTGTCGTATTACGAGGTTTACTCAAGAATTTTCTTATTGAAGAAGCTACCGGAAAATTATCTCGTCCCGTGTATCCTTTCGATTTTAATGCAGATAAATTAGCGATTCGTGAAGGTATCGATGAGCTTAGAAAGTTAATAGATTCATTGAAAATTACTCCGACTACAAAAATTTCTTCTACTATTGAAACCAAAATTAAATATTTGTTAAAACGTATTGGCAATTCAATTCCTATTCAAGGTGACGATTCACAAGTTAAAGATGAGTTTTTAAAAGACTTAGTTGTTTTAATTTCGCAGTACGAACTTTTGGATAAGCAAATTGTTGTTTCAAATCCGTCTACTTCCGCCGATGAAGTCATCGAACCTGTCGTTTAACCTTCTGTAGTTGATAACGCTTTACCGACGTCTTCTGCTGTTAGTCAAAATTTTATTAGTCATGTTAAGAGTGTTTCAGTTTCGAAATGGAACTTAAAGTTTTCTGGTGATGCAAAGTCAATTTCATTGAATGCATTTTTAGAACGAGTTGCCGAACTTCAATTATCGCGTAACGTTTCAAGCCATCAGTTATTTTTGGAGTGTACTGATCTTTTTACAGGTCATGCATTGATTTTCGTTAGATCTATTCGTAATTCAGTTAATTCTTGGGAAGTTTTAGTTAAGTTTTTACGCGAACAATTCCAGCCTACCGATTATGACGAACGTCTCATTGAAGAAATTAAGCGTCGCACTCAAGCTAATGATGAGCCTATGGGTATTTACGTTGCAATTATTCGCAACATGTTTTCACGTCTCGATGAGCCTTTTTCTGAAGAAAAGCAGTTAAAGATTTTATTAAGAAATATTCCTCCCGTTTATCAAACTCAGCTTGGTTTGTCGTCAGTTACTTCAATTGAGGAGTTAATTAAATTTGGTCGTATTATCGAGGACCGCATGCAAGCTATTGAAGCTTACACGCCTCCGTCTCGTAGAAAGCAGGACATGGAGCCTGATCTCGCTTATGTAACATCTCAAGTTAAGGACATTGCAGTTTCTCGTTCTTCAAATAACGTTAGTAGTGGTGAAAAATCTACACCACCTGTTAGACAACATTTACGATTACCGTCTTCTAATATCGCACCTTCTTCACGAAGGTTAGCTATCGTTAATGCGCCTGCTTCTTCTAATCGAAGTAGTCCGCAATTGTGTTGGAATTGCAGGAAGCCTAACCATCGAGCTGCTTCTTGCAAAGAACCTAAGAAAGGTTTATTTTGTTATCGTTGTGGAAAATCTAACGTTACGGTCCGCACTTGTTCTAAGTGTTCGGGAAACGAGTAAAGGACGTACTAAGAAGCCGTTTAGTGACGTCAGAGGTTAAAGTTAAATCGGCTGTCTATTTTAATAGTTTACATTCTTCGAAGAAAAAGAGTTTTGTTAAGAATAAAGTCGTGTTAGATTATGTTTTAGAGTCTGCTGAGTCTGACGAAAGACCTTTTGTCTATGTTAAAGTTTTTGGTCACGAAATTTTGAGTTTATTAGATAGTGGCGCTTCTCGCACTATTGTTGGTTCTAAGGGTTGGGAAATTTTTAGTCAGTTAGGTTTGAAGTTAAATAAGTCAGTTAAAGTTAATTGTATTGTAGCTAATGGTAAATCAGTACAAAGTTTAGGTTCACTTCTCGTCCCAATCGAAATTAAAGGAAAAATTGTTGTTTTAGAAGTCTTAGTTGTTCCTGACGTTCCGCATAATTTAATTTTAGGCGTTGATTTTTGGAAACAAGCAGGTATCGTTCCTGATCTTAGAAAAGGTGAGTGGCGTTTCGAAAATATGGACACCATTTCACAATTGGAAGATAAAGATTCAGTTATTCAGTCTCGTCTCGATCTTTCTTCAGAACAGCTTAATCAGTTAGACAGTTTAGTTAGTAATCATTTTTCTTCTTCGAATGAAAATTTTGGATGCACCAACTTGATCGAACATCAGATCAAGACTACTTCCGAACCAATTAAGCAACGTTATTACCGAGTTTCGCCGTTTATCCAGAAACAAATCGATCTGGAGTTAGAGAAAATGTTAAAGTTAGGCGTTGTAGAAAAATCAAACAGCGCTTGGTCAAGCCCGATCTTATTGGTGAAGAAGAAGGACAACTCTTATCGTTTTTGCGTGGACTTTAGAAAAGTCAACAAAGTTACCGAAAAGGACGCTTATCCTTTACCTTACGTTTCGTCTATTTTGGATCGTCTTCGTGACGCTAAGTTTATTACATCTCTCGACATTAAGTCCGCTTATTGGCAGATTCCTTTAAGCGAAGAGTCTAAGCAGTATACCGCTTTTACAGTTCCGAACCGTGGGTTATTCCAATTCACGCGCTTACCGTTTGGTTTAGCTAACGCACCAGCTTCTTGGCAGAGGTTGATTGATCGAGTTTTAGGTCCCGAATTAGAACCTTACGTTTTTGTTTATTTAGATGACGTCATTATTTGCGCTCCTTCCTTCGAGAAACACATGGAAGTGTTAACTGAAGTTCTTCGTCGCCTTAGAGAGGCGAATTTGATGCTAAGTAAAGACAAATGTCATTTTTGTAAACCTGAACTTAAGTATCTTGGTTTTATCGTAAATTCTACTGGTTTGTCGGTTGACCCGGAAAAGGTCGATGCAATTTTGCGTATTCCAGTTCCCACTGGTGTCGCTGAAGTTAGAAGAATTATAGGCATGGCCTCGTGGTATCGCCGATTTGTACCAAATTTTTCGACAATTATCGCTCCATTGACGTCTCTGTTAAAGAAGAATTCCAGCTTTAATTGGACTAGTGATTGTGATGAAGCCTTTCAGATTATTAAGAATTGTTTAATTTCCGCACCTATTTTGTCTTGCCTTGATTTCAATGTTCCGTTTACAGTTCAAACTGACGCTTCTGATTTTGGTCTTGGTTCAGTTCTTACACAGTTTATCGACGGTGAAGAACGTGTTATTTGTTATAATAGTAGGTCGCTCACAAAGTGTGAACGCAAGTATTCTACTACCGAAAAGGAATGTTTGGCTGTCCTTTGGTCTATTGAAAAATTACGCCCTTATCTTGAAGGAACAACTTTCACTGTAGTTACCGATCACGCATCATTAGTCTGGTTACACAATTTAAAGGAACCTACCGGTCGTCTAGCACGATGGGCTGTTAGACTTCAGCAATTTGATTTTACGATCATTCATCGTAAAGGAAAGGATCATGTCGTACCTGACGCACTATCTCGTTCAGTACCAGCTATCGACAACATTACTACCGATTGTGACATTACCGAACCTAAGTCTTCGGACAAATGGTTAACGAAACTTATGGAACGTGTACGTTCAAAACCTAACGCTTTTCCACAGTGGAAAATTAGTAACGGAAAGCTATTTAAGCATGTTACCGTAGACTATCCCGATCTTCGTTCTGAGAATGACAATTGGAGAGAAGTTGTGCCTAAGTCTAAACGACTCAAAATATTGTCAAAGTTTCACGATGAGCCTACCGCTGGACACCTTGGTATCTTTAAGACTCTCGAACGAATAGTTCCGCTTTATTACTGGCCTAAGATGAAGGCTGACGTCATTCGTTACATCAATGGTTGTAAAGTTTGTATCACGCATAAGCCAGAACAGAAACGTCCTGCTGGCCTTATGACCCGTCATCCTGTTGTGGACAAACCTTGGCAGTTGATCTCTACCGATCTTGTTGGACCGTTACCGCGATCTAAGAGTGGTTATTCGTATATTCTTGTGGTTGCAGATTATTTTTCGAAATTTGTTTTATTTTTCCCGTTACGTTCCGCTACTGCAGCAGCAGTTACCAAACGTCTTGAAGAAGATGTATTTTTAATGTTTGGAGTTCCTCAATATCTTTTGTGTGATAACGGCACACAGTTTCGTAGTTCCGAATTTACGAAAATGGTTTCGTCGTATAAGTCCAAAATTATTTTTAACGCTAATTATCATCCACAAGCGAATCCAACAGAAAGAGTCAACCGAGTCATGAAGACAATGCTATCGTCATATATCGAAGACAACCATCGACATTGGGATAAGTATCTTGCTAAAGTAGCATGTGCTATTCGTACCGCTGTACATGAAGTCACCGGCTTAACGCCGTTTTTCGCTAATTTTGGACGTGAAATCTGTCTCGACGGATCACGTCATGGAAAAACTACCGATTCAAACACTATCAACGATCTAGCTTTTGCTGATCGTACCTTTTTGGCCGAAAGAGGCCCAGCGTTTAGAGAAGTTTACGTCGACATTAAGAATCGCTTGAATGCCGCTTATGTCCGCGCTAAACACTATTATGATTTACGTCGTCGTCCAGCACCTTTTGAGGTGGGAGACACAGTGTGGCGAAAGAATTATGTCCTTTCTGATGCATCTCGATATTTCTCGGCCAAACTGGCACCTAAGTTTATCGGTCCGTTCTACGTGAAACGGAAAGTTTCGTATCAGACCTATGAGTTGTCTGATGACACGGGAGCATCTAAAGGCATATGGAACGCCAAGGACTTAAAATTAAACCCGACTGGGGATAAATAGTTTTAGGTTGTACCGTTTGAGTATTTTTCTTTTGTTTTTGTTCGTTTATTTAGGTTAGTTAGTTTCGTTTTTGGGTTCCGTGTAGAGACGGACTAAGAATATTTCTCTACGGTGGGGACACCACTTGTCGTAAGAGGCGACTAAACAACGGTTCTTTTATTTCCATTTTTCTTTCTTCTGCTATCTTGTCTGTCCTTGTCTTTTATTTCTGTAGTGTTTGCGGCTAGGTGCCATCGCTCGGTGAGGGCAGTAGTTGTGGGAAAAACGCAATGCGCGGATCTCGTGAAGCGCAGCGCGCCCTCTTCTATTGTGCAGCATCGAGTGATCTGTGTCGAACCCAAACATATGCTACCCTTCCTATCGTTTAGTTTTCGTTCCGTTTAGTTTTGTTAGGGGTTCTCGATGATTGCGAGATCGCGAGATCCATAGGTTTAGTTATCGTTTTATTTTTGTTTTTGGGTTATGTGTTTTCGTTTGTCTTTTTTGTTTTGTCTATTTTTAGAGTGATTTAAGAAATCCCTCTTTAATTAGGGGAGGTGTTACCTGCGTTTGAATTTCGTTGTGAAAGACACCGAAAGTTTTCTTTTTTTTTGTGTGTTTCGATTTATTAATTTAGTATTAGCATCAAGAACGTTTTGTTTATTGTTTGTGTGGTTTGAGTTTAATGATATTTCAAGTTGTTTTCAATCATTATTGAAATTTTCTTTTAAATGCATACAGATCCGTAGTTTTGTTTTTGATTTAGTACTTTATTTAGTTATCTTCGTAGAATACCAATTCAATATAATTTACGACTTCCTTTGTGGAATGTAAGTTGATACATTTTCTTGGTAATTACACTTTGATTAAGCCACCTGCAGTAATGCAAGTCTCAGCGTTCTTGTGTGAACCAAAGTCTACGTGCGAAAACGCATGCGACTAATTATAATTTTCATCTTTGTTTTTCTCGTTTGTTCAATGTTCTTTCTTTTACCACAATTTTACTGCGCACATGTAAGTAATTAAGTAGGGGATAGGAGGTCTTTAAAAAGTTTGATTTTTTTGAATCATTCGATTCGATTCGATTCATTCGATTTGATTCGATCGTGGGTCGTAATGACAAATACCGGTTACCGTAAGATGTAGAGAGATATAGGGTAATTTACCCTCTGACGTTATGTAGAACCGCGGAAGTTAGGCAGAAATCGTGAAAATTAAGGTGGTGGAGAAAAATGTTAATTTTCTTCAAATTTCGTATAGTACGGCTTGTGTAAAATTCGTGATTTCTGAAACATAAACTGTTACGTTTGTGGGGTTTAATGTTGTGGTGGTATGTGATTAAATCCTAAATTCGCCTTTGGCGGTTATAAAATTAAATTGTGAGATATATCTTCCGTCGTTGTTCTATTGTTTGGGAAGCAGCCGAAGTCCATCCAAGGTGTTAGCTTTCAAAACCACTGGGAACCAAAGTTCAAACGGTGTCACCAATTAAGAATTAAGGTATTTATCGATTTTGTTGTTTGTTCGTGCAGTGACCCGCGATTAAAAATGCAGTAAAAGCTTTCAATTTTGAGTCAATTGAAATTACGACTAACGTTGAATTTAATTCTTTCAATGAACACGTATAGTGTTTGCGCGAAATTAAAATCAATTAACTTTGTTTTGTTGCGTTTGAGAAATAATTCGTATTTCGAATATATGATAATGTAACGACTTATAAACTATATTTTGTTTAGTTCGAATTAAAGTTCGGACATATTTATGTTATAAACTGTATTGTTTTTTTTTGTGTTATTTAATTTGTTTGTTATAAATATGCGGTCAAGATCTTGAGATTTAATTATATTTGAAAACGCTATTGTAGTAGCATTTCTTTTTATAAATTTTAATGTAATGTTTTGTGTGTAAATTGTTCATTCTTGTTTGCTTAAGATTATTTCATTTCTTTTATTCAAATTTATTTGATATCAATTAGTACTTGTTATTTTATTTTGTTTTTGTTTTAAATATTCAATCAATAAATGTTAAATTGTTAAATGTAAAGAGCTTTTATTCATTTAGCCGCCGCATACGTAAATTTTTGTTTAAGTGTTTTTCAGAATTGTTATAACCCAAGGTAAGTTCTGGGGTTGTAACCAACCGGATGAGCTTTCAGGTAATCAGGGGTTTGAAAGCTACCCTTATAGAAATCCTTGATTGGCGCCCTTACCGATTATTTGACTATTTTACCGTTCTAGTTCCATTTTTACGACGATCGCGTTTCCAATTTTTCACGGAATTTTAAATAAAACCCACCCTTTCTCCATTGAGCTAGTGGCACAACCCCCGTTTATGTTACTACATTGCAGGCAGTGACTTTGTGTTAATTTTGGCATGTAACAAATGTATTCATAGTTTTTATAAAAGCATTTTTTACCTTCGTGGTTTTATTTAGCGAATGTCAATTTAAAGTTCACAAAATATTATTAAATTCTATATTCGCAGTTTTATAAAAAAACAATATTTACACGCTTATTTAGTTACTCAATTCAAACTATCTAATCTATACAAATGTTTTTTGTCAATAGTACTATGGAGACAATACTTGTACATGATGAAACAGTTCTGTTACATTAATATCTGTTGAAAAAGATATTTTCATATTTTATGTTGCTATTAAAAAAAGATTTACGTATATTTATAAATTAATTGAATACAATATGCAATATAGTCAATATACTAGCGATCGTTTCCAAACTAAAGAATGGTTGCGTAGAAACCAATCCTGTTTCAAATGTCAATACATTATCCAACTGAAAAACATAGATTAACTATTATCGCTATTACATTAAATTCACGCATTGTTTACAGCCGATGTTTCAAGTTAGTATTAATTTAATTTTGAATTAGTCGACGCGCATCTCAGCATTCTTTAGTTTTGCTCTACTTGTTCATAGTTTTTTTCAAAAAAGTTTTTTTTAAACTAATAAAAAAAATATTTTTGGAAGTTTCAAGTTTCATCTTTTGTTATCTTTTTATAAATTATATTTAAATCTTTTACATTTAGAGTTATAAAAAAAATCACAAAAATTGATACTAACTTTTGCAGTTTACATAAAATACCCTATATATTAATACATTTTTAAATTAAGTATTACATTATATCGCTACTCTGTTAAAATAGTGATACTTTAGTTTTTCACTATTTTTGAGATGGAAATACATCAGAGAGAATTACGCAGTGCTGATGATCCCCAAATAGGTGAAACGGCTGTACACTGGTTCTCTCTGATGGTAATTTTTGTAATTGTACCGATATAATTACTTTTTACTATATTCGTTGGTGGATTGCAATCGTGTATGATTCGATACATTTTTCGAATTTTTGCGGTTAGTATATCCAACTACCAACATATTACGATCGCTATAACACCAATTTGTAATGTATTTATTTTAGTTATGTAATGAAACGGACCGACAGTGTGAGAACGTCATAAAATAAAGCCGAAGTAACCACATATGTCGAGAAAAAAAAACTATTTGTTATCAGTGAATCGAGACGAGGGTGACAAGTTAATCCGCTAGCATACAACCACCACATTCTGCAGGTGTCCAGCTAATATGTTGATTCGTTTCACCGCTGTGGGGATAAGTCTTAAAAAATGAAGCAAATCATTTCAATGTGGAAAATCGGGCGGTTTCGATTTAGGCATGGTTTACAAGAACAACAGTTTCAGATGCCTGGTATAATATTACAAAAGCGACAAAGCGACTCTTGGCCGAAAAAGACCGCAATGATCAGCAAAAAGAACTTGACCGAAACCCACATGTTCGACAAAATCCCTGATTTATGTGCAGATTATGAGATACGTTTAAGCAAGATAATAATTTATTAGGTCTAATTTTCCAATTTTTATAAGTAAAACTATCGGTAATCACAAGTTTAAGTCATAAATGCTTTCAATGTAAAGAACGAAGGTATGTAAAACAAAATTTAAGTAAAAAATTTAAATATTCAAATTGTATAAACAGGCAGCCAATTGTTAAGATTGTACATATGATCTATGTTAAAGTAAAGTTTAACTATTTAATGCATGTTTATAGTCAGTAGCGCCTTAGTTCATTGTTAATTACAAAGCAAGTTGCGAAATCGGTAAAATTTAGTCCAGTTGAAATACCCAACGCCATCCAGTACCGACGTGGTAATATCTTAAGGGTAGAAAAAGGGATAACGCCGCCTTCGAGAGAATGAGTAAAGGAGAGAAGCCAATTGGCGAATTTGGTACTGAGAGTGTTTGAAAACTTAACCAATCAAAAAAAGCGATTTTTATTTCCAATTTATTATCTTGTCCGCAAGATATCTTCAAAAATAATACGGTGCGTTACAGTAATTAACTGTAACACCTAAACGGTACAATTCAGGTACTTGATTATATATACAATTGTTGAAAAAGTTGTTTTTAACAAAAAAATTTATCTCTACAAAATTTACGTCAGAGTATTTTGCTGTCGCACATAGTAAACATATCTATTTTTTATTTATAAAAATAAAAAAACGTTTAACGCGTTCAGTAAGTAGAAAAATACATTTAAAATTATATTAATAGTAGCAAGGTATTTAGAACTATTTTACCCTACATCTTATACGAAACATTTATTACGTTAGACTTTCGCCACATTACTTGGAAATTTTGGGAAAAATGTGACTTAAAACGACAGAAAACTGGATTAATCGGTAATAGTCATTGCCATTTTGTTTTTCCTATGATGTAGACAATAACAGATATAAATAAAATAGAAAAAAAATGCCAATATAATAATAATTTTTATTGTGTACAATTTTTTGCACTATTAAAGATATGAGTAATGAGTTTGTAATGACATCTTTGTTTTACTCGATTGTTATTCGTCATTGCTCATAATTCAAAAAATTATTGCATATTGTCTGCAATTTACTGCAAATTGTCGTACTTATCTTAAAAACCATAATGCAATAATGCTTTAAGCAGACCTGAGTTGCATCAAGCACTCATTCGCTTATTCAAAAAAGTAAAGTTGGAGACATTTCAAAGGAAATTCGAAAATATTCGTAAGGAACGTTGTTGCTCCAAGTATCTTCAAAAGTTATCACCTTTTATAGATAATGATGGAGTCTTGAGAGTTGGTGGTCGTTTAGCTCGATCATCATTACCATACGGCACAAAGCATCCCGATTCATTGCCTAATAACCATTGTCTGAGAATATTGATTGTGAAGAGTACTCATCTTAAAAATCAACAGTCAAGTATAAATACAACTTTGTATTTAGTACAACAAAAGTTTAGATCATACCGGCTCGCCGAGTAATTTGTCGTTGTTTATGACAGTCGTGCTTTAGAACTTGACCCACTCTACCTGTGCCCTCTATGGCAAAAATTGCCCACACTTTATGTGAATCAAGTAACGGCATTTAGTTGTGTTAGAGTAGATTACGGCGGTCCTTTACCAATTTTTATTACAAAACGACGAGATTCTAAACACGCCAAAGTATACATGTGTTTGTTTGTGTGCTTTGCTACTAAGACTCTGCACCTGAAAATAGCTTTAGATGTACCAAGCGAAACTTTTCTCGTTGCGTTACGTAAATTTATCGCACGACGCGGTCACTGCAATCATATATTCAGTGATTGTGGCACCAACTTTGTCGAGGCCAACAAGCAATTAGCTGTTCAATTCAAATTTGCAGTGGAAATTGAAGCCATTTAGTGAAATTTCAACCCTCCTTCTGCTCGACATTTTGGTGGATTGTAGGAGAGCAGGATCAAATCTGTTAAAACCAATCTTTTGCGGGTAAATCAAATTTTCACTAATGAATACACTTGTCGTGCCATAGAACTCCTTTATGTAGTTTTAATTCAGATCCCAATGACTTAAGCGTGTTATCACTTGTTTATTTTTTTTATTTTAGAACTATTAGTGTCCGCACCAGACCCAGATTTGTCATATTTGAAAATAACTAGTCTTTCGCGTTGGCAATTGTTAAAAAATTACACTAAGACTATTGGTGCAGATGGAAAAATAAATACCTGCACAGACTATATCAACGCGGTAAGTGGTCAAAATCAAAGGTGGTTGAGCCAATAGGTATTGGCACGTTAGTCTTAATCAAAGACGAGTTGAGTGTATCTCTATATTTGAGGATGTGCAAAACAGTTGAATTGTATCCTTGAAAGGATAATATTGTTTGCATGGACAGTTCGTACTGTTCAATGACTGTTCAAGCGCCTTTTACTAAAGTTATGTCCGCTGTTTTTGCAGTACCAGTGTGTTTTATTTAATTTTTTGTTAAAAATTGTGTTTAAGATTGTTCAAGGACAGTTTAAGCGCCCTCGAGTATAGTTATGTTTACTGCTTTTGCAATAATATTGTTTTATATTTAGTTATTAGTTTAAATTTTGTTTAAAGTTTTTGTTTGTGGTTATTGAAAAACACAGTTGCACTGTTGGTTGCACGTGTGTTGGTAGTTGAGAACAGTGATCACGTGCGGCCTTGTTGTTTAGTTAAGTTTGCCTTGGTAATATATATAAATAAAATAGAAAAAAAATGGCAATACAATAATAATTGTTATTGTGTACAATTTTTTCCAACAATAAAATGCAACAGTAGTATAATATACTTTACAAGCATTTAACTACTAAAAATATAAGTAATTTAATTATATAAGTTTAATGCTGTTTTGATGAAACTTTGAAAAGAGCGTACGGCATATATATGGAAATTTGAGTCGAACACACATAAGTTAACAAACTGTTACTTGGTTAATATAGTTATGGTTAAAACAATGTTGTTTCATCTTTTTCGTCAATTACCTCTACAACACTTCAAAATTTGTTTGTTTCCTTCTCAAGTGTCTGTTTGTGTTAAAGTCCTAATGTACAAATTGTTTTTAAACATGATCTTAAATATTTATTAGGTCAAAACATATCAGAAATTATTAAAATAAAATTTTAATACTTTACTAAACAAAGTTGAGATTTTAATTTTTAATTTTCTTTTTAAATAAAACGTAAAAAAATGCGTTTACCTTTTGTTAAAAATAATAATGTTGACTTTTCTTTAATTAACTACACTTTTATTTTATTAAACAAATGTAGGTTTTTATGTAACAAAAAGAAGTGTTAGGTAAATAATATTTTAAGTTAAAAAAAAAATAAAATAAAATAAAAACGTATACTGTTAGAGAGAGAGGAGAGACCCTTAAAGTTTTAAATAGGGGAAGTATTATACGTCACGAGGTGACGTTTAGCGAGTGTAGTTGGGGATCCCCTTGTCTCAAATGGTAAGACGGAGGGACGCAAAGCCGACTGTTAAAGCAGCGTCACTCTGCGTGCTTAAGTTGGTTCTTAGTAAATGTGATTAGATTTGTGTTAGTGCGAAAAAAAAACAACACAATTTATACAGAAAGGGGTGAGTCGCATGAAATTAATACTTGGGTAAATTGATATGACAGACAACCTTATTTATATAATTAGTTGTGCTTAGTGTAATCAACTAATTAATCTGAGCTTAGCGCCACTATATAATTAGTTGTGCTTAGTGTAATCAACTAATTAATCTGAGCTTAGCGCCTCCATATAATTGTTGTGCTTAGTGTAATCAACTAATTAATCTGAGCTTAGCGCCACTATATAATTAGTTGTGCTTAGTGTAATCAACTAATTAATCTGAGCTTAGCGCCACCATATAATTGTTGTGCTTAGTGTAATCAACTAATTAATCTGAGCTTAGCGCCACTATATAATTAGTTGTGCTTAGTGTAATCAACTAATTAATCTGAGCTTAGCGCCACCATATAATTGTTGTGCTTAGTGTAATCAACAACAAATCGGTCTGAACCGTGTGCCAACCAAATTGTCAATTAATTGTCCTAATGCGCTGAATGTGCCATTTTTCTCCTTTAGTATTTCTTTTCGCGTGGCTCACCGCCTGAGATTTTGTTTAATTGTTTCAGAGACCCGGAAACAACGTAAATCCGTCCGGCTGATGGCGTGGCTAATTATATTAAAATATAAATAGTTTTCTTTTAGTCTTTTACATTTTTCTTTCTTTTCTTTTATTATATTCAAAAATAAAATAAATTGTCACTCGTCGAATTTCTTTCATTTTCCCGTTCGAGCGGCTGACAGTGCGTATTCCCTATCGTTGCACACATTAGCTTATTTGGTAAGTACACATTTAAGTGGAGAAAAGTATACTCGATTCATAATGTTAATTTAAAAAAAAAAAAATCCTTAGTTACGGTTAGTTTCTAACAGAAGTTACACATAAAGCAACATTATAAATATTTGTTTATATAAATTAGATTACCAATAAAATATAGTTTTTAAACATTAAAAGTATTAAAAATTAAAATTCACTGATAAATTATTTTTTTTAGTTATAATAAAAACACATTTATTTTGTGAAATTAAGTCTTGTCTATTTCCTGTTGCATTTTAAATGCAAATTATAAAATAGTAAGAATAGTTGTAACACTTGTAACGGATGTACCGACTAATCTATGTAGAACAATAAAAGGAAGTAAAGTTGACCAAAAAAGTATCTAACACATTCTCAATATTATTCAATTTTAGCGGTTGATACTATCTTAAAATGACATTGTTATAAGATACATTGCGTTGATTTATGATTATTATTTTATCTAAAATGTTTGCTCTATAGTTTCCGTTAGTATCATCATACATATATTTAATGCTTTTAGTTAGTTTTGGTTATACGTATCCGAAGCAAACTTAAAAAACAAACGTAAAACACATTGAATGCTTGAGTGCTCAATATTGTCGCAAAAAAGTATATTTGTAGCTGTCATTACAAAAAATAGAAGATTAGTCACGCTATTCGGCACAGAATATTGTGTCGCAAAAACTCAAAGTATGAAAATTGTGTGTTTCCTTAAATAAAGTTTCCACTATTTTATTGCAATTTCAAATTCTACAATTAAAATAAGTGTTTAAAGTAACTTTACACATAAAAATAAAGATATATTGTGACAAAATTTAAATTATTTAAAAAACCTTAAACGTTTTTAGAATACACATATATTTTGATTCGATAATCCAAAAATGAAATAACATACAGAATGCTTTATTTAAAAAAAAACTTTTAAGGTTTTTACGACATTCTCTATAATATGAAAATAATTTTAAAAAGTAATAATAATACATTTCTACAAATACGAAAAATAAATGTTTTCAAAAGTCCGTGTTTTAGCCATAAAATTTCGTGTCCGTTTTTAGTTGTAATGTCATGAATTATGTCATGTTGTACCTACCCAGTAAACACGGATTCAAACTGTTACAGTCACAAAGTTAAAACAATTGTTTCATTACGTTGTTTCGTCTTAGTTTCATTTTTGTTTCATTTACACGTAACTGACAGTGAACCAAATGTTTTTTAAACAACTAGGGTTGGTTAAAGATTGTTAAAGATTGAATTATTTTCAGTGGAATCGTTTTAGTAAAAACGAATACTTTGAGATTAGTCAGCATTAGACGTCGCTAACCTTTTGATCAGCGTCGTCAACGCTTGCTCTGCAAATTGATATTTTTTTCACTTGTTCGGTTGTAGTTTGATGAGTGATGCTGTTTGTACAATTACAAAATGGAACAAAAAACGATAAGTCGAAACACTTGATTATAATCCATAAATGTAATCAATATTATCGTCATTTCTGTTCTTTACGTATTATGTTTCAATTTGTATAGTGGCGTTAAGGTAGATTATTGCGCAAATATGATGATACTTTAAGATTAATTAAGGTTCCAGTGTCATTATTTACAGTTCAATTCTTCAAGTTTTCTATACGATTATGTACAGCTAAAGGTATTCACAGTGTTTTTATAATTTTATATTTATATTAAGTTTGTGTTTTTTATTTGGTTTAAAAAAATGTAATTAATTTTGTGTAACTCTATAATTATGTATATAAATGAAATATTTATTTCTATGTTACAGATGCGGTTAAAAGTTGCTACCCAACAGTAACTGATACAGTTTTTGAGGCTTCCGTGAAAAAAAAGTTGCAATATGTAAAAAATAATTAATAAATAATCTAGTTATTTGGAAAACCTAAGCTTACTGAAACACAATGGATATTGTAGTTAAAAATATTTATTGTGCAATAAAATTTGAAACCTGCATTTGAAATATCAATTTGTTTCATTTTAAAACCAAAGCTAATGTATTATATTATTAAAAGAATTGTTGTAGTTCATTATTGAAACAAGGAAATCATATATTTATGGGTCATTTAGTATCAGTTCAAGAACGAAGCTTTTAAAACGTTAACCGAATGCAACATTTATTTTGCAACATATTTGAATTTAAAGTACCGAAACTGTACTGATTCAAATAAGTGAAACAGCGATGTACTTATAGCTATTTTATTGCAGGTAGGTTTCTTTTAAGTTTGAAACAAAAGTGAAACATAATTTTTTTTGTTCTAAAACTGTTTGTGTTTACTGGGTACAATCTTTGTCTAATGTTTTTATTTATTACTTTATCTAGATTTTATTGTCACTCTTTTCCGGTAGTTTATTTTTGTGGCTTTTAACGTTTTTTTTGTGTTTTCCTTTATAGTTCATATCTCTAAACTATATGTCATTATGTTTTTCACAATTGAGTTGTAAATTTTTTTAAATTTTTTTTCGTAATTGTTTTGTCCCATAGAATATTGTTGAGGATAACCCTAGCTTTTTATCATGTTTCTATTGGATATTGTTTCATCTAGTGTTCTTTCGTAATGTCTTGCGAAACGTCAGTTTGTTTGGGTTCACGAACGACAATACGGCAAAGGCCAAGTTCTACTTCTTGTTTTGGCTCTCAAGAAGAGACTATGACCAAGCCTAAGTCTGGGTGTTTTACTACGACGCGGTCTAAGCCGAAAGTCGCTTATAATTTTAAACATAACAACCGCGAAAGCTTAAGATTTTATATTATATGCTTTTGCTTTGTAGAATTTTAGTAAAACTAATTATAAAATTACCCGAACTAAAGATTCTGTAGTGTCATACTATTTCTAACTTTTGCTAAGTACATAAAAAATCTAGAAAAACAAATGTAGATTTATTATCCATGGTAACAAATAACGCACTGTACTTAAATGAAATAAAAATGTATTGTAGTGAAAGTCAAGTAAAAGTAAATTTTAAATAAAAAAAATTTCGGTTAACTCTTGTTTATCGGTAGATAGTCAGAAATTTTGATAAAAAATTGCGTTATTTTAATCCGTTTCACATTAGTATATGAATTTTTTCTTCTTACGAATTTATATTTTACTAAGTTATATTTCTAATTTGATTGTATGTAGTAATTCACTCATATTATAAATGTAAAATAACAATGTTCATTTAACCTGATAAATAAACTGTGACTATGTTTCTTAACTTTTTGAGACGTTGACATAAAATTTACAATTTCCGCTTTAATGTTTTATAAAAAGACTTTAAATTTATAATTATTTAAAAAATAATAGTAACGTAGACATGCAAATCATAGTTTATTGAAATCCAAAAATGCAGTGTGATAAGTTGCATTAGTGTATTTTTGCAGTTGCAAAAACCTAACTACACGCTTGCTTATGCAACTATTCACATTGATTTATCAG
Organism: Aquatica leii; assembly: GCA_035610365.1. Taxonomy (NCBI): domain Eukaryota; kingdom Metazoa; phylum Arthropoda; class Insecta; order Coleoptera; family Lampyridae; genus Aquatica; species Aquatica leii. Next base: position 109,781,422 of record CM069432.1, read on the forward strand.
TTTTATGGTAGTGATAGTGCAGAAGCTAACAAGCTTTTACGCTACACGCTTGCAACTACCAATCAACTAAAATAATTTGCGGGGGCAGTTTTTGCTTTTTGAATTCTATCATAGATTTTATTGTTTTTGTAACAACATTAAAAACGCTTTAATTGTTTTAGAAATTATTGACTAACAAGAAAAAAGAACATTTGCCATTGCAAAATTTATTTCCATCGTAGTGTTTAATTTATAGAAATTCTGTACCTAATGGTCAATTATTGATAATAATTTCAGTAACATCAAAATTTGGTAGGTTGTAACACGCATTATTATTTTGTCTACAACTGTCAAATAATCACTATGATCTGTCAATCTTTAAAATGTCTTAATGACATTTATTACCGCACTAGTGTGTTAACAATATCTTAGATGAAATAAAACTCAAAGTATTTTTAAATATAGAATTTACCGTATAAGATTATATAAAAACTCATTTATTGTAAACATTCACAATAAAATCTTTGCAGTTAACGTAAATAACTATTATCGTTTACATTAAAATTAAAAATCAAAATGTTTTATACAAATTAGTGTATAAAAATAAAATTAGTATATTGAGATAAAAATAAATTCAAAAAAAAGCTTTTTAAAAAAACACGTTTTTCCTGTGGACTAAAAAGTAGAAAATAACTTTTCTTCAACTTAAAACGTGGGCGCATTTAAATGTATTTTCCTAAATTATATAAGTTCTTATTCTTATAAATGCGCCCACGCTTTAAGTTGAAGAAAAGTAATTTTTTACTTTTTAATCTACGAGAACGTGGTTCTTTAAAAAAACTTTTTTTATAAAGTATTTATTTTGTACTTTTTAGTTATATGACAATTTGTTTTAATAAAGTTTTAAACAAATAGTTTAAAGGCTTGCATGACTTACATAGCTTGCACAACTGTCGTAGATCAGAAATCTTCAAGTTATGACAAGAGTTTTATATTTTTTGATGCTTGAATATTGTATTGTCATCGATAATGCACATGTCCAAAAAATTCTAGCTTAATTATTGCAATAGAAGTGGTCGAAAAATCAGGAATATCATGTAATACGAAAAGACGGAGTTGGCGCAAAAGCGGTAGTAGCGCTTTTTATTAAAAAAAACAACTTAATTTTACCGTTATTCAGCCATCATCCATCATACAATTTTAATGATGAAATAAAAGTATGTGGAACAATAATCTTAATCGATTCCAAACAATTGACAAGTTTCTTAGTATAGACCGTCAAGAGTGATTATGTACGTCTAACAGTGATTGGAAAAATATATTCAACTTAGGGTGCCAATTATTATTGGTAGAGAGTTAAATTATCACCATGGCGTTTGGGGTTTGAATAAAAATGATCAATGAGGAACTCAAATTTTAAATGCCTCGTTATCAAAAAATTTAGTTATTTTGAATAATTGTTAAACAACAAGATTTACACTAAATTCGTTAAATGAACCATGTGTAGATATTTATCTATGTTCACCGGATATTTATCACAAAATCAACTGGTCAATAACAGACCAATAATTATGGAATACAATATTTTCATTAATATTAGTTCTTATATTTATCTTGTGACTAAATGGAACATGAAAAGCTAACTGAAAAATAATAGTTTAAAAAAACTAAAAAAACACACTTTTATAAATAACCGTACTAAAAAGAAGAAAATAATTATAATTACAAACAAAATTATTAAATTCAGAGCAATAATATATAATTATAAACAAAATCACTAAATTCAGAGTTAAAAGCGTGGGGTGCATCCGGATACACGGTAGTCTTTCGCGCCAAGTATCTGTTATTTCTTTTTTTTTTGTAATTAATTATATCAATCATTGTTTTAACATGTATTCAGTTCAACTATTGCTGTCAATTTGTCATTTGACTGATAACCATAATACTGTCACTAAACACGACGTTTGAATACATACGTGACGAGATATTCTACAGCTGCACTGTTTTTGTTAAATCTAATAATTTTTTTGTAAAGATCAGAGGTTTTTTTTTATATTTTGTGTTCACAGAAATAAATTTATCATTGTTTGTAACAATAGTTTAACGTGTACTTGGCGAGACATTATACAGTGAAACTGTTATTTGTAGGATTTTTCTATATTTTCATAACTCTCCCCTTATTGATAGCTGCCTTTAGAATAATTGTAAAAATGATTATAGATGCACCCAACGCTTTTAACTCTAAATTTAGTGATTTTGTTTATAATTATATATTATTGCTCTGAATTTAATAATTTTGTTTGTAATTATAAATTATTTTCTTCTTTTTAGTTCGGTTATTTATAAAAGTGTGTTTTTTTAGTTTTTTTAAACTATTATTTATTTTCTATTTTTTAGTTCGGGTACCTATAAAAGCGTGTTTTTTCAATTTTCTAAGCTATCAGTTATTTTCCGTATTTTAATTCGATTTATCAATAATCAATTTTTGCGGACATGTGATTATGAAATATCTTACGCACTAAAAACGTATTGGAATTGGAAGACCTTATTTCTCGGGGAGGGAACCTGAGAAACAGCTATCACATCCAAGGCAGGCAATACACTGGAACGACTTAAACGCGATAGGCTTTGTCGAGATGCACGTTTGCGCAGTTCACGCGCTCTGTCTTTGTCACTCTCATGCAGAGGATCCCTAAAGAAATCAATTAATCCTGACGATCCTAATTAGGATAATAAAAACTTTTTAACGAATTATTGCATTGTCATCGGTCCATGAAACGCATGCAAAGTTTCAAGTTAATCAAACACCTAGAAACCGCTGAAAATTAAGCTCAAAGATTCCGTTACATACATACATCCCGAACTAATAAAAGCGTGTTAAAAAGTTAAATATTCGCTAACTACTTGACCGATTCATTTATTGATATTCTATTATTTAGTAGCATTATTGAGCATTATTTTTTTCCGATTTTTCCGTGTATAACCAAAGAAAAACGACACTTGTTTAAACCAACTGACGCTAACTGTGACACAAATACAAAAATGGTTAACAGACAATAATTTGAATCAGTACTTTCAGTATTTACTAGACATAATATACCACGTAGGGATACAATAATGATAAATAATCTAACTTTTCCTTACCACAATAAAATAAAGTACTTAGGTATGATTTTAGATAGAAAGATGTCTTGGTAAGCACATATCAATTACATTGTATCGAGGTGTGAAAAATGTATTAATTTTTTCAAAGTAATTACAAAGGCATAAGAGAGGACAAGCCCCTCTATATGTTTACTGTTTTATAGAAATTACATTAGATTTATTTCAGGTTATGGAACAATTTTATTTGGATCGACAAACAATTTCTCTCTTAATAAAGTTATAACAATGCATAACAAAGCTATCAAACTTACTATCGGAGCTTTTTCTTCTACACCTGTCGATCTCTATATGTAGAAGCCGCAAAACTCCTTTCAATAAGCGTATAGACTATCTCGCTTAAAAAGCAGTTTTGAAGTTTAAAAAAAAACAGTTTGTTAAAAAACTATCTAAAATAAACAGTTATGACCTTACAAAAAGTTATTGGAGCAAACGTAAATCACCTCATTTATGCTCCGCATTTATCTTAATAATTTATGTAGAAATGATATTCCAACTATAATATTAAATTATGATATTGTCACAGTTTTAGCTAAAAATACCCTTAATAACATTTTAAGTAAGTTTAAAAATTACATTCATATATATATATTAACGCATCAAAAGATCATACAGCTGCTTGTGGTACTTACTTTGCTCCCTCTAAAAAACATAGAAATATGTTTAAACTACATGTAGAAACGCATATTTTAGCGGCGAAGCTTTGTCAATAAATCAAGCATTAGAGTTTATTGGTAAACACAAACACAAACAATCTGTAATTTTTACTGACTCATTATCAGCTTTAGTTGAAATTAAAAAGCAATATCACCCGATAACAATATTTTTGAATAATCACGTTAAAAACATATAAATTTTATATAATCTATTAAGTGAAGGTTACAAGATAACCTTAATTTAGGTTAAGGAACACATATAGGTCTAAAACATAACGAAGAGGTCGATAAAATTGCTAAAAAAAGTGTAGTATGTGGATCTCAACTCAATATAGAGTTGACAATTGATAACCTTATTAATATCACTAAAAACATTTTTAAATAATGCATCGAAGAGTACAGCAACGATAATAGTACAAGGTACACTGCAATTCAAATTTACATACCAAAAATATCATGGTTTAATGGAAAATATTTAAGCAGAAGAATAATTACGGTTTTTATTAGAATCAAAATTGGACTTGAGAGTTTTTCAGTGGACTTATTAAAAATAAATTTTGAATCATCAATGTTATGCAAACGTTGTGGTGTACCTGGACCATTGGATAATATTTTTTTAGAATGTAGAAATTTTCAAAATCATTGTGATCGATTTTGTCAAAACTAATAGAAGCAAACATTTTGACACCATTTAATCTGCTGTATCTTTGGTTCTGAATAATAAGTATTTATAATCAGTGGCGGCTGGTGGTCAATCATACAAGAGGGTCATTTAAAAAAAACGCAATGAGCGCAAAAAGGTATAAAAACATTCTTACAGTAACGTGATTTATATTTAAGATCAATTATGTTTAAAATTTAAGATAATCGTCTATAATTACAATTACCAAAATAATCAATAGCATGCTCTTTAAAATTTACAATGATTTTTCAATGCTTAGCATAGAAATGCACATCTTTCTTGTCTCATAGTATTGCCAATTGCGTAGAAATGTTTGAATTTTTAGCATAGAGAAATATCGCTCTCTTTCCACTGTAGTCATATGTAAAGTCAATGAGTTGTTTTATTTAATATATGTATCTATTTTTAGTTTTTACAAACTTTTTGATTATAGTCTTTAATTGACTTCACAATTGATTTTTACTTTTTCTTTTAAATGCTATAAATCCGTAACATTATTTTTACAACATAATGATTAATGCATCATCTGAAAACAGTAAATATAAAACACTAAAATCTATTATTTATTTCAATTCCACAAATCCAATCTAACGAATCATACACAGATTCCTTGAATTACTGTAAACTTCTTTATTTTTATGTTTACTGGTTGGTCGAATTTGAAGTAAAGGCTGAGGACGAGCATTAAATATAAATTCTAGATGTGTAAACAATTATTAGCTATTCATTCTTGTACCACAGTTATTATGAAACAAAAACTACTGTCATATGTGATAAGAAATCTGTATTTAACACACACGTGCTGCGAAGATAACGATAGATGACGTAAGTCACGTAAGCAATGATAGCATTGCAGTCAAAGATAATTGCACTGAGTATTATCTTTGGCGTAGGCGGCCGGCTGAGAACCCAGCGAACGAATTTTAACATTTACTTATCTTCTTTTCTAACTCGCATAAAATTGTATTATGCGTGTCTCACTCTTGATTAGAATAACTATCATCGTAATATAATGTAAGTACGGGCAAAAGTTCGTGTCAGCCTCGGGTAAATTCGCAAGCTTTCGTATCTGTTACGTTTAAATTGACAATTATTTAAACGCAAGAAATTTAAACGCTCATAATTTGATTTAAACGCAAATTTTCTGTAATTTTAAAGCAAATAAAATACCTTTCTTATTCATTTTTTGAGGGTCATTGACCAAATGACCTAATAGAGAAGCCGCCACTGTTTATAATGTTCATTTTAACTACAGATCATAAATCGTTAGTTTATTTGTTTAGTGAAAAAAAGAGAATACTTATGACGGGTACAAGTTCTATTAATATTAAGCAGTGTATTTAAGTATTTGTACAATGAAAACAATAAAAAAGCAAAAAAGTCAATTGTATTGAATGATACTAATACAATTTTTCAATCCGAGTACACTTATTTAAGTTTCCGAGAATACTCATGTTAATGTAGATTCTATTAAGGATGACTTAAAAGAGATACGATTCTGCCAGAACTTAAGCCATACATAAAATATAATTGGCTAAAATGTACATGAAATGTAATAATGAAGTCTTACTTTAATAGAAAAATAGATACTATATCGACATTGAAAAAAGAATTATGTTAGAACATAGAGTTATTACTTATGCAAAATTCAAAGATAGTATTTTAAATAAATTAAATATCTCACATACCGAAATTTTAAAAATGAAAGCAATTGCACGGTCATATGTAGTCACGAGATAAATGGTTATTTAGTAGTAACGGTTATAACAGTTCCAACTATTTTACACTAACAGTTATTATACACGGTTACAGTTATAACTGCCAATATTAATGCATTCTCAAAAGTATGTATTCAATGATATCGTTGCAGAGATGCTTGTAATTGACAACTTTATTAGGGGAGACTGAGAGAATTACGATTCTGTCAGAAATAAAGTCATACATAAAAAATGGTAGCCAAAATATACCTCAAATCAAGTAATCAAGGACCTATACGAACTAAACAAATTAAAAAAATTAAAATTTTATTAGCAATGTTTTGTTAATACATGCAAATGATTACTATTGAAACGTTTGAGAAGTTATTTGCAAATTCAAGAGCCTTCTAGAAGCTGTTATCCATCTTCTAGACGATATACCGAAAGTTAGGGAACACTCGAGAAGGATTTCCAAATGTGTATATATATCGACGAAACAAATCGTAGGTCAGTTATTGCAGTAATGCGAATACAGCAGTGTTAAGAAGATTATTCAAGTTAAAATAAATAAGTAGTTAGCGCGTGTGAGATAAACCTACAGTGAATAATTGCGTACGTGATTTTAGTGTAAACAATTGTGTGAAGCTATCCGCGGACTTTATTTTATCTTCTTGTAAGTGATATAAATTATAGTGTAAGTGTTTTAATTAAATATTAATAGATATAATTAGTTTCGTTAATTTAGAAGTGTACATATTTGTAGTATAAGTAAAACATATTTTTAGTAGTTTAAATAAATTAGTGTTAATCATAAAATTTGTAACAGTGGCGTCAGGTGTGGGGTATCGTTTGCGAATTCTAGTGTAAACATCATTAAGAAATATCGCTCCCGTATAAAATAGTGTTTATTAAACTTTTTCTTTTAACAAGTGCGTGATCGCGATATTAATTAAATTCGTTTTCGTACACTAGTGGTTTATTATTAACAAGTGGATCGTTATTAAAATTTTGTGTCATACAAAAAACTGCATTTTAAAAAGTAGTGTATTTGAACTTTATATTTGTGTTATATTTAAATTTATGCTGGTGACGCGTTTGCAAGCAGTTAAAATGGATGCAAAACTATTTGAATTTCTTGAATCGATAAAAAATGGTCAAGAATCGATGAATAGAAAAATGGAAGAAAATTCTCAAAAAATTCTAGAAAAATAGAAGAAAATGCTAGAAGTTTAAAAGAAGAAATACGAGCGAGCATGGAAAATCAAACAAAGACTATTGAGTGAAGACGTGATTCTGCCTGCAAGGACGGAAAGTGTGGTGATGGCACGCCTGGATAGAAATCTCCGGGAAGGCTACATACGCGCGATTGAACCAATGGAGGGCGGCTTAGTTGAAAAGGGACTACTTGTTGGCAGAACTTTAATACGAGTAAAGAAGACGATGCCAGTAAAGATCTTAAACATCAACTCAGATCCTGTAACGCTGAAAAAGAAGACCGTGGTAGACCAATGCACGCCAGTATCACAAATTGTGAGATGTGTAAAGTCGAACGAAGACACGTCGCCGAGGAAGTGTCCACAAATCTATTGGACATTCTTACCACCAAATGCGAAAACCTCAGCCAAGACCAGCTGGCTAAAGTTAAAGTGTTGATCCAAGAGTACCAAGATGTGTTTGCGCTAGAAAGTGGCTCCAAAGGAAGAACTAACGTGGTAAAACATAAAATTAATACCGGAGACGCTCGACCGATACGACAAAATCCACGCAGACTTCCTTTGGTAAAAAGAGAAGAAGCCGAACAAATAATTACGGATATAGAGAGAGAAGGCGTGATTGAACCTTCAAGTAGCTCATGGGCATCCTTAGTAGTACTCGTAAAGAAGAAGGATGGATCAACGAGGTTTTGCGTAGACTATAGACAGCTAAACGACGTGATCAAAAAGGACAGCTACATTTTACCCAGAATTGACGATACGCTAGACACCCTGTCAGGATCCCAGTGGTTTTCTACGTTAGATTTAAAGAGTGGATACTGGCAGGTAGAATTAGAACCCAAGGATCGTGAAAAAACAGCTTTTACGATCGGAACTGGTTTGTGGCAGTTCACTGTACTGCCCTTCGGCCTGTGTGACGCTCCTGCAACGTTCGAACGTTTGATGGAGACCATCTTGCGCGAATTGTCTTGGAAGACGTGCTTGGTTTACCTGGACGACCTGATCGTGGTTGGAAGGTCGTTTGAAGATCACTTGAACAACTTGAAAGAAGTATTCTAGCGATTACGTGGGGCTAACCTTAAACTAAACCCAAAGAAGTGCCACGTATTTAAGAAGGAAGTACAATATCTTGGCCACGTCGTATCTAGAGATGGAGTAGGGGCTGACCCAGACAAAATCCGAGCAGTGCAAGCATGGCCAAGACCAATCGACAAACATCAGGTCCAAAGTTTCTTTGAGTTGTGCACTTATTATAGGAAATTTGTCCCCGGATTTGCCAATATTGCCAAACCATTGCATTGACAAAATTAACTAAAGAAAAAGCAGAATTTAGATGGAATGAAGACTGCGAAAATTCTTTTAATCAACTAAAACAAGCCCTAGTCACTTCGCCGATTTTGAGTTATCCAAGAGAAGATGGAAAGTTTGTTTTGGATACCGACGCAAGCAATCTGGCCATAGGCGCGGTCCTTTTGCAGGTTCAAGATGGACAAGAAAAAGTTATCGTGTATTTTAGCAAGGTTTTATCCAGGCCAGAAAGGAATTATTGCGTGCCTAGGAGAGAGCTGTTAGCAGTCGTTAAGTCCATCGAACATTTCTACAAGTATTTGTGTTTTTATGTTCACCGGATATTTATCACAAAATCAACTGGTCAATAACAGACCAATAATTATGGAATACAATATTTTCATTAATATTAGTTCTTATATTTATCTTGTGACTAAATGGAACATGAAAAGCTAACTGAAAAATAATAGTTTAAAAAAACTAAAAAAACACACTTTTATAAATAACCGTACTAAAAAGAAGAAAATAATTATAATTACAAACAAAATTATTAAATTCAGAGCAATAATATATAATTATAAACAAAATCACTAAATTCAGAGTTAAAAGCGTGGGGTGCATCCGGATACACGGTAGTCTTTCGCGCCAAGTATCTGTTATTTCTTTTTTTTTTGTAATTAATTATATGAATCATTGTTTTAACATGTATTCAGTTCGACTATTGCTGCCAATTTGTCATTTGACTGATATACATAATACTGTCACTAAACACGACGTTTGAATACATACGTGACGAGATATTCTACAGCTGCACTGTTTTTGTTAAATCTAATAATTTTTTTGTAAAGATCAGAGGTTTTTTTTTATATTTTGTGTTCACAGAAATAAATTTATCATTGTTTGTAACAATAGTTTAACGTGTACTTGGCGAGACATTATACAGTGAAACTGTTATTTGTAGGATTTTTCTATATTTTCATAACTCTCCCCTTATTGATAGCTGCCTTTAGAATAATTGTAACAATGATTATAGATGCACCCAACGCTTTTAACTCGAAATTTAGTGATTTTGTATATAATTATATATTATTGCTCTGAATTTAATAATTTTGTTTGTAATTATAAATTATTTTCTTCTTTTTAGTTCGGTTATTTATAAAAGTGTGTTTTTTAGTTTTTTAAACTATTATTTATTTTTTATTTTTTAGTTCGGGTACCTATAAAAGCGTGTTTTTTCAATTTTCTAAGCTATCAGTTATTTTCCGTATTTTAATTCGATTTATCAATAATCAATTTTTGCGGACATGTGATTATGAAATATCTTACGCACTAAAAACGTATTGGAATTGGAAGACCTTATTTCTCGGGGAGGGAACCTGAGAAACAGCTATCACATCCAAGGCAGGCAATACACTGGAACGACTTAAACGCGATAGGCTTTGTCGAGATGCACGTTTGCGCAGTTCACGCGCTCTGTCTTTGTCACTCTCATGCAGAGGATCCCTAAAGAAATCAATTAATCCTGACGATCCTAATTAGGATAATAAAAACTTTTTAACGAATTATTGCATTGTCATCGGTCCATGAAACGCATGCAAAGTTTCAAGTTAATCAAACACCTAGAAACCGCTGAAAATTAAGCTCAAAGATTCCGTTACATACATACATCCCGAACTAATAAAAGCGTGTTAAAAAGTTAAATATTCGCTAACTACTTGACCGATTCATTTATTGATATTCTATTATTTAGTAGCATTATTGAGCATTATTTTTTTCCGATTTTTCCGTGTATAACCAAAGAAAAACGACACTTGTTTAAACCAACTGACGCTAACTGTGACACAAATACAAAAATGGTTAACAGACAATAATTTGAATCAGTACTTTCAGTATTTACTAGACATAATATACCACGTAGGGATACAATAATGATAAATAATCTAACTTTTCCTTACCACAATAAAATAAAGTACTTAGGTATGATTTTAGATAGAAAGATGTCTTGGTAAGCACATATCAATTACATTGTATCGAGGTGTGAAAAATGTATTAATTTTTTCAAAGTAATTACAAAGGCATAAGAGAGGACAAGCCCCTCTATATGTTTACTGTTTTATAGAAATTACATTAGATTTATTTCAGGTTATGGAACAATTTTATTTGGATCGACAAACAATTTCTCTCTTAATAAAGTTATAACAATGCATAACAAAGCTATCAAACTTACTATCGGAGCTTTTTCTTCTACACCTGTCGATCTCTATATGTAGAAGCCGCAAAACTCCTTTCAATAAGCGTATAGACTATCTCGCTTAAAAAGCAGTTTTGAAGTTTAAAAAAAAAACAGTTTGTTAAAAAACTATCTAAAATAAACAGTTATGACCTTACAAAAAGTTATTGGAGCAAACGTAAATCACCTCATTTATGCTCCGCATTTATCTTAATAATTTATGTAGAAATGATATTCCAACTATAATATTAAATTATGATATTGTCACAGTTTTAGCTAAAAATACCCTTAATAACATTTTAAGTAAGTTTAAAAATTACATTCATATATATATATATATTAACGCATCAAAAGATCATACAGCTGCTTGTGGTACTTACTTTGCTCCCTCTAAAAAACATAGAAATATGTTTAAACTACATGTAGAAACGCATATTTTAGCGGCGAAGCTTTGTCAATAAATCAAGCATTAGAGTTTATTGGTAAACACAAACACAAACAATCTGTAATTTTTACTGACTCATTATCAGCTTTAGTTGAAATTAAAAAGCAATATCACCCGATAACAATATTTTTGAATAATCACGTTAAAAACATATAAATTTTATATAATCTTCTATTAAGTGAAGGTTACAAGATAACCTTAATTCAGGTTAAGGAACACATATAGGTCTAAAACATAACGAAGAGGTCGATAAAATTGCTAAAAAAAGTGTAGTATGTGGATCTCAACTCAATATAGAGTTGACAATTGATAACCTTATTAATATCACTAAAAACATTTTTAAATAATGCATCGAAGAGTACAGCAACGATAATAGTACAAGGTACACTGCAATTCAAATTTACATACCAAAAATATCATGGTTTAATGGAAAATATTTAAGCAGAAGAATAATTACGGTTTTTATTAGAATCAAAATTGGACTTGAAAGTTTTTCAGTGGACTTATTAAAAATAAATTTAGAATCATCAATGTTATGCAAACGTTGTGGTGTACCTGGACCATTGGATAATATTTTTTTAGAATGTAGAAATTTTCAAAATCATTGTGATCGATTTTGTCAAAACTAATAGAAGCAAACATTTTGACACCATTTAATCTGCTGTATCTTTGGTTCTGAATAATAAGTATTTATAATGTTCATTTTAACTACAGATCATAAATCGTTAGTTTATTTGTTTAGTGAAAAAAAGAGAATACTTATGACGGGTACAAGTTCTATTAATATTAAGCAGTGTATTTAAGTATTTGTACAATGAAAACAATAAAAAGGCAAAAAAGTCAATTGTATTGAATGATACTAATACAATTTTTCAATCCGAGTACACTTATTTAAGTTTCCGAGAATACTCATGTTAATGTAGATTCTATTAAGGATGACTTAAAAGAGATACGATTCTGCCAGAACTCAAGCCATACATAAAATATAATTGGCTAAAATGTACATGAAATGTAATAATGAAGTCTTACTTTAATAGAAAAATAGATACTATATCGACATTGAAAAAAGAATTATGTTAGAACATAGAGTTATTACTTATGAAAAATTCAAAGATAGTATTTTAAATAAATTAAATATCTCACATACCGAAATTTTAAAAATGAAAGCAATTGCACGGTCATATGTAGTCACGAGATAAATGGTTATTTAGTAGTAACGGTTATAACAGTTCCAACTATTTTACACTAACAGTTATTATACACGGTTACAGTTATAACTGCCAATACTAATGCATTCTCAAAAGTATGTATTCAATGATATCGTTGCAGAGATGCTTGTAATTGACAACTTTATTAGGGGAGACTGAGAGAATTACGATTCTGTCAGAAATAAAGTCATACATAAAAAATGGTAGCCAAAATATACCTCAAATCAAGTAATCAAGGACCTATACGAACTAAACAAATTAAAAAAATTAAAATTTTATTAGCAATGTTTTGTTAATACATGCAAATGATTACTATTGAAACGTTTGAGAAGTTATTTGCAAATTCAAGAGCCTTCTAGAAGCTGTTATCCATCTTCTAGACGATATACCGAAAGTTAGGGAACACTCGAGAAGGATTTCCAAATGTGTATATATATCGACGAAACAAATCGTAGGTCAGTTATTGCAGTAATGCGAATACAGCAGTGTTAAGAAGATTATTCAAGTTAAAATAAATAAGTAGTTAGCGCGTGTGAGATAAACCTACAGTGAATAATTGCGTACGTGATTTTAGTGTAAACAATTGTGTGAAGCTATCCGCGGACTTTATTTTATCTTCTTGTAAGTGATATAAATTATAGTGTAAGTGTTTTAATTAAATATTAATAGATATAATTAGTTTCGTTAATTTAGAAGTGTACATATTTGTAGTATAAGTAAAACATATTTTTAGTAGTTTAAATAAATTAGTGTTAATCATAAAATTTGTAACAGTGGCGTCAGGTGTGGGGTATCGTTTGCGAATTCTAGTGTAAATATCATTAAGAAATATCGCTCCCCTATAAAATAGTGTTTATTAAACTTTTTCTTTTAACAAGTGCGTGATCGCGATATTAATTAAATTCGTTTTCGTACACTAGTGGTTTAATATTAACAAGTGGATCGTTATTAAAATTTTGTGTCATACAAAAAACTGCATTTTAAAAAGTAGTGTATTTGAACTTTATATTTGTGTTGAATTTAAATTTATGCCGGTGACGCGTTTGCAAGCAGTTAAAATGGATGCAAAACTATTTGAATTTCTTGAATCGATAAAAAATGGTCAAGAATCGATGAATAGAAAAATGGAAAAAAATTCTCAAAAAATTCTAGAAAAATAGAAGAAAATGCTAGAAGTTTAAAAGAAGAAATACGAGCGAGCATGGAAAATCAAACAAAGACTATTGAGTGAAAACGTGATTCTGCCTGCAAGGACGGAAAGTGTGGTGATGGCACGCCTGGATAGAAATCTCCGGGAAGGCTACATACGCGCGATTGAACCAATGGAGGGCGGCTTAGTTGAAAAGGGACTACTTGTTGGCAGAACTTTAATACGAGTAAAGAAGACGATGCCAGTAAGGATCTTAAACATCAACTCAGATCCTGTAACGCTGAAAAAGAAAACCGTGGTAGACCAATGCACGCCAGTATCACAAATTGTGAGATGCGTAAAGTCGAACGAAGATACGTCGCCGAGGAAGTGTCCACAAATCTATTGGACATTCTTACCACCAAATGCCAAAACCTCAGCCAAGACCAGCTGGCTAAAGTTAAAGTGTTGATCCAAGAGTACCAAGATGTGTTTGCGCTAGAAAGTGGCTCCAAAGGAAGAACTAACGTGGTAAAGCATAAAATTAATACCGGAGACGCTCGACCGATACGACAAAATCCACGCAGCCTACCTTTGGTAAAAGAGAAGAAGCCGAACAAATAATTACGGATATAGAGAGAGAAGGCGTGATTGAACCTTCAAGTAGCTCATGGGCATCCTTAGTAGTACTCGTAAAGAAGAAGGATGGATCAACGAGGTTTTGCGTAGACTATAGACAGCTAAACGACGTGATCAAAAAGGACAGCTACATTTTACCCAGAATTGACGATACGCTAGACACCCTGTCAGGATCCCAGTGGTTTTCTACGTTAGATTTAAAGAGTGGATACTGGCAGGTAGAATTAGAACCCAAGGATCGTGAAAAAACAGCTTTTACGATCGGAACTGGTTTGTGGCAGTTCACTGTACTGCCCTTCGGCCTGTGTGACGCTCCTGCAACGTTCGAACGTTTGATGGAGACCATCTTGCGCGAATTGTCTTGGAAGACGTGCTTGGTTTACCTGGACGACTTGATCGTGGTTGGAAGGTCGTTTGAAGATCACTTGAACAACTTGAAAGAAGTATTCTAGCGATTACGTGGGGCTAACCTTAAACTAAACCCAAAGAAGTGCCACGTATTTAAGAAGGAAGTACAATATCTTGGCCACGTCGTATCTAGAGATGGAGTAGGGGCTGACCCAGACAAAATCCGAGCAGTGCAAGCATGGCCAAGACCAATCGACAAACATCAGGTCCAAAATTTCTTTGGGTTGTGCACTTATTATAGGAAATTTGTCCCCGGATTTGCCAATATTGCCAAACCATTGCATTGACAAAATTAACTAAAGAAAAAGCAGAATTTAGATGGAATGAAGACTGCGAAAATTTTTTTAATCAACTAAAACAAGCCTTAGTCACTTCGCCGATTTTGAGTTATCCAAGAGAAGATGGAAAGTTTGTTTTGGATACCGACGCAAGCAATCTGGCCATAGGCGCGGTCCTTTTGCAGGTTCAAGATGGACAAGAAAAAGTTATCGTGTATTTTAGCAAGGTTTTATCCAGGCCAGAAAGGAATTATTGCGTGCCTAGGAGAGAGCTGTTAGCAGTCGTTAAGTCCATCGAACATTTCTACAAGTATTTGTATGGACAAAAATTTTTACTGAGAACAGACCACGCCGCTTTAAAATGGCTTCTGCAGTTCCTTAACCCAGAAGGACAAGTGGCAAAATGGATTGAGAGACTGCAAGAGTATGACTATGACACAAAACACCGTGCCGGAAGCAGTCATCGAAACGCTGATGCCTTGTCCAGAAGACCATGTCCGGCGGACTGCAGCCATTTTTCGCAACTGGAAGAAAAAGTCAAATGCCTCCGGAGAACTGCTATGGTTGATGATGAGTGGGAACCTGAGCAGTTACGTCGCGAACAAGAAGACGATCTTGAAATAAGACTACTCCTCAACTGGAAAGAAAGCGGCCGACGACCAACCTGGGAAGAAGTGAGTGCTTTGGGCAGAAATATCAAAGCGTACTGGGCGCAGTGGAACTCCTTGATAGTAGAAGACGATGATCTTAAACGATCCCTAGAAAGTGTCGAGGGTACGGGAAACAGACTACAGTTGGTAGTGCCAAAGAGCCGGGTGGCAGAAGTGTTGAAGCATCTCCACGATGGGACATCAGGAGGACACTTTGGCATTAAGAAAACATTGGGTAAAGTACGAGAACGATTTTACTCGATGAACTGCAAAGAGGAAGTCATGAAATGGTGCCGTAATTGCAGGGTCTGCTCATCAGGAAATGGTCCAGCGAGAAAGCGCAAAGCACCCATGAAGCAATACAACGTAGGAAGTCCTTTAAAAAGAGTAGCGATTGACATTGCAGGGCCGTTCCCAGAATCCGATTCGGGAAATAAATACATCCTGGTGGCGACGGATTATTTCACGAAATGGACGGATGCTTACGCCATACCCAATCAGGAAGCAGCTACAGTCGCAGACGTATTGGTAAAAAAATTTTTCTGCCGGTTTGGTGTTCCGTTGGAATTACACTCCTATCAAGGCCGCAATTTTGAGTCTGGGCTGTTTCAAGAAGTTTGCCGACTGTTGGGAATTAAGAAAACTAGAACAACGCCTCTCCATCCTGAATCTGATGGCATGGTTGAACGGATGAATCGAACAATGAGCAAGTACTTAGCCAAGGTAGTGTCCAAACACCAAAGAGACTGGGATCAGTACTTGCACCTTTTCTTAATGGCATACCGATCATCCGTTCACGAAAGCACAGGCCAAACACCATCTTGTGTTATGCTCGGTCGTAAAATACGATTACCATGCGATCTCCAATTTGGACGAAAACCGGAAGAAGAAGTTGCTGGAGAAGATTACGTCAGCAAGCTGCCCAAGAAGCTAGACGAAGTACATGAAAAGGTCCGTAAAAACACACAAATTGCCAGCGACAGGATGAAAACAAGATATGACGTCAAGGCGCAAAATGGTGGGTTTTAACTTGGCGATTTGGTCTGGTTGTATAATCCTCAAAGGAGACGTGGTTTGTCGTCGAAGCTACAAAGGCAATGGGAGAGCCCCTATGAAGACGTGCAGCGTATTAACGACGTCATATATCGCATCCGAAAACCGCTCAGAAGCAAGCCAAAAGTGGTCCACGTCGATCGCCTAGCCCCGTTTACTGGCGATAACCACAATACGCAAGTTCAGGTCCGAACCAGAGTAATAAGTAGCAGAACTAGGAATCCAATCGAAGAAATGGAGTTCGAGAAGTTTATGAACTTATACGGAGGAAAAGCTAGGTTCGGAGTTACCACCGAGGAACAACAAGACCTGTTCCAGATACAAAAAGATTACGCCATCGCACATTGCGTGAGCAAGGATCTTGACATGTTCAGAGGGGTTGCAGTCGTGTTTAAAAAGAAGTTTGGGCAGCTAGATCAATTACGAAGACAGCAACCGGCAGTCGGAAAAGTTTTTGGACTACGTGGTGACGGACGCTTAGTTTTCTATCTGGTCACCAAGAAATACTCACGTGTCAACCCGTTATACAAAGATCTGTGGCGAACATTATGGAGTCTCAAGAGAGAAATGGAGTTTCATCATGTTAAGAAATTGGCAGTACCCAAGCTTGGTTATGGCTTAGATCAACTGAATTGGAGGACAGTTCGAAACATGTTGGGGGTCGTCTTCCGAGGAACAGGCATTCAAGTAGTGGTTTGTAATTACCAACCAAGGAGAATATTGGATCAGAAAAATTCCATTGACTGTAACTTTTATGGTCAAGAAGGTTGCCGAAATGCAGGAAACTGCCGCTATCGCCACGATCCTTTTTACGGGTGTCGCATCCAGACCCCTGTTCTGGGACAGAACAGTCCTAAGAAGGGGACAGTGAAACGTTCGAGAAGTTATTTTCAAATTCAAGAGCCTTCTAGAAGCTGTTATCCATCTTCTAGAAAATATACCGAAAAATAGGGAACACTCGAAAAGGATTTCCAAATGTGTATATATACCGACGAAACAAATCGTAGGTCAGTTATTGCAGTAATGCGAATACAGCAGTGTTAAGAAGATTATTCAAGTTGAAATAAATAAGTCGTTAGCGCGTGTGAGATAAACCTACAGTGAATAATCGCGTACGTGATTTTAGTGTAAACAATTGTGTAAAGCTATCCGCGAACTTTATTTTATCTTCTTGTAAGTGATATAAATTATAGTGTAAGTGTTTTTATTAAATATTAATAGATATAATTAGTTCCGTTAATTTAAAAGTGTACATATTTCTAGCATAAGTAAAACATATTTTTAGTCGTTTAAATAAATTAGTTTTAATAATAAAATTCGTAACACTATTATTTAATATTACATATTAAAACAAAATTATTAAATTTCCACCAAATAGGTATGTGTAGATGGTTAAAAATACAAGGCAAGTCGTTTTTTTAGGTTTTAATAATAGTTGACAAAACCTAAAGAATTGAATTTTCTGTTTACTAATTTTTTGATTTTTTTTCACAATTATACTGATTGCTAACTATATTTACAGTTAGTAGTTTTTATAAGACAGGTAAATCAGTGTTTAATTAACATCAAACCGTATATAAAGTAACCATAACTTGCAATTTTTAGATAAATTTTTAACAGTTGAAATAAAGAATCAAAAATTGTTACAACTACTCCCAAAAAGTATCAAGTAATAATCTGGAAACTTATGTTGGACCCGTTTAGTATGCAATCGCAAAAGCATAACATTTAAGTTGAAAATTGTTGAATATATTGATAACATTTATTCAGAAAGTTGAAGCTATGAATTTTTTTAAATATATATTAAATTGAAGTAGCTTCTAGAGGCAGTTCTTGCTGCATCGCTGCCCCCATGAACCCGCGGTTATTAGTAGAGTTTAGTTTATAGTAGTTTGACCTAAAAAACAAATATTACAAAGAATAATATGCAGTACAAAAATTTACAATTTCAGAACAATAAAAACACAAACATTTTAGTTAAAAAAAAATAATTGAAATTGAATAAATTTAAAACTGCATATTGAACTTAAATATATTAAATTGTCATTCTTGTTTTGATGTTTACGTCTAACTGTTTTTTTATAACCATTGTCAAAGTTATGATATACTTTAAAAAATTGTCTTATAGACACACAGCTTTAAACTCAGGAACTGTAGAACGGTTAGAAACACTTGCTAACCTGCTTAGCCAACAAAGCTACGTTTATCAAGAATACTTTCTTGAAATTTTTTTTGTAAAGTCTACACTAACTTAAAAAAAAAACATAAACACTAATAAAATTATGCAAATCTATCTAAGATATATTTCATGAATCACTCTTTGCATATCAAACATTTTAAGAACATATAGTATTGAACAAAATACTTTTTCATAATCTATGCAAATGTTCAGCTCTTTAGATTGTAGATTCTTATACTTTGGTGTTAAGTATATACAAACAAAGAAATATCACTATTTATTCAATGATACAATTAGAAGTAAAAGCAATTAAACGTTTGTAACCCGTTATTAAAAATATGTTAACAAAGAAGATTGCAAGTCGACGAAATTTTAGTTTAATTAGAAAACTGCATGCTAAAATAGTGTAATTCAAAATTATTTTAATAATAGTGTCATGTGTGATATAAAAAACAAATAAATGTAAAAAATAAACTAATTTAATTACAAGTTGAACCCGTAAAACAATCTAAATAAAAAAAACACAATAAATTTAACGCTGCACAAAATAATATAAATGTGCAATATCTGTTATCCTATTAACTTACTAAATCATTTTAAAAACAAGTTAAAGTGGTATAACTAAAATATTCGAAATAACTTAATGAATTATTCATTTGACAACGTAAGTTAGTAAATTATTAGTATCTAATAATATGTAGTAGCATTTAATTTTTAGAATTATTTACCTAATATAGGCAATTATTACCTGTATCAATTAAAAAAATACTGCAAATGAAGCGTGCCTATTAGCTCTTTATATAATAAGTATAACAATCGAATGTTTTTTAAATAGAACAAATTAATGTTTCATTTGGTATAGGTTGTGTTTTTTAACTATTATTTTTGCTTTGCATGTAAATAACGTAGTTAATACCAGATTTTCTTTAGTTAGCAGATAAACCAATGAATCATAATGTAATCACGTACTTGTCACAATTCCATAAATGGTAAAACAATAGAAAATTGCTTATTCAGTAATCATTTTGATTTTGTGCAATAAAATAAATTTTTAGATTACTATTTCATGATTGTTAGGTCATTAGTTTACTTACCGGCACTAAGAGAAATCTTCAGTATCTCACGAGTATTACACAGCGTACTTGACAGTACTTTACTCTGCAACGACGAATTTACATCTGCTGGTAACAAACTTATGAGTTCTTTTAACTTCTAGGCCACAGGTAACGGAGTTTGTCGGATAACCTGTTGTTCCACCTTTGCGAGGACAACCTTAACATTTTTTTCATTTAACAATTATTCATTGCAATATTACATTTCTTTAGAATAAAAAATAATCTTAACGCAATTAGCATACTTATGACGATCTAATTAATAAATACATATAATTGAACGTAACAATAAGAAAGAAATGAAAAATAAATCTGCAGATGGGTTTGATTAAAATGATCTCATGATTCTAAGGTTAATGGAAATGCATATTTTAATATATGCCGTACTGATTCAGTATTAATAGCTTGTTAAATATATTCATTTCACATTTTCCTTTTATAGAAAGAACATAGGTGCTTTTATTACATTATGTTTTAGCACTATTTTAGGTTACATCAACTTGAATTAATTAGATTGATTTTAATTAAGTGAAGTTCTATTATAAGGAATAAGTCACATTTTTATCCTAATATTGAATTTATTATTAAAGTTTTAGCTACATTATATTTAATATTTATCAATTCTCATTAACACAACTAAAACAAGAAACCTAAACAAATATTAGGAACCTAAATAAGCATTTGGTTCTTGTAATGTATAGATAATAATATGTAGCATGTAGCGCAGCGCGGGTGTGCGCAGTTGAATGGTTGTACTTAAAATGTAAGCACTATGAAAACGTATGTACTTAATTACGTAATTAATAAAGGCTTATAAAATAAATATAAATGACTAGTTCAACAGTACATTACAGTGGCGACGAGGATTAATTAAATAAAAATAAATAATATCACATTATATTAAAATTAATAACCGTCACGCGAGTGTTAAAAATGGCCGATCAAGCGGTGCAAAATGTTGGATATCTGCGTGAGTTTGATCTGATTGGACAGTGTTCAAACGGAGAATTGAAAATTATTTTCTTGCAAATAATGTTAGTGAGGTTAAGCGTAAAGCCGCTATATTATTAAATGTGTTAAGTGAAGATGCATATAAATTGATGAATGATTTGTGTTCGCCGGATGAACCCGAGAAAAAACAATATGCAGATTTAATTCAATTACTTTCGAATCACTTTAAACCTAGTTTAGCCGTTTTCGCAGCGCGATACAAATTTTATAACGCTCGCAAATTATCAAATGAAACTGTTAGGAAATGGTCCGCTCGATTACGAAATTTAGCGTCATCGTGTAATTTTGAAGTGGCAGAATTAAAATTGGTGCTGCGTGATATGTTTGTTATTGGGTACGATAAAGGAAATGTGCAAGATAGGTTAATGGAAGGAAAAAAGACTGCTACAATTGAAGAAATAGTGGAGATAGCAATGGCAAAATCCGCTTCAAAGGTGACATCTATGCAGAACAATCAAGACATTCACGTTAAGCAAGAACCGGAAATGTATTTTTTACGTTTTAAAAGGAAAAATAAGGAAGAGGTGCATGGTGGATCGCCGTCACGTGGTTCAAGTTCGAAAAATCAGCCAGGCCCCGCCTCTCCCAGGCAAAATCCGGTTGCAGTACCGAAATGTGTAGTATGTAGACGAAGAAATCATTCGGCAGACAGTTGTTACTGTCGTATATGTAATGTAAAAGGTCATTTAGCGCCAATGTGCGCGTCAAAGAAGAAAAATGCAGGTCATCGTCATTATCAAAACAATAATCAAAAGTTTTTAGAATCTGAAGATTACTCATTATTTAATTTACAAAGTAAATTTAATTTCATTAACTTGGATGTTATTACTGAAAATATACATTTTACATTTGATTTGGATATAGGTTCAACCTTCAGTGTTATCTCTGATACTTTGTATAAACAAAATTTTATGGATAAATGTTTATTTTCAACCGATAAAGTATTTAATTTATATAATGGGCAACAAATTTCTCCAGTGGGATATATTAATTGTAAAATGTGTTTTCAGGATAAAATGGAATGTTTAGATATTTATGTAATCAATGAAGCTTCTGGACCCCCACTTTTAGGACGTGATTTTTTCAAACTATTTAATTTAACGATATCAAATTTAAATAATATTGAATTACCGAAGGATTTGCAGTTTCTGTTAGGTAGGTACAGTTTTTTTTTAATCCGGGTTAGGAGCATTTGCAAAACAAAAATTTACTATTAAATTTAAATCAGGTTCTGTTCACCTAAATTTTTTA
Source organism: Aquatica leii (assembly GCA_035610365.1). NCBI lineage: Eukaryota > Metazoa > Arthropoda > Insecta > Coleoptera > Lampyridae > Aquatica > Aquatica leii. The sequence goes on from CM069432.1 coordinate 109,803,692, forward strand.
AAGCTCGATCTTTACCGTTTGGCTTAAGGAATAAAGTGGAACCAGAATTAAATAGATTTCAAAAGATTGGGGTAATTGAGCCAGTGGATTACAGTCCTTGGGGAACGCCAATAGTTCCGGTTTTAAAGCGCGACGGGTCGGTACGAATTTGCGGGGATTTTAAAATTACAATCAATCCGTTAATAGAAATCGATAAGTATCCATTACCGCGCACAGAAGAGCTTTTGGTAAAATTACAGGGTGGTATTCATTTTATAAAACTAGATCTTTCGTCGGCGTACCAGCAAGTATTGCTAGATGATAATTCTAAAGTGTTAACCACCATATCCACTCATAAAGGGTTGTTTCAATATAAGCGGGTTTCTTTTGGAATAGCAAGTATTCCAGCTAAATTTCAATGTATTATGGAAGCATTATTAGACAGAATTAATGGTGTGGTCGTGTTTCTGGATGACATAGTTATTACAGGTACAAATAGGGTTAAACATATTAAACACCTAGAAGAAGTTTTTAAGAGATTAAACGCGGCTGGGTTAAAGGTAAATTTAACTTAATGCAACTTTTAAATCTAAAATATCGTATTTGGGCGTAATTATTAATAAGGGCGGTGTGCGTCCTAATAAAGATAAACTGTTAGCCATTAGAAATGCGCCAAAACCTAAAGATGTTACACAATTAAAATCTTTTCTGGGACTCATTAATTTTTATGGTAAATTTGTACCTAAGTTATCAAAAATATTATATCCGCTGTATAATCTTTTAAAATCAGATGTATCATGGCAATGGTCTTCAGATATCGATCATGGTTTTGACGAAATAAAAAGAAAGTTGATTTTGCCGGAAATATTAGTACACTTTGATCCCAGTTTACCAATTAGACTGTTTCCGGACGCATCAATGTACGGGATCGGGGCGGTTATAACGCACATTTTACATGATGGCTCCAAAAAACCTATCGGTTACGCATCCCGCACGCTAACGATAGCAGAGCAAAAATATAGCCAAATTGAAAAAAGGGACTCTCAATTACTTTTGGGTTGTGTAATTTTAATCAATATTTGCAAGGTATTAAATTCACGTTACTTACCGATCACAAACCACTGGTGACCATTTTCCACCCTAATAAAAGAATTCCTCAGTACGCGGCAAATAGATTGAGAAGATGTGCTTTAATTTGGTCTAATTATAATTATCAAATTAAGTTCATAAAGTCAGAGAAAAACCGCGCGGATTGTTTATCTCGTTTACCAATTAGGTACTCACCGACTGATTGGGAATTGGTAGATATTAATTTTATAAATTATTTTTCACAAAATGCAGATTTTTCTTTACAATTTAGACAAGTTGAAGAGGAAACAAAAAAAGATGAAATATTATCTCAAGTTATAAAGTTTGTTCAAACCAAATAGCCAATTCAAGTCGATAGGAATTTAAAAAGGTTTTACAAAATTAAAGACGAACTTAGTGTAGAATCTAATTGTTTGGAATAACCGACTTGTAATTACACAAGCATTACAACATAAAATTTTAACAGATTTGCATAGTTCTCATTTAGGGATTATTAAAATGAAAATTTTAGCGAGATCATATTTTTATTGGCCCGGTTTAGATAATGACATTGTAAAAATTTGTAGAAGTTGTGAAAATTGTACGCTAAATAATAAGTCACCCGAAAAGGCTGTATTACATCCTTGGAATTTTTTATCTAAGGTCTGGGATAGACTGCATTTAGATTTTATGGGTTTATATTTAAACAAACAATTTTTAATATTAGTCGATGCTTATTAGAAATGGATTGAAGTAGTCCCGGTAAACTCAATTACTTCAAAAGTGACGATTGATATTTTGCGTACAGCTTTTGCAAGATTCGGGTTGCCTAAGTATATTGTAACTGATAACGCAATCACTTTTTGTTCCCTAGAATTTCAAAATTTACTAAAACTTAATAATATTACACATATTACTTCCCCTTCCCTCCCTCGAACGGTGCAGCAAAAAATGCCGTTAAAACAATTAAAAACGCACTAAAAAATGCTTTAGGGAAAAGGAAAACTTCAGATATAAATTTAGCACTTAATAATTTTTTATTTGATTATAGAAATTCAGTGCACTGTACCACTAAAGAAACTCCGGAAAATTTAATGTTCGGACGTAGTTTAAGTACACGTTTTGATCTGTTATTGCCAGATAATAATTGTAAAAATGATTTAATTAAGAAGGTCGTAACAGAGCAAAACACACAAAATAAATATCATCGGGGTAGAAGACTTCCAAAATTTTCTTTGGGAGATAAGGTTATTGTAAAAGATTATCGAGTAATTAATAAACCTAGCTGGATTAAAACCATAGTTTCTAAAAAAATTGGTAATGTTATCTATATTGTTTATGTTCCGGAATTAAATGTTAAATGGAAGCGTCACATTAACCAAATTAAAATTTATCACTGCAACGAATCAGTAGTGGTAGAGAAGAGTGAGGACACTGCATTACCAACTTTTTTAAAAGATGTTGATGAGGTGGATCAGGAATCAGGAAACGTATTACGCCCTAAACGTAATGTAAAACCTATAGATAGATTAGGTTATAATTAATTTTTTTTTATAGGAGAAGGTGTAATGTATAGATAATAATATGTAGCATGTAGCATGTGTGCGCAGTTGAATGGTTGTACTTAAAATGTAAGCACTATGAAAACCCTTATAAAATAAATATAAATGACTAGTTCAACAGTGCATTACAGTTATAGTATATTAAAAAACAAGTTTCAAAGACCATGATTTTAGGCCTTATGAAAAAAAATCTTTATAATATTTTTTCCAATTTGTCCTTTATGCTTTTTTTAAATAATAAATTGCAGTTTTAATATTTTATTAAATTTGAATAGAAATTTGTAATATTCAATAATAATTAGAAAAAAAACTATTTTAACTAAGTCCTAAGAAAGTTATTACCTATAAGCGAATTTTTTTTTACTTATTGGAACGGGTGCTGTATTAATAGCACGATTGATGTTAGACAGATTTTTTATCGATCACAATTTATTCATGCGATAATTTTTGGTTCTCATTACCAATATTTACGAAAAGTAAAGTACTAACAGTATTTTATAGAATCTTAAGCTTTTGCGGTTCAAATTCAAAATATATAACAGAACTTGTTGTTTATTAGACAAAATAAATATAAAAGTACCAGGTAATATAAGTAAAAAGCAATAAAAAATTCTTAAACCAGAGCTAGAAAAAACAAAACAAGTAGTAATAAAGATTAAAAATAATAAAATACTAGGATGTGACAATGTTATAATAAAACATTAAATAAGGAGGTGATACACTGCAAGAAGCAAATTATTGTTTAAAGAAAAACGACACAGATTCCAACTCACGTACGCATGAAATTGCCAACCGATAATTCCACACGCAGAAAGCAAAGCAACGGTTTTCAGTAACGGCTAAATCTGAATTACCTTGGAAAATTTCCAAAAGCATAAATCGATAAGAACGATCTTTTTTTAAGAAAAAATAATTATGACCATCAATATGTTTGTCTTATTAATAAACAGAATTCATTTAAAGTATGAGAGTAAACACCAATCTTATAATTGTAAATGCATTCAAGATAAATCCGGTATAAAAAAAGTTTAAAATATTTATAAAAAGGAAATAAGTTATAGTAGTTATGTAGTACTCGCGTAAAATCGGTAAGAGAGCGTGAAATTTTGTTGTGGTCGTTTCGTTTCGGGTATAGTCAAAGTGCATTCGTATTTGGTAAGTCGGGATAGATTGTATTGGTGATGGGGGAATCGTAAAACATCGTAGGGGTCGTTTTGTTTCGGGTATAGTCGGATGTAGGTCAGTCGGTAAAGATCGTAGTGATGGTGGATATTTTTGGTGAGCATGCTATTGTGTGTGTGTGTGTGTGTGTGTATAAAGGTAACATTTGTGAAGATATAATATTAGTTTTCTAATAACTTTCATTTGCTTTAATAAATTTAAAAAATCAAGATGGAAGCATTTTTTACAAACTTGAACGAAACTTTTCATTTGGTTTCTTATGTAAGTGCAACAAGTTTATCAATCAATGAGCAGTATAAAATTAAGTGTTTTAGTAAAGTCGATGGTAAATTTAGGAAGCAAGTGATAGTGGAATGTAATGAATTTAAAAAACCTCTAGCACAGAGATTTATCAACAAGTTTTCGGGAAAAAACATCTGTTGGAGAAACCACAAACATTGAATTTCTTCCAGAGTGAAAAATGAATAAAAAAAGAGTGCGTAAAAAAAATTATAAACTAAGGTAAAAATTATATTTGGAAGGATTAGAAAAGTTATCAACTAAAATTAAAATTTATGAAATCACTTAGAATTAGCGATTATTATTGGAACTGTCTATATTCATGATTGAATTGAATGTTTCTAAATTTATCAACCCAAAACATAATTTTAATCTTCTAATATGATAGAGGGATAATACTATAAAGAATAGATTCCGTTCCAGTTAAGGTAAATGTGGAAGACATTATGCTGCTTGTAACTCACTAAGCTGTTAACTCAAATGTATCAGGAATATATACTAATCTTAAGTTTAAGCATGAACTATACTACTTAATGATATTCGAATCTTATTACCTGAAATTTTATTCCAAATTAGATTTGAACGCGGGGTTTTTCGGTTACAAAGCAAACATTTCCCTAAATAAGCCATTGAGTAACCTATCGTGATTATAATTATCTAAAAATTTTAAACATAAATATCCACAGTTGACAGTATTAAAGGAATAAAAATGGTTGTGATTGTAAATTATATTACAAAGACCGTTACTTTTTAAGTATTGTGTTAATTCCAATGGAGGCTGTTAGCTATCAAAATATACTGCTCGTGTACTAATCTTTTTGTAAGCTGTTCAATGTGTTTCAGCTCTATTTTTATCATCCAAATTGATTATACCACATTCAACGGCACTTACTCCTAATTTAGGTAGTTCATCTTTTATAAATACACCCCGAAAGCTTCTTATTTTTAATTTTTTTTGTATATTTACATAAATCTATGTTGGTGAGCGCTCGTGAGCGAGGTTTATCGTAAGTTTTTTTGTGTTTTTTGCCGTTCTAAAAAAACAAATCTTTTTTTATATGGTTGTAAATATAATTCGTTTTCAGATATATTTAGTGCTATTGCTTCCATAGTTTGATTATGCCTTTAATTTTTTTTAAGTATTTCTTTAGCATCTTTAGCCGCAATTACTGTTTTTGCAATAGCAGCAGCGCCGCCATCTAACCATTCTAATGCGCCGAGAACAGCAAAAATAAAGATTATCGCCAAAAACTCACCAATTTTTGGCACTAGTGTTACATGAACAAGTTTTACTTTTGTTCCTCGTTTTAATGACTTTACAGTAGTAATTGCCGCACTGAGAGCATCTTTAGCGTTTAGAAATGTTTTTTCTTCTAATGCAGATTTAGCACTTTTTATTAAATCATGGAATTTTGATCCTTTTCCATGTTTTCTTTTGGCACTCCTTGGTTTTATACAAAGTCATTTAGTGCCAGATTGATAATTCATACCAAGTTTTTTTTTTATAGCAGTTATTATGTCCAATGCAACAAATTTTTCTTCTAATGACGAATCAGTAGAATACAATCTCCCTTTAGCCCTTTTTAATAATAATTTGTCAGCTTTGTGTTTATTTTCTATATTTTTTATAATTGTTATATTAGCTATGTCGTGCTCCTTAAAAGCTTCGTTTAGTTTATTAATACCTCGATCTTTTTTTGCAAATCGTTTTGTTAGTATAGTTTCCGGTTTACAAAAATTATAACCAGGAATGTGTAATTCAACTGGTAGTTTATCGATAACTTAATTTATAAGACCTCTACTCTGATATTTATTCTTAAAAGTTTTTTGGAGTCGCTGGTTAATAAATGGATTTTGTATTAACATGTCTAGGATTTATTGTATGAGCTGGGATACACAGACTTACTAACTGAATTGAAATTTAGTTATAATAATATGTTTGACAAACACGTTTTTTTAGATTTTATCAAAATGCAAATAGTGCAACAACCAATTACACTTATGGTTGCAAATAATAATATAAAAAATTTAAAAACCTATAAGAGACACGGTCAGTTATTACCATCTATTTGTTGTCTTATTGTTGGACCATCAAATTGTGGAAAAACCAATGTAGTGGTTAGCTTAATTCCACAGATTATTAAAAATAACAAAACCGCTATAGTTTGTGCGTAAACCGCCTTACAAACAGCCTAGTTTAAATGCGGTTTGCTTAAAAATTACTTAAGAACCAGCTTATTTTATTTATGGTTTGTGTTCAAACCGCTCTACAAACCACTTAATTTGAATGTGTTTAGTTTGCAAACTGATCAATAAACCGTTTATAGTTTACTGTTTGTTATAATTCTGCTCTGTTTGTTATAATCCTGCTCTGTTTGTAAGTTATTCAGTTTACAGATAATTGCTTTTCTTAAAAGTTTATAAGGAACTGTAGAAGCACATTTGATTAATAACTAAAAAAATAAATGTAGGTTAAGGTTCGTTCAGAATGCAATCGTACAATAATTTATCGAATGAAGAAGAATTAACTAAAAAGTTAATTAAAAAAGAGAAGAAGTAAAAAAAAGAATTATTAAAACAGGGCGAAATTACGAATGATAAAGCATTTTTTCCTATAACTAAACGTTTGAGAACTGTCTCAGATCAATTAAATGCTAAAAATACAAAGTTGTCCTTTGTTAACAATAAAGATGAACAAAATCTAAACTCAAAAAAAAAAACAATAAACGAAAATACTGTTGCGGAATCCATCACCATTCCAACATGGAATACAAAACTTTCAAATCTTCGAAAAAAAATTGATTCGTTAAAAGATGAAAAATTACATGAACCGAAAGATCAAAATATTTTTAATCATAATGTTGCTACAATTTCAAATTTAAAAGAAGACGTTATAATTTCAGAACCTTGAGGTAGACGATTACGAATTAGATGATTTAATTGAATATTCGGTAGAAGAAAGTAACTGAAACTGAAATATAGAAAACATTCTTGATAGCAATATCTATAATGAATACTTAACATAATTTGTTGAATTGCTTAGAAGATATATAGATGCTAAACTTTATAATAAAAAAAAAGTTTGATCACAGAACTGGAATAAGACATGATAGTTTTCAAGAAAAGTTTTTTATAAGAATTTTAGCAGTAGAATTTATTGAATCAGATATAGAAGTAGATGGAGAAATATACAATGGAACTCCTGAACTGTATGAATTATTATTTAAAAACATTCCTATAACATATACTGAAGGAGATTTGCATACATACAAAAAAAAATTAGATATTAGTAATGCTTGCAGATGTAACTTTGATCTTAATGGTCACATACAAAGAACGCAATCTGATAAAAATAAATCTATTATTGTTCCTCTATATTTTGTACAGCCTGGGTACTTAGAAACACCAAAAAATGTAAAAAAATATTAGGAAATATGTTTATTGGGATTATGTAAACAAATTAGTTGAAAGGTTGAAGTTGTTAGTAGCATCTGAAACAGTAGGCCATGCAGGTCACACAAACGAAATCGTCTCTATTATAGAAGAACTACGTGAAGCGCAAATAATTAAATAAGACAATGACTTTAGATAAGTTTGGTCGCCACATAATTAAACATACTTAAACATCTGTTAAAAAAGTACAAAATAATACACATAAAACAATGTCTAATATGTTTTACAATCATATTTTATTATTTCAGACAAACAGACTTCTAGATAATGAATATCTGATATGGTCAGACAAAAGTTCTTATTCATTCCCATTAGAAAATGGTATAATTGATAATTTATCTGTAAATCTTGAAAACGTTATACTAAAGATAAATAGAAAACCTTATACAAGCGAGCAGGTTACTAATTATCGACTTAAATTAAGAGACAAGATATCGTTTGATGCACGCAATCACGAAAATAAAACTACAAGATATTATAAAACGTTATGTGTTGAAATAGCGGTTAAAGGTCTTGTCAAAATAAAAAATGGTTTAGTGTAAAAAGGCATAGACAAAAACAACAAAAAAACGTGTTCCATCTTCTATACAAAGAGATATAGTTTTAGAATTGCATAAACTTGCACCAAGAAATTTCAAAAGACCTCGGGTTATAATAAAAGGTATTAATGGAACATTGCAAGCTGATCTTGTGAGTATGGTTTTGCTATCAAAACAAAACAACTAATTTAAATACATACTTGTGGTAATTGATTGCTTTTCGAAATATGTTTGGACACTTCTTTTAAAATTAAAAAATGCAAAACATGTTACTAACGCAGTGGAAAAAATATTATCACGTTTTAAACATTTACCAAAAAACATACAAACAGACAAAGGATTTAAAAAATTGATGAAAAAGTATCATATTAGTCACTATAGTACCAAAAATGAATCAATTGTAGAACGTTTTAATTGAACTTGAATTTGAAAAACATAATGTGGAAACGCTTTAGTTTACAGGGTAATTACAAACGGATAAACATATTGGATGATATTACAAATCTATACAATAATACTTTTCATCGTACAATTAAAATGAAACCATCGAGGGTTAAGAAAAACAACAAAAAATCTATTTTACAATCTGCATACTCACACATAAAAATAGCAAACAAAAATAACAAATTTTCGTTGAGAGATTATGTAAAAATTAGGAAACACAAGAATGCATTTGAAAAGGGCTATACTCCTAATTCGTCTAATGAAATTTTTATAATTAGGAAAGTTGAGCTAACTAACCCAACTACTTATTTGATAAAAGACAAAAGGGGATGATATTTTAGGAATTTTTTATGACATAGAATTGCAAAAAGTTAAAAATCCGAAATTTTACGAAACAAAGGTACTAAAATGTAAGTAAAGTGGTTAGGTTTACTGAAACTCACAATAGCTAGATAAACAAAAACAGTATTGTATAAATAACAATAAATCAAACTAAAATACATTATTTAATTCAAATCAAAATCAAAAATTACTAACATTTTTTTTAAAGAGTGTACAAAAACCAGTTAGTACTTGTCTCAGTATAAAAACAATTACTAACAATGCATGTTTTTTAGATTATAATTTTTCTAGACGTAGCTTTAATTGTGTATTTAAATGCAACGAATTTGTATTGATTTTTTATGCGACAGTACTAATAAGATTACTATTTCGTACGGTTTTTAAAAGTAAAAATTGCAAGTTTTGATGTGTCTACTATCTCTAATAATTTGGTTACCAGTTATGTTCTGGAACTAGATAAGACAATATTGTAAAAAATCAGTTTATATTATTTTGTTATATTGTATTATTATATATTAGATTTTAGCATGCAAACTTTCATGGCCGTTGTCTAATATAGAACTGTTTTTCGAGTGTTGCCGCGTAATAAAACTTTTACTTGACGTTTTGCTGTGAGCTTCTTCAGAAAATTTTTCTCATAACAAAACTTTCAATTGACGTTTCGCTCATCATACTGTCAGCTACTTCAGAAGATTTTCCGCGTAACAAAACTTTTACTTGACATCAGCTTCCTTAGAAGATTTTCTATTTTAAAGAAGCTCACAGTATGATCAGCAAAATGTCAATTAAAATTTTTGTTGCGCGGCAACACCCGAAAAACAGATTATCAAAAATAACACATTTATAGTATTTATTATTATTTTGGTTGTTGTTAAAAAATATGTTTTTAGAAACGTTTGTTTATATATTCAAACGTTGTTTTTGTTTACTTTTAAAGCAGATTATCTTTTTGACGCACCCTGCTTTACGACTACCTCAATTTTGGCTTTAAAGAACATTTTCGAGAGGTTTCAAACAAACAAACAAAGTATTAATAAACAAGTAACAGTATTTACAAAGATACGTGTATACAGATAATTATTAAACAAATAATTATTGTTTTTTTAGATCGTAAATATTAAAGTAGAATTTAAAAATGAAAGTATTAACATCAAAACTGAAAAACATGATATCTTCTGTTATGATAAGAATAGGGCCGTTACTATCTCTTGGAGCAATATTCACATTAGCTTAGTAATTGTAGGCAAAAATGGGTCGGGGTTGATTTGGGTAAGACAAAAGAGGTAATAGTTAGATAGAGAGAAGGCGTCACGGGATTCAAAAATAAGGTGGTTTAAAACTGGAGATCAGAATCTCAAAAGCCTCCTTGTTGCGAACAATGATTTGATAGCAAAAAAAGCTGGGAACATTTAGAAATACACTAAGGTCGATTCAATTTGGTTATAATGCAACATTAAATTAGTACAACAACGAATATAACAAATACGGTAAAATAACATTTTAACACTTGTGAACAAAAGACAGATCTAATTCTACCTTGTCAAACCAACTAAGCAAAATGATTTAAGTGATTGACGTGGAATAGCAAAATACAAAAATATCAAAAAAGGATCAATAACTGTACAAATAAGCCAGTCAACCAAAAATAAAATATCTTATCTTTGATTACTGACCAGCTGATTCTTTGCTCAAGAATTCCAACTAGCAACCTATCTAAACTAAAAAGAGTAAACCGAAGGACTATAGCAATAACCAGTCCGAATATGATAAACAATTACTAATTCGAGACAGTAATCGAATACTAAATTTAAATTAATTAGCAATACAAATATTTAGTTTAAATTTAAATGCAAAACAAATGGCCTAGATAAAATAGAGCACAACTAGTATCAATTGCGATTTATAAGTAAAATTCGAAAGCAAATTGAATTTATGAATGCGTGTTAATTAATACATCTTATCCAAATAATGAACAAATATTTTATGCAACAAGATGAATTCAGTACAAGTTATGATGTAACAAAATCGATAATCTAGTACATAAAGTTATTTAGTAGTACAATTTAGGTAATCAAAAATATTAAAGTTAATGTAGTTAACTAAACGTTCAAAGTAGTTGAAATTTCTGTTCTGGGACAATGACTCCAAAAAACACAAAGTAATGTGGCAAATAGATTCCAACGACGTTGAAGCGATGCGTAGTGTTTAGCAAAGACATCCAAAAATTGAGAAAACGACGATCAGTTACAGCAAGAATCAAAAGTAAAAAAAAGTGTAAAACTATACGTAAAACCATAAGTAAAACGCTAAAAGATTAATCGGAGTAGTAACTATCCTTAGAAAAGTCGATAAGCCAACGCCAACCAACTAAGTTAAGTAATAATGATAATGGTTAAAGTTAATAGGTGAAAGAAAAGAACTATTCTTTCAGTACAGGTATCGCTATTTAAATATGGACGGACGGAGATATATTGAGCCGTAAAGTGACAAAGTTAAAGACTAACCAGAACCTAAAAGCGGGAGCAAAACCGAAAGCTAAAGTAAGTCAGACAAAAACAATTGTTAGATACAGTTTTGTACCCAAAGCTACTATACGTTGGAATGAGTATCTAACACACCACAACAACTAATGATTTCATCACTAAGCACAAGCAAGTTTACATAGAGTTCCCAAAACTAATTAATCGTAAGGATAAAAAAAGCGAAGTATCTAGCAAATTTTGAATTGTGATATGCGGATTAAAAAGCAAAAGTCAAAAAATAAACTAAGACAAAAGTCGTCAACAGACGATACATTCTTTCACTACTGATTAAAAAGTCGACACACGTCGGACTATCTAAAAAGCAGAAAAAGAAATCAGCAATCCAAAATTACAGCCTCAAAATCAATAAAAGCTTAACACTTTATGAGTGCATTAATCTAAACGAAAAACTAAACCACAAAACGCAAAACAAAAACAAATGGAAGAAAGAATAAAAAGTAAGAGTAAATAAGAAAGAATAAGAAGCTTTACTTGCTAATCAAACGTCGTAAGTCCTTGTTTTTTGTGTTTAAATGTCACAATGAATCGTATATCCCGCAGAACATATTAGAATATTTTAAACCCACTAAAACCGATAAAGCAAGAAAAGTAACTAAGAAAGAAAAGAAAAAGAAACATAGTTGTAGTAAACACTAAAGCAAAAAGTTACTAAAAAGAAAAAGTGTTCAAGCAATAAGCCAAGATCAGAAAAAGAAGGAAAAAAAAGTAAACAGATAATTGCCTTAAAGGCGAATCTTAAGAAGGAAAAAAAAACAGAAGAAAAAGAAAAGTAAAAGATGACGAAAAATGAAGAAAAAAGACAAACGGAGAAAGATAAGACTAGATGTAAGCGTCTGATTCGTTCTTCTTTTCGTAGAAGAAACAAAAGGGAGTGCCCAACCTTTTAATGCCCAACCAGCCGCCTAAAATAAGTAAAAAAAAAATAAAGAGAATAGATATTACAGTTACATATAAAACAAATGCGTACCAATTGCTGTTCTAAATCGAAAAGCTTACTACAAGACTTTAATGCTGACAAGCGAGATAGGAAACTCAAGAAAGGAAAAACCAAATCAAAAAAAGCATAAAGAAAATCTTATACATGACGTACCAATTCCAAAAGACCGATTAAGCGGATATAACTATATACAGATCGAAAGGTAATTTGTCCTGAAGTAAGATAGAAAAAAAAACCAAAATAAATGTACTAGAAACTTAAGCAAAAAAAAGAATATCTGTGACAGCAATCTGAGAAAAACAATTTGGTAGCATCCAAGTTACAACAAGATACCGACGACGTATCCAAAGACTCAAACCACTAAAACCAAAACACACGAACCAAAAAAATAGCAAAGGTCGCAGGTCGAAAACCCAAAAAGTGAACTAGAACTTACAACGCTTGCGACACCGATGGAAGAAAAGAGAGCAATCAGAAGGAGACAGCAAAGCACTATTAGAAGCTACTGAAGAAATAACTGTAAAAGCAATAAGTAGGCATACAGTAAAAGAGTAAGATCCTTATGTAAACGCGTATGCCTTGTAGCAACAGTGGTGTGGGAAGGCTTCATATCACGGACCGGTAATAGGCCAAATAATACTAGATAGTGAAGAAAAATTTGGAGGAAGAGAAACTAAAGAACGAACAGGACGTAAAAGTTTCTCAGCTTTAGGACGACAGTATACACAAGTATTCGACGCAGGAGTAGAAGAAGAAAGTGAAAAAGTATATATAGAACGAGCAACGGGATTAAAAGAAACTGCAATCTTACTCGTAGAAGTCAAAGATGGTTCTAGCAGTATGCCACTCATCTCTGATGTTAGAAAATTAAAAGAATTACTACAAATACGGTTGAACTCCAAACGTTTGCCTAACGGGATCAATTGAGAAAAAAGATGTAATATTGACAAGTGCAAACTGGAATTGATAAAACGGAGACAAATTGCTGCAAATTATTTTAAGCTATGTCTTTTCCGAGACCGGTTTTAACAATTGCATAAAAAGATATCGCAGAGTAGTAAAGTACATCCCAATAAATTTCTTAGGTTTCATCATTCGGTTATGACTGCAAGGTGTCAATGGATACGCGACTAACGGAGTAGGTGATGTGGGAATAAAAGCTATCAAGTTGCAAAAGAGGGATGCGGAGCAGTACTTACGAGATTTAATGCGAACCCTATATTTAGTAATAATCCACTGTACCATTATTGCTGTAATGTGTTGTTTAATAAAGTAATAATATTGTGTGTATTAACGACAAAATTCTGACATGGCTAGTGTTCATTAACCGTTCATAATAATATAACGGCAAAAATTCAGTTTTCATTATTGCAGCAACCTCATTCCACGAACGTAAAGTATGTCGTCTATTTCTAAACGCAAGAGCTTCACCCGATAACACTTCAGGAGTCGAAAGAAAGAAAAAATTGATGCTGTGAAAATCTTTGTTAGCTTTTTGTTTGCTGTTTCTAGTTATCGTTTTCTTTTGTACCTTTTCAAAATTTAGATTATGGCTTGTTTCACAAGTTGAAAACCTAACTTTTGAGAAGTTTTTAGTTAGATTTCAGTTGCTTGTTTGAGTTTTGCGGTTTATCTCACGCCCTGATGAAGACCCTTACAGAAATAGGCGAAACGTTGGCAACTTCAGTTACAACAACAATGACACGGTCTAAGTCCAAAGTGTTTATGATTAAAATTTTAACAAAGTGTGAATAGATGATTTTTATAAGATATTTTTTGTAAAAGTATACATAAATACTTATAAAAACTGCATTAATATTAGGATAAATAATAACATACAGATATCAGACATGTGCAGAATAAACATCTTGGTATTTTGCAACTATCACTGAACGCCAAAAGATAATTGGTTACTTATAAATTGTTATGCAGTTTAAAAACTAATAGATGTTAATAAATACTAACTTCTTTAAGTTAATTTGAACATAAATTGAGTAATTTTATTTCAAGGATTAGATTATTTAATTTATCAAACATGCAAATTTCAGTAATTGTTATTTCTAAATAGCTGATGTTTATAATCAGAACTCGTATATAACACTGCAAAAGTCCGATAAATTACTGTTGACATTTGCTTCCCATCAAAAGAAAACCCTGCAAGAAAACAAGTAGTGAGTTAGCAAATTACAAGTTTTTATTTATTCTAATTACTTTGAACTTCTATAATATACTTCTATAAGAAAATCACAACAAAATGTCAACGTTTGCGAACGTAACGTAAAATACGTAATTTACAAACCAAACTCTTTTTACTTTAATGATTTCGTTTTCAAATTTTATAATTTGCGATGCACGAAATATTTGTGAAAGTCTTCTAAATTATGTTTTCATAATTCATTTTTTTTGAGAACTGCAATAAAAACATATGTAGAACTACTGCTTGAATGAGGAGAGGGACTGAGGGATAATTAGTAAAACAAAAGAGAGAATTGTTAGTTATTTTTTAGTTAGTGATAAAAAAAAGTTATTTTTTACGTTAATAAATTGTTGTAGCAAACATTTTCGAGTTCTTGTGCATTGAATTGCAACACTCTATTAAAAGGTTATGGGCCCAGTTAAACATAAGTATAAAAAAAAAACCTGTGAATTTAAAAATACATAACCTAAGGAAAAAAATAGATTTTACAAGGAACGTTATTACATTTAATAAGTTAAACGGAAAGAATTGGAATACATAGAAGTTCTATTATTAATTATTATTTTACCTAGAGGTGGTCCCAATATGGTCCCGGCACCGCGACCTGTAGGTCTATTGTGCTCCCCGATGTTTTCTACCCTTCTAAAATATCTGTATCTTTGACAGGATTTCAGTAGGGCGAATCTTCGTTACTTTCTCTTGTGTAATCTTTTCATTTTTAAGTAGGCGTTCCCTTGCCTTTGTGAATGCTTTACAGTGGCAGATGACGTGGTATGGAGTTTCTTCCTCCTCACGACAACTCCTGCATAACGGGCTATCAGTCAGTCCCATTTTATGCAGGTGTTTGTTTAAACGACAGTGGCATGTCACCATCTCTGTCGCAAGTTTGATCTTCGTCCTACTTAACTTTAAGATGGACGTTGCTAAGCCCCCGTCGGGGGTTTCCAGAAAGACCTTGGAATGATTCTGTCCTGGGACTTTCGACCAGTGTCTGCAATGCTCTTTCGTGAGTATTGCTTGAATCTCCTGTTTGTCTGTGTTATATGTAATCCTACAAGCCGGTTCAGGGCCTATGATTGGTTTCGCGCTTGCCGCCCTGGCAAACCCGTCAGCAACCTGGTTACCCGCGATTCTCGCATGCCCAGGTGCCCACACTAGTGTAACTGTAGTACACTTACTTAGTGCGTTTAGCATTTGTGTGCATTCAAGTACTAGACCTGAGTTCATCACATATGATTCTAATGCGGCAATCGCTGCTTTGCTGTCTGTGACTATAAAGATTCTCTTTTTAGAAAGGTTCTCTTTTAATAGTTGAGCAGATGCTGTCAGGATTGCATATACCTTGGCTTGGAACACGGTCGCTTTTCGACCTAGGCTTACAAAGATTCTGCAGCCCAGTCCATTGCTCCCGTACACTTCAGGGCCAGTGCCCTTAGTGGTTTTTGAGCCATCTGTGTAATACACGATTCCACTCAGCTTTGTTTTGTTGGAATTGTTCTCCCAGTCGTAACGGGTGGGGATTGTTGTCTTAAACAGTTTAATAGGACAAACTATTTTGAGTATTCTCTCAGTTATTATACTGAGGTTTTTGTCTTTAGAGATTTCGTCAAAGATGGTCAAATGCCCCATCCTTGACGATCCCTCCTCGCCGTTGACTCTCAGGCGGTATGCCCCTCTGAGTGTGCCTCCGCCCTAATTACTAGGTGTAGTGGCGGCAGGTCCAGGAGAGTTTCTATGGTTGCCGTCAGGGTGGTTATCATTGCCCCCGTGATTCCAAAGCAAGCTCTGCGCTGTACCTTGCTGAGTGTCTGTATGGCCCTCTGGGTGAAGGTCCTATGCCACCACACCAGTGACGCGTACGTAATAATCGGTCTGATCATTCGAGTGTATATCCAGTGGGTGATCTTTGGCGATAAGCCCCACTTGCTTCCGAACGCTTGCCTGCAAGCCCACAAGGACTTTGTGGCTTTGTTCGCTATTCTCTCTAGGTGTGGTTTGAAAGTTAGCCCCTGGTCTAATGTTACGCCCAAGTATTTGCCTTCCTTCACTACTTGTAGTTTGGCTCCGTGCATTGCTATGCTCTTTAGCTTTGTCGGGCTTTTCCTTCCTGAGAAAAGAATGAGGTTTGTTTTTGCCAGATTGACCGACAAGCCCGCTTCTCTACACCACTATTCAACTAAATTTAAGGCTCCCTGCATTACAACTAGTACGGTCTGTTCAAATCAGCCACGTACCACAATCACTATGTCGTTGGCATAGCCAACCGTGTTGTAGCCTGCCTCACTTAATTGCTTGAGCAGTCCGTGAACCACCAAACACCACAGTAACGGGGAGAGAACTTTTCCCTGAGGACATCCTCGTGCAGCTCGGACCGCTACAGAGTGATTATTAAGCGAGGCCCTAATGTTTCTATGTCTTAGCATGGTATCAATCCATCTACCTACGGTAGTATGTATCCCTTTGCTTTCTATAGCAGTTCTAATCAATTCTTCGTATTTACTGATGGGATCAGGCCCCATCACCTCGTCCCTAATGTGTCGCTCAATGAGTTTCTCCAACAGTTTGAGGAGAAATGACATTAGACTGATGGGTCTAAACGACTTAGCTAGGGCGTATGAGTCCCGCTTAGATTTGGATATAAATACGACTTTTACGTCCCTCCACGCCATAGGTATGTATCCCAGGGCAACGCTTGCCCTTAGTAATGTACATAGTGTAGAGGCTAGCAGGTCTAAGCCTTGTTGTAATAGAGCAGGAAAAATTCCATCCATCCCTGGGGATTTGTATGGATAAAATTTGGTTACTGCCCACCTAATTTTGGTTAGGTTCACTATCTGACGACCTAGAACCCAATCTGTCCTGTTCCCCCAAGAGAGGGGTTCCAAAGTTGTTGATACGCTAGCGTCAGATTTGGTGAGAGTCTTTGATCCCGGAAACTGTGACTGGAGGAGAAGCTTCAAGGTCTCCTTTACGGTCTCTGTGTAACCCTCCACACTTTTCTTCAAGGAACCGATTCTAGCCTCTGTTCCTCCTTGTAAAACTCTTTGGAGTCTCGCACCTTCTGGAATCTGTTCGATTTCCTCGCAGTGCCTCCTCCACGAGTCACGTTTTGCCTTTCTTATGACCTTATTGTATTCGGTGAGTGTGGTTTGGTATGATCTTCATTCCCCGGTGTTTTTTGCTCTATTAAAGAGCTTTCTTGCCTGAGACCGCAATCGAGAGAGTCCCTCATGCCACCAGGGCATTTTACTTGAGGTTCTTTTCTCTTTCGCGGGACAGCTTGCCTCATAGGCATCTATGATGGCCATGCGAAGGTTTTCTTCCATGGCCTCCAATCCCGCCGAGTCATTGACCTCGTCGTGGCAGTTCTCGAGCTTGATCTTTAAGTTCTCTCTATAGAGGTCCCAATTGGTTCTTTTCGGATTTCTGTATACAGCCATTGCCGCTTCGCTTGACTCAATGTCGAAGCGAATATATCTATGGTCAGATAGCGATGGCTCTTCCGACACATGCCATTTGTGTACTGAGCTGCAGACAGTCACAGTTCCAAATGTTATATCAATTATCTCCCTTCGTCTAATATTGACAAAGGTCGGCTCGTTGCCTACGTTGGCCACCTCTAGATTTTTATTAATAATATAACCAAGGAGAGACTCACCACTTTTGTTCATGTCCGTGCTGCCCCACACAGTGTGGTGTGCATTGGCATTGCATCCAAGGCGGATTTGCCATCCTTTCCGCTGACAGTGGTCCACCAGTTTGGAGACTTCTATGGTTGGTAGTGGATTTGGTTGGTCGTAGGGGAGGTATGCGGATTCCAGCACTAGCTCTCTCTCGCTCCTATCTCTTTTCATTATCAGCGTCACTGCCGCCAGGTCTCTGCAACAGAATTCCCAAAGTGGCAGTAGTTTAACGCTATCTCTAGCATGCACGATCTGGGATTGGTTTCGGTTGGCTTAGCAATGAGTCCAAGTTTAACCATTTAAACCTGTACCTACCAACTGGGGTGCAATGGATGACGCAGTGGGCTCTGGTTCCTCTGAGGGCCCCTCAACCACTGTCGTCTCTTCGCGCTTCATACTGGTCGCCTCCTCTCCCTCTACCTCCGTCTTGGAGAGGAGTTTAAACGACACTCTAGTAAAGTTGACGTAGAGACTATGGTTGTAAATAGCCCCCATCAATGTTTGTCCTTTGGGGTCCTTCTTCCTATCTACTACACGTCAGTTGCTGGTTACAACACCAGCATTCTGGATCTTGATCCTTTTCAGAATCTTTACCGGTTCCACATGGGCCCCGGGGATCCAGGCGTGTGCTCGCACTGGTTTTGGAAGATCTTTTGTTTCGAAGAATCGAAGCTTAACTCCCTTCCACGGAGTTACTTTCCCTAGCTCCGTTCTCAACCAATCCACCACCCAATGAACAGAGTGTCGATTCTATCGAGGATCCAGGTTTTAATTTGCCGTGTCTCCTCCTCCGATAGCGTGCACTCTAGGTCTTTAGGGACAAAAGCCATTTTGAAGCCTGTTGCTGCTTCGCTGAAAGTTCTGCTGTCCTTTTTGGTTCCAGACTTTGCCTTTTTTAAAGTACCTCTCTTGGGAGTGCTGTCGTCAGACCGGTGTCGCTTTTGCGTCCCAGTCCTAGAGACAGCTTTATTCTGTGAGGTGCTTGGTTGCCCCTCTTTGGGCGATGAAAAGACAGGTTGCTTAGAGCTTCTTGGTTCTCTCATCGCTTTTTTTAATGCTGCACCGGAGAGTTTTTACGCTCACCAGTACCAGGTGCCCGGCGAAAGGTTTTGTTTTTGTTTCTACTTGGTCCATATAAGTCCCACGAGTGTGGGGAAAATAAAATGTCTACACGTGCGGTGTCCCCTGCACACGTGTAAGACGACTGATTACAACGGAGTGGCGCCTGGTGCTCCGAGATTGGGGCCAGTAAATGCTGATCTTCTATTCAGCCACGCATCCCCTCAGTCCGGTCCCTGACCCTTGAGATTTAGGATTTTGCTGAGGTTGTCTCCTCTTGGTCCAGGCGGTTAAGCCGAGACCCTCCGCACCAACCTGAGCACTCCAGGTTCGTGCATGGTATATTGACATGGTTGATGCACGTGGCACATCAAACACATATCGGCGCCGTTATACCCTGTGCAAGCCCTTGGCTACAACACGACAGCCGGGCGGGGTAGCTGGTCCACGATGCTGTCTTTGGTTGCTGCGAGTCCCTGTTCATAAGCGACGAGCAACCTTATCCCTATCATTAACCTAAGCATCACATACGATCATTCATTTAGGCCGTTCCCCTATCCGCCACCTGGGGACGCGCCTGGTGGGGTGCCACCCTTCAGGTAGAATTTCTAAGTAACGGTTATGTTAAAAGCAAAAGGTCTATATGAAATTACGAGTGGCGAAAAGAAAAAACCCTCGGAAACGCAGTTAAAGGAAGATTGGAAAAAAAACAATTCAAAGGCACAAGAAATCCTAGTCACGAGAATAGATAATAAAATTTTGCCTAATATTATGCAATGTAGCAGTGCTTATGAAATATGGAAAAAGCTGGAAACCATATATGAACGGAAGTCTGATGTAAGTGCACATCTATTAAACGAAAAGTTTTATAATCTCTCCTTCAAACACAACATAATAGGCTTAATGACAGAAGTAACAAATTTATGAGCTGCATTAAAATTGCAAGGAGTTGATATACCTGCGAAGATGGCAATTACAAAGGTATTAATGGTGTTGCCAGAGAAATTTAAACATTTTAGATCAGCATGGGATAGTGTTGCACCGGACGACCAAACATTGGACAATTTGACTACAATATTATTGATTGAAGAGAAAAGACTAAAAGGGGATAAAGAAGAAACGGTGGCATTATTAACTACAAAAACACAAAATAAACGTTATGGGTGTGGTAAAGTTGGATATTTAAATAGAATTGTAAACAAGTCAATAAAGAATGCTTTTATTGTAAGAAGAAGGGCCATACGATAAATAATTGTAGATATAGAATTAAAAAGGAAGGTAAAAATCTACAAGATCGAAGTGATCAGTGTGCCTTAATAGTAATAAATGATTATGTGAAATCGCAAGCGGACACTGAATTGTTCTTGGACAGTGGAGCATCTCAACACATATGTAAAAATAAAGAGTTATTTAGTGTACTTAAGATTCTTAATCCACCGAAAGATATAAAAATAGGTGATGGATTCTTAATACAAGCAACTGAATGTCGAAATATAAACATTTTAGCATACAATGGCAATGTGTTTCATTAAGTTGTGCTGAAGGGTCTGTTGTTTGTGGAGAAATTGGAGGTCAATTTGTTTTCCCAGGGTAGTGCATGAACAAAACATTTGATGCAGATATGGTGAGAATAAGTGACAGAAATAATGTAGTGATTGCAACAGCTGTGCGACCAGGAAAGTGACCTAGTGATACAGAAAATTGTTTAATTGGAAATCATATAGCAGATCTTACTTGGTGGCATAAAACTTTAGCACATCAGAATTTTACACAAGTGAAAAATCTGTTAAAACGAGAAAACATTAAAGTGCAAGGTGAAAAAGAATTCTGTAAGTCGTGCATTCAAGGGAAACATCATTGACAGCCATTTCTAGAGAGTAAGTCCAGAGCAGAAAACATTTGTGATCTTTTCCATATGGATTTGTGCGGTCCAATTGAAGAGAAGTTGATAAAGGGCTTACGCTATGTGCTTCTACTTAAAGACGATTATTCCAGTTATAAAACTGTGTATTTTCTACAGCATAAGAGTGAAGTAATGGATAAGTTTAAGGCATTCATAAATTATACACAAATTCAAACCGGAAGAAAAATTAAAACCATTCGTAGTGACAAAGGAACATAATTTGTAAACTAAAGTGTTAGTGATTTACTTAGAAATCATAGAATTCAACACCAGTTGACAGTGATATATACACCGCAACAAAATGGGCGAGCTGAAAGGGCATTCAGAACCATCATAGAGGCCACAAGATGCATGTTAGCAGAAAACTGTATAGAGAAGAAATTTTGAACAGAGGCAGCCAACACAGCTGTTTACTTTTTAAATCGATCTGGTACAAATTCAATTGACAACAAGACACCATTCAAACTATGGCATGGAAAAAGCCTTTCGACTTACAAAAATTAGTGGGAACAATTGGTGATAAAGTATAGGTGCAGATACCAAATCAACAAAACTGAAATTGGATATGAAAAGTAAATGTGGGTTATTCGGAAAATACTAAAGGGTATAGAATTTATTATTCTGAGAAAAACAATGTGTCAATTGAGAGCGAAGTAATATTTGAACCCGGCAGTACAAATGAGGAGCTGGAGTGTACCGAAGAAAAGTTTGTTAGCTTAGATTTAGAAGATGATGGAAATGACGTTCCAGAGCAGAAAAATGATTCCGAAATGAGCAGTGAGCAGTTACAAACAGATGAAATTGTGAGAGAAGAGGTTGACCGTTTAAGATCAAGAGAAAATTTAATACCACCGACAAGGTATGGAGACTTTAAATTGAATACTTTTAGTGTTGGTGCAGACGAACCTACAACATTCCAAGAAGCGATGGACAGTGACAACTCAAACGAGTGGAAAAGGGCAATAGGAACAGAAGTCGATGCATTAATAGAAAATGAAACATGGACAGTTGTCGACAAACCCGAAAATGGCGAAATAATTGATAGTTAGTTTATTTTTAAGATTAAACGTGACTCCAATAACAAGGTGATACAATTTAAATGTAGATTAGTTTCTAAAAGTTTTCTACAAAATGTACAGGAAGATGTCTATGCTCCTGTAGCTAGATTAACTACTTTAAGAACTCTGTTAGCATTAAGTGCATGTAATGAATGGAAGGTGTATCAGATGAATGTATGTAGTGCATTCTTGCATGGTAACTTGCATAAAGATTTATACATGTACTTACCAAGTTGTTGTAAAATGGAAAATGGAAAAATATGCAAACTGAATAAGGCTATTTATGGCCTAAAAAGGGCACCATTATATTGGTATGAAAGATTTGATAAATTCATGCTAGGCATGGATTATGTAAGAGGTAAATCTGACAACTGCTTATAGATTCACACTGATAAAGCTAGTTGCATTTATGCATTGATTTATGTAAACGATATAGTTATTACAGGTTCATGTGACAACAAAATAAAATTATTAAAAGATGACCTTAAAAATACATTTAAAATGAAAGACTTAGGAGCTTTTGGACATTACTTAGGACTACGTTATTTAACACTTACTGTAGTAGTATAATATATCGTAGGTATGTTCAAATAAAACTGTTCTATGACGATTAAGTTTGGCCATATAAACGTACGATCTCTTAATCCCAAGTTTAATAATTTTGAGCAACATGTATTAAATGAGGGCTATGATGTGATGGGAGTTACAAAAACTTGGATAAGTCCGGACTTTGACACTATTTTACTGACAAGTCCAGGCTATCGTGCCTTTTATTTACAAAGACAAACAAGAGGTGGGGGAGTCAGTATTTATGTTAAAAGCAGTATATATTCAGAATTAATTTCTAAAACCATTTTAGAATGGTTGGAGTGTGTTTGGGTTCGTATTATAGTCAATGGCATAACCATTGTTGTAGGAGCGATTTATAGACCAGAAAATAATTTCATAAAGTTTTTGGAAAAATTTGACGACATCCTATTTGAACTGCTCCATGCAGCAGAAAAGTTTATATGCATGGGCGATTTTAATATTAATGCACTAACTGTTACCGATAGCAGATTTTTTAAAATCAACAACTTACTCGAGTCCCGTAACCTAAAGCAAATTATTTCAGAACCCACTAGAATCTCAAATTACTCTACAACTTGATTATATAATTACCTTTGAGGAGTCACCAATTGGATGCTCCGGAGTCAGGTACACGATTTGGCGGATCACTGTTTAGTGCATTATACACTAGAATTAACGCAATTTACCATTTTCTTCTGTAGAACATACTTTTAGAAGTTTTAAAAATTTTGATTTAGAATTGTTTTTATATGATCTTCGGTCTATTCCCTGGCAAACAATCTTTGATATTTCTAATATTGGTCAAAAAATAGGATTTTTAAATTATCACGTTTTACATCTTTTTAATCTACATGCACCTTTACTCACTTATAAATTCAACAAACCCGCAACACCATGAATCACCGAAAATGTCAAACTTTTAATTGCTATGCGTGAAAAAGTTCTTAAAAAGTTTAAGCGCATTTTTTGTGAATGTGATTGGAGTTATTACAAACAGTTACGTAATTATACAACGTTCTTTATTAAACACGAAAAAAGCATTTTTGAATAGCTTATCACGAGAACAACGTACTAAAAATATATGGAAACAACTAAAAACCTTAGGTATACACTATAAAAAACAACCGGAAATTCCTAATTATCTAACTAATCTAAACAATATCAACCGTTTCTTTTCTTCCTTATAGAATAATTTGGAGCCCAATTTGGATCTCTTGAATTATTACAACTCTAATAATGTGTCAAAGATCAATGATTTTGGTAAAGATTCTTTATCCTTCTTTGTGTGATATACTAATTAATGCTATCTTCTTCGTTTAGGAGGGGCAATATAAAACCACTTTAATTTATTTTTATATTATCTTTCCCTTGACATTCATAAATTTTTGATTACACAACATTTGTCAATTGTTTGTTGAACGTGTATGTCCTACGTTATATTAAAATTTTAAATATTGACCATTGTATGTTTAATGTTGTATTTATTTTAATTACTAACTCGTAAAGTTGCCAATGTCCTTGGTCGGTGGATTGATCCGCTCGATTTTATTCTGTAAGTTTTATGTGCTAAATTATCTGTTGTTTATGTGTTGACTTACGAGTTCAATAAATTACAGTTGGCCTGAAGAAGTGCTAACCTTTAGCACGAAACGTTGCCATAAAAATAAATTAAAGTGGTTTTATCAATGATTTTCTAATATTTAAAGCAATTTCAGAAGATGATATTGACAAAGTAATTTTCAAAATGTCATCACGTTCAGTGGGTGTAAATGGGTTAAGCATTTAGATGATTTGTTTATGCTGTCCTTTACTAACTCACTTTCTTCGTCATATTTTTAACTGCTGCATAAACGAATTTTATTTTCCAAATAATTGGAAACATTCCAAGATAATCCCTTTACCAAAAAACAGTAATCCATTAAATTTTAGTGATCTTCGTCCTATCAGTATCTTTTCGACCCTTTCCAAAATATTTGAAAACATCCTTATTACCCAGTTGAACAGCCACTTAACTAAGTTTAACGTACTTCCACTCAAACAGTCCGGGTTTCGAGCGGGATACGGTTGTGCCACAGCATTAACTGATGTCACTGATAAGAACTTTTGCGCAATAGATTCTGGCAAGATAACGGCATTAGTAATACTCGACTATTCTAAAACCTTTGACGCTATTAATCATAAACTCTTATTGTCAATTTTACATTACGTAGGTCTCAGTGATAGTGCCATCCCATTAATGTCATCTTATTTAAAAGACCGTTTGCAATATGTATTTATGAACAATAAATTATCATTGCCGCAAGTTGTTAGATCTGGAGTTCCTCAGGGTTCAATTCTAAGTCCTACCCAGTAAACACAAAATTGATAATGTTTGGTAACAGTTTCAAAACAAAAAATTTATGATTCACTATTGTTTCAAACATAAAAGAAACCTAACTGCAATAAAATAGTTATAAGTCCATCGCTGTTTTACTTATTTGAATCAGTATAGTTTCGGTATTTTAAATTCAAATCTGTTGCAAAATAAATGTTGCATTCGGTTTACGTTTTAAAAGCTTCGTTCTTAAACTGATACTAAATGATCGATAAATATATTATTTTCTTGTTTCAATAATGAAATAAAACCATTCTTTTGAATAATATAATAATACATTTTCGAATGTACGCTTCAAATTTTATTGCACAATAAATATTTCTAAATACAATATCACATTGAGTTTTTTACATATTGCAACTTTCTTTGATGTGGTCTTTTCACGGAAGCCTCGAAAACTGCATCAGTTACTGTTGGGTAGCAACTTTTAACTGCATCTGTAACATAGAAATAAATATTTGATTTATATTATACATACATAATCATAGTTACACAAAATTAATTACATTTTTTTAATCAAAAACAACAGAAACTTAATATAAATATCACTTTAGCAATCATAAGAAAGTTATAAAAACACTGTAAATACCTTTAGTTGTACACAATCGTATAGAAAACTTGAAAAATTGAACTGTAATTATAAATCCTAAAGTATCATCAGATTTACGCAATAATCTACCTTAACGCAACCATGTGTGTTAATTTACATTTTTTTAAATACAAATTAAAACATGATACATAAAGAACAGAAATTATAATAATATTGATTACGTTTATGGATTATAATAAAATGTTTTGACTTACCGTTTATTGTTTATTTCGTAATTGTACACACAGCATCACTTATCAAACTACAACCGAACAAGTGAAAAGATATCAATTTGCAGCGCAAGCGTTGACGACAGTAATCAAAAGTATAGCAACGACTAATGCTGACTAATCACAAAGTATTGGTTTTTAGTAAAACGATTCCACTGTTTTGAAAATAATTCAATCTTATTTAATCGATCTTCAAACAATTCTAGTTATTCAAAAAATATTCAGTTTTAATAAATTAGTTTTTAGACGGTTGCTGATTATGGGAAAAAAATTGCAAGTACTGAAACGGTTTAAAACTGATTGTGAAAAATCAGAACTCTTTCAATTTATTCACTGTCAGTTACATGTAAATGATATAAAAATGTAACTAACACAAAACAACGCAATGAAACAATTGTTTTAATTTTGTGACTATAACAGTTTCAATCCGTGTTTACTGGGTACTTTATATTCTATCTACACTTCCTTTCTTTGTAAGGGCTTGAAACACTGTGGTTCTTATATGTATGCTGATGATACACAGATTTACCGGTTATTTCCGCCTTTAGAAGTGGATTACAATATTAAATTAATTAATTCCAATCTTTCGCGCCTCATTAACAATCCTAGTTCTCATAGCTTAATTATAAATCCTACTAAATCAACAGTTATGATTTTTGGTAGGAGATGCTATGAGGATTTTGTCCACGAGAAATTAGCTATCCGAATTAACAACGATATTTTACCTATTGTTAAATTTCATAGACATCTAGGCGTCTATCTAGATTCAGATTTACGGTTTACTAAACGCATTACAAAGTTATTTTTCCACATATAAGATTTTATTTGCCCATAAAAATGTTTTAAATCAAAACCTTGTTACAAGCTTTTGGTTTTACGAACCTTGCACGGCCAACTCACAATAGTCGGAGGTAGGGGAGGTTTACAGGAAATATGCTTAAGGGCGCCAGAGCTGATCCAAAGTAACACTTCTGTCTCGCTCACGACAGACGGTCCAAACTTGTAACCCAATTGAAGGTTCGTAATCCTTATACTCGGCTGTTCGAGTAGCCCAAATTAGTTAGTAGATAACAATAACCACAGGAGAGAGAAAATTAACAAGAGAGCTTAACGATTTTAATCACTTTAAGATGTGAATGGTAAACAGTAACAAGAATATATGAACTTTCTACATTCATCCGTACTTGGAAGATTTTTAAATATAATTAACAAATATCACAGCTTTAACTTAGTAGAGTAGCAGATTGACCGCTATACATTGAATTCTGAATTCATAAATACTAGAACTAATAATAAGCATTAACAAGTGTAGCAAAATTCGATTTCGAAACACATACGGTTTACAGGATTTTATAGAAGATTTAGTACGTGAATGCCCGCAGTATCGGCAACACACAATACACATTTAAAGTAAGTCGAAGTAAATATTCTTCACCCACACACAGTATGCGATACAGTAAAATGAATGATTACAGTTACCCTATTGGTAGATAAGCAATACATATATTTACGATCGTTAATATGGATCAAAATTCTGTGAGTAATTTTCGTGACAACGATATACACAAAAAAATCAATTAAATCAACTCACCCGAAGTCCAGTTTCCACTATCGTGAAGAAAACGTTTTCCCCCTCCAGTGGCCTGTAATAATTATTTAACCGCAAATCGTGTCACACACCAACTCACAAAGAATATTAAGCTAAAACAATTAGTATTAATAATTCATTAAGTATTGTATAAAAACCCGGTGCATCGAATACTGTACGTAGCAAATCAGAACAGGTGGCTGATAACACAATCGACTAATACACAGGTAGTAACATCTCCCACGGTAAGGCTTATCGAGACCTCGTTTTCGTGGCGTAGAAAACGCCTTCCAAAAGCGTATGTGTGCGGTAACGTTATTTCTTAGTAAGAATTACTATTCACCATTCCTTTATTGAAAACGTACATGTGCTCGAAGCGGATAGAAAATAGCTGTTCAAGGAAGAAAGAATTACAAACTAATTTTAATAAAACGACAGCAATTATCTTACCCTGTGACGACTCAAATATTTTTTGCACTTAATGTAATTACAATTTGATTTCCATTATTCCGGATGGTATTGGAAGAAATTACTTAAGACGCACCGACCATTTTAGACAATCGACAGCTTCGCAAGTTTGTCGTAAAAATGACAGTCGCGAGCAAAAATCGGTAGAGGGCGTCAAAACCGGAATCTAATTTCAATTCAATATACAGAGTCGTCCGTAATAAAAATTTCGTACGTAACAACCTTAAATTATTATTGTGCGATTCCTTAATCCTGTGGATATTAATCGTATTTAAAAGTACAAAATATCTGTTTAAGGTTAATCTACGCTATCCGTAAATATGAACGCGTTTCGCATGCGTTAAAATGGGCTGGTTGGTTGTGCATGGCTGATCGGCAAAGTCTACATCTGGCATGTTTCTTTCATAAAATAATAACGTCTGCCTCTCCCCCCTACTTGTACTACAAAATACGCTATAGGGCTGATGTTCATAATATTAATATAAGAAATAGAAAGCTTCTATCTATACCACCTTATAATTTAGAAATTTTTAAAAATTCTTTTAGTTACAGTATTGTACACTTGTATAATATAATATTCAATAATCTTAAAAATTTATCTGTTCTTAGTTTCAAAAGTCACATTAAACGTTTATTGGCCAACAGAGAAATTGCAATTTAATGCGCATATCTAAAGTAACAGAGATTGTCTTTGGTAAC
Source organism: Aquatica leii (assembly GCA_035610365.1). Lineage (NCBI taxonomy): Eukaryota > Metazoa > Arthropoda > Insecta > Coleoptera > Lampyridae > Aquatica > Aquatica leii. The sequence continues at coordinate 109,832,438 of CM069432.1, forward strand.
CTTAATGCGGGAAGATGATTTTCATAAGCGGTGAAAAAAAATTTTTTTTAATTAAAAAATATATATGTAATAAAATGGGTTATTTTGTTATTTAATTGGTATTTAAGGGCGGATGGAACATCAGTCAGACTGAATTCGTTTCTTTTGGCAATGTTATTGTTGGTTTTTTTTTCTTTTCTTGGATAGTATTATTTTTGCATTTAGTTACTTAAGATCTTGTTTATCTTATAATTAATTCTATGATGTAACATGTCAAATAAAAGGATATATATATAAAGGATATATATAGGTATCACTCAAAACACACATGAAGGTGTAATAATGATTAATCAAAAGCATTATTTGATAAATGTACTAAACAAGTTTGGAATGAATGATTATAAGTCGGTAGTTACACATATGGATTGCAATTATAATTTTGCATTACTAAAACGAGAGATATCTGAAAGTTGTGAAATTAAAAATAAATGTAGGAAACTAATTGGTTGTATTACGTATGCAATGTTGGTTTCTAGACCTGATTAGTGTAACTGCATTTCACAGCTGTCATGTTATCAAAATAGGGCTAGTATTAAGTTGTATATAGCACTGAAAAGAGTTTTAAGGTACATTAAAGGTACATTAGACGTTAATTTAATCTATAAAAAAAAACGTAATGATTCAATTATGGGATACGCGGATGCTGATTGGGGAGGTGATAATGATGATCGAAAATCCACCAGTGGTTATTCTTTTTATATTTTTGGTAACATTGTGTCATGGTGTTCACGAAAACAAACCACAGTAGCACTTTTCGCAGCTGAAGCTGAACTAATATCATTGAGCATGTGTGCAAGTGAAGCTTGTTGGTTTAGAAAATTATTGTACAAGTTAAATTCAAAACTTGAGATTATGATTATTGTCTATGGGGATAATCAATCAGTTATCCGTTGCACAAGCTCTCGTGAACAGCTAAAAATAATGAAACATCTCGACATTAAATATCATTTTGTAAAAGATCTAATAGAAAAGCAGATAATTAATGTCAGGTATATAAATACAAGTGAACAACTTGCTGACATGTTCACTAAGCCTTTAAGTAGGAATAAGTTTGTACACTTTCGCGACAAAATGTTACATTGAATTATTGTACTCGTAGTAGTAAGTTTGTTTGTTTTAATCTAAAAGAAAGTTTTTATTGAGGGGGAGTATTGAGAACTGCAATAAAAACATATGTAGAACTACTGGTTGAATGAGGAGAGGCAGTAAGGGATAATAAGTAAAACAAAAGAGAGAATGTTATTTTTTAGTTAGTGATGAAAAAAAGTTATTTTTTACGTTTTACGTTAATAAATTGTTGTAGCAAGTTCTTGTGCATTGAATTGGAACACTCTGTTAAAAATTATTCTGTACGTTTATAGATTTGACTTGTACGGAAATGACTTTGAACTGCACGGAATTGAAATTAGACAATCACAATGCACAACGTTGCCTAATCACAATTAAACATACCATGTAACGTATTATCTGTTAGTCGTAGAAAAATGGGTATTTTCACTGCAACCCCGTATATGTGAGAAAAGTCACGTAGGCTTTCTTAATGTAAATCATAAGTAGCCGGCTAGAAAATATGAAAACGAAGCCGTACGCAACAAAAATTAACATCGCGTAGACAAAGTTTTGTTTATCTTATTATTGAATCAAAAATGTTAATCTTTACGCTAAAAAGAGAGCTGGTTCTAAACGAACCTAAATAAATCCAATATGAATTAAATAACCCACGAAGGTGTTATACTTCTTAGACTTTTTTTTTAACGGAAGCTTGTCAAATATAGGAAATCATTTGAGAATTAGCACTTGTTTATTAAACTTGGTATTCTTATAATTACTTTCTTTTTCAATTTTTTTTAAATTTTGTTAAAATAATGATTATGGAAATAATTAATAGATTGAAAATCAAATAATTTGTTAACTTAGGTACTCATATTTGTATTTACATTAGTAATTATTAAATCTAAATTGTAATTTACTAGTCAAGTTACTCTAAAATATGACAACAAACTGATGTTATTCACGCGGGTTCAAAGAAAAATAAGTATAACGTGCAGTTGGGGTACATAATCTACTGTTTTCCTATATTTGTCCAACTGTAGTTGTTTAGGTCTTTATTGGTTATAACCATTTTTTTTAAGATACAAATAATATATTTACACTGTATGCTTAAAACAGTTTAGAATGCTACAGACAAATTTGTTTTTGTGATAAAATTTCTAACTGATTTATTTTTGAAATGGTGTTTAAATAAGAACATCAACAGTTTAATTCAAATTTAAATAACATAATATATAGTTACTAAATGACTCATAAAAAAAGTCAATGTACAGTTATGTTTTTAACCTAAACGTTTTATTTTGGTATTATTTTGATTAATTATCGTTAAGAAATTAATTTGCTACGTTTCACTATTGCGAATAACTAACATCAAACTAGTTCTTCTTAACTTATTATTAAATAATGAATGTTTTAAAAATAAACGGTACTATATAAATAGCGTTAAGAAAGTAATATTAGAACTACATAGCATCTATACGTAAAAATAACGTACAAAATAAATAGAATTTTAACACCACAAATGTTAAATAAATACTGACAAGTTTTATATAATTTATTTAAGTACCTATAGTTTAAACAGTGACGTTGCACATTTTGGCACCTTACATATATTGCAGTTTTATAGTCGCTACATACATACATCAATTTATATATAAGTACTAATACACTGGTTCTAAACAGTTACTAAATGTACATTTCAGACGATTGTCATTCATCTTCAACCGTAAAAAGATTTGAAAAATTTAAGATAGTACTACTATTGCAGAAAAAAATAACAAACCGTAAACATGAAGTAAACTACAAATAAATAGTATAAATTTTATAGTGGTTTAATAAAAACAACAAAAATAATCGAAAATATAAGTTTGGTATTTTATCAATTTTAATTAAGTTGTGTTTTAATTGAAGGTGTTATTACACTAATAAACGATTGAAAAAGATTTCAATAACGTTTTCCTATTATAGAAGCTTAAAATGTTATACATTTACGCCTTTTGATTTATTTGACACATAAATTGTATTATGAGTGAAATTACACAATTATAGAAACATTGCAAGTTGAGCGTAAAAAGTGTCAGAATATTGCTAAAATGCTCTTTCATAAAGATTTATTACGCTCGACATCATATAATAGATACAACACTGTTGAAAATCAAATTTTCTCTTTAATGGGTTATATTATACAAGTTTCCAAATTACATTAATTAAAACGTTTTGCGCTTATTTATTCTTATTGTTAATTATAACTCTATGAATGAATAATATTTTGATAGATGCACTAACACTACTTATATATACATTGTGTTTTGCATTTTTATATAATCACTTAATTCATAAGTACGGCATTTAGCATAATATTTTATCTTAATTATAAAGCGCAAATTGATTCCGCTTTATTTCTAACAATACTTTAGAATACTTTTACTTGATTCTAAAATTAGAAATCATATTTAAACATTTTTTTTTGAATATTTCTTACAAGGCACTAAAACGTTGACTGTTTGATTGAATTACAAAATAATTGCACTTATGCAATCAAATAAAAATAAATGTTTTAAAAAATAGGAAATTATTTTATATAGTTTAATAGCAATATTCTGACATAAATATTAAGTTTCTATAATACTAAATTCTATGGCTAATTAGGGTTGGAGTTTGGCTTACATTTTTGTTAATTGTTAATAATTTAAGAACATTTATTTATTTAGAAGAATATTTTTTGTATTATATCAAAAGATTCAAGTATTTCTATTTCATTATTGTATCGTATCTTTATTCTTGGATTATTGATAGTGAAACAATGTAAATATATTTTAGACGCGTGTTATACTTACTTAATACTAATAACAAAATAGAAATACTTCAAATTATTTTAGATGTAACAGTTACAAATACTTTTATTAACAACTATACATGTATTTTTTTTACTTGTTATACATACACGGTTAATCTACACTACATAACATTTATTTGACGCCACTCTATCAGAATTGCGCTTGTGTATAACAATTGCATTTGAAGTAGTACATATTAAAGGGAATTACATATTCTATTTGGCAGTGGAAGTTTAGTTAGATCTATACACTTACAAATAGGTACCTATATAATATCAGTCTACCGCTGTTTCGCTATTATTTAAAGATAAATATAATACCATACACCGAGTACTCAAATGTGATAAATAAATAAATTTAATTTATATTAAGTTAACATTTTTAACTCTAACTGCGTTAAATTAATTTATAAAAATAAAAACAAAACAGATTTTTTTGTTCACATTGTGAACTTTGTTTAAGCTACTGGAATTTTGTGATATTTTTTACAGTTTGAAACAAAACGTTAAAACAAAATTCGAAAATGTTATTAAAAATTCATTCTTATTTTTCGTTTTATTACTATTATGTAATAAAATTACATAATGATTTGTGCAATTATATGTAAAAATTACAGTCATCTTATTTGTTGTTTTATTTTTGTTTCATAAGCTACCAAGGTAATAATGTTTTTTTACTTCAAAAAAATAGAGTTCTTTATAAACAACAAATACATTTTTTGTGCTACCAACATCGCAAACGTCAATATTCGTTCGTTAATGTAGTTACGTAATGGGCAAAAAAAGTTCTAGGGTCGGAAAATGAAAACTAGGAATCTACATAAAAGTAAGTGTTCAAAGTCAATTATTATGTTAAAGTATGCGACAGGTAGAAAATTCATTTAAAAAATCTTGAAATTCAGTTAAAATTGAAAAAAAACCACGTTAAAGTTAATGTCAAATTTGACAAATTTAGTAATAAATGTAGAACCAACATTATATTTTTATTGATTTTTTAAAAATTCTTTTAAAAGAATGATATTTTACAAAAGGCAACACAAAAAATTATGTACGTTACTTTCGTCAAAAGAATCTCACTCACATGCAACGGTCGGCCGTGCGGACTCGCGTTGCATTAACGTTCGTGCTATACTATGGTACAGAAAAGTGAGGTACAAAAAGTCTCAGCAGTTTTAATTTAAGTTATAAGTAATTAACCAATTACATTACAATTATTTTTACATAAAAAATATTAAAAAAACTAATTGAATAACACACTTTTTATGTGCAATAAATAATTTTAAAACATACATTTTTTTATCAGTAAGAAAATAACACATAGAAAAAGTTGTAATCACAACTTTTTTGTGAACCATTTGTAAGAACAAAATTAATATGCACTTATTCATTTTTTAAACTATTACCTGCATACGACAAAATTAAAATTTTCAACGGCGATAACATTTTGTAATAAACAAGAGTGGAATTAAAATATATCGCCTAAATTTTACGATTTGTAATATAATAAATAAAATAAATGAAGGTTATTTACTTTGAATCATTATGCGTACCATATTTTATCACTATTTTTAAACTGGTATAAATTACAGTTAAAAGCGCTTGGAACGAAACGTTTCTATCAAGATGCACATTCGTTTGTATTTATTCAATAAAACTGTAATTTAAAGTGTAGACTGAAATGCATTTTACTCTTTTAGAATGGACTGTCTTTGAGCTAAATGTATATCCGAGATTCATTTTAGCAGCTTTTTGATGTTAAAAATGCTTTAACATCTACACAGTAAATGCTATTCCTAGATTCAAAATTTGATAGAAATTTACAACAAATAAATCTCAGCGTATGGTATCGTTTGCAAATACATTATTTATCTAAACATTTATAAAAATAGCAAAAGTATAAAAAAATTCAAAAACAATTTGTTAGATAGGCGCTTTGTAAAACGTTTGCGCTCGTGTATTTGACGTGCTCGAAATTGATAAAATTTTGTTTAAACACAAATATATGTCGACAGTATATGCAACCTGAGTAATAGCTGCACTATAAGGACGTTTTTTATTTAATTAAAAATATTCGTATTGTATGTATTTCAATATATTTTCAGTAAGACGAGCACAAAAAACCATTAACAGTTATATATTAATTTGCAGTTACTTTAATTGATTGTAAACGTTTAATTCTATCCAACGTAACTTGGTTCATTATTAAGGGCATTATGTTTTTGGACGTATATTATAGTTGTTTTAAACAAAAAAAGTCAAGAAATAATAAACTTAATTTTTATACTAAACATGTTACATTTGTTAAAATAATCACATTTTATTGCAATTTTAATAAAACGCAATCTTTTTGAACTTACTTCTTAAGTCGTACAATTTAACCGTTTTCCAAGTAAGTACAGTAGTTTCAAATAGTATAACTTAACAACTTAATATGTATATAAGTATATACTAATTAAAAGCAAAAATCTCCAAAAGCGCTCCAGTCAACTTCTTCGTAACCGCTAACTCCGTAATCTTCTGCAGCGTGGCAATAAAGAGCTGTACTTACAGCTGAATCGTGAGTACACGCAGCTTGGTCGGCCCATGCTGCTTGACCCCAACCCCAACCATGTCCCCAATCAATAACAACGCCAGACAATACGGTGTGATCGTCTTCATGTTTCCTTTTGCTATTCAGTGCCGATCTACGGTAATCGTCGTCGTTATTGCAATTCTTGTTACTAGGCAATTGAGCTGAAACAATATTAAGAAAAATATATATTGTAATGATCACACTTTAATTTAAACAATAAACTATACAATAATATTGTAAGTATAAGTTTGTATAGATTCAATAGTTTATAATACATATTTAATCAATACAATTTACCTTAAACTATCTTGCGTATGATTTTAACAAAAATTGTTATAAAAAATAATTTGATCTACTTTTACCTCTTTTGTATCTTTAAAATGGGGTTTAATATATTTTTTTATATTTAAAGGCAAAAAAACTTTCTTATAAACTCAGCTTCAGGCTTGTAAAAGTGGTGTAAATAATTATATTAAACTTTGAATATTAATAAGTTAACCCTTTATTTTTTCAAATAAATAACAATTAAATTTAAACTAATTTATTAAAAAAAATTAAAAAGTTTATTATAGAAGCTCGAAGCAAAATTGTAAATATTACTATTATTTATTAATGCTTCAAAACAAAATATTTAATATTTTAAAAATCATTAAAATTGTGGGACAATACGTAATATTATTATAAATTTAAATTATTAATATTAAAATTAAGTCTATTTAGGATAAATTTAAAACAAAAGTTTAACTACTGTATCTTTATTTAGCGTAAGGATTGACCAATTAATTAAAAAGAACAGCATAAACCAACAATAAAGATTATACTATTACTCAACATTAACTATTTCTGTATATTTCATCAGTAAACGTGTAGTTTTACGTTATAGATACTTGCCAATACTATTACTACAATGTTTTAATATTAAAGAACCTTTGTATTGAAGTTACACAATAACGTTATACGTTTCAATTTTTAAACAAAAATTGCACAAAAGTAATAACATTACAAAAAAATATTTGCAGTAGGAGAAAGGGAAACTCGTTTAACCACGGGGCATTTTCAACCACCTTACACTTAAGTTTGTTTAAATGTAGCGGCGAAAAATTTGTATGCGATCTACAATTTTCCTAGTACTACCAGTCAAGTTTAGTTGTGATTCAGCTATTTTATTGAATTTATGGTAAGTTTTTTCATGACAAAATGTTACAATATGTTTGAGACAACTGTAACATTGTATTTGCAACATTAAGAAGCGATGGGAGTTTTTTGACCAAACTTGGCAGAAAGGTTAGGTAGTTAGAGGTAGTAAATGATTAAAATTTCAAATAAAAAAAAACAAAGATAAACACAATTTTTATTAAATAATGTGTTGGTCTACTCCTATTGGCTTCATACTACTACAGTCTTTTTAGCATCTATTTCAATAAATGGTCAATTTTTTTTTGAGTTATTGTATTCTAAGCAACTTGCAACTTATGCCGGAGATCTTCCTTCCATGGTAAAAAACTGCCATTGATTTTAAATTGGTCTATAAGGTGTCTTGCTATGTAGGAACAAACATTATTTTGCTGGAAAAATAGGTCTTTTAACTGCTGAAGAAATAGAAAAATATGAGGTTCTACCACCTCGTTAACATATGGCTGGGAATTAATGAATACCAAACAAGACTTACTTTTATAGGCTATAGCACACCATACAATAATTACCACAGTGTGGTGCACATGCCGCTTAACAGAAAATTGAACATTGCGCCATTCCCCACGTTACCTAGCTCTCATACGGCCATTATACATCCTCAAACAAAATCGGGATTTATCATTAAAGACTGTTCTATGCTATTTTAAATTTCAATAAAGTTGCAATCTACACCATACCAAATGTCGGTGTTGAGCCGACAGTGGTAGCACAAGATGTGGCCGATAAGATTACAATTCAAAACTTCTGATTTGACAGTAAACTGTTCGAAGGGTTACAAGACGACCTTTATTGCTTAACCACTGATTGCCGATTGATCTGGTACTAAAAAATCGGTTTTTTGTTGCCATAAGTCAAAGATGCGGTTTTGCACTTCATTTGTTTGTTTTCATCCTCCAGTTTCCTGTCTACAGCAATTTTAAGTTTTTCTAGTCTATATTTGATAACAGCGTATGAAAGTGGATTAGTTTTGGTTAAGACGATTTGCAATTGCTTTAAAAAAAACGTGTAAAAGTCAAAAATTGAGAATGGCATAAAAATACGAAAAAACGTTTTAAATAAAGCAATCAGCAAAAGAAAATTTGATAAAATTTTTAATGTCAAACGAGACACGTCCTATTTCAGAATAATTAACTTTAAAAACAGCACTGATGGAATAAATATTTTGCAAATATAATGACGAATCAGGAAATAAAAACAGTAGCGATAAATTTTGTAGAAAAAAAATTATTTATTCTAATAAACATACACTATGTCAAATTCTCACCAATTATTAACAAAACGAGTTGGTAAAATACATTTAAAAATTGTTTGATATAAACTATAGGCTTACTGATAAATAAATAAGGACTTTAATTTATGATTACTCACTCACATTGATTCACCACTTACTTCACACTCTAGCTCTTAGATTAGGGTTTATGGGCTTTTCAAGTAGTATTGTGCCATTGCTTTTAATAATTCGATGATAACTAACCCATACCATAACAACAAAATATCTAGAGAAAGCAATCCGTCTCTATCATTAAACGTTTCTGCGCCATCTACACTACTACAGATTAGTGATGACGTTAATAACTTTAACCGAACAAAAAAAGGTAATCGTTAACTAACTGAAACTTTTTTTCATACTTAAAATTATTTTTTCAGAGCTACCTCTAACTTCTTGTGCCAAAGCTACTTTTCAATTGTCAAACATTGACAAAATGGGCAATCTACAACTTAACATGGGAAATGTTTCAGAATTGGCTTAAATTTTTGTTGCAAAACTTACTTCTAAAATAGTCAAACCGTTTCCAAAAACAAATATAAAGAAAACGAACAAGGTAAACATCAAGAAGGAAAAGTCAAATTAAGTAAGAAATACAAGAAAAGAGATTTAAATCTAAAAGTTAAAAATGCTAATCTAAAATCCCCTCAAACTTACGTATCTTTGCTGTTGAAGCATGCACACGTTTCTGGCATTTTGTTTAAAGTAACGATAACAGGTATTTTACTAATAAATATAAATGTAGTCAATACTACATACAAAAAGTAAGCAAGTTTTTTACTTCACAGTGCAGAACACTAGCATAAATAAATTTCACAGAAAATTGTGCTTGTTATGGTGTGTTATGCATTTAACAAAATCAATAAAAATTATACAGTCAATACAGATAATGATAATGACTGACTATCTTTCTTTTTGTACATTCAAGATAATGCTAAAATGTCGAAAAAAAAGAACACTATTGATTTAAGATACTATAGATATACTATTGTCTTTGACAGTCCTCGAATTGGTACTACTGAGAATTATGTTTTAGTTAAATGGGACAATAAAAAGTATCTCAAACAAACTATTTCTGTTTGTGAAAAAAGCCTAATAGTAAGATAAATAAAAAAAGGATTAACATTTTGCAGATGGCCAATTACTAAATACTAGTAATTATATGAGAGGGTGGTCGAGAAGATTAAGGAAAAAAGTGAACAATACGGTCTAAAGATGAACTTAAAGAAGACAAAATTCATGATCATCACCAAATTCCCGACAAGTAATAACGTACAGCTTAAAATACATAATGAAAACATCGAGAGGGTGTACCAATATAAATACTTAGGGACTTGGATAAATTCTAAGAATGACAACACACAAGAAGTAAAAACAAGAATCGAAAAAGCAAGAAGCGTATTTTATAGAATGAAGAATTTATTTCGTTCTAAACAACTCAACAAAGAACTAAAAATACGCATGATGAAATGTTACATATATCCGGTACTTCTCTATGGTATTGAAGCCAGTACATTGAACAAAAACACAACAAAACGCATAGAAGCCTTCGAAATGTGGATGTTTAGAAGAATGTTAAAAATAGCTTGGACGGAGCGAGTCACTAACGTAGAGGTGCTGAGAAGGATGTCAACAAAAAACGAAGTGATAGACATCATCAAGACACGCAAGCTTGAATACTTTGCACATGTGATGAGAGGACAAAAATACGAATTTCTGAGGCTAATAATGCAAGGCAAGATTGAAGGTAGAAGGGGTCCAGGAAGACGCAAGATCTCATGGCTGCGTAACCTACGAGAATGGTTCAACTGCACAACAAACCAGCTATTTAGAGCAGCCGTAAATAAAATACAGATGGTCATGATGGTCGCCAACCTTCGGCAGAAGACGGCACGATAAAGAAAGAAGAAGTAATTATATCCCTAGGAGAGAGTATCTGATACAGAAAATAAAGATGTCAAAACTACATTACTACAAGAAAAACAATTTTGTAATTAATTAAGATGGTAAAATGAAGACTGATTAATTAAGAACATAATTTAAAACGAAAACTACATGTGATTACTTAATTATTTAGACTAAAAATATTATAAAAACGCGGGTTATATATTGATAAAATTAAGTTCAATACAGTTACATTTAAATATCTGTATTATAGTTTTATAAACATGTAAAAATGTCGTGACAGAAATTTGAACCGTCAATTTTACATCAACAAATTAAAATTTTTCTTTAACTAAAATATTTTATGGTTTATTAAATATTTTGATATAAAATAATTAAAACCTTCAAAAATTACTTGTCGTTTTTAAATAAAATATACAGTGAGTACAAGATTACTCTTAAAAATAAATAAAAAATATCCCTAAAAGATGTAAACAGACAAGTTACGTTGTTTTGCGAATAATCTCGATCACCCGTTACATAAATAATAGTAAGATAATTTTTAAAACTAAAATAGTAGGTATATAAGCGAGCATTAGAAATTTTGCAAATATAATTTTTGCTTAAGTTTATCTCATACGTATCATTTTAAAAATTACCGAAAGATGTAAAAAAACTAACGTTCTTAATATGTAGACTCTGTTATAAACTGCAAATTGAAGAGTTTATAATGAGTTGCAATATTTTTTTATAATCAAGAGTAGTTTTTTTTATGCTTAAATAGCAAGTACTTTATTTCTGTAAAAGAGAAAATATATTTCTACACAGTCAGCAATACTTACAGCGATGGGTATGCGGTAAAGTATCTCGAAGTGGTGTTAGCGAACAGCGCTTGTTGTCTAAGGGCAAATGCGGAGGAGGTGGTAACTGAAACAATTCCAATCAATAGTATTGTACACTTAATCATGTATACAGTACATGTAGTAAAAATATCTAATTTATTTTTTGCTTTTTTTTGCTACGCATGACATTGAATAAGCGGTTTGGTTTTAAAGCTCTTAGGTAATTTCTAAACTGTCTGGAGCATTAACCATTTTAACTTATTTAATTTTAATTAAATTAAACAAGAATATATTTTTTAATGAAACTTAAATTGTGTTTTATTAAATTTAATACTGTAGAATAAATAAACTAGTAATAAGCAATTAATTAAAACCTGTAATTTGTCGTCAATGCAAGTTTTGATTTTATTTATATTTAAGAACAACTAAATATGTATAACAAAATGTTTAAACAAAAACAAAATTTATTATACGTACAAATATAGAAATTAAGATTGTTATTCAAAACGTTCCAACGGTACTCGTCATATATGTTTACTTTCTGCATGAAAAGTTGTACTATTGTAACAATTAGACAAAATTGTACTCGAGGATAGATATTTGTTATTGTTGTTATGTAGTTTAAGTTGAGAAAAGCTACTTGGTTGCGTTTTTTGTTTTTTAAATATATAAAAGAATTTAAATTTTGCTTTAAACAAATGTTTGTACAGAATATTTTCAGTATTAGTTAAATACTGCATCTATATATTATAAAGCCGCTTGATCTAATTTGTTTAAAACGCTTTTTCTTTTTTCTTTATGATGCACGTGATACATCTGAATTTTGTAGTAAACATTTTTTACAAGCCGAGTTTTTGTACGTCGAAGACTGATTGCGTCTTAAAATCTAGCTGTTATTGGCCAACCTCCAAATTATTGAAAAAAGACACGATCAGTTATTACCATCAACTATTCGTTAGCTTTTTGTTGGATCATCAAATTGTATAAAAAGCAATGTAATGGTTAGCTGAATTGAACACATTAATCGATTGCGTTTTAAAAACGTTTATGTTTATTCTAAATTTCTTTCTCAACCATATCAATATTTGGAAAAATTATTAACGCCTATTAAGAGTATAAATTATTTTTCTTTTGATGCGGCGTGTGATAAACAAAATCTAATAAGAGAGTATTTTAGCATGGGTCATCACAATAACATACATTGTTTTTACTTATGTCAAACCTATAGCCGCATTCCGAAACAATTGATTTGCGATAATGCTAACTTTATAATAGTGTTCAAACAGGATGTATTAAATTTATAAGAATAATGTTAGTGCTGATTTAACATTTGACGATTTTAAGAAGATTTGTTCATTTTGTTGGAACGCAAATTATGGTTTTTTAGTTAACGATAAAGAAAGAGATACTAATTCTGGCAGATACAGAAAAGGATTTGATTATTTCATTCAACCCATTCTACAATAAAATATGATAAACTATATAAACCTTTATAAACAAGTTATTAAGACATCCGTATATTTATGTTCAATATAGATTTATAACAAATTACCGCATGGTTTATAGATAATTGGTTTGATTAACAATAACAAAACCGCTATAGTTTGTGCGCAAATCGTTTTACAAACTGCTTAGTTTAAATGCGCCCCTGTAGCACACACATATTGAAAAAATATAGATAACACATATTGGTCAAATATTGCGAACGACAGAATTGGCAAAGACTGGGGAAATATGTGACTACAATATGTCTTCCATATTACTGAAACGTCCGAGAAATTACTTGCAAATGCAAGAGCCTTCTAGAACTGTTATCTAGTTTCTAGAAGATATAGCGAAAAGTGAGGAACGATCGAGAAGAATTCGCCGATGTCTATAAAAGCCGAAGATGGAAATCGTAGGTCAGTTATTGCTGGAATGTGAATACATGCAGTATTAAGAAGATTATCAAGTTGAAATAAATACGTATCGTTAGCACGCGCGACGTTTTAAATAAATAACAGTGTACATCGAATCGAGTGAACGTGACTTATAGTGTAAACAAATCCGAGGACGTTATCTTATCTCGTGTTAGTTATCTTAAGTGTTATACAACGGTTATACATAAATTATAGTGTAAGTGTTTTTATTATTAGATTTAATTAGTTCCGTTAATTTAAAAGTATACATATTTCTATAAAAGTAAACGTAGTTTTAATCGTTTAAATAAATTAGTTTGTAATAAATAGATACGTAACAGTGGTGTCAGAAGTGGGATATCAAACCGTTCGCGATTTTTAGTGTGAATACCATTAAGTTATTTGATATCGCACCCGTAATAAAAACATTGCATAAATAACTTTTAAGCTTGCGCGATACGCGTGTTTATTTTTAAAGTATAAAATAGTGTTTATTAAACTTTTTCTTTTAACAAGTGCGTGATCGCGATTAAATTCGTTTCCGGACACTAGTGGTTTAATTTTAATAAGTGGATAGTTATTGAATTTTGTGTTATACAAAAACTGCATTTTAAAAAGTAGTGTATTTAAAAAACTTTATATTCGTGTTATATTTAAATTTATGCCGGTGACGCGTTCGCAAGCAGTTAAAATGGATGCAAAGCTATTTGAATTTCTTGAATCAATCAAAAATGGTCAGGAATCGATGAATAGGAAAATGGAAGAAAATTCTCAGAAGATGGAAGAAAATTCTAGAAGTTTAAAAGAAGAAGTACGAACGAGCATAGAAAATCAAATTAAAATTGTTCAAGAGGAAACCCAAGCAGACATGTTAAACTTAAAAGAAGAAATTTGCGATTCTGTGAATGAGAAAATAGAAGCAATAGAGGACAAATTAGAAGACAGAATAAAACTGATTGAAGAAAGAATGAAGCAGATGAATTGTCACGGCAAAGGAAGCGTCACGAGTGAGGATTTAATAATGGACCATCGTGAAGAAAACACTCACAAGTTCAAAGTTGTACCACCGAATTTTGATGGTAAAGTTCCATGGTCAACCTACTACAAGCAGTTTGAAGCCGCAGCTACTGCTAATGGTTGGAGCAACAAGCAGAAAGCGACGTCTTTAATAGTGTCCTTACGTGGAGAAGTGCTTGGAATTTTACAAACTATTCCGGACCACCTGCAAGAAAATTACGAACTCTTAATATCACGATTAGAAATGAGATATGGGGATGCTCATCTTCAACAAGTATATCAAGCTCAAATTAAAAGTCGGGTTCAAAAGCTGCCGAAAGTCTTCAAGAGTTTGAGGCTGACATCGCCAGACTAACACGGCTTGCGTACCCTACAGCACCGGCCGCCTTCCTGCAGCAGTTAGCTATTCGAACTGTCGTAGATGGGCTCCCAAACAGGGAAACACCGCAGACTCTCCGGTCAACTCGACCGAAGACATTGATGACGCTTTGGTGCATGCTTTGGAGTTTGAAGCAGCAAACAAGGATCGCAACGAGATGGTCATAGACTCTGCTGTGCTACAGAAGTACCCGCGCAGACACTAGAAAGCATCGAGGAGATAGCGCGACGAATACTTCGGGAAAGAGGAGTGACAGCTTTGAACTGCGATAAAATAGGCCATGTACGACGGCATCGTACCAAACCTAAGAAGAGGACTAGAAGAGCCCTCGAAAATTTGGAACGAGGCGAGCGAAAGAAACAAAAAGTAATCTCATCTAGTCAAACTCCGGAGGTTACAATCCAAATGGCATCGCCTAGAGAGCAATTGCATAGCATTTATCTCGATGGAAAGATCAATGGGAGAAGCGTCCAGTTACTGGTTGACACGGGAGCGACGAAGACCATCATTCGTCCTGACATCTTATTGAAAACGAGCAGACATCACCAGTAACAGTACGACTTCGAACAGCGACGGGCGACGAAATACCTACTCACGGACAAGTCAACGTAACCATTGGTTTGGGAAATAGAGTACTCGACCATCAAGTACTGGTAGCCGACATCACGGAAGGAGTTATCCTGGGAATGGACGTGATAGAGAAGTATGGGTTCCATTTGGATATGAAGAACGATGTCCTAAAGATCAACAATAAAGAAATTGTTTTTCATTCGTCAGAGAAGGCAGCCGTGCGAGTTTTATTGAGTAAAGACAAGACTCTGCCTGCAAGGACTGAAAGTGTGGTGATGGCACGCCTAGATGGAAATCTCCGGGAAGGCTACATACGCGCGATTGAACCAATGGAGGGCGGCTTAGTTGAAAAGGGACTACTCGTGAGCAGAACTTTAGTACGAGTAAAGAGGACGATGCCAGTAAGGATCTTAAACATCAACTCAGATCCTGTAACGCTGAAAAAGAAGACCGTGGTAGGCCAATGCACGCCAGTATCACAAATTGTGAGATGCGTGAAGTCGAACGAAGATACGTCGCCGAAGAAGTGTCCACAACATCTATTGGACATTCTTACCACCAAATGCGAAAACCTCAGCCAAGACCAGCTGGCTAAAGTTAAAGTGTTGATCCAAGAGTACCAAGATGTGTTCGCGCTGGAGAGTGGCTCCAAAGGAAGAACTAACGTGGTGAAACATAAAATTAATACCGGAGACGCTCGGCCGATACGACAACATCCACGCAGACTTCCTTTGGCGAGAAGAGAAGAAGCCGAACAAATAATTACGGATATGGAGAGAGAAGGCGTGATTGAACCTTCAAGTAGTCTATGGGCATCCCCAGTGGTACTCGTGAAGAAGAAGGATGGATTAACGAGGTTTTGCGTAGACTACAGGCAGCTAAACGAGGTGACCAAAAAAAAACAGCTACCCTTTACCCAGAATTGACGATACGCTAGACACCCTGTCAGGATCCCAGTGGTTTTCTACGTTAGATTTAAAGAGTGGATACTGGCAGGTAGAATTAGAACCCAAGGATCGTGAAAAAACAGCTTTTACGATCGGAACTGGTTTGTGGCAGTTCACTGTAATGCCCTTCGGCCTGTGTAACGCTCCTGCAACGTTCGAGCGTTTGATGGAGACCATCTTGCGCGGATTGTATTGGAAGACGTGTTTGGTTTACCTGGACGACGTGATCGTGGTTGGAAGGTCCTTTGAAGAACACTTGAACAACTTGAAGGAAGTGTTCCAGCGATTACGTGGGGCTAACCTCAAACTGAGCCCAAAGAAGTGCCACGTATTTAAGAAGGAAGTCCAATACCTTGGCCACGTCGTATCTAGAGATGGAGTAAGGGTTGACCCAGACAAAATCCGAGCCGTGCAAGCATGGCCAAGACCAATCGACAAACATCAGGTCCGAAGTTTCCTTGGGTTGTGCACTTATTATAGAAGATTTGTACCCGGATTTGCCAATATTGCCAAACCATTAACAAAATTAACTGAAGAAAAAGCAGAATTTAGATGGAATGAAGACTGCGAAAGTTCTTTTAATCAACTAAAACAAGCCCTAGTCACTTCGCCGATTTTGAGTTATCCAAGAGAAGATGGAAAGTTTGTTTTGGATACCGACGCAAGCAATCTGGCCATAGGCGCGGTCCTTTCGCAGATTCAAGATGGACAAGAAAAGGTTATTGCGTATTTTAGCAAGGTTTTGTCCAGGCCAGAAAGGAATTATTGCGTCACTAGGAGGGAGCTGTTAGCAGTCGTTAAGTCCATCGAACATTTCTACAA
This sequence comes from Aquatica leii, assembly GCA_035610365.1. Lineage (NCBI taxonomy): Eukaryota > Metazoa > Arthropoda > Insecta > Coleoptera > Lampyridae > Aquatica > Aquatica leii. The sequence continues at coordinate 109,849,755 of CM069432.1, forward strand.
GTATTTGTATGGACGAAAGTTTTACTGAGAACAGACCACGCCGCTTTAAAAATGGCTTCTGCAGTTCCGTAACCCAGAAGGACAAGTGGCAAGGTGGATCGAGAGACTGCAAGAGTATGACTATGACACAGAACACCGTGCCGGAAGCAGTCATCGAAACGCTGATGCCTTGTCCAGAAGACCATGTCCGGCGGACTGCAGCCATTGTTCGCGACTGGAAGAAAAAGTCGAATGTCTCCGGAGAACTGCTATGGTTGATGATGAGTGGGAACCTGAGCAGTTACGTCGCGAACAAGAAGACGATCCTGAAATAAGACTACTCCTGGACTGGAAAGAAAGCGGCCGACGACCAACCTGGGAAGAAGTGAGTGCTTTGGGCAAAAATATCAAAGCGTACTGGGCGCAGTGGGACTCCTTGATAGTAGAAGACGGTTTTCTTAAGCGATCCCTAGAAAGTGCCGAGGGCACGGGAAACAGACTACAGCTGGTAGTGCCGAAGAGCAGGGTGACCGAAGTGTTGAAGCATCTCCACGATGGGACATCAGGAGGACACTTTGGCATTAAGAAGACGTTGGGTAAAGTGCGAGAACGATTCTACTGGATGAACTGCAAAGAGGACGTCATGAAATGGTGCCGTAAATGCATAGTCTGCGCTTCAGGAAATGGTCTAGCGAGAAAAGCCCCCATGAAACAATACAACGTAGGAAGCCCTTTGGAAAGAGTAGCGATTGACATCGCAGGGCCGTTCCCAGAATCCGATTCGGGAAATAAATACATCTTGGTGGCGATGGACTATTTCACGAAATGGACGGAGGCTTACGCCATACCCAATCAGGAAGCAGCTACAGTCGCAGACGTATTAGTAAAGGAGTTTTTCTGCCGGTTTGGAGTTCCGTTGGAATTACACTCCGATCAAGGCCGCAATTTTGAGTCTGGGCTGTTTCAAGAAGTTTGCCGACTGTTAGGAATTAAAAAGACTAGGACAACGCCTCTCCATCCTCAGTCTGATGGCATGGTTGAACGGATGAATCGAACAATGGGCAAGTACTTAGCCAAGGTAGTGTCCGAACATCAAAGAGACTGGGATCAGTACTTGCACCTCTTCTTAATGGCGTACCGATCATCCGTTCACGAAAGCACAGGCCAAACACCATCCTGTGTCATGCTCGGTCGTGAGATAAGATTACCATGCGATCTTCAATTTGGACGAAGACCGGAAGAAGAAGTCGCTGGAGAAGATTACGTCAGCAAGCTGGCAAAGAGGCTAGACGAAGTACATGAAGAGATTCGTAAACACACAAATTGCCAGCGACAGGATGAAAACAAGATATGACGTCAAGGCGCAAAATGGTGGGTTTCAACCTGGCGATATGGTTTGGCTTGTATAACCTCAAAGGAGACGTGGTTTGTCGCCGAAGCTGCAAAGGCAATGGGAGGGCTCCCTATGAAGTCGTGCAGCGTATTAACGACGTTATATACCGCATCCGAAAACCGCCCAGAGGCAAGCCAAAAGTGGTCCACGTCGATCGTCTAGCCCCGTTTGCTGGCGATAACCACAATCCGCAAGTTCAGGTCCGAACCAGAGTAATAAGTAGCAGAACCAGGAATCCAATCGAAGAAATGGAGGTCGAAAAGTTTATGGACTTATACGGAGGTTCTGGAAAAGGTAGGTTCGAGTTACCACCGAGGAACAACAAGACCTGTTCCAGACACAAAAAGATTACGCCATCGCACATTGCGTGAGCGAGGAGCTTGACATGTCCAAAGGGGTTGCAGTCGTGTTTAAAAAGAAGTTTGGACAGCTAGATGAATTACGAAGACAGCAACCGGCAGTCGGAAAGGCTTTAGGACTACGTGGTGACGGACGCTTCGTTTTCTATCTGGTCACCAAGAAATACTCACGTGTCAAGCGGTTATACAAAGATCTGTGGCGAACATTATGGAGTCTCAAGAGACAAATGGAGTTCCATCATGTTAAGAAATTGGCAGTACCCAAGCTTGGTTGTGGCTTAGACCAATTGAATTGGAGGACAGTGCGAAACATGTTGGAGGTCGTCTTCCGAGGAACAGGCGTTCAAGTGTTAGTCTGTAGTTACCAACCGAGGAGAGTATTGGGTCAGGAAAAGTAAATTGACTGTTACTTTTATGGTCAAGGAAGTTGCCGAAATGGAGGAAGCTGCCGCTATCGCCACGATCCCTTTTACCGGTGTCGCATCCAGTCTCCTGTTCTGGGACAGAACAGTCCTAAGAAGGGGGCAGTGAAACGTCCGAGAAATTACTTGCAAATGCAAGAGCCTTCTAGAACTGTTATCTAGTTTCTAGAAGATATAGCGAAAAGTGAGGAACGATCGAGAAGAATTCGCCGATGTCTATAAAAGCCGAAGATGGAAATCGTAGGTCAGTTATTGCTGGAATGTGAATACATGCAGTATTAAGAAGATTATCAAGTTGAAATAAATACGTATCGTTAGCACGCGCGACGTTTTAAATAAATAACAGTGTACATCGAATCGAGTGAACGTGACTTATAGTGTAAACAAATCCGAGGACGTTATCTTATCTCGTGTTAGTTATCTTAAGTGTTATACAACGGTTATACATAAATTATAGTGTAAGTGTTTTTATTATTAGATTTAATTAGTTCCGTTAATTTAAAAGTATACATATTTCTATAAAAGTAAACGTAGTTTTAATCGTTTAAATAAATTAGTTTGTAATAAATAGATACGTAACATTACGTTGCTATGTTGGACCATGATGTAAAAACGATCATAATTACACATTGTCTGAATCTCGCAATTGTTGTCCTATACAATACTTGACCAATATGTGTAGACAATATTGGTTTGTTATGTTTTTATAGTATTGGCGCAATTTGTGCTCATGCTTTTAAATGTAGACATATTTTGATCCAACATTGCAATGGTAAGCTAGAGTAAAGTACAAGATTATAGAAAATGTACATATAATCAAGACTTTTGCTACAAGAAAATAAATACCTACATCAAGTAAAGAATCTTATTAAACGGAACTTACCTTATTTAAAAAAGGCAATTTATAACTGTTGCTATACACATAATATTTTGTTGAAAAAGTTTATTTGGATTACTTATCATTACTTATTAATGTTAAATACATCCAAGAACAAAGCTACCATTTTCTACTCAGTTTCATACTGACTAAGTTTTCGAAAACAAAACAATGATGAATCGAAAAACCTATCGCTAGTCTCGCTGCAAGGGTCGTTTGCTAGTCTCAACGTATTTAATTTTAGGTTATTTCCAAGTAAAAAGTGTTTTATAAAATTTAATAATACGTGTTTTTTTTATTATAAAAAGAAATGATAAACATCCCTAATGGCATTTATACGTTTAAACAGCTACTAAGTATAACATTAGCAATATTGCATGAGACGCTGTTTTACTTTTTATTGTCAGCTTTTATATAGTCTATAGAATAACTTCTCGTTTATGTGGCAATGGTAACATAAATTAAAACGCGTGTTGATGATATTATTTGTTAATTTAAAAACCGGAAGAATTAAAATGATCAAATAACAAAACGGCATTCCATAACATATGGATGGAACTTATTAATTTATTAACAATACATTAATGTGATTAATTATAGTTTTGTTCCAAAAGCACCCGCTCACAGTTACAACTTTGTGTAAACACAACATGAACAATTATTCAAATGAGTGATTTTAACGGTTGAACGTCACGAGGTTGATTACATCCCCACTATGGGGGTCTACAAGACCAGAAAATATAGAAAGCAATGCGTCACAGTTAAAGGTTGTCTTTGTTGTCTTATTAAAAATAATCGTCGTATTACTTGTGAATAATTTAAAACCACACTTATTCTGTATTATACTTCGTTAAAAAGTATGTCCATTTTGTCCAGTTGCAATACCTTGTTCGGATCCCTACAAAATTACCTTATAGGAAATTACATTTATTATTACTGCGTTAAGTAACAGATTTATTCATTGTTGGTATGTCAAGTACGTATGTGTTTTAAACACTATAAATTAATTAACTACACTTACTAGTGAAAAACGCATTGTAAACGTATCTTCCCTACTATTTTAAATGCAAAGTTTCATATAAGCCTAATATAGAGCCAATACAAGAAAGCAGTAAAAATATGTATACTTCAGTTTGCTTGTTGGACCCTTTTAGGCAGAATATTGGCAATACACATTTAACATCGAATTTTAACCAATATATGTCCAATGTTGGTTAGATCTTCCAAATATTGGCCCTTAATACAATATGTTGAGCCAAGATGGGTACAATATGCAGTGCTACTGGGTTTGCTTAAAAACTACTTAACAAACTGCTTATTTTATTTGTGGTTTGTGGGAAACCGTTTTATATACCACCTAATTTGAATGTAGCTAGTTTGCAAACTAATGAATTAACCGTTTATAGTTCACTATTGGTTAAAATTCTGCTCTGTTTGTAAGCTATTCAGTTTGCAGATAATTAATAATAAAATGTTAAAGGTTTATAAGAAACTGTAGAACCATATTTGATTAGTAAGCAAAAAAATAAATGTACGTTAAGGTTTGTTCAGAATCCAATCGTACAATAATTTATCTAATCAGAAAGAATTAACAAAAAGTTTAATTAAAAAAAGAGAAGAAGTAAGAAAAAAGTTTGAATTACTTAAACAGGGAAAAATTACAAAGGATAAAGAATTTGTTCCTATAACTAAACGTTTGGAAACTATCTCAGATCAATTTAATGCTAAAAATACAAAGTTTTTCTTTGTTAACAATAAAGACGAACAAAATCTAAACTCAAAAAAAGTAAAAAACGAAAATACCATTGCGAATTCTACTCCCATTCCAACATGAAATACAAAAACTTTTAAATCGTAAAAAAAATTCAATTGTTAAAAAATGAAAAATTCCATTAACCAAAAGATCAAAATATTTTTGATCATAATGCTGCTACATATTCAAATTTTAAAGAAGACGTTATAAATGTTATAATTTAAGAACTTTTAGTTAAGGTAGACGATTACGAATTAGATGATTTAATTGAACATTCGATAGAAGAAAGTAACCGAAATGTAAAAAACATTCTTGATAGCAATATCTATAATAAACACTTAACAGAATTCGATGAATTGCCTAAAAGATATATAGATGCTATGGTTCATGCCTATAATGTATACTTAAGGAGATTTGCATATATGCATTTTTAGATATTAGTAATGCTTGCAGAAGTAACTTTGATCCTAATGGTCACATACAAAGAACGCGATCTAAAAAATATAAACCTATTATAGTCCTCTATATTTTGTACAAGCTGGGTACTTAGAAACACCAAAAAGTTAAAAGAAAATATTAGGAAAAGGAATGTTTAAAGAAATCAACAACCATCATACCGAATATGTTTATTGGAATGATGTAAACACATTAGTTGACAGGTTGAGGTTGCTAGTAGCATCTGAAACAGGAGGTCATATAGGTCACACAAACGAAATTGTCTCTATTATAGAAGAACTACGTGAAGCGCAAATAATGAAATAAGACAATGACTTTAGACAAATTTGGTCGCCATATAATTAAACATACTTAAATATCTTTTAAAAAAGTACAAAATGATACACATAAAACAATACCTAATATGTTTTACAACCATATTTTATTATTTCAGACAAACAGACTTCTAGATAACAAATATCTGAGACGATCAGACAAAAGTTCATATTCATTTCCATTGGAAAAAAATTTAATTGATAATTTATCTATAAATCTAGAAAACATTATACTAAAAATAAATGGAAAACCTTATACTACAGGTTACTAATTATTGACATCAATGAGAGACAAAGTATCGATTGAAGTACGCGATCACGAAAATCAAACTACTACAAGATATTTTAAAATGGTATATGTTAAAATAGTAAATAAATGTCCTGTCAAAGTGGTTCAGTGTAAAGATGCCTAGACGAAAAGCAACAAAAAATGTGTTGCATCTTCTATAAAAAAAGATAAATTTTTAGAATTACATAAACCTGCACAAAGAGATGTCAAAAAACGTCGGATTATAATAAAAGGTATTAATAAAACATTGCAAGCTGATTTTGTGGATATGGTTTCGTTTTCAAAACAAAACAACCAATTTAAATACATACTTCTTGTAATTGATTACTTTTCGAAATATGTATTGTTACGTGCATAAATTTAAATAATGCATTACCCTGTATATTAGTTTAATTAAAAATTACTTTTATATTTCTCGACGCCATCTATCGGGTTCGTTGGTCACTTTGTATTGAGTAGGCGATATCCGGCGACAGACCGGCATTTTGACTTTAACATCGTGCATGTTAGTACCTATGTCTGCGTGAATTGAATATCGTTTTTCAAAAATCATCCACGTGTTGGGACACGATGGAAAATAGAAGTCTTCTGAATTAAATTGATTTCATCCACGCAGAGTAAGCGGTTTTGTTCTTTCTTTAATTAAAGGTAATTTTTATGTCTTTTGTTAGCGCCATGTGCTACCTCCTAACTATGGGTGTTCTTATCGTCAGCTAAAATCTTCAAGGGGAAATTATAATCGGAAGCTGTAGAGCTAAGAACGCTGCGATACCAGTGCAGAATTTCGATTCGGAGGCAATTGTTACCTTAGTGAATGTCACCTGTTCGGAAGATCCTAATACGATAAGATTGAATTCTCTTCGGAAGCAATAATTGAATACCACCGTCGACGAAATTTAATGTAACAGCATACGATAAGTGTCGGTTCGATTACTTTCCTTTAAATGTGTATTTTACTTATAGTTTGTGAGACGCCAGGTAGACACGATTATTTTCAGGAAATTTGATTGCAGGAAGCCATTAGGAAAAACGTTTTTCTGAAGGTAACCCTGGAATTTTGGTAAGTCAATTTTTTTGTTCTTATTTATTCGTTGTCGCTACGGTGAATATTCACGACTTACTATATTTACTAATTGTACGTGCGAATTGACTTGTTGCTTGTGATTGTTACTCAATTAATTTAAGTAAATGACTTATCGCTTGCTGCTTATATCCACAGTCAATTATTATTATTCATGTTACTTACTGATAAAGTTTTATATATGTTATGGTGGCTACAATTTTGTTTGACGTGTAGTGTAAGTTGCCGATCCTGCTGATATTCTCTTTTGTATATTCTCGCTAGTACCTGCTCAGATTTGGCTATTTAACTTTTAATATATTTATCTTGATAGAGTAATTAAAGTACAACTGTTATTATCGATTTAGTTTTTTCTTTCTTTCGCTTCTTTCAGCATTACGAACCTAACATCTTGTTACAAGTGAGACCGGTCTGTCTGGAGCGGGACAGAAGTTACTGTGGGATAAGCTCTGGCGCCCTGGAACACCTTTTATATATTTCTTGGAAACCTACCCCTCTCACCGACTATTGTGAGTTGGCCGTGCAGGTTCGTAAAATACCAAAAGCTTGTAACAGTATGAACACTTGCTGTAAAATTAAATATGCCATACATGTATTTGGCGAAATGGAAAAAATATTATCACGTTTAAAACATTTGCCAAAAAATGTGAATACGATTTAGTTTAGACGGTAATTATTACAAATCTATACAATAACACTTTTTATCGTAAAATCAAATGAAACCATCGATGATTAACAAAAATAACGAAAAAGCTGTTTTACAATCCGCATACACATAAAAATAGCAAACAAAAATTACAATTTTTCGTTGGGAGATTATGTAAGAATTAGCAAACACAGAAATGAATTGGTCTAATAAAATTTTTATAATTAGGAAAGTTTAACTAACTAACCCAACTACCTATTTGATAAAATGCATAAAAGGGAATGACATTTTAAGAGGTTTTTCTGAAATAGAATTCAAAAGGTTAAACATCCGGATACATACTTAATTGAAAGAATGTTACGAAAAAAAAGTACTAAAATATATGTAAAATGGTTAGCCTTTGATGATACTCATGGATATGACGATACATGATACAGCTGGATAAGCAAAAACAGTATTGCATAAATAACAATAAATCAAACTAAAATACATTATTTAATTCAAATCAAAATATTATAATCTTTTCCTCTCTTCCTTACTATCACCCACTGCCTAATAGGTATAATAAAACCTGTAATAGTAAAATCAAAAACGTATTATTATTTCAAACATTTATTGCTTGTTTCAACTTTACATTTCTTAAATCTTTACATATGTCATATATTATGAACTTATTTTATTTTTGAATAAATTCAATGTTTTTTGTTTTACTAACAGCTTCTTCGCTCACAAGATAGATGTTTTTTCCAAACCAATCATATTATTAATTTGGTTTATGTCTTCAATTGAAAACTTTTTAATAAATCTCTGTGGTAGTAGTACTTTAAAATCTTGACATTTGACAATTATTTGCTACCTAAACCTAACATCAATTTTACTAAAACACCTACTTTTATAGTGCTCATTTATTAACAGATTTCTTGCACTTAGATAAGGAACTAAATGAAAAGTTTTGTTCAAGTTTGCATAAAATGATTCCATTTTAGTTTTTTTTTTCTTTAATTTATTGAAACGAATAACAGTTATTAAAATACTAATATTAAATTTCCACAAATGTTACCTTTATATACACACAATAGCATCCCTACCAAAAAGATACACTATCACTGCGATCTTTAACTACTGATCTACATCCGACCATACCCGAAACAAAACGACTTCTACAACCTTTTACGATTCCCCCACCACCAATACGATCTGTGTCGACTTACCAAGTACGAACGCAACTTAAGCATACTCGAAACGATCAGGATCACAACAATTTTTTTTACGATCACTTACCGATCTTACGCGAGTGATCTTACATCTACATTTACATAACTACTTACCAGGCTCTGCGTGTAGCCGAGAAGATCGACACAGGATTCGAGAGAAAAATTCACACCGGTGTGATTTTTCTCGACATTCAAAAAGCGTTCGACAAAGTGTGGCATCAAGGACTCTTATTGAAGCTGTACTACAACAGGATTTCGCAACCGATGGTGCAGCTCATCCGTTCATATCTGATCAACCGCACGTTTAGAGTGAAGCTAAACACTTCAAAGTCCGGCCCGAGAAGAATTCAAGCAGGAGTACCACAAGGATCAGTTCTGGGTCCTCTACTGTATAACATCTTCACTTCCGACATCCCGAAGCATCCACGAGCGGAGTACGCGCTATACGCCGACGACACCGCGGTAATGGTAAGCTCGAGATCCCTCAGACAGATTGCAGACCGACTGCAGGTCGCTATGGACCACCTGTCGAGCTGGTACGCCGACTGGAGGAATACGGTAAACCCGACGAAGAGCACTGCAGTACTTTTCACGCGCCGCAGGGGAATCATACCAGGACGTCGAGTCAACCTGAGAGGTGCCGACATACCGTGGAAGAACGAAGCGAAGTACCTTGGACTCGTTCTCGACAGACGCCTATCGTAGAAGAAACACCTTCACAACGTAGCAGCTAGAGCATCCGCAGTAATGTCAAAGCTGTATCCGATGTTGGGGAGAAACAGCGTCCTATCCGTGGACAACAAGCTGCTACTCTACAAGTCGGTGATACGGCCCACCATGACCTACGCTTCGCCAACGTGGTCACACGCGGCGAAAACGCACATAGAGAAGCTCCAGCGAACCCAAAACAAGGCGCTACGCCTCGTCGCAAACGCACCGTGGTTCGTGCGAAACAACCAGCTTCACCGGGATTTACAGATGCCCAGCATAAGGGAACTACTTCGAGAAACGGCACAGAAGTTGGCCGAAGAAATACCGACACACCCCAACGAGGAAGTAAGGAAACTATGGAGATACGATTCGAGAATCGTGCGTAGGTACAGGAGACCGAAACACGTACTCCAATAAACTGAAATAAATACGTTCTCGGGAAACCGAAAACGGCCATGAAACCACGAACATCAGACTTAATATAATAGTAAGATTTTACTGAAATATTAATGCCATTTAAGTCCACAGTCCACATAACTACTTACATTAATAAAATCAAGTTCTATAGTTAAAAAATTGCGCATCATTAATAAACTTGTTGAAACTTATTCACAACTTAAGGCTGTGCCAGACATTGTTTAGTTACAAACAGTGGTATAACCAAACCAGATTAGTAAGTAGGTGTACACTCAATATACATATTTTGAATAATGCTATTATTTTCTGTTCATAACCGTTTTTTATCAAAAATTAGTGTGTAATGTGAAAAATGTCTAAAGCAAGTGTTACAGCAGTGTTTTTTACGATTTATTTTTATGCAATGTATTATTTTTTCTATTTATACTGAAATTGAATATATTGTGGTTTCCTTACATGAAATCTGCTTTTATATCGCACGCCTGCTAAAATACGTTCACAAGTTAGTTTTTCAGTATTAAAAAAACAATTAAATATTACATTATAATTACATCATGCGTGCAATGAATTCTCGTTGTTTATACAAATTACCTAGTTCTTACTACTTCTCAAAAATAAGTTTCTTGGTTTCTTCCAAAAAAATTTCAGAGCATTTAAGCTTACATTTTTTGTTACAAGGTGATTGCATAGATCTTGCTTCAACTACTGTTGGGTTTTTTAAATTGCTCTCAATGTAGATTTCTTTTTTGTTTATGGCAACATTTCCTCTCCATTCCGATGGATCAGCCTGTTTTCTGTTTTGCATCACTTCGTGCTGGTTTTTCATCAGATGAAAAGTCTGTATCTATTTCTTCTATTAAACTGGAATTAAAGAGGGAGATTTTCTTGACTACTCTTGTTTTTGCTTTCAGTTTTCTCCTTTCTCACTGTCACTTTTTGCAATCTTAATTGCATGTTGCTTTCTTGTACTTTTTGCCAGCTAGAGCATCCAGGAGAAGAAATACTAAGTTCTTTTCTTTCTTCTAACACTATAGTTTTGTTTTCTTTTTTATCGCATTTCTGTTCATTTTCAATATCATTTCACTAGCAACTGTTAGAATTTGTATGTTTGTCCCATTTCTTAATGTGTCCATTAAGAGTGTACTGTTTGTTGCAATTCTTGCATCAAAAACTACTGTTTCATTTATCAACTTTTCTCTATCGTTATTGTTTTGTAACTATTGTTCTTCTATTTTTCTGCATTCTTCTTCTTCTTCATGTTATTTGTTATCCACCATTTTTTCCATCAGTCTGATTTCTGTATTCTTTTTGATTTTTAATAGTTTTTTAATACTATATGTGTTGACAATCAAACAATTACCAAGATGATTATAAACGACTTTTGGCTTAGACCGCGTCGTAGTTAAACACCTAGACTTAGGCTTGGTCTTAGTCTCTCCTTGAGAGCCAAAACAAAAAGTGACTTGGCCTTTGCCGTATTGTCGTTCGTGAACCTAAACAAACTGACGTTTCGCAAGACATTGCAGCTTGCATCTTCAGAGTAGTAAATGTCACTAGTGCAATGTCTTGCAAAACGTCAGTTTGTTTGGGTTTTGACAATACAGCAAAAGCCAAATTTTACTTCTTGTTTGATCAAGCCTAAGTCTGGGTATTTAACTACCAAGCGGTCTAAGCCGAAAGTCGCTTATAATCATAATCATAACAACCGCGAAAGCTTAAGATTTTACAATTACCAAAAGCTAAACTAACTTGTACAAAAAAATTAAAACATTTTAAATTTTTATATTAGTTAGTGAAGTATATTAAACTTATTATTTATTATATTTTAAAATTAAATCAACAAATAAAAATGTTAATTTTAGCCATATTTTCTTTTAAAAGTTTCATTCAAAAAGTTTTTTAATTAAAGTTACAAAATTACTGAGTAATTAAAATACACTGTCAATAAGATAAAAAGTAAACAGTTTAAATTACAACACCAATATTTGTTTGCTTTTATTAAGAAAAAACTGTTTAATTAAGCACAAACGTTTAAACCGATTACCTTTAAAGTTAAATCAAATTTAATTAAATTTCTTTTAAAATATTTCGCAAGATCATATATAAACTTCTAAATTTTTGTTATAATCTTTAATGCGCAATATTATGTATTTTGTAATAAGCTTTAATGTACCTACGTATTTAAGCGTTTTTAAAAAGTTCTCCTATTATGGATCTTCTATGTTTAAAAGGCGATACGGGAAGCAATAAATGTGTAATCACTTTAATCGCCAACTTGAAACAATAAATGTCAGTGGCATATCTAGTGTAATGATTTAATACGTTATGTGTTATATTATTTTTACAACAATTTTTACTGTTTTTTTAGATATATTTAATAGATAAATGTTTATTTTTATTTATTGAAATTTAGTATTTTATTATATATTAATATATTACCGGCTAATTCAACTTTCTGAACAAGTAAACTGACATCTTTATTAATTAAATTCGGCAAAAAAAAACTTATATAAAAGTCATATTTAATGTTTTCTATATACTAAAATTATTTGTTGATGTATAGGATACTTTTTTTCTGTAATGATGACAAATTCAATTCTTTTAAACCTATAGGCTAAATTTTTATATTTTGAAATAGTTATTTCATAGGTATTTAGTACTATTTGTGTTTTTTCTGAGTAAGTACTAAATAACAGTTGTAATTTTGAGGTTGTCTAATTTTTGTAATTTTATATTAATATCATTTCACAATCTTTACTTAAGATACGGTTGTTGTAATAACGCAATTTTGAATTGATAATCGCAATCCTGACAATACTTAGTTGTATTCTCTTCACAGTGATCAATTTAGCAAACATTTCCTAGAAGCAAATTTTACTTTACTATACTTTAAAGCAGATAAGTTTTAATTACAGTACTATTTCAGGTTTCTACGGATTGCATTTGTATTACAGCTTTCTATTCTGGATAATTCTCGTGTTGTTGTTATTAATTATATTTCATTAATAAGTTTAATAAATAAGTTTTAATAAATAAGAATTTCACCTCTAAAGAAAAACTTACAAATCGACTATTACTACACATGTTGTCGAAGACATTCACCATCGCATGCAACACAGTCCAAATAAATCAATGGCAGAATTATCTGCGGTAACAAGTATAAAATTATCTTTAATTTTATGGTTTAAATTACAAGCATTCATCTTTTAGGATTGTCAGTAGGAACTTGCCGAAAGTATTAAAAATGAATCTTTTGCTGACTCCGTACAAGATTACGGTTTATTAAAAATTACGTGCTTTTGACTTTTTACAGCGCGAAATAAACATTTATATAATAATTCATTTAAGAAGGAAATGTAAATAGTTAAAGTTATCGTACTTTGATAACCGAAGATCCACACACTTTTGTGGAAACAACATTGCATCTTTTGCAAGGTGGTGTATGGTTTGTAATGTCAAGAAGAAAAATAATTTGTCTAATATTTTTTTACAATACTGTAAATGCAAAACGTTGCCGTAATATTTTGGGTCAATTTTTTAAGCAACTAGAGGACAACGAACTTCAGTATCGTTACTTTCAACAAAACAATACAATGTAATAGCGAAGGCTTCCACGGCCGGAGTCTATACTAAGATAAGAACGTCTTCCGCGTTTGGACCGTGTCAATGTTGTAACCGAAGTTGCTAACGTAAGAGAAATCGAAGAAAGGTTGCTTGTTTGAGTTCTTCGATTTCTCTCACGTCCTGATGAAGCTCCTTACAAAAGTGGGCAAAACGTTGGCAACTTCGGTTACAACATTGACACGGTCCAAACCCGAAAAACGTTCTTATCTTAGTATAAACAATACAATGGTTCGTACTACTTAAGTTACAATTAAATTTATTCTACAATTTTACAATAAAAGAATAATAATCTTAGGTTATATCTTCCACAATCTCCAGATTTTATGCTACAAGATCTTTAATTTTACGTACATTTAAAAAACACAGTATATAAGAATTAGCTCCACAATATTAAAGACTCGGAACATGCAGTTACCGATGCTGTTCGGAATATTGAGCTTCGTAATGTTTTCCACCATTTAAAGGGAAAAATTAACACATGTACTGCAGATGAAGGACAACATATTAAACATCGGTTATAAATTTTAAATAGTTGTTATTACTAATTTTTGTTTCAAATAAATAAGCATTGTTGTTAGCATTGAGATTTGTTTGCAGATAATTTTAATGCTACAATACCATCTTTTAGTACTATTATGTGCAAATACCTTGCTAAAATAAAAAAAAAAGATATGTCATAATTCAAATAAAATAAAATATTCAAAAATAACCATATCACAGAAAATCGACAAACTGCTTATCACACAGAAGAGGGTCATGGTACATGCAAACCAAAAATAAAGTTTGCGGTAAGTTTCTGGTGAAGTATATATATATTGAAACGGACCGACAGTGTGAGAACGTGATAAAATGAAGCCAAATTAACTACATATGTAGAGAAAAAAAAAGTATTTGTGAAGCGAGACGAGGGTGACAAGTTAATCCACTAGCAAACAACCACCACATTCTGCAGGTGTCCAGCTAGTATGTTGATTCGTTCCACCGCGGTGGGAATAAGTCTTAAGAAATGAAGCAAATCATTTCAATGTGAAAAATCGGGCGGTTTCGATTTAGGCATAGTTTACAAGAACAACAGTTTCAAATGCCTGGTATAATATTACAAAAGCGACAAAGCGACTCTTGACCGAAAAAGGCCGCAATGATCGTCAAAAAGGAACTCGACCGAAACGCACATGTTTGACTAAACCCCTAATTTATGTTCAGATTATGAAATACGTTTAAGCAAGATAATAATTTATTAAGTCTAATTTTCCAATTTTTATAAGTAAAACTATTAGTAATCACTAGTTTAAGTCATAAACGCTTTCAATGTAAAGAACGAAACTATGTAAAACAAAATTTGAGTAAAAATTTTAAAGATTTAAATTGTATAAACAGGCAAACCTATTGTAAAAATTATTAGCGTTATAGATGGGTTAAGATTGAACCTATGATCTATGTTAAAGTAAAGTTTAACTATTTAATGCATGTTTATAGTCAGTAGCGACTTAGTTCATTATTAATTACAAAGCAAGTTTCGAAATCGGTAAAATTTAGTCCAGTTGAAACACCCAGCGCCATCTAGTACCAACGTGGTAATAGCTTAAGAGTAGAAAAGGGGATAACGCCGCCTTCGAGAAAATGAGTAAAGGAGAAAAACCAATTGGAAAATTTGGTACTGAGAGGGTTTGAGGGTTAACCAATCGAAAAAGGCGATTTTAGAAATAAGTCAAAATTGCGCACAAGGAAAGAGGAGAAAGTTTTAAACAAAAGTTTTAAAAACCCTAACGCAAAGCAAAAGGGGATTTGATTGATTGATTCAATTGCGGACCGCTTACGGGAGTTTCTTTCGATCACGTCTCGCGAAAAGAGTTACTTACTTAACTTAACTTAACTGAATTAACTACGGGCTTTAATTTAAAACCTTTTCGGTGTGTAAACGTGTTATAATTTAGTGTTCAGAGATGTTTGTATAAAAATTTGTTTAACATCAATTTTATTTTTATGTCATATAGATTGTAACTTAAATTTTACGCTTCGGATCGTTTGTTAGCTGTTAAGTAACACATTATTTAAGTGAGTGTTAACGTGCGTCTCGTCAAGACCTAAAAAGTCGCGGTACTTGGTCTACAATTAAGGAATAGGCGCCACATAAAAAAGTCAGAAATTAAGTTAAATTTATTTGAATGTGCATTTATAAGTTTACTCGATTATTGTACGAGAGATGCGATGAATTGAGATACTATCTAACGCGATAAAATTGAGAATAATTTTCTAACATAAATCTTAACATTTAAACATTTGTTTTCTCTTGGAAACGGTGAGAGCAAGTTTAATATAATTTTGTTTTGTTTGTTTTGTCTTTGGCAATTGACGTGTTGCTTTTAAAATTTGTTTTTGTCTTGAAAAGATTTCAATGTGTCAAATAAAGTTAAATTTTTTGGAGATTATGTTGCTTGCTTTTTGTTTCTTACCGTATATCGCTTGGAAAAAAAAACCTAAGTGTTACTAGCACAACCCCAAATATTCCCTAATACCAGGTTTAAAATACCAAAAGCTTTAATTTAAGAAAGTAAATTAAACTAGACGATCACACGCCACTAGAATAATTTATCCAGGTAAGAGAATTTTAGTCATTAATTGAACTCGAAAAAATTTTAACATAATTACATATTTTCGCTTCATTGCATTTTAAATTTATTATCTTGTCCGCAAGATGTCTCCAAAAATAAAACGGTGCGTTACAATATATATATTAATAAAATGTAATAGTGACACCAAAATCGCATAACCATTGTTCATTGTTACACCGGCACCCAATTTTGCAACCTGGTGCCCGATTTTGGGGTCCACGTTGGTTTCAATGAAGAATAGTGTTATTTCACTCTTTTGTGATTATTATGCGCAAATACCAATTTTTGTATAGATACATTTTTTTCATATTTTACATACACACCGAAACCACAATTACTTTAACATTATTTTTATGTTTAATTATTATTTCTATTAATCATGTTTAACAAAAGAACAAATTATTTTAATATAAAATGAAATTCCGTATCTCTTGTAATTGTACTAAAATATTAAACAATTAATAATGTATTTTTTAAAAAATGTATAGTTTTTTTTATTAAATAATTTTTCAACGTTCAATTTTATTTAATGTTAATTTTTTTAAATCTCTATTTCTACATTCTACATCTTTTGTCTATGGTTTTTCTTATATCAGTTTTAATCGATTTTCAGTTAAGCAACTGTATTCGACTGCTTTTTTGTTTTCTTCATTTTTTTGTTTTTAATTTCATTGTTTCTTACCTTAAATTGTTCGACTGAATCCATTACACACGTCAAATTGGTTTTAATTTATTATGCTTTTTTTCTTTTTTTAAGACTTTGTTTATCTTTGATATTAAGCGTTCCCTTTTGACGCTTTTTCTAGATATTATGAAACTATGCTCATCGCTTTGGTGGTCTTCCAGGTTTACGCTTTATTTGTGAGATTTGTGTTTTTATTATTTGTCTTCTGCGTTGCATCTTGTCAGTCTGCGCGTTTCATTCTCTGCTTTGTCATTTAACAAAATTTGATCCTCTTAGTAACTTACACTTTTATCTCACAGTTAGTTAATCTTTCTCTCACACTGTGTTCAGTTTATGCTTTTAAAAAGGTATTAAGCATTTGTTTAGTCATTTTAATGTTTTTGCTCTAGTTTAGTTTGCGTATGTGACAGGTTCCTCCAATAAACATCTTTTATGTAACCAGGTATTTGTACTCTTTTATATGATTTTTTCCCAACTATTTTAATTTGAGCTGATCGAAATTTAAGCCTTTAGGTATTTAAAAGTTATCAACGGTTTCTTTAAGATTTTTTTAACTTCTAATTTACATTTTACTGGGTTTTTAGTAATGACCATATACCTAGTCTTTTCTTTAGGCACTGGCATATACAAAATTTTTGATTCATTTACCAATGGTTGTAGCAATCGTTGTAAGTTATATTCGCTGTCAACTATTACAACAGCACATTACACTTATGGTTTTATCTTCTATTTTATAACGCGGTTATGGTTATTTATAATTTGCTTTATTAATTGACTGAATAACGAAAAGTATTTCCTTGGTGTATTTTATTTGTTATGTGTATTTGTCTTCTACTTTACTCTTTTTTTTTTACGTTAAAGAGCGTTAGTATTTGTCTTTTTTCTAGTATAATTAGTATGTCGTTTACAGTATTGTAAATTATCTATATAAATTAATATAAATAAATTAATCTAGATTGATACTTTTTATTTATTTATATGTATCTAGATACTATGACAAAACATAAAAGTTAATGTATCTGCATAGATATAATTTTTTATTTAGTTGATTTAAATAATGTATGTATATACAAAAATCCAGGGTCATGTAATATTTTGATTTTGTAAATTACAATTTTTATGTAATTTTACGCATTTTTGTAGTAGTTCTTCAAATATACTCTATTTATCATTTTTATTATTTAGATTATTTTACATTATCTATTATCTGTTATTTATTAAAAAAAAAATTTATTTATTATCTAACACTAGATAATTTTCTAAAAGTAAAATTTTAGTTTATCTATATAACTTAACTTAACACTGGTCGTTTAGTTGGATTTGGTTGAACGCTTTTCTAGATCTACAAACCAGAGGTAGGCTCTATGGATATCTCGCATATTTAGCACATTACAATAAAAGCGTCTGTGGTTGATCTATTTGTTTAAAACCCAAATTTGCTATTCTTTAGATTCTATGTGTTTGTTGTTTTAACAGAATAACTTCTGCGATCAGGTTAAAAACCAAACTTATAGTAGGATTATTTCTCTATAAAATTTTAGTTACAGTTTTATCGCCTTTTTCAAACACTGGGACTGTAATACTGCACTTCTATTTCTCCGGAAATGTTTGTTCATCTAGTATTTTTTGACATAATGTCCTTAATTTTTTTGACAATTTTTTATGGTTTTACTCTTTGTGAAAATACGCCACCCAGGTATTAATTCTTTGAGAGAAGCTATAGTAGCAAAATGCGTGTTAATTACAGATAGGCAGTGGGCTAACGTAAGCGGTTGTTTTTACAACAGACAAAATTATTGTATAGCTGAAAACGGAGGTTTATTTAAATGTTTATTATAATTTGTTTCGTCACTATTGTTATTTAAATTTTTAATAAACATTATTTTTACTGCTTGCTGCTTACTTGCCGTTTCATTATAGAACTAATGCTAGAAACCTAACTAAAAATGGAATATACTTATTAATTGCTCGGGTTCGATTTTAAGAGGAGATAATACATTTTTTTCCACGCCTAGTTGTATAGGCTTTGATTATTACATACAACAATAGGTTGTAAAACTACAAGAAAATAAGATTAAATTTGGTTTACTAATATTATTGTATATAAATTTTATAGTAAGCTGATCCAATGCAAATTTTTTACTCCCAATTTTGGATGCAAAAATACCGTAGCACATCTATTGGTTGCATCCAAAATTTAAAAAAACACTGGTTTTAGGATGCAAACAGCATGTCACTAAGAAAAAATTTATTTAAACAGCAACCTGTTAAATTTGCATAACGTATATCGTTAATTGGTTTATATCGATTTATACACGGAGAGAAAAGTTTACTGTAATAAAGCAAAACAGCTATATTTCATGCAAATAGGCTGTTGGTTTTGAGTCAAGCCGATGTACGCTTAAATAAAGCTTTCATTTTATTACAACAAATATTTTGAAAAAGAATTGTATAGATTTTATAATATATCAATTTAAGAAAACATCGTTTTCTTTTATCATTCAAAAGTTGCTTAATCTGATCGTAGAGAAGAACCATAGTTATGACAAGTACTGCTTTTTCTTATCTCTGTTGATTGTTGCGTTTTATCATAAATAGGTTTAATAGTAATAACACTTCGTATTAATTTAAGCACGCAGTGTCATAATGTTTGCTTTTGTGCAGCTTCAGGGTATGAATGATTTCAGTAAATATACACACAGTTTAAACGTATTTATTTGCTAAATTCAAAATAAATGTGTTATATTTTATCATCACTACAGTTTATGGTTTAATCCTAGATTACATTAAAATTTATAATTATTGGTAACATTACCGATCCAAATAATACTGTCCTTGACACCAATATGTACACGCATCAGCATTAATAGTATGTTACACTTAGAATATTAGTCGAATCTACACCATCCGAGTTAAATAATCTTCTTGTAACTTTTGGTTATTTTTTTCTGTCAAAGGGTTCTCCAACTACTAAACTTTACAATCAATCTAAATTCACCTTCCTTAAATATGTCCAAATCATTTTTCGTTAGGCACACAAGGGATGTAACATAAATTTCTTGTTTTAAAAGAAAAACAAATGCTCGATAATTTCATTTCATTGCAAAAAACTAAGTCATACATGCCAAAAAATGTGCAAGCTTTGCGACATAATTCTAACATATAACGACAGTGAACAATATTTAAAATCAGAGTCAATACTTACTTGTAAGTTTCTGATAGTTTCTAATCATTCACTAATTATTGTAGTGAGTTATAGATTATATGCTGCAAGCAACTTGTTATAAAACGATGGATCCATGTCGTATAGTTCCAAACAAAAAACTGTCGGAGTCACGGTACACGTTAATTTATCTTTGCCACAGCTTTAGCAAAAAGTTTAGCACATATTCCAAACCCTAACGTAAATTAAATTGCTGATACCTTATTTTAGACCAGCGTGGAAAAAATAGTGATAACATAAATGCTTACTTGAAATGCCTACTTGTGGTTTCGTAGTAATTTATTACGTACTTTAATCGCTGATATGATTTCTTATAATAATTAGTTGAATTTGATCAATTTGTAGTCTTAATTTTAACAAAAACTTTTTACTTGTATCATTATAATTATGAATGATTTAATAAAAACATGTTTGGATTGCAATAAGAAATTTAATTTAAGTTTTAGAACATGTAGGTTTAATTTTATTTGAATGTGAATCACTTTTAGAAAAAAAACAAATTGCTTTAAATATGAAATTGTAATGATTAAATTCAGCATAATATTTCTCTCCGTGTATGTATTAAAATATAAACCCAAACATAACCAACTTTTTGTAGAATACAGACTGTACAATCTTAAAAAAACCTATTCTTTAATCAAATAGGAGATTAGGTAGGACAAGTCGGGAAATAAATGTGTTGACAAAAATTGTGAAAATTCAAAAATGAAAACGCTAGAATTAAAATTTTATCAGTTTCCATTAGACAAACGTGACAGTTTAAAATTAGCAAATGGATTGAACGTTGCGGTAAGTGAAATTGAAATGTATTTATATTTAACCTAAAAAGGTTAATATGTTAATACGTTTTGTGCCCTGTACGACGAACTTTCTGTTCAATCGATTCTCTCGATTGTATTAATCTTTCGATTATTATTCTTTTAATTGGTCAATTATTTTTATTAGTAGTTATAATATACCAAAGCACAGTATGTTAAATTACTTGTTTGATTTGTGAAGCTCGTCAGAAAAATGTAAATAGTGTATCAACATATTTTATTACAGAGGTTGATCATCTATGTGAAAAATGACTTATACTATACTACACAATTTTTGAAATTGAACCTTTTTCCAAAATGTTGAATTTTAGATTTAAATGTACAGAATTTTTCTATGTATTAAAATTGATAAGGAACTATGGATTTGATTTTTTCAAACGTCGGCACCAAGGGACAAATGGATGGTACGTAAAACAAACTTAGAAATGTAGCAATTATTATATATTATGTTATCCACAGACTGGAGTTGACTTTGTAGTTAAAACAAAATAATCTTAAAATATTACAAAACGTACTCCAACATTTATTAATAACTACTACAAAAGAAAAGTATCGGATCAGATGTTAAAATAACAATAGATACCGAATGCAGTAAGAATAAGAGCACAAAGTGCTTTTTGTCGACATTTTAAGTTTTTAATGAATAAGATTTTTATAAATAATATATTACAGTAAGTACTTGTAATGGCAGTGTTGGGTAAACTGTACTCAGTAATTATGACTAGAATACATATAATCAGTACTCATATGAATGAGTATGAGTAGTTATAATCATTTCAATTAGGTTGAAGAGTATGGGTATGTCACGGTAGAAGTTACTTAAATGTGAGGGTAAACAGTAATTAACTAGTATTGCTGCTTTAACTCGTAAATTTATACTTTTACTATAGTAGTTTAGTGTGTAAAGTAGGTAGTATTTCATAATTTTATAAAATGTTTAAGGAATTTGTTTCGAGGAATTGCCCATTGTTTGAAAGATGTATGCACTTTACGTTTTTACTTCTTTCATAAAAAATAAAATTTTATTGTAACAAATAGGTTTTCATTAAAAAATAATTACTTATTTTTAAAACACGCTTTTATTAGTTCGGGATGTATGTATGTATGTAGGTATGTATGTATGTATGTCTGTATGTATGTAACGGAATCTTTGAGCTTAATTTTCAGCGGTTTTCAGGTGTTTGATTAACTTGGAACTTTGCATGCGTTTCACGGACCGATGACAATGCAATAATGCATTAAAAAGTTTTTATTATCCTAATTAGGATCGTCAGGAATAATTGATTTCTTTAGGGATCCTCTGCATGAGAGTGACAAAGACAGAGCGCGTGAACTGCGCAAACGTGCATCTCGAAAAAGCCTATCGCGTTTAAATCGTTCCAGTGTATTTCATTATTACCACTTCGTGTCGGAGCAGGTAATTTGCGCGCCCGCTGCCTGCCTTGGATGTGATAGCTGTTTCTCAGGTTCCCTCCCCGATAAATAAGGTCTTAGTGTCGATAACTACTGTTTCCAATACGTTTTTAGTTCGTAAGATATTTCATAATCACATGTCCGCAAAAATTGATTATTGATAAATCGAATTAAAATACGGAAAATAAATTAGAATAACTTAGAAAATTGAAAAAACACGCTTTTATAGGTACCCGAACTAAAAAATAGAAAATAATTTATAATTACAAACAAAATTATTAAATTCAGAGCAATAATATATAATTATAAACAAAATCACTAAATTCAGAGTTAAAAGCGTGGGGTGCATCTATAATCATTGTTACAATTATTCTAAAGGCAGCTATCAATAAGGGGAGAGTTATGAAAATATAGAAAAATCCTACAAATAACAGTTTCACTGTATAATGTCTCGCCAAGTACACGTTAAACTATTGTTACAAACAATGATAAATTTATTTCTGTGAACACAAAATATAAAAAAAAAACCTCTGATCTTTACAAAAAAATTATTAGATTTAACAAAAACAGTGCAGCTGTAGAATATCTCGTCACGTATGTATTCAAACGTCGTGTTTAGTGACAGTATTATGTATATCAGTCAAATGACAAATTGACAGCAATAGTCGAACTGAATACATGTTAAAACGATTATTGATATAATTAATTACAAAAAAAAGAAATAACAGATACTTGGCGCGAAAGACTACCGTGTATCCGGATGCACCCCACGCTTTTAACTCTGAATTTAGTGATTTTGTTTATAATTATATATTATTGCTCTGAATTTAATAATTTTGTTTGTAATTATAAATTATTTTCTTCTTTTTAGTTCGGTTATTTATAAAAGCGTGTTTTTTAGTTTTTTTAAACTATTATTTTTGATATTGTATACATGCATTGAAATTGACGTTGACAGTTGCCGTAGTAATCTGTAAGCAATTAGTTTACGTTTATACTGAGTCAGTAAAAATTGTAAACGCAATCGTATCTGATAACTAATTTAAAAAAATGCTTTATAGTCACATAGCTACTTCATAAAATTATTGAAAGTATACCGTCTACTATATATTTTGGGTATTTGTTTCTTACGAACTCAAGGTCATGTAGGTATAATTTCTTGCTACTTTGTATTACAAAAGTGATTTCATTTCAGTAATTTTTTTTTATTTAATGCTGTAATTAACCATCATTTACAACATTTTCTTATTTCGTTTCCTAAAGGAGCGTAGAAATATGTTTTGGGCTTATGCACATTAAGGGGATTCTAGCGTTCAGTAGAATCGCGAATGCTAAAATTCCAGATGCGCCTAAATGCAGGCAACTATTTATACAATTCGTTGTAATTGCGGTGAAAGTTGAGATAGCAAATTAACAACAAAAAGAAAATATTTATACCTAATTTGTAGTTATTTACCAGAAATAATTTTCTAATGACCATTGTCATTTTAATATAAATAAGTAGGTAATTAGTAATTACAGAAATTGGGATTAAAACGATTAAAATTAGAAGTAGTTATTTCCCTAAAATTAGTTTTCTGTAATTAAGTACTTTATAGTATTTCAATATTGGAGATACTTTTTTCAGGCATTTGTTTATTGATAATATTACTAATAGCATACAATACCGCTAATAAGAATAACATTAATCACAATTAGGTACTTACCTATACCCAATCATTATAAATACATAAATTACTATATATAACACAGTAGTGTTATTCAACATTTTACGTGGTAACTATCATAACTATTATTATTATATACTTAGTATATACATATATAGAGGGTTTATTGCCAGTGAAAATGGGAAGAAAATATTTAAAGGGAAAAAAACTTTCTGTTCCTATAAAAAGTAGGCGTGTAATAATGAAAAGGATTTGGGTTACCAGGTAAGCTATATTTTTATTTTAATTATTTACCCATGATGAGGCTGTTTTGTACGTTTAGAAATGCTGAAAATATGCACGATTCCGAAATCGGAGGTGATTCTATAAACTACAATCTCCGTAATGGTGTTTGCGAAGGAAATAATTCTGTTCTAGAAAACATTGAAGTTAGCGATGGATCGACAAGAAATGAAGATGCAGAGTTATTTATAGAAAATGAACAATCATTAATTGTGAACGAAACTGAAAAAAATGAGATTTCTGGCAAGAGAATTGTCAATATAAAATATTTTTTAGATAGGTTGAAATCGATAAAACATGCAGGTTTTGATTGTACCTTAAATGATTTGGATATTATAAAAGAAAGAATAATTGGTTTCGAAAGTATTTTTACAATGAAATTCAAAATTAATATGTTTCAGGAGCAATTTCTATAAGAATTGAATATGGTCAAATGAATGAATTTTTCTCTTCTATGGACATACCATGTATGGCCAATACTACGTATTGTAGGTATTTTTCAGACTTATCTAAAAATATTGAGGAAATCACATGGGACAATTTTAAAACAGTTGCAATGGAAGAAGCTGAGTTAGCAAAGACTGGAGGAAGTGTTGATGAAAATGGAATACCGATCATAAGTGTAATAGTAGATGGTGCGTGGTGTAAAAGATCGTATAGAACGAACTATAATGCATTATCTGGGGTTGTAAGTAAATGTAATAGTAAATGACTTTTGGTATAATATCACTTATATTTTAGGCTTGTGTTGTCGGTGCTAAGACAAAAAAATTATTATTTTTGGGTGTAAGAAACAGATATTGTGTGTTGTGTACAAAATACGAATCTATTCAAGAAAAACCACGTGAACATGTTTGTTACGAAAACTGGAACAAAAATTCAACTGCTATGGAATCCGACATCATATTGGAGGCATTCAAAAAGTCTAAAGAAATGTACGGAGTCATTTATAGACGTTTAGTAGGAGATGGTGACAGTAATGTTTATAGCAAGTTAATAAGTGCTGCACTATGGACCTACTTTTCACATAGAAAAGTTTAAATGGAAGAATCATTTAAAGCGTAACTATTTTAGTAGACTAATGGATTTAAAATCAAACACTTCCTTTCCTATCGAAAGCAGGAAACTTGTAAAATCTAAAATAGAGAAATTTCGAACAGGTGTGACAAGTGCAGTAAAATATTGGCTGAGTAATAAAGATTCTTTTGAAAAAAAAGTAATATGCCTAAAAGAAGACATATTAAATGCACCTCATCACATATTCGGAGACTACAATAGATGCCGTAATTACTTTTGTACAAAAGAAAAACGAAAATCGAAACAAGAATCCGGCGAGGTATATCTTTATTTAATCAGTTTGCCTTTTGCTTTACTGAAAATTGTTTCACCTACAAGTTGATAACATTCCGAAACTAAAAGCTTGCAATATTTATAACGAAGTTATGAATCGTACAAAGAGGCTGAATGATAACGCTCGCAGTTTACTTCATAACATTGATACGAATATTGCAGAATGTTATAATTCGTTCTAGGTGTGTAACAAATGTCGGCCCAGATTTGAACTACGGTTTAAATTTTGATATGGAGCCCCAAGCATATGAAACCAAAAAAAAAGCTTCTTGGAAAAATTAAACCAGGTTGATTATGAGCAGTTAGAATGCAATACGCGTGAACAATCAAATTCCGAAATTTAGGTAAGAGAACGAAAAATACGACTAACAACATCAAATTTTGGTAGAGTTTCTTCAATGAGGGCCACAACATCAACTGCAAATGCCGTTGTGGATATATTATACACAACATTTACTGGCAATATCAGTACTAAATATAGACAACAAAACGAGAGTACAGCTATTGCTCAATTTGAAGCAATGTATTCTGTAAAAACAAATACCATCGGGTTATGCGTCAACAAAGAAATACCTTTTCTTGCAGCAATACCCGACCGACTAAAGATTAGACAGTAGTTGTTTGATTTTATTAATTATTTTTACGCATTAGAAATATTAGAAATGTAAAGAAAAATTTAAGTTATAGGGTAAGTTAATTAATGTTAATACCTATAAGAAATACAATTTATAAGCCAAATTTCTATATAATTCGAACTTTAGCGTTGTCTGTAATTCGAGGTTATGTTAACCACATATGTTTATTTTTTTTTGATTTTTTATTTTAGAATGGCTCATTTTTTTTGCTTTTCGTCAATTGCGGTTTTTTTCAAAGAAGAAATGAGCCTCTTAGATAGATGTGAAAATGCTGTTCGATCGAATCGCATTAAAAAATTTAACTTTAGTGCCGAGTTCTTATTGATTAGTGGTGAGGTATATGCCAGTATAAAAAATCGTCATTATACAGTAACTGTAAGTAAAAATAAAGAAAATTAACAGTATCTTATAGCAATTGTTCCATGATTTTAGATTAACTTAGATAGCACTAGCAAAATTACAAGTACTTATTGTACGTGCCCAAAAGGCCTGTAATTAAAAAAATTATTCCGAAATAAATAATAAAAAGTAAAAATACTAATTTGACCACGGCAGCAATCGTAAGCACAGACCTCTGGGTGATGGGTTTGAATGAAAATAAATACAAAGACGTGAACTCCGTTAATTTATTAACTATAACTTAATATACTATTTACATTAGAGAACAATGAACAATATTTGAATTAAACATATTTAGAATAAAACAGTATTTAAAATAAAATATTAGGGCGCCAACCACCTTTTAAATTGGTGATGAATAAAAAGCATAAAATCTTACATCTAATTATTAATTGATATTAAATGCAAAAATAGTAAACGGTTAATTTGTTATGAGTGAAAAGTTTTAATAACACAATTTAACTGCTTTAATGTAAAATGTAACTTAATTCCAATTGACTCACCATGTTTAATATAACGTTATCGGATATCTTCTATTTTTAGCACATACTTGCTTGAAGTGATAAGATTCTTCAATAACAGCAGGAATAAACCAATATATAATAAACTTCAATAACGGAAAATCCATTAATTAAACGACAAAACCAAAATAAAAGATCCAGTCAAAACCGAAATAACAGAAAATAAAAAAAGACCCTAAATATAAATAATTAGAATGATTTTTTAAATGACATGATGTACTCACGCTGTATTTAGAATGCAACGGCCTTCAAAAGAAATTCCTTTGTCTTAACTATTGCGCAATATTGCGAAATCACTAAAAATGTTGAATTCAATAGAAAAATTATATCAAAATAAAGGTAAACTCACCAATAATTAGATGAAATGAATAAAAATTAAATTGTATGGGTTTTTACGCCATAATCAAGAAAATGTGACTTCCCCGCATCACTACGACACGCACGCCAAGCGTGGCCCCAAACGGAAGTGGAGTTTAAGCTACCTCAAGTCGAGTTAGAACAACGCGACGTTGCCAAACTGAATAAATTTACGTGCAATATTAGTTGCAAAAATAAACGATTGTAAAATTGAATTTTAATTGTAATGAACTCAAACGGGACGTTACAGGCTTTATTTTATGCCACCATATGGCTGCCTTGTGCATGTTTGCACGAGACAATATATCACCAACAGATATGGAATGTCAGTGGATTGCCAAGCAATCTAATAAAGAAGATGAGGTAAAGGTTATAGAGGAATTGTATCCTTCAAAAACACATGTCTCCATTAAACGGAAACCCACAGAGGTTGAAATAAAAAATTTTAAAACAGCGTTAGAATTATATGGGGGAGCAGTGGGATTTACCTGGTTGTTACAGCCTGAACCAACATCTGCAGTGCAAGATGTTGTGGACATCAAAAAACTAATTTTTTCAGATGTTTACTTAAATATTAAAATGCATATCTTTTAAAAGCCTTAGCACTGGATCAGGACTTGATCGAAAAAAATAAAATTGACACTGTGGGTCAAACCAAAAATGCGAAATGGAGTTTAGTGGGAAAGAACCGCCTAACTGCCAGTAACTTCGGTCCAATTTTGAAATCGATAAGACGTGTCCAAGAGGGTCGAGCAAAGAAATATCCAATATCCCTTTTTAAACGATTAACTGGTAATTTTCTTTGTTTTAATATTTATTTTCATTTCAAAAATGTCTATACTTTTTTGTTCCAATTTGATCATAATTTTCTTATTTTAATTAAAGATGAGTAAAAGTAGTATTTATATAAATTTCTAATTAAAAAAAATTGGTTTGTAGTTATTTATTGTTGCATTACAGAATCCTACAACTTGGAAGGTATTAAAGCGATTCAGTGGGGACGAACTCATGAAGACACGGCAAGAAATGAATTTAATCATTGCACGGGAAAGAAAATTGCATCTACAGGCATTTGGCTTCACCCTTGTGGATTTCTAGCTGCAAGTCCAGATGGCTTGGTAGATGAAAAGACCCTTGTTGAAATTAAATGTCCTTATAAGTACCGCAATAAAAAACTCACTGAGGAACTTAAAAAACAAAAGACTATATTTTATATATAAAATAATGATTATGAAATTGATACAAATCATGATTATTATGCCCAAATACAGGGACAACTAGTTATAACCCAAAAAGAAGTGTGCCATTTAATAGTGTGGACACCCAAAGAAACAATAATGTATGAAGTTCTGAGAGACGAGGGGTGGCCAGATAATTTAAATTTGTTAAAAGACTTATTTAAATCAATACATACCTTATTTAATAAAACAATTTAAATAACCAGTTTTGTTTATTCTTATCCTAGTTGTTCAAGGTAGAAACGAAACCTGGCTGTGCACCGTGTCTGCTTTTTATGTAGTTTTCTTTTTTTAGTTTTGAAGGTAATAGAATCACGATAATAAAACATAGCTACAAAGGACTTGAAAAATCAAAATTATTATTCACACAAATTCTTTTATTAAAATTTTTACCTTTACTAATAAAATGAAGAAAAAACTAATTACATAGATGACCAACATAAACAATAACTCACGAGTAAAAAACTGAATAAAAATAAATCAAATGAGCAAGACGAAACAGATTTATTTCACACTATACAGAACAAAGCAGAGAAAAGAAGAAATAGGAAAGAACATAAAACAAAAAGAACCACACAAGAAAAGTACAAAGCTAGATTATGACAATTTTCATTAAATCAAATACATATCTTCAACTTCTTTTATTAACGGAAATTGAAGATTTGTCAGGGCAACACAAACTTGAAAAATAATGGATGAATGGGATATAAGAGTTTGTGGTATTAAATAGAAAATATGAAAACATTTCATTCGACGAATGGCTTGCTCAACATGAATTCTGGCCCTAGCGATTGTTCTAGTAACAATTACCTGCTCAGTGGTAAACTGTGGGGTTGTTAAGAATGGTGGAATATTTAATTCAACTCCTTGAGGTAGCAAGTCGCTTATTAAAAATCCCTTATCTGCCAGAACAAGATCACCTGGTGTTAAAAGTTGTAAAATTCCACAATGTTGGACAATTCTTTTGTCTGAAGTGAACCCAGGGTATAATTTACTGCAGTTAGTAAGTTATAACATCATTGGGTGCTACTCTTATTAAACCCCTTAAAGTATTTCTGTGCTTGTAGCTACTATACGTAGCACGTTGTTTTTCCATACTTTTCGGATTGATTGAACTTATTTCAGTACAATCAAGTACAACCCTACAGTTGGTAAACGAACTAAAGCAATTGGGTATTCAAAGTTTATTTTTTTCATTTGTTGGTATTTTATTTTTTATAAAAGTCTTGAATAACACCTCATGAAAAGCATAAAGCCATGTTTTAAAAATGTTTGACACTGTCTTTTTGCTGATTCATTCATCATCAAATAAAAGGTTCAGTCTCAACTTCATCAATGTTAATAACAACTGATCAATCTTTGGCACAGTTGTAACTGAAAAACTATAATAATAATTCAGTTCAATGTTTGCCATTAATGAATACAAAGCCATAAAAATGTCTTTAGTTGGAAGCCCTGTATAAACGGAAACCAAGTGATCATCATGTTCGATTTGCTGGAATGTCATTCGAACCTCATGTTTGATTGTCTCTTGTAGCTCTTTATTTTCTTTTGACAAAAAGTACATCTCTGCTTCTAATAACTGTGATGGTAGTTTGGGTTTTGTTATATCACCAGATGGAAATGGATTGTCCTGTAAAATTTCTGAATCATCATCGGATGAAGTCTCCATATATTCTATATGTGAAGGATCCGGAACTCCTGGTTCTGCAAGATTGGCTAATCTCTTTTTGCGTCTTAAACAATTAAATTTATTGTAAATAAGGTTTTTAGCATAAGGACTATATGCTTACTTTGATTCATTTATTAATTTAAAATCGAAGACTTTCTGAAGGTTTCGTTGAAAAATTGTAGGCCCATTTTTTCTATCATCATCCTTAAAATGACACGCACATACTAGGGAATGGGGTGATAGATCTCTATCTTCCCGCCTAGAAATTAATTGATTAATAACACATTTCAAAGTAACAATGTTACAATTAATTTTTAGTATGTTGCTGCCAATTATAAATATACTTAAGTAACCAATTTTATAAAGCAAATACACGGAGAGAAATGTTTTCAGATATCATTCGTAAGACGCACAACTTATGCGCAATTTAAGCATAAAAAACAACTACTACTAGCTATTCATAAATTTATAAACCATCGGTATAATTTGTGAATAGTCATGTTAGCATCGATGATGATTATAATTCATAAGTTATGAAGTAAACGATTTCGTTATATATGAGTAAAAATCATATCTTTATGAATAATACTCACAAACAATGATCATATTAAGAATAAAATTTTAACCAGGTAATTGTAATATGTGATTTAAGTCACATCTATTATGATTATAATTCACATCCAGTAACGAAGTATTTTCATTATGTATGCTTAATATTCACATTTTTTTATGATTAATATTCATAAACTCTAATTAAATAAAGAATAACTTTTTATGCAGCCAATCATAATATGTGATAAATAAAGTATTGTTTATTAAATGATATTCAGAATAGTGTATTAACAATTATGAATATTAATCATAATTTCGGAGTTAATTTTACTCTTCTTATACGAAATAATCACAAGATATTTCTCATATATATTTTATAAATTAGTAAAACATATATTTCGAGTTTCAAAAAATGTTTATTTTTTTTACGATGATTACACAATTTTAATGCAGCTATAAGTACACCACCATACATAACTAATAACACATAATATCATTATATAATAATAAAACATTATTCAAATAAATAAAACGTAAATAATATAAACAAAACTGAAACAGAACTTGAGCAACAATTTAAAAAAATAATTTTACAAGTTGCTAACCACAAACCTTTTTTTTCTTCTATTGCAGTCAAGATAATTTAACAAAAACGATTTTTAATATTGAAGTTGAAGAACATGAATTCAAATAATTTTTGTAATAGGTTTACTTATCATATTGGCAGCAACGTTTATCATCACTAAGATAAGAACGTCTTCGGGTTTGGACCGTGTCAATGCTTGTAACCGAAGTTAACGTAACGTTTCGCCCACTTTCGTAAGGGGCTTCATCAGGGCGTGAGAGAAACCGAAGAACTCAAACAAGCAACCGAAATCTAACTAAAGTTAGGAATCACCTCAGAATTGTTAGATTCTAACCAGAAAGGTAAGAAAGAAAACGATAAACTTGAAAAGCAACGAAAATCTAACAAAGAACCACTACAGAGTTAGGATTCTAGAATCTGGCTTGGCTTTACAAGTTGATTACCTAACTCTGTAGTGGTGCTTTGTTAGATTTTCGTTTGCTTTTTCAAGTTTATCGTTTTCTTTTCTTACCTTTTCTGAGTTTAGAATCTGGCTTGGTCTACAAGTTGGTTACCTAATTTTTGAGAAGTGTTTAGTTAGATTTCGGTTGCTTCTTTGAGTTCTTCGATTTCTCTGACGCCCTGATGAAGCCCCTTACGAAAGTGGGCGAAACGTTAGCAACTTCGGTTACAACATTGACATGGTCCAAACCCGGAAGACGTTCTTATCTTAGTATAGACTCCGGCCGTGGAAGCCGCTATTACAACGTTTATCAAATCCTTTATTTTAAAGTAGGCATCAAAAGTTTATAGAAAATTATTGTATAAATACGTAATATTATCCGTTACCAAAGCAAACTAGATTATCATCATCCTTACTACACATATCTGCCACTGTTCTCACTTCAGAACTAAAACTTCCATGTATTTCAATGCTAACTTTCCATACCTTATTGTCATTTTCTTATAGCCTTTAGGTTTTACAACTCTTTGCAATACTTTAGTTAAATTATAGCGGCGCAAATCTAGAAATAAGAAGTATGTGTATTAGAAAATGTAAATAAACAGAAAGTGATCAAAAGTGTTTCAACTTTCAATTTAATCTAATTCGTAGCTTTAATATTAATCAAAATAGCAATAATAAACAGATAACTTTGAACATCTTGTATATCTAATTCTAATTCAAGTTAAAGTGATGGCGAATTTCGTTACTTTTGAGTAATCGTTACTATTCGTTACTTTTACTTTTTGTATCCGTTACTTTGATTACTTTGGATACTATGACTACTTTGACAACTGCATGTTTTTGTGGTAATAAATACGGGTACCGGAATATAATTCCTTGAATCGTTTCGCGATAAGGATTTGATTACCTTAGACGTATGTGCATAAATGACTAGAACGTGTTGTAAAATTCTAATTTATGTAAACATTTTTGACAGTAGCTGATACCGGAGAAACTTATCATTTTAAATACAAAACAGAACATATTTACCTACTTTGGATTGTTAGTATTTATAAACGTTTTTAATATTAATTCTAAGAAATGGAAATACGCACAATATATAATGTAAAATTGAGATAAACGGCAAATTAATTTGGTACACTTCATACAAATACATACTTTATAATGTAATATATTTTCGTTACCTACTAGTTTATGCAAGAATTATAAATTTGTATGTGAATGTGTTATAAGTACTAATATTTGTATCTTATGTATATTCGTAGAAAATAATTAATATACAAACATTAGAACTCAAAAAACAGAAATATATGACAATTTTATTACGTTTTGCTTACCTTTTTATCAGTTGACAAAATCACTTCTTTAAATGATGCAATGCACACACTATCTGCGTGTGAAACGTTCTGCTCGTTTTGCTGATGTATTATAATATAAGAAGGTTTTATAACTATAGTGATAACTAGTAAAATATGAAAACAATTCATAACTTTATTACATTTATAAACCATATTCATAATACATGAATACACGTAACGCATACAAATTGCACTCTTAGGAATGTTGTATGCGTATTACGCATAACATCATAATATAATTCATATTTTATAAATTTTATTAAATGTGTAATTTATGAACATACTATTCATAACTAGTGATTGCAGATTTCTCTCCGTGTATGCATACAAACACAAGTCTCACCTTATTGATTTAATCCACTTTTTCTTTTCAACCGGATCTTTTGGAAATACAAAAAAATTACACCCATGCTTTTCACTATAGTGCTTACAATCAGGCACAAAGCACATTACCATGATCTGTGAATGTAATAAAGCAAATAAAGTTAAGAGGTTGAACTGATTAAAATTATTCTATTTAATTAATAAACCTTTTAAAAAGGCAAAGTAAAATCACAGCACGGTATCAACATAACCGCACTAAACTTTAGTTCTATATTTAAAAAAATATGCTTGAAAATCGTATCAATTACTTACTCTTATAAGATTATGCATGTATTACTAATTACATACGGTACTTACTGTTATGTAAAATCTCAACTAGATAGCAAATAAACTATAAAAACAATAACTAACATACAGTATCACACTTAATTTAAAGTTTGTTTGGAAAGTGATGCCTCCACTCTAAATCGCTGTTACGTCACAGTCTCCTAGTGTATTGGTTTATATCGTTTTACAATTTATTATTAAAATATAAATCCAAACATAACCAACTTTTTATAGAACACAAATTGTAAAATCTTGTTAAAATCTATTCTTTAATCAAATAGGAGATTAGGTAGGACATGCCAGGAAATAAATGTGTACAAAAATTGCGAGAATTAAAAAAAAAGACGCCAGAATTAAAATTTCATCGGTCTCCACTAGACAAACGTGACAGTTCAAGATTGGCAAACGGATCTAACGGAACTAAAGTAAACGTTGCGGTAAGTGAAATTGAAATTTTTTAAATTATTACCCAAAAAATTTGAGTTGCCCTGTACGATGAATTTTCTGTTCAATTGATTCTCTCAAATGTATTAATCTTTCAATTATTATTCTTTTAATTGTTTAATTATTTCTATTAGTAGTTATAATTTACCCAAGCACCGTATGTTAAATTACTTGTCTGATTTGTGAATCTCGTCAGAAAAATGTAAATAGTGTATCAAAATATATTATTACAGAGGATCATTATTGATGTGAAAAAGAAAGTATACTTTACTCTACTACACGATTTTTCAAATTGAACCATTTTCCAGAATGTTGGATCTTTCATAAGATTTAAATGTACAGAATATTTCCATGTATTAAAATTGGCAAGGAACTATAGATTAAATTTTTTTAAACGTCAGCAGCAAGGAACAGAAAAGAAAGATGGTACGTAAAACAAGCATAAAAATGTAGCAATTATTATATATTATGTTATCTACAGACTGGAGTCGATTTTGAAGTTAAAACCAGATTACTATTACAAAACATACTCCATTTACTATTAACGACTACAAAAGAAAAGTATCGGATCAGATGTTAGAATAATAATGGATACCAAATGCAACAAGAATCAGAGCACAAACTGCTTTTTGTCGACATGTTAAATTTTTAATTTAAATTTAAATGAGTATGAGTAGTTGCAATCATTTCAATTAGGTTGATGAGTATGAGCATTTATGTATTCTACGGTAGAAGTTACGTAAATGTAAGGGTAAACTGTATTCCTGTTTTAACTCGTAAATTTATACTTTTGCTATAGTAGTTTAGTGTGTAAAGTAGGTAGTTTTTTACAAATTTATTAAATATATTTGAAGAATGCGTTTTGAGGAAACACCTATCATTTGAAAGACGTATTAACTTTACGTTTTTTAGTTTATGTTTATACTGAGTCAGTATAAATTATAAATACAGTCGTATCTGATAACTAATTTAAAATTGCCTCATAGTCATGTACCTACTTCATGAAACTTTTAACACTGCTGAAATTATTTATACTGATAAGTACACCGTATGCGATAAATTATTTTTGGGTATTTTTTATTACGAATTCGAGGTCGTGTAGGTATAATCTCTTACTACTTTGTATTACAAAACTAATGTGATTTAATTAAATTTATTTTTATTTGATACGGGAATTAACCTTACTTATTTTGTTTGCTAAAGGAGCGTAGAACGATGTGTCGTTTGGTTACTTTTTATAAATACCTATGTAAAAAAATTTAAAATAAAATTACTTTTTAACAATGGTTTTAAGTTGTCTTTTTTTTTAATGTTTAATGGTGTGTTTATTATGTAACTATTTATTTTAAGTCGCATGGGTAGCAATTATCGACTGTGCACGGTGATCAATTACCAAATTAACAAAGTAAATAATATTATTTTGAAACAGACTAAGAATCTTCAAATTAATTTAAATGCTCCTTACTTTAAAAAAAATGTAAATTTATGTTACTATAAAATATACTTGATTACAAATTTACTCAGAACAGATAAGTAGAAATGTACTTGATTACAAATGTACACAAATACAATTGTACTCATGACTTTAGATTACGTTAATACTCAAGTATATTTGTACTAATTCGTTTTGAGTGCATTTGTATTCGTGTACATTTGTATTCAAGTAAATTTCTACTCATCTGTTCTGAGTAAATTTGTAATCAAGTACATTTTACTCATACTTTTTTGTGTAGAAGTGTACTCAATTACTTTTTGTACAATAATAAAATTATTTTGTAAGTAAATAGTTTTTGTACATGATATTCAACTCTAACTAAATAAATTTTTCTTCAATACCTAAACAGTTTGTTGTACTCAATAAAAGAAATATGAACTCGTTGTGGTTGTCTAAATTATCCAAACAACTGACGAAATTACATAATTCTTCCTTCAGACTATTATTTTTATATGCAACAAATTCAATAGTTACAAAAAATTCTAAATTAAGCGTTTTGCCAAATTCGTCAATCATTTATATCTAATGTGATTCATAACATAATTGTAAAAAATAAATAATAGATTGGTTTTATCTCGTGGAATGCTCGTACATAAATTTTATGAACGCTTGAAACTATACCAAAAATTAGAAGAATTAACTTAAATATTGAGAACGTTTTTGCTGGAAGATTTTAACACACCTGTAAGATAGAGAACTTCTATGAAGGCTCTAATCCTTTTTTTTATCTTTATTTCGGGCATCCCAATCCCAAGTAAATCCCTATCTAATTTTATCCACATATATGGGCAATTAGTGATTGTTCAAATTATAGTAACGTCTAATAAGAGACGCAAACATTCAATTCCCGTTTTGACATTTTTAGCAATTCCTTTTGGGTTAAGGAAACCAGTTACTATATTATGAAAACATGTTCGAATATGTGCATTCGGTTTTTGGTGAATCATTTTGTTTCCTTATCTTTTTCTACGTAGTACTACATATGTTTTGTTGTTATCTCCTTTTCATCGTCAGGACTACTTTTAAAGTTGCTGCTACCTGCATCTTGTTTGGACGCTAACTCATGTTCGCTTATAATAAATTCGTCTTTTTTTAGATTTTATCACTCTTGTCATCCGCATCACTTTGGTCACTAGTCAGTTCGCTATACCACTGCAACTATACATTTGGATTTCTTGACGTTTGAGTTTGTTTTCATTTTTTTTCAGTCATGTTGTACGCAAATCATATCTAAATAACATAATTAATAAGAAAATAAATAGAAACTTACAAATATGTCTGTGCCGTAGTTACATAATAATATTTTCTGTGTAAAGCAATGTTTCTAAGAACTTTTTTATCACAATTTACTACAAAAATCAACTATAGTGTTTTTTACTTTTTGCAAAAAAAATCTGCCGAGTTTAGACAGAAGAGCTACGGTTGCCGTTGCGGCCCAGTGATTAAGAATCTTTAATATTTTGAACGTACACGGTTCTTTTGAGGCAGGTAGACTTGAGATAACAGGTTTTTCTTGTCAACAAAACATAAAAAAGCAACAAAATAATAATGCTGACATACTTATTTTTTAATGCAAAAGCCACACATTAAATAAATAAAAACCTGAACAAATGCGTAAACTAGTTAGTGCCAACTTAAAATGGTTCGTGAAGCTTTTATATGTTAAGGTACTTTGACCATGCAGTTGTACTGAACAAGCTGATAAAGTATTGCGTTCAGATTCACCTATGCGACCAACGGCAACGTAGTCTTACAATGCAAGCAAACTGTATACGATATAGATGTATTGCTTTTTTATGTTAGATTTCTTAGACGGCATAATGTAGTTGAAAGTTAATCCTTAAGTTTACAGATTTTTTTAGCTGTAGTATTTTAATTGTTGATTACTTTATATATTTTTGGTACAATTCAAAATTTTTATTTTTTATTTTCAGATTAAAATTTTTATTGTTAGTTGTATTTTTTCGTTTATAGATTTTAATCAGATAGTACGCAACAAAAGACATAAAAAACTTAAAATAATAACGGCTTAAGGAAAAACATATATCTAAAATGCAAATCAAGTTTGTGTTATTAT
Organism: Aquatica leii; assembly: GCA_035610365.1. NCBI lineage: Eukaryota > Metazoa > Arthropoda > Insecta > Coleoptera > Lampyridae > Aquatica > Aquatica leii. The sequence goes on from CM069432.1 coordinate 109,887,770, forward strand.
TTAGCCGCTGGGTCGCTAAAATTTAAAATCATAAAACCAATAACACTAATAACTCCTATAAAATTTACATTGCTTTATACCGGCGAGGCGGTACTCCAAACATACTTCAAGACGAACTTCATGTTATTTTAAATTTTCTTATAAGTAACATTATGATGCATAAACTTGAATATTTAGAATGTTTTAATTATAAATATAAATTTCTAAAGCTAAAGTACAATTTATTGATAATCACTTTCTAAAAATATTATCTTATTTTATTAAAAATGGCTTTTTGTAGTTACATTTTTACACATTGAACAGTAATTTAATTCATATGAAATGTTTTTGCAAATATTTTCGAGGAATAAAAAATGTACTTATAAACATGTTTTCTAGGACAAGGGTTGACTAAAAATCAATCTAAAAAATAAAGTTAACAGTTGTTTATCAAACGAATCTGACTTTTTAAAAAACTAAAATTTTTTACATTGTACATTTTGCCATTTTAATGGTTAATTTTAAGCTAATTTAGTTAATGAAAAGTTAATTTGTTTAGTTTCGACACTTATAATGTTACAAAACTTTAATTTGTAGTGGTTATATTAACTCAATTTGTTTTAAGTAAACCTTGAACCAACATATAATAAAATAATTTACAACTAAACAAACAAGTAAACCAGAAAATATAAAAACCAAATTTAAAAATAAGTATTGTTAAACAATCTATAAATTGCAATTAAAAAATTAAAACAAGTACCTTTCCTGACAAAACTTTTAATTTAAACTTTTTGCGTTTACAAGTTTATTGTTTTTTATCATTTATGGTTTTTATTCATCTTTATTATTATTTTATATTACAAAGGTAAGTACAATACATAATATACTTAAACTATTGATAAACTGATAATAACAATTTAAATTATTAAAGCTTGAACTCAAATATCCATAAATAATAACTTATGTAATTGTAGATTTGACATAAGTTTTATAACTAATTTTAGTTTAATACTATTATTTGTATTATCAATTATTTAGATATTATTACAATATATCTGTTGTTTAAAAAAAATGAAAACAGAAATAAAATAAGATGAATCACTTAGCATTGGCGCTGCACAGTTTTTTTAATTTATAAACAATAAGAATAATGTATGCTTCGCGTATGTCACTGACGACTTTTCATGTACCTACGAATGCTCTATTTTCAAAACTGCGCAACCATATGGAATCTAAATAATTGCAGTTTTATATAACTTTATTACCAACCACGTTTTTTTTTGTTTAAATTAGTTTAATTTGGACACTTGTTTTTTTAAATTTGTTAACGTCTATCATAATTTAATTTAAATAAGATTAAAGCTTCAAAAAAATTTTTTTTAATTCTAACATTTTGTTTTCAACATACTTTTAGACAAACTTAAAAACGCTTTTATTTTCTTAAGACTCAAGACCTCAATAATTAAGTTAACTAAGAATTATAATAAATTAACACTTATAGGTACAGACTTTAAAAAGTGGTGTGTCTAGTACTACGCTTTAAGACAGTCAACAATGATAAACGTTAATATAAATTACTATAAACATAAAATAATTGTAACACTAACAAACTTAGACGTGACAATGCTTAAATATGTAAAATTTTTATTGTCAAGGTGATAAAACTGACAAAACTATAATGAGCGTAACTGAAACATCCATGCATTAATTATTCTTAAATATTTATAAATTGTACTTAAGATGCATAGTTTAAATATTTCGTCAATAAAAAAATACTACAAAGAACAAATTAACCCATCGGAAAATGTTTAGAAAAAATTAGTTAACAGTGACAAACGAATACAAAGGTGCAAAATAACTACATTACAATTCAATTTTTTTTTAATTTATTATAAGTGTCTGCTTACAGTTTACAAAACAAAAAATAAGAAGGAAAAATGTATGAAGTATTAATTTACTATTTAAATGTACTAAAAACTTTAAATATTTTGTTATTTTTTTATGTAACGTTTTGTTGTATTTATTTTTTCTTTATTTCATAACGTATTTTTTTTAAATTTATAGTTGACTTGCTTTTTTTAGTAAATGTTTTACGTACACTTGCTTACTTACTTACTTGAAACACTAAAACACTAAAATTGATTTGTCAAAAACTAAAAAGGTTTAGAAATTATATTTAATTTGATTTTTTTACGTAAATAAAAGTTAAACGTAAATAAGTTTTTGCTAAATATTGTAAAATAAAAATGTCGTCAAATAACGTTATCGGAAAAATAAAACGGTAAAATCGTTGCTAACAATATTTGTTTTATGGTGTTTTATAATTTAATTAGCCTAGAAGTTTTTGAATTTAAATTTGATTGTTTTGCACGTGCGTTTGCTTGAACAAAAGAAGTATATTCAAATTTCGTATTTTATTTCATTTATTCAAATCACAAAAATTTAGTGTTCTAAAATAAAATTTACTTGCGTTTCAATGATTTTCGTCGGATTTAAAAAATCCGATTTATACTAAATTACATAGACATTTCTTTTTAAAAAGTATTTGAATGTCTTCAAAATTTACTCTCTTGTCGCTTATAAATACTTATCCGCTAGCTGTATTGCTCAAAGCAGTAGGTTATCGATTTTACTAAGGTTTCTTGCTTTGAAGAATGTTTTATTATTTTTACTAAATTGCTCAAAGTAAGTGAATCGTTTCCAAAACTCTAAATTTGTATTTTTATTTTTAAGCACGTTGTAATTATCTTATTTTTTATTTGTAGCTTTATGTCAAGTCAATATAGTAATTGCATACTTAAATTTACTACTTTAATGATTACATTAGTAAAAATAAGCAAGTTTTAGTTATAGCGTCATAAACCATGTTAACTTTTATTTGGTTTTGTTATACAAATAGATTATATACTTACACATGTATTGCATGCAATATTACAAACGCAACCATCAAAGTATTCCGTTGCGACAGCAATAAGATATGTATAAAATAAGATAAATTAGTATAAATTAAAAACCACTTATTATAGTTTTTAAATGTTACCAATTGATTATGATTTGCAGAACTTCGTTTAATTTTTTTTACAATTTGACGATTGTTTAAATGATTGCTACATCAGTAAATTAATGAATGTTAGAACTGTTTTAGTTAAACATAATATACAGAGTGATTTGCGGAACTGAAAGGTTAGACCTATATAGAAAATTACTAAATGTACTTGCTTCAAAGTTAGTATACATATATAATAACATATTATCTATTAAAGTAAAATAATTGCAATGTTGTAACACTTTTGGTTATAATAAAAAAAACTTTAATATTTTTTAGAATTTAAAAGTTTATCATAAATAAAAAAATTGTATTGTCAATTAACATTGTACACACTTTAAAACCTTATTAAAATCATCCTTTAATAAGGTTTTTTATGTGCTCAATACGGCAATTTTTTCATTAAATACATTCTCGTGTGTAAACTTAGCTTTATCTATACAAATAATTCTTTTTAATAAATTAGGATTTTCTTGCAAAATAAGTAACGGGTGATCGAGATTATTCGCAAGCCATGTGACCTGTTTGTTTACGTTTTTAATGGATATTTACTGCGTTACCTGTACTACATGGTCACGTGGTTTGAGAATAATCTTGATCTTACTGTATTATTGTTTCACAAAATGGTATGCGGTCTTCCTTGTCATTTCTTTCAGTGCTTGTACGGGAATAAATTCGTAATTGTGCATTTGATGTTTAATTAAACCTTTAAATAGAAAAATGGAAAATTTTTATAATCTTTTGCTTTTTTTATTGATCCATAAGGGTACGTTTTAGAATTAGCAAGTAATGCAATTTGATTTTTCTCAGTTCCAGTAGTAGTAGGTTTTGGCATTTCTCTTTCTCTACAAACGCTGCTTGCAAATTTAATAACTTTAGGAAATGGTTTTTTTGTCATTGATGGTCGTTCTAGCCATAATTCTATTACACTCGCCATGAATAAATTAAAAATCTCTGCATTTGTATACTTTGCCATTTTAATGTTATAAAAATGTAATTTTTATTTAAACAAACATACATAAAGTTAATTGGTTTTGTTTTATGTCTTGGCATCAAAGCCTACTCCTTATTATTGTACTGTTGCTAGGATCACTACTTATTGTAAGTAATAATCCATTTATAGACAATTTTTAAATTGTTCAATTTATATAAAATTTCATATAACCTTTTTTTTGTGGAAAACAATTTGTAGAATAACATAAACTGATAAAAACGGTATTGTTCTGTTTAAAAAATAGAATTTTTTTAATAATTATTATATGTTAAGTTAAGCGAATTGTTTTTTTCTCAAAAAAGAAAAAAAAGTTCTTCTAAGCAAGTATGTGCATTTTCATTTTTAGTGTTATTAATAGACTTAATATTCTAATATTATCACAAATCCTAAAAGTGTCAATATATATTTATTATATTTATTATATAATTTAACGAAATTTTACCTGATTTTTATATCTAAAAATCAAATTTCTTATTTGTTAAGGAGAATATTTAAAAATTGAGGTAATTGCAATAACCAACAATAAAGAGCAACGATACAAGAAATAGAAATAGATACATAAATAACAAAATGTAATAATGACGTGTAACTGTAACGTTTGGCATTAAATATAACAACAATACACTAATAAAATACACTAAAATTTAAATGTTAAAACCAAAATTAGAAACTACAGACAAAAACTAAAAATCATTAATTCTAATTAAAAGTATGTTTTTTTCATATTTAAATTTATCATTTAATAAATGGTAACATGTTTTGACCAAAATGGTCATCATATGCTCACTAAAATTATAAATATAAAAATATGATCGAAACCTTAATTACATTTATATTTACAATTAATAAATTAAATAAATTAGTATAAATCATACACGTTAATACCAAAATAACATTATAAACAAAAAAAATTTAAATAAGATAGATATAAACACAAAATTATATATAATAATTTTAATAAAAATAATAATACATTACAAAAAAAAAAAAAATGTTATTTTAGAAACAGAAAATAGTTAATAAAATTAACGACTGCATTTAAAAAAACATCTGGTTTTACACTAAATCTTTATTCTTTTTTTTATCTCTAAAAGGTTTCATTCAAAGCTTTTATTACAAAAATTAAGAATTTTGTAATCGCTTTTTTAATTAAATGAGTAGTTACATTTTAGAGTACTATTCGCAATAAAAGATTTACGAAATACATTAATCAAACATTATTATGTTTAATGCAAACAAGAGGTTTTGTTATTCTGGTTCAAAACTTACATCCACTTTGTGTAATACAAAAAAAATTAAGTCTGCCACAATTTAAAATGTACAATGGCCGCTTAAGATCGGCCTATTCACATTCTAATGGTATAGGGTGTTTTCCATTAGAAGCTTAAAGCAAATAAACTATTGTAATTTTATTATCTGTTTAGCTAAAGAAATAATAGAAATACCAGATTGGTATTTATTATAAAATTTTAAATGTATTTATTATTTAAAAAGCAAGCTATTAATTCTAGAATTTTTGTTTATATCAGATATTTATATAGAATATTGCTTCTACTAATACCTACTATCTTTACTAGTGTATTCATAACATATTTACAATTACTATGCATAATGAATTAAATCATTTTAATAGTGGACTGATTAAAGATACGTCAAATGATCAATTAAATAAAAAATCATATCGTTCTGTTCTTTAGCACAAAACGACCTTCAGATTCTAAAATGCATGCTATTTATATTTTTTGTGAAATAACGATAGTAGGTTAAGTTGGAGACTTCTGTGACAAGAGGAGGAGTACTCCTCCTCCGTGACCTACATTACAAAGTTTTAAATGACCTAGAGTAACCTTACTCCTCCTCACTGACCTACATTCAAAGCTCTAAATGACCTAGAGTAACCTTACTCCTCCTCACTGACCTACATTCAAAGCTCTAAATGACCTAGAGTAACCTTACTCCTCCTCCGTGACCTACATTACAAAGTTTTAAATGACCTAGAGTAACCTTACTCCTCCTCACTGACCTACATTCAAAGCTCTAAATGACCTAGAGTAACCTTACTGCTCCTCTCTGACATAAAGTAATGACACTTCTCCAATATCTACATATAAGTAATCAAAGAGTAGATTGATTAAAAGTTTTTATTTATTCTAACCTTCAAACACAATTACTATATAGAGTAATTTATTAATTGTACAGCGTATTTAATAATAAAATAATAAATTACAATAAATCATATATTGAGCCAAAATAGTATATAAGAAAAATTAATATTAGCATAAGTAATAACATTGAAAATGTAATGGATAGTATACCATATGTGGTACAAATAGTTGATAGAGAAGTGTAGTTAGTCGAACCACATTTGTCTAATAAGTTAATGTAATGCACAGAGTTCCAATCGGTTTGTAGAAAACTTGAGTTGTTGTTATAAAAACGTAGTCGAAAATCCTGTGGTTCTGCAATTGGTAGAACTTTTACACTGTATAAATTTAATGGTATTAGTTTATACCACTTTGTAGGATTACTTTTAAAAAAGATGTATATGTTTTAGAACAAAATGGTGGTTGCAGTACATATAAACTGTTGTTAGAAACAGCTGTAAAAACCAACAGACTAAAGATTTTTGGAACCATCGCACACACAAAAAGTTGAATACACAACTAACAACACGTGTCACTGTTTGGCATAATTATAATACCGCGATCATTGAACGAATCACATTTACGCCAATCCGTGTGTGAATATAATGGTTACTGCTAGAAAATTGTATGCGAAATTCTTTCGAAGTATTGGGTGCTGTTATAGTAAAAACTTTAATACCATGTAATACGTTAGGCATAAGTTGAAACCACTGGTGTGGGTTATCTTTAAAACAAATAATAGCATCTTCACAGTTCGGAGGTTGAACTATATAAAGAGTATTACCATAACAAGCACTGAGCACAACTGATTTAAAAATGATGGGAATCATTGCGACGTCGAAAATACACTAAACTAAACACAATCTGAAAGATACATATATATGGAAGTCAAAGTAAAGTACTCAAATTGTAATAAAAATTTTATTTATACGCTTTAACAGCGGATAGTCCACCGCTACACCTGGTTAAAATGGAAGTCATACAAAGTTGCAACGTTTCTTAATGCACAAACTGCTGGATTAATAGTATGAAAACAACACATTCCTGGTTGTTTAGGAATTTTCATTTCATTAGAAAGTTCGATAACATCTGTTGATAAATATTCCTGGACAATATTTTTTTTTTGGTATCCTCTTACATATACCAGTTCATGGTTCTTCGTAATTTTTTTACTATTCTTGAAAATTCTTTAATGTCTACGTACCCACTATCCCACGATAGACCATGATGTTGTCGATATACGTATTCCGCTGTTCTTTTTGCAGCGTAATCCAACGATGTATATTCAAATGGTGGTTTAAAAAGGAAATGCGAATATGCTTTCCCATTGTAGAAGGCCAGTTCTTTTGGATGGAATAAATGTAAGGGTTCGGTGGAAATGTACCCTTGGACATCGATTACAATTCTATTTGCCATGAGGAGTTTAGGTGTAGCGATGAACTATACGTATACTGCTTAAACTCTAAGCTTTTATAGCAGCATTATGGTAGTAGGGATAGCACAAAAAGCAGTAAAACTTCACTGTAATAAATATATGTAACAACACAACTGTTCAACCCCGCTCCCCCACCACCCCTGCACTCAATCGGAACGTCTCCGAACGATCCTACAGCATACGCCTGTTGTCAAACCGACAACACCGTAATACAATCTTTGCCTCTCAACACAACTGTTCAACTGTAGGTGGAATAAGCACAATTTCGAGGTCTTGCGTAAGCTCCATGACGTGTCCAAAACACACTCAAACGGGTTACGGACCACACACGACGTCAAACACCTATACCTTCTCGGTAAAATTAACTCCTATGTCGGATTGCTGTACATCTATTGATGCAGTACTACAGCATCCGTTTCCTATTAATCAAATTGAGGATGTCATCGCTGATATCCAATCGCACTGCGGTGTAACCCTTTTACAGAATGTGTGTGATGAACTCCACGAACAACTTACACCGTCTACATATTCGAGGAGTTCACTGACATCGTTACCTGACCCTTTTCATGAAGTCATGGACATTTCATGCACCTGTCATGATATTCAAAATACACAAGTTTGTTTAGAACATGTAGGGTGTGAAACTGTTCCTGATGTTAATGTGAAGAGTGTGGAATCTTCGACAGCCGATGATCTCTCTGGTCCAGTCGATGGTAAGTGCGCTTGCAACTATGCATCAACGTCAACGTATGTGTGCAAGTGTGTCACGAAATCTGAAGCGGAGAAGAGAGACACGGAACTTGTTGAAGAAACGATTACCTGTCCTTCAGCTATTGCTCAGGTGTTATCTGTATTTCCACCATTCTCTTCTGAGAATTTTTTGTTTACTTGTATTGATTCTTTAGAACAACGTTTATAGAAAACAATAGATGGTACAGCATCAATGTAGTCCGACATAGAGTTAAAAATACACAATGTACTCCTCTTCTACTTTCCAAAAAAAACTGATCCAACAGCTTCCAGAGTCGGCAAAGAGAAGACGTGCATTGTGTTACAAAATTAAGAAAATGTGCAATTTAGACGATAAATTGTTTGACTTTTTGTATTCTAATTTTAATACTTATTATTTTAAGTATTTCAAAAATTTCGTTTTGGCAAGAAAAAAAGGCAAATAAACACCTGACAATATCCATGAACCTCTCCTATCCCCGTTTCCTTATCCTGGTGACGCTGCTACATTGGGTGCTCGTCCCGTCACTGCACAGTAATTATTCTTACTGACTGAAAATGTAGCTTGTCTTAATGACAATATAGAAAATATTAAATATTGCTATAACCCATAGTATTATTTTTTAAATTACAGCAAAAGTTTGTCTTCAATGCAGACACGTATTTACACGAAGCGATAACCTCAAACGTCACTTACAAAATTCCTGCAAAGGTGTTGCTAAAACTCCAAATGATGAAGTTAAGAAACGTAAATTTGAAGATGGGGCGAGTCTTCATCTAAGAAAAATCGATGATAACAAGCAGGAAGTAATCGTTAACGTTAGATGTAACGAATGTCAAGAAGATGTACTCAAAGCACATTATCGAGGACATCTCCGAAGTAATCGCCACAAAATTAATGCTTGTCGATTTATAGATGATGAAGGTATTCAAATTATACAATCAGCATTTCAAGATAGGCTCATGAGTTATAAATTATCACCTAGTAACCAACATGTAAAAGTAGTAGACTTAATGAACGAGTTCAGTGAAAAATAAGTAGTCTTATGAATAAACAGGTTGCAAAATTTAGAAACGTTAAAGTTAATTGTGAATTATTTGGGTTATATACATTAAAGCAACAAGAAGTATTAGATATCAAGTGTTTTCAAACAAAGTATGAAATTTTAAACCCAGGGACGGATGTTGCAGAACTACAGAAGAAGTTTGTGGAAATTTTAGATAGAAAGGAATCTGAATTCCAAGAAAAAGATTCAGGTGAGTTAAGTATCAAAATGTTATATGTTACAAAAGTTTGTTTTAGGATGGGTTTTTGGTGAAATTTCTGCATGTGGAAGTAAATTTCGTTAAGTTCAATCCGTTAAAGGCATCTTCTTATGTTAAACTACCCATCGAAATCATACATAAAAAAGCTGTCATCAATGTTATGAATTTTGATGAATTTTGTTTTGGATGGGCTGTGGCATCTGCGCTAGTTGTTCCGAATGGGAATCCGCAAAGAGTTGCGTCCTATCCCGATTTTCGAACCTTATGCAATTGGGATGGTATTACTTTCCCTATGAAACTAACTGATATTGGAAAGTTTGAAGACAACAACAACATATCGGTTAACGTGTACGGTTTAGAAGAAATTACAGAACAAGGAACACGAAAAATTGAAGTTGTGGGACCACTATATTACACGAAAAAGAAGCAGAATACTCACATTAATTTATTGTTAATAGAAAACAACACCGGTTCTCAACATTATTGTTGGATCAAGAATTTTTCGCGATTGGTGAGTACACAGTTAACAACCCGGCACGGTGCAAAAAATTTTGTGATTCCTGTTTACATTACTTTAGAAATGAACAACTGCTTCAACGACACGTAACACATGATTGTAATTATGTCTACACCAAATTACCTACGCATAATGCTACAATCGATACAACCGGTGCAATTACGTATGATAATGTTCTTAAATTTAATAATTTCCATAAAAAAATGTCTGTTCCGTTTGTCATATATGCTGATTTTGAGTCGCTGCTTATACCTGTACATACGGCGTTTCCTAATCCAAAGGATCCCTTCACTGTCAAAACATGTAAGCATGAACCATATGCTTTCGCGTACTACATTAAATCTACTGAGAATGATGAATGGTCTTGTTTAAAACTGTATCGTGGTGTAGATGCTGCTAGAACATTTATTAACTGGTTAGAATCGGACATACATCAAATATATTCTAACCATTTAAAAGAGTCGAAACCGATGCTTCCACTAACTGCACCAGAATTGGTTGAGTATGTAACAGCACAACAATGCTTTATTTGCAAGAAAGAATTTGGTAACCCTGGCAATCCAAAAGTATAAGATCATTCTCATCTTACAGGAAGATATCGTGGCGCAGCACATTCTACATGTAACCTTAATTATAAAATACCTAACTTTATACCAATATTTTTTCATAACCTAAGCGGATATGATGCACATTTATTTATAAAACAGTTGGCTTTAGAAAAAGAAGAGGTCGATGTAATTCCACAATCTAAAGAAAAATATATCACGTTCAGCAAGAGACTACTAGTGGATAGAACATCTAAAGAAAATGGAAAAATGGAAGATGTATACCTGCGTGTACGATTTCTCGATAGTTATCGTTTTCTGGCTTCATCCTTAGACGCGTTAGCACAAACTCTTGCAGATGAACAATGTACCAGTTTACGAAAATTTTATTCTGATGATCAAAAGTTTAACCTGGCAAGAGTTAAAGGGGTTTTTCCATATTCTTACGTGGACAACTACACAAAATTAAATGAATGCTGTTTACCAAAAAAAGAAGATTTTTACGACACTCTTCGAGAGCAACATATTTCTAAAGAAGATTATCAACGTGCTACAAGCACATGGTCAACGTTTCAGTGTAAATCGCTTGGAGATTATTCCGACGTATACCTATCTTGTGATGTGTTACTATTAACTGATGTATTTGAAAATTTTCGTGTACTCTGTCAAAAAATTTATGATTTAGATCCAGCTCAATATATTACGGCTCCTGGTCTGGCTTGGGATGCAATGCTGAAACATACGCAAGTAGAATTAGAGCTTTTGACCGATATGGATATGTACCATTTCTTCAAGAAAGGTATTCGCGGAGGTGTAAGTACATGCATTAAACGAAAATCTCTAGCCAATAACCCATATATTCCAAGCTTTAATTCTAAAAACCCTACATCATACATTATGTACTTAGATTCCACAAATTTATATGGGCACTCAATGCGAGAGTATTTACCTCGTACAGGATTTACTTGGTTATCGTCTGAAGCTGTGGACTCTTTTAACGTTTTAGACATACCCGACGATGCTGAAGAGGGGTATGTATTAGAGGTGGATTTAGAGTATCCAGATAATTTACACGACCATCACAACGATTTACCGTTCTGTCCAGAGAGTATTTGTCCTCCAGGTTCAACCTCATCCCAGAAAAAACTCATTCCAAATTTAAATGATAAAACAGCATACATCATTCATTACAGAAACTTAAAGCAATGTCTTAAGCATGGATTAGTGCTTACTTATACACATCGAATATTAAAATTTCAGCAAAGTCCTTGGTTAAGAAGTTACATCGACTTAAACACCAGGTTACGAAATGAGGTGAATACAAAATTTGAAAAGGATTTTTATAAACTAATGAATAACGGTGTATTTGGAAAAACAATGGAAAATGTGGATAAACGTAGAAATATACGTTTATTAACCCATTGGGAAAACATTGGAAAACGCTTAGGATTAGAAGCTTACGTGGCTAAACCAACTTTTAAGCAGGTGACCAGGTTCACTGAAAAGTTATACGCTATAGAACTGTCCAAAACAGCTGTTGTATACAATAAACCTGTATATGTTGGATTTACGATATTAGATATATCAAAATTGTAATGTACCGGTTTTTATGAAGTGTTACGATCAAAATATGAACAAAACCTAAAATTATTGTACACGGATACAGACAGCTTAATAGTAGAAATACACACACCTGATGTTTACGAAGATATGAAAATGCAGATAAATGAATATGACACTTCTAATTATAAAAGAATAATCGACAGAATATTCCAATTACTACTTGTTGTAGGTAAAATGAAGGATGAATTTGGTGGAACAGCAGTTCACAGTTTCTACGGTGCTGGAGCCAAGTGTTACTGTGTTAATGTCGGGGATCAAATTATTAAAAAGCTAAAGGTGTGCGAAAATATGTAGTACAACGCGATATTAGTGAACTGGATTTTAAACAAGTTGCTGAAGGTGAGAAGGAAACTATGATGTGTAAAATGTATGTGTTTAGATCTACTTTACATGATCTACACACAGAACTTATAAATAAAATAGCTTTGTGTTCTTCGGACGATAAACGATTTATAATACCTGGTACATGTAATACGTTGGCATGGGGTCATCAAGATATCGATTGGAACGTCAAAATAAATTCTTTATTAAAAGCTGCTTGTGATATCCTTCAAGAACCGGATGAAGAATGTGGTGAAGAGGACAAACAACCAGATGTGGAGAACTTTGATGGTTTTGAATCATCTGCAAACTGGGATTCCAACACTTTACCACCACAATTCAACGACCCTATTGATTTGGATGAACTGATAAATAATCATTTAAACGATATATAAATATGTCTAAAAGTGGTGGGGATAATAAAAAAATAAATTAAAAATATCTGTTTTATTTGTTTATATTACAGCGCTGTTGTTTATCCATGAATTATGAGATTTATCTAAACCTAACCATTTTACGTATAACCGATTACCACGACGTTTTAATATTTTTTCAACTAAATATATGTCTGCAAATTTAACTTCTTGAAGTTCTTGTTCGTAAAAACCTCCCTTTGATCTGCTGATCTTTTACATCCTTTAAAATGTATGTAGTAGGATTCGTATTTTGTACAGTCATTACTTGAAAAATTTCAGTGCTCCAATTTGGGGTAAAACCTTTGCAAACACCCCCGATGTTTACTAATTCGAACGAATGCACCTTTTGAAAATTTAGGTGTTTTTAAATCCAAGACTTTTCTATTATCGAACCGAGATTTTAAAATGTTCTTCGAGTTGTTTTTATTCACATCGGATCGGTTTATATCCAGTAGTTCTATGAGTTGTTGAATTGTAATTTTTAACAATTAACTGCAATAAATTCAACCATTTATAAGATCCTTGTAAGCTAAACTTTTTCCACATGAGGTTTTAAGGTGCGATTTACGCGTTCAACGATACTACTTTTTTTTTCAGAATAAGTACTGTAATGATTTATAGCAAACTCCTTCATTAGATCTTGGAATTGTTTATTATAAAATTCTTTACCATTATCAGTCTGTAAATTATGAGGTGTTGCTTTAACTAATACTTTTTCATTGCATTAGTTACATCTGTTCCAGTTTTTCGTTTTACTGGTTCGCACCAAACATATTTTGAAAAGGTATTAATTACTACTAAAATGTAACGAAAACCTTTATTTAAATGTGCGTAGGGTATCATTTCTACTAAATCTGCTTGAAAGAGGTCATTCAATCCTTTAATAACTACACGCCTTCGAGGAAAATTTTTTCTAACCGGTTTATGAAGTTCTTCAATCACTTGCTGTCGTTCGGGCTCCATAACTGAACTCTTACAATGATTTCTAATACAAAACTAATTTCGTCTTGTTTAAATCGTAAAACTCTTTCACCTTGCGATGTTAATCTGACCTGTTCGCTTTCTGATACCTTAATGACATCTCCCTTGTTTAGTAAGACCCCTTCTAAATCTTGCAGAGTCTTATATTTTTTTTCGTTGATATGTATTATACAATCATGCGAGCATCGCACGGTTATAATGCTAGCCTCAAGCAAAGGGAATTTATATTCGTTCCCAAATAAGTTGATATGTGAACCATCTGTCGTACCCATTACATATACCGCTGTATCATAATGTAAAGAAGATACTTGTTTTACAAAATAAAGGGTTTCTTGATGAGCTTTAATTTGGTTAATATGTCTTCCAAACTTATCGAGCGTCATGTCTTATGTCTACGGCTACCACTAATATGAGAATGTGCTTAACAACACATCATTTTATTATCTTGGCAGATCGCAACTCATCAATAATGTAAATTATTTCGTTCGTGTGTCCTGTATGACCTGCTTCTTTAGAGCTTAATAATGTTCTTAACCAATTAACTAATTTATTAGGATCTTTCCACGGAAGAAACTCTAAACGTTTGTTATTTAGCTGCAGCATCTGTATATGTCCTCCTTCTTTAAAGTAGTAGAATTTGATCGGACACGAGTCATTGAAGTAGCTAATAACGGTTTGATTATATTAGAATATTTTTTACCAGCAGCTTGTATTTGTTTTTTGGATCATAGTGTCTACGTGTTGCGTTTGTTCGTATGATTATATCCTTGTATTGAATTTGGTCTTGTTGTTTATAACCAATCGGGATTCGTTTAAATAACAGTTCGTATAAACCGGGAGTACCCGTATATCGAAATTCTTCTCCTGATGGACGTTTGATGAGCAAATCTTCTCCGACAAACTCTAGATCTGAATCTCCTACTTGAAATTTATTTAAAGCGGGGTCAAAACGCACCCCATAATTATGATCAAATTCGTTATTTACATCACGGAACAATGATTCTACATATATCTTTGCCAAACCATCATATTGATTTAAATAATCTTGAAAAGCTCGATTTGTACCAAGTTCGGCGAGTTCGCTTCGTAGTTCGTCTAACGTAGGAATATTATCAACTTTTGCATCGTCAGTATGTGCGATCACATCAGTATCTAAAAACGTAATTTCTTTAGGTTGTCCAGAGGTATGATGTGTTGAAGGTCTTGTGGGAGTACTAGCGTGAGAAGGTTTAAACTGGTCTGTTATTTGTGATTTTAATTCCACTGAACCTTGTTTGACTTTCTCAGAAATATTGGATGAAAGTTGTTTTTTTATGGAAACTGTAACATCAGGTTGTTTCTTGACAGTAAACTCTGAATCAGGTTTAATAGTTGTTAATAATTCCTTTAATGGTTGAGTTATAGGTTTAAACTGTTGTTGAATAATACTTTCTTTTTGTGACGTGTCCGCTTTCAAACTATCCGCCTTACGTTTTACAGCTTTACGTGCTCGAATTAGTTCTTCTTTTAACCGATTACTCATTGCAACTATCTGTTGTTGCATCGCGTAGTACAATTTATATTTTAATGAAACAATCAAATCCTTTTCTGTAACGACCGGAAGTTACACCACTCTCTTTATCGATAACTAAGAATCCATATTTATCTTGCCAACAATAACCACACAAAGTTTTAAACACATCAAAAGACATATCCACATTTACATGATCTTCGTATATATGTTTTATATTTCGTTGATCTTGTTGAAAAACAATAATCATATTTGCATTGTCTCGTATTAACTGTTTGGGAATAGATGAGTATGTTTGACACAAATAAAAGCAATCTATATTTTCATGTCTCCCAAACAAAAAAATATTCGCGAATTTCGCTTTGGTTGTGACAAACTACATCATCAAATATAATGATGGAGTTTATGCGTGCCGACTTAGGTGAAAGAATTGTTTTACTATCATCGTACTCAAAGTATTTTACATCACGAAGTGGTTGTAACAGTTGTCTTAAGTAATTGTATTTAGGTTGGTATAATGATTTAGAATACACGTAAACATTTTCAAATCGTAACCCGTTAGGATGTTCTAGCAAACTTAGCATAACATTCGTCTTACCACAACCCGAAGGACCTACTATTAGTCCCCGTTTACACCCTTCTCCAAGTAGGAAACCGTGTTTGAAAAACTTTTTGTTAGATACAATACTTGAATCATAATTTTTAATTGGTAACTGATTATCTTGATGTATGAATTGTATCGCATTCATTGCTTTACTACTCAATATATCCATAATTTACAGTTAAATAGACGTGTTTAGCGCAAATAACTTTAGTTTTACGTGACTTGTGGTTACAACACTGTACATGTCCGTACGTTCATACAATAAATCTTTTAAAGGTTTTGGATTAATTAATACGTTAGTTAATAAATTACCTGTGGAGCTACATTTGCCTGGATATAATTTTTGTGGGCCAGGAACTCGTTTAACCAAACGTCTTGCTCGAGGTGATAAAGGTATAAATCCCTTTGGACGAGGCTTGTCGAGAACACGATATACCATATTCGCAAACCAACGATTTATCAAAAAGACACGAAGCAGATCGAAAATTAGGATCTATAGCTTGGCAAAGATTTCGATCAAAGGACGCTAGTTTTGGGGAAAAAGCAGCAGCTTTAACTATTTCCGGTGTAATGAAGGGTAAAACTAAATTAGGTATGGGGCAGAAAAGGAAAAAACGTGGAGCATTAGTTTTAAAAAAGCGATACAATTAGCTCGTCGTACAGTAGGTGGTAAAGTACAATCAGACTTAAAATCAACCGTTGAACAAGCTATGAAAGCGTTAAGACAACAAAAGGTTTCACCACCTAAACAAAGAATAATTCCCTATTCCTAAAACAGGAGGATTTTACCGTTAATTCCTTTATTCGCTGCTCTCGGGGCAATAGGTTCTCTAGGTGGTGGGCAGCAGCTGTTGCAAAAGCAGTGAATGAGGCAAAAACTGCTGCAAAACATTAGAAGAAACCAAACGTCATAACCAAGCAATGGAAGCTGCAAGTGTAGGAAAAAGGTCTTTATTTAAAACCATATAAAAAAGGTCTTGGATTATATATACATCCATATCAAAAACTCCCAATAAAGCTACTACGCAGAGCGTTAACAAATATCGATCTATCGAAATATATACAATTACTTCAAATAAAGAAATTTAGAGGAATTTTTATGAGAGACAAGTTACGCGCATTATATTAAAAATGAGTGCGGAATTATAAATCTGGACAAACAACAAGGTGAAGGAACTCATTGGACGGCTTTACGTTAAACGTGGTAACAAAATAATCTATTTCGATAGTATAGACATTTAAAACCACCTTTGGAAGTAATCTATTATTTCGCAGCGGCGGTAGCGTAAATATAATGTATAATTTTGACACACTTCAACTATTTAATACCTACAACTGCGGACATTTAGTATTAGACTTTTATACGAACATTCGAGATAACTAGTTAGTTGTTGTAAGGTTCTCTACCGAAATGTCGTGCACATTTACATTTACTGGATCGACTTCTATTCTACGCTCAGAATTTAATCCACCAATTTATTTAAATCCTGATAAAGAGTATGTACTTGGTTTAACAAGTTTTGCAAGTTTTAATAGTATACCGAATGTAACTAATAAAAATAACCAATTTATCATAGGAAAAACAAAAGTAACGATTCCTGAAGGTTCTTACGAAATAAAAGATTTGGAAAATTATCTACAAGGTGTTGTACCTAAAAACTTTACTATTAAATTACGTGCAAACCACAACACCCTTTAAAAACTATGATTAAATCAAATGCCATTATTGATTTTACACAAGAACATTCTATAGGACCTCTTTAGGATTCAGAAAAAGTTATTGCCTTGCAAATCAATGGTCTGAATCAAGTTATCCAACAAACATTATTACGATCAATTCGTTATTAATCGATTGCAACATTACATTAGAAACTATACAAATGGAACACCGGCCCACACTATACATCAGTTCTTTCCAAGCGTACCATCTGGATATAAAATAATTGAATGCCCTCTACATGTCACCTATTTACCTATTAGCGTACGAACTATTTCAAACATTACACTTAAAATAGTAGATCAAAATGGAAATCTTGTCAATTTTCAAGGTGAAGTCATCACAATAGGACTACATTTAAAAGAACTTGATAATGGTATTTCGCTTTAAGAACCATTCTTGTGTATGTGATACCGAATCTCATAAAACAACACAATCCTTTAGTACGAAGATTAGTAAGCGATCGCACGTTAAACGATTAACAGTTAGTAACAAACAATTTCTAAAATCTTTGGGATTTACTGTACTAAAATGAGTATCTTAAACGTAAACGAAAAAGTTGTAGTTAATAATTCTATTATCAACTCAGAAATACATACCCATCAACCATACACTACGCGTTTCAAAAATAACGATGAAATTCGCATTCCTATTCAAGAAGATATGTGTACTCTACCATCTCAAAGTTACTTGTACATTGAAGGTAAATTACGTAAAGAAGATGGAA
Source organism: Aquatica leii (assembly GCA_035610365.1). Taxonomy (NCBI): domain Eukaryota; kingdom Metazoa; phylum Arthropoda; class Insecta; order Coleoptera; family Lampyridae; genus Aquatica; species Aquatica leii. The sequence goes on from CM069432.1 coordinate 109,906,324, forward strand.
GCATATCATTAAATGCAAAATTTGCAAACAACGGTCTAGCATTTTTATTTAGTGAGATTAGGTATGAAATGAATGGCATTGTTGTTGATTCAGTAACAAAAGTTGGCTTAACTACTACAATGAAAGGATTAATATCACATACACCAACTGAAAGCATAAAATATCAAAATTCTGGTTGGTATTCCACATCCGAAATTAAAACTACTAATACTTTAGGTCAATTCAATGTTTGCATACCACTGCGAAGACTTTTAGGGTTTGCGGAAGATTATCCTAAGGTAAGTTGCAACAATTTTATACACATTTAAGTATATATTTCTTTTGTTGTAGGTTATTTTAAATGTTCGTCAAGAACTTGTATTAATACGAAGTAATACAGACGTTGACTGTGTTATATCTACTGATGATGATCCTATTAAAATCGAGATTGAAAAAATATTTTGGAAAGTTCCACATGTTACACCTGGTTTAGCTGAAGAATTAGCATTAACAAAGTACATCGATAAAAATATAGATACTCAAGTTGCGTTTAGAAGTTGGGAAACACACGTCTATCCTGCTGTACCAACAACAGATAAACACACATGGGCTATTAAAACAGCAACAAGTTTAGAGACACCTAGATACATAATTTTAGGATTTCAAACTGGAAGAGATGGTAACATAAAAAGATATGAGTAAATTCGATCATTGCAATATACAAAATGTTCGCGTATATTTAAATACAGATCGTTATCCCTACGATAACCTTAACATCAATTTTTCGGATAATCATTTTGCAATGCTTTACGAAATGTATGCACGATTCCAATCTTCCTATTACGAACACGATGCCCAACCTCTTCTAACACCACAACAGTTTAAAGAACAAGCCCCATTAATAGTTATTGATTGTTCGAACCAAAAAGATTCTTTGACCACTAAAGCAGTTGTTTTACGCATAGAATTTGAAACTTCTCAAAATATTCCAAACGATACCGTTGCATACTGCTTAATTCTCCATGACAAAATATTTACATATAACGCTCTGACCAAGGCCGTTCGTCATTTGTAACAAATTATAATATATATTCTGTTTGTATCACATATTAAAAGTAGAATGAACTATATCGTTCTACAAATATGATCATTATTATCGATGTACAAGGATTCATGACTTCTGAAAAATGTTTCACTCTAAAAGAATTGGCTGTGTATGATGGACATTCTATTGCACATTATGTCTTCAAACCACCGTTTTCGTGGTCGTGCTTAGACTTAAAATTTCAAAAACAAGCTACATGGTTAATGAACAATCATCACCGTATTTCCTGGGAAGAAGGATTTACTCCAGTACATTTATTCCCACACATCCTCAAACAACTAACACTAAATGCAACATCAGTTTACGTAAAAGGACGAGAAAAATCAAAATTTTTACAAAAATATATTTCTATACCCATTACAGAAGTTGAAGAAGAACCTGCATTAAAACCTATGCATGCTAAATGTCTTTTTCATTCGGAACCTATGTGTTACTGTGCTTTATCTAATGTTTATCATTTGTATTCTAATTATGTGATGCAATAAAGTTTTTTTACGAAATTATATAATTTTATTTACATTAATTGTATACAAAACGTTCATGATATACAAGTGATCTATGATCATCTTTAAAAATATAAGATATATTCTTATCTATTTCTGCAATTCTTTTATAAACCGATACCTATCTCGTGCTTTCTCTTCCCAATCACCTTTTCTTGCTTGTTGATAAGCAAACTTCCAAACTACTAACTTCTTAACTTCACACTCGTCTTTGAAGCGTACTTTATTCCCCCATCACTGTACTAACACACTTTAAAACAATACAAATCTATTATATTTAATTGCATTTCACATTATTTTATACAATATTCCCCTTTTTAAAAACAAGTTACAAATATCTTGACCAATCATATATTTATTAGCAAGTTCTTTACAATAATCTATGCTAAATATACAATCAAATCTTTGAAGTATTTTATTTGCATCTGTTTCCAACTGTTGAAATTGAACTAATAACTCTTGAATATTTTTTATGTTAGTTAGATGTTTATTTTTCTTCTTGTGCTTCTTCTTCTGTTGATTTTCTTCTGCTGATTCTTCTTCTTCAGAAGTGTTCGCATCATTCATGTATCGTTTTATTCGATTTGCAAACCTCGATAATCCAATATCCGACAACCGATTAATTAAACAAGAAGAACAAAATTTGGTTTCTAAATACTCTTTACAAATTTTTTTGACCGTTTTGATACTTTTCCGCCAAAGTCGCGCACAGTTCAGGACTGGTGAATCCATACACTGCTTCATGTTCAGCATCGAATTCCAATGCGGAAAATTCCTGCACTAACCGTTGCACTGCTGTTTGAAAATCAACAGCTTTGGTCCAAGTTTGTTCTGCATAGGCCATACACATCTTAACAGTTTGTACTACTACTCAAGCTCTTAATACCTAATATATAGTTAATCCCCTCCAGTTTATTTCCTAAACTTCTTTTGTTCTACTACACGTTTTTCCAATTCAACATCGAACACCACCTTTTCTGGATAGAATGTTACCACTTCTAACATACAACAAACCACGTCTGTTTTTGATAAAAATTGATCCAAAACATTAGATATGTTAGTTTTAGCATCTCCTGGAAGCTCGAAACAAGCATTAATTACAGTATCATAAAAATTAGAAAATTCCTTTAAAACAATCTGATTTAATCGATAGTTTATGAGTACTGCCAATTTCCATATCTCCCAAAGAGATTCGCGACCTAGGTATACTTCTTCATTTTCTGCACCCATAATTTTTAATATTTTTTTTGGTCAATAATTTCAAATATTATAGTTTTCGTTCCAAACTTTATCGGTTCACATATTGCTTCAGTACTTTGAAAACATCTATGTATTTTTTCTCGAAGTTCCAAAAACCACACCCATTCCTCTTCCGTAAATACGATTTCTTGTTTATAAGTTGCAAATATCTTTACTGACGGACAAAAATGATTAGCACAATTCATTCCAACACTGATAAATTTAGTTTTTGACTTATTTAAATTATAAACATTTTGATCAATTAATTGTATTGCACTTAACACCATATTACTGTCGGCCACCGATTTTTTAATAGTTTTTTGTTCTTGAATCGTTACATCACGATCTTTCATCTGTTGAACAAACTGCTTTATCTGTTCCATTCTTAACAACCTCTTTCTAAACCCCAACTGTATTGTAACTACTCTCAATCGTCTTATATATACCAACAAAAAAGGATGACTTAAAGTTATTATGGTTCATTTAAAGCTTTGTGTGTAAGTCTGTGAGGATTTGAATGTAGGTCAGTGAGGAGGAGTAAGGTTACTCTAGGTCATTTAGAGCTTTGAATGTAGGTCAGTGAGGAGGAGTAAGGTTACTCTAGGTCATTTAGAGCTTTGAATGTAGGTCAGTGAGGAGGAGTAAGGTTACTCTAGGTCATTTAGAGCTTTGAATGTAGGTCAGTGAGGAGGAGTAAAGTTACTCTAGGTCATTTAAAACTTTGTAATGTAGGTCACGGAGGAGGAGTACTCCTCCTCTTGTCACAGAAGTCTCCAACTTAACCTACTAACGATTTACTTTATTGTTATATCAACTGAAAAAATCGTTTTTGGTAGTAATGTTGACTAATTTAAATTATCGTTTTAAACTGAACTAAATTTAAACAAGTTTTAAGTAGATTAATACCTAATCGCTTCTCTTATTAGTTAGTATTTTTATTATAGAAATATGTTTATTTAATACATAAAACGTTACAATTCATATTTCGTAAATATGTCGTTAACCTGTTTAGCATCAAGTTAATCAATTTTGCAGTAGTCGGATCTTCGGAAACGTTCCCAAAATTCATTTGCAACTTGCGCTGCATTATTTAAATTCAGAGGCACAGCTACATATACAGCGCCCTGGAGCAAATAAGATCTGTGCTCCTCCTTTTTATTCTCACAAATGTTCCAATAAAATTCAAAATTTTTTAGTCTTTATTTTTTAGTTTCAATTTTAAACATTATTTAATGACAATTGATATAATTTTTTTAAATATATGACATATTCACACAGTAATATTGAATTAATTATACATGATTATGTTATAAACTACATTAAGACATTTACAAATCTTAAAACTGTTAATCGGTCAATTCATTTACCCAGATCAAGTTGATCAGTAACTGGTTTTTCAATTGATATTGTGGCCAAAGAGCTAAGACGGGATTGAGACATACTGCTTTGTAAATATATTTTGGGAGAGACTGGGGTGTGAATTAAGAGTAATTCAGCAACTTCGCGTAAAGAAGTAATTTGTCTTAATTGAATAAAAAAAAACATTTTAAATCTTATTAATTGTGGTCCAAAACTAAAAGAAATATCTGAAGAATAAGCCAACTTTAACAATTTGGAATCAACCAAAATAGTTTTATCAGATGATACGACAAGATATACTAACGATAAACATTTAAAAAGTCTACTTACTTTACGGACGAATTTAAATTTAATATTTATTTGAGTAAATACTATGTAAGTTATTTTATTAAAAAACTTTCACTTTAAAACATTCTTTACTATTTTGAATGGGCTCATTCAGTTTGTCAAAGATTTTTTTTACTAGACGCAATCTCTTTTTGGCGAAACAAGGTTTAATGCTCCATTTAGTTGATAATTCAACTGTCTCGTGTTTCTTCTTGAGTAGCATTTTGGAGAGAATATTAATATGTTCCAGTACTTTATTTTGTACAATTATCAAGACGATGGTTGAAAATTGTTATAATAAGTTATCAAATTTTTAGGTTTGCGTTGTTCGTCTTGGCTTTTTCAGTTTAATTACAAGTAGGCTAATATTTTAATAAGAACAAAATAACGAGAACGTAACGCGTCAAGAGCCTGAACACGGGAAGACCACCGTGTTAGACAAACCCTTTTTTTCTATTGAAAGTGAATAACAAGTTTATGTAAAACCCGTGCCTCCTGGTATTTTAAATCTTGTTTTTGTAAGAATTAACAAGAATTAAGGGCTTATTACAAAGGCAAAAGTTCAAAAACACCTTTTTTGGAAGAACCAAGGACAACAAATTGCAACTTTGCATAGATGTTTTTTTAAACCGCTTATTGCCGCATTTATATTTTTTTATCACCATAGTGCATTTTTAAAGTGGCTACAAATCACGATTACGTCATAGAGCGACCTCGAAAAACTAATACTAGAAGTACAATTACAATACATTTCAGCGGTTAAGCAGTCGTACACCGCACACAACATTCATTAATTATTGTAAAATTGTGTTCATATATTGATTAAACCTCTTTTACGGCCTGATAAAACTATTTAGTAAAATAACACTATGATGAGCTGTTTTAAAATTTGCGTTCCCTGGCTCGTGCGCCCTCAAAATTCGTGCGCTTGGGGCAGTTTGCTCCAACTGCTTCAGGATAGCTACGCCCCTGTTTAAATTGCTTTCCAGAATAAGGCGATTGGTTGTCTATGTCCTGCTCATAACTACCCACATATTCTCAATGGGGTTTAAGTCAAAAAGTTTTGTTGGTCATTCTAAAATCTAAAGAAATTACGCCGTTTCTGTTCTCAAACTACTATCTTATTATTCTACTATGAATTGGCTAACAGAACCTGTACGTAAAGCAAGGAACAAATTTATTTTTTTTGTCAGTGAAAATAAAATAAGAGAGAACCATATATGTATGTAGCTAAGTGTTAGTTATAATCTATTAGGAAATGCTAAATCTCGAAATAAAGGTAACTATTATACAATCGGACTCAAAAACGTAAAACCAAACAAAATAAAATTTTTGCATTCGTGTTAAATCCAATTATTTTGCTATATCATCAAATATTGAAGTTATCTACCAACAACTGGAAACTAAAATCTTTTGAAAGTCCAACTTTGATCTTACTCATTGTTTAAGTTCTGAAAAACTTTCTAAAAGATAATTATTTCCTGTAATGACAAAGGAAGCGTAAATTCCGGAGTATTTAGTTAAAAATAGTGCAGTAATTTCAAGCATGTATGAAAGCACCTCTATCAATATCAAGTTTGCAACAAAGATCATTAATTGTTCAATAAGTAATATTTTGAATTCAAATTACGAGTTCTCACAATAGTCAATAATTTAGTATTTAGTAGAGCGTAATTCAGTATACTAGCTTAATTCAAGTAGACATTGATTAGCAAATAATTTTAGTTATTATAAAATACATATAGTTAAGATTAGTATAGTATAGTAAACAATTGTTAAAAATAATGAAACATGGGCAAAGAGATTCCAGTGTAGAAACAAGAATTGCAGTTACTCGAATGGCTGCTAATGGAATTCCTCAACGTGAAATTGCTTCACAAAATGGATTAAAATTTTTAGTCTTTGCTTATAATAAGTCTCTAAAATAGATTGAATCATTGATAAATTACTAATCTTAAACATCCTTAAAAAAGTATTTTACGTAGTCTTAAACGAAAAGTTTTTTTAGTTTCATTTTATCCCATTAACTAAAATTAGAATATAATATTAATTAAAATTATGCACACGTTAATGTATTATTACAATCCAAAATTGACATCAATGTTTTCAAAAATTTGTCGTGTTTGAGTTTCTTTCTTAAGAATTCTGTTGGTAATAAAGAATCAGGGTTCAGAATAAATTTAAAAAAAAATAAATAAATTAAAAAAAGTGGAAAAGAAACACACTTTGAACGTTGTTAAAGATATTTTTGTTAAAAAAAATAACTTATTTATTTTAAGAAATCGTAATTTATTAAAATAATTAAATCATTTGGTTAAACTAAATTACTTAACTAAATACATATACAGGTGCGCCAAGTTCGTCGGTGGCTTCAAAGGTTTGATGATGAAGGAGAAGTTTCTCTTATAAAAAAACAAAAGGAATAAATAGAGCAACTACCATAGAGGAAGATGCAAATATTCTTATGTGTGTTTAAAATTCTCCTTTTACAACTGCTCCGCGAATTCGAGAAGTTCATTTAAACTGCAGTGCTTCAACGATACGACGCAGATTCAACGCGCGAAATTATTTGCAAGTAAGGCTACGACAAAACCTGAATTAACAGAAAGGCATGCTCAAGCAAGAATTAGATTCTGTCAAAATGATTTTTACGGACGAAAAGGTATTTTCATCGACACAAGAGTCGTCTATGACACTTTGGCGATTACGAAATACAAAATTTAGTACCGAACATGTTCGTAAAAATCGACAAACTGGAAGAATCTCTGGTGGATTTTGGGGGTGGATTTCAAAAGCTGGGCCGGGTGAATTGGTTCTAGTTTTTCCATCACGATTTACGTCTGAAAGTTACGTTTGAGTGCTAGACGAAATTTTTGTGCCAAGTGTGCGAACACTTTATCCAGGATAAGAATTGGAAGAAATTGTTATTGTTCAAGACAATTCGCCAATTCATAAAAGCAGAATCGTAAATTAGTGGTTTGAGGACAAAAACGACGTAATTTCTTTAGAATAGCCAGCAAAGCCTCTCGATTTAAACCCTATCGAGAACATGTGGGCAGTTATGAGCAGAACTTGGACCAATAATCGCCTTGACATTCCGGCCAGAAACTTAAATAATATAGTGCAAACTGGAAGTGAAGTTTGGGGACGTTTTCGAGGATCGAACTTCTGCTAAAAATTAATTAATTCGATGCCGAACAGGTTAGCAAAATGTTTAGAAAATTGTTGGTTTATATACAAAATTTTAATTAGTTTGAGTATTTTATTTATAATATAAACGTATTTTTACAATATATGTATATACTATATTTAAATAAATGTGGTTTGGTTGAAACAATAATTTAAATTACTCGATATTACTACAAATATGATAAAGTAATCGTTATTTTACGAAAAATATAAATGATATTAATTTTAGAATCTGAAGGTCGTTTTGCACAAAAGAACAGTACGATATGGTTTTTTATTTAATTGACTATTTGAAGTATTTTCACAGTATTTATATTGAAGTATTTTGCTATTAAATACATTAACACAGCCAAAAAATTTTTTTACTAATCAGACCAATATTAAAATGATATTAATTATGCATTGTTATTCCGAATGTGCAATTAATATAACATTAGTGATAGTAGCATTAGTGAAGGCAATACTTTATATAAATATTTGATATAAGAAATAAAAATTTTAGAATTATTGGTTTGTATAAGATATCAATTCTCTAAAAGTGCATTTTAGGTATTAGATACATTTAAAATTTGAAATAAATGCCAATCTGACGTACCGTACTTATTATTATGTACAGATCACTAAGCTTAAATTTTTATTATTTTATTAAACTATGTAGGTAATAAAATTACAATGTTTTATTTGCTTCAAACCTCTAATGAGAAACACTGTACTATTAGAATGTGAATAGATGCGACCTTAAGCGGTCATTTTGGTTGAAGACGAGTGTACATCAAATTTATTAAAAACATCAACTTTATGTTTAGTATTAACTAATAAAAACTTTAAATTAAATTTAGATGAAAAAAAAATGTTGATATATTATTTAAAAAGATATCAAAAATGAAAAGATGTGAAAACATGTGTTTTTAATGTTACCAGAAATTGCAATTTTAGTCGACAAGCTTATATTAGTAATAGAATAAAAAAAATATTTTGAAGGAGTTAAGAGTATAATAATTATTATAAGCTAAATTATAAATAGCATGGTCAGTAATAATATTTCTTCGATAAAAAAAATCTCACATTTGCAGAAGAAAAAACTTACCGTGTTGCTTATTGCCGTCATCCAATCACTGTAACAATAAAATAACATTTAAGTCCAATATTATTTTATATTTACGTAGAAATTTGATTTAAAACAATATTTTCTTATGTTAATCTTATAATATTTGTTAAATTTTAACAAAGATTAAATTAAAACATTAAATATTTTTTTTTAAATATAAACTTTAAACTATATTTAAAAATCGCATAGTTTTTTCAAAAAGTTTGTTTTTTAAGCATCGAGTTAAACTTTAAAAGAAAACGGTTATTATTGATAATCAACTAATCATTTCGTAGTTCTCTATACGTTAGTTTGTCAATTGCTAAATCAAGTAATGCAATTTTCCAAAAATGTTTTTAAAATTTTTAGGTTTTCAGTATAACTTAATCCTTGATGTAAAAGAACGACACATTAATTAAATGGGTTTAATTCTAATTATTTTGTTGTATTTGGACATAAATAATCTAGTTAGAATGATAAGCCAATTTCCATTTTAATGTTTTTTATATTTTTATATTTATAACAATGAATTGAATAGATGACATGGTGCATAGCCAACAAAATGTTGCCAAAAAACTGAATCTTTAGTTTTTTATTTGTGCCGTCTCTCCACATCGCGGATTCAGTTATATTGAAAACCTAAAACCGAAGTTTACTGTTCTAAGCTATAAACAAAAATGACTAAAAATCAATAATAAGTTTTAGCACAAAAACATTTTTAAAAGTAATTTAATTAAATTATTTAATTTAATGTTTAATGTACATTTGTCAACTTAACTTAAAATTTAAACATTATGTTTGTAAATGTAGATATGTTAATAGAGCAAATGTGTGAATGATATTCAACACAATTAGATGTTAAGTACAACAAATTTTATATTTGTAGTTGTTAGTACTGTGTTTATTTGACATTAATAAAAAAGTTTTTTTAAAACTTTTTTCTATATTTACTGTTGCTTTGGCATAAGTAAATTTAATGTTAAAAAACACACACAACAAAAATTCTACACTTTAAAGATATAGCACTTTACTTTTCATTTATAAATAATACCAAATTTTGAAGTTTGGCCAAATTAATGACCCCTTCTTTTGGGAGATTGAATGAAAGCAACTACTTCAGTAATTTGCGACGTTTCGTGTTCAGGATGAACACTTCATCAGGCTCGCTCACACTGGAGCCAAGTAATTTTTTTTTATGTAATTAAAATAAAAAATATATTAAAATTATATAAAAAAAAATTACTTGACTCAGTGTGAGCAAGCCTGATGAAGTGTTCATCCTGAACACGAAACGTCGCAAATTACTGAAGTAGTTGCTTTTATCCAACCTCCTAAAAGAAAGGCTCACTAATTTGGACAAACTTTAAAATTAATCGTTTACCAGAAGGCGAACCGTTCTTTAATAATACCAAACTAAATCATTTAGCATTTCATTAATATTCGTATAAAAGTAAAAAAGATACTTTACAATTTGGTATTACAGTACAGTGTTGCTACTTCTTTGTTTATTTGTTAGTAAATAAAATTTAATTTATCTTAGTTATAATAATCAAATTATTATTTGCAAAACAATTTCTCGGTAATTTATAGTAATTTTATTAACATTACATTTGTATTACAATGTAATTAATTTTAACTCACATAATTATTTACTTTTGCTACTTTATTTGACTGAAGTTAATCTAACATTCACTATGCAATTATGCAATTTTTTTTTCATTTTTTGACATCATCATTAAAAAACATCATTGAACATCAATAAAAAAAATTTAAACGTTTTACTAAGAAGCAAGTTGATTGATTTTTGAAAGAAGATTGAAATGAAAAGTTTTTTAAAGCAAAAATAAATTAAAAAAAAGTTTCAATTCTAAAACTAATAACAATTTTAGGTAAATATTATTATGAATCTTGCAGAGTCTGATAAAATTGACTATAAAAGATGTTAGGCACCAAAAATCAATCAAAATTTTGCAAGTTATAAAAATAATAAATATTTTACATAACCTATACGTAAAAACATTAAAAGATTGTCTAAAAAAATAGAATTATCTAAATGAAAATGACTATAGAGATGGAAACGTTGAAAGGTGATTTTATACATGTTGTCTTAGCATGTTGATATCAAGAAAAGGTTTGTTATAAGTAATCTAGCTTAGAGCAAAACTTACTAACCCAGTAACCTAATACCTTTTACCTTACATGAAATGAGATGGCAGGTTTCTGTTTTTATATTGTATGGGATAGTACCAAGATGCCAAATCAATTTCGGCAACCGTTTGGATCACCGCCAAAAAGCGTAAAAATTACCGGAATTTTTCACTTTTTTTATTATTATTTCAAAAGTGCATTAAAATGTCTACAATTTAGGACCAAATTAGTTACAATAAGCTTAAGAATGTCTGAGATATGGCTCATCAAAGTTTATCAGATTTTCCATCAATGCTGGTTTTAAGTTTTAAGCTATATAATTGGTTCAAGTTTTAAAAACAAGCATAAAACAAAATTTATTTATTACAATAAACATTTCTAGTTTTATTCAAAAACAATGTTTTTTTATAATAAAAATAATCTCTCGTAAAAGTTCATATTGTCAAGAGGAAGAGAGAGAAGAGAAAATATGAAGAAAAGGGAAAGCACGTTTCAACTTTATTTAAACTTCTTGGAAAGCTTATCTTCAGTTTTTGCGTTCATGTTTTTCTGTGCTTTTTTCAGACCAAATAATTTTGTTATCCGGAGAGCTTTAGTTCATAGCTATCTCACAGATCATCGAGGTCATCCATGTCAACGATGATATTTGGTCCATTCTTGCAGAACTGTCCACTGCATTGGTCAAATACAATAGAGCACTTCAAGCATGGTTTCCTGCAGTTACATGCGTTGCCACATATCTCCTTACAGTTGCAGGAGATTATCTGCATGAGGTGTGGAGCTACATCCCTCGACGTTATCCAAGGGAAAAACCGTATTCTGTTAGAACCTACCTTATTTAAGCGGATCGATATCTATACCAAGCCATCTCTGCACCCGGTAGTAGGTTTTAGGTGAGTGGAGCGTTACAGCGTTTTGGGTGCTAAACAGTCTAGCAAGGTTAAAGTTAGTCTTGATTGCAACCTTTGCAAAAAGCTAAGCTGATAAAGCAGATCATTAAAGTTTTTAATTGAGTACGTCCACCATAGAACGCAATAGAAATTTACTCTTCTGCATCGGCTACGTCGTCAGATATAATATGCTAGTTGAAAAAAACTGGTGTGGTCACCACACGACTTTCCTAAAAGGAATGATGAAGAAATGTATTTTTATAAGGTTATGTTGTCATAAAACCACTTTGAAGTAATATGTTTGTATTAAAAACAATTAGTAAATCGCCAATTAAACAGACTTTTGTGCAACCGGCTATTTATTTTTTCTAAAAAAAAATCGTCGCCAGCAGGATTCGAACTTAGATTATATAATGGAAATCTCTTTAAATTATAAATTAAATATCTAACAAACTGTTAATGTTAGAAAAAAAATTTTGAATAAATTGTTAGGAAGTATTGTCTCGATAAGAAACTATAAAAATAATTTGAATAATTTACATTCGTACAAAATTATATAAGAAAAACTGTTAAAAATGGCGGATATACCCACTTCCGGTTTCTTTATCAGACCCATCTTGATAAAACTGAGAGAATATGAAAAGCCAGCTCCATACCAAATTTCAAGTTACTAGGACTTTTGGTCCGAGAGTTATCGTGGGTACAACGTTACACACAGACACACACACACACACACACAGACACCCAAATTTTTTTTGTCAAAAATACGTTTTTTTGATTCAGGAGACCTTGAAACGTAAAATTCTTCAAAAAAAAATTTTCTGAAAAAAAAATTGCCATCGCTATACTTTCCTTATAGGAAAGTAAAAAACTAAACTAACTAAACCTAATTTTTTTAAATTACTGCAAGCAGCTTGGTTGTTCCCTGACTAATGAAACATAAAATAGAATTACATCCACTGAAAGCACGGAAAAAAAGAAGGAGATGACAGTAAAAAAATTGAGGTAGTTGAGTAAAAGATATCTGGCGTTTTGCTTTTCCACACTTCTGAAAGTAGATGTTACTGCAAGAGTTACCAGTAAATCTATGTGCTCATTTATTATGACCATTACTTCAAAATTAGAGCTATTTATAATAGTTGTAGTGACAATCAGCCCATCAGTTTCTATTTTGATCTTAAGTAAATAAACAAATTACACTTTTTTTATTAGATAAAGCTTTTCTTGTGAAATCTCTTTAAATGTAACCTCAGGAAAAGAATGTGACGAAATTCGGCAAATTCTTCGACGCTTTTTGTATTATTCTTTTCAGCTGTTGGGGGATACCCGTGAAACACTATTACTACGAGCGGACCATATCGTGTAACAAGATATTAAATATATCTGCTAGATATCAACTCAAATGAAGATGTTTTGGACCACACCACTTTGTGGAGTTCATGACCACCATTTACAACTACAAGTTTAGATATTCCTTCTGTCTGAACAATATCGACATGTATACAGTATAGCCCGTGAAACAGTGTAAAGAGGCCAATGATGCTGCGTGATTTTTCTTTTTAAACTTGACATTTTTGTAGTTGTTTTCTACAATTCTTAACATCGCTTTCTTGCCAATATGCCATGTGACAGTTGGCCCCTTCCGCTTCTACAATTCCACTGCGTAGAACATGATAACATACGTGTTAGAAAATAGAGGGTGACGAAGTAACTAGTCACACAGGTTTTTACATGCTGCTCAGTTGAGTGTGCATTAACATTGTAGAAATCTTCAATCTCAGCACATATATTCTGCAGATATATTATTTCAAGTGTCCATCGGGCAAGCACGGTGTTAGTTAGTCGTGTCTGTCTAATCACCTCGACCAGAACTTTTTAAAACGCCTAATGGTAAATAATTCGTTGATGGTAAATAACTGCTACTTACGGCAACTTATCTTGTTTTTTTAATTTTAACAAATCTTGCAAACAGATGCGCACACTTGGCATAAAAAAAGTAGCTTGTAGCATGGAAAAACAGCAGCATTTTTTGATTGTTGTTCAGATGCAAACTTCAATCTTCTATTTGGTCTACTTAAATGAATTAACATTAACAAATGTTTCATTAACTAAATTTAAACTTTATTGAACTATTTGAGAAATATTATTGATGGTTTGAATCTTGTATAACTTAACGCTTAAAAACTAGCATTCATGGAAGATTTGATGAACTTTGAAAAACCATATCTCGGGTATTCTTATGCCTATTAAAACCAATTATAGGAAGACCCCGCTTTTGATGACAAGGTTACTCTGCTCAACTGCCAATGAAATAGATTATTTTATTTGTAAAATTTAATAAAAGATAAAAAAACAAAATCTGTGAAACAATTTGACAGTGTTCAATAGGAGACAATTGGTAGGGGTACTAAATTTGGTGTAATGATTAATTAATTAAGTAATAATTAATTAAAAAGTAATACAAAAAGGATAATATTATTTTTCTAGTCAAAGTTACGCTATGGCTAGTCTAGCTTATATATATTTAAAGTAACTCAAAAAGCGATGATTTCGTATATTAGTAAGAGTAATAAATTTAAGGCAGTAGTGATAATAAATTAATAATAAAAAAGTAACAAAGTCTCCAAATATTCCAGGACGTTAAACAACGGTATGTCATGAATTGAAGGTTAAGAACAAATAAACATTTTGTTTAAAAATGTATAAAAAGGGTTAAAAATTTAAACTAAAAAAATCTATTTTACAATAAATATCTCTTCACTCCAACATTTGAAATTTAATACTTCTTTTTGTAATCGTATTAAACATTTTTTCATTTTAATCGTTGAGTTATTGTTTGTGTACAAATTTCATATGTTAGTTCTTAATATTGGTTTAGTTTATTTCTAATTTAAATTAATGTCTATCAATCTCATCAATTTCTTAACTGGAGTTTTATTTTTTGAGTTTTATTCAACTTTTTTTGTTGTCTTAAACATTTGATTGATGATTTACTAATTAATAGTTTTTTCCGTTATTACTAGTATAACTTATTTGATATTCTTTCTATTAGTTTCTTTTTATTAATTTGTATGTCTTATTCTGTATATTTGAATTCCTTATTATTCTTGGTTGCGTTTATATTTTCGACTTGTTGCAACTGCAATTCCAATTTATATTCCTTACGAATTATACACTATTTTTTCTACAAGTATATATTTAATTATTATTTAAAGACAAATACAAGTAAAACTTTTTACAAAAACAAACAACGCCAAAAATAAATAACCTAAATTTAAAAATTTGTTTTAGCAATAGGCTTATTTAGCATGCTGTCAGTTCGCTATCGAGGTGTTTTACAAAAGCCATTTTATTCTTTCAAAAACTAAATTTAAGTAATAAGTTGATTCAATAAATTATCAGGTCGTTTCCGTGATGCAATTGAATTTGACAGTACATTCTATGGTAACTAACAGTACGCTAAATTACTTTTTTAATTTATCATTTTTAGCTGTTTATCTCTATTTAGATAAATGGTGAGTATAATTTACGTAATTTAAATTCATGCAATCTTATAAGTCATGATCTAAATGATTTATTTCTTTAATTTGCGTTGATACATTAGTTTTATGTAACACTTATTATGAATGAGCTGAATCAGTGTGAAAAATATTAACATTATGTTTTGCAACCAATGTAGTCAAGTTTTTCTGACAAATACAATGTTGGTATTTAAACGTTTTTCTTAGAAAAATAATATTTCAACAAGCAAATAAGGTAAATTTGAAATGTTTAAAAACAGTTTGTAATTAATGATCAATTGATAATTAATTACAGAAGTGAGTGTAACGTTGATTAACTGTTTTTATTTATAATTACTTTAAAATATATAATTTTTTCAATATATAAAAAAGTGATGTGCGCAAACAATTGATTGTTTTTCTAATATTTATTTTGTGTTATTTATTATAATGTAAATACAAAGTGTTTATGCAATACGGAGTAAAACTACAAATATTCATCATGTCCGGAGGAAGCATCTTGATATCTTGCAACTATCGATGTATGCCAAAAGATAATCGGTTCCTTCTAAATAATTTTATTGTTTGACTGATTTAATTATTTAATGGACTAAACATGCAAATTTCAGTAATTATTGTAAAGTTTCTAATCACTTGATTAAAATTCCTTATAATCATAACGCTATTATAACATTGCAAAAATAAAAGTCCGATAAATTACTGTTTTATTCTAACAAAAAAAAACTCTGCAAGAAAACTTATAACAAGGTTTCAAACTAGATGCTTTGATTTATTCCAATTACCTTGAATTTAGTTTTTCTAAAATGTATTTACATGTAATTACAAAAAAGTCACTACTAAATACTAATGTTGGTAAGCATAGCCAAAAATATTTAATTTAGAAACCAAATATTTTTACTCCATACGTATTTTTAAAACTAATGCAATAGCATCTACACGACTAAATAATTTGGTTTTAAAATTTTATAATGGTAGTGTACGGAATATTTGTACATGTCTTTAAAATATATTTTCATAGTTTATTATCCTGTACGGTAACAGCTTTGACCTGTACGGAAATAACTTGTACGAAATGGAAATTGGTCTTATAAAATGCACAACGTTGCCTAATTGCAAATACACATACAATGTACTGTATTTTCTGTTTGTAGCAAAAATTAAAATTTATAAATTTTATTTTAATTCTTTAACTGTTTGAATGTACGCCTTTTTATTATTGTTTTTCAGATAATTCCATCCATTTTATTACTATTTTTTATTTATTGTTTATTTGTAAATTATTTTTCAGATTTGTCATAGCTTTTTGAATACAATATATTGTAGTGCTATATTTTTTATGTGCATTTGTACTTACGTTGCTTGTTATCCTTTAGATAAAATTGCAGTCGCCATTTGCTCTATTTTTTATACGCTTTGTTTTTTGTGTTTTTGAGTAGCAATGTTTAAGTTTATATTCTAGTTTGCTTGGCATTATTAGCTATTATTTATTGGATTGAAACTTGCTTTCTATGTTTTTTTTATAAAAGTTATATGAAATAGAACGATGTATTTTGTTTAGTAGATACTTCTTCTGTAAAACTATAGATTAATTTGTTTTTTAAGTTTTCTTGTTGCTCCTAAGAGTTTTTAATATTAAAAAAAAACTTGTAAACAGCTGCAATAAATTGTATAGCTTTAAATAAAAATTTTGAATAGTAAAACAAAAATTCTTAGATTTTGGAAAGCTTGAAGTATTGTTAATATAAATAATGAAAATACCATAACGTTTCTTTTTTGAATATAATAGTTTTTTTAATTATTTAACAAAAAATATCACAAAAATTCGAAGTTAAAAAATAAATAGTTAAACGAATAATTTAATAGTAGATTACATACCGATTGGGGAAAAGCTTCGTTACAGTGGAGGGCTAGGTTGGCCGGCCGAGAGCGAAGCTCGAGGTCGGCAATATGCCCGACAGTGGAATGAAGCTTTTTTCTGAAGCATGTATACTATTTTATTCACACTCAGTTAGTAACGTACAGTTTCCCGAACCTCTTAAAGGTTGGTAAGTGAGCGGTTTCCATGGTTAAAAAAAACGAGTATGTAATGAAACCTCGCGGTCAGTAAAGTACACTTTCGGAACCTGTAATTCGTGTGTGTTATGTTTTAACTAATTTGATAAAATGACAATCATAAATTAAATACGTATATGTCAATTGTGAAGTGTGCCTACTACGTTTTAATTTTTTACCGAAATAAACGATAATATTTTGGAAGTAGGTTTTCATTCATTTTTTATTAGTTTCATGTTATTTATTTTATTTAATGGCTGATTGTGAATAAAATTGTATACAAACCTTGGCAAAAGTGTTCCATTTGTCTCGAGAACTAGTTCACCTCGAGGCTATGCCTCTCGGTAAACTATAGTTCTCTCGACAGAAATGGAATATCCGCCTCTGTATGTAATCTACTATTATTTACTTATATACTAAATGCCTATCGTCAACACTCATTTATAGCAAAAAAAACACGTGTTCAATAACTTTAGTTTTAGAGCCCATACTGCAAATTGCTTGTCAGTATGCGCAGTATTGCAGTTGCAGTGTGCATTGATCATTCTATTTAAGTAGATAAAACTTAAACCAATTCGTAAAACTTAAATAAATGAAGTGCGTAAATGGGGTAATTAGAAATCCGTAGTATAACTGCTTAAAAGTTAAATGTAAATGACAAATGCTAAATAGGTCTGCATAAATCCACCTTTAACCTGTATAAAGTCATTGTGTATACTGTCAATTTATGGTCTGCCTTGCGCCATCTAACGCTCTCACGGTACACTGACGACGTAGTATGTAATGACATTTCTATGGTAACGACCTTCTATTACATACCATCTAATGTGATATGTAATAGATTCGAGTTTTTAATGATCCACTTCTCAAATTTTTCTTAGGTATTTATTTGTCATATTATAAACTGATTGTAAATAAAAAAATAGACCCCTCAAGACATTGTTTTGATAATTGTAAATAAACATTTGTTTTTATATTGTTTTAATATAATCAAATAAGGAAGTTATTAAAGAATTGGTTTTTTAAGAAATATTAAGCTACAGCTCTTATCCAAATTACACCTATTTTGTCCCTGATTGTTGTAGTACACTTTAGATCGCCGATTTTTTGTTTCCAAAGATATAGTATAGCATTTCAACAAATAACCAATATTTGACATTGTAATTTTCTTAAGTTATTCTCTTTTTATTTCTGTTGTTTGTGTATCACTTAACAATTTAATTATGCCGAAATCAAAAATTTTGCCGAATAAGAAGAGATAATCGCTGTAACCGTAATTTAAGGCAAAAACGATAAATATACATACTTACATTTACGAATAAATATATACAGGCTGTATCAAATTTCGTGTTAAGTACAGAAATATCGTTTATTATCAGAGATAGAGAGTTGGTTAAATGGACAAAAATGATCTTTAAGTTATGCCTCAATAAATTCAAAAAACAAAATTTACCCATTCTATAAAATTTCTGAAATATGGCTGAAAATAATAAAATTAGTGTTTTTGATTGTTGGCTTTAAAATTGTTATTTGGGAAGGTATTTAAAAACTGTAAAAACTTTCTTAACAGAAGTTTTTCTGCTCTTTCAGATGATGGCAATAAATTTTTGTTATCGTTATTACTTTAATTTATATCGATACCAACTTTTGTTTTTCATTTGGTAGCCATTTTTAAGTTTTATGCAATAAGATAGAGAAAAAAATCTTGATATCAAAAATGTATAACATGTTCATGAAAAAATCAAAAATAAATTCAACATTTAAAGAAAACCGTTCCGATAGAAAATTTATTAATAAGTGTCAATAATAACAATATACGTTTATAATTAATAATTAAACTACAATAAATAAATTGACGACCTTGATTTTCTAGACACACTACACATCTTCTTCAAACTTGTTCTGAAGCACGTCTAATGTGAATTCTCGGACAATTTCTACATGCACTAATAATTTGCTCTCTTAGCTGCTTAACAGAGTTTGAAGTTGCAGAATACACTTGATTTTTAACGTAACCCCAAAAGTAAAAATCTAGTGGTGTTAGAACCGCAGTCCAAAGTATGGTTCCATTTGTTCCTAACCATCTGTCTGGAAATTTTTGGTTTAAATAATTTTGGACAACTTGCGCATTGTGCGCAAGGGAACCGTCTTGTTGAAAATAAATTGATTTGAGTTGATTTAGGGGAATATTGTCTAGGAAATTTTTAAACTCGGTTTGTAAGAAAGTGAGATACATGTCACAATTTAAATGTTCTTCATTTATGATAAGGCCCATAATCATATTATTAAATATTCCACACCAAAATTTTAAACTAAACTAAACTTAAGGTCTATAATTCCTCCTTCATTTTTTCTGAACCGACTTAATAAATTTTCAATCAAAACGGTTTTCTTTAAATTGTAAACTTATTTTTATTTTTTTTATGAACATGTTATACATTTTTGAAATCAGGATTTTTTTCTATTTTATGACGTAAAAAACTTTAAAATGGCTACCCACTGATCTCTATAATAATATGGATAGCTGATACTGTAGTCTGATATTGACACCTTTAGAGAAATCATGAGCGCCACTCATTACAGAGACAAGAACTAAAATGTGGCGCTAACCTTACTTTTTTGTGACAGCTTAATTGTCAGTGTAATTGTGATAAATATTAATATTTATCTAAGATATTTTCTAAATACCTACCTATGTTTAAAAATATTTTGAAAATTGTTTGAGCGCATCAGTAGTAGCTTGTGCTTTGGATTCTTATTTCAATATGTATGTTATGTTCTTTAATTTTCTTGATTTCTTCACAAATTTGTCATGAATTGGATCGTTAAATCTACAAGTATGTTAAGCATGTGTGATTAACTCTTAAGCGAGTTAAAATGACTTTAACTGTGTTGTTTTTTGTATAATCTTATGGAAACTAATTAAAATTTGATTAGTCATTAAATTTCCAAAATTTTACAGTTTTATGCAATTCCGTAAATTGTTATGCAATTTTAACAAAATGAATATTAATAAATTTTTTTGAAAAATAGCGGTACTGTTAGTTGTCAAGTAAAATTCGTTTAACTTAGTTCTAATCTCAGTATTGTGTGGCGCTGTCTTGTACATAGTCAAATTCCATATTTAAATTTTTTTCTAATAAGTATCAGCTATCCATATTATTATAGAGATCAGTGTGGCTACCATATGAAAAACAACAGTTGGTATCGATATAAAGTAAAGTAATAACGATAAAAAAATGTATTCCCACTATTGCCAAATAACAATCTTAAAGCTAAAAATCAAAAACACTAATTTTATTATTTTCCGCCATATTTCAAAAATTGTCTAGAGGGGTAAATTTTGTTTGTTGAATGTATTTAGGCATAACTCAAAAATCATTTTTGTCTATTTAACCAACTTTCTATCTCTGATAATATACGAGATCCCTGTAAAGTAAATATTGGTCAGCACAATTGTTGCCTAAATCTAAAGAAAAATTTTTGAAAAACATTATGTTAACGCTAATTGATGAGTTTCTTTTTTTGGCCGTTTAAGTACTGTTTTATTTATTGTTATATTGACTAAAAAGATGGCAAAATAACATTGAAACAAAATTATTAATGACTGCTTTTAATAATTACTTATTACAATTCAGTGATGTGCTTGAGTTCGCAGATCAAGAAAACACTTATGTTAATACTGTTATGACAGAGACAGCAAAGCAGGTGCCAATATTTGTATGTGGTACTTAGTTAATTTATATTTAAAATAAGCGCACCTAATAGTAGGTACTTCATTAATTTAGTTTAATATAACAATTAAAAAAAAAACTTGGGGTGTATGTGCAATTAAAACAAACGTTTCAAGTAATAATTATATCAATTTATTACTAAGCTAAATTTGACCTTATGTATGAGAAGTATTTACCAAGTACTAAAAAAAATTAAAAAATTATAAACGGAAAAAAATGCAAGACAAAAATTATATTCAAAAAGTTTCTCAGTCTGGCTTTTTGTATGAAATTCAAAAAATTATAATTCCAATCTTCTCTTTTTTTTTTAATTTATAAAACATAACAAAGCTCATCAACTTCAATATTTCGAATATTATTAGTCATTGCACGTTTCAAGTTTTTGATATTGTGTTTTTCAAATGTCCGTAGAAATCAAAATTTAGTTGCGTAAGATCTGGAGATCGTAAAAGATATAACCCTTATTATTATTTTATTGTATTTTAAAATTATTGAATTTATTCAATGGCAGCTCGGGTAGTACAAACCGTTCCACTGTCTTGATGAAAGTACACAAATTAAAGTTTGTTCTCATCTAGCTGCTCGAAAAATAGATCCAAAATATTACGGTAACGTTCTGCATTTACAGTATTGTAAAAAAATATGAAACCAATTATCCTTCTTCTTTATATTGCAATCCATACACTAACTTTCACAACATGCAATGTTGTTTACGCAGAAATGTAGAGATTTTTGGTTACCAAAGTACAATAATTTGGTTATTTACATATTCACTTAAATGAAATCATGACGCGTCCGTAAAGAAAGTTAAATCCAACAGGTTATCGTTATTTTAAATCTTCATTAAACTATTCACAAAATTGTACACGCTGCAAGAAGTCAGGTGCACGTAATTCTTGATAAACAGTACCTTTGTACGGAGTCATCAAAAGGTTTTTTTTTAATGGTTTGTGGCAAGTTTCTTCTAATTATTTTAAAAATTGAATGCTTATAATTAAAAATAAAATTTAAAATGACTTTATACCAGATAAATTTACCACCGATTTATTAGGACTTTGTTTAATACGATTGCCAATATCTTCGACAACAGGTGCAGTGAGTATAGTAGAGATTCCTGTAAGTTTCCTCTTGCAAATACAATTCTTATTTAAAAATCGATTAATTAAAACTTGTTTGGAAAGCATCGTAAGTAAAGTTTCCTTCTAGAAAATATTCATTGAATTGATCGATGCAACTTCCATCGGGATTGCGAGTACCATTTCTCAATAGCAGTGATTTGTTCTGGAATAAACATTGTTAAATGTTATTATCAAATATTAAATTACAAAAATTAGGCCTCAAAATTACAGCTGTTATTCAGTACTTACCAACAGAAACACAAAAAGTGCTGAATAATTATGATTATAACTAACAGCTGTAGTAACACTACCAACCTAAAACAATGTTGATGCTCACTTGGAAAATGAGTTTTAATTAAGTCCCTGTAGATACTTAACAATATATAGTTGTAGTAAGTATAAATACAAATATTATTTGGTTGTACTGTGTAGGTTGTACCTACAATGCACTGGTGGTAAAACAGTAGATTTTTCTAAACGATTGTCTTATACAACTCTCATCTATGAAATAGCTTTGTCACGTACGTCTGGGCGGAGTTTGCACCTAGGTGCATGAGCCAAGCTTATTTCCGGCCGTCAACCAAAGCATGTAAAGAACAAAAGTATAGAATACATCAACTTATTTTGTAACAAACTGCGTTTATCCAAAATCTTAAAAAAAACAAAATCGTTTCTTCTAGTAAAGACAATCTAAACACAGAAAAACCTGCACTTAATTTAGAAACTTTAAAAGTTTTATCACAATGACTGTTGGTACAATTTTCTTAGAAAGCAGTTCGTGCTAAAGTAATAGAAGAAAATACTCTAAAACAACATGAGTTTCTTTTTTGGCACAAACTGCGAATAGATGATTTACGGCGTCTAATTTTAAAGAAATTTGTACAATGCAAAAGAATTTTACTTTTGAAATATAATTAAAACTATTTTAATATTAAACATTAAAATAGTGTATTTTTTTAATGTAACATGGTGTTATTTTATTAATATTATATTAATATTATTACATGTTTGGGTTTACCGATCAAAATAACGGAGGGTTTTAATAACATTTATGAAACTTAAACCTTAAGGTTTTTTTAAATAATTTGAAGTTACTTAAGAAGTATCTATGTTACTAAAGCAAAATTTACAGTGAAGTGTAACAATAGATTATATTTTATATCATAATTATATTAAACTTTACATCTTATACAGAGTGTTATAAAAGCTTTGATGAATTTAATTGCCTATCGTGTTTAATCAGTAAACAGTTGTTTATGTTGAAAAAATTATAATGATCATTTGTTTATTTGCGTTTAGCTAGCACACAATTTTTTAATTCAGTTAGAACTTTGTTGAAACACACGTAAAACAAAAACTTAAACAAATACATTTAGTGATTTTAAAACAAAGATAGCATGTTTTGGTAAAGCACAAGATTCCAGTTTTAGATTTATTTAAATAGCAAGTAGGTATCTAGTTAAAAAGTATAAATACAACGTTCTTAAAAATAATTCATTTTTGTGCAAACTTGGAACAGAGAATTTGTCTTATTTCATCAGAAAAATAGTTTTAAATTTATTAACAATTTGTAAACAAAAACCGTTTAAAAAACATTAACTGTGCGGGTTTATAACATGTTCTTTAATTTAAAATAATGCATTTATTTTTACACAATAATTGACTTAAAACCCTTTTTAAAAAATAAAAACTAATTTAAAAATCAAACCTTAGAATTTGAAATGGATAATATGTAAATTCTTCTTTCAGTCGGACCTGCATTTACATATAAATTAAACGTAGCGTAACGTAAGTATAATTATTGAATATCAAAAGAATATAAAGTTTCAAATTTTTGTATTAAGAATAAGAAATTTGAAGAAACTTTAATAAAAAGTCGATGTAATTATTTAATACAGTTGATTTAAGTGCTAGAATATTGTATTATTGAACTTTTTAATGTGTTGTGTATATTTGAAGACTTCTTCCAAAATTTATTTATTAACTTTAACGTTAATTAATTACACACAAGTTTTTTCGGTTTTATCCGAAATAACCAAAAGAATCTAAAATTGTTATAATATTATGCCAATAACAGTATTGACACTTAACAACACTACTCTAATTTCTAGCAATTTGTTTGTGATAATACATTCACTAAAATTTTGTTAAATAAAAGCTTTAATTCTAAAATTAATTTTGGGAACGGATAAAGAGAAAGAAAAAGCAAGTAGTTTTTTTTTAATATAATAAGGGGGGAACAGCTATCTCGGGTTGTCTCAGAGATAACGTATGGAAAAACAAATACATAAACTTAGAGATCAAGGCCGGCATATATAAGACCTGGGAGACCTATCATAACATATGCTGTAGAGACAAGCGCAGACAACTCTAGAACCAAACAAATACTTAGGAAGGCAGAGATGAAAACGCTAAGGAGCATGACAGGCGTCACGATAAGAGACCGAATTAGGAATTCTGCGATTCGCGAAAAATGTAAGGTCCCAGATATTGTCAGATAGTCAAGTCAACGACGAAGGGTATGGAACGACCATATCAATAGAATGGAGTAGTCACAAATTGTAAAAATTGCCATGGACGGTAAGGTGGATAGCAGGCATCCTCCAGGAAGACCTTGTAAGAGATGGAGAGAGGTATGGCAGTCAAATTCCCAGGACCCGCAGGATAAGCCACACACAAGCCAGTAGGCTTAACGTAAAAGGAAGAAGAAGAAGAAGTAAAAGAAGAGAACTAATCTATAAACTCACCAAAAAAACTAAGCAATGCATTGCTCTTTAAAAAATACTCAAAATATTGCCGTTAACAAATCTCTGTTATCTCACTGACATTTACCACTCTGAAAATGCAAGCTGCAATGTTTTGCGAAACCTCAGTTTGTTTGGGTTCACAAACGACAAAACCAAGTTCTACTTCTTGTTTTGACTCTCAAGGACTAAGACCAAGCCTAAAAAGTCTGGGTGTTTTACTACGACGCGGTCTAACCCGAAAGTCGCTTATAATCATAAACAAAATAATCGCGAAAGTTTAAGATTTTATAAAACGACGATGCAGTTTTTTGACATCACTCGACAACTTTTGTTTTTTTTTAAATAAAATCTAAAATAAGATGCATACACATTGCAAATTGATTAGGATTAGTTTTTTTTAGAGCGATGTGTTGTGACTTAATTTTTACTTCTTCAGGCTACTATAATTTATTTCAGTAGGTACTCAACAATTAATCAAAACAGATTTACATAAGATATCAAATTATAGATAAAAAACATACAGATGTGAAGGTAAACTTGTTATTGTTATATTGTATCAGACAATATACTAAAAAACGAAAAATACTCGGAAATTCACCTTATACAAATCTACCTAGTTGAGTTTGCATAACATGTTTATTTAGAAAAATAGTATGTAGTTATTACTCTTTCAGAAGAAGAAGAAGCAATTAAACTTAACACAGCGGAGTTTTAAAATCGCGCATAGAAGTGCACGCATGAAATTTTACAATTTACCACCGTTTTAATTTATTTATTAAAATATGTTTTTTAAGTGATTAAATCAAAACAATTAATAGTATTATTGGAACCAAAAAAGAAGAGCTTTACGTCGTCGATGTAAAAATTTATTAACGACGATTAAACTATTTTACTGTAATTTATGTATATGATTCAAACAAAGACAGGAACACGTTTGACTGTGCTTATAAGTAAAGGCTTGCGTTAAACATAATTGTGTGCGATAGAAATAGAGGTTCGTATATAAATGATGTTTGTATTACACCCCACAATAAATTTGATCAACGTATTAACTTTGTATTATTTATTGGAAACTACCTTACCGGCTGAAATTTATAACCTCTGTAACTTGTTTATGAGATTGTTATTATTTATTTCTGTTGTATTTTTGTCAGTTCTTTTTAGAACTTTTGTGTAGTTTAATAAGTATTAAAATGTCTGTTAGTGGTAAAGTTTTACGTTCTCAATCTCAACAATTTGTGTTCAGTTTCAAATCATTGTCTTCTGTGCAACAGGTAAGGCTTAAGTCTTAAATTGTGTTTGAATTAACCATTTATTTCCTACAATGTGTAGCTAATGCTTTGGGGATTTCTGTTTTTACTGTTAAACGAATCAAGGCAAGAAGTACACTTAATCTGGTACTATCGGGTCCTGGTAAAAAAAGACCACGAAATAAAACGAAATACAGAAAATATACCTGATACTTCAAAAATGATTGTAAGAAATACATTGTACAATATGTATTCTCAAAGTAAGTCAGTGTTTAAAAAAAAATTTTGATTATTCAAACTTTCTCGTATTACAGAAAAAAATGTTACAATTAAAACTTTAAATGCTGAAGGTCGAGACAATCATATTCTGTTGAGTGATAACAGTTTGAATCGTACACTACATGGAATGGTCTTTAAGTTTAAGAAGTTAACTAATCGTAGAGCTTTAGTTGAAAAAACTAGCGTAGCACAACTTCGCCTATAGTTTCTAAAGGACTACATAAATTGTTTAAAATCACGATCACACCTCGAAGTTGTTCTTATGGATGAAACTTGGATTTATTCAAAAGGAAATCCTGAAAAATCATAGCAAGATAATAACATACAAAGTGTAAAAAACCTGAGGGATATAAATAATGCTTCATTAGTATTTGCTTCTAACTGGCAAAAAAAAAGATTATCACAGTGAAATAAATGCCGAATTATTTAAAAATGGTTTGTTGAACATTTATTGCGTAATTTAAAAAAAGCGATTGTTAATTTTTGTTGACAATGTTCCATATCATTATTGAAACATTAATTGAAAAATTTGTAACATCAGTCTGGAAGAAGAGTGATATTGCTGCTTGGCTTAAAAATCATAATATAAAATATGATTAAACATTATTTAAAGCAGAATTACTTACATTAACAAAAAACGCTCAGAAAGAAAAACGATATGAAGTAGACAAAAAATTCGAAGAAATGGTCATGTGATATTGAGGTTACCACCATAGCATTGTAAATTTAACGCAATAAAATTAATATGGGCACATGCTAAGAGCTACTTTAATAAGCACATAGGAAGAGAAGGGTATAAAGATCAAAATGTGTTGGCAATGTAAGCAGAAACTGTTCCGATGAACTTTGTGCAAGCTGTATTCGTCATACAGAAACCGTTATTACAAATTGGTATGAACGTGAAAAAGTTTTTGATATCACAGTGAATGAACTGATTATACAAGTTAATTGTGATTTGTGTCAAATAAGCTTTGGGAAAAAATTGTTTGATCGCTAAAATTGCAACGACATAGTTGCATTTAAAAAATGTAATTTTGTTCCTTTCAATAAAATATAATTGAAGTTATGCTTTTTTTTTATTGTAACAGGTAAAACAAAATACTTCGTAAGATAACATCGTGTTAAAGTTTTGCAATGGTGTGTTTTGTATATAATCCTATATCCATAATAATTTTGTTGAATTGAAATTAAAACGATATTTTGTTGGTCTAAAATTCAATATTATCAAACGTTTCCAAAAGTACTTAGATAGGTAGACTGTGACTGCTCATTGCACTGTACGAATTTGATTGTCATTATTGCAACGCTTGATTTGATTGTTTTTTATATTAAATCATACCCATGATTGTTATGACGTAGAACTTTTCTTTCGTGATTACAAGATTATATTAAAACACAAGTTACAAAATAAACACGCTTCGATCACCAGACCGGATTTTATACGCGCGCAGCGGCGAGTTTAGGAATAAGTAGAGTGATTGAAACGTATTCTATGACGCGTGTTTTTATACTATTTTCTCTATTTTGATTCAATTTTAATATTTTTAGTATGATTTTAATTTTCAAACAACATTCGGAAACTATAGTATTTTATTGAATTGGCAACACTTACACTTTGACATATTGAAATTTATGTATGTTAATCTAAAATTTCATATAAAATGATCTCTTTATACCTTTATAAGTATATCACTTTGGATCAATAGGACGCCTCTATTTTATCTTATAAAGTTACAATAATTTTGATTTCTTTTCAATGTAACGTCAACTTACGATGCAGAGAAACCAACTTTGAAAAAACTAACAATACTAAAATTCGTGTAAGAATTTGCAAATTGTTACACAGATTTTAGTGTAAGAATTGCTAATTCCTATGTCAAAACAGCTAAACAAATTAGTAGCCTAAAAAACATTAAACGCCGCTTGTTAAATGACAATTTGACAGGCGCTAGAAACAACTTTTAATAAAATAAAATAAAATTTTGAAACACCCGACATAAGTTATTTTAACACAATGTCACATAAATCATCATTTTTATAACAAATAATATAAATTATATGTAACACATATACTGTATATACATCACAGTGATGTCAAATTGTTACATCAAATTTATGTCACAATTAAGGTAACATGTTCTGGACAATTTCATACAAAAGTGATGTAAATGTTACATCTACGTTACCTAAAAGTAAAACTGGTATATTATATTCACATAATTGTGATATAAAAATGTTTAGTGGGACGTGAATAAATCTTGTATTGCTGTAACCATAAAATGTTTATTGTGTATTTTTTATTATCAAATCAATATTTAGGTAATTAAGTATATATAACTATGAATTTGCGTTTATTTATAAATCTTTTTATTACACCTACGTACAAGCATGGATCACATCTGGTTCGGTATACTAGACGACGCATTGCTCCTTCAGTTTAGTTCAAAGTTATAAGGATACTTATGCTATCAGTTAGGTAGTTATATATATTGTGGCAGTTAGTTGTAACCCGTGCGAGGTACGTGTTCCAAGGCCATAAACTACTTTTGCAAAAAGAGCAAGAAAAAGAAACCAAGCCAAGCCTGGTATCCACAAACATTAAGCCAAATCAAGTTTTTATTCTGTAATTTATTATACTTCCATTAAAGTCTTCTTCTATAATTGCTTCCTGCTTGTTGAAAAGCTACTAGAATTTTTGTATCATGTATCCGTTTTATCAGTAGTAGCACAAATGTAACTACATCAATTTTTGATTTCTAAAATAATAAGGTTTTGCTTTTCTTTATAATTATATAAATTACTTTAAATAGGAAAGCCCATGTCTGTAAAAACGTAAAATCCTCCATAAATGATAAAAATTTATTAAAGTGTTTTATATTCTACATTGCCAGTTTCAGCAACTATAGATCTTTAACAGCATTTTGTACTTAAAAAATCAAAATTTGTTGCTTGGTTCTTCTAAATAAATCAAACTAAAACGTATTGGTTTATTAATTATTTTTTTAGGTCTATTTTCATATAAACTAAATGGCGAAAAACTATTTTTAGTGTCCGAATTATGTTAGTGTCTTTAATTAAAAATTTTCTGTTTCGTTCAACAAGTGAGTTATTGAAAATATGTAAAAATTTAAAGATTTGTGGTGGTAAACAATTGTCCAATCAGAATTAAAGAATTCTAACAGGTACCTTTCATACCAAAAGTTTTAATATGTACTCATGTTTATGTTTATAAATTATTAGTGTTATATTTAACTTTTATTCATCTTTATTAAATGGTTTTCGTAAAGCGGCAAGTACAGAATACTTATTCTATATAACTGCAATCTTACATAACTTAATAACAAAGTTTGTTTTTGTTTAGAACAATTTAAATTAGTGTAGTCTTTGCCTTTATTTTTTTAATACATCAACGTCAATCATAATTCAATTTGAATAATAATGATTAGTTTACAAAATATTAGTTAATTCTAACTTTTTGTTTTTTTAGTTCAAATGAAGCAACATTTACACTTGTCGTAGAGTTCTTCGACAAGCAATAATAATCTACTGTGTGACTGTTTCCTTTAGGCAAAGCTACCGAATTAGTTGCTTATGCAACCAGAGAGACAACGAAGTTTATAAAACAAATAAGGTAAGTTAGTATACAGTGCATTTTTTAAAGGTGTCCGTAGGGATATACATGTTTATATTTTAACCCTATGTATCTATGTGGGTTTGATACAACTTTTTATTTAAAAAAATAGAATAGAATTTTTTCTACATAATGGACATTTTGCAAACAGCACATTTGTTCTTATTGAATTTATTGTAGGATTTAAAGTTTAAATAATTATATGAAAAATGAGTGCGTGAGAATCAGTTCATCTTTGAAATTTGCAAAACGTTGTAAACGTGTCTTTAATGAAATAGATGATATATCTCAGTGGTTTTCTACGTTAAGTTTCAAGAGTGGTTACTAGCATCTAGAATTGGAACTTAAGGACTCAAAAAACAGCTTTTACGATTGGAACTGGTTTGTGTACGTTTACTGTGATGCTTTTAGACCTGCATAACGTTCCTGCAACATTCAGGCGTTTGATGGAGATCATCTTGCAAGGACTGTTTTGGATGATGTGCGTGGTTTAACTAGACGACGTAACTGTAAAGGAAGTGTTCTAACGACTATGTGTGGCCAATATAAAACTGAGCTCAAAGAAGTGCTATGTATTTAAGAAGGAAATGCAACACTTTAAACATTTTGTATCTAGAGACGCAGACAAAATCCGAGCACTGCAAGCATAGTTAAGACTAATCGATAAACATTAGGTTCAAAATTTCCTTAAGTTGTGTATCTATTATAGACGATTTGTACCCGAATTTGTCAATATTGCCAAGCTTCTGAAAAAGTTGACTAAAGAAAGAACAGAATTTAGATAGGACAAATGACAAGATAAATCAAAAGATTGCAAGAATATAACTATGACACAAAATACCGTTCCGAAAACAGTCACCGGACCTCTTATGCTTTATCCAGTAAATCATCTCCG
The DNA here is from genome assembly GCA_035610365.1 of Aquatica leii. Taxonomy (NCBI): domain Eukaryota; kingdom Metazoa; phylum Arthropoda; class Insecta; order Coleoptera; family Lampyridae; genus Aquatica; species Aquatica leii. The sequence goes on from CM069432.1 coordinate 109,937,377, forward strand.
GCAGACTGTATCTATTGTTTGCGAATTAAAAAAAAATAAATATTTTCAACTCTTTGATAGTGGAAGACGGTCTTCTTAAACAATCTCTAAAAAGTGTCAAAAGTTGCATCTTTCTTACATTATCTTTGGCGTTGCTAAAGAATAATTGCTTTAAAATAAATGTAAACCACTTAACTAATTTTACACGTAGGTAGCATTACGTTTAGATATTTTGGTGTCGATAGAAGAATGAGTATTTGAAAATTTTGTTACTTAGAATAAAATAGAAATCTTTGATATCTTAATGGTCCTAACAAATGAAAAAATTGTCTTAGACAATCAAGTAAGTTAATTTGTTAATTAATAAGTTATCTTGAAAAATAAAAATATAACAAAACTTAAACTCTAACAAACGTAAACGTGTCACGTAATCCAAAGTGTTATATAAATCTAAGGAAGAAAGAGAAAAACAACTTCACAAAGCTTAACAAAAAAAGCAGTTACAAAACTGTATCTTTTGCTGATTATAAGGGATCAAGAAGAAGATAAACTTTATTTTAAAATATTATTATATTTACGTTTGTATTATTTTTATTGTATATTTACATCATCATACTTATTTAATTACTGTATTTGTTTAAATCGGTTAGAATTTTATCTGAAAATCCAAGTCCTTTTAAAGTGAAGCAATGTTTATCTTATTAACCTTCTCTTTTTAACGTTTTGTTTAAAGCGGTGGAATATTTATTCTTTATTTCCAATGCTACAAGAGACACATACAACGTGGAATACACGTTTTTCAACATACTGGCATATAAAAGTGCAATGCAAAAAATTCTGAACTCGTAAAGTTGTAAGAGAAAAACGAAAAACAATTTATGAGTCACTCAAAATTAGCAGGTTAATGTATAAAAATAAATCTGAGAAAATAGGATTGTGCGCGTTTGCGCAAAAATTGTTATAAGTAACAAGAACAAACACGCACGTCAGACACACGTCTAAATCAGTTACATTAGTTACAACTAATCAATGTGGTTACTCAAACAATGGTAAACAGTGTTATGTTTTGAAGAGCACTCTCAAGCGTAAAGTTAAAAACAGAAAGGCATAAAAACCATAAAATGATTAGATAGTAGAAAGCTTACATTTCCATCGTAGTTAATGAAAAAATTGAGGAGCGTTTTTTCAAAATAGCACAAGTCCATATCAGATGCTATATGAGCTTTTAATGAGTTTCTGTTGTACATTCTAAATTTAACGCATTTTTGATGTCAGATCTATTCAAAACTGCACACATTTTAGGAAGAACCTGAAGTGAAAAGGTTCGTTCAAAGTAATCAATTTCATCCTGTAATCGATGCATATAGCTGACTTATTGAGTAGGTCTTATTTAAAAGAGGTTGTTTACAGTGTGGAAAATTATTTGAATATTAGCCATTCAAAAAGAAAATTATTTTAAAAAGAAATTGGCAACGACGAAGATTTAAGAAGATTTCAAACAAGGTTGCCATTGCAAAGTAAAATGGTTCCCAATTCTTTGAAAGTTTATTGGTCATATTAAACCAATATACAGTTTCTTAATAATATACAATTTTTAAACAATAGTCTAATTGTTTCAGAATCCTTAGTACCGGATATGCTTGAGGCATCAGTAAAACACTTTCATTGGCTAAATCTATAGTCTTTACTGGCTCAATATGAATAAAGACATTGAGTCAATGGTACTCAAATGTAAAATTTGTGAGAAATATCAAGCAAAAAATTGTAAAGAACCTATGATACCGCATAAAATTCTACAAGAGCCGTTTAAAAAACTTGCGGTTGGTTTATTTGATTTTGGCCGCAAAAATTATTTATTAGTTCGCGATTATTACTCCAAATGGTTTGAAATAATAAAAATAACTGACAAAACATCTAAAACTACAAATAATAGTTTTTAATTAATCATGTGGTGCGAAATAAAATAATTGCTGACAATTCCTGGGAGCGTTACCAATTTTCAAAATACTGGAATTTTCAAATTACTACAAGTAGTCCTTATTATCTTAAATCTAATGGTTTAGAAGAGAAAGCAGTAGGTATAGCAAAAAATATGTTAGGAAAATATGAATATCTTTCTATTGCTTTGTTATATTATAGAAATACACCTATCGTTGGTATAGGATTATCTCCTGTAGCACTAGCATTTAATAGAAATGTAAAAACAAATATACTTTAGAAAGTAATTTGTATCACAACAAATACAACCATAAGTTTCTAAAAATAAAATAGACGTTAAGCGAATAATAGATAAAGCTTATTATGATAGAAATGCAAATGATTGTAAGGATTTAAAGGATGGTGATGATCTAGTTTTAAGAAAAGATAAAATTTGTGTGCCCGCGATAGTAGAACAAAAAATAACTGATTATTGATAAATAATTGATATAAACAAACGCACAGAAAAATATTAAATATATTTAACAAAAACAAGATGCTCTTTGTTAATAAATTTATAAAAAGATAAGAATTTACCAAGTTAGTAACAAACTATTAAATAATATAAACCATAGTAAATTGTCAACATATGTACAAATTACTACATGTATGTAGTAATAATTAGTTATAAATATAGAACTGCAATTTAAATTTATTCTATAAAAAATAAAAATATAAGAGATTAAATTTGTTTTATTATCATAGATTAGTGTTGAGCATGGTAACTTACTTTACTTCAGCAGGAGATTGTGCCATTAACCAGTAAACTTCGTGCGGACATCTACACCCAACAACAAGAAGTTGACCTATATGGCAAGTACGTGGTATTCGAGGTGATCTAGGCACTTGTCTAGTCCATTCTCCAACTGCTAAAAGGTCGGGTGCTTCTCTTATTCGTACACGACCTCTCGGCCTACTTAACCCTTTGTCTGCGTAAAAAGCTATAGTTGAATCTTCATATAAAACTACCCATTCCTCACTCCATCTTTTACAAAAGAAACCCCCTGTAATAAGAAACATATGTTACATTACTCAGCATACATTAAAAATACGTTACACATTTTTTACGTTTAATTGTAATTATAAATTGAATAACGTATTCTTTGTTAAAATTATGCTATATGTACTGTATATAAAATAAATTACTCTTACAAAAACAAACATAGCAGCATTTAGAATATGAAAATATATATTTGCATAGAAATTTCTGTAAAAACTGTAACTGTCAGTTAAATTGTGTAAAAAACACATAAAAAATGTAATTAGAATAAAAATTGTTATTTTAACGAAAAAACAACAAATACAATTTTGTAAATTTGTAGTTATGTATTAATACTCCTACTCATTTTTCTATTTATAATATTCTCAATTATGTATAATGCATTTCTGTTATAACAAAATTTGACATCAACTTTCTTGTTTTAAATATAATGTTACAGTTTTTATTGGATTTTTGAATTCTACGCTTAACTGTATGTTAATTTCTGTAATAGTTAATAATAGTTATTAATTGTGGTTGTCAAAAAAAAAGTAAAGTAATACTTTCAGTGTTATTACTTATTAGCAAAATCACATTTGGATTATTTATTTACATTTATTATCCGGTCGCAGTTTCTTTAATCTGATTCTAATTTAAGGGCAACTAGTTGTTTTCTATTTATGTAAAATACTATATAACTGTTGATGAGTATTTATAATTAACTCTACTGTTGCTACAACTTACAAAACTTTATCGTAACGTGTAACTTGATTGTTATTATTTTAAAACAAACAACTATAGTGTATTGAAACGCATCGAAGGTTCAAAATAATTCATAGCAAGTACAGAAAAGGATATAATGTTTTAGTAGCATATATCATAAGAACATAAAAGGTAATCGCTGAAAGTTGCAAGTTAGTCATAAATCGTAAGAAGAATTTGTTGGTCTAAATAAGTTTACAAATATCTAGTAATAGTCATATATGAATGTTTAGTGTTAGTTGTATTAAAAACTAGTTACATTTATAATAACCGTAAATAAAATTACGTGTAAATAGTTAGTTAAAAATAAACTAGTTTTAAAATCCGTTACAATTGATATCAGAAATGGAATAATTTTAAAGTTCGTTAATTTAATATCCTGTAAACTAATAAGTGGCCAGTAAGTGTTTTGCATCTTGTATAATAACTGAAAAATAAGTTTAACATTATTAAACAAATTCTTCTAAAAATGAAGAATATTAAATTTCTTTTTCTTAAGATTGTTAGCGGTTAATTTGCGTATCTGTAAGCTTACGTAACATACGTTTGAGGTAGATTTATATAGCTTTGTAATTAATGAACTATTTAACTAAAAATATTTACATACACATACCGACAGAAAAGCTTTATTACAGCAGAGGGTTAGGTTAAGCAGCCGAAGGCAAAGCTCGAAATCAGAAATATGCTCGACAATAAAAAAAGCCTTTCCCCAAGGTATGTATATTATTTTATTCACACTCAGTTAGTAACGTACAGTTTTGTGAATAAAATTGTATACAAACCTTGGCAAAAGTGTTCCATTTGTCTCGAGAACTAGTTCACCTCGAGGCTATGCCTCTCGGTAAACTATAGTTCTCTCGACAGAAATGGAATACTTTCCGCCTCGGTATGTAATCTACTATTACTTACGATCAATCAAATTACAAAAAATATTCGAGTTGGAAATTGATAATTCTGAAATTGTTTTTAATCTAACTGGTAGGGAAAACAAACGCGTTTTGTGTTTGTTTTACATTTTATTCTTTATAGTTATCATTTGGGTCTCAATGTCTTATGGTAAATTTGAACGCACTCCTCCAAAACGAAAGAACGTTGTAAGAAAGGTAGCAAATGACTTACTACCCACAAAAAGTTGAGGTGTTACGAAAATTATTAACATTTTTGCCTTACTGAAAGGGTTAAAAACATAAGTTCTGAAAAAGTGCTCGTTGCATATTTCAGTCAATTGGTTGAAACAAAAAAGGCTTTAACTATATGGGCTTACATATTGAATGATTCCTGCAAAACTAAACATTAAGAACTGCAATAATATATTAAAAAATTAAATCTTAATAGCATGTCTTAAAAAACAGAATCTTGGCTACAAACCGAAGAAATCCATCGTTTTTAATTCTTCAAATTGACACATTTAAAAAAAAATTTTCACTAGAGTTGCTGCCTCACAATGTAAAAAATTTACTTTTTACTTCACCCTCTACTTCTCATTATAATATAATTTTAAATTTTGTAGACTGCTTTAATAACCAGGATTTCTGGTGCTTGTCGCACAGACAAATTATATCAAATAAAAATAGACAACGTACAATATTTAAAGAATAAAATTAGTATAATAACTTTTAATACAAAGACTAACCATTCTCAAGATCATTTGTTATAACCGATGTACAATGGATTAAAGTAGTGACTCAATATATAAATCTTGGAAAACATGTTGAAGACGCAAAATTCTTTCAGTTGAGATTCAGAAAAATTACAAAAGCGTTTTATGAATACAATACCGTTGCTCAGTTTTTCAAAAAAATTGCAACGTTTTTTGGGACTGAATAATGGTGATAGTATTACTGGCCATTGCTTCAGGCGAATTTTTGCTACTTTATTGACAAATAATTCAATCTAACTGCTAAATAAATATATCATAACAAATGCTAACACATAATAACTAGCACGTAATAAAAAAATACGCTTTAGTTCTATAAAAACATGTAATTTGTCACATTAGCTTTGTTAGTCAATTGCGTCGAACAACCATGGAAACAAATAAGTAGACGTTATTCTCTTTGTCATAAGAATTAGCAATTGGTATCTCTACAGCGTAAGTTGACGTTACATAAAAAAAAAGTCAAAACTATTGTAACTTAACAATTGAAATTCAAATGTTGATGCCAAGATAAAATAAAGAGGTCTTATTAATTCAAACTTATTTACTTATAAAGGTTTAAAGAGATCATTTATTATGAGATTTTAGATTAACATATAAATTTCAATATGTCAAAGCGTAACTGTTGCCAATTCAATAAAATACAAAAGTTTTGCAATGTTATTTTAAAATTAAAACTATACAAAAAATATTAAAATTGAATCAATATAGAGAAAATAGTATAAAACACGCGTCATAGAAAACATTTCAATCACTCTACTGTTTCGGTCTCGTGATTGAAGCGAGTATATTTTGTAACTTGTGTTTTAATATACTATTCTGATAAATTAAATGAATAAATTTTACATTATTCGTTTTTATTTTTATGTGTGTTTGTAAAAAAAGTATAGTACACAACTGGAGTTGTAACCTAATTACATGCCTGTAAAATTACCAGCAGTTTTTTTACTAGCAAATAATAAGCTTTTTACAACTCTCGTTATGTAATATACTATTCTCCACGACTATTATCAAATATTATTTTTGTAAAATCATTTTTAATAACAGAATGTAAACATTCATTCATTCACAAATTTACAAAAACATTTATTACACTCTTTTTTAATTTCAATAATTGAACAAACGGTATAATCATATATTTGTTAATACATTGTAATAAAAATAATGCTTTTGTTCAAGTGACAATATAAGCTCAAACTTGCCTAAATTTTATCTCACAATCAACTCATACCTTCCGGTCGTGGAGAAAATATGGTCGGATACTCGGTTGGAATGAAAATTCGATACTCGTGGTTCCTCACGCTCACTTAAGCTCGCGCTCGGAACTTCCCACTCGTATTTTTTTGTATTCCAACTTTGTTACGGAATTTACTATTCTATGGTAACGACCTAAAAAAACATATTTTGTTTGCTATATTTACAAAACTGTCCAACAGGGGTTTTATTTAATGCTATTTTAAGAATTTAAATCGTTAGTTAAACAAATTGGTGCGACTCATCTGTCGCTTAGGTTATAATAACAGATTTCTCAACCTAAAATCTATAAAGTTTTTACGCTAAGCCATGTCAGTCAGTCTTGTAATATGTACTATATGCGTCAGATAGTTGAGAGACGGTTTGTTATTTCTAATGCAGAAGAAAACAAAAAAATGTACAAGTTTTTAATAGTTTCTTGTAAAACAAACAATCAAATTATAACGTTTCAGTAATGATACAAACGAGTCACGGTATTGGTTCCATTATGCTCCTTAAAGTGCAGACCTTACATTCTCATTTATGCTTTTGTCCAGTTAATATATGCAACGTTATTGATAAGCACGGGTTGCGTTTTTACTAAGACACTTTCAAAATAGAGAAGCAATAGCAGAGCAAATACAGTTTGTAATAGTAGTAACCTTTTTATTTAAATCTAATTCAGATTAGGGTTAACTTGCTATTTATCATTTATTAGATGTTATTATGTTTTCTATTAAGATTGGTGTACGTCAATTTATGGCAAAACCAAAAGTAGAAATTTGTTAGTCAGCGTTATTAGAAGAAAATTTATTTTGGTTCTATTTATAAATTATCAATTCTACACAAGATCAAAAATATTTGCGATTAAAAGTTTTAATTTTAATGAAAGTTGTGATAACAATAACGTTGTAAACTTGTATACAAAAATAATATTTACCGCAACGTCAGCATGTAGATGACATTTGTCAGAATGCGCAGAATATTGATTGCGGTTTTGTTACTGTTCGTGAATATAAAACGTCTACTTTCACGTGTTTCAACGTTGTTATAAGTATTATACGTACCAAGATTTAGCTCAGGTTTCATATTGTCAAATATTTTGGTTTAAACTTCGTTTTTTTGGGAACTGTAATTAGTAATTTAAAGAAAATTAATAAGGAAGTTTCTATAACTTAATATTTCAATGTTTTGACAGAAGTGATTTTTTCATTGTCATTTGATCTGTGGCTCTTCAAAAATTACAAAAATAATCAAAACTACTAACGGATTCGTTTTATACGTTTAAATTCTAATTTTAAGACCCAGTAGTACAAAAAAAGTTAAAGCTGGAGATTAAGTAAACTTATCAGTTTATAAAATAAACTAAGTTAAGAAATGGTAGGAGTTGTTTAAACGCAATAAAAGTTTGGTTATACTAAGTCAAGTTTTAGTTTATTAAGTAATGTTGACTGCATTAAAAACTTAACCATTGCTTATTTCATAACTTAAGAGCCACTTGCATAAACAGGATATAAACTTCAGTTAACTGAACTTGGTTTAATTTCAAAATACTGACATATTATTCGTTGCAGTTTTTGTGCTAACCAATAGGATGTCAATATTTTAAAGTTAAACCAAGTTCAGTTGACTAAAGTTTAAACCCTGTTTATGCAAGTGGCCCATAGAGTTTTATAATTTGAAGTAGTTGCAAATCAGCTGTTTACTGTAATCATTTCACGTGGTGTGTATACTTGTAATATTAAAAACGTATTAATCGATAAAATCTTTTAGACAAATTTTGTAGATTTTTACGATTATGGAAAATTTTAAAAAAGTGTACCAAACGCAAACACTTGAATAACAAAGTGATTTTTTATAAAGCGGTTAGTAGTTTTAGTGAATCTGGGGGTTTAAATAGACAATGTTGTTAACTGACACCTTTGTTTTGCAGTTGACAAGTAATGAAGATAATTAACGACATGATTACGTTAACAATGATTTATGCAACGCGGTAAGATGGTTGTAAATTTTAACAAACTTGTATTTATTTAATTTATTAAGGTACTGGCAATAAATAAAATAAAGAGACCACTTGTACCTTTACAGAAGTTTAATCGTTCGCACTTGTTGCTATACCTAGGTCCGGTTGCATAAAACATTGTTATTTTTGACGATGTAGTTAACTACGTGATTATGTCAAGTATTGTCATTGGTCTTCAAGTACACGATCATTTGTTTTACTGACAATATAGTTATGTTTTTAAATATTTGACAACGTCGTCAGCTAACAAAATAGTCAACTTTGCTTTATACAACCGGGCACTAGCTAATCAGCCTTAATCAAGGATGTTTACTTCTATATCTTCTATAGTATACTGGATAGCTAACTAATTAATTATAAGTGAAGCCAAAGTCGGAGATTTACAGAATAGACAAAATATTTTTATGCGATTGGTTAACGACGCGACGTTACAATAACATATAATAATGTAGGTATCTTGTGAACTACTATTAAAGCAAACTAAATATATAAAATTAATACTTTTACTTAATGCTGGTTTCTAAGATACCCACAAAATGATCTTCGTTATATGTCGCTACCACAATTACATTTAAACTGACATAACACTTTGGTTACCTTACAAAAGGCCAATTTTTGTTTCATCCTTATCCGACTTTTATTAAAAATGTTTTTAATTTGGGTTTATAGATTTTTTAGGAGTGCTATCAAATATAGTTTAACACTATAGCAGCTATCACCAATTAAAACGCGGCTTTAAAAATTTGTGTTGGTAATACCTAAATCACACTACTAATTAATCCAATTACAATTAAGAAATTATATATCAAAATTTTGCATTTATTTTATGTCAATTTGTCTGCGTCTATATTACAAGCTATAAACGTTGCTATTGTTTAATTCCTAACTTTTAACAATTAATTTCTATTTTTAATTTACGTTTTTTAAATATATACAATGTTTAAACCAATTTGTAAATTATCTATTATTTAATTTTGTTTTTACAGTCAATAAATTAAAATCTATCCATTCCAAAGTCTGAACCAGTAACAATTAATTTCTTTTAATGAATACGATGTTGCAACAGAATATGTGATTCATAAAACAAATAAAGTAGATTTATAAATGTTGTAGATAGCTATAAACGATGGTAAATACGTTGAGTTAGTTTAACACCCGCGAATTTCAAAATATGCTTTGAATTATTCGTCGGGATAAAACCACAACGTAAAAGGACATTGGGGGTGAGCAATGTCAATGCAATTGTGTAAACGCCACCAGAGTGAACTACTAGACAGCTGTTTCGCCCTTTTGGAGCTCATCAGTAGTAGGAGATACACTCTAATGTTGTTCCCACAATTGCATTGACGCCCCTTATAGCTTTATAATTAAGAACGACGAACTTAGCATTCACAAGTGTTTGATGGCAGAGCCATCTCATAGTATAAATTTACTATGTGATTAAAATTAACTGTAGATAGCTATAAACGATGGTAAATACGTTGAGTTAGTTTAACACCCGCGAATTTCAAAATATGCTTTGAATTATTCGTCGGGATAAAACCACAACGTAAAAGGACATTGGGGGTGAGCAATGTCAATGCAATTGTGTAAACGCCACCCCCAATGTCCTTTTACGTTGTGGTTTTATCCCGACGAATAATTCAAAGCATATTTTGAAATTCGCGGGTGTTAAACTAACTCAACGTATTTACCATCGTTTATAGCTATCTACAGTTAATTTTAATCACATAGTCAATTTATACTATGAGATGGCTCTGCCATCAAACACTTGTGAATGCTAAGTTCGTCGTTCTTAATTATAAAGCTATAAGGGGCGTCAATGCAATTGTGGGAACAACATTAGAGTGTATCTCCTACTACTGATGAGCCCCAAAAGGGCGAAACAGTTGTCTAGTAGTACACTCTGGTGGCGTTTACACAATTGCATTGACATTGCTCACCCCCAATGTCCTTTTACGTTGTGGTTTTATCCCGACGAATAATTCAAAGCATATTTTGAAATTCGCGGGTGTTAAACTAACTCAACGTATTTACCATCGTTTATAGCTATCTACAGTTAATTTTAATCACATAGTAAATTTATACTATGAGATGGCTCTGCCATCAAACACTTGTGAATGCTAAGTTCGTCGTTCTTAATTATAAAGCTATAAGGGGCGTCAATGCAATTGTGGGAACAACATTAGAGTGTATCTCCTACTACTGATGAGCCCCAAAAGGGCAAAACAGCTGTCTAGTAGTACACTCTGGTGGCGTTTACACAATTGCATTGACATTGCTCACCCCCAATGTCCTTTTACGTTGTGGTTTTATCCCGACGAATAATTCAAAGCATATTTTGAAATTCGCGGGTGTTAAACTAACTCAACGTATTTACCATCGTTTATAGCTATCTACAGTTAATTTTAATCACATAGTAAATTTATACTATGAGATGGCTCTGCCATCAAACACTTGTGAATTTATAAATGTTTTAAGATGATTTGCAGAAACAAGTTTGCAACATTTTAATACAATTATTTTTATCAAAATAAATATATATTTAGATGTTATTATCATTTTATATTAGCGTCAACAATAAAGTTTTGTTTGTTAAGACAAACTGTCCGATAGTTAAAAAAATAGCAATTCCAAAGCTTCACTAATACCTTTTTCTTCCGTACATCTCATAATATAAACCACAGCTAAATAGCAAGCAAAACGCTTCTAAGTAAACGTGTTAGTTATCACTCTATTACAACATAAATTTTAATAAATCCGGTAACTGATGAAGTTTATGATGAGGAAACAACGTATCTACTTGCAAAATAAAATTTATGTTTCTCAGTGTCTAATAGTACTATTTAGTGCCCAATCCAACTATTCTGACTGTAAATTGAGTTGTAAATAATTATCGTGTTTTTATACAGCACAAAACAAAGCTACAAAACTACTAAACAAGAATAAAACGACTAAATCCAATTTCTAACTTATATACACACAATTTGTCATCGCAATTAATATGTCATTTTAAAAAACTAATTAAACTATAAAAATGTTTATAAAATACATAAATTAAATATTGATTCTTAGAAAAAATTTGTAACAATACAAAAACTAAAAGCAGAAACGGTACGTTAATAAAAGAAATTAACCATAGGCGTTAGAATATTAAATTAAATCGCTTATAATCTAATAATGTACTAAAATATTTTTATATATATCCCAAGGCAATAATATCTTTATGTTATCACTCTTTGCAATTTTTGTTACTGAAGCTTTTATTCATATTTATTAAATAGTTTCTTCAAAACTTTTACTATTGTTCATTTTTTGTAAAACGGTAAGTACAAAATACTTATTTTAAATAACTAAAATCTTACATAATCTCATTATCAATAATGTTTGTTTTTGTTTAGATTAATTTAAATTTGTATAGTTTTTTTGTTTATTTTTTTTTAATAATCAATGTCAATTACTTTTCAATTTGAATAATATTGCTTAATTTAAAACATATTAGTTAATTCTAACATTGTGCTTTTTTAGTTTATGGTTAAGTCCGAAGCAACGTTGAACCTGTCGTAGAGTACCTCTACAAGCAAGAATAAGGTGCTAATTGTGGTTGTTTTCTTTAGACAAATATATCAAATCAGTTGCCTGTGCAACCGGGAAATCAACAAAGTTTATACAACAAATAAAGTAAAATTGTAAATATTTAAAGTATGTAAATAAAAAATTAATTAATTAGGAAATCATTTTTGTACGCTGAGAATAGAGTAGTAATTTCCCACAAAGAAACAAAAAAGTAAAGGTTCCAACAAAATTAGTTTGAAGATTTTCAGAAAACGCAAGCGAAGGTTGGTTACTGCAGCAAACGAGATAGTTTAAGAAAATCTTTATGCCAAATCGAGTTTAAATAAAAAAAATGTCAGAATAAAAAAAATTGTTAATGAAACGCAATAACATTGTGTAGTTAGGCGATGTCGTTATCTAAGAAAGTTGCAAGAACATAATGCGCTAGAAGAAAATAAAAACTTAATGAAAACAGTAAGACACTGATAAAGAAAATACCAAAGGTTAACTTTTTTTAATAAGTTTTTAATTCGAATATAATATTTCTGAAGTGGGCAAAGAGAATCGCAGCAGAGTAGTTAACTGTTTTTATAATAACATTTATGTTGTTATATATTAAATAGAATGCACAATTGCTTGATGATTATTATAATATTTAAATATGTCACTTTTATGATATAAGTATAACGAAGGATTTTGTAATTTGTGCAAAATATTTTTACAATTATAGTGACTTATGCTAAAAAATTTTTCCGTATAAACAAAAATAATTAAATTTAAATACTCTACTTAAAATACACCATCAAACTTAAAAGCGTCGTGAATCACATTTTTTTTTGCGTCACTTGTTTGCTTATGCCAACTGTAGTTATAGTAAACATTTGAGATGTTTTTGACATAACATAAATTGTAAAAAAAAAACATTTAATTTACGCTGTTTGCAGTGAGAACTGTAATTTACTTTGTATAGCAAAATGCTAAATAAGTTAAGATCTAAACTCGGATTATTATTACAATTTTTTGTTATTTTTTTACAATCTTTACGTAATATATTGTTTTAACCACAAATATTTGGCGTAAGTTTTAAGGATTTATTATTTTTGCCTAGTTAAATTTTCCTATCTTATAAAAATAATGGTACTTTGTTAGACTTTGTCTGTAGACAATTTATTTGAACACGTTGACTTTAGATTTTCTACTCGATTAGAACGTTACCATTAAAAAACAAAAACTACTTTAACAATTAGTAGAGTATCAACAAAACAGGTTAATATAGATTTTTATATTTATTTTTTCGGTTCATTGCTTATGTGTATCAAAAGAACTTTTTTAAAAATTACAAAATTACTAGTTAAATCATTATGTTATACGTTCATTATGTTATACGTTCGTAGCGAGTAGACGTGTGTGTAACGTGCTCTAGCAAAATTTTAAATTTTTTTTATTTAAAACTACTCTGTTGTAATTCCAAACTAATAATAATGGTGTTGACAAGAGATCAAAAAATTGAAATTACGGAAATAATTCAAGAAACAGTATCTGTTTTGTTAAACGACGAAAGATTCATCAATAAAATAGCCGATAAAGTGTTCGAACGAATTGAAAGCAAAATGAATCAACATTTGCAAGAAATGGAAGCTTCTGTTGCGCATTTAATTAAAGAAAATGAATCATTATCTAACGAATTAGATAAAGCTCAATAATATAGCAGACGAACTAATATTCGAATCTTTGGATTGGACGAGGTCGCAGGTGAGAACATTGAAGCGTGTGTTATTAATGCTATGAAAGATAAAGTGAATGTTACTAGTGATATGATTGACCGTTGTCACAGAATAGGACGTTTGAATAAGAATAAACCGCGAGCTATCATTGTTAAGTTTGTTAATTATAAATATAAAGAAATAGTATTTAAAAATAAGAAACTATTTAAAGGTACTAAAATTATAATTACTGAAGATCTAACTAAAAACAGGTATGATCTTTTCAAATCGGCGCGTGAAAAGTATGGTATCAAGAATGTGTGGACTTATGACGGAATTATTAAAGTTAATACAAGTAAATCTATCATTTCTATTAAAGATAAAAATGATCTCGTTTAGTTTTTTTTTTAATTATTGTAGGAACCTACAAGCAATAATGTGTATATTTATATAGTTTAAGGTCGTTTATGTTAGGAATTACATGTATAATTTAAATCTTAGTTTATGGCATTTTTTTTTATTGAGTTCTTATACTTTGTTAATGCTAGATGCACCTATACACTTGTAAAATATACTTACATTAGATTAAAGTTTTAATACATTCTTTCAATTAATGAACAGGGTAAACAAGCTAAAATGTGGGCATTTAAACGTTAGGTCGCTTGCTGCTAATTTTTCAGATTTTAAAGACCATGTTGTTTCTAATAATTATGATATTATTGCTCTTAGTGAAACTTGGCTAAATGAATTCATTACAACAAATGTTGTTGTTATTACTGGGTATAACCTTGTTAGATGTGATAGAAAGTCAAGAGGGCGTGGAGTGGCCTTTTACCTTAAAACTAATTTAACTTACAAAGTCATAAGTTCAAATGCAATAATCGAACAATTATGGATTGATGTATCTATCAATAAGCTACACTGGGCTTTTGGTGTTGTCTACAAACCACCACGTTTAAATCATACAGAATTCCTAAACCAGTTAGAAAACGCTATTTCAAATATATTACCTACTGTAACTGAAATATTTTGTTTTGGCGATTTTAACATCGACGTGCTAAATTTTGAAAGTAAACCAACAAAATATTTCAGCCTCTTCTGTACAAGCTTAGGGTTAAAGCAAATTAACAATTATCCAACACGGATAACAAATACTTCATCGTCTCTAATAGACTTAATACTAACAACTAATGAAAATATAATAAATGATTATGGCACTACTTCTCTACACTCAGTTTCGGATCACGAATTAGTGTACTGTAATTTGCAATTAACAAACGCTGTTCAAGAACCTGTCTTCAGAACATACCGAAATTTTAAAAACTTTGATTACGTACAATTTAATTATCATTTACAATCGCTACCGCGGAAAAATATATATGATCTTACAGACATCAATGAAAAAATTAACTTTTTAAATAGTAATATTCTGATTCTTTTGGACATCCATGCACCAATTAAAACCTCCAGATTTACAAAAACCGCAGCGCCATGGCTGAACGACAATTTAAAAATTATGATAAAACTGCGAAACGTTACATATCAAAAATTTAAAAAAACTAGATCTCAAGATCACTGGATGTATTACAAGCAATTAAGAAATTTGATTACTAAAACCGTTAGGCAAGAAAAGAAAGTATACTTTAATCAACAAGGTTTAGATAATCAGAATCTACTATGGAAAAAATTAAAACAAATTAACATCAACATAAAAAATAAAACTAATGTACTTCCGCAACATTTATCAGATGCTCAAGAAATCAATAATTATTTCGTCAACTCTATACCCAAGGTAGATTGTGATGCAAAAGCAACACATACGTTTTATAACACTACACTCCTATTGTCAAAGCAGAAAATGTTTGCTTTTTATTCTACAACCGAAAATGAAGTATTTAAAATACTGAAGCAAATTACTTCAAAAGCAGTGGGAGCTGACAAAATTGGTATCGAAGTACTGAGACTTTGCATTCCTTTTTTATTGACTATAATAACACACATAATAAACTTTTGTTTATTAAATGCTGTTTTTCCGGATGCATGGAAGCACGCATATGTATTGCCACTAGCAAAAACAAACAATCCAATCGAATTTAGAGATTTGCGCCCAATAAGTATATTGCCTACGCTATCAAAAGTATTAGAAAAGATTATGGCTTCTCAAATGCAAAACTATCTTCTGTCTAACGAAATTATTCCAAGTATACAGTCAGGTTTTAAAACGGGTCATAGTTGTAGTACAGCTTTGTTAACTATCACGGATGATATCTTTCATGCAACTGATAAAGGGTACATCACGCTCATGGTATTGTTAGATTATTCAAAAGCTTTTGATACTATAGACCACGAATTACTATGTGCAATTCTTAATCATATTGGATTTACAACTCATTCTATTCAACTAATTTCCAATTTCTTACAAGGACGATGTCAAACAGTTGTGTTAAATGGAAATATGTCTAATCCACTTGCTGTAAAAAAAGGAGTTCCTCAAGGTTCGATATTTGGACCTATATTATTTAATATTTACACCTGTCGTTTTGTAAAGGCACTTAAAAACATCAAAGCGCATTTTTACGCCGATGATACGCAATTATATTATTCATTTTCTATAAAAGAACTTGGTCGAGCGTGTGAATTAATAAATAAAGACTTAAATGAAATAAGAAACATGTCAAAAATGCACTACTTACAAGTTAACGAAAAAAAGTCTCAGGCAATATTATTTGGCAACAAAAAGGATAGAATACTAGCTTCCCTAAATATGGAGATAAAATTAAATAACGAAACTATACCTTTTTGTGATACAGTCAAAAACCTTGGCTTACTGCTGGATTCAAAATTACGCTTTAAAGAACACATTTCTAAATGTGTTGGTAATGCTTATGGCATACTCAAACAAATTTATCCGCATAGAAAGGTTCTAAATACAAAAACAAAAACCATACTTTGTAATGCTCTTGTACTTTCCAAACTTAGCCACTGTGATGTTGTATATGGACCTTGCTTAGATAAGGTAGATGTAAATAAGATACAAAAACTACAGAACGCTTGCATGCGGTATATTTTTGGAATTCGCAAGTATGACAGAATCACACATAAATTAAAAGAACTGGGATGGTTGAACATGCACAGTAGAAGAACATTACATGCTGCTTGCCTTTATCACAATATACTCGTAAACAAACAACCACAATACCTGTATCGCAAAATATCGTACAGAACAGATGTACATACATTAAATTTAAGGTATAAGGGGTCACTAACTCCACCCTCTCACAAAACAGAATTATTTAAACGATCATTTTCATATCAAATCGTGACACTGTACAACAACATACCGAGCACTATGAAGTCACTAGCTATTATCCATTTAAAAAAAAATCTAAAAATAGCGATGCAAAACGGCCTAACAATATAATTATATAGTTATAAAAAATGCTTGAATTTTATGTAGTATAATACTGTATTAGTATAACGTTTACTTTTATTACTTTACATTTATTTTTTCTTTTAACGCACTTGCTACTTGTATTTAATATAAAACTAAGTTTATAAACACGGGGTTAAGTGGAAGAGCAGTCGGTAGTTTACTACCATACTGAACTTCGCCCTGTTGTACCCATTATATAATTATAATTTATTAATGTAGATCATTGAATAAAGGCATTATTATTATTATTATTATTATTATTATTATTAAATGCTAGTATAACTAAATATAATAATTAATTTAAAAAACATCAACTTGAAAAAAAATCACAGATATCGCAAATCTTGCAATTATCGGAAGGTGTTGAAAATAAACACAATATTAACTACGTAATATAATGCACAAGATTTATTACAATTTTAAAAAATAAGAATGCATACATTAATAGTAAAAAATAAAACAACACAAATAACTAATATTCTAGGTACATATTAAACGAGAATAAAGTCGTATGATAATTCACCAATTGCTCGTATTTAACATTTGTCAATGAAATCCCTGAGAATTGTTTCCCATAACCTCTTCCTTGCTGGAAGATGATAAATCAGCAACATCAATTACTTATAGAAAATTTTTTGTGATAACAAATTATGAGCGAAACCATTCATTATCAAGAATTGTTGCGCGCTGATAAAACATAGCTTCCAGTGACATATCTAAAGAGAAACCCGATCGCGTTATCTTAAATCCATACACTTGAACAAACATCATGGCATGTACGGAGATTGTGCTCGGCCATGAATTAGTATTAAACACTCTAAATCCAAACTTTCCCGGCTGTTGTTTTCCATTTATAGCTTTAGTAGTATGTAATAGTTTAGTGTAAAATGATTTCAAAGTGTAGGATACATCTTATATAGAAAATTTGTGTAGAGAAGCCCAAAAATGAATAGTTTAGGATAATTTTTTTAAATCGTTAACAAAATGCTCAATAAACTCTGTCATAAGTTCACGACTATCTTTATTCTACTAGTCCACTGTTGGCACCAACATTGAGACGCGATGTTTTGGTTGTAAAGCGTTAATGTCGTGAATGACCGTACTAATTTACTTTCTCAAATCTAAGCTTTGTTTAGGCAACAAGTATTAGGAAATATTTGGGTTGTGTTGGTAACGCTTAGGTTCTGTTTTCCAAGTAAAGTACGGCAAGAAACACAAAGCAAGTAACAAAATTTCAAAACATCATACTTTATTTGACACAAAATATTTTCAAAGCAAAAAGTCACCTTTGCAAAGCTCAAATAATAATATTGCGCTCACAAGCATATTATGTGAAGAAAGGTCAAAGGCTTGAGATTTACGTTCACTGACGTGTCATTTTCTGCTGGCTTAGATACGGTTGAGAGCATTCGGATAAATGTAACTTTTTCTAGACACAATCAACTTTAGAACCAAAGTGGAACTTTTAGAAATTCAACCAGACTTTGATTGAATACGCTTAGATTAAATAAATCGTTCAATGATTAAATAAACAATTTATATAGTGTGATCCTTGGCAATTGTTTCACTACACTTTAATTCATTGACGCGCATTTTAATTTTTTCGCGTTAGACAGTATCTCAGTTCATCGCATCTCTCGTACAATACTCAAATAAGAGACTTACAAACGCAATTTCAAATAAATTTAACTAATTTATGACTTTATTATTTGCCGCCTAATCCTCAAATTGAAGATCACGTATTGCGGTTTGTTGGGTCTTAGCGGTACGCAGGTTGGCAACCACGTAACAATTTGTCACTAACTAATAACTTTATACAAAACGTACACTCAAAGAAAAATAATAATAATAAATGTACGTGAAAGAAACCAGCCCGTCAGTAACTCTCTTTTCGCGAGTACGAAAAAAAAACACTACCCGTCAGTAACTTTTCTTTAGATAAGTAAAAACAAAAACACGTAAATAACTTTTTTGAGTAGGTAAAGAAAACCAGCGCCTAAATTAACTCTCTTGCGCAAGTACGCAGATTTTTTTGTAGTAAATTTTGTGCTCAATAAATTGTTTACGTGCAATTTTCATCTATATTGTACCTATTTTGCATCGTACAAAGCGGAATCTCGCGTAGATCTAATTCTGCGATTACTATAATTATTTTTTAGCACTTCTGAGTGAAATTAAGACTTATTATATTTTTGAAACATAAAACGAATCCTCAGGAATATCTTGTTTAATAATAATAAACACTACACCGGAAAAAGACAAAATATGAAGTGAAATTGGGCACCACCGCAACTTCCAGCTTTGTTTCATCTTAGCGTTTCAGCGTTTCGTTACATGAACCTTCGAATCAAGCATCCTATAATTGTTTTCAACACTAAAAAAACAATTAAAACTAACTAAAATCCTTGACAACCTGATTTTAACTGCATTACCCTAACGAACCCAATTTAATAACTTGAAGAACATATTTTTTTGTTCTTTCGTTGGTTAACTTTTTGTGGTACTTACTACAAAAAATCATTTTTTGAATTGAGTAGTTTAGTTTTATTTTGTAATTAACGTTTGCTAGAAAATGCTCAAATAACTAATTATAAACGCTGCTTGTTAGACACATAAATAGTAAAATCAAGGTTTGAACGGATTTTTTTATTTAACAACATAAAGCAAATAAGTCTTTATGTTTTTATTTAAACACCGATATTATATATTACCATATTAAAACACAAATTAATTTATGACCAATTATCTGCTTTTAAAGAATAAAATTATTTGTAATTATTTACTATTAAATTTTAAAACAAACTAGCGACAAGTATTTCAAAATTCTTGTTTTATTTGAAATTATACGAAATTCATTAGCTATAACAAGACAATAAAACAACTATCTATAAATTATAACAATCCATTAAAAAAAATTAAAATTAAATATAATCAATAATAATTAAACAATTTCTTTTAATTGAAAACATATTTTTGTTTCAACGCCGATGGGTCAAATATTTATTTGCGAATTATTTAATATTCATTTACAACTTTTTTTCAAATAATTTATTTGAATGTCTTACAGTGGCATGTTTACGACTAACTACTAAGTGGAAATACAACACTTATCTATAATATAGTTCTGTCTATTACTTTTAAATGCGTGTGCAGACTTGTAAACCCCCAGGCTCGAATCTTTAAAACGTGTAAAAGTAAAAATTGCGAAACATCAATTTTGGTGACTTTTCTAAGCACAAAATAGAAATCAAAAATTTAGAAACCACCAACCAACCAGACCAAATTCTAATTTCTACTTGGTTTTCATTTAGAAGAGGCTTCGTGACAGTCCGACATCTCAAACGTTTTTTGCAAAGCATTTTAATTTTTTTTTGTTTACATCATTTCGTGACTAATGTTTATTTACGTCAAAACAAAATGTATTTGTATTTATTTATTTATTTAAGTACAGCTAATTTGACACAATGTACAACTAGAGATTATATTCAATAAAATAAATATAGTAATAATTTCTTTCTGCAGTAGGTAGACTATTGCGGTTTAACTAATCAATAGACTCAACAAAAAGCACATGGTCTGTCGCTAAGTTTTCTATACCTACATACGTCTTGACATACCGAAAGAAACAAATTCGATTCGTTTCTTTACACTAACACACTATTAATAGCTGCTATAGAAAAATTAAATTCCAGATACTGAAAATTTATTAAAAACATACATATACTATTGGGTTTAGAAATAATCTGTTTAGTAATTATTTTATAATAAAGTACTTCTTATATTATGTTTATGGTGTTTTATTTTCAGATACCAGTATAAAAACAATACAAATAATGAATAGTTCCGATTTAAAACCGAATAATTCGTTTGCTACTTTAGTCAAAAATTGAAAACTTAAAACTTACAATTTTTTGTTTGTAAAGGAGTGTGAGGACAGTACCATGTCCGCCAAAACCGAAAAAACACAATAAAAGTTTGTAATAGTTCTGTATATGGCTTTGTGTCTTGTATAAGTTTTTTTTAATATTTCAATTGTAGAACTAACTAAGACATTCTTACAAAAAAAACTTTGAGATGATATACTAATTTATCAAAAATTGTAAGTATATTTCTAAATAAAACCTCTAAAGATATTCAAGGAGACAAGTCATCAAATGAATTGTAATAGCAAAGGCTTCTACGGCCGGAATCTATAGTAAGATAGGAATGTCTTCCGGGTTTGGACCGTGTCATTGTTGTTGTAACCGAAATTGCCAACGTTTTGCCCACTTTTGTAAGGGGCTTTATCACGGCGTGAGATAAATCGCAAAACTCAAACAAGTAACCGAAATCTAACTAAAAACTTCTCAAACGTTAGGTTATCCACTTGTGAAACAAGCTACAATCTAAACTCTGAAAATGTAAGAAAGAAAACGATAACTTGAAAAAGCAAACGAAAATCTAACAAAGAACCACTACCGAGTTAAGTAATAAAATTGTGAACCAAGCCAGATTCTAAACTCCGTAGAAGTGATTTAAGAAGAAATAGTCTCGGTATTTAAAGGAAAAGGATCGTCACGGATGGTTAAGCTCGACCCTGATAGGGTTGCGGTTGCTAGGGGCCGTGTTTTCGATAAATTACTAATGACCGGGAACCAAAGAGGAGATAACTTGAAACCATGATCGCGATTGAAGTTATTGGGGTGTTGACGATTTCTATGCTTTCTCGGAAATTCCTGTTGAAAAAGAATGGAGATTCGGCAATCAACGAAACATTATCAGAATCTATCTTGTGACTTGTAGTAAAATGATGTTCAGCAACCGCAGACTTGGAAATATACCTTTTCCTTATACACCGATCATGTTCTGAAATGCGAGTAATGACGGAACGACCGGTTTCACCAATGTAAACTAAACCACATGAACAAGGAATTTGATATACACTTTGAGATGAAAGTGTAGGAAATTTGTCTTTGGAAGAAGAAAGAATCTGAGAGATTTTACCTGTCGAGTTGAATATGGGTTTATACCATTCGTACGAAGAAGTTTCCCTATTTGATCTGTAACATTGTAAATGTAGAGTAAAAAGGCTAGTTTTGGATTTGTTTGGGGAGTAGAAACGTCCTTAGGTAATCGATTACGTAGATGTAGACGACGATTAATAACTATATGAATATCTCGCTTTGCATAACCATTGTTCACTAAGGTTCTAGTAAGATGACAGAGTTCCGAGTCTAGATTCTCAGGTTGGCAAATAGAAAAGGCACGATGAACCAAAGATTCAATAACAGAACGTTTCTGTGCAGGATGATGATGAGAGGAAGCATAAAAGTATCTGTCCGTATGGGTGGGTTTGCGATGAACGGAATGGCCCAGAAGTCCGTCGGGCTTACGAGTCACAAGAACGTCAAGAAATGGAAGAGAGCCATTATTTTTGATTTTCATAGTAAATTTGATACCTAAGTGTTGATTATTAAGATGATTTAGAAACTTAGACAATTCAAAATGACCATGAGACCAAACAATAAACGTGTCATCTACATATCCTTATATAATGTGTTTTGTTAATCTTTAAATTCTCATATTTAAGCTAATTTTGCAGTAAAGATTATTGCAGCATATTAGATCCATTAGGATAATTAGCTGTGTTGCATTTTCTAAAAGGAAAATTTTTCAATTTTTTAATTGCTATGTTGTTATTGCGTTCTTAGTTCATAAAGCTTCATTCTTAAGAATAACACCTATTAATTACAAATTATCTTTAAACATTTACAAATTTACCTTATTGGCTTTGCAAGTCATGTTTACATGTCATTCGGGTGCAGCTTCTAGAAAAAACTATCACATCAACATTTGTCTAAACTTGACGACATTGTTAACGATTCAGGCTTCGGCATAAATAGACTTTTTTTCATTTATTGGCTGCTAAAGCAAAATCTTGTCATTTAGGGCCAGTTTACCAATCGACTGGTAAAGTTTCTGTTTACTACTAAACATAAAATTTATGTTGGAGGAAAACTTACTGTTAGCGTTCTCGTGTTTCTCAATCGATTTTTGGGTGTCTGGTAGCTACCTACTAGTTAAGATATTTACATTTGCGGTTAGTAGTTCTGTTAAGGAAAGCGCTATCTTTACGTCGTCGAATTGTGTTGACATTTTTCTCAGACTGACAGTAGATTTGCAGATTAAGTTTAGTTTGTTAAATAGTTTACTTATTTTGTGTACATAATTCTGTCATTGTTAGGTAAGTCAATATTATTGCGTTATTGTACATTTGGGTGCCTTCTTACTCGAAGTGTGTTTGGGTAGGTATAAAATATTTGATGCATTTTTTTTCTCTCAAACTCAATGTTACAGAATACAACGGTGCATCATGATTGACCAGAGAAAAAAAGAACGTAGCTCCAACTTTTCACCAAGTGAAGTTGCACGGCTGGTCGACTTGGTTGTGAAATACCACAAAATGATAGAAAACAAAAAAACCGATGCCGTGACATGGAAAGAAAAAGAAGAGAAATAAGAAACATTAACAATTAAATTTAACAGTTTTGGCACATGTGCGCGATCCAGCAAGTCACTAAAAAAAAATATGAGGGCATTAAAAAGGAACTAAAAAAGAAACGTGCTCTAGAAAAGCAGGGTTTGTATCAGACAGGAAGAGGTTCTTTTACTGAAGTCATATATTCATCGAGAGAAAAGAAACTTTTGGAAATAATTTCTCTGGCAGTTACAGGCATGCAATCCATGACTGTGATAATCGTAAGTTTGTAATATGTTGTTATTGTGTCTTTGTTTTAAAAATATATTTATTACAGATAATGTTGTGGCATTTGCAAATTCCAAGAGAACCCTAGTTCTATGTTTACAACACCATAGTGTAGCGTAAGTAAATAATTTAACAGTTAGTAATTAAAGATTGCAAGAAACTTTAACTATAGGGCCTACAATCTGATACTTCTTTTGCTGAAAAAGAGGCAGAAGACATCTCAAACAAAAAAAACAATGAGGTTGAAATTACATTTGTACAATTAGAAGGTAATTATATAGATATCAAAATTTTTACTAAATAACAAAACTATAATTTGCAGATTTGACAAGCACACCTGTAAAAGTACTACCAGTAGTAGTGCCACCAGTAAAAGCTGTGAAGCGAAAGTAGAGCACATAGAATCCTGCTGATTTGAAAACGCCGTTATCTGAAGAGTTATTTTATACCCTACATAAGTACAAACTGTATAATGTAAACTTGATGTTTTTTTATATGCACTCCTAAAACTTTTACTTTTTAAAATATTTTATTATATTTTATTACAGCACCTAATAAAAAAAAGAAGTACATGACAAAGGAGCAAGCTGTGAATAACATTAATGTCATTTCTACAGTTAAAAAAGAACTTTTACAGTTGCAGTGTCTGTCAGCACAAATGGACATAGACAACAAGGCAGAAGAACATAAATTAAGAATCAAAAAAATTAATTTAAAATTACAACTTTTATAATTGGAACTGGAAACAAAAAAAGTAGAAAAAAAAATAAAAGAGGAGACTTTAAAAAAGATAAATAGCTGTTACTAATAATTTATTATATATTTGGAAATACATTGTTTTAATTTTTTAGATGCAAATAATATTTTTATAAACGTCTAAAAAAATAATTGTGCATTAGTTCGTTTCTCATGGTGTTTTCACCATGTTCCATCATGTTAATATTTTCTAAAACTATTGTGTCATTTATTGCTTGTTCGATTTCAGGATCTACAGCAGGTAACGTATCATTCCTATCCATAACAATGTTGTGTAGAATGGCTGTGGCGACAATAAAAACCTGTGTTGTTTTAAGCTTCACTCTAAGACCCAACGCCAAACACGGAAACCTACGTTTCCACACCCCAAATGCCCTTTCGATTACATTTCTTGGTTTTATATGCAATTGATTGAATAAAATTTCCGCTGCTGTCATGGGTTGCAACAGATGTGTTATCAAATAGTTTAAGTTTGGATATCTACTATCTCCTAAAAGGATATAATTTTCCATGTTATTTTCAAATGCAGCTTTCAGAAATAAATTATTAAATATTGTTGCATCATGTGTGGCACCAGGCCATCTTGAAACAATATTTTAAAGTTTTAATCTATAGTCACATGCAGCCTAAACATTTAAAGGAAAATAACCTATTTTGGTTTTTGAACCGCTCAGCTTGTTCTCCACCTGAAGACTGAATTCATACATGTGTGCAATGTATTGCAGAAAGCACTCGTGGAAAAGCAGCATACCATAAAATCATTGAACAACTAAAAACCGTCTCTCTCTTTCTCTCCGTCTGGTATATATACATGCCTATCACAAAGAGTACATAGTGCAGATGTAACTCGTTTGAGTTTGTTCCATACTGACGTTTTATGTACTCCAGCAAAATCTCCCACCGTAATAAACATATTTCCACTGGCATAAAGCCGCAGGCATATAAACAGTTGTTGGAGTGGATTAATAACTGCATTTCAAAAACATTTCATAATTATTTGTATATAGTTTTTAAGGTATTTTACACTAAAATGCTACGTAATGGTATTTACCTATTAGTAAGAAAACGTATTATGTGTTCTATGTAAAATATGCTGAACTGTTTCTTTAGTTAAGCGAAGACCAAATCATTTGGACTTCGCCGAATAACATATGGTCGTCTGTATACTACGTTTATAAAATCAAGTAGTTCTTCTTCGCTGTCGGACTCGAAGATATTTACATCATAACCGGCCATTACTATTCTTTTTGATAAGGTTTATACTATACCCGCATGCAAAAAACACAAAAGACGACAAAGTTAGGATTTAATTATGGGGTAAAAACCATCCTAGTTAGGCCCACTACCTGCACCGGA
The DNA here is from genome assembly GCA_035610365.1 of Aquatica leii. Classification (NCBI taxonomy): domain Eukaryota; kingdom Metazoa; phylum Arthropoda; class Insecta; order Coleoptera; family Lampyridae; genus Aquatica; species Aquatica leii. The sequence continues at coordinate 109,963,535 of CM069432.1, forward strand.
TTAAGTAACCTTTTACAACAGGTAGCTGTTCGATTTGGTACAAAAATACAGTAGACTAGATATAGGTATAAAAAAATTAATATTTTTCTTGACTTCTATATAAAAACGATAATTTAACTTTAATGTTTCTATTTAGTGTTATTAAGAGTTTTCTTTAATGCAGTATTTTAATAAAATTCTTGAATAGTCAGATGCGACTTTGGTTTTCCAATTCATGTTTATTAATAAATTAAATTACTTACGTGTGCGTGTTTTAGGTAATGTACATACTAGTTCCCATTTAAGTGCTGTTTTACATATAGAATATAAAATAGTGACAGAAGCATATTAAAATATGATCTTTAATTAGCATAATCACTACAGGATATGTACTGATTGCTCTTAATAGAGTTTTGTTGTGTCTGATACTTACAAATATAATACAAGTTTAATAAAATATACATGTATCTTCGGTATATACATTTTTATACAGATTGTAAACAAATTACACTAAACATATTTATTGTACATATAGTTCATTGCCACTTTTAGATCGTCCAAAAAGGTCGACAAGCGACGACCTTGATTTTTATTTTATTATTATTTTATTTATTAGTTTAAAGTAAAAAAAAAAGTAAAATGACCTCTTTTTTATTTCTTAAATATTGTTAACAATTGAGGGGTTAATGTAAATACACATAAATAGAAGCATTTTTAAACTAACTGACTATTGTTTTAAAGGTGTTCATTATTTTAAATTTACCACAACCACAATTATAACTGTTTTGTGTTATATTGTCAGTTATACTAATTAAAATCAAAATCTTAATAAATTACTATAAATATTAAAATTTAAGTTTTTATATAAAATCCAAGAAAAATATTTATTTTGTATATACCTATATATTAAGTTGTTTGATCTACTGTATTTTTGTACCGAATCCAACGGCTACCTGTCGTAAAGGGTTACTTAATCCAGCCGAGATAGTGGGTCCAGGATGGCCTTTACCCCTAAGAAACAAAACTTTAATTTTTAGGTTAACGTTTCTATACTTTCGAGTCTGTTCGTACGAACTTGGGTTACTGTTAAATCTATTTGGGTTCCTGTTAAGCTTTATTCGCCACCCTAACCGACCGGTAACTATATGTTACTGGCAGACGTATTTATCTGCCTGGTAACGATTAACGAGACATTAATATACCATACCACAAACCATCCACTTTTAGACGTTTAACTCCAATGAGTAGACTAGTAGGAAAAGTCACGTGATTCTGTTTACATTTATCTTTCATCCGAGATATGTCGCTGAAATCAATTCTTATTATCCGCTGAAAGTTACTTCCTTTTTTACCAACAGTTTTAAATCAAACGCCAATCGACAAGAAAGCATAATTTATCTAATCTATGTAAGAAACAGGAACGCTACAATCGCGTTTTTACAAGACACTTTTACACTTTCCCGTGAAGACATCTTTGTTTAAAACTAGTGATAGTGTGTGTTTAAGACATGTTCTGATCATCAATTTAAAAACTGCCAATACAATTGAATCTGTGATTTGTTTGACACTTACAGCTCATAATATACTTCTTCCTTTAAGATTTAAGTGTTACTTTAGTGTTAGTGTTTAGCGTGTATGCAACACATTTTTATTTACAGCTAGTAATATTCTTGTTCGTTTAAGGCTTAGTAATAGTTTAGTGTTAGTGTGTGTTCAAGACTCGACTTTATCTTATAAACAATTTAAAAATTGAAAACGCAATTGAATCTGATTGAAGATTGAAGTCCGAGATTTGCAGCTGATAGTAAATTATTTTTATTAAATAGTAAAATATTTGAAGAGTTTTTTATTTATTAGATAATGGTTGGAGTAAATTATTGTGTTAGAAATTGATAAGGCCACCAAACGTGATAGACGGACCCCGAGCATTAAACCACCTAACAGATCAACATGTCTACAAAGATCAAATTAAAAAAATACCCCTTACAAATATTCAGCCAGAGGTTAGCAGTAACACTTAATCTCGCCAGAGAATTATATAAGTTCTGTACTTTGTAATTGTTTTTGTTGTTAATAATTTTTTTAAAGATTATTTAAAATTCCTAAGAGAGGGTACAGAATATACTTCTGAAGTGTTGCTGTTTTTTAATAAGCTGTTCGATTCTATACCTAAATGGTAGCACAAAAGAAGCATCAAATGGGAAAACAATGAGGTGTGGAATTGTTGAGACCACTGGACATTTAAAATTTTGAACAGAAGAAGCAATTCTTATTTTATCTTCAATGGCCTTTAAAGTTAAGAACCCTAGGGATAATCCAAAGCCACTTAGCTTAAAGAATTGCATATTCACAATTAAAAACTTTATGAACATTTGGAATGTTGTCAAAAAAGAAGGTTTTCAATATTTATTAGGTAGGAGTTTAAGCTAAGACGCATTAAAAATCTATTTAGAAGAGTAATACGTAGCCACGGAATTCAGCCTACAAACCCGACAGCAAAAAACTGCTATCTATTTATTTTTAATACCATAATATGTCATATAATTGCAAAGATGATAATTCTACTGATGCATGTTTGAAAACATACACAATTTAATGACTAGGTAATTCAGAAATGCAAGGAAAAAAACAGTTACCGGAGGCACAAATAAATTCAACTTCAACAAGCAATAGAATAGACGTTAGTATACAAAAACAAACTCATATTACCCAATTAGGCAATCAATTATTACAAATTGACAAGTGATACAAATTTTGATCACAGAAATTTAAATGAAAATCCCAATTCAAAAAATATATATAAACAAACCAATAATGGAATTTTTGAGCAAGTAGATTTTTTTTTAATAACTTGTGATAAACATAATTTAGTAATAGGTAACACAATATTATTAACAATTAGTACCATAATTTCCATAATTGGTGTAAATCTATAAACATAATTTTAACTGGTTGCGATCTGTATTAACGCACAATATTACCAAGCAAAAAATAGTAACTATGTTATATAAAAGAAGAAAAAAAAGAATCCTACCAGAACTGTACCCTTTAAGACAAAGATGAAAGAAAAAACACAAATTTCTACTCCGAGTAATAACGAAGTCAGCCAAGCGGTAACGGAAAGTGAAAGTTTGCTAATTACCTGATTGCTAATAATATAAATACCGTTCATTTACACTTATCCTTCAGTGACATTTACCACTCCGAAGATGCAAGCTGCTATGTCTTGAGAAACGTCAGTTTGTTGGGGTTTACAAACGACAATACGGTAAAAACCAAGTTCTGCTTCTTGTTTTGGCTCTCAAGGAGAGACAAGGACCAAGTCTAAAAAGTCTAGGTATACGACACAGTCTAAGTCGAAAGTCGCCTATAATCGTAACCAAAATAATCGCAAAAGCTTAAGATTTTATATTTATCTATGTCTATTTGTTATTTATATTGTAATTAGTAATCAAATAAATATGTAAAAATATTTTTCGAAGTAATTTTATTAATAATTGACTTAATTTTCTTATTTATTGATAGTATTCATTTTGCAAATGTTCATTTTAACATCTATCATGTAAATATGAAGATTCATTGGAAAAAATAGTAAATAGGATTTTAAACCTAATTTCAAATCATGCATGGGTTAGTTTATCTCCCAACCACCAGAAAGCGCCTTTAAAGTTTGCCCTACTTTAAAACACGGCCATTGTGCGTCTAAAGAGTGGGTGGTTTGTGTACCATACTTTGCAGGTACCAAGCGGTTAAAATTAACAACTTTACCAGTCGATTGATAAACTGGCCCTTAATTATTAGTACTTTTTTAACTAATGTAGTTCATTCATATTAAGTTTTGTTTGAAATTAATGTATTAAAAAAAATCAAGTACTAAATGATTTGAAGTTAACTAAAATTGCATGTATTTAGGGCAAATAAATTTTACTCGCCATTTCTCTAACTAGAGATGAGTATTGAATAATAGTAACACGTAACTTGTATTCTAAACGCTAACAACTGACAAGTTGATATAAAATAAATACAAGTTTTGACATATAATTTTTTAATTGTCATTCTAGGTATTTCCAACACAAATTTTTAAATTAATTTATTTTCTACGTTGTTTGTTTTTGTAAAATTCTGTTTAACTTTGATTACTACTTAAATTAGTTGCAAAAGCCGACAAGTCACGCTTTTCTCAAAATCGGGTTTACTGTACCAAAAATATTAAAATGCAAAAGACTACACGTCTATCAAAAACATTTGGTGCTGTAGCGTTAAAATATTCAAATTTCAAATTTTCAAATTTTACCGCTTCATTTGTACAATATATCAAATAAAACTTGTTCAGATAAGTTACATGGACGTGGAAGGTTGTCGGATATATTTTGGGGAGAATCAATTTGGGTTCTGACAAAGTAACATGTCTTTTTCTATAACGATCAGAATTAATAATTTAAACTGATAATTACTGTAATCAGTATAACAATTGAAATTAATTATCTTCTACTGTCTCACCTTTTCAATGAAAAGGTAAGTTGTATAATTTTCTAATTGTATTGTGTTCTACAATATTTATTACTTTCGAAAAGGTTTTTTCTTGAGATAAATACATCTCCGTTCCTAAAAATCAGTTTTCTACAGATGTGCCAGGATCCTGATGTGGATTTGATTTCCGCTTCAATAGCAGACTTTGCCCATATTTACCTATCCAATGACAACCGGCAAGATAAGTAATTTTTATTTTAAGTATTTACTATAATTAAAAATTACATTACAAATTGTACATAAAATTTAAACTAAATCTTTGTTCACAATTCATGTAAGGAAAAATGGCCATTTTTTTAAACTTATTCAATTATCAAGAAATATGTAAAAAAGCAATTCAGTTAAATTTGATTTTATCGTAATTATTTAATAAACTTGGGTTTTGGTAAATTTAACTTTTATTCAACTAAAGTAAGTTATAAGTACCCTCCCTTGAACATGCTTTACACCGAACGTCTTTAATCAGACCTGAGTCCGATTGTTTTAAATTGGCAGATGCAAATTTAGCATTTTACAGTGTAAAACTCAACATATCTGTTTATAATTGATCTCCGAAATATCGTCTTGGATGCCAAACTAAACAAGTCCATACCATATCTTAAACATTAAAAATGTTAGGATTTTGAACTTGGTAAAACGTTTCTTTCAAAAATCCATTTTGTCAGTAGAAAATAGAGGAAGCGACAGAATTGGTAACAAAAACCACAACAAAAACAAGCTATTAAAGAGTTTATGGAATCCTTGAAATGCACGGAGCATCATTAAAGTCTGGCGAGTTTATAACGATACTGTAGGTATCGACGAAACATTAAAGGTAAAAGAATGTTTTTTAGAAAATAAGTAAATAACAATTTTAAGCTATACAAAATCAATGCTAATTGTTTCTATCAACTGCTTCAAGAAGAAAGCAAAAACTTAACTGCATTTTCCTTTAACTGTCAAAAAAACTTAGCTCTTCCAAAACTTCCAGACCAGTCGGCATATTTCAGCATGCATTTAGTGCACAAAATAAAAATTCCACTGTTATTGGCATGTTGATCTATTGGCTAAAATATCCAGAACCTTTAAACATTGAAAAAGTGGTGCTGATATATCAGTTGCTAGTCATTTCTACATCCCTGACCGGGTATTTGGTCAAATTAAGTGGATATACAAAAAACAAGCGGACGTTGTCTATCCTGAAAAGTACGTAAATATTATTGAGAAATTTGCTACTGTATTTAAAATTGGAAGTCAAGTAAACATCAAAGACTGGAGAAGTGAATTTCAAAAAGTTCTAGAACAACCAGGACATTGGCATTTGAAGTTTCAACAATCAAAGAGAATAATATTATCTAAAGACGGAATTGCGGTTTTAGTAAACGGCGAACCATTCTATAAAAATTCTTTAAGCCAATCCAAGAATTTATGCAAAAAAGAAAAAAAAATCTTTGATGTGCTCTAAGCAATTAGATGTTAAAGTACCTATCAAAGAAGACAAGAAAGAAACCATCAAGAAGCTTTTGGAAGCACATTTTGGAAAGGAATGGAAACAAGAAGAAGGGTTTGTGCCTTTTAAGGAACTCTTCCAGAATTACTTAGAAACAGAACCGAATCCAGAGGAGGAAATCCAGTGTGAACGCAAAAACATAAAATTTGCAATTTAAGGTTATACAATTTCTAATGTTTGTTAACAAATAAAACCAGATTTTACAATAATCTCGTTTTTTTATTTATTAATTAGTTTAATTTTTAGTGCAAAAACAGACATGTCCATAAAGCTATTGTGGTTTTTACGATTTGTAGGAATGGAAAACTTGTATTTTATTTTCTGTTCTTTTTTAATACCCTATCGCAAAAAAGGATTTCGTTTAAAAAAACGATACAGCTTTTACACGTTTTTCTGCATTTCTTCACTTTCCGTTTAGGTGGACTTGTCGGTTTTTGCATCTAGGCGACTGAAATATAGAGTCGTAGAAAAAGTATAGTGTATAATTTGTGAGGAATATGTATTACCAACTCGTACGAATTGCCAAGTTTGCCTTCGGCCAGGTTGCAAATTTTCATACTCGTTAGCAATGACAACCATTCCTTACATTATACAATGTACTATTGATGTGTTGATTATTGTTTTCTTTAATCTACAAAGTAAATAGTTAGCAAAATAATTACAACAGACCCTAATCTTTACTTTTTTGTCTTAACACTAATTTAACTTAACAAAATATATTTTGTATTCTCGAGTACGTTTGTCGGCGGTTGTAACTTAAATTGTACTAGAGAAATAACTTGCAGAGTTAACATGTTCATAGTACGGTACAACGCATTTTGAACAAGTCCAATAGTTAATAAATGTTGATTTTGAATTGCTATCTAAATTTTGTAAGCGATGGCAGTAAGAAACCACTTTAGACCTTAATTTTATTGCTAAAGTATTACAGAAACACTTGTTTTTAATAATGAGTCATTTTTGCGGTGTTTTATTGAGGTATCATGAGTACGTAACATTATCTACATTTAAACATTTGTAAATACGTTATCTTTTAGGTATTTTTTAGTGAGCTTGAAAATAATGTGTAGTTTTTAGAATAGAAACTTAATTTAATCACAGTAATTTAACAACTGATATCTAATAACATTGTTTTGTATTTATTTTAATTTTTGGTCTCAGCATATCGCTGAAAAGGAATGTGGTTCATAATTTACGGATTATTTTAGTTTTTTTAAACGTTTTAACTATTATTTTGAGAGTGCAACAAGTTTTTGATTGGTTACATATTTGTGTATTTACGCTAAACATTGGTAAATAACTAAAAGTTATGAACATATTTTTATCTACCACAACCACAACATTTGACTTTAGAAGTGTATTAACAAAATGTTGTTTACGCGTGATCGCGGTAGTATTAAAGTATCAAATTATTTGATTATTTTACATGTTAAAAACGTTTTTAAACTCTTGTTCAATTATAAATTAGAGTAGCTTTATACACTTGTTTCGTCACATTTTATGAGTTACAATCGGCGGGCTTGAGTCCGGTTTAACTATTTTATACCAGATTTTTAATGCATTGTAAAACTAATCTCAACAAACTACTCTATAAAATTGATCTAATGTAGAAAATACTAATCGCTTTTTCAACCCGAGTTGTAATTACCACCGTCTGGACGGCGCAACCACTAGAATCGGTTTTCTAATAAAAAGTTTTTAAATTGTACTTTTTTTGTTCACTAAAAATATAAATATAGAAAATTGTTATCATTGATAGAATTATCAATTACTATTATACAAAAATTATTATATGTTCACATGTGTAATCTACATTATCAATTAAATTTTACTAAAATTGTTTCATATACTAAATAATTTGAATATGCATACACGGGCAAACGCTAAAATAAAAAAAGATAGCTTAGCTTCTTACGTAAGAACTTTAATCTATTATTAAACATCAAAAAAAATTGTTGAGCATGATTATACACTTGAGTTAAAGTTAAGAATAATTACTATATTCCATAAACAAATACTATTTTGCTGCGCATCTAATTGTTAGATTAATTGAAGGACAAAGTTGTAATAATTCTTTATACGATTACATTAAAAAGTGTAAGTATTTCATTTAGTTTCATCATTTTTGATATCGTTTTGTTATACGTAAACATTAATATAATGTGTTTTAATTATTTAGGTTTGTGAGAATCATTATGATATATATAAAATGATTTGGTTTAGTGTGGTTCTTATTTTGTTGCTAATTATTGTGTACTATAAATGGGCCTTCTCTTATTGGAGAAAAAAAGGAGTTCCTTGTGTTGAGCCTACAATACCATTTGGAAATATTCAAGCGTTAATAACATCTCAACTGTATGTAGGAACGCATTTAAAAAATGCGTACTTGCTGTTTAAGCAATTAGGACATAAACATGCTGGAATGTATTTATTATCTTGGCCACGTTACCTTCCGATAGACAGAAATATTATAAAACATATTTTAATACAAGAATTCGATTATTTTAATGATCGAGGGTTTTACTATAACGAAAAAGACGATCCACTTAGTGCTAATTTATTTTCACTTAGCGGAGAACGATGGAGAAATTTACGGTCAAGGTTATCACCCGTTTTTACTTCAGGTAAATTAAGATTTATGTTTGATTCGTTACTTCGTTGCGGTTATCAGTTACAATTAGCAATGGAAAATCTTTCCTATCTAAAAAATACGATTGAAGTAAGAGAATTGTCTATTTGTTACAGTATAAATGTAATTGGTCTATGCGCTTTTGGCGTAGATTGCAATTGCTTTGAAAACCCTAATTCAGACTTTCGAAAGTTTGGAAAGAAAGTGTTTGATTATACTTCGTGGTTTCGACGAATTAAAATGTGTTTTGCTTTTGCAATGCCAAACTTAGCATTGTGGTTAGGTGTTGAAGCATTTGGAAAAGATTACACTGATTTTTTTACTAATATTGTTCAAGAAACGATTGATTACCGAGAAAAGCACAATGTTGTAAGCAAAGATTTAATTCAGTTGTTAATAGAAATAAAGGATAACTGGAAAAAAGATATGAGTATGGAAGAACTTGCCGCTCAAGTGTTCATTTTCTTTTCGGCCGGATTTGAAACTACTTCTACTTCGCTAACTTTTTGTTTGTACGAGTTAGGACTAAATTTAAACATACAAAAAAAAGTACGGGAAGAAATAACAACAACTTTATCAAAGTACCAAAACAATTTTACGTATGAAGCAGTTTCAAATATGAAATATATGAACCAAGTGATAGAAGGTATATTTTGTCATTTCAGTTATTGCAATGCTAAATTAGTTTTCAGAAACTTTAAGAAAATATCCACCGGTAGCATTTATTGGTCGTAGATGCGTAAAAGATTGTAAAATACCCGGCACAGCTGTAATTTTAGAAAAAGATATGTACATTGATATTTCAATATTGGGAATTCATCACGACCCTGAGTATTATCCTGAACCAGAAAAATTTGATCCTGAGCGATTTTCTGAAAAAAATAAAAATTTAAGAAATGCGTGTACGTATTTACCGTTTGGAGATGGACCTAGAACGTGTATTGGTAATTATAGTATTTTAAATACATATAAAATTATTTTTAAGTTTTAGGTATGCGATTTGCTATTACACAGCTTAAAGTAGCTCTAGTTGTTCTTTTAAAACAACATCAATTTACAGTACATTCTACAACAACAATACCAGTAGTATTTGAACCATACAGTTTTACGCTTCATCCAAAAACTGGTATATTTATGACTGTAAACAAAATTTAACGTAATTACAAAACAACTTAGTTATTTACGTTATGCAGTTTTTATAATTACAACTAGTTTTAGTATTGTACTTACTAAGTTGTAATTTTTTGGTATTATTAAGGATTTTCAGCAATTGTGTAATTATTTAATAATAAATTTATATTTAAAATGAAACACATTAAATTTAATGGTCAATAGTCATAAGGCCAATATGTCGCAATAGAGAATCCTTCTTAAGGCTGGGGAATTTCCTTGTTACGAAGAATGAAATAGATAGATGGCGCAGCACGTACAATTTTCTGAAAGGTATTTTATACTCAAACCTTCAACGTAATTTCAACTATCTAACAATACGAAGTGTTACGGGTAATTTGCGACAAAAGACGACGGTCATGAATTTATTATTCAAAAAAATTTTCAGAAGTGCATAGCAGGGGGTGGATTATCTGTGGCAGGTATATTTTCCAAGAAGATTCATCACGTTCGTTTTCGTTTTACAAATGGGCGTTAAAAACTTACAATATCAATCAATTATTGTAGATCCAAAATAATGTCATTATATTTTTAACAGAAAAAAATCAAATACATTTTGTTAAAAACATATTTTAAAATGCAATAATTTAATTCCACCGTATCCGACTTCAAATTCATTGTGACGTAAACCAATACGATCGTTACTACAAAATACAAAATAAAGGTTGAGTTGTCAGTTTTTGGCTTTCGTTTTCCACAATTGGTAAAATGTTAATTACACCAAACGGATAAATAGCAAAATAATCTTTAAATTTTCATTATTTGCATAATTATTTATATAGAAATAAATAAACAGGCATATTTTTTTATATATGCTAAGTAATAATAATTTTGTAAAGGAAAGTTGTTTTGTAATCTAAAGCCAATACTAAAGTGTAAGTTGTCGGACAATCTTACCATACTAAATTATTTTTTCTAATATTGAATTTCATTATTTTGATCATAAAGGTGAATTCAATAAATCAAAACACTTCATAAAAAGCTGCTAGTAACATTTTGTTCACTCAATACAGTGAATAAAATGTTTGTAGTCAAATTATGTAATCAATATTTTTTTTTAAAATTCTGCAAAATTGGAAAAAATCTTGTAAGATACACGTGAATAAATACAATTTTATCAACTCAAAAACATTATCGCACAAACCATCTTTTCTTGGATAATTTTATTTATTTAGTTATACTATAAATAGCTATTAGTGTTTTCACTAAGGCCTGAAAATTTATGACATAAATATAAATATACATTTTTTTTTTAATTTCATTTTGTAATTAGCAACCATGTTTTAGAATTAACTATTAATCATATTTTAAACGGTTTATAGAGACTAGGTCATATTTTCATTGTTTATATAAGCAAGCACTTGCTGTATTCAATAGGGTTCAATACTACTTGCTTCTAAGAATAATTTCTGCAGGTATGTACCACCTGTATTACCAGCAGGTAGGTAATGCATATAACTAAAGAATAATAGGATTAGAAAAACCAGTCGGCAGTACAGGAAAAAAATTCAGTTATCGTAAATATCTCCTTTCGTTCTGAATGAAACTATACTTTTATATTATAAGAAATATATTTCCAAAATTGAATTATTGTTGTTAGTGCTAAAGTTTTGTGATTGTGTAATATAAGAAAGTATATGTTTTACTTACAATAAAATGTTTAAGTTAGCGAAATACTTTTATAAAGTGCCAAAGAGTCGATTGCCTATAAGTCAACGGAAAAGAAGTAGATCGAAACGGGCAAAAACTGTTAAACATTTATGGTGTTTACGTAAAGAAAACCAACCTGATGTAATTCTTACTATGACTGATAACGAGTACAAACAAAATATTTATATTGACTTATAATGTTTTAATTACGTTACTTGTAGACCATCAACAAGTAATGTAGATAGGAGTCATTCTCCAATATTGCTTCAAGATTTAGAAGATGTTTGGAATATAAAATCTACTACTGGCCAAACCAATAAAGACCCATGGGGTAGTGATACAGAATATGACCAGTATTCAAAAAAAAAATTTTTGAGGTAAAAAAATCTGATTTCGATATTTTCAGAATTATAGCCGAAGAATTACAAATTGAAGTAGATCAACCTGAAGAGCCTGCTATAAGTGGAAAAAGAATTGTTAGCATTGGTTTCTTAGAACAAGTTATTCAATTGTCAGAAAATCATGCGAGGTCATGTACAACTGGACGACTAAATATTGATAAGGAAATAAGAAGTGGTTTAAAGAGTACAATAATACTAAACTGTATAATGTGTGAAAAAACTTTTTCTTGTTCGACAATTGACAAGAAAGTAGATATAAACAAAGAAGCTGTCTGGGGAACTTTTGCTATTGGAAGTACTTACAAGCATACTGAAGAATTTTTGAGTGTGATGAATATTCCACCGTTATCAGGAACAACATTTTATACAATTCAGGATGAACTATCTCAGGTAACATAAAAATACTGTGATATAAAGAAATCTATATATTTATGCATTAGATATGGATGAATTCGTCAATTAATGATATGGAGGCAGCAGGCAAAAAAGAACATCAAATGGCTGTTGAAAAGGGTTGTGTTGATAGTGATGGTATTCCATGGATTAGCGTATACTTAGACGGTGGTTGGTCAAAGAGGAGTTATGGACACAACTACAATTCTGCTTCAGGAGTAGTAAGTACATTAATAATCTGTAATTTTTAAATCAATAAATTTTTAGGCCGTAATAATAGGACGAGAAACAAAAAAAATTTTGTATTTGGGCATCCGTAATAAATTTTGCATTATATGTACCAAAGCTACAAATAAGGATATAGAACCAGCACCTCACACATGTTTCAAAAACTGGGCAGGATCATCTTCTGGTATGGAATCGGATATAATTGTTGAAGGCTTTTGTCGCAGCATAGAAATGCATAACTTGCGTTACAAGCAATTTATAGCAGATGGTGACTCATGTGTATATGCTAAAATACAGCAAATAGTACCATACGGAGCACAGGTAACCGAATACAATCTACTATTTTAATATATATTGACTCTTTTTCTACTGTTCATGTTTACTATTATTTTAGGTAACAAAAATGGAGTGCACAAATCATGCAATTAAAAATTATGGTAAAAGATTGCATACTCTAAAGACTGATACAAAAAATGTATCTGCTGCTGCAAGGAAACAACTCTCTCCCGAAGTTATTGTAGGATTGCAACGCATAGCACAAAAAGCAGTGTATAGTAACGCGCATGGAGATATAGATACTCTCATTCAAGATTTGAACAATGGTCCAAATCATGTTTTTAATCAACACACCGTATGCAAAGATTATTATTGTGACTCTGTCGGTGACATAAGTAATAGTCAAATAAAGGATGTCCAATCTTCAGGTCTTCTTAGACTTATACAAGGCAAGTAATTTATGACAAAATTAATTAAGTTATGTTACAGTGTTGTATTTTAGGTGCTCTTAGTTTACTAATAAGAAAAGGTGGTTCCCTCATTGATAATGAAACTAACAATCGAGCTGAGTTGTTTATGTCTGTACTGGCAAGATACAATGGGGGAAAGAGGCTGAACCTAATACAACGGGGCTCATTTCAGTCTCGGTCATATTTAACAGCAATGCGATACAATAAAAGTAAAAATATAAAAAGTATTATACAATAGGTGCTTTAATATAAAATTGTAGGTTTTAATTGGCACACTAGTCAGTGGAAACGTGCACACAAATGCAGCCCAGGAAAATACTTAAAAAAATATATAGACTCCCAAACAAAGTATAAGACAAAATCTGAGACTTGAGAGAAGTAAGGCAAAAACCACTAAAACCTGCAGTAAAAAAATTAACTTTGAATATGGTCCATTTGCCATCAAACCTGAAATGTCTCCGTCAAAAATGCATAATGAGTGTCGTCGTTATTTAGAAAATTTTAAAGTAAAAAACAATACATTAATCAGTATCCATGCTACTATATGATTCTAGGTAACACCAGAACAAAGAGAAGAAATTGCAAACAATACGATTGGCCAATTCAATAATCCTTTATACAAAAGTGAACGAAATGGAAGGTTGACAGCATCTAATTTTAGAACAATAATAAAAAGAAGGGAATGGACCTCTTGTCACTCACATGTCAAAAACATTCTGACACCACAAAATTATACATGTGATGCAATCGAATTTGCAAAGATGCACGAATCTGTTGCCATCACAATGTTTGAAGAGTCACAGAATTTAAAAGTTCAGCAATCGGGATTTTTTATTGATTTAGATTTTCCATTCTTGGGTGCTTTGCCTGATGGTAAGGTTAAAAGTAATGAGTACATAATCCACTGCATGTGAAGGAATTTTGTAGGTTTGATTGGAGATAATGAATTAATAGAAGTGAAATGTCTTTTTAAAGTGGCAAAATTAGGCATAGGCTTAGATGAAGCTGCAAAAACAATCCCGACTTGATGTTTGGAAAACATTAACAACAAGGTATCGCTCAAAAGAACGCATAATTATTACTATCAGGTATTTTTATTAAAATTACTTGAACATCGTTATTATGTACTTATAACCAACGTTTTAGGTACAAGGGCAATTGCATGTTACACAAAGGCAAAAGTGTTATTTTGTTGTTTTTATAAATGTGGAGACGCCGTTATTTATTGAACGTATTTATCGAGACGATAGTTTTTGGAATGACAGTATGATAAACAAGCTTGCAACATTCTATAATCAATGCATTCTGCCAGAAATTATTCGAGGCAATTTAAAAAGGGGGTTACGGTGTGTTGACCCTGATTATATATTTGAAGCGCAGAATAAGAGAAAAAAGCCCAGTACAGAAACTATTGCATAAAGTATCTTTCCGATTTTTTATTTTTTAGTAATTCAGTTATAAGCGGTACGTACTAAATAGGTAATTCCTTTTTCTTAATCTTTAGTACCGGTATCAAAATGTATCATGTATTTATTTAATTTTCACAGCCCGACCTTACATCTGATCTGACTGCGACGGATTTCCAAACGTCTGGTGGAGATCTTATTCTGTAACGAGTAAGTAAAACAACGGAAAACTATAGATCTTTTGTTACAGATTTCGGATCGCCGTTTTCAACCGTTTGAAGCGGATGTCATCCAAGTGTCTATACCTGCAATCATCCCAACACGAAGATTGTTGCCCGTGGATTATACCTCTCGGGGAAACCACGTAAAAAAAATGCGCCAATTACTCTACCTCTGCGGTGGTGTGGAAACGAGTTTTTCATACGTAAAACTGAAATCTCAAAAACTACATAAACGTTTGTTTTATTGTATAGAACACTAAATAAATGTTATAATTTTTGCAATAAAAAAGTTTTTAAAATCTATATTTTTCTTATTTTTATATATTATCTATCAAAGTTACTTATAAAGTCGGTTTCCACAAGATGCAAAACAGATCTTTTTGCAATATTTTGCCGGCATAATAAATACAATAAATACTTTTTTAGTTTACTCACAGATAATCCACCCCCTTATATACTGTTCGAATCTGTAACGAAAGCTATTGTCTTTACTGTTCGCAGGTGTTAGAGTTGTTACGGTATTTTTAAATAGTAACATAAATACCCTTGTGATTCATGCTTGATAATTTGACATTGTTTTCAAGAAAGTCTATTCCTTTTTAGCAAATGTTTGACCACGCCGGCAAAAAATAATAAACCCTGAACGGGTTTATGTGGCAAATGCAAACAAGATATACCTACTTCAAAAGCAAATTATACAATTTCATGCAGTTTAGATTTTTATAAAAGAACATGCATAATAAAGTAATTTATAAAAACACAAATTATATATTTTTTAAATTCCTAAATGGTAAAATACCAGGTAAAATAGATAAAATAGATAAACTTTGCAAGTGTCACCTGAAGGCCATATAATTCTATCTTGAAAAACTAGTTTTAGTGTTTGACATGCAACAGATTTTAAATTCTACTACATAATATCGATAATACATATATTTAAAATTACTTTAATCAGATTTTACCATCTTTTATGCTTTCATATAATTAATTTTCAAGGAATTTAAAAACCAGTACGTATATGCAATTATTCTGTAAAACAAATATACAAATAAGTAGTAGCTGAAAACTTGACATAATAAATGTTATAACTAATAACTAATCATAACCAAAATCGTATTTTTATCTAGAATCTCATCAGTGTTTAAATGTGCTTATAATAAATATATATTAATTTTTACAACTTTTTGGCCTTTCGCAATTCTCGAACCGGGCGAAAGTTTACGCATATACACATGAAACCGTTATCCTGTCTGCTCATAAGTTATAAAAGAGAAAAGGGATATTTTAATCTTCAAAACGAACATTGCGGATTGCAAACAATACAAGTGTTAGAAGCGCTTCCTATACTTATATCTTCAAACTTTTTCTACACAACCTCTTCAGAAAACGGGTTGAAACTTAACTACGTACCGTAATATTATTTTTCATTTATGTAGGACTTCACAATTAAATAGGCAACTTGATTAATTTTGCTCCAGTATTAATTGTATGTACATCAACTCTTTTAAAACATTTCCAGCTATGACATGATAGGTAGTATAAAGCGTTTAAATATAATAATAACTCTGTAATTAATAAAATATAATAACCTATAAACATCAATATTTGAATATCATTTTATCAATTATAAGTAATTATATTAAACTAAAAAATGTTTTAGGTCACAGTTTAATGCATTTTTTCTCTGTGTTGAAAAAATGAAAACAAAATATTTGATACTTTTTGAATTGTCTACTAAGTTAGCGAAGTCTAAAATAAGCTCAAAATTCCCCAGCCTTAAGCGATACGCTATCTGATGGCGTTTTTGATAAACCGAAATAATGACATACAAACACAACCTCATTTTAAGTTTTAATAAAAATTACTCTAACGGTTTTTAATTACTCATTCCATAGAAGATAAATGATAATTGCATTGTTGCCATCGATTGATTGACATTATTTAACATTAAATTACATTTTACGTCTTACACGGAGAGAAATATTATACTGAATTTAATCATTTCAATTTCATATTTAAAACATTTGCTTTTTTTCTAAAATTAATTCACATTCAAATAAAATTAAACCTACATGTTCTAAAACTTAAATTAAATTTCTTATTGCAATCCAAACATGTTTTTATTAAATCATTCATAATTATAATGATACAAGTAAAAAGTTTTTGTTAAAATTAAGACTACAAATTGATCAAATTCAACTAATTATTATAAGAAATCATATCAGCGATTAAAGTACGTAATAAGTTACTACGAAACCACAAGTAGGCATTTCAAGTAAGCATTTATGTTATCACTATTTGTTCCACGCTGGTCTAAAATAAGGTATCAGCAATTTAATTTACGTTAAGGTTTGCAATATGTGCTAAACTTTTTGCTAAAGCTGTGGCAAAGATAAATTAACGTGTACCGTGTCTCCGACAGTTTTTTGTTTGGAACTATACGACATGGATCCATCATTTTATAACAAGTTGCTTGCAGCATATAATCTATAACTCACTACACCAATTAGTGAATGATTGGAAACTGTCAGAAACTTACAAGTAAGTATTGACTCTGATTTTGAATATTGTTCACTGTCGTTATATGTTAGAATTATGTCGCAAAGCTTGCACATTTTTTGGCATGTATGACTTAGTTTTTTGCAATGAAATAAAATTATCGTGCATTTGCTTTTCTTTTAGAACAAGAAATTGATGTTACATCCCTTGTGTGCCTAACGGAAAATGATTTGGACATATTTAAGAAAGGTGAATTTGGGTTGATTGTAAAGTTTAGTAGTTGGAGAACCCTTTGACAGAAAAAAATAACTTTCCAAAAGTTACAAGAAGATTATTTAACTCGGATGGTGTAGATCCGACTAATATTCTAAGTGTAACATACTATTAATGCGGATGCGTGTACATATTGGTGTCAAGGACAGTATTACTTGGATCGGTAATATTACCAATAATTATAAATTTTAATGCAATCTAGGATTAAACCATAAACTGTAGTGATGATAAAATATAACACATTTATTTTGAATTTAGCAAATAAATACGTTTAAACTATGTGTATATTTACTGAAATCATTCATACCCTGAAGCTGCACAAAAGCAAACATTATGACACTGCGTGCTTAAATTCATACGAAGTGTTATTACTATTAAACCTATTTATGATAAAACGCAACAATCAACAGAGATAAGAAAAAGCAGTACCTGTCATACTTAGGTTCTTCTCTACGATCACATTAAGCAACTTTTGAATGATAAAAGAAAACGATGTTTTCTTAAATTGATATATTATAAAATCTATACAATTCTTTTTCAAAATGTTTGTTGTAATAAAATGAAAGCTTTATTTAAGCGTACATCGGCTTGACTCAAAACCAACAGCCTATTTGCATGAAATATAGCTGTTTTTGCTTTATTACAGTAAACTTTTCTCTCCGTGTAGTAAAATTTGAAGTTGCTACAACATGACGTTAAATATTGCAATAATCGTTTACTTATTGTTGTCTTACAGCGAGAAGTGAGAATAATCATAGTTGATTGCACATTTGCATTAAACCATGTACATTTTAAATCGGTTTACGGTAACTAATCCAAATTATTTAAATGCACTTGAAACAAACAGCAACCGACGAGAAAAAACTAAATATTTTTTATTTAATATGATAATAATAATAATATTTAATTGTAATGCTTGATTGTGACAATATGTAAGTAATATTGTATAAACCTATATTGCAATTAATACCACAGAATCATACTTAAATAACTTAACTTATTACACTTAATTCTAAAAAACTTATTATTAAAGAGGATAGAAATAGTTTTAATTTAACTTTATAACTACTTATAATCACCAAAAAACTAATAAATTTGAAACTGTCATTAAATCAGGTTTCTATTAACACCAAAGTGGCACTGCGATCTTAATTGAGCTTACTTATTAGCAAGCGAGGTCAAAGTTGAGATTTTAATATCGAACGAACCTAGAAGTTGCGTATGGTTTCGTAATTTACATTATATTATAAATACAACTGTATTCATAAAAATTTACAATTAGGTTACAGAGCTCTTCAAACCTATTTTAGCATAAATGTCAAAAAACACTATTCATAAACGCGCTTTATTTAGCTTAACAAAGCTTTTGTAACAGTGTTGTAACTTAGCAATATTTAAAATAGGACCTACCCTTTTTTAAACCTATCTTAACTTAAAAAATTGTGTATAATCAGATTTTTTGAAATGGAAATATTTATTTAAAAGAAATTTAATTTGTTTCTGTATTTAATTTAACACGGATACAATAGATGATAATATCCATTATTATTGTAAATAATATAATTGATATAATTCGCGACTTCGACTGAGCTTTCAACTGAATTTTGTCATCTTGTCGGTGTTACAAATCTTGGTACTTTTTGGCAACAATTTTTCATAGTTTTACTTATTCTAATTCTTTTGTAATCAAGTTTATTGTTTGTATTGTCCAAATTTTTTTCTCAAAAGGTACCTAAGTTAAATATTACGGCAAGCGATATGTTTTACTGCCTATTGGTCTGTGCCATACGATCGGAAAAAGAATTCTGATTTCTTTTAGGTATAAAATGTAATTCATATAATTCATTGATTTAAATAATTTATTTAGCATTTAAAAAAAATAAGCAATTTACATTCAAAAAAGATGTAGTTTATGCAATACCAAACTTCTCTCCAAAGTGCCGTTATTACTGCATGGTCCGTTATTCCTTTTTTACATTTACAAATTTACTTAATATAATTACTACTACTATTGTTGTTAAACGGTGATTCAAAAATCGAATTGTAATTAATCATACCAGACAAAATTATCTACCCAACAAACTATGTCAGCATTTTCTTTTGCTTGTTGGCGTCAGTATCTTTGTTTTCAATTATCCTGACCCTTCCTTGCACCCATTGTTGAAATTGATGCTAAAAAAACTAAATAAGTTATTTTGAACAGATTCAAATTGATACTAACCTTATCTTCTACAAGCTAATTTCTACTTCTTGTTTTCTTTTTACTATTTGTCAATTTGAATTACTACCGAATTATTACTTGACATACGTAACTAATAAACGCAAAAAAAAGTTCTAATGTTTCGACGTTACCAACGCGACTACATTAAATTTACTGAAATTGGCAACTCTATTTTGAGTACCTACCGAGAGTTTACGAACCGTTTATGAATGAAAAATGAACGAAAGTTAAAACGTTTTGTAAGCCTTAAAACACGTTTTAAATAAAACAAGTTTAAAGAGTATTCTTGAATATTTTTATGAATACAGCTGTGACAATTTTACTTAATTTAAAATAAGTTTACTAGTCCTTGATTGTACCAACGGTTGACATATAAATTAAAAAGTAGATTAAAAAGTTTCTCAAAACTGTCAAAAAATATAGGCTATAAGTGTTAAATTATAACGGTACAAACTTATGTTAGTGTCATGTTTATGAGGAATAGAGTACCTACAAATCATAATATCAGATGGTTTGAATAAAAAATACATTTTTTTAAATAATTACCATGCTGAGGTTATAATCATCTTCTCAAGGGTGGTTTATATACAATTTTTTCTACTACTAGAATTATTTAAACCTTTTTACCTGTCAATCATTAGACTTTGAAATTTAAAATGTTAATTTCAAATTAAAAATCAAGTGAGTGACAGTTGTCATTAGTTTATAGAATTAATTTTGACGCAACTGTAATTTATAACACAGAAATAAATATATAACGTATAATGTTTTTTTGTTAGACTTACTTAAATTGTTTAAAAACATTATTACTTTAAATATTGATTATATCTCAAATATATTTAATTTAGTTAAAATTGAAATTTCATTAAGCCCGAACTTTAAATAATTTACATTTTAAAAATCAAATGAATTTGTTTAATAAACGATTTAAATTTTCAAAATAGAATCTCTTGCCCTTGGTAAATAGTTTTAAAAAGTTTTTTTCTTAAAACTGTTATCGAATTATCAGAAAATGTAAATATGTTTATTATTAACTAGTGGCTATTATACGTAATAATCAAAGCTTATACGACTAACAGTGGAAAATAGTATATGTTAGCGCGAGCGTTTTTCTATTTAAGTTTTCCGCGAGTTGCATTTTCGGTTTTGTGACTTGCTGTCCCCAATTTTAAGTTTCTATTTGTTGCTGTAAATACAAGTTTTTGATAAAGAATACGACAGTACGTTACTTAATTTTGACCCGGGTATAACGCCTCTTTTCTTGCATTCTATTGCGTTAAATTTTCTTAATTGTTAACCGTGCTGTTTAGTGAGTAAATCGTGCGCCCTTTTGTGTGGTCTATAAACTTACCTGCACCATCCAGGGAAAAGTAAGATCAGGGTAAGTCGACCAATCGCTCATTTCTGGCTGAATCGATGCCTTGGTTTATTACGGGTTTGGGTGGTTGTGCGCTTCTGATTTTCCAGAAGACCCAGAAACGTTAAGTAAGTAATTTATTATTTATTATATGTGAAGGTTGAAAAGTCTATGATTATAACCTAAGTGTCCTAAGTGATAGATGAACTACCTCTTACTAAGTCAATTTTTTTTGCTAAAGTACCTAAAATTGTTTAAAAACATTATTACTTTAAACATTGATTATATCTAAAATATATTTAATTCGGTAATATTCACATTTAGTTAAGCGCAAACTTTAAATAAGTTACATTTTTAAAATCAAATTAATTTGTTTAATGAACGAATTAAATTCTTAAAATAGCATTAAATAAAATCTCTTGCCCTTGGTAGATAGTTCTGTAAACTTTTTTCTTTAAAAGTGTTATAGAATTATCAGAAAATGTAAACATGTACATTATTAACCTGTGGTTAATAATAAAATATTATTTACCCGCACCTAAAAAAGTGCTGCTTCACAACCTACTATTATACGTAATAATAATAAATAAATAATTGCCGGTTTTGTCATACAAATAAAATTAATTTTTTTTATGGAAAAATCAACTTTAATCAATGATATATTGTCTATTTTGTTCAATGGCCGTTTGCCATCTTTCCACAAAAACTCAATAACGTAACCAAAATTCTAAAAGTTATCAAATGACTAGAATGACTAGGATAATTGTTATGAAAAAAATATTTAAAAAAATCAATAAATTATAAAATAAGTGTTTTACAAATATTGTTGTACACTGAATTTCATATAAAATGCAACACATAAAAGGAGTAGACGTAGAGGGCTAAAATTTTGTATGTAAAACTGTTATATATAGACAAATAAATGAATATAATTTGGAAGAAGCAACACAACGTTTTATTGAAAAAATGTCAATAATGCGTAACATCACCACGTGTTTGTATGCAAGAAGTTACTCTTCTAGGCATCCTAGAAATGTGATTTACTGTGTCCTGGGGTATCTCATTTCAGGCTATTTGAATTTGTCTCAATTCTTCTATGGTATTTGGGGGGTGAGCTAGATGAGACATTTTTCTGTCCATCATATCCCAGACATGTTCTATTGGCGATAAATCTGGTGATCTAGCAGATCACGGTAGCAAATTTTAAGTCATTCTCTTCAAAAACTCTATGTGTCCTTACTGCCACATGTGGTCGCGCATTATCTTGTTGGAAGATAGTTTCTGGTCGTTCTTGAAAAAGAGGTAGAAAAACTGGTTCTAAGACGTTTTCGATGTAACGTCGAGCATTTAACGTGCCTTGGATAAACGTAAAGGAAAGCGGCCTTCCCAATAAACGCCACCCCAAACTATTACACCAGGTGTTATACCAGTGTGTTTTCGTTGTACAAACTGTAAATCGTAACGTTGTTCTCTAGGCGTGTACGCTCGTCCGAGTGCCATAAACAGAACCTAGACTCATTAGAAAAAATAATATTGTTTCATTCATGTAGCCAATGTTGTTTGACTTGAGACTATTAAAGTCTGACTTTTTGTTGGTGAGGTGTTAGAGAAATACGAGAGTTTGGTCGATATGATCGCAATTCAAAAGCGCGGATTCGACGATAAACAGTACTCATAAAAACTCTGCGACCAACTGCTCGTATCCAGTTTATTCCAACTGAACGCGATGTTTTCCAAGGGTCCTAAACGGCACTTCTTCTTAACAGTCGCCCAGTACCTCTACGTAGTGTTTACAACTGTTTCTCCTACCATCCTCGACATGTTCTTAATATGTTCAATAAGTACGTCCTAATCTTCTAACGATTTCACGATATCTGAACCCAATTTCTTGCATAGCAATAATTCGTCCTCTCTCAAGAAGCGTTAATTGTTAAAAATGACCTTGTCTGCAAACTCGTGGCATTTTGACACTTACAAACAGATAACTAAATCTAATCTAAAGAAAATTGAAAAACTACAACGATAAGGGTTCAGAAATGCAAGTAAAAGAAGCGTGGAGATGTTGATAACACCATGTATATTTTTTAAATACGTTAACATTTTTATTCCAAATTTTAATCATTTATTTCCATATATAATAGTCTTACATACAAAATTTCAGCTTTCCACGTCTACTCCTTCTATGTGTTGCATTCTATTTAAAACCGTGTGTATAAAAGGGTGGTTAATGGGATTGAAACAAAGTAACGTCAACAAAAAATTTGATTTTTATTAAATTTGTTATTTTATAACAAATATACGTATACTAAAACACATGAGTAATAATAATTTAATATAACGCACTGTTGTCACTTTGTTATGTTAAAAATAATTCGTTGTGACTTTCGTACTGTATGAATGTTATCTCGCGTGGCTAAATTTTCAATCGGCATTTCCATTTCAATACAGACGGATAAAAGCCCGTGCGGTTCTCCACTATTAAATATCTTAAATCATCCACGTTGATTTTAAGTACTAATTGACGGTTTAGAATGCGTTTGTGTTGTGAAATTCATCGGAGTAAGCATGCTTCGTCATTTTGCGGTGTAATTTCATTTTTGATTTTGTTATTAGCAACTTTGCATACAATAATTGTTGAAACATTGACACATGTTTATGCATATTGGAAAAATTTCTATAATGACGCTACGATTGATGAAGTAATAAATAAACGTTGAACCTACGTTAACTGCGGATATAGAAATTATTGATTTATTTTTAAAATTATAAATAAATTGGAAGGCTCATTTACCAATGTATCAGTATTAATTTGGAAAAACTTGGCGCATCTGTTTTTTTTGTTTTCAGATAATTTTAGGAAATTGTGGGAAAGTGCCGTTAACTAATTGAATACGTCGAAAGAAAAAAAATCAAATTGTAAGTATTGTATTTTTTATTTTAATTTTCTCTTATTTACGTTGTCAGTGGTTAACACGCACGACTGTACGTACATATTATGTTTATTGTCACAATTAAGTATAAAGCTTTTTTTTTAAAGTATTACTAGGCGATGCGCGCTATTTTGCGCTCTAACCTCTCTTTCTATGATAATATAAATATATTCCTTGTTAAAAATGTGTTTTGTCATTTGTTCTTTTTAAACGGTGTACTCTAGTACCAGTTTACAATCATTTTGACGCCCTTTTAAAATAATTTATAACTAGCACACCAAGACCTGCTACCCAAATTGTTTTAAGCTAACCGCTTACACGTCAGTGACAAGAAAATTTTCGTAAAAACTTTTTATCAATTTGAGTAAAGGGATTAGCCTCGACGTCTGACAATGTTTTTGACAGATTAAGTGCCTCTTCGTCAGGTTCTGGTAAAGCTAGCAATTTCAAATCATCACTATTAATTTTCTCAGTAAATTAAGTAAATCTTCATTTCTTGTTTTTTTGGAAATTTTTCTGGTATCGCCTCTTTTAAACAATTTTAAGTTCTTGTTTTTAGATTTTTGTGTCTCTTTAGAAAGCTGTCCAATTGGCAAAATAACATTTGCTATAATTTGCGCCACATGAATTAAAACCTTATAAACACTAACATGTAATATGAAGGATATTTATTGTTCCACATACCGTTTTGCTGTGCCTAGTGTATATTTAAATAAATGTTTTGGCATTCAATTTAAACCATGAAGAAACAGAATGCAAGATAATCTTACATCTGTTAATTAAATTTAGGTCGAAACTTCTTTTTCGAACTGAAGAATCTCTTTGTCGTGTTACAGTCATTTGAAGTCCCACTATTTCCAGGTCTTACTTGGTTCACTAAAAATCCAAGCTCACTCTTGAATTGTCTCCGCACTTTGAATGTTTCGTTATCCCGTTTCCGCATTTGCTATTTCTTAAAATCAAGACAATAAGAAATGTGCAATAACTATTCAAAGAACCGAATCCATATAACATATAACGTAAACAGACTAAACCGATGTGTCATAACATCAACTTTCTGCATTACAATGTGTTGATGTTGAGATAATGTTGTAAATATAACTGCGTTACAGAGCTTTCCATCGATCGTAGTTAACATCATTTGATACGAAACAAAAATTTCTTTCTCGTATATCAACACTTTGTTTGTCAAAAGTTTTTTAATCTGAGTTTCAAGAGGAACTATCCAACGCAAAATGTATATCTTTCCTTAGAGATAGTTTTTTATTGGTATAACGAAGGCATTGCATAGTTGATGTTGTACTGGATGAACCATTAGATGTATATGAACATTTCAAATCTACATAGTTTTTACAGGTTAGACAAATGCTTCTTCAGCTTTTTTACAGCATACATAGCAAATTTTTGGTGCAATTTAGTCTAGTTCATCAAGTATTTTGTTCATTCTAAGATTTTCTTTCCGAAAGCTGTTATCATTGGAAAATAGCTCATTTTCTTCATTGGTTATTAGCGTTTTATCTTGTAGAGCGGTTATGTTATAAATATTTTCCAGATTTTTTTTAGTGCGCAATAGTTTAATAATCGATTCGGGCAAATTAGTAGAGTTTTATTCTACTTATGGTTTATTTCCAAATACTACTGGATATAGTGTTCTTCTTATTATGCGATGTAAAAGCGGATAGAATCAATTTCAGCCATCTAAACTCGCAGCACATTTTCTACCTGTTGGTTCTACGTTACTTTGGCTTTAAAGATGACAAGGCTTTCCATGAACTATCTTGCATTCTGGCCAGTATTTTATTATTTTTTCAATAATTGACGCTGTAAATGTATGTCCGTTATCAATATACGCGATGCGACAAACTTCAAATATATTTCTGGTGTTTTTACTGCAACTGCAGCTGCACGTTTAGTCCGCAAAGGATGTAAATGTAAGTATTTAGTAAACATGATCTTGGTAGTTAAGGAGCCAGTTGTATTTGCCTTTTGTTGCGCCCTTCGCGTCCGGTATTTTTGTGATAATCACATAAAAAATATTTTTTATACGGTATTATGTAAATTACAAGATTATCTACTGTTTTCTTTTTAAATATTGTGTTCCAAGCCGCCGACTTCTACCAACGTTGTATTTTTTAGATAAATGGTACTGCTTGCTTGTCTTTTTCTTCCCGTAGCACTGACTAATTTTGCACTCTTCAGTTCTACTACGTCTTGTAATTTGCTTAAATCCCATAGTTTCTTTATATAATTTTTCTAGTTAAACTATATGCTTTCAGTTTCTCTATAAATACCGTTGTTAAAGAATTCTCACTTATTGTCACTTCCACGCCCCTGTTTACAATGCAAAAAAAAATTCTAAATTTTGGATTGGCATTTGAAGATTGAGTCCTGCTTGTTGTAAAACTAAAGTATACAAAGAATGAGTTAATTTGGTATTCTACAAGGTGTTTTATAAGCAATATCGTTAAAATTCGAAAAATAAAAAAATTAATAAATGACGTACTTTGGATTGAATTTTATACCTCGATAATAAATAACAAGAATGAAAAATTGAATTTTGAAATTTTAATTTTTTTTGAGTAAATTAGTACTGATAGGTACTGTTCATTTCTTTAAATTTTTAATTAACAAACAATAAACACAAACATAACGTGATATATATTAAATCTCACATAACATTATAAACAAACCAAACAATATTTATTCGATGTAACTGCCACTCATATCCGTACATAATTCGATCCTTCACCTGCATTCCTTAAAATGGTTTCGAATATGCTCTAACGGTATGAGGTTTACTGCATTTGTAAATTTTTGCTGCAATATTGCTAAATCGTTAGGAAGTAGTTCAGCCTAAACCAACTTCTTAAGGCGACTACATAAAAAGAAGTCCAATATTGATGTCAGAAGATTTTGGCGGCCACTTAATAGGTCCGTTCTTGGCAATCCAATTATCTCCAAAGTTGACATTCAACCACTGATTTATCATGTCTGTGGAGTAGTGGGCAATCGTTATGTTATAACTAAAGTAAAGGTATATTTTTAAACATGTTAAAATTTTCCTAAGAAAATCTTTTAATAATCTGTAAATAAGAGTGCTGATTTAGCCTTTTTTCTATTTTTACTTAATTTTTTTGGTGATTAATTAACTTGAAACAGAAATCGAAAATATTATTATGTTACACTTGACACAAATGCGAATAATAAATATTAGATTAATAACCTGTGGCAACTGTTTTCACCGTAGCCCACTAATTTAAAAAAAATTACAATTTTTAAAAAATAATTTTTCATTTTTAAAGTTTGGTATCGAAGCATAAAATTAAATTTCAGACTACTTCATTCAGTAACATTTTTTTATATCTTTAAAAATAAGGTTACTTTATTCTTGGTAATTTTAACAATATTGCTTATTCAACACACTGTAAAATACCAAAATACCAAATCAACTCCTTTTTTGTATACAACAAGCAAGACTTAATTTCCAAATGCTAATCCAGAACTCAATTTTTTTTTATCAAACATACCGCTTGTTACATCTATCCCGGAACACAAAGTATATAATTGATCATTTAATACATTTGTTTATTTAACAATGACACGTTTTTTATACCGATTTTGCACTTATTTATTGAGACCTAAATGATCGTTTTTTCAAGACTTTAAACTGACTCCAATTTCCTTTAAATACTTTTTCTCGTTTTATCTGGGATCAGAAAAACCGATGTGTTTTGGCAATTGCTTTGATTGTTCTAAATGTTTCGAGAACGTTTCAATATTTTAGTTGATAACAGTGATCAATGTTTGGTTGCTTTCTAATTTCAAATTAAAAAATACTTTACAAAGTATATATAAAGTACATTAATCTGGCGGCATGTATTTATTACTAACTTATCATATTAATAAATAAGTAATTAAAATTAAAACAAAATAGAAATGGTATAAAAAATATATTTTTCATAACCTTCGTACATTGCATAATCGTTAAAACAAACTAACATTACAATTGTAGTCATTGTAACACTCAATTTACAATATTCTATCGTTTAACATATCAGTTGGATTTGTAAATACTATTAAACATTGTTAAAACAATGTTTATCAAAACAAGTGTACAAATATAATTAAATAATAGTATATTAAAACACAAGTTACAGAATGAACGTGTTTCAATCACGAGACCGGGTTCTATACACGAACCGCGCAGCGCCGAGTTTATGAAACGGTAGAGGGATTGGTACGTATTCTATGACGTGTGTTTTATACCATTTTTTCTATTTTAATTTAGTTTTAATATTTTCCGTACAATTTTTATTTTAAAACAACATCGGGAGGTTTTTGGATTTTACTGAATTGACAACACTTACACTTTGACATATTGAAATTGATGTGTTAACCTAAAATCTTATACGAAATGATCTTTTTATACCTTTATAAGTAAATAACTTTAAATTAATAAAACGTTTTTATTTTATCTTGGCATCAACATTTGAATTTCAATTGTTATGTTACAATAGTTTTGATATCTTTTTCATGTAATGTAAACTTGCAATGCAGAGATACCAACTTTGGGAAAACTAACATTACTAAAATTCGTTAAAAAATTTGATAATTTTTACACGGATTTTAGTGCAAGAATCGCAAATTTTTATGTCGAAATAGAGAGAATTGTTTTCTTAAACTATTTGGCGTTACTGATAAATACGTTAAAAAACTCGCAAAAATAATTATTTATATAGAAAACACAGAAAACATAAACACATAGACCTAAAAATTTTGTACAGAAAAAAACGGAACAATAGAGCTCATAAGAAGACAATAAATAAGAAAGGTAATTTACTAGAAGTTAAAACAATGCAATGAAAACAATATGGATAGAAGAAGATAACAAGAAAATGGATAAAAGACTACCAAATATGTAGAAATAGAAATAAAATTATTTGAAAAAACATTGACAATAAAAAGAAACAAATTAACAAGTAACACAACAAAAATTATAAGTATAGTATAGAAGAAAGATAAAGATTCTCTTTGGAACAAACTACAAGCGACACTAAAAAAACAACAAAAAGATAATACTTATAAACTGTCAACGCAAATATAGTAATTGTATTTACAATTTTGAATTAATGTAGTACCATTGTCTAAATATATTATAGTCAGTCAACGAGATAAGGACAAAATGGGTTTGTCCGATAAGATGGTACTACCCATTTCAAATTCAAAAGTTTAGCAATATTAAACACCAATATATACAATTTTTGAATAATGCTGTGTACCATTAGATGCAATTAAACCTAATTTAAAAATTGTAATCAAAGATACTAGACCGTCAAAATCGGGTCACGACCCTACCCCCACGCCTGTGCTAGTTATGTCAAATGTTATTATTATTTTTTTTTTGTTGTAAACTTCAAATGGTTTCAGGAATAACCTTTCCGGTTTCTGTGTTTTGTATCTGTATCCTAAGCAAACCTCATTTGCGTTTAATGTAAAATTTATGTTTGAAATGTAGCTTAACATGCCTGTCCTGTGTCATATTTATAAAAAAAATCAACTCTCAAAGTCGTTTAAATAGACATTCTAAAAATGTACATAATGTTATAAACAACCCAATTTCCTATGATAAAACTGTGTATAATTACAAGTGTCTAGAAGGAACTTGTAATACTTTATTTTGGTACAAGGATTTAATAAAGCATTTGCACAAGGGACATTGCTGGAACATCAAAGATGAAGAAATTATTGTTATCAGGTAAATATGTAGATGAATTTAAATTTCTTTGTATTAAATGGAAATGTTATTTTAGAGTTTAAGACGTGGAAAATTTGAGTGGAAAGAAAAATGTAAATACATTATTACCCGAGAAACTCAAAGACTTAGATAGAAACTCTTATTACGTCTGTAATCGCTCTGGTAAGTGATCTTAAGTCTAGTTGAATGTAAAGAATACCTATACTAGCGGATTACTAATTAAATTTAATAATGCAAAAAAATACACCAAAAATGCAACAAAAAAAGCTTGAAAATCTCAAGGTAGTTCTAAACTCGATAGGTCATGTATAAGTCAAATTAATGTGACAGAACGATGCAATGGAAGCTTTTTAATACATCGACAAAAATAACATTGTAGCCATTTTTTTGATGTTCAACATATTAGAATATCTAAAGAAGATAGGAATGCCATAGCTAATAAATTACTAGAGGGAGTACCTAAGACAAAATAATATTTTATCATATATGATACGTAGATTATCAACATGAATCGTTTTATATTGCAGAATCTTGGATTCAATTCTTATAGAGACTGACATAAAAAGAGCTGATCTAATAACAATAAAATACATTGAAAATATTAAAAGAAACTTTAAGTTGCTTATTAGAAATTGTAGTAAACGGAAAGACGGTGCAGTAAGCATTGATTTATGAGTTAACAAAAACAACCAAAATGAGGACAGTCAAGCTTTGTATTATAAAAGGGAAGGTGAACGTAATTATCTATTTGACAACCAAAAGTTTTGTATAATTTTAATGAACTCATACTAACAACTCATGCTTACTATTTTTGGTAACAACATTATAGCTGTTGACAACACACATGGCCTGAACCAATACGATTTTAAATGACTACTGTAATAATTATTGAAGATTTCGAGGAAGGTTTTGCAGTAGCATATATGTTCATAAATCGTAAAGATAATTTGGTTTCTAAAATATTTTTTAATGCTATTAAGAAAAAGGTAGGGATCTAGAAAACCAAAACGTTCATCTCAAACTTTTCACAAATCTTTTTATAATGTTTAGACCTGCATCATCGGTAACTAAACTTAAGCTATATTGTTCATGGGATGTTGATAGAGCTTGGCAAACTAACTTATCCGAGACTAATAACAAAAATAAACAATACTAGGTTTATAAGACTATCAAAGTTTTACAGCAGAACTTGGATACTAGATTATTTTTACAGCAGCTGAACACTACAATAACTAATTTGTGAATGGATTCTTACACCAATACATTTGGTGGTTACTTCAAGGAATATTATTTGAGAAATCTTCAAACTGTTACAGAAAAAAAAAGTGGAATAAACACAAACATGATAATGGAGAGTATGCATAAAAACATCAAATATTTCTATTTGAATCGAAAAACAGCGAAGAGATTAGATAAAGGATTGCATGCGGTTCTTTAGCATACAAGAAATAAAATGCTAAGGAAAATTGTAATATAGTCATGTTCTTTCAGATAAGCATAGACCTTTTATAGGTAGATAGATTAGTGAAACAAATCAAAGTTAAAAATACAGGTAGTACGAGAGACATTATTAAGAGACACTAATAATAATAATACTTTATTTATGCATTACAAACCTTGACATTTGTTTACATAAGTCATTTATCACAGTTTTACACATTTACCTATATGTATCTAACTAATAACTAATTAAATTTGTATAGCAAAAAGTCGTCTATGCTATAAAACGCATTTTTGATTAGTACTTTTTTTATTTCTTTTTTAAAATTTGTATCTGAAAGATTTTTAAGTGCTTCAGGCAAATGGTTAAACAACTTTGGCCCTAAGTAATTAAAGCCACATTGGTTTGATAATAGCCTATAGTAAGGTATTCGTAAGTTAGAAGCATCTCTGGTGTTGTAATGGTGAATACTTTCATTTTTAACAAATTGTTTAATATTTGTTTTAACATAGACCAGACATGAATATATGTATAAACAAGGAAAGGTTAATAAGCCTAACTTTACAAACACAGGTTTAACATCAGACTGATATTTCATTCTCATAATAATGCGAATTATTTTTCTCTGAAGTCCAAATATTCTACATGAATTTGGTGCATGACCCCAACCTATCAATCCATAACAGACACGAGATAGAAAAAGCGAGTGATACACAGTTAAAACAATGTTTAGTGGTAGTACATTTACTAGGTTACGTATGACAAACATAGTTTGTGTTAGTTTATTCGAAAGTTCATCAATATATTTGTTCCACTGTAATTTTGGATCTAGATGAAGACCCAAGTACTTTACTGAGCTTCGGTTATTGAAGTTGTTTAGAGATTTATGACTAAAAATCATACTAACAGTTTTTGATTCGTTCAGTTGTAATTTATTATTTCTAAACCAATGTAGTCTGTGACTGTACTTCTGATAATTTGAATTTTAGTTCACTTAAATTAGAATGTGACATAAGTAGAGCTGTGTCATCGGCAAAAAGTACTACTTCAGTATTTTTTATATAATATGCCAAGTCGTTAATGTATATTAAAAATAACGTAGGCCCTAAAACAGAACCTTGAGGTACTCCAATGTTTATAGTCTCAACGGTTGAAGCAATCTCGTTTAGAAATGTATATTGTTTTCTATCTTTAAGGTAACTACTGATTAGCTTACAACTATTGTGATCAAAGTTATGCAATTGCAATTTTTGTATAAGCAATTTATGAGATATGCAGTCAAATGCTTTTTGAAGATCACAAAACAGTGTTCCTACGTATTTATCCTTTTCTTTCCCGTCTATTATTAAATTTAATAATTCAATTACTGCATCGTTAGTCGATTTACCTGCCCTAAAACCAAACTGTCTATAATAAAACAAGTTGTTATTTTCTAAATATCGATTAATCTGCAACTTTAATACGGTCTCAAAAATTTTTGAAATTATAGGAGCAGCAGCGGTTGCTACAAAAGAAATGGAAGCATTTAAGAGCAGTGAAAATAAATGGGAAATATCACATGAAAACAAGTCATATCATGTAGAAAAAGTTTTACATGCCAAATAACGTGCAGTTTTTAAAATATTTGTATTGTAATATTTTTATCGAAATAAATATTTCTTAAAAAGCAAATGCAAAAGCAAATGCGTATACCTTATTTAAGATTTTACCTATGCAATGTAATAATTTTTATTAGATAAATCAAAGTTCTACATAGTTTAACGTCCTATCCCACATAACCAAAGTTAACCTTAATTGTCTAAAAAGTGATCATACTTTAACCTAAAAAGTTGACAAGCATGTGGTATCTTTATCGTGCCTTTTAGTCATTCATAAAAGTTAGTTCTACCGCGTGTCCTTAATGGTTAACTTATTCACAACAAATAGTTATTCCTAATAATACGCCAAATTGTAAACGTAATGGTTACTTTTTGTATAAGCTTAAAGTATAAAATATGGCGACCTATCTCGTTTCTTCCCCACAGAGGTTGACTTTTGGATAACTTTTCAATAGACAACTTTAATTGTTACTCAAAAGCCGTTTTAAAAAGTTAACTTGATGGTAACCATAAAAATTACCCTATTAAGAGCTTTCAAGTATAGAATGAGACTACTTGTTTTTTACTAACCCTATAAGTTAACTTCTTTCGATATCTTTCAGAGATTTCTAATTAATGTCTTGAAAAAGTTATACAACTGACATCCTACAAAATTAATTTAATGTTAATCCTAAAATTAAGTTTTTAGTAGCCTTATAGTACAGAATGAGACTACATGTCTTTTTAGTAAACTACATAAATGTTATTTTCGGTGAGTTTTATAATCAATGTCTATAAAAGTTGTGAAACAGACATTCTAAACAGTTAATTTTATGTTAATCTTAAAAATTAACCTTTTAGTAGAATGTTTTTGTGTAGAATAAGACTGTATCGCGGAAAAACGTCCTTGGAAGAAAATCAGCCTAAACCAAAATTACTTTTCTATATTCTAATAGTTACCTCTTACTAGTATTACGACTTACAAGAAGGAACTAACAAATGAGTTTACCAATTGCGTGTCTGATTTTTGTTGATTCTCATGGCAAAAAAGTACCTTTATTTTGGTTTTTTTGTGCATTCCCGCTTAGTTTTCAGATTATGAATTTTTAAAGAATTGATCAAAATCGTCAGAAGTTAGTTAGTCGCTCCGTAAGCTCTAATTACAACAAATTCAAGGGTATGTTTTATTAAATAGACAAACACTTATTTTAAAAATATTTAAAAGCACTGCAGATGGAACCTGCAGTCATTGTTTCGCTAATTATTTGTTGTAATTCTTATAAGTATATAGGATCCGTAGTTGTATACGCTGAGACTAATTATCTTAGAAAAACTTGTATTTGAAAAAAAAAACATTTTAGTGGAGTTGTAAGTGTAATTATTAATTAGTGTTTGTAGGTTTAGTTACTGCTTACATTTATAATAAAAATCTAATTGGCTAACAATGAAATCCTTAGAAGTAAACTTTATTAAGTTCCACTATTACCCTCGCACAACAGTTTTCTGGAATGTACTATTTTAATCCGATTATCGTCATAAACATTGTTCTTTTTTGTTTGTAGCCTAATGATTTTTTAAATTTAATTTCAACCTAAAAATTATTTTTTTTAAACAAACTTTTTTATAATTTGTAATGTGGATCGATACCAAATCGTATTGACAATAGTTCAAATTGTCGCCCTTAAATCGATAAAAAATATCAAATTTTTCTTCAAAGGCGTTTAGCAGGTTCAAGAGAAAGTATTAATAAACGCGATGGCATCTTAATGTTGATTGTAAAAACTTTTTTTGTCGTTTTTGTTTCATCCGTTACGGTAAATGATTAATTTAAGAACTTGTTTTGCATTGCGACTGTGTGTCAACTGGGCACCAAACAATAGCCTTTGTGGATAATCCCTGTGTCGGTCTCTTCGACCATTCAAGGTCTTTTTCTTAGATATTGCAGTTTTAACGGAAATTTTATTTAAAGAATCTCATTCTGTCGATGCTGAAAAATTTTTTTTAAAACAAATCGTTATTACTTTGAGCAGAGTTTAATATTCATTTCTGCTTTAACAAATCCGTTAAACAATTACAATATAAACTTGGCCTCTTGATAGCAAATAAGAAAAATGAATTTTTCCAAACAGATATACCGAACAAGTTTTGTATTTAAGCTTCTTTAATATTGTGACTCATAAAGGAGCTATATGCGCATCAATATCCAATTTTAAAAACGTAATACAGGCAAATTTTAGTGTTTCTTATTAAAGGATAGTTTATTTGCGATAAACGGTAAAAAAGTATTATTAATGTCGAAAGTGACAATACAATAATTGATCTAGTGCTTCAAATGAACTTTCTGAATTAATTCAACAGTTTTTTATTATGTAGCCATCATTAAAAAAAAATTAAATTTCGTAAAAAAAATTGTAACTTAAGTTTTCATGTCGCAGTTAACAATAAGGATATGACATTTGTACTGATTATTCTCAACTTCTTATTTAACCTCTTAAAGCACTTTTTTTTTTAAAAAACCACAAAAGAATCGTTTTTTTAAATTTAAGAAAATACATTTTTGAACTTTATTTTGGCTAAAAGTAATAACTAAACACAAAATAACTGTCTATAAACACTTATCTTTGCACTTTTATAATTTTTACATATTACATTACAAAAAAAGTCACTACTAAATCAATAATAATTTTCAAAAAAAACGTTTCTTTGTTTTACAGCTAGACGAAAAGTAATATTACTCTAACATTTTATAGCTTACAAGACAGATGTAAATAAAAAAAATCAAAAAGACCATTTTTTTCTTATGTTTCCTATAGCGATAGCGCTCGAATTAATTCGAGCGTGCCTATTTTGGCCCATTTAGCGTAATAGAATTAACTCGAGCATGCACGTTACGGGGTTAATTTAAACTTAACAAAATAGATTTCAAGAATCATTGAATTAACATTAAACAAACGCCCACCGTTTGTAAAATTTAAAATTATGTTGTTGAAGTGGGGGAGAATGGGTATAGTAATTTAAATAACCACCGGGTTCTTTAAAGACTAGTTTAAAATTGAACGTCGTTTTTTTTACCTGCTAGACAATCGTTCAAGTTTTGTTGATGTGCGTGTTGTACAAGTCGAGTGTTAACTTCCTGTAATTGTGTTATACTAAAAGTTCCAGTTATAAAGGTAAAACATCTTTATACATATTTTTAACAGACACAAAAGAACACATAATTCATAATTGCAGATGAACGGTCAGTATACAAAAAGACATAGAAACAGGCTTTCTCTAAATTTTACGTTTGCCCTGATTTTAGAATACCCAGATTTTTTACAATTTTCTAGATTGCTGGGAACCCTGTAAAAAATCAAATCAAATATAAATATTAGTGGTTTAGTTAAGTATTTTTTCTAATTTCAGCTTCCGTAAAATGAATAGTTTCCACAACTACAGAAATGGACGTTTTAGTGGCGACAAAGGTGTGGATTAGAAAATCGAGAAAAAGTGTGAAAAAGGGTTAAAGGCGATGACATTTATTTTAGATATTTTTAAATTTGTAAATAAATAATAAATATATATGTATTATATCGTATCGTATAAAATCTGTTTTTCAAGACTTGCACCTTTACTTTAATGTGTTTTATTTTCAAATGTTAACTATAAGATATCCGTTACAGCCATTAATCGTTGAGCAACTGAAAAATAGTATTTTTTAAGCAGTTTTAAAATCCAACAATTATACATCTTTGCAGTTAACTTCAGGTTGATTCTTGAATAAGTGCAAAATTGTATATTTTAAACAGCTTTAAAATTAAATAGTAAAATACCCATTTAGATTAACTTTAAGTTATCCTAACGGGGTTGAACGTTACAAACAAAATTAGTATCTTTTAGGCAGTTTTAAATACCAACCATTAACAATCACTTTCGATTAACTTTAGATTACCCTAACAGGTTGAACGTTGAGCAAACAAAAATGGTATCTTTTTAGTAGTTTTAAAATTCAACTATGCACCGGGCATTTCGATTAACTTTAGGTTAGCCCAACAAGTTGACCAATGAATAACTAAAAAGAAGTATCTTTAGAGTAGCTTTAAAAGTGGACAATAAGTTGTCCGTTTCGGTTAATTTCGGGTTATCCTAAAAGGTTGACCGTTGCACCGACGCAAGGTCAGTATAAGAGTATCCTATGGAGGGATTAAGTGGGACATAGTTCACCATTGGGTGTACTTTTGGGTACTCTATGATCACATTTGCCAATCCAAAGCGGTTACCTTTATTACGACTTTTGGTTACTTTTGGCTGTGTGGGATCTGTGTAAATCCATAGGTAAATCTACTTTTTTGTGCATATTTCAAAAACCTAAGTATTTCCTGTACTGAATAGATGGGTAGACTTGAAACACTTCATATCAAATTTTTTTTTCGATGGGATTTTCCTTTAAAGTGCCCGGCGACAGAAGTATAAGTACATGCGCAATGAAAGGGTAGCCACGCCATATTGACGCTGTCGTCTCAAAGATATTATAATGTCAGTTTGTTATTCGTAACAGTAATATAGAAGTATAAACAAAACGTGACAAAATACAAATATAGTTGCTAAACCTATATTATGTTTGATTTCAATTGCCTTTCATTATTAAATGAACAGAAAGTATTAGTTGCCACATACGCACATTAAACTTAAGCACATATTGATTGATAATTTTTAATAGCCTATTATAAAATGGCATTCTAATTACATTTTTGAACTTCATTTGTTTTTATATCATAATCAACTAATAAGAGCATAATTAGTTTTAGTAATGTTTGTTCCATGTATTAATTCTAAACAGATTTAACACACTGCCGTAAAATACACCTCTTTCTAAAGGTCTAAATTTAAAGTTTTTTTGGGATACTTAAAAAACTGTATCACTATTTTAGACAGAACAGGTACGAGGTATAACATAATTTGTTTCTGTTCCTGCTTTGTACAAAAAAAAATGAATAATTCTATTCTAATTCCAAAAAAAACGAATTAATTAAAATCTGTTATTACAGATTCGAATGTTTCAATAGGCAATTTATTTAGTCCAATCAAGTTAGCCCCTCACTTTCATTTTCTATAAATACATAATATTCTAGTGTAATAAATTGTGCTCGTTTTGTGCTAAATTGTGCTAACATTATTTTTAATATTAATAAATGCAATTATTAACAGCTGATAACAGGTAGTTATGTACGTAATTACTCAAGCAATTAGCAGTTTTTATACAACCATTTGTTTGTCAAAACATTAAAAAAAGTCGTGATGTAAAAATTTAATAAAAAAAGTTAATAATCAATTTTTATACGGATGAAACTGAATCGAAAGAAGCTGAAGAAAGAGCTACTACGATGTATCGTATTCACTATCATAGTAAATACATTTTGTTTACTGTTAAAGCATGTTTGTATAAGAAATGCAGATATAAGTACATAGTTTCAGATGTTTCAAATAAAAATTATCTTACAGTAATGTAATAGCAATCTGCCGCATCGCAATCTACATTTAAAAAGCTCAACCTCGATTTTATTTACCAAATATGATCTATAATCATAATAATTGTAAGATTTTGCGCCATCTGACTAACTGCATCCAAAGTAATGGTTTGTGCCTCCAAATATTGGAGACACTTTTTTAACATTGGGTTGTCCTACTAGAATATATTTATAAACTGTCCGTTTTACAATTAACGTCCAGAATTTAAAAAGTGGCATAATAGTACATTATGATAAGATAATAAGCCAGTTACATTTTTAAAGAGCTACAGAAAACCAAAATTTCACTAAAAGTACCGTTCAGATTACAATGCACGTAGTATCAACTAAACGAAAAAAAATTCTTTGAACATTTTAATTACTTACAGATCGAGCTTTAGAGCATGTGATAAAAGTAATTAGCAAATAATCTCCTGTTTTTTATTTTTATGTTAATTACATGTGGCAACGCCGTAAAAAAGAATAAGCTTGTTTTGAGGATATCAATTGCAGTGAATACTTTATATGGAATTTTCTAGTCCACTGCTCATAGCAGCTTGAATAAACACATAAATGGAAGCGAATAGTTTGAAAAAAATAACAGTTACTATAAACCTATCCCTATCTCTAGTATTTAGGTATATTCGCAAGACATTGTAGTTTGCATCTTCAGAGTGGTAAATGTCACTGAAAGAAAAAGTGTACGTGACGATATTAACAATTTTTTGGTTGATCGTACGTCAGTAAAACGTGTGAAGTTATAAGAAAACTAAAGTATACGTAACCTGTTATTATATCTAGTAGTCGCGCAATATTGTTAAATCTGTGGTTGCTAACAATTTTATTGGTTGTTAGGCAAAATCGTTCAATAATAAACATTTATTCGTTGATTCAAAATCGTTCATTAATAGGAGGGGAAGATCTATTTTTGGTAATCATTATACGTTAATATAATAATAGCGACAAAAAATAACTCAAAATCAAAATTTGTAATTAATAACTTTTTTGCTAATAGCAAAAAACTGAAAATTTAATAAAAATAAAACTTTTTAATCTTGAAATTTTATTTTTCTTTAATAGAAAATTTTATTCCTAAACATTTTTGTGTTTTATAAAGTTTTGATTAAACTCATCGTTTTGCTTTGAATAAATTAAAAGTTGTTATAGAAGACAAACGACTCTCGATTGAGAAACACCTTAGAGATCCTTGTCTCGTACTTTCATTAGGATAATCGTTTATCCAATTCAATATTTTTTTTCAAAAAAGGAATCTCATTGACGATCGAAGTATTGAATTCGTTTTTTGAAAAATCAGGATTCTCTTAATATTTCCTCAAGTCGCTGAAACGTTCTTCTTAAAGAATAATTGTAAAAATACTTGTTGTATGCAATCTTTTTGCTTACCTATTTGGTATAGCACAATTAGAGAACAGAAGTCCGTTGCCGCCGCAGCATTACCATCACACTTACCATAAACCATAATTATATCAGTTAATTCTAAATTTGAAAGGTAATTCATTGTAGAATTCACAAAAACAACTTTATTTTCACCGACTCTTTAACCTTTATTTAATTAAACGTCATAATTTCATTTGTCAAATTTTGTACACATGGTATACGTAATAAGTATGTAGTAAATTTAGAAATCAAGCAAGTTTGACTTTTTATTTTTTAAGCAAAACGACGCTTTTGATCGAAACTTTACAATAGAAAAAAAGTTTGCGAATAAAAAAGAACTTCAAGATTAAAAAGTTTCAGAGGATTTAACAGTAGAGGTACTCTAAAAATCCATCTTCTGTTTATTTAATTTTGATTAAATTTTCACAGTTTTTTTTGTTTTTAAGTACTCATTAACAACTATAACTAATAGTCGATTACATTTACATAGTTTGGAAGTTCTTAATAAAAAAGTTTTGAAGCCCTAAAAACCGTATATACAAAAATAAAAACCAAAACGAGTATCCTTGATCTACCCAATAATGTATGCAAAATCAACTGTAGCGATTGCAAAAAATCTTACATAAAGCAGACAAAGTTGTTTAAAGATCTATTTATACGAGTGCAGTAAGAACAAACTTAAATTAGCTGTAGGTGCGTTATATAAATACAGCCGACAAATTGATTTATCCGAACCTTAAAAGCTTCGATATATATATAATACAAAATTTTAATAAATGGCTATCAGAAACGCTTTTTATCACATTTAACACTAAATATAGTACTCTGCGAGAAAAAATCAAAATTTAAATAAAAATGAGCAAATTTTTAACACGTTACAGGTTGATGTATTTTACTGTAGACTAGTTTATAACCTAATCTAGAGGTTTTAAATGATTAAAAATTATGACAGAAAACTTCAAATCAATTTAAGACTACTACTATATAGTACAAATATTGTTCTATTTTTGGTATCGTTGTTATAGGATGACAAAAATACAAACACGTCACTTTTCTTGTACGAAATAATTTTATGTATTATTTAAACCATTGAATAGTCATAATTATTATTTGAACTGAGAAAAATTAAGAACCCTAGTAGCACACAAAGTTGAAACTGTAAGGTTCCGATCATGTGGGTTATTCGGTTGCAGTTTTTAGGAAAAACTATCCCATATCAACATTGGTCGGAACTTGACAATATCGTTAACGATTCAGGCTTCGGCATGAATAAATTTCTTTTATTTACTGACTGCAAAAGTAAAGTTTTGTCATTGAATTATTAGTAATTTTGAAGCTAATCCTCCTCATTCATATAATGCTTTGCTTGAAATTAATGTATTTAAAAAAATTCAAGTAGTAAATGATTTGACGTTGTATTTAGAGCAAGTAAATTATACTCTCACTATTTCTCTAACTATAGATGAGTATCTAAAA
Organism: Aquatica leii; assembly: GCA_035610365.1. Lineage (NCBI taxonomy): Eukaryota > Metazoa > Arthropoda > Insecta > Coleoptera > Lampyridae > Aquatica > Aquatica leii. The sequence goes on from CM069432.1 coordinate 110,004,790, forward strand.
CTCAAGAATTGAATAATAGTAACAAATGACTTTTAGTATAAACGCTGAAAAATTGATATAAAATAAATACAAGTTTTGACATAATTTTTTAATTGTCATTTTAGATATTACCAACAAAAATATTTAAATTAGTTTATTTAATTTCTGTGTTATACTTACCTGAATAAAGCAAGTAAAGGAGGAAAAAATAATACTACTTGAAAAATTGGCGGTGCAAGAAAAAAGAATAAGTATGTTAGAAAGAGAAGTGAGAAAGAATAACATTGTAATAAAAGGAATAAAGGACAACGAGCAAGAAAACGAGAAAGAAACGCAAGACAAAGTTGTTAAATGAATATTTGAATTTAAACTGGCGCCTTGTTGTGACGTTTACTATGATCCTATTTTATAGGTGAAATGCGCGAGCATTATGGAAAAGTGGTGGTGCAGTGTAAAAATCGCAATGTGATAACACGTGTGAATACAGATATAAGAGTAGACATGGTGTGCCATTTTGATTGAAAAGTTATTTTACAATTTTGTAAGTTTGTCTAATGTGCAATGCACAAATAAATTATTACCGTAATAAAAAATATAATACAGTCCATTATTGAGTTATTGAACATGTTGGTTCTTCACACCGGATTAAGACAGTGTGCAAATAAATAAGAATTCGTGTACAGCAGGGCCAAAAGAAGCCGCACATTTTAATCTGCTAATCAAGATAACAAAATTTATATTTTCAAGCGAAGCAGGGCCAAAAGAAGCCGCACATTTTAATCTGCTAATCAAGAAAACAAAATTCATATTTTCAAGTGAAGCAGGGCAAAAGCAGCCGCTTGATTCCAATACTGCTAATAACCCAACGTACTGCATTTTCACCGGGGTTCCGCATCCACAACAAATTATGCATGTTTACTCATCATTGCATTATTGAGTGACAAATATTCCTGTAAGTACCCACAACTTTATTATTTTACTAGTGGATCGTATCTATCGTCGTCGTCGAAATTACTCTTTTAAGTTAAGTTAAAGTTAATGCTTGAAGTCATTTGTTTAATTAAATTAAAGTTTTATTCTTATACTTCGCAATAGCAAACAAATGGCTCCAAAAGATGGTGAAATTGTAGAATTAAAAACTAAATTAGAAAAATGTAAAAAACACATTGAACGTGTAATACGATTTGTTCACGAACATAAAATGATCAGCCTTCTGCTGACCTTAATGATAAATTGTTAGTTAGAAAATTAAATGTAATTGAATATTTTAAACAAATTGAAGAGTATGATTCAAAAATAACTTGTATTGACAAAAATAATGCTTTAAGTGATCAAGAATACGATGAATTGTCGAATGATTACTATGACCTAATTGCATTTATAGATTCTTTTACTAAAAATTACGATCAGAAGATAGGTCCTAATGTGGTTAAAACCTTGACGCCATTAGATGATATACCAAATATAAAATTACCAGATATAAAAATACCTAACTTTAGTGGTAAAAACATTGGCGAATTTAAACCTTTCATAGACATGTTTGAAGCTGTAATAGGCAGCAATTCTAAATTAAAAAACGTAGAAAAACTGTATCATTTAAAAAGTCATCTCGAAGGAGAAGCATTAAACCTTCTTAGTAATTTGCCACTTACAAATGACTCGTACAATGAGGCATTAAATATTTTAAAGGAATCTTACAAAAATGAAACGGCTTTAATAAATTCACATATTGATGCAATTTTGAACTTAAATGCAATTCAAAAGAGTAACCCCACTATATTAAAAGAATGTGTTTCTCATGTTAAGCAGCATACGGGAGCTCTAAAAACGTTAGGCCAACCAGTGGATGGCTGGGGTGTCATTTTAGTAAGAATTCTTACCCAAAAATTAGATTTTTATACAAATCAAGCGTATCAGTTGCAAAGAGATAAAACAAAAATTCCATGTTTGGACGATTTTTTAGATTTTCTGCAACAGAGAATTTTGTCGTTTCAGGGAATGCCTGAAACAAAAAAGGTTGTAAAGGAAAAAGTTCATGTTAATTTCGCAACCAAACCAAATGTAAAAAAATGCGTATTTTGCAAAAATCCTGATCATAAAATTTATGATTGCGAAAAATTTAAGCAAATAAAGCCAAATGAAAGATTTTCCTTTGCAAGTAAACAAAGACTTTGCAGAAAGTGTTTAAATTCACATTCTGGTTATTGTAGGTCCGCTTTCAAGTGCCTAGAATGTCATAGCCCTCATCATTCGCTGTTGCATCTCGAACGCTCTTCTACTGAGAATGAAGGTGAATCTGACACAAGGAAAGAGCCAAGCACAAGTGTGCAACTATTTAATAAAAATCTTCAGGCCTCCCAAAATGTATTGCTTCCAATTGGTAAGGTTAAAATAAAAAAGGCTACTGGGGAGTATATCATTGTTCATTGTCTTTTAGACAGCGGCTCGCAAGCCTCTTTTATTACAAATCGTTTAGTCTCAAAGCTAAAATTTGCATCCTTTGTCAGTCCTTTAAAGGTAATTGGAATCTCACAAGATATTACAAAGGTGAACAATGCCGTAAATGTCACCATTGAGTCATGCATAAACAATTACAAAATAAATATTAATTGTTACATGGTTGATAAAATCTCTTCTCATTCTATCAATTCTACTACCGATTTATCCAACGTAAAAATACCAAATCACATCATCTTATCTGATTCCACTTTCACGGATCCAAAAAATGTCGATTTACTGTTAAGCGCTGATATTTTCTTCAAAATACTTCGTGCAGGCACTTACAAAATTCCTGGTACGAACATAATTCTACAGAATACCCTCTTTGGATACGTCGCAAGCGGTGCTGCTCATTCAAGAGGCAACATCTCTATGTGTGATTTCACATTACACTCGTTTCTTGCTGCCTCAAAACTTGAGGACGTTTTAGTAAAATTTTGGGAAACTGAAAGGGTCCCCGAATTGTTTAAAGAGTACAACACAGAGCAAGAAGCGTGTGAAAATATTTGCAAGCTTCATTAAAAAGAGTATCTGGAAAATTTCAGGTAGAGCTTCCTTTGAAACAAGAAATGCATGCTCTTGACATTGGCGATACTTTTTCTGTTGCATTAAAACGTTTTCAAAACTTAGAGAAAAGGTTTAAAATGGATCCACTGCTTTTCCAGAAATATCACCAATTCATAAAAGAATACGTTGATTTAGGGCATGCAAAGGTTGTCGATCTTCAAAATTATAAGTCAAACGTGCATCATGCTTACTTCATGGCGCATCACCCCGTTATTAGGGACGACAAATGTACCACAAAGCTTAGAGTAGTTTTTGATGGTAGCATGAAGTCAAAGTCAAACAAATCTATCAATGACATGCTGTACAATGGTGTAGTAGTTCAAAAGAGCTTTTTGAAGTTCTAATACGTTTTAGAATGTTTAAGTTTACATTGTTGTGTGATATAAAACAGATGTACAGAATGGTTTTGGTAGATCCTAAGCATAGATGTTTACAGAACATTCTTTGGAGATCAAACCCAAAGGATGAAATACAATGTTTGCAGTTGCAAACAGTTACTTACGGCCTGAAAAGTAGCTCGTTTTTAGCCACAAGGTGCTTGCACGAATTAGCCATCAACAATCGGGAAGGTTATCCTCTTGCGTCAAGGGCATTACTCAATAATACCTACGTTGATGACATCTTAGCTGGCGGTAATACCATTGATGAAGTTATTTCCTTAAAAAACCAATTAATAAATCTTTTAAAATCTGGCGGATTTGAGTTGCACAAGTGGAGCTCTAATAATTCATTAACTTTAGAAAATATTTCAGACAACGTCAAACTATTTGCAAACATTGATATAAACAAAGATCCTTTTACTATTAAAGCACTGGGAATGAACTTAAATATAAATACAGATTGTTTTGAGATCATCACCCCAAAGTTAAATTTTGAAGAATATGTCACTAAAAGACATGTTTTGAGTTACATTTCTTCGTTTTATGATCCGTTAGGACTTGCAGGTCCAGTTATCGTGACTGCAAAATTGTTTATGCAAAAACTTTGGCGCCTTAATCTTAATTGGGATGACGTTTTGCCAGACGATCTTTTGAATGAATGGCATAATTTTGCAAAAAATTTGAACGATATGCCGACTGTCAAAATTCATAGAAATTTACATCTATGTAACGCCCTAAAAATAGAGTTAATTGGGTACTGTGACGCTTCATCTCAAGCGTATGGATGTGTTATTTACATAAGAACCGTTTTTGTTGATGGTGCAAGGGTATCTTTGTTATCTTCCAAGTCTAGACTTGCTCCTAGCAATAAAGACAAAGAGTTATCTATTCCTAAACTTGAATTAAACGGATTCCTTTTGCTCTCAATTTTAACTGAAAAGGTATACCAAGTGTTAAGTGATACGTTACCAAATTTAAGTGTGTTTCTTTATTCTGATTCCAAGGTCGTACTTGCTTGGATTAAGAAAGATCCTGTAAAGTTAAATCCATACGTAGCTAACCGTGTTCTTAAAATTCGGAATATTACGTCCAAGTTTAATTGGCTTTATGTTGAGTCAAGCAATAATCCTGCTGACTACATTTCTAGGGGTTTGAATCCTCGTGAATTTTCTTCCACAGAATCTTGGTTCTCTGGACCAAAAGAACTTGCTGATATTCATTTTTTTCATAACGTTTATAATGAAACTATTGAACCTTCTACATTGCCTGAATTGAGTGGACATGTGTTTTTCGAACAAGTTTCGAAAACACTTTCGTTTTTTGAAAATTACTCTGATATAAACAAATTGCTGCGAGTTGTTGCATACATTCTTCGATTTTGTACAAATGCCAAAGGCAAAACCAATTTTAAGAACAATCTTACCGTTCAAGAACTAAATTCAGCTTTAACCTGTATTTTGAAGCATGAACAAAATTCCCATTTTTCTAAAGAAATGCAAATCTTGCGGCGCAACAATGAAGCCAAGCATTCTTTAAGCGGTCTTTTTCCGTTCATTGATAAAGATGGTTTGCTTAGAGTCGGAGGTAGGCTTCAAAATGCAAACATTTCATACAATCAGAAACACCCAATCATTCTTCCTAAAAACAGCCATGTTACTTCTCTTCTCATACATAGAGAACATTTGAGATTATTACACGCAGGGCAAAGACAAATCTTTAATAGTTTAAGTCAGAATTATTGGTTAATAAGCGGAAATAGGGAAATCAAAAAGATTCTTCACAAGTGTGTCATCTGTTTTAGACACAAGGCTATATGTTCAAAGCAATTAATGGGATCTCTTCCTGAGCCTCGCGTAACTTCATCGCGGCCTTTTGAGCACGTTGGTGTTGATTTTTGCGGACCTTTTCTCATCAAACAGTCCAGACTAAGAAAGGTCATCGCCACTAAGTCTTACATTGCTCTCTTTGTATGCTTTTCAGTCAAAGCAATACACATGGAGCTTTTATCAGATATGACGACCGAAAATTTTCTCAATGCTCTAAAGAGATTCATATTTAGAAGAGGCAAGCCCGTCAAAATTTTTTGTGATAACGGGGCTACGTTTAAAGGTGCTTCAAACCAGATAAAGGAGTTTTACAAGGCTGCAAATAAATTAAAAATTCATGACTACTCACTAAGTGAAAATATGACCTTTAATTTTATCCCAAGTTATTCCCCAGTCTTTGGCGGGCTCTGGGAAGCCGGCGTTAAGAGCGCAAAGTATCATCTCAAACGAGTTTTGGGTAATGAGCAACTTACTTTTGAAGAATTAAATACTCTTGTAATTCAAGTAGAAGGGATTCTTAATTCAAGACCTTAAACGCCGTTGTCTAATGACCCCTCAGACTTCACTTATCTAACTCCTGCACACTTTCTCATTGGTTCTACTATCACTAGCTACCCTGAACCCGATTTAACTACAGTACCAGATAATCGATTAAGGTTTTGGCGTAAGTGTACTCAGATGCAGCAGCATTTTTGGGCAAGGTGGCATAAAGACTATTTAAATTCACTGCAAAATCGTCCAAAATGGAAAAATAGTGTTTCTAACCTACGAGAAGGTATGCTTGTCCTTCTTAAGGATGACAATTTGCCATCACTAAAATGGCCAATGGCCAGAATTGTTGAAGTAATGCCTGGAAACGACGGCAAGGTGAGGGTTGTCAAGGTAAAAACCAAAACCGGATTTTTTCTCCGATCGGTGACAAAAGTAGCTGTTCTGCCAATTGATTAATTCTTGGTCACGAATACTCTTTGATTTTCTATAGAATGTTTATTTTTAATATTTTATTATTATTAGAGCAAGTACATTTGATTTCAAAATGTTAAAGACAAGTTTACTTATTTAGTTTACCATTTTATAACTCATTGTTATTTCCTTTTTTTTGGTGTACTTTTCTTAATAATAGTTATAGTTAGTAGACTATAATTAGTTAATTATTTCATTTGTATTAGATATTTTGTTGTTTTAGTTTAATTATGTTTAGAATTTGTAAGTTTCTGCCGAAACATTTTCGTCGCCCCAATTTATGTTAAATGAATATTTGAATTTAAACTGGCGCCTTGTTGTGACGTTTACTATGATCCTATTTTATAGGTGAAATGCGCGAGCATTATGGAAAAGTGGTGGTGCAGTGTAAAAATCGCAATGTGATAACACGTGTGAATACAGATATAAGAGTAGACATGGTGTGCCATTTTGATTGAAAAGTTATTTTACAATTTTGTAAGTTTGTCTAATGTGCAATGCACAAATAAATTATTACCGTAATAAAAAATATAATACAGTCCATTATTGAGTTATTGAACAAAAGTTAATGCAGTAATACAGAAGATAGGAATAAACTTTAGCATAACAGAAGAATTAGATGAAGCAAGAAGAATTGGGAAATACAATGAAGGAAAAGCAAGACCAATAATGATTAAACTAATGAAAGAATCCACAAAAATGAATATTGTAAAAAACGCAAAAACACTAAAAGGCACAGATATCTGGATCGATGAAGATTATCCTAAAGAAGTACAAGAAGAAAGAAGAAGATTGGTACCGTATATGAAGGAGGCAAGAAATATGGGATATAAAGCGCTAATAAGATACGACAAACTAATAATTAATAACGAAACATACAGAACAAAAGACCTGGAGAATGATGAGGAACATGAAAATGGAGAAACAAGCGATAAAAGTAGACAAAAAAGAACTGTAAACGAAAGATCCCCAGAAAGTGATAAGTTTCAAGAAAATCAAAAAAAATTAACAGAACTGTCTCAAAAAACTACTAAACACACATAAAGCACAGAATGATAATGACGAACATAGCAATGAACAAGGATACGATTTACAGGAATCGCTCAAATCAAATAAAAAAGAAAAGGAAACAGTAAAATGTACAAGAAAAAAACAAGGGAATAAAAAAAGCTACATTATTAAAATAGGAACATGGAACATTAGAACACTATTAGAAACAGGTAAAATGGAATAAATAGGTAGAAAAATGGAAGGATACAAAATCAGTATATTAGCACTACAAGAGATAAGATGGGGAGGCGAAGGAAGAGTAGACAAAGAAAAATATTCAATATTCTATGGAGGAAATGAAAAACAGGGTCAACATGGAACGGCATTCATGATAGATAAAAAGATAAAGAACAAACTAATACAATTTAAAAAAATAGACGGAAGAATGTCATATCTAAGAATTAAAAGTGCAATAGCTAACATATCCCTTATAAATGCTTATGCACCCACAGAAGGAGCAGCAATAGAAGAGAAAGAAGTTTTCTAGAACAAACTGCAAGAAAGTTGTGAAAAAATACCCAAACACGATACATTAATAGTATTAGGAGACTACAACGCAAAAATAGGAAGAGAAGATTTCATAAAAGACGTGGCTGGGAAAGAAACTATACACGAAATAACAACAGATAATGGCATGAGGTTATGTCACCTAGCAACAGAAATGGATATGTATATTATAAGTACGAAATTTAAACATAAAAAAGAACATAGAATTACATGGAATATACCGCGAAAGAATAAAGGCAATCAAATAGACTGTTGTTGTTAATTCAAATATGTAAATTCGCGCCAAATCAATTTTGTAAAAGTATGCTTATCGGCGCGCATTAAAATGTACGCGCATAAAAGATAAAAGGCAACTAATGGCCGAAGATTGGTATTGTTATAGTCTTTGTAGAAGGTCGCAATAAATGGTTGTTGAGCTCGGATAAATTAATTAGTTAATAGAAATATTCAAGTCCTGCAAGTATTTTATGGAAAATTATACAGTCCACTGGGTTGAATAAACATTTTGGTCCTAATCGAGCCAGGATTTGAATTATTGAAGATTTTTTTGAAATTTATCACGAGCAGCCATTAAAGATAGTAGAATCGGCAAAACGACAACGAAAAATCAGGTTTGTCTAATTCCTTTTGTTATTTCCATGTTATGCATGTCTATTTGTGCTAAATTTGATTTATTTAAATAATACGTATATACGCATTTGTTATTCTAACTCTTATCAAGTTTACTTTAAATTAAATCATGGAGGTCATTCGGCAACTCAAACTTAAACGAGCGAGTTTTAAGGGTCAATTAACACGTTTAAAAAATTATTTCGAACAATTAACGGTTGAAGAAAACGCACCCACACCGGTGGAATTGCAACAATTACAAATTAAGTTGCATAAAGCGGGTCCTATATATGAACAGTTTTTTGAAATTCAATTAGAAATCGAAATATTAGAAGGGGTTGAAGATGAAAGGGAACGTGAAAGTTTTGAACAAAATTATTGTACGGTTGTAGCCGAAGTAGAAACATTTTTTAAATGCCACGAATTTGAATCGCGAATTTCAGAGATAACTCCCGAACACAATTTATCAGTAAGTGGACATGCATCAAGTAATATTAAGTTACCGGAGATTCGTTTGCCTGTCTTTTATGGTCAATACGACCAATTGATTGAATTTAAGGATACGTTTACGGCATTAATTCATGATCATTTATCGCTAACTGACATTCAAAAATTTCATTATTTGTGTGCGGCTTTGAAGGACAAGGCATCAAATCTGTTAAGTTCCTTAACTGTATCCGCGGCAAATTATATTGTTGCATGGAATTTATTAAACGATCGTTATGAAAATAAAAGATTAATTATTCAAAATCATGTTTCGTCTTTGTTCGATGTACCGGTGATGCAAAAAGAGTCTCATGTAAAATTACGACAATTGCTCGATAATGTTAATAAAAATTTACGTGCGTTAGAAGCTTTAGGGCAACCGGTTTCAAATTGGGACACTTTAATAGTTCATATTATTGTGTCAAAATTAGATTTAAATAGTAAAAGGGAGTGGCAGGAGTACGAGTTTGATAACGAATTGCCAAATTTAAACGATTTAATGCGTCACACTCACACGTCAATAATTAAATCCAGCGCTGTGTCAAACACAAATTTTGGGTCTACAGTTAGCCATTGCCAATTTTGTAAGTCAAACCATAACATAAACAAGTGCAACGAATTTTCAAAATTATCTGTCGGAGAAAGACGCGAAGAAGTAGCTAAATTAGGGCTTTGTTTGAATTGCTTGCGTCGCCGTCACGGCGTTAGACAATGCAAATCAATGAGATGCACTACATGCAATAAAAAACATTTCTGTTACATTTCGAACAAAACAACGACCTCGGCGATTCTGTAAATAATCAAATTGAAACGGTTGAACAATCTTTACCAACGGTTGCATCTAATGCAGCTAACCGAACCAAAGTAGATACGTCATTAGTAGTTTTAGCTACTGCTTTAGTCAGTGTAAATGATAAATGGAATAATTCACATAAGTTTAGGGCAATGTTAGACACAGGGAGTCAAGCTAGTTTTGTAACAGAAAATGTTGTATCTGTCTTAGGTGTAAAGAAAACTGCTTGCAATTCAAGCGTTATAGGAATTAATAATTCAAAAACTAATGTAAGTAGTAAATGCAATTTCGTTATTTATAATCCAAATAATAAATTTTCTATGAGCATCTCATGCTTAGTCTTACCTCACATTACTACCAAAATTGTTAAAAGAAGTTTACCTACATTGGAGGTACCTGTTAATGTAATGCTGGCCGATCCGGAAATCAGCAAAGGTGGAGACATAGATATATTACTGGGTGCAGATGTAGTTTGGGACATTTTTGATGCTGGCCGACTGTCATTAGGTAAAAATAAACCTACATTAATTGAAACTAAGCTAGGGTGGGTTTTAAGTGGTTAACTAGAACAGGTTAACGGTCAGATTTTGTCAAGTATTTGTATCACAAATGAGTGTTTATCGAAACAACTAAAAAGGTTTTGGGATATTGAAAATATAAAAGGTTCCGATAAACAATTCACACCCAGGAGCAAATATGTGAAAATCATTTTGTTAAAACACATTCGCGAGAACCTAATACAGGTCGATTCATAACAAAAATACCATTCAATGAAAATTTGAGTTGTTTAGGAGATTCGCGTCAAATGGCATTAAATAGATTTTTAAACTTGGAAAAACGTTTTGAAAAAAATTCTTTATTGAAAGGGCAATACGTAAGATTTATGAAGGATTATGAGTCATTAGGACATATGGAACCAATCAAAAATACGAAAAATGATAAAAATAAAGGTTATTTTATACCCCATCATGCGGTTTTTAAGGGAGGTAAAATACGGGTAGTATTCGACGCGTCCGCTAAAACCAATACTAGATTGTCATTGAACGACGTGCAATATGTCGGACCAACCATCCAAAACGATCTGTTTTCTATATTATTAAGATTTAGGCAACATCGATATGTTATGACGGCAGATGTAATTAAAATGTACCGACAAGTATTAATTGCACCAGAAGATAGAGTATATCAAAAAATATTTTGGCGTGAAAACAGCTCAGTGACAATTAAAGTTTATAGTTTAAACACGGTAACGTATGGAATGTCGTGCGCTCCGTTTCTAGCTATTCGCAGTTTGGCCGAATTAGGTAACGAAATTAAAGAAAGTGAACCAATTGACGCGCGAATAAAAACTAATGATTTCTATATAGACGACATGTTAACTGGGGCTGACACAATCGACAAACTAATCGAAATTAAAAATAAAATTACAAAAGTTTTAGCCGGTGGTCAATTTGAATTAGGAAAATGGTGCTCTAACGTAAATAAACCAACGGTTGAGAATGAATCGAGAGGATTCGTTCGTGATACTCATGAAAGCGTCTTAGGGATTCGGTGGTGCGCAAAACGAGATGTTTTATACTATTCGGTTCAAAACTTGTATGATAATTCTATACCTACTAAACGCGTAGTTTTGTCGTCGGTTTCAAGGCTATTTGACCCTTTAGGAATATTAGGGCCGATTACAATTTTAGCTAAATTAATGATTCAGGAATTATGGCAAGCAGGTTTGGATTGGGATGAACCCATTCCGGAACCAATATTATCAAATTGGGTGGAATTCAAAGAACAGCTGCAAGTAATTGAAAATTTAAAAATTACTAGGAATGTAGTCGGTCAGCCAATAGAGATTCAGATACACGGTTTTTGCGATGCCAGCGAACGAGCCTACGGAGCTTGCGTATACATTCGAGTGCGAAGTCTCAATAAAATTAGTACGAACCTTCTTTGCGCAAAATCTAGAGTGGCTCCGGTTAAAAAACTATCACTGCCTAGGCTCGAACTATGCGCTGCTGTTTTGTTAACTAAGCTTATACGATCAGTAAAAAAGATCCTTTTAGTAAAGGTAGATAAAGTTTATTTGTGGTCAGATTCATCAGTTGTTCTACATTGGATAAAAAATACCTCCGCGCAATGGAAAACCTTCGTAGCAAACCGCGTGTCAGTAATTCAAACTAATACAAACATCGAAGAGTGGCATCATGTAGCTTCTGGTCACAATCCGGCAGATTTAATATCTCGAGGTGTAGTACCTAAGATTTTAATAGTTTCAGATTTATGGTTTTATGGACCAAATTGGTTAAACCGAGAATTTGTTGACTGGCCCACAAATGAATTCTTATGTTTTGATAATCCAGAAATTTTAGAAAAAAAGCGTATTAACATTGTAGTAACTGAATGTACCGGTTTAGATATTTTTGATAAATTTTCAAGTTTCAAAACTTTATTGCATGTATTTACTTACATATTAAGATTTACTCATAACACTAAAAGTAATCAGAGTCAACGTTTAGGACCCCTTTCTCCAACAGAGATTAATAACGCTTTAAATAAACTAGTTAAATTAGTTCAGCACGATTCGTTTAAATTAGATATAGAGATGCTTAAAACAAATGGTAGAGTCGGTAAGAAAAGTTCATTGCTATCACTCAGTCCATTTTTGGATAGTCACGATCTTTTAAGAGTTGGCGGCAGACTTGCAAACAGTAATTTTACATATGATAAAAAATACCCACTATTATTACCTAAACGACATAATTTTACGTGGTTACTTTTCCAACACGAACATAAAAAACTTTTACATTGTGGCTCACAGACACTTTTATTAGCAATTAGAGAAATGTTTTGGCCAATATCAGGCAAGTCGATTGCGCGAAAGATCATTCGAAATTGTGTTACATGTTTTAAAGCAAGACCTCAAGGTTTTAAGTATAAAATGGGCGATTTACCGTTAGCTCGTGTGTCTCCTTATACCCGTCCTTTTACTATAGTTGGTACAGATTTTGCGGGACCTTTTTTGCTCAAAGACCGGCTTACTAGGAACCCTAAATTGATTAAGTCTTATACTTGTATTTTTGTATGTTTTGTGACCAAAGCGGTCCACTTAGAGCTAGTATCAGACTTAACCACCGAAGCCTTTATCGCCGCATTGAAAAGATTTACGTCTCGACGAGGATTGTGTTCGGAAATTTACTCTGATAACGGGACAAATTATGTAGGAACAAAGAATGAATTAAAAAATATTTATGAATTTTTGAAATCAAACGAAAGCAATTTGCGTTCTTATTTAACAAATCAAGGTATTAATTGGCACTTTATACCCGCCCGTTCCCCTCATTTTAGAGGGTTATGGGAATCCATTGTACGCTCCATGAAATCTCATTTACGAAAAGTTATCGGGAATGTTCATTTAGCTTTTGACGAATTTATTACTATCTTAGCACAAGTAGAAGCATGTTTAAATTCCCGACCTTTATCTCCAATCAGTGATGATCCTACAGATTTAAATCCTTTAACGCCCGGGCATTTTCTGATTGGAGGAACGTTACAAGCCATTCCAGAGAAAATTTTGCTGGGAACCAAATGTAATACTTTATCTCGCTGGGAGCGAGCGCAACAAATCACTCAAAATTTTTGGCATCGTTGGGTACGAGAATGCATTTCGCAGATGCAGGTCCGATCCAAGTGGCAACTAACTCTAAAACCAACCGATCAGCTGAAGCCAGGCGACATGGTGCTTGTTAAGCAAGACAATTTAGTTACGTTACAGTGGCCACTAGGCCGCATATCTCAAGTGTATCCTGGAACTGACGGTGTTGTTCGGGTCGTCGACGTCATCACGACAAAGGGGCTTATCAAAAGATCCGCAAGAGGCGTGTGTCGGCTACCTGTAAACCTGTAAAAATATAAAGTGACGTGCAAAAACATTATGTTTAATTTTAAGTTCAAAACACAAAATTTAGTTAAACTATAATGTAAAGAGTACCAAGGTTTACTTTGTTTTCTTTTTGGAATGTAGTTTTAATTTCGAAACTTTATTGATTTATTTTTTTTTGCGAATGATCCGACAATGTTTATGTTAAATGTGAACGGATCTAGTATTAATTTCGAAAATTATATTGATTTGTTATATTTTCGAGCTGGCCGAGATGTTGTTGTTAATTCAAATATGTAAATTCGCGCCGAATCAATTTTGTAAAAGTATGCTTATCGGCGCGCATTAAAATGTACGCGCATAAAAGATAAAAGGCAACTAATGGCCGAAGATTGGTAATGTTATAGTCTTTGTAGAAGGTCGCAATAAATGGTTGTTGAGCTCGGATAAATTAATTAGTTAATGGAAATATTCAAGTCCTGCAAGTATTTTATGGAAAATTATACAGTCCACTGGGTTGAATAAACATAGACCATATTTTAATTAAAAGGAAAAGAGAGAGAATGATTTATGATGTTAGATCATACAGAGGAACTAGCGTAGAAACAGATCACAACCTCGTTATAACAAAAATGAAACTAAGAATGGTTGAAGAAAAACATAGACAAGTTCAAAAGAAATGGGACAAAGAAAAACTAGAGAAAGAAGAAGAAAAAAAGACATATGAAAATGAGATAAACAACCTACTACAGAGAGAAAACAAAAAAGAAAGTTTAGAGGAAGAGTGGAATACAATTAAAATAATTATTATAAAATCGGCAGAAAAGATAATAGGAACAAAACGAGTAAAAAGTAGAAATGCATGGTTTGATGAAGAATGCGAAAAGATAATAATGAGAAAGAGAGAGGCAAGAATAAACTGGATAAGAACCTGCAAGCAAGAACATTACGAGAATTACAAGAGAATAAGAAAAGAAGGCGCAAAGTTAATGAGAGAAAAGAAACGTGAGTACGTTAACAAAATAATGGATGAAATAAAGAATGATAATAAAAACAATACTAAGCTATATCAACAGTTAAGGACGCACAAAAAGAAAAAAACTTAACCGCAAACATAGACAGGAAGACCTGGGAAAATTATCTACTTGAAAAAACAAAAGAAGAAGAAACAGAACAAGAAGAAGAATTCCAAGATGAAGTTGAAGAGGACAATATAGAGATAAGAGCACCACAAAAACAAGAAATAGAAGAAATTATAAATAAGTTACAAAATCAAAAAGCGGCAGGAATAGATAATATATGTAACGAAATGTTAAAGTATGGGGGAAAAGAACTGAGAGAAAGATTATACGGAATAATAAGTACAGCATGGGAAACGGAAACAATACCGCAAGAATGGAAAATAGGAATTATTATACCAATACCCAAAAAAGGAGATCTAATGAAATGTGATAACTACAGGCAAATAACACTACTGAATACAACGTACAAAATACTAACTACAATTATACAAAAAAGATTAAGTCAATACGCAGAGAAGACCATTGGTGAATATCAAAATGGATTTCGGCCAGGGAAATCAACAATAGAGGCCATCCATACACTTAGACAAATTATAGAAAAAACGTACGAAAAAGGTAATGAAATACAACTAAGATTGGTAAACCCTTTTATGTTAGGAGTGGCTATAAAAACTACTTGAAGAGTTTTCTTATGGCGACGTTTCGTGGAACGGTTGTGTCCACTTCTTCAGGCCAACTGAATTTATTAAAAAGAAAACAACATAAGTAAAAACGGCAGTTACAATCCGGTGAGAGCTACAAACTATTCTTCTACTTATTATAAATGCTATTTTTTTATAATTATAGATGATTACTTACGGAAAACAATTAAAAAGTAGACTGGTCCGCAAACAACGTCATAAATGTAAAAATTAATAAATAACAAAAAACAATTAATATAAATTACACGAGACCTGTACAAACTAAATCACTAACAACAATTTAATGGTCTATGATATAAAATATGAGCAATGCAAAGATAACCCAAAACATACCCAAGGTCTAGGAAATTTTAGAGATAAGGTTATTATAAACTGTACTAAGATTGTTAGTATCAGTGTTGAAATTAACATTATTCTTATGTTTTGTGATAAATATCATTTCTGCAACTAATCTTTTATAAAATTTCGGTTCTACATCTAATATAGAAGGATTACTAAAATCAAAATTATGTTGTAAATTAATATGGTGGAGAGCAAGAGCTGATTCTGCCTTTTTATTTTTGCAATCATATTGGTGGTTCTTAATTCTGTTAATAGTTTTTTGTTTCGTTTGACCAATATAACATTTATTACAATCCATACAATCGATTTTATATACAACATTGTGTTTGTCTAATAACTTGGTCTTATCTTTAATGTTGGAATAAATAATGTTGTAAATAGTATTGTTATTATACGTTGTTATTTTAAGGTCCGACGTTGTTAAAATAGGAATCAGCTTCTTAGTAAGGCCAGGAACGTTAATGATTTTTGAAAATTTACAGATAGAATTATTTTGAATAGATGGTGATGGAGTACCGTTGTTGGTGTTAGCGTGAAACAAAATTCTATTAATCAGGTTATTAGGATAATTGTTGTTTTTGAGTAAATTTTTAAGTATATTAAGGTTTTTTATATGGAATTTGGAATTACTTAATCTTATTATTTTGTTTTTAATAGACTTTATAATGTTTATTTTTTGATGGTGAGCATGTTTAGAAAAGTAGTTTATAGTACGATTGGAGGCTATCGGTTTAGTAAACCAATCGGTTATTAACGTGTTGTCATGCTTAATTATCCTAATATCTAAAAACGGTAGAGAGCCTTCAATTTCAACTTCATGAGTAAAACAAAGATGTGAATCGTAACTGTTAAAAATATTTAAAGTGTTTAAAACCTCATGTTCAGGAATGCAAGTAATGACATCGTCCACATAACATAACAAAAATATGGGATGAAATGATAGTTTACTTAATACAAAGTCAAGTAAATCATGCATAACCAAACTAGCTAGAACTGGGGATGCTGGGTTACCCATTGCAGTGCCAGATTTTTGTAAATAAATATCATCTTTAAATATAAAATAACTAGAGTCAAACAAGAAATTAATAATGTCAGTAAAGTCTGACAACTCAATAGTGGTATGACTTTTAAGATACCTCCAATATTTATGTATTAATTTTAAAACGAGCTCTTTAGTGATGTTAGTAAACAATGATGTAACATCAAAAGAGACTATAATGTGATTAGATGGAATGATACTGTTATTAATTTTATCAACTAGTTCGTAAGAGTTAGAAATATTAAACTTAAATAAGTAAGAGATGTTATTAACAATACTTGTAATGAACTTAGATAAAAAATAACTTGGAGCACCTATGCACGATACAATAGGTCTAACTGGATAATCGTCTTTATGTATTTTAATTAAACCATAAAGTTTAGGAGGTATGCTGGTATAAGTGACTAATTTTTATATGTCATTAAATCAATGTGTCCATTATTAAACAATTTTTAGCTAATTGATTATTTTTATATTGAAATTTAGTTGTCGGATCTACACAAATTTTTTTGTAGGTGTTTACGTCGTTAAGTAAGTTATAAATTTTGTCCTCGTATTCATCTTTTTGTATAATAACCGTAGCGTTACCTTTATCCGATTTAAGTATCAATAAATCTTTATGAGCTTTTCGAAAACGTTTTGTGGAATTTATCAAAGTTTGAATAAATAAATCTTCCGCATTTAAATTAGTGTTGTTATTGTTGGTGAAATTCGTAATAACGTTAACTATTTTCCCTCTTAACCTATCTTGGTCTTCTTCTTTATGGTAACTGAGTATATCCTCAGTGTCTTTTATGAGGTTGACAATAGGTAGTTCCTTATTATTAGAGTAGTTTAACATAAACTTAGGGGTTAACGCCAGGCATTGAGCCACATCCTCGGGTAAGCTCACATCTGTCAAATTGTAAATGCAACCTACTTTAGACACACTTAAATTATAACGTTGTTTCACAAATAACTTTTCAAATTTTTTAATTAATCTAATTTTGGTTTTTGTAAATTCTCTTTTATATTTATTGTCAAGTGTGTTAGTAAGGATTCGGAAATCTACGTTGTTGAGTGTGATACTTAAACTATTTTTTATACTACTAATGACTTTTTTAAGGTTATGAAATTTCCAATACGAAATCTTCACTTCTATTTTAAGGATCGATTTTTGAAATTTATGTGTTACTTTGTCCAGTTTTTTATTAAATGGAGTGTGTTCCGCTTGGATAAGGTAAAGACATTTAAAATATTGCTGTATATGTGTGGGTGTTAAGTAGTTGTTTTTGCATCGTTTTAGGTATGCAATACGGTTGTGTAATGCAGCTAGTTGTTTAGTAGAATTTTCTAATTTAGTGATAAGTTTACATGTATCCTGATTGTAGATTCTTCGGATTGTCTTGTGCCATGTTGTTTGTGTGTACGATGGTGGTTCGGACAGAGATGCCATTATCGAAAGGAATCAAATTATTAAGAAAAGTGTTTTATACCTCCTAATGCGTAGTTCAACTAAGATTGGTAAACCCTTTTATGTTAGGAGTGGCTATAAAAACTACTTGAAGAGTTTTCTTATGGCGACGTTTCGTGGAACGGTTGTGTCCACTTCTTCAGGCCAACTGAATTTATTAAAAAGAAAACAACATAAGTAAAAACGGCAGTTACAATCCGGTGAGAGCTACAAACTATTCTTCTACTTATTATAAATGCTATTTTTTTATAATTATAGATGATTACTTACGGAAAACAATTAAAAAGTAGACTGGTCCGCAAACAACGTCATAAATGTAAAATTAATAAATAACAAAAAACAAAAAACAATTAATATAAATTACACGAGACCTGTACAAACTAAATCACTAACAACAATTTAATGGTCTATGATATAAAATATGAGCAATGCAAAGATAACCCAAAACATACCCAAGGTCTAGGAAATTTTAGAGATAAGGTTATTATAAACTGTACTAAGATTATCCAGTTAGACCTATTGTATCGTGCATAGGTGCTCCAAGTTATTTTTTATCTAAGTTCATTACAAGTATTGTTAATAACATCTCTTACTTATTTAAGTTTAATATTTCTAACTCTTACGAACTAGTTGATAAAATTAATAACAGTATCATTCCATCTAATCACATTATAGTCTCTTTTGATGTTACATCATTGTTTACTAACATCACTAAAGAGCTCGTTTTAAAATTAATACATAAATATTGGAGGTATCTTAAAAGTCATACCACTATTGAGTTGTCAGACTTTACTGACATTATTAATTTCTTGTTTGACTCTAGTTATTTTATATTTAAAGATGATATTTATTTACAAAAATCTGGCACTGCAATGGGTAACCCAGCATCCCCAGTTCTAGCTAGTTTGGTTATGCATGATTTACTTGACTTTGTATTAAGTAAACTATCATTTCATCCCATATTTTTGTTATGTTATGTGGACGATGTCATTACTTGCATTCCTGAACATGAGGTTTTAAACACTTTAAATATTTTTAACAGTTACGATTCACATCTTTGTTTTACTCATGAAGTTGAAATTGAAGGCTCTCTACCGTTTTTAGATATTAGGATAATTAAGCATGACAACACGTTAATAACCGATTGGTTTACTAAACCGATAGCCTCCAATCGTACTATAAACTACTTTTCTAAACATGCTCACCATCAAAAAATAAACATTATAAAGTCTATTAAAAACAAAATAATAAGATTAAGTAATTCCAAATTCCATATAAAAAACCTTAATATACTTAAAAATTTACTCAAAAACAACAATTATCCTAATAACCTGATTAATAGAATTTTGTTTCACGCTAACACCAACAACGGTACTCCATCACCATCTATTCAAAATAATTCTATCTGTAAATTTTCAAAAATCATTAACGTTCCTGGCCTTACTAAGAAGCTGATTCCTATTTTAACAACGTCGGACCTTAAAATAACAACGTATAATAACAATACTATTTACAACATTATTTATTCCAACATTAAAGATAAGACCAAGTTATTAGACAAACACAATGTTGTATATAAAATCGATTGTATGGATTGTAATAAATGTTATATTGGTCAAACGAAACAAAAAACTATTAACAGAATTAAGAACCACCAATATGATTGCAAAAATAAAAAGGCAGAATCAGCTCTTGCTCTCCACCATATTAATTTACAACATAATTTTGATTTTAGTAATCCTTCTATATTAGATGTAGAACCGAAATTTTATAAAAGATTAGTTGCAGAAATGATATTTATCACAAAACATAAGAATAATGTTAATTTCAACACTGATACTAACAATCTTAGTACAGTTTATAATAACCTTATCTCTAAAATTTCCTAGACCTTGGGTATGTTTTGGGTTATCTTTGCATTGCTCATATTTTATATCATAGACCATTAAATTGTTGTTAGTGATTTAGTTTGTACAGGTCTCGTGTAATTTATATTAATTGTTTTTTGTTTTTTGTTATTTATTAATTTTTACATTTATGACGTTGTTTGCGGACCAGTCTACCTTTAATTGTTTTCCGTAAGTAATCATCTATAATTATAAAAAATAGCATTTATAATAAGTAGAAGAATAGTTTGTAGCTCTCACCGGATTGTAACTGCCGTTTTTACTTATGTTGTTTTCTTTTAATAAATTCAGTTGGCCTGAAGAAGTGGACACAACCGTTCCACGAAACGTCGCCATAAGAAAACTCTTCAAGTAGTTTTTATAGCCACTCCTAACATAAAAGGGTTTACCAATCTTAGTTGAACTACGCATTAGGAGGTATAAAACACTTTTCTTAATAATTTGATTCCTTTCGATAATGGCATCTCTGTCCGAACCACCATCGTACACACAAACAACATGGCACAAGACAATCCGAAGAATCTACAATCAGGATACATGTAAACTTATCACTAAATTAGAAAATTCTACTAAACAACTAGCTGCATTACACAACCGTATTGCATACCTAAAACGATGCAAAACAACTACTTAACACCCACACATATACAGCAATATTTTAAATCTCTTTACCTTCTCCAAGCGGAGCACACTCCACTTAGTAAAAAACTGGACAAAGTAACACATATATTTCAAAAATCGATCCTTAAAATAGTAGTGAAGATTTCTGTATTGGAAATTTCATAACCTTAAAAAGTCATTAGTAGTATAAAAATAGTTTAAGTATCACACTCAACAACGTAGATTTCCGAATCCTTACTAACACACTTGACAATAAATATAAAAGAGAATTTACAAAACCAAAATTAGATTAATTAAAAAATTTGAAAAGTTATTTGTGAAACAACGTTATAATTTAAGTGTGTCTAAAGTAGGTTGCATTTACAATTTGACAGATGTGAGCTTACCCGAGGATGTGGCTCAATGCCTGGCGTTAACCCCTAAGTTTATGTTAAACTACTCTAATAATAAGGAACTACCTATTGTCAACCTCATAAAAGACACTGAGGATATACTCAGTTACCATAAAGAAGAAGACCAAGATAGGTTAAGAGGGAAAATAGTTAACGTTATTACGAATTTCACCAACAATAACAACACTAATTTAAATGCGGAAGATTTATTTATTCAAACTTTGATAAATTCCACAAAACGTTTTCGAAAAGCTCATAAAGATTTATTGATACTTAAATCTGATAAAAGTAACGCTACGGATATAATACAAAGAGACGAATATGTGGACAAAATTTATAACTTACTTAACGATGTAAACATCTATACAAAAATTGGCTTGGACCCAACAACTAAATTTCAATATCCAAATAATCAATTAGCTAAAAACTTGTTTAATAATGGACACATTATTTTAATGACATAAAAAACTAGTCACTTGTACCAGCATCCTTCCTAAATTTTATGGTTTAATTAAAATTCATAAAGACGACAACCCAGTTAAACCTATTGTATTGTGTATAGGTCCACCAAGTTATTTTTTTATCTAAGTTCATTACAAGTATTGTTAATAACATCTCCTACTTTTTTAGATATAATATTTCCAACTCTTACGAACTAGTTGATAAAATTAATAACAGTATCATTCCATCTAATCACATTATAGTCTCTTTTGATGTTACATCATTGTTTACTAACATCACTAAAGAGCTCGTTTTAAAATTAATACATAAATATTGGAGGTATCTTAAAAGTCATACCACTATTGAGTTGTCAGACTTTACTGACATTATTAATTTCTTGTTTGACTCTAGTTATTTTATATTTAAAGATGATATTTATTTACAAAAATCTGGCACTGCAATGGGTAACCCAGCATCCCCAGTTCTAGCTAGTTTGGTTATGCATGATTTACTTGACTTTGTATTAAGTAAACTATCATTTCATCCCATATTTTTGTTATGTTATGTGGACGATGTCATTACTTGCATTCCTGAACATGAGGTTTTAAACACTTTAAATATTTTTAACAGTTACGATTCACATCTTTGTTTTACTCATGAAGTTGAAATTGAAGGCTCTCTACCGTTTTTAGATATTAGGATAATTAAGCATGACAACACGTTAATAACCGATTGGTTTACTAAACCGATAGCCTCCAATCGTACTATAAACTACTTTTCTAAACATGCTCACCATCAAAAAATAAACATTATAAAGTCTATTAAAAACAAAATAATAAGATTAAGTAATTCCAAATTCCATATAAAAAACCTTAATATACTTAAAAATTTACTCAAAAACAACAATTATCCTAATAACCTGATTAATAGAATTTTGTTTCACGCTAACACCAACAACGGTACTCCATCACCATCTATTCAAAATAATTCTATCTGTAAATTTTCAAAAATCATTAACGTTCCTGGCCTTACTAAGAAGCTGATTCCTATTTTAACAACGTCGGACCTTAAAATAACAACGTATAATAACAATACTATTTACAACATTATTTATTCCAACATTAAAGATAAGACCAAGTTATTAGACAAACACAATGTTGTATATAAAATCGATTGTATGGATTGTAATAAATGTTATATTGGTCAAACGAAACAGAAAACTATTAACAGAATTAAGAACCACCAATATGATTGCAAAAATAAAAAGGCAGAATCAGCTCTTGCTCTCCACCATATTAATTTACAACATAATTTTGATTTTAGTAATCCTTCTATATTAGATGTAGAACCGAAATTTTATAAAAGATTAGTTGCAGAAATGATATTTATCACAAAACATAAGAATAATGTTAATTTCAACACTGATACTAACAATCTTAGTACAGTTTATAATAACCTTATCTCTAAAATTTCCTAGACCTTGGGTATGTTTTGGGTTATCTTTGCATTGCTCATATTTTATATCATAGACCATTAAATTGTTGTTAGTGATTTAGTTTGTACAGGTCTCGTGTAATTTATATTAATTGTTTTTTGTTTTTTGTTATTTATTAATTTTTACATTTATGACGTTGTTTGCGGACCAGTCTACTTTTTAATTGTTTTCCGTAAGTAATCATCTATAATTATAAAAAAATAGCATTTATAATAAGTAGAAGAATAGTTTGTAGCTCTCACCGGATTGTAACTGCCGTTTTTACTTATGTTGTTTTCTTTTTAATAAATTCAGTTGGCCTGAAGAAGTGGACACAACCGTTCCACGAAACGTCGCCATAAGAAAACTCTTCAAGTAGTTTTTATAGCCACTCCTAACATAAAAGGGTTTACCAATCTTAGTTGAACTACGCATTAGGAGGTATAAAACACTTTTCTTAGTAATGAAATACGTATAATGTATATAGACTTTAAACAAGCCTTTGATACTCTTAAAAGAAAAATGATACTAAAAGATGCAAAAAACCAAGGTATTCCGAAAAAACTAGGACGTCTAATTAAAATAACCATGGAAAAATCAGAAGCCGTAGTACAAACACATGAAGGAACAACAAAGAAAATAGAAATAAAACGAGGGGTTAGACAAGGAGACGGATTGTCAGCAACCTTATTTAACATTGCAATGGAAGGTATAATAAAAGAATGTGAAATCACGGGATCTATTATACAAAAATGGTGCAAATAATAGCATATGCCGACGATGTTGCGGTAATAGCAATAGATAAAAAAAGATTAGAAGAAATAATAGATAAAATAGAGCAAGCAACAAAGACGCAAAAGTCAAGTTCAGTTTTTTCTTTTGGTTGACAAAAATAAACTAGGATCAAACCTATAAATTCAAAATGGTTTCACTACAACGCGTTCTAAGCTGCAAAAAAAAACAAAAAAGGAAACACATAATGTACTTTTTAAATTACCTTAACAAAAGCTTTTATATCGACTCTTAAATCATCAGTTGGAGATAACATAAAGCATCTATTTTCTATGTATAAAGTGAAACTACTAGCCGTGACTTAGTTTGCTATCAAGAATTACGTAATAATTAAAGTTCTGACATTATTCGTACATTGAAAATTTTTGAGATCAACAAGTTATATGTTAATTTACAAACATACAATGATTTATCAAGTTACTTGAAGTTATCCTTAGAAAAAAATTGTAACTGCTCTAATTTCAATGTTTCAAACATACAATCATAATTATAATGTTAAAATACTGTAACTTGCTAAAAAAACTATTTTTGGATAATTGTGGATCTACGCAAGTAAGCAATATTTACTTTAATTTTTTTAACAACTTCATTAACCTAAAGTAAAGATGACATTTTTTAGACTAAGACTAGTTAATTTGGTAACAATTTTTATGAAACTCGTTGGAAACTATTGTTTACTTTATGATCAGTTGTAATATACTATAAACAGTTCTTTCGATTAAAAAACTTAGAAATTTTAGTTCCATTATATGTAGAACATCAACATTTGAAATCAATGTATGTACTTATGGCCAGAAATTGTAGAAGAAAATAATGTGCAAAATAAAGATAAAAAGTTATCTAAATGATTTAATCAATAAACTTTAAAAATGTCAATAAAAGATATGTGACAAATCAAATAAAGTAAATTAAAAAACAATGATTTAAAATTTAGGTTTAATTCAAAAAGATTCTTAATATCAAATGTAAGGCTAATGGAAGTGTCAATGTAGGTACATACATGTAAATGTATTACTCAATTAAACCTTCTTATTTACACTTTTTCTACTATTACAACTACATAAAACACACCAAACCATTATGTCCTAAGTGTCTTTAATTAAAAACTAAAAAAAACATATAAACAAACAAAAAAATCACTATAAAATTTCATATCGATGTAAACTTAAAAGTTTGATTTTAAATTGTATTTTACATTACTGACTTCTTTCTTATCTTAATAGTACAAAACTAATAGTTTTTATATTTCGAATGTTTTTACTATATTACTATAACGTAAAACAATAAGTATTTATTTTCAACTTGAGTTATTAACATTTGTGTACTAACGTTAATTTTAATAAAATCCACTATTGAAAACGTTGTAAAATTCAACCTGCTGCTAAGTTAGACAACAAAATTAATTCAAAACGAAAGATAACTTTGTTTAATAAGAAGTAACTTAATACAATATTATAATCACACTGAACTGAAACTTGTTGCAAGGTCACACAGCAGATTCTGTATAATAAGAGGTCTATTAATAGAATTAACTTGCGCCGTCATTATTTGTATCTTATTGTAGTTGAATTTTGCTCAACGTGAGATCCCAGAAGTTGACAACGCTGCTGGATCTCACGTTCGCTCATGTATCTCTAAATAAACAAACATATACGTTGACTTAACTCTTATTCTAAAGGATCTAGTTTTGTTACCGGTTTATCAATTTGCAAAATCTTTTCCCCTCTGAGGGAAAAATGGTTCAGTTGCTTGACATAAACGTATTAAGGCAGAACAAAAATTCTTATATTTTTTCCTTGTGGCGGATCTCGGGTTGTCATGATTTTCCTCGGATCTAGACTTGATACAGAAACAGATATATATATATATATATATATACGTATACATCTATCCTTGCCGGACCCGCCATATTCTTCAGACCACCTCAGACCTACTGAAACTAATTAACTTATATCTGTATATATTATCAATACGGATTCTATTTAATAATAATAATCTTGTTAAAAGTTGAGGGGTAAACAATTCTTAAAAAAATATTTTTTACTACGTTTAACAAACGTTTTCAAATCCAACACATAACACCGTTTTTTCACACCCTTTTGTATATAATTGACATAGCTTACCAACGTTTTCAGTTCCAGCAATGTTGACAAGCGTACGGGTCTAGTATGATGGTTGTACGTTTACATAAAGTATTTGTTAACGGCAATATAAGAAATGCTGTTGTTAAATAGTTTGTTCAAAAATTGCATGAGTGCAGTTAAAGAATAAAGAAATTATTATTTTTTATTGAGGCCAAGTTTAACTATTATTTCACTTGAATAGATTTTTAAAGAGTTTCTTGAGAATTTTACGTGGGACATCAAATTTGAAATAAAACTTAAAAATTATTTTTAAATTGGTTTTACTCTCAATTGATATCCAAGATTTTGTTTACGTTCATATAAGAAACACAAACTTTTAAATAGTATTTTCTTATTGTAACAAATTAAAGTAGTTTAAATTATAAACTAAATAAAATTAAATTGAATTGAAGTTTTGAATATAAAATACACAATTTTTGTAAATATTTTGTCGCCATTGGTGAGTTTTGAAATATCGTTCCCTTCTGTTGTGTTAAAAGTCAAACGTTTTTTCTGTAGTTTGTTGACTAAATGCTATGTTATGGCTATTAAAGTACCTTTTTCGAGTTATGCCAATGGTCGTTGAGTTTCTTAACGTTTTGTCACCTCTCAGAAATTCTTCTATAACTGATGTTGTCCTTTGTTCTCTGTTGTATATTAAATTGGTATCTCATTTAGCTGTTCTTGCGTATTGGTTACGATTGCGGTTGGTCGATCGATTCTTCTTTTTTTTGGGTTTAGATTTTTGTCAATGTCACGAAGTGCATAACCGTTTTTCAGAACAAGTTCTTGACGTGTTGTTTCTTTTGCAACTGCAAATATCAATCGACCTGTGTTTTTTTCCAATAAACTGAATGCGTCAGTTGGTTTTTGATTGTTCGTTTATTTGCACATCTAAGAAATTTTCTAGCACAGCTAAATACATAAAAACTACATTTAACCTAACTTCATCAACATGCACTTCTTAGTAGTAACTTTGAAAGTACAATGGTTGTTGTCCGATTAAACAATATGAAGAAATTGAACTGATAGTTAATTTTAACAATAACTTGATTGGGCTAGACGTGGTACCATCTACATTGTTAAAGTAATGCTGCTCCTGCTGCGCGGGTATCATTAAAAATTTGATAAATACATTTGTATTCACCGGAAACTTTTTTTTAAAGGCACATACGATTCCAGTATTTAAAAAGGAAGACAAATACGATTTAAATAATTACAGGTTCGTAACATTATTATTCTTAATAAAGAAAAATTTAATAGATTATAACAGTTTAGGTCCGTTTCATATATTTATTTGTAAAAATTATTATTTCTTTCAAAAATAAGTATTCACGTTTTGACGATTGTACAATAATAAATTAGTTGTGTGTATTCGATGTGGTTGAATAGTTCACCAAATTATTTTTTTTATTGGTTAAACATTGGCTGAAAAATGATTATTTACAATGTAATGATAGTAAACAAAAACGCAAAACGGCGAAAACTTGAAAGTACCTTAGCCATTTGAAAATAACAATTTAACGACAGGGACAAAGAAACGATAACCTTCTTGTTTTGTACATAAATTACTTTTCATTTTAATTTTTGAATAAAATGTTTTTTACAAATATAGCAAGATCGACCGTTCTAAACATCTAAATCTAAGAATCTTATGAACACCAATACCGACAAAAATACAAAACAAAGTTGTTTCTTGCAAAATGCATCTTGCGTTCAAACGTCACCGCATTCAAACTTCTCTACGTTCAAATACCTTTACGTCTATACGTCTCGCGTTCAAAAGTTCCTGCGTTCAATCGTCTTTTCGTTCAAACGTATTGCGATCAAACGCTTGCGTGTAAACAGGCCATTGCGATAAATAACGTATTAATTATAAGAACGGCAAATTTCCAATTTTCTTCCACTTCCATTGTAAACACGATGCTACAGTAGTTGTTAATGTGGTTCACAAACTGATATAAAAGTGGTTCTCTAAAATTTAATATGGTACCGTCTAAAAATGGAACAATTTTTATTTCCTAAAACAGATGCAACACCAAGGCCTTAAAAAGTTCACTAAATAGAATCTCAGTGTAGAATATTATACATAAAACAAACAGATCAAAGCATCCAATGCAGTATTAAAAAATATTAACTACATACTAGACTGGGGCACATAACAATACATCAAATAAAAGTACAATTCATAACAGCAAATACAATAAAGAAAGTGCTAGTCAAAAGCACACGCTGATATCCAACAATTATCAGAAAATCTGTCAACATTATTTACTGAACTTAAAAAGAAAGAATGAGTACTGGTTCAAAAACACATGGAAGGTAACAGCATTGAGCAAACTCGCAGTTACACCGATCGACGAACTACAATTATGACGGATACCATGTTTGGCAATTTTATCAGTATTTGAACATGAACGTCCTAGAAGCTGTACTAGGCAAATCAGTAATAAAAAAAATGCAAATTAGAAACTTTTTACTACTTATGTTTTTACTGTGCTTTTGTTACTTTTGTTAATTTTCTTACTAATACATTCTTGCATATTTTAGCTATGACAAAGAGCATGAAAATTTCTCTATAGCCTCTGCAGTGTCTTTTATCGTTTTTTTATGCTCTGGTATTATGATTATCTCCTATCCTTTTGATATTTTTCTTTCAAGTTAAATAGTTTTGTTAGCATTTCCAGACTTTCGCTATTTCTGTCGTTGTTTGCCTATATCTGCTACTATATTTTTTTACTTGTTTACAACATATGTTACTTTCTTTTTGTGTTTTATGTTGTTTTTATCGTCTTTTCCTTTTTGGGGTCTCATATGCTTGATCTGACACTAACATTTCATGAAAATACTCCTTACAACCTTTTTATAATATGTTTTTTCCTGATATTTTTCATCTTTACTTTCTTACTTGAGTTTTACTTTTTGTATCGTTTTAACGACACTATAAAATAATTTTTAGTTTCCAAAGCAGTTTGTTCAATTTTCAATCGAGTAATACATCGTTTCCTCAAAGATTATTTAGCATAGCTTGCTTTTTCTTTAAAATAAGATAATACACTTACAACAATACACACTAATAACCTCTTGTTTTACGCTATGTTACGATTAAACTTTTTTATAAACGCGACAGCTCCTTTGATGTATTGTTTGAGATTTTTGGTAATATACTATTT
This sequence comes from Aquatica leii, assembly GCA_035610365.1. Taxonomy (NCBI): domain Eukaryota; kingdom Metazoa; phylum Arthropoda; class Insecta; order Coleoptera; family Lampyridae; genus Aquatica; species Aquatica leii. Next base: position 110,033,800 of record CM069432.1, read on the forward strand.
TTACCATTTTTTGTGAAGTTAAACTTGACATGTAAGAGTCAAACAAAAATTTGTCATAATATAATTTTGCATTTATTTTTCAGTTTACTAGCGTTTTAACAACTTATTTTTTGTAATTTTTATTTTAATTGTTTAGTTCAGTTTTGCCTTTTGTGTATTTTTTTCGTTTATAATTTTTTTTTTAATCAAAAAGTGATTGTAATTATCTCCATATTAGTTTTGTTTATTTCCATTATATTCAAGTGGTATATTTGTGAATTTACGCTCAAACTAAAGCTCACTTATGTCAATACCAAAAAACACGTTGTTAATCAACAAAAAACAATTTTTGTTTAAAAGTTGTCATTGTCATAAATTTGCTAGATTTGTTCATATTAATAATTCAAATTTAAAAATAAAATGTATCAGTTATAACAACATTAACATAAATAGTTTTTCAAATTATGCTAATAACTTTTAAACAAAAAAAGCACGTATCGTATTACTACTTTCGGTTAAACATCGTTTGCAAAACCTTAAAATAGTATTAAGAATAAATAACAATGTTGTCACGTTGTGGATTTGGAAACGTCGATTTCATGTATCCGCTTGTATGTAAAGATATACAAATTAAACGGAGCGCCGCCTAACAAAGTTTGCTAGAACTACTTTTGTATATGTGTATATGTGTTACCTCCAAATGAAGCCCACCATCAAATTGAATTTTTTTATTTTTTTGGATAATCACGTCACAATCAGTTTAAATAACAAGAAAACATTGTCGAACTTAGAGGTGGGTCTGAGAACGTAGGATTTGGTCTGGTAACGTCGGCAGAACATATCAAATTGGGACTGTGTAAGCGGTTTTATACGTGTATATATATATATATATATATATGTTTGTAGAACAGGCATTATTACGCCGTGATATAGTAGGAATTCACCACATCAACACCATGCGGCAGTGTGTGGAAACTGAGGCGCAGTAATACCGTGCAAATAATTGAACTTGTTATAAACAATTAATTAATTGTTTATAATAGATAATTATTATATATAAATAATTGCAATTACTCAAATTTATCAAAATTACTAAGCAAAAGTGAAAAGCTTTCTTATTTCGAGATATTGAAAAAAATGTGCGAATCTAAAACGTTAGTAAAAGCTGTCATATATTTGAGTCCTCTTAAAATGTATATATGTAATGTAATAGATAATTAAAAGTTGTTATGTGTATTATATACTGCTCTAAACTAACAAAAGCACCATACAGGATAATTGAATCAGTTATTACTGTAGTCACAGTACAAATGGTGAATAAACTGAGTATGAGATATGGCGTTCACAAATATAAGCAAGTCGTTACTTTGCTAACACATATAATGATAATTAACCAATATAATCATGAGTTAGAATAGGTACCACCATTTGAAAATTACTTAAACTATTAATAACTTTAATTATTAAAATTTAATAAATCATAGGTGCTGCAACACATTTTAATTAGCTAATATAATAATGAGTTTAAATTGAATTAAGACATACATAAACACAAAAATAAAATATATCTTCAATTAATTGTTTACTTTTTGGTTGATGTAGTATTTACTCCATGTCTATACAGAAGAATGTCCCAATTGTAAAGATCACTACATTAAAATACTATCGCTCATCATTTCAACTTTAATGTAAATTCCTTAATTTCTAGTATACGTCAAAGTAGATCAAATAAAGCTTATAAACGAAACTACGCTTTTTTTAGTATTAATTCACTTATGATCAACAAGAAGTTAACAAATTCATCTGTTATTTATATTTATTCATCCAAATTTGTACAGTTTAAATTCACAAAACAAACAAAATCAACAAAATATTTATCACCCTTACAACTTCTTGGGAATAAAATGGGATGATTTATATAACTTAAATATTACATTATCTATGCTACAAATGCTACACTACAACAAAGGCTCTTGTTTAGATGTTCGTCTATATCTTGCAGGTCAATTGTAAAGCAACCAGTTTACTTACAATAAAAATGATACATTAGATTCAAGCAAAATGAAGGATTAAAAGGTACATACATAAAGTATGTTCAGAAAGAAAAAAAGCTGTAACGTGCGATGAAATCAAAGGCGTCTTAACCCCGTTATGTAATTACAAAACGGAAGAAAGAAGAATCAGAAAGCTTTTTTAACAAATCAAACTATTTTTCATGCAGTTTTGACAATAATAGGTACAGGCCAGGTACTCGAAAAACAAAGTTTAGCTTAAGAACCGGTAGGTAAGCTGTAAGACACAATGGATACTATTAACACCTATTGTTCAATAATTACACAGCTACCTGACTGTTCTTAAGCATCAAATTTAAGGCTATAAACGTTAATTTTTGGAAGATGTATAAAAGCTTAAATTTAAACAAACGACGTGAACTACTTATTCTAAAATTGTAATTGATTTTTAATTTAGATTTGTTAACGTGATGAAATAAATAAATTGTCTTCATACGTTTAATTAATTAATGGGTTAGGTTTTGGTCTTACAGGAGTTGTAGAGTTGCGCTTTACCACCTGGTTTTTGATAAACAATCGTACTGTGACTTGTATCTAGAATTGGAACCTACAAACTCAAACTAATTAAAAGATTAATACAAAAAATTAATGAACTCACCAGATGTTTCCTTTTATTTTTTGTAGGTTTAGAAATGGAATTCTCCAGATGTATAATAGAAGAATGTTTGTACCATGTCCTAAACAAAGACTTGGCAACAACAAAAGCTTTAGACGAGAAGTTTTGAAGCTGTAAATTAAAATCTTATCAGTCAAAATTTATCAAAATAGAGTCAACGAAATAACAATATCATGTACCGGCAAAACTTTCTATTGCATCTAAAGATATCCCAAAAAATAGTAATTTTTGAATAAGCAGATTTTATTGTTTCTAGTCTTATTTGAAGCATGGATTTATACATTTAACAAAAAATTAAAAAATGAGCAAAAACTAAGTCAAACCAATTAAAAATTCCAATATCAAAGATCCAACATATAAATTTCTAAATATTTAGTCACCTAGGTAACCCCTGTAAGTAAAACTTTACATATACAAACTTGCTATACAAAAACGTAACTCCAACATTTTTCGAAATGAACTAAATTTGTCATACCTAACCTAATAGGGTTAGATTGACATAACTCTCATTTCATACTAAACTTTTTTCATTCTAATTTTGAACTAATGGTCCTTTACTTTAATCTTAATCTTATTAACAGGTAAAATACTAACTAAACTAAATATGTTAGGAACAGTGCAAGCTAAGGTTGCCTTTAACAATTTCTGAATTTAACCCTAAATTAGGTAATTTGCTGTTTATACTTACTATAAGTATAAATTAAAAATTCATGTCGTTCAAAATGTTTGAAAAGAACGTCTGCCAAATTTCAACTGTGTGAGTAACAAACAACTGGTTGAATATTTGATTTGAGAAAACTAAGAGAAGAATAGAATATAAGAATGCTTTATTCCAATTAAAAAAAACCAAAACAAATATTCCCAATAGCATCCTGATAAATGTGTTACTAAACTGTGAAATATTACTCAAATACAAAAGACGACAGTGAATTCTTGTTTGTACAACAAAGTACAATTGTACTTATCAAGATACTTTATAGAAAACATTCAGATTTGCTCTATCATTTTAAAAAATGTTAATGTTACTCACTTTATCTAAAATAGGTTGTGAGGAAAACCATATTTGTCACAACTAGGACACTTGCTTCTACCCGTACTGGCATTCGATCCAAACAAAATTAACACAATAAATAGTTAAGAGGATAGTCATAATGTCGACCCTGTATTAAATTGTCCTGACAACCAACCATTGCATAATCTGTAATATGAATAACCTTGCATTACAATAAGTTTAACGAAAACTTTTTGACCTACCAGTTTGTTTAAATTTGCTGTCTGGGTTAAAACGTTCTCCACCCTCCAATTTAACAGCAGAATCGAATGGGATCAGGCTTTCCGTAATATGGTTTTTTATGCAAATACCAATCGATTTAATTCTACATGGATTTCTTCTATGAAAGGTCAATTTTGGTTTATTAATTCTACTAAATTGTAATTTGAAAAATGTAGCATTTGGTATAAGTGCCGTCGTGTTGGTTCAATGGCCAAACAAAAACCCTTTGCACATTGAAGACATTTCTAAAACAAATTAGAATTTATATTATTTATCACATATTACACACGAGAGGAGATTTTAAGCAAGTATAAGTGAAACTGCAGTAACTACATAATTACAATGTGAATGTAAAAGCGCGACTAAATTGAAATAAATAATAAATAGTTAAATTAGGTCAAATTAATATGTAATTGTGCATATAAGAGATTTTCTACTCACCATTAACTAGTACGTGTTACCTGTGGTATTACACTAGATCGTTATTAAACCATTAATTTAAATATAACTTTTCGGAAACTATCCTGCACAGTTGACAATGGTAATTGATAAACTTTCACTTTGCTTTCACGACGTTCACGACCATTTTTACAACTGACAGATCACATGACAGATTAGATTTGTGTTTGCAGCGACTCGATTACAAGGTCATCATCTCAAAGTGCATCATAAGCGCGCAACGAAACAGGAAACGCTAGCCAATAAATAATACAAAGAAATCATTCTAACCTCGCTGTTTTTTTTCTACTCTCGCTCCTATTTTTTTAGTCATTATCTCATATGTAAAAACCAATAACAGTTTTAATATAATTTCTGATTATAACTTAAAATAGGGCAACTAATATTTTAATTTGAATAACAATAAAAGTTGATTAATAATTTACTGAAAACGCAAACAAAATTATTGTAGTACCTATAAAAACTAACTACAAACGTTTTCCAGATGGTTGTAATTTATTTTTTGTACAATACAGTAAAATACAGTTCGTACACAAAAAAGAACCAAAACGAATTCATAAGTTTGAGCTTTCTTAAAAACGTTTTAAATAATGAATTTGTTACATTACATTCCATTAAGGACCATCTACTTGTTGTTTGTATATGAACAAAGATAAATTTCAAAAGAAAATGTAGTATTTTTGTAAGATACGGGAATTGTGTTTAATTATAAATTTTATACACGTTAGGGAACTATGCGTATCGCTGTTCTTTAAGCTCGATTCTTCCAACAATTTTATAGAATTTTTCTTCTTTAGAAAGAAAACAAAATAAAATTAGAAGGACTGATTTAATGTTAATAACCTTGACTTTCTCAACAGCTGAGTTTCAAACTCCAAGAATAACCGTGTTATAGGATTAGAAAAAATATCAAGATCTTTATTCGGAAATAGCTGTTTATTTATGCTTTACCTAAATATATTTCTGGTATTTATGAATAAAATAAAAACAATCTAATATTAATTTAACACGTTTTGTGCTAAGTTTCGATTATATCTGTTTCATGTTTTTAAGATTTCCTAGTTTTATAAATTTTTCAACTAATTATGAAACAGTTCGATGGCCTAGAATCAATACCTCGTACGTCCAAAATGCTAAAATGTTCAAGATTTAAGAAAAATTTTTAGCATTAAGATATTTTGGTGGAGGTATTGCCACAAGTTGATTCGAGCGTTTGTATTAGTCAAACAAATACGAGGAATTGTCAGTATAGGCATTCATTTAGCTTAAGTATATTGGCGCAAAAATCGGTATTTTTGAAAAAAATGGATATACGAGGTATTGCTTCTAGGCCATCGAGTTTTAACTTGCGTCCCTACGGTGTGGTTCATACTACGAAAATTTTAGTAAAAAAAGTAACCCTTAAGTATGCTAGTCTTTAAGGGTCAAAATAAAATAGGTCCAACTGAATAAGTTTTTTCTCGGTATATAAACAAAAATAAAGAAAGCGAATGCCGAATTCATTAATTTAGAATTTTCTGTCGGTGCCTAGTACATAGGCAATTTCAGCCAAATGGTAAAAAATAAGTTTCGAAAAATGAAAAAGAATGAAATAAGGAAATATAACGTCCATGGAGTTGATCCCTGTCCACGGATATGATTTCTACATAGTTCTGTGCACATTTTCAAATAGAATACCTACTATAAGACAATATAACCAACAATAATAAAATTGCTAAAGCTTAGAAAAATAACATCTGACTCGGGATTTAATAATAACAAAAAATAAATAAATAAAATAGAATACAATGAAAAAATAATGAACTAATAAAAAAAGTAACAACTGATTTATACCAAAAGAAATATTCCTAAGCTAAAATTATAACTTGGTATGATTGAAATTAAGATCACCAAGTAGAAAGCGTCTTCTTCTTATAGCCTTTGGCACAGGTAACTTTCTTTGAACCGCTTTTATTTCAACTATATCTTCGTCCTTAACTTCCGGCCAAATGAAAACATAATTCTCTTTACTTGAGGTATTTCGTTTCATAAAATTAATCTTGACGTTTTCTTCGGTGTCGAAATTTGTTAGTTGACCAACGTAAAATATTTGAGAATACAAAGGATATTCTACCAAAACAAATTGACCAGGCTCTTCGACATTTAACTCTTGACTCGTTTCTATGATTTCTAATGATGCTGAAACTAAAGTAGTTGCTTCAACCTCTTTAGAATCGTCAAAATAAACGTCTGAATATCTCAAACGACTGCTGTTAACTGTTGGAGACCACTGTATTTTACCCAAATAATACGGAATACGAAAGCTTGAACGTATGCAACTTTGACAACTTAATCGTCAAATTTGTACGTGGTTTTCATGCTCATACGACCACACAATTTGTCTTGCTTTCATGATGCCTTTAAAAAGCTTAAGATTAACAGGAATCATTACATCTAAATTTTTATTAGTATCTTCTTTTATTATTTTAAAAGTTATGGATGGACAGTTTTGCCTTAGTAATGAAATGAAACTATCGATAAATGGTATGTCGACTCCCCTGAGTTACTAACTAGTTAGCTATTCTTTTTACACAGCTCCATACACCATCTGAGACCTCTTTCTCATGGCCACTTTCTGTAAAATTTCAAGTCATATACGATGCTTCAAGTATGCCGAAAAACAATATTTCAAATATATAAAACATATTTTTATTCTTATACTGAGTAGTAGGCCCGTCGCTAACAAAATGTATAGTATCTAATGTGAAGGTGTGCCAAAATAGCAACTGGATCATATTTTAAACTATTTAAGACACTGCAAAAAGAATGTGAATGTAGTTCGCCGTCTTCACACTTACTATACCAAACTACAGTGTGGAGGAAAATCTGAGATTTGGATACGCCAAAATAAGCACTCTGTATTTCTCGGAAACATTTACACTAGTAATTGTCTGAAAAATCCATGTGTATTAAAATATCCCTTTCGCCTAAATTCGATTTGACATCATGCATTGCTTGGTATTGAAGTTTCATTCTAGAAATGTGATGTATATAATAGTCAGTTGTCTTTTCAACTGAATTGCTAAACATTTTGTAAAAGAGAACTCTTTCTTATCAGTCTTTTTGCATATTTTCTCTTTCCCCTTAACAATACATGTTTCCTTTTAACGATCCATTTTTTATATGAAGTCTGTTCTTGTCCAACAAAATCACAAAAAATTAGAGTTTTCCATTTACACTGTTGGCATAATTTTTCCAGACATAGTTGTGTTGTTGGTTTACAACATACACTTTTAATTACAACATCTGAATTTGCCCATGATATTATTCCAAGGAATTTCATTGTTGTTACCAAAAGTCTTATATTTGAGAGTAATACAAAGACAGTAGGTCTCACTTAGCGAGGATTTTGGAGTTAATACCCAAAACGATCTATACTAACAAAAAAGTGTGTATGAGATTTGAAAGCGTTTTTTTTCTTGACAAAACTGCTTATATAGTTTTTTTAGAGTCCCGTAGAGAAATCGTTTTTGTTTTTTTATTTTATGAAAAGTGCTTGAATCTTTTTTACTTAGAGCTACTTTACTGCTTTCATCTTTTTGGTAAAACTATCGAATTGTACCCCTGATTTCCCTGGTAATTACAGCTTTTTTATATGATTGTTGTGCAATTGGAGAAAATAATTTATAAGATCCAAAACTTTTCATGTTACTAAAACATCTGTATGATAACGATACTTCTAGATATACACTTCACGAACTGTCTTTTATCCTTGTATTTCACTCTTTCTTTGAAGTTAATCTCTGATTGCGTCTTCATTGCCTTAGAAAATACCAGTTTTTTTTAGTACCATCCGATATATTATTAATTTTTTTTCCACCTGTGACTCGAGATCAAGTTTTTTTTCCGTTCTTTCAAGCACTTATCGCGTAATCTGTAGTAACGTATTTTATATTTTATACAACGTTTCATCGTCCATTCTAACTTTTCTTTTACCTCTGCTAATTCATTATTAGTTTTAGATCTGTTTTGCAGAATCCTTTTTTGTCCACACACTTTACTTAACGCCAGTATTACCGATTAAAATATCGTTTAGGTATATTCTGATATTTTACAAAATGTGACGACATTCTTATTCTTTTTGAACTTGTCTCTGTATTTTGCAGATGCTTCCTTCCAGCAACGCGTTATGACTCTAGCATTTCTACTGGATATAGGTTTAATTTTGCATTTTTTCTTACGTTTTTGGTAACGCTCTCTTTCTTCTATTTGGATTTTTCATATAGTTTTGGATTTGGTTTAAGTTTTTCTCTTCTTTTTCTTTCACAGTCTCCTTTCTGTTTCCGTTTTTTTATGTTTGTTGATTTTACTGAAAAAATAACCAGCTATGCAAATTTTTCAATGATAAGATTCATTTTAATCAACTCAATGAACATGCTTTAAATCTACAAAACCGTAATATGAGGCTGTTGTTGTTTATCTAGATACAATACATGAAATATAGTCAAAACCTGGGTTACAATCCATGGCGATGATAAAATAAGTTCTAACAATTTTTCTTCAGGAAAAACGATAACCGAACAAAATTCTTTAATTCATTTTTTCAGGTATGATTCAATGCGTAAAATTCCTAACTAAATACAGCGATGTCAAGATATCCTTTGGTTGCAGTATATTTTACCTTTTTGCTGAAATCGCCCACATACTAAAATAAGAATTTAATTTTAATATGTAGCCAAAACATACACAATAAAAAATAATTTTAGTCATACACGAAAAAAAAATATATGTAATTAATGAATCCGACATTTGATTTCCTTATTCTTGTTTATATACCGAGAAAAAGGCATTTTAATTTCACTTTAGTTTATTTTGATTAATACATGTATGGGTCACATTTTCATTATCATACCGTTAAATTCCTCGACGTTACCTACACTAATATTGAAATATTGCAAGGTCGCGCGTTTGTAGGTTGTTGATCGCACAAGTTCAAGGGCATCATTTTGTTACACATGCAAATAAATTTTTGTGTTCAATCTATCCACCCTGCAGGAGACATATAATGATTTTAGCTTGTTGACTGTATATTATTATATTATTATATTATATATTATTATTATTAATATTATATTAGGAAATTTTATGGTTGAAACCCTTTACAATACCCAATTTTAAATCCACAGAGTATGAGATTATACGTACTGTGCATAGATCTTTGAAATAATGTCATGAACTTTCAAGGTTAGTTATTTTTGGAATTAAGGAAAGGATAGGGTTCCAAATGCACCATCTGTGCATTATGAACGGCACGGCGTTTTTGAAGATAAGCAAGAGTTGTGCAAATGTTTTGTTAGTTGTAAATTGTCACAACTCCTAGAAATAGATACTTTCAATCCGACAGCTTTAAAAATGTTACAAAAAATTATCTAATTTTAAATAAAGCACACTGAAAAATTAGGCAAAATTGATTTTTCAAGTGGAAATAATTTCAACTTTTGTCTCGTTTGACACAAAAGGATTATTAGCTTTGTAATCCTTCTTTAGAAATATTCAGGAAGTCTGTTACTTTTGTTTAAAAAAAACCGTAGCTTTCGACGTTTATACCTAACTGAATTTCAAATCGCTTTATGACAATTTTTTGTTTTCTATTCCATATGAAATGGCTTTGCTGTTTATAGGCGTTGAATAAAAGATTTGTGTAATAATTGCAGTGACATTAGTTTTTTCTCGCAGATGGCAAATCTTTCCAAAAACAGAAGCTGTTATTCTGTTTCTACGAGATTCGTACCAACGCAAATTTTCACTTTGTCCCCTAGTATTCTCTTCTGTATCGCATATATCATCTTCATTCAATTTTGCTATCCAAATCCAAAAGACCCTATATTACAACATAATGCAGCTGCTGTACATCTGGTAAAATACGTGTTTTTCATTATCAAGTTGGTTAGCTTACCACCTGTAAGTTTGGATATTATTGACTATCGCTCAGCTGGATTTGTGGTTACATTATGTAGTAGTCGATCTGCTTTTCGTATTACATTATCTCTTACTTTTTCCATGTCTAAAAATAGAAGAAAATGTTCTAATAATTTAATATCATTGCTCATCACGGTAGCAAAAGATTCTTTTAGCTGTCTCTTTAAACTAAACAGATCTGATGATTTAGTAATTATTTTTCTTGTGCAAGATGATATTTTCCCAACATACTTCTTTAAAATATTTCTGGTCTCTATTTGGAAATGGCGGTTCTTTATAAGTCGTTATAGAGCTGCAGTATATGTTTTGACGCAATGGATAGCGCGTTCGAATTTTATTACACTACGCTAGAATCTCCATCGCCAACTACATACTTATAACGAAGCCCATACATTTTCTCGCTTTCATTAAAACCCTCCATAATAGCTGCTTGTTCTATTATTGCTGATAATCTACAAAAGTTTGTAAAACATGTATGTTCGCGGTTAGCAGTGGCATACATGTGACAAAATTTATTTTGACTCCAATATATAATATTTTTTTGGTTTTTTGTCCAATAATACACGCTACTCCAGATAAAGAAAAATAACTATGTCCGTATGACCTTTTTGCTCAACCCCCCATCGACTGCCACGGCGATGTATGGAAAAACATCTTCTATGTTTCCAGCTTTAACAGCTAATTTCTTTTCTTCTGTAGCACTTTCTTGCATATTCTTTACCAGTAACTGTTGCCATTTGTAGTGTAGTTCAACTTATAATTTTTTGTCTGTTTTTTTTTTGTCATTATAGGTATATTGAGAACAGACAGCAATTCTTATGATTTTGAATATCCCAAACCAAATGCAGATCCACCCCATACAAAAGTTTCATTTATGTCGTCAGCGTTATGGGATTTTTATTTTTATTTCATTTCCACATGTATTGCATAAATACGTCAAACACGACAATAAATCATTGCGAGTTTCATGTTGAAATTCCATTTTACCCATCGTGCATTTTGCGTCATGTATCCCTAGTCGGCGTAATTGTTCAACAAAGTAAGCTATTTGAACCAGCAGATTGCCGTGAAGATTAGTATGCGAATCTGTAGTTCTTTCTAGGTGAAGTTCGGGCAACTTCTCTGGTACAAGACTGTAATCGCACATAAACAATAAATTCATTTCAAAATATCTAGTACGTAATACATAGTATACTGATTGTACAAACAATTACAACTTATGAGAGAATCAAAAATAAAGATTTAAATTTCTAATTAATTTGTATTAGATAGGTAGAACCTTACTTATTAAAATATTCTAGATGGGTATCTTCTGTGGCGTTTTTAATTAAATTTAAAACTTTTCGACGTTTCCAAAACGACTTACTTGCTTTTGTAGGCAGGTTTTGCGTTTTCACTGTACTAACACTTCGCGGCATTCAAACTTCTTATAACAATGACAACGAGGAAACAATTGATTTACAAGACTAACCAACAAAGGTACTAAAACATTTATCGACGAGTACTATTCAAAATCTCCTTACGATTTTTATAAATATATATTGCAGCTATACGCGAATGAAACAAATTGATACGCTAGTCAAGAAAAAAAAATTAAAAAAATGTACATATTTGTGGTTGGAAAAATACAGATTTAGAAGAAATAGAACGATTTCTTGGCATTATTATGTGCGTATTAATCAAATAATTTTCTATACAGAAATAATATAAAACATTTATCTAGTAATCGGTTCCAACTTCTACTAAAAAATTGACATTTTGTGGACAATAAGGCAGTACGTACTAACGAAAATAAAGTGTACAGAATTAGACCTTTACTGAAGAAGATTAGAGATTATTTCATTCCGCAAGATAGTAATATCGCATTGTTTGTAGGAAAATAGAAAGACAAACGAGACGTAACAATGCTAAACGCAAGCATATACCCGAAATGATTTCTGTTCGAAAACGAGGCGTAGATGTGGAAAAGTCAAAGTTAGTTGTTGAATACAACTCATCAAGCAACAGGGATGTTATACTTTTTGTTCTTATAAAAGATATTGCTTAGATCAAATGAAGATTTACAACTCTTCCTTCTGCAAAGTAAAATGGTACAAAAAACTGGCAATCGAATTACTTACTGGTTCTGCTTTGGTAAATGCTTATTTGCTACAGAAATTACAAATAATAAAATATCGATCACCAAATTCAGAGAAGAAGTCATAATAAGTAATTCATTATTTACATAATTACTCTGGCATTGAACATTGCACGATTACTGAAACAAGACATTAGTCTGCTACAACCTCAAACAACAGAGTACATCCTTGTCAAAATGAAAAAAAAAACAAATGTGTAGCGGCTGCTACAAGTTGAAAGTGGAAGAGATAGGAAGAAAAGAAGCTAAAAACAGAACATCAAAGACTAAATAACATATGCTTCAAATATTAATGTGTAAACTGTTTTTGGTACTGACATAAAGACAAAAAACAACAAAAAAACAGAGAAAAAGAAATAGAAAAAACGAAAAACCGTAAGAATAAAAACGCTTAGATAAAAACACGAAAAACAAAGAACCAGAAAATAAACTTCAGGAAAAAAACACTGGAAAACTCCCAAAAAGAATAGGAAAGAACACAATAAAAACGCTTGGAGGAAAAACCAAAAAAAAATTAGGAAAAAACTGAAAATCTGAAACAAAAACAGAAAAAATAAAATAAAAAACGCATGGAGGAAATAATCTGAAAAACTATTACAGGATTAAAAAAACAGAAAGACAAACTCTTGAAATAACACGAAGAATTAAAACCGAAAAAAAAACATTTAAAGAAATTATGGAAAAAATCCCAGTGAATACATGGAAAATCATGTATGTTTTATTGTTCTTAACTGTCATAAATGCCAATTTTTGAGGGATTTTAAGACTTTGGGGACTTGGTAGTCTCTGTTCGAACCGTTGGTTCGAACAATAAAATGTATTCAACTTGTACCTTTCTAAATTGGGCGTTTTTTCTTCTCGGGTTTAAAATGTCTACTTTAAAAAAAATGCCCAATTAACACAGAAACTCGTTAAATAAATAACTATTGTCCACTTCAAAACGTTTGATTTTCGTTAACAAAGGTCAAAGTGTAACGAACAATTAATTCATAGAAAAATATTACAACTGTAGTTATTGTGCTTTGTAAATACTTCCTTACAGTAATGGTGATGATAGTTGGACGTATAATAACAACAATACTGTAATCCGATATTAGTTAACACTTCTGGTATTCTTATGGTGTAGATAATAAAGTTTAGATACAAAAAGTTTCATGGAATTTGGTTTAATGCTAGTGTAGTTATATTTTATCTAGTCTGTAAGATTAGTATATCGTTTTTTGTATTATTCATTTGGCAACGTCAATAAAACGATAAAACTAAACCAATAACGTTTATTTTTCTTTGTTTATTTTGAGAATTTTTAACGCTTAAAATTTGATTATTTTCAAAATTTTTAGTACTTCAAATTCCTGACAATAGCTATCATTTATTTAAACAAAACTTGCACAAATAATGTTTTATTTAAAAATTTCTTATGAAACGGTTATATGTTATCAAGGGGGAAAAACCATGCCATTGCCATATGCGCATTGTTTGAAAACGTTCCGCTAGGAGTGAGCGAGAGGGATATTGCGTGCTGAGTAGCTTGCCTTGTCTATCTAATAGTGATGTGACTGTGATTTTCCGCTTCGTAACAAGAAAAGGACAGAAAACCATATCAGAAGCTAAGAAGCTTCTAAAATGTGGTAAAATATTTGTAGCTTGAACCTTGAACGCATTATGAGATATACGCATTTCTAACAAGCGTTAGCATTTACAATTGCTAAATCGGACGATATGTGATTGTTAAAAATTTCAAAAATAATAAGCAATTAGGTAAATTAATAGAAACAAGCTTCTTATAATACAGTTTTTTCAAAGTTATCAAATTTATCTTGTGTAATAACATAAAGCGTTGACATTTCTTCAGTCAACGCATAAAGTGAGAAATGTGAGAATGTTTATATTTATTTAATCGTAAGATAATGTCATTATCTTTGTATACCTATGAGCAAGTTTAGCGTTTTCAAGGTTAACTAATTGCAAATAAGCGACACAAAGAACAGTAACGACTGTTCTTAAGAATATCTTATCATCTATAATTTTTTTGTGTAATTTTTAGAAAGAAACAAATATTAATAAATAAAACGTACACACGCTTCAAATTTTTATATAAGAATGCTCTTACAGTTACAGTAAAACAAAAGTTCAAGGCCAATCGCTAACAATAACATAATACACTAATTCAATACATAATCGTTAGAAAAACAATGACGCAAGTGTATCGGTACCAAATGTCTCAAACGTCTAAAACCGAGCGCTTAGATCAAACAATAACGAAGAAAACGTGAGAAAATTTCGTACACGTGTTAAGCTAATGAGTAACGGTATACGTGCAGTTGAAACGGTTGAAATGTATACGACAGTCGAAAACTAGCTGTTATTTTTTTAGAACATACTATAAATAGGGCACTTCTTAAAAAAAAGCAGAAGAGTTTTTGCTATGTAAAATCGGGGCAAAATCAAATAACAAATTTGATCACAAAAAATTAAATCATTTGTCGATTTTTTTTCAAAAAAGTACGTAAAGGGTTAACGTCACGGGTTAACGTACTTCACTAAAATGCATTTCAACCATATTCTCTACATCAGCTCTATCTTAACTAAGGAATTCATGACAATGATAAAATAAAAAAACGTTAAAGTAATTTAGTAAAAAAAAGCTTTAATCAAAATATAAAAAACTTGACAAAAAACATATACATATTGCATTATCCAAAATATGATCTTATTTAAAATTGATTTTAGTATTTAATTGGCCAACCCTTGTTTTGATGAATAGTTGACATCGCTTGGGCATGGAATTCGCCAGTTTTCCCAGTTTGTCTCTTGTGATACAGTAATGCCAGGTGTCAATTAGAGATTCCATGAAAGTGACCTTTGTCGTTGGTTTTTATCTCAATATGATTTTTGATATTCTGTTACACAAGTATCTGTTAATTCCATTCATCTCCATCTATGATTTAACTAGCTTTGCTCTATGGCAAGGTACGTTGAAACTTGAAACTGAAAGCTTTCTACGCCAAACAAATCTTTTCCACTTCGCAGCATTTTATTCTGTAGTACTTCGATGTATTTGGTGGCATTCATTATTCCAGAGATGATATGCAGCCTCGGGAGGAGATGCCACCAAATAATACTTTTTGCCACTAATCTGTGGTACGCTTTAGATGTTCCTTTGCCCATTTCAAACGGTTCAGCTTTTGCTTTTCGGAAAGCAATGGTTTCTTTTGTGCTTTACACCCTCTCAATCCAAAACTAATCAGTTTTCTCCTCATAGTGGAAGTGCATACACTTATACCTGTAGCTTCCATATGTTTGTTAATTGGGTAGAATTGAGACTTCTATCTGCAAAGCTTGTTCGTCTTAAGATAGAATCATCTCTAACGTAGGTTTCCTTTAGTCGCCTACTACGCGGTTTGTCGTCGATAAGAGCCCGTACCGTCGATCACTAGTTTCACTGCGGGGTCCGGCGGTGAGAAACGAGGTAACATAGAGGTCGTACCAAGTAAGTACTCTTAGTCCCACCCATTACCAATTAGAATTAAGCACGCCGTTATTTTTATTTCCGAACATTCAAGATTGGGGGTAGGTTTACGAATTATAAGAAAATAAATTATTTGTTTGAATTTTAAATAAAAAAACTCATTTTTATGTATTTGTAAGTATACAATTTTAATTTTTTAGATCATTAACTTTTCCAATCACCGTAAACAATCTAAGGTCCGTTACCTTATTAATTAATTATTTACATTTTAAAATCAACTCATGCTGTACTTGGTAATCGGTTTCTATGGCAACGCTCGCTAATTTTTTTATGTCTGCGTTATTAGCAGGTACAGATCTCGCAGTTGCTTCGACTTATGGTCTGTACCTGCTACATCAAAACATTGAATATATAAGAGATTAAAAACAGCGTACTCTCGGTGTTCATTTATTCATTCATCATCATTTATTAGCGTGTAGTGTTTTTTGTTTTGGTGTTTTATTATTATATTAACAACGTTTATATTTTAAATTATTTAATTTTATTTACAATGGGACCGGTTAGTGACTTAGTTTGTTTATTATTAGAAAAACCGATGAATGGGATGGTTTGAAGCAAATATTTCAAAATGAACGATACGGAATCTGATGAAAAGGCAATTCGACAATCCAAAAGATTTTTACACGAATTAAATGACTTTCAATTTACTCTTTTATCATTCATATTTTACGATATTTTTGAGATGACACGTGTTGTTTGATGTGTATTACAAGAAAAATCTCTAGATATTACTTTCTGCATAACAAAAATTAAAGAAACTCAAAAAATTATATTCGTCAACAGAAGTGATGAAAAATTTAAGAACATTTTTGATGCTGCCATCGATAAAACAAAAATTGAGCCGACGCGACGTGTTCAAACTCAAGAACAAATTTTCCATCGTTGGCTTTTAACAACGCGAAAAACTGGTACCCCATTATTATAACTGATACTTATAGGTTAAAGAATGAACTTGAATTTATATATAAATTGATTTTTGATATTCTGTTACACAAGTTTTCGATAGAATTCAGGTCGGGAGATTGCATTGGCCAGTCCAATCTGTTAATTTCATTCACCTCCATCCATGATTTAACAAGCTTTGCTCTATGGCAAGGTGCGTTGTCATCTTGAAACTGAAAGCTTTCTTCGCCAAACAAATCTTCTTCACTTCGCAGCATTTTATTCTGTAGTACTTCGATGTACAGTCGGACCTCCATTCAATGAACTCCTATTTAATGATTTTTTCTATTTAGTGATGTTTTCTTTAGGATATTGAATTTCGGGTTAAAATGCGTGTAAAAACACTTCTAAAATATGATGTTCAAATTCTATATTATGATCTTTTTCAAAGAAAATGTTACCCAACTACTTAAAGTTTTCTTGGAATCACGTACAATTTACTTTACCTTTACAATGCCGCATTGTTAAACGGATAAGCGGATTATAAGACTTCTTAATTTACAATACAGAAAGGCTATTACTTGGTACTAAAAATTCTGTACATTTGTAAATGACATAAATGCATGCATTGTTTAGAGGATTATAGGATTTCCTTCGAGTTTTGAAATGCCTTGTCATGTTATTGAACACGTTTCATTTGCAATTTTTTCGTTTCAAGTTGTTTAAGTGTAAAGTTGGTTAAAAATGACAAAACGAAAGTGTTTATAATTAAAATGTATTTCTTATATACGTTTAAACTTGTGTTTTATTTTTTAAGTATAAATTCTATACAATGAAGTTTCTATATAATGATGTTTTGAAGGAATTTTGAACATCACTATATAGGAGTTCGACTGAATTTGGTGGCATTCATCGTTCCAGAGATAATATGCAGCCTCGGGAGGAGATGCAACCACACATCATAACTGAGGTTGGAAGCTTAATTGTTGGACGTGTTTACAGCATAATTATTGATGTTAAAAGTTGATTTATCAACAAATAATACGTTTTGCCACTAATCTGTGGTACACTTTAGATGTTCCTTTGCCCATTTCAAACGGTTCAGCTTTTGCTTCTCGGAAACCAATGGTTTCTTCCGTGCTTTACACCCTCTCAATCCAAAACTAATCAGCTTTCTCCTCATAGTGGAAGTGCATACACTTATACTTGTAGCTTCACTCCATATGTTTGTTAATTGGGCAGAATTGAGACCTCTATCTGAAAAGCTTGTTCGTCTTAAGACAGCATCATCTCTAACGTAGGTTTCCTTTGGTCGCCAACTACGCGATTTGTTGTCGATTTTTCCAAACACAACATACTTTTTAATGATGAATGGCATTCTTCAATTGATTGTAGCATTTATTTCCATTATAAATTGGAGCCAAAATATTTATATTCGGCCCTACAAAAGTGTGAGTGAAATGAGACGTGATGAGACTGAACTTTGGTGGCAAAGTCATGTTTGTTAACGAAATGCGATATGTATTAACTTCAATTGATTATACAGCATGTTGTATACAATGATGCTTCTATCTCTTCAATAAAACTTTTTTTTACTAATATTCAAAAATTTAAAGAATGGATCGAGAATTCCGAACTTGTGCAATTGTAATCACTCTACAATCAACTATAATGTAACAACAAAAAACTCATAAGTAAATAATCAAATCACCAAGCTGAACAAAAATTTTAAATAGCGAGAGATTTCAATTTAAAACCCTCGGTAATTTGAATATTTGCACAATAAGCAAAATAGAATTATTGTTTTTATGTTGATTATAAATATATATTCACTTTGATTTTCTTAAGAATAAAGTATAGAAAAAAATATTGATTTATTGTGAAGTTTTGTATAAATTCCTGAAAAAATCGATTATTGAAAACATCGATTATTTTGCTCTCGATTTGACTCTGGATCCGTTTTTAAAAGTTCGATAAAAAAAGGCCACCCTACTTCTGCTACACCTTCCAAATTTAGTGTCAATCGAAGATTTTTCTTATAAATTCACTTTGAATTTCTTCCCTGCTTCTGTTTTTTTTTGTTATTTATTTTAAATTTTGTAAGAAAACATTTTTTTTCCTTCTAAATGGCACATCTTCTGTAGCTTCAGCGACATTTCACATTAGAGCCATAATATTAATTTGTAAATGCAATATATTATTACATTCCTTTTTTAATATACACTAACTAAACTTTTTACCTTGAAATATACAAAAGTCGTTTCTATAAATGTAATTTTAGTAAACATTTGAAAGTTTTTCAGGTTGCTTAAATGATAGCAATACTTTATCATGTTTGCATTTATTTAAAGTAATTTTAGCACTTTTGTACATATCTATCAGAATATAATCGACATAAAACGATTACAAAAACTAATAGCAATTACAAACATTTTAGAAAATTTTAATCATAAAAAAATGACTGTTATCTATGTCGCAAAATATGATTGTATTTTATGGACTACAGTGCTATTATTTTTAACGTAATTTTCATATTTTACGTAGTTATATAAAATTTAATAATTCAAGGCTACAAATGTTTTTCGGCAAAATAATCGTCTTATATAGAAGATGGATAACATAAAATGCAAGAGTAAACTAAAATTCTCCAAGACCTTGATATAATAATATACTATAAAATTAATATTGTTAATCATATAGGCAACATGTAATGTAATTTAAATTTTAATAATATAATATAATTGGACTTATAATTTTGGGTGGCACTATTACGCCGGTGCAGTAGTTCCGTTTTTGTCGCAACAATGACCGTTTTATATATAAAAGTTCGCAATAGTTCCGCTGTTACATACATATATATATATATATATATATATATATATATATATATATATATATATATATATATATATTTGTACCATAGTTACTAAGCGCTTACAATATGGCTGTTCATCCCGATAGTTTAGATACCTACTGTCGGTAAATTTTATATAGCCTCCTAGTACCGGTTATATACCTTACTAGAAATAATCTCTTAGTAGCGATGGAACAAATACTTATATAAGATCATAGTTGCGGTTAGACAACAGTGTATGAATAAACTAACCTCTCAATTTCTAAACAAATGTTTTGTTAATAGAAGCAAAAGTTTGCAAATATACCATAATTTTTTCAATCATAAATACTTTACGTATCTATAAATTAACATATTTAATAATTACTCATTACAGTTTTATCTTTATAACGGTAACTAAGAATCACTTTTTTATCCATGATAATATTTTACTTTTCCTTTTACTTTAAATGGGCAAACAGTTGAGCTATTGTACACAAAATTAAAAATTTTGTTAGAAACAGATGTTTTGTGTCAAATGTTTATTAACACTTCTCAGTATAACTTAACAGGTAGTAAAAGCCCTTAAACAATTCTACTCTTTTTTTGAACACTTATAAATTATTATTATTTCTTCAAGGTTAATAAAAAATTCTTTGTATGCCAACTGATTCACTAATATGACAACCAGCGGTGCCAAAGATAACTAATGCGTTGCCACTGCAATAACAAACTTTTTTGTACGTTATTGTTATTACTACTACTATCATTTATCACTAGTATTCTGGGAATGATAATACGTGGATTAAGAAGTAGACAAAGACATCGTTTAAAGATAAAAGCATGTAACTGTAGATTTGGTTAAATGAATATTATTTGATTTTTTTTTATAGATATGCAATTAAAAAACAGATGCTTTAAACTTTATTTCACAATATGTAAATCTTTGAAACTATTTTTTTGAGAGTATTTCTTAACCGATTAAATTTAGGTTTTCTGCAACGAATTTCTTATTTAAATACCTAAAAATATTTTCTATAATTTAGTTTGAAATGAATAATTATAGACAATTTTATTTATGCTTTTCCTATTTTCATTTTATTTATTAATTATTGCCAACATGATTTGACCGAAATGGTCATCATAAGCCCTCTAAAAGTATAACCAGTTCAGTTTCGTATAAAATATTACCTCCCGTCTTTGAATTTTGTTGGTTTCGACACCTTACCGTATTGATTGAATTGAATTTTCTTTAGGTTAAGTGACTAAAATCTACAATTTTTTACCAATCTTTACCAAATTTGAATATTGTAGTTCCGGAGACAAGAGAAACCAATTAGTGTTAACTGTGTTTTCTTATTTCTACTAGGTCGTTTTTACGCATCTCGCTGTTTTGACAATTTATTTGTATATTGAATGCAAGGTTGATAAGCCTAAAACGGATTACGACATCAAAATCTTATTTATACCTGCGGACTGTCTAACCATTTAGCAACGCATTTGAGTGTTTTTGTACAATTCCTATTAAAATTGTGAGCACGATTACACTTTAACCGTCGTTCAGTGTAATCTCGGCAAGCGAAAAGAAGAAACTTTGACTTTGCGGGTTTGTATTTAGATAAAGCACAGTCAAAAATGACAAAGTGGCACACAGTAAGATGCACCGTTTTGTTCTCTATCGTTCCTGGTAATTTCGATTTTTTCCAAATTGTAATAATAAACTTATTTAGCTTCTCGTAAGATACTACGTATACTAGATTATAAAATTCAAAATTCTTTACGTAAAGTGACTAAAATCTACAATTTTTGACAAATCTTTACCAAATTTGAATATTGTAGTTCCGGAGACAAGAGAAACCGATTAGTGTTAACTGTGTTTTCTTATCTCTACTAGGTCGTTTTTTACGCATCTCGCACTTTTGACAATTTATTTGTATATTGAATGCAAGGTTGATAAGCCTAAAACGGATTACGACATCAAAATCTTATTTATACCTGCGGACTGTCTAACCATTTAGCAACGCATTTGAGTGTTTTGTACAATTCCTATTAAAATTGTGAGCACGATTACACTTTAACCGTCGTTCAGTGTAATCTCGGCAAGCGAAAGAAGAAACTTTGACTTTGCGGGTTTGTATTTAGATAAATCACAGTCAAAAATGACAAAGTGGCACACAGTAAGATGCACCGTTTTGTTCTCTATCGTTCCCGGTAATTTCGATTTTTTCCAAATTGTAATAATAAACTTATTTAGCTTCTCGTAAGATACTACGTATACTAGATTATAAAATTCAAAATTCTTTACGTAAAGTGACTAAAATCTACAATTTTTGACAAATCTTTACCAAATTCGAATATTGTAGTTCCGGAGACAAGAGAAACCGATTAGTGTTAACTGTGTTTTCTTATCTCTACTAGGTCGTTTTTACGCATCTCGCACTTTTGACAATTTATTTGTATATTGAATGCAAGGTTGATAAGCCTAAAACGGATTACGACATCAAAATCTTATTTATACCTGCGGACTGTCTAACCATTTAGCAACGCATTTGAGTGTTTTTGTACAATTCCTATTAAAATTGTGAGCACGATTACACTTTAACCGTCGTTCAGTGTAATCTCGACAAGCGAAAGAAGAAACTTTGACTTTGCGGGTTTGTATTTAGATAAACCACAGTCAAAAATGACAAAGTGGCACACAGTAAGATGCACCGTTTTGTTCTCTATCGTTCCCGGTAATTTCGATTTTTTCCAAATTGTAATAATAAACTTATTTAGCTTCTCGTAAGATACTACGTATACTAGATTATAAAATTCAAAATTCTTTACGTAAAGTGACTAAAATCTACAATTTTTGACAAATCTTTACCAAATTCGAATATTGTAGTTCCGGAGACAAGAGAAACCGATTAGTGTTAACTGTGTTTTCTTATCTCTACTAGGTCGGTTTTTACGCATCTCGCACTTTTGACAATTTATTTGTATATTGAATGCAAGGTTGATAAGCCTAAAACGGATTACGACATCAAAATCTTATTTATACCTGCGGACTGTCTAACCATTTAGCAACGCATTTGAGTGTTTTTGTACAATTCCTATTAAAATTGTGAGCACGATTACACTTTAACCGTCGTTCAGTGTAATCTCGACAAGCGAAAGAAGAAACTTTGACTTTGCGGGTTTGTATTTAGATAAACCACAGTCAAAAATGACAAAGTGGCACACAGTAAGATGCACCGTTTTGTTCTCTATCGTTCCCGGTAATTTCGATTTTTTCCAAATTGTAATAATAAACTTATTTAGCTTCTCGTAAGATACTACGTATACTAGATTATAAAATTCAAAATTCTTTACGTAAAGTGACTAAAATCTACAATTTTTGACAAATCTTTACCAAATTCGAATATTGTAGTTCCGGAGACAAGAGAAACCGATTAGTGTTAACTGTGTTTTCTTATCTCTACTAGGTCGGTTTTTACGCATCTCGCACTTTTGACAATTTATTTGTATATTGAATGCAAGGTTGATAAGCCTAAAACGGATTACGACATCAAAATCTTATTTATACCTGCGGACTGTCTAACCATTTAGCAACGCATTTGAGTGTTTTTGTACAATTCCTATTAAAATTGTGAGCACGATTACACTTTAACCGTCGTTCAGTGTAATCTCGGCAAGCGAAAGAAGAAACTTTGACTTTGCGGGTTTGTATTTAGATAAATCACAGTCAAAAATGACAAAGTGGCACACAGTAAGATGCACCGTTTTGTTCTCTATCGT
Organism: Aquatica leii; assembly: GCA_035610365.1. Lineage (NCBI taxonomy): Eukaryota > Metazoa > Arthropoda > Insecta > Coleoptera > Lampyridae > Aquatica > Aquatica leii. The sequence goes on from CM069432.1 coordinate 110,057,318, forward strand.
TCCCGGTAATTTCTGATTTTTTCCAAATTGTAATAATAAACTTATTTAGCTTCTCGTAAGATACTACGTATACTAGATTATAAAATTCAAAATTCTTTACGTAAAGTGACTAAAATCTACAATTTTTGACAAATCTTTACCAAATTCGAATATTGTAGTTCCGGAGACAAGAGAAACCGATTAGTGTTAACTGTGTTTTCTTATCTCTACTAGGTCGTTTTTACGCATCTCGCACTTTTGACAATTTATTTGTATATTGAATGCAAGGTTGATAAGCCTAAAACGGATTACGACATCAAAATCTTATTTATACCTGCGGACTGTCTAACCATTTAGCAACGCATTTGAGTGTTTTTGTACAATTCCTATTAAAATTGTGAGCACGATTACACTTTAACCGTCGTTCAGTGTAATCTCGACAAGCGAAAGAAGAAACTTTGACTTTGCGGGTTTGTATTTAGATAAACCACAGGCAAAATGACAAAGTGGCACACAGTAAGATGCACCGTTTTGTTCTCTATCGTTCCCGGTAATTTCGATTTTTTCCAAATTGTAATAATAAACTTATTTAGCTTCTCGTAAGATACTACGTATACTAGATTATAAAATTCAAAATTCTTTACGTAAAGTGACTAAAATCTACAATTTTTGACAAATCTTTACCAAATTCGAATATTGTAGTTCCGGAGACAAGAGAAACCGATTAGTGTTAACTGTGTTTTCTTATCTCTACTAGGTCGATTTGTACGCATCTCCCACTTTTGACAATTTATTTGTATATTGAATGCAAGGTTGATAAGCCTAAAACGGATTACGACATCAAAATCTTATTTATACCTGCGGACTGTCTAACCATTTAGCAACGCATTTGAGTGTTTTTGTACAATTCCTATTAAAATTGTGAGCACGATTACACTTTAACCGTCGTTCAGTGTAATCTCGACAAGCGAAAGAAGAAACTTTGACTTTGCGGGTTTGTATTTAGATAAACCACAGTCAAAAATGACAAAGTGGCACACAGTAAGATGCACCGTTTTGTTCTCTATCGTTCCCGGTAATTTCGATTTTTTCCAAATTGTAATAATAAACTTATTTAGCTTCTCGTAAGATACTACGTATACTAGATTATAAAATTCAAAATTCTTTACGTAAAGTGACTAAAATCTACAATTTTTGACAAATCTTTACCAAATTCGAATATTGTAGTTCCGGAGACAAGAGAAACCGATTAGTGTTAACTGTGTTTTCTTATCTCTACTAGGTCGTTTTTTACGCATCTCGCACTTTTGACAATTTATTTGTATATTGAATGCAAGGTTGATAAGCCTAAAACGGATTACGACATCAAAATCTTATTTATACCTGCGGACTGTCTAACCATTTAGCAACGCATTTGAGTGTTTTTGTACAATTCCTATTAAAATTGTGAGCACGATTACACTTTAACCGTCGTTCAGTGTAATCTCGGCAAGCGAAAGAAGAAACTTTGACTTTGCGGGTTTGTATTTAGATAAACCACAGTCAAAAATGACAAAGTGGCACACAGTAAGATGCACCGTTTTGTTCTCTATCGTTCCCGGTAATTTCGATTTTTTCCAAATTGTAATAATAAACTTATTTAGCTTCTCGTAAGATACTACGTATACTAGATTATAAAATTCAAAATTCTTTACGTAAAGTGACTAAAATCTACAATTTTGACAAATCTTTACCAAATTCGAATATTGTAGTTCCGGGAGACAAGAGAAACCGATTAGTGTTAACTGTGTTTTCTTATCTCTACTAGGTCGTTTTTACGCATCTCGCACTTTTGACAATTTATTTGTATATTGAATGCAAGGTTGATAAGCCTAAAACGGATTACGACATCAAAATCTTATTTATACCTGCGGACTGTCTAACCATTTAGCAACGCATTTGAGTGTTTTTGTACAATTCCTATTAAAATTGTGAGCACGATTACACTTTAACCGTCGTTCAGTGTAATCTCGGCAAGCGAAAGAAGAAACTTTGACTTTGCGGGTTTGTATTTAGATAAACCACAGTCAAAATGACAAAGTGGCACACAGTAAGATGCACCGTTTTGTTCTTTATCGTTCCTGGTAATTTCGATTTTTTCCAAATTGTAATAATAAACTTATTTAGCTTCTCGTAAGATACTACGTATACTAGATTATAAAATTCAAAATTCTTTACGTAAAGTGACTAAAATCTACAATTTTTGACAAATCTTTACCAAATTCGAATATTGTAGTTCCGGAGACAAGAGAAACCGATTAGTGTTAACTGTGTTTTCTTATCTCTACTAGGTCGTTTTTACGCATCTCGCACTTTTGACAATTTATTTGTATATTGAATGCAAGGTTGATAAGCCTAAAACGGATTACGACATCAAAATCTTATTTATACCTGCGGATTGTCTAACCATTTAGCAACGCATTTGAGTGTTTTTGTACAATTCCTATTAAAATTGTGAGCACGATTACACTTTAACCGTCGTTCAGTGTAATCTCGGCAAGCGAAAGAAGAAACTTTGACTTTGCGGGTTTGTATTTAGATAAACCACAGTCAAAAATGACAAAGTGGCACACAGTAAGAGGCACCGTTTTGTTCTTTATCGTTCCTGGTAATTTCGATTTTTTCCAAATTGTAATAATAAACTTATTTAGCTTCTCGTAAGATACTACGTATACTAGATTATAAAATTCAAAATTCTTTACGTAAAGTGACTAAAATCTACAATTTTTGACAAATATTTACCAAATTTAAATATTGTAGTTCCGGAGACAAGAGAAACCGATTAGTGTTAACTGTGTTTTCTTATCTCTACTAGGTCGTTTTTTACGCATCTCGCACTTTTGACAATTTATTTGTATATTGAATGCAAGGTTGATAAGCCTAAAACGGATTACGACATCAAAATCTTATTTATACCTGCGGACTGTCTAACCATTTAGCAACGCATTTGAGTGTTTTTGTACAATTCCTATTAAAATTGTGAGCACGATTACACTTTAACCGTCGTTCAGTGTAATCTCGGCAAGCGAAAGAAGAAACTTTGACTTTGCGGGTTTGTATTTAGATAAACCACAGTCAAAAATGACAAAGTGGCACACAGTAAGATGCACCGTTTTGTTCTTTATCGTTCCTGGTAATTTCGATTTTTTCCAAATTGTAATAATAAACTTATTTAGCTTCTCGTAAGATACTACGTATACTAGATTATAAAATTCAAAATTCTTTACGTAAAGTGACTAAAATCTACAATTTTTGACAAATCTTTACCAAATTCGAATATTGTAGTTCCGGAGACAAGAGAAACCGATTAGTGTTAACTGTGTTTTCTTATCTCTACTAGGTCGTTTTTTACGCATCTCGCACTTTTGACAATTTATTTGTATATTGAATGCAAGGTTGATAAGCCTAAAACGGATTACGACATCAAAATCTTATTTATACCTGCGGATTGTCTAATTATTTAGCAACGCATTTGAGTGTTTTTGTACAATTCCTATTAAAATTGTGAGCACGATTACACTTTAACCGTCGTTCAGTGTAATCTCGGCAAGCGAAAGAAGAAACTTTGACTTTGCGGGTTTGTATTTAGATAAACCACAGTCAAAAATGACAAAGTGGCACACAGTAAGATGCACCGTTTTGTTCTCTTCTAAAAAATCTTGTACCAAAATGGCTTAATACGTTTTTGAATTCGATTTCTGAAAACTGACAGAATTCTTTCAAAGTATTTGTCATTACTGTATATATAGAAAAATGCTTATATATTTTGACTACAATACTATCAATATCAAGTATTGGCATCTTATCAACCACATGTTGTACACATTTTCATGGCCAACTTTACTTGTTAATTTATTGTAAACATTCATTTTTCCTTTGCGTTTTACACCCCCAAAATTTTTTTGTGTTATCTGCACAAAAACAAATAACTTTTTTAGTAAGATTGTATTTTTCAAAGGTTCTGAAAACTTATTCTGTTAAAAGATCCGATGTTTCGCCAGGTTGAAATTCTAATAACTTCACATGGACTTGGTTATCAAAAAGTACCTAACAATAATAGGAACTAATTTTTGATTAAATCTATTTGAAGCCTCTATAGTGACAGTAATAAAATTTACAGATTGTAAATTTTGAGAAACTTCAGTAAATCAATGGGATGGAATTACATTAGTTATGATTGCTTCAGTCTTTGTTTTTGCACTAGAAAACTTTGGGTCATAGAAAGAAGAGATTAACTTTGAAGTGCAAGTAGACAAATTAAAACTAAAATTATGTTGCGCTGTGTGATAAGCAAATGTGGTCTCTTTGGCTGCGCAATTCAAATCGTTGCTGCTTGGTTCGGTCATTTTAAAAAATGTAGTAACAGCTTGACTGATTGTCGATGCACACTTAGCTTTTTTATGTTTCTGACTACCTTGTGCAATCGAAAATTCTGAATTGCAAATAGTACACTGTACGGACTCTTCTCAGCACTCCTTCTTTTATAACTATTTTTGTTCAAAATTTTCTAATAGGCTAATTCACTACACGTCGTCAAATGAACTTAAATGATAATAAACCAAATCAAAGTGAACTGCGTTTTGAGTTTTGACATCGGAATTGGGAAGATGCACATACGCAGAATTACAAGCGCAACATGAATTCGGCTACTTCGGGATGATTCGGAAATGTGCACAATAGAGTTGACATTGCAGTTGAAATCTTTTAAGAAAATAACATAGAACTATTAAAAAACAGACGCATTAAAAAAACGGACCGGACATATGAATATAGTTTAAATAACGTACAGTCCGTTATAAGAATGGACGTATGGCACACTATATCTTTAGTAAATTAACATTTAATAATGCACTGATAATAGCTACTAATCGTAATTGTTTCCAGATTACGCTTATAGGAACATTGCCTTTCATTTTATCACTACAAAAATCGACACATCTTTGCTGCGCACTTGTTTCTCTGAAGGATATTTACAATTTGGAAATAATTAAATTACATATCTTGTGATTAGATATATATTGTTATATCGGAACAAAGCGCTGAAGTGAAATAATTTCAAAAATATATAGTATTGCTGTTCATCTGCTTTCATCGATGTTTGTTTTTGCATTTTTTTAGGTTTTTTGATTTTCTGAGTTTTTCTAATTTCTCTTTTTTTGAGATTGTTCACTTCGATATTCTGTAATTTTATAACTATGACTTTTACTTTGTCATTAAATAGTTATTTTATTAGGAGTAGATGCATAAACAGGGGTAATATGTTAACTAAAGTTCAAACAAAACTGAAAGAAATCCATAATTTATACTTACGTTATCGAGTTCTACATACTGTTTATGTTATCGCGCGTTTAATTTGATCTATTGTATTAATTTTTTCTATTAATTATTTTATCTCAATTATTTTTCTAAAGAAATTAACAAATCAGACAAAATCAATAATTTAGTTCTTTTTGAAACGGATACATTCTACACCTTCCAGATATGCCTAGATTAACTTTTACCTTACTGGTTCTGAAGTAACTGTTAACATGTACATATGTACTACAGACATTTAAATGAATGTATACTGTTTTTTTTGAGAGAACAGTGTAGAGTCGGCAGGTTTTGGATATGTCAGTAAGTGCCAAAACAGTTATTTATGTATTTATCCATAATTATCAATAAAGGTAACAGTTTGTTGTCAATAACGCACGTTAAATGTATGATGTTCATTTTTTATCAGTTGAAATAAATGGAAGCAACACTTTATAGTTATCCTTGAAGAATTTGAAAGACTTTATGCAAACACACCACCTTGTTGGGCAAAACGGTGTTAATCCTTTTGGGTGAACTGGGGTATCAAATTCATTCACTACTCTGTCTTTTTGGAATTTTTCAAAGCAAACCAAACATTCAGGAGATTTTCTCTTTTATGTAATCAACTCTCTGATATTAAGCAATTTTGTACAAGTTTCTAAAGAGTACTGCGGCGGTCGAAGATGTATTATAGAAACTGAGAAAATATGCTTTCCACTCTGGAGCCACTGCAGTTATTAGAATGCTGAATGAAATCTGCTTAGAATTACTACAATCTGTGGTTTCATTTATTATTGAAAAAAAAGGATTGGTGCTGCATTTCTTCAAAAATTTCATTTAGAACAAAAAATGTCATGTCCAAACTTCATTGGCTACTTCCTTTGAAAGTCATTTAAAAACCTTTTTGTTTTTCGTCTATTTTTTGAGTGCTGGATTACCATTTGCTTGAAGGTTTAAAAACCTTGGAATCTTCTTCTTCATGGTCACAAATTGCCAAGTAAAGAAATTATGCACGGTAGAGCTTTACGTGTTTCTTGTGTTTCTTTAGTTTTTTTTGTGTATTCAAACTTGCAAAAACATTTGTACCTTTCTTTACTACCGCTAGTAACTGCACTGAATTTATATGCAATTGTGAACTTTAGACCAGTTGCCGGAACCATTTTTGCACAATTAATCGAATCCTTTTTTTTAATCTGTGAAGTAAGCTAACGTAGACTTTTAATTTCAGAAGTAGTTTTGCGTGTCATACACAATCCATTTGAATTTTCGTTACATAAACGAACGTACTTTCTTTTTCTACTAGAAAGGGCCGTCGAGCGAATTAGTTCTTATATTAATGGACAATGTGTCTGACGTATCTACCTCTATTTACTTGACGCAAGCAAGCGAATCTTCTCAATCCGTCTCTAGTAAACACACAGGGAGGACTTAAACTAATTGATTCTTCTGATATAATGTTATATAAATTTGAGTCTACTCATTTAGGTAACTACTATGGGTGCATTGACTTTAATGCAACCATGTACTTGCCACCCTGGAACAGTGACCAAAGTGTCAACCATAAGTACATAATTTCCAAATCTTAATGTGTCAGAATAATTTGAGTCAAAACTATCGTTATTTAAACTAAACCCGTAGAGATAAGTAAACTGTTGTATCTTTTTCACAAAACTAATTAGTTTAACAGCTAGTGCTGAATCAATATGACAAATCTTTGCAGATTAATAAATCGTACGCACAGAAAAATATTAGCTTGATCAGCCAACTGCAACTCATTTAAAATCTCTAAAAACTTGATTCAAACGTAAAACCCAGATTCTAGTTTACAATTTTTATGACATTTAAGAAGATTATAGCTTGTTTGCATTTAGTGTTAACATCAGCGTCTTTATTAATACATGTATATATTAATTGTTTTTGCTCTAGGCACATTATATAGTGTCGATTCTTTTGTTTAGACAGAGGATGGTAAATTTTTTAATTTGGTTGTTTGTTTAAAGAATCTTCAACAAGGAGCAATATCAGTGCGTGTACAAATTTTTAATAAAAGTAAAAAGAAGCAACATTCTCTTCACATTTTTAACAGATTCAATAAACATGTAAAATTGTGGATGTATTTGGGAAACCTACAATATTCTTTAACTTTAGCTTGTGATCTGTTGTATTTTTCACAAACATACTGCATAAGGCCAATGTTGTAAATTGTGTAATTTGTTTTATAATCAATTACCTTATTTTCTTTAAATTAATTAAGACTATCTTTATATGTAAAAACAGTTAACTTCTTTAGTTTTCAGTTTGCTATTATTTTAATCTTCAGTTTATTAAAAATAGAAATTTTATGATTTATATTTCAAATTGACATTTCATAGAATATAAAGTATTTTTCATTTTTGATTGATAAAGTTATAAATACTTTATAATTAAAAAATTAAGTATCTTGGCAGTTTTAGCAACTGACTAACGTGGGAAACAAAAAGTGTTTTGTTTTATATCAACGTAACTTCAAAATGTTTACATTTACAAATGATTGAGAAACAGGACGTATATAAACAACACTTTTGCATCTTTTGCATAAAGATAACTACAGGTTGAATGTCTCATATGATTAGTAATGCTGTTACTTTAGCACAAAAATCTATTACTGATTTGAGATTTAACAATAAGAATGCTTATATACATAAGTAAATTACTCGATTTCTATTGATGCGTTTTTTAAGCTTTCTTTAAGAGAATATTCAATGCATTTTAGTTTGAGTGTCTCTTTTCAGTCTAGCGTGTAAATACGTTTATGATTCAAGATAAGCAGTAACTAAATAAACAGTCAACACAAATGTTAAAGAAATTCTAAGAAAGGCTAGTAGTATTCTGGAAAATTTCCACAAATTTCGAACCGTACCTAATATTGTGTATAAACTTGTGTTTTCTTAGCAAAATCCAATTACAACGTTTACTACCTTTATACCTAGCTAAATCGGTTGTGTTTTCTTGTTAATTAGTTGTTCGAGTTAATGTTTTTAAGCAAATAATAATAAAAATCTATAATTTTTGTTTTCTACTTAAAAACACAAAATCATAATATATGTATATTTTTAATTTTACTCGTTTAATTTTTACTTTAAAAGAGCAGACTTAACAAATTATGAATAATGAAATTGTTTATACAAATACAATCAGCACGTAGGTACTATGATGTACGCATACGGTTAGCAAATTAATCTTCGAATTAATTTCCATACAGCTGCTTAAAAATACTTTAACTTATGTAATAAAATAATTGCGCAGTACATATATACATTTTTCACATCAATACAAAATTTACAGTTCTTATATAATTCTTACATTTTTATTGGCATGAAAAAGTCCAATTTTCAATAAGTCGAATTGCTTTAGCTACATCTTGAGATCCGAGTTTGACTATATTTATTTAAAATTAAAAAGAGTCAAATTTATAATTAAGTTTGTCTAGTTTTCTGTAAAACTTAATTGTAATACAAAAAAGGGTATTCTGTTGCATTACATTATTTATAAATTACTATGAGGTAAGGATATAAACTCCTCCAAAAACTTATCATTTGACGGTTTATTTCTATATTAAATAGATTCGATGTGGAGGGTAGGCACCAGTCAGAAATAAAACAAATCTATTGTTCTGGCTACGTTTCGTCAACTATTGCGCCTAACTTCATCAGGCCAATCTATATTAAATGGTACTTATAATTTAAAAAGTATCAGAGTGATAAACATGGTTAACTTGTCAGTATAATTAAAAACTTACTAACTAGAATAATAAATTACAATTACAGCAAAGAATGAAAAACAGGAAGTACTAGAAATATTCGTTCACTAATATTACGATTGTGTTGAATAGAATACTCAATTGAATTTAACTTTCCTCAACCGTAAACGTTAAATTTCTGCCCAAACACAACACCATTTACTACAGATAGGCCTGATGTAGTTGGCGCAATAGCTGACAAAACGTAGAAAAATAATCGATTTGTTTTATTTAGCGCCTATCCTTCAAATCAAAGGATCTATTTAATATAGAAATACACCATCAACTTATTTATAAGTTGGAAGGCAGTTTGACAGTATTCTAGATAAATCAAAAAGTCTAACTCACAGAATAAAAAGAATCAAAAGTGTTACTCGTGACGCTCTATTCGAGGTTTTAGATCTAACTTTCGTTGTTAGGCTAAAAATTAGAGCCGATTAAAAATAAAACCATTTCTAGGACAGAATTTAGCATATTTGGTTCTTTTTACATTACTTTTGCTTTACGAATGTACCTGCAGGACTGATTTTTAAATTTTGAAACACCTACATTTTAGCAAAAGAAAAACTAAGTTTTATAAAAAGTTAAATGCTAGCTGGATTCAAATTACATTGTGAATTTTTAATTAAATAGAGAGAAAGAAACTTTTTGTATTATGTTTTATTCTGCTTCAAAGATTATATTTGATTCACGTTTTCAATTACAAGTGGGTACTTTCAAAATATTAATTAGTTTATAAATAAAAATGTTTTAGATTTAGATAAATGTAGTTTTTGAAGAATTTTAACAAACAATTTAGGGTTTTTAGACGTATTTTGACGTATGTTTAGAGGTGAACCTTTTTAGGATTGGCAATTTTGGTATATGTATATACATATTTGAGAATCAGTGTTGAAAATATAATTCACATGTCACATGGTACCTTTTTTGTTTAATTTTATTAGATAAAATACAAAAACAAAATCGTAGAATAGGCTATCAAATCGGTGATATTTATATCACAACAACAGTTATTGTTGAATAAAATAATTTACTGACAAAGTGACAAAAGTTTCAATAGACGTGTCGAAATCACAAAAACATTGTATTGATTCTCTTGCAACTTTAATATTTACTGTCAAACTGACAACTCGTTTAAAATTTTTGACTGTAAACGTTCATTATATTTTCTCCAAATATAACACCTGTTATGATTAATAATCGGTTTTACCACTCCTTAAAACCTATTAGAAATTGATCTCGTGTTTCGCACTCGGTCAATTTTCATCGATTCTAACTCAGGCTATCATCTATGATTATCATAACGCTAGTTATATTATCACAGAATATAAAGCACGTGGACACAGTATCGTAGCTACCGTGGAGCAGTTGGAGGAAACTGCCTCAACCTCACGAATCACAGGAGCACAAAATTAGAAAAGAAAAGAAATTTGCAAAAGCATTTGTATATAATTTTTTTTACCTTATAGTGGCATACTTTTTCTTTGAAGTAATTGGGACGTGACCGAATTGCAAGCCATTGGTGTCGCCCATAATCGAAAATATCCTCATAAATCTGTCCTTAGTGAGGAAGGCAAACAGAAAATTTTGTTTGAAACCAAGCTTTTTATGGAAGAAAAAATGATTTTTATTTGTAAGCTTTATTAGCAATCGAAATAGAGGTATATTATATATAGTATTTTTCTGAATCAAAACGACTAGAAGAACGTTCCATTAAAGTTTTTTCTGATTACACACTGTATAGAATAAAAATAATAAAATTTTGCACGACACGTTAGCGACAATTGCCAAGAATGTTTAAAAGCATTACTATCAGTACTTATTATACTTATTGTATCAGTACAAATAACTGCATTGGTCATATAAACTAAGGTTTTAAACAGTCACCAGACGTACGAAAATTTTACTTTCAATTAGTTTTAATCAACATAACAGTATTGGCCATAAAATTAACTTTTTATTTTTTAGATTTTTTTAAATGTGTAAGATAATTTTGAAATTTATTTTTATATCAATTTAAGTCAATTAGGTTTGATATAATAAACAATACAAACCAAATAAAAAGTATTAAACCATTTTGTTAATTGTTTCAAACAGAATTTGGCTTGGTAATAAAGATAGCAACTACAGCTTGTAACTTGTTCAAACTCGCATTTATATCATAAAGTATAAGATATCACAATAATTTAGTATAGTATTTTTTACTTTTACTTAAAATGGGTCGAAATAGAGTGAAGTGTGAAATTTCATTCTTAACAAGTGTAAAAAGTTTTTTCCGAGAAAATTTTGGAGAAAAATGCTCTAGAAGGCAGAAAAATTATTTCTTCGAAAACAGAACGAAGAAGATTAGTTACTGCAGAATTGATAAAAAAGTAATGTGAGGGTCCGATTAGCATTTACTCGGACACACATCAACTGGACAGTGGAACAATGGGAAAGAGTGGTATTCACTGATGAATCTAAATTTAATTTATTTAATAGTGATGATATACAGCATGTACGAAGAGCTGCTGGGAAAAGATTTGATCCAAAGTACATTGTATCAACAGTAAAACATGATGGAAACTTTTTCGGCATATGATAATGGGACCATTTAATAGTATTGAAGGTCTCAATAATACAAGTAAAAGATACTTTTAAAAACATCATGGAACCATATGCCGAAGAATATATTTCTATTAAATACATTTTTCAACATCACAATGGTCCGAACCATGCTTTGAAATCATAAGGTGTTACGTCTAAGTTAAAATGTTTATAACAGGTTTAAAAAGTTATCATTAAACTTATTGTCAATATTTTATAATAGAATAAAAGAAATAACTACTAGTAACTTTTTATAATTTGTTTTGTTCATTAAAATACCTGGAATTTTCAAAAGTTGCTATCTATATGGACAATACTGCATGTAAAATGTAATGCTGATTTAACTAAAATTAGTACTTTGCTTTTAACAATTTTATATTGAATTGATGAAAATAAACTAATTAATGTATACGAACGCAACTCTGACTGTTATCTCTTTCTTGTGTAGTCACAATCACTTATCTACATTTTGCTGGGTTCAAAAAGTGCGTACGGTGACCGACACTCGAAATAGTTTGATTGAATTAGTTTGTTCGTTTTTTCATCATTTTATGAAAAAGTTTAGTTATGTCGAATTCTAAGTATAATTTTTTGAAATAATGAAAATTGAACATTGAATACTTGATAAACTGTTGATTTATGACTTGCATGTTTCTCTTATGTTTATTATTTTTAGAAAAACATTTTATGTTTTTAATGTGATATTATTTTTTTCATTTCAATTTAAAATCATTATTTGCGGTTCCAAAATTTTAGCTTTGTGTACTATAACCTCTTTATGCTTTTTGTAAATTAGAAAGATAAACAACGGGAAAAATCCTTATACAGTGTACGATAATTTCGTAACGTCTCGACGATAATTTGTTGTGAGATATCTGCCAACGCTGGTTTTAAATTGAAGAACGTTTAGATTAGAAAACAAACTTTGCTAGAACTTTTCCGATAAACGAAGGAGCGCCATAAATTTTACTTTGTCCAGAGCGCTAAATATGTAGCTACGCCACTATGTCGAGATACATAACATCATCTAAGTCTTTGCAATCGTTATCGCTTTACAACGGAAATAGGCAAATTTAGGATCGACTGCGCCCTAGACCGTGTCTGATATGGCGCCTTGTTTGCCATGATTAGAAATGAAATATCTTATATATGAATAATAAAAATATATTCTTTTGACATTTAATAATTCCAAAATGCGGTACTGAAATTTTTCTGTCCAGAAAAAGATTCTCTTTCATTTCATCATTCATTATCAATCAACTGGGGATTTCTAAAGTTTCTTACTAGCAGCATTGAAACGATCTAAAATTACTTTTCAAACAATGACCAAAATTGCTGTTTCTAAATGTTTTTTGCAGTCCAGCAGCTTTAGATCATGTGTTCGGTTTTTTCCTGTATTTTATGGAATAAAGCCTACTTTTCTAAAGCATAAAATGCATCATTTTAAGCAGGCCAACAATTTGAGTAAAACCCATAACCTTTAGACTTGTACGTTACATCACTATCTCCCAACGATGTGTAGATATAGTGAAAAAATTATATAGTTTTTGCAAGGTAGCAAAAGAATTAGCTGCGTCAGATACCGATTCAGCTACACAAGTTTTTAGTAAATTTAAGAAATATGCAGCGCACGGAACGTAATCTAAGAATTAATTGTTTTAATTCATGTCTAAAGTCCTGCATATGCACCTGACATATTGCTAGCATTGTCATAAGATTAACCACGACAGTTCTTTATGTCAAGATCATTTCTTTAAAAAGCATTTCAAACAGCGTTCTCAATATCTTTAGCTTTATGACCACTGTTTGGTATAAATTAAAATCTCTCTTTTGTTCTTATTTCTGAGTAATTCATTACTGATTACTAAATATCCTAATTTTGCAAAAGTTTTATGTCATTTTTTGGCGATATTATTAGTGCAGTTTAAATGGCGAGTAAAAAAGTGTACAGAGAATTGAACTTACAAGAAAAACAAAAAGTGTTCGAGTTTTTACAAAACCACAGTGAAAGGAAAACTGCAGAACATTTTGGTATTAGCAAAACAACTGTAAATAACAGAATACCAACAACGATATGAGCAAGATGCTTTAGAATCCTTTAGAAAACGACGATTAACAAAATTTGAAGTCATAAACCGATTAACGTTAAGTTGGTTTTTAAAAATGCGTAGTGTAGACGCACGAATTTCTGGTCCGATGTTACAAGAGGTTGCTTTAAAATTTGCTTAAGAAGAGCAATTGGTAAATTTTAAAGCGTCGTCGGGATGGCTAGATTCATTTAAAAAACGAAACAACATTTCTCAAAAAAGTTTAAGTGGAGACTCAAACGAAATCGACCCTACGATAGTTACAGATTTTCGCACACGATTTATAGAATTTACTAAAAAATTTAAACCAAAAGACATTTTCAATGCTGACGAGTGTGGATTATTTTACAAAGCCATGCCAGATCGCAGTTTGACAATAAAAGAAGATCCCTGCAAGAGTGGGAAAATGTCAAAAAAACGTTTAACCGTTATGTTGTCCTCAAGTAGGACAGGTGAAAAATTAAAACCATTAGTAATTGGCAAAACGATGAAGCCAAGATGTTTTAAGAATATAAAAATTGACAAGCTTCCCGTATCATGGCGATCTAACAAGAAATCGTGTATGACATCTGAATTATTCTGCGACTGGTTACAACAAGTCAATATTAATATGAGGAAACAAAAGAGAAACATACTGATGATTGTGGATAATTGTCCAGCACATCCACAACTTTCAAATTTAAGTAACGTAACTCTGAAGTTTTTACCACCAAATACAACTGCTTTGCTTCAACCATTAGACCAGGGAATAATTAAAAATTTTAAAGCGTTTTACAGAAAATTATTGCTTTCTGAAGTGATCGCTAAATGTGAGTCAGGAGATTTGAAATCCGTTACGGAAATTGCAGTCAAAGTTAACGTTTTAGATGCGGTTATGTGGGTGGCAGAAGCGTGGCAACAAGTGAAAGAAGAAACAATTGTGAAATGTTTCAAAAAAGCAGGTTTTGCATTTGAAGAATTAGAAAGCGAGCCTGCTGAAGTTACTTCATCTGAAGAACCGTTTCTACCACAATTTAACAACTTTGATATGGATACTTTTTTAGAATGCGATAAAAATTCTTCTGTATTTCAAGAATTCAATGCTGAAGAGGTTTTTAAAATGGTTTTGGAAGACCAATCAAAAAATAAGTTGCAAGACCATGAACTTAGTAATAGTGATGGCGATACTGATAACAGTCCATCCGCTGTAGTTACCACTGAAAATGAAATAACCTTTGAAACTGCCTCCAGTATGTTAAATCAGTTAACCAACTTCGCTGTTCAGATCTGTCCTGAAATATTGACGCACTTATATACTGTTAAAAATAAAGTTAACGAACGAATTTGTGCTAAACAAAATAACCTTAAGCAAAAACTACCTTGTTGGATTTTTTTAAACACTAATTGTTTATATGTACTTAATTATTCTTAAATATTGATGTGTTTTTGTTGGATAATACATACGTATCTATATAATTATTTTGTTTTATTCTATACTTGTTCTATACATTTCTTCAGATTGATAATAATACAAAGTAAGAAAGTGTTGATTTCTAAATTTTAGTGTCTAAAACATTATTCCTTGTAAAATGACCACCTGCTTAAAGTGACCATTGTGTGATGGTCCCAAAGGTGGTCAATTTACACAGGTTTTACTGTAGTAGAAATGAAAAAATTATATAAGAAATAAAAGAAACGTAAATTACATAGAATATAAAAGACAACGAGCAAAAGTAATATCACCTGAGCTCCCCTTGTTAAAGGTCCCAATTTTTTTGGTGAAACAAGATTTAATATAAAAACTTTTGACGCAAAAATTTAATCAAAACGAGAATTACTTTTCAAGTGATTAGTTTCTCAAAATTGGATTCAAATATTGAAATACAGTGTATATATGAGCTTATCTGCAAGTGATTTCAAAAAGTACGGTACGGCAATATGCAATTTTATAGGCGGTTTCACCTTCATCCTAAATTATTTTCGTCAAAAGAAATCATAACTAAGTACTTCTGTAAATTTATTTTCATTTAGTTTGCATATCTCTGTTTAACACTTGGTAATTTGCTATCATTTCTTTCTAGTCAGATTATGTTTATGACACAAGATAAGCAGTAATAAACTTAAGATAAACAGCTAACACTATGCGATGAATTGGCAATGTCAAAATAAAAATATTTTTGATCATTTTAAGACATCCTGCTTTTAATATTCCAACAATTTTATTTAAAAAGATGTAAACTTAAACATGATTTCTTATTTTACATGAAAAGTATTTGTATTGCGAATTACAAAAATTATTGATTATTAATTTGTCTTTATATACAATAAATACGTTCATATGATTGTAAGTACACAAAAATATGTTTAATTTAACTTTTTCCTTTAAAAGAGCAGAGGTAATAAAATTATGAATAATCAAATTGTTTATACAATCAGCACGTAGGTACTATAATGGTATGCATACGGCCGTCAAATTCTCCGAATCAACTTCGTTACAACTGGAGAAGATAACTTTTACATATATAATAAAATAATCTCACACTACAAAAAATGCACTTTTTAAATTGTTACAAAATTTGCGGTTCTTGTCTACGTCTTACATATTTATTGGCATGAAAAATTCGAATTTTCGATAAGTTTGTTTTGGTGCATCTTGAGATTCGAGTTATCGAGATTTGACTATGTTCATTTTAAATTTTAATAAAAAAATGATGAATATTATGATTATAAAATGCATAAGTAAATTCGAATATAAAACACGTGGACACAGCATGATTTAAGCATTTGCAATCGTTATCGCTTTACAAGGAATCCTCCGAGCAAGGTTTCTTTACCGTCATCAAAACCACGCGGCTTGATGGCGTGCACTCGATTAATTGTACTTTTTTTTCATAATTTTAAGTTGTGGCTCTCAACTTACGATTAACGTTTTTATTTATTTACATGACTACATATTATAAATAAACTAAAAGATATTGCTATTTATATCGCCTTACCAAGAAAAACAAAAAAAAACAAAACGATGAGTCAAGAATTAAAAAAGAAGCGCAAATTAAGAATGGGAACTAAGAAAAATATAGGAACTAACACAACCGTAAATTACGAAGAATATAAAAGACAACGACTAGCGTGCAAATCAATAAGGTCATATTTGCATTTTTTTTGAGCAAAAGTGATTTTCATGTAGCAGGGTATTTTTTTTGTAAAACTGCATTAAGTGATATGTGGGTATAAAGTGAAGTAAATACTTGACTTGTGTTTTTCAACTACAAATGTTTGTCATTCAGTCAGAAAATGTAGATACGACTTTTCTCCTTTCTGATAAATAACTACTTAAGAAATTCCTTACTATGAAATAAAGAATAATATTAATAGAATCAAAATTGATGTAACCTTAAAACGTTTTTTAAATTATTCATGTATGTAATTTAATGTAAATAAAAGTTTCTCAAAACAGCGAGTTATTAGAAAAACGAATTAAGAAAGTTTCTTATAAAATTCAAGTAATAAGGGCAAAATATTTTACTATTGATAATTAAAATACTTTTTTGCTAGGTGCATAATTTTTTGTGTTGTGTGTAGTTATGCAGTTACCTTATTAGCAATACAATATACAATATCTTGTATTTTTGTGAGTTTCCGAAAAGACTAAAAAAAATATTTTATTCCAAATTTCCTTATTGATTTTTGTATATACATATGTACCTACTAGCGCGCCGTAAATTATATTGCTAGTAAACTTTCCCGTGTAGAACTGAAAATCTTTGAGGTTGCTACAATTTCCGTTCATATTACATTAATTATTAAAAATTTATATGCAACGACATCTGCCACACATATATGGTGTTACACAACCGCCGCTAGATGTGGCTGTAATCGTAAGCTCGTACTCATTAGGAAATAGCAGCACACTATGAGGATATCCTCGTAGTCTGAAGCGTAGCTTCATAGTTATACGCGATACAAATGAAAATATCCTCGTAGTAGCGTCTCTACAAATATATATATATATATATATTTATACAGCGTATGCTATGAGCTTAGAGATGCCGATAATACAGTCTGCCAAACCGTTTCGCGCATTTTTATGTAAGCTTGTAGAAGCGGTTGTATATATTTTCCATATAAGCTAGTAGAATCGGGTTTATACCAAAAATATATATATAATGATTTTAGTTCTTAATAGTAATCAGAGATGGCAAATTATGTTTATGTACTCCTATAACGTGTTTTTCCTAAACTTATTTATTTTGTTTTATTAGAATTTCTGTTTTTCCAACTTTACAAACTGTATTCTAGATGTGATTGTTTTAATCAAAAATTATGAACATTTGACGTTAATTATTAGACTTGTATATTTTCTTTGAGAAACAAAATAATTACTTCACAATTCATTACTGTTATATTTTGTATAAATCTGTTTTTTGTAAGTATATTGGACAATGTTAGTATTTATATAAAACTGCGCTTACCAAATGTTGGACAGTGTGCAATGAGATGAAATAGCGGTTGGCATAATCTATTTCTGATTCATAATTACAATTTACAATTACACATAAATACAATGCTCCAGAAATGTTCTATAATGAACTGCAAGAGTAATAAACTTTTAATAAGGAGTTTATATAGGTTTATTTAATTATTTTTATTAAAAACTTTCTGAATGCTGAAAGGGTACCAACGTACTGTAGTGTTTACTTCAGCCGACAAAAAGAATACGTTAAACAAATGCACCTAAATGCAAATTGCTAAAGTTTACGACCTGGTGATATATATACTATAACAAAACTTCGATACCGATCGATGTCGCCAGAAAACAATTTTTTAACTAATTCAGTTTTATAATTATAATTCTCTATACCAAACATTTTTGAGCAGAGAACCTACTTTTATCAAGTTCTTCTTTCACTAGTTTCATCAATGCTTACTCGAATACTACCAAGACAACATTTTTATGCAAAGAGCCTACTTTTATCAAGTTCTTATTTGAGTAATCTTATCAGTTTACTTATATACAAATAAGACAAAATCTTGTGGGGTATGCTTGTTTTTCTTGATCCCCTTTATCTCTAGATAAAATTTTGTAACTTTTTAAATCAAAACAACCCTACATTAATACCATAAAAATGTTTAAGATTTTACGACAAGCTTGAATTAAAATGTTTCATTATTACACGTAAGATAATTGAAATCAGTATTGATGGTTTTTAAGGACAGTACACAAACATAAAACACTTGAAAACAACTATTGTAGTACTAATAATCTAAATTTATAAAACTGTAATGTTCTTGTTTGTAAGAGTACCTATTAGCTAAAAAATTAATTAATAAAGAGACAAATGCTTTAAATTAATAAACTTTAATGGATAATCGGTCAAATGATTCATACAATGAGTAACACTAAAACAAAAAATTAAAAAAAAATTATCTTCACATGAACTAAATAATGTAACAAAAATATAGTAATATTCACATTTTAAAAAAAATATAAAAAACGAGTTTTTTTAACACAAAATAAACTATAAATTCTAAGTAATTCATAAAATATAGTAAAGATATTTAATAAAAATATAAACTGTATTATGACAAAATAAAACTTAGAATTAATGTGTAACAATAAGTTTGTGAGTTCCAGCAATTAAGGTTGGTTAAATAAAATCTTTTCATAAAGTTTCCTTTTATGTTTCGATTTACGCTGCTCTCAATGGCAACTGCAGTTTTCAAAGCTGTTAAATTTTCAAACTCGACATAATTTTCAATTTCCATTATACATTCAGGCTTAGATGGTAGAGTACCATCTTTCAATTGATTACTAAAAACAGTGTTCAATCGATTTTTCATATCTGAAGTCTATCTTCTAAGTTTCTGTTTATTAGCTGAAACAAAATAAATAAGAAAACTGTGACGATGAGTTGCAATAAACTTACGATTGTGATCATTAGAAAATGTAGATTTTCTATTAACCAATTCATTTTGATGCCAAGATATCACAAAAGTTTAAAATTTTTCTTTTAATTCTGCGATGAGTTCCTCACATAGAACTGAAACTGATGGAAGGTTATTCATTTCCAAGTATTTTCCAAAGTGTTTTTAGCTGCACGTCATTCTTGAGCGGGCCATAGTTTTTTTGAATCGCATAAACACATTAAACCTAAAAATAAGTTATAATTTGAATATTTAAAACTGTGTAAAGACTCACCTTTTACACTCCTTTTTTTCTTCTTTTTACTTTATTTTCTCTCGTCCTCAGACGAACTAGAATAAGCATCTGTAAAATTTAATAAATCGAGAGGTCCGTCAGTACAGTCAGTACATCATCATTACAATCACTTTGATTCTGTAAATTCCCGTTTTCATCTTTGTCATTCAGGCCGACTACAGTATGCTTGGCTAAATATGCTACGTTACCTTAACTATGATTCGCTGACACAACTACGGTTCTCTGATTTTATTACGGTGTGTTAATTTCACTACCTCTTCAGCGGATCATAGTTTTTTCCGAATCACATACTCACATTGAACCTAAAAATAAGTTATAATTTGAATATTTCAATCTGTGTTAAGACTCACCTTTCATATGTCTTCCTTTCTTTTTTCTCTATATTTTCTCTCGTCCTCCGATGAACTAGAATAAGCATCTATAAGATTCAATAAATCGAGAGGTTCGAAACAAATATAGTTGTTAGGTACGCTGACACTACATGGGAAAATTGGTACATTTAGTCTTAATATAATAAACTGAGCACCCTAAATTCTTTACAAGCTGGAAATTCATACATCATTAAGGTTTTGACTTTCACTGACAATGCTTTAATGCAGTCTTCGTAAACTAGATGCATGCAATTTAATTAATTCAATAACACTCGCCGGCAATCATTGCATGTAGGATAATCTAAAAAAAACTTTGTAATTATATACGCCATCTACGATTTTCGAAAATTTTTAAATAAAGCTAATGTTTAATGTATTAAGCATAAATGTACTAACCACTTGAATATTAACTTTAGGTGTACGATGAAGATCTGCAAACCGGGCAATTTTTCTTTGAATCAAACCCACATTCCAATCGATCAATGCAAGTTTTGCAAAACACGTGGTTGCATTCCATAAAACATGCCATTTTGCTTGATAAAATTATTCTTACAAACTGGACATTGTCAGCTTGATGCCATTCTCGGTGATTATATAAGCAGCCATCGTCACGAGAAGATAGGCCCTTCTAAAATACTCCACATCTTGTCCTAAAAGGGATATTTAAACAAAAAATCTTCTTTTCTATAACACTTTTTGCGTTTCATAATTAATAACCTGCTCGTTCCCCTTTACGGCATTCAACGTACCGGCGACTGTTCCAAAGCACCAAAGCTTGCAGGTTTTATTGTGAAGATCTTTACAAAATATTTATTTTCCATTTCACAAAAATACGACTACACAAGTTCACTGAGTACCGAAATTGTGGTCTTAACGGGTCTAAGTTCAAGCCAGTACAAGATAAGAACAGAATATGACCTTGCCCGTTAACCGGTCCACACAAAGAAGGGCTGTATTGTTTAGGTTTACAATTCCACGAAATTTAACACATAAATGTTTACGTTTGAATCACGTACTATTAGATTATCATTTTATATATTCTGCTTGTAAAGAACAAGGTATCTTGCAAACATGTGGTAGAAGTAAGATTTAGGTGTGCTTAGAAACAAATTTTGATTTTTTGTGTTGTTAGTAATTTAATTCTGAGATAAAAGACAACATTAGTACGATTTTAATGTCTATCTGAGATAAAATTTATTTTATTTGCTTCATTTATTTCTTGTATGTACTATTATATACAAAATGATTCATGCTAAAAAAGATATTATTGGGGGTAGTTATACGTGACAATAAGAATGTCATACTAAAATTTGAACTCCCTAGGACGAAGTATAAATCAAATACCCAACCAACCTTCGAAATACATAAAAAATTAATTATTTGAAAACTAAAAAAGATATCGTAACAAAACTTGAGGGGGTGGTTATACGTTATAATGGGCATGTCATACTAAAATTTGAACCCCCTAGTACAAAGTATAACTCAAATACCTAACAACCAGATGCTCTTAAAAAAAAAGGTAAAATTTTTCTAAGTCCAACCTTCGAAATACATAAAAAATTAATTATTTGAAAACTAAAAAAGATATCGTAACAAAACTTGAGGGGGTGGTTATACGTTATAATGGGCATGTCATACTAAAATTTGAACCCCCTAGTACAAAGTATAACTCAAATACCTAACAGCCAGATGCTCTTAAAAAAAAAGGTAAAATTTTTCTAAGTCCAACCTTCGAAATACATAAAAAATTAATTATTTGAAAACTAAAAAGATATCGTAACAAAACTTGAGGGGGTGGTTATACGTTATAATGGGCATGTCATACTAAAATTTGAACCCCCTAGTACAAAGTATAACTCAAATACCTAACAGCCAGATGCTCTTAAAAAAAACGTAAAATTTTTCTAAGTCCAACCTTGGAAATACATAAAAAATTAATTATTTGAAAACTAAAAAAGATATCGTAACAAAACTTGAGGGGGTGGTTATACGTTATAATGGGCATGTCATACTAAAATTTGAACCCCCTAGTACAAAGTATAACTCAAATACCTAACAGCCAGATGCTCTCAAAAAAAAACAGAATAATAACTGAAGGCCTTTTTGCTTTTAATAAAACAGACTTAAATTCCCATTAAATTCTATCACTAGATTTGCACTTTAAAAGGTAAATAAAAAAAGTTGAAAAACGAAAAATGTAAGTTTATATATTAAAAAAAATCAAAGTAGAAATTTCTTTGTTTATACAAAAGTTTAGGTATATCTCACTTTAAGTTGGAAAATGATTAGGTAAAAGTAACTTTGATGACAAATTTACAATCAGCGTGATCTAAAATGAATTTATTTAAAAAAAATTGTTTTTTGTGTTAGCGGAATCACCGAAACGCTGTAGGGGCAGGCTGCATGTAAAACTGC
The DNA here is from genome assembly GCA_035610365.1 of Aquatica leii. Classification (NCBI taxonomy): domain Eukaryota; kingdom Metazoa; phylum Arthropoda; class Insecta; order Coleoptera; family Lampyridae; genus Aquatica; species Aquatica leii. The sequence goes on from CM069432.1 coordinate 110,080,067, forward strand.
GGTATATGAGATCGCAGTTATGAGACATCATGCGTCGCCTTTACGCTGAATCGATTTGGGTTGGTTTTCTTCTACAATAAATTCAAAAACTGAATTGCAATTGAACAACAATAATTCTCAAATGAAACTACTAATATTGACCAATTTTTTTCAAGAGAAACTAGAAAAAAATTCTCTGAATAAAAAAATGTGCTAACTACAGTTTCTTAGATGTGTTTTATAATAATAAATCATTTTAGAAGATAATTCCAACAATTAATAATTCTCTAAAATTACGGAAATAATTGGTGGGTAGGTAGTTGCTAGAAGCATAAATTTCATTCTCCTCCGTGTTTTTTTATGAAGTTCAAAGTCTATAAAAAAAGATCAGCTTAGCTAAATATACAATACTGTAACCAACGGAATAAAGGCCTTTTTGTTTTAGTTATAACACATTCTCACATCTACTTAAAATGTTATTACTGGAATTGCTGTTTAAAAAATGAAAAAAAAGATACACACACAAACTCTAATCGTTTTATTTACAAAAAAATGTATAATCAAAGTAGAAATTTTCTTATTAGTAAGTTTCTCATTGAAAAGTCAATTGTGCTAAAAGTTTATTAACGTAGACGCAAGGTCAACATCCATTTCAACAAGTATAAATAAAAATATAAGCTCTTCAGTTTTCTAATCGGAGTATTCCTGTTGCAGTTATCTTATCGAAACTACAACATACGTAGTCGACCACTACAAATATTTACATAATTTGTAATAGTAATGTGCGTAATAACAGATTGGTAGACTCAACTTTCCGCGAAACAATGATGACGTTAAAAGAAATTTTTGTATTGTGACACCAAGGACATTAATGAAGAATGATCAGAACTCAAGATCTTTTTAAATTACATCATATTCTAATAACAGTTTCAGTCAGTAAAATTGTAAATACCTACACATTAAAAAATTTAACCATTTTGATTTTTTTTTGTTTATGAGGGAAAATATGTATAGGTATATTTTTCGTAGTAGATCCCGTTATTGGTACACGTCTCAAACATCATTAATAGAAGTACACGTGACGTGCCAGGGTAGGTACCTGTTTGTAAATTCAGTCCGTTAGAATGATATTTATGAACAATAGGGTTACTGTTTAAAACTTTAATCTACAGAACACTAAACTAAACTAAAACAGTGTACAAAATTAATGATTAGATATGAGATTATAATGAAACTACCGGCTTTAACCAATTTTTGTTTTTACTAAAAAGAGGAAAGAAACAAATTCTTTTGATAATGAATGCTCTTTTAGTTTCGTCACAATCACTGACGAATTTTGTTACCAAAAAGACAAAAGAAAAATTTAATAAAAACAGATCACATTTGAAAAAAATGAATATACAATTACTTTTAAAAATGCTTATTTACCAATATTAAATTAGTGTTAAACAAGATATAAAAAAAATCTAGAACGTATTTGATTTTTGCAAATTATTTCTTATTGCGGAAATAATGTTAACATTTCAAAAAAATACTGTTGCTAAATAAATCTGGTCAAGGTCGATATATACAACTGCTAACCCAGTCATTGTGAATGCGACGTAGTAAGCAAGAAAGAAGAGAAATCTAAAAATAGTGTTGTTTACAAATTCTTAACAAGCATGAGAATTGTGCTGCGTGCATCAAGGTGCACTTAAATCACGAAAGTAATTTTATCTCATAAGCGTTAACCATTTCATAAATTAAATGTTAATACATTTTTTTAAATTTATGATGAGTAAATTCTACAAAGATGAATTTCCAAATACACAATTTTTTTTATACAAATAATTTGTCCACAAAAAAATAAAAACAAGGCGTTTCTACCGAATTTGATGGAGCATAGTTTAGAATTTGCCGAATATCTCCGTAATGTAACGAAAGATTTTCGGTTTGTTTTGACAGATTGTATACATAACCTGAAAAGAAACCAGACTTTTAGCTGTTACCATTGTATATAAATGTTCTGTTACAAAATTATTAATAGCGACAGTGAAAATCAAATGGAACTTGTTCAAAATTTAATAAAAAAGAACCGCAAGCGTATCGAAAATTACCTATAAAACGTATCGTTTCTCTACAATCTTGGTGGTAAATAAATTATTAAAATGGTAGGCGATAAACAAATAATGTAGTTTTTCAGATTAATTTTTGATTGCGGAGAGACACGTTTATTGGAAATATTAGGTTCACGATTACAAACTAAAAATACAGCCCGAGTTGGTAGACCAACGGAAGCTGCAGATAAACATTTACTTATAACAATATGCATGCTATCTAATCAAGAAGTGTTTTGGTAGGTAATTTTGATTTTATATTTTAGTTTACATTGATGTACCTATTACACTCCATTACATTAAAAATCAAAAGCTCTACAATGTCAATTTGACGTATCAAAATTGGCAGCTTGGACATATGTTCATAAAATTTGTGAAAATTTAAAAGTTTTCTGGAAATTATATAAATGTCTAATAGGCGAACAAACATTTGCCATAACGGAAAAGTTTAAGGAGCATAAATGATTTGAAAATGTAATTGGGGCTTTCGATGGAAGTTATATTCCTATTAATAGACATTGCTATCACAATTCTTAATTAATCAAACATTCGATAGATAATGGAAATGTTTGCAGGTTTTCCTGGTAGTTTATATGATTCAAGAGTTTTTGGTAATGCAGAATTAGGACAACAAATTGAAGAACAACCAGAAGCTCTTCAAATAGCCACGTATTAGTAGATTTTGCTTACAAGAACACTAACCTGTTGTAACACTGTATCCTGATAATGGACATTTAACTCGTATTCAATGTACATATAAATATAAGAATTGTTCGACTTGTGTTGTATAGAACAGTAGTTACTAAACGGTCGATTTAGAATTTTGAAGCATGTAAACATTTATCGTATTGAACTTATTTCCATATTAATTGTGACAAGTTGTGTACTTCATAATAATTGATGCAGAAAGATGATATTGTTCAGCCAGATTATAGTAATGAAAATACATTTGAACATTTTAATTATAATGGAAATGATAATACAGACTTAACTAAAAGGAGTTTAATTGCAAATAAGCTTTTTAATGTAGATATACAACGATAAAAATATTTAATTACCTAACGAGTTATAGAACCATAATAAAATGAATTATTATTATGTTTTTATAACGTATCACATTATATTTTGAGTGTTAAAAAATAAATATGTAATCGATGTAATAAAATGTAAAAAAATAAATAAGAAATTTGAATTTTGTGAAATATTTATTTTACTTGTAGTGTTATTAATTCTCTTCATAAATTCCTTTTTTCTTTATGTCGGGTTGCAGCTTCGTGACTCATTGTTTTTACCCATTCCGATTCTACCACTTGAACTGATATCCTTGTACGTTGCCATTGCAGGTTAAAGTAGATGGCAATTCTTCTTTATTGTAGAGTATAAACATAGTTATTAATTACTAGGAACATGGATGTTCATATTACTTTATTTCTTCTATAAAACTAAGAAATGGCTTGACGGTCACAACTACTTATGGTTGCTCGATATAATATTTATTAGGTAGGTTGCACTTCAGCGTCCCTGCCAGATTCTTAAAATCCGTGAAATATGACCAATGTATAGTACCTTCGCTTGTTTTAGCATTATTGCCTTTAATGCGTTTGCAGATTTTTTTTAAGTTGCAAAATTTTAAATCGCATTGCTCGTTAGTAAAATTATTTTTCTGTAATTTAATCATTTTACTTGTTATCGTTTCCTAAATTTATTTATTAGTCTTTTTTGAAACACTTAAACAAACTTTCATTTTCTTTGTAGATAGAGAGTAACAGCGAAATATTAGCAGAAGTCCTTCTGTAATTATATTTGCATCTAATATACTATAATAACTATACCTATAAAACAAAATTTTAATTTCATAAATTAAATTGTATTATTAAATTACATTCATTTAATTCCTTATTAGTTTCTGAATGAGATTTATAAATATGTTCCTCAACCACGTAAACATGTGACAAATTTCAATTTAACAGGTTAGATTCCCTAGTTAGATGACCTACCACAATTTACTAATGTACTTATTTTAAACTTAACGCCGTATGTATTTGCCATCTAGGTTAATAAAATGTAAGTACTTATTTCAAAAATGGTTCTGAACTGCGCACTCGAGGGGGAGCGGAAATAAGCTCACAGCATGCGATAGTTATATAGAAAATTACGAGGATATCCTCATAGCATCGCAAATAAGCTTGTAGCATACGTTATACAATTCTAAATAAGCTCATAGTATACGCTGTATAAATATATATATATATATATATATATATATGTATAGTGGTCAGTTTGAGGTCTCTAGGAGTTATAAAAGCGGAAGTTCGGGGACTTTTTGGAAGTTCGGGGACTGGCCCAAACTTCCAGTCCTCAAACTTGCCACTTTATGACAGCAATGAGTCCTCAAAGTTCCAAACGTAAAATCATAGGATGTGAGTAGTTTGGGGACGCTATTTTGATATTAAACGAACGGTTTGGGGACAATATTTTGCACGCAATGTGATACCTTTGGGGACTTTAAAATGTAATAAAATATTACTTTGCATGACTAGCTTAAATAATTTATTACTAATTATTACTAATGTCCAAAAAATAAAATAGTATAAAGTCTTGGGAATTTATTAATTTACTATTATAAAGTTTCAAAGAATTATGATAGTTGTGTCGTTTTTTTTTACAATGTTATGTCTAGACGAATACTTTCGTTTCATTGATAACGTTATTATGCCTCAGCATCTTTACTGACGAATTAATTCGTGTTTTCAAACTTCAAATTGACTTGTGTCAAGGTCTAGTTAACTATTGTATTTCATTAAAAATAGCTTGATTTGTAAAATAGGTGCATTTTGCATTTTTGGCAAAAATTTCACAAAACTAAATTATTGTAACGTTCAGCTTTGAGAGCGCTCACGAACTTTTATCCACTTCCAGAACGTTTGGGAAAGCTGTAGACAATTATCGGGATAGATAACGGAAATATATAAAAACGGTGTAGAGAGAGCATAGGTCAGTTATTCGCAGTATAGATTCATAATTTTGATCTATTTATATGTATCTAGATACAATCAAAAAATATATAAGTTATATGTTTCTGTATATAAATAATTTTTATTTAAATTATTTAAATAATATTTATAAAATATTGAGTGTCCCGTAAAATTCCAGTTACAATATGTATATTTTTCTTCAGTAACTTCCTGCATTCTATAGTAGTTCTTCAAATGAACTCCATCTATCGTTGTTATTACCTAGATTATTTAATCTATTATCTGTTATCTATATAAAGTTTGAATAGTTTATCTATTATTTAATACTAGATCATTTTTTAAAGAAAAAAAATATCTCTGTCTAAATAATTTAAAAATTATCTATTTACAAAACTGGTTATTCGAAGTCGGCAGTGTTAAGAAGATGTTTAAATAATAAGTGATTAACGCGTGTGTTCGAGATAAATATAACGTTCGTACCTTTAATGTAAACAAGTGTCAATTTTAAGATAAACAGAAGTTATCCGCGGACATTATTTTTCAAGTGATTGTAATACATAAATTCGTGTAAGTATTTTTTTTCGTGTAGTTATAAACGTGTAAAAATTTTCTGTATAAAAATAAATTCGTTTTAAGTTTGTTATATTGGTGATACAGGTGTGCGGTATTGAAACCCGGTGAAATCGTTTAAATAAATAAAACTTTTAGTTCACAATTTGCGTGTTTGTTTATATCGTGTAGTTTTAGCTGTTCAAGTTCGTTAAAGTAGTGTATTTAAACTTTTTATTCATGTTATAATTTATGCCGGTAACTTGTTATCAAATTAAAATGGATGCAAAAATATTTAAAATTCTCGAATCAGTAAATAAAAAAGGAAGAAAATTCTGAAAAAATGGAAAAAACTCTAGAAGTGCATTGATAATCAAAAAAACACTATTGAGGAGCAAATACAAATTATTATAGAAAATTAAATTAAAATTGTTTAAGAAGAAACCCAAACAGATACGTTAAATTTAAAAGAAGAAATATCCGAATCGATGAATGACAAAAGCTGTACGAGATAGAATGAAACTGCTTGAAGAAAAAATGAACCAAATGATTTGCCATGGTGAAAGAAGCGTCACAAACGAAGATTTAATAATGGATTCTGAGGCAGCGAAACGCAGCGGACTCACTGATGATGTTTTAGTGCATACCTTGCAGTTTGAAACAGCGAAAGAAACATCGCAACGAGACGGTCATAAACACCGCGGTGCTGCAGAACTACCCGCGCACGCACTAGAAAGCATCAAAGAGGTAGCTTTGAACTGCGGCGAAATAGACCATGCACCCCGACATTGTACTAAACCCTAGAATAAGACACGAGTAGCGCTCGAAAATTTGGAATGAATTGATCAAAAGAGACAAAAGTTAATCTTATCTAGTCATGTTCCGGAGATTAGCATTCAAATAGCATTGCCTATGGAACAATTGCATAGCATTTATCTCGATGGCAGGGTCAATAAAAAAAGTGTTCATTTACAGGTTGACACGGAAGCGACAAAAACCATCGTTCGTCCTGACATGTTGTTGGAAAACGAGAAGGCATCACCAGTAACAGTACGACTTCGAACAGCGACAGACGAAGAAATACCTACTAACGGACAAGTACAAGTGACCATTGATTTGGGAAATGGAGTACTCGACCATTAAGTAATGATAACCGACACCACGGAAAAAGTTATCCTGGGAATGAACGTTATAAAGAAGTATGGGCTCCATTTGGATATGAAGAACGATGTCCTGAAGATCGACAATCAAAAAATTACTTTTCATTCTTCAGTGAAAGCAGCTGTGCGAGACTTATTGAGTGAGAACGTGACTCTGCCTGCAAGGACTGAAAGTGTGGTGATGGCACGTCTGGATGGAAGTCTCTGGAAAGGCTACATTCGCGCGATTGAACCAATGGAAGGCCATTTAGTTAAAAAGGGACAACTCGTTGGCAGAACTTGAGTACGACTGAAAAATACGACGCCAGTAAGGATCTTAAATGTCAACTCAATACCATATGTTTGTTGCAATGTTGTCAGATCAATATCTTAGGGGAAATACAGAATGGAAACGTAAGGGGCTTGTTTATTTAAGTTTGCAAAAATGGCGTGGTAGTAAATCCTCTTAAATGAGTGATATCGAAAATGTATTCTAAAGATGAAACGGATCTGTAGCCGGATTAGAACAAAATAGAATGAAATTACTTGCGGACCTACACAATCGTTAAGTTAGTAATCAATCGACATCGAAAATGTTATATGAAACAGAAAACCTGAACCTGGATTATCCATCACTAATTTAAACTGAACACTAACTCTTAATTCATTAGCAAACTTACTCATCATTTACGCTAAAATTAAGTTTTGACAAAGACCTACATGAAATTTAAACTTTAATAATAATCACGAAGGATGAATAAAACGTCATTGTAGAGAGATATATATTCAAAACAATAAGGTAAATTGGCAGAACACTACACATAAGGTAAGAAACGAGAAGTTACAAACATCGATGTTATTACAGTACAACGTAACACACAAGATAGAAAACTGACAAGATCACAGTTAGAAAAAAAAGAAACACAAGATTTGTGCTTCTCTTTTCAAATGTTTGTAAAAATAGATGACATCATCTTCATGTTCCATATAAAGTAAGGACATAAAGTCCGCCACTTTTACTCTGATTCCGAACCATTGCATGCACATAATGCCATGAGTCAGTTATCTATTTTTTTTAACAGAAAATGGCAGTCACAGTTATTAAAATTAGAGCTGAGTGTTGTTTGAAAAGTTTTTTTACTAATGGAAAGGTAAATCAAGTGACACCTTATTTTGAAGAGCCTTTGTTAAATCAAAGTTGCCATAATCTGATTGTTTTTGTCTTTTATAAGTTTGTTTTCGTGTAAAAAATTTCACGGCATTATCTGTAACCGTTTGAAAGTTAGAATGGGGGCCGTGTACTTTAAGTCCTCGTCATATATTATGGGTTAAAAAATTTCCGTAAGCTTACATATAAGTCTGCCAAGCTAATTAAAACTATGAATAATATTCTTAAAATATAGGAAGTTTTTAGCCAGTAGCATTATGTAAAATTCAAATAATACATTCCGAATAACAAATTTCGTTATTGCAATTTGAACAGTTTACAATAACATTATTTATAACAATGTTATACAACTTTAGAGATATAATTAATACCTAATTTACTCAAAAATTGGATTGTGGCAATGGATAATGTATCAGATCATAGTATTTAAATAAATCAAAACATTCACAACAATCATGTAAATTCAGTTAAGGCTGGGGTTCCGTGAAGTGAAAAGTACCTCAAGACAAGAAAAAAAAATTAGAACCAGTAGAGTGGCTCCGTGGCTACGGTAAAACGATAAAACTGTTCATATAAATTTTTGGCTTTACGCTAATAGATGATGGTGCTGCCGTAAGATGAAAAACAGACAAAAAATGCAGGAATAGGAAGGAACACTTTAACAATGAACCCGTTGTCTTTTACTGTGAATCTACTTGTTATCGTCTGTATTTCAAAACATTATTATATCAATTACCGAAAAATAAAATTTCAAAATAAAATCTAGTTAATAGTATTCGGTATTATTTCGTATTGTAATAAGAGACGGTAGCATTACATTAAAAATTAAATTTAAATTTCTTGTTTTCTTGACAAGGTAAAAACAAATAGAGAAGTATTTTATCAAAAATAGTATTAGATGGTATTTTTATAATTTTTAGGAAAAGACATGCGTCCAATTTTAGGTGTTTAGAAGCTGTTTACTTTATGATTTATGGATTCCATAAAAATTATACTGACCGAAAAGCGGCAACTTACTCAATCTGTTCGCTATTTGGTTACCTTATAAATGCAAACGGTGTGACATATATATAGTCATACAAATTTCTTATACTACAAAGTAATCTTAAAATTATTGCTGAAAAAATTTATATTTTTGCAAATACATAAGTAAGCTGTAATTATTACGATAAAAATTATAATATTTTAAACACGTCCATTATTAGAAACAACACTACATTAAGGTCCGGTTTCACCATTAAGAATTTAACTGGAGATTAACTAATCTACGATTAAATTTAAAATCCTGTCATATGATTGGTTAGCTTAAAACCACTAACCAATGATATGACAGGATTTTAAATTTAATCGTAGATTAGTTAATCTCGAGTTAAATTCTTAATGGTGAAACCGGGCTTAAGTGACTAAAACCATTGTATATAAATGTCTAAAACTAAAGTAAAAGATGAAAACTGCAAATAACACAATTCTTAGAAATTATTTACAAACAAAAATTAGACAATGGTTACGAAGTTTTATTGCAAACTAAAGGGCCAAAGAACCTTTTTGGATACCACGTGTTCCACAATATAGGGGTTGTTGCTTCGCAAAGTGCCGTTATTCTTTTTCTTGCCATCTGTATTACAAAGCATTATATTCTGTAAACACTTTCATTTTTAGATAACGGATCCGCATTCATCAGTTGTACTACGTTTGTTTTTGTAAAAATAATAACATGATTATAATATTATTTTTGTCTGTCTAGAATATAGAAATCAACCAGTGTCAATTTGTTTTGAAATAGTATATGGCGCCCTTTCAGTGAATAAAAACGTTTCTAGAACGTGTACCTATAAAATGAAATTCATTTTTATAATATTCGAAATGTTGCGAGTAAATTAAAAAATACAATTTTATTTTTGCCAAAAATGTTTTGAAATATTTTCTTTTTTTTTAAATTACTTTATTATTAAAAATTACAGAAAATAAACATGGCTAACTTGACTACAGTAATGTTAAATAACACAACTTTAAACGCTTTTCATTCGTTTATTTTTAAATTTTAAACAGTAGTGCATAAGAATTTCTAGTTCAGAATTTTATGTTCTTTTAAAATATCCAAAAATAACCGATGTTCAGTTGTGTTTGTTTTTTTTTTTTCATTACACTGTCGCAATCCACGGAAAAAATGTTTCAAGTATGCTATTTAACTTTTAATTAGTGTCGTGAATTTAACAGAAACAACTAGTGATGTGAACTCTTTTTAAGATTGGCGTTTTACATCTTGTGTTCTTGAAAACTATACACTTTGTTGAGGTCTAGAGTAAAGATAATCCTCTTAAGAAATAATAACGGGAAATGGAATTATTGCATTGCAATATACATTGTTAATATTTACTGTTTATGACAACTTAGCAATACGTTCTTGCTTTCTTCCCATGAAAAGTTTAACAACAATGCAGTGAACCTAATAGCCCGCAATAAATTTACACCCTTAGATCTATAAGATCATACACCGACAAAGAACCCTAAATTGAAAGTTTAAGCTGTACTTAAGATTTATATTTAAATACGTACATGAAAAAAGTAGTAAACATAATATTTAAATAAAAACATATATTGCATAACGAGAGTTGTAAGAATCTTATTATATGCGAGTAAAAAAGCGACAATTTTACAAGCATGTAATAAGCTTACAACTGTAGTTGTGTACTATACTTTTTCTACGACATTTTCATTCATACAAATAAAAAACATAAATAAAAAGTAGTTAAATACATTTTTCCCTAAATGTATATTTTGCAAATTATGCCTAATTGTTCTCAGGTGCTTTTATTATATAATATTTGAGGATTATTGTAGAATACAGTTATATCAAAAACTGATTATAATTTTTTTAATAAGATAGATATATTATTCGAGATTTTTGTTGATAAGGTTATTATTTGTGTTTAAAACCGGCATTGTTAAGATAATCTATTTCATTTAGAACTTCTTTTTAATATTGCTATAACGATTGCTTTGTAAACCGAGTGAGTCACTTTAATCATATTTTTTAAAATTTAGTAAAATCTTTTGATATTATTAAGAAACCTACAAAAGTACTGTTCGTATACTATACATCTTCACGTGTACGACGAAATTTCGCTCGAAATATTTTTTTGAAGAACTAACGCAGTAAACTCAATATAAAACGTCATCTTAAAAATAGGGCATTAATGAAGTAATCTGTTTTATTATGATTTTGTTTAAATAATTGTTTTTAACATAAACGTGAACAAATACTAAACGTTTTTGTTATTTAATAATTATGTGCCAGTATAATTCAATTTTTAATATTTGAATGTTTATTTTAAGCACACAAAAGGAAACATGTATTTTCGTGGCTGAATGATGCCTTACTTTGCATGGGTAAAACCGGTGGTTATTTTTTAACTCGATATTCGTTGCACCTAGCTTTTTTATCATATTTGTGTTAAAGTGATTTAAATTTTTGGTAACCGATACGTGACTTTTTTAGAAGATTTCGAGCAAAATATAAGTTATTTGTCTTATACCTTACAAAAAAAAGTTAATTGTTTTTTGATTGTAATCATATTAAATATTTATCAATACTTTCAAATATTTTTGCATTTCCCGTTTAGCAGGAATTGCATACTACCGATTAGGTTAATATTTCCAAGTGTTTAGGTTTTACATTGCTTTAGAGATTTTTGCCATTACGTAACTGCATCAAGAGCAACGAATATTATCGTTTTCGATTAGGGCAGTACAAAAATACGAAGTTTTTCTAACAAATAAAAATATAGTGGTATATTTTAGTAAGTTAATATATTTGTATCTAATAGAATTAATAAATATCAACAGCACTCTTACTTTCTTCTCTCTTTGTATAAAAGAGGGTAAGTTACTGCAACAAATCATTATTCGGTTAGTGCGGTATAGTTTATGTATTATATTCTATTTTTGTTTGTATTTTTTTAACCGGTTTTCTATTACTTGATAAAAAATACTAATCGGAAAATGTTTGTTCTTGTGCAATACCTAGATGATTCTGTATATTATGTGTGTACTATATTAAATGTGAAAAATAGAAAAGACGATATAGCTGATGTAAAACGTAAAATTTGAAAAAGGTAAGTAAACGTTTTTCTATTTTTTAAAAATTGTATGGTATTTTTTAGTCTGTTATTGTGAGGAATAATTTCCCGATTTTAGTTCATGGTTCTCATCTATTAAAAAACAAATATTACAACGTTTAAAATCAATTATCTAAGTAGGTACACATAATTGGAAATAAGGTAAAGATAAAAAATTACATCAATTTTAGGCAAATATGTATAGTAGGGTCCGTTTGCAATTTGGATCGCCTCAGGCTGTGGTCAACTGGAGTTGATCTTAACTAATTAGTCATTCATAGGACGTATTTAGAAATATTCTTTTAGATTTTGAGTACTGAATTTGAGTTATACGTAGATGTTATTTGTAAAATTTTTTTAGTTACTTATCTATATTTTTTATTGCCAATTCGATTTTTGTTTCTATATATTGATTAATAAGTATGGTCCTGAGATAGTATTTAACTACCTCTAGAGTTTATAAAAGCATCGGTAATCCTATTAAATGCTTCCAGACAATAAACAAATTTAAAAACCTTGCCTAAGGCGTTCCAAATTGCAAACGGACTCCACTATACTACAAGTAATCCAATTAAGAACATATCTAAATTTTGACAATTTTAAGTAGTCTAATCAAAGCAGTTCCAGTGAAAGCAGTTCCGAAATTCAAATTGATGAGACAGATTCTAACGGAATCACTTAGTTTACATTCTAGTAACAATAGAACTCTTGAAACTGATGGAAAATCTTTAGATGCACAAGAAATAGGTAAATACTCTTTAAAGTGTTTTTCTAAATTTTCATACCAAAAAGTTGGTGGTTATTGAATTCTTATTATAACTGTAATTTCAAACTACATTTCTCAAAAAGATTTTTACCGCTTCTAACCACCACTAAAACAGATTAACTTTTAACGTTTAGTTTAGTATTCCTCAAAGTAATGTTATAATTGTTGTAGGATTATCATCAAATACAACATTGGACGACAAAATCAAAACCAAAGCATCTAAAAGGCATTTTTGTATTTACTCCAAAAAGTTAGTGCTTACATTTGCACAACTGGATACAGTTCATAAAGAAGAATCGAGAGTAGCAAAGGTCGCAGTCTTACCTGAAGATAGTATAAAGAGCCTATGCAAAGTTAGCTATAAAATACGGATCCCATTTACAAATTTATATTAATCACATTTTTAATCAAAACCAAATACGTTATCAATAATAAATAACATAAATACTTGGCGTTTATTAAAATTTATTAAAAAAATTAACCGCGCGTTTTACTACTACGTGTACAGAGGAGGTCGTGGCAAAGTTCAGAAAAGGAATTAGTAAGAGACGTTTTCAGTAAGCATTTTATAGATGAAACATTACCATCGCTACATGAATGGGAAGACGTGATAAAGTCCAGTAGGGTTTTAAGAGGTAGATGCCCATGTCAAATAAAGGCTTGGGTTGCCGGAGAATTAAAAAGAAAGCACTGTAAAAAAAGAATAAGTTATACTGAAAATATTAAAAGATAATTTTAGAAAAACTAAGATGGACAAAAGAGGAGATTACAATAATGAAAAATAATTTGGACATCATTTACAAAATCTTACATTACCTACATTGCCAGAATGCGAACAGCTGTTAGAGAAATATGACATTTTCAAAAATCGAGTAGCCACTTCTTTAAAGGCCTATATTTATAACGAAATTACTAGAAACAAACGGTCCGACAATCAGTAATTGTAGTTCATTGTTATTGTGTTGTGATCAGTATTAAAATGTATTGTTTCTAATTATTATTTTTGTTCTGTTAACCTGAAACTTTTAACAACATTTAGGACGTGAAATTCTAAACTTCTAAAAAACAATAATAAATCTATCGTTTGATTACTAGACTGGCATTCTGTATATTATCAAACATTATTTATTAATTATATCTTAGAATTATATCTTACATGAAAAAAATATTTTTTGTTGTTAATGTTTAATTTTAGAAATAACTGCATAATTAGAGTACAGAATGTGAGACTTTAATGATACTTTTAAGTTGATTTGGGGAGTATTCAATTTATTTCTGCCAACTGGTTGGTAAAACCGTTTATATTTTTTTTCTTTATTTTTGAACAGGATTTGTTAAAATATATGCACTCGTACAGAACTTCTCTAAGCGTTTTATACTTTTCCTTCAGACATTTGTTGTGTTGTATATAAATTTTCATTTTTAGGATAACCATAAACTCAGCTTACTTAATGTGGCTTAATTTTCATCTTTAATTAATTTACATGCAAGCTTATCTGTTGATAGTTTTTTAAAAATGAAAATTGCACATTTAAATTGTTGTAATCGACTCATATTTAAGATAAAAAAAATTCAAAAAATTTTACATAAGTTGAAGACTAACTTTAATTGTTTTTATTCATAAGATGGTTGCTGCAACAGCGTACTATCCATTCTTTAAAAAGAATGTTCAAAAAAACAATGTTCATTCTAAGAAAACTAGATTCAATTTTAATTTTATTTTACCTAAACATAAAACTGCCATGTTTTCAAGAAACTTTGTTTATAACGCAATTTCCCTTTATAATACAGTACCTCAGATATTTAAACTTTTGAAGGTTAATAAATTTAAATAAATATTTAAAAAAACTATTATTAAGCAAGCAATAACAATTTACTTTATAATTCAAGCCTTAAAGAATTGTTTAAATGCAATTATTTTAATTATTTTTATTTGATATTAGTTATATTCTGATTTTGTTTATGTTTTTACATAATAACATGAACATAAGCTTATATTAATTTCGAATCTCTGTTAATTTTTATTTCTGCTAATGAGTCATCTCTTTATATAAAGTGATTTACCTATTTTTATATTACCGTTTCATTTTTCTGGTTATGGGTTGAGTATGCATAACCCTGCAAGACTCTAACCAGGAAAAGAAACTACTTTAAAAATGCTATTAATTTTAGAATTTGTATATTAATTTTTCACTATGTTAATAAGACGTTATTTATTTAATTATTTTATTTAATGTTTTTTATGTATCTCCCCTTCTCATTTGTCTTCATAAGATTATTACAAGACACTTTGGTACTTACTGGTTTAATATTTCCAATGTGTACTTGTGTACTTAAAGTAACCACTTAATGACAAATATCATTTTGTCCCCATACTTCACATTTCATATATCACAAATATACTTGTATATACTTGTATATACATGTATATACAAGTCTCCAAAGTTCCCATTTGACAAACATATATATATATATATATATATATATATATATATATATATATAATTTCTGTGTTATTTGTTTTTGTAAAATTCTGTATTACTTTGATTACTACTTAAATATAGAGTCGTAGAAAAAGTATAGGATATAATTTGTCAGGAATGTGTATTTCTAACTCGTACGAATTGCCAATCTTGGCTTTGGCTCGGCTGCAAATTTTCATACTCGTTTGCAATGAAAACCATTTCTTACTCATTATACAATATACGATTATGGTAACATACGTACATAGTATGCAAGGTTAGAACAAAAATGTTTCGTGCGCTAAAGTACTGGTTTTGTTACAAACTTATCTACCTATTATATTAAAATTTGTCTCGGTACACTCTTGTTGTCAACTAACTTGTATTATTACTACCACTTACAATCCTGGTTTTTTTCTCCTGTTCCCTATAAATAATTCTAGGTGATCAATAGTTATTGTTACGTTTCGTTTCAAATGTTACATTATTGAATACTTATCTCTAAACATCTAAGATGTTACATAATAAAGTAATACCAATTATCTCTCTGATTAACTTATTAACATTCATCTTAAGCAAAATGTCGCATTTTTTATCTTGTCACATATACAACAAGTTATCAGCCGTTTTTAGTTCATCATAAAACAAACAGTTTTGTTATGCCATGTTTTATCATTCCACTATTAGTTTTTATTGTAACTACTGGCACCTTTCTATTACTTCCAGGGTGAATAGATAGAATTCTTCCCTTCATTCAACTTAATAGCGGTGAGTTATCCTTTTGGATAAGTACCAGTTGTCCAGGTTTAATGTCTTGATAAGTCTCACGATTGGCGGTATATATTCTTTTATCCAGCGCTTCCAGAAGTGTTGTCTTATTTGTTCCACACGTTGCCATTGAGATAATCGGTTAAAGTTTTCAGTTGTCATGTCTGGTTGTCAGTGTTGTGCATAGATAATTAAATTTTTATCTAGATGAGATAATAGATAATTTCCAATTTTTTTATCTAGATAACGATTTAGATAAAAGTCGAAGAATTTATCTAGATAATAGATAAGATAATCTATAATTTACGTAGATAATACGATAGATGATTCTATCAAATAGGTACAAACAGGTAATAATTAATTGTTACCATTTAATTATCATCATCAATACCAATTCATTGTTTATTAAATTAACTAATTAAAAAACTGAAAGACAAATTGAAGAAAAAAATCGGACAAAACACATGACAGAAATTTTATTGATTTAATGACCTACTATTGTAAAATATAAAACAATTTTTTTAATACAATATGGTCCTTTCAAAATTTTCATTGCTAAGCAAAACTTACACTATCAGGAATCAGGACTATAAAGTGTTTCAATTAGCGCCGAAATTGATATGTTTAATCAATAACTTTTTCACAAATGGAGAAGTGTATAGTAAACTTAATTAGTTTTCCTTTGTAACAGTTAGGAAAAATCTGGCTTTGATATCGACGTCAGTTTGAACCTAAAAGATTATAAAAATTATCGCTCATAGCCGTTACACTCCCTGAATTATTGCTTTTTCTTTTTAAATTTAAGTTATCATTTGTAGTTCGATATTTTAAGCAAATTTTTTACAAGAAACCAACTAATCCTCAAAAGTTTATTGTATTTTAAATTTTGAGCAGCTTACATCAGCGATCACTGAAAGAATTTGCTTTTGTCTTTTAAAAAAACGCAAGCAGTTTTGTTTCTTCTAAAAAATTTAGGTTATTTTAAACAATTTATGCTCTGCTGAGTACTTTTTGTAATTGTAAGTGCAACAAATCCAAATGTAAAAAAAAAGCATTTTTTCTTAGCAGTTTTTATTCTACGCGGTCTACATTAGGATCTTATTACGACTTTAATTTAACATTAATATTACTTACTCAACAAGTTGATTTAAAGAGTAAGCTAAAAGCTCCATGACTTAAGTAGTCTTCTAAAAGAACTCTAAATCACGTGTATTGAGGTTTGTCACTTTCAACTCTTTTTCCATCAAGCATTTTTTTTTTGTTTGGGCATAGTTTTTCTGTGTAGGCACTTCAACTAACTAAATTTTGAAAACTACAGAATTAGTAGCTGTTAATCTCTATGCATGAATCGTGCAAGATAATGTATTGAATAAATGTACGTATATCAAAAAGCTTATTATTGTTTCTAAAGATGATAAAATACTTATCGCAAGCAATTGATTCAGTTTCAAAAAGTAATTTGAGTTGTGTTTTTGTTTATATCTCGTATTGCATGTATTTACGCTCAAGGTCATGTGAGTTTAGTTTTTGTCAGCAGAAGAGCTGCAAAAATGCGAAACATCTACGGCGATTATTTATCAGGTTATAGCGATCTGGACCGTATTACATTACCACAGACATTACAAACAATATTATGTTTATAAGTATAAAAATTACTAAACAACAAATCTAATCAAAAAAATGTATTTTACTTTAAAAAATCATCTAAATAATTTCATGATAGATAACCGAAAGATCATCTAAGATAATCATCTAGATAATGTTCAATACTTTTTTATCTAGATGACGAAAAAGATGATAAAAAACTATTTAGATTAATTATCTATATAATTTCATCTAGATAATGCACAACACTGCTGGTTGTGCTGGTGCCGTTAGTGATTCTTCGATAAAGAATTGTCTCGGAATTAAAGTATCTAGGTCATTCAGGTCATTTGACAAAGGAGTTAAAGAACGGGAGTTGAGACAGGCTTCTATTGGTGTAAGCAAAGTGAGTAACTCTTCAAAATTGAGAAACGCATTTCCCATCACACGTTTAAAGTGATATTTTGCTGATTTTATTTGGGCTTTTCAGTTTTTTTCAAAATTAGGTGATCAGGGTGGAATATTGTGCCAATTAATATTTTTCATATTTAATTTGGTTATAACTTCGAACTAAAAATTTTAATTCAAAATGAATTTCACGCCAATTCACGCCAGGCCCCAAGGAAAGTTTTGGCATTGTCAGAATAACAAACAAAGATTGCCATGTATGTTTCGATTTTCACCTTTGATCTACCTGGAAGTTAAATAAAAATCGGTCGTAAAAGTCTACGCCACATTTTAAAAACGGATTGTTTACTTCTAAACAAAAAAATATTTCTCATTATTGACATAATTTGTTTTGGGTTGTTTCTAAACCAGTTTAGTTCGCTATTACATAGCTAGTATAATTTTGTATAAAAGTATGAAATTTTGTTAATAAAATTTAGTATTCCTCTCTTTGCCATTAAATCGTTTATGTTATTCATTTCTAGATTTTAAAGAGTACAATGTTAGTAGATAAGATAAGATGTACAGATAAATCGTTTACTGTTAAAGAGCAGTTTTGGATCGCTTTGTTGAAATGGTAGATTACTTTTGGATCGTTTAGATAAGATGGTTGACCAGTTGTGAATCGCTACGCTGATGATGTTTCTTTTCTTATGGTTGCTGATTACTTGGAACTTAACACTTGATGGTGGATCAATTATGATCGCTAATTTTGTGAATCACTACGTACACAACACAGTATCCAGCTTGAAAGATCAATATTTATGCAAGGTGAGAAATAATAGTATATTATATATCAAGGTTGAGAAGTGCATCATTATAACCTAAGCGATAGATTATATCGCGAGACGCGAAGCGTCGAGGGATATAAATCGCGCAGGTTATAATGAACTTCTCAACCGTGTTATATATACAATTTTTTCCACTACTAGAATTATTAAAACCTTTCTACCTGTTACTAAATCAAATTTAAAATTTAAGATATTAATTTTAAATTAAAAATCAAGTCAGTAATTCTGACAGTTGTCATTAGTTTAATAGAATTAATTTTGACGTAATTCTTAATTGTGATTTAAAACACAAAAATAAACAGATAACGTAAGTTTTTATTGCTAAAGTTGTTTAAATTGATTAAAAACATTATTATTTTAAGCATTGATTATATCTAAAACATATTTACCTCAATAATATTCACATTTAATTAAGCGCGAACTTCAAATAACTTACTTTTTAAAATCAAATTAATTTATTAATTGAGCGATTTGAAAACTTAAATTAGCATTAAATAAAATCTCTTGCTCTTGGTACGCAGTTTGGTAAACTTTTTTTCTTTGAAACTGTTGTAGTATTATCAGAAAATGTAAATATGTTCATTATTAACTACTAGTTAATAATGAAATATTATTTACCTGCGCTTAAAAAAGTACAACTTCACGGCCTTCTATTATACGTAATAATGCAAGCGTATACAACTAGTAGTGGAAAAAATCTTTTGTGCGCTAAAGTACTGCATTTATTATACAACTTATCTACTTATTACATCAAAATTTGTCGCGGTATCACTTACAATACTGACTTCTTCCTCCCGTTCCCTCTAAATAATTCTAGGTAGGGAATAATTATTGTTACGACTGGTCATGACGTAACAGTACTGAAAATTAATTTTTAATTCTAACAAATAACTATTAATACTTTTAAACAATTTCAAAGTAAATGTTATATCAAACTGGTTTTTTGTATATAAAAAAAACATTAAACCACAATACATCCGTTAGAACCGTTTTAATTATTACTAATTACGTACTGATTTTTTAAGAACAGCAGTATATTAAGTTCTCAGTTTTTTTAATATTGTCTCAGTTTAATTAAAAAAGTGTTATTTAAATTTGATTAAAACACACAATGATTCTTAGACAGAGAATTAAATAAGTACTCTGCTATTGTGCGTGTGCGTTAAACAATCGATCAAAAAACTTAACTACAGAAATAGAGTTCACGTGCAGTCTACAAAGAACTGTTATTTTTTTTAATGTAGATGTAGTAGCTAAAAAAATATTAATATAAAAATATCTTATATTTATAATAAAATTATGCTTAAATTATCGATTATAAACGCGTAATGCTTCTAGAATGCGATTTTTCTAATGACTTTCTAACTTAATGCAATATTTAACATATACACACTTTTGTTCACATAGTTTTATAACCGTTTTTACGTTTGATTTCTTGCTAAAAATTTGCACTAAAGCTGTTTTAACGTATTATAAAAGTAACGCAATTAAATTTTTAAATAATTGTAAAATAAAGTTTATGTTTAAAAAGCCTTATATATCTAAAACGTCTTGAGTCAATATGTATATTATTCACAGTTAGTTTAATAATTCTCGTCGGATATGCAACTTTCATAAAACTCAAACCATGTAAATTTTTTTGCTTATTAATTTTTTGGCGTATTTTACTGAGGTGTTTTCTTTTTACTAAATATTATCTTATTTTTCATATGTCATTAAATAACAAAGAGCATTATTTAATCAAGTTGTTATAACAGTTAATTTAAAATTTGCAATGTAAGCGATTATAAGCGACTTTCGGCTTAGACCCAGACTTTTTAGGGTTGGTCCTAGTCTCTTCTTGAAAGCCAAAACAAGAAGTAGAACTTGGCCTTTGCCGTATTGTCGTTTGTGAACTCAAACAAACAAGTTTCACAATACATTGGAGCTTGAATCTTAAGAGTGGTAAATGTCACTGAAGGAAAAAGTGTAAGTGACGATATTGATATCATTAGCGTCAGTTTATTTGGGTTCACAAACGACAATACGGCAAAGGCTAAGTTCTACTTCTTGCTTTGGCTCTCAACAAAAAGAGAACAAACCTAAAAAGTCTTGGTGTTTAACTACGACTTGGTCTAAATCGAAACAAAATAACCGTGAAAGCTTAAGATTTTATATTGGAATGAAAGCGTCAAACTAATTTGTGACAAAGTAAGTTGAATAAGATGATCCAAACCAAATTAGACTGTGTATTAATAGCACACACTAAATATGAATGTATTTCAAAACCAATACGTTTTCTTTACAATTACTGCGATACATGAGCACACAATACGTAACCTTAATAATAAACTAATTTTTTTCTTAGAAACATAAGACTACCAAAAATCTCTGATATGGGTGTTTGAAGAAAGTTTTAATATCCTTTGTTTAAAATAATATTATTGTTAATTTGTTACAAATATAAAAAAAAATATATTATATTATTAGACGATACATCTTATTCCGACGCGACCACTTCGACGCTTCCACTTCGACACCGCCGCTTCGACGCCAGATCGTTTCGACGCGACATTATCTTGACGTGAGATCATCTCGACGCAACCTCATCTCGACGCGACCTCATCTCGACGAGAACTCATCCTTGAAATCATGAATTTTGTATTTTTGATTCATTCAACGTTATGGTAATTTCTTTAATGTAATGTAAGTATCGGCTTGTATGTAGAGGTACTTATTTTGTTTAGTTATAAAAATATGCAATATAGGTTATTAAATAGGTCAAAGACAATTAGGAAAATATAGGTACATAATATAAATACCTTACTTCTAGTTTGAAGTAAAGGCGGTATTGCGGTGTGTTCTAGCGTTGGGATGAGCTCGCGTCGAAATGAACTCGCGTCGAGATGATCTCGCGTCAAGATGAACTTGCGTCGAGATGATCTCGCGTCAGGATGAGCTTGCGTCGAAATGATCTCGCGTCGAAACGACGGTGTCGAAATGGATGCGTCGACGTGGTCGCGTCGAAACGAGCTGCTTCGATTATTAGATAACTTAATTTTACAAAAAAAGTAAATTTGTTAGATTAAAAGAAAATTTAGAATAATAACCAGGCATTCCTTGTATTTTTCTAGACTACGATAGATTACCACCTTACTATCTAGACCTTAAATCAATAAAAAAATGTAAACATTAGTTGAAGATTATCAAGTATAAAAAAAAATAAATATAATAATCTAATAACAATATGTTTTCTGTTAAATTTGATTGCGTTTTATACATTTAAAAAAATTTACAGTGTGATGACTAAAGTACAGCTACATTGTAGATATTTTGTAATGATTACATGTGCAATCTATTTAATGTACACTAACGTCATAACCCGAGAAAATAAATTTGTAAAATTTTTGTAGTTGTAATAGTTGTTTATGTCAATGGCGTCGAAAGTGAAGCACCGCATAACGAATCTTTATGTAGCGCAAGGCCGTAAGCCGAGTGCTGCAAAAGAGAAACAATTCGATTTATTAGTAACTTATTACTAAAGTGACGTCTGTAGTACAATTTGACATCATTCTATACAGGTTTATACGTAGCATACGCAAAAACCAAGATCACCAACTACGATATATACAGTGTGATTGATTCCACCTGTCCAAACATATATTTATCTGATAAAAAGAAACTTATTAACAAAAATACTTTATATTCAATGCTTAATAAAGCTACATATTCAAAAAAAAACTATATTAAATAGATTAAAATTATCTCTACAATGATACCAAACAACTTTTTATTTTAATAACATCTTTTTTAATTATTATTCTGTATTCTTATAATTCGAATAAAAACATCTAAATAGAAACTGTAGCTTTAGAGAACAAACTAGATTACAACATTATAACTTAATCACTTAAAGTAGACAAAAATATTAATTAAATAACATGTTCAAAGTGTTCCCCATTTCTTTGAACTCATAATCCGACTCATAGTAAATATTTGCGTGCCGTTTGTAACGTGTACGCAATTATTTGACGGCAGGCTTCAGCTATTAGAATTTTAAGGTGCTCAATTTTGTCGGGCGCGCTGACATAAACCGTTAGTTTAACACATCCATAAACAAAAAATTTAAAATTGATAGATCGGTTGATCTAGGCACAGAACCACCATTTGCTATCCAATTATTTCTAAACATTTGACGTAAAACATTTTGAACAGTTCTTGAATTGTGTGGAGGTGTCTAGTTTTATTAAAACTATATATCACGCCAAATAATTACTAGTATATCATCCAGCAAAACATTGAATGTATTTAGCAGTAAGTTCCTGTAGCTATTTATTACCAATAAGAATCTCTTTATAAAAGTAAAAACTTAAAACAAAACCATTCACAACATCGAGTCATATGTTGATAAAAAATCTAGTTGCATGATTGTATCTTTCTAGGATTTCTGTCATCCCAGCAGTAGCTATTTTTTTAATGAATATTTTATTTTTTGTAAAACATGACCTATCGTTCAGGTAGCATTTTCACATTTGCATTAAATTGTATGCCTCACATTGCTTATACGTTGTAGTTTTAGCCAGAGACTTATTTAAAACTTATTTGAATTACTCGGGTATAAAATCAGCTTTCAGCAATTCCATCTTTATAGCTATTTACATATTCATAGATAGTAAACTTATACTATGCGATGGCTACAGTGGTTCAGTCTGTTGACATTTTTACATTTGGATTAATATTGTTTACCTTTCAATGTTTATACGTTGTGGTTTTAGCTCGCGGCTTATTCAAAACTTATTTCAATTACGCAGGTATAAAATCAGTTTTTAAAGTTTCCATTTTTACAGTTATTTACATACTTATTTACAGTAGATACAATAAACTGTTTTCTTTTGAAGCACTTTTACGTAGCCCGTAAAGTTCAGTTAGTAATGATACAAAATAAAGAAGGGAGCGTTTTAGTAGTGAAAAACATAAAAATTCTTGAGCAGATCGTCTAAAATTTTTTAGTAAAAAAATTATTTCCCATGATATTTACTGTATGGCTTTCGCGCATTCGGCAAAAAAAGATATGACAACTTATTCTTTTTTGAACTTTTTTTTTGTAATAACTAATTTGCATTAGACAAAATGGGTTAAGTCTACTCATGTTTTGACCATATTTTGACTTAGTACTTCAAATTTAATACTTTTATTTTTAAATAATAATATACATTACCTATCCAATCGCAAAAACAATATTTTTCCATGGTCTTCACACATTTTTTTTGCGCAGCGGACGTTTCCTCTCCATTAGAAAAGTAAAATCAAAGAACAAATCTTTTTCTATAACCACAACATTAAATTTGTGTTTTGTATCAGACATACGCACTAGTTGATACTAATGGTCTCTCGGATGTTTTAATTTTAAGTAAGACTTCTTTGCTTTTCTTTTAATATTTGCATGGTCAGCATCGCACTCCAGGTGTGTGTCACGAAGGTTTCCTCGCAATTTAAATTACTAGCGACTAACTCAGTTATGTTAAGAGATTTAAGCTTCGTGGTGCTAAAATATAAAATAAGTTAAAAAAAGCCTTCAAACGATTATAAACTAGAATGATAGACACCGGTTAAATCTATACAACACTGAAATAGAATAAACGAAAATTACTGGTTATAACGATAAATATATTTATTTTTAATAATAAAAATTATAAGAGGTTAATAAAATTACGTAAGCTAGGCAGAATTGGGTACATATATAGTAGCAACACATAATACTGTAAATATCACAGTTGGCTACTAAGTCTAATTCTACTAAGTTCTAGAGGGTAGGCAACCAAACATACAGTTATCGTAGTACATACAATATAACAAAATCATGTAATACGTAATTTTCGAGTTAATCGTTTATTTAACGCAAAATTAGTGACTTCCCACCCGCAGAAAATCGCATTTAGCGTAAATTGAAACCGTAGAAACAAAAATCTGCATTTGTTAATTGTGACAATATCTTTGTATATGTCACATATATTTCACGTTTGACAAATGCACAAATTAATGACAAGTAAAAAAAATACTTACGGTTGTCCAAGTCATGCGGATAGCTATCTACACACTTGAATCATACCTTAAAATCGCTAAGAAAATGAAGTAAAATTAGATATAGGATCGTATCACAAGTAAATTTCTTATCGACAAACAATGAATCGTAGTCAAACGCGTCAAGCATCTGAGTAATTTTCACTATTCTTATTGCAGGTATACCTCCAAGGTTATTCGAACATCACATTAAATACAAACACAACTTGTTCCCCAGATTGTTTTGAAAAAGACTTAATTAACCAAGAACCCCTTTTAGAACGTGCTTCTAATTACAGTCTCCAGCGGAAGGTAATGAATTAATAATGAATCCTTCCAAATTGGCAAAACACGTAGCGGTATCGTAAATCGCTGTGACAATTACGAGAAAATTACCATGCTTACCCTAGGAAAGTTTTTACAGAAGCAGCGAAAATAATACACTGATTTATAACACAAACGATTAGAACATTTTTAATATAATAAGTTTTTAAAGTAGGGTGATTCTTTATTGCATACGTAGATATAAAAATTCGGGAGAATTTTGGTCTGGCCACCGCATGTATCAAAATTAAATATAATCTGTAACACTTGCAATCAAACACTTTAAAGAAACTTGTATTAACAGGAAGCTATTTTTATGGACCCACGTTTTGCAATTGCCTCGTGCCACATGAAAAGAGTAAATCTACTATCTGTACAATTATAGATTGATAAATTAAATGTATTTAGATGTCGGTTATAGAATACATTTCCATTTGATATTTTGGGACTACCCGTGTTTGCTAAAGATCAAGAGTAAATACTTGCAAATTAAGTTTATTTTTGCTTATTGCTATATCATTTTTCTTGAAAGCATAAGCTAGATCTGCTGCTTTTTGATGATTTTTTAACTGAGTTTTAAGATTTTCATCAGCATTTGCATTTTTTATAGAAGAATTTAAAGCATTGCATGCAGTTTTATGAAATTCTCTTGAATATGTTGACTCTGAAACTGGATTATCTTCTTGTTTGCGATACAATTTACGATGGTAATATTTAGATAAGAACTCAAATATTTATGAAATGAATTAATTAGCTCTGTGACCTTTACAAGCCGGGAGTTCCCTATTTTATTCGATGGAGCATTATTCCCTCTTTCATAATTCCATGTTGATCCAAAAATTGATTTAATTCTGTTTTTTATGGCACATTCTCTAAACTTCAGTTTCATTTAACGTTTTAAAGAAACACGTTTTACAGACAAGTACTTCAAGATCTCTAACACTAAAATGATAAAAATACGTCCACATTCTGTTCTTAATATGTGTTTCTGATAGTTTTCGTTTTTCTAAAACTTTGCTTCTAACTTCAATTTTACTAGTTATGAAAGCCATTCTTCTATTATAGGTTCCTAATTTCTAGTATTCTGTAAACAGTTGTTTTCTTTCTTCGTCGCTTAGTTTGTCTTTGCATTTTATACGCACGTTCTTTAATGATCTTAGTTACATAACTATTACCGCTGTTTTTAGTCGCTTTTCTATCAGTCTTTTTTTAGTTTGATTATTGCAGTTATTATCTTTTGATTCAGGCAATAAACCTAGTACTAAATTTACGATTCACAGATTTTTTCTATGACCTAATGAATAACATTAGTATCGCGTTTTGAGGCATCAATCAACTAAATATCTTCAAATCTAATTGCATTTCTTGGATTGGTAGCGAGGCAAACAAAATTTTTTAGTAATGTTTACAAAGCGTCTAAGAGTAAAAAAGCACAATCCATGTGAAACAGACAGTTTCATAAATTTATAATTTACGTATAAAAACACAATGCAGAAAAATATACAAAATTATTTATTATTTGTACCAAGAATGACACTTTTGTTATCACTTCAAATTATTTTTTGATTAATATTGAAAACGTTTCGTCTTTGTTGGCTCCATCAGTTTTTTGTCTATAAAAGTTATTAGAACACAATTATATTGAATTTACGTTTAACAATTAACAATTATAAATGCATAAAAAATAAAATTAACAAGTCTTAATTGTAGCCCAATTTAAATTAAATGGTATTTATGATGAATTACAATAATTCTAATTTTGTTTTTTATGCATTCGGAAATAACACTGGTCTGCAAAAAAATATTTTTTATCGAGCCCTGACACTATTCCGGGTGATTCTTATGTAAAGTGACGTCCTGAATCCAAATAAGTCTTCCGTTTTCTTCCATCACCCACCATTTTCGAGGGAGCCCCAAATCTCTAATTTTACCACTTTTCGATAAATTAATTATAATTTATTTATCGAACAATAATAATAATTATAATAATTATTATAATAATAAATATACGGACATGAATTTAATTTAAATGGGAAAAAGAACTATTTTAGCTATAAACAGTAATAAATAAAAAGATATTCATCGTTACTTGGTGCTTACTTTCCTTTTATACCCTGAGGTACAGCTCTCTCGTTTCAAAAGCCAGCAGTACTCCGCCAACATGCTTGCATTCCACTTCCCTGAAAATCTCTTCTCCAGCTTAGCGAAGTCTTGATGGAACCGTCCCCCGTGTTCATCCGAGACTGCTTCTAAATTTTCAGGGAAAAAGTCCAGATGCGAGTGAAGAAAGTGAACTTTAAGAGACATGTTACATCCTATGTCCTTGTACGCTAAAAGCAGTTCCTCGACGTGAGCGACATAATCTTCACTTTGGTGGTTACCCAGGAAGTTCTTACAAACGTTTTGAAATGCAAGCCGAGCTCGTTTTTCTTTTCGATTTAGGTGTTTAATAAACGTCGAATCTTGGAAGAGTTGTCTAATCTGGGGACCAACAAAAACGCCTTCTTTAATTTTAGCTTTGCTAAGACGAGGAAATTTAGTTTTCAAAAATTGAAATGCGCCACCTGTCTTGTCTGCTGCTTTCACAAACTGCTTGATCAATCCAAGTTTGATGTGTAAAGGTGGTAAGTAAATATTTTCCTTCGGAACCAAAGGATTGTGGGCGACATTTTTCTGACCAGGAATAAGATTTTCTCGCAGAGGCCAGTCCCGTACGATGTAATGTTTATCTCGGGCTCGGCTATCCCATTCACAAAGGAAGCAGCAATATTTTGTGAATCCTGATTGCAGGCCCGTGAGTAGAGCAACAACTTTTAAGTCAGCGCAAAGTTTCCACTTATAATCATGATAACTAATTTTATCAAGGATTCTGAAGATGTTTTCGTACGTTTCCTTCATATCAACAGAGTATGCAACTGGAACTGATGGGAAGTCAATCCCATTTGCCAACAGGACAACTTTTAAGCTTGTTTTTGATGAGTCTATAAACAGTCTCCATTTGTCTAGGTCACATGGCATCTGTAGCTCTGTCATCAATAAATTTGCATTAGGACAGAACACTAAACCTTTATCTTCTGAGAAAAGACATTTTAGGGTTGCTTGTCTGGTTCTGTAAGAAGATATTTTTACTGCCTTTTTAAGAGATTCCACTGTTGAAGTTGCGATCCTAGGAGCTGAGATTTAGTCTTGGGTAACTGCAAATCCCTGACAAGATCATTTAATTTCGATTGAGTGAGGAGATGAGGTTGCCGAAAAACTAAATCTGCGGAATACTTTTCATCATTATTGAACGTATCATTCGAAGCCCCAGGTTGTGGCTCAGAGCCTTTTAAATCAATTTCCGGCTCTAGAGTATAAGTGTTTCGGGGCTCTGGGATTGGCAAAGTATCGTTATGAGGAACAGGTCTTAGAGCTGACGGAATATTGGGATACTAAACTGTATGCTTACTTTTGCTCGAAAACCCGACGGTGGAAGTCATACAAAAGTAACAATGTAAGATGACAGCGAGATTCACGCCAAACCATGGGCACAGCAAATGGCATTGATTTACGGGTACTTTTGAGCCATTTGGTCAAACCACTGTAACAAGTCGTACAGCAAACTGATGGGGCCCAAGTCTTGTCCTGGTCGCCAATTTGACAATCAAAGTACAATTTCTAAGCTGTTTTAACAAGCGGATAAAGGGGTTTTCGTTGCGCTTTTAAAGTAAATTCCCCGTTGACAGCAGAATCTACCGGGATGATTTTTACAATCGCGTGGCATAATTAAACAGTAATTCAACGCCGGACATTAACCACAAATCACACTTAGTCACTTGAAAAAATCCGGAGTAAAAGTAGTTTTACTGTTTTACACAAATGAACAAAAATGAACACAAAATCCAGCACGTTTAAAACGTCGACAAGTTAACTCTGCAACAGCTATAGATGTACTGATCAAAGCAGTTAAGCAAACAATGTAATATACTATAATAAGAAGAGTAATGCAAGTTCAAGCCTGTCGAAAATTCCTGTTCAAACCTGCATGTGGTGTTGAGATCGCCAGCGTCGTGCAGTGAATCTTCCTAACTGTTTATTGATATTTTTTTACTGTTCTTATATATTTGTTTTTTATTGTTGTTTCTATATAAATTTTATAGCAAAACTTTTGACATATACTTTGGTATAAATTTTATTACTTGCTTTTGGATGTTTAACAGCTATAAGTTAAAATTCTAAAAAAAAAATAAAATAAAAATGGGGTCCCCAAAATAGGTGGGTAATGGGTAAAAACGGAGCTCATTTTCGGATTCAGGAGGTCATTTTACACAAGAATGGTATCAGAGCCGATTTTCATGCAGACCAGTGTAATTATGGATTGATATTCGTAAATTTAATCTAACACGCGCAGCAATTTTTGAACAAACTCTTAATCGAAATACATAATTATAATTACATAATACAGTCGTTATGGCACCACCATATTAATCATTATTATGAGTGTCGATTTTACTATCTACATTATTGCTATCCGTAATATTTTAGAAACAATATCCCGCCTTCAAAATTTTTATTTATAATCTTTTCACAATTTATTGCACACTGGGCAAATTCTCTTTATTCTCTAACAAAATTTTAAACGTAAAAGAATTAAAACAGTTTTAGTATTGTAACAACCCCGGTGGTTCAAAGTCTCGACGTTAGATTAAAAGCGTTATTAACTCGAACACAATTAACATAAATTTATTCTATAAACTAAAAGCGTATTACAATAAATATGTACAGTTGGGGAAGTTTTACTCCTCTTATATAACGAAATTATGAATTTCGGGATTCTGTCGAATGCGGCCTACCAATCCAGTAGACTTGTGAATAAGCTAACGCGGTCAACAATTCGTATCTAACCTTAAAGAAATGGTAATTTTCCTGAAAGAAAAATCACGAAGTTACAGGTTTAAAAATGGTGGTAAATTTTTCAGGTCTGTTAATAAACGTTAATTCGGTATAATTAACTAAAGTTTTCAGGTAATGCACGTGTACTATTATCGGGTTAACTGGGTTTAATCTTTAATTTACGGCGGGTTGACCACTGGTATCTATTAATAACAAAGCTGCCTACAAATGATACACGGCGGAATTACGTTATTAATACTATACGGGTTATTACAATTTGATTCTAATGGCAAACGGAAGCTTCTGGTACGTTAAATTTAAGTGAGTACTTTGGAAATGATCTATGATTGCATTATTGATTTTAGATCTCAGTTCGAAATCAAAGCGTAGCAATGTTGCACGTATTAAAAGATTCTGAGCCAACCTGGCTTAAATGATCTGTCAATGCGACAAACTCAACTACGTTAAGGGTTGAAATATGTGTATGTGTACTACCTATGGCAACTTGGAGCAAATAATACTCGATAAAGCGAAAGCTTGTGGTCAACTCTGAGGGAGGGCATTTTGACGAACAGAGGGTTCTTATAGAAAACAGAAAATTGAATTTAAAAATCGTTAGAGTAACAGGATTCGAAAGCCGGTTTTAGTTATTTGGTCGGAGTCAAGAATATCAGGGTACAAAAGCAAGTCTCGGTTTGTACAAAGTTACATTAACAGAATCGGTTTGAGAAAAAGTTAGCCGGGTACAAAAGCAAAATATTAATTAGGTAAACAGAGGTATCAGGTAAATGTAGGTAAACGGTTCTACCAGGACTAGGTCGTGGAAGAGAGAGTTTCTACCATAAACGGATCGCCGCAGAGAGATTTTCAGCGTTGACGGCGGCTTTTATTCTATGTTTCGTTTCGGTTGAATACTTTTTAGCAGAGGAAAGTCGCGCGTTTTGAAGCAGTGGAGATGGTCAGCAGCCAAGAGTCTAAAGCTCACGCGTAATTGATACAAATTTATATATGATTTTTAAAACAATTACGGCCACTTTTGCCGTTTCGTTACAGTATCTTATACCTACAACTGTTTTTAAACATTTTTAACTATAGAATTTAGCCGCTGTCACTCAGTTTTTTTAAAATTGCACACCTTACCAGCTTTTCACAAAATGACAATTTCAATTTAGTTTATGTCCACTTATCTCAATATATTGTTACTGTGTTGTTAATCTAGTGATAAGCAAAAGGGGATAAGTGCAGTTACACCTTTTGCCATGAAATAATTTTAATTATGCACATGTTACCATTGGAATATGTACACTTACACCGTTTTGTGAAAATCAAAGAAAAAGATATTTATATAAAAGTTTTTGCAAAAATAATTTTTGCGTTCTTCTTACTCTATTACTAAAAACTTATAATTTAATTAAAAAACGACAAATATAATTTACCTGTTTTAAATGCATACAATGTTAGTTACGTTTAAATTATTTACTAGTTTCATTTCTTTAATACATTAATTTTAAGTAAAAATTATTATAAACGCGCCAATTTAGTTATATCAACTATTTACAACATTTTTTTTGCACCCGGTATATTAAAGAAATTTATATATATATATATTTTTTTAAATTTTTTTAAATATACATTTACGCTTAGAAAATGCAAGTTGATTTAATATTTGTACAAATCTTCGAAGTTATGATTTCGTATTTCATTATTCTGTACGGTAATGATTTGAACCTGTACAGAAATGAAATTGATCAAACAAAATGCACAGTATTGCCTAATTGCTTATAAACATACTATGTGTAATTAGTATACTGTATAATCGGTAAGGAATAGTTAATAGAAAATTCAGCTTTACATTTTATAACAAAATATAAACAAACAGATACTCTTGCTCTGTACTTGAAACTAATACATTTTATTTGTAAGAAATGTTTTTTTTTCTTTTTGATAATTATTATTATTATTATTTAAATTTTATTTAGACAGTTAAATACAATTTTGTTGCAGTAATCTTTTTTGCTTTTCTAAAAGTAACAAGTGAGATTCAAACATCTACAACAGTTTTTTAATCAAAATCTATATTATTTCCGAGTAAAAAAATTTCTAAAATTTGTATATATATATGTTAGTAAACTGTAAGGTAATAAACAAAAATCACAACACTAAATACCACAATAAGTTTATAAAGCGCGTACGTGTTTCGATAGCTATGTTATCATAATCAGTTACAAGAATACTTTTTTTGTAGTATAAAACTTTAAGTCAATGAACTTGTAATAGATTTCTCTAAAAGAAACGAAATTTAATAATGATTTAATGTTTAGGAGTAAATTAAACCATAGGTTTTAAGACACAATTTGTATCAATGTACTTTCCGCGGCATGTGCTTGTTGGTGGATAACACAATGATTTAATTTTGCTTCAGATGCTTTTCTAACTTTTTTCATTTAAGTTTTTTATTAAATATAAATATTTTAAGTTTTACAAATATTTATTTTTGTGTTTAAATTATAAATTTATTAATCTATATAAAACTATGCAAATTACTAATTATTATGTTAACTTATATAATAACATTTTAAGATACATATTAATAATACTTTTTTTTAATTGTTAAGTTTTAATATACTGTAGAAATGTGATTCAAAGTTTACTACTTTGTCGTTATCACAAGATCTTTATTGCAGATTACTTATACATGCCATGCAGTTAATAGGGTCGTGTCCATAAAGTTTTAATGCCGTGAACATATTCTAATGAGATTGTAAAGTTACTAACTGCAATCAAATTAGTTTTTCTTCAAATATATTTTAATTGTGCTTACATAGTCTTGTTAAACCAAAAACTTGACAATAACATTTTTTTTTAAATTGCTACATGCAATGTACACTAATATTTATTTTTGCATTAGCAGATTTTAAAATAAACATGCTAAAAATGGTTCTATATTACTATAGACCACTAAAGCGTAACGTCATGATATATTAATATGGCTGCCTGGGGACTAACTAAGTACAGGGTTATATTAGATTTTTATTTTTATTTAAATTTTACACAATTCTATTAATTTCTACTTTTTCTTTAAATTTTGTTTCATGTTTAAATCACAATAAATAACCTTATTTAGATCTAAATAGGCTAATTAAGTCTATAAGAAACATTTTGTCTGAGATTTATATCATAAGTATAACATCTTGTTATATTATTCTTGTAAAGACAGAACTAATAAAATATTAATTTTTATTACTAATAACTAATTTTTCAATCTAATTGTTTTAATTTTGCTAATAGTATTTATGTAGCACAACGTTTTGTTTACTTTTTAATAACTCTTTTATAATAGAATTTAAAAAAATTATATAAAAAAATCTAATTATTTAAATTCATTTTCTTGTACTTATTTGTAATTTTTGAGTACTTATATCATCAAGAAGAACAAACTAATACTACACACATGACAATAAATTAAGCTTTTTTATTCACGAGAGACATAAACACTACTCAGGTTTTTTTTCTGGCGACGTTTTGTGCACTGAATGTGCACTTCTTCAGACCACTGCAATTTATTATAATAAATACTCAAAAACTAATAAAACAATTAAGTACATTGTACCCACTTACAGATGTTTATGTTTATCACTCTAAGGTTGTTGCTTATGTCGGCGACTTGTAGTAATTACTCAAAATTTCTATGTAAGTTCTACGTAAAGTTTTGTTTTACATTTGAAGAAATAAAATTGTTAGGTTTCACAATGAAGAGAATGTAAAAACAAAACATTTTATGCTCAGAATGCCCCAGTTGTAATGGCAAATGTGTTATATTGGAAACAGCCAGTTGCGTATTTTTATGTAGGTTGGCAATTTAAAGTAACATATTTGTTTCATGTTATAAAACATTATATTATAAAATTATTCGAGTCGAGTTTTCATGTAAATGCTCTTTGACCAGCACCAACTTTCAGATGCAGAAGTTTGGGAACACTTAACAGCAGAAGCAACAACAACCATTAAAGCAATTAACCGATTAGATAAACATTTTGATTCATCGAATTCTTTATGAAAAAACAATGGTAACAAATCTAAGAACGTTTTTAAAAGTTATGCTTTTCAACTTCACTAGATAAATGATATAATAACATTTATGGAAAACATGAAGATATTAGAATATGACAAATTCAATGCGACTTTAAAGTAAAAACTTAAAAATGTTTAAATAACAACCTTAAATTACATTTATGGCAGAAGTGGGGTTTTTAGGGTTTCAATATTTAAAGGCTGCTTTAATTGTACTTCTTTAAACCTCTTAGACAACAAAGAGGCAATTGCTTTAATGCTACTGCAATTCAATT
Organism: Aquatica leii; assembly: GCA_035610365.1. NCBI lineage: Eukaryota > Metazoa > Arthropoda > Insecta > Coleoptera > Lampyridae > Aquatica > Aquatica leii. Next base: position 110,114,490 of record CM069432.1, read on the forward strand.
TGAAAGAGCTTATAAAAAGCTTTTTTTGTCAAACGTATCTTTATACTGAGAGCATGAACTGTGAGGTAGATTTTGGTTAATTGCTTACTTATTTGTCAAATACTGATATAATTTACTTTCGTCAGAAGTTTCACAAGATCAATAACATTGCCTAATTATGAAGAAAAAGAAATATGCACAATGATATTTCTGATCTGGTTTAAATTTTTGGTAAAATAACACGATAACAAAACAACGAAAAAATAAGCAATACAAATGAATTGCAGTTTGACAACAATTTAAAGTGAGTTAACAAACTTCTTTGGACTAGTTTTGTATTATTATTATTTATTATTTCTATAACGATGTCTGCGCTGCGCAACGTTGTATTGCTAAGATAATATACTAAAAGCAAAGACAAAAATGACTTGAAAGTGCTTAGACTTTATGGAAAATTGAAGTAGTTTATTTAAAAACGCAAACTAAAAGTACACCTAGATATTAATGCTACAATTACTCGATAATAATAGATTTGTTTGGATGTTAAAAAAACGAAAACAAATCAAATTAATCTAAATTAAATTATCTAAACAAATGAGAATAAAAACATGTAACATACGTGGAGTCTCCCAATCAAAATAGATTCATTAACTAGCCTAGATTTAAGACTGTTAGAACAAAATTGATGAAGTTTAGATGTCTCTTGGTGTTTTAAACTTACAAAAAATTTTGTTACTACTGTTGATATTATAAAAAATTTTGCAATTTTACTACCAAAACATGATCAGCGACGCCGTCAGGCTTTTTTTAAATGGGTGGGCACAAATGAGCACAATATTTCTACGGTGGGCACAGTAATTTGCGTAAAAATATTTTCAAAAATAATTAATACAAAAACTGTTTTTTCTAATTAATATAAACGCAGTAAGCAAATTTCCCTTGGAACCTTCGCTGAACCGCTGTTTTGGCAATTTTAGTTTGTGTTTATTTGAAATTTGCTTTCAAAAATAAATGACATATTTTATGTTATTTAATACTACATATCAAAAAAATATTTTAACTACTTTTTCAATGTATTTTTTATTATTTTAACATTCATAGGTGTTTAACTTTTTTAATAGAAATTGAAAGAAACCCGTAAATACAGAACACATTATTTTTTGTTGACTAAAATTAGACAAATTACGTAAGAAGTAATTTTACGACGTTTTATATAATGTAATAAACTACGCATTTCATAACTGAAACAATTATTTAAGTAAATTAATTAGTATATACTAATTTTTGGTCTACAGTTTGAATTATTTTATTTTCATATCTACTGACATAAGTAAATCAATTTTTTAATTTGAAAAACTGGCTAAATTTATTTAACTTACTAATTATATCTTTCATTTTGTCTTTTATTTCTTAATAGTAAAAAATCTTAAAAATGTAGTATTTCTTCGTATTAAAAATTATATAAATTAACCGTAGTAATAAAGTATAAGTGGTTATCTATTGTTAGGTACCATTTTATCCCTCCTAAAAAGTAACGTTAAAGTTACTTGAACAAATAAAAATACTTTTAATTGTTTTTTTTAAATAAATAACATTAAATAAATTATTATCAAAGTTTATCATTTTATGTATAAATCATTCTGTATTTATTCTATAATAAATTAAGCTACAGCATTCTGATTATAGGAAAAGAAATTCAAATACAAACGACTTTTTTATAACGTTTTAACATTATTTTTATTGATCAACTAGGATTGTTTAAATTTTTAAATTTAATTAGCAAAAATTTAACAAAAATCATTTAATTTATTACTAATCGAGTTTTAGATTACTATCTATTAATAACGTTTTAATGGGTTAGCAAAAACTTTTTAAAGTAATTACTGTATTTATACAGTTTCCATATCAAAAATCTGTAGCATTAAAATTATCAATTTAACAAAGCTTAAATAAAATATTATAATTATCAGAAAATAAAAATAGTCAAAAAAATATACAATTTTATTGATTAAAAAGAATTCCAAAATTTTTTATGGATTCCTACAATTTGTATGAATTCTTAATTTTTAAAACAAAAAATTTGTATAACCTACAATTGTTTTGTTAAAATTACATTACAATTGATTTTAATCTGTCGCTAAAGTTATTTTTTTATTATTTTAAATTGTTTATGTTTTGACCTCGGTTTTGTAGATGTAAACGCCATTTTTAAATAAAATAAAAAATTGTTACTTATATTTGTGTTATTCAATTAAAAAAAATTATTGAAAAGTTTTTTTTAACCGTTAGAATTCAACCTAATTAGACACTCTGAAGCTCAGTACAAGTAATTTTTTTTAAATTTTTTGTAAAACCAGTTTTTGAACATCTAGCGATAGAAATCTAAAATATTTTAAATTGATTAAAAGATTAATTATTTTAATAAATATGTACTTAAAGTTTTTTTTATTAATAATGAAAAAGATTAACCACAAGCTTAGTATTTCCATTGATTATATACGTTTACAGATAGCCGGACGCATATTAGAATAGGGAACATTTCGATTTTTAAAAAATATTGTATATCCATTATATCATAACTGACGTTTATAGTGACGGAAATTAAAAGTAGATCCGTAATTAATTAACGAAGAAAAATATTATTAAAGTTGATGATTTTTGAATTAATTTGAGCTCAAAACGAAGCTTGTCGAAGTGAGTGTGATATCACTAGATTCTTCAAACACTATTATGTTAATGTGATAGACTGGCTTTATATTAAATTTTTTTATTTTGTTGTTATTTTATGTAGTTTTAGTGATTTTTTAGTGTAGATTTTGTGCTTGTAGCTGTTGTGAGTACGTGGTGTTGCTGATAACATAATTTTCTTCTGTAAAACCGTAGTAGTAGCAAAATAATTTCTATAAAATAACCTTAGTTTTCGCTTTAGTTGTACTAGTTGTAAAAAAGTACATATTGAACCTCTACAAATCCGATTACAGAGTCTGTGAGGATTATGTTGTTAGTACGAGAATTTTTTTTTAATAAATGCTGTACGAGATCTTGAAAATGTTTTTGGTGTTTAGAAAGAGTTTGTTTTGTACTGATAGTTTTGAGTATTTTTTCCGAGGATAATTTTTTTCTGAGGCATTTTCTCCTTTGCAAGTTTTACACTTTTTCTTGAGCTATATGTCTGGTACCCGATTGCAATAGTATAAAACTAATTTAAAATATTTTCATCTTTACAAATTAAATATTGTGCGTGTAATTACCAATCCCCCGCTCAGGTGGTTTAACAAATATTTTGTTTGTTTTTTTACTTAATTTTTATTGTTCTTAACTGTCATAAATTCTAATTTTTTGTTTTTGTATACCGTCTTTGCAAGTTTTTGCGCTCGGGTTTAAATTGCCACTTAGAGAAAAAAACATCCAATTTACACGGAAACTCGTTAAATAAATAACTATTTTTTATGTACACCACAACTGTGATAGCTATTTTTTTTCTTATAATCGATAACGGAGTATAACTTAAATAAACAGTAATCATTTTTGTAAGAACTTATTATTGCAATTTGTTATTCAACGTAAGATGAGAGGTATTTATTTCATTCAATGCGTTATCACAGTCATATATCACCTAAGTATGGCTTGCGCCTACCAAATGCGCGCGGAAGATCCTATCTAACATTTATACAGATGCACTAGAAAACTGTAAACCAATAGTTAAGAAGATGATATCAAAGTACCGACAAGTTTTAACTATTTTTTTAATAGTTTTTCTACCTATATCTAATTTAATTAGCATTTTCACAATTTTTGCGGTTTTATTAATTATGTTTTTAAGTCTATGCTTTGCAGAAATTTTATTTATGTTAAGTTTTTTTGGGTTGTCGTTTAGCTCATTGCTTTTAGGTGTTGAAGTACTGTTCGTGCAAAATCTTTATAAAAAGCAAGCAAAGGTATTCAGCCAGTCAATAGTAACTGCTTATATTCATATTTAAGTAAAATTATTTTCAAATATATCATTGTTGTGTTTAATGTAGTTAAATTTGTTTCTCACACCTACCAATAATAGCTTCTTGGTCTTGAATGACACTTTTCCTCAACTTACTTCTCGGGTATCTTGGTAAACTACAGTTTACCGTTTAAACCAACTCATAATTTACAATTTTTGGCGCAACTAAATATATTTTAAAAGTTTTGACTTAACCAAGTAAACTTTAGTAATTGTTTGATGAGTATTTTTTGTGATTTCCGAGTTTTAATTTTGTGTAAATAAGTTTTAATTCCGTGCTACTTGGTCTATTGCAGTGTTTAATAATAATAATTTTTTTCCACTACTAGTTGTATTATAAGGTTTAATTATTACGTATAATAGTAGTTTGTAAAATTGTATTATATTTACATTCTTTGATAATTTTATAACAGTATTAAAGAAATAAAGTTTACAAAACTGTCTACCAAACGCAAGGGATTTTATTTAATGCTAATTTAAGTTTTGAAATCGTTCAATTAATAAATTAATTTAATTTTAAAAATGTAAGTTATTTGAAGTTCCCGCTTAATTAAATGTAAATATTATTGAATTAAATATATTTTACATATAATCAATGTTTAAAATAATAATGTTTTTAAAACAATTTAAACAATTTTAGGAATAAAAACTTACGTTATCTGTTTATTTTTGTGTTTTAAATCACAATTAAGAATTACGTCAAAATTAATTCTATTAAACTAATAACAACTGTCAGAATTACTCACTTGATTTTTAATTTAAAATTTATATTGTTACGTTTTTATTACTTAAAAACTACTTTATTTAAAACGACTAAAAATTATGTTTACTTATTCTAGAAATATGTATACTTTTAAATTAACCGAACTAATTAAATCTAATAATAAAAAAACACTTACACTATAATTTATTTATAACCGTTGTATAACACTTAAGATAAGATAAGATAACGTCCTCGGATTTGTTTACACTATTTATCACATACACGATTATTCTCGATTTATTTATGTAGAAACACACGCGCTAACGATACGTATTTATTTCAACTTGATAATCTTCTTAATACAGCTGCATTCGCGTTTCGACAATAACTGACCTACGATCTGTCTCGTCGCTATATAAAGACATACGGAAATCCTTCTCGATCGTTCGTCACTTTTCGCTATAACTTCTAGAAAATAGATAACAGCATTCTAGAAGGCTCTTGCGTTTGCAAGTAATTTCTTGAACGTTTCACTGCCCCCTTCTTAGGACTGTTCTGTCCCAGAACAGGAGACTGGATGCGACACCGGTAAAAGGGATCGTGGCGATAGCGGCAGCTTCCTCCATTTCGGCAACTTCCTTGACCATAAAAGTAACAGTCAATGGACTTTTCCTGACCCAATACTCTCCTCGGTTGGTAACTACAGACCAACACTTGAATGCCTGTTCCTCGGAAGACGACCTCCAACATGTTTCGAACTGTCCTCCAATTCAGTTGGTCTAAGCCACAACCAAGCTTGGGTACTGCCAATTTCTTAACATGATGGAACTCCATTTGTCTCTTGAGACTCCATAATGTTCGCCACAGATCTTTGTATAATGGCTTGACACGTGAGTATTTCTTGGTGACCAGATAGAAAACGAAGCGTCCGTCACCACGTAGTCCTAAAACCTTTCCGACTGCCGGTTGCTGTCTTCGTAATTCATCTAGCTGCCCAAACTTCTTTTTAAACACGACTGCAACCCCTTTGGACATGTCAAGGTCCTCGCTCACGCAATGTGCGATGGCGTTTGTGTCTGGAACAGGTCTTGTTGTTCCTCGGTGGTAACTCCGAACCTAGCTTTTCCAGAACCTCCGTATAAGTTCATAAACTTTTCGAGCTCCATTTCTTCGATTGGATTCCTGGTTCTGCTACTTATTACTCTGGTTCGGACCTGAACTTGCGCATTGTGGTTATCGCCAGCAAACGGGGCTAGACGATCGACGTGGACCACTTTTGGCTTGCCTCTGGGCGGTTTTCGGATGCGGTATATAACGTCGTTAATACGCTGCACGACTTCATAGGGGCCCTCCCATTGCCTTTGCAGCTTCGGCGACAAACCACGTCTCCTTTGAGGGTTATACAACCAGACCGTATCGCCAGGTTGAAACCCAACATTTTGCGCCTTGACGTCATATCTTGTTTTCATCCTGTCGCTAGCAATTTGTGTGTTTTTACGAACCTCTTTATGTACTTCGTCTAGCCTCTTTGCCAGCTTGCTGACGTAATCTTCTCCAGCGACTTCCTCTTCCGGTCTTCGGCCAAATTGAAGGTCGCATGGCAATCGTATTTCACGACCGAGCATTACACAGGATGGTGTTTAGCCTGTGCTTTCGTGAACGGATGATCGGTATGCCATTAGGAAAAGGTGCAAGTACTGATCCCAGTCCCTTTGGTGTTCGGACACTACCTTGGCTAAGTACTTGCCCATTGTTCGATTCATCCGTTCAACCATGCCATCAGACTGAGGATGGAGAGGCGTTGTCCTAGTCTTTTTAATTCCTAACAGTCGGCAAACTTCTTGAAACAGCCCAGACTCAAAATTGCTGCCTTGATCGGAGTGTAATTCCAACGGAACTCCAAACCGGCAGAAAAACTCCTTTACTAATATGTCTGCGACTGTAGCTGCTTCCTGATTGGGTATGGCGTAAGCCTCCGTCCATTTCGTGAAATAATCCATCGCCACCAGGATGTATTTATTTCCCGAATCGGATTCTGGGAACGGCTCTGCGATGTCAATCGCTACTCTTTCCAAAGGGCTTCCTACGTTGTATTGTTTCATGGGTGCTTTGCGCTTTCTCGCTGGACCATTTCCTGAAGCGCAGACTATGCATTTACGGCACCATTTCATGACGTCCTCTTTGCAGTTCATCCAGTAGAATCGTTCTCGCACTTTACCCAACGTCTTCTTAATGCCAAAGTGTCCTCCTGATGTCCCATCGTGGAGATGCTTCAACACTTCGGTCACCCTGCTCTTCGGCACTACCAGCTGTAGTCTGTTTCCCGTGCCCTCGGCATTTTCTAGGGATCGCTTAAGAAGACCGTCTTCTACTATCAAGGAGTCCCACTGCGCCCAGTACGCTTTGATATTTCTGCCCAAAGCACTCACTTCTTCCCAGGTTGGTCGTCGGCCGCTTTCTTTCCAGTCGAGGAGTTGTCTTATTTCAGGATCGTCTTCTTGTTCGCGACGTAACTGCTCAGGTTCCCACTCATCATCAACCACGGCAGTTCTCTGGAGGCATTCGACTTTTTCTTCCAGTCGCGAACAATGGCTGCAGTCCGCCGGACATGGTCTTCTGGACAAGGCATCAGCGTTCCGATGACTGCTTCCGGCACGGTGTTCTGTGTCGTAGTCATACTCTTGCAGTCTCTCGATCCATCTTGCTACTTGTCCTTCTGGGTTACGGAACTGCAGTAGCCATTTTAAAGCGGCGTGGTCTGTTCTCAGTAAGAATTTTCGTCCATACAAATACTTGTAGAAATGTTCGATGGACTTAACGACGGCTAACAGCTCCCTCCTAGTCACGCAATAATTCCTTTCTGGCCTAGTCAAAACCTTGCTAAAGTACGCGATAACTTTTTCTTGTCCATCTTGAACCTGCGAAAGGACCGCGCCTATGGCCATATTGCTTGCGTCGGTATCCAAAACAAACTTTCCATCTTCTCGTGGATAACTCAAAATCGGAGAAGTGACTAGGGCCTGTTTTAGTTGATTAAAAGAATTTTCGCAGTCTTCATTCCATCTAAATTCTGCTTTTTCTTCGGTTAGTTTTGTCAATGGTTTGGCAATATTGGCAAATCCGGGGACAAATCTTCTATAATAAGTGCACAACCCAAGGAAACTTCGGACCTGATGTTTATCGATCGGTCTTGGCCATGCTTGCACTGCTCGGATTTTGTCTGGGTCAGCCCTTACTCCATCTCTAGATACGACGTGGCCAAGGTATTGGACTTCCTTCTTAAATACGTGGCACTTCTTTGGGCTCAGTTTGAGGTTAGCCCCACGTAATCTCTGGAACACTTCTTTCAAGTTGTTCAAGTGCTCTTCGAATGACCTTCCAACCACGATCACGTCGTCCAGGCAAACCAAGCACGTCTTCCAAGACAATCCGCGCAAGATGGTCTCCATCAAACGCTCGAACGTTGCAGGAGCGTTACACAGGCCGAAGGGCATTACAGTGAACTGCCACAAACCAGTTCCAATCGTAAAAGCTGTTTTTTCACGATCCTTCTAATTCTACCTGCCAGTATCCACTCTTTAAATCTAACGTAGAAAACCACTGGGATCCTGACAGGGTGTCTAGCGTATCGTCAATTCTGGGTAAAGGGTAGCTGTCCTTTTTGGTCACGTCGTTTAGCTGCCTGTAGTCTACGCAAAACCTCGTTGATCCATCCTTCTTCTTCACGAGTACCACTGGGGATGCCCATGGACTACTTGAAGGTTCAATCACGCCTTCTCTCTCCATATCCGTAATTATTTGTTCGGCTTCTTCTCTTTTCGCCAAAGGAAGTCTACGTGGATGTTGTCGTATCGGCCGAGCGTCTCCGGTATTAATTTTATGTTTCACCACGTTAGTTCTTCCTTTGGAGCCACTCTCCAGCGCGAACACATCTTGGTACTCTTGGATCAACACTTTAACTTTAGCCAGCTGGTCTTGGCTGAGGTTTTCGCATTTGGTGGTAAGAATGTCCAATAGATGTTGTGGGCACTTCTTCAGCGACGTATCTTCGTTCGACTTCACGCATCTCACAATTTGTGATACTGGCGTGCATTGGCCTACCACGGTCTTCTTTTTCAGCGTTACAGGATCTGAGTTGATGTTCAAGATCCTTACTGGCATCGTTTTCTTTACTCGTACTAAAGTTCTGCCAACGAGTAGTCTCTTTTCAACTAAGCCGCCCTCCATTGGTTCAATCGCGCGTATGTAGCCTTCCCGGAGACTTCCATCCAGGCGTGCCATCACCACACTTTCAGTCCTTGCAGGCAGAGTCACGTCTTCACTCAATAAGACTCGCACGGCTGCCTTCTCTGACGAATGAAAAGGAATTTCTTCATTGTCGATCTTCAGGACATCGTTCTTCATATCCAAATGGAACCCATACTTCTTTATCACGTCCATTCCCAGGATAACTTCTTCCGTGATGTCGGCTACCAGTACTTGATGGTCGAGTACTCCATTTCCCAAACCAATGGTTACTTTGACTTGTCCGTGAGTAGGTATTTCGTCGCCCGTCGCTGTTCGAAGTCGTACTGTTACTGGTGATGTCTTCTCGTTTTCCAATAAGATGTCAGGACGAATGATGGTCTTCGTCGCTCCCGTGTCAACCAGTAACTGGACGCTTCTCCCATTGATCTTTCCATCGAGATAAATGCTATGCAATTGCTCTCTAGGCGATGCCATTTGGATTGTAACTTCCGGAGTTTGACTAGATGAGATTACTTTTTGTTTCTTTCGCTCGCCTCGTTCCAAATTTTCGAGGGCTCTTCTAGTCCTCTTCTTAGGTTTGGTACGATGCCGTCGTACATGGCCTATTTCATCGCAGTTCAAAGCTGTCACTCCTCTATCCCGAAGTATTCGTCGCGCTATCTCCTCGATGCTTTCCAGTGTCTGCGCGGGTACTTCTGTAGCACAGCAGAGTCTATGACCATCTCGTTGCGATGCTTGTTTTGCTGCTTCAAACTCAAAAGCATGCACCAAAACGTCATCCAATGTCTTCGGTCGAGCTAACCGGAGAGTCTGCTGTGTTTCGCTGTCTCGGAGGCCATCTACGAAAGTTTGAATAGCTAACTGCTCCAGGAAGGTATCCGGTGCTGTAGGATACGCAAGCCGTGTTAATCTGGCGATGTCAGCTTCAAACTCTTGAAGACTTTCGGCAGCTTTTTGAACCCGACTTTTAATTTGAGCTTGATAGACTTGTTGAAGATGGGCATCTCCATATCTCATTTCTAATCGTGATATTAATAGTTCGTAATTTTCTTGCAGATGGTCCGGAACAGTTTGTAAAATTCCAAGCGCTTCTCCACGTAAGGACACTATTAAAGACGTCGCTTTCTGCTTGTTGCTCCAACCATTAGCAGTAGCTGCGGCTTCAAACTGCTTGTAGTAGGTTGACCATGGAACTTTACCATCAAAATTCGGTGGTACAACTTCAATATCTTAAATTTTAAATTTGGTTTAGAAACAGGTAGAAAAGTTTTAATAATACTAGCAATGGAAAAAATTGTATATATACCACGGTTGAGAGGTTCATTATAACCTGCGCGATTTATATCTCTCGACGCTTCGCGTCTTGCGATATAATCTATCGCTTAGGTTATAATCATATACTTCTCAACCTTGATGTATAATATAGTATTACTAATTATTACCTTTAATTATTGTTTTAAATTAGTTGTAATGTACATGTTTTGTTGAAAATAACAATACAAGTGATGAATTTAAATGGTTAAATACTAGTTTAATGCTTATGTATGGCTTATTCTATTTGATTCCAAATTCCAAACATAAAAAAATGATTAATACAAAATATTGTTTTACTATAACCGATTCCCCAATTATTGGTTTTTTTTAATTTTAGATAATTCTTATTATTTGGCCAAAGTACAAGAACAAAATATAACTTCGTAATGTTTAACGTACTACGGAATTTAAAGCTAATTGTTAGGCGTCAAACATTTTAATGTTAGCTATTACCATTGTTTTAATGGTATAACCATTATGTATAAATATTATAGTAAGCTCGTCCATATAAATAATATAAATTTTTTACTTCTAATTTTGGATACAAAAAGACCGTAGCGCATCTATTGGTTGCATTCAAAATGCTAATTTTATGATACAAACAGCAGATGTTAATTAAGCAATCCAACGATATGTAAAAATATTTTCAATACGGCGTCGTGCGGCAAACAAACTGTGTTTACGAATCTATTTCATTGAGAAATGCACTCATTTTTCGTGTTTATTTATTTTTTTGTACGTGTGGATTGTTTGCTTATATTAGTAAAGAAAAAATGGAAATAACACAGAACAAATCGTACTTAGGTACTTATCAACTTATATTTTTTACATAATACTGACACGATCAACTGAATAAATATAATATTTATATAATTTTTTTATATGATTAGTAAGTTTTACAAAATATTTAAGTTTTGTTTAAATAACTTTTCTTTATTAATAGTTTTAAATACGCGTTATTAATAGTAAAATTTCTGTTAGAAATACGTTGAAAATGCGGCAAAAAATAGATAAACTGCGAGTAGATTGAATTCGTTTTCAAAAGTTCTTTAGCTTCTAAAACACGCTAGTCGTACTAAACTTTTTCCAACACTTTTAGGATATTGTTATAAATCATTTTTATTATGACAGATGTGACGTCTTTATTTGACAATGTAATTTAATTGACAAGAATACAATCAGTTTATGATCATGATTACTATATTTAAAAATGTTTCTAATCAAACAAAAATTTGTTTCGAGTCACAAACACAGTAAAAAAAGTTAAAGTGAAAAAAGAAATAAAACGCAGGTATATATGTACCTTATACATTTTTCCAACTACTATTTAAAGATTTCAATAGGAGCTGAGACTAATAATAATAATAATACTTATTAGTGTTTTTGTACAAATGTACTTACACACGTCAAACATTTCAAAAATTGTTTAAATTGTGTCTATAACATATAAAAATCTATATAGTCATTTGTAGGTAACATTAAAATGTACAATCACAGTTTAAAATTTGCAGTACAAGTATAAAATTTATTAAAATTTTAAAATGCATTATCTATTAAGGTAAGGATCTAATGTTATCTGGCAATTAATTAAAAAACAGTTGAGATTGAAGTTTATGACCTTTTTGGGTTTTGCTCAATCTACAATAATCAAGCCTGATATTATGTTTAAGTTTAGTTTCATAGTAATGATAACTAGATTGTTTTAAAAATTGGGATAAGTGGTTTTTTGCGAAACATAAGCTTTTAAAAATATATAGAGAAAGAAACGTCAATATTTTAAGAGTCTTAAATGTGTCTCGACAATCTCCTCTGTAACCTAATCCAGCTATTATACGAATGGCTTTACGTTGTAAGCGAAACATTGTATGGCCGTGGGTTGATTGTTCCCAAGACAAAATGGCGTAAGACAAATTGCAATGATACGAAGCATAATAAGCTGTTTTAATTATATTTTTTGATGTGCAGTTGGCTAGTCTTCTTAATAAAAAGATAGAACAGTTTAATTTTAAATATAATTGATCACAATGTATTCTAAAATTAAGCTTAGTGTCTATACAGCAGCCAAAAAACTTGGTAAAAGATACATCATTTATTTCAATTGTAGAAAGTAGAGTTAAAATTAAATTTACTGTTATTTCTGTATTTAGCGTAAGCTTATTTTACTTGGCCCAATCTTTTATAAGGCCTGTTGCTTTTTTTGACTTGCGTGATGTAATATCCATATTGCATCAGCATATAAAATACTAAATATATCTTGGTCAAGTTTAGAAGGTAAATTGTTTATATAAATCAGAAACAATAATGGCCTAAGTATTGATCCTTGAGGCACTCTAGTATACACAGGTAGTTTTTCTGAAATTTTAATATAATAAAATAAAAAAATAAATAAATAATAAAACATATTAAAATCTAAATCCATTTTCAAGATAGGATTTTATTAAAGTTATACTTGACTGATCAAAATTATATACAACTTAACTTCATTAGAAAATATCGTGTGATACACGGTCAAACGCTTTAGTGAAATCGATGAAAGTTGCAATTGAATACATGTCCTTCTCAAAACAATCTAAAATTTTTGAAACAAATAGAGTTATAGCATCACTTGTGTTTTTATTTTTACGAAAACCAAATTGATTTTGATCAAATAAATTGTTTTATTCAAAATAATTTCTAATTTGACAATCCAGGACTATATCGGTAATTATTTAGATCTTTTATGTCTCCTTTCTTATGAAGAGGCACAATAAGTGAGAATTTTAACGGATCCAAAAATACTCCTCTTCTAATTGATGAATTTATTAAAACTGTTAACGAGCTAGCTAGAAAACTTATAATATGTTTAAAATTTTTCTACTCATTCCATAAATGTCGTAAGAGTTGCTGCTTTTGAGTGAATGCAATATATCTCTACTTCAGAGACGGCATAAAATTTAAAACTAACGTTATTATTATAAAACGTCTGTATAAAAATTATCTATAAAAATTTAAAGGTCTATTGCAGCGGTAATATGTGCGGTATATTTAGAATCTCAGATGTCTATTTAATAAAATTTAACAGTCGATATAAACCAGTAAAGTAAAATAATAATAATTGACGTTTAAATACAACAAATTTGTATAAAAATATTTAAGGGTATCTATAAATATGATCTTGAACTACGATTGTTTTTATATAATGGATAAGTTTTTAAAAAGTTAAAAATAAGAAATAATATGTAACTTACGCTTCGAAAACTATAAACAATATAAAAAATCCATGCTTTATTTTACTATTATTACACTCTTTTAAGTACAGTAAAAACTGTAACTTTATCAGTGACAAGTAACAAGCATCCACAGTCACAAGAATCAAAGTTGACAATACAATAACAAAAATGTTTGCAGTCACCAAGCAACTAAGCACAAATAACTAGAGAAACAAATTTAGTTATGATAAAACGAAAGCTAAGAAAAGCAGATAAACTTTTTGTTTTAGAAAATTTTTCGCTTTGTTAAATATGTAACTTTACAAATCTGAGGCTAAACGCCATCTAGTAGGAATGGAGCTACGTACGAGTTAATCCACATGTAGAAAACTATGAAGTTGTTAGTTAGATAGTAAATATTACAACCGCGAATTTTAAAAAATGTATTTGAATTGTACGCGGCATATTTCTAACTGTATTACGCAAGTGCAAAAATTGGTTATTGTATTATTCAATTTAACACCCGAATGAAATAAAACTATGGCAATTTGTTTCATATAGTTGTGGAAACTGCATTAAAGTATTCCAGTGCTGAGGAGTCCAAATAGGACAAAACAGCTGTCCACTGGTCTCTAAGATGGTTTCTGCAATTATATAAACAAATTTTTGCACTTGCGTAGTACAGTTAGAAATATGCCGCGTACAATTCAAATACATTTTTTGAAATTTGCGGTTGTAATATTTACTATCTGTGCAGTAGAAAAATAATATCACAACAAAAAAGAAAATGGACTGTAATTGAAACTTTTATGGTGGTACAAAAAATACTTTTTATATCAACTCTTCTTAACAATACGTGATTTACATCTCTCTTAATTCACACACACCCATTTTCCCCCTCTCGCCCAATCCCTTCCTACATGACGGATAGGATTTAACAAAGCAGCGAATATAAACCTATAAATTGCTTAACCCGCCCGCCCTGAGACCACTAGGACCTCAGAAAAACTTAAAACTTATGAAGGCACTAACACAATAGAATTGTTCAGCAGCACTACTCCCACGACGGTAGCGGATAAACCTTCACCGTTGGTCGCTTACAAGTAGCACCGGATGACAAGCGCAGCGTAACCACACGAATACGGCCGTCGCTTCCTGGATGGAGGTCTTCTATTCTGGCAAGCGGCGATCGACAAGGAGGCGAATTTGACTCGTTGACCAGGACGAGACGACCCTTTTGAACATCATTGACATTTCTTGACTCACGTGACCATTTTCGACGGGTTTGATATTCAGGTAGAACTTCTCGTTTAAAAAGATTCCAAAAATGATACACAATTTTTTGGCGTTGCTGGCAGTGATCCAAACGATTTTCGGGCAGGTGAGAAACTTCTGTATCGGGTATTGGTTCGTAAGAACTGCCAGTCAGAAGGTGAAAGGGAGTTAGGATCCGGAAATCGTTAGGATCGGATGAAATTGGAGCCAAAGGTCTTGAATTTAAAATTCCTTCAATTTGCGTTAAAACGGTCAAAAGACCTTCAAAATTAAGTTTTCTATCACGTAAAACGCGAACCAGATGGAACTTAACTGAACGCACGCCAGCCTCCCAAATACCACCAAAATGAGGAGCACTAGGCGGAATAAAGTGCCAGGAGACACCATAATTCACAAGGTAGTTCAGAATGTCGGACTGTGTACATTCCGTACTGAAGAATCGGTAAAGAACGCGTAGCTCGTCTGCTGCGGCAGTAAAATTTGTAGCGTTATCGCTATAGATATTAAGAGGTTGCCCGCGTCGAGACATAAATCTCTTTAATACCTCTAAGAACGCGGCAGAAGATAAACTAGTCAACAATTCTAAATGTATCGCTCCCGAAGTTAAGCAAACAAAGACAGCGATATAAGCCTTTACAATTCGCGGGTTTCTTGTGTAGCGATCTTTAATTAAAATAGGTCCAGCGAAATCTAACCCACAATTCGTAAAACAACGTTGGAAAAGTGCAAAACGGCAAGAAGGCAGATCGCCCATAAGGGGTTGCACCGCAGTAGGTTTTGCCTTGAAGCACTGTATGCATTGGTGAATCACTTTCTTGCATAGCTGCCGTAAGGAAATTATCCAAAATCTTTCTCTCACAACAGCAAGCAACTGGCGTGGCCCGCAATGCAAATATTTAGTATGAAAATGCAATACAATTAATTCAGAAAATCTATGATTTTTTGGAAGAAGGATAGGATGCATTTGGTCGTAATTCAAATTAGAATGTCGGATACGACCGCCAACGCGTAATAAATGCTGTTTATCTATAAATAATTTTAGAGATACCATAAGAGTTCCTTTAGCCTCCTGCCGGTGCAGAGCCACAAGCTCATTAGGAAAGGCAACACTTTGAACGTGTAATGCTAGTAAATTTATAGCATTCCTTAACTCTGAAGAGCTTAAAGGACCTTTAAGACGCTCAGTTTTGAATGTTTGACAATTTTTAATAAACCGGTACACATAAGCAAGACTCCGTTGTAGTTTGGAAAATGAAGACATTATATTTATTAAATAGTCGATTGCGTGATAGTCAGGAACAATCACTAACATAGAATTTATCGATTTGGCTTCCGGTAACTCTGAACGACATATATAGTGGTCAGCGTCTGCCAATGTCAAAAGCGAAAGAGAATTTAGGAATTTAGGGCCATGAAACCACATACCATCATGCAATAACCTATCAAAATCACAACCCCTTGACACTAAGTCGGCCGGGTTGTTATCACTGGATACATGCTTCCAAGTATTAATATTGGTTAGCTCTTGTATTCGTGCAATACGGTTAGCGACAAAAGTTTGAAACATATATGGAGCAGATCTAATCCACCCCAACACTATTCGAGAATCTGTCCAAAAGATACACTTAGAAAAAGAAAACAAAGATAACTTTGAAATTTTGTTGGCTATCTCGGCAGATAAAACGGCTGCTGCCAACTCTAACCGGGGTAAAGACAAAATTTTTAACGGCGCTACACGACTCTTAGCACATGGCAGATGAGACTCAACGTGATCCGAAAAGATTGCTCTAATATACAAGCACGAACCATAAGCGACACTACTAGCATCGCTAAAACAGTGGAGTTCCACAGACTGAGCCTCAGCAAATACAATGTATCAAGGCACTCGAAGGGTAGGTGCCTGCGATACGCCATCCGCAAACATTTTCCACTTAGTCTGCAGTTTTAATGGGATTGTCTCATCCCAAGACAGCCGAAGTTTCCAAATTTCCTGAATTAACAGTTTGCCCAATATAAGAATGGGCGCAATAAAACACAAAGGGTCAAATAATTTAGATAGAGCGGAAAGAATTTGTCTCTTTGAAATAGTAGCAGTATTTCCTTGAGACGACCAACTGAATAGAAATTTATCTTCCAAAGGATTCCAAGAAACGCCCAAAGCCTTCGGCTGCGTACCCTGAAAAGTGAACTCTGTGGCTGCCGGCTTCTCATTTGCCAACACTGAAATTTTATTAGAAGAAAACTTTCTTAAAGGAATGCCATAAGCCCCTAGCACCTTTTTAATATTACTACGTAACTGTATAGCTTCTTCTATAGAATTAGCTCTAGAAATGAAATCATCCATGTAAAATTCGGATTTTAATTTGAAAGCGATGTCAGGTAAAGACGACGAACATTCGTCCGCTATCAAATGCAAGCTGCGTACTGCTAAAAATGATGAAATTCTCAGCCCATATGTTACAGTGGATAATTGTAACATTTTAATATTCTCGGACGGATCAAAACACCACAAAATGCATTGATATTTGCGTTGTTGCGGTGTTAACCACAATTGACGGTACATTTTTGTGCAATCTGCTGTTAGAGCAACAGCATATTTACGAAAGTTCAGTAAAATAGAAAACAGATCCCTTTTCAATACTGGACCATTGTATTGACAATCGTTGAGTGACAACCCAAAAGACGTTGTTGCACTGCCATCAAAAACCACTCTTAACTTGGTTGTACTAGAATCAAGTTTTATGACTTCATGATGAGGCAAGAAATTTAATGTTGAGAAATTTCGATCTGTAATCTCAGTTAGATGATTCAAGTCGAAATATTCTTGAATAAAACTGGAATACTCTTGTTTCCGTTCAGGAAATCGATTTAAACGTTTCTCGAGAGAGAGAAAACGCTTCAGAGCCATATTCTAAGACTCTCCAAGCGAATCTATAGAATCATTAAAAGGAATAGCTACGACAAGCTTATTGTCCTCTGCTCTGTAAACGTTCTCATCGAAATGTTTCATACAAAATTGTCCATCAAGAGAAGGTAAGGAATTATTGTTGGGCTCAGGAATGACAGCTGGATGACCGCTTGTCCTCATAACGTGGATACAACGTGCCAGTCACTATATACCCTAACTTAGTTTTTTGTAAGGTTGGCATTTTCCTTCCCAATGATAACTGACCTATACACAACAAATCGTAGAACTGATCGGCCCCTATGAGCAAATCGATATCTGAAGAAACGTTAAAATTAGAATCTGCCAACGCTATATTAGCCGGAATTTGAAAATAAGAAATATCAAAAGTTACAGATGGAACAGGGGTAGCGATTTTGTCCATCACCAAACAATTAAGGTTCAAGCGAAATCTAGTCGCGCGAGAATGTACGCAGACTTCTACATACTGAAAAATGGTAGTAGTTTGTCCACTAATACCGCTAAGAGAAAAATTGATTGGCTTTGAAGACAACCCTAATTTTTTTTACCAATCCACTTGTAATTATGAAATGCATTGAGCCATTATCCTCGAACGCAAATTGGAACGCCTCTGGCATTACGAATATTAACTTCTGCAGTAGATAACAATACAACAGAATTGGAAACCATTGTGGCACATGCCACGGATGTAGAAGCACTTGCTTCCTGAAAAGTTGCTGCTTGTGCGTTTAATCTCGATCGCGTATTGCCCGATGAATCATCAACACGTGCATCTTCCCCAGCAATATGCAATAAGCTGTGATGACCTTTTTTGCAATGCAGACACAAAAACTTAGATTTGCACGATTGCGACAAAGAATGTCCCAAACAACAATGACAAACCTTTAACTCCCTTGCCTTTTGAATGCGATCATTTACACTTAAGGCGAGAAATTTAGAACACCTCATTAGAGTATGGTTTTCCTTACACCAGAAACATTTAAATATTTTTTCAGAAGTGCTTACTAAAGCATGCTTACGAATTGGCTTAGAAACCTGGTTGCTAACTTTATTGCTGTCATCTCGCTTAGTATTTACCAAAATAGAAACCCGATCCTGTAAGAACTTAGTCACCATCGTAATGGTAGGAACCTCATTCAAACTAATTTGCCTTAGTTTCTCCTGTGCCTCAGCATTAAGCTTTATTTCAATTATATGATGGAACAGAGCGTCAGCTAGACACTCCTTCTCGATGCCTAATAACTTCAAGCAAGACAAATGTTTATTTAACTCGTCAACAAAACTTTGCAAAGCGACGGAAGAACCCTTAGGTATAGGATTTAAGTTAAATAAACTAAAAATATGCGACTGTATTATTAATTTTGGTTTGTGAAACCGTTCATCTAGCAGTTCCCAAGCTACTAGATAATTTTCATTAGCAACAGGAAGACCAGAAAGAGCATTTGAAGCTTTATTTTTTAATGCTGCCTTCAAGTACAATAGCTTTTGTACATTGTCTACATCGGCGGTATCTATGATTGATCGAAAATTAGCTTTAAACGAGATATACTCATTTAATTTGCCATTGAAATGAGGTACTTGCAAAGTTGGCAAGGTCTTGTAAGAAGTGGAAGTGGAAGCATTTTGACTACTAACGTTCGAAATTTGATTCTCTGCAGCCAATTTGCTATTGGCCTGAACTTGTAAAGTAAACGCCTGATCAAAAAACTCATCAGCCGTTGGACAATCTTCTGGTATAAACTCTAACATCTGAAGCTCGTTGTAAGCTTCAGTGTAATTGTCAACTAAAGTGTCTACCTTCTCTAATTTCAATTTAGCTTTGAAATCACCGTCACTTGATGTAACCGCTACGGTGGAACCATATGTTTGAAACCTGTGTTGAATGGTAGCAAGTTTTTGCTGTAATAATTTAACTTGATTATTTGTGGTAGTTTTACTCATTTTGAAGAATTTATAATTACCCTTAAATAGCCAATGCCAATATTACGGTAAACAAAAAAGACACAATGGAATTGCGAAAAATGCAAAAATAACCTTGAATTAATAATTTGTAGACCAAAATTGCATTACGCATTACAAAAATTTGTTTACGTTGATAACGTTTGGCGCGAAAAGAATCGAGTTGGCGCTTATCGCAGTACGAATGCGATACATTCGCCCACCTGCAAGGGCAAGCGTACAATCGTCCAGTCAAGTTAAGCTGACTAAAAACTAACCGTACGAAATACTACGTACTAATTTCAATATTCCACTGGTTTACTACACTACGCCAACTTACGTATAACAATTTTAATTGTTAAATAAGTATTGAAGGAACATTAAACTACAATTTTTGTTACGGAAAATATAGGAAATTTACCTGGAATAACGGAATTGAACTGGACTCCACGTGGGTCTTCTGAACCAAAAAAAACGTAGAAATTTTTTGAAATCTTCAACATAATACGTTGAAATCCTGCTCGATCGGACCAAATTATGTACAGTAGAAAAATAATATCACAACAAAAAAGAAAATGGACTGTAATTGAAACTTTTATGCTGGTACAAAAAATACTTTTTATATCAACTCTTCTTAACAATACGTGATTTACATCTCTCTTAATCCACACACACACATTTTCCCCCTCTCGCCCAATCCCTTCCTACATCACGGATAGGATTTAAAAAAGCAGCGAATATAAACTTATAAATTGCTTAACACTATCTAACAAACAACTTCATAGTTTCCTACATGTGGATTAACTCGTACGTAACTCCGTTCCTACTAGATGGCGTTTAGCCTCAGATTTATAATTCAATATAACACCCGAATGGGATAAAACTATGGCAACTTGTTTTATATAGTTGTGGAAACTGCATTAGGAATCCAAATAAGACGAAACAGCTGCCCACTGGTCTCTAAGATGGTTTCTGCAATTATATAAACAAATTTATGCACTTGCGTAGTACAGTTAGAAATATTATGTCGCCTACAATTTAAATACATTTTTTGAAATTTGCGGTTGTAATATTTACTATCTAACTAACAATTTCATAGTTTCCTACAAGTATATATAATGCTCCTAAAAGAATAGAGTTGCATGGATTCTCAGATTTTTCCCAAATAGCGTATCGTACATGTGTACACTTACGAAGCATTGCAATTGACAACAATGTTTCTGTTCGTTTAATAACGTTGAAATCCAGAGTTACCCCTTTAAAGCTTCAAACCATTGCTTGTCTTGAACTATGCAGTGCAGTATTGTTAGCCAAACTAGTTCAAACAATTCAACTTTCATTACGTTTAAAAATTGAGGCAATTTGTTTTATAAACAGACTCTACTATCGTGCTAGATTGGATACACACGTTAACTCATACTTTGAAAACATTTGTAGCTAATCAAGTGCAAATCATTTTAGATAATTCGTACTTGCATGATTCGCAACATATTCCCTCTAAAGATAACCCAGCAGATGTCATATCTCCGATTAATTTAAAATCTTGCTCGCTTTAGTGACAAAGTCCTTATTAGTTACATATCTCTTCTGATTGGTATCATAAAACCCATCAGTTTACCGGTGACATTATTGAACTGAAACCAATCAAAACTATTCTTACTGTTATCAATTCACTTCCAATTATTTTAATTGAAAAACTTTTATCATTTGAGGCTAAAGCGCGCAGTGGCTTATGCTCTTCAGTTTATAAAAAATTGCAAATTATCTACCAAAAATCGAACATTCGGTGCACTATTGTCTCCCGAATTAAAGGCCGCATTTATATGCTTACTAAAACATATTCAAAAAATAGAATTTGCTATCTCTTACAGGTGATAGCAAGATAGCTACCTTGAATCCATTTGTTGATACTGAAAGCTTACTTCGTGTTGAAAGTGAATTTATAATACAGTCAAAAACACCACATACTGCTTCCTTCTCATCATCACTTTACTAGAATATTATTTCGGTATGAACATCTAAAATTACATCATTTTGCTTTTCAGTAACTATTGTATATCGTTAGAGAAAGATTCTGCCCTATTTCGGGCAAAAATACAGCTAAACAAACAGTTCGCAATTGCATAGGATGTTACAAAGTAAATTCAAAACCATTTTCACCTCTAATGGGTAACCTGCTTAAGGAACGACTTACACTTACTTTCCCTTTTTATGTTTCTGGCGTTGATTATGCTGGTCCTTTTATTATATAGGACAAAAATAATCCTGACGCCAAATTTTCTAAGTACTATCTTTCATTGTTTGTTTGTTTTGTTACAAAAGCTGTGCACTTTGAACTGGTGACAGATTTAACCACCGATGCTTTTATAGCATCTTTGCAACAATTAATCGCACGTCGCCGTCGTCGAAAGCCGTTAGAATTGCACTCTGACAACGCAACCAATTTTGAAGGTACCAAACATAATTTGCACGAGCTTTATAGTTTTATGAAAAATAATTTTAATATCATTTATGACTTTTTCAGCAATAATGGAATCTTTTGGAAGTTTATACCATTTCGTTGTCCTCCCTTTGGTGTGATCTGGAAAGCAAGTGTAAAAAAAAACAAAATTTCATGTAATAGGGTTTTTAGGGTGTGTTCGTTTAACATAGGAGAATCATTGAGTCCAATATCCTCTGATTCAAACGACATACAACCTTTACTTTACTTCACTTCCTAATAGGTCGCACGTTGACTTCCATTGCCGAACCAGGTTGGTTCATTTTCCAGAAAACAGATTAAATCGCTACGAATATGTTCAACGTCTTCGCTTAAACTTTTGGAGTAGATGTCACAAGGAATATCTGTGGCATCTTCAAAATCGTCCTAAAAAAATAAATAACGCAACAGAAGCTGAAGAAGGTGCTTTAGTTTTGGTTATGGACGGCAATTTACCACCCTTATGTTGGAAAATTGTCAGAATCTTCAGCATCTACAAGGGCGGCGATAAGCAAGGACGTGTAGCTTCCGTAAAGGTTGTAAATGGAGTGTGTAAAAAAACTTTGTAATTTATCAATTATTTAACAAAGTTATGAATACTAGTATTTATTAGAATAATATTCGATTATTTAATTTTGCTGATATTTGAGTTCGCCATGTTACTTTATGTTACTGTTGTTAAGTTTACGCTTTGAACTTAACTTTAATGCGCTTATCCCATCATACGTTTACTTTTTCTATTATTTTAATTTGTTCATTTCATAATTTGAAATGAAATAAACATCTATTACCTATATTTAGAATTAAAATGCACTTAATTTTTTAATCATAAATTGTATTTTGAACTACTATTTTAGGGTTTGAAGCTCTTAGACTTTAAGGTGGGGTACATGTTTAGTTTATTTTTGTGATAATACATTTAAGTTTATGCGCCTGTAGTTGCTCCACCAACATTGCGCGACTTAGAAGCTTGCGCCAATTTTGAAAGGTGATTTTCTCAGAAGGGAGGGTTTGAAGTTTAAGTTAAATCTAAGAGTTAAACAGATATGTAACAAACCATGTTAGAATCAACGTTAAAAAATGTATCCAAGTCTATAAAATATAGTCCACAAAATACATAGAAATATGCTTATAAGTCAACACAGGCATATATATAAGACGTATATAATGTTAAATCTACAAAAATAAAGTGATATTAAAGTATAATGTAGTATTTTTGTGATAACAGCCTTTACACAAAATTAGATTCTATTGTTTAAAGACCTATTCGAAATAAACCGTAGTAGTATTAAATTGAAAATCACTATAACTTTGTTAAAGTACAAAAACACACTTTCATTTTATAAAATCTAGAAGAACGAATAAAGAGAAAGATTGTATTTTAACGACGAATTACTTTAAAATGTTTTATAGGAAAAGACTTTAACCCGGGTACGCCAATCTACGATTATTGCTTTAACCCTGCTATTCTCTTGAAACTTAGTGGATGCTAGAAACATTTAGGTCAAAATGAAATATAGTTTATGTTTCATTTTTTTCTACGTAATTGTAGTGAAGACTTTATTTATATCTCGTAAATAGTAAGTTCCTAAAAATGTTTTCTCTAGGTTGAAAACTCTTCATATTTATTTTACGTGGATCTTTAATTACTATTAATGCGTATTTCGTATTTGCAAATACATAATATATTTCGTTGCTTTTAATTTAATTTCTAATATTAATTCAACAAGATTTAACATTATTCTACAAGTAGGTACAACTAAGATCTTCTACACAAAATATATTTTTCTACGACTGTTAAGCAGTGTTGTAAATAGATAATTTTTTAATTATATAGATATAGTTAATTTTTTTTAAATTATTTAGTATTAGATCATAGATAAACTACTCAAACTTTATATAGATAACAGATAATAGATGAAATAATCTAGGTAGTAATAACGATAGATGGAGTTTATTTGAAGAACTACTATGGAAATTACTGAAAGAAAACATAAATATTGTAATGTAATAGCGAAGACTTTTACGGCCGGAATCTATACCAAGATAAAAATGTCTTCCGGGTTTGGACCGTGTCATTGTTGTTGTAACCGAAATTGCCAACGTTTTGCCCACTTTCGTAAGGGGCTTCATCAGGGCGTGAGATAAATCGCAAAACTCAAACAAGTAATCAAAATCTAACTAAGAACTTCTCAAAAGTTAGGTTATCCACTTGTGAAGCAAACCATAATCTAAACTCTGAAAAGGTAAGAAAGAAAACGATAACTTGAAAAAGCAAACGAAAATCTAACAAAGAACCACTACCGAGTTAGGTAATCAACATGTGAACCAAGCCAGATTCCAAACTCCGTAGAAGTGACTTAAGAAGAAATAGTCTCTGTATTTAAAAGAAAAAGATCGTTACGGATGATTAAGCTCGACCCTGATTGGGTTATGGTTACTAGGGGGCGTGTTTTTGATAAATTAATAATGACCGGGAACCAAAGAGGGATAGCTCGAAACCATGATTTCCTGTTGAAAAAGAATGGAGATTTTGCAATCAACAAAACATTATCGAAATCTATCTTGTGACCTGTAGTAAAATGATGTTCAGCAACCGCAGACTTGGAAATATACCTTTTTCTCATACAACGATCATGTTCTGAAATGCGAGTAATGACGGAACGACAGGTTTCACCAATGTAAACTAAACCACATGAACAAAGAATTTGGTATACACCTTGAGATGAAAGTGTAGGAAATTTGTCTTTGGGAGAAGAAAGAATCTGAGAGATTTTGCTTGTTGAGTTGAATACAAGTTTAATACCATTCTTACGTAAAAGTTTCCCTACTTGATCTGTAACCTTGTGAATGTAGGGTAAAAAGGCCAACTTCGGGTTGGATTCGGGAGTAGAAATGTCCTTAGGTAATCGAGTACGTGGATGTAGACGACGATTAATAACTCTATGAATATCTCGCTTTATATAACCATTGTTCACTAAGGTTCTAGTAAGATGAGGGAGTTCTGAGTCTAGATTCTCAAGTTGGCAAATAGAAAAGGCACGATGGACCAACGATTTAATAACAGAACGTTTCTGTGCAGGATGATAATGAGACGAAGCATGAAGGTATCTGTCCGTATGGGTGGGTTTGCGGTAAACAGAATGGCCCAGAAGTTCGTCGGGCTTACGAGTTACAAGAACGTCAAGAAATGGAAGAGAACCATTACTTTCAATTTCCATAGTAAATTTGATATCTAAGTGTTGATTATTAAGATGATCAAGAAACTTAGACAATTCAAGATGACAATGAGACCAAACAATAAACGTGTCGTCCACATACCGAAACCATACTTTAGGTTTTAATATTGATGATTCCAAAGCAACCGTTTCAAAGAATTCCATAAAAATGTTAGTTACAACAGGTGATAGAGGAGAACCCATAGCAGCACCAGAAACCTGTTCGTAAAACTTGTTATCAAATTGGAAGTAAGTGGATGATAGATACTTATCAATAAGAGGAACCAAACTCAAGTCCTTGCCATGTTGAGACAGAATCTCTTTGATAATAATAAGCGAATCCTTAATAGAAACTTTAGTAAAAAGTGAAGTAACATCAAATCTCACGAAAAGATCTTGGGGTTCAAGTTTTATAGTTTCTAGACGTTGAATAAAGTGCTGAGAGTTGGGTATGTGAGAAGAGGTTTTACCTGTAAATTCGCAAAGAATGTTGGACAAGAACTTGGCTAGCTTGTAGGTAGGAGATTGGATAGTACTGACGATAGGTCGAAAAGGAATACCTTGTTTGTGAATTTTAGGAAGTTCGTATAGACGAGGTGGTTTAGAATCTGATGGGGTAAGTCGCTTAGTTTCAGGAGGTAGACTGGAAGATTTGATGATTTAACTGACCTCACGTTCAATCCTTGAAGTGGGGTTGTGAGTTAGAACAGCGTAAGTTTCCTCAGACAAAATAGAATTGATTTTCGTAACATAATCAATTTGGTTCAAAACTACAGTAGCGTTGCCTTTGTGGAAGAACAATAATATCAGGGTTCTTACGAAGACTTTTTAGAGCTGACTCTTTCGACTTAAAAATGTTGGATTTAGGAATTTTAGATGATTTACATTGGTAAAACCGGTCGTTCCGTCATTACTCGCATTTCAGAACATGATCGTTGTATAAGGAAAAGGTATATTTCCAAGTCTGCGGTTGCTGAACATCATTTTACTACAGGTTACAAGATAGATTTTGATAATGTTTTGTTGATTGCCAAATCTCCATTTTTTTCAACAGGTAATTCCGAGATAGATAGAAATCATCAAACACCCCAATAACTTCAATCGCGATTATGGTTTCGAGCTATCCCCTCTTTGGTTCTCGGTCATTAGTAATTTATCGAAAATACGCCCCCTAGCAACCATAACTCAATCAGAGTCGAGCTTAATCATCCGTGACAATCTTTTTCCTTTAAATACGGAGACTATTTCTTTTTGAGTCACTTCTACGCTGTTTAGAATCTGGCTTTGTTCACAAGTTGATTACCTAACTTGGTAGTAGTTCTTTGTTAGATTTTCGTTTGCTTTTTCAAGTTATTGTTTTCTTTCTTACCTTTTCAGAGTTTGGATTATGGCTTGTTTCACAAGTGAATAACCTAACTTTTGAGAAATTCTTAGATAGATTTTGATTACTTGTTTGAGTTTAGTAATTTATCTCACGCCCTGATGAAGCCCTTTACGAAAGTGGGCGAAACGTTGGCAACTTTGGTTACAACAACAATGGTACGGTCCAAACCCGGAAGACATTCTTATCTTAGTATAAATATTGTAACTGAAATTTTACGAGACACTAGATTTTTTATAATTATTATCTAAATTAAAAATTATATACAGGGTGTCTCACGATAACCGTCGGTTAGAAGTATATCAAGAACAGTTAAAGCTATAAATTTGAAATTTTGCACATGCGACTTGTCGTGTTTAATCTATTAAATAAAAATATTTTTCAAATAGCAGCACTTCCGGAAATACCGTAAGTGAGCATCAACATGTTTATTTTAAATACAACCAGACAACTTTTTTCACATTCTAAAGTGTCATAAAATGTTTAGTATGTATGCTTAAAATAATTGGCGTTTCAATTTTGATTGTTGATGAAAAAAAATTTTTCACTGAGAACTTTCAATATCTTGTTTAGAAAATAAAATTGAAAATCGTAAGTGTAAAAGTTACGGAAATCGGATTTTAGGTATGTCGCATGTGCAAAATTTCAAACTTCTAGTTTTTACAGTTATTGATATATTTCTAACCGACGCACGCACTGTGAGACACCCTGTATATACAGATACATATAACTTATATATTTTTTTAATGTATCTAGATACATATAAATAGATAAAAAATATTAATCTAGAATAATGTATCTATATGAATTTATATAGATAATTTACAACTCTGCTATTAAGTAATATGCTTATTCTGTGTTTGTTAGCGGTTAGCCAACGAATGTACTATCGTTATGATAAATCTCATTTCCGTTCAGGTCAAAGTTATTTCCGTACAGTTCAATGCCATTTCCGTACAGATTAATGAACTATAGAAGAATTGTACAAAATTCTTTGCAACGAAAACTAAACTAATAATAAAGTCATCTAGAGTTGTGTGTTGTCTTGATTTGTAAATCAAATGATTTTGGTTAACTATGTTCTGAAAATGTTGATATTTCGTGTTGAAAATAAATAGAGCAAGTTAAATCACCTAATTAGATTTTACAATTTTATTAACAGTTTTTTTTACAGTACTGTTTTTAATGCAAAAAGAACGGAAATAAAAATTTATCGGTCTTTCACTTGTGCATTAGAGATGCGATATGATTATATCGGCTGTTTAGATACTTGACAATAATTACTAAAATTTGTATATTTGATAGGTTAAGTAATAAAACAAGTCGAATAAGAAAATTACTCAAACTGTAGTAACAAAATGTATAACGCAACTTTACGAAATGAGTATTCATTAACATCGATCAGTTTTTTAAACTTGTAGTATATCGATGTTCAAATTTAAGTTTCATATGCTTAGTTGTCTCTTAGATGCAGCTTAGGCGTACCAAAAAAAACAAACGCCTGCTACAGAATACGAAAAAAACAGCGTAGTCCGAAAATTAGCAAGGAAATTTTTTTGTCTTATTGTTGAACAAAAAAAAACACATAACTTAGAAAACGCAACATAAAAATTTCTGCATCCATTTGTACTATTGTTTACGATTATCTGTTTACCCAAACCAAAAAAATAAAATTATATTCTAAAAAAATCGATAATGCTATAGAATTATAAAACTAAACAAGTGCACTTATTATCAAATATTGAATTTTACCTATTTTATCAGTAACTATAAAACCATAAAACGAATAATAGAAAAATCCAATTTATTTTAACAAAAACAGAATATGAAATTATAATAAAAATAGCAAATGGGCAAACAAAGCACTATATGTATTAGTAAACAATAGCTCCACCTGTTCTAAAATTGTCGTATAACAATTGTTTGTTGGTACTAGTTACACTCCGTTTAATACAAATAGTCCTTTAATGTGATGACCTAATATTCCCACTCAAACATTAACTTTTTATATATATTGAGTTCTCGTTTGTACAATTTTGTGTGGATTGTCAGTAGCCCATACTCTGCAATTTTGCACGTACATTCATCCGTACACAAAATATTTCTTAAAAAGCTCCTATCTGCGTTACATTTTTTTATAATGTAGAAGCAAAACGCACTCCTCTTCAAATCATGTTCACGCAACTCTTGATGGCATGACAATACAGATTTTTTTAAATATAATTTTTATTTTTTTAATTGTAAGAAATGGAAAATTGTAAACGATAGAATGGATGGATGCAGTATTTTATTTTTTACAAAATATTAGTTTACACTTTTTTTTTTAAATACTTAGACAAGCAAATAATTCAAAGTTAAAAATATAGCTTTAAAATCTTTATGCTGCGTTTTTACCACCTGCTATAGCGAAGACTAAAGATAACTGTTATATAATTGAAAGTATGCATTAGTTCTATACGTTAAAATTTAAAACAATTTATTAACAGTTATTTGAAATTTTAATTTAGATTAATTTTCAGTTTTTTTGATACATATGTTCTTTGTTAGCTTAAGACAAAAAAAATTGATGTTTATTTGCCAGATCAACAAGGTTTGTATTATACATGGCATTGTTAGCATATATTACAATTTACTATATTAGTTTCTGAGAAACCTTGAATTCTCGGACACCATTGTCTGCTTATTCGTCGTGATGCGAATTGGCGAGGAGTGAATGTTACTCCTGCCAAGGTTATAGTGAGTTGCTCAGTCGCATACCTTGATGTGTTTAAAAGAATTTTTTGTGCTTGTTCTTTATGTACTCTTCTATCCTTGGAAATCCAAGTTCATAATGAAGTTGATCGTTTTTAATGAATGATGGTGCATTCACTGAGATTCTCAGGACTTTGTTCCGTAATCTTTGTAACTTGATACTATTTGTTTTTTATGTAGTACTCCATACAGGTACGTCGTAAAGTGCTAATGAAAGGGAAGTGGCGATTAGAACTTGAAGTTTGTGAGGGGATGTTGGCTCCATATCTTCGGCAGTGACAGGTACGTTTGTTTTAATGTAGTCAATTTTAGTTGCTACTTCTGTTAGATAACATGTATTGATGTGAATGCTCGTTCCAAATGACTGGCAAATGCTGAAATTTTTTCTGTAGTAACTGTTGCTGTCATCTGTTTTTTTTTCTGGGTTGCTTGCTTTGCAGCCCCATAGCGTGTTCTTAGAGTTTAAGTTGCCTATTACAGGAGTAGATTCAGACCAGTTAAATAATACAATCAGATTTGCGAGTTTAGT
Source organism: Aquatica leii (assembly GCA_035610365.1). NCBI lineage: Eukaryota > Metazoa > Arthropoda > Insecta > Coleoptera > Lampyridae > Aquatica > Aquatica leii. The sequence goes on from CM069432.1 coordinate 110,144,413, forward strand.
TTTGTTTGGTTGTTTATATATACATACTAATTAGTGTGTGGTTTTAGTTAAGTTATATTTTGATACCGACAGTTTCTGTATTTTGTTTTATTGGGTAGGGAATGATACTGCTTCACCTACTTTTTAACTAAAACGGCTACTCCTCCAGCTGCTTTTTTCTGATATTTGGTCTTTTTAGTGCATCTGGTAGCTCAATATTTTGAGATTACTTTCCAGTGAGAGATGGTTTTTTGTTACACATGCAATGTTGACGTTGTGGCTTGCCATTAAGAAGATTAATAACGATCGCTGAGTTTTAATGCCGCTGAAGTTCCAGTTAAGGACTGTTAATTTTTCGATTGTTTTTGGTTTATTATGGGCCATTGAAGAAGAGAGGAAGGAGTGTGTTTGTGATGAATGTTTTAATTTGAGGAATAAGTAGAGTTACGTAGTGAATTAAATTTTTGATTAAGTTGCTAGGTTTTGTGTTGCTGTGTTGTCGCTGTACTGTGGGATAAGATGTAGTCGGTGTTTTGTGACATATTTAGAAAATTATTATGTTGCGCTAAGGTTTGTAATAGATTTAACAGATTGTTTTATGCGTTTAGTCTGTTTGATGTTAGGCACTAACTTGTATTTGGGTTAACAAAGTCGTTTTCGTACTGTTTGTATATAGATTTTTTTTTATTGTAGTACTTTATTTTGTTTGTATCTTTAGTAAAAAGATATTGCCGTTTGTTTTTTTTTAATTTTGGTATTCGTTTTAAATAAAATTGGAAACTTTAATCATTTTTCGTACAGTTAATATAGTACCAACATTTTTGTTAAGGATGTAACATACTTGTCAAAATAACATGTATTAGAAGCCACACGTTTGATAATTATAGTGAACCACATTGTAAAGCTAATTAAATGATATGAAACTAAAAGTGCATTGATTAACCTTTATATGCAAAGGAGATTACTTATGAATAGGTTGCAATTTAAAATTCATAAACGTGTATCGTAATTCTGAAACATTTAAAAACTAAATTCATACGTATGAATAATTTGCTTGTTACAATTTTAAATAAGTTTTTTTGTAACATAAAAATATGATGCACGTGCTTATCTGATCTACAAAATCTAATATATTTACAACTTATCTAAGACTGTACTTTCACTGCAAATGTATTAGTTTTGAAGAGTACTTATTTTTTTTAACAAGCAATAGCATAATCAAAAAAGTGGCGCTAAGAAACTGAAACGTATAACTGATAATACGTTTCAGTTTCTTAGCGCTAACTAATAGTACCCTACCATAGTCTAATAGTGGCGCAACAGGCCAAATTTTACACAAATGCGTTTTTGAGTCAATTCTATTTTTATTTAGTCATTTTTATAATGATAACAACACTTTTAGTTATGACTAATAGTAGCATAAATATTACTAAATCTACTCAAAAAAGCTTTAGTTTTTGTTACTACTATATAAAACAGTATCTTATTATGTCATTCTCTTATTTAGTAGCGTAAGTAACCATGATTGCCGAACCTAGAATACAATCAACAACCCACAAGTTTTCTACCGCTTATGTCAAGATTGTTTAAACGTTATTCCTTACAAGAATTAAAGAAAACTTAGACTTAGATTTACTTTTTACATTTTACATTCTCATTACATTAATTTGGATTGCAAAAACGTTACTCGACAATGTACCAAAAACAGCAAATTATAAAAAAGATCATGAGGAACAATGAAAATAAAAAATATGTGTAAGAAAATTATAGAGATTCAGCAAACATTTAATAAAATTTGGCATAATTTAAAATACCTATTCCAATCCAATTTTATCTTTTAATCTATATATATATATATATATATATATTGGTAAAGTGTATAAAGTGACTTCCATTCCAGATATATATCGAACGTTGTCACTTCATATAGCAATAGTCACTTCCGATTTCGGAAGTGACAACGTTTCATATGTTTTAACGGATTTAGACACTAGGGGGCATCAGAAGCCTAAATTCAAAATTTGTGTTGGAAGTCACTATGACACTTTATACCCGCAAAAAGTGTCCGTTAGTTCAGGGTATATCCTAGCGCTGATGGTGCTTGATATATGCAGGTACGGACTGTTCGATGTGACTTCTGTTATTTAAAAGATTACTTGTTACTTCCGACATGCGGCAACGTTGGAAGTAAAGCATAGCGATCAATAAAACTATAAACACGTTTTAACCCAAATTTAGGGTCTGAGTAGCCGCTTTAAAACGTATCCACTTTAAGAAAAGATAAATGCTAAAATTTACAAATGAAATTTCTTAAATATATCAGTACTAAAGAATAATAAAAAATAATTTGTTAGACAAAATTATAATACGTAATAAACTTAACTGTTGTAACTTTTGTTGTGTAAAAATGGTTTTGAATAAATTCGGTGATTTCATACTTATTTTTTTTAGAAATAACAATAAATTAATGACGTGTTTTAGAATTGTTGCACGAATCAATGTTTTTAATAACTTTATTTTCAATTAATTGCAAGATTAATAAAATCTATTACTTAGTATTGTGTGATTAAAACAATAAAATTAACCAAACGAGTCTAAGTATAATCTATTTTTATTATTGGTACTTTTATAATACGTCTACTTATTCTTGCTTATTTATTTACAAAATAGAAACTAATATCTTAAAATTCAAAATTATAAAAATTTGAAAGAACACAAAGTTAATTGAAATAAGCTTTCATTATGTTTTATTGTTTGTTTAATGTAGTTTTCATACGACACTATATGAAAGACGTCAATTTCACACTATTAAGTACGCATGAAAGTTGACAATTACATTCATCTGTCAAAAATCCTTGCGATATTATAACGCACAATTATAACGTAACAGTTTGCTTTTATCAAGTATGTTACTATTTCGTTTATCTGAAATAAGTGCTCAAAAACGTCAAAAAAATTTTGCGAAATTGTGACCTATAAACGAGTTTTTAAAATACTTAAGTTACTGTCGTAGGAAAAATACTGTACAAAACCCGCTAGAAAGTGTCTATCGTTTGCTCGTGAGATTTCCGCACTCGACTAGCGCCTTGTGCGTCGAAATTCTCACTAGCACGATATCACTCACTTTCCATGCTCGTTATGTATATACTATTACATAATGCTGATAATTTGATAATTTTATTTTTTACACTTTTAATTTAAACTATTTTGTTTTGTTAAAATTATTGGCAATTGTAAAGCTTTTGAAATAATTACATAAAGGAATTTTGGTTAAAAGAAAAGGTTACACAAAAGTAGCTGTCTGTCTAGGTAGTACCTGTATCTAACAAAACGATTGCGTCGGTTGTAACTGTTTCTTTATAATAACATAAAAAATTACCTTAAATTAAAAAAATCTTTTTCATAGTTTTTACTCGTCTTAAACAAAAAATAAAATCGTTTGCATATTTAGTAATAATGAATTATTTAGATAATTTAATAATTTTTTATCACTGAAGAGTGATATTGTTAAAAACGCTCTGATAAGAACTAATAAAAGCAAAAAAGAACATCTACTGACACATTACAATAAAATAAGCGACCAAAATGCAACGGTAAAGTAGATTTGACGCCAGAACATCTGGTTGACACTCTGCAAATAAAAGTAGTTAAACTTGTAACTAGTCTTCAGTTTAGATAACTTATTTAAAAAGTTAACAAAAAACATTACATTTAAAACTAAATTAAATTAACAGGATAATTATTAGCGTTTTTAAATTTGTGTAAATCCTGTATTATGTAATTTACGTATAAAGAGTAAAAACAATTCTTTTTATGTATTATAATGTACACTTAATTTTTGTATAATTTTTAAGTAACAAAAAGGGCGCCTGTTTTGTCCAATACTTATAAAAAAATGTATTAACGTTCAAAATGTCAAACATCTTGCCAGGGCCTCCTTGTGCTATAAGGCAACACGACCACGCTCACAGAGTGCTATGTACTTTGGGCGCCCTTACTTGAAAATTCGGATAAAGAGATCTTACATAGTTAATAAATCTTAATACAATATATGAATACTAACAAACTTATGTTATAATTTTTATTAAATACTATAAAATCAAATTAAAGTTAAAGCTAAAGTAGTAAACAAAAAAACACAATGTAATGAAACACGAATAACTTTTACGGAAGTCAAAACTAATATTAAAAGTTTTACACGTTTTTGTGATTAATTTAAATATACTACTCTGCTAATGTTTTGGTTGGTTACGTTGATTAAGATTTAAATCAAAGAAATTTTAATTGATTGTTTAATAGTTTATGTCAATTATATGCTAAAGATCGAGTTTATAAATGTATGACGAGATACGTTTTTATAAAATTAAGAAATCAAAACTTATTTAATAAAATTGTTTATTGCAATGTCGTTCAAAAGATAACTTTTAAAGTAATAAAATGCACGGCTTATTGTATGTAGTAAAATTAAGGATTAACCTGACTAAAGATTAAAGAATGAATCATTTCACAGTAATGTGAAATTATATACCATGTAGTACTTAACATCAAATATAGGTACTTTGAATGAAAGTTAATAACTAAATCATTGCTTTCTACCTTTAATTACTGCGAACGTTTAAACAAACGTGTTAATGCTGACAAATAAAATAATAATTGTAACTTAAAAAATTCTTGATCATTGTAATACGTAAATTGTAAAACTTATATGAAATGTTTTATTTATACATATATCATAGTAACATAATACCAATAAAGATCCAGTCTACTAAATTAGAAATTGTTATTAACAAAAACTACAAATTATGACACTTTAATTTTGCATAAAACAAATTATAACAGTTAATTTGATTGCACAAGTTCGTTTTTATGAAATATTTATATCAAAAATGAGGGTTTGTGATTGTGTTATCTTATTGAAACAAAAATAAATACGAATACTGAAAACGAAGTTCTCATAAAAATAGTAAACTTTAAAATACGTATTTCAAAAATACAACCATAAAATAAGTGAGAACCAGTTAGGTAAAGTAAAATCTAAAAATAGAATATTGTACCCGAAAGGACAAAGAAAAGAAAACCTTTCTCTTTCTTTCCTTAGTAATATGCAGGTTATATATGTCAACGTCGCTGGAAGTGAGAACGAGGTGCCTGTATCATATATATACTTTGCCGCCATGGAAGTGACTACGTATCTTATATAAGTACGATAGTTATTTTAAATTTTTAAAACAATTATTTACCCCTCTTTTTGAGAAACGTTTAATACCGTTTTTAGTACATAGCATATATGCTATTAAAAAGTTTTAAGATAATTGGAAAACGTGGAAGTCAGGTAGCCACTTGTACATAACGGAAGTGACAGCTTAACACGTATCAATATATATATATATATATATATATATATATATATATATATATATATATATATATATATATATATATAATGTTAAATATTTATTCGACTTCTAAATAATTAATTTCTAATTGTTTTATTGGGAAGTAAAGTCTTAATTATTTGTTTTTATTTTTTCAAGCTTTCATAACAAATTTGTTGCTTCATCAGAAAACTAAAAATTTATAATATAATTGCACAGAACATTATTCAAAAAATATTAATTTTACAATTATAAAAGTTCACACAAACTTCGACAGCGTTATTAAATTGAAATATGTCAAATTGACAAATTAACAAGTACATTGATAATTTAAAAAAAATTAACTGCAAAAATATTAATACATGAATGAAAAAATGAATTTAAGAAACTTAAATATAGAAAAATAAATTATTTAATTATCTGTAAAAGATAAGAATAAATAATACTCATACCTTCAATGTCAGTTCTTTTTGTTCATTGAAGTTTCACACTAATAATATGTAACATTTCTAAAAAGTTTCTTTTTTGTTGGTTTTTCTTCATCTAAAATTTTGATAGAGTTATAGTCCGGAGAATGCAAATTTTGATTACAATGAATTGATAACATACAACTAGGTTTGTTTAATTTAATGTCACTTTTATGTGAAATAATTCAATCAACTAATAATCTTCAGTCTGCCCAATATAACATGAATTACAATCAAAACAAGAAATTTTATAAACTACATTTGATTTTAAGTTTTGTGAAATAATATCTTTTAATTTTGAAAAAACAGAACGTCCAATTAAGATGTTTTTATAAGCAATTTTAACGTTAGGGTTACATGAATTTATAATTTTTTTTAATTTAAAAGATAAATCTTTAACATAAGGAATTGAAAAATATTTAATTTGTGTAGGAATAATTTCTTGTGAATTTCTAACAACATTAGATGTTTGAAATAACAATTTATTTAATAATTTAATTGGATATCCATTTTTTAATAAAATTTCTCTTAGTTTATGAAGATCATCATTTATATATTTTTATGAGATAATTTTAAAATTCTTGATTTTAAATTAATTATTAAATTAATTTTATACTTATAGTCATGGTATGATTTAAAGTTAATATAACGACCTGAAAAACCAGGTCTAGTAAACCATGAAGTTCTTAATATACCATTTTCTTGCCTATGAAGTAATAAATCAAGAAAAGATATATGTCTATCTTCCTCTTCTTCAATAGTAAATTCCAAAAATTTATTATAATTATTAAAAACATTCAAAATTACATTAGATTGATTTTGAGGAATAGCAAGAATTATGTCATCAACATATTTTTTAATAAAAGGAACATAAAAATTTAGTTTTTTTAAACAAAAATCTAAAAGATCATCCATAACGTATTGAGAAAGAATAGGAGATACTGAACTGCCCATAGGCATACCAAGACTTTGTTTGTAATGAACATTTTGGTATACAAAAGTTGTTGAGTTAAATAAATATTCAATTAACCAAAGAAATTTGTTTTTGGAAATATTACAATTTAATTCTATTTGAGACCAATTTCTTGTAATACTATCTTTAGTGAGATTTAAAGAGACATTACTAAATAAGGATTTAACATCTAAGCTAATTAAAATATAATTAATAGGAATTTGAAAATCGTTAATAAAACTACTAAATTCAAAAGAATCTTTGATATAATAATTATTATTATAGTTATAAGAAGCAGTTAGAATTTCAGTTAACATTTTAGCAATTCCACTATTGGGACTATTAATTAATGAAATAATAGGTCTAAGTTGTAATGTAGGTTTATGAACTTTAGGTAAACCATAAAATTTACCAGATGTGCAATTGTATATTCTATATTTTGCAGCTTGTTCTTTAGAAATCATATGTTTTTTTTCTAGTTCGGTTATTATAGAATTTGACTTTTGTTTAATAGTCGATGTTGGATCACGAATAAGTTTTTTATAGTAAGTGGTTTCTTGCAAATGTTCAATTGCAAGTTGTTCATATTGAGATTTCATCATTATAGTTGTGATATTTAACTTATCAGATAGCATCACTAATAAGCCAGGATTATTTTTTAAAAAAAATTTAGTTTTATACCAATAGTAATGAAAAATAGAATTACAAGATTTTTTTGAAAGAACGTAGTTTGTTAATATATTAATAAATTTAGAAAGGAATATGTTTTTAGAATTACTATTAGAACAAGAAGAAGATGCTATAAGATCCACATCTGCTAAAAACTTTCTCATATTAATATCTTTTATAGAAGGTTCAATAGAGAATTTAGGTCCAAGAGAAAGAAACAATTTAACATCATTAGGAATTTGAACGTTAGATAAATTTTTTATCCAATTTTCTTGTGTTTCTGGAAGTTCATTTTGTTTAGCAAATAAAGTGCAAAATTTATTTATATTGCTATTTTTAATTTTATAAAAATAACGTTCATATCTAATTGATTGTAGTTTATAGAATTGTTTTGAAATATTATAAGGAAGTGTATTAGTTATATGAATTTTAATGTCATTTAACGTTTTTTCAAAATGTTTAATACTATTATGTGTGACTTGTATTTCTAAATTAAGAATCTTAATTCTAAGATGGTTATTAAAATTTAATATTCTATATTTAAGTTTACCATGAGCTGTCGTAGTAAGGTTTTCAACATTCTTTATGCCATGTGTGATATGGTTTGGTATAATATTATTCTTTCTGCAGCGAAGAAGGAAAGATCTTCTATTATGTAGAGAAGCTAATTTTACGTTAATGTTAATATAATCCTTTAAGTACTGTACAATTAAACGTCCAAAATTTCTTTCCATGTCACGAAAAAATCCCATTCTTGTAATAATGTTAAATATTTATTCGACTTCTAAATAATTAATTTCTAATTGTTTTATTGGGAAGTAAAGTCTTAATTATTTGTTTTTTTTATTTTTTCATAATTCTTGCTATTCCTCAAAATCAATCTAATGTAATTTTGAATGTTTTTAATAATTATAATAAATTTTTGGAATTTACTATTGAAGAAGAGGAAGATAGACATATATCTTTTCTTGATTTATTACTTCATAGGCAAGAAAATGGTATATTAAGAACTTCATGGTTTACTAGCCCTGGTTTTTCAGGTCGTTATATTAACTTTAAATCATACCATGACTATAAGTATAAAATTAATTTACTAATTAATTTAAAATCAAGAATTTTAAAATTATCTCATAAAAATATATAAATGATGATCTTCATAAACTAAGAGAAATTTTATTAAAAATGGATATCCAATTAAATTATTAAATAAATTGTTATTTCAAACATCTAATGTTGTTAGAAATTCACAAGAAATTATTCCTACAGAAATTAAATATTTTTCAATTCATTATGTTAAAGATTTATCTTTTAAATTAAAAAAAAATATTAATTTATGTAACCCTAACAGTAAAATTGCTTATAAAAACATCTTAATTGGACGTTCTGTTTTCTCAAAATTAAAATATATTGTTCCGCAAAACTTAAAATCAAATGTAGTTTATAAAATTTCTTGTTTTGATTGTAATTCATGTTATATTGGGCAGACAGCAAGATTATTAGTTGATAGAATTACTTCACATAAAAGTGACATTAAATTAAACAAATCTAATTGTATGTTATCAATTCATTGTAATCAAAATTTGCATTCTCCGGACTATAACTCTATCAAAATTTTAGATGAAGAAAAAACCAACAAAAAGAAACTTTTAGAAATGTTACATATTATTAGGTGTGAAACTTCAATGAACAAAAGAACTGACATTGAAGGTATGAGTATTATTTATTCTTATCTTTTACAGATAATTAAATAATTTATTTTTCTATATTTAAGTTTCTTAAATTCATTTTTTCATTCATGTATTAATATTTTTGCAGTTAATTTTTTTTAAATTATCAATGTACTTGTTAATTTGTCATTTTGACATATTTCAATTTAATAACGCTGTCGAAGTTTGTGTGAACTTTTATAATTGTAAAATTAATATTTTTTGAATAATGTTCTGTGCAATTATATTATAAATTTTTAGTTTTCCTGATGAAGCAACAAATTTGTTGCGAAAGCTTGAAAAAATAAAAAAAACAAATAATTAAGACTTTACTTCCCAATAAAACAATTAGAAATATATATATATATATATATATCTGTTTCTGTATCAAGTCTAGATCCGAGGAAAATCATGACAACCCGAGATCCGCCACAAGGAAAAAATATAAGAATTTTTTTTCTGCCTTAATACGTTTATGTCAAGCAACTGAACCATTTTTCCCTCAGAGGGGAAAAGATTTTGCAAATTGATAAACCAGTAACAAAACTAGATCCTTTAGAATAAGAGTTAAGTCAACGTATATGTTTGTTTATTTAGAGATGCATGAGTGAACGTGAGATCCAGCAGCGTTGTCAACTTCTGGGATCTCACGTTGAGCAAAATTCAACTACAATAAGATACAAATAATGACGGCGCAAGTGAATTCTATTAATAGACCTCTTATTATACAGAATCTGCTGTGTGACCTTGCAACAAGTTTCAGTTCAGTGTGATTATAATATTGTATTAAGTTACTTCTTATTAAACAAAGTTATCTTTCGTTTTGAATTAATTTTGTTGTCTAACTTAGCAGCAGGTTGAATTTTACAACGTTTTCAATAGTGGATTTTATTAAAATTAACGTTAGTACACAAATATTAATAACTCAAGTTAAAAATAAATACTTATTGTTTTACGTTATAGTAATATAGTAAAAACATTCGAAATATAAAAACTATTAGTTTTGTACTATTAAGATAAGAAAGAAGTCAGTAATGTAAAATACAATTTAAAATCAAACTTTCAAGTTTACATCGATATGAAATTTTATAGTGATTTTTCTGTTTGTTTATATGTTTTTTTTAGTTTTTAATTAAAGACACTTAGGACATAATGGTTTGGTGTGTTTTATGTAGTTGTAATAGTAGAAAAAGTGTAAATAAGAAGGTTTAATTAAGTAATACATTTACATGTATGTACCTACATTGACACTTCCATTAGCCTTACATTTGATATTAAGAATCTTTTTGAATTAAACCTAAATTTTAAATCACTGTTTTTTAATTTACTTTATTTGATTTGTCACATATCTTTTATTGACATTTTTAAAGTTTATTGATTAAAACATTTAGATAACTTTTTATCTTTATTTTGCACATTATTTTCTTCTCAATTTCTGGCCATAAGTACATACATTGATTTCAAATGTTGATGTTTTACATATAATGGAACTAAAATTTCTAAGTTTTTTAATCGAAAGAACTGTTTATAGTATATTACAACTGATCATAAAGTAAACAATAGTTTCCAACGAGTTTCATAAAAATTGTTACCAAATTAACTAGTCTTACTCTAAAAAATGTCATCTTTACTTTAGATTGATGAAGTTGTTAAAAAAATTAAAGTAAATATTGCTTACTTGCGTAGATCCACAATTATCCAAAAATAGTTTTTTTTAGCAAGTTACAGTATTTTAACATTATAATTATGATTGTACGTTTGAAACATTGAAATTAGAGCAGTTACAATTTTTTTCTAAGGATAACTTCAAGTAACTTGATAAATCATTGTATGTTTGTAAATTAACATATAACTTGTTGATCTCAAAAATTTTCAATATACGAATAATGTCAGAACTTTAATTATTACGTAATTCTTGATAGCAAACTAAGTCACGGCTAGTAGTTTCACTTTATACATAGAAAATAGATGCTTTATGTTATCTCCAACTGATGATTTAAGAGTCGATATAAAAAAGCTTTTGTTAAGGTAATTTAAAAAGTACATTATGTGTTTCCTTTTTTGTTTTTTCTTGCAGCTTAGAACGCGTTGTAGTGAAACCATTTTGAATTTATAGGTTTGATCCTAGTTTATTTTTGTCAACCAAAAGAAAAAACTGAACTTGACTTTTGCGTCTTTGTTGTTTGTGAACTCAAACTGACGTTTTAGAAGACATTCCAGCTTGCAACTTCAGAGTGCTAATTGCCATTGATGAAACTGAAAATTTTAGTGATGGACGGACAAGTTTAACTTATTAGGAACCATCAAAGTTTAATAGTCTGGTTGTTCTATTAAGTTAGACGAAAATAACTTATAATCAAATCAAGAATAGTCAATGGTCAATTACAAATCTTTAACCTATACAATTATTTACAAAATAAAGTACTGGTATTTTAAGATAAATTCTTTTTGACAAAAATCAATATTTCTTTTACACAGAGCTTTAAATCATATTTTTTGTAGTACAAAACATTTCAAATACAATCGTAACTTCAATTTGTTATACTGTGTAGCTAAAAAAGTAATACAATTTTTGAATAATTAACAAAGAATTATGTCATGTACATACATACAAGTAGTTAAAATTTTTTGGAAAACTAAAAAAATTTTTAGAGCTGTTATGATAATTTATAAATTCGTGCAAAATACAACAGCTTGTGTATGTCCAAACTTTTTTTTAGAGTACTTTGACTTGTTTCTATGTTTCAATTACAGAGTTTACATAAATGGCATATCTTTTATGCAGCCGCAACACTCGTATAAAAAACGTTATGAACTCTAATTGTGTCTTAATTTTTTAATAATATAACGAACAGAAAGTATAAACTGTCTTAACATATTTTGTTACGCATAGGTCTGATTTCTTTTTCCTGAGCAAAGTTGGAATCTCACTAATATTGTATGAACGTTGAATTATGATTATTTCGGCTTAAAACTAAACAACATATATAAATGATGGGCATTACATAAAATATGCCATGCACGTATTGAGTATCCTAAAAAATAAAAGCGTGTTTGTTATTTGTTTGTTTTTACACTTTGGTGGAAATCAGTAAATAATGCCAAATGCTTCTTTGGTGCCACGTTAAAGTTACAAAATACCATCTTTCTAAATCTAATAAATCTAATCCAATAAAGTAAAAACTCATAAAATTAGAAATGTATAATGTGATCAACCAAGAAGTGTTTTAAAGTCGCAGCACTAAACTCAAGCTTAATAAAACAATTTAATGTAAATTTAACTATTCTAAAGGTTTCCGCTGAAATTTTGAGATCTTGGAGAGAGAGATTAACATCTTGACCGTTACGTGTTACAGTATTTTTTTTATATATCTTAGCTTTAATGTTAAGTTATCAAAAATTGCGCGAATTCTGTAAAAAATGTAATGTAACACACCATCAACTTCGTTTTATTAGTTAATTAGGAAAAATACCTACGTTGAAAAAAGAAACCAACATAAATGTTTAATAGAAGAATCCGTGGTTTTTTCTTGGTTAAATTGAAACTGCATTTATGACGTACATTCATATGAGTTTTATTTTAAATTCTTAAACTTTCGCGGTTGATATGTTTATGATTATAAACAACTTTCGGCTTAGACCGCGTCGTAGTAAAACACTCAGACTTAGGCTTGGTCATAGTCTCTTCTTGAGAGCCAAAACAAGAAGTAGAACTTGGCCTTTGCCGTATTGTCGTTCGTGAACCCAAACAAACTGATGTTTTGCAAGACATTGCAGCTTGCATCTTCAGAGTGGTAAATGTCACTAAAAGAAAAAGTATAAATGACGATATTTATACCAATAGCGATTAGCGTGATTAACGAACGTTATGTTTCCGTTACCGCTTGACTAATTTCGAACGAAGGCCAAGTTCTACTTTATTGTTTTGGCTCTCAAAAAGAGACTATGACCAAGCTTAAGTCTGGGTGTTTTACTACGACGCGGTCTAAGCCGAAAGTCGCTTATAATCATAGTTTTATTTTATCACGCACGTCTATTACTCAGTGAAAAGTGAAAAGATAACATAAAAATTTATCAGTAACGTTTTTGTCTTAGTAATAATTAAGTAGTTGTGTTACACCTTTAGGTAGGAGAAGCAAAAAACCCTTCCTTAGTAGATTTTTGCAGGCGACGTTTCGTGGCGTTATTGTGCGCATTTCATCATAGCCAATAAAAAACGAGCCCAAGGGGAACTGTCCGATGAACTAGTCACAAACTTAAAATTCAATAAATAAACAAACAATGACATTAACAGTTAGTGTAGAGATAAAAATATAATAAATTACAAACAGAAAACATTTACATAGACAAACATCATCTAACTTATTTATAGTTAGTTCCAATTGTTTATTTATTTATTGAATATTAATTTTGTGACTAGCTTATCGATTAGCTCATCTTGGGTCCGTTTTTTATTGGCCATGATGAAATACGCTCAATAGCGCTACGAAACGTCGCCTATAAAAATCTACCAAAAGTGACTTTTTTGCCTCTCCTACCTGAAAGTGTAATACAACTACTAAATAAAAATGTTTCTTACCACAGAATAATTATTGAAAGAATTTGTAAAACACATTCCTTACGAATTATATGCTATACTTTTTCTACAACTATAATCTGTTTAATTATTAATCAAAGTCAAATTAAACTTTTTACAAGAACAAATAACGCAAAAAATAAATAATCTGAAATTAAAAATTGATGTTGGTAGTACACCTGCAGTAATACCTAAAACGACAATTAAAAATTATATGTCGAAACCAGTCCAAACTGTATTTATTTTATGTCAATTTGTCAGTGTCAATTTAACAAATTATAAGTGTAACTATTATTTGAGTTTTAGCTATTTAATACATTGATTTTAAGCAAAGGTTAATATGAATGAGCTGAGTCAGTTTAAAAAATATCGATTGTTTACAACAATTTGCTTTTACAACTAGTAAATAAAAGAAATGTATTTATGAGAAATGTAAATGTTATTTCTTACAAGCTATAAAGAATAAGATGTGAATATGATAAAGCAAATAAGGTAAATTTGTAAATATTTAGAAATAATTTGTAATTAATGGGTGTTATTATTAGGATTGGAGATTCACAAACTAAAAAAATAATAAGAAAACTAGTGGTTTTAATAGCATTGTTTTGGAGTAAAAACTGTTTTAATCTTTTTATAACGAACATTTAGAAAATGCAAGAAAAAGTTAATTACCGCAATGAATCGAATATGCTACAAAAATCTACTGTGAATTTAAATATAAGAAATATTGCAATAAATAGAAATTTTAAACATAACAAATCTATTGCAGCTTAGCAATCTCGTTACTTAGAAAAATGATACTAAAGAAAAAACAAGAAGACAATTACAAAAGTGAAGATAACAGTGATTGTTTTCGGTAATAATTACTTTTAAATACGTAATTTTTTAAATGTATAACCCAGTGATTTTTACTAGTTTTGTAACCATTGATTTTTCTTGTAGAATTTATCTTATGAAGAAAGGTTTTACTGTAATTTTTAGTCTAAATGCTTATAAACTTTCACAAACAACTCGATTACAATTTTGTTTTATCTAAGTGAACATGTGTAACTGAAACGCACATCGACTCGGTAGGAATGTATGCAAGATAAAAATAATGCTATCTTTGCGTATAAATAGCTTTAAAACACATATAAAACGAGATCCGACAGGTTGCCAAATATACCGGATCTCGACTTAAGTCAAAAATCTAAATTGAAGTTATATACAATAAAATTACTAGGGCGCCCTCTTCAGCTTAAACAGTTGAACTGCTCGTGTATAAAATTGGTCAAAAAGGGTAAAAAGTGAGCTCCAGGCAAAAATTTGGAATTTTACTCTACATCAAATGTCTTCTTGAAAAAACATTATATACACATAGATACAAGGTGAGATCCAAAATCGGATCTCACCTTACAAAACGGATCTAATGTTGTTCAGTTTATAAGACGAACGGATCTGACCTTGTTACAAAAATACATATATATATATATATATATATATATATATATATATATATAAATGTTATGTTGGTTTGTGTACGCTTCAAAAACTCAAAAAGTTCTGCATCGATTGAGTTGAAATTTTAACATGATATAAAATCCGCATCAAGGATTGTTTTTATCTATTTTTTGCATCAGTCACATATCTGCGACCGCGAGAAAAAAAAATTTTTTAACGATCAGCTGTGTACCAGTGACCGCGCCATCTGCCATAAACGATGAAAACACTCGCTGACAACCGTAATAATAATGACGCAGTCACATGAGAAACAATTTCGTTCCCAATTACATTGTTTATTTACAAAAAAAATTGCATCTGATTCTGATTGTTATACAATCTGAATTAAATATTCACTTAAATCAAGAATTTTTGGTTTGATAGTGTTGTGATCGAACTGCGCCTTTCACCAAATCGTAAGTAGAGGTTATATTTTATATCAAAGATGGACAGTAAAAATATTATTAACTGACAGGCAAAATAAAAGGACTTATTATAATTCAAGTGAATTTCTAACAGAAGTGAGTGGTTATATCTTTTTTATTACATCTAACACGTGGACGTAATTATATTATTTAGTAATTATATAATTTATTTTGGATTAACCTCACTTTTAATGTATATAAATATAATTACATTAAATGTCAACCATTCAATCACAATGTGCCACTGCAAAGCGTGGCAGGGTACAGCTAGTTATATCTATATTTTCAGCAATAATACAATGTGCTTTTAGCAAAGATACATAGCCACTTTGTATAGTCAGTTACTAAACATTTGTTATTTTGTGTTTTTCTTATTGCAATCATTAACATTTAGTCGTTAGTGTAGTTGCATGATGACAAAAAAACTCTAGAACTGGAAAGTGATAAATCAAAATCTACTTAATGCTATGTGTGTGTAGTCAACTATTATTGTTATAAAAGTTAAATCATGTATGTAACTCTTGTCGTAAATAACTATCATATGAATTGTTACGGTTATTATGTATACTACAGTAATAATTTAGAAAGAACAGCGATAATGGCCATTAGTGCAAAAAAATGTTTCGTATTTGATTTATTATTGCAATACTACAAATAAACAGAAAAAAAAACTAAATACTACATCAATAAATCTTTTTTTATTGTTTTCTGCTTGTTTATGTTAATTTATAAGCTTTACTGGTAAACAAACCCTTAAGTAAACGCATATTTTTCGTCTACTTAGTTTATGAAAATTAAATTGTTGTTAAATAATAACATTTTGTAATCGGATAAATTTTTTATTTCATTTACTACTGATTACATACTTAAATTAAAATAACAATTTACTTGTTTTTTTTAAATTCAAATATTTTACAAAAAAGTAATATTTTATAATTAATATTGTTTGCGGCTACTGTTTTAACATACAAGCTACAAAATTTATAGTGTCTAAACAAAAACTGTTTAAAACGATGTATCTTATAGTTTTATGTTGTTTTTTATTTAACTGCTTGCTTACTCTGTAAAGAGACATCTAATTATATTAATTATGTTACATAATTTGAAATTGTATAGTTTATAATAACCATTATTTACAATGTACGTTAATTAGGTAAAATTACAGATTTCCATGTAATAACAAAATCTTAAGGTAGGTACTATGTAACATCAATTTATTTTGCTTTCATGTCATAGGTCTAGTTAATAAACTCAAGGAACCGTTAAACAATTTACAAAAAAAACAAACTTTGTATTTACAATTAATTAGTTATTTTAATTGTATTACAGTTTTAACATGTTTAGTAGTATATTAGTTAATCAAATACAAATAATATAATAACTTATTAAACATAAAGGCCGTCTGACTGTACCAAATTTAGTACAAAATTTAGAACAAAATTTTATAGAAATTATTGTCAAAATTTAAAAAAATATTTTTTATTTTAAAGTTTAATCCTGTATTACACTGCGAGTAAATTTTTCTACAAAATTTGTATTTGCGTCTGCGTATTTTCAATGACAAGTGAGAAATTACAATTTTTTTAGTTGTTTACAACATAACCTGTAAGTTTTACATTGTAGGTGAATGAACTTTGGTTATCGTTTTATATTTCGTTATTGTTAGTCTACTTGCTAGTATGGAAACAACGGTTATTAATTCCGCGCTTGCAGTTACTTCCATACTTATGATTTCAAAAATATTATTACGGCTAAAACAAAAACGCAATAATCGTCGTCGATTGTGGTGTAGACAGTGGTTGAAACGCCGAGAAGACGGCAGAGGAGTTTTAAACATGCTAAATAATGAGCTCTTACAAGAAGATCTTACATCTTACAGAAATTTTCTTAGATTTAACAGTGAGCAGTTCGAGTATATATTATCATTAATAGAATGTAAAATTACTAAGCAAAGTACACATTTACGAGAGTGTATTCCTGCCAGAAGCAAGTAAGTGCTAGCATAGATCTCTAAAGACTGAACTTATAGATATTATTCATTTTAGATTAGAAGTTACTCTGCGGTTCTTGGCTACAGGAGAGACATTCAGGTCACTAATGTATGCCACAAGAATACATGAAACGACAATAAGTAGGTTTATACCTGAGGTTTGCAATGCAATTATATTAACATTAAAACCTAAATACTTAAGGGTAAGTTGTACTTAAATGGTACATATTAAATTTATATAACCCTTTTATAGACACCAAGAACTTCTGAGGAATGGAAGAAAATTGCACGGGATTTTAATGAACTGTGGCAATTTTCACATTGTATCGGAGCCCTCGACGGCCGACACATTACATTTCGTGCCCCTATATCCTCCGGTTCTTATTATTATAATTATAAAGGATCCAGTAGTATCGTACTGTTAGGTTTAGCAGATGCTAATTACAAATTCAGTTATATAAATATTGGTGTAAATGGCGGTATTAGCGATGGTGGTGTTTTTAAACAGTGGGTTATCAAGAGGTTTGGCAAACAATTCTTTAAATCTACCACCACCTGAAGTATTACCAGGAATGAAAAACCCACTACCATACGTTATCGTGGCTGATGATGCCTTTCCATTATCTAGGAATCTAATGAAGCCATATCCTGATCGAGGGCTTACTGAAGAAAGTAGGATTTATGATTATAGATTATGTCGTGCAAGAAGGATCATTGAAAATGCATTCGGAATTTTAGTTAATCGTTTTAGAATCCTTTTAAATTCTATCAATTTAAGCGTGGAGAAGGTTCAAATAATTACATTAATTTGTGTCTTGCTACATAATTTTTTGACCAGTGATAGTTCTCAATCATACCTAGAAATTGATTTTAATACAAAAGACCTCCAAAAACTGTCACAACAAAGTAGCAACCGAAGTTCAGAAATTTCTAGAGACATTCGTAACCAATATAGAACTTATTTTAATTCTTTAGAGGGATCTGTAAATTGGCAAAATCAAGCAATAAATAATTTTAATATGTATGTAATGTGTTTTATTAATATATGAAACTAGTTTTGTTCTACATTTATACACTTTTTAATACCATGAAGCAGTATCTCTATTATTTTGTGTTCTACATCCATACGAACATTATTGTTATTTATTTTATTTAGTCTAGTTATAATGTATTTACTTAATGCCTCATCTTCATTATTTGAAGAACTTGTTTTTTTTAAGTTTTCATTAATGGAAGCAAGGCAACTCGAAGCTTCTCGAATTAATTTAGTCTCAACCACTTCCTCTTGTAACTTTCGCTTCTTTCCCTTTAGTGTAGCTTGATTAGGTGAAGCAGGTTGTAATGCGACCACCTCTGGTTCGATGTCAATACTGTCTACGTCCTGTAACTCACTGTCATCTCTTATCACATATTCTATAATTTCAGAATCTTGAGAAGTCACATGAGGTATTACTTCTTCGGTTAGGCTATCAACAGCTGTTCTTACTTGGCAATGTTCCAGTAAAAAAAACATGGAGTTAAAATACCAAAGCGTTGGTGTATAAATCTAAAAATTATTAATTATGTACACTGTTACGCTACTAAAATACAACAACTTACTGAATCATTATCATCTCCGTTTCCTACTCCACTACGTCTACTAGAATTGTATTTTTTATATTCTGTGAGAAAAATTTTTTTTCAGTCCGTTAAATTTTATCTTTACATCGTTCACGGTGACTGAAGGCTTTACTTCTTTTAATCTTCCAACAACATTTTCATAAGCATTCATGCGAGCATGGTTATTTTTGTATGCAAGTGATTTTACTACATATAAACACGGGTATTTTTGGAATTCTTGAATTAAAATTTGGCACTGCTCCCTTGACCACGACATTTTAGAATTTTAAACGCGTGGTTTATAATTATGTTTATATTATTATTATAACGGATAGTAATCTAGGTTATGTCTGTATACTTTGGTTATGTTAGGAAATAATGCGCCGTCACGCTACGCGCAGTTTTTGTATAAAAATTTTAGAACATGTTCTAAAAAATTATGTAAATACAAAATTTTGTTACAAATTTTAATAGAAACTATGTATGACACTATGCAAAATTTTGATTAGTAATTTGTAATCTAAATTTTGTAGTAAATATAGTACAGTGTCAGACGGCCTTTAGAACCTGTTTTTAAATTTTATATATATCGTTATACCTTTACGTAAATTTTTTTTTAGTATTCAATTTATTAGCTTTCAAAACACAGATTAAATTTTATAATGTTTAAATACTAACTTTGTAACACCATTTATAGTAAGTTCTGTTATTGTATACTATTTAAAATATTAAAATTGAATTTAAAATAGCTGTTTTTAAATTTATCTATTTCTTAAAAAATCGACTAATTTTTTGATTAGCTGATGGTAAAAAATTCAAACTTCTCACGGAACAAACGTACCAAAAATCAAGAAAATGTATTTTTTTAGAATAACAATTACTGTACCAAATTTTAGCATATTACGTTAAATAATTGTAAAATTAGAAAGGAACTACAATAATTTGAAACATCAAAGTTTTTATAATCTCAAGTAACCTATGCAATATTTTTAGAATGTCAAAAAAGTTTGTAATTGTCAGCATTAATCAATTTAACTATTTTCGTAATTTTTATCTGCATTTTATTTTAATTATTGACACGCGTCCAACGTCTGCTAATTATCTTGATAGAATCAATGGTCAAAATCCCATTTTAAATTTAAAATATTACGCCCAGTAAACACGGATTGAAACTGTTACAGTCACAAAATTAAAACAGTTGTTTCATTACGTTGTTTCGTTTTAGTTCCATTTTGATATCATTTACATGTAACTGACAGTGAATAAATTGAAAAAGTTCTGATTTTTCACAATCAGTTTTAAACCGTTTTAGTACTTGCAATTTTTATCCCATAATCAGCAACCGTCTAAAAACTGATTTATTAAAACCGAATATTTTTTGAATAACTAGAATTGTTTAAAGATCGATTAAATAAGATTGAATTATTTTCAAAACAGTGGAATCGTTCTAGGAAAAACGAATACTTTGTGATTAGTCAGCATTAGTCGTTGCTATACTTTTGATTACTGTCGTCAACGCTTGCGCTGCAAATTGATATCTTTTCACTTGTTCGGTTGCAGTTTGATAAGTGATGCTGTGTGTACAATTACGAAATGGAAGTAGAAACATTTTATTATAATCCATAAATGTAATCGATATTATTATCATTTCTGTTCTTTATGTATCATGTTTTAATTTGTATTAAAAAAATGTAAATTAACACACATGATTGCGTTAAGGTAGATTATTGCGTGAATCTGATGATACTTTAAGATTTATAATTACAGTTCAATTCTTCAAGTTTTCTATATGATTATGTACAGCTAAAGGTATTCACAGTGTTTTTATAACTTTCTAATGATTGCTAAAGTGATATTTATATTAAGTTTGTGTTGTTTTTGATTAAAAAAATGTAATTAATTTTGTGTAACTTGTTACGGTAATTTTCTTTACGTACGCCTTTGTTGTTACGGTCGAAATTTTCACTAGGTACGCCTATGTGTTGTCGACGTGAAATTAGATTCGAGTTTTGACACCCGCTAACGATCCTTTGCGCATTAGATGTCATTTGGTAGAAAGGCGTCACATGTGGAATTTGTAAATGGTCTGTAACTAGTGATTATTAATATAAATCCGTTGCCATCGGGGAAATAATGGAAAACCATTTCTAATTATTTAATTTCTTAGTTTCGTTAAGACGTTACAGGGTAAGCTAAAGTCATCTTTTAATATGAACTCGTTTGTAATTCGTTTTCCTTTTGACAGCCATTTTGCGTCCCTTCATGTTACAACTATTATATTCTCGATAAATGGATATCGTAACTATTAGTAACTAAGGCATCACGTTGCCGGACTCGAGCGCTAGCAGAAGGCGATTTCAAGCCGCGCAATTGAGGTCTTACGGAGGCGTCCTGGGCTAACTTTTTCTTTATAAGACTTATGTTTATCATGAATTAAATCAACGACAAAGGGGTACCACAGCATTTAACAACCGGTTTATATTCTTTATACTTGTTTGTATCTTAAGTAATAATGGTTATAGATGTGATTTCGTGAGGCATTAGCTTGACACGATTTGCGATTCAAATTGGTTACAGGGTTATGTGTCGGGGGAACGTACGTTCTTCACAAAAAAGGAAATTCCTGTATTTATTGGTAAGTGATCTTATTTGTTTTTGTTTTTGTTTTCGTTATTAATTCTATAATTATCACTATCGTTGTTTACGAGTTAAGTAATAAATTTTACTCATGTCAAGTTGTGCATGCTGTGTAATACCGATTGATTAACGTTGATGCTATATTAGGTTTATACGCTGTGTTATGATAAGTTAACATTAGCGTAGTACTGTCTTATTTCTGTATTTGATTGTCAGTAATGCCATTCTACTAATTATGTAAACGTTATTTACTACAAACTATTCTTCGCTATAGATTCTTAGGGTAGTTTACTTATGTACGGTGTGTTGTCTATGCTACTGACATTTTGTTTTTGTATTTAAAAGTCATTATATTCTGTGATAAACCTCAGCGATTCTACATTAAAATTGTTATTGTGGTTAGCTATTCTTTTATGACCATATACCTGTTTCCTATGATTATCGTATTAACTAATTGCTTCTGACTACTCGAACAGCTGAGTAGAGGAATTACGGACCTAACATCGTGTTACAAGTATCCTGTTCTGTCCTGAGCAAGATAGACAATTACTTTGGGATAAGCTCTGGCGCCCTTATATATCTCTTCAATTTATGTATCTAGGAACCCCCCTCTCTCCGACGATTGAGAGTTGGCCGTGCAGGTTCGTAAAACCACCAAAAACTTGTAACAAACTCTATGATTATGTATGTATATAAATGAAATATTTATTTCTATGTTACAGATGCGGTTAAAAGTTGTTACCCAACAGTAACTGATGCAGTTTTCGAGGCTTCCGTGAAAAGACCACATCCAGGAAAGTTGCAATATGTAAAAAACTCAATGTGATATTGTACTTAAAAATATTTATTGTGCAATAAAATTTGAAACGTGCATTTGAAAATGTATTATTATATTATTGAAAAAATTGTTTTAGTTCATTATTGAAACAAAAAAATCATACATGTATCGATCATTTAGTATCAGTGCAAGAACGAAGCTTTTAAAACGTAAACCGAATGCAACATTTAGTTTGCAACTGATTTGAATTTAAAATACCGAAACTATACTGATTCAAATAAGTGAAACAGCGATGGACTTATAGCTATTTTATTGCAGTTAGGTTTCTTTTATGTTTGAAACAAGAGTGAATCATAAATTTTTTGTTTTGAAACTGTTACTAAACATTATCAATTTTGTGTTTACTGGGCGTTTATTATTAAAGGTAAACTGTAACTTGCAATTTAATACTACACATGCCAATTTGTTAAAAATGAGACCGCAAGATTTGAACTATTGGTTCTGGAACTTGGATATGCATTTACAAGTATAAGAACGATGATACCCTAGGCAGCGCAGGGTAAAAATTCTTTGACACTTAACTGCTTTTAACAAGAATTAAGCAATGTATATAATGAATGTTTTGTCTTGATTTTACGTATAAATTCATAATTTTTTTATCTTTTTTATTATATTAGGGTTAGTTATAAATTTATTTTGCATTAAGTTTTTAAAATAATGTCCCAAAAATAAATTAATATAATTTAATTTACCAGTAATGATATTTTATTAGATATAAAACAAATATGAATTTTAAATGTAAAGCTTAAATTAAATGAATCATAAATTGTTACATTTACAATATTAGTTAATAAAGAAATGAATTTAGAGAATATATAAATTTATTCTGAAAACATATTCACTTACTATATATGTTTTAAAAGCACTTGTTTTACTTTTTATTTAAAAACAGCCTTTTACCATTGATTTTTTTAAATAAATAAGCTTAAATATCCGTCTTATAACAGAAAATGAACGGCAAATGTTTCTCTTCAACGATTACAAATAGATTACTCTCACTTCCTTCAATGTTGATTTCCCACGTGTAATTTACCAAACTCAAGCTAAAGTGGAAATACTAAGGCGAACGTGTTTATAACAGGTTTTTAAAAAACTTATTAAATGTTAATAATTAATAGCAGCGAGAAAATTTTGTTATTGAAAAAGTACAATTATAAAATATATATATATATATTTAACGTTAGTTTGGTATACATAAAATTTAATTAAAAAAATGAATAGAACTAGTTATATGAGATTGCTTAAATTTCAATAACATTAAATCGTTGCTTTTAGTTAAATCACCAAAACAATATTTAAAAAAAATTAAATAGATAGTTTGTAAAAAAAATTAAACTTTGTTGTTATCTAAAATTAAATATTATTTTAAGTTATATATTTTTAATATGTGCTTGCTACTTTTATAATGAAAAAATTTAACAAATTTGTAAAACAGTTTTTAATTATTCGTTCCATTATTACAAAAAAGTTAGTTTTGAAACACGTAAGCTTTTTTTTTTTGAATAAATTTAACAATAGTATATTATATATCAAGGTTGAGAAGTGTATAATTATAACCTAAGCGATAGATTATATCGCGAGACGCGAAGCGTCGAGAGATATAAATCGCGCAGGTTATAATGAACTTCTCAACCGTGGTATATGTACAATTTTTCCACTACCAGAATTATTAAAACCATTCTACCTGTTACTAAATCAAATTTAAAATTTAATATAATAATTGTAAATTATAAATCAAGTCAGTGATTCTGACAGTTAAATATTATTTACCTCTGCTTAAGAAAATACAACTTCACAATTTACTATTATAAGTAATAATGAAAACCTATACAACTGCTAGTGGAAAAGCATTTTTTTGCAACCGCTATAAAATACTTAACAATACAAAATACCGTACATAAAGCAATAGAACATTTACTACGTACTTTTATTATATTGAATATAACATAATTTGAAACATATTTAATTGCTTACTGCAATACGTTTTTAATAATTTATTGATGCAAATGTGGAAATGACATTAGAGTATATCTTCTACTTCTGATGAGCCACAAAAAAGCGAAACGGCCGTCCAGTAGTTTATTTTGGTGCTATTTGCACAGTTACATTGACATTGCTTTAACTTCAATATCTTCTACGTTGGGGTTTTATCCTGCAGTTTTATTCAAAGCTATTTTTAATTACGCGGGTGTAAAATCGACTTACAACGTTCAATTATCACACCCAAAATCAAATCGCATTTTGGTACTAGTGAAAAAAATATCGGTTTTTGGTGCAATTGTCGCAGAGATCAACAAAGTTCTAAAGCTTTTTATTTTTTTTTTACAAAATAACATTGAGTGTTAAATTATAATAAATAATAACTGTACAATTCACACAACGTTTTACCTAGTTTTTAAAATCATTTATAATTAAAATAACTAATTTCAAACTTCTTCGCTTAGGGTGCATACAAAAAACCACTTTAATCTATTTTTGTGACAACGTTTTGTGCTACCAACAAGCGCTTCATTAGGTCACTGTAATTTATTAAACTCGTAAGTTAACAACATAGTAACAACAACAGCATAAATTAACAAATAATTTTTAAAACATAAAACTTATAGAATAGTATCAAGTGTGTATATCCACCTTTATGTATAACACAATTATTTCTTTTAAGAAAGAACTGTCTGAATGAAGCAACAGAAAGCTTTTGTTTTCTTTCTAATCCTGCGACTTATCAGACTCCAACAATGATTTAAGTACGTGGTAAACAAAAATAAAAAATTCAAATTTAATAGTTTACTCATGCAAGTTCTATAGATATTTTACAAGAGATTCCTAAAAAAACACCAACTCAAACTACTCCAAGTAGTAAAGAACGATTTATGTTACCAATAAAAGAATTGAGTTGGCCACAGAGAGTAACGGTAAATTTGTTTTTTACTGTTAAAAAATTTTTGACGATTTTTCTATTTGCAGAAAGCAATACAAATAGAAAATTAGAAGTCGCTTATAATCATAAATATAACAACCGCGAAAGCTTAAGATTTTTATCTATTTGATGTCAAACATCATCATCTTACTCACAAACTTTACTGAAAGATGCCGTCATCTTTTGTTCAAATTAATTAATTATATAATACTTAATCAGCGTTTTAGTGTGTTAAAGTACGTGGTTTTGATTTTATTTTTACGTTTACTTTTCTAATTTTTTTAGGAAAGAAAAAGTAATTGCTTTTAATCAGTTGCTCGCGTAAAATATACTTTTCAATTCTGACTCTAAACAAGAACTTTTTACAGACGAGCAAGACAATTAGAACAACGTGCAGCTATACTTAAAAGAAAACTCTCGATATGAGACATCGTTTGGAGTATGTTTTAAAGTAAATAACGCTTTTAAACGTTTTAAACAACGTTAATAGCTATACGTTTCATTTTTTTGTATCACAGCAAAAAACTCAACATTTGAATTTTTGAGGACGCATATTTACTCTGCAGGATAAAATCTTTGCATTATTAATATTCAAGCAAAGTGACCGAGTCAATAAATATTTCTCAAAAATGTTTTTATTGCTTTGTAAAAAAACATTAATTAAATCATTACATTTTGTACCATTTAAAGCGGGCATCAATACAAATATATTTAAACATTTGCATTTAACTGTTACCAAAATGATATCTTTAGGGCCCGGTATTTTTTACAAGAAATCGATGGATTTGATTGAGGTTTTTTTTATATTGATGGGACAAGCAGGAAGATAGCTTTTGCTGATCATGCCTTAGTTTTTCTATTAAAGGGTATTAATAGAAAGTGGAAATAACCTGTTTGCTTCACAACCTGCTGTGGTTCAACTAAAATAGTTAATTTATCAAATTTAACTATAGATGTAGTTAGAACAGTGTGTGTGGCTGGACTAAAGATAGTCGCATCTATATCCGACCAGGGAGCTACAAATCAGGAAAGAAATTTTTTTTTAAGAATAAGCCTATATTATACATGATGAAAAAATTGTTCACTTGCACAGTATGTAGCTTTTATGACAGCGCGTTTGTAAGCAAGTACTTTAGTTAATTGTTCCATTTTAATTGCATACGTACAAACAAAATTTAATAGAATGGATTTTGCTGTTGTATTCCTAAATTTAAACCACATGTTCGTTTAACCTTGCTGCATTGCAGTAAATTCCATAATGATTCATTACAAAGCCTAACAATAAGAAAGAATCATTAATTTTAATATTCATTATGTGTTATGTTAGTAAAGGCCATGAAAATTAGACTACTACCAAATATTTTAGTATGTGTCTTGTTTAGTTTTATTACATCTGTAATTATCAAATATACTTCTTCACTTATATTTTTCTTATTGAAATATGCCATTCTGAGATTGTTTTTAATTTCTTAACGATGTATCGATGTATTATAGTCATGTAGATAATCTCACGAAAATGTATCAATACCTTTAAAAAATTTTATATTTTAGAAAAAAAATCTTATTTATATTTGTACTTTCACAGAGAGAAATGATGTATTACAATTTATAACTGTATTGTTGATGATATTACTACAATTGTTTATATTTATACTATAGGCTTGCACGCTTTTATTTAGTACGTTTGCACAAATAGGTTATAAAGTTTCATTTGACAAATTGTTTGAAAAATATTATAAACTTTAGTATGCTTTGTATTCGACAACAATGTGCTAGGATTTTGCACAATTTTGTTTTAGTTTCACGTACAGCTTTGAAAATATATTATATTATAATAAGATTATGCAATTCTTTTAAACTCGGAATAAAGAAAAACATTGCTGTAGAATAGTAATTATTTTTTATGGTAAACTTTCGTTCCTTTTAAAAAAAATCAGGCGACCACGCGTTGTATGTAAAGACGCTGATGTTGACGCTTACATTATCTGGACCTATACGTGCAGGTTGGTTGGAATTTGTTACATTATTTATAAGATTGTGACATCAAGTAGTGGTCTTCAGTAGAATTGTTCATGTAAGTATTATGTTTTTGTTATAGTTGTAATATGGTTTAGTGCATGCCTTTTATTGTAATTAAATAATAGTAGGAGTAGTAACAATGTAACATTATTTAACGCATTGTCATTTATTCCAAAACTACGAATCTGCATTTTCAGACGTTTCTGCGGTTACTAAATCAGTAGGTATTTAAGATCCCACTATACCAAGACGATGACAGACTTCTCGAGACATTAACATGCGGTTGAGGTCAACATTGAATCGGATAAACATTATTGTTTTAAATTTAGTGTTTTACATACTTATATGCCGTGTTTTCTGACTAGTTTAAACTCAAAATGTTTCATCTTCATAAGATGTTTTGTTTAGAAAATAAAATAGATAGGCTTATTATTTATTATTATTAGATAATAATCTTTCAAAATGTTTAGTAGATCGTTACATTATTTTTATCCATATTTAAACAATTATTTTAGTTTTGTAGTATTTAAATATAAATAAATAATGCTCTTAAAATTTGCAACGTTTTATTGACAATTCACCCAATATATGTTACTTTTAAGTAAATAACATTTAACCAAGATGCATAAAGTTGTACAATAAAAAACTATACAAAATAATAATAATTTGCACAACATTGTGCAAAATTAACCAATGAGAATATGTATCTAGGTAATCTAACGCTATTAGACATTTATATACCATTGGATAAAAATACTTCAAGCATAGTTTAAAAAAAAGTACGACAACAAAACTTTACTATCCATTTTAGACCATTTTTTAAACAAATTGTGATACGGTGCGATTTGAAATATAAAAATTGTTTATATGTAATGAAAAAAAAAACTGTACAATTCAATCTACACAAATAAATGCAATAAAACTGCACAAATTGGTCTTGTCACTTTTTCAGGTTCAATTTGTGTAATTTTTATTAACAATTGTAGATAAAATATACAAAGATTTCTTCCTGTGTTACTATTTAAGAACGACTTCTATTACATGGTTCAACGTACATTTAACCAAGATCTAATTAAAAATTTTTATGTATCAGAAACCACGCTTCTTTATTACCTCACCTAAGTCCGTTTTAGTAAGCAATTTGACGTCAACATATGCCGTTGCTTCAAGTTAAAAAGTCGATAAGTCAGTTGGCCTCAATATAAAGAATTCGTCAAAACAAATAGTCTCTTAAAGTTTGGTAACTACCAACTGTTTTACAACTAATATTGGCAATTAAAACAAAACTTAAGTTTATTAGAATAATACAGTTTAGTTTATGTAGCTGGTTATGTGGCAAAAAAACTACTAATGCTGAATGTAACTAACATAATCTTTCTCCAACATTGACTAATTGACGAAAGAGAAAGGAAAGGAAACAAGAATGACCAATATCTTAAATATTTTCATATTAAAAAACAAAGTTCTGAAATAGTTTTGTCAAAACTTCGATATTTTCTGACAAGTTTTAATTTAAAAAATAAGATGGTTGTTTTACTAAAAAGTGCTAGTGGTGATGACAGACTTCTTCGTTTAGGACGGGCATGTAAAAGCACTTTAATCTATTTTTGTGGCAACGTATCGTGCTAAAAGCGAGTACTTCATCAGGCCAAAGAATAAAATCAAGTGGATCAATCCACCGACCAAGGACATAGGCAACCTGACGAGTTGTGTTTACCAAATCTATATATATAAAAATGTTATGTTGGTTTGTGTACGCTTCAGAAACTCAAAAAGTTCTGCACCGATTGAGTTGAAATTTTATCATGATATAAAATCCGCATCAAGGATTGTTTTTATATATTTTTTGCATCAGTCACATATCTGCGACCGCCAGAAAATAATTTTTTTTAACGATCAGCTGTTTACCAGTGACCGCGCCATCTGCCATAAGCTAGGAAAACACTCGCTGACAACCGAAATAATAATGACGCAGTCACATGAGAAACAATTTCGTTCCCAATTACATTGTTTATTTACAAAAAAATTTGCATCTGATTCTGATTATTATACAATCTGAATTAAATATTCACTTAAATGTGTGATAGTGTTGTGATCGAACTGCGCCTTTCACCAAATCGTAAGTAGAGGTTATATTTTATATTAAAGATGGACAGTAAAAATATTATTAACTGACAGGCAAAATAAAAGGACTTATTATAATTCAAGTGAATTTCTAACAGAACTGAGTGGTTATATCTTTTGTATTACATCTAACACGTGGACGTAATTCACGTAATTATATTATTTATTTTGGATTAACCTCACTTTTAATGTATATAAATATAATTACATTAAAACTAGCAATTACTAATTAATACGAATGTTAACCATTCAATCACAATGTGCCACTGCGAAGCGTGGCAGGGTACAGCTAGTAATAAATAAAACATTAAACAAAAGGGTCAATAACTAATTTTTTTTTTAATTTGTCAAGTGTTTGTTGAAAGTTTATGTCATCGACAGTAAGACCTTATTTCTCGGGGAGGGAACCTGAGAAACAGCTATCACATCCAAGGCAGGCAGCGGGCGCGCAAATTACCTGCTCCAACACGAAGTGGTAATAATAGTGAAATACACTGGAACGATTTAAACGCGATAAGCTTTGTCGAGATGCACGCCTGCGCAGTTCACGCGCTCTGTCTTTGTCACTCTCATGCAGAGGATTCCTAGGGAAATTAATTAATCCTGACGATCCTAATTAGGATAATAAAAACTTTTTAATGAATTATTGCATTGTCATCGGTACGTGAAACGCATGCAAAGTTTCAAGTTAATCAAACACCTGGAAACCGCTTAAAATTAAGCTCAAATATTCCGTTACATACATACGTACATACATCCCGAACTAATAAAAGCGTGTTAAAAACAGTATAAATTAGAATACGTTTCAATCACTCTATCGCTTCATCATCGGTCTCGTGAGTGAAGCGCGTTGATTCTGTAACTTGTGTTTTAATATACTATTCTCTTTTAGTATGCATTGGCTACAAAATCTTTTCCCACAGTACTTATCTCGATTATCATTACGTTTTTTATATTTGTTAATTTGATGACGATTATTGTATTCAATCTAAATTTGTTTGTATCTTGTGTAATCGATACTATTAAGTAAGTGTTCATATAACTGTTTCATCATGTTTTGTAGTTGCTAATTATTACTCTTTCAAAGTGCCTACAAAAAGGACTACAAAATCGGTTTTCCCTTCAATTAAATCTTTTTAACAAGACTTGCTAATTAAGATTACACCAATTTTCATGAAGATTGTGAATTTGAAACAGCGTTTCAGTTTTTAATTTATTAGGTAACCAGCACACTAAAGAATTGCGCGTTGGTACCCTAATTGAAATACGGAACAAAATACTAAAGTTAAATGCAAATCGTTCTGCACTACAAACTTTGTTTTATGCATCCCTTAGTGCGTTGTCTTGAATTTTTAAAAAAATTGGTACATTGCACCAGTTCAGTTTCTTGAACGAGACCTGATGAACTAGTTCATTAAAATCAAC
This sequence comes from Aquatica leii, assembly GCA_035610365.1. Classification (NCBI taxonomy): domain Eukaryota; kingdom Metazoa; phylum Arthropoda; class Insecta; order Coleoptera; family Lampyridae; genus Aquatica; species Aquatica leii. The sequence goes on from CM069432.1 coordinate 110,175,590, forward strand.
TAGAATTCCCATCACTATATTGAAATGCTTTATAATTTAAACTTTTTACTGTTATTTATTGTTATTAAAACAACATGGTTATTCTAACGTTGATTTATAAATTATAATAGTTATCAAATAAAAATTTGTTTTATTTGTTTTAAACGTTTATGTGTAATTCTTAGTTCAATATAATAACGGAATTTGAAATTCAATTAACATTAATGAAACTGATAGAATTGTAAAACAAAAAAGTATGTGTGATTACATTTGGTTCTGCAATTAAACCTAGTTACCTTTTAATAATGATTGGCTGAATGGTTTACTTCAACAGATTTTAAAATGTTGATTTTGTTTTCTAGGGTTGATGTATTTGTCAAACCTGGTTTTTTCAGTGCATAGAAAACACAACTAGTAGCGTTAGTAACTGTTGAGTTAAAACTTGTTATTGTTATTATTATTGTTATTGTTATCGTTATCGTTGTCGTTGTCGTTGTCGTTGTCGTTGTCGTTGTCGTTGTCGTTGTCGTTGTCGTTTTCGTTGTCGTTGTCGTTGTCGTTGTCGTTGTCGTTGTCGTTGTCGTTGTCGTTGTCGTTATCGTTGTCGTTGTCGTTGTCGTTGTCGTTGTCGTTGTCGTTGTCGTTGTCGTTGTCGTTTTCGTTGTCGTTGTCGTTGTCGTTGTCGTTGTCGTTGTCGTTGTCGTTGTCGTTGTCGTTGTCGTTGTCGTTGTCGTTGTCGTTGTCGTTGTCGTTGTCGTTGTCGTTGTCGTTGTCGTTGTCGTTTATCGTTGTCGTTGTCGTTGTCGTTGTCGTTATCGTTGTCGTTGTCGTTATCGTGGTGGTTGCCGTTGTCGTTGTCGTTGTCGTTGTCGTTGTCGTTGTCGTTGTCGTTGTCGTTGTCGTTATCGTTGTCGTTGTCGTTGTCGTTGTCGTTGTCGTTGTCGTTGTCGTTGTCGTTGTCGTTATCGTTGTCGTTGTCGTTGTCGTTGTCGTTGTCGTTGTCGTTGTCGTTATCGTTGTCGTTGTCGTTATCGTTGTCGTTGTCGTTATCGTTGTCGTTATCGTTGTCGTTGTCGTTGTCGTTGTCGTTATCCATTGTCGTTATCGTTGTCGTTGTCGTTATCGTTGTCGTTATCGTTGTCGTTATCGTTATCGTTGTCGTTGTCGTTATCGTTGTCGTTGTCGTTGTCGTTGTCGTTGTCGTTGTCGTTATCGTTATCGTTATCGTTGTCGTTGTCGTTGTCGTTGTCGTTATCCGTTGTCGTTATCGTCGTTGTCGTTGTCGTTATCGTTGTCGTTATCGTTGTCGTTATCGTTGTCGTTATCGTTGTCGCTGTCGTTGTCGTTATGTCGTTGTCGTTGTCGTTGTCGTTGTCGTTGTCGTTGTCGTTGTCGTTGTCGTTGTCGTTGTCGTTGTCGTTGTCGTTGTCGTTGTCGTTGTCGTTGTCGTTGTCGTTGTCGTTGTCGTTGTCGTTGTCGTTGTCGTTGTCGCTGTCGCTGTCGCTGTCGCTGTCGCTGTCGCTGTCGCTGTCGTTGACGTTGTCGTTGTCGTTGTCGTTGTCGTTGTCGGTGTCGTTGTCGTTGTCGTTGTCGTTGTCGTTGTCGTTGTCGTTGTCGTTGTCGTTGTCGTTGTCGTTGTCGTTGTCGTTATAATTATTATTTAAAAAATGTAACTTACAGTTTGTTAAATTATTGATTTTAACGTACAACATTTAGATTCAAAAATTACTATGTGTTAAACAAATTACTGTCAACGTTTATTAAAACCCTTAATGAACATTTTATTATTATTTTTATATTTGCAAAATTAACAATTTTTATAAATACAATCAATAGTTAGTTTGTATTATAATTAATTTTTACAACGTATTTTTTACTTATATATTTTATGTATTCAACATATAATATTGTTTAAATTTGAATTTAAATTTAAATTTTCTAATTGTTTTTATAACAAATAATCTAATATTAAATTTTAGTTTTAAGTAAATAGCTTTAGACGTAGTACCTTTCCGAATGTAATCATAGATTTTTTAGCAACGCTACGTTACACGCTGTAGGTGCATTTAATCAATACACAAACTTGCTACGAAAACTTGTTCTAAAATTAGTTGTAACTTTTGTAATTATAACTAATAAGATAACTTATAGTAACCTTAAAAACTAAAAAACAACAGATTAAATAATATTATGAATCTCTAAAACAGTGTTTAATAATAAATTACATAATATTCTTGATCAACATATATATCATTAATGGTTTTGTATAATAAAACAATAACTTAAAATTTAATTTTGTAAAATAAATAAAATAAATATCATTTAAACTGTTATATATTGCAAGGTAATTCTTTATACTAGATTGTATTTTAAGCTTATTTGTCAACGTGCTTGTTTAATTTATAAACTGTCTGAACGTTGTGTACATAATAATTACTTACGTCTATAACGTAGAAGATATCCCCCTTTTACTTGCTTGTTTGATAAATCTGAAAAAGTAAACATTTGTTATTCTTGTACACATAAGAAAAATGCTAAGATAAATTTTAAATAAAAGTTTCAGGTTAAATATAACACAATTTAATAAAAATTATTATTCTTATTTGTATATATAAATATTAAACCATAAAACATAAGTAAATATAAATTTACATAAATAAGAAATACATAAAAAATTAATAAATAGATGTTTACATTGTTTTTTATATTTTTTTAATCATTAACTTACTGACGTATTATAATTTCTAAATTATTTATTATTATGCACATATTATGTACTCTTACATATATGTTTTGTTAAAAATATTTAAAATCTCTGTTTTAAGTTTTAATGTATTTTATATCATAGGAGGGCAAGAAAAACTACTTTATACTATTATTAAAGCTATGTTTCGTGCTACACGTGAACACTTCATCATGTCAACAAATAGATTATAGTGGCACTGTCTAACAAATCCGGAACATGAACAATTACGTAATAACGCATAACGAAATAATCACATAAAAATAAAACATAAAAATGTCAATCTATAAAATTTAAAAATAACTAGGGACATGAAACATTCAACAAACACTTGACAAGTGTTGGCCTGATGAAGTGCTCACGTGTAGCACGAAACGTAACCTTAAAAATCGTATGAAGTGGTTTTTTTTGCCCCTTCTAAGTGAAGAATTAAGGATATTTTGTTGCAATAGATTAGAGGAGAATTAATAATTTTACCATGTATTTTAAATGTTTTTAACTGTATGTACATTTGATCAAATATTCATTAAATGTTTTTAAAAATGTTTAAACTATGACTTTGTAACATTTAATGAGATATAAAATGACAAAAACTAATGTAAAGCATATAAACAAAAAATGTTAATTACTATTAAAATTAATACTATTTTATAGCATTTTAATTAAATTTTAAAATCAAATATAATTTATTATAGATTTCTACATAGTATTGTTCCCACAAGATAGCGCTGCCAAAATTATTTTGCTTAATTTTATTTTATTTAAAAGCATGTATTTTTAATGCCTAATAAAATTTGTCAAAATTATTTAGTAACGTGCATATGTAATTAATTAAATAATAAATTACGTAAATGTTCTTTTAAATTAAACGTTACAGTTTTGATTTAAATTAATAATTTATTGACACAGACAATAAATTCAACGTTAAGAAACATTCTATCTTATACCTTGTATTTTAAATTACTTTTGCGCTTTATTGGCATACATTTATAAGGATTGTAAATATAATTATTTTTTTTCGTTTCAATAAATACATTTAAAAATAATAATACGGTTGTAAATGTTTTAAACGTTTTTTCTTTGAATTTCGTATTACGTTATTTTAATTATGGTTTTTTAGCGTGCACTCTTTCAGCGTTTAGATTATAATACATATAATTTTTTATAATGAGAAAAGTTTTGCACACGTATATTATTTTTCTTTATTTGCCGTGCTACGCGCATTTTAATTTAATCATCCAGGGAACCCGTTTCACAGAAAAAACTAAATATTAGCGATATACTATTTTTTTTAATATCTATCTAATCTAATGTAATCTAAGTCACAAACTAAGCTAGCTCTGAAGTTACATTGAAGACATAATTTTTCAAAAAACAACGTTTATTTTATAACAACGTAAAATATTGTTTTTTATGCTATACAACAAAAATATATTATAAAACAAAAAAACTATAATAATATATATAATATAATAATAATAATAATAAATAAGAAGTGGTTCGTATTCATATACTATACATTACATATTATTATATTTGTAATTAGCGCATACCATTTTGTTTTACGATCAATATTTGGAGGACACATTTTAATAATTATTTTTATACATTCTACAACGCTACTGCAACAAATTCATTTAGTTAATGTTAATTAGTAGATTTCAAAATGTTGCTATCATCTATCTTACAAACATCCGACGGTACATTTTTCCTAATCTATCTTTGCTTTTGTTGTTATATTTGTTAAGAGACGTAAAAACTATTTTGAAATGCTGGAGTTTATATATTACCCAAGAAATGGTGGATATGCTAGTACAAAATACTAACAAATATATTACACAAATACACAGGTATTGAGAGGTTTTCTCTTACAATGTCACAAAGATTTTTTTTTTTCTATTACGTACTTTAAGGTTCGACAATAGAGAAACAAAAGAAGAAAGAAAATTTTTTAAATTATTTAATTTCAATTGCAAAAAAAATTATACTGTCGGCGATTGTGTTACAATAGATGAAAAGCTGGAAATTTATGGAGACGTTGCATATTCAAACAATACATCTCAAATAAGCCCCATAAATGTGCGATTACTTGTTTACTTCGGACGTGCGTAAATTCGGTTTCTATATTTTTACAATTAATTAGTGTAATTTGTTTGTTACTGTTTTGTAATTTTGTAATTATTGTCGTGAAGAATTATAGAACCATCTACAATAAAAAAAATCGTTAAAATAAATCGGCAAAAGTAAATAAATCATGTCAAATGTTTGTAAAATATGTACACAAACTTTAACACAAAAATCGCCTGGCCTTCAATCCAATATCTGTGACCTGTTCTATCACTTTAAATGTGTTGAACTATCTAAACAACAATTAGAAACGGCAAAGACGCTTACTGGATTTATGTGGTGTTGTATTACATGTCGCGATAAAACTAAAGCTTCTACAAGTTTGGAACCAAATATTAATACTGAAAATATAAAAATACGTCGCATCGGAAATGAAGTTAATAATTCGTCGCGTCCACTCATAGTGACACTCAGTTCAAAAGAAGATGCGATTAAAGTAATTAAAAATAAACGAAAATTATTTAACACAAAACCTAATACATAAGCCTGGATCAAACTTCTATGCAACGTACCTACTTTAAAACAACTAAACTAAAATTAGATTAAATCAACGCCACTAGCATTATCAAACACTATATTCGTTTTATAAATGGAGTCTCTACTATTACAAAGCAAAAAAACTAAATAACTTTTCCTTTGCTCATGTGAATGCACATGTTATTGCAGCATCCGTTCGACATCATTGGAGTCACGGAAACATGGCTTAACCAAGGATGTTCTGATGAAAGCGTCTCTCTGCCGAATTATCTTATCATTATATCAGATAAACCTACAAGAGGTGGAGGACTATGTATATACGTTCGGCCCTACTTCAAATATTCTGTATTATACCAGAATAACAGTTATGACGGTGGTGTTGAACAATTATGGATTAAATTGGTGTTTAACAGTGTTAGTGTTGCGGTAAGGATGTGCTATAAACAACCTAGTTCTAGCAACCAGCAATTATTCAATGATTTGGATAAAATATTAGAAATGGTGTATGCCACTGTGGACTACATCGTTGTCATGGGCGATTTCAATATAGACTATATGGTAAAGAATTTTGATTTTAAAAATTTAGTATCTATATTAGATAGTTATAATTTGTGTCAAATTGTCAACACGCCGACTAGAATAACCAAAAATACTGCAACATTAATCGATTACCTTTGTATTAGCAAGACCCTCACTTCTAAGCTTATAAGTTGCGATACAGTTGATCTAGAAGATATCACTGATCATATGTTAATCACTGCTACTCTAAAAAACATTGTTGATACAAAAGTAAACCCGGGTAAGTACATTAGAGATTATTGGAACATGGATATAGATGCTTTTTCTGTTGATGGGTGTATCATTAATTGGAAGTTCATAATGGATGTAGATGATGTCAACCTGAAACTTGATTTATTGAATCAAAATATACTAAACCTATTCAATATCCATGCACCACAAATATTGTACAAACTTAAGCGTAAGTCTTTGCCATACATTACCTATACAATTAAAAAAAAATGATAGATTTAAAACGTAAGGCACATAAACGATATGTAACACAGCTCTGGAAATCAATAAAAACATTGGGTTTGCGTAACAATAAACAAATAAACCAATTAAATCTATCAGACCATATAACGCTGGATGATATTAATGAATACTTTATTAACGTGGCTGCAACATCCAATGTTGATTCTAATCTCATTGAGTACTACTACTCTAACAGAGTTAATGACAATATTGGTTTAAACTTCACTAATATTACTAATGAAGACATATATAGAATAATAAACACAATTAAATCTCAAGCTATCGGAGCAGATGGCATTTCATTAAAAATGTTACTATTGGTGTTACCATATTGTGTAGATGTATTGGCCAATATAATTAATACATCTATTAACAGGAATTGTACCAAGTATATGAAAAACTGCAATAATAAGGCTTCTTCCAAAAATCTATGTTGCTACTCAGTTATCTCAAATTAGACCACCACAAGCATACTTCCCACAATGTCAAAGATTGCCGAAAAATTTACAGCCGAACAGCTAAGTCAATACTTAGAAGCTAATTCATTATTACCCACCGTACAGTCTGGGTTTAAGAAAAAACACAGTACGCAAACTGTCCTGCTTAAGGTTACAAATGATATACATATGGCTTTTGATAATTCTCAGATAACATTCTTCATACTTTTAGATCAGAATAAAGCATTAGACCGAGTAGATCCAGAGTTATTAACTGCAATGTTGCAGTACATAGGTTTTAATCATTTAGCATTAGCGTGGATACACAATTATCTTCTTGGTCGATCACAAGCAGTTATAGGGAGGAATTCGATGTCTAAATTTGGCAACATAATTAAAGGTGTCCCTCAGGGAAGTATTCTGGGGCCAATTCTCTTTACAATCTACACACGAGATATACTATCTGTTTTAAACCACTGCAATGTACATTTATATGCAGACGATGTACAACTGTATGCATCATGGGATGTAAATGAAATCACCCATAGCATTGTCAAGATCAATGAGGACTTTTGCAGCCCTAATCTGTGGTGTGATCGAAATGAATTATGCCTGAATCCAAACAAGACCGTTGCACTTTGTATTTCCAATAATACTAAAAGGGCCAGTATTGATCTACACTCCCATGTTTTAAGTATAAATGAAACACCTATTAAATGGATTACACATGTCAAAAATTTGGGAATCATCATCGATGAGGACTTAATCTTTCAAACACACGCTAATGAGTATATGGTTTAGGCTACTCAAGACTAAAAGTGTCAAAACACTTCTAAAAGAATTACAACAGATAAAATCAATTAAACCAACTAACAGGGCATAAATATAGTATTAAATAAATCTGGTTAGTATGAAATTACCACTGACCCTCATTATTACAACATCTACTTGCACACCTCCTCTTTCAACAACGGAGTCCTTTCCGAATGTGAAACAATACGTCTGGAAATACAAATACCTTGTTCCCTATGTTGGTTGCTAGATAGTGTACTCTTGATAATGAAATCGTACATCTATCAAGCGGAACGCCCACAAATAAAATGTTAATTAAGCATAGTCCAATAAGGCATTTCATACTACGGCCAATCATAATATCACACAGTCCCAACAAAAAATGACGCTCCACATAGCACACACAGTGTGATATAGCTTGCTTTGAAATTACCTAATATAATCTAATTAAATCAAATACAGAAATCTCTCGAAATTACCTAAGGACAACTTAAAACAAGTTCCGACTACTTTTCGTAATTACCCAAATCCAAAGATACAGCAAATTACAAGCACATAACTCTGCACAAATAATACCATCGAAGCAACCCTCCGAAACCAACAACAGAGAATAAAACGAGTGTCAATGTATAAACACACAGTCATTGTAAATAGGTCATGTTGCTCATGGTGCCTAACACAAATCAAACAACAAAAAAGTACGCCATTGAAACAACACTGTATCCAAATACAAAACATATTCAAGGAACACTCAAACAGTTTCAATAAAATACATAACGTATTAAATTGTTTGTTGCGATATTAAAACCTTTAGGCGCTTAAGCGTTAGGATGCAAGCAGTTTGGAATCGAATTAGCGATTATTCTAAAACGTGTAGTTGCAAGCGCAATACAATTTTTGTTTCTTTTTCTATTTTTAACCGAGTTCTTAGCAGGCTGCTGGAATGGTTAATTGAAATAACACTTAATTAAGTGTATTAGCAATCCGTCTAATAAAGAACTTTAAATTGGCTTAGCAAATTTATTCGTTGTTCTTAAAGTTGGAAAATGGTTCATTTTCAAAGTTTGTAGACGGAGTGTGTGAGTATTTATCATCGGATTTTCTTTTATGTTGTTTTATTTATCTGATAGGGTTTGTAAGAAATTAGTGGTCCGTTGTTTCGTTTATCACTATTTGCAATATTAAATTTACTAATAGAACGGTTCGCCTCCTGGTATGTGATAATTTTAGATTTTAATGAAATTAATGATTCCTTCTTTTAGGAGGTTGGATGAAAGCAACTACTTCAGTAATTTGCGACGTTTCGTGTTCTGGATGAACACTTCATCAGGCTCGCTCACACTGAGTCAAGTAATTTTTTTCTTAAATGATTGAGTTGAAATTAATACATTTAAATTAAAATTAAAAGCGTGATCTGATTTCATACATCGTGCACTATTAAAACGTAAGTAGTATCCCCGAGAAACTGAACCCTTCCTTAGACTTCTACTTGTTTTATGGAAATCACGCTGGTAGAAGGAACTTACAGCTAAGTGAGTACTTTGTTAATAAGAAAAATTAAAACAAAAAAAATTGCACTAAACTTAATTTGTATTCATAAGTCATAATTTGTTGTGCTTGTAGCAAAACAAAAACGTTTTTTTTCCTAATTGTAAATATAAATTAGGCGTTAGTCTGAGAAAGAATCAATGTGGATGTGAGTGTGTAAATAACGTTAATAACTCAGTATAACTTTAAAGTGTACAACCGTATTTGCTATTATTTTTGTATATAGTTATTATTTCAGTTTCTCTATTATATATTCTATTATGAAGATTTGTGACTTTAATTATTTATTTGGAAAGTAAATAGTCACGTAGCTGCTGTACCAACTAAAAGATTTCTCAGTTTGGCATTACTCGCCACGGATTGGGTCATTTTGTTTAAACTGGCGCCCCAAATTCGTTTTCTTCTTGTGTTATTTATCTTTTGTGCCCGTCTTCACTGACTAGCTTGGGGCACCCCAAGTCGTGGGTATATTTACCTCATAGGTATAAAGGTTACGAAAAATAAATAGACTTACTACGCTTTTTTAATTTTTGTTGACGTAAGTGCTTTTAAATAGACTAACGTTTTTGAGATTCACATAGACTTGTCAAATTTTTAATTTTTAGTTTATTAATTCCAATTTTATAACTAATCTCTCTAAGGATAAAACACAAAATTGCATCGATATTAGATATCCTTCGTGGAAATAATAAATCGAGCCTCCCTATAAATTTAGTCAGAATTAGAAGTATTGGTTGTCAAAAAAAATGTTAATAATTTCATAAGATTAATACAATTGGATAAATTACAAAGAAATTTATTAGTCACGTATATTACTAATAAAGGACACTGTCAAATCGCTCACTTCTTTTCAAAAATGGTTAGTACTAGTAAATATTTTTTTCCGTCGATCGTCTGTTAATAACAATATTAACTTATAATAATGTATCAAAAATAGATTGTTATTGACCCCTATTAATCAACGATTTTGAGGCAATGAATAAATTTCTATTAATGAACGATTTTGTATAGCAACCAATAAAATCGTTAGCAACCACTGATTTAACGATATTGCACGACTACTAGATATAACATTGGGTTACGTATGGTTTAGTTTCCTTATAACTTTACACGTTTTACCAACGTACGCCGTGTGTACGCCGAAGCCTTCTTTATAAACAAGCCACCAGAAGAAGAAGAAATAGAAAACGTCATTAACAAATAGCTAAAAACCGTTTCTGCTCGTAATAGTGGTCGATCTAAAAAAAAAACCAATTACACAATCAGTTTATTATTATGGTAAATACTTGGTAATACTGTGTATTTTAGTAATCGATTCTTAACATTAAGTCGGTTGTTGTCGTATGACAAAATTAATGATTAAATCGAATGAAAATCTAATCTGTACAATTTTAAGTGTTATATCATATTATCTCTATTTAGTAATAAAAAAGAACGACACAAACCTTTTCTATTGTTCGTATTACGGCGACTGCATATTGAAAACACCCTTATAGAGGGCTACAAGTTTACGTTTTAAAGTAGTGTAATACATAACAAAAAAATCTTTTGTAAACTTTATGGTTTTTCCGTCTCTTAACTTAACTTAAAATTGTAGTTTCTATTAAAAACATTTTCAATGTGCAATCGAAGTAATACGAGCAACAGATAAAGTCTTTTTATTACGAAAAGAATACGATAATAGATACTTAAAATTTGTATATAGGTACCTGGCCAACATCGATTTAGCAGTGTTGGCGTTATTAAGGTTCATTACAGTACCAGCACTATCACTGTTGGCTGCTTTGGTCGTTAATTTGAAAAACATTTTTTTATTATTCATGCAGGTAAAGAATACATATATATGAAATATAATTAAAATAATTATTTTTAAACATTTTACATTTTGTACTTATTTTAAACTAAAATGATATAGAGTAACGGTTTATGTTTGCATTCGTTTTTTTCAGTCAGTCAGTGACCACTATCCCAAACTGCATAATATAAAAGCTTGTCATGATCCTATACGTTCAGTTTCAGTTTTTCTGACTTTTTCATGACTGTCAAACGTCAAATATTATATGTTTTTCAAAGTTTGTAAGCTTTCTAAGTTTGATGAATTTTGTGAAAAGTGTAAATATGGAAGGCGGTTCAAAACCCGAAAGTAATTATTTGTTAGGCAAGGCTAAATTTTTACGACGTGACTGCATGTGGGGTTAAACCTAAGAGTATGGCATGCATCTAAGTAGCATACAACATCTCAGTTAGGTAAACTACCACTAAGTCACCAACATGAAAAGTGAGCGCAATAACTCAATAGTCAACCATTTGGATTATTATATTTTGATTTAGTACTATTTTATAAAGTGCGTTTTTTAATTGTATGAATTTACATGGTAAAAATTGTACTTTTTCTTTTGCTGCAGAGCTTTAAAAACCTGTTAAAAATTGTTCAATTATTTTGTTTAGTTAATCAAATTGAAATAAGCAAACTTAAATGTCAACAAAATAATCATTGATTAAAGAGATTGTTTAAAATGTTTTACTTGCCTTACTAAAAAATATTTTAACACATTATAAACTTGGCTACAAGTGTTTTGCAACTTTTCAATTTAAACAGAATTTTTCTTTAAAAGTCAAAACAAGATAACTTTATCGGGATTTTACATAATGACGTTTTAGACAAGCTCATTTTTCTAGTTTTACTATATTTTTAATGCATTTCATCTTTTAACTGAAAAATAAATAAGTAAAACATTATCATGTGATTGTAGCAATGTACATTTTAAAAAATGTCTGATTTGTTGATAAAAACAAAAAAATTCAACTATTACAACAAAATGATACAAGGTAAAATTTTTATTATTTAACTTTTTGGCCACAGTTTAAAAAAAACTCTATATACGTGTAATAATAATTTTTAATTATTGAAAATTAAGTAAACATGTATTTAAAAAAATATTATTAAAAAGATGTTTTGTTAAAACAACAAACTTGACAAACCACAAAATACTCTAAATTAAACAGAAAACGTTGTGTTAGCACAAAATTTATTTAATTTAAATTAAACATATTGAGTTGCTGTCAATTATGTTTATTTATAAAGTACGTTTACGTTTTTACATACTACATAACAGTATTTAAGTTATTTACTGTTTTTATATTTATGTACAGATACCAAAGAAGTTTATTAGAATACTTTTTCGTATAACTGTTTATGTGTATTGCAAAGTATTTTAAGAGTTAATCAGAATTTATATAGTAATTCAACTATAAATTATATATTCTCTGTAAAATGTACATACTACAATCTAAAAATGCATAATTATTTTGCAAACATTTTTTATTTTCTAAAACATAGAAAAAAATTAACAATTAGACGTACATATTTTCAATAAATTGTTTCTTTTTCAAGATATATTGAAATGCTAGTTTAAATACTGATTCAATTTTTTTGTCAAGTGTATATTATAATTAACCTGTATAAACAAAAAAAGGCATTTGCTAGTATTTGATTAAATAAATAACATGTTTAATAGTAAATATTTAACTAAAACAAGATCAATTACTTTTTAAATATATATGTGTCACAATAAATTAAATTTAAAACAAAAACTATTATTTTTAAAGTAAATTGCTAGATGATAATTTTATAAATTTGATAATAAACAATCTACAATTTTCGATATTATAAAAAAATGTAATTCTAATGTCTTAACTTTGTAAAGTCGTAGCAACATTACGAATTGAATCAAAAAGTTATTCTGTTAACTTCAGATACAACTTAAAGCTCTTGAGGTTACGATTGAAACCAATTTGATAGAATACGATCAATACTTTCTTTTTGTTTTTCAAGTTTGAGCTTTAAATTCACAAGCCATTTTTATTAAATTTCTAAACAATTGAAAGTTTTGTTTTTTAAATTTAAGTTTACGTAAAATAAATTATTATTTAATGATAAATTTAATTTTTATTCGACTGTTGTAAAACGTAAAATGATTGATGGTTAAAAAATAAGAATGTGTGTATTGATTTAAGTTTTTGGTAAAAAAATTAGTTTAAGTTTTATAAATGTTTAGGCTACATTTAAAAGCATTTAAATCTACTGGCATTCTATTAACTTTTTTGTTATATTATCAAGAAAAATGTTTAGTATCTACTCCTACAAAAGGTTTATTTTTTAGAATAATAAAATCTTGCCGAACTTGCAAATTACTAGTTGAATACACAAAAAAGTTTGTTATAGTAAACAAAAAAGCTGAGATACACATTAATCTAAAAACGGTGGGTGACAAAAATGTTTATATTTTTTCATTTTAAATATGTAAAATAATAATTTCCTACATAAAATATTTGATTAATTATTTATGGCAGCGTATTATTAAATAACGTAATTTAACAACTGTTATTCGTAAATAAACCTAGATGATCAGTAAATACCTGTAAAATAAGTACATTTAAATAACGGTTTGTTTTTAAACACATATATTTTTTGAATAATCTACCTGTAATTAATTAAATTGCGTTCAACATTTTTTGTTTGTTTATCTGTTTTTTTACCTTTAGAAATAATCGTTTTTTATATTAATCTGAGCGTTAAGTCCCAGCGGTAGCTCAAAAGTAATTTTCATTCTCGTTCCATTTCTTTGTGTTTTTTGTTAATTAAGTTTTGTCAAACAAAAAAAAAATATTACTAAAAATAAGTAAATTTTAATTATGTGTATACAATATGAATAAATTTATTTGTTATTACATTATAGAAGAAATTAAGACAACGTTTCTAGTTTAAATCGTAAAAGCAAACAGTAATCAGAAGTCCTACAAAACTGTACTTTAAACCAAGTTGTTTAAACATTTTTTATTCTTTAATGACATAATTTAGCTTTATTACTTTTTATGTTAACAACAAATATTTTAATTATTAGAAAAGCAAGTAAAATATTTTTATGTTCGACTAAATGATAAAGTTTGCCCTATAGTATAGTTTTGCGACCATAAAGTACCTCTTTATAGTAGTAGTAAAATAAAGTAACTTTGTTTTTAATACTGTCAAAATAAGTATTTATTTAAATTTACAAAATACACTTATTGCTTATAATAATTATTGATATTTATAACACAATTATTGTTGTCATAAATACTCATTCCAGCAACTTCTTTTCTTTCTACTACAGCATCAGCATTTTCGACAGCAGCATTTTTGCAAGTCTAAAGTTCCTCATGAGACTTCGCTTGAGATCTTATTTGCAATAGTAATTTTTGTATTTTTACTATATTCTATGTAACCATCTGCCACTGAGTTTGAGTTCTAACCTCTATACCGCTTTATTCTTTCCATGCTGGCTCCTGCGTTTGCCAAAAAACTAGCTGAACTTTGCCTACAGCAGTGCCCTGTATAAAACAAAGAATTTTTTAGTTTCAGATATTTGGCAACCACAGCTGATACACCACCAGTTTTGCGAATTCCGACGACTTCAACATTTTTCTTTAGTGTAAGTAATAAAAAACTTTTTGTGCGGTCTCTTGCTTAAACGAAGTGCTATGTATCTTCTTACAAGTTTCAGAACGTTATCATTTTTGAGTATCCCTGGTACAATTATAAATGATGGATTAGTTTTGGTTTTGGTGTCTTCAAGCTTGACAAAAAAAATCTTGGACACAAGTTGTCAATAATATGACTAATTCATGCTGTCTGCAAGCACCGGCAACTCCAAATATCAGAATAACCTAGAGTGAATGATCTTTTTATGATATCTCAAAATGCTAAAGCATTCTTACCTTTTAAAATTAATGTTCCTTATTGTCAGTTCTATGTAGTTCTTATCCAATATCAACGACTTGTTGGGCTTAAACCCTTCACCCTTCCGTTTAAAATAAAGAATGGGACTTAGAAATTTACTAATTCTTTCACTAGGTTTATAGTCAATCGTAGCATAGAATATTTGCTCCATAATGATGAAATTTTATACCGACAAAGTTTGCTGTTGAAATACGTTAGAATTCTGTCTTTACAGGTCGTTTTACCCAAGTAGCATCAAAGTGAGAATAACTTATACTGCCACTTCAGTTTAGTGATTATTACGTATTTAACACTTTATATGCAACTTGATAGTAATTATAACTTTATTCTATTGATTTATAGTGGAAATTACGTGGATACATCCTTTCTTAACCACTTTGTAGTTCTGTAGATTTGTGGTGAAAAGTAAAGTTTTTCCAACGTTATTTTCACTAAGTAAAATCACTTATAAGTTTTTTTAACTTTATAGTGGCAAATTAAAGTGGCGGCCACTAAATCGAATCACTAAAATCTTACTTTAAAGTAATAACCACTTTAAAGTGGCTATTAAAGTTTTGGCCACGTTTTGGAAACTTAAAATATACCTAAAATGTAGGTGCACTCCAGACTGGTATGTTGTCGTTGTTGTAACGTTTTAGCCACTTCCATAAATGATTTTCACGAGACATTTTAGATTAAAGCCACTACATAGTGACATTTACTTCTGAAATCCACTTTTAAGTTACAGTAACTAAATAGTGGCCTATTTTCTACAATGCACATCGGATCGGTATAAATAAAAATACACTGCTAGTATTTAAATCTGTGTAACCTAAAATTGCTTTCCAGGAAGACATCAAAAGTTTAACCCGTAAAGTGAAGTTAGTTATTAGGAATTTGACATTTAATGACACATATAATCCATAATGTGAAAATGATTTAGAACAATTACAAATGTATAAGCTGGATAACAATATTATTAAGAGTGTTCAAAATAATTGATTGTAATTATACGTTATGAAATGAAGTTGATAATAAAATATAAAAAAAAATTTGAGGGCGTGTACTAGTGTACACATGTAAGAAGTGAAACTTCTTTATGGCCTTATTTTTCGCAAAATGATCTACATGCAACTTTTCAGAAATTGGTTAAATAAAGTTAAATTAGATAAATTTTAAATAAAAGGATTTTATTACCATAAACATGAATACAAATTTTTGTAAATCAATTAACTAATTTTTGTAGATTCAATTTCATATTTCAGTTACCATAAGCCATTAATTACAAAACAACAATTGATCGTATCTTATAGCAACGTTTTGACCGTGTACCTTATAACCATCCGTTTTGTGACCTATAGTATGTGCCTCCGTGGCGCAATCGACTAGCGCGTTCGGCTGTTAACCGAAAGGTTGGTGGTTCGAGCCCACCCGGGGGCGAACTTTTTATTTATTTTACTACCTTTGAACACCTTGTACAATTTGTATTTATTTAAAAATATTTTAGAATTTTATAATAAAAAAGATGGCGCGTAACGGAAGTAACCGAAAAACATTTGACGGTAAAAAAAATGTGACGCGTAAAATATGACGGTAAATTTTTTTCCAACGCCGATAAAGAAGTTTCACTTCAATTAGTTAGGTTATGTATCCAACTTCATTATGAAGATGAACGTGAAAGCATGTAAATTTTATTGAGTGGCCGTTCAACAAAATTCACGTGGTCGCCACCAATGCTGCCACTTTTAAAAATCACTTTTAAGTGTTCTGAAATTTGATTGGATGTTTCTTAGTTCTCTTGGCCACTTATTGAGTGGAAGTAACTCCAAAGTGGCTATCCTTAGTTTTTGCCACTTAACAGTTACTTTATTTCTAAGTAGCCATATTTATGAACAATCTTTATACCGCCATTAACAAAAATTTGCCAATTATTCTAAATATATGAAATTTATAAGTAACAACACATTGAATGTAAGAAATTAATGAATTATAATTAAATTTATAATGTAAATACTAATAAAATGTGTTTTAGATTGTTAGTTATTTAATTTTTATTTTATATTTAGGACTTTTTAATTTTGTTTTTCTAAAAAAAATGAAAATTTTGTTGGCGCATGGTTATATTTCAAACTGTAACCTCTACATTTAACAGCAAACTTGCATTTGTTGCAATTTTGCTGTTAGCAAATGTTGTACAAATTCAATAATAAACATGTAGTTCATAGAAACTTAAAACAGTTTGATCGAAGTAAACCTTGTCCGTTTGTAAAATAAAGAAGGGATGTAGATGAGAAAGTAAACAACATTTAAAAATGGGACAGAGATATAAATACATTAAAGCAGTCACTAAAATGCTCAGGGCCACTAATGGTCACCACGCCGCCACTTGGCAACGACGTGGATTTTACCTGGCTGTAATGTTATTTTATAAGTGATAAAATGGTTGTAATCACGTAACGACCACTCAATATTTGTTCCCCAATTTGGTGGTAGCCACGGTATAGAACTGTTCCTGTAACGTGGTAGTGACTAGTGGCACGCCACTCTACAGTTCCTACGACTGTGGCTGCCACGTCGCAATCACCAAAAATGCTAGTTGGGTAGTTTCTTTAATAGTGAATCTTTAGCAACAACAGCAATATTTGTGATTTCGTTGTTATTGGAACTCTTAGAACTGCACGCTTTCATCTTACATCCGTCAACATTTTTAATATAATAAACAACTTTGTAACTAAGCACAGCATACACACCAACTTGCCTTATTTTATTAAATTTGATTTTTTTTTTAAATATAAAAATTAACTAATTTTTGCAGTCGGACATAAAGCTTTGTATGCAATTTGTGCATAATTAGGCTTTACGAACTAGCTCAATTTATTGCGTAAACTTTTGAGCTTGTCAATAGACCAACATTATATACGTTGCATTGTGCCTTCTAAGTATTCAAATTAGAAAAAAAAATTAGAAAAAAAATTGAATTTGCCTATTTTTAAGTCAGTTTAAAAAATCGGTTTAAAAAGAAAAGACAGATCTAAAATTGCAATAATGTTAGTATTCTGTTTAAAATTTAAAAAAATATATTTAGTCTAAGTTAAACAAAACATTCGCACTCGGTTGCATAATAGTATATTAAAACAAAAGTTACAGAATGAACGGGCTTCAATCACGAAACCGAGTTTCATACACGAGCCGCGCAGCGTGTGTTTTATACTATTTTCTCTATTTTGATTCAATTTTAATATTTTCCGTATAATTTTAATTTTAAAACAACATTGATAGGAAACTTTTTTATTTTATTGAATTGGCATCATTTACATTTTTACGTATTGAAATTTATCTCAATTAATAGAACGTCTTTATTTTATCTTTGTATCAACATTTAAATTTCAATTATTAAGTTACAATAATTTTGATTTCCTTTTTCATGTAACGTCAACTTGCTATGCGAGATACCAACTTTGAATAAAACAAACATTACTAAAATTCGTGTAAGGATTTGCTAATTCTTACACGGATTTCAGTGTAGGAATCACTAATTCTTATGTCGAAATAGGAAATAGTATATTCTGTAATAAAGTTGTAATAAAAATTCCATACGAGTGGAAAGTTCTGAGAGCGAGCGTATGCGAAGCCACAACAAAATTATAGGTCACATCTAGCATTTACGGTAACCAGTGTTTGACATTAAAAATTCAATTATCTGAACAACTAGATTCTATTTACTTTTTTGTTGTTCGTTTGATTTTTTACAAATATAAAAGTCGAAATATTTTATAATGACTCCATATATCAGGCCAAAGTAGCATTTTAGTGATTGCAACGTGGCAGCAACAGTTCTAGGAACTATAGAATGGGTATTAATCATCACCATCATTTAAAGGAACATTTCTTTACTTTAGCACTTTATTTTATAAAATAACTTTACAACTACATAAAATCCACGTGGCTGCTTAGTGGCAGCGTGGTGACTTTTAATGACAGCGAACACTTGAGAAACTGCTTTTTACCATATATGTGTTTATATTTTTCTCTTATTTTTAAATGTTGTTTATTTTCTACATCTTTTTTTTACAAATAGACAAGTAGGTTTACCTTGATCAAGATGTTTTAAGTTTCTATAAAGTAGATGCTCATATTGAAAAGAGCAAAATAACAACAAACCTAAGTTTACTGTTAAATATAAAGATTATAATTCCAGACGCAATACAAATTAACTAACAACACAATTTAAAACACATCTTATTTTTAATAACATTATAATTTTAATGATAACTTATTACATTCCATGTATTATTAGTTATAACGTTAATATACATATTTGGAATAAAAAAGTCTCTTAATATCGGCATTAAATGTGTTAGAAATATGGCTGCTTAAAAATAAAGTAACTGTAAAGTGGACCCACTTTAAAGTTACTTCCACTTAATCAGTAGTTAAAGAAACTAACAAACATCCAATCAGATTTCAAAGTTTTTAAAAGTGGCTCATTCGGGACAACCACGTGAATTTCGTTGAACAATCGCTTTAAACAAGTAATGCACATTAAAAACATTTGCGCTAATTTGTTAGTAAAATTGTATCTGTTATTTTTATAGATTTTTGTTGTTGTTTATGTTGCACTTACAAAGACTAATTCTATCACATCTTTCCAGCTATGTCAAGACGATATATTGTAGGAAACGTGCCATTATTTAGTTACTGTAACTTAAAAATTAAATTTCAAAGGTAAATGTCACTATGTAAAGGTTTTAATCTAAAATTTGTTGTCAAAATTTCTTTTGGGTGGTAAATAAAACGTTACAACTACGACACCATATCATTCTAGAGTGTAGCTATATTTTTTTTTAAGTTTCCAATATATGGCATACAGCTATTTCAAGGTGGTTGTTACTTTAAGGTTAAATTTTAATAATTCTGTTTAGTGGCCACTACTTTAATTTTTCACTCTAAAGTTAAAAAAACGTAAAAAGGATTTTACTTAGTAAAAATATAGCGTTATAAAAGCAACAAAAAGAAAAGTTTGATAGCACGGTTCAGATGTGGAAACGAGGAGTTAGGTAACAAATACTGGAAAAAAGAAGAAGAAAAGATATGTAGGCTATGTGGATAAGAGACGGAGGACCTCAACCACATGAAAGATAAATGCAGTAAATTAAGAGAAGAGGTTATGAAAGTAGAGAAAATCTTAGACGAAAAAGGAAATGGAGCGGAGTGGATGGAAGAAGTATAGAGAAGGAGGAAAAAGTTAAGAGGAGAGGAGGGATAATGAAATGTATTTTAAAAAAACAAAAAAAATTGTAAATTGTAAATAAAATGTAAATAGAATGTAAGGTAGTAATTGAAAATAAGGGAAGCACAAAACAATTTGTAAGCGTAAGCAACAAATAAAGTTAAACTTATATATATAACGTTAAACAATCTTTATTGCTCACGAAAAAGCTACAAAACTATATAGTGGTTAAAAAAGAACTTATGTATTTCATTTTTACTATAAAGCAATAGAAACAAGTTATGATGACTAAAAAGTTGCATATAACGTGTTAAATACGTAATAGTCACTGAAATAAAGTAGCATTCTAAATGCTCTTTTTTGATCAGGAATCCTTGCTTAAAATTTAGGCGATAGCTCGTTAAGGAGAGAAAGGTGTTAAGTGTACTTTTAGGAATGCATTGTAGTTTTCTCTCAATTTTTATTTAAAAAAGGTAACGCATTTTTTTGTTATCTCTACTTTTTCCATAATTTTGCAACTATTTAAAATCATAAAAAAGAAACTTTAACATTAGAACATATTTGATTAAATTTATAAAATACAACATGCAAACAGAATGTACAAATCGAATCGGTGTTTTGCTTTTACAGAAAGATAGTAGAAAAAAGATAAGAAGACCATTTGGAGAAAACACCCATCTTCATTGACAAAAAAACTGAAAACAAAAACATACTGCAAATTAAGTTGCCCATGATGAGGCAACCTGTACTTAATATCAAAAAACCAATAGAAATCTGGAAGCAATTCTTCACGGTTGATATAATAAATATGATAGTGATTTACACAAACGAATATTTGGAGTCAGTAGCCGACCAATATGAGCGCACAACGTATAAACTAGAAGCATTTAAAGGTAGATGCTCATTTCGGCAATATATGCCCCTAAAGCCTAACGAATACGAAATTAAAATTTGAGCCCTGTGTGATGCAAAAATGAAATATACCTACAACCTTGAGGTTTACGTTGGAACACAGCCGGATGCACCTTTCAAACACAGTAATAGTGGCAAGGATGTTGTGCTGCGAATGTGTAAACCAATTTTTGGTTCGAATCGAAATATAACAGATGGGTGGTTTATCGGTATCGAATTATCAAAGGAGCTGCTGCATCATGGTCTTACAACTTTAGGAACCGTTTGCGCTAATAAAAGAGTACTGGCTTGTGGTTTTTGCAGTTTTCTTTCCCTTCTTTTTTATATATTGGGATTATTTTACCAGTGTTCAGTTTCTTAGCGTCTTGTTTTGTCTCCATATTTGTTTGATTAAGTGACGTATCTGTGCTTTTATCTGCTGTCCTCCATATTTTAGCAGTTCTGCTTCGATCTTGTCCCGGTGCTTTGCTATTTTTTAATTTTCTTATTTCTTCTTGTATTTTTTCATATTTGAGACAATTATTTTCTTTTGGATCTAGTTGTCTTTATTCTTTTTGCATTTCCCTTTCTTTTGTATATAGCGTTTCTTGGTAGTGTTGTTTCCATATGTCGCTCATCTTTTGTAGTTCATTTTTTATTTTGCCGATTTTGTCTTTTATTCCTCTGTTTTTACCTAGGGAAGATAAATTCTTTGCAATAGTTGTAATGGCATTGTAAGACTAATTTATTGTTTTCGTTTATAAAAATTAAATTTTACAATAATTGTAACGATTTTTAATAAACCATATAATTTCTATTTTGAAGTTCTAATTTTTCTATAGATATACTTTGAGTTTGTTATTATTTTTTTTCATTGAAAATAAAGAAAATAAATTTTTGTAGATATATAGTTTATGTATGAATGAAGTAAATTTATGATAGCATTATTATAAAGTATAACAGAACGTAAATTGAAGTAGACTGGTAAAGAATAAAATTTTAGAAAGGACTTTTTTTTATATTTAATAAATTATCATTTCTATACCTAATTATTAATCTAATAAGAAAATAATTTGAATACCGTATAGGCACCAACAATACAGATATGCATATGCATATGCATTTTGATTATTCGTGTATGTAAACCTGACTTGACATAATTCCGAACATTTTTTTAATGAGAGGGACTTATTTCCATCTATTCAGCAAGTCTAGTATAACAACCGCTACAAACTACGGATACGTGCTGTAAACACAAGAATGTTGGGCAAGCAATTGTATTTAGTTTTTCTATTTTTTTTTTGAACCGCACGGTACGCATCTTCCCAACATATTTCTTCTTTCTTCATGAGAGTCTTGTGGCGGTTCAATTTTACAAATTTCACAAATCCGTATACTTAGAGTTTGTGCCAAATAATTTGAATTGCCGCATACTCTTAGATTTTTATCGATCAAGCTAAGTGCTAAATTTTCCAGATAAGTTTGCCGCAGAATATTGCTAGATGTATTTGAAATGTATATTACTTGTAAGTTAATTCCCAATATATTCAACAAACTGTAAAAAACAGCCATTTGCAATCTTTGAGTTTTTCTCGCGCAATTATAATTAGAAGACAATAAATTGATCAACTCCAATTTTGGTTAAATTATATTCCATGATTATTTGTGGTTTGCCAGTTTCTAAGTATATCTTGTCATCGTCGTCACAAGTAAAAATCAAAAGAACGTTTTTATTCTTTTTAGGTATATATGACACTACATCCGATTGGTCAAACATTTTTTTGCACAAAATTTGGAGGTAATTGCTCTGTTAAGCATCACCTATAAAATCTTGGAAAATCTGATAAACAAAAAGCTAAAGACGCATGTTCAAAATATACTTGGAGACTAACAGAATGGCTTCGGATCATAAATGCCATACACACTCTAAAACAATTAATTCAAAAACTATGGGAATACAAAAAAAGAAATACATATTATATTTATAGATTTCAAAATGACTTTTAATTCAATGAGCAGAAAAAACTAATAAGAGAACTGGAGCACTTAAGAATACTTGGAAAACTATTAGCACTGTTAAAAATGGCTCTAATAAATACAAATACGCAAGTGAGATTCCAAGGAGCAACAACGAAATGTTTTGTAATAAATAAAAGAGTGAGATAAGGAGACTCCTTATCTGGATCTAAGTTCAACCTAATACTAGAAAGCATTATACGAAGAACTAAACTAGATAGAAAAATATCATGAGCAACCAAATACAAATAATAGCGTACACAAATGTTAATCATAGAGAATAGGCAGGAATATATTACAACAGCTGTAGACCAACTATACAAACAAGCAAAATACTTTAATATGAAAATAAACGAAGTAAAAACAAAATACATAAAGATAAGGAAAGAACACGAGCACGCACAAAATTACTTAAAAACATTTTTGAGAGGGAGTCACGATGGGACAAACCGAGGAAAACAAAGTGAAAGGGAAAATAAAATTATATAAGATCCTGATACGACCCATCATAGCCTAAGCGTTGGAAACAATAACGATAATAAACAAAAAAGAAGAAGAAGATCTAAAAATCATAGATCGGAAAATTATGAAAACAATAATAGAACCAAACACAACAAGAGATAGAGAAATACGAGCTTTAGTGTCATGGTGCTACACAGGTTGTTTAAGATAGACTCAATGTTGCAACGTCCTTTATCAAGTTCCACTGCAATTATAATGTTTATTTTTCGATTTGATCTTTCCATTTCTATATTCAATATATAACGTCGTATCTATCTTCACGGCATCTTCCAGTTTGCAAATATTTTACTTCTACCGGTTTCACCTATAAGTAAATTGATCTAATTAGGAACAACTATACGAGCATAGGAAGACCCCAACAATGATGGTACGATGACATCAAACGTACAGCAAGACTAAACTGGTATCAGATTGCACTGAATAGGAATGTCTAGAAAGATTTGAGAGAGGCCTATATCCAGAGGATAGAGAACGGCTAGAGAAGAAGAAGAAAGATGCGCTAAACTTTCGGACTTACCATCTGGAGAAGTTGTTAAATAACCACATTCTTTACCGATAAATAGACCTTTTTAATCTATTACCATATTATTATCCATCAGGTATAACACTTCAGCAACTAATCGGTGCATACCTTGCGTACTCCACTGCTAAAGTTGTACATTGAATCCCAAGAATAATAAAGCAGACAAGAGTTTTGCTCTGTTGTTTGTCTCATTCTCTATTACTTTGTACGCTTCATTTAGGTCATTCTAATGCTTCTAAAATTAGATTTATCTTTTAAACTAAAACATCAAGCATATAATATAAAAACTTGCTATTTTTTTATAGTATATCGTGCAATTAACAAACGTGGAGCAATGATGAAAAAAGCGCTTCTTAAATATTTTTATATCACAACTAAACCAATTCAACAACAAAATAAAAATTCATTGCCCAATTGCATAATAATATGTTCAACTATAACTTCTAAGGTCTGTGTACCACATTTCTTGTTCTAGTTTAATCACATGCTGTATAATAAATTTTTTCCAATTATCTGTAGAACAGTGGCGGACAAATACTTTTAAGCGCGGGCCAAAATGAAATTTTCAAAATGTCTCACGGGCCGGAGGACTACCGCGTACCTACAAAATCGCATAAAAGAGATTAAAAAATTGCTTACGGGATTTTTCAACGGGCCGGATAAAGTAAGCAAAGGGGCCGGATGCGGCCCGCGGGCCGGCTTTTGCCCACCCCTGCTGTAAAAGGATTGGCTACTGCTTCAAGAAATAGATTTTTAACATCTTGAATTTTTTCTAGCAACTTTTCCTTTTATTTGGGCCCATATTAATTCAATGGGATTTAACCTACAGTGATACTGTGCCAATCAAAGCTCAAAACTCGTTTACTGGTTTTTGCCATTTCATCCACCACATACTTTGTTGCTGAAATGTTTTTTTTGACAAGTGCTAAAAGTTTTGCTTTAACCATGTCTTCCTCAAATTCAATCGATTTACTTGTCAACCAATCTTGTATATCAGTTTTTTTTGTTGCGGAAGTTGGATTTTTTTAACTTTTCTGCTGTGATATGAAGCATTATATAACACTATTACAGCACTTTCTTCTAAGTTACTTAGCAGCGACTCAAACCAGTTTTCGAATACTCCAGAATTTGTTTCTTATTCGTAGTTGGTAGTTTTTTTTATTCGAAAATAAGGAAACTATGTTTAACAAATCCTGTATCTGATCCTATACGTAACACAAGTCCAATAGATAATCCAGAAATGAAGGCTTGCCGTGCTGTTTCAATTTTCGTATCTGTCCAAATTTTTTTAGTAACATGATCAGCATCAGCCCAAGTTTCGTACAAATAATATATTTTTTTGTCCTCTTTCTTATACTTTCTTATGGAATCTTCTTCTCCATGCTATAATATAATTTTTTTGATGCGATTTTTTTTCTGTACCTATAAAATAACGTATATTACAAACACAATACACTTCCGTTTAACTAACCTAAACCCAATTTCTTTCAATGATGTTCGTAACGTACTTTCTTTAAAGTTTGCCAAATTCTCATCTTCAATAATATACAAGCCATAACTTTTTTTACTGTTGGTTGCTCATTATATAAAAAGAACGAATGCACAATACGTCTTAGCGGATGTTACCATTCCATCGGTAACATTATCTAATATTGGTCTTGACCTACGGTACACTTTCGAAGAATGCAGTACGTGATCTGTATTATATTCAGTTAGCACGTTGTATACAGTAGATACAGAAACACTTATGTAAATAAGTAAAGTTAATATAAATCTTCACATGAAAGTATATAAAAAACGCAAATAAAATAAAGGGTTACGTTACCAGCTGCTGTAGCTGTAAATTTAGTATGATCTGTTTTCGAACTACATACTTTGACTTTGTTCACAAGTTTTATAGATATAGAATTATATAGAATACATTCTTTATCATATACTGATAAATGTTTTGCTTTACGTTTATTTATTAGCGATAGATTTATAATAATAGGCATTTACGAAAAATGTACCAATAAGCATGTACAGGTACGTATTGGTAAACAGCTGCGTAATTTTGACTCTGACCGATACAAACCTTTAACAAACGCTAGTGGTAAATGTTTACACTAACCTAAATAGTTACACTTGTTATTTTAACCTAAAAGTTTGCTGTAAACATATATTTTGTAAACGTTAAAAGAACATTAGCAACTAGTAATTAAAATGAACAAGAAACGAATCACCGGATTATCATATATAATTTGTGAACTGCTAAATAGTGATGATGAAGTTTTAATTACAGGATCTATTAACAATCATTTACTACAGGAACGTAATAAACAAACTGCTATAAAAAGATATATGTCAGATGTAGCCTTAATGTATAGTTTAGATGGTAAGATGATTTAATAAAGTATGTTTGATATAATATAACTAAATTTTATAGATTATAAAAATCAGTTTGCGGAGAGACAAGATTTTAAAAACGTTTTGGGTTGTATTGATGGCACATTCCTACTACACCTTCTTCAGAACATCAAGCCTCATATTGCAACAGAAATAAATATCATTCTATGGTTTCACAAAGTGTATGTGATGCTAACTATTTATTTACAGATGATTTTGCTGGTATGTAATAATGTACTAATTATAAGTATTAACCTCTGTCATATATTATCTTTTTCATAATGTGTATTGTTTCACAGGTTACCCTGACAGTGCTAGAGTATTTTGTACTTTTCCATTAGCTAGAAAAATTGAAGATAATCTAAAACAACTTTTTCCTAAAAATACCCATATTTCAGGAGATTCTGCTTACATGTTAACTCCTAAATCGGAATAATGGCCATCTAACAAGAATCTAAAAAAATTACAATTTCAAACACTCCTCAACACGTGTATATATTGAACAAACATTTGGGCTCTTGAAAGGTCTCTTCCGAATTTTGAAGCATGTTAATGTGCACAGAACAGAACTGATTCCACCACTAATTTATTGCATATTGTGTCTTGCATAAAATATGTATGAGAAGAAATACTTTACTAAAATGCTTTTTATTAATATAAGGATTGATTATCTTACAATTAGTAATTTTATTTTTTTTAAACTTTTATTAATTCATTTAATAAATTTATCTTCTCAGTATACCCAATTAGGTTCTTTGCAACGATTGCATTTTTTCTTTGAAATTATTAAAGTTTGTTCATCGCGCGTTAAAGACTAAATTAAAAATAGTATCAATATTATTATTGTGATTGTTAATATTCATGTTTTAACTTACTATGCTTGTTGATCCCGAAGATGGGCCAGCTATTTCGTTGTTAGAATATATCATTTCTGTGTTGCTAGCTAAGCAAACTGAATTAACATCAGGGTTACTTCCAAATATTTCTTCAAAATGTTTGTAATATGGCCATATTATTGACCCCCTTTCTGTTTTATGTTTAATGCGTTTATAAGTTTTTTTTAGATTTCTAAACTTTAGATCACAATCATCTTTCGTAAAACTGTATCCCATAGTATTCATCCTATTTTAAATCATTTGCCATACTGCTTTGTTTGTTTTACGAGCAGATTGAAATAGTTTTATATGTTCTACATATAAGGCTAATAGTAATTTAATATTTTCATTCGCCCACTTTCTACTAGAGTCGCCTCCTTGAAATATGTAAACATTTACAATAAATAACATTAATGCAACCAACCACAACCTTTCCATTTGCATTATCATCCAGTTCTTCTAAAAGAGAATCATCTGTATTTGTTAAGTGGGTAATATTAAAATGTTCTTGTATTTCACCTAATATTTAAGACCACAAAGTGAGCACTTGCCTATATGGGAGTTCATTTAATGAGTTTTCGACACTAACCATAAAATACTTTTGAGGTTAGAATACACAAACCTACCGCGTTTACCAACAATCTTACTAGATCCACATTTCATGGAACCGGTAGATCATGTTGGTAAAAACGATATAATTTTCGAACACGGTAACTGTTAACCAAATGCATTCGGTAGATGCAGTATTTACCGGTAGAGTTTTCGTAAATGCCTATTGTATTAGATAACCTATAAAAATGTTGTTTTGACAGTTGGTAGATATTTTAAAAGAAATTATTTTTTACCTTGAAATTAACAATATCAGGTTGTCTTTTAAAAAAATATTAAAAAAAATAAATTGTTCACAAAAAATACGGAAAAAAGTTAACGGAACGCTGAAATATCAAGATTACTAGTACACAATAACTTCGCGGAGTGAATCAGACTTTAATGTAATTTTGCCGCGTACTTTAAATTAACCAATTACAAAAACATTTGTGGGAGGGATCTATTTCGATCTATTCAGCATGTCTAGTATATAAACGATATTTTAACCAAAGATAGGCATTTACTTTTTTGTCAACTTACATATTATATTTAACGTTGCTATTCCTTAGTTTTAGTTGTTTCTTTTATATTGTGTTTATTGTTATGTGTCACTACTGAAGGGTTAAAAAAATATAAATATACTTTTTACTTCTGTTTTCTCAATTTTTAAATAGTGACGACTACATCCTGTTAATAATTAATAATTACCAAAATCTAAAATGTCAGTGATTTTAACAAGCATTCAAACCTGTACTATACTTTGCAATTTAACTAAAATAAACAAAATAATTATTGTTACGTTTATTAGTAATATAAAATAATTTTGCAAACAAATAATTTTCAAATTTACATGGAATTTAGATTTTCTTTATATAATACTATTCTATAAACACGACTTATTTCAACGTTTAAAGCAAAAAGTTGTTTTAGAAGTTTATCGCTGATTTTATACCAACGTTTTTCTTTAATTATGTTTTATGATCAAATTTTTTGAATATTGTATAGAATTTCTCAATTTTACGATTTTCTGGATTTTGTTTTACTAACTTAACAGTGATCTCAAATTACAAAGAAATAGTAAGTTGTTTATTTGTACACCATTAATAAATTTGCTGTTTATTGTTTTTTCTTACGTATTGTATTACTACAACGTCGCAAATATGTTTTTTAAACACAAAATAATAATAATTTTTTTCCACCACTAGTTGTATACGCTTGCATTATTACGTATAATAGAAGGCCGTGAAATGGTACTTTTTTAAGCGCAGGTAAATAATATTTCATTATTAACTAGTAGTTAATAATGAACATATTTACATTTTCTGATAATACTACAACAGTTTCAAAGAAAAAAAGTTTACCAAACTGCGTACCAAGAGCAAGAGATTTTATTTAATGCTAATTTAAGTTTTCAAATCGCTCAATTAATAAATTAATTTGATTTTAAAAAGTAAGTTATTTAAAGTTCGCGCTTAATTAAATGTGAATATTATTGAGTTAAATATGTTTTAGATATAATCAATGCTTAAAATAATAATGTTTTTAAACAATTTAAACAACTTTAGCAATAAAAACTTACGTTATCTGTTTATTTTTGTGTTTCACAATTAAGAATTACGTCAAAATTAATTCTATTAAACTAATGACAACTGTCAGAGTTACTGACTTGATTTTTAATTTAAAATTAATACCTTAAATTTTAAATTTGATTTAGTAACAGGTAGAAAGGTTTTAATAATTCTAGTAGTGGAAAAAATTGTATATATAACACGGTTGAGAAGTTCATTATAACCTGCGCGATTTATATCCCTCGACGCTTCGCGTCTCGCGATATAATCTATCGCTTAGGTTATAATGATGCACTTCTCAACCTTGATATACATATAATATACTATAAAGGGTAGTGTTTTAAATATTAAATTCATTTATATACATGATTAAACTCATTTTATTATGATTTATTTGCTAAGTAATTGAAAGTAAACAGTTTAATAGTGTTTAAACCAAAAAAATAAATAGACAATTAGCTGTTTGTGAACAGACACTTTTTGAAGAGTATATGTTGGTATTAATAACATTTTATAAGAATAATTTACGATGAGTAAAGCAAATGTTAAATTTCCACAACTACGATTTAAAAAAAAATATATTGTTACGAATAGACAAATAGATAATGTAAAACCTTTTATTTTTGTTTTTTGACTGTCACAAGTTTTGTGCTTTTATTTAGTTACGGTGTTTAATTTGTAATTATCATGTAACTTAAAAAAACCTATATAAGTACTTTTATAATATCAAGTCAAAAAGTATTTACTTTAAGTAAAGATGAATGTTACATAATTTTTAAGACATTATTAAAAACTATGTTTTAAATCCCATTTCAATTTTTTTTAAATACATACTACAAATTGTATTTTAAAGTACGGGTTTAGTTTGTAATTGTTCGAAAATTTTAAAGCAACTATTATACAACGTAAAAAATTGAGATTAATTTACATCAGAATAACGTCAAATTTGTATAAAAATACGTTTAAATGTGAGTTTGGTATTCAGTTAACGTTAAAACTTCTAATGTGCAAAATCCAAACATAATCTTTTTTATTGCTGAGATAGGTGGATAAGCTGTAATTTATACTTTTGGAAGAATAGAACAACATGTTATCGTGGTATTGCTAAGATATATGGTTGTCGGTATCAATATCCATTACACAAGTTAACGAAAACATATATGCGTGAAAACATCATAATGTTTTTTTGTAGCTATTTGTAATTGATTAGTTATTTATTTGATAAAACTTTTACTAAAATATATAAAACTGGCATTATAAAACAGCAAATACTTAAAAACTTGAAAACAACGTTATGTTGCATTTGGAAAGTTTATGCGTGAGTACAAATAAATTAACATAATATATTAATATTCATCAGCAATTGTTCTTTCTAATAAAATCCATGTTAAACTTATAATTCTAAAATCAATACGCAGTGAAAATTGTGTTACAAATAGTATAAATACAAAAAAAAAATTGGAACACAGTAAGAAAACTAATAAAATTAAACTATTTTAAAAAATATAAAGTAGACATTAATAATTTGTAATTATAAAATTTCAAAATAGTTTTTGATTGCATTATTCCATAAATTTAAATTTAACGGCAATTATTTTGGCTATTTCTTTACAACACATGAACTTAACAGTTTAGCTTATTAATCACGGCAGAAACGCGCTAAAATATATTCAAATATGAACAAGTGAAACAGTTAAGCGTTTTAAATTAAAAACATAGTAACAGCAATGGTTGATAAAATAAAAAAAACGAAAATTCAAGATTTTTTCTCAAACAAGTAAAATCTATTTAAACTTGTTTATTCACAACACAATGCTCTGTTAAACAAAATACTTTTTACTTCTCCAAAAAGTCCCCGGAGACCAATTACGCAGCTTCCCGCAGAAGACTTTTAAAAACAAAATTTTAATCGGCTGTGAAACCAATTTTATTAATAAGTGAAATCCGGACAATTAATAACTCAAAAAAAAGTTTTGTATGGAAAACAAAGAACCTCGGATAAATCGAATTAATACACGCGGAGTTATCACCGTCACCAGCTTTGAAAATATAGTTTCAAGATAATAACGTTTAAAGGTTTGAGATGTAAGTATTCACGGTATCATAAAAGAATACATTTTGGCACTTACCTATACGAAATGGTAAATCGGTGAATATGAATTCTTGTTAATTATAGCTTTTAATAACTTGATTTGTTGCTGTCTGCAAAGCATTCTGGTTTCCCAGGTGTTTTCTTGCACTTGCTGCTCAGAGACGTTAATTCGAGCGATGATTACTTTCTGGATGTAGCTGTGCAGGTTGCGTCCACAGATGATCTCCATTGCCATCAAATATCTTTAGTCCAGTATGTTCTTCATGGGACAACGTGGAAGTTAAATATGCTGTAATCTCATTAAGTGTATTTAGAACTTATTTTCCAAATTAATTAGTTGAGACTTTCGTTTCGGTTTTGATCATTCATTCAGCATCGCTTTAAAAGACCAGTCTTATTGAGATCTTAATATATAGGTTTAATGACCTTTAGACGTTGTCTGGCAAAGATGATTGTAATTGTGATGAAAAGTGTTTTGTCGTATGCGCGCGTTGCTACGAGCTCCACAACTCGGAGACGGTTGGACAATTGTTGTAAAATAGATGTTCAATAATGACGAAGCATAGCCCAAATATCATTTTTAATTTTGTCAATCAGAGAATTACGTTAAATAGCCAAGCCGCAATAAACAGACAATTTGACTATCAGCTTTGCAGTAAACTTACTCTTACCACCGATTCCTTTGTTGTTCCTTTGACAGACGCAAAGTCAACGGCCCATTCTTTCTTGTACATGTACAGTTTTAGAATTGCCCTCTCCTACATAGAATTTGTACTTTGCGTCATGCAATCCTTTGAAACGTTGAAACATTTTACACCTTACTCTATTTTTTTAAACGATCTTGTGTGCTTTATTTGACATTCAGCTGCATGAGTGTTCATCCACACTTTGCATAGATTGTCAAATTAATGGCCACGTTTCAATAACCAATGGCGTCAGCAAACAACGTAGTTAACTTTGCTTTATGCAATTAAACATAAATATTTAAATGTTTAGTTTTATAATCGTTATCAAAAATTTAGGTAAAATTTAAACATGAAAGAACAAAAAAAATCGTATCATTAAAAAAAATCGACATAGAAAGTAAAATTAAAAGTCTTGATAAACTAAACTAAAAACAAAACGTTAGGTCAACTGTAAACTGGCGTTACATTTACTTTCGACGTGCTGCAACGTCTTTAAAGGTCTATAGTTGACCTTGAGTTTAACAACGACAAAGGTTTTTGACGCCAAATTTCTATGTTCAAGAAGTACTTACGTTAATTTTTGCTTAAAGTACTATTTATTATGAGTAGGTTTCGGATAATTATAACCTAAAATGCGTAAAAAGGCAAGCAAATATGCACAAATACGCTAACAAGATGCTGGTTTCATATAGCGCAACACTATATACTAATTAATTTCAAATATATAACATTTTTTGGTAAAAATGTTTATTTGTTGCATCAAGCACAGTTTGATTTTGCAATATTTCACTTACGTTTTTCAGTTTTAACCTTGTTTTTTTTTAATAAAATTTTTTTTAGTATATTAATAAATTCCAGAAAGTACGCTTGCTCTATGATGTCGATCTACAAAAAGCATATGAAAGCATACCGCTGACTAAACTGTGGGAAAGCTTAGACAAAACAAATATCAAAGTGAATTTAATAAATGCGGTTAAGAAGTAGCAGTACAAAAATAAAAATAGGAAATAAGATCACAAAAGGATTTAGCGTAAATAAAGGTCTTAAGCAAGGATGCTGTCTATTACCCACATCATTTAAAATTTACTTAGAACAAGCCCTAAAAACTTGGAAAAAGAAATACAGAAACATAGGAATACCTCTTAATAACATCATGATCTACACGTTATGCTTTGCGGATGATCAAATAGTGCTGGGACAAGATTACGATAATCTACAGTATATGACTCGCAAATTAATCGAGGAGTACACAAAATGAGGATTAAAAGTCAACATAAAGAAAACTAAATATATGTGCATCACATTTATCAACGGTATACTCTGGGACAAAAACATATCTAAAAACAACAAAAAATTAATATATAATACAATAATAAAAAGTATAATAACGTATTGCTCTGAAGTATGGCAAATTAAAGATAGACTGGTTAAGATAGTAGATGCCACAGAAATATACTAAGCAGACGGGCCGCAGAAAAAACAAAGAAAGAAAGAGTTACAAATAAAAAAATTCAGGGAGTAATGGAGGTATCGCACACACTAAGAGTAGTAAAAAAAAATGTGGGAAGATAGAGATAGATGGAGATTGGACAACGGAAGACGATGTAGAACTTTAAACCGATATTATAGATAGATAAATTCTTTTTTCTTGTTGGTTTACATAAACAAATTACTATTTTTTTTTATTGAAATATTTATTCTAAACTAAAAGTTTTTCTTTTAATTTGGTTATTGCTGCTGTACATGACCAATTTTAAATCTTCCTATTTTTAATTTTTTTAGAATTACTTTTGGGTTTAAATTTATCAACAATTTCCTTGATAATTTTAAATCGCAATTTTATTTGATTTCTAATGAGTAAATATTGCTAAAACAGTATATTTTTATCAATTCTTCTAAACAATTATAGACGACTTGGTGCTTTTACAAATATTTTTTTAACATTTGATATTAAGTTGTTTGCAATTTGTTGTAATCTATGCGACAAACACGTAGTATCTATCATAATCAATAATTATTTAAAACCTACATCATTAACCTTTAGAAAATATAATTTTAATAACAACGACATATGCGTATTTGATTTTGTAAAGAAATTTTTTTTATTTTAATTAGTTTCAAAATTTTAAAATTCTTAACAATTTTCAATATGTTTAATTTATATAATATTTATAATTCAAATAGACAATCTAAAATTAACCGCTAATGCATTAATTACGAACGGATATTGTAATCTAACATTTTTAGTTCACGTTTACAAAACTTGTAAAAAATGTGATCACTGATAAAGAAAACTGAGTTGACAAGTCAGAAAACTTGTTTTTTTGTTTGAATCGTATCGCAAAAACTTGTTATTTTTCTCACCTGTTTATGCTTTTATAAATGAACATACAGTTCTGGTTTAATAAATCTATTTTAAACAAATTTTACTCTGATTTTAATTAAAAAGTAAAAATAATGGTTTTAGTGTGGCTCAGGCATTAAAACATAGCTTTTTTTACATTATATACGCTAATCTCTACATAATCTACATTATCTACACATTTTTACTTATTTTCTACGTATAATTGTTCATCATTGTTTTAAATTAAATACTGTTTTTATCATTTTATAATAAACAGATTCGTTTATAAATACAAAATGTAGTTAATTATTGCAATGGATTTGGTATGCTAAGAAAATATAAGTTACGAAATAACACTATAGTGTCTATCGAAGTAATGACATTGCACAAATATAATAATAACAATAATGACTACTATTCTTTACATATAAAATATGTTATTTTACACATGTCACAAATTATTAGACTTTTTGTAACTCAAATTAGTATTAAATTAGACATTGCTTTCCAAATTAATAAAAAAAAATAACAATAATTTTGTAGTTTATATTTGACAATGTTTTGTGCACCGTAATTTTAAAATTACCTATATTTATTAGAGCTAAACAATGCTTAATTACTGTAAAAACAATTGTTTTAACAAATGTTTTTTATAGCATTTAAATATTATTTAATATTAAAATGATATATTCGTAGAATCTTTACTTCAACGAAATTCGGAGTATTATATATTTATTAAATAAACTAAAACTGTAATCTTGGGAGCTGTATCTAAACTCTGTCAAAGATATATGAACCGAAAATGTCAGAGAACTTTTCTAAAATGCAATTTTTGCAGTAACATTGTACAAACTTAGTTTATTCAAAAAATATAGTGTGAAAATCCCAAATGGAATAAATTAATTTTGGTAATCAGATAATGTTAATTTTAGCAATAAATTTAAAAACGATAACATTCCTGAATATAGAATAAAGAGACTGTTCAAACGATATATCATAAGGTCATATTTCCTATTAAAAAGTTTAGGGTTGTAACTGTAACTCGAAGGAGATTGAAGGTAACGATCGCATTTTCACGTTGTATAATGTCAATTTTTAATTTAAATTTGACGTGTTTCAGGATTTTATACAATTATGTACAGTAACCAAAATAATATGAATTTATTCCATTTGTCTTTTCCATACTGTATGCATGTTCTAACTAGCAAAACAAAAAACGTAAAGAATTTTAAACGAAAGATGCCAGTTTGGTTTAAGTTTCTTGACTTTTTTTCGAAAAATATTTAAGCAAATCTGACTAGCGTTTGTTTACATTTTTTGGTTTATATTGCAACTATTCGTTCTTTTCCAGCATAGTTTAGGCTGCTTGAAACAGTCCTTGAGCTACATTTGCTTCAACAATACATATTCTTAGTTTTTAGAGCTTAAGATAGTTTTTTTTTGCTTTATCTGAAAGCTCTTTGTCAGTTCTTTTCTTTGTTGTTTTTTTGGCTTGTAATGCTTTTAAATCTTTTTCCAAGCTTTGCAACTTATGTCTTTCTTTTCTTTGTATATTCTAAGTGTTTTTTTTTGTTTTTTTAAGTATCTCTTTTCTAAACGCCGTTTTCTTTGTTTTTTTGGTCCAAATATATTTGATAAAAGCAATTAACATTTTTTGACAATGCGTAAAGTTGTAGTATAATTTCGATACTTTCTACTTTACTATTATACACGCTTTTAACCTTTAACCGCCCCAGGGGGTAATTTCATTACCCCGTGATAACATTTTTCTTCATATCTACTTTAATCTTTATTGAATGTATTTCAGCTTTTAGGTAATCTTCATCTACACGTTGACGAACAATTACATATATTAGAGTGTTATAAGAATCACTGTAATTTTATTAAATCTTATAATTAACTCTTGGGGTAATCGAATTATCCCGCTTAGGCCCCTACGGGTGTTGTAATTACTTTTGCTATTTTTTTGGTCTTTTATGACAATTCCTTTTGTTTCTACTTTAGTATAAATACGACATAATACATCATTTTTATTTATTTATAACAAATACGTGAAACTGTGTAGTTCGAGTGTGTTGTTTTTGATTTGTCGTTCAATAACTTTTTAACCTATTTATTTCTGTAAGATTGTTATAGCGTGTGTCATAGTTTTAAATTTTGTAAGTAACATTGTATTCTTATGCATAGTACTATTATCAAGAATGGCGACTTAAAAAAATAAATTAGAAGCTATTCGTTTCGTGTTTGAAAAGGTTTCAGCTAAATGTGTTTCTAATTTACAACCATTAGAAAATATTACCATCGACCAGAGATTGGCAGTGTTTAGGGGAAGATGCTCATTTAAGTTTATATAAAATTTAAGCCAAGCCGTTACGGCATTAAGATCTGGATTTGTGCACACTAAAAAACTGCATACATTCTAAATTTGCAAGTGTATGCTGGTAAAATAATCGGTGTACGGGAAATCAATCAAGGTGCTATAGTAGTGTTAGATTTAACAAAGCCGTATTATGACTCTGGACGTGGGGTAACTACTGATAATTTTTTTACCTCCGTTGGCCTGGCCAA
Organism: Aquatica leii; assembly: GCA_035610365.1. Lineage (NCBI taxonomy): Eukaryota > Metazoa > Arthropoda > Insecta > Coleoptera > Lampyridae > Aquatica > Aquatica leii. The sequence goes on from CM069432.1 coordinate 110,212,771, forward strand.
TTCTCTTCTTGAAAGAAAATTATCCCTGGTTGGAACTTTGAGATCAGACATACCCAAAGAATTCTTAGCAAGCAAACATAGAAAAGAATATGTTAGCAAATTATTATTTAGCAAATCATACTATTGTGTCTCACGTTACAAAACCTAAAAAAAGCTGTAATACTTCTTTCAACGCAACATCACGACAAAGAAATCCACGACAAAGATATGCACAAGCCAGAAATCATTCTACATTCCAACAAGACGAAAGGCGGAGTAGATACAGGTGACAAGATGACCAGAGAATACACTTGTGTTCGTAAATGCAATAAATGGCCTTTGAGAGTTTGTATATAAATGGTAGACATATCAGCACTAAATGCTTACATTGTATGGATTTACAACCACCCAGACTAGCAGAAAGGTGATAAATCTAGACGCTGCAATTTTCTCGGGGAACTGTCTCTACAACTTGCCAAACCTAATATGGAACAAAGAATCTTAAACTCAAGAGGTTTACATCGACATGTTTTGGAGTCCATAACAAAATCCGGAGTAGTTGTAACAGTGCTGAACCAAGAAAAAGAAGATACTTTTGACAGCAAGCTTCAAAATAGCGTGTATTAAGTGTAATAAACCTTTATGCAAAATCCATCGTACCAACAAAATTATCTGTACATGTACGGATTGTATATAAATTTATGAAAAATATTAAACCTATAACTTGACATACTTATCTGTTATTATTTCATTTTGAACTAGTTTCAGTTTTTATTATTTAAAGGTTAAACACTTGGGATATTCAGATTACCCCAGTTGGGCTCATTGCGATATAAAATATCTTAGGCGGTAGAAGGTTAACAGCACACAGCGGACACAAGTTCACAACAGACAATTGAGTGCTTCCAGCCGAACGCGTGGGAATAGAATAGTTGATTGTTTTTCGAATTTGCGTGAAATGAATCATTTTGTGTATAGATTGTCATATTAATATAATTTTTACTAAAAATAAATTTTGGAATAAAAAAAAAGTATTAAATTTTAAACTTCGTATTTTGCCGCGTAAACGTCGTCTCAACAGTTGTGCTTTGCAATGGTGATTACTTTGTTTGTTATAATAACTAATGTTTTTAGTATTCCTTCACGATTTTTAATTGAAGATATAAGTTATATTTTAATTAAACGTGCTTTTCATAGATAATGTGTCAGGAAATCTAGCTTCCATTATAGTTTCTACTAAACTTCCATCTACTGTTTTGCAGCGACTAATGTTATATGCTTTTGAAGCAGTTATTCTGCCATAACGTAGCTCATACCGTAAACCACATTTGTACTGACCTCAGGTTTGTTTTTCAACAGTTATATATACTTCTGGTGTTATAATACAAGAAATAAATTAAACAAATTCATTTGCAATGCTACCTTTCACAAAACCGAAATCCATTTTATTTAAAGATTTAGCTTATCCACCAAAAGTAACTACACATACACACACAAACTATCTAAAAACGAAACGAACAGTTGTTTGCAAACGAATATTTATGCACAATATGAACAGTGACGTTACACCAATCACAGTAGGGCTACGAATTACGTGAAAAAATCCTAAAATAATTCAAATTTGAAATGCATTTTTTTTTATAAAGAAATCTGATTAAAAAAAACATTTGCTCGTGTCTCTATTTACATTCAGTTTTCTACTAAGGCATATTTTCTTTACTTTTTTTGAATCAGTCATGTACCCTATTGTGAAATTGGCGCCGGCGTAACCCAACTTTCTGTCACTAAACTTACTCAAAAGGAATACTTAGTTCACTTTTTAAATTGTTAGCAGTGTGTTCGGCCAAACAATAACGGTTCCATTACCTGTACAACAAAGTTTCATTTACTAATTAATTTGAATCGAGAATGGCTTACTATTTTTTACATTACAAACTACGGCAATTTTGAAATTGAAAACTTGTTCAACAAAATAGTATGTACTTTTAGCAACTAAATGGCAAAAATATGTACTTTTATGCAATAGGGTAAAAAATATGCACTTTTATGTAAAATAGCGACCAAATACAAGCGCTGACAGTTGTAAAAAAAATTTAAGAGCCAGAAAAAATATCATAAACAATAAAGAAAACGGTTATTAAATTAGTAGTTTGCATAATTATTTGATTTAATATAATCTTATTAAATAAAATGAAATCAAGCAGAAACAGTCAAAAAAATAATCAAATTATTTATATGTGTATTTTTTTGTAATTGTATGTTGTATACATTTTAAATAAAAAAAAGTTATTTAGCAGTGTTAAATAAACGCAAAGGTTTTTATGTTATATAAAGCGATTTCAATTCAAGTAGGTGCATAGTACACCAATCGTTATTTTTAAATCAAAATATAATTACTAAAAACACAGTATATAGGTACGTTGTGTATAATATAATTTAAATACTGATAAAGATACAAAAATATAGATATTAAATTAAACAAAACTTCACTTTTGTCACAAATTTTTAAATTTTATTTTAAATGTAACTCTTGAAACTACAAACATTTTCTTTTAGGTACATATATTTTCAAAGCAACAAACTTTGTTGGCAGTGTTACTTAATAAATTAGACTTTGGTAAAATGAATTGACTAAAAAAGATTTGGTAGTCATATATGCTTTTTATTTATCAAAAGTAAACAAATATTTAAAAACAAAAATTATACTTTTTTCATACTGTGAAAAGGACTTTAAAAATCTTTAAATCTTTTGTTTATATGTATACTCCATTTTGAAAAACTAGTTGCGTTACAATTTTATTTAAGAAAACAAATACTAAAAACAATTATTCAGATTAAAAAAATTATTAAATAACAATTAATGACAAAATTAAAAAAATATATTTAATATATCGTAAAATAATAATACAGTTATATTACAAAAATATATAAAACAATTCATTATTTCCTTAAAGCGACATTTTTCGTTAAAATAACAATATTATCCTGCTAGAGTCATCTAAGTACCGGCTAGAATTTCTTAAAATTAACGAAATTGAGTCTCAATAAAAAAGAAAAATATACAAAACAACAAAAAAATTGATTACTTATCTTCCATAACCAGTAAATTCATTTGTTATTGGAATGTATACTTGGAAAAAACCAGAAATTAACTTTTTGAGGAATTCGTTTACTGACGACAAAAATAAACCAGATGTTGCAGATGAGGATGACAACATTGAGAACTCTGATTGTGAATTATTTTGTAAAGTACATACCAACGAAGATGACGATGACTGCAATAGTGAAGTATCAACAACTGATGAGAAAACCAAAAGTTCTAATTTTAAATTATTCTGTGAACCTTATAATAATAAATAGACATATTTAAAATTACAGAAAAAAAACGTGCCCTGCCAACTGAGATCAGATGTAGTCAACTTACGTATTTTTTATTGCTTTTCTCAGTATGTCTAACAAAACATACCAAAACTAAAATGAAAAGCTGTTTCAAACAATATAAAAAAACTAATGATTGATGCAGGAAAAAAACAATTTAAAATGGCTCTAGAATGTGGTCATATTAATTCTGAAAAAACATCGCTGATTTCAGTAATTGTAAATGAAGCGTGCAGTAAACGTTTATATAGTACCTACTATAATGCATTATCAAGTATGGTAAGTATTATCTTTCTGCACAAGTTTATGATATGTTATCGTTGCAAGCTTGTATAATTCGGGCAAAATCTAAACACATTTTTTTATAAAGAAGTGAAAAATAAATATTTCTATGTTCGACGTCAAATAATTCTATTCAACACTTGTTGGAAAAATTAAAAACATAAATCAACATCTATCGATCATTTCTGAAAGTTTTCAGCAGGTTTTGCAGATGAACAAGTTAATATGTGCTAGATTTCTTGATGATAATAGTATGTATCGCAAACTAATTGATGCATCACTATATGGGCTTACATTTGTCATTGAAAAAATAGAATGTCAAAACCATTTATTACGGAACTACTTAAATAAACTTTTCTTTTTATAAAAAGATTCAAAATTTCCTGTTGACTTTAGAAAGTGACAAGTAGTAATACCTTACGCAGATTTAAAAATGCTGTCATAAAACCTATTGCGTTTAGAAAACAAGGAACGTTACCGATACATGTACAAGCAAATTTGCTAAGGAAGGTTATTGTAAATGGGCCGCTACATATATTTAGTGATCATAACTGGTGTGATGCATACTTTTGTATACAAAAAACAGAAACAAACGTAAGCATAATTATTTTATCTACAATAATGGTTAATCAAATGTTAATTAAATTTTTTAGGAAAATTTAGTATCCGACTTGAAAACATGCAGATTATTTTATGCAATAAGGATACTGAATTTTTGGGTGGTAATAATTTGATTAGTTTAATCCACGATACGACCACAAATATAATTGAAACCTTTAATTCTATTATTGTTAAATTTGTAGGCAGAAAACGCATTAATATTTCGTTAAAGGGATCATATGTAAGACTATAGCATTTTGTTTAATAAAACGTTTTTTTTTTGTGTAGGATACAAAAATATTTTTGTAGTGGAAATGTTGTTGTACAATTTGAAAAAATAATAGTTAAAAAAAAGAAACAAACATCTCTCTCTAAATTCAGAAAATACAAATTTGATTTATAAGAAGGTTACCAAAAAAACTTCGTTTGTCACAGTTGACAAAGATTATGATACTAAAAAAACATTTACAATACCTGATATAAAAATTTTTTCACTAGAAATTATGCAAATTAAGAAAAACTACTCGTTCATCAACAACTGTGAATTTTTTTTTTATATTTTACTTTTTCAGATAAAAAGTCTAGGCAGTTTGATTTAGAGATGGAAGATAAAACAACAGAATTATTTCAAACAACAAACAATTTGATAAATTCGTTCAACAAAGTTGTTACGTGCATAAAGTTAAAAATGCACTACCCTGTATATTGGTTGAATTAAAATTACTTTTCTATTTTTCGACGCTATCTATCAAGCATCGTTGGTTCCTTCCGACTGGGTAGACGACAGTGTTACCTCCCAAATATGGGTTTTTTGTCTTAGTTTCTTGTCAAGTTTAAAACCTACGATTAAAAAGTTCTAATAGGAAGCTTTGAACCTATGAACTCTGCGATACAAGAGCAGACACAATTGAATTTCTGTTCGGAGGCAATTAAAAATTAAATAATACCATCTTGTACAAAAATGCAAATGTACCAGATACGATTGGTATTTGCATTCGGAGGCAATTGATAACTAATACCACCTGTACGAAAGTGCATACGTACCAGTTACAATTACTATTTCCATTCGGAGGCAATTGATAACTAATACCATCTTAGACGAAAGGGCATATGTTACAGCATACGATACGTTTCGGTTCTCTTACCTTTTATAAATGTTTCTTTTTACCTGTTGTAGTTTGTGAGTCACTAGGTAGATACGATTATTTTTAGGTAGTTTAATTACAAGATGCCAGTAGGAAAATGTTTTCTGAAAGTACACTTGAATCTTGGTAAGTCAATTTTTGATTTTAACTATTCGTTGTCGCTACGGTGTTGCTCATAAATTATTTTTATTACTCGTGTCTAACCGTTGAAAGTGATTTGCTTCTTATTAATATTACTCAATTAATTTAAGTTAAATTGTTATTGCATCCTGATTACGTCAAATCTCAATTATTATTATTAATGTAATTTACTTACAAAGATTTTTCTATGTTCTGGTTGTTACACTCTTGATTTAATTGTATTGTAAGTTGCCGATACTTCTGATGTTTTAGTACCTACGTAAACTTGTACTCAAATTGAATTTACCTAATGTGATCTTATCAAATTATATCTAATTGTTATTAATTCAAATTTTAATCTTTTTATCGTTCTAAAGTAATTAAAGTACAATTGTTGTTGATAATTTGGTTTCTTACTTTGTTTCCTCTAGCGTTACCAACCTTAAAATTTTATACAAGCTTTGGGCGTCCTGCGCTGATCTATCAGGAGCTGTATCTGCTACAAAAATCTGGCGCCCTTTAAAATAAAATCACTTGAACATCTCCTTTCTCCGCTAGGTATTGTTTCAATCTTACAGCGAGTTGGTCGTGCAGGGTTCGTAAACTACTAGAAGCTTGTACCAAAGTGGTCTAATTATTGACAAAGTAATTTTCATATTTGGCGTGTTCTCTAGATGGTTTACATACGCAGTGTCTATCTACTGCTTTCTAACCAATAAACCTTTTCTTTCTGAATTTTGGATATTGTTATCAAAAAGTTCCAACGTGATTCTAGTAAGCGGCGTGCACTGTATTAATGAATGTAGTAAATTTAGCATTATAAGCCTATCTGTATCTAATACAAATATAAAACTTTGGTTTATACATACAATCTATTGTTGATAACGCTCTTTTTGTTGTAACGATCTTTGTTGTAGATAATGCTCTTTAATGTAAATGATAATTATACTTCTTTAACCTGTGCCAGTAAACACAGCCTTAAGGTAACTTATAATTTGCGTTGCTTATACCTTTCTACAAACAATTATACTGAAACGTCCGAGAAATTACTTGCAAATGCAAGAGCCTTCTAGAACTGTTATCTAGTTTCTAGAAAATATAGCGAAAAGTAAGGAACGATCGAGAAGAATTCGCTGATGTCTATAAAAGCCGAAGATGGAAATCGTAGGTCAGTTATTGCTGGAATGCGAATGTGTTAAGAAGATTATAAAGTGAAGATAAATAAGTGATTAGCACGTGCGGACGTTTTAAATAAATAACAGTGTACACCGAATCGAGTGAACGTGACTTATAGTGTAAACAAATCCGAGGACGTTATCTTATCTTATCTTAAGTGTTATACAACGGTTATACATAAATTAGTGTAAGTGTTTTTATTATTAGATTTAATTAGTTCGGTTCATTTAAAAGTATACATATTTCTATAATAAATAAACGTAGTTTTAATCGTTTAAATAAATTAGTTTTTAAGTAATAAATTCGTTACAAATTGGTATCAGGTGTTCGGTTTTAAACCCGTGGAAATCGTGTAAATAGATAAAGCTGTTCGCGATTTTTATTAGTGTAAATACCATTAAGTATTTTATTATCGCTCGAGATACGATACGCGTGTTTGTTTATAAAGTAGTGTATTTAAAAACTTTATATTCGTGTTATATTTAAATTTATGCCGGTGACGCGTTTGCAAGCAGTTAAAATGGATGCAAAACTATTTGAAATTCTCGAATCGATGAATAAAAATATGGAAGAAAATAATAGAAAAATGGGCGAAAATTCACAGAAAATTGAAGAAAATTCAAGAAAAATGGAAGAAAAACTCTCGAACATTCTCAGAAAATGGAAGAAAATTCTAGAAAAATAGAAGAAAAGTTGTTGGAAAATTCTAGAAGTTTAAAAGAAGAAATACGAACGAGCATAGAAAATCAAATTAAAGTTGTTCAAGAAGAAACCCAAGCAGATATGTTAGACTTAAAAGAAGAAATTTGCGAATCTGTGAATGACAAAATAGAAGAAGTACAAGACAAATTAGAACAGAAATTAAATGAAAAATCAAGAACCATAGAAGACAAGCTAGAGAAAAATTGAGAGAAAGAATACAACTGCTTGAAGAAAGAATGGCGCAAATGAATTACCATGGCGAAGGAAGTGTCACGAGTGAAGATTTAATAATTGACCGCCGGGATGAAAGCACTCACAAGTTCAAAGTTGTACCTCCGAATTTTGATGGTAAAGTTCCATGGTCAACCTACTACAAGCAGTTTGAAGCCGCAGCTACTGCTAATGGTTGGAGCAACAAGCAGAAAGCGACGTCTTTAATAGTGTCCTTACGTGGAGAAGCGCTGGGAATTTTACAAACTGTTCCGGACCATCTGCAAGAAAATTACGAACTCTTAATATCACGATTAGAAATGAGATATGGGGATGCTCATCTTCAACAAGTATACCAAGCTCAAATTAAAAGTCGGGTTCAGAAAGCTGCCGAAAGTCTTCAAGAGTTTGAGGCTGACATCGCCAGACTAACACGGCTTGCGTATCCTACAGCACCGGATACCTTCCTGGAGCAGTTAGCTATTCAAACTTTCGTAGATGGCCTCCGAGACAGCGAAACACAGCAGACTCTCCGGTTAGCTCGACCGAAGACATTGGATGACGCTTTGGTGCATGCTTTGGAGTTTGAAGCAGCAAAACAAGCATCGCAACGAGGTGGTCATAGACTCTGCTGTGCTACAGAAGTACCCGCGCAGACACTGGAAAGCATCGAGGAGATAGCGCGACGAATACTTCAGGAAAAGAGGAGTGACAGCTTTGAACTGCGATGAAATAGGCCATGTACGACGGCATCGTACCAAACCTAAGAAGAGGACTAGAAGAGCCCTCGAAAATTTGGAACGAGGCGAGCGAAAGAAACAAAAAGTAATCTCATCTAGTCAAACTCCGGAGGTTACAATCCAAATGGCATCGCCTAGAGAGCAATTGCATAGCATTTATCTCGATGGCAAGATCAATGGGAGAAGCGTCCAGTTACTGGTTGACACGGGAGCGACGAAGACCATCATTCGTCCTGACATCTTATTGGAAAACGAGAAGACATCACCAGTAACAGTACGACTTCGAACAGCGACGGGCGACCAAAATCCTACTCACGGACAAGTCAAAGTAACCATTGGTTTGGGAAATGGAGTACTCGACCATCAAGTACTGGTAGCCGACATCACGGAAGAAGTTATCCTGGGAATGGACGTGATAAAGAAGTATGGGTTCCATTTGGATATGAAGAGCGATGTCCTGAAGATCGACAATGAAGAAATTCCTTTCATTCGTCAGAGAAGGCAGCCGTGCGAGTCTTATTGAGTGAAGACGTGACTCTGCCTGCAAGGACTGAAAGTGTGGTGATGGCACGCCTGGATGGAAGTCTCCGGGAAGGCTACATACGCGCGATTGAACCAATGGAGGGCGGCTTAGTTGAAAAGGGACTACTCGTTGGCAGAACTTTAGTACGAGTAAAGAAGACGATGCCAGTAAGGATCTTAAACATCAACTCAGATCCTGTAACGCTGAAAAAGAAGACCGTGGTAGGCCAATGCACGCCAGTATCACAAATTGTGAGATGCGTGAAGTCGAACGAAGATACGTCGCCGAAGAAGTGTCCACAACATCTATTGGACATTCTTACCACCAAATGCGAAAACCTCAGCCAAGACCAGCTGGCTAAACTTAAAGTGTTGATCCAAGAGTACCAAGATGTGTTCGCGCTGGAGAGTGGCTCCAAAGGAAGAACTAACGTGGTGAAGCATAAAATTAATACCGGAGACGCTCGGCCGATACGACAACATCCACGCAGACTTCCTTTGGCGAAAAGAGAAGAAGCCGAACAAATAATTACGGATATGGAGAGAGAAGGCGTGATTGAACCTTCAAGTAGTCCATGGGCATCCCCAGTGGTACTCGTGAAGAAGAAGGATGGATCAACGAGGTTTTGCGTAGACTACAGGCAGCTAAACGACGTGACCAAAAAGGACAGCTACCCTTTACCCAGAATCGACGATACGCTAGACACCCTGTCAGGATCCCAGTGGTTTTCCACGTTAGATTTAAAGAGTGGATACTGGCAGGTAGAATTAGAACCCAAGGATCGTGAAAAAACAGCTTTTACGATCGGAACTGGTTTGTGGCAGTTCACTGTAATGCCCTTCGGCCTGTGTAACGCTCCTGCAACGTTCGAGCGTTTGATGGAGACCATCTTGCGCGGATTGTCTTGGAAGACGTGCTTGGTTTACCTGGACGACGTGATCGTGGTTGGAAGGTCGTTTGAAGAGCACTTGAACAACTTGAAGGAAGTGTTCCAGAGATTACGTGGGGCTAACCTCAAACTGAGCCCAAAGAAGTGCCACGTATTTAAGAAGGAAGTCCAATACCTTGGCCACGTCGTATCTAGGGATGGAGTAAGGGCTGACCCAGACAAAATCCGAGCAGTGCAAGCATGGCCAAGACCGATCGACAAACATCAGGTCCGAAGTTTCCTTGGGTTGTGCACTTATTATAGAAGATTTGTACCCGGATTTGCCAATATTGCCAAACCATTAACAAAATTAACTGAAGAAAAAGCAGAATTTAGATGGAATGAAGACTGCGAAAGTTCTTTTAATCAACTAAAACAAGCCCTAGTCACTTCGCCGATTTTGAGTTATCCAAGAGAAGATGGAAAGTTTGTTTTGGATACCGACGCAAGCAATCTGGCCATAGGCGCGGTCCTTTCGCAGATTCAAGATGGACAAGAAAAGGTTATCGCGTATTTTAGCAAGGTTTTGTCCAGGCCAGAAAGGAATTATTGCGTCACTAGGAGGGAGCTGTTAGCAGTCGTTAAGTCTATCGAACGTTTCTACAAGTATTTGTATGGACGAAAGTTTTTACTGAGAACAGACCACGCCGCTTTAAAATGGCTTCTGCAGTTCCGTAACCCAGAAGGACAAGTGGCAAGATGGATCGAGAGACTGCAAGAGTATGACTATGACACAGAACACCGTGCCGGAAGCAGTCATCGAAACGCTGATGCCTTGTCCAGAAGACCATGTCCGGCGGACTGCAGTCATTGTTCGCGACTGGAAGAAAAGTCGAATGTCTCCGGAGAACTGCTATGGTTGATGATGAGTGGGAACCTGAGCAGTTACGTCGCGAACAAGAAGACGATCCTGAAATAAGACTACTCCTGGACTGGAAAGAAAGCGGCCGACGACCAACCTGGGAAGAAGTGAGTGCTTTGGGCAAAAATATCAAAGCGTACTGGGCGCAGTGGGACTCCTTGATAGTAGAAGACGGTCTTCTTATGCGATCCTAGAAAGTGCCGAGGGCACGGGAAACAGACTACAGCTGGTAGTGCCGAAGAGCAGGGTGACCGAAGTGTTGAAGCATCTCCACGATGGGACATCAGGAGGACACTTTGGCATTAAGAAGACGTTGGGTAAAGTGCGAGAACGATTCTACTGGATGAACTGCAAAGAGGACGTCATGAAATGGTGCCGGAAATGCATAGTCTGCGCTTCAGGAAATGGTCCAGCGAGAAAGCGCAAAGCACCCATGAAACAATACAACGTAGGAAGCCCTTTGGAAAGAGTAGCGATTGACATCGCAGGGCCGTTCCCAGAATCCGATTCGGGAAATAAATACATTCTGGTGGCGATGGATTATTTCACGAAATGGACGGAGGCTTACGCCATACCCAATCAGGAAGCAGCTACAGTCGCAGACGTATTAGTAAAGGAGTTTTTCTGCCGGTTTGGAGTTCCGTTGGAATTACACTCCGATCAAGGCCGCAATTTTGAGTCTGGGCTGTTTCAAGAAGTTTGCCGACTGTTAGGAATTAAAAAGACTAGGACAACGCCTCTTCATCCTCAGTCTGATGGCATGGTTGAACGGATGAATCGAACAATGGGCAAGTACTTAGCCAAGGTAGTGTCCGAACACCAAAGGGACTGGGATCAGTACTTGCACCTTTTCTTAATGGCATACCGATCATCCGTTCACGAAAGCACAGGCCAAACACCATCCTGTGTCATGCTCGGTCGTGAGATAAGATTACCATGCGATCTTCAATTTGGACGAAGACCGGAAGAAGAAGTCGCTGGAGAAGATTACGTCAACAAGCTGGCAAAGAGGCTAGACGAAGTACATGAAGAGGTTCGTAAAAACACACAAATTGCCAGCGACAGGATGAAAACAAGATATGACGTCAAGGCGCAAAATGGTGGGTTTCAACCTGGCGATATGGTTTGGTTGTATAACCCTCAAAGGAGACGTGGTTTGTCGCCGAAGCTGCAAAGGCAATGGGAGGGCCCCTATGAAGTCGTGCAGCGTATTAACGACGTTATATACCGCATCCGAAAACCGCCCAGAGGCAAGCCAAAAGTGGTCCACGTCGATCGTCTAGCCCCGTTTGCTGGCGATAACCACAATCCGCAAGTTCAGGTCCGAACCAGAGTAATAAGTAGCAGAACCAGGAATCCAATCGAAGAAATGGAGTTCGAAAAGTTTATGAACTTATACGGAGGTTCTGGAAAAGCTAGGTTCGGAGTTACCACCGAGGAACAACAAGACCTGTTCCAGACACAAAATATTACGCCATCGCACATTGCGTGAGCGAGGAGCTTGACATGTCCAAAGGGGTTGCAGTCGTGTTTAAAAGAAGTTTGGACAGCTAGATGAATTACGAAGACAGCAACCGGCAGTCGGAAAGGTTTTAGGACTACGTGGTGACGGACGCTTCGTTTTCTATCTGGTCACCAAGAAATACTCACGTGTCAAGCCGTTATACAAAGATCTGTGGCGAACATTATGGAGTCTCAAGAGACAAATGGAGTTCCATCATGTTAAGAAATTGGCAGTACCCAAGCTTGGTTGTGGCTTAGACCAATTGAATTGGAGGACAGTTCGAAACATGTTGGAGGTCGTCTTCCGAGGAACAGGCGTTCAAGTGTTGGTCTGTAGTTACCAACCGAGGAGAGTATTGGGTCAGGAAAAGTCCATTGACTGTTACTTTTATGGTCAAGGAAGTTGCCGAAATGGAGGAAGCTGCCGCTATCGCCACGATCCCTTTTACCGGTGTCGCATCCAGTCTCCTGTTCTGGGACAGAACAGTCCTAAGAAAGGGGGCAGTGAAACGTCCGAGAAATTACTTGCAAATGCAAGAGCCTTCTAGAACTGTTATCTAGTTTCTAGAAAATATAGCGAAAAGTAAGGAACGATCGAGAAGAATTCGCTGATGTCTATAAAAGCCGAAGATGGAAATCGTAGGTCAGTTATTGCTGGAATGCGAATGTGTTAAGAAGATTATAAAGTGAAGATAAATAAGTGATTAGCACGTGCGGACGTTTTAAATAAATAACAGTGTACACCGAATCGAGTGAACGTGACTTATAGTGTAAACAAATCCGAGGACGTTATCTTATCTTATCTTAAGTGTTATACAACGGTTATACATAAATTAGTGTAAGTGTTTTTATTATTAGATTTAATTAGTTCGGTTCATTTAAAAGTATACATATTTCTATAATAAGTAAACGTAGTTTTAATCGTTTAAATAAATTAGTTTTTAAGTAATAAATTCGTTACAATACTTTAAAAAACAAAACTTTTTAGGTTTATGACTAAGATTGTGCCTTAAAAAAACTGAAGTTGGGGACAGTGTTTATATTTACCACCATATTTACTAACTTAAAAATTACGTTACAATTTCAGTTTTAAAACCAATCCATTTAAAAAAAATATGCTTATAATTAAGTTCCCTAGATATTCTTTTTTAGAATACGTAATGACACTATAAGCGCTTTATATAGACAGACATTAAAATTATTTGTCTCAAACTGATTTGCATTTTTGTTTTCTGTTTTAAATAGAAAGTAAAATTAAATTAGTTGCAGCAAGCTAAAGCTGTAAGTTAGTTGAGTCTGTAGTTTAAATTATGCGTATCATCTTCTTGCAAAAATAAACCTTCTAAAAACACAGGCGTCAACTCGGAAAATATAACTTAGAGACGAGGTGTTGAATAATTTATTCGTTACTACATTATGACGCAATACTTTCAAAGGTTACTCGGTAGTTATAGATTTTAATTACTTAATTGCGAACGTTGATAATACGGAGTCGTAGTAGGTATCATGTATAAAAGCGTTTTATACGGAAACCCAAACATTTTCTTTTGTAAAAGAAATTGTAAGGCATTCGTGAAAAAAAAAACAACTATATTGTTATTCTCACTTAATAAAAAAATTATATTTGTTAAATTTTAGAATTCTAAATGTTTCAGTTATTTGTGTCTTGTTGAAAAAAAATATCGCAAAACTGATAAAGGAATTACAATGATTATATTTTTTGCAAACGCAAGTTATCGTTCAGTAATTTTAAGTTTATGAAATAAATAATAATATAGCAATTGTGAAATTGCATTTATTTGTTTCTTAGGTTTAATTCTATTTTTTTGTACCGCGAAATGATAGAGTTAAATCCCTCCCATCAAATACGCGCTAAACGTCTTAATAATTAATTTTTGAAGTTGCTACAACATTATGTTGAATACTGCAATAATAGTTTACTTATTGTTGTGTTACACCGAAAAGTGAGAATAATCATAGTTTACTGAACATTTGCACTGAAACAAACGGCAACCGACAAGAAAAAACCTAAATATTTTTTATTTAATATGATAATAATAAGAATATTCAATTGTAATCCTTGATTGTGACGATAAATCGGTAATATTTTATAAACCTATATCGCAATTAATACAACAGAATCATACTTAAATAACTTAACCGGTACATTTTACCGACATTACCTACCCATTTTAATTAAACTTATTACACTTAATTCTAAAAAACTTAGCATTAAAGAGGATAGAAATACTTTTAACTCAATTTTATAACCACTTATAAACACCAAAAAACTAATACATTTGAAACTGTATGTCAATAAATTAGGTTTCTATTTACACCACAGTGGCGCTGCGATCCTAATCGAGATCACTTATACTTTTTTCAAACTTTTTCCGATTGTAAACAAAAAGCAATTTTATTTAGTAGCACTTGTTAAATTTCTTTACAAAAACCTTGCATAAAACAATTTATTAAAAAATACTACTATAAATAATACAAATAAATAATTGTATACTAGTTAAGCTACATCATTTCAGTTAGAAGTGAATACTGTATTATCATATAAATTCATTTTTAAGTTTAAGGTAATTGTTATTGTTGTTTTTGTAAATATTTATTAACGTGCTAAAAGAATGTGTGGTTACGGTTTTCTTATTCTTTTATCATGAGTTAAAAAAGTTTGTTTTGTTAATATGGATTGTAAGTCGTGTAGGAAATATTTTAAATTTTAATGTTTGTCCCCTCAACCAAGAAGTCCTGGAGACACAGAAAAATTCATAAGATCAAGATTATTATTATTTTTTCCGTCGATCGTCTATTAATAGCAATATTAACGTATGTATCGGAAATAGATCGTTAATGATTCCTATTAATGAACGATTTTGAATCATTTCCATTAATAAACGATTACGTATACTTTAGTTTCTTTATAATTTCACAGGTAAGGTTAACGAAATACATTTAGAACTAACTCGTTTGTTAATTGGTGACAAATAATCTCGACCATGTTAACGCATTTGCTCGCTACACTTGCTCACGGCGTTAAAATGTCTCGATTATTAATCGCTATCATTAACAAATTTGTTTTTTAATTAACTATTTATGGTGGAATAGCAGCGAAAGTTATTGTAGTAATGTTTAAAAAACACACGTTTTTGAATTTTATTAAATTGTATCATTTTAACCTTTTGTCTTAAGATTCAAGTTTGAAGCGTTGTTGTGTATATTTACTTACGACTGATGTCGACAGATGAAGACACGAGAGTCAAAAATGTCAGTATTGTTAAACATTGTTACAAAAAATGAACAGTGTTACCGCAAGTGACCGAAATACTTCAAGAGTTGGCAGTGGTTCTAGCACAAGAATGATACCTTGAGTACTTCAAAAGAAGACTGAGCATCGTAACGAGGAGAAACGCAAGACAATAACATCAGTCTTTAGAAACCTTCTGAAGAAGCTGACAGCATGATCAGCAAAACGTTAAGTGAAAGTTTTGTGACGCGGCAACAGCCGAAAAATAGTGCTACAGTGTACATGTCGTGTAAGTTGGCGATTTTTTTAACGTTTTGTTATTTGTATTTGCTGTATAAAAGAAAATCGTTTTTAGTGTTTTCATTCATATTAAATCTTCTCTAGTAATATTTCTTGTTTTTTTGTGTACTTTCCTCTTCCCTATTCTTGCAGACCTTAAATTGTTCACAAGCTTGGAACCCTGCAGTGATCAAAACAGAATAAGTCTTTTTTCGGACATCGATCTGGCGCCCTTTATTAATCAGTAAATTGGACCACGCCTGTTTCCAACAACTTTTATATAACTTCTTCGTGTTTGCCGTACAAAGGTCCGTTAAGAACGATAAGCTTGTAAAAACCTATTGGTTTTCGAATATGAGAACAAAAGTAAAAAATTATATATATATATAATATATAAAATGTCTAGTTTTTTCCCATCCTTTGGTAAACAAGAAGGGTTCCTACATTCTATTATTAAAGGCAAACTGCCTTTTGACAAAATACACATAGACTATTATAGCCTATTGTAAAAGACCAGCAAGGGTTTTAAGTATATATTTTCAATTGTTAACGCGTTTCAAAGTTCCTTAAATTGTATCCATGCAAGTCGACGCAGACCGAGGAAGTTTTAAAACATTTATCAAAATACTTTGATTCTTATAGTAAACCTCGCCAAGTAATCTCGGACCGTGGGTAGTTGTTTTACCAACCATTTTTAAAGATTCATTTATAGATGATGTCTTGATTGTGACTCATATACCTTGAGCGAATGGTTAGGTCAAGCGCTCTAATAAAGATTTAACACCAATGCTGTCTAAACTATGCGATTCCCCAGAGAAACGGATTGATGTCATTAGAGATGTAAAATTTGCAATAAATAATAGCTATGATAAGACGATTGAAAATTTCTCTAGTAAAATATTGCAATATGCAGTGGACACAGAAGAATCCGTAATGCATCAGGATTATTATTATCTTTTATGGTCGAAGTTATTGTATTAATGTTTAAAAAACACATGTTTTTTTTTACATTGATCAATTTTTAATCCACTTTTAATAAAAGACAATTGCCGTATTTTGTGATTCGGTATGGATTATAATAAATCAATACACAAAAACAATTGCTTATATTTCGTTAACATAAAGTTTAATTTAATGGTTCTAAACAAACATTAATTTATATATAAAATAATTATATTAAAGATTAGTAGTAACATCGTAAATGTGTAAATTTTGAAAATAATTATTACTGTGATAAAAATTTTCTAATCTAATAAAGGTTGCAGTATAAATTAAACAAATAAAGGAAGTCTCACGTAGATAATTATTGGTAGAAGCAAAATTATACCATATAGGTTGAACTAAGACACGCTTGAATAATGAGAATGAGGTTTAATTAATAGAACGCTATACCGTATTCGACGTTCTTGACTACGTAAATCTATAGATACATTTCTCAAACCAATTCACATATATTTAATAAAACGTGATGTTAAAATGTTTTTATATTTTACCCTAGAAAAAGAAGGAATTTATGTATGACTAATATAAAATCTTCTTCTGAGTGGTAAATACAAATATTTGCCATAATAATAAATTTTCTATTTATTGTGAACATGTTAGTGCATAAAGTTTTTAATATTGATTTCTACTTGTTTTTGCACATTCTAATAACAACTGGTACGCACGGTGGATATATTATTAAGCAATTATATAACCGAATAATTAAAAATTTTCTAGCATTAATTGACAGTGAGATGATATAATATTGTTAACGTTTATATATTTTATTGGTTTGTAAACTCCTACATTATTTGTATACGGCATTGATCTTAAGAAACTAGAAAAAATATCAGTGATAAGTTGCATAAATAATAACAAAATTTAAATTATGGTAAAATAAGTAACAGTAATCTTCCATACTTTTTTAGGAAGTGAATGTCCTGTTTACTATATAAAAAATATTACAGTTATTTAAACGGTAGAATTAAAATTTTTGCAAATTCAAACTACTAAAACTCCTTTTTAATCCATACTCACAAACTACATAAGAAATGTAGTTTTTATAAGAAATAATTTTTCAATAATGTCTGAACAATAAAACACAAAACTAAATTAAAATTGTTTACAAACGTCATTAGTGTAGGTTATGTCACCTATTTTGTTAGAAAACTAAATAAATAATTAAAGTATATTAAAATTTATAAGGCATATATTTTTGCAAAAGTATAAGTTTTGGCTAAAAAGTGCGTGCAAAATAGGTTTTATAAAACTAAATTTTAAGAATATTCTTTTTGTGTAATTTGCGTTTAAACTACACTGATTTCCGTGGTAGGGATGTGACATTTAAAACTTATATTTAATTTTGTTAGATTTTTGTTTAGTTTTTCTATAAAATTTTAATAAACATAAATTTGTCTTTTTTGTACACTACTTGAACTCAGAAACTTGCTTAGTAATTATCAATTTTTTTCAAAATTTTTGTAATAAAATTAAGCGTAATACAGAAAGTTTAGTACAATTTTAACAATAATTATTCATTTGGGAAAATTCTTGTGTAGTTGATTTTTCACATGTTGAGATATTCTTTCACTGCGACGTGCGTTCCTGAGCTTGTAAAAAATTGACCACATGAGAATAATTATCCAAAATGGAAAATTGTACTCTAAAAACAATCCGTAAAAACTATCATAAAAGCAATTTAGCAGCACTCTATCATTTCAATTGTTGCCTACAAAATTATCAGGTAAGACATATATGTTACCAGCTTTATAAACATACATAACACACACAAACGTTTATAACCGTACAAACACTTGCATAGATGTATATATAACTTTATGTAAAGATTAAGTTACAAAAAAACATTTAAATATTGTGGTAAAATGTAATTCTAGATAAAGTTTGTTTTGTAATTTTTTTTACAAGCCGAGCTTTAGTCGAACGTCGGAGTAGACATTTGTAAAGCCGAAACTAATTGAGGACGTCTTAAAATCTGGCTATAAATCTCCATTTTGATTAACATTAAAATAATTTTAAAATATTTGAATAAACTCTGTAGTTGTCAAGCAAAACTTAATGACTTAAGACGGTTACATGTTTTTTTAATACAAACTTTTTCGTTTTTACCAGTTTTTTCAATGTGTACAACCAGAAAAAAAAGACGGCTATAAATGCCGTAAAGCTAAAAAAATATATTGTCTATTACAGGATTTAAGAAGAGAAAAAATCCAAGTAAAACGAGACACTGTTTTTGGTTTTCCATGTGTATCTAATGTTTATATTAAAAAAATATTTATATTATTTAATGTGTAACTTTTCTATTTTCTGTCGGTCTTTTCATTAATTTGTTATTGTATCCAAATTTTGTTCTTGTTTTGTCAACTTAAAATAATATTCGTTTGCCATATACCTACATGTATGAATTAAATTTTCTATAGTATTAACTGTTTCAAGTTAAATTAAGGAGCTTGACGGTATTCTTTAAGACAAATAAAACTTTTCTTAGACTTTTAATAGTTAGCGCGTTTTGCTGTAGTGTAGAAATTACGATTTTTGAGGTGTCTACTTTAAGAATTACTACTAAAATCTTGCGCCAACCTGTTTTTTTTAATGTTTTTTTAAAAGAACGCTATGATATAAAACAAAGTCTGGTTTAGGTATGTAGACGATACGTTTATTGTAGGATCTCATGGTCATCTTTAATTGTCTATGTTTCCTGATCATCTAAACAATCAATACCCAGATAATAAATTTAGTGTAGAAATCAAGTTTTATCCTATTCCCCGACGTTCTTGTGATTCGTAAGCTTGACAGTTTTCTGGGCCATTCTGTTGATTTCAAACACACCCATACGAACAGATACCTTTTTTTTTGTCTCATCCTCATTTACACAAACGTTCTGTTATTGAATCTTTAATTCACTACGGTTTATCTATTTTCCAACCTAAGAATCTAGACTTAAAACCTCGTCATCTCATTAGAACCTTGGTGAACAGTGGTTATATGAAATAAGATAAGTACTTATTAATCGTCGTCTACATTCACGCGCTTAAGTATCTAAGAGCATTTCTACTTCCAAATCTAATCCGAAATTGGCATTTTTACTTTTTTGTAAGAATGTTATTAAACCCATATTTAAATTGACAGAAAAAATCTCTCAGATTCGTCTTTCCCTTAAAGACAAATTTCCTACATTTTTATGTAAACATGTATACCAAATTCCTTGTTTATGTAGTTTAGTGTACATTAGTGAAAGTGACCGTTCACTCATTACACGCATTTTAGACCATGATCGTTGTATAATGAAAAAGTATATTTTTAAGTCTGAGGTTGCCAAACATAATGTTACTACAAGTATAAATTTTAATAACGTTTTTGATGATTGCAACATTTCCATTTTTTTTTAATAGAAAAATCTGAAAGAGCATAAAAATCATCAAACACCCCAATAACTTTAATTGAACTATGGTTTTGAACTTTCCGCTCTTTGGTTCCCGGTCATTACTCGTTTCCGTTCGCTTCGAAAAACGGTAATAAGAATAAGAAGTTAACAGCAGCTATGTTTTTAACAATAACATACTTTCATTATTGCTGGATGCTTCTTTAGTTTGATGTCATCTCTACTATTGTTGCTCAAAATAGCTAGTGAAGTTGTAATTAACTAATATTGTAGTTTTGATATTTACATACGTTGCCTAAATGGTTTATTTGTATTTAAATTTTGTTTTTAGTTGCATTGTGTTATTTTATTTATCTTCTTAACCGTACACACATATTACTTTTTTTAGCATAAACAAAAAACAAAATTTTTGTAATCGCTTAGTGTAAATTAACTATGTGAAAACAGTAATTTGTCTCAAATTGTTTTTTTACTCTTTATAGGTATTTATTTGTGTCGGAACTTTTTAAATTTAAAATTTAATTTTAACTTAACTTTATATAGTTATTAAAGTAGCGGAATACCAAATTTCAACACGATCAGACCAGCGGAAGATGCTCACACTCATTTATCAACTAGAACAGAGCTGTCAATTTTTAACATATTGTTTTAAATCATAGTTAAAAACGGTCTTGATCAAGTCATATTTCAAACAAACCAAAATACATCAAAATCGGTTTTACCGTTTGGAAGCTACCACGCCACAAACACACACGTTAAAGGTATACTCTCCTGTTTGCTTCGTTAAACATTATCATTATCATATTACTACCTTAATTGCTATATTTAATTTATTTCAAATACATATCACTTTTTATTAAAAAATTTAAAATCATTCTTTTATCATGACGTAATGGTACCTTAAATCGATAATGTGGCTTTGAGCGAGTTAACTTCATTTTTATCGAAAACTCTTAGAAAGAACATTTTTTGAAACTGCATTTTACTGTTATATGATCAAGGTGTTTTAAAATACTTTTTTCAAATGCCAACTTTTAAACTAAATTGATTTTAACTAAATAATTCATTCATAAAAATCTTAAAGAAGTTATCTATTGTGAACAATTTCAATGTTAGTACAAATTGTTTAAAAATATTTTTAAAATAATAATATTTGGTAATCTCACAAAACAGAGAAACAATGTTTTGTTTTAAATCAAAAACATCAAAAGTTTTAGTTATTTTGTTGTATTGAAGCTTTGGTTACCTTTGTAAGAAAATAACTTATTTCTTTGAAATTTCTAATAAAAACATGTTTTTGAAAATAAGAAAAATTTATTATTAATAAATAAACATTTTAATAATTATAATTGATTCATGTATTGAAATTTTATTAGTTGTTTTATTATATACACATACACACACGCTTATTAAATATAAGTATTATATACCGTGTTGCATAGTTTATAATAAGTTTTACAATTTATATATGTGCACACTGTAAAATAAGAAATAAAATTTATCTTTTATTTATTATCGCTGTGTGGAAGAAAACTTTGAACACGTCAATTCTATTGTTTTCTCCGGAATTTATGTGTGTTAATTTTAATTTTTTAGTATATTACTCTGAGGCTTATTGTGCTATAGACTTTTTTAAAATAAAACCTTCTAATTTATTAATTCAGGAATACCTTATATGTGGTATTTAAAACAAAAAATATTTTTTGATCAATATTTTTACACTTTAAGTTTATTATTATTTTCAAATCTTCAAAATTTTGTCTGATACAGTTGTAATTTTAAATTCCTCTAAAGAAAAATCAAGTTAGGTAAGATCAAAGAATCTCGCCGACCATTCTGTAAGACCACATCGTCTTGTTTGTCTATCAGGAAAAACTTTCTCTAAGTATTCTCTAACAAAAATTGAACATAACATATCTGTTAAATCATACTAGATGATGCTAGTATATTTAAAAGTCTACACATATTCAACTAAAATTTTACGTGTTCAAAAAAATCGTCTCTTTAGTAGCTTTATTAATATCAAATCTCAATTCACACAAAACCAAAATCCGTGGTTTGTAATTAAAAGCAATAAATTAAATAAAAACGCAATTATTTTTCAATTATTCAAAAAATGAAAAATGCATTTTTTTGGTTTCTGATAGACCTGCCATTTGTAAAACCAAGAAACCATTTTTTAAATTATTATAATGTAGTTAAAAAAAAGTGTTTATTATTTTTGTATTCATTATTAACAATACACAAATTATAATTATGATTTATAATATATAAAAAGATAGTTTTAAAGTAAGAAGTCCATTAAAAGCAAATATTAAATTTTACACCAGAAACCTTTCTATAAACGATTTTCTATATTAAATGTAAAAATAAACACTTACAACTTTTTTAATTACAACAAAATTATCTTATTATTATCTTTGAAACATCTTTTCTGTTAAGATAAAATCTGTAAAAATCGAGACTACTAAAGTCCTTCTATCAAACACAGTAATTAGCATTAGTGTTTTTTCGATAAATCACTAAGGACTAAGCCAAGCAAAGGTTGAACTAATATCTCTTGAAAAGTCAAGTCCAAATTTTGATATAAATCAAGCAGATAAAACTGCAAAACGTAATTTTTTACAAGGCATTTTCTGCTGCCGTTTATAATAAGAATAAGTGGGCTTGTGGATGTAATACGATAAATGCATTGTTTTGTTTTCTATGTTTATTGTTTTATTTTGATGTAGTCAATAGAATTGACAAGGTTAAGATATAGGTACAAACTTAAAACATATACATGAGAAAATTAAAAAACATAAAGTTTCTGCACGCTATACACATTGTTCAACGGAACATTTTGGTAGTTACCTATATAATGCTTTAATTGCAAAATTAGTGGTCAATGCCACCTACGTGAATAAAAGAAAATAATTAATAATAATAATAATGCTTTAATGATATCAAAAAACGTTCACATTACCTACACGCATTTTGAAAAATGTTGTTCACTCTAAACCCGACCTCAATCTGCCTTATTGAAATCTAAGGAATCACCTGATCCAACTTTCATTTAAGAAAATTAACTTTGTTTTTTGAAATTAGAAACTTGGGCAGCATTTGCCTAACCACAATTCCAATTTTTGTTTGGGCCGTATTCAATCAAATCTCGAGATTACTGCATTCATTATAATCCGTTTTAGTTATATACTGAGTAGAATAAAACTACCCGAAATGTATTATTTATTTTATTTATACATTATTTTTAGAAACAAATAAGCTTTTGATCAAATTCTACAGAAAGTGGTACTTTACGTTAAACATCACAAACGTTACAATATTTTTCAAACTTTCTAACAATTTTGCTAACACAAGATTAAACGTTTAACGTATTTTTCGTTTAAGAGACAAACAATTTTATTTTGAGATTTAACATTGTCACTATATCTAACCATAATTAATTCTTTATTCTTTTAGTAAATAAACAGTTTTACGTTTCTAAAAAGTAGAAGTAGAATGCATATATTGAATATATGCTAAGATCAAAATTGCAATAAATGCAAGTTCGCTGTTAAATATAGATGTTTTAATTCAAAATATAATTATGCGCCATCAAAATTTTTAGTTTAGAGGCATAAACTAAGAATACCCACTTTAAAGTTACTTCCACCTAATAAGTGGTTAAAGAAACTAACAAATATCCAATGGGATTTTAGTACACTTAAAAGTGATTTTTAGAAGTGGTGGCATTGGTGAAAACTTCGTGAACTACCACTTAAACTAAATAACATTTTAAATCGGCGCGGGTAGCACAAAAAATTTACGCTAATCTGTTAGTGAAATTTTTTTTTGTTATTGTTGCCAGTTTTTTGTTGTTACTCTTGTTTACAACTAATTCTATCGCAACATCTCTACAGACAATGAATGCTGCGCTTGATTGTATTTTCAGCTATGCTGCGATGTATTCTTGGACGAGTAGGAAATGAGCTACTGTAACTGTAACTTGCTGTAACTTAAAAGTGAATTTCAAAGTTAAATGTCACTATTTAGTGGTTTTAATTTGAAATGTTTCGCGAAAATCACTTTTGGAGGTGGCTAAAACGTTACTACCCTAGAATGCAGCTGCATTTAAGGTATATATTCTGAATTTTTAAAACGTAGCCAAAACTTTAACAAAACAAACTGGTTGTTACTTTAAGGTAAAGTGTTAGTGATTTAATTTAGTGGCTACCACTTAAAAGTTAAAAAACTAATAAAGAGATTTTGTTTAGCAAAAATAACGTCAAAAATATGTCACTTTTCACCACAAAGGTGCAGAACTACAAAGTGGTTCAGAAATGATGTATGCAAATTATTTTCACTATAAATCAATAGAATAAAGTTATGATTACTGAAAAGATGCATATAAAGTGTTAAATAATAAATAATCACCCAACTGAATTGACAATATAAGTAATCCACACATTGATGCTGCTTGGGTTAGTACTACATTTAGTACTACATTTAGTACTACATTTATTACTAAATATGTCAAATTTGACTTAACATTAATGTTTTTTCAATTTTAAAAAAACTTCAAGATTTTTTAAATTACTTTTTCACCTGTTTTATACTTGTTCTATTATAATAATTTTGACGTTTGCATGTTGGTACCACAAAAAATGGACATCTGCTTACCTTAATACATCAAAACAAATACTGTATTATAAATGTTCTTTACCATGCACCTGAACTAGTTACTATGTAACATTCGTATTCATTTGAACAATTTTTTTGTTAAAAAACATAAAAAATGCTAAATAAAAAATTTGAATTCTTTTGACGTAACTACCTTTTGAAACTAATACGGAGAGTAAACTACAGTTATTGAGAATAGAAAAATCTGGTTAGGCATGCCGAACAAACTGATCTTTATTAAATAGTATACATTTTGTTATCTCTCAATGTCAGTTTATCTTGTGAAATTTAATTCAATGGGGCTTGAAAAGCATATTAATAAACTTTATTGTTATCAAAATGATAGTATTTTTATTATTTATAGGTGGTATAAAGAGCTTAAACGAGGCTGCAACTCAGCGGTACAGTTGCACACAAAAATATACTAAGCTTCTTTTAACTGCTGTTAACACTAAAAACATTGCTGCTAAAAAGGATGGTGGAAGAGGACAACTAAATCACTTATGCCATCAGTTGGAACAAAAAATTTGATATTTGCAAGCGAGATCAATATTGCACAAACATTTGCACATTATAAAAATTATTAGAAAAATTTTTACTGGCGATAAAACTTACATACTAATTTTTAATGTTCCTACTTGTCAAAAAAGTTGAGTATAGATAGATGGAAAAGCAAAAACACTTAAGATATGGAAAAAACAACGAGCAATAAAAAAAGTTTTGTATGCAATATTTTTTAAAGAAAAGAAATTACGTTGAACAATGATAAGACATTGTTCCATACAGCAGCGGTAATTATTTAGCTAAAAACAAAATCAAAATGCATTATTGTGAATAGCAATTACCTTGAATATATTTAGAATCAAAATCTGAAAAATTTGTATCAATCCTTCTATTCCTAATAATTGCAGCTTGACTATGATAAACCGCTTTATTTTAGTTTTACTTGTAACTATGTTTACTGTAAGAAACGTTATTGTAACCTTTATCTTATTAAAAGATGTCGCATATTGCATTTAGTAGAAATTCGCACATGCATCATACTTGTTCTAAGAAGTAACACGTAATACGTTTCAAATATATTTTATTCATATTACAAACTTTTACAAAAATACAGTATATTTAAATCTATAAACGTAATTTTGCAAATTGTGGTTTGTTTAAGTTACGGAAACAATTAAAGATACATTCATATCTGTGACAATAATTTATAATAACTTTTATCGAATAATTAAATGATTATTTTGGTTGAGCAACATATAATTTTTATAAACTAAAAATATATAAATTACAAAAAACTATATAAAAATTGAGTTTTATTGATATTAGTATATTAGCATGCATTTATATATTTATTTCTGCGGTTTATTAAAATTTGTTACAAGTCTTACAGCGAAGCAAAAAGCTCCAAGGTTGGATGCGCGTTAGAATTCTCAACTAACAGAGGTGGGAACTTATTTTACCATTTGCTATCGTTTTGTTGTTGATAGTTGTTGTTATAGTTTTCTCTATTTCGACATGAGAATTAGCGATTCTTACACTAAAATCCGTGTAAAAATAAGCAAATTCTTACACGAATTTTAGTAATGTTATTCTTTTCAAAGTTGGTATCTCTGCATCGTAAGTTGACGTTACATGAAAAAGAAATCAAAATTAATGGAATTTAACAATTGAAATTCAAATTTTTATGCCAAGATAAAATAAAGACGTTTTATTAATTCAAAGTTATCTACTTATAAAGGTATAAAGAGATAATTTTGTATGAGATTTTAGGTTAACACATAAATGTCAATATGTCAAAGTGTAAGTGTTGCCAATTCAATAAAATATAAAAGTTTCCCAATGTTGTTTTAAAATTCAAACCGACCGCTTCATAAACTCGCCGCTGCGCGGCTCGTGTATGAAACTCGGTCTCGTGATTGAAGCGCGTTCATTCTGTAACTTGTGTTTTAATATACTATTCTAATTGTTTTATGTATTAATCCTAATAGAATCATATTGTTATGGCGGGGAATGAATTTAAAAAAAATTGTGTGCTGAAGTTTAAAGAAAAAAACGCATGCTGCAATCCGATTATTCAAATAAGATATTTGTGTGTTTAAATAAATTAGTCTTTTATAATTACTAATTTTACTTAAAGTTTAAAAACGTGTTGCACCTGCATGTCTAATTAGTTTAATAGCTGTAAAACGAATCGTTAAATTACTTGTGGTTTTAAAGTTATCCTTTTTTACCCCAAATAAAAAAACATCTAAATCAAAAAACTTTAGTGCGTTTAGGCTTATGCATCTGACGCCATATTCTACAGAACTTTTATGTTATAGAAAAAGATGTACCAAAAATTCGTAATATATACACCAAAAAGTTTACACTGATGTGGGTTATCAAAGATTTACGACTTCATTAATAAAAGGAAGTAAAAAAACTTGGATTTTGATCGAGAAAATCCGTAATTAATAAAGTAATACTTATGGAACGTCATGATGTTAGACATTTGCGCATTGAATTTTTTGAAAAAGATGAATGCATGTTGCAATCAAAGCCGTAATATTTTATGCATAGACAAATCTTATATTCATTTATTTCACACTACTAAAAAGAGTTGGAGTCAAAACATGGACTGAAACAACTACAACAACGAGTGGCGATTATTATAAAGAAATGATGTACGAAAACTATGAAAAATGAACAGCATCATCGTAATAAACAGCGCCCTTCATTATAATAAAGAAAAATAATTCCAAGGAGAAAAGCTGACATGGAAAATTGGTTGACTATGCGACACATACCGTTTTCGCCCAATTCGTTAAAGCCAGAGCTTTACCCATTGATTAAATTACATAAACAGCGTTTTAAAATGCTTAAGATACAAAAGCTAATCAACAAAAAAGAACATAATGTATTGCGACTTCCGCCTTATCACCCTGACTGAAACTCAATTGAAACTGTTTAGACGGCTTTAAACAATTACATTGCATTAAAAAGCACAAAATTTTTTAATCGTCTTGTTATTTAACAGTGTGAAAAATTCTTTAAAGAGTTTACGGCAGGTCAATAAAAATCTCGCTGCAAAAGAGCAAAAAAAATTGAAGAAGAATATTGAACTAAGAAACCAATTATCGAGGTTACTGTTGAAAAAATTATTATATCGTTAAACGATGATAGTAAAAGCAATGCCAGTGAAAGTTATTTTAGTGACGACAGTCTTAGTGGGATAGAATCGCGGATAAAATGAATATACAATCGTGTAAGTTTAAAGTAGAGTGTAATTCGTTTAGCTTTTACAAGACCATCATTGTTAGTTCTTTTTATAAAAAATTAATAGGTGTAAAATGTAAAAACTAATAGGTAAATATAAGTGTTACCAATCTCCCAAGCAGCACTATATATTTCAATAACATTATATAAACGTAATTCTAATATTTGTCTGTTGAAAATCTGTGTTAAATATTTTTAAGTGTAGACTTATATTTAAAATATATTTGGTATAACAATGTTTTATAATATTTATAACGAATGTAAAATAAATATTTATATAAATTTTTTTTTAAATAATTATTCTACAACGTTTAAAAAATATTATATTTATATTTTAAATTATTGAAAAACAAATATATTGAAGAAATATTCAGTAAATAATTATTTAAAGCATTTTCGAAAGTATAAGAAAAAATATTTGTTAAATGTATATTTTATAATTTGAAGTAAGAAAATTACATAAAGTACAGATATGGTTTTAACACTTTAATGTACACTTTTTGAAAAAAATCATTTTTTTTTATTTAAGAAAATTAATTTTTGAACTTTATTTTAGACAAACGTAATAACAAAACACAAAATAACTGTCTATAAACATCTTTGCAGTTTTATGATAATTACATACTACACCACAAAAAAAGTTTTACCACTAAATCAATAATAATTATAAAAAAGGAATAAATATAAAATCTGAAGCTTTCGCGATTGTTATGTTTATGATTATAAGCGACTTTCGGCTTAGACCGCGTCGTAGTAAAACACACAGACTTAGGCTTGGTCATAGTCTCTTCTTGAGAGCCAATACAAGAAGTACTTCTTGTACTTACTAAGGAAACTACTACCAAAAGTTAAAAATATTACAGCAAACTAAATAGTAAATTTACATTTACAGAAATTTTACTAAAATAAAAAAAAATATGTTTGCTATTCAGTTTGCAGTAATATTCTTAATTTTCAGTAAATTTTCATGGTAAATTTGCAATTATTTTTACAGTGTATAACCAGTTTTTAACAAAGGTAATACAAATATCACACATTTTGTCTTTAAGACAAATGATGCGCACTTTGCATTTATTTTACATTTATAAGTAAAAAAATATTTTTAGTTTGTAATTCAATTATAAACACAATAGTTTTTCTTTACAAGCAACACTTAGGATTAATATTATTACATACAGATGTAAAATGTCTTGACTTTTTCTCATAAAGGATTCACTGTAACATTGTAGTAAAAACTTTAACATTAATTACGCTTATTGAAACATTCATTTTTCTTTGCCTACATTGTTTAAGAACGCTCTGAATTCAAATAAAATTGTCCAAACTTGCTTGTATTTCTTAGTTTATGGTAAATTTTCACCTAAGCAGGTAACTAGTAAAAACATATTTGTGCTAGCGTTACTCATAGTTTATAGCCGAGGGCAAATCTTTTGTTTTGCAAATCCTACTTAGGCGCATCAAGAAAGAATACGAATTCACCAAGATTTTACCTGTATTTTAACCATTCTGTATTTTACCATCGATCACTACAGTTCACAATTAATTTGCGATACTTATAAGTGGGTGTATTTATTTCTGTGAAGTAACCAATAAGATCCAGTAGTACAAGATTGGACCGAAGTATAAACAGTGGTTAGGTAAGTATGTTTTTATTCAATTTCTGTGTAATAGCTAATTTTGTATCATAGGATCTGATTTGCATCATTTAGTGTACTTTATTTGGCTCTTTCCACAAAGTTTTTCTTTTCTCTTGATGCGTGGAGCACATGGTTCATGTTAGATATTTAGGGTTCATGTTAGATATTTAGACTTGCTTAAGTAGTATTTATTACTTGTGATAAGGTTATTACATTTATTTGGCTAACGAAAAATGTCCTCTAAACGCCGCGTTGCTAAAAGTCGTTTTATCAAAAAAGAAATTTTAAAAGTTATAAACCTGTTACATTTGGCAACTGGTAACAACCTATTAAATATATCAGATAAGGGTACCATAGATACCGTATCATGTGGTACGAATTCAGTACAAGAAACAAAATATGTACGGTTCAATATTAGCACAGATGAAATGATATATCAATCGGAATGCAAAACTAATGCTTCTTCTACATCTACGGTATTTGAAAGTACTA
Source organism: Aquatica leii (assembly GCA_035610365.1). Taxonomy (NCBI): domain Eukaryota; kingdom Metazoa; phylum Arthropoda; class Insecta; order Coleoptera; family Lampyridae; genus Aquatica; species Aquatica leii. The sequence goes on from CM069432.1 coordinate 110,242,878, forward strand.
ACATTAATAACACTTCAAATAATTTAATTATATTTATAAATGAGTTTGCTTGTGACACAAATGCATCCCATTATCAAATTAATGATTTACTGAAGTGGTTGAAAAAGATTTTTCATATGCTCTTATGATTACAAAATTAATACATTTTATTTACAGAATTGATTCAGCTGAAGAACAAATGCAAGCGAAAATCTGAATGACGACTAAAATTAGTTTTTAGTTTGTAGATATACATATTTATATTTTACGTAATCAAACTTGTAAAACGGGTGTTTATTTAATATTTCAAACATAATCTTAGTTGATAAGTAACTTTTTTCTTTTGTAATATCAATAAGTTTATTTTGTAAATTGATTTCGTATCAATCTTTTATTTAAAACAATTCAAAAGTATAATAAAAACATATTTAAATAATTTTTAAAATTATTTTTAAAATCTGACCAACAAATGTTGCATAAATATAATTTTAAAATGTTTAGAAAATATTATTGGGAAACCTTATACAAACAATTAATTTAAATTATTTCCATATATTTACTTAAAATATGATATTAACATTTACGCTAAATATTTTTTATACGTCTACTTAAAATATTTTAAAAATATTTACTTGAAATATTTTGGTAAAATTTATCTCAAATATTTTTTATATATTTACCTAAAATATTTTTTTAATATATGAAAGTGTTACATTTGAATGTTTGATTGATATTAGTAAATAACATTTATATAATATATTGTGCTGCTTGGGCTGTTACATTCGTGATTTTGATGCATACAGAGCGCCGAAGTAAACAAAGTCCCCGGAAAATATGTGAACTAACTTTAAAAATTTGAAGCGGTAAACGTTTCAACCAATCACAATTAGCATGTACCGTCCGCTTGAAAAATTAAATTACAATCAAAATTCATTGATTGCGTTGGATTTGTTCACATCTTTAACTCCTGTTTTCTGAAAAATTCGTAGTTATTCAGTTAGTTTTTGTCAACACTTTTTGAAGCGCTGTTATTTGAACAAGGTAAGTGTATTTATAACATTTTTTAAGTATAACCTTTGTAGCATAACCTCATTCATTACTTTAAAATCTGTATTTAATTCCAGTGTTAATTCTACGAACAACAGCTAATTTTTGATGGGGATTTTGCATTACTTACTTTCTGTATTGTTTCAGCTTATATTTATCAACATGAAATCTAAATCGAAGAAAACCATTCATTCCGAAGCCAGAAACTATTAAAAAGCGTTGTAAAGTTTTTTGATAAACTCTCCCTTTAGAGAATCAACCACATTTATAAAAAAATCTGGAGTGAATCGATGACAAGCAGTAATGAAATCTTAAGATCTCCCTCGAAGAAAAAAATTAGTTTCCACAATACTTCGAAAATAATGGAGTAATGACAACAAATTAAATGCGTAAAGTGTTAGTGAAACAATTTAATTAGACGAACAGATATGTAAACGAACTCCTTAAAAAACACGGGCATACAGTGTTACGTTTGCCATCTTCAACTACGACTTAAATCCAATTGAGTTGGCATAGAGTTTAGCAAAACATAAGATCACTATGAATAATATTGCACAGAGTGGTCTGGAGATAAAAACCTTAGTGAGAAATGCATTTTCTGAGATAACTGCATCGGACTGGGATAAACTTCGTCAGCATGTGAATCACTTGGTACAAGACATGTGACTGGATGTAACTGTTGAAAACCTGACGTTTATGATGAACACTGGATCATCTGATGATAAAAGTTGTAATGGAGAAAACGAAAGTGACGGTGATTGATTTTTTTATAATTGTGTTTTTTGATGTAAATAAGTAATTTTTAGAATGACTTTTAGAAAGATGTAATTATTATATTTTATAATACCTTACCCAATCTTATAGAACAGTGATTGTGTAATAACAATTTACTTTAATAATATTAAAGTTATAGTGTTTTTCTGTAATAACCTCAAACTTCAACAAGGTCTAATGATTATCTACATGGGTAGCATATGAACGATTTGAATTTCTTACTAAAATACTTTTTAATTTGAGTGTACCTTTAGAATTAAAGTGACATCAGCCACGCCTCTCCAGAGATTTTCTTTATTCAGCTCAACTGTAGTTAATCTTAAACGTACTTGGTTAAAGTTACTATGACAACAAGTATTCAATATTATGAATAAAATAAATATATCTAATGTCAATGTGCTGTCAATCACTACTAAGAACTTAGATTGTTTTGTTTTGTGCGTTATTTGTCTATTTATAAATCCGCTTTCTTTTAACTTAAGGTCGCAGTTTTTACGCCTATAGTTATGCAATATAGCAAAGCATTGAATTAAATTGGTTGTATATAAACTGGCGTCACACAAATAATAATTTTTATTTAATTGTAAAGATAACACGATAATGCAGTACGGTCCAGATCGGTCGCCAAAGCCTTGATAAATAATCGCTGTACATGTTTTGCATTTTTGCAGTTCTTTTGCTGCGAGCACTAAACTCACCTGACCTTGAGCGTAAATACATACGATACGAGATATAAACAAAAACACAACTCAAATTATTTTTACTGAACCCGTTACGATAACTATATTATCGGCATCAGAAACAGTCAACGGCAATAACCTTTTTATACATTTATTCTGTAAGTTAATTTGCATGGTTCATACATTGAAATTAATAGCTACTAAATTCGTAGTTTTGAAAATGTTGATTAGTTGAAGCACCTACACTGCGCTCTGATGTAGCAAAATTATGCTGAAGTTAATTTCCATACTTATACTAATATCAAGGAACTCGAATTTTTATACTTAAGAAAATGTTTAATGCATAAAGAGAAAATTCGTGACTTTTTGAGCAATTTCAACTCGCAAAACTCAATACACGTGATTGGGAGTTTTTTGTAATACGTGGTAATACTAACGCTAAGATCAATTCGCAATCAAAGCGTAATGTAGATTGCGTCAAATAAAAACGCTACTACTACTAATCTAATTCTATAAATCAATGTTAAATATCTATGATTACAACCACTGACAACCTGCTAAAAAACTGCAAAGCAAAAATGCTTATTTTTAAAAATAGGTTGCACTTACACATACAAGAAGTACCGAGAAGAGCATAACATATTTAGAACATTGGAGCTCGTTAAAACCCAAAATTTTTCAAAATTTAAAAATATATTTGCTTGCATTTGTAATTTAAAAGACCTAACAGCTAAATCTTTAAATGTTTTATGATGTAAACTGCTCAAAATGTAAAACATATAGAATGTTTGTGTTTTTTTGTAAAAAAATGTTGAAAACTACAAATGACAACTTAAACAAACCAAAAAGCAGTCATTCAGAGTTTGATTGACAGCTACGAGCGATAATTTTTATAATATTCTCACATCATAGATTCAAACTGACGTCGCCAGAATTTTTCTGCCAAACTGCTAAAAAACGATTTCAGTTTACTACACACTGGTCATTTGTGAAGAAAATATTTATTAAACACATTATCTTCAGAGCTTAATTGATAGACTTTAGTACTAATAGCAAAGACCATATAAACTAATATTCTATAATTATTGTATCAAAATTTATAAGTGATGAAACTTGTTTTATATTTTACAATATTAGGTCTTTAAATTAATATTTCGTTAATAAAGAAATGTTTTACTTCGATTTTTTTTAAATTGGGTTTTCAGTTTTTTAATTGGTAAATTTACTAAACAATGAATTGGTTTTTGTGGGAATTATTTATTTTTTCATCTATAGATAAGAATTAAATTATTTATGTACAACACTTCTAATAGCATAGCAAGTATAAATTATTTAGTTTAGATTTATAAACTATAAGTTACTTTGTAAGTTCTATAAAACCCGAGATAAAACTATTCTTGTGTGAAAAATTTAAAAGTAATATTAAACACGTTATCTGTCTTTGTAATTACTTATAAATGTTTGATATATTTAGTTAAAAAAATGTAGGAATAAATACAAGCAAATAAACAAATTCTCTTACAACGCTCTTTGTCATATATATTTTTTTATGATTTTCAAATAAATAACAATAAAGATGTTTTATAAGTTTTAAGCGACGCGACGAAAAAATTATTTGTATTATGTATTTATTTGAAATTATTAGTTTATATAAATTACAACAAATTATTTTATATAAAATATAAGACATTTGTCAAGTGGGTTAGACTAATTTTTTTTAAAAGTCAATGTTTTATAGTACTGTCTTTGTCCATCATTATTAGACATAAAAAAAATAAAAAACACGTTACATAAGGTCTAGATTGGTAATTCTGCCGTTTAGATTTACAAAAACAAACAATTACCAATCATTTTTTTAACTTTTCTTTTGCATTCTTTAAAAACTGCAATTTTGCATCATCAAATTCTAATAGTAATTATAAAGTAAAAAATATTGACATTTAGTTAAATTAATTTAATAACACTTATCTTTACTCAATAGTCTACAAGCTACCAGAAGTATTAACGATATTAGTATCACCAAAAACTAATATTAATTAAAAATAAGATTTATTAGCAAGACCAATCTAATTAGTAAAGAAATGAAGAAGAAAAATCTATCTAAGAAACATTTTTATATATTTTTTCTAAGAACTGATAGCAATAAATACTTTAAGCGTCTTTTATTTATTAAAAAAAAATTATTAAAAAAACAGAGAAGCGAAATATCTTGATATTTACAAGGCTGCTATTACGGATTTTAATTTCAGACGAAAAGCAAAGCCACAATTTAACTGCCATCGTACTGATAATTGTTGAACTACATGTACAGATTTCGTGCAAAATTTTTGATCATGGTGTATGGTTGGTTGTATTTTTATAGTTTTTTTTACATATTTTCAACTTATGAAGTAAGTTTTAGACAAACGACACCTGCAATCGTTATAAATCATACAGCATATTATACCTTATCCATTGCCATTGAGCGTGCGTTGTAACATTTTACTGCAAATATGTGCAGTTAAAAGAAATCCACAATAAATGATATGACATGATTTTTCACCAATTTCAAATTTTTCATTTTAGGCAATATTAAAAAAGCATTTCAAATTCCTACATGCCGCACTCCCTTTTTTTACTACATTCTCATATAAAAAACTAGACTCATTCAATATTATGTTAGAAACTTACTCTAAACAAAATTTGGTGTTATTTTGTAGATGTAAACTGCCACCTTAAACGCCAGGTGAAATCAAAAAGTAAATATAGGTACACTTTAAGTAGGAAATCGATTGAAAAACTAGGTAATCGATTTAAAAATTAGGTTAACAATATAAAAATAAACAAATTTCTGTTAAGAAAATTATATTCGACAAAACTGTTTTTACTTCGATTTTACTCTGTTAAACACGATTGCTATTGCGTACTGTGTCTTTCTTGCACCGGATCTTTTCTTTATTCTCAAGTTTCAATCATTTTTTTTTAAATATCATACTGTGGAAGATGAAAAATTAAAATTTATCGTTTTTCTAGTCATAAACTGTTATGCTTTAATATACGTACGTATTTGGTTTAAAAAATTGTGAATTAGCAAAATAACATCATTTATTAAAAACTAAACCATATGAAAAAAAAATTTTTAAAAAACAACTATTATTTTTCTAATTTAAATTAAAACTAATGAAAGTTAATTGTAGGTATTAAAAACCTTAACCAAAAACAACCCCATAAATAACTTAAATGCATGCGTATTTATAATGAAAGCACAAGTTTGTACCACTGATGTTTAATAGCAAATTTTAAAGATAGCTTTAAAAATAAAGGTTGTCATATTATGCCTTTTTGAATGATGATAGAGTATTCTAAGTGAAAACACTTCAAATCAAAATATGTTGTAGTTTATAGCAAACTTGTATTCAAATACAATAAAACTATATAGATGACCTTTTGTAGGATATACAATACGTTAACGATACTCAGTGCTCGCACAATTAATAGATTACGTGCGTTATCAACAAATTGATAATCAAGCATTGGAAAATAAAACTATACAATAGATACTACAGTTTTTGCTTCTCCGTACTTCCATGTATTACTCAAACAACGTAATATAAATAGAAACTAGTTAGTTTTGCTGTACTTTACAAAAAGTCGATTGTTATTTATTAGTTTATGCACAATAAATAAAATTGTACAAAACATCTATAAATATAAAGCGTATGTGATTTTAACTTTTTCTTTTGAAATATCTAAATTTGCTCAATATAGTCAAGCGCATTCAAGAGTAAAATTAAATTTTGCGTTTTATGTACACTTGTAAAATCGAATATGCACTGTATTTGGTTGTAGGATTAGAAAAACTTGTAAGCAGCTGATTTTGACAATGATGAAATTTTGCAAAAAAAATAATGCCAACTGTAACTACATTTTGAATATATTTTGCAAATTCTGTAGAAACTAACATTTGAATTAAAATTCTAAACAATATTTTTTAAGACATAATTTTTTTTTCTTTAGAACAGCTTTAGAAACTAACATTAAAGCTAAAATTAAAAGATTGTAACGGTGCCGGTAGCACAGGTCGGCAAATGTCGATTTAGAGTATTAAATAATTAACAATAATTAACATACATTTTATTGTATAAAGTAAAAATTATGCACTATAGTAAAAGTTTAATGTAGTTCTATTTAAATGCAGGTTAACAGAACGGGTTATATCCGTAAATGCACTTTGGCAAAGATAAAATGGCGTGCAAAAGTTTCATGTTAACAAAATTGTTTAATATAGTGTTATTGAACGTACATACGACACGCACAGAAGTATTAATAATTAGAACGTGTATTCCTTGTTACGATTGCAAAGGTTGATGAATTCGTTGAAAGCAATTTGCAATTTACAGGTTAGCAGGCACGTGTTGTTATCAATTGATTAAATTTTAATTAAAAATTTACGACAGGTATTTACCACTGCTTTCATTAACAATGATGATGTTTGCAAAGAAATCACGGTGGAATTTAATGACGGTAGTGACAGAATTGCAAAGTGTTTCAAAACTAATTATAATGACAAAGTTAAGCTTTCATAAAGTTCTTGCCATAAGAGAAGATCCCTACAACATTACCTACTGCTGTAAGAAATAACATACCGACTATTATATAAGCAAGACATTAACTATGTGTAAAACAAAGAGGGAAGATTGATTGCATGCGTTATGAATAAAGTTATTCAATTGACTTCAATCAAGTTGACGTTTTGTCAAACACGGTTTGCTGTCATTTTTCCTTCGTTTTGTTTCTTTGGTTATTATTATTATTATTATTTTGCAGTATTTTACTTCAAACTGTTCTTTTTAAAACAAAAACATGTCGGGTTTTATACAAGGTAAAACATTACGCTTTTAGTCTCGCCAAATGGTGGTTAATTTACTTGCATACTTTCAACAAAAAAAGAATAATGAGGGTCCTTTGATCCTATTAACGTCTGTTCAAGAGGTAAGCTAAAGAAAGAAATGATCAACTTGCATTAGAATATATTATTTACAGAGAATTGCAACTGCATTGGGCATAAGCTTAGCTTTTGTTAAGCCGATAAAGTCTGAACCCAAATTGAATCCAGTGTTATCAAGTCCGGGAAAGAAAAGGTCACGAAGGAAGTCAAAAACTGTAGACTTGACAGAATCTTCGAAAATGACTATAAAAAACACGTTGTATACAATGTACACAAACAGTAAGTTCAGATGAAAGCATCCTTCATAATCTTTCTAAAAACAAAATTTTTCTAGAACAACATGTGACTGTGAATTTCCTAAACCGCAAACTCAAACATAAACATGTTTTGTTAAGTGATCGCACTTTAAATAGAACTCTGCATGAAATTGGCTTTAAATTCAAGAAAGACGATCACCGTAGATCCTTAATGGAGACATCACGTATAGTCCTTATGAGGATTAAATTTCTAAAACGTTACATAGAAAATCTAAACTCAGAATTTCCACGTGAAGTAGTTTTCATGGATGATACTTGGATATTTGTTAAAGGAATTATGGGGAGATCGCAAGATGATAATTTAAAAAGTGTACGTAAACCTGAGCGCTACGATGCAAAACGATTTATTGTTGTACATGCCGGTACAAAATCTGGTTTTGTCAAGAATGCTTCGTTATTTTTTTCATCTAAATCTCAGCATGACGATATTAATGGAGAATGAATGGTGAAACGTTTAAAAAATGGATTGTGGAACGTTTACTTTATAATTTGAAAGAATCATCAATTATAGTGTTGGATAATGCATCATATCATTCCATGTTACTAGAAAAAATGCTTTCGTCAAATTGAAACAAATCTGATTTAATTTCTTGGCTAAACTTCTCTTATGGCAACAACTTTATAATTAAATTAAGGTGAGTAATGCTAGAAATGAATTGCATTGTTAACCGGGTGCGGTACTTCTCAAATATTAGTTACGGTTGCAGGTACCTTGACAAGGAGGTCAAAACAGTTTTACCAAAAACGGACTTAGTTCAAGAGCTAGGCGTCTGCTTTTATACGCATTTTTGGTTATGCTCAAATACACTGTTAAGAGAGAGAAAGATTGTATAACTAATCCTGGCAAAAATAAGATATCGGCATTACATTTACATTTTCCGGCAATTTTTAATGGTGATATCAACTTTACCGTAGAAATTGATCAAAGCATTTTCAAATGCTTTCTAATACATATACAGAGTACTGACTGGAGCAAAATAAAGATTTTATTAAAAGAATGTTTATGAAACTTGTCTTTTTTTTGTTTCTAGACGATTTTTCAAAAAAAGCTCCATTTGCTTTAAGACCTGGCGGACTGATTAACTAAGCATACCTTTTAATACGAGTTTTGCTTATTTCAAATAACAAGCTGTTAAAGTTCATACAGATTTTTTTTATTAAAAATTGATAAGAAACAATATGAAACATCTTAATAATGATATAATAACATCACTGTATGATATAATTATGTACGTGACATAAAAATGGAAGAAAGATTGCATATATAGTGCAACAGTTTCTATTGAAAACAAAAACGTATTTTTTTCGTAAAATTATTTATTATATGTAATTAATAATAAACAGTTTAGTCGTCGTCGCTATCGTCGTTGATTACAGGATCAATATCGTCTTGACTAAAAATCTTAGATAAAATTGCAGCAGATCTAACAATACGCCATAGGTAACTTGCATGGAATAAGTAGTAAATGATAGTTGCAACGTAAGAACTACTTCTAAATAATATGGTATCGTGACCTAAAGTTTTATTTTTTGCATTTTGCAACCCAAATAATTTTAGTTTTGTCCATTAGCTTGATAGTCAGTTTCCAGTCTTATATTAATCTTTTTTTTTAGGTATGTCAAGGTTTAATCTTGTTACTTCGTTTCTAAGTAAGGATGCAGTTGAGAGTGTGTTTCTAGCATTTATTCCGGATGATGTAGAACTTTCTTGTTGTTCTTGCAATAACCTCAATTTACTTTGGTTATGTTTTTTTAAGCACTTTTAAATTGTTCTTCGATATTCTTACAGTGCGTTTTCCGAGACTTCTCTTTTGTATTCCTAATAGCGTAGCGATATTTTAGAAGAAAAGTTTTTTATTTTTCAATTTTCCAGCCCTTTTAACCAAGTCAAAAACTTACGGGTTTGTACCCTTAGAAAAAAACACTCGTTCAGTTTCTGCTTAAGTCTATTCCTAAAAAGATTTCAGTTGCGGCTTCTTGGATTTATATACGTCTTTACTTCTCTTTGTAAGAAATTTGTTCTAGTTGGTCATATGTGAGATATGCCAAAACCGGAATAAAGCTTTGTATCTTTCTTTCTATGCTCGCATTTGTTTTTACTACCATTATGTCTCTCTTGTTAAGTTTTTACATCGGTACTAAGTAGTTACCATTCTTTGCTAAGATGCAAGCTCTTGGGCGGTTATTTCCGCGGATAATAAGTTTTCAATCACCACCCATATTTAGTCTCTTGACAACCCAACACAAGGTAGATGTTATGTAGGTTAATCTGTTAGGCCGTGAAGATATTTACCTTAAAGTTTGAATTTCTCTCTGTCGACGGCATTGGTTTGATACTCGTCTCTACTTTGTCGAGCTTTATATACTATTTATTTCATGCAAGATACCTATCGCGCATTGTTAGGCCCAATGCAATTTTATTCAAAATTTTTGTTAAAGACGATATTGATCCTGTCGTTTAATTTTATTACATATAATTAATGATTTTTAAAAAAAGTTGTTTTTGTTTTTAATATAAACGGTGGTAGTACATGTACAATATCTCTTTCATTTTATATCATATACATAACTATATCATATAGCTTTGTTATTATATTATTTTTAGGGCGTATTTTATTGTTTTCTATAAATTTTGAATGAAACAAAATCTGTATGAACCGAGGATTATTTAAATAAGAAAAAAGCAAAATAGTATTAAAAAGAATGATTACTTAATCGACCCGCCAGGTCGTAAATCAAATCCTAGAAGGTTGCGTTTTTCACAGAACGGAAGCTTTTATAATAGTCTACAATCCATGAGTAGCGCTTTTTGAAAAATTATTTAGAAGTCTAAAAACTAGATGAAAATTACTAAAAAAAAACATATTTTTAATAAAATTTTGATTTTGCTCAAGTCAGTATTCTATGTATTTATGTATTGGAATGCGTTTAAAAGTGAGTTGTTTCGTCAATTTTTACGGAAAAATTGTTATGATTATTAAAAAATGCCGAAAAATAATTATTTTAAAGACTTTTTAATTTTTTGACATTAAACAATAAAAGAAATGAGTTTTATGCTACAAGTAAGTGTATTGCAATCTGATGCTTTGGGAATAATGACAATTTTTACACACAAAAATATGGGAAAAGCCTCAATCGAATTGCCAACCGGTGCCGAAGAACCCTCTTATCCCGGTTAGTCTTTGATATTAAATAATATTAACAAAACATTTATTAAATACTAGATAACAACAACAAAAATACAGAAACTTAAAAGTTTGATGCAATGGAATCAATGAAATATGACCACATAAAGACCACAATAAAAAATTGCAAAATAACAGTGGATTGAGGTAGTATAAAAAGCGGCGTACACTAAGACGCTATAAGCACTGCGTATGTATATTTTTATTTTATTTCATCAAAAATATGATAGTAAAATAAAAAGGTAATAATAATAGGTATTTTTTAAATTACAATAAGTTGAATGTCAACAATAATAAATATATAATAATAATAAATATTTACTATGAAAAAAATGTATTTTTTAATTATTAAAAAAAATAAAAATAAAAATTTTTGTTAGGTATATGTACATACTATAGGTATGTAACGAATAATTAAAATGTTTAGGCTTAATTTAAACTAATATAAACATTTTGTATACCTAGTAGTGATATATCGTAATCTAAAAAGTTTTTCACTTTAACCTACTTATGGATTTTTACTTGGAATCTTGGTTTCTAATAAAAATTCGTTTATCAATTGAAAGGTAAGTGACCTATGCAATTTAAACGCGCATGTACAGTCAGTTACCTGACGGCCTCATTTCCAATATAGAACACGAATATATTTTCACGTCAGTTAAAACACAAAAACTCATGATTAATCTGTTTGAGGTCAACTAAGATGTAAATTACTGACATCACTTGTAGTTCTTTTGTTTGACGTGACAATACAAAATAAGGGGTTTATACAAAAAGCATTTTCTTTTCTTAAAGTAAACTGTTACACGAATAATTAAGTAAAAACCTGACAAATCAAACGATTTTGTAGACCAAAATAAATTTTTATCAAAGTAATACAACAAAACAGAATCCTTTTATTATTTAATTACAATTACTTATTTTGTTCAACATAAACAATGTATAATTGCATTATTATTTAAAATATATTATAACACTTTTCAAACTAATTGTCTTTATTTCATAACATTTTGGTATTTATTATTGTATTTTAATAGTCACGCTTTAAAATTAATTTATTTTTGAGCTTTTAAGTAATTTACAAGTTATCTATTCCAAACAAAAGTGTTTTTATATATCAATTTAATCAATACGTGTATCAAACTACAAAGACAAAATTAAATAATTTTTTTTAAACTAGTAAACTGTGTAAACCTGAGAAACTGAAATTTCTGTAATCCGACGTTCAAGGTATAAAACAAACAAATTTTATTTATTAAGGGATTATTAACAAAGTTTTGCACCTGTAAATAGATTTTTTTAAAATACTAGTAAAATTAATTATTTCAGTAACAAAATAAATAACTTCAAAATAATGTAATGGTCTGAATTTTTACGTAGTTATTATGTGTTAAACCGTTACAACAATATTATTAATTGTGTCAAACATTTCTTAAATAACACTACTTGCTTGCATTTTTCTTACAATACTACTTACAGCCAAACAAAATTGGTAGATAAACAATACAGTATAGTATCTAGTATAAAAAGTAAAGAATAGTATTAATTCCCAACGGGTATGAAAATTTATTCGAAATAAACAGTTTACTTTGTCTACTTCTATATATTCAATTATTTATAAAAATCAAGTAGAAATAAAACTTTTACAAAAAAAACAAATGACAAAAAATAAATAACTTAAATTTATAAATTTGTGATAGTGATACTACCTAAAACATACTATTGATTTCTTCAGTTATAATTCAGAAAAGTTTATGTGAAAACTTTATATTTATTTTATTTCAATTTGTTTGCGTTTATATTACAATTTATAAGTGTTATTACTATTTAACTATTCATTTCTATTTAAAAAACAGTGAGTATAATTTAAGTGTTTTAAACACATTATTCATCATTTACTACTTGTATTTTTTTAAATATATATTTTTAAGTAAAACTTAATATAAATAAACTAGATCACTTTGTTAAATATTAATTTATTATAACGTGTTGCTTTTGCAACCAGTAAATTAAAAAAATCTATTCATGCCAAAACTTAAATCGTTAACAATGTTACCAAATTGATTTAACAAACACAATGTTATGTCAACGTTTTTCTTAAAAGTTACAACAAAATAGCATATGGATGTCAGTCATAATGCCAATAAAGTATATTTGTAAATGCTTAAAAATAATTTGTAATTAATGGGTGTTATTGCTAGAAATAGATCTTTAAGAAAGTAAAACTAATTTTTAATTGAAAAAATGATGATTTCAATAAAACTATTTTTAATTTAGAACTGTTGTAATCTTTGTTATAATAAACATTGGTTTTTAGAAAATGCAAGTTAAAATTAATAACCTCAATGATTCTAATATCATACCTAAATTCATACCGCAAATTTGTTATTTCTTAATAACATGATGCTGTAGAAGTAAATGAAAAATCAGTTAAAAATATAATGATAACAGTGATTTAATGTTTTTGTTTTTAATTTTAAATATCGTATAAACGAATGATTTGCACTACTTCTGTAACACACGTTGGCACTGTAAGAATTGGTTAAAAGTTATTTATATAAGTTTAACTTTATTTGTTGCCTAAGCTTACAAATTAGTTCGTGCTTTACAATTACTACCTTATATTCTATTTACATTTTTTTTAATACATTTTATTATCCCTCCTCTCCTCTTAACTTTTTCCTCCTTCTCCATACTTCTTCCATCTACTCCGCTCCATTTCCGTTTTCGTCTAAGATTTCCTCTATTTTCATAACCTCTTCTTTTAATTCACTGCATTTCTCTCTCATGTGGTTAAAGTCTTCCGTCTCTTCTCCACATAGTCTGCACATCTTTTCTTCTTCTTTTTAACAGTATTTGTTACTTAACTCCTTGTTCCCACATTTGAACGATGCTATCATTTCTTTCTTTTTGTTGTTTTTAATCTCTATATCCTTTAAATATTCTGGCACTCCTTCACCCTTGATATCCTTCCCAAGTAACAATTTTATATTTTATAACGTTTGAGAGAACGTTTACAAAACAAAATTTATAAAACACCTTTTGTTCAAAGAACGTAACTAAAACGTTCTTACAGTAGCTATAAATGCAAAATGAGCACAGATTTATAAAACATATTCGTTTTTTAACGTGTTTCATAAAGCCAACAAAACACTGTTATGGGATAGTTACGTAAACGTTATATATCAATTACAAAACAGTTTTATGAATATTTTATAGTTGGTTGGCTCTTTAGTACAATAGTTTTGATGAAGTTACAAAACATTTTTGTAGTGTAAAGCAGCTTCAATAAAATCAAACAGTTGTTAAGTACTACTTTTCGGAACTTAATTATTCCTATTATTTACTTAAACTAAAACTGATGGCTGTTTCATGAAAAATGGCAACGTATAAAAGTATATATTATTTACACGAAATTTAATGAGATGAATCTACACGGACGTCGTTTTTTGCTACGAAGGAAATTTTACTGTCAATTATGAAGTAGATAGGTCGAAATTTTAAGTGCGCAGCAGGTTTAATCAGTATTTAAACAAAAATTTAAAAATCAGATAAAAAACGAAAAGTTTAAATTTCAATTTTTTATCATAAAACCACAATAGTAGATAGATACAATTATAAGAAGCTTTAGTTGATATTTTTTGTCGTCAAAGAAGTGAAGTATAAGTTAATTTTATGTTCCTCGAGAATGGCGGCCATGTAAATATACGCGAGTACATTTTCAAAATGGTTCCTTTTTAATAGAACATTTTTATTACCAAATTTATCTTTATACAACAATTATGATGCATATAGAAAACTTATAAATTGTTCCAGTTTAATTACCTTAGTTTATGTAAAAATTAACACGACAGCATCTTATTTTACAAATGTGATTATATTTTGATGAATTTTTAATCCCGTATTCAGTAAAAAGTTAATGAAAATGGTCACATACACTGTGTTCGTAAATGATTGACGAGCGTTTGAATTTGGCGCGCCGTCAAACTAGTAACTTTGATTTTACAGCGTTGATTCAGTTTTGATGGATTTCTTAATTTGACTATTTTTTCAGTGGTGTGCTTGTTTATATTTCGAATTTTTTGTTAGTATTTCAAGTTTTCGATACCAAAAGGCTTTTTTTATTGCCACATTTTTGACTGTACAGCTTTTACTTGATGTAAGTTAAAAATAATTTACTTAACAAGAATATATCACATCTTTTTAGATTATTGGAAATAACACCATACCTTTATTATTGAGGTTTATTTTCGTTCGGGAATTCGCAATGAACAAGGAACGTGGGATTATTTCTACCAAAATTGCTACGAACAGTTTCACGAGCAATTTCCCAATGACGTATGGCGATGTCACGACGTAGGATCATTGGTCCGATTTTTTTAATGAAAATATTAATGCAAACACTTATAGTGAATTAATTTTGGATCCGTTTATTAATGAACTACATGATGATAAATTAGAGCATTGTTATTTCCATCATGATGGGGCCACCGCTCGCACTGCTTCACAGCATCTACATACTGTAGAAGAAATGCGATTACAGAAGCTGTTAACAGTATTACACTGGAAGTGTGTTTTTAACAATATTAAAAAAAAAAGTGAACTATATTTAACACAATAATTTTGCGCTTTAATAGCTGTATTGCTGTATAACTGCTTTTCTCTGATTTTATAACTGAGGGTTTGTGTCCTTTTAATTAACAGTTATATAGGAACTTTTATTATGAGTAATATGATGCAGAAACCAAAATTGTTATATAATATTACTAATACAACAATTATATAACGTAGTCACATACTTTATTAAAACAGTTGTATAAAACAGTTCTAAAGTGATAAATGACATAGCTACATTGCTACTATAAATCAATTAATATTTGTAAGGGATGAATGTCTTATAACCAATATTATATAAACGTTTACAAGACACTTATACTTATCTCATAAGCAGTTTTATAATTTTGTTGTAAGAACGTTCTAAACATCGATTAAAAAAACAATTTTGAATAGATAACAAAATAATCTTCCAGACAACTTTAATATCATTTTACAATGTAACGTTTCCGTTACTGTCATTATTTGATTTTAAATTATCTGTATTATTTTAACAAAATTTGCGTGTAAACCTTCCTTTATTTTTATTTTGTAGATTCGCTACTTTTTAGGACGAGGTTAGCCTTGAGATTCATTCGGTACTCAGCTTTTGAGTGGTACGCATGTGGTACTTTATTCTGAAGCCATGTAGCTTTTATTTTACCTTATATCTACAATATCTTTATTTAAAAAGTCTGTGTTAGTAATACAGGTATGTCTTTCATTTCTATTTTGTTGAGTTTATCTAATTCCCAGTTTTTATTTGTTTTAGACTTTTTTTTGTACCGATTTTATCTTTAAATGAAATTATCGTTACCTTTATAATTTGAGTGGATTTGGTGTATGAACAACACCATAAATGCCAATTATCCAAATTGATTTTCTTGAAGAAAATACACCTTGGTCATCGATTCTTGATGGGAAATTTCCCAAGACTATTCGCCAATATTAGCTCTGCATTCCGTTGGATGACATCAACGTGAAATTTGATCTATATGCGTGAGTTACTTATATCATGCTTATATCTATCTACATTCCTTTCGTTGATTAAAGACTGCTTCATCAACAAACTTGGTTTTTCTTACGAAATAACTTACACTTGAACGTAACTTATCAAATCCTAAATATTAAAATTCTCTAATTAATATAAAAATTAAATTTGCGTACCGCAAATATTTAAATTAACTCAATTCAAAATTGTTTCTCTTATATGTAAAGAAATACCGGTATTCTCTTAGTTTTAAGTTTAATTAATTAAATGATAAAAATTGCTATCATTAGTTTTAAGTAATCTTACTGAATTTTACCTTATTGTTTTTGTTTTGTTTTGTTTTTGAATATAGGATTATAACTATCTTTCGAGATTGAATCAATGAGTTTTTCCTGTGTAACTTTTTATTGCAGATAAGACTTTAATAGTTTAGTCTTGAAATCAAACTATTTGGCATCTCTGACATCGGAAGTTAATTAACCAATTTTGACAATTTTTGTAATTGTTTCATTAATTTCTTTACATCGTTTGTTAGCGCACTCTTTGCTTATCTAAACTACCTGAGTTGCGCAACAACATTTAGAGAGCAACAACATAACTACAATAAAACTGAAAAGTTTAAGAATTATAAAACCACTTTGTTACTTGGGTTGTAGTTCTTATTATATCTGCCCTCTTTTATCCTTGTCCATCTTTCTTGTCTTTTGATGTCCCTATTTTTCCTTATTATTTTTTCCTTTACCCCTACCCCCTCTTCTCTTAATCTTCTTCTCTCGCGTACCCGTTTCGTTTGCAATACTCTTCTCTGCCCTCCTGCCCGTATTTTACTTTTCTCTTTCTAAGATTCTTGCAGTATTTTGCATTCTGTTCTTTCCCTCAGTTCTTCCTCGTATTTTATGACCCTTTTTCCTGTCTCTACTCTTATTTTTGCTACCTGTACCTCCTCTCTCACAATATACTCCAGTGTATCTATGTCCAGTTCTAAAACCCATCTCCAGCATTTTTCCTGTATCTTCTCTACCTCCCTCCACTCTTTCCAGCCTCATACATCACCACCCCCTTTATTAACTTTTTAAACAACAACTTTCTTTTTTATATCCATCTCAAATACTCTTTCCCCCACACCCCACACTTGTCCTATTAACCTGTTTCCTTTTCTCACTCTTTCCTTTTCGTGTTCTCCCTCCTTAATATCCTGCTTCATCGTGTAGCCCAGGTTTTTTTCCTCCTTAGCCACTAACACTATGTCATCCGCATACGCCTACGACCATACCTTCGTTTTTCCTACCACTATTTCTCCTGTCTGTTGTCCTCTCATTATCTACTCCAGATCCTCCGTATATACTGCGAACAAACTTGGGTTCAGTGGGCATCCCTGTCTCAACCCACTCTTTGTGATGAATTTCTTGCTTTCTTCCCCATTCACTTTGACCCTGCTCCTCGTTTCTGCGTAGATTTTCTTTATTCTTTCTTTAAATCTTTCATTGATTTTTTTTCTCGTTATGTATTCCCACAGTTTTTCACTGTTCACTTTGACAAAAGCGGCTACGAATAGTGCCACCATTTTCCCTCTTTTTTCTTCTAGCTCTTTATTCGCCAAGTGTTTCAGTATATATATCTTGCCTATCACTCTTCTTCCTTTTCTGAATCCCGCTTGACCGTCTGGTACCAAACTTCTTTCCTCTATTTCCTTCTGTAGTCTTCGTTGCAGTACTGTCGCATATAATTTGTATGCCGTGCTTAATAATGTTACCCCTCTGTAATTCTTGACTTTATTTCATTCTCCTTTTTTATGGATTGGGCATATTATTCCCTCTCTCCATCTCTCCAAGAATCCTTCCCCTTTCCATATTTTGTTTAGTATTTCCGTCATCCTTTTTGCTACATTTTCTTCTCCGTATACCCACTTCGCCTTGTATCCCATCTTCTTTTGCCGCTTTTCCTTTTTTATCTTTTTTATTGCCTCTATTACTTCGTCTTCATTTATTTTATCCCTATCTCCTTCTTCCCGTCTTACTACTGCGTCTTTTCTTTTTTTTTATTTTGTTCTTCCCCTCCCAGCAGGTTCCTAAAATATATCTCCTATTCTTTAATTTGTATTCGCTTTATCGTCATGTTTTTTCCTTTCTTTCTTTAGGTACTATTTCTGACTCTCTCTCTGTTGCTTTCTCCATCACCTCTCTCATTTCCTTTACACTCTCTTGTAATCCCTTCCTTACCCATACCGTTTTCCTTATTCTTTCTTTATATCTTTTTATACCTTCTTCTGTCTACCTTTTTTTGTTATGTACTTCTCATCTTCTTTCTCTCTTTTTCTTCTCTTCCTTCCATTGTCAATTTCAGTGGTTGATGGTCTGAATCTATCCTTTCTCGCACTTTAAATGTCTTCACCTTTTCTCCAGCCTCTTCATTTGTCATTACAAAATCTATTATTGAATCTCCCCTTCCTCCTATGTACGTATATTCCCTCAGGCCTTCTTCTTCTCTGTTTCCATTCATTATTTCCCACGCTTTTTCGTTTTACATTTCCAGCAAATCTTCTCCCTCTTTATTTATCAATTTGTCCTTTGCTTGTTTATTTCCCGTGCCTTTTCTTTTTTTGTATTCCTCCCTCTTCCCCTATTCTTGCGTTAAAGTCCCATCCTACTATTATCAATCCTTCCTCCCTCTCTTCTATCCTTTCTTCTATGTTTTTCTTTGTCTTTTTCATTCTACTGCTATAAACCGTCACTTCTTTTATTTTATTTTCCATCCAAATCTGCTGTAATCCCACTACATCCTGTTCCTTAATGTACTTCCAAAAATCCTGTTCCTTGTTTTTTATTCCCGCTACGTTCCAAAACAATACTCTCAGCTCACTCACCTCCTCCTGTGCTTCTTCCTTAATTTTTTTTCTTTCTTTTTCTTTTCCTTTTCTATCAATCATTATTCCTTTTCTTTGCCATTTCGTCAACTTTCTTTCCTTTATCGCCCCCCCCCTTCGCCCTTTAGTTTAGTGCCTTTTGGTTACCTATTTTCTTTTCCCTTTCTCTGCTCAGGCTTCTATCCCTGTCGTTCCATATGTATCTGTCTCCGTCTATCTCCATTTTTTTGAATCCTACCCATACTCTTTTGCCTTCCGCTCTTTTTTTCACCGCTATGTTCATTACTTCTCTTTGCACTCTTCTTTCTTCCCATGTCAAATCGTGACATATATATTCTTGTATTCCTTAATTTTTTCTTCTCCGCCATCACTTGCTTTTCCTCCCATCCTCCCATTTCTGCCACAACCACCAAATTTTTTTTTCTTTATTTATTACTATCACTTTTTTCACTTCTACTTTTACATTTAATTTTTCTTCCAGCATCAATGCTAAATCTTTTTGTGGTTCTTCACTTCTTCACCCCTTTATCACAATATTATTCTTCCTTTTCCATCTTTCCTCATCTTCTGCTTTTTTCTTCAGTTTTTCTATTCTCTCCACCAGTTTCTCTTTTTCTTTCTTCCACTTCTTTTCTCTTTCTCCTATTTCTTTTTCATTTCTTTGATTTCTTGCTATATTTCTTGCATATTTTCTTTCATCTGTTTCATCATTTCTCTCATTAATTCTTTTAATTTTTTCATTTCTTTCCTTCCTCCTTCTGTTCATGACGTTTTTCCTTCGATTTCCTCTGTTATCTTTTTAATGTCCAGTGATCTTATTGTTTTCTTTCCTCTTTCAAATATTTGTTGTTTTTCCTTTTCCTCTTCCTCTCTCTCTCTTTTATCCATTCCTTTTCCCTTTTCTCCTTTTTTTTATTTTTTTTTATTCCTCCTTGCTTTCTTTTCTTCTTTTTTCGTGTTTTAAAACGTTCCACTTGTAGTGATTTCGCTTTAATTTTGATTTAAATGCAATAATTTTTATTAATGTAGGAGGTTATCTTTTATCGCTGACTTTCTTAATTATACTGTATATTCACCTTAATCTCACTTATTCGTCACAGTTTTATACTTTTCCACCACGGTTTCTATTTTTCACTTAATTTATTTATTATTTTACACCCTTCCTCCTTTACTCACTCCTTTGTCACTCCTTCTTCTCTCCTACTACCACTACTAACTCCAGTTCCTTTACTAACTATCTTCTCTAACTTCTACACTTGCATTTCACTTTTACGTTTCTTTAAATGTAAATACGACCTTCTACATCGAAAGTTACCGCACGAATCTGGTGGAAAGTTAATTGATTTGTGGAATTAAAAAACAAAGACATTTGGCAACTGAATATTTAAATTTCTTGTCAAAAGTGCATCAACATATCAGATATGTAACTACTTGTCAGATTTTGGTGATATAACAACCGATTTGAGAAATAATCACTTGTCACATATTTGATTTGCTTTGCGTAAAAAATATGTAAATTAAACAGTTCATTTTATTTGAATTAATCAAGTTCTACCTACTTAAATTTCTTAATTTTTGGACACCCTGTATAAAATATAAAATTGACTATAATTGGTGTATAAAATATGATCTATTATTACACCTCATTGTAAAGTTTGCTCACATAACTTAGACATTTAATTATATTTTGACAACATGCAAATTATTTAAAAACCTTAAGGTTTAGGCATCATAAATGTTTTAAATCTAAAATTATTTACGATTTGGTGTCTTATTTAGATTAGTGTATTTATCCCGGAAAAAGAACAAAGGACATACAAAAGTATTTGAATGCAAGGATTAGAAGCTAAATATCATATGAATATGATATTATAATTAAGGTAGAAGTTGACACACTCTTGTACAACATGGTTATCACAACTAAAAAGCACGGACTTTAACATTACATGTATCAAAACAATACGTTTACATGCTTCCAAATTTTACGTTACGCACAGAAAATTTGTTTGATGACGTTATAAAACAGCAATAAATAAAACAAAAAAAAATATACCAATATAAACAAAATAAACAAAAATCTACCAACTGCTATCTTATTGTTCAAATATGGTTACTAAACTTAAATCTTTATAATATGTCATTAAAGGGTATTTAAATTAGCTTAAATAAATTTAAAACAGGTAAAAAATTTCAAATACCAACAGTAAATAGCATGTAAAAGTTGCGACAGTAGTTTAAGTAAGCTTACTCCAAAAAATAATAGTTTAAAAAAAAAACTAAAATAACACGCTTTTATAAATAACAGAACTAAAAAGAAGAAAATAATTTATAATTACAAACAAAATTATTAAATTCAGAGCAATAATATATAATTATCAGATACGATTGCGTTTACAATTTTTACTGACTAATTGCTTACAGATTACTACGGCAACTGTCAACGTCAATTTCAATGCATGTATACAATATCAAAAATAATAGTTTAAAAAAACTAAAAAAACACGCTTTTATAAATAACCGAACTAAAAAGAAGAAAATAATTTATAATTACAAACAAAATTATTAAATTCAGAGCAATAATATATAATTATAAACAAAATCACTAAATTCAGAGTTAAAAGCGTGGGGTGCATCCGGATACACGGTAGTCTTTCGCGTCAAGTATCTGTTATATTTTTTTTTGTAATTCATTATATCAATCATTGTTTTAACATGTATTCAGTTCGACTATTGCTGTCAATTTCTCATTTGACTGATATACATAATACTGTCACTAAACACGACGTTTGAATACATACGTTGTTTTTGTTAAATCTAATAATTTTTTTGTAAAGATCAGAGGTTTTTTTTAATTTATATTTTGTGTTCACAGAAATAAATTTATCATTGTTTGTAACAATAGTTTAACGTGTATTTGGCGAGACATTATACAGTGAAACTGTTATTTGTAGGATTTTTCTATATTTTCATAACTCTCCCCTTATTGATAGCTGCCTTTAGTATAATTGTAACAATGATTATAGATGCACCCCACGCTTTTAACTCTGAATTTAGTGATTTTGTTTATAATTATATATTATTGCTCTGAATTTAATAATTTTGTTTGTAATTATAAATTATTTTCTTCTTTTTAGTTCGGTTATTTATAAAAGCGTGTTTTTTAGTTTTTTTTTAAACTATTATTTATTTTCTATTTTTTAGTTCGGGTACCTATAAAAGCGTGTTTTTTCAATTTTCTAAGCTATCAGTTATTTTCCGTATTTTAATTCGATTTATCAATAATCAATTTTTGCGTACATGTGATTATGAAATATCTTACGAACTAAAAACGTATTGGAAACAGTAGTTATCGACAGTAAGACCTTATTTCTCGGGGAGGGAACCTGAGAAACAGCTATCGCATCCAAGGCAGGCAGCGGGCGCGCAAATTACCTGCTCCGACACGAAGTGGTAATAGTGAAATACACTGGAACGATTTAAACGCGATAGACTTTGTCGAGATGCACGCCTGCGCAGTTCACGCGCTCTGTCTTTGTCACTCTCATGCAGAGGATCCCTAAAGAAATCAATTAATCCTGACGATCCTAATTAGGATAATAAAAACTTTTTAATGAATTATTGCATTGTCATCGGTCGGTGAAACGCATGCAAAGTTTCAAGTTAATCAAACACCTGGAAACCGCTGAAAACTAAGCTCAAAGATTCCGCTACATACATACATACATACATACATACATACATACATACATACATCCCGAACTAATAAAAGCGTGTTAAAAATCAGAAATTGAGAAAAGAAAATTTTAATGTTTGTCAAAAAAAAACATCATTAATATAAAATAAAACTATGTTTACTTAATCTAAAATGGTACAAAAAAACATTGTACTTTTTCATAAACAAATAAAAATAAAAAAGTGATTAGCAAAGAAGTTCTTCTTCCGTGAGCTTATGTGGGTGAGGTTCGTTCACTTAATTTTAAACATTAATTAGTGCTAAAGTGCATTTTTAAAGAAAACTCTGCAAGTAAAGTTTTGCTTTGATAAGTACACTTGATAAAAAAATTTACAAACAAATTTGGTTACCTATTAGTTATAATTTTTATGTTCGTAATATAAAAAACTGCAAGAATCTTGCAAAAAAGTCTTGTTCTTGCAGATATCTTGCAGAGCTAGTCTTGCATCCAATCTTGGTCTTGCAACCTTGAGTCTTGGTTTTGGTCTTGCTAATAGCGTTGTTATCTTGCTGTTGGTCTGGGTCTTGCAAATCTTGCGAGACCAAGACCGATTTTGACCATCACTAGTTCCTTGTATATGCAACCAACATTTGAAAAAACGCAAACAATCGTAATAAATCATTGAGTTTGGGTTGAGTGAATTTTTGCGACCTTAAAGTATTTTCCAACCCAAACAACACATTGGTACAAAAAACGTCTAAATGTCCGGCTAATAGACATTTATTAGACATAAAAACGTTTTTAAACGCGTTATTAACGTTTATTAGACGGACATTTAGACGTTTTTTGTACCAATGTGTTGTTTGGGAATTGATAATATTCTTCTTCAATAATCTCGCGAACATCAACATAATAAAAAAACACGATTTAGTATATAAATAGAATAAAAAGTAGCTAAATATAACTGCACTGCAATAAAATACAGCATTAGCAGTCGGTCACCTAAACACTGGACACGACGTTGATTTTAACAATCCCACGATTTCAGATGTGGAAAATTATTTATCAAAAAATTTAGTTTCAGAAATGATGATTATCAACCTATATAAAAATGAAAAAAAATAATTTAAATAAAAAAATTGCAAGATGATTTTTATAGGTTTTATCTATTGGTTCTTGCTATCTTGATGTGCAGTAATTTTTGACTTTACAAGTACTTGTCATTTGTTTGTTAAACGTCAATCTATCTCGTTTTACTTTTAAGTTTTACTTATTAACTTTTTTAATTCATTTTTATGTTATAATTACAAGAAGATTTTTCATCATCGCTATGCGTTTTTAGACCAATGGACTGTTTCTACTCAAAATCTTTCTTATCAGATCTATGTTGTAATTGTTTCTAGTGATGTGTGTGTTAGTGATTTTATTAGCTCAATAATTATGCAAATATTAAGTTCTTTTAAATACAATAATAAAATTTTTAGTTTGTTGAAATACAACTAAAATTAAAAATTTCTGCTGTTTTAAAATAAATTTTAAAATGTTTTTTATTTACAGAAAGTTTTGTAAAAATTATTATTCTCTGTAGCATTTATTTGTGCTTTTAAAATTAAAAACAACTTTAGTTACTTTTAACACTTTTCTTTTGCTGCTATAAGACTTTTTGTTTGAAATTAAAACTTTGTTTAAATTTTTATATAAGTACGTAATTAAATAATTAATATTTAAGTTAAGTGTAACTATTTAAAAAGAATTGCTTACCAATAATTACAGTTTACTAAAATAATACGTCACACATTATTTAACAAATTTTGTTTAAACATTTTTTGTTGTGTCTTTTTATTTTGGTATGTAATGTGCAAGAGTTTTAATTATCGCTAGGATTTTGTTCTTTTCGACGACAAAGTGGTTTTCTAATGCTCGCATCGCATAGTAGGTAGAAGCGGCGCTAACCGTAAATCAATCACCTTAACGTTACATTTAGATTTTTTGTTTTGTAACAGAAAATAAAGATTTTGTTTTTGAATCTTTTTACAGTATAAATCATTTAATTATATAAAATGTAAAAATACTTAAAATAGTTTTAAAATATATAAAACTACTTTATTATATTTTTTTATTAATTTTTATTTTCTATAACTATAAATTTTTGTAACTAAACAAATAAATGCTATTTGAAATTTACTAAAGCTGTTTAGAAAAACATTCCTATTTAGTATTGAAGAAAATACATTAAAGTTTTTCAAATCATAAAGTTATTTTATCCTACAAAACATTTCTTATCTTTTCACTTTTAAAATTAACTTACGAAAGAAGCCTCTTGTTTCATTAAACTAAAAACCGTTTTTATCTGTTATAGTCTGTTTCAAAATTTTTTATTATGAAGTATTAAGATAAGGTTAGAACAAATAATAGATTATCTTATAAATAACTAGTTGTATGGAACATTTTTAAATTTAACATTTACTGCTTATATATTAATAATGGCAATTATCAATTTAAAATTTCAAGTATTAAAGTATTTAGTACAATTACAATAAAAATGTTTACAATATTATTATTATATAAAAATAAATATAAAAATAAACATCTGCAAGGTTAGATCGGCAAGGAGACTAATTTAGACATTTCAATTCTCGTTCAGTTTATTCTTATTGGTCAATATATGTATTACTTCTATTATGCCCGTAACAAATCTTAAATATCAGTAAAATTTCCGCAATCAAAGCAAAACAGAAATATATACGTCAGTACCCTTCAAGTACTTTCGATTCAATAGCGCTTGCGTTAAATAACCAATAATGCCAAGAAATAGAAGTTGTTTACTTTGTAAAAAGAGGTTATGCGAGGTTATATAGTTGTAAATAGCACTGGTGTAAATGACATGTAATACCTATGAACTAATGGATTTGCAGATAGTCATAAGTTTCAATAAGTAAAATGAGAAAAAACATATTTCCAGAATTCAACGTTTACTGAAAACTAGTTCATACTCAGTTCCTTCTTATTTATCTTCGACAATTATTTTTGATAAGTAATAAATGTTCCAACGTTCTTAACAACGCGAATGTCAATTGTATTAATTGAAGTTTCAAACATAAACAGCAATAGTACATTTAGTTAATAATAAAAAACATTACTTTACAATAACACTACAATTAACATTATCACTCATTATACTTTTGTAATTATCTTGCTTTTTATTAGACGTAAAGATAAAGAAAATGAAAATAGTCAAAAATATTTAATTTAAAAAACCTTACTCTGCTAAAATTACTTTTTTTAGTGATTTGATCATCTAATCGATCAATAGATAGAAATTTAAAACATAATTACACGTAAATTACAATCAACTTGCTCAACCAAAGCCTGTTAACGTTATAAAAAAGTAACCATTTCGTATTTTTTAATTATTATTAAGACACACACATGTAAACTTTAACGCACATTTGACTGGGGGTACATTTTTGTTGTCATTCTTCCATTGTCTTGCCATGGCAAAGTATACTCCTTGAAATCTGTCTTTAAATGCTAAAAATATTACGTTAAGTACATATTGGTGATTTATCCTGCAGGCGATTAGGGTATGGAACCGGTAGTGATGGTAGTTTCTCTGGCCAAATCTTTCCATTTTAAATGCTGACCACAGATCTTGATACTCGGTCTGTATCATCCAATTTAATGGTCTTTTGCAAAACTGAAAAATGTTACATACATACAGTGCTCTACGAGACTACAGCATAAATAACTTACAGATACAAAGAGATGTTTCGTTCTGAATCTTGTTTAAAACCACAAACGTAACACAATTTTAAATTTCACCAATTCTACAAATACAAAATACAAACGCAAAACAAGATGTCAGCCATGTTAGCTGTCAACCAAACTCGAAAAACACTTTTACTGGCTGATTTAACGCGTGCGCTTATCGGGTAGGATTTCTTGAAGAGTACCGACGTAGATGTTTCTGCATCGTGATGTTTGTGGAAATTTTTCATTGGTGCGGGCAATATAAAGGTAATATATATATATTTTATTGATCTTTCAGGATCTTATGAGCCGTGACCTTGAGTAAAAAGGTAGAACTAACGAACGGTAAATTTAAAATTTTTGATTTTAAGTGCCAAACTAAAAACGTACTATGATCACAAAAACAGACATTATAGAAATCTGTATTACCAATCAATTATAGGTTAAAGAAAGCTTAAAGTTCTAAATAATAAATATTGAGTTCAACGTTAAATAAGTTTACTGTTGTTGATCTTTATATCATTATAACAATCTAAACTAAATACGTAAGTAGTAACTAACTAAAAAATATACCTTGCTAATCAATTTACTTATTTAGCTATGTTAACGTTTTATCGTAACAGTTTCTGCTCTTGGCTACAGTTTTCTAATTTCAAAAGAACTTATTGTGTGCTTACACACAAATACAACGGGTTTTCGTTTAATGTAATACAATTGGTTTTACCATGAACATTTTTTTAAAATATGTCTGTTTGGAAACTTAAAATTTTCATACAAAAGTTACAATTAAAAGAAAATTAAGAAATGAAAATACTATGTATCAACATGTTCTAGATTACTTACTAAATGCTAAAATAAGCTATTAATCCATTTTTTATTACAAAGTATACTATACGAAATTACAAATAGTTTCTCAATGAGTTTAATTAAATTGATAACGTAATAAAATATAATACAGTACTGTGATATTGACAAATTATTGTTTTATTTGTTAATTATAAAAGTTAATAATGTTTTAAAAATGAATACTTTGATTTGTCAATACCTAAATACAAAGATCGACATCAAAACTCGTAATAGAGTTTGCTCTATTACATTTGAACATTTAAACAAAAATGTGTTAATAAACAATGAAACACAAAAATTAGTGGTAATTAACGTTGATTAGAATGAATTATTATTTATTCATCTGTAGAATAACAATATGATTCTTCATCGTAATTTGTTTCAGATTCACCAATGTCATTAATAAGTTCAAAGACACTATTACTCACAACTTTCCTGTCAAGGTATTCTGCTTCCACTATGTCCACATGATTCAATTGGATTGAGTTCTGGATGGTTATCTTAAAACAACATGTTCATGTTCCGATAGTAATTTATCAACTACATAATTTTTAAGGATGTGGTTTGTTTATTTGAAGCTTTGCATACCACTCAACTTTTGTTTTGTATGATTCAAACAAAATACCTATTTTTACTAACCACTTTTGTATTAAATCTTTTTTTAATGCAAATGTAGAATTTGGATGTATGGAAACATTATGGTATGCAGCATTGTCTAACACTAACACTACATTTGATTCAACGTTAAGAAGAAATTTTTCTTTTAACCATTTTGTGAAATTAGAATTATTCATATCATCGTGGTAATCAGCTGTTTTAAGTCCAGACTTAAACACTAATAGGCAATTTGGAACAAATTCTTTTTGGCCTCCAGCATAAAGAATTATTAAACGTTGGCCTTTTGCAATTAGTGACTTTAAACACTTTTACTATCCCAACTTTTGTGAGTTGTTTAAATATGTTTCATCACAAAACAGAATGTTTCTTTCTCCTTCTTTATACTGTTTTATTTTTTCTATAATTGTTTCCGATTGTTTTGAGTTTTCTCTATTGAAAGCCAATTTGTTGTACGAGCTTTCTAAAGGAAGATAATTTTTTTTTAAGTCAACATTCACTTTTTTGTGTAATTCTTTAAATACCGCCTGCCTACTTCTTATGATAAATGTCAGCATAAATATAAATGATTCGTCGTATAATTTCTTCTTCAAATTTGTCTATAAGATGATTTGGGGCATTCTTTGTTAATAGTTTTTCTAGGTAAAGAGATTTTACTTTGTTTGGGTTTTTCAGAAGCTTCCTTCGGAATTCGCTTCACAGTATTCAACCCAACTCTAGTAGCTGGTACCCTTTCTCGAAGGCTGGTCAAAGGAATCGAAAGTTGTCCTTGTTCTTTTTCAGGTAACATTAATTTATAAAAAATTATATATATAATATAATATATAATAATATAATATCTTTGACTATAAATAACTCTTTTATTCAAAGCCATTGTTTGAAATAATCTTACACACAGAAAAATCATTAACCTAACAAAACTTCAAAAATTTGCTTTCAGTGAATTTTTAAATTAGAGGCGGAATAGTATATAGTATATAATAAGCAATAAAACACCAATACTAAGAATGAATATGAGAAATATACGTAAAGATCGCAAATTAAAACTGAAGTAAAGACGTTTAACGAATTTACAATTATTTATGACAATTATAAAATAATTGGATATTTGTAGGTCGCATAGTAGCCAATTTCCGATAAAGAACGATTACAGCGCTACGGCCTACGACAAAATGTAATACCTACAATTGGTGGTATTAATAAAAGATGCTATTTCTAATTTTAGTAAGCATTAGAGTGTGTCATGATGAGTTTTTATTAGACTATTGAAACCGCTTATACTCTAAAATTCACAAAATTTGTATTTAAAAGTTGCTTGGTCTATTTAATATAAATAATGACAACTTCCGGCTATACAAAAAAATTACATAGTTTTCTTATTTAATCAAAACTACTTATACTTTTTACATTTTTTAGATTCTATGTAAAATTTTAGATTAAGTTTATGAATGATAAATGCACAATATATATTTGTTCTTCACTTAGGAGAGGCAAGAAAACCACTTTGTACTATTTTTAAGGCTACGTTTCGTGCTGCACGTGAGCACTTCATCAGGCCAACAAATAGATTACAGTGGCACTATCTAACAAATCCTGAACATAGGCACTACGCTAACTTATACACAACAAAAAATCAATAAAATGAAACATAAAATTGTCAATCAATACAATTTAAATATACCCAGGGACATAAAACGTTCACAAACACTTGACAAAAAAAAATTTTTTAATTTTTGTCTTGCCTCTTCTAAGTGAAGAACAAATATATATTGTGCAATAGAGTTAAAAGAAAATTAAGAATTTTACCAAGTTTATGAATGATATAATATACCTAAATGCTTAGATATGTCGTAGTCATAATGCAAAATTAGGCTTTTTGTAAAATGTCTAGGGATTTTATAAAAAGCCGGCAAAACGCGAACCAACGATGCAATTTTCGTTATGACTACACCAATTCAGGCAAATTGATAAAACGCCGGCAAAACGTGAGCAGAAGAATGTATCTCTCGTTCTGACTGATTAGTTTCAGGCACTTTATAATCTGCCAAAAGCGATGTAGTCAAAACCAAAGTATAAAGATATTAAAATTACTAGGTAGGCATTCTGTAAAATAACATATCAAATTATCAAATGATAACAAAGAATGTTGGTGTTTACCTACAAGCAAAAAATAAAAACAAATCCTTTGGAAAATAATAATATAATACCACACATATTTTTTATGGTAGGTACATTACAAAAGAAAAGTATAAGCTGCTCTCAAGATTATGTGCGCAGTGGAAAACTGTCACGTCAAAGTCGTTTTATACCACTTCTACACTTATAAACAATGACTTCTTCTTCTTTACTCCTGTGTCCATTTTATTTAACCTTGATAGCAGTTTATTGTAGGTACTAACACAGATCTGTGGTACTAAGTTTACTTATTACTGCATGTTGAACTTCCATGACATTTCGAAGAACATAAATTGTTATTTTTTAAGCAAGCACATTTTTTTGTATTGCACTGATTGCTACTAGCCTTACATGAACATTTTTGAAACCCTTGACCTCCAAATCGAGAATGATATGCAACTGCCTCTCTTACAATTATTAGTTTATTAGGAACTTCATCTTCAAAACCATCTAAGGCTTCTTAAATAGCATTTCTGGAAAACCAAGTTTTGAAAATTCCTTTAGATGTACCTAATACGTAAAAACCATTTTTCAGGTCCAACACTTTTCCAGTTAGATTCTTTGAATCGAGAGGTCCTCGGTCTACCTTCGGAACTGCCAAATAAACATATGATCCGATTTCTAGTGCCTTAAATTTTTTTATTATACGTCTCAGTCATTTTTTCTGCTGCTCTTTTTTGGCCAGAATAAGACTTCTGTCTTTCATATTCAATTTTGTACTCAGTTGTACAAAGAGAACAAACTCTTACACTTCCGGTTTTGAAGACGATCTTGAACTGCAATGTAAATGCACTGTAGCATTACATATCTCACATGTGAATGTAGATGTATCTGTGATTTTGTCACTGCACGCACAACAATACAGAATAATATCACTGAAAGTATCATTAACATTCACTTCTTCATCACCCAGTTGTTTGTCATGTTCACTATTATTTGTCTGTGAAGAACGCATTATATCTTCAAGTTCCTCTTCTGTTCAAAGCTCTTTAATTACAGAGCTTGGAAGGTTTGTTGATTTTAATCCAACTTTTGGGACAGCTCCAAATAATGCACGGTACGGAATCATTCCAATAAGGCGATGTTTTGAGAAATTCTTCTGCCACTGTACAAAATAGCAGCCAAGGGACCAATTTTTAGAAGAGTTATCGAACATCCAAGATCGAAGCATGTTCTCAACATCTTGGTTACTTCTTTCCACACTACCCTGGCTTTCAGGGTGACGTGGCCTGCCGTGAACAATTTTGCAATCTGGCCAGTAGCTGACAATTTTTTCTATTACTGAAGCAGTAAATTCCCAGCCGTTGTCACTTTGCAATATGTGCGGTGCTCCAAAATCCAAAAATATTTTTACCAACACTATAGCCACGTTTGCTATGTAAAGGGCAAGATTCAAAAATTTTGTAGCATGTTCCTGGTAGTTAAGAAGCCATTTATAATTTCTATCAAGAGTAGATTGAAAATCTATCAAATCTATTTGCCCACGAACATTAAAATCTTTAGAAAGAATTGGACGTACCACTAATCCTTTGTGGGGTTGCGATTTCTTAAGTTGACACTCTTTGCATAGTGAAATGAAAATTTCTACCGCTCTTCTAGGAATGTTGTATTTATGTTTTAAGG
This sequence comes from Aquatica leii, assembly GCA_035610365.1. Classification (NCBI taxonomy): domain Eukaryota; kingdom Metazoa; phylum Arthropoda; class Insecta; order Coleoptera; family Lampyridae; genus Aquatica; species Aquatica leii. Next base: position 110,274,917 of record CM069432.1, read on the forward strand.
AAAATAGCATTTTATCCCTCCCACCATGCCCTGTAGTTTGATGACATTCTAACAACACGTCAAAATACTGTTCTACAGGTATTATGTAAACAATGGGTTGGCCAAGAAAGTTTCGTTTAACCAATAGATGTTCTTCAATACCGATATTGAAAACGTCGTATTTCTTTATGGAATGGTACTCCTTATTGCTTTTTTTGTTACCTGTTGAAACAGCTAATTTACCACTGTTTATGTCTTCAATAACTTCTTTAACTCTTTCAGCAGACCAAGGCTTTTTAATTATATCTTTCTCCACTCTTTTACTATATGGAATTTCATAACTTCTAAATCTCCTTCGTCATTGTTGATTCTTATTGCCTCGCGGTTAACGTTTATTTTAATGTATTTAAGTGCACTCCAAAATTAAAAACAACAAAACAACGGGCAAGTTTCACGTTTTAGGTTATGTTCGGTGCAATTGGTTGGCGCGAACTGAAGCGGGAAAGCAACATTGTGCGTTTTGACTGCATCGCTTTTGGCAGATTATAAAATGCCTGAAAATAATCAGTCAGAACGAGAGATACATTCTTCTGCTCACGTTTTGCCGGCATATTATCAATTTGCCTGAATCGGTGTAGTCATAACACGGAGAGAAAAGTTTACTGTAATAAAGCAAAAACAGCTATATTTCATGCAAATAGGCTGTTGGTTTTGAGTCAAGCCGATGTACGCTTAAATAAAGCTTTCATTTTATTACAACAAATATTTTGAAAAAGAATTGTATAGATTTTATAATATATCAATTTAAGAAAACATCGTTTTCTTTTATCGTTCAAAAGTTGCTTAATGTGATCGTAGAGAAGAACCATAGTTATGACAAGTACTGCTTTTTCTTATCTCTGTTGATTGTTGCGTTTTATCATAAATAGGTTTAATAGTAATAACACTTCGTATTAATTTAAGCACGCAGTGTCATAATGTTTGCTTTTGTGCAGCTTCAGGGTATGAATGATTTCAGTAAATATACACATAGTTTAAACGTATTTATTTGCTAAATTCAAAATAAATGTGTTATATTTTATCATCACTACAGTTTATGGTTTAATCCTAGATTACATTAAAATTTATAATTATTGGTAATATTACCCATCCAAATAATACTGTCCTTGACACCAATATGTACACGCATCAGCATTAACAGTATGTTACACCGGTTACACTTAGAATATTAGTCGAATCTACACTATCCGAGTTAAATAATCTTCTTGTAACTTTTGGAAAGTTATTTTTTCTGTCAAAGGGTTCTTCTACTACTAAACTTTACAATCAACCCAAATTATTCACTTTCCTTAAATATGTCCAAATCATTTTCCGTTAGGCACACAAGGGATGTAACATCAATTTCTTGTTCTAAAAGAAAAGCAAATGCACGATAATTTCATTTCATTGCAAAAAACTAAGTCATACATTCCAAAAAATTTGCAAGCTTTGCGACATAATTCTAACATATAACGACAATAAACAATATTCAAAATCAGAGTCAATACTTACTTGTAAGTTTCTGACAGTTTCCAATCATTCACTAATTGGTGTAGTGAGTTATAGATTATATGCTGCAAGCAACTTGTTATAAAATGATGGATCCATGTCGTATAGTTCCAAACAAAAAACTGTCGGAGTCACGGTACACGTTAATTTATCTTTGCCACAGCTTTAGCAAAAAGTTTAGCACATATTGCAAACCTTAACGTAAATTAAATTGCTGATACCTTATTTTAGACCAGCGTGGAACAAATAGTGATAACATAAATGCTTACTTGAAATGCCTACTTGTGGTTTCGTAGTAATTTATTACGTACTTTAATCGCTGATATGATTTCTTACAATAATTAGTTGAATTTGATCAATTTGTAGTCTTAATTTTAACAAAAACTTTTTACTTGTATCATTATAATTATGAATGATTTAATTAAAACATTGCAATAAGAAATTTAATTTAAGTTTTAGTACATGTAGGTTTAATTTTATTTGAATGTGAATCAATTTTAGAAAAAAAGCAAATGCTTTAAATATGAAATTGTAATGATTAAATTCAGCATAATATTTCACTCCGTGAACGAAAATTGCATCGTTGGTTCGCGTTTTGTCGGCATTTTATAAAATCCCTAGACATTTTACAAAAAGCCTAATTTTGCATTATGACAGATATACCAAAAAATAATTTAATATGTGTAAGCTACTTTGTGACGTTTGTCACAGAATAAATAATTGAAAGTCATAATTAAATTTATACAAACTCAAAATTTAAATACATTGCTAAAATCAAGAGTCAAAATAGTGGAAAAACCAAGAAAATTTTACGAGTGAATTGTTAACAGCTAACTGAACTACGTGTTATTTCCCGATCTTACTTTTTCTACTAATTACAAATACACATTTAGCGACGTTATTATGATTTTTGATAAAATGCTGTAGCTAAAACAAAACTTTATTAATGTTTATTTAATTTTTTGTAATAAAATTGATTTGATCAATGTAATTTTGTATATAAGCGGTTTTCTAAATTGTTGCCTTTAAAAAAGTAATTTAACCTATTTATTAATTTACTTTATGTTAATTGTTAAAACATTTTTGTTTGACTTACTAGCACTAAGTAGCAAAAACTTATGATATACAATTAAAATAATCTGACCCTGGAGACTCAGGGTGCTCGCCAATTTACTCTCATGCAAATTGACAAAGTAGATAATATGCAACAAATGCAATAAAAAACATCAAAATGTTTTTCCAAATACTAATCGCACACTTTTGCAATTTTCTACTCAAGACGCACGTCAATCTTTAATTTACTCTCAAACAACATATTGTACGCAGCTAGAAAGACAATTAAGATAAACAGACCATCTCAAATAAACAACGCAAAATTACAAATACTACAAAAACCAAGCTGTAATAAACAGTAAACAGATTTTTGGCTCGGTTGTCAAAAAAGTTTAACATTTATTCGAATTCTTAAAAGCGCTATCCAACAACAACATAAAAATAATAGAGAATTTTACATCTACAAAGTTATACAAGGACAAAGTTTTTGCATTTTTCTAAAAAAATTATAATTTACCATTAACTCGAATAAATCAAAAACGGAATTTGGTTATTTTGCAGTCAGCATAATATATAACGTAAAGCAATGTTAAAACAGAAATAGAGCTATATAAAAATTGGTTTCTTACATCTTCGTTATTATGACCGAAGATGTAGCATTTCACCTCTACCGATTTTACTGACCCGTGGGCCTGTAAAAACGTTCAAAAGCCCGTATCAAAAGCTATCACCTTAATTAATTCGTTCATTTTCATGACAAGTAACAACCTAGCAACTAATGGTTAATTGAAATTACCGTCGTCTTTTTTCGTCATGTTTAACCATTGTATTTAAACTTTGTATTTGTTCGCAAGTTGTGCGTAATACGTTGTACATAACTTGAACCTCAAACTTCGACCGCGGGCGTGATCGTCTACTTCTGGCCCTATATACGTAAATGACTATTGTAATCGTACAGCGAAATGCGTTAAATGCATTGGCTTACATTCTACTTTACAATATGTTTGTAACGGGAATCAGCTACAAAGAGTGTCCTGTTTGTAAACATTTTTACCTAAAATTGTTCTTTTTAAAAACGCTGCATATCACCAAGACAAATAGTTACTAGATGAGCAGATGAGTACCATATCGAACTAGCTAACTACAAATTAATAAATCATATTTGTTTTGACATAATTAAAGTTAGTTGTTTGAAAAATAATTTTTTATTAGTAGTGTCAAGTGCATTTAAGGCAATATATTTTATTCAGATTTTAGTATTACAGATTTATATTTAATTATATTACAATGCGGTATAATTTATTAAATAAAAGAAAAAGCGTTAAATGGATGCGAAGATCAATACCAATCAAGTACATATACCTCAGTTAGCATTTTCTCAGCTAAATTGGATGTGGTTCGTTTCTACCGTTTCTACTGCCATATAATTTCTAAGCGGATTTTGTATTCCGTGATTTAAAAGAACACGTTTAATTTGAGCAATTATATTTTAAATATTATATGTATTATACATTTATATATTATAATTCCACGTACAAATTAAAAAACACTTTAAAATAACCGAATCGTAATTAGAAACTTTTTTAAAAACGAATGAATATTTTATTTTATAATGGAACTTGATACAGCATTTAATAGTATTGCATTAACTTAAACGTATGTGTAACTGACGAAAATAAATTTCGTAACCTAAGCAATCAAGCTAATAATCTATTCAAATCAATTGCATGCATTATTTGACTAATTATAATTTAATTATTAAGTAAGTATGTTTTATTTTTAAGATTTCCGTAAATTTAATTTCTACGCGTAGTACCTATAACAAATTTTAACAATTTATCAAAACAAACTTACCGGTGAGTTAGTTAACCGCCCCGAAATTTATTATTTTGTCTTATATTTCTATTATTGTTTTTTATGTTCTAGTTTTCAATTTTGCTTGATCAACTAAGTGTCATTTTCTATTCTTTTTGTTATATTTACAAGTTTTTTTTAAAACTCACAAACATATGTGTACCAAATAAAACAACAAAAACATTTAGTTAATCGTTAACGGAAAATTGTTAAATATTGTTAATAATTAAATTTATGTTGGTTTTATAAAGCGATTGTTACTGTTTACTTAAAAAAATAATACCTTTGTAGTACTACTACTTTTTGTATGTATGCATTTATTGTTACACAAAACATAAAACGTTTATTTTTAGTAAAACTGTTGTAGCCGATTAACACCTGACTCAAAGAAATAATTAATAAAAATTGAATAAAAAATTGTTTAACATAATTAATTAAAATATATATTACGATTTTCTAACTAACTTCATTCGTTTAAATGTATTAATTTATGTTTTAAATAACTTAGTCTGTATAACTGACCTAAAAGACAAACAAAGAATAATAAACTTTTAGGTTTCTACTAAATTATTCTTATTGTAAACAAGTGTATTTTAATTAATTTACTAAATTGCAATATAACAAGTAATGTACTAAATGTAAGTTTAACACTATGCATAAATCTAATTACAAAACTAATCAATGCTTACAAATACAAAAAAATTACTAGTTGTTGTTTGACTGTTTGCAATAAAATCATGAATATTTAATGTACAAACAAAAAAATTATGCACAGCATTATAAATATAATTCCATACAAAGAATGTGTTTTATTTGTTCAAAATATTTACTTCTAAATTCAAACACATTTGCGCTAAAAGTTAAATTTATTAACTTTTTTTATGACAAGCATTTTGTTATTTTACGGTTTATATAAAAATATTTGTATGTACCTTAATAAATATTAGAAGAGAAAACAATTTTTAATATACTTTAATGCTATTATTAACAACTCTAGAACATTGTAAATAATGATTAATGTAATTATAATTGTTAATTACCTAAAAAGAAGGAATTTTGTTATAAAGCTTAGAACAATGTACTTACTTTTATTACATAATAATCTCCATTTATTAGGTCATTATACTTACAGATCTATTCATTAGTTAATGTTTATAGTTTACTGTTCCCTTTATTTCTATATTAAATACCTATTTTTTTCAGTTAGTTTAATACTAGTATAATTCAGTTACCAACTGTATTTAATTAGTACAAACATACACTCTAAACTATAAGAATTTACAAACTTATAAAATTTACTGACTATTTATGTGACTTATGTTGAAATTATAAAAATTAAATAACTTGATTTATTTCAAACTAATATATTTTAAATATTTTATTCAACACCCGTTTTATTATTTTTTTACATTTCTTACTTAATATTTATAGTATTAATAATTAAATAATTTATAAAACGCAAAAAAAATTAGCAAATGGAAAAAACATTACACTGCACTATTCAACTGAAATCAAACTAATAAATAATTACTACAAATCAATGTAACATTAAAAAAATCGCCTAAGCAAATATACTTTTCCATGGTATTTTTTTCCACAAAAGATATTTCAATCAAAACATTTTAGTATAAATACGCACCAGAGAATTCACTTTTGGTTTTTTAAATAATAAAAGAATGCGATAATAGAATTAATATAAAAAATTATCACAAAAGTTAATTAATATACTAGTAAAATTATAAAAAGCTTTTAGTATTTTCACACAAACAACAGTTTTTTACAATAACAAAACTATCTTGCTGTTATAAATTGTTAAAATTAGTAATAATGACATTTATTACCAAAGCTTAAATAAGTAACTAATTTAAATAATTAGTTTGCAACTATGAACTTTAAAAAATAGAACTTTCTATAACTACGTGAATAAATTGTAATAATTTAACTAATTTTGTTAAAATTTTATAAAAAAAAATTATTAAAACAAATTTAACTGTTTGTTTACATACGTTTTAAACAATTTTTTAATATGGCAATAAAAATTAAAAAAAAAACTTATCTAGTTGAATCTAATAAAAGATAACAATAGCTTATACTTTTCATTGTTTTTTTTTTGGTTTAAAACAATTAATACAGAAGATGTTTGAATAAAAATATTAGTAATAGTACATTAATTTAGATTTTATCTTCAAATATATAAAATATTAGAATTTTAATTAATTATACCGAACCAATAATTTGTACGTGTTTAAAATAAAAAATTAAATTTACCAATATAGAATACAACTGTAAAAATTGTAACCAAACAAGTAATGACTTACGATTATGATGTAAATCTTGCAAATTAGAATTACCACGTGACATACAAAGCGTAAACATGACGAGTGTCGAGGCCGTACTGACTAAGTTTATAAGGGGATGACGCCTAGCGCCTCGACGTCTGTCGAACCTTACTACATTGCGTCGACGTCGTAGTTGCCACTGTTACATTGTTGTTTGAAGTAAATGCAATATTTGTGTTTATATTAACAATCGCGTGCCAGTATACGTTACAATTTGTCTTAATAAATAAAATAATCTTTATGCTTATTAAACAATCTTGCCAGTTAAACAAAGTTTTTGCACAAATTTTTCAAAAAATTATTCAAACCACGTAATTTACATATTACACAGAGTTAAGCATTTCTAAACCACATAAATATTAATAAACTTGCTTCACTCGTTTGTTTAATGGTTGTCATTTTTAAACAAACTCAGAAAAGATGCAGATGGAATTTACAAAAACGCAAATTTTTAGATTATTAATAAAAAACAATATTATTGTTTTGTAAAGCTGCCATAAAATTAGTTTTTATTCTAATCTTAAAATTCTTCTTAATTTGCATATAAATAGATACAATTAACATTCAAAAAGAAAGCAACTATTATGTTATTGTTGACCACAAACAAAAAACTACGATTATTCTGTACAAAGACATTTGATATTTTTTATTTGTTTCAGTTACATAATTACTTAATTTGGTAAACAAAAAATTTGTTCGCTTATTAATCTTTTATATATTTTATTTCTGTTTAAGTAAAGCTGAAAAAGCAATTAGATAACTTATTTTATGCTATTTACAAGTTAATAAAAATTGACAAAAGTTTATCTACATATAAAAAGACATTACTACATGTATATTTTGTGTTTCAATATTTTACAAGGAATGTAAAAATAACAAAAACAATTAAACCGCTTATTTTAGAAACAACCTGTCGTAAATTGACAGGTTTCATAAGGTGAAAAAAATATTTTGAATCGTCTTAAAACCAAAGACGCTTTCGACACTTAGCTTTTTTTTTAATAAATTGGGCGTTATTATTGTTACCAAAGCGATTCAATTTTACTATGCTTCAGTGTACGATAATTATTTTTAATCTCAGACATGCGGTTAGTCAGATAAACGAGAGATAACTAATAAATACTATAAAAATTATACGTACATCTGTAACAAATATTGTTTATAAATGTTTATACTGTGTTTTTAAACATTAAATAACTTCCTAAATTCGATTTTTTTAAGCTTTGGTTAAACAAAGTGCAATATTGTGTTGTTTTTTGAACTACAAAATATTAACTTACTCAATAAAAAAATTTCTTAGTAGATACGTTTGCAATAACGCAGTTTTTTTTAATTTGATACTGGATAAAAATATCATTGTTACCAGCCAATTAATACATAATTTATTTTATTCATTTGGCATGTTTTGTATTAAGATCATCAGAAAAATTGAACTTTGTTCACACACAAACATAAATTCGTATATAAATCAAACGTTTATAAACAAAATTATGAAATAAGGGCACTGTAATAGCGAAGGCTTCCACGGCCGGAATCTATACTAACATTAGAATGTCTTCCGGGTTTGGGCCGTGTCATAGTTGCAACCGAAGCTGCCAACGTTTCGCCCACTTTCGTAAGGGGCTTCATCAGGGCGTGAGATAAATCGCAAAACTCAAACAAGCAATCGAAATCTAACTAAGAACTTCTCAAAAGTTAGGTTATCCACTTGTAAAACAAGCCATAACCTAAACTATGAAAAGGTAAGAAAGAAAACGATAATCTGAAAAAGCAAACGAAAATCTAACAAAGAACCCCTACCGAGTTAGGTAATCAACTTGTGAACCAAGCCAGATTCTAAACTCCGTAGAAGTGACTTAAGAAGAAATGGTCTCCGTATTTAAAGGAAAAGGATCGTCACGGATGATCAAGCTCGACCCTGATTGGGTTACGGTTGCTAGGGGGCGTCTTTTTGATAAATGACTAATAACCGGGAACCAAAGAGGGGATAGTTCGAAACCATGATCGCGATTGAAGTTATTGGGGTGTTTGATGATTTCTATGCTTTCTCGGAATTTCCTGTTGAAAAAGAATGGAGATTTGGCAATCAACGAAACATTATCAAAATCTATCTTGTGACCTGTAGTAAAATGATGTTCAGCGACCGCAGACTTGGAAGTATACCTTTTTCTTATACAACGATCATGTTCTGAAATGCGAGTAATGACGGAACGACCGGTTTCACCAATGTAGACTAAACCACAAGAACAGGGAATTTGGTATACACCTTGAGATGAAAGTGTAGGAAATTTGTCTTTGGGAGAAGGAAGAATCTGAGAGATTTTGCCTGTCGAGTTGAATATGGGTTTAATACCATTCTTACGAAGGAGTTTCCCTATTTGATCTGTAACCTTGTGAATGTAGGGTAAAAAGGCCAATTTCGGGTTGGATTCGGGAGTAGAAATGTCCTTACCATTGTTACTAACCATTGTTCACTAAAGTTCTAGTAAGATGACGGAGTTCTGAGTCTAGATTCTCAGGTTGACAAATAGAAAAGGCACGATGGACCAAAGATTCAATAACAGAACGTTTCTGTGCAGGATGATGATGAGACGAAGCATGAAGGTATCTGTCCGTATGGGTGGGTTTTCGATAAACAGAATGGCCTAGAAGTCCGTCGGGCTTACGAGTCACAAGAACGTCAAGAAATGGAAGAGAACCATTACTTTCGATTTCCATAGTAAATTTGATATCTAAGTGTTGATTGTTAAGATGATCAAGAAATTTAGACAATTCAAGATGACCATGAGACCAAACAATAAACGTGTCGTCAACATATCTAAACCATACTTTAGGTTTTAATATTGATGATTCCAAAGCAACCGTTTCAAAGGATTCCATAAAAATGTTAGCTACAACAGGTGATAAAGGAAAACCCATAGCAGCACCAGAAACTTGTTCGTAAAACTTATTATCAAATTGGAAGTAAGTAGAGGATAGACACTTTTCAATAAGAGGAACCAAACTCAAGTCCTTGCCATGTTGAGACAGAATCTGTTTGATGATAATAAGCGAATCCTTAATAGGAACTTTAGTGAAAAGTGAAGTAACATCAAAGCTCACGAGAAGATCTTGGGTTTCAAGTTTTATAGTTTCTAGACGTTGAATAAAATGCTGAGAGTTGAGGATGTGAGAAGAGGTTTTACCTGTAAACTCACAAAGAATGTTGGACAAAAACTTGGCTAGCTTGTAAGTAGGAGATTGGATAGTACTAACGATAGGTCGAAAAGGAATACCTTGTTTGTGAATTTTGGGAAGTCCGTATAGACGAGGTGGTTTAGAATCTGATGGGGTAAGTCGACGTTTAGTTTCAGGAGGTAGATTGGAAGATTTGATGATTTGGCTAACCTCGCGTTCAATCCTCGAAGTGGGGTTATGGTTAGAAGAGCGTAAGTTTCCTCAGACAAAATAGAATTGATTTTCGTAACATAATCAATATGGTTCAAAACTACCGTGGCGTTGCCTTTGTCGGCTGGAAGAACAATAATATCAGAGTTCTTACGAAGACTTTTTAGAGCTGACTCTTCCGACTTAGAAATGTTGGATTTAGGAATTTTAGATGATTCAAGGATTTTGCCAGTGTTAATACGAATGGGATCTGAGATGTGGCGAGGAAGATGTCTTATAGAAGACTCAACAGCACATAGAATATCTTCTTTAGGAATACGTTTGGGTGCAACCGCAAAATTCAAACCCTTAGAGAGCACCGATTCCTGTTCTGAAGTGAGAACCAAACTAGATATCCCCTCTTTGGTTCCCGGTTATTAGTCATTTATCAAAAACACGCCCCCTAGCAACCGTAACCCAATCAGGGTCGAGCTTGATCATCCGTGACGATCCTTTTCCTTTAAATACGGAGACCATTTCTTCTTAAGTCACTTCTACGGAGTTTAGAATCTGGCTTGGTTCACAAGTTGATTACCTAACTCGGTAGTGGTTCTTTGTTAGATTTTCGTTTGCTTTTTCAGGTTATCGTTTTCTTTCTTACCTTTTCATAGTTTAGGTTATGGCTTGTTTTACAAGTGGATAACCTAACTTTTGAGAAGTTCTTAGTTAGATTTCGATTGCTTGTTTGAGTTTTGCGATTTATCTCACGCCCTGATGAAGTCCCTTACGAAAGTGGGCGAAACGTTGGCAGCTTCGGTTGCAACTATGACACGGCCCAAACCCGGAAGACATTCTAATGTTAGTATAAATAAGGGCACTGCATAACGGACGTATATACGAACTGGTAATCAATCGGGCGATCAAGGCTAGCCGACACTAATTTAAACGATAAGCATAAACATATTTAAAATTAATAACTATTTTGAAGGAAAATGCTTACAAACTATTATTAACGTACTGATACACATGTGTAGAGTTTAGAAAAAAACTACCAAAAGGCAATACCAGAAGGGTAGCTCATGTGCGGTTCACCAATTTGATTAATTTACAATATTAAACACTTCGTTTGTGGACTGTATTTCTTATTTAATATTTCAATATTCATAACTACATAAAACCTTTAATTCTTGATAACATAATCTTCTTAATCTTATATTATATCATTTATAACATGATTGCACAATATTAGTGACATGTCGACACCATCTTTTTTACAGGTATATCTTCTGCGCATGCACCGTAGTCAGTGGCGGTGCATACTATTAGAGCATTTTTATTCCCCAACAGCTCAAACAAGCGATTTATTTTATTGAAGACGTAAATTCAATCAAATCTGCTAGTTTAATATACCGTTCGCTACATTAAAGAACAGAAAATTTAATAACACTGCAAAAAATCCAAAATTGAGTCAGGCCACTGTGTTTTCAAAATATATACTTTCTACAAAGAAGAATAAAACTAGTAAATACCCTTTTTCAAAGATTAACGCCGTTGCAAATAAATATACGAAAAAAAACAAAACCTTCATAAATCTTCTAAGAAGAATCGTTTCGTTGAAAATATTGATTGGAGAAGTTTGAAAAAAAACTTTATTTTTGTTCAAAATTGTGAAACAACAAGTATTAACCGTATTGCTGGATCTAATCAGTCTTAAATTTTTTACTAGTTTTAAAAAGTTGTTAAATATCTCCAAAAAAACAGACCACCTTGTGCAGTGTACACTTGTTTCCATAATGACTGGTCTAACGATAGTTTGTTTATCGCTTGGTTCAAGTATTTTATTTATTAAACTAATGCTAGTTTTAAACATAAAGTACTGATAGTGCTTGACAATCACTCACGCCATACAACAATGACATCGTATGAAATGCGCAAGATTGCATCATTGCTCAAAATAACGTTGTATGACAAAGTATTGTTCAACAAAACCTACACAAAAGCTGCAACAATATCTAATGCAGTTTTTGATTTAAACAGACTGGAATCTACTCAAAATAATTTTGTCTCTTTATAAAAGATGATTATTTAGTTGTAGATACAGTTATGTTTAATGGTAAAGATGTCTTAAATATTCCAGTACAAAATAATAAGAATTTAAAGTCTCCAGTGACTACAGCAAAAACAGTTAGCAAGAAAATGACAGATAATAAAAAAACATTTTATATTGTGTGAATCATTCTCGTCATTGTCTAGGTCAAATACCAACGAGTCTAGCACAAAAAGAAATTTGGAATATTTGATTTCATTACCAAAAAAATAAAAAGTTAAGGTGCAGACAAAAAAAGACAAAAAAAAACCTTTAAAAAACAGCGTTCCGAAATATTATCAACTATATCTAAAAAAACTACAGAAAAAGGTTGAAAACAAAAAAAAATATAAAGCCATCAAAAAAGATTGAACAAGAGCCAAAAAAAAGAAACCACATAAAAAGACAAAAGCCAACAAAATAAAAAACTGCAAAAGATATTAAATCTTAGACGAAATACGTAAAAAAGCTTAAATTGTGATTCAGTCAGAATACAAAGAAAGAAAGAATGAATGTTTTGCGTAAGAATATGATAGGAACGGAAAAGAAGTATTGGTGTACTTTTTGTGAAACTTGGGTTGGTTTGACACGCAAAAAAATTATGTATGTGAGAGATGTCTTAATAAATATTTTTCTCAAAAACTCAAAACATTTGTTATAATACAATATCTTTCATTTTATTATATGACACTTTTCTTATCAATACAATGTCTTGCAATTTATTATATATTTTTCTTTTTTCTTATTCACTTATAGTGGGATTATTAACGGAAGACACCCAGCTGCGCGAAAAATGTGACGTCAGAGTGTAAAACCCAACTTAAAAATAAAAGGTTTTAAAAAGTTTAAAAAAACCATCGTTTTTATTTTAGCTAGTGACGCTACTGTAGTAGCAAGCACTTCACAACAATCAAGTAAGTAATGTATTTCATTAAAATGATTTGTGAATAGTAATATTACGAAAAAACAGAGTAGTTTATTTACAGTAATTAATACTAAACAGCTTAAGATTTGTTAGTACAACAAAACTACAGTTAGTTAAATATCTTAAAACTATAGAATTCATTATTTCAGTTACATAAATTAAAAAATACATATTCTAAGCAGTTACGTAAGTATAAGTATCATTAGCACTCAAAATCAGATGTACAGTCAAGGTCTTTTTCGGAAGTATCACCAGCTACGTGTACTATAAACTTTTCATATTCAGTATCCACATGTTCCTTCTTCATGTAATCCTCTGCATTTTCTTTTACATGGAAATGCATTGAACCAATACGCTAGTTTGGTTTGTTTAATTTTATTAAGTTATATAATTCTGGTTTTGTTAATTTTTCGTAATGTGAGATCTTCCATTAACCTGGTACTCATGTCAAAATTGGATGTTTCTCAGCTGACATGTTATGGTAACTTGCATTTGCCCATTACATTATCGATCACATTTCAACTCCTAAAATAAATAGTGGTAAATGAGAAATTTAATATGAAAAAATTAGGTAAACATACCAGCATGTACTATAATATTTTTTTCTTTTTGTTACTGGTGATTTAAAACCTCTATATGATTCAACCGTTCAAGCATATGACATTGTGTGAGAGTGAAGTTTACGATATCAAAGTTGAAATCACAAATAAACCTTTTTCACTACAATCAATTGCGCAACCCTGTTTTCAGATACGTGCAACATTACTTTTAGAACTTCAAAAGACTACCTAATAAAAATAAAATAGTGTAAAACAAAATAATTATTTGTAGGTACTAATAAATTATATTTTACCTTGTAAATTTTAGTTTCCTTTTAAAAACGCTGTATACGTTCCAAATAATCTCTCTAGCATTCTTCGATAACACAAGCCGTACTTGCTGGGCTCATTATAAGAACCTATTTTCTTTATATATTTAACTTTAATAACAATTAAAAGAACTTACCTTTAAAATAAATACAACAGCAAAATAAGTAGAGTAAAACAGTGAGGTTATAAACAAACATCAACAACAAACAGCGACAAACTGACGTAATTTCCAGTAAATGTTTTTAGTAAGTACTGTAATATCTATATCTTTCTCATATTGTTACTGCATCTTTTTCTAATTTAAAAATGCGTTTCTGCGCTGCTATCTTAATCTTACTCTAGCATGCAAAAATGATTAATTGCAAATACCTTGCAGGTTAAGGAATACCGATCAAAGTACTTTTTTTAATATTTATGTAATGAAAAATTAAAAGTACAATATTACAAGTTTTAACTATTACATTATTTACCTTATTAAGTGAGCTATTCAAAAAATTTTTTTTGTTTTTTGTCGGTTATTAAAAATTAAAGTTAATTTCTACTTTAACTGCTACTTCATATTCTGCTCCTTATATGTTCCATTTGTAAAAAGCATTTATGTAAACTTGATGTTACATATGTTTGTCCAGGTTGTAAACAATTCGTTATGCTGATAATATTTTTTAAATAATTATTTTTATATAATTACTTCAGGTTATTTGGGTTAGTACGACCCGAGGGAACACTCGTGTATAGTACTTCTGAAGAAAACAGCAGAGTTAAAAAAACAATATAAAAATAAAATTTATACATTAGAAATTAGGTATTGTTTGCATTCATTAAATTTTAACTACATGCTAACAATGTTAAAAGGTCTTTAGTGTTTATTCAGTATTTTTAATTCAGCATTCTCTTACCAAAATGTTGTTTTCAAAAAACGTTTAAAACATATAATTAACTTTTATAGTATAATTAAAATTTTATTATAAATTAAAAATTCTACAATGTAACTAAGTTAAATATAAATTAAAATTAATGGTTGAATATCAGTAAATTAACGTTTATACTAAAAATCAAATAAGAGTAAAGTACAGGGCGCTTTCATTCAAGTATCATATACACAATTAGAAGTTTAAATCGCGCGTATAACTAAAAATGTAATATTGTTTTTTGAAGAATTTATTAAAAAATGTAAAATTAATTTTTTAACTATTATACACGATGCAATTTTACCATATAAACAATTTATGTATGAGTATGAGTAACGACAGATTAAAGTAAAAAGACTTAACAAAAGCACAAAATTACAAAATTTCACTGACATAAATAAAAACAACAGAACCACAAATATTTTCAGTATACTTCATTACAGCAACAAGGAAAAAAAATTGATAATATCTATATACTCAACGCAGTTTCTTCAATTTACTGCGTCTATCAAACTAATTACGTTATAAACAAATATTAACTAGTTTAAAATTTTTCACTTAGGAATTGTCATTTTTTTTCGTGATATTTCTTTTTTTTACAAATGTACTATTTAATGAATAATACAAATAAGACAAAGAAACAAATTCAAGGAGAATTACTCATTCCAATAATAAACACAAATTTTTAATCTGTTCGATATAAATATTTTACCAAATTTGATAAATCACTGGAGAAATTAAGAGGTAAATTACTGAAGTAAAAAGCAAAACTGCAGAAAAGCAAGTTAGTGCAGTTATTAAAGAAATGCATTATAGCATTTTATTAGAGATATGAAAACGGCGTCTTTAGAACTGAAGCGTTAGCTCGTAAGTTGGATAGGCAACACATTTTACTTAAAACAGTGTAACTATATACATTAAGAGAAATTCTATAAACAAATAAAAATCAGCAGCAAAAAAGAATTAGTTACACAACAATGATTATTTACTCGATGACGGAAGGAAGAAGAAAATATTTAAAATAAGAGATAAAAACGTTAAAAAATAAAAAAAAAATCTCCAACAAAACGCAAAATGGCAATAAAAAATTATTATTAGTTAAAATGGTACAAGAGCTTACAGAAGACGATAGCTTTGTAAAAATCCAACAAGAAAGTACAACGTTGAAATGCTAAAAATACAAAAACAAAATGCAAAATTAAGAACAAGAAACTAAAACATTAAGATAGAAAAAGAAGAAAGAAAAATGGATTTAACAGATATAAAGAACAACGAACTGAATAAAATCAAGCAATTGGTGAAGCAAAAGAGAAGGCTTAGGAAGAATTTGGAAAAACGTGACGCTGTCGGAAACCAAAAACTTTTTATAAAGTTCTAAAGTCTCTGCGGAAAGAAAAAACAAAAAAATAGAAAACATATTAAAACAAAAAAAAGGTTACTGGCAGAACAAAAATATTTTCTAAAGAGATCGAATAAGTACTTTGCAGAAATGCTAAAGATAGTCTAAACAACCCTAAATATAGAAGAAGAACAACAAGTAGTCAACGTAGACATTAACGAGAACTATAACATAAAAATAAAAGAAGTATTTGAAGCTGTGAGAAGCTTAAAAGAAGAAAAAACAGCGAGGCGTGACGGAATAAATAATGGGATGTTTAAGAACCTGGAAAATAAAGAATTATCAGTATTAACAAAATTGTTTAACAAAGATAAAAAAGATAAAAAACACAAAAAAATTGGGAGGTAGGGATACTGATGCCAGCATACAAAAAAAAACGGATGGTGAAAATGCTCAAACTACATGAGAAAAGATTCTTCAAAGATGATTAGAATAAATAAAGCAACATAACTAGAAGATTTTTATTGTAAATTCAAGAAAGGAAGAGATGTGCAAATGCACATATTCACGATAAAGAAAATAATAGAAAAATACAACACTTGTGGCATTCAGTGACATAAAAAGCTTTTGGCAGCATACCTAGAATTTTAGTAAGGAATAGTTTAAAACAAAAAGAAACTAATATTAAATTACAAAAAAACTTGTATATAAACACCAAAAATTATGTGAAAATTAGCAATTTACAATTGAAGGAGTTCACTACCAAACACTCTTTACGACAAAGAGGAGTACTGAGTCCAGCATTGTTTAATGTTGTTATAGACAATATAATAAGGGAAAAATTAAAATATTAAAAGTGGGATACAAGAACTTGAGGCCAGTAGAAGTTGTGTAAAGTGCATTTGCAGATAATATAATGATATACGCAAAAAATAAACAGGATCTACAATATAAGCTTGATTGATAGGCAACAGCATTAATGAATTAAAATTTAAGAATAAATATTGAAAAACAAAATTGATGGTGATAGGAAATGATAACATCAACACATCAATAACAATATACGGGAAAAACGTTGAACAAGTAAATACATTTAAATATCCAGCTGTGAAAATCCAGAAAAATAGTAAAATTGATGATGAAATAAGTAACAGGTACCAACATGTGCTAATTTTAATAATAACACAAGATACATTCAAAATCAAAATTTTACGTTTTAGTTTTACGTAAGCTAGAGAATAAACGTTGTATAGTATACAACTATATTATTTAGCAAGTAAACAAAGAAAACAATACCTTTTTGTATCCGTATCAGTCGATGGATCAGTGTTTTAAATGCTGTGATTGCGCTGTTAATGCATAAAACACTGGATTAGTTAAAATTCATTTACAATTTTGTATGATGTACCTATAATTAAATTACCTTATAAACCGTAATGATAAGTAAATAGTATAGACTGCGTTTACTTAAAGAATCATTATACAACGTACGTACAGTCTTTGACAAATGTAATGTCCATCAGACACATAGGCAACCAAAGTATCACATTCACGATCGTAACCGAAGATTTATAAATAACAAGGACGGTTGTTGCGTTGCGCTAATTTGAAAAGGTAGTTTTGTTATTTGGCAAAAGTGGTCCACAATAGTAACTCTGATAAGGTGGAACTTGTATTACTTCTTCGTGACGTAGCATAGTAGATCTATTTACAAACATTAAAAAACGGGATATTACGTGTATTAGACCAAGAATCTATTGAAGATTCAATTTAAAAATGCAGATATTAAATTGCTCAACAGGCGAAAATAATACAATAATTATATATTATAAATTACACAAGTCTATTGTATAATTAGTAAGAAAAATAGATAGCTTGTTTTTAATACCAAACAATTCCGTTTTAAACGCCAATTGTGAATTTTGTATTTTTGAGAATAGATTAAAGCCGCATTTATATTTACTTTCCTTTAAATACGGTTTCCGACAAAATAGATTCTAAACGGTTTCTACCTATTCACATTACCGTTTTGAGCTAAACAGCCTAGATTCTATATCAAACATTTAAATTAATCAAAAGGAAAAAAATGTAGTTTGATTTTGAACTAAAAAAATTTAAATTTTGTGTGTGGTAATATTATTTTGTTAAAAAACAGAAATAGCTAGGAGCGTTACCAATACTGCAACCAAAGCCACTGGTTGAACGCTAATGTATTACACCAATTTTTAATTTTGTATAGATTTTTCTAGTTTTAAAGTATTTACTTACTTGGGACACTGGTTCATGCAATTTAAACAGAATGGTCAATTCATTCAAAAGCAGATTTACATGTTATAAATTTACTTTATTATATAAAGGAATTAGATAGACACATTACCAATAATGACCAAAAACAGAAGACTTTATTCTTAATAACTCTCAACATAAAATATTATATTCTTCATCTTTCTTTGTTTACTATATTTAAAACAGTTTTATTCCTCATTTGTTTTTAATTACGTTGTACTAAAACAATTGTGACGTTAAAGCAGTCAACTTTAAGTTACATAAAGGTATGAAATTTGAACAGTGGTTTCTTCACACAGTGTAATTATTTATTACGCGAAGTTACTAACATATTTTTTTTATTTTAAAAGCAATACGTACAATTTATAGTTATGCAAGGCATTAAGATGATTAAGATATACAAATAGATGTTTGCGCATAAAAATAATTTATCACAAAAACGACAATCGACTTAAGAATAAATATGTAATCGTTTTATTAAAATACATCGCAGCAAAAAAGAGAAACATAATGTAAAGAAAAAATATTAATTTGACTAAGATGAATAAACTACGTAAAGTGAACTTACAGAAAAGATGTTTCTGCAGGAATGAAAGGTAATATGAACAATATATGCAATATAACATGTAACCATATTTAAGTTATACTAAAAATTACAACTTATTTATAAAATATACAATTCGTAATATGAAAGTTGATTGAATTCCCTATTGCACTAAATTGTAGAAATGACCTAAACTGAAGATAAGAAATAAACTGACAAATGTCCCCAACCTCTCACATAATTGGCTAATTGAAGATCGAAATATTAACATGCAGTCACTAATTTTGCCTGACAAATGCCATCCTTTGGCTTAAATATATTATGGCTAAATTGTAACAATTTAGGTAGTCAAAGATAACAGATGAAAATTACATAATTGTGGTGTATAAATATAATCAAGTTACTTTTCATATAAGAGAAGATAATTGAATGTAATGTCGATAAGCTGGTTATGAAACGTTTAAAACAAACTACAAGCGCTACAAGTTTACGTTTATCAATGATATTCCATAGATAACATTAATAGTTTATGGAAAATTGAAATAGTATGGAAATGAGATAATCAAAACATTTTAATTACAGATACATCATACCGCGATTTGATAATCAATGTGAAAGTAATTGGCACGACATGGTCGTGGTCCCGCGATTTGTAGTTAATTCATATATTTAGTTATAAAATTGATCTAAACAGAGAAATTAGCATCAAAAAAATTTACGTGTAAAGTATTAATCAGAATATGAATGTAACTCATTTATATTTTGGTTAATAAGAATTAAAAAAATTATTGTTTTATTACATATCAATTATCTATGGACATGTAATATAAATGTAAGTAACAATATAACTATCTATGCAAAGAGAAAGGCAAATTAAACAAAAAAATAATGATTAACACTCTAACATTAAAAATTAAACATAATATTAATGTGTTAATTTTTTGTTTAAGTTGAACAAGGAAAAGTAATAAAGGCTAATTTATATTTTGTGTAGTATCAATCGGATTCAATACAAGCTTGAATGCGAGCAGGCATGTATTTACCAATCTTATTATTACCAATATTATTCAGGTGTAGAGTATTCCAAGTACGCATAATATTTGCGTGAAGTTGGTCTATATTTCAAATCATGATGTTATTTTCCCATTCACGCACAGCAGCTGTCCAGAGATTTTTGATGGGGTTAAGATCTGGAGACCTGGCTGGCCACTCTATGACGTGTATCTCTGGATGTTGTTCGAACCATTCTCGAACTATTCGTTTTCGATGAATGGGAGAGTTGCCTTGAACGAAAATTATTTCGCCTTCTGGATAAATTGCCCTAACCGATGGTAACATAACATCTTCTAGTATGGACACATATTTCTCAGACGGAACCCTGAGTTTACTTGGACAAGCTCCCCCAGACATGCTTGGCTCATCCAGCTCCAATAACCTGTACTTATACGTCTAATGCGTTTTATGGGTTGGATATTTTCAAAATTGTATCTGGTACTATTCGCTCTCCACAGTGTTTTTTGGAAATCTTCCGAAGAGCAAAATGTTTTTTGGTCACTAAAAATTACAAGCTGCCAATTTCGTCTTGCGTTGGCTTGACAAAATTGTGCTCGACGTCGGGCATGTTCTTTCGTTATCAGTGGCTTTCTGGCAGGAATGCGACTGTGAATTTCAATACTGTGTAATTTCCTAACCTCAGTCCTGATATTTCCAAGTAAGCTGTAGATTATCTCTAATCATGGTAGACGTGCAAAATGGTCTTTCTGCGCAACATTGCCTTATGTTGTTCTCGTTATTATGGTTCAAAATCCGGCGTCGTCCAGTACGTTTTCTCGTTTGTAAGAGACGATTATTTTCGGCTCTCTTTTGTTCCCTTCGGATCCATCTCCAAACTTGCGTTGACTACAAAAAATAAGGGAGTCGTAAAATATAAGTGCAATTTCTCTTAATTCGATTATGACGCCAAATAAAAATCTAAATGTCGTTATTATATTTGAGGAATTTCAAAAAATTTCCTGCAATAAGCAAATGTCTCAATTTTTATCTTGAAGTATTCTATTTCAATAAATGAATTAATATTAACCAATGCATACAATCGACTCTTTGATGTAAATCATTCCCATCAAATTAACAAATTAATGTCTCATATCAATGCTATGAACGCTTAATCAGTTGAAATTGATTGCCAAAAAAGTAATAATAGTTTGCAATGCTCTGGCGTTAGTTGTATGCATTCATTATTAAAGTATTTCTTAATGAACACTAAACGATGATCGTTTTATTTCCTGAGAAAAAAACTAAGTTTATTTCTTTGATTACATAGGTTTATAGAATAAAAAAATCTTGTTTTTGTGAGCTGGACACCGCGCCAAACAAATTTGTCGTGCATATTGTTATATATTATTCAATTATTGAAAAAAGCTATTAAACAATTATTAAACATATACAACAGTACAAAAATTTCCTTCACACTTCCGCTTTTGAGAAAAAGAAATGGTTGTGATGAAATATAGTAAGCATTAAAACAAAATCAGAAATTTATAAACGATTTTCCGTCATAAAAATACGTGGATTAGCTAAAGTAAAAATTAGATTTAATCTTAAAGAACATTTTGTGTTTTATCTTCCTTTTGTTTGTAAACGTAAAGATGGTTGTTTGCATAATATTCCGTTCATTTTTTCTTTAAAAACCAACGGAAGAAATAAAGTTCTATGTGCAGGTCCAGTTTAAATAATAAATAAAGAGCGCTGAATACTGGACTAGGATTACGAAAAATTAGTTTTCTGCACCATTCAATTTATAGCGATAATCATGGCATGACTACTTGAAACACGAAATAGAAATAATTTTTTTTAAATATACAGCGTTTTTCCAGAAAAAGCTAGTGTTCTCAAAAACGGGTGATTGTTACTAAACAGCACAGCATTTTATTATTAGCTTTTTAGATATTTCAAAAATACGGATTTTATACTACAAACTTTATATGGCGACGCTTTAAGCACAAAAGCAAATGACGTTCAATGATTAAAATTTCTATTTCGTTAAATAACTACACCCCAAGAGCAAATCAACCCTCTCTGCTATTTCAGTAACTGGAACACCGATCTCCCATAGCGCAACTATTTTTCCTATGGTCTCCAAAGATACTAGCGATTTCCCAGAAGTCTAGTTTTAAGAGACTTATTTCAAAACAAAACATTTTAACAGTGACAAATAAAAGAAAGTTCAAAAAAGGTAAAAAAAAAGATATACTGATAGGCGTCAGTATGGTATGCGCTTATCTATAACTTTATTTTTAGACGTTTTCTTTCTCACTTATAACTACACGTATGCACTCATAAACCACTTTTCACATTTTAGGTAAGAAACCTTCAATCGACTCAATTGATATAGCTAAAGCTAAAGTATATTCCATAAGCATTAATCTCAGTTCGCGTCAGCACTTTGATGTTTTGTGATACAACTGATTTTTGCTCAAGATACAGCACAATAAATTTATCTAGCGGTATCAATGCAACGAATGTGTGAATTATTACAGCGTTGTAAATGATGCATTATTTTTGATAATCCATTAATTAATGTATCATTTTTTTACAGGATGAAGATTTTATTGTATTATTGCAATGTTACTTTAGAATATATTTACATAGTTTGAAAAAAAGAAAGATTTTTTATCAATTAAAAAAATAATTTTGAATGCATTCAGTAATACAATAAAAATTTACAACTACGATATTACGAATAACAACATAACTAAATTTATAGAAAAAATATTAAAATATTTTACTTTATTAAAGAATAAATAAAAAACTGATTTTTTGAATAACTAGTAAATAATAAATTTTGTGTATTGCAAAGTAAGTAAAAACAAATAAGAAATAAAATAGTTTTTTAAGTATTTTTAAACGTATTAACAACAAATTATCTCGTTTTTGGTCATTATCTATGTTATCGAAGGTGCTCCAAGCTATGTCCTTTATATAAAATTTTTATTTTTTTAGTTCAAAATCAAAGTACTTTTTTTTCTTTTGGCTTATTTAAGTGATTGATATAGAATCTAGGCTGTTCAGCTCAAAAAGGTAATATAAATAGGTAGACCATATAGAATCTATTTTGTCGGAAACCGTAATCAAATTATGCAACTATAATGCGCCTTTAATTTATTGTCACAAATTCAAAATTCACAATTGCCGCTTAAAACGAAATTGTTAAATATTAAAGACAAGATATCTATTTTTTTATTAATTATACATGTGAACATTATTTTGTAATATTGTCGCCCGTAGAGCAATTTATTATTTGCGTTTTTGAATCGAATTTAATTAGATTTTTGGTCTAATACAGGTAATATCTATTTTTTAAGCTTTGTAAATATATTTGCTATGCTACGTCACTTAGAGGTAATACAAATCCCACCTTATCAAAGTTGTTATTGTGAATCACTTTTGCCAGTTAGCAATACTACCATTGCAAATTAGCGCAACGCAACATCTAATCGTCCTTCATGCGCCTTTATTTTTAAATCTTCGTTTACTATCGTGAACCTGATGTTTTGGTTGCCTATGTGTCCGAGGGACATTACTTTTGTCAAAAGCTGTACCTATAACCATTAGTGCTATAACGATACATATTTTTGTTTATTTGTAAACCTTAACTATTACTTACATACTAACAATTTTACATTTTCTGTGTCTTAATATTATATATTAAAACATTTTAGATTCTAGTTGTAAAACTACAAAAAATTTTTCTAATGTCAAAGAGAAAACAAGTTTTTAAAGTTTTAAACCAATGAATTTTAAAAACTTTTGCAGTTATCGCAACGTCTATAAATAACCACTTTTATGTATCTAAGTTGTCCATTTCAAATTTTAATATGTGATTGTTAAACAATGATCACTTCTACTTAAAGACTTTTGTTGTAGATTACACAATTATTAAACTAATTATATGTAAATTAATAAAATATATGAGAATATATATATTATATAGACAATCTGTTTTATTTCTGCTTTAATTTTTTTTACAGATTTTACTTGTATTTTACAATATTTAATTTAATTAACAGTATGAAAATTATTGAAAACTTATTTGAATTACGCGGGTATAAAATTATCTATCAACGTTTAAATATCTACAGTCATTTACATACTTTATTCATGCATAGTAAATTTATACTATTAGATAGCTCTGCCATTCTTTTTCACTTATTTTAATTGCATCATTTATTATTATAAGGCTATAGGACTGTCAATTTATTTGTAGAAGTACAGTAGAAAGTTCTATCACTACTGAAAAGGCCTAAAAGGACGAAACGACCGTTCAGAGGTCTGCTCTGGTGGCATTTTTACATTTGCAATAACGGTTTTACCTTATAATGTTTATGCGTTGTGGTTTTAGCCCGCGGTTTATTCAAAACTTATTTGAAATACGCGGGTATAAAATCAGCTTTCAACGTTTCCATCTCTATAGCCATTTAAATATTATTATTTCTGTATAGTAAATTTATACTCTGAGATGGCTCTACCATTGTAGTTTACTCATGTAATTATAACCTTCACACCACACGTAGATTGTGAGCTGAGTAATATCTTGATAGACAATAGTCTTTATTGAATTTTATTTTTGCGTGTGTGCAAAGACTTAGAGAACCTAAAAGTGTTCTTTCTATCTACTAAAGCAGTGGGCGAAAAAGCCACCTGGTGCATTAGCAAATGAAGAATAAGTAAAAGAATATTTTTTTCAATAAAATCAAAACTTTCATACTGGTTTTTCTTCAGTGTGTGTGCAGTTATTAAAAACTGTAGAAGATCGGTAACGCACTATAGTTTAGGTTTATAAACGCAACATAAACATAAGAATTATTAAGAAGCATAAACGCTTAAATTACTTGTAGGTATTATATCTTAAATTTATTAACTACTATTTGATATGTATTTGTTCTGCTTATGCCAATTGTAAATAAACTCTTACATAAAATAGACTCAGTCACTGTACCAGTTTATGATTTTTATTCTGTTCAGAAAGAAATTAAATTTTAACATCTGTTAAATAAGGTTAACTTATGGAACTATAAGACTGTAGTTGTTAAATTCATATAAACATTAAACATATAGTGTAACTTGATTTAGTAAAATTTGTTTTATGATCACAAACTATAAAACATAAATTATAAACTTTTAAATGCACAATGAAACAAAATCAACTAATCACCATTTTGAAAAAAGTATGAGTTTAAGTTTAAGTTTGAGTTTGAGTTTGAGTTTGAGTTTGAGCTTGAGCTTGAGCTTGGGCTTGGGCTTGGGCTCGGGCTCGGGCTCGGGCTCGGGCTCGGGCTCGGGCTCGGGCTCGGGCTTGGGTTTGGGTTTGGGTTTGAGTTTCAGTTTGAGTTTCAGTTTAAGTTTAATAATAAATTACCTATTCAGAAAAGCAGTTTTATTTAAAACAAACACAAACGGTTTTGTTATTATTATACGATACTTTCAACAAATTATAATTATTGCAAAACTTTAAGACGATGTTATCTTCAAAGTTTGTTTGAACTGTTACAATAAAAGAAAAAAGCATACCTTTATTTTTATTTTATTAAAAGGAATAAGAGTACAATTTTTGAATGCAACCATGTCGCAGTTTTAACGATCAAACAATTTTTTTTCGCAAAACTTATTTGACACAATTTAATCACTTTCACAGTCGTAGTTACATTACTAAATATTTTCTTGCAATTTGGATGCGTTCTTCAACGTAATCTTTAATGTTTTTTTTTCAACCGCTGAAATTTTAAAATATTTAAAATTACTTAACCTAAATGATTCATAAACGTCGCCACACTCCCGCTATTAGTTGGATACTGCAACATAGAGATGGAGGCTACTCGCTACGCACCGGCGTAATTAACGTGTCTACTGAAAAAGAAAGCATTTTATTACGTAAAGATTGCGTAAAGATTTTACGCATTTTATGTATGGTTCGTGTCTAAATGACGAACAAATTTAGTTATTTATTTGTTTACTGAGCGTATAAAAAATAATTATAAGTACGTATTAATTATTATTATGTATAGTAGATATACATTTGGTAAGTTTATAGTTGGACTGTAATAAAGTAAAGTTATTGTGTCCATAGTTTTTCTAAATACTGCTAGAAATCAAAATCGCGTTTTCAGTTGTTTAATTACTGGTTTGTCAAGTTTATTGTTTTAAGTAGGTATTCGTATTCAGAAAATAAATATCTTTTTGACTTTTCCCGCCGACACATTTTTCGTCTTATTACCACCGATGCATAAGAAACATGTTCAATTTTACCAACAAAACCAAAAGAGGCTTGTGCAAGTACCTCGGTTTGTACAGCAAATGAAAGTGTTTGTGTTACAATTATTTAAAGGTTCTCGATTGCACCATTAGTAACAGCTGTGATTACGTTATTCATCAGTGATTGAGTTATGCTGCGATAATTTTAGAGACTCTAGTTTTAAGGATAACAGAGTTTTTAATAAAAGTAGCACATTATTAAATAGCATCAACTATAATAATCTAACTTTAAATATTACTTAATATAACTTATTGTAACTACGATATGAGCTCAGCGTATTCAGATAATAATGATAATTCTGAAACTACGTACAAAAACGACTTGAATTTTAAAGTAGTATTTATATAACTTACAATTCAGCATTATAGAAATACTGCGATCTCAACCCTGTTCATTAAAAATTCAAAAAGGTCTAAGAGCTCTTTTGAAAACGTCTACAAACATTGTGGTTCAAACAAGAAAGCGTGGCAGTTACTGTCAAAAAATTTTAAAAAGTCGATATATGTTTGAAAATAGGTATAAATGAGTTACCACTTTCATACAGTAACTTCAATCAATTATGGTCTATCTGTAAATTCCAGTTTAAGAGTTTTTTTAATTGGTGCATACCATGGGTACTCTAGTTTTACTTATCTAATTTTATCAAAAAAAATAATAATTTCATTTATAAAAGTCTTAAATTTAACAGAAATTAGTTAACTGTAATAATGCATAGCATAATTTGCGATGCACCATCAGAAAAGCGAATATTAAAATATCCGCATGTGTTTTCCAGATATACATTCTATTAAGCAAATTAATGAAAATTTTTCTAACCGCAAAGATGAAGCACATCATTTGGGTCAATCGATTTTTACTAAGATTCTTAATTTTGGAATGGCTTTACAGATTTCTTTAGAAACAAGCATTTAGTATGTATAAAAGTCGTCAAAGAAATGTTAACTATGTGGCTCGCTAGACCATTAAAATTTACTTACGCAGAAGCCAGGCGCGGCTTCAAGGGGGGGCCGGGGGGGCTATGCCCTCCCCCCGACATTGAAAAGAATACTGAAGCTTTTCTCACTTTGTATGTAATACATTCGCTTTTTTTATAGTTGTATAATTTATGATGCTTGATCGCTTGCAAGTAAAAGCTTGGTGCATGACGAAGTGTTATTCAACTTTATATTAACGCCATATTAAATACATTATTTAAAAATGTGTTCAGCACCCCCCTCCCACCGCTTTAAACTGTTGGAGCCCCCCCCCCCTCCCCCGAAATAAACTGCTGGAGCCGCGCCTGGCAGAAGCAGGTTTACTCAAAACTCGCAAGAAATTTAAGTTGTTAGCAAATAAAAAGCAACAGAATTTAGAATGTTTTTTTTGTATTTATCACCAGTTGTACTACATAGTATTCTGAATTTTACAACTTACAACCACTTTGTAACATTACATGCTGCAATCAGAATACTTTGCAATGAATCATACTTGAAAAAATATGGAAATTATGCACAACACTTTTGGAACATTTTGTAGACTTATTTAAAATTATTTATGGGGAAGTTTTAATATCTTACAATGGCCATAGTTTATGCAGCTAGTAAATTATGCAAAAAATTTAGGTCTTTTAAATTCTTTCAGTGACTTCTTTTATAAGACTTTTATGAGAACACTAAAACGTGGTTTGCGAAAACATAAAAAACCTTTACAACAATTGCATAGACCTTATTACAGATAAAAAAAATGTATAATTGTAAAATCAAGACGACAACAGCTTGAAAAAAATATGAGTACTACTTAAAGCATGAATGTGGACTGATCCTAGAAGTTACCGAGACACAATTTTGTGTATTTAAAATAGCAAGTTGGATTATATAAATCTAGTACTGTAAAATAAATAAAACAGTAGATTTTGCATATAGTACAAAGCAGAAATGTATGATAGTTAAAAAACAGCATTTATGTATTAGTCATATTTATACTAAACCATGCTCATCATCGTTGTTTGCGTGAGTTGTTGTTAGTAATTTATCTGCAAATCTTAAAATGTCGTCTGTTTCTGACATAACATCAAAATGTCTTAGAATACTTTTTTGTGAAAGCTTTTTAGACAGTAATTTTTAAAATAATATATAGTTTTTTTTATAAAATCAATTCAAGATAGAAAAGTCGCACATTAAGTTAGCTAAATTAAGTAATCGCAAGGTATATCGAAAAAGGTGTAAGTCTAATCTCGTTACTCCTACACACATACAACAGTTCTTCAAATGCACATACTTAATACAATCAAAACACACCCCGTTCAGTAACAAATTAGATAGATTACTTAATAATTTCAAAACATCGATTTTGAACTTAGAAATCGATATTACATATTGGGAATTACATAACCTCAACAAACTTATTAATGAACTAAAGGTTAAATTATATAGGGTACTTCGTCAAACAGATTTACAGATTTTGACTAAAATATTAAACAATAAACAAAAACGTGTATCGTTAAACGATAAAATTAAACTAAAAAACAAATTTGAGAATCTGTTTAAACGTCAACATTTTAATTGCAATATTACCAAACAGGGTTGCATTTACAATTTAACCGATATACAGTTACCTGATAAGGTCGCCCAATGTGTAGCGTTGTCCCCTAAATTTATGTACAACTATTATAATAATATTCCTATAATTAACCTAATTAAAGACACAGAATACATACTGGCTAGTCATGACGCTGAAGGAAAAGAAACATTAAGGGGAAAAGTTGTCAACGTGATTACCAACTTTATTAATAATAAAACAAAAAATACCTTGACACCACAAGACCGGTTTATTAAGACTTTGGTGACATCTACGAGGAAATTCAAAAAAACACACAAAGACATTTTAATTACCAAGTCTGACAAAGGAAATGCTACTGTCATAATTCACGAAAATGAATATAAAGAAAAAATATTGACTTTACTGAATGACGACAAAATCTACACCAAAATTGACATAGACCCTACTAACAAATTTCAAAATAATAATAACAAAATCAGCAAACAACTATACGATAACGGACACATTGACTTAAAGACATATAAAGGACTTACAACGTATACAAGTACACCTCCCAAGTTTTACGGTCTGATCAAAACACACAAAGATGAACTTCCTATAAGACCTATTGTATCTTGTATAGGAACCCCTACGTATGAATTTTCAAAATACATATCTAATATAATACAGAACATCTCATATTTATTTATATATAATATAAAAAACTCATACGAATTAATCGCTAAAACTAAAAACACATTAATGCCGCCTAATCATTTGCTTGTTTCGTTTGATGTGTCATCTTTGTTCACCAACATTACAAAAGAGCTCTCTGTAAAACTGTTAAAAGAATATTGGAATGAGTTAAAGAGCCACACTACATTAGAACTAGTTAATGTTGTCAATATTATTGAGTTCTTATTTGATTCTAGTTATTTTACGTACAATGACAGAATGTATGTTCAAAAATTTGGCACTGCAATGGGCAACCCAGCATCACCTATACTAGCCAGTCTTGCAATGCATGATTTGCTTAATTATGTAAAAAACAAAATGACATTTACACCGACCTTTTTGCTATGTTATGTTGACGATATCATTACATGCATTCCCGACACAGAAATTGAAAACACTTTAAATATTTTTAACAGTTACAATCAACATCTAAAATTCATGGTTGAAATTGAAAAAGAGGGTTCATTACCATTTCTAGATGTTAGACTCAGTAAGGATGTTAACACTAATATGTTAGTCACAGAATGGTATACTAAACCAATTGCCTCTAATAGAACAATTAACTTTTTATCGAGACACCCACACCATCAAAAAATTAATGTCATCAAGGCCATGAAAAATAAAATTATAAATTTGAGTAGCCCTCAATTTCACAAAGAAAACCTTAACATCTTAAATAACATATTAAGGAAGAATAACTATCCAAAAAATATATTAAACAAAATACTTTCTAATACTAACATAACTATCGTGATCCCGCCACCAACTAACCTACCTACAACTAATCTTAATACGACCCCTAACACCAATCCTACCACTAACCTTAATACTAACATCACTTACATGAAAATAATTAATGTCCCAAATTTAACAAATAGAATCATTCCGATTTTAAAAACAAATAACATCAAAATAGCAATATACAATAATAACACCATCTATAATACACTGTACAGCAAAACTAAAGACAAAACAAACACAATAGAAAAGCACGATGTAATATACAAACTAGACTGTACCAATTGCAATGTATGTTATATCGGCCAAACCAAACAAAAAGTAAAAAATCGGATTAATAACCATCGTTATGATTGTAAAACAAAAAAAGCAGACACAGCATTAGCAGTCCATCACATTAACACTGGGCATACCTTCGATTTCAACAATCCTACAATTTTAGATGTTGAAAATAATTTCAAAAAAAGGTTAGTCTCGGAAATGATATACATCAACATATATAAAAACAACATTAATTTCAATAACGACACCAACAATTTAAGTAATATTTACAATAATTTAATTTCAAAAATTGCAAGATAAGCTTTATAGTTGTATGCGATTTCATGGTCATTTTTATCTATTAGCCTTATCATATTTACAACTATTTTTGAATTTGCATTCAGTGTATATTGTTTGTTTAACTTTAATGTCCGTTGTTTTCTTTGTATATATATTTAAATTCTTTTAATCATTGACTTAATTCCATGTTAACTAGATTAAGTAAGTTATTAGACGGTATGCTTGTTGGACCAGTGGACTACCACCACTCGTAACCTTTTCTTGTAAGTTTTTTGTTGTATGCTGTATCTGTTAACAAATTCAGTTAGTTGTTATATACGTTGTGTAATGTTGTTCACTTACCGTAAATAAATTTTCAGTGGCCTGAAGAAGTGCACACTAGAGGCACGAAACGTAGCCATAAAAACAGTTTAGAGTGGTTTTTATTGCCCCTCCTAAAGAAGATAAAAAACTAGAACTAACTACAAAATCAATGAACTTATTATTAAGTCATA
This sequence comes from Aquatica leii, assembly GCA_035610365.1. Lineage (NCBI taxonomy): Eukaryota > Metazoa > Arthropoda > Insecta > Coleoptera > Lampyridae > Aquatica > Aquatica leii. The sequence continues at coordinate 110,306,367 of CM069432.1, forward strand.
TTATCGTGTAACATATGGAGATTATATTTTACTAACATATTTTACAGCGCGCAATGGTTCCAGAGTGGTGTGTTGTTACTTTTGACAATGGAGTACAATTGGTACAAAACATTGAATTTAATGCAATAAATGCTTTTGGTCAACTTTACCTTACAGTATTAAAAAGCCGTAAAAAACTATGAAAAACCTACAAGGCTTATAGGGTCTCTATACCGTTCGTAGTTCGGGATTATATTGTGAGTAAAACATAATGTATTTAAATTTTATCCGGGCAATTCGGGTCCAACGGGCCAACGCAGTGTTACAAACAACCACATTTCAGTTAATATTTAAGCTTTGACAAAATGCTCTTGTGGTTTCTATGGAAATAGTATTAATTAAGTTTATGTTTAGAGTAAACCTGATTTACTTTTCAATAAATAATTATCATAATATAAAACTTACATAACCGAGCAACCTACCAGTTGAGAGTGTTAAGGTAAGTTATGCTAAATCTGATCAAAACTATTCTTTAAGTGTCAGTAAAACAAAAGATATCTAAGAAGAAAATGAAGAGAATAACGATTTTGAAAAAAAACCGATATAGTTCCAAATTTACTACAAAGGACGCTTTAGAGTAGAACAGCAAACTATATCCAAATGAAAAAGCTATTATACCACTGGGTAGGTTTATTGAAGATTCCATTTATGCATTTCAACTTCTTATGGATGATGGAGTAGTTAACAAAATAGTATCGCATACTAATTCAGAGGGTTCAAAAGTTCTGACAAATTTCATATGAAATCTCTGTGATGCCATAGAGATCATTTTTTTGGTATATTGATAACTGCAGGACATCTTACTGTTAACGACACTATTTATGATGTTCTCTTGAATCCGGTATATAGACCGTTAATCTTTAGAGCAACTATGGAATTGAAACGTTTTAAATTCTTATTACGTTTTGTTCGTTTTGATAACAAAAAAAAACACAAACCTAAAGAAAAAAGAGCAAACTGGCTGACCTTTTCAAAGAAGATGTTTATTCAGACAATACATGCCAACGAAGCCAGACAAACATAAGATGAAAATTTGATGGCTTTGCAATTCCGAGACCTCTTATCCGTTGAATGAAACTTTTTTCAAGAGAAAAAGTGGATAATGCATTTGCTAAAGGACTAGCTAGTGATGTAGTGCAAAAACTTGTTTAGTCGTATTTTAGAACACACAGAGATGTGACATTTGATAATTATACATTATTAGCCAATTGGTTAATATGTGTTGGAACAGTAAATCAACCACTAAAAGATTTAAATCTAAAAAATATTGTACGAGATGCCACATGTGCCCCTCAAGGAATGCAAGAAACCAAATGCAATGTTGTAAAAAATGTTTGTAATCAACACTCTGTCACTACTGTTATCTGTAATAACTGCAATAAATAGTTTTTTATCATATTATAAATCTTTATGTAAGCTTAATTTGCTAAAATATTCTACCGATAACAACTCAGTACAAAGGAGTTGATAAAAAAGTTGTAACTACATAAGATGGGTTCATCGGAGCCACACTGCCCGGTTACGTTAGAAAAAAAAAAGACTTGTCCGGATAACAGTCAACTGAAGTAGTATTAGTAAAAAATTAATATATAACTGTTTTTGTTTGGTATTTTAATGTCAATAATAAAAATTTTTACTTTTTAATTGCTTATACATTACGACTGCAAGGCTCTACAACTACCGGTGTTTCAACTAAAACTGTTATCGGTTTACGATCATTTCAAAATATTACCAATCAAAAATTCAAAACTTATGCACTTAAAATTAATAATCATTTTACAATACGTATGGTAATTTTTCTCTTTTTTCAGCTTGATATGAAATTGCAATACCAAAATTAAAATTGACAAAAGAACAATCCGATTTAAGTACAGGTGATGAAAAGGCTAAAAACAGCGTAAGTAATGATAATTTACAGCAGTGACGATGAAGCATATCAAGAAGCAGATTATATACATTTGCAATTAAAACTACATATTTCTTCTTCAACCTCAAACTCAAAATAGTGTACAATGTAAGAAGACATCTAATAATAATTTAAAAAAATCAAATTAATTACGAATAATTTTAACTTTTAACTGTTGCTAATTTTAAAATCAACATTTATCGTGATCTTTTATTTATAAAGATTACTTTTATTAAGCTAAATCGGAGAATAGCTTTATTTGATGCTGGTTCAAAACAAACAATTAGTGAAAATGATAAGCAATCTAGAGCATACAATAGTATCATCAAAACTATACATTTCCGTTTCAAACCAATAAAGATTTAAACTTAAAAATAGAAGCAAAGTTACAAGCGAAACCTAAATTTAAAAGCTTTTTGGTAAGAAATAAATCAAATAGTTCTAGACAAAAGCAGTTCGTTTTTAAGTGTCATGTTCAATATACCTCTTTTGAAATTGAGTTTAGTAATTTTTTATTGTTTCATATCTGATAACCCACTTTTTTTCAAGTTAAAAGAGCAAAAAGTCTTTAACTGTTTTTCTTAGATCCGTTATTGTAGGCATAGGAAATTGCTAAACTAGTTTTTAAAAAAAATTGATATGTGATAGTTAGAGATGCGCTAATTGTAATTTTTGTAGGTTTAGTAAATACAAATTGTGTCGCATTAATAATTGACTGCGCTACGCTCGTACTAAGAACAAAAACCATAGGTATTTATTTGCAATAATACAAAAGTAGAAAAGAGTATTATTTGTCTCTCCATACTGAATTTCTAAAGACGGTCATCTTTAAAATATATGAAATTAAAGAGCCTTCAAACTCAAAAATGTTTTTTTTGTGATCTTTTTTTATGTTCATTTAAACAGATTCAGTATTTTTTTTTTCATTTTACAGAGTACGATAAAGTCTAAATGAAAATGATGAAGATGATGAAAACCTACGGTAAATGTTTCAATGGATTATAGTAGTAATCACGAGAGGTGTCTTATGATTCATACTTGAGCGAATCGAGAATTAAAATAACATAGTATACTTATTTCACTTATTTTTTGCAGTTAAAGAAAGATAGCTAATCTTTAGAAAGTCGGTAATGCTAATCTCTATAACGTAAGTTATTTATAACGCCAGCGTTTCTGTCAGTTTATTTCACCTTGAATTCAATTCTAATCTCAACTTTCAACCGCTTTTTCGTCCTTTATTTCTTCATATTACAGTTTTTTTCAAAACTATTTCTAACGTTTGTTTTACTAATTAGATAAGTGTTTCAAATTACACCAATCCATCAACATAATATTTCTAAATTTTTATCTCGTAATGTCTTTAAAGGGTAAATCTCTTAAAAGACAGACGCAGCTCATGCTGATGAACGTACTACAATATTTTGAAGTTCAACGTGATCGTAATGGACCAAATCTACCATTGACTTCTATTATACAGGTTTGTTATGGTTAATCTTTGCCATTCTTTCTTTTTTTAAATGTGTACTTTATTTAGAGAACTGCAGAAGCTTATGGAGTTACAGAAAAAACTGTAACCCGTACTAAAGCACGTATTGGTAAATGTCACCAAGCAGGCAAATCTGTACCAGATTCTCCACAAAAAACAAGAAAGCGCCAGAAAAAACAATCAACTGATGTAGACAATTACATAAAAGATAATTAAACGGAAAATATATGACATGCACGCCAAATGTAAGTAGTGGAACACTATCTTTCATATTTTCTATAACAGACTTCATTTTTCAGTATTACATGTCACTGTGAAATCTTTAGTAAAAGAATTAAAAGATGACGTTTCCTCATTCAGTGTATCAGGCTTGACGAAATTATTACATTCAATAGGTTTTGATTTTAAAAAGGATGATCCAAGAAGAGGTTTATTTGAACTGCAACATATCGCTGCGAGTAGAACAAGTTTTCTAAGAAAATACTTTAAAAACAAGGAAGACGCAACATATGATCCTGTATTCTTAGACGAAACCTGGATATTTAGTAGGGGTTTGTCAAAAAGTTCATGGCATGACAATGATATGAGAAGTTTGAGAAAAAAACCACTTGGTGAAGGAAAACGGTAAGTTTTAAAAAATTATTGTGTTCCCTGATGTCTATTATTCTTGATTTTAGTTTTATAGTATTAAGTGCTGAAAATTCGGATGGGTTTATTCCCAATGCATCATTACTATTTTCCACAAAAAATCAAGCAAAAGATTACGATGATAATATGAACGCTGAAATGTTCAAAAAATGGTTTGAACAGCAATTGTTACCTAACTTAAAGAAGCATATTCTTATAATACTAGACAACGCTTCGTATCTTTCAACATTAATAGAAAAGATACCAACGCATAGCTGGAGGAAAAGTCAAATTACAGAATTTTTAAAGAAACATAATATAAGTTATACTGAAGATATGCTAAAAATAAGAGTTATTAGAATTAGCAAAAGAACAAAACATTCCAAAAAAATTCCTAATTGATCAAATAGCAGAAGAGCAGGGTCATCAAGTATTACGTTTACCCCCGTACCATTGTCAATTTAATCCAATAGAATTAGTATGAGCAAACTGTAAAGAGTTTTACAATAAAAACATTGGCAAGAGTGGTTTCAGTGATGAAAATGTGATGGCACTGTGGGAAGAATCATTAAAAAAAATAGATGCAAACTATTGGAAAAAGTGTATTGTACATGCAGAAAAGTAAATGCATGAATGGTGGGATGTGCAGCAACAACATGATGTTGTGCAGAAACCACTTATCATAGCTGTTAATCAATCATCTACTGATGATAGTGATACAGACTTGATCCCCTAAAAAATTATTGAGGATTGAAACATTTGATTTTTCTTACTTCATTTCTGTAAAAAAAATTGTTTTGTTATAACGTTGCTAAATACAATTCAAATTAATAATAGTTATTAATTCAATATTAAAGTTGTATCTATGTAGTTGTTTAATTGATAATTATGTATATCGAAGAAATATAAAGGATCGTAATATTATGTGTTATAATTATTCATAACGATAAGCACATTTTGAGTATTAGTTAGAGGTATCATTATCTATATTTTATTTGAAGCCGAATTGTAGACTTAAACAGGGTAGGATCGCAATATATTAATTACAGATCATCCATTTGTTAGCCATGGTCATGTCTTCTGTACATTTTATCGATAAAATCGCAGATTTGTAACCTATAAAATACATGAAACTTGTGATATTTCAGTTAAATCAATTATTGTTTTTAAATGCCGCTTTAATATTATTAAGTAAAATCTGTACTGTCCCATTCATATGTTACCATATTTAAGTTATGCTTCTCATGTCCGATCATTAGTGTTTTGTTAAGTTTTAATTTTACATATCCAATTACCTACAAGACAAATCCAAATCATTATGATTACTGTTATGTACCTGTTTATTACCTCTTTATGAAACAATTTTATTTTATCTTAAACAAAATCTTAAAACTTTATTTCCAGTTTACTGAACTATTTTCGTTACATAACCTGACAGCGGTTTTCAAATATTACTGGTTTTCAAAACATTCATATTTTATTTTATCGGTATTACAGGTACCACTTTACATGCTCGTGTTGCCCACCGATGAGTCATAAGACACCTCTCGTGATTACGACTTTAATAATGTCAAACTTTAATTTGCACTTTTTAAAAATTACATGACGTAATTAAATTCTTTATTAAAATATTGTGAGTTTTGTCTTAAATAAATACCAATACTGTTTATTTTGTGTATAACATTTTATTTTAGTAATTATTTTTATAGACTTAGGTTAGATTGATTTTTCAATAGTCTTTAATATAATATGTTGCAAAGTCGCAGTTGCTATTTGCAATTTCCAAATATATTTTAGTTGGCGTATTTATTTATTCAGTGCTTTATGCAAAATTGTTGTAGATGTTTTACAGATATCAAAATATTTTTAGCATATTCACTAGAGATACTGTAGATGGATATACATGTAGAATGGATATATAATGCATGCATTTGTGTTGTATATGATGTCGTTTCAGTGTAACTATGTTACAGAGCTTCTTCAACGGTGGGGCGTATAGTCCTTAGAATTTTCTAATTTAGAATATATTGCAATTTTAAATAGTAGTTGATCAACATAATTAATCCCAAAAGGCTGTGTAGTAGATACCTCATTTTTATTAAATAAGAATGTAATTTGCTACAAGCTTCTAGTAATTTACAAACCTGCACAGCCAACTCACTGTAGGATTGAAACCATACCTGTCGGAGAGAGGGGAGGTTCAAATGACTTTATTTTAAAAGGCGCCAGATCTTTTTTTCTTTGCAGAAATAGCTCCTGCTAGATCAGCTTAGGAGGCTCGAAGCTTGTAAAAAATTGTTAAAGTTCGTAAAGCTGGAGGAAACGAAGAAAGAAACCAAATCGTTAACAACAATTGCACTTTAATTACTTTAGAATGATAAATAGATTAAAATTTAAATCAATAACAATTACGAGATAAGTTGATAGCATCACAGTGAATAAATTTAGTCCAAGTACAAATATAAGCAGGTACTAAAATATCAGAAGTATCGGCAACTTACACTACACTTAAAACAAAAGTGTAACCATCAGAACATATACAAAAAATCTTCCTAAAAAAATTATATTAATAATGATAATAACTGACAGTTGACGTAATCAGCATGCGATAGTAAGTTAATTACTTAAACTAATTGAGTAATAATAATAAGAAGCAAATCAATTCGGACGTTTCGACACGATTAGTAAATATGATTATTTATGAGTAGCACCGTAGCGACAGCGAATAAATAAAAACAAAAATTCACTTATCAAGATTCAGGTGTACCTTCAGAAAACGTTTTCCTACTGGCTTCCTGTAATCAAACTTCCTGAAAATAATTGTGTCTACCTGGTGACTCACAACTACAACAGGTAAAAAAAAACATTTAAAAGATAGTAAGAGAAACGAAACGTATCGTATGCTGTTACAATATGTCTTTTCGTCCACGATGGTATTAGGTATTAATTGCCTCCGAAGAGAAATTCAATTGTGTCTGGTACATATGCTCTTCCGTACAAAATATTATTTAATGGTCAATTGCCTCCACATAGAAATTCTGCCCTTGTATCGCAGCGTTCATAGGTCTACAGTGTCCGATTATAATTTTTCCCTTGTAGATTTCAAACTAAGACAAGAACACCTAGATTTCGAAGGTAGCACATGGCGCTAATGAAAAGACATAAAAATTACCTTTAATAAAAAAAAGAATAAAAGCCACCTACCCTACATGGATTAAATTACTTAATTAAAGATACTTTCATTACCCATCGTGTCACAACACGTAGATGTTTTAAGAAAACGATTTTTAATTCAAGCAGACATATAGGTTATATCGTGAACGATGTTAAAGTCAAAATGCCCGTATATCGTCTTCTCAATACGAAGGGACCAACGATAGATGGCGTCGTGAAATGGAAAAGTAATTTTAGAATTAACCAATATACAGGGTAGTGCATTTTTAAATTTATGCACGTAACATGTATTACAGATACCAAAATATTTTTAGCATATTCACTAGAGATACTGTAGATGGATGTAGATGTACAATGGATATATAATGCATGCATTTGTGTTGTATATGATGTCGTTTCAGTGTAACTATGTCTCCATCTGCAGAAGCCTATAATGTTACAGAGCTTCTTCAACAGTGGGGCGTATAGTCCTTAGAATTTTCTAATTTAGAATATATTATAATTTTAAATAGTACTTGATCAACATAATTAATCCCAAAAGGCTGTGTAGTAGATACATCATTTTTATGAAATAGGAAGAATTGATCTTAAGCTATGTTTACAGAAAGTAAAAATGTATATTTTTTGTATAAATTAAAAGGTTAATCTCAAATATTTCTGTAATAATAGTAAAATTTCTAGCAATATGCGTCTTAGTGTTTTGAAGAGTTACAATAAATATCTTAAACATCATTTAGTATAAGATCAATTTTACGGACGGTGTAACTATTACTGATATTTTGTTAGGAGTTTCGCCATATGTCAAAACTTGCGTTCAACTTTTTGTTACTCATACGGGTCTGATTGAAGACTGCTGAACTGACTCCCTCGCTTATTGAAGACAGCGAAACGTCGAACGCAAGTTTTGACACACACTGAAACTTGCAACAAAATATCAGTAATAATTAAAACAACAGTATATGTATGTTATTATCATTACACAGAAAGAATAACCTACTTAAATATAATGAAATTAATGCTTGCAACAATGATTTTGAACCTTAATTTTTAACCAATGTTCAAAATAATTGTTATAAGATCTTGCTAGGCATTAACTGATATGTGCTTTCATACACTGTTTAGGCAACATTTACTTATGTGCACTGAACGTAAGTAGTATTAATGATTATCTCTCTTGACAAATACCAGTGTATTAGTGTTAAATAATACGCTTTAAATACGTTTATTATTTTTAATGTATTTGAAAAAAAATATCATTTTATTACATTTTTGTGACATCTACTTATTTATTGTATTTCCTTGGATACAATTTTAATGTATTCACTATCGCCTTAAAACAAACTACATATAATAGTATATTAAAACACAAGTTACAGAATAAACGCGCTTCAATCACGAGACCGGGTTTCATACACGAGCCGCGCAGCGGCGAGTTTATGAAGCGGTCGAGTGATTGAAACGTATTCTATGACGTGTGCTTTATACCATTTTCTCTATTTCGATAGAATATTTAATATTTTTCGTATAATTTTAATTTTAAAACAACATTGGGAAACTTATATTTTATTGAATTGACAACACTTACACTTTGACATATAGAAATTTAAGTGTTAACCTAAAATCTCATACAAAATTATCTCTTTATACCTTTATAAGTAAATAACTTTGAATTAATGGGACATTTTTATTTTATCTTGGCATCAAAATTTGAATTGCAATTGTTAAGTTCCAATAATTTTGATTTCTTTTTCATGTAACGTCAACTTACGATGAAGAGATACCAACTTTGAAAAAACTAACATTACTAAAATTCGTGTAAGAAATTGCTTATTCTTACACGGATTTTAGTGTAAGAATCGCTAATTCTCATGTCGAAATAGAGAAATGTACACTTTAACAATTAGTTAATGATGTGTTCATTAACATTAGGTTCATGGCGCATAAAAATAATTGCAACAGAATGTACATTAATGATAAAATGATTTGATTTAGGGATTAGTGTAATGAGTAATGTACATTTAAATAATCGTACAGAATGTACTTCACATTAATACTGAAGTGCTTTTATTCAAGGTTACGAGTATAGTTTAATGCTGTTTTAATTAATATAAAGTTATTTTTTGTAATTAAGTAATATTTTTTTATTGGAATCGATTGATATTATTTATACTTTCAATATAAATGTAGAAAAAGTATACTTATCCGCTCTTTCATTAAAGAAAATACTAAAATTTATGTTTAATCGTTTATTAAAGATTATTAAAAATATAGAATACATTATATTCGACTTTTATGGCAATTTATTATATTTAAAAAAAAGTCTTTATATTTAACCAATTTTTTTTAGTAGATTTCATATTGTATAAAAAATTTTGGACAAATAGTACGGCAAGCTTTGTGTTTATTTTCTTTCTTATACTATATTTCGTCGTTCTTTTTGTAATTAGATAAAGTATGCATGCAGTGCCTACAACAATGCTGCATCTCGTCTATCTATTAAGACATGGAACAAATTAATAAAACAAATAAAGAAGAATAACAGCTTTAATTTATTGTACAATGTTTTTTTCAATGGAAATTTTTGGCTATATAGTGCCACACACATACAGGTGCGCGAAAACTAAAGGATGTTTTATTGTAAATTGGTATCTATATAAATACTTGTCAAGTATTTCCTTATTTTTATACATTAACTGTATTTTTACTTATTAAAAACGAACTGACAAAACATATTAGTTTAACTAACATAAAATGACTAACTTTAATTAATAACATCTGTTTCTTCTTTTACATTGAGTTTTCCCAGTACAATTGTAATGGTTTTATCCTTCACGTGTTTAATTAAAAACGTTATCATTTTTGGAATAGCTTGGTTTCATATAGTTCGGTGGCGTTTTTGTGCTATACTGCTGTTAAATGTTAACAGAAGTTACGATACGTAGCTGTGGAAGGCTAGGTGTGTTTAATGAAAACTTTGATGTTGCGTGTACGTATTTTTCATATCGTTTTATCAAGTTTTCGTTACTTAGAAAAAAACAAGCGAACAATTTTGGAAGTGTTTTTTTGACTGTTTTTGTAAAGATAATTTTGTAAAAAATCGTCGTTGAAATATGGCTTTGGTTGCTGTTTTAGTCAACGTCTCTACATTAAAAGCATTTTAAAACCGCACACAGTAATTTTATTTGTTTACGAAACAAATTGGCGACCGTGACAGGACTGTGTGTTGTTAAAGTGTTTTAGTGCTGAAAAGGTAGTGATACTTCGGTACAAGGTAAACAATTGTTAAGAATAATTGGCCGTCTTGTGAATTCGATTCCAAGAAGAGTGCTTTTGTTAACAATTATTCGACGTTAAGTGAGTAAAAATGGAAGCGTTGAAAAGAAGAAGAACGACGCATCGGGCGGCGTTTACGCGAGTGGCGAACGAAGTTCGAGAACTTTTGAATGCCGCGGTCGTTGATATTGCTGAAATCGAAGCACATTGGATGTTGCTTGTCGATAAAGAATTTAATTTAAAAAGTGTAGATACTGAAGTTTATGAACAATTGTTGAATGACAATGCGGATGAAGATGATTTAGCCGACGAAAGTAAAGCATGTGATAATTACGCAACTACATTTAACAGATTGAGGGTCCAATATAACCAGTTAAAGCGTACACAAGATGATGAAGATGTATTGTCGCGGCGGAGTCGATCGTCAGCGATTCCGCTATCGTATGAAACAAACCGTAAGTTTAAATTACCAAAATTAGAATTTCAAAAGTTTGGCGGTGAAATAAAAGATTGGTTGCCATTCTGGAGTCAGTTCAAAAAGATTCACGAAGACGAAGATATAGTTTTGGAAGACAAATTTCAGTATTTATTACAAATCATTACGCCAAAAACCAGAGCGCGTGATTTGGTAGACAGCTTTCCTCCTACTGCCGACAATTATGAAAAAGCGATCGACAGTTTAAGGGCGCGGTTTGGCAGAGAGGAAGTGTTGGTAGAATTTTACGTCAGAGAATTATTAAAGTTGGTTTTAGCAAATGTTGTTAATGGCAAGAGTTTATCAGTTTCAGCTCTGTATGACAAAATCGAGTCGCAGCTACGTGCGCTAGAAACATTAGGCGTGACCACGCAAACCTATGCTGCAATGTTATATCCGTTAGTAGAATCGTGTCTACCAGAAGAAATATTACGTGTTTGGCAGAGGTCTTCAGATTTTAATTATTTAACTGATTCTTCGATGAAGGGCAAACTTTCCAGATTAATGAATTTCCTGAAAGTAGAGGTGGAAGGAGAAGAACGGATTTCGTTGGCAATGGAAGGGTTTGGCCTGAAGAGTTCGGAAAGTAAGGCAAAACCAAAGGTTAAAAGTGACATTAAGCCTACAGCGTTGGGTTTGATAAATTTAACAAACAAATGTGTTTTTTGTGACGGACCACATAATAAAGATCTTTGTTTTAGAGCACGTGAGTTATCCTTAAAGGAAAAGCAGGATATTTTAAAGCAAAAGAAGGGATGTTTTCGCTGCGCGACGGTCGGTCATCAAAGTAAAAGGTGTTGCGAACGTGTAAGATGCGTCATTTGCAATGGACAACACGCTGTTATTTTGTGTAGCAAATTAGCTGACTTTCAGAAAATAAATATTAATGGTCAGCCTGTGAATGAAGAAGTGCACAAAGACAAAACATTAGCGAATTTTACGGAAAAGGATCATCCATCTTTAAATCAGTGTCTGGAGAAGGGATTGAACCTTATTGAACTCATTCCGTCAATTATGTTGAAATTTAGAATGGAGAAGCTAGGTGTCATTTCGGACATTCGCAAGGCGTTTTTGCAGATGGATTAAGTCAAGCCGATAGGGACTGTTTGCGATTTTGTGGCAAACTGAAGATGGTAAAGAACTTATATTTCGACACAAAAGGGTAGTATTCGGGGTTAATTGTAGTCCTTTTTTGCTTGGAGCTACAATCAACCATCATTTAGAATGTTGTGCGCGTGGACTTGGTTCGATTTCGTTTGATTGTTCCGAGAACACTATTTATAAGTTGCGTGAAAGTTTTTATGTAGACAATTGTGTAACCAGTGTGTCGGGTGTAACTGAACTTGCCAAATTTATTCGCGAGATGACGCAAGTGATGGCGTTGGCCAAATTTGACTTAAGGGGCTGGGAGTTTTCGGGTGAGTCTAAAGTTTTGGGGTCAACAATGGTGCTGGGCATGTGTTGGGACAAGAAAAGTGATAAAATGTCTGTTTCGGGGGAGAGTAAGATTGAAGTTAATGATCAAATCGTCACAAAGAGGGTTATACTTTCAACGGCTCAACGCATTTTTGATCCACTTGGATTTACATGTCCCGCCACAATAAATCCGAAACTACTCCTGCAGAAGTTATGGAAAGATGGATTAGGCTGGGACGACGAGGTAGATGATATAAGCAGAGAATCATTTGTTAAATGGCAAACTGAACTACCGACACTTTTCCGTATTGAAATCCCGAGATGGATAATGGGTGGTACAGGTGAAGCTAATGATGTTAGTTTGCACGCTTTTTGCGATGCCAGCAAAGACGCTTATGCGTGCGTTATTTATTTACGAGTAGAAATGATGGACAACATCCACGTTAACTTGATTCAAGCGAAATCTCGTATAGCGCCTTTGAAGAAGTTGTCGATTCCTAGGCTAGAACTTTTAGCAGCAACAATCGCCGCAAGGTTGTATCATTCGCTTCGATGTGGATTTCCCGAGAATTGGAAAATATATTTTTGGAGTGACTCCTCTACGGTTTTAACCTGGATTAGAAATGAAGAAGAATGGGCTACCTTTGTTTGGAATAGAGTTCATGAGATTCGAAAGTTGACATTGATAGAAGATTGGAGGTATGTCCCTGGTGTGATGAATCCCGCCGATCTACCATCTCGCAGGTGTTCACCGAATTATCTTTCCAAGTCGAAATGGTGGGAGGGACCCAATTGGCTATATGCTAGTGAAACGGAATGGCCTAAACAAAGTTTTGTACTAGATCAAGAAGATGAAGTTTTAGTTAATCAAGAACGAAAAAAAAAATTAGTTTCGGCTATGATGTGCCAAGATGTCGAAATTTGGTATGGACGTTACTTCTCCAAATATGAGAAAATTGTACGAATGATAGCTTGGATGCTTCCTTTTGTTCATAACTGCAGAAATTCGATAAATAAAATTCGAGGCGAATTATCTACAAATGCGTTAAATAATGGTGAGATGATTTTGATAAAACTAATTCAAAAAGAATCTTTTTCTAGAAAAGATGACAAGAAACTGGTGTCTCTAAACTAAACTTGAAGTTGAAAATGGGGTAATTAGAGTTTGCAGTAAAATTTCTAACCAAGAAGATACATTTACTTTTCGTTTACTGTCTGTGTTAGTTAGTAAACATTATGTAGTGTATCGATTGATATAAGATTTACATGTTTCTTCTTGTCGTATTGTGAATGCAAGGGTTGCTAGCATTGTTACGAGAAAAATATTGGGTGATTGGACGAAGACCAGCTATGCATTCGGTTGTGAAGCAATGTCGCAGATATGGTGCCAAGAAGATAGAAATGATTCTTCTTTCTTTGCCCAATGATTGTGTGAGAGATGCAGCTACACTCCAAATTACGGATATACATTTGGCTGGCCTATTGTTTTGTGAAGTGGTAAGAAAGCATGGATTTCTTTATTTATAAGTGCAGTGTCCATTTGGATGTAGTGTCGTCGATGTCCACTGCAAAGTTTTTGAATGCTTTTAGGCGTTTTGTAGCAAGAAGAGGAAGCCTCCTGTTATTTATACCGACAATGGGACTAACTTTGTAAGAGCAGAAAACGCTTTTGCTAAGCTTGATTGGAAAGCAATTAAGCGTCACTGCTCATCTCGCCGAATTGTGTAGAAATTCAATCTTCCTTCGACTCCCTGGTGGAGAGGATGGTGGGAGCGACTGATTGGTTTGGTCAAACAGTTATTGAGAAAGGTGTTGGGTCGTGCGTTTTTTAAGGTTGGACAAATTGTACACGATCTTATGTGACTGTGAGCGGTTATTAACTCAAGATCATTAACGCTTATGTCGGGTAACCAAGCAATACCGTTAACGCCAGAAATGTTTTTACGAGAATTAAAAGAGTTTGACGTGCCGGAGTGTGATGTTATTGACGTTACATCGATGAAAAGGCGTCTTACATATTTGCAATCGTTGCGAAATGTATTACGAAAACGGTTTCGAGTCGAGTATTTAGGGCAATTGAGACAATTTTATAAGTAGAAATGTCCTCAAAGTTTTATAATAGGCGACATTGTGTTAATTGGTAATGATACCTCGAAACGCTTAGATTGGCCATTAGGGCGTATAATCGAAGTGCTTCCTGGTAGAGACAATGTAATTCGGTTAGTACGTGTGCAAACTGATAAAGGTCAATTGCTAAGACCAATACAGCGAGTTTATCCCTTAGAATGTGTGGAACCACCTAAGGAATCGACAGACGATGAAGTGGAAGAAATGGTTCATGATTCTGTGCAGCAGGAGAATACTGTTAGTGCGCCAGTTGTTGACGATAAAGTTTGCGATGTGCGCGTTAAAGCGGCGCGTGGTGGACAGGTAGTTAAGCTTTCTCGGAGATACTTAGACTGAATTGTTGGTTTGTTTAGTAATGCTTATTATTGGGTAGTTATGAATCTCTTTTAATGTGTTTGATGTCAGTTTACAGTTTTGTTTTTTAGATATAACTTTTAATTTTAGTGAGACGCTTAATTGATGTGTTCACGTCTCAAGTGGGCGAATGCTAAATGTAAACAGAAGTTACGATACGTAGCTGTGGAAGGCTAGGTGTGTTTAATGAAAACTTTGATGTTGCGTGTACGTATTTTTCATATCGTTTTATCAAGTTTTCGTTACTTAGAAAAAAACAAGCGAACAATTTTGGAAGTGTTTTTTTGACTGTTTTTGTAAAGATAATTTTGTAAAAAATCGTCGTTGAAATATGGCTTTGGTTGCTGTTTTAGTCAACGTCTCTACATTAAAAGCATTTTAAAACCGCACACAGTAATTTTATTTGTTTACGAAACAACTGCAAAATTAAAATCTATGTGCAAGAATAGAAAATCTTATTTTGTGTTTCAATTACCAGTGAAGTTATTTAAACTATAGTTTTTTAGTAATAGTTCAATTTCACTCACTATTCTATGCCAAAAGGGACGTTTGTAATGTGACCAAGTTATATTTAATTTTTTTTTTGTATTTTGACTTGAAGGTTTTTAGTTTTTATAAGTAATAAACAAGATTTATAAATTAACCTTTGATTTTTTGATATTTTTTACACTGTTAAACGTACTACATAGCTAAAATAACCATTGTATAAATTTGAGAAAATCAAGTATTTTTATTAATTTATTTAAAAAAAATAGATTAAACAAAAAGATAATCAAAAAAGTAAGAAAAAATGTTTTGAAAAAATTTTTGAACACGCATACATTACACATCAAACAATTAAGTTTTTTTTTCAATATAAAATTTTTGCGGTTTGCAGTAAAATTTATGTTTACGATTTTACAATACACGAAAATTGTGAAGAAATTGTGATTCCAACGCAAACATATTACTTTTAAAAAGTCAATTGTATTTTAGTTTTTTTTTCCACAAAATTATCATAATACATAATAACAAAAACTTAAATTCACTATTAAAAAGGTTTCTAAATAATAACATTTGCAAGGAAATGTTATTATCAAAGAAAGTAGTATCTTTAAAATTTAAGTTAGTTTACGTAATCCAGCATTTTTAACTATTATGTTCATTTAGACATACGTAACAATTTATTTATTAATATCATAAAGGTTAATAAAGCTAAGTGAACAAACGTTCAATGGATAAAATTGATGTTATTACATAAACGTGATATGGATTTTAATGAGTTCAAACAATATAAGATGCATTAAAGAACAGTCTTTTGTAAAACTTTATAATCGGTTATAAATTTGTATTTTATAAAATAATTGAATATAGATCTATAGGTATATATGTATACACAATAGATGTCATCATAATAAAGGTGTTTTTAACATAGTGGAAATCTCCAACATTAAATATTTGAGAACTCAGAAGGTGGCAGTACATGATGCGGGCGGAAAATAAAATTGACGAAAATTGCTGTTAAAGATGTATATAATTTATACTATATTAACTTCTATTTATTCTAAGTGATATAACGTGCAAACATTTTTCAGTTCTAAAATATCAACTGTAAATACAATATGTTGCTTTTAAATAGTTTTTTTGTTATTTTCATACTGGTAAGCTATAAAATTCTCTGTTAACGATAATACCCGCTTGTAATAGTTACAGGTACAAAGCTTTAATGCAGACAATATTTGTCAAGAAAAATTAAATAAAGCAAAAAATTTAATGGTGGAAATATTAAAGTCTCCTCCACCAGCATCGGAAAATAAAGCCGAACATGAAGTTATTATGGGATGTTTATGGAAAAACCGGGGACTATTAGATGAAAGTGGAGAATTAATTGAAGATAATTTTATACATGCGCTTGTGAAAGAACTTCGACAGATATATCCTACAGAGTTAGCTGAAGAAAAAGCGAACGAAGCACTTGAATATTGTAAAAAAGCTAGAGGAGGTACAATAGGAGAAACTAGTGTGGAGTTGATCAAATGTTTAGGAATCTGGAAAAATCAAGCTTTTATTCAGGGTGAACGTGCAGAGGAATAAACTTAATATATTTGCAAGTAAAAACAAATGTATTAAAATAAAATTTTAGAAAATGTTACACTGTTATATTTAGCTTACTTTTGAATAACGTGTAAAATGTATTAAAGAAGTATTTATATTTAGTTAAGTTTGCTATTGCCTTAAATAAAACAAACAATACTATTTTTTCAAATTTAATCATTGTAATATAATAAAAAAAATTATACAAAGTTTTAAAGAACTCTTTGGCTTTGTGGAGTATTTTATTTTTAAGTATATCCAAGCTACTGCTCAGATAGTTGAAATTAACGTAAGTTTTATTTTTTAATACATTTCAATCAAATATAAATCATTTTGGTTATGTATCTCTAATGCAATCTGTTATAGCAATAAAACATATTTCAATAAAATAAATTTTATTTACTCTTGTTTCAATTTGTTATACTAAAATCAATCAAAGCCATACACATAAGTATAGTGATATAATTGATTGAACGGTTTATAAAAATGTTTGTTGTCTTGGCAATTTTTTTGTTAACAGTTACATTGTTTTTTGTTGTTCTATGATTTAAACAAATATTTGTTATCAGCAATGCTTTCAACCAAAAATCTTCTAACCAGTTATAATAGACCCTACAACTACTAAACTGAGAAATTTACTTACTGCTAAGATTCATTTTTAAATTGTAATTTATTATTAATTTATAAGTTATATTATAAACACTTGATTTACTTTTACAGCTCTTCAATTAGGAGGGGCATCAAAAACACGTTAAGTACATAAGAACCGGCTACGTTTCGCGCGGCTGCATTCGCACTTGTTCAGACCTCTATTTATTAAATAAAACAGTTATTTACATTTGTTTAATTAATAGAGACCTGAAGAAGTGATCACTTAAGACACATAAACTGTTCTTGATGCCGCTTCTGATTAAAGAGCTGTAAAAGTAATTCAAATGTTTAAATTAATCTAAAGAAGAAGAAAAAAGAACAACTTACCGTAAGTTATATTATCTTAAACGTACACGGAGAGAAAAGTTTACTGTAATAAAGCAAAAACAGCTATATTTCATGCAAATACGCTGTTGGTTTTGAGTCAAGCCGATGCGATGTATGTACGCTTAAATAAAGGTTTCATTTTATTACAACAAATATTTTGAAAAAGAATTGTATGATTTTATAATATATCAATTTAAGAAAACATCGTTTTCTTTTATCATTCAAAACTTGCTGAATGTGATCGTAGAGAAGAACCATAGTTATGACAAGTACTGCTTTTTCTTATCTCTGTTGATTGTTGCGTTTTATCATAAATAGGTTTAATCGTAATAACACTTCGTATTAATTTAAGCACGCAGTGTCATCATAATGTTTGCTTTTGTGCAGCTTCAGGGTATGAATGATTTCAGTAAATATACACATGGTTTAAATATATTTATTTACTAAATTCAAAATAAATGTGTTATATTTTATAATCACTACAGTTTATGATTTAATCCTAGATTACATTAAAATTTATAATTATTGGTAATGTTACCGATCCAAATAATACTGTCCTTGACACCAATATGTACACGCATCAGCATTAATAGTATGTTACACTTAGAATATTAGTCAAATCTACACCATCCGAGTTAAAAAATCTTCTTGTAACTTTTGGAAAGTTATTTTTTTCTGTCAAAGGGTTCTCCAACTACTAAACTTTACAATCAACCCAAATTCACCTTCCTTAAATATGTCCAAATCATTTTTCGTTAGGCACACAAGTGATGTAACATCAATTTCTTGTTCTAAAAGAAAAGCAAATGCACGATAACTTTATTTCATTGCAAAAAACTAAGTCATACATGCCAAAAAAATGTGCAAGCTTTGCGACATAATTCTAACATATAACGACAGTGAACAATATTCAAAATCAGAGTCAATACTTACTTGTATGTTTCTGATAGTTTCCAATCATTCACTAATTGATGTAGTAAGTTATAGATTATATGCTGCAAACAACTTGTTATAAAATGATGGATCCATGTCGTATAGTACCAAACAAAAAACTGTCGGAGTCACGGTACACGTTAATTTATCTTTGCCACAGCTTTAGCAAAAGGTTTAGCACATATTGCAAACCTTAACGTAAATTAAATTGCTGATACCTTATTTTAGACCAGCGTGGAACAAATAATGATAACATAAATGATTACTTCAAATGCCTACTTGTGGTTTCGTAGTAATTTATTACGTACTTTAATCGCTGATATGATTTCTTATAATAATTAGTTGAATTTGATCAATTTGTAGTCTTAATTTTAACAAAAACTTTTTACTTGCATAATTATAATTATGAATGATTTAATAAAAACATGTTTGGATTGCAATAAGAAATTTAATTTAAGTTTTAGAACATGTAGGTTTAAGTTTATTTGAATGTGAATCAATTTTAGAAAAAAAGCAAATGCTTTAAATATGAAATTGTAATGATTAAATTCAGCATAATGTTTCTTTCCGTGTACTTACTATTGAAAATCTTTATCAAGGAGCGTGGATACATAAAAGGTGTCTGACGTGAGTGCGTACGTTCAGGTTTCAACCGTAACTAATTACACTAGTCTGCAAAAAAATATTTTTTATCGAGCCCTGACACTATTCCGGGTGATTCTTATGTAAAATGACGTCCTGAATCCAAATATGTCTTCCGTTTTCTTCCATCACCCCCCATTTTCGAGGGAGCCCCAAATCGCTAATTTTACCACTTTTCGATAAATTAATTATAATTTATTTATCTAACGATACTTACAATTATAATAATTATTATAATAATAAATATATGGACATGAATTTAATTTAAATGGGGAAAAGAACTAATTTAGCTATAAATAGTAATAAATAAAAAGATATTCATCGTTACTTGGTGCTTGCTTTTGTTTTATACTCTGAGGTACAGCTCTCTCGTTTCAAAAACCAGCAGTACTCCGCCAACATGGTTGCATTCCACGTCTCTGAAAATCTCTTCTCCAGCTTAGCGATGTCTTGATGGAACCGTTCTCCGTGTTCATCCGAGACTGCCCCTAAATTTTCAGGGAAAAAGTCCAGATGCGAGTGAAGGAAATAAACTTTAAAAGACATGTTACATCCTATGTCCTTGTACGCTAAAAGCAGTTCCTTGACGTTAGCGACATAATCTTCACTTTTGTGGTTACCCAGGAAGTTCTTACAAACGTTTTGAAATGCAAGCCAAGCTCGTTTTTTTTTTCGATTTAGGTGTTCAATAAACGTCGAATCTTGGAAGAGTTGTCTAATCTGGGGACGAACAAAAGCGCCTTCTTTGATTTTAGCTTCGCTAAGACGAGGAAATTTAGTTTTCAAAAATTGAAATGCGCCACCTGTCTTGTCCACTGGTTTCACAAACTGCTTGATCAATCCAAGTTTGATGTGTAAAGGTGGTAAGTAAATATTTTTTTTCGGAACCAAAGGATTGTGGGCGACATTTATCTGACCAAGAATAAGATTTTCTCGCAGAGGCCAGTCCCGTACGACGTAATGTTTATCTCGGGCTCGGTTATCCCATTCACAAAAGAAGCAGCAATATTTTGCGAATCCTGATTGCAGGCCTGTGAGCAGAGCAATAACTTTTAAGTCAGCACAAAGTTTCCACTTATAATCATGATAACTAATTTTATCAAGGATTCTGAAGATGTTTTCGTACGTTTCCTTCATATCAACAGAGTATGCAACTGGAACTGATGGGAAGTCATTCCCATTTGCCAACAGGACAACTTTTAAGCTTGTTTTTGATGAGTCTATAAACAGTATCCATTTGTCTGGTTCACATGGCATCTGTAGCTCTGTCATCAATAAATTTGCATTAGGGCAGAACATTAAACCTTTATCTTCTGAGAAAAGACATTTCAGGGTTGCTTGTCTGGTCCTGTAAGAAGATATTTTTACTCCCTTTTCTAAGAGATTCCACTGTTGAAGTCGCGATCCTAGGAGCTGAGATTTAGTTTTGGGTAACTGCAAATCCCTAACAAGATCATTTAATTCCGATTGAGTGAGGAGGTGAGGTTGCCGAGAAACTAAATCTGCGGAATACTCTTCATCGTCATTGAACGAATCATTCGAAGCCCCAGGTTGTGGCTCAGAGTCTTTTAAATCAATTTCCGGCTCTAGAGTATAAGTGTTTCGGGGCTCTGGGATTGGCAAAGTATCGTTATGAGGAACAGGTCTTAGAGCTGACGGAATATTGGGATACTGAATTGTATGCTTACTTTTGCTCGAAAACCCGACAGTGGAAGTCATACAAAAGTAACAATCTGTAAGATGACAGCGAGGTTCGCGCCAAACCATGGGCACAGCAAATGGCATTGATTTACTGGTACCTTTGAGCCATTTGGTCAAACTACTGTAACAAGTCGTACAGCAAACTGATGGAGCCCAAGTCTTGTTCTGGTCGCCAACTTGACAATCAAAGTACAATTTATAAGCTGTTTTAACAAGCGGAGAAAGGGGTTTTCGTTGCGCTTTTAAAGTTAATTCCCCGCAGACATAGCAGAAGCTATCGGGATGATTTTTACACTCGCGTGGCATAATTAAACAGTAATTCAACGCGCGACATTAACCACAAATCACACTTAGTCACTTGAAAAAATCCGGAGTAAAAATAGTTTCACTGTTTTACACAAATGAACAAAAATGAACACAAAATCCAGCACGTTTAAAACGTCGACAAGTAAACTCTGCAACAGCTATAGATGTACTGATCGAAGCAGTTAAGCAAACAATGTAATATACTATAATGAGAAGAGTAATGCAAGTTCAAGCCTGTCGAAAATTCCTGTTCAAACCTGCATGTGGTATTGAGATCGCCAGCGTCGTGCAGTGAATCTTCCCAACTGTTTATTGATATTTTTCTACTGTTCTTATATATTTGTATTTTATTGTTGTTTCTATATACATTTTAAAGCAAAACTTTTGCCATATACTTTGACATAAATTTTATTACCTGCTTTGGGATGTTTAACGGCTATAAGTTAAAATTCTAAAAAAAAA
The DNA here is from genome assembly GCA_035610365.1 of Aquatica leii. NCBI lineage: Eukaryota > Metazoa > Arthropoda > Insecta > Coleoptera > Lampyridae > Aquatica > Aquatica leii. Next base: position 110,328,339 of record CM069432.1, read on the forward strand.
TGCAACAAATAAAATAAAAATGGGCCCCCCCAAAATAGGTAGGTGATGGGTAAAAACGGAGCTCATTTTTAGATTCAAGAGGTCAGTTTACATAAGGATCCTCAAGAATGGTATCAGGGCCGATTTTCATGCAGACCAGTGATTATTTAAGCATAATCAAAACAATTTCAAATGTTAGTCTTTAATATTTATAATAATATTAGTGTAATGTAATAATGTAGTGTAATGTAATTATGTTAATACAATTATTGCAATTGGGGATAATTTTGGTAAAACTTGATTGACAAATTTATCGCTTTCTTCTTCGCTTTTGAACAACGGGAAGTCCTTAGCCGAAACAATACCGGCTACTAAAAATAAGTAAACGGGTAACACACCTCCGGCTAGTATTTTTTGAAAGTAGGTAAGAGCTATCTAAGAAAAAAAAAACAAACGACTACTGCTTGTGCTGTGCTTTACTATTAAGAAGAAACAAAGAAATTTGGCGCCAGCTGCCTTCAATGACAGCACTTAAAATATGTAAATTTTTTGAACAATGGGAAACCTCTAATACTTTGGCTACTAACATCTAGACGCGTGGCGTTCTCAAAGATTAGAAAGCTTTCTTTACAATAATTATTTGGTTACGCCATGGTATAATAAAAGAAATAATTAAATAACTCACAACTAAATAAGCAGTAGATTTGCTTGTTTTTCTTACAGATGTTATCATGTAGGTGCGGTCTCGCTGATAAAGAATTAAATACTAATTTTCGTTCACCTTATTGGTTACCATTGGTATCTGAATACCGCTTCGGCAGGTCACCATAATTATCGAGGTTGTTTTTTTTTAAATAAGCCAAATTTCGGTCCGGTACTAATTGCCGTTTTAAGTGCGGCGTTTTTATTAAATCAAATTTTAATAAGTACAGCAATTAATTTTCAACGCTTTACCATAAAATTTGGCACAAATATATAATAATTTATAATACGTTGATTCTTAGCAAGGCAAAGATAGCAAGTGTCCGCGAATCTGCCTGTTCGGAACGATATACCACGACGGTACAATCTTGACCTCTAACCTGTGCATTGAAATATATAAGCTTACTTTTAAAATTAAAACTAAAATTTCGGAAAAATTTAATCAAATTAATAACATTACACTTGAATTGTTACAAAGTTTGTTTTTAAAATTCTTTCAAACCATTAACTTTACTATCTTCTGTGAGTGTGATCTAGACTAAAAAAACAAAATTAAAATGTTAATATGCTGATCGTTGCCAAACCACTCAATCAAAAAAGTATCAAACCACGTACCTATTTATATACTTTAGTTTGTTTGGGTGGCAGAACGCGATTTAGTTTAATAAAAAAAAAAAGAAAAAACCATCCAAGAAACTAACGATCTCTTTTTTATTATGAACTTTATATGTAAAATTACAATATAATTTAATTACTGTCAACTTTATCTAGCAATAGTTTATTATTTTGATTATTTATTAGACATTTTTCCGCAAGTTATTTTATTTGGTTCACACGTAAGAGTTAGCGTTAGAGTCATGGTCCCCGTGTTTGGGCCTTTTATATAATGACCCGTTAAACTTGACACCATGATTGAATTTAATTTAATTGTCTTGAATTTGTTGATAACAGTTTTTTTCTGGTGGCTGACAAACTATTAATATTTTATTTTCTGTTCTTATTAAATAGTTATAATCAGTTAACATCTAATTTTGTTTTTTGAACTTAGTAAGTTTTACCTATTTGATAGCATGATCCATAAACAATCGAACTTTTAGGGAAAAACTATGGATCTGACGTTGATTAGTTAATTAAATCAAGAATCGTAGGAAAAACTTGAACATTTGGCAACATAACAGGAAAGTCAACATGCTCATTTCAACTAAAATATTTTGAAAGTTTGGTACTTTTAGTTATATAGGAAGAGAACTATAACTTTTGTATATTAAATAAAACTAACTGTATATTATTGCACATTTTAATTTTATTTAACCCCAACCGTTTTCAGTAAAAAATGACAGTTGCACGCCATAACAAAGTTATCGATACTCTCCAAACGGCAACTTATTTTGCAATAAAATTTTGCAATACTGTAAACAAAACTTTGTTTTAATTACGTAAACACGCACTATAACGTTTTTTTGTACAACGTGCTTTGAAAAAAAATTACCGAAACTGTCACACTCGAAAATTGTAAAAATTAAATTTTTTTAATTAGAAACCCATATTTTTAACATTGAACTTTTGTTTAACACCAGAAATAACTATTATTTACATACGTACTTTATTTTATGAAAAGATTTGAAGTCGCAACAGAAGTTAACCCGTAACCGACGAGGTCTTACTTTTGTGACGTAAACGTCAACGGGGAGTCTCACAGACACCTAAGCAGCTATTTTAAAAAGGTTTATTTTTGTTTAAATAAAAACAAACTATATGTATTTCATTAACGACTAGATTGTAGAAAGTTCTTCACTAGGAGGGGCAAATTAAACTACTTAAGATTTTATTATGGTGACGTTTCGTGCAACCAGGCGTGCACTTCTTCAGGCCACTGAAATATAGGTACAAACCACGTAGAAACTTACACTAAAAGGTTTGAGTGGAATAGTCCTTAACTCCAAACGACATGAAACTATTACACAATATAAATTAAAGTTAACATGAATAATTGTTAAAACATTTCTAAAAAGTCAAATAAATTAAAATAGTTGTAAATGAACAATTAACTGTGAATGACAAACAATTGACACGACATGTATAATCAAAAATTCTATTTCTAATGTCAAGGTAACCAAAGAAGATAAGAAAGAAAAATACCGCGAATTTAATAGACCTAACTTAAGCTAATAAGTAATCTTAGATATTAAATTGTTGTAAACATTACTTAAATTGTTAGTGTCTGTATTGAAGTTAATGTTGTTTTTGTAAACGTTGATGAATATCATCTTTGAAACTAATCGCTTTTTATAGTTACAATCTCTGTCTAAAATTTTGGGATTGTTGAAGTCAAAATTATGTTCCGTATTGATATGATGTAACGCTAACGCAGTTTTGCCCTTTTTATTATTACAATCATACATGTGATTATTGATCCGATTTTTTATTTTCTGTTTCGTTTGTCCTATGTAACACGCTTGGCATCCCATACAATCTAGCTTGTACACTACATCATGTTTTTCAGTTATATTAGTTTTATGTTTAGTTCTACTGTACAGCATGTTATAAATAGTATTAGTGTTATTTTAATATGATTGGTTTTTATAATCGGAATTATTCTTTTTGTTAGATTTGGAACATTTATTATTTTCGTGTAGATAACGTTAGTGTAAGGGTTAGTATTAGGCTTAGTAATGAATGGGATTATTGGTGGTGAAGGATTATTATTATTAGTTGTGTTAGTGTGTATGAGTATTCTGTTTATTATGTTATTAAGGTAGTTGCTTTTCCTTAATCCTTAACTGCTTAAAGAACATATTAATTTCATATTAAAAGAAGATGTAACTACAGTATTTGTATATACATTTCATTTATACATATTTATGTAGTTACTACAGAAAGAAGAAAATTATCTTAATGACACAAGATTTTGTAGAATGGAGTCACTTAAAGAAACTGAAATATAGATATAAGAATATTTTTTATTTTATAAAAAAGGCACAAAGTTGCAACAAAAATTCACATTTGTTCATTTACAGCAAGGCATGGGCTATCTTTTAAAAAAAATGAACATATATTTAAATGTAGCACTGTTTTTCGGGTGTTGCCGCGTCACAAAACTTTCTCTCAACGTTTCGCTGATCATGCTATCAGCTTCTTCAGAAGATTTCTAAAGACTAATGTTATCGTCTTGCCCTCCTCGTTATATGCTGCGCTTCGCTGATCCGTGTCCGTTTTGGTCTGTTGCTTTACGTTCATAGACGTCTGGCGACTTCTTGCATGTTCTTCACGCAGCGTAGACCTCCATGTATTGCTTAATCTGTATCCATCCTCACGGTTAAAGTTGTTAGGATTTTTCATTATTTCCAGTGGTTTGAGTATTATTCGATGGTGATAGTGTCTGCTTCGTGCTAATACCTTTACGTTCCCGTAATTAATCCAGTGATCTCCATTCTCATGTAGATGTTCCGCTACTGCAGATTTGTCCGTGCGTTTGAGTTGAGCGTCTCGTTAATGTTCTTTAACCTGCAATGAATGCTCCTCCCTGTTTGACCGATGTAACTCTTGCCGCACATACACTCTAATTTGTATATACCTTTGGTGTGTAGTCTTGGGAGTTGATCTTTATTAGGAGGTATGAGCTGATCTATTTTCTTCACTGTGTTATAACGTGTAGTGATGTTCTTCTTTTCTAGAACCCTCTTTAGTCTGTCAGTGACTGGCAAATTAGGGTAAGCAAGCATATGTTTCTGACAATGTCTCCGCAGCAACCTCAGCTTGCTTCTCCTTCTTTTTATGTGGTCTTATTAATTTTTTGTTGTAGCCATTTTTTATAAGAGCGTTCCTTATGTGTTTGGTTGCCTTCGGCTTGTGTTCTTCGTCGCTAATCTTCTCCGCTCTTCTTAGAAGTGTGTTGATGAGGTATCTCTTTTGTTGTGAATGGTGATAAGAAGATGCGTGTAGATACCGGTCTGTATGTGTTTCCTTGCGGTATACGCTATTACTTAGCCTGTTGTTGTTCGTGCGTGTTACCAAAACGTCTAGAAAGAGCAGCGTTTTGTTCTTTTCGATCTCCATGGTGAATTTGATACTGTTGTGGTGTCCATTGATATGTTGAAGAAAACTTTGTAATTCTTCCCGTCTAAAAAAAAAGTGTCGTCTACGTATCTGTACCAGCATTTCGGTTTTCAGTCGCTTAAGTTGATAGCTTCTTGTTCGAAAGCTCCCATGAAAATGTTGGCTATTACTGGTGACAGTGGTGATCCCATGCTTGCGTTGTTCTTTTGTTCATAGAACTCACCATTCCACAAGAAGTAGGTTGACGTTAAACAGAGTCTGGTCAAGTCGATCAAATCTTCTTGTAAACCTCGTGGCACTAGTTGTTGTCTAATGATCTCTAATGTTTCTTCCACTGGTATATTGGTGAATAGCGATTCTATGTCGAAACTAACTAATATGTCACTGGCAGTTACCTCAAGTCTTTGGAGAACCTTGACGAAATGTTCGGAATTCTTAACGTAGCTGGTTGTCCGTCCGGTGTGCTGCTGTAGTCTTCTAACTAAGTATTTGCTAGCTTGTAAGTCGGTGATCCACAGGTACTGACAAAAGGTCTTAGAGGGTTTCCAGTTTTATGAATTTTTGGTAACCCATACAGTCTTGGAGGTTGGCTTTCCGATGGTAACAGCCTTTTCTGCTCTTCTGTTGGTATAGATGAGTCTTTGATCGCCTTTCTTCTGCGTCGTTCAATTTTCGCAGTAGGGCCCTTGTTTAGTTTTATGTAATGCTCTGGGTCTAGTAGAGTGTCCATTTTTCTGAAGTAGATGTTCTTATCCATTATTACTGTCGCGTTGCCTTTGTCCGCTCGTAGAATGATTACTCTTTCATCCTTACGTAAGTCAAATAACGCTCTTTCCTCATTCTTGGTTATTTTTCTTGATGGTTGTTTGGCTGTCCGTAAGATACGACAAGTTTCGTGTCTTATTTCTTCAGCATCTTCGATGGGTAGATTGCAGATGGCACATTTCACTTGAGCGATGATCTCCTTTTTTGGTATTTAGCAGGTGCGATTGCGAAGTTGAGCAGCAAGTATAGTTCGTTGGATATTTGATTTAATCTATGGTAGATATCACGTACTCTTTTCCTGACTAGCGCGTTTTCTTCACGATGAATTATCCTTTTGGCGACGGTGGTTCTTAGTTGATGTTGTATCCTCACAAAAGTAGGTGTCACGTGTTGGTCTCGGCAGCGACGCAGGAATGCCAGCGAGGCAAGTAGCTAGTTCTTCTTCTTTTTTAGTTTAACCAGTTTTTTAGTTTTCAAATATGTTTCCTCCCCGTAGAGGCGTCCAATAGTAGAATGCAAACTTTCACGGTCGTTGTTTAATGTAGCACTGTTCCGCTACTGCACATTTGTCCGTGCGTCTGAGTTGAGCGTCTCGTTGATGTTTTTTAACCCTGCACTGAATGCTCTTCCCGTTTGGCCGATGTAACTCTTGCCGCACATACACTCTAATTTGTATATACCTTTGGTGTGTAGTCTTGAGAGTTGATCTTTATTAGGAGGTATGAGCTCAGAGTTACATCCCAAACAGGGAGGAGCATTCAGTGCAGGGTTAAAGAACATCAACGAGACGCTCAACTCAGACGCACGGTCAAGTCTGCTGTAGCGGAACATCTACATGAGGATGGAGATCACGGGATTGATTACGTAAACGTAAAGGTATTAGCACGAAGCAGACACTATCACCAGCGAATAATATGAAGATAGATACAGATTAAGCAAAACATGGAGGTCTACGCTGCGTGAAGAACATGCAAGGAGTCGTCAGACGTCTATGAACCGTAAGACGGTATATAACAAGGAGCGCAAGACGATAACATCAGTCTTTAGAAAGCTTCTGAAGAAGCTGACAGCATAATCAGCGAAACGTTAAGAGAAAGTTTTGTGACGCGGCAACACTCGAAAAGCAGTGCTACATTAAACAACGGCCGTGAAAGTTTGCATTCTACTATATATTTAAATATTAACAAAAAATGCAACATGTAAGATTTAGACAAAAAAAATATATAAAAAAACATTCCTCTATACGAAAAAACATTTAGAGTATTTTTGCAACACATTCATTACATATTTTTGAACTACACGTCATACAAATTAGTTTTTTACACTCGCAACACAAGTAAGAAGCTGTCCTATGTAGTTGTGCAGGGTACAGGTAACAATACTTGCGTACTTCTAACTTTTATGATACCCCAGGCGTAAGTGTGTTTATGCGGAGGATATGTTTTATAAAGTCTCTCATTTCTAAAGGGATCTTGGGATTTTCATATTGTCTTCTCATATGTGGATAGGTAAGACTTTGTGCTAGTTCCTTCATAAAATCCTTTCGATTTATTATTCTGTTGTCTCTGTCTCATTTGTACATCACAAATGTGTTGACAGTGCTAATGTCTAGTATTTTGAAAAATAAAGCCATATACCAACGTCGTGTTTTTCTACATGAAGTATACATAGTACATTTTTCGTCAAAAAAATCTACACTTCCTTTTGTCATATTGTGGGAACTTATTATTTCAGGTTTTCCTGTTTTTAAATCTGTAACTTTATTGTGATGCATCAATAACAACAAAATAACGGATCGATTTTGTTTGGAACAAACAAAACTAGCGTCAAATTTTTAGTAAAACCATACCCAAGCAACACATTGGTGTATAAAACGTTCAAATGTCCGTCTGATAAACGTTTATTACATGTTTAAAAACGTTTTAATGTCTAATAAACGTTTATCAGACAGACATTCGAATGTTTTTTATATCAATGTGTTGCTTGGGTAAAAAGACGATTCAATTGCTCTTCTTGATGGTTGTTGGAATGTGCCGGTTTGTCTTTCTCATTGTGCTAACATAGGTAATACGGTTGGAGCTTAGTAGTCCCGCTAATTCTACAAATGATAATTAATTATCTGCCGTCAAATTTATGTTTGTCCTAAATAGCGGTCGACACAGATATATCACAGGTTAGGTAAGCTTAAGCAATTCTTTTTTTTTGTCTGCAGAAAGAGCAATTCTACTCAAATCATTTCCAGTATATACGTAGATAATGTTTGATTTATTTGACTCAAAATTCTGATTTTTTAAACATTTTATTAAAATTTTTATTTTGACATTTTCTGCTTGTATTGATGCTCTGATTTTACCTCTAAATTAATTACCAACAATTCAGATACACGCTGTATGTATTTACAATAACATGTATTTGTTTTTTTTCTGAACTTCAGATACTGTTATCATTCGATTATTGTTAAGAAAAATCCCAAGCGGCGTGCACTGTAGTAGAAAATTGATTAGCATAAACCAAAATTATAAAAAATACATTATCGGGCCTGCTTTCAGCTTTGCTTCGCAATAAAATTAATTCTCGATGATCATGTTTTGGTTAAGACTGTAATTTAAATACGTTCCAACATTCAAAAACTTATCAGTAAATTAAAAAAAAATTTTTTGAGTTTCATGTTTAGTAAACAAGTTTACCAAATATTTATTAATTGTTCATTAATATTTTGTGATAAGTTATACCGCTATACGATATGGAATATTGTGCCTAAAATACGCAACTATAAAAAGTTTCACTTTTGGGATATATGAGAGTCTATTATGGTTACTTTTTAAATTATTTTCATATTATACAGGGTGTCGCAAAAGTTTTTAAATAAAGTTCTTTGTATATTATTACATTTTTGGATTCCAATCAAAATAAGAGCGTGGGTTAATAACATTTATGAAGATTAAACGTTAAGGTTTTTTAAATAATTTGAATTTTGTCAAATTATAACTTGATATTCATGCTTGAAATACTTAAGAAGAGTCAAAATTATGTAAGCAAAATTTAGATAATTAAAAAGTACACTTTTCGGTAACTTATAAAATACGACGTTGTATTTAAATTAATCAAGTTATAGCTAATAAAATTCTTAAAAATAAAAATTATTGTACTTAAATGAGAAGCGGTAAAATGTACTTGCTTTCTTGACAAAATATTATTATTACCATATGAATACAAACAATAGGACTGATGCAGTACTTTTAACTACTAAGTTTTATTATATAAGAAAAATAGAAAAAATATTTTTAACATACAGCAAAAAATTAAACATTTAACGTATACAAAGAGAAAATAATTTTTTTCTATTATCAATGCATTGTTGTTATTTATTTTTGACAACACAAAACTTGAAATAGAAAGAAAGCAAGTTATCAAACCGAGTTCAAAGAAAACTTAATGTAGAATGTATGTTTGTTACATTGCAATATTTTTTTTGTTACAACCACAGATAAATGTAACACATAATACATTTTGTTAAGTGTCAGTGTCAACACGAAAAAATAATGATTGGCATCACTTGTAATTTTTTTATTAACGATTTATTTTCAACAATTCCTCACTTATTTATATAGTCATCATCGGGCTGAAAACTTTAATTGAAAATATCTCAAAAATGGGCCACTATACAAATTCTTAACGAAAAAATTTTCATATAACGCTACAAGGAAACTGCTTCTTGAGTTTCTGGTCGTATTTCAAAAACACGCTGTATATGCATATTCACGTATTCAGTTAACAATTTGGAAATTCCCTAGAAATCAAACATTGGATAAGCATTTTTCGTTTCACCAACCCATTTCGAAAATTATCAAGTAATATGCTATTTGGAAAAAATAGCTTTATAGGCTTGTAAATGCATTTATTAAACTATTCGATTCAGTACTTAACATAAACTTTTAAAATTTTTTTCAAATTGACAATGTGTAACAAATAGTTACATAATAATGACATTTAAAAAAATTCAATTCTGTTTTAACTAAGAAATCTAGTAAAGTAAGAATTTCAAGTGCGAAAAACGCCGTTTATATTTTATATTTGTTCTTTTCATTGTTAATACAAAATAGCGTTATCACATAAGACGTAGTTAATTTAAGTTGTTATTCTAAGAACGCACATGCTTTTCAAGTTAATTCTCAAAGATAACGTTTTTACAGATGTTAAAGCGTAAAAAACGTATTGTGAAAAGTCAGCTAAAAATTCATACGAAATAGGTTATTGTTAATGTATACAGGGTGTATCTGAAATGCGATTACAAAATCAAGTAGTAGTTTCTTTGTGTATTATATGAAAATTATTTCTTTAAAGTTTTAGTTTAAAGTGGCTCAGTTTTGAGATATTTACAATTATAGTTTTGAGGTCGGTCCTGACTATCTAAACAAATAGATATTGGCTGTTCAATGTAACTATGCGGTAAATAGCGGACCAATGCTGTTAAACTCGTAAAATGTATTGATGTGTTGATTATTTTCTTTACTTTTCTGTCATCTACAAAATAAATTGTTAATAAAATAGTAAAAACAAATACTAATGTTCATTTCTTAGCATTACTGAGCTAGCTTAACAAAATGTACTTTGTGTACAGATTCTAGAATACTTGAAAACAATGTGCAGAATAGCAACTTTAACACAGAAACTTAACTACGCTTTATCCGATAACATTATTTTATGTTTACTTTTATTTTTGTTGTCAGCAAATTACTGAGAAAACATACACTTCTTAGAACAGTTTATTTTTATTGGTGGGGTCAACAACCTTTAGAGGCTCTAATTTCATCTGTTAAAATAACAACCCGCTATGCAGATACACCTTGTAGAAACTTGAGAATAAAATTGATAACATATAACGAAATTATGATCACTATAAATAATGTTTTTCCTATGTAGTAGCTATGTCTGGGCTGTACCCAATTGATAACATTATCAATGATTCCAATAAGCAGCGTGCATTGTATTTCTTTTATTTTTAACAATAACAAAATAGGTGTGTTATACTTGTATACTACTATACACTAATATCAATTCGTAAATTATAATTGTAAATTCTTAAAAACTCGAAATCAATTGTAATAAATTTTTCAATATCACGTTGAGATTTAGCTTTCTTTGCGTCTAAGATCTTGACCTAACTCAATTGTGACATATTTACTAAATGCGCGTATTGTAAATTGTTAAAAATGTAGACTCAAAATAAATCGAGATCTTGTACTGCTTACGGATCAAAGTACTGAAATAATAATATTCTGTCTACAGCGCCAACTTATTATTGCTACTAAATTAAAATTTTGTGTGTTGGTAGCTACTTTTTAACTCAAGTTTGCGTTTTTTATGTTCAATTTTCGACCTCAATGACAACGCAATATAAATGGGAACATGACCAATAGAAAATTACTTAGTGTAATTGAAAAAGTAAACTCTCATGTGAAAGGAAAAGATTTACATCTTCGCCTAAGCTATTTTATTATTTCCTCTTTTCAATAGTATCAGTATAGTTTATAGAAGAAGTAAAATATTATCATTGAAAAATTTGTTTACTTTGTGACCACCTTTTTTTATTTTTTTGAGATTTTAAAATACTTTACATGATGCTGACAACATTCTTCTTTCATAGGAACAATTTCTTGTGTTCTTACAACTCATATTTTTTGAGTTCTTTGCCCCGTGCGCGCGCGTGTGCTATATAAAATACATAAGCAAAATCCCAGCCTTAAACATAATTATTGTATTCAATTCAAGCTTTATAATTACTGATAGTACTATTTAACGTAATATTATTATATTGTACATTTAGTAAAATTGTTTTTTTAATCAACATAACTTTAAACTTTTTTAAACTACCTAAACTTAAACCTAAGCATTACATTAAACTACCGTATTTAATAATAAATTAAATATGTACATTTAAAAAACAAATATTGTTAACAGTGTTGTAATTAAATAATATATGAAAGTGTACTGTCATTAATAATTATTCAAAAAAATTACAAACACATGAATTTTAATTTCAATAACTCACCTTTAACTTTAATTAACGGAAACTCAAATGAATTCAATTATTTATTGTTTAACTACAATGAAGACTGTAGCCATTTTAAATTGTTTTTTAATGTTTGTTATTATATGTATTAAGGTAAGTAGCATTTTTATACGTTATGTATAATTATTTTAAACAAGAATGTATTAGGCTCAAGAATTAGATGAGATAGAAAGATCATGTAGAAAAAAATTAAACATTGAAGAATTTCTTATAGATTACAACTTAAATCAATTATACATGCCAGAAGGAAACCCATCTTTCAGCAAATTTATGGGATGCGTTTGGAAAAGAAAAGGGTTTATCGATTCAAAAAATAATTTGCAATATGACATATTCACAGATTTTATTGCAAAACGGTTTTTAGATGTGGTTGGTAACTCAAAATCAGCAAATGCTTTGGCAAAAGATAGTGTTAATAGTTGTATGATTGTCAAAGGAGATACTGCAGGTCAAACTGGAATAATGTTTATGAATTGCGTCACACGATTATTTCAAAATTAAAAATTTTTGTTTCTTTCTTCTATTAGTAACCCATAAAATTGTTAATTGATGTCAACGCAATGTTTTTATTTAGTGTGGATATTTTTCAAAGTATATTCTACAAGTTCTAAAAATAAAACCTATACAAACATTTTTTAACCACGTTTACTAACCAACTACAAAGTTATTAACAGCAAAACAATAATTTTTTTATACATGTTCATTCTTATAGTATTAACCTATTGAATCTGTAAATACCCGAAAAGATTCAAAAAAAAATTTTTTTATTAGCACATTTAATAGATTAAATTATTGAAAAAAGCATTGTCAATCAGCCAATAATAATTTATTTCTAATGTGTTACATGTTTTGACCACGACACGAACAAATTCAAAATTATCACCTTAAAGTGGAAAATTACATAAAAGGACATTACATGTTTAACAATGAAACGGGTAATATTCATCATTGGTAATTATTAATTCAAACTATGGTTATTGATAGGCTAGTTTTATTTTGAAGTAGCAGCTGTGTCTAGGTGTGAAACTGTAAGTACAGATAAATAATATGAGGAATAAAATTGATTTGGAACAAGTGAGCGGCAAATAATCGCAAAATGCTTTCTGAACGTGTAATACACAACCTTTTTTGTACCAACCTTCGCGTAAACTTTTTAAAAAATAATTTATTTTTTAAATAAATTTGAATAGTCTTTGTTGATAACACCAAAATCTGTAATTTTAGTTTGAATTGCTTATACGAATGCACTTAGTTAAATAGTTTTCTGGATTATATGTACTTCTTTGTTTAAGAAGAGACAGAAAAACTACTCAAGTTTTTATTATGGCGACGTTTCCGCTACAAAGTGTACACTTCTTCAAGCAACACAGATATTCGGAGTATCTTAGATTGCTGTAAATTTTTGGTATCAATTTTTAGTTATATGTAAACTAATTATATACACTTTTATTAAATTAATAATTGTATTTACAATAAATATAATTGTTTAACGGTGCTTTACTTCGGGTTGTTTAAAAAAGGTGCACTGTCTGGCGTGACTTTGGTTTTTATCGGTACTATTCAAGAAATCGACTTGTTTTATGCTGGTGCCTATCCTTCACATCAAAGGTTATATTTAATATAAAAATACGCCATTACGTGATAAGTTTTCTAGAAAAGTTCATATATTCACCTCATAATAGTAGTGTATTACTACTAATAATTATTTTATGTTGGTAACAACAAGGAATTCAGTTTTGGGTTTTGGTAACCCATAAGTATCTCAATAGCGTGGGTGAAAAAACAGTTTAAGTTTGCTAAATAAATTAAGTTTACGTGGTGCAAGTTATTATTAACTCACAAAACGTCTATAGAAAGCGACGTTTTGTGCAGCTAAGTACGCATTTCTACAGACTTCTGTTTTATTAAAAATTGTATTTATTGCATGGCAGGTGAATTGACAGTTGCACCATACAAATAAATTAGAGAATCCTTCATTAAGTACCCGACAGTTAACTTCAACATTAAATATCCCCAGTAACAATACCCTTCACTTGGTTTACATTACACAGATAAAAATTTGCATATATTTATAATATGGTCACCAAAGAAATTTTTCCATTAACGTTTGGCTAAGCATAATAGTTCACAGGGTTGTTGAGCCAATTTATTTACCAAATCGTCTAGAAGACGATAGGTACCTTAATGTACTAGGACAAATTATTGACAAGATACCGTTGAACATACGCTATAACATCATTTACCTGCACGATGGAAATCCTGATCACTGTGCTCGTAATGTAATGTCGCGGTTGTCCCATTCTATGGCCTGCGAAATCTCCCGATATCAATCGTTTAGACTTTTTTGTTTAAAGTTTAATTAAAGAGACAGTGTATACAACGCATCCTTAAGAGGCTGGCTAAGTTACAAAAAGAATAACCGCAACGGTATTAGAAATTACAGTAGAAAGACTCGAACGAGTAATTCGGACGTTACCTCTAACGTTGCAACTACGCGTAGAAACAGATAGATTTCAATTCAAACAATTTTGTAGAGGTTAGTGTAATTGACTTCGTATCAGAAAAATGAAAAAAATCTTCTTTTAAAATATATTCTAAATTTACATTACTAATTTTATGTACCTAGGTATTATTCTGACAATACATAAATTCGAGAGCAAACCATATCTTGCGTAATGTGTAGAATTTAAACATGCTACCAATGACGAGTAAAATGTGTTTGAAGATTGAAATAAAGAAAACAGCAACAACAGGTATTACAGTTGTATGCTAATTTACAGTGTTGCCAAATGTATCTTATTATGTAATATTACCGTTATAATACAAAAATTTAACATTAAGTTTGTTAATTCAGAATTGAACAAATAATGTCGTAGCATGTAGTTTTTTCGTCAATTTAACTTATTTAACTTATGTTTCTATTAATTTATTTTACAAATTTACGTTAAACAAACAGAAAACATAAAATAATAAAAACAACAAAAAGAAACAACTAAATATAAAACATTGCAACGTTAACTACAAAAAAAGTCAAAGCCTAATCTTGGTTAAAATGTCAATTATAACAACTGCTACAAAGTACGGATATGTGCTCTAAAGTTTAAAATTGTATTTGGTTTTCCTGTTTTGCTTAGCACAATACGCATTCTTTCAAAAGATTTCTTTGTTCTATGAGAGCTCTGTGTCGGTTCAATTTTACAAATGCGTATCCTTAGAGCTTTTGCCAAATAAATTAAATTGACGCCTACTCTTAGATGTTTATCAATCAAACTAAGTGCTAAATTTTCCATTTTTTCTCGTGTAATTATAATTTGAAGAAAGTCGATTGACAACATCAACTCTAGTTTCGGTTAAATATTCTATGATTATTTGTGGTTTACCAGTTGTTAAGTCTACCTTACCATCGTTGTGACAATTAAAAATCAAAATAACATTTGTATTTCTTTTAGAAATATAGGACACTCGAGTATAATTGTCGGCAAATCCAAATATGCTAGATCTGATTAACCAAACATTTTATTGCGCAAATTTTTAAGGTAATTTTTTTTTATGAGCGCGACTAGTTCTTATTGTTATTAGGGCACGATGCAACAGCGTCTTCCATAATTTGACACTGGTAAACCAGTAATTCGAACCGAAAATTGGCTTACACATTCGCAGCACAGCATTCATGTCTTTATTACTTTCTAGGAAAGGTTTATTGGACTGTGTTCCAACAAAAGGCTTAAAGTTGTAGCTATATTTCCTTTTTGCATCACACAAAGATCAAATTTGAATTTTATATTTATATCTGATAAACTGTAATTTTATTTATAATTTTTTACAAATTTCTTAAATAATTTTTTGATTCGCGCTAATGGATCTTGTTGACGCTTTGTTTCTCTTATCTCAATGTTTTTAAACTAAAGAAATTGCATCAGCATGCAGAAACGTTCCATTAGCATGGCAATATATTTCTTCGGAGATACCGTTTCTCTTAAACAAGTTTTCAGTGCTTAAGTGAAAATTTTTTTGCTTTTGTCAAAATCAGTAAACTTAAAAAACCTATATTTCTAATATAATTGTGGGCTTGGTGTACGTTGCGATATTGGTCTAACCGTCGACATCAATTTGGACATAAAAGAAATCAAATCTACCTTAACCTTGCTGATATACATTCACGAAGAGTAGTATCTTGACGTTTTATAAGAAGCTCTAGAGCATGTAATCAAGTGTTGAAGGAATTTGATGACATTCGACAAAAGTGCTTAAAACTAACTAGATTTTTATATTTAATCATTCAAACATCAAATTTGTCATACCCCGACTGTAATTTCGGCGTTGTAGCTGCTTGCAAACTCAAAACCTTTCTGTCCATTTTTCTAACTATTGTTTTTAGTGTTAGCTAATTTGGCTGATGCAGTTTCTAGGAGATAACCAGTTACTTTGATTTACGTAAATGATCTATAAAAGTAAGTGGTCTAGAATGTGTTTTAAACATGACATTAAAACTATAATTAAAGCCAACAAGTCAAATAATACAAATTAAATTATTTCAATAAAACAATCTTAGTATCTAGTTCAATAGCGGCATCTGCATCAACGTATGCTTCAATAATGAAAGCGTCCAAAACTATTTGTTATTCTACAATAACAATAATTTGAATAAAAAATTTCATTCTTAAATATTGCAATTTATTTAATCAATTACATAAAAGAAAGTATGTCCAAACATTTTTAACAAAATTTGATTATGTTATAATTATCTCAATGATATTAATTATAACCTTAACTGTAAACAAGGTTATTAGAACCGCAGTATTTATTTATCAATCAACAACAAATAATTGAAAATACGTATTTTTATAGTTTTAACCAAGATTTTCTGTTTAACCATAAATTTCCGGATTGATATTAGTTATACATTTGTAACTCTTTATAAATGTCAAAAACAAAAGCATTTTGTTATTATTAGGTACGTTAAAAAATCAAAGAAAATAGAGATGAAACAACTAATCCTAATGGTATTTGTCGCAACTTCGTTTGTGTGTGCTCAGGTAACTATAATATAAATCTAAGTATATTTTATATTAGATTAAAAAATTATTATAGCTTGAATTAGGATTGTCAGATTTAGGCCATTTTAGCAAACGGGAAACAGAATGTATATACACTTACCATTTAAATGCTACTAAATTAACAGAATATTTAAAGATGCCGTACATGCCTGAAGACGATGCAGATTTTAATAAATTTATGGAGTGCACTTGGAAACAAGAAGGACATATTGATAACAAAGGAAATATCAAATGGGATACCGTAAAAACTTATATCAAAAATGTGTACATAGACGCTGTTGGAATGCCTGAATTAGCAGATTTTTTTGCTAATGACACAGTAACATATTGTAAAAGTGTGACAGGAAATTCTCCAGGACAAATTACGGTTAGACTTTTAAATTGTATTGTACGCCGTCTGTATTCATAAATCAATATTTATTGGTTTTTAATGCATACTCATAATGTATTCAGCAAATTTTAGTTTAAAAATGTTAATAAATTGTACATTATTTTTAGTTGACTAAGTTATTGAACCAGAAAATATAATCAACATACTCTTTTTATCGTTTAATTACTCTAGATATAAACAAAAAAAATTAATAAAAATAAATTAATTTTTTTATTTCTGTCTTTAATATATCTTTTACTTTAGGTAATTTTATTTAGAAATACTTGTATATGTGTAAACAATTATATAATTACTTTTTATAAACTCGTAATAATTATAACTGCATTTGAGCTACCATTTAAGACAAACGCTAAAATACAACATTGATATTTTTGCTGGTATAATGTTATTACTTCAACTAAATAACTGCTTCATAAGAACAAATACATGAAGAAAAATAAAACATGATCAATTAAAACTTCCTATATTAAAATGTTTCTAATATTCCTTCTTTAATTTTTTAGCTGCTTAAAAAGTTTTGCATTATAAGATTTTTAGTTGCTAAGCACTGTCTGTTACCTAATGTAAGATAATAACAGTACTAAGTGTCTTTACTACATAAAATAAATGTTGTTGTAAATTACAATAAATCATTCCAAACCCTTAAATGTAATTTGTCTAAACTGCACAATTAAAAAGATAACTTTAATATTTTACTAATTATATTTTGTAATAAAACTTCAAATCAATAAAGTTGCAGTAGAACTTAGGTTTTTTAATTCGGCTTCTACTTATTAACTTGTTACTATCTTTAAGATTTTTTACCGTTATTTTCGCTTTAACTTGTAAAGTTTTACGAGTACAATTATTCTGTTTTGGTTGATTAAAATAACGCTTGATTTGACAGCATTATTGTAGCATATATGTTGTTAAATTGTTTTACTTTAAGACTTAAATTACGTTTGTTTTTCTACGACTAACAGACAATACGATACATTGTATGTTTAATTACGATAAGGCAACGTTGTGCATTGTGATTGTGTAATTTCATTTCCGTACAGGTCGGTCATTTACGTACAGGTCAAACCTATTAACGTACAGGATAATGAATTATAAGAACATAATTTAAAAGACTTTTACAAATATTCCCTGCATCACAAGTTATAAAATTTGAAAAAAAATCACTGAGGGTCATGTAAAAGGTATTTCATTAGTGTGGTTTATAAATTACATATTTTAGGTTATATTGGTATACGTTGACATTTAGTGACTTTCTTCTAATGAAATGTAAATATACTTTAGAAGTTCAAGGTAATTAGAATAAGTAAAAATTTCTAATTTGCAAACTAACTACTTGTTTTCTTGCAGGGTTTTTTTTGATGGGAAGAAAATGTTAACAGTAATTTATCAAACTTTTGCTTTTGCAGTGTTATAAACAGATTAAGTAATCCGATCCTTGAAATAAAATTACTCATTTTATAATACCATACTCAAATTAACTTCAAGAAGTTAGTATTTATTAGAAAATTTATCAGTTTTTTGAACTGCGTGATAATTCAGAAGTAACCGATTATTTTTTGGCGTTCATCGATGATTGCAAGATACCAAAATGTTTCTTTCGTGCATGCCTGATATCTGTTTGTTATTATTTAACCTTATATTAATGCAGTTTTCATAAGTATTTATGTATACTTTCACTACATATTATATTATAATCTTATAAAAATAATTAATTCGCACATTGTCGCTACTTTGTTAAAAATTTAATCACAAACACTTTGGACTTACGTGATAATAAATAACGCAAGATAAACATAAATGTAATCAATTGTTACAAGACTAATGCAAACCACTGGTTTATACATTGAAAAAATTATATATTTAGATGTATGTAATTATAAGCAAAAGCACTGAATCACTTGTTTCCTTTTACCTACAATGTGTTTTGTTAACAATTCATTTCTCATATTTAAACTAATTGAGCAGTAAAGATTATTACAGCATATTTGATCCATTAGAACAATTAACTATCTTGCATTTTTTAAAAGGAATTTTTTTCAATTCTTTAACTACGATGATCTTATTACCTTCTTAGTTCGAAAAGCTTCATTCTTAAAAATAACACCTATTAATTAAAAATTATCTTTCAACATTCACAAATCTACCTTATTTGCTTTGTAAGTCACATCCACATGTTATCCGGTTGAAGCTTCTAGGAAAAACTATCATATCAACATTTTTCAGAACTTGGCATTGTTAACGATTCAGGCTTCGACATGAATAGATTTGTTTAATTTACTGGCTGCAAAAGCAAAATCTTGTCATTGAATCATTAGTACTTTTTAAACTCCGGCTCATTCATATTAGGTTATGCTTGAAATTAATGTATTAAAAAAAAATTCAAATACTAAATGATTTGAAGTTAACTAAAACCTTCGGCTCAGTTGCAAATTTTCATACTCATTGCAATGACAACCATTCCTTACTCATTATACAATATACTATTTTCTAGCACACTTTACTTTGATTTTTATCGTTTTCTATTTCCATTACAACTTTAAATTTATTTTTTGGGTTTAACATTTAAACTTTTTTAAATTATTTGTATTTCGTTAACAGTTATAGTTAATAAACTAAACTAAAATTATATTTAGCTAACAGTTTCTAAGCTTGATGGCAATTACAATTACAATTTGTAATTAAATGTAATTTAATTTAAAAAAAAAAACAGTGAATTGAAACACACTAGTATATTAAGTATTAAAAACAGTAAGGGTTTTTTACTGGTGGAAGACAATGTTTGGCGGACTGAGCAAAGTCCTCGATATTGTTTGATGGTTATGTTAATTTTCGCAGGATAGAAACCTTGTTATTTGTTTTTCTGTTTTTTTGCTTTCGTTCAAATTAGTGGGCTTTCCAAGTACCACAAGCTACTTGTACTGTACTTACCGTTCTAGAATGGTAAATAAATCTTAAAAACAAGCATAGTATAAGTAGGAAAAAATGATCTAGTAGTAAAAAAAAATCATTAGATCTTATTTTAATAATAATCACTTATCATGTTTATTAATTGTAGTATACATGTATTTTTAAAATTGTATAGTTTATCTGTGTTACAAAAAATAGTGGCAAAAACAAAGTAATAAACACATTTGAATATGTGTTACATATCTAAACTGAAAAATTTTGTAATGCTTAATAAAATTTAATTCAACCGGTCATTAATTGTATTCGAGTCATTACGTTCACCACCATTTGTATTTATTGACTACCTCGACCGGGTCCTCTAGTCCGCGGGCCCCCAAGCGGCCACTTGTTCCGTTTTAGGGATTCACAGGCTTGGCTTGGTTTTTAAAAACTTGGCGAAGTTTAATATTAGCCAAGCCAAACATTTACAAGTCGAGCTTTCAAGCTTTTACTAAACTTTCAAGCTCTTGAAAATAATATTATCTTGATATATAATTTATACCACAAAAGAAAGTTTATCGCAGGCAATTTACACAATCACTTTAGCAAACAGTGTTACCTCAAGAAATCAAAACAGAGATTAAGCGAGTTCTCGAACTGCGTTCTAAAAAAGCTAAATTTATTTTTACTTTTTACCATTGATTATACAGGGTATCCCAACTTTACGTGCTCGGACGATATCTCCATAACGGTAAATTTGAGAGAAAAGTGCCTCTGAAAGCAATTATGCGTATTCAAATAAGGTATAATTTAAACATAGTTTCAATCATACAAAGTCCCAATTATATTTTTTTAAATGGAATGATCTAGTTTTTTTAACATTTTTGAATTGTACTATTTAAACGTTTCAAAAAGTTCTAAGCAACATAAGGTCTATCTCTTGCGGTTTTTAAGACATGACGATATTAACCCAAAAAAAGATAAGACGGCCATGGACGCCAAACGAAACATCAGACAACCATTGTATGTTCTGCAAACATTTTCGACGTGGAGAGGCTTTGAATTTCATAAAATTGGTTTCCTAAAAATTAAACGTTTATACAGAATGTTTAGTTTTGAAAAATCAATTTCTTTTCGAAAATTTTTAATTTAGTCTATAAATTTTATTTTTTTTTTAGATAGCTTAGACGTTTATCTTTCATTTTTATAAACCATGTTCTATACCTAAATCTTACAGTTTTTTAACTATGACAATTTGTCGCTTATAACAACTGACTGAAATATAAATTTCGCTTTATCGCAACTCTAGTAGACTATTCAAAAATATTTTTTTCATTTTTATTCAATTTTTTTTAACAAAAATGTAATAATGTTTAAATCAGTTTAATCTATTTGAAAACAAAAAAACTAGAAAAATTCCTTCCTTTATAAGAAATTATGACACCTTCTAGTTATTCATGGTGATTGAGTTCGTGTTTTTTGTTTAAACAAAACACAATCACTAGTTCGTTTAGTGACAGTTTCAAATATTTTTATTGTTGTCGTTATTACTCATAAATTTTGTTGCAGTTGCAGTTTATAATTTATTTCTTGTGTTTTGGTTAGTTTTCTGTTTTAATAAAATCATAACATTTTCAAAAGAAACAAGGATTCAAATGATATATTATGCTTTTGGAGAAACCAAAAGCAGTTGTTTTTAAGTTTCAAAAATATATTACCAAAAATTCCTTTATTTAGGAGCTCCTCTTGGTGTGTTGACGCCTTCAAAATTGTCAAAAAAAACATCTTTAGTAACCACAGTCACTTGTTACTCTTATTAATCATCCAAATATGTTTGATACTATTTCAGAAACATTTTGAAAATATTTATTTTGCAAAAATTATTAAAAATACGGATATTGAAATGTACATAAATGAAATGCAAGAATGTCAAAAACATAAAGAATTTATAATCAATAAGCTATTAATAGTTAAAGTATATTTTAATGCAAAATAATTTTTAAAAACAGAAATCGAGTCAATTGAAACTTTGAATATTGCATCACAATCAAATTATTTTAGTTTAAACTAGGTAATTTTTTGCACGTATGTATTAATGTATTTATAATATTTTTGAGCTATTAAATCTAAAATTAGTTTGACTGTACTAAGTTAGAAATCATGATGTACCTAACAACTTTGAAGTACATATGTATTGTTTTTACAAAATATGTATATACAATCTGTCCACTTAATTAAGTGAATATTATTCATATATCTTGAATACAATGAAAAAAATAAATGAATTGCATTTTACTCAAATAACGTTGATATATACACGTTTGTAACCTTGAGTAGCAAGTGAATCACAACTTAAAGCCAGATGATTATTCTTATATCAAGATCGCATGCAATATTTACAAACGCCACAGTGAGAAACGAGTCGTATCGTTGTTAAACCGAAAAATATACTTTAAATGTGGTAAAAAAGTTCTCCACTTGGTAGACCTTGGCGCAGTTTTGATTTCAGTATGCCGTATTTTTTGGGACTTCCAATTATTATACAAAGATGAGCAATTTGATAGTCGTATAATTAATGTTCTTATATTGCAACGTTTATTTAGTTAAAGTGTGTTTTGGTTACAACCGCAGATAAATATAATAGAGTACACAAAGTACATTTTATTTAGTTAGGTCAGTGTAAATACGATGTATTTTGTGAATGACAGATAACTAAATGGAACCATAATTAACGCAATACATGAAGACGTTTTAAAATACGGATTTCACAGCATTTACCACATGGTTAAAATCAAAAGTCAATCTTCACTTATTTAAATAGACGAAACCGGCCTGAAAACTTGAACTGCAAATATCATATTAGAAAAATTTTTATTTAACGCCACAAGAAAACTCGTGATCAATCAGAAGACAAACGAGAACACATCATTAAATGTACACATTCAAACTTTACATCGCATGCTTTTCTTTAAGTTTATAGTCGTTTATCAGAAACGCTATCTACTAAATTGCCTCATAACTCGGGATCAATCAGAAGTCAAGCGGGGAACACGTAAATCGCTGGGTTAGAGTAAAAGCATCATACATCCAAAAAGTACATTATTCAGTAGAGCACGTGAACTTGATATATTTGTAAAAATAATGAAACGTTCGAGAAATTACTTGCAAATGCAAGAGCCTTCTAGAAGCTGTTATCTATTTTCTAGAAGTTATAGCGAAAAGTAGGGAACGATCGAGAAGGATTGCCGTATGTCTATATATAGCGACGAGACAGATCGTAGGTCAGTTATTGCTGGAATGCGATTGCAGCAGTGTTAAGAAGATTATCAAGTGGAAATAAATCGTTAGCACGCGTATATGTCTACATAAATATACCGAGAATAATCGTGTACGTGATTATTAGTGTAAACAAGTGTCAGGCTATCCGAGGACGTTATCTTATCTTCTTGTAAGTGATATAAATTATAGTGTAAGTGTTTTCATTAAATATTATTAGATTTTATTAGTTCGGTTAATTTAAAAGTGTACATATTTCTAGAATAAGTAAACGTATTTTTAGTCGTTTAAATAAATTAGTTCTTAATAACAAAATACGCAACAGTGGCGTCAGTGTGGGATATCGTTCGCGAATTTTAGTGTAAATATCATTAAGAAATATCGCTCCCGTAATAAAAACTTTGATTACGTAAATAACTGTTAGGTTCGCGATACGCATGTTTATTTATAAAGTATAAAATAGTGTTTATTAAACTTTTTCTTTAACAAGTGCGTGATTGCGATATTGATTCGTTTCCGTACACTAGTGGTTTAATATTAATAAGTGGATAGTTATTAAATTTTGTGTTATATAAAAACTACATTTTAAAAAGTAGTGTATTTAAACTTTATATTCGTGTTATATTTAAATTTATGCCGGTGACGCGTTCGCAAGCAGTTAAAATGGATGCAAAGTTATTTGAATTTCTTGAATCAATCAAAAATGGTCAGGAATCGATGAATAGAAAAATGGAAGAAAAGTTTCACGAAAATTCGCAGAAAATGGAAGAAAATTCTCAGAAAATGAAAGAAAATTCTAGAAAAATGGAAGAAAAGTTGTTGGAAAATTCTAGAAGTTTAAAAGAAGAAATACGAACGAGCATAGAAAATCAAATCAAAATTGTTCAAGAGGAAACCCAAGCAGACATGTTAAACTTAAAAGAAGAAATTTGCGATTCTGTGAATGACATAATAGAAGAAGTACAAGACAAACTAGAAGAGAAGTTAAAAGAAAATTCAAGAACCATAAAAAACAAACTAGAGAAAAAATTGAGAGAAAGAATACAACTGCTTGAAGAAAGAATGCCCCAAATGAATTGTCACGGTGAAGGAAGCGTCACGAGTTAAGATTTAATAATGGATCATCGAGAAGAAAACACTCACAAGTTCAAAGTTGTACCACCGAATTTTGATGGTAAAGTTCCATGGTCAACCTACTACAAGCAGTTTGAAGCCGCAGCTACTGCTAATGGTTGGAGCAACAAGCAGAAAGCGACGTCTTTGATAGTGTCCTTACGTGGAGAAGCGCTTGAAATTTTACAAACTGTTCCGGACCATCTGCAAGAAAATTACGAATTCTTATCACGATTAGAAATGAGATACGGAGATGCCCATCTTCAACAAGTCTATCAAGCTCAAATGAAAAGTCGGGTTCAGAAAGCTGCCGAAAGTCTTCAAGAGTTTGAGGCTGACATCGCTAGATTAACACGGCTTGCGTATCCTACAGCACCAGATACCTTCCTGGAGCAGTTAGCTATTCAAACTTTTGTAGATGGCCTCCGAGACAACGAAACGCAGCAGACTCTCCGGTTAGCTCGACCGAAGACATTGGATGACGCTTTGGTGCATGCTTTGGAGTTTGAAGCAGCAAAACAAGCATCACAACCAGATGGTCATAGACTCTGCTGTGCTACAGAAGTACCCGAGCAGACACTGGAAAGCATCGAGGAGATAGCGCGACGAATACTTCGGGAAAGAGGAGTGACAGCTTTGAACTGCGATGAAATAGGCCATGTACGACGGCATCGTACTAAACCTAAGAAGAGGACAAGAAGAGCGCTCGATAATTTGGAACAAGGCGAGCAAAAGAAACAAAAAGTAATCTCATCTAGTCAGACTCCGGAGATTACAATCCAAATGGCATCGCCTAAAGAGCAATTGCATAGCATTTATCTCGATGGCAAGATCAATGGGAGAAGCGTTCAGTTACTGGTTGACACGGGAGCGACAAAGACCATCATTCGTCCTGACATCTTATTGGAAAACGAGAAGACATCACCAGTAACAGTACGACTTCAAACGGCGACGGGCGACGAAATACCTACTCACGGACAAATCAAAGTAACCATTGGTTTGGGAAATGGAGTACTCGACCATCAAGTACTGGTAGCCGACATCACGGAAGAAGTTATCCTGGGAATGGACGTGATAAAAAAGTACGGGTTCCATTTGGATATGAAGAACGATGTCCTGAAGATCGACAATGAAGAAATTCCTTTTCATTCGTCAGAGAAGGCAGCCGTGCGAGTCTTATTGAGTGAAGACGTGACTTTGCCTGCAAGGACTGAAAGTGTGGTGATGGCACGCCTTGATGGAAGTCTCCGGGAAGGTTACATACGCGCGATTAAACCAATAGAGGACGGCTTAGTTGAAAAGGGACTACTCGTTGGCAGAACTTTAGTACGAGTAAAGAACACGATGCCAGTAAGGATCTTAAACATCAATTCAGATCCTGTAACGTTGAAAAAGAAGACCGTGGTAGGCCAATGCACGCCAGTATCACAAATTGTGAGATGCGTGAGGTCGAACGAAAATACGTCGCCGAAAAAGTGTCCACAACATCTATTGGACATTCTTACCACCAAATGCCAAAACCTCAGCCAAGACCAGCTGGCTAAAGTTAAAGTGTTGATCCAAGAGTACCAAGATGTGTTCGCGCTGGAGAGTGGTTCCAAAGGAAGAACTAACGTGGTGAAACATAAAATTAATACCGGAGACGCTCGGCCGATACGACAACATCTACGCAGACTTCCTTTGGCGAAAAGAGAAGAAGCCGAACAAATAATTACGGATATGGAGAGAGAAGGCGTGATTGAACCTTCAAGTAGCCCATGGGCATCCCCAGTGGTACTCGTAAAGAAGAAGGATGGATCAACGAAGTTTTGCGTAGACTACAGGCAGCTAAACGACGTGACCAAAAAGGACAGCTACCCTTTACCCAAAATTGACGATACGCTAGACACCCTGTCAGGATCCCAGTGGTTTTCTACGTTAGATTTAAAGAGTGGATACTGGCAGGTGGAATTAGAACCCTAGGATCGTGAAAAAACAGCTTTTACGATCGGAACTGGTTTGTGGCAGTTCACTGTAATGACCTTCGGCCTGTGTAACGCTCCTGCAACGTTTGAGCGTTTAATGGAGACCATCTTGCGCGGATTGTCTTCGAAGACGTGCTTGGTTTACCTGGACGACGTGATCGTGGTTGGAAGGTCGTTTGAAGAGCACTTGAACAACTTGAAGGAAGTGTTCCAGCGATTACGTGGGGCTAACCTCAAACTGAGCCCAAAGAAGTGCCACGTATTTAAGAAGGAAGTCCAATACCTTGGCCACGTCGTATCTAGAGATGGAGTAAGGGCTGACCCAGACAAAATCCGAGCAGTGCAAGCATGGCCAAGACCGATCGACAAACATCAGGTCCGAAGTTTCCTTGGGTTGTGCACTTATTATAGGAGATTTGTACCCGGATTTGCCAATATTGCCAAACCATTGACAAAATTAACCGAAGAGAAAGCAGAATTTAGATGGAATGAAAACTGCGAAAATTCTTTTAATCAACTAAAACAAGCCCTAGTCACTTCGGCGATTTTGAGTTATCCAAGAGAAGATGGAAAGTTTATTTTGGATACTGACGCAAGTAATCTGGCCATAGGCGCGGTCCTTTCGCAAGTTCAAGATAAACAAGAAAAAGTTATCGCGTATTTTAGCAAGGTTTTGTCCAGTCCAGAAAGGAATTATTGCGTGACTAGGAGGGAGCTGTTAGCAGTCGTTAAGTTCATCGAACATTTCTACAAGTATTTGTATGGACAAAAATTTTTACTGAGAACAGACCACGCCGCTTTAAAATGGTTTCTGCAGTTCCGTAACCCAGAAGGACAAGTGGCAAGATGGATCGAGAGAGTGCAAGAGTATGACTATGACACAGAACACCGTGCCGGAAGCAGTCATCGAAACGCTGATGCCTTGTCCAGAAGACCATGTCAGGCGGACTGCAGCCATTGTTCGCGACTGGAAGAAAAAGTCGAATGTCTCCGGAGAACTGCTATGGTTGATGATGAGTGGGAACCTGAGCAGTTACGTCGCGAACAAGAAGACGATCCTGAAATAAGACAACTCTTCGACTGGAAAGAAAGCGGTCGACGACCAACCTGGGAAGAAGTGAGTGCTTTGGGCAGAAATATCAAAGCGTACTGGGCGCAGTGGGACTCCTTGATAGTAGAAGACGGTCTTCTTAAGCGATCCCTAGAAAGTGCCGAGGGCACGGGAAACAGACTACAGCTGGTAGTGCCGAAGAGCAGGGTGACAGAAGTGTTGAAGCATCTCCACGATGGGACATCAGGAGGACACTTTGGCGTTAAGAAGACGTTCGGTAAAGTGCGAGAACGATACTACTGGATGAACTGCAAAGAGGACGTCATGAAATGGTGCCGTAAATGCATAGTCTGCGCTTCAGGAAATGGTCCAGCGAGAAAGCGCAAAGCACCCATGAAACAATACAACGTAGGAAGCCCTTTGGAAAGAGTAGCGATTGACATCGCAGGGCCGTTCCCAGAATCCGATTCGGGAAATAAATACATCCTGGTGGCGATGGATTATTTCACGAAATGGACGGAGGCTTACGCCATACCCAATCAGGAAGCAGCTACAGTCGCAGACGTATTAGTAAAGGAGTTTTTCTGCCGGTTTGGAGTTCCGTTGGAATTACACTCCGATCAAGGCCGCAATTTTGAGTCTGGGCTGTTTAAAGAAGTTTGCCGACTGTTAGGAATTAAAAAGACTAGGACAACGCCTCTCCATCCTCAGTCTGATGGCATGGTTGAACGGACGAATCGAACAATGGGCAAGTACTTATCCAAGGTAGTGTCCGAACACCAAAGGGACTGGGATCAGTACTTGCACCTTTTCTTAATGGCATACCAATCATCCGTTCACGAAAGCACAGGCCAAACACCATCCTGTGTCATGCTCGGTCGTGAGATAAGATTACCATGCGATCTTCAATTTGGGCGAAGACCGGAAGAAGAAGTTGCTGGAGAAGATTACGTCAGCAAGCTGGCCAAGAGGTTAGACGAAGTACATGAAGAGGTCCGTAAAAACACACAAATTGCCAGCGACAGGATGAAAACAAGATATGACGTCAAGGCGCAAAATGGTGGGTTTCAACCTGGCGATATGGTCTGGTTGTATAACCCTCAAAGGAGACGTGGTTTGTCGCCGAAGCTGCAAAGGCAATGGGAGGGCCCCTATGAAGTCGTGCAGCGTATTAACGACGTTATATACCGCATCCGAAAACCGCCCAGAGGCAAGCCAAAAATGGTCCACGTCGATCGTCTAGCCCCGTTTGCTGGCGATAACCACAATCCGCAAGTTCAAGTCCGAACCAGAGTAATAAGTAGCAGAACC
The DNA here is from genome assembly GCA_035610365.1 of Aquatica leii. Classification (NCBI taxonomy): domain Eukaryota; kingdom Metazoa; phylum Arthropoda; class Insecta; order Coleoptera; family Lampyridae; genus Aquatica; species Aquatica leii. Next base: position 110,356,963 of record CM069432.1, read on the forward strand.
AAGAATCCAATCGATGAAATGGAGTTCGAAAAGTTTATGAACTTATACGGAGGTTCTGGAAAAGCTAGGTTCGGAGTTACCACCGATTAACAACAAGACCTGTTCCAGACACAAAAAGATTACGCCATCGCACATTGCGTGAGCGAGGACCTTGACATGTTCAAAGGGGTTGCAGTCGTGTTTAAAAAGAAGTTTGGGCAGCTAGATGAATTACGAAGACAGCAACCGGCAGTCGGAAAAGTTTTAGGACTACGTGGTGACGGACGCTTCGTTTTCTATCTGGTCACCAAGAAATACTCACGTGTCAAGCCGTTATACAAAGATCTGTGGCGAACATTATGGAGTCTCAAGAGACAAATGGAGTTCCATCATGTTAAGAAATTGGCAGTACCCAAGCTTGGTTGTGGCTTAGATCAACTGAATTAGAGGACAGTTCGAAACCAACAAGTGTTGGTCTGTAGTTACCAACCGAGGAGAGTATTGGGTCAGGAAAAGTCCATTGACTGTTACTTTTATGGTCAAGGAAGTTGCCGAAATGGAGGAAACTGCCGCTATCGCCACGATCCCTTTTACCGGTGTCGCATCCAGTCTCCTGTTCTGGGACAGAACAGTCCTAAGAAGGGGGCAGTGAAACGTTCGAGAAATTACTTGCAAATGCAAGAGCCTTTTAGAAGCTGTTATCTATTTTCTAGAAGTTATAGCGAAAAGTAGGGAACGATCGAGAAGGATTGCCGTATGTGCGACGAGACAGATCGTCAGTTATTGCTGGAATGCGATTGCAGCAGTGTTAAGAAGATTATCAAGTGGAAATAAATCGTTAGCACGCGTATGTCTACATAAATATACCGAGAATAATCGTGTACGTGATTATTAGTGTAAACAAGTGTCAGGCTATCCGAGGACGTTATTTTATCTTCTTGTAAGTGATATAAATTATAGTGTAAGTGTTTTCATTAAATATTATTAGATTTTATTAGTTCGGTTAATTTAAAAGTGTACATATTTCTAGAATAAGTAAACGTATTTTTAGTCGTTTAAATAAATTAGTTCTTAATAACAAAATACGCAACAATAATTTATTTTTTTACAAGACTTTTATGGGATGGCTTTTGTTATTTGAAATGTATAAAAAATATGTTAAGTACATAATAGTGATAATTTGAAGTTATCAGGTAACCTATGCTAGAAATTGGTTAATTGTTTATAACGTTTATATTGTGATAGTAACCTGTAACAAGTGCGATGTACGTGTTCCAAGGCTATAAACTACCTTTGCAAAAGAAACTGTTTAAAAAAGCTTGAAAACTTTGAAAAGCTGTAAAGTCAAGCCAAATCTGTATCCATAAACATTAAGCTAAGTCACTTTCAAGCCCAAATCAAGATTTTTAACATAGACTTAAGTCAATACATTGATCTGACAGCTAGTACTACCAACTTTATTATTACACACACAAAAATTACTATAGGGTATCCAAAAACACGTCATTAATTGTGTACAAATATTGTAATTTTTTGTTTATTTAAAAACTTCATGAGCTTGTATTTAAATAAATATAACAATTGCATAAAAAGTTGGCAGTAGTTATGTAAAATCTTAATCTTTCGCGGTTATGTTGATGATTATAAGCAACTTTCGGCTTAGACCGCGTCGTAGTTAACTAAGCCAAAAGTCGCTTTTAACCAGTAGTTATATAATAAATATTCTGGATCACTCAAGTAAGATCGGTGATAGATCGTGAAATTTCGTTGAAGTGTTTTTGTATCGGTTATGCTTAAGTGGCATTCGGATTTGGTCAGTCAGGTAAATCACAATGGTGGTGGGGAAATTGTAAAATATCGTAGGAGTCGTTTCGTTTCGGGTATGTTTGGATCTAAATTAGTCGGGGAAAATCGTAGTGGTAGTGGGTGTTTTTAGTGGGGATGCTATTGTGTATGCATATAAAGGTAATATTTGTGAAGATTTAATATTAGTTTCTTAACAAATCTCATTTGTTTTAATAAATTAAACGAAAATTAAGATGGAATCATTTTGTGCAAACTTGAACGAGACGTCTCATTTGGTCCCTTATGTGAGTGCAAGAAGTCTAGCAATAAATGAGCAGTATAAAATTAAGTGTTTTAGTAAAATCGATGATAAATTTGGGGAGCAAGTGATTGTAGAATGTGGTGAATTTAAAATACCTCTACCACAAAGATTGAAGACATAAACAAAACTAATAGCGTGATTAGTTCGGGAAAAAACATCTATCTTGTTAGCCGAGAGGCTGTTGGCGAAACAAAAACATTGAATTTGTTCCAGAGTGAAAAATGAATCAAAATGAAGTGCGTATAAAAAAAATTTCTAAAAAAAGGTTAAAATTATATTTAAAAGAAATAGGAAAGTTATCAACTAAAATTAAAATGTATGAAATCACTAGGAATCAATACAAACGCAATGGAAAAAAGTAAAATAAATAAGTAGCTAACACGAGTATTAAACTTAGCTATAAATTTTAACGTTTTGATAAATATATAAATACACTAGTTTATTTACACGGTTTAAAAAGCTTCCAACTGCTCCTAAGTCAATATGCCTACAGTTGTAAGATTTGTCTGTCCAAAATGTAATTAGAAGACGAACATAGAAGGTACTCGTTCTATAATATGTTCCGTTTATGAAATAATTAAAGGTCAAGGAAGTAAAAATGTTTCTGTAAATTAAGTATATAAAAAAAGTTAAAAGGCAAAACAAACGATTTGTAAATAAAAATTATTTTAAAGATGTTTGCAAAAACCAACAATAATGAACAAAAATATTTCCAAACGGTGATGATGAATAACATTAAATAATGCTTTGTAATGCATCAAATGTTTTACATTTATACCAAATGTTTTCAAAGTTTTATTCCTCTTTATATTTTAATTTGTAATTTTAAATAAATTATTTTTATTTGTGCATATTTTTTTAATTTTAAACGATAAATGTTACTGTATGAATTCATATAATAAACAATATAAAAAATTACTTTAAACTAAAAGACTCTTAAATTGTGTTAATTTAGAATATTTAATAAACTTATTATTATCAATGTTAAGAAATTATACAGTTTTGTTTGAAAGAATAAGATAATAAATAAAAATTAGTTTTTTTATTATTTTTGTAAACAATAAAATTTTAAAACTATTCTAAACTGTGTACTAGCCCTCGGTGTCTATTTATTTTTTCCGGTGCTTTGGGTAGCTAAGTGGAGACTTTAGTAAATAATTGTTTACGCAAAATAATACATATACTTGTTATAAAAAGAATACAAAATAAATATTAATACCCAACGAATAAAATAAAATAAAATAATTAACAAAATATTTCGTAATAGTAACAAAATAAAAACGACTTCTGGTCTGGTTGGTGACCCCTGTATATAATTATTCGGACGGGAAAGCCCACCATCTATCGGCGGTTACGGTACCTCGGTTATCAGTCCTACAACAAAATTATTAATATGGCTTATTTCGTTACCTTAATAAATTATTGGTTTATGGTTAATGCTCGGCTAAAATTCTAGTTCTTTTTTGCGAACTAGTTCACCAGGTCTCGTTCAACAAACTAAACTAGTTCAATGTACTAGTTCTTTAGTACATTTAGGACAACGCATCAAAGGATTCACAAAACAGTTTGTGGTGCAGATTTGCATTTAACTCTGGTGTTTTGTTCAGTTTTCAAGTAGGGGACCAACGCGCGATGCATCGGTATGCTTGCAAATAATAAATTAAAAACTGAAAAGCGGTTTCAAATTCACAATTTTATTCAAAATTGGTGTAATCTTATTTAGCAAGTCTAGTTAAAAAGTTTTAATTGAACGGAAGACCGATTTTCTAATTTCTTTTGTAGACACCTTTAGAAAAATATTAATAGCAACTGCAAAACACGATAAAACAGTTATATGAACACTTAATAGTATCGATTACGCAAGATACAAACAAATTTGAATTGAATACAATAATCATAGTAATCAAAGTAACTAATATAAAAAACGTAATAATAATCGAGATAAATACTGTGGGAAAAAACCTTGTAGCCAATTTAGTCTAGAAGAAAAAATTTTATTAACGTTATCAAAATTAAATGACTAATACAAGATTTGCAAAGAGCAAACGTATTAAAGAATGTACTAGTTTACTTTATAATAGAGAACTAGTACATTTAGTTCACTGAAAAGACCAGTTCAATTGAACTAGTTTGTTCAGGAACTACACATCACTAGTGCACGGGGTGGTTACAAACAACTTTTAATTGAGTGGACGGTGAGCGGACCACAAAATCAAATTAAAAACTTTGTTTAATTAAAAATTCAAGGTCAACAACGTTAAATTCGATTTTAAATAAAAATGAATGAATACGGTGAACTCTGGAACGATTAACAGGTAAATTTCAGTAAATAATTAATAATCTGGTAAATATGATTCCACGGCGCGATACTAATTAAAGTTGTACGATAGCTGTTTGTTTGTAGCTCGTCCAGTTACATAAAGTTCTTGACAATGGTTCTTTTCTTTTAACTAAGCAAATCTTTGAGGCGGGGTTAACCAACCACTAAAAGATAGATAGTATTAAACAAGAGCATTTATGTAACTACCAGGAAAGCGGATCAACTTAACTAGTGCTAATGCTCGAGCCAGAAGAATGTTTAACCTCCGGAGTATCAACACCTCCCACAGGAACAAACAGATACACGACTTTACAAATTTTGCACTTACTCTGAAGGATGTTCGAGACGGTTACAATGATTTCAATGAATGAACGATGAACGAATAAAGCAGGTCCAGGTGAATCGCAGCGTAGTCGGAGTAGTCCAGGTAATAGCGATCGTCAGCAAAACACAAATTCACAATCAGGCTCGGGTTAGCAAGAAGGTTTCTTGGGAAGAAGTTTCTGGAAACGGATCTCGAAGGAGAAGTTCCTATCCAGAGCTCGCGTGGCCGCCTTTATACACTTCCTTGGTTTTGCTTGATCGCGTTCAATTTCTTTATATTTGTCTCTAATTCTAAAACTTGTCTCTTTGTCGCACTACAATTTTGTCACTGGCACTTAACTTAACTTTATTGTTTTTATCGACGTCTTTAATTTTACTTAGAAATTGTTTTTCAAACTAGTTTACTTGTGGCCCAAGTCCTCGCTGGCCGGTGTGTGTCCATTTAATATGTTGAAGACATTTTCATCCTCCTTTTTCCCATAGAGATTTTTTAATCTCTCTAGATCTTTTCCTCTGCAGAGATGTTGAATGTGTCTAATTTACTAATTAAAAATTTAAAAAAACTGGTTTATGTTATTTGTATCTGAAATGACAATACAAGGTATTAATTACTAAATTTCAAAATGCAAATGAATTATCTTACTTGCTCGTCCTGGAACATTGTATCTAAAAGTCTTGCCATAAGAGAAGAGCCCTACGTCATCATCGTATTCAGATGAATCAAGATTAACGCACTAGAAAAATTAAGTGTTAGTTTATTAGTTACAATTAAAAATTCAGTGTTGGATATCCTGGTTAGTTGGTACCTATAAGAATTTTAATTTTGCTATCACAACACGTTTGCCTGCGTTTAACCTTCAAAATTAATTTTCGCTTAATTCGAGATTACTAATATTAAAATAAATATTATTAAAAATGACTGCAATTTGTTTATGTTTGATTAATTATATTTATTAAAGTGAAATTTAGATTTAAACATATGTATGTCGTTATTACATTTTTTGTAAAATCCAGTTATTGAAGTAATTTAAAATGAAAAAACGTTTAAGCACAGTGAAGTGATGTATAATACAGATTAAACGTAATTTTAATACATAAAACAACAAAATGAGCAACATATTTGGTTTTATAAAAATGTTCAATTTTAAAAACACTATGAACCTCATTTATTTTAATCATCACTATCTGAAGATTCCGATTAACTTGAATCGTTTAAACCAACATTAATTATTAAGGGTTCCACTGTAATGTCTAAAAACTTTTCTCGGTTATACCACTCTTGTATTAGTTTTTCTGTATGAATCACACACATTTCCCATACTTCGGAAGTAAATTGTTGCAGTGCTTCGTTCCACATTGAAATTACTTTTTCATCTCCATACCCATCACTACCAATGTATTTATTGTAATATGACTTTGCATGGGCCCATATTAATTCGATTGGATTAAACTCGCAATGATAGAGTGGTAGTCGTAGCTCTTCATGTCCGTGTTGTTGTAACAGTTCGTCCACTTCATATTTCTTTTCTTTCTTCTGCTGTTTAGCTATGTCAAGTAATTCACTTTTGAACATGTTAGCATCATACGAAATATTATTTTTGTTTAGCCAAGGAATTAAATCAGATTTGTTCCAACTTGACGAAGGCATTTTTTCTAGTGGAATGATATGATGCATTATTCAACACTATAATTGATGATTTTTTCAAATTATTAAGTAAACGTTCCACAATCCATTTTTTAAACGTTTTACCATTCATATCTCCATGATAATCTTCATGCTGAGATTTAGATAAAAACAATAACGAAGCATTCTTTACAAAACCAGATTTTGTACCGGCATGTACGACAATAAACCGTTTTCCATCGTAGCCCTCAGGTTTACGTACACTTTTTAAATTATCATCTTGCCACGATCTCCCCATACTGCCTTTAGCAAATATCCAAGTTTTATTCATAAAAACTACTTCACGTGGAAATTCTGAGTTTAGATTTTCTATGTAACGTTTTAGAAATTTAATCCTCATAAGAGCTATACGTGAAGTCTCCATTAAAGATCTACGGTGATCGTCTTTCTTGAATTTAAAGCCAATTTCATTCAGAGTTCTTTTTAAAGTGCGATCACTTAACAAAACATGTTTATGTTTGAGTTCGCTGTTTAGAGAATTTACAGTCACATGTTGTTCTAGAAAAAGTTAGTTTTTAGAAAGATTATGAAGGTTGCTTTCATCGGAACTTACTGTTTGTGTACATCGTATACAACGTGTTTCTTATAGTAATTTTTGAAGATTCTGGCAAGTCACAGTTTTTGACTTCCTTCGTGACCTTTTCTTTCCAGGACTGGATAACACTGGATTCAATTTGTGTTCAGACTTTATCCGCTTAACAGAAGCTAAGCTTATGCCTAATGCAGTTGAAACTCTCTGTAAATAATTTATTCTAATGCGAGTTAATCATTTCTTTCTTTAGCTTACCTTTTGAACAGACGTTAATGGGATGAAAGGACCCCCATTATCCTTTTCTTGTTAAAAGTATGCAAGTACATTAACCACCATTTGGCGAGACTGAGAGCGTAATGTTTTACCTTGTATAAAACCCGACATGTTTTGTTCTAAAAAGAACAGTTTGAAATAAAATAATGCAAAATAATAATAACCAAAGATACAAAACAAAGCAAAAATGACAGCAAACCGTATTTGACAAAACGTCAACTTGATTGAAGCCAATGTAATAACTTTATTCATAACGCACGCAATCAATCTTCCATCTTTGTTTTACACATAGTTTATGTCTTGCTTATATAATAGTTTGTATGTTATTTCTTACATCAGTAAGTAATGACGTAAGCATCTTCTCTTATGGCAAGAACTTTATCATCATATCCAGCTACCGAAATATTGTTAAAACTACTTATAAAGTGACAGGACTTTACTATAAATTAAAAGAAAATTAAAAAAAATTATCTTACGTGATTGTTAATAGGCGCAAGAAGCGGCGGCGTCATGCTACAAACACCATTCTATAAAAAATAACATTATAGTTGGCTACAAAAATTATCAATGAATTACATAAATTTGAAAATATAAACAAATATTAAGAAATATATAAAAAAAAATATACTTACTTGCAATACAATGTCTTCCAAGACATTTATGCGCTTGTCATTTTTTTTTAAATTTGACGAAGACATTTTACGGCTTGAAAATTAAACAAGAACTGAATTTAACTAATTAATTATTAGTTTATATAATAAAAAATTTCCTGAATCTGCAAAAAGTTATACTTTTATTAAAAACCGAGGTATATGAACTTTTTCGTTAATTCAGCGTTACTGTAGATGACTGTACTTTAAGCGAAAATGCTGGATACCATAAGTTCTTATAAAAAATTGTTTTATTCTTTATAGGACATAAACTTAAAAAAATTTGTTGACAATACACCGCAAGTTAAAATTTGACACCATAAGTTAAAATTTAAACCACAAGTTGAAACTTGAATACCAAACGGATAAATTTGATACCGGAAGTTGAAATTTGACAATGAAAGTTGAAATTAGACACCGGAAGTTAAAATTTGACACAAAACGTATACATTTAATACAGGAAGTTAAAATTTGACATCGGACGTAAAAAATTGATACCGGAAGTTCAGATTTGACACCGAAAGTTGAAATTTGACATTAGAAATTGAAACTTGATACCGTGCTTTAAAATATAATAATGTAGAATGAAATTTGACGCTGAGGTTGATATCCGCGTTGTAATTAGATTCAATCTATGAAATTTATTGTTAGGTTAGAACATACATATTAATGTAAGCTTAAGCAAATACATGTATGTATGCATTTTCCAAGGAACATTAAGACATTAATCGTTAAACTTACTATGTCATAAAAAATCTACCCTCAATTTTTGGTGGGGCGAAAATGATTTTGTTTTACTCTTTATTGGTTGTTAAATACTATGCGATTACATATGTATAATTATTTTCGAATACAACTAATATTTTACAACTCACATTCACATTGATTTTTAGTTTTACGTCGGTATTTAATATGTTTTTAAATACTACCGCTTTTACTGATTGGAAAAACTTTTAACGGTGCAAAATGATATACTATATTTATTATACGTTTACAAAAAAACAGATTTTTTTCTCAAAAAGAATTTTAGGGGTAGTCTTTTTAAACTTGTCAGAACCTTATCGAGTTTTATATCAAACTTTATGATTTTAAGCTAGGAATTTAAATATGTAATATAAGATAAGCTAATTAATTAGTTTTATCGTATTTATAAAATCTACCTCTTTTTTAGCGAGTTTTAGTGTACGCTTTAAATTCAGTCGCTTATGATGCATATTTTGTCTCATAAGTAAAATTTGATTTACTCGTTAGTTTTAAAGATAATTGTACCATTTTATACAAATTCCTTTTTTCGTATTTTATCGATACTTACAAACTGAAAAGTTTAGATTAAAACAAAGTATAATTTGTTTGTTCATTTATTTACTAATATCTAATACATTAACAATTTTTGGTCTGCGGTATAGGTCTAATATGCATTTTAATCATCCACGTTTCATAGGATCTCGGAGGAAACACTAACGGTGGAATTGTCTCAGTCAAGGGTCCTTGGTTTTTTTGGCTTTTTCCCATTCTGCCATTTTTATCCGGTACTCCACATCGCTTTTCTTTGTTGTCTCCCTCGGATAGCACTTCCACTAAGTCTTGGCCAACCTATGCCGCAGCACAATATAGAATTTATTATAGGGACACATAACTATATCTATCACAAGAATAAACACATTAGATTTGAGTTAGTAGTTTAAAATGTTTATCTTACCTGCTCCCAATACAGTTTTGGAATTTATATTTTTATATTATTATTTTTAATTCTTAAATAAAATATTATTAAAAATGATTATCACCGCCATATTTCATGATATATACAATTTTCTCCTTCTGCTTTTATTCCCACTATACCATTTCTACGATTTGATATTGGTGGGGAATCGTCAACGATCGTGAATTTTCGACATCTCGTGAAAGATCGAGAGGGTTTGTAACAATCGTGTAGGCTCGTAAATCTTTTAATAAGTTTGAACCCTCTTCCAATATTCATTCGTGCAGAAATAGATACCGTATCTAGCTTGTGCAAACGATACCTGACAGTAACGCGTGTTTACTTTGATAATATAAATAAATGTAAAGCAATTAAAAATAAAATACACAAAGAAAATATACTTGAATCTCCTTTTTTGATTGAAACGAGTTTAGCGTATTTAAAATTTTATCGTTTAAAACTTAGAAAACTTAAAAAAGTTTTAGTGGTGAAATAAGTTAGTTGGGAAGATGTGGAATCATGTTTTAAGAACATAATCTGCACCGGTTTCATATCAAATCTTACTATAGAAAATCCAATTTTTTTTTTCAGCAAATATTTTAAATGTTTTAATATAAAAATTAAACAGGCTCTCAGAAAATTCCTTCTTAAAGTAAATGTAATTTTAAGCGCTAATTTTATTAAACCTAGAAATGACAAAATAGACTTTAGAACGTATTGTACTAAAAATAATGTAATCGATCGTACAACTAATTTGAAACAGCGGTAACAGAAACATGTGTTCCAAACTATATAAAAATAAAGCACGCTGTTGTGAATGTTAATAACGACGATCCATACTGTTTTCTTTGTTGTATAGTATTTGTTTTATACCCACTTAGATAAATTCTAACACACCATCATCGTATTCGCATTTCAATGATGTTATAATTGTGACGATATTGAATTTCCCATAACTATAAAAGATGTGAGAACATTTGAAAAACTTAACAAAACATCTATCAATTTGTTCTGTATAACTTATATGAAGCGGCCATTCGGAAATTTTGTATTTATGAAGAATTTTGATGTGTCGTTGAATACATCATTGAATGTGATTTAGCTTATCCAATTTGGTTACATAATTTCCATAGTGATTATTAACTTTGTTTCTAAAAGAATAATATATCGTTCACTTTAGAAACTTACAAATGTATTTAAGATTAGGTATGCAATTAAAAAAAGTTCATAGAGTACTCAAATTTTGTCAATTTCCTTAGTTAAAGCAATACATAGACTTAAATGCAAACTTACGCCAACAATCTAAAAATAATTTTGAAAAAGATTTTTATAAATTAATGATTAACGCGATTTATAAAAAATGCATGGAAAATTTTAGAAAGCATAGAGATATATGTTTAGTAAAAAAATGAGATGAACGATGGCGAGTGCGATCTCTTATCTCAAATCTAAATTTTCACATCTCAGTTGTACTTGATGAAGATATCGTTATCGTAGAAATGAACAAATTAGAAACTTAACTAAAAAACAAAAAACAAAATTTGTAGGACTTAGGTCAATAACGTACACTTAGATTGTTTATGATGATTTTTCTAAAAACTAAAGGATCCAAAAAAATTTTTATCAAATCAATTACTTTTTAGGAATATGTTTATTGATAAAAAAATTTTTGAAGCTGATCAACGACTTATTAAACCTAAACAACATAATGTATTCTCAATTAAATAAAGTAAAACTGTTCTTAGCCTTTATGATGACAAACGGATGCTCAGTTATAATAGTACTAATACAAGACCGTGGAGTTATCTATATCAACCGTTTGGAGGAGATTAAATTGTAAAATCGTTGCTAGTAAAATCTAAATTTCATACGTTCAGTTGCGGTTGAACAGCTTACAACTATAATATGATGGATGTTAGTTTACAAATTGCTTTAGAAGCACAACAAGCAAAAGAAACAGTTTATAAAAGTTATCTCAAGAATGCTATTTGTTTTAATACAACAGATTCTGCAAAAGGAACTATAGCATTTTTGTTAAAAAAAGAAAACTTTGTTGTTCCAAGCGACACAGTATTTCTTTTTTCGCATTACATGGAAGTAAATTGAGGGTGAATGACTTGTGTCAACTTTTGGACAAGAGACAAAACATAGACAATAACATAGTGAATGTTTGCAGAACAGAAAATATGAATCAATAAATTCAATTAAACTAGACGATATATTAGTTCTTCATAGCTTAAAGCGCAATATTTTATTCAAATTCTATATTTTGAAGCTACTATCCAATTTTAACATTATCAATGCAAGTCCTTTGGATTATCCTATACAAAATATTTAAAAAAATCTAAATAATAAATCATGCATAGACGAATGTATTTGTAATGCATCGCACCTTACTGATAGTCTAATTCTAAAAAAAATTATTTCCGCTCTTATCTGCCGAAACATATCTTTTAAATATAATCTTTTAGAAAACGAAAAACATACAGAAGTATTGTTGTGGATACAGAAGAATATAAGTAAAGGAACACACTATCCAGATGTGGTCCAGCTTCGACAGCATGGTCCGCACTAATTTGGAGGATTAAAAAAGAACGTTAGCTTTCTAATGTTAATTACACATTAATATCAATAAAAAACTAATATTTATAATTTGTTTTATTGTAAACTTTTCGATTTACATTCGATTTTTACTACCTACAGTAAAATTCTTAAATAATAATATATAACATTTACATACATTTATGATTCACTATATTAATAATATAAAATTTTTTATTGGTAAATATTTCACAATCCGATCGTGAAGTATTAAACAATATGCAATTATTTTATCGGGAATAATTACATTTGTTTTAAATTTGATTTTAATATCTATAGGACCCCTTTTTAGTTCATTTGCTTAGAACTGTCTATAACGGCGATTAGAGCATATCTTTTGAATTCTTCTAGTGTGAATATCGGCTCGCTATCTTTGTAAAGTAATGAAGTTTGAAATTCGGTAAACAGCTTATACAATAGAGCATACTGGTTGTTTGTAAAATTTAAACTTAAATTATCATTAGGATATATGGCATCATTAAGAAATACTTTAATATTTGTTAAATTGCAATGATCAAAGCGACTGCAATCTTTATTTATTTGATTTTTTCTATCGGTCGGTGCAAACCAAAGATTATACATTGTGCTTTTTTTACTGAAGACTTAATAGCCCAAGTATGCTTTTGTGTTTGTAGTAATGATGAGTATTCGTGTAATTCTCTACTTCTAAATGGAATGTACAATTCTCTTGCACTTTTAACAATATTAAATAGTTTTAACTGTTCCTTAATTGAAACATATATGTGTGAAATTCGCCAGATCACCTTATGTAGCTGAGCTTTTATAGTTTTCGTATTATTTTTATACTAAAGCGTTATTATTGGTATTGCAGCGAAGCAACGACAATTCTTTTCTACAAATTGAAGATTTGGCGTTAAAATCTTTGCGTTCTTATCACCATATGCTTCTACCTTTCCTTGTACATGAAGAGAGCTCTTCCAAGGTAACGTATATAATTCTTGTTGTTGTATAGGAATTTTGATTTCATCGTTGTTGCCAAAAGAACTTAATGCATAAGGTAGATTACTTTGTTTTTCTGCATACGCTATTGTGGTATCAAAAACGGGTGGTTCGTTTACTTTAAAAACTTTATAATTCATTTTTAAGTTCGTACTTTATTAGACTTAAAGATTTGAGGAGTTTTTTTACTTTTACGGTTATTGTAGGAGCAGACTGAGCTTGATTTGTATCTTTGTGTTTGTATACAGGGTATTTTAAAAGTTGTTCACTTAAATATTTAAATTATCAATTTTATAAGAACCTTCAGAAATTTCAATGCAGCGTTCTGTGCCATTTTAAAGTATAATATGACATTATTTATTATTACAGCTGTCTATATTCATGATTGAATTGAACGTTTCTAAATTTATCAAACCCAAAACATAGTTTACATCTTTTAATATGCTAGGAGAATAATGCTTACTAGAAAAAATTGATGCCATCCCAATCAAGGTAAATGTGGAAGACATTATGCTGATTGTAACTCACTAAACTGTTAACTCAAATGTATTAGAAATGAATATTAATTTTAAAGTTTAAGCATAAAATCTACTACTTATTGGTATTAGGATTTTATTACCTGAAATTTCGTTCAAACTCTGGTTTAAACCCAGGGCTTCTCGGTTACAGAGCAAATATCTACTTACATGAGCCACCAAAAAGCTTATCGTCATTATAATTATATAAACATTTTAAACACATTTGTCCACAGTTAACAATATTGTTGTTGTGATTGTAGAGTATATTACAAGAACCGTTACTTTTTAACTATTGTGTTAATTCCAATGGAGGCTGTAAGTATCCAAAACTATTAAAATATACTGCTCGTATAAATGGTAATAAGGGCTGGTTTTAAAAGCTTTATAGTATGTTTTTTTGTGTCTCTCGCCGTCCTAAAAAAGACCAAATTCTTTTTTATATGGCTATAAACATAATCCGTTATTAGATTTATTTAGTGATATTGCTTCCATGGTTTGATTATGTCTTTGATTTTCTTTAAGTTTCTGTTTAGCATTTTTAGCCGCAATTACTGTTTTTGTCACCCTAACGATCCTAATGGACCGAGACCAGAAAAAATGGGGATTAGCGATAAAAAGCCACCAACCTTTGGCACTGGTATTATACAAAGAAGTTTAATTTTTTTTGTGAACATTATTGTGCGTTATGACATTGTACTAAAACCATCGATATATGTACTTACAGATTATTAATATAACTGCAACAAAGATAAACAAACAAGTGCTTTCTGAAAGGAAAAAAGCTTACATTTGTTTTCTAAGTGCAATTGCTACAAAATTCACAACTATTGTCATACTCCAGCAGTAACGCTCAACAAAAAAAGAATTGAAAATTTAACTTTAATTATCGCACAAAATACACAAACAATACGAAAGTTCGCTTTAGCCGCTATTGGTCGTAAATAGTTAACTTGAGAAGATGGCTGCTATATGCGCAGAAAAAAACACGCGAACACCCACAGGTTACATGATTTGCACTACGGTTTATATCTATACTGTGATAAAACTAAATTGCACTTTATTTTATTAAAATTTGTCTTGTAATTGGCATCGTTTTTGGTATCAGACAAATAAATATATGTTATGACTCAGTTACACAAGGAATTGTTAACTTTGACGATGTAGGTAGTTAACTACGTGGTCATGTCGTTAAGCGTCGTAATTGGTATAAAATCATTTGTTCTGCTGACGATTGTCAAACCGATAGCTACGATTTAGTTAATAACATTGTTAACTTTGCTTTATGCACTCGGACACAAGTTCGGTTAAAATGAAATTTTATTATTTACCAAACTAATTTAAAGCTTATTGCCTAGCTTTAAATACATTTTAAAACTGAACTTGTAGATACTGTAAATATCTTGTTTACTCTTTCTACCTTTAAAGAAAATATGTAAAATGTGTAAGAAAATGGAGTTGTAGTAAAATCTGGAACTAAACGACATTTTGTAGAATCTGAGCTAGGTTGAGCTATATCTACATGTTTCCCACATAATGTTAAACTTATAACGCTTTTACAAAAAGGTGGTTATAAAAATAATAAGTTTTTACAACCACAAAATTTTATAGTAACTTGTGCTGTCGTATGAAAAAAAAATGCAGTAAGTTTTACACGTTGTCTTGCACATCCAATAGCATCTATATGAAATTGAACAACCTTAAATTTATACATTGTAATGAAATCAGTTTAAAGAATATTTTCTTACAAGTGAACATGTTATTATAGTGAAAACTGTTGTCAAATAAATTGTTTTTTGCTAGCTTACTTAGATTAGGAGAATTTGCTTTGCATTCATTTTAAAACTTTTATTAACAAGCTAGCTTTATCTTTATTAAATATAGCTTAGTATCATAAAGATATGACTGCAGCAATGCTTTCTTGTGTTAACCTTGCTCTTTGCGTTATTCTGGCTCCCAGTAGCGGTTCCAAAGCTTTTAAGACCTCGGACGCAGATGCAATTTAGGGCCCTTCCTCCCATACAGACACAGATAAATCCACTCAATTTTACGAAATTGTTAGCACCCAAGGCGCGCGCCCGATACTTCCGTACTATGAAACTGTCCGGCTCTTTCCTTCAATTAATAATTATTTCAGCCTAACTCTATATTTTTTTGTATTTCTTTAAGTACTTCTCTTACTTTAAAATATTTTTGTTTATAGTCTCTAAGATTTACAAAAATATGACAAATATAACTTTAAATAAAACTATTTCTCTGCATTTTAATTTCGATATTTAAGTCATAATCGTTTATTCTACAAATTAGGAAACATCATTTCTAAAAATTATTATAAACAGCGGATAAAGTTTCTTTATCCTCCTTTGTTTTAATTTAATTGTTGATTTTTATATATCTTTGTTTAAAAGGGGCTACTCAGGTTTTTTTATATGACGACGTTTTGTGTACGAAATGTACACTTCTTCAAGCTACTGCAATTTTATTAACGTAAGTAATACATAATAATCAAAAAACACAATTATAAAGACTTAAAGTATTTACAGATAAAACAACATATGTAAATACTTACACAAAAAATTGAGTATCTGAATCGGTTGGACAAAAGACATGAGCCAGTTTATATTAATTGTTGAACTCACAAAAATTTTTCATTAAAAACAAGTAAAAAAGTTAAAATAAATTTTATCTATTCAACAATTAATATAAACTAGATCATGTTCTTTCCTCAATGCATTCACCTACTCAATTTTTTGTGTAAGTACTTATGTTGTTTTATCTATAAATAATTTAAATCTTTATAATTGTGTTTTTTTATTGTAATGTAATACTTACGGTAATAAAATTGATGTAACCTGAAGAAGTGCACACTTCGTATACGAAACGTTGCAATATAAGAAAACCTGAATAGTTTTTATGTCCTTCCTAAACGAACATATATAAAAACCAACAATTACATTGTATATAACGTACCTAGTTTAGATTTTCATGAATGTTATTTAGTTTTTTAACTTAATAATTATAGTAATATATAGGTACGCTTGAAAAATATATATTTTAAAAGTTTTGTTGATAGTACGGTTTTATGTTAACTTTAGTAATCATAGGAAAATTAAGTTATTATTAATTTTGAATGCAAATACTAGATTTCAAAAGAAATTATTATTGTTGGAACAGCAAATAATGAGTAA
This sequence comes from Aquatica leii, assembly GCA_035610365.1. Taxonomy (NCBI): domain Eukaryota; kingdom Metazoa; phylum Arthropoda; class Insecta; order Coleoptera; family Lampyridae; genus Aquatica; species Aquatica leii. The sequence goes on from CM069432.1 coordinate 110,373,795, forward strand.
ACTAATAAACGTATACAAAAGTTATTGACATATGATTACTGAGATATGTCTTGACCTATGAACATCTACGTCGTAAACATTATTCTCATAAATGTAACTAACATTATTTCCGAGAAGAGTTTTTGAAAAATGATTTTTTTATTAATATGAAAAATAATTTAATAAAAAAACATTTTTGACAAAAAGTACAAACGTAAAAGCAATAATAGAATGCATAACATGTAAGACGTACTTATTTTCTAAATTAAGTAGTGCATTGTAAGATTGATAAGATACGTTTATGTAAATAACCATATTGATCTAAATATAAGAAGATAAATTTTGTTAATTTATAATACAATTTAGTAATATTAAGTATTTGTTGTTTACGTTTCTGCCATGAAGTTGGTAATTTTGTTATGTTGTGTCTGTGCAGTTTGGTCTCGTTTAGAACAGGTAAAAGAATTTATTTTCTTTTGTTTACATATATATTAGACTTTTTGTTTAATATTCAACAATAATAAAAATAATTTATCCTAATTTAACAATAATTGTAGTAATAAACTATTAAATTTGGAAATTTCTTTAGTTAAAAATTGTTTTATTATTTTTATGAAATATTTAACTGCGCTATTTCACATCGAGTACTACGGTTGACTATTAATATGTTTTGTACTAAAATATATCAAATTGTTCCTTTCGTAACCTATACCACCCTATACGTACAAAATATTTCTTTTGAGATTTGTATTGTGACTAGCGGTAATTGTAAAAATTCTAACCATGTTTAAGAATCCATTAATCCTAAAAAAATACTACATTTTGGAAAAAGTAATATAAATATAAAGTTTCTTCTTTGCTACGGACTACAATTCTTTTTAAATAATGTCCGTATTTAATGCAGACCACCAAACGTAAAACCTAGAAATTGATTTTGGTTTTACAATGCCTACATGGTTTCTTGCAATATACTTTTTTGTAAAATAGTTGGCACAATTACCCCACAAAGAATGTCATATATAACAATAACTTTATTTTTGTATCCATAAAATAGAATAAAATTATTCTTTAGCGGTACGTTTAATCTATTGCATTTTACAACGTTAACAAATTTTGTAAGAACATTATCATTATTAATCTTAAAAGTAATATTTTTAGCACTATTGCTAAATAACATCTACGATGTTATAAATCACACAATGATCATACTTAGAGGTTTAACATTACAAAATTTCTTTAATTTACTAGTTATACAGTTTATTTAAATACTCTAACCTATGAATCTTTCGTTAGAAATCTTTGTCGTTAACTTTTTAGCGACTTCGTTATTTCTGAGTTATCGTTACTATTTATTACTTATACTTGATATTCGTTACTTAAGTTTGTTATTTTAGTTCGTTACCTAGTTCGTTATTTTGATTACTTTAGATACTTTGACGACTATACGTTCTTGTAGTGGTAAACACGAGTACGCGAATATAACTCGTTAAATCGTTTTGTAATCAAGTTTAATTACTTTAGACGTATGTGCATAAATGACTAAAAACATGAAGTAAACTTCTAATTTATGTAAACTTTTTTGACAGTAGCTGATACCAGAGAAACTTACCACTTTAAATACAAGATAGAGCAACTGTACTTTGGGATGTTGATATTTATTAATGTTTTTAATATTATCCTTTAAAAATAGGTATAAGGTGTAATGTAAAATGAATATTCCAAGGTATGTAATTATACATTTTTGATAATATCGATTTAGTTTTTTTTGCTGGATTTTAAAAAAAGATTTTCTCCAGAAAATAATAGAATCCAAATTTGTATATCTATGAATACCAAAAAATGTTGATAATTTTAGTTATATAAATTGCACAATATAAAGGATTTAATTATAGGAATCTAAAGAAAGAACAGTAATTATTACTGTTCGTATTACTATTGTCCCGTACACATTTACAATTTATAAAACGAGTAATCGAGTAGTATAAGTGCTGAGAATCAGCAGGTAGTGAAACCGATTTTATAACCGTGAATACTGTATCAAATGGTACAAATGTAACAAATACTTCGTCTATTGAGTAATCGTTATTTTGAATCTTCGCTGGTAACGAGTACTCAAGTAACAAATAGTTACTTATTTCTCATCACTAAGTCAGAAGTAGTAGATGATTTAAATTTTATTTAAATGGATCAAGTGGTAATGGCACATCTGACTTTTTTTTGTTTCTACAATTTCATTATGGTGTGTATTTTGTGCAAGTCTTGGCTAATTTTAATATTGTTGTCTCTTGTTGTTTTTTTGTTTAACGTGTATTGAGAGTGCGTCAATTAAGTGAATTCAACAGAGGTCAAATTAATGTTTTACGTAAAGATGGTTTTTCGTGTAGGAAACCAATCCCCTATCATGCTCTGTTATTAAGTATGAACTAAAGAAGATTAAAATCCTAGTAGACAAGGAACTGGAGGTCGGAGGCAAACAAATGAGATGCAGGACCGTTATCTTTGACTTAAGAGACCGATTTTTCAGTACCAAATTAATTACCAAATAATGGTTAGGTAATAAACGTCGTCTTTTAACCCTTCCAACAGTTTACCGTCGAACCAAAAGTTTCGAATTACAATTTTATCAGCCACATCTTGTGCTACAACGGACTTTTCTACATGGAAATCAACGTATGCAGAGGTGAACGGCTATGTTTGCAACACAATAACTCAAAAAAAATCGACTACTAGAAACAATGGCACGAATAGTAAAAGATTGTAAAGCTAATAGGAAAGAGACCAACACGCTATTAAATAAAAATTGTGTTCATCTTTGTTTTTTTTTTCTTTAAAATTTTAATCATTTGCCACCTCTGAGTAGCTAAAGCTTTCTGCTAAGTTTGGTCACTAAATTTTTCTTTCTTCTTGGTGTTGCAATTTTCATGTCACAGTAGGTAGTATATAACGTATCAATTTTCAATATATTTATAACAATATTTTGATGGAACTCTTGCAAAAAAAAGAAGGCGCACAAATTTTACTTGCTCCAGGACGCTGAATATGTAGCTACGCCACTTCAGTTAGCATCAACAAAATCGACGCGTTGAACATCATCTTTTAACAGTGACAAACTATAGGTTTTTGTTTCTTTAAATCTCAGCACATGCTTTGCAACTTTGGAGTTAATATCATTAAAAAAATTATTAAATCGACTTAAATAAATAACTACAAAATAAACATCTGATTCATTTTGTACTGCGAGCTACATCAAATAATTGTTTGCAAGGTACTCCATGTTCAAAATAAAATTTCCCCATACAAATTTTTCTTATCATTCCAACGTGTTAATTTTTTTTTAATGTTCTTGACTTAGTGTAACACTTTAATTATCAATATAAATTCTTATGCCAAGTCATTGACGACCTTGAGCCAAGTCTTTTATTTTTAATTTGTTTCCCAGTTCAATTAATTTATATGTTTCGTTTTTATCATTTAAAACAAATTTTAAGAAACCATCAGCGTAATATATTTGTTAAAACCAAAAAATAGTAAAAACAAAAATTATATTTTATAAAAGTCGAAGATTCCATTGGATTAAAACTAAACAACCAAACCATAAGTATAAGAATTGTAAGAAACAAAGGTTTATTTATTTTAACAAAAAAAACACCAAAAAAAATAAAACATCTTAGCAAATGTTCAAACAAACCATTATTTACTGCTAAACAATGGTCCAACTTGTCGTAAAATTCTCGTCATTTGTTAATTGATATTGTGATCTGTTTAAATACATATTTTCAACTCGATATTTAAAAATGTTTATTCACAATAAATTTGAGATCTTGTTCCCAAAAAAAAACATCGTTGGACAAAAATTGTGAGATTTAGCAAACCAGTAAATTGCACAATTTGGACGAACGACTTTATTGAAAAAACTATTATTTAAAAATTCCCGCACATCTCGGCTCTTGTGTGTGGGATACAGTAACCTTAAACTATAAATTTTAATTGCCGGTGAAAAAGTTTCTACGTAATCAATGTGTTCCTTTTGGTTAAAACCTTTTGTCACTAACCCAGCACGATACTGTATTTTGTTTTCATTGCCATTTTTTTCACATATTAAAAATAAATGTGTCGTTAATCACCGAACACATAACAAATTTTCTACAGTTACCTTATACTTTGTAATATTAACAACAGTGATTTTTCACATTTCCTTTGTTTGGTTAACGTATGTTTGCACATTTAAATAAACAGTTTCTTAACAATTAATGCAACAATCACTTTTGCTAAAGACACCAGTTAGAAAGACCCAGACCCGAATTGTTGCGCCAAGTTATAGAGAAAATTTCGGTGGCTTAATGAATCGAAACCGAATTGTGTCGCCTAAGTAAATTCGGTGTTCAGATTTCGTTTGTTCGATTAGATATTTTTGTAATTATGGTTTAGGTGGTGACCAGTAGGCAAATTTTTCAAGTGAAAATTTAGTGTAGTGCAACTGAATTACACATTTCAATTAAAAAACAACAAAAACCAGAAAACAGGGCTCCACAAATAGGTAAAAAAACGTTTATTTTCAAAGAGGTTAATTTTTAATACAATTTCTAGATAACGGAAACGGATTTTGTGGGAAATACCAAAAGCCAAACACAGACTGCAATAGAAAAAGTACATGTATTTTAAAATACATAGAAATGCAATTAATTTTTTTTTGATTTTATGATTTAGGCAAATTTTCTTGCACAAGAACGTACATTATTTTAAAAAACCACATAAAGTTTTTTTATAGTAATTTTTTCAATTTTATTAAAGCAACCTAAGAAAGTTGATTTTAATAATGAATTGGTTTATTATCGAAAATAGGAAAATGAGAAAGTTTAATGACTACGGTTATCTTTTCCTCTAAATTTAAATTAGCTTTTCTGTAGTTATTGTTTAGCTCTTAGTAAAAAGGATATTAGGTTTACCTTGGGCTTGTCAATGTTTATTAAAAGACTAGAGAACACAAAGTATCAAATGTTCACTATAGACATGCTGAATGTTATATGTAACGGTCCAAAAGTTTAGACATTATAGGTAAATTTGAGATTTTATAAAAGGAAAATATTAACTATATTGAAAAAATTGTAAATACTATTAAATTGATAGGAAAGCAAGGGTTAAGTTATAGAGGGTCAAAAAATGCTAAAACATCTTATAACTCTTAATAACAAAAATCTAAATCATGGATATTATAATAATGCATTTGTTATCTAAATATGATTCAATTTTAGAAAAACATATTGAAGAATGCATTAAACTAAGTACTAAACACTATGCATCTTAATGCAGCACGGGTAGACTTGAGAAATTAGTTGCTTTATTATAAAAACCTACCTCAAATTATGTTAGACTTTATATCTAAATTGATGAAAAAATAAATTGCGTAAGAAATCAATGAAACATTTTTTTTATTATTTATGTAGACGCCACTTAACATATCAATGTACATGACGAACTATCCATTACAATTTGGTACACTACTACAAAATTTCACGAACGTATACTCGTTTGTTAAACTCTGAAAGAAAATAAAATTTATGTAAAAAATATATTAGAAGTTCAACCAATGCGACTGCAAATATGCAAGGCCAATATAATAAATTTACTTCATAATTTAAAAAAGAATTACTTGAGCAAAGTTATATGGTACTACGTTCATATAATAAATTTAGTAATCTCGGATATGACTCAAATTTGTCCTGACGCTATCAGTTTATTTGGTGCCATACTTGGTGACGTATATGTAAAAGTATGATGGAAAAAGTAAGTTAAAGTATATTTCAACAATTGGCGAAACCATTTGGTGAGCGATGTTGTCTTACTACATGCCTAAAAACTTTTTATATTTATATTGAATTTTTGAAAACAATGTTGTAATTATCAGCAAAATTTAACCGGGATGTAAGATCTAAAGCTAATACTTTTTTAAAACATGATTTAAAATATTTTTTTTAACACATTTTTATCTATATATTTGCAAAAAAATTGATTAAATTTATTGAAAGCTTATCAAATGCAAATTTAAAAGACACATGAGCAGCCGAGAGATTTTGATTCTATATTACAATCTACGGAAAACTGCATTGAGTGGGCAAATATACATCATTACAAAAAAACATTAATATATTAATAGAAGATTCTTTTGCCAAAGAACGAGCAAAGCGTCGAAAATTAATGCCTGGTAAAACAAGTCAAGTTGAAACTTTTATAGATCAGAAGAATAAGTTTAAGGTTAATGTATTTATAATTGCAACGAAACAGATAAAATCCCTTTTAATACAAAATTATGAAATATCATGTCAGAGAAAATCAAATAATTATCACTTAATAATTTCAGTTACGGTTAGTAAATCTGCAATTACGTAATTCATATAATAATAAACAATTGAATATTTAATGTTATAGTTATTTTTTGTTAAAGTTTTTATATAAAAGTTAATTAAAGATCAGTGTGTATTGTTATTAACATTATTATTATCTTCGCCCCACATGTGCGAGAGCCAGTTTAATAAAAAAAAAAACTCGTACCGAAATTTCAGTTCAATCCGACGCCAGAAAAATCGCGCTATGAGCATTTGTTGTCTTCAAATTTCTACCACTAGTTTTATTACTTTTCAAACACGGGCATCTTTAAAATGTCTAAATTGTTTACGTTTATAATATTTGATGTTATTTTAGTTAAAATTGTTAAATTAATTGTAAAATTTGAGTAAATGAGATAAAGAAGTATGCAGCACAAACTGAACTAGGATCATCTGAGGCCTTACATTATTGGTTCGAGATATGGCCAAGTTTTTAGAATCTTATTTTCATGTAGAGAAATTATTACAAACAGTATCAGTAGTAAATTAAAATATAAAATATTTCAAACGTTAAATGAAATTATTGGTTTTCTATGATTGTTAATATAAATGACTGTATACAAAAATAACTGTAGCATACAGTTTATTTCAAAACAAAAAATAACAATTAATGATAGCAACTCTTAATATCAAGCGTTTGTATTATTGTGGCTTTCAAAAATAAAATTAATTAAAAGATATTAATTGAATAATACTTTTTAGATCCAACTAAATCTCAATATACACGAAAGAGATTGCACTGTTGAATTATATGGTATGGAAATTGAAGTCAGATATTTCAATAATCGTTACCTGCCCGAAAATAATGACATTGTAAACAATATTGTCAAGTGCTCTTGGAAGAAAGATGGATTAATAAACGAAAATAATGAAATTATGCATGAAAAATTAAAACAATTTATTATAGATAAATTTCGCGTATCCGGACAATGCAGTTATTTTTTGGCGCTGTTAGTATCAGGTGACGTTTATGATAATTGCAAAAACATTGCTGGACAATCATCAGGAGAAACTGCTGTTAAAATTACAAATTGTATTCTAAGAAAAATAGATTCATATTGATTTGTTGCAAATAAAATTGTTATAAAAACTGTTACAGTTATATAAAAAAATAAACTTTTTCTTTTATTTTATCTTTTTATGACAACCAACGTTTTACTTAAACTAGAAAATAATATTTTTTATATAAAAATGTTTGTTTTAAAATAAAATACTACAATAAAAAAAATCACATAAAATACATAGATAATTAATTGATTTTTATATTTTAATATTTTTAATAATTCCTATAAAACATCCTAATGCAGTTTTATTATTTACATCAAAACTTCATTTTTAACTTGTTTAAATTGTAGGATTTAACACTTTCATCTGATGAAGAAGCATGTATTACAGAAACTCAAATCGATAGAGAAACAGTAATGGCTGACAAAGTTTCGAATGAATTTATTCAAAAAGACATAAATGCTAAAAATTTATTTAACAATTATCTTGGCTGCTACGCAAATAAATTATCAGCTAAAGGAAAGCTTTACTTTACTAAAAATGTTTTCGTAAGAATACCAGGATACAATACCTTATATGAAATCAAATCATTATGGTGTGATGAAAATTATTATTCTGACGTCAATAAAAATCGACCTTGTGCACAAAGACTTTAATATAAAACCCTAAAATCATGTAAGTATATATCATAAAATTAAAATAAATGATTAGTGACAAAAACTACCTAACATTTTAAAGTTTTATTTTTATTGTGTGTTTTTGCAGGATGAATAAAACGAAATATTTAGAAAAAAATGAGCAGAGATTAAGAATATCTTGAACAACCAAACATAAAAGTAAACTAAGTTTGTTTTTTTTTTCTATTTTTTTAATTATGTATTTTGAATTTACATTTTTATTACTAATATATTTTGTTTTTTTGCAAACAAATCATAAATTTAAAGTGTGTTTTAATATATATTTTTGTTGTTGTTATGCAGTTTATTGCAAATCAAATGTGTTTTAGCTGTAAAAATTATTTTATTATTAAGAATAAATAGTGTTGCTTTTGTTTTTCACTAGTCTGCGTTTATCTATTGTTAGATAAAGGCTTCTTCTGGCTTTTTTTATCCTCAGTTTTTGCTCACTTTTTGCAGCGACACTTCTAATTCATATAACCATTGCTTTTGGAGTGTGCTCACAATTTTTTAATCTCTTTTGACCTCTATACCGTCACTCTACATCTTCACTTTTCATTTTGTATTTTTACAATATGTCCTGCCTATTTCTATTTGAGAGTCGTACTTTTTCTATGATGTCCTTAATTTTTGTTCTTCTAAACTTCGATGTTTTCTATTTTACCCTTTAGTATAATTTTCAGCATGACTTGTTCTATAAGTATTTGTTAATCTTTAATTTTTTTGCATAGTTTTAGTTGTTTTATTTATTTCTATTGTCTAGCATAAAAATAATATCGAAACTAAAATATTTATAAATGCATTAACTTTTATTTTTTATTACTTTTTTATAATTAATAATAGTTTAATTGTATTAGTAACTAACAAAGTAATCGTGTTGTGAGCTAGCTTAGACGTAAGTTGGTAAAATATCTTTTTATTACCGTTAGGCAGATTATAGGTAATGCATATGACGTCAAATAGCGCATGGCAACACGATCAATGTTAAAATAGGTATTCTGGATTTTCTTCCCAGCTAGAAGTGACACGTAATTATGTCGTCGATTTTGGTGAAATTTGGTCTACGACGTCGGAAACTTATAAGCAAGGTTAAGAAGACGTGGAATTTGTCCCTATTTTATGACGTAAATGCAGTTGCGTAAATGCGACGACTTTTTCACGTGGTTTTATAAACAGTTATTTTGCATATCTAAATATAATTATATAGGTACATATTTTTTATTCTCAAAAATATAGTCGCATATTGCAAAAATGTTATGCAATTAAATTGGTTCGGGTTTTATACACCGATTCTGTGTACAACAAGGTAATTCTGCGGCAGACGATATGTGTGAAAGAGAAAGAAAAAGTACTTATGTTATGATTAAAATACATTCAAAGGTTTTCATAATTTGAATAAATGCGAGGGCGAAGTGATGGACGGTTCATATTGGTTTGTATGCAATCGTGTTAGCCAGTAATTATGGGTAATGAATTATATATGTTGTGATTTGTGTTGTGATCACTGCAGTTGTGAATAACTTTTTTATGTTAAACTTGTGTAAGTATACTTCGTTAACGTTCTAATTATATTTATGGACGATGTAAATTTATTAGGTCAGTATGGAATTTGTAGGTGTAGAGTTAGAGCAGTCGTGTGTAGGCGGCGTAGCAATTCTTCTAAATTCATGGTTAACCCCTAGAAAGCGGGAAACATACTGGCCACCTAACCGTTATTTAAACGTCTTAAAAAAAAGGTGAAGTGCCAACTACGTCTTGGAAGCTTTTCTAAGTAAAACGTTCATTTTTTCATAGCAGTAAATACACATTCTTGTACACATTACAAAAGATTAAACCTAGTTTGTTAGCAGACACAACTTTGTACTTAAATCTATATAGAAAATTGTATTTGTTAATTTCAATGAGCATTGATTTATGTTTGTATTTTTGGTAGCTTATTTTTTTTTCTAATGTAGGTGATTATGAAACAGCATATAAGAAGTTGCAATTATTCCAAAGTATATCAGATATTGGAACCGATGTAGAGGTAGAGGACCAAATTCCTGCAAAACGAGTACGTAGAGCTACAAGGACATTGTTTGAAGACATTTCTGATGATGACTCAGCTAGTCCTAGTCAACTAGTACGACCTCTAAGAATATTGGCTGACAGAATCACAGGTAAATATTTAATCGTAATTTTTTTCTTTATTTACTAATTATATCATTAGATGTCACTAGACGTCATTTTGCTGATGATGGTGACAGCTACATATTACCTTCTAGCGAAAAAATTATTTCAAATCCATCGACTGCAATATTAAATCGTGTCAATCTAACACCAACAGCTGTAACTCCTAGCACCAGCTATGCTGTGGAACCGGATTTTGTAAAAAGCAATGGTATGTTTATTTTATATCTAATATTTATTTTCAAATAACTTGAGCAAATAGATGAGGTAGGTAGGTGAGTCTAACAATGTTCTTGTGATTCATTTTGTTTAGAACTACTTCAAGTATTTGTGCTTTCTACTACAAAATTACCAATTTTTTTTAGCTAAAAGTTCTTGGACTACATTCATCTTGATGCTGACTGTATATTGGTTGCAAATTGCTTGAAATTGTGTTAGTATGTTTATGTACTAATCTCCCTAACTTTTATTGTTTGCTGTAGTGACACCAAGGAACAGAATCTCAAAACTACTCATTGAGAGAAAACGAAAATTGCATAAATGTAGTACAAGCATCTGTAACTCCTAGCACCATTCACGTTGTGGCATACAATTTTGTAAGAAGTGAACCAAATAATAAGATCGTTTCAGAATTCAACACTTTATCAAGTGCAACAAATCGAACCGTAAGTCCCACAGCCTTCCATGCTACAGAAGAAGAATTTATCACAAGTAGGGGTAAGCATGAATGTTTTAGCACTTTTGTTGCTTAGATAATGCTGTTAAATTAGTAACTCAAGAGAAGTTGTGGAAAATTCTTGTTGAAATTTAGAAGCAGAATAAAAAAATATTAGCAAGGCTCCAATCAGAAACTCCAAGAGGGTCACTGGTAGCATTGGACATACTCGTACAGTTCCCAATAAGCATTATAGAGGATATAAATTTACTTGAAACGCACTTGTTAGAAAGGCAAAACGTTATTGTGTTGGCCCAAAATGGTAATTTTTTGGTTTACAGTTGTTTTGCTTTTGCAGTCAGATTATCTCAGCACTTTAGAGGGTAGAGACATTCCAACAAAAGCAAATGAAATTTTAAAAACTACTGTAAGCAACATTCTGGCAAGTGAATTTTTATTTTTCGGCTCACGTTCTGAAAAAAGTGCATTTCGTAATTTATCATTAAAGGCTGCTATTGTTGGTAAGTTGTAACTTATTGAATTTACCTATATACCCAAATTTGTGTATTTTAGAAGCTGTGAAGAAAGATACACCAGGTTCAACTGACACGACGATTAAAGACTATATTAAAGTATGGCTGAAACACGCTCTGAAACGTTTTAAGGCTGAAACTAACAGAAGATAAACATCTATTTGTGAGATCATATTTAGTTTTACTATTAGTTAATTATTAGTTTGTGCGCAATGTCAAAAAAGGGTATTATTTATAAGCGCAAAGAATGTATTGGTAGACGCCAATTATACAGAAGAATAAACGAATCTGTTCAAAATTTACTGCATGAAATCAAATCTGAAACAATCCATGGTAATAATCATACATTAATAAACAAAGAATTTAAAAATTCGTCAGATTCTATAACTGAATTAGTAGAACATGCAAATATTCAAATATCTAATGAACATGTTTTTTGTAGCGACGGTTTGATGTGTAGTAGCACCGTTGACGCGTCTGATACATCAGATACTATTAGTACAGCTAGAAACGAATATAATTTACGGAAAAAATTACAAAAACGGGCGATAACAACACATGTTCCTCACAGTATTCTTAATCAACTGCTACATATTTTGAATCAACCACATCCTGAGTTACCATTAGACACATTATTAGGTACCCATACACAAGTAACCACTATTAAATTACAAAACGGAGAATATTGTCACTTAGGTTTAGTGAATGCACTTCTATCAAAACATAAATATTTTTCTGATAGCATATTTAAAATTAGTTTTAAAATATTAAATCACAACCTTTTGTAATTGGACTATATTGTGGTACTACTAAACCACAACAATTAGAGCAATATTTACACGATTTTGTAGATGAATTAAATAGATTGGTTGTGAAAGGTTTTCAGTTTGAAAATAAGCAGTTTAATGTAGAAATTCACAGTTTTGTATGTGATGCCCCTGCCAGATCATTTTTGAAATGCTGCAAATTGCATGACAGTTATTCATCCTGTGAAAAATGTAACGAGCCTGGCGATTATATTCATGGTAAAGTAATTTTAAGGGGTGTTCAGGCTCTTAGACGAACAGATAATTCTTTTGCACAAGTTAATCTTGATCATCATATAGGTGTATCACCTTTGACGCAGCTACCTATTGGTTTAGTTTCATACTTCCCAATTAATTACATGCATAACACGTGCTTAGGAGTAATGCGAAAGTTACTAAATTCATGGATCAGTGGGAAATATTCTGTTAGATTAAGTAGTCTCGATGGAAGGCTCTTATATGTTGGTCCGGTAGTACTTCAGAATATTGTAGATGTCGCAGTATATAAGCATTTTTTACTACTCCGCTCTGTCTTACCATCCTTGTCAGCGAATTACATATTTCACATTATGGTTGCGCATTTGCTGGAAAATTATTAAACACCTTTGTAAATCATTGTGAATTTCTTTACGGAATTGACTTTTATGTCTACAATGTGCATTATCTGTGTCATTTAAGTGCTGATGTTGAAAAATATGGAGCTCTTGACACTTTTTTTATGAGAGTGCATTTATTCAATATTACATCCTAATTATATTTAGTGGTGATATATTAGATAAAAGAGGCGTTACTTAGACGTCATAAAATTACGTGGTTTTTTAGACCCAAATGACGTCATGGATCTGTGACATTTCTTCGTCAATGATACGTCGTTTATACGTCGAAGTCAACGTCGATCGACGTCAATTACCCACCATGAAACGACGTCTTTATGTCGTTACCTTGCTAGCTGGGTTTGCGCTTTGCGCAGAGCGATTTGAAAACAAACACTATTTTGCTTATAGTTTTCAAGTAACAGTAGCGTCACATTAATTTTTAAAACATTTAAATGTAATTGAGTTTTTAGTGTTAAATGTTGTAAATTAGATTGACAATCAACAGCGGGTTCGTATAGCAGCTAATGATACGTTTGAATATTCTGATTATAATTTTATTAAACAATTTAGGTTCAGGAAAGAAGATCCACGACTGCGTACTAATGTGCTACGTTTCCCGTTTATGGTCTTTTAGTTGTATATATATATATATATATATATATATATATATATATATATATATTATAATTGTAATGTTTATTAGAAATGACGTTTGAATTTATTGCGGATAGGCTATTCATTATACACTTTCATTGTTTCTATTTTTAACACGCTTTTATTAGTTCGGGATGTATGTATGTACGTATGTATGTATGTATGTATGTATGTATGTATGTATGTATGTATGTATGTATGTATGTATGTATGTATGTATGTATGTATGTATGTATGTATGTATGTATGTATGTATGTATGTATGTATGTATGTATGTATGTATGTATGTATGTATGTATGTATGTATGTATGTAGGTATGTATGTATGTATGTATGTATGTACGTATGCATGTATGTATGTATGTATGTATGTATGTATGTATGTATGGATGTATGTATGTATGTATGTATGTATGTATGTATGTATGTATGTATGTATGTATGGTTTCATGTAAAACGTGGGTGCATTTATTTGCTACATTTTCATAACCTCTCCTCTCATAGATAGTTGCCAATAGAATGATTGTAACATTTAATATATCAAGCACCCCACGCTTTTTTTCTCTGAATTGAATTATTCTGTTAATAACTTAATTTTATTATAATTTTCTTTTGAGGTGACAAACTATGATTGATTGTTCGACCTTCTACTACTGTATTATAAACTCTTTGTAATCAAAAATTATTTTCTAGTTTTTAGTTCGGTTAGCTATAAAAGCGTGTTTTTTTTAGTTTTTTTAAACTATTATTTATTTTTTATTGATGTTTTACTTTAATGCCACCAAATGCACTTTGCTTTTAAAACGAACTGTCGTAATGTAAAGGTATGGCACTTCAGAATACATAATCGACTTGTTTAAAAATTTGCTAAATATAGACATATACCAATTTAATAGCAATATGAAAATTTTTTTAGTAAACATTCAATCATCACAATGTTACTTTTAACGTCGAGCTAAATTCTTGTTTACTATAGCCTTAAGCGTTAGAAAATACGCTCTTTGAACTAGTACACTACCTTGCGGAACATCTGTTTTAATTTTTTTTAAATTTAAAATAAGCTGCTTTTTGTTTAACTTTTCTTTGTTTTTTTGATAGATGAGTGAGTGCTTATAAAAGTTCAGAATGTTGATGTTGCAGTAACAGTTTTAGTTTATGAAATGTTTTTGTGCTGCGCTTTTTAGAAACCTACAGAATATTCTTACTATAAGAATCAATATTTGAAACACAAATATTTATTTGCATAATACAAAAAATTTGTAAGTAAAATTAGATACTGTTGAATTGTTTATTGTTTTGTAAATTGATTGAATTCAAACGTAAAGCATCATTACTAATAAAAAAATTTAAAAAATCCAACATTCTAAAAATTTTGTAATTTGTTGTTTAAGTAATATTGTTTTTTACATGTGATTCTACATTTGTTTTATTTTCAAAAACTGGCATGTTTTGAGTAACATTTGTACTACTCTATAGCTCTTTATAGTTTTTGATTTACATATAATATAAATCGTGTGAACTAATAGCTTTTAGCATTTTTAACAATTAAAAATACAAATTTATTTTTTGTCAGTAACTTATACTAAATAATTTTTTAAATATTGTGTTTACGCAGTTCCAGTTTTATTCGTTTATCCCGTTTATGCGCTTGATAACTCTTGTTCTTAGTTTATGGTGTATATTCTTAAATTTTTTGCTTCACGGTAGTTGCTAGGTTATCATTTGCACAATAAACATATTTTGTCTTTTTTGGTTTTTTACAATGCGTTTTACAAAAATAAGCACAAATGACTTCTTAAAGTAATAGCCGCAACTCTGCGAAATCATAAAATTGAAAACTATGTTTTTAATTTAATAGTTATAGTAGTATAAATAAACATAAATTTAAACAAATGTTTTGCATACAACTTAAAACGTAAGTAAACACTAATATACATAATAGAAGCATATACCTAGATGCAGCATCCATAAAGCACGTTATGTAATATAATTGTCAATTGATGCAATGACCATGATGCTTTATTAATGTAACTATATAGTGTATAAACTTATTAAAAGCTTTATTATTTTTTAATATTATGTAATAAAAAATATTTTGTTTCTTGAATAAAGTCCTCATCAAATATTATATTATAAAATAAATATAATATAATAGTCAAGACATCAGTCTTAATAAAACTAAAATAATAATAATAATAGTAATGGAAAACAGTTTGGCAGATATTAAACTTAGTAAACCGCAATATTCAATTTGTACATTAAAAATTACGATTTTAGCAAACCCAGTTCAGAAAAATACAGATTTATACAATTATAAGTTTTTACGGCTTTTTGACCACAAGTACCGCCATGAAAATTTTTACATTTTTCTATTGCTTCTTCTCTATTATTTTTAGGGATTTGAATACCTCTGTAATTGGCAAAAAAATTATCAATTTTTTCAATATCAACATTTCCAAATTTATCTAATAATCCGATTGATTTCCAATAACATCCATAAAACTTATTGTAGTCGTCATCGTCAGATGGTACCATTGGGTGCTGCAAGTATTGATATATTTTTAACGTAGATTCAACTAATTCCTCTTTCTTTATACATTCTTCTACTGTTGCTGAGTGATCCCATGGATAACTCTACGAAATTATTTTATATTTGTCACTTAAATACATTAATTTCATATAAACGCTGTAACTAAACATACCTGAATGGTTGTAATAAGCAATGATAATAATATCGAGATGTACATTTTCTGTTAGATCGCAACGCACTGATAATGAAACGCATCTTTTACCCACACCAATTCTTGTTCGTGGTTACAGAGGTCATAGAACCAATAAATTAATTAAGGTGCAATTTGACCGCATTAATATTGTTTAGAAAATTTAATAGGAAAATAAAGCATCTTTTAAAATACAGTTTAATAAGTGAATACTAAGTTACATTTATCATAAATGCTATTTTAATTTTTAGTGGTATGTCAATTTTTTGTACGTTAATTTCATCACATTATTATTCATTTTAAAAATATTTTAAAAGATTTTTTACTCTTTTGTTTTAAACACAATTATAACGGTTACGTATTCATATATAATATATTAATCAATGGAAATGTATATTCCAGAAAAACCAATGAACGTCAATTTTTAAAAAATAAATTATATTATTGTAGGATTTATTCTCGTTCGCGTTACGAAGTTTCTATTTTTTAGAATTTATTGAAGTTTTTTCTAACGCACAATCTTAAGTGGTTTAACATTGTAAGTATGTTCTGATTCCTTTATTATTTTTTCTTACGGACTTTACGTATCTTTTTTTAGACAACTATCAGTCGTAGAAAAATGTCAAAATAATGGAAAAACCAATGTATCGACTGAGCCAAATTCCAACATAGACAAGTACGCTTAATTTGATGCAAGTCAACAAAACCAGAGATGTCGTACAGAGTGATTAACACAGTCACTATGCAGGGTGTCATTGAAATAAGTGCGCATATTTTCAGAGTTAATAAGACATCTAAAAAGATTAATTTTTTTGCCAATAGACTTGGTATCGCAGACTTAAGATGGCAACACACATCTAATATTTAATACGTAATATTTAAATACGAGTCGGTTGCAAAAAGAAAAAGTAGACGCCGTTTGAATTTCTGTGCATGTGTTACTTTTAGAGAAATGCGTTAATAAAATTAAGTAAGCATTGGTCGATAGATGTCAAATAATTATCATTTTGTTCGTTTCTCAAAACTTTTTGTTATTTTACTTGTAAACTCATCTTGCTGTTTTGCTGTCGTGTTGTGTTGTATTTTGTTGTTGTTGTTGTTGTTTCCTTAACGTGCACCGCACGGCAGTTGTACCATAAGACATACCCAAATAAGCAACTTTCAAACATCTGCACGTTTGGCGCTGTTAATCAACACCTGCGAGATAAGGAGTTTATCGAATAACAGCATCATGACCGCGGCAATCATTGGTTTTACAACCTGCATTGGAGGAGGCGGTTCTAAGGTGGTTTAAGGAGAATCAGTCAATTTGTATGTGCGCTGTAGCTAGATCACTAATTCTCAGCCGCCATACAATATGCCAAACTGTTTACAAAGATTTACATCTGTTCAAATTACAAAAAGTTCAATTAGTCGCTGCAAAGGAGTTTCTGCATTGATAGCGATACTGTCAGTAGTTTTTACGAAACATTGTAAAGACGCCTGATTTCCCCAATCACGTGTTGTTTTCTAATGAGGTCACATTTACAAGAGAAGAAACATTTAGTTCCAGAAATAGTTATGTTTGAGCTGCAAAAAACCCATTCTCGACAAATAGACGCAAGAATCAACATAAATTCTCTGTAAATGTGTAGGCAAAGATTGTGGAAACTTTATTAATTGGGCTTTACATTCTTCTTCCGCGCTTAAATAGACATACTTATAGAGAATGTCTACCTAAAGTGCTTCCGGAACTCTTTCAAAAAGTGTCAGTAAAAGTTAGAAGAAGAAAGTTTTACCAACATGACCGGCCTCCTCCACATCTACTCTAGCCGTTAGAGATTAGTTGCACACGCAATTTTTCAATACATTCATTGGAAGTTGTGGACATTTTCTTTAGTCACGGCGGTACCTCGACCTAACTTCCCTCCATTTCTTTCTCTAGAGACACGTGAAAAATTTAATTTATGGAACATACATACATACAAATGCAAATACTAATTCCCAAGTAACAAAGTAGTTTTATAATTCTTAAGTTAGAAAACTTTTCAATTTGTATTGTAGTTATGTTGTTGCTCTCTAAATGTAAAATGGTTCTATTAAAGTTGTCTGAAAGATTATTTTGTTATCTATTCAAAATTGTTTTTTAAATCGATGTTTAGAACGTTCTTACAACAAAATTATAAAACTGCTTATGAGATAAGTATAAAAGTGTTTTGTAAACGTTTATATAATATTTTTTATAAGACATTCACCCCTTATAAATATTAATTGATTTATAATAGCTAGTGTAGGTATGTCATTTATCGCTTTAGAACTGTTTCATACAATTGTTCTAATAAAGTATGTGACTACGTTATATAATTGTTGTATTAGTAATATTATATAACAATTTTGCTTTCTGCACAGATTACTCACAACGAAAGCTCTAATATAACTGTTAATTAAAAGCACACAAACCCTCAGTTATAAAATAAAAGAAAAGCAGTTATAGAGCAATACTGCTATTAAAGCGCAAAATTAATGTGTTAAATATAGTTATAAAACAATTAATATATACCGGCGTAAGAGGAAATCATCTGATTTTCCAGCATATCTACAACCGTTTATCGAAGAGGCTAAAATAATTCTTTCCGAAGGATTAATAATGAATAGAATTAATCGCAGCTTATTGTTAAGTTACGCTGCTTTATATGTGATTCGCCTGCTCGACCAATTTCGTTAAGTTTTTATTACTGAATACCCGATTAAAAATTCATCAAAATATAATCACATTTGTAAAATACGATGCTGTCGTGTTAATCTTTACATAAACTAAGGTAATTAAATTTGAACGTTTTATAAGTTTTCTATATGCATCATAACTGTTGTATAAGAGTAAATTTGGTTATAAAAATGTTCTATTAAAGAGGGACCATTTTGAAAATTTACTAGCATATATTTACATGGCCGCCATTGTCGAGGAACATAAAATTAAGTTATATTTCACTACTTAAACGACAATAACACATCAATTAAAGCTTTTTATACTGCGATCTATCTACTATTGTGGTTTTATGATAAAAAATTGAAATTTAAAAATTTTGTTTTTTATCTGACTTTTAAATTTTTGTTTAAATACTCATTAAACCTGCGGCGCACTTAAAATTTCGACCTATCTACTTCATAATTGACAGTAAAATTTCCTTCGTAGCAAAAAACGACGTCCGTGTAGATCCATCTCATTAAATTTCGTGTAAATAACCAATAACCATCAGTTTTAGTTTAAGTAAATATAATAGGAATAATTAATTTCCTAAAAGTAGTACTTAATAACTGTTTGATTTTATTGAAGCTGCTCTACACTACAAAGTTGTTTTGTAACTTCATCAAAACTATTGTAATAAAGAGCCAACCAACTATAAAATATTTATGAAACTGTTTTGTAATTGATATATAACGTTTACGTAACTATACCATAACAGTGTTTTGTTGGCTTTATAAAACACGTTACAAAACGAATATGTTTTATAAATATGTGCTCATTTTGCATTTATAGCTACTGTAAGAACATTTTAGTTACGTTCTTAAGACAAAATGTGTTTTATAAATCCTGTTTTATAAACGTTCTCTCAAACGTTATAAAATATAAAATTGTTACTTGGGAATTGCCTAAATGTCTACAGAAGAAGATATAATATCGTAACTCATCTGTTTGCTGTCACAACTACAGCAAAAATAACCAAAACGGCTCTTGAATGCTAGAAACACTTTCTTTCAAATTCTAAAATCCATAACATCGTTCAATTAACCTTTTCTATTAATAATTTAATAAATGAATAACAATAAATATTCTGTGGTACATGTAATTTTTGGCAAAACGTTTTTAACAAACCTCTAAATTAAGATTAAAAATTGTATGTTTACAATATGAAAATGTCAATTTTATGGTTCATATGTTACAGACCAGCGGTTCTCAAACTTTTTTTTTTTAAATTATGGAGCACTCGCGTATCACTGAACTGTTAAAAATTTCAAATTTTTTTCAAATGGAAAAGAAATAAAAAGTTCCAATCGTTTATGAAAATATGATGTTTATTTGTTTCTAGAAAAGATTAACACTTTATTTACAATGTAAAGTTTACAATTTTACATACAATATTCTCATTATAAACAATCTTTAACTTAATGCGAAACATGGTGCTGCATGCTCGAAACAAGCGAAGAGATGTTTGGTTCAGTTATACTTAATTTTAAACGCAAATTTGGGTCTATGTTAAGCTTATTTTGGTATTTGTTTTTTAGCACCAACATAGCAGAAAATCCGCTCTCGCAAAGATACGTGGTGGTAAATGGTATCAAAAATAATAATGCTTTTCTGGACAGCGATGGATATTCATTTTTAACTGTTAGCCAAAATTCACATAACTCTCGTTTGGTAAATTCCGTTTTCAAACCTTCATCGCAACATAATTCTATCAAAGACTCTTTTTTGCTAATAGTTAGGTTTTTAGGAATATTATTAGGATAATCCAAAATGAATGGGTTTCTTATCCAAAGGAATTTAGAGAAATCTTCTTTAAAATATTCTTCAAAGGTGTTAGCGAGCATTAGGCAACGCTTTTTTATGTTATCGATGACATCGTCGCTCACTTTAAGTTCATGATCTGTCACAAAATTTTCCAAATTAGAAAAAGGCTCCAGGTTTTCACTCGTAACACTCTTGTTCATCATTTGAAACTTCTTGATAAATGCTTTTATTTTGTCATTTACTGAAAATCTATTTGTTGTTTTACGTTGCAAGCTTAGATTAAAGTCATTGATGCGATTAAAAATATCTGATAAGTAGGCTAATGTTGTCATCCAGAGCTCGTCAGGCAATCGATCACGCAGTTCAAAATTGGTCTCCATCAGGAACAAATGCACCTCAGAGTGTAGCTCAAATAATCTGCTCAGCATTTTTCCTCGTGAAAGCCACCTCACCTCCGTGCAGCAACTGAATATGATCACTGCCCATTTTAGAACACAGTTTCGAAAATAAACGAGAGTTGAGAGCTCGCAATTTAATAAAATTTACCACTTTGATGGCCTCCTCGAGGACATGTTTAAATTGTTTAGGCATACGTTTTACTGCTAAGGCTTGTCTGTGGATGCTGCAATGCATGAAAGCGCAATTTTCTGCAACAGATTTTACTACACCTCCGAATTTTCCTTTCATAGCTCGAGCGCCATCAGAACAAAAGCCAACGCAATTCACCAAGTTCAATCCATTTTTAGCAAAGAATTCACTCAGCTTCTTGAATATTTCATCTGCGGTACTTCGTGTTGGTAGCGCCTCACAAAATAAATAATCTTCTTTAATTGTAGTTTCATGTATATTCCACACGTACACCATCAGTTGAGCATAGTTTGTTACATTTGTGCTCTCATCGAGTTGTATCGCAAAAAATTCACTATGTTTCACAAGAGTTATTAATTGATTTTTAACATTTAGTGCCATACTTTCAATCCTGCGCCGCACGGTATCGTTGAGTGATATCATATCTAGTTTTGTAGCTAACGTCCCACCTAACATACAAGTAACCATATTTTTCGCTGCAGGCAACAACAGCTCTTCGCCAATTGTATGACTTTTTCCAGACTTTGCTATTCTTAAGCTAACCAAAAAAGATGCCTCCACTGATTTTTTGGTACTGCCAGTAAACGAAGACATGATGTTCTTAGTGCCTTTCATTTCGGTTAATTTTCTAATGAAAAAATTCTTCGGTTTGTTTACTAACGTACAATGTTTCATGGTAAAATGACGATTTAATAATGAGGGTTTCATACTGTGATTTGATAAAATTTCAAAGCAGATCACGCATTGTGGCCGTGGCTCATTATTTACATCCGTCACGGTATATCCAATACTAATGTACTCACGATCATATTTTCTTACAAGTTTTCGTATTTTGGTAGGGATTTTTTCATCTTGAATCACCGCGCAATCTGATTCTGAAGTAGAGCTCGGAACGGGATTTCTAGTACAAGTTGTTTTGCTTGATGTTGCACTATTACGCCACTTATCCATGTTGATTTAATTTAATTTCACTTGCAACTAAACGAAATTGATTAAGCAAACGTTTAAAAAATACAAGTCACTCGCTCAAGCGCTAAAGCTAGACTGAGGCTCGCTGGTCCGCAAAATAGGCGAGAACCTAATATGATCGCGGCAGCGCGCGAAGTTCGAAAATAATGTTTTATTTATTTATATTTTATACCTTATGCCCTATATATGGCCCTATTATGGCCATGGCTGCTTGCGTACCACCTTGAGAAGCTTCGCGCACCACTGGTGATACGCGTACTACAGTTTGAGAACCGCTGTTATAGACAATAAAGCTAATGTTATGATCAGGCAATTAGTATAAAACCGATTTCACTTGCCGAAATGCTTCTATAAAATAAAATAAAAATCTGCTTCAGTATTATATACAAATAAAATCGACAATAATAAACTAGCACTTTCTACATTAAATTTGATGTTAAAACAAATGAAAGTGCGAGAGATAAACTTAAAGTCAAATTGATTACTTTTACATATACGCTAATAGGAAAGTATATATTGATAAACAACAAGCTTTATACTCTGTTGCTAAAATAAACTATAGCTAGTCGCTTACAAAATTATTTAGGCTACTAATTACAACAACAATTAAATTATATACAATAACCCAAACAACACGCTAATGTTTAAAAGACATAAATAAAACGTACTCGTAGATGGTCTATAGATAGTATAATTTACTCAAAGTCGGGCGGATATTCGACATCTAAATGTCTGCGGTATTTACGTATAACTTGAATCTAGTTTTAAACGTATTTACAATGTTTCATTTCTCAACTTCTAAAAGATGTATTTAATTGTACCGAGTTGTAGCATTATAATTTAACGTACATTTAACGTTAAATTTTGTATCTCTAAAATATGTCTTAGAGTATAACAAATTTAGACTGAATAATGTGTATAAAGAATATGCCAATATTAGACGTTCATTTTTTTGATTTTAAATGTGATTTTTTTTATTCGAATAAAGATCGGTTATACATCAAATTAGAAGTTGCTTTAAATTATAAAAACCTTTTACATATAACCGAATTGGTAAGTACATTTTTTAAATAAAAAATATTATAAAAACCTGTAATATATTTTTTTACATAAAATAAACAAATAAACATATGCAATAGACATCGCCTATCTTTGAGTAATATTTTTTTAAAACAAAACTAAAAACAATACATTCTATACGTTCTATTTTTCACTTGAATAACACCAGAATACTAGCTTTTGCCTTAACATGTATCCAAATTTAGCTGGGTTATGTAAAGATTAATTTTCTTGCGTACTTCTTGGGTTACTTTTCTTTTTGTAGTTATAACGTGCTGCCGATCGAAGCCAATCTTGAATGGTTTTTGTGATTGACAAGTCTGTTAAATCTATAGGTTTATCTGTAGTGAAATGAAGGTGAACTGCCTCTGCAAAGATATTACATATAAGATCTAAGTTTTTACCATCATGTACATAGTACATATAATATGCCGTTTTGTTAGAAAAAAAAACTATTTCTCGTACATATTCCAATCAAAAATTATAGAAGATATATAAAAACTCATTTAGATGTTTAATAAATCATATATAAAATGCATTGTAAATTAAATTCGAAATTAAGTTTGTTTTCAGATAACAATGTCGAGCGTACCGTTACATTACACTGTGGGATAATCACCGTGTATAACGCTTCATAAGCGTTACATTATGGTGATGCTGTTGAAGGTCATCCAACCAATAAACCATAGAGAATTGTGTGAATGTTAAAAAATCATCCACATATTGCTTTCATTATCGTTTTTAGAGTACAGTGTAAGTAAAATACTGAAAATGTTTAACTTGAACCTACATACAACGCGTATTAATCAATTGTATGCAATAAAAATTTAGATGTTATTTAAAGGATTTGCAATAAAAGGTTTAGTACGTTAAAACTTGCATTCTAAAAAACATAACGTTTTTGTTTGCACTTATCTAAGTACTTACCTACTACATAGGTTTTTATACACACACACTGGACTGAACAACGTAATTTTAATAAATTCGTTAAAGTAAAACGCTTATTGCACCTACTTCTGACAAGCATGAATTGGCAATTTTGACAATGATGTGATCTGACACTGATGACCGAGACTCGAAAGAATTCGCTGAGTGCTAGTGATTTAGCGTTGTAAGATAAGCGTTTTAATCGCTGTAATCGCAAAAGAAAATATCACACTCATAAAAATAATAATTTTAAGACTATTGATTTGTTTTTAATTTACTGTTTTGCACAAAAATGTAATTAAATATATTTTCTGTTGTTTATTTAATTTCTTGATAATGCGTTAAAGTATTTGGTATCATAAATACTTCAATTGGTTGTTACTTTTTGCACAATTATTCTTTGCTAACAAACAAAAAGTTGTTTTTATATGTTTTCCTCATGTGACTAAAAAGTAGTAAAATAAAGTGAGATTTTAGACGTCCATTAGAAATAACTTTTGCTGAATTTATTTTATGTAAAATTTATAACACTCTAATAAAGATACAAGATTTTCGCAACTTTAGAAGTAGTCTAAATTATGTAAATTTAAGGTCTAAATAAAATTAATACCACAATAGACGTCTATTACCTATCAACTTTTTTATTTAGACGTTCGTAGATGGTTTTAGACGTCTATTAAATTACATTTAGATGGGTATGTGTTGTTTGGGCCATCTAAATGTAATTTAATAGACGTCTAAAACCATATCTACGAACGTCTAAATAAAAAAGTTGATAGGTAATAGACGTCTATTGTGGTATTAATTTTATTTAGACCTTAAATTTACATAATTTAGGCTACTTCTAAAGTTGTGAAAATCTTGTATCTTAATTAGTTTTATAAATTTTACATAAAATAAATTCAGCAAAAGTTATTTCTAATGGACGTCTAAAATCTCACTTTATTTTACTACTTTTTAGTCACATGAGGAAAACATACAAAAACAACTTTTTGTTTGTTAGCAAAGAATAATTGTTCAAAAAGTAACATTCAATTGAAGTATTTATGTTACCAAATACTTTAACGCATTATCAAGAAATTAAATAAACAACAGAAAATATATTTAATTACATTTTTGCGTAAAACAAAGTATTAAAAACAAATTAATAGTCTTAAAATTATTATTTTTATGAGTGTGATATTTTCTTTCGCGATTACAGCGATTACAACGCTTATCTTACAACGCTAAATCACTAGCACTCAGAGCGAATTCTTTCGAGCCTCGGTCAGTGCGATCAGTGTCAGATCACATCATTGTCGAAATTGCCAATTCATGCTTGTCAGAAGTAGGTGCAATAAGCGTTTTACTTTAACGAATTTATTAAAATTACGTTGTTCAATCTAGTGTGTGTGTGTATAAAAACGTGTGTAGTAGGTAAGTACGAGGGCATATTGAAAACTAATGCCTCCATGGCTATAACTTTATTAATAATAGATATACGGTTTACATATAAATGTGAAATAATAGTGAAAACTGTCCTCTACGCACTCATGTATTTACTTTTCCACATAATTGCCGTTAGCAGCAATACATTTACGCCAACGTACTACGAGTTTTGTAAGTCCGTCACGGAAAAAGTCTGAAGACTTCCCACGGCACCATTTCCGCACCTCCGCTATCACCTCTGCATCCGAAGAGAAACGCTTGCCTTTAAGATGTTCCTTAAGCTTCGGAAAGAGGAAAAAGTCACAAGGCGCAAGATCTGGGCTATAAGGTGGATGAGGTAGCACGTCATGAAACCGAAGCTTCTCCAGTGCTGTACGCGTTCTCTGACTTGTGTGAGGCCGAGCGTTATCATGTTGCAGAATAGGCACTTTGTCTGAACGAACCCTACGCAGCCGTTGCTGTAGATGTGTAAGGGTGTTAACATATCGTTCGGAGTTGACAGTACGACCACGTTCCAAAAATTCGATGTGAACGATGCCATCGCAATCCCAGAAAACGGTAATCATGACTTTCCCAGCTGATGGAACTGCTTTGAACTTTTTCGGGTTTGGCGAACCCTTATGTCTGTACTCCATGGACTGACGTTTCATTTCAGGGTCGTAATGATGCGCCCACGACTCGTCACCGGTCACAATGCTGTGGAGAAAAGCGTCACCTTCTGCTTCATATCGAGTCAAGAGTTGTTCGCAAATTTGTTTCCGATTGGCTTTCATTTCATCAGTAAGCATTCGGGGAACCCAACGCGCGCAAACTCTCCTGTACTTCAGCACATTGCAGATAATGTGATGTACTCTTTCTTGTGAAATACCCACCCTGTTGGCAATGTCAGTTTGGTTACACCGTCGATTCTCACGAACAAGTTGATCCACGAGAGCGACCTGCCTTTCACCACACGCAGACACTGGTCGGCCACTGCGTACCCGATCATGGATATCCGTTTTAACAGGATTTGCGTCTTTCACAGTCCTTACCCACCTCCTAACAGTACTCACATCAACACACGCATCACGGTACACGGCACTCAACCTTCGATGGATGTCAATCGGCGCTACACCCTCTGCAGTAAGAAATTCAATGACAGCTCGTTGCTTTAACCGTACGTCCATGTCGGTCGCCATGTTTAGAGTTGTTGTGCGCAAGCGCGATGTTGCTGAGAATCTCCACTAGGAGGACTTATGTACTAATACTTAAGGTAAATGGCAAACCACTTTTGACACGGTCTGGCCCGTTATTATAAAAGTTATAGCCATGAAGGCATTAGTATTCAATATGCCCTCGTACTTAGATAAGTGCAAACAAAAACGTTATGTTTTTTTGAATGTAAATTTGAACGTACTAAACCTTTTATTGCGAATCCTCTCAATAACATCTAAATTTTTATTGCATACAATTGATTAATACGCGTTGGATGTAGGTTCAAGTTAAACATTTTCAGTATTTTACTTACACTGTAGTCTAAAAACGATAATGAAAGCAATATGTGGATGATTTTTTAACATTCACACAATTCTCTATGGTTTATTGGTTGGATGACCTTCAACAGCATCACCATAATATAACGCTTATGAAGCGTTATACACGGTGATTATCCCACAGTATAATGTAACGGTATATGTTTATTTTGAGGTACTACATTAAATCTGCTGCGCTCGACATTGTTATCTGAAAACGAACTTAATTTCGCATTGAATTTACAACGCATTTTATCCATGATTTATTAAACATCTAAATGAGTTTTTTATATATCTTCTATAATTTTTGATTGGAATATGTAGGAGAAATAGTTTTTTTTCTAACAAAACGGCATATTATATGTACTATGTACATGATGGTAAAAACTTAGATCTTATATGTAATATCTTTGCAGAGGCAGTTCACCTTCATTTCACTACAGATAAACCTATAGATTTAACAGACTTGTCAATCACAAAAACCATTCAAGATTGGCTTCGATCGGCAGCACGTTATAACTACAAAAAGAAAAGTAACCCAAGAAGTACGCAAGAAAATTAATCTTTACATAACCCAGCTAAATTTGAATACATGTTAAGGCAAAAGCTAGTATTCTGGTGTTATTCAAGTAAAAAATAGAACGTATAGAATGTATTGTTTTTAGTTTTGTTTTAAAAAAATATTACTCAAAGATAGGCGATGTCTATTGCATATGTTTATTTGTTTATTTTATGTAAAAAAATATATTACAGGTTTTTATAATATTTTTTATTTAAAAAATGTACTTACCAATTCGGTTATATGTAAAAGGTTTGAATATCTCTACCACTTTTATAATTTAAAGCAACTTCTAATTTGATGTATCTAATGTACATAACCGATCTTTAATCGAATAAAGAAATCACATTTAAAATCAAAAAAGTAACGAATTCTGTGCGTGTTTAAGATGATATCTATACGATGTCTCATTTTCGCAAAAAATGAACGTCTAATATTGGCATATTCTTTATACACATTATTCAGTCAAAATTTGTTATACTCTAAGACATCTTTTAGAGATACAAAATTTAACGTTAAATTACGTTAAATTATAATGCTACAACTCGATACAATTAAATACATCTTTTAGAAGTTGAGAAACGAAACATTGTATATACGTTTAAAACTAGATTCAAGTTATACGTAAATACCGCAGACATTTAGATGTCGAATATCCGCCCGACTTTGAGTAAATTATACTATCTATAGACCATCTACGAGTACGTTTTATTTATGTCTTTTAAACATTAGCGTGTTGTTTGGGTACTGCGCAGGAGAGGGATACGCTACAGCCGGCAAGGGAGGTGGGAATTCCTGGGTCGTCATTCAGAGACTCTCTTTTCGAGGTAGGCAACTAAGTTTCCAAAATTAGTATCTTTACTGGAAAAGAAATAAAAATACACGCCATGAAAGAAGTTTCTTATGGGGTGGAGAAAAGAAAAAAAGCAACAGATCCGTGTACTTAAGACGAGATACTATACTAGAGAACGTCAAACGTGGCAGTTATGGAAATCATAGATACTATAGAAGCAATACAGGCAAATTATAATATCTTGATAAAAAACGTCACGACAAATACCAAGAACAAATTAAAAAAAGTTATAGATAAGCCAGGGAAAAAATCAAATATTTCAATAACACAACAATCCAAAATTACCTAGCACAGGAACGATGGAAGAAAACAAAAAACTGGCGATAGAAACTGAGTTACAAACAAATATATGGAAAGTATACAACAAAGAAACGAAAGAAACTGCCATACAAACAACGCAATGGACAGCAGAAGAAAAGGAGATGATATACAGTGTAGAAAATGTAAACACATAGGAAGAGTAGAAACAAATAGCTGAGGAAAAATAAGGAGATAATGTTTATGTGTTTATGTGCACATAAAAATTGTAGAAAGACACCTACTACAAGAAACTACAGGAACAAGTATACTATGGATAACGAAAAAAGAAAAAAATACAGGACTACAATTAATGATAGAAAAATCCAGAAATAAACAAAAGAAAAGAAGACATAGAAACCTTGAAGAGAGAAACTAAAACGAAAAATAATCAGAATTATATATCAAGACCATGAGGAGGACAAACTAAAGAATCTAGAAACAGTAAAAACAGAAACCGAAGAAAACGAAAAATAATATTACACAAACTAAAAACGATGAGCGTAAACAGACTAAGAAAAATGGCAAAAAAAAGAATAAACATAATAGTACCAAAGGATACCCAAACACAACAAAGAACAGGTAAGCAAGACAACCAATAGAGAACCTACGCGTTAGTTGTAGAACAAAAAGGAAAAAACTACAAAGAGCTAGAAACAAGAACGCAGCTAAAAGATAAAGAAGAGATAAAAAAATACAAACCATAAAGAGTGCCAAAAAAATATATTATTAATAACGATAGAGAAAGATGAAAAAGCACAAAATAAAATAAAAGAAGAGTTAAGAAGAAAAACGAAGAAGTTAACTTGAGGAAACTCGGAGAGAAAGTGAAGACAAAAATCTGATTTTTAGGGGAATGGACCTAATGATTACAACAAAAGATATAGAAGAAGCAATTATACAATATGGAAGTATTGAAAACTTAAAAATAGAAGATTTTAGGTTCAATAGAAACTACACAAAAACAGTCATCATCAATTTTTTTTTACTTTAATATCTTTTTGGCAAACAAGTGAACCATTCACCCCTCAAAGGAAAAAATATTTTGTAAATGGATAAATCAGTTACAAAACGAGATCCTTCAGAATAAGGGTTCAATCAACGTATATGTTTGTCTATTTAGAGATACATGAGTAAACATGTGATCCGGCAGCGTTCTCAACTTCTCGGATCTCACGTTGAACAAAATTTAACTACAAAAAGATACAAATAATGACGGCGCATTTTAATTGTATTAATAGACTTTTTATTATACAAAATTTGCTGTGTAATTTTGCAACAAGCATTTTAATGGTATTAATCTACTTCTTATTAAACAAAGTTATATCTCGTTTTGAATCAATTTTGTTGTCTAACTTTTAGCAGAAGGTTGCATTTTACAACGTTTTTAATAGTGAACTTTTAATTCTAATTTTTTAATTAAAATTATGTGCAAACATAATTATATTAAAATTAACGTTAGTACACAATAATTAATAGTTCAAGTTGAAAGTGAATACTTATTGTTTTACGTTATGGTAATATAGTAATAGCATTCTAATCACAAAAACTACGGTTTTTATACTATTAAGATAAGAAAGAAATTAGTAATGCAAAATACAATTTAAAATCAAACTTTTTTAACGTAAATTGTAACTATATTAAATTAATTCGTTTTTTACTTTTGAGTGTATTTTATTTATTGCATTTTTTGAAGTTGGTTCTTCTATGATAATTTTTTTTTAAAGTTATTTAAAGAATTATTCTAGCATTTAAACATAATCGTTAAAAATAGTATAAACCGTGTTTACCTTTTATCGTTTTCTATTGTTATAAAATGGTTACAAATTTGTTTTTAATGTTGTATATTACAGTTTTTTAATTTGTTAAGATCGAGATCATATAGGGAGGCCACGTTGTGTATTCTAAAATGGTAGCAATACCGCCATATTGATGATAGACTAATGTCATGCTAATGTCAAATGTTTTGTATTTGTGTAGAGTGATTTTTTCTGTTTGTTTATGTTTTTTTTTGTTTTTAATTAAAGATAATTAAAACATAATGGTTTAGTGTGTTTTATGTAGTTGTAATAATAGATATGTGTAAATAAGATAATTAAATATTACATTTCACAGGTATGTATATACATTGACACCCCGATTGACCTTTCTTTTGTTATTAAGCATCTTTTTCGATTAAACTAAAATTTTAAATTACTGTTTTTTTAATTTACATTATTTGATTTGTCACATATCTTTTATTAACATTTTTAAAACTTACTGATTAAACCATCTAGATAACTTATCTTTATTTTGCACATTATTTTCTTTTGCAATTTCTGGCCATAAGTACATTGATTTCAAATATTGATACTTTACGTATAATGGAACTAAAATTTCTAAATTTTTTAACCGAAACAACTGTATTTAATATATTAGAACTGATAAAAAAATAGACAATAGTTCACAACAAATTTCATAGAAATTGTTACTAAATTAACCGTAAATCTTACTATAAAATTTTTTTTCTTTACTTTAGACTAATAGTTGAAAAAAAATCAAAGTAAATATTGCTTAATTGCGTAAATCCACAAGTCTCCAGTTAAATAGTCTTTTTAGCAAATTATGATTATACATCTGTAACATTGTAATTAGAGCAATTACAATTTTTTTCTAAAAATAAATTCAAGTAACTTGATAAATTATTTTATGTTTGTAAATTAACATATAATTTGTTGATCTAAAAATTTTCAATTGACGATTAATGTCAGAACTTCAATTTTTACGTAATTCAGGCCTAGAAAACTTTCTATCTTGATAGCAAACTAAGCCACGCCTAGTGTTCCCACGTTATACATAAAAAATAGATGCTTTATGTTATCTCCTTATATTTTAAAGCAAAAACGAGTTAGCCAAACTGATGTTTTAAGAGTCAATATAAAAGCTTTTGTTACAATAATTAAAAAAGTACATTATGTGTTTACCTCTTTTGTTTTTTTTTGTTTGGATTATTAGCGACTTAGAACGTGTTGTAATGCAACTCATTGAATTTATAGGCTTGATCCTAGTTTATTTTTGTTGACCAAAACAAAAAGCTTAAGTTGACTTCTGCCGTTTTGTTGTTTGTGAACTCAAACAAATTTACGTTTTAGAAGACATTTCAGCTTGCAACGCCAGAGCGCTAATTGTCATTGATGAAACTGAAAATGTTAGTGACAGACGGACCACAATCAAAGCTAAATATTCTGGGTGTTCTATTAAGTTAGACGAAAGACGCTTTTAATGGAATCAGGAACAGTATAACCAACTTAATAAAATTAAAATTCAACAAAGTTCAGAAGTATGGTCAATTACAAATCTTTAACCTGTACAGTTATTTACAAAATAAAATCAATATTTCTTTTACACATAGTTTTGAATCATATTTTTTGTAATAAGAAACATTTCAAATACAATTGTACCATCAGTTTATTGTACTGTGTAGCTAAATAAAAAACTAATACAATTTTTAAATTATTAGTAAAAATTTATGTCATGTAAGTACATACATATATTTAAAAAATTGTGTACCATTAGAAAAATTTTTAGAGCTGTTATGTTAATTTGTGAATTTCTGCAAAATACAACAGCGTGTGTATGTACAAACTTTTCTTAGAGTATTTTGACTTGTTTCTAAGTAGTATAGTGAGGCCGGTTCTGGCTCACTCGGGTAAGATCGGTGGAAAATCGTGAAATTTCGTTGCTATCGTTTCGTTTCGGGTATGCTCGAGTTGCATTCGTATTTGGTAAGTCGGAATAAATCGTATTGGTGGTGGGGGAATCGTAAAATATTGTAGGAGTCGTTTCCTTTCGGATGTGGGTCTGTCGGTGAAGTTTGTAGTGATGGTGGGGATGCTGTTGTGTGTATATAAAGGTGATATTTGTGAAGATTTAATATTAGTATTTCAATAACTCTTATTTGTTTTAATAAATTGGAAGAAGTTAATATGGAATCATTTTTTGTAAACTTGAACGAAACTTCTCATTTGGTTCCTTATCTACGTGCTAGAAGTCTATTAATAAATGAGCAGTATAAAATTAAGTGTTTTAGTAAAATAGATGGTAAATTTGGGGAGCAAGTGATTGTCGAATGTCAAGATTTTAAAGTACCTCTACCACAAAGATTTATTAACAAGTTTTCGATTGAAGATATAAACCAAATTAATAGCTTGATTGGTTCGGGAAAAAACATCTATCTCGTGAGCCGAGGAGCTGTTGGTGAAACAACAAACATTGAATTTATTCAAAAATAAAATAACAGAGTTATAATGTATGACATGTAAATATTAAAAAAATGTAAAGTTGAAATAAACAATAAATGTTAGAATTAATGATACGTTTTTATTTCAGTATCACAAGTTTTATCATACCTTAGTAAATATATTAAGCAGTGGGTGATAGTAGGGAAGAGATAGAAAGTTTATAACATTTTGATTCGAATTAAATAATATATTTTAGTTTGATGTATTGTTATTTATGCAATACTGTTTTTGTTTATCCAGCTGTTGTGAGATTCATCAAAGCCTAACCATTTTACATACATTTTAGTACCTTTCTTTCGTAAAATTCTTTCAATTAAGTACGTATCCGGATGTTTAACTTTTTGCAATTCCATTTCATAAAAACCTCCTAAAATATTGTCCCCTTTTATGTCTTTTAGCAAATAGGTAGTTGGGTTAGTTAGTTTAACTTTCCTAATTATAAAAATTTCATTAGACCAATTAGGAGTATACCCCTTTTCAAATGCATTCCTGTGTTTGCTAATTCTTACATGATCCCCCAACGAAAATTTGTTATTTTTGTTTGCTATTTTTATGTGTGAGTATGCAGATTTTAAAATAGATTTTTCGTTGTGTTTGTTAACCATCGATGGTTTCATTTTAATTGTACGATGATAAGTGTTATTGTATAGATTTGTAATATCATCTAATATGTTTATCCATTTGTAATTACCCTGTAAACTAAATCGTTTCCACATTATGTTTTTCAAAGTTCGATTAACACGTTCTACAATTGATGCTTTTTTTGTACTAAACGTACTATAGTGATTAATATTATACTTTTTCATCAAGTTTTTGAATGTACTATTGTAAAATTCTAATCCTTCGTCTGTTTGTATGCTTTTTGGTAAATGCTTTAAACGTGATAACATTTTTTCCATTGCGTTAGTAACATGTTTTGCATTTTTAATTTTAAAGGAAGTGTCCATACATATTTCGAAAAGCAATCAATTACAACAAGTATGTATTTAAATTGGTTGTTTTGTTTTGAAAACGAAATCATATCGACAAGATCAGCTTGCAATGTTTCATTAATACCTTTTATTATAACCCGACGTCTTTTAAAATTTCTTCGTGCTGGTTTATGCAATTCTAAAACTATATCTCTTTTTATGGAAGATGGAACATATTTTTTTGTTTCTTTTCGTCTAGGCATTTTTACACTGAACTACTTTCTATTTTGACAGGACATTTAACTACTATTTCAACATATAACGTTTTCAAATATCTTATAGCAGTTTGATTTTCGTGATTGCGTACTTCAAACGATATCTTGTCTCCTAATTTAAGTTGACGATTAGTAACCTGCTCGCTTGTATAAGGTTTTCCATTTATCTTTAGTATAACGTTTTCAAGATTTATAGATAAATTATCAATTATACCGTTTTCCAATGGGAATGAATAAGAACTTTTGTCTGACCATATCAGATATTTATTATCTAGAAGTCTGTTTGTCTGAAATAATAAAATATGGTTGTAAAACATTGTTTTATGTGTATCATTTTGCACTTTTTCAACAGATATTTGAGTATGTTTAATTAAATGGCGACCAAATTTATCTAAAGTCATTGTCTTATTCAATTATTTGTGCTTCGCGTAGTTCTTCTATAATAGAGACGATTTCGTTTGTGTGACCTGTATGGCCTGCTGTTTCAGATGCTACTAACAACCTCAATCTGTCAACTAATTCATTTACATCATCCCAATAAACATAATCGGTATAATGATTGTTAACTTCTTTAAACATTCCTTTTCCTAATATTTTTTAAATCTTTTGGTGTTTCTAAATACCCAGGTTGTACAAAATATAGAGGAGCAATAATAGATTTATATTTGTCAGATCGTGTTCCTTGTATGTGACCATTAGGATCAAAGTTACTTCTGCAAGCATTACTAATATCTAAAATTTCTTTGTATATATGCAAATCTCCTTCAGTATATGTTACAGGAGTGTTTTTAAATAATAATTCATACAGTCCAGGGGTTCCATTGTATATTTTTCCATCTACTTTTATATCTGATCCAATAAACTCTACTGCTGATGTTCCTATAAAAACTTTTCTTGAAAACTATCATGCCTTATTCCAGTTCTGTGATCAAACTGCTTTTTTATCATGAACCATAGCATCTATATATCTTCTAGGCAATTCATCAAATTCTGCTAAGTATTCATTATAGATATTGCTATCAAGAATGTTTTCTATATTTCGGTTACTTTCTTCTACCGAATGTTCAATTAAATCATCTAATTCATAATCGTCTACCTCAACTGAAGGTTCTGAAATTATGACGTCTTCTTTTAAATTCGAAATTGTAGGAGCATTATGATCAAAAATATTTTGATCTTTCGGTTCATGTAATTTTTCATCTTTTAACGATTGAATTTTTTTTTGAAGATTTGAAAGTTTTGTACTCCATGCTGGAATGGGGGTAGATTCCACAACAGGATATTCATGTTTTAGTTTTTTTGAGTTTAGATTTTGTTCATCTTTATTGTTAACAAAGGACAGTTTTGTATTTTTAGCATTTAATTGATCTGAGATAGTTTCCAAACGTTTAGTTATAGGAAAAAATGCTTTGTCCTTCATAATTTCACCCTGTTTTAGTAATTCAAACTTTTTTACTTCTTCTCTTTTTTTAATTAACCTTTTAGTTAATTCTTCTTCATTTGATAAATTTGATAAATTATTGTACGATTGCATTCTGGACGAACCTTATCGTACGTTTATTTTTTTGCTTACTAATCAAATATGCTTCTACAGTTCCTTATAAACGTTTAACAAAAAGAATTATCTGCAAACTGAATAGCTTACAAACATAGCAGAATTTTAACCAACAGTAAACTATAAACTGTTTATTGATCAGTTTGCAAACTAACCACATTCAATTTAGGTGGTTTGTAAAGCGGTTTGCACACAAATCATAGATAAAATAAGCGGTGTGTTAGTAGTTTTCAAGCAAACCACATTCAATGTAGACGGTTTGTAAAACGGTTTGCGCACAAACTATAGCGGTTTTGTTATTGTTAATCAAGCAAATTATATATAAACCATGCAGTGATTTGTTATAAATATATATTGAGAATAAATATGCGGACGTATTAATAACTTAATTAATATAATGGTTTATATTTTATTGTGGAATGGGTTGAATAAAAGAATCAAATCCTTTTCTGTATCTGCCCGAATTAGTATCTCTTTTTTTATCCATAACTAAAAACCATAATTTTCGTTCCAACAAAATGAACACATCTTCTTAAAATCGTCAAATGTTAAATCGGTACTGACATTATCCTCATAAATGTGATGTAGATTTAAAACATCTTGTTTGAACACTATTACAAAGTTGGCATTATCGCGAATTAATTGTTTTGGAATGCGGCTATAGGTTTGACATAAGTAAAAACAATCTATGTTATTGTGGCGACCCATACTAACTAAAATACTCTCTCATTAGATTTTGTTTATCACACGCCACATCATCAAAAATAAATACGGAATTGGATTTTGCTTTAGATGGTGGAGGTATGTTACTTTCTAAATTACTAAAAGAAAAATAATTTATACCCTCAATAGGCGTTAGCAATTTTTCTAAATATTGATATTTTTGTTGAAAAAGAGATTTAGAATAAACATAAACGTTTTTAAAACGCAATCCATTAATGTGTTCAATTAAGCTAACCATTACATTGGTTTTTCCACAATTTGATGGTCCAACAATAAGACAACGAATAGTTGATGGTAATAACTGACCGTGTCTCTTATAGGTCTCCAAATTTTTTATATCATTATTTGCAACTGTTAGTGTAATTGGTTGTTGCACTATTCGCATTTTGATCAAAACTAAAAAAAAACGTGTTTGTCAAACATATAAATGTAACTAAATTTCAATTCAGTCAGTTAGTGTGTGCATTCCAGCTCATAAATAAATCCTAGACATGTTAATACAAAAGTCAATTATTAAGCAACGACCTCAAAAAAAGAATAAATATCAGGGTAAAGGTCTTATAAATTCAGTTATTGATAAACTACCAATTGAATTACACATTCCTGGATATAACTTTTGTGGACCGGGAACAAAACTAATAAAACGACTTGCAAAAGGAGATCAAGGTATTAATAAATTAGATGAAGCTTGTAAGGAGCATGACATAGCTTATAACAATTATAAAAATATAGAAAGTAGGCATAAAGCTGACGGTTTATTATTAGAAAAAGCTAAAAAAAGATTGTATTCTACTGATTCGTCATTAGGAGAAAAATTAGCTGCGTTAGGTGTAACAGCTGCTATGAAAGCTAAAATAAAACTTGGTATGAGTTATAAATCTGGCACTAAACGACTTCGTATAAAAACAAGGACTGCAAAAGAAAGCATGGTAAAGGATTAAAATTCCATGATTTAATAAAAAGTGCTAAATCTGCATTAAAAGAAAAAAAATTTCTAAACGCTAAAGATGCTCTCAGTACGGCAATTACTGCTGTAAAGTCATTAAAAGGACGAAAAAAAGTAAAACCTGTTCGTGTAATACCGGTGCCAAAGGTTGGTGGGTTTTTGCCGCTAATCCCTATTTTTGCTGCACTTGGCGCATTAGGATCACTAGGTGGCGGCGCCGCTGCTATTGCAAAAACAGTAATTGCGGCAAAAGATGCCAAAGAAAAACTTAAAGAAAATCAAAGACATAATCAAACTATGGAAGCAATAGCACTAAATAAATCTGGAAACGGATTATATTTACAACCATATAAAAAAGGATTTGGTCTTTTTTTAGGACGGCGAAAAACACAAAAAAACTTACGATAAAACTCCCAAAACGAGCGCTCACTAACATAGATTTATACAAATATGCAAAAAAATTAAAAATAAGAAACTTTCGCGGAGTATTTATGAAAGATGCACTACCTAAATCCGGAGTAAGTGCTGTTGAATGTGGTATAATAAATTTGGATGATAGAAATGGAGCTGGAACACATTGGACAGCTTATAAAAAAATTGGTACACGCGCAGTATACTTTGATAGTTTTGGAAACTTACAGCCTCCATTGGAATTAACACAATACTTAAAGAGAAACGGTCCTTGTAATATAATCTACAATCACAATAATTTCCAATCTTTTAATACTGTCAACTGTGGACATTTGTGTTTAAAATTTTTAAATAAATATAATTACGATAGGTTTCTCGGTGGCTCATCTAGGGAGATGTTTGCTTTGTAACCGAGAAGCCCCGGGTTCAAATCCGAGTTTGAATAAGGTTTTAGGTAATAATATTCGAACATCATGAGTAGTAGAGTTTATGCTTAACATTTAAGATTACTATATAATCCTGATACATTTGAGTTAACAGTTTTAGTAAGCTACAAGCAGTATAATGTCTTCCACATTTACCTTGACTGGAGCGGAATCCATTCTTTCTAGTAAGTATTATCCTCCTATCATATTAGAAGATGAAGATTATGTTTTGGGTTTGATAAATTTAGAAACGTTTAATTCAATTATGAATATAGACAGCTCTAATAATAAATGTCATTTTATACTTCAAAATGGCGCAGAACGATGCATTGAAATTCCTGAAGGTTCTTATGAAATTGATGATTTGAATAATTATTTAGGCGAACAACTTTTAAAACGCTCAATATTTGAAAACAAAAACATAAATCAAGCTCAGTCTGCTCCTACAATAAGCATAAAAGGAAATAATAATACTTTACGTTCCGAACTTAAGTGCACTTTGGACATCGATTTTTCTAAGGAAGGTTCAATTAGTAGTTTATTGGGTTTCAAACCTAGAATTCTGAAAGCAAATACAAGAAACACATCAGATTTTCCTTGTAAAATTTTTAAATTAAACGCGTTATGCGTAGAATGCAATATCGTCACCAGTTCATTCAGAAACGGCGAGCCAGTACATGTAATTCATGAGTTTTTTTTCCTACAGTCCCACCAGGATATAAAATTATAGAAACTCCAACTAACGTAATTTATTTACCAATTAACACGAAGCAAATAGACGAAATTACTATAAAAATAACGGATCAAGATCAAAATATAGTCGATTTTAGAGGAGAGGTAATAACGGTTAGACTACATCTTAAAAAATACAATAAACCATTATAATGGGAATCGTGTTTAATAAAAATAAAAATTGGAGTAAACATATTAATATTACCAAGACAATCAAAAAGTATATAAATCCAAAAAAGAAAGCTAAACTGTTCAGTCGGTCTGGTAAAATCAATCGTTTAACACGAAACAATAACAAGTTCCTCGAATCTTTAGGACTAAAATTACGAACGTAAAAATGAATTATGAAATTTTAAAAGTAAACGAACCACCAGTTTTTGATACCACAATAGCATATGCAGAAAAACGAAGTCATCCACCTTATGCATCAAGTTCCTTTAACAACAACGATGAAATCAGAATTCCGATACAACAACAAGAATTATATACGTTACCTTGGTATAGCTCTCTTCATGTACAAGGAAAAGTAGAAGCATATGATGATAAAAACGCAAAGATTCAAACGCCCAATATTCAATTTGTTAATATGGGTATCTTATTTTTGTTTGATGAGATTCGTTTGGAAATTTCTGGAGAAGTTATCGATCGCGTTAGAAATCCGGGAATTATGTCTGTTTTAAAAGGTTATGTGTCGTACAATACAGAAGAAAGCAAAGCTCTTGAAAACGCTGGTTGGTTTCCAATAGGCAATTCAAGATTGTTGGATATATCTTCAGGAAATTTTGATGCGGTTATACCTCTTCGAATGATTTTAGGATCGTGCGAAGATTTTAAAAAGGTAGTGATCAATTGTAGACAAGAATTGGTGTTGCTTCGCAGTAATACCGATAATAACGCTTTAGTAATTAATGACAATATAAAAACTATCAAAGTTCAGC
Source organism: Aquatica leii (assembly GCA_035610365.1). Classification (NCBI taxonomy): domain Eukaryota; kingdom Metazoa; phylum Arthropoda; class Insecta; order Coleoptera; family Lampyridae; genus Aquatica; species Aquatica leii. The sequence continues at coordinate 110,413,849 of CM069432.1, forward strand.
TACATAAGGTCAGTTGGCGAGTTCCACACATATCTGTTTCAATTAAAGAACAATTAAAACTGCTCGATATTATGAAAAGTGGAAGAGAGTTATACATTCCATTCAGAAGTAGAGAATTACACGAATACCCATCATTACCACAAACACAAAAACATACGTGGGCTATTAAGTCATCAATAGAAAAGCCTCAATGTATAATCTTTGGTTTTCAGACCGATAGAAAAAATCAAATAAATAAAGACTGCAGTCGTTTTGCTCACTGCAATTTAACTAATATTAAAGTATTTCTTAATGATGCTATATACTCTTACAACAAGTTAAGTTTAAATTTGAAAACAACCGGTATGCTCTGTTATAGGAACTATTTACCAAATTTTAAATTTCGATCCTTTACAAAAGTAGCTAGCCGATATTCGCCCCAAAAAAATTCAAAAGATATGCTCCAATTGTAGTTATAGATTGTTCTAAGCAAAAGGAGGAACTAAAAAAGAATACGGTAGACATAAAAATAGAATTTGAAACATATATGAATATTTCTAATAAAACAACCGCATATTGTTTAATACTTCACAATAGGATTGTATACTATGTACCAATAAAAAATATTATATCATTAGTATAGTGAATCATGTATGTAAATTTTATGTATTATTATTTAAGGATATTGCGATAGGTAGTAGAAATAGGATGTATATCAAAAGGTTTAAAATAAAACAAAATATAAATAATAGTTTTTTTATTGTTATTAATGTGTAATTAACATTAGATAAGATAATGTTTCTTTGTAATCTTCCAAATTAGTGGAAGGCCATTTTGCCGAATCTGGACCAGATGTCCAACCCAATACAGCATCTGGATGGTGTGTTCCTTTACTTATATTCTTCTGTATCCACAACAATATTTCCGCATGTTTTTCGTTTTCTGAAGGATTAAATTTAAAAGATATGTTTCGACAGATAAGAGCGGTAATAAACTTTTTTAGAATTTGACTGTCAGCAAGGTATGATGCATTGCAAATGCATTCGTCTATGCACAATTTAATATCTTTATGATTTTTTAATATATTTTGTACAGGATAATCTAAACGACATGCATTGATAATGTTAAAGTTAGATAGTAGCTTCAAAATATACAATTTGAATGAAATATTGCGCTCTAAACTATGTAGAACTAATATATCGTCTAGTTTATTTAAATTTATCGTAACAAATTTTTCTGTTCTGCAAACAGACACAATGTTGTTGACATAATTGTCTAGGCTTCGTCTCTTATCCAAAAGTTGACACAAGTCATCCACTCTTAATTTATTTCCATACAATGCGGCAAAAGAAATAATATCGCTTGGAACAACAAAGTTTTCTTTCTTCAACAAAAATGTCAGAGTTTCTTTTGTAGAATCAGTTACATTAAAACGAATTGCATTTTTGAGATATTTTTCGTAAACTTTTTCTTTAGCTTGTTGAGCTTCTAAAGCAATTTGTAAACTGACATCCATCATATTATGATTGTAAACCGTTGAATTGCAACTGAACGTATGAAGTTTAGATTTTACAAGCAACGATTTTATAAATCAATCCCTCCAAACGGTTGATATAGATACCCCCACGGTCTTGTATCGGTACTATCAAAACTGAGCATGCGTTTGTCATCGTAAGGACTAAGAACGATTTTACTTTGTTTAACTGAAAAGACATTGTGTTGCTTAGATTTAATAAGTCGTTGATCTGCTTCAAAATTTTATTATCAAATAAACATTGTTTATAATCTTCAAAAGTAATTGATTTGATAGAAAATTTTTTGGATCCCTTAGATTTTTTACTAATTTTTAGAAAAATTATCATCAACAATGTAAGAGTACATCTTTGATCTTAGCCCTACAAATTCAAGCATTATCTTTCCATTATTTTCATCTTTCATTAATCCTGGTAGTTTTTTGTTTTTAAGCTGTATTTGATAAATGTTATTATTGTCATAATCAGAAGTGTCAAAACGATGACTGTCTTGTTTAATATACTCATAGATGTTTATATTTTTAAAGCTATAAATCAAACTATCGGTGTCTGTATATAACAATTTCACGTTTTCTCCGAACGTATTTATAACGTAGTCATAATGAAATTCGTATAAAAAATTTTTGAAATATCTAATATGCTAAATCCCACGTAAATAGGTTTATTCATACAGATTTCTAATTTGTTCATTTCTATGATAACCATATCTTCATCAAATACAACTGAGCTGTGAAAATGTGCCTTTGAGATAAGAGATCGCACTCCCATTGTCCGTCCCATTTTGTTACTAAGCGGATATCTCGATGCTTTCTAACATTTTCCATGCATTTGCCGTAAATCGCATTAATCATTAATTTATAAAAATCTTTTTCAAAATCATTTTAGATTGTTGACGTAATTTTGTATGTAAATCTATGTAATGTTTTAACCAGGGTGATTGATGAAATATGAGCACTCTATGCACTTTTACAACTTGCATACCAAACCTTATCTACATTTTTAGGTTTCTAGCGTGAGTGACATATCGTTCTTTTGGAAACAAAGTTAATAACAATTTTTAAGTTTAGCTTTTGAAGTCGGAGGAACCATATGTTCAGGTGCCAATGGCAAATCGCTATGTAAATTATGTAGCTGAATTGGATAAGCCAAATCACATTCAACGATATATCCAACGACAAAGTCATCAGGTGTATTTAAAATTTCTTGAACATCAAAATTTTCCATAAATTCAAAATTTCCGTATGGTAAATATTGAGACATGGCCGCACCATATAAGTTATTTACATCAAAATACATTAAATATATACTATCTTTAGTAGAATCAGTACCATTTTTCATATATTTATTATTTGCTTTAGCGTATCTATTAGAACATTGAGAGACACCTCCTCTAATTCCCTTCTCAACGAACATAACCATATCAATATCGGTGAGAAGTTCTAACGAAATGTTTGTAGTTTTTAACATAGCATCAAACGTTAATCCTGGGGCAGTGTAATAGTGTAATGGATCTAAAGTATATGTTTTTAAACAAGTTTTCAAAAAGTTTCAAAAACGTCAGCTAGTAAAAGTACATCCGTTTTTAAATACAAATCAGAATATTCGCCTATATTTCGAATTCCAAAAACTTTCCAAACATTTACAGCATGAGCATAATCTTCATCGCTAATATTTTCATCGTTCAACTGACTATAGAAATCTTCTTTACGTGGTAAACACGTTTCTTCTAACTTTTTCCAAGAATCTACATAATCGTAAGGAAATATTCCTTTCTTGTTTAATAAACGAAACTCTTCTAAACTATTACAATAACATTTTGTAATCTTTTTTTGATCGTCTAACAAATTAGAAGAAAGGTGATTTAAGCTTTGTGACATAAAACGGAAAGAATCTATAAACCTAAGAGAAATATTTGTATTTGGTATAGATTTCGTAAAAGAAATATATTTTTCTTTATTTATTGGCAATAGTTTAACGTTTCCTTCAAGTAAGGTGGATAATTTTTAATGATAAAGTGTGCGTCATATCCACTCATGTTATGAAATACTACAGGTATACAGTGCTCATCTTTATAGTTTAAATTGCAACTCTGGTGGGCAGCTCCCCTGAACATCCCTGTTTGATGGTTATGATCTCGAACTCTAACTTGATCATCATTAAAAGGTTGTTTACAAATGTGACATATTTTAGAAATTAAAAAACTTTGATGTTGTTGATGATTTAGTTTTCCCATCGGAACAATTATATTAAGTTGTTCGTGCGACATATCAACAATATTTTTCAATTCACGTACAAACCAATCGATGCAATCGATTCCTCGATACGTGCAAAATTTTGACAAAGTATTATCATATGAACATTTTAAATAATATGCTATACTAAACGGTATATGTTTTTGGTATGATTTTGATTTAGTGTTGAGTAAATTTGAGTCTGCATCGTTACACTTTTCTAGAATACATTCCAAATCAGCATAAATAACAAAAGGAACTTTTTCCTGATAACGATAATTTTTAAATGACAAGTATTTTTCAGAATGTTTCGGCAATCGCACACAACACGTATTAGAATGTATGCAGTAAGTTTTATGTTTTTCTAGCATGTCCCGAGTTCTAAAGTAATTTAAACATCGTTTACAAATAAAAATCTTATGATTACGGGTCGATAGTTGTTTTGATAAAAGCGCAGACAAATTTTTGATCCAAGTAAAATGAAATAGTAGCGGTTCTTCAGATACATCGTTTACGTCCACCTGTGGTTTAGAGTTTAAAGGAAGCATAAGTAGATTTATGACTCTAACATTTGTTTCGGCAATGGAACTAAGAGAACAAGGTAAAATTTTTTTGTTTTCTAAACAAAACAAATTAATGGATAATTCGTTAAGTTTTTCGAATGTTCTTATACCTTTTATAGTTATGGGAAATTTAATATCATTGCAATTTAAAACATTAGAAAAATGAGGATACGAAGATGGTCTATTAGAATTTTTTTTGGCGGGATATAAAGCAGATACTATAGACCAAAGAAAACAGTATGGATCGTCGTTGTTAACATTCACAACAGCGTGTTTTGTTTTTATATAGTTTGGAACCGATACAAAAGTAGAATAACCTACTTTAAGAGGATCGTATTTGTTAATGTTCACTTTAAGTCCTAAAAGTTCTTGTAAAGCCCAGGCGCTGTCTTTTTCCGCAAATTCTTCTAATTTTGTTGCAAGTTTATCAAACACATGTACTTGATACCATCGTTTTAAATTAGTAGTACGATCGATAACGTTATTTTTAGTGCAAAACGTTTTTAAATCTACTTTGCCTGTTTGAGGCTTAATAAAATTGGCGCTTAGAATTACATTTACTTTAAGAAGAGATTCCTTAAGACATTTTTTAATTTTTATATTAAAACATTTAAAAGATTTTTTTTAAAAAGTTATAGGGTCTTTTATGGTAAGATTTGATATAAAACCGGTGCGAATTCTCTTGTTGAAACACGATTCCACATCTTCCCAAATAACTTTACATTTATTTCGTTTTAAATTTGTCGATAAACCTTCACCTGATTTTATCACTTAAACTTTAAGTTGTCTAAGTTTTAAACGATAAAATTTAAAATACGCTAAACTCGTTTCAATCGAGAAAGGGGATTCCATTATATTTTCTTGATGTATTTTATTTTTGATTGCTTTACGAACAATTTGTATTGCACTATTAATATAAGCTTTAAGATTATTGATTTCGTTTAGCGTTTTTATGTTTTTGAAGTAAACACGCGTCACGGTCAAGTATCGTTTACACAACTTAGATACGGTATCCATTTTTCCACGAATGAATACTGCAAGAGATTCTAAGTTTATTTATAAACTTTTAAAGATGTACGATTCTACACGATGGTATTAGAATTGGTGAAGAGTTACGAATCCGCTCGATGTTTGACGAAATGTAAAAGATTCACGAACATTAACGATCGTTGACGATACCCCACCAATATCGAATTGTGGAGTGCAGTAGGGATAAAAATAGAAGGAGAAAATTGTATATATTTGAGAAACGTTAGTAGTAATTATCATTCTGAACTGCATTTTACAAATTAAAAGGAAAAATGAATTCTCAAAATATATTGGGAGCCGGTAAGGTTTTGTTAATTTTTAATTACTAACTTAGTTCTAACTCTGTTTATCTTTGGTATAGATATGATTGTGTGTCCATACAACCAATTTCATATAATGTTGAAGCATAGGTTAGCGAAACACCTATGGAAATGTCACCCGGAGGAGACGAAAAGGAAAAGCGAAATCGAATATAGAAAAAAAATGGCGGAATGGGAAGATGAACAAAGAAGACGACATCCCGTGACGCCGATTCCGCCGCCTGTGTTTCCTCCGGGATCCTATGAGACATGGGATTAAAATTAAAAATAATTATTTTTAAAAATTAGAAGTAAAAGTATTGTAATAAAATATTACTAAAAATAAAAAAAGATTACACGTTGTTTCAATTTTTACTTCTTAGTCTGTAAGTATTAGTGAAATAGAAAACAAAAAATTTTTATAAAACAATGCAATTATCTTTAAAACTAAAGAGAAAATCAAATTTTTACCTATGTAAAAAAATATGCGTCATAAGTGACTGAATTTGAAATAAACATTAAAACTCGTTAAAAAATTCTAAAAAGAGGGTGGATTTCATAAATTTGATAAAACGAAATAATTTACCTAACTTTTTTTATATATTTGGTTTACCCACTTCAAATCAAGAAATTTGATATAAAACTCGATATAATTCTAAAAAGTTTACAAAAACTACCCCTAAAATTTTTTTTGAAAAAAAAATCTAATTTTTTTTTTATCATGTATAATAAATATAGTGTATTATTTTGGGGCAGTTAAAATTTTTTTTCTATTATTGCAAGCGGTAGTATTTAAAATTTTTGTATCAAATAATGACGTAAAAAAATAAATCAATGTGAATGTTTGTTATAAAACATTGGTAGTATTCGAAAATGATTGTACATATGTATTTGCATAGTATTTAACAACCAATAAAAAGTAAAAAAAAAATCATTTCCGCCCCACCAAAAACTGAGGGTGGATTTTTTATGCCATAGTAAATTTAACGATTAATGTCTTGATGTTCAATCAAATACCTTGGACTTAAAAAAAAAAAAAAAAAAGGGGGGGGGGGTATATGTTTAACCTTACATTAACATGTATGTTCTAACCTAACAATAAATTCTTGACATCTAACCTAATCAAAGCGCAAATATCAACCTCGGAGTAAATTTACGTTTGGTAGTATCATATTTCACAAAAAAATATCAAATTTCAACTTCCGGTGTCAAATTTCAATTTTCGGTGTCAAATTTCAACTTCCGGTGTCAAATTTCAACGCCCGGTGTCAAATTTCAACTTCCGGTGTCGCATTTCTACTTCCGGTGTCAGATTTCAACTTCCGGTGTCCAATTTCTATGTTCGGTGTCAAATTTCAACGTTTGGTGTCAAATTTCCATTGCATTGTCAGCAAATTTTTTCGAGTTCATGACCTATGATGAACCCTTGATTTTTCTGATGATTCAGCATATTTTTTACAATGAACTTATAGTGTCTACTTTATTTCCGGTTAAAAGTTCAATCATCTATAGTAACGCTGAATTAACTAGAAAGTTCATATACCTCGGTTTTATAAAAAATATAACTTCTTGCAGATTCATGAAATTTTTTATTATATAAACTAATACTTAATTAGTTTAACTTAGTCTTCAGCTACTTATCGATCTGAAAGCTTCAACGATGTCTCTATCTTTGATATCAAAAACCTAAAATTAACATCATCGAAGATATTGTAATACAGGTAAGTTAATTTTTTATATTTTTGTTTACATTTGTTTCTTTATGTAATTTGCTCAAATTATATATAAAAATTTATCTTTTTGTATCCAAGTCTAATGCAATTTTTTTTTTATAGAGTGGTGTCTGTGCCCAAGCTGGTATGCCGTCGTTGGTGCCCATCAACAATTCGGTAAAAACATTTATTTGTTTATACTGGTTACATTTCAAAGTTTACTTTAACAAATAATAGGTCTAATCATTTTATAACTAATGTTAATGTTTTTACAGCTTGACATGATGTTAGATGATGGGTTCGTGAACGACCAAGTAAGCTAATTCGGTTGCATTATAAAATTCATTTTAATTAGGAACTTGTATTGTTATTTTAGGTGTTTCCGAATCTTCGATCTCCGTCTCCTTCTGTCCCCGAGTGCAAAGATGATACAAACAAGGTAAACCTTTTTTTTTGTTTTTCTTAATTTTCGCTTATTAAATTACACCTTTTATTTTGTTTCAGTCGCTAGACTTGATTTCTGACGGTGATAGTGAGTGTGTGTTTGTTGAACCTCAAGAACACCAGTCAAAGAGGCTGAACACTCATCAATCACCAATGGGGAAAGATTGGAAGAGACTAAGAAGTCTCTACCACGAAACGGCGGAGGATGAAGAAGAGGAATCATCGATACCATTGTTGGATGGGCACAGCCAACTCAGCATCGAAGAAGAGGGCAACGAATTTGTAGCAGTAAAAATTGAAAAACAGTTTATTAAAGATATTAAAAAAACTTATAAAGACACCAAGAACAAAATTAGTGATAGTGAAAAACGTATTAGTTATAATAAAAATTTAGTGAATAAACTTAAAAAAGACCTTATGAAAGCGGAAAAACAACAGAAATTAGATTTAAAGAAACAAAAACAATTATTTAGTGAGTTAAGAATTTGTAAGCAATATAGTAATTAGTATGGTTTTAGTTTAATATAGTTATAAATGTTGATTTAGGTTAGTTTTAGTTTGTATTAAATAAAAGATAATAAAAAAGTGAATTTTACTATTTTTTTTTTATTCCTATTGAAATTTTCAGCGATTTCTTTTAAAATACAATAAACTACATAAAAAAATTTGAAATAAGTTTATTAAATATTTGAAAAGCTTTATGAATTTAAAACATGAATTAATATAATCGTATCAATTAACGAAGTTTAACATAGTGTTTCAGTTTAAAGTAATTTTTATATTAGTTATCATATAGTAACGATTATCATTAAAATGAATTCTTTTCAATTAAAATTTAATTTATAATCTGTCTCTGTTAAGCTTAGAATAAATTTAAAACAATTTATGAATTACAATTAAGTATTTAATGTTATTCATTATCACCGTTTGGAAAGATACTTTTATATATTCTTTTTGTAAACATTCGTAAAATCGTTTGTTTTGCCTTTTACATCTTTTGTATACTAATTTGGTGAAAAATGTTTACCTCCTTGACCTTTGATTATGTCGTCAACGCAACATATTATACATCGAGTACCTTCTATGTCCGTCTCACCTTTACATTTTGGACAAACAAATCTTAAAACTATAGGCATGTTGACTTGACAGCAGTTGGAAATTTTTTAAACCGTGTTAGTAATTTATTGAATTTATATTTACCAAAACGTGTTAAAATTCATCACAAGTTTATTACTCGCGTTACTTAATCACTTATTTTATCTTTTATTTTGCATTTGATAAATTTATGTTGATTTCAAATAGCGTTTTAATCATAGTATATAAAATTACTTTAGATGCAAAAACAAACTCACAACTATAACTTTAAACAATGTAAATAATTTGTAAATAATTATCAAAAGTTTAACACTTGTAAATTTAAAATTAAAAAAAAACAAATATTTTAAACATTTATTGTTCATTTTATTTTTACATTCTTTAAATTCTTAGTGATTTCAAACATTTTAATATTAGTCGATAATTTTTCTAAACTTTCCAAATATAATTTTAGTTTTAGTTTATAAATTTTTCTCATGTGCACTCCTCTTTGATTCATTTTTCACTCTAGAACAAATTCAATGTTTGTTGTTTCACCAACAGCTCCTCGGCTCACGAGATAGATGTTTTTTCCCGAACCAATCAAGTTATTAATTTGGTTTATGTCTTCAATCGAAAACTTGTTAAGAAATCTTTGTGGTAAAGGTACTTTAAAATCTTGGCATTCGACAATCACTTGTTCCCCAAATTTACCATCTATTTTACTAAAACACTTAATTTTATACTGCTCATTTATTGACAGACTTCTTGCACTCACATAAGAAACCAAATGAGAAGTTTCATTCAAGTTTGCAAAAAATGTTTCCGTTTTAATTTTTTTCTTCAATTTATTTAAACAAATAAGAGTTATTACAATACTAATATTAAATCTTTATAAATGTTACGTTTATATACACACAATAGCATCCCCACCATTACTACGAACTTCACCGACTGACCTACATCCGATCATAACCGAAACGAAACGACTCCTACAATATTTTACTTACCAAACTTGAATACAACTCGAGCATACCCGAAACGAAACGATAGCAACGAAATTTCACGATTTTCCACCGATCTTACCCGAGTGAGCCAGAACCGGCCTCACTATACTACTTTTCTATGTCTCAATTACAGAGTTTACATAAATGGCAAATCTTTTATGCAGCCGCAACACTCGTATAAAAAACGTTGTGAACTCTATTAAATTTCTTTTAGTATAACAAACAGAAAATGTAAAACGGTCTAAACATATTATATTATACATGTGCTTGTTTTCTTCTTCTTAAGCAAAATTGAAATAACACCAATATTGTATGAAAACTGTGTTATGATTATTTCGGCTTAAAACTAAGCAATCAATATAAATGATTGCATAAAATATGTTATGCACGTGTTGAGCATCTTAAAAAATAAAAGCGTGTTTGTTATTTGTTGTTTTTACACTTTGGTGAAAATCGGTAAATAATGCCAAATGTTCTTTTGGTGTCTCGTTAAAGTTACAAAACACCATCTTTCTAAATCGAATAAATATAATCCAATAAAGTAAAAACTCATAAAATTAGAAATGTATAATGTGACCAACCAAAAAGTATTTTAACGTCGTCGTAATAAACTCAAGCTTAATAAAACAATTTAATATAAATTTAACTCTCCTAAAAAATGTTGCTGACATTCTGAGACCTACATTTCAAATAAATAACTTACCTGGAAGGCTGAGTCGTCTAATCGATACGAATAGATACATATAAGCCGGGTTGCACAAAACAAATCAAAAATGTAGTAAGTGATTATTTCTGAAATCATTTGTTACATCACCAATAAACTTGGTTTCATTGGCTATGTAGCAATTGTTTTGAAAAATAATCAGTTGTTACATTTTTTATTTGCTTTGTGTAACCCGCCTTAAGCGAATCGATATGGCATTACATACAATCTTGTATTGATATTATGATATATATCGATACGAATAGAAAATAAAAAATGCAAAGAACACATTTTAGAAAAACACAAAAAGAACACATTTTGACAAGATAAAGGAACGGTAGATTTAAATACAAACATGTAACGAATTTATATTAGAAATACTAAAAAATTTTGATACGTATTGGTACATTGATACGTATCAATACACCGAAAGCAAGTAAATGATTTGATGTTATCAACTGTCAGAATTTGGTATTGTAGTATATGCTCTTGATTAAAAGAGTTATTCGCTGGATATTTTTTAATATATGTGTGTGTAGAAGACGGAACTAAAAAACATTATCAAATTTAGAATCCTGAGAGTCAATTTTTCGTAAAACGTAAAAATATATAATTTATTAGTATCACCTTAAAAATTGTTTAATTGTTTTAAGAAAAAGATTTGTAAAATTTATAAGTAAAAGTATACTTTTGTGTTGATTCATGGCAAACACAGTTATTATTTTTAATTTAAAGTATTGCAAAAGAAAGTTCAAACTACAGAAATATGTAAACTCCGATTGCTTAAAAACTGAACTATCATTATTGCATACTGATTACAAAACTATAATCATCATTGTTACAGATTTTTGAGTTTGGTAAGTTACCAGTATACATTAATGCTACACTCCTATTAAAAATCAGTTAAATTCAAAATGACTGACTCATGATTTTCAATAATCGGTAATGTAATCCAGGATCTCGCCTTGATCTGAAATTTTTTTTATGTAATTTTGCAACAGGCTTGTTTACCAAATTAGCGCGAGTCATAACATACGTTTTTGTGTAAAATGTTGTTTATTTCAATTATTGTATTTCTGTGTCAAGATGGAATCCCGAAGAAAACAATTATTGAAATTAGCGTTAAAAGATAAATTTGGTGCTTTTATAACTACGAAAGCAGACGGTAAGTTTATAGTCTATCTGCGTTCCTAAGTTTCAATTTCAATATTCTTATAGTATTTTCGTTAAGTTATTGAAACTAGATGGATTTTTATTATTGAAATACCTAATAAGCGAATGATGTAAAGTCGTAACTAAAATTAAATTTGAGATAGAACATATCTATGTTTTTTGTTTTCTTACAGACAAATTTTATTGAAAGATTCTTGTTATGGAGTTTAATTCATTTACAGAACAGATACACAATCAAATTAAAAACCCAAAATTTCAAATGAAATTTTGATTTGACATGTTGCACAAATCAGCCCAAAAAGTAACCATTCAAAAATTTGGATTCAAACGAAACATACATATAACGTAAACAACAGTTATGGATTTTTTTATCCAATAACCAGTGTAAGCGCCTTGTCTTCGAGAATATTACTATATTGAATACTATTACGCCCAGTAAGTTAATTTTTCATTAGTAAGAACTAAATCCGTTATTGCTTTCAGACAGTGTTGTAACAGATACTTTTTTTCTAGTTTCTAGATATCTGTATCTCGTCTCGTCTCGTCATTATATTTCGACGTAGAGTTAATAGTAAACTACTAACACTAAAAAGTTTCTTCACTTCTTTGCTCTATTTGAGCTGATGAAAAAATTTAGTGTTGCCAATTGACGTGGTCGCGATTTCCTGCATAAATTATAAAAGTTCCACAATGACCACAACTGTACTCATAGTTCCACAAAGTTGAAATTTATTTTTTTTTAAGTATTATGAATTTGGTTTGTTGGCATAAATGCTAAAACGTCACATTTTTCAAGTAATACTAGATTATATAAAATGTAGGTTCATACACGGTTCTCCCCAAAATTCCACATCAGTTAATACCCACAAAATACCCGCTACTACATAAAATCTTCAAATTTGGTAGAATTCCACTAGAATTGGCGACGATGAAAGAATTGCACTCATAAAACAGCGAATGCAAAGTCTCCAAAGTCAAATTGTAATGTACATAATAAACTGACAGAAAAAACTACCGCGGTGTTTAGTAAAAACTTGTATAATTTACAATTTGTGCAAGAAAAAGTATCTAAGTATCTAAACCACTCAGATACTACGAAAAATGTATTTAGATACAGATACAGTCACATTTTGTCCAGTGTATCTAGATATGTAACTAGATACTCCAAAAGTATCTAGATACTGTATTTAAATACTTGTAATTACATAGGTAACAACACTGCTTTCAGAGATGAACGTCTTGACCGTTACGTGTTACAGTAATTTTTCTTACATAGCTTAACTTATCTTTGAGTTATGAAAAATCACGCGAATTCTGTAGCAAATGTAATTCAGCACACCATCAACTCTATTACTTCGTTTTATTAGTTAACTCGAAAAAATGCCTACGTCGAAACAAGAAACCAACATAAAAATTTAATAAAAGCATCCGTTTTTTTTCGTTAAATTGAGACGGCATTTATGACGTACATTTATATGAGTTTTATTATTATTTTTTGTTTATTTATTGAATTTTAATTTTGTGATTTATTAATCGGACAGCTCATCTTGAGGCCGCACATTAGCGCCACGAAACGTCGCCTGTAAAAAATTACCAAGTGTGAGTTTTTGCCTCTCCTACCTAAAGGTGTAATACAATTACTTAATAAAAATTTATCTTACCACAGAATGATTATTAAAAAAATGTGTAGAACACGTTCTTTACGAATTATACACTATACTTTTTCTACAACTATAATCTGTTTAATTATTAATCAAAGTCAAATTAAATTTTTTACAAGAACAGATAACGCGAAAAATAAATAATCTAAATTTAAAAATTTGTGTTAGTAGTATAGCTGCAGTAATAACTAAAATGGCAATTAAACATTATATGTTCCAACTGTATTTATTTTATGTAAATGTGTCAGTGTTTATTATACAAATTATACACAGAAAAAAAGTTATCTCGAATTGAAGACTTATATTCTCTTGAATATTTTTACTAGACTTAATTAAAGCTGATCTCAAACTAAGAGAATTATATTATATTAAGATTTTTCAGTTTGTTAATACAGGAAACTTATTTTTTTAGGAATAGCTCTTGTTTTAAAGAAATGTCATAGAAACAATGCAACCGCGTTCTAAAAACAAAGGAAACGATGCACTTCAATGTATGAAACTCTGTTACTAAAATTAAAACCATAGAAATATTGATGTTTTAAAATGGAGAAAAAAATAATTTTTTTATTTTGAGAATTGTACTTTTAAATAATGCTTAGCATGCAGCCACGTGACCGCGTTATCATCATTACCTCGAATTGAATGTGTGTATGCATCGTGTGAAAAAGATTAATCTAATTTTAGCTTTTTTATATTAAGATTATTGTGATTCGTACTTGTATACTGTCCATTGTGCAAATTGTGCGGTGTATTTAGAACGTTTGGACCTGTGGTTTGTTTGGACACGAAGGATTGTAAAAAAATTAGGGGCCCTTAAAAGAAATTATCCAGAACTACTACAGGTATCTATTGAAATCACTTCTTTTTTTATTAGTGTCAATTTTGATGGTGCAATGTTTGAATGTCAATTTTTTAAAATAAATTTTAATTTTGTATTTTATTTATACAGAATAATTATCCTTGTGTGTCGGCGTTATGCAATTCTGGACCTACTGGTACTGCGGTTTCAAAAAACGCATAGGAACTGGTACACCAGCCAGAGTTCAACTCATTAAATACAGATGATAAAAATCTTTACTGATACTTCTCTAAAAAGAAAAGTGCAGTTATTTTTGTTAAATTCATATATTTTTTATAACAATTTATAACACTCATAAATATATATTGTATGTGTCCAATAAAAATGTAAACAGAAGTTTTTTATTTCTATTCTTCTTTCAAATAAACATTAACTTTTAAATCAAATTATGGTGAAGATTAAATTAAAAAACTCATGTACACAAACTAAATAAATATGTCTTTAGTTATAAACCAGATGAATTTGATTTAAACATTCAGATACTCAATAAACTGTATATGGTAGATCAAATTAAATACCATGTACATTAAAACAAGAGAACGAGAACTTTAAAACGATCATTGCTAGCGTTGAAATGAAAACATCAAACTATCTTGTTTTGAAACTCAAATTGTTTTATTATTAGTAAATATCTTTAAAGAAACGCTTTACTTGTTTTAAGAAAATATGTCTTAGAATTATATGAAAGTCACTATTTACTCAAAATAAAGTAATTTACCTTAACTTGAGAGATTTTTTTTTGTGTGTAAGTGTAACTATTATTTGACTTTTAGCTATTTACCTCTATTTAAAAAAATTGTAAGTATAATTTACGTGCTTTAAATACATGCAATTTTAGTTAACTTTATAAATCTTTACTATTTTAATTTTTTTAATACGTTGATTTCAAGCAAAAGTTAATATGAATGAGCTGGGTCAGTTTAAAAAATATCAATTATTTACCACATTTTGCTTTTACAGCTACTAAATAAAAGAAATCTATTTATGAAAAAGCTTGAATCGTTAACTATGTCTTCAAATTTTTCCAACAAATACCATGTTAATATGTAAACGTTATTTCTTACAAGCTATAATAGAATAAGATGTGAATATGAAAAAGCAAATAAAGAAATTTTGTAAATATTAAAAAATAATTTGTAATTAATGGGTGTTATTATTAGGAATGGAGCTTTGCAAACTAAAAAGGTAATAAGAAAATTAGTAGTTTTAGTAGCACTGTTTTATAGTAAATAGTATGTTAATCATTTCACAAACAACTCGATTAAAATTTTGTTTTATCTTAGTGAACGTATGTAACTTAAACGCACATCCACTCGGTAAGAATGTATACAAGATAAAAATAATGCTGCCTTTGTCCTTTGCGTTTACATAGCTTTAAACCATATATAAAACGAGATCCAACACATTGCCAAATATACCGGATCTCGACTTAAATGTAAAATTTAAATTAAAGTTACCTAGCAAACACAAAATTGATAATGCTTAGTAACCGTTTCAAAACAAAAAATTTATGTTTCACTCTTGTTTGAAACATAAAGGAAACTTAAGTGCAATAAAATAGCTATCGTCCGTCGCTGTTTCACTTATTTGAATCAGTATAGTTTTGGTAGTTTAAATTCAAATATGTTGCAAACTAAATGTTGCATTCGGGTTACGTTTTAAAAGCTTCGTTCTTGAATATACTAAACGATCGATAAATATATGATTTTCTTGTTTCAATAATGGACTAAAACAATTCTTTCGAATAATATAATAATACATTAGTTTTGGTTTTAAAATTAAACAATTAAATCGATATTTCGAATGCACGTTTCATTTTTTATTGTACAATAAATTTGTTTAAATACAATATCACATTGAGTGTCAGTAGGTTTAAGTTTTCCAAATATCCAAATTATTTATCAATTATTTTTCATATTGCAACTTTCTTTGATGTAGTCTTTCCACGGAAGCCTCAAAAACTGCATCAGTTACTGTTGGGTAGCAACTTTTAACCGCATCTGTAACATAGAAATAAACATTTCATTTATATACATGATCATAGAGTTACATAAAATTAATTAAATTTTTTAAACCAAAAAAAAAACACAAACTTAATATAAATATCACCTTAGCAATCGCAAGAAAATTATAAAAACACTGAATACTTTTATAATATAATATATTTATAATATAATTATTCACGAAATTACGATTTCACAACAAACACGAAATATCAAATTAAAAAACTTATATTACATTTTTATTTGTGCTGCCAACATCACAAACGTCAATATTTGTTCGTTAGTGTAGTTACGTAATGGGTGAAAAAAGCTCTAGTGTGGCAAAATGAAAACTAGAAATCCACATAAAACTAAGTGTTCAAAAGTAATTATTATATTAGAACGAGTATGCGACAGGTGGAATAGTCATTTAACAACTCTTAAATTCAGTTACAATTGATAAAAACTATATTAAAGTAAATGTCAAATTTGATAGATTTAGTAATAATTGTAGTACTAACATTATATTTCTGGTGTTTTTTTTTAAATTTTTTCCAATAAAAAATTATAATTTTACAAAAGACAGCGCAATACTAGTCATTTTATAGATTTGCAATAAAAAATATTCTTTCAATAAAAATGTAATAGATAATAAACATTTAGTCTCGTTAATAATACATTAAAATACGGCCAATATTATATTATTGATTTTTTACGTGATTATTAAATGTTTCTAATAGTTTTTAAATTTAAATAATATAAAATTACAATAACTATTTTAATTTATGAATACTAATTGTTTGTTTGGTTATATAATTACATAAAAAATAAAGTACCGGAAAATTTTTCAACACATTAGCACCAGTAGTTTCCCCATCAGAATAATGTGCAATTGCTTTACAACACTCTTCCGTAGTAGTTTACAATTACAATTAAAACAAAATTGTCTACAGACGAATTAATTCTAAATCTGGTCCTGAACATTAGTTAAAACGTTTAATTCATTTTTAGTAAATATGTGTTAACTCTGAATGAAACAAACAAAAACCAATACTATTTTACGTGTTTAATCAAGCTATTATAGCATCCAAATGCGTCATATTTAATTATAAATTACTAAACTGGGTGTAAATAGTATTGTTTTATGAACATAAAATAAATGAAAATGCAACAGTAACTTTTAGTGTCCGACATCAGTTGTTTAAGGGCAACGTGAAATGACGTACTTGGAAATGCTTTATTGAAGCGGTAGTGCGTTCAAGTTGTATTTATTACTTATTTAAATACAATATACATAGGTTATTTCATTGTGCAATGCGGGTTATATGCTCTCATTCCTTAACCACTTCTAAAATTAATTTTTCAAAAAAAGCATTAAGTTCATTTGTTCAGGGATTTGGCATTTTTATGGTTCAGCATCTACAGTTTACAATGTCCATAATTTAATGCACATCACAGATGACATAGAATACTTTAAATGCTCTGTAAACGAAGTCAATGCATTTTCATTTGAAAACTATTTAGGACACTTAGTCCGAATTGCACGTTCACGGAAAAAACCATTGCAACAAGTAATTCGAAGATTATCGGAAGAATCTCAGAGATCGTTATTAGTTAAACCTCAATACAAGGTTGATGGTAGATGTTTGCGATTAGAAGGTTCAGAACTTTTTTCGCAAAATTTTAATCTTTCAGAAAAAAATGTGGCAGATTCATTTGTCATTTTAAATAATTCAAATATCTTCCAGTTACTCAAAATTGATTCGGAAAACGCTTTACACGGGTTGGAATATAACAGTCATGAAGATTTTTACAAGTATCCTATTAACTCCAGACTATTAGGTGTACATAAGTACTTGAAAACGTCCAAGCATACTTCCAAAAACTACTCTAATCTAATCTAAATGTTTAGCATTATTTCCTTCAGAAATTCATTATAGCACTAGAACTATTATTTGCTACTTTGACACTTTAGAAATATTTAAAAAATTGAGAATATACCTTCAATGAATCTAATAGCTTTCAAGGAAACATTGTACTGGGTTACTTAATATTTTTAAATTTTTTTCAATTTATATTTATTTTTATTTAAAATCTGTAAACTATTCAAAAAATCAATTTAAATTCAGATAATTAATAATAATAGGACGTGAATGTGACACGTCGTATGGTCTTACAGCATAAGTTAACTTGCAACGTTTTGTACAATTATTACTGTTTCTTATTTACTACCAACTATTCAAGGTGTCTATATTACAAAGAAACAAAATCATTTCAAATATTCCTGCGATAACGATTTAATAGTCAAAAAAAATAACAGTGTGTACTTATCTTTCATTTTTGATTGTTAAATATCTTCTTTTTTTTTCTTTTGTATCCCGTAATTGACTACTTTTAGTTCCGTGATTATCTAGTAAAATATATATACAATTTATTTATTGCTATCTAAACGTTTTCTTAAATGATATGTATGTACCTGCATTATATATTTTTTAGATTCCGAAAAGTATTTAGTAAAAATAATTTCCGGATTAACTTACGAAGTACAAGAGCTAACAAAATTGGTTGGCCGCCTAGAAACGTCAATTTTACTTAATCAACGCAATAGTAATACTCTTCATCAAAATGCTGATGCAGAAAGGGAAAATGATATAATTAATATCCTCCCAGCCAGGTCCAAAGAGGATTTTGAACGGTTAGAAGAAAAAATGGAATCCACTGATTCCTTCAACTTATTGGTACGATTGCTATCATCTCAGGGTATTTTTACATTGCTTGATACTATTTCTTTTTAGGTAGACATTTTATACTTAGTAGGAGAAGATAATTATAAGACTGCAATATATGCCTGCTTAAAGAAGCTTTTTACATCAGAGGTGGCACAACTGTACTCAGGCCAAGGCAAAAGCAGATATGGTAAAAAAAAATTGTCATTTGGTGCATTGAAAATATGCGATGCTTTAAAAAGTAAGATTAAAAGTTATGTTTGATTACTGTATGTATGCATGTATTTATTTAGTTCTTTTACCTTATGGTTTAACAAAGGAATTCGCCTTTACATTTTTAACGAACAGTAACAACATTTTCATTATCCCTACGTAGAAATTACAATTTTTTTGCTAAATCTCTCTCTTCTTTTTTTCCTATGAAATCTTCATCTCTACTCTTTCTTTTCTCTCACTTAACAATAATCTTAGCCTCATAATTCAACACATTCTTTCCTGTAGATTCTACGTCCTTTAAGTCTTACCCACGTACACTATTACTCTTCCTTTCGTTTTTATCCAATATTTATAGACATTCCATTAATTCCTTCTGTTCTCATTTATTAATTCCATGAACCCTTTTCTTTTCTTTTTCATTTATGGACACTTTCCCTTTCTCTTCTATTCGCTTGTTTAAAATCTTTCTCTAAAATAATCTTTTCTATGTACTTGCCCTTTAACATTTTCTCTAAGTTGTCACCCATTTGTCTCATATACCGCCCGTAAATCTTATGTCTGACTACTGTTTTTTGCGAGAATGTACCAAATTCTTTTGCTAATAAAATATATTAATTTATGTTCTAAGAAAGCTGATTGTTTTTGTGTTATTTATTAAAAAAAAAAACTTTAAAATGACAAGAGTAACCAATACGAAGACAAAATAAAATTATCAATTAAGAAAAAAGCTAATCTTTAACTCTTAAATTATATTCAAAGTTTTGTTTTCTTGTATAGATACTTACATTACAAAAATTCAGTTGGTCGAAAATTAGTCATCCTTGTCAATAATTAAATGATATTTAGATACAATTTCATTGTAATTTTGGTAATTAATCATTTCTAGCATAGTTTTAATTAATAAATTGATTCTTTTCTATTGTTTTAGAGGCTATCCGAAAAAGATTCCCTAGTGTCACCGACACAGAGCTAAGAGAAAGGATTGGAACGTTTTTATGCACCGTTAAAGACCGAGACGGCGCGGCGGCAGAAAACCCCCAGAGAATTAAGATCGAATTAACAGCATGAATATTATAAATAAATTATCTATAAATTAAGATCAAATTAATAAGATTAACAATATTATAAATAAATTATCTATAGTAATGGAGTTATGTTAACATTTGTGTTTTTCAATAAAACTATTTTTAATAAACTGTGTATCATATCAATTTGTACTAAATCCCCAATAAATTACAATATTTTGTTTGATAAAGTTTAGGCAGATTTTGGTATAAACTAGACATTTTAGCCAAAATGATAATTTTTATAAACTACTAATAATTATTATGATAAGAAAGTTGTTTTTAGTCCTTTAATCAATCTACGGTCAAGTTATGTAATTATCGAGTTCCATTTTGGAGAAATATCCTTCTAATATCCTTCTAATATATATCCTATGCCCAATATTTAGATTCAACCTTGAACCAATGTATATGTTTCAACAACTAACAAGTATTAGATATCTCATGTTGGTTAAACATTACTAATCAATTATATAACCAACAATGCGAATATATTTTTCTCCCAATCTAGTTAACCTTTATTGGACATACATTCCATAGCGTATATCGGTAAAAGCTAAACATACAATATTTTTCCAAGTTAGATAGTACTTATTTAAAATAGATTGTATCTTGTAGGTTGGATAAATGTTTGGAATCCAATGTTTAACCATTATAAAAAAAACGTTAACATTTCCCATATATACCTTATATAAAACAGAAATATTGGGCCAATACATCTGTGCTACTTGGGGTTTTTCTAATGTCCTTTTCAAAATTCTACCGATTCTTAGTAGTGACTGTTCAATGATTATATTAACATTCGTAGTTTTGTGTAGTATGAACTAAAACCAACTATTGTTAGTCTAACATTTTAAGGTATCAATTAAGTTCTTGTATAGATCATGAACGTGAAAATACTAGTGTTCTTATGTAGTACTTTTATAGTTTTATATAATGTTGTCATAAAAAAAGCTTTGATAGTTTCACTTTTGCAATGATTTCATTTGAAATTTAAATAATAATTAAATATTACAGCATTCATTACTATTATCACATTGTTTTTGGCAACTATAAAATGAAAATCAAAAATAAAACTAATAATACATGCCTTTTACAAGTTATGAAATACTATTATGCAAATTATAATTTAAATATTGCACAAAAATGCATTTAATTAACATTTTTATCAGTATTTATAAAAATAGCGTTTAATAGTAACGACCACATTACCAAAGTTTGTTGTTACGTCAATGCAATTAAGAAAAAATTTAAATACAATCAACAATTAAAAACAAAAAATTTCTTGAAACTTCATAAGAGGTCAATGACAAAAATTATAAGTATCTTGGAAAATACGTATTATGGATTGAGGGCATCGTGTTTAGACACAAAATATATAAATAAAAAAAAATGCAAAAAAAAACATTAAAACGCATATTGATTTCGTAAAGTTAAAATAAAAATGACACCGTTTTAATTCCAAAATTATGATACATTCTTAATTACGTGAATCACTACAGTTACATTAAAACTGCACTAAAAACATATAACTACTCAAAATTAACAATACAAAACGGTAAATGTATTAGCACATTTTTTATTATAAAGACGCAATTATAGAACGGATGTCTTAGTAATAGAACAAAAAATTCAGATTCAGTTGAAGAAGTTATTACATTATAGATTCGCACAATTCCATGTATTATTTACAAGATACAATAAAAAAATTTCTACAAACTAAATATTCCCAATAACTCAGTTGTTTTAATATGTAAACAATTTTTATGGCAACATTCTGCAGACCTTCTACTTTTTTACTTATACAATAATTTTTTTAAGTATATATTTTCTTATGGAACTGATATTTGTTTTTGTGATTACTAAAATGTGCTTTTTTATCTATTTTACGAAAATGTATCACTTGTCATACCTATTACAAAAAGCCAAAGTAAAATATAAAAATTAAATGTGTAATCTTCATCTACATAAGCTCGTGAAAAACGTGAAACTTTTTTAGTCACTGTTATTTGTATATTTAATTCTATTTATGTCAAATTTTATTTTTTAAAACAATTACATTTTTAACCAGTATATATTTTTTCTCTAGAATAGAGATGCGCGTACTTGCTCACCAACTACAGCGTTAACATAAGAGCGCAACCGAGACATCGGAACTTTGCCGTTATCTTCAGAGGCGTGCGGGTACTAGAATTAGCAAACGAGTTAAGATATACGATGCCACTCCGACTGTCCATTTAGAATTAAACAATTCACCGAAAGCAAAGAGGACCGCAGAGGAACACTAAGATGCATTCGAAAAAATCCTATATAATTACCCAGACTCGATCGTCCTTTACACCGATGGATCTAAAAATCATCATGACGTAAGAGCAGCTATTGTTGTGGGAGATAACATTCACACTTGGTCACTACCACCAGATGCTACAGTATACCTGGCAGAACAATACACGGTAAGGCAAGCGCTCAAATTCTGCGATTTCTCCTGTAATTCTTGATCTACGAGTATAACTTAAAAACGTAATGTTTAAACATAAATTAAAAAAAAGCTTAATGATCTTTTCATAAATTTTATTTAAACTAAGCAATTATAAGAAACATTTATCTAAATCACATCAAGAAACATGTCTGAAAATTAAATCATTTATCTGTCAAACACCATTAGATTTTGGACTATAACCTTCTGATAAGTGCAATATTCTACTATAATTTTTCCATTCTGGATAATTCCCGTGTTGTTATCACACAAACTGAGCTTTCGTCATACGTTTGTTCCGGGCTCTGAAGATATCCACTGCGACGTGTAACGAAACCTTAGCTTGTGTGATAACGACAACACGGGAACTATCTAAAATGGAAAATATATTACGTATGCAACGCTTGGAAACCTGAATTCTACTATAATATTCTAACTTGTAGTTACAAATACCCGCAAATACCGTTACAAGCTAAATAGAGTTTTAAATTTTTTATCTTTAACGTGCATCAAGTTATATTATTAATGAATTTATTTATAAGTAACAAATAAAATATTATCAAACACATAGGATTAAAGGTTAATATTTGTTCTTATGTACTGTAATCAGTATGCGGTCATTCCATCTAAATTTTATCTTTGACGAATGTAAACTAATTTTAATTATTGGTTTTTGAACATTTGAGTACACCTCTGCTCAAGAAATATCGTTTTGTTAAATTTTACTTGTTTTTAATTATAAACATTGCTAACTGTTAATAAATGCATTAATATTGTCAATTTGTGATAAACACTACTATCTCATGTTTTTCTGGATAGTAGATAAATGTTGTATATATATAGTTAGCAACGAATAAGATATCTTGAACGTGTTAAAACTATAGTTAATCGTTCACAATGAAACTTTTTTTAGCTTTAATTCTTTTTTTGAATATATTTTCTCTTAAGGTACGTAAAAATTCTTAATTGTTAATTACCTATATTCTTTATTTGTAGACTAACGCAAACGCTATTGATGTAATCACATTAAGCAATGACGCAGTTCATCACTGTGCGGTAAATAAAGAAGCAGAAGAAAAGTTAAAAGATACAGTTCTCAATCCGTTGCTTCCAGAAGATGACGAATCGTTTATTGATTTTTACGAATGTTTTTGTAAACGACTCCATATACTTGATGATAATGGTGTTATGGATTTAGATGTTGTACGTATCATATACTCAGATTATATTAAGAAAAAAATTAGTAATTCAGTTGATGCAATGCAATTAACAAATGATGCAATTGAACACTGTGAAAAAATACCTGTTAGTAAACCATTAGGTTTATATGCCATGAAACGCCGCAATTGTGGAAATAAATTTATACTAGAACGTTTACAATAAGTAAAATAGTTACTAACTTATTATGTTATTGTTTCGTTAATGTTAAAACAAACAAACTCTGCTTCCAACTGCAATGTGTATAGTTAAAAAAAGGAATATATGTTTTTACATTCCTTACATACATAATTCTTTGTTGTCTTTTTAACACGTTATTCATTAGACAATCATAAAAGTTTTTAATAATTGAAATTGTTGTTTAATTAAAAATAATGTATTAATCTAGAAATAGTAATTTTTGAAAATTGTATAGAATTGATTACGTGATTAGCAACTACGTTTACCTACAAAATACGTAAACTGTATTATTTATTAAATAGTTACCTTTGACTTTGACGTAAGTACCAAACCCACATTTTTTTTATTAAACCATATGCTATCATCGTTAAATACCTTCTTCACTGTTTTTTTTGAGGTCTCTATTTTAACAAACTTTATGTACATTAATTATGTAGAAGTTTGTTTTTAACATACATTGTAATGTTTTATCTGTTTTTTTTATGTTTTGTACTGCAGTTGTTCTTTGTATTTTCTCGTTTTTATGTAGGTTTCAATATTCATTTTTAATAGTTTAGAAATCTCAGCATCAGTTTTTGTAAGAAATAATGTCTCTGATTTGTATGTTGCCACCAAAATTAATGATTATGAAAACGTTTGTTTATAAGCTTTATAAAACTTACACGTTACAAAAACGGTATAAAGTATTTAAAATTGGCCTAAAATACTTATAATGAGAAGTGTAATCGGTGACCGTCTGTCAATACTAAAGAGGTAGGTAGTATAGAAAGACGATACGAAAGTTTAAAAAAATAGGCAATTTACGATTTCGTTTTTATCTAATAAATTTTTGCTAGTTTCGAAAAGTATTCTTTTTAAAACTTTTAAATTATTGTGGTACTTACGCTAGATACCAGTTGACTTAGTTCTTCAAAAATAATGGTGTAGGCAGTGTTTTGTTTTTTCTCGAGCGGTGACATATTTAAAATAATAAATTGCAAAGTAAAATTGTCACTGGCGACGAAACATGTAGGTTCACGTAACACCAGAGCTAAAACAACGATCTATAGAAAGAAAACATTTAACATCTCTCTAAAAAATAACGATCGAAAAAATAAAATTTATAAGTAAAATTATGTACGACGTGTATTAAGAAGCCTAGCAGGTGTTTCTAGTAAACTTCATATCAGACAATAGATTTATATAAAGATAGAATCTATAAACTAGTTGTATAATATGATAAATGACTTAATGTCGGTAATTATGTACAGTTGACCTAAGTAAACAAAATCCTTGAATCGGTTTGACTGGTGTTACTTTAATTCTAAATGTACACTAATATTGAAAAGTATTTTGGTGAAAAATTCAAATCATTCATAGGTCACCCGTGTCGATAATCAGTAGACTTTGTTGTTTGAAGTTACTTCAGAAAAACACTTTATGACTTCAATTTTATGAAAATAAATTGTAATTACACATTTACTTTTATAAAAGATTAGGTACGGCATTACAAAATGTAATAATTACATGGTTCTAAAAGTTAATTCTAAAAATTATTTATTTACATTAAAAAACACAATTATAAAAAAATCAATCACTTCAATCACTTTCGTCTATTTCATTTTAACTTTCATTGTCGGATGATCCAGTATTTACCATAAACGACAGGCTTTCCACAATGGCATCCAGCAGTCCATCACGTTACCGCTTGCTTCAAGTGATTCACGTGCTGACAATGTTTGTCCCAATACGATGCAGTTATCTCAAAAAATGCATTTCTCACTAAGGCTTCTATCTCCAGACTACTCCGTGTAATATTATTCATAGCGATCTTGTGTTTTGCTTCATACCAACTCAATCGGATTTAAGTCGCAGTGGTAAGATGGCAAACATAACACTGTATGCCCGTGTTCTTTTAAGAAGTTTGTTTACATAATATGTTTTCGTAAAATTAAATTGTGTCACTAACATTATTAGCTCTGCTTTACGCATTTCATTTGTTGTTCTTACTTTGATTATTTTCGAGTCATTGTCGAATACTTTCTTTACGTTTTGCTTGTTTTGGAGGCTTATTAATTTGTACACGGTGGTACGGTGCATTATCCATGGCAACAATACCATTACGAGCCACATTTGAAATAAATTGTTATTCTCTCTACTGCATAAAGTTAGTATAGTTCATGTCATCATGATAGTCACAAGACTTAGTTTTAGATTTAAAGATTAAAAGGTCATTATTAAAAAATCTATATAATCCACCTCTATTCACAACAGTGTATCTCTGTCACTGCTCTGTCTACAACATTTTTAATAATATTTCTGAGTTCGGAATGAACGGTTTTCTTCGATTTAGAATCCATGTTGGTAAATACAGATTTTAGATTAAGGAATACAAAGTAGTAATTTTTGTTGACGTTACGCTACAAAAGTTATACTGAAAAGTTATTGAAACGTTCGAAAAACTATTCTCAAGTCTGAAAAGCTTCACGAAGTTTTTATCTTTTTCTAGAACGTTTACCGAAAGATATAGAAAATTCTCGAACGTTTAGCTAAAATGTATGCGGCACAAAAAAATCATACGATAGTTATATTTCAATATTTTGAAAACGGCAGTGTTTGGAAGATTATTCAAGCTTAAATAAATAAGTGATTAACGCATGTCGAGATAAATACAACCAATTAAAATCGTACGTGACTTGTATGTAAACAATAAGAGTTAAACTGAAGTTACCGCCGACTTTATCTTTCGTTTTTATTAAATATCCTTAGATTTAATTATTTCGGTTAGTTATAAACGTGTACATATTTTTAGTATAAATAAATTAGTTTTTAATAATCGTTACATTGATGACAAGTGCGGTATTGAAACCCGTGGAAATCGTGTAAATAAATAAAGCTGTTTGCGATTTTAGTGTAACGATTAAAGTAATTTAATGTCGCTGCCGTAATAAAAACATTGATTGCGTAAATAAGGGTTTAGTTCGCGATTCTCGTGTTGTTTATAGTGTGTAATTCTAGCTATTTCAGTTCGTTAAAGTAGTAAATTTAAACTTTTTATTTGTGTTATATATAATTTATGCCGATAACTTGTTATCAAACCAAATTAGATCCAAACTATCTGAACCTCTTAAAGCGATGAATAAAAATAAACAAGAAAAACTATCCGAAAATTCTCTGAAAATGAAAGAAATGTTTTACGATAGGTCTCAGAAAAATGGAAGAAAACTTTAGAAAAATAAAAAAAAAATTTGCAAAGATTCCCAGAAAATTAAAGAAAAATTATTTGAAAATACCCAGAAAATAGAAGAAAATTGATAGAAAAATACGTTTAAAAGAAGAAATACAAACGAGCATAGAAAATCAAATCACAATTGTTCAAGAGGAAACCCAAGCAAATATGTTAAATTTAAAAGAAGAATTTTGCGAATGTATGAATGACAAAATAAGTAGGAGATAGAATGAAACTGCCTGAAGAAAGAATGAACCAAATGATTTCTCACGGTGAAGGAAGCGTCACAAGCAAAAATTTACTAATGAACCATCGGAAAGAAACCATTCACAAGTTTAAAGTTGTACAGCCAAATTTTGATGAAAAAATTCCATGGTCAGCCCACTACAAGCAGTTTGAAGCCGCAGCTACAGCTAATGGTTGAAACAGCAAGCAGAACGCGACGAGCTTAAAAGTATACTTACGTGGAGAAGCACTTAGAATTTTACAAACTGTTCTTGACCACCTGCACGAAAATTACAAACTCTTAATTTCACGATTATAAAATCGGGTTCAGAAAGCTGCCAAAAGTTTTCAAGAGTTTAAGGCTGACATCGCCAGATTAACACGGTTTGCGTATCCACCACATACCTTGTTGGAGCAGTTGGCTATTCAAACCTTTGTAGACGGCCTCAGAGACACCAACACGCAGCAGACTCTCCGGTTAGCTTGATTAAAAACGTTGCATGACGCCTTCACCCATGCTTTAAAGTTCGAAGCAGCAAAACAGGCGTAGCACCAAGGCAGCCATAAGCTCCGTTGTACTGCAGAAATACGCTTCCACACAGAAGAAAGCATTGAAGGAATAGTGCAACGTGTACTTTGGGAACAAGTAGCTCGAGGAAGAAAAGTGACGTGTTAGAACTGCGGGAAAGTCGACCACGTACAACGACGTTGTACTTAGCCCAAAAGAAGACCAGAAAAGTCATGCCCCGGAGATTACCATTCAAATAGCATCGCCTTGGGAGCAATTGCATAGCATTTATCTTTATAGCAATATCAATGAAAGAACTTTTTAGTCTTGACATGTTACGGGAAAACAAGAAAACTTCACCAGAACAGTACGACTTCGAACAGCAACGAACAAAGAAATACCTACTCACGAACTAGTACAAGTGACTATTAGTCTGGAAAATGGGGTAATGGACAATCAAGTACTGGTAGTCGACATCACGGAAAATCCTGGGAATGAACGTGGTAAAGAAGTATGCGTTCCATTTGGATATGAAGATCGACAATAAAGAAATTCCTTTTTATTCGTCAGAGAAGGAAGCTGTGCGAGTCTTATTTAGTAAAGACGTGACTTGGCCTGTAAGGACTGAAAGTGTGGTGATGACACGCATGGATGGAAATCACCGAGAAAGCTACATTTGCGCGATTAAACTAATAGAGTAAACGAGTAAAAACCCCGATGTCAGTAAGGATCTTAAATATTAACTCACATCCTGTAACCTTGAAAAAGAAGACCGTGGTAGGCCAATGCACGCCAGTATCTCGAATTGTGAGATGCGTTAAGTCTAATGAAGATACGTCGCCGAGGAAGTGCCCACAACATCTATTGGACATTCTTACCTCCAAATGCCAAAACCTCATTCATGACCAGCTGACTAAAGTTAAAGTGTTGATCCAACAGTATCAAGATGTATTTGTGCTGGAGAGTGGTTCCAAAGAAAGAACTGACGTGGTGAAACATAAAATTAATACCTTTTTGCAAAAAGAGAAGAAACCGAACAAATAATTACGGACATGGAAAGAGAAGGCGTGATTGAATTTTCAAGTAGCCCATGGGCATCCACAGTGGTACTCGTAAAAAAAATAGATTAACAAGGTTTTGCGTAGACTGCAGACAGTTAAACGACGTGACCAAAAAGGACACACACTTTACCGAGATTTGACGATACATTAGATACCCTGTTAGGATTTCAGTAGTTTTCCACGCTAAACTTAAAGAGTGTTTATTGGCTGGTAGAACTGAAACCTAATAATCGTAAAAAACAGCTTTTACGATTGGAACTGGTTTGTAGCAGTTCACCGTAATGTCCTTTGGCCTGTGTAACGCTCCCGCGACGTTCGAGCGTTTGACGGAAACTATCTTGCTCGGACTGTCTTGAAAGACGTGCTTTGTATCCGGATTTGCCAATAGTGTCAAAGCTTTGACAAAATTGAAGCAAGGAAAAGCAGAATTTAGATATAATGAAGACTGCAAAAATGCTTTCTATCAACTAAAACAGGCCCTAATCACTTCGCCTATTTTGAGTTATCCAAGAGAAAATGGAAAATTTGTTTTGGATACCGACGTAAGCGATATGGGCATAGGCGCGGTCCTTTCGCAGGTTCAAGATAAACAAGAAAAAGTTATCGCGTATTTTAGCAAGGTCTTGTCTAGGCCAGAAAGAAATTATTGCGTGACTAGGAGAGAGCTGTTAGCAGTTGTCAAGTCCGTAGAACATTTTTACAAATATTTGTATGAGCTAAAATTTTTGCTGAGAACAGACCACACCGCTTTAAAATGGCTATTGGAATTCCGTAACCCGGAAGGACAAGTGGCAATATAGATTGGGAGACTGCAAGAGTATGACTACAACACAGAACACCGTGCCGGAAGCAGTCATTATAACGTTGATGCCTTGTCCAGAAGACCATGTCCGCTGGATTGCAGCCATTGTTTGCCACTTAAAGAAAAACTGGCATGCCTCCGAAGAACTGCTATAGTTGATGATGACCTGAGCAGTTGCGTTGCAAAAAAGTAAACGATCCTGAAATAAGACTACTCTTGGACTAAAAAGAATCCGGCTGACAACCAACATAGTAAGAAGTGAGTACTTTGAGCAGAAACATCAAAACGTACTAGGATCAATGGGACTCTTTGATAGTAGAAGACGGTATTCTTCAGCAATCCTTAGAAAGTGTCAAGAGCACGGGAAACAGACTACAGTTGGTAGTGCCAAAAAGCCGAGTGTCAGAAGTGTTGAAGCATCTCCACGATGGTACATCAGGAGGATACTTTGGCATTAAGAAGACATTGGGGAAAGTTCGAGAACGATTCTACTGGATAAACTGCAACCAGGATGTCATGAAATGGTGCCGTAAGTGCACGGTCTGTGCATCAGAAAATGGTTCAGCGAGAAACTGTAAAGCACCCATGAAACAAATGCAACGTAGGAAGCCTTTTGGAAATAGTAGCGATTGACATTGCAGGGCCGTTCCTAGAATCTGATTCGGGAAACACATACATCCTGGTGGCGATGAATTATTTTACGAAATGGACGGAGCCTTACGCCATATCCAGTCAAGAAGCAGCTACAGTCGCAGAGGTATTAGTGAAAGAATTTTTCTGTCGGTATAAAATTCCGTTGGAATTACGCTTCGATCAAAACCGCAACTTTGAGTCTGAGCTGTTTCAAGAAGTTTGCCGACTGTTGAGAATCAAGAAAACTAAGACGACGCTTTTCTATCCTCAATTTGATGGCATGGTTGAGCGGATAAATCGGATAATGGGAAAATACTTAGCCAAAGTAGTGTCCGAATACCAAAGAGGCTAGGATCAGTAGTTGCATCTTTTTCTAAAGGCATACCGATCATCTATTTACCAAAGCACAGGCCAAACACCATCCTGTACAATGCTTGGTCGCGAAATACGACTACCATGCGACCTCTAATTTGAACAAAGTTCGAAAGAAGAAGTTGCTTAAGAAGACTACGTCAGCAAACTGACCAAGAGGCTAGACGAGGTACATCAGGAGGTCTGTAAAAACACACATTTCCAGCGACAGAATGAAGACCATATATGACGTCAAGGCACACATGGTGGATTTTAACCTGGCGGCATGGTATGGTTGTATAATACCCAAAGAAGACGTGGTTTGTCGCCGAAGCTGCAGCGGCAATGGGAGGGCCCTTATGAAGTTTACGGCGTATTAACGACGTCATATATCGCATCCGAAAAGCACTCAAAAGCAAGCCAAAAGTGGTCCACATCGATCGTCCAGCCCCGTTTGCTGGCGATAACCACAATACGCAAGTTCAGGTCCGAACCAGAGTAATAACTAGCTGAACTAGAAATCAAATCGAAGAAATGGAGTTCGATAAGTTTATGAGCTTATACGGAGGTTTTATTTAAAGTCTCACACAATGCTTCTTTGTCTCTATGATCACTGTTGATGCAGTGGATCTTCTCACGACCATCCAGAAGCCATACTAAAAATAAGAAATTTTTTGAATTTAATTTAGACACATCAGACATTGACAACATTTGGTAACACACTTTAAAATTATTGGGAACCGTTGTAAAGAACCTAAAGCTTCTTGGTTTTTTAAGCAGTTGCCCAACGATTGCAAAAAGCTCATCAAACTGCATAGCAGTCATTCTTCTATACAAAAAAAACCATTCATGGTGTATTTCCTAGAAACGTTTAAACAAACTAGTAACATTTAATAGTAATATGTATATGTATATTTATGGGTCGTCTAAAACCTATCTTGTATCTTAAAAACGTTGACACGTATTCTCCATTTGTAGTCCGGTCATTCAAAACAAGTGGAACACCCGAGGAGCGTCTCTTTCTACGCTCCTTTTGCTTTAAAAGCTTATTTTTTTAATTTAATAACATTTAGGCATTTATTTTAAACATATAATTACTCTGATTCATTTTCCGCGTATTTTACCACATAACAACTAAACAACATAACCTGAAAACAGCATGAGCTACGAACGTAAATGACAGTTTACAGAAGAAGCTCTGCCTACAGTTTTAAAAGTAACATTCGCTTAACATGATTGTGAACTGTGTTAATAAACATCACCATTACCAATTCTATTACCATTAAGATTAACATCTTACATTAACATCTATTAGGACAGTTACATTAGAATCAGTATTTGTAACCGACGTCCATCTGCTTTTGTGCTGCTCGAGCAAAAGAACACAACTACAGTAAACGACTTGACGCGCATTCTTTTTTTATACTTTCGCTGTTTTTGCGCCTACGCCTACTTCGACGTGACAAGCAACGTCTGGTCTGATTTTAACACAAACCGTCAGTAACAACGTAATTTCGTTTACAACACAAAAATAAATAGATAACGTATGGTTATGTTATGGCTAATATTACTAAATGATTAAAAAACATTATTACTTTAGGGATTGGTTATATCAAGAATGTATATGGTTTAATAACATTTACATTTATAGTAAAGTTTTAAATAACTTACATTTTTTTAACTCAAATTAATTTGCGTAATTAACGGTTTGAATTTTTAAATTAGTATTAAATAAAATTTTTATCTTAGTTTTTTAAATTCTTTTTCTTTAAAATAGTTATAGAATTATATTAGTACCTATCGTCGTACAAAATAATAAGTCTTAATACTGTGTGTATTGCACGTAGATGTTTTAATGTCTGAGTAAATAATTACTATTAGACTAAAGAATAAATTAGCATTCCGTCCACCAACTAAGAATTCATACTATTTTATTGCTAATTTCAAGTTTTACTGTACGTTTTCAGTAACATTAATTCAACTTATGTTAATACAAATTTAAAAAATGAAATAATTATTATTAATAAATAAAATAAAAAACAATAAATTATAAACAATTACATAAACCGTAGTTTATCGCTATTACTACTTATTATGCCTTATTCAGAATCAGACTCAAATTCTTGTAAACTACTAACAATACAATTTTTTAAAGTAATAGGCGCCATTTTAGTTTTTTCTACAACAGAATTAGTACATTTTTTAAGAACTTGTTGTACAATAGCGTTTTGGAATTCAACATTTGACGAATGGTCTAATACAATACCTTTTATAAACATTTCTAGTCCTTTTTGGTTTACTTCTCCGTTTTCGTATAAAATATTTCTTTTTTTAAACACACAAAACAAAAACTTTTCAAACTGTTCTTGTTTTTCTGGCAAATCAACTTCGTAAGTAAACATTTTCATCTTCTTACGATTCAATTTCAATTCAGCTGTACACGATTCTTCAACACCATATTTTCTTTTAGCTTTAATCTATAATAATAATTAACAGTTTATTTACTTCTTAATTTTATTTTAGAGTTTGCCTGGTTAATATTTGATACAAGTAAATAAATTACGCAGTACATTAAAATTTTATACATCGTAGAAATATAAATATAGTTATTCAACATAATTTTGTAGAAATTATTATGCAATTAAACTTTATCTTGGCTTACATATTTGTATGATAATTAACTAAACAAATAATATTGAATGTAATAATAATTTTTGTTGTTGCACTAACATACGCACATTTACAATGTGCAGCTAAAAACTTAATTCAAATCTAAAACGTTGATAAACTTAGATAACATGGATTTTTAATGAATAAAAATCTTTTTATAGAAATAAAACCTTAAAGTATAATATTCACTAATTAAGATTATTATAAGAAATTTAAATCAATCTGTTGTAAATAACAAGCATAGATTTAATATAAATTTTAAAAAAATCAAAAAAAAGTATTGTAGTATATTATATGATTGATGATTATACTAATTGTTTTAATATAAGAATTCACAAAAAGCATGGGCATTGTCTTTTGCTTTTAAAAGAAAAGTTTAATATACAAACCACGTCAAATTTGAATTAAATTAGAAAACTAAACATTTTGTTTTAGAACATAATTTTCACGTAAACTTTACATATATTGACATTTTTTACGCTTCTATACTAGACTTGCTGAATAAATAGAAATAGATCCTTCACACAAATGTTTTTGTAATTGGTTAATTTAAAGTACGCGGAAAAATTACATTAAAAGTCTGATTCAGTCCGCGAAGTTATTGTGTACTAATAATCTTAATATTTCAGCGTTTCGATAACTTTTATCAGTATTTTTTGTGTACACAATCTATTTTTTTTAAATATTCTCTTTAAGGTCTATCTGATACTGTTGATGTCAAGGTAAGAAATAATTTCTTTTAAAATATCTACCAACTGTCAAAACAACATTTTTATAGGTTATCTAATACATTATTATAAATCTTTCGCTAAAAAAAACGTAAAGCGAAACATTTATCAGTATATGATAAAGAAAGTATTCTAAATATCTATAAAACTTGTAAACAAAATACGTACGTAGTTCGAAAACAGATCATACTAAATTTATAGCTACAGCAGCCGGTAGCGTAACTCATGTAACATGTAAAGATTTATATCAATTTTACTTATTTGCATAAGTGTTTCTGTACCTACTATATAAAACGTGCTAACTGAATATAACACAGATC
Source organism: Aquatica leii (assembly GCA_035610365.1). Taxonomy (NCBI): domain Eukaryota; kingdom Metazoa; phylum Arthropoda; class Insecta; order Coleoptera; family Lampyridae; genus Aquatica; species Aquatica leii. The sequence continues at coordinate 110,448,483 of CM069432.1, forward strand.
ACGTATCACATTTTCCGAAAGTGTACCGTAGATCAAGACTAATATTAGATAATGTTACCGATGGAATGAAAAGTGCCCTAAGACGTATTATGCATTTGTTCTTTTTACGTAATGAACAACCAACAGTAAAAAAAGTTACGGTTTGTATTATCGAAGATGAGAATTTGCCAAACTTTAAAGAAAATACGTTACAAACATTATTGAAAGAAATTGGGTTTAGGTTAGTTAAACGAAAGTGTATTGTGTTTGTAATATACGTAATTTTATAGGTACAGAAAAAGAAAACGCAACAAAAAAATTATATCATAGCATAGAGAAGAAGATTCCATAAGAAACTATATGAAAGTGAGAAAAAAATATATTATTTGGACGAAACTTGGGTTCATGCTGGTTATGTTCCTACAAAAATTAGAACAGATATTGCAATTGAAACAGCACGACAAGCCTTCATTTCTGGATTATCTACTACAGTTAAGAAAACTTCTGGTAAAGGCAAATTTCCCCAACTAAAAAAGCGGATATACAAGATTGGTTGACAAGTAAATCTATTGAATTTGAGGAAGACATGGTTAAAGGAGAACTTTTAGCACTTTCAGGAACAGTCTGTGGTGGATGATATGGCAAAAGCCAGTCTTTTACTGTGTTGTTGTTGTGCTTTAATTGCCACTGTATCACTGTGGGTTGAATCCCATTGAATTAATATGGACGCAAATGAAAGGAAAAGTTGCTAAAAAAATACAAGATGTTAAAAATCTATTTCTTAAAGCAGTAGCCAATGTTTCTACAGATGTGTTGGACCAATATTGCAATTATAAGTTGGCTATACATTGGAAATGTTAACGTTTTTTTATAATGGTTAAAAATTTGATTTCAAACAGTTATCTAACCAAAGTAGAAAGGGGCGGACACCAAACCCTCAGGGCATGAAATTTAATTACTGTGACCTCGGAAGAAACGTGGGTGACTGTATTTTTGGGAAAGTTTTTTTTCTCTCTCTCTCTCACAATGAATTTTTTTTCTCTCTCACACATTTTTTTCTCTCTCACACATTTTTTTCTCTCTCACACATTTTTTTCTTTCTCACACATTTTTTTCTCTCTCTCTCACATTGTTACATCATCGCATAATTGGTAATTTTGATTGCGTCGTGCGTCATCGCGTAACTGGTAATTTTTTATGCGTCATGAAGTCCCATGATTCGAGCGAGAAGTATTTTTATTTAAAAAAAGCTGTGGGTGTACCTGGATTTGAACCCGGGCTTCTTGATTACAAAGCGGCGACCGTAACCACTGGCCTACGCAAACAGTTGAATCAAAACGGTGAATTGTAAATAATATAGTGATATATAAAAAAAAATGCCATGAAAGTACTGAAAGCAGGGTTGAAAAACGTGATTTGTAACAAAAGAAAAAATGAGAAAATTTTATACAAATAGTTTTGAAAACAATAAAAACTACATATAAAAACCTTTATTTTTTAATTCATTATAAACTCTTCTATAAAATACATTATTTCTAATGCGCCTTCTGGAAGTTCTTCCCACTCGTTTTGTACAATTATAGCTTCTATTTTAGAGTTTTTTTCCAAGTCTTCCTCCATTTTGTCGTCTTTTTCATCTGCAATATAGTTAGTTGTTCAAGTTGTAAGCAATAAAAGTCTTTGTACGTACCTTCCGAGGAAATGCTAATGATGCTATCATCGGCACTATCAGCTGACATAAAACCTGATAGATCCTTTATTTGAGGAGGTCTTGCGCGACAACTTGGCAAATCATCTTCATATATGCCTCTAGCAGATGGAGTACACCAATCTCTTTGCGATGTAGCCACTATGCAGCAACTTTTAAAAAGATCTGTGAAAATCATATATTAACGTGCATAGTAAAGATAAAGGATGTTATACCTGAGTTCTCTAAATTAACGCTGCAGTTTTCACAGATATTTTCCGATTCAAAGAGAGGACTACTTAGAACGGGTAAACCTTCCATTGCAGTAATTATACCTAAAAAATTATTTGCAATCAGTACTAGCGGTGGGTATCAAACATGAATAAAATTGTCATTAGCTGTAAATATAGTTTTACACAGTTGGAATTAAATATGTAATTGCATAAAAAGCATTACTGTATGTAAAAAAAAAAGATTATATAAAAATTGTACTTACCAATACTCGTAAGATACAGGAATAACGCTCGGATATTGTCTGACACACGCCGAAATTTTACTGGTAATAACATATTTTGTGAAAGCCAGGCATTAACGTAAATGACCATGTAATTAGATATAATTACTTAAGCAAACGCATCCTTCTTCAATCGATAGTAATAAATATAGTTTGAATAATTTAGAATTAAATATGAAATCACATAAAAAATTAAAATAACAAAAAAAAATCAGTACTATTTCTAGAAAAGATTATTAAAAAATGTTTGACGCTATAAATATTTTTCATGTAGTTAGCAATTGATGACATAATTACATACAACTTATTACCAAAACGTATTCCTACATAAACCATAGTTTGAAAAAGAAACTGTTTTCGGATAAACACATTTGAAAGAACTATAAAAACTCATTATAACTGTGTACAAAATAATGTAACACCATCTTAAAAAAGTAAAAACAAGCATAGACTTTAAAAGTTATAAATTATTTTGCGAAAACCGTCAATAACATAAGCAATAACATAAATGACCGCAAAATTATTCATAACTAATTACTCTAATGCATTTTTTTAATAGAATTATAGTTTTAAAAAAAATGGAATTAAATATTTTACCACACAAAAAAAATAAAGTCAGAAAAATCAATACTATAATAATATGTAGCAAAGATTATTAAAAAACTGTACTTACTAAAAAAGTAAACGTTTTACTTACACTATACAAGTTAAATAGGTATTTAATTTAGAAATCAATTTTTTAACTATGATTTAAAAACTAACGTTCAAAAACTTCAAGTTATTTTTTTAAAAATTTAGTTTAAACGTTTAAAGTGAAACATTATCAAAATTATTGAAAGAAATGTTTAGCAAAAATCTTTACGAGTTTTAAAGAATGTAAAACATTTTAAAGTTGACTTTTGTTTAGTTATAATTAATCAATGTAAAATCTTAAAACAACACTTCAAAAATATTTGTTTTTAATTTGTATTTCATACTAATGTTTCAACTTTAGAATGATAAATAATAAAACTTGAATGATTTAAATAATTAGCAGATTTTTTTTTTAAAGAAAAACAAATAACTTTAAAATGTTGCAGAAAGCAAAATATGTAAAAATTGTGTGTATTGGAAATTTTCATTAATGAATGTAAGATTCCAAAAGTAGGTAATGTTGCTCATTAATCTAACGGTTTTAACTTATGCCAAATATTTTTTACAATCCTTATATTTTTAATATGAATCTTTACAGTGTTAAAAAATAAAATATTTCAATACAGCAAATATTAAAATATTGGATTTCAAATTATTGATAATCGCTTCATAATTATAGTGACAAGTTAGCTAATAAAATCTTCATTTTATTTTTGATAACGAGTAATTGCTTATGTAGAAAGCCAGTAATTAATGTAATAGTAATGATTATGTAATTATCGTGACAAATTCTAGAAATTAAGTAAAATTGTTCAAAAGTATTTTTATGTAGTACATAAAAAGGATACTGTTTACAATTAATCTTGATTTGTACTATAAAGTATTCATGTTGAGAAGCAGAAAGAAAAGAAAAACCGAAAGGGTAAATATTGCACTCGGACACTATACTAAAAAAAAAATCATGTACCTTTTGTTAACGATAACGTGTAATATGACTTATACACAAAACAATTCTAGCATTTCGCACATTCTATTGCGCAGACAAACGGCATTACAGCTAGATTTTATCTATAAGAAAAAAAGAATACATATCAACAATAATCAAAACAAAGAACTACACAACGCAACAAAAACATTTATATAGGAATTGCATGTTGTTATTAAAAAATCTACTCGTGCACATTTTAACACGAATGATTCACAAATTAACCTAAACCCAATTAACATTTTTTTCTCTACCACAAAAACAAGAAATGTTATTTTATTACTAAAGACTTACGTACAAACAAACAAGTAATGCAAATTACTGCAGATCAAACATTAATTGTAAAACTAAACTGAATTACAATTGTATTTGTTTAAGCTGTATTGTAGCTAAAATTCTAAATTTTAAGTATTGTTACTAATAAAAGTTGCCTTATAACAAACAAAAAATTCACAATTACAAGTAACGCAAACTAAATATTACAAAACGAATAGTTAACTAGAACAAAAAGATAAACGTCTTGAATTCGTTAATAACACCAGTATACTTTTTTAACAAATAAAAATATTAGTAAATGTATTAACTGTAGTTAACGTCAAAAACTAAACAACATTATTGAAACAATAAAGATTATTTGAGTAACATACTATTGAATTTCATTTTATTAACAAAAATTTTGATGAACAGTTTAAAACTTATTTTATATAAAATTATCTAAAACTGTTTAAAGCGGTTTGTAAATATTATAACGTTACAATTACTTAAGATTACAAGCAAAAAAAAATGTTATTCGAAAACAATACATATAGAAATAAATGTTTGTAACAAGTTTAGAACACGTTTGAAGATAGTGAATAACTTGAAGACTTATTTTACACCTCAACTAGACAATGTAGAAAAATGTAGTAATTTTTCACGATTTTATTGAAAATGTAGTATACTGCTTAACTAATAAATGGTAAGCCAAATGAAAATATTAATCATTTTGTAATAAACACGTGATTACTAACAAATAAACTTTTTATTTAACGATTAACAGAAAAGAAAGAAAACATTTTTAACAAAACCTACAAGCAAAATAAAGTTAAATAAGTAAATAAAGAAAACGTGTAAAATTAAAAATTTTCCTTGTACAATTTTAGTTGTAGTTATAGTAATTACAGTGAATAACAATGTAATTAATGACTAAGGAAAGCCACAAAAATATTTTTAACAAAAACTATCTATCAATTTTGTTTTAAACGAATATAATTAGATACTTTTATATCATAATCTTAAGAAACAAATAAAAAAATTATTAAAAGCGCAAGAAAAGCAATAGGAATTTACTGGAGTTATTAGAAGTAAAAGAAAAAAAACTTTTGTCAATGTTTATAATTACTTATGTAGTCATGCTGAAATAGAAAATGAAGAATCATTAAGAATATAATTTTAACAAAAACTATTTAGCAATTTAGTTTTTTTTTTTGTTCAAATAATTAAAATTAGATACTCTAATAGGTACCATAATCTCAATCAGTAAACAAATAAATTATATATTTTTTAATGGACAAAAAAGCAATACATGTACAAACTGTAAAAGAAAAAGTAAACATAAAGCAAAGTTTCAAAGAATAAGAGAAGGAAGGAAACTACGTAGAATATAGAATATATGTTCTAATAAAACTTGTTTTATAGTAAATGGTGTTATTGTTTAATTCAAAATTTTAAACTTACGAGTTTTTAAACGTAGTCTAGGTTTTTTGTCAAATAATAAATTACAATCAAAAATATCTAGAAACATTTGAATGTAAATAAGCTTATATTTTTAATATTGTCATTCGTTCAAAATTAAATAATTGTTTAAAAGATTGTAACTAAGAAAAAAAAACGTTTAGTTATATCTGACACTTTTCATATTTTTTTTTGGTTTGACAGGTTTTACATTACATTTTTACTAAATTAATTCAAACTGAATCTGTTTAAGCAATAACCGATATCTAGTTTATTAACCTAGAATTTTGTATTGAGAAGCAAGTTCGAGATATTCACAAACGAATAGACTTGTTTATAATTTCAATTTTTGTACTAAGATTTTTCTTTTGTGTGATGTCATCTTAATAACATACTTTGTTCCACGGGTGCACTAGTGTAAAACGTTATTTAAATATTACAATACGTTTTTACAATTTAAGAATTTTTAAACTTAAAGTATTAGCTCTATGGGCACCTACGTAACGTTTAAATTTCTTCTCAAAGTTAATGTTACGAATAATTATTATTAAAATCAAACTTTATTAAAAATAGAAAACAAAATTACAAAACCATTTTTAATACGCAAAGCAAAACTTATATACACATTGTCACTTAATCTATTGTAAACAATTACGAACACATTCATTTTATAAATTTACTTTGTACATGAGGTAAATTTATTAAATGTCATCTTAAGTTGGTAGTAGTGTATTTAAAAGTTAATAAATAAATCATTAAAAGATATGCTGTAACGTTTCAGAAACATTTAGCGTCACTTTAAATTATCGAAGATACGGGATACAAAATAGAGCTGCGCAAAGCAAAGCAATTGGTCTCCAATCTGCAGTGGCGGACAACTAAAGCTATAACAGGACTACTTTTTAACAATTATGAAAATTTTATTGTCTACACCAACGGCCCTTGGATGTTTATGTTACCTTTTATAATTTTCTATATAATTTATTAGTTAATATAATGTATGAAACCGTTTTAGTAGTTATTTTTATGACTAACTGCTTTCTTACATTTATAAAAATTTACATACAACATAACTGGTAATTTTTGTTTACTTTTGTAAGCTTTAGTCTAAATTTCTTTGTTCTGTTATTACTGTTGCAATGAAAAACTGTACGAACCATAATTCTAGCAAATGATAAATTACGTTCAAACAAGATTTATTTAAAATATGTATTTAAAATGAAATAACGATACACAACTTGTTGCAAACTAGAGCAATGGCAATCAGACACTACCATATATGACGCGCAGTAAGTCGATTTCAAATTCTTATCTTCCATAATGTAAGAGTTTGACAATAATTAATTTAAATTACACTTAAGAGGTTTTACCAACTAACGTAATATTTGTAATAAGCTAACCTTACTTCTTATATGTTAATATAACCTCACGTTTATAATAATTAGACTAATAAATTGCAAATCTTATTATTTTAAATAAGCGTTATCATTAACCTTAATACAATCTTTTAGATGTAAAATCCAAAAACTTATAAGTGTGGTTAGATTATTACAATAATAGTGAGGGTGATTCTCCGAAAAGTGTTGAAGTTTAGGTGTAGTAAATAACATTAACACAAGTAAAAAAAAATATTTAAAGAAGTTAAGTTTAATTGCACTACCAAAAAACAATGAATTAAAATTTGTATTGTTTTTAATTCGCCATGAATACAATTCCAGCGTGATTTTCAAAAATTTGACATGTCAGCATCAAACTTGTAAAAACTTTATATAAATTTTATATAATATAAATGCATTAAAACACAGTTTGTCTCTGTAATTTTGCAATAACTTACCTAAAATTGTTATCTATTTCTTATTTTAAACTGTTTTATTATTTTCTTTTTAATTTTCCAATTGATTTTCTAATAACAAACTTTACTATAAAATTTTAATAACACTAATAACGTTAAAAATAATTTTGATTGCGTCGTTTTATTGAAAACATAAAAATTAAAGCAACTTATAATTAAAACATAAAATTAATTTTTTGAAAATTACTTATTTTGTGTCAGTAATAGCCAATAGGTAATATTATTGTGGTCATTAAAGCCCTTGACAATTATATTTCTTAACATCGTTCAAGTTTAATTTTTTAATATGAGTTATTACTATCATCAGAATCTAATTATATGATTTAGTAATTAAAAGTTTTTTCTATTTTTTAAACTTAACAGCTAAATAAGTTATTAGTCATACAAAGCCTGAAACGCTTCAGCATGTAATATTTTTTAAATTAATTATTGTCAAATTATGGAAGATAAGAATTTGAAATCGACTTACTGCGCGTCATATATGGTAGTGTCTGATTGCCATTGCTCTAGTTTGCAACAAGTTGTGTATCGTTATTTCATTTTAAATACATATTTTAAATAAATCTTGTTTGAACGTAATTTATCATTTGCTAGAATTATGGTTCGTACAGTTTTTCATTGCAACAGTAATAACAGAACAAAGAAATTTAGACTAAAGCTTACAAAAGTAAACAAAAATTACCAGTTATGTTGTATGTAAATTTTTATAAATGTAAGAAAGCAGTTAGTCATAAAAATAACTACTAAAACGGTTTCATACATTATATTAACTAATAAATTATATAGAAAATTATAAAAGGTAACATAAACATCCAAGGGCCGTTGGTGTAGACAATAAAATTTTCATAATTGTTAAAAAAGTAGTCCTGTGATAGCTTTAGTTGTCCGCCACTGCGGATTGGAGACCAATTGCTTTGGTTTGCGTAGCTCTATTTTGTATCCCCTATCTTTTATAATTCAAAGTGACGCTAAATGTTTCTGAAACGTTACAGCATATCTTTTAATGATTTATTTATTAACTTTTAAATACACTACTACCAACTTAAGATGACATTTAATAAATTTACCTCGTATGTACAAAGTAAATTTATAAATGAATGTGTTCGTAATTGTTTACAATAGATTAAGTGACAATGTGTATATAAGTTTTGCTTTGCGTATTAAAATGGTTTTGTAATTTTTGTTTTCTATTTTAATAAAGTTTGATTTTAATAATAAATTATTCGTAACATTAACTTTGAGAAGAAATTTAAACGTTACGTAGGTGCCCATAGAGCTAATACTAAGTTTAAAAATTCTTAAATTGTAAAACGTATTGTAATATTTAAATAACGTTTTACACTAGTGCACCGTGGAACAAAGTATGTTATTAGATGACATCACACAAAAGAAAATCTTAGTACAAAAATTGAAATTATAAACAAGTCTATTCGTTTGTGAATATCTCGAACTTGCTTCTCAATACAAAATTCTAGGTTAATAAACTAGATATCGGTTATTGCTTAAACAGATTCAGTTTGAATTAATTTAGTAAAAATGTAATGTAAAACCTGTCAAACCAAAAAAAAATATGAAAAGTGTCAGATATAACTAAACGTTTTTTTTTCTTAGTTACAATCTTTTAAACAATTATTTAATTTTGAACGAATGACAATATTAAAAATATAAGCTTATTTACATTCAAATGTTTCTAGATATTTTTGATTGTAATTTATTATTTGACAAAAAACCTAGACTACGTTTAAAAACTCGTAAGTTTAAAATTTTGAATTAAACAATAACACCATTTACTATAAAACAAGTTTTATTAGAACATATATTCTATATTCTACGTAGTTTCCTTCCTTCTCTTATTCTTTGAAACTTTGCTTTATGTTTACTTTTTCTTTTACAGTTTGTACATGTATTGCTTTTTTGTCCATTAAAAAATATATAATTTATTTGTTTACTGATTGAGATTATGGTACCTATTAGAGTATCTAATTTTAATTATTTGAACAAAAAAAAAACTAAATTGCTAAATATTTTTTGTTAAAATTATATTCTTAATGATTCTTTATTTTCTATTTCAGCATGACTACATAAGTAATTATAAACATTGACAAAAGTTTTTTTTCTTTTACTTCTAATAACTCCAGTAAATTCCTATTGCTTTTCTTGCGCTTTTAATAATTTATTTTATTTGTTTCTTAAGATTATGATATAAAAGTATCTAATTATATTCGTTTAAAACAAAATTGATAGATAGTTTTTGTTAAAAATATTTTTGTGGCTTTCCTTAGTCATTAATTACATTGTTATTCACTGTAATTACTATAACTACAACTAAAATTGTACAAGGAAAATTTTTAATTTTACACGTTTTCTTTATTTACTTATTTAACTTTATTTTGCTTGTAGGTTTTGTTAAAAATGTTTTCTTTCTTTTCTGTTAATCGTTAAATAAAAAGTTTATTTGTTAGTAATCACGTGTTTATTACAAAATGATTAATATTTTCATTTGGTTTACCATTTATTAGTTAAGCAGTATACTACATTTTCAATAAAATCGTGAAAATTACCACATTTTTCTACATTGTCTAGTTGAGGTGTAAAATAAGTCTTCAAGTTATTCACTATCTTCAAACGTGTTCTAAACTTGTTACAAACATTTATTTCTATATGTATTGTTTTCGAATAACATTTTTTTTTGCTTGTAATCTTAAGTAATTGTAACGTTATAATATTTACAAACCGATTTAAACAGTTTTTAGATAATTTTTATATAAAATAAGTTTTAAACTGTTCATCAAAATTTTTGTTAACAAATGAAATTCAATAGTATGTTACTCAAATAATCTTTATTGTTTCAATAATGTTGTTTAGTTTTTGACGTTAACTACAGTTAATACATTTACTAATATTTTTATTTGTTAAAAAAGTATACTGGTGTTATTAACGAATTCAAGACGTTTATCTTTTGTTCTAGTTAACTATTCGTTTTGTAATATTTAGTTTTGTTACTTGTAATTGTGAATTTTTGTTTGTTATAAGGCAACTTTATTAGTTACAATACTTAAAATTTAGAATTTTAGCTACAATACAGCTTAAACAAATACAATTGTAATTCAGTTTAGTTTTACAATTAATGTTTGATCTGCAGTAATTTGCATTACTTGTTTGTTTGTACGTAAGTCTTTAGTAATAAAATAACATTTCTTGTTTTTGTGGTAGAGAAAAAAGGTTAATTGGGTTTAGGTTAATTTGTGAATCATTCGTGTTAAAATGTGCACGAGTAGATTTTTTAATAACAACATGCAATTCCTATATAAATGTTTTTGTTGCGTTGTGTAGTTCTTTGTTTTGATTATTGTTGATATGTATTCTTTTTTTCTTATAGATAAAATCTAGCTGTAATGCCGTTTGTCTGCGCAATAGAATGTGCGAAATGCTAGAATTGTTTTGTGTATAAGTCATATTACACGTTATCGTTAACAAAAGGTACATGATTTTTTTTTTAGTATAGTGTCCGAGTGCAATATTTACCCTTTCGGTTTTTCTTTTCTTTCTGCTTCTCAACATGAATAATTTTTATATTACAAATCAAGATTAATTGTAAACAGTATCCTTTTTATGTACTACATAAAAATACTTTTGAACAATTTTACTTAATTTCTAGAATTTGTCACGATAATTAGATAATCAATACTATTACATTAATTACTGGCTTTCCATAAGCAATTACTCGTTATCAAAAATAAAATGAAGATTTTATTAGCTAACTTGTCACTATAATTATGAAGCGATTATCAATAATTTGAAATCCAATATTTTAATATTTGCTGTATTGAAATATTTTATTTTTTAACACTGTAAAGATTCATATTAAAAATATAAGCGATTGTAAAAAAAATATTTGGCATAAGTTAAAACCGTTAGATTAATGAGCAACATTACCTACTTTTGGAATCTTACATCTATTAATGAAAATTTCCAATACACACAATTTTTACATATTTTGCTTTCTGCAACATTTAAAGTTATTTGTTTTTCTTTAAAAAAATCTGCTAATTATTTAAATCATTCAAGTTTATTATTTATCATTCTAAAGTTGAAACATTAGTATGAAATACAAATTAAAAACAAATATTTTTGAAGTGTTGTTTTTAAGATTTTACATTGATTAATTATAACTAAACAAAGTCAACTTTAAAATGTTTTACATTCTTTAAAACTCGTAAAGATTTTTGCTAAACATTTCTTTCAATAATTTTGATACGATGTTTCACTTTAAACGTTTAAAACTAAATTTTTAAAAAATAACTTGAAGTTTTTGAACGTTAGTTTTTAAATCATAGTTAAAAAATTGATTTCTAAATTAAATACCTATTTAACTTGTATAGTGTAAGTAAAACGTTTACTTTTAGTAAGTACAGTTTTTAATAATCTTTGCTACATATTATTATAGTATTGATTTTTCTGACTTTATTTTTTATGTGGTAAAATATTTAATTCCATTTTTTTAAAACTATAATTCTATTAAAAAAATGCATTAGAGTAATTAGTTATGAATAATTTTGCGGTCATTTATGTTATTGCTTATGTTATTGACGGTTTTCGCAAAATAATTTATAACTTTAAAGTCTATGCTTGTTTTTACTTTTTTAAGATGGTGTTACATTATTTTGTACACAGTTATAATGAGTTTTTATAGTTCTTTCAAATGTGTTTATCCGAAAACAGTTTTTTTCAAACTATGGTTTATGTAGGAATACGTTTTGGTAATAAGTTGTATGTAATTATGTCATCAATTGCTAACTACATGAAAAATATTTATAGCGTCAAACATTTTTTAATAATCTTTTCTAGAAATAGTACTGATTTTTTTTTGTTATTTTAATTTTTTATGTGATTTCATATTTAATTCTAAATTATTCAAACTATATTTATTACTATCGATTGAAGAAGGATGCGTTTGCTTAAGTAATTATATCTAATTACATGGTTATTTACGTTAATGCCTGGCTTTCACAAAATATGTTATTACCAGTAAAATTTCGGCGTGTGTCAGACAATATCCGAGCGTTATTCCTGTATCTTACGAGTATTGGTAAGTACAATTTTTATATAATCTTTTTTTTTTTACATACAGTAATGCTTTTTATGCAATTACATATTTAATTCCAACTGTGTAAAACTATATTTACAGCTAATGACAATTTTATTCATATGTTTGATACCCACGCGCTAGTACTGATTGCAAATAATTTTTAGGTATAATTACTGCAATGTGAAGGTTTACCCGTTCTAAAGTAGTCCTCTCTTTGAATCGGAAAATATCTGTGAAAAACTGCAGCGTTAATTTAGAGAACTCAGGTATAACATCCTTTTATCTTTACTATGCACGTTAATATATGATTTTCACAGATCTTTTAAAGTTGCTGCATAGTGGCTACATCGCAAAGAGATTGGTGTACTCCATCTGATAGAGGCATATATGAAGATGATTGGCTAAGTTGTCGAGCAAGACCTCAAATAAAAGATTTATCAAGTTTTATGTCAGTTGATAGTGCCGATCATTAGCATTTCTTCAGACGGTACGTACACATACTTTTTATTGCTTACAACTTGAATAATTAACTATATTGCAGATAAAAAAGACGACAAAATGGAAGAGGTTTTTAAAGAAACTCTAAAATAGAAGCTATAATTGTACAAAACGAGTGGGAAGAACTTCCAGAAGGCGCATTAGAAATAATGTATTTTATAGAAGAGTTTATAATGAATTAAAAATAAAGGTTTTTATATGTAGTTTTATTGTTTTCAAAACTATTTGTATAAAATTTTCTCATTTTCTTTTGTTACAAATCACGTTTTTCAACCCTGCTTTCAGTACTTTCATGGCATTTTTATATATCACTATATTATTTACAATTCCACCGTTTTGATTCAACTGTTTGTAGGCCAGTGGTTACGGTCGCCGCTTTGTAATCAAGAAGCCCGGGTTCAAATCCAGGTACACCCACAGCTTTTTAAATAAAAATACTTCTCGCTCGAATCATGGGACTTCATGACGCATAAAATTACCAGTTACGCGATGACGCACGACGCAATCAAAATTACCAATTATGCGATGATGTAACAATGAAAGAGAGAGAAAAAATGTGTGAGAAAGAAAAAAATGTGTGAGAGAGAAAAAAATGTGTGAGAGAGAAAAAAATGTGTGAGAGAGAAAAAAAATTCATTGTGAGAGAGAGAGAGAAAAAAAACTTTCCCAAAAATACAGTCACCCACGTTTCTTCCGAGGTCACAGTAATTAAATTTCATGCCCTGAGGGTTTGGTGTCCGCCCCTTTCTACTAACCAACAAGATACACTCTATTTTAAATAAATACTATCTAAGTTGGAAAAACATTGTGTGCTTAGCTTTTACGAATATTTTTTTTGAAATGTACGTCCAATGAGGGTTAACTAGATTGGGGGAATAATGTATTGGCATTGTTGATTATATAGCTGATTAGCAATGTTTAACTAACATGAGATATCTAATACTGGTTAATTGTTGAAACATATACATTGGTATAATGTTGGATCTAAATATTGGGCATAGGTACTGATTATTAAACAAAATAATGTAATTTTATTAGCATTTGGTGAAGCACAACACAGTTTATTAATACATATTAACATAAAACTGCTGATTTTTATAGATAATTTATTTATAATATTCATGCTGTTAATTCGATCTTAATTCTCTGGGGGTTTTCTGCCGCCGCGCCGTCTCGGTCTTTAACAGTGTGTTGAAATGTGCCAATTCTTTCACTTAAATCTGTGTCGTTGACACTAGGGAACCGTTTCCGGATAGCCTATAAAACAATAGAAAATAATCAATTTATTAATTAAGATTAATTATCAAAATTACAATTAAATTGTAAATATGCAATCATCTGTGTCATTCTTTAATCCAAAATAACATAAATGTGATCATGACATTTTAACATTGCATTCTTAATTATCAATTTATTAGACTATTGACAAAGGTGTCTAATTTTTGACCAACTTAATTTTCGTAATGTAAGTATTTATACAAGAAAACAAAAATTTTGAATAATTTAAAGATTGGTCTTTTTCTTAATTGATAATTTTATTTTTTCTGTGTATTAGTTACTATTCTCATTAAAAAATTGTATTTTAAATAAATAACACAAAAACTATCGGCTTTCTTAGAATAGAAATTAATATGTATTATTAGCAAAACAAGTTATGTAAGTTTACGCAAAAAGCTGTAATCAAATATGATATGCATAACACATACTGCTACGTATAGTAAATTTTGCGGTTTCAATATATTCAAATAATTTTTAAATATACAGTTTAACCTCCGATTTTTTTACACGTTGCCCAGACATACTCTTATAAACAATACCCTTATATTCATTACTACTTAATAATAAATAAAACTTAATAAGCACAGTTGAATTTTTATAAATCACTAAATTGAAACTTTCTACAGTTTTAAATAAAAAATAAAGATTTTTTATAAACTTAGAAGGTGTAAAGTAAATAACTGGTTTTTGGTCACCATTGATATTTTGTGGCCTATATACAATTATTTTATCTGGAAGACATGCCCGAAAATGTAAAAAAATCACTGGTATTCAATATTAACTGCGCCATGATCAAGTATAGTAATAAATAGTGGTTTAGATATACGCACAGCTTAATCCAATTATGTTATATAATATGATTTATTTTATTTAAAAAGAGAGAAATCCGTATAAAACTTTTACTTGGAGTCCTTTTATTTCACTCCTTTATTTATCACAAAAGATTTCGTTGTTGGAATTTCACTTGCGTATTTGTATTTATTAGCATCATTTTTAACAGTACTAATACTTTTCCAAGTATTCCTAAGTGTTCCAGTTTTCTTATTAATACTTTCCTGCTCACTGAATCAAAGGCCATTTTGAAATCTATAAATATAATATGTATTTCTTTTTTGTATTCCCACTGTTTTTGAATTATTTGTTCTAAGGTGTGTATGGCATTTATGATCTGAAGTCATTGTGGTAGTCCCCAGGTATATTTTGAGCATGTGTCTTTAGCTTTTTGTTCATCAGATTTTCCAAGTCTTTATAAGTGATGCTTAGCAGAGCTACTGGCTTGTAGTTTTTGCAGTTTTCTTTCCCCGCTTTTTAATTTATTGAAATTATTATACCAGTGTTCCAGTTCTTTGGCATCTTATTTCGTCTCTATATTTGTTTAATTAAGTGACGTATCTGTGCTTTTATCGGCTGTCCATATTTTAGCAGTTCTGTCGCGATTTCGTCTTGTCCCGTTGCTTTGCTATTTTTTAATTTTCTTATTTCTTCTTGTATTTCTTTATATTTGGGGCAGTTTTTTTCTTCTTGATCTAGTTGTCTTTCTTCTTTTTGTATTTTCCCTTCTTTTGTATATAGCGTTTCTTGGCAGTGTTGTTTCCATATGTCGCTTATCTTTTGTAGTTCATTTTGTATTTTACCGATTTTGTCTTTTATTCCTCTGTTTTACCTAGTGAAGGTAAATTCTTTGCAAAAGTTGTAATAGCGTTGTAATACTTACTTATTGTTTTAATTTATAAGAATTAAATTTTACAATAATTGTAATAATTTTTATTAAATAATATAATTGCTATTTTAAAGTTCTAATTTTTCTGTAGATAAACCACAAGTTTATTATTTTCTATTTGTTATTAAAAATTTTAAAAAATTATTTTTGTAGAACAATAGTTTATGTATGAATAAATAAATTTATGATAGCATTACTATAAAGTTTTACAAAACGTAAATTGAAGTAGACTGGTAGAATAAAATTTTAGAAAATTTAATATTCAATAAATTATCATTTTTATACCTAATTATTAATTTAATAAAAAAATAATTTGACTACCGTATAGGCAACCAACAATACATATATGCATTTGCGTATGCATTTTGATTATTCGTGTATGTAAATCTGACTTCACATAATTCCACCTCTTTTTTTAGTGGGAGGTACTTATTTCTATGTATTTAGCAAGTCTAGTATATAAAACATTCCGATAATTAGAAATTAATTAATTCTTTTGAATTGTAACTTCGTCGTACTTAAATATAATTAAATGCAATTGTGGGAACAACATTTGAGTGTATCTACTACTACTGATGAGCCCCAAAAGGGCAAAACGGCTGTCTAGTAGTTCACTCTAGTGGCGTTTGCACAATTGCATTGACATTGCTTACCTCCAATGTCCTTTTACGTTGTGGTTTTATCCCGACGAATTATTCAAAGCTGATTTTGAATTTCGCGGGTGTTAAACTAATTCAACGTATTTTCCGTCGTTTATAGCTATTTACAGATAATATAATAATATAATAATATAATAATATAATAATATAATAATATACTAATATAATAATATAATAATATAATAATATAATAATATAATAATATAATAATATAATAATATAATAATATAATAATATAATAATATAATAATATAATAATATAATAATATAATAATATAATAATATAATAATATAATAATATAATAATATAATGTAATAATATAATAATATAATAATATAATAATATAATAATATAATAATATAATAATATAATAATATAATAATATAATAATATAATAATATAATAATATAATAATATAATAATATAATAATATAATAATATAATAATATAATAATATAATAATATAATAATATAATAATATAATAATATAATATTATAATAATATAATAATATAATAATATAATAATATAATAATATAATAATATAATAATATAATAATATAATAATATAATAATATAATAAAATAATATAATAATATAATAATATGATAATATAATAATATAATATAATATAATATAATAATATAATATAATAATATAATGTCACATACCTTTTAGATTGTCTGATTTAAAGTTATTAGGAGAAAGGTTAGCATTATGTTAGTATTGTTAGTGCAAAACACAACATTTACATTTGGAAATTTTTTGAATCAAAAAAACATATTTTTACATACAGGTAGGGTGCATTTGGAACTAATGAATATTGTTTCTAGATGGTTAGGTTTAGTAAACGACACGACTATATTTTATAATAATCGCTAAAGACTGCGTATAAAAAACGAAGTTTTCAAAACAAGCCAATAAAACCCTTTTTAGTAACAAATTAGACAGATCGATTAATAACTTTAACATTGATATTACATATAGAAATGTATTTAACATATTGGCATATACATAGCCTTAAGAAAACTATTAATATGCTAAAGGATGATTTACACAATGTACTCTGCCAAAAAGATTTTCTAATTCTTTCCAAAATACTAAATAACCTAAACTTGTAACAAGATTGCAGCAAACTTATTGTGACGACTAAAAAACTTGCAGCAATATTATGACAAATTTGGAGGCTTGCAGCAAGTTTCCTGAAGGTTGGCTAAGAAAGCAATAACAAGCTTGTGACAACCTTGTCTCGAGACACTTGCAGCAATATTGTCATGACAAGTTTGGAGGCTTGCAGGAAGTTTGCTGAAAGTTGATTAAGAAAGCAATAACAAGGTTGTGGCAACTTTAGTTAGACAAACTTGTAGCAATATTGTTAAGTCTTTCCATGACAAGATTTGAATTTGAAGAAATTTTAGTTCCTTGTCATGGCAAAGCTAAAAGAAAACTTGCCGTAAGTTTACATGCTATCTGGGAACAAACAAAAATATATAAACTCTAATAACAAAACAAAACAAAACTAAAAAATAAATTCAATAGTTTGTACGCACAACAAAATTAGAATTTCAGTGTGTCTAAACAGGGTTGCATCTATAATTTAACTAATGTACAGTTGTCGGATAAAGTAGATCAATGTGTCGCCTTATCCCCTATGTTCATGTGTAACTACTACAATAACATTTTTTTTTAAATAAAAACAACAAATTAAGCAAACAACTGTATGATAATGAACACATTAACTACACTACTTATAAAAAACTCGTAACGTTTATATACGTATATATTTAGATGTTTTTATTTTAGATTTAGTAGAGAAATTACTACTAACACCATAGTAAGTGAATGGTTTACAAAACTTATAGCCTCAAATAGAACCATCAATTATTTATCCAAACAGCATTATCAAAAAATCAATATCATCAAGACTATGAAAAATAAAATTTTTGGTTTAAGTAGTCCACAATTTCATGTTAAAAATTGTAGCATTTTAAAGAACATACTAAGAAAGGACAACTATCCGAACAACATAATAAATAAAATACTCACACATGCTATCACTACGCCATCTGTAATCCTAACTGTTACTAACTTTAGTACTAACCCTAACACAAACATTATTTAAAATGATAAACGTCCGAAAGTTTACTAAAAGAGTCGTCCCGATTTTAAAAACAAATAATATCAAAATAAATAATTTCAACACCATCTTCTTTAATGTAATAATAATTCAGTATCTATAGGTACTTATTTTTATATGACTGAAAGTGGTATAACATAAATCGTCTCAGAACTACTTTTTCTACAAGTAGTTGAAAAAAAAACTTATATTTTAGAATACAATTGTTGAGTAGTTAGTAACCTAACTACTTTTCGATTCACGGTAGTTAGTAGTTAGTAACTTACACTACTTTTAAAAACTAGTAACTTTAGTTAGTAGTTAATTACTTTTACAAAGTAACTTGCCCAGCTCTGGCCTCAATTGCAAACTTGCATACTCGTTGGTAATGACTAAACCATTCCTTACTCGTTATACAATATACTTATTTAGCTCAGTTGTTTTGCATTATGCTTCTATTCCAGTTATATAGTTCATCGGTTTTATATATTTATGTTTCTAAATTGTTTTCAAACAAAATCTATTATTTTCAATACAGCTTTAAAATTTTGAGTTTGTTTGAGATTAGACTAGTAACTGTGAGGGACATGTACCCACTTTGTTGTTTATATCATGTTTAAATTAAGGCAACAAAAGTTTAGTATATGTTTCTAACCTAAATCGATCTCATTCAACCATACAATTACATTTCAGATTAAACCACAATAAACAAGTGTTACGCTACTAATTATAACTACAATAAATTAGCCGTATGCAATTTCTATCAAAATTAAAAAGTAGCAATAACAGTAAATTTGGTGTCTGTTAAACCCTATTGCAAAAAACACTAATAAACAGAAACTGTATTTTGTGAATATGTAAAATTTTTAAACAGACTATTTTGAGATATTAATATGTATAAGAAAAAGTGTTGTTTTATAACATAAAAAAAGTAAAAATTTTAATATTCGAAAACAACAGAAATAAACACATAGTTTGTTATTTTATTTTATTTGCAACATTTTAATATTATCGAATAATAATAAGTTTACTGCAATGTTTTTTTAATGTTCTCTAATTTGTGATGCACACAGGTAATAACGTGAATCATATTCTTTCCAGGATTGGTTTCCATTGGTGTAGATTTACAGTCAGTAACAACATTATCAACAATTTTTTTGTACGCGGTTAACTGAAATTTTGATAATTCTGAACCGGTAACAGAAAGTAATAATTTCTCGATAGCATCAAATAAAATTTCTCCATTTTCTGTCATTAAACCTCTTTTCTTGGATTTACATGCCATAAATGTATTATAGTCATCATTATTATCTGGTGGTAAATCTAATTTTTCCAATTTTAAAATTTCTTCACTTTTTAAGTTTAATTCTTTTATACATTCTTCAACTACAAGGTTTTTATCTACATCTGTTAGCTAAAATATAATGAATTAGATACAATGATGTTAAATTAAATATGTTTTAAATATATTTTACAAAATGAGAGTTTTTTATTTCATCACATAGACATTTTTTTATTTTTAGTTTTAGTTATAAACGTTTTCACATTAATTCTTTCACCAAAATTTATTTAAAAAAAATATCTATTTTATTTGTAAATAAAATAGCAGTGATTTATTTTAAAGTTAATAAACGTATGTATTTGATCAACGCCAATAATAACTTACCCCGTGACTTAGTACCAATAATGCTAAGAAAACAATAACAACCTTCATTTTCTTAAGATAGAATGCACAAACTGTTTCCAGCTAAGTTAACCATGGATATGTTATACAACATTTATCATAAATTTCAACATTACGTTATATCACAACCGATTTGATAAACTTTAAAGTAACCTTCAAACAGATCAATATGTGTAAATAAAAAAATTGTACAATGGCCGTATTTTATTGGTAACATTTTTAAAAGTTTATAATCATATTTATATTATCAAAAACATTTAAATTAAACGTTTTAATTTAGGAAATAAATACACATTCTTAGAAAATATATTTAAAATTTAGAAATGTGTAGTTATTTTTCGCCATATAAGATAATGCAATATAAACTAAAACCATAAACATAACAAATTTGTTTTTATAGCGTCTATAATTGGATATATTATTTTTGTAAAAATTACAAAAATAAATGCAGTTACTTCATTTGAATGCTCAATTTTCCTACATAATTAAATAAAATAGTAAAGTTCTCCTCATTCGTGCGATATCCAGTCAACTGCAAACCACTGTGTTGTACTGTTTACAATGAATGACTGTTATTTCAGTAATATAGCTATTGTTATTTGTTCTTTCTAATAAAAGTATAATGTTACGGCTGTAAACCTCGTTTGATCTATACTTAAAGACTAACAACGCAAATCACGTAGACCCCAAAAAATTCTCACCAAACAAATCTTAGCTTAGCAAAATTAGCAATCACAGTTACTGCATAAGATGCAGGTGTTGAATAACAAACAACTGGAGCACAAAATACTCAAAAATTTTTTACCAACAAAAATTCTTGTCTTTTACAAACATAGCTAAAGAAATAAATAATACTGCACCATCACTATGAAAATCCAAACTATAACCAAAATTACAATATAAATTAGTACCACATCAGGTTTGGCAAGCGTTTAACTAAATTTTTAAAACAACAAATATATAAAAATACACGTTAGCAATAATCAGATAAATAAATATACAGAAATCAAGGTCTAATCTACACTAAACTGATAACGTACAGCAAGGCTATTAAGTAGTTATCTAAACACTTTCACTACAAAACAATTAATATTATTAAATCTATAACAAAAAGCAAATTAAACTTAGTAATCCACAATTCTACACTTAAAATCTGAACATTCTGAAAAAGATAATTCAAAAAAATAACTATCTTAATAACATCATCAACGTAACCCTATCTAATACTAAGATAATCAATACTACACCCTTCATCTTTAACATCTCTGAACTAACTAAAAAACTTATTCCAACTTTTAAAACACCAAACATGCGTATAACCACCTACAACAAAAATAACATCTATAACATCCTGTACAGTAAGATCAAAGATAAAATCAACATACTAGACAAACATCAAATTGCAATAAATGTTATATAGTTCAAACCAAAAACAATTTACCGTATAAAATTATAAATACTGTCGCGTTTACATTTATTGATTGTACTTTTATATTCTATGTCTTATTTTATGTTAATTTGTTTTAATGTTATTAAATGTTATGATGATTTTGAAGTATTGTTTTAGCCAAATTACTTTCTAAAGTCTGTATAATGGATATTCTTGTCAATTACCTTATATATAATATATTCATGGTAAAGATTCTTTATCATCCTCTGTGTGTTTACTAATTAATTCAATCTTCTTCGTTTAGGAGGGGCATATAAAACCACTTTAAATTATTTTTGTGGCAACGTTTCGTGCTGAAGGTTAGCACTTCATTAGGCCAACTGTAATTTATTAAACTCGTAAGACAACACATAGTAACAACTGAACGAAATTAACAGATAATTTTTAACACATAAAACTTACAGAATAAAATCAAGTGGATCAATCCACCGACCAAGGACATTAGCAACCTTACGAGCTAGTAATTAATTAAAGTGGAAGATTGAATTAATTAATAATATATTCAATAAACAATTAATTTTTATTTATGTCATGTAATAACTGTGTTGTTTTTAATAAAATAGAAACCCAAAAAAGTGTGCAATTAGTAGCACAAAACGTTGTTGTTAAGAAACACTTACAGTGTTTTCTAGTTCCTTTCACATAAAAGAATTCTAGAATGCAGTGTTAAAAATTATTTGATTTCAAAAATTTAGCTATTCTACACATAGATGTTTAGATATTTTACACAATTCTTTTTAAATCAGATTAAGAAATGGATTGATTATAGATTTGGGACAATAGTCTATATATTTGTCATACTTTTAAATAGTAAAATTTTTTTAATGGTTAATAAGAACAAATAAACGCCGAATATATGTTTTTGTTTGACCAACTTTTACAAATAAATTACTCTAACCCTCTATTACCTAAACCATTTATTTGTCATCCACTAGTTTCGATGAACAATTTTTTAAAATCTACAATAAACAAGTAAAATTTCATATATAAGGATCGATCTCTTAAATAACAAGTAACTAGTTTTACACTCTCATTTTTGTTTAATTTGTTTTTCAGACATAATTCAAATTAGAAATTTTGTGATAGTTGAAGTAAACTTTGGCTATCATTATCATAATGTCTATTGTTTAAACTTATAATATATTTATCGAGATAATTAAATTTTAGAAATTAATTTTATTGAGAATTACAAACAAAGTATTGTAATTATTAATATTTTATTTTAATACAAAAATTAAATAGAATCAAAAAATTGAAATGCGATATTTTTTATATTGTTAACAACCTTTTATTAATAAATAATATGAAGTATTTGTTGTATTTTGGAATGGAAAATCTATACATATGTATTTAACGTTATGTGGTTTGAAACACAATAATATACCGAGTACTTTGTTTTAGAAGACAAATTTAAAATTATTTAGTGTAAAATAAACATTGAAATATATTTTGTTAAAATTAGTTTCTTAAATTATATATCTAAAACTGATTTGTTTTATAAAAAATATCTTTTTGGTTATTTTGTCGATCATAGTCCATAAATAAATGATAAAACAGTTAAAATTTTGTAATTATAATGTAATTTCTAAAAATATCCATTTATCTAAAATCGTTTAAATTTTTTTTTTATTTTTATTTTTACATGTAATGTATATATATATTTTTTTAATAAAAGTACTATTGATATTTTTAATGTAACTAATAAAATGATTATCTTTTTGAACACTTTTGTTTTTTAACAAATTTTAATATGCAAAATCTACAGTAAACTATTAAGACTAATAAATATTACAAGTATTGTCGTTTGGCACAGGCGCAGTCATCAATAGAAACTGCAAAAGTGAATCAAAATTAAAAAGTCAAAAGCTTAATTTAAAAAGTGTGTTGCAAGAGAGGCAGACAATAACGTCAAACACTTTAAATACTTTCTGTTTTATTGTATATGTTTTATTTCAGTTACTTATGTTTTGCAAGTAATAGTAGAATTTTGACAAGTAATACAAATATTTGTATTTAACGTCGGTGACTTGTAATTTCAACTAATGTATACGAGATAATTCAATTTGTTTTTTTATTAAATTTATTTCATAAACCCTAAAACTTTTTCTTATGATTTTAATAGAATTTAATATTTTAAAGTACATAAACAAATATTATTTGTATTGCATAAAAATTGGCTTGAAACATTGTTTATAATTTACAATAAATATTTTGTAATAGCGGATTGTCTACCGCTGGAGTTTATACTAAGATGAAATCGTCTCTCAGGTCATTGTTGTAACCGAAGTTGCCAACGTTTTGCCTACTGTCATAAAAGGTTTTATTACGGCATGAAAGAGATCGAAGAACTTTTTAAAAGTTAGGTAATCAATTTTTGAACCATATCAAATTCTAAACTCTAAAAAGGTACGAAAGAAACTTAAAAAAGCTATAACCAACTAACAAAAAATCACTACAGAGTTAGGTAATTAATTTATGAACCAAGCCAGATTTTAAACTTCAATAAAGTGACTTAAAAAGAAGTGTTCTCTGTATAAAAAGAAGTATCGTGGCGGTGCGGCTTTGATTGAGTTATGGTAAGAAAAAACTTGTCTTCGATAAAGGAGTAATAACCGGGTACCAAGAGGATAGCTCAAAACCATTTTCAAGGATGATGCTATTGACGTGTTTTGTTCATTTCTAAGCTCTTTCAGATTTCTTTATTGAAGTAGGATAAATATTTTGTCACCAAAACCTTCTAAAAATCTATATTGTGACCTGTAATAGCAGAATGTTCAGCAACGGCAGTCTTAGAAATACGCTTATACAAAGATCATGTTATAAAATATGTGTGATGACGGAATGACCGGTTTTATTAATATAGACTAAGTCACATAAACAAAAAATTTGGTATACACCTTAAAATAAAAGTATCTAGGAAATTTGTCCTTAGGAGAAAGAAGAATCTAATTGATTTTGCCTGTAAAGTTGAATATGAGTTTAATACCATTCTTACGAAGAAGTTTTCCTATTTGATCTGTGACCTTATCAATGCTAATTTTGGATTGGATTTAGAAGTGTAAATGTCCTTAGGTACTCAAACACATGCATAATTTAACGACGATTAAAAACGGTAGTATAGATTTACTAGTTCTGCGCCACTTCCCTCTCTCCTACTTTTTTTATAGGCAATTAATACGTAAATCCTCTTTTCTAATGATGTGGAGTGAGTAAGATCGGTGAGTTTTCCCGCGTTTTTGTTTGAATTTAAATTTCAGGTAGGATCGGTAAGAGATTGTAAAGTTTCTATTTGAGCCGAGCACGTTTTGAGTATGCATTCAGATTTAAGTGTTCGTAAATTTGATTTTGTTGATAGTCGTAAAATTTCGAGTTGACCATTCATTTCGAGTAAGGTCTGGTCAGTCGTAAAATTGCATTATGATTTGTGTGTATTTAAATGTAGGATTTGTGTTAATTTAATATTAATTTTTTATTAACTTTCTTTTGTTTAAAAGTTATTATTCAGTCATAAACAATTTATCTAAATTTGTAATATTGCATACTGTTGTTCTACACTAAAAGTTTATTAGTTCATTGAAACTGTTAACAATGTATTTAATATGGTTACATTATGATTTTATAAATCGATTAAAATCG
Organism: Aquatica leii; assembly: GCA_035610365.1. Taxonomy (NCBI): domain Eukaryota; kingdom Metazoa; phylum Arthropoda; class Insecta; order Coleoptera; family Lampyridae; genus Aquatica; species Aquatica leii. The sequence goes on from CM069432.1 coordinate 110,473,976, forward strand.
TGAAAATTTGATTGAGCGACAGGTATCTGATACATTTGAGTTTTAGCTAACTTTTGCAATAATCACTAAGATTAAAATTATATTTAGATATGTTTTGAGTCTTTGTAATAGTTATTTAGCCTAAAAAATTAGTAATAAAGGCTATTAATATTGTCGAGATTATTAGTCGCATATTATTAAACGAGTTGGTTTTCCGTCGATCGTATATTATTAATTTTTGCATTTTCTTATAGTTTTATAATTTTACCTAGTTATCAACTGTTTTATTTTTTTATAAACGGTAGTGTGATTTTTAAGTAAAGGGGAGTGATCGGTAATGGGAATCCTACATAACTTTAATGTCAACAACGTTTATTATGGTTTCATTTTAATAAGTATGACTCGATTAAATAATAAATAGTTTAGATAGGCCACTTAATATACATATTTGTTAGTACAATGAGACATCTTTTAAGTTATGTTATTACTAAAATAATGGAGCGGCAGCTTTAACTTTAATAATGATTTTATTATTTAGAATTGAGTTTTTGTTTTTATTAAATAATAAGTACTGACAATTTTTAATACCGTTTAATCAAGAGTATACATATTAACAATAATAAATAAATATCTGTAAGTATCTAACTTTCAAACGTTTCTTTATGTTACTGGCATGTTTTACTGGACACTCTAGTTTATTTTCCCACTAGGATTCGATTAATATCTTTTACATAAATTAAAAATACAAAAATCAGTAATAATTTTACAAAATATAAAATTAGTTCCGCCCTATATCTATATCTATCACTTACAAAACTAAACTGAATAAACTTTATAAAATAATTGTAGATGTATGTACATACGTTCTAAGATTACTATCAACTAAATGATTACTTACTAAAAAAAATTATATTATATGTTTTGTGGATACATTTTACAAAAAAATTGTCACAATAAGTTAAAGAATATCGATTTCTCTAAACACTTACCTAACTTAAATAACAGTTAATTCACTTCACAGAAATAACACACAAAGTTTAACGGTTATCTACGGTAAAAACATTATATATATTTATATATCATTATTATAGTGTACTTGGTACCGAATGAAGCTTTAAAGAGGAGACACAAAAAGCTAGTTTATCTACTTATAAATTAAAGATGTATGCATCTATCTTTCATATTGCGACAATTAGCAATTTAAAAAAAGATTCTGATATGTACGACTTAGAGCTGACGAGAGTTTCATAATCGTTTGTCAATATATATATTTGTGGCGATATGGACCATAACATAACGTGTCGTATTGTAGTTTTCAAATGAGCAACATGCAAGAAGCAGAATTTATAGACTTAGTAACAATTGAATGATACTAAATTGTATTTTGTTGTTACTAAAATAATACTGTTGACTACCTTATCATAAATTAGATACGTTAATACGCTGTTTAGCAAAGCATAGTCAGCAATGTTTTGCAAATTGGTGGAGATCAAGGGCGGTTTGTCTTTAAGTGCTACAGAGTTGTAGAACTGCTACACAATTTAGAAATACACCTGTATTATTTCAATGTGATCAATTAAATCAATCAAATCAATCAAATATATTCATTGCTATAATAATTTAGTCAGTAACACAACACTCGCTTTTAATAAAAAATATTGACACTTGATAGAAGTTTATGCAATGCTGAGTAGTAGACCAAACAAATTCTCTAGGTTAGCTTTCTGCGTTGCGGTAGTGAGTAAATTATTAAACATTTGGGTATAGAAATCAGAAACGTATATTTTTTAGGTCCGGCTTTATTTTTTTCGAAACACTTAATTCTTTAAATACATACCCAAACTACAATTCAAAACATTTGGTCATATCAAAGTTTTAACTTCACAATGTATAACTTAAAATGCATTAACTAATTGCGAAGGCAAAATAAGTAATAGACTTATTTTTTATGCAGAATATGCTTAATTCAATTTGCAAAGTTGTGTGATAACGTACTAATTTATTTATACTAAAAATATGTACACGTTTATAACTAACCAAGCTAATTAATATTAATATAAATTAATTAAATTAATTTATTAATAAAGACATTTACACTAATTTATATCGCAATATCACTTACTCGAAAGATAAAGTCCGCGGATAACTTCAGTCTAACACTTGTTGTTACATTAAAGTCACATACGAGTTTAATTCGTTGTATTTATCTTGACACGCGTTAATCACTTATTTAGTTAAATTTGGATAATTTTCTTAACACTGCCGACTTCGAATTACTCAAATAACTGACATATGATTCGTTTGTACCGCATTTATACATTTTGGCAATCCTTTGCGAATGTTGGAAGTTAAATTAAAACTAAGCTATCATCGAGTAACAAAGTATTTCTTGTTTTCATTGAATTGAATATGTCAACGATACAAGAAAAAGTGTATCTAATCCAAACTAACAAATTCAGCATGAACATTGAACAATGTCATCGTCGAATTTAATGAAAAATTTCAAATATCGTCTTAACAATCTGCAAGGCATGGAAATTAGTAAAATTGTTTTTAAAAACTGGAAGTGTCATTAAACAAATTCACCTAAAGAAGAAATATGATAAAGATGATGCAGCAACATTAGTAGCGATAGATTCTCTACGAGGGAATCCAAAATTATCTTTAAGAAAGTTAGTGATATAGGAATAAGTAAGTCATTGATAAATTTATATTAAGCTTTTAACCCAAGTAATAGTTTAACTTCAATTATTATTTAATGTTTCAATTTGTGTGATTGTTTAATTTCCATGACATACTCGTTAAAGTTAAGTAAATGGCAGTACTATTCAGTAAATGTAAGAAAAAACTAAAAATTTCTTGTAACTACCAAACTTGGTGTGCTGTCAGCGGCTGACGAGAAGGCACCCGGAAGGAATGCGTTTATCCCTACCAAAATTTGATATATTATGCTTGATAAAAACGTCGCTCAGTAGTTGTAATGACAAATACTTACAGCGCCCTCGCACAATTCGTGGTGGTCAAGGTCTAAACTTTCATATCGCTCAGAGCCACGTGATTTTTTTCTGCTCGTAAATATAAAAATAAAACTATTGAAAGTAAATCAATTTATTACTAAAAGTATAACTATTAACAGGATCAAGTAAATAAGAAACGCTTAAACATTTTTGCACATACGACATTTTTTTAAGTTTTATTAACAATAAAGCAAAATAAATTTCAAAAATGATTATTGAACAAGTAACCTTCATCCAAATAAAAACATTGTAATTCATACATGCTTAAGCAGACCCTACACGATCAATCAGACTGTCAGTATTTGCAAATACTGACAGTATGATTGATCGTATACGTGCAATACTGATAGAATGATGAAAATACTGAGGCAAGAATTAAGCATGCTTAATTCTCGCATCAATCTTGTCAGTTTTATGACCACGCCTCGAAAGTGGTGTGTATTACTGATGGTATAAGGGCATTTGCATCATTCCGTCAGTCTTGTGTAAATTTGTTGCAGTGTTGACATAGTGTTTTGATCGCTAATAACAAGTGTTTAGAAACATGGACGATGAAGTACTTGATACCGAGTTGGTTGAAGAAGAGGAGAACGCAAAAGAAGTAATGCAACAGTTCATAGAACTGTACGAAACGCTCCCCGAGTTGTGGAACTCAAAATCTACAATGTATATGAATAAAACGAAACGAAATCAGGCACTTGATAAACTACTTGTCTACTCGTTTTTTTTAGCCAGTTTTTTACCCATTGCTTACGTTTCACAGTGTGCTTTGTAGCACAAGCTAAAATAATTGCGACAGACCTTATTCATACCTGATGCGCGCAAGCCAACTAATACAACAAGACTGACAAAAATACTGATGATTTAGAATGATCATGTAGGGTTAAAAAATACTGATGGAGATTGAATCAAATACTGTCAATCTCAGGAATGACAGTCTGATTGATCGTGTAGGGTCTGCTTTAAACTTATTATCTTATCGTGAATAGAAAAGTATCGATGTCGTAATCTTTTTGTGTCAATTATAATACAATCACATTGTCATTTTAAAAATAATTAATAGTAATTTTTGTTTCACTTAATTTATATCTCACTATCAGTATTTACATCGTCATCATTTTCTTTGCTATCATCACTATCCTGTTGTAAGTTTATAATTATTTCATCAACAAAATAACGATTAAAGATAACAACGGTAACAAGTATAATAACACACAAAAAATAACACTTCTACAAAAACGCAAATACTATAAGCTCTGAACACCACGGATGCTGAGATGCAACTATACCGAATTGATAATGATGTTTTTAGGACCAGCAGTAATATGCGCTTGAGTGACGAAAACGCATAAAATTGCGATCCCCTTACCTCAGCCCCCAAGTGCTTTCTCGTGAGACGCTGACAGTAGTATCATATTTTTTTTAATTTGAGCAAGTTTTTCATATAAAGTTTTTACAAAAAATGCAATTTAATTAAACGGGGATTCCCTTATTGAATGCATGGAAGAAATAGAAGAACAATTTAGTAATGCAAACGTCTGTAGTGCAGCTTTCTTTATCCGTCGTATGTTAGAAGATTCTGTTTTTATTCTTGGGTTAACTTTTTTTCATCATGTATTTAATCAGTTACAGAAGAAGAAAACTGACCCAACTCCGGTAAAAAAAGCTATTAATAATTTCAAAAAAAGCATCACCCACGCTCGTACTAATATTGATTCTATAATTACTAAAGCTTCAAATGACTGCACAGATCTCAGCTAAAAGAAATCGCGTCTACAACAACGAATTTGATCACCGTATTGCCGTCATAGAATTGTGTGATCTTATTACTAATTCTACATAAAATAGATTTATGTTTAAAGATCATCTATTAGCTGCATGTCTTTTTTATTCTGAGCATTTTGGAGAGTATTGTAGGGCAACTCTCAGGTAGTTTAGATAAGCGAAGAGTGCACTAACAAACAATGTAAGAAAATTAATTAAACAATTAGAAAAATTGTCAAAATTGGTCAATTAACTTCCGATGTCAGGGATGCCAAATAGTTTGATTTTAAGACTAAACTATTAAAGTCCTATCTGCAATAAAAAGTTACACAGGAAAAATTCATTGATTTAATCTCAAAAGATAGTTATAATCCTATATTCAAAAACAAAACAAAACAAAACAAAACAAAAACAATAAGGTAAAACTCAGTGAGATTACTTAAAACTAAGAATCGAAATTTTCAATATTTAATTAATTAAACTTAAAACTAAGTTAATACCGGTATTTCTTTACATATAATAAGAAACAATTTTGAATTAAATTAAATTAAATATTTGCGGTACGCAAATTTAATTTTTATATTAATTAGAGAATTTTATTTTTTTTATATTTAATAAGTTACGTTCAAATATGTTATTTTTTTAAGAAGAAAAACCAAGTTTGTTGATGAAGCAGTCTTTAATCAACGAAAGGACTGTAGATAGATATAAATAATTCACACATATAGATCAAATTTCACGTTGATGTCATCCAACGGAATGCAGAGCTAATGTTGGCGAAGAGCCTTGGGAAATTTCCATCGAGAATCGATGACCAAGGTATATTTTCTTCACGAAAATCAATTTGGATAATTGGCATTGATGGTGTATTCATACACCAAATTATATAGGTAACGATTATTTCATATAAAGATAAAATCGGTACAAAAAAAAGTCTAAAACAAATAAAAACTGGAAACTAGATAAACGCAACAAAATAGAAATTAAAGACATACCTGTATTATTAACACAGACTTTTTAAGGCTAAAGTCTACTGCCAAGTGTGCGAGAGAGATAAAAGACATGAAAAACTACAACAAATTCTAGATCGATAAATAAACCGCATGGAATTTCTCCTGACTTTTGCTCGTATGTTTTTATCGCCGAATATTCAGACTGCAATACAGCTAAAAAAAATTTTTTTACTCAAACTAAATTAACAAAAAAATTAATTTTTATTACTATATTATTAATATAAAACAATTATTGTATATCTTTACACGGCCTTGATCGTCTAAATTGTAGATTTGACTTTTTCTTCACTTTTTGAACCACAAAACTTTTGTAATGATTCCATCATGATGTTGATTTTAAGACGATGATTCTTAGCTTGAGTTTTATTTAAATTTATTTGGGGAAAATTCTTTCTACATTATCACTGGAGTGTGGAAGACATTCAAACCAAAGAAGTAAGGTTTAGAAATTTTGCTTCAGCTAAACTGCAAAGCGTAATTCATTTTTTCAGGAAAATAAATTCATTGTAATAAATTCAAAAATTTTCCCACTCGGAAAAAAAGCACAATATAACTTACACAGTGAAGAAGATTCTGCCAGAAACGAAAATACAAATCGGTTTTTTTTTTCAAATCGTTGCGTTGGCATGATAATGTTTCGTTTGAATCTTGTAATCTCTGCACGCATGTATAAGAACTCATTACATATATAACACATTATAAACGACAATTTTTGATATTTGTTTTTGTTAAGAAAATATAAAAAATGTATTATTTATAAAATCGTGAGATTTAATACCTTTATCATGAGAACGTGTGATTTAAGAGAAAATTTTGAGGTCTCACGATTACGGTGCGGTCTTGCTTGCGCACCCGCCGCTTGCAGCAAACGCAGACAGCGTCCTGCGTCGCATCGCGGCACTTATCAAAGAGAAATATTCAAATCAAAATGCTGTTCGCAAATATTATTCAATTTGCAATACAAAGTATGGATTGTATTCTAGAAATAATTAACTATTACTTGTATACCTTCGATTTTAAATATCTCTTTAAAAAACCTACTTATTAAAAAAAAATATTGATTTTCATTACAAAATCAAATTTTGAAAAATATCCTCTCTGATCTCTAAAACAACAAATGTAAAACAGTTTTTAAAACTTTATAAAAATGAACAGTTTATTATTAATCTTGGAAAAACTTTTGGGCTGTTTCAAACGCCATCTACTGTTTCAGAAACACACTAATCAGCTCCAGACTTTGGTCTTAACAAATTAGAGTAACGTTAAAGTAATCCATGCTCAAAGTGGAGTATTAGATATACAATTAAATTATTTAACTTAAAGTCTTCTCCACAAAAAATATCTTAACTTTAATTTATTTTAAACATGTTTCGACATTTTTAAATGTCATCATTAGTATGTCTAGAAATAGTATAAATTATTAAAAATATAGATAACACATTAAATTATAAAAGAGCATACCCAGTAATATAATTAAATTGACAAATTGCTTCTTCTTTCTAGCATGATTACTTTTTGGTTTAGATATGTTGATGAATGCATTATTCCTTTTAATGGTTCTTTAGACGATCTAAGTAAATTTAACCATTTTATTAATTCACTTCATCACAAAATAAAATTTACTTATAAAATTGAATACAATAATTCTCTTCTTTATTTAGATCTACTTATTCTACGTGATAATGAAAAATTTAAATTTGAAATATATCGTGAACCTACTTATACAGATTGCTTAATTCCTTTTCACTCCAATCATCCGTATAATCATAAAATGCTTCTTTTCGTTCTTTAATTAATCGTCTTTATTCTATTCCTCTTTCTATAATCAGTTTTATAAGGAATTAAAAATTATTAAACAACTTGCTTGTAATAATGGTTATCCTTTTGAAATTTTAAACACAGTTATTCATAGAACTCGTTTTCGCCATTTATTTAAAAATTTGATATATAATAAATCTAGTAGTAATGATATTTACCGTTCTATTCTTTGCTTTAGTCCTTCTTGTCTTATCCTTAAGAATTTGTTTAAACAATTTCTATTTTTTTTTCTACGAATAATAATTTAAAATCTTATATTGCTAATAATAAAGATCCTATTTCTGCTTTAGATAAATCTGGTGTTTACAAAATTTCGTGTTCTTCTTGTAATTTTTCTTATGTCGGTCAAACTGGAAGAAAGTTCTAAATTAGATTAAAAGAATATATTTATTTTATTAATAGAAATTTAAACACTGATAGCTCTAATACCTGTTCTGTCTTTGCTAATCACACTTTGTCTACTAGTCATTATTTTACTCCTGATCTCAATATTAAATTTAACATTGATTGTTTTTCTTTACAGAATAGTCCCAATTAAAATTTTTATAGATAGCACGTGTGAAAACAATACATTATCGCTTTTGTTTGGTTAGAGAACACGTTTTCAGATGCTTGCGATAATATAGTGCACATCTTTTCAATTGTAATGTAAAAATAGCTTTGTGTTTTTTTTTTGAGGCTTGAAAGTGAACATTGAGATCATGAATAGAGTGTATTGGACTATCTGTTTGACTATTTTATAAACAGAACAGAATGGTAAAATAGGTTTTTTTTATTTGTTTTACTCCAAAACGAATCCGTATCTGTTCGAATCCACATTCGGTTCATTTACTCGTCATTTCAAAACATAATCCGTATAATCGGTCGGTTCGGTTTTAATAGCCGAGTCGTATCGCTCGTATCATCGTAATCCGTTTGATGTACCCGGGTTAATCCAGATATCACAATAATTATATATCGGGTTATTTTTAATACGGATTTTCCCATTACTAATGACAATGATAATTGTGTTCTTTTAATTTACTACTTTGAATCGGAAACCATTTTTGTTTTGTGTGAAATGAGATTTGATATTAATAAAGTTACTAAAAAGACTATGTTTTTGGACACACTGCTGATTAACAATAAAAATAAAATAATTTTATTTGAACGAATGTAGACGTTCAAAAATGCTAGTATCCTCTAGTATATATTTAACGATATGTTCCGATCTTCATTTGATTGTTTTCTTTTTGATAAAACTGTAATGCGATATATTTATAGCCTTCTGCAAGATTTTATCTTAACCCTTAACCACAGGCTTACAAATTTATTTAAAAAAATTGTACAGTTGTAATGTGTAAATTCAAATTCGAGCGAAAATCCGCCTGAGAGTAGGCAACTTACCGTAAATACGGATAAATACTCGACCTCGAGTCGTGATTCTAAGTTACGCTCGCAGAGGGTGCTCGAAAGTAGTCGGCCATCTACAAACCTCATTTTTATTCTGTCGGTTGGTGGTGTAGGAACGTGGAAACGTCGGAGGGTAAGAAACATGGAATTTCTTTTTCATCAGTTAATATCTACTACAACGACGCTTTATTTTAGCAATTAATAACAAATCCGACTAAACGTTCGATGCATATAATACCAGAGCGATGTATTTTGCTACAAAACGCATAAAGTAGGTTAGTATTTCACACGTGGTTTAGAAATGGAGGCGTATCAACTAATTCTCGCTATTTTAGCTACTTAGTTACTTCGTTCTTTCGTTCTTTCGTCGTTCCGTCTGTACTGTTGGGGTTTCTACCATGTCTGGGGGTATTTTATTATGAATCCGGTGAAGATGGTGGAATCGCTAAACTAATGCGAATCGTAGTCGTAGGGAAAAACAACAAAAACAAAGGATCCCAGGGGATCGTTGGCGCTGTGCTAAAGTGAGGGAATGAAGTATCGAGGTATTTATAAAATCCTTAACTTCGAGTCGCGGGAGACTCACTAGCTGTCGGCTCATTTCGTCCACGCGCTGCGGACTGCTGCTATCGCTACGTACGTTTTGTGTTAAGTGAAATCGTTCTCTCGTACATCCGGTACACCTTTCTTTTTCTTGTCGACTACAATTATTTTAAATTGCTTGGATTGAACGACACTAATGAACTTATGTAACGGACATAATTGTGATAAATAATATTTAAAGTAATTTTTCTTTAAAAGATTAAATGCGGGTTGCACAAAGCAAATCAAAAATGTAGCAAGTGATTATTTCTGAAATCAACTGTTACATCACCAATAAACGTGGTTTCATTGGCTACGTAACAATTGTTTTGAGAAATAATCAGTTGTTACATTTTTGATTTGCTTTGTGCAACCCGCCATAAGAGTAATGAACTTTTGTAATTTGCATAACTACGATTAATACGATGTAACGTCACTTTTCTTTATAACAGTAATAGTAATGAACTTTTGTAACTTGCCTAATTATGTTTAAGACTATTTAACGTCATTTTGCTTTATAATATTAATAGTATTTATTTACAAGGTTATCAAACGCCTTAATTGTAATGGTTGATCCATTACGATTATTTAACGTAACTTCCACTTTGTAATTTGTGTTTCATATAAAATAATTTTGCTATTATCAAGGGTAGAAATTTGGGAGCTATGCCGTCTCTCGGAAACTAATTAAATGTTACTTTTATTACCGGTCGGGCTAAACTTGATATCAAGGTCAACGGGCGGTATTGCGTACGTTAACGCGGTTGAGATTTGCTACGATCTACGGTAGCCGCGGAGATAATTGTTTAATAGCAACGTTTTAAATTCTGTTGGATCCCAGAGTCTATTTTTGGGACCTGCTTAAATTTTATGTGTAATTTGTATGTATATTATTACCATTTCTTGTTGGGGTTACGTAAATAATTAATAGCGGATTATACCAGTGGCGTAACCGTCGAGGGGCCTTTTCTTTCGTTTGGAAAGGGGCTATGAGTCAATAATTTTAATAAATGGTTATTGTTAATTCATACTATGTTTCTTTTGGGGGACCTCGGGTCTAGGCTCTCCTTTTCTCCTACCTAGACTGGATATCTGCGATAAAAACATTTCGAGAAGAGGTGGCGCACTTGGGCATTTAGCTTACCTAAAGAAAACTTAGTGTCTTACGATTTTCTTTTACCCGACGACCATCTACGGTGAGGCTAGCCGAAAGGTAAGCAACAACATCTCGGTAATTACGTTTAGGTAATTTATTCTTCTTTTTTTCTTTTTCTCCAGCTCCCCCATTGGATCATAACAAATATTGTAACAAATATTTCTGGCACCTACAACGTGGGGCCTTCTACGATTTTCTTCTTGAACGGTTTCGTGACTGTGAATAATTACTACTTCCTGCTTGTTATAATTTCTTACTAGTAGTATAGAAGCTCAAGTTATACTTTTCTGAAGTTTTACTCATTAGTTGCATGCTTATATTTTTCTAGCTAGTGGGTGAAATCTTTTTTTCTTTTGCTGGAGTTTCGAATACTATTACGTGGGTTCGCGTTTTTGTGGACTACGACAATTAATTTTAGTTTTGGGATTTTGTGTTTAGGTATAGGTTTTGCTTAAGGGAGCTACTTGTGTGGTTATTTTTAATTAGACTCTTACCGATTACTCGGAGGATTATTTGGTGTTAAAATCTTAGTGTGTTGTCTCGTGTGAACCATGAATTCTTCAGAAAACGAACTTTAATTTCTTACTTCATCGGATTCTGAGGCGGAAATAAACTTGGCCGATTGGGATGTAAACTTCTCAGGTGAAGATCCTTTTGAACTGATGAACTTTTTAACTAGAGTCGACGAATTGTGTATGTCTCGTGGTGTGTCGCACCACCAGCTTTTTCTTTCAGCTTCTGAGGTACTGTCCGGTAAAGCTCTTTGTGTATTTAGAGCCCGACGCTATTCTTTGCGTTCTTGGAAGGATGTTACTACTCTTTTGAAAACGAAATTTCTACCGTTAGACTATGATGAACGTCTACTATATACTATTCAGAACTGTAGGATGCAACCTACCGAATCGATTGGAATGTATGTTGCCACTATCCGGTATCTTTTCATGCAATTGCTAGAACCAGTCTTGGAGAAGACACAACTGAAAATCATACGTTGCAATCTGACTTCATTTTATCAGTCTCAATTCGCACTCATCGATATTACATCTTTTTCACAATTGACATCCTTAGGCAATCGTTTGGAATCTAATCTTAGCTCAAATAATTCTTTTAACTTTTCGACATTTGAGGAAAACGATCGACTTCTAGAACCACCTTTGGTTTATACGAACAAAACTGTTGCCTCTATATCTTCGACTAAGGCTGTTGTTGGTTCTCTTCCAACTTCGTCGGTTCCTTCTTTTGCTACTACTTGTGTTCACTGTGGTCCTAAAGCTGAGAAAGCTTTACGACATGTTCGTTCTTTAGCTTCTCTTCCACCAAATTTATCTTCGGTTGCTAGGTTTATTCGGCCTACTACCGATCCTTGGTATCTAGGTCTAATTGCTAAAGCTTCTACTTTTCTTCGACATTACTCTCGTTGGTGTATTGTGGAAAATCTGGTATGTAAACGTGTACGTATCTCTCTATCTGATCCTTGTGTATGGAAATTAGTTGTTCCATCAGGTCAACGCAAACAGCTAATCTATTATCACCATCTTCCATCTAAGTGTGACCATCGTAGTGTTAAAAGTACGTTGGACGGTCTTCGCTCTCACTTCTACTGGCCGCATATGAGGTCTAAGGTTGCTGAATACATACGGTCTTGCTGTTGTAACTCGCGGCAAAACAATACTATGGGATCGCACTCTCGCTTATTGCCAGATACTATGAAGCGTTCTAACAATATGGTTGCTAATAGGTTTTCTACACATCTACATAAAGATACTACACCTACTCAGGAGGTAAAAGCTGCATCTTTCTCTTTTCCATCGAGTTCTTTGATTTCTTCTGCTGATGCATCGACGTTTCTTTCTCTTGATCGTTCGCTTTTCTTTCATTGGCGTCGCAAGCGTCGTAAATTCTAACAACGCTTGTTGACTTTGGATTGTTGACTTTGGATTGTTGACTTTAGCTATTATCTTGGCTTGTGTGTTTGGAATTTTGATTGTACTCTTTTAACTATCTTATTGGTATTTTGGTTATAGTAGCTCGGATGCTATCCATTTGCCTTCTTCCAATTTGCTGCCACTGATTTGCTGTTCGTTGGATTAAGTTACTTAACAATTTTCTTTTGGTTTTCTTTCTTTACCATCTTATTTCGGGACAGACTACCCTTTCGTATGTATATAGTTGTACCCGCTTAGTCGGCATTTTTTGGATTGGTATGTCACTTATAGGATTCTCTGCTTTACTGTTAAATTTTTGATTTTTTTTGGGATTTCCTATTCCGCTTGTCGGCATAAAAGTCTTGAAGTAAACTTTTCACTTTGGGGACAGCATTTGGGACACATTCGGTTTATGACTAACTACAATATCTTTTCTCTTCTTTTCTCTATTGCTTCGGGTGGTTGGTTGGGCACCGTAAGGTGGTCTCTCTTTTCATTCTTTTACGGGGTGAAGAATGAATCCGGCATTAACATCGAGCCTTATCTATCTCCGTCTGTCTCTTTTCTTTCTCTATCTCTTATCTTTTCTACTTTTCAGTTTCTCTTCTACTTTTTCTTCTTGATTACTTATCACCTACATGCCATATCTTCCTTCTTTCTTCTTCCTCCTAAAGGTTCGCCTTTCGGGTGGTTGGTTGGGCAGTAGGCTGGGTCATTTTGGGTCGACTACCTAGGGAGAGATAGTCGATCCGTGCAACAACATCATGTACTCTCTTTTCTCCTTCTGTCTTCCTGTTCTTTTTTTCTTGCTTTCTTTTTTTCTCTTCGGTTGCTTGGACACTTGCTTCTTTTCTTTTGCTAATGTTTTCTCTTGAGTGTTCACTGCAACTATGCTTCTTAATTCTTTCTAAGTTTCTTTCTGCTGTTGGATTGGGTTTAGTGGGTTATTTGGTTGTTAGTTAGGTCTGAAACTTGAGGCAGACTATCACTCCGCTTTTCTGTACTGTATGTACGCCCGCTTGGTCGGTTTCTTTGGACGTGTGTAGTCATTCTTAGGGTATCTCTTCTACCACTTATGCTTTGGTTTTTCTGGGAGTACTCTATTCCGTTAATCGGTTTCTACGTCTCATTGTGACAGTCTAGCAAAGCGATTGATGATCTACGAGTGTTCGATTAGCAACAGATAATCATGACTTCTTCTTATTTCTACTTCTTTCTTTCCTTCTCTTAGGATTGCTAATACTGGGATTTTGTCCCTGAGGTTGCTTATGTGGGTCTCTTTTTTTTTTCTTTTAAAGGTTACTTTCTTTGGAATTTTCTTCCAAGGTTTTGTTTAATGATTGGGGTTGGGATTTCATAGACTTTAGGGCTTTTTGGGTCCTTGGCGCTAGTCTAAACTTCCGTCTTTTTCTCCTCTTCTTTTTTTCTCTTAGTTGTCTTGGATCGTCTCTCCGTACTTGAAATAACGTCTCGTTGTTTATTCATACCCGGAATCACTATTTGGTGGCTTTAACGAGCACGTTAGTTTCGTGATATTGGCTTTCTAAGTTCTCTGGAGTTTGGTTGCTCAGGCAGTATCATTTTTGCTGTATGCGTCTCTAGTCCAAGTTAGGTTTGATTGATTTTAAGAAACTTCGAAATGTTCTGTTCCTTCATCTATCGGGTTGGGTTTCTGTGGTTTTTGGTTCCTGGGTTGGGTTTGGTTTTCAATGTGCGGTTTAGTTGGTAGCGAACTTCATTGCAAGTTTCACTTTAGGTTCTTTGTACGGCTGCGTTCGGATTTGATTTCGACCGTGGGTCTCACTTCTTGCTAGGTGGGAATTTGTAACGTGTAAATTCAAATTTGAGCGAAAATCCGCCTGAGAGTAGGCAACTTACCGTAAATACGGATAAATACTCGACCTCGAGTCGTGATTCTAAGTTACGCTCGCAGAGGGCGCTCGAAAGTAGTCGGCCATCTACAAACCTCATTTTTATTCTGTCGGTTGGTGGTGTAGGAACGTGGAAACGCCGGAGGGGTAAGAAACATGGAATTTCTTTTTCATCAGTTAACATCTACTACAACGACGCTTTATTTTAGCAATTAATAACAAATCCGACTAAACGTTCGATGCATATAATACCAGAGCGATGTATTTTGCTACAAAACGCATAAAGTAGGTTAGTATTTCACACGTGGTTTAGAAATGGAGGCGTATCAACTAATTCTCGCTATTTTAGCTCCTTAGTTACTTCGTTCTTTCGTTCTTTCGTCGTTTCGTCTGTACTGTTAGGGTTTCTACCATGTCTGGGGGAATTTTATTATGAATCCGGTGAAGATGGTGGAATCGCTAAACTAATGCGAATCGTAGTCGTAGGGGAAAACAACGAAAACAAAGGATCCCAGGGGATCGTTGGCGCTGTGCTAAAGTGAAGGAATGAAGTATCGAATTATTTATAAAATCCTTAACTTCGAGTCGCGGGAGACTCACTAGCTGTCGGCTCATTTCGTCCACGCGCTGCGGACTGCTGCTATCGTTACCTACGTTTCGTGTTAAGTGAAATCGTTCTCTCGTACATCCGGTACACCTTTTTTTTTCTTGTCCACTACAATTATTTTAAATTGCTTGGATTGAACGACACTAATGAACTTATGTAACGGACATAATTGTAATAAATAATATTTAAAGTAATTTTTCTTTAAAAGATTAAGAGTAATGAACTTTTGTAATTTGCATAACTACGATTAATACGATGTAACGTCACTTTTCTTTATAACAGTAATAGTAATGAACTTTTGTAACTTGCCTAATTATGTTTAAGACTATTTAACGTCATTTTGCTTTATAATATTAATAGTATTTATTTACAAGGTTATCAAACGCCTTAATTGTAATAGTTGATCCATTACGATTATTCTTCTTCCACTTTCACTTTGTAATATGTGTTTCATATAAAATAATTTTGCTATTATCAAGGGTAGAAATTTGGGAGCTATGCCGTCTCTCGGAAACTAATTAAAGATTACTTTTATTACCGGTCGTGCTGAACTTGATATCAAGGTCAACGGGCGGTATTGCGTACGTTAACGCGGTTGAGATTTGCTACGATCTACGGTAGCCGCGGAGATAATTGTTTAATAGCAACGTTTTAAATTCTGTTGGCTCCCAGAGTCTATTTTTGGGACCTGCTTAAATTTTATGTGTAATTTGTATGTATATTATTACCATTTCTTGTTGGGGTTATGTAAATAATTAATAGCGGATTATACCAGTGGCGTAACCGTCGAGGGGCTTTTTCTTCCGTTCCGGAAGGGGCTATGAGTCAATAATTTTAATAAATGGTTATTGTTAATTCATACTATGTTTCTTTTGGGGGACCTCGGGTCTAGGCTCTCCTTTTCTCCTACCTAGACTGGATATCGGCGATAAAAACATTTCGAGAAGAGGTGGCGCACTTGGGCATTTAGATTACCTAAAGAAAACTTGGTGTCTTACGATTTTCTTTTACCCGACGACCATCTACGGTGAGGCTAGCCAAAAGGTAAGCAACAACATCTCGGTCATTACGTTTAGGTAATTTATTCTTCTTTCTTTCTTTTTCTCCACCTCCCTCATTGGATCATAACAAAAATTGTAACACAGTATTTTTTTGCATTTTTCAAAAAATACGTACGACAAATACACCATTTCACTTAAAGCACGTCGTGCAAATACTCCTGCTTATGATTACTAAATTGAAAAACTAAAACTGCTAAAACTATCGCGCCAGCCTTTTCGCACGTTTGTAGTACGGGTCGCCAATGTCACGTTAGAATGCTCTGCTACATATACAGCCATGAATTTCAATAATTGTGAATAATTGTAGTCTGAACATAAAGAAATACCTATTTGATATACTGTAAAGTTTATTATTACTACTAATTTATTTACACTCAAAATATGCACACGTTTAAACTAACCGAGCTAATGAAATCTAAGAATATTTAATAAAAAAACATTTGCACTATAAATTATGTATAGCACTATCACTTACACAAAGATAAAGTCCGCGGATAACTTCCATTTATTTAAACACTAACAGTTGTTTACATTAAAGTCACGTACTAGGTTATACACCGTAGATTTATCTCACACGCGTTAATCACTTATTTATTTAGACTTTAATAATCCTCGTAATACTGCCGTCTTCGAATTACGGGAAATAACTCACCTTTGATTTGTTTGTGCCGCATTTATACATTTTGAAAATCTTTCTCGAATGTTGCATATCTTTCGGTATACGTTCTGTAAATGTACAAAAACCTTGCAAAGGCTCTCGAAGTTGAGAATAACTTCTCAAACGTTTCACTGTCCCCTTCTTAGAACTGTTCTGTCCCAGAACAAGAAACTGGATGCGACACCGAAAAAAAGGATCGTGGCGATAGCGGCAACTTTCTCCATTTCGGCAACTTCCTTGACCATAAAAGTAACTGTCAATTGACTTTTCCTAACCCGATGTTCTTTTTGGTTAGTAATTACAGACCAACACTTGAACGCCTGTTCCTCGGAAGACGACCTTCAACATGTTTCGAACTGTCTTCCAATTCAGTTGATCTAAGCCACAGCCAAGCTTGGGTACTGCCAATTTCTTAACATGGTAGAACACCATTTCTCTCTTGAGATTCCATCATGTCAGCCACAAATTTTCGTATAACGGCTTGGTACTTGAATATTTTTTGGTGACCAGATAGAAAACGAAGCGTTTGTCACCACGTAGTCTTAAAACCTGTAGCCCGCAACTCGGGTGTTTTAATTCGGAGGCTAGGCGTGAATTCGTTTGTACTTAATAAGTAGCGAGAGACAAAAACAATATTTTAATTTTACTAACTTTTAACAAGTGCATTAATAATATAAACTAATAATGGAAAAAACTACAAAACTATAAATACTTATACCTAAAACTTAGCTTTCGTGTCGTTAAGAACCATATGAAGGACTAATTTACAATCGTGTTAAATCTCACTATCATTGATTTTACTAACTTTTAACAAGTGCATTAATAATATAATATAATATAAACTAACTCGAAGCGACATATGCATACTAAAAACAATAAAATTACCTTTGATCTTAGTAGGCTTGTAGTAAAAATTTGACAAAACTTATAAGTATGAATGTGCTTAATTACTGAGTTATACCAAGCACCTAGTGTCATTTGGATACAAAATGGACGATAATTTGTCGATAAGTTGTCACATGTCCTAAAAAGCAAATAATCGTAATGATAAACACGGTACTTTTCAATTACATACCTATAATGTAAAAAAAGGATATAGAAATTGTAGAATAGCTTCTGAAGAGTGCTTAATATCCTCCGAAGCGCGATGGTGTCCTAAATGAAGCTAAAAGGACCCTATCGATAATTCGAATTAAGCGACCATAAATACGCAGAATGCGAAAGAATTGAGCACTTAGATCTTTAATAACTATACGATCTACTACTATGTACACAAATTCAAGTAGACGTGTTCGAAAAAGCACAACTTACTTTTTGGAAAAATTCTAAACGAAGACTGTCTTTATCACAAGTTTTTCGATATCACAGGTGTCAGATAAAATTTTTGTGACGTTTAAACTGGAAATAATTCCAATACAATTTTTGAAAATGCAACAACTTAGGCAACTACACTTACACCAAATTACATGTTAACTTAAATTAAATTTTATTTAAAGAACCCTAATTTGGTTATATAAATTAAAAAAAACCGTTACAAACCTTTTCGACTGCCGGTTTCTGTTTTCGTAGTTTATCTGACTGCCCAAACTTGTTTTTAAATACGACTGCAACCCCTTTGGACATGTCAGGATCCTCGCTCGCGCAATGTGCCATGGCGTAATCTTTTTGTGTTTGAAACAGGTTTTGTTGAACCTCGGTGGTAACTACGAACCTAGCTTTTCCAGAACCTCTGTATAAATTCATAAACTTCTCGAACTCCATTTCTTTGATTTGGTTCCTGATTCTGCTGCTTATTACTCTGGTGCGGACCTGAGCTTTTGTATTGTAGTTATTGCCAGCAAACGGGGCTAGACGATCGACGTGGGCCACTTTTAAACTAAAATGGATGCAAAATTATTTGAGTTTCTTAAATCAATAAAAAATGGTCTACGTTCGGTTAATTTAAACGTGTACATATTTTTAGTGTAAATAAATTAGTAAGTAAATTAGTAAATCCAACCAATCTAAAGTGTATAAGCAGTTAAAATGGATTCAAAAATATTTGAAATTCTCGAATCGAATAAAAATATGGAAGAAAATAATTGGAAAATAAGCGAAAATTCTCAGAAAATTATCAGAAAATTGAAGAAAAACTGTCCTTAAAATTCCAGAAAAATGAAAGAAAAGTTTTACAACAAATTCGCAGAAAATGGAAGAAAATTCTAGAATAATAGAAGAAAAATTATTTTAGAAGTTTAACAGAAGAAATACAAACGAGCAATGAAAATCAAATTAAAATTGTTCAAGAGGAAACCCAAACAGATATGTTAAATTTAAAAGAAAAAATTTGCAAATTTTTGAATGACAAAATAGAAGTAGTAGAAGACAAATTAGAACAAAAGTTAAAAGAAAATTTAAGAACCATAGAAGACAAACGAGAAAAAATTGAGAAAAAGAATACAACTGCTTGAAGAAAGAATGACCCAAATGAATTGTCACGGTGAAGAAAGCATTACGAGTAAAAATTTAATGATGGACCATCGGGAAAAAACTACTCACAAGTTCAAAGTTGTACCTTCAAAGTTTGATGGTAAGGTTCTATGGTCAACCTACTACAACTAGTTTTAAGCCGCAGCTACATCTAATGGTTCGAGCAACAAGCAGAAAGCAACCAAAAACCACTCACGTTTAGACGTTTAACCCCAATGAGTAGACTTGGGAAAGTCACGTGATTCTGTTTATATTTATCTGCCATCCCAGAGATGTCGCTGAAATCAATTCTGATCATCTGCTTTAAGTTACTTCCTTTTTTACCAACAGTTTTAAATCTTATAAACAATTTAAAAATTATACTAACATTAGAATGTCTTCCGGGTTTGGGCCGTGTCATAGTTGCAACCGAAGCTGCCAACGTTTCGCCCACTAACCCGGAAGACATTCTAATTTTAGCTTATTAGATAATGGTTGGGTACAATTGTTGTGTTAGAAATTGGAAACGCAATTGAATCTGATTGAACTTGTTCGAGATTTGCAGCTGATAGTAAACAGTAGTAGTAATATTCAGTACAGTACAAATATTCAGCCAGATTTTAGCAGTAACACTTAATCTCGCCGGAAAATTAGATACGTTTTTTACTTTGTAATTGTTTTTGTTGTTAATAATTTTTTTTAAAGATTATTCAAAATTCCTAAAAGATGGTACAGGGTATACTTCTAAAGTGTTGCTGTTTTTTGATCAGCAGTTTGATTCTATACCTAAACGGTAGCACAAAAGAAGCATCAAATGGGAAAAAAATTGAGGTGTGGAATATTTTAAGACGTCTGGCCATCTTAAATTTTGAACAGAAGAAGCAATTCTTATTTTATCTTCAGTGGCCTTTAAAGTTAAGAACCTTAGGAATAATCCAAAACCACCTAGCTTAAAGAACTGGATATTCACAACTAAAATTTTATAAACATTTGGAATGTTGTCAAAAAAGAATGTTTTCAATATTTATTAGGTAGGAGTTTAAGCTAAGACTCATTGACAATTTATTTGGAAGAGTACGTAGCCACGGAATTCAGCCTACAAACCTTACTGCAAAAAACTTTTATCTATCTATTTTTAAAACCTGTTATGAACGCAAACATAAAATACTATAATATGTCATATAATTGCAAAGATGATAATTCTACTGATGCATGTTAGAGAACATAAAAAATTTAATGACTAATTTAGAAATACAGGGAAATCAACATTTACGGGAGGCACAAATCAATTCAACTTCAACAAGCAGTAGAATAGACGTTGGTATACAAAAACAAACTCATGTTACTCAATTAAGCAATCAATTATTACAAATTTACGTAAGATGTGTTACAAGATTTATTTAAAAAAAAATAAGAAACTTGATTGTAATTACTGCAAAAATCAGTTGTTTGGGAATCGTGAAACAAATTCTAATGTTCTGATAACCGAAAGAGAAGCCGATATTAATTTCAGGCAAGGATTATGTTATCCCATTAAAAATTGGAAATCGATGTTTATAAAAATTTTGAATGTTATGAACAGAAATTTAAATGAAAATTCCAATTCAAAGAATTTGTATAAACAAACCAATAATGGAATTCTTGAGTAGATTTTTTTTTAATAACTTGTGATAAACATAATTTAGTAGTAGGTAACAAAATATTATCCTTAACAATTTGAACCATCTACAATCGTAACCAAAACAATCGCGACAGTTTAAGATTTTATATTTATCTATGTCTATTTGTTATTTATATTGTAATTAGTATTCAAATAAATATGTAAAAATATTTCTCGAAGTAATTTTATTATTAATTGAGTTAATTTTCTTATTGGTTGATAGGATTCATTTTGCAAATGTTAATTTTACCATCTATCATGTAAAAATAAAGATTAAATGGAAAAAAAATAGTAAATAGGGTTTTAAACCCAATTTCAAATAATGCATAGGTTATTGTATCTCCTAACCAACAGAGAGTGCTTTTAAAATTTGGCCCACTCTAAAACACGGCCGTTGTGCGTCTAAAGTGTGGGTGGTTTGTAAAAGGACGTCTTTAATAGTGTTCTTACGTGGAGAAGCGCTTGGAATTTTACAAACTGTTTCTGACCACTACAAGAAAATTACGAACTCTTAATTTTACGATTAGAAACGAAATATGGAGATGCTAATCTTCAATAAGTGTATCAAGCTCAAATTAAAAGACGGGTTCAGAAAGCTGCCAAAAGTCTTCAAGAGTTTGAGGCTGACATTGTTGGACATTAGATTTATTAATGTGAATGTAACATTAAACATTTTGTTGTTTACTGATATTTTGTTTGAGGAGCACTTGTTAGTTTTACTTTTATATAAGTATTATGTTATATAGTTGGCAACGCTAGTTGACAATGTTAAGAATATAAAATATGGCGTTTATTCTTTATTAAAATTAAATACATTATACAAGTATTCTGAACACTTCATCATTCCAACAGGTTATGGGCCCAGGTGTGCTTAGTGCGTAAAAAATAGGAAAGAAATAATTACAATGGCAGCCAGCAATAACTATAGAATCCAACCATTAAATAAAGAAAATTATGACACGTGGGCGATACAAGCTCAAGCTCTTTTAATAAGGGGAAATCTATGGGACTATGTTAGCGGCAACAAGCCTCCACCGGAAACAACAGCCAGTGAAGAGGAAAAAGCCAAGTGGATACAAGAAGACCTAAATGCAAGGTCAGATATTTTATTAATTATGTCCCCATCTGAATTAAAACAGGTAAAACAATGTCAAACATCAAAAAGTGTTTGGGATACGTTAAAAAGTATTTATCGTAATGAGGGTCTTGCTAAGAAGGCCACTTTACTTAAGAAACTTGTCTTACAAAAAATGAAAGATACCGAAGATGCCAGAGATCATTTAAATGGATTTATGGATACAGACAAACTGCAAGACATGCAAGTTGATATTAATGCTGATTTATTGAGCATAATGATGCTTTATAGCCTGCCACCTACCTTTGAAAATTTTCGAGTTGCAATTGAAAGTAGAGATACTTTACCAAATCCAAAAGATTTAAAAATTAAAATTCTTGAAGAATCAGAAGCTAGATTTAAAGGACAAAATTCTGAAGATTGTTTTTATTCGTATAATCAAAATAAAAAGAAACCTTGGAATTATAACAAAGGTCAATATAATAAAAATCATAATCCACAAAGGAATTATAATCAAAACACAAATCATTACTCAAAAAATAAAAGTTATAATTCAAATAATTATAAAACAAAAACAAATTTTGGTGGAAATCCTGAAAAGAAAAATGAATCGACATTTAAAATTGAAGAATGCTTATCGATTACTCAACTTATTCAACAAGATTCATCTGATTGGTGTCTTGATTCTGGAAGTACATCGCATTTCTGCTCTGAAATAAATAAATTTTCAAGTTTAACAAAAATTGACAATAATTCTATAAAATTAGCATCAGCTGAACATACAGCAGTAATAAACGGTAAAGGACTCGTTACACTGGATTGTCAAGACAAATTAATAAACCTACCTGATACATTGTTTGTTCCAAATTTAACTACTAATTTATTGTCTGTTCCGAAGATTACAGAAAAAGGTTTTAAAGTAACTTTTACAGAAGATTATGCAAACATAATTGATAATAGTGAAAACACAATTTTAACAGTACCAAAGAAAAACGGTTTAAGTATACTATTTATCTAAAAATAATGGTGAATTTGCTCATTTCACAAATCAATTGAACAATGAACACGTCTTATCAGATATAGACATTTGGCACCGTAAATTAGGCCATATAAATGAGAACAGTTTAAAATGTGCATTAAATAAAAGTGTTGTAAAAGGAATGACTTTCAAAGACAATGATAAATTAAGTGAATGTGAAACCTGTGCAAAAGGAAAACTAATTCGATTGCCATTTAAAACAAGAAAAGAACCTAAATTTACAGAATTATTAAATATAATTCATTCTGATGTTGTTGGTCCTCTGCGTACACCATCACCAGGCGGCGCTAGATTTTTTGTAACATTCATTGACGAATACAGTCGTTATGGAAAAATTTATTTTCTTAAACATAAAAATGAAGTTTTAAGTTACTTCAAGCAATATAAAAATAAAGTTGAGCATTTTACTGGAAGGAAAATAAAGTTCTTACAAAGTGACAACGGATCTGAATATATAAATAAAGAATTTGATGAATATTTAATTGAAAATGGAATACAAAAAAGGTTATCTGCTCCAAGAACTGCACAACAAAATGGATTATCTGAAAGGAAAAACAGATCTCTTATAGATAACGCACGTTGTATGCTTTTAGAAGCACAACTACCCGATTATTTTTGGGCTACAGCAGTTTATTGTGCAAATTACTTAATAAATAGGTCTCCTTCAAAAGCTATAGACGGTTGCACTCCTTTTGAAAAATGGGTTGGTCATGAACCTTCAGTACGTCATTTACACATTTTTGGAGCTAAAGTTTTTTATCTAAATAAAGAAGCAAACAAAAGTAAATTTGAGCCTAGAGGTATCGAAGGAATTTTCGTAGGATACTCAGAACAATCAAAAGCTTACCGAATCTGGGATCCATTAAAAAGAAAAATTATAGTCAGTCGAGACATAAAAGTAATAAATAAATACTACTACAATGGTACGAATTTAAATGTACAACGGTCAAACCCATTTGAAGAATTAGAAAGTAAGGCAGAACAGGAAGAAAATACAAGTTGCAGTTCAACAAATGAAATTAATTTTTCAATACAAAATGAAAATAATCCAACAGAAAACGTTTTAGAAGAAGACGAAAATAATGTAATAAAAAATTTCTTAGAAGATGAAAATCAACAAGAAGAACTCGATGTACAGCTAAATTTAAGACTAAGAAACCGAGATGAAATAAAACCTCCTTCTTGGACTGCTGATTATGAAATGTCCTCTTTATGTATAAATGAAGCATTACATGGAAATGATGCTGAAGAATGGAATACAGCGATAAAAAATGAAGTTAAAGCTCATTTGGAAAATGATACTTGGGAAATCACCAGAAAAAATGAAAATTCAAACACAATTGGTTCAAAATTCGTTTTGAAAAGTAAATACAAGTCATCAGGCGAACTAGAAAGAAGAAAAGCTCGTATAGTAGCCCGCGGTTTTGCACAACGACCAGGTCTCGATTATAATGAAACTTATGCACCAGTTGCAAAATTGAGTTCCATCCGCCTATTGTTAGCCATTTCAGCAGAAGAAAATTTATATGTTGATCAACTTGACGTCACAACTGCTTTCCTCAACGGAGAATTAGAAGAAGAGATTTTTATGCAGAAACCTGAAAATTTAGAAAAATTTTTATATGAAATAATTCTTGAAGAAAGTGAATCAACAAATTCAATAGTTTTTCAAAGAGCAAGCAGGATGATAGAAATTTTAAGAAAAGCAGATGGTGAAAGTCGAGAAACTGTTTGTCGTCTCAAAAAGGCTTTGTATGGTTTAAAACAATCAGGACGTCAATGGTTCCAAAAACTACACACGAAACTTCAGCAATTAGGTTTTCAACCATCATCCGCCGACCCGTGTATTTACAAAGATATCGAAGAGGGAGATAAAACCTTACTTGGAATTTACGTCGACGACATAATTATTTGCTGCAACAACAGAAATAAATTAAATACATTAAAAAATGATTTAATGAACATATTTAAAATGAGAGATTTGGGAAGTCTACAGCACTGTCTCGGAATAAAATTTCATAGAAAAGATGACACAATTCAAGCCTCACAAACAAGATACATCGATGAATTGCTATTAAAATTTAAAATGGACACATGTAAGCCGGTAAAAACTCCAATGGTTCCAGGTCTCAAATTAAAAAGGAACGAAAATAAAAACTTACCTGATTTACCCTACCAAAACTTGATTGGCGGACTCATGTACTTGGCTATAGCTAGTCGTCCTGATATCAGTCATACCGTAAGTTTTCTAAGTCAATTCAATACATGTTTTGATCAATCACATTGGCTCGCAGCAAAAAGAGTCTTACGCTATTTAAAGGGTACACGAGATTTAGCCCTTACATTTAAAAATTGTCATGAACCATTGATCGGATACGCTGACGCAAATTGGGCCTCATGTGCCGAAGACAGAAAATCATACACTGGTTTTTGTTTCAAATTGGCCGGATCAATTGTTAGCTGGGAGTCGCGTAAACAGCGAACGGTAGCATTATCTACTTAAGAAGCAGAATACATGGCCCTAACCGATGCTGCAAAGGAAGCAATACATTTGAAGCAATTACTTTCGGATATGGGTACTGCTCAACAGCAAGTTTTAATATATAACGACAATACTGCCGCTCAAGACTTAACACGAAATCCATTAGTAACATCTCGTTCGAAACATATTAGTATAAAAGAACATTTCATTAGGGAGAAGGTACAAAGTGGTGAAATTGCAGTAGAATACAAACCTTCAGAAGAGTTAGAAGCAGATATCTTCACCAAGGGTTTATCTGGTCCACGACATGAAACTTTATGTGAGTCTATTGGACTATACAAAATATTTAAGTGAGAGGGAGTGTTGGACATTAGATTTATTAATGTGAATGTAACATTAAACATTTTGTTGTTTACTGATATTTTGTTTGAGGAGCACTTGTTAGTTTTACTTTTATATAAGTATTATGTTATATAGTTGGCAACGCTAGTTGGCAATGTTAAGAATATAAAATATGGCGTTCTTTTCTTTATTAAATTAAATACATTTTACAAGTATTCTGAACACTTCATTATTCCAACAGACATCGCTAGATTAACACGGCTTGCGTATCCTACAGCGCTATCCAAACCTTTGTAGACGGCCTCCGAGACAACGCAGCAGACTCTCCGGTTAGCTCGTCCGAAGACATTGGATGACGCTTTGGTACATGCTTTAGAGTTTGAAGCAGCAAAACAAGCATTGTAACGAGACCATTATATACTTTACAATATCTAAATAATCAAAATTATTGTACTTTGGCAACCGAAAATCCATACATTTTTGTGAAAACATTGCATGCTGTAAAAGTTAGTGTATGAATTGCAATGTCAAGGATAAGGATAATTGGTTCAATATTTTTTTACAACACTGTAAACGCAAAACGTGTAATATTTTAGGTCAATTTTTCGAGCAGCTAGATGACAACAAACTTCAATTTGGTTACTTACCGCAAGACAGTGGAACAGTTCGTATTACTCGAGCTCCAATTGCATTTATTCAACAATTTTACAATAAAAGAGTCATATTCTTCACGATCTCCAGATCTTACGCAACTAGATTTTGACTTTTACGGACATTTGAAAAACACAATACTGAAGATGTGGAATATGCAATCACTGATGGTATTCGAAATATTGAAGTTGTACGTACATTTTCTACCCACATTAGGTATATGCGTTCATGTACTAAAAATGTACGTACATATGACATACAATTAAGTACGCACTTTGTACGTTAAAACTTTATGATCATTCTAACTACATTTTACATCGAGTGAATTATAATTGAGTGGAAACAAAAATACTTACTAATTTAGCCATATCTTTACATTTTATTTTCTTATATTTTTTTTCGTTGCTGTTTTAGCATAATTAAAATAAAATTTAATTTAAACGACTGCCCACCTTAAAAGTAGTGTTCCTGTCCATTTTAGAAAACCTGGCGCAGTCGTTGAATGCAAAAATAAGTATCGAAATATTTGTAAAACCTTAGTTTTTTCTACAGATAAACATACTTGTTCTAAACAGTTATAAAATTCATTTTGTTCGAAGTTAGTGGAAAAAGTACGTTAACTTAAAAAATCAGTACGTTTATACATGGAAGTCGATACGTAAAATTTTGTTATAGCGGCAACGTTGATCTTACTAGTTTATATAACCTTAGTATAGCCACCATTTTGTTTTTGTGTGTTTAGCAATAAGAGCAATGGTGTTTAGTTTAGTTTATAAGTAATGAGTTCTGTGGAAAATTATTTAGTTAAAATAAATGAAATTTTAGTTAGTAAGTGTTTACTTTTCCTCTATACATTCACATTTTAAGAGTAAAATTGTTGATGTGGTTATTCCTTTTTCATTATACCCTTCTTAGTGAGATAAAATATATGCTCATGTTAGGCACATAGTAAGTGTGTACATACAGTATGCGTATCTTAATAATACCATTGTACGTACAAAGTACATAACTAGGTACAGTTAAGTAATAACATTCAAACAAACGTAGGTACAGTTACTTACGTACTTTGAACTTAATTTCGTGTACATACATTATAGAGTCAACATTGCGACAAATGTACTTAAAAATGTACGTCTAAGTTAAGTACATAATATGTATGTCTTCGTACTGAGTACGTTGCTTAATTTCATAATGCACGTACTATGTACATACATAGTACATCGATGTGCTATATGGGAATGTTTTCCAAAATTTAAAGAAAATAGTTAACACGTATATCGCAGCTGCAGAACAACACATTGAACATCGGTTATAAATTTTAAATAATTGTTATTACTTATTTTTATTTCAAATAAACGGTTATTGTTATTAACCTTAGTAATTTTGTTACGTTATACCAATTTAAGTAATGTTAGTTGCCTAACATATATGTCACGTGGGATCCAATCATTTATAAAGACCCTGTAGTTGATACTTATATCCTATAAATAGTATGTTTAAATATTTTAATTCATAATAATTTGTACATTTTTTTTGTTTTAATGAACGTCTGGAGGACTCGCGGCCTAACGCTCTTGTGGACTAGCCGTCACTGCTGCCACCTATTCACAACCAACTTCTTTTGAAAATAAAATTTAACGAATACGTTTTACTTGCTACGTACATTGTGCATATTATTATGTAACTATATTACCCGTATAACACATCGATACAGTAATAAAATGTCTATAGTGATTCGGTATAGAATGATGTATTCAATCGATACTGTTTTAAAAAGTACAGGAAATGTATCATTTCTTTATTTGGTCTATACTGAATCGCCAATTCTGAATCTTTAATTAACCTGTATAGATACGGTAAATACATTCGATACATTTTTCTTGCGATATTATCTTTACAGGTTCTCGATTTCACCTATACTGGTTTTGTTATGAACATGACGTCACATTGCGCAGTGCACAAAAATGCGTTCTGTAATCAGCTGTTACACTTTAATCGGTTTAATCATTGAATAATAAATGTAAGAAGAAATGCAACTTAAGGGGCGATCACGTCCATGACACCTTAATGCGGATAAATCCTACCCAATACTTAGTTCGGGGGACCGTTGTTAGGCGACGCTAAGTGTTACAAAGATTCAAAACTGAACTAAAGCTAACGTCATTATTGTTGATTATTGTGTTTGTTTGAATCTTTGTTGGACGGTGTTTATATTAGAACGTGTAAGCTTAACCTCAAAAATAAAACGTGTTTCAAACGTTTTCCTCTCTAATATTGTGTTTTAACTGTGTTTTGTTAGGTAAGTAACAAATTCCTTGTTAGTTTAAACATATTCAATGGTTTATAGTAATAATATACATACAACATGTTCTAATTTACAATTTTTGTGTATATTTTGTTTTTAATCATGTACACCTAAAAAAGTCGTGAAACATGCTTATACAAATAGTTAAATATATTTTTGTTTTAGAAGTTTACCAAACCGAGAATGCCACGACTATTAAATTATAAAGTTTGTGTATATCGAAACTGCAGTAACAATTTTAAAAGTAATGAGAATGTAACATACCACATGTTTCCGAGGACAGAATTACTTTTCAGTCAGTGGTTAGAAGCAGTGAACAACCCTATTCTGTTGAATCTAACACACTCATATATACGAAAGAAGTATTCTGTATGCAGTGAACATTTTGAAGATTCACAGTTTCAGACTGCTGAAAAAAAAAAGTTATTACGAGGTGCTATACCGAAGAGAATCAGTAGCTTTATTAAATCCTCAACTATAGCTGGTAATTTTAGAGCTTCATTTGCTGAAGAAACTGCAGTATCAGATGTCTGTCAAGTTCCTATAGAAGATGGTAAGTCTTATTTATCTCATTCAAAAGCATAATTATTAAAAATACAATTTATACAAGTGTATCGTTCATGATTAAAAATATAAATTATCACTCTGTTAAAAATGTGCATAAGCAAAATCTGCTTAGGTATGCCTGAATGGAAGAAACAGCTATGGTTGTTGTGTGCAATTATAATTATATTCTTTTTTATAGTTCTACCACAAAGACATGGAAGTCCTCAAACATCAACATATCCTGATGAAAGTGGACCGTCGACTTCTGCTCCTGTAGAACAACAGTGTATTGGTAAGATAATCTTTAAGTAGTATAAATTATACCCTCGATCAGACCACTTGGCTTATGAACAAAGTAACTGACTTCAAAATTTAAATTTAGTTTGATTAAAGGACAGCAAGTAATACACATTCATATATTACAGGATCAACACCACATGCTCGCCACCAGCTTCTGCGATCTGTAGGAGTCACTAAACAATTACAGTTGACACCAAGAAAACGAGTCATGTATGAGATAATAAAGAAAACGAAGAAAGTAAGTTGGTACTATAAGAGACAGTTGAAAAAGTGTTCTAAAGACTTATTTGGCATAAAAAAACTTTTAAAAAACGGTGACATTTTGAACAGTACTGCTTTACAGTTATTTGAAAATTTAACTCCAGGTGCTCAATTGTTTTTCGAGTCACAGTTGCAACATAAGGGAAAAACTTCCAGACAAGCTACTTGGAATTTAAAAGAGAAATCTTTTTACTTGGCGCTATACAAGACATCGCCAAAAGCTTATAGGTTTTTGAGCAAATTTTTTAGCCTTCCTTCTCCTCGTACCTTGCTAAGGACACTGCAGTCCATAAATATAAATTCTGGGTTGAATGATTCTATCATTGCGCATATGGCTACGGTTTCACTTAACATGAAGCCCATAAAGAGATTTTGTTGCCTTATTTTTGATGAAGTGTCTCTTTTACCCCATTTAAATTTACATCCAACATTAAAAAATATTGAGGGACTGGAAGATTTTGGCATATCAAAAACAAAAAACGTTGCGGACCATGCGTTAGTGTTTATGCTAAAAGGAATAAATGCTTATTGGAAACAGCCCGTAGCATACTTTTTGGTGAAGTCGGGTGCAAAAACTTTTCAATTAAAATCTATTATAAAAGAAATTGTTTCTAATATTCATAAGCGTACTTCTTTCAAAATACTTGCCACAGTCTGTGACCAAGGAAGCTCAAATGTAGCTGCAATTAGTAGTCTTGCTAATGATAGTGGTTATGCTCATGATTTTGTGTTTAACATAGACGACTGTAAAATTGTGCATATTTTTGACCCCCCACACCTTGTAAAAGGTATTCGAAATAATTTCTTAAATAAAAATATTGTGTTTCATGGAAAGGTTGCCAGGTGGCAAGACATAATTGATTTGTACAAATATGACGGTCTAGCAAATCTGGACGGGAAGATATGCACAAAGTTAACCGATGCACATGTGTATCCAACAGGTAAACAAAAAATGAAGGTTAAATATGCGACTCAAATTTTTAGCCGGTCTGTATACGCTGCACTTACTTTTGCAAGTAATTTAAAAATAATGAACGCACACAATACTGCTGAATTAATTATTTTTATGGATCGGCTTTTTAACAGCCTTAATGGAGTTCGAAACTCAACAAAACCTTTAGGAGGTCCATTATCGGAGAAATCAGAACATTTTAAATTTTGGGCAGATGCAAAATTATTCTTAACTAATTTAGAATTCTTGTCTAATGAGAAAAAAGTATCAAAACCCCCTTCAGTGAAACATTTAATTGTTACAATACGTAATATACAATCTTTGTGGAATACAATGAAGTGCTTAGGTTTTAAATTTTATTAACAAGATCCCTAAACCAAGATTGCTTAGAAAATACATTTGGGGTAATACGTGGATTATGTGGTCAAAACCCTCGTCCAACACCTTCACAGTTCAAAGCAGCCTTTAAGACATGCTTGATCAATAACTTTGTTGCCAATTCGAATGCAACGAACTGTGAAGATGATGGGTCACAATTTATAGTAGGATTATTAGATTCATTTGTGTTAAGTAAAGTGCATTCAGTTTTAGAAACTAGTGGCCCGCAATCAGTAGAGTCAACATCTTCTGTTCCAAGTGCAGCTCTAAGTGTTGTAAGCAACATTAATAAGTTGTTGCGAACCAACGTAACTTCTTATATAGCAGGCTTTATTTGTCGGCGAATTGTAAAATTTAATTGTCAAAATTGCTCTGATTTTTTTTTAACAGACGAAGTAACAGATTGTCATGCTTTGATTGTCTTAAAAGATTATACCGGTTCCAAACTTTGTTATCCCAGCCTTGCATTTATACAAATAATAAATTTACAAAAACAAATAATATTTGAAAACTTTTTTAATTATATTCATAATCAAAATTTATTATATACTTTATGTAATCTTCTTACAATTAAAGTTTCATGCTGTAAAATACATGATTCATATAATAATATTAATGTGCCCAAATGTATTGTACATATTATGGTTAAGTACATCATACTTATTCTTAACAGGAAATTAAAATGTAAAGATACCAGACAAAACAATATTATTGATAGGTATATCAAAGTATACGCCCCTAAACTATATAAATCGTAGGCATTTTATTGTGTTATTATTGTATTCAATTATGTCAAATATATATTTAAACATTACTTAGTTGTGTTTGTTTAATACAAAACTTTTTTACTTGACTAATTTTAATAGAACTTCCTCTCAGGTGTCGGCTTTGTGGAGAGGAAATTTCTGTTATACAACTTTAAAATAAACAAAAAAATATATTTTAATTTGAATATTTAAATCAATTCAAATTGCCGCTACATTTTAGTACGGGGGACCATTGTCAGATGGCGTTCTACTGCCAGGAATGTTAACACAGTGTTGTCGCTTCTTGTTTTCAGTATATTCTTTGGGGGCGATATCGTATCGACTGATTGGATCGAGATGTAGAGGTCGCCACGTTTGTATTGGATTGAGATTTTTCAGTTCTTGCGTGTCTGTCGACTTGTAAACTTCGGTATTGAATTGAAAGTTTTTCTTGAGTTAACATTGTGATACGATTTTTAAAATTCTGGTAGTAGTAATGTTTGTTTGAACTTTTGTTTAGTTTAAGTGTAAATATATTTTTGATTTATTTTTAAAATGGGAAAAGTTACAAATCACAGTTGTGTTTATATTAATTGTGAAAATAATAATACCGAAAACAAAGATACTAGTTTTCTTAAGTTTTTTATTAGTGATAAAGTGCGTGCTAAAGAATGTTAGAAAAACTGTGGAAATATAAACATTGCCACAATGGACTTGGAAGATTTAAAACAAAAGAAGATTTGTGAGAAGCATCTTCGGAGATAATGTATAACAACAAAAGGAAATTTTAAACACACTGCAGTTCTTGTTCTACACCTTCAATCAGGTAAATATTTTTAAAAATTTTTTTTCTACCAAACGTTTAAAAATGGTTTAAATTGTCATCGGAGAATCTCCTTGTCCGGATTCTTCTGCTTTTTCTTGTTGCACTTAATTATACAATAACTTAAAATAATTACTGTAAATCAGTGGCTGAGATCGCTATTATTTTCCACGATCAATGATCGCAATCATGGTATTTAGAATTAATTGGTAATCGACTGTTGTTAAAAAGTCGCTCGTGTAAAGTTAGTCATAAATCTAGCCATAAACGATTTTCGATTTCGATTTTCGTTTTCCGGGATACAATAACGTTTGGAGTATTGAAAATCAACATATCCAAGTATTTTTTAATATTGTTTCTAAACAATAAATTAATTAAAATTTATTCATATTTAGATTTAAAAAAAATATTTACAAAAATTCACAGAAAATAGATACTACTGTGATGTTTTTTTTCGACATGACGTGCTATTTGAATTCTGATGAAAACTTACGAACAAACAGTTTAAAGCAATAATAAACAACATATTAAAAAATAAGTGTCGTTCTTTTGTAAATTAAATGTTTCTATTTGAAATTGACCCTGAAAAAATTGTTGAGTAATTAGTCATAACTCATGTTGATATTTGTCTCAAACATAAGATTTATGTATTAAAAATTAATTTGCAATTCTTTTCAAATACGTATTGTCATTTGTAGTTAATGCTTATTGTTTTTAACTTCCTGTGTTTTTATGATTTACCTTGGTGTTTATATAAAGCTAGGTTTTTCCCAAAATGCTGAATGTGTGAAATTTCTTACGTGGAAAAGAGCAAAGGGGTTAATTTACCTACTTACACAAAATTTTACGATTTTTCGTGAACTACCTGCATACTTAAAGTTTATTATACATTTATTAAAGTAAATATTATTGGTAAAATCGTGTTATATTAGGCTTATTTGTTTATGCGATAATTAAAAGTATTAATTTCGTTTCCACAACCGCAATTGTTATTTTATAAGCGATCAATGATTGCGATCGTTATTGTACAGACGCTCGATATCGCGATCATTATTTTGCATAATGATCGATTCAACGTAATTGCATAATCGTTCTGGCCATTGCTTTAAATGTTTTTTGTTGATGTTGGCATATGTCGAATAAAAATATCGTTTTTGTAAATGTTAGGGCCGCATTTCTTTAGCGCCTTGTCTAATAAATACTTAGTTTTTTAAAAAATAAAAAAAATTATAAACAAAATTCTTTTATGTTTATTTTAGCATGCTGAAAGCACTTCAATACAAATCCAACAATACATAAAATATTTTTACAATTGTTTAAAAAAAATCGCAAAAATTTTGAAAATACTAATACTAATTGCATTTTCAAAACTTATTTTTAAAATACCAACAACTTAAATTTTTTTTTACTTTTTGGGCTTATTTAGTATAATTTTTTACAGAAGCTGTAATTGTTGATATGAACATCAACCTAAGATACTCAAATGTAGTAGTTTCTCAAACATATGGAAAAAAACGTCGATTGTTACTTATCGATGACGATCGTGAAGACGAATAAATTTATTCTTTCTACAGCTCCAGTTCACTAAACGAAGGTATAAGTAGACAAGCAATAATAAGTAATTTTTTTAATATATGTTTTATAGTTGAAGATACGTTCTATAATATTTTGAAGATACTGGAACGACCACAGTGTGTTCTCCAATTCGTCAAGCCGTTAAGTTTTGACTAAACTACGCAACATAGTGATACAAATGGATTCTCCGTCAAAAATCCTTTTAAAGGATGAATTGGTCAATTATTCTTTCAGAAATTTAACATTGATTTTAATTTAAAATTATTTAAATTACCAGTCCACTAATAACAAATTTGTTTACATATGTTTCGAGCTTTAAAATAATGATGCTCATCTTCAGAAAAGTCTACAAAAAATATTTACAACTTTTTTAAATACAAAAAATGTCATCAACATATCTTTTCCAAAATATTATTTTTTGTAAGAAAATTTGGTGTTCAGAAATATATTTACTTTCTAAATTGTTTAAGAAGATTTCAGTAAAAACAAGTGATAAATTTGATAATCAGTTTTTTAAACAAAATCTAGGTCTTTCAATGGGTTCTCCTTTATCACTTTTCTCAATTGTTTTAAGAAATTAAGTAAAGGTAACGATTTCAAGATTTCTTTTTCAAATGAAATATTTATTTAATTTTTAAGCTACTTAAAGGTAGTAAAAATAAAGCTATTTAAGCTGTATAGTTGTTTCTGAAAGGTGGTTTACGGTTCCTTTAGAGCTTTTTTAAAACTTTGCTAGTACCACAAAGAGCTGTATAAGCCCGATTTTAATGCATTAAAGGAGTTACCTACCAGCAACATAACTGCGGAATTTTTAGCTACTTAAACGCTTCATGGAGGCTTCAGTTTTTTCACAAGCCACTTAAAAGTGTTCTAAAGAGTAACTTTAAAAGCTAAAGTAGTTATAAAAAAACCGGTTTTAGCTGCAATTTGCTCACTGGGAAATTCTTGAATTACAGGAGTTCATTTATATTAAAATATCAAATACAAATTTTTTGTTAAACGAGCAAACCAATTTCAATTATGATTTTAAACTTAAATTTTTTTAGATTTGTTTCTAAATTCCACCATCTTCCTTTTTTAAAATAATTAACATTTAACATTTTGTAAAACTTACATTTTTTTAATTATCTAGTTACAAATTTTCAGATTTGAGATTGTTCGAAAAAATGTAAGTTAAAAAACTTTTTGTAATCTTAACTTTTTATAAGTTGTAAATATTATTACTTTTTTGAAGATGAGCTTCATTATTTTAAAGCTCGAAGCATATATAAAATAGTATATACATTTTGAAAGTTAACGAATTTATTATTGGTGGACTGGTAATTTGAATAATTTTAAAAATTGACGAATAATAACAATAATCCCCATAACAATTTTCTTTTTATTTAATTTGCATTGTTTTAGTTATTTCTATGTTTTCGATTTATATTTTACAAAAATAAATAAATATTTGAATATACATATTTTTTTGTTTTCTTAAATATAAAGCTTGATATTGTTTAAGTTTATTTGACATTGACTTGTGTCGTAACAATATAAGCTATTGTTTATGATATTAACCTGTGTTGAACAGGTAAACGGTAAAGTAAACACAAATATAAGAAAAGGTTCTAACTCGTACTTCATAACAAATAAGTAAGTTCGCAAAATAAAAACCACGATTTTGCAGATGGCAGCAGGTCTTAGTCTATTAGTTTATGAAAAGAGGGGGTACAGACGGGTAAAAAAAAGAGAAACAAGAGAGATAAAACTACAGTACGATTTTTAACACACTATTTGCGCCTCTTATTCTTAAATTATTACTCAATGGTTTAATCTAATCACAGAAAAATGTCCGGTACGCCAATTCGCTATTGTTATTATATTTTGTTTGTGCTTGTTTCTCTGATTTAAATTGTGAATATTATTTTCAAGTAAGTACGTACGATTAATAGTTACTTTAATCAGGTGCACAAATTCATATTAAATATTAAATTGCGAGGTTATTGAACCTAAAGTGATAAAATGACAATTTTTGAATTGAATTTTTACATGATTTGTTTCTAACAAGGAATTATTTGCAGGATTCCTTTTTTTATGATGAGTAATAAAAAGGTTCCGTATACCAAAGGTTCTTCATAGTCGACGGATTTGTAAAGAAGCCGAAGGAAAACCGGAAGGTTTTTACTTTTCCATACTTAATATTCATTATTGTTATATTGTGATTATTAGGATACAAGTTTGATTGTCCACGAAAACACATTGACAAGCCGAAGACTAAATCAACTACAGACAAATGTGACCAAGAGGTAATTCGTAGGATTTTCTACACCACATACTGTAATAATGAAATTTGTGCTTTACCGATAAGCTACTTCAAAAGGCTTTTTTATAAAAATAAAAATTTTGTTGTTTAATTGTAATTAAATTTCATTAGAGAAAATAAATATTTTTTACTTTTTAATGAATTTTATATAAGCATGTTTTTGAAGTCGGTCCTTTTTTGTTAAAAATTTAATTTTTGTTTTTATACATAGTTATGTATAAAACTACGAATATAGAAATCACGAATAATAAAAGATGCTATAAGATCCCAGTAAGGAAAATTGCGCATCAGATGCGTAACCGATGCATTGAAATCTTGGCGGGAAACGTTTCTAAAACGTCATCCAATACGTTTCTGAAACCATGAAATGTCCTCCTACAATGCGCAACAGTGAAATATTACGCGGCTATGCATCAGATTCGCAACGGCGAAACGTTTCATAGGGGTAGCCATTATACAATGATGAAACGTTGCATGGTTACGCAACAGACCCGCAGCGACGAAACGTTTCAAAGAAGTAGAAATTCTGCAACCATGATATGTTACAATAGGTTGCGTTATTTTAGTTTTTTATAGAGAAACATGAGGGGAAAAGTCAACACAATAAAAATGTTTAATATATGTATATTTAACACACACAAAATAGGTACCAAAAGGAACCAATAAAACTATAAACAAATATGAAAAAGGTGTATGTATATAATTCAATGCGATTAAGTTACATTTTTCTTTAAATGTCGTTTCAAGTGTAATCCAGCACCACGAAACCAGTCGCTCACAGCACTTTTAAATACCTCATTTCGAAGATCCTCAAAATTAGATTGCACTGATTCTAGAAAGAATTCAACCAATATAGAATTTCTAGAAAAAAATAAAAGCAAACGAGTTTACCTTTTATAGTAGAAAGCACGGCAGTGCCGTCTACCTTAAAATTATCCTTCTGTCCTTTGTAGGAACACGTTGTTGCGAATTCGATACCAAACACCTCGGCAATTATTTGAAAGATTGTGTCCCCCTCGCTGTTACAAACAAAATGGAAAGAAATGGCTTTGGTCACGTGAGGTCTATGCAGCAAATAGACTTATTTCGCGATGGTCACGTGAAAGAAGTAGGGTGCTCGTCACAAATAGCAAGTACAAATGTTTCAAGCTTGCATTAATTTTCGTAACTGATATATTATGCAGTCAGCACTCGGAAACGTTTCCATGTCACCTGCAAGACACTTTAAATGTAAAGTAATAACATCTCTGAACCTCTACAGATGCGAAGCCATGAATCGCATCATCGTTGCAAAAATTACACGTTATGAAACGTTTCGGAAACATTAGCACCTTACTGGGATTAGTATAAATACCTAACTGTAGTGGCTCAATAACCACAATGGATTTCCCAAATTTGAGACCATTAGAAGACAGGTTCGAATCCCAGAACGGATACTAAAGAAAACTAAAAATATCAGTGCATAAACTAATTAAACGTATACACACGACAACTGTGATATATAGACGATGCCTATAAGATAATAACTAAAGAGCGGAAGTTGTGGCATTTGCAATTTTTTGCAATTTCTGCAATTTTTGGTGTTATTGCAATTTTTCAGCAATTTTCAACAATAATGCAAATTTTCTTGCAATTTAATAAAAAAAATTAAATTACAAGTAAATTCTACATTTAAACGTATTTTATCTTTAAGCTTTTTCCTGTTTTTCTTAGTAACAACAATAACAAATAGCACAATTCTTGACTTCCATTGTCTTTATTTTTTTAAATAAATTAATAGACAGTATACAATACGTATCGATTGCTTGAATATCTGCAATCATCATCATATGAATACTACTGTTTCTTAATAATAAATCAATATATACTACGTTTTGATTGCAGATACTCTAGCAATCAAAACATAGTGTATATTAAATTATTTTTAAGAAATAAATAAAGACAATGGAAACCCAGTATTGTGCTAATTTGTTAGGTGCAACATTGTCTACCTCATTCAAACGAACCGTAATAATATCATAATCACCTTATCTTGAAGTTTTGTTATGTCTTTAAAGCGTGTTACCTAATCATAACTTACGAATGAGATATTATGTTACTTACCGACTTTTTTATTGTTTTTATTCTATAAAGTTTTTGATAGTTTTAGACGTTTTGCACTAATTAGTTCAAGTAAATACGCAAATTAAAACGTATAGCACTAATCGTGAAATTTATGTAGTGATGAGAAAATAATTGTTTGTAAGTTTTGTGAAAAACTTATGTATACGAGTACAGACACATACCGCAACTAATTGTATTTTAGTCTCTTTTATACTGCAATTTTTCTAGTTTTTAATGCAATTTTTGAAAATTTTATATGCAATTTTTGAAGATTTTTACTGCCACAACTTCCGCTCTTTAATAATAACTAATAAAAAACTAATTTGCAAAAAATTGCGTACTTTATTCTATCTTTATTAAATCTGTATTATAACGATATTTATTAGTATATATTTAGTAACTGTACAGTAAAGATTGTATACAGATACCTGTACTCTAGCGATACGTAAATACTATCGACCCGTTATCGATTAATACAGATTGCCTGTACAGAAGTACAGATAGGCGTAAAGCTACTGTATAGAATCTATTGATATACGGGTAGCTGTCCGGAAAATGGTTGGTGTTACCAATAGTAAAAAATTGAGCAAAAGCTGCTAAAAAATGGAAAGTAGAATTTGTTAGTACGCCATATGCAGATTTGCTTATTAAGATGATGTCTGGAATCGTTATAAAATTAATAAATCAAGTCAGTTTAGTTAATTAAAAAAAACAGTCCACAAAAAGCAGAAATAAATTAATACACACTTGATCTAACAGTTTTGATCATATCAAAGTTCTAAAGTAAATAATGAATAATATGTATTTTAATGTTTCGATTTAAAATAAAACTAACAAATATTTTATTTTCACATGCATATCTGTAATAATAAAAAATTATACATGGTTTAGCATACAATAAATTAGTTATAGATCTACAATAATACATTGTTTCTGCACTTAAAGTTTTAACATCTTAAAATGTTACAAATAAATACGCTAATAAATGATTTTGTATTAAAAATAGCTTAGCTGTTTATAAACACAATCATGAACATGAATCATATTTTTTCCAGAATCTAAACTATTAGCTGCCGACCTACATCTTTTCACAGTCGATGATACAATATTTTTATATATATAAAATTGAAGTTTATTTAGATTTTTAACATCGTTAGAGGTAAGTAATAAATTTTCAATTTTGTCGAATAAAACTTCGCCGCTATCAGACATTAATCCCTTTCGCTTCGAGTCGCACACCACAAACTTGTTAAAATCTTCATTATCATCAGGCGGTAATTCAATGGCATCGAGTTTCATAATACCAGCACGATCTAATTTCAACATGTTTATACAATATTCCTTGTCATTATCAACAAATTTATGATCTTCTACTGCCCACTTAAAATAAAATAGACATTAATAAGGTACAAAAATTATAAAGAAATAAAATAAGATCGTCGTTTAAAATGTAATCAAAGTTTTTAGGTAGAATAAACAAAAGGAATACTTACAGTATACACACATAAAACTGCTATTAAAAAAATTACCAGCTTCATTTTATTAATTTAATTATTGCTAAACAACTATTTCTTGAATGAGAAATTGATTCAACGTTGCAGCATATTTATTAAACATGTAGAAGCAAAAAAAGAACAGCAAATTAAAATCAAAACTTAGTGATTC
Source organism: Aquatica leii (assembly GCA_035610365.1). Lineage (NCBI taxonomy): Eukaryota > Metazoa > Arthropoda > Insecta > Coleoptera > Lampyridae > Aquatica > Aquatica leii. The sequence goes on from CM069432.1 coordinate 110,514,475, forward strand.
CCCTACGGAATTTCCTTTTAATGACGTCGTAGATATGTGTTTTGCGCAGCTAGTGCATTTCGGTAAGTGGCGTATGAACACGATCGCCGTAAAACAACAATCCAGTAGCGTCCTATCTAAAGTTTAACACATAAACGTACATGTATTTGGTAATCATATATTAATATTCCATATAAAAACGTGTTCCCGAGTAACAACATAATATGTACATAGATATCAAGCAGTTGTAGTGGATAATTTTAGTCAAAAAATTTAGAAATAAAAATTGCATAGATACTTCACTGCAATACAAATTTACATATAAAATTGTGTATGACGAATTAGCGGGTACGTCTGAAGAGTGTCAAGTGTGAGGAATCTGTATAAATATTGTTGAGTGACAAGAATTAGATGATTAAACAGCAAGTTCATTTCTACTTCTATTTAACTTATAAACAAATGCATCAATTAAAATAAACTTAATTATTAATTTAGTTCTAATCAATAGAAAAAATAACGTCATTTAATTTATTTAAAAAATTAAAAAGTAAAGCCATATAACATAAAATGTAACATCAACGTTCTATTTAACTATAGAAAAGATTAAAATGTCAATTTTTCTTAAGATGGATGTCTAGTAGACTTTCGATTGATTTCCACTTGATATTTTGTTAATAATAAATATTTTTATAAAATTGACAAAATAATATAAAAACGAATGTGACGTAGTTTTTCAACGTTTTATACAATGTCATTACTAAAAACCGTTTATTATTAATTATATTACAGATTTTCAAACTTTTATGTTGCTATGTATGTACATATGTACATACATAGCAACATAAAAGTTTGAAAATCTATATTCTAATAAAAGTTATCTATTTTAATATATTTTCATTTTACTTTCTTTTCTTACATTCAATGCTATTCGCTGTCAAAATATTTTGTTTCTACAATTAATAAAATCGACTACAACTAGAGAAATATGTAAAAATAATGCATGTCAAAAAAATGTAACTTACTGCATTTTACCTATTTACACTCCATTTTAACTTTTTAAAACACGGTTATAAACGCAGATACGTATTTTTATAATGTAAAACAAATTATTTAAACATTTTATACACGGATGTGTCATAAATTGACAATTATACACAAATATATATATATATCACAAACATCTTTTTATAGCCCAGTGACTTGTTTATTCTCACAGGTTATAATGAAACGTCAAGCAACGACATCATAGATGCCTAATAAACTAAATACTTGCAAAATCAAAAATGTGTTATTTTTAAGACTCTTAAGACGCATACTTTTTAAAAATTACTACAAAACTTGGTAATTCAAGTTGTCAGCTACACTTAACATTTAATTTCTTCTGATTTTAGTATCCCGAACAGTGATCAGTAATGAGAATTGCAGATTCTGTATATAAGCAACTTCTAACTAAACAAGCTCTTTGTTTACGATATGCTAGAGCTATCTCACATTTCTAAATTATACTAAATTAATAAACCTTGTTCATTAAATATGTTAGTTTTATCTGGAGCTTAGTATATAAAGGCTTCTACCTTTTCAATGGCCAAAACCTTAGACTTTTTGGGTTTGAATCCATTTGATTTTCTTTTTAAAAACCCGAATAAGCTTAAGTAACTGTTTATATCTATGTTGTGGTTGGTTTTGATAGTGGCTTTAAACATTGAATAATAAAACCACATTGAAGAGAGGTTTTTTTCTTTTGAGAAATACTAAAAATAAGCCAAAAGACCATATTCACAATAACAGTTTTCGGTAGAATCCTTTTGTATGTCGCACCATATAAGATATTCATTATATGTTATATGGCTTATACACTTCATTAGATTTTTTGGGAACTAAGCTACTTTTTGTTGCTTTTTCTCCAGCCTCATCAACCTTTCCACCTTTTAAAGACCGCTCAATAACTGGACACAAAATGAAACTAAGATTTTACACAATATGACTACCACTGTTTACATGCTACCATACTTACGTCTCAAAACTCCAATGTCATTAAGACAATATTCATCACTATATTTGTTTCAAAAATTCAATATAATTAAGAAATATGATTTAATTAAATTTTTTTTCCGTGCATAAAGTTGTGTATGTACTACGGGCGTAACTTATTTTTATGCTTTTGACGTATTCTTAAAAATTACGTTTTACGCCATAAAAGCCTTTTTACGCCCTAAATACATAAATAACTATTGTTTACAGTTGTACTTATTAAGTGTCAAATTTCTTAAAAAAACATTAAATGTTGGGGTTTAGTAATAAAAAATTAATAAATTATTACCTAAGTTGCATCTCGCTACAATTTTTCTACTTTACGTCACTCAGTATTGGCAAGTGTAATAAATTTGATGTAATGTTTATTTTAAATAAAGTTATGCTGTGGCTGGTCCAGTTTTGATCTAAGAAACCCACAACGCGTTTACTCCGTATTAGTAAAGATAGAATTGTTTTATTATGTCATAAACAATAAAGTAAAAAATGAAATGACTAGTCTATTTGAACATCAAAAACGTATATGTTAGTATATGTTTTAGTTTTGTGTGCAGCTAGCTGCAAATGTTTTTTTTTATCCATTTATTAATTTTGTATAAATTAATGTTAGCTTTTTAGTTTAGATCTTTAATCTTGTTTGCCTCAACTTATATTGCGAGATCGTCTGCAAATGTAATGGCGTCACTCTAACCGGTAATTTCAGTTTAAGAGCCGGGTCACACAACAGGTTCCAGAGAGTTGAGCCTAAGGTTGATTCCTGTGGGACCCCAGTTTCCATGTCTATATATTTGGTTCTGTCAAGATATAATCTTCTTTTCTTTAGATAATTTTTTAATACATTTACTAGGTATTTATAATTTTTTTTCAGCTAAGTGATAATATATGACTATAGCTCTGTATTAAAAGCATTCTTAATATTCAAAATCATTAACATTTTCCATTTACCGCTGCTATTATTAGTTTTTTCTTTCGCCCATTTTAGAGCATCTGTAGTAGATTTTTCCTTTCTAAAGTCGAACTAAAAACTACATGTACCGTTTCTTTCTTGTAGTTCTTTTTCGAGTCTTTCTTTTATAATCGATTCGTAAACTTTGCCTACGGTATTTAAAAGGCAAATTAAGCTATGTATATAATATAACGTGTTAAAATTAGCAGGCTTGAAATATAACGTAAAAATAAGATCGTGCATTATTTAACACGTTACACATGGGATGAGCTCTCGGGTAATAAACGTAAACTACTCACATATCAGCCAAATAAAAAAAGATTTGATAATCAGGCATTAACTAATAAGAAACAGTAGGTACCAGGTACCAATCAAAGCGGTAATGAACATTCTCCATATGTTAAATCCACATAAATGCAACTTAACTCATAAATAAGTAAACCACAAAACAATACGAAACTGCAAAAGTATCTTCCAATTGTTCACTTAAAATCGTATATAACCAATGAACTTTTTTACACCTCGTGTTAATTAAAAATCGGCAGTCACCTTGATTACAAACCAAATTGTACCCCAATACTTGTCTTACATTCTAATTCGTAATTCCCTAAAATAATTCACAGATATATTTATGAATTTAAACTGAAAAAGACAAAGCTTATTTAGTAACGTTTAATTACGTTTAGTGTTTTACGCAATAAATTCCAGTTCCGTATCTAAAATTTTCGTTCATTATACACATGTACTCTTAGTACGATTTAGCTGCATCATTAATAAACTATCGAATTGTTTTAAGGTTATTTTACACTTTTTTGACATTAATTGTACGTATTATAACAGTGGCGGCTGGTCCATAAGGGCTCTCGGGCGCGAGCCCCCTAGACGTTTATTAAACAAAAAAACTGTACAAATTATTATGAATTAAAATGTTTAAACATAATTATAGGATATAAATATAAATACCTTTTATTACTCTAAAACATTAATTTAATATAGTTTTCATTCAAAGCAACGTATGTTAAATAGGTAAAGGTAATTTCTTTATGTTGGGTCTACAATTATTTGAGCCCACAGCTGTATATGTTGTAAATGCCATATTACCCAACAACCTCGGGAATACGGCAACACCCACCTGAGTAATATGGCAACAGGGTCTACGAACACAATAAAATTGAAAATATTTTTTATTATCATCAATGTTACAAAAAAAGTTATATATAAAAGTAAAACGTAAGTAATGATTCTTAAAATAGTCATAAAAAACAAAAAATTGAAATTTATTGATTAAAGTCTTTGCAAAATGTTTCAGAACTTGTGCAAGTTTCGTGAACCCAGCGTAAACATTTTAAGCACTGTAACCAATCACATTTAGGGCCTTTCTTATCAAAAAAGTACTCATTACAATGTTTGCAGTGCTCACTTTCATCAACGATATCTTGATCATCGTCAGTTGAGTGTACACTCATTTCAACAGAGGAAGAACTGCTTGAAGATTCAATCCGCTGTCGGAGCTTTTGGTTTCTTCCTTTCTTCACAACAGCTTCTTGTGAATTTGTCTTGGTTTTAGTAGCTTGCGACTTCTTTTTAGCGGCATTTTGTGCATTTATTTAGCAGTAGCGCGTTTGGCAGCAATGACATCAGGGGACGTCAAAATTTCTGCATGTTGTTTGCGATTAGAAGCTCTCCCACTGGGACCAGAAATTGTGGGGATTCTTTGAATAGCGTAAAAGCTGGTAGAGGGAATAGCAGCAATACTTTAGAGATCGACAGGAGCAGTTGGCAATGCAGGATTGATGGTAATTTCTTGGTTCTTAGCAGTAGTTGGCAAAGCAGGAGCAGGAACAGTCGCCGGCAAAGTAAGTGAACCAGTAGCTGCAGCAGGGGTTACTGGAGTTACTGCAGTTACTGGAGTTGTCGATTCATTTTCATTATATCGGTAAGCATAATCCGGAATAACTGATTCGTCTAGTGGGTGAATACCACAAGCCTTGAAACCTGACACCTCGTTTTGTACTGTGGCAGCTTTGGACTAAGCAGTATTAATCGGTAAAGGGAACTGGTAGCAAGTGAGTTTTCTGCCTGCATTATTCCGTATCCACGAAGCACAAGCATCACGCCAATATGTCTTTAGTGGCTTAAAAAATACCGATCCAAGGGTTGCAGATAATGGGTACTGTGGCTTGGGAAACACATAAGAACCACATCATTACTTGCGGCGTAATCAAGTACATCTGGGTCTAAGACATGAGACGAATGACCATCAAGTATCAAAAGTACTTTCCCAGGATCTTTTCTAGGCACAAATACGTTTTGAAGCCACTTTAAAAAGATGGCTGAAGTAACATAGGCGCTCTGTTCGCCCATTATTACTTGGCCTCCTGGTGGTAACCCGTCTTCAAACTCTGGTTTTTTATTTTTCCCTTTAAAAATGCAACACGGTGGAAGGAAATGCCCTTCAGCATTTACACAGCTCAGCACCGTAATGGTTTCCCCCTTTTCAGCGCTGGTTACTGAGCATACGGCCTTCGCTACTTTATCTGGAGAATTGTTAAGCTCTACACCGGTTTCGTCAGTATTATATATTTTTCTGGGGCAGTTGTAAAACCCATGTTCATCGAAAACATTCTTTAAGAGGTCAAAGTAATTGTCAACTTCTTTCTTCTTCATGCCTTTCATCTGGGCAATTGATAGCCCTTGAGCCTTTCTGATTGTTATTTCTGAGTGTCTTTTTAAACATCCAATAATCCAGTCATAACCTGCCTGTTGTTTAACATGGTTGAAAGTGTTTGGTATGGCGTTTCTGATCACAAACTTATATGCCAAGATCTGAATGTCGCGCATCGTAGCTGGAAAGCTACATTTTTCTAATTGTTTAATATAAGCAACCAGTCTTTCTTCGTTTTCTTTGCCCAATGTACTTTTTTTACTCAGCTTTGGCGGCTCGATATCGTTGGCTTCCATTCGTCGCATTAAAGTACGTACTGGTACCTTGTATGTCCGGGATATTTCCCTAATAGATGCTTTCTTGTCTCTTATGTCCATAACTGCCGCCTGCAAGTTTTCCAGGCTCCATTGTGCCCGCAAATTTCTCTTGACATAATTTCGAGGCATTCTGTAACAATCGCAATCAAAAATTTTTATACATAATGCATCAAGACCCAAATCATCTCTAATATAAGAATGTCGGGAAATACCCCGCATTTATAGTGCATGCGGCATATTACCCAACAGAAATGTGGCGTATTACCCCAAACTATAAATATAAGAATAAATGCTACTACCTCAAATACAACAAAGTGTAATGGTGGCCGGGGCACACGCATTGACACGGGCTGAGATATACAATCCAACTTTATAACACCGATCACGCTACAAAAGTTAGGTTTTATATAAAATTCAGTTAAACACCGCCCTTGAGAAATTTCTAGGGTAATTATTTTAGCACTAACCTCAAAGTTTTTACCAAAACTTGATTTTTTTGTACAACACGGCGGAGCACTTGCGAACTACGATGACTTAATAGCCGACTGACAAACCGTTTCAGTTTACGGCGCTATCAAGTAGCAGTTGACGGATTTAAGATGCTTAACGTGTCAGTGCGGCGTATTACCCATGTTGCCATATTCCCCCGGTTTACCTTACGATAAATAAACGATGCCAAACAATAAATAGAGCGCCAGCGACTCTTTTGATAAGGACAAAAGTCACAAAGCCCAAAAAAAGTAACTTAAGCAAGAAAAGATAAATTTAGAATCAAAAATAGACTGAAATGAACAACAACACAAATAAAAATAAATTTAAACATAAAAAAAAACTAAACAATTAAACATATAAAATTCAAACTACAGTAAAAGGTTAATGTTCTCTAAAATAATGATTAACTATATTTAAATATTGAAATGGGCTATTAAGATCCTTTACAAATGCCACCGATCAAAAACTAAAACTAAACTTAATACTAATTAGGCATTATATAATTTCGCAGCTTAAACAACTTACAGATTAGTACTTCTGTACTATTCATTAATGAACATGCATTTATAAATTTTAAGAACTGAAACTATTGGTACGGCACTAAAGGTTATAGCGTACACAAGTAGTCGTGGATAACAACTAATGTTTAAGTTCGTAAATGCAATGCTTTGACAACCAACGCAACAAGTTCAACTCACAGCAAAATAACAAAAACAAATTTAAGGTTCGAAAAAAAGCACTAAATTAAATGGCACGTCTTAAGGAAAAATAAACTGAGGGATCGATGACACGGTTGTTAATAAAATAGGTAAATCCCTCAGATAATAAACTTAAGATACTCACACGTAAGCCAAGTAAAAAGGTTCAACAATCAGGCGTTAGCTAACAAACCGTTACTCAAAAAAGCCAAGACGCCATACAAACTTCATATTTTTTTCGGTCTGCATTAAAAATGTCACGATTTTACTTAGCCCCACATCAATCAAAAAGAATTATTGTTTTTTTTTCTCTAAAAACCTAGGTAACCAATCGACGCCATCTCAATCACAAAACCAAACCTCAAACCAGTGCTTAGATACTAAGTTCTAGTCTCATTTTAACAAAAATAAAAAATTAACAAACCAGATTCAAACTGAATTGCGTGAATGCACAATAAGAAAATAATCTAAACGCGGGAGTAGGAAGAAAACAAAAGTACGAGAGGCACGTAAAATTTGAATTCAAAATATAACGCCTAAATTATATAATTAGAAATAATGCATAATATATACACGTTACAATGTAGCAGAGCATTCTAACGTAACGTCGCGACCCCCACTACGAAATTTCATATGCAGTTTAACATGCGTAAGTGCTCTCGCGTTTGTAGCCCACGATGGTTTCAATTTAGTAATCATGAAGTTGCACGATCTATTGTAACTGAAACGGTATATTTGTCGTACGTAATTTTGAAAAATACAAAAAAGTACTAAACATATTTTTTTTAAAATGAATTTGTAAGGCTGTCGTTGAAAGTTGAAATAATATCTCTCAGAAAGCTATAAAAATACCGCATTACAGTTTTATCAAAAAGAAAACAACAAAATGAAGTTGATCATAACACAACCGTTGAATCATACTAGATGATTGTTAATCAACAATGAGTGTCAGAAAAAGTTGTCGTTTAGTAGCTTTATTAATATCAAATCTCAATTCACACAACACAAAAATCAGTAGTTTCCGATTGAAATTAGTAAATTAAAGAAAAAACGCAATTGTTATTGCTTTATTAGCAAAATGCAAATTTTTTCAACTATTCCGAAAAAAATTAAAAATTATGATTCTTTAATTACAACAAAACTATTTCAAAATCTGTAAAAATCGACACGTCTAAAGTCCTTGTATCAAACCCAAATCAAATTACTACAGACTAAGACTAAGAAAAGATTGAAATAAAATCTCTCGGAAAGCCAAGTCTAAATTGGGAATTAAATTAGGAAGATAAAACTGCAAAACATAATTTTTTACACGGAATTTTTCTAGTGCAGTTTAAGAATAAGTGAGCATTTAGATGTAGACTGCGATAGAACCGATAAAACTAACGAGGTTAGGATGTAAGTACAAACTTGAAACAATTAAATAAAAAAATTAAAAAAACATAAAGTTTCTGTAAGCCATATATATTGCTTAACGGAAGTTATTTGTTAATTCTAAAACATTTTGGTAGTTACCTGCATACTGCTTTAATGGTATTTGGAAACGTTCACGTTATCTACAAACGTTTAAAAAATGTAGCTCATCCTAAGCCCGACCACTGCATATTAACGTAAATAAATAGTAGAAGAGTGCTAATCTGTACTTTGATTAAGTTGCAAAATTTTATAATGCATATTAATTATTAAGTTTAGTTATTAGTTTTGATTAGTGGCGTATTTTACATGATCCTAAAAGCCATTTTAAATGTTTAGAGTTAGTTAATTAATATTTTAGAAGTCTTTGACCTTATAAATTTTTTTGATATTTAAATTTGATTTCTATTTGTATTTTTATATGGTATACATTTACGCTTTTGAGTAACGTTACAATGATGCAGGATCTTCTGTTGGTTTTCCCGACTTACAAATCAGAACTACTTTTGCTTCTATGCAGTATTCCGGGTAGTGTATCTGATTAGGTTATTTAGAGCATCAGAAATTTGTTTAGGATATTTGTCATAAATCCTTTTTATCCAGTTGGGCAGGATGCTTTTCCGGCCTGACAGTTTACCTCGTTTGTTTATTGCGTAGTCAAGTTCTTCCTTACTTATTAAATTAAATTTTATTTTTTTGATTATTTTTAATTTTACTTTTTGATGTTTAATTTTATTGGAAGATAGACTTTTTATTATTTCAAACTTTTTTCCATGTTTATTGTATAAGGAGTTTTGTTTGCTGCAAGTCTTTTCATCAGTTTCATAACTTTGTCTCCATATATCATTATATAATTTTTAACTTTTTTCTCGTTTTTAAAGATCGTTTTCTTTAATAGTTTATTTTCTTTAAGGTTGGCTTTTAGTTTTTCAATTTCTTCGATCGCTGTTATTACGATATTGTATTTTGGTCAGTAGTTTTCTTGATTTCGCTATTTCATAGGTTCATTAGTTGTAAAAATTTTCCCTTTGCTTTTTTTATACTTAGTAACTATATTCGTGGTTTCTTTTATGATATCTTGCATATGCGCGGTTCTTTCTAGTTTTACTTTATTCATTATTTCGTGTTTGGTTACTTTGGTTACACGTAATTTGCATTCCCTGCAGTGGTTGCAGGAATGTAATTCCAACATTAAAACTTTAAAAACGCATTTTTACTTAGTAAAAGATTTATATTTAGGGCCAATTTATTTATCTTTGAATAGTGATCATTCATAATTTTAATTAGCATATCTTCTAGTATCTGTTTTGAGGATCAATAACCAAATTACCTAAGGCAGAAACCGCCACTGATTTCTAGTTAGTTTCAAATAAAGATTAAAAAAGTAAGTACAATCACGGCCATACGCACATAAGCTGATCTGGTGTTATCTCTATAGTGTCTTTTTAAAATAAGAGTTATTCCTAAAAGAATAAGATTATTGTGTTAAGAAAATAAAAATCTTAATCTATATTAGGTAATTCTCAGTATTATTTAAACTTAAGAAAAATGTTCAAGATAATGTAAATCTTAATTTTTTTTTGTATCGCATCAATTTTTATTTGGGGAGAATAGTATTAAACAAGCGTAGTTTTAATTTAACTAAAATCTAAAAGCCTTATTTATTTAAAAAAAAACTATTACTTCAATAACGTTGTTTAGTTTCCGCATTAAGTACAACGCATCTGTAACCTTAATAGTTGTTATAAGTTTTTCGGATTCATTCTTTATTTAAATATTTTGCGCATATTGGTGTTGGTAATATTATAATATCATAGCGAATTTTTGTACAGTCTTGTAATTTTTTAGCAAAACTTAACTTCTACTGCAAAAACTTTTCTACGCAAAATATTGATTATCAAGGTTTCTTTAATAACATTTTTTGTTAGAACATTTGTTCCTCAGCTTCTTATTATGATCATAATATTTTATAACTCAATATCTCAAGCACGTTTGATTTCAGGTATGCAGTGTGCGATACATTATTTGTGAACAAATGTGAGACAACCTAAATAATCCTGTATACTTATTTTTTTTATTGTAATAAATTTTTATTATTATTTTGTTGTTTTCGTCAACATCAATTTACTTTTGTAATGATATAATTTTTTTTATACATAAAGCAACAAACATAAGTATGTACATTATTAAGTTTACAATTAAGATAACTTAAAAACATTTACATAGGATCATTAAATAATTTACACCAAAAATATTACAAAATATGCTTCAGTACTTTGAATATTTTTTTAATATGTATTTTTTAAATTAGTACTCAACAAAATCATTTTATTATAAAATTGTCGTTTGCTTTCAGCTGCAGTTACCAATTGTTTTGCTATAGGATAGAACCGTATTTTTGTATATTTTAAGTGTACAACTTTTATTAATATATTAAAATAATTGTCTACTGGGGACTGATTATAAATATGTTCTTGTAGATCAGTAAAAATATTACTTCTTTCAAAATGACTTAATACTGCACCAAATAGTTTTAAAGTTGGAAACTTTTTTAATATGTGTTGTCTTCCATTTTCAGTTAAAGTGCGTCGAATACATTTTTCACCAATTTTACAAATTTTAACGACATCTATAGCAGGAAACACTAAACCCCCTCTAATTTTAATAGATATTAAATTACCTGTTTCATTGTGAGGATTCTTTGTAAGTGCATTGGTACATTCAAGACAAGTAATCGAATTTAATAAGTCTATAACCACAAAACCTGCAATGAACTGCACTTCTTGTTCAGAAAATTCAGACAATCCCTGGGATGTTGGAAAATTTAAATGATATGTATTTTCTTGCATTACTATCGACTTTTCTTGTTCATCATCTTTGAATCGGTAATCAACAGTAGATAAATTTAATTGTGATGATGAAGAACAATGTAAAATTGAAATTTTTTCTAACGGAATGCTGTTACCATTTTCTAAAGACCGTAATACAGTATGCACTAATATTTTTCTGTATGCCGTCGTAAATTGTCTAATTGTCGGATTATTATTGAAACCAGCATGGGATCGAATTATTCCAAAAAGCATTTCCATTTTCCAGGCTTATTTTATATGTTAGTACATATAAAAGCAATTTATTGTTTATGCATACTTCTTGAAATAATTTGTTTAAACTATTGATGCAACCAGAAAACCTAGAAATCCTATTTTGCGAACTGATTTTATTAGGAATGCACCAGTTGAACTTCTTAAATTTAATGTGTAAGTAGTAGCATGATCTAAAAAACTAACTATTTGTTCACGATTTTCAAGGTTTTTTAAAAAACCATTGTTTGTCTTGAATTAAATATATCAAACAAATTGTTGAATAACACTAACAATTCGGCAGTAGGTTCACTTTAAAGTTTGTTAATTTTATCGTGTTTTCACAAAAATTTAAAGTTTTTGCCACTAAAACACTAAATACTTAAGAAGCCAAATTTTTTATTTCGCAATATTAATGAGTAATTAAATTTGATGAATCTAGTTTGCATCCTTATTTAATACCCATACCCATGTTCAAAGGAGCCCCATCAAATGTAATATAAACTTCACGCACACCTGCTTCGTTTGCAAATGTTAAACACTGCAAAACTAAATTGCATTTCTGTTCTGCACTAACTCCGTTGACCAAAAAACCAGGAAGCGTTGATTCCGACTAACATTAATACAAGTGCATCTTTAGCAACAGATCTGTCATCTCTTGTAAGACCAATACCTATATCAGCATAGCCATGCATTGTTTTCCCATCAAACTCTATATGTCGACGGATTGCCATTTTATCGATCATGAGGGTACATAATATTTTATAGTCTTTGGTTTACTTTATGACGTATGGCATCAAAAGACTCTAAGGTAAAGCCATAATTTTTATTAATGGATCTATAACATCGCACAATAGTTTTTGGATGTGAAAGTCATGAATTAAAAGTACTACGTATATAATTATATTCTCTTGGAGAATAATAATGAATTTGGTTTATTATTTGCTTTCCTTACTATACGTATCAACAACTCTTTATTTAAAACACTATGTTAGAAAAAACTGCTATTTCTTCTTCACGTAAAAAAATATTTTTTGTTAATTCATTGATGACATTTTTCATTGTCGCAATCTGTTTTTTGTGCCGTTTTGCTTATTGCAAACTTTTTGAATATTTCTCATCGGAAATGTTAATGTTTCTTTTTAAAAGCTCCAAAGACGATGAGCATGGACAATGTAAACGTTGTAGATAAATTAAAGTAAATTTATTGAAGTTTAATACACTACAAGTTGATGGTGTTACGTCACAACTTAATGGTTGTTGATTCATATGTTGGTCCACAGTTTCTTTTATGACAGTTGCTTGATTCACATTTTCAAGTTGTCGTTTTAAAGAAAGTCGTTTTAGTTTGGGTAACTAAAATAGTATATTGTTACGTATTTATTTATTAAAAACTAATTTATTTAAAACTACTAAAAATTATGTTTACTTATTCTAGAAATATGTACACTTTTAAATTAACCGAACTAATTAAATTTAAATATCTAAGGATAAAAACTGACAGAAATTTATATAAAACAATAATATGCTATCACTTACGCGACGATAAGATAAACCCACTAACTTGTTTGTTTACACTATAGATCACGTTCACTCGATTCGGTGTACACTGTTATTTACTTAAAACTTCGCACGTGCTAATCACTTATTTATCTTCACTTGAATAATCTTCTTAATACAGCATGCATTCGCTTTAGGGCAATAACTGACCTACGATTTCCATCTTCGGCATTTATAGACATCAGCGAATCTTTCTCGAGCGTTCCCTACTTTTCGCTATATCTTCTAGACAGCTTCTAGAAGGCTCTTGCATTTGTAAATAATTTCTCGAACGTTTCAATATGTAATTGGATTTCTTCAAGATACGTTGAATTAAAATTCAATTTATATAATTTTTTAATATTATTTGTATTAGTAATATTTTAATTAGTGTATTACTCACATGTTACAAATACTATAAAAATCCTAAAAAAATGTTGGTATAGCATTTTCCTTCAGTTGCACAAAATTAGAAAATCTATAAAAACATCTTTTCTCAAAATGTTCTGAACAGAGTCTACTGCTTTTGGTTGGAGACCAACTTTCTCTGCGTATTGCCTTTTCCCATAACTTCTTTCTTTCACTATTCTTTGGAAACCTAAATTTATGAAATCAATAAACATTTATTAGAACATAGGTAATAACTGAATAAATACTGGTTGTTTTAGTAAAACCAGATAATCGAACAATTTTAAACTTACTACTTACACATGAAAGGCTATGCTTTAACTTTCTTCAACTTTTAATTGTTTAGCACTTTTATTGCTGATACGATTAACACATCCAACCATCTTAATTAATTAATTAGTTCGCTATTAAACAATAAGTATTTGCACTATATTAAATAGCATCTATAAAACTATTCAGACGATGTTCTTGCATATAACTATTTTATTAAATTCACTAGCACTACGCGACTTAATAGTAGTTTTTGTGTTGCCAACATCGCAAACGACAATATTCGTTCGTTAGTGTAGTTACGTAATGAACGAAAAAAGCTCTAGGGTGGTAAAATGAAAACTAGGAATCCACATAAAATTAAGTGTTCAAAGTCAATTAATATATTAGAATGCGTATGCGACAAGTGGAAATGTAATTTTAAAAATCTTAAAATTCAGTTAAAATTGAAGAAAAACGATGTTAAAGTTAATGTCAAATGGGACAGATTTAGTAATAAATGTAGTACCAACATTATATTTCTGTTCATTTTTTTTTCAAAAAAAATGTGATTTTATAAAAGGCAACACAAAAAATAATGTACATTACTCTCGTCGAAAGAATCATAGCATAACTCACTCACATGCAACGCTCGGCCGTGCGGCCTCGCGTCGCATTAACGTTCGTTATGCTATTTCTTACTTTCGACTCTTGTTACGTTGACTACTATTACGTAACAAGAGTCGAAAGTAAGAAATAACATAACGAACGTTAATGCGACGCGATGCCACACAGCCGAGCATTGCATGTGAGTGAGTTATGCTGTGATTTCGATATGAAGTTTACATTACTTTGAGTTGCTATTTTATTAAAGTTCAGTTATACTTACTAATCGTCGCTTCATCTTATGATAAAACCGTACTCACTTATTTAAAACTGCAAAGAAAAAAATTACAATTTCAGTGTAGCCGTATTTTAACATTAAACAAAAATTAATTATAAGTCTTAGTTAAAGCTGTATTATCTCCAAGGTATTTAGACTTAAAACAAAATTTAAATAAAGATTTAAATTATACGTATTTTTAAAACAGTTGCATTCATTAGTTAGCACAAACGTTATATTTTTTCCTAAAAGTAAATACATATGTTTTGTAAGTACTTGCTTATATAATACTTAAAAGAATGTTAGCGAAAAGCAAAATTACACCTAAATTGCACTACTTAAGGAATTAAAAGCTAGTTGCTATTCTGTTATATTTTATTGTCTGGTTGTTGGATTATGGTTCGGTTGTGACAGGCATTAAAAAAAGATAAATATACAATTTGTAAGTACATCTGGAGTCGGTAAAGATAAAACTATTTTTTGCAACGTGACTTTTGGGTGGTTGTGAGGATTTACTTAAAAGTTGTTTACTGCAACCCTTTTTGATCCTAATTGTTACTGTTTTTTGAAATCATAATAATTCGCTATAAAATAGTAAAAAGTAGTACCCTGTTTGATAAATCTTCAAAATAATTTGATTTTTGTACCATAAATTAAACGTATTTAGTTGTTGAACATTATTTCGAGCGCATATCTTCTATAAAGAAAATTCCACTTCAGGTATATTCTGTTTATTTAGTATCATAGGCCATAAAATTCAATTGTCAGACAATGGTAGAGTTATACTTGTTTTAAAGAAATCAAATACAATGGTACATTTAAAAATCGTAGACATTGCAGGCACAGGATTATTTAGTTGTAATTTAAAGTACTATTCTTTGGTACTATATAGAATTTAAAATTTGGTTTTACTTTGAAGTACTTTTAAATTTAAACATTCCAATGAATTTTCAAGTATCGATTCAAAATATCGCATTTTGCGATAGACGATACTAAAGAAAACTATCGCGATATCTATATCGATACTTTTTTTTCAAATGTATCGCGATACGATATTCTATACTAATAAAGTATAGCGATACTCGTATCGCAATACTATTATTGCTATAGTTCCGACCACTGATTGCTACCATTGTTGTTGCATTTCAGTAACAAGTTTTGTGTACTTGTTCATTTACATTACATAAATCTCCTGAACATTGTTATTATTAGTTGAGATCGCCACGTCTACAACCAATGCTATTTTTTTGGTTCTATTCACCCATACAACTTTGACGCAGTCTAAATGTGAAAGACATCCTTATTTTACTATAATAAGTAATTAGTAACATTATGTTTAAAGTTTCCCAATACAGGTTTTTAAAATAAAAAATTAAAAAAATTTTTATTTTGAAATACAATGTTACTGGTTTACCTAATGCCATATAACTAGTATCATTATCTATAGGTACATATTTTATTTTAATTTTTGTATAAGGCCATTCAAACTTTAAATGTATTGTTACGTATTTATTTGTTAAAAACTAATTTATTTAAAACGACTAAAAATACGTTTACTTAATCTAGAAATATGTACACTTTTAAATTAACCGAACTAATTAAATCTAATAATATTTAATGAAAACACTTACACGAATTTATGTATAACCGTTGTATAACACTATCACTAACACGAGATAAGATAACGTCCTCGGATATCACACTGTAAGTCACGTTCACTGGATTCGGTGTACACTGTTATTTATTTAAAAACTTCGCACGTGCTAATCACTTATTTATCTTCACTTGAATAATCTTCTTAATACTGCATGTATTCACATTCCAGCAATAACTGACCTACGATCTGTCTCGTCGCTATATAAAGACATACGGAAATCCTTCTCGATCGTTCCTCACTTTTCGCTATAACTTCTAGAAAATAAATAACAGCTTTCTAGAAGGCTCTTGCATTTGCAAGTAATTTCTTGAACGTTTCAGTATAAAAAAATCAATTTTATTTCAACAAAATAAGTTAATTATAATGCAATAAATTAAAAATATTTTTCTAAATATAACTTAATATAATGTAATTGTTTATAAATACATCCATGAACATGAACCATGTTTTTTCCTGAATTTAAGTTAGCAGCTACTGATCGACATTTATTTACAGTCGATGATATAATACCTTTATAAATATAATAGTGAATTTTATTTAGTTCTTTAACATCTTTCGAGCTAAGTAATAGTTTTTCAATTTTATCAAATAAAACTTCGCCCACTTCCGACATTAATCCTTTTTGCTTCGAGTCACACGCTACAAAACTGTTAAAATCTTTATCATCACCTGAAGGTAAATCAAGAGCATCGAGCTTCATAATATTAGTTCCATCTAACTTTAACATATGTATGCAATCCTCTTTGTCGTTGTCAAAAATTTCTTGTTTTTCTATTGCTAACTGAAAACAAAACTTGTTATAAACATAGAACGTGCAAAAATTATGAATTGGTAAACAAAATGTGACCTAATTTATTGGGTAATACAATAAACATTGTTTAAAATACTCAAAGATAATAAAAATACTTACTGAGTAAGCGCATAAACCTGATACTAAAATAAGTATTATCTTCATTTTTTAAAAGCCAATGTTAAGTAACTATTACTAAAATGACAACTTGGATCAATAATATAGTATATTTATTAAGCGTCTAGAAAAAAACCCAGCGTATTAAAACTAAAATTTTGTAATTCCCCTCAAAAATGTACATTGTGTAATAATAAAATAAATAACAAGACATTTTCAATAGAATCTGTTCGTTATATAGTAAAATAATAAGAATTAAATCATTAATCAATGAGGGTTTTTCCCAACTACTTTCTACTGCTTTTTAAGTTAAAGCAAACAATTAAGTACATATTAAATAAATTACACATTTTTTATCGTGCTTTAAACGAAACAGAGATATGCAAAAATTGTAAACAGTATTTTTGCAACAATATGATTAATTTAATAAATAAAGATCTTTATCTAGTTTATGCACAAATTACACAATTAATTATAGATCCTTGCATTCTATTACTTAAAAAACAATTTTTTTCATAGGTTTAAACTTCACATAACTCTAAACTATTTTGTATAAAAATAAAATGATTTTAAAATGCTGCTATTCTTTGTGACAACTGTAGAGAAAAGTGGTCACCATTCATACGCGGGCCACATTCGTACAGTAACTATAACAGAAAAACTAAACGGCACACAAACACGTCTTTGTTTGTATGCATAGACATACCGGCCACCATGTTACTAGCGCAATTTGCGCCAGTCGCGCCTGCGCTACGCTGTGTGAAGTGACAAGACGTAACGTGTTTCCGCGCGCGGTGAGTAAATTTTTCACTGAAATTTAATTCGTTATACATTTCTTCAGTCAACGGTTATTGTAAGTAGAATTGTTATGCTTTTAACTAAATAGTGATTATGAATTAATGTTAACATTGTTTATTTTGAGCTTTAATTGTAATATTTCTCATACTAAATTAGAATTTATAAAAACATCTAATTTAATTTTGTGCAAGGAGTGAGGCACATTTTGTTTTACGCATACTATAATTAAGGCACTTTATTATTTATGTCGATCGTTTTCATAGTTTACTTTGCTTTTATTAATCGTAACGTTTTATTCTTGATTTTTTCTACTGAATAAGAGGAGATAAAAAATAATAAAATAATAGGAAGATTATGTTACCCTACAAAATTTTCTTTTTACAAAATATTATACTTCTAACACAATTTTTTTAAATAATTTTTAAGTTAATATTTTAATGAATATTTGATTGCAGAATCATGGTGCGGAAAAAAAGGGTTTGCGAACCCAAGAAGTAGATGAAGAGTCCATAAGTTAGGAATTGATGATATAATACAAGGACGGTTGTCTTATAGGAAAAACAGGTTGAAATACATCAAAACATCAACGTTGGAAGGTAGAGTCAAGAAATTTAAAGATGGCAATAACGACGATAGACCCTCGCAAACTTTTTATTCTAAATTCACGAGTCGCATTTAAATGACTACATTTTTAGTTGCAGCAAGATGCAATATGGGCTAACAACAGTACAAATTCGGAAACTTGCCTACAAATACGCGAAAGCATTGAATTTAAAATATCCAGCGAAATGGGAAAAAAAATCAAATGGCAGGCTTAGGGTGGAAAAATTGAAAAAAATAGAACAGGAAAGAAAAGTCAGAGTTAAAGCAATAAAACGTAGTTTCCTGGAACTTAATTCAAAACAAAAAAAAAAGAAAACTAAGAAAATCAAAAACGATGAAGATTCAGAAGAATCTGAAGGATGGCAAACAAGCTTGAGGGAAAGCTCAACGTCTCCGGTGGATTTAAAAATCGATGAAGATGCTGATGACTGTAATACCAATACAAGTTTTGATGTGACACCAAAGAAAATCAAAGATAATTGCACATGCCTTTTTATTAAATTCTCTAGGTGTTCTTAGCGTGATCTTTCGGCGTAAAAAAAGTAAAACTAATTTTATAAGCGACTTGTCAATTGCCAAAGACAAAGAAATATTAAATTTGCTATCTCCGTTTACAACAAAAAAACAAACAAAAAACCTTTCTCAACCTCAACCTTTCATTCTCAATTTTTTTGCGTTAGACAGCAACGCCACGGGAGGGGTCTGGAAGGGTCCGGACACCCCCCCCCCCCCAAATAAAATGGATTAACACTAGATAAAATTGACTTTTAGGTGGAAACATTCCAAACATGTTAATCTTTTCAGTATTTTCACCACGCAGCATGTCAACAACGAATTCCCACCCAACTCGCCGTCCCTGTCGCTTGTGCCTATTATCTATCTGTCTTCGCGTGCCGTTATTCGTCTTTTTGTGCTCGACGAGTGAAGACCTGTGTCTCTGTGCAGAGCAATCTATGTGATACAATATAGAAAA
This sequence comes from Aquatica leii, assembly GCA_035610365.1. NCBI lineage: Eukaryota > Metazoa > Arthropoda > Insecta > Coleoptera > Lampyridae > Aquatica > Aquatica leii. The sequence goes on from CM069432.1 coordinate 110,534,110, forward strand.
CAACGGTTTTTCATTCATGGTGAGTATAAATTACCTTTTAATCGTCAAAACTTATTTTTTGTCATTGGAAAATTAAAAAGAAATCGACACAAGTCTTCTAGTATGTAATATATTATTATAGTACTATTTTTTTTAGATCATTGATCATCAAGATGTCTAAACGTACTACATTGCAAGCGTCTCTGTTTATCTATTTTACAAAGGCTCAAAAGACGAACACTGCAAGTGACTCATCTACATCTGCTAGACCTATTGTCTCTGAGGCAAGCACATCCTCTTCTTTTTCTACGTGTACTGAGATCAGGGAAGTAAGACCTGAAGAAAGCTACTTACTAATTCATCACTTTGATTTGGGAAACTATGTAGGTAACCAATTAGATGATGACTTAAAATTTAAGTTGCTGAGTACTCCGTGGACGCCAGAGAAAGATTTCAAATTTCCAGTAAACGTAAGTGGGAAGAAAAACCTTCGATTTCAAAGGCAGTGGCTTGATAGGTACCCGTGGCTCGTTTATACGAAAAATGACGGCGCACTGTGCAAATATTGTGTAATTTTTTCACATCACACCGTAGGAAAAGGAAATCTCTTGTGACAGATCCGAATAAGAAATAGAAACACGCAATCGAAGACTTCGATCCCATCAATCGAAACAATACCAAGTTTTGTGAGCGTCAAGAACTGGTTTTGAGAGGAACAAACGATTCTGGCTTTGTTTCTGTGACTGATGAGGAGCCAGCCACAAATGTCGGCAATTTCAGAGCCATCTTAAGAATGAGGATGAAATGTGGTGATACAAAATTGCTCAAACAGTGCGAAAACATTGCTCTGAACGCGACATATATGAGCGCTAAGGTCCAAAATGATCTGATATCAATTAGCGGGGAAATAATTCAAAAGGAAATTGTAAAATGTTTAAATGAAGCGAAGGTGTTCTCCTTTTTAGTAGACGAAACTTCTGATATTTCGAGACCCGAACAACTTTCACTATGTGTTATATACACAAAAAAGGTCGAAACTTGTTATGTGGTGAAAGAAGATTTTCTCGGATTTGTAAAGGTCGATAATACAACTGCACAACCATTGGCTGACACGATCATAGCTTTCCTGAAAAACCCTGACATTGACTGCAACAATATGGTGGGATAGCGGTACGATGGTGCAGCTGTGATGAAAGGTGCTTTTAATGGCGTTCAACCAATAATACGGAAATCATTTCCTAGAGCTCTGTTTGTCCATTGCAGCTCTCATTCTTTAAACGTGGCCTTTTGTCATTCATGTAATGTACCTTCTATAAGAAATTGTATAAGAACTGTGAAAGCAATCGACAATTTTTTGAGAGCATCTCCAAAGCGAACAAGCTTCCTTCAGGCACGCATTAGGGCCAACTTTCCTGATGCAACATGGCAGAAATTAACACCAATGTGTGAAACGAGGTGGGTGGAAAATCACAACGGCTTGTTAAAATTTAAACAAATTTTTAAATCTATTATAGAGACTTTAGAACAATTCAGCACAAACCTGGATATGGAGACCTTAACCAAAGCTTCTTCTTTTCTGAGATCTGCTCTTGCCAGCGAATTCGTGGTATCACTCTGTTTTTTATCGAAGGTATTTGCAGCAACATTAACAGTATGCAAAGTTCTACAGTCACCTCTGTGTGACTTAATAACAGCAGTCGACCATATTGAGAACGTAATATCGCACTTTCAAGATATTCGATCCAATATTTAAAAAAAAATTTCAAATTCATTTACAGAAGCAAAGGATTTATTGGCCGATGTCAATGAAGAGATCAAGCTTCCACGGTTGACATCAGTACAAAAGCATCGCGCTAGTTCCAAGTGCTAGTAACCCCGAACAGTATTACCGCATAACTGTTGCAATACCCCTATTAGAAGACTTAACTTCCCAGCTCAAAATAAGATTTACCGACCACAAGAAAGTGATTGCTGCTATGTACACTCTTATACCAACAGTTGTTGGCCCTAATGGCAATTTACATAGATGTCATCATCCCAACTGATGATGTTATAACCGAATTTGCTCATAAAAAGTCTAGAAGGCTTGATTTTGTATTGTGAATTCACTGAACTGGAAATTTGAGGTTTTTAGTTTTAAGAACGAATATGTTAGTACAGTTTTTTCAGTGGCGGGCTTTTCCCGTGCCAATGTAATGGTAATTAATTAATTTTGAATTAGCAGATCTGTTTTATTGAGACCCCCTCCGAAACAAAAATCTGGGCACGGCGCTGTTAGACAGTATCACAATTCATCGCATCTCTCGTACAATAATTAAATAAAATACTTACAAACGCATATTCAAATAAATTTAACTAATTTTTGACCTTTTTATATGGCGCCTAATCCTCAAATTGAAGATCACGTATAGCAATTTGTTAGGTCTTGACTGGACGCAGGTTGGTAACCACGTAACAATTTGTCACTAACTAATAACTTTATAGAAAACGTACACTCAAAAAAAAATAATAATAATAATAATAATTTTTATTATAAAACTTTATAAATAAATTATTTCATTTACGCATTTTAAAATTTGAACATAAATTATAAGTTTAGTAGAATATGTGTGTTTCGGTCGAGTTGCTTTTGTTGACCACCGCGGTTTTTTTGCGGCTAAGGGTAGCTTTGTCAGTGTCGTAATATTACACACGCCACAGTTTGTATTGAAATGATTTGCTTAATAACTTAAAATAACCAATAAACTATTACTTTAAAACGGTGCAAGATAGAGGAAAGTTGCACATAAACATTTTTATAGAAGACAAAATTTACTATAAAAATGTCGGCAGAAGGGTACAATTACCTTGAATAATTTAGAAGATACAAGTGTGCAAAGTTACACGAAAATGTCTTACATTACATTAAAATTCTGTAACTCTTAAACTATCAAATATAATTATACACTCTCGCGGACTTTTTTGTAGTAAAGTTTGTGCTCAATAAATTGTTTATGTGCAATATTCATGGATATTGTACAGTTCTTGCAGCGTACAAGACGGAAGCTCGCGCGGATCAAATTCTGCAAGTACTATAATTATTTTTTATCACTGCTGAGTGAAATTAAGGCTTATTATATTTTTAAAACATAAAACGAATCATAAGGAATATCTTGTTTAATAATAACAAACACTGCATCCAAAAAATACATAAAATAAAGTGAAATTGGGCACCACCTTCCAGCTTTGTGACATCCAAGCGTTTCATCGTTTCGTTACATAAACCTTCAAATCAAACATCATATAAGTGTTTTCAACACTAAAACAATAGTTATAATTGCCTTTTCAATTGAAGTATTCTTTACATCGAGAGAATTTCCATGTCTTGACATATAAAAATCAATACATTGCGCGTTAGTGCAACTTACAATTTAAATTATATCGGTAACAAAAATTTAAATTATGAATGGTTGTACTTGGTTTTTTGCTGTAATGTAATCTATAAAGATATTTCCACAAAGTCAACTGCACTGTAACCACCGTTCTAATTTGTACCACTAGAGAGAGGTAGGTAAGTTCAGTAATTTACCAAAAAGTGTTGAAATTACAAAATTGAACGAAAAAGTGAAAATAAAAGCAGTTAGTGTACAGCTGTACATACAAGCAATGATAATAATAAAAATAATAAACTGATTTTAACCCGTAAATGTCAATTTATCGAGTACTTATTTTATTAATAGAAGTAAAAAAGGAAAAGGAAGAATGAGGTAAAATGCATGACGCAAGTTATAAATTCGCGCAGACTGTTGCTGTATGTTTGGTTCTAGAGATTCTGATACAACCAATTTAGATGTTATTTCCTCTAGTTTATATTCTATGGTAAAACCCAAAAAACTCAAATAAGAAGAAAAATCTATTCTTTCTGATTGGAGCAGGTATATGTATTCGTTTTTTTTTTATGTTTTTTGTGTTAAACTGTTGCATCTTTAGTACATTTGAAAAGAAGTAATAAATAAGGGTTCAATAAAAAATAAAAATTCTCAAACACCAAGTGTGATGAGGTAATAAATATTTTCGTAATCATTTCAACTCCTTTATAATTAAATAATCAATCAATTAACAACAGCTTAAATATACTATACGTGCTTTAACATTAAAAACCCAAACTTTATCATTCACAATGCTCATGTGTTCGCTGATTACCTTATTTACATTAGAAAATTTTAATTAATAAATTTTGTTTTTGCTAATAAAACATTGCCAAAAACGGTATGGAAGCTTCAACTCTAACCGTTTGAAACACGTATAACTTTTATGATTATAAGATCTAAGCCAAAAGTCTAATCATAACCAAAATAACCGCGAAAGCTTAAGATTTTAAAGTATAACTATTAGTGCTAAACAATCGTATATTTTATCATTGAAGGACAAAGCTTTGATGTTTGGATATCATATACTTATTCACCGACAACAGTCGGTAAACATTTGCGTATTGGAAGTATTTGCCAATTTTCAAACATTTGTATTTAGTGTTTGTTAAATGCCAAACGTGTAGCAACGTCTTAAAAAGGACTTGTTGCAAATAATTCCGCAATATTACATTTAACAGAACCGACATGCACGATTTTTTTCTATTTGGTCAATATTTTATAGTAAAACAAAATCTCACTTATATACACAAAATATAACCGTAGATCCGCATTGTTCTGTCAGCACTACAATTAGATATAATAAATGTATAGATGTGCACTGAACACTGACAACGCGTATAGATTTAACTCTGATAACTCAATTTTAATGAGTGTTCCAATAAATTAATCGTATTCTTATTGTACGAAACTAAACATATAACTTCTTTCATATAAAATATCTAAATTGATAAGAAATCAAATAAATGCTAATATCTAATTAAATAGATACGCATTACTATAATCATTAAAACAGTGTAACATATAATAGTTTAATGTTTAGATCTCGTAAACAATCAGTCTACCAAAAACGGTTATAAGTAATTTTATAAAAACTAACTATGAAAGTTTGATAAAATAGTTGCTAATGTTGTTAATATGAAAAAGTATAGCGGTTTTTAAATCATTATTAGAAAATTCTGGTGGTCATGTTTAGTATCTCTAAAACTGCCAGTGCACAAAAATTGTCGCACAAATAATATTAAAAGAACGATTTCAGTAAACTGTTTAATGTAATTACCTACTAATAACATTAATTAAAAAAAAAAACGTTTTTATAAATTAATCGCAAGTTAAGATAAAATCGGTGAAAGATATTATCTGGTATACTTACAATACACGTTTAAGTAAAATATCGTAGATGATACAGGTGTATTAAATACACCATACACTAAAATTTACCAGATTATAGTTGAATATTCGTTTAATCAACGACAACATTGAAAACGAAACGCAGCAAACTCTACGGTTAGCTCGACCTGACACTGGATAACGCGTTAAAGTTTGAAGCAACAAAGCAGGCATGCACCGAGACGATCATAAACTGTCCTGCAGAAGTACCCGCGCAAACACTAGAAAGCATCGAAAAGATAGAGCGACAATTACTTCGGGAAAGAGCAGTGACAAGTTTAAACTGCAATAAAATAGGCCACGTACGACGACACTATACTAAACCTCAAAAGAAAACAAGAAGAGTGCTCAAAAGTTAATCGCATCTAGTCCGGCACAGGAGATTACCATTCAATGATATTGCCTATAGCGCAATTGCACAGTATTTATTTCGATGGCAACATCAATAAAAGAAGTGTTGAGCTACTGGTTGACACGGGAGCGACGAAAACCATCATTTGTGCTGACATATTACAGAAAAATAAAAAGACATCACCAGTAACAGTAGGACGACGACAGGTAAAGAAATACCTACTCACGACAAGTACAAGTGACTATTGGTTTGGAAAATAAAGTGCTCGACCATCAAGTACTAGTAGCTGACATCAAGGATAATAAACGATATAAAGAAATATGGGTTTCATTTGGACAAGAAGAACGATGTCCTGAACATCGACAGTGAGGAAATTCGTCAGAGAAGGCAGCCGTGTGAGTTTTATCGTTGATTGAAAATGCGAACTCGAGTAAAAATGCACTGGTGTATGAAGGGTTGCGTTCTTATTTACTTTGAATACTCTGTATAAGCAATTTCATTCGTAAAAGTGGTCATACAACTAAAACAGTTCATCAACAACCGCAAGTTGCATGACGTATGGTGGCGTTCAAAACTTCAAAAGTGCGGCGTTGTAACATTTATACGTATAGCCATTGAATGCGTTTAAAAAGTTTTTAACAAATTAAATTAATAGAATACGCGTGTCAAAAAATTTTTTAAACTAATGATTTTTTTTTTATAAAATGTAAATGCTAGAAGTAATTAGAGAAATTACTTGTGTATGTATATAATAGTAGTCAAGACGATCATTTTAAATGATCTCGATTTCCGACCTACAAAAAACCGTTCGCAATCATTGATTGCGTATACAATGATAACAATAGCAAATTTGAATTATCACAGGACTCAGACAAAATTGAACCAAAAGAAAATATATGACGATTTTTTTTTGTATAACACAATGGAAATTTACTATTTTACCTGAAATATTACAACTACAACTACAATTAAAAACCAATAATTTTATTACATAATTTCTTTTAGAACTAGAATAAATAACTTGTAATTTTAAATTTAACAAATTCAAGTTTCCATAAGAAACACACGGCAAAATCCTTCCCGCCAAATCGTTATACATAACAGCGAGAGATAGCTCTGCAAATGAAAAGGTCAATTGTATTTTACAATTTTTTTGAAAAAAATTATTACAACATCGAATTTGTATGTAATTTTACAGAAACATTATCAGAAATTGGGAGTTAGAAAAGCACGCATGAATAATTATTAAATCTTACGATCGGCCATGATTTAAATAATGTCACTTTTTCAAATTTCGATTTAATAAAAAAATACTTTCACCAAAAAGTGTATGATATGTTTATTTGTATTTGTTATTGTATGCATTTTCCAATTTTTCATGGTATATCTAAATTATACCTGGTGGGAAAATACATTCTGCATAGTTGTACCTCACGATGTAGATAAAATTCTAACTTTTCGGTGTGGTTTAATCGTTTTTTTTTTTCCAATTTATTAGAATTAGCACTAAAAGTGAACTTTAAGGAACGGTAAATTTAACTTTAATTAATTGTCCAATAAGCATTATTTTATTAACTTTACAGTCATTCAACCACTCACGATTTTTTTGTCTAATTTGTTTATTATCATTTGTTTAATTTTATAATTATATTATGCACATCAAATAATTCGTTAAACCATATCAACATATTATGAACGATATTTGAAAACTTAAGCGATGGTCGATATAAATATTTTATACCCTCACCGTAATTTATACTTAAAATAAATAACTCACGGTCGTTCAGATCACTCGTGTTATCAATCGTTAGATAAGTTTTAGAATCTTCGCATTTTACCTTTTTAAACAGGTATCGACACAAATATCCAGCAACGTATGTTGCAGAACAAGCTTCTAAACCATTATTTTCAGGGTTTATTATTTGGAGATGTTCGTCCTCCTGTTCTACATAATCTTCATTTTAAACATTGTGTGTTTCTATTTGTTGAATATATATTGGATCTTTGAGGATACTGTTTGATTCTTTTTGATCATCGGTGTCAAGTAATTGTTCATCGTTGTCCATTTTGCAATTCGCTTCTTCGATTGGCACTTGCAGTCGAATATAGATATTATGTTACAGAGCAAGTCGAAATTTTCTTACTGAGTTGCGCGTTGTAACCACCTCGAGATCGTATCATCGAAAAAGAATTTTCTATTGGATCCTAATTAATTCTAGACGTCAAAAGATACTTGATGCCTTCTTGTTGTAATTCTTCCCAGAGCATTAACGTTGCATTAATAGACCACTGAAACCCTTCAAGGCAATAAATATTTTTTCTTTCTTTTCCACTTTCAAAAAAAGTTATTATTTTAAAATCTTCCATAGATTCTTTTAACGTTTTGTATGATAGTTGTTTAAAAATAGAAAGTCCACGTTTGTAGGGATTTGGGTCGTTTAGAGTCTAGCTGTTCATCGCGTCAAAAGTATTTCGATTCGAAAAAAGAACGCCGTATTTAACGCTGTATTACATTTCAACTGTCCCGTGTGAAATGCAGTCTCGATAGCTCAAGACACTGTATTGCTAAAAGTCTGCGGAGCGTAGTTAACTCTAATTTTCTGAAACGTTGATGGATTTATATGTCTTTCAGTGATTTTTACCATTGACCTCGCGATACTGCTGGGTTGATCAATATAATAAGTTTTTACAAAATCGCACCAATCGATCTTTTTTGTATTGACGATGGTTTCTAATTTTAGATTTATCAAGTTGATCCTTAAGCTTTTAATAAAATGAGGGCGAACGAACACTGCATATAATGAATGATTATCCACAATAAACGTAGGACACTTTTTTGTAGCATCTAAATAGGACAAAGCTGTTCTATTATTAGACCCCTGATCACAAACTAAAATTCTTGGTGTTAGTCCTATTTGTAGCAATTTTCTTATTACTTCTTTTGTAATTGTGCTAAAATGTCCCCTTTTACTGAGGCATAACTTACAAAGCAACAAAAGGGCATTTTCCAACTATAAAATAAACCTCGTAAATAAAACAGAAATGCTTGGTTAGCTAAACGTGGTGTACGTCCCAAAACACGCAAATCATCCTAACCTTCTAAACAATCACGGTATTTGTTATAATGTAAAGCCTTTTTTAGCACGATTTCGTCGCACATTACTACGCACTGCTTTTTCATGGTCTCCATGCTATTAGTTTTTTTCCATTTTTTTTATAAGACAGTTATTGACTCCCGATGTTAAATTAACAATTTGTAACCACGACTTTATTGTAGAAACACTTGGTAAAACAAACCCCAAATTTTTAATCATACATTTATAAGCTGCTGGCGACTTATAAAGATAACGCTAACTGTTTTTCTGTCTTCTTCCAAGGAGCTCTTTTTTGATGATAACATTGCATGTTAACAAACACTTTCAAGCTTATTTATTTATGTTTAAGAATGCTAGAAATGCTATTGTTAGCTTGTAGTTTCTTACATTTTTGTTGAAGTCGAAATTTTGCGCACTTTTGTTTATTAAGTTTTCTTCGCAATTCAATCACTTTTACAGATAATTTTGTTTTTTTACGTGAAGTAGTTATTGTCGCACTTACATTACTTCTTGAATTTGAAAATGTTTTTAAAAAAGGAAAATTACTGACCTTATCACTGTTTGCACTTATTGCATTTGCAATAGTAATAAATTTTGTTTGGCATTTTGAAGATTCATTATAATAATTAGTCCTCGTAGAATACGTTCGTACAGCAGATTTAGTAACTTCTAAAACCTCGGGCGATGATTCACTACAGTGTTGCAATAAACTAGGCCTTGCTGATACAGACTCGCCTACAATCAAAATTACGTGACTTTATAATACAAGTTATTGATTTATTAATAATGAAAATCTTATCATCAACACATATTGTATAAAAGAATGTTGAAAAATAAAAAAGAAATAATGCATACCGTTTGAAGTATATAATAACGACCGAAACTATACCCACCTGTAATGTACTTAACAGGAACTGCGTTAAAATTAAGCTTTTTTTAACAACGAAAACATCTAGAAAACTGCTAGCATCAAAATGTTTTTTGCAGATTATTTTGCTTTTTAGTAAATCCAAATCGTTTATTGTCATTAAAGTAACATTTCCACAATTCCGCAGCCAATTCTTACACTTCAGTTTGTCGTTTATAGGAAATCTAGAAAAACTTAGAGATGGACAACTTTTCCTAGAATTAAACGCAACGATGGCATGCTACAGTGTCACTCATTTTTAAACTATAACTACAAATTTTATCAAGTTTACAAACAAAAGTTAAAACCAAATGAAACTAATAATATTCGTAATTGAAAATCAAAGTCCGATGTCAAGCCGAAAGTCGTTAGTAAAGAACTCAAAATACTAATGTACCTATTTCATAAAAACACCAACTTTATCTTTGTGTTTATTTTTAAATTCTTAGGAAAATAAGTGTAAGTAAAACCGGTGTTATTACTATTGCTTAAACTGCCGGGGGTTTCATAAATGCAATAAACAACATCCGTGAAGCTTTTTCAAAAAGTACCGCTCATGGATTATTCACAACAGTGCAGTGGTCTATTACACTGTACAAACGAAGCTAAAATAGCTTGTCTATCAAAATTTGTAAAAAATGTAGTTTTAAATGTTTTTATTTAACCATATTTTGTTGGTATTTAAATAACCGTTTGTTTACCAAATAAATACAATTTTTAAATAAGAAATGCCTTCAAATAACTTACTATTTTAAAATGAAATTCATTTGTTTAATTAAGCATTTAACTTTTTTTAATTAGCATTCAACCTTGATTGACAAATTTGTCAATCAAAAAATCGCTTGGTCCTAGTAAAACAATAATGTGCTTGCGGTTACTTTACAACATACTATGACTAGGGTGTATCGTGTACGTAATAAAGTCTGTACCTATACCACTAGTAGTGGAAAATATTAATTTTTTATAGTATAACCGGCTTAAGCGTTTACTTGAAAATCTCTAATTTTATTTATAATTTTTTTGTTAGATTACTCTATCAGCAATAATTAGCAATTTTATACTTGTTCATAATGCAATTTATGTTGACTTTAAGCGCTCTTTTGCGTAACAACAAAAGTAGTTAAATTTATTTTTAACTGATTGAGAATAAAATATAACACGTAAATCTTCTCTGTAACGCACAATCGCTCACAATACAAAGGAATTTTGCATATGTTTCCATAATATGCGCTTCACCCGAGACACATATTTATTATTTTGATAACATGACAACCTTGCTTAACTGCTAATTATAGCAGGCATTCAGTTTACAGTTTTCGTAAGATCTTGTTAGGAATTACTTTGCAGTGTCCTGTTTAGTAAAGCAGTAAACCTGGCCACGATGCTGGCGACACCTAGTGCCCAGCACAATTGGTTGACTATCTTCCTAACATTTGTCAATCAACGGTGTTATTGAGTGAAGACGTGACTGCCTGGAAAGACTGAAAAAGTGTTGCTGGCACGCCTAGAAGGAAATCTCCAAAAAGGCTACATTTGCGCAGTTGCCATTCGTACAAGTGAAAACCACGAGGCCAGTAAGAATTTTGAATGTCAACTCAGATCCAGTGACGTTGAAAAAGAAGACCGTGGTAGCACAATGAAAGACAGTATCTCAAATTGTGAGATGCGTGAATGCTAGTAAAGATACGTCGCCAAATAAGTGCCCACAACATCTATTGGACATTTTTATCTCTTAATGCCGAAAGTGTTGATACAGCACTAACAAAATGTGTTTGCACTGGATAGTAGTTCCAAAGAATGATCCAACGTGGTAAAGCAGAAAATTAATACCAGAGCCGATCAGTCGATACGACAACATCCACGTCAATTTCATTTGACGAAAAAGAAAAGATATGAAAAGAGAAAGTGTGATTGAATTTTCAAATAGCCCATGGACGGCCGCCGTGGTACTCGTAAAGAAGATAAATAAATTTTCATAACGTAATACCTTGTATATTGAATTAAAATTAGATTCCGGTTTTGGCGCCCTCTGTCAATCTTTTTGGTTACTGACATGTTGCGGAATTTTTCAAGCTGTCAACTACCTAAGATGGCCTGTGTCGTTTGAATTAGTCTAAATCCAAAGATTTAATGGTATATCAACTTTGATGGAAATGAAATTATAAAATAATTACGTATTTAACATAATTTATTCGTCACAGGGTAAGATATTTACATCCGTTTTGTTAGGATTCTTTTGTAATTTCTTTCTTACTTTGTTCGCCAGTCCGCCACGCTTTGGCCACATGTTCCGATTTAATTAATTAAGTACAAGGAGAAATGAACATCGATAAATAATTGAAGGCCTCTTATCCACACCGAAAAGGAATGTTACTTCTTCGACATCAGTCGATTGCGATACTCACCTCTTAATAATTAGGAGAAACAGCATTCGATATACCGGGTTATTATATCTAATTTCTTTAATTAATAATTTTGTAGACTTTGACTTTCGTGGGTCATTGCGTTGACACGACTTACATTCATACTATTTCAGGCTACTCAACGAGGAAAACGTTTTCTTCGGGAAAGTGCTGGATTGTGGGTAAGTTCTCTTTTTAATTATTATGTCGCTGTCAAAGAAGGTCACTCACAAAATTTAACTTATTTGATATACGCAATTGCAATAGTTTTAATACCATTTAGGTATTGTCAATATCGAATTCTGTGATATTGCATGCTGTAAAGCTTTGTTAGTTAATAGGAAATTTTATTGTGGGTTGCTGACTCTTCCTTCATTTAGAATGTATCATAAAAATTTCTGAATCATCGTTACTAATCCTCTACGTTACTGAATTATAGTTATTAAAACTCGACGTTACTGAATTATACTTGTTACTACTCTACATTATTGAATGATGTTTATAAATATTCTACGTTACCAGTTTATACTTGTTAATACTCTACATTGTTGAATTATCCCTATTAATATTCTACGTTGCTGAATTATAGTTGTAAATACTTCACATCATTAAATTAAAGTTATTATACCTGTTTTATCTTTTCTTTATGGTAACCCATCTTTCTTTGTGGTTAGTTACATAAACACCAATGCAACACGGATTACGAACCTGGAATTCGTTACAGGTTTGAACCTTCTGTCCTGATCGAGATAGAAGCTTTACTTATAAAAGATCTGGCGCCCTTTAACTCTTATTTAGTTGAACCTCCCCTATCTCCGACTGTATGAGTTGGCCGTGCAAGGTTCGTAAGACCTATAAGCTTGTAACACACTTTAGACACTTTGTCAGGATCCTAGTGCTTTTCCACTTTGAATTTATAGAGTGGTTACTGGCAGGTAGAATTAAAACCAAGGACCGTGAAAAAACAACTTTTACAATTCGAACTGGTTTGTGACACTTTATTGTTATGTCTTTTGATCTGTGCAACGCTCTTGCGACGTTCGAGCGTGTTTTGGAAACCATCTTGCGCGGAATGTCATCTTGATAGCATTGCATGAAAATTAACAAAAAATATGTATTTTTTAGTAATTTAGCTAATTCTGTGTCATTGCCAATTCTAAAAACTCTTAGACTGGAATCAGGGTACAGACTGGCAACGATTGTTTTCATTGCAACGCAAAGCTGTACGCTCATAAGTAATTTACAGTAAACAGAAAAATTAGTCAAAGTTTTCAGAACTACAAAACTTTACTTTACTTATACGTCTTGCTCACGTCTTAGACACCCTTGAAAATACGCAATCTTGATTTTATTATTAAACTTATAAGAAAATCGGTCTAGGTCTATTTAAGTTTAAAGTAAATAAGCCCTATTATGTAAAAAAACAATAGTTTTTAAAAAAGAAGTAACTACAATGCTACAACATGTTTTAGTACGTCAGCGATTGTTAGTGATGTATACACGCTTTACAAATAAAGTGCGACTGTTATTGTTATCTACATTTTTTGTAATTTTATTTTATTATTCAATATTCTATTTTTTATAACTCAAATATAATAATTTATGACAAAAACGCAAAAATTAACACAAGCAAAACGTGATCAAATTGTGCTAGTGCCTACGCAGAAGGGTATATGTGCGGTTTGTACTACTATTCAACGGCGTAAAGAAACCGGATTGTTTGTTAACAAGCAGAAAAGTGAACGACAACGTATCATTTCGGCTAGCAAAGAATGGATTTTTTACGAAACAAAAAAAACCTCAAAAGACCTTACTAATAAGGTTTTACAGGATCACAAAGTGAGTGTTTCTTGTAGATGATAAGTTGAAAGAATGCCAAACGATACGTAAACCCCATCTTACCGAGATCCAAAAAAAACGGCCCCTGTGGTCCAAGAAATAAAAAAGCTGAATAGTAGATGATTGGGCCAAAATTTTATGGTCAGATGAATCCAATCTAGAGATATGTTTGAAATAATTCTTATTAATGTTGATTTTTGTAGTTTTTTAAAATACTATACACGGTGTTTCCTACAAAAAAATAATTCTACAAAGGTCGATTTAAATAATTTATATATATAATAAGGTTAGGTTCTTAGGCAAGCAAGAGGACAATAGGTGCGAAAAAAGGTAGGAAAAGACTACAACCCAAATTTTGTTATACCTACTATAAAATATTGTAGCATCATGATTTGGGATTGTATGTCTGCGTAAGGCGTCAGGGAAATGTATTTATGAGAAAGTCGTATAAATAGTGGTCGCTATATTTCGATGTTGCAAGAAGTTTTAGAACCATATTTATTAAAGTTATTTTATGAAGACGAACCGGAATATTTACTACGATAATTTAACGAAAACAACGTTTAGGTGTTAGGATCGCCCCCACAGTCTCCCAATTTGTCACTTATTGACAATTTATGGCAAAAACTAACGTTGAGCATTACTAAATTTATATGCTGTACGAAATCAGATCTCAAAAAGTTTAGAACGACTTCAAAAAAGAAGATTGCTGCATACTAGTGGCTTAGCATTTCAAGGAGGCTACGTGCAGTAATAAAAGTTACAGGTGGAACAACAAATATGAACATTTCTGTACTTAAATTAACTTTAAAACATTATTACGAGTTTTGAATTATTTAATTACTTATATATTACATATGACAGGTCTGTATTTAACAAATTCTGATATATACAAAAATTAATTTAATGGCCAACGAAAATTAGTTTTTTTTAAATATTTTTTTTCACAGTATATAAAGTTTTCAGTTAATGAAGAAATTTATTCTACAATATATATGTTTACGTATGAATAACAATTTTACTATTTATAAAACTTAATCTTGTCGTCAACTATATAGATTTTAAATCGGTCTTAATTTTGTTTTTATAAGTGTTATAGTACTAAATTGTAATTTTCTAAATGTTAGTTATTGTAAATATTATTATTAGGCAATACCATTTAATCTATTAATGTTTGGTATTTCATATATTGTCTTCATAACGTTATACTAAAACCTAGTGATATACATACGTCTAAGTGTGATTTAAAAAAATACAGAATAAATGTGCATAGGTTGTAAGTACCCACAATTATAGCACTCAATTGCATATTTACCATTTACTGAGTTTTTTTTGATTTTTAATATCTAATCTTGTGATATCTCTAATTATACAAGTTAAACACGTGTTGGAAAATACATCTTGTAAATTAATCATACGTATATTTTAAACGTATAATTTTTGTTAAAATTTAGAGAATTGTAATTTTCAATTATTGTCTACCCATCAGAATAACTGCATCCATGACTTGGAGTGTTGAGCCTTGCAATAAATTTGCACACGTCTAATATTTCAATATTAATTTGGATGAAATTTATCGTATTAAATAAAATAATAGCAATTGTAAAAACGTTTAATCTCGTATTTTCATTGTTAATTTATGCTCAAGGTAGACCTATCGATCACGATGAGACTATTATGCTTACATATCTCCAGTAACATTTCTATGTACATAAGGTAATTGTATAAGTTTCTCAGAAATAATGTAAAAAAATGTTAATGATAATTTTGTTTGTTGATAAATAAGTAAAATTTAGATTTGGTTTTTACAAAATTTCCTACACATAATACAAAAAAAACATCTAATTTATTACTGACAAGTGACATTACTGATTATACTTTAGAAACAAAGAAATCATTAATTGCACAATTTATTTCAATACACGAACAAAGTAAATGAACTGTGAACGAACATACTTTAAACTCTAAAGGATGTAAAGATCACGTACGAATTGTCGGGTTGTTTTCTTTCGCTTAAGTGCTAAAAACTTTAATAGATCCTAATTATTTTAATCTATCTGGTCTATCACGTTTAAGATCAAAATCAGCAGCTATATATGTACGTAACCGAGCATGTACTTTAATAACAAAATTTATCTATTTATCAATAACATTTAAATTGACAGTTAGTGAATGGTTATAATTATCGTTGGACGTTAAAGTAAAAATAAGTTTCCAACAGTTAAAGATTAGTACTCACGTTGTAAAAACATTGTGTTCATGACAGTTAAAGATGATCATTTCATTCGGTAAATATTTCGTTTATACGAGATAAAAAATACAGAGTTCAGCAGAACTATTTATATTATTTATAATCATCGTTTAAAATTAATTGATATTTCTTAACTACCTTTGAATATAATGCAAGATTAAATAAATATCTACTACTGTTACAACGATTTATACTGGTATTTGGTAGTATATTTTAATCTTATTTAAAATGAATAACTTTATATTAAGACTCTTAATCATTACTGTAATACAAGTAAGTTTGCATCAATAACTAATTTCAACAATAATTACTATAATTTGTTTTAGGTATTGACTTATGCTTATCCTTTAAACGATAAAGAAATAGATTGCGTGGAAAAGTACAATTTAAATAAAACTAATGTTGAAATGTGGAATGTTCAACCTATAATACCAGAAGAAAATGTCGAGATGTTACAGTTTATGTCGTGTTATTGGAAAAAGTTGGGCTACCAAAACGACAATGGTGAAATTGATTATGTTAAACTCAGTGAAGTTGTTTACAACGATCTAAAAAAACGATTTTTGTCTGACTGTTTACATATAGTTGCGTTTATTGTAGAAAACTGTCGAAAAGATATCAACAATGATTCAGATGGGTTGAAAGTTGTGAAAATGTGGAACTGCTTAAATATTTACACCGAAAACTTATTTTAGTTATTAATATAACATGAGTAGTATTTAAATTTTAGCTATTATATGCTGTGCATACATGTAATGTAAAAAATATTGTGCAGACTTACAAGTTTTACAAAAAAAATTACTACATTGTAAACTGTAATTATATTAATCGTTTTCCACAATTACGTTGATATTGATTACTAAATTATGTTTTAAATTCTTAACATCTTTTAATTATAATTAGGTCTGTACGTTATCATTTTAATTTAAATACTATATGTACCTACTAATTTATTTTATACTGTAAGTTGTAAAGCTATAAAACACAATTTATTACATAGTAACAAAATAAAAAGTGAACAACATTATTAACAAACCAACAACGATTTTTATAAATAAACAAATAAATCTTTTTTACACACATAAAAAAAAATTCTTAAAATAAATAAATTTGTTTCAAGTTAAACAAATGCTATGTTTGTATATAAGCAAACAAATAATTGTTTTCAAACAAACATAATATTGTTTTAATTTTTAAGAATATATTTCTTTATTGCAATTCATTTAGGTTATCCGAAAATTAAAGAAATTTTGTATGAAGACTCCCAAATTCTTGATTCAAACAAATTATGGCATTTCTATTAAGAATACATTTGTTTTGTTTTCAGACATTAGGTTTTCATAGAAATTTATAATTTGCTTAAAATAAGTATAGGAAATGGTTGGTTTAAAAACTTAAACGTATTTTTAAATTTATGATTTATTTGAAATTGTAATAGCTTTTTTAATTTAAGAAAAAACTTGTTTTGAGTTAAAAACATTTAATTCTTTAATGAAATAGAATATTCTTGGTCCAATTTAATAACCTCCTTGAAAAGAAACACTATTGTGTTTGCGTTAAACTTATAAATTTTTAATTGATGGGGACAATAGACATAAAAACAGCAATACCTGCATTATACGCTTTTATTATTTATTGCATCCTATAATTCACATAAACAAGCAACGAATTAGAAAATTTAAAAACAAGTAAAAAAGAAATCATTAAACGCACTATTAAAGCTACATTATACATACACTTATAAATTAAGTTTCGACATTTGTCTACTAGTTTGCCCCTAGTCGTCCTGTATGGGAATTAATTTTTTTTATAGCTGGTACATAATAAGTCGAGGACGTTTCACTAGGAAATAGAGAAACGATTTTTGCTGTTATTATATTATATTCTTCGTGACTGAGGCGACTGTAAAATGACACTTAAAAAAAATCAAAAATAAAGTAACTTACTGCTTGACTATGTGATTAAAAATATGTTTGATTATTATATCTGTAAGACGATTACGTCGTGTGTGGTCGAGATTGTTATTTTCTTTGTAAAAGTTAAGCACACTCAATCCGAATGGACTTGTAGAAAGTGGCAAGATCAAAATTAGGAAAACTGGGCTGCAATATACTATATTCTACCAAGTTATATTCTGCTTTAGATTGTTTGTTAATTTCCTGTAATACATACTTACATTAGAATGTCTTCCGGGTTTAGACCGTGTCTTATTTGCAACCGAAGCTGCCAACGTTTCGCCCACTTTCGTAAGGGGCTTCATCAGGGCGTGAGATAAATCGCAAAACTCAACTTGTTTGAGTTTTGCGATTTATCTCACGCCCTGATGAAGCCCCTTACGAAAGTGGGCGAAACGTTGGCAGCTTCGGTTGCAAATAAGACACGGTCTAAACCCGGAAGACATTCTAATGTAAGTATAGATTCCGGCCGTGGAAGCCTTAACTATTACATTCCTGTAATACAAATTAGAATACATACTTAAATATTTGACATAAAACCTATTAATAACGTACATTATCATTTCCGGTTATGTTTGGCGTCGTCGCCGAATCGATAGAATTTGTGGTTTCTGATTCTAAATCAAAACTACTCGTGCTGGTACTAACCTCAGCCAAAGCGGAAAAAAATGTTTTGGAAATTTAATTCGTTTCCCAACACTTGGAATTAATTCCTTTATTGTATCAGCAGTTAAATCATATATATTTTCCAAACTTATATCATTATCTGTAAGATTTCAAATCTACTATGATGTCAGAGTATTTACGAAATTTTTAAAGCAAAACTCACCTTTAAATGTTTGAATTAAATCGTCACATCCCCATTTAATTAATAATTCATCCATTTTAATAACGAAACTTCAAAATTATCACATCAATATATTAACTTTACAACATACTTTACAAGTTGCAATTTGCAAGTAACGAAGCAAAGATAAAATAAGAAATTCATCCCACGTTTGGTTAATCTGCTGAACTGCACTTTTGGAAAAGGACACGACGCGACTGATGCAATGTAATTTTTCAAGTGAGAAGTAGTTTATCAAAACAAATGGATCATTTTCTTGTTTTAAGATGACAATATTTAAAACTTTTAATTGTTTGGAATAAGATATTGACTTTTTTAATCAAAATAAAACTAGTTTAATTTGATAATATATTTATTCTATTCAAAATTTTTAATACTTTCAACGAACAACATAAATAATTTTTTTGCAACAAAATGGTTTATTATTTTCAAAAATATATTTTTGAACTGAGAATATTATTACAAAAATATATTTTTCTACTTTTAATCTTACGGTAGTCTTAAGTTTTAAGAAAATACTCTTGAATTAAGTATGCTGGCTTTTGATTTCAATAAATAATTTTGAGATTACCGTGTTTCTTGAATTAAGAAACTATTTTTATGTGTGTAGTATTAGTATTAGTTTATATCATCGTTAAGTTATTTTTGAAACTTTGAATTAAACTGCATTCCTTCATTGATATTCGTATATTTTAAGAATATATTCTGAAAGTTAGGAGCAATTATAGGTTTGTTCGTTTGTCTGCTTTGAACAACGTAAACTTGTTCTGGCTGGGCTATTCAGATCATGTCACGTGGTTTTCCCGAACAATTTAGATCAATTTAGATTCATGTTAACAAACAAACGGTATTAGAGCAGACGAGTGCACTTTTTGAATGCTGAATGACAGTTTACATAACCTAATTATTCGCATTTTAAATAGTAATTATCGAAACAAGTATAAAAGCTATATGCTTGGAAGAAATTATTACTTATAACGAGATTATGCAATTGATAGATACTTTATCTGATAGTGATGATGATGATGAAAATATAGCAATAGCTCAACTTAATGTAACAGTACAAACAAAAAGAGTTTGTATTAAAAATTATTGCAAACAAGTAGGGTAGAATGTACTATCTAGTAATAGATAATTCTTGAGTTACAATGTTAAAGGTAGTAGAAAATTATTCCGATAAAGAATTTGTGCAACACTTCAAAATGATGTTGATGTTGTAAAACAAATCATAGAAAATTTTGCGGATAGCATATGGTTTCAAAATTTGCATGATCGAGGTAAGTATGTAGTTTGCTTTTTATAATCTTAGGTTTATGCTATGTATTCAATATGAATTTAACTTATAAAATTTAATTATTTTAGATACTTCAAGAGCCAACATTACACCATTTATGCATTTATTTTTTTATGGTTGACTGGATATGAAACAGCATCTTATAAAGATATGACTGATCGTTGCGATCTTTCACTAAGTTCTGTACATGATGTTATAAGTAGAGTTAAATTGTACTTATTTTCGAGCAGTGGGCTTTACTAAATTATAAATTTCCATGCATAGAACATTAACAGAAAAGCAAAGCATTTTATTTTGCTAAAAATGGTGTGATGTAACCCACTCGCGTTTGAAATTTAAAACCCGCGAACAAACAAAAAGTAGCGACATCTCGCTGTGGCTGTGATCGTCTAGTTACCCCCCCCCCTTTCTACGTTGTATTAAGTGCGTTATACACTGCTTACTCTCGATATGTGGGAAAGCTGTTGTAGGTTAAATAAAACACACAATAAAAAAAATGAATCGTAACTTTTATTCGAGTTTAACTCTAAATTTTAACCGCGACCGTGCCTGTTCGGTGGGACCCGTCGTAGGAGGGGAAGAACATAGCGAAGAAACCCCTCCGGCCCTCTAACTGAATAAAAATGCAAAATCATTACATAATTTAGGCTCAAATTACAGTTAATTAGACAAATCAACAGACCTGATAACAGATAATAAAAGTAATACATAAACAAGTAAACGAAAATGTAGGGCCCCATAACATGGAAGCAACCTACCGCGACTTTAATACATATATCGAAGCAGGCAGCTGTCTATACCATAGACTTAGGATACGCTACTTCACAAAAATCATACACAGGCTCCTCATAGTATGAGAACTACCTGCAGCCGTTCGTTGTTGTCCAGTCACGGTAGAAAAATATTAGATTTACATTCTACAAGGCAATACACACAATGGTCTTTATATCCGTTATCAAACCTATTATGATCGCTATCAATAGGTAACTGTTACGACTAAAAAAAAAGTATGTCCAAGCTTTGATCGACGTTTGTATCATCAAATTATAAACAACAACAAAAAAACAAACAAATTATTACGATACTTTTGAATTAAAATCAAGGATGAACATTTTGAAATTATTATTTATAGTGTAAAAAAAATAACTCAATAAATTAGTGCCAATTGTTTCTAAAACCTATGATACGTACACAAATAACATAGCAAAAACAAATAAGCTAGAAATATGAATAGCGTCCTTTTGACAACAAAGGAATTATTACGTAACGGGTAAAACACACGCCCCTTGCATTTGGTAACATTTAAATTTACGGATACAATGGTAACTTACTGAGGTTACATTCCTAATCCTCAATGTTTCATACAAAATCATACACGCTAAGCGAAGTTATTGAAATGGCAAACAAATAAAAACGTTAAATTAGATTTCACCCGAAGCGTCCCTTTTAAAACAAAGAACAGTTAGTACACGCCTCTTACAGTTTCACAATGTTTAAACGTAAAAACAAACGGTTAATTATTGTAGTTACAGTTCTAATTCTAAATGTTTTGTACAAAAACTACACATGCTAAATGAAGTTATTAAAATTGCCAAACAAAGAAACGATAAATCTCACTTTCATCCGAAGCGTCTTTTTTAAAACAAAAAACAGTTAATACACGCCCCTTTACAGTTTCATAATGTTTAAACGTAAAAATAAACGGTTAATTATTGTAGTTACAGTTCTAATTCTAAATGTTTTGTACAAAACTACGCAAGCTAAATGAAGTTATTAAAATTGCCAAACAAAGAAACGATAAAGCTCAATTTCATCCGAAGCGTCCTCTTTACAGTCACGCCCAAGCATTCTTATATTTAAATTTAGGAGACAAAAAAAAAATTTAAAAATGGGATCACATCGGGCATTTTTTACACTAGTTAACGCTATTACATGTATTTACGTACCTACAAATACACAATCACCACAAAAGAAAATGTAAACCAAATTTTGAAAATCACTGATACCGATCCGACTTAAGGCGAGGTCGATAACAATCTCCCTAACTTTCCCTTTCTTTTTAAATTCTACCCTCGAAACCTGTATCTGTGCTTTTGCGCAGCTTGTACTTTTTCTTTCCGCCAACAAGTGAAGATTTCGGTTTAACTTCCCTCGTCTTTAATGCTATTTAAATTTAAACGGGTTCATCTCAATGGCATTCCAGATGTAATTGGTAGGTATTAATGTAGAATAAATTTTAATGTATCTACATGTATATCTTTATTTGATAAGCTCTATTGATGGTAGTCAGATTAAAATTGATAAACCTGTTGATCAAGATGGACCAATAGATTATATAAATCGTAAAGGATACTATTTCATTATTCTACCGGGATTATGTAATGAACATCTCAATTTTCTTGATATTTTCGTTAAATATCCTCGAACAGTTCATACTGCTCATGTCTTTAAGAATTCCTCCTAATGCTCAAAATTAGAAAACAATTTAAGAGGTAGGTAGTTAAATTAGGTTTATATTATTTATCATTTAAACACTTTTTAGAAGGATACATATTGGGAGATAGTGCTTATCTACAATCACTACAATTATTAGTTCCATATAAAGACAATGGACATCTTACAAATGCACAAAAACATTTAATAAAACATTAAGCGGATGTAGAGTGGATATAGAACATGCATTTGGGCTATTGAAACATAATTTTAGAAAACTATCATTTGAAACTCAGAGGACATAAACGTATTTGTCATTTTATTCGGGCCTGCTGTACATTACATAATATTGCCAATAAAAATAATGTACACATTTTTAATACAGTAGACCCCATTCAAGACAGTCAACCTAATTGTGTAGAACTGGTACAACGAAGTAACAGTGCTATAAGCTCACGTAACAAAATTTGTCGACAATTGTTTTTAAGGCAATAGTTATCAAAAGATGTATTAATACATATATTTTATATAAAAAATGAAAAAATACACTTTTGCCAAATATAATTTATATTAGTAATTAATTTTGTTTTCTTAAAAACTGACAAAACAGCTCGTTCCTTTCTTACATCAGCTTTATAATATCATACCTTTGCTGAAATGTTTTTTCTTCATCTGCTTTCCGTTGTTCCGTCTGATTTTCAATAAGTTCGCAATATTAGCGTTATTTATCCATTTGCGGGATCTAATTGGTGTTACTCTTTCTGAAGTGCTGGTACCAAAATTGCTAGTGCTTTTGAAATTAGCAAGTATCTATATTTTTGCTACAGTATCAAACGTACGGAGCATCATTAATGGTTGTTTCATTATTACTATTAATGATTTCAGTATTCATCGTACAATCGATGCCCTTTCACCAATAATATCTGACAGCTCTCTAAAATATATTTGATTAATATATGTAAGTAAATACATATGCATAATCACTTTTCAAAAAGACAATTATACGCTCGTTCTAAAGATTTCTATTTTACATTTCTGAGCTGTATAATGGTAATCGTCGTTGGAATTGTTTAATTCCAAACTTAATAATTATCTATTTTTTTTAAATTTTAATTTTTTGGTTTTCGAATAATTCTTTTTTAAAACTATACAATTTTAAAAGCATTTTAATCGAATTTTGTGACCAATCTGCATCGTGTTTTTCCATAGATACCATATTCATATTTTTTGGTATATTATTTGTCTGTATTGTTATGTCATTCCATTTTTCCGTATCTTCAAAGATGATTGTACAGAAGAGCAAAGGAAAGATATTTCGTTTATAACTTTCAAGAAACCACTTTATATAGAGGTGGCTCAGTAATTATATGGAATGGAATAATTTTAATAGCTGGCACAGAGCCAGGTCATGGTGAACGTGTAATTTCTGAACGATACGTAACAGACATTTTAGAATATTTTGTGGTATTTCTTGCACTTTACATTGGGGATAGATATCACTGGTCAGAAATAGAAGCAGATGTAACAACTTATATTAAAATCTGCAAAATTTGTAACCTATCTAAAATAGACAGAAATCCACAAAAACTGCCAATAGCATTGACACCAACCCCAGATAAACCTTTTCAAATTGTACATTTACTATTTATTAATCAAAAAATTATATTAACAATTGTTCATGCATTCTCAAAGTATGCACAAGCTTATCTTTTACCGGACAGAAACTCTCAAACGATTTTATCACATTTAACCTTGTATATATCGCATCACCAAAAATTCGAAATCAAACGGAATTGTTGAAAGATTTAACTCGACCTTAACAGAATCATTGCGCGTATCGAATATTAAAAAAATCAAAATTGTAATTTGAAACCCAATTGCACATGGCAGTAATTTCATATAACAATAGCATCCACACAACAACAAAATTTACACCCTTTCAAATAATTAATGGCAACGAACGAAAGGTTTTACCTTTCAAGAAAACCAATAACCGAATTACTGAAAATTACATAAGTGAAAGAAACAAAACCACAGAACTTCTTAACCAACAAGTAAAAGAAAAGATAATCAACACAAAGGAAAAAATACAACAAAAGCAACTAGAAAATACGATAGAAGAAAATTTACCAGAGCAAATTGTATATGTTCCGAGAAATCAACAACAAAATAAATTAAGGCCGTACGGCGAGAAAATAAAAATCCAAAACGTAACAGACAGCACCATAACATTTAAAAACACACGAAACAAAAACACTAAACTTAAACGAGATTTAATCAAAAGAAGTAAAAGGAATGTGTTGTTACAGGATGAAAACAGCAGCTCTAACCCTCACAGTCCTATTGTCAAATTACTAAAGCAATGTCAAAATCAAATACAATCCATTATCAGAAAATACAAAAATTTTATATCATTTAAACGAAACAAGCGACCACCCTTTAATTTTATTGGTAAGCCAGCAAATTGGCTTTTTTGAGTAATGTACGATGACGAAAGAAAAGAGATTTACGAAATTATACAGAGACTAAAAGAAAATCAGGTTGACATTGTCAAAAAATATAAATTATAAAACAACGTTGTTACAAACCATGTTTAATCAAATTCAAAATTTAACTAACAACATTAATAGCAACGGGCAATTAATTGAAAAGTACATAAATCATTTAGACGAAAAACTTACAGAAGTAGATCAATACACCTTAATACTTGAAATCATATTAAGAAAATGATTACCAATAAAAATCACAAACTAGTTAAAAAAATGGTGATTTATTTAGATAAATAGAGCAAACACATATTTTATTAATCTAAATACCTAACACAGCTATACTAAAAAAAAAGTTACTAAGAACATAATATAATATATAATTAATAATGCGCATGCCGGTTCTGGTTGTTGGCGTTTGTTTGTTTCGAATTAACTGCATGACTTAAAAGCAATGAATATGCTATTTATATTTTTTTCAAATTAATGCTCAATGCCACCGGTTAAAACTAATTTAACCAATATTCTAAACTTCTAAAGAAAGCAATTAAACTGAAATTTATCTGTTTTAAGGATAGACGTTTAAATGGATTAACATTTTTAAAGCGTGTGTTTCAAGTATCTTTAATAACAAAAAATGATTTACAACTAAAACTTTAAGTCTCGAAATTATATGGCTTTATAAAATGCGTAATTTAAAATGCAATATTTTATTTTACGTTCTACATGCTTTTAAAATTTAACAAAATCTATGCGTTTGGTTAATTTGATGACGCCGTGTTCTTTAAATTTAGAAACAATTAAAAACACTTATTAACAATGTTTAAACATATGCAAAATCAAAAATTGCAAATTTGATTTGATATGCAAATTAACAGAAATGATAATAAATATTGTTGTGGACACTGCTTTTTTAGTTACACTCTAGGTGGTCATTAAAAGTACATACAATTGACTAAATATATCTTTAAAATATAATACAATTTAGAGCAGTACTTAAACATCATACTACGTTTGTTGAATTTACTATTTTTTACTTTTTCTAACAAAATGTTTAATCTGTTTTAAAATACAATTACGAACTAAAACTACTTTTTGACCATGTGTATAACCACCTAAATCTCTACATACGTTTACAATTCTTGCAGCCTCAATTTTACTTAAATGAATACCTGGTCCTGTGTCACCAACATCTCTGCCCATACTGGCACTCAGAGTTTTTTCAATTTTTTGATAGTCAATTAATCCGTTATATAATTGAAACATTTTGTTTTTCCACATACAACTTAAAAATTCATTGTATCGTCCATTGTCAATTGGGACAATTCTTAAATGGCTTAATTCCTCAATTGATTTTATGTCTAAATACGGTATTACTAACAAATGCACAAACTCTTGTTCTTCGTAATCAAAATTAAAACCAATAGGAAAACATTTAGCGTCTTCTAATGTTAGATGTGTTACATCTGAGTAAACAAAAGTAATGCACGCCTAAAATTTAAAAAGTAGTATTATTTTGTTTGCAATTAAATCAAAGTATTAGTTTACTTTAGTTTGGATAATTATTAGTATGGATATATTATTTTCTTACATACCGTCAGATAAAAAATAAACAAGTGCACTTCTGTCTTCATCCTTTCGGTATCTAACTAGACTTTGCTCATTCAAAAAATTCAATAAACCACATAAGTAAAAGGGCAATGTAGGTCACAACGATTAAATTATCGTTTACTTGTAAAATATAATAATATTAAATTGTTAATATCTCTTAATAATTACAATGCTTTTAGTATTTGTAACAATTTTTAAAAATGCAATTCTAAAATGTAGTACCTGTAACAATAATTTTAAATTTAAGCATGTTATTTTGTTAATAAATTGATGTAGAATACTTGTTATTGAACCAATGTTTATTGAAAAGATAATGCGTAAAACAATTTTATTCTTTGGATAATATATTTTTTTAATTGCGACTTGTATGTATGTATTAGCCAAAAGTATTGCATATTCTAATCAATAATAATTTCTATTTACTTTGTTTTTGGTTTAAAGGGTAATATCTAGTCTAAAGCACAAATAAGAAAGTTCTTTGTGAATTTTGTGTGATTTTATTTATGAATCGATCAATGTAAAGAACAATAGAATTTTTTTTAATGATATACACGAGCATAGCTGCAGAAGTACAAATAGATATTCAAAAATATTGATTTTAGCAAATTTAGAGGTCCTCTGAAAAAAAATTGAATTAACAAATCGGTCTTCATTTCTCTATAATAATTGTAATTGTTTAATAAACTCAAAAATCGTGTGTACTTGTGTATTCTATCAAAGAAGGTACAGCCAAAATTTCTAGTCAATCGAATAAAAATTACTTCACAATGTGTTTACTACACACCCAGTATAATATGTTTTATATATACTTTAAACAATCAATTAACTTTATCTGTACATCATTTAAAAAACTATGTAGTGCACCTTTAGCTGTAAAACTAAATAATGACAAAATTAAACGCTATTTAAATTTATAATATCCAAATGTAAAAAAAAACGTTGAGAAATTTTTGGGTTTTGTTACTTTACGTACCTAAACTTATATCAAAAAAACGGCAAATTAAGAAAGTTTTTAAATAAAAAAAGAAACAAAAAAAGATATATTTTTGACATAAAATTGGTAGTAGAAAGTGACCATAAACTTTTAGTGAGTAATTAAAAAAACGTGTTAATTAATTGTCGTTGGGATTACAACATATGCTAATTATTGCAGCTTACCCAAAATAACTTCGTAAATTTTTATTGTGCTACAAAATGATAATTTATTCTTTCTTCTAAAACTTGAGTATAAATTTATTTTTTATATGAAAAGAGGTTTTTTGCTGTTTTTTGTTTATGTTTTTTAATTAAGTAGGTTTTTGAAGAGTTTTTTTTTTTTTAATAAAACAGCCATTGGTTAATTGGAACCATTTTTTTTTTTTTCTTCTTCCTTTATTTTAACTTTAGATATATTTAGTTGACAACGTTTCGCTTATAAATTTAAGCTTTATCAAGTCTTTATACAATTATCTGCAAAATTCATTAAGATTAACATGTGTAATAATGTAAACAGTTATTATTTTTTTTTTATATATAATTTTATCATGATTATATTTATATTATGAGTGTCAATTTGGATTAATTTAATGAAAAAGTTTTTGTACTTACCAAAATTTTATAAATTTGTGAACTATCAATTAAGTAATTACTGAAAATTTAAATTTCTAATTTTTGTAGTATTTGATGTTAGTTATATTTTATAGTTAATGTTGTTGTAAATAAATTTCCATATTTAAATATTTCTTTTAATTGAAAAATTTTTGTTAAAAAGTATTACTTGTGTATTCTGGTGTCTGTTGATAAGTGTAAAATGTAATGTGAAATTTATTGCGCATGCATTGTGTATTATTTTCTATTTGATTTAAATGTTTGGGAATAAGTTTTGATTTTGAATGGAAGTAATTATTTATTTTGTGGTTGTATTAATAATTTATTAATTTGTAGTATATTTTACTTAGACTTTGTATGTCATTACAGTAGTTTAGTGAATTTTTGTTGCGTTTATTTCTATCATTTCTAGAATTGATCTTTTGAAGTAGTTTTTTTTCAAAGTGTAGTATTTTTGGATGTTGATAATTGAATGTATGGAGATTTTTATTGAATGTTCAGTTAGAGCAGTATTTGTTTTCCTGATTTAAATGTTGGTTTTTTTGATACTGTTTTTGTGTTGTTGTATTCTGTTTTTTAGTAATTGTTTTGTTTGTCCTATGTATATTGCTGAACAATTTTGGCATGATAATTCGTAAATTAAGTTTGATTTGTAAATAGTTTCTGTACTGTCTTTAAGTTTAGTGAAGATATGTTTTTAAAATATTAGTGTTTTTAAAACTGATTGTGAAATTGTAATTTGTTAAAATTTTTTAAATTTTTGAGATAAATTTGGAATGTATGGTAAACTGATATATTGTTTAATTTGAGTTAAATTGTTATTAAATTCATAGCCTAAGCAGTTAGGTTGTAAAACTATGTCCTTATTATTTGGTTTATTTTTAAAGTTAATATGTCGTAAACGTGTTTTAATATTTTTGTTAATAAAGTCTATTGGATAGTTATTATTAATAAGTATATTTTTGATTTTTATTAAGTTTTGTGAATGGAATTTTTTTTGATGATAAGGTTATTGCACGATCGACTAGTCCAAAAATAACTGCTTTTGTATGATTTAGGTGTGCATGAGTTGTAATGTATGAAACGGTCTGGTTTTGTTTTTTTTCTGTACCAATTAGTGTGTATTTTGCCATCAATGTTGTGTATGAGTGTTAAATCTAAAAAGTTTATTTGTTTGTTTTTTCTGTTTCATAAGTGAATTTTAGTAATGGATGAATGTTATTAAATTTTAAAAGTAAGTTTCTGTATAATTTTTGTGAATAATAATTAATATGTCATCAACATATCTTTGATAGAGTGTGATTTCCTTAAATTCTTTAATTATTTCTGCTTCGTGATCACCAATTACTAAGTCAGCAATAGTTGATGAGATAGGGTTGACCCATTGCGAGTCCTTGTGTTTGTGAATAAATTTTATTTTGAAATGTAAATACTGTAGAATTTAGTATTAATTTTATTGCTTTAATAAATTCTGTTTCAGGAATATTAGTGTATTTTTTATGTTATTCCAATTTTTATAATGGCTGCGTTAACTCGTTCTTGTGGTATATTTGTGTACATTGAAGTTATGTCGAATGATACAAAAATATGGTTTTGTGAAGTATTATTATGTTGCTAATTTTTTGTTTGAAAAGCCAAGAATTTTTAATAATATTTTGTTTAAATTAGTAATGTTTTTAATATGTTTGATAGGTATTTTGATATTTTATAAATAGGACTAGTGTATGTTGCAATGATGGGTCGTAATGGGTAATTGTCTTTATGTAGTTTCGGGAGGCCGTAAATTTTAGATGGTGTTCCATTATAAGTTATTAGGTTTTTATATGTGTTATTGTCTATCCAGTTATTTTTGCCATAGTTTTAACATATTGCTTTTGTTTGAATTGAAATGGTTGGGTCTTTTTTAAAATTTTGTATATGTTATTATTGTCATTTAGAATGTTGTTCATTTTTGTATTATATTCTGTAGCGTACATTATTACTGTTTTCAGTTTTGTCTGCTTGTGTTATAATTATTTCTGGGTTTTGTTTCAAGAATTTTTTTGTTGTATGTAGGTGATCTATTGAGATTTGTGCGTTTGTTTCATGTGAGTATGTATTTAATTTTTGTTTTTGCTCTTATTTTTTTAATATTATTTTTAATCAGTCTTTTTATGTTGTATGAGCGTGTTAGTAACTTCTGTTCGAATATTGTTTTGTGTGTCTTGATCTTGGTTTTGGATTCCTGTTTCTATATTTGTGATTATGTGTTGTGTAGGTATTTTGTTTTGTGTGTTTATAGGTAAGTTGAATTTTGGCCCGTATTTAATTACGTTAGTTACTGTTTCAGGTATTTTAATTTTTGTTAGATTTTTAATCCAGTTATTTTTGGTGTTTGTTTGTATTGTGTTGAGCTAGGTTAGTGTTTGAAGACATTTTTGTTGTTTTGGTTAATTTTTGAATTTTTAATGTGTGTTTTTGTATTCCCATTTTTAATTTAAAATTTTGTGTTATTTTAATTGTTAATAAGTTGATTATTATTTTGGGATGTAAAAATTTTCAATAAGATTTTTATATTTAATAATTTGTTGTTTTAGAAAGTTTTTATGTATAAATGAATCTTTGATTAATAAAGATAATATTTATGCTAAAATTTATTTTTAACAATGTTAAAAGTATTATTATTCAATGTTTTAAAAAATTGTATATGTTTAAATTTTGTATGATTTATAAAATTTGGTAAGATTGAGTTTTTTTTACAAGTTAAAAGATAATCCAATTTGGCACTTACCCTTATAATTTTGTTATTTATTTTCACGAATTGTTTCACAATTGTTAATTTCATGAATCCTTGCGTGCGTAGAATGTAGTCATATATTTGGTGGAGCTGATTAAAGTTGTTAATACGATAGTTTTCCGAGTTTTGTATGTTCTCCATTTTGGGTGCAATCGATCTTCAATTACGATTGTGTAGTTTATTTTTTATATGAAAAGAGGTTTTTTGCTGTTTTTTGTTTATGTTTTATAATTAAGTAGGTTTTTGAAGAGTTTTTTTTTTTTTAATAAAACAGCCATTGGTTAATTGGAACCATTTTTTTTTTTTCTTCTTCCTTTATTTTAACTTTAGATATATTTAGTTGACAACGTTTCGCTTATAAATTTAAGCTTTATCAAGTCTTTATACAATTATCTGCAAAATTCATTAAGATTAACATGTGTAATAATGTAAACAGTTATTATTTTTTTTTATATATAATTTTATCATGATTATATTTATATTATGAGTGTCAATTTGGATTAATTTAATGAAAAAGTTTTTTTTGTACTTACCAAAATTTTATAAATTTGTGAACTATCAATTAAGTAATTACTGAAAATTTAAAGTTCTAATTTTGTAGTATTTGATGTTAGTTATATTTTATAGTTAATGTTGTTGTAAATAAATTTCCATATTTAAATATTTCTTTTAATTGAAAAAATTTTTGTTAAAAAGTATTACTTGTGTATTCTGGTGTCTGTTGATAAGTGTAAAATGTAATGTGAAATTTATTGCGCATGCATTGTGTGTTATTTTCTATTTGATTTAAATGTTTGGGAATAAGTTTTGATTTTGAATGGAAGTAATTATTTATTTTGTGGTTGTATTAATAATTTATTAATTTGTAGTATATTTTACTTAGACTTTGTATGTCATTACGGTAGTTTATTGAATTTTTGTTGCGTTTTTATTTCTATCATTTCTAGAATTGATCCTTTGAAGTAGTTTTTTCAAAGTGTAGTATTTTTGGATGTTGATAATTGAATGTATGGAGATTTTTATTGAATGTTCAGTTAGAGCAGTATTTGTTTTCCTGATTTAAATGTTGGTTTTTGATACTGTTTTTGTGTTGTTGTATTCTGTTTTTAGTAATTGTTTTGTTTGTCCTATGTATATTGCTGAACAATTTTGGCATGATAATTCGTAAATTAAGTTTGATTTGTAAATAGTTTCTGTACTGTCTTTAAGTTTAGTGAAGATATGTTTTTAAAATATTAGTGTTTTTAAAAATGATTGTGAAATTGTAATTTGTTAAAATTTTTTTAATTTTCAGATAAATTTGGAATGTATGGTAAACTGATATATTGTTTAATTTGAGTTAAATTGTTATTAAATTCATACCCTAAGCAGTTAGGTTGTAAAACTATGTCCTTATTATTTGGTTTATTTTTTAAAGTTAATATGTCGTAAACGTGTTTTAATATTTTTGTTAATAAAGTCTATTGGATAGTTATTATTAATAAGTATATTTTTGATTTTATTAAGTTTTGTGAATGGAATTTTTGATGATAAGGTTATTGCACGATCGACTAGTCCAAAAATAACTGCTTTTTTGTATGATTTAGGTGTGCATGAGTTGTAATGTATGTAACGGTCTGTTTTTGTTTTTTTTCTGTACCAATTAGTGTGTATTTTGCCATCAATGTTGTGTATGAGTGTTAAATCTAAAAAGTTTATTTGTTTGTTTTTTTTCTGTTTCATAAGTGAATTTTAGTAATGGATGAATGTTATTAAATTTTAAAAGTAAGTTTCTGTATAATTTTTTGTGAATAATAATTAATATGTCATCAACATATCTTTGATAGAGTGTGATTTCCTTAAATTCTTTAATTATTTCTGCTTCGTGATCACCAATTACTAAGTCAGCAATAGTTGATGAGATGGGTTGACCCATTGCGAGTCCTTGTGTTTGTGAATAAATTTTATTTTGAAATGTAAATACTGTAGAATTTAGTATTAATTTTATTGCTTTAATAAATTCTGTTTCAGGAATATTAGTGTATTTTTTTATGTTATTCCAATTTTTTTTAATGGATGCGTTAACTAGTGGACAAAAATACAACCAACAGGTACTTCTTGAGCTTCGAGAGCTTCATAAGCAAGCTTAAAGGCGGATTCCATGAAATCCTTTTGTACTTGTGATAATTCTAGCATTGTTTAAAATAAGTCATAAGTTCAAGTTCTTCTAATTTCTTTGCTGCAGTCGATACCCAATTTTGATTGTTAGCAACTCTAGGACTTGGGTGTAATAAATATAAAACTTTTGTATTTAAAGGATTATTTTTTTTTAACACTTGAAGAGCTCTTGTTTCGGCAAATTTGCCAACACCCACAACAATTTCTGCTTGTAGAAGTTGTATGATTTCATACAATGTTTTATCACAGATTTCTTCCAATTTTCGTTGTGTTTCTCCCTTAATTTCTGTAGGAGTTACATTTAAACCACCATTTTTCATCATTGCAATAGGGCAATAATTATACATATAAGCATTTTTAAAAAAATTCTCAGGAATAGTGCAAATATTTTTAAACAAACCCCAAATACGTTGTCCACTAATTTCAGAGCGTGAACAATCTAAACCAAGTACTTTTCTTTCAGGACATTCTTTTTCAGGTTTTAAAACTTCTTCGTTGATATTAAACCAATCTGTAACTATATTAACCTCGCCGAATGGAATGCCAGTTTGACACATGCCCCATGGTCCTGGATTCATTCCAAGAAACAATAACTTTTTTGGACTAGTGCAATATTTACGTGTAAAAGCAGCATGCGGTTTAAATGCATAGTCCAAAGGATGATAGACATATTCAACTGGTTGTTTAAAATTAAGCTGCTTTAACAACTCATTTAAATCTAATTCAAGTTTTAAGAACGTTTCTGATATGTTAGTGGGTGAAGTTACGGTCGAGTGTGACTTGACTGATGATGATGTATTACAATTTGTGTATAAAGCTTGGAGTTTTTTCGTATCGCTATAAAAAGCAAAACAAAATATCTTTCTAAAATCGGTAATTGCAACTTACCAGTGTTTTATTTTTTTTCGGTTCTTTTAAATCTTTAATATCTTTAGTTCTTATCGGCAGTTTATTGCATATAATAGCTTGAAACTAATAATTTGCTCGTGAGTAGGACCAATATTTAAAATATCTGTAATAATTAAATTATTAAATTCGTTATATTAAATAGATATGGGGATTTGTTTATTTTAAGACAACGAATTTAATGGATTAGCATTATTGTAATGTTATTTATAAAATTAAATTACTATTTCAAACCAAAAAAATGTTTTTATCAAAACCTGAGTAAACCCAAATTCAAAAATGCAAACATGGCAAATTATACAATTAAAAATGAGGTTTAATGTTATAATAAAAAAAATTACTTACGTTAAATTCAAATACTTGCTGCAAACAACTTATTGGCATAAAGAAAACTGCGTGTTAGACTAAGGGTGCGAAAATACAAGAATGAAACTATGTATGTACTGCAACGGGCAGTAAAACTGGGAACGGAACTTGTCCTTGAGTCTTTACTTAAAAGTAGTAAAATACAATTTCAAATGCTTTCTTGTAAATTCCTATTATGTTTTTTTTTTAAATAATGAGTATTTCTTCTCAAATTGTGCATTATGACTTCTCGTGTAGTTACGGATTATTATATTAATTAGTTTAATCAGAAGGTTCCTACAAGGAAAGCTAACTATCTTTCATAGATTTTTTTTATAACTTATATATATATTTATAACAAGAAAGTAATTAATCGATTAATAATTACTTGTCAGGTATAACTTAAAAAAATTGAGAAAAACGTGGTTATTTAATGTTTATTTACTTAGAGACAAATCCTTAGCTTTACCGTTATAAGCAGGCAAACTTTCGTAAACCTTATAGAATAGAATTATTTAAAATATACCATTGACAAGTTCTAAGTATGCACAAAGTTTATGTTTTTAAAATAACAAAAAAGTTATGGCTGCAATAGTATTTAAAATGCTTCAACAAGTAATAAATCGGTTAACAATTATAATGATAATAAACCACTTTTAAACAGTATTTATCAAAAAAAATTATTTTTATTAATTTAAGCAATATAATCAAAAGGTACCTAAGTATAATTGATGCGACCTTTTAAAGCACCTAATATTCAAAATAAGCTAAATTCAACACATTAAGAATATTGACTAAAGATTCGATCTAATAATCATCATTAATAACTATGTATAGAAAATTGAATTATTAGACTCAAAGTCTTTTCCACAAAATATTATATTTTAATTTATTTTATCTTAAACATGTTTCGACATTATAAAATGTCATCGTCAGTAATTCTACAAATAGTAAAAACATTAAAAATATAGCTAACAAATTATAAAAGAGCATACCTATTAATATTATTAAATTGACAAATGTCAAAAATAACAAAATTGAAACTATTAATAAACAAACAGCCAGAAATGATAAAAATAAAATAAAATTTAAATATAAAAATTGAAAAGTAAAGTTAGAATTTAGGATTAAGAAGAGGAGAAGTGCTTATATCGAGAATTTCATTGAGACACGTAGAAGAATTATCATTAGAAAGACGATGAATTTCTAAAATTTCAAGATTGTTGAGATAATGGCCTTTATTACAAAAATGAAGAAATTTAATATTAAGATCAGGAGAAAAAGAATGACTAGTAGACAAAATGTGATTAGCAAAGGCAGAACAGGTATTAGAGATATCAGTATTTAAATTTCTATTAATAAAATAAATATGTTCTTTTATTCTAATTTTGAACTTTCTTCCAGTTTGGCCGACATAAGAAGAATTACAAGAAGAACACGAAATTTTGTAAACACCAGATTTATCTAAAGAAGAAATAGGATCTTTATTATTAGCAACATAAGATTTTAAATTATTATTTGTAGAAAATGAAATAGAAACGTTAAATTGTTTAAACAAATGTTTAAGGAAAAGACAAGAAGGACTGAAATAAGGAATAGAACGGTAAATATCATTACTACTGGATTTATTGTATACCAAATTTTTAAATAAATGGCGAAAACGAGTTCTATAAATAACAGTGTTTAAAATTTAAATAGGATAACCATTATTATATGCAAGTTGTTTAACAATGTTCAATTCTTTATTAAAACTAGTTATAGAAAGAGGAATAGAATAAAGACGATTAATTAAAGAACGAAAAGAAGCAATTTTATGATTATACGGATGATTAGAGTGAAAAGGAATTAAGCAATCCGTATAAGTAGGTTTACGATATATTTCAAAATTAAATTTTTCATTATCACGTGAAATAAGTAGATCTAAATAAGGAAGAGAATTATTGTTTTCAATTTCGTAAGTAAATTTTATTTTGGGATGAAGTGAATTAATGAAATCGTTAAATTTACTTAGATCGTCTAAAGAACCATTAAAAAGAACAATACAGTCATCTACATATCTAAACCAAAAAGTAATCATGCTAGAAAAAGAACAATTAGAAAAAATTTTATTTTCAATATTATTCATAAATATTTCAGCAGCTAGGGGAGAAATGTTTGAGCCCATAGCTAAACCTGATAATTGAGAACAATAATTGTTATTAAATTTGAAAAAATTTTGCTTGAACACTAAGTCAAGAAGAGAACAAACATCTAAGATTTGGTAAGTCTTTAAAGAACCGTTGGAAAATAGTAGATTACGAATGAGAGATACACATTCTTCAGGAGGAATAGAAGGAAAAAGATTAACAACATCAAAAGAAACAAGATAACATGAAGAAGGAAAGGGAACATTTTTAATCTTAGAAGTCAAATCATAAGAATTTAGAATAGCATATTGATTAGTAAAGTTAGAATAAGTTCTAATTACGTTATTAAGCCAAGGAACAAGTTTAGCTACAGGAGAATTACAAAAGGACACAACAGGGCGTATTGGGATTGAAGGCTTATGCATTTTTGGAAGACCATAAAGGAGCGGTATAGAAGGATTCATAAGCTTGAAATGATAAATGTTACGATTTTCTAGAGAATTAAGAGTTAATTTACAAGACTGAAGGCAAGATATAAAAGAAGAACAAAAAATAGAGATAGGATTTTTAGAAAACCTTTTAAAACCACCAGCATCAAGAAAATCATTAACTTTATTAATATAATCTGAACGAGAAAGAATAACAATACAATTTCCTTTATCAGCTTTGGAAATAGTTAAATTATTAGATTTAATTTTTGATTTTATCGAAATGCAAGTTTTATAAATCGAATAGAAACTAGGATTAAATTTACCTTTATTTAAAATTTTCTTTAATTTATTATGAATTTCATACCTAATTCTGTCACTGTCAGGCAAATTTAAAGATTGAATAATATTTTCTGAACTAACTGCTAGAGCTTCGACATGCTTTTTAGTAATATTAATTGGAAGATTATATTTAAGACCCGAGTTCAACAAATTATGTTCTTCTAAAGTAAAAGTGACATTACTAAGGTTAAGAAGTCTCGAATGAAAGTTATGTAAAGTATCATTATTATTATTGATATTATGAGAATTGGGATTAAAGGTAAAGATGCAGAAATAGAAATGTTATTATGTGTTGGAAAATAAGTTTTAGAAGAATATAAAGGAAGCGGCTGACAGTTGCGTAAATTAATTAGTTTCTTACAAAGATTACAATGCATACGATTACCAATAAATAATACGTAATCTCTAATATTAAAATCTAATGTATCTAATTCACATTTGATGTAACGAAGAAGATAAACTTGATCGAAGAATATAAAGTTTTATGTTTATGTTGTTAAGTTTTTTGTAGAGTAATTTAATTTCTTCTTTTAGCCAAGTTTTTCTACCATTTTCTAAAGCTTTTCTAGACTGCACAGAATTAATTTTTGATTTTATTGAAACAAATTTAGGTGTAAGATGCTCTTTTAAACATTTCTGAATAAACCATATCTTCAATAAATTGTGTTTACGATTTACCATTTGCTTCTTAAAGTTTCGGATTACAAAATATAGACCAGAATTCTTTATAACGTTAAAGTAATCCATTCTTAAAGTGGAATATATAGATATAAAATTGAATTATTAGACTCAAAGTCTTTTCCACAAAATATTGTATTTTAATTTATTTTATCTTAAACATGTTTCGACATTATAAAATGTCATCGTCAGTAATTCTACAAATAGTAAAAACATTAAAAATATAGCTAACAAATTATAAAAGAGCATACCTATTAATATTATTAAATTGACAAATGTCAAAAATAACAAAATTGAAACTATTAACTTTGAGTCTAATAATTCAATTTTATATCTATATATTCCACTTTAAGAATGGATTACTTTAACGTTATAAACTATGTATAGTATAATATTCACGTTTTTTAACAGTATAAAACAATAATAATTTGCAAATATTTTATTAAGATCGGTTTTAGACACACATTCCATATTACTCTACCTAAATAAATTTATTGTAGGTTCTATGTTGCTTTACAATGTTTAAAAACGATAGGTTGTCAATATTATATCTAATTTAATTTTACGTGGTCACTCAACATTGGTTATCTTATATAAATTTAACGTCTATTTTACATGGTTTTACTACATTGGGTAATAACAGGCTGCCAATATTGTAACAAGATGGGTTTTAAATAGCCAATATTGGCCAATATTTAAATATCGGAAACAGATCGGAACCATATGGTTCCAACTTTGTGTGCTACTAGGGTTGTAAAATCTTGTATGAATCTACTTTTTGTAATCTGTACTAGTTTTGGAAAGAAATGTGGCGTGTTAGCATTTATATACCAACAATCATCCTTTTGTTACAGATAGTGATGCTGCAAAAAATAATAGCACTATAACTGACTCAATGTATTCTGTCATTATATTGCGAATTGTGAAAATCATAAATTATTAATATGTCCATCTTTTTTTAATAAGCCTTTGTAATATACATTTTATGCTTTACTTGCATACAATTTAAATCTTTGTGAAACGTATTTTATTGAATTACATTTAGAAGACTTGTTGGAGTACCACATTTAAAAAATATTACATTTGGGTATATGTTTGTCAATCAATCTAAATAAACAACCACGATACAAATTTTTTGTACTTACACATGCATTTGGGAGCAATAAACCATTGAACTAAACAAAAAATAGATAAAACTTGATATAAATAATCCTATATTGCAGTGTAACAATTAAAGATCTGGCTGTGGTTTGCGCAGCAGCAGAAATCATTGACAGAGTTCTAGTATATATAAATGTTTTATTTCTACTTAGTAGTTGTAAATATGCTATAGTAAAACTCTGAAGTACATATATGTATTATAGCCAAGTAGTACGACTTATTTATTAAAAATGCAGCATATTTAAATCTTTAAATGTAATTCTATACAAGGTTGTAATGTTTGGGTTACAGACATATATTAAAAACGTATTAATAACACAATAAATTATAATTAATTCTATTCAATAGTTAAATAATTATTTTCTTTTATGGTATCGTTACAATTATTAAATAATGTCTTAAAGTAATTATAATCGACAAACTGTTTCAACTGTTTTGTTTAAAAAGTAGCAAGATTGTTTCAAATGTTATGAGTAACTGTTTCTTTTACAAAAATTCAAATCTAAAGTGCTTTTTTTTTAGATTTCGTAACATCTGCATCATGTAAATATCGTAACTATATATACTTTATCAAATGTAAACATTGTTGATTTTTTTTAGTGACTACACAATTCAATTTTAAGAAACCAAAACTATTTTGGTTTTACGAATTAAAATAATTAACTAAACAAAATATTGACGAAAACGAACTTACTTAGTTTTAATGAAAACTTAACGGTTAGTTGACAGTTTCGTATTGAGGAAATCAATATTACCATTAAATTCCCAATTAAATTCGAAACAAATTCAATTTCAACATTGACACTATCCATTAATCTATTAACATCTGGATAATACGCTATCCTATATTTTAGTTTAAAACTAGTTCACTGAATCTGTTGGTTTTGATTTTATTAGATAAAAATAGTGTATTTGCATTACTACACAATTTTGAGATGTATTTTTAACTTTGTACGAACAATTAAAAGTAACTACTAATAAATAAAAAAAAAATCTTTTTAGTTTAAGCTTTCACCTGACCAAGTTAGTTTTTGCACAAACAAAAATATTCATGTTTATTTTATAACGCCGTTCTAGTTTAAAGAAATTGCTTGCTTTTTATTTATTTATTGACTACATTTTAGTAAAAAAGACTTGAGTCTTTGCAGTACATACAGACTTATAAATTCAACTTGATTAAATATAATTGCGTTGATTGGCGTTAATAGTCCAAGTTGTGGTCTAATTTCATATGTTTAAACATCTTGGTTAATGCAAACTTATAATATACAAATTTAAATGAAAGTTTAACTATAAGTACCCACTTTAAAATACAAAATAATCACAGTTCATTTAGGTATCGAATTTGTTTGTGTATACAATTTTGAATATAAACAACTTTTAAACCAACAGTTATAGCTGTAATATTTTTACACTGATCCACAATCTGTTTAGCTTGAATTTTACTTAAATTTATTCCAGGTCCAGTTTCACCAACTTCACGAATAAGAGCTTTCTTTAACGATTCTTCAATGTTGTTAAAGTTTACTTCACCCGGTTTAGTTAAATATCCATATTCCACCCAAGAACAAGTAAGAAATGTATTATAAAACGCATTATCAAGTGGAGTCAATCTATAATTTCCAAAAATACTTAATCGATAACGTGATAAACCTGTTACTATTTGTAAAGGCGCATATTTTTCTGAAATTTGTTCTATTGTGCCCCTTTCCTGAATACAATGTTCGGTTCTTGGATCTAGCGTCATTTTTTGACACGACACCTATGTAAAGTGTAAAGTGATATTAAGTGATAAGTATTAACGATGGTTACTTACATGTAATAACAAAACCGAAATCAATAACAGAGTCTTCATTTTTAGCTATTATAGATTCTCAAATGAAGTATTTTAGAAATGTAGGTTAAATTAATGACAAGGTTACTGAACATTTAGGTTGTCGCTGATAAAAGCACATAAACATATTTAAAGCGTCATTATTTCATCTTACAAAAAATAATGTATGTAAATAGGAATTGCGATAACTTATCCGATAATTCAAATATTAAAAATATTAGGAAACTTTTTACAACGTTATTTGAATGAAATGTTTATAATCACTTTGACAAATGCAGTACATACTCAATTCAATTCAACATTAAATTCAATTTATTTTATAAGTTAATAAACGTATATTTTTCAATCGTGATATGTGAGTCAGAAACAGAAATAACAGAAACCATGTAATCGTCAATGCATACAATTAATCTTCAATATCTAGAACCATTTTAATGTAGTTATGAGTTTCGTCAAAAAAAAAACTTATTAAAAATATTTATGATTTATTCAAGTTTTTTTTAGTATAAATTTTGTTTATTGTTAATCTATGATTTTAAATCTATTTTATTACACTGGGCTGTTCTTTTAACTTTGTTTTTATCTACAACTGACTATTCAATATTCTTTATTATAACTTATTTGTTATAAAATATCATGATTTCTAATTTTAATTCTCATCCGCCATCCAGATATAATGTTTTGTTCATAACAACAATGCCTAAACCAATAGTAACTATTATCATTGTTTTAGACATAAAACTTTCACCATAAAACATATTAAAATATTTTTTTAGGGTAAATGGTGTATTATTTATTTAGAATAATATAATGCGAGCTTTCGAACTTGGTCTAAGTTCTTCGTCAGGCAAAATTAAATTAATTTATTTGACAATTGTAAAGCTAAGGTAACTAAAAACAATAACTATAAGAGACCTAGATAATAAACGCAAGTTTATTTAGCTACAGCATTTGCTCGAAGGTCTAAAGAAAAACCACAATAAAAACTCTAGACGTAGCTTAAGTATAATTGGTGGACAAATTAAGATTAGGAAATAACATGGTTACATGACACATGGTTACTTGTATAAATATAAATACATACATTTACCAGTAGGTTTATCTTATTATTTTTAATATTCGAAGTTTCTTTTTATTTTATTTAATACTATTATTTCCCAGTGCTGATGATCCCCAAAAAGGTAAAACGGCCGTGCTCTGGTTCTCTCTGGTAGTTATCTTTGCAATTTTTATGATAAAGTTGTTTTTCACTATATATCTTAGTGGATTGCACACGATGTATTATTCGATACGATTTTCGAATTTTTTCGATTAGCAAATCTAACTACCAACATGCTACAACTTCTATAACATTAATTTGTTTAATTTTATACGTGGGCTTATTATCCACGAGATGGCGTTGACCACAACACTTTTATATGTAAAATTTACGTTTAAAAAATATTTACAAAATAATAACATTTCATAAACAATTGTAGGTATAAATTTTAAGGTACCTAGATAGTATTGGAATACATTTTAAATAAAAATCGTAGGTTGGATTGTATATGCGGTAAAAGATTTCTAAAGCTGTCGGCGTTGTGCTATCTGATACTAACTAAAACCAGTCCTATAAAAAATGGTACATAGAAACCAATAAAATTTTATTTAATGGGATTCAATACGTTTCTATATAAGTTTCTGTTCTGGTAATTACTCATTTAAAACTATTAAAATATATATAAAGAAATACCTATAAAATTAAAATGCTATTTCCTTAGATACCAATAGAAAATTATTGGTTTTTTAAAAGTGAATACTTTTCAATGCAGATAGACCCATTAAAATAAATAAAAACCCATATTTCTCTAATAAGTAATTTCCAACAAAAAACTAAATATCAAATAATATTTTTATTGTGAATTCCAAATTAAAACATTTGACTTCGTTACCTATTAGGAATTCCTTATTAATTCAAATAAATAGGTCTATGATCAATTATGCTCGTAGTTTTAGTGCAAAATCAGTATATCTACCAACGCGGCTCTGAGTACATTTTATCTCCATCACGTAAGTGGACATAGACTAATTTACTTCACTTCAAGCAAAGGAAAATAAATGTCAAGGTAAGACAATTATTGATAGCAACTACGTTAATACTACTACTATTATTTCAGATAATGTTCTGATTTCAGCGCCCGTGGAAAAGCTTGCACTTACAAAAAATGCAGTTGAGGTAATAGCCCATGCAAATTTAGAACCAGAAGGTAAGACACCATTAATTTGGGTATGACAATATTGTTTTATAGATAAAACTTATCATGAAGTGCTACTTCCAAAATATGCTATAAAATTAATGGCTTCTGTTAATTTAGAATTACCAAGCCATCGCTTAAAACAGTTTGAGAAAAATTTTGAATGAAATAAGCAACACACTGACCCATCCAATAGTACCTGTTGTAAAACATTGGAAACAAATAATAAAAGATCCATGTAATTTTAGAATAAAATGTAAACAAAAGGATGAAGATGAAAGACAAGTGAAATTTAATCAGTATTGGAACCTTGGAGACATTAATAGACAACGAGATTTGATTTGAAAGTTGGTGCAAATAAAGAATAAACAAAGAACAAGAATACAAAGAAATGTTTGTAAAATTTAGAGGTTTAAATTATATCTAAAACAAATTTAAAAATTATTGTTCATGTCTGAACATATTGCCATTTCTAAAAAAAATTAATTGTGTTTACCAAATTTAGCTAAACGTCCGAGCGGTGTTGCTAAACGATTGGCTTGTTTTTGCAATGATCTGCCGCTGCTCTTCTTGTTGTTTTCTTAGTTCTAACTCTTTTTCTACGGCAATTGAAAGGTTGTATTTTCCCCACTTCTTGTAAGTTTGAACCTTTTGTGGACCGTAGTAATTCTAATTATTTTAACAGGTTGTAAGGCTGTTAAAAATTTACATCTTCCTTTTTGGTTCGAAAGAACATAAATTAAGCACGTAGTAATTTTGAAAGGCTGTAGTTGAACCACTTCTTGATTGGACGGTGGGTGGACCGTATTAATGATTCTTCGGTTCCCATGATGGCATCAATTGGGCCGGTTTTTTTCCATATATTAAGCACGTAATAATTTGTAAAAGACTGTAGTTAAACTACTTTTTGTAGGATCTGACCGTGGGTGGATCGTATTAATGGTAATTGTTTTAACAGGTTGTAGGGCTGTGAAAACTTTTCATCTTCTTTTTGACTAGAAAGAACATATATTTGGCACGTAATAATTTTGAAGGGCTGTAGTTGAACCACTTCTTGTAAGATTTGGCCCGTAAGTGGACCGTAGTAATCTTAAAATGCTCCGTCTTCTTTTATTTCGTAGCTGGTAAACCATTTCATCTTCGTTCACTTTTTAGATTGTTAAATTGCTGATGGACCGCACCAAATGTTAAGCACGGTGGTGGAATCCGGCTCGAAGGACCAAATGTTAAGCACGGTGGTGGCTCTTACTTAATAGTTGACACTTATGCAGGTAATCAATATTTGAACAATGTCAGATTCTAGGGTAAGTGTTAATGATCAAACAAGTTTTACGTTGAACTAGAGCAAGATAATATCTTTGATCTGAAGGATCTTCAAGGGAGGGTTTCTGTGAATTGGGAAAAAGATAATAATAAC
Source organism: Aquatica leii (assembly GCA_035610365.1). Taxonomy (NCBI): domain Eukaryota; kingdom Metazoa; phylum Arthropoda; class Insecta; order Coleoptera; family Lampyridae; genus Aquatica; species Aquatica leii. Next base: position 110,578,849 of record CM069432.1, read on the forward strand.
GAGACAGTCTACTTGAACAAATTAAGAATTCTACAACACCGACTTGAATATGCAAATGTATGTTTCTTCAAACATAGTAATGAAGATACCAAATTTTAAAAAAAAGCGAAAATATACAGGGAAAATTTTATTACCCAAAAAGAAATTCAACTATTTACAATTTTTCTGTCAGAAAAAAGTAATTCGATGTCAATATCACAATTTCTTAAAAAAGCTATCATATGAACAAAACTGCACAAGATTCACATAGAGATGCATTAAATATACAATTTTTACAATTTAATTGTTTTAAAATTTATTTTCAATGTATTGTTTTAGGATATTGTTTCATTTGTTTGTAGTTTAAACACAAATATTAAAATTTTGTTTTGTTTTAAATTGCAATAAGGGTAAATTTATGTTTAATATAAATGTTTTAAACTATAAGTTTTGCTATATAATTATACCTTCATGATTTGTTTTTATTTAAAGCAAATACGTACCTACTCAGTTTAAATCGATAACCTTAAGAGTTTGAAGAACTAGCCTAAGTAATGCATACCAACATATTCTATGTCCAAATTGTAGACATATGTTAGATATGTTAAACACACTATTATATGTCCATTTTTTTCTTCTGAACGTGGGTCATATCATTTAAGCATGAAACGTAAAGTAGGTAACCTACTTCACAAGATGTTACAATACTCTAATACTTAGTGTTTATAATATTTAAGCATAAAAATAAAAAAAAAACCTCTTGTAAAATTAAGATTTTGTGAGTTAGACTACTTCTGCATTCAAGCGACGATATGCCGTTGACATTTATAAATTTTTATAAAACTTACTGGTATAATGATGAGTGCAATTCCTTCCATTTTACCATATGTTATATCATCCTAAGCTTGTGTTAATCGCTTAGAAAGCATTAGTATTCGTTTTCTAGCTGCTGTTTCTTCCACGTCTTTCTTGCTTTCTACAAAAATATTTACATTACCAAAGGTTTTGTATTACACGAGACAACATAGTATATTCATTTTATACAGATTTCTACTATACTCCCTTCACAATTTATACTTTTTTGGATCGAACAATTTCAATCCTTCTTCTTATATAAATTTAATATTTGAGGTTGGGACAACCAGACAATCTGTCTCCACAATAAAATATATAAGCGTATTTTCTCTAAATAAATAAAATTTAAAAAGTCAAATTCCTTGTTTGTCTAGCCAAGCAAATTATGAGGTTAGAAAACAAAATCGAGAAATAATAAAATTGGCATGAATAATTAAAACATTAATATAATTAGTTATGTACCTATCATTGCGAAACAAGAGTATATAAGGATTTTATTACATATATTCTTGTTGATAACTCAAACAAAATAAAATGGTAAATAAGTAATGTTTGTAAGTTATATCGTTGGTGGTAACTGGTCGCTGTGGCGTTTAATGTATATAATTATCTTAAACACAGTTTTACCATTTTAATCAGTCATTTCCAATTCAAGTATTTTAAAATACCGCTTATTGGGAATTCCGCCTACAAATACTATATTACAAAACCCATTGATTCTCATTGAAACCTATTTAATTTTCGGTAGGGAACTGTTCATTTTAAGTCGCAAATCATCTTTGTAATACTGTTATTCTCCTAGTTACGTCATTTATTGTTTTCTCACGTATACAAATATTGAGCTATTGGTCTCTCAGAGTGATACCTAATATTTTTGTTCTATGACACGTTAATTTACTTTCAGTTTGCGGAGGATGGATTTAGTAAATATCTAAAAAAGCAAAATTTCTATAGAAACAATAGTTTGAAAAATATAGTAATAGCATTGCAACAGTTTTTAAATAAAAATTTTAAGTTGACTTAGTTTTTTTTCTGCGTTTTCACGTTTTGTTTATATATACGGTACTATAATATACAAATGTGTGCATAGTTTAGGGCAAATGGATAATTATAAGTGTCAGGATACTACAAACAACAAAGATTTGATTCCACGTATACATATATACGTTCATTTTCTGTAGTTTTATAGTTTGATCAAAAGCATTATTTAGAAATGTAAAGGCAACGTTTTTGACAACGAATTGATAATGTTTCAGAAGGTGTTTGCCATTTAACCTACCTGATTTTTTTTTGCTGTGCCACTAGTCAACTGTTTCAAATCAATTTAATCGCGCGTACATTTGCAACTAGTTTTTGTTTTTTGCCTTGTTTTTAAGACAGACTATGTTAGGAGAAAAACTCGAAGTAAAACAATATTATTAACGCTTATTAGTGTTTAAAAGATTTGGTACAAGATACTAAAATGTAAGCAACCAAAACTATTTTACCACAGATAATGTAGATAAATAAATTAACTGTGAGAATTTGTATGTTTTAAATTAAAAAAAACAATCATTAATATACAAATAAAAATAAATTTGCAAAACAGTAACATGAGCATTTTTCAAAGAGTTACAAGCGTTTAGTCTTATTTTGATTAATTCATTTTGGAAGTTTATTGGTATCGCATACACAGTCTCATTAACAAGATTTGAGTAGTAGTGGAATAAGTCAGGTGAACGTGCATGCCAAGCAACCGGCCCCTCGCTAAACCGTCCCATTAATCGGCGAGGATAACTTTTGTTTAACCACTGCTGCATAGTACTCAGCGACATCATCCCATTGCATCTAACTTTGTTTGCGCAAATCTAATAGAACGCCAAACGTTCAAGTACATCAGGATGTGAGTTCTTCATTATTATTATTGTTATAAAACAAACTGGCGTGTTTATGTGAGCGGATTTTAAGACCCATCTACAAAACGTAAGACGTTCTTCACTATCTTTAGGAATAAAACCTCGAACAGGTTGTAAATGAAAGACTTCCTGGTTGTCTTGTTTGAGTAACTTTCAAACTTTATATTCAAATACATCAAATTGTAGAGCTGCTCAGCATGTACTCATCGTTTCCTCAATGCCAAACACTAAAAAAATATGTTGTAACTTTTTTCGGCAAACAAAACTATTTTGTTTATTGGAACATCGCAATACATATGCACAGAAACAGCGATAAACTTATAGGAAAGTACAAAACTCTGCTATGTGAAAAATCGTATTCGGTACTCTTCAGTAGCAGCATTCAAGTTTTCGTTTCAGACGTAACATTTGACATCGTTGCTGAGCAATATCTGAAATAATTTGGTTGCTAAAGGTGCTGCAAACAAACTTTCATATAAGCATTTATTAACAGTTTCTTTAATTTTTAAATCACCCAAACTGAATGTCGATTAATAATCTCCCTAGTTCTATTTTTGTTAATATTGCAGACTTTTTTTGGATCCAGCTTTGAAAAGTTTTAAAAACTTTTATAAATTTATATTCTTCATATAATTACAGACAAGGACGGAACAATAAACTTTACTTTTAAAAGTACTGGTACTTGGGAGGAATTTAAGAATGCAATTACACTATAGAAACAACCAAAATAAAAATTCAAAATAAAAAAAAACAAATCGTATATGCGCGTTAATCAGCATTGCAACGGTATCACAACGGTATTTCAAACTTCAAACTCGAAAAATTGTCTATACTTGATTGATAAATCAAAGCAAAAATTAACCAACTAAACCTTTAAATATTTATTTTTAACAAAAAATTAAAAAACTAAAAATTAAGATTACAATATTGACGGTTTGCCTTCGTATCGTTAAATAATGCTCAATTGAATTGTTCAAAAACAGCAAGTATAAACAATGCAATTACTAATTGTATTATTTAATACAGTACATTTTGTAATTTATTATTAAGATTATAAATACGTCTAGATCACAAAATAAAGAAGAATCGGATATGTATTATCCTCCATTTATTTTATTTACGCATATAGCAGCGTAATGTAATTTGGCATCCTGTGGGCACTTTAGGTAACATTTTACGATAACTAATATAAACAATTTATTTTGTTATTCAACACTCAAGTTTGGTTTTCAAAAATTTTGTTTTGTTACGTTCCATGGTTCTTAAATCTTACGATTCTCTTTTGCTAAAATGTGTTTACTTCATAAAAAATGGATTTAAAATGCCAAAGGCACGGCCACAATGAACACTTTACTTCTTGTTTATTTTGTGTCTAGATCTACAAACCGTAGTACTTTTCATGACGAAATGGTTTAAGAGTTTAATGAATTTAAGTATTTGATTTCGGTGTGTATACAATTTTGTAGATTAATTACTATCAGAGAAAGTGGCATCCATAAGTTAGTTTTGCATGTATTTATAATACTTCTCGCTTGTAATATACTTAAATTAGTACCCGGACCAGTAGCGCCCACCTCGCGAATTAAAGCTTCTCTTAATGCCATTTCAATACTGTCATATATAATTTGATTATTTTTTATATAACCAAACGTGGACCAAGAACAAATCAAAAAGTCACCATACAACTTATTATTAGTTGGAATAAGGTTATAATCTCCAAAGATGTTCAAATGATAACGAGTTAATCCTGTTACAATTTGCAGTTTAGCGTACTCTTCAGCAATTTGTTTGCGAAAGAAAGATTCGTAAGAAGATTTAGCAAAACTGCCGTTCCAAAGGCAGTGTTCTACTCTAGAGTCCAAGGTCATCATTTCGGTTGATACCTTGTGTAGCACTACCTATACATTATTAAAAGAAAAACAATTTAGTTAGTATGCAATCAAACATAAAAAATTGTAAATAGCAGCAAAACTTACACATACGTAAAACAAAAATATTTTTAACAATATTGATTTTGCCATGATGTTAACAACTGAAATTAAATACTGTCAATATTACTGCAAACTGAAAACACGATAATAAAGTTTAACGATTATGCAATAAGAATGTGTTAATTTTTCTAGAAATAGAGATTTTCTTGTTGATTAATATAAATACTGTGCTTTAATATAATTGTTAATATTAACAAAAATTTTATTTTTTGTTTTTGTTGCAATATTTACTGTATTGCCAACACATATTTTTTATATTTTGTTTTAATTATATCTTTTCAAAAATCTAAAAGTGTCGTCAATCTTTTATCATACCACTTACAGTCAAAGGTTACCGATATGTTGCTGTTGCGCATCAATAAGGTAATTAAATTGTTTTTGTTTCTAAGACTAAATATTATACTATGTATTTCTACCGCTTTCTTTACTAAGAATGTAGCACTATCTTAAAATACGGTAACCGTCTTAATATGTAATCTTGTAGATACAATACTAATTCACCGTCACTATCGCCTTTAATTAGTTTGCTTCCATTTATAATAGAAGTAGTTAATATATCCGTCAAGTACACAGCTCTGCTTCGAGATAACATTTCAAATTCAATATCTTCTATAAATTTGTTTTCTAACAGCGTTGAGTTTAAAGTTCCGTTTTTGTCCATATATTCAATTTCTTTCCAATAACATTCAAGAAATTTTTGAAAATCAGTGTTATTTTCTGAAACTAAATAACGTCTGTTCGTATCCTCAATTTCTAAAGCGTCTAATTTAAGTTCTAGAACGCACGTTTCCTCTTCTACTTCTAAGTAAGGTATATCTTCAAAATCATACGTAGCATCATTACCCTACAACCAAAAAAGTTATTTCAATTGTAACGTACGTACTTACGTTACTTTTCTTTGATAGAGCAATTTGCCGTATAAGCAATTCCTTAGTTTTACCGCTTTTTGTCCATGCGTTTTACCATCAATGCTTTTACACTGTGTCATTATTTCGGCTGCAAGGAGTTCCGCATTTAAAAGAGGCACGTCTGTTATGTCAACAGATATTTTAATACCAATATTGATCATTTCTTCTAATAAAGTAAAGTTAATTTGACCATTGTCCAATTGAAGTTTTTTGCTTTTCCACAAACAACTCAGGTAGTTGCCGTAAGTAACATCAGATATATTCTGTTCAAAATCTTCAATACTTATATTTAAAACTGATAAACAGTTTTCAATTGCAGTCAAAACACGAACTGTTGTCGTTTCATTAATGGAAATAAATGTACTGGTTTCGTTGTTGCTAATTGTTGTTGCTTCAGTTGCATCTTCAAAAGGTTGTAATTCAATGTCCGTCTAATAATGCAGAAGTTATATAAAATAAAAAAATAACGTAAAAGTGGTTTACCTGGTGAGATACGAAGATCAAAGCAAAAAGAAATATAACGTGATTCATATTTTCAACGTTCATAAAATAAGACTACATTTTTCTCAACAAAGATATCATTATTTTTTCTTGACATATCTGTGTCTTTAAAAAAATCTCGGTCATAAAGGTTATTGGCACTAACAGATAAAAAAGTTTAAATTTGCGTTTATTTATAAAGTTACTTTAATTACACGTAATAATCAAATTTATTATCTATACCTATATTTTTTTCATAATTTTGCAATAATTTTACGACAAATTACTTCAAAATACATGTAGATAAAAAATCAATAAACTAAAATTATTAACGTATACATATAACATGTTTATTTAGGTACATCGCGACCGATTGTCGCCATAATGTTAATTCTATAAACAACCGGTAAAATACTGCAATTGTTTTCAGTGTGCTTATATGCATCCTACAAAATTATCTTTAAAAGCATAAATAACTATTTTTACATAAACGTTTATTTTTTATAGTAATACGAGAAAAAAATGTTTTGAGGAAAAGTTGATTCAAGCTTGGTACGACAAAGATATATGGTTGATTCCTTACTTTTTTAGACGAATCAAGCAGGGGCCGCACTAAGCGGGGTGCACAACTGACAAGCGAAACATAGTTTATTGAAGAAATACTAATTGTTCAATTTCTATAACGTTTAAGATGGTTTCAAACTACTACCAATGCTACTACTTATTAATTAAATAGATAAAACTTGAAAGTATATGATATGCTTATGTACACGTTAGATACTACTACGAAAAATATGTTATTCGTGATATTGTTAGCGTAAAGATATTATCATATATTACTTTGCAAGCGTTGCTCCTAGAAACATACATTGCTTGTTTAAATTACAGATAACGTTATCAGTCGGGTAATGTTATCACTTTATTCTTATTACTATCAGAGTTAGGCAGTAGTTAACTACAAAGTAGTTAAGCTACTAATCTAACTACTTTATTGTTGACGATAGTTGTATTCTATATATTAACTGTAGTTGAAATAAATTACTTTTTTCGTGTAATCGTATTTAAAAAGTAGTTAGCTACCCTATTTTAATTACAAAAATAGCTAAACTACTTCGTTAATAGCTTAACTACTTTACTAGTAATTAAACTACTTTATTAGCGGCTTCAATTACATGCAATGGCTACTATTACTTAGCTTGCATTGCAGTTTCGCAGGTTAAAACGTGTCCTTCATGTGATGAACGGAAACGCAGAAGTAAACATAGATGTACAGACTGTCCAAAAAATTCTATAAATGCAGCAAACCTAATTTGTTTCAAAATGTAAAATGCCACTGATCTAAACGTAAACAAAATAGTACTTCAACAAAATGAAGATTTTTTTGATTTTGATGAACCTGCTTTGTCTAAAAAATTACACATTTCTTCTGATACTGAGAATGAACATGCTTACAATATAACGAAAAACTTTATCATGGTGTCTTTTGTATACATAATACATAACATAAACGCATAACAAATAAATGGATTAAATGCACCAGCCAGCTCACAAAAATATTTATTGATAACACACATTAAAAACAAAATACATAAGAGCAATGAGAAATTTTCAGATTTATTAAATTAGAGTCGGGGGAATTCTTACGTTACTTAAGATTAATAATTTTCAATTTGATAAACACAAAAATTTTATAAGTTGGACGCCACAATATTTTTTTATATTAAAATGGTTAAATATTGAAACCAAAAGATTAACACATTAACATAATAACAAAAAAACATATTTACATATTTTGACAGTTTCGAAGGTTAAGTATAAAATCAAAGTTACCTGATTTCAAACTTTAATGCGCAAGTCGAATTGGTGGTGTCAATTACGCGTTCTCATCTAATTCATGCGATGACGCAACATTACGAAATTCTTGAAATGCATATTTAAATTTCCAAATTTTCCGTATTTATCCTGATTGATCTAATATTCGTACAGATCCATTAATCAGAATATCGTAAAACAAACGTAGCGTATGATAATCATTCGCAACATCCAACTCAAATTTCATCAGACGTAACACATGAATAATTATCGATTTTTACTCATAAAAATCATAATTCGTAACGGAAATTCTTCGTAACAGCGACGTTGTGACTAACATCAAACGTGCAGCGTAAACCATATCTTAATATCACATTTCAAACATCAAAATCGTAAAAAGGCGTACGTATCCAAACGAAATTTTCGTAACCATAAACGAATTAACACGTACACAAATCAAAAAGCATCGTATAAATCAGAAAGCGTAGTCGTATATCAAAAGCAAAACTTCTAGTTCGGACGTAAACAAATTTTTTGCGCAACTTGCTATTTAGGCGTGGTCATCATATGACTCATTGAAATGACGCAATATGATGCAATTCCCGTAAATCGTATACTTAATTCTTTTTCGAAGATTTGAAACCAAGTACCATATAAAAAACAAAAAAAAAACTAAAACGTAAATTGCGATGTATTAAACAATGCGAATCAAAACAAAAATGACTTACCCCTTCGAATTAACGGGTTTATCTTTATAAATTTCGTAAATTCAACGAAACGCAAATGCTGCTATCAAACGCAAGTGTTACTACCAAACGAAAGTACTACTACAAACGCCGGCGTAACTTGCAACACCAAAAAAAATGTCCGCTTTACTTCATTGCGAAACGTAAGATGTCTTTGTACTTAAAAAGAAGGCTCATACGCATGTGCGAAACGTCAAATGCATTGCGCAAAGGAATTTACATAAACAGTGAACACAAAAATGTTAATTAAAAACAGACGTATTCAATCAAAAAAAAATGTGCACGTTACAACAAAACCAGAAGAATAGAACTAGAATTGTTCAAAAAACACATGGAAGATAAAAGAATTCATATATCTATGTCAGATGATTATAAGATTATTAAAAAAATGTTTATTAGATATAGTACCATTTTATCTTCATCAGCTGCTGTATTTTCGTTTATCACTCATAAATTCGCTCAAAAGAAATGCATTGGCTGGTGCTCTTTTTGAAAAGTTACTTTTATGAAAAGAAAATGAATATTGAATACCACAATAAGTTTATTACTTTAAGTTCTGTTTTTTTTCAAGGTTTATTTTTTATTTTTTTTTTTGAAAATTTGTAATAATATAGATATACATGATAATAGAATAATAGTACTTTGTCTTCTTTAATGTACTAATAATTCGGTGTCTATAGGTACTTATGTTTATATGACTAAAAGTGGAATAACATAAATCGTCTCAGAACTACTTTTTCTACAAGTAGTTGAAAAAAATAACATATTTAGAATACAATTGTTGAGTAGTTATTAACCTAACTACTTTTCGATTCACGGTAGTTAGTAGTTAGTAACTTACACTACTTTTAAAAAATAGTAACTTTAGTTAGTAATTAACTACTTTTACAACAGTAAAACAATTTTAACGTAAGTACTATTATTCTATTTTATTACAAATTCTCAAAAAAAAAATTTAATAAATAAAATAAACCTTTAAAAAAACAGAACTTAAAGTAATAAACTTATTGTGGTATTCAATATTGATTTCCTTTTCATAAAAGTAACTTTTCAAAAAGAGCATCAACCAATGCATTTCTTTTGAGCGAATTTATGAATGAAAAACGAAAATAATCGTTCGACAGCAGCCGATGAAGGTAAAATTGTACTATATCTAATGAACATTGTTTTTAAATCTTATAATCATCTGACGTAGATATATGAATTCTGTTATCTTCCAAGTGTTTTAACAATTCCAGTTCTATTCTTCTGGTTTTGTGAGCATGTTCATTCTCAGTATCAGAAGAAATGTGTAACTTTTTAGACAAACCAGGTTCATCAAAATAAAAAAAACCTTCATTTTGTTGAAGTAATACTTTGTTTACCTTTAGATCAGTGGCATTTAACATTTCAAAACAAATTAGGTTTGCTGCATTTATAAAATTTTTTTGAATAGTTTTTACATCCATGTTTACTTTTGCCGTTCTGCGTTACCGTTCATTACTTGAAGGACATTTTAACCTGCGAAACTACAATGCAAGCTGAATAATTGTAGCCATATTGCATGTAATTGAAGCCGCTAATAAAGTAGTTTAATTACTAGTAAAGTAGTTAAGCTATTAACAAAGTAGTTTAACTATTTTTGTAGTTAAAATAAGGTAGCTAACTACTTTTTAGATACGATTACATGAAAAAAGTAATTTATTCCAACTACAGTTACATTATTAAATTAAAGTAACTTGAATATATAGAATACAACTATCGTCAACAATAAAGTAGTTAGATTAGTAGCTTAACTGCTTTGTAGTTAAGTACTGCCCAGCTCTGACCTCAGGGTATAAAAGGAAAGCAACCATCAAGTAACGATGAATATCTTTTTATTTATTACTGTTTATAGCTAAAATAGTTCTTTTTCCCATTTAAATTAAATTTATGTCCATATATTTATTATTATAATAATTATTATAATTATTATTATCGTTCGATAAATAAATTATAATTAATTTATCGAAAAGTGGTAAAATTAGAGATTTGGGGCTCCCTCGAAAATGGTGGGTGATGGAAGAAAACGGAAAACATATTTGGATTCAGGACGTCATTTTATATAAGAATCACCCGGAATAGTGCCAGGGCTCGATAAAAAATATTTTTTTGCAGACCAGTGTAATCTAACATTTTCTGATGTAACTGTTACATCAAACAATTTATGTTAGGTTACTAAACGTATATAAATGTTATATTTCAAAAATGAGTTAATAAACTAACATTCTCTGATATTAAGGGTACATTAATGTTACATAAAACAATTTAAGTTAATATAAGGTTGCCGTATTTTTATAAATATGATATCACTGTAACAGATTTGTTTAGTGGGAATTGTCAGTTGAGTTATATTTAGTTTGATTGTAAAATGCTACCATATTACTGGTTAGCATAAATAAAACTAACAACTAAATATGTCAGTATTTTAAAATTAAAATAAGTATAATTAAACTTACGTTTATACATGGTAACATTTGTTAAATATTATAAACATATATCAATATTATAAATAATGTTCTTGAAGATTTTTAGAAAGTTTTTCTAATATTGATTTTACAACGTAATCCTGGTCATTAAGGCGTTTTTGCAATGATTTTAATTGAGTGTAATGTAAATGTAAATATATCTTTTGTGAAACGTTGAAAAAATTTAAAAATGTTTTCTTGTTGATTGGGAATTTGTTTTTATTCAGTACTGCTTCTAATCTAGTTTTAATTTTTTTCCTTTACTGCCTGAAATCAGATAAATTTTGTTCTTTGCGATTTCAACAGATTATTGCTGTCCCACAGCCCACAATGCCATACCGCGCTTTTTTAATGCATTGATAGAGACAGGTAAAAACGATTGTTGTGCTTTCATATGCAGTAAATTATGGTTGACGCTTGAATTTGTTAACAAATAATAAACTGTAAATCACTATATAAAACTGTTTAAGATTATTAGCATAAAAATAGCTTCTATGTCCCCGGCAAGTGATGACAAGCTCTAGGGGAATAAAAGATAATTATACTTAAAAAATGGTCAACTTCAATAATAAAAAAATATTATTAAGATGTTATAACTACACAAGGTACCGTTGATTAACTTATTTACATTTGCAAATAATTATAGGACACATTCAGCGATTCTGTTTAGGGACTAGGACATTTTAACACCGCCGATTGAACGCCACCTTTTGAGCTCCGGCCGATTGGCCGCTGGGACATTTGAACGCTAACGTTGTTTGATTACCGGACGGTTGCTCGCCGGGCATTGGCATCTATTTGTACATAAAATCATTTTAACGAAAATATATTTTTTTTGTCAATAGGCAAATAACGATACGAACTTAGAAATTAATACAAAAGTTTAATTAAGACAATGGGTACAAATTTTTAATCATTCTTTAATGATTGCAGCAATATCAACACTATCTGACAATTTTTTATTGAAAAATAGTATTGTTATTGGTATATCGTCAACTTCTTGAAAATTAGTGTCTATTATAATTGCGTATCTACGAGGATTACCTAGGATTAAGACCACTTAAGTTTAGAACCATATACAAAAAGAATTTTCTTTATTGTTATTGTATTGTTAAACAATGACTACGATAACCGCGACAGAATAAGTATTTACGAGGTATTGCCCATAAATTTCAGATTAATGCATGATTATATTTTATTTGTAAATAAATTTATATATTGGACGAAAGTTTCTACTTTTTAATACTTTGCAGCTCGTATTGAAATTTTGCTTTAGAAATAGAATTTTTATAAATATATTTCTCTAATGCTTAAATTAACACTTATTATAGTTATATTACAAATATGTTACATGATGTTATTACTTACATTAATTAATTAATAAATTAAGATAAATATTTATTTTTGAATATATATTTTTTCTAATTGTCTACCATAATTAATTAAATATAACTCCGTTTAATTATTTATCAAAATTGTAATTGTCGTTAAAATCGGCGGCGTTCAAAAGTTTCAGCGTTCAATTTTCCGATGTTCAAACGACGGCGTTCAAATGGCGGTGTTTAATCGGCGGCGATCAAATGACCGAGTCTGTTTATGCCATGTGCGAGACACGTAACATGAAGCCTGTTAGGATAAGAAATCTTAAGTGTGCTTTCACCATGTAGGGTGCCGCGTCGGTGACAAGCAAAAATAATACTTTAGTATTTATTATATTAAATAAAGATTTTTTGGTTGGTATTCATTATTTTCTTATGTACAAAATAAGATGTGTTAATGACGTACGTTTTATTGAGAGCATCTAAAAAGTAGTTCTTAGATGTACCAATTGGTTTTTCACAGAACTTACAAAAAATGGTGTTTCCGTCAGTTATATAAATTTCATTGTCTGTATTATACGTTTTAATCCCCGTATTCAATTCACTTAAAATTTGATACAGTTAGTTTAGACATCTTAATTAGTGCAAAGATGTCAAATCTGGAGGTAGGTAAAATAGTTTTTAAAACCTATTTAAAATGCAAAATAGAAAATACATTTGTTAAATCTATTTAAAATACAAAATGGAAAATTGTTTCTATTAAACTATTTAAAATACAAAATAAAAAATGGGTATTTTAAATAGATTTAAAAATACAAAATAGTTTAAAATAGCCAATGACTAACTTATTTGTTTCAAACACATTGATAACATTACTGTGCCAAGAGGTTACTGTTTAGTTTACTGATAAACAGTTTCTCAAATGTTTCATTCTTCATAAACTTGCATTTGGGTCTTTGGGTCTAACCTCTCAACTAGAGCTGAGAAGAAGGAAATGAACTATTGAATTTTATAAATAACATCTTGACGCCTTGATATTGATACAACCTATTAAAGTTTGTATCATTGTTTTGCAGTAATTGCAGTCCCTGAAGCTGCAAATTGTTATTTCCCAATTGAGAAACAGGACTAGTGCTATCACTGCTGGGTTTATCACTAGGCCGGTAAGCCCAGGCACACAATTGCTAGGAGTTGCGACCTATTAATTATTATACTAACTGTTTATATATTAATATTTGGTTCAATTATAGAGACTATTGCTCAAATTACGTTCATAAGTGATTTTTATACAATAAAAAGTTCATTGTCATCATAAGGATTAATTTTTTTTGGAAACATTGTCGATTTGACCACCTTCCTTGTCATTAATAGAGAGCGACAAAAATTCTTGGGTTTAGGCTAGGAGCGTCCACACTTTAAATACGGCACTGAGTACTATTCTTATCAAATAGGAAGTATTTATTCGTTAACTGATCAGAGGAAGCTTCTATTACTTTAACTCCATCATTAACACATTCTTTTCTAACGAGAGAATCTCTAGTTCGTTGAAAAACAATTGCTGAAGTTAGTAGAATATGGGCGACGCAATCTTGAACTTTCACTTTCACTGACGTCATTACTGACCTCGCCATAAACGTGAATAAGCTGGTTTTTTTTTTGAGAAAGTTTGTTTTGTCTTTCACATTTTTTCTCTCTCTCACATTCTTTCTCTCTCTCACATTTTTTCTCTCTCATACATTTTTCTTTCTCACACATTCTTTCTCTCTCACACATTTTTTCTCTCACACATTTTTCTCTCTCACGCATTTTTTCTCTCTCTCACATTGTTTTCATGTTACGTCATCGCATAATCGGTAATTTTGTATGCGTCATAGATTCGAATAAGAATTTTAATTTAAAAAAAGCTGAGAGTGTACCCGGACTCGAACCCGGGCTCCTCGATTACGAAGCAGCGAGTATAACCACTACACCAATTCGACTGTTTAGTTTAAACCCATAATTGTAAATAAGATAGTCAAAATTAAAAAATATAATTTGTTTTATAAAAAAATAGTACTAAAATGGCGAAATATATTTTAGAAAAATGTAAAACTACTAGATTACTTATATAGTTGCCCGAAAGGCAAAATGATTGAATCATTAACCTGTTTTTCTAATGAATCACGTGTCAAACATTTTTACAAGAAATACTTTTTAACATTCTTCCCCACCAAAGATATAAAAGCACGTCTATAATAAACATTGTTTAGTTTTTGTTAACGATTCTAACAAGTACTTCATTTTAAAAGTTGTGATGGCAGCTAAAACAGCACAACGTGATGTAAAAAAATTTGCACCCTGTTCTAAACGCCAAGATGGGAAGAAAAATTATAGGTCACCAGCATCGCCAGTGTACGTTCCTAACGCTAAAGATTACACTCTGTTTAAAGAAGCCAAAAAATCATACGGTATCGACAGCTCAGAAGATAAATCAAAATTAGAAATACGCGAAAAACACGAATTGTTTAATGAGGTATCAGTTCCATTAAATCACAGTTATTTAAAAATTGCGCGTTTAGGAATAGATATTTATAATGATTTCAGACCTTGTCTGAAAATAATAAAGTCCGGTTTTAATTCGGGGGTGTACTTTACATTGTCGCAATTTATAGAGTTTCTAAGTGTATTGGATAACATGACAGAAGACCAGCATTACAAAGATGTGGGAAAATATGATCTTGAAAATTATATAGTGCACACAACTGATGTGAACGCTGTTAGATTTGTGCCTAAAAATGTGGAAGAAAAATTTCAATTGTATGTAGGCCTTAGTTCGTTACAAGCTATTAGAAAAATTAAATCTTATTTTACGTCACTACTAAGCGACCGAGAAAACTGTGACTGTCCTTTTCAAGAATTTATATACGATGTGGTAAATTTTGTAGATGCAAAGAAAAAACAAGAAGCCTGTTATGAAGATTTCGTAGAAGTTCTCGAAGAAAAGTATCAGAAAAATTTTATGTTATTCGAATTAGTTCACAAATTTCCAAATTTTATGAACATTACGGTAAAGGATTATATGGAAACATATGATGACTGTTTTTTGTATATATAATATAGTATTTAACTATAATATTACATGTAGGTAATACAAAAAAAAATATATAACTAATAAAAATAAAGATTATCTTTCTTATATAAAACTTGTTTTATTTTGAATGTAGTTAGTCTTCGTTAAGATATCGACCATTAACATGTATCAATTTCAGCATCCTTTCTCAGCGATTTTTGCAGGACCTTCTGGTTGTGGTAAATCTTACTTTATTGTAAACTTTATAAAAAATATGAATGTTTGTGAGACTAAATTTGAAAACGTTGTATGGTTTTATGATGAGTGGCAACCGTTGTATAAAGATTTGCCAAAAATCAAATGTCAAGAAGGATTACCGTCTATGGATGCGTTTGATGGAAGAGAACCTAACTTAATAATCATTGACGATTTAATGCGCGAAGCGAACAGTGCTGTTGTAGATATATTTACTAAAGGTTGTCATCATAGAAACCTCACCGTATTTTTCCTAACTCAAAACGTCTTTCACCAAAATAAAGGACAACGCGACATATCATTAAATGCCCATTACATAATTCTATTTAAAAATCCACGAGATAAAGCCCAAATAAAACATTTAACGAGGCAAGTATACCCGGAAAACCCAAAGTTTTTAGAAGAAGCTTATAACGACGCAACTTCGAATCCACATGGATATTTACTTTTTGATTTAAAACAGGGTACGACTGACATTGTACGTTTTAGAACATCAATTTTTAACGAAGACGGCGCATGTTACATTTACATTCCTAAAAAAGGGTTTAAGTTCAGACAAATTTGACATCATTCAATCATAATGACTAAGGTACTCAGCTGCTGAACTTCTACGGGCTTTGACAAAATTAGGACCTAATAAGCGACAAGTTTTGCTAAAGTGTGCCAGCGATAAGCAAATACATTGTATCTGTGAATGCATCTACAATACTTTAAAAGGAAAAGTTCCACTGTCAGGAACGCAGAAGAGACGGCTCTCTCGTCATAAAAACACGTTAAGACGAATAGTAAAACAGGGAGAATCCATTAAAAAGAAAAAACAGATTTTATTACAACAAGGAGGCATTTCTACCGTTTCTCTTAGCACCCTTAATTAGCGGCGTGTTAGGAAGTCTTTTTTAACTAATATGGAACACGCTAAAAAGATGATCATTGTTTGTTAAAAACTAATCCTGAACCTACGCAAAACAATGTGTTGTCAGAGTTGGACATCGAAATGAACAAAGTTTTAGATTCAAAATTGTCAAAAATATCCAATAACCAAAGCAGATGTTAAAGTATTGACTATTCCATCAGGTATACAACGAAAGTCTTTAGACAACGTTTTTTTAGGACAATTACCTAAACGTTGTATTATTGGATTTGTGTCGAATAAAGCGTTCAATGGGGATTACGCTACCAACCCGTTTCATTTTCATGATTATAAAATTAATTACCTGTCTTTGTATATTGATGGCCAGCAAATTCCGTCAAAACCACTACAACCGGATTTTACAAAATCAGGCTTGTACGTGCGAGCATACCATACTTTATACTCCGGAACCGGCATTCATTTCTTAAATGAAGGAAATGATATATCTCGAGAAGATTACCCTAAAGGTTACTGTTTAATGACTTTTGATTTAACACCGGATTTATCGGCAAATGCAAATACACATTGAAATCTTGTAAAAAATGGGTCGTTGCGCATAGAAGTCGGATTCGAAGATGCGTTAAGTGAAACTATAAACTGTTTAGTTTACGCAGAATTTGACAATGTCATAGAAATTGATAAACATAGAAATGTAATGGTAGATTTTAGTAGTTAAGAATACTCGACACTTTATTCAACTTAGTTATTAATTAACACTCAAGAAGAATGGACGCGTTTGTTGATTTGCAAGGTTTTCGTGGAGAAGACAAAAAATTTATTCCTAAAGAAGTTACAGTTGTTTCGTCAGATGGTGACTATTGCGAAGTTTTGCTCATAAAGCCACCAAGGCCTTATTCTACTTTGCCAAAATCAGTGAAAAACGGAGTTTATTATTTGGAAAATTATTTTCATGATCTAAAATGGAGTACTGGATACATAAATTATGAAAATTGTTACGCCCTGAGCAAATTTTTCTAAATCCGGCACTGTCTGATTCATTTAAGTTAGACGTGTGGGAATCTGCTGTTACTAATTTCACGCTTAATTATGTTACATTTTAAAGTCGATAATTTGTAATTTATGAGTAATTAAGAGCGTATTATTTTCGCTTAATACGTGATTAAATGCTGCTTTTCTACAAGACCTTATAAATATTTTTGTTTAAAATATCATATTACTCGAGCGTTCTCACGAGTTTGCTGACGAATTTATTTTGTTATCGTGTGACGTCATTATGACCTTAGATTCTTTCGATTCCTTCTTTAATTAGTTCCTGACAAACTCTTGTTGAGGTCACTTCGAAAATTTACTGTACCTTGGAAGTACTAACGTTTACTTAAACACGGTGATTTTACCGGATATTACGTTGAAACTTTCCTAACTTTTAGTATATCTACGGAACCTGTTTCTTTCCTAAAATTACTAAAAATCGTATATTTACGGCTATAAGTTACTTTAAGTTTTAAAAGTGTACTTAGTTTTCTTAACGCTGGATTATTATACCCAGGTAAAGTACTTAGTTTTTGCTTTATTTAGTTAATCTGACTTCGCTTCTCTCCCTACTTTTTATAGCGGGTTTTTCTTCCGACGAAATTGTTCTAATTCATATGAACGTTTCCTCCAACGGATGGTTTACTCCACGTGTGAGAGTTCCTTTGTTCATCTGTAAACTCTACTAACGCTACGCTGAGAAGTCAACTTCGATTGCACCAACTGACGCTAAGTGGAAAAAAAAACAACCATTAACCTTCGTTCTATTGTGAATAAATTCATATTTGTGCAAATCTCAAAGATTTATTTTCTACATTGAACTTTTAATCAAAATCCTACTTGCTTAATCAACTTTAGAAATTCAAAAAAACTTTTCTTTATACTTTAAAATTTTACAATTTCCTTTTTTTTGCTATTTAAAATTCACTTTTGTTATTTAAACTTTGGCTTGATTTACTTAATTTAATTTCTCTTTGTTTCTATAAGAAGTTGTTATCTGATTTACCTTGAATTTTTTTTTGTTGACTTATAACGTAATTGTAACTAGTAAACTTGAACTTAACTCGAATTCTCGGCTGTTATCTGCCGACAGCCAATTGTTTGTTTTAAATATTTTATTTAAGGAAACTTCGACTGGAAATACCGTGCACGGAGTTCCATCAGCGAAGTAATAAGGTAAGATTTTTTTTTGTATTTCAAATTTGAAATTACTGTCTTGTCGAATAACGATCGCTGCCCCAAATTAAATTTTTTGTTGTTTGTTTTGCGAACCTAACGTAATTAAATCAGTTTTACTACTTTTGTTTTAACACAAGGTAATTTAGATCCTGTATTTTTGTAATATTTGAAATCCAGTATCGTTTGTTTTACTCAACTTGTTTGCATAATTCAAAATTGAATATTTTATTAATTATTTTGTAAATTGCTATTTATTCTAAATTCATTATATTTACATCAAATTTACTGATTGCTATTTATTGCTTAACATTTCCCGTTTTTTTCTCTTTCAGCAACCCTTCGCTACTACTAGAGCCCTGTTAAACTTTTACAATTTACTTAACAGGACCGTAACTAAACAAATTGTGTGGCGCCCATTTCTAACAATTTCTAATCACTATTTGACTAATTTTATCTACCACGACATCTTTGATTTAAATATTCCCCTCACAATTTCTAACCCACCCCATTTTGCCTACAAGAACCGAGCTACTGCGGCCATCGCTCCATTTAAATTTAGTTACCCATAATTCTTACCGTAACAAGATTTTGAAGACGAACTTAGAAAATTGTTGATGCCTTTTAACGGTATTTTTGTTAAAGGCTATGAAAAGCAAAACACTTTCAAATTCTTAAGCAAACCGGTAGTTAACATGGAGGGGATGAGTTATCCAACATTTAAAGAACTAAAAAAAGAGATGCAAGCAATCAAATGTCTACATCATCACATTGAAAACCCTTCGTGTGCTCGGGAACATGCTTTAATTTTATGTGAGTGGTCAAAGAAAAATAGCAAAGATGAACGTGATACAAATTCAACAATGTTTGAAGAACATCCCGACCACCAAGAATGTACATCGACTTGTATGTGCTTCTAACCAATTACCATGACGTATACAGAGACCTTGTGCTGTTATTGCAAACACCGACCCCTCCTATAAACCTGGTGAACATTGGGCAGCGTTTTACATTGATGAATATGGACATGGAGAATACTTTGATTCTTTTGGAAGACCACCCCTAGGATATCATAAAAAGTTTTTAGAAAGAAATTGTTGTACTTGGACTTTTAATTGTAAAATTTTACAAGATTTTCATTCTGTGTTTTGCGGTCAATATTGTCTGGTATATTTATATTTTAAACTCTGTAACACAAACATGATAGAATTTTTAGTAATATTTAATAATGATTTTATAAAAAATGATGTATGCATTAGTTTATTGTATAACTTGTATTTTAAAAAGAAATCAATGTATTAGATGTTTTATAATATTTATAGTACATTAATAAAAAATAAACAAAAGAGTAAATTGAAATTTAAGTGTTTTATTGAAAGACAAATATTTAATCATATACAAATAGAATGATAAAGTTTGAAGTATTTAATAACATATACAAAAATAAGCAGTGAAAAGCAATACATAAAGATTAATTATTTACAAAGAATAAACTATTAACAAAATTACTTATTTAAGAATTAAATAACATTAATAGAATATAAAAGTAAATCAACTAACATGTAATAATAATAACAAAATACTTAAATGTACTTAGATCAAAGCCGTTATTTGCATTTGAAATATTTTAATTGAAAATTATTTTTAACAAAAACTTTATACAAATACCTAAGAATAAAATTAAAATTACAAAAATCATTGTAACAATAAAAAGCAAAAGATTACCTATTTACAAAAAAAAAAATTAAGTATTAAAAAATTACAATATACTAACTAAAATAATTTAAAAAAAAAACAACAACAAACTAAATAAATAAATAAATGAATCACCGGTAACCGTATGGAAGTGTATCCATACTATCGTCTAAACGACGTCTCTTTGTATAATTTACACGAAACACTTTTCGTTCAGGTCGCGACAAAACATCAAATGTGGAATTTCTACAAATACGTCGATCCGTCTGAACATACGTGTCCTCTGCTTGATCCAAAACCATGTTTCTAAGGGTTTCAAAATTGACATTCTGCGAATTTTTAAAATTTAAGGTAATACCTATAACTTTACAAATATATTCGTGTTGATTGGAATTAGTCGAAAACACCTTAAAAGCATAATTCTTCAAACCTCCGCTGACAAATTCTACAATTTTACTACCAGGAATGTAGCATTCGATCTCGTCCGTCATATCGCCTAGAAAATCTCCTGTCACGGGGACCCATTTACCTGGCTTTTCAGTAAAAATTATAGAATCCGTATCGAAGTAGAGGACACGTCGGCCCAATTGTTTCAAGTATTTGTATAACTCCAATCTTGCGTTAGCAGTTGTATATGTCGCCAAAGCAACGTTTACAGTTTTTAATGGTACAATACCTTCATCCGGCTTATCCCAATTTAAGATAATAGTGCGCTGTGCAAATTTACCCCAAAATGAATTTAAACATAACTTTCCAATATAACGCATACCGGGGTTTACAGAAATATTCGACTTGTCTAATGCAATCCCCTCTCGTTCGAGATACTCAGATACATATCGCTCCTTTGCTTGATCATCCGTACACCAAGATGGCCACCCGCTAGACTCCTGTTTCAGTTTCAAAAAATTGTTCACATATTTTGTGAACAAACCCTCCGATCTAGAACTTCTATTTTACTGTGCAATTTCGTATTCTCAAACTTCTAAAATTTCTAACACTTTATACCCCTGTGACAACGCTTCTCGGAGCTCGTCTACTACGTAAGTACCGGTAAACTTACGTTCATCGTCTGTATGGTTGCAGATACCGTTAAACATGGTTTCGCCGCAAACCCTGCATAAAATAAACATAAGCTTGCCGTGCATTCTACAAGGCAGAACGGGGTGGTATAGGCTTGTGGGCGGAAGGACGGTGCATTTAATAATGCCTTCAACTGCGTCTAAAGACAATTGCTGACAGACATCATTACCTACATGGATTTTGGGATGAGCTACAGGATATTTACCATATTTGTTGACAAGTGGATGAAGGGAGCATACGTCAAGGTAACGGATAGACTCGTTTTCTTCTGCCTTGTAGTACAGTTTGACGGCATTCGTACGACCTCCAAAAAAGCTGTCACGAGGGTTCAAAGGGGTATTCCGAATTACGGCATGACTAGCTGTGAATTCTAATGCCTGAATATTAATTTTGAGAAATTGCCGAAACTTACACTCTTTCATTTCTACTAAGTTATAGCCGAAAGAACGGATGCGGCTCGCTGTAGTCTCAGTTTTTTCGCGCCTTGCAAACATCGTATCCTGTTTATCGCCACTAAGTTCAGCTGTCTAATTTGGAAAACAGATCTCGCAGCCATGAAAATAGCACTCATGAAACTGATATACGGTGTTTGTAGCGTGACAAAAACCGTCGACTAAGATACCCTCCTTTAGCTTAACTTCGCGGGCATTTCCAGCGTGCTCAATTTTGATATCTAAAGTATGTTCTAACCAAAGCAACCATTTGATTGCAATGGTAGATTGCTTGTCAGCCATTCTATAACCGTTAAGAGGAATAAGTCCAATAGAATTTTCGGTTAAGTAATTGCGTCTAAACACTGAATTGCATGCCCCAGCGATTGTGCAAGATTCACGAAAGGGGTCAACTCCGTTAGAAGTGGTAAAACGGTTCCAAAATTCCAAGCAAGCTCTTCTTAAGATATTGACGTCGTCTATGCAATGTTTTACAATTTCATTTTAAAAATTAAAAACATAATTATTGCTTACTTGTTCATGGTACCATTTCACAAAATCATTTCTAACTGAAGTTGACATTTCGTCATAACCGTAATAATGCATGGGTAGTAAGGGTCCAACATAATTTTGATTTGCTAATGTATTAAAGAAATGGGGGAAATAACCTTTAGTGCCACGGAAGTTGAAAGTTTTTGGAAATTTAGCTAATGGCATTGGAATATAATTCTTTGAGTCGATAAATTTAATATTGCCATCGCAATTAATTGACATTAATTTAGCACCGTTTGTGATTATCTTAGGGTACCAAGCGTTTCTGTTTTTTAACAATTCTTTTAATACGAATGCCCCGTCGTACCCCTTCATATTATGTGCCAATGCCACTATACTACCTTTACTGTTTTCCTTTTTCAAACTGGAAACATAATTTAAAAATGCGCTGACAGGATTTTCTGTAAAGATATGTTGTCTTTTACCACAAGCTATACAATCTTGGTTCATGTTATCAATATCAATACACGATTTACACACTTGTTGTGCTACACATAAAGTGGGGACGTGTAAAAACATATTTGTAGTGCCTGTTACAGGTGTATCCTGTCGTGCTTCTAAATCAAAGAAAATAAAAATTAAATTTTGATTGAATGTTTTTTTGTTTAAAGTTTTTTTTGCCATAAAACATTGATGACGGATAGGTTCTTCGGAATTGCTATTATTGCAGTACTTGTACCCGCACTTATGCGGTTTAAATTTATTTACCCATACACTATTAAGGCATGACTTACACCTACACAACGTCTTGCACAATTTCTCGGCATGATTTTTAAAGCAATCGCGACCCCGAAAATCTCTATTACACGAATTGCACAGTATAAGTTCTAAATCTTTGTTACATGGGGGTGTTGAATGACAGGCCGGACAAATGTACTTACAGTTTTTGTGACTTGTTTTATTGTTTGATCTGGTACGACACATCTCGCAGAAAAACGTTGTTGAAAACGCTGAACACAGATTAGTAATAACGTTGTAGTGGTTTTCTTCTAAAATCGAATTCAGAACAATCCTGTCATCAGCACGGGGTCCTTCAAAGTAGACAGATTTACCTAAAATTAAAAATTGATTATAATAATTCATTATACGCAAATTTAAAATTATTTACCTAATCTATTGTTATAAACCACAATTGTATAATTTACAAGAAGCTCTTAAAATTGATGAATGTGGTCAATGTTTCCCCCATTGCTAAGGTCCACACCAGCAGCTTTGCATAGCTCCAACGCCTTGGTAGTCATTATTGGACTGCCTTCTTCTAATAAAGTCGCGACATTCATGTTTCGTGCTGCCCATGTCATTGCAACCACCAATGCACGAGCAAGACATAAAGTGTCTGGATTCTGTATAACTAGGATTCCCTCCTTACGACGGCAAAATTCCTCATAACTGACCCCAGTCATTCGATTACGTGTACCATAACAGGTAGGCAGAGAAATGTGGTCCAGATGCAAACGTAGGGCATCGGTAGAAAAGAAATTTACATTGCTTTGTAATATCTTTTCCAGCGTCGCCATGATCACTTTTGAATTAAGTTGATCCCTACGTCTAAAAGAAATCCCGATAGGTTTTTCGGGGAAGTTTTTGTTGCGCAAAACAACACCTACGCGATCCGAAGCCGATGCATCAATCAATAGATGATTTAAAAGCTCATTAAATGCATTCTAAAACGTTAAACTGTAAATAAATTCAAAATAAAATGCGTATACTTTACCTTACAGGGTTGGATGCTACAGGTACGTTCTTAAACTTAAAAACCATAGTTTTAGCGATGGTTTTAAATTTCTTTAGCTCTTTTTCCCCTTCGCATATAACGTGAAAATGGCGAAAGCTACTGTTTGGCGTTAAGCCTTCTCCGACAAATATCTGTAATAAAATAATTTAATGTTTTATAATTTCTTTAATACTTTCCGTAGTAACTTACATCTGATTGAGTATCTCGAGATGTCTACGGCCTAGACGAATAGCTAGTAAAGTGACTATTGTCAGGTGTTAAGCCTTGTCCAACAAGAGTCTGTAATCATTTAAGCCTTTATGATTTGTTAAATATTTATAAAGATAACTTACATTTGTGCGATTTAGTCGAGATGTCGACGGTTGTGGGTTACTTCTTATTGTCCGCTCAGACAAAACCTTAGCATTCTAAAATAAATACATTTAATAGTGATAATAGATACTTTATTTTAAAATGATCTTACCATAATCTCAGTCACTTTTTCTGCTAATTGCAAAAGAAGTCTTTCAACTTCTTTACTGAGAGAATCGCCGTGAAGCACAAGACGGTCACAAATATCGTTATACACCTCCAGCAATTCATTATTAGAAAACACATCACACGAAAATAGATTTAAAAGAGTAGACACCGACATAATTAAAAATTTGTTTGTTCAGGATTTGAAAAACAATTGAAGTAAGTATCCAACAATTTACTTTTATACTGTTTTTACTGTAAAAGAATGTTTGACATGCGCTTTCCTGTAATAATTACTTTTGCGTAAAGTTTTATTAACAATTTTTGGTTTTTCCTAATTAAGATCGTTGAAACATATTTATGCATTTATGACTTATTCTTTTTGTTTTAAGGAACTGATAATAACTAAATAGACGAAAAAGGCTTATTGGTTTATTAGTTTTTTTTTCATAATCTAAACTGTATAAATATGATATTAAGTAAAATCTTAAAATTATAAGGAATTTACTTAAAAGAAACACATCACTTCCGTTACATCACTTTCGATTATCAAAAACGACTGTGTTAATTATTTTTCTGTTCCGTATTTTCCACAGTTTTATCATCTTATTTCCAAATTAAATAAAAGCTATGACTTTAAGATTTCTTTTTCACAACCTCCTACCCTACGCAGCATCTTCTCAACAGACATTGAACATCACAACAAAAATGGAAACAGTGGGATTTACCAATTAGTTTGCTCCTGCAAAAAATTTTATATAGGTAAAACTAAGATGGCTTTCGATATTAGACTAAAAGAACATTTACGGTATATCAACAAACCATCAAAATATTTAAATAATCCGTCGTCCATAAAGTCAACCTTCGCTGAACATGTTCTAAATTTTAACCACTCAGTTATTTCTACCACTCTTATTCATCCTATTTATAATAACACTTCTAACCAACTGTTAGATTCACTTGAGATGATTTATATCAAAAGTGCCCCTAGATCATCACTGTTGAACGATCAGTTTAATTTTATAAATTTACAATTGAATTATTCATAATTGTTATAAAAGATGCTACCTCTGCCATCTGTTGTACGATTATAAAATTTACCAAAATATTTCACCTTCAATTTTATTTATATAAAATTTGATATTTCAGACCTTATCAATTTTATTAGTTATTGTAATTTCATTGTGTTAGTTAGTTTATGTAGTCAAATATTTGTTTTTTACTAGGTAAGCGTAATTAATTATTAGTTGACAATTTTATATAATAACAACGTTTTTAGTCTGAAGATGGTCATATATTTTTCAAAGACCGAAACATGTCACTAAGTATATAAAATAAATTATAAAACATTACATATTGGATAACGACATTGTCTATTTTATTTATTGATTACTTAAAAGAGTTCAGGAATGCGGTTTCTAAATGACCTAATTTTAGTACATCGATAACAATTAACGTGTAGATAATTATTTCTTTGAAAAATTTTCAAACGTTACAATAACTATATATATCTATACAATCTTGAGATTTGTGACATCATATGAATAATAGATCTTTGAGATATTCTAAAATTAATTTTTGTTAGCAAATTTGAAAGATAAGAGATTTTTTAACGGTTTTTGTTAAGTTGTAAAATTTTCTGACTTAATGAGCTTGACATTGCCAATCACTTTCTACATAGGTAATTAACATAAATATAATTTGATTCATTACGACTAGATATAATTTTGTTTTCTTTACAATAATTTTTAAAAAATACTTATACATTTTTCTTTCTGTTTTGTCTTTTAAAATATTTATCTTAAAATTTTAGATATTATAATGATTTGCAAAGTGTAAAATGCTTTTAGCTAACAAAAGAAAGTTTTTGAACAACAGTATTTATGGAATTTACACTAATTACATGTCATTGGAAAAATTAATTTGTTGAAACAGGCTACTTGTATGAATCGACAGGTATGTATCATAAAACTGTAATTAATAATTAAAGAAATTTATTTTCGTCGACACTTTCTTTTATTGTCGCATTTACATTTAGTTCGGTTTTAGCCGCGTACAATTTTAAACAATAAATTTATTTTTCGCAAATAGTTATTGCATTTAGTTTAGTACGGTGTCTTTTTTGTGTTAAAATATTTGCGAGTGTGTTCTTTTATATTAAATTAAAATTTATAAATTTAAAAACAAATTAGTGGTACCTACTATGTGGTAAGTGTTTTTTCTTTAAGTTAAATCCTTTTAGTTTTTTCTTTTCTTTTAAAATTTAAAAATTTTAAAAACATTTTGCTACCAACTGATAACAGTAGTTTCGCCATTTTAAAACTATTTTTACTACCAACTGCGAAAAATTATTGCATCATTTTATAAATTGTTTTGTCACTAATTTTTAAATTTATTCAGCCATCTTAAAAAGTATTTTTGTCGCTAATTTTGTTAATTTCCTTTTTGTTTTACTAATTCAAAATTGTTTTCAAAACTTTATTTTGACCTAGCTAAAAATTATTAATTGTTATATGTTTTAAATTTTTGTTTATATTAAAATTATTATCTATCTTTAATTTCTAAAACTTGAGTTTTAGAAAATTATCGTGCAACTTCTAAAAATTATTCCGCCATTAGTACTAATTTTTTATAAAAAAAATTATGTTTTTTAATTTTTACTATCTTATTTACAATTATCGGTTTAAACTTAACAATCGAATTGGTGTAGTGGTTATACTCGCTGCTTCGTAATCGAGGAGCCCGGGTTCGAGTCCGGGTACACTCTCAGCTTTTTTTAAATTAAAATTCTCATTCGAATCTATGACGCATACAAAATTACCGATTATGCGATGACGTAACATAAAAACAATGTGAGAGAGAGAAAAAATGTGTGAGAGAGAAAAATGTGTGAGAGAGAAAAAATGTGTGAGAGAGAAAGAATGTGAGAGAGAGAAAAATGTGTTAGAGAGAAAAAATGTGAGAGAGAGAAAGAATGTGAGAGAGAGAAATAATGTGAAAGACAAAACAAACTTTCCCAAAAAAAAAACCAGCTTATTCACGTTTATGGCGAGGTCAGTAATGACGTCAGTGAAAGTGAAAGTTCAAGGTTGCGTCGCCCATATTCTACTGAAGTTGTTTTCTATCATCTTCCGAAATGCATTTAATACAATGTGCACTAAACATATTACGGTCACGTTTTATTTTTGAAAAACTTTCCGTTTAATATAAACGGTGTTGTTAATGCCAATTTATTAGCACCCTCTGCATTATGCTGCTCTCCAACAGATGCATTTTTTTATGTTCAGTGAAGATCGAAATATTTATTAATCGGCTTTGATATAGGTAGCAAACTTGCAATTTTATCCCACGCACAGAACACCGTTGCAAAACACAACAAAAAATTATGGATGCTATGAGCATTGATAAGAAAAAGGTTTTGATGCCAGCCACAAAAACTTGCGCAAACGTTGGTATCTCTAGGTCGCCTATGAGTAAGTATTTAAAACAGAAAATGTTTCTAAACTCCCATTTAAAATAGAGAATAGAAAATGGATTTAGGTTAGGTATTTAAAATAGGAAATAGAAAATGGCATTTTCATTTTAAGTAGGTATTTAAAATAGATTTATTCAAAATAGTTACCCACCTCTGGTCAAATCAAATACTTATATGCCCTATTTACCTTTTGGTGAAGGGTGTTTAGCATATTGAAACAATTTACATTCTAATTGTAGGATCTAGTAATTAAACTTACTTTTTCTAAACAAACAACGTTCCTCTACATATTATATTATTCGTTTTACTTCATCACCATTTCACTACATGTTTTCTTATGTCATTTCTACCACTCTTGCCATTACCAATTTTCCTATATTCAACCCGCATTAGTCTCGCTGTTGTCTTTCGATAGTGTTTTTTATTGAAACTACCTTTCGTGTTGTACGTATTTCTTCGTTTCTTACTCTGTCTCTTTTTGTTATTTCCATGACTCCTTTTAAGTATTTTACTTCGCATGCTTGCTTACTGGTTCCACTTTTTTTGTATAAGCGAGCTATAGTCTTTCTTAATATTTCCCCAATTTCTCTTACCTTTAGGCTATCCCAGATGATTCTTCTCGGTATACTATCGAAAACTTTCTCGAGGTCAATAAAAGCCGTATATACGTTTTTTTTCGTGGTATTTTTCAATCAATTGTTTTATTGTGAACATGTAGTCCTGTATTCCTCTACCTATTCTGAATCCACTCTGTGATTCTTTCATTCGAATTTCTGTTTTAGCCTTTAGTTTGTCGTTTAGCAGTCTCTTGTATACTTTGAATGAGTTATCTCCCTATACTTTTTGCATTCTTTTTTATTCCCCGACATATATGGGTAATATTATATCGATCGCCCACTCTTTCGGAATCTTGCTTTTTTCTGCAATTTTATCTCGAATTTTATCGATTAGTATTGTTAGTACCTCAATTACATTATTTCCTAGCAGTTTCAGCATGTCTGCACTTATACCATCATGTTAATGGGTGTTAGCTCTACGTTTAATAATTTCTCGATCTATTCTTTCCATCGCCGCATTATATCATCGTTCTCAGTTAACGTTTTTCTTTTCTTCGAGTTCATGTATTGCCATTTATCTTCTTTTCCTTTCCTTAACGTTTAATATTTTATAGAAGAGCTTCTGGATACCCGCACTATCTTTTTCCATCTTTCTTTATAGAAATGAAAATATGCGTAGGTAATATAGTATCTCATTCGTAAGTTACGATGTCATCATGTCACGGATTTTCATATGATTTATAGTACAAGCATGAACAAACTATAAACCTATAGTACAGGGAGAGTTAGTATGTGTAAAAGTGGGGTAAGATTAATTTAAACTTTTCAATCTAATAATTTAAGAGAGCAGTTGTTGTAAATGGAATATTTTTTTAACTAAACAAAGCTAACATGAGAAGTGATGAGACGTTAATATACAAGTATTTTTACTACTTTCCGTAAAGCTACATTTCGCGCTCAAGTATTAACTTTAATCTTATTTAATTTAAAATTGTCTTACTAAATAATGTTTATATTAATGTCTCATCAAACATATGATTAATTAGATTGATTAGACTGCATTTTTTTCTAATTATATCAAATAGTAACAAATATTAATAAAGTTTAAGAAATAACTGCAGTTATTAAAAAGAGCACGTGAGGTTTTATTAAGTTGGGGTGTTTTGAAATAAATGGTGTCTATTAGCAAGCTAGTTTTGAGTACAAGTCGTTTTAGATATGTGATGTAAAATACAATGGCACCAATGGCACGTTGTATACTTATAATTTTATAAGGTTCTTCTGTTTCCGCCTAAATTTTTAGGTCAAAAAAGCATAAGTCTTTAAAATTAGAAAAGATTCGACGTTTATAAAAATGTTGAATAAAGCAGGAGTATATTAAGTCCAAAACTATCCGACGTAAGAACTGACAAATTTTTAAACTTACATCTTACTAAATTACCTAACTGCAGTTCTTTTTTAGATATCGTTTATTTCGTTTTTTTACGCCCTGATGAAGCCCTTACGATTACTTCGGTTACAATATTAACACGGTCCAAACCTGAAAGACGTTAAAATCTTAGCATGTGATTGTTTATCCGTGTTTTACTTAAGATTATGAATTTTATTTCGGAATTCGGAGTAGAACTGCCTTTGTGTTTGATTAAAATTTTATGTTCAGGTGCAAGAAAACAACTGCCTAAAATATGTTGAACATAATTTATTTCTGCTTATTCTTGTTCTATATTTAAATATTTTTAATAAAATACAGATACTCCTAAATTAACTAATAGGGGAGAGTGGGTAGGAATAGGACGCAGGTGGAATGGGACATCCGTGATTGCTACAATTCTCTGCATACTAGATGTTCTTGCAAGTGGCAATAGGTGGCCATATAGTAGTGTGTTTTGCACACAATTATTTTGATGGTGGTGCTGGTACTTATAGTGAAAAAATTTAATTGTGTTTTGTTTTACCATCAAAAAGTAAGTATTGATGCTCAACATAAAAACGTGATGTTGGCGTATATGTTCAGTTATTAGGTACATGTATATTTTCATAGGTATGTTTGTTGTGCCTCCTGTATATGCATGTAGGTTAGCAAACCAAAAATGCCGATAATAAAATTGCGGAAAATTTAAACTTTTGAACGGTTTGTGCAGGAGGAATGGGACAATTTAAATGCAGTAGAAATAAGACAGTCCCATTCTACCTGCTAGTGTAATGTAAGTTTAAACAGAGGTTTAAACAAATAATTTTGTTTTGCAGTCTCCATAATGGGTAGAATTTGGGTGCGTAACAGAAAACGAGTAACTGAAGATCAACTGAAACATGCAATCGAAGAAGTTAGGAAGGGTGGTTTAATTAGATGTGTTGCAAATGTGTTTAACATCCCAAAATCATCATTAGCGCGTCATGTTAGTGCGTCAAAACCATTAAACAATATAGCTGGATATAAGTAGAATCCCAATGTCGCTGTTAAGCAAGTGTTCAGCAAGCAACAGGAAGAAATGGTTTGTGAATATTTAAAAACTGCATTCAAAACGCATTATGGTCTCAGCACAAAACAAGTGAAGAAACTTGCTTATCAGTATACTGTCGCATTGAAACTTGAATTACCTCGTAAGTGGGAAGAAAACAAAGAAGCTGGAAAGGAGTGGTTATTCGGTTTTATGCGCAGAAATCCCACCCTTTTTATTCGTGCTCCTGAAGCTACCAGCCTAAGCCGTTCTACTAGCTTCAACGAGATGAACGTAGGAGCCTTTTTTTCTAACGTCAAGACATTATACCATCGTCATACGTTTAGGGCTGATTTGATATGGAATTGTGATGAAACGGCCTTAGCAACAGTGCACAAGTCTCCTAAAATCATTAGCAAAAAGGGTGCTAAACAAATTGGACAAGTGACTTCGGCAGAGCGTGGTCAGCTGATTACCCTATGTTGTTTTGTTAATGCTAAGAGAAACACAGTTCTACCACCTTTCGTCTTTCCTAGGGGGAATTTTAAAGATTTCATGATTCACGGTGCGCCACCTGGGAGTCTCGGTTTGTCACACAAAAGTAGATGGCTGACCTCAGACAAGTTTTTATTGGCTCTTAGACATTTTATTAATCATGTGAAATGCAATCGAGATGAAGCTGTGGTACTTTTTTTTAGAGAATCACGATAGCCATGTCAAGGTCAAGGTGATACAGGCAGCCAAAGATAATAGAGTATTGCTTATAACTTTTCCCCCTCATTGCAGGTACCGCCTTCAACCACTAGATGTTTCCGTTTATGGACCATTGAAGGCTAGATACAATCAATATAATATAGCTGAACTTGGTGGATCTGCATTTAGCAGTGCTTGTAACAGATCGTCCGCTTAATGAAAATAAACAAGAAAATGCCACTACTTCTGTAGATAAAGAGAATGGCATTATCAGTTGCACTTCAAATGATTCTCAGTTTTGCCAAATAAATTTACCAAGCACTTCGACCTCAACTTGTTCAGAGGTGAGTAAATGTAGGTACACGACTTTCAAAACTTCATCAAACCATTGTTCTTTTTCTTTAGCAGGTGTTAACACCAAAACATATCATGCCTTATCCGAAGGCTCCTCCTCGTAAATTTAAACAATGCTGAAAGCGTGGAAAAATCCGAATATTAACTGATACGCCGGAGAAAGAAGAGCTCCACAACAACAAGAAAAGCAAGCAAGAGTCGCAGAAGATTGAACAATGCAAAAAAGGTGTATATATTCTAGTAATATTATCCTCAATAACAATAACCAAAAAAAAGACACGTTTACAGAAGATTCAGATAATTCAAGTGAGAGTATGCCAGATTTACGTGATTCCTCTGGCGATGAAAATTTAAATTTTGACCAAGAGGATGACTTTGATTTTGAAATCAATAATATCACAGTTGGATATTTTGTTTTATGTAAGTTTCTAGGTAAGAAACAGGTTTTCACTACGCTGCTAGAATCAATACCCTAACAAGAGAAGAGACTGAATTTAGCTTTTTTAGAAGAAAGGGAACTTCATCCAAGTTTGTATTTCCTTCCGAAGAAGATAGCAGTAAAATTCCAAAAAATGAAGCTACCATCGCCACAATGTTTTGGGGGGAACACAAAGGATTTCGTCCATTTTTTATTTTGAA
Organism: Aquatica leii; assembly: GCA_035610365.1. NCBI lineage: Eukaryota > Metazoa > Arthropoda > Insecta > Coleoptera > Lampyridae > Aquatica > Aquatica leii. The sequence continues at coordinate 110,611,805 of CM069432.1, forward strand.
ATCAATTTTGATTTGTTTAAGAATGTACGTTGACTCCAACATTTGTTATACCTACCTAATACATTGGTTTACATCGATAACGCCATTTTTATTTTCTATTGCATTTCTAACCATCTGTCCCATTCCCCCTGACATGTATCCCATTCCAACTGCCTATCAGGAGGTTTGGGACCTTTGTCCGAAAGTTTTTTTTTATATTTAAAAACAGAAATCAATGATTTTGAATAGGTAGACATCTATTAAATACTTGAAACAGTAGTGTCTTAAAATTTCAGATTATACCAAGTAGAGAGAATGGTGTAATAGTCATTCAAACGCAAAACGTTCCAAACCTACCCACTCTCCCCTATTCAAAAACGGTATATTATTAATTTAACACGTTTGTAATTACTTGTATAACTTGACTCATTAATTGTTTCAAATAAAGCGCTTATCGCTTCGCAGTATTCCTTACATGTAATCAAAATAAATAATATTGTGAATAAATATGAGTAACGCACATCGTGTTTATGTTCGCACATTCAAAATAGATGCATATTGGAAGCCACCCTATATTTCCTGGTCCCCCAATAAGTAGACATACCAACAAAATTCTATCAAAGACTTGATTATATAATGATTTTATGAAGTATTCTAAATATCACAGCTCCTACAATGTGCAGAATGATAAATAATGGTAGGTAATATAATATTATAGGTGCGTGTTCGTTTTCATCAGAAATGCGGCGTTACCAATATTATCTTTGTTTTGCTGATGCAGGGATACAAACAAAACAAAAGATCATATCATCATATTTCTTAAAATTTATTATCCTTGTGGTTTACATTATTTCTTTAGTTTTTTGATAAGTCACTTATTTTATTCAGTTCAGTTAGTCTTTAGATTTGGTATGTAACACTATCGTGTGCAGTGCTTCTTATGTGTTGATTATTGATTTTTTTAAGTATTTGTAATTTATAATAATTTGTATGAGTGGTAGTGGCAAAACAACTTTAGTGGACTATTTTGGTTCTTCAAAAAAAGTTAAACGAAATGAGAAATCACAAATTTTATTATTGTCAGCTTCCGACAACACGGCTTCTACTTCTAAAAAAAATACTTCCGCGTCCATGGTAGAAACAACCCTAGATTTTGATTTGACTTGTTGTTTCTTTAAAAACTACAATCAAAAACCAATAATTTTATTACACAATTTCTTTTGGAACTAGAATAAATAACTTGTAATTTTAAATTTAACAAATTAAATTTTCCATAAAAAATACACGGCAAAGTCCTTCCCGCCAAATCGTTATACATAACAGAGGGAGATAGCTCTGCAAATGAAAAGGTCAATTGTACCCAAACACAAAATTTAATAGTAGAGAAAGACAGTTTAACAGTGGCTGGGTAAAATTATACCCGGACTAGTTAGAATACAGTGTGTTCTCCGACGCCGCATTTTCTTTTGTTTGCAGACACTTTTCGATAAATTGGGACATCAGTGATGTGTTTGTCAGCGTCGGTTTTAAAAATTAGAAGACAGCCTTAGAAAAAGAGTCGGAATTTATTCAACATGATCGTGGTAGTGAACCTAAAAAATGTAACATTAGGTGGTATGATCGTTGTAAAGTAAAAAATAAAGAACAACTATCAGTCGAAAGTCAAATCAATGAGGCATATTTGGAGTTTGTGGAAGAAAATAAAAACTATTTACGTGTGATTATTGATATTTTAATTTTTAATGCAACACAAAACATTTCACAAAAGGGATGTAATAAAAGCCAGGACAATTCTAACAGAGGGAATTTTATTGAGATGTTACATCTTTTCGTTAAACATATTCCTGCGGTTAAAAAAATGGTGGATGAAGTGTCAAAGAACGCAAAATATACTAGCTTCTAAATACAAAACGATATTTTGTTCATTTGCTCTGAAATGGTAATATATCAAATTGGTGCTGAAATTAACGGTGCGGTATGTTTTGCGGTAATTTGTGACGAAACTAAAGACAGCAAAAACTGAACAAACATCGGTAGTAATTCGTTATTACTTACAGGGCATCATGTTCAAGCATTGCTTTCATATGTGAAAGACCTATTTAATGAGTGTAAAATCGATATACATAAATGCAATGCACAGACATATGATGGCGCGAAGGTAATGAGTGGCTGTTCAAAAAGTTTTCAAACATTGTTTAGACGTGAAGTTCCTCAAGCGATTTGTATACACTGTTATAATCATAGACTAAACTGGATTGTGGTTGATATTTCCAAGAATTTGTCACAAGGAAAATATTTTTTTGATCTTTTAGGAACATGTGTTTGTGTCTGGCTCCTCAATGCATAAAAAATTATGAAAGTTCAGCGAGAATTAAATCTTTCAAAAAATCCAGTTGAATTAAAGAAACTTTGTTACACAAGGTGGGCAGCTCAAGTGTTCGCTTGTACGGCAATTAAGACAAAATTCACAGAAATTTTAGTGTTTTTAAATATGATTATCAACGTAAGAAGTGATCCGGGCACCGAAAGCGTTGGCATATTACACCAGATCGATTTTAAATTCGTGGTTTCTTTGCTAATGTAATTCAAAATTTTGAAATTATTTAGTGCAGCCAGTGACTTTTTTCAAAAAGTGTCATCCAATTTGGCGGAAGCTAATATTTTAATAAAATCTTTGATAGATGTTTTTACGGAAATGAGATCTGATATATAAATATATTCTAAAGCCGTCAAAATTAGCGAAATAAATAATATTGAAATACCGAAAAACAAAAAATCTGAAACAAGAAAAAGGAAAATGCTCAAAGGACTAGAAAATTTTATTGTGACGACTAATCAAGAAGAAGAAATAATATCCGAAGAAAATCAATTTAAAGCAGTAATATTTTATCCTACTTTGGATTTAATTTTGAATGAACTGGGTGACCGTTATGCCAGGGACAACATGAACATTATTAATGCTATCAGTGGTCTCCATCCGGGGAATAAGGATTTCTTAGATTATGACTGTTTGAAAACGTTAGTAGATCATTATAAAGTTGATAGTGAAACGTTGAAAGCCGAACTAAAAATATTACCTAAAACAATAAATCAGTATGAACTAGAAAATAATGTAAATATTACTAATATAATGCAACTAATTGAGTTACTTAACACTTATAAAATCGTGTTTAGTGAAACTTATAAACCAACAGTAATGGCTATCACTATTCCTGTTTCTAGTACGGGCTGTGAGCGTACATTTTCCTGCTTAAGACGTTTGAAAACGTATTTTCGTAATAAAGTAAATGATTAAAGATTGAAGCACCTAGCTATTCTGAACATTGAAAACGTTTTAGCAAAAAAATTGGACCCTGAAGCAATCATTCGGAAATTTGATTCCATAAACGTTAATAGGAGAATTATTTTGCTATAAGTAGATTTTTTCAATTCATTAATTCAAAATCTTTTTGAATGTCATAAAAAAACCATCGGATTTAGACCCAATAAATATCTTGGCGCACTGACGGCCCACCCCAAGTAAAAATTCTAGCTACGTCCCTAAATTTGTTTATGACAAACCAAATGCTATTACTAAATAAAGTAATTTGTAATACTAAATTTAGTTGCAAGGTTAAATTGAAATAACGTCAAAAATAGCAAAAGCCATAACTTCCGCTCTTGTTTTAGATTTCTTACATTTTTTCAGGCCCCAGTAAATTAACTATTTAATTCGAAATTTATTTACACAACGCAACAGTGTTAAGAAAAGCTGAGTTTAATCTACTGTAAAAAAAATATAGTAATTATTTTTACAACAAAGCTCAAAACACTTGTTTTTAGAAAATAAAAAGTAATATGTTTTGACAATTTCGCTTTTGTCTAAAAAAAAACACGGTTCCAAATCTTATCCTGATTTTGTATTGTACGTATTTACGTGGGCTAAAACCACAACGTATAACATTTTGTAAGGTAAGCAATGTTTATACACACAGGCAAAATTTCCATATTTTTCTTGTAATTAATTTGTTAAACAAACTTTCAATGTTTTTTCAAACGCTTGCATGTTAATACATATCACAAATACACTTATTGAACGTCGACAGTAATTTCTTGTCATTAGATTTTAACACGCTTACTAAGAAACTTTTTGTATAGGTATTATCAACACTAAATCGCACATTATTTCGAAGCTTCAAGTATCAAAGCAACCAAGAATCATTTTTTTTTTGTACGATTGGCTCTGCTTGTTGAAAAAAGGGTAATAAAATTCTGCAAACTAAGACACCAACGCGTTCATACTTGTAGGTTTATTTGAGAAATTGTATGTCACATATACAATCAGATTAAACAGTTTTTAAAAACGAATTACTTATTATTCTCGTTTCAGTTGCAAAAAACTTTAACAATAACATAACTACTACATTCAGCAAGCATTTAAATACTTGCAAGTCGCCAAGGTTACCAAAAGGTATCGTTTGGAACAAAATAAAAAAACACCACTCTTATTAATATAAAATATAATGATATACAATAGTTACGTGGATAATAACAAAAATTTACCAGGTAAATGGAGCTCGTTCACGTAAGATTCGTACTCCGTATTTTTCCCATTCTGTTGAATTAATCCACAGCTCATGAGCAGTTTCCAAACATGATATTATAGAAGCACCTTTCCAAGCTGCCATAGCAGGGTCCATATCTCGAGGATTTGTAATAATATCAAGTTGTTCTACAAAATATTTCTTGATAATTTGCATGCTTTTATATTTACACCACTATATACCTGCTCTATATAAATACGGTATTTGTAATGAGATTCTATTTTGCAACCAAGTACCTATGCCAGAAAATTTCATTCCCCCGCCTACTACCAGTATACAACCATACATTTTTCGTTTTAAATCTTCAGTAGCTAAGTGGAAATTAAACGTATTAGTCAGGATCGTTTTTAGGCACGTACTTACGACATCTATCGATGCTTTGTAGAACCGCTTGATCAAGACCCAAAATTTGACCAGGATTAACAATAAAATCTTTTTCAGCTGTCGAAGCAACCAAATCAATAGCATCAACTACAATATCATCGTCGTTAGGATTATTTCCTGCATTATTTGGATCTAAGTCGTTTAAGATATCTGATGACGGTTCTAAGTTTTCTTTCATTCCTTTTCGCTAACAACGTTAATATACGTAAATTAAAAAACAAACCGTAATTAACATACTCGCGTTTCTCTAAGATAATTTTCATCGTGAGGATCTTCTGGATCTCCTAAAGATCGTTTTTGAGTATGCACTACTTTACTTCCTGTTATGCTAAACAATTCTGGACTAAAGAGACTGAGGGGAGCTACAATACATTCGTCTCCCACTTGTATTGTATACTGCAAAACCGTTTTTTGTGGCTGTTTTAATACAAACGTCTTTTCCAAAGAACCACAAACGTCCTTGAACAAAATTTAGTGTTTTGAAAGTATGCATTCGTATTCCTTACTATGAAATGTTTTTATGCAATTTTTAATTTCTGTTAATCATCTCATATAAAAGTTGTGACAATTGACGTTCTAAACACAATTAATATATGTATAAAAGGTGTGATATAGTTGTAATCATAACATGTTTTTTAATAAACGTGTCAGAACATTTAACATTTGTTCTGTAAAACGCTATGTTTAGTGCAGCATTAAAAAATAACCCAGTACCTCATTAAAAAATTACTTGTATAAAAAATTACCAATTAAAAAGTAGTGTTTTATTTTTCAGTTGTATTAGAAGCACAAAATTTAATAAAGCATAATTGTTCTTAAAAATAATTGCGTATGTGCAGAAAAATCAAATCAATTACTGACTTCACTGAATTTTGTTTTCTCAATGAATGCAGAGTTCTTCATTAAATCTTTGGTATTATTAAAAGTTTCCACTATAACTTTCTCAGTAATTAATTAATTACAAAACACAAAATAATGAAATGACTGGTTTTGTATATATTGGAATAAACGAAGAGATCAGCATATACTGGTCAAATTAGTATTGCAGTAAGCTCCATGCACTAATCATATAACAAAGCACAGTAATAAGTTTCTTTAAAAACAAACAACCTATAAATTATAACGTGTTACCTTCTTTTATTAAAATGCAAAGTTTATTAAACAAAATTTAAAAAAGTGTTAATTTTATAATTGTCAAAAGTCTACAATATAAAAGCAAACAAAACTATCAGTCAAATTTTAAATATCTTTAAACCTGAACACTCGCTCGATTACAATACAATTAGTCAAAAGAAGCAATACGTAGTGTTCGCGAATTTGTAAAGGACCTGTGGGCGGAGCTTTTCTGCGCGACTTACTAAAGACGGCGTGTCAGTAAGCTATTTATTGTATTATATTCGTAAGAATGAGTTCGTCGTGTCAATTTCTGGTACTGCGCACATCACGTAACACGTGCATTATAAATTAGGTGAACCAATGTGATAATCAAATTGCCACCCTGATAAATTAACTTAACTTAAAGTCTAAATTAGAAAATTTACAATATTCGTATTGTTCATATAGAACAAAAGAATACAACATTTAATTAGATATTCGTAAAAAAAAATCTTCGTTAAAAATACATTAACTTACTAAATTGACATGGCAAAAATCTTCTTTTAGTTTTCTAAGTAACATTGTGTCCAACTTATTTGTGTCAGTACATGTTTTATAAGGAAACGCACATTTTTGTAATAACCAATAAAACACTTGAGTAATATCACCACCTCCATAATCCAATCGTACCTAAAACAACATTACGTTCAGAAAATTCAACAGATTTTTTGTAGCTTCACCCACTCTGGTATTGCGATGACAAATACCATCTTCTACGCATGAAACAGAAGTTTTTTGATCACCTACATCTACAACACATGCATAACTCAAACCCGAGCCAAACGTTGCAGCAACGTGATCCTAAAACGAATAAGGTTTATATTAAAAACATTTAACTACTAAAAAAAGTTGAAACTACAGAAATATATCTTAGCTGTACTTAAAAAAAAACGAACACTACAAAAAATTAAATATTAATACACTACCAATGTCGCAATTCTCAGGTATCACTAAAAACCAGGGAAAGACACCGTTTTAGAATTCCAATACACTAAATATAACTTTACGACCTTTTCTCATTGTAAATTCTAAAGAAAAAGCTGTATTTTTTTACTAATAATAGTGATAGTAATAATACGGTAAACCACAATCTTTCAACATTCTCAATTCCCGAAGAGTGTACACCTTGCGCTCTTGCAGTAGTGGGAGTTTAATATTACTTGAAGCTGGAATCTTACAATTCAAACAAGATTTTATCGCATTTTAGGCATGGTGTAATTGCAGAATTACGTAGTAAAGTATTAAATTAACGATGTGAATGCGGCTGTATCGAGACTACAATATTAAAACTACTACAGAACAAAGATAAAGTGTGAACAATTTAACATTTTGTGAGACAGGACATGATAATTTGGTAACTCCAATTCTCAAAGTGTTCATCGTTATTTACAATAAAAATAAATAAAAATAAATCGACAAATAAAGTAAATACATTTCAGCGAATCATTTTTCCAAGAAACCAAATAGTTTGAACCTTGATTTAAACCCAGTGGTTTAAATCTGCTAACCCTGTGTTCAGTAAATTAATAAGTCATAATAAACAATTTCGTTATGGTCGCACTGTAAGTTGCACTTTTTTAAAGGATATTATTTAGAAGTAAGTGAGCGTAAAGCTACTCTCATACTACAATCATGTCAATATGTGAGTTCTAATACATTTATATGTAAATTGAAATAAGGATGTTTCCCTTCATGAAATATATAAATCCTTAAAAACAATTGATTCTTCAACGAGTTTGTACGTTTATAAAGAATCCTAGTGAAAAACTATCTTTAAGACCCCACTGTCGATACACTGTCAAGAATTACATGCTTAGTTAAAGCTTAAACAGTATATTTTGTCGCTGTAAAACGATTATCTCTAACTTGTAAAAAGAAATTAAAAGCTATAAGGCAACTAGTTTTCTTTGAAATTGATATATTCTCTTCAGATCCACTGCACACACATATGTGAACAAATTATTTTCCTAGTTTTCAAATTTTACCGCGTTAATTACTCATGCTCTCGTTCGTCAATTCAATTATAGCAGTGATTCCCAAAGTGATCCCTACGGACCACCAGAAATCCCTGGGATCATTCAGGAGGCCCATAAAAAATAAAATCGATTTGAAGGTCCCTGAACAACGTCAGGGGGACCGCACAAAGTTTAATATAAAATTTTTTATACAGGAACGAAATAGAACGGATACCTGCACTAATGTAAAGTGCAAACAACAAATTATGCTAGTCTTGGACAAAAAGAAGTATAATTTTTTTGTATTGTTACGCAGATAGCATACTTTTATTACGTAAGTATATTTGAATAAAATTGATATCTCTTTTTATTTTAAAATTATTTAAGCAAAGTTTACTCTTGTTTAAGTTAATTGATTAAACTTATATCACAGTTATCAGTACAGTAATCCCTGAACATCCATTAATGATTTCTTTTTTATTAAAAACTTAAGAAGGGATTATAAGTTTTTCTAACAGATGTGTTTCTAAAGAATAATATTATTGACTCTGTAAAAGTTAGACGTATTGGGTTTTATAATTTAATATAATGCACCTTAAAAGTTATAGCTTACTATTTTATGTTTTTGTTTATTTTCTTTACTTCCGCGAATAACCAAACCCGCGAATGTTTAGAATTACTGAATATTACTGTATTACTATATATTCTGTTAATTAATTTTTGAATTGTTTATTTTTCTTGAAAAATTAATTGGTACACAATGAGTACCTACACAATATGTGATATTTACATGAAATTTTATCCTTACAACTCAAATAATTAATTTAAGAGAGCGTTACATTGCAGAATTCCATTTAAAGAAAAATTAAAATTTTGATAAATACACTGAAACGATTATAAGCGACTTTCGGCTTAGACCGCGTCGTAGTATAATACCCTGACTTAGGCTTGGTCATAGTCTCTTCTTGAGAGCCAAAACAAGAAGTAGAACTTGGCCTTTGCCGTATTGTCGTTCGTGAACCCAAACAAACTGACGTTTCGCAAGACATTGCAGCTTACATCTTCAGAGTGGTAAATGTCACTGAAAGAAAAAGTGTAAATGACGATATTTATACCAATAGCGATTAGCGTGATTCGTTACCTGTGCATGTGTTTTCTATGTGATAAAACGATGTCAAACGATTCAATAAAACCTTTTAAGTTTAAGGAACACTTAATAAAAATCCATAGTGACACAAAAATTTAACGTTTTTTTTTTCAAATCAAAGAAAAATATTTGAAAAAATCGACATTGCAAGAACTCCTAGAGGCAACATCTAAGAGAGATGACCATGAATTGCATGCTTCTTATATTTTTTTAATGATTGCGAAGTTCACTGAGTAATAATACTGTACGAAGAAGGATCGACGAAATGGCTCAGTGTATAGAAAACTCTTAACTGAATTCTCTATACAGCTTGACGAGTCAACATTACTAGGAAACGAAGCTTTACTTGTAGCTTATGTGAGATTTCTAAGAGAAGACAAATTTTTCCAAGAATTGTTATTTCCTCAATGTTTAGAAACTGATACGAAAAGTAAAATTTACTGAATTAAAAAGATTTTTCAATGTTAAGGCTATACCCTTGACTAATATCATATCCGTTGCTACTGACGTTGCTCCGGCAATGGTATGACGACACCGAATCTTTCTGGCATACTTAAAACAAGCTATACCGAATCTACTATCGGTACACTGTGTCATTCATCGATATCATTTGGTCGCAAAAAACCTCAGTAAACGTGGTATAAATCACTATATTATGTCAGTTAATAAAATCAAAAAGAATGCCTTAAATGAGAGATTATTTGCTGAACTTTGTTCGGAAAATGATAATAACTGTAATCGTTTACTACTTAACACAGAAGCCCGTTGGTTATCTAAAAGTGCATGTTTGGATCGCATCTATTCGCTGTTTGATTCAGTGTTGGAATTCCTGGAGAGTAAATACAATAATTTTGCGGCACAATTTAATTATCTCAAAAAATAACATCGCTTATACGACTGATTTGCTTGCCAGATTTAATGAGATTAATTTAAAACTATAGGTGACACATTAAATTTAATCAAAGCTAAAAGTGCAATATCTGCGTTTGTTGGAAAACTTTTGCTGTAGAAACAAAACTTGGGAAGAGGAGAAATTTGTTTCCAAATTTTTTAAAATTGAAAAATAGAGATGAAGATTTGTTTGCTTATTATCAACACTTAACGGCGCTTCGTTCGGACCTTAACCAAATACTTCACTTGGATATTGCCGACTGGGCGTTGCATCCTTTTGCCAGTAGTCAAAGTTAGAGCACAAACACAGCTAGATGAATACATACAATACAAGAGCAACTTATTGAATTATCCAAAAATGAGGAGCTAAAACCAATGCATAACAAAGAATATATGACAACTTCTGGCTAGAAAAACAGATCACAATTTTATATCCAGCATTATGAGTGATTGCTGTTGATTGCTTTTCCGTCTTCCTATTTGTTAGAAGGTGGATTCCGTGCCTTGTCACAAAAAAATACACTGACTAGAATAGAATAGAAATTAGTGAAATACTAAGCAGAAAAGAATGTGAAGACCTGGTGTAAGATAAAGAAAGCCGCGATGTTGAAACAGATTTTTTAGAGTTTATTCGTGAACATAATCCATATGTAAAGAGAACAATTTTTTCCACTCGATTATTTTGACCAGTAGGTATTATGATAGAAAATTCCATTTTAAAGTAATTGTTGAAAAGACAAATATTAATTTTGGATTCATTTGGATGTAATATATGCAATAAATCGTTATAAGCTCTTTTAAACTCGACCTATTATCGATGTACTTCATAGAGCTATTTTACTACATCTAACAAAGCAAAATGTATCCATAGATGAACAAATGATTCCAAATCCAACTGGTTTAAGAAATTATGTGCTAGCGTCCTCTAATGGCATAATGTTAGACATTGAAATATATCAAGGACAGACTACCAAGATTTCCATTAGATACAGAAGAAACGAACCTTGGACGTGGCGGTAGAGTAGTTTTACGTCGTAGTGAGACCTCTCTACCATAAAACAATTTTTATACTTTGCTTAAAAAATTAAAAATAGAAATATCAGAAACTACAATGTAAAAAGATTCCTGAACTTTAGGTTCTCAAATAATTATCAAATAAAAAAAGTATGACGGAACAACTAATAGATCTAAAGCCATGGTAGACAAAAAATAAAATAATGCATAACCCAACGATGGCATCTACAGTTCATACAGTAAATTCAGTTATTCAATGCACAAGATTCTCCAGAACTAAAAAAAAATGCATAAACATTTGCCAACTAGCGGAGGTAAGACATTACAATTTAACATGGATCGGGTAGATTATCACAAGATTAAAAAACTCGGGAAAAGTTTTTGAGCATTTTATGAACTTGTAGGCTTCAATACATACTAAATTGTCAAGAATTAGGTACTCAGAACATAATATTTAGAATTTTAACCTAATGTTTATTAGAAAGAGTTACTTCAGTTAAAACTGCATCAAATTTAGAAAAGTGATGAATTACAATGAAGAGAAAAAGAAAGAAGATTTACGCCTGCCTTAAGCTAGTCACTGTTTTTTAATAAGTATACTGTATCCTGGGGTTTTAAGAGAATATAAGATCTCAATAAACCTACATTTAATTATCTATGAAATTATATGTTAATGATTCATCGTTTGAATGGTTTATATAACAAGCATGTGTTCAATCACACAATAAAATCTTACATAAATCATTGTAATACTTACTTGTACCAAGAAGCAACTAGAAAACCCAATATTGATAAGCAATAAAGTCATCACTTCTCTTAAGTGGGTTCTATTATATACATCCGGAATTATCAGGACAGCTTTATAATGTTTTAAGTCTTTCTTCTCTATGCTCAAATAGGTTTGTAAAATATAACTCCAAATTGTTTCTAGATCTGCTAAAACAGATGTGATCGAACCACCGGGTCCTGTATGTATGTTAAAATCTCCACGTTTATATGGAAAATGTATATTAAAATCCTCTTCAAGATCTATTCTTAAAATCTAAAATACAATACTTAGGAATAAAAATATTCATCTACGTGCTTAATTCATACATCATTTCCAATAACTACATCTCCTTCTACTTTTACCCATTCTCCACCACTAGAAGCAAGATGCTCAGGATGTGATCGTCTATTAAATGCAGCAATTTGTTGAGGTGGAGTTGCATACCTACGCCTCCCATCAGATTGCAAACAAGATTGTAATGTATGAGATACTGCCAGTCGCGCTTCTTCAATTTCTTGAGAGCTATTCTGTCGATACAAACAATTGAAAGAAATATTAGGTAGATAACTTACTAAAGAATCTGTTCTAGGTGGTAGAAATGAATCTTGATAAACCTGACCACCTTTATATCTTCTACGAGCAATTGCATGTAAGACAGTAATCGGGTTTAAATCCGAAGCTCTTCCAATTCTTAAGTTAAGAGAACCAGGATGTATTACAATGATTGATTTAGAGTGTAAATACTATAAAAAATACATTTAAAAATGAATTGATTATAAACACAATGTTATACTTCTGGTTGGGTTGCTGGAAACATTGGTAATGCCATCACTTAAGAGAATGACCTGTACTGTATATTTTGATTAACTTTCAGTTATATTTAAGCTGTAATTACAAGAACTGTGTAATTAAAAACATTATAGATGCAACACGTAAACAAAAATAGAATAAAAATATTCACACTATGTATTTACAGTACATTATATAAAATAACAACATCCTTGAAAGTAACTTTGTATTTTATGGTTATGTTCTTATAAACACGTACAGATGTGTACAATGTACCGATATCGGTAAAATTAATTCTTAACCACAGTCTTAACCATCGACCTGGCAACAACGGAAAGCTATGCTTCCCTTAGCTTTCCGATGTTGCCAGGTCGATGCTCTTAACAGTCTTATGGCATAAGTAGTAAATTATATACAGTTCCTGTATATGTTATTATTATTTTAGATAAGTTCAGAACAGTTCCGTAAGTATACGACGTCGTGTTTCTAATTGGTTGTTTAAAAAATCAGCCATTATTGCTAAAATCTGCATTGTTTACATTCTATAGTTGTTTAAATATACTTCTATTAAAACATTTTTATATTTTTAAGATTTATTTAAACTTAAGTACATATTCCGTCTGCTTACGAATGACTATTTTTTTATGGTGATCTATTTGTTACCACCAACGTTGCCACGTCTTTCATTTCTACAACATCTTAGCTTCAGAGATAAAAAAGAACCAAAAATACTTCAAGCTAACAAACATAATCCTTTAATCTAATTGGTCGTCTAATCACACGCTTTTTCCAGTCCACTTTCACTGTTACGATTTTCCACCGTTTCACTTTAATTGTTCTCTTTCAGTCACTTCCAGATTTGATGTCTTCTTGTTTATTTCAGTTTCGTTTAGCGGCTCTCTTAAGTGGTAACTATTTTTTATGTACTTTTGCTGGTACCCAATGATTACATTTTTGTTTTGTTTATTCTTACTTTGTTTCTTCACTTATTAATGATACATTAACCTTTAGTATTTCTTTTATTCTTCTATATTAATAATACATTACATGTGCTTTTACTTAAGACACACCCTATTACATCATCATCTACTTATGCTATATTCACGCTTAAATCTATTCTTACATTGTTGCCAAGATGGTGATTTTAGCGGAATTACAACACTCCTCCTCGCTAAAATCCTTTAAATTTATAAGATTCTTAAATTTTTCAAACATATTAATTGATAAACCCTTTGTACAAATGTCTGCCTGCTGATTTTCTGTGCTTACATACACTAAAGAAATAGTCTTATCTCTTAAATTATCACAAACAAACTTATATTTTAAGTCAATGTGTTTTATTCTACAATTATTTATTGGGTTTTTAATTATTGCTAAACAACCTTGATTATCTTCATAATATGTAAATTTTTTAAAATGTATATCTAAATCTAAAAACAATTTCCTCAACCACAAGCCCTCACACACTGCACTACACAGTGCAATCAACTCAGCCTCCGTTGTAGATAGTGACACACAATGTTGTTTCCTTGTGACCCACATAAACGAGTTACCAAAAATCTTAAATATGAATCCAGTCACAGATTTTCTATCATTAGTGTCACCACCCCAATGGGCGTCTACATAACAAGATAAATCCTCAAGATTATTTCTTTTAAATTCTAATCCTACATTGTGTGTCGATTTCAAATATCTTAACACTCGTTTCAAATGACTCCAAGCAATATCGGAAGCCCTATCTTGAATACGACTAAAATAATTAACAGCAAAGCAAATATCTGGTCTAGATCCTAACATAAGATACATTAAACATCCCACCAGTTCTCTAAAATGATTTTTCGTTACTTGATTTACATTGGTACATAAATTGATTTTCAATTTTGGATCAATAGGTAGGTTTGAACCTTTACCGTCACTCATACCAAAACGTTCTAAAATTCTTTTAATATATCTTGATTGTTGAATTTTTAACATACCAATTTCCCTATCATATAGTATCTCTAATCCTAAAAAATATGTCAAAGGTCCTTTATCTTTCATTACAAACTTATTCATTAATTTACATTTTATACTCTTAATACTTTCTAAATCTAAACCGCCTATGATTATGTCATCTACGTATAGTATCAAAATAATTCTTTCATATTTGTTATTCAAAATATAAAGACAATAGTCGCTTTCTGATCTTATAAACCCTAATTCTAATAAAAATGTATTAATTTCATCATTCCAACATTTAGACGCTTGTTTCAGACCATACATAATTTTTTCAATTTGAAAACTTTATTGTCACTACAATTTACTCCTTCAGGAGGAAAAATATAAATGTCTTCAGTTAATGTACCATTCAAGAATGCAGTTTCGACGTCTAACTGTTGTAAATGATACCCTAATTGATTACAGACTATTAAAACCGCTCTAATCGTGACCATTCTCGCAACAGGTGAGTATATTTCATAATAATCTTTGTCCTTTTCTTGTGCAAAACCTCTTATTACAAGTCTAGCTTTAAATTTTTCTTTTTGATCTTCTTCTAACATCTTATAACTAAACACCCACTTTGTGTCTAAGATCAATTTGTTTTCTGGTTTATCAACCATTTCCCACGTGTCATTTTTGATTATTGATTTTAACTCTTTATCAACTGCTCCTAACCAATTGTCACTGTCTGATCGTCCTTTTAAATCACTAAAACTAATTGGAACCTTCTCAACAAAACTATAAGCATTAAAAGCGATATATAACTCATAATCCCTGTACTTAGATGGCATTGTAATATTTCTCTTACTTCCCTTATCACTTAAAATTGGAAAAACAGTTTCTGAGTTTGTGTTATTTTCAATTTCAGGTTCATATATATCTAATTCGTCATTTTTTTCTTCAACTTTATTTATAGTTAAAACATTCTCATCCTTAACTTCAACCGATTTCTTTTTAAAATAAAAACTATTCTCGTCAAACTGAACGTCCCTAGCTATAATTAACTTTTGTTTTTCTACATTCCATAACCTGTACCCTGTTGGCGCGTACCCTAACATAACGCATTTATTTACTTTCGCATCTAATTTATGTCTAAGTTCTTTAGGGATATGACTGTAAGCTGTACAACCGAAAATTCTAATGTTACTAATATCCGGCTTATGATTATACCAAATTTCTGCTGGTGTTATTTTACCTAAATTTGCTGAAATACCTCTATTCATTATATAGTTTACAGTTCTAATAGCTTCCCCCCAAAAACGCTTAGGTACGTCTGATTCATATAATATAGCTCTAGCCCTTTCAATCAAACTCCTGTTCTTTCTCTCTGCTTTGCCATTTTGTTGTGGCGTGTAAGAAACCGTATAATCAATTATTATCCCTTTTCCTCTACAATAGTTTACAAATCCATTAGAACTATATTCGCCCCCGTTGTCACATCGTAATTTTGAAATTCTAACACTAAATTTTGATTCAACTAAGTTTGTGTATTCTTTAAATTTATCTAATACCTCGCTTTTATTTTTCATCAAGTAAACAACTGTAAAATTCGAAAAGTCATCAATGAAAGTAACAAAGTACTTGTTACCATCATATGACTCGGGTGTAATTGGTCCACAAACATCGGAATGGATAATTTCTAAAATTCTATTACTTTTTGTTCTACTTCCGAATGGAAAACGCGACATTTTTCCGCTAATACATGGTTCGCAAAATTCTATATTTTGACATTTAATATTTTCATCAATCCCTATGACCATTTTATTATTTATTATCTCTTTTAAGCCTGAAAACCCTATATGTGCAAGTCTTGTATGCCATTTCATAAACTCCCCATCTGACTTCTCAATATTTAAGCACTCAGAAATTATTGCCTTAAATGAAATTTCATATAAATTCTTTCTTATTCCTGTCCCTACAATTTTATTATTAACATCTCTTAACTTTACCTCACCATTTTCAAAAATAACCTTTATGTTTGCCATTTCTAGTTTTTTTACTGACAATAGATTTTTCCTTAATTTTGGAACATAAAGCACATTTTTAATTTTACATCTTATTTTTTCATTCCTTACATGACTAATTACTGCTATATCTCCTATTCCTATGGCTTCTAAAAAACTATCATTCTTAGCAACTGCTATTTTTATAGGATTTTTCAAGATCAACAAATCAGTGAAATAGTGTTTTTCACTAATCATATGATCGGTACATCCTGAGTCTATAAAAAATGTTAACATATCATCCTTAACATAATTTTCATTACTACTACTACTACTTTCAGGCACTTCACCCATAAAACATACGCTTTGATCGTCACTTTTACTCACTGTTTCATTGCTTTCGTTTCCCTGTACATAATTGCTTCTATAATTAACATTACTATAATTCATACCTTTTGCTCTGCTTCTACCTCTAGCTCTGTTGTAACCCCTATTAGATCTATAAAATCCTCGTCCTCTACGTAAACTAAATTGTTCTGGCCCTCGCTGTGATACCTCTTTGCAATCCTTTTTGTAATGTCCCCATTTGCCGCACCTAAAACATTCAACTTGTGGCACCGAAAATGCACATGCCCCTGCATTGTTTTCTTTTCCATTGATTGATGATCCTGTTAGTTTTCTCTTTTCATATTCCGCAAACAATTTGTTCTTTACTATTTCAAATGTTATATCTTTCATATTTTCTATTACAGTTACAAAAGTTTGATATGACTTGGGCAAACTTAATAAAATGCTGCAAATTAAATCATCGTCTTTTATTTCATTGCCCGAGACCCTCAATTGTCTTACAATTTCTTCAAATTTCATTATAAATGCCTCCAATGATTCTTCTTCATTTAGTTTCATTGACAAGAGTTTCCTTTTTAAATACATCTGGCCAGGCAATCCTTTTTTTTCGTATCTTTCCTTTAACGTTATCCACATTTGAAAAGCTGTCTTTTTTTCTCTCAAATACTCCAACTGACTATCCTCTACGCATTGAACAATTAAAGATTTTGCTTTGTTGTCTTTAGTTATCTCAGTTTGTTTCTCCTTTTGTGTTAATTCTCCAATATCTAATTCTTTTTCCGTTTTCTCTTGAACACCATTTTCTGCTAAAATCATTTGCATTCTGAATACCCAATTATAATAATTATTTCCATTTAGTGCTTCGATAGAGTAGTTCTTACTTGGTTGCGCCATCACGTTTTTCTTATAACCTCAAAATCCTTTTTCCTTATTTTCACTTTGTAATTTACCTTAATCTGGGTCCCATAACATTTTGTTTATTCTTACTTTGTTTCTTTACTTATTAATGATACATTAACCTTTAGTATTTCTTTTATTCTTCTATATTAATAATACATTACATGTGCTTTTATTTAAGACACACCCTATTACATCATCATCTACTTATGCTATATTCACGCTTAAATCTATTCTTACATTGTTGCCAAGATGGTGATTTTAGCGGAATTACAACATTTTGGACAGATATGTTCTGATTAGGTTTAAGTTCTTTTAGCAATCTTTACTCCACTTTCAGCAAAACCGTTACTTTCAGAATAAGATTATTGTCAGTGAATAATGTACTACCCTAATAGCACACAAGGTCCGTGGGACGTCCAGTTTAAGTCCAATAAAGGTCTGAACGTCCATGGACCTTTAAATAATGTCCATGAAACGTTTAGTGTAAAACGTACATTGGACAAAATATTATTTAAGCCCAGTGGACGTCTTTTCTACGAAATTTGTATCATCATGCTAACGCTATTTTTCTACAACTACGCATGAAATGCGTTTATCAGTTTTGAATCTGTATGTGGTTTATTACAAAATAATCGCTGATAATAACTATTGGTTTATGAATTCAAACTTAGAATTAAATTAGTGATTAAAAACATCGTAGAATCGTTCAAACTAAATTGATTTATGGAAACAAGTGTTTCTGAACAGTGATGTTTAAAACAACAAAAATAAGAATTGCAATTTAACAACTTGTTGATGCGTGCGTACAAACATGGATTCTCCATGATACTTCATATTTAAAAAAACCTTTATCTGGTAAAGTGTCGGCAATATAATCGTATGCTTGCTCGCTAAATAAAAGATATCATCTCATCGAAATACAGGAAGTACATGCAAAACCATTACAAACAGAGCTCTGTTGTAATTGTCAGCAGTATATTTGATGACAGGTAAATATCATTGTCATGTTTATAAGTTAGTGGTAAATTATAAGCATAATTGCATCAAGATCTGCTTCTTATTCGGCTAACCTTACTGTTAGAGGTAACTTAACTGAATAGCATTTTTTTTGTAATAGCGAAGGCTTCCACGGCCGGAATCTATACTAACATTAGAATGACTTCCGGGTTTGGACCGTGTCATAGTTGCAAAATCTCTCAGATTCTTCCTTCTCCCAAAGACCAATTTCCTACACTTTCATCTCAAGGTGTATACCAAATTCCCTGTTCTTGTGGTTTAGTCTACATTGGTGAAACCGGTCGTTCCGTCATTACTCGCATTTCAGAACATGATCGTTGTATAAGGAAAAGGTATACTTCCAAGTCTGCGGTCGCTGAACATCATTTTACTACAGGTCACAAGATAGATTTTGATAATGTTTCGTTGATTGCCAAATCTCCATTCTTTTTCAACAGGAAATTCCGAGAAAGCATTGAAATCATCAAACACCCCAATAACTTTAATCGCGATCATGGTTTCGAACTATCCCCTCTTTGGTTCCCGGTTATTAGTCATTTATCAAAAACACGCCCCCTAGCAACCGTAACCCAATCAGGGTCGAGCTTAACCATCCGTGACGATCCTTTTCCTTTAAATACGGAGACTATTTCTTCTTAAGTCACTTTTACGGAGTTTAGAATCTGGCTTGGTTCACAAGTTGATTACCTACCTCGGTAGTGGTTCTTTGTTAGATTTTCGTTTGCTTTTTCAGGTTATCGTTTTCTTTCTTACCTTTTTATAGTTTAGGTTATGGCTTGTTTTACAAGTGGATAACCTAACTTTTGAGAAGTTTTTAGTTAGATTTCGATTGCTTGTTTGAGTTTTGCGATTTATCTCACGCCCTGATGAAGCCCCTTACGAAAGTGAGCGAAACGTTGGCAGCTTCGGTTGCAATTATGACACGGTCCAAACCCGGAAGACATTCTAATGTTAGTATAGCATTTTTTTTGCACTCTCTCTGACTATTTTTTCATATTTATCATATAATTTTTGTTTACAGGGCATTTTTTTAATAAGTCGCAGAAAGGATATTAATGATACGAAGAAAAGAATTCTTGCGAAATTAAATGCTGTCAGAAAACACTGTGAAATTGACACTATAGGTAAGAATAAAATTTTTATAGCCAAGGTGTATCACCTACTAATAATCCAGTGTGTATAAAAAATGATTGTCCGGTGTTTGAATTTGCCGCTTGTTTATTCGTCAACGAATCAACATTGTTTGATTATAGTTACTAGAATGACGACGCGGCAAATTCAAACACCGGACAATAATTAAAATACGCACCGTACTATATCTAATATTTACATTCTCACTTACTTAAATTTTTATAGAACCTAGAAAAGTAGTTATAATCGAGATTAGAAGCATTACTATTAAGATTTAATAGCAATTAGCTGCATTTTTTATATTTATTGCAAAAATTATATTCTGATTATAACAAATAATTTAGAAGTTTTAAGGTAGATTTCAATAGTTGCAATTTATTACCTGATGGTGACTGACAATTAAGATTATACAGTCGAAACAATAATTGTAGTTAGTTTTTATAAATAGAAATCTGGATAAGACATATTTTTAGATGATTATTATAATTGAAAGGTGTTTGGAGAAATCCATTACCAAAAAATTCAACCACGACAGGAGTAGAAGACAAGATTAAGTCGTAGCTCAGGAATTCAGAAATGAGGGAGACGAAGTAAATGGAAGAATCAGAATAAGAACTACAAGATTATTTTGTGATAACAATTCAATTATTTTATTATTTTGTTTCTCATTTTTTTTCATATTATTGTGCATGTTCTTATTATACTTTTAAAACATTTTTTAAGTAATTATTAAGTTTTGTTTTTCTATTGTTGTTTTTAATATTATTTCATGAAATGTGTATTCGATTTTTAAAAAATTAATTTTTTTAATTGTTTTTTTGGCATTGCATTAATAATAATAATAATAATATATTTCATGTTACATAATTTTACAAATCTTACAATCGTCAAGGAAAAAAGGTATAGTTAAGTACAGAAATTCATACTTTCACTAATATCTTTAACACTGTAAAAACAGTTTGTAATTAAAAAATTTTTTATACGTTTTTGAAACTTTGCAGTAGTGAGTTGTTTAACTGCAAGTGGTAGTGCATTAAAAAACATCTTAGCTTGATACGTGAACTGATTCTCTGTTTGTATCAATCTGCATCTTTCTTTTTTTGGTACATGTTTTTTTCTTGTGTTATACGAATGAACAGTCAAGTTAGAATCTCTTTCGGTATCTATACTGTGGTTTTTAATATAGAGCAAACATTCATACACATAAAGAGCAGGAACAGTTAGTATGTGTTTTCTAATGTAAACATTTTTACAATCGTCTCTATATTGCAATCCACCTAGAATGCGAACAGCTCTACGTTGCAATGAAATTTTTGTTTGCATTGCTGTACAATTGCCCCATACAATGATACCATATGAAATATGGCTGTGAATTAGAGAGTAATATAAATTTTTCAAGATATCACTTGATACATTTTCCGAGAGTCTTCTTAATAAATTAATATATGAACTTAATTGTTTAGCAAGACTATTAATATGGTTTTCAAATTTTAGTTTACTATCCAAGTCAATTCCTAAAAATTTTATAGATTTCGGATTTTCAAAGTTTGTATAACGCTTTAAAGTAAATAACATTTTTTGAGTTTTTTCTGTATTTATCTTTAGGTCATTAGCTACACACCAATTATTTACTGCTACTTTAGTTTGAGTCGTTAATCTGAAAATATCATTCAAGCTATGACTGTTTTTGTATACTGTTGTATCGTCCGCATAAATAACACATTGAGAATTTGGTACATTAGTTTTTACAAAGTTTGATAGGTCATTAATATATATTAAGAAGAGTATAGGACTAAGTATTGATCCTTGTGGTACTCCACATTTAATTTCGCAAGTATTTGAAATAATTCCGTTTATAGAAACTACTTGTAATCTGTTGTTTAAATAAGAACTTATAAGATTTAGACTAATTTCATCAAAGTTGTACATTCTTAAGTTATTAGTAAGTATTGAGTGCGATACACAATCAAAAGCACTAGACATATCAAAAAAGAGACCCATTGTAAAATCAAAATTTTCAAAATTTTGTATTATGTGCTCTACAAGTTTAGATACTGCTCCAACAGTGCTCTTGGTTTTTCTGTAACCAAATTGATCTGCACAGAATAAGAGATTAGTTTCAAAATATTCATTAATCTGGTTATAAATAATTTTTTCGTACACTTTGGATAAGATTGGCAGCAGTGATATCGGGCGATAATTACAAATATCATTATCGTTATCTTTTTTATTCTTTATAGGTATAACTTTAGCAATCTTTAAAGCATTTGGAAAAATTCCCGATTCTAAGCTTAAATTTATTAGTGTTGTAAGTGGCGTTACAATTAAATTCTTATGTTTTTTAATAAAGTATGACGACATTTCATAATAATCACTCGATTTACTATTTTTCATCGATTTTATGGTATCTCTAACCTGTACTTGCGACACTTTTTGAAAAGAAAAACTCTTACATTTCTTAATTCTACATAAATCTAAAGAATTAAATATAGCATTTGGTAGATCATTTATAATTTTAGTAGGCAATTTTGAAAAATAATTATTGAATTCATTGGCATCTATAACTACATCTATTTTTTTATGTTTTAGCAAGTTTTAGTTTAGCTCTATGTTTGTTTATTATATTCCACATTGTTTTGTTGGTAGCATTACGAATACTATCATTGTTAATCTTAATTTTAGTTTGTTTGATAGTTTTTCTGTACATTGAACGATAATGATTTCTTATGTCATAAAGATTTTGATGTTTATACTTTTTATATAAATCACTAAAAAGAATGAACTTATCCTTTAACTGTAATAATGTGCTATCCAATCGTAATATTGATTTTTTAAAGTTCAAGTTGGTATTCACAACTTTTTTTGGAAAACACTTGTTATAAAGTATCAAACTTATAATTTACATCTAAATGTTTATTATATAAATAATCTAAGTTAGAAACACTTACAAGATTATAGAATTTACAGTGTCCTTCTTGAGAGAAAATTCGTATTTGCTTTTTTTCATTTTTGCTTTTGGTTTCTCTTGGTCTTAATTGCACAACTATTTTTTGACTTAAATGATCTGTTATGTGGGTTTCTAAAGACGTTGTTTCGTAATTTATGATGTTAAAATTAACAAAAAAGCAATTTTCTTTTCTAGATGGTGTAAATATCGTCTGTTTAAAGCCATACGTAGCGCACAAGTTACATAGTAATATTGATTTGGAGTCTTCTGTATTAAAGTGAACGTTAAAATCACCACATATTATCACTTTTTTAAACATTTTTGTTTTTTCTAAAAGTTCTTTATGTTGTTAATGAACAAATTAAAATCTCCATTCGGTGACCTGTATATTGTAATTATCAACAAACTAAGCTCTGTATATAACACTGTAGTCATTTCACAATGATATTCTAACGACAATTCATCAATGGATTGTATTTGTTTTGTTGAACCACTTTGATGCACTAACATTAACACACCCCCATTACGTCTAGATATTCTGGCATAATAATTTACTAAATTTAAATGTCCAATTCTTAGGCCACTTTTTAGTTCAGTATCAGTCATCCAATGTTCAGTAATGCACAACACATTTAAGTCAGGTAAATGTTGTTGTATAAATAACTCTAACTCATTAATTTTGTTACGTAAACATTGTATATTTAGAGAAAGAAGTGTAAAATTACTGATAACACTATTGTCTAAATTTAATTGTTTATTGTCAAAATTTTTATCAGCAATTGCTTCAGTTGCCTTGTCATTAACGTTTAAAAAGTCGATCTTGTTCTTTTTTGAAACGGTTTTAATAATATATTGTTGCCCCACAGATCCTGACTCATAATTTTCTCTGTATCTGTCAAAGCAATTCCTGCTTTAAATGACTTATATGTATTATATTTGGTACGTAAGTTTACACATGAAACCACATTTATATTTTTTTTTGTCAAAAATTTTATAACGTCATCGACTTCATTTTTAGGTTGAACTCTGGTCAAAAAGAAAAACGAATTTTTTTGGATTCCTAAGATTTCGGTAGCATCATTTTTTCCATATACAATTAGATTTGAAGTTTTCGATGTTTTAAGAGTATCATTTATTTTTTTCTTTTGATTTATAGGTTTGTTTACATTAGCATACACGGTGGCAGAGTTATCATTAGCCATGACAACACTACTATAAGTGTTTTTCCGATTACTACTTGCGTCAGTATTGAGCGAGCATGATTGGTTATCGATATTCTTATTAGTTTTGACATTATTGCCTTTACTAGAATTTTGTTTATTTACGGCATGTTGTGATACGGTTACATTTTTATCGCGCACATTAAACGT
Source organism: Aquatica leii (assembly GCA_035610365.1). Lineage (NCBI taxonomy): Eukaryota > Metazoa > Arthropoda > Insecta > Coleoptera > Lampyridae > Aquatica > Aquatica leii. The sequence goes on from CM069432.1 coordinate 110,636,107, forward strand.
TCGTACGTCCTTGTCCTTGTCGACGTTATTATGTATTTTAGAAATTTTCGAATATTCATTTATCATTAAAATTTGATTTTGTAACGATTCGATCGCAATTTGTTGATTTTTTATAACTAAGTCCTTCTGTTTTAATAATTCGTGTAAGTATTTTAGTTCAATTTTGTAGATGTCAACTTCACTTGTGTTGCGAACCTGTTCAAGTTCGCCATTGTTAGAAGTTAAATCACAGCAATTAACATATTTATCATCAATAAAAATGATGTTTTTAGTGTACTTAGCACGACTGGGATGGAAACAGGAGTTGCACGCAATGCATTCTACAGTAGTTTGTGGTACTTTATTACACCTTTTACATGATTTACTGCGATCACTTATTTCACTTTCCGCCATTGTTGAAGGACTGGATTATATTCTATAAATCGTTGTATTTTGTTGTACTATGTATTAATGCTTTTTAATAAATTGTTATATCTAATTTTGTAATGTATGAACAGTGAAAATAGGGCTGGAACTATTATGGACGTTTATTAGATGTCCAAATATGTGCCAAAGTAACGTACTATATACGTCCATAATATTTAATTTGGATCTTTTGTGGACGTCCAAAAAACGTTTAGATGTCCATGAAAAGACATCCATTGGAAGTTCATAGGACATTTTTGTGCTGTTAAGGTAAGCACGCCGTGAGTGGCAAAATAAATTTTAAACTTTTCTATGAATTCAACGGACGCTTTATTTAGCACTGGAATAATTTCAATCCATTTAGTGTAATAATTAAATATAGTTATATAGTTCTTATCACCGTATTGGGTCAGAAGTCAGAAGCTATTGTGAAAAACGGTTTGATTGAAATGTTATGACAAATTAATGGTTCTTATTTGACGTTATTTGGTTATTCTTCTCGCACTCTCTACTCTTTTTAATGTAATTTTCTGCAACTACTTTAAGATTTGGCCAGTAAAAATCATTTCTTGCCTTAAACTAGCTGATACAATTGACTTATCTGTAAAAAACAAATCGTCTCGTCAATTAATGATATATCGTTAACATTAACATATTGTTGAATGGCTTGAGTAAGTTTACTTTTATCTTTTAGCCAACCCTCATAATGATATTTTTTCAGTAACTGCAGCACTTGATCTTCGTTTGTTGCCTGTATAAATGCCATTTTTTTTCTGCTGATATGTTAACAATAGAGTGAACATTATACACCGCCTCCAAATTAGAATTATCTACACAATTACTTAGCTAATTTCGTGACAACAAGTCAGCTACATTTAAATTTTTTCCTAGGACATATATTATGTTAAGGTTTATATCTACTTAATTTTAGTTTAATTTTCTACAACCTCGGAGAAATTATGTCACACATTCTTTTCTGAGATATCGAAACTAACGGTTTATGATCGGTACAAACCGCAAACCTTCTGACATAAATGAAATTATGAAATTTTTTGTTGAAAACAATATAGCTAAATACTCTTTTTTTCTATTTGGGCATATTTTATTTCCGGTTCTGTGAAACTAGGAGAAAGCAAAATATACAAGCCTCCGCCCTTCTGCGTTAAACAACAAGCTAGCACTTTTTTTGACGCATCCCATTGAATCACAATTTATGCTTTTTTTATTAAATGATAGTGCACATTCGCTCGACCACGTAAGCAAAATATCTTTCTTAAGCAACTGTATTAAGGTTTCAGTTACTTCAGTAAAATTCGGAATGAATTCCCTAAAATAATTGAACTTAAACTTGCCACTGCTTTTACTCTGCCTCTGCCTTACCTGAAAATTTGTGACCCAAGTATTTAACTAGATTGACTCTATATTGAATTTTTTTCTATTAAATTTTACGTTTAGTTCTCTGGCCCTATCTAACACTTTTTCTAATGTTACATCATGTTCTACCGATATTCTTCCCGATACTGATATATCATCAAAATACACAATTACGTTTTCAATGTTTCCAAAATTCTCACTATTAATTTCTTGAAACAATTGCGGTGCAATACTTAATACGAACGGTAACCTTTTAAACTTATAGAACCCAAACGGCGTGCTAAAAGTACATAATTTGCTAGATTCTTCTTCAAGTTTTATATGATAAAATTCATTCTTAAAATCTAACACACTAAAATATTTTTTCTCTGCTAGTTGACTACAAACTTCATTTACTGTACGTTTTATACACTTACGTAAATCAACCGGATCTAAACAGAGTCTTAAGGATCAATTAGATTTTCTACAATTAAAAAATTGCTCGCCCACTCCACAGCACTATTGACTTTTTCTATAATTTTGTGTTTTTCCAAATCAACTAAATTTTGTTTTAATTTGTTTTGTATAGTATGTGGTACTCTGCGAGGTGGTCTAACAACTACAATTGCATCCTCCTTTAATTCTATTGTACCATTGTCTTTAAAGTTACTCAAGGCAGTGAACAAATCTAAGTTTTATTACCAACCCCTACCAGCTGCAGTGGGGTAGTAATAATGGAGGTAGAAAAATTCCAATTGGAATTAATAGTCAAAAGAATATTGCCCTAGCTCAGGAGAGGGGAAGTAGGTTAGAAAGAAAAATGCAGCCGAATTTCGAGATAGCTTATATAATAATAAAATTAAATGCACTTTGATGCTTAAGAGATTTAGAACATACCCAGAGATATAGGCGCCAGGTAGTTTATTTTGAATTAACAGGTGTAATTCTGGCTAAATTACCAAAGCCGAGCAAAGAAATACATATACAGTAAATATACTTAACTACTTAAGGATACAATAGATATAATAATATATACATATAGTAAGCAAATTAGACCTAAGTTAATATGGACTCTAAATACATACGAGTCGAGAACACAAATTAAAGAAACTTAGAAATTTCTACCGTTAGGGAGTAATTTCCCTCGGTGCAATCATCGTCGAAACAAATTACTTACTCGTAGAGTAATCCAAACAAATTAAGTAAAATTAAGTACGATTAAACACAATTAAATCATACGTAGTAATATTTAATGAAAAATTTAAGTAATATTGAAGTAATAATGAGGTAAACGTGTATTCAATTAAAAGGCTTAAGCAAACTTGGTCTAGTCACAATCACACGACCAAATATGAATCGTTAAAACAAATAACACTACATAAAATGAAAAAAAAGAGAATACTACCTTACTGTCACCGGTAACAATGTTTTACATACACCGATCGATCGACTGACTTGTCCAGAGCTCTGCCCAAGTGTTCGTCCTTAGTGGTCGGAAAAGAAAATAGCTAAAACACAACAAAAGTAAGACAGCACTCCCACAATTCACATTTAATGTAGGTTAGCACATAAGCAAAGTTACAACAATAGATAGAAGCTGATAATTGAAGTTACGTTTACTTAACTTAAAAAAAGAAAATTAGCATTGTAAATTTCCACAGGCTGCATCCAATAAAATTCTGAAGAAACGATCATTCGCCGTAGTTATTCCAAATCGAACAGTAAGGATTAGATAAATTGTCTCAATCAGATATCGTAATTATAACACATAACGGCACTCGTCGCCATCTTTAGCATCGACGCAAGAGAGAGGTGCGAGGTTGGCTTTCACCCGCCATCTTGTACCCTTTTATTCCTCGTAAACGGTTACATTTAGGAACAAGCAGCCAAAGGAAATAAAGAAAATCGGAAAGATAAAAAAACCCTCTGTAAATATTTGTCTAAGTTAGCAACAATAAAATGTGGATTAGAAAACTTACCAAGCTAAGAGTTGACCATTTAAAATTAAATTTTTATAGCAGCGTCAAAACTACGTGCTTAGCAACTACAACACAAGCTGACAAGAAATACAAGTAACGCATGCGCTAAACTTTGGACTTAGTTCAAACCCGCATCTAATAGTAAAGGCACATTTTATATTTACGTTACCGAATAAAAGAAAACTGGTGCGTTCATTTGAGAACGTTACTAAATAAAAAAACGTAACAGTCCCCCCTAGCAAGATAACAGACCGGAGCATATAGAAAAAGAATGAGAACAAATACAACAGAAAATTCTTGAGAGCAATCCAAGAAGAACGAAGGTGAAGAAAAAGAACTTTTCCCAATTCGCAAAGAATCAACAATCCACAAGGTGCAAAAGTCGCATGAAGCGGAAAGATACTCCAAAGAAACAAGAAAAGAAGTATCACAAAAAGGTATGCGTTGAAAGTCGACATTAGTCGGTACGCTATAGAAGCAAGAAACAACGCAGTCCCAAAACATCAGTGAAAGTTAACCCTAAACAAACCAAGAGAAAAAATAAGAGGTATAGGACAGAACGAAATTTAGACCACGGTCCAGGACAACGCCCTAAAATCCCTTGAAACCCCAACCCACAGAAACAAAACCCGCCCTGAATATAACTCCCTAGGAAGCCCCTCAGGAAAAGGAAATGGTATTATAGGAAAATGGAATAGGAAAGATACCCAAAGAGACTAGGAAACGCCCCAGGAATCCTATCGCAGCCTAAGGTTTCCTCGTTGAAGTGCCGGACGATTGTGTGGCGTCAAGGTCTTAATCACACCTCCAGCCCTCGCGACAAGATGTCAAAGCGCGTCGTTGGGCCCCCCAACGTTAGTCCACACAAGCGCACATCACCGCAACCAGTACTCGCTTGCCCACAATAGTCTTCCTCCCACCCAGGAAGGAATCTGATCACCGACCAGAGGGAACAAGACCCAGAAAATCCCCCCACCCTGAAAGTAGCTAAAAGAAAAAAGAAATGAAGCATCCCATAATTTTGCCCAAAAATCCAAAATAAAAAGGACTACAGCCCGCAATTGCTCGACTGTAGCCGGAAGCGGTGCCTACTGTACAACCACAACATCCTATGCGCCGGTTAAGAAGAATTGGTCACCCCTGCCAAGCTCCATCAAGTCCGCCGTACGGCCCCCGAAAGGTATATTGCCTGGTCCAGAGCTTGAGGCTACCGGGTCAGAGACAACCAACCTTCCCGAACGCATAGCCGCCAGGTTCCCACAGCAGGCGCCCCCCCACTTCTGGTGACAGATCGAAAGAAGAGAAAGAAAGACAGGAAGACAGAAGGAGAAAAGAGCGTACAGATGTTGTCGTACCGATCGACTACCTCTCCCTAGATAATCGACCCAGACCCAGCCTACTGCCCAACCAACCACCCTAATAAAAAATGTAGGTAAAACTCGAGTTACAGGAGTACTGTGTATAGACCATAAAGTCGCCAAAAATGCGTATAATGTTTATCCACCATCGTCAAAGCAAACCAGAAGAAAAATCTTCAAAGAAAAAAATCAGCTCAAAGAGCAAGAAAAGAAACTGTAAACATTAATTTGGGTGACATTAACAACGTCGACTAAGTCGTAACGCTTCTAGAAGCAAGCAAAGCCAATGTCCCCGAGTCATCAGTCCATCCCATGAGTACAACAAAGATTTACCCACCCCCAACTACTACATCTCCCCAGAAAGAAGTAAGAAAAAACGTAGAAAATGCAAATATGAATCGTAGTAATAAGAAAACAAGGAGTCCAAAAGAAAATCAAGAAACGCAGCCAAGTAGTTACCGATCCTCTTCTACAACACCACTAAGTTTATGGCGCTTACGTTTTCGAGGATATCGTAGAGAGACGTTAATCAAGTTTATTTCGTCGTCTGAACTCGAAGAAGATTCCTTCGAGACAGTGGTATAATCTGGCTTCAGATCCTTTACATGCCAAATACCTTTCGACTTCCCTTTGTCGTCTGACAACTCATATGTCCACGACGACACAACTCTAGAGACTAGAAAAGGACCTACAAACTTAGGTGCGAGTTTGGCGTTAAAATGCCGAGTAGCATCCGAAAGAACATAGTTGCGTAACCAAACTCTATCCCCCCTAACAAACTTGACTCTACGACGTAAAGCATAACGTTTTTCAGTAACCTGATAGGCTCGAAGCAAATGTTTTTGAATCGTAGCGTTGATGTTAGTACGTAACTTAGAATCTACTATTGGTGGTTCTGGTTCAACAATTGGAGAAGATTTCGAAAGTGGAGCACCTATCTGATTGCCTAAGCTGTTATATTCACGGCCGAACATTGCTAAATAAGGAATCATTCGAAGAACTTCGTGCTTCGCTGTACGAAGAGCACAACCTATTTTTGACAAGTGTACATCCCAGTGCCGATGATTTTCTCTAACATACGTAGCTATCATAGTTTTTAGACTACGGTTGAGTCTTTCAGTAGGATTAGAACGAAGATGATACCTTGCAGTAAAAAGAATCGTAGTGCGATATTCTGCACATAAGCTAGTAAAGATCTTACTTTGGAATTGCACTCCATTGTCAGCAATAAGATATTTAGGAACCCCAAAGACCAAAAAGACTTGGTCTTCCACCAATTTAGTTACAGAAGCAGCAGTAGCAGTACGCAAAGGAAAGAAAAGAGAAAATTTAGTAAAGTAATCAGTCAAAACTAAAACAAAGCAATGGCCTTTATTAGATCGAGGTAAAGGTCCAATTAAATCGCAGCTTAGTACTTCCCAAGGACCAGAAGGTCGAGCACGAGGAGCGAAAATTCCAGGAGAAGATTTTTGTTCCACTTTATGCGCCGAACAGAGAGAACAACGACGTACGTATCGAGTAACGTCAGAACGTAACTGTGGCCAATAGTATTGCTGTTGAATCCGGGCAACGGTTTTGAAGACCCCACCATGACCTGCAGTAGGAGGATCATGATAACGAGAAATAATACCAACACGTTGGTCCGTAGGTACTACAATTTTCCATTCGTCCCTTGGTATATCTTTAAGCCACCAGGACGGATTTTTCATCCTTCGCAACAGAACTTCGTCCTCCACAGTCCAATTAGGAAAGCTACGCGGATTAGTAAGAACCTTGGTACGAACGTTTACATACCAAGAATCCGAAGTAGGTAAAGTAATTCCGAGACAAGAAGAAGAATTTTGATCAGAAATAGTAGAAATTATAGGTACAGAGCGTGACAGCATGTCGGGTACCAAATGTTCTTTACCCTTCCGATGTCTAATAGTAAAGTCATACTGCTGTAGTCGAATTGACCAACGAGCCAAACGACCAGTAGGGCTATTGAGACGGTTTAGCCAAATTAAAGAATGGTGATCAGTGATGACAGTAAAGTGCATGCCTTCAAGGTAAGGACGAAATTTTTCGATCGCCCAAAGCACTGCTAAACACTCTTTCTCCGTCGTGGAGTAGTTCCTCTCCGCTTTCAAAAGAGACCTACTAGAGTAACTAATCACCTTCTCTCCCTCTTCTGTTTCCTGACTCAATACAGCACCTAATCCATAGTCTGAAGCATCAGTCTGTACTATAAACTCTGTAGAAAAATCTGGACAAGACAATATCGGAGCAGAGACTAAATTTTCCTTAAGAAGAAGAAAAGAGCTTTGACATTCGTCAGTCCAAAGGAACGAAGTATTTTTCTTAGTTAACGCAGACAAAGGAGCAGTCACCGTAGCAAAATTGGGTATGAATCGTCTATACCAACTAGCCATCCCTATTAAACGTCTAACCTCCGTGACAGTAGTAGGCGGTGAAAGATTCACAATCGCCGAAACTTTGTCTGGATCTACCAAAAGTCCATGTTGATTAACGACATAGCCGAGAAATTTAAGTTCGGAAAGACCAAAATAGCATTTATCTTGACGCAAAGTCAACCCTGCTTCGGTCAATTTATTCAAGACACTTTCAAGTACTTCCAAATGTTGAGAAAAAGTAGGAGTAGCGATGATGATGTCATCTAGATAAGCAAAACAAAATGGCTCAAGAGAAGGTCCTAACACTCGGTCAATTAACCTTTGGAAAGTTGTAGGTGAATTATGCAATCCGAAAGGCATCCTAGTGAACTGGAAAAGTCCCCTTTGAGGTACAGTAAACGCCGTGATTGACTTCGATTCTTCGTCTAAAGGTATCTGCCAGTAAGCAGAGCGAATGTCTAAACTAGACAAGAATTTAGCATCCCGAAGTCTATCAAGTATAGCCGAAATATAAGCAAAGGATATGCATCTTTCTGAGTAACCGAATTGACTTTTCTGAAGTCAACACAAAATCGGTAAGAATTGTCTTTCATTTTGACTAGTACGATAGGGCTTGACCACGGGCTGGTAGATGGTTCTACAACACCTAGAGCTAACATTGCATCCAACTCTGCATTCACAATAGTCAACATAGGTGGAGACAGTGGGTAATACCGCTGTTTAATAGGTTCTCCGGTGGTTCGGATTTTATGTTCCACCAAAGAAGTACACCCCAAAGTATCAGAATTATGAGCGAAGTGTAGATCAATTAGATCTTTGAGAGAAGTACGCTCGTCTTTAGAAAGTTCGGTCAGAGGTAAGATATGAGAATTACTAGTAGCATTCACACTAGAACAGAAAGACCAGTGACCATTACGAAGATCTGGGACAAAACCCATTGTTTTCCAGAAGTCTATGCCGAGAATAAGTAATTGTGGAATAGAAGGTATGACGAGAACGTTAAGAGTTTTCACTCGTCCCTCCAAAGAGATAGGAAGCCAAAGAGATCCTAAGATGGAGCACTTAGTCCCATCAGCAATAGTACAAGTCGTAAAAGTTTCATTTGACAGTGATAAATTCAGCGAGCTAAGTATTTGCCAACTAGGTCCTCCAAGAATTGTGCGAGAAGATCCTGAGTCTAAGAGACCCTGAAAAGAAAAACCCAAAATGGATACACTAAGAAAAGGACGTTCATCGTTTCGAGCACTAGAAAAAAGAAAGCTTAAAAGTATACGCTGTTCGTCAGAAAGTCCATCAAACGGAATGGTCGAGAATGGAAGTAGTTCCAGATCTCCCCCTCGACTAGCAAGATCAGAACCTAGTTTTTTGAATGGTGAGAACACCTCGGACACCTAGATTTGACAGTGTCTGGTTTCCCACAGCCATAGCAGTGTAAAGTCTGCGGTTTAGAACAAGAAGGCGAGACATGTCCTTGCTGATGACAATTCCAACAAGTAACAACTTTTCCAGAAGGCGAAGAAACAACAGGAATAGGACCTGCACGAGGTCGAGACACAGTAGGAGTAGTAGAACGTGTAGAAATTTTAGGTAAAGTTGTCTTAACTTCAGAGAATTTAACAGTACGTGTTGATGTTGACGAGTCAGATTGTTCACTGACGTAGGCTAAAGTTGGTTCCAATAAACAAGAAGACTTACGCGACGGTGGCGGTTTAAACGTATCCACCCGATATTTGTTCAGCTCTAATCGTTTTCCGAGAGCCAGTAACTGAGTGATGGAAGAAACGTCTACTAACGCTAGCGAAGTTTGATAAAATGGAGCGAGATTGCGAAGAATAATAGTCAACTGTTCTTCTTCGGATATTGACTTGGAGAGTCGGCTAAAAAGACTCTGCATGGTAGCAACATATAAAGCCAGGGTTTCCGAAGATCCCATAGTACGAGAACGAATTTCATTCATTAGTCTTTCGTCATACTCCACCGGTAAGAAGTCTGCTTTTAGCATAGCTACCACCTCTTTCCACGAAGATAAAAAAAACAATTGTCGATAAGACATATTCCTTGTCACTCGCAATTCCTCCACACGAATTAGAAAGTCCAAGAGAGAAGAAGACGAATCGCCAGAGAAAGTTAATCCTAATTTAGAAATAGCCAAAGGATAAGAATCCATCCGAGAAACATGTTCTGGTTCAGTGTCTGACCCAGAAGATAAAAGTTCAGGCTCATCTGTTGAAGGAATGTTAGTAGAATTCGCTTGAGGGCTAGCAATAGAAGTACGAGAACGAATAGTACGCTTAAAGTTAGTAATCTGCTCTTCGACAGTCACTTTTATAGTATGTATAGCAATAAGAAGTTGATTGCGGTCGTGAAGTTGTTCTTCAGACTCAGCATTAAGTAATTCACAACGTCGTTGCGTGTGTAGCCACAAAGTAAATAATCTAGGAAGAGAAGAAAAAGAAAGATTTCCATCAAACGCCTTGCTGAGTGTGTTTAATTCAGCGAGAGATTGATCCAACGCCATCTTGTCGTCTTCAAATGGCAATTTATGCTTCAGTTGAGTAAAGGATTTGTTTAGTTCCGCCTGAATGACATTTCGAACCATTCTCCGAAGAGAATCAACCCTTTTCCCTATCTCAACTCCCCTAGAAATAAGTTCATACTCTAGCTCAGGTTTGTGTAAACGGTTTATATCCCATTTCCACAAAGACATTTTCGAAAGCAAAAAAAAACTAGCAATCACCAGTAAAAATCAAAGAACGCAGATAAGAAGAAAAAGAATAGTAAGCTATCTCGAGGCCTCACACGTTGGTCGCTACTTATTACCAACCCCTACCAGCTGCAGTGGGGTAGTAATAATGGAGGTAGAAAAATTCCAATTGGAATTAATAGTCAAAAGAATATTGCCCTAGCTCAGGAGAGGGGAAGTAGGTTAGAAAGAAAAATGCAGCCGAATTTCGAGATAGCTTATATAATAATAAAATTAAATGCACTTTGATGCTTAAGAGATTTAGAACATACCCAGAGATATAGGCGCCAGGTAGTTTATTTTGAATTAACAGGTGTAATTCTGGCTAAATTACCAAAGCCGAGCAAAGAAATACATATACAGTAAATATACTTAACTACTTAAGGATACAATAGATATAATAATATATACATATAGTAAGCAAATTAGACCTAAGTTAATATGGACTCTAAATACATACGAGTCGAGAACACAAATTAAAGAAACTTAGAAATTTCTACCGTTAGGGAGTAATTTCCCTCGGTGCAATCGTCGTCGAAACAAATTACTTACTCGTAGAGTAATCCAAACAAATTAAGTAAAATTAAGTACGATTAAACACAATTAAATCATACGTAGTAATATTTAAAGAAAAATTTAAGTAATATTGAAGTAATAATAAGGTAAACGTGTATTCAATTAAAAGGCTTAAGCAAACTTGGTCTAGTCACAATCACACGACCAAATATGAATCGTTAAAACAAATAACACTACATAAAATGAAAAAAAAGAGAATACTACCTTACTGTCACCGGTAACAATGTTTTACATACACCGATCGATCGACTGACTTGTCCAGAGCTCTGCCCAAGTGTTCGTCCTTAGTGGTCGGAAAAGAAAATAGCTAAAACACAACAAAAGTAAGACAGCACTCCCACAATTCACATTTAATGTAGGTTAGCACATAAGCAAAGTTACAACAATAGATAGAAGCTGATAATTGAAGTTATGTTTACTTAACTTAAAAAAGAAAATTAGCATTGTAAATTTCCACAGGCTGCATCCAATAAAATTCTGAAGAAACGATCATTCGCCGTAGTTATTCCAAATCGAACAGTAAGGATTAGATAAATTGTCTCAATCAGATATCGTAATTATAACACCTAACGGCACTCGTCGCCATCTTTAGCATCGACGCAAGAGAGAGGTGCGAGGTTGGCTTTCACCCGCCATCTTGTACCCTTTTATTCCTCGTAAACGGTTACATTTAGGAACAAGCAGCCAAAGGAAATAAAGAAAATCGGAAAGATAAAAAAAAACCTTCTGTAAATATTTGTCTAAGTTAGCAACAATAAAATGTGGATTAGAAAACTTACCAAGCTAAGAGTTGACCATTTAAAATTAAATTTTTATAGCAGCGTCAAAACTACGTGCTTAGCAACTACAACACAAGCTGACAAGAAATACAAGTAACGCATGCGCTAAACTTTGGACTTAGTTCAAACCCGCATCTAATAGTAAAGGCACATTTTATATTTACGTTACCGAATAAAAGAAAACTGGTGCGTTCATTTGAGAACGTTACTAAATAAAAAAACGTAACAGTTTAATAAAATTTAATTCCACACAAGTACTCGACCCAAGCAATGGCATTGACCTAAGTTCTGTTTCTACAAAATGTTGTAATTCCTTTATTTGGTTTGTTTTGCAAGACAGGGAAACAACCACAACAGGCTTAAATGTATAACCCCCATATGATTCTAGTAACAAATTAGTTTTATCTAATAGACGCATGAATCTTTTAACATATTCCATACAAACATCGGTATCATATTTACTTCTCTTTCAGTGTCCAACTTGAACTGTACTTCTACATTGTTGACCTTAATAGTTTTGTACCATGACAGAGTTTTTACTTCTGCTACATTGACTGATGCTATTTTAATACTTTCGACAGATAACAATTTCTCTTGCAGATTTTTATCCTTCATACCAAGAACCATTTCCTCCGGGTCTTTAAATTTACAGCTGTGCACAAATTTTTTAACTCGCTTAAAAAAAGAGATAAAATGGCTTTCCATCTTCTTGTCGTTTGTTGTACAACAAGAATCTTTTGTAGACAATGTTTTTCTTTGTGAATATATATTTATGTAACTCTCCAATTACTGAGTCATGTTTTCCTCTTTCTTCATCGGACAATGTAAAATTATTGAAAATTTCGATGCCTTCTCTACCCATTAAATTTGATAATTTAAATTTTAATTTTGTCACCTTTTTTGTCATTTTCTGTCGCCATCATGTAAATTTCAAATTCTTGCTTAAATACTTTTACAGTTTTCTACAATATGTTCATTGAATTACATCTGTTGTGGCAACTTGTACCCCATATTTTCTTTGTTCAACAGACAAAATAAGCAGGGTGCTAAAAAAACATAATATCAAAACTGTCTTTATGACTCAGGATACCTTTAACACTTGGTTTGCATCTGCTAAAGACAAAAAGCTCTAAAACATGCAGGAGTTAAAAAAACTCTTTGTTCCTGTGGATCAAGTTATATAGGACAGATAGGACGCTCTATTGAAGTTAGAGTATAAGAACATATGGCTGACTGCAAACATCGTAGAGTTACTAAATCAGCAGTGGCAGAACACGTATGGAACTAAGGACACACGCTAAACTCTGACCAAACTAAAGTGTTAGCTAGAACTCCTTTCTACTTTCCCAGACTAATCCGCAAAGCTGTAAAAATAGAAAAACATCTATGTAATATGAACCGAGAAGACGGTTTAAGCCTCAGCAAATTTTAACTACCAGTATTATATCCTCTAAGACAAAGATCAACCTTGTTGGAAAAGACACGAACACACACTTCGTGCAATAATTAAGTCAGTCAAGCGGTAGCGGAAAGATAAGGTCCGTTAATTGCGCTAATCGCTATTGATATAAATAGAATCTCTTGCTCTTGGTAGACAGTTTTGTAAACTTTTTTTCTTTGAAACTGTTATAGTATTATAAGAAAATGTAAATATGTTCATTATTAACCACTGGTGAATAATAAAATATTATTTACCTGCGCTTAAAAAAGTGCTATTTCACAACCTTCTATTATACGTAATAATGATAGCCTATAGAACTGGTAGTGGAAAAAGCTTATTATTGTTTCTAAAGACGATAAGATTCGTATCGTAATAGGTTCAGTTTAAAAAAAGTAATTTGAGTTGTGTTTTTGTTTATATCTCGTATTGCTTATATTTACGCTCAACGTCATGTGAGTTTTTGTCAGCAGAAAAGCTGCAAAAAAATCTACGGCGATTATTTATCAGGTTTTAGCGATCTGAACTGTACTACATTACCACAGACAAATATAAAAATTACAAAAAAGCAAATATAAACTAAAAAATTTATGTTACTTTTAAAAAAGCATCTAGATAATTTCATGATAGATAACAAAAAAATCATTTAGATAATCATCTAGATAATATTTAATACTTTTAGCTAGATAAGAAAAAAGATGATGAAAAATTATCTAGATGCACAACACTGATTATGTGAAAGTATAAACTGTGAAATTATATTACCCAATACCCTCCTAATGGGATAAAAACAACTACCACTTGAAAAATACAAGGAGGATAATAAATTAATATAGAAATTATTACCGTACGTTTTATTATATCATTGTATCCAGTATCGGATTTAGGCTTGACTGCGCACTAGGCCCTGCCTAACTTTACTGCCCGATATTGGTGCGTTATAGTAGTGGTTATATAAAATATCTTATACACTAAGATTAAAAATAATTTATTTTGAGGTTTATTAATTCAACTGTAATAATAAATTGCTTGAAAATGAACGCTTCTAAAGTTTCAGGGCTTCTAGAATTTTGACGTTCTAGACCCGAGTTTATACAAAAGTACCTACCATGAAACTGTTACATTGTGTGATTAAATTTATTTTCTGATTTGAATTACTCGTAACACCGACAGATATTTATTGCAAGTACACACAAAGAGATAGTAAAAATTAATTAAATTATTACCGGACAGACAAAATAAATCTATGTACGGATAATTCCTTTGAACTGGTTCTACATTTTCAAAATAACAAAAAACGGGAATAACCTTTAGATGTACTTAGATTTATTTAACAAACCTTTGGTAAAAAAAATGTAAATTTATGGATTATAATCGATTGATTTTAATCTTTTCATTAGTAAAGTTTTAAAATAAACAAATATGGCATTTTAAGCATATTGCTTAAAAATCCGGGCTCTAGTAATAATATCAATTCTTGTTCTAGGGGTATTATTTGTCATGCCATTTATTAATAAATATCTAAGTTATTTAAAGAATATCTTTGTAGCATTGTAATGTTCAAACTTAAACCTACACGTCTCACTAGAGCGCTATACGCAATGACACTTAAAGATGAGTAAACTATGAATAGCAGAAACAAATGTACTCATCTCATAGTTATATATTATTTAAGTAATATAATTTGTCATTAAAGTTTAAAGTTGCATCACAACCTTCGAACATTAACTATGTTATAGTATAAAAATAGTTATATGTTGGAAGATTACACAACCTTACAACTTCTATCAGCCACGACTGACTACTAATAAAAATAAACGATTAGCTCAATACTCAATATATTTCGTACCTAATCGTCTCATAAATAATAAACCTTTTATGTATAAAATTATACATACGCCAAACCTATTATAATTTCAAATAAAGAATAATAATCATAGAGATATTCTTGAAAAATTCTTTATCATACAATTGAACGTAAAATAGCTGTTTCAGGGTTATGTTTGGGTGAAACTTTTTTTAATATTTTGTGATTTAATTCCATGGATAACAGCATGTTATAACCCAGCAAACACAAATGATTGCCGTTATATAAAGCAAAGATTACACATGTTATATGATTTTACTACGTATAAATTACAGTAATTTGGCGTTGTTATACAATTATTTTGATTAACCTGTGACATCTACGTTTTATTCGGATTCTATATAAAAGTACCTACACTGTATTAACTTCTATTCAAAATCTCAAATGTTTGTTTGTCTTAAATTATTACTTAAAGTGTGTATAAACTAAAGCACAATCTCAAGAGTATGATAACTATTCCAATAAACAATAAATACATGGAAATCACATCGGCGTCTCAAGGATGTCAGTTAGTGAATTAAGAAATACCTTAAAAACATCTTGTTAAAGCCAACAAATATCTCATTTAAGTTCTGCCAATGTCTATTTTGTCACAACTCAGGACCTTCGGGACGTTCTTGCAAGTCTCGTGTCGATTCATTTATTGCCATTTATATCATTAAATACACATTATCCTAGTTTGTATTTATACTACCAAATACAAAATACCTTAATCACATCGTGTTTGAATTACCAAAATATTTTAAATACTTTTGTCACTGCCAATATAGTATTGTATTGCGTAAGTTTCAAAGCAAAACTGTCTTAAAAAATATGTGAGTTCAAACAGATTACAACATTTTGTTACGCTGATTTTCTTGTAACAAAACAGAAGTCGACGGCTAACACAGTTGTTCTTGGAGAGTGAGTCGCAGACTTTGTAATGCTAGATTATAAATTAAATCTAAAAACGCGCCAAAACAATGAAAGTCTAAATTAGGGAGACATCGTTTAAATCTACCCGCAGCTGAAAAAGAACAAATAACAGGACAAAAGTAATAACACAGAATATATATTTATTTTATTACCGATAGTAGTTCAAAGAGGACGAAAAAGGTACATAAGTATAATTATATAAGTTTTCCAAGCACTAGTACATGGGTTGATATCACAGGCCAAGTATAAGTTACGCCCTCGACTGGGCAATACGTCGTACAGCAAAGTGACCTAGACGGTCTAACTTTTACACTTAAAGAAGAAAGTCTAGAGAATCAAAGCGCACCAGATAATAATATGACACAAGAAAAGATTTTAACATTAATTGTGATTACAATCTAGTATGTACGTATGGTAGACTGACCACCAAACTATTAAGAATTAAAGAAAAAAAATGTAATACTTACAGTTATGTTTTATCCAGTAGAAGATTGGTTAAATCCGTATCAGAATTACCTAAAACTCCATTTCAACCGAAAACAAAAGAAAACGTACATACGACTTTATCACAAGTAAATGTCTCTAATTCATACGATCATTGAAATAAGCAAATGCACCGAGCTTCCCTCTAATTAACTTTGCAACTTGGGTAAATATTTTCTCCAATAAGATTGTATTCAACCCCTTGAACTTCAGCGACGTGACATCATAAAAATGTTTCAATTGTAACAGATGTTTATCAACTCAACAGATAAAGGACACGGATGGAGGTGTGGAGACTCGCTAAAGAATCAATTTGAAATTCTCAATACAAAGAAAATTATAACCACATACCCCAAATAAGCTTCGCTTAGATACACTGAAAGAAACTTGAATTCGCGTTTTTAAAATTTGACAGTCAACCACGAAAGGTGGACAAATATTATACTGGAAAAACTTTTAACATACCAACTTTTTAACACATCAATTTGTAAAATAAATTAATATAAGAGGTAAACAAAATTCTAGTTTAACAACACACAGTTAACGTGATTCTGCAGAAAAATATAAAATATTTAACAAAACTCAAAAATTATCAATAAAATATGTTATATTGTAAATTTTGGTAAAACTTTATCAAGTGTAAACAGTTTTTGTAAAAAATTTAGATTGATTTGCATAGAAATTTTTGTAAAATGCATTTATATCTTGATTTTTTGTATATAGCCAATAATTCATTGTTCAAACATGAACAATTATTTTTGATCATAACATTTAAATTTAATCTGAACCTCTTATTCTTTACAATTTCATAACATATAAGCAAATATTTTATAATATAGGCTAACAATGAAATAGTTAAATGTACAACCAAGCAATTTGAACTGTATAAATACTCAACTTTTTATTAATAAATTATCATTCAACATTAAGTTGTTTGTTTGATCACTTGACACTTGCCCGAGAATCTGGTATTGTTCAAATATTGATTACCTGGACAAGTGTCCAATTATTAAGTACAAAACACCACCGTGCTCAACACGAAGCATATTGTGTAGTTCAAAAAAAATATATTTATAGAAATTTATTATTATTTATTAAAGCTAGCTACATAGAAAAAACACCGTTTATAGTAATTATATTTTCGGTTTGTTATCAATTTTCTTCACTGGTTTGTTTTTATACACAAACAAAAAACCTATTTTGCATGCATTTTTTAGCTGAACTTTGACAGTACGCTTGTTTCGAGTGAAAAATTATATCATTGTACCTTAAAAATACGTGTTTTACATGTTTAGCTTTATTAGTGCTCTTTATTTGTTAAAGTATTTTAACTGTAACATTGCATCATTTAAACATCTCTAAATACGGTATCTTCTAGAATTAACTCTTAAACATATGCGTTCTTAGAATAACAACTTTATTTAGCTACGTCTTATGTGATAACGTTATTTTGTATTTAGTTTTATTTTCAGTGACAACAATAATTGCTGAGAAGCAATGTGTGGTTCTTAGAACAGTAAATAATTCATCCTAACGTTGTTTTTGATTTCTTTTTATTAACAGTGTCAATAAAATATTTAATACTACTAGTCAGTAATTTTCAATTTATTTGAATCAAAATTTTGATTTTTTTAAAATGTTTTATGAAATTTTTTATTTTTGACATTTACTGCTTGCATTGATGCTATGATTTCATCCTCTAAATTAACTATCTGTTAATCAAATACTACTTTCTAACAAATAAACATTTATTTGTTTTTTGCTAAACTTTGGATATTATTATTATTATTCGGGTAGTGTTATCAGATATCCCATGTTCTAACTTGATTCTATTAAGCGGTGTGCACTATATATTACGGTTTGACAAAAGTTAAAGAACATTTTGAAACATCAGCTAGTCAAGTTAGGCCAAACCAAACAAAACCCGCGCAGTGGGGTAAAAACCAAAATTTTGAGCCAAATAAATTGAAAATTACAGACTTGTTTACACTTTCAAAAAAATCAAAAACAAAGTTAGGTTTAATTTAGTTCTAAGAACTACACATTTCTTCTAAGTAATTTGCGTACACCGAAAACCAAAATACAAAATAATGTTATCATATATGATGTAGCTAAACTAAGTTGTTATTTCTAAGAACTGTACATTTTTTCTAAATACATTAAAAATACAAAATAGCTCGAAGATACATATTTACAGATGTTTAAATAAATTAGGTCAGTCAAAATAAACACTGCAAAATTGAAGCTAAATATGCAAAACTGTTTTTAATTATTATAATTATTAGTACATGGTTAATTTTAATTGCGCTGCAGCATTCCGTTGACTTGTTTTTGGCAACTTATCAAAAAATAAAGAATGGTAATTTTTTTCTTTTATGCTAAAATCACATTTCTTTACTGCGTCAGCCATTGTAAAGTGCAAAACAAAACTAATTCGAGCAACAAATATAAGTTAGTGAGTGAGTTACTAAAACTTCAAATTATACTAATTTAATTTAATTAATTAAGAGGTCTGACATCACTTAAGACTGCTAATAAACAAAAAATGTTTTTTTAAATTAATTATATTCACATGCACCGAATAAGCTTGATTGCATAGAAACAAAGTTGAAAAACAAACTGGTAACAAAAACCAAAATGATGATTACTATAAACGATGTTTTTTCTATGTAGTAGCATACGTCCGGTCCGTTTTTAAATTAAGTAATTATCCGTGATTCCAATAAGCGGCGTGTACTGTCTTAGTATAGGTACTATACTAAATTGCAGAACGTAACTCACCTTTATGCGAACTTTGAAATTAATTGTTGCTCCGACGAATCTACTAATTACTGTTTCCATTTTTTTAACACAAAATAGCCGGAAGAGGTTCTTTTTTATCATCATCGGTACTTTTTTCTACATGTTTTTTTAACGTATTTAACGAAATGATGATTACTATAAACGATGTTTTTTCTATGTAGTAGCATACGTCCGGTCCGTTTTTAAATTAAGTAATTATTCGTGATTCCAATAAGCGGCGTGTACTGTCTTAGTATAGGTACTATACTAAATTGCAGAACGTAACTCACCTTCATGCGAACTTTGAAATTAATGGTTGCTCCGACGAATCTACTAATTACTGTTTCCATTTAACACAAAATAGCCGGAAGAGGTTCTTTTTTATCATCATCGGTACTTTTTTCTACATGTTTTTTTAACGTATTTATCCATAAGACTACTATATCTTTGACGTTCAGTCGTTTACTACGTACATGATTCCAACCATATTCCAACCTTAGCGCACAGATATTAGGTTAGCTTTATGGTTTATGTCATACGACACGGATCACGTTGTTGCCGCGCGTTTGCGTTATCATCGATTGTCATGTGTCAAGCACGCCAATGATGCCAATACTGCTCACCCGTGTATACATTTACAAAAATGTATAATTTTTTTTCTCTTCATTTTCATTTAGTTTATTTATTGAGGAAACGATCAGTTACTTCATGTGTGCGAGTACCTGAGTTTTATTGAGATGTTTTACAGTTTAAGCATTTTTATAACTAAAAATAAAATAATAACTTGCAACAAGCAATTTATTATTTTTGCATTGATTGTTTTTATACCTGTGAAATAATCAATTATTTCTTCTACTGGTGAAAGTATCTTGGTTGCTTAAGAAATACATTGATTGTAGCAATCTAACTTTGTGGCATTTATGACCTATAAAATACAATACGTTAAAAAAACTCAAAAAACATAAGATTGTAATGCATTTATGAATTACCTATAAAACTTACTTACATTTTTGAATAGAATTAGTACGTGCAATTCGATAATTGCTTACAATAATAAAGTATTTCAATCAATATGTGTAAATACTGTAACGAAGTGCACAAACTAGGTAGTGAATCCGTTGGGTTCTGCATTTCAAATATGAAGATTATGAAAATGTGAGAAATACCAAATATATTTTTTTATTATCAGATTTGCCAAGACAACAAAAATTAA
The DNA here is from genome assembly GCA_035610365.1 of Aquatica leii. Classification (NCBI taxonomy): domain Eukaryota; kingdom Metazoa; phylum Arthropoda; class Insecta; order Coleoptera; family Lampyridae; genus Aquatica; species Aquatica leii. Next base: position 110,656,390 of record CM069432.1, read on the forward strand.
CAGAATAGAATTACACAAAATAAGAAGTTATGTAGGTAATTGAATTACGTTATAGCACAGTGTATTGCTTTCAAATCCAGTAGTTTCACACTTAGTCGGTTCCTCTAATGTTCGTTTACAAATATTTTTATTGCACCAGTTACCACGAGTTAAGTTTTTATTGTCAAGATTCAAATTTGAAATTGTTTTAATCTAAAGCGTCGGTGCTATTAACCTTGTCATGCCGGATGGTATTTTCTTAAGTTGATGATATTTTAACTTTCTTATATATTTATAGAAATTTATTGGTAGCATTCATAAATGTCTAAAATCATAAAAAGTGGTAAATCCTTCTAGTAGAAGAGGGCGATGGAGGTTTATTATTTTGCATCAATTCTAAAATCATATTTCTTTAATCTCGCATGCTGTACAGTGTACTCGAATCTTAGTCTGTAGTCTCTTTTGAGAATTTTTTGCAAATATTTTTTTATACATTTTATAATTAAATAACCACAAAAATAAGAAAACAAATTTTGAACTGGTAGGTTTAATTAATTGTTTGATTCTATCGTTAAATTAGAAAAAAATCATTGCTGTGGTAAAAGAATCTGGAAATTATTAGTTGTATTAGTATATAATGTTTCATCAAAATCTGCAATACAATTAATATTCTCTGATGTATTGAAATAGCTTAAACAAAAAAAATTTTTAAAGACCGGCTAAATTGAATTGGACTCTGATTAAATACATGTGTTCCTTGATTACGGATTCTTCCAAAAAAAAATTCTAACTCATCTTGGTTCAGATTGTATATAATAATTTTGTGAAACAATTTTTTTTAAAGTATTCCATAAATCCATAAAAAAAGTTGCCGCCACCAAATTTATTTCATACTGTGATATTTTTGAAATTTTTAAAAAACATTTGTTTAATAAATTTTAATTGAAATTCTGCTCCAGAAAATACTGTATTCATTTTTTTTTGCTCTAGAAACAAATGAAGAATTAAATGTATTAAATAGCTAAATACTGTATCGTTAATTTGAGTCGCATTTTCTATAAACTATTAAGAGTTATTTACTGGTCAGTTAATTTTGGAGCTAATCGTCGCAACTACGCATTTTTTAACAGCGTAGAAAAATGTGATTTTTTAAGTAGATTTTGAACTCTTCTCACGGAGAAAAGGTAAATTTTGGTATATACATAAATAGCGTCCAATCGACTTATTTTGACCTCTACAATACGTAGTATCTTTATTTCCCAGTCACTTTGGGGCACCCGGTCATTTTTTGAGACTTGGCAACACTGTAACTTAACAATCATTCACAACACAGTCTTTGTTCAATTGTGTAGACGTCTTCAACTATTTAAATCAGCAATTGCGGAACACAAACTAAAATTATTAAGTTTTGTTTAAAGTTATGAATTGTTTTTCATGATTTAGGAAAAACAATATTGAAAAATTTATTTTTGTACTCATATACTGTTCGATGCCATTTACCGCCTTCTACGCATAATTGGGAACATCTGAATCCCGAATGACATTTATTTCCCGCACCCAAACGTCAAACAGCGTGCGGGAAAATGGAAAAAAACACTGGCATTTCTACAGTATTAATTTAAAAACTAGATTCAAAATAAGAAAATATGATTTGTTGGAGTGTACTTCCCGCAAAAATACTAAGATAAAGTGGCGAAATTGTAATAATATTTGATATTCTAAATAATAAGGTTAGTGCATTTGATTAATGAAGTTGGCAACACCAATTAATTATGGGTGGTAAACATTTGGTAAACATATGTTTTGTGTGAAAACTGAAGATAAGTAATTGATAAATATTTGTGTTAGTAGATCGTTGTTATCAAATTTGCTACTATATAATCAGAAAATGTAAGTATTTAAATAAATGTAATAATATTAGACGATTATTCTTATTTTCGTAGATATCGAAATACCATAACCTAACATTGGTGGACGAATTTTTACTATAAATCGAATGAGAATTTTAACATTTGTATCTGGCTACCCTGATTGCAGCAGTAATCTGGCTGTTCTCATCTGTTGACCTACTCCGTAATTTTTATTTAAATATTTTACAAGTTAAGAACAAGGAAACTGAATGTTTAATAATCTGCAACAAAACAACAGGGACTAGAATAATTATAATTACATACAATGGAACAATTATTTCACGGATGATTGCTTGAATTACAAATGTTAACATTTATACTGTTTATATTTTAAGTTCCGCTATTGGATATTTTGAATAATTCGAAATATTGACGTTGTCGTGTAAAATTAAGCACGTTTTTAACATCGAATACGTAGACCACAAAAACTTTTTATTAGGATACGTTTGAAAATATGCTAATAAAACATTTTCGGTAAAATTGGAAACTTTCTTTGTTTGGGCTCAATTGACAAATTTTAAGTATGCCAATTCATACCTTGCTTTAGATTTCTTTGCTAGTAAATTTACCAATGCTTCACTAGCGTGCTTCCGGCGGTGTGCAATCCATAATATTTTTACTATCGCTCATAATTTAAGTTATTTAACCCCTAAATTAATGACGATATATAACCGAAATCACGCGCTATTCACGTTACAACAAAAGTTTTAATTGAATAAGTACGTAAATCGACAAAACAAAAAACGTGCCAACTCTCAAACTTCATTTTTATGGTGATTTGATTTAATACTCATATAAATTTTGTTTATAGATATTTATGTTTTGGAATTAATACATGAATAAAAATATAAATTAAACAAGTTTAATAGTATTCGTACAAAAAATATTGTACAAACTTCTTGCGGGAAGATTGTTCCCGAATTCACTCAAGGCAGCACTCGCAAGCTCGTGCTGCCAACTCGTTCATTCGGGAACATAACTTTCCCGCACTTAGTATGTAAATAACTATTAAACTAAACTGAAGTTTGTTTTTCGTTAACGGTCTACTGTCTAAGGTGTTTTTCATGTAGAAAATAGATATACTTTTTTAGATCTTTTTTATAGGTGATCATAATGGTTTATTTAAAATAAAGTCATATAACACTAACATAAGAATTTTTTAATTGCGTTTTTTTCCTTGTTTTACCTTCTTTGATTGCTTAGAATACATATGTTTTAGAAGATTAATGATACATTTGAATGCAAAATAAACACTAATAAATAGTAACAGCACTAATGTTATTACTATAATAGTTACATCTATCAACATATATTCGAACCAATTAAGTTTAGTTGCAGACGCCTGCAGATGCGACGCTCCTTTATGTTTAATTACGTATTCTACCCAATAAACTGCATTATCTAACGGTTTTAAAGGCTGATCTCTTAGTATACTTGCTTTTATTTTAGCATTATTGCGGTACCTGAACAAAAAAAATTATTTATAGTTTTAACAATTTCAATTATTTTACATAGGATTATTTATGATTTCTAACAGTGACATTGTGAGAGATTGCTCGGATAGTTCTTCATAAGCTACTTTAACTCCATATTTATTGTTTACGCTATCCGCGATGTTATACTCTTGATCTGAGAAAAATGGTATTCCAACAATAGGTACTCCGTAATATGCTGCTTCAATTGTACTTAATCGACCACCATGAGTTACAAAAGCTCTTATATTAGAATGCGCTAAAAAGTGATATATTTATCTATTTACACCAACAAAACTTTCTTACCTAAAATATCCGTTTGTGGAAACCACTCATCCACCAATACGTTACTTGGTAAATTTTCAAAGTAACGTTCAAATTTCCACAATACTTTAACTTCTAACTTTTTAAATGTTTGTACAATGTTTTCTAATTTTTCTTTAGGTAAATGAGAACTTTTTACGTTAGTGCCTAAACTAAAAAATATAAATCCATCACTAGCGGCATCTAAAAATGCTTTTAAATTAGTTTTTAAAGGTTCAGGTTCTTCAACGTGAAAACCACCAATTTCAATCATATTAGGTAAATAAGGACGTGCACCTTCAACGCTATAATGAGAGTTTAAAAACACCAACGACACGTTATTAATTAAGTCTTGTAAAGGCGGCGCGTTAGGAAAATGTTTTTGTAAAAGTTTTTTTTGAATTTTTTCGTTTACAAAGCAATCTAATACTTCAAAGTAAATACTCCAGAACGCATTATTTAATCGTTGCATAAGACTCATATGATTAGGATAATTTACAAATAAATTGGGTATGTAACTATATGGCGCAGGGTTTCTTGTGATTTTATTTGTGAGTAGAGAAGAGCCAATTGAGCTAAATACTATAACTGGGACATTAAAATGATGCGGTATTGCTAAAAGCGCATCGTTCATAGCCCAATTTAATATGATCAAATCGTAGCGTTTGCGAGAGTTCAACAATTTGCGAATATTTGGATTGATTAAAAATAGTTCTACAACTTCTTCTGCGTTTTTTATGCTAAATGTCATTTTATCGTACATAGTCGAATGATGACTTGCAACAAATTTCGGCACAATGTGGTCTAAAAAATAAATATTTATGAAACGATAGTTTTTATCTTGCTACTAAAATTATTATGTTCGATAAATTTTTAAGTTCCATTGACTTACTTTCTTTGTACTCCAGCATTCCTGTTATATCAATATCGGTGTAGTTTTCCATCGGATCCTTAAAAGGAAATGGACTAACCATTGTAACATCGTGTCCTCTTCTAGCCAATGCTTTCAGAAGCGTGCTTCCAAGTATGTGATGACTTTTACAAGGAAAATGAAAAATTGCTAATATATTTGCGCTGTCTACTTGTAGCAAACAAGCAAATAATAATAAAACCACCTTCATTCTTTTTAAATTTAATTTGAATGCAAGCGCTATCGACGGATTGCTTGTTAATCTATGACGTAAAAAAATTAAAAGTTATGTACCATTATCAGTTAATTTGATACAAAATATGTAGATCAGAATATGATGTATCAAGGCGTGTTTAATGTTTATTTATAGATAGGAACGTCACTGATTCCTTTCCAATATATAGGTTGCACTATCAAACCATATTAAAAACACATACTAAAAAGATAAAATATGCTTACATAATCTATATTTACTAATTAAAACTTGTAAGAAATCTTGTTTATAAAACTGTAAGTAGTCAATTAAACGACTAAACTCATGACTCCCGCTTATGTCTAGTGTCGTTGACTGAAGAAACAACGCTAGTGTGATTACGTGAGGCTTAAAGTCATGCGCCGTTGTTATAAATTAAAAACACTTTGCTACTTGTAACATTCTTGTAAGAACTTTTTTTATTTCATTTTAGCACATACGTATTTATCACATACATATAACGAAACAACGTACAACATAAAATTATTATGTTACCTATCAATATTATCGTTAATTATTAATCTTATTAAGATAATTTTGTGTTGTTCAAATTTTGAAATTTGTCAAACTTCAAATATTTAACCATCTTTAATTTAATTTGATTAATATATGTTGATTTCTATTATTATTTTTTTTTTAAAAGTTTATATAATATTTGAAGTTTGATTTTTCAATTCTAATTATACAGCTGAAGATGACAATCTGTCGAAACATGTAGCGTTTATTAAAATATAAAAATTAAAATTAAATATATTAATGGGAAGGTTTTGAGAATCTATATAAAAAATAAAAATAAAATAATATAATATAATTAACCCATTTTGAGTAACTAAAGAATAAATGGAAAAAATAAACTTATTTTTGGTTCTGTTTTCATAGTATTGGATTGTATGTCTTGAATATTTTGTTGTTTGTATTCATCATCCTAAACATTTTGGAATTTTTCTTCATTTTCTTGTATATTTTGATCTTCATTTTCTTGTATATTTTGATTTTCATCTTTATTTTTTTGTACTTCACTTCACTGCTTCTTTTGTTTTCTATGAATTGATTTTCCTTAAAAATTAGAAAATAATCTTCTGTGTTATTTTCTTCAGATTCTTGTGCTACCTGTTTTTCATCTTCGAGGTTTTCAATTTTAAATTGTTAAAGGGATTCATTGTTACTAGTCAATTATTAAAATTATTCAAATTACTAGTCCGCCAATAATAAATTCGTCAACTTTCAAAATGTATTTTTTACATATGTTTGGAGCTTAAAACTATGAAGCTCATCTTCAGAAAACTACAAAAAATATTTACAACTTATAAAAATTTAAGTTTACAAAAAATGTTTAACTTACATTTTTTTTTAAATGTCAAATATGAAAATTTGTAAATAGATAATTAAAAAATGTAAGTTTTACAAAATGTTAAAATTATTAAAAAAGGAAGATGGTACAATTTAGAAACAGTTCTAAGAACATTTGTTTAAAATCATAATTGAAATTGATTTAATCGTTCAACAAAATTTTTTTATTTGATATTTTAATATAATTCAACTCTAGCAATTCAAGAATTTGTTTGTTATTTATGTTATTTAAAAGGATGAAATGGTTTGTAAGAAAAAATAGTATGACGATTATCTAAAACATGCGCAAATGTAGATTTCACTGAATTTGGATTATTAATGTATTTTGAAGTATTTTTTAAATATCTAACTATACTATCTTACTGGAATATCTTACACTAGTTTGTTGAATTATGCCATATTTATTTACCAAACTGCTTACTTATATATTTAAGAATTCCGATCCCCCATCGTTTCTTAGGCGTCTTTGAAGTTTTTTAACCCTTTTATTTTTATTTAAAAAAATCAGTTCTGTACTTAGAATAATGATTTTTTAATAATAAAAAATAACGAGAACTACCAATAGATTTTTCTTCCATTGAGCCACGAAGGTTTGCACTGATCGTATGACAAAGGTCATTCACTTTTGTTGTGCTTTTTTTAAAAGGCAGTATTTTCAGTGTATTAAAATCTAAAAGTTAAAAAAAATAATTAGTACAAGTTATTAAAGCTACTAATCGTTTATTGCAATTTACTATTAGTACTTTCTTTTTATTAATAAGTAAACTTTATTTATTTTGGCACATAAAATTTTAAAGCTTATTTTCTAATTTTAGCTTAAATTGATCTGTAAAAACTTTTTGTTGAAAAAAAAATCGTGTCAAAATTTCTACTAATGTTAAGGTTCGTGAAGTTAGTAAAACATTTTATTCACACTCAGTTACCCACAAAACCAAATAGGTTCCATAATAATGCTTTTAGAAGCATAGAGGCAGTATTGATATTACTGAAAGCCTTCCTGTAGCAGTAGAATGGTTTATGTTTAGAGATAGGTTTTGACACTCCAGTAGAATGCTGTACAGTTAGTGCTTATAGAGTCCTATTAGACGTTGTACAAAAGCAGGCCAAAGGTAGAAGTTTTCACGTTCCATTAGAATGCTTTAAAATAGTGCCAATGTAGTACTTTCCTATGTTGTAGAATAGCATGACAAAGTTAACGACTAAAAAGTAATTGATTTGCATGCTTTTACAGGGTTTTAATAGCATACCATAAGAAACACAAAAAGCATGAAATGATTAGTTTTAAGTCATTTTTTATTAAGAAATTTGTACAGTATCTTTGTCTAAACTATAATAATTTTTAATCAATGGTTTGCGAATTTGTAGTTTGCCGCATCATCCTAATTATTTCATTTTTTTATCTCGCTTTGCCATGACGTAGCCATTGGAACACCTTCTCATTAATAACATCTATAGGAACTCCTTTGAATCAACTTTGGGTTAACTCTATAACAAAATTATGCGATTAATTATTTTTTATTATCTATTATCAGTCGCATGCATTTTCACTAGATTCATATCAAAAATATGTTTCTTTTTATGAATAAAATAAATTTTTTATTACAATGCTTTTTAAGTTTAAGTCCGCAGGTTGGTCACCCCTGTTCTAAAAAAATAACGATGCCAAGTAAAAAATAAACAATAACAATAAAGCGCTAAAACGTGGATAAGCTGATCGTACAAAAATAGATATGTTGTCAATTGTTTCTTTTTGTACTTACTTTTACTTAAATCAGCAGAACTTCTAATAGCTTTTTCTTCTTTAATTCAGCACAAAAAAAGAACACATTTACAAATATAGACTAAGCCCGAAGTCGTCTTCCTTTCGTAAACGTAAAACTGCATATACCCGTAACCGTATAAGTACTTAGAAGCGTTTCTGGTGAATCAAACTCGGTAGTCGGTACATATCTCGTCACAATTCTCAGAAATCAAAGTGTCTTATCTACATTTACAGTATCAAACGCGAATGCATAAGTTTTTTATTGCATACATATCTTTATCAACAAAATTTAGATGTGGGCGTTTAATCTCTACAGGAAGTTATTTTTGTTTAGGTATTACAATTTAGCAACTTGTACAAACGGTTTTTTCTGATATTAAAAATTATATTTCTTTATCTCAAATAAAGAACGATTAAACCGATTTTAGAGGTACTAAAACACTAAAAGAATGTTATCATGTTAGTCGTAATACTTGAATTTCAATACATTGTCAAGGCTGCTATAAACACTTTATTTTTTATATCAATATAGAAGGCCTATAGGAGTGATTTTAAAGGAATCTTTTAGGGTACTTTATTCTCCTTCTATATGCATTGTTATAGAATCAATATGGGAATGCCATTAGAATGCTACATTTATAATACTTTAGTGATTCCAATCAACTGCCAATTGTAAAGCTGCTATAAGCACTTCTTTCTTAAATTAAATATAGTATTCCTATAGAAGTGTTTTTAAAAGAATCTTTTAGAGTACTTTGTTCTTCTTATATAAGCATTCTTATAGAATACGTTTTAAATTAAGTGTGTTATTAGAAGTCCATACACAAACTACTATTGGCATGCTTTAGAAATGAATATTTGGGAATGCTTATCGAACCTACATGGAACTTATGGTTTTGTGGGTAGTAACGTACAGTTTTCCGAACATCTTAAAGGTTGGTAAGTGAGCGGTTTCCATGGTTAAAAAAAACGAGTATGTAATGAAACTTCACGGTCAGTAATGTACACTTTCCGAACCTGTAATTTGTGTGTGTTTTGTTTTAACTAATTTGATAAAATGACAATCATAAATTAAATACGTATATGTCAATTGTGAAGTGCCTACTATGTGTTAATATTTTACCGAAATAAACGATAATATTTTGAAAGTAGGTTTTCATTCATTTTTTATTAGTTTTATGTTATTTATTTTATTTAATGGTTGATTGTGAATAAAATTGTATACAAACCTTGGCAAAAGTGTTCCATTTGTCTCGAGAACTAGTTCACCTCGAGGCTATGCCTCTAGGTAAATTATAGTTCTCTCGACAGAAATGGAATACTTTCCGCCTCGGTATGTAATCTACTATTAAGCACTAATTATAAAAATGTGAAAAAAATTAATGCTTAATTGGTGCTTATTAGTGCTTCATAATTAATCATCAGCAAACATTTCATTTGAAAGTTGAAGGTGGTAAATATGTTGAGCACTAATTCTGAAAGTTAGTTAAAAGTTAATGCTTTGTTAGCGCTCATTAGTGCTTTATATTAGATCATCAGCAAACACTTGATTTACATGTTATAGATAGTTAAAATTTTTTGCTAACTTTACGCTCAGCAAAAATTGTTTAGCGCTAATTCTGAAAGTTTGTTAGAAATTAGTAGTTTCTTAGTGCTTAGTTTAAGTTATGCTCAAGCAACACATTGGTATAAAAAAACGTTCGAATGTCTGTTTGATAAACATTTATTACACGTTTAAAAACGTTTTAATGTCTAATAAAGGTTTATCTGCCAGAAATTTGAACGTTTTTATACCAATGTTTTGCTTAGCTAGGTAGTTAAAGTTTTCTGCTAATTTCACGTTGAGCAAAAGATGACAAATCTGAAAGTTTGTCAAGAATTAGTGCTTTGTTAGTGCTGATTCGTACCAGTCGTGGCGTTTCAGCGACGCGGCGCTTAGTTGCGCAGACACAAATTTTCCGCAATTAATTATAATCTTAGAAGCTCCCCACCCAACACAAACACATTCAATAAATATTCATAGAATATTTAAAAAACATATTAAATATTTGTAAAATATACAAGTTTCTACAAATAATGTTATATAAATGTTCTGTAAACATTAAATGTCCCACTAGCGCATATTCAGTAAATATTTCAAATGGATATTCTGTGAATATACAAATGACATTCACTAATTGTGTATATAACATTAAAATATTTAATAAACATTGTATATTTGTAGGATATACTGTATTTATGCTCGTGAATTATACATTTGATTGATACGTATTTCAAATTATAGGTAAGCATATTAATGTTACCATACATTTTGTTCTTGTAGTTTCTTAAACCTAATTTAACATAATAAATATTGACATAATGCACTATATCTGACTCGGTTGCTTCTTTCAATAATGCTTTATAACGGACAACTCCTAAAAGTAAATAAGAAAGTTAATTATTTAAGGATACAAATGTGTTATAACATTTACAAAATACTAATTTTCTCAAATGTAAGATTTTAAAAACCGTTTTTCGCTTCACACCTTTCCATGACTACAAATAAAAGCCCTTTTATTTTTAAGAGTTTTGCACATGTTTTTTGTCTGCTTTGTTGATTTAGATTATTTCTTTTATAATAATAACTATTAGTATTTTTACATTAACTGCATCTTACCATAATATTTATGTCATTCTCTGAAACTAAGTAGTATGCCTTCCACAGAATTTAAATCAGTTTAATCCTTACCAAATCATAAACATGAAACATGCTGAATATTGCTAAAATAGAATCAGATATTTTTCCATTCCAATTTTGCTTATCGCTTAATGACCAGATTTTGCAATTTACATCATCTCCGTCCACTTTATTGAAACAAATCATTTCAAGCAAGTAATCGCACTTTGAGCACAACTAATAACAAACAATATGGCGAAATCTACTAGAAAATATAAATAGAACTAAGAATATGAAACTGAATTATAGAATATTTTTTTTTTAATATTTGTATAATTATATGTTAATTGTTAATGTGTAAACTACCACATACGGTTTATATGTTTTTAATTGTTGCAATTATTATTTTCATTAAAAAAAACTACTAAAATTTATGTAAATACAAATAACAATTTAGAGAAATATTCACAAATAATTTGCTAACTAAAGTATCAATCAAACATCTTTAATTAGAGATGTTAACAGACAAAAAGTTAAAAATAATGAAAGTTTTTGCAAAGCGCAAGCATACATAATATTTATATTCAATATTATTAGCGCATTTTGTAAATATTCATATAATGAATTCTAAATATTTGTGGAATATACAATTGAAAATATTCATTAAATTTGCATTAAATGTTTCGAATGTATTTCGAATATGGTGAATGTATTTTAAATATACCATAAATTTTCACTGTTGTGTTGGTCAAATTTTTTTAATAAATTGCAATAAAATTTGCTTTATTGTTGAAAATTGCGGAAACATTGCAATAACACCAAACATTGCAAAAAATTGCAAATGCCACAACTTCCGCTTTTTACTTATAACCCAAACAACGAAACCATTTTATGAATACTTTTGGAAACATAAAACAGATAGTAGGTAACACAAATAATAACAAAATGCAAAATATGTATTACCATTTATTATTATTATCTACATTTCTACAGTAGAGTAAACAAAATAAAAAAGCAAAAACTAAAATATAGAGGAGCCAGCTCTAAATTAACGTTTTTTAAAAAACTAATATCAAAATACTGCTTTAATTTATTTTATTTTTGTTGCCGTTTAATGATCACTAGCCTAAACTTGTTACTACTACCAATGTCGAATAACAAACCATATTATAAGTTTGCTTAAAAAATGATATAAAAATTCTGTTTGTGTCAAAATTTGTTATTTTTTTATTACGTACTATTTAATTATCATTACACCAAATTTATTATCCTTACCAATTACTGTGTAACCGCGTTGTAGGTCAGTTTTACTTAAAACGCAAACTAAGAATCATTTATTAATTTGTTTATTCCAACATGTAATCTTACTTCAACAGTTATTAAGTACAAATGTAAAAAATTAATATTATTGACTCTTGCCAAACCACTTTTAATGCATTCCAATGTTTAAATAATTTGTTTTACATGTAACAATATTTATCTGCATTTATTATAATGTCTGTAGATGTTATATTTTAATGTAACAGGTATAACTAATAATTCCTTAATGGGAGATAGCTGTAATTATTTAGATCATATTTGCATTATAAACATATGGTTCATTTTTTATAGTTTTTGAGAAAAATTAATACTAAAATTTAAGACAGCCCTGTCATAGAATGTAAATTCGCAGGAAAAAAGCCAATGACCCAATTCATTATCGTTTAGTAATAAACAACACGTACAAAGTGCAAGAATCCGATAAAATTGTTTTGCTTAGTTTTACTGTAGATTATTGAACACATACAGAAACCATAACATAAAATAAGACTATGTAGCTAAAATTTCTTTTTCTGCTCATTTAGGGGTCATTGTGTCTATTTCGGTTGTGCGTTACTGCTGATTCGATTTTTGTTTATTTCAAGATATTTTAAATACATTAAATTATTTTTGTAGTTAGGTATTCGGTATTTAGTTTTGTTATTTGTTCAATTTAGTTTCATAGTTTTTCGTATTACCCTTCTTTATATACATTATAGTTAGACAATGACTGCGCTAAAATTGGAAACATTAATTTGGATGCAAAAAGGAGTAGTTTTGGATGCAAACGCAAAATTGACACATTTGGCGCTGTTTTTATTAATATTACAGATTCCTAAGTTACAGATCAGTATATTCTCTTACAGTAATCTATAAAGATACAGTTTCAGAGATTTGGAAAAGACATACGTTCTTTTTTTATTACATGTAAAATAACCTTGAAAGAAAATTATATCTATGCACGATAACACTTATGTTATGAAATTCGGTCTACGTAAACAACTGGTATTCTGAGAAACATGATTATTCCCCTAATAGAAGACAATTTTATAATTGAATGTACAGTTTCTAATTTGTATATATTTGTTTATAGTATTCGAGCGATCAAAACAATAAAGTAAACTACCAAATTTACAAAATTTCTACTCAAATTTGATATAAATTAGATTAAAGTTAACTAATTAATGAATACACATGCTGATAAAAAAAATATGAAAGATAATTTGGGTGGGCAGGCATGTGAAGCTAAGGATGGTCCTTTTATCTTAATAAACAGAAATATTCTACATGTTTTTGTTTATTGACATAATAAAAACACATCTGGAATCTGATATATTGTAGGTAATTAATGCTGGTATTATTTTTGACCGAAGGCCTGCGTTTTTAACTATGCAGTGCACGCTGCTTAATAGAATCACGTTGGGACTTGATTTTTTTGATAACAATAACCGAATGATAACAATATACGAAATTCAGGAAAAATGCTTATTTGTTAGAAAGCAGTAAATACATACAGCGTGTATGTGATTAACAGGTTGTTAATTTAGAAGGTGAAATCAAAGCGTATATACAAGCAAAAATTTTTTTTATAAAACGTTTAAAAAAAGCAGCATTTTGAACCGACGGATCTGACGCATTAAACAGTTTGTTGACACCGTTAATAAAACGAAATCAAAAACAACAACGTTATGATGCTTCATTCACTGTTCTAAGAACTACACAATTCTTCTCAGAAATTTTGTTTTGTTTACTTAATTTAAATTTCTCGAAGGACCAATTGCTTTATGGCGCAATAACCAATAATAATAATAATAATAATGAAACACTCACTGTATTAAAAAATAATTACTTTATTTTACTTAAAGCATGTTGATGGCAGAACGACCGTTACAAGACTACTGTCCTTAAACAAGGGATGTAAATATACAATTGTCCACCCCCCCACTCTTTGAAGAAGATCGAGCGTTTGTTTTTCCAACAAATTTGCTGACACTAAAAATAAATACAAAACAACGTTATCACATGAGACGTAGTTAATTTAATTCACAAAGATAACGTATTTACAGATGTTAAAATAATGTACCGTTTTGTAAATCAGTCAAATTATTTTGATAAATAATTAACACTGCAAAAATTAAAAAAATATGCAAAACAACTATTTTTAGAGTATAATGATAACATTTTTCACTCTAAACAACCGTATTGTGAAATTCAGCTCAAAAATGCATACAAAATAAGTTATTGATCGTGTATAGAAACAAACCTGAGAATAAATTGATAACATAAACCTAAATTATGATTACTATGTTACTTTAGTAAAGTGATAACATTACCCGATTAAAAACATTATCCGTGATTCCGATAAGCGGCGAGCGCTGTAAGTAATTCCTACGAAAATTTAAATGATTAATTTGGTTCTGAAGTCCGAATCTTTGAAGCATCGCCCTGAATTTATTGCTAAAGCTACATCTAAAGTGCCAATAAGCTTGTATATTTATATTTTATGTGCTTTTTGAGTAGTATGAAAATTTAAAAAAAATTAAATTAGCACATTGTTGGCTTCCGGCTTGAAAAGAAAATTAAACAAAGTAAATGAAACAAACCACTCAACCGATTATAATTTTATCGAAACGTTTGCAGGATTTTATTTATTCTATATTTTGTTTATAAACAGAAATTCAAGTGTACGAATTATTTTTGCAAACTCGAATTTTAAGAATCAAAGCAAGTTAACTGGTAAAACATTGCTTTGCACCTATGTCGAAACTAATAGCGTGTGTAAGTAGCTTACTTATGCCGCCATAGTTTGCAATCTTTTAATAACAAAAAACGGTTTAAGGCTTTGCATTTAATTATTACCTTGTTTCCACTATCGCCATCTAACATGACTAAAAAATCTGTTTCCATATAAAGCTATCTCATTGTGTAACTAATGTATATAAACAAGGGTATTACTTACTGATTCCACTTTTTAATTTTTACATTTATGACCATAAAATAACCGATTGACATTGTTGCTTTACTTTTTTCTGTTGTTATTAAGAATCTTGAAGTAAATTAAAAATATTCTTTAATTTAGCACGACACCATTGTTTATTTAGTCATAAGAAAATTAATACTTAATGGTAAACTTGAACTTGACACAGTTTCAATTATTTTATATCACGTTTTCTCATAACAAACAACCAGGTCCGTTTTTGAGAGAAAGCAACTGAACTGGCTGCTGTAGAAATGAGCAAATCAACCACATTTATAAAAATCTCAGAGTGAAACGATGACGAGCAGTCATGGAATTTTGAGATCTCCCTCGAAAAAAAAAGTATTTTACAATGGCTCAAAAATAATAGAGTAATGACAACAAATGAGATTCGTAAAGTGTTAGTGAAACAATTTAATTATACGAAAACATATTATACGTATAAACGTCTTCTTTAAAAATATGGACATACAGTGCTGCGTTTGCTATTTTACCACTACGACTTAAATCAGATTGAGTTGGCACCGAGTTTAGCAAAACATAAGATCGCTATAAATAATATTACACTTGCACAAAGTAGTCTGGAAATAGAAGCCTTAGTGAGAAATGCATTTTCTGAGATAATTGCATGGGACTAGGACAAACATCGTCAACACAAAAATCACTTTGCGCAAGAAATGTGCTGGATGTAACCGTGGAAAACCTGTCGTTTATGGTAAAACACTGGATCATCTGACGATAAAAGTTGTAATAGAGAAGACAAAAGTGACGGTGATTAATTTTTTTTATAATTGTGATTGTCGATGTAAATAAGTAATTTTTAGAATTACTTTTAGAAATATGTAACTATTATATTTTGCAATCTCCTATATAATCTTTTAGAGAAGTTAATGTGTAATTACAATTTATTTTAATAATATTAAAGTTATAAAGTGGTTTTCTGAAATAACCTCAAGCTTCAAGGTCATCTACACGGGTAATCTATAAATGATTTGAATTTCCCACCAAAAGTCTTTTTAGTTTGAGTGTACCTTTAGAATTAAAGTGACACCAGCTACGCCTCTCCAGGGACTTTATATATATAGGTCAACTGTAGGTGATTTCTTTTACAGCGCATGGTATAGAATAATAAATTTATATAAGACAAAAAACTGTTATTTGTTAACGTGTTTTTTATTTTTAATTATTATAGTCGGTTTTATTTGCGTACGACAAGGTAATAAAAGCAAAAAAATATTGTTACGCTACAAAAGTCTTTTAAGCATAATGCATTAAAAATTATTAAAAATAAGGCAATAAATTGATACTCGTCAGAAAAGTGTAACTTATTGCATTCTTAAAGATTTTAACATATTTACACTAGATGTTAACTTAAGGCTATACTCCCGGTTTAATTCAGATTTGTTTTGAGATGGGCGTTGCACTAATTTGTTCAATTATTTAAGCATTCACATATGTTTAGAGATATGGTTACATACTGTTAATGTAATGAAAGAAGAAAGAGTAGGAAAGATTTAGTCTCGGTTGCGTTACTGATAATTTATGGGATTAGTATTACCCACGATTGGTGCTTCGACACTTTGACTGGCATTCTTTAAGTCCACGTGGACTACAAATCCGTACTCTTTATTATGGTGAAATAGCAAATTTGAGATAACTAAACAATTTGATGATGTTTATGAGGTCATACTATATTTACATAACAAAAGTTAGTATACGTTGCTTACAATGATAAGAAAATTTTGAGACAAAATAATAATAAAAATATTGCTTTTCATTTATTAAAATCATTTTTTTGTTTCTGTAGA
The DNA here is from genome assembly GCA_035610365.1 of Aquatica leii. Classification (NCBI taxonomy): domain Eukaryota; kingdom Metazoa; phylum Arthropoda; class Insecta; order Coleoptera; family Lampyridae; genus Aquatica; species Aquatica leii. The sequence goes on from CM069432.1 coordinate 110,673,072, forward strand.
AATATTTACTTCCATATATGATTCCATATAATACTAAAAGAGCACCTGGAACAATTTAATAAAAATAATACTAATAATCATAGATAGTTTTTAAAAATGTAAAAAATTACAAATGTAATTGAAACTATTTTCCTTCAATGCTAATGAAGGCATAATGTACTATAAATAAAAGTCCGTCGATTAGGGTTTCATACAAGACCAGAAACTACCATCTTTTTGTATCTGTAAACAAACAGAGAAAATTTATATATATATGAAGTAAATGTGTATAAAAGCAGTACGTGCGTTTTAGTGGAAACTTTAGATTAGCTTAGTATTTACAATTTAACAAAATCTATAATGCCAAAATCTTATAATAGAGTAAATTTAAATGTACATTTATCGAGCAGAAGAGATCGTCACACTAGAAATTTATAAATAGTAAGTACATACCATATGTAATTTAAGGCTTTTCTATCACTTGAGAAAAGTTCAGTCTTTAAGTGGGCGGACCACAGTTTTAGTAGTATGCATTGCTGCAAAACATACGTATTCAATGCACCTTAACGAATAACCCTTGTATTAGAAAAGAATGGAAAACAATTCAGAAGCCTGATGTTATATGCAGCTAATTTACGACAAGTTCACCGTTGTGATTGGTTCAATTTGTTCCGACATAAGTTGATAGTCCACGTGGACTAAATCTCGACCACATCTGGTTGTGATAATTCTTGAAATTACCGAGTATGCAAAAAAATAATCATGGATGATAATAATCATTCACATGAAATGTTACCAGACTTATTCAAAACAATATTAATTATATATCAAGAGTGAGAAGATGATGATCTGTCCTACACAGAGAAGAGGAATCTGTATTTATTTGAATAAAATTTATTTGGTGCAAACATAATTTCTTTGTCAGATAAATTATGTTTGGGTTTACGAAACTCGTAGTATTTGTAAATGCCAACGGATTTTATTGTTTTACAACGAAGTCAGTAACTTCAAGGTTGGATGCGCAATAGAATACTAAGATAAGAATGTCTTCCGGATTTCTTCTTTTTATTTTAGTATAGATCACTTATCTATTTTACAATGACTTAATACATAATTACTTATAAAACAACACACAACAAAAATCTAACAATATAAGGTGTTTTAAAGTTACTTAATATACATAAAAGTCGTAGCTGAGATAGGTTAGGATAAACACGAAAAAAAAATCGTGAAATCCAATGCGCACCAAACAAGTCAAAAATTACTTTTTTTTCATTTATAAAAATTATGTGTGTTAAATCAAACAATTTATTTAAATCAAATAAACCATTTTGTAAAATTCTCAAAGTTCTTATTTAAACCAAAAAAACATCCTATTGAAACAACATATTTATTTGAATAAAATAAATTTTCTTTAATTCAACAAAACACTTTTTTTCTGTGTACAAGTATTAATTAGTTAATTAATTCAATGGTACACGTCATTTTTTAAAGACATGCCGATTGTATCAATTAAAAAGACAAGGTTTTCATAGCAACGTTACGATAAAGATACTGAGCTCAAAAATACAGATGTAGCTATTCGCCTATGCATATCTTTATCGGCTTTAAGAAGAAATAAGGAGGGCGGAGCGATGAAGCCGACCGTACCATATTTCAGAATAAAGTGTTTGCGCAAAAATGAATTTACCGTCCCACTTTCAGCATATTTTTGTTCCTTATTTTTGAACAAATTGAAATAATTTTTTTTTAGTAACAATAAAACAATATTTCAAATGGATTTGTGGTTTTCAAATTTTTTTTTTCAAAAATTAATTTTTCTAACTTTTAAACAAATTTATTTTTCAAAAAATTAAAAACACAAATCGATTCAGATTGTTCTTAGTAGCATATGTTCTAAGTTTCAATAAGATTGGTTCCATGGTAGCTGAAAAAAATGTTCCGAAAGTTTTGCCAGTTGATAAAGCAGCCATTCTGTAGATATTTACATTACCAGATATGCTTACTGTAGAAACGCTTGCGACTGCGAAACGTGCTAATGTCAATAGGCGGAGTTCCATCCTTCCATCGCTCAAAACCGTACCATGTATCAAACTTAGATTTCAGGAAACGCAGCGATATAAATTCAATTTTGTTTTCCATTTCCTGGTCGCATTTTCGAAAATAATTAAAAAAACTAAAATGTTACATGTTCTTACGATCTCTAAAATGGTGGGTAAAGGCCCATATTTTCGAAAATCAAAATTTTTTGTTTATTTCTAAACCCTTAAAGACAATTTCAAAAAATGGACTCTTTACCCCTTTGCAGCAATTTTTTTTATGAATTATCATGTAAACATCAAAATTTTTCATTCAAAAATAAACTCAGGAAATGGAAAAAACGATTTTCAGGCCGGGCATACAGCCTTAAGGTTGGCCTCCTTCGGCTCTGTGTTGAATGAGATCCGCTAGATGGAAACAGTATCGTTTTTTAAACTTGAAAATAATACGCTCCGCCTTATCAGAATTGTTTTGTTTTGTCTTCAGCTCGGATTGCATTTAAACTTAACTTTGAATGAATTGGATTTTTGTCGTCGTTTTACGATGAAACATAATAGACACGAAATATTTTTAAGTAAATTGTGAATCATAATTAAATGTAGCTTATGTATTTACTTACATTAGCTTCAATTTTAATTAATTTATTCGCAATAGTGTCAGACTATTATTTTATTATTTTTCGTAATTAACATAAGCATCGTTTCAACTGTCATTTTATTATTTACGAGTAACTTAAAAAAACTTATTAACACAAAAGGTCAGTTAAGGTCACTTTTATTGAATTTTTTTGAAATTAAATGCTCCAGATTTTATTACCCAATTGTTTCGCATCAAAAATACTTCTTATTTGGTTACAAAATGTGTTATTTAAGTAAATATATCTAACATTATTATAAGTAACAGTTATTATCTATTTTTGCCATGTCCTAAAAAAGATGACAATTTTACAGAAAAACATATTATAGTACCCGTTGGATGCAAAAACTATAAAAGTCTTGTCAACTAAGTGCTTGTTAGCTGTTAGCTATGAGTACTTTTTCTATTAATTGTCAGTAGGTTTCTTAGTCAATATAAATTTAAAAAGGCGAAATCCAACAAAGTTCTCAGATATCAGAATAAGTTGATTCATGATTGTCACAAGGATATAAACTTGCAGCAAGTAGAAGAAAAAGAAGCTTAAATCAAACACTCTAGTTACCACACAAGTTTGCATCAAGCTTATTTTGCTTTGTTGGCAATTAAAACCTTATTTACATTTAACACGTTGACTGCCACAATGCCAAGACAAGAACGGTCGCTCTAGCCACAATAGTTTTTTTTACTTCAAAGTTATTGTGTTTTTTTAACCGTACGAAAACTAACTATGGAGAAAATTGTTAAACCATGTTTATTTTGGTGAGACTCCAAATACACACGCGGTTACAGTAGGGTAGTTTTGGTCACAATAGCCGTGTGGTACAGTTTGAATAACCTATTGCCTAGTTTCTTTTTTTTAACGTGCATAAATGTACAAAACATTAATATACTAACTTTTGAGTATTACCATTCAAGTTATTTCTTTTGATTGCGTCAGGCTTTACTTTTCGTTGGTATTTTTGCAAACAGAACTTACAAATGTGTAATGGCTGCAAATGAATTTTTTTACAAGCAGTTCATGCGCTATTTATATTGTACTTAAAAGCATGCACTTCATCAAAAATTTAATTCAATGCACGTATAAACTGCACGTTTGTTTCAAGCTTATTTTGCAAGTTTACAGCAAACTTGCTTGAACATGTGTGTAAGTTCGATGCAAGCTTGAATTCAGCATCTAGTTACCACATGGCAAACTTGCAATAAGCTTACTTTGCAAATTGCAAGTTAAAAGCAAACTTGTAAGCTTGTATATCTGAGTTACTTACTGATTAAGTTCAGTCAAAGTAGTCTTTTTCATTTTTTAAACAATATTCGAGTGTAGTTAATTGTCCTCCCCGTTTTCTTCAGTCTCCCGTTTTTGATTCAGTTTTTTACAATTCTTTGTGCTCATCTACTTGTGCTCGTTTCGACCAACAAATATTGTAAGAAAAATTGAATGAAATATCATTAACAATTTCAAATTATACATGCACAGTTAAAAATAATAGAGGCTCAATTGAGCACAAAAACAGGATTAAATACGCAAAAAAATTGTAAAAAAGTTAAAAAACGGGGGACTAGTGTTCCAGTTAGCCCCCAAATTTGTTTTAATTTTTATTAATTAAGAATTAAGCACTGGAATATATAATTTAAAAAATGAAAGTGGGGGGCTAACTTGACTGAGTTTATCAGTAAGCTTAGGCAAGTTAGCGTCCACTAAATATTTAACGAAATACCCTAGCAAATATGTGTCGACACCAAGTTTTTAAAGAATTCAACTTTAAAATTTGCTTACGATAAAAAAACTAACGACAACGCTTTCTGGAACAAAAACATTTTTTTTTAAATTTAATTCAATTTTTTATTTGTTTCATTCTATAAATACTTATTCAGCGCATATCATAAAAATTCCATTCAAAACGAATATGGAGGAAGTTACCAATGATTTTTTAGAGGTAAGCTTATAACTTGGAATAATAACTGACGTGCAAGAAGGTACAAAACGCAATGAGGTAAATTACGTTTTTAACATGGATCAACGTTATTTTTGATTTTCATGCAAACAAATTATAAGAATTTAGTCGTACGTTTAATTAGATCACCTATATTTTATATACCTTGGAAAGGACTTCCTGTTGAATTCATATCTTATCTGAATGTTGATGTCACTATACGTGATTGGTCTAAATGCATATCACTTCTTAGAAAAGGCGGAGTTCGCGAGTTTTTTCAAAATCATTAAATTGCGTTTCAAGATTTCAGAAAAACCAAAAGTCTAAATAAATTTTTGTTTTGACCATTGCAATGTGTATAATGTAACTTACAGACTGAACTTTTTTTGTAAAATTATGTATTTTTCTAATTAACTGTGATAATTACAAAACGTTATCAATAAAATTGATTCAGACAATACAGAATTATGTAATCTTTCATTGTGCAAAATTTCATTGAAATCGGTTCAGTATTTTCGCTGAAAACTTGAAACCCAGTTTAACATTACAAAGTATACGAGGATGCCAACCTTAAGACATGGCAATAAACTAAATGTGGTCATGTAATAACAAAAATAAAACCAAAATTGTAAAATATAAAAAGTGTAAGAAAAAACAAACGAGTAAAAAGTTTTTTTAGTGTTTAAAATCTGGGTTGATTACCAAACTCTCTAAAAAAATCAAATTTTAATTGTTTGTTCAAGTTCTTTGTTTTTTAACGCTCTCATGATTCCCGTACAAAAGTAGACGAAACGTTGGCATCCTAAGTTACAACATTGACGCGTTTTAAAATTAGAAGACGTTCTTATCCTACTTAGTATAGATTGTAAAGTTTTAATTTATAATCGTGTTACAGTTATACGTCAAATAAACTCGGTTAATAGTATACGCGTCAATAAGACACGCGACAATTGAACTCGTGCGCAATAATAATACGCTGGCTATAACTGCATGCGTATGTCTACTGAAAGCGTCTATAGAAAATAGTAACAACTCTTGTCGATTACATCACAATCTAACCATAAAAATCTTAATTTCGCGTTTCTAGTTAAATTTACATTTTTAAACAACTCAACCATTTATATATCACATTTAAACGTTTTTGTCCGATCGTTATATCGTGATATACATTATATGGAAGTACAAAAGTTCGTTACATTTAAGCTAAAGTTGCAATTAATTATAAACACGTTATTAATTAATATTTTGTAACCAATATTGATATATACCCGGGTTTTGGTATGAGATTTTATAGTAAATGTAAAAGTTTATTTTTAATTATTTTTTTTTAATAACCTTAATGTGTTTCTGGAATTTTCATAATACCTTCAAATGTAATTTACAAATAATGGATAAGGTTAGAATAATGGCTAAATAAATAAAAATAATATATTATATACCAAGGTTGAGATAAGTGTATGATTATAACCTAAGTGACAAATTAGATCGCGAGACACGAAGCGTCGAGGGATATAAGCCGCGCAGGTTATAATCATATCTTCTCAAGCGATGTCTGTATACAATTTTATCCACTACTAGAATTATTAAAACCTTTTTACCTGTTACTAAATCAAATTTAAAATTTAAGATTTTAATTTCAAATTAAAAATCAAGTATGTGATTGTGACAGTTGTCATTAGTTTAATAGAATTAATTTTGACGTAATTGGTAATTGTGATTTATAACAGAAATAAATAGATAACATAAGTTTTTTTTAATAAAATTACTAAAATTGTTTAAAAACGTTATTACTTTATGCATTAGTTATATCTAAAATATATTTAATTCAATAATATTCACATTTCATTAAGCGTGAACTTCAAATAACTTACATTTTAAAATCAAATTAATTTATTTAATAAACAACTCAATTTTTTAAAATAACATTAAATAAAATCTCTTGCCCCCGGTAAACAATTTTGTAAACTTTTTTTTCGTTCAAAGTGTTATAGAATTAACAGAAAATGCGAATATATTCATTATTAACTAGTGGTTAATAATATATTGTTTACCTACGTTTAAAAAAGTGCAATTTCACAAACTACTATTATACGTAATAATGAAAGCCTATACAACTAGTAGTAGAAAAAAGTAATTATGCCAAGAAACTATAAATCATTATCTTAGACAATTTACAATAGGAATTTATTTATTAGTGGTGTCTACCCAAACTCCCTTACAAGCAATTGTCTATATATAAAACCAAAATGTTTTTTAGTATTTCAAGGTGTAAACATGCTGTTACATGTTGAACGGAGTAACATATATATCCACAAAAAACCAGCGATGAGAAAATTAAATGGAAGTACGGCGATTACAACAAGGACCATTGTCTATCAAGATAGAGTGGTAAAGAGTATACCTCACAATTATGTTTCCGATTGTAACACTCTTCCGGGGTAGCTTGCGGTAGATACGTTGAGATAAACAAACACAATAATATAAACTCAAGTATATTGTAATAATTACAAAGAAGCTCTTAAATAAATAATTTCCTGGCGTGTTGTTCTTCGCCTGTGAGCGGCGCCCCCAATGTGACGCCTCTGGTAGATTTATTTTGCACTGCAAGGTTAATAAAGGTTATTAGTTTCAATTAGGGATGGTGAACTGTTACTTTTTTCAGTAACAGTAACAAGTTGTTATTATTACTATGGAGTAATAGTTCCAAATAACAGTTATTTTAGTAACAGTTGTAACTGCGTAATCCGTATGATTTGAGTATATCTAGATGTAGGTACAGGCATACCTATCCTACCCAATATCCATCCATCCTATTTAAAAAAATATTCTTGTTTTTGTTTTCATATTTTCAATCTTATTTAAATTCTTTCCATAGTATTTTGTTCATGTTAATATTGCAATTACTTACACAAGAAAACTCCCCTTTGTTTGTTAGGTGGTTGTTACACCTGTGGGAGCTGTCTTATTAGAAAAAGAATGCGTTTAAATTTAAATACCTATTAACCTAACATTCTAGTAATATTGCTATTTTGTTTATAAAAAAATTGTAAAATCATTGGTAACACGCAGTTTAGGATGAAGCAATAAAATATAAAACAGAATGTAAGGGTTTTCAAAACACTTGTATAAATATACATTTAATTTTTAAGTTGACACAAAAGTAAATATAAATACATAAATAAAACTAACCATTTCGGGAGTACTTTGTTTTAATCCCGTAGACCATAAATCTTCTGGGTTATTACTTGTTATTCAACAGTACGTACTAGGTTAGGTAGAAATAGTAGTATGCAGCAGACGTAATGTAAGAACAAAATACTAAAGAAGACCAAGAACGCTTTTTGTAAAGTTGTTACTAAATAACTGTTATTTTACAACGTTGGTAACAAGTTGTTATTGTTCCGTATTAATAACTGTTACAAAATAATAGTTATTGGAAATACTAGCCACCGCTAGTTTCAATTGTGCTTCTACGAAAAAAAAACTTTGCTGCAAGTAATTTAATTAAAATACGGTGCTTGGTAATTAATCGAGGTGTTAGTAGGATTTACACAGGTGAGTTAATGTGTTATACAAACGGTAAAATAACAGGGAACGGTTAAACTAGGAATTTTCAGGTTAAGTCGGACCGGCGTATTATCTACAGGTGTGTGGAAAATTACTGGTATGAGTTCCAATAGTAAATGAACGTGAATGTTACTAGCACAAATATTAAGGGAGTACAATGATCGTTTATGCCATACAAACATGATCTTAAATGTAAATTACTAGGATGTTGTGACTTGTACGAAGTTTACTACAGGGTATGTATGAATTATGAAATGACAATGAATGAATGGGTTTTTAGAGATGACAAGGTACAGGGATGGCAACTGACTTTAGGGGGAAGATGTAGGGGTCGAGAATGTTGTTTCGGTAATGAATACTAGTTCTCAAGATTTAACGATAATTAATGAATGCCACGTGGAAGTACGGTAGGGGCTGAATGCCGTTTTATGTATCAGGGTTTTGGTTTAATGATTACTCAGGCAACTATCGACTTTTCGCCAGTGTCCACCAACAAGTAATTCTATTATAAGGTATATTTACGGGGTTTACTGGGAGGTCTCGGTTCGTGGATGCAATCACTTGGGCAACTATTGGCTATTATCGCCAGTGTCCACCAACAAGCAATTGTGTTCCTGGAGGCTTTTAGAGGCCAAACGACCCAATACGGAGATTTCATTGGGTAGTGCAACTATCGGTTTTATTTCACCGCTGTCCACACTGGCCCCAACACGAAATTGCAGATCAGAGGAATTATTTACAACAGGGATGTATATGAAATAACGAAATTAAAAGGACCATTCAGGTAAAATAAAAATAAAATCGATCAATTCTGGTACAAAAGGGTAGCTACTTACAAATACAGGTGCTGACGATGAATACACTCAGTACAGGTGACAGGACGAGGTACATGCGAGAGGTACGGAATGAATGAAAGATGATGATACAAGATGCAACAAATATGACTATGGTACAAAATGAATGAAATATTAGGATGCAAATGGTAAATCGCGAATCAGGAGAATTGTCAGGTACGGTGCAGGTTGTTATTAATCTTGGACGGTTCAGGAGGGTTATATTTTCCAGGTAAACACAAGAAGAACTGGTAAAAATATAGATGATTTTTCCCGTGATGCCCGCTATTTTATACTGCTGGTGGTCACGCTTCGGTGGACATTTAGAGTGGGCACTCTTCGTCTGCGCGATCCTGGCATCTTGTAGACGCGACGAGGTCGAAGTCCACGCGTATTTGTTGGGATTTTTAAACAATTTTATTACAAATACGGACATCACAATCGGTTTTGTTACACGATGCTGCAAAAGTGACTGTAGAGTTAACTACTAAAGCTGTTAGTTTTGTAATTTTATAGCAATTTTTGTTACATATATGCAGTGGTGAGCTATGGAATTTTTAACAAGGTGCTCGCTTTTTTTTCTTTAAAGATCATATGAAATAGTATTATATTATTTTAATAAAAAATAGAACAGACTATATAATGAAATAAAATTTTATGAAAATGCAATTTGAAAAAAAAAACAAATAGTTACTAAGCAGAGCAAGGGGCTCGCAGATTATAGAATAATTTAAAAAGAGCTCGCGCGAGCCCTCTATAGCCGACCACCGCATATAAATATGTATGTGTTTTTCATAAACCTTTTTAAATAACTTACTTTATTTTGTTTGTTTTGTAATAACTATAATAAGCTGCACACTCTATATACTTTTGTGTTTTTGAAATCTATATTCAAGCTTAGGTCAAATTTTTACCTACTTAAACTTTTATGTTTATTACGTTATAAAGCTAAACTACCTAATGTGTTATTACCTTTTTCGTTTTTAAATCAGCACTTTTTTAAATACAAAATGTTTTAATTATAGATATAATATATATATTTTATTACTTTTTGAGATTTTATTTGTAGAAATTAGCTTGTAATTAATACCGCGCTATTCGTCTAATATACATGAGTCGCGTGCAGTCAATGCAGCTCTATTGCATTTTTTTGGTAACAGTTACAACCAGTAAATAAGTATGTACTGTAATTCCTCGATTTGAATCAACATTGAATTGCAGCAAATGCAAAGCGTGTAATAACGTTAAAGGCGTCATTTGTAAGTATATTTGCTCAATTTTGCTACGTTAAATTACTAGTAGGAATACTCATTAACTATGCAAAACATGTATAAACATAACTAAAATACTAATAATATTCAATTATAGTGTAAAACTAAAAGTATAAAATATATATTTATGAAATTTCGCATTAGAAAGTAATGTAGACTTGGATTTGCATGTATTTTAAATATACAGTTAAAATTGACTTTTATAATTTACAGAAAAAACTAGTAAGAACCACAAAGGAAAGACAATAAAATAAGATTACAGAAATCAAAATTTAGTTTAGAATGTTAGTTACTTGAATGTAGAATTCATACTACTATTACTTCTAATTTGCTATTAATATAAAGAACTGCATTTTTGTTAATACATAAATAAAAACTAATTCAGAACCAACATTTTACAAAAATCACAATTCTTGTAAAGACTTATAAAGATAATAGTTTTACTAGCATTTTAAATAAACTAAAAAACTACACCATAGCGTTGACTGAAGAAATGTATAAAGACTCGCAACTGCATGTTAAAAATCGTACCGTATTACTATCTCACTTTTGTGGCTCCCTGCACCCCGCTGCCTTCAAACTTTACTCTTGGATAGTAGCGACACGGTTGTTTTCAACGCAAACTAAGAAGATAAGACTGGTAAAAGATCGCTTAAAAATAATGCTTGGAAAGTAGTAAGATAACTCTTCAAAATAGTAGTTTGTTGTATTTACTAGATACCGTGGACTGATATATAAAATGTTTTGAGTAAACGGAATGTAATTTGACAAGTTGAATTTTTTTCTTCGTTTGCCAGAGTTTGATTTTGTATTTTTTCTCTGCTGTTTTAATTCACTTTGCAATCCGCAATTCGTATCGAAATATCGATACGTATCGGAATATCGATACGTATCGGAATATCGATACGTATCGGAATATCGATACGTATCGGAATATCGATACGTTACAATAGTTTTCGTACGTATCGAAATGTCGATACGTATCGAAATATCGACATTTCGATACCTTCGAAACGTATCGATATATCGATAGACGACCCAGGCCTAATAAAGTAGGAATGGTGATTTAAATAATTAAAAAACCGATTTTCGTACTCTAATAAAGCGATTTTTGTAATCGATTTTTCTATCCAATTCAAAAATATAATCGATCGAAAATCGCGAACTTTATGGAATTATAATTATTCTACAATCAACTAGAATGTAAAAACAAAAAACTCATAAGTAAATAATCAAATCGCCAAAGTGAACAATAATTTAAAATAGCAAATTACAAATTCAAAACCGCCGGCGCCGGTAATTTGATACTTGCACAAGAAGCAAAGCAGAATTTTTGTTATGTTTATAAATGTATATAACTATTTTATCATGTTTTGAAGTTGATAATATTCTTTGTTAAATCATCGTCATCTGAACTGTAAAGAGAGCGGTATTACTAAGCGAAGCCACTGCTCGATACGCGGATCTCGGACCCCAAGTAGACGATGGCGCCCCCTATATCTCGGACCCTGCGGTGACTACGATTTTTAACATGGGCTTTGCGAGTCTTTATACATATATATATATATATATATATGTTATTTTGCCACAAAATTGCTTAAAGTTTATTAGTTTAACTTTTAAGCGTAGTACTTGTTAAGTAAAATAAATCTATAATAACAAGTTCAGTAAAGATTTAACAATAACGTACTTATCCATACTTTTTGACTGATGATGTTTGTTTTAGTCTGCCTTCATGTCGCAGATTTTAAGTAATCTACATATTCCAAAAGTTGATTGTTACTATATATGCGCACTGAATACATAAAAAGAAAAAGAGCAATTTTGTACAAATTTTTGTATACCGGATGAGTTCTTAAGCGCGGCCCTTAAATTTATCTCGAAAACTATTTGATGTAGCAAAACGGGAAAAAAATTTCATAGACTAAATCAGATATAATAAGTTCACCAAGAGGCGTCGCAATGAAAGGGTGATTACAAAAAATCGTAACGATTTTAAATGTCAAGATATTCGTTAACCTATCTAATAGTTCGAAAGCTTGTCTAATTCAACATTAAAATTGTCTATTATGAAATTTCTAAATCTCCATGTTGAACTGTTAGGCAAAGACATAACCTTTCTAAACAGAAACGAACGTATTGTCGATTAGAAATGTTTTATTTCAAATAGTTTGTAACTTAGGCGTGCTACGAAATATTCTATATTAGAAACTTTCTTGAAATCTTTTTAAATTGGGGATGCATTTTAATGAAGACTCGCAGATTTTTACAATTTTCTTTAAAAAATTAAACGGAAAGGCATAGTGAACAAAGTATAGTTGTAAAGTACATGAATTAGCAAATCTATTGTGTCATAAAAAATTTGAACTTTCTTTCATTGGAGAAACAGGAGATATGACACAAAATGTTTAATAAATAAGAATTTCGGTTGCTTGATCTGTTTTTTGCCTTTTAGTATTATGACGTATTATGAACAATAGCATACCGCCTATGGCAGTACCTGCATTTGTTATCAAAACATTTAGTTTGCTTTTAAAAGGTTACCTATCGAGATTGTGCATTATGTTTCTAGCTGAACGTTGTTAATTTTTGTGTTTGTTACCTCTTGGTTGTTGTTCTCGTTTGTTGTGTGTTGTGTTGTTAATTGAAAACTCGGGCCTTAGTGTTGCGTTGGTAGTTTCTAGAATAAAAATGTAAGTTGATACCACTGTAAAAAAGGTGTTAACGGTTGAAAAATTTACATACTTCACATCTCTCACTTGCCAATTTAAAGAAAAATTAAAAACAATCACAACACATTGTTGCCAGATTCTTAAAAAACAGAAACTGATAAAATATTAGAATTGACCTAACCTGACAATTGGTCAAGTTAGAATGTCAACTACCAACTAAGACGTAGAAGAGTTATTGCGCGACCACGCTCTCAATTAGACGCAACATTGACGCCTTTATACGGAACTTGTGTAAGTTGGAACCCTTCTGTGTCCCTGACAACATAACGGTCATTACCCAACCTTTTGGTATTTACATAAGGTCCCTTAAATTAGGTAACAATTTATTATAACCCGGTAAAATTACATTTATTTAGCGTATGGCTTGAACATCACATTACAATCAATTATATGTAAACAGACCCGTCACAAATTAATGTCTAGGTTAGAAATATGTTCAATCGACTCTTGGGTTGCCATTAGGAAATCCTGTAGGTCGCCTTGGTAAGCCCTCAGTGGAAAATCTTGCAGAATGTGTTTTACAGTTCGTCTTTTAGTTCCACCATCGCAAGCGGCAGATGGAAATTTATCTCACCTCTGCAAGGAGTCAGCGGATCTTCCAGAGTTGGTTCTTATTCGGTTGAAAGTAAACTAGGTTTTGCGAAGGCAGTCAAATCCTTTAGCGGGGCTGAATATACATGGTATGTTGCATTGTGTAGAGCAAAAATGGCTTTCCCATTCCTCCCTCAACGATCATTCAATTTAGCACTACTTTGTATTGGAGCCGTTTTTCTCGATATCAAGAACATCTAAATGAGCTGGGAATTGAGGGTTGTTTGCAAATCCTTGTATTCTCTGAGTAGGCCGTTCTTTATACAGAGATTTGGTGGAGCTATATGGCTAAGTATAGGCAGCCATATTTATGAAAAGGCTCTGATTGTCCCTGTTATTATACGCATGGTTTGGTTAAGGTATGTGTCTACCAAATGAGTGGGTCTATTGAGCCACACAGGTGCACAGTATTCCGCCACCGAATAAACCAGGCCAAGTGCAGATGCACTCAAAGTAGGTGTAAAGGTTCCCCAAGTGGTTCCACAGCTTTTGGAGAATATTATTTCGTGTTCTTAGTTTTGCTGCCGTCTTTACCAAGTGTTCCCTATATGTAAGGATTCTTGTGCTTGAGTAGTTTACCATCAAAATACACTTGCAGTTCCCAGTTTGCCATTCTGCTTACGATTGGAGATTAGAATCTCCATTTCTTGAAATACTCACTAGTGGCTGTTAGGTCATTTGTCAGAGTTATCTCGGCGGTTTGTATATTATTTTGGTCTGTTGCTAGGATCCAATCGTCAACATAGCCAGACCTGGTTGTAGGTATGTCAGCATGCATACATGCTGAAGAATAAAAGGGTAAAAACAGATCCTTGTAGGAGTCCGCTGATAAGATTCAATGTATTTCCCATCATAACTTTGAAAGTTTTGTTTGAGAGCATGTTATCAACTAGGTTAATTGCTCTTTTACATGGAATACCTCGAATCAGTTTATATATTAGTTCTTGTCTCGAAACGTTATCGTATGCTGCAGTTAGATCTATGAATGCTGCAGCTACTTTGCGGTTTTTTGTTATCCAGAATCATTGTATGTTACAAAAGACAAGACTTGATCCGTGCAGCTTCTTTGAAGTTGGAAACTTGCTTGCTCAACAGTATTGCCTGGCTAGTTCTATTGAGTATCAGTCGTTCTAGCAACTTGTAGACCAAGCTAACTAGAGAGATAGAGCGGTACTTTTCAGGCTTATTATTTATTTTGCCAGGTTTCAGGACAGCGATGACCTTAGCATGCTTAAAGGATGAGATGAAATGTTGCCCGTTTGGAAGATATCCGTGAAAAATCTTGCGAGTTACTGCCCTGCATAGCCGCCACTGTGTATGAGAAATTCGGGATGTATGCCATCAAAGTTCGGTGTTTTACCCAGCTTTATTTCTTTTTATTTTGGTTATGGAGAAAGCACTTGGGTATGCTGAGTCTATCGCGCATTTCTTCTTCAGATCACTCAGTTCCTTTTTTACTTTAGTTGTATGTGGTCGATCTCGAAAAGATCTAGATGTAGAGACTATATGTGATGCAAAAGTATTTGGTGAAAGTTCTCCGAATTTTAGATCAGATGGGTTGGTTCCACCAAGTCTGCGCAGCAGAGACCAAGCTTGTCGACTAGATTTTCGAAAGTCAAGACTTTTGACAGTTTTAATCCATTTTTGTTTTTCTGTTATATCCAAGTTTTACTTTTTTATTTACTCGTTTCTAACCAATAAAAAAACATCATTCGGTTATTGTTGTCAAAAGCGGTGTGCACTGGATTTATTTAATATAGTTTAATTCCTTTATTTGTATGTTTAATTTATTTCATTATATCTTCTATATAGGTTTTTATAATAATAAAATATTTTTTATAGGTATATGTTGCCTACATCACAACCAGCTTAATTATCAGTCAAAAAAATGAATAAAATATATAAATTATTCAATCATTGTATTTTTTTGTAAACTTTACATTTTTTATACTTGATTATTAGTAGTCAGCAAAATTTAGAGTTTCAAATTTCTGTTGTTCTGAGTCGACGATTCAGTTAATGTGTTATATTATTTTATTTTTATTTTTATATAGATTCTCAAAACCTTCCCATTAATATATTTAATTTTAATTTTTATATTTTAATAAACGCTACATGTTTTGACAGATTGTCATCTTCAGGCGTATACTATAAAATAAAAAAATATAAAATCGAATCTTAATTAAATATAAACTTACATTAGAATTGAAAAATCAAACTTCAAATATTACATAAATTTAAAAAAAATAATAATAGAAATCTGAAAAATGAATTAAAAAATCAAAAAGTTATAAAAATGAATAAACTTACCAACATATATTAATCAAATTAAATTAAAAATCGTTAAATATTTGAAGTTTGACAAATTTCAAAAATTTGAACAACACAAAATTATCTTAATAATATAAAATCCTAGGATACAACAAAACAATATAATAATGGAAATAATCAAACAAAAACTAATTTAGAAAAAGTAAATTATTATTAAAGTTAACAACTTCGTTAAGGGATGATTCACGCTTGGAATTGTAATTTTTAATAATTTCTTTTATTTGTAAAAAATTAAGTCTTAAACCTTTATTGCAAATGTGTAAAATTTCAAAATCTTTTTTAGAATTGAATGAATGCTGAGAATTTAGTATATGATTAGCAAATGATGATTTAAATGAAATCTTATTATTTTTAATAGAAGATAGATGTTCAGCAATTCTAATAGAAAACTTTCGACTTGTTTGACCTATATAAAATGCGTTGCAATCACCACATTTTAATTTATAAACACCGGATTTGTCTAAAATATTAATTTTATCTTTAGTATTAACAAATAAAGATTTAATATTATTATCTGACGAAAAAAAAATGTTAATGCCAAAATGTTTTAAAAGATTTTGAAATTGAAATGAAGATAGGCCTATATAAGGAAGAGAAAAATATATTTTAGATTTATTAGAGACAGGTGTAAGAGATGAACAATTTTTAATTTTAATAGAAGACAAAATTTTCTTTTGTAAATTTTGAATAATATGTAATGGATAACCATTAATATTAGCTAGATAATAAATAATATTTATTTCTTTATTAAAACTATCACAATCAAGAGGAAAAGTATATAATCGGTTAAAGAAAAATCTAAAAGCTGCTAATTTGTGTGAGAGTGGATGAAATGAAGAAAAAGGAATTACGTGATCAGTTGTTGTAGGTTTACGATAAATACCAATTTTTAGGATATTACTAACACGTTTAATAGATAAATCAAGAAAATTTAAAATATTGTTTGATTCTTTTTCAATTGTAAATTTTATATTTGGATGTAATGAGTTTAGTAAATTAAAACAATTATTTAGATCATATTCACTGCCTTTAAATATAACTAAAATGTCATCTACGTATCTTTTATAATAAATAAAATGTTTTTTAATATCATCATTAGAAAAAAGTTTATAAATTTCTAAGTTAGATAAGAATATTTCTGCTAGTATCGGTGAAAGGTTATTTCCCATAGGTAAACCTGTTTTTTGAATAAATGTTTGGTTGTTAAATAAGAAAAAAATTTGGCTTAAACATAAATTTAAGCAACCAAGTATAAAAATACAAATATTATCAGGTAAGTTAGATTGAACAAGAAGTTCTTTAATTATATTATAACAATCTATAAACGGAACACTAGGAAAAAGGTTAATAATATCAAAAGAGATAAGTATAAAATTGTCTTTAGAAGTAAAATTAACTAATTCTCTAGTTAAAGATTGAGAGTTTGTAATAGAATAAGGAAACTGAAAGTTAATTTGAGAACGTAATACTTTATTAAGCCAAGATGAAATTTTAGAAACTGGAGTATTTGCAAAAGAAACTATTGGTCTTATTGGGTAATCAATTTTGTGAATTTTAGGAAGACCATATAGTAAAGGCAGTGACGGATTCATTAAAATTAAACTATAATGTTTAATATTAAAGAACTCTGATAACAAATTTTTGTTTTCTGTAATAAATTTTCTAACTTTATTAGTAAATGAAAGAAAATTTATATTCGTAAGTTCAAAGTCATTAGATGTGAGGAAGTTGTTAACTTTTTCAATATAACTAGATTTTTCAATAATAACTAAAGCATTACCTTTATCTGCTTTAGTTATTATTAAATTGTTGTCTTTAATTTTTAATTTAATACTATTAATAACATTTTTATTAAATTTACCAGATGGAATAGTAATTTTGCTTAGTTTCTTATGACAAATAGCTCTAATGTAATTAGTATTAGTATAATTAGCTGTTTTATGTATTATACACTCTAAGTCTATTTTGAAATTATCTAGTAATTTAGTATTAAGTTGATTGTTATTATATTTAAGACCACGCTCAAGAAATTTAGTTTCACATTTGTCAAAGTTAGTATTACTTAAATTAAACAATCTCTTATAAAAAACAAAGTTTGGATTTTGGATATTATTAGTTTGAAAATTGTTTAATGTTTTTGATTTTCGTAAATTATTTATTTTTAGAATTAGTTTATTAAAAGTATGAAAACCAAAATCTCGTACTTTATCTTTAACAAAATTTATAATTTCATCTATTTCTAAGTTATGAAAATATTTAAATAAAGATGAATGTTGTATATAAAGTTTTAAATTTAATTGGTTTCTAACTTTATACCAAAACTGTATTTCATTATTTAACCAAGCTTTTTTACCTTTTGTTACTGCATTAATGGCTTGAGGTGATTTATTTTTAGTTTTGAGTGTAATGTATTTTGGAAATAGTCCTTCTTTAAGACACAAGCTATTAAACCATATGTTTAGCGAAGTTCTCTTCATTTTAAGATTCGATTTTATGTATTCATGCAAAATGTTTGCTCGGCAAGCAATATTAAAGTTTATTTTTTCCATTTATTCTTTAGTTGCTCAAAATGGGTTAATTATATTATATTATTTTATTTTTATTTGTATTTTTATATAGATTCTCAAAACCTTCCCATTAATATATTTAATTTTAATTTTTATATTTTAATAAACGCTACATGTTTCGACAGATTGTCATCTTCAGGCGTATACTATAAAATGAAAAAATATAAAATCGAATTTGCAATAAAGGTTTAAGACTTATTTTTTTAGAAATAAAAGAAATTATTAAAAATTACAATTCCAATCGTGAATCATCCCTTAACGAAGTTGTTAACTTTAATAATAATTTACTTTTTCTAAATTAGTTTTTGTTTGATTATTTCCATTATTATATTATTTTGTTGTATTCTAGGATTTTATATTATTAAGATAATATTGTGTTGTTCAAATTTTTGAAATTTGTCAAACTTCAAATATTTAACGATTTTTAATTTAATTTGATTAATATATGTTGGTAAGTTTATTCATTTTTATAACTTTTTGATTTTTTAATCCATTATTCAGATTTCTATTATTATTATTTTTTAAAAGTTTATGTAATATTTGAAGTTTGATTTTTCAATTCTAATGTAAGTTTATATTTAATTAAGATTCGATTTTATATTTTTTCATTTTATAGTATACGCCTGAAGATGACAATCTGTCGAAACATGTAGCGTTTATTAAAATATAAAAATTAAAATTAAATATATTAATGGGAAGGTTTTGAGAATCTATATAAAAATAAAAATAAAATAATATAATATAATTAACCCATTTTGAGCAACTAAAGAATAAATAGAAAAAATAAACTTCAGTTAATGTGTAACTGACATTAAAATTACCGTACATAAACATTATTAGTCACAAGTCCGTAAAAGTTTCAAGATAATTTTGTCAAATTTTATTACGTCACTACTACAAGTACACCATCTGTCAAAGAAAAGACAATTTATTTCAAAGTTGTGATGATTATGTTATCTGCTACTCAAAACAATTTTTCTTACTTTGCCATCTGTTGTTAATTTTTCGTACGGTACAAATATTATAGGTAACTAACATTTTTGTATCCGTACTAACTGTCAAAACCTTTATATACGCCACATATACGTTGGCTATCTGTATACCTTATTTATCTGTGGTTATACTTATTTTGTATGAGAACGCTCATTTTCAAACTTTTCAAATTGCTGAAAATCATTTTTTTTTAATGATATCATCAATGTCTTTTAACTGTTTCTAATGCAGTTTTTAATTTTCTATCGATTTGCGCTAGTCGTTTTTTCACCTAAGATTTGCAGTTATAGAGATATTTATAAATAGTCAATTAAATCACAACAAAGCATTATTCTAATTAAATAGGTAGCGGATGTTTTTGTAACGTGGTAAATATGCTTCTTCCAAGACAAACGTTTGTTATTTCACGGTGTGTGCCAGTTTTTCTCAGGTTGACTCGACTTCTCCGTCTAACTTTTTTGCGGCGTGTAAAATTTTTCGTTAGATTTACGGTAATCATCTAGTCAGCGTACTCGACAAGACTCGTACTGATCAATGGGGATCGCCTGGTGAAAGTATACAAGCAACATTTATAAATTTTAGTAAGCAAAGCACTACAAGGAAAGCCAAGCGTTGTCAGTACACTTTTGCGTTTGAGTAGTCTCGATATGCATCGGCCAAAGTGCTCACGGGCTAGCAACGATAAGATGCAATGCAAAATCTTTTAATTTGGAGTAATTACTTTTATTAAGAAACAAACAATGAGAAAAAAACCTCTGAAGCGGTAAATGTATAAGTATTTTTGTATAATGTAATTGTGAAAATGACACACTGTTTTTAACCTCATTTTAGACACAATGTATATACGTTTTTTTAATAGTTTACTTAACCATAAAATTATGTTTTATTACTAAAAGGATTATACGCAAGTATTCAGTTTTTTGTTGATGTTAACTCGAGCATATAAATAATATTTGTATGTTTACGTTTTGATGTAAAACACACTGAATAGTAAAGTTTTAGTTTATATTATCTTTGATAAAATTAATTGTAATTGTTTAAGGTAAGTAAATATTACAAATTATGTTTACAATGTTACGCGGAATACGTAGGCAAACAAAAGGATGTAGCGTTAATAAACTACATGCGAAAGCATGACGTGATTTAGAGCACCGTGAATTATATACGTTATACTTTTAACATTATTCTTTGTTTTTTGAAAGCATATCAAATGTAATTTATAACAAAAATAAGTTTTAAAGTTTCAACAAGTTAATTGATATTTTCATGTTAAAATTCGATTAATTAAAAAAAAAGAATGGTTGTATAACTCTTTACACCTTAAACATGCAAAAGTTATTTGTGGTATTGTTTGATAGATTATTTGAATCGATTTGAATTTAAATTTAGAAAACAGCAATGATATAAAGCTATCACGCGATTCTTATATTTACTGTTTTGCATCTCTGTGAAAATTTTATTTTTCTATCTGACTTTGAAATAATAAAACAACGGTAATACTATATTGAAGAGAATATACTATTTATTTATATAACACCTACAACGGTTTTATAACAGAAATAAAGGTTTTTTAAAATAATATATTGCGTTGTTAATATAAAATGTTAACCAATATATCCAACTTTTTTTTGTTTTTGTTACTGTAGCAAGTTGCGGTTCGTGAAGATTAGGGTGAGATACATTTTTCAAAATGCTTGTAGGTAATGTGACTTTTTTTAGATATCAAAGCATTATGTAGGTAACTACCAAAATGTTTAGAGTTAACAAATATATTCCGTTGAGCAATGTATTTAGCCTGCAGAAACTTTATGTTTTCTCATTTAAATGTTTCGAGTTTGTACCTACATCCTAACCTTGTCCGTTATATCGACTACATCGGAATAAACAATAAACATGAGAATCCAAACAAGGTATTTATCGTATCACATCCACATGCCTACTTATTCTTATTATAAACTGCACTAGAAAAATGCCATGTGAAAAATTACATTTTGCAGTTTTATTTGCTTGATTTAGTTCAAAATGAGAGATTTTATTTCAATCTTTTCTTGGCTTAGTCTTTAGTGATTTATCGAGAGGATACTAATTCTAATTATTGTGTTTGATACAAGGACTTTAGTCGTGTAAATTTTTACAGATTTTTTCTTGACAGGAAAGATGTTCTAAAGATAATAAAATAATTTTATTATAATTAAAGAATCATAATAATTATGTGTGTTTACTTTTACATTCAAAGAAAATCGTTTCTAGAAAACTTTTTTGTTTAGAATTTAATATTTTGTGATTATTATATTATTGTAAGTAACTTAAAATTTTAAAGTAATTTCAAACTTTAAGGTTACTTACAATAATGTATGTTCAAAAGTGAATACAAAAATAATAAACTCATACACTTTTTAACTGTTTGTTTAGGAAAACTTGTTGTGATTGAATTTACATTATAATAATCTAAAAGATTATCTGGGTTTGCAGTTTAAAAATTTGGGGTTTGAAACCTATTTGTCCTGGTTTCGCGATTTTACAAATGGAGTCTCGTTGGTCATATTTACACTTCAAAGTGTAATCTCTAGTCGGTGCTGCTTTTAACGGTGAAGTTTTAAAATAAAAAGTTATACTATTAAGGACCAGGTAGCGCAAAGAAAATAATTATAAAGTGCGTAAAAGCTGCAACGTTTTACAAATAAAGAAGTTACCCTACTGAAAGCCAGGTGGCATGGCGTAATGAAAATTATTATAAAAATTTAGTGGTGGGAATAATCGCGATCATTCTCTTGAACATGTTCGTACGACTATGGCTCAAAAATCGATCACTTTGCGCTAGTTTTATCAGAAGTAAGCTAAATGCTTTTTATTGCAGCAAAGATTCATAAACTTAACATATCGTTAGACAATTTGATTTAAAAAAAAAAGTACTACGATATTGTCAGTACTAAAAGAAAATTACTTTATTATATATTTCATTAAAAGCAAATATTTCAGGTTAAACCATATTACTTTTTGTAAATGAGAGAAGTAATCCGTTTTAAAATAGTCAGAAAATATAATTTCTTTTCTACTATTCTTACTAATGAACATTATCTGTGTGTCGCTCTTAAGGTCATTTCTATATTTTCTTAAAAGCATATTGCCAAAAAAAATACCATTTCATCAATAAAAAATTGGGTTAATCTGATTTTAAAATACAAAGCCACTTTGAACATAGCGTAAGTGTAAAAATAAATGCTTAAAAAAAATTCTAAAGTTGCTTATATGACCGCAAAGTAGTTTCGTCGCAGCGAGCCATGTCTCGATAACTTATGATAATACTCTTTTCCGCACTACCACAGAGGTAGAGTAATAAGCCCTTATGTATTTTCTCCGAGACTTATATCACGGGCAGCAATCTTAACTTTCCTGTTAGTAAATTTTACTGTGAACTCTCTAAATAATGTTCGCTTTAAACGGTCTATAACAGCGATTAAAGTTGAAAAAAGAAAAAATCGGAGAAATTGAAGAGGGATGGAATAAATAAAGAAAGAAAAGAACAAAAAAAAATTCTGAATGCGACTAAACAGAGTAAAGTTAAATAAAAAGGAAATGGTCAAAAATTTTAGTTAATTTCAGGATGTATCCGTAGATGTAACATTTATTATTATTTACCTATATGTAAAGGTTATTCCGAGTTTTTATTTATTAAAGTTAATTTAAGTCTAATACTTTTGATTTAATTTAGTTTGTACCACTTAAAAGGCATAGTATTAATTAAGAATCATTATCTATTTTTACTGCATTACATTATCTTTTTGCGCATTACTACGATCACACGTAGTGATGGTGAATTTCGTTAATTTTGAGTAATCGTTATTATTCGTTACTTATACTTTTTGTATTCGTTACTTTAATTCGTTACTTTGATTACTTTGGATACTATGACTACTTTGACAACTGCATGTTTTTGTGGTAATAAATACGGGTACCGGAATGTAATTCCTTGAATCGTTTCGCGATAGGGATTTGATTACCTTAGACGTATGTGCATAAATGACTAGAACGTGTTGTAAAATTTTAATTTATGTAAATATTTTTGACAGTAGCTGATACCGGAGAAACTTATCATTTTAAATACAAAACAGAACATATGTACCTACTTTGGATTGTTAGTATTTATTAAAGTTTTTAATATTAATTTTAAGAAATGAAAATACGCACAATATAATAATATAAAAGCTTTAAAAATACTCCAAAGTATAAAATTATAAATTTTCGATAATAATCAATTCTGTTTTTTGCTAAAGTTTGAAAAAGATGTTATCCAGAAAATAACAGAATTAATATTTGTATATGTATGAATAGACTTATACCTCAAAACGTTGATAATTATGGTTTTATAAATTGCATAATTTAAGGAATTTAATTTAAGAAATCTAAGACAAGAACAGAGATCACTATTATCCATATAATAATCTGTTTAAAAAATTAAGGTTCTGCGTCATTTATGCGCTCTGTATTCAATATTGTCCCTACAAAATTACAATTCATAAAACGAGTAATGATGTACTATGTGTACTGAGTACAAACGGGTACCGGAACCGATTTTGCAGATGTGAATACTGTAATCGAATGGTACGAATGTAACTATGTAACGAATACTTTGCCTATCGAGTAATCGTTACTTCGGATACTAGCGAGTAACGAGTACTCAAGTAACGAATAGTAACTTATTCTCCATCACTAATCACACGTTCTCGCTTTCACAGATTATCTTATCCCTAAAGTTCCGGAAGTTGTTAGTATTTACAATTTTTTTGCAATTTTTGCCATTTTTGAAGCTTATTGCAAATTTTCAACAACAATGCAAATTATTTTGCAATTTAATAGAAAAATTTTAATTACAAATAAATCTTACATTTAGACGTATTCCATCTTTTATCCCCGGTTTTCTTAGTAACAATGATGCTACTGATAAATATCATATTCACCTTATCTTAAAGTTCTGTTATGCTTGTTATGCGTGTAACCATATCATAACTTTCAAAAGAGATAATATTATGAGGACCCGGTCCTGCGCGGCCCTATGCTGTTTTGTCGCCCTGGTTAAAAACAATAATTTGTGGACACTAAATCCCAAAATCTGCAGAACCAGATGTGTGATAAATCTGTCGGCACTGCACTTCCGGCAAAACACTTGCAGTAGCTAATTTATGTCTTTTATTGTTTTCTTTTTCGATTATTTAGTACTCTGAGAATATTGGGAATGCCTAGAATTTGTTTACAGGATCTCTTTTTCTAAAACACGCCATTTATTTGCTTTTTTCTAGAGTTTCAATTTGAAATTGAGTCTGACCACCGACTGATTGATTGATCTGATTTGTTTTAGTGATTGTTTAATATTTTGTATTACACATTATAATTATTATATCACTATATAATTTTTTTTTTGGTAAGTAATGTTTTTATTTTAAATTTTACTAAACCGAACTATCGAACTTGCAGAGTAATGAGTACATACATAAACACGTCAAGCACTCAAAAGCGCTAAGAACGCGAATAGATGGAAGAAAAGAAAAAAAAATTACCGAATTTTTTAGTTCGCGGTCTGCACAGTTAAAAAGTAAGCTAATTTTAATTCAATATTAATTTGAACAGTTCACAAAAATTATTTCTTTATTTCATATTACTTCGGACTTTTGACCTTTCAGTTGAAAATATGACTGAATCATTAAATCCGCCAAATCAACCAGCGGAACCAGAGTCTTTGCCATCTTGTTCATACATGCTTGATCGTCCTGAAGATTCTAAAAATATTGAAGTCCAAGTCGTAGATTCCTATGTAACTAGGACCCCAGTTATAGATGATGATACTAATTCTACTGTTATTAGCATTATTTGCGATGATACGGGTAATACTGATAGTATAATAAAAATGATAAGGGATATTACACTGGTGAATTAACATCGGAAGAAAAAAAAATCATAAAAATCATAGTTCAAAATAACGCATGTCGACCAACGGGGCTGTTTCCTCGAGATAATAAAAGTAGAAGTTTTTCGACTTTCTTTTACAATAAAACTAACAAGTCGGGAGTGAAAATGGAACGTTTGTGGCTATGCTATTCATCAATACTACATAAATGTTACTGCCAAACTTGCTGGTTATTTTCCCAAATTAAAAACATAATGATCAATGGTTTTAATGACTGGATTCATCTACATCAAACAATTGAGACATAAAAAAAAAGCTAAGCCACAATGAGTCCTGTGCTATTTTCGATGGATGGAGGTTAAACGAAACGATTGACCACGAACTAGAGTCCAAGATTCGCCAAGAAATTTCCATATGGAAACAAATTATGGAGCGTATTATTGACGTTACTCTAATATTGGCTTTATGCAACATGCCGTTTAGGGGACATGACGAAAGTGCGAATTCTGCAAATCCCGGAATCTTTTTATCAGTGATTTATTTGCTTTCAAAATATGATTTGGTACTAAAAAACTTATTAGGTAACAAAAAAAAATTCAGTTACATATTTAAGTCCAAATATTCAAAATGAGTTAATTGGTCTACTAAGAACTGCTATAAAACATGCAATAATGAAACAAATAAAAAATGACCCATTTTATTCTATAATAAATTTCAAAAAATTAAATAGCCTAAACAAAGTTATCAATCGCGGTAACCTTCTTATATTTTATAATAAAGATATGAAATAAATGGTCAAACTATCTTATATTTATTTTAACGTTTCTGAGGCGGAAATTCATATAATATACTTCGGCATGTTTTTATTTAGATTATAAGAAAAGACAGATAGGTAAATAAAAGATAGGTATAGAGTAAGTACTAAAGTTTTGTTATTCTTATTACAGACATCCAAATAGTGGTGTCATAAATTTTATTTTCTATTAAATAATTTTTATAATTACTAGTCCCAAGTTCCATTTGACTATCCCTATTTTCGGCCGCCTGTGTGCGGTGCACACATCGCACACGTGGCAGCGGCGGTCATGGAGCTCACACTTAAAGACCGAAAAATGCATTTTGCAATTTTTTTTTAAATAATCAAAAAATTTTGCATTTTGCCAATAAAGCAATAATTTGATTTTTTTTTAATCTACTATTTTCATTGAAACGCGCGGATTTTGGTTTTGTGTGATTTGAGATTTGATATTAATAAAGCTACTAAAAAGACAATTTTTTTGGGAGCTCATTGCTGATTAAGAATAAACGTAAAATGATATTATTTGGAGATTTGTAGACGTCCAAAAATACTAGTATAATCTAGTATGATTTAACGAATATGTTACGATCAACTTCATTTTATTGTTTCCTTTTCGATAAAACTGTAATGTGGTATTTATATAGCTTTCTGAGAGATTTTATTTCAACCTTCAACAAAAGATTTACAAGTTCAATTCTTAAAAATAAATTGTACAGTACTTTTTTCCATCCTTCGAAAATTACGTACGACAAATATACTGTTTTAGTTAAAACATGTCGTGCAACGCCTACCGCTTGATGATTACTAAATTCAAACCATAAAACCATCGCAGGCTACAAACACGCAAGCCCTCTTGCATGTTAAAACTGCATATTAAATGTCCTAGCGGTGATCGCGACGGTACGTTGGAATGCTCTGCTACATATACAGCCATGGACTCAAATAATTGTAGCCCGAACATAAAAAAATACTTTTTTAATATAAGTTGCTTTGAATGATGACATTAACCTTTGATTAACAAGGCACTGTAAAAGGACAAATTTAACAAGACTGTGTCATTTATGACACCTACCATTTTCTTTATATCTGACTTATTTTGACTCATATTTTAGGTTACTGTATTATAATTACCGACTTTTTATTGTTGTAATTTTAATAAATAGCATTTTATAACCAATAAATTATTAAAAATGAAGATAAAAATGTAAGAAAATTTTATTTAAGTACAAAACCAAAATATAATACTTCATTATGAAAATAAAAATGGAACTAAAATTTTCAAAAAAAATTTATGAAATGAAAACAAATAAAAATTAACAAACCAAACAAAATCATTGAAGGCAGTTATTTTCAGATTCTCTGCAGTCGGGGCAACTAAACTTGTCGTTCCTGATAGAGTGTTCACCACATATGCTTCTTTGACACTTTCCACAGTATCGTGTACCTCAACGATTTTTTTTTGTAGTGGCAGAAAGTACATTTACCGGGTCTTCCCGGGGGTAGATTAGGTGTATTTTCTGGATTTATTTTAGTTAGGCTTTTTCCTAACAGGTTTGTCATTTCTGCACGAAGGTTTTTGGAAAGAAACTTGTTTTAAAGCCTTTGATTTATATATGGTTTTATCAGGTCCAAAGAAAGATTTTTCAAAAATTTTGAACGACAGAAGTTACTCTGACCTTCATGAGCTCCATTCAACTGGTAAATTACTTAAGCATTTAGAGCTGAAGCATCCAACATTCCAAAGAAATACCTTAGAGGCCAACGTCTGGTCTTTCATGTCGTTGTTTTAGCATGACATAATTTATCGAATACATCTACTCCACCTTTAGTTTGATTATAGAATAAAATGACTTCTGGTTTTAAACTTTCCTTATCAATTTCCCCCGTTGAATGCATTGTTGATAATAAAACAACATTCTTGTTTTTCTTTGGAATGTGCGAGGCTAACATAACATCTGGATCATAAACAAAAAGTAATGACTTAATAGCACTTTTGGTGTTAAGAAGCTGTGGCGGTAGCTCTTTTTTATTTTTCTTCATCGTTTCCACTAGGGTTAAGTAATTCTTGAGCCAGTTCATAAGAAGTATACCAATTGTCAGTGGTTACATTTCTATTGGTACCTACTATAGACTCGCTAAGTTTTAGAGTGTACTCAGTGGGCAGCAGAATATTTTTATCTCTCATCTCTACCTTACCAGTGTAAGGTATTCCACCACAGAAGTAAAACGTTTTAGCATCGCACATCGAAATAATCTTTAGTCCATACTTATCTGGTTTCTGGGGCATATACATCCTGAACGGACAACGACCACGAAAACTTAAAAGTGTCTCGTCCATAGTAACAAATTCAGATGGGGTGTAATATTTCCCACAATTGGCCACAAAAAGTATCCAAATTTCTCTAAATGCTGCAAATTTATCGTTACTTCTTCTCTCTAATCGATCTGTTTTTGAGTCAAAACGTAAAGCTCTCAACAGAAATTCAAATCTGTTCTTTGTCATAACACAGCTAAATATTGGTGGCCCGAATATGACACAAAACATATCACTTGTAGTCAAACCAGATTTTTTTAAAACTCCAGACATGAGCAGTAAACCAAAAAATGCACTCATTTCTTCAGCATCAGTTTTTGAATTGTAATACTATTTTGAATTGAATTTTTGGGCTAACCTTTCTATTTCTTGGTTTGTATAAACAACTATATTTTCAACTATGTTAATTGAAAAAAACAAATTACATATTTCAACTTTATTTTTAAGATCTTTTGCTTTCCCTTTGGGACCAGGTAAATGGTCACCAAATTCCTCTTAGGAGTTCTAGCGTTTCTATGCGTCAGCGGTCTGTCTGCCCATATGGTTTCTAAATCTTTGCCCAACATAAAATTTATACCACCTTCAATCACTGTATCCTTACTGTAATCAATATCCATTAATTCTTCATTGTTACTAAAATGTCTTCTTCATGATCAGTTTCTATCAAAAGCTCATTTCCTAGTTCACAGTTAGTGTCATTTGACGTAGTATCATCTTCACTTTCACCTAGATGCTCTATTTCATACAATAGTTCCTCGTCTATTAAAAATCGCCGTGATGCCATAGTGAAAAAAATAACAAAAAAGTTTAACGTAAACAACAAGGCAGTGTCACGCGTGACACCTACTACAACACTCCTCAAAATACTGTATCACTATTTCTAAAATTGAGCAAATCTGATGCGCACGACTACCTCGACATCCCGATGAATAATAGACTGAAAGGTACTGGAGGTATAGACCATTTGATCTGCACCGTTGAGCACCTGCGTACAAACTAAAGTGATAGGTCTCATGAATGGCACAGTCTTGTTATACAAGAGAAAAATTAATGTTTTAGTGCAATAAAAAGTATACGATACTTACATCCTATAAATATGTTTAATTATTTTAATTTGTAATAATTTGTACTGTTTTTTTGTTTTCATAAACGTCTGGGGGGCTCGCTCCGTAGAGCCCTTATTGACCAGCCGCTACTGCTGTAGCATTATAGTAATTAGGTGCTTAGTTGATGATAATTTAAATTACTTTCCTGTTTTTATTATTGTTAAACATACATAATAGTTTTTATATAATTTATGTGTACTTAATAAATTTTTGCACTTTTGTGAAATATTTTAAAATCAATATCTGTTATGTATAACTTTTATTTTCCAAAATAAAGTGTAGCGCATTATATTTAAAAGATTTGTTTAAAATTGTCTTACAAAGTTTAATGAATAAGTTTATCAAATTGTCGCATGTATAGAATTTATTCAAAGAACAAGTAATGAAGAGACGTTAGTGGTGTAACAATGAAGATGTTCAAATTACTAAATCGTTCCAATCTTAATCGGAAATGAAATTCAGAATTCAATTGAAAAGGTTTATTGAATTCATATTATTACTGTTTACTATTTATTGTTTTGTAAAGCAATTGATTAATTAGAACGAATAAAATTACTATTGTATCAAAATTGAAAATGCTTAAACTTTCTTAATTTAGAATTTAAACATATACAATTAGACTAAAAGTTTTGGTATTTTTTTAAATTTTATTGTATAGTATTTTGTTCATTTTCAGTATATTTTAAAAAAATAGGTACTTTATTTTATTCTTACTTTTCTTTTTGGCTGAGTGTTCTAAGTTTAGTTCAAATCAATTTGGAAAATGAATGAATAGAAATAAATACATTTTTTAATAAAATCATGATAAGAAAGATGTTAAATATAACTTTCTACAATACTAATAATTATCCTTCAATGAAAAGATGCTGATATAGAAAATGAATGAATGAATAATGTAACTATTATTATTTATTACAAATTATATTTTACTTGTAGCAAAATTTTATAGAATCTAAATAATGAAACGTTATTAATGGAGAAATCAGCTCTTAAAAAATATCAAAGTTCATTTATTATCAAGCTTGTGTAACTGTAATTTTCACTTTTAGTAATTATTGTATTCCAATTGTGTCTGAATATACTGTTTCTGTAATTTTCTGATAATTGTGATAAATAGTAATAACGAAAACAAAATAGGAAATAATGCCCGTATTAATAGTCGAGAATTAATCTCAATCGGAGAATTAATTCTCGAATTGAAAAAAATGCTAATAATAGACACAATAATCTCTGATTTTTGGGTTAGACACGCCTTCTCAAATAATCATTCTTCTACCCTGTTTTAATTCGAGTTTTATAACCTCAAACTGTCTTGTTTACGTCACAGTTTACGTATTCGTACATTTAATAAACATGGATGAAGCAGCGTTTAGAGATTTTTTTGATTATCTTAAGTATGTAGAAGAAATAGGTGACGAAGAAATGAGAGTTGAACTGTTACCGAAAAGGTATGTAATTCGTAATATTGTGTATATTATAGCAGTGCTTTGTTAATTTACTCTGTCGTTAGATACATTAGGGATTCAGAAAATTCATTAGAGTTTTTTGAAGCAAATGAATTTCAAAGAAGGTATCGATTTACAAAAGAGGCTACTGTTCATATATTATTCCCATTAGTAGATGCAGGATTAAGAAAACTAAATAATCGTGGATTACCATTTCCACCGATGTTGCAGTTGATAATATGTTTGCGTTATTATGCTACATGTAGTTTTCAAGTAATGATGATTCACAGTAGTACAAAATTTAAACAATTTGTTATTTTAGACTGTATGTGGCGATTTAAGGTGAGCGAGCCAACCGAGTGTCAGCAACATAATTCAACGCTGTTTCATATTATTGGCTGAAAAATGTCGAGAATTTGTTAAGTTTCCAGAGGACAATATTGGACAACACTCAAATATTAATAAATTTTATAATTATGCTAATTTTCCAACAGTCAGTAGATGTATTGACTGCACACATATTAAAATTTGTAGCCAGGTAGGTGATAATGCTGAAGTGTACCGCAACAGAAAAGAGTATTTCTCGTTGAACGTGCAGGTTGTTGCTGGTCCATCAATGGAAATTTTAGACATTGTAGTTCGGCATCCAGGCTCTAATCATGATAGTATTATATTTGATAGAAGTGTGTTCGAGTCCGGTTTGAAAGAGGCAATTTGATTGGAGTTTTACTAGGAGACTAGTAGATCGTATCTGCTTACTCCAGTTTTACGTCCAGACAAGTATTTTTTTATTACATGATATTGTTATATTAATAACTGTTGTTTAGATAATGAACAACAGGTTCGATATAATACAGCCCACATACGTACTCGTAACGTAGTAGAATAGTATATTAAAACACAAGTTACAGAATGAACGCACTTCAATCACGAGACCGCGTTTCATACACGAGCCGCGCAGCGGTGAGTTTATGAAGCGGTCGAGTGATTGAAACGTATTCTATGACGTGTGCTTTATACGATTTTCTCTATTTCGATACAATATTTAATATTTTTCGTA
The DNA here is from genome assembly GCA_035610365.1 of Aquatica leii. NCBI lineage: Eukaryota > Metazoa > Arthropoda > Insecta > Coleoptera > Lampyridae > Aquatica > Aquatica leii. The sequence continues at coordinate 110,705,169 of CM069432.1, forward strand.
TAATTTTAATTTTTAAAACAACATTGGGAAATTTATATTTTACTGAATTGGCAGCACTTACACTTTGACATATTGAAATTTATGTGTTAACCTAAAATCTCATACAAAATTTTCTCTTTATACCTTTATAAGTAAATAACTTTGAATTAATAGGACGTTTTTATTTTATCTTGGCATCAAAATTTGAATTTCAATTGTTAACTTCCAATAATTTTGATTTCTTTTTCATGTAACGTCTACTTACGATGCAGAGATACTAACTTTAAAAAAACTAACATTACTAAAATTCGTGTAAGAATTGGCTTATTCTTACACGGATTTTAGTGTAAGAATCGCTAATTCTGATGTTGAAATAGAGAAAGGGTTTTTGGGGTATGGAAACGAAAATTTCCGTGTTTGCAAAAAGGTTTGACAACGAAACTAGAAACTTCTGTAGCTATTATATGTGCTACTGCTACATTATATAACATTAGTTTTGCCCACAATTTAATTGAAGAGAATGAGCTTGAAAATATAGCTGAAGAAAATATTCCTGTTAACAATATTGGCTTAGCTTTTCGCCATGAATTTATTGCACGTCATTTTTAACTTTATGTAAAAAAATAGATTAAACAAATAAATTTTAATAAAAAAAACATCGGTTATAATATATTTTGTTGTTGAAGCAATTTTAATTTTAATTTAGATAATTCTAGATCTACTGTAGCCTTTTCTTTTTCTATAGTTATAACTTCCATTTTAGCTTGATGTAACTCTATGTCATTTTGCATCATTTTTTTAATTCTTTCAGATCGCAAGGTTGCTTCATCTGAAGATGTTGCATACAGTCTTTTTCTTTTATTGAATGTCGTTAACAGTTTCACTGGCCTAACAGTTTCAGCAGTGTTCAAACAACTACTTGTAGAGGGGATTGACTGTGGTTTGCTGATTTCTAAAACGATAAAGTAATTATGTAAGATTATATTACTTTTAAATAAAAGTAATTTTATACTTTTTACAACTTCATCCTTAAATACAACAGTGCTATCAAAGCAATTTTCTGATGCTACATCCATAAACGGAGCAGCATCCGAAACAATGCTCATTAATACATCGTCAGCAACTTTAGGAGGCGGTCCTCCTCCAGTTCTTAACGCTTTATACCGTAAGGACGTATTTAGTTTGCGTTTTCTAAAAGTTCAAAATGATTTTAAAAAAACCAAAACCAAAACGTTTATAAAATTATTAAAAATACTAACGTTTGCTTTATATTCTTCCAAAGCGTTTTTAGCTGGATACTGGTTCTCGCATTATTAATTTCTGGTTGTCCATTATATTCAATTGTTAATTTTTCCCATTCTTGCTGCTTCATTTGAACGGTCGCAGCGTCGGTTTTTTTATTTTCTAGAATTGAATGTTCTTTTACTAGCATTGCAAGTAAAATTTTTTCTTTCTCTGTATAATGAGCCATGCTTAAAAATAAAAATGTGCGTTATCATTAGTAAAAATAAAACATATTTTACTTACTTCTTTTCAAAATATATTATCTTTAACTTCTAAAATAAACAAGTATCTAAACTAACATTCACAAAACAATAACACCGTAAAACGATCAACAGTAATAGTAATATGTTATATTGTTTAGCTACCACACAAATGTTGGTGACTTTTAAATGTCATTAAAAAATTACTAGATTAAGAATTATTTTAAGTATTCAACGATCTTTGTCAAATTCACGTCTATTTAATGCGGTTCGATTCGTTGCTCAATCTTGGATTATTCAATCCCGGATTAATGCGAGAATTCATTCTCGACTATTAATACACGGGCATAAGTGATAAAAACAGTAAGGGCTTTTTACCGGCCGAAGACAATGTTTGGGGTTTGAGCAAAACGAAGTCTCCAATATTGCTTATGCTATTTTGTGCATGACAGAAACATTTTTTCCTTAATTTTATTACATTATCTTAGTAAACGTCAAAATGCCGTTTTTATTTATTTTTGTAGATTTTTTTTTGTTTAAACTAGTTTTGGCTTTCTAAGCGTTGCACGTTACTTGTCATATACATACCATTTTAAGCCGGTGAATAAATTAGTTACCGACAAGAAAATGATTTATTAGTGCAAACATCTTTTCTAAGAATGGGGCGGCGACAGTGCTGGACTAGGCGCGTCCGCTTGTGATTAAGTGCGCATGCGATCAAACCGATATGGTATGAGGTATATATAGGAGTTCAGTTAAGAGGGCCGTTTATATAGTGTGTTTCTGTTATAAATATACAGTGGCGCTGCTATCGCTTTAATATAATTTTTAATACGCTAACAAAAATCAAAACACTAGATGGCTATAAGCAAGCAGATAACTTTTTGCTACTTTTATTACACACCTTTGTGCTAGTATTCGGTAGATGGCATCACCTCAGGTTACTAACACTTGACTAATACTATCAATCTAGTAATATGATATATGCTGTTTATCAAAACTATAAAACACAATAATAAATTTTTCTTGGGTTTATTTTATGTTATACAAAATGAATGGATTCTTTGTAAATTTGAGTAAATCGCTAGTAATATAACACGTGTTGTAACCGTAGTATTGATAAGAACAAGTAAAACAGTTCCAAACAAATTTGTCCCTGAAATCGTAAAAAGCTTGAATTGGAAGTGGTAAAAATGCATCGATCCTTTTTACATAGAAAAATTAAAAAGAAAAGAGAGAAAGATACTCAAGAACTTAATTGATAAATTATCAAGTTTTACCATAAAAATTTAGTTGTGCAATATTTGTGTAAAAAAATAAGTGTACATATCCTAGAGGATATAAACCCAACAACTGATCAAAACAGTCCACTATTTGTGAAAAAAATATCTGCTTGAAATTCTAAGAATTGCCATTTTCAGGCTAGAATATGAACGTGTCTAATGTTAGATAAAAATATGAAACTCACAGGATCTTTAGTTTTTGCTTTAAAGTTCAAATGTTTACATTTGCAGTGCTGCTATTTTCACTCTTAGTGTGTGTACAGGTTATTTTAAACCAAAAATTTAGGTATTTTTTTTTTATAATAATATTATTCGCAGTTGGTTACTTTTTTTGTGTAAAAATTTATAAAACACTACGTTAGTTATATGCTTATGCAATTTAGTTTAGTTTTATCGATTTTATTTCTATCTTACGGTATAGCAAGTAAAGTTAAATGTTTTTTAAATGTGAAATTATGTTTTTACTTTTATTGAAATTATGACTATTATGAGTATTTAAGCGAGTTTGTTAGGTAAATAATATGATGGAAAAATATTCATATTGATGTTTTTTACATAAAATATTGTTTTTTATTAGAAGACATGACCTATTGGCTTTACAATATTAATATATGATGATCTGCAGTTTGTTCTCAGCTTTCTTATCTCATGGCCTTGTTAACTGCGTACCGACTGAATCATCACATGGGTTTTGCCGTGAGAAGTAGCAAACAAATGACACTGTCTCTATTCCATAATAATATTTAATGATTTTTTTAATTTTTTTTTGACTGGCTGCTCTGGCACTGAAACAATGCATTTTTTTAAAGTTTGAATAAGTTGGTTTAATGTAATTTAAAAAAAAATTTTGAAATGCGAAAACGATACTGTATGTGTGTTAGATAATCATTAATCACAAGTTTTTGTTTCAAGTGATCCGTTTAACTTAAAAACATAAATGTGAATATTTTTTATTACAAAATCAGGAGAAGTTTTAAATTCTTTTATGCTTATTGCTTTATAACAATATCTTACTTAGACACAATTTTACGATTTTTTTTAAACAATTACCTGCATACCTAAAAAAACATTTCAGTAAAGTAAATATTTCGGGTAAAATTCGTTACGGCAGTTATTTTATAAGTGATCTATCCTCGCGATCAGTATTTTGTATATGATCGATTGATCGACAACTGATCATGTATTTAAAGAAGTATTGTATAAATAAATCATAAAATAAAAATTACTAAAGATGTATTTTTTATCAACATCACACTTATAGTATTAAGAAATTTGATTCTTTTATCAGCAAAATATCAAGTTTCTGTAAATCGTGGTGCATCCCACGCCAAACATCTGTTTGACTATTATACGGTATCATGTGACATTCAACGTCACGAAATACATACTACAAGAATGAATATATTTTAGTCAAGATTTATTATTAACAGTAGAAAACTGTAACGCAAACTTGCCCTCTAGTAGACAGTAATTGTACGAACTGTACGCTATTCAGAAAAACACTATCACCATCTAGTCACATAAAGCTCAACTATATATTGTTACCATAAAATAGCAAAAACTCATTAAACCAAATTTTAGGTTAGAAAATGTTAAATTTCACATTCCTGAAGTTATTTTAAAGAGATGTAAAGTAAAATTTTAGATTTAACATTGGCTTAATGCGCCGTTGGTCTTAGAATGTTTACATTTTAAAATAAAGGCTAAAAAAATTTAAAAATTGATTAGGTTTAATATTAAATAAAACCTAGAAAGAGAACAATACAGGAAATTTTAAACATTCCTTGACCTAGACTATAGTTTTTTCTATTAATATCCATATAAAAAGTTGCCGTATAAAAACTGAATTAGCTGTATTTGAGAAATAGCGGTATGTCTACAATTTACTAGGTCCGCCATCTGTCGACAATTTTAAAAAATCGGCGGGCTTAAGATCAAGATAATATAAACGATTTAACTCAAATAAAAAAACGATGTTAAATAAGGTTGACAGATTTATTGTGTATGTTAGTTGTAGTTATTATTAATAAATTCCAATCCTACACTTGTGTGTGTATTCAACTTTTACTGCACCATACTACTACTATTAAATGATTGCTAGCGGTAAATAATCTTCTTTGTTTATCACATTTTGCTGCCGATCATATGTTCTACGACTGAGTATACGTTTATTATCACAATTAGTGTAATAATTAAGAGTGCGTTTTAAGTATAGTGGGTTGCCTAAAATATAGCATTTTTATGCAGTCACCGTTTTATAGCTTTTTCAAAATTGAAAACGAATATTTATGTTTTTATTAATGAAAACTCTAAACAACATGTTAGGTCATCGCGTAAGCTAATTTATTTCTTAAAATAAGGTAAGACTTAAAAGTTATTGATACTCAAAGTTAGTCAAGAAATGACAGTGTTATAATGTGGTTTTATAATATTTATAAAACGATCATCGTAATTATAATAGCTCAGTACGATGAAGTAATATATCAAATAATAGTACATACTTTTAATTTTCGAAAATGTTGTCTATTTTTCGAAAAAGCTATAAAACGGATTTAACTCCATTTACCTAATGTAAAACGCATCTAAATTACAGGAAATGATAATTTTTTAGTTCATCACTTATCCAATAGGTGGTCGACCTTTAACATATGGGCATTACGTCATTACTACTTATTATCTTTATTGTGTTACGAAACACAATATGCTTGCAAGCTTGCAACAACAAAACAAAGATAATTAATTCACACAAGATTTAAACGAAACATTATCACGCTAACGCAACGGTTTGAAAAAAAGACCTATTTCGTCTTTTCGTTTTTACATAGTTATCTTCTTTGCCGTGTAATAATAATAAGTAAATTGTGCGTTTTTTCGAGTGAGGAAATTTTTGAATTGCTTACAATGAAATCAGTATTTCCCTGAAAATAATACTAACCACGCTTTGCATTTTTTTAATTGAATTAGGAGTAAAATTTCTAAAATTCAGCGAGAAGCAAAATTTGTTAATCTTACTTCTTTAATATTTATTTTAATGTCTTTCACACTCCAGTGCTAATGTTGAAAAATTTTTTTCTCAAATAAATTTAAAAAAAATAGGAACTGCCTAGAATAATTTCTTCTAATAAAGCTTTGGTGGTTCCAAAAGTGGCAATTGTTACAATGTTAAAATTATCCTAGATTTATTAAAGAAAATTACAATTCAAATGTACAATTTGGACGATCAAGGAGGTGTCAAGATATAAAATAATTGTAATAAATTGTAATAAAAGTTAGGTTTTTTTAAAAATGTATTTAGTTTCAGTAACAGCCAAAAAAAAATTTCAGCTGCATTGCAGTCGGAATTTGACTATAAATAACCAAAAAAAGCATAAAATTTAAATTTTATAGGCTCCAATTTCTAATGTCTCATGATTTTTTTGTGGTGACTTAAAGAATTTTTACAATCGATTTTTCATTATACATTCATTTTTTCTAATCGATTAATAAATTTAAAGAAATCGACCAAGAATCGTGAACACTGTACAAATATGTAGCATAATATTAAAGAACATAAATTAATTATAAAAGAATTCGTTAGTACACATATAAATATTCTTTTTTGTACTTCCGTCCGTTTTGATGTATTTTGCAGGCATCATAATCGTCCGGAAATTTTACTTTTCCTGCCTAGGCCGGTAAGGTGTAGTAGAATTTTATAACTAGATCGAAGTTGGCAGTAACAATCTTTAATTAATTAAACGTCATCTGTAAGATTTATTAACATACACCATAATCTATGTTATCATTTGGAATAACACTAACAAAATTTTTTTAAACACATATAACAAATTTGCTTATATCTTACCATAGTTACCATTGCTAAAAACAACAATAGTTTTATTTCCTTTCAGTCGGTCTGCAAACGAAGTCTTTGTGCGGCAAAAAGTCTCATTGTGACATTTGTTATTCAATATACTATTTTCGCTTTCATAATCCGTTTTGACAGTTTTTGCGCAGTTGTCAACATAAACGTTAAACTGTTTTTGTGAGATTTTGGGAATTTGGGGGCTTCGCAGTTCCTGTTCAAGCAATAAAATATTATATTCAATTCGTTCTTGTGTAAGTTGGCCTTTTTTTCCTCGTGGACTTTTAAAATCCCCGTTTCACTCGGGTTTAAAAATGCCTACTCGTGAAAAAAAAAACGTTCAATTTACACAGGAACACGTTAAATAAATAACCATTTCCATTTCTCATTCAAACTTTGTAGATTCATTTTGACTAAATGATTATTTCTAAGTTTAGTATATATAAGTTTCAGAAAAAATCAATTTAAAAAAAATCGATTATTGTGCCATCAATTTTTCTCTAGATTGATTTTTGACGCATCGATTATAAACGAATCGCAAAACCGATCTTTTTCAAGAAAAACTACAATATTATTAGTTATCAATAAAATTTGGTTTTTTCATTTGAAGTTAGAAGAAATTAGAGAGTAAATGTAGTACAGTAGCCTCCCGATATCCGGATCCCGACTAGCCGAAACGTCGGATTATCCAAAACAAACTGAACTTTTGAACCCGCCGAAACCGAAGCGAAACAAATTTAGACGAAACATCTGGTCGGTCATTTCGTTGAAAACGTCGGGAAACCCAATAGTATTTAATAAAAATTTGACTGCTTATGAGGGTAAATTATACTTCCAGTCTACAAACATGAGTCATCTCTTTTCATAAAATGTTCTTTTCGGACTTTAGACAAAAGGTCTTTGTAAATGGTTTATTATTGTTGCTTTTCTCAACATTTAGAACAAAACATTCAGTTCTAAATACGCCACTGTCAACATGAGTAACATTACTGTGCAAGAAAAATTAACTGCAATTAAACGGTTTCATAAAAGAAAATCCTTGAAAAGTGTTGCCAAGGATTATTAGCTTCTGATGATACATTTATAGCAAGCGACGGCTGGTTATCGAGATAGAAAAACCGCCACGACGTACGTTAACTAAATATTTGCGGTAAAAAATTGTGTACTAATCAAACCGAAGTTGAAAATTGTAAACAAAAGTTTAAGCAACTCATAGAAGTACAGGAATATACGCCAGATCAAATTTATAATAGTAACAAAACTGGTCTCTATTACAAAATGTTACCAAAGAAAACTTTAGCTGGAAGAAATGAACGCGTTGCGGCTGGCTACAAAAAAAAATAAGAAGCGGGTAACAATTCTTTCCTGTTTAATGTGCATTAGCAAATCCGCAAAACCAAGAGCAAAAGAGTAGACATTGGTAAAAGACTCATGGATTGTTTAAAAATAATAAATATAAAGAGGTAATTTATTTGCATGGAATAAAGTGAAAAGTACAACGTTACAAAAACTTTAGGCAAAGATAATACACCAAGAAGAACTTCCTGTAGACAATGATGATGAAGAAAAAGCTCCGCTTCATGAAACGATGAGAAATTTAGATGGTTGGGAAGATATTGGCCCAGAAAAAATTAAAGAGTGGATAACATTTGACAAAAAAGAACAAGAAGAACTAACTGACGTTGACTTTATTGAGCTTGTTAATGAAAGGGATCGTGAAAATACTAGTGATAATAAATCAGAAGGTAATGAAGAAAGAGAGAAGAAAATTTTGCACTTTTAAGCTTTTGATGCATTAAACTGATTATATGTAGAGCAACAGCTTAATACAACACCAAGTGACATCTTTACTTTTAGCAAGGTGAAAACACATTGCTTCAAAAAAAAACGCTTGGATGCTAAATTTAAACAGATTTTTTTTTCACACCACCAAAATAATATACCAATGTACGTATATTGTAGTAATTTTTTTTAAATAGAAACTACTATGTATTTTATTTCAAATATATTTTTTTTGTTCTTTGAATAGATACATATTTATGTACCTACATAAATATTTTACGTTTTTACCTATTTTAGAAAAACTCCATATTAACCAAAATTTCAGTTATCCGAAAAGGCTTCGGTCCCGACTTTCGGATAATCGGGAAACTACTGTAGTTCTGTTTATTAGTTGAAATTCGTAATAAAGAATTTTTAAATAACACAATGAGAAATAATATGGAATAAACCTCCACTATATGCTTGTAATTTTATTTATTTTATTTTCATACATAATTACAGCTCAACCAAAATTTCGTGTCAGGGCGGAGTTAATGCGCACTGGCAAAGTTAAGAATGCAAGAGAAGGGGTTATTGTAGTCAAGCTATTGTGGCGTACACTTGAAATTCTACGCCTGTTTATCTGCGTTGGTAGTTCTTGTTTTGCGTTATTTGTTTTGATTTTCGAAATGATATAATAGTTCTTTTCAGAACTCCATAGATTGGATTGAGTTCATCTTAGGTAGATAATGATAAAATTGTGTACGTATTTATTTAAGTTTTTTCTGCAGAAATGGATTTTAAAAGTAAATTGGACGGACGTGCTATAACAGCCAAAACCGGGAAATAATTAATAACGTGTTGGCGTTTATGACAGAGGAAGCTACGGCAGGAGAAGTAAGAATTCCTCTTCATTGTATTAAAGAACGTGTTGCAGCAGCCACAGGGATTTCTGAAAGGTCTGTTTACAGAATTGCATCCGAAACGAAAAAAATCGATGCAGGTACAAATAATAATTCCTTATAAATATAGATTAATACAAACATTTTTTACATTTTCAGGTGAAAGTTCCAAATTCTCGTCTCCCAGAAAAACCATTATTAAAATAAAAAAGCAAACAAGAAATTGCTGATTTCGACAAGGGCATATTAAAACGAGTAATTCATAACTTCCAGATGACGGATGGTACAGTACCGTCGCTTAAAACTATTTTATTAAAATTTAAAGATGCTGTTGAATTCGAAGGCGGTTGGGAAACTTTACGTAAGATTATTCACGACATTGGATTTCGATGGAGAAAAACCAAATCTAATCGTCAAATATTAATGGAAAAAACCGACATCCAAAGATGAAGGGTAAACTCTTTAAGGTCGATAAAAAACTACCGAGAAGAAGGCCGTCCCATTATATTTATGGACGAAACATACATATATTCACGCCTCGCACACAACTTCGCAAAGTTGGAGCGATGATACAACTATGGGTTTGAAGCAACCGGTGGCAAAAGGACGACGATTAATTATTGTACATGCTGGTGGAGAAAATGGATTTATCAAAGGAGCATCATTAATTTTTAAGTCTGGGTTAAAAACTGGCGACTACCACAATGAGATGAATTTTCATAATTACTGTAAGTGGTTTGAGGGTAAATTACTACCAAATCTACCAGCACAATGCACCTTATCACAATGTCCAAGTTGACAGGGCACCATCGTCAAATTCCAGAAAGGAAACGATGAAACAATGGCTGGAAACGAGAAATATTCTTACCAACACGAAAATGTTAAAATCAGATTTGTACCAATTAATTAAAGACAATAAGCCAAAATACGTACGCTATGCAATTGATAAAATTGCATTAAAACAAGGTCACAACATTTTAAGATTTCCTCCTTGTCATCCGGATCTTAATCCAATAGAACTTGTGTGGGCATCACTTAAACAATTCGTTGCTCAAAAAAATGTAAACTTTAATTTAACAAACGTTGTAAATTTATTTGAAGAATTCTTTAATAGTTTTTCACAAGAAGAATGGCAACGACGTTGTGCTCATTCTAAAAAGTGTGAAGAAGATTTTTTAAGTAGAGAAGCAGTAATCGAAGCGGTCACTGAGCAATTAATTGTGAGTGTAACAAATACAGATTCGGGTGACGATTGGGAAGATGAATCTGAAAGTGAATTATCAGGAATTGAAGAACTATGATAAAATTATTTACATTTTTATGTTTGTGTTTTTAATATTGTTAATCTACTAAATTTGTAGTTTACTTAATAAAGATAAGTTAAACGAATTATCTTATTTATTCTATGCACGTGTACATTGCATTTCGTGCGTAAAATGCATCTTTGTTTATCCGAATGCGTTCTTCCTCTGCGCAGTTAAGTACCGCCCTGACACGAAATCTTGGTTGAGCTGGATATCATTCGTGTTCATTCAAATTACAACTATTGCTGTTGAAATTCGAATCAGCAATTTGACTGCTATATTTAAATTTGCTTACATTGGCACATTCAAAGATAAAAATAAAACCTTGAATGAAATTTGATGAAATTGAACCAACAAGTTTTAGTGTAGAGTTGGGTGTAGTCACTATACGTCTTATTACTCGTATTAACTCATTTTGTAATATATTTAAAACAATTGGTTCTTAAAACGAAATTTAATGTATGCATTAATTTTCTAATTCCTTTATTATTTCTTGGAAGCAACTACTGAGAAGATTCTAATAACAACTTCTACCCATCTCTAATTTTCTTTATGCGTCATACGAACAGTTTTCTACTTTATAACTTAGCTGACATCTGTTTTAAATATTTTATATTATTACTTCTATTAACGCTCACTACGTATTTGGAATGTCGCAAATTATTCAAGCTCTAGTCTTGATTTGCTGCGCGCCATTCTTTTACAATTTATATCAATTTTATATGTTAAAGTTCAACGTTAAAATCATTAACTTTTCTATTCTATTTACTTAATAGTACAGTCTGTTGCCTAACTCAATAGTTTAGTATACTATTGAAACGTTCGAGAAATTATTGTCTAGTTCGAGAGCGTTCACGAAGTTTATATCTAATTCCAGAACGTTTGCCAAAGGATGTAGAAAACTTTCAAAACATAACAGAAATAAATAAAAACAAATCAAAGAGAGCATAGGTCAGTTATTGGAAGTTGACAGTGTTAAGAAGATGTATAAATAAATAAGTGATTAACGCGTGGTTAATAAATATAACGAATTATAAACGTACGTGCCTTTAATGTAAACAAGTGACAGTTTTAAGATAAACTGAAGTTATCCGCGAACATTATTTTTCAAGAGATTGTGATACGTAAATTAGTGTGTTTTTCTTAAATATCGTTAGATTTAATTAGTTTGTGTAGTTATAAACGTGTAAATGTTTTGTGTACAAATAAATTAGTTTTAAAATTTGTTACATTGGTGTGCGGTATTGAAACCTGTTGAAATCGTGTAAATAAATAAAACTGTTTAGTTCGCGATTCGCGTGTTTTTTTATAGGGAGTAACTCTAGCTGTTCCAGTTCGTTAAAATAGTGTATTTAAACTTTTTATATGTGTTATGAATAACTTATGCCGGTAACTCATTATTAAACTAAAACTGGATGCGAAAATATTTAGAATTTTCAAATCAATAAATAAAAGAATGCAGGATAATTCTTAGAAAATGGAAAAAAAACTGTCCAAAAATTGTTAGAAAAGGGAAGAAAATTCCAGAAAAATGGAAAAACAGTTGTAATGTTCGAGGTGGTCCAAGTGATAATAAATATACTGGTAACTGGAATATACTTATTTATAACTCAATAAACGAATACATATAATAGATGGTTCAATGCCATTTTTAACACTTTTTCGAATGCAATCACGAATAGAATGTGTTGCCTTGCGCATGCTTGCGTTTGGCCACGTTCAATACATCACATCCCCTTCGTTAAGTACAGGTTTACTTAAATACTAAATTTTTAACATTACAAATCAAGTCTATCTGGTGCTTTGATCATCCTACGAGGTCTGTCAATTGCAATCGATCTTGGTTTGTAACTTTCAAGTTCTTCATTAGCACAAACAGTTTCGTCAATTACTGTTTCGTTTTCACTTAACTTAACCGTTTAGCTTTCTTCCAAAACTGTTCCATTATTTTCCTTAAAATCTACTACATTTTCATCAAAATTGGTTACATCATTTTTCTTATAATCTAATACATTCTCATCAAAACTGGTTAAATAACTCTTTTTATAATTTAATACATTTTCATCAGTGTTTAAAACATCAGTATTTTTGCTTATATAACTTAATAATTGATCTTTATGCCTTTTCCACTGTACCTCAAGTTCAGGGATATAACACTTGTATACATTTTTTCCTAAGATTTCTATAATTTCACCCTTAATCCAACCCGGTATATGTGCATTTTTATAGTTCCTAGCATACACTATCTCGCCCTCTCTAAATTCGATTTTTCTATTTCCTTTAAAATATCTATTTTGATTTTCAACCGCTTTGTCTACCTGTTTTGGTAATAATAAGTCAAATCGGTTGTTCAATTCTCTACTAAACATTAACTTAACTGGAGTATCTCCAGTAGTCATATGGATCGATGTTCGATAATTAAATAAATATCTACTGATTAATGTTTGCAAAGAAACTCTATGGATCCTTTTATCAAGTAATGCTTGTTTTATCATTTTGAATGATTTAACTACAAAGATGTAAATGATGTTCCGTTATCGCTAACCAAAGTTTTAGGTAATCCAAAACGTGCGAAGATTTTTCGTAATTCTTCGACCGTGTTTTTTGTGTCTGTAGACGGTACTTCTACTACTTCAGGCCATTTACTATATGAATCTATCAAAACTAAGTAATGTTTACCCCTAAATGGTCCTAAATAATCTCTATCAAATACCTTATTTGTTTGATCCCATTTTTGTAAATTACTTTTTTCTGGATTTGCACGATTTTCAATACAAGCTGTACATGTTTTTCCCATATTTTCGATGTCCTTATCTATTAATGGCGACCAAAAATAGGATCTAGCTTTACTTTTCATTTTAGCTATGCCTAAATGAGAACTGTGCAATTCGTTTAACAAATGATTTCTTAATTTAATTGGTACTACCACTCTATAACCCCACATTAAAATTCCTTGCTCTAATGTCAATTCGCTACGTCTCTAACTAAACTAATAATTGAGCTGATTTCTGGATCTGTACGAGACTCGATACGTAATTTTTTGCGTTTATCGGTATAGAATTTTCTACAAAATTTAAGTAAGTGTAATCGTCAAAAAATTCGTCGTTTTGGTTTGGATTTGGTAATCGCAAAAGCGCATCCGCTGCTTCGTTGTTTTTACCTTTAATGTGTTTAATTGTATAATTATAACTAGATAAATTAGTGGAATACCACCTTTATCTCCGAATAATACTAATAATGGCTTATGGTCTGTTAATAACTCGAACAAATATTGAGAAAATTTTTTTACCCCGTAATAAATAGCTAAAGCCTCTTTGTCAACCATCGAATAGTTTTCCTCTGCTTTATTTAAAACTGTTGACACAAACCCTATTGGTCTTTCTATATTTCCCGGAAACACATGACTTAACACTGCACCTATGCCTATTTGAGATGCGTCGCATGTCAATCTAATTGGTACGTTATTCTCAAAATGAACTAAAATGTCGTCAGAAGCTATTGCTTCTTTAGCTTTAATAAAAGATTTCTCACATTCATCTGTCCACCTAAAAACTACTTTACTTTTTAACAGATTATATAAAGGTTTTAACAAGGCTGCTAAATTTTTAATGAATTTCCCATAATAATTCACCATTCCTACAAAACTTTTAACTTCGGTGACATTACTAGGCCTTTTTACTTCTAAAATAGCTTTAATTTTATCGTTATCTTTCTTTAAACCCTCTTTGCTAATAATGTATCCCAAATACTTTATTTCTTTTTGAAAAAAATGACATTTGTTTTCTTTTAACTTTAACCCTGCGTCTTTTAATAGTTTGAAAACATGCTTTAAATTTTCAATGTGTTCTTTTAAATCGCGTCCAGTGACTAAAATGTCATCCAAGAAACAAACTGTGCCCTTTGCCCCTTGTAAAATTTTTTCTATTGTTCTTTGAAATATTGTACACGCTGGTTTAGTTCCAAACGGTAATCTTTTAACTGCATAAATTCCACGATGAGTACTCCACGCTAACATTTTTCCAGTTTCCTCATTCACTTTTAATTGATTATATGCCTGACTTAAGTCTAATTTCGAAAAACATTTTCCCCCTTGAAGCATAGTGAACAATTCCTCTACCCTTAGAATAGGATGATTAAAATCTTTTAAAAATTTATTAACTGTTACTTTATAGTTGGCACATAACCTAACACTACCATCCTTTTTAATTACCGGTACTAATGGTGTTCCCCAGTCACTTGTATCTATTTTTGTTATAATACTTAACTTTTCCAACCTATCTAATTCTAATTCAACTGCTTCTTTAAATGCAAAAGGTATTGGCCTTGGCTTGCAAAATATTGGTTTTGAATTTTCATTTACTTCCAATTAAATTTCCTCATATTTATAACATCCTAATGTGTTATCAAACAGTTCCTCAAATTCTTTAAATAAATTTGAAATTACCTTTTTTTTCATCTACAATTTTATGAACGTTTTCATTGCAAACTTTTAAAATTTTTAACTTAGTAATCCAATCTCTACCTATTAAGGCAGGTCCTTTTAGATTAACTACTACAAGTTTCAAATTTTCTTTTTGACCTTCATATTCAACTGTTACTGTAAATTGACCTATTGGAAAGATTTCTGCTTGATCGTAACATTTTAAAATAGTCTTACAATTCTCTAATCTATGATTTGAAAATAGTTTGTCATACAAACTTTTTGAAATAATCGATATTCCTGAACCCGTGTCAATTTCCATGTCATTAACCTTCATACTAATTACATTTGGTTCAAACAGTTTAAACTAATCGATAATATTATAAAAATTTTCAGATTCATCGCCCTCAGTAACATTTACTTTAACAGGTTTTTTGTTTTTAAATTTACAAACTTTTGAAATATGTCCTGTTTTTTTGCAAATGTTGCACTTGAATAGCTTAAACTTACAAATACTAAATTTATGATTACCTTCACCGCACCGAAAACACACAGATACATTTTCTAAATTTCTTTCAGGGATTTGATTCTTTTCTTCTTTAGGAACCTTTTCCACCTGCTTTTTAAAATTTGTAATCTTAAAAATTTTCTCTTCCTTGCTTGGTAGTGAACTTTCTTTCTTCAATGATGTCAATCAAATCTTTTAATGGCTTATTGTGATCTTCTTCACATAGACGTTCCAATATTGGACCCTTACGCATTCTAGTAATAAATTTATCTGATAAAATAGACTCCAATTGTTTTCCAAATTTGCAATCCATTGCTGCTCGCTTGATTTTTATATACCATTCGTTGATCGTTTCTTGCTGTTCTTGTCGACAACTATAAAAATCTATTCTTCTCTTAAAAGTTGAAATTGCTGGTGTGAATTGTTTACTTAAAATGGAACATAACTCCTCGAAAGTCTTTTCTCTAGGGAGAATAGGATCGCAAACATCCTTTAAAATTTTATACGCAGTTTGTCCAATCAAAGTAATTAACACAGATACTTTTCTATCTTCCGGCACCAAATTTGCCTTAAAATATTCCTCCAGTCTTTCTGCATAAATATTCCAGTCGCTGCCAATTTGATATTCTTCTAGTTTTCCAATTGTACCACAAAAAGTCGTAGTGCTTGTGGTCGCCATTATGAATAATGAACAATGTGTGCGTGCTTGAAAAATATCCTACGGACCTCAATTCCTTTTACACTCGTCGCCAATTGTAATGTTCGAGGTGGTCCAAGTGATAATAAAAATACTGGTAACTGGAATATACTTATTTATAACTCAATAAACGAATACATATAATAGATGGTTCAATGCCATTTTTAACACTTTTTCGAATGCAATCACGAATAGAATGTGTTGCCTTGCGCATGCTTGCGTTTGGCCACGTTCAATACATCACAACAGTTTTACGAAAATTCTCAGAAAATGGAAGGAAAACTATCCAAACGTTCTCAGAAGATGGAAGAAAATTCTAGAAAAATGAAAGAAAAACTGTCCGAACATTCTCAGAAAATGGTGGAAAATTCTAGAAATCTAAACGAAGAAATATGAACGAGCACAGAAAATTAAATTAATATTGTTTACGAGGAAATCCAAGCAGATATGTTAAATTTAAAAAACGAAATTTGCGAATAAGAAAATAGAAGCAATAGAGGACAAATTAGATGGCCGAATAAAACTGTTATAATAAAGAATAAATTGAATGAATTGTCACTGCCAAGGAAGCGTCACAAGCGAAGACCAAATAATAGACCATCGGGGATAAACCACTCATAAGTTTAAAGTTGTACCTCCAAGAAGGGGGCAGTGAAACGTTCGAGAAATTATTGTCAAATTTGAAAGCGTTCACGAAGTTTTTATCTATTTCCAGAACGTCCACCGAAGGATGTAAACAACTCTCGAAAGATAAAAGAAATATATAAAAACAATTCAACGGGAGCATAGGTCAGTTATGTGAAGTCAACAGTGTGAAAAAGATTTTTAAATAAATAAGTGGTTAACGCGTGGTTAAGATATATTATTATAAACGTACGAGACTTTAATGTAAGCAAGTATCAGTTTTAAGATAAACATAAGTTTATAAGTGTTCGCGGATACATTATCTTTCGAATTATTGTACTATATAAATTAGTGTATGTGTTTTTCGTAAATATCGTTAGATTTAATTAGTTCGTGCAGTTATAAACGTGTAAATATTTTGGGTATAAATAAATTCGTTTTAAAATTTGTTGCACTATGTACATTTGGATTTGTTGATTTTTCATTACTGTGCTATTGCACGTACCAATATGTTACTTTATGTTTTTTTACAGACGTTGATTATAAAATAAATCTACTTTTTGTTAGTTTATATGTGTTTTGCTTGTATTCTTTCAGTAGTATTGATGACTAAACGTGCATCTGTAGTTATTTTCGTTTTGACGTTTTTTTAATTTGTAGTAATTGCTCTTTCCACGCCACACTTTGATACCAAAGCTGCCGTTACTGTAGTAAACTGTTCATTTTAAACACTTTTAAATAATTTGAATCATTAACATACATTTGAAAATTACAATCAACATATATAATTGTTATTTTTATAAAAATTGATTGTTTATTTTTAGATATGAAAATGTTCGGTGAGAATGTTACCATTGTATATAAATGTTATAGTAAGCCAATGTAATAGAATCTTTTACTCCCAATAGTTGATTACCGTAGTCGCCGATAGATACCGCTTATATGAACCTCCTTTAAAATTAATTATAGACACAAACCTAAATATGAATTAATGTAAGATCTACGTTCCTAATTTTTTTGTTTACATGTTCATTGCATAGCCTCAATAATTTAAATATTTAATAATTTCTTGTAAGGTAGTACTATGTACTTATTTATTACGATTTACTACCTATTTTTGGAAAAATTCTTCATATGTATTGGGCTTAACCCGCAACGGCTACGGTGAAAGATTCCAAACACATAGACTACGCGTCGGTATCAGATACCGGTAAAAAAGTATCTTCTACAAGCACTGATAACAATTAAAATCCTGTTTTCATAAGATTTTATTGCCAAAGTTTAAAAATAATGTTTTTCTCCCGTTTACATTAAAAAAGCTTGTGCTCACTTCACTAGTATTTAAAAAAATTAAAAACCAAAAACTTAAAAATATTTTTGTACAAGATTTCTACACTAACTTCTAAGATCGCATTTTTTAAAGAAATGTACACAATCTTTGTTTTTATTTATCTCCAGCACTCACACAATTGCCACATATTTTTTTTAGAGTTCCAAACAAATTATCTTTTCGCAGTTACGACACATGTAAAATGTTTTTCTTTTCAGGGGTCGGAAACATCCTTAACAAGTATTCTTTTTTTGTAACTTTCTACCTGCTTCTTTTTGTTGTTCAGAGTGATCATCCATCCCTAACATTTCCCCAATGCGTGTTCTAAGTGTTTTTGGTATTCTGGGGTTGGCAAATCTTTGTTGTAAATGTGGCTTAGTTAGACTTTTAATTGTGCTAACATTTAAAATAAAATAAAATACCGCCATCGACCAACGTCTGGTTCGCCTGCTTGGAGAGTAGTTATCACATTTTCTATCTAAACTATTGACTCCCTCTTTTGTTAAAATATAGTCGATTATAATCTCAGGTTTTCATGTTTGTGAATCGTCCTCCATAACGTGATGCATTGACGATATCAATACAACTGCTTTATTTGGCTTAGGAACGTAAAACACTAAAGTTACGTTTTCATTCCCGTGGGTTTAGCTACCTATCGGGTGCGTCCAAATTTCCGCGTCCTATTGACGCGCGGTTAAACTTTGACGTATATGCAAACGCCATAAGATTCACCCTGTTATTTAACCGCAAAATTCTCTTAGCGCATATATTATCTCAAGAAGAAGAAAACGTCGCTCAGCTGTTAAAAAACCTAAACCTGAAAGATGCTGTATGCTTACTTAGCAACGCATGGCTAAAAGTTTTTCCTAATACTTTGGTGAAGTGCTGGAAAAAAATAATCAGATATAACCAAGACGAGCTATCAGAATTGATTACGGTTTATGATGTTGACACTCTCATTTCTCTTTCAAATGTAACTCCATTTTACTTACCTCACCATGCAATTTTAAAAAAATATTTGTTGACTAACTTAAGGATAGTTTTTGACGATAGTGCCAAATCTAGCACACAAATTGTGGGTCCCACACTGCAAGATGATTTAATTTCAATATTATTACGATTTCGTCAGCACAAAATTGTTTTAGTGGGTGATATTGAAAAAATGTATCGTCAAATACTAATTCATCCTCCTCAAAGAAAATTGCAAAGAATTCTTTTGCGAGATAATCCACATTCGATCATAGAAACCTATGAACTACAAACGATTACA
The DNA here is from genome assembly GCA_035610365.1 of Aquatica leii. Taxonomy (NCBI): domain Eukaryota; kingdom Metazoa; phylum Arthropoda; class Insecta; order Coleoptera; family Lampyridae; genus Aquatica; species Aquatica leii. The sequence goes on from CM069432.1 coordinate 110,724,575, forward strand.
TACGGAATTTCTAGTGCTAGCTAACTTGCAACAAATAACATCTTGCAGAACGCTATTCCTGTACACTTGCTAGTGGTGCTTTAGCTTTAAAATCAGATTTTTACATGAACGATCTTTTAACGGGAGGAGATACCATAGAAACAGTTGTAAAAATTAAGGAACAATTAATGACTATCTTAAATACCACAAGATTTAAAATAAGAAAATTTTTATCTAATAGTCTAGACGTTATAGTTACGGAAATTAACGATAATTCAAAATTTCAAACTATTTCTTTAGGCGAGCGCGAAAAAGCGAAAACTCTCGGTTTAATATAGTCTACGTCAGATTATCTATTATACAATGTTCCTGACAATTTTCATAACTACAGCAGTACAAAACGGGGAATTTTTATAATGGTTTCTCAGATTTTTGACTTATCAAGGTTATTAGCCCCATTTAGTATTGTAGGAAACATTTTAATTCAAAGACTATGGCAATTAAAATTGTCTTGGGATTAAAGCATTCCTAAAAATGTTAATTCTCAGTGGCAACTGTATAAAATAGACTTACCTATTTTAAGTAATTTGCGAATTCGAAGATGTGTAATTAATACTAATATCGACTATTTATAGTTGCACGACTTTTGTGAAAGTAGTTCTAAAGCATATAGTGCTTGTATCTACATTAGAACTACGGATCGTAGGGGTAATCATTATACTCAATTACTATGTTTCAAATCACGTGTTGCCCCTTTGCGCACTGCAACCACTTCTAGATTCGAGTTATGTTCTGCTCTATTATTAGCGCAATTAGTTAAAAAAGTTACCGATTCGATTACCGTGCATTTTCTAAATATATATTATCGGTCAGACTCCATTAAAGCAATAAACTGGATTAACTCCGCGCCAAACTACGCCAAACTATGCCAAATACTCTTCTTTAACGAGATTAATACGTATTGTTGCCTAGATTTTTCGTTTTAAAATAAATTGTACTAAACAATTGTCGTTTAGGTGCAACAGCGTTTTTACTAGCTTAGAACTTAATCATTCTTTACACACATTGATAAGATTGTGTCAAGGAGAATCGTTTTCTTGCGAAGTGAAATTATTAAAAAATGGTCAACTATTAACTTCTCCATCTAACATTGTGCTTCTAAATACATTTTTAGATGCTGAAGAACTCCGACTTTTCATATGACAAAAAATTTCCAATTTTGCTTCCTAAAAACATCATCTAACAAACTTGTTACTTCAACATTACCACGTCACGTTTTTGCATTGTGGTCCACAGCAGTTATTGGCGGTTATACGAAGCAGTTATTATCCAATTTCAAGTCAAATCCTTTCTAAGAACACGGTCCACAACTGCATTAAATGTTTTCATGCCAAACCCAGATCGTATGAGCCTCTAACGGGCGATTTGCCAAGAAAACGTTTGGATTCCAAAAACCCCGCATTTTCTCACGTAGTCGTAGATTACGCAAGCAAAGACAAAAAATTGCGCGGGGTTAAATTAATAAGATCGTGTATTTGCGTTTTTGTATGTATGGGTAACTAGAGTTGTTCATTTGGATCTAGTTACATCTTTAACGACTGATGCTTTTATTGCAGTACTAAGACGTTTTATTGGCCGTGGAAGAAAACCAATTTCCTTTTCTTCATATAATGGAAAAAAAATTGTTGGTGCTGCAAACAAATTAAAGGAACTTTACTCATTTTTAAAATCAAAGGAATTAAAAAATCTTTTTGCTAATTTTTCTACAGATCAAGGTATTCGGTGGAAATTTATGTTATCACAAAACCCACATCAAGGTAGTATGTGGAAAAGTGCCGTTAAATTTAAATTATGAGAAACTGTACTCTTTAAAGAGTACATGTACTCTTTTGAGATTAAAAATATTAAGTACTCTTACTGTTTTGTTTTATTCTCAAATGTACTCTTTTCTGAATAATGAATTAAAATTAATGATTGCGTTCAGTTATCAGTTCAGTGAGCCCGTCAAACAATAAGTCACCAAGAGAAATAAAGTTATGCAGGCTGCAGGACTGAAAGAGATGACCAGATGACTTTCAATCTAACATTCTCTCAAGTAGTTGAACGCAATCAAACTTACTCTAAATATTTACTCCCACCAGTCCCACTCCCACCCCCAGTCATCAATAGGAAATTCAAAAGATTATCACTTTCGACTTATTACCAGTGATAATTTAGCACTTACTTACGTACTTACTAGTTTTTTATTTGTAACATCTTGGTACGAAAAGTCGTAAACCTGTTATGTGTGTGTATGACGTATGTGGTATGTGTGTTTAATATTTTTAATAGCCTGATACCTGATTTTTTTGATATTATAGGTAAGTTGGTAAGTCTATATGGCTTGATTTTTATTACCTTGTTTATTAATATTTACAGAAAGAGAATAGTTTTTAATTAGAAATGTCTCGTCGCAAATGCAAATTTTCCCACGAATTGGGAGAAAAATATCCTATGTTTAAAATTTAAATTTAAAATAACCAAATCGTGTAATTCAGTAGTTTCTGTAGCAAATAAAAGAAAAGCCGATTTAAACCAATAACTTTCATTCCAAAAACATAAATCTAAAACGCATACTGCTGGCATAATGAAGCTACTCACCATTTTCATACGGTAAAGCATCAAAGTTACAAATTATGTAATTGCGCAACAAAACTATACAAACGTATGTTTTTTTGATTTTGAAATTGCGTCTGAAATTTCTTCTGCTCGTACTAAAACCGAAGCTATTGTGAACAACGTCTTGGCACCACATTCTTTCCAGGTGGCTTTGGAGGTAATAAGAGAAGTTCCATTTATTGGAATACGTACTGACGAATCGAATCAGGACGCAATAAAGCTATTTCCAGTTGTAATCCAATTTTTTGATAAAAAAGTAGGCCTAACTCATAAATTAATAGAAATGGCGTCAGTTTAAGATAAAAAAGGTGAAACGATTTGTATTAAGCAGAATATTGGAAAAAACAAACTTAAATGGAAAATGTGTAGCATTCACAGGTGACAACTGAAATACAAATTTTGGAGGAGTTAACAGACGAGGTATAAATAATGTTTCTCAACATTTACAAAATAATCTACAAAGACCCCTAATTGATGTTGGTTGTTCAGCTCATATTTTAAATAACTGTATGCAGCATGCCTTAGATGGATTGCCGATAGACATCGAGTTTATAGTTCTGAAAATCAACTATTATTTTTCAATTTACACAGTTCGAACTGAAGCTTTAAAAAGTTTTTGTAATTTTGTAGAAATAGAATATGAAAAACTCTTATATCACTCGAAAACAAGAAAGTTGTCTCTATTCCCGCGATTAATAGATTATTGGAAGTATATCCAGCTCTTAAATCATATTTTTTATCCTTAGATCACGCACCTATAACAATTGTAAATTTTTTGAAAAATCTTTTGAATGAGACATACTTATGGTTTATACATTCACTAATTTCACAGTAAAATAGAAAGCATAGAAAAAGAAGGTAACTCACTTTTGGAAATATCAAAAATTTTATGTACAGTGAAAACCAGTTTGACTGAGAGGAAACAACAAAAATTTCTGCCACTGAAAGTTAAGTAAATTATAAAAAGACAATATATGGAGCACGGCAATGAAAGGAGGATCTACAGAAATGGACAGCGTCTTTCAACGAATTTGAAATGTTTGAATAGATGCTGTTAGAAAACAAACTTTCTTGGGCCGATATTGAAAAATGTATGGCATAGATTAGTAAAAAATGTATCTAGATTGACGACTCCACATTGTTTGATCAAAGTTAAAATTTATGTAATTATTTTGATGGCGTTGAAAATTATGAAAATTTTGCAATTCAATCCGCAGATTTTAAATGGGTTAAATTTTTTTCGGAGAGAACTGAAACGGCATCTTCGGAATTTTTAAAAATATGTTCGTTTTTTTGCAATTTTAGAGCACAACGCAAATGTTGAAAGAATATTTAGTATGACGAAGACGATTTGGACTGAGGAAAAAAACGGGCTGTTACCGGAATCTGTGAAGTATTTACTGATGGTGCAATACAATTTTAAAAACCTGGATTGCGGACAATTTTACGAATGTTCTTTAAGTGACAAAAGTCTTTTAAAAGCCATAAGAAGTAAGGCTAAATATAACTTCACGTGTGCAACTGCAGCTGCTTCTTCTTTGTCTTCGACCCATTAATTTTTTTTAATTTTCAATTGGTGTTTTGTCAAAAAAAAATTATTTTGTTTTTAGTTCTTATTTAATCCTAATATTTTTAATTGTTTTTGTTGAATTTAAAAAAAAAATGTTTTAAACATTGTTACAAATATACAAATTATTATAATACCCAACATTAATTGATATATGTAATTTTATTGATAAATATGTACGCACATTTGATTTGTACTCTTTTTTTAATGATTAAAGTTGGTAACCCTATATTTTGAAGCAATCTGTGCATCAGTTATGAGTTTTGCTAATTTAGCGAAAGCGTAAAATAACTTTTTTCTTTTACAAAATTATTGTTTTTATTTAAGGTTAGTTTTAAGATATTATTTTGAAATCATAAGATTTTAAGGCGGCCGGTATGTTAAGGCAAAAACTGCGCATGTCCGTATTAGAACGCAAGGGTTTCCAGTAGTTTTCGCTGCAGTCATTAGGCGAAAATTCAATTCATTGTTTTATATAAATAGTATTTATTCTGTATAAACGGTGTAAATTTGTAAATAATAAAATAAACGTTAAGTGTACATAGGAAGTCAGTTTACGTGTCATTTATTCATACAAGAACGCTACAGCAACAACAAAAAAAATATTAATTGTTAATGTACCACGCAAAAAGGTTAAAAACAAAGAACCAGCGCTTAATCCAATTTAATTTCTCAACAAGCACTTTGTGCTCTTATTCTTACTGCATTCGGTATCCATTATTATTTTAACATCTAATCCGATACTTTTCTTTTGTAGTCGTTAAATAAATGTTGGAGTACGTTTTATAGTAGCTCAAGATTATTTTGGTTTAACTTCAAAATCAACTCCAGTTTGTGGATAACATAATATATAATAATCGCTACATTTCTAAGCTTGTTTTACGTACCATTTTTTGTTCCTTGCTGCTGACGTTTGAAAAAATCAAAACTGAGAGTAAAAAATTTACATTGTATTGGCTTACTATAACATATACAATGTTGTTACTGATCCTGTAATTTCTGAACGACTTGACAGATTGAGGTGATATTTCTAAAACGCATTTGTACTGTTAAGACAATGGAACATTGCTATATAACGAGTAGATAAGTAAAACCAAAAAATGTATACAGGGTGTCCCACGAGGTACTGTACATATTGAAATGGTATGTTCCCTACCCAACTAGCATTTTTGGTGATTGCGACGTGGCAGCCACAGTCGTAGGAACTGTAGAGTGGCGTGCCACTAGTCACTACCACGTTACAGGAACAGTTCTATACCGTGGCTACCACCAAAATGGGGAACAAATATTGGGTGGTCGTTACGTGATTACAACCATTTTATCACTTATAGAATAACATTACAGTCAGGTAAAATCCACGTCGTTGCCAAGTGGTGGCGTGGTGACCATTAGTGGCCCTGAGCATTTTAGTAACTGCTTTAATGTATTTATATCTCTGTCCCATTTTTAAATGTTGTTTACTTTCTCACCTCCATCCCTTCTTTATTTTACAAATGGACAACAAGGTTTACTTCAATCAAACTGTTTTAAGTTTCTATGAACTACATGTTTATTATTGAATTTGTACAACAATTGCGCACAGAAAAATTGCAACAAATGCAAGTTTACTGTTAAATGTAGAGGTTACAGTTTGAAATATAACCATGCGCCAACAAAATTTTCATTTTTTTAGAAAAACAAAATTAAAAAGTCCTAAATATAAAATAAAAATTAAATAACTATACAATCTAAAACACATTTTATTAGTATTTACATTATAAATTTAATTATAATTCATTAATTTCTTACATTCAATGTGTTGTTACTTATAAATTTCATATATTTAGAATAATTGGCAAATTTTTGTTAATGGCGGCATAGAGATTGTTCATAAATATGGCTACTTAGAAATAAAGTAACTGTTAAGTGGCAAAAACTAAGGATAGCCACTTTCGAGTTACTTCCACTCAATAAGTGGCCAAGAGAACTAAGAAACATCCAATCAAATTTCAGAACACTTAAAAGTGATTTTTAAAAGTGGCAGCATTGGTGGCGACCACGTGAATTTTGTTGAACGGCCACTCAATAAAATTTACATGCTTTCACGTTCATCTTCATAATGAAGTTGGATACATAAGCTAACTAATTTATATTTTATTATCAACTTCATTTCATAACGTATAATTACAATCAATTATTTTGAACACTCTTAATAATATTGTTATCCAGCTTATACATTTGTAATTGTTCTAAATCATTTTCACATTATGGATTACCTATATGTGTTATTAAATGTCAAATTCCTAATAACTAACTTAACTTTACGGATTAAACTTTTGATGTCTTCCTGGAAAGCAATTTTAGGTTACACAGATTTAAATACTAGCAGTGTATTTTTATTTATACCGAGCCGATTTGCATTGTAGAAAATAGGACACTATTTAGTTACAGTAACTTAAAAGTGGATTTCAGAAGTAAATGTCACTATGTAGTGGCTTTAATCTAAAATGTCTCGTGAAAATCACTTATGGAAGTGGCTAAAACGTTACAAAAACGACAACATACCACTCTAAAGTGCACCTACATTTTAGGTATATTTTAAGTTTCCAAAACGTGGCCAAAACTTTAATAGCCACTTTAAAGTGGTTATTACTTTAAACTAAGATTTTAGTGATTCGATTTAGTGGTAGCCACTTTAATTTGCCACTATAAAGTTAAAAAAACTTATAAGTGATTTTACTTAGTAAAAATAACGAAAAACTTTACTTTTCACCACAAAGCTACAGAACTACAAAGTGGTTAAGAAAGGATGTATCCACGTAATTTCCACTATAAATCAATAGAATAAAGTTATAATTACTATGAAGTTGCATATAAAGTGTTAACTACGTAATAATCACTAAACTGAAGTGGCAGTATAAGTTATTCTCACTTTGATGCTACTTGGGTAGATCAATTTAAGTAGAAAACGTCTTATAAACAGGTCCAATTCGCCATAGTTACACAGATACAAGCGTTCAAAGTTTATAAATGCTCACACATTTTTTGAAAATTATTATTATTGAAAACAGAAAATCGAACTACAAAACAAACATAAAAAAAAAGAAACAAAAAAATCACATCAAACGCTCAAAATGACCTCCTTCGGCATTAATACAACGACGGCTGCGATCTAAAATGGACCGAGTAGCCGCTCGAAGCACCTGCTGGTTGTTCCGTGTTTGTTGACACACATCCAGGATACGCTGTATTAGTTCAGCTTTGGTATTAACTTTTACCTCGTATACTAAACTTTTCACATAACCCCACAGATAGAAGTCCAAAGGTGTGAGATCGGGCGATTTCGGTGGCCAAGCATGCGGGCCTCCACGCCCAATCCATCTATTGGGGTAAGCAACATTTAGATATTCGGTCACATGCCGACTAAAATGTGGAGGAGCTCCATCATGTTGCAGAAACATTTGTTGTCTTGTTAGTAAAGGTACTTCTTCCAAAAGCGGTAGCAATTCATTCCGCAAAAAGTTAGCATATGCTTCTCCTGTCAGACGTTCCACAAAGAAAAAAGGTCCAATAAGTTAATTGTCAATCATGCCACACCATACGTTAACAGAAAATCTGCGCTGAAAGTTAGTTTCTGTTGTGCCATGTGGATTTTGATATGATCACAAATGAGAATTACGTGTATTGTTCACTCCATCTCTAGTAAATTGCGCCTCGTCGCTAAATAAAATGAATGGAACTAATTGTGGATTTACCTGTAGCCAGTGGCAGAAATTCAACCGGGCAGCAAAATCTCCAGGTCCCAGATGCTGAACCTGTTGTATGTGATAGGGATACAAAAGCCCATCATGTAATGTTCGCCATACTGACATACGGAAGAGTCCCGTTCGAGAAGAAATTCTTCTAGTACTCAACCCTGGACTCCGATCAACCATCTGTAGAATGCTTTCCTGCTCATTCACATTTAACTGCACAGGACGGTCAGATCTTGTTGAAACTGATGGAAATGAACCATAAGTCCGTACATGTTGAAACACAGAAGAAAAGGTTTGGTGATTTGGCACCCTCTTGTTGGGAAATCTTCGTTCATATTCCCTAACGGCAGATCTCGCATTTCCATCACAAAATCCATAAATGTAAATGATATCAGCATACTCTTCGTTAGAAAAATGAGAAGGCATTTAGCATTTAAATTACACTTCATTTAATAAAATCGACTGTGACATTAGTAGAAAAGAAAGCAATAAATGACATATTGTTCGGCTTTTGTTTCCCAGTTGGCTAAGAATAATTAATTTTCGAAAAATGTGTGACCAGTTATAAACTTTGAACGCTTGTATCTGTGTAACTATGGCGAATTGGACCTATGTTTATAGGACGTTTTCTACTTAAATTGACCTAAGGAACATACCATTTCAGTATGTACAGTACCTCGTGAGACACTGTGTAATATTTGTAAATGTTGTCGTTCAAAAGATCCAATTTTTTAATATTAATCTAATAAATGATAATAATAACAATGCTTTTTTACAAGTTCAACATTACCACTTTTGCTAGAGACAAACATTTTCAAAGTATAAATAAGCATGTTGAAATATTTGTTTTTGCTACTTAAACTGTTTTTTCCAAAAAGCTAAATAAGCGTTTTAAATATATTCAAAAAAATAAGTTTGATTTCAACAATAAATAGGTAAGTTATTAAGTAGAAGCAATTATTATCATAAATGTATGTGTATATATATATTGTGTTTGAGGTTATATATATTACGCAGCATATAAAGCTATACGTCAAATATCATCATCTACAACAAAAAACTCAGTATTTAGAAAGATATAATACTATTAAAATTAATTGAAAAAGAAAAAATTTACACAATGCATTTGATATAAATCTAAAATTAAATACTATTAGTTTAAACAAAAGAGCGTTTTATTTTATGCCATATACTCCGTCATTAATTTAATAATTCTTTGTAGAATCGAGATCTAAAAGAACATTAAGCTAACTCTAAAAACTTGAATACTTTTTTTGTGATTATATTAATTAAATTAATTTTTCGCTTCGAGAATACATTATATTCTTCATTCTTTTACAGACATTAACTTAACGTGCATTGTTTACTGTAAGTAATTATCTTATATTCTTTCTAATTTCTTTTTAGTTATAGCAAAAAAATAGAGAATAAATAACTTTTTAGAAAAAAAAACTCGTAAATATTACATAAGTTTATATACATAAAATATGTATTCACCACTGTAATTTTAATAAAATATTTCATTCATATATATCAAATATTTTTGGTATCATCAGATTACAACTATCCACATATACACATTTTTATTTTATGAGTTACAAGAGCAATTTGACCCATTTAAGTTCCCAGTTTGTGAAATCAGGTTCAACATGTACAACGCATAGATTATGTTGCTGTAACACGTGTACTCCCTTAAACTTTAGTAATACATTTGTAATCAATAAAGATACAGGATATCAATCCAGATATACTAACATCGAAGAGATATTGTGCAAAATTGTATGCTGGTTTACATTTCCGATAAGTACAATTCAAATTGTAGTGCACTTAAACGAAATTGGAAACCGAATAAAAACGCCGTTAAACGTATATCTTTATACATTATGCTTTAAGTTTTTGATTAATTATGTTTATTATTGTAATTATAAAAATTGAAAAAATACAAAAAAAATATAAACATCTATAGAAACTATATATGCATACGTATAATGTAAAAAGTTATTAAACCTTAGACTACTAAAGAATTTTTAGAAAAAAAGTAAATATTTTACACTTTTACTATAGTCATCTTTTTTAAATTAAATAAAAAATGATATATTTTAAAACATATTTTCAAAAAATGTGTAAATAAAACTAAAATAGTTGTTAATTAAATTCTATAATAAAATAAATCACTGCTGGTAATTATTTTTTTTTATTAACACGTTAGTGGTGTAAAAAATAATTTTACTAAAGATTTATATTTTGAGAAAAACTTTTATCTTTTCAAAATCATTTAATTTTTTTTAAATAGCAGCGTTTTAACTAAATTAATTTTTATTAAACACCAAACTGCTTGCTAATTGAAAACAATAATTTAAAAACAAACTATTTGTTGTAAGTACCAGTTTTTCGATATTGCAAGAAAAAATTTTCAATATTACTAACGTTTTGTCTACTTTAGGGTAATCATCGAAGCGCACTCTCGCTACAATATCGCATATGCAGCCTTTTTCGTTCTTAACTAAATGGAATTAAAAATGTCTGTGCTATTTATTCAGTATCTAAGTTCTAATTAATTTTTTGATCTTCAAATTGTTTCTATTGCATCAAACCTGCCTATCTTCTAAACTTTGTTTCTTATTTTATTGTTTTTTTTTACTAATAGGATTAGCTAATGAAGCAAAACAATTGCCATTATCTAGCGTGGCAACTGGAACTTGCGTTTGCGCACTGTTTATTACTTTTTTTTATTGATACTCTACTACAAATGCCACAGATGACAAAGAACTTTTTATTAATCTGTAGGTTTTTACAATTTTGCATTAATAAAATAGTTTTTGGGTAAAAGGTGTATATATTTATTAAAAAACTCACAAGCTTTCGAACGTGGTCTACGTTCTTTTTCAGGTGACAATTAATAAAATGACGATTATAAAACTATGTTAACTAGAAAAAACAAATGTTCGAAAAACTTAATAAATGTTGTAAGTTCTTTTAGTTACAGCATTTGCTCAAAGGTCTAAAGAAAAACCACCATTAAAAACTCTAGACGTAGCTTATAGTGTTTTTGGTGGATAAAGTAAAGAAAGATCAGGACATAACAGGTAACCAGGTGTCAGATTACTCAACTATTGTCCCTGTTAAAGTTGTTGGGTATTTTAATAACTTCAATCGCTTTTCTAATTGTCTTGAACGCCAGTTTTTAGTTTTAACAATTTTTATAGTTTATATCATGTAAAGTGTTTAGCTCATGTTCGGCAATAGCAGATTTAGAAGGTTGAAGTAAACGAAGATGTTTTTTGTGTTCTTTTAGTCTAGTTTCAATAGTTTTACCAGTTTCTCCAGTATATACCTTGCCACAAGCGCATGGAACTTGATACACTTCACAGGTGTTATGTGGAATTTTATCTTTTATCGGATGCAACAAATTTTTTTATTTTTGTAGTAGTATTATAAGCAACTTTAATGTTATGTTTCTTCAGTATTCTGCCAATTTTGTCACTTATATTAGCAACAAAATTGTTGCTTATAGTTGAATCATTTGGTACAGTAGGTCTAGTTTTTGGTTGAAGATACTTTTAGTTTGTAATTTTTTTTTTGTTTTTATTATCAGATTTTCCGCCTATCTCTTACGTGTTCTAGCTGTTTTTTCATGTTTTAGTTATATCCGAGTTGTTGAACTTCTTACAAGGTTTCTCTGCACCATCCACTATTTGGAATTTTTTTTGTGTGAAGCATTTGAAGTCACTCTATGTTTTTTGTGGTTATTATTTTTAGTATTTTATGTGGTATTTTGTAATGTCCTAGTACTAGGTTAATTATTGTTTTTTTGTTTTGTTTATTGTTATTACTGGTGTTTAAAACATTTTTTGGTATTGTTAATTTATGCACGTTCTAATTGTTTTAGACTTAATGGTGTAAGTATTTAATCAAAAACTTTCAAGTTTTTGAACGTGGTTTATTACTATATTATGACATTACTAGCTATATTTACCTTAAAACAATTTTTAATTATGTTTCATGGTAAAAACTTGGTATCTAAAATGTACTTTTATATATTTTTTTGTTGCTCTTTTGTACTTTAATCGTTATCTGTCTTGTATTGTTCTTTATTAAAATTGTTTTTGCAAAGTTTTTTTAATAGTTATACTGTTTTTTTTTGAGTTGCGTTTTTTTTAAATGTTTTTGCATACTTATTTTATTGCTTTAGTGTCATTTTTGAGGTTTTTTCCTTTTCTTTCTTTGCAATTATTCTGTATTTTAATATGATAAATGATCGTAATGGTTAATCCGTACGATAAGTAACAGTTCGTGATCTAGTGCAATTATTTCTGCTATTAATAATGACATTTTTTACGTTTAGTGTCATTTACATCTCAAAACAGTTTTTTTGAAACGATTCTATTATAGACAATTGCTGTCACTGTCCGTGCTAGAGACGAATTTGTTTCGGGATTGGCAAAAGACGGTAGAAAAACAACATTACTTGACTAAAAAGGAATCTATTTTGATGTTATATTTTTAAATCATTTTTCATGGCAGTAGTGGCTGGCAGAGAACAAAAACGAGGAAAAGAGAAGTTAAAACTCGCATAACTAATAGCTGGCAAACTTATTATTGTCACTTTTTATACTAAAATATTTACAACCAAGTTATCTTTTCTTTACCGATAACATTCCTAGTGTTTGTAATTTAATTACAAAAATATTTTAGCAGTAACATCAAATACCAACACTACGTGTAAGTGAACGCATTTACAACAAATCAAATAGCGATGAAACCCGGATTGAACCAAATTTACCCAATCAACCGTTGCGGGCACGCTTATATCTACACATTATTCTATGACAATAGCAATGATCAGCTAAATATCTAGCCGCCGAAAATCCAATTATTTGATTTATCAAGTGGTTGAATAATTGATATCTGGAATTAGATAAAAGAAATATCCATTTTATTTCTAAAGTAAACTAATTATAAAACAAATAAAACAAAGGTTTATTTCAAATAAATAGATATTGTTAATGTGTTATTGTTTTTAATTAATTACTTAACCTTAATTTAAAGGTTATAAAACAAATTTCTCATTTAGTAATTTTTATTTTACTTGATAGCAATCCTAGCAATGTTAGTTGCTTTACATATGTATGTGTTACGTGAGACAAGTATTTATGAAGGTTCTGTATAACATATAGTATATTTATTTATCTTCTCAATTTGGGTTTCTTCTACTGTTAACCTATTTTTGGTTCCGGATGCATTTTTTGGTTATATTTAAATTTATTTTTGATCCTATTTTTTAAGTTTTTGTTCAGGTTTTTTTATCCCGTTTCTTAGATCTCTGCCAGTAAGTCAGCGTATCTTAAGCTAGTTATTCGTTTTTAATTAATTTTTTTTTGTTTTTTGCTCCAGTTTATCTTCTTGAATGTGTCTTCTATTGCTAATGTGAAAAAAATGTTAACAAAACTGTATTTCCTTGTAAGTTATGTCAAATTGCACAAATAAGTTTTATTTTTTTAAACACAAAGTACTATCTAGTGTTGCAGTCAATATAGAACAAGCATCTACATAAAATTTTAATTGATTTGTAAATGTTTTAAAATAAAATTGGATCTGAAAGCTATTTGCTTTGTGATCCTATGGTTTTTATATAATGCAAACAAGTACTACTATAATTACTAAATCTTAAGTTCAGTAATTAATGCTTGTTTTGTGACGTCACTCAGCCTCCAAGCAAGTAAAAGAAAGCAACCCATTAGTAAATTAAATAACGCCAGCTATGACTTGAAATTGTTTCCGATAAAACTACCACCGCTTTAATCAATTATTTTATCACAGTACATACTTTTATATAAAATTTTTTAATTGACCTAATTCTGAATAATGTAAAACAATAAACATGTAACCTTTTAAAACTAAAACGTTAATTTTTTTAACGTTAAGCTGTAATGATTTGTGTTTATTTAGAATCATAAACTATTTAAAATGATTTTTCGACAGAGTATTTTGCAAACGGTTTTTTATATACCGAACGATCGAAAAGAATCGTGTCACTTTTAATACTGTTTGTGTAATCCTCTGTTTTATCATTATCATCACATGCATTACGTTTGACATTTGCACTGTAGAACCTATCAACAGATATCTTCAGTTTTTCCAATTATTTACAAAATTTGTTAACTTTTTTTAATATTTCAGGTGTTGCCAGTTTATTGGTTTTTTGTTTTTTTTGTAAAAAATATCTATGCAAGTTTTTAGTAAATTGTTTGATTTTCTAAAAGTTACTTGACAACACAGGTAGATCTGGACATATAACCATATTTTTTGAAATTTATTTTTGCATGGATTCTAACGCATTATCTATAATAATATTGTAAACTTCCGTTCTAAATTTCTCAAGTTGATTTAACTCTAATCTGTTCATCTCACATTTTTTACTCGTTAGATACGGTAACTTCGATATCAATTTTTGTAGTTCTTTCGTTGATTTAGATCATTAATGGCAAACACAATAAATTTATGAGTTGCGTGTCTTACTTTTGATATGCTTCTTTAGATTTTTATAAGCTGTTCGGTGGCATTTTGAATTATAGTATTACATTTAAAAAAATCTAGATCTTTTGTTTGCATATATCTAGACAGCAGTCATTTTAAATATTTTTAAGAAAATATTAGCCATTATTATATTTTTACATTTCTGTTCATTATTCATTTCTACACAATTTTTAATGATTATAAAGCTATTAGAAAGTTCACATGTACTCCTGATACCGCGCAGAGTAAGTGCTCACCAATTACTTTTTCGTAGGAAAAAAATTATGAGCAAATTATTATTTGCTAGTCCTATTTGAGTGTATTTTGTGTAATTTAGGCAATTTGAAATGTAATTGGGTACATTCTGTACAATTAAATTTAACAATTACTTCAAAACAAGTTATAAACTTTTGTATCAGCGGAATCATGACAATTAACTACCTAAATTAAAATTGAAAATAATAATTAATAGTTATTTAACGAACAAGGTTGTTAATGATAGCGATTAATAATCAAGACATTTTAACGCCGTGAGCGAGTGTAGCGAGCGAACGCGTTAATATTGTCGAGATTATTTGTCGCCGATTAATAAACGAGTTTTTTTATTAATCGTATGTTAGTAAAACGTGTGAAGTTATAAGAAAACTAAAGTATACGTAACTTGTTATATCTAGTAGTCGTGCAAAGTAGTTAAATTACTGGTTGCTAACGATTTCATTGGTTGCTATACAAAATCGTTCATTAATAGAAATTCATTCATTGGTTCAAATCGTTTATTAATGGGAATCATTAACGATCTATTTCTGATACACTATTATACGTTAATATTACTATTCACAGACGATCGACAAAAAATAATTAAAGAGTTATTTTTATGAGAATGAGAATAAGTGTACATTGATCTTTTACGGAGACATCCTAGGTAGTACTAATTTTAACTGAGTACAGGATTTCTTTGATAAAAAATCACGTTTTGCATTTTATTTGTTTCTATAGTTATCAGGAAATTTATGATGGTTTTAAAAAGTAACGTAAAAAAATACTAGTACGCTACATGTATCCTTGTGGTTGTACATCAATCACAATTTTCTCGTTTAAACGCTTTGCCTTTTCAATTCAAAATCTGACTTTTACATTTTTGAGTGGTGTCCAAAAAACACGTACTTATCAGGTGGTTAAAAGTCGTCAAAAGGGCTGATGAAATCGTTTATTTCTATATCATTTTTTGCATTTTCGATTTTCTCCACCTCAATAGTAGTGTCACTGTTTACGTCATAATGTTTACCACAATCTGTGCAATACTGAATTTAATTTCAAAAGACTGGTTCTCATTATTTTTCTGAAGGAAACTTTACCCTTGCATTTTACGCCACGTACGTATTTGCTAATGCAACACTAACACCTAACAACTAACTTGTTAAGCTAAAAAGTTTGTAGGTTAAAAGTTTTTGAGTATATAATTGTCCTCGACTTTTTATTTTCGTATTTTTCTAACTTAATTTAATAAAGTAAAGTCATTCCTTTGTTAAATGTAAAAGTTAGACCGATTAGGGCACTTTGATGTGCAACGTGTTGCCCAGTCAAGGGCGTAACTTATACTTGGCCTGTGATATCAACCCATGTAATATTGTGTGCAACATTTATATAACTATACTATACTGTTTTATTCAACTACTTTTGTGATAAAATAAATATATATTTTGTGTTATCACTTCTGTTGTGTTATTTGTTCATTTCCAGCTGCGAGTAGAGTTAAACGAAATCTCCCTAACTTAATTTTTCATCGTTATCGGATTTTTAGATCTAATTTATAAGTTTGCATCACAAAGCCTGCGACTCCCTCTCCAGGAACAACTGTGTTATCCGTCGCTTATTTTTTTGTTACAAGAAAACCAGCGTAACAAACTATTAAGTAAAGCAGGAAAATATGGCAAAATCATTGTTATTTTTATTCACAAGAAACGATTAAACATTTATTGCCATTTATAAATAAGTACATGGTGTACAGTATTCTCTTTTTTCTGTAATACGCATTTTAAACTAAATAACTAACACTCTTAATGTAGAAGACCCATAATATCTTGTATACATCTCAAAAAATGCTTAATAGTTTTTGCCGGAAAAAAAGTTCGTGATTTACAATCAAACTTTATTTAATGATTTATTGCTTGCTCATTTATTCTGCAGTTATCTAGTTAAATTAATGTCAAAAACGCAGGAATGGTACCATCATGTCGAACTAAAAGCTAAGAAAGTGGCTTCATTTACGATTTTATTTTAGATTTCTACAGAATAATAAATTACCCCACAAAAATGTTTAATTATAGTAAATTTGCCAAAAAAAAATTTAAGAATTTGTGAAATTTAATTAAGACAGCATTAAGCAATAGTCTAGTTTTAAAGTTGTAACGTTAAATACAGAAAGAAAAAACTTACATACCTACCTAAGCATGTACGGATTTGCTGCTCTTCTTTTGCAAAGATGTCACAAAAATAATGTTTTTCGCCTGGTGTTTTAGGCGAGTAGTAACAGGACCACGATCGAAAAAAAATGTTCTGTTATATTGTTGGTAAGCGTTTATTTGGAATGTATTGGCTCAGTGTACTTACCTACGAGACGGACGATTTGTTATGTTGTGGTTATGTATAACAGTTGACAGGTTTATTGATTGTTAATCTGTTTTGCTGTTAGTTATTTGAGTCTTGTGGTTACAATGTCTCTTAAAAAAGGAATTCGCGTGTGTATATTTGCAGGTTCTAAATCTGATGAAAGGTTAAAGGGAGCAAATGTAAGCGTTTCCGTTTCCGTTTTCCGAAAGATTTAGAAAAGTAATTTAGACAAAGTTTTAATACAATAAATTAAAATTGACTATAAATTTAATAGATGTTAGATTTAGGATAATGAATAAAAATTATATTACAATTAAATTAAAAACCTATCAGTGTCAGATCACTCTAGTTGATTAAAAATAAACACTTGAAGTTTGTAAATTAAAGAAAAGCGTATTATTTGATTTACAAACTGGTACTCCTGTATGTTTTAAACATTCAATAGAATACTTACAGGCTTCATTATACCATTGCTTGAATTTAACATTTTGTGGTTAGCAGCAACTTATCAGATTTTTGCGCGCATGTACGTTTCTTAAGAGAGCCGTTCACTTCAAGGTCATAAAAATTGTTCTCGTAACCTCAAAAATGCCGACAAAGAGTTGCGCTACTGATCTGTAGGTAGATATGCTGTGGGATTGGTATTGCTTTAAGCAGGCTTTATTATTTGTTCCAAGCATTTTATTCTACGTTACATAATTACTAACGTTTATTGGTAACGGAAGAAGCATATTTACCGGTCTCTAAATATTCAAATGTGTTGCTTTTTAAAACATTTTTTGACATTATTTCGTGGGGATAATTTCTAAGAAAAATGTTGCAAGGCTTAACTTGACAGTTTTGTACTAGCAAGTGTCTTGGTGTGGTTAATAAACAATTTTTGTTCTCAAAAATTATTCATATTATTACTACCACCGTCGTGTATTGAATTTGTCCTTTAGGTTTTTAAATTATCGTATATTAGAGATTTATGCGTTTGGGAATTTAGAATTAGATTTGTCGTGCATCTCATATGATGCTGATGGTTTATTTGAACTTTGCGTTACTCTCAATAAAGTAATTTGCTTTGTACTTTATTTATTTAATATTTTCATAATTAACAAAGATGTTACATTTACGTTATAAAAACGAAATTAGAAGGTTAGATCAATATTAGTTCTAAACCGAGCCTCTGCAACTTCCATAAGCATTAGTGAGCGGTTTCAACGTCTACTATGATAAGTTACTAGCGCACCAAATCCATAGGTCATTCTTGTGTATTGTGTATGTCTATATCATTGTTTAACTTTAGATTTAACATTTATATTTTGTGTTTAGTTAACCAAAAAATTATTAAATTTTTAATGTACAAAAATTAAGTTTAAATCAATCCACAATGTAATAACAACATTGAAACAACTATGAGAACGATATAAATCCTTCGAAAACTTAATAGTTTGGTGTGTTTCTATACAACGATAGATCCTTCGATGTGGAGGATAGGCACCACTCAGAAATAAAACTCTGTCGTAATTGTGGCTACGTTTCGTTGGCTATTGTGCCAACTTCATCGCTGTAATCCGTTGATGATTGGTTGAATTTTAAAAAATGCAATAAAATCAATTTTTTTTTATTGGTTAATAGATACAGTAAAAAATTATCGTAATAACACCATTGTGCATAAATAACTATTATATAATAACGTTTAGCTCATGTTAACTGCTTTGTTTTTATGTAGTCGTATTGAATTTGATTTGATGGACCCGATCGGTGGAATACTTTAATACTGTTATTTTGTGTATTGGTTTTAAATGTTTTTGAATTTCAGTAGATTATCTGCGTTTTAAGTCATTTTTTTTACTAGTAAATACTAAAGTTGCAGTTACCTCTGTTATAAGTTGTAATGCTATTTTAACACAATGAATATTGCTGTTAGTAGGTAATATACCTATATTATAAAAACAGTATTCTTTTTATTTTAATAACTTTTAAAGATTTGAAATTATCATATTTTTTTTTTAATTTATGTTTACATCATATAGCAGTAATAAAATAAATTGCACAATTTTTATGTATATTTCTATACTACAAAGAAAGTTAAACGTTGAATAAAATTACAAAAAAAAAAATAAGTAAAATGTGTTATAGATCATATACATTAATCAATTACGTTAAAAGAAAATTATAGAATTGCTAAAAGTACAAATTCTAGAGAAACGCGATTTTTAATTAAAATGTTCAAAGCGAATGTCTCTTCTTAGATTAGTCCTTTTGTAAGTTGTTTTAAAATCAGCTTCAATTGATTTCCAATCAAAGTTATATTTGAAAAGAGAGAACATGGAAATTTATATAAAAGTTCTGCTCAGTATTCTGAAACTTCAGTTCAATGGTCTATTGTCTGTTTTCCAGTCAAATTCCTTTATACAAAGTTCGACGTGTCTTCTCATTTCTAAAGCAAACACGATTCGCGATACAAAAGCTCATTTCCCATTGCATTACTGACGCTTCCTAAAGTCGCATCTTATTTTGTGGTTTT
The DNA here is from genome assembly GCA_035610365.1 of Aquatica leii. NCBI lineage: Eukaryota > Metazoa > Arthropoda > Insecta > Coleoptera > Lampyridae > Aquatica > Aquatica leii. The sequence continues at coordinate 110,744,154 of CM069432.1, forward strand.
AAGATAGTGTCATACTCTTAAAAAGCTGTCATAACGTTTAATATATACCTTCTAAATGGGTTTCTCTAACTTAAAGCGCTGCGTCTAAGTGTATATTTTGATAAATTGAAAACTCAATTGCACAATTACTTTATGTGGAAAGACTTAAAATTAAAACTTTATTTACATTTTGACATTTCGTACAAAATTATATATATTTGCGCAAAAAAAAATAATGCACAGCTTGCATAATACAAAAAACAAAAATATAATTGTAAAATTACAATTATTCCTAAAAGGTAACACAATCGTTAACCTAGTCTTCATTTTTCATTAACAAAATTATTCTAGCACTTAACCGTCAACAGTGTATTATAGAATATAAAAAACTAGTGTGTACAAAAACAATGCTACTGTTTGGGTAGTTTACGTTAGGAAATATAGCAGTAACGGTCTATTCCTTAGTTATAGATTGTACAATCAAAAGCTGTCGTGCTATACACGCTATAGATAACAAAAATCTACACTACTTCTTTTTTGATAATAAGTACAACTTAAAAAAACGCATTTAATTGTACAATATCTTTCGGCAAAAATTTATTTTATTTTTACTCGCACGTAAGCGGCTTAGGTTTAAAGGCATTGTTACCGCTTTCGAGCTTCCTACGCGACAACCCAGTAATATTGGGCAATTTTATTCGACGTGTTACCTTATTTGAATGCATTTAGTTATTTGCGTAACAATATTATAGCACAGTGAATAAAGCAATAATATTTTTGCTCAAAAATACATAGGTTAAAAAGCTAATTGTTCATTTAAATTAGAATTATAAACTACATATACTGAAACTTGTGTTATTTTAATTTGCACATCTGAAATACTTTCAATTAATAAATTGTTAATTCGGTTGCCATATACTGACGTCTGTAAAAAAAAAGTAGCTGTCAATTCTCAAAAACTTTGTATATCTTCAAATCAAAATAGAAACATCTCACTCAACACAAACCGAATTTGTTTTGAATTTTGTTGCCAATTTAAAAGTAACATCGGTTCGTTTTTTCAATTCAAAACGGTTAAAAAATAGTTAAGTTTCTATTGTAGATGCGGACAGCTCTTGTGTTCTGGTATAAAACAAGTTTAACTTGTAAAAACAAAACAGTTTCAACTTTTTAAAATCAAATTATGTAGTATCTGCACAAAACCGAAAATGTATATATATATATATATATATATATATATATATATATATTGGTAAAGTGTATAAAGTGACTTCCATTCCAGATATATATCGAACGTTGTCACTTCATATATAACGTAGTCACTTCCGATTTCGGAAGTGACAACGTTTCGCCTTGTTTTCAACGGATTTAGACACTAGGGGGCATCAGAAGCCTAAATTCAAAATTTGTGTTGGAAGTCACTATGACACTTTATATCCGCAAAAAGTGTCCGTTAGTTCAGGTATATCTGCTAGCGCTGATGATGCTTGATATATGCAGGTACGGGCTGTTCGATGTGACTTCTGTTATTTAAAAGAGTACTTGTTACTTCCGACATGCGGCAACGTTGGAAGTAAAGCATAGCATCAATAAAACCATAAACACGTTTTAACCCAAATTTAGGGTCTGAGTAGCCGCTTTAAAACGTATCGACATTAAGAAAAGATAAATGCTAAAATTTACAAATGAAGTTTCTTCAATATTTCAGTATTAAAGAATAATAAAAAATTAATTTGTTAGACAAAATTATAATACGTAATAAAATTAACTGTTGTAACGTTTGTTTTGTAAAAAATGGTTTTGAAAAAATTTGGTGATTTCATACTTAATTTATGTTAGAATTAACAATAAATTAATGACGTGTTTTAGAATTGTTGCACGAATCAATGTTTTTAATAACTTTATTTTCAATTAATTGTAAGATTGATAAAATTTATTACTTGGTATTGTGTGATTAAAACAATAATAAAAAAAAATTAGTTTAACTATAATCTATTTTTATTATAGGTACTTTTATAATACGTTTGCTTATTTTTACTTATTTATTTACAAAATAGAAACTAATATCTTAAAATTCAAAATTTTACAAATTTAAAAGAACACAAAGTCAATTGAAATAAGCTTCCATTATGTTTTATTGTTTGTTTAATGTAGTTTTCCTACGACACTATATGAAAGACGTCAATTTCACACAATTAAGTAGGCATGAAAGTTGACAATTACCTTCATCTGTCAAAAACCCGTGCGATATTATAACGCACAGTTATAACGTCACAGTTATAACGTCACAGTTTGCTTTTATCAAGTATGTTACTATTTTGTTTATCTGAAATAAGTGCTCAAAAACGTCAAAAGTTTTTGCGAAATTGTGACCTATAAACGAGTTTTTAAAATACTTAAGTTACTGTCGTACGAAAAATACTGTACAAAACTCGCTGGAAAGTGTCTATCGTTTGCTCGTGAGATTCTTACTCGTACGATATCACTCACTTTTCATGCTCGTTATGTAATATACTATTAGATAATGCTGATAGTTTGATAATTTTGTTTTTTACAGTCTAAATTAAACTGCTTGTTAAAGTTATTGGCAGTTGTAATGCTTTTGAAATAATTACATAAAGGAATTTTGGTTAAAAAAAAGGTTACACAAAAAGTAGCCGTCTTCTAGCTAGTACCTGTATCTAACAGAATGATTGCGTCGGTTGTAACTGTTTCTTTATAATAACATAAAAAATTACCTTAAATTTAAAAAAAACTTTTTCATAATTTTTACTCGTCTTAAACAAAAAATAAAATAGTTTGCATATTTAGTAATGATAAATTATTTATGTAATTTAATATTTTTTTATCACTGAAGAGTGATATCGTTTAACAGGATTCTGTTAAAAACGCTCTGATAAGAACTAATAAAAGCAAAAAAGAACATCTACTGACACATTACAATAAAACTAGGCGACAAAAATTGCAACGGTAAAGTAGATTTGACGCCAAAACATCTGGCTGCAAATAAAAGTAGTTAAACTTGTAACTAGTCTTCAGTTTAGATAACTTATTTAAAAAAAAAGTTAACAAAAAACATTACATTCAAAACTAAATTAAATTAACAGGATAATTATTAGCGGTCTCTTTAAATTTGTGTAAATCCTGTATTATGTAATTTACGTATAAAGAGTAAAACAATCCTTTCTATGTATTATTAAATGTACACTTAATTTTTGTATAATTTTTAAGTAACAAAACGACGTCTGTTTTGTAAAATACTTATAAAAATGTATTAACGTCAAAAATGTCAAACATCTTGCCAGGCCGCCTTGTGCTATAAGGCAACACGACCACTGCTCACACGTGCTATGTACTTTGGGGCGCCCTTACTTGAAATTCGGATAAGAAATCTTACATAGTTAATGAATCTTAATACAATATATGAATACTAACAAACTTATATTATAATTTTTATTAAATACTATAAAATCAAATTAAAGTTAAAGCTAAAAATAGTAAACAAAAAAAAACACAATGCATGGAAACACGAATAACTTTTACGGAAGGCAAATTAAAAAACTAATATTAAGAGGTCTTATACGTTTTTGTGATTATTTTAAATACTACTCTGCTAATGTTTTGGTTGGTTATGTTTTACATTAAATTTATATTACTGATCATCAGTTTTATTTAAAAAAAAAGTTGATTAAGATTTAAAACAAGAAATGTTAATTGATTGTTTTATAGTTTTATGTCAATTATATGCTAAAGATCGAGTTTATAAATGTATGAAGAGATACGTTTTTATAAAATTCCGAATTTAAAACTTATTTTAAAAAATAGTTTATTGCAATGCCGTTCAAAAGATAACTTTTAAAGTAATAAAATGCACCGGCTTATTGTATGTAGTAAAATTAAAGATTTACCTGACTAAAGATTAAAGAATGAATCATTTCACAGTTTAGGTACTTTTAATGAAATTTAATAACTAAATCATTAATTTCTACTTTTAATTACTCTAAACGTTTAAACAAACGTGTTAATGCTGACAAATAAAATAATAACTTTAACTTAAAAAAACTCTTGATCGTGTAATACGTAAATTTTAAAACTTATATGAAATGTTTTATTTATACACATATTATAGTAACATAATATCAATAAAAGATCCAGTCTATTAAATTAAAAATTGTTATTAACAAAAACTACAAATTATCGATTGCACAAGTTCGTTTTCATAAAATATTTATATCAAAAATGGGCGTTTCTGATTGTGTTATATTATTGAAACAAAAATAAATAGGAATGCTGAAAACCAAGTTCTCATCAAAATAGTAAACTTTTAGAAATACGTATTTCAAAATACAATCATAAAATAATTAGTTAGGTGTAGTAAAATCTAAAAATAGAATATTGGCATCCCAAAAGGACAAAGAAAAACCTTTCTCTTCTTTCCTTAGTAATATGCAGGTTATATTTGTCAACGTTGTTGGAAGTGAGAATGAGTTGCTTGTATCATATATATACGGAGCTGCCATGAAGCGACTAGGTATCTTATATAAGTACAATAGTTAATTTAAATTTTTTTGAAAAATTATTTACTCTCTTGAGAAACGTTTAATACTGTTTTAGTACATAGCATATATGTTAATAAAATTTTTTAAGATAATTGGAAAACTTGGAAGTCAGGTAAGTACTTATCGGAAGTGACACTTAACACGTATCAATATATATATATATATATATATATATATATATTGATACGTGTTAAGCTGTCACTTCCGTTATGTACAAGTGGCTACCTGACTTCCAAGTTTTCTAATTATCTAAAAAAAAAATTGATAGTATATATACCGTGTACTAAAACTGTATAAAACGTTTTTCAAAAGAGGGGTAAAGAATTAAAAAAAAAAAATTTAAATAAGTATCGTAGATATATAAGATACCTAGTCACTTCATGGCGGCAACGTATATATAAGATACAAGTAACTCGTTCTCACTTCTGGCAACGTTGACATGTTTACACTGTATATTCTCTAAGGAAAGAAAGAGACGGGCCTTCTTTTCTTTGTCCTTTCGGGTAAAATGTTCTATTGTTAGATTTTACTACACCTAACGGGAGATTTTTATGACTGTAGGTTTTGCATTCTGAAATATTTCTCAAAATTTGCTATTTTTCTTACAACTCCGTTTTCAATATTCGTATTTATTTTTATTTTAACTCAAAGAAAAACGCCCTTTTTTAATATAAATATAAATAAATGAAGTTTTTTTAGTTTTATGAAATTAAAATTGTCAGAATTTGTAGTTCTTGTTAATAATAATTTCTAATTTAATAGGCGGATTTTTTTAATTGAAATTATATTGCTATAACTTGTGTATAAATAAAGCACTTCTTATAAGTTTTTAAATTCACGTATTGCATGATCAAGCGTTTAAAGGTATAGATATCAAAGGTTTAGTTAATTAATTTTTTTTTTAAATACGTAAATTTAATGTTTAGTACGTTATAATTAAATATTATAGAAAAATAATGCATTCTTTAATCTTTAGTCAGGTAAAACTTTAATTTTACTGCACACAATTTTATTACTTTAAAAATTTTTGTTTGGATAAGTAGATTCGCGATAAATCAGTTTTTTGATAAGTTTTTATTTTATAAAATATTTCATCATACATTTAAAACCTCAATTTTTTGACATAAAACTATTAAACGATCAATTAACATTTCTTGTTTTAAAGTTTCAGCGAAATAAAAAAAAAACTACTGTTGGAATATAAAAGCAACCAGAACCTTATCAGAATAGTATTTAAATTAATCAAAAAACGTGTAACTTTTTAATACTAGTTTTTAATCTGGTTTCGTAAAAGTTATTAGATTTTCATACATTCTTTTGTTTATTATTTTAAGAATTAACTTTAATTTGTGTTAATTTTTATTTATAATAATTAATAAAATTTATAATAACTAATATCTGGTAGTATTTATACATATATACTACCATTGTATTAAGATTTATTAATACGTAAGATGCAGGGCCGAGCCCTGGAACTGTGCCTCGAACAAGTCAGTTTTACCGCGCCCTGTCGTCTCTTACAGCAGCGCTCTTAGCAGCATTCGACTGTTAGGGAACGTGCCACATCGCCTTTATAAACGGTCGTAGATAGTAAATACAAAGAATATTACCGTATGGTTTTAGAACGTACTGAACATTTATTGATTGAATTAATAATAAAAATTATTTTCTCTAATCGACGATTAATTGCAACTTTTTTATAATACACGTTTAAATTGTTAAATAAGTAGATTACAGAAATAAAATTATACATCAGAAGTTTAAGTTAGGGCATCCTAAAGTACATCGCGCCGGTCGGCAACGGTACTGCTCGTATTGCCTTATAAGACAAGGCGCAGCCCTTGTTAGATGTGTGACATTTTTCAGGTCTTATACTATTACTAACGTAAATTACGGTAATTTTTTTATAAGCATTTGAAAAAACAGACATTCTTTTTGTTACGTAATGATTATACCAAAATCAAATATCATTAGGTATACATGTCTATACATGTGTACATTTGATTACTACAAAAAAAATGTATTTACTCTTTATACGTAATTTATATAACACACAATTTACGCAAATTTAAAAAAATTGTTAGTAATTATTCTATTAATTTAGTTTTGAATGTAGTTTTTTGTTAGCATTTTAAAAAAAAATATTTATTTAAACTGAAGGTGAGTTACAAGTTTTGTAGTGTCAAGCAAATCTACTTTACTCTTAAATTATTTGTCTAGTGTTATTGTTATATATTTTTTCTTAGTTTTATTTGTTCTTATCATAGCGTTTTTTACAGTATCTTGTTACACGATATGTTCAGTGATGAAATATTATTAAATTAGCTAAATATCTATTTTATCATTACTAAATAAATATGCAAACTTATATTTACTGTTTATAACTCACGTAAAAATTATTAAATACATTTTTCTACAAATTTATGTTAAACCGCCGCAATCGGTCCGTTACATACAGGTAGACCGAATTGAACTTCTAGCTAAAGTCTTTGTGTAACTTTTTTCTAAAACAAAAAATCTTTTATGTAACTATTTCAATATCATTACAACAACCAATAATTTTAACAAAAAAAAAAAGATTTTAAATTAAAAGTGTAAAAAATAAAATTAGAAAACTGTCTGTATTATGTGAACTATATTAAACAATGAAACATAGTAGAAACTTATTTCTATTAAGTTTGTGTTTTTTTAAACTTTTATAATTTATAAAGTTTAAAATATTAGTTACTATTTTATAAATAAATAATTAAAAATAGGCAAACGTAGTACAAAAGTACCTATTATAAATATAGATTATAATTAAACAAAATTTATTATTTTTATTTTTTTAGTTACACAACACTAAGTAACAGTTTTATTAATTTAAAAATTAATTGAAAATAAATATATTAAAAGTATCGATTTGTGCAACAACTCTAGAACGTCATTAATTTATTGTTAATTTTAACATTAAATAGGTATAAAGTCAGTCAATATATCTAAAACAATTTTTGATAAAACAAACTTTACAAGATTCAATTTTATTACGTATTATAATTTTGTTTAACAAATTATTTTTTTATCATTTAGTAATATTCAAATATTTAAGAAAGTTAGTTTGTATACTTTAGCATTTATCTTTTCCTAACGCCAATACGTTTTAAAACGGCTACTCAGATCCTAAATTTGGGTTAAAACGCGTTTATGGTTTTATTGATGCTATGGTTTCCTACCAACGTTGCCGCATGTAGGAAGTGACAAGTACTCTTTTAAATAACAGAAGTCACACCGAACAGCCCGTACCTGCATATATCAAGTATCGTTAGCGCTAGCGGATATACCCTGAACTAAGAGACACTTTTTGCGGATATAAAGTGTCATTGTGACTTCCAACACAATTTTTGAATTTAGGCTCCTGATACCCTCTAGTATCTAAACTGTTGAAAATAAGTGAAACGTTGTCACTTCCGAAATCGGAAGTGACTACGTTATATATGAAGTGACAACGTTTGATATATATCTGGAATGGAAGTCACTTTATACACTTTACCAATATATATATATATATATATATATATATATATAAAAACAGATTTTAAACATGATAACTTCAATGATATTTACACAATGCAGCTTTGGTTTTGATTTTTTGTTACAGAAACTAGAAATCACTTACATATTGTTACGTGCTCTAAACTTAAATTGTGCTGTCTTGTATATTTTTGGTTGACTTGATGTTTACTTCTCTACGCTTTCTAACAAATTTCGTTCTCGTCACTTCTTTTCGAGACGTCAAATTGTTTGCTATATAAAATATGCCTGCTTGAGTTAAACAATATTTCTTAAAACATTATGTATTTCGACAACGGCGCTATTTAAATCGACTAAGCTTTTTCTATTCTTTTTCGAATTTAATGTAATTTCCATGTCGTCTTCTTAGCGCCACGTGTACCTCTACATGGCTTACATACTCTACGTAAAAGGGCAAATACCCTTTTCGTAGAACAACAATTATTTAAGCAATTCTAGATATTTCGATGCAATTACTAAAGGAGAGCATTGAGTCGATAACTCACGAAGGGCTTAACTATTGATACCTTATTACGAGGCATCGACGTACATACACTACCTTTAAAAAAATTAAATAACAGTACACGATACACTCTGGTCTGCTTATTCGTCATAAATGTTACCTTAGACCTGTTGTAGAGTTCATGAGTCACCAGTTTGACACGATTATTTTTAGGTAGCTTAATTACAAGGAAGCCAGTAGAGATACAAGATTCCGAAATAATCAGAAAACTTATTCATCATATCATAAAGAACCTCAATGAAGGGTCAAGGGGTGTCCACTGAGCCCAAGTTTGTTCTCAGTATATACAGGGGACCTGGAAGAGACAATGAGAGGATAACAGACAGGAGGGATAGTGGTAGGGAAAGCGGAGGTATGGTCGTTGGCGTATGCGGATGACATAGTGTTGGTGGCTAAGGAGGAAAAGGATAGTGATGCAACGGAAGTGTCATAACAGAAGCAGAAACGGAAACAGATGTAAAAAGTAAATTTTAGCGGAAACAGAAACGGATACGGAAGCAGAAGTTTAGTAATATAAAAAAAGTACAATTTGAGGCAAATACAGTTTTTAATCAAATTAATATTTAAAATTAAGCAGCGGTAAATGATATTTTATGAAAACTAGTTTTGTCTCACTGGAGACGCTGTTGGAAGGAGTTGATAAATAATGGCGCACTAATGGCTAAAGATTAGTATATTTGTACGAATTTCCACAACATAAGGGGTTCTTCATGTAAAAACAATCGTTTTTCTTTTTTGTGCTTTTGAAGTTGTTTGTGTGTCCAAAAGTAGATTGTGATTCTCGTTATCTGTAATTGAGTCTTGCTAGTCTTCATTCGAAGTCGTATTTGTATAAACCTACAACAATATAAATATAAAACAAGCCTAACCTAAATCGGCTCTGAAATATGGACAGACCCTTTAAAGAACCACATTTTAGATTTAACGAGTAAGTAATGTAATGCAGTACAGCTCTAGCACGAACCACTTAACCTACCTATGGACACGTTAATGTAAATGAACTTTGAATCCGAAACACTTATTAAAGAAGACTTAACATTATCTCTTGACTTACCTTTTTTTTAGTTTTCTATGAAAGTTGAACAGCTTTATCTAACGTCTTAAACTCCACTGTGTGTATTGTTTTAAGCGGTAAATGTGCGACCTATTCGCGAGTATAGTTTGTCACATAGTTTACATCTGATTACCTGATTGTTAAATCGCCAATTTTAACGAAATAGTTCCAAACAAGGCTTATTTTTGATTTCATAATTGACACAAATTAAATACTAAAGCAAACAAGAACCAAAAGTTTTACGCGTTTAAACTCAAGTCACAGATAAGATTATACTATAATGTCTATAATGAATTAAAAAAATATCCTTTACTATCGTCCGCGCACTTCCCCTCAACTGTCGTAAAGTTCCGTTTAAATTTCCGTTAGTAAAGTTGCGGAAACAGAAACAGAAACAGATATCAAAAAACCTACAGAACTTCCGCAGTTACGGAAGCAGAAGCAGACGTCTGTCTCATCACTAGAAAAGGAAATGAAAGAGATGATGAAAACGCTGGAAAAATATATGAAAAAAAAGAAATGGAAGTAAACACGGCGAAAACAAAAATAATGGTATTTAGAAAAGGAGGGGGAAAAGAAAAAGAGAGGAGTGGAAATGGAGTGATGAGTAAGTGCAACAAGTGAAGGAATTTACATACCTGGGCTACACGATGAAACAGGATAATAAGAAGGGAGAACACATAAAGGAAAGAGTGAGGAAAGGAAACAGATTAATAGGACAAGTGTGGGGTGTGTGGAAAAGAGTATTCGAGTTGGATATAGAAAAAAGAAAATTGTTGTTTGAAAAGTTAATAAAGGGGGTGGTAATGTATGAAGCGAAAATATGGGGTTGGAAGAAGTGGAGGGAGGTAGAAGAGCTACAGGAAAAATACTGGAGATGGGTTTTGGGACTGGGCAGAGATACACCGCAGTATATTGTAAGAGAGGAGGTACAGGTAGCAAAAATAAGAATAGAGACAAGAAAAAGGACCATAAAATACGAGGAAGAACTGTGGGAAAGAACAAAATGCAAAATACTGCAAGAATGTTGGAAAGAGATAAAGGGAGGAAAAGTGAAGTACGGGCACGGGGGCAGAGAAGAGTATTACAAAAGAAACGGGTACGCGAGAGAAGAAGTGGAGAGATTAAAAGAAGAGGGAGTAAGGGTAAGGGAAGAAATAATAAGAAGAGATAGGGACATCGAAAAACAAGAAATATGGACAAGGATAAAAGAGAGCAGATATAATAGGAATTATAAGAATATTAAGGGTAAAGGGGTGCCAGAATATTTAAAGGATAGAGAGAATAGAAGCAACAAAAGAAAAAAAAATGATAGCACGGTTCAGATGTGGGAACGAGGAGTTAGGGAACAAATACTGGAAAAAAGAAGAAGAAAAGTTGTGCATGTTATGTGCAGAAGAGACGGAGGACCTCAACCACATGAAAGATAAATGCAGCGAGTAAAGAGAAGAGGTTATGAAAATAGAAGAAATCTTAGACGAAAACGGAAATGGAGCGGAGTGGATGGAAGAAGTATGGAGAAGAAGGAAAAAGTTAAGAGGAGTTAAGAAAATGTATTTCAAAAAAAAATGTAAATAGAATGTAAATATAGAATGTAGGGTGTAAGTGTAAAGCACGAACTAACTTGTAAACGAAGGCAACAAATAAAGTTAAAGTTGTAAAGTTGTGCTAAAACTTTGAAAAAGAAACTATTGAGGAGTACTCGTGTAATTTTGCATGATTTGAATATTAAACTACTAATAACTGAAGTCATGATTGGCGTAATTTATCTATCTTTGCTAACTACAAGTACAAAACTAAAATTTAATAAAAAATAATGTACTTACTTTTCTCCGGCACTCTCAAACAAAATAACACTGATACACTATAATTTGTGTGATAAACTACCAGTTTATATTTGTTTAAATATTTTTTAGCACTTTTCTTTTCAAGATTCAGGAAACGAATAAACGTATTTGTCTCACATTCGTATTTATCTCCACATAACCAAAGTTAACCTTACTTGTTTAAAAAGTGATCATACTCAACCTGAAAAGTTAACAAGCATGTGGTATCTTTATCGTGCTTTTTAGTCGTTCATAAAAGTTAGTTCTACCGCGTGTCCTTAATGTTTAACTATTTTACAACAAATAGTTATTCCTAATAATCAGCCAAATTGTAAACGTAAAGGTTACTTTTTGTATAAGCTTAAAGTATAAAATATGGCGACCTATCTCGTTTCTTACCTACAGATGTTGACTTTTGAGTAACTTTTCAATAGACAACTTTAATTGTTACTCAAAAACCGTTTCAAAAAGTTAACTTGATGGTAACCATAAAAATTAACTTATTAAGAGCTTTCAAGTATAGAATGAGACTACTTGTTTTTTTACTTACCATATACTAAGTTAACTTTTCGATATGTTTTCAGAGATTTCTAATTAATGTCTTGAAAAAGTTACACAATTGACATCCTACAAAATTAATTTAATGTTAATCCTAAACATTAAGTTTTTAGTAGCCTTCTAGTACAAAATGAGACTACATGTCTTTTTAGTAACCACATAAATGTTATTTTCGGTGAGTTTTATAATCAATGTCTATAAAAGTTGTGAAAGAGACATTCTAAAAAGTTAATTTTATGTTAATCCGAAAAATTAACTTTTTAGTAGAATGTTTTTGTGTAAAATAAGACAGTACCCCGGAAAAACGTCCTCGGAAGAAAAATCCCCTTAACCAAAATTACTTTTCTAACTTCTAATAGTTAGCCTCTTACTATTATTACGACTTACAAGGAGAAACCAAGAAATGAGTTTACCAATTGCGTTTCTGATTTTTTGGTGATTCTCAAGGCAAAAAAGTACCCTATCGTGACTTTTTGTGCATTACCGCTTAGTTTTTAAATTACGAATTTTTAAAGAATTGATCAAAAAATTCAGGGGTACGTTTTTTTAAATAGACAACACTTATTTTAAAAATATTTAAAAGCACTGCAGATGAAACCTGCAGTCATTGTTTCGTTAATTATTTGTGCTAATTTTTAAATAACGATTTTGCATTGCTGCAAAATTTAGAAAAAAAATTGTACATGAAAAACAGTCAAATAAACATAGATGCATGTATGTATGTACAAGCATATAAGATCCGTAGTTGTATACGCTGAAACTAATTATCTTAAAAAAACTTGTATTTGAAAAGAAACATTTTAGTGGAGTTGTAAGTGTAATTGATTATTATTAATTAGTGATTATAAGTTTAGTTACTGCTTACATGTATAATAAAAATATAATTGTCTAACAATAAAATCTTTAGAAGTAAATTTTATTTTAGTTCCAACATTACGCTCGCACAACAGTTTTCTGGAACGTACAATTTTAATCCGATTATCGTCATAAACATTGTTCTTTTTTGTTTGTACCCTAATGATTTTTTTTATTTAATTTCAACCTAAAAATTACTTTTTTTAAACAAACTTTTTTTATAATTTGTAATGTGGATCGATACAAAATCGTATTGATAATAGTTCAAATTATTGTCCTCTAAATCGATAAAAAATAATTTTTCTTTAATGGCGTTTAGCAGGTTAAAGAGAAAGTATTAATAAATGCAATGACATCTTAATGTTGATTGTAAAAACTTTTTTTTGTTGTTTTCGTTTCATCCGTTACGGTACATGATTAATTTAAGAACTTATTTTGCATTGCGGTAAATATCAAACGGGCACCAAACAAAAGCTTTTGTAGATATTTTAATCCCTTCAATGTGTCGGTCTCTTCGACCATTTGAGGTCTTTTTCTTAAATGTTACAGTTTTAACGGAAATTTAATTTTAAGAATCTCATTCTGTCGATGCCAACAAAAATGTTTTAAAACAAATCGTTATTACTTTGAGCAGAGTTTAATATTCTTTCTGCTTTAACAAAATTGTTAAATAATTACTATATAAACTTGGCCTTACAAGACAAATGTAAATAAAGAAAATCAAAAAGACCATGTTTTTCTTATGTTTCATATAGCGACACCGCTCTAATTAATTCGAGCGCGCACATTTTGGTCCATTTAGCGGTTTATTTAAACTTAATAAAAGTAGTTTTTAAGAATTATTGAATTAACATTAAACAAACGCTCACCGTTTGTAAAATTTAAAATTATGTTGTTGAAGAAAATGGGTATAGGAGTTTAAATAACCACCGGGTTGTTTTAAGACCAGCTTAAAATTGAACGTCGTTTTTTTTACCTGCTAGACAATCGTTCAAGTTTTGTTGATGTGCATGTTGTACAAGTCGAGTGTTAACGTTGTGTAATTGTGTTGTACTAAAAGTTCCAGTTATAAAGGTAAAACATCTTTATACATATTTTTAACAGACACAAAAGAGCACATAATTCATAATTGCAGATTGACGGTCAGTATACAAAAAGACATAAAAACAGACTTTCTCTAAATTTTACATGTTTGCCCTGATTTTAGAATACCCAGATTTTTTACGATTTTCTAGACCGCTGGCAACCCTGTAAAAAATCAAATCAAATATAAATATTGGTGGTTTAGTTAAGTATCTTTTCTAATTTCAGCTTCCGCAAAATAAATAGTTTCCACAGCCACGGAAATGGACTTTTTATTGGCGACAAAGGTGTGGATAAGAAAATCGAGAGAAAAAGTGAAAAAGGATTAAAGGCGATGACATTTATTTTAGATATTTTTAAATTTGTAAATAAGTAATAAATATATATGTATTACTTCGTATCGTATAAAAGCTGTTGTTTTTCAAGGCTTGAACATTTACTTTAATGTGTTTTATTTTCTAATGGTAACTATAAGATATTGATTAAGCAGCTATTCATCATTGAGCAACTGAAAAAATAGTATTTTTAGGCAGTTTTAAAATCCAACAATTATACATCTTTTACAGTTAACTTCAGGTAGATTGTTGAACAAGTGCAAAAATTGTATATTTTAAACAGCTTTAAAATTAAACAGTAAAATACCCATTTAAATTAACTTTAAGTTATCCTAACAGGTTGAACGCTGAGCAAACAAAAATGGTATATTTTTAATAGTTTTAAAATTCAACTATGCACCGGCCATTTCGATTAACTTTAGGTTAGCCCAACAAGTTGACCAATGAATAACTAAAAAAAAGTATCTTTTGAGTAGCTTTAAAAGTAAACATTAAGCTGTCCTTTTCGGTTAGTTTCTGGTTATCCTAAAAGGTTGACCGCTGAATACACGCAAGGTCAGTATAAGAGTATCCTATGGAGGGATTAAGTGAGTGTGCTTTTGGGTACTCTATGATCACATTTGCCAATCCAAAGCGGTTACCTTTATTACGACTTTTGGTTACTTTTGGCTGTGTGGGATCGACTGACGAATTGAACAAGTCAGCGCAAATTTGCGAAGCTCTGAGACTGCGCGTATGCTTGTAACAATATGATACTGGTATATTATTATGTGCCGGTTTTGACAAGTTCAACATGTATTGCGACCACAAAGCGAATGCCTACATCCTACAACTTACACAATTTTATAAACATATATAATAATTATTTTACTTCATAGGTAGTTTTATAAATAATGTATATGTCTTTATATATAAGATGTATAATGTAAGTAAATAGGTACAATCAGTGTATGTTGAGATCCACTATCGTAGCCTCCCATTTTCATTTGATGAACCCTCAAATTTTTTTTTTCGCTGACTTAGACCCCTTGCAGGTTGTCATAGACCCCTGGGGGCCGATATAGACCACTTTGGGAATCACTGCTTGAAAGCATAAAAAATAATTTTATGGGTATGTATTTAAGAATTATTTATTATAATTTAATATCTGTATCACATAATACAAAGATAAATATTTTTCTCAAAAGAACACAATCGCAAAATTAATAAGATCATTGGAATGTTTACAACTGCAACATCAAATATATGTGAAGAAGCAATTGTCAAATAAGTATCTTTATTAATAATGTGACGTATGTACATTCTTTGTAACGTTTACAACTGTAACATTGTAAAAAATGTAGGTAAAGACACAATATTTAATTGTAATAATTAAGCATTTTTTGCATATATATACTTGTAATTAATCTTAAAAATAATAAAACAGTAAAACTTTTTTCTCTACATAATTTACATAATTGCAAAACCGTAATTTTATGGAACACTGGATTTTTTTATATATGTATATAATTGAAATAATCTAATTAAAAAATTATATAGTATATGCAAATACACATCAATCAAAATTAATGTATCTGTATTAATTTATATAGGTAATTTACAATGCTGCACATAAGAGACCAAATGAAACATGTTGTTTAAGTTTGCAAAGAATAGATCCATCTTAATTAATTTTAAATTTAGCTAAACGAATGAGAGTTATTAAGAAAGTAATATTAAATCATCAAAAACGTCATCTTTATATACACACAATAGTATCCCTTCAAAAATCTATTTTACTATCACACACCATAACTACAATCTTTACTGACTGACCTACATCTGAGCATACCCGAAATGAAATTATTTCTACATTACTTTGCGATTCCCCCAAAACCAATACAATCTATCCCGACTTACCAAATTCGAATGCAACTCAAGCATACCCGAAACAAAACAATAGCAACGATCTTTTACCGATCTCACCCGAGTGAGTCAGAATCCTCACTACATAGCTACTAATACAATGCTAATACTAAACAACATGCATCGTTTACTCTGTTATCTAATAATTTTAGATCAACCTTAATTGCATTTCATTTCGTCGAAAGAATCATAGCATAACTCACTCACATGCAACGCTCGGCCGTGCGGCCTCGCGTCGCATTAACGTTCGTTATGCTATTTCTTACTTTCGACTCTTGTTACGTAAACTACTATTAAATGTTTTATTTTAAAGATTGTAGAGGTATAAATAAAAATAAAAACTACTTTTATAAACATTATATAGTTATAAATAGATACGAGAGTATGTACTTTAGTTTAATTCTTACTTGCGCATAAATGGAGACTAGGTAAATATACCAGAAAATAAAGTTACCTTAAGTAAGTTTTAGTTTTATTTGTCTACTTGTTCTCAAAAACTTTAATGTAGGAACTATACATTTGTTTGCTTAAAAAAATTTATTATATTAATGTCAAGTCTAATTATTTTTCTAAAATACGTTTAAAATATTAAAAAATTAGAATTTTGTGTTAAAAATCCATTAAACTATGATTGATTTTTACAAATGCTAAACATAAAATGAAACTTTTGTTTTGTGTGTAAATTTTTAATCAACAATTTATAAATTTTTTTTTTTAAATTTTCACGTATGAATCAACAAGTAACAGCTTGAATTTATTGTTTGATTTAAACAAATATAATTTTTTATTTGTTTTTAGTAGTCAATTTAATTAAATTTTAGCTTATACAGTGATTGCTATTTATTCAAATTAAATTGAATTTTACTTTTGTTCATGATTTATGTGATGTGTTATAATAAAAAAAATTACTTTAATCTAAACAGTAAAATAATTATATTCGTGTTTAACAGCTAAAGTGTAAGCAGCAAAACAATGTGTTTACACACAATTGATTAGGTTGGGTTGGGAATTCTAATGAGGTAATCATAATCTTACTTACACAAATTACAATATTAAAATAAACAATAAGTTTGTTACTTAATATATAACCTATAAACCAATAATCAACAAAAACTTGTATAGAACAAAACAGTTACTAACTCCATTATATGAGTAATTAAAATGATTAAAAAAATTAATTCCAGCTGGCTAAACTAGGGATGCACGTCATCAAGCTTTAATATAAATTCGTTATAAATACCAACGTTAACTATAACAAATTAATTTCATATTTTTTAGATGTCTTTAGTTTAAATTTATACATTGAGATTTAAATAAAAAAAGATTAACTAAAGATATTTTAATTTACCATTAAATTTGCTTTTTTTTGTAAAAAAGTGAGTTCTGTAACTTTTTTGTTATATTAATGATAGAATTGAGTAATCAAAAAAATTTTTACTTCTGAGGTTATATTTTTAAGTGGTTATTTTTGAAAAAAAAACTATTCTTATTATAACAATGTTATATTTACCGTTAACGTAGTATTTATCATATTATATATGTCTAAACCATTAAGTAGACAATAGAACCTATTGCTAATCTTATAAATTACTTCAAACGAAAACATGATAATTAAAATTTATTATAGCATTGATTATATATACCTACTTCGTATTCAGATAGGTCATCCTTATGAGAGAGATTTCAGAATTATAGTTAAAAATAATCTGCTAGGTGTCACAACGCACAATGAACGCACGTAATTTGCAAGGTTTATTTCATCAAAACAATTCTAGATTACTTGTTCATTCTATTAGCTTGCCTAATTACGTTACAGAATGATTACACGCACGATCTGCATTTTGTAGACATAACAAAACGTGAGTGTTTACATGGTTTTTATTTCAAATGAAAGTTTAATAAATAGTTTTAATACAAGACCTAATTTTCATAGTAAAATAATTATATATATATAATCAATAGTATTATCATTGATGTATTTTATCAATACCGTTGTAACATTGTTTATATATATATACATTTGTCGTATTAATGAAAATGTACAACACTTTTATAATTTATTATTGTAATTGCTATAAGAACTTAACAGATAAGGAGAATCTTGTAAACGATAAGAGATACGACAACGGGATTAAATAGGGAAAAATTGCGCAATTGAGGCACAATAAAAAAAATTGTAACAATAATAAATATTTCTGCAGATTCCATGAATATTATGAGATTATAACAAAGGATAAGACATTTTGGTTACCAAAAAAAAGACTACCTAATGTATTTGTAATATTTTTGAGCTATTAGATCTAAAATTAATTAGACTGTACTAAATTAGAAAACTAGACAGTTATGATGTACCTAATAAATTTGAATATAATTATTTTTACAAAATATGTAGTGTATAAGATCTGTTCACTTAAGTAAATATTGTTCAATAAATCTCAGTGGCGGCTGGTGGTCAAGCATACCAGAGGGTCATTTTGAAATATTTAAAAAACGCAATTATCACAAAAAGTAAAAAAAAACTTTTTTGCATTAAAGCGATTTATATTTAAGACCTATTCGTCTATCTTTAGAATTAGCAAAATGATCTATAACATGTTTATTAAAATTTACAATGTTTTCAATTAAAGATTTTTCCATGTTTCTTCACATCTACAAATCCATTCTGATAAATCGTACATAGATTCTTTAAAATTACGGTGTACTTCTTTATTTTTATGTTTACTTGTTTGTCGAATTTGAAGTAAAGGCCGAGGACGACCATTGGTTTTAAATTCTAAACGTCTTTCAAAATTTAAACCATTATTAGCGATTAATTTTTTTATCAAACAAAAACGGTAATATGTACTTCAACATAATTAATTTTGTATTTAGTTCTAGATTTTTATCTTCTTCAGGAGGGGCAATAAAAACCACTCTAAACTGTTTTTATGGCTACGTTTCGTGCCTCTAGTGTGCACTTCTTCAGGCCACTGAAAATTTATTTACGGTAAGTGAACAACATTACACAACGTATATAACAACTAACTGAATTTGTTAACAGGTACAGCATACAACAAAAACTTACAAGAAAAGGTTACGAGTGGTGGTAGTCCACTGGTCCAACAAGCATACCGTCTAATAAGTTACTTATTCTAGTTAACATGAAATTAGGTCAATGATTAAAAAAATTTAAATATATATACAAAGAAAACGACGTACATTAAAGTTAAACAAACAATATACACTGAATGCAAATTCAAAAATAATTGTAAATATGATAAGGCTAATAGATAGAAATGACCATGAAATCGCATACAACTATAAAGCTTATCTTGCAATTTTTGAAATTAAATTATTGTAAATATTACTTAAATTGTTGGTGTCGTTATTGAAATTAATGTTGTTTTTATATATGTTGATGTATATCATTTCCGAGACTAACCTTTTTTTGAAATTATTTTCAACATCTAAAATTGTAGGATTGTTGAAATCGAAGGTATGTCCAGTGTTAATGTGATGGACTGCTAATGCTGTGTCTGCTTTTTTTGTTTTGCAATCATAACGATGGTTATTAATCCGATTTTTTACTTTTTGTTTGGTTTGGCCGATATAACATACATTGCAATTGGTACAGTCCAGTTTGTATATTACATCGTGCTTTTCTATTGTGTTCGTTTTGTCTTTAGTTTTGCTGTACAGTGTATTATAGATGGTGTTATTATTGTATATTGCTATTTTGATGTTATTTGTTTTTAAAATCGGAATGATTCTATTTGTTAAATTAGGGACATTAATTATTTTTATATAAGTGATGTTAGTATTAAGGTTAGTGGTAGGATTGGTGTTAGGGGTCGTATTAAGATTAGTTATAGGTAGGTTAGTTGGTGGTGGGATCACGATAGTTATGTTAGTATTAGAAAGTATTTTGTTTAATATATTTTTTGGATAGTTATTCTTCCTTAATATGTTATTTACGATGTTAAGGTTTTCTTTGTGAAATTGAGGGCTACTCAAATTTATAATTTTATTTTTCATGGCCTTGATGACATTAATTTTTTGATGGTGTGGGTGTCTCGATAAAAAGTTAATTGTTCTATTAGAGGCAATTGGTTTAGTATACCATTCTGTGACTAACATACTAGTGTTAACATCCTTACTGAGTCTAACATCTAGAAATGGTAATGAACCCTATTTTTCAATTTCAACCGTGAATTTTAGATGTTGATTGTAACTGTTAAAAATATTTAAAGTGTTATCAATTTCTTTTCTTTCTTTTTGTTATGTTATATTGACGATATCATTACATGCAGTCCCGACACAGAAATTGATAACACTTTAAATATTTTTAACAGTTACAATCAACATCTAAAATTCACGGTTGAAATTGAAAAAGAGGGTTCATTACCATTTCTATGTTAGACTCAGTAAGGATGTTAACACTAGTATGTTAGTCACAGAATGGTATACTAAACCAATTGCCTCTAATAGAACAATTAACTTTTTATCGAGACACCCACACCATCAAAAAATTAATGTCATCAAGGCCATGAAAAATAAAATTATAAATTTGAGTAGCCCTCAATTTCACAAAGAAAACCTTAACATCTTAAATAACATATTAAGGAAGAATAACTATCCAAAAAATATATTAAACAAAATACTTTCTAATACTAACATAACTATCGTGATCCCACCACCAACTAACCTACCTATAACTAATCTTAATACGACCCCAAACACCAATCCTACCACTAACCTTAATACTAACATCACTTATATAAAAATAATTAATGTCCCTAATTTAACAAATAGAATCATTCCGATTTTAAAAACAAATAACATCAATATAGCAATATACAATAATAACACCATCTATAATACACTGTACAGCAAAACTAAAGACAAAACAAACACAATAGAAAAGCAGGATGTAATATACAAACTGGACTGTACCAATTGCAATGTATGTTATATCGGCCAAACCAAACAAAAAGTAAAAAATCGGATTAATAACCATCGTTATGATTGCAAAACAAAAAAAGCAGACACAGCATTAGCAGTCCATCACATTAACACTGGACATATCTTCGATTTCAACAATCCTACAATTTTAGATGTTGAAAATAATTTCAAAAAAAGGTTAGTCTCGGAAATGATATACATCAACATATATAAAAACAACATGAATTTCAATAACGACACCAACAATTTAAGTAATATTTACAATAATTTAATTTCAAAAATTGAAAGATAAGCTTTATAGTTGTATGCGATTTCATGGTCATTTCTATCTATTAGCCTTATCATATTTACAATTATTTTTGAATTTGCATTCAGTGTATATTGTTTGTTTACCTTTAATGTCCGTCGTTTTCTTTGTATATATATTTAAATTCTTTTAATCATTGACCTAATTTCATGTTAACTAGAATAAGTAACTTATTAGACGGTATGCTTGTTGGACCAGTGGACTACCACCACTCGTAACCTTTTCTTGTAAGTTTTTGTTGTATGCTGTACCTGTTAACAAATTCAGTTAGTTGTTATATACGTTGTGTAATGTTGTTCGCTTACCGTAAATAAATTTTCAGTGGCCTGAAGAAGTGCACACTAGAGGCACGAAACGTAGCCATAAAAACAGTTTAGAGTGGTTTTTATTGCCCCTCCTAAAGAAGATAAAAATCTAGAACTAAATACAACTTGACCAACAGGAGGATAAACTACTTTACCATTAATAATTAATTTTCTTTTAACTTGTGAAAGTCATTGACATTGGTTACAAACAATTATTATCAAACAACTAAAAAATCGAGTGCAAAGTTTGTCGTATGAGATAAAAAATGTGCATTCCAGCATTTTTGTTTTACAAACACGTATTGCGGAGATAATAATAAATGACGTAAGCATTGCATTGAGTACGCGAAATGGGACTCGGCTGACAACCGCAGAAACCATTTAGTTGTCTTTTTATAATTCGCATTAGATTGTGTTATGCGTGTTGCACTCTTGACTACAATAACTATCATTTACGATTCGGCTGCATTATACATATAATTTATCTGTGATATAATACACAGGTACTATAACAGTGGTGTTGTGCTAATTTTTCTTTTACCGGAACGCGTATATATAATCATATAGACAGGGCCGATCCTGGGTAGGCGGCCGCTCTGTGCGGTCTCATGTTCCAAATTTAACGACGGGGGTGGTTTTCCATGATAATCCTGGCGGCGACGTTTTTTTTTTAGGTCAAATGTACTAAATTTGACGACGGGGGGGGGGGTGTTCCCAGCAATGCACATTTCAGATGAAAACCGGTACATCACTGTAATAAACGAATAAACTTTAAAACATCTACTAATACTGGAAACCAACATCTAGAAATTCTAGTTCACAACAAATGTATAATAAAAATTCTTAGCATTCCATTTGGGTATGGCAATAAACTATGCCAGGGATGAGTAACGTACGATCCGTGGGACGCTTGCATTAAAATTTATGTATGAAATCTTTACTTTTTTAAAATTTTATATTTTTTTCTTCTAATGTTTATTATAAATAAAGTTTAATTCCCGTTGAACCGGTTCAAAAACCGGTTCACGTATTTGTTTCGGTTCGGTTCGAGTTCCGGTTCAGCAGAAAAAAAACCTTCCGTACTCCGGTTCGGAAAAACAAGCCGGTTCGTTCCGGTTTTTGTTCCGGTATGGGTTCGGTTCAAACCCTTGTTTATAATAATACATATAAAAATTCGTCAAAAATTAGAAGAAAAAAATCAGCAATTCTTTTTAATTTTTTTTTCAATACGTCAGCCAATTCTCGTTATCAGAAATCATTTTTAGTTCCGGAACGCGTTCTTGTCCAAAAAGGAAGTACCGGAACGACGTTCCGGAGCGTTCCGGCTCGACCACACCACTGGACTATAAAACACAACAGCCTCGGGTAAATTCGTAAGTTTTCGCATATGTTGCGCTTGCAATGAAAATTGAAATTCAAACGCTGATAATTTGATTTAAACGCGAGTTCTTGTAATTTTAAAGTAAATAAAATAATTTTCTGATTCATTTTGGAGGGTCATTGTCCGAGTGACCTAATAGAGAAGCAGCCACTGATAAATCTTGAATAAGTATAATGAGAAAAATAAATGAATTGCATTTTACCATTGATTTTACTTAAATAAAGTTCATGTATACGATACACGTTTGTAACCTTGAGCAGCATGGTTATTGTTATCTCAAGTTCGCAGACAATATTTACAAACGCTACCGTGAGAAACGAGTCGTTTTGTTGTTGAACCAAAAAAGATATTTTGAATGTGGTAAAAAAGTGTTCCACCTAGTAGACGTTGGCGGAGTTTTGATTTCCGTATGCCGCAATCTGGTAGTCGTTGGATTTTTGGGACTTCCAATTATTTTACAAGGATGAGCAATCTGATAGTTGTATAATCAATGATTATAGGTATTAAATTTTGTCGTGGGCCGTGGCGCTGTAATCGTATTTTGCCGGAAATTCGCTACTATGCGACCTACAAATATCTAATTATTTTATAGTTGTCAATTCGTCAAACGTCATTTTACTTCAGTTTCAATTTGCGTTCATTACGTATTTTTCTCATATTTATCCTTACTATTGCTGCTTTATTGTTTACTTAAAGTCTTTGTCAAGACTATTACACCTCTAATTTAAAAGTTCACTGTAAGTAAAATTTTAAAATTTTTTTTAGGTTAATGGTTTTTCTGTTCGCAAGAGTATTTTTAACAATGGCTTTGAATAAAAGAGTTATTCATAGTCAAAGACGTGAAATATATATAACGTTTATAAATTTATGTTCACTGAAAAAGAACAAGAACAACTTTCGATTCCTTTGAACAGCCTCCGAGAAAGAGTAGCTACAGCTACTGGAGTTGGGTTGAATACTGTGAAGCGAATTCTGAAGGAAACTTCTGAAAACCTAAGCATAGTAAATTCTCTTCACCTAGAAAAACTTGTTACAAGTTTTAGCTGGTTACGAACCTGCACGGCCAACTCTCAACAGTCGGAGAGAGGGGTAGGTTTTCCAAGGACTATATAAAAGATAATTAAGGGCGCCAGAGCCTATCCAAAGTCAGTTTCTGCTTGCTCACCACAGAAATGGTAATGAACTTGTAACTAGATGTTAAGTTCGTAACTGCTGAAAGAAACGAATAAAAGAGAAAAACTAAATCGTTAATAACAATGGTGCTTTAATTACTCTATCACGATAAATATAATAAGAATTAAATAGTCAAATCTGAGTAGGTACTAACGAGAATATACAAAATCGAATCACAGTAAGATAGGCAACTTACATGACATTAGTGAAGAACATGGATACGAATAGTTTGCAGTAAATATCGTTTAAATAATTAGAAATATGGAAGTAACGACAATAAGGCAAAATAATTATTATAGCATTAACCTTAAATTATCACAATAAATAAGCATAAACAGCATACGTAGTATAAGCAAATTTACTAACTAATGATATTACCATTACGATAATCAGTACGAAGTTATGATGATTGTAAGTTTCGTGAGAAACCTCGTTGACGACAAAAGAAACTTTATAAAAAACACTTACCACCAAATACAGGTGTTCCTTTTATGCGGAGGAAGCGCTTCCTTCGACACGTACCCTGTAATTAATTTTAATTGCAAATCGTGTCAATCTAATAGCTCACGAAATCCGAATCTACAAAGTCATTACTTAAATGGTAAAATGTACACATAACACAAACCGAACGTCGGATGCTGTTATACCCTTTTTCTATGATTTAATTAATTCCAACAGTAGGCCTTATAAATATTTAGAATCGTTCCAACACAATATTCGTCGAGGGTTATCTCTCGTTTTTCGGTATCGGATAGAATTCATGGGCCGGATGGTGGTAAGAATAGCCGGTGACGATACAAATATCCCACGATCGTAACGAAATCACACACTTTCCTTGATGGGCTTTAAATTATAGCCAGAATGCCCTTTTTTTATTAGGTGACACATGGCGGCTAACCAAAAAGACATAAAAATTACTTTTAATTACAGAAAGAAATAAAATCACTTACGCTGCGGGAGTAAATTAGTTAATTAAAGAAACTACATAACTTCCATCGTGTTCCTAGCACGTGGATGAATTTAGAGGACGAACTTTCACTCACGCAGCCCTCGAGATTACCAGTTACAATGTTAAAGTTAAAATGTCGGAGAAGACACCGGATGTCGTTTGCGCAATACAAAGTGATCAACGAACCCGATAGATGGCGTCAAGAAATATCAAAAGCAATTTTTAATTAAGTTGATATACAGGGTAATGCAATATTTAAATTTATGTACGTAACAGAATTCCCCCCCAGCAAGATAAAAGCGTGGAGCGAGAATAACGAAGACAAAAGCTAAAATGAAGATAGAAATTTAGGCATACGCCAAGGATAGAACCCTAAAATCCAAAACCAACCCCAAAACACAATAACGCCCAACCCCAGAAGAAACGTAGATGAAAGAGGTTTTCTCGGTTTACTAAGCATCACCAACCAGATGTGTCCAAAAGTCGCATGAAGCGGAATGATACTTCAAAGAACCAGAAACTCAACTAACAGAATAGAAGTATCAGCACAGGTACTCGTTGACAGTCGACAACAGTAGTTACGCTAAAAAGCCAGAAAGCAACGCAGTCCCATAGACCTTACTGATCGACAGTACCAAACAAACCGAGAGAAAAAGAAGAATGATAGGAAAGAAAGAAAAGAAGTAATATAAGTCCCCAAAGCTAACTAAGCTAACGAAGTAAAAAGAAAAAGTATGTAGATGTTGCATGGTGATACGCGATTTAGAAGAAAGTCCAAAAAGAAAACTAATGCAGTTGTGCTCAACAAGTCGTCAAGAGACGATATGAGATTCTTCCACCAAAAAAACCCAACAGCTCCTAAAGGTCCAAGCAAAGAAAACCAATGAAGAAATCTCAAGCAAAAGAAAAGATTCTGATTAAAAGTCGACATAAGTCGTACTACCAAAAAGGCAGAGAAAAAAATCAGTAATCCAAGAGTCACACCAACAAAGTTACCAAAAAGTTAAACACTAAACGAGTGCCAATCCAAAAGAAAATCCAAACCGCGAAAAACCCAAAACAAAACCAAAAGAAAGAAAGAAAAAGAAGTAAGAGCCAATAAAGAAGGGAAACCTTCACTTGCCACTGAACGTCGTGAGTCAGTGCTCGTTGTGTTGGAATGTCACCTGGAACTTAAATGCCGAAGAACGGATTAGAATATTCCAAGAGCAAAAGAAACCCAAAGGAGAGAAATATCCTAACTGTGACTGACAACATCAAAAATGCCGACTAAGCGGAAGTACAAAGTACCAGAAGCGACGTTGCAGTCTATCCCAAGCTTCAATCCAAAAACAACAAAACAAAAACCCACTAAACCCAATAAAGTGAGAGAAGTAACTGAGAAAGAAAAGCAAAAGAAAAGAACCATAGTTGCGTGAATACTAAAGAAAGAAGTTACTAAAAGAGAATACAAAGAAAGTATTCAAGCAACAAATCCCGATAAAAGAAAAAGGAAAGAGAGAATTGCCCTAAAGACAAACCCTCCAAAGCAAAAGAAAAAAATAAGAAGTAAGAAAAACAAGAAGAAGAAAAAAAACAGACGGAGAAAGATAAGACAAGATGTAATGTCTGATTCGTTCTTTCTCTCCGTAGAAGAAACGAAAGGGAGTGACCAACCCTTCAATGCTCAACCAACCGCCCAAGAGGCGAACCATAAGGAGAATCAAAAGAAAGAATAATGGTTGGCACAAAGAAAAGATAGATAAGCCCAAGAAGAAAAAATAAAAAGTAGAAAAGATAAGAGATATAGAAAGACGGAGAAAGATAAGGCTCGATGTTAATGCCTGATTCATTCTTCACCCCGTAAAAGAATGAAAAGAGAGAGACCACCCTACGGTGCCCAACCAACCGCCCTATGGGGTAAACCTTTAGGAGGAGGAAGAAGAAAGAAAGAGATGTGGCATGTAGGTGATCAACAAATCAAGAAGAAGGAAAAAATAAGAAGTAAGAAAAACAAGAAAGGGAGAAAAGAAACAGACGGAGAAAGATAAGACGAGATGTAAGTGTCTGATTCGTTCTTCTCTCCGTAGAAGAAACGAAAGGGAGTGACCAACCCTTCAATGCCCAACCAACCGCCCAATAAAAAAAGAAAAAAAAAGAAAGAGAAGAGAAAAGATATCACAGTTAGTCATAACAAGGGCGTACCAATTGCTGTCCCCAAATTGGAAAATTTACTCCAAAACTTAAATGCCGACAAGCGGAATACAAAACCCAACAAAGAAAAAAACTAAAACCAAAGCGAGAGTCCTACTAGTGACTTACCAATCTCAAAATGGCCGACTAAGCGGATGTAACTATATACAAATAGAAAGGTAGTCCGTCCCGAAGTAAGATGGTTAAGAAAAAAAAACCCAAAGAAATTGATTAGAAACTTAAGAAAAAAAAACTTTAGTACAGCAAACTGGAGTGAACAATTGGGTAGTATCCCAGCTATAACCAACAAAATACCGTCAACCTAATCAAAGAACCAAACCAAAGAGTCTACAGACGAGAACCAACAGAATAGCCAAAAGTCGAAATCCTAAAGCGAAACAAAACAGATTAGAACTTACGACGCTTACGACGCCGGTGAAAAAGAAGTGAACGATTAATAGAAGGACGCAACGAAGTACAACCAGAAATGTCAAAACGAAACGGTGTTGACGAGAGAGAACTAGCTTTCGCATCCGTAGAACATCTACGACCTTTGGAAGGATTCGCAAAAGTTTGTCGAGCCAGTCCGGAAGGAAGAGACGAGGTAGAGCCAGCAGTACCCCGATCCAATCGTTGATCTAAACTAAGCGCTTTCTGCGACCGACAAACCGGGCAATAGCGAACGTACTCGGCCACTTTCGATCTCATATGAGGCCAATAAAAACGACGCCGAAGAAAAAGTAACGTCTTGGCGACACTACGATGCCCAGAAGTGGAGTGGACGTGATGATCATGAATGATTGGCTTACGTTGGTCGTTTGGAACGACCAGCTTCCACAGATGCTTATCATCAGGAGAAACCCGTATTCGTTTCCACAGAAAACCTTGGAGCACTAACCAACGAGAAAATCGGCGAGGAGACGCTGATACCTTACCCACTAACTGGTTGTACCATTGGTCTTTAGTAGGACACGTAATGCCCAAAATCGAAGACAGACCAGAAAGAGAAGCTACCAAACATGAAGGTATAGGATTTTTAGAAGTACAACGAACACGATTATTAGATTTAGAAATAGATATCGAAGGAGAAAGTGAAGAAGTATCAAGAGAACAGGTAACCGGAATAGACAACGGATGACTATCATAGTGCTCACATGCGTTAACCGAAGTTGTCTTAAAAGACATAACTTGAGAAGGCGTAGGTGGTTTGTACTCGTCTATGGAAGCCTTAGATTGAGCGAGCTGCCTTCCATATTTCACTAATTCTTCGAAAGTAGAAATCGACATTAACGCAAGCCCTGCCTGATAAAACGGAGTCAGATTACAACGCACAATCTTGAGTTGTGTGTGATAAGAAACTGGTTCTAACATTTGTAAGAAGAGGTACCGCATGGTGGTAACGTACATCCCAATAGATTCGTTAGCTCCCATAGTACGCTTCCGAATTGTCTCCATTAAGCGATCGTCGTAATCTACCGGAAGAAATTCCGATTTCAACAGCGCAGCAACGTCCTTCCAAGAACGCAAGGAGGTTCGGTTTGTCCTAAAAGAAAGAAGAGCTTTGCCAGACAAAACCTCGAAAGCTGAGAGGAAAAGTTGATGTTGTGAAACACCCCGAGACAGGCACAATTCGTCAATCCGCAGAAGAAATTCCATAAGCAAAAAAGGATCTTCACCAGAAAAAGTAACATTCCAATTACCTAAGTTCGTTTCGGAATCAGAGTCCGAAGAAGTAAGAAATGGCGGTTCTTCATCTGAAGAATACATAGCTAAAACAAACAAGTAAACAAGAAACTAACCAAAGCAGTCAATTACGACGAAAAAACTGCCACCACGTGCCTGACAAGAACTCAAAATAACAGTAAGCCGTATCACTACTAAGTAAGTAAGCCAATAAGGGAAAAAATCAACTTAATCGACGTAGTCGAGTCAATCCAAAAATCAAAGCGAAGGTCCGACTAACAGAAAAGTAAGCAAAGTGCCAATCTACAGTCAAACTGCAGCACCAGGGAAAAACAAAAGCAAAAGTTAATGAAGTAACTCAGACGTCCAGTCTAGTAGCAATAACTAAGTAAAGAAAGCAAAGTAAAATCGAACCCACGTAAGACTCAGAAGAGAAAAAATCAATAAGCTAGAAGAACTTATGATCGCACACACTAAATCGATAGCAAGTCAACAATATAAACTACCTATTCCTGCTAGTGATCCTATACTAATTAGAAAAAAAAATCTAAACAGCAGAAAGAATTATGCCGAATGAGAAATTAAAAAAAAGAATCGAAAAGTCGGGTAGCCAATTTGCTACACACTAAGTCGAGAGAAATTCAACAGTATAAGTTAATCCTACGCTAATCACAATTAAAGCAAATTGTTAAAAGAAATATAGAGAATGAGAATTCGATATGAGAGAAATCGAGGCCCCAATCAGTTGGGCTGCCAATTTGTTACAAGTTTTAGCTGGTTACGAACCTGCACGGCCAACTCTCAACAGTCGGAGAGAGGGGTAGGTTTTCCAAGGACTATATAAAAGAAAATTAAGGGCGCCAGAGCCTATCCAAAGTCAGTTTCTGCTTGCTCACCACAGAAATGGTAATGAACTTGTAACTAGATGTTAAGTTCGTAACTGCTGAAAGAAACGAATAAAAGAGAAAAACTAAATCGTTAATAACAATTGTGCTTTAATTACTCTATCACGATAAATATAATAAGAATTAAATAGTCAAATCTGAGTAGGTACTAACGAGAATATACAAAATCGAATCACAGTAAGATAGGCAACTTACATGACATTAGTGAAGAACATGGATACGAATAGTTCGCAGTAAATATCGTTTACATAATTAGAAATATGGCAGTAACGACAATAAGGCAAAATAATTATTATAGCATTAACCTTAAATTATCACAATAAATAAGCATAAACAGCATACGTAGTATAAGCAAATTTACTAACTAATGATATTACCATTACGATAATCAGTACGAAGTTATGATGATTGTAAGTTTCGTGAGAAACCTCGTTGACGACGAAAGAAACTTTATAAAAAACACTTACCAACAAATACAGGTGTTCCTTTTATGCGGAGGAAGCGCTTCCTTCGACACGTACCCTGTAATTAATTTTAATTGCAAATCGTGTCAATCTAATAGCTCACGAAACTGAATCTACAAAGTCATTACTTAAATGGTAAAATGTACACATAACACAAACCGAACGTCGGATGCTGTTATACCCTTTTTCTATGATTTAATTAATTCCAACAGTAGGCCTTATAAATATTTAAAATCGTTCCAACACAATATTCGTCGAAGGTTATCTCTCGTCTTTCGGTATCGGATAGAATTCATGGGCCGGATGGTGGTAAGAATAGCCGGTGACGATACAAATATCCCACGATCGTAACGAAATCACACACTTTCCCTGATGGGCTTTAAATTATAGCCAGAATGCCCTTAGTTATTAGGTGACACATGGGGGCTAACCAAAAAGACATAAAAATTACTTTTAATTACAGAAAGAAATAAAATCACTTACGCTGCGGGAGTAAATTAGTTAATTAAAGAAACTACATAACTTCCATCGTGTTCCTAGCACGTGGATGAATTTAGAGAACGAACTTTCACTCACGCAGCCCTCGAGATTACCAGTTACAATGTTAAAGTTAAAATGTCGGAGAAGACACCGGATGTCGTTTGCGCAATACAAAGTGATCAACGAACCCGATAGATGGCGTCAAGAAATATCAAAAGCAATTTTTAATTAAGTTGATATACAGGGTAATGCAATATTTAAATTTATGTACGTAACAGAATTCCCCCCCAGCAAGATAAAAGCGTGGAGCGAGAATAACGAAGACAAAAGCTAAAATGAAGATAGAAATTTAGGCATACGCCAAGGATAGAACCCTAAAATCCAAAACCAACCCCAAAACACAATAACGCCCAACCCCAGAAGAAACGTAGATGAAAGAGGTTTTCTCGGTTTACTAAGCATCACCAACCAGATGTGTCCAAAAGTCGCATGAAGCGGAATGATACTTCAAAGAACCAGAAACTCAACTAACAGAATAGAAGTATCAGCACAGGTACTCGTTGACAGTCGACAACAGTCGTTACGCTAAAAAGCCAGAAAGCAACGCAGTCCCATAGACCTTACTGATCGACAGTACTAAAGCAACCCCAGAGAAAAAGAAGAATGATAGAAAAGAAAGAAAAGAAGTAATATAAGTCCCCAAAGCTAACTAAGCTAACGAAGTAAAAAGAAAAAGTATGTAGATGTTGCATGGTGATACGCGATTTAGAAGAAAGTCCAAAAAGAAAACTAATGCAGTTGTGCTCAACAAGTCGTCAAGAGACGATATGAGATTCTTCCACCAAAAAAACCCAACAGATCCTAAAGGTCCAAGCAAAGAAAACCAATGAAGAAATCTCAAGCAAAAGAAAAGATTCTGATTAAAAGTCGACATAAGTCGTACTACCAAAAAGGCAGAGAAAAAAATCAGTAATCCAAGAGTCACGCCAACAAAGTTACCAAAAAGTTAAACACTAAACGAGTGCCAATCCAAAAGAAAATCCAAACCGCGAAACCCAAAACAAAACCAAAAGAAAGAAAGAAAAAGAAGTAAGAGCCAATAAAGAAGGGAAACCTTCACTTGCCAATTGAACGTCGTGAGTCAGTGCTCGTTGTGTTGGAATGTCACCTGGAACTTAAATGCCGAAGAACGGATTAGAATATTCCAAGAGCAAAAGAAACCCAAAGGAGAGAAATATCCTAACTGTGACTGACAACATCAAAAATGCCGACTAAGCGGAAGTACAAAGTACCAGAAGCGACGTTGCAGTCTATCCCAAGCTTCAATCCAAAAACAACAAAACAAAAACCCACTAAACCCAATAAAGCGAGAGAAGTAACTGAGAAAGAAAAGCAAAAGAAAAGAACCATAGTTGCGTGAATACTAAAGAAAGAAGTTACTAAAAGAGAATACAAAGAAAGTATTCAAGCAACAAATCCCGATAAAAGAAAAAGCGAAAGAGAGAATTGCCCTAAAGACAAACCCTCCAAAGCAAAAGAAAAAAATAAGAAGTAAGAAAAACAAGAAGAAGAAAAAAAACAGACGGAGAAAGATAAGACAAGATGTAAATGTCTGATTCGTTCTTCTCTCCGTAGAAGAAACGAAAGGGAGTGACCAACCCTTCAATGCCCAACCAACCGCCCAAGAGGCGAACCATAAGGAGAATCAAAAGAAAGAATAATGGTTGGCACAAAGAAAAGATAGATAAGCCCAAGAAGAAAAAAATAAAAAGTAGAAAAGATAAGAGATATAGAAAGACGGAGAAAGATAAGGCTCGATGTTAATGCCTGATTCATTCTTCACCCCGTAAAAGAATGAAAAGAGAGAGACTACCCTACGGTGCCCAACCAACCGCCCTATGGGGTAAACCTTTAGGAAGAGGAAGAAGAAAGAAAGTTTACGGTACGCACTATTTATCAATTTATGTTGACATACTTATAACCTCAAATTTTAGAATCAGTTAACTGAATCGAACGTTAAGCATGGAATATAAATAAAATGTATATTTAGCTTGTAATAGGAATATGTAAAAGTAAACAAACAAAATGGTCGTTTGACAAGTAGTGTATACCGTTTGTTTACAAATACGATTTCTATCTCTTACAATGTTGTGTACACTTTTTAGCCTGTGATTACTCGTCCAGAGAGAAGTGTAAGTTTCCGTTGTTGCCAGGTCGATGACTCTAAAAATTTATAAAAAATGTTTTTAAAAAGGCGGAATAATTTTTTAATTTTACATTAGTTACTTTAATCATAATAATTTACAAGAGGAAGGAAAAATTGATTTTTAATATTTACAAATTAGTAGTTAACAGTAAAAATCAATTTGCAAAACTTTGAGCAATACCTACGTTTTTAAAATATCTACTTTATAGTTATAAAAATTAAAAATAAAACTATTCATTAAGCAATAAACTTAGATTCCATTTAAAGAAAAGAAAAAACATAAAACAATTACTTAAAGAAAATATACTTACCCCATATGCCATTAAGTTGTTTTTAAATTTATAAATTTAAATTTAATATTAAAGAGCTCACTCGAACACATTTTAACACGAGGAAGACACAATCTAAACTAAATACAATTTTTGAAACTTTTAAAATAATTTTTATTAATTATTGTAATGACTTCTGTGCAAAATCTTATTAAATTATAACTTTTCAAACCTAGAAATGTTGATATAAAAACAACTATTTTTCAACAGAAGAAATTTATATAAAAAAAAATTAATGTTGCTAAGCGCAAAACTGGAGAACGGCTAGACCAATTCGGTTATTTTTTTTCATATGTTCCTTAAAGGCACAGTTTTAATAAAGAGCAAAAAAATTGCGTGGAAAATAGTAAAAACAACATACACATACATACAAACCAGCTGTCAAACATTTGACGTACATCGTCAACGTCAATCTAAACAAGGGCGCGTTTGGATAATCCATGCCTCTGGAAAAAATCATCAAAGAAAATAATATTATCGTACGTGTCATTCACTATTAATTCTTCTGTGCGTGGCAGTTTCTTGGTTGTTTTTTATATTTTCACTTTGGCTTAAAACTAATTGTGTGTTCAGTATGATTACGTTTAGACCCATGCCGCCAAAACGTGGGCGCAGTAATTTGGTTCGAGGAACTCGAAATGCTACAAACCAAGCAAATTTATAATTTAATCGGACACCGCGCCTTTGTAACGGCACACGGCTAGCAATGAAAAATTTGCTTAACAATGTGGTCGAAGCAACAATTCTAAAAAGAAAATATAAGAGAGAGGAAATGTGTTGATACCCTGCATTCCAATGGTACCAACTGACGTACCATTTGAATTTAAACGACGGCAATTTCCAGTGCGGTTTGCTTTTGCTATAACAATAAATAGTTCCCAGGGTCAGTTCGTTGAGTGTTTGCGGCGTTAATCTTGAAAACGCATGCTTCTCTCTTGAACAGTTGTATATTGCCTGCTCCCGCGTTGGGAAACCGTCAGCTTTATTAGTTTACGCGCCAGGCAACCAAACAAAAAATATCGTACCATAAAGCATTAGAATGAATATCATCACATTTATAAAGTATTGCAGTGTAGAGTTCATTTCAAGACTAAAGAACCGCTGCGCAAAAACCAATTTTGTTTCGAACGTCAGTACATTACCCAACTTGAACACGTTTGCACTTTTCATACGGCGTTTAAAGTGTGCACATTAATAAATTAAAGATTAACCACTACATTAAGTTGACAGGAGCGATGTTATTAGTTAGAATTTGTTTCGCATGATCGTCAAATTCCGAATTTATCCAACGCGCACCTCACGGTTCTTTAGTCGTGAAATCATCTTTACGAAATGGAAAACTTATTTTTGTAAGTAATCGTCGTTTATTGTGGAAACATAAATAACGTAGATCACTCCGAAGTATCCCAGTAAACACGGATTGAAACTGTTACAGTCACAAAATTAAAACAATTGTTTTAATACGTTGTTTCGTGTTAGTTCCATTTTTATATCATTTACATGTAACTGACAGTGAATAAATTGAAAGAGTTCCGATTTTTCACAATCAGTTTTAAACCGTTTCAGTACTTGCAATTCTTTTTCCATAATCAGCAACCGTCTAAAAACTGATTTATTAAAACCGAAAATTTTTTGAATAACTAGAATTGCTTGAAGATCGATTAAATAAGATTGAATTATTTTCAAAACAGTGGAATCGTTCTAGTAAAAACGAATATACTTTGTCATTAGTCAGCATTAGTCGTTGCTATACATTTGATTACTGTCGTCAACGCTTGCGCTGCAAATTGATATCTTTTCACTTATTCGGTTGTAGTTTGATAAGTGATGCTGTGTGTACAATTACGAAATGGAACAATAAACGGTAAGTCGAAACATTTTATTATAATCCAGAAATCTAATCAGTATTATTATCATTTCTGTTCTTTATGTATCATGTTTTAATTTGTATTAAAAAAATGTAAATTAACACACATGGTTGCGTTAAGGTAGCTTATTGCGTAAATCTGATGATACTTTAGGATTTATAATTACAGTTCAATTCTTCAAGTTTTCTATACGATTATGTACAGCTAAAGGTATTCACAGTGTTTTTATAACTTTCCTATGATTGCTAAAGTGATATTTATATTAGGTTGTCTTGTTTTTGATTAAAAAATGTAATTAATTTTATGTAACTCTATGATTATGTATGTATATAAATGAAATATTTGTTTCTATGTTACAGATGCGGTTAAAAGTTGCTACCCAACAGTAACTGATGCAGTTTTCGAGATTTCCGTGAAAAGACCACATCAAAGAAAGTTGCAATATGTAAAAAACTTAATGTGATATTGTATTTAAAAATATTTATTGGGCAATAAAATTTGACACGTGCATTCGAAAATGTATTATTATATTATTGAAAGAATTGTTTTAGTTCATTATTGAAACAAGAAAATCATACATTTATTGATCATTTAGTATCAGTTCAAGAACGAAGCTTTTAAAACGTAAACCGAATGCAACATTTATTTTGCAACAAATTTGAATTTAAAATACCGAAACTATACTGATTCAAATAAGTGAAACAGCGATGGACTTATAGCTATTTTATTGCAGTTAGGTTTCTTTTATGTTTGAAACAAGAGTGAATCATAAATTTTTTGTTTTGAAACTGTTACTAAACATTATCAATTTTGTGTTTACTGGGATGTTTTATTTATTTAATTTTCTATCAACTTTTGACAGAATGAAGTCTGTCCGGGCGGCTAGTTTTGAATAAAATTGTTAGAATAAAGTGTTTGAACTTGTTATTTAAAAATTAAAATATATTCTTATTAAACGTATCTAAAGAAACCAAAACGTTTAAGAATTTATTTGTAACATATTGTTAATGCCTATGTAATTAATAGATAATTTCAAAACCAAGTAATTTCCATAGAACAAAATTTTTTTTTATATTTTAGATTATGATAGTAACATTAAATTTAATCACAAACTTTGCAATTTCTTTTTAATGACAGCTCTAAAACATTGCTTTATATTTTAATTGAGTTTAAATCGTCAACATAATTTTCTTGTTCGTTTACTAAAAAAAGTTTGTACTTTTAAAAATAATCTTGTAACTATTAAAGCAATAAAAACTTAAAATGCCACCAGTGTTTATACTAAAGTCATATAAATAATTTGGGGTTTCAAAGAGATCTTCATTTAGCACATGACTTCATATTTTATAATAATAATTGAACGCGCTTATTCAAACGTTTTTGTAACAATACTACTGTAATTACAGATATGAGCCATAAGTCATTACATTAGTAACAATGTAAAATTAATTTTGTTTATTATTATTCAAAACTTACGTTGTACAACGGCAAAGTTATTTGTACACTTTACCAAAATATAAAAAAATTGCTATAAAACATACATATCTACAAGAAATTAAACGTAAATAAATGTATTAGTAATGCAGTTAATGACGCTGTAATTAACTAAACTTTTAAAACCAAGTAATGCTGTTACAGTAAGAAACGTTTTTAGCAAAGATAATAACTAAAAAAAAACGTCATAAAAAACACAATTGTAGCTAACGTCGAAACTAAACAACATTATTTTGTATTTTATTTGTCAACAAAAATTTTGATGGACCCGTTAAAACTTAAAACTTGTTTAATTTAAAAAATTTCTCTAAAAACACAATTTAACAAAGCTTTTGCAATGTCAGCTAATTCTAAAACTACTGCTAAAAAATTAATGTACTTTAATCTAAATTAAAGTAGTATGCCAGCGTGCCGAATAACACGTTTCTTTACGGTATAAACCAATGTTTAATAAAGTCTGTAAATATTAAAACGTTACAATTGCTTAAAGTTAAAAGCAGACATTGCAAGAACATACTTTTTACAGTTGTATTTTATCTACTAAATCAAAGTTATTTGAAAATCATACATAAAAAATATATAAATATATTTTTATAAGTGCAGAACACGTTTAAAAATAGTGAATAAGACGAAAACTTATTTTACATGTCATCTGGGTAATCTAGAAAAATGTGATTAAAATTTTCACGAACTTATTGATAATGTAGAATACTACTTACCTAGTAAACAGTAAACCAAATAAAAATATTAATCGTTTTTATAGTAAACAAGTGATTACTAACAGATAAACTTATAATTAAATGATTAACTAAAAAGAAAAAAAAACATTTTTAACACATTTCACAATTTAATATTATTAAAGTAAGACTGTATACTACTTTAGGAAGCAAAATTAACAAAAATCAACCAAAATCGGGTAAAATAGGAAATTTTGCTTGCAGTTAGTAATTAAAGTCAATAACAATGTAGTTAATGACTAAGTTTTTCAAATTAAGAAACGCCACGACAATATTTTTAGCGAAAACTATCTATTAATTTTATTTTGAAACGATTATAATTAGATACTTTTATGCCGTAATCTCAAGAAAAATAAAAACTTGCTGAAAGTTGCAAGAAAAGCAATAGGAATTTACTGGAGTCATTAGAAATGATTGAAGAAAAAACCTTTCTGAATGTTAATAATTAAGTAGTCATACTTTAATAAAAAACTTATTGTGGGTAATTACAATTTAATTAAAAACAAAACTTCTAAAACTAAGAAACGTTACAAAATGTTTTTAACAAAAATTAAATTAAGATTAGATACTCCAATACCATAATTTCAAACAGCAAACAAATAAATAATTTTTTTCAGATATACCTACAATAAAAGCAATACATGTACTTAAATTATTAAAAATAAAAAAAGAAAACTTTTTCAGAAACAGATATCAAATTGTTTAAAAAAAAGTAAATGTTACAATGTTACAACTACTGAAAACTTTAAGCAAAATTTTGAAAGAACAAAAAAGAAAAACTATTTAGAGAATATCTGTTCTAATAAACATTGTTGTATAGTAAATGGTGTTATTGTTTGTTTAAACATTTAAAACTTACAACTCTGTCTACGTTCTTTTTCGCCAGGTATTAAATCACAATCACAAATATTTAGAAACATTTGATTGTAAATAAAATCGTGGTTCTAGTTTCACCATTCGTTCAAAATTAAATAATTAGTTTAAAAGATTGTACCTAAGAAAAAAAATTACTTTAAATAATAATTTTAAATTTTTTGTTTTAATAATATTAACAATTGTTAAATCGATTAAAATTAAATCTTTTTAAACAATAACCGATATCTAGTTTATATACTCAGAATTTTGTATTGAAAAGCAGCTTCGAGATATTCACAAAGCAATAAAATTGTTTATAATTTCAATTTTTCTACCAAGATTTTTCTTTTGTTTAATGTAATCTTAATAACATACTTCGTTTCACGTATTCACTACTGTAAGCCGTTATTTAAATACTATAATACGTTTTTACAATTTAAGAGTTATTAAACTTAAAGTTTAGCGCTGTAGGTACCTACGTAACGTTTAAATTTCTACCCACAGTTAATGTTACAAACAATTATTATTAAAATCAAACTTTATAAAAAATAAAAAAAAAGTTACAAAGCCCTTTTAATTCGCAAAATAAAACTCATAGATGCATTGTAACTTAATGAATTTTAAAGAAAATTTAATTTATAAATTTACTATGTACATACGCAGTGACGCAAAATTCGTGGGGTCAAGTTAAATTTTCCGCTACAAAATTTATTAAATGTTGTTATCTTAAGTTGGTAACAGTGTATTTAAAAATAAATAAATAATTCGATAAAGGATATGCCGTAACTTTTAAGAAACATTTAGGGTCACTTTACATTATAGAAGATAAAGGATGCGAAATAGAGCTACGCAAACCGAAACCAATTGGTTTCCAATCCGCAGTGACGGACAACTAAAAGCTATAACAAGACTATTTCTTTTAACATCAACTATGAAAACTTTATTGTCTACGCCAAAAACTCTTTGAATAGTTATATTACCGGTTTTATATAAATTATTAGTTAACATAAAGTGTAAGGTTGTTTTAGTAGTTATTTTACAACTAAGTGCTTTCTTATATTTCTTAAAAATTGCATACCGCATAACAGATAATTTTTGTTTACCTGTGTAAGCGGTCATGACGGTGTGCTCATCTTGAGAATTTTAAAGTTTTTCTTGATATAATAAATAACTTACTGTGTAAACTTTTAAAATTTAAGAAAATCATAATTGTTGGAGATTTCAATATTTAATTTAACAGTCTCAAAGAAAAGAATACCGGAGATTTATGTGGAGTGTTTACTACTTATGGTTTTTATCAAACTGTATATTCAGCTACTAGGAAAAAACAATTGTTTTGATGATATTTTTATAAATTTCTGTTTTCAATGTTTTGAGTGCACATTACATGACAATAATCTTTCAGATCATTTTGGTCAAATGTTAACTGTATATGAAAACTTTTGTAAAACTGTTAGTAATAAGTTTATTGAAAAAACTGTTCGACCTATTACAACTAAGGGTTGTTATGCATTATTTTATATACTTAGTAATTGTAATTGGAATTATCTAGATCTAAAATATCTTAATTTTGAAACTAAATTTAACATATTTTTTCTAATTTTATGGATGCTTTTTTAATAGCTTTATACAGAAAGTATTAAAAACTCGTGTTACTGACAATAATGTTAACTGGTTCAATTCTGAACTGAATAATCTTAGAGTTAAACTGTCGAATATTAGTACTTTATATCGCATATATATATATATATATATATATATATATATATATATATAGGTATAAACTGCACGCAATTGAGCCCGATATGTAAACAGGTGCCCGATGAGCCCGGGCGGTAACGCCTTTCTACACGACGTTATTAGCGCGCTGTTAATCCCGACTGCGTTGCCAATATTATACACGCTCTAAACGTAGTTATTAAGCAAAATTCGACAATGATTTGAAATTTTAAGATTTGCGTTTAGTCTTTGCAGATAACTCTCTTAAACATCTTTCGTTCTAATAATTTTTTTTTAAATTTAACTTGATTAATATTTACGTAACAAATAAACTTTCTGCAGATTTAAAATAATAACTGTATTTAACCATTAAACTCTTTTTATGATTGGTGCAAAGTTTATTTTATTTGCAAATAAAATTTAAAATTGTAAGCTATAACTTGTGTGTATTAGCAAATTCTTATCTGAAAAAAAAAACATACTCAAAACGGCAGCAAATTAAATAGTTTTCTTTAAAATTCGGCATGTAACTCTGTTTTTGGCAACTTTTTTAAAGAAATGTTAAATCTAACCGTTGACGCAAGTTGCACGACTAACGTATATAGTGTGTTATTTGTCATCATTTGATAAGCACAAATTAATTTTTAAATCAAACTTACAATACACCGCATAATAAAAAAAATAATGATTCTACATCGTATTTTGATGACGTACGCATATATACAGAGATGCGGCTAAAACTGGGATATATAACGGTTCTTCGGGCTAGAGAACGTAGCGTTTATATATTCTACGGGCTCAACAACAACCTGTTTGCATGTTTGTACCTACATATTCTTATCTACGCATACAAAATTTTTTTAATAAATCAGAAATAAATTAAAAGGTTAGTTTTCGGCATACAGTACATATGTCATACAACATTATCATGAAATTTTAGTTGAAAATAAAATATGTATGTGATAGTGAATAGAATACTCTGTTTCAAATAACGAAACTGAGGAATTCTAATAAGTAGTCTAAAACATTTTCACTTAATTTATTTGTTCCTTAATGTGGACGTTAAATGCCGATTAAAGTAACAGATTTATCATTAATCGGACCGCCACAAACTATTAAAAAAAAGCTTAGAACGAACGGCAGATCATCATATAGTAACACCAGAAAAATGTTCGATTTCTGCTCTAATGAAATTCTTGGCATAAAAATTAGTTTTTTGTATTGAGTGTGAATGTTCAAGCTGCTGTAACATATGTATTAATAAGATAATAACATAAAAAGGTACAATAATTTAATATAGTTTAGGTTTCTGACGGTCACAGCTAGTTGATAATGTAAAGGTATTCAGTATTCTATAATTGTGATGCTGTCAATATCGTTAAGCCAATAAGCTAAGCCATCTAAGAAAATATAATGTTGTATTTCAAAAAATTTAATATTCCATATTATGTTATATTTACGTAATAAATCTCACTTACAATACACACAATTTTAATAAAAATGAAAACATAATATCACGTTTAAAAAACATCGAACCTACTTGCTATACTATAAGATACAAACAAAATAGACAAAACTACACTAAATATATAGAAAACAAACATGTAGTGTTTTATGAATTTTCACACAAAAAAGTAACTAATTGCAAATAATATTTTTAACCTAATAAAATTACTTTGACAGCCTGAAAACGCGATTTCATCAAATTTCAAGCATTTTTTTGTACAAAAAGTGGGTTTTTTTGATCAGTGGTTGGGTTTATTCTTTTTAGGATATGTAAACTGAATTTCTGAATAACATTAGGTGCTTACATTAAACGCCGAAGACACTAGAGTCAGTTGAAAATCACTGAAAATAAGTTAAAAAACGTATTTTTAGCAGCGCGTCATTGTTGATCGGTATTGAATACATTTTCGATGTGCACTCAAAAAAAGCATAAAAATTATGTTTTTCAATTCGGTCAGGTAAAAACGGGCGTTCATCAAAACTAAATGTGCGTATATTTCTTTTTTAGGACTCTAAAATAAGTAAGCTTTTATTTTTAGACAATTTCATATGAAATGACTCAAACTTTAAAAAAATATATTATTTCTTCTAATAAGTGGATTAACTGTTTGTCTTAATTATTATTTTTCTAACTTTTAAGTAAATTGTCATCACAATTACTTAAAAACTCTGTGTCGATTTTAAAATTTATGGCTGTAAGTTTTGTTTCTCTATCTGCTAGGACAATTCTTTTTTTTTCAATTTTGTTTGTAAAAGCTTTGTGTTGGTAAAACCAAATTTAATTTTTTTAAATTGTACAGTGTTATATGCAAAATTATCATAACTTTCCAAAATTATTTCACGAGAAGTAATATTTTCCAATTGATTCTACAAAACTTTTTCAGACTACTAAAAAATTTCCATGCTTCTAAGAATTTTTACACTACAAAACGAGATTCCTACATTGTTTTTTAAAGATTTTTACTAAAAGAAAAAAAATCATATGAGAAATGCTAATATCATATCCTAAGACATACCTTTTTCGTTATAACGTTTTTATTAAATGTATGTATTTATGTTTCAAATTATTTTATAGGTATCACATCATCAATGAACCAAGAAATCATTCTTATAACTTTAAAGTTTCTTAGCTACCTATATTGTACTTTTGACCCAAATCTCTTTAGAGGTTTTCAAATAATTTTTTCAATACTTTAATTTTAATTTAATTAAATAGTTATAAAAGTACCACATTCTACATATGTACGTACAAGCATCACGTAGAAATTGCAAACGTTTTTAAAAATCAACTTCCGATTTTTGACTAAAACCGTTTGTATTGTTTTTGTGAAAAATTATTAAAACGTGATGATACTCAAAAAGTGCATAAAATTCATACTAAAGTAAAATACACTTAGAGTATACGTTTACTGCTTGTTATTAAGCCCGTCCAACGTTGTCGCATGTTGGGCTACACAACGTACCGTCCGTGTCTGTAGACAGTTTGTATATAAAAGCGACCTCTGCAGCGACTAACTCTGAACTATTTTATATATAATGCAGATATAAACGGTACAATATGAAGCCCGGCCAAATTTTTGGATTTACACGTTTTGATGCTTATATAATCGTATTTTGATTATATACACATGGATACGTAGATGAGCCCGAAACCGGGCTTAATAGCGTTTCTTCGGGCTAAAGAGCGTAGCGTTTATATATTCTACGGGCTCAACAGCAACCGGTTTATATGTCTATATATATATATATATATATAACCTAGTTGATTAAATGCTAGAAATCAAGTAAATTCTTACTACAAACAAGCAGTTATAAGAGCTAAACGTTTAGCAAACGATAGATTCTACAAACAATGTGACATTTAAAAATAAATCACAGTTAGTTTAAAAAAAAAATTGTTAAAAATAATAACTTAGTTTTAAATTTTTTTTAAGTTGGTTTCACAAGTGGAAGTCTGAGAAATAATATATTTATTATCGGATAGTCAAACGAAAGATATATTTGGAATGTCCACTAAAATTATTTAAAAAAAATGTTAGTTTGTTAGTAGAACCATTAACTAAATTAATCAATTTATCGTTTTCCTATGGAATATTCCCTGATAAGTTAAAAAAGGCTTTAGTACTGCCGTTACATAAAAAAGGTGATAGAACAAATTGCCAAAGATGCAGACCAATTTCTGTACTTCTTATGTCGAAAATTTTTGAACGTGCTATACGCAATCAAATAACTTTACATTTTGAAAGTTTAAACATATTCAAACCAGTACGGGTTTACACAAAAGAAAAACACTTGTGATGCCGTTAATTACTTTCTTAAGCACACTTTAAAATGTTTTGAAAAAA
Organism: Aquatica leii; assembly: GCA_035610365.1. Classification (NCBI taxonomy): domain Eukaryota; kingdom Metazoa; phylum Arthropoda; class Insecta; order Coleoptera; family Lampyridae; genus Aquatica; species Aquatica leii. The sequence goes on from CM069432.1 coordinate 110,788,199, forward strand.
GTGAACAATTACTAGCAATATTTCTAGATTTAAGTCGAGTTTTTGATTATGTATCGCACCAAATCTTACTGACTAAGTTGGTTAACATTTATAATTTTCATCAACTCATTTTGGATTTGATAAATCCTTACTTGTCAAACAGAACTCATGTTGTACGAATTAAGAATGTCACATCATCAGAATTAATAGTTGAAAAACGAATCTCTTAAGGTTTGATTTTAGGACCACTATTGTTTCTAATTTTTATAAATGATTTGCCATCAAGCTTTCCAAATGATGCAAATTATATCTGGTATGCTGATAATGTGACTATATTAATAAATGGTCAAGATGAAAAAAAATTTTAATTTGCTTAAATTGTTAGATTTACTTGAGAATATTTATATAAAAAGTGCCTCTAGATCATCACTGTTAAACGATCAGTTTAATTTCGTAAACTTACAGTTGAATTATTCATAATTGAAGGGTTTGGTGCAAAAAGGGTACAAGTGATTTTTTTACATTTTTGATTAAAACGCATATATGTCAAGTTAAACCTACCCTCTGTTAGTACAAAAAAGATACAAGTGCATTTTGATCTTAGCAGTGACATTTTTAGAGAAGTAGCATAACACACTAAACTAAAACCTCACAATGGTTTTTGCAAAAACGATAATAAAGGCACTAACTCAAATTGTCAACTTATACACTTATACCCTTTTTGCACCAAACCCTTCAATTGATATAAGAAGATGCTACCTCTGCCATCTGTGTATGATTATAAAAATTTACCAAAATATTTCACCTTCAATTTTTATTTATATATAAATTTGATATTTCAGACCTTATCAATTTTATTAGTTAATGTCAATTCAATTGTGTTAGTTAGTTTTATGTAGTCAAATATTTGTTTTTTACTAGGTAAGCGCATAGATAAATTAATGTTTATAGATGGGAAACTTAAAGGTTTTTTAGAAAGTCAAACTTTAGTGCCATCTACTGAGAGTGTCTCCTACACGACGAGGAATGTAAATATGTAAACTGTAAATTATATGCGCCATCTACCAAAGCTATAATGTACTTTTTCATATATTTTTATAGATTGTGTAACAATTGGGTTTTTGAAAAAAAAATTTTTTTGTGATAAATGGAAAGATCATATATAAGTTTTATAACAAAACTATTTTTTTTTCGTAATAATTCAAAAGGGATTTCAAAATAAATTTGAATCCAGTACCGAAGACACGCCGACAGTTCCCGAACAAACCCAAGCGCATGTGACGTCATAATGTTAGTTTGTACTCATTGCAGTTGATACAGAAATAATAAGTACAGTGTTTTGATATATTTAATTCTGTTGTCATTGTTAAATATTCAAATAAGCTTTACTCCGAACCCGGTGTTCTGGACATACCCATCCTTTTACAATACAAATATTATTTTTACGACTTAGTTGAATTATAACCTATAGCTTTGTCGTCGTAACTCTCACGCGATGCTCTACTATTTATGAAATAAATAATTATATTTAATATAATGGAGAATAAATACTTAAAATTAAATATTTTCATTTATTATATTATTTTTTAACAGACTTAGCTTGATGTCTTGCAGAGCTGGGCAAGTTACTTTGTAAAAGTAGTTAACTACTAACTAAAGTTACTACTTTTTAAAAGTAGTGTAAGTTACTAACTACTAACTACCATAAATAGAAAAGTAGTTAGGTTACTAACTACTCAACGGTTGTATTCTAAAATATAAGTTATTTTTTTCAACTACTTGAAGAAAAAGTTCTGAGACGATTTATGTTATACCACTTTTAGTCATATAAACATAAGTACCTATAGACACTGAATTATTATTACATTAAAGAAGACAAAGTAAATTAATCACGCTCACACGAAAACAATAAAACCTATTATCATGTATTTTATTACAAATTCTCAAAAAAAATTAATAAAATAAACCTTTAAAAAACAGAACTTAAAGTAATAAACTGATTGTGGTATTCGATATTCATTTCCTTTTCATAAAACTAATTTTCCAAAAAGAGCATCAGCCAATGCATTTCTTTTGGGCGAATTTATGAGTGGAAAACGAAAATAATCGCTCGACAGCGCCGATTAAAATTAAATTAAAATTATACTGTGTCCAATGAACATTTTTTTAATCTTATCATCATCTTACATAGATATATGAATTCTGTTATCTTCCAGGTGTTTTAACAGTTCTAGTGCTATTCTTCTGCTTTTGTGAGCATGTTCATTCTCAGTATCAAAAGAAATATGTAACTTTTAGACAAATCACGTTCATCAAAATCAAAAAAATCTTCATTTTGTAATACTTTGTTTACGTTTAGATCAGTGGCATTTAACATTTTGAAACAATTTAGGTTTGCTGCATTTACAACAATTTTTTGAATAGTCTTTACATCCATGTTTATTTCTGCGTTAGCGTTTATCACTTGAATGACACGTTTTACCTGCAAAACTGCAATGCAAGCTGAATAATTGTTGCAATTCCATATAATTGAAGCCGCTAATAAAGTAGTTTAATTACTAGTAAAGTAGTTAAGCTATTATCAAAGTAGTTTAACTATTTTTGTAGTTAAAAAAGGGTAGCTAACTACTTTTTAAATACAATTACACCAAAAAAGTAACTTATTCTAACTACAGTTACATTATGAAATTAAAGTAACTTGAATATGTAGAATACAACTAACGTCAACAATAAAGTAGTTAGATTAGTAGCTTAACTACTTTGTAGTTAACTACTGCCCAGCTCTGATGTCTTGGCACCTCGAACTTCAGCAGAATTAAACCGAACGTCATTTTTTTAAAAAATGGTTATCATAAATATATCAGCGTCAGGAATATTATCAGACTTTGCCTTTATAAATCCTCTTATCACACATAGCTAATCGGAATCAACTAACAACTCGTTTTTAGCAATAAATTTTCAATATTATTGTCTAGTTACGTGTAATAACGTGTAAACGCTGTACTGTTATTAAATAGCTATAACATTATGACGTCACAACGATGGCGACCAATCATGGCGCGTTTATAGTCACGTGATTTTTTTTTAAATTTTATCAATTTTTAATCGTTTATAATTAATTAAAAAAAAAATTTTTTAAGTTTTTTTCATTAAATATCAATATTATTAATAATAAAGTTTTAAAATACATAAGAAAAATCAATAATTTTTTTTTTCAAATTCCCAATTATTATTCGAATTACTCAACTCAACTAAATTGAACCTATTTTATTACATTATGCAACTGTCCATTTCAATAGTTGAGCATTGTATTTAGTAAATATGTATTGGGTATTTTCTTCTTTAAAAGTGACTTGGGAAAATAAACTTAATAACGATTTGCAACATATCGTGTATTTTTAAGTTGTGACTAATAATAATAAATGTAGGTAATAAACAGTACTATCAATCAAAAAAAAAATACTACACAATAACAATATTTTTTGTTAATACCAAAATTTTCTAATTAAACTTATATTAGTGTTAGTACTTAAAAATAATCATGAATGTTTATTTTGAAAACTACAATTAAAGCAGATAAATAACAGTTAAACATAATGAAAGTTGTAAATATTAATAATGAAAGGAATAAACCTGCATAAAAAAGAATTCTAAAAAAACTACATATGTAGGCCTATGTTACTATTACTCAATACTCATATATTAAAAAACGATCAAATCAGTGATAACCAAGACTGATTTAAACGTTTTTTTCTCCGACTCAAAAAATACTTTTTTGCTTGCTGCATAATTTTATCACCTGAAAATGTTCTTTCATCCTTACCACACAATATTTTATTGATACCATTAGCCCAATTATGGCAAACAAGTAATGCAAATTTGTTTAATATTGTTTCTTTTAAATTACGTTGACATCCATCATATGTAAAATTGAAATGTACATTTGCTATTAAAATTGCCTTTAATGTAGAAAAAGATTCACGTTTGTGAACAATTTGTGGTAAAACATGTCGTATTATATTATACGATGTACACAAACCTCTAATTACTTGAGGGGTACAATACTTTAACTTAAACGGAATTGTTGAAAGAAATTCTTTTTCTTGTACCAACATATGCCAATCTGAACCGTTTGGCTTTTGGCACACTAAATTATTTTTACAAACTACGCAATTATAAAGACGTTTAAAACTATTTTTTGCTATATACCCACTTACATATCCAAAACTGAATTTATCAACTAATGAGAAAATTTTAGAAGGAATGTTTATATTAGGTAAAATGCTTACAACATCTTCTTTGTCGGGAATACGTTGTGTCACAAAATTTTGCACCATCATAACTGCAGCGTGTTCTTGTTCACAGTTTGACGAAGGTGAATGTCGTGTAACTAAAGTGTTTATTAGCAGTGTTTTAAAATGATGTTTGAACATTGATGGTGTAGGATTGATATTCCTAGACCTCTGTTATCTCAGCTGTTCGAAAAAATTTTCAAGTGGGTCTTGATTACACACTCTGGGTTTCAAAAAAACGAAACCCTTAGTTGTTAAATTTGTAAACAAGTCTTGTATTCCATTAATTGATACTATCCAGTTTTTCAAAGACGGAGGTACAAGTTTATCCTCTTTCCCCTCTGTCCGAAAGTACCTGTACAAGTAAAATTAATTTAATGATAGACGAGATAAAAGTTTTCATATTTACATGTTTTTTAAGTTCTGATTAGCTTCTACTCAAAACTGCTTGTGTGCAGAACTCGAAGACACACCACATCTTAACTTTTTGCCTGCTTGTGGATACAGTGTGTGTCCATTACAGCTGTCGAATAAATCATTAAAAAATTTTAATACTTTAGCTGTACCAATTGCTGATGGTGCAAGGCTTTGCCCACTGTCACTTTTAGCTCCTGAAAGTCGATAGAATGCACAGCTATTATATTTTATTTCTATGTATATACACTCACCTGTTCTTACAAAAAGATTTATTACAGAAGCCACAGTATGACTAAAGACTTGAGTAGCGCAAGACACTTTCATCTTTTTAATCTTCGTCGGATTGACGTGATATTCGGTGAGCTTAGGCATAGTTCGAAGTTCAGTGGAAATATTGTCTATTTGGTATGCTGTGCTTATATCTGACCACCTTGCTACAAGTTTTCCATCTCCTGTCTCCCAAATGAGATTTTTTTTTAATAAATTATTTCTAATTCCTTTGAGGAGATGTGGAGAGTCATATATATGAATAATTTTTTCATCGTCAATAAAATAAAATTTTCGACTCGTATACTGTACATACTCTGGTACAGTATGTTTCATTAAATAATTTATCGCTGCTTGATTTGTAGCACCTTGATCCGAAACAGTTGCTACTATTTTTAATCCTGTAGACCGGCATTGTCTAACAATTTCTTTAATTTGTCGCACCAAATCAATTGTTGGTGTCGTGCCTTTACAAAATGTGTATACAACCGGTTGTTTCCACTCTAACTGAACACCTTTTAACAGAAAAACTTGTGCATGGTCGGCTATATTAGATCTCTCCGCATCGCCACATTCTTCAAAACCTTCAAAACGGTTTTCCCGAATATTTAAGTTGATGTGTGGGTCGATAGCCATTTCATCAAACATTAGTATGCAGTACCTTTGTTCTGGCTTCAAAAACGCTGCATTCGCTTTAATATTGTTTAGAACGCATTCGTTAAGGCCTGATCCAAGAGGTATTTTATTTAATAATGCCATTAATGTTTTTCTAGATGGTAAGCAGAATAGTTTTTGCATTGTTCTATAAGCACGCCCACTCTGTTTGTGCAATATTAATCCCATAATCTTATCCTCCTTTGTAAACCGTCTACCTCTTGGATCTTTTCCAACAGCCTGAAATTGACTTTTGACAAACTCCACTACATGCTTTTGTAAGGGTGTTAAAATTTGATGTAAAGTTTCCTTTGCATTTTTTTCTGTAACTTTTGTTTGAATAAATGGCGTTTTAGTTTTAATTGATGTATTGATTTAGATAGAAACCGATTTTTCACGTACAAGTGTTTTGCTTTTGGCGTTAAATCTTTTGATGTTGTTACACCGATTTCAGTTACATGGGAGTGGCTACCTGAAATAATAAACGTCACTCAATCGAAATATTTTTTTTAAATATTACATATAGAACAAAACTTTATAATATGACAGTAAACTCAAACAATAAATTATATTCAAAATTTACCGTAATTTTTGTGTATTTATTTGAAAGTATAAAAAAACGTGCTTACGTTTTGAAGTCGTTGGGTTACTACTTGTTGAAGGAATCGGTTCTTCCTGCAAATCATCGATAACTGGCAAACGTTCTAAAATAAAATATATATTTTTATTATACTCATTTTTGTTTCATGGACATAAACTTACCAGAGATATCTGCTGTCACATAATATGGATGAATCTTAGTTGTAGTTGTCCCAAGTTGAGAAGCACTGGCATTTGCTGGTTTTTCTCTGCACGTGAATTCAGAAGATGTACGTGGGTGCTCTTCTTCAGGTTCAACTAAATAAAATAAATCATTAATCTACCTAACATGTTTGGTAGTGTGCTAGTGTGTCTGTGAAAAAATTCCTAATATATTGTTTTATGATAATTGCACAAATCTACGCTTTGAAGACCTTATTGTCAGAAATATTTAAAAAAACTACAAACCTGTAGTCATAGGTAAGAATAAAGTGGGTACGACTCCTTTCTTTAGTAACTTATTAGAGTGGACATCGTTTTCTGTAAAATGAACATGACAAACCCTCTTTGTCCGGAAAACATCTTCAGGTAGTGCCATACGTAGTTCATCATTTCCACAAGCTACAATCCACTTTTGAAAAGTATTCGAGTTTTTGTTAGGATTTGGAAAAATGTGTCTACTAGACCTCTGGTCCTCACATCCCTTAACAGAGCAAGATCGATATCGCACCATTTGTAGTTAATATAACTGAAATTTAATTCCAACATAAGTACCTTACCTTACCTATTACTCAAAGTTAACAAAAAAAACTACATTTCAATAGATTATTGTACTGGCACTAAATCTAATTCTAGTAGATTAGGGAGATTTAAATGAAAGCAATACACCCATCATTTATAGGAATATATAACCACTGGTTAATAATGAAAATTTTTGCATTTTTTGATAATTCTATAACAGTTTTTCAGAAAAAACTTTCCAAAACTATCTACTAAAGGTAAGAGATTTTATTTAATGCTATTTCAAAAACTTAAATCGTTCATTAAACAAATTAATTTGATTTTAAAAATGTAAGTTATTTGAAGTCGGCGCTTAAATAAATGTGGATTTTAACTAAAATACTTACCATGGGGAAGTTAGCCATAACTTTTCATCCATAGATTTCTACCGAGCGCGCACTGAACGCACGCTCTTATTTTCAATTTGAAAGATGAATTTCCTGAGAAAATTTCTTAGTGAATCGATAGTATAAATAGTAGACCACAAAACAATTAAATAATTGCTACAGTACTTTTCCTTTAAAATAAATCAATCATAATTTCAAAGAAGTCGTTGCGCGTTTTCACCTAAAATTTTTTCTAACTCAAAAAGTATGTTTTTTATTTTAATAATTTTTTTGCAAAAGATGAATGGATCTATAATCAACACAATATCAAATAATTGGAGGGGTGTTTTTTGTTTAAAGGAAATTATTCAATTTCAAACTGCAGCCATAACTTTTCACGGTATCCGACACGCGTCTACGCCTAAAAAATATTCTAACTCAAAAAGTATGTTTTTTATTTTAATAATTTTTTTGCAAAAGATGAATGGATCTATAATCAACACAATATCAAATAATTGGAGGGGTGTTTTTTGTTTAAAGGAAATTATTCAATTTCAAACTGCAGCCATAACTTTTCACGGTATCCGACACGCGTCTACGCCTAAAAAATATTCTAACTCAAAAATTATGTTTTTTATTTTAATAATTTTTTTGCAATAGATAAATGAATCTATAATAAATGCAATATCAAATAATTAGTTATGGCTGCACTTTGAAATTGAATAATTTCCTTTAAACAAAAAACACCCCTCCAATTATTTGATATTGTGTGGATTATAGATCCATTTATCTATTGCAAAAATATTATTGAAATAAAAAACATACTTTTTGAGTTAGAATATTTTTTAGGCGTAGACGCGTGTCGGATACGGTGAAAAGTTATGGCTGCACTTTGAAATTGAATAATTTCCTTTAAACAAAAAAAATCCCCTCCAATTATTTGATATTGTATTTATTATAGATCCATTTATTTATTGCAAAAAAATTATTGAAATAAAAAACATACTTTTTGAGATAGAAAATATTTTAGGCGAACACGCGTGACGGATACCGTGAAGTTATGGCTGCAGTTTGAAATTGAATAATTTCCTTTAAACAAAAAACACCCCTCCAATTATTTGATATTGTGTTGATTATAGATCCATTCATCTTTTGCAAAAAAATTATTGAAATAAAAAACATACTTTTTGAGCTAGAAAAAATTTTAGGTGAAGACGCGCAACAACTTCTTTGAAATTATGATTGATTTATTTTAAAGGAAAAGTATTGTAGCAATTATTTAATTGTTTTGTGGTCTACTATTTATACTATCGATTCACTAAGAAATTTTCTCAAGAAATTCATCTTTCAAATTGAAAATAAGAGGTGCGTTCGGTGCGCGCTCGGTAGAAATCTATGGATGAAAAGTTATGGCTAACTTCCCCTGGGTAAAATACTTACATATATTCTCAGGATGATTTTTCGGTGCAAAAAAAGCATAACAATTGCCAAAGAATAAAAAAATGTCAAATTTGCCCTGAAATTTGCTTTCTCAATAACGACAATAAAAAAAACTTTGTTCAACGTTAAGAGTGGTTAAGATGGATTTTAGATAATTATCCTTGCGTTAAACATCTCAACTCATCGCATCTCGTGTACAATAGTCAAATAAAATACAAACGCACATCGCTATAAATTTAACTAAATTTCTAACCTTTTTTATTAGACGACTGTTCCTTAACTTGAAGATCAAGTAGGTACCGTAACTGCGGCTGGGCTTTCACCGAACACCAGTGCACGATTTTTTTAACAATTTGTCACTTAATAACTACACAAACTTTATCAAAATTGTTAAATTAAACAAATTCTAATGCACACTTCACTTTTAACGCTAAAAAAATAAGTTTGAGGAAACAAGATTAGCCTAAAATTGAATTATGTAATTATTTAATTTTAAGGGTAAGTGGAAATAAGCAACTGCCCAGTTTTAGCTTCCCATTCGAGTTTTTAAAAACCCCGTTCAAAATTCTCTCCTCCTTAATTATTCACAATTTTGACTTAATTCTCAAAACGCTTATTTTTGATTGGTTAAATTCTCGAACCCTCTTACCACAAAATCTCCTATTAGGCTAGACCCCCCCCCCCCAACCCTTACTCAATTTGTCGACGGCGTCATTATAACTCCTTTATACTTACCAAAGTTTCTACCCTAAAAATATTATCACGCTTTGTTTCTGTATGGCGCTGCATGGTTCAACTGGAATTAATAATTACCGTTTCCGTAACTTTCTTATCTGTTAATACTGAAAAAACGCGTTTACTGACTATAAAAATGCATTAAACAGATGAACTTTACGTTGTTATTAAAGATTTAAAGCAAATAGGTACCTATGTACATACTTGAAATATTTCAACGTTTGCGAATTGCGAACAATTCTGCTTCTCACGCTCAAAAATTAAATGTTAAAACTTTGTTAGCTCGTAACGCACACTTTCTTTTAAAAACCCACAAAAACTTCAATTTTTTTATTGAAGAAAATACTAGGTACCTTAAAAATGATTTTAAGAAACGAATTACTAAAAAAGAGCCAAATGTTACGTTTTTGCACGTATATACCGGCTTTTCTTATTTTTCTTTGCAGTTGCTATTTTGAAAAAATCTTTTTATCTGGGAAAACATTTATTTTTAGTTTTCCAGCAAAAATAATACTACTAGATATTTATTTAAAAAAATTAATTCTTCAAAAATACATATGAAAAATTTGAAAATGACCATTTGCATAAAATTTTCCGAATAAGTGCCATAACTCAAGAGGCGTCATAAATTATGCCAAGATCCATCCGAAGTAAATAAACATAATAAAAATAATCGCATTTATCGGCCCGGGTAGTACCTACTTGTAAATATCGTCTAAAAATAAAATTTTAAAAGAAGTTTTATAGCTTACAATGCAGATGTAAACGACAAATATCAATAAAACGATTTATTTGTACTTATTTTAACACGCAGTTGAGGTAGTTATAAATATATGACAACAAAAAATTTGAAAACGGTTTTCAAATAATTATCAAAAGAATAAACATAAAATTGTAAAAACCAATTTAAGTACACTGCTTTGTAAACAGTATTTTCTTTATTCCTAAATGCTTCACGCAGCTGCAAGTAATAAAAAAGATTTTAAGCTTAAAATACAGATTGGGAACAATAAAAATATAATTTGAGTACAACTACCTAAATTTAGCATATGTATTTCATAAAACGGCCCTTATTTGCAATAAATGACTCAATAGTAATATAAACATATTTTTATGATAGGTACAGTCGTGGTCATTGAAAATGTATTCATTCAGGTAGAAAAAAAAGAACGTGAACACAGTCTAAGACAGAAAAGTACCGTGACCCTTATAATCTCTCAGGTAATAAACAGCACCGTATCTATGATTTGTTATTTATAAAATTTTTACAATTTTAACAATGAATAAATAAAATATTTCTATTCTATTTTTCACGAAGTATTAACTTTTAATAAATTTATAATTATAAAAAGTGCCCAAGATGTCACAAAACAAATATGAACAATTATATTTAACAATTTCAATTAGTCCATTAGTCAAAACGTCAATATCCTAAATATCATTATCTAAGTATCTATCTTTTAATCGTATTTCCTGTACATACAGTAATTAAGGGATTTTCTTATTGCGTGATTTAAAAGACAATATAAGAACAAGACAATAGTATCTATTATGACATTATATTTCATTTTTCAATGAAGAGGATTTACTGGGAAAACCTTTAATTTAAAATCGTACTTCTTACTTATTTTTTACCCACCGATAGTATTGTGTTTAAAGTGTTTCCATCATTTAATATTGAAATTAAATCAAAAATGCCCGGAAGACCGAATCAGTGGGTTCTTTCGTAACTCAATTTATTTATTTTAATTCTTAATGAAGAATAAGGGTAGATTATGATGACAATGAAGTTACCAGTCACAACACTTGAATAAAAACACATTTGAAAATTAAGTTTCTTCATCAAACCTGAATTGTTGCTAAACCACTACACATCCAATTTCAGATTTTTACTTTAAAAATATAAACCAATTTGTTGCATATAATTAATGTACCTACTTCAATATTTTTTTGCAGTTAGTTACTAACATTCAAACAATAAGATAATTTGAAAGTCATGTAAATAACGCGCCGAGAAAGAAATTTCCGGAAGTCATTCGAAAAATAGTTTTAATAGATTTTGTTAATTTAAATTAAAATTTAAAATGCAATTTTTTTAATTATAATAACCTAATGCACGATGCTGGAGTTGACTAACATAACTAAACACCCTAACACATAAAGAACGATCCTTTGTAATCATTCAGGAAAATGTCACGGTAACTCAAACTGGTTATTCCTTACAACAATTTGACGATTTCAAATACTAAGATTCTATATTCCATCAAACCATGTAAACAATGCAATACTTCTAAGTTATATTTAAAATGCACTTTTTCAATATTTCGTGGAGGGGATAATTGACTTAATAAAAGCAGAGATTCACTTGGTTTTAATCATTTACTCATTTGCATAAAACGTTGAACTGAGTTCTAAAATTATTTAATTTTTAAATTCCTCACTTTAAAAAAATGCCGAGACGCATCGGTCAACGAGAGTGTTCAATGGAAACTCGAGGACGTATAGTAGGACTTTTCGAAGCTGGATGGTCTGTTCAAAGAATCGCACAAACTGTGGATGTTTCAGTAAGTATACGCTTTTTAATCTAATTAGAATAGATTAGAAATATAATTGATTATAAATAATAACAATACTTATTAGGATCAATACCATTAACTGTATTATGAAGCTTGCTTTGTAAACAATTGCAGTTGTTTTAAACCATTTATCCTTTATGTTTATCGTTGTTATTAACTACATTTATCTTGTTTTATTCGTTTTAGAAACAAACTGTGAGACGGTGGATTAATCGCGGTGAAATCGGAGAGATGGCTACAGTTCATCCAGGAGCAGCGCGGATTACTACTCCAGACCAAGACAACGCTATTGTAGAAATTGCTGATAATCAACGTTTTCTATCTTCAACAATAATTACAACTAATGTGTTCCGTGAGAACTATAAGGCGTCGATTGCATGAAGCAGGAGTGCATTGCCGTCAACCAGCAAGAAAAATTTTAATAACACCAGAACATGCAGCGAGACGGCTTTAATTTTGCCAAGATAACCTCAACAGAGACTGGTCAGCTGTAATATTCTCAGACGAAAAAATCTATTCGTCATCGCAAGATGCACCTACACAATTGTGGAGGCGAAATGGAACCAGGTATGAAGTGGAGAACGTTCTACCCAAAAAAAAAAGTGGCCGAATCAATGCTGGTTTTTGGGGATGGATGTGTGAAAGTTGTCCCGGTGAACTGGTTCAAATAACACCGCCACGGTTTAATGCCAGAGCTTACGTTACAGTGTTAGAGGAGGTGATGTTGCCTAGTGTACGAGCACTTTACTCTGAAAATGAGGTGGAAAATTTTGTTTTTGTTCAGGACAATTGCACAATCCACACTGCACAAATTGTGCAAGATTGGTTTACAGATCACCCGGAAATTGACCTACCATGGTCCGTAAAATCACCAGATCGCAATCCGATAGAAAATTTGTGGGCAGCTAGCGTGAAAGACTGGAACAATTTTAATAACGGTATTAGAGAACGCAATGTCAACGAATTAACGCGGCACGTGACCGATAATTGGAATTCCCTTCGAAACACAAATATTTGCGAAAACATTGTAAATAGTTTGCTCAATAGACTACAAAACTGTATTGAAAGCAACGGATACTATACAAAGTATTAAATATTTTGAATAAATTCATTATTGCATTATTGTGTTTTTGTTTCCTAAGGTTTGGATCCTGCATGAGATGATTTCGATGAAAAACACTATTATTAATGTTTACATATCGACTTACTTTTTATTGTCATTTCAAATTATCATATTGTATGAATGTTAATAATACTGCAAAAAATATTGAAGTAAATTAATTATATGCAACAAATTAGTTTATATTTTTAAAGGATAAATCTGAAATTGTATGTGTATCGGTGTAGCAACAAATCAGGTTTGATAAAGAAACTTAAATTGAAGGTTTTCCCAGTAAACCCTCTTTATTGAAAAATTACATGTGTCATAATAGATACTATCGTCTTGTTCTTATATTGTCTTTTAAATCAGGCAATAAGAAAATCCCTTAATTACAGTGTGTACAGGAAATAGTGATATTTAGGATATTGACCTTTGACTAATAGACTAATTGAAACTGTTAAATAAAATTGTTCATATTTGTTTTGTGACATCTTGGGCACTTTTTATAATTATAAATTTATTAAAAGTTAATACTTCGTGAAAGAAATAATAGAAATATTTCATTTATTCATTGTTAAAATTGTAAAAATTTTATAAATAACAAATCATAAATACTGTGGTGTTTATTACCTCAGAGATTATAAAGGTCACGGCACTTTTTTGTCTTAGACTGTGACCACGTTCTTTTTTTTCTACCTGAATGAATCTATTTTCAATGACCACGACTGTACATTTCCGAGACTCAGCTTTCCCACAAAACGCAGTGTTAAAATAGAAGTTATATACCTAACAACCTAATATAATAATAAATAAATAAATCCCGATACAACCAACAAAAATCAATTAAAAATAATTATTTTATATGGCAGTCGTTTACATAGTACAGTAACTTATCAAGGGTTTACTTATCTTCAAATGTTGGAATCAGAGTTAAGTCTATCCATTCCCAAGTTTCTGACGACACAAGCACGTCATTTATTCATATTTACAACAATTTACATTAAAATTTAGGACACAGAAACTACATCAGAAATTAAGATTGAACTTCACTACTAACACTAACGATCGAACACATGTTTAATTGCAACATTGCAACACACTGATGCTAATGCGACATCAGCATAATTAATATTTACGTTATCAAGATATCAGATAACAGTATACGATAGCCAAATAAACATATGTGTAGCAAATATTATTTTTTTGTAGTATTGACAATACTTTATTGGCTTAATGTAAAAAAACTTAATTTTATATAAGCTGCTGTTTTATTACAACCATAAATGGGGGAAAAATAACCGACTAAAATCACAATTTTTATTCAATATCGGTTAAGAAAAAACTTAACTTTGGTGTAATCATTTACAATGCAGTAAATGAAAAACTAAGTAAAGAGCAAAAACAAATATAGTAGAAGCCTTTTTGATGAAATTTAAGTTTGAATTATATCTTTTTTACCTATTTTAAATAGTTTTGTGCTATAAGATAAATATAATCAAACAACCATCCCAAACTAGATTTTATTAGAATGATTGTAAAATCTCAAAAAATAATCTGCCATACGTTTACATAAAACTAAACGGTTTATTTTGATGCGTTTAATTATTTGAAGAAAGTACCGATTATTGAATAACCGGCTAATTTTTAACGAACAGATAACTTTTAATTAAATTTTTGCCAATTTTAAAATGAAACTAGTTATTGTTGAATATGAGTTTTTGACGTGATAGTAATCTTTGTATAAAATTTTTAAAAATAATTTTCATTCAAGAGAGTATGAAAGTATTAACTTTTTAAATAATGTTATTAGTGACCAACATCTATAAAAATTACGGTGTCGAATTATTTTTTTCAAGAAATGCACGTCAGCATTAATAACATCTCTTGGCCTTCAAATTCAAAGTATTCAAGTGGGGGGGACAAGTAATAAAGCAAAAAACGACAAAAAGTAATAAGTAATACAACCAACATTACAGTAGGCACAAAAAGCTACATTCATGAGCCATCTATATACTTATTATATAACTTTATTAAACAAAAGACAAACAACCTAAAGAAACTAAAAATCCCCAGTAGTCCCTAAAAAAATTTAAACAGCGCATTCTAGTGAGAGTGTCTCCAACTTTTATTTCTGTCTTGCTCTAACAGTCTGTCTTCAAATATGGCTGGAAAGTTTCCAGGCCCTGGGTAAGCGTAATTAATATTACCTAGTTGACAATTTTAAATAATTTATAATAACGTTTTTAGTCTGAAGATGGTCATATGCGTTTAAAAGACCGAAACATGTCACTAAATATATAAAATAAATTATAAGACATTTCATATTAGATTACGACATTGTTTATTTTATTTATTGAATTATTATTATTATTATTATTATTATTATGTGATTATTAAAATCACATATTACGTAAGTGTAAACAAACATTCAGCGCTTTTTTAAGACACTGAAGTTTTATATTATAAGAAATTACTTATAGTTTGTATTTACTTTTTAATTTTGTTTATTTATTTTCTTTTGTGTTTGTAATTTTTATTTTACAGAAAAAAAATTTTTTACGCCAAGTAAATTTATTTAATGCAAAACTTTGACGGTGATTTCTCGAGTGTTTAATTTTATATATTTTTTGATTTTACATAAATTTATTGCGAAGAAGACTTTAAAAATATTTTGTAATTATTTGAAATTTTTTTGGTTTTAAAACTCAGTAAAAGAGTAAGGTAGGAAAGTGACACTTCATAATGCTTTCAGTTTGCGGGACTTGCTGTGGTGAAAAATGTGGGTTGACCAAGAATGGGGGGATATTGATTCACATTAATACCAGGTGGTAAAATATCTCGTATAGGAAATTCCTATATGTAAAAATCAAATCTACAGCCTGTAGCACGTTCAGCACTTCATAATCTTAAACAATTCGCTTATCTGATGTTGATCCAGAATATTACTTGCTGGCAAAGGTGATCACACTATTTGGGGCGAGTCGTAAAAGTGTTTCGATGCTTATAGCTGCTATAAGTTGGCTTTTAAACACTCATTGATCGTCTTGACGTTACAATAGCCAGTTCCGTACAACCAAAAATTATTCGGCAAACTGTAAAAGTGCTGAAGCAATTTGGAAAACACGATTTATTCTTATTTCTGCTGGGCACTGTTTTCATTAATTGTTTGAAAATTGTAACTATCGCAGAAGAAAGTATAAATCTTTATGACAAATCCAAATGAGGAAAATTCTATCTTAGCTTCGTCAAACACAAAACCAATTGATTTTTTCTGCTAATCTTCTCTACAGTACATTTTAGGTAATAATGTATAGGCAGGTATATTAATAAATTGTATAAAGCATCAAATACTTGAAAATTAGACAGACCAGTATATAAAGTTATCAAATCGTTATTTTCGACACATTGTTCTACAACAAAAGGTCTAGATTCAATTTATTTTTTCAAACTTTTGGGTTGCTGTTGTAGAAAATTATTTTTTACTTTTACTTCTACTACAGATTTTTTGGTTGCTTCCCAAGAAACCTGATCTTACATTCATTACTGTCATTTTATTTGTTAATTCTTCTTTTTTTCAGAGGTCGTGAACGTGAATCTTTTTGACTCATTATAAAAAAATTATTCAGGACCATTTTCTCCTTTTTTTATCGCAAAAATGGCAACTACACAAAAATGCTCTTGATCCAAGTTCAATAACCCTTCTGTAAATAAAAGTTATCACAAATTTATCTACGTGTTAAAAAAACGGTTACCTTACAAGTTTTTTCCATCGATTTCTCTCTTTTACATCTTTTGGAAACTTATAAAACTTGACGTCTCCTGTTGATTGTAATCTTAGCATCCTGGCGCCCAACACATAAACATCATGATAGTTACTGCAATTTCATACATAATGATTGTACAGAATCTTAAATATTTGTGTTGTTAAACAACCCTTATATTTTATATCTTATTGCCATAATTATAGCTAGGTACTTCATATCAACAATAGACAAAAAATAATCTATATATCAACACTGCTCATATATTACATCTGGAATTTTGTCGTAACTCCGTTTAAATGCAAAGAAAACAAAAATTAAATATATGACGTAACTTCTAAAAGCCCCTACTCTAGCTAATTATGTCATATCCAACAGGGTTAAAACAATTGTCATATATGCTCGTGAATATGAACATATGGCAATTTTTCGTAACACCTTTTACTAATTTATTTTGTTAGATACGTTAGAACCTTAACAGAGTGGAACAATTAATGATCAATTCTTAAAGATTTTTAGGTGTAGTCAAAACAATTTGGTTTATATAGATTTGAGTTAAGAAAGTTTGAATATAGTTATAAAATTTCAATAAGTAATGATCCATCTTTAAACATTTTTAGCTTAAATCGTATAGGTTATTTTAGATATTTTCATGATATACACATTTTTGCTTACAGAATTAAATATTTTATACTAACCTGGGATGTTGATTAACTTTTACATATACAAAAATGTCTTTAAATATGCGTAAAACGTTCTAAATCACTCAAAACACAAAATGTCTACGGGTAACTCGCGTTTTTTGAACAATGGCACTGACCAACACAATAAAATGGCGGTTTGTGACGTCACATTAAATGCCCGTATTGTAAATAGTTAAAAATGTAGATTCAAAATAAGTCAAGATCTTAAGTGATAACATACGGTTTACGGATCATAGTTCATTTTTACTAATAAAAATAAGGTACGGAAATATAATATTCAAGGCGCGTCGTTGACTGTTCACAGCGCCATTTGCGTTATAATGAACAAACCTATTATTGTTACCAATTTACATTTTTTTTTGTGTCAGTAGCTACTTTTTAACTCAAGTTTGCGTTTTATATGTTCAATTTTCGACCTTAATGACAACGCAGTATAATCGTTAACATAGATCACTGAATACAGCACCACTCGAAAACTACCTAACGTAATTAAAAAAGAATACCCTCAAATGAAAGGAAAAGATTTACATCTTACCTAATGCTATTTTATAATTTCCTTTTTTTTAATAGTGTCAGTATAGTTTACAGAAGAAGTAAAAAATTATCATTGAAAAATATTGCTTACTTTTTTATGCAAACAAACAATGTTTTTAAGATTTTAAAATACTTTACATGATGCTAACAACATTCCTCTTTCATAGGAACACATTTTTGTGTTCTTACAACTAATATTTTTTGAGATGCGCTATGCCACCTGTGCGTGTGCGGTATAAAATACATAGGCAAAATCCCAGTCTTAAAAAATTGTTTAATGGTTTTTTTATGTACAAAATCTCTTTTAAACACCAACTTGTACCTTTGTTCAATTTTTTTAACTACTAATAGAACTTCTTTCTTTGTTTTTTGCTCATTTGTTCAAGATTGTCGAAACAAAATGTTTGGTGCTCATATTACATCTTAAATTGTGAATCTTTACCAGTATATTTTTAACGGTTTTTTTATAATATTACGATTTACAATTTCTCAAAAAACTGTTTATTTATTTTTTAAAAGAAATCGGCTTTCTTTTCAACATCACTCATGGTTTTTCAGAACTAGAGTATTGTTTATAATATATATAATTATGTGGTATATTCAATTAATACGATTACTAAGTTGTTGACATCAGTATTTAGCTGTAATAAAATGTATATTTATATAAAACTTATAAAAATAGATCTACTTATTTTATTTAAATTTTATTTATAGTTACGCTTTAAAATTTAGAAGTAGTTTTTTAAGATTTTTTTAACTTAAAATTTATTTCCTTGATGTTTAACAATTACTTCTAATGTATTGAAATATTTAAGATACACTTAATAAATCTTTTAATTATGATTAAATAATAACAATGTAATAAACGTGCGTGTTTGCAATATTTAACTATATATATACGATACGATAACAAAGTATTTTATTAAAATTAAATATAAAAAATTTAACTGCAAAAATTATTGAATTTATTGTATGACTATCTAATAAGCTTAGTTTAATACATTTTCAAATATTCAAGTAAATACTTTAGAGTAAGAATTTGCAAATGTTACTAAAACAATGAATAAGATTGTTAAGAAACTACAAGTTAATAAACAGAAGTTAAAGAAACACTGAACCAATATGAATTTGGTCTCGTACAATTTGTTTCTTAGCAATAATTTTGTCAGTTTAGTAGAAGTTTTACCACAAATGTTATATACAAGTACACACAAGTGGTTTAATATTCATCACAAGTCAAACTAAAAATAAAGTTTGAAATGGTAGTTACATTTATAAATGTTTCTTAAAATGTTTTATAATTTTAATAGCATTTCTGCAGTTTTAGTTATACCGTTAATAATAAAACAATGTATTTTCTGAAACAGGTGACTGCAAATTTCGAATTGCCAGCAGAATGTGTTTGTCAGCGAATTAACTTGTTCAACGTTTGCCGACATGTATTAACTGTCAGCTAAAGATGTTATCACTGCAATATATGGTTTGCTCTATTTTTAATGTTCATCATCAATAATATC
Source organism: Aquatica leii (assembly GCA_035610365.1). Classification (NCBI taxonomy): domain Eukaryota; kingdom Metazoa; phylum Arthropoda; class Insecta; order Coleoptera; family Lampyridae; genus Aquatica; species Aquatica leii. The sequence goes on from CM069432.1 coordinate 110,807,862, forward strand.
TTTTGTTAAAAATTTAAAATGTAAAAAGTTAATTGTGTATTAAACTTTGAGGTCAATTTTAAGCTGAATAAGCAACTAACCTTGTTTATTTGTTACCATAAACTTTGTCATTTTTTTCATGTAAACTATTGCTCAATAATTATTATTAAATTAAAAAACCGTTCTGCTATTAATTTTTTTTGTACATTAGTCTTATTTTGTACCTATTTGCTTACTCTGAATTGTAAATGAATGATGCAGAGACTTTGGTTTTTATGTAACTTACTTTTAACGATTTGCCGCACATTTGAGAAAAATTATGTATGCTACTGGTCACCGTTATCTTTAAAAATTACTACATATATTTATCGAATTCTTACTTGTTAAATACTCAACGCGCATTATTTAAGGTTTTTTAAATTGACTAAATTGTCTTATTTACATCTATTTTAAATCCATAAATAATAATATTTTAATATATAATTACATAATTAATATAATATAATTAATATAATTAATAATACATAAATACATATAATTACAGATTAAATCTTACAAAACATTATAGATTTTAGTGTTTTACAAGTATATATAAAAAAACGAATTAATCTAGAACGTTAGTTTCTGATTTTATTCTAAGCAGTCTGTTATAAGATTATCTTAAAAAAAGTCTATATAAACGTATACCGAGCGTACTGTAGTAGTTTTTCTGCATTACCCTTATAGCTGCACTACTTTTGTCTGAACGCGGCTTAAGAATTAAACTATTTATGTAACATTGTTTTACATATATGTACGTAGAAAATGTGAATATTGAGAACATAATTACTTCGCCACCTAGCTTCAAAGCATATGTTTATATTGTTACCACGTTTTTATTTTCGATTAATAGTCAGTTTTCTTGAATGGACTATGTTCGGTTTCCTCAAATAAAGTAGCCAATTTCTAAAAAAATCTTTTTTAACGCGCCATCCGTGGCTTTTACACAGTTCAAAAAATATGCAAAAAATAATTGCAATCAAAAACAAAAAACAAATTTTTGGTCTTTCAAGTGGCGAAAAGGAGTCAATACTAAATTCGTGCGCTTTTGCAGTGCGTCAAGTCAGTTTGTTTCACCAATGATCATTTTTAGAGACTTCAAATGGCACCAGGATCCAAAAATATTTTTGCAACAAACACTAAGTTCTTATAAAATAATCTTAAGAAAGCTTAAATTTCACTTTGTGGATTTGTAATGTATATGTAAATAGTTAAGATATTATTTGTATGTATTTGTTTACAGTTTTATAATTTGTCAGTTTGCGTTTAAAAAACAAGTTAACTTAACCTCTTTATATATAGACTTACTTATTATATTTTTGATGTTTTGTAATTTTTGAATTTAGAACTATAAGTATTCAACTGTTAACTGTTTTGGTATAATTTTGACAGTACTTTATGCATCAATATATCTTTTGCAGTTATTTTAATTCATTTTTATTCTTTAGTATTAGTGACTTGGTGAAAACAGCACAACAGAGCAGACAGTTTTTTTTAAAACGTTAAACATCTACTTAGAATTTAATACACTGTACTATATAGATGTAATTGAGTTAAATTCTATAAAACAACAATAACACAATTACCTAGATGATAATCACGTCATTTTCGATGGTAACGGTCATGTACTGTATTTTGCCAGATCGTATCTAGGCTCTTATTAAATTTATCTTTTTTACTAGAAACGTTTTAGAACATTATACGTACATATTTTTTTTAAAGTTTGTTTGCTGTTTATAGTTTTTTTAACTGATTAATAATTTAGTGCTAGATATTATAAACGTATAATGAAACGAAAAATGTTTAAAAAAACTTGAGCACTGGATTAAGCATTAAAAGTTTGTTCAAAATGGAAATATTAAATCAAGTGTCTTATGAAAACTAAAAAACAAAGATTTAAAATCTACAGTAAAGGATTATAGACTAATTTAAAACAACACCGAATGTAGTACAATCCCTAAAATGAAAAATTTAAAGTATTTTTACATTTTACTGTAAAATTCAAAGAATTTCAATACCTAAAAAAAATTCCCGAATAATGGTTTATTAAATTGTGTTCTCTGCAACATTTTAAAGCTGGCATTGAAAAAAAGTAATATACAAGCATAGTCAAAAAAACACTACGTCTACATTAGCAGGAAATAATTGATAAACTAATATTTATCAAAGATAGTAGTAGCAGTACTATTTTGTGTAAAATGAATTTGCCATCTGAAAAAATATTGCACATTATTGTCAAAGAAATAGTGTCTTGAAAAATTCTAAATCTATTCTTTAACACATTTATTATTCTTTTAACGTGTATTTGTGCGTGTGCAACCAATCGCGTTTCTTCTATGTCTATGTCTTGCTTTTAGTAAAACGCTTCAAATTGCTAAAATACTTTTTATTAAAAAACATGGATCAGTCATTACATCATCAGTCAATGTCAAGCTAAAGTGTGTAACAATATTGCATAGCTAATTCTTAGTTAAAACACAAATTCAAAAACTGGTAATTAATAGCTATTTATAGTTTAAGTGAATAAAGAAAAATTGTATCCACGAAAAAATTAATAATGTTTTTGAGATGATAACATTGTATATATTCTCATGTGTATAATACAAAAGTTTTACCAATTTTGCCGAGTTCTTTTTTACTTTGTGTTCTCAATAGCAGTGTGAACAAAGTGTTGCTAGAAACATTTTATTAATTATTTTGATTTATTTTATTCACCTTTATGATTAATACGTTGTTTTAATAATAAAATTCAATATATGTAATAAACATTTGAATAAACAAACTTGGAAAAAGTTTATTTTCGTTATTTTCGTTATTTTTATTCAGCAAACAAAAAATTAAAATTAATTTATTTATGAATATGTTTTTAGTATAGTATAGTTAATAACCAAACATTTAAAACATACAAATTACAGTTAAATATAGTAAATAAAGAAAATAATATAAAACAATCAAAACCCAACAAGTATCTAATAGAAATGTCTTAATCAAGAACTTTAAAATATTGAATTGTTTACAACGTTTTTCTTAACCATTTAATAACTTTTTAATTAAATTTTATATAAACGTAAATAAACATTTGTAAATTACAAAAAAAACGTTTATATAAAACCTTTCTATTTTCTATATTATTTTTAAAGTATTAAATTTACAAACTATTTTATATTTGAAAAAAATCAATAAGCAAATTCCTGTAATTAGTTGCACACGAATTGTAAAAAGTATTGATTTTGAGTAATAATTATTTAATAACGTTTTCTTATTAAAACTCTTGCATATCAAATTTTACGCTAAGTTATAATTAGCGTCGGAAGTTTGCATTAAATAATAAATAATTTTAGCCACATTTTGGTTAATCTGTTTAGTTAATACAATTTTTAATAACTATATACATATTAACATAGATATTTTTTAACACATTATAAATCAATAGTTTTTTTATTTTACAAAATCCTTTTTACCACACATATATGCTTATAATCTTAATATTTTACATGTTGGTTCTGAGCAAAATATTGATGTTAACGCATTATTAATTTTGAAAACAAGAAATTATACGATTATACTGTAAACAAAGTAGTGTAGTGGTATTCGAAACATGGTTTTTATAAATTACTAGACCAACTACGAGTTCCAAGTTCAACATTCAATTTAATTTGAAGTTGAATTGTATGGAAATATAATTATCTATGAGTTAGTTCTCTTAATAGAAGTCCGATGCTCTATTGCTTATATGTAGTTTCTTTTGATCTATTTTCTTGTTCATATTTTTTTCTGGTTTGCTCTTCCTCAATGACCAAAGTCTTCCTTCCTTTAGTAAAATGTCAGTAATACATTTTCTAACTGCACAACGACGACTGGTTTTTATAGTTGTGATATAAATTTTGAATTGTACTCTAACACCAAATTATTTGTAATTTACGTGTAAGTAACCCAATGTACTCGGCCGCTAACTCGATTAATAAAAACTAGAATTTAATACAACGAGAAATAAAAACTAATCAAAAAAATAATTATGGCACGAAACAATTAACATAGACAAAACAATAATTTTAATAAGATAAAAAAAAAGCAATTAATGTGTTGGGTTGAATAATTAAAAAAATTGTGTAATCTTTTTTTATCATCCTTTGTAGTGGTAGGTGTTCGACAAACTGTATCTTTAACGTAACCACATAGAAAAAAGTTAATTTCGAACAAGTCAAACTATTCAATTGGACCGTTTTTTTCCAATACAATAAATGTAGCATTAAGATGATGATGGATAGAACTGTTGTAGTGTATAAGTGCACTATGATGCAAATACCACAGCTTTTCTAGAATATTTCGTGGAATAAATTAAAATAATCGAAAGAAGTGAGTTTCGAAAAATTCGAGAGAAATTTGGCCATCCACAGTACCATAAAAGGTAAGATCCTATTACATAATCTTTTATAATACCAACGAATACATGTAAAGACCACTTAACTGTTTAGTTTGTATAAAATGTGCACTAGAATCTACATTTATTATTTGTTGAGCCCAATTACAAAATGCCAATATTTTTTGTTTATCATTTTTACCTAATTCTTGCAAAAGCTAAATATGATATGGGTGCATTTTATTTTTTTTAAAGAATTCTCCGTGTAGTAGATGAAAATGTATGTTTGTATTGTTCTGATAATATGGAATACACTGTATAGTTGAAAACAATTTTAAAATGTAAAACTTTAAGAACCCTACAACTTTTAGATTATTTTTTAAATAGAGTTTAAATAAGTACGAATATTCTTGCTTGTACTTTGTTTTATTTTTCTACCTATGACTATATCTTATCAAGGTTTTGAATATATGTAGTTTGTTTTCCTAGATATTTATACTGTAAATCATAAGATAATAAAAATTGTGTTCAATAATGTTTTAATTATCATTCTTGCATATAGAAATAATAATTTACGTAACAAGTGTGGAAAATAATGTTCGTTATGCTATGAAACTTTCGACGGAAGTAACGTACATTATTTTTGGTGTTGCCATTTGTAAAATTACGTTCTTTTTAAAAAACAAAAAAACAATCACCAGAAATATAAACTTGGTACCACATTTATTACTAAATCTGTCAAATTTCACATTATATTCAATTTTTTTTTTATTTTAATTGAATTTCAAGATTTTCTAGCTTCATTGTTCTATAAACTTTTTTATTATTGTGCATGTGAAATTTAAATTATGATATTATAATAATTTAATTATGTGCTAATTAATAACTAATTGTAAATAGTTTGTTAGTAAAGCTACAATTTATGATTATTGTTACTGTAAGTAATAATACGTATTCAAAAAAAAATTACTAGAAAAATAGTTATTATGCAAACTATTAAAAATAGAGAACTGCTTAGAATGTTATATATAAATTAGATTAAACGTAAAACTAGAAACTGTTGTCTTACAATATACCGTATGTATATATATAAGTTTAATCGTTAATGCATACATGTATGTAGTATATCATGTTATTAAGAAAATGTTCATGTACGTATTAAGCAGTTTGTGCTAATTAAAATTAATTATATCATAAAAATAAATAATATAAACTTATATAAATATTTGATTACGGTAAAATTAAGTGTAAGCAGTGCAGAACAGTTTAAAACTCTTATGTTGCTTTATTATAGAACTATTGAGACTATAGTAGACCATAGTTTAATGAGTAAAACGATACTTCTACTTTTACGCTAAATTTAAATTACTAACAAACACGCTGCCGCAATTTATCATCCAATTACATATACTATAGTGTTTTAGAATTCAAGAGTACCTATGTAGTTTCTTAGTCAGACTAATTATTATGCAGATAACAGTAATGTACAATATCTCGACGTTAACATAAAACAATGATAGCTAACCATATGTGAATTAGATTAATTAAATTAAAATGTAACGACAAAGATATATTTTAGTTAAACTATATTTATTATAAATCGGCGGTTCTGTTTAAAACAGTCTCATTAACTGTGGCTTATTTTGTGGATGACATTTGACTCAGTTACTTATTTGTTACAATTATATACCAAACAATTAATTGTAAAGCCTAGCTAATGCTTGCATATGACACGCTGTGATTTTAAATAACTCTAAAATTTCTTGTTCTTTATTATTACAAGATATGAGATAAAATAAAGGTGATAGTTATTTCTATATTTTATTTATAATATCAATTTATTATTTATTTAAACGCGTATGTTTTGTTACATTAATTTTGTTACATGATTAAAGTCAATTAATAATTTTGAGTGGTATCTTTGGTTCTATTTGTAAATAAAAAACTGGTAGTGTAAGTTGCCTATACGTTCAAAATTCAAATTTGTTGTTGTTATCAGAGGAAATTGTTTTTTTTCAAATCGAATGATACAGATCTGTTTCCTTTTTAAATATTGCACTTGCAATTGGTGTTTAGTACGGTGATGTTGTCAAGCTCAAATCAATTCGACGATTTCGCAAATGTGAATTTATTTGAAACATCATCTACAAATAAGAAATCTGGTCAATGCTTCTTTGTTGGATTTTTCCATAATTAGTGGTACCACACCTGGGCAATACTTCGTTAAGCCACCTCCATCTTGGTGAGTTCACATTCTTTCACATCTAAAAATTAAAGAGTTCACTTTTAGGCTTCTTCTCCTATGTGGTTCAATACTTTTAATATTACAAAGTTTGGATGAGAGTTTTCTGTTATCCAATTTCACCAAATCCTGTTGTACGTACCGGTACCATGTGGTGTATTACACAATATCCAAAAAAGGGATACATGCAAGTTGGACATTATCAATCGTAGAATCCTTAGACTAGCCGAGCACAACATCAACGAACCATATGATAGAAGGCTACGGTTGATTGTGCCTCCTTGGATTAAACAGGTACACACACGAGTTCTCCGCACAATCGTTTGTTTTGTAACTACATTAACCTATTTTTGATTATAATTAGTTAGGCACTTACCATATTTTTTTTCTTTTCGTATTTTTTATCGTTGTCAAATTTACCTTTTATTGTTGTTTTATTATAGAAACACATTTATTTAATTTATGAGAAATAGGCGTAGAAAAAAAATTCATAATTAAATTGATACTTGAAAAATTATCGGAAAGAAATAGTTGCCACAATAGTTGCAGTAGTAATTTTTTTATTGGTAATGCGGGTAATGTTTGGGCGCATTTAGTTAATTGGATTTGGACAAGGCCTTAACAAATGCAATTAAATTTTTTTTTATTTAGATTATATAGCTATTTATTTTTTTATTATTACAATTTATTATTTCGTTTCTTTTCGATAAATTAGAAGCATCGGTGAGTAATAATATTTACGTAGAGAAAATAATGCTAGTTCGAATAAATAATTAAATTTTACATATATATTGTTTTATTTTACATAACAGTTTATACATAATATTCACTACACATAAAAATTTACATAAACTAAGTTAAACTGAATACGTATTTCGCAAAAAAACATTTATAAGTTTAAGTATAATATTATACTTATTACACTTTTTGTAATTTACAAATCGAAAAAAAAACAATACCTACCAAGTAACAAGACAAAAAGTATTAAAACGAAGAATTTAATAAAGCAAATTGTCAGAAAAGAAAAATGTTTAAAAAAATAAGAAAACGACTAGTAGCAAAAACATAATATATTAAAAATAATCTCTGAGAAAAAAATTTACACACAAACAAAAAACTCATAGGGGTACATTTTATTTATCTCTTTTTATTAAATGACATACAATACAACCGAAGTCAATAATTTATTTATTCTTGTTAAGATTTACTCATTTGAATTCACCATTCACTCTAAATGTTAAACCTTCTACAACATTATCAACTAAACCATCCATTCCAAAACAACTTTTTACTTTTTGGTCGACACAATTTGTACTTTAATTTAATTAGCAATTTTAAATCAAATCTAGAGATAAACAAAGGTTTTTTAGAATCTTAGAAAAATAAAATTATTTGTTGACCTTTTTATTAAAAATTACCAAAAATTTAGGAAAAACAGATATTCGAAACAATATCAGAAAATATTAGAAATAAGTAATAACAATAAGCAAAAAAAAATATTTAAGTATACTGTGATAGAAAAAATAAAATTAGAGTACCAGCACTAAAGTATAAAGAAGAAATAACGGCAATAACAAAATGCAAAAACTAATATGAATTATGGAAAAAAGTAAAAAACAAAATATAATTTATGTATATCACAAATATTTTTATTTGCAGTTCAAAATAAATAACGTATTTTAAAATAACAATATATACAAAGTACATACACGCAATACATAACTAAAAGTTTATAATTTTATGATTTATGATTATGATTTATGCAAAGCAAACTTTAACAAAACCAAAAAAAAGACAGAATTGTTAGCACAAAAAAGATCAAAGAAAAAAAATGAAATAAAACGAAAAAAGGTATAAAGCAAAATGTAAATGCCACCAACCTACTGTGTACAACCATCCGCCCTAAAAGCGAACCTTTAGCAGAAACAAAAAGAAAGAAAAAGATGTGGCATGTAGAAGATCAACCAACTAAGAAAAAGAAGAGAAGAAATAAAAAGTAAGAAAGACAAGAAAGAAAAGAGACAGACGGAGAAAGATACGACAAGATGTAAATGTTTGTTTTGTTCTTCTCTTCGTAGAAAAAACAAAAAAGGTGACCAACCCTTTAATGTACAACTCACAGCCCAACATATAAAAAAAAAGAAAAAGCAAAAATATTACAGTAAACCATAAAACGAAAGAGTGCCAATTGCTGTCCCAAATTGGAAAGTTTACTACAAAACTTTAATGCAGGCGAGTAAAGTAATAAATTCAAGAAAAAGAAAAACCAAATAAAAAATAGAAAGAGAATCCTATACACGACGTACCAATCAAAAAAAGCGGATATAACTATATACAGACGGAGAGGTAATAAAGTAAGATCGGGAAGACCAAAACCAAAAGAAATTTATCAGAAATTTAACCAAAGAAAAAAATATGAGTGACGGCAAAATGAAAGAAAGCAAATAGACAGCATCCGAACTACAAGCAACAAGATACCAACGACGTATTTTAAGACTTAAACCACCAAACTCAAAAATGTAAATCACAAGAATAGTAAAGGTCAAAAGTCGAAAGCCCATAAAAGAAACTAGCACTTACAATGCTTGTCACACAACAAAGCATAGTTAGAAGCGACTGATGAAGTAGATGCAAAAACAGAAACAATGATTTTTGCATCCAGAGAAATTGTAGAATCTTCATGAAGAAGTACTGAAAGTGTTAGAGAGCTTTGTCTTACCTGGCAATGTGTGACAACGCGACCTAATAGGATAATTTCGTTGTGAGTTGGAACACGAAGAACAGTAGCGTATTAACTCAGCAATCTTCGGTTTTATATGCGGCTAGTAAAAATGATAGCGAACAGTTTCAAAGGTACTTCTAACACTGTGGTAATCACGATCAGATATAATATGGTAATCTTAAATAAACTGCTTGCGCTAGTCTAACGGAACAACTAATTTCCAAACGCAAAGATTAGAAGAAGAAACACGTATCCGTTTACAAAAAGAAGCAGTAATTTTAGATACTATATCTAGATACCACGGATCTCTAGTACACCTAATAATCCTAAAAATTGAAAAAAATTGAAGAAAGAGAAAGAAGAGAACGAACAGACCGTAAAAGTTTATCATTTTAAGCACCACAACAAATACAAATATTTGAAGTAGATACAAAAGAAGACGAAGAAGCATTATGAGAGGAAGTGACAGCATTAACAGAAGAAACTGAACTAGAACTTCTATTTGAAGTAGAAATAGATACAGAAGAAATCGAAGAAGCATTAAGAGAGAAAGCAACACGATTAGCAGAAAAAAATCTTGCTAGCAAAAACTACAGGTGGCTCTTAAACTTTATCACTGGTCTCTGATAAAATGTAAAAAGAAATACGAGAGCAAATGTTTGACTCCAAACGTTTGCCTAACGATATTAATTAAACGATAGATGTGATCTCAGTCAACGCTAACGGAAGTTGATAGAACGGTGTTAGATTCCGGTGAATGATCTTAAGCTGTATTGACTTGAAGACCGGTTCTGACAGCTGAAGAAAGAGGTATCGCATGGTGGTAACGTCCGTGTCAATAGATTCCTCAGTTCATCCAATCCAAAAAAACTTAAAGAATTTTGGTTCGTTCTAAAAACAAGTTTCAAACGCTGTAGAAAAAGTTGATGAGAGACACTACGGGACAAACACAAGTCGTTAATACAAATAAGAAACTGTACAGACGGATCTTTAGTAGAAAAAGTCAAGTTCCAATTACCGAAGCTCATTTCTGAGAAAGTAAGAAGTGATGGTTTTTCATCTGAAGAATAGTTAACACACTAAAACGTAGAACAAGAAACTAATCAAAGTAGTAAACCAAAGCAAAAACCCACCAACACGTTTCTAACTAGAAACCCTCTAACCTAAACAACAAAAAGAATGACTCAATAACTAAAACACATCAAGTCAACGTACTAATTAAACAAACCCAGTAAAAGATGATACGAAGTTAGGTCTTGCAAAAACACCAAAAAAAGTGGAGTAAAGTTTGAGTAAGTCAAACCCACAACACGTAAAAGAATCTATAAAAATAGAAAGGATTATATCTGCACACACGAAATCGAGCTCCTGACAGTTGGGCGTCAAATTTTGTTACAAGGATTTGCTAACCACTATCTCAATATGATTCGACGAGTGGATCGCAAGTGTTTCAATGTGCATATCATAAAATAAGTTCGGAAAGCTCCAAAACGGTTGGAAAGTCGAATGGAAGACCGTTTAAATTTATTTAAAGCTAAAAGAGAACAAATGACAAAACACAGGTTGTCACACAAATATAGTTCTATTTTAATACAGAAATAAAGGTTAGAATGGAGAAACGGGGTAAATTTACATAGATGCGATCAATTGCTAATACCATTGATTATATACGTTTATAGATAGCCGGTCGCACGGGAGAACTAGCTGCTCAATTTCAATGCCTCCATTTTTTTAGTAGATGTTGCTAAAATTAATAAATTTAAAATAATTAGCAAGCGGTGCAACCCAAGTCGATTAAGTTAGTTACAACTATTCTTCTTAGAGGTGCTATTTGACGTTGATCTGCATCTAAAAACAATTGTTTACTTATGTATTGGAACACTGCATTATCTCTTGTTAAAATTAAATAATTTTTTCTTCCGACTTTGATTGTTCGTTTCGCTTCGTTCCAAGCTGTTTTACTATAATAGACCAGCGTATGATCTCATTCATTAAAAGATTTGTCATAATGTTTTTATTTCAATGTTGGAATTTGCGTATTTTTTTGAACTTGTTTCCAATTTTGAATTTCAATACTTTTGAACTGTTATTAATTGAACTCTGCAGTACATATAAAGAAGAATTTTCTACAAATAGGTAGTAAATTGTAATACTCCAAATTTAACTCCTTTTAGCGTTTTACTAAAAACAAAAATACGATAAATAATTAATTCGAAAACCGCCATCTAATATTAATTAATATTGTTAATATTTAAAGTATTGAGGTTATGCCAGTAAACATGTAAACAAACGATTAGGAACGTCTGTCTGACATTAATTCAGATTTAGGTTCTTGTCTATAATTGAGTTTAATAATGGTTTAATCCAGGTTCATACAAGTGATATCTATCGGCGGCTAAGGTACTTGGTACTAGAAAGTAATTTTTTTTACATTGGGATACTATAATATTTACATAAAATAATTAAACATATTGAATAAATAAATAGAATATTTTTCAATTTCAAATAACTATTAACTAATAAAAGATTTTTAAAAAAATAATTGTAAAGCTAATTTTAAACTTTAAAGCACATTGTTTTTTACTAATTTTCTTATCAAAATTCTTAAAGTTGTTATGTGTGTTTTGTATAAAATAAACCACAAAGCCGTATAAACGTAATTTATCAAAATTTTTATATTACATTTTGTTTAAATAAAAACATAATAAAATTACGTCAAGTTTAATACATTCTCTTATTTTTAAAACAAATAAAAATTTAATATCAGCTTGAGCTGGTGCACATCAACAAGGATATAATATCAAAAACAATCTTGTTTTCAAATATATTAATTTTGTTATTATTTGCTGATGATTTTGTAGTAAAAAATTAATTAATATCGTTATTTTTTATAGTAACATATCAAAAACATTGGTATAATAATTATGTGAATAAACGGTATTCTTTATTAAATTACTAAGTTTGAAGTGACTTAACTTAATTATAATTATAATTACACTATAAATTGTATTAATAATGACTAAAAAGTATGTTTTAATTAAGTAATATACATAAATTTAAAATGATAGAAAATTGATATTTTATGTAATCATAAATCATAAAATTATAAATGTTTAGTTAGGTATTGCGTGTATGTACTTTGTATATATTGTTGTTTTAAAATACGTTACTTATATTTAAAGTGGAGTCAGATCTGTGAGTTAAGGTTGATGAGATTTTAGGACGTTGTCTTTGACCCTGATCAAAAATTCTAAACTTTTTTTTCTTGGTTTGCTTAAGAATGTCTTTAGTGTCGACTTTCAACGAGTACATATTCGGATACTTCATTATTGTTAATTGGAGTTTTTAGTTTTTTGGAATGTTTTTCCGCTTCATACGAATTTCGGGACAAATTAGATTGGTAATTCTTAGTGAACCGATGCCACTAACTAGCCGCATACTTTAAAAAGAAAAAAGTAAATTATAAGTATTGTATTTCCTATTCTAATTTGCTTATATCTACGTTGTCGGTCGTTTGCACGCACGATTGTATGTTGTCACAATGAACTATAAAACTTGTTTTGGTGCGCTCTGGTTTTCTTAATCACCGAAATATTGCATATTTGTGTTATATTTACCAATATAAAATTGTTCTTTTAGAATGTCAAAGTTAGGCAGACAAATGCAATCTTATGTACGACGTGTTGTCCAACCGAAAAGGGATTGCATCAATAGTTATTTCTGTGATCTGTACCTACGTGCTAGCATTGAATAACGTACTAGCAATTGTTTGCATCTATGTAAATCCACTTTGTTTCTCTTTTCTAACTTCTCTTTCTGTGATAAAATAAAACCATATTCGTATTGCAACATGTGTTTTGTCATCTATTCTTTTTCAGCCTTGGATATATTTAAACGGTGTCTTTTATTCTAGTTTTCGACATTTTTAACTTACTTTATGATTAACACATCGACACTTGCAATCCGCTGAACGAATTACCAAGATAGTCGCCAGCAATTAAGTTACGATAAAATCCTCGTAGCAAATGCAAGACAATTAATTTTATAAATAACAAAAAAGAACTTGCAGTCTTTCCCACAGAATTCAACATGTACTTTTTTAAAGTTGGTTTAGAAATGGTTTATTTTATTCCAATATATTTAATTATTTAATCATGCATAATTAATTTTTTAAATTTTAAATAGTTATTGCTTATGACTATGTTAATAAAAAATATTTTTGGTTATTGTATTAATTTAGCTTTTAACGTTATCAATTATTAATTAGACATCTGATGATAAAATAATTTAGTTTCAAATCATGTAATGTTGTCCGATACTCTATTAAATTGGATTAATGTAATTTTTAAACTTTAATAAAGCGAATTCTGTGAGAAAAGTTTCAAGTTTATTCGAGTTATCAACCTCAAAGATTTCTTCATTGCATTCAATATTAAAAATAAACAAAACCAAGAAAGTGCATTTGGCTGAAGTGCTTCAATTATCCTTAATTTAACTTATCATTAGTAAAAATTAGCTTATTTTCAGATTATGTGCAGATTATAAACAATTAAAAAAGGCGCCATAACAAGATTAATTAAAAGTGCTTGTTCTATAAACATTTGAAATAATACAAGTAGAACACATATTAGCTAACCAAAAGTAAATTTATTTTAAAACTGCCGTCTGTGAAATATAAAATCAACAAATATTAATAAAAGCAACATTATAGTAAGAATAATTAACAAGTCAAATGATAGAAAATATAGTAAACCCTTGAGTTAAGCAACACACTATAGTACAAAACAAATATGCACATTAAAAAAATTAATGATTTTTAAATTAAATTTTGACGTATAAAATTGATATAAAAAGCAGATCAAACTCCGAGTTTATATAATTTGTCAACGAGATAGGAACAAAGTGGGTTTGTCCGATAAGATGGCACTGCCCATTTCAATTTCAAAAGTTTAGAAAAATTAAACACCAATATATACAATTTTTGGATAATACTATGCAACATTAGATGTCACTAAACCTAATTTAAAAAATTGTACTCAAAGATATTATACTGTCAGTTTGTTATTACAGTTGCTACATTTATATTATCTTTCATTTCAATTGCCGTTCATTATTAACTGAACAGAAAGTATTAGTTGCCACATATGCACATTACACTTAAACACATATTATTTGATGATTTTTTAATAGCCAATTATAAAATGGCATTCTAATTACATTTTTATACTTCACATTTTTTCTGCAAATGTTTTTATACCGTAATCAAAATGAAATGCTAAGATTTTAACAATCAATTTGCAATCCTCATTTGTATAATTTTTGAAGCTTCTTTATTTATTTTACAACAAGCACTGTTGAGGCAACCTCAAATTAAATGCTACAAAAAAAATAAACGTGTTATCATAAAACTAATTCGCCTAAAAAACAAATCAATCAAGCTGCGAAAATTTGATCCAATTGAGATCGCATAGTATTACATTGATTACCTATAATTACACGTAAATTTTATCTAATTCAAATTTAACTTTCGACGTTATGAAAAAAAAAGGTTATAGTTTGTTTAACATCAATAATTGTAATATTTAAAACAATATAATTAATTAAAAAAAAGGAGTTTATTAAAATTGTTGCTCAAATTACTTATACAATAATATGTAACAGCATTGAGTAATAATTTAAGAAGAGGCGCAACTAGTGTGTTAAAAATCGTACTGTAGTTTTATCTCTCTTGTTTCTCTTTTTTTGACCCCCTCTATTCATAAACTAATAGACTAAGACCTGCTGCCATCTGCAAAATCGTGGTTTTTATTTTGCGAACTTACTTATTTGTTATGAAGTACGTACCTTTTCTTATATTTGTGCTTACTTTACCGTTTACCTGTTCAAAACAGGTTAATATCATAAACAATAGCTTGTATTATTACGACACAACTCAATGTCAAATAAACTTAAACAATATCATGCTTTATATTTAAGAAAACAAAAAAATATGTATATTCAAATATTTATTTATTTTTGTAAAAAATAAATCGAAAACAGATATAACTAAAACAATGCAAATTAAATTAAAAGAAAATTGTTATGGGAATTTATTGTTATTATTCGTCAATTTTTAAAATTATTCAAATTACCAGTCTACCAATAATAAATTCGTTAACTTTCAAAATGTATATACTATTTTACATATGTTTCGAGCTTTAAAATAATGAATCTCATCTTCAAAAAAGTAAAAATATTTACAACTTATAAAAAGTTAAGATTACAAAAAGTTTTTTAACTTACATTTTTTCGAAGAATCTCAAATCTGAAAATTTGTAACTAGATAATTAAAAAAATGTAAGTTTTACAAAATGTTAAATGTTAATTATTTTAAAAAAGGAAGATGATGCAATTTAGAAACAAATCTAAAAAAATTTAAGTGATCCAATTTAGAAACAAATCTAAAAAAATTTAAGTTTAAAATCATAATTGAAATTGGTTTGCTCGTTCAACAAAAAAATTGTATTTGATATTTTAATATAAATGAACTCTAGTATTTCAAGAATTTCCCAGTGAGCAAATTGCAGCTAAAACCGGCTTTTTTATAACTATTTTAGCTTTTAAAGTTACTCTTTAGAACACTTTTAAGTGGCTTGTAAAAAAACTGAAGCCTCCATGAAGCGTTTAAGTAGCTAAAAATTCCGCAGTTATGTTGCTGTTAGGTAGCTCCTTTAATGCATTAAAATCGGGCTTATACAGCTCATTGTGGTACTAGCAAAGCTTTAAAGAAGCTCTAAAGGAACCGTAAACCACCTTTCAGAAACAACTATACAGCTTAAATAGCTTTATTTTTACTACCTTTAAGTAGCTTAAAAATTAAATAAATACTTCATTTGAAAAAGAAATCTTGAAATCGTTACCTTTACTTAATTTCTTATAAAAATTGAGAAAAGTGATAAACGAGAACCCATTGAAAGACCTAGATTTTGTTTAAAAAATTGATTATCAAATTTATCACTTGTTTTTACTGAAATCTTCTTAAACAATTTAGAAAGTAAATATATTTCTAAACACCAAATTTTCTTACAAAAAATAATATTTTGGAAAAGATATGTTGATGACATTTTTTGTATTTAAAAAAGTTGTAAATATTTTTTGTAGACTTTTCTGAAGATGAGCATCATTATTTTAAAGCTCGAAACATATGTAAACAAATTTGTTATTAGTGGACTGGTAATTTAAATAATTTTAAATTAAAATCAATGTTAAATTTCTGAAAGAATAATTGAGCAATTCATCCTTTAAAAGGATTTTTGACGGAGAATCCATTTGTATCACTTCCATGTTTGAGAAACTACTACATTTGAGTATCTTAGGTGGATGTTCATATCACCAATTACAGCTTCTGTAAAAAATTATACTAAATAAGCCCAAAAAGTAAAAAAACATTTAAGTTGTTAGTATTTTAAAGATAAAGTTTTGAAAATGCAATTAGTATTAGTATTTTCAAAATTTTTGCGATTTTTTTTTAAACAATTGTAAAAATATTTCATGTATTGTTGGTTTTGTATTGAAGTGCTTTCAGCATGCTAAAATAAACATAAAAGAATTTTGTTTATAATTTTTTTTATTTTTTAAAAAACTAAGTATTTATTAGACAAGATGCTAAAGAAATGCGGCCTAACATTTACAAAAACGATATTTTTATTCGACATGCCAACATCAACAAAAAACATTTAAAGCAATGGCCAGAGCGATTATGCAATTACGATGAATCGATCATTATGCAAAATAATGATCGCGATATCGAGCGTCTGTACAATAACGATCGCAATCATTGATCGCTTATAAAATAACAATTGCGGTTGTGGAAAAGAAATTAATACTTTTAATTATCGCATAAACAAATAAGACTAATATAACACGATTTTACCTATAATATTTACTTTAATAAATGTATAATAAGCTTTAAGTATGCAGGTAGTTCACGGAAAATCGTAAAATTTTGTGTAAGCAGGTAAATTAACCCCTTTGCTCTTTTCCTCGTAAGAATTTTCACACATTCAGCATTTTGGGAAAAACCTAGCTTTATATAAACACCAAGGTAAATCATAAAAACACAGGAAGTTAAAAACAATGAGCATTAACTACAAATGACAATACGTATTTGAAAAGAATTGCAAATTTATTTTTAATACATAAATCTTATGTTTGAGACAAATATCAACATGAGTTATGACTAATTACTCAACAATCTTTTCAGGGTCAATTTCAAATAGAAACATATAATTTACGAAAAAACGACACTTATTTTTTAATATGTTGTTTATTAATGCTTTAAACTGTTTGTTCGTAAGTTTGCATTAGAATTCAAATAGCACGTCATGTCGAAAAAAAAACATCACAGTAGTATCTATTTTCTGTGAATTTTTGTAAATATTTTTTTTAAATCTAAATATGAACAAATTTTAATTAATTTATTGTTTAGAAACAATATTAAAAAATACTTAGATATGTTGATTTTCAATACTCCAAACGTTATTGTATCCCGGAAAACGAAAATCGAATGTTTATGGCTAGATTTATGACTAACTTTACACGAGCGACTTTTTAGCAACAGTCGATTACTAATTAATTCTAAATACCATGATTGCGATCATTGATCGTGGAAAATAATAGCGATCTCAGCCACTGCTTTACAGTAATTATTTTAAGTTATTGTTCAATTAAGTGCAACAAGAAGAAGCAGAAGAATCCGGCCAAGGAGATTCTCTGATGCTAATTTAAACCATTTTTAAACGTTTGGTAAAAAAAAAAATTTTTTAATATTTACCTGATTGAAGGTGTAGAACAAGAACTGCAGTGTGTTTAAAATTTCCTTTTGTTGTTATACATTATCTCCGAAGATGCTTCTCACAAATCTTCTTTTGTTTTAAATCTTACAAGTCCATTGTGGCAATGTTTATATTTCCACAGTTTTTCTAACATTCTTTAGCACGCACTTTATCACTAATAAAAAACTTAAGAAAACTAGTACCTTTGTTTTCGGTATTATTATTTTCACAATTAATATAAACACAACCGTGATTTGTAACTTTTCGCATTTTAAAAATAAATCAAAAATATATTTACACTTAAACTAAACAAAAGTTCAAACAATCATTACTACTACCAGAATTTTAAAAATCGTATCGCAATGTTAACCCAAGAAAAACTTTCAATTCAATACCGAAGTTTACAAGTCGACAGACACGCAAGAACTGAAAAATCTTGATCCAATACAAACGTGGCGACCTCTACATCTCGATCCAAACAGTCGATACGATATCGTCCCTTAAGTTGCATTTCTTCTTACATTTATTATTCAATGGTAACAGTTAATGATACTAAAGAAAACTTTAAGCTTAGTTTTTTAATCGCCGTAGATATCCACGAAGTGTCGGGAAAACCAATCGCATTAAGATGGCGTCTGCATCCGGTGTCGGAATTTTCCGTAAATTTTCTTTAGGAGCAGGACTACTAGAACCACATACCACGACACGAGGACGTACAGACGATTTCCAGCAAACAAAACTTTTGTATTAATAACGTTACGACGAAGCAAACAGCCTAAAAAAAAGTGACAGGCTTAGCACTAGGTAAACGCCACGTGCCGATAAAACAGCAGATAATTAAGAAACATACCTTTAGATTTTGGGCGGCTGTAATTTGCGAATTTAAATCTTTAGACGTCGGAGTTTACAAATCCGTCTCAACGACGCGACGTGTGCGTCAAACAAACAAAAAATTCCACCAAATTTCTTTTCGAATATAGAAAATTCTTCAAAAGACGCGCAGTGTTAGTAGGGAATAAATTCATTTACATGTAAAGCCAAATTTGCTAAAATAAATTTGCACTCGAGATTTCCACTATAACACAATGAAACAACCGAATTCTTTCAAGAAGTTTATGATTAGAAAGCTTATTGATATCTGACCGTTCTAAACCGGAAAACACACATATAGGAATCTCAAAAGTAGATGAATGCCACGTGACATATGACGTCAAAATCATACCACACTAAACAGTTTAAGATTGTGTTTATTTTCGCATGAATTTTAAGAAAGAGGTTGGTATTACAGCACGGTGTTGTCACTTTTTCGCGTACTTATTATTGTCAAGTTAGGTTAAATTCGTTTTGGTTTCTTATTTATATTAAAACTGTTCTTTTCAGAACAATTGTCTTGATTACTTATTTTGCGAGTTTAGTTTATTAATATGCCTGGTACGGAATTAGGAAAACGTGGTTATGAGTTGGTAGTTTCGTTAATTGAATTTTTCGAGCAAGAACGTGATGCAGGTGGACCGTTTTTATCTTTGAATAATGTTCGAGAGGTATGTTTAACTAATTACAATTAAGAACAAAATTACTTTTTAATTTTATTACAGCGTGTAGCAGTTGCCTTAAAGATAAGCATTTCCACCGTAAACCGAGCATCCCAGAAAGTTAACGATGAAAGTATCCCGAGTACTTCTCAATTGAAACGAAAACTTCCAAGGCCAGTAACAAACATTGATAATTTTGCCAAGGTTGCTATTCGAAACACAATTTATAGAATGTATGAAAATAGTAAGTTGTAAAATTAGTAAAAATTCAATTTAACAATTTTAATTAACTTAGATGAACATGTAACAGTTCAATTATTGCGACAGAAACTTGTTGCTGACGAACTTTTTAAAGGATGTGAAACATCATTAAATACTGTTCTCAAAAACATAGGATTTAAGTACCAAAAAGATAATCCTAGACGAGGTTTAATGGAATTACCAAACATTGTAATCAAACGGATTCGATTCTTAAAAGAGTATTTAAGAATTCAAAAAGCAAAAACTTACGAATTTGTTTACTTGGATGAAACCTGGATTTTTCAGAATGGTACAGTGGGTCGTTCTTGGCAGGATGACGATTTAAAAACTGTAAAAACTACCAAAGTCGATGGCAAAAAGTAACTTAGATAAAACTTTTATTATGCTTATTATTAAAATTTGTTAAAAACAGGTATATTGTACTTCATGCCGGTAATAAGAATGGATTTATTCCTGGTGCAGACTTGGTGTTTAGTTCCTCGACCAAAAACTCAGATTACCACGGGGAAATGAATCAAGCAAATTTTTTGAATTGGTTTGAGAATAAATTACTGAAAAATTTAACTAAACCTTCTGCAATTATAATGGACAATGCTCCATACCACAGTACTTTGGTTACGAAGACTCCAAATAGTGGATGGAAAAAAGAAGATATCCAGAAATGGTTAAAAGAACAACATGTTTCATTTGAAATCAATTGCTTAAAAGAAAGAGTTACTACACATTGTTGAAAGGTAAATTAATATTTTTCTGTTAATGAATAAACTAAAATTTTGATTTATAGGAATAAACCTGAAAAAATGTATGCAGCCGATCAATTGGCTGAAAAAATATAACCATAAGGTACTTCGTCTCCCTCCCTATCATTGTATATTCAATCCAATTGAACTCATATGGGGAATTACAAAAACTTATTATAATAAACATATAGGAAGGGATGGAAAATCAGTTGAAAGCTGCTTAAATATGTGGGAAGAAGCTTTAATGGCGGTGCCAGAAGATGCATGGGCAAATTCTGTTCGAGACTGCGAACAAATAATAGAAGATTGGTGGAAGAGAGAAGTAGCTTTCGACGACGGGGACGTGGCGCCGCTCATTATTAATTTAAATGATGATAGTGACTCTGACTAATTAAAAAATTATATAAATTAATGATGCCCTATTTAAAATGCAAATTGTCTACCATTCAAATTTTTTGTTAGAAAAATATGCACATTTCTTTTTCAATGTAGCATGTAAAATAATTGTTAATGTTTCCTGTTTTTATTATTTTCGTTATAAATAAATTGGCATTAACAATGTTCTCTGTGTCTTCAGTAGCATTGTTCTCTTTTTTATCTAGTATTTCTTAAAAAAAAGGATTAATAAGTTTATACGTGGATCTCTGGGTCAAATTTATTGCAGGAGAACCTGGTGACTTGAGAGTAAGAAACAGAACCAAAGGGCAAACATTGTTTGTTAATTTAGTAAATAGTCACTGCTAGAAGAAATAACTATTATATTAAAATGATTTGTTTTGAAGTTCCAAGAATTATACTCCATACCTATGTAGTAATGTAACAAAAAGATTATATATAAAACATCGAAGTGTTAGAATAATTCAAATAAATGCAATTTATTTGTCAGACGATTTTGTTCATTCAAACAATTTATTGAATTCGTGTTCCAAAACGGCTAGTAGTTAGTACTGATTGTTCATATTATTCACAAAATATATGTAGCTTCTGCTTTTGTTGGTTGTTCCATGATAAATATTATTGTACAACGATGAAATAACTACTGTCAGGGATAATTCAGATAAAAAAACATTCTACAATCAATTTGAATAATTGTAATATCAACCAAATTGATATTTGATATTGATTTAATTAAAATAAAAATTTCACCCTTAATACAAAGTCGAAAGCCACTCAGTTAATTAAACAACTCAAGTATCAAATCGGATGATTGAAATATTAATTCTGCCAATCTTACAAATATAAATTTGTGTATAACTAGAGATTTTTAATAGAACAAACCGCTTATAAAATTATTTAAAAGAATGTAAAACATAACCAATTTTAAATTAACCTCAATAAATGTCAACATAAGAACTGGCAACATTACTTATTCTGACGTCATAAATTTGAAGTCACGTGGCATTCATCTACTTTTGAGATTACTATATACGCATCGCGAGATAAGATACCACCATCATCCAAGTTGAAATTTTCAAAAACAGGTAATTGATTAAGTTGTAGTTCCGCCAAATAAAACAGCGTTGTAACATTTCTATTCTTAAACCAATAATTTGCAAATCATGAAAACGAACAAGTCTTAATTAAAAAAAAAGAAATCTAATGACTGTTCTAAAATCGCTAAAAAAACTAATAAATACAAACTAAAGAATTTTTAATAAAGAATTTTAACTAAAACAAAAACGTTACAGTAGGTACCTATTATCAAGGTTGAGAGACCAAGACCGCTGTTTTGACATCAGTAGTGCATCTGTACGTTGAAGTGATAAAAAAACACTTATTGATGAGATTTAATTTTTGTGCCAGAAATGAAACTATTGTGCAATTTACTGAACAAGCATGTTCAAAATTAAATACTTCTCAAAAGAATGTTTTAAAAAAAAAGCTTTTTAGTGAACAATAAATGCAATTATTTACAGCTGATAACAGGTAGTTATAACTAGATTTTTTATTTGCTATAGAAACAGTAAACAACGTTACTAATTGATAAAAGAAAATATATTGCTAATTAAAAGAAACTGTGAGGATGAAGTTTGATATGATCGACTAAAACATATATTCAAGAAAACATCTAAAATAAAATGTAAACGTCAAAAAAAAGTTTTATTTAACTAAGTCAGTAAAACGTTTGGAAGCATTATAAATAGATTTCGTCAACGTCAACAATTAGCACTTTATGTCTAATAAACGTGGAATATTTTTTCATAATTTAATAATACTGTAATTATTATATGAACGACCGTAATTCAATTCAATCATGATTTTTTACTTTTTTACTGTGTCATTGTCATTACTATACTTAACAAATATGCACACAATAAGCAAAGTAATAAATAAATAAAATTTTTACATTGAAGGCGTACTAAAATCAATACAGTCTTACATATAAAAAATGCAAAATTTATCTTCTTTAGCTACAGGTTTCTTATTAATCTACTCCATAAATTATAATAACATAAACATTAATTAAAATGAGTTTTAAAACCTATCACTTCATACATATTAAATTTAGAAATTAAAAAATATTTGAGTAGTATTTTAAGTATTTGACAGTCAGCTTTGATACTCTTACTTTGGAACACTAGTGACATTACACTAAAGTAAATGTACGACGTTAATGTGGAAGCAAACGTTATACTATATGTATACACAATGTTTGTTAAAAAATTAGTTAGAGACGTTTCATTCAGAAAAATTAAATTACATATTTTTAATACAATTTTAAACAAAAAAAACAGTTTATGCAATATTCAAAACATGTTATTATAAATGAACAACCTGAAACCGAAAGTCTTAGTGTTTGATGGAAAAGGAGTAATAAATAACTCTAGAATGACTGAGAATATATTTATGTTGGAAGAAGTGGTTGTATTTGTGTACGCGTGTGGAATAATTTATACGTTTGCCTGTTTATGTTAAAGTCTTGTAACATTTAATCCGTTTTCTGAAAATTAAATTTAAAAAACAATATTGGTAAGTAACTGCGTTTTTAAATAAAATTATTTTCATTTAATGTAAATACATGAAATAAATGTTGACTATTAATATGCTGTAACTTACATACATAAGGAAGTATATAAAAAATATGTGTTTAAACTAAAAGTTTTTTATCACGTGTCATAAGCAAAACAAAAAATTACATTTTTGAAAATGTTATTACTGTTAATGTTTGATAAAAACAATTATAGAAATGTTTGCAAATAAACGACGTTTATAACAACAATAATAAATACAGCAAATAAAAAAAATCCATAATTTTATTATTCAAGGTACATACTTAAAATAATAAGCAAAATTATCTACAAATAAACTTTATTAAAAAACACAAACATTAATGTTACTTATTGCATTTTTATTATAGTGAAAGCTCTTGCATTAAATGGTAAAAAACAAATTGAATTATTTCTTTTATAAAAAAGTAACCACAGTAACAAAACAAAAATTTAAATAAACCAATATTACATTTTAATTAACGGTTTAAACACTATAAAAGTAATTTAAGCTAAGTTATAACAATGTAATTCACAGCACCGTTATAAAAAGAAAAGGTAGAGCTAACAAATACACGGTAAATTTAATTTTAAGTGCCAAACTAATATCACGAAGTTATCACACAAACAAAAGTCTTTATTTCAAATCAATTATAGGTTAAAAGTTGTAAATACATATTAGTTGTTGGCAAAATACCGTTTAGCCAAAGCAATATTGTGTATCTATACCACAATGTAAAAACGCTTATTAATTTACTCATTTAATTTATTTTAATATTTTATGGTAAAAATACTTTTTTTACGACAAAGTTTTTTAAATTCGTAGGAATCTAAATACTAAAAAGCTTAGTGCGATAACAAAATACTCGAAAACTGAACATATAGATAGAAGAAAAGACATTTTAACATTAGGCAATCCAAACAATATTGTTTTATTGAGCAAATCACCTATTGGTACTATAACTATAACAATGCTGTAACCATTGACTAATCATATCAAGCATTCAACCTTTAGCTGCGTTTTTATGCAAGAGATGAACGTGTTTTGCTTGTCTAGATTAGCGCGTTTCTCAAAGTGTTTTTAGAGGTTCCGCGAGCAAATATATGAAAAAAAAATTAATCGCATGACTATTAATTATTTTTTCAAGCTTAAAAAAAGTTTTATTTAATTTTTAAAATGTTTGTCGTAGACAAAACTATTAAAGGTACATCTACTTTAATCTCAACAGAATTATGTTTACGTTTAAAACACGCACTGCATTCTTTGTTTTGTATAGTGCGTTATCAAGGTATACATAATAGTATATTATATATCAAGGTTGAGAAGTGCATCATTATAACCTAAGCGATAGATTATATCGCGAGACGACATTCTCAACCGTGTTATATATACAATTTTTTCCACTACTAGAATTAATAAAACCTTTCTACCTGTTACTAAATCAAATTTAAAACTTAAGATATTAATTTTAAATTAAAAATCAAGTCAGTAATTCTGACAGTTGTCATTAGTTTAATAGAATTAATTTTGACGTAATTCTTAATTGTGATTTAAAACACAAAAATAAACAGATAACGTAAGTTTTTATTGCTAAAGTTGTTTAAATTGTTTAAAAACATTATTATTTTAAGCATTGATTATATCTAAAATATATTTAATTCTATAATATTCACATTTAATTAAGCGCGAACATCAAATAACTTACTTTTTAAAATCAAATTAATTTATTAATTGAACAATTTAAAAACTTAAATTAGCATTAAATAAAATCTCTTGCTCTTGGTACGCAGTTTCGTAAACTTTTTTTCTTTGAAACTGTTGTAGTATTATCAAAAAATTTAAATATGTTTATTATTAACTACTAGTTAATAATGAAATATTATTTACCTGCGCTTAAAAAAGTACAACTTCACGTCCTACTATTATACGTAATAATGCAAGCGTATACAACTAGTAGTGGAAAAATAATATTTCAAAACAATTGTGATTTAAACGTTTGTTAATTTGGATGTACATGTAAATATAAACAATGAATAGTTACTAGTAAGATGTTTTTGATACCTACTTCTTATTTGTATACATATTTCAAATTTTATAGTAGGTATAGGTAGATGTTAATTTGGTACCGGTATTAGTAAACAATACTAAGTGCTTTTAATGCTGCGTTAAAAGTTGCAGCATTTAAAATTTCAAGAAAAAGCTTACGTATTTAACTTTGTTCTGATAAAAACCTTAAAAATTGAATGTACTAAATATTTTTTAAATCTACTGAAATTTATCGAAGTAATCTACCATCGTTAACAAATTTATTCTAGCAACGATGACTGTTATCAGTGTTTCCAGTCAACATTTGTCTGCGTTAATGAATGGCAGTGCGTCAGTTATGTATGTTTTATGAGCGAGAACGAATTCCTCGAGATGGCGCCACTGGTGAAATCAAATGTGATTTTAAATAATCTTTTTTAGCCTTATAACGCAAAATTTTCATAAAAACTAAAGCTTACTTTAAACACTGTTTTTATAGAAATAGTAGTTAAAATAAGACCACAATAAATTAATAAATAATCAAAATTTCAATTTTTTTTTACTTTACGTAATTCAAAATTGTACCATCCCCCTCCAAATTTAGCATATTTCAAGCTAAAATGTTAATTTTGCTTATTAACCTTCTACCGCCTAAGATATTTTACATCGCAATGAGCCCAACTGGGGTAATCTAAATACCCCAAGTGTTTAAGCCTCTAAACGATGAAAACTGAAACTTCTTCGAAATGAAATAATAACAGATAAGTATGTTAAGTTATAGGTTAAATATTTTTCATAAATTTATATACGATCAGTACATGTACAGATAATTTTGTCGGTACGATGGATTTTACATAAAGGTTTTTTACACTTAATACATGCAAATCTTGTTTTCCTGTCATCAGATCTGGGACAGAAAGCACATCTTTGACCAGTTTGAAGCTTGCTGTCAAAATGACTTTCTTTTTCTTGGTTCAGCACTGTTACTGCTATTCCACATTTTGTTATTGACTCCAAAACATGTCGATGTAAACCTCTTGAGTTTAAAGCTCTCTGTTCCATATTAGGTTTGGCAAGTTGTAGAGACAGTTCCTCGAGAAAATTGTAGCGTCTAGATTTATCACCTTTTTGCCAGTCTGGGTGGTTGTAGATCCATACAATGTAAGCATTTAGTGCTGCTATGTCCACCATTTCCATAAAAACTCTCAAAGGCCATATATTGCATTTACGAACATAAATGTATTCTCTGGTCATCTTGTCACCTGTATCTACTCCGCCTTTCGTCTTGTTGTAATGGAGAATAATTTCTGGCTTGTGCATATCTTTATCGTGGATTTCTTTGTCGTGATATTGCGTTGAAAGAAGTATTACAGATTTTTTAGGTTTTGGAACGTAAGACACATTAGTATGATTTGCAGTAAACCCAAATAAACTAGAATATTCTTCTCTATGTTTGCTTGCTAAGAATTCTTTAGGTATGTCTAATTTATTTGATTTCAAAGTTCCAACCAGGGTTAATTTTCTTTCAAGAAGAGAATTGGCCAATCCAACGGAAGTAAAAAAATTATCAGTAGTTACCCCACGTCCAGAGTCATAATACGGTTTTGTTAAATCTAAGACTACTCTAGCACCTTGATTGATTTCCCGCACACCGTTTATTTTACCAGCATACACTTGCAAATTTAGAATGTATGCAGTTTTTGAATCTGCACAAATCCAGATCTTAATGCCATAACGGCCTGGCTTAGATTTTATATAAACTTTAAATGAACATCTTCCCCTAAACACGGCCAATCTCTCGTCGATGGTTGTATTTTCGTATGGTTGGAAATTAGAAACACATTTAGCTGAAAACTGTTCAAACACGAAACGAATAGCTTCTAATTTATTTTTTTAAATCGCCATTCTTTCTTCTCTGGTCGATTTGTTGTCAAATCTCATGAACCGCATAATACTTTTGAATCTCTCACGAGACATTGCGGCATTGAAAAATGGTAAATGAAAAGCAGATTCAGTTTTCCAAAGTTTGCGTAAATTAGATTTATGTCCATGTAATTTTCCTGCTGCTATTAAAATTCCAACAGCAGCTAACAATTCTGAACTGGTAAGGGCTTTCCACTCCTTGCTTGAGGTTTTGTGGGTTTGATTGTATATACCGTATACCCTTTGGGCCTCCCTGTTAGTTTCGCCGCAAATAGTATCAAGGATTTCTGGAGTTATAAAGATCAAAAACGCTTCTAAAACACTTTCAATATTGGAGCTTGATACAGTCAGGCCTGGTTTAGCATTTACTATGTTAGTACATCGTCTTTTTGAAGGTTTTGGTGGATTTGCAAACCATTCCATATTAGACTTAGCCGTGAATACCACATTAGACACATCTTCGTTATCTGATTCTGTACCAGCCAAGTGAACATCAGAGTGATCTGACAGTGCTTCCACATTATTTTCCTCATAATCGCTTTTTATTATATCAGTGTCACTGCCATCGTCAATGGCGTCTTCATCGTCAACGTAACTTTCATTTGCTAGTCTTTCTAATTCTTCATACGAAAGAGGGCGAGAGCACATTGCGTTTTAGATTTAGCTAAATATGAAAAATTGACAATATCACTGTGTATAAGCATACAATGTTACTTACAAAATTTAAAATTATGACACACGCTATAACAATCTTACAGAAATAAATATTGAAAAGTTATTGAACGACAAACCAAGAACAACGCACTCGAACCACACAGTTTCACGTATTTGTTATAAATAAATAAAAATTATGTATTGTGTTGAATTTATACTAAAGTACAAACCAAAAGAATTGTCATAAAAGACTAAACAATAGCAAAAGTAATTACACCAGACAACACCCGTAGGGGCCTAAGCGGGGTAATCCGATTACCCCAAGAGATAATTACAAGATTTAATAAAAATACAATAGTTTTTTAAACACTCTAATACTTATAATTGTTCGTCAATGTGTAGGTGAAGATTACCTAAAAGCTGAAATACATTCAATAAAGATTAAGATAGATATAAAGAAAAATGTTATCACGGGGTAACGAAATTACCCCCTTAGGCGGTTGAAGGTTAACGCTACAAATCAAGATAAACTAGTTAAATTCATTGCAGAGCGAACTTAGCGGTATATTTGTAGAAGTAAAGCTGTATAAAAGTTCAACTTCTTCTCGAAGGAAGCGCTGTAAATTGGATGTACGTATCTATATTTTATTTGATGATTTTTGCTGCATCAACTTCCGCTCTTTAGTGATAAACAATGTATTATTGAGATAGATTACTATGTATTATGTTTCATTTGTTTGTAGAAGTGTAAATATATGAGAAATAATTCGAATTTAAATTTACAGCCTACAAACTAGTAATGACATTAAAATTAAAGTTCAGTATTGCCAAAATATTTTAAAGAAAATATAAACAAATTTTGTAAAACATTACAGTCTCTTTAAAAAACCGATCGCAATCACAATCGTGGATAATAAAAAATTGTCAAAATCATCGATTGCCTCGGCAACCTTTTTCAAACGGTGGGCCATTTTCAAAATAAAATTTTTCATGCAGGCCGCACATTTAAATGTCGAGTATAAATATTATTAAAAATAAATATAGAAAAAATTTAATTTTGTATTGACATGCTATAATAACAATAATGTCACAGAACAAAAATTTTACAATTCTTAAAAGGGGAAAAAAAAGAAAATACAATTCCAATTACGTATGTATAAATATGTAAATATAAAATATTAAAGAAAATAGTTTATCTTTTTTTTTCCTAAAATTATATTGGAGCTTTGGCGGGCCGCGCAAAAGGTTGCAAAGGGCCGCAGGTTGCCGACTCCTGGCCTATTAAATAACTAGTGTAAACATTATTCGCTTATAAAGTTACATTAGCGGTTGTGGAAATAAAGCAATACTCATTGCTCTTAGTCATAAAAATTAAAACAAACTAGCGCGAAATAACCTTAGGAGCGACACACAGATGTCCATTAGTAAGAATAATAGAAAAGAAAACATATTTTCTGACTATTTTTACCCTAAAATATTTACTTTTACTTTAATGAAATGTATAATAAGGTAATTTCTTTTTAGTACGTTTAGTACTGCCAATATCGTAGAACTTTCTTTTTAAAAGCCAGTAAGCATTAAAAATTCTTGTGAGCGTGTGCTGTATTCTTGCATAATTTATAATCAAAGTCATGTGTCATATCATATTTTACTACTATGCATAAAATAAACAGGTGGTAGTAGTCACATTCCGGTGTAATCAAAAACAATTTTTATTTGTTATGTAAGTTGATCCTCAAAACATTTGTGAGCGTGTACTGTATTCTTGCATAATTTATAAACGATTTGCTAACAATAGAAGTAAGATTTAGGCACTAGAAACAAATTTTGATTTGTTGTGTTGTTAAACGTAGTGCGGTAATTATGTAATGAAAGGTTATGATACCAATAGTATGTATAGGCGTTATACATTTCCAAATTAAAACATTTTGGCAGGGTGGCAAAATTCTTGAAAAAATTAGATACAAAGAAATTTTGTAGAACATTTTACAAGAAAATTTAAAATGTGTAAGAATCAACGGCCAATAATGATGTCGAGCGATCAAAACAAAATAAATTTGCAAATTAACGTGGTTTTTATTTATTTTTTAATTTTAATCCCTTAGTATAGGTAAATGTAACGGTCGTTGCCGATGGAGCGTCATCAAAACGGTTCTATAAGACAAAGTATAATGCATCTTCTGGTGTGGCATGTATTGTTGGTGTCAACACTGGTAAATTATTATTTGTCGCCGTTAGAAACAAATATTGTTCTGTGTGGGAAAGGGCAAAACTAAGAAATAGATATTACAGTAGGCGAAAACAATCGTTACAAAAACTGATCAAGAACATCTAGGGCAATAGAAGCTGACATTATATTAGAGTTTTAAGCGTAGTATGAAAATGCACGGCTTAAAGTACACTCAACCTGTTGAAGACGGGGATAATAATGTCTATAAAAACTTGTGTGCGAATAAACCATGCGGGAATGACATTTTAATTAAAAAAGTTGAATGCAAGAATCATCTTTCCAATTTTTGTATAAAATTTTGAAAAATATCGACACAAAAAATTAGTTCAATAGGAAGCAGTGTAAGGCTCCAATTACGAAATCTATTTTTGGAGAATGATTAAGCCTAAATTGAAACAGTTTTAAAGCCTAAATTGAAACAATTTTATCTGAACTACATGTTACTTTTGCTAGCATTAAAACAAAATTAAAATGATTGGGTATTACGTGGATGTCTTTTTAACTACATGTTTTATATTTTTTAAATTATGAGTTTTTTAATGTATATCTATGTTATTTTTAGTAAAATGTGTATTTTAAGGATAGCCTTTACAAATTTCTTCTTTTGTCAATCCGAATTTTTTGCTAGTTTGGAGCAGTCTGCGTTTTATTAATTCGGATAATAGAGGTTTTACTGTGTTGCATTTCATGCGTGTATTTCTGGATATACCGGTGTAAAATAGATTTTAGAACATAGGGATTTTACATAATATGCATATGTAAAACTTATTAAAAAAAAAATTATTCAACGCAAATGTTGGCTGTCTTAATTATTGTAGACAAAAGTTGTGGAAAATAAAAGATTACTAACTAATTTCATATTTATGTATTCTTACTGAATAATAAAAAGACGTCTTTCCTGTAACGATATCAGTTTTATGCGTTCCGAGAAGACAGTATCGTGTTTGTGTACGTTAACACTTGCGCGGATCTCAACAGTTGAAGTTACAATTCGATGTGCACAATAGATTTCATTAAATTTTTTAACTTTTATTTTCAATTTTCTGACGTTATTTGCAAAAATAGAATTTTTTTGAAAAACAATTTATTTTTCTAAGCTTTGTGAATTTGTTTGTAGCAGAGTACTTTTTTTTAATTTCAAATTTTGTTGATATTACCTAAGACCCCGAAAAAATAATTTAAAAATGCCTCTGTACCTAGGTGAAGATAATTTTTTTTAGGAATTTTGGCACTATTTTGAAAATCCTCCGATGTAATTTTGCCTTCTAAAATTGTAAAAACAATTTCTGCTCCGGACACACAGCCTTAAGAATGTTTGCTGTAATAAAAATCCCTTGATAAAAAGCATTTACCTTACTTACTGATAAAACTATCGCAAAAATAGTCGTACGGTAACGAACATTCTCAAGGGACTAAACTTTTATAACAATTTTTATTGCGCCACCTGGCTTTCAATAGTATAACTTCTTTATTTATACAAAATTGCAGCTTTTACACATTTTATAATACTTTATGCTGCGCTACCTGGCTCACAGTAGTATAACTTTTTTCTTTTCATAACTTCACCGTTAAAGCAGCACCTGCTAAAGGTTATACCCTAGAATGCAAATATGGTCGACGAGACTTCGCTCTTAAGGCGGGCATTTACCTATCTAAAAATGTAGCATTTTAGACCTTTACCGTTTTACATTTTTTAAAGTTATTTTAAAACATTTTGAGTTAAAATTTTTTCCAGACATGCAGAAAGCATGTGGCTAGAACGTGGAGCTTAGTTTTTTTTGATTTTTTATTTTTTTTTGAAGCTACGTGCTGTTGAAGAACACACAAAACAATGCTTAACTTTTATCAATCAGTGCAAAACAACTAAGATAAATATTTAAAAAAATCGAACTCCACGTTGTAGCTACACATTTTGTGAACAATATAAAAAAAATTGTACTGCAATAACGTAACAATTAGATCCAAAATATTTAAAACCGTAAACGTCTACAAACACTATTTTTGTTAGTATTTTACAAACGCGATGAGATTCTCCATCCCTACTCTAGACGCGCATAACTAAGACACGATTCTTTCGGGAACCATCGGTTAATGAAGTAAATGGAACAGGAAAGCGAATGCAGATTGCAGACGTAATTAAACCTGAGCTCATGTAAACTTACTTATCTGTAATGTTTACAGAAACTGATACCTTCGAATTATCATCACGCTACTAAAAAGATTTGGTCAGTATAGATCTCGTATCTTTTAGTATATTTCAAATGAAGTATTTTAATTTCTCTATTATTAGAAGTTAAAATTTTTTAAATTTATTGTTAACTTTCTCTGTGGTTAACTTTTAAACATGTTAACATGTAAACAAATTCTATCCAGAAATTTTAAAATACAGAATTAAAATTATATGCTTATTAATCGTGTATCAATCAATTTTTCCAGAATACCTAAAATAAACAAAAATGCTACTTTTCTTGCTAAAATTTGAGCGTAAAAAAAAGAACCCGATTATGGTTGAATCGACGTTTGAACAAAAATATGTTTTGAACTTCTTTCATAAAACTATTATTTTACTTAATTTAGATTAATGCTAATTATTGTTTTTTTTTCATGTGTTTCTGTTGCAATAAGTTAACTATATTAAACTATACAAATTTATAAAATTTGCAAATGTAATAGTACAAGTGAGTAAACACATAGGTATGTACTTTTCTAGCTTTTGAAGACGAACGAGCAAAGAAAACATTCAAAAATGCAAAAACATTTTGTGATCAAATATCAATATTTTTTTGAAAACTGGCCGAATTATCAAAAAAAAAAAAATACTGCAAAAGTTTTGTGCTTTTCAATCGACAAAAAAAGGCGGCGGTTCTCAATTTTTTAGAATACATTTCCTTAATTTATGTTCATTTTTTACCACGTTGACCGATTTCGTTGTTTTTTGTTAGAAAGCGGGTATCTCAGAAGTGGTCACATTTCGATTTGGTCAACTTTTGATAATCGGATCCTTGAGAAAATGATCAAACTCTTGAATGATGTACGTTTTCAAGGTTTACAGTGACTAAAAGAAGATATCAATATTTACTGAACCAACTGTACACAAATCCTTTTTGTTTTTTTTTTTAAATTATATTTGATGTCACCAAAAAGAAAAAAAACAGATTTTTTAGCTAACAAGAACCGACTTCAAAAAAATGCATCAAATAAAATGCACTAAAAAGTAAAAAAATAATTGTTTAATCTAGTTCCAATTAAACGACGAAACTTTTATTTACACTAAATTAAGTTTTGAATTCGATGCACTTTTAATAGATTTTGTGTTTCACAACAACTTCAAAAAGTCATTTCGTGTAAATACAAATTTTGTCGTTTAATTTGTAACTAAATTAAGTATATATAATTAATGTAATGTTTAATGTCATCAAAAATTAAAACAAATATTAAAACATGTTTGTTTTTCCTGATTTCGTTATTTTGCGTCAGTCATTTTCTTCAATAAAGAAATGCTAGGTATAAATCTCTGTTACAGTCTAGCTGGAGTCTAGACTGTAATAGCTATTTATGTACCAAGGGCTTTATTACGATGATTACCCAGAGAGCAACTTAATTCAGCTCAAGGGTTGTATGTTGCTCGATGAGCGTAATCATCCTGTAACGCCAGTGGTGCATACAATATTTGATTTTTCACTTTATTTAAATTTAAAATTCAAACTAAAAATAAACAATTACTTCAGTTTCTATTACTTGTATATCTAGTAGTTTAGAACAATAAACAGTTTGACGTTTAATTATTTACTTGTCAAACTGATTTTTTAATGACCATGAATCTGCAAAAATTGCTTAAATATATTGAAAAAAAAAAACAAGAAGGAATAAAGAAAACTCGGTAGTCGGTACCATCATATTCTAAACAAAAATGTGAAAATATACATCACTTTTGAAAAAGTGCATGTCGAAGACGCCTTATGAGTAAATTACAATAAAGTGAAATATAAAATATTTTTACATGTAGTAAACAAAACAATCATTGTACGTGTTAGTAGCTGTAGGAGATGTAACGTTTTTTTCAGTTTTCGAAAAAGGTCAAATTCGTATCTGAAATCGTTTTTGAAATTTTATATCATATCTACATATACATTTTTTTCCACGTCCACTACAGAAAGTAGTTTTTATAAAAACAGAAACTGAACATTCTTACTTTTAGAATACAATATTTGTATGCGAATAGTTGCACTAATTTTATTTATGTATAATACCGTATTTATGTTTATACAAATACATATTCTCAGCGTTATCTGTTTAATTCCTTATTCGAGTGCTTATCAGACTGAGTTATCTTGAAATATAAACATGTCATTAGTAACATGCTTGATATATGAGACTATGATGAGTATTGAAAAAAATCCGAGACCCGAAGTTGTTACTGAAACTCCTCTTAAATTTATTCATATCCCCTTACCTCCTGCGTCCTGCTAGTGATGTTAGTTGCATAACTTTCAATTCGCGATGATACATTTGGTAAATGCTGCTCTTAAGTTTATTTCTTCTAGGGTGTTTATTTCATTTTTGAGTAACATTATGTGGTAACAATAAATAACCGAGATACTGGAGTCAGTTAAAACTCACGAAAATGAGTTTAAAAAAAACGTATTTTTGGCAGCATGTCATTATTGGGCGGTATTGACTAAGTGAAGTTTTGTTATGCGCACAAAAACTGTCATAGTAAGTAAATGACTATAAAAATGGAAACCTTAAAAGCTGACTTTATACCCGTGTAATTCAAACAAGTTTTGATGAGTGAAATACGATGGCAAACATTGTTACTTTTTAAATGTTTATACGTTGTGATTTTCCATGTCTATTCGTACTATTATTCATCCATAGTAAATTTATACTATGAGATGGCTCTACCATCGTATTTCACTCATCATAAAAACTATCATCTTTTCCTTTTAAAATTCCGTTTTGGATGTACGGTTATCTCTAATAGAAAAAAATTTACAGCTAAAAAGAGCAAAGCATAAAAATTACGTTTTTAAAAGGTTTTACTTTGGTCAAGCGGAAACGGAAGGTTATAAAAATTAATTAGGTGTAGATTTCTTCTTTGGAAGATTTCTTCAAAGTTTGTTCAAAATTTAAAATTAACCGGATTTGCAATTAGACAATTTCATATGGAATGTCTCATTCTATATTCGACAAAACACATTGAAACCAAATTAAATAATACACATGTAGTTATAAACAAGCAAATACAAGTACGATTATATTAAGTGATCCATGATCGCGATTATTTTCCATGATCGATGATTAAGATTGCGATTATTTTCCACGATCGATGACAGCAATCGCGATCATTCTATTGTGAATGATCAGAAATCACAGTAATCGACTATAACGCAAAAATCGATCACTCTCTGTCATCGTATTTTATACATTCCTACAATTTTTCAAGAAATTACTATAAGATATTCGCAGTACATATGTCAATGAACAAGCAGTAAATTTACAATTACAACAAAATTTAATTTAAAAAAACATTGCAGTATTTGTATTTTTTAAATTCTATCGGAAGATAATGCATGAGTTGCTAACCTTCTGTAATACAACTC
Source organism: Aquatica leii (assembly GCA_035610365.1). Lineage (NCBI taxonomy): Eukaryota > Metazoa > Arthropoda > Insecta > Coleoptera > Lampyridae > Aquatica > Aquatica leii. The sequence continues at coordinate 110,843,973 of CM069432.1, forward strand.
AAAAAATATGTAATTTAAATCTTAAATGCGAATATTTTTTTATTACAAAATCAGTAGTAGTTTTAAAGTCTTATAAAAAAAAGTTGAGATCAAAAGGCTTAATAACAATATCTTACTTAGACAAAATTTTACAATTTTCTTTAAACAATTACCTGCATACCTAAAAGAAAACATTTCAGTAAAGTAAATATTTCAGGTAAAATTCGTTCGGCAGTTATTTTATAAGTGATCTATCCTCGCGATCAGTATTTTCTATATGATTGACTGATTAACAACTGATAATGTATTTAAAGAAGTATTGTATAAATAAATCATAAAATGGAAGTTGTTTATTCAAAATATGTATTTTTATCACATCACACATATTATTAAGAAAATTCTTTTATCAGTACAATATCAAGTTTCCGTAAATCATGGTACATCTGTTGTACTACTATACAGAATCAAAGATAACTTAATGAATATATTTTAGCATTATTTTAGGCAATATTTATTATTAAACTTAGGAAACTGTAACGCATAAAAACGCAATTTTGCCCTCTACTAAACAGTAATTGTACGAACTGTATACTATCGCCATCTAGTCACATAAAGCTATACTATATAATTGTTAAGTTCAAATCGCAAAAACTAACTAAATCAAATTTAGGTTAGAAATTGTTGCATTTCTCATTCCTGGAGTTATTTGAACAAAATGTGAAGTGAAACTTTAGACATTAGCTTAATGCGATTTTGGCCTGGGAATATTTAAATTTTAAAATAAAGTCTAAAAAAATTCAAAAATTGATTAGGTTTAATGCTAAATTAAATCCAGAAAGCGAACAATATGAGAAATTTTAAACATTCCTTGACTTACAGTATAGTTTTTTATATTAATATTCATATCAAACGAATTTAGCAGTAATAGCGGCATGTCTACAATTTACTAGGTCCGCCATCTGTCGACAATTTTAAAAAATCGGTCGGCTTAAGAGAAGAAATCTTTAAAAAACCACCTACGTTAACATCAAGTTCACAAAGTACAGAATCAAAGTCTGAGCCTTATAGTTTAGGTACAAGATTTTTCATTATTATTATTAGCTTTTTAGAATGTTCAGAAGCAAACAGTTTAATTATGATAAAAAAAGTAATAAGCGTTCTTTAGTACACCAATGATCTTTAAATAACTCTCATGAGACACAAAAGAAAAGAAACTATAACGAAAGTTACATAGCTTTTGGATTTATGAATGCCAATAATTGTCTTCAGTGTGTTTTGTGTAACAAAATTTTGCCAAACCGTTTTATGTTTCCTGCAATAATGCTTCGTCATTTTCAATCTTTGCATCCGGAATATAAAAATAAGAGATTTTTTTCCCGAAGCGAGAGGGGCTTTTAAAAACTGACACAGACCGTTAACAAAAATGCTACCAAAGCTTCCTACATTTTTTCGTGGTTAAAGAGGCTCACACAATAGCAGAAAATCTCATAAAACCGTGTGCAATTGACATGTAAAATGTATGTTGGACGAAAAATCGGCTAAACTAAGCATAAACAATCTCTCAGTTAACATAAAATCTGAACTATCTTCTCTTGTAAAGTCTTTTGAGTTTTTTTCTAGAAATGGACGAATCCACTGATGCAGCAGGACTAGCAGTATTGTTAGTATTTGTACGGTATCAATACAAGCATGCTATAGAAGAGGATCTACTTATTTGTAAGCTGTTAGGAAGTAATATCACAAGGGCTAAACTTTTTAATGTTATTAACAACTATTTTTGCGAAAATGAATTACCAAGGAATTATAGCGTCGATGTTTCTACAGATAGAGCAACATGGTGGTGAGAAAAACTACAGAAACTGTTGCAAGAATCAAAAAAATTGCGAAGAATTGCAGTAGTCAATGTATAATTCACCGCTAAGCTGTCAAAATGGTACAGTTTCCTCTTAAAACTGTTCTTGACGAATCAGTGAAAATAATAAACTTTATGAAGTCTCGGCCTTCAAATATGCCGTTGTTTAAGATATTGTGTGATGATATGGGTAGTCTGCATACATCTTTACTACTTTATACAGAAATACGATGGTTATCTTGGAGTTAAATTTTACTTAAATTGTTTGAGTTGCAAGTGTCTTCTTGGAACATCCCGTTAATTTGGAAATGGGTTAAGTAATAAAATATGGTTATTTAGACTTACCTATTTAACGGAAATATTTTCTAAACTAAATGAAGTTAATCTGTCTCTACAAGGAAAAAATATCACTGTGTTTAAAGCGAATGACAAAATTATTGATTTTAAAAGGAAATTAGAATTTTAGTTTAGTAGCGTAAAAAGTAGAAACTTTGTCTGTTTTCCAACATTAAAAGAATTTAGTGAAGAGTTGGAAACATTTGAGCTATCTAAAAAAATATCAAATGAGGTTATTGAACATCTTACACGTCTATGTGATTCGTAACACAGTACTTTGCAAATGAATGAAGTAATACTCTGTAAAACTATTTTTAAGGTAAAAGATACTTTTGCTGTGTAAAAAAAACCTCATGGTTTTTTATCACAGGAGTATCAAAAATTTATATACATATATGGTTTCAGACTCTACATTAAAAACAGCATTTGAGAACCGACCACTGTCACAATTTTGATGTAGCCTTAGACACAAGTATCCAGAACTGTCAAGAAATTCTATTTTTGTTCTTCTACCATTTGTTAGCACACACCTTTGCGAAACTGGGTTTTCTTTAAAGTATCGAAATCGTTTGGATGCAGAGCCTGATATAAGACTCGAACTTTCTTCTATACAACCGATTATTACAGAAACTTGCGCAAATAAGTCTCAATATCACACATCACACTAATATACCAACACTTTTATAACAATTTACAATAAAGATCGTTTTAGAAAATTGTTTTTATTATTATATAAAATTTACCTACTATTTTCTTAAAATTCAAGGTTTCGATGACAGTTATTTAGTTAATCAATTAGTTGAATAAATATACTGGGTCTTTGCCAAACTAACTTCAATTTGTAAGGGCTCCACGCTTAAAAAAGTTTAAGAAACGCTGGTCTAGATCATAACCGTCACGTCGTTTATAATTAGTACTGATTTTCTTCATAACGTTGTAGACGAGTGTCATTTGTAAACATAAACCTTTTACGAACTACATTGCGTATATTACAAAACACACTTTTTCTTCCCGCCGTTAGTCAAAAACTAAAAATTAGAAGACGGTTGAATGTTTTAAAATATTGTTCTAACTATTTAAATCAAAAATGAAAAACACTTTTTACGTACAATGTGAGTACTAAATTTTGAATTTACATCATAAGCTTACATTTTTAATCTAAAACTAAAAATCAAGTAGTAAACTAAAAACTAAGGACATTAACTGTTTATCTTTACTTTTAAATCGTTTGACATCTTGATACTATCTGGCGATTACTTAAAATACTTAGGTGCTAAAAAGCTTACTAATTTTTGGAATTTGGTCACTCTCAACTTTGAGTTTAAGCATTAACAACTCTCAAAAATCGATAAGGATCTTCAAATGTATTAAGTTAAACTTTAGATATTTATAGCAATTCTACGTCAAATCAACAATTTATAGCATCATTTTCGTCCTTACATTTTTTTATGTTTGTAATTAAAAAAACTAGGTTAGATTTTGTTAATAAACTTTTAATAAGTAACTGATACACTAGTATTGGTTAGCTCATTTCAAAGCTCTTTTGATAAGGTTTTATATGATATATCTACAAGATTTTTAAAAATACAGTTTTTCGAAATTCAGCTTACCCAATTTTTTTAGAGAATAAAAAGAAAGATGAATCATCAATCATGTATATCATATGAAAGCTTATAAAAAAAGTTTTTTGATAGGTCAGTTTACCTTATTTTATGTTTGATAGAACACACGTTATTAGCATACAAAAAAATTTCATCTGCTTAACAATTTCAGAGCTATTATACTCATAAAAATAGCTAAAAAAATACTTCACATGTATACTAACATAAAAGTAAATGTAACATCGTAGTATAACGATTTACAACACGTAAAAACAATAAAACCCCTTAAAAGAAAACCCTGAAGAAAACTCAAACAAAAACTTTATAAGTAAAATTCTAAACATTTGTCAGAAACTGTCAAATAATATACTCATACATAGGAACACTACTCATATTACATTTTTATAAAGTATGTAAACGAGGTCTATTTATTGATACAGTAAGTAATAATTGTAAATTTTTAATATGAAGAAATACATCCGCGAGAGCTAAGACTTCTTGATACAGCCTAGCAAGAATAAACATATTAAGCCAGATGTCATAGATTGCATTAAAAGTTTTAGGATATATATTTTTTTACAGAGTTGCAAAAAACCTACATAATGAGCTTTATTTAGTTAAATAAACGTATATTTACGGTTTTATAGTAGATAGCACATTCCACGATAAACGTTGATTTTACGTGCATAGTGAACTTGACATACACGATACATACACAGGGAGAAATCTTTGTATATTTTATCTACAATTGTTAATAAAAATTATACAAATTGGACCTGAAAAATTGACAAGATCAATTTGTACAATTTTATTGGATTTATTTGTGTAGATTAAATTATACAGTTTTTTTTTCATTACATATAAACAATTTTTATATTTCAAATTGATCGCACCATATCACAATTTATTTAAAAAATTGTCTAAAACGGATAGTAAAGTTTTGCACAATGTTGTCATACTTTTTTTAAAACTATGCTTGAAGTAATTTTACCCAATGGTATATTAAATGTCTAATAGCGTTAGATTATCTAGAAATATATTCTCATTGGTTAATTTTGCACAATATTGTGCAAATTATTATTATTTCGTATAGCTTTTCATTGTACAATTTTATGCATCTTAGTTAAGTGTTATTTACTTAAAAGTACCATATATTGGGTGAATTGGCAATAAAACGTTCCAAATCTTAGAAGCATTATTTATTTATATTTAAGTGGTACAAAACTAAAATAATTGTTTAAATATGGATAAAAACAATAAATACCTATATCAACATTGGATAACAATCTACTAAACATTTTGAAAGATTATTATCTAATAATAATAACTAATAAGCCTAACTATCTTATTTTCTAAACAGAACATATTATGGAGATGAAACATTTTGAGTTCAAAGTAGTCAGAAACCACGACATAACTATGTAAATCACTAAATTTAAAACAAGAATGTTTATCCATTCAATGTTGACCTCAAACGCATGATAATGTCTCGAGAAGTCTGTCATCGTCTTGGTATAGTGGGATCTTAAATACCTACTGATTTAGTAACCGCATTTAGTAGAAACGCGTGAAAATGCAGATTCTTAGTTTTGGAATAACTGACAATGCGTTAAATAATGTTACATGTTTACTACTCTTACTATTATTTAATTACAATAAAGAGCATGTAGTAAACCATATTAAAAGTATAACAAAAACATAATACTTACATGAACAATTCTACTGAAGAGCACTACTCAACGTCACAATCTCATAAATAATGTAACTATAGCAGCGTCTTTACATACAACGCCTTGTCGTCTAATTTTTTTAGAGAGAACGACAGTTCACCATAAAAAATAACCACTATTCTACAGTTCGTTTAATTTTTTTCTTTATTCCGAGTTTAAAAGAATTGCGTAATCTTATTGTAATATATATTATCAAAGCTGTACGAGAAACTAAAACAAAATTGTGCAAAATACTAGCACATTGTTGTCGAATACAAAGCATACTAAAGTTTATAATATTCTTCAAACAATTTGTCAAATAAAACTTTACAACCTCTATCTAAACGTATTAAATAAAAGCGTGCAAGCCTATGGTATAAATAAAAACAATTGTAGTAAGATGATCAACAATGCAGTTATGCACAATCTTGTGCAAAATTGTGATACAGCATTTCTTTCTGTGTATAACTTAAAGAAACACGTTCGATATAAACCATAGATACACGTTACATGTAACACATAGGTATAAGTTGCATGTATCACATAGATACAAGTTACTTCTTAACGTAAGGTAAACAGTAACAGTTTTTTTAAACACACTGTCATTTTAGGTGTATGATTACGTGTCACTTGTCAATTTATGATTCACCTTTACTATTCACGACAAATGCATCTATTGCAATATTAAACATTTATTGTTAATTTTTAACATATTTTACATAGAAATAAAAATATAGTAAAACTGATAAAATAATAGAAAAATACTAATTTATAAAATTGCATAAATAATGCAATGTCAATAGGTATACTATTAACAAATGAAATTCTTTAAAAATAAAAGTGCCGAGAAGTAAAAGTATTAAGATTCCAACTAAACAAAAAGAATTAGAAAAGATAGTTTAAACGAGAAAATAAAAAACGCCAATTACACATTACCAGAAATGGTTTTGCTCGTGCAAAATATCTTCACAGCTTCTGTAATGAAATCAATGTATCATACCTTTTATAGAGACAACTGTGCATCTTTGCTGGATTTCAAAATAAGTAATAACTTAGGGTTGAAACGATAAAACAAATAAAGAGTTTAAAACTTTACATTATTGCAAGGTAAACATTTAAAGAGATACAAATTCAGTTCTGTTTAATAAAAAAAAAAAAAAATCCTCAATTACCAAATGTGATGATTAATAAATATTCTCGTAATCATTTGAACTCGCTTATAATTAAATCACATAATACATAATCACATAAATTAATCACAACAGCTTAAATATACGATAAGTGCCTTATTATTAAAAACCCAAACTTTATCAGTCACAGTCACTTTAAAAAACTTTAAGCAGTAAATTTTGTTTTTTCTAATAAAACGTTGCCAAAAGCAGTATGTTAGTTATAGCTGTAACTGTTTGAAACAAGTACAACTCTTAAGATTATAAGCGACTTTCGGCTTAGACCGTAATTGGTTAAACGCTCAGACTTTTAAAGTATAACTATTATTATTAAACATTTGTATATTTTATCACTAAGAGTACAAAATTATAAAGCTTTGATGTTTCGATACTATATAATTAGTCACCAACTGCCGGTAAACCTTTGTGTATTGGAAGTATTTGCCAAGTTTCAAACCTTTTGTATTTGGTGTTTGTTAAATAGCAAACGTGTAGCGACCATTTAAAAAAAGACTTGTTGCAAATAATTGCACAATATTACATTCAACAGAACCGACATGTACGATTTTTTCTATTTGCTCAATATAAAGAAAATCTCACTTACATACACAAAATATAACTATAGATTCGCATTGCTCTGTCACCACTATAATTAGATATAATAAATGTATAGACGTGCACTGAACACTGAAAACGCGTATAGATTTAACTCTGATGTCAGTGTGATGAAATCTTTTGCTTTACGACTCGACCGTTGAGCGTTGGTGGCTTTTGCTTGATTCTACAATTTTAATAAATGTTTCAATAAATTAATCGTATTGTTATTGTACAAAAGTATACAAATAACTTCTATCATAGAAAATATCTAAATTTAAAAGAAATCAAATAAATGCTAATATCTAATTAAATAGATATGAATTACTATAATAATTGAAACAGTGCAAAATGTAATTGTTTAATGGCTAGATCTTGGAAACTGCCAGTCTTCCAAAAACGGTTACAAATAATTTTGTAAAAACTAGTGTTACAAGCTTTTGCTGTTTACGAACCTGCACGGCCAACTCACGACAGTCGGTGAGAGGGTAGGGTTCCTAGATAATAATGAAAAGATATATAAGTGCGCCAGAGCTTATCCAAAGTCACGTCTGTCCCGCTCAAGACAGGTGGTAAGAAATTTGTAACTAGATGTTAGGTTCGTAACTGCTGAAAGAAACGAATAAAAGAGAAAAACTAAATCGTTAATAACAATTGCACTTTAATTACTCGATCAAATATATCTATATATTATATATCTAAATATAGTCGAAGTTAAATAGCCACATCTAAGTAGATACTAGTGAGAATATACAACATCAAATCACAGTAGGATAGGCAACTTACACTAGATAAGTGAAGAACATGGCGAAGAATAGTTCGCAGTAAATATCGTTTACATAATTAGCAATATGGCATTACTGACAAGAAAACAATGATAATAAGTATGGCATTAACATTAAATTATCACAATAAGTATTGGTGGTACACAGCATACGTCATACACAATAAGCAATAAGCAAGAAAAATTACTACGGAATTAATATTCACACGGTTTCGTGAGCGACCTGGTTGACTACGAGGTAAAACATATAAAATCACTTACCACAACACAGGAGTTTCCACAGGTGCGTAGAAAGTACTTTCTCCGCCACGTAGTCCTGTAAGCAATTTGAAATAGCAAGTCGTGTCAAACTAATTCCTCACGAAAGTGAAATCTACAAAATCATTACTTAAATTTTAAAGTACACTCATAATACAACCCGAAAGTCGGATGCTGTTATACCCTTTTTCTGTGATTTAATTAATTCCAACAGTAGGCCTTAGAAATATTTAGAATCGTTCCAACACAATATTCGTCGAGGGTTATCTCTCGTCTTTCGGTATCGACTAGAATTCATGGGCCGGATGGTGGTAAGAATGGCCGGTGGCGATACGAATACCCCACGATCGCAACGAAATCACAACTTTCCCTGGTGGGCTTTAAATTATAACCAAAATGCCCTTAGTTATGAGGTAGCACATGGCGGCTAACCAAAAAGACATAAAAATTACCTTTAATTAAAGAAAGAAACAAAATCACTTACGCTGCGGGTGCAAATTAGTTATTTAAGGTAACTACATAATTTCCATCGTGTCCCTAACACGTGGATGATTTTAGAGAACGAACTTACTCACGCAACCCCAGATACTACCAGGTACGATGTTACAGTCAAACAATGTTGAAACCTCACCGGATGTCGTCTGCTCAATACAAAGTGACCAACGAACCCGATAGATGGCGTCAAGAAATATAAAAGCAACTTTTAATTAAACTGATATACAGGGTAATGCATTATTTAAATTTATTTACGTAACACTAGCTTAGAAAATTTGCTAAAATAGCTGCTAATGTTGTTAATAAGAAAAAGTATAGCGGTTTTTTAAATCATTATTATAAAATAAAATTTTGGTGTACATTATTAGTAAAATACTCAGTAAATATAACAATACAATGTTTAGTATCTCTAAAACAGTCGCACAAAAATATTAAAAGAACAATTTTAGTAAACTGTTTAATGTAATTACCTACTAACAGAATTAATTAAAACAGGTTTTTTTCAAATTAATTACAAGCTAAGATGGAATCGGTAGAAAAATATTATCTGGTATACTTAAAATACTTGTTTAAGTAAGATATCGTAGATGATGATACAGGTGTATTAATACACCATATACTAAAATTTACTAGATTATAGTTGAATAATCATTTAATCAACGATTACATTGAAATTAATGTTGCTTGCGTAATTTAGTTATTTTATATTTTGTACGGTTACAAAATTATTACAATACACACTGACAAACAAGCAGTGCAAATTAGAAATAATATGAGTACAAAGACTGTGATATCTCATTTTGCTTACTAACCTCCAAACTCTTTCACATATTGTAAAAAAACGACAGTGATTTAACGTCAGTTAGTTACTGTGGTTATATTAGTAAAACTTTTAAACCATTTTTTTATTTTTTTTTTATTTTTTTTTTCAACCAGATTTATAGAATAATAAAACGACCAATCCTAATTTTAAGTTAATTTTAGTAAATATTTTAAGAATTAATAAAATAATTTTGTAGGTATTTAAATAATAAATTTACTGCACAAAGCCTGAACTCAATTGGTTAAGAAATACTCTCAAAAAATGAATTAGAAGTTTTACATTCTGCAAAATTATGTTGAGAATATTACTTAATATAAAAAACAATTACGTGCATTTATAATCTAATGTTATTTTTAGTTGTAAACGCTATGAATGTGCACGTATTAATTGTCATCATTCGGAAAATAGTAGTGAAAAACGCAGACCGATACAAACTAACGCGTAAATACTGGACGACCTTGAGCGTAATATTAAGTCAGATGTCATTTATTTTTGAATAATGCGTTGCTAATAGAAGTGCCCAATACAATATTATAGTATATTGTACGCCACTGTAAGTAACGTTGCGACTTGTGTTGGCCCCTCGCCATCTATCGCTGTTAGACCTCAACTAGTCCGGTTACAAGTCTTATATGATTAGTCAATGCTATAACCAACTAAAAAAAAAATCGATGAAACAACGCATTTATGTAAAATACCGCTTCTTCAGCCGCTATTAGACTAAAGTAGCGTACGATCATGCATTTCAGTTTTTTAATGTCACTTTTTTAGTGTGCGATTGTTTATTTAAAAAAAATAGTAGGTACTGTTAAAACATAATAGATTTTTGGCCAAAGTACATTCTTAGATAATTTGTGAATAGATTTGTTCAAAACATCTTTTTACCTAAATCGTTCTTTGTATCTTTTTCAAATATATTGCATATTTAGTAGATATAATAAGCACGTCCACCATTATAAATTTATTCCTACGAACAATATGTTTATGGTTTATGTTACTTGTTATTAAAAATCATATTAACCGAATTATTCATATGTAAGTATTTAATTTTTAAATGTATTGGAATTATGATAAACACCACTGGATTTTAAGTTGCAATCTATTCATAAGTAATCTTCTTTAGAGATAAAAGTTAAGCAATGCAATTTTAGTTTCATATCATTTAACATTTCTTTTACAATGCGCTTCACCATGATTATCAAACGTGTGGTTTTTAATACATATTATTTTGATAAGTATGATACATCGCTAACTACAATGTTCGTACTTCATTAGGTGCGCGAACAATGAAGGACGTTTCTATTTTTAAGTGAGACAAAGTATAATTCAAAGTGTCTATTAGTAGAATGATATTGTAAAGAAAATTTACTCACCGCAAACTTTGATCAACTAAAATATTATTTATTTACAAAAAACACAGATTGTCCATTAAATAGAAAAAGAATAAGAATGCATTATGATACCAACACGATCTACGGAAATATCTCAATCATGTATTAATCATTTTTATATTAAATCCAGCCTAAAAAACGACAGTTTATTCTGTGGGGTATTAGCTTCTAAGATTTCAAATCACTATCCGGTACTGTTAAGTTTAAATTTTAATAGTGTTCTACCACGTTTGATAAAGGACTTAGATACTCAATTTTACAATATCCTTAATCATAAAAAATGTCAAACCTTTTTATTAATGGAAAATTGGCATTTCCTAAAAAAATTGAATATAGATGAAGCTTTTACAAAATTTATAAATCACCTAAGCTATTACATTAATAAAGCAACGATTTGGAAAATTAAAACAAAAATATACAAAAACAGAAAACCTTGGGTAACTAAAAAAGTTATTGAAGAAATTTGTAACAGAGACGATCTAGACAAGACAACCTGTAAAGATAAAAGTAATGTACAAGCCCGTAACAATTATAAAGTTTATAGAACAAAGGTGACTAATTTAATTCGTAAGACTAAAATGGATTATTTTAAACAAAAATTTGAGAAATGCGAATCAGTAAAAGATATATGGACTTGGTAAAAAAAAGCTCTAAACTTAAAACAAAAAAGTTCTTCGATAAATCAATTAATGACTAAGAATGGAGAAAGTGTAAGTGGACATGTAGATATAGCTAATGAACTTAATACTTACTTTATAATAATCGGATGGTTTAACTCCCAAAATAATAAAATTTATAGCACCATTCATAGTTGCTCCTCTAATTACACTTTACAATAAGTCTTTAGTTATTGGGCATTTTCCTTCAGCATTTAAAAAAAAACTATAATAAAGCCACTACACAAAGGAGGCCCTGCCAACTGCGTAAGTAACTACCGTCTAATTGCAATAACGTCTATTTTATCTAAAGTTTTTGAAAAACTAATTAAAAACCAACTTATTAAGTATTTAAAAAAATACAACATAATAAGCCAGTACCAATTTGGATTTAGAGCACAAAAAAGTACAAATGATGCGTTGGCGGAACTAACATCAAGCATTTATGATAACTTAGACAAATCGTTACCATCAGTTCCGGTTTTTTTTGATTTAGCTAAAGCATTTGACACTGTTTGTCACCAGGTATTACTAGATAAACTTGAATTATAACGATTTAGAGGAATCGTTCTAAATTTTTTTAAAAGTTACTTATCAGAACGACAACAACAGGTTTCCGTAGCAAAATCATTAAGTAAAACTAAAACTATAAATTGCGGTGTTCCTCAGGGTTCTGTACTAGGACCACTTCTTTTTATTAGTTATATTAACGATCTCTTAAATATTAATACTTGTTCTTCACATATCATTTATTTGCTGATGATACCGTTTTGTATGTTAGTGGAAAAACATGGAAAAAAGTCTATGATAGAACTACATTGTGTGTGTGTCACGAATCAAATACTGGTTGCTAGTTGGATAATAATATTCTTTCTCTAAACTGTAGTAAAACATATTTTATGACATTTTGTTGGAAGAAAAATCAACTTCCCGAAATATATTCATTATTAATTCACGACTGGAACTGTGTAAACAATAGTGGCTGCTTATGCACTATTTATATATCAAGAACCGAATCAATTAAGTATCTTGGAATTACTATTGATTGTCGTTTAAAATGGAACCGCCACGTTCAAAACACAAAATTCAAACTTAAAAAATTTATTTATTTGTTTAGAACTCTTAGAGATATTGTTGACTTTCGTTCGATTAAAATTATATATTATAGAATGGTTCAATCTGTAATTTCGAATGGTATTTTAATATGGGACGCAGCAGCTCGTTCGTATATACGTTCACTAGAAATAGTGCAAAAGTTAATTATCAAAATACTTTGTGACCTGCGTTTGAATTTCGTTGTGAAAGACACCGTAAGTTTTCTTTTTGTGTGTTTCGATTGATTATTTTAGTATTAGCATCGAGAACGTTTTGTTTATTGTTTGTGTGGTTTGAGTTTAATGATATTTCAAGTTGTTTTCAATCATTATTGAAATTTTCTTTTAAATGCATACAGATCCGTAGTTTTGTTTTTGATTTAGTACTTTATTTAGTTATCTTCGTAGAATACCAATTCAATATAATTTACGACTTCCTTTGTGGAATGTAAGTTGATACATTTTTCTTGGTAATTACACTTTGATTAAGCCACCTGCAAAAATGCAAGTCTCAGCGTTCTTGTGAGAATTATTTTCGTCGAAGTCTACGTGAGGAAATTCACGTGGCTAATTATAATTTTCATCTTTGTTTTTCTCGTTTGTTCAATGTTCTTTCTTTTACGTAGATGTTACCGCGCAAGCGAAGAAAATTTGGTGGGAACGAGGTGTTAAATATGAGAGGTTTTGGTTTGGGGGATGAATAATCATCAATCGATCGTTGGTGGCAATTTTAAATTACCGGTTACCGGTTGGTAAGGGTACGTTTCGTTATGCCCTACCGCGGAAGTTAAAAAGAAAATTGGTACCGTGGAAATGTAGTGTAGTGATGGAAAAGTTTGATTTTTATCTTCTTTTCAATGTTCGTAATTTACGGATTATGCAAATTTCACGGTTTCCATAATTATAACGCAAGTTTCAAGTTGGATATTCAATCGTTGGGTTGTACTGTGTCCAATCGTCGCATTAGTGCGGATTATGTTAAGTGTTAACAAAGAAATTCTTCCGCCGGCATAGAAATTATTTGGAGTACCTTTTCGTTTGGCCATCCCGGACCACCTAACCATAAGTACGTTCCTGCAGTTACGACGAATTCAAGGTATTTATGTTGCACCATTTATTTAATCGAGAAGATATTATTTACGTTTACGCGATCAAGTGTTAAAAGCTTTGAATTTTCAATTAAAAATTACAAGTGTTTCGAAGTTATCGTTAATGTAACTAATTAATGACCGTATTTTACGGTACTGTTTCATCCCAAGTTTAAAATTTATTAAACGGGACCGAATTATCGATTCAAATTATATGTATATAAATTAGTTTATAAGTTTATTTCATTTTGTTTTTAAATTATATCGACACACACACACGGCCGTGATCATAGATGTTTTAGTTTGATTAATTTGTGCTGTTTATTTCTTTAAAATTCTGTATTGTGTATTTTATTATTTTGTTTGTGTATTTTATTCCATTAACTGTAAATTTGTTTTGATCTAACGTGCATTCAAGTAATTTTTTTTCTATTATTTTGCTACTGTTTTGTGTGATTAATTTTGTCAATCTCAATTCAATTATTTTATTTTATTATTTTATTCATTTTGTTTTATTTTGTTCAAATAAATGTTAAATTATTAAATTGTAAAGAGCTTTTAATTCCGTCGGCCTCCGCGTGTGTAACTTTATTAGTTTATTTTAGATTTTAGCAAATGCACCCTCTAAGGTAAGTCCATTGGGGGTGCATACTACAGAAGCGGACTTATGGTTGGCAAGGGTCATTAGTCCATTAAGCTTTACTCCTTCCTGGCGCCCTTTGATTTCGACATTATTATTTATCGATTTTGTGTTTTCGACAAGTCAATCCATTTCGATCACGAAACTTTTAAATAAAACCCACCCCGTCTCCATTGAGCTAGTGGCACAACCCCCGTTTATGTTACTACATTGCAGGCAGTGACTTTGTGTTAATTTTGGCATGTAACAACTTCTAAAAAAACCTTATCGATATCCTAGCAAACTATTGTTTGAAGAAGCACAAGTATTTAATGTAAAGCAATTGTATTTTTTTTGCTATAGCTGTTTATATTTTTAAGCATCATATTCACCAAAACATACTACATCTCCCAATTCATCAATATACAACTGGCTAAACTAACAATTGGACAAACTAATTTTTTATGTTATATACCAAAAGTATACAATTATTTACACACTAATATTAATAATAATTTAAAATTTAATTGTAAACAAAAAAAAGAATAAAAACAATCTTTATTATTATTACTGTAAAGAATTAGTCTATTATTATGACTACCTTGAAATAAGATTCCCGGCATCTGGAAAATTTTATCAACTTGCAAAGGGCACTTTTAGAAATTAGTGGTAGCCACTAAAACAGTTAAGAAAATACTACAACAAAGCAGGTTGAAAAATATCTGTTTATTAAATTGGACTACAAACATTACTTTGTATACTTTAAAAATTTTAGCAATAAAATTGTCAACAGATGTAAAATTAGTCAGATTAGTGATATTATACCCTATTTCAAATAATAATAATATAAAATTTAAATAAGCAAAACATATTAAAGCTTTTTTTAATAAACTTGGGCTTAGTAGTATATAAATGTTAGATCAAAACATTGCAAATACAATTAACTATAAAAGTTTTTTAAAAACATGCAAATTAGTGATTTAGAAAGTAATTAAGTAGTATATTATGATACAAGTGTAGAAGCAAGCTTTAAAGGCACTTCTACGTGCGTATTATATGCTATTTTTTATTACAACTGCATCATAGTTCGAGAAATACTAAAATTGATGTTTCAAATCAGCATTTTAATTTTGAATTTGTATTTTTTCGGAAAGTAGCATATTCAATCAGTTGATATGGAGATGGAGATTGATTAGCATTTGTTGTTTACGTTTCTATGTAGATACGGTGTTTTTAAAAATTGTTTTGTAAAAAGTAGATTATTGATGCTTGCCTACATGATAGAAATGGTAACATTGATTACTCTTATAATTTTTTTTTTATATTTTATGTATTTTGACAGTCAAGTGTGTATAAATCGTTCACTTTATAGTGTATACATTAATGCGCTGAAACGTCAGCAATTAAACAACCTGGGCTAAAAGAAACAAAAGAATTTGCGATTTCTGCACATGCAACTCAACAAATTACTCATCAGTCTCTCGTTTAAAGTCTAGGTGCTATGCATCAAAATAAATTTTCTAAAAAAACATATTCATAAGGCAGAAGTTGATAGATGAAAAATGTATCCCTTACCGAGTTGTGTTTTAGAACCTCTTACCATCATCACAATCAAAGCAACAATGGCATTCTCGGGTTGATCCGTACTACTAGCCATCAAGATATTTATCCCTACACGACTACGATTGCAAAGTTGTCTAATCAACAGTTAAAATGTACTACAACGCATTTTAAATCATTACAAACAAAATCAAATTCGCTTAAAAAATAAAAAATACATGTCTACATTAAATATTGTATCAGAATTAAATATTAGAAATATTAATCTAATCATTTTTGTTTGTAGTTATTTATTATTTTTTTTAATTATAAAACTAGTATTTAAACACAAACGTTTTAAATTGACTTTGCAAACAATTTAAATACATTAAAAATTTTAATTATAACACAAAAACTACCGTGAGACAGCTGATAAAAACACATAATTAATAACTGTTTTTTAAATTATACAATACTTTAAAGTTAGTTGTAGGTATTTAAAATTCATTCTAACAATAAAATTAAATTAAATAGAGAATGTTTGTTATTTGCTAGCGATAGATTAAGTTGTACATAATTTTGAAACACTTCCTTATACGCCTGAACAGTGTCTTTGAAATGCTCGGTCATGTCACTTGTCAACCGCAGCAGTTATTTTTCGATTAAACAATTGCAATAGTTTGTTTACCAAAATCAGATTAGTTATGAAAAGCAAATTATTTATGTTTATTTTACACGCAGCTACATTGCCATATTAGTATATTTCTGCCGTTTTCATCAGTCAATTGTTTATCATTTTTGTCACAGCTAGTCTTTTTATTGCGATGTCATAGGTACGGAGTTGGCGTAGCGATCACATAACAAATTGCGATATTCGAATTGTTGCAATACTTTAATTAATTCAACACCTCGCCTCCTACAACTCTGAAGTTCTAACCTACTGGATACTGCCCGGCAGGTAAGTAGACACCAGTTTCTTACTAAAAATACATAAATATTTGTTTATTTTCAACCCCAGATTTAGACCTCTACGTCGTCAGTACGAACGTTAATATAGATTCTCATCGTCCTTCTGGTTAAGTTAATACATGCTTTGTGGTAAAAGTTATTTACTTTGCATAATATTATTAGGCTAACGTCGCTACTTCCGTACCTTTAACTTCTGTTTGGAAACGTCAACTTTTGTTTTGACTTAACGTTTTTGGCGTAGAATTCATATAATGTACAGACTTTTTATTGATGTCAAATTGCATTTATAGATATCACTAAAATTGAGTAATAAGGCAATCTAGTGTGCTGTTAGTCATGTCATAGCATTAACAGTCAAATCCAATTGTATGATAAAGACGATCTGATAATCCAGTGAATAATTCTATTACTAAAATTTAGTTTAGTTAGTGGTGCTCAAAAAAATTACTGAGAACTGTCTGACAGTTTTTGTGAACTGCGATAATTATTTGCTCAACTTGTTTAGTGTAAACGCAGCCAAATAGAATGTAATCATGGCAGCACTTTTTTGTAACTGCACTTTACGTTTTTTCTCGTTTACTAATAGCTGGGAAAAACTAAAAAAACGCTGTGCTTACAGTTCTTAAATCAGAGTTTACAACAAGTTGGAGTGCAAGGATGGAAACCGTAAAGTGTATAAATAAGTACCTCGATGAAATAATCTAACTTTTTCAGGTCCTGATGAACGACTATTTTAACTAAAAATGACGCAACGCAACTATACAACCGTATGTTAACTTTTTCTAGAATTTTAAACCAGGCTGCTAATTTTCATTGATTGGCTTTAGAAAAGATTGCCAGATCTCAACATGAACTTTCATATTACGCCATTTTCACGATGAAAGAGAAACGGTAGCATCTGAAGCTTTATAAGTTCAATTTGGTTTCTGCCAAGAGTGATAGGTTGAAACCAAAAAACAGCTAAAGCGACGAAAGAAGGTAGCTAGTAACACGTCAAAGGATGCCAGATTAACAGCAAAACAAAAAATTGAACAAGCTAGAAAAGCACAAATTGACCGCTTTTAAATCAAAATGGATGACTGATTCACTCGTTTGCATAATACAGATGAAAAATCTGGTTTTCTACTTGATGTACTTATATACCAACATGAGTAAGGAAAAATCTTAAATGTTTTAGTCAAACCTAAAACGATGTTGATGGTAAATTGCTGTATAAAGAGATTTTGGACTTCAAATTTTTGCTCAAGAGGAAGACTAATCTCAAACTTTTGCGATCTGGAGATGTTTTAAAATTCTCTGTGCAATATGGAGATAATAACGTTTTTTCAAATTTTCGAATAGAGATTTATATATATTTATTTATCTATAAAGACGAAGAACTTAGCTCAAGTTGGAAAGCTTGTATAATATAATTTAAATAACTCATACACCATTAACTTTAAAAAATTATTAATATGTGTCATGGTGAAACGTATGTCTAAAATGTTCTTAAATATTAAATAAGTAAATAAACAGATTTTGATAAATAGTATTTCTGCTAATCTGCTTTTTGTGATTTTGCTATGTATCATCATCAACTGACCAATCGCTTAAAGTGATTTATTAAGCAGGAAAAATTTAGTTTATTTCGCGAAACTAAATCGGGCGACAAGTAAGTTTAATTTTACATTGTAAAGGAAGTGCATTTACAACCTTTGCTATATGTGCCATTTCACTTAGTAACGCCTTAACGACATCTAAGCTACTAAAGCTTTTATGTAGATATATGTAAACCTATGGAACGCCGTGTTGTTTTTTAATTGTCTGTTTTTATACGTAACTTATAAAATAACTTCTAGTGCATATTAAAAATGTTTGTTACAATTTAAATGTTGCTTTGAAAAAATTAGAGTAGTATATTGCAATTTGATTTAAAATGTTACTTCAATAAAAATAAATGTTAAAATTGAAGTAAGTAACATTATAAACCCTCGAATTTTAACGAATAAATTAAAATGCTAGAATAACTAACATTTTAAATGATAGAATTAACATGTTAATTGATAATTTTAATTGATTGCTTCAATTGGTAGCGTCATCTAGAACTACAATGTACATGTATTTCCTTATACTGAAATAGTTTCAAAAGCTACCACCGATGACAGCGACGAATTAAAATTATTAACTAACATTTTAATTCTATCATTTAAAATGTAAGTTGCTAGAAATTAGTCTAGCATTTATATTTATTCATAAAAATTAATTGATTTCTAATGTTACTTCATTTATTTTCAACGTATATTTTCATTCAAGTAACATTTTAAATCAACTAACAGTTAAAAACATCAAGTTTTTTAAACCAACATTTTAAATGTGGTAAAAATCAATAATATACGTTTCAATTAAATCTTTTAGTTACTTTATTATTTTACTATTAAATACTAAATTTGTTTTGCTACAATTTTAAACAAACTTCGGTTTTTATTAAGTTTATTTTCATGTTTGTCTATTTATTTTAATACATTAAAACTGTTTGTTAAACAAGCTTAACACATTTAAATTATTAGCTGAAAACGTATTTACTAATGCAATAAATTTTGCTCAAAATTTTCTAACAGTCATATTAAACACTTTTAGTTTAAACTGAGAAATAAAGTATATGAACAAATATTTGAATTCATGTAACACTTTTTGTTTAAGAAATAACAAAATAACAATCATTTAAATTGGAGAATTAAAATGTGTGTCGAATTAAAATGTTACATGAATTGAAATGTTCATTTTTATGTTTGTCTATTTATTTAAGTACATTTAAATGGTTTGTTAAACAAACTTAACCCATTTAAATTGTGAAGTACGTATTTACTGATGCAATACATTTTGCTGAAAATTTCTATCAATCATATTAAAAACTTTGATAGAAACTGAGAAAAAAGTAATGAACACACATTTTAATTCATGTAATTCTTTTTAAATAACAATCAAAAAATAATAATCATTTAAGTTGCGGAATTAAAATGCATGTCGAAGTAAAATGAAACATGAATTAAAATCAAGAATTAATATTACCAACAAACATATTCATTCTGAATTAAAAAGTTTGTTGATAATTTTAATTATTTAATTTTAAATCAAGAATTAATTTTACCAACTAACATATTTTAATTCTGAATTAAAATGTTTATTGATTATTTTAATTCTTCAATTTTAAATCAAGAATTAATTTTACCAACAAACATATTAATTCTGAATTGAAGAATTAAAATTATCAACAAACATTTTAATTCAGAATTAATATAAATAATATAAACTATTTTTATGGCTACGTTTCGTGCCTCTAGTGTGCACTTCTTCATGCTAAAGAAAAGGTTATGAGTGAAGACAGTCCACTGGTCCAATAAGCATACCGTCTAATATTATTACTTGTTCTAGTTAACATTAAATTACACTGTATTGTAGCGCAACTCACAAGTAGTTTAGATAAGCAAAGAGTGCACTAACAAACGATGTAAGAAAATTAATTAAACAATTAGAAAAATTGTCAAAATTGGTCAATTAACTTCCGAAGTCAGGGATGCCAAATAGTTTAAATTTAAGACTAAACTATTAAAGTCTTATCTGCAATAAAAAGTTACCCAAGGAATAATTCATTGATTCAATCTCAAAAAATTTATAATCCTATATTCAAAAACAAAAGAAAACAAAAACAATAAGGTAAAATTCAGTAGGTTACTTAAAACTAAGAATAAAATTTTTTATCAATTAATTGATTACACTTACAATTAAGAGAATACCGGTATTTCTTAACATATAGTAAGAAAAACAATTTTAATTAAGTTACTTTAAATATTTGCAGTAAGCAAATTTAATTTTTATAATAATTAGAGAATTTTATTATTTAGTATTTAATAAGTTACGTTCAAAAGTAAGTTATTTCGTAAGAAGAAAACCCAAGTTTCTTGATAAAGCAGTTTTTAAAAACGAAAGGAATGTAGAGATAAAAGTAACTTACGCATACGAATTAAATTTCACGTTGATGTCATCCAACGGAATGCAGAGTTAAAGCTGGCGGATAGCCTTGGGAAATTTTCCATCAAAAATCGAGAATCAAAGTGTATTTTCTTCAAGAAAATCGATGCAGATCATTGGTATTTATTGTATTATTCATATACCAACTCCATTCAAATTATAAAGATAATGATAATTTAATTAAAGATAAAATCGGTAAGTAAAAAAAAAAGTCTAAAACAAATAAAAACTGGGAATTAGATAAACTCAACAAAATAGAAATGAAAGACATACCTGTATTATTAACACAGACTTTTTAAATAAAGATATTATAGATATAAGATAAGATAAAAGCTACATGGCTTTAAAGTGAAGTACCACATGCGTACTCGTCGAACGCTAAGTACTAAATGAATCTCAAGGCTGCTGCGCCCTAAAAAGTAGCGACTCCACAAAATAAAAATAAAGGAAGATTTACACGCAACATTTAGTTAAAATAATATAGATAAATTAAAATCCGCCGTTTTTCTTTGTATATAGCTTTAAATTTTAATTTTATTCATTGACTTAATAATTTAATGTTAACTAGAACAAGTAATAATATTAGACGGTATGCTTGTTGGACCAGTGGACTGTCTTCACTCATAACCTTTTTTTTGGCCTGAAGAAGTGCACACTAGAAGCACGAAACGTAGCCATAAAAATAGTTTAGAGTGGTTTTTATTGCCCCTTCTAAAGAAGATAAGACCTAGTACTAATGAAATAAAATGTTTGTTTATTATTTTTTTCTCAGTTTGCATTAAAGTTTTTAATATGATTGTTAGAAATTTTGAGCAAAATGTATTGCATCAGTAAATACGTACTTAAAAACTTAAATCTGTTAAGTTTGTTTAACAAACCATTTAAATGTACTAAAATAAATAGAGAACCATAAAAATGAACTTAATAAAAATTGAAGTTTGTTTGAATACAACGGAATTAAATTTAGTAATAAAAAGCAAAACGGCGTTCTACACAAACCTATATATGTACACGCATAAACGTATTAGATTTATTTTACTATTAACTTTAATTAAATAAAAATGTGTATGATAATAGCATTTTTTCACATTAAATAATAAGATGTTGATCTAGATAGAAAATTACAATTTATATTTGTAGTTAATATACAAGTCGACACCAAAACTGATTATTAATTTTTGTTTATGCTTAGAATAACTAAAAACAAAATAGTAACATTAAACAACAATTTGTATTACTAAAAATTATAAATGTTGTTTTAAGTTGTAATGTTAATACTATTACAAGCTTGTATACATAAACTTGTTTGCTTATAAAACTTAGAATAACAAAGTTAAATTAACTTTAAAATGTTATACCTAATTAAATTTTATACAATTTTAAAATAGTTTAATTATATAATTAATTAAAGAATTAATGTTTAAGAAAAATATAACGTTCTTGTTTTACGATTTCGGTTTAAATTCAACTGTAGTCTAGTTTAGACTAATTGTTCGTTAGCCACACTTTTCTCTCGTTGCAATGCATTAATTTTCTTTAGAAAAACAATATGCTTGTATAACTAATCTAACATAAAAATTACAGTAAAACAAACACATGTTAAAGAATTGATTATTCTGTAAGTCTAACACGTTTGATGTATTAAAATCAACATCTTCCAAATTGCATATGCTTTATCTTTCAGGAATT
The DNA here is from genome assembly GCA_035610365.1 of Aquatica leii. Taxonomy (NCBI): domain Eukaryota; kingdom Metazoa; phylum Arthropoda; class Insecta; order Coleoptera; family Lampyridae; genus Aquatica; species Aquatica leii. Next base: position 110,866,626 of record CM069432.1, read on the forward strand.
CTACTGTAAATCGAAAAACAATCTAAACTTAAAGGCTTTAGGAATTCGAAGGAAATGAAAATGTTTATGTGAAACAAACGAATTGCTATTGCGACTTTAAGTGAATGAACATTGGGATCCATAATCATAAAAAATACAGTTTCTATTTTCGCTACATCCATTTTATAAATTAAACGTTTAATAAATTTTAGTGCAAAAAATATAATTTTTTTTCTAAACAAAATAATTTTGTAATGTAAATTTAATAAACAAAAAAAGATTAACTTCTACGGAAAACATTTTTGATTTAAATAATTTTGTTCTGAGTATACACGTATTGATTGGAAGTAAAGATAAATACCTATCTAGAATATTTAGGATTTCAGACTGAAGCATAGATATTGCACAAATAAGAAACTTTAATAAACAATAATACAATTACTAAATTAGTCAATTGATATAAATGGTAAAAGTGAGAACTAATAATTAAGTCCACAAGTTAAAAAACATTAAACTAAAAAGTTAAAAAACAATTTTGATTAAATTAGTTTTGTCCAAATATAACAAAATGACTAGAATTAACACGTAAGTAATTAATGTTAAAACTTAATTACTATAAAAATTAATAATATTTTTAAATGAAAAGTTATTTCAATTAATTTATGTATAGTTGAAAGTATTCTTCATCTCGCAGATTAATTCCTTTAGAATAAAGTGTGAGTTTTAATATATTTTTTATAGATTTGAAATGTGTTTTCTCCTTACATATACATTTATTCTAGCTAATGATTTACTATTTACTATTTCAGTTCATAAAATTTTGAATGCGTGTTATTTTATGAAATTAACACTTCAAAATATTGACGAACGTTTCAAACGTTTAGAGGCTGGTAGAAATTTAATAAAAATAAATAAAGTTGATGATTTTCGGAAATTAAATCTCGCTTGATTTGAGAGAAGACGTAGATCATTTCGAATCAATATATCTCAGTGATACTTCACATCAGGATTCATTTGTAAATTGATCTGTTTGTTTGACGTTTTGATACCACTTACTTTCATATTGCAGAGGACATATATAAAATCTATTAGTGTCAAAGATGGCAAGAATTTTTGTCAACGTACTTTTACAAAAACATTGACAAATGTTAGCTACAATGTGTTTTTGGTTGGGGCAAAGAATTAATGTTAAAAATACTAACCTAATTTCTAGTAATTATCGTTTGTGAACATTAGTAATGTATCAATGTTCCAAAGATGTACTTAGAACCTTTTTTGGTTGTATTATGTCGCAATTCTATAATTTCAAATAAGGTTTTTTTTGATAGAGAAGGTCGTGAATTGTTTAGACAAAGCAATTTTAGATTCAAAAAGAAAACAATGATAAATGATAATTTTTTTTTGATAATAGTATAATATTGAAAATGATAATGCATTCTTTTACGGATTTCAATAATATATATTATGTAATACTAATAATGCAATATATAACAGAAACATAAATAAATTCTAATATTTAACCATTCTAATTATTTTTACTAAAATACTTTATGGAACTATGCGACATATCAGAAACATAACTAAACTTGTATCTAAAATATAAAAAGTTAATGTTTCTGAGGCATACCGGTACGTGTTCACATACGGACATTACATTGTTATTGAATCATAAATGAACTTTGCCTGTTACGTGTTTGTTACAAACAAAAGATTAGATGATTTGTAACACTTACATATACGTTACGAAATTGTGTTCACTGGGAGGTTACCTTATAACTCGGAATCAATCAGAAGTCAAGCGGAAACACGTAATTCAGTGTACACATTCAAACTTTACAACGTGTAGTATTTTGTGCTCATTACCCTCCCTACTACACGTGAATAAATCTAGTACTGCTATAACCATAAAGTGTTTATTAGGTATTTTCTAATATTAAATTAATAATCAGGTAATTAAGTAAATGTAACTGTGAATGTGGGTTTAATTATTATTTTTTTATTTCACGTACAGACATGTATCACATCTGATTAGGTATACTAAATGACGCGTTGTCCCTTCACTTCAGTTCGTAGTTATGAGGTAACATATGCTAGCAGTTGAGTAATTGTTGATATCGTTTATATTGTGGCAGTAAGCAGTAACACGGGGTACGTGTTCTATGGATATAAACTACATTTGCAAAAAGAGCAAGAAATAGTTTGAAAAAGCTTGAAAATCAAGTCAAGATTTTATTTTTGAAAAGCTTGACTTACCAGTCCAATCCAAGCTTTTACGTTTCAAGCCAAGCTTAGTGAATCTCTAATCATATTTAAAACTAGTCACTTTTAAAGGTTGTATTCCATATCTAACACAATAGGATTATTCAAATTAAAATTGTGACTTTTTTCGATATGATGGAATGCGAAAACCATTTGTCTTTTTTTCTCACAATCATATTTATAGTTTGTTACTCTGTTTTTTAGTGCTTGTTTTGTCTAAACGATACTAATTTGCAATTTTAATATAAAATTTAAAAAAAACTTTACTCCGTAAAGTTTTCTAGTAATAACAGGAAACTAGAGAATAAGCAAACGACTTTGACGGTTTTTATTTTGATATTGCAGTACTGCTACTACTAATTTTGATTAATTGTTAAATAAAGTATGCTACAAGCTTATAGGTGTTGCGAGCCCTGCTCAGCCAACTCGCACTAGGCGGAGATAGGGGACGGTTTCAAGCAAATAGAATTTAATGTGAGTCAGATCTTACTAAATAAAAGCTTATGTTTCGATCAAGAGAGAAGGTCTAAGCTTGCAACAAAATCAGCTTCATAATCCTCAACGGACAAAAAAAAAGAAAGATAGATATGTAGTATAACAACTTTAATTTAATATCGTCGATTATTAACAACGAGCACAAAAATTTATCGTAGATCATTCAACGATGGTTATACAGGGTGTAACAGGTATAACTAATAATCTCTTAATGGGCGTTAGCTGTAATAATTTAGATCATATTTGCATTTTTGAAAAAATTAATATTAAAATATAAGGATAGCCCTGTCATAGAATGTAAATTCGTAGGAAGAAAAGCCAATAACCCTATTTATAATTGTTTAGTAGTAAACAACTCGTACAGAGTGCAAGAATGCGATAAGATTGTTTTGCTTAGTTTTACTATAGATTGTTGAACACTTACAGAAACCATAACTCACGTTAACAAAATAAGACTATCCCAGTAAACACGGATTGAAACTGTTACAGTCACAAAATTAAAACAATTGTTTCAATACGTTGTTTCGTGTTAGTTCCATTTTTATATCATTTACATGTAACTGACAGTGAATAAATTGAAAGAGTTCCGATTTTTCACAATCAGTTTTGAACCGTTTCAGTACTTGCAATTTTTTTCCCATAATCAAGAACCAGTTAAAAACTGATTTGTTAAATCCGAATTTTTTTTGAATAACTAGAATTGCTTGAAGATCGATTAAATAAGATTGAATTATTTTCAAAACAGTAGAATCGTTCTAGGAAAAACGAATACTTTGTAATTAGTCAGCATTAGTCGTTGCTATACTTTTGATTACTGTCGTCAACGCTTGCGCTGCAAATTGATATATTTTCACTTGTTCGGTTGCAGTTTGATAAGTGATGCTGTCTGTACAATTACGAAATGGAACAATAAACGGTAAGTCGAAACATTTTATTATAATCCATAAATGTAATAAATATTATTATCATTTCTGTTCTTTATGTATCATGTTTTAATTTGTATGAAAAAAATATAAATTAACACACATGGTTGCGTTAAGGTAGATTATTGCGTAAATCTGATGATACTTTAGGATTTATAATTACAGTTCAATTCTTCAAGTTTTCTATACGATTATGTACAGCTAAAGGTATTCACAGTGTTTTTATAACTTTCTTATAATTGCTAAAGTGATATTTATATTAAGTTTGTGTTGTTTTTATTTAAAAATGTAATTAATTTTGTGTAACTCTATGATTATGTATGTATATAAATGAAATATTTATTTCTATGTTACAGATGCGGTTAAAAGTTGCTACCCAACAGTAACTGATGCAGTTTTCGAGGCTTCCGTGAAAAAACCACATCAAAGAAATTTGCAATATGTAAAAAACTCAATGTGATAATGTATTTAAAAATATTTATTGTGCAATAAATTTTGAAACGTGCATTCGAAAATGTATTATTATATTATTGAAAGAATTGTTTTAGTTGATTATTGAAACAAAAAAATCATATATGTTTCGATCATTTAGTATCAGTTCAAGAACGAAGCTTTTAAAACGTAAACCGAATGCAACATTTAGTTTGCAACAGATTTGAATTTAAAATACCGAAACTATACTGATTCAAATAAGTGAAACAGCGATGGACTTATAGCTATTTTATTGCAGTTAGGTTTCTTTTATGTTTGAAACAAGAGTGAATCATAAATTTTTTGTTTTGAAACTGTTACTAAACATTATCAATTTTGTGTTTACTGGGATGTAGCCAAAATTTCTTTTTTTGGCCATTCAGAAGTCATTGTGTCTATTTCGGTTGTGCGTTACTATTGATTCGATTTTCATTTATTTCAAGATATTTTAAATACATTAAATTATTTTTGTAGTTAGGTATTCGGTATTTGGTTTTGTTATTTGTTCAATTTAGTTTCATAGTTTTTCGTATTATTTACTAATTCCACTTTTTAATTTCTACTTTTATGACTTCAAAATATTGATCAACTATTGATTCGTAAAGAACAGTACATCAGAGAAAATTTCCTTCTCGAGGCTTCCTTTTTTAGATTTAAATTAGGCTTTCCAAATATAAATATTTGATATTTAGGTCGATATTAACCCTTCATTCGTGGAGAATACACCGAATACATGTAGATTAATACGTGTCGGGGCGTTATAACAAATTAACATAGAAATTATAGATGAGTTTTAAAAACTAATAGTAAATCTTACCCTGTAATAAATAAACTAATAGAAATGCGTTGTCGTTTTATATCATAGATAGAAAATTAATTTAAACATCGCAAGCACGATTTTAAGTAATGGACGGTTTAACGTCTTGTACTGTTACGTACTGGCTCAGGTTACTGGTTTGGTAGCTCAGGTAGGATAGAAAATTAATTTAAGAGTTAATTAGTTTACAATGTTAACAATTGAATTTATTTTGTATATACACTGTATTTTGTATAATAAAATTACTGTATGTTATTTAACCCGTGAATCCAGAATCTTTTAGGTAGAGGGCGCTACTGTCTACTTCCGTTATTATCTGTAAGTTGAAAAGTTAGTACCGGTAAAACTACTAATAAATAGAATAAAGAACGTGTGGAGTTAATTGGACAATTACGGGAAAAGATTACTGTGCAATTTAATTGGATTTACAATATTTACTTCGGATCAGGTAGATAATATTTCGGGAAGTTTGTTTGATTGCTGGTTGAGGTTAATGCTAACACGTGGATTGTGCTGACGGCCAGGTGAGTCTTTAATAAACGGCGGGCTTAATTTACGCTAGGTGGTTTAAACGATTACAAACGTACCGAGTTAACTGTAGTCTGTAACAGAATTTTACGAGGGTAAGATGACAATCGTAAATAAGCAGTTGTAGCGAATCCTCGATACACAAGGCTTAGTTACTTTGTACACTTAATCTCCTACTGTTCTAGCATTGCTATGCTGCTGGTTTCGGTATAAGGCTGGACTTGAAGTTAATTTAACGGTGAACTTACTAACAGGTCAACAATCGTGAATGAAAATACAAGAAATCTGGTCAGTACGTGGATTTTATCGTAACACAAAGCAATCGAAGGAATGAGCCAGGTGAATCGCATTTGGTCAGGTTAATCGGTGAAATCACTAAAAGAATTAATCAAGGGACGGTGCGAGGTTTGGTATTAACGGGATTATTAATTTTCTATAGGTTACTTCGGTGTAACAGGTCTCTGGTAACAGGAATAATTAGTCGGTTTCAGGAGAAAAGGCCAAGACGTAGCGGTTGTTGTTGAATAATAGGTTAGAGAATTAGCAGGGTAAATAGCGGATGGTCTGGTTAACTATTAAAACGAACAGAGAAGTATCAATGGACGGTGCGAGGTTTGTCGTTACTGGATTTCGGCAGGTTAATTCGGTTTACAGGTAAGTAGAGCACAGGTAAACAAGATTAAGGCTAAGTAAAATTTGTTTCAGCGTATCTCCTTTTATAGCGTGTTATCACGTACGAGGACACATGAGTGGAGTATGGCGCGCGCTTCGTCGGCGTAGAGGTGGCTCATCTGCACAGGGTCCTAAGTTCACGCGTAATTTGATTTAAATTCTGAATATTTATTAACACAAATATGCGGCGGACTTCCGATTCATTACAGTCTTGACAGGAGTTGAAGTAAAAACGAAACTTGTTAGAGGGTGTCGCAAGTAAAAATCTAACTTCGGTGTAACGAATATACGTGGTAGTACATTTTGAAATTTATGCACGTAACAAGTAATTATTTAATACTAATCAGTGACGGCTTCTTCTAAGTAATTTGGTCAACGATTTTTCAAAAAACTACTAAAAATTGTTATTAATTTACAATTGAAAATATGTAACGTTTAAATTTTCAATGCCAGCGTTGTAAAGAACTGAACTTCGTGGGCATGTTTAAAAACAAATTGATAAAGAATTTGCAGCAAATACGCGTAGACTTTGACCCCACGGTAAGCCACCTCTATCAGCTTTAATGTGCGCGTTGCTATCCTACGACAAATGTAGTAAATGGAGGATACCCGTCGCTATTATCAAAGAGTCTATTATAAAAAAAAAACATTCTTAATCCAGTTTTCTGAACTATTTCACTAAAAATATTGATTACCGAACCGTCTTTAATATGAAACTTGCAACGCATCTAGCTAATTTACTTACCATTTATTCTTTTATTTACTTTTTTATTTACAATTAACAGCCACCGCCGTCTGCTGGCTAACCTTTGCAGTGTTTGATTAATTTCGTTCTTATAATCGCCCATTCACGTAATTGTTTTTATTTCTGTTCTTGATTAACAATATCTTCGAAAATCATTGTACTAGTAAAAATGAATAAGTAATCAAATCAATAAATAAAATGTCACTAGATCTGCTACGCTTTGTTTATTATCAGTCGTGAACTTACAATCTACAAAATCAATCACTTTTAACCTCAAAGACTTAGAGCATTTTTGATTGGTTTTTCGAGGACTTGATCGTATCATACAAGTCATATATATCCTCGATTAAATAGAATTCTTGTGTTTGTATTAACCAGATTAAGCCTTCTTTAGACAAACTGGTACTGCATCTACATTTGTAACATTTGACATCACTCTCCAAACCTTAATTGTTATAACTTTGGGTAATACTCTGTAAAATGATTCACATATAATTTTCTATTTATGTTATTAAATCCGTTGTCACGTTTGTAATTACTGGTTGTCAATCAATTTAAACGTAATTTTAAGTAAAATTCCATCTAATGTCTTAGATAACCGCGTCTGTAGTAGAACAAATCCGTTTTTAAAATGCTACAAATTTGTTTTTTTTAAAAACAGTGAACGTTTTAAATTTTGGCACAAAAATGTTTTATAATCACTATAAGAACGTGAAATGTCCGCGTACAAAAAACGTATTGGATTTGTTTAATAAATGTCTTAGCCATTCGTTGGGAGAGTGTCACGTTGGAATTGAATAAAAAACAATTTTGAGAAGTAAATTAAAATGATAGTTTTTTTAAAACAACTAAATCAAATTTTGGTTCTTAAATGGTGTTTGTTGTATTTCTTAAAAAATACCGTTGAACATTAATGACTTATTAGTTTTTAATTAAAGCGGCGGTGGTTGTTTGACAAGTTTTTAGAAGTGGCAGGTACGGGGTTTGAACCATAGACCCTCCGCGTAATGGAAAACTATTGGACATTCTACACTACGGCGGATTGCTTGCAAACTATTTAGTTGAAGTATCACATTCGTGCGATTTTAATGTTTGAAGCTTCAATAAGTAAAAAATACTTTTACATACAAAACAAATATTACATTTTTTAACTTGTAGAACAATATTATAGAAATCTTGTAAAATTGTCTAAAAATTTTACGACAAAGATTTTAAACGTAATAACAATGCATAAATAATTTTTCTTAGCTGTTGACGACAGATTTGTAAGTTAGAATCTTTAAACAGTGCTGGAGTCTAAAATATAATTGATCTTGTCATAGTTTGTCGATAAAAAAATCTGCTTTGTATGCATACATGTAACTAGAAATCAATAAAGTTTTTTAAAGCAAATGAGGTAAATTTATAAATACGTAAGAATTATTCGTACATCATAATAAGTATTGTTATTAGGAAGAAAAACTAAGCAAGAAATATTCAAGTCTTCAAAGATCAAATGAAGTAGTTTGACAAAAATGATTTACGTGTCTTAAAAAACGACCATTTATTTGATTAAATGTGTATCGTACTCAAGAAGATTTTACCCTCAGACCAAAGCTATCAAAAACGAAGATTTTAGTTTAGAAAATTATTTACAAAAATGTACTGGATAACTCAAGAAACATCTTTTTCAAGTTATAATTAAAGGAAATTGTTGTTTGCTGATGTTGCTACTTAATAAAGAGAAGTGTGATTCTGCTGATAAAAATTAAACCTCCTATGATTTTTTAAACAGAATGGTGTTAAATGCTTCTAGGTAGAAGAAATATAAATGATTTAAAAAACAAACAGTAGTTACAACAAATTTACAAACATCACAAAGACCAAAAACCAACTAATCAAAAATTTTGACACTGAAAGGTAACAGTAAAGGATTCGAGATCATGACATTTTATTGATAAGGTTATTGTATACAGTACTAAGGTTATTAGTATCTGTATTAAAATTCAAATTGTTGTTATGTCTAGTGATAAAAATCATCTCAGATATTAATCTTTGATTATATTTGGGTTCCACATCTAAGATGATGGGGTTACTAAAATCAAAATTGTTGCCAGTGTTAATATGGTCACAGATTCATTTTTTTGGCTTGTATTTTTGCGTAATGTTAGAGTTTTATTCTGATACGTATTGCCAATCTATTTAGCAATATTAATATTATTATTATTATTTTAATATTAATATTTATGATGGATCATTATGCCGACTCCTTCTTTAGCTCTAACTGATTTTTCTACCCCACTATATATCATTATATAGTTATTAACTTGCGTTATCCCTTTCCCTTTTTTTGTGTCTTTTATTGCACATATATCAATTTTGCTTTCTTCCAATTCAATGATTCAGTTCAATTTCTTGGCCTCTGTTATTCTATGACCTTATGTTCCATGTCCCTATTCTTAACACATTAGTCTTTTTCTACGTCTTTTTCCGTTTTTGCGCATTAATTGTCACCGTATTATCAATCGTATTCCGAGGTTTTCGTTTGGGTACTTAGCGTTATAATCTTTTTTACCCCCGGTAGGCTGCTAACCTTGTCAGCGAACCCTCCTCCTTTATCTGGGCTTGGGACCGGCAGTAGTGCTTCTGAACTACTCAATCCATCCCGTCACACTGCAGGCGAAGTTGATTAAAAACTTTTTATTTAATTTGTATTTTAAGCAAAATTGTATTTACAAAAGTACTAAAGGGATAATAGCTTTTGCTTGTTGAATAATTTTGTTTTATTCGTAATTTTTATCAAATAAACATTTTAATTAATATGTATTATTTGCCATAAATTCAACTAAACGCCTTCTGTGGGAAAACCATTAAACTAAATTTAAGATTAAGATATTTTGTATCCATATTTAAATATCGGCTCATTTACCTTGATTTTAACTCAAACCGTTTTTAATAAATAAGTGAAATTCTTTTAGATTTGGTTATAAAACAGTCCTATAAAGACGGTATCAAGATTATAAGCGACTTTCGGCTTAGGCTGCGTCGTAGAGAACACTCAGACTTTTTAGGCTTGGTCTTAGTCTCTTTTTGAAAGCCACAACAAGAAGTAGAACTTAGTCTTTGCCGCATTGTCGTTCGTGAACCCAAACAAACTGACGTTTTGCAAGACATTGCACCTTATATCTTCGCAGTGGTAATTGTCACTGAAGCTACGACACGGTCTAAGCCGAAAGTCGCTTATAATGTAATCAAGATAAACGCGCAAGCTTAACATTGAATAGGACTGTATTAACTTTAGTTCCATTATTTTGCAGAAAACAGATATTCTACTAAATTGGCGATGTTTAACAACGACTATTAAATGTATTTTAAATATTGAATTTGTATACATTATGATACGTTAACACATAGTATTCGGTATCAAAAAATGTATTCGTGAAAAAATCATTTTCAAGAAATAAACTGAATGAAATAAGTAGTAGTTGCACACAGTCTTGCTAATTAAAGAAGTTGCTTGTAATTTTTGTGGTACAAATACGTTAATAATTGACAATGTAACACTAAAACTAAAAAATACATATTTTACCTTTCAATGTGTAAGCTTAAGAAACTATCTTCAACATAAACATAATGTTTTATCTGTAGTAACTGCACACTGTTTGCGTCATATTAGAGTGTTAATATTTAATTATTACTCTAGTCGATATTTTATAAGCGCATATAGTTGTTATTTTATTCTGAACGCCAAATAATATTTTTAAAACACATACTTTTTAAACTAAAATATGTAAGTTACATTTATTAAACTTTGAGATGCTAATTGTGATTAATTCTTACATAACATAAATATAGTTATTTTTTAACAAAAACTTGCTCTAAAAACAATTGTACTATACTACTTGTATCAAATTAATCATTTTGATTAACTGAAAAGCTTCAGTAAGGAGAAAATAAATGTAATTGATCATCCGTAAAAAATCTTATAAACCTTCTTTTACGATTGATTAAATTTTGATTTATAAGATTTAAAAGCACGTCATTAATAAAAAAATTAATTAAAAACCAAAAACTTAAAAAGTAATATATTTTGTCAATGATTACACAATGCTATTATAAATATTAAATAAAATACATTGTTTTCGTTTTGATCAGTTTAAACTCAATCAAACTATCTTATTTTAAATAACACATTTTGGATAATTTGTTATATAAGTTTTTAGTTTTAGGTTGATTTTGTGCTCAAAATTAATAGTTTTTGAGTTATTCAAATGTTTTTGTTAAAATTAAATTTAAACAAATGAATAAAAAACAATGAATGATTTCTTAAATTAAAGAATCAAAGAAGACTTTTGTTTTTGGCGAATATTTATTGTGTGTAATAGGCAGTTGTCGACGTTTGATATATAAATTTGTTACAACACAAAATAAAAAATAGAAAAAATTTATTCAAGAAAAACATTAACAAACACAAAAATAAATTTTTAATATTAACTACTGCAATAGATTCGTTAACAAACTCACTCCACATTTAGTATTACTTTTAGATTAGTTACAAAAAACATCACTTCTCAAATAACACAAAAATTGGTTTAATTTAGTTTTATTTAGAAACATTACTATTTTGACGATTTGTAAATCCTATTGTAAAACGTGTATTATAGATAGAATGTAAGCTTTCACGTCCGTTGTTTAATGTAGCACTATTTTTCGGGTGTTGCCGCGTCAGAAAAGTTTCACTGAACGTTTCGCTGAACATGCTGTCAGCTTCTCAAGAAGATTTCTAAAGACTGATGTTATCGACTTGCGTTCCTCGTTATATACCGTCTTTCGGCTCGCTGATCTGTGTCTGTTCTGGTCTGTTAAGACGTCTGGTGACTTATTGCATGTTTTTCACGCAGTGTAGATCTCCATGTGTTGCTTAATCTGTACCTATTCTCACGGTTGCAGTTGTCAAAGTTTTTCATTGTTTCCAGTAATTCGAGTATTATTCGTTGGTGATGGTGTTTGCATCTTGCTAATACCTTTACGTTCCCGTAATCAATCCGGTGATCTCTATTCTCATGTAAATGTTCTGCTACTGTTGATCGTTGATGTTCTTTAACCCTGCACTGAATGCTCCTTCCTGTTTGACCGATGTAACTCTTGCCGCACATACACTTTAAGTTGTATATACCCTTGGTGTGTAGTCTCGGAAGTTGATTTTTGTTAGGTGATTTGTGCTGATCTGTTTTTTTCACTGTGTTATAACGTGTAGTGATGTTCTTCTTTCCTAGAACCCTCTTTAGTCTGTTAGCGACTCCGGCAACGTAGGGTAAGTAAGCATGTGTCTCCGCAGTAACCTCAGGCTGCTTCTTATTCTTCTTCTATGGTCTTCTTAAACTTTTGTTGTAGCCTTTTTTTTATAAGATCGTGTAGAGTTTACTAAAAATAAAGAACATATCTACTTTTTTAATTGTTTTGATATTTCATTAGTAACTCATCTATATTATTTTTTTGCAAATAAACCTTACTTAATAACGTAATTCAAACATTAACATACAGTCAAAACTAGCTTTTCTGTATTTTTTATTTGATTTGAAATAAGAAATTTTAATGAAGTCTATGCTAAACAAAATACTTTGTATATTTTTATACGTTATAGACTAACAAAAATTTGTATTTCCATAAATTACTTTTATATTTTTTTTGTTTCTTTAATTTTTTTTTGGAGTTTACTCCTTAAGAATCGATTTGCATATATAGGGAGCCCGGTACGAGAAAAATCTGAGCAGTAAAATCTATCGATGAATGACCTCGTTACGTTTTTGGTGCGCATCCTATGTCGCGCAACTTTCTAAGTGAACTGAAAGTGCTGACTATCAGTAACGTCATTGCTTCTATTTACTCTTATCACTGTTTATTTTACCGAATATAATTTGCAATGCACAGACATTCTTTGTTTGAGTTGCATTGTATAACAAATTTATATTACATTTAAATAATTTTTGGTTTATGAACGATAGTTTCGTTTCGATAGTTTCGATATTATATATAATGTGTATCCATTTATAATGAATATTGATGTTATCTGTCACAACACAATAAGCAACTTGTCTGAAATTCGACAATTAAATTCTAATACCGTAAGTGAAAATTAAAGAATTTTACAGAAGATCTTGTTTTTGATTTTATAACTTACATTGTATTTAGGTACTAACTAAGTACAATGTAAGCTATAAAATCAGGAATAAAATCTTATGTAAAATTATTTATATTTCAATAATTATAAAACCTTGAAATATTTAAATTTTCCGCCAAAGCAAACACATGTTCTATAAGGGTAGCGTTCTGTTTTACAACCTGTCAACTAAGAGATGAGGTTGTGCGTAAAAAACAGGTGGCAGCAAAAACATAGTCCCCATTTCTTTTCATAGGAGTTGTGCATCTTTTTAACTTATTTATCTATGAAAGTATTTTCAAATAACTATGGCAGAAAGAGGTGTAGATGATAATGTATGAGCATGTGCAATTTGTATTTATTAAATATTTTAATAATTATCGATGTAGTTCATATAAATATATATTTGAGAACAACACATAAAATTAGATAATAATTAACCCAATATGAATTATCGAGCGCATCCACATAAAATAGAAAATTTCTAACCTAACCAAAAATTCGATGTCTATAAATTCTACCAGGTTATTATGATTTATTTTATAAATAATTTTTAAATATTAACAATTCTAGTCAATAATTCGATAATATTATCAGAAAAATCGACAATATTTTTTCATTATAATAATGTTTTCATAAAATTTTCTTTCGAAAAGTTATTTTTTACGTTCATACAGTATCAATCTTTTTTAAGTTAAATAAACCCTTTTTGCGTCTGGTTAGACTATCGAACTTAAGGAGTAAACTCCAGTCGTGCGTCGGAGCTGACACACACAATTTTTTTAATTACCGTTAGTTTATCTATGTTTTGGGCGAAATCTTTATTTTAATATTGTTTAGTTGCTAAGTTTGTCTAATATTAACATATTTGATACAGGTTTCTATATAAGTTTTTGTTTTAACGCTTCAACTGTATGAGACAATTAATGGTTTTATTGATGCTTGGATTATTATTGTTTAAATTTAAAAAAAAGAAAAAACAGTTCACTTGAATAATTTAATAAAATCACAATTGTTTTAAAAAGTTAATGGTTTTCAATATAATAAATTTGTCAAAGAATTGAACTTAATCAAACGTTTCATCAACTTACTTGTAATAAAACATAACAGTACCATCTTTACAAGTACCAATAGTAGATTACATACCGAGGCGGAAAGTATTACATTTTTGTCGAGAGAACTATAGTTTACCGAGAGGCATAGCCTCAAGGTGAACTAGTTCTTGAGACAAATGGAACACTTTTGCCAAGGTTTGTATACAATTTTATTCACAATCAGCCATTAAATAAAATAAATAACATAAAACTAATAAAAAATCAATGAAAACTTACTTCCAAAATATTATCGTTTATTTCGGTAAAATATTAACACATAGTAGGCACTTCACAATTGACATATACGTATTTAATTTATGATTATCATTTTATCAAATTAGTTAAAACAAAACACACACAAAAATTACAGGTTCGGAAAGTGTACATTACTGACCGTGAAGTTTCATTACATACTGGTTTTTTTTAACCATGGAAACCGCTCACTTACCAACCTTTAAGAGGGTCGGAAAACTATACGTTACTAACTGAGTGTGAATAAAATGTTTTACACAATTGACGAATCGAGTGGATGAACTAACATTTCATAAAAAAGCAAGTATTTTGTATAAATAATAATGGTTAGTATATATCTTTCTGTACCACTATCTTTCGTGTTGATATTGCCACAACTAAAGAAGTTACAAGGCGAATGAAGAAGTTATGTGATTAATTTTCTGCAAATGTTCACCAATGAAGGAGGTAAGTGCGTCAGTTGCTTCTTTTTTTCAGTAAACATTGAAGTTGTCTCCTTTATCCGTAACTTTATCGCCGGTTTCTTTAACCTATAAATTTAATTTCGTTGCACGTGTGTTTCTAAGCCAAGTTTTTGTGAATTTTTTACGCAATTGTGTTTTAAAACATGCTGTCAAGGGGTAAACTGATGGTCCAAAAAGCTTTGGAGCAAGAATTTACCGATAAATTTAATAAATTGCACAGTATTCCCAAAGTTGACTTTAATACTCAAAACATCTGCCCAAATCAAAACAGTAGCTGAAACATTGATTCATACAATGGAAAAAAAACTAAAAACAGTTATTTTCACCTATTGACAAAAAGGTAAGACAAAATATGCAAATCCAGATTTGTGAAAAAAAAGCTGTGATTGCAAAAGTAAAAGGGATAAATTATGTAAATCAAAAAGGAGAGAGCACTTGCGGAAAAGTAGTCAACTTGGGCATGTTATGTAATATCACTTTTAAAGTGAATGCAGTGAGAAACTTAGCATAAAACAGAAAACAAAGTTATTTTCAACTTATTTTAAATTAGATATAATATGCAAAAAATATTTAGCTGTTTAAGAGCATGACTGAAAAAGCTTCAACCAGGGCCCAAGTGAAAAGTAACCGTCACAAAGCAAACACCTTCAATTATATTGTACACATTAATAACGCTCCTATTCTGCAAGAAAGCTTTCTGTCCTATTTTCCAAATTAAAATAACAAAGTTAAATATTTACAAAACAGTTTAAAAGCAAGTGACTCAGTTCCTTCTCTAGATAAACGAGGAAAACAGACCACACAAACTAAGTGACGATATAAGAGCAAATATTAAAGAATATATTGTCAATTTTCCAGCAGGACTATCTGATTATTTCCGAAACAACAACTCCCATAAGAAATATCTTTCTCCTATTTTAAATATTTCAAAAATGTATAATCTGAAACGCCAGTTGTGTCAACAAAGTTGTTACGTACATAAATTTAAATAATGCATTACCCTGTATATTAGTTTAATTAAAAATTACTTTTATATTTCTCGACGCCATCTATCGGGTTCCTTGGTCACTTTGTATTGAGTAGGCGACATCCGGTGACAGACCGGCATTTTGACTGGCACATCGTACAGGTGTTAATCTATGTCTGCGTGAGTGAAAGTTTCGTTTTCTAAAATCATCCACGTGTTGGGACACGATGGAAATTGGAAGTTTTCTTAAATAACTAATTTGTTCACGCAGAGTAAGTGGGTTTTGTTTCTTTCTTTAATTAAAGGTAATTTTTATGTCTTTTTGGTTAGCGCTATGTGCTACCTCCTAACTAAGGGCATTCTGGTTATAATTTAAAGCCCACCAAGGAGAGTTGTGATTTCGTTGCGATCGTGGGGTATTCGTATCGTCACCGGCCATTCTTACCACCATCCGGCCCATGAATTCTAGTCGATACCGAAAGACGAGAGATAACCCTCGACGAATATTGTGTTGGAACGTTTCTAAATATTTATAAGGCCTACTGTTGGAATTAATTAAATCACAGTAAAGGGGTATAACAGCATCCGACTTTCGGTTTGTGTTATGTGTGTACTTTAAAATTTAAGTAATGATTTTGTAGATCTTGATTTCGTGAGGCATTGGTTTGACACGATTTGCAATTCAAATTATTTACAGGATTACGTGTCGGGGAAAGTACTTTCTTCACACAAGAGGAAGTTCCTGTGTTTGGTAAGTGTTTTTATATGTATCTTATTTCGTTGTCAACAAGGTCGCTCACGAAACTGTTGTACATATTAATTTCGTGGTTACGAACGTTATTGAAGTACCATTTATATAGTAATTCTTTTTCTTCTCTCATTTCGGGTTACGCATGCTGTGTACCACCAATACTTATTATGATATTGTAGTATTAAGGCCGTACTTATTATCATTATTTCGTATATCTCGCATGCTGTATACAAATGATATTTACTACCATCTACTCTTCGCTATTCATGTAAACCAAATTTATCTATGTATTGTGTGTTGCCGATACTACTGATTTTCTGTAATGAGAATTCTTATATCCTGTGTCGAACAGCCGAGTAGAAGGGATTACGAACCTTCGAATTGTTACAAGTGAGACCCGTCTGTCTGGAGCGGGACAGAAGTTACTGTGGGATAAGCTCTGGCGCCCTGGAACACCGTTTATATATATTTTTTTTTGTGAACCTACCCTCTCACCGACTATTGTGAGTTGGCCGTGCAGGTTCGTAAATACCTAAAGCTTGTAACAAATTTGTCGACCCAACTTTAAGGGGCCGATTTCTTGATTGCCCGACTTCTCGATTCTTTTTTTGAATTTCTCATTCGTTATAATTCTTTCTGCTGTTTAGATTTTTTTCTCTAATTAGTGTAGGATTACTAGCAGGAATATGTAGTTTATATTGTTGACTTTCCCCCGATCTCGTGTGTGCGATCATCATTTTTCTAGATTTATTGATTCTTTTATTTTCCCTTAGTCTTACGTGGGTTCGAGTTACTTTGCTTTGCTTATGTAATTATTGCTGCTGGACTTGACGTCTGAATTACTTCACTAACTATTACTTTTTTTTATTTTGCTTTAGTGCTGCAGTTTGACTGTAGATTAGCACTTTGCTTACGTTTCTTTTAATCGGACCTTCGCTTTGATTTTTTGGATTGACTCGACTACGTCGATTAATTTGTTTTCTTATTGGATTACGTAGTTGGTAGTAATACGGCTGGTACTTACTGTTATTTTGAATTTTTGTCAGGCACGTGGTGGCAGATTTCTGTCGTAGTTGACTGCTTTGGTTAGTTTCTTGTTTACTTGTTAGTGTTTTAGCTATGTATTTTTCAGATGAAGAACCACCACTTCTTACTTCTTCGGACTCTGATTCCGAAACGAACTTAGGAAATTGGAATGTTACTTTTTCGGGTGAAGATCCTTCTTTACTTATAGAATTTCTTATTCGTATCGACGAGTTGTGTTTGTCTCGTGGTGTTTCACAACATCAACTTTTTTTCTCAGCTTTTGAAGTTTTATCTGGCAAAGCCCTTCTTGTTTTTAGGACGAATCGAAGTTCGTTACGTTCGTGGGATGATGTTGCTGCTTTGTTGAAGTCTGAGTTTTTACCGTTGGATTATGATGAGCGTTTGATGAGTACTATTTGCAGTCGTACGATGGGAGCTAACTAAACTATTGGTACTTACGTTACCTCAATGCGATATCTCTTCCTTCAGTTAGCAGAACCGGTCTCAGAGCAAATGCAGCTCAAGGTTATTCGTCGAAATCTAACGCCGTTCTATCAACTTCCTTTAGCGTTGATTGAGATCACATCTATTGCTCAGTTAATATCTTTAGGCAAGCGTTTGGAGTCTAACATCAATTCTCGCGATTCTTTCTACTTCTCTACAACAGAGGTTGGTGACAAAGTTCAAGAGCCATCTGTAGTCTTTGCTAGTAAGATTTCTACTTCCGTTTCTTGTGTTATTCCTGATACTTGCTCTCTTACTACTTCGCCTCTCAATACTTCTGTTCGTTGTCGTTCTCAAGGTGCTAAGCCTTTACGTACTGTTCGTTCTCTTCTTTCTCTTCCTCCTAATTTGAGAAATTGAGAAAACATGAGTCAATAACTTTACCTAAAAAACATTCAGAAATAATCGCTAATTCTGCCAAGATTAATAAATTGTCAGATATTACTTCCCATTCTTGAAAGTTTAATCTCATAAACAGATAAAATGTTCTTAAGGAAAATGTACTTTTAAGGACGGAATAAAATGGATCAATGTAGTTGAGTATAGCTCTTATTTATACAAAGAATTGTAAATCTAAGTATGCCTGTCAAAAACGTGAATATAATACGAAATGTCCAAAATAATAAACCCATTAACGTAGAAACTTAACTAACATTTATAAAGCCACAGGGCTGATGGTATTATGAAGAAATCATCACTGAACAACAAAACAATATTAGTAATTTTAAAAAAAAATGAATTTTTTAGTTTTTTTTCTTAATAAGAATAAAATAATATTAACTTTGTTATAAATTTCCTCTTTCTTTTGTAGTACTGCAGGTGGTAATTATCTTTCCCACACTAAACAAAAGAGGTAAGTACAGGTTTTTTTTTAAATTTGAAGTAATGTGTCACTGTTCTTTTACAATTAGTGCTTCAACATACTTTTACTTTTCGTGTAAATATATTGAGGCAAAAAACACATGTATTTTTCCATCTAATTACTTGTCTACAAAAAATACTTTAGGATTCATTTTCTCTACTGCTTCATTTTGCTACTTACCGTCCTACATCTATCATAAAATATTTATCTAACTTTTGCAATAATTAAATGTGTGTTTAATTGTAGAAGTGTTCTTAGTCCCAGCAAATCACAAGTTGGCTGATACAACGTCAATTAATGGGAACTGCAACTCTAATAACGTTTTCAACATGCAGTGAATTAATTTGAATGAATGGTAGACCAAAATACTTGTATAGTATAGTAGAAGATTTAACAACTGCAAGAGCTTGTATAATGTGGAGCTTAAAATGCTTGACTCTACTATACAAGTGCAAAAAAACGTTTATATTATTATATACTAGTAAAAAGTACAGTCAATATATCGCTTAAATTTGTTTGGGAAGAGTGGACTAATCCAAATAAAACAACAAATGAACTGCGCCTATTATTTATTATATTTAAAGTTGCAGTCTTTAACAAAACTAATCATTACATAAAAACACAATATAGAGTTCTTATACTTCACTTACTATAAACAAACGAAATTTTGTTTAAAAAATTTTTTTGCAAGATAGTATAGACGAGTTTCTTTGTCTCGTCTTTTTTCCGGTTAGATTAAAAAGATCTAAATGTATTTATTCAGATATTGCTCACTACTAAAACACACTTCTGGTCGCACTTGTTCAGTGTAATGCTTACACTGACATTATTTTTTCTTGACATTTGTTTTGTTTGTTTGTTCACCTACTTCAACTAAACCTAATCTAAAAATTATTTGGGCAAGTTCTTTAGTAGCCCTTGAAAATAAGCTCTAAGCTTGTTGTTCTATCTCCTCAATAATTTTCATAGCTAAACTTGAGTTTTTTTGCTATTACTTTCGGTTCTATATACTTAGCTCCAAAGTATAAATATGTGATGATTACAAAAACTGGACATTCTCGTAGTATATAAAGAGAGGTTTTCTCTTCTTTTCTACACATCCTACATATTGTTTTCCACTTTTATATTCGTGAGATGTTTCATAAGTAGTGAGTGTTGTTTTATAAGGGTTCTAACTAAATTAATTCTTGTAAGAACTTGCACATTTGGTATGTAAAAATTTGTATTGTATTGTTAAAACTTATTAGATATTTAAGGTTAGAGATTACAGATACGACACCTAAAAACAAGTATAAAAAATCTGAACTTTATAAGTAAAACTTTCATTTTCAGTCGAGTGCTGAATTTCAGCTGACTTCCAAAAGCTTTTACTTCCAGAAAAATCTAAATCTTCAAAGAAACCGGGTTGCATTTCTACAAGTATTGGTTTTATTTCTATTTTGTTAACTTATATTTTATTTGTACTCACACAGTACATCGTTCGTTAGCAATAATAGTTGTCGAACGTCAGCGTATATAGCGGAAACTTTTACATCCTGTATAAACCCGTCAAACTCTTGGTAGCCGTAAACCGCAGATATTTTCTTACATTTTTGATAGTGATAGAACGTTAGCGAACGTATAGTGGAAACTTTTATTCTCTATTTAACATCGTCTTCCCTTGTAATTGTAGATCGCGGATGATCTCTCCGCGCCAACAATTGCATTTGGTAGTCGTAGAACGTTAGCGTAAGCATAGCAAAAACTTCTATGTTCTAATGTTTTTCTGACATATCCCTGGTGACTGCAGACCGTAAGCGACTGCTCAGCAAACACAGTGATTTTCCGCTCTGGAGTATGTTAACGTCTAGCTAGCGGAAAACTTATATGAATTTTGCATTTATCTGTAGTTATCCACAAATTGATAAATTAAATTGTACTTACCCTGTAAAAATAATTACTTTAATTCCAAAAAAAAACTAGTTAATTTGTACCGTTTATTTTATCAAAAATTACTGGTAATTAATTTTAAGTTTGTAAAGAAATACTTACCGTTAGGTCGAAGTAAATCAGAGCAGTGCAACGTAAAGGCGAGTTAAACCAAATACGATTCCGATCAAAGAGGATCACTATCCGAAATTATAACCGTTGTATACTTTTCACTATAATATGTAACTCTGACTGGCAATGGCTCAACCGTTAAAACTTATTTGTAATGTGGGTTAATTGACTTTTGTCTGTGTCTACGACAACGTTCGAAGATACGCTTTCGTTTTTTACTTCATCGCCTTGCGCGCAACGTAATCGATGTTTCAAGATATTTTTGTTTGAGGCATTCTTCCAAAGATTGACTGATTCTTTTCAAACCTTGGTCTATGAAGCGTTCTTTTATCAACAGAGATTCTTTTAAGAAGTAATACCTTAAAATTTTAAGTAAAATGTCTACAAATTAAAAATACTTTTAATACAAACCACAAAGCAAGCTTATGACATACTTTGTACATTTTTATAATTAGTTCAAAAACAAGGCACCAAACATAAAGCAGCAATTTTTTACAAATTAAATAATATACTGATGAAACATATGTTCATAGTACGAATACACAATCTAGAGATTGGTTTGATGACTCCAATTAGGATTAAAACACTTAATGTCAAAAAGACATCGTTTAAATATTGTTCGCGCATTAGGTAAAATTAGGTTTATTACTAATGGATAACTGAGATGTTTAAATCAACTTTTATTATTATCTTTTTGTAATTGCGTTTTTATTGCTATCGTCTCTTACAAAAAGTAAATCTGGTGATTTTCACGATAATAATAATAATAATAATAATAATAATAATAATAATAATTTTATTCCGTAAGACTTTGTACAAGTATGGGAAACGTCAAAGGGCAAATAACAAATACAACAATACTTATATACACAGTAAGATAAAAGAAAAATACTGACAATAGAAACTATTTGGTTATACATAGTTATAATTAAAATACTCTTCAATATTATACAGAGTCGTCTCCAACAGCAGGCTTCTGACCTTTTTTTTAAACAATGTTGTACTAGTTATAGACTTTATATTACTTGGAAGGTGGTTGTACAATTTCACTGGTAACACATACGAACTGAGATGTACTATCGCTAATCTATGTTGCGGCAGTACTAAATTATTATATCTTAAATTGTGGCTACTGGTAGGTTTAGTGTACTTCTCACGATTCACATGAATGTACATCACAATATTTAATATAAAGATTGACACGACCGTGAGAACATTTAGATTCTTGAACAGATGTCTACAAGAATAGTTAAAGTTTTTAAAACAAATAGCTCGTATAATTCTTTTTTGTGCTCTTAGTACGTCACCTGTGCATTTAGTAGCACCCCACACAACTATACCGTAATTAAGTAACGATTCGATGTATGCGAAGTAATAACATAACAATGTCCGATGGCTTACAACACCTCTTAGTCTCCAGATAACAAAGCAACTAGATGCTAACTTTTTCACAATGTGACTTGCATGACTATTCCAGCTTAAATTACTGTCTATATATATCCCAAGAAAATTGACTGTTTGCGATTGATAAATACTACGTTCTTTTGCTCTTACTAGTACACTGTATGGCTGTTCATTGCACGAGAACAGTATCGCAGTAGTTTTAGATGTGTTAAGATGTAGTTTCTTTATCTCGCAGAACTCTGCCATGTTACTCAAGCATTTACTGGCTGTCGCACTGAGGGAGGGTATGTTTTCTTTCGAGATCACAGCAGATGTATCATCCGCATAAAGTGTGATGTGACAATTATTAAGTTTGTCAATTATGTCGTTCACAAATATGACAAATAATAATGGACCCAGCGTGCTTCCCTGAGGTACACCCAGTGTAACGTTTTCCTCTTTAGAATAATGTTCCTCACCTGCCGATTGCTTCAGAACAACCCTTTGCTTCCTGTTGTTAAGATATGAAGAGATCCAATCATGTGCAATTCCTCTTACGCCGTATTTCCGTACCGTAGACAATAACAAATCATGTTGAATAGTATCAAATGCACGACTTAGGTCAAAAAAGATTCCTAATACTTTCATTTTTTTATCAAGTTTTTCTAAAATTTGATTAACAAACGAAATCATTGCATGCTGAGTGGATAATCCACGACGGAAACCAAACTGACAGGCATTCAAGATATTGTTTTTATCGAGATGAGCGAGAATTCTGGCATAGAAAACTTTCTCGTATATTTTTGAGAAAACTGATAACAAGGACACTGCTCTATAATTTTCAATCTTACAGTTATCTTGCTTCTTATGTATAGGAACCACGATAACTGTCTTCAATTTGGTAGGAAAGATCCCCTCACGAAGAGAATCGTTAATTAGTTCTGTCAGAACAGGAGCAATTAAATTCATCGCATGTTTAATTAAGGAACAGGGAATACCATCGTCACCTGCCGAATTTTTAGTCGCACACAATTTCATGATGTTGTACACCTCAGGAATGCTTGCAGGTCCCAAGAGCATTTTATTGTACTGAAATGTGTCGGATTCAATGTAACTTTTATCCTGACCACTGTTATCTGCTGATTGCTTGGTACTTGACCAGGATCCAATAAAATACTTGTTAAAGGCATTTGCTACATTTGATATGGAGTAGCTATTACCATCGGCGTCGTAAAATCTCATCGGATATTTAGGTTTGCTCTTCATATTAACCTCATCTTTAATAATGTCCCAAACTACTTTTGACTTATTAATAGAAGTCTTGTACCTGTTGTCAGTGAAGTTCTTTTTAACTTGTTTAATGTGTTCTCGATGCTTTTTTGCCAGTACATTGTACGTGTTATATAAATCCACATCATTATGTAATTTACAGTGTTGATATAATTCCCTTAAATCTTGTCCTCTCTCAATTATTTCACTAGTTACCCAGTTTTTAGCCCTGTTATTATTAGATCTCTTGCTCCAATTAGTTCGATAGCAAACCACTGGAAACGCTTTATCAACTAAGTCAGTAAACTTATTTATGAAATTCGTAAACTTTTCATCACTGTTATTACTAGCATAAATATTAGACCAGGTTTCGCTGCACAGAAGCGACTTAAAAGTAGCCACACAGATAGGGTCTGTAAAGTTACGTTTCGTTACTAAGTTGACCTTGCGCTTTGATAACCTATTACGATTAGAAAAACACTCTAAACAAACAATTTGCATATGATGGTCTGAACCAGGAAACGGAAGAGATGTGGCGTTCAAAACACTCAAGTTAGTAAAAACGTTATCAATCGTAGATGCACTATTACCTTGCGCTCTCGTAAAACCATAAATGCACCGTTGCAGACCAAACGAAGCCAAGATATTTATTGTTTCGCGGGCATAAATGTCCGTATTCGTTCTACCAAAATTATAATTAAAGTCACCACACAAAAGTAATTTTCGTTTACAGTTTCTCAACAGTTTCTCCATTAAATGTGATAAATTGTAAATATAAACACTATTATCACCCAACGGTGATCTATAAAAACAAACAATATTTATAGGCATATTATTTATCGTAACCTCGGCTAATGCAAATTCAAAGTCCAATTCTTTACAGTCCATATCTATACGAATGTTGCAGTGTTGAATATCAGATCGCACAAATATTGCAACACCACCTCCTTTTTTACCAGTACGACAGTAGCTCGAAACTAATTTGTATGAATTTAAATTAATACTGGAAATTTCGCTCTCGGAACAGTGAGTTTCGGTAACACAAATAATATCCGGAAAGTTCAAAGTGTGTAAGAAAACATAAAGGTCCAGCACTTTATTACGTATACTTCGAATATTGATGTGACACACACTACATACGTTATCTTGTGTAACCAATGAGTTTAACAAATTAATCGGTAATGATTGTTTATCAGTAACCGAAAAATTTATATCGATGCCGGGTACCATCATTTCGGTTGTTGACTTCTTTGTCTCGCGTGAAAAAACTTGTTAATGCGAGCTCCTGTAGGCCATAGAGTAGGAACAATAATCTTATCAGCGTATGTATCATTGATACAAATTTTAAAAGAGGAATATATATCTGGTGCTCTGTAACTTAACTTCTCGCAGGATACGACCGGCATACTTTGAGTCAGGTGGTCAAGTACCTCCTTCTCCGTAGTGTCTGGAGCTAGCCTGTAGAGATGAAAAGAAGCACACTTAGGTGCAGACCTTAAACCCACTTGATCCTGGGTACCTATAATAGGCGGATTTTTCTTATGTGCACGTTTACTGTAGGATACAGTTTTCCATTCATTACTCTTATTTTGATTTTTGTCCAATGTCAAGGAAATTATTTTTTGATAAGCAGACTGGGTTTCTGAAAATTGTACCGCTTTTTTTACATCTGTATTAGGTACCTCACACGGATTTATATCATTTAATATTACATTTAAATTCTTATCACATGTTAAAACAACCTGCTGTGGTGCGATAGCGGGCGACGTTTGTGCGGTCTTGTTTTTGGAAGTATTTGAATTTACATTTATAGGATTAGTAATCTGCTTATGCATCGACTTACTTTTCTTAGATGTCGCTAGTTTGTCCAATTGCAATTTTATACCATTTATGTTAATAACTTCCAATAATTTAATTTTATCTTGTAATAGGATAATTATATCTCTCAATTCATTTATTACACAGTCTTTAGAACTAATGATTTCTCTCAAGTAACCTACCTCATTAACTGAAGCCACTTCATTATTGTCAATAACCTCACTCACAATGTCATTATTTTCACAACACTTAATTTGTTGATCGTCTATAAATTCTACATTTTTTATTAGTTTCAGACAACTTAAATGATTCACTGAGTTACAATTAACACATTTTATCCCATTGGAAGGTGTTTTCTTACACCTAATACATGGTTTAGTAGCCAAAACGGGTAGCGAGTCACTTGCGTCCGCCATTACGTCCGCGTTAACCTAATGATAATAGGTATTTACACTAATTTTAAGAAGTAGGTTCAACAACAATTGCTACCAAATTTGCAACCACGATGGGTTGTAATCATGGTCATAGCGTTTTAAGATTCCCACTGTATCACTCTGATCTTAATTTTATTGAGAACGTATGAGACACAGTAAAAAATGGGATTGCTTATATAAATGTGACATTTAAAGTAAATAATGTAGAAACGTTACTATATGAAAAATTTACAAATACTGATGTATGGGTTGCTATTTGTAAACACTGCAAAGAAATTGAAAATTTATATCAAACAACAGAAAATGTATTAGATGTAGCAGTCGATAGTTTGCAATTCTCTGTTAACACCGGCTCATCTGAGAATGATAGCAATGTATTCTACATCAAAAGTGATGATAAGGATGAGTGATGTTTAAATGAATTTATTTTTATTGTGTATTTTGAAGAGACATATTCAAATCAGTTTAAAGAATTATGTAACTTGTTTATTACATACAAATTACGTTTACTGAAATGAGTAAAAGATTTGTAGGTTTACTGTTTTTATTCAATATGTACTCGTAAATCCCATAAAAAAAATAAACAATCATGTTAACTTTATACTATTTATAAACGTACACTATGAATTCATTTGTTAAATTTATGAAATTAAACTCCGCCAACGACTATATCAAATTTACTACACAGATTTAAAATGACGTCATGTCTTTCTTAGAGTAATATTCTAGTAGAATATTACTAAAATAACCGTTCATTTGCCAAGGTACATAACATCACAAAGAACAGTTAAACGTATTTGAAAACAAAAACTACTTTTCTATTCAGCTACTACAGTTGTAGCTGATGTCGTTATTTTACGGCTCTTCAAACAACTATTAGAATAAAAAATTTTGTGCTTTGGGACCATCCCAATTGATCATTAATGTTTGGTACGATACAACATTTAAGCCAGTAAGAATAACGTTGATATTGGTTTACAGATGGAACATTTAAAGTTGTACAGAAACTTTTTCTACAAATGCTCAGTATTCGTTACTTAGTTGTTATTTGAAAGAACGGTTAGTTACTTTACAACAAAATGGAGGTCATAATAAACAATTGTTAAGTTTACAAAATATAGATCGAATAAAAGTATGAGTGTTACAGCATTTAGAAGTGAGTTTTGTAGTGCAATATATATTAAACTTATCTACTATTATTAAAAACAAATTTTAATTTTTGTAACGTAATTTAACTAATTTTACAAAAAACCTGAACATATAATCGGAATTCTTTAAAATGTAAAATATGTATTTTCTATTTTGGTACTTTAACAAAAACTTTAAAGAACTCGTTTGAGTTGTCTAAAGTAACACTTTATAGCAGCCGAATTGTGGTTTTGTTAGATTGTTGCCAACTTATTATTAAAAAAAATAATGTTCCCTAATTAATAAAATAAAAGTAAATATGTGATTTAAATTTATTTTTACATATAATTTCCAAAATAGGAAAAATAGTATAAAGTATACGTTTTATAAGAGATTTTGGCGCACTCGATCATTAGAAAACTCGTTTTCTAAACTTGGTCTCGTGTGCTAAAATAAACCCTTATGAAACTAGTCCGTTAATATACTATTTTATTCAGCAACAACATACAAGATCTTTAGAGAACTATGCATACATAAATAATAAAACTAGTTAATAATTAGGAAATATCAAAATCAAATTTTGTATAAATTGCGTCAAAGATATATAATAGTATGTTCTGTAACTACATTTAAATATAAATTTGATACGAGTGGAAAGTAAGTGGAGCGTAAGCGAGCGTGAGGAATTACGACAATCAACTTTTTGTTTCAACAGAGTAAGAGATAATACTTCTCCACGACTACAAAATACGAGCTGAATGTAATAAGAAAAAATTTACCAAATTTGAGTTATTTATATTGACACTTAACAAAAGCATTATTTTTATTAGAGTGTATTATCACTTATATTATTATACCGTTTGTACAATTATTGAAATCAAAAATTATTTATTCAATTTGTTTTAAATTTTTTTTAAATTATATGTTAATTATAAATCACATACGTCAAAATTAATACGTCAAATTTATATTTTACAGGTTTGATATCTATAGGTATCTAACTTTATTTGGCCAGTGTTAGAATATACATTCTATCACTTGTTATAGAATGAAAATGCATGTAATGTACATAAAAAGCAAGTGTTTTAGAATAAATATTCTAACACAAAAAGTAAGAATGTGTACGTTACGATGAAATTATTTAACTTCCTAATTGGTATATTTGAGAAAGGTGTTTGAATCCTTCAAATGTAGGAGATGGCGAAAGAAAACACAACTTACGGTGTTTTTTGTAGGCGAAGTTTCGTGAACCTGTGTGTCCACTTCATCAAGCCTCATTTATTAAACATAGAGGCCTGATGAAGCGGATACACAGGTTCACAAAACGTCGCCTACAAAAAACACCGTAAGTTGTGTTTTCTTTTGCCATCTCCTACATTTGAAGGATTCAAACACCTTTCTCAATGTTTACGTTCTGTTATTAGAAATGATTTTAGAAGAGTTACATTTGGTAATGGTAGTGGAGAAAACAAATTTATAACCAATACAAAACTAAACAAAAATTAGAAAAACAATTGGAACCATTAGAAGTTTATGTACAATAAATGCTTCGTATAAAGTAAATAAACTGATTTTTTTATAAAAAATATTAAGCAATATTAATAAATACTAGTACTACCATTAAAACAAGAACAGAAAAGGAGGAGGGTTAACTACAAATAACTAAACAATTTATGCGACGAAAGTATAGATGTAGTAAAGAATTTATAGTTAAAACAAAATGTTTGCTGTAGACAATCATAAATGAACGTAATGCATCGGCTGAAACACGCTCCCAAACTGAAAAAACCCTGAAATTTTATTTGAGTATATAAAACTAAAAACAATAAGATCTGTGAAACATGACATGTAAGGAGAGACGTAAAATTAAAAGTTATGTTATCTACAATTTGTGAAAAAGTTTTTGGTGCAGTTTTCAACCTCTTATTAACTGCCGATTAAGAGATTTTGCTGGCAAACATTGGACGCGAAACTCATCCACATGAAAATTGCTTTGATTGTACGAATTACTATTTTGATAAATCATGAAATAATTTTAATTAAATTCTTATTAGAAATAGATAAATCCGAACTATTTCATGCGGCTGAACCTCAACCTGGAACATCTCGTATTCCTGTTTTTTTTAACTCTCATCTCCTACAGAACCAGTAGCAACCCCTCCTGAGTTGTTTAAGAAAAAAGTAGTACATGATCTGTGCTAAAGTGTGGTTAGTTGTGTTGCTTGTAGATGTTCTAAAACTAAACAAACTATAAGCCAACTACATTACATCGATAAGTGTGAAACTTTATATACAAAATAGGTTTGTTCGAAATTTATTTATTATAAGAATATCAAGTTGCTTAACTTTACAAACATTGACAACCGGATACAAGTCCGCCATTTTAGATTACCATCGCCGTCAACAGCATTTCACTGAAACTCTCCTTCTTTTCTATTCTTATTTCAATTTGAACTACAAATAGCTTGTTTGGTTACAATTTATATTTAACTAAAACAATAGATAAATCAAATATAATAAAATAGTTTCAAGTATATTGACTAATCGTATTTTTTTTAAACGAGTAATAAAACGCATTTTGTTGCAAAACCATAAAAAATGTTTTAAAGCAAAAGAATTTAAAAAGCAATTACATACAAATCCTTAGTGGATAATTATGAAAATATTTTAAATTAACACTTAATACCATTTTAATAGCCGGTTGCACAAAAGTCTGGTTAATTGACGATTTACTAATTGTCGATTAAAGATGATGGTTGATTAACATTCAATTGCGTTGCACAAAGCAATTTAATCTATGGTTAACGGTCTATTAGTTACTCGATCATTAACTGCTAGTCAACTTGACAACCGCGCGTTTTAATGTTAGTTTATGAAACAAAAATGACTACCCAAAAGGAGGTTATTTACAAATATTTACTTAAATCAAGAATGAAACGTTAATAAATATTGTAGTAAAGTGAGTATTAAAATGGTATTACTATATTATTTACGTTTTCTTATAAATAGTTATATTATCATTATGGAAAATATTGCTTTTGTATAGATAGCTAAGTTTTATTTTATGTTTACCGATAAAAAAATTCTAATTCTATAAAATTTTTTGCTTAATTCCTTTGATCTTTTACTTTAGATAACAATATAATAGAGTAACTCGCTAAAGGATTAATAGTTGAAAAAAAAAATGTTCGGTGTCAACAAACATCACCAACGAATGTAATGCATCGACTAAAACAGCAAAATACCTGAAACTTTACTTGTATATATGAAACTGAAAATAAAAGAGATCTGTGAAACAGGACATGTAAGCAAGGACTTAAAAATTGTACTATGTATAATGAAAAAAATTGTTTCTCGTAGAGTTTTCAACCTCTTAATAACTGCCGATCAGGAGGTTTTGGTGGTGAACATTGCATACCAAAGTGAGCCACCTAGAAATTGCTTTGAATTGGTTTACAGCTTGCTATTTTGGTAGATTGGGAGATAATTACAATGAAATCTAATTTTAATTTGTATCCTTAGTAAAATGGGCACATAAGAATCATTTCATGTGGCTGAACCTCAACCTGGACAACTCGTATTCTTGTCTTTTGCACATTCCTATTTACTGCAGAACCTGTGGCAACTCCTCACGAGTTATTTATAAGAAAAATTTTAAAAGCAAAAAATTATAAACTGTCAATTACTGAAAGAAGTAATATTATTTAATCAAGTTTAAGAAAATATAAAGCACAGTATTAGTTTTATAAATAAAAAATTACAATAAATTGTTGTTTTTATACATTTTGCATATTAAGAACTGTTGCAATTAATGTTGTGCTAATTAAGAGTCGGCAACCATATTGCAAGTAAGGAAATCCTCTTCGCAAAACTTCAAAGAACCTTTCTATGGTATTAGTTATCATAATATATGCTCTGCTTTATGCTACTTCACTGGCATTTGCTGAATGTGAGTAGATGAGGATGACATGGATATTCACTATCACCTAATAGGTAACCCTTGCCATATCTGCTGATATGAAATTCAACCGGAAGAAGAGATTTATTGAAAATAATAGTGTTGTGTACTGATCCTGGCTAATAAACAATAAAATGCATGAATTTTAAGTTGGCATCGCAAATCGCTTGAACATTAATGCTAAAATAACCTTTTCTGTTGTGATACGATTTAGCATTTAGACTATCGGATGATTGTATATGCACATGTGTTAAATCGACAGCTCCCACACCACGTAGAAAACCAGAAATGCGAAAGAACCATTGTTTTGTTTCCATTAACTGTTTGGTAGTTCTAGGCATCTTTATATATTGATGGGAGAGCCTGACCATTTCATTTGTGATATGCTGAATAAAGTATTAATATTCGTACTCTTGCATCAAAGGATTAGTTTCGATAGCTTGTTGGTTCGATTCTATCTTTAATTGCATGTACCAAGTTTATTATGGTGGCCTTATTTAAACGAAACCTCTTCTTGAAATCAGTGTCGTTTAACAATTCAAAAGGATTTTTTTTTATCTCGTATAAACCTTATGCTGCGAAGCTGTCTTCAAAGCTACTCGAAGTAGAAGATGAAAAGTGGAACAACATAATTATTTTTGTTTAATAATTATTTTTTTTTATAATTTTGTATTAAACGAAACTTAAATTAAACGTAGCTTTAATTTATTAGTTAGTTTTGACTGTAAATCATGAACTTTTTATTATTGAAAAACTTTAATTATAAGTTAATCAGCCAAATATCGCCAATTAGATAATCTTTTGTTAACAAGAGCTTAAACGGAGATTATAGTTTTGTGCAACGCAAAATATAGTTAATTAACCGTTAATCTCTGATTAACGTCGCACAGTGTGGTATTTGGTCCCAAAACCTGGCCAAACATATTTTTTGCATCTAGCAGCTACTGATGTACACTTCTATTCATTAAGAAAGCATACTCATTTTCTTTATTACATTACATGCCCTCTTCTTTGATAAGTCATTGAACTCTGATGAAGTGGCATCACATATGTAGCACCTCATTGTGGATTTGGTATGCGTTGCGGCATTACATACCTTCCCGTCGACCATGGTAAATAACATTTTATGTTTTATGGACAGGTCTTTAATTTTGGCACTGGAAAGAGCTAATTTGTCTCCTTAACAAATCTTAGTTTTATAGGTCGACAGTAACGAGGTGATGAAGGTGTTGGATTTTGCCACAATATTTTTTTGTCGGTCCCATAAACTAATTGAAGTGGAACTACAGAGCTTTGAAAAACATTAGCATCAGTATCAACTTCATTTTCAAACTTCATTTTATACTGATTCTGTTGTGACCCATCACAACCCCACTTACTTATTAAAATTAAAGTCTGCTTTTCTTCTTCATTCAAAGATTTTATAGCTTTTTCAAGCTGCAAAATCAGTTGCGTTGCCGGGTGATCCATCAATTTTTGTACTTGTACTTCGGCACATGTCTGGGTTACTTGATAAATTTCCGGATAACATTCTTTTTTTGCTTTTTGGAGGATGGAATAGCAAAGAAAAAAACTTTTATTAGTTTCTCGTATTATCTCGTATTGGGCTTTAGTAAGACCTGCTTCTGTAAACATAGACAGAGCAGACAATGGTGATGATTGGAGAGGTTGCTCTTGGTATCTACTATTTTTTTTCATAGCTGTCACATATTTTTTTGCTTGTCGGGGACTTTTCGTAAGATCTTTTACGACTTTTGAAGCATCAATTTTACCTAACTTTCGTAACTTTATTTGTGTGTCAACTCATCAACATCGTCTTGTAAAAATAACAAGTAATATATATGTATATAGTCTTTGCAATACACACAAAAAGCACAAAAAATGTAGAATAATAAATAGACAAGAAAAAGTTAGCATCTATTGTATTTAACGTGCCTGCACTAGGTAACCAAATAACGCCGTTTAGTCATTCCGCATTGTTTTTCTCAAATCTTGTTTTTGTTTTGCGAGCAGCTAACCATTTTTTTTTAAATTGGTGTTTAATAACAGAGAACTTTTGCTTTACGTTAAGGATGCCTGTGCCTTCTTCAGAATAATGACTTAAACATTCTTGTTTCATAAATTGAAGCTTTTCGTCAAATGTAGACTCATTTGAACGTTGCATAATAGTATACAACTAATTTCGAGTCATAGACTTTAATCCAGATGGTCCTGTTAACAAATAAACCAAAAACTAAATACTAGTAATTTTCATTAAAAAGTATGGAACTAACAAAACAATCGATTAAAAATAAGAGGGCGGATTCGGGCGGCTGATTTTTTTATAACTGTGATATATACGAAATACTTAATGTTTTACAATAATTTTTATCCCTTAGAAATGTTTAGAAATATATCAAAACCTTTATTAAATATTTGAATATGTTATTTGTGAAACAGTTAATTACACTTTAGTTGACGACCATATTAAAAAAAACCGCTGAATTTTTATTAGCAAAACGTAGTGTTAACTGAAGTACATACCTGAATTAGCGTAATACATCACAAAACCAATGACAAAATTATTTATGCACAAAATTACAAGAGTTTTTTATTACAATAGAATTTAAGCACAGCTAAATGTGACACGATCACTTTAGGCAAACGATGATTTCCGACTGATAGCAAAGTGCGCTGTGTCGCGCTAGCGTCTTACGTGTTTCGCCGTTTGATGCAGAAACTATCTAGCTTTTTGAATGACAATAATAAAACAAAGAAAACCGAATTTAGGAAAAACGTTTTTGGCCACGTTTTGGGTCCATATACCATACTGTGCGTCGGCTTTAATTAAATATTTAATTGACCGTTAATGGCCCGTTAAACTTCAATGAAAAGATAATCATACTTTAATCAAAGATTAAACTCCAATTATTGGTCAATTATCTTTTGTGCAACTCGCTATTAAACTTTAAAAAAAAACTTAATGTTAGTATTGTGACAATATCATCAGTTTCTTTTTTTTTATTACGAAAATTGATGTATACAGACAAATAGATAGATGAAGTTTAATAGAACTACTCAGCAAATACTCAATAGTGACAACAAATAAATGAAATTATTAAGTTTTCTTAAAAAATAATTACACACTTCTACATATACAAATTCTAAACTAATAACTTCAGTTGCATGAATTGGTATTAGTGTACGAATGTGTATATTCATTATTAGTATACAATTTCAAAAATGTTTACGTAGCAAGATAAAGTTCAAATTAGGTCATCTTTTGCTCCTTTTGATAAAATTTCTACCGAGACTTGTTGAATATCAATCGAAATTTTAGCGTTCCTTTCATAACGAATAAAAACAAATTTGCTGACAGTAATGTAAAAACGTTACAGTAAAATCTAATAAAAGATTTAATTAGGTTTGTCCTGTTTATATTTAGTTAACAAGGTTTTAAGAAAATAATATGAAATTGTCGTTTGTTTGTTTTTGAGAAATTTACTTAGATAATTAAATTTTTTATGCATTGTAGTTGTTCCTAAAGTTGTTTCAAAAATTTAATTATGTTTATTTTAATATTATACTTTATATTATATTAGCGTATTGATCTAACATTATTAAAAGATAACTAATAATAACTTAAACATTATTCTTAGTTTAGTTTCACTAATTATGGCTTTGTTTGTTAAATAATATACTTATTTTCTGTATATTACAAAATGTATATTACAGAAATTCTGCTGCAGTGAAAAGATTTCCTTCTATAGACACATTTGTTTACAACAGCAATGTTGCAACGCAAATAAGAAACTACATAAGAGGCTATTTGCAACATTATACTGATTAAACTAAGAGCATCTACTAAAATATAACTAAAAAAACATTTTGAATTGTTGAATTTAAAATATTTACAAACTATAGATTGTTATAAATTTTATATTTATGTTTTAAGATGTGCTGATCGTTTTAGTTGGCGACTACAGCTAAACGAAATTTTCATCCAGTTAACAGTTACGCAAGTGTTATAGCTGAAACCTAAACTATGAGCATTTTCCTTATTGCGCGACTAACGACGTTACACTTATTTTATTTTTTTTTCCCTATTAAATTTAAGTGTTCAATTATTAATTTTTGTTTAATAAATATAGGTACATAATATTATTAACATTTTTATATACAAAAACAAGAAAATGTAGTAGTTACATGTGTAATGAGCATGTCGAATTTATTTGCGTGCCTTCTTTGTCATTATAAGTAGGTATTATATATTATATATATGTATATGTATACATTTTATTCATTTTCACCATTCTTCATTAATTAAAATATAAAAGTGAGCAAAATGCTAACCCTGCGACTACCCGCGACATTATACAGGTTGTATCTGATTAACGGATTGTTATTTTAGCAGGTGAAATTAGAGCATATGTAGATACAAGCACAAAATTTGAAAACAAGAGTTTCATTAAAACATTAAAAAAATATATATTTTTAGCAAAATAAATTTTAAATTACGGATTTGTAGACACCAAAAATAAAAATAAAGACAAAATAATGTTATCGGATAACGCGTAGTTAAATTACTGTGGTTAAAAAAACTGCTATTCTGTACATTCTTTTCAAGTATATTCGATAATACTTCCTCTATTGAATAAAACACAAACTTCTAAACGTCGCCCTAAAATGTTCGTTACTTGCGTAAATAATTACACAAATAATTGCACATTCAGTCTAATTGCATATGCTGCCGCAAAAAAATGGATTTGACAGATCTTGTCTATTATTTACGAAGGTTGTGTATACTTTACTGTTTACATAACTCCAGAATAAAGTCTAAAGGGTTAATATCTGGCCTACGTGCTGACCAGCGTCTAGTGCCATTTTTTTTCTAATTTAACGACTCTTATAAATAATATTGCAAAGGAGCGACTTCACATATGAAGGAGCTCTGTCGTGCATAAACCACATTGTTTTGTAAAATTGAAGGGGCAAGTAATCAAATGCTTCTGCAAAAATTTCTTGTAAAAGTACAAGTCAACTGTAAGTCTTTCTGGTACAATAAATGAGTCAACTATTTCTTAAAATACTCGTCGAAGCATTAATAGAAAACCGCCACTAAAAATTAATTTGTTGAATTTCATGAAGGTTTTCTTTATGCCAAATATGGGTGTTGTAAAAATTAAGCACTCCATTTCGTGTAAAACAACACACATCTGCAAACATTTTGGCGTTAAAATTAGGGTTTAAAGCTTTGTGTTGCTGCAACCACTCACAAAATTCAAGTCGCGGTTCAAAATCAACGTCGGTTATCTGTTGGACTCGTTGAACATAGTAAGGGTACAAAGAATCATTCCTTAAAGCACGATGTAGCGTATTATGGGAAACGTTAGCTGCGCGTCTTATTTGTCTAGTGCTACTTTGTGTCCGATTTTCTATAATTTACGATATCTGCACATACATTAAAGAAAAACAAATATTGAAGCTTTGAATTTATTAAAGAGATTTATTCATTTTATTAGGATATCGCTGAACCCGCAATCTACGAGTGGTGTGCAGGTTATAACTACACTCACTGTACATTAAAATAGTATCTGTGCATTCTACAGTACATAACAAAAAAAATTTATTTAAATATTATAAAGTACGAGTACGTTTACACAAACCACTTAGCATTAACTAAAAAAATTCGTTAAAAAGTCAAGACAGAAATAAATTAAATTGTCGAACTCAGTTCTAAGAAAACTAAATTTTGCATTTATTTATCTAAAGTCTTGTTTTAGTTACAACCAAAGATAAACGTGGTCGTGTACACAAAGTACATTTTGTTAAACTACGTCAGTAATAATTCTGAGAAATAAACATTACTATCTGCATTAATTATTTTATTAATAATTGATTTTCTAGATTATGAAAAATTTCCACTTGTTTAGATAGTCAAGACCGACCTGAAAACTTTAATTGTAAATATCTCAAAACTGGTCCACTTTAAACCAAATCCTTAAAAGAAAAATTTGTATTTAACGCCACAAGGAAACTACTGTTTGAGTTTGTAGTCGTATTTCACATACAAGGTGTATGCGACTGATGCCGAGTTAGTTACCGCTCATAGAAGGTACTTCACGGTGAGTGGCCATTAGACGTTTTTGAATAACTACAAAAATTTTTAACTACAAAATTTGAAGTTAAGAATTATATTGTCACTTTTGATTATACTAAAACTAGTCAATTTTCTTATTTATTTATTATATTTTGGATTATCTGTTATATTTTGATTCTCTTCTTTATTTTACGTAAATTGTATTTTAAAAATTTTTTAGTTACTTCAAGTTATTTATATATAGCAATCTAAAACATTTTTTTTCTACGACTAACAGGTAATACGACTAATTGTATGTTTATTAGTGGTTAAACAACTTTGTGCATTGTTTTTACTAATTTCCGTCCAAGTCAAAGCCATTTCCGTACAATGTGTAACAATATTCTTTTCGCCACAATTATAAAATTTGAATACAAAGTTATTTAGAGCCGTGTGAATGCTGTTGCATTAGTTTTGACAGTAGTATAAGAGTAAAAGTATTTTGATTTGTAAATTAAATATTTTAGGTTATGTTTGCAAACATTGGTATTTAGTAGTAATTTTATTATAATGTTATTGTAATTTTATTTGATAAAAACTAAGTTCAAGCTAATTAAAGAAATTCAGCAGCTAATTTGCAATTTTACTGCTAGTTTCAAGTTCTTAGAGAGTTTTTTTTATAGGAAAAAACTTCAACAATAATTTTAATTAACAGACTTTTGCTTGTGCAAAAAAATCTTTTTCCACTACTAGTTGTATACGCTTGCATTATTACGTATAATAGTAGGTCGTGAAGTTGTACTTTTTTAAGCGCAGGTAAATAATATTTTATTATTAACTAGTAGTTAATAATGAACATAATACTACAACAGTATCAAAGAAAAAAAGTTTACGAAACTGGGTACCAAGAGCAAGAGATTTTATTTAATGCTAATTTAAGTTTTCAAATCGCTCAATTAATAAATTAATTTGATTTTAAAAAGTAAGCTATTTGAAGTTCGCGCTTAATTAAATGTGAATATTATTGAAATAAATATGTTTTAGATATAATCAATGCTTAAAATAATATTGTTTTTAAACAATTTAAACAACTTTAGCAATACAAACTTACGTTATCTGTTTATTTTTGTGTTTTAAATCACAATTAAGAATTATGTCAAAATTAATTCTATTAAACTAATGACAACTGTCAGAATCACTGACTTGATTTTTAATTTTAAATTAATACCCTAAATTTTAAATTCAGTTTAGTAACAGGTAGAAAGGTTTTAATAATTCTAATAGTAGAAAAAATTGTATATATATCACGGTTGAGAAGTTCATTATAACTAACCTGCGCGATTTAAATCCCTCGACGCTTCGCGTCTCGCGATATAATCTATCGCTTAGGTTATAATGATGCACTTCTCAACCTTGATATATAATATACTATTTTAATGGAATGGTTTTTTTATTTTTTTTTTTTCAAATGGCTTAAAATTCTCTTTACAATAATACTAAACAATTTATTATCATGACCATTCTAATCCCAATAATATTTTCAAATATTCAAAAGCGTCAAACTTAAAACGGTAAATATAAAAAATAAATAAAAAACTGAAACAAACAAGCTATATAAATATATATATATATATATATATATATATATGTCCAGTGCATACTTTGGGACGTACGTTTTTTATTGTATACGTTCTTTATTTTACTTAATTGTAACCCTTAACAATTACAATTATTCGATATATGGCAATAGTTTTTGAGTTATAGGGGTATACGATTTTTAGAGACGTGTTGTATGCTTTGGGGACGGACCTCGTTCTATGCCTACAATATATTATTTTCACTATTTCTTTTAAATATGGAAATAGTAGTGTAATAGTAATTATAAACCAAAAAAATTATAGGAATTTCACGTATTGTTCTTGCGTGCTATAAATGTCTGTTACTTCAAAAGAAAACTCTGCGAGTTGCTAAATACCGACATTTGCCAACATATGCTAATACATTTAATTTACAAACCAAATATTTTTTTACTCTATACGTACCGTCAAAACTAACGCCTGTTACATGCTCAATGGTTTTGTTTTCAAA
Organism: Aquatica leii; assembly: GCA_035610365.1. Lineage (NCBI taxonomy): Eukaryota > Metazoa > Arthropoda > Insecta > Coleoptera > Lampyridae > Aquatica > Aquatica leii. The sequence continues at coordinate 110,905,750 of CM069432.1, forward strand.
TCTTATAACTGTGATGCAAAGAATAGTTGTATAAACCTCCTAAATTATGGTTTCATAATTTATTATTATGTACTACAAACTGTCGTATTACCAAATAGTCGTAGAAAAAATATTTAAAACATGCCTTGTATTATTTGTTTGTTCATTTTGTATAGACAAAAAAAAATAAAACTTTCATTGCACTTCCTTGTTGGAAAGCAACAGCATCATTTTTTTACCCGTATAAACAATTATCTATAGATACTAGAATACAGAGTTTTTAAACTGAAGTCGGTAATATTGCTAATTTGTTATTATTGAAGTTACGAAGTCAATTAAATAAGCAAACTGGTAGTACTTTTTTCACTTATTAGTTTTTTAAAAGCAAATCACGAAAATTATATTTTTGTGTCGTTTACGAATACGCATCATTACTAAAATTGAAGAACAGATGAACAAGGTGTACAGATAACAACCACATGCAAACTGGACTATTGGACAATCCTTTTCTTGCGGCCCAATGAAATTAGTTTGGTGGTAACACACTTGTGAAATTAGCGCTGCAGTAGCGCTACTCAAAGAATCGTCTGTAATTTTTTTTTAGCTATAGTTCATCTATTTGTTTGCAGATGGCTAAATATTTAGATGTATATTCTTACGATTAATGTAAAAATCTTACATATTTTATGTTTTATCTTGTGAGGATATCAAATTCGCTTTCACCATTTGTTGATACAAAGATCACATACAATTGCTGTAAAGTGAACACGCAATATTTTTTGGCGCTTCTTATTTTATGCTGACAAACACGCATTTTTCCTAAGGTACTTCAAGTTATAAAATTTTAATTAATCAAGTTACACAAACATCAAAAACCGATCAAAAAATGTATACTCATATAATAAATTAGTTATTTTTATTGTTTTATAAAAAATTCAACTGAAATGTGTTATCGGATGTCAACACTAATTATTCAACCAAACATTGTTATGACTAGTGAAGTGGTTTTCTTACCCCTCCTAAGTGAAGAACAAGTAAATATTGTGCAATAGAAATAGAGATTTTACCAGGTTTACTTTTATTGTTTGATTAAATTAAACTGAAATGTGTTGTGTGGCATTTCAACACTAATTAGTCAACCGAACATTATATGAACAGTGAGTGATCATCTAACCACGATTTCTCAGCGGCGTATGGGTCCGATGAACACTGTCCGGGAACTTTGCACACAAAGGGGGCCCGCAGGCCTATGAACGAAAAAACTACATTATAAGTAAAATCTTATTTATTTTACTAAAAGTGAAAGTATATATTGCACATACTCTATAACGTGAACTAACTAAAACCAAGTTTCTAATAACACATAAAACAAGAAAACGTATTGTGACAGAAAAAGTAAATATGAATTCAAATACATTGGAAACTCCCTTAGTCAAATCTACAAAAAACTGAAAAAAACTTGGATTAATTGAAACTTCGAATTATACAAAATTTGTCAGTTTTTGAAAAAATTTAATTCATCAAACGTTATAATAAAAAAACACGTATTTATCAAAAATAATTACTTCTTATGTATAGAAAAATATTCTCTTATTTCTTTCTGTGTTCTGTTCTGTTACACCACTTTTATTTTTGTATGAAGGTTTTTAGTTAATTTTAAAGCTGTGTAGATATGACTAGGCACATTTTCTCTTGATACAATAAAAGTTCTTATTTTTTCAATATTACTGTCATTTTCTAAATATTGAAATATCCACTATTTGCTTGTTCAGGAATTTGATTTTCTATAACGCTCTCCAAAATTTCTTCAATGTTCCATTGTACAAAATTCTTCAAATGACATATTGTTGATATCTGTTAAAATTGCATGTGAAGCCCAAAATAATGTTAACTGAGATAGTGGAAGCAAACCATCTTCATCCTAATTAAAAACGGCTTTTCTTTCTTGCAAATCATTTGTAACAATACTGTGTTTCAAAAACAATTGATAATGGTTTGCTGTTTTACATTGATATTCCATATTTTGCTTAGATCTCTCTTGCCGTTCAGTAAATTTATGCTAGTGGCGAGCATCTTTCTTCATATCAACTAAAATTATCTTTACAACTCTTATTTTATAATGTTGTATGAAATTGTTTATGATTCCCTAGTCTATCGATGACTGAGGTCATATTAAGGGAAAAGCGAGAAATCGTATTGTTTTTCAGTTTTCGTTGTACGTCGATATCACGCGCAGAACAGTTGTCTACAAACATTATAATTTTTCTTTTCCGATTTTCAAAAAGCTTGTCTAAGCGCAAAAATCACTTTTAGTAAATTTCACCTGTCATCCTTAGTTGTTACTTTTGTAGTTTATTTCATGTGATTTTATATTTTTTAAGCATGTGGGATTTTTAGCTTTTCTAATAATTAGCAATAAACTATTTACAGTAAACATGTCTTTACTGCTTTTGCACCAAAAGAGTTTTTAATTTAAATGCCAATAAGTTATTTGGAAAACAATAAACCTTTAAAGAAAATCCTTATCTTATCTGCAAGAAAAGTTCATCTTCAGCGTGCTTTTTAATTAATTTAAGTAAGATTTGAGAATCAAAGAACAACGGATCGTTCCATTTTTGTTCGAATTCCCGAAAAAATTGAGTTAGGGGGGCAAATTTGAAGAAGATATTGATAGAGAGTTAAAGAATTATTCGAGAAACAGAAGTTCAAAATAGGGAATGTTTTCTTTTAGTTTTAAAGTAAATCTGCACACGTTCGGGTGAAAATGGTGTACTCAGTTGTTGAAAGAGTTCAATTTATTTATGGCTCCCAAAACAAATCTGGTGCTAACCATAACTATGTAACTGTAAGCATATTCAAGAAAATAAAAACATTTTTAATAGTTTCGCATATTTGGAATCTTGATTTGGTCTTTATTGTGCCATATTATTCTATATTTGTAGTCACTTGTTTCAAAGACCAGAGATCGGTAACATCAATAACAATTAGGACAATAAATAAAAATTATTTTTTGGTAAGCACACCCTATTTTTTTCCTTATTTCCTTCATACAGGAAACAACAAATAATAACTATTTTTACAACTGCTTTATAAAATCTTTGTAAGCAGTGTGCTTAATTAAGCGCAACAACAAAACCTCTAAAAACGTAATAAAAGTAGTAAGGATTGAAATAGAATAACAACAGTTACGCTAGATTGTGCTATAATAACTATTCCTTGCAAAAAGACATGATCAGTTTTTTTATATTGTAGGCACTCGTTCAGCAAAAATCGCCACAACAAGAAAAAAAATTAAACACAAACTTTTTTCATTTTTGCCCTTATTGATCATTTTTCTGCAATCGGTAAAACTATAGTTACACTGTAGCTGTTTTATTGTTAAACTCAAAACTAAGAAAACCAGGCATTATCGTTTAGCTACTAAAAAATGTGTTTGTTCCGGCAAAAGTGCGGAGCAATATTTAATTCTGATTTGGGTTTTTCAAATATTATTGATATTATCGATGTAGTGCTTTGGAAACAAGTCAGCACAAATCTAGCAATATGGCACAATAAACAAACCCTCAAAATTCCAAAACGGCGGAACTATCAAAACTGAGAATTTTTTATTTTATTATTATCTATTATTATCTTGCGTTCTGTTGGAGATTTGCGATTAGCAGCATAATACAGCTCAAAAGCAACACAATGCAGCACAACTCATAAAGATACTAACTTCGGAAAGTTTAAACAGTATTCAATTATGTTTTTAGATAACTCGAAAACCAAAAGTGATATAATTGAAAATGTAATAATTATGCTGTAGTATAGGTAATAATTGAATTAATATTTATTTTTTTCTGTATGTAGGTACTTATTCATTCTTAAAAACAAGAGCCAATCATTTGAATATGATTCAAAAATCGTTATTTTATAAAAAAATATGCGTATTTAGTATTTTGAGTTTTTTTATGACGCTCTTCTGAACAAATATCGCAGATAATTCATTTATAACCTTTAAACCATAACTACGTAATCGCTTCTTACACAACACGGCGTATTCCTTTAAATTTTTGCCTGTAACTGCTATCAAAATTTCCCAACGATATGTGGACGCAGAAAAAATAAATAACAACGTTTTAATGTACCGAAACCAGTTACTAAACTTGCGTTAACTGAGGCAGCATAACAACACATCAGGTTTAATGAATGGTTTGAGCAAGGTACAAACTCAATTTTAGGTTTTATTTCTTTTATTCTTTACTGAATTGCTCAGCTTTGAACTTGCTTAAAATCATGTTTAAAATTCCGAAAACAGTTTTATTTTTGATTTCAGTTAAGTCTACAAAAGATTCCATTACTTCGCTTTCTAATTTTCAACCACTATGTATCTTAAAATTTGTTTTGGTTTTTGTGAGAAATATTCGAAAAGCCGTCAAATATAATCAAATATGTAATATTTGAGTTTTTTTACTTGTCTAATGATATGTTAAAAAACTCCAAAATTGCAATAACATAACTAATTTTACTACTCATTTTAGATGTTCACGAAGTACAGGATGGCATTTCAAGATCAAATCCACCAAATCAAAAAAAAAATTACTTTTATTAGCGTATGATTTTCTAGCACATCCATTTAAAGAAACAGGCTTAAATAAAATTAAATGTTTCGTGCTCATTTTAATTGTCTGAATAGTAAATACGACAAAAACATGGAAAGATATGTTTCAAATTTTTAGTTTTGATTATAAGATAAACATTTTGCCGCCCTCGAAAAGTTCCCAACGCTGCGCTACGCCACTGGTTAGAAAAAGAGTTATTGTTTGAAATGTACATAACGCTTTAATGATTCAAAATGCAGAAATCACGGTTGATAGTATTGTACAATTATGTTTAAATATGACCAAATTCTCGCTGTTGAAAAAGCGAAACGATGGAAATGTTCGTAAGCCTAGTCCCAGTTTGAAAAGAAGCAAAATAATAATTTTGCCTGTAGTGTACTTCATTTGTTTTTTATTATAACATTGTAGTTACTGCAACTATATCATAAAAACTAAAATCACAATGCACGAACAAACAAATTCTTATTGTATGCCTTATGTTTACATCTTAAACTCGGACCAGTCATCATGAAGTCGAATTTTAAGCCTTTAACCACAATTGTCGTATAATTTAGTGAACCGCTGCTATGTCAATAATCGAGTACTATTTTGGTAAATACCGTAGTTGAACTCCATCAGATGTAACAAAAACATGAGATCGATATGAAAACATAAAAAAAAATAAAAAGGAAATTATATTATTAAATTATTAATTATTATTAAAACTATAAACCAAGTAGATGTTTTTAGTACATTATGTTTGTTTACAGTAATAATAGAAAGTGAAAAAAAATGAAAAAACATAAATTTACCGCCAGTAATTGTAATTTCAGAATTACGCTGCTACAAAATTTTTCAAAATTATTTGTTAATTTTTGTAATAAACTTCGTTTGTTGTAAAAATAAAAGTTTAAAAGAAAAAATAAACAAATTTGCAGTCAAATTATTATCTTGCTAATGTAACTGAGAGTTTCTACGAATTTACGTGCCTTATCTGATATAAATAATACTCCCATACATTTCATATGTGTTTAAGTTGCAACAGCTTGCATAATTTTTCTTATCAAAATAGGTGTAGTACATTAAAGTTTAGCGAAATATTGAATTACTTCGTGCAGATTGACATCAGTTAAGCTAATCAAAAAAACCTGTATTTGTTTTATGAAATTTTTCACATTTGATCGTTTTAAACGAGGTTTACTACTTAATTCTCATCGTTTATGTACCTAAAAATAGTAATAAGTGATTCCAAACTTTGTACTAGCGTTATGTTCAATTGAAAACTTTTTCGCGATAAATTTGTTTCTTTGCTACTTTTTTATTTTTTATTTTAAGCACCTATTGTTAATAGAATCAACACTGTCAAGTATTAAAAACATGAATGTTTTAATTAAACTAATGTTTCAATCACTTTTTCGAGTTTAACTTTAACTATGTAACTAATTAAACCTCAATTAACCGTTAACTTATGAATTTAAGTTACTTTCAAACCCTGGCGGGGTCATTTTTGACCCCAATTTTGTTTACGGTTAACTAATACTAGCCTGATTTTCGAAGTATAATGTTTATTTTATATTTAATACAAGTCTAATAAACATGTTTTAAAGGTAAATAAATTAATTAGAACTTAGAAATATAAAATAAAATACGAATTTCCTAAATTTGAATATTTGTGTCAAAAGTACAAAACGATTTTTATTTTTATTAAAGCTTTACATTGATCTTGTTTTTCACTCTTGCTGGCATGGTCCTATCCATCTAAAATCTAAAGAGATGAGTTTTAAAACCATATTTGTTGAAATTTTCATGTTAAATATTAACTATAAAAATTTTACAAAATGTAATTTTATTTACTTTTCTTATTTTTGGCAGCTTTCACAAACGACTTCTTGCTTTTAGTGCTCCTTGCAGACCCCCCTATAACACATTGTACATGCAGTGAAGTGCTTCTGACCACGATTTCTGGGATACAGGTGACATCTTTGTCTCTTTAGTGGATGAGGTTCATCTTCCACGTTGCATATTCGCTTTATGGTAGATTTCAGCTATTTAAGTATATTAGTCATCAGCATTCGTCTTGTTAGTTTTTTGTCGATTACGCTTCTTCCTAAAGTAGTTAGGATTTGCCCCAGCAATGTTCATTATAGCATACCCAACTGCCATAGATTATCTTTGAGTGCGACGTGATATAGAAAATTGGGCACATTTCTGGTCTGATGCATCCACTCCTACTTTAGTGATGTTGTAAAACTTAATCACATTTGTAGTTTATCCTTACGGTCTTCTAGAATTGCTTTTTTATGATGCATCGAAGAGATTACTACAACTGCCCTATTGTATTTTGATACATAAGAGAGTCAAGGCTTATCATTGGTAAAAGCAAATTTAATTGAATGCATCTCTCTATGGTTAGAAGGTAAGTAGCTTTCTTGTATTTCTAATTTTTTTTATTTCAAAGTCCCCACATAGGTAAGACTTTGTTCTTTGAGCTCGTTTCAAGTCAATAGATGAAGAATAATATTCTGCTGTGATGTTCCTGTTCGAGATCACAATAGGCTGAGTAAGATTCAAAACTTCCAAAGTGGGCTTTAGTAGTTTTTTTAGATTAGGATATTGGGTTGCACAGTAAATCAAACCATTGACAAAGTAGCTAATCTTTGCGTCAGATAATATAAAAATCTTAAAGATTTGCAGACCTACTCTTCATATAGACTCTATATTTAAAATTGCTTCTGCAAGGAACCAGCATTTCATCAACCGTAGTGTAGTGGCCACATGAGTAGTTAGATTTTGAGTTTTCGACAAACAAATTGGAATTGCTTGAAATGGCTGCTAGTAGATCGTTTTGTTGTCATACAGTCAGAACGCAAATGTAAACGCCATGAGTCTAATGGGGTCTGTGGTTTGTTTATTTCCAGGATCGTCTTCATGAATAGTTTGATCGTCTTGTACATCTAACTCTGTGACATAATCAGGATCATCATCCGAATTGTCACCAAAGATTTCTGGGTCAGTATAATGGTCGCTTTTTTCTGTATAATCGGAACACACTATATATTTACGTCAAAAATTTTATGTAAAATGTCTAATATATTGTCAGGCCTAATATGATCTTCTCTTCTAGTCATGTTATATTGTTTTTTAAATCATAGACACGATTACACTCCAGTAAATGTTATAAAAAAAAGAAAATACTCAAAATCTAACAACACATCACAGTTAATAGTAATACTACTACCCTGGCGGGGTCAAACGAGACCCTAGGTGCACTGGATAGTAATCAACTCGATGAAACGCGCAGTCGACTCGTACACTAATGCTTCTTAGCTAGAACTAAGATTACACAACGCGGCAGTTCCGTACTATAAAGCGCTAGCGACAAAATAGTAACCTAAAACGTATTTTTTTAAGTTTAAGTAAAGAAACACTCCATAAATAATGAAAAAATGTATTGTCTTCAACAATACAAATCTTATCGTTTAAAACAGTTGAAGCTTACAAGATATGCTTGAAACGAGCACCGTTTTGTTCAAGGCAGTAGTAGATCCAGTTTTCAAATTCTTGTCTCACTTTTTTAAATGTTTCGGAATTTGCCTGCATTCATCAAGAATTCGTTGTCGTAAGTCCTCCAGTTTAGCCGGCTGTGTTTTGTATATCATTGATTTCAAAGGACCCCAGAGAAAAAAAGTCAGGTCTGGTGAACGTGATGGCCACTTAATTACAGCACGTCTGCCAATCTAATGGTTCGGCAATCGGTTGCTAAGCTAATTACCAACGTTTAGGACATAATGTGATGAAACTTGATCTTGTTGAAAGAAAAGCTTCATCTTGTTGAAATCATACTGATTCTCTATTTCTACGGTTATTAAAGAATCCACGATGTATTCTAACATATTCAAATAAATGTCACTAGTTAGTGTTTCATTTATGAATATGGGCCCAATGACAGCAACTTCAAGAATTCCTGAAAAAACATTCAGTTTTTGGAACGCTTGAAGTATGACCTTTTCTGACAAAATGGGGGTTCTTATCATTCTAGTAACGCGCATTGTGTTTATTAACAGAGCCATGTAAAGTAAAGCTGCATTCATTACTGAAGCAGATATGTTTTACAAAGTTTGGGCTTACATAGTCTCATAAAACTATTTATCCCTCTTAATCATCTTCACCAACTTATGAACTTTTGTAACTGTACGAACTGCTGAATATGAACACTCAGTAGCTTCAGCAGTCTGGAGCAAAGTCTAAATTGGTTATTACCTCAATTTGAGCCATTTCATTTGTCACTTTGTTACTATGTCTTCTCTTATATACTACCGATCCCGTGTCATTAAGTTTTAAGTACAAACTCTGTAATGCTTATCTAGATGCCTATGATTAAAATCTAGCACATTCGTTTTGGGGGTCATAAATAAAAATAATTTAAACTCTTTCAGCAACTCTTCCATGCCAACATTTCAAGAAATATCATATATCGAAAAAATAAGAACTTTTATTGTATCAAGAGAAAATGTGCCTAGTCATATTTACACAGCTTTAAAATTAACTTAAAAATTTCATACAAAAATAAAAGTGGTGTAACAGAACAGAACACAGAAAGAAAAATAAGAGAATATTTTTCTATACATAATAAATGATTATTTTTAAGAAATATGTGTTTTTTTTAATTATAATGTTTTTACAAGTAATGAATTTCAGTTTTTTGTAGATTTGACTAAGGAAGTTTCCACTGCATTTGTATTAGTATTTACTTTTTTTGCCACAATACGTTTTCTTGTTTTATGTGTTATTAGAAACTTGGTCTGTATTAGTTCACGTTATAGAGTATGTGCAATATATACTTTTACTTCTAGTAAAATAAATAAGATTTTAATTATATAATGTCGTTTTTTCAGTCATAGGCCTACGGGGCCCCTAGTTTCCGGGCAGTGCGCATCGGGTCCATACGTCGCTGTAAAATCGTGGTTAGATAATCACTCACTGTTCAAATAATGTTCGGTTGACTAATTAGTGTTGAAATTCCAAACAACACATTTCAGTTTAATTTAATCAACAATAAAAGTAAACTTGGTAAAATTCTTAATCCTCTATATCTATTGCACAATATTTACTTGTTCTTCACTTAGGAGGGGTAAGAGAACCAGTTTATACTATTTCTAAGGCTACGTTTCGTGCTACATGTGAGCACTTCATCAGGCCAACAAATAGGATCAGGATTTGTTAGATAGTGCCACTGTAATCTATTTGTTGTCCTGATGAAGTACTCACGTGTAGCACGAAGTAGCTTTAGAAATAGTATAAAGTGGTTTTCTTGTCCCTCCTAAGTGAAGAACAAGTAAATATTGTGCAATAAAAATAAATTGATTACATAATTATACATTTTTTTATCGTTTCTTAATGTTTGTGTAACTTTCGTAAATTTAATTTGAGATATCATTTACATTACCATTCTTGTTAAATTATGTAAGAATTATAATTTTATAACTTGAAGCACCTTCGGTAAAATGCGTGTTTGTCAACATAAAATAAGAAACGCCAAAAAAGAATACGTGCTCACTTTACAGCAATTGTACGTGATCTTTGTATCAACAAATACAACAAGATAAAAAATAAAATAGGTAAGACTTTCACATTAATCATAACAATATACATCTAAATATTTAGCCATCTGCAAACAAATAGATGAACCATAGTTACAAAATTTCTACAATTCATTTACTGACGATTCTTTGAGTGGCGCTACTACAACGCCAATCTCACAAGTGTTTTGCCACCAAACTAATTTCATTTGGCCGCCAGAGAGGTACCGTCTAATTTAATGCATGTGGTCGGTTGTCTTTATACCGTATTTATCTGTGGTATTATCAACTGAAAGTAAATTAATATTTCTAGTAGCAGGTGCTTCAATGTAATTTTACTGTTGAACTAATTTCTTTAATAACGGTGCAAAATCAAAGCAGAAAAGAAAAAAACGGTTTCCATGTCAAATGTCGAACAAAAAGTGTGACAGCGATTTTGTTTGCCTTCAGAGGTTGTGGGAAAAAAATTGGTAATTGGTTCGCACGCATGCATAAATGTGTATAAATCTTTAAAACGAGTACTATGAGAGACAATAAAACGATTTCATGCAAAAAAATGTTATTTATTATTGCTGTAGATTACAAATTATTTAGCGTATTTTTTTTCTGATTTTTTTACAAGCTTACTTAGAATATTTGGCACCCTCCAATATTTTTTCCCTCGGAGATTGGAGGAGATATATTTGTAGTAGTTTTTTATTTTTTTTAAACATCTAATATTTTCAGAAATCACTTACTTTTTTTGACACAAACGCTATTTATATATTGTTCAACTAGTTATGCTTCCTAAAACCATATCCACATTTATAAATTTTTAGCGTGATTGTTTTGACTTTAATACAATTTAAGTCATGTTCAGGTTGTTAACGACTGCATTAACAACCTGAAGTTGACTTAAATTATACTAAAGTCAATACAATTGTAGTTTCATTAAATTATATATTTGGAGAAAACAAGTTTTTCAATTCCGTTTTATTATATTTATTGTTTGTTAATTATAATAATAAATATTTTTAGATGACCAATATAGAAGTTTTTAAGCTTCTGTTTTTTTTTGACTATTAGTTTAGTACAAGAAAAACTCCATAGTACGGACGTTCAGGTGCAATAACTTATCTGCGTAGTTCTCCTAAAATTTTGACATTTAATTTCAAAGCCGTATAACACGAAGCTCAATTTTACAGAAAAAAAAATATTTTATTATTTTTTTATTTGAAAATTTACCACCGTGTAAAACATGATATTTTATGTTTATTTGTAAATTATTTAGAACCTGCTCTAAATGATAAAGCAAAAGTGAATTTCTAGTCACTGTTCCATGGCTGATAGCAAAATTTGACAAACTGCTGACAGATGTATTGATTGTTCAGTTTTTAAACAAGAAAATTCCAACAGTTGCAAGACTTCCATCATCGTCTACATATTGTTACTAAAAAATCAACTTGTAAGTTAATAATCAAAACTGATGTCTTTACCCAGTGAAATGTAGAGAATTTAAAAATATACATGCCCGTAACAAGACTTTGTAAGCTATTAGTTTTACATGCAGTAAATCGACAAGTGACCATAGCAGAAATCAATGTAAAATTTCATAGATTGAGGAAAAACTTTTCGAGCCATTATAGGAAACATGCTGATTAGTGACGGCGTCAGGAGGAGGCTGAAAGGACACCTGCTCAAATAGTTGATCATTATGTAGTATATATTCAAAATTCTATTCAGTTTTGATCAGGAGAACTATTTTATTGTAGTACTGGTTTCCAGTGGTTTTCAGTTGAGTTTGTTTATTTTAGTTTTACTTTAATATTTAAGTACGTTGATTTTCTCGACTACCTACTACACTGAACCGTTAACTCAATTATTAGCTGTATATAAAAAGATGACGCACATTTCGGCCATTTGTAAAACAGGTAAAATTTTATTTTTTGTTAATTTGAATATGATTATGTAACGACAAATATTGATGACTACCATTTTGTAGGTATCTTACAAACTGTTATTAAGAACATTAATAAACATTGAGTACGTATATACAACATGTGAACAAACTTTAACTTTACAAACACCTCGCAAGAAACGATGAAAACATTGATCCTTTTTCTTCAACAAAGCAATGAATATCAAACTACTTCGATACATCAATGGTCGTAGCCGACGTTTCCTTGAGGAGGAGATTTAATAAACTTTATTAGGCAAAAAACGTCATAAGTAATAAGAACATTAAGGACGCTTATCGATCACAGACAATAATTGGAGTCGTAGCTTCGCTCTTCCTCCAAACAATTGTTTTTGATCGCTAAACTTTTTTTCCGTTATTAGTTGATATACTATAAGGCAGCGGTTCATAAACTTTTAGTAGTCATGGCCTTCTTAATGCTTTTAGCTTCTACCGCAAGGTTCTAATAGCATTTTTGTGTTCTTTCAAAAAGAAATCAAGGGCTCCTAAATTCGCTGATATCAGATGCAATTACGATTTAAAAAAGGTGTGTCCTCAAACTATACCCACGCCTAATAAAAAAAATTACCGAAGTATACGCTCGACATAACGATAATTTGATGTCTGACTTTAAAATATGCAAACGTCTTCAAAACAAACAAGCGGAGTTTTGTAACTGTAGATTAAAGTAACCGTTCCGTAACTCCTGTTGCGTTGTGTAAATAACTTTATAGTTTTCTAATTGAACAGTTGATTTACTGAAACCAAAAAAAAACAAAGTAAAAGATAAGGCAACACATTTGTATTTTCTACATATTCTACGTTGTCCACATCAAATGTTTTATACAGAAAATTATCATTTTGTACTTACAGATAATGTGTTGTGTTTGTATGTATATTGTACTCAATGCATATTTTGAAGACATTTTTAGAAAAAAAACATAAACTCTTTAGAATTAGTGTCGATTTGAAAATAACATTAAAGTGTGATTTTTAAACAAATAGTTATATAAAAAAGTTAGGGTGTTGAGAACTGCCATTACCACTCGAAAAATAAAAGTCCTCAAAATATACACCTGATAAATAATTTCAGAAATGTTCCCAAAGTATGCGCTCGACATAAAAATACTTCGGGGTCTGACCTCAAAGAATGCAAATGTCTTCAAAGTATGCTTTAGACATAAATTTTGTCCTTGAAGTATGCACCGGATATATATATATATATATATATATATATATATATATATATATATATATATATATATATATATATCTATATGATAACATTATAACTTAATCAGTTAAAACAAACAGTCTTTGTACTTACTCAATTTTGGAGTCATTTTATGTTTTTTGAGGACTGTAAATATCTTGTAATAGGTAAATAACAAATCGACTACTGCTTTGCGTATAGAATTCTGAGGATGCGCTCGGAAGTGTATCTCAAAACAAGAATTTCGTTGTTTCTCACAGCACTTTTCAAATGTTTTTGTTGCATTGAAACACTAAAACTGTCATTTTTGGGTAGATTTGCTACTAGTCTAGTAAAAATTTAAAGATGCTGTTGTCGCCACTCAGGATACAAATTTAAATACATTGCATTTGGCTCTATCAAATGAAAATTTTTAACATATCAATTTTCACATACGTCAAAGCTTAAAGACTTAACTTTGATTTACAGGTTACAAAACTAATTTTTCAATTAGTGATCTTTGTTTTACTTTATACCAATCCAAGCAATATTTATTTATGAAGTCCTTGCATCTTACAGCACGATATGCAAAATAGTATATGTGTATGTATACCACAAGTCTTTATGAGTGTCGTTACTCTATTAACCATGTGCGATTAGTATAAATGTTTGATTTAAAACATTTGTAAATATTAACTAGATTTTTTATGTGCAAATTTTGGAAATAAATTAATAATTTAAATTTGCGTTTATAAGCGTTTGTGCATTTTTCAATTCAATAAAATTAATATATAAGATTTTATATTTTATTTGACTCGCCAAATAATATTTTGTACTAGATACGTCTCTCAAACTTTAAAACGCAAATACTATCTGATCTGAAATGTGTTCTGAGTACCTGATATGTAAGTGATAATAGAATGTTGTGTAGCTATTGGATACGTGTGTCTGGTACATATTTGCAATCTATTTGTTTTTAAAAAGATTTTATTAACTTGGTCTGTATTTATGTAACGAAATCTTTCCACATAATTCTCACTAACTTTAAGACCTCTAATAAAATTGAAAATTTGCACACGTAATAAAAACCGATGACAATATAGTAATTTAATAACATTATTCTGCTTTTATAGGTTAAGTACATAATAAAAATTTTGTCACTAGTCTCAACCTACAAATTAATGTCATTGTAAAACGTAATCTTAAAACATAATTCTCATCAACTTTAAGACATGTAATTATATTAAAAATTTGCATACGTATTAATAAAAGTTTTTCAAAGATTTCCACACAAAATTAAAAAATGAATTATAGTTTAAAAAACTTAAAAAAAACGCTTTAATGATAAATTGAACTAAAAAGTAAAAAATTATTTTGGTATCAAAATAAACTTATTAACAAGAAAATTTATAAAACAACTTTAACCACAACGGCTACTGTGACCACAACGGACATTCTATTCGGTCGACCACAACAACCACTTGCGGTTTTAACCTTAACAGCCACCGTGACAACAACCGCCACGTATCTTTATGACCACAACGGGCACCGCGACCACAACAGCCACCGCGACCATAACGGTCACTGCAAACACAATGGCCACCGCGACCATAGCGACTACCGATCGTCACTCATCATGAGTTTCGATGATATTTAACTCGCATTTCTAGCTGAGTGGTGTCTTTTTCATTTTCTTTTGTGGGCATTCATTATCAAAATGAAGCGTGTTAAGTAGTATTTCCAAACTTGAAAGTTGTGCTCATTTTCAGATCGGGTGTCGGTGGCAGTTGTAGTCGCGGTAGCCATTGTAGTCATAAAGATAGGTGGCCGTTGTTGTGACGGAGGCTGTTATGGTGAAAAATGCAAGTGGCCGTTGTGGTAGACACAATAAGTGTCCGCTGAGATTAAAGTTGGTAGGTGGCTGTTATGGTCACTGTGACCGCTGTGGTCGTGACTACAACGGTCACACTTCCGGCTGGCTATTGTGGAAGTCACCGTTGTGTTCTAGACTCATCACTTTATTCTTATACTAGAAATTATTTCTTGCTTTTTAGTTCGATTTTTAAAGTTTTTTAAACTATAATTTTTCTATGTAACATATCTGATTCATTTGTGTATTAATGTCTTATATCCATTTTACAAAAGTTGCTCATTATATTACATTAAACATTGTTGTAAATTTTTGTTTATACAACAATGTTACCGAATACATTTTTGAATTTTTGTAACTATAATAAATTTTGTACAAATTAATTTAACCCAAAATTCTTATAATGCATTTTTTAAGCAATTACTAATCAGTTTTATTAAAAATGTATTCTGAATATAAAATAATGTATGATTAATGACATATGGTTTATGAATACTTTTTATACTTGATAAGATTGACAGAAACAAATGTACATTTATTGTGAATAAACACATAGAAAAATTGTAGTAAAATACCAAAATACACAGCCAAAAAATTTGATTTAGTATCAATTCGACTAAATGCAAATATTAACGAAGTTTATACAAAAAAATTTAAAACGTTTGATTGATTATACTTTTGAGTTAAAAAATTTATCTTGATTTTAGATTCTTAAAAATTTAATTTAAAAAGTTCTTTTAAAACAAAATTTTAAATGCCGAGTTTATAATAAAAGTACTTTAAGAAAGTTCTGCAAATGCTAATAATAATATCTGTATAACAACTAAAACGAGACGCGGGAGATTATTATGGAACGGTCTATTTCGAAGAACATTTTTAGGGGTGACGTAAAGACGTGGATCGATTAGAAAAAAGATTTAAAAAATACGCTTTAACTTTTGCAAGTGTGTTACTACTATAAATTGTTTACATAATTCTAAAAACAAATCATGTTTTGTAACAGTTTAGACACTTTTTATTGGTGTTTGCCAACTTATCGAATAAAAAGAATGTAACAAAAAACAGTTTTTTTCTGATGAAAAATTTTTTTTTTCAATTTTAACGCTCACAACGATTTTTTGTTATTAATTTCCGTTGGTTGTTTAATATGTAATATTCTGTAATTTTGTATGACATTAAGTATAAACATAGTCATTCTGCCGATTTCTTAAATATTTAAACAGTTGTTTTCTAAAAATAGAAAACTATTGTAGTCTAATCAATAATGAGTGTAAACATTTTTGTTGAGTTGATTACATTATATGAGTTATAAGAACTTAGCCACTAACAATAAAAGACTAGATAAAGTAATAGAAATAATTAGTGAAAATTATTAAGCATGCATTTAAACGTCCTATTTCTTATTTTAACCTACTAAAAAAATATAAATTCATTACAAATTAATTTGCAAATATTAACTTTCCATTTAGGGAAAGTTATTATTTTCAAAATTTAAATTTTTATCACAGATTTGTATTAAAAGAAATCGATGTTATTGGGAATATACAAACAATGCAAACTAAAGAAAATATTATTCTTTTTATTACTTTTTACCGTAATACTTTTAGATCTGCAATGTACGTGTATTTTTTTTTAAATTGATTTGTAATCTCTTTTAACAGTTCTTTTGGGACTTGAACTCTGATTGGTTCTTGATTTGGCCGCTTAATTCAAGGTGTAAATATTTAAAAAAAAAAATTTAACAATGTCTATAACATTAGTTTAAACTAAACTTGGTAAAAATTTTTTTTGCAGTTTATTTAGAAGGGGCAAGAAAAACTTGTTGGATAGTGCCACTGTAACCTATTTGTGTTCTTTTATGTTGGCAACACTTGCGAAACAAAAAATTGAAAGGATCTTTATTTAACCAAAAAAAGACGTTAAAGACAAAAATAGTACATTTTTTACAGGTACTCTAGGTATTACGTCGTATCCTCTCTCGTTTTTTTGTAAAAATTTTAATTATTCAAAAGTTAGTACAAAGTTTTTTTTCTTGAATTACCGATCAAATTAAAGATCATTTCAAATAGAAGAAAACAAGGAAAAAACGTATCCAGTTAATCTGCGACGTTTCGTGCTTATAATTAGCTCTTTATCAGGCCGCTCCACTGAGTTACAAAGAATAATCAATCATAATTAAATAATGGCATAATAGAACAATAATACGAAAACACTTAAATACACAACGTAACATCATGAGAATGAACTTACGCAATTATTTAAATATCATTAAACCAATTTAGTTAGTTATACACATCATATCTGTATTATTCGTCATTTTTGAAATAACCCACTTATAAGTTGTGTACTAAATATGTTAAATTAAATGCAAAATTTACAGATCTATTTAGCTGTGAGACAAACGAATAACTGTTATCAGATTAATTAGTTTTAAGTTAACAATACGTACTTACTTGATTAATTTATTTATATCTAATTGTTTTGCTAAAAAATGAATCAGATGAAATAGTCGATATGATTTAGGGAAATGTAGTAGAAATTGTGCGCCTCGATCAAAAAACTATTAAAAAGTATTTTTTTTAGGACGACAACCTATTATTAAAGATCAACAAAAAGTGCAGATTCATTAAATATTAGTTAACATTCTGTATATAAAATTCACCGCAAAAATAGTATTTACCACGTCTAGTTGCAACAGCAACTAATAAGCATTTATTACCAATCAAGAATTAATTTTTGTAACTGGGTTGTCGGCATAGTACGTAAAAACCAGAGTTTTTTTAAAATTTATGATCTTGGTAAATCAACCTTTTATAATGATGGCTATGTTAATAAAACAAATCTAAATCATTATTTTTTCAAGAATCCAAATATTACAAGATACGTAGATCATCAGCATAGATGGCACCTATGTTGTGAGCTTATATTTTTTTGACGGTCATTTAAATAGTGTCAGGTATTTACACTTTTTGGAAATATGTTAAACAAATTTCTTAAAGATGTACTATTAAATTACTTAAGGAACATGTGGTTTTAACATTAAGAAACACCGGCTTACTATTCACGCGCTGCAATAGAACAAGCATTTAGAAGCGTAACGGCAGTGTGGAAAAAGTACACAGAATTTACTTTTTTTAAAAATCGGCATAATTTACTTTCATAAATTGTTTATGTTAAGATGTTATAAAATTGTTAATATTGGCAAATAATTATTTTGAGATATATAAATTTGTCGTTATAGTGCTACAATTAAAAAATGCAGATTTTCTTAAAAAGTACAAAATCATATAAAAATATTTTTTAAACAAATGTTATAAACTTTATTAATATAAAAAAATTAAATAAAGTATATACGCTAAGTTAAAAATAAATAATCCGTCACTACTATAGAAAAACGGAGTATTCTGAATATCAATAAATAATTTTGGTAAATAAAAAACATTGAATATGACAACTTTTGTATAATTTTTTATCTCATTTAATAAATGAAGATGCCAGTTTACTTTTCCAGAACTTTGAATTACCAGGTATATATTGTGGGAATCAATTTTAAATTTCCTGCCGGAACTTTAAACCCAGACCTGGGCTGGGCTTTGAAGTAGTATATTTGAATTTACCGCGTTATTTATTAACATTTTAAGATGGCGTATTAGTAGATCTTCGAGCAATTGTTAGTTGTGTGTTGTCTTAAACAACAGTGTGTTAATTTTGGTTATTGTTTATGGTGTTAATTATTTTGTGATTGTTAGTGTAGACAGATTAATAAAATTAGTTAGTTACGAACGTATATGCGTGTATAATACAATGCGCACAGCAGTTGCGCGTAGGTCAACTTGCGACTACCGACATCAAAGGTGCCGACGTTGAGTGACACTTCTGATTATTCTCTATTCTGGTGTAATATGACCGTTTTTATGTTGATAACTACCAAAATTTTTTGAAGCTAACAAATGAATTCCTTATTTTTTCCTTCTTTTAGTAGAGAATAAGGTGTACTTGCTATTTTAATTAAACAACCGTTTTGTTGTGGTTACGGCGACGTTTCGTGGTCTTAATGTGACCACTTCATCAGGCCAAATCTTTATTAAAAAGAACCACATCAGTAATCACATAATTGCATAATTAATTAATACATCTTTTACAATATACTATATAACTTACCCTAACAGTTAAGGTCGTGTCGTCATTATATTTAATTTTAAAACACTTAAACAATTTCTATACATGTAATTAAATAGATATATTAGTACACAATTTTCTTCTTTAATACGAACGTACATAAATGTGTTACAAATGAATAAATATGTACATACATATGATACTTCTGTTTGCGATAGTGAAATATGTTTTTTTACTAAATAGTCGCATTCAATAATAATTTAAATAAATAACTTGACTTAAAATTACTAGCATCTTAAGATTTTTATTTAATGGATGGATGTTTAAGTAGGATCATGTTCATATTTTATTTTGTTTATGAGATATTTATATATAATATTAATATTAAGATTTTGTGAATCTGTTTTAAAGTTCACATTATTATAAAGTTTGACCATCCATACCATTTTTGAAATTAATCTTTTACTAAGATTACGTTCTATTACTAAAATCAAAACTATGTGACGTCAATTTATGATGAGCTGACAGGCCTGTATTGCCAATGTTTTTCTGAGAATCATATTCAGGATTTTTTAACCTATTAAGATTTTTGTGTTTGTGTGTTGGAGTCTTGTCTTTAAGTCGTCTGTAAAAACCGTTGTATATAGTATTTTTATTGTAAAGTGCTATTTTTATTTTATCATGTTTTAGGATCTCTATAATTCTGTGGCTGAGTCGTTTATTAGTTTCGTATACTGTGTACCATTCGTATCATTTGTACATACAGCGTGTGTTAATGTTATATTGTTTTGTAGTGTCTTTTTTATTATGTATTTTGGATAGTTGTTCTTTATCAATATGGCCTGGAGGTTTTCTAAATTTTTATTGTGATATTCAGGGCTACTTAGTTTTAAAATTCTATCTTTAACCGATTTTATTACATTTATCTTTTCACTATAAGGATGTTTCTATAAGTAATAAATTAAGTTTGCCATTATTGAATTTACATTATAATAATTTATAATATTGTCCGGTTTTGCAGTTTAAAAATTTGAGGGTTGAAACCTGTTTGTCCAGATTTCGTGATTTTATCAATGGCAGTCTTCTTAAAGACCGAAAAAATGTATTTTGTGTTTTTTTTAATAACTGAAAAATTTTGCATTTTGCCAATAAAGTAATAATAATTGCATTTTTTTTTAATTTTCTACTTTCAATTGAAAACCACGATTTTTCCGTACACTCATTTCTGATTAACAATAAAGGTAAAATAATATTATTTGAATATGTGTAGACTTTCAAAAATACTAGTATCAACTTCATTTCATTGTTTTTTTTTTGATAAAAATGTAATGCGGTATCTTTGTAGCTTTCCTAAAGATTTTATTTTAACCTTCAACAACAGCCTTACAAATTTATTTAAAAAAAAATTGTGCAGTACTTTTTGGAAAATTACGTACGTCAAATATACCGTTTTACTTAGAACACGCCGTCCTACTTCTTCATGATTACTGAAACCATTGCGAGCTAAAAACGTACGAGCCCTTTCGCACATTAAAACTGCATATAAAATCTTGTAGTGTGGGTTGCGACGTCACGTTAGAATGCTTTGGTACATATACAGCCATAAGCTTCAATAATTGTAGCCCAAAAGTAAAGAAATACCTATTTAATACGCGTTGCTTTGTATGACGACCCTATTAAATAGAGCCAGACCCCTTATGAACCAGTTGCCACTCTGCCGTTGAACAGACAAAAACCACTTTTAGTAAGAAGTTTTGTAAACTAGAAGCACATTGTTTTAAATTTGGTCATTTTTTGTGTGTAGAAATTAAATAAATATTTATTTTCAATCTTATTTGGTATCACAAAAGAGGCTAACCTTACAATTTAGAAGTGAGATATCAAGAAAAGCAGACAAGTATTTTAATTTAATTGAAATCCATATTTTTAAAAAACACAAAGTTTAAACAATGGAGGACAAACTGACGCATTTGTTAGCAGTAAAAAAATGGCAAAGTGCTGCTAAGCTTTGGTAGCATTCTAAAGTATACCATGCAGTTGGAATACAATTTTTATAAGAGACCCGATTGCTCCATAAAAAAAATGAAATAGTCGACAAATAAACAGGTTTAAAGTTTAAACAATATTAAATGTTATTTTTGTATTACAGTTTTATAAATAGTATCAATTACAATAATTATTGCTTGGTATTTGTTTCTTAATACATTTGTTACAATTATTTTTGTATATATGCTTTTATATAAAGTGATGTTTTTAAAACCTTCTTTATATTCTTATTAATCTAAGTTTAATAAGCAATTGCAAAAAAAATAATTGTTTTTACGTATTTAATGTAATTTTTGTTTTAAACAATATAAATAACCTAGCTTAAAAAGTGTTGTGAAAAAACTCAAGACATGTTGAAAGTTTGAAAAAAGTGAGTTTTAACTTTTAAACTACGGCCTTAAATTATTAACATTTGTGTTGACTTCGATTAACTATAAAACTTTTTGATTTCTAATACTTCTACTATTGTTTAAGCCATAATATAGTATATAGTAAAAATTTAATTTTGTATTTTTTTAAAATACTATTACTTTAAAAAAAAATTCACAATTATTTTTCATGTATACGTTATTGATATATAGTAGCCAAGTTTTATTAAATTATTTTAGAAAATCGGGTAACAAGGATATTGAACTTTCTAAAGTTAACGCCTTTAACTGTACAAACTAAAGTTTTCGTACTTGAATCCATTTCAAGTGGAATAACTGGTGCATGGTAATTCAACACATTGCATGTTTTTATATAACAGTAACTATGTTTAAAAGACGTTTTGTGGAAATACAATGTTAAAGGGAAACTAATATTTTAGTAACATGTTTATTTATTTTTATTTCCTGTTTAGTATTTAGTAATTAATTTCTTTTTTTAAACTAAAAATATATCATTACTGACACAATAACACAGTAACATTAAAACGAAAAGAATAAATAAATTGTAAATTACAATAAGTAGTACCTAATACTTATTTATACACTAACTAAATTTTATTCCGTTATTTATCATCAAAAATACATTGTTTGGTTAACAAAACAAATAATTCTTTAAATACATTTGTTATAATGATTAATAAGTTATAATTTATTTTACCATCATTATAATTTTCGTAGTTAATGTAATTAACTGCAAAATCTTGAATTTTGAGTTATTAATATTTTATGTTAATAACTTGAATAATGAGTAGTTTGAATTAAATGGTAGACTTCTAATTTATTTTTAGTATATTTAAAACATAAACGGTTTAAGTAAAATTTTGCAAATAAACAATTTTAATTTAAAGCAGATTAAAAAATACATTTTGATTTGTAGAATAACGCAGCTATTTTTATAAATTTTTTTATGAAACGTTACAAAAACTAAAGTATGTGTTTTTGTAACTGCTATAACATAACACATAATCAAATAATTATTTTGAACTACTCTATTGCCAGTTCAAGTTTATTGCATTATACGTGGTATTTCAAAAGTTAAAAATAACTACTACACATTTATTTAACTTTATTTGGTTTTTTTACATATCATTTTGCCGATATACGTAAAAAAATAAAAGTTAACTTTTTGTATAATTAAACCTAACGCGAAGCATAAAGAGAGTTACTGACTACTGTAGCTGTCCACATAAACGCTAATGCAATTGTACTGCAGCTGCAATGCAATTGTGTAGTGTAGTGTAGAATCTTTTAAGTCAAAGCATTCGCATAAGCTTGCTACATTTTACAGAAAGCCTGTGTATTTGATATCGTGTTTTGTGATATTAAACTATGCTTTTTTAAAACTAGAAAAATTTGAAACTGATGTTACTGAAATTATTATTAATAATTGACTATTAAGTACAGAAATAAGTGGTTTCTATAAATCAAAACTACAAACACTTTTAATTAGATATTCACTAAGCCAAGTAGTTTGGCTTTAAACGTAAAAACTTGGCTTGGGCTTGAAAGTCAAGCTTTTTACAAATAAAAGACTGACTTTTGATATTTGTAGATACAAAGCTTGGCTTGGTTTTCAAGTTTTTTCCAAACTTTCAAGCTTTTTTAAACGTTTCTCCTTGCTCCTACCGTAAAAGCAGTTTATGGTCTTGGAACACGTACCCTGCACTCACGGCTACAATATAAAGAATTATGCAACATTTTGTGGTTATAGCAATACTAGATTTATTCGCGTGTAGTAGGCAGGGCAATGGTCACAAAATGCTGCCTTGTAAGAGTATTTACGATACAAGGTTTAAATGTGTACACTTGATGACGCTTTTCCACTTGACTTCTGATTTATCCAAAATTATGAGGTAAGCTACTATACAGCGTGTTTCTGATACTACAAACTTAAGAAAAAGTTTACTTGTGCCGTTAAATAAAAATGTTTCCTGCTTTGGTCTAAAGTAATACACTGAGAAAAATAATTTTTTGAGATGTAATGTTAAAAAGTATTCAATCTGATTAATGTTATTGTATCGTTAAGTAAGTGTAGTAGTGTGTTATTAATGTTCCAAGAAACTTACATTAAAATTTAGCTAATGTTGTTAGGACATTTCACATAATGCATAAACCCGATTAACATTATAAAAGAACTAATAGCTTTAATATTGGTGAAGTAACATAACATTCTAGTCAAAAGTAAGGTAGCCTTACTATAATGTTAATCTGGCAGTATTAGAGTACAATTACTAGCACATTACACCTAATGTGAACAAGCACAATTACATTATTAATTGTGAAATTGAATTAATAACAAGAAACTAATAAGAATAATGTGTTAAAACAACTAATTCGTAAGTTGGAAAATAAAAAATACACAATTCTTTCTAGGGATCCGATTATTAAAATAAAATATAATTTGCTAGTATAAAGAAATATTTTAAGTAAATATTTAAATATTCGCCGGTTACGCCAGTCGTGAGATCTCAGACGTTTACAAAAATAAAGTATCAATTTTTATTGTTCTATTCTATTCTAACTATTATGCATAGGAAATTATCTTAGTTTGGTAAATTGTAAAACAAAAATGCATTATTTGCAGTTTCAATGGGTCCTGTAATGTTATGGCAACAACACGTTTGGTTTAGTCTGAGCGTTGGTCTAAGTAACGTTTTGATAATATTAACTACCTATAAGTGAGATAATGTGGGTAGACAAATAATGCTGATAGCATATTAAAAACATGGGCATGCAGTTTGATAGCATGTCCATACAGCATTTAAGATGTAAATTTAGATGTGATTTTATTAACGGTTTGCTTTTTGCTTGGTTTGTCAGTTGATTCTGTTTTCTTGAAGAATAAGTGCGTTAAACGTTAAAATAAGTGTACCTATTAATGGCGGATAAAGGAGTAGTACATCTTCTTTCAAGCTGGTGTTTGGATGAGCTGATAGACGTATTCAGAGGTATGTACATTATTATTATTATTATTATTATTACTATATTTGAGTCTATGAAATTTGATATGTGTAGATAACGATAACCATAAATAATTAAATAAAGAACAGATAGATTTCAATTTAAATTCATTATAAATCTGCAACTAGGCATTATGTATCCGATACTCATCTTCTATGATGGTATAACGATAAACTATGTGGTTCTTGTGATAACGGTTGTAGATATTAATCATACGTATATAGGTATAACACAACAAGAATTGTAAGAAGCAAATAACGTACCCGTCAAAAAGTTCCAAGAAACCAAGTAATGACCATGACGATGTAGAGGGTACGCTTTGTATTAATTTTATTTTATATTTTTTTCTTAAAATGCTATGCATTCCATATGTGATTTTGATTTAAATATTACAAATTCAATTTTGATTTTGCAGATTCTGATTCAATAAAGGATCATCTAGCGTGGCTGCAGGCTGGTATTTAACCTTGGAGTTTTTTCCAGCTGTACTGGCAGAGTACAGATGTACGTAGATTGCGGCAACTGGATGAATGAGTTATTCCTACCATGTCAGAATATTTTAATACGTTTTCCATTTTAAAGCAACCAGAAGGCTACAAATTGGTAAATTTTATTATTTTTATAATTCTTGTTTAGTTCGAATTAAATCTCATAACGTTTCACTTTATTCATTTTCATTTTAGCTATTAGGCGATTTTCACAACTGACCCTAGATACGTATATTGCTGTAGCATCAGGTTTGTACAGATAAGTCAATACGCATTAAAGTAACTACTCTGCGTTACTCACAATTTCAGATCATACGCTGGATGGTGTCTGGATGATGAAATTTTCTTGTACTGTTTTATGTTGATTTTCATTATTTTGCGTACAATGTAGTTAAGACTAATAATAATAATTTAATTTAAAGTCTTTATTGTCGATGGTGCCTAATTTGTTGACTGTTTTTCTAATTTACAGTTTTATGTAACTATCAGGATACCACTTGACTGATTATTCTATAGGTATGTATACAATGTAGATTATTGCTTTTAATTTCTCATAAAAGGTTAAGTGTGAAATACACATTTCTTTTTGTTAATCTTTTTTTAACATGTAAATACGATTTATAATACTTTTTTGTGTTTTATTAACGAAAATAAATGTTTTGTTTTCTTTAGAATTTGTGTTATTTTTGTAAACTTCCTTATTTTAAGCAAAAAATTGAATAACGAGAATTATTAAATTATGTGTGTAGTTTTGCTGATACTTTCTCTGCTTACTGCCTAGTAAAAATTATGTTTACAACTGCTTTTGTTTTTAGTTGTCCCACACTTTAAGAATTTGAAATAAATAGTTTAAATATTGATTTTACATGTTTCAGGTCCAGTTATACAATGTGATGCCAGCTTGCAAAACAATGTCAAATGAGGACTCAGAATTGATTTTGATGGACTGTTATTGGATGTGTCACTACTGGAGGTGAAAGTATTAAGTACTACTCTTATCACTTTCTACCCATGATACATTCTATTGTGATCCATCAGAATGCATGTGGAACGTCCATAAGATTCTGTTAACATTGCATTCATGATGGCGTCACATTGTACGACTTTAGTGCAAGCGTGATTCAACACTGAAACAGCATTAATGTTCCACTGAGAAGTCTTTACTTATTGTCAGAATAACATTATTCATGTTAATAGGTCACTAATACGATGTGTAGATGACTTTATTAAAATGCTGTAGTTGTATTAGATATTGTAAAAGGCAGCTTAATATAATAGACTCAGAGCGTTACACTACTGTTCCGTTTTACTGGCAATAATGTTGTTGATTCTTTCCTAAAATGTTCTTGACTTCTGCTATTACATTACATTACTCTCGTTGGCTCTGTAATTATGCATTAACATTATATTAAATTGGCTATGCAGACGTAGCCGACATCTCTACTGCGTATTTGATTATTCATTTATACAATGTTGTTCTTATGGAGTCATAATGCGACTGGCACATTATTTTAACATTGAAAATTATGACGTCATTAATATTCAGCATTAAACAAATGCTGATTATTAACGTTATGTTAATGCTCCGAAGACCTTATTCTTTTTACATTACCAATAATGCACAGGTAACATCTTTTACTGTCATCCCAAAATTCCCATTATTTAAGATTGTTTGATACTTATTTAAGGACCTGACTACATTCTTTTTTTCTCAATGTATTTGCAATTAAAGTGTGCAGTCCGGCTTTGTCTATTTAAGCAAGTGAAGATTAACTTTTAATTTTAACCATGTGCTAAATCCTGTAAAACGTCTTCATGTATTGCGTTAATTATAGTTCTCTTTAATTATCCGTGATTCACAAAATATCTCGTTTTTAAAAAGATTATAACTAATAGTAATCTTTATTTATTTAAAATGTACTTTGTGTACTCGACTAAGCTTAACTGCAGTTGTAACAAAAACAACACTTCAGCTAAATAAACAAAAAACTTTGCTATGTAAAAAGGTAAAAAGCATAAATCATATAAATTTAGCTTCGTTAGAACCCAGTTCGACGAATTGCTTAAGGTTGTTTTCGCATTCCGTAAAAATTAAAATTTTTTGTGGGCGTGTACTATATTATATTTATAATAAACGCATTTAAAAATGAGGAGGTGGTAGTAGCAACATTTTGGTGTAATCAAAAACAAATTTTGAATGTTCATGTAAGTTGTTTATAATAATGTCACATTCTGATGTTTTTGCGAGATTAAATTACAATATATTAAATTCGTACATATATTCTTCAAAATAATATATCAACAAAATAAGCAAATACATTAAACAATCGTATTAGTATAAGCTTGGCAAAAACTATGATGTCTACAGTTCAAACAGGTTACTGTTTGCGTTGCATTATTGATTAAAAGTTTCTCAAATTCTTTTATATTTTATGGTCAAATACTAATTTGATATTTTATTTATTAATAATTGTAGAAATCTAGACTAAAACAATGTAGCTAAAATATGAATATTATGTAGTTAAAAACAAAACTAAACACGTTTATTGGAAAGAAAGTAATTTTTTTTGCAGTTACCCAGACAACTACAAATGCTAAATTTACAACTAAAAACGCAACTATACCAAAAATAGAGATGTAAATTTTTAAAACAAAAATTATTAGTCCAATATACTTTTTTAATTAGTTCTTTAAGGTATATAAGCATTACAATGCAAACAATTTTAATATAACCAATGGAAACGTTTATGTTGATTTTAAAAAAATAACGTTAAGACAAGTTTCTACTATCAAAAATATATAACGTTGACGAGTTGAGAATCACGACCGTTCAAACAACAAAAACAAAGTAATGTACTAATTTTAGTTGAACGAAAAACAATGTGTACTGCAGTGATATGGATGAATGCTGTCAAGTACCTGTTTTCCTGTAATGCTTATGTACCTTCGTGTACGTATGACACTTCAGTTTCTAAATGAAACAACTTTATAAACATTTTTTGTTTGTCAGCCAACAGGATGCATGTAAATTACAAGAAAATATTTGAAAATATATTGACAAGACAAAGAAAATCTTTAGATGTTTCTTTTTTGGCTCTACCTTTGAAATATTCAAGTCAAGAAGCAAAATGTTTTTACGTAATAATAACGAAAAAACCGTAAGAATACATCAAGTTCTGGTTTTAGTTGGAATAGAATAAAAAAGAAGTTGTTGAGTTTATAGAGTGATGGCATGCTCTAAAAATAGGTTTACTATCCTCAAAAAACGTTACCGTTATCAATGGGTCAGCACATCTTTTTTGTAGCTTTATTATTTAAAATACTAAAACTTATAGGAGAAACAAAACTGATCAATAAAACAATAAAAATTTGCCGCATCTGGTGGCAAACTAGTATGTATTTATGTAGTTTTCAATTAGATCCAACTCTCGGCAGCGCTTGTGTGCAAATCTTATGAAACGTCGCTTTTCTGTTATTTTTGTAAAAAGAGAAAAACAGTTTTCTTTTACTCGGCAATTGTTATTATAAACAAAAAAATGCAAATTAGATTCAACATGTTTCAAAAACCAAACGAGGTACTAATTAGTAAAGAAAAAAAAATATATGTATGTAGTGAAATAATTAATAATTATACTTATTTCGTAGTTATTATTGAATTGTTTTTCTTGTTTTTTTTTATAGACTTTGATTTTGGTAACCAAATATTTTTTTTTATCATCACTCATCTTCACCGTAAAAACACAAACTATTGAAGTTTAGAAAACGTTAAATACGCATTCCGCTACATTGTTGAAAATTATAGTTTGATATGTTTTTTGCTTTTGTCATTTTCAGTCCTTTTATAGGCCCGCAAATATGTTTGTGGTGCAGTCATTGTGTGCAAACCCAATTTTCTGCGTTGGAACATAGATTCATTTTTGTGCAATTTGGTTATTCAGGATAATGCTCAGTTTTAAACAAGATCTAAAAACGCTTACATCATTGCTAAATAAATAATTACACTTATGCAAAGTGTTTTGAAGTAAATAGAGATATTTACTCAATTTCAAAATAAAACAAAAAATGAAAAAAATTTTTTTTTACCGCTATGGAATCTTTCAGAGAACAAAATTACTTTTTAGGGTTTTAGATAATTATCCAGAAAAGCCATTTGTCAGCGACATGTTCCGCAGCAACTAGATGATGATTTAGAAGGCTACAAATTTAACAATGTTATGGGTCAATATAAGCTATAGCTTTTTAGAGCTATTGCAAATGTTGTGTTTTGTTTTACTTCTTTTTTGAAGCAAATTTTCTGAAAATTGCAGAACAATTAATAATTAAAAAATTGAATCAATATGATTTTTATTTTTTTTTTGCAAGATGTACACCTGTGGCTTTATTAATGTTACTTTAAATTTCAATTAACAATAGTAAAAAAAATTTAGATTTCAAAACTATTTTTAGGATTTATAGTCATTTTAAGAGATAAACAACTTTGATCTTTTAAAATGAAAAATATACAAAAAATGCAAAAACCGATTTAAATATATTTAAGTTTTACTTATTTATTTAACAACAATAAAATGTATCAAATCTATTTAAAAATTTTGAAATACATTTGTTAAACCAATTCTTACTTTGGTAGCAAGATAATTAACGTTGGAGTGTTATGTTTTGCAGCACGAAGTAAAGATAGATAAATGCAAAGACTAAAATTCTTAGTCCTGCCAACTACGCTTACGTTACGTTATTCAGATATCATAGAAAAATTTCAGTGATTTAAAAGTTAAACTTGTAAACCATCTTTAGGTAATATTATTTTCAAGAATTTGAAAGCTTGGTAAAAGCTTGACCTTTAAAAGCTTGTCTTGGCTAATATTGAATTTAGCTTGATTATTTAAAATGTAAAATCAAATCAAGTCTGTGAATCCCTACTTGTAATTCATGCGACGGAAATAAATATGATAATCGTAAATGTTCTCTTTTTTGTTAATCAATAGTTTTTTTTATAATTACAATCGCATCTTTAATTAAAAGCAACAAACTGGTTTTTTCTTGTAATTAACTTTTTATTTCCAAATAATTTAATTGGAATTTTACGTTTTGAATAAACTTTGTGTAGTAGTTAAGTGACAAATTGCTATGCAATTGTGCAGTTGCAATTGGCCAAAGAGTAGCGGCGGAAGCGGTAATTAGTCTTTATATTAAAGAACAGTTAAAAGGTGAAAAATTGTGTTAAAAATATTTTCTTATGTATTGGTGATTTTTTTTATTATTGTACAAGATATGCAATAAATTGAGATACTGTCTAACGCGAGACGTGTTATTTACAAAATTGAAGTTTCTAAAGTTTGTTGATGTCTTTTATTCAGAATGCACTTCTAACTAGTTAAAATGTTGAGAAACAAGTTTATTTAATTTTTGAATTGTGTATTTAATCTGATTGTATTTACTGGAGAAGTTCTCATACTTAAACCTGGCGAAATTTTTAAAAGTTCCATTATTGTTCTATAATTTGTTCCGTCTAGAAAAAAATTTACATTCAGAAAGTTATCAACCAGACTGAAACCAGCAGAAAACAACAGTAAGTTGTTCTTCTCTTTTTTTAATATGATTAAAACAAAATATCATTATTGTGAGTTTAATGAAAGTCACATTTTTTCTTAAAAATATTTTAGTATGTCAAATAAAGTTTTAAGAATTGTGTCGCTTGATTTTGTGTTTCTTTCTTTACATCGTTTGAAAAAAAAACTTAAGTATTACTAACATAACCTAAATACTTGCTAAAAAAGGAACTTACAAAATAGATTAAACTAAAAAACCACACGCTATCGGAATAGTATATTTCATTACTAGGCTTGAAAGAAGGCTTTTTTCGTGCGAGCTTGCGAGCCTTTGCGGCCCTTTCTCCGTATAATGAATATTTTTCATTATATCTGTCTACAAAACTAAATTAAACATTTAAAAATTAAAATACATATGTCTGAATCAACCTTCATTAAAACAATGCATATCTAGAATGCATTGAACACTGCATGCATAATTGTTTTGACGTGGGCCAATATTTTAAAAGATGGATTTTGTAGAACATAATTTTGAAATAATAGAAAACATTACTCAGCAAGCAACAGAAGTACGAGCAGAATCTCGAGACAGGCATGAAAAGAGTATCGTTTGTTCTATGAATTGCGCGAACAAAAAAATGTAAATCTGTAAGTGATGATGTTTTTCTTGTTTATTTGTCAGTGAAAGCTAAACTTTTGAAACCATCTAACCTGTGGAGTCGATTTTCTATGATAAAAAGTTGTTTATCTATTAAATAAAATGTAGACATTAGCAAGTAAGTACAATTCACAGAGTATACTTGCGTAATACTTCTATTTTTTACTTATACACTGATGCATTCATTCGTACAGATTTCTACAAACAATCGCATTTCTCAAACGTCAAGGTGTTGGTTACGTACCTAAAAAAGCCAAAGTATTAACAACAGAACAAGTAACCAAATTCATTTGTGAAGCTTCAGATGAGAAATGGTTATTGACAAAGGTTTGTGTTTTGGCTTATATGTAAAAAATGTTCCTTCCGATAGTAATACTAACCATTTTCGTACAGATACTTTTGATATTTGGTAGATATGGAGCATGTCGACACGTCGGACAAAAGCAAATCGGAGAGTTCGACTAAAATTGTAAATAGTTCTTCTTCTACTATATACATTCCTAACAAGCAATGTACGATAATTGGCTGTTTACAAGGAAAACTTAATATCTTACATCTCACTCGATCCAGTAAACTTGAAATAGAATTTACTACAAAAATTTTACAATAAAGAATGTGGTTCAACTTTGAATAATAAATAAAGATTTTGACGGATGTCAAAAATTTTGTGTAAAAATGCAGATCGCCAACATTAATTTCATGACGCGAAATTTTGACTTCAATAAAAATGTTATTATAAGATTCGAATAAGACCGAAAACTGTTAAATTACATTGAAAGTATACTTTAAGAAAAAATTAACTCTAGCAGAAGTATCTGAAAATTATTGTTATAAAATTTGTTGTTAGAATTAAAATTACTAGTGTAATGTTATTTTTAAAAGTTGGAAAAACTTTTTCCGTGCGCTGCATGGGAAAGATGACCTTTCATAGCTCATAAACAAGTACGAAATACATATGTTTTTGTGGCTTATTGAAAAAGATTTTTCTAAGCAAAGAAACGAAGTTATTTATTAAAACTCAAAAAATCTTAGAGACTATGGCGTAGGGATCTTTTTTGTGGCAACGACTACCTTAAACTACGACATGCAAAACTATAACCATATCTTTATCATAAACATGTATTTAGCTTTAATACAAATTGATAAATTGATTCATAAATTTAAATTTAATTTTTATTTTCCAATTCTCGTGATTCCTAGCATAGTATTGCATTTTTATTTTTGTTTTTAAATTAATTTGTAGTATTCTTTTATGTTAAGATTTCATATGTATGAGATATTTTCATAAAGAAATGTATTGTGTCAATAAGTACTTTAAAGTCTATTAAATGTAGATAGTTTGTAAACGTTAGCTATATTTTTGTCAAAAATTGTAATTAAAGTATCATGTGTTTTAGTTAACGTTAGTAGTGTTTTAATAAATAAATTTTGAATTGTCAAGCTTCTTATTGTTTCACTTTTGACAAAATTGGTAACGACGTTTACAATTTTTTAATTTTTTTTCCTTATCATAAGAACATATCATGTTACTGTAGTAATTACACAGTTACTGAACTAAACCATGTTATTATAAAAATAAAACAAGTAGGTAAAATTATAAAAAAAAATTAAAATTTTGCGAAATAGACTCAACAAAGACTTAATGTCAAAAATTCGTAAAATTATGAATTTTTATTTTACTGTCAAATTTTAAATCACTACATTACAAATTTGTGGAACAATGTCACTTGTAATCGTTAGTATCAGAAATCTTTAATCAACATATAATTCGTTATTAATGTGATAACACATAATAAATTAATGACAAATTACAGTAAATACATGAATAAATTAAACCTAGTAGTACAAAGATATAGGGCCGTTTTATGAGTAAGTCAATTTTTGTTATTAATATATGTATATTGTTTGTGCAAATACAAATTACTAATAGAAATTGCTATAAATAAATTTGAAATAATTAGACTGCTATTTTGCTTTTTGTTATTAAAATACGCATATCCAGAAGAATCAGTCACAGTAACTTAATTATTACAGAATAATTAACATTGTCTTTTTATATTTACTTTTTGTTGAAATAAGTATATTTACGAATAATTCGTTTTACTATATGGTGTTTATTTCTAAAAAAGATAAATAATTATCAATAAAATTAAAAACGTTTATTAAAATTTGTATTGTTTGCTTTTAAAATTAATCAAAAATTAATTGTAAAATATTTAGGATTTTTATTAACATTAAAAGTTTAAAAGGGTTTTCTTATTTAAAAAAAATAATATAAACATAAATAGTTGTTAGACAAATACTACTTATTTATGTACCTATTAGTTTACTATAAAAACATCGAAAAAGAAAATCTAGCAGAACATTTTTTATATTAAATAAAATTTAAGCTTTTAATACAATTAAATAACTTGATTACAAAGATATTATTTTTTTGATTTATAACTATAACAAAGGTTTTTTAATTATTTTAAAAATGAAATCTATTTTAAAATGCAAGAACAAGATTTGGTTAATAAATCCAGCTATATTATTTTCCTTACTAACCTGTTTTCACCACGTTGACTGAATTTTATTATTATTTTTATTAGAGATGGAGCATATTAAAAGCAGTTTCATATAAATTTATATCGACATGAACCATGTACATGTTTCAGTTTTCAGTAACTAAAGATAATCTAGCTTGTTGAGGTTATAACAGAAGTTGTTCAACGAATTTGATAATATTTTTAGCGAATAGAAAAACTTTTTATACCAATTTTAACTGAATCGGTTTTGTATACGAATTATTTTTTGTTTATTATATACAGGGTGTCTTCGAAATACGAGCATTATTTTTAACAGGACGTGGTTAGAAGTCAAGTACAATCGATTTACAAAAAAAAATATAAGAAAAGTTTAAAAAATAACGGATTTTGGGGTTTTTTTAATTTA
Source organism: Aquatica leii (assembly GCA_035610365.1). Lineage (NCBI taxonomy): Eukaryota > Metazoa > Arthropoda > Insecta > Coleoptera > Lampyridae > Aquatica > Aquatica leii. Next base: position 110,940,066 of record CM069432.1, read on the forward strand.
TTGGAAAAATTGTTTGAGAACCACTGACTATATATCTACGCATTTTAAGCAACTTCGGTAATACATCTTATCAGATGATGCATAAGCACAATTGCAATTTTTAGATTTGAGGTCATTGGTACAGATTTCGTCAATAGATTCATTGTTCAGTTTTGTCACGTTAACTTAATCGTATACTTCGTTTCCCAGTTTGTCTTTGTTGTTCGTTGTTTGGTATTATTGTTTATTGTTTGTTGTTTGCTAAATGTTATTTAATATTATTTTTTATTTATCGTTAAACGGGGTCGGAATGCCGGACGCACTAGAACACGACGTGTTATGGAAGCCGAAGAAGAAATATTGAATCTTGTAAATAACAATCCCACTTTTAATGTTCGTACAATTGAACGGGAAATGAATGTATCCGGAAAGGTAGTGTGGCGTACCCTAAGAAAAGAATTTTTATAGCCGTACCATATTCAACGCGTTCAAGCTTTAAATCCCGCAAATTACACTCAACGCATTGCTTTTTGTAATTGGTTACGTGAGCAATGTGCTATAAAGAACACTTTTTGAGTTAAGTCTTGGTAACAGACGAAGCAACGTTTAGTAGAAATGAAATGTCTAACTTCCACAACAGTCACGTTTGGAGTTTTGAGAACTCACATGCCACAAAACGGTTTTATTTTCAACATGGATTTTCCATAAATCTATGGGCAGGTGTTGTCGGCGGTTAATGGATTGACCCTTTTGTGCTACCTGAACGTATGACAGGTCAATCGTATTTATAATTTTTGCAAAATAATGTGCCGCAACTATTAGAAGATTTGTCGTTGAATGTACAGCTTTTGACAAAAGTAATGTCCCTCGGACACATAGGCAACCAAAACATCAGGTTCACGATCGTAAACGAAGATTTAAAAATAAAGACGCATGAAGGGCGATTAGATGTTGCGTTGCGCTAATTTGCAAAGGTAGTATTGCTAACTGGCAAAAGTGATTCACAATAACAACTTTGATAAGGTGGGATTTGTATTACCTCTAAGTGACGTAGCATAGCAAATATATTTACAAAGCTTAAAAATAGATATTACCTGTATTAGACCAAAAATCTAATTAAATTCAATTCAAAAACGCAAATAATAAATTGCTCTACGGGCGACAATATTACAAAATAATGTTCACATGTATAATTAATAAAAAAATAGATATCTTGTCTTTAATATTTAACAATTTCGTTTTAAGCGGCAATTGTAAATTTTTAATTTGTGACAATAAATTAAAGGCGCATTATATTTGCATAATTTGATTACGGTTTCCGACAAAATAGATTCTATATGGTCTACCTATTTATATTACCTTTTTGAGCTGAACAGCCTAGATTCTATATCAATCGCTTAAATTAGCCAAAAGAAAAAAAGTACTTTGATTTTGAACTAAAAAAATTAAAATTTTATATAAAGGAAATAGCTTGGAGCACCTTCGATAACATAGATAATGACCAAAAACGAGATAATTTATTGTTAATACGTTTAAAAATACTTAAAAAACAATTTTATTTCTTATTTGTTTTTACTTACTTTGCAATACACAAAATTTATTATTTACTAGTCATTCAAAAAATCAGTTTTTTATTTATTCTTTAATAAAGTAAAATATTTTAATGTTTTTTTTATAATTTAGTTATGTTGTTATTCGTAACATCGTTGTTGTAAATTTTTATTGTATTAATGAATGCATTCAAAGTTATTTTTTTAATTGATAAAAAATCTTTCTTTTTTTCAAACTATGTAAATATATTCTAAAGTAACATTGCAATAATACAATAAAATCTTCATCCTGTAAAAAAATTATACATTAATTAATGGATTATCAAAAATAATGCATCATTTACAACGCTGTAAGAATTCACACAATCGTTGCGTTTAGATTTGATACCGCTAGATAAATTTATTGTGCTGTATCTTGAGCAAAAATCAGTTGTATCACAAAACATCAAAGTGCTGACGCGAACTGAGATTAATGCTTATAGAATATACTTTAGCTTTAGGTATATCAATTGAATCGATTGAAGGTTTCTTACCTAAAATGTGAAAAGTGGTTTATGAGTGTATACGTGTAATTATAAGTGAGAAAGAAAACGTCTAAAAATAAATTTATAGATAAGCGCCTATCAGTATATCTTTTTTTTTACCATTTTTGAACTTTCTTTTATTTGTCACTGTTAAAATGTTTTGTTTTGAAATAAGTCTCTTAAAACTAGACTTCTGGGAAATCGCTAGTATCTTTAGAGACCACAGGAAAAATAGTTGCGCTATGAGAGATCCGTGTTCCAATTACTGAAATAGCAGAGAGGGTTGATTTGCTCTTGGGGTGTAGTTATTTAACGAAATAGAAACTTTACTCATTGAACATCATTTAATCTTGCTTTTGTGCTTAAAGCGTCGCCATATAAAATTTGTAGCATAAAATCCGTATTTTTGAAATATCTAAAAAGCTAATAATAAAACTCTGTGCTGTTTAGTAACAATCAGCCGTTTTTGAGAACACTAGCTTTTTCTGGAAAAACGCTGTATATTTAAAAAAAATTATTTCTATTTCGTGTTTCAAGTAGTCATGCCATGATTATCGCTCAAACCTATAAATTGAATGTTGCAGAAAACTAATTTTTCGTAATCCTAGTTCAGTATTTAGCGCTCTTTATTTATTATTTAAACTGGACCTGCACATAGAACTTTATTTCTTCCGTTGGTTTTTAAAGAAAAAATGAACGGAATATTATGCAAACAACCATCTTTACGTTTAAAAACAAAAGGAAGATAAAACACAAAATGTTCTTTAAGATCAAATCTAATTTTTACTTTAGCTAATCCACGTATTTTTATTACGAAAAATCGGTTATAAATTTCTGATTTTGTTTTAATGCTTACTATATTTCATCACAAACATTTCTTTTTCTCAAAAGCGGAAGTGTGAAGGAAATTTTTGTACTGTTGTATATGTTTAATAATTGTTTAATAGCTTTTTTCAATAATTGAATAATATATAACAATATGCACGACAAATTTGTTTGGCGCGGTGTCCAGCTCACAAAAACAAGATTTTTTATTCTATAAACCTATGTAATCAAAGAAATAAACTTAGTTTTTTTCTCAGGAAATAAAACGATCATCGTTTAGTGTTAATTAAGAAATACTTTAATAATGAATGCATACAACTAACGCCAGGGCATTGCAAACTATTATTACTTTTTTGGCAATCAATTTCAACTGATTAAGAGTTCATAGCATTGATATGAGACATTAATTTGTTAATTTGATGGGAATGATTTACATCAAAGAGTCGATTGTATGCATTGGTTAATATTAATTCATTTATTGAAATAGAATACTTCAAGATAAAAATTGAGACATTTGCTTATTGCAGGAAATTTTTTGAAATTCCTCAAATATAATAACGACATTTAGGTTTTTATTTGGCGTCATAATCGAACTAAGGGAAATTGCACTTATATTTTACGAATCCCTTATTTTTTGTAGTCAACGCAAGTTTGGAGATGGATCCGAAGGGAACAAAGGAGAGCCGAAAATAATCGTCTCTTACAAACGAGAAAACGTACTGGACGACGCCGGATTTTAAACCATAATAACGAGAACAACATAAGGCAATGTTGCGCAGAAAGACCATTTTGCACGTCTACCATGATTAGAGATAATCTACAGCTTACTTGGAAATATCAGGACTGAGGTTAGGAAATTACACAGTATTGAAATTCACAATCGCATTCCTGCCAGAAAGCCACTGATAACGAAAGAACATGCCCGACGTCGAGCACAATTTTGTCAAGCCAACGCAAGACGAAATTGGCAGCTTGTAATTTTTAGTGACGAAAAAACATTTTGCTCTTCGGAAGATTTCCAAAAAACACTGTGGAGAGCGAATAGTACCAGATACAATTTTGAAAATATCCAACCCATAAAACGCATTAAACGTATAAGTACAGGTTATTGGAGCTGGATGAGCCAAGCATGTCCGGGGGAGCATGTCCAAGTAAACTAAGGATTCCGTCTGAGGAATATGTGTCCATACTAGAAGATGTTATGTTACCATCGGTTAGGATAATTTATCCAGAAGGCGAAATAGTTTTCGTTCAAGGCAACTCTCCCATTCATCGAAGACGAATAGTTCGAGAATGGTTCGAACAACATCCAGAGATACACGTCATAGAGTGGCCAGCCAGGTCTCCAGATCTTAACCCCATCGAAAATCTGTGGACAGCTGCTGTGCCTGAATGGGAAAATAACATCATGATTTGAAATATAGACCAACTTCACGCAAATATTATGCGTACTTGGAATACTCTACACCTGAATAATATTGGTAATAATAAGATTGGTAAATACATGCCTGCTCGCATTCAAGCTTGTATTGAATCCGATGGATACTACACAAAATATTAATTAGCTTTATTACTTTTCCTTGTTCAACTTAAACAAAAAATTAACACATTAATTTTATGTTTCATTTTTAATGTTAGGGTGTTAATCATTAATTTTTTGTTTAATTTGCCTTTCTCTTTGCGTAGATAGTTATATTGTTCCTTACATTTATATTACATGTCCATAGATAATTGATATGTCATAAAACAATAATTTTTTTAATTCTTATTAACCAAAATATAAATGAGTTACATTCATATTCTGATTAATACTTTACACGTAAATTTTTTGATGCTAATTTTTCTGTTTAGATCAATTTTATAACTAAATATATGAATTAACTACAAATCGCGGGACCACGGCCATATCGTGCCAATTACTTTCACATTGATTATCAAATCGCGTTATGATGTATCTGTAATTAAAATATTTTGATTATCTCATTTCCATACTATTTCAATCTTCCATAAACTGTTAATGTTATGTATGGAATATCATTGATAAACCTAAACTTGTAGTTTGTTTTAAACGTTTCATAACCAGTTTATCGATATTACATTCAATTATCTTCTCTTATATAAAAAGTAACTTTATTATATTTATACACCACAATTATGTAACTTTCATCTGTTATCTTTAACTACCTAAATTGTTACAATTTAGCCATAATATATTTAAGCCAAAGGATGGCATTTGTCATGCTAAATTAGTGTCTGCATGTTAATATTTCGATCTTCAATTAGCCAATTATGTGAGAGATTGGTGACATTTGTCAGTTTATTTTTTATCTTCAGTTTAAGTCATTTCTACAATTTAGTGCAATAGGGAATTCAATCAACTTTCATATTACGAATTGTATATTTTATAAATAAGTTGTAATTTTTAGTATGACTTAAATATGGTTACATGTTATATTGCATATATTGTTCATATTACCTTTCATTCCTGCAGAAACACCTTTTCTGTAAGTTCACTTTACGTAGTTTATTCATCTTAGTTAAATTAATATTTTTTCTTTACATTATGTTTTTTTTTTTTGCTGCGATGTATTTTAATAAAACGATTACATATTTATTCTTAAGTCGATTGTCGTTTATGTGATAAATTATGTTTATGCGCAGACATCTATTTGTATATCTTAATCATCTCAATGCCTTGCATAACTATAAATCGTACTTATTGCTTTTAAAATAAAATAAATATGTTAGTAACTTCGCGTAATAAATAATTACACTGTGCGAAGAAACCACTGTTCAAATTTCAAACCTTTATGTAACTTATAGTTGACTGCTTTAACGTCACAATTTTTTTAGTACAACGTAGTTAAAAACAAATGAAGAATAAAACTGTTTTAAATATAGTAAACAGACAAAAATGAAGAATATAATATTTTATTTTGAGAGTTATTAAGAATAAAGTCTTCCATTTTTGGTCATTATTGGTAATGTGTCTGTCTAATTCCTTTATATAATAAAGTAAATTTATAACATGTAAATCTGCTTTTGAATGAATTGACCATTCTGTTTAAATTGCATGAACCAGTGTCCCAAGTGAGTAAATACCTTAAAACTAGAAAAATCTATACAAAATTAAAAATTGGTGAAATACATTAGCGTTCAACCAGTGGCTTTGGTTGCAGTATTGGTAACGCTCCTACCCACAAAACCAAATAGGTTCCATAATAATGCTTTTAGAAGCATAGAGGCAGTATTGATATTACTGAAAGCCTTCCTGTAGCAGTAGAATGGTTTATGTTTAGAGATAGGTTTTGACACTCCAGTAGAATGCTGTACAGTTAGTGCTTATAGAGTCCTATTAGACGTTGTACAAAAGCAGGCCAAAGGTAGAAGTTTTCACGTTCCATTAGAATGCTTTAAAATAGTGCCAATATAGTACTTTCCTATGTTGTAGAATAGCATGACAAAGTTAACGACTAAAAGGTAATTGATTTGCATGCTTTTACAGGGTTTTAATAGCATACCATAAGAAACACAAAAAGCATGAAATGATTAGTTTTAAGTCATTTTTTATTAAGAAATTTGTACAGTATCTTTGTCTAAACTATAATAATTTTTAATCAATGGTTTGCGAATTTGTAGTTTGCTGCATCATCCTAATTATTTCATTTTTTAATCTCGCTTTGCCATGACGTAGCCATTGGAACACCTCATTAATAACATCTATAGGAACTCCTTTGAGCCAACTTTGGGTTAACTCTATAACAAAATTAAGCGATTAATTATTTTTTATTATCTATTATCAGTCGCATGCATTTTCACTAGATTCATATCAAAAATATGTTCCTTTTTATGAATAAAATAATTTTTTTATTACAATGCTTTTTAAGTTTAAGTCCGCAGGTTGGCCACTCCTGTTCTAAAAAAATAACTGGATGCCAAGTAAAAAATAAACAATAACAATAAAGCGCTAAAACGTGGATAAGCTGATCGTAGAAAAATAGATATGTTGTCAATTGTTTCTTTTTGTACTTACTTTTATTTAAATCAGCAGAACTTCTAATAGCTTTTTCTTCTTTAATTCAGCACAAAAAAGAACACATTTACAAATATAGACTAAGCCCGAAGTCGTGTTCCTTTCGTAAACGTAAAACTGCATATACCCGTAACCGTATAAGTACTTACTTAGAAGCGTTTCTGGTGAATCAAACTCGGTAGTCGGTACATATCTCGTCACAATTCTTAGAAATCAAAGTATTTACATTTACAGTGTCAAACGCGAATGCATAGGTTTTTTTATTGCATACATATCTTTATCAACAAAATTTAGATGTGGGCGTTTAATCTCTACAGTTATTTTTGTTTAAGTATTACAATTTAGCAACTTGTACAAACGGTTTTTTCTGATATTAAAAATCATATTTCTTTATCTCAAATAAAGAACGATTAAACCGATTTTAGAGGTACTAAAACATTAAAAGAATGTTATCATGTTAATCGTAATACTTGAATTTTAATACATTGTCAAGGCTGCTATAAACACTTTATTTTTTATATCAATATAGAAGGCCTATAGGAGTGATCTTAAAGGAATCTTTTAGGGTACTTTATTCTCCTTCTATGTGCATTATTATAGAATCAATATGGGAACGCCTTTAGAATGCTACATTTCTAATACTTTAGTGATTCCAATCAACTACCATTTTAAGGCTGCTATAAGCACTTCTTTCTTAAATTAAATATAGTATTTCTATAGAAGTGTTTTTAAAAGAATCTTTTAGAGTACTTTATTCTTCTTATATAGGCATTCTAATAGAATACGTTTTAAATTAAGTGTGTTATTAGAAGTCCATACACAAACTACTATTGGAATGCTTTAGAAATGAATATTTGGGAATGCTTATAGAATCTACATGGAACTTATGGTTTTGTGGGTAGCTATTTCTGTTTTTTAACAAAATAATATTACCACACACAAAATTTAAATTTTTTTAGTTCAAAATCAAACTACATTTTTTTCCTTTTGATTAATTTAAATGTTTGATATAGAATCTAGGCTGTTTAGCTCAAAAGGGTAATGTGAATAGGTAGAAACCGTTTAGAATCTATTTTGTCGGAAGCCGTATTTAAAGGAAAGTAAATATAAATGCGTCTTTAATCTATTCTCAAAAATACAAAATTCACAATTGGCGCTTAAAACGGAATTGTTTGGTATTAAAAACAAGCTATCTATTTTTCTTACTAATTATACAATAGACTTGTGTAATTTATAATATATAATTATTGTAATATTGTCGCCCGTTGAGCAATTTAATATTTGCATTTCTGAATTGAATCGTTAATAGATTCTTGGTCTAATACACGTAATATCTCGTTTTTTAATGTTTGTAAATATATCTACTATGCTACGTCACGAAGAAGTAATACAAGTTCCACCTTATCAGAGTTACTATTGTGGACTACTTTTGCCAGTTAACAAAACTACCTTTTCAAATTAGCGCAATGCAACAAACGTCCTTGTTATTTATAAATCTTCGGTTACGATCGTGAATGTGATACTTTGGTTGCCTATGTGTCTGAGGGACATTACATTTGTCAAAGACTGTACGTCAACACATGTGGTTTCTTCATGATGGTTCGGGTACATCTAAACAATCTTTTTCGAAACAGGTGGATTGTTCTTGGTGGACCAGTATCTTGGCCACCGCGTTTTCCGGATCTAAACCCTATTGATTTTTACTTATGGGGTCATTTGAAAAATACTGTGTATGCCACAGAAATTAACACCACAAGAATTACGAGAACGAATAGAAAATGCCATGAAAATAATTCTTTTTACAGAATGAACTAGAGAATTGCACCAATTCGTAGTTACGTCGAGTAATATTGTGTATCCAGGAAGGTGGGCGAAACTTTGATCATTTTTTATAAAATTCGACAAAAATCGATAGCTTTTTATGATACGTTGAAATTTTGACAGTATCAAATAAGAACAATATTAAAGTAGTAATTTAAAGTATTTTTAAATATTGTAGAAATTAAACATTAATTTATTGGAGTAATAGTAATTAGTTAATTACATGTAGTTTAATTGTACCCACGTTTTTAAAATAATTAATGTCATTGTACGTGTTGTTGTACGTTAATCGAACTGTTCACACTTTAAACGGAACAGGTTATTTGTCACAGAAATTACCGGATCTGTACTATCATTCTTTTAATACTGACAGTTCAAACACTTTTGGTTTCTTATCGACGCCGAGACACCTTAAGGTCATGGAACTAAGCAAACAAAAAAATGCAAAGAATAAACATATGAACCGGTGGTCCTAAAACTTTTCTCTGAAATTCATAAAAATTGCAACTTATTTTTAAAATTCTATTATAATTTTTTTTTGGTAAATCGATTGTACTTGACTTGAACCACGTCTTATTAAAATTAATGCCCGTATTTTGCAGACACCCTGTATTGTGTCAATTGTTAACATCACTAAATTTTTAAATTGTGTTTTGTAGTCTAATAATTCTACTAGTCTAATAATTGTACTATATTAACTTTTACGACGCCCGATTTAATTCGTTTAATTTCGAACGGTTTCGGTTTCAGATATACTTGTGGTTTATGCTAGTTGCACGTGTCCGCTAGTATACAATACTGTGATCAGTTGTGCATTTTTTTTTTCAGAAATCTTTTTAATCGGACTTATATCGTAAATACTACAACGCTCTAGTAACAACATTTGAAATACAACCGCAAACAAATATAATAATGTAACAAACTATATTATTAAAACTAATTTATTTAAACTACTAAAAATATTTTTACTTATACTAGAAATATGTACACTTTTAAATTAACCGAACTAATTAAATCTAATAATATTTAATAAAAACATTTACACTATAATTTATATCACTTACACGAAGATAAGATAAAGTCCGCAGATAGCTTCACACACTTGTTTACACTAAAGTCACGTACTTCGTAGATTTATTTCGAGAAGGCTCTTGAATTTGAGAACGTTTCAATAATACAATCGTAATCAATAAATTTTGCACTAACAAAAGAATATTTCGGTGTAGCAAAATAAGAACTTACAGAAATAGAAAAAACAGTTCAGCGTATCGTGGATATAAATGAGAGTGACACTGAGCCAGTTAACTCAAGCGAATGTGCTTGAGAAGAAGATAATCTAGAAGTACAACTAGATAACTCTGATTCAGATTGTAAAATTAATGTAGACAAGAGCTTGTTAGTTCACAATTTCCTGTTAGATTTATACCTTATCTAAACAAAATAAGTACAAGTACAAGCTCGGAATATTATACATTTTGTATCAAGAGACAAATGTATAACAAGTGAATACTTTGCTTTAGATGAGTACTTTTTTTTCAATAATATTCTTGAAAGTGAAATTAATAGACAATCTCAAAAACATGATGCCCAAAATCAGAATAATTTATCACAGATTGCTAAAGATGAACTAAAAGTTTTACTTGAAATGTTGATATTATCTGCAACAAAAAAGACAACCATTTATTTGCAAAATATATGTTTGAAAGTACAATTTTTGACACATTTTATGGAACTTGTTTACCTTTAGCTAGTTTTTACGTTAATTAATAATTAACTAGTATAGGAACTTTGCGTAAAAATAAAAAAAAATCTAGAGTTGATAGGAATAATAAACAGACGTTCAAAAACTTTAAACTATTTTTTTTATAAAAATAAAACTGTGATATCCTATCTTCTTTTTCTATTGATACTGTTTTCCAGTTATGTCTAGGGGACTGCGTTGTTTTCTTGCTTTTATAACGTAACGACCGATGTCGACTTTTTACGAGTACTTTTTCTGATACTTTATGTTTGTTGGTTAGAGTTTTTTTGGTTCTGTAGAGTATCTTTTAGTTTTATGCGGCTTTTGAACACATTTGATTGGTGATACTTAGAGAACTAGAAAAAGATCTTTCGTTTACGTTTCTTCTTGGTTTAGGTATTATTGTATTGGGTTGGTTTGGGATTTTAAGGTTCGGTCCTTGGCGTATGCCTAAATTTCTATTCTTGATATTAGCTAGTGTCTGCTTTCCAAGCCTTTATGTTGCTGAAGGGAATTTGCTATGTTAAAAGTATTTTGGTGTGATTTTTGTATCGTATAAGTTTTTTCCCGGAACGCCCATTTTTAGTTACATGCAGAGTGACTGTCATTATCCAAGGAAGAAAATTATTTTTTCGGTGACTGTGGTACAGTTTGTACATAATCTTCTAACTTATCCGCCCGGTAAGGCTTTCATTTCTAACTATTTACACTTATCCACGTTATAAATAGTTGTAGTACTTTTGCTGCATATGTGAAAGTCTTTCTGGAATAAAAATTGATTTCAATTTTTGTGATTTAATTGGATTTTTTGGTGATTAACATTAGCAATTTTCGATACCTACAAGCATTACATAAATGTGAAGATATTGACACCTGTTCGTTCACATTGGTAAACTATTTATGATGACGTAAAAATCTAAAACGTATTGAAAAAGGTGTAGCACTTACGTTGATTAAAGATATAAAAACTTGTGGTTAATTAGTATAACTATAACCGTATTGGAAAGCCTACTTACCTAAATATCAATATTAACCAGGGAAAAACTTGGTGCATCTGCTTTTTTTTCATAGTTCGTATGAACGTGAGGAAACTTGTATTTTTTATTTTAATTTTCTTTTCTTTACGTTTTAAGTCGTTTTCAAGCACGACTGTACGTACATACCAGGTTGTCACAATTAATTAATAATTTTTTTTGTATGTAATATATTATTAAATGGAACACGCTTTGGTTCTCTTAATTATCAAGGTATTGCATATTTGTATTATATTTACCAATGTAAATTTGTTCTTTTGGAAAGTCAAATGAGGCCGACAAGTTTAATTTTATGTACTACGTGTTGCTCAACTAAAGAGGGTTTGCATCAACAATTATTGTTTGTACTAGCAATTGATCTCATCTTTGTAAATTTACCTTGTTTCTCTTTTTTAACTTTTCTTTATGTAACAAAACAAAAAATGCATTCGTGTTAAAACTTGTATGTTATCATTTGTTCTCTTTTAGCGCTTGATAGATTTAATCGGTGTCTTGAATTCTAGTCTTTAACCGTTTCGACAACTTTTTAATCTTACTTTGTAATTAGCACATCGAGACCGACGATCCGCTCGCCAGTAATTAAGTTACAAGAGAATCCTTGTAACAAATTGTCGAATTTAACCTCAAATCCACAGGCGTATTGAAGCTTTCAGCTTCTAATTTTTTTTTCTCAAAATACAACAGAAAATTTGTTTACAAATATTTGTACTTTTCTTAATGCACCAATTTTTGTACTGTTCTCTGGACTTGTGAATAAAAACCAGACAGTCAATATTATAAACTTGTTCTATAGCATTGATTTTGTTTTTGCAATCACTTAGTTTGCACAAAAAATGCAACAATACTATTTTTATCTGTGTTTTTAAAAATTTTATTAGCTGCTTAGCAACTGAATGTGTATTACCATGCGATGAAGTTTACTTGATCAATAAGAAGAAATTGTACGTTTTTGTTCTTAAGAGTTGCCAATGTTTTGTTTCTTTATGGAGTATATAACGCAAAAAAATCAAATTCCCTTTTTTTATATCAAAGTAATGTTGACAACCACAACACGCAATATTCAATCAAAACAAAGAAAAAAAAATAGAAGCGAATAAGAAAATACAAAAAAGACATCTCAGTTAGCCATAGAACGAAGGCGTATAAATTGCTGTTCCAAATTGGAAAGTTTACACAAGGCTTTAATGCTTACGAGTGCAATAGAAAACGCAAGAAAAAAACCCAAATCTAAAAGCAAAAAGAGAATCCTATACATGGCGTACCAACTCAAAAGGCCAACTAAGCGGGTATAAATATTATGCAGGCAAAAGTCTCCTCTGAAGTAAGATAGAAAAGAAGGAAACCAAAAAAATTTACTAAAAACTTAAGCAAAGGAAAAGAATATGAGTGACAACAAAATAAAAGAAAACAAATAAACAGCATCCGAACTACAACCCACAAGATACAAACGCCGTATACCAAATCTCAAGCCACCAAATACAAAAAACATAAACCAAAAGAATTGCAAAGATCAAAATTAAAAGCCTAAAAAGTGAACTAGCATTTACAACGCTTGCGACGCCGATGGAAGCAAATGATTAAAAGAAAACAACAACGCACAATTAAAAACCATTGCCCAAATAGCTCGAGAATATTCTCGAATGTGCTCTGCATAACCTGTAAGGATATTAGGATATGCTAAAGATATTCTTTGTTCGCCTAAAGATACCCAGATATTATCCCTAGAGTCAACAAAGTTTACTACTTTTCATATTTGTACATTGACCCTAGGATATCTTAAAGTATATGGTAAACTCATTCCTAGCATAACCCCACAGATATCCCTAAAATAACCTGAGTATCCTTGGAATAACCTTAATAAACGCTTGTTTTGGAACACAATTTATTGTTGAGAAGTTGATAACAGAAAAACTCTATATTCTGCAAATTCTTTGGCATAATATGTATCTTCTAGATTTATGGATAAATTTGTCTCCAACGTTAATATAAACTGTATATCAACGACATTTTAGACATTCTTCATTATAATAAGGCATAACATACAAGGACAACATAAACTTTTATAACATTCTTATTATATTGAACTTCATTTATACATGCTGTTAAAATTATAATACTTAGTTAAATTAATACATATTTTATATTCCTCTACATTTCATTTCGTCTTATTATTGTAACGTTAGTAAGGCTTTTTCGGTACAGGTCGTAATCTGTTTGCGGTGTCTGAAAAAAACTTTTGCTTTAAAACTATATATGTAGACATAATTTATTTATTTTTGTATAGAGATCAAACTAAAATGGTAGCATAATATTGTTAGGAGGCATATAATCAGAGACTATGTTACCAATTTGTAATTAAAAGTTATTTAACTTTTCAAACATAAACGCAAGACAATTTACTCAACTATACGTATATTTATAATATAATTAATAAAATATTTAGTAGCGCTAACTTACCAGTTTTTGAAAATATACAAATAAATCACTAGCACTAGCAAATATTTTATTGCAATCACACGTTCTATGCAAACAACGTAAAAATTAGTCAGTCTCATGGGATATCCTAAACATAAGTCTAGGATATGCAGACTTAGTGCGAGAGAATATGCTAAGCATGACCTTTGGCTAAATCCGAAGAATATTCTGGGATATTGTGGATGATGATTAAACGTGCTAAGCATATTTTTTTAGAATAAACTATGAACAATCTGAATATGTTATGCTAGGGATAACCTAACGTAATATTAAATATTAAGCTTATTCCAGGAATATGCTTCTGATATCAGGATATTATTAGAATATTCAAATTATTAAAAACGTATTCCTAGGATATCTTGTGTTATGTGAGTGAAGAAGTAGATGTAAAACCAATAGTAAAAGTTTTTACATTTAGAGAAAACGTAGAATCTTTATGTAGACGTGTAAAAGATTTTGTAGCGCGAGTTAGAAAGCTTGATCGTTTCTGGCAATGTGTGATTTTACCTAACTAGATTGCTTTATTGCAAGTTTTAACAATAACTATGTACTTTTAACACTGAGGTGATCACGATCAGATATAATATGGTGATCCTAAATAAGCTGCTTCGGCTGGTCCGACGGAACAACTAATTTCCGAACGCAAGGATCAGAAAAAGAAACACGTACCCCTTTACATAAAAGACTTTTCACAACACACCAACAAGAGAAACGACAAAAAGAAGCAATGACTAAGACACTAGGTCTAAGTACCATAGATCAGTAGTAGACTCAATAATTTCAGAAACTGAAAAGCAATTAGAAAAAAGCGAAAGAATAGAACGAACAAAGCGTAAAGGCATATCATCTTAAGAACGACAACAAACACAAGCATTACAAGTAAAAGTAGATACAGAAGAAGAAGGTAAAAAAGCGTTACGAAAGTAAGTAACAAGATTAGCAAAAGTGTTACTAACATAGGTTACTGATGGTTCTTGAACTGTGCTACTGTTGTCTAAGCTAATAGAATTACGAGAGTTAATGTTCAACTACAAATGTTTGTCTAATGATGTTAATTAAACCATAGATGTGATCTTAATAAACGCTAACAAAACTTGGTAGAACGGCGTTAGATTTCGGCAAACTATCTTAAGCAGCAGTTATTCTGAGACCGGTTCCGATAGCTGAAAAAGGAGGTATCGCTTAGTGGTAACGTATGTGCGAATTGTTTCGTCAGCTCCCATCGTACGGCTGCGATTCCATTAAGTGTTGATCGTAATTTAAAGACAAAAACCCGGAATTCAACAGAGCAGCAACATTATTCAACAAACCTAAGACATTTTGGTTTGTCCTAAAAACAAGAAGAGTTTTGCTAGATAAAAAATTAAATGCTAAAAGACAAATTTGGTGATGCGTAACACCACGAAACAAACACAACTCGTCAATACGAATAAGAAACTCGATAAGTACAGACGGATCTTTAGCAGAAAAAGTCACGTTCCAATTTATTTCTGAATCTGAGTCCAAGGAAGTAAGAAGTGGTGGATCTACATCTAAAAAATAAATAGCTAACACATTAAAACTTAAAACCGCAAATTAATCAAAGCAGAAATCCACCAACACGTGTCTGACTAGAAACCCACTAACCTAAACAAAAAAATGACAATAAAGAGGTAAATTAATAAAAATAAAAAAAGTTTTAAATTCACATAAAAAATCGAGTCCCTGTCAGTTAGGCGTCTAATTTTGGATTGAATTGGATTTTTTCTGTAACCTAATTGCTGACGTATATCTCAGTATGATTTGGCTAGCGAAATGCAGCTCTCGATGTGCCAATTATAATGTAAGATTATAAAAGTGCCAAAACGGTTGGAGATTAGATTGGAAAACACCGATTAAATATATCAAATGCTAAAAAAGAACAAATAACAACACACATGTTGTAATACAAATTTACATATATATATATATATATATACTCGAAAATCTACGTAGTCGCACCAAAATATAATTGTACGACTACGCACCCGGAATGTTTTAAGTTTAACAAGTAGTTCTCGCACCAATATATAACAAAAATTATATATGCGTATTGGCACCATACTTATGATTCTGGGCGGAGTCTACCAGTCGGTCACCGCATGGCAAACAAGTTTTTCAAGGTATAAAATGTAACAATACATAACAGTACTTAAAAATTTTGTTATATTTAACCGTTTGGTTTGTTTCTCGCTTTATTACAATTATTTGATTTTACAATTGTTACGTTTTAATTTATTTTGGGTTTTAAATTTAAATACTATATATTGTATCGTTTCATTAAAACTTTTTCTTGAATTATTTAATCTTGTTTGCAAATTTTAATATGCAACTGTAATTTATGAGAATTAATTAATAATTATTGAATTTGACGTTAAGGTTTATAAGTAAAGATAATAGAAAAAAACTGATAAGACTAAGCTTGAATAATATTTTCATTGCGTCCCTTTACTGTTAAATAAATTGAATATTTTGTAATCGCCTGAATATGAAGGTGCCATTAGTTAATAATTAAGTTTGGTTAGAAAAAAGATACTACGGCTTTCTTTTTACTTGTCAATCATTGCATCTTTTAAATCCAATCGAATTTATACAAACTTGCATAAACATTATTTAACATTGTTCCACATATTACTTTAAGTATTTAGATTTAGAAACATTAATAAAGGAATAAAAGTAAGGTAATAAAAGATTATTTTATATGCATTTGATTTTAATAATTATTCTATAAACAACTATGTGAAACTAAGTGATGTTTCAAATCAATATAATAATTCTTGAAATTATGAAATTTTATTCTTGTTCGTTTGAAGATTAATTTTTACACATATAAGCAAAATAAACAGTCAGAAAAAATGTATTCGAAATCTGCGTGTAAAGGTCAGTTACCGTATAATTAAAAAATCTAGCTTCAGATCGTCTCAAATTTTTTTAGTAATTTATAAAAACATAAAAAAAAATTCTATATTTCAACGGATTATAGCATCATTTAATGAAGCACAGGAGATAAGAAATAAATAATTGAAACTTGTGATCACGTACAGATTGTGTGTATCTGCTTAAGAACTACTTGAACAGAAAATATTTTTTTTATATAATGCGGTCCGTCCTTAAAATTTTAAAATATACTTAAGATTAAACATTATTAATAAAATTTAATAATTTTAAGTCGCTTAATTATTGAGGTGTTAAATATTAAGAACATAAACAATTTAGCTGTTTTGAAATGCACATTGAAACACGATTGTTTGTTTCAACGACGCTATATTTAATATCAACCGTAAATTCATTTTATTTTTACGTATCAGGTAACATTGAATCACCTTGTACTAAACCAACGTTGGTTTTTTTATACTGTACTTATACGGTAATTACAATTTGTTAAATACAAATTTAGCAATTTGCACTATAACAGAAAAAATTGGCATTTTATAACTTAAAAAATAATTAGCGTTGCTTCTGCATGTCTTATAAAATCAAATAAAAATTTTATGACTACGGAAATTTTTGGTATAGGTGCAACCGTGTAACAGTTAAAATAAACCAAATGTCCCCTTGTAAACAATAAGACAATAAATGGATCGCACAATAGGTATAACCAGTTTTTAATCTGTAAACATTTGGTATACACATTTGAGTTTGTAAAAGCAACAAACAACTGAAAATTTTGATTCTCTCTATCAAAATGTGATATAACTATGAATCGAAAAAGACAAAGTCATTCGACATTGATAGTACTTTTAATTATCAAAAAGAACTATAAAAAAACATTAGAAAGTGTAGCGGCGTTTTAAAACTTTACATTTCGGCATCTGTATCTGCATAAAGATTTTAAGGTAAAGTACGTAAGCACCACAATTAATACTTAATAAAACTACTTTAAAAAAAATCACAATGAATCAATTCAGTATAACGTATAAAACATTGAAAAATACTCGTTGACTAAAATTTAATCTTAATCTTAAATTTAATATTTAATTTTAATATTTGTTTACGATTCTCTTATAAAGTACACATACAATGGGTACAATTTTTATAGTGACTTATTTTTTATTTTGACATACACATTTATTTAAGTACAAAGATACTTCTGAAAATTGAATTATAATTAAAAATAGTGTAATTATTTTTTGATAGGATAAGTACAGTGCAAACTTTAAGAAGAGGTTCCTGTTTCGCGTAGTTTATTTAATAATTTAAATTTTATTTTATTGAATTCTAGAGAATATTATGTTTTAAAAGAGTTGCATACTTATCATTAAAGTATGTCGTTCTTTGTTAAATGGTAACCAATCCACAAAGAAAAAATGTCGAAACTATTGATTTTTTGTCGAATGGCAACCGATAGACAAAGAATATTGATTTTTTTTCTAACGGTAGTTACCAAACGACATTCTTAAATACAATTTGCAAAGAAAGACAATTAAAAAACTAAGATATCTTTATTGTAAGTCGCTGAATAAATTAAATTTTGTATTTAAAAAATTAGTATATTTGGTTATTCTCTGTATGCAATTATTTTTTAGACAATTTTTGCATTTACACAACGTTAAGTGAAATAGAGCTATAATCTGATAACATAATTTAATTATATTATTTCATGTCAAAAACATTTCAAAAAATGCCGCTAAAATCAGTGTTGTGTTGGTTTATTCTATACAACAATAATGTTGCATTTGTTTAACACAATTTTAATTTTATATAATCTTAGTTTTGGAAATACCAAACGTTCTAATTTTTTTTAAATAGAAACAGGAATGTTCTTTGTTAAATAGTGGCCGATGCAAAACAAATAAGCAACGTCATAATATTGATTTTTTTCTAAAGGTACTTTCACGTTTAATTTTTTAACAATTTAAGGCGATTTAAAATTTTTTAAAAAGAGCAACGAATAAATTGAAATAATATATTATTTTTAATCACTGGATTGATAGAATTCAATACAAACTTTAAAAAAAGTTTGCGTGATTGATAAATCTTTAAATGATTTGTTTTTATATAATTTTTACATGTAAAAATTAAGCATAATAAATAAGTACGTTAAGTTAACTAACACATATACACAAAAAAAAATTCAAATTATTTTTAAACTCTATCATTACAGTTACAATGCAATTGTACCAATCGCATCTGCATTAAAATTAGTAAAATTTTGACCTTCAATAACTCAATAAATACTCCAAAAAATACTAACATTGATAAAACTTTTATCAATTTTTCTTCTTTTAAATTACTATTATTTAATGTGTAACAACTTGTACACGATCGATATTTTGGAAGTAACATTTTTAATTTGTTTTGTTCACATACACGTATCAAAAAAATCCTTGCATCCTTTAAATCCAATTGCATTTATATGAACTTGCATAAACATTATTTAACGTTGTCCTACATATTATTTAAGTATTTAGATATGAGTAGAAAAATTAATAAGGGAATAAAAGTTAGGTAACAAAAAATTATTTCGTATGCATTTAATTTTAATAATTATTCTATAAACAACTACATGAAACTGATTAATATTTCAGATACCTATAATAACTCTTAAAGTTATGAAATTTTATTCTCAGTATTAGTTTGAAGATTAATTTTTATACATATGAGCAAAACAAACGATCTGATAAAAAATTATTCGAAATTTTTTAAATCTTGTAATTGACATTTTTAAGTCACATAACAATAAATAAAATTTCTACTCATTCATAAAAAATGTTCAAATAATGCTAAAGTATTAAGATATGGAACTTTTATCAATTTCTTGTACATAATCCGGTCAGTCAATAAAATTTCAAATATAGGTAGGATTACACATAATTAATAGAATTTTTTAAATCCCTTAATTATTGTTGTATTAAATATTAACAACAGAAATATTTTAATTGTTTTAAAATGTGCAATAAAACATGATTGTTTTTTTTTAATTGCATTTTCTACATTAATTGACGGGATATTTAATATCAACCTTAAATTTATCTTATTTTTACGTATCAGGTTGGTTTTTTCTTATACTGTACTTAAACGGTAATTAGAATTTGTCATTTGTAAAAACATAACATTTTATATATTTATCGATTTTTAGTGTAACAGGAAAAAATAGCATTTTATAACGTAAAAAAAGCGTTACAAATTTTATAAAATAAAATAAAAATTTGGTCACGACGGAAATTTCCGTTGCAGGTGTAACCGTGTAACGGTTAAAATAAGCAAAATGCCGCCTTGTAAACAATAGGGCAATAAATAGATTAAGGAATAAATAATATTTTCTACACTTTTTCGTACAATGGGTATAATAAGTTTTTAATCTGTAAACATTTGGTATACACATTTGAATTTGTAAAAGCAACAAACAACTAAAAATTTTGAATCTCTCTATCAAAATATGACTCGAAAAAAACAAAGTCATTTGACATTGATAGTATTTCTAATTATCAAAAGGAATTATGAAAAAACATTACGAAGTGGAGCAGCGTTTTAATACTTTACATTTCGCCATCTGTATCTACATAAAGATTTTAAAGTAAAGTACGTGTACTTAAGTAGAACAATTAATACTTAATAAAACTACTTTAAAAAAATCAAAATGAAACAGAGGAATAAGTTTAAATTTGTCATAAACAAGAAACATATAACTAATACGCTTTATCTTTTGATTTATTTTTGTTATTGTTAACATTGTAACACATTAAAACGTCTTAAATTCGTCATTCAAATTTATTACCAAATTATTAGACTCTTTTTTTTAAATTCTATGGCATAATTAGAATTTATTTATACAAAATTGATGTAGTAACGTTCATTCTGTATTTTCAAGGCTATCTCGATTTTATAGCGTTCGCACAATTAAAGTAAAAAAAGAGTTTTTCTCCACATCGTGTGGTTAAAGACGGTTTCTAAATCAAAAATTTTAACACGCCTTTTTTTCACATTTCTCGGCAAAATAAAGTCAGTAAATTATAATTAAGTAAAAAAATTCTGTTTTATGGTTGGCCGTATGCAAACACTATCTGAAGAACGGGTTTTTTTTAGAATACTTTTAAAAAAACTTTTTTTTTCAAATAAAAGTTAATTGTAATGCAAATGTACACAAGTTTTGTTTAAGCAATTTTTCGATCTATTCCAGTTTTAAGAATGAATGACTTGTTATAAGCTATAATAATGTAAAGGCGACACCACAAGAACCGCTGCTAAGGGTTTACGTCTCTTACAATTCAGTATAATGTATAAAACATTAGGAAATACTCGTTGACTTAAAACTGATCTTAAATTTAATATTTAATTTTAATATTTGTTTACGATTCTCTTATGAAGTACACATGCAATAGGTACAATTTTTATAGTGACTTATTTTTTATTTTGACATACACATTTATTTAAGTACAAAAATTTGAATCATAATTAAAAATAGTGTACTTATTTTTTGATCATATAAGTACAGTGCAAACTTTAAGAAGAGGTTCAGTAATTAACACTACGGTTCCCGTTTTGCGTAGTTTATTTGATAATTTAAATTTTATTTTATTGTAATTCTAGGGAATACTATGTTTTAAAAGAGCTGCATACTTATTATTAAGGCATTAAGTCTAACAAGATAAATGGCAACCGATAGACAAAGAAGAAACGTAAAAGTATTGATTTTTTTTGCGGTAGTTACCTAACAACATTCTTAATTACAATTCGCAAAGAAAGGCAATCAAAAACTAAGATATCTTTTTTTAATTTTATATAATTTTATTTTTGGAAATACCAAACGTTCAGCTTCTGAAACAGGAATGTTCTTTGTTAAATAGTGGCCGATGCAAAACAAAGAAGCAAGGTCATAGTATTGATTTTTTTCTAAAGGTACTTTCACGTTAATTTTTTTAACAAGATAAGACGATTTAAAATTCTTTAAAAAGAACAATAAATAAATTGAAGTAATATATTATTTTTAATCACTGGATTGATAGAATTCAATTTAAAAAAAAGTTTGCGTGATTGATAAATTTTAAAATTTTTTATACAATTGTTACATGTAAAAATTAAACATAATAAATAAGTACGTTAAGTTAACTAAACCATACGAACAAAACAAAATTCAAATTATTTTTAAACTCAATTATTACTGTTACAATGCAATTGTATCAATCGTATCTGCATTAAAATTTTGACATTCAATAACTCAATAAATTCTCCAAAAAATATTAACATATTAAGTTATAAAGCTTTTCTCAATTTTTCTTCTTTTAAATTACTATTGTTTAATGTGTAACAACTTGTGCACGATCGATATTTTAGAAGTAACATTTTTTATTTGTTTTGATTATAAGTAAATCCATAAATACGAAAACCAAAACAGTTAATTTTTATTAACTAAAATTACAACTAACTACGAATGTTTGAATCTAAAAAAAAATAGAATTTTTAAATGTAACGGTAAAAAGTGAGTTTATTTAAAATCAACTAAGTATTACATATTCTACAGAAAAAGTAATACCGAAAACAATTTTAGTTTGCATAGTATTTATTCCAGGTAGTTGGGTTAAGCCGTTTTTGCGGAAACGAATAAAACCAGTTGACCTTGTCTTGGTGCGACAACGTAGTGGTGCGAGTACGATTTCTTACAAAAAATTTTGAAAAAGACGCCCCCTCGTGATCTATACTTTTAACTAAAATTGCCTTTCTATAGATATATCGTCTATGTCGCACCATCGTGAAATTTGGTGTATAGACTACTAACATGCCATAGACTCCAAATATGAGCGAAAACGTTCTCGCACCACGATTTGGTGCGACAACGTATATATTGGTGCGAGAACGGCGATATATCTTCTAATTTGGTGCGACTACGTCGTAATTCCTATATATATATATATATATATATATATATATATATATGAGCAACACGTCGTGCATAAAATTAAACTTGTCAGCTTAATTTTTACATTCCAGAAGAACAAATTTACATTAGTAAATATAATACAAATATGCAATATCACATATCTCAATATGTACGTACAGTCGTGCGTGCAAACAACTGACAACGTAGATAAAAAAAATTTAGAATAAGAAATACAATACTTACAATTTATTTATTTTTCTTTTGAAGTATGCGACTAGCTAACTGCGCCTTCTGTAAAATTTTCTAAATTTTGCTGAAATAAACAATCACATGCATATGGCGTTATCACAAATAAGTTCCATTTGGTTCATACTATCTATGAGAAAAAAATATATGCGCCAAGTTTACCCCAGATTAATATTGATATTTCGGTGAGTGGGTCTTCCAGTACGGTTGTAATTGTAGTAATTAATCAAACGTTTCGATATCCTCAATCAACGTTGGCCAACACAATATGTCTTAGATTCTGACGTCATCATAGGAATTTTCCCAATATGAACGAACAGGTGTCAATATCTCGGCATTTATGAAATACGTGTGGGTATCCAATATTGCTAATAACAATTACGGGAAAATAAAATTAAATCACAAAAATAAAAATTTATTCTTATTCCAGAAAGAGTTTCACATATGCAGCAAAACTACTACAACCATTTATAACGTGGATGAGAAAGAGAGAGCTTTTGAAAACACTTGTCAGGTTATCTAGTAAGAATAGTTCAGTGAACTAGAAACAAAGTTTCAAGATTAATTAAAGTATATTTCATAAAAAGGTAGCACGTAGTTACTTAATAGTTACAATGATTTGTATTTGTGATTAAAACCTAACAAACGCCAATAATTCAAAAAGAGTAATTAATTTAAATATATAGCGTTGGAATGGAATGGCACAGTACCAATTTTATTTAGTATTACTAAAAAGATGTTTTAAAACAATAATAGAATTAATCAAAATATAGCAATTTTTATGTATCTTTCTTTAACTGCAAAAAATAAGTAAAATAAGTATACCATATTAGCTTAATTTTTTAATCGGTTAAATATGAATCATAAGACACATCTCTTGATTACGACTATATTAGATATTAAGGAAACATTGTGATACTTAATCCAACAAACGTAAATTCGTTAAGTTGTAAATACAGTCTTGTTTGTTGACACTTAAATTATGATTTTGTTTTGTGTGTCGATTGTGGAATTTTTTTAAAATTTAGTTTTGTTCTTATGAAATGTGTTTTTATGCTTGTTAGTTAATATTTTAATAAAAACTAGAAAATGGTTAAGTACGTTGTGTAATCCGGCCTATAGATCGTAAATTATTTTTGTAAGGTAATGTATGTTCCAGTAGTAGATGTCTATTTCTAAATCTAATATCGATTTTTTAAAGTTACTAATTAATTTATCTAATTTACTAATGGAGTATGTTGCGGTTGTACAAGATAAGTACATTTAAAGAAATGTTGGATGTATGTAGAAGTCACGTAATTGTATTTACATTTTTTCAGGTATGTCTTACGGTTGTAGAGGTCTGTTAATTTTTTTGCCGATTTTTCCAATTTTGCTTGTATGTATCCTCCTTGTAATTTAAATAGATCTTGTTGTGCGATTTGGGCTGCAAAGGTAATTTTTTTACATATACGGATGCCATTATTTGAAAAAATAATGACTACAGTAAGTTAGTTTTTGTTATTCTCCTTGTGCCCTGTTTTAACATGGTGTAGTGCTAATTCAGTTTTTTCTTTTGTGCAATCGTATATACGGTTTTTAACCGGTTAACTGTTTTTTGTTTGTTTATTACAGCTTAAACAGTCAATCTTATAGATAGCACTATGTTGGTCAAGCATGTTAGTTTTATCTTTGATTTTTGTGTACAGTATGTTGTAAATGTTATTTCTGTTGTAAGTAGTTAATCGTATGTTAGGTGTTTTTAGTATAGGAATGATTTTATTCGTTAGTCCTGATGTGTTGATAATAGAAGTGTAAATTAAGTACAGTAAATCGAGACACGTTTAAATTGCCACTTTTTGTTACGTACTTTTTCTGTAGTGAGTCCCGTTAGTAACAACTACGTCACCACTACTAGCTACGATCGTTGACTGAACGCTACGATGTACTGATAAAATCTTGGGTTTGGAGTCACTAAGGGTATTTATAAATCTACTAACAAAAGGATATGATAGAACAAAAAATG
Organism: Aquatica leii; assembly: GCA_035610365.1. Classification (NCBI taxonomy): domain Eukaryota; kingdom Metazoa; phylum Arthropoda; class Insecta; order Coleoptera; family Lampyridae; genus Aquatica; species Aquatica leii. The sequence continues at coordinate 110,965,135 of CM069432.1, forward strand.
ACAATCAACGAAAAACGTAGCAAACGTATATAATTGTATCTAAGAACAACATGTACTACTTCTACGTTTTGTTTTAACAGTACAGTAACTTAAAGAATTCAATAATAATAAGTAAAACAGTTAAACGTTCCAACATGACAATTTCACATTCCAATCATCGGAATTATGATAGTAACACCGATTTCGTTTACATTCACTCGCGAATAAATTATTAATTATCAAAATATAATTATTAACAGTGGTAGAATGAGTACGAAAAAAAACTTACCCCTCTGAAGTTTCTTACAACAAATAGCAAACTTACTTCCAAGTATTATTTACGAGACGAGCTTATTATCTAATCTGACCTTGACTACGTCTAAACAATCAAATAAATCTGAATGGTATAACGTCAGCGTACTCAAGGCAACTTCATAAGATAAAAATAAAAATCTTTTAAATTTACGATTAATAGTAAAATTATTTAGTATGATCTACAAATAAATTCTTGATAGCTAATGTTTAAAATATGTAGTACGGTGAATCTAAATTAAAAAGTGCTTAAGGCTAAATCAGTAAATAGAAAATTAATTATAAGCACGAAATTTTAATATACAATATTTAAAGATAAACTATATCAAGGCGCGAGTCCTCTATCGTCATCGATAAATATTTAGTGATAAGAAAAAAACTACAAATATAAAACGTTTGACTCAAATAACAGTTTCCGGAGGTTATTAGATATGCGACGTCATTCCCGAAAAAAAATACTCTTCTAGCAGTTTATTAACGCTAGGAAAGTCGCCTCGACTTCAGCAAACCCTCTATAAGAATTTTAAAATTGCTAACAGGAACATGGCCGACGCCATTTTCTTTTGTTGTAAACGCCAATTTAAGCAAAAATTACTATAATCTAGCTTTTTATATATTGGGATTGCAATCAGTGGCGCCAAGAAATTTTGTTAGAAATATGATTTTTAGCAATAACAATTAACAAATGTAATGAGATTTCTAAATACTTGTAGGATTTATTTTAATAACAAAGTAAAACTTGTTCGCCAGTGGTTTAAATTCTCAATTTTGTAATTTATAATTTATTATAACAATAATAATAATATTAAAATGTAAAATAAAACAATTACTAAATTTAGTGCGTTTATTTTTTTGTTTAGATCATAGTGTGTTTTTATACCATTATAAATTTTAATGCACTTGTGAGTTTAGTACATGTATGTACTTTATATCTAAAACTTTAATATTAATAAAGCAAGTCAGATATAAAATTTATCTTTTATAAAATTATTTCCGTATTATGGATGCAAATCAATACTGTTGAGGACAGTGGTTATGACATTGTTGTTATAATTATAACAAAGGAATACTTTGAATGAATGAATAGTATAAACACATTCTTTAACAATATATAAAAAAAGTAACTAATGAAATTATTTTAAAACTAAGTAGACCGTAATTGTAAAACTTGTATTATCTGTTGTAGAAAATTCAATGAAGAATTTTTGTAAATATAAACTTAAACACTTTTTTAAATTTTTTTACCAAAACGAAAGTTTGTTTTTTTAAGTATAGTGCGTTTTATTCAGATACTTTTTTTTAGAAATGTGTTTTAATAGTACATTACATAACGAGAGTTGTAAGAAGCGTATTCTATGCGAGTAAAAAAGTTGAACACAAGCCGTGTAGCGGCGAGCGTAGTTATTTTACGAGCATATAATAAGCTTTTACAGCTCTAGTTGTCAAAATGACGTCTACTAATTGGTTTCAATGATTACTGAATGCAATTGACTAATGTGACAAATTACATTGTTTAATAGAACTGAAGCGTAATTTTTTTCTCTATTTCGCATATATAATTGCTACTTTGTGCAACTACTTTTTCAAAAAACAGTGTTACAAAGTTCAACTTTGTGCAACCAAAAGTAGTAATTTTTGTGTGTGTAATGTGTAAGGTTGTCAGTAAGTATTGGGTGTCAGATCAACCCCGGAAATATTCTAATTTAACTTGTGTCGACCAATCATGGAACGCGATTCGTAAAACTACATTTAAAAACGTAAACACTTATTTAATAATTTTAACGATTTTTTTTCTATTTACGTTATTTTGAATTTGAAACTAAAAGTTGGCACTAGTAATCATTAATTATTTCAACGTCATCTGTCATATTTATTAAGATACACCATTACCTGTGTTATTGTTTAGAGTACCACGAACAATTTTTTTTTAAATAAATATAACAAATTTGCTTATATCTCACAATTGCTAAAAACAACATTGGTTTTATTTTCATATAAATGAATTTGTAATAATATTATGTAATTGTCAAAGTAATTTCAACAACAATTGAATTTTGTCATTACAAGTTTCAGTTTTATCAACATATTTTATTAGATTTTATTAAAATGTAGAGTAAGAATTAATTATATATTTTTGATAGTTAAAATTGTAGTATTGTAATACATGTGTAGACTGCTGACATGTAAGATTATTGAACCTGCAATAAGGTATTGAACTGTATTGAGCATCGGTTGCCGCCAATACAGTAAAACGTTAGCAATTCTTTAAATTCGCGTTAATTCATTTCCTGTAAAAGTTCAATCATCTTTCACAAAGCAAATGTAGATTAATATAAAATCAGATAGAGTTGATAGAAAGGATGAGTAGTATGTATGAGAATGTAGAGGTTAGTGAATATTATAAATAAAACCGTAATTTAGTAAAATGATAGTTTTTTGAATACGAACTCTACTAGCAACCCAAGTAGCAAAAATCAGTTACAAAACGGTTGTAAAACTCTCTTGCAACTATGGTTTCAGTAAGGTATTTAGTTACAGAATAGTTGCTGAGCCTTTCCTGCTACGTTGTCAATACCGGATTTGGTCAGTTGCAAGGCAACTGCAGTAATATTATAACCGTTTTACAACGTGTCTGAAACCGTTGCAATTACTACTTTGTAACTGTTTTGCAGCGTTGCTATAACGGTTTTTTACAAATCATGTTTACCTATTCTAAATCGTTTCTGTAATGGTTTATCATCACGGTTTTGTAATTGATTTGTAACATTGTAGTTACCGTTTACAGCAACTGCTATGTAACTGTTTTGAAAACATGCTTATTACCATTATTTGAAACTACTTTATAACCGCTTTTGTTAAGCAACTTATCCAAGATTTTAGTTACTAACTGCATCATAAAGATTAAAACAAAACAAGAGATAAAAATATATTAATAAAAAGATACAGATATCTAAAAAGTTATAATAAATGTACATTATTTAATTTTTTATAGTTTCTTATAGAACTAAATTCAAACAAAAAAGATATAATAAAAGAATTTTTACATCTGTTGCAAGTAGGTACCAGTAAACAGGTTTTTACGGCAAATTTTCAAGAAAAGCGGATTATGTCTATTATTTATAAATTTTGTAAATAGTAAATGCATAAATTTTGTTAAGAGAAAAATGTCTTTGTGTTAAAAGACCATAGCGGACTAAGATATTCCTCACATGTTATAGTTTAATGCGTTTACGTAATTCTTAGTTAAATATTTGTATTAGGCTACAAATGCACATATGCAATTATAATCGGTTCAATGATCATAATCTCGACTGCTTTTTTAAAGATTATAGGTGTTTGCAATGGCGATCTAATTTACACGTTCTGATCACTGTGTGTAATATTGTAATGTCCTTGCAATCAAATTCTATTTTATCCTAGAAGAAAATAAAATCAATTTAAAATTTGCTTACTTACAATTGGCAACTAATTCTTCAACGTTGATTAAATTAGAAACAGTAGTTTAAATGCACGATTAAAATTATAGTAATATAATATACCAATAATTGTACTTACGTAGTTTTGAATTAGAAACACTTTCGGTACTGTTTATTGGATAATGATAATGGACTATGTGTCTTATAAAAATCTCGTAAAATGCACTTCTTCTGTTGCTGTTTGAAAGCATAGATTAACACTGTAGTGTAGTTTTAGAAATTCACACTTGTAACCATAGTTTCAAGACTGTTACACTCGAAACCGAAATGAAGGTTTTAATGTCACTAAATTGACACTGTAGTTACATAAGAGTATAAGAAAAACTTACTTATAACCATAGTTGTAAAATGGTTAGTTCGGTAATAGATTTGAAACCTCAGTAAATTACGAAAGTTGCTGCTACGTTGCTGCAACGGTTTATTTACCATGGTGCTAATGTTACTAATTTGCAACTGGTTACAACGTAACCACGGTTACAAAATGTTGCTTGGGAACCCAAACCCAACCACTACAAAAATCAATACTTAAATAACTGCTTTTAATTAATTTATACTATAAAGATCAGCACAAAAAATGTTGTGTATCACACGTCCTAATAGTATTTTACGAGTAGGTATTTGCTTTTTGTAGGCCTCGGCTTCTCCTCGGCCTACAAATATGCTCATACTCGCAAAATAGCACCTTCTGGACTAATGATACAAATAACTATTATTACGTGCTAGTTATTGCGTGTCAGTAAGTAATACGGGATTTACTAGTAAAACAGTAGAGAAAAAAACATTACAATCATAAAATTAATACAATATTCACATCAGATGAAAAGAAAGCTAATTGTTTAAACATATGGAAATTATTAAATAATAATAATTGTCATTATTATCATACAAATTGGCGTTGATCAACGGTTGGTTACATTCTTATTAATAAATAAGAACTACATTTCAATTCGTGAATTTGTTTTTACAAAGAGGAATATCGATTTATAATATTACTGCTTTTCAAATAAATAAGCGTTTCTTAATAATATTTTTTTATTATTTATGGTTACGTTGTAGTTTAAGCTTAAATCTCAGCCAGGACAACTAATGAATGTATAATGGCTATTCTCATACAAAATCATAACAATGTATAGTAAAATTTAAGGTAAGCTTGCAGTGTAGATAGTTAATGTTATGAAATCTTTTTTGTTAGTGTTTCTAATTTTTGGCGTCTTCTAATTTCAATCAAAAAGATTTAAAACCTATAGATAAAAACATATGTATTGATATTTATAGAACGAGTTGCACAAAGCAAATTAAATATGTGTTATGATTATTTTTCAAAAATTTCTAACAAGAAATTTTTATAATCAGTTGCCAAAGGACTGTTTTTTAATTTCACAAATAAATTTAATCTTTCTAGTTTGGTGTGTTTCTATGCGACCATAGATCCTTCGATGTGGAGGATAGGCACAACTCAGAAATAACACTCTGTAGTTATTGTGGCTACGTTTCGTTGGCTATTGTGCCAACTTCATCAGGCCAATCTGACAGTGGAATGTTTAATTTCTGTCCAAATATACATATAATTAAAACATGGACAAAGTAGGAAAACACGAAGACATATAACCTTATACGACACAAACATAACCCACACATAAGCTGAATCTCAATAATAGAATTAAAGTGTTCTAACTTAAAAAGTAGTATAAATGTGTATTCTAATTTTATTTATAAAATTAAACTTTTTTGTTTTATTATAATCTTAGACATTATTACATAAAGAATACATCAACAATACATTCAGATGTTTTTCTAAAAGAAAAATTATATAAATCTTTTTCAAAATCAAATTATAGTACTTAAACGTCTAGTAAAATAATTTTATTAAAAAAAATATGACACGATAACATATTTTTGGTAAACATTTATATGTTCGTATAATAAAAATAAAACATTTTTCTAGTGTGCAATTTGTTGGAATTATTTTTTATTGATTACTAAAAGTTTTCTAAAGTTTTTATCAAATATAGTGTACGACGTTTATTAGATTGTTAAAAAACTGTTCTACAGTATTTTTTTTCAAAATTATAATTGCAATTGTTAGTCTAAGTTAATAAAATTACATCTAAACAGTAGAGAGAGATAGAGACAGAACAAAAATGACTAAATACGTTAACTAAAGTAGCAAACAAATATAATTGCAATACACCCCTTAAATAAAAACAGACGCCCTACAATCTAAGCAATCTCATCAGTATGGTACTTTTGCTGGTCGTTGCCGTCACCATCGTCATGTCTCGTTCAACGACTACATAGAAAACGAGCGCAGGCGTCCATGCGCGGCGCCCTATTTTCAAGGCGCAGCGTCAGTGCAGCATCGCGACGTCGGGCATACTGTATTCTAATCACCGCCGCTATTCGATTGCTTATAATATTAATTAATTTAAGTTCGGTAATTACTAGTATACCGCATTGTACTATTACTTTAGCTGCTAACGTAGTTATAGACGTGGTTATTGGTTTTTGTTACTTAATAAATAATTTCTACGGTAAAACGTTATAACCGCCGTTTGAAAGCAATGTGAAAATATCTTATAAATTGCTTAATAAATCGTTACAAGAATGCTAAACTAAAAACATTGTAATTTACAAAGTTGCTGTTTTATTATAGTTTTTTTGTGGTTAAAGATGTGCATATAGTGTTGTGAAAAAATTATAGATGTTGCTTCATATTTGCACAATTTACGATTATTCAATAAATTAACGTTTTATATAAACTTACATAAATTTTAAAATGGTTTAGATAAATTAAAGAACACTTTAAAAAAAATTTTAGTGAAAAACGGCAATAACTATACCTACTATTATTTCTTCTGCAAAAGTAAAATAAAATAATTATCGAAGTTTTATATAAAACAATAAAAATGTTTAAAAATTGCAATTAAATTGCAAAACTACCGCTAAGACAATTCAAAAATTTATAAAGAAAAATGCATTCAGCTACCGTTACAAATATGCACCTCTATTTACTAAAGTAATTTAACGAGTAAAAAATAAAGATGAAACTACTCACTTACTCGGTTTTTATTTTGTTAGGACTTTGCTCCGGTTTTCTTTTAGATGGATCTACCAATTCATATTCTCAATTTCGCAAATGGGGTGGCGGTACAAACGGAAGTCTAGAATTTGAATTTAAAACTGATCAACCGAATGGACTACTTTTATATACAGACGATGGAGGAACTTATGATTTCTTTGAAATAAAATTAGTAGAAGGTGCTTTAAGGTTACGTTTTAATCTTGGTGGTGGTGCTCAAATAATAACGGTTGGAAGAGATCTCAATGATGGACATTGGCATAAAGTACATGTGCAAAGACACGAAGATCGCACAGTGCTTACTGTTGATGGCGTATCGCAGATGAGAACTTCGCGTGGAAAAGAGTTTAAATTTGGACGATTTTCAACAAATTCGGATGTTTTTGTTGGCGGTATGCCTACATGGTATAATAACAAATTAACCCTTCTTGCACTTCCTAGTGTAATTTTTGAACCGCGTTTTGTCGGATCTGTGCGAAATCTTATTTATCCGGATACGGAAGCGGGATCACCAAGACGGCAGGAGACGAGACCTAAAGACCACAGGGTAAGGAAATTCTTTATGTAAATTTACAAAAACACTTTTTACATACCATTAAGCACTTAACGCAACTTTTTTTAAAATAGGTTAGTTACAGAAATTACTAAATTAAACAAAATCAATGCATAACCAAATGTAAAGTTACTTCTTAGGTATTAAATTTATTTTTGTCATTAAAACATAGAAGTTGTTTTCGTAATTATTCTATTTTTCTTAAATACATTTTTGTAGAATTTTTTTATGTGATACTCGTCTTAACGATAGTAAAAATAAACATCTACTTACGTTAGCAATTTTTTTAAATAAGAAATGAGTAATTTAATTTTTTTTAATTAATTTAATTACAGTATATTTGCTATATATTGTAATATATTGTATTTAAAAAAAGAACTGTTGTAGTAAGAGAATTAACATAAATTAATTTGACCTACAATCAGTAGCGGCTGGTTCATAAGGGCTCTAGGACGCAAGAAAACGGGAAAAATTATTATGAATTCAAATATTTAAACATATTTATAGAATATAAGTGTCATCTGCTTTTTATTAACATTAGTTTAATATGATCTTTATTTAAAGCAACTGATATTAAATATGTATTTTTTTATGATCGGGCTACAATTATTGAAGCTCATGGCTGTATATGTAACAGAGCATTCTAACAAACGTCGCGACCTCCACTACAAGATTTCATATGCAGTTTTAACGTGCGCAAAGGCTCGCGCGTTTGTAACGTGCGTAATTTTTAAAGATGCAAAAAAGGTTTGTTTCTTTAAAAAAAATTGTAAAACTGTCGTTGAAGGCTAAGATAAAATCTTTCCGGAAAGTTATAATAATACTGCATTACATTTTTCTCAAAAAGAAAATAATAACATGAAGTTGATACTAGTATTTTTGAACGTCTTCGCATATTCAAATAATATTGTTTTACATTTATTGGTAATCAGCAATGAGTGTCCGAAAAAATTAATATCAAATCTCAATTCACACAAAACAAAAATCCGTGGTTTTTGATTGAAAGTAATAAATTAAAAAAAAAAACGCAATTATTATTGCTTTATTAGCAAAATGCAAAATTTTTCAATTATAAAAAAAAATGCACAATGCATTTTTCCAGTCTTCAAGAGGGCTGCCATTTGAAAAATTACGAAACCAGGATAAATAGGTTCTAACTATCGAATTTTTAAGCTGCAAACCCGGACAATTTTTAAACTATTACTCTGCAAACGCAAGTAACAACTAATAGTAACTACAGATTTAAAACTTAGGTACAATCTTTTTTTGCATTATTTCTTATTATCTACTATTACATTATACATCAATTAGTATTGGGTCTAAAACGCTTCATTTGTAAATAGTGTGAAATGCGGAAAACGTAATTCATTTGTGAGTTTGACTGTACAAAGAATACCTAATTCAAGCTTTATATTATTTATATTATAAGCCTTTTAAGGTTCTATGTTTGTAATTTTTACTAAGTGTATTAATTTTTTTTTGTTTATTTAAGTTGAAAGTTTGAATAAAACTACATTATTTTCTTTTAACGAGTAACATTATACAATATGCGCATGTCTTAACTACCCATAATGTCTAACTAATAGGTTACGTTTAACATATTGTGTTAGATTTATTAACAATTAATAATTTGGAAAATATTTAAATCATTATTTTGTTTTTATTTACATAACAATAGACAGTAAGTAAATTTAAAATAGATAGAACAAAGTAAATGATTTTATGAGTAACATTTTAGTTGTAGGTAATCTAAATTAAATGATAACCAAAAATTTGTTTTTTAACATTCTAACGTTTTTAATTAATAATACATACTGTAATTTATTGCAATGTTAGTTATTGCAAATATGTATGTGTGAAATATTTAGCTTTGCTAAATTGTTGAAAATTACATTTATAACTAAAAAACGTAAAAGTGAAAGGTTATTTATATTTTAAAAAATAATTTAATTAGTACCCTACATCATTTATTTCTGACAGTATATATTTTGTACGTTAAAAATAATTACGTATATATTATTTGAATGGAGAAAAACAATTGATTAGAAAACCAACAAAAAGTCAACTAGTTATTTCTATTGATAACAATAAAAAGAAAACAAATTATAAACAACCTGTTTTTTTATAGAATTCTTGGTAGGAAAAGTAGTTTTTTTTAAAATTTTATATAATAATCAATTGTATCATAACAGAAATGTTCATGTATAACAGCACTTAATCAAACTAATCTATTAATTGTTTAGTAGAATTTTTTTAAAAATTTTTGTGCGATAACCCTTTAGAATACAAAGTGATTTATTTTCCTGTGATTCATTTAATAGTGTTAGCTCGTGTTTTGTTTTCCTATGTATACGCACTGTTAAAGAAACAGTCATAATCAGATTTTTGCTTTTTACTAACATGCAATAAAAATTAATGTTTAAATCAACTGAATGAATGTCTCTAATGTTTTTTTCTATTTTTCTATAATATGTGGTTGTTCCACAAAGTTATTCTTTTAAAAAAAAATTTTACGTTTACTTATAGAAATACTGAATTCAAATTTAAAAACATAAGAACACTATTATTTTTAAATTAATGTTATTTATGCCTTTCTTATTAATTGTATATAATGTGTTTTTTTTCCAATAGGAAAGAAATTTTTACTTACTTTTTCTATTTGATATATGTATATTCATAGTATTGTTACAGCAACAAATGTTTAAATAAAAGATCAATAGTGTTCAAATTAATATTAAAAATTATCAAATAATTTATAAACTCAAACACAATTACATTTTATTTTTAGCGCTTGTTTTCATTACATCACAAGATGTTTACATAAATGTGGTAAAATTAAAAAAGTTAATAAATAATTCTAAAATTTTTTAAAATTTGTATTTATATTACTTATCTTAATTTATCTAACTGCTTATTAAAATTTTACTTTTGATCTCTTATGTATGTTACTGACTTCTTTAATCAACCGATACTTGTTTCAGCATGATTATTTTTTATAGAATAGTTTAACTATGCTTACCATAATGTTTAAGAGATTAATACGAGGAATACTCTTACAATTATTAAAACTAAATACAATCCTCCAAAACATATAATTGATTTAACTACACATTGTTTAAATAATACGTATTTTATTTACAACGGTAAACGATACAAACAAGTTAAAGGAGCACCTATGGGTTCACCTCTCTCTCCAGTTATAGCAAATATTTTTATGGATGAATTAGAAAGCAAAGCTTTAAATTCAACATCACTAAAACCAAAATTTTGGTTACGTTACGTAGACGATACAATTTTTTATATGGCCACATGGTAGAAATAATCTCAATAAATTTTTAAAATTTCTTAATCTTCAAATAAATCAATTAGTTTTACAAATCGAAGAAAATAAACAGATAACTTTTTTAGACGTTCTTATAAAAATAAAACAAAACAATCAGATGAGCCGTACGGTATACAGAAAAAGAACAAATACAAACCGATACCTTAATGCAAATTCGCATCACCATCCTTATCAACTAGCTTCAGTCGTTAATACTTTAATAACACGATCCAAACGTTTAATAGATTCAGAAAATTATAATGTAGAAATTAACTATCTAAAAGAAGTCTTAATGTGTAACAAATACTCGCACAATGTAATAATGAAAGCAATCAGGAAATAATCAGATAAAGCAAACTCTTCAATTCAAGAAGATAATCCAATTACAAAAGCTTACCTACCTTATATCAAAAATATTACTGACAAAATTTGTAAAATATTGCTTCGTCATAATATTAAAACAATATCTACTACGCATAGAAAGATTACTTCATTATTACAGTCTCCAAAAAAATATATTCCTCTTGAATCCCAAGGAGTATATGACGTTTCATGCGGCATGTGTAACAGAACATATGTAGGCCAGACAAATAGACGGATTGCAGCCAGAGTAAATGAACATAAAGTTGCTGTTAGACAAAAGCTTGTTTCATCATCGTTAGCACAACATGTTAATAAAACGGGCCATACAATCCATTTTGAGAACATCAAGATTCTTGCAAGCGTTGAACACTTTAGGCCAAGAATAGCTAGAGAAGCAATTGAAATCGAAAAACGGCCATTTAGTTTAAATAAAAGAGTTGATAGCATAAGACTACCAAAAATATGGAAAACACTTTTTACGCCTGTCGAAAAAAGAGAAATAATAGGTTTATCTATCATAAGTGCACCTCAACATAAACCAATAACCAAAAATGTTAAAGATTAAGTACGTCATCGTCCGTTGACAAGAAGTCAAATTAAAATTGACAGTGACAATTTTGTTTAAATTTTAATTTATGTTTATGTGTTAATAGTTTAGTTTAACTTGATAATGGCAAGTGAGACCTTGCCGAACTGTTGTAATAACAATAATAATAAAAACGTATTCACACGAGAAGAAATATATATATTTGGTAATACTTAAAAGTACGTAATTATTTGCTTTATTACTGATTTTAATTAGTAATATTGTAAAAACCTGTATTTTCTCAATTGATAATAAGTTAATTTAAAATAAACGCTTTTTTGCAACTTGAAAATAATTACTTTTAGACGTCTTTCAAGATCTCGTGAACTGTGGCGCTGTAGTCTGTATATGTCAAAATATTGTTATTATCCGTCTTACAAACATCGCTGGTACATTTTTTCTAACCCTATCTTTGCTTTTATCGTTGTATTTGTTGTTAATAAGTCTTTAGGTATTATTATAAATAAATTAATTTTCATTTAATAAATAAATATCTGATTATTTTTAATTTTTATTGAAGTGAGGGCCTGTTAAATAGACTAACGTTTTTGGAATTCAAATAGACTTGTCAAATTTTTGACTTTTGGTATATTAATTCCGATTTTTGACTCAAGGTCACAGTTCACGACATAATGAAATGCCTCTAGTTGTTCTCTGTTTTTTGTCTAGCACATGCTTGATTTTAAAATAAAACGTTAAATGCATATAACTTGCACTTGTATAAAATAGAGGGCATTAAAAGTTGCTATAGTTATAGATACCTTAATAAAATACACACAAAGTTGTTATTTGTCATTTTATTTATTTTTATTTACAATAAAAGCTGTAATGCAAGTAAATTTGCATTAACGAACCACATTGCAAAAAGGAATTGTAACAATACTACTTTTCATACTACTTTTTCTACTTTGTAATATATGCATAGCAGCAGTTTTCCATATATTTTAGTTAGTCACAGTGATCAGTATCTACCTACTTTCTAATTTGAAATTTAAAAATATTTGATATCTATTTTATTTTTTGCACTTTGTAACACTATTTAAAAAAAAAACAATTGCAAGAATAGTCATTGTATATGCAAAATAAAGAAACACATTTTGTAAATCTAATTTTAAAGTTGTGGTATTGTAATGTAAGTAATGAGTCTGCGCTAAGCATGACATCATGGGCAAGTGCATGGGGATGAGCAGCCATTTATATATATTACAATGTGGTCTTAAGTTAAGTGTGTATTGAAGTTCATTAAAAATAAAATACTTAAATAAAGGTGATTTATGAACATAAACATAACATGGCGCAGTCGTAAGATAAAATTAGCGGTGAACTTACGTGAACTAAATATATATATGTATATATATGTATATATATAAAAAAAAAGTGAGGTATAGTTATGGAGTTTTTGAAACAACCGAAATCGATGTCCTTGGGGGGTAATCAAGCACTATCGTGGAAAAAGTTTAAGGAAAACATGGAATTATACATGGTGGCAAGTGGTTGTAAAACAAAGGAAAAAGCGATACAGGCGGCAGTAATACTACATTGCGTAGGAGAAGAAGTAAGAGATATTTTTAATACGTTAGAGTTAAGTGACGAAGAAAAGGAGGAACCGAAAGTAATTATGACTAAATTAAATGGTAAATACAGTTAAATATGTAGGGCACATTTTGACTAAAGAAGGAATACAAATGGATATCGATAAAATTGAGGCGATAAAAAGAATAGAAACACCACAAAATCAAAAGGATGTTTCTAGATTTTTGGGAATGATAACTTACGCATCAAAATTTATACCAAATTGTTCTAAATTGACGGTGAACCTGAGAAATTTAGTAAAAAAAAATATTGTTTGGGAATGGACTTATGAGCATGCACGAGAGTTCAATAAACTAAAAGAAATACTACTGAGTAATCCAGTGTTAAAATACTGTGATGAAACGAGACAGATAATATTACAAGTAGATAGTTCTAAAGACGGGATGGGGGCGGTATTGCTTCAAGACAATAATCCTGTTGCGTATGCTTCAAAGTCTTTGTCAGAAACACAACAAAATTACGCACAAATAGAAAAGGAAACTTTGGCGATTCTGTATGGCTGCCGAAGGTTTCATCAGTACCTGTATGGCAGAAAATTTATTGTGGAATCTGACCATAAACCGTTGGAATCGATTTTTAAAAAACCACTAAACAAATGTCCTCTTAGGTTACAAAGGTTTAGAATTAGTTTGTAAAATTACGATTTTGATTTAAAATACAAACCAGGTACACAATTATACATTGCCGACACTTTATCAAGAGCAAGTTATGATGATAAGAATTTTAAACTAGAGGAAGCTGAATATGAAGCTCAGTAATATTTCATAAACTACATTAATGTTAGTCCAAAAAGATTTAACGAAATTCTAGAAGAAACAGGTAAAGACGAGGAAGTGATTGAATTAGCAAATGTAATTAAAAACGGGTGGCCAATGCACAAACATCAAAGTAATAATCTGATAAGACCGTATTGGATTGTAAGGGATGAATTAGTTATGTATAAGGGCATTATTTATAAAGGTTGTCAAATGGTGATTCCGAAATCACTCAGAAGAAATATATTAACTAAGTTGCATTACAATCACTTAGGCATGCAAAAATCACTGTTAAGGGCAAAAGAAATCGTTTATTGGCCAAATTTAAATTCAGAATTAGTAAATTTAATTTAAAATTGTCAAGCATGTCTGACTTTCCAAAATAGTCAACAAAAGGAATTATTAATTAGTAAACCAATACCACATGGTCCTTGGGAGGCTGTTTCGGCAGATTTTTTTAAATACAAAGGAAATGACTATTTAATTATTGTAGATAACTATTCTAAATATCCGGAAATTGAATGCATGTCCACAAAAACCACTAGTAATGAAGTTATTAAATGCTTTAAAACAATTTTTTCGCAATTAGGTAAACCAGAAATTCTTTATAGTGATAATGGACCACAATTTATTAATAACGAGTTTCAAAATTTTTTAAACGAGTGGGAAGTTACTCATCAAACGTCATCACCTAAATACCCCCAGTCAAATGGATTTATAGAACGGCACATACAAACTATAAAAAAAATTATGAAAAAAGCTGATTATGATAACAAAGATATATATTTAGCTCTGCTGGAATACAGAAATACCCCAATAAGCGTAGAAATACCGTCTCCAGCAGAATTGTTATTTCAAAAAAAATTAAGAGGAATATTACCTATTGGTGTTAAAACAAAAAATACAAATACTAAATATAGGAAAATGTTTGAAAAATATCAAAACAATCAATGTAGGTATTATAATCATAATGCAAAAAATTTACCACCAATTAAAAAAGGGGATAGGGTACTAATGCAGAATAAAAATAGGGTATGGGAACTAGGCACAGTAGTCGAAACAAATGCGAATCGACCGTGGTCATACAATGTATTATTAGACAAAAACCTGAAAGTTTATGGTAGAAATCGAAAAGTAATTAAGCAGTTAAATAATGAGTACAATAATGAGGCAAACGAGATTTACGATAAAATTCTTGATGAAAGGTTGCATAGGGATTTGCAGGTGGAGAACAGTAATAGCAAAACATTAAATGAAAGTAGTCAAGTTCATGTTTCGCAAGATATGCAAACTAGTTCTGCACCTGAAATAAATGTAAATACAAATAAGGCAAATGGCTTCAGTTATTGTCAGGTTACAAGATCTGGCAGACTCTCAAGACCTTCCAATTATTTAAGAAATGCTTTTGTTAAACATTAGAATGTAAATAAATAAATTTAAAAAAAAAAAGCGGGGGATGTAATGTAAGTAATGAGTCTGCGCTAAGCATGACATCATGGGCAAGTGCATGGGGATGAGCAGCCATTTATATATATATTACAATGTGGTCTTAAGTTAAGTGTGTATTGAAGTTCATTAAAAATAAAATACTTAAATAAAGGTGATTTATGAACATAAACATAACAGTATTTAATATTGAAATTCGCTAGCTAGAATTTTTAGAATTTGATTTTTAGGTGTAATGTATCTGTACTTTTTTATTAACTCCAAAAAACACAATGATGTTTCATGAATAATAGTAAAAAACATTTTTTATCAGTTTCGTTTCGGGTATGGTGACAACAATAACTTGTTTCTAAAAATGTACTTTTATTTATGCATACCTTATTAACGCAAATGGATAAAAAAAAAACTATACTGGGAGTCCAATTATGTTTTTTTTGCTGAATAGCTAACAACTTAATTGAAATTAATGTGACACGTTATTTATTTAATAAGAAACACTTGAAAGTTAGTTGGAATATATATGTACATGTATTTATCGCAAGTGTAATATATACTAAATCATATTTACTACTTATTTAGAGAAAGAAATCTTAAGTCTTTATAAAATAACTTGAACAAAATTAAATCATGTCGGAGAGATAGTCAAACATACACGGCAAGCAAGTGATTCTGATTAATAAAACGCTAATTCATCAAATAGACGCTCTTGATTTACCGTCTATGTTTTATTATAATTTGGTAGTTCTTTCTTTTTATCCTCATTAATTAAAATTTAGACCAATAACAATTAATATACAAACTAAATTTCAAAATTGTATCTATTATTTACTAGCTCGTCAATAAAACAGTAATTTAATAAAAGAAAACAGTTAGTTATTAGAAAGTATGTAAAAATATTCTTAAAATGATTTATATAAGCTATTTTTATATACTTATTACAATTGAAAATATATGCACGATTTTTACCGCAAGCGTCTGAAGGCTAGTTCTGAAAACCAGAAAAAAGCAATAATGCATGTCTATCCCTTATCGCACGTGCAATATATACAATATTTTATTAAAGGTTTACAATTTTTCTGTATTTTAAATTTGTTATTGCATTAGTATTCTAATAATTGTCATTATGTAAATAAAATTACTTTTGTCATGCAAGTTAATGATAGTTATGGGCGAAATATCGTTACCGGTGATTTTGTCGCTGTTACTTGTTCATCACTACAATATTAGCGATAATAAAAATACAAAACCGGTTACCGGTGATTCCATAACTACTGCACGGTTATTGGCCAAATTATAAACTTTTTCATTGTCTGAGTTATGTCAAAATTTTTACGACTTTTTTTTAGTTACAAGTTACAAGTGATAACGGTCGCTTGTAAAAGTAACAGTGATTTAAAAGAAACTGTCGCCAATTTACCGCTGACCAAAAAGTAGCCGGTAAGCCCGTCACTAGTTTATGATATTACACAACACTCTACCGGTAGAAAAAAAAACAAAACTGGTTTTTAGAGTAAAAACGGGTTTTTTGTTGAAAAAAAACCGCACAGAAAAAACAAACCCTGTGCATTTATCGTAACAAAAAAAATACATATGTAAGTATTGATTCAAGAAAAGTTTTATTATGTAATCACCGTTGGTAGCTCAGTTGTAAAGGATAGAATACCAGTGACAAACCGAAGAAAAACGGGCGTAACCCCGCGCCCGAATAAACAATATTATCATCAGTCAAGACTTAATTCATACAACTTTCAAGAAAGTCACACCAACTGCAAATCAAATTAACTAAAAAATGTATATATTATTTATGCAAACAATTTTATGATAAATATAACAAAGCATCACAGAAACATTTTTTTAATTAACGTCAAAAATTGTATGTTCTTGATGTTAGAGAAACGAATCGGCAGCGGACTTTTTTATACTGTTCCTTACAAATATTATGACAACGTTGAACGTTTTAAAAGAAACGCTTTTAAGATGTATTAACCATATTTTTGTGCAATTTGTTTATCGAGCTTATTTTATGCATAACTGCCACATACAAACGTGTGGTTCTATAACAATTTTTTTTTATTTAATTACAGTACAATTAAATACTCGCTTTCGGTTTCATAATACCATGTTAAAATAGCTTTAACTAAATTTCACTTTAATGTTTTATTTTATTAAAAATGTAACAATTTACTATAGGTTAGCTTTTACAAAAGACACTTAAAAAAATTGTTGAAAATTTGTAATTTAAAAAACAAATATTTTAAGTTAAAGTGACTTTAAAGTTTAAAATTGATTATGAAACCGGCCATTAATTAAAAAAGTACTTAGTATTGTGATACATTTAAAAAAAAAATTATATTAATAGTATAGTTTATTTTACGTATATTTTTTTTGTACATATAAAAGATAATTTATCGGACAGAATATACTTTTATTCATATTATTTTGAATATTACGATTATTATTATTTATTTTTTGTATGTATATTTAAAAAAAATAAAACATACATTTATAGGGGCATTAAACGGGTAGACAAAAATTTAGACGGCATCCGGCTTTCCTAGCGCCTTTGCGCCACCACTGTTATTTAAATAACTAAACATTGTTATATTGTCGTATTTTTGTATTTTTGTATTTCATATTTTCTTAGTTTGTAGTAACATGTAGAATTACAAAAAACAATATTTTAAGTATTATTCATCTCGATTTATCATACGTGTTAATATACGTTTATCCCTTCAAATTAGTATTTTATATTTACTATACATTTACTTTACAAACACACAAACACTTGCACTATTGCATACAAATGTATACCTACACATTAAGTGGACCCGAGGCACTACTATGCGCATCGAAATAATTCATTATAATGACTTAACGTATAAACTATACGTATATGTATTTATACACATCGTATATAGGTACGGCATTGTTTTAGTTGGTGCTATTGTGAGCTATGTTTTATACGAATTCATACTACCACAAGCAGAAACTTTTATAATACATTTTAATTTACAAGTAATTTATGAAATGGTAAGATAGGAAGGTTTACGGCATTTTCTAAAACATCTAATTAATGAATGTAATTTTAGGTGCTGTTTATTTTAATAATATTAGTAAATATGTTATACGATTATTACGGTACAACAGAAATTGTATTTATAATTCAAAGTATTACTTTAATGTAATTTTTTGTACACATTAAAACATAATATAACATAAATTAAAAAAACTAACTTATATTTTATTGTAATATTATATGATGTTTTATATTTTAGCAAAAATAAAGCTTTGAATTTATAAAGTTTGTTTTCATAAAAATTAAAATTTTTAGTTAACTAAGTATATATTGAAAAAATTAGTTTTTTATTTTAAATTTTATAAAACAACATTAAAAACGTAGATATAAAAAAAAATATATAACCAAGAAGAATTTCTTTTAGTTGACATTTTAGGTTACATTACATTTTTTCTTTTGCTATCTGAATACGCAACGTTAAAATTTGCATAGATTTCTAATATATTTAAGAAACGTATATATTTGTAGAATTAAGTAAAATAAACTGTCTTTTTAAAGAATTATACCGGTAAATGAAAACAGTTAAATTGCTAAAATCACTATTTATGTTAAGTGCGTTAGAAATTTAGAAAACAGCTGTAATGAACACATTTTTTTACTTTAATAAATAATATATTGCGTTATTTCGTACTCGGGAGACTTTGTCTTCTTAACAACACTACCAGAAATAGTTTCTATAACTATGTAATTACAGATGGCATAAGCAAACAAATGACGCGACTAAAGGCGCGTTAATTTTGACGGTACATTCCAAGTAAAAAGTCTTTACAAATCGTTGATTTTAGTATTACTTTGTTAGCGATCTAGTATGTTAGTAGTAGAAACAAACATCTTTGATACTACTTTAATTTTTTATTTAAATTATATTGGTGTAACTAGCTAACTTTTAAAAAAATAATTAATTTTCACGTTTACACCAATTGGTAAAATAATAGATTTAATAGATTTAAAACATATGCAGAATTTAACAAATTAATTTTTTCTAAAAGTTTCTATCTGTTTTCATATTTTTTGTATTGTTATATAAAAACAGTTAATTCTTATACTCAGAGTTACGAAAACCCATTCTAGATAATTTCCGTGTTGCTGTTACCACACAAGCTGAGCTTTTGTCACACGTTTGCAACGTTACCTTCGTTTGAATATTTGAAACAGGCTCGGCTAAGCCAGAGAGCTGGGCATCCAATGAAACAACCCGAGGTATGATAAGACGTAAAAATTGAGTTGGGCGCCAGGCATACAACGTATACCAGAGAATACTAGTTAAAATGAAATTTAAAGAAATATTTTCAAGTCTTATCATCCACGGCACTGGAGGGTGTTTGTTGTCTTATCAATAAAACAAGAGTTGTAAAACAAAATTGAAATTTAATAACAAACTCAAATAAAAATAAAAGATAGAAAATTAAATTATACAGGCCTGAATGTAACTTAAATAATTATTGATGGTAACAACTGGCTGGAGAAAATCGTTCGCTACTCCTGGAATTTAAACTATATTTGCGACGAGGTATACCTGGTCTCCTAAAAAAAAGAACCACAAGTAATCGATTCTAAAACTCAGTTTAAAGTAAACCAAATTGTTACCACAGTAAATGCAATAAATCAAATATTAATACAATAAGTGACCTGATAATTTAAATTCAAATACAAAAAAATTGAATTGTTTTATACATAAATAAAATTAATGATTTTAATTTGAACTTTTAACATAAATTTAAGACAGAGGTCAATTGTGGCAGCAGATAACTAAGTAACAATGAGTATAATGTACAATTAAAACATCTATGCAATATGAATACCAAACTACTAATTAAATGCAGAAGTACCATTCGCTTGATCAAAAAAAAAAGGTTTCTATCAAAGTGCTACCAGAAAGAGTAATCTTACTGCTCAATTCTTGTATATATAAATTAATGGAAATTTTCAAAACCAACGGTTTGAGTGTTCGCCGAGATACCAGGCGATAACACAACGCTAAGGTGAAAATTAGCGTGATAAAAATGTATATCATTTAGCAATTCGACGAAGTGCATAAAAATCTTGTTTTTGGTACTTCCTAATTACGGCAATTAATATGACCAGAATAAGGATTGATTTAATTTGGTTTCAAACTGCATAGAATAATTATTTAATTTAATAATTGAGTAAAATAAGCAACAATAGTTTTCACTGTAGGTTGAATCTTAAGATAAACTGATTTATCACAAGAATAGACAAATCAATAGATTAATTAATTAAAAATTTAGGCAAATAACACTTAAAGGAAAGATTCAACTTACGTGTTAACGCTGTCACGAGTAACCACTCTCTCTTTTTTCTTTTCTTTCCCACTCCCAAAATTAAGCAATATTTTCAAAAATCTAAATAAAAGCAGTGGCGTGTTGTTATTAAAACATAATTTTGATTTAAATTAAAACCAAACGATAACGGAACGTTACACGTTGCGGTAGACATTTTCAGAGCCCGGAACAAACTGATTAATTGCGCCGTCTTGCATTTACAGATTGACCTTTGATTGATAACATTGGTTTCCAAATCTTTGGTAAAAAAACTAGATTTTCCGTTAATAATAAAAATATTTTGATTTATTTCAACGGCTTCCCTAATTTTTTGTTGATAGTAATTGGAAACATTAGCTTTCAATCATACTTTAATGACCAGTTTGTAACACGTGTTCTGTTACCGCTGACTTACTAGATTGTTTAAGACGACATCTTTCATGCTTTTTAATACGAATTCCTACGTCTTATTGAAATTTGTTTGAAGGTTACATATTTTACTTTTTGAGAAAAGTTTTACTCACAAACATCAGGAACCGTGATAAGTTTTTTGCTTTCATCGGTTGTTGTTAATATATATTTATAAAAGGTTTTGACAAAAAAGCATTATTTACGTTTTACCTAAAGCGTAAGTGCTGTTACAGATACGTTTATGACACCTTTGTCATTTGGCAATGGCCCTTTTATCCTTAACGAGTTTTTATGTCATTTAAACACAATTCATCAAAATATTTGTTTTACTATGGAATTAGAAAAGATCTTCTCTTTACCATTTTTGAACGTTTTAGTTAATCGAAATAAAGATGGTTTATTATTAAATTTAGTTTATCAAAAACCTACCCATACGGATAGATAGATTGTCGCATTATTCCCCTTTTCAGCAATTATCAGTAGTCAATTCTGTAGTGTACAAAGCTGTTTCTTAAAAAAAACTTCAGAAAGAGTTAAATGATCTAATCAGAGTGTTAGTCGCAAACCATTACAATAGAAAAACAATTAAACAATCTATTACAAAGCTTACGTCTACAACAGCGAAATATATGTCTCAACTAGAGTCCATCGCTTATCTACCCTATGTCAAAGGTACCATAGACCTTATAAGCAAAATGTTGTCTAAACACAACATTTTTACTCGGTTTTCTACTTTTCCTAAATTGGGTCAATTCTAAAATCTGGTGGAGAACGTTATTCCTTTTCATTCTGACAGTGTATATAACATTTCTTGCTCTTGTGGTAGTGCATTTATGAGAAAAACGTGTAGAAGCGTAGAAATTTGTATTAAAGAACATCAAAAATGTCATCTTAAACCATCTTTTAAGTCAGCAGTTGCAGAACCGGTGCGAGAAGCGGGTCTTAAAATTATGCTTAAAAACACTAAGATTTTGGCTAATTTTTTTAAGTACTACCAAGAAAAAATGAGAGGATCTATTAAAATAACTAAAAATTCTAGATTTTAGTTTTCTTTGGCCAGTTTTATTGATTGGAGGCCAGTATATGAAAACGAGACTTTACGACAGAATCAATCAGTTTGTTCCGGACTCTGAAGATGTTCACTGCGACAAAAGTTTAGCTTGTATAATAACAACATGAGAATTATCTAGAATGGAAAATTGTATAACAACATAAATGTTTTGCATAAAAATTGGTTAACTTTTACAGTTTAATAGTTTAACTTTAACTCTGCTGCAAGACTTTGTGGGATTTTTTCTCTTTGGCCATTTTAAAAATAGTATGTATTTAACAATTAAAAAATAATTTAATTGTTAATCGTCTTGATCTTCTTCATCACGATTGTGTACATCTAATAAACTAGTGTTCCCTATAAAAGACGCGCGTTCAATTGTTACTTCAAAGAACGCGTTTTTAGGTTCGTCTTCTGATTACCACCGTTTACTAACTTTATATGATAAATAAATGTATGTTATATCTAAATATGTAATCAATTTCTTATTTTTTTAAGTAATATTTTCCCAATTAATTATTTATGATTGACAATATAGTATTAAAAAGTAAGCAAGTACACAAATTTTAATTAAATTAAACAATAATGAATACTAATACGATTCGGATAAAATTTATAGCATAAATGGTACTAACATACAAATAACTAATTTTTATTATACAGGGTGAGTCAGAATATGTGAGAAGTGCGGTAACTATAAATAATAAACCTAAAATAAAGATGATTGTTTAGATAAACATGCACAGGTAAAAAGTTATTAGCTCTTCAAAGTTAGAAAAAAATTACTTTTTTATTAAAAACTTCTAAACTAATTAAATGTAATCGACAATTTTTTGTAGTTGTTATTGAGTACAAACAGAAATTTAATGAAAATTAAATAAGGAAAACATGGAGTTTTAGAGTACCTCCACTGTTAAATCTTATGAAACTTTTTAATCTTGAAGTTTCTTTTTTCATTTAAAAATTGTGTTTGACAGTAAATTTTATTCGCAAACTTTTTTGTCTCTTGTAAACAGATAAACTTGTTTTTTTTTTACTACACTTACTACATACTTATTACATATACCATGTAGCATGTTGTGTACAAAATTTGACAAATGAAATTATAACCTTGAATTAAGTAAAGGTTACCGAGTCTGTAAAACTAAAGTTGTTTTTGTGAATTTTACCATTAATAATTTTTCAAATTCAGATTTAACTGATAAGATCATGGTTTATGGTAAGTGTGATGGTAATGCTGCGGCGACAGCAAGACGTTACGCACTTCTGTTCCTTAATCGTGCTTTACCAAATAGTTAAGCAAAAAGATTGCATAAAGCAATTATTTTTCAATGTTTCTTTAGAAAAACGTTTCAGTGGCTTGAGGAAACATTAAGAGAATCCGGATCTTTCAAAAAACGAACTCAATACTTTGGTCGTCAAAGAGATGTTATTCCTTTTTTGGAAAAAATTATATTGAATTGGATAAACCATCATCCTAATGACAGTACGAGACAAATTTCAATGTTTTTTAATCACGAGTGGTTTGTCTTCTAAAACAACGTTTTATTTATTTAAAGCAAAACCATACGTTTAATCAAAACTTTATACGAGATAAAAGTTTACGAATAAAATTTCCTATCAAACGCAATTTTTAAATGAAAAAAAAACTTCAAGAATAAGAAGTTCCAGAAGATTTATTAGTGGAAGTACTCTAAAAATCTATCTTTTATTTATTTAATTTGCATTAAATTTTTAGTTTTTAAGCACTCATTAACAACTACAAAGAATAGTCGATTACATTTAATTCGATTAAAAGTTATTAATAAAAAAGCTATTTTTTTCAAATTTTTACCTGTGCATACTAGGATATAAGTCTTTATTTTATGTCTATTATTAATAGTTATTGTACTTCCCACATATTCTTGTTATATAAGTGAAGTTAGTTTGCAAATATAATATAGTAGTTTGAAGTAAGTTGACAACACTGTAATATAGAACGTTATAGTAAAAAGATGACTAATGTGTTTTAATAAAATTATATAAAAATAACATAGTTTATATATAAATTAAAATGTATGCTTAGCATAATCCAGAGGATACAGAACATGGCACAGTCGTAAACAAATAAAATTATGCATCAAATTTAAGTGAAAGTTGGACAAAATTCAGACAACGATTCGACATTTACATAAAAGTTTTGCAAGCTGAATACATATATCAATAAATGAAGAAACAAAAATCAACATCTTATTAAATATAATTGGCGATGAAGCGTTGGATATTTACAATAATTTCAAACTAGAAGATAATACCACACTAACAACAATATTAAGTAAACTTGAAGAATATTATTCATGGTAAAATTCTTTTTATGCAAAGAAAACAAAAAGATGGTGAACCTTTCGATAATTTTCTAAACGACATTCAAAAACAAATAAAACATTGTGTATACGAAAGTCAAGAAGAATCAGTGCTCAGAGACCAGATAGTCTTAAATATATCAGACATAAAATTACAAGAAAAGTTACTGACTACCGAAAATTTAACCTACGATAAAACGGTGGAAATATGTCGCACAACAGAAATATCGAAAGAGCAAGCAAGAAGAGTTCAAAATGTCAATGAGGTTCAAGCAGTAAAGAAAGAAGAAACTAATGCCAAGCCCAATTAATACATACAGGAGATAAATAACTCAGGTAATAAACTCACAGATATAACAAATCGTTATAAACGTGGACGTAACTATAAAACTAATTCTTGTTTTGCTTATAGAAAAGAATGTTCCAATTGTCATAAATTAAATCATTTTAGTAATTATTGTAGATTTAAAAATAATTATAAAAGTAAATATAAAAAAATAAACAAAATTTATGAATAGAAAATTGATTTTGAAATAAATACAGTAAATAAAGCGAATGATCTCAACTATAATTATGACAATTCAGTTCATTCTTGGCATGAAAACATTTTAATTAAATATCTACCTATAAAATTGAATATTGATACTGGTCTAGATGTAAACTCATTACCAATTGATAAACTAGAAATAATTAAGAACAAAAACTTAGTTATAAAAATAATACAAGTAGATTACAAGCATATAGTGGGTTTAACCTAGAAACCTTAGGTAAAATAAATTTAATTTGTAAAGCAAATAAGGAATGCTATTTACAAGAATTTATTTTAGTGAACAAAAATGAAAAACCTATATTAGGGTCAAAAACTACTAGATTAATAGAGTTTTTTAGTCAAATTAGTGTTAATGAATTCGAAAAAGATAAATTAATCAAAGAAAATGAGGATATTTAAAAAAAATAAAACTAATTTAAAAAAAAGATTTAAAACCTGTGATAAAAGGACCACAAAAATTTCCAAATAAAGTTAGGGATAGGCTAAAAGATAAGATTCGTGAACTAATAAAAAACGACAGAATTGTAAAAGAGGATGATCCTGTTGAATGGATACACAATTTAGTAATAATAGAAAAACCACAAAATAGAATTAGGGTAGGTTTGGATCCTAAAGAGTTTAATTGTAATTTAATGGACGAAAATCCTATTTTATCCACACTTGAATCAATTTCAGAAAACTTGAATGCTAAAAAAATATTCTTAGTTTTTGATCTGAAAGAATTATTTTGGCATATACAATTAGACAAAGACTCCAGTAAACTTTGTTAATTTAATTCACCCTTAGAAGTTCATACATTTAAAAGATTACCCTATAGATTAAAAATAGCCGCACAATTATTCTAAAAGGTTAATGAAAAAAATTTTTGAGATATTCCGGGTCTCTATATTTACATCGATGACTTCCTTATTGCAACCAAAACGGAAGAAGAGCATGATAGAGTAATCCAATTATTAATAAAAAGAGCTATCAAACTAAATGTGAAATTTAATAAAAACTGCAATAGAAAGTTGAAAAAGTTAAATACATGGGTCATAAATTTTCACACGCAGGAATAGAACTCGATAAAAAAGGTATAGAAGCAATTTAAAATTTAAAGATGGTTACAAATAAGAATGAACTTTAAAGTGTCCTAGGTATGATTAATTATCTAAGAATTTTTTTTCCAAACATGTCCGAGGCGACTACATCTCTAAGAAATTTATTGAAAAATGACACCGAGTGGAATTGGAATGTAAGTCACACCAGGGAAATGGAAAAGATTAAAGACACGGTTAGTAAAGCTCCAACACTAGGAATTTTTGATAAAAAGAAAGAAATAACGCTACAGGCAGATAGCTCAACAAATGGAATAGGTGGATGCCTATTACAGGAAAGAAAACCTATACAGTATGTATCAAGATGTTTAACAGAATGCGAACAAAGGTATGCTCAATGTGAAAAAGAACTTTTAAGTATAGTATATACATGTCGAAAATTTCATAATTACATATATGGTAGAAAATTTAAAATAGAGACGGATCATCAACCATTAATTGCATTATTAAAAAAAGATTTATCAAAAATACGTGCGTGTAGATTATTAAGAATGCCTTTGAAATTAAGGATATATGACACGAATTTATAATATAAACCGGGTAAATTTATGCACATAGCAGAATTGTATTCAAATCCCAAGAAATACAAAAATTTGATTACAAAGATGAAAAATCTAAGGCTTTTCTATCACTTGAGAAAAGTTCAGTCTTTAAGTGGGCGGACCACAGTTTTAGTAGTATGCATTGCTGCACAACATACGTATTCAATGCACCTTAACGAATAACTCTTGTATTAGAAAAGAATGGAAAACAATTCAGAAGCCTGATGTTATATGCAGCTAATTTACGACAAGTTCACCGTTGTGATTGGTTCAATTTGTTCCGACATAAGTTGATAGTCCACGTGGACTAAATCTCGACCACATCTGGTTGTGATAATTCTTGAAATTACTGAGTATGCAAAAAAATAATCATGGATGATAATAATCATTCACATGAAATGTTACCAGACTTATTCAAAACAATATTAATTATATATCAAGAGTGAGAAGATGATGATCTGTCCTACACAGAGAAGAGGAATCTGTATTTATTTGAATAAAATTTCTTTGATGCAAACATAATTTCTTTGTCAGATAAATTATGTTTGGGTTTACGAAACTCGTAGTATTTGTAAATGCCAACGGATTTTATTGTTTTACAACGAAGTCAGTAACTTCAAGGTTGGATGCGCAATAGAATACTAAGATAAGAATGTCTTCCGGATTTCTTCTTTTTATTTTAGTATAGATCACTTATCTATTTTACAATGACTTAATACATAATTATTTATAAAACAACACACAACAAAAATCTAACAATATAAGGTGTTTTAAAGTTACTTAATATACATAAAAGTCGTAGCTGAGATAGGTTAGGATAAACACGAAAAAAAAATCGTGAAATCCAATGCGCACCAAACAAGTCAAAAATTACTTTTTTTTCATTTATAAAAATTATGTGTGTTAAATCAAACAATTTATTTAAATCAAATAAACCATTTTGTAAAATTCTCAAAGTTCTTATTTAAACCAAAAAAACATCCTTTTGACGCTATTGAAACAACATATTTATTTGAATAAAATAAATTTTCTTTAATTCAACAAAACACTTTTTTCTGTGTACAAGTATTAATTAGTTAATTAATTCAATGGTACACGTCATTTTTTAAAGACATGCCGATTGTATCAATTAAAAAGACAAGGTTTTCATAGCAACGTTACGATAAAGATACTGAACTCAAAAATACAGATGTAGCTATTCGCATATGCATATCTTTATCGGCTTTAAGAAGCAATAAGGACGGCGGAGCGATGAAGCCGACCGTACCATATTTCAGAATAAAATGTTTGCGCAAAAATGAATTTACCGTCCCACTTTCAGCATATTTTTGTTCCTTATTTTTGAACAAATTGAAATAATTTTTTTTTAGTAACAATAAAACAATATTTCAAATGGATTTGTGGTTTTCAAATTTTTTTTTTCAAAAATTAATTTTTCTAACTTTTAAACAAATTTATTTTTCAAAAAATTAAAAACACAAATCGATTCAGATTGTTCTTAGTAAAATATGTTCTAAGTTTCAATAAGATTGGTTCCATGGTAGCTGAAAAAAATGTTCCAAAAGTTTTGCCAGTTGATAAAGCAGCCTTAAGCAAAATTGTTCATTCAATAAATATAAATGAACTAAAATAAAAAAATATTTAAGATGAAATTAAATTGGATAAAACTTTGACTAAATTAAAATCATTTTGTTTGAATGGTTGACTTAACTCTATATCTAAAGTGGAGAATGAATTGAGATATTACTATAAATATAAAAATGAAATTTATTTAGAAGATTATTTGCTATTTTTAAGAGTAATAATTCCAATAAATTACAGAAGACAAATTCTAACATTATTTCATGAAAGACATTTGGGTATACAAAAGACTAAAGATCGAGCTGGAGATTTAATATATTGGCCATCTATTAATTCAGACATACATAGAACGCACAGTTAAATATTGCGAAATATCTGAAAATTTGGTAATAAGAATTAAACTGAAATCTTAATCCAGCATACATTTCCAGAAAAGCCATTTGAAAAAATCGCAGCTGATATAGCAGAATACAGTAGAAAAACATACTTAATAATAAGTGATTATTTTTCTAAATGGATCAAAATTTGTTCAATCAGCGATAAAAAAACGTCAAAAATTATCTTGGCTTTCAAGAAAACCATTTGTGCTCATGGAATACCAGATATATTAATTGCTAACAACATGCCTTTCTCATCTTATGAAATGCAACAATTTGCAAAAGAATACAATTTCAAAATTATTACATCTCCAAATTATCCAAAATCAAACGGAAGAGCAGAAAAAGGTATTCATATTGCTAAACAGGTATTGAAGAAAAGTAAAGAACGAAATACTGATTATTATATATTTTTATTAGAGTACAGAAACACTCCGATAGCTGGAATAGGAGTATCACCAGCTCAGATGTTAATGAGTAGAAGATTTAAGACAAAGCTACTAATTAAGAATACACTACTCATACCATAAATACAAAATAATCTAAGAAACAAATTAATTGAAAAGAACGAAAGAATTAAACAAAAATATGACTGAAATGTGCAAACATCTACAAACTACAATATTGTAGATACTATCGCATATAGAAAAAATAATGCTTGGTACAAAGGTAAAACCATAAAAAAAACTGATAGACGTCTTTCAGGATCTCGTGAACTGTGGCGCTGTAGTCTGTATATGTCAAAATATTGTTATTATCGGTCTTACAAACATTCGCCGGTACATTTTTTCTTACCTATCTTTGCTTTTATCGTTGAATTTGTTGTTAATAGGTCTTTAGGTATTATTATAAGTAAATTCATTTTTATTTAATAAATAAATATCTGATTATTTTCAATTTTTAGTTAGTTAGTGCATTTTAAATAGACTAACGTTTTTGGAATTCAGATAGACTTGTCAAATTTTTGACTTTTTGTTTATTAATTCCCATTTTTGACTCAAGGTCACAGTTCACGACATAATGAAACGCCTCTACTGCTAGGTCTTATATAGTAGAGGACGGCAACACAAAACAAAAATACAGGAGAAACTCCTTCCATCTAAAAAAATCAAATCCCTACGCAATACCTGAAGTTCCAAATCTCCCTAAAATAAAAAATAAAGCTAAACAAAAAGGGAGTAATTGTTTAAGGGGGTACTTAATGAAAAAATGTAAAAATTATTATTTTTGTTTTTTTTTTGTTTTTTAATCTACACTATATTCTGCAAAGAATGCAAAAAATCCGATGTCTCTACAAGGTTTAGAAGTTACTTAAATTTATGTGTAAACTTGGAAGGACTCTTCTAGCTATGCCTGCTTCAATGCCTAATAAATAAAAAATACGGCAACGAGGTATGTTTCCATTAACTGATAATGCTAGACCATTCCGAGCAACAATGCTTGGAGTAATCTGCCTATTGAATTTTCTGCACGAAGCAAAAGAATTCACCGCCGCACTCAACGCTCTGATAATAGCATTATCGGAAACATCAGTACTTTCATACTTCGAATACTCGGGCAATTGAGGTTTTATTTTAGAATCTGAAGAAACAGGAGTTTGTGTTGTCGAGCAAGGTTGTGGTGACTCCACATTTACTGAACAAGTTGCATTCGATGTCATTTCTGCAGGCCTTTTACCTGAAAACCGCTTTTTCCTCTTCTTGAAAACCGGACCCGTTCTCGGCATATTTGAAACTAGTAAAATAGAATCTCTGCAATAAACACAATTAAAACAATAACACTACAATATACGAACAGGAACAAGAACTTTGAAAAGCAAAAACGACTACTAAAGATAAAAAAACAAAACTTTTTTGTTTCTTGCTTTTGTTGAACAGTTGTATTTTTTCTATTTCGGTACACTTTTCTTCAAAACCATGACAGGTAATCGAGTGTGTTTTTTGTATCTTATTTATGGCGACGTTAGTAACAAACGCAGCAGAGTGAATTTTAAAAATCCAGCTAGTTTCTTTTTTAATTTACTTTTAATAAAACAATAAAATTTTCAAATTTTCTGTCATTAAAAAATTTACTATTTCTTTAAATTAAATTCTACCTGCTGTACAGCTCTAAAACTATGTAAAGAAAACGTGTTCAAAATTTCACAAAAATCGATTTAGTAGTTTTTGAGAAAAGTGTACCTCAATTTGCATGGAAAATGGCTCCGTTTAGTACTCCCTTAATTAGAATACCTAATTGGTAAAAAGATCATGTTATGTATTAAAAAAAAAGAAAGGGTAGAGAGGAAGATTCTTAATAAAATTGTTTTAAGTTAAGTTCAATATTAAATGTTAAAACATGTTGTCAATACTGTAATATAAAACGTTATAATAAAAACATGATTAATGTATTTTAATAAAATTATATAAAAATTAAATAGTACGTATATACATAAATGTGTATGCTTAACATAATCCAGAGGATACAGACCATTCTGACTCCCCCTGTAGAAATAATGTGCTTATATTTCAAACCATACATATTTAACAAAAATAAAATTAGTTTATTATATTTTTTAGATTCAATAAGCGTATGCTTAGCTATGAATTTGCAGATGCTAATACAAAAGTATAAAATCGATAAATGCTTTTTGTTTAACTTATTATGTAACATTCATGCATTTATCTCAGGAGGTTGTAGCTACTTCAGATATGTTGTACTCTTTTTATTAGATGACTTTGATACTTTAACGTGACTCTTTTAAACACGAAATATAATTCCAATTTAAATTTTTTTAGATAACAATGCTTTTTCACGAGAAGCAATTCTTTACAAACAAAGTTTATTGCAGTTTATTGTTTACATTTTGCATGCTTGCATTAAATTAATTTTACCTTGATAAATGTTCTTTTATTCAAAGGAATTTTATCGGATCATTGCTAGTTGCTGTTTGAAAAATTGACTAGGTCGTTTGAACAAGCTTACGCTGTGTGCGGTAGGTAACAAGCATGCCTTAACTTAACTGCATAAATATGTAGTTCACATAAGAAGCTAGAAAACTGCGTTTATTGTCGCCAGATTCTAAACTCCATAGAAGGTTCACAAGTTAATTACCTAACTCTGTAGTGGTTCTTTGTTAGATTTTCGTTTGCTTTTTCAAGTTTATCGTTTTCTTTCTTACCTTTTCTGAGTTTAAAATCTGGCTTGGTTCACAAGTTGATTAACTAACTTTTGAGAAGTGTTTAGTTAGATTTCGGTTGCTTGTTTGAGTTCTTCGATTTCTCTCCCTGATGAAGCCCCTTACGAAAGTGAGCGAAACGTTGGCAACTTCGGTTACAACATTGACACGGTCCAAACCCGGAAGACGTTCTTATCTTAGTATAGACTCCGGCTGTGGAAGCCTTCGCTATTACGTTTTATATGGATATTTAAAAGATATCCATTTTAAAAATGATGTAAAGAATAAAAAATTTTCTTTACAAAATATTATAACTTTATTTCTAATGCAATAGAAGTTAAAGTATGTTAACTTAATTTTAAAAAAATAAGTCAATAATTTAAATTAAATTTTAGTTTTATTTATTTCGATGTGGTTCTTTAGCCTTTCGTAGCAAATTTTTGATTGCCTTTTTAATAGATTTGCTGGCCTCCTCAGTTGACGAATAAGTAAACTAGCACCGAAAATAACTGAAATAAGTATTTGAAGTTAGTAGTAAAAACTAAATAGTAGTAATTATTAAACAATCAAGTATTGTACAATAGGAAACAAGACATTAAGATTATAAAAATTCCAACAATATTTTCTCGTTATTGCAATTTTTACCATAAGGCGATTTAAGATCACATATTTTATTCAATTGAATTTGTCAATTCGACAGTTTCGAAAAACATTCAAAATAAAGCAATAAATTAAGGTACCTTAAAGATGCTGTTAGTTCTACCTTTGCTAAAATAGAAGTAATACCTAAGTGTAATGTATGATATTATTGGTCAGTATAAGTAAGTTATAATGGCTATGATTAATTTAATTTTTTTAAATTGGTAAATACCAAGTGAATACAGTTTATTTATTTTATGAAAGTTATATCTAATCACAAGAGCTTTATTTCCTATATTACAGAACTGATTTTGAGAAATAATTAGCAAAAACATGCCGTATAATTCTGTCCACCTGAACAATTGGTTGAATATTTCTTTTCCAGCGGTTATAGTTTATATCAATTTAAATTATGTTAGAAAAAGTATTATTATATTACTTACGGATTATCACTTGACTTAGTAATAACTTCCCAACTATTTTCTTTTTTTTAATTCAAACCAGCTATAAAAAATGGCTATTTTGTTAAACAATATCTTTAGCAGAACACGTTTTACAAACTCTGGGACACTGCATCCTACAATTTTTAATATTTCTTCAATCTTAAAGTAGAAATCCTATTAGGAGAAAGTAAACAATGTTATTGATATATCGTTTTTCGTTTTCCAAGTATTGTTCTAATTCGAGTAAACTGTTTTTATTTTTTAGTGGCATAGTAATGGAACAAATACAGAGGACTCGTTTAAGGCTGTAGAATGAGCAACATTTGTATTGTTTTTTAGCTCATTCAAGTCAGTTACCAACTGTAACACAGTTGCTTGCAAAATATTTTGCTTTCTTGTTATTTGTTGCAGGTACCCTATAAAATTTTAATAATGAATCTGTTTACGCTAATTATATAAACACAGCATCGTTTTTTTTACAGTAACTGCAGACCTTATAGTTTGTAAACCAAATACATCTACAATTAAATTAGATAAATAGTTTTAAGTTAATGTTAATTGTTGTAAATAAGTAACCAGGTATAAGTTCCATATTTCTCAATGTAGGCGTAGTGTTGTATGATCACATAGGTGTATTTAATTCAGCATCTGTAAAAAAAATCAAAGTAACTAATGTAATGAGTCAGTCTGAATCAACCCACCTGTTGTTCTGTCAACTTCATTTGTTGAACATGTTAGATTAATGGAACTACGTTCAGAGTTGCGTAAATAAACTTCTAGAAAAGTAATAACTGAAATTTACGGTAAATTTCAGAAACTATTTACAAATCTTAGTTTATACATAATGCCGATTCTACATAATCGTAAAGAATTATTTAATATTTTTTTAAATACGGAATTTCAGGCTATTTCTTATAAAATACATCGACGCAAGTTAAAGAAAGTATGTTCCAACAACAAAATTGCTAATTTTGGTCAATACGGGAGGTTTTATAAGTACACTGCGTACTTTGCCGTCATCTTCATCATTACTATACAGGGTGGTCACTTTTGAAATGCACATTACTATACAGGGTGGTCACTTTTGAAATGCACACGATTGGGATATCTTAAACCTATAAAGATACATAGTTGGATTACAAAAAAGTTGTACGTTTTCATTTTCATCAAGGATATGAAAAAAAAATTGAGATAATTTGGTTCCTTTCTGAAATATTTTGAAAAAACTGATGTACTTCGTTTTCTTATTTAACTTATATTTCTGTTATTAACTCATTGTATTAGATGACATCTACCAAATTTACATAAGTCGATATTAGCTATCTACTCAACGTTACAAAAATTTTCTCTGCCATCTGTTAAATAAAAAAAATTACGAATTCAACGATGTAATACACATGGCTCATCAAACTTTATTGACTACATTAAAACATGAATTTAACAATTTATTGTCTAAATCTAGTTGCTACAAAATAAAAAATGAATAGAAATTATAACAACTCATTAAAACTACAAAATAGTACAAAATGTCTTCTCATATCTTCTATGCAGAGTTATGTTCTTTGATCCAGGTTCCTTACTGCATTTTGAATGCTTGCTGGTGTGATGGTTTGAAATACTTGTGTAATTTGAGCTTGTAATTGTTTTACATTTTTGATTGGTCTATCGTAGACTATATTTTTTACTGAACCCCACAAGAAATAATCAAAAGAGTTTAAACAAGATGGCCACCGCACGGGGCCATTAGTTCCTATCCAAAAACCTGGGAACCGTTCGTTCAAGTACTGGGCACAATTTCTATTATTATGAGTAGGTGCTCCATCTTGCTGAAACCACTTCAAACTTTTCAACCTTGCGATTGGTAAATTATCTAGCATCTCTTCAAAATCATTCTGTAGAAATTCTAGGTAAGATTGACTAGTTAAACGAGCTGAAATAAAAATAGACCTGGTAATTGGTCGTCCAAAAGACCACACCAAACATTAACGAAGAAACGAATTTGCGGCTTTTGCGGTTAAGTGAGGATTATCACTGGCATAAAAATGTTTATTTCTTTTATTAAACATTCCGCTGTTGGTGAATAAAGTTTCGCCAGACCATAATATTTTAGCAGAAAACTCAGGATTCTCTACAATCACGATCACGATCACGAAACCAATGCCAAAATTTGATTCTCCTGGGAGCGTCTCCTGGATGCAAATTTTGTATCAGTTTAAACTTGAAATCGTGATTTCTTCAAAATTTTTTGAACCCCAGATTTTGATAAATTAGATTCCAAAGCAATTTTCCTTTGTGAAAATTCCGGATTTATATTAATTTGTGCCAACACATTTATTTGATTTGCAGTTTTAATCACTGGACGATAATTTACGTTGTTTAGAGTACCAAACTTATTCAGGTGAATATTCAAACGTTGAAATATGGTTCAGTTTAGTTATCTTCTTTTGAGATACAATTTTTCTTAACTCCGCAAAGCAGTCACTGAATTGCGATAGCTTCAAGTATAAATATTATACATATTTAGTCTTTCATTAACTGAATATCTTGGCTTTATAAGTAAATACCAATAACAATCTTTACGTTTAACAACAACTATAAATAAAAAATAATGACGTTTATTTACAGCACTAAACAACAATTTAACCAACTATGTATCTCTATCGGTTTAAAATAATCCAATAGCGTGCATTTCAAAAGTGACCACCCTGTATAATCGTTAAAACCTTTTTTTTTTGATTTTTTGTGTTAGAGATTAAATCGGATTCCATTTCAGCTTTTCTTTCTTTTTACGCGCACTCTGGTAGTAATCTAAAATCAAACGATTATATATACATGTGATGTATAAATGATGAATATATGTATATTAGTACCCATAACTGCTATTACAAAACAATTTTACTTCATCTAATGACTACTATTTGATACGTCATACAAACGTAAAACTATTAACTTGCAAAGCGCAATAAACTTACAACAGAAACGATACAGATGACCAATCACACAACAAAAATACAAACACTATGAACAAGAACACTACCAACTAATCTATAGATAAGGTCACAAAGGAACATAAATCAAACACGAAGTGCCGTGTCGCAATTGGCAATCATGACCGCAATCGACTACACAATATCTTTACAATCGATATTGGCGCGTATTATGGACGACTGCGCATTGTTCAGTAAGTAGAATGCCCAAAATTCGAAATAGATTTGTATTCACCGCTTTAATTACATTTCAGTTTAATAACTGTATAGTAGCCTACATTTTAAAACAAGAAATGAAAGCAAGAAAGCGTATGTTAGAATATAAGAAATTAAATCAGTAAGCGAAAATTGTAAATAAAAAACGTACTTTGTCATACATTTGCGCGATCACGAATTTGAAAAGTTAGGAGATTGTTACAAGCTTATGGATCTTACGAATCTTGCACGACTAACTTACACAGTCGGAGATAGGGGAGGTTCAAATAAATAATATTTAAGGGCGCCAGATTTTTTATAAGTAAAACTTCTGTCTCGATCAGGACAGACGGTCCAAGCTTGTAACGAACTTTAGGTTCGTAATTTTTGTTACCCTGACGTTCTTGTAACCACAATACAAGAGAAAGGTATGTTACCATTAAGGAAAAATTAAATAGGTATAGAAACTTTAATTTAATAACGTAGACTATTAACAACGAGTATTAGAAATTTCTCATTAATAACTGCCAGAAGTATCGGCAACACACAATACAT
Source organism: Aquatica leii (assembly GCA_035610365.1). Taxonomy (NCBI): domain Eukaryota; kingdom Metazoa; phylum Arthropoda; class Insecta; order Coleoptera; family Lampyridae; genus Aquatica; species Aquatica leii. The sequence continues at coordinate 111,001,884 of CM069432.1, forward strand.
AAATCTACACGATATCGATAGCGAAGAAATTACACGTTAAATAACTAGAGTTTACAGCATGCGATATCACAGAAATAATTACTGACAATACCTAAATGGTATTAAAACTACTATTACAATTGCGTAAGTTAAACAAGTTAAATTTCGTGAGTGACCTTTTTTGACAGCGACATAATAATTAAATAAAACTTACCCACAATCCAGTACTTGCCCGAAGAAAACGTTTTCCTCGTTGAGTAGGTCTAAAATAAGTATGAATAACAAATCCTGTCAACCCAATAACTCACGAAAGTAGGAATCTACAAAATGGTTATTACTACAAGAGATTAGAACCCGGTGTATTGATTGCTGTTGCTTGCAATTATTAAAAGGTGGGTATCGCAATCGATTGACGTATAAGAAGTAACATCTCGAAGCCAAATTTTAGTCGACACTTCGTTTTCGGTGTGGATAATAGGCTTTCCAAAATACTAATCGTTTAGCGAAGGTATTTATCGATATTAATCCTTCATTGTTCGATACTGCATTGAAACATGTAGCCAAAGCGTGGCGGAATGGCCGGTGATGGATAAATTACTTTAAAGGCGTGATAAAATTATAATTTCATTTCCCTTAACGTGGACGTCCTTAGAAACAAGCCTTACTTAGATTATGTCGCACCGCTGACCATTTTACGTAGTTGTCAGTTTTACGTCTTGACAGGAAATGACAGTAAAAGAAAATTTGGCAGAGGGCGTCATACCTGGCATCTAATTTTAATTCAACTAATATACAGGGTATTACATTATAAAATTTTTGCACGTAACAAAATCTTGTCGCTACATGGATTAAAAACTTTAAACATTATTTTAATGAGTCACGTTTTTAACAGCAAGTTAAAATCATCTGACTTTGTAAATTAGTTTAGGTGTGAGCATATCTTTATTTTTTTTTGTTACAATACTACAGTTGTTTTATAAAAATAACCTGTTTTATAAGGCATTTCTCTGAAAAATGTTTTTGTCATATTTTGTATACGACGGGATATCATTATGCCTTTTGTCTTTTTATTTTTAATGGGTCAGGAAGATCCGGTATAGTTAACGATCTAGGATTATTCTTATATCTCAGTTTAATCAGACTTTGTTAGTAGTTTTTTTCTATTTTACTATTACTTTGTTAGTATTTTTAGCTTAAAGTTACACGTTTGAAATTATAAACATTATCAAGTTAAAATTAAAGTTAATTGAAACAAAATAGAACCTATTCATTAAATAAACCATTTATATTATTTTTTATCTCTTAATCTTTCTTAAAAATATATAAACGGTATTATAAATAATGATTTTGTAGGGTAAATGGTGTAATTTATTTAATACAATTTACAAGCAAGGTTTTTAGCTTAAGCTAAGTTCTTTGTCAGGCAGTATAAATTAAAGATTATTATTTTTTAATTTATTATACATTATATAAACGACCACAAACGTTTTAAAGTTGTTGGTAATTTCTTACCAAAATAATTGTTCTTAAGTAGATTCTTCGTTAACGAAAAAACAAAAAAAAAATCACAAAATTTTTAATTTTATTTGTGAAATTAATACACAAAAAATGTATTCTAAATTGAAATATATGAATCTTTGTTTAAACATAAGATAACTTCATATATGAGCAAATATATCATAATTTAAATTGAATTGAATAGTTTATTCACTTACTAAGACAATGTACCATTTAAATGAAGTGCTCCTTATATTATATTTGGGTTATTTTATTTTCTTAGTATGAGAACACGTATGATATTTTAGCAAGAAATCGTTATTCTTGCCAAAATACCAACAACAATGTATTGTAAAGTTCTTAAATATTCTTTGTAAAACACCTTACTTCTAAATAAATTTTTTCAATGCTCAAAATAAAACAACACTTACTTCTCACTAAATAAACATTAATTTCAAGATAAGCGTAAGAACAGTACAATTCAAATATAGATAGTACTAATCCTAAAAACTTGATCTCTTTAAGTTCAATAACTAAAATACTAAATTTGATTCATTAATTTTATATTTGAGGCTTTTGCGGCCATGATTTTTTAATGAATAATTCTTTTCGGATTTTGAACCGCGTTCCATATTTACACTTTTCACAAAATTTATGAAACTTAGAAAACTTACAAACTTTTGAAAAATTTACAATGTTTGACGTTTCGACAGTCATGTCGCTGTTTTTCAGAAAAAAACTGAAACTAAAGATATAGGATCCTGACAAGCCTTTATCTTACACCGTTCGGGTCAGTGGTTCGTGACGGTTCCGATTCATTCATCATTAAAATTGTCGTACTTCTGGATTTCAATGGCTTCTTTGTATAGTCTATGCCAGAAGTTTTGGGATTTAGCCAACGTTGTTGCCTTTTCAAATTTTATCGTGTGACCGGTGTCTAAAAAGTATTCCGCAACAGCAGATCTTGTGTTATGTTTCTTTGTATTCGTCTTATGTTCTTTTAATCTGGTAGCTATGACCGGGACGCAACATAGCGACCAGATTAAAAGAACATAAAGCGGATACAAAGAAACATAACACAAGATCTGCTGTTGGGGAACACTTTTTAGACACCGGTCACACGATAAAATTTGAAGAGGCAACAATGTTGGCTAAATCCCATATTTGTTTCAAACCTACGCTAATTTTGAACAGAATATCTGTTTTCAACTCTAGTAAGCGTTCTATTTGGTGTAAGTGGAAATACATTTCAATTTATATGTGCGCTAAAATAGGTAAATAGGTATATAAAACAAAATTAAAATGTTTTGTTTATTATAATTATAAATGTATATGTAACAATATATAAAATAAATGTTTAAAACTATCTTTCGTTATAAAACTAAGCACATATGTAGATATGTAAAGAATAAACGGTTAGAAAATATACTATTATAAAACAGTAATAAAGAAAGAAAACAAAAACAACGTAGAATATAAGAATAAAATGAAAGAAAGTAGATATTTTATAACTCTAGTGATTATCAGTACTTTCTTGCTCTATCAGTCAATTTATAGCAGCGGAACTGACTACTCGCAATGGTTTTGCTAAACAAATCCTAATATAGTTAAACTACTCATTAATAAAACATTTAATTAATATGGTAATAAAAAAAAAACTGAAAAAGGATAAAAATTATAAACAATAAAAAATGTTATATAGACGTGGAAACGTACATTTTTCCATCAGCTAATGTATGTAATCTAGCTGGAAAATTTGAGTAAAGATTAATCATTTTCATTATAACGTAGGTGTTTTAATTCAATTTTATATGCCTTAAATTGACTACTGTAACGTAATTTCAACAACTTTTGACAATAAAATAATGCAGATTTCAGTTTTAATTTATTTACAAATATACTTCTTATCAAATCAAATTTGGGAGCTTCTGTATTAATATCATGAAGTAAAACACTCTGATTGCGTTGATATCTATTTCCGTTTAATTTATACCAATCAATACAAAAATACTCATTTTAATATCTGTTGTGAGAATTGAACATGAAAATGAAGTGAATGGTATATACCTGATACACTTTTCACATTTCATTTTAAAATAGGTATCAAAAGCAAGTATGAATTGTAAAACCAGAAACTCTCAAATAAAATTTCTAAATCGTCAAATTGAAAAAACAATTAGAAATTTAAAATATTTGAAGAGTATACAATGTCCAATGTATATGGGCGCCAAATATCACACACCAATGTTATTTCATTAGTATTAGTATGTAAATACTGTATTAGTGTGTAAATATACTGGGATTGTACGGGGTATTTTACATTAAAAAGAAGGCGTGGATTAAACAAAATGTAAAACGTCTTTTGTGCCTTATTTAGGTTTAAAAATAAATTAACCAAAACAACATAACTTGGGTAGTCATACGATCTTTCTTTCAATAAGCATAAAATGTTGTAGAGTTAATCCTCTAGACGATGCTAACTTCTTTTTTGTTTCTCTACAACCTTGTTTATATCACTAGGTTTCTAGAAAGAAAATATCAAGATGAAAAATATATGATTAGAACATAATACGTTTTCTTTAAAAAGGTCTATTTCTGCAACGTCGTGGTTACTTTTTATACCCTTTAGCTGTTTGACAGTGTCAAAGAAAAATTTCCAGTTAGTAAATTACTTAATTTCTTTATCTGAATATGCTCTTTTAAAATCTTGATTAAACTGAAATAACAAAAGCAGATTTAGAGAAAATTATAATACAACGTCCATCAAAAATAAGGATTATTTTAAGTACGATAATTATGTAATCTTGCAGTATTGGCCATTTATCAATGAATTCATATAAATTTGAATATTTGTTTAAACTTTTGTGGCGTAGGTTATAAGTCTTGTTCCTCCTTGCAATTACTTCTGATTATGGTTTGGTATTAAGCCTTAACTATATCTAGTCTTTGTCTTCATTGATATTAAGGTTTTTCTCATTATTTTATTCTGTTTCTGTTTATTCTCTTATTATTTTTCGGTTTCGTTTTTGTGGTGTCGCTTTATCGCAACTAAACACCATTTTTTTCACCTTTTCAACAAGTTTTCTTCTTGCCAGAGTTGGTTTACTGGTAATTAAAGCGTAATTAAGCGGGTACATAATATATACCCATTCTTACAATATATGGCGTAAGTAGTTAGAAAATAATGATGAACATAATTGTATAATTTAATTTATTTATATTAAACTTTGATGTTTTTTGGTGTGGTAATAAGTTAATTCGCTGTTTCCCATTATGCTTGTCTCTACTAAAGTGTGTAAGTCAAAATCAAACGTTTGAGCTTAAGATCAATTATGTCAATATCTAAAATTTGAATATCATTCTCGGAGTAGTCAAATGCTGTTAAAGTTTCATAAAAGTTTAAAAAAACAGTCGATGTATTTGCGGTGTAAGTTTTGTCTATTAATTGGTTTTCCTTGTTCTGGAATTATTGAAATAATTTGTAGATGTAAATAAAAAAATACCTCATCCCAAGCAACACATTGGTATAAAAAACGTCTAAATGTCCGGCTAATAGACGTTTATTAGACATTAAAACGTTTTTAAACGCGTTATTAACGTTTATTAGACGGACATTTAGACGTTTTTTGTACCAATGTGTTGTTTGGGATTTTTTTAAACTAAAACAAATTCTTTTTTATTAGTTTTCTCATTCCCAGTGACTTTGGAATAAGTTTTTTAAATAGTTATTAGTAAGGTCCTTCAGCACGTCAACATTTATATCTTGATCTGCATAAATTAAGAATGTATGAAAAGTCACACACATAATATTGAAATGTGTATCTGCGATTACACTCAAGTCAATTTTTAAGATTCAGGAAGCGAAACAAGCGTTACAATGTTTCTGAATCTCAATGTTGTTATAGAAAAAGGCGTTAAAGACTCTTGTATTGTCAAGTAAGTCGAACCTGAGACAAAAATAAAATATTAGAATGATTACGTTTAAAATCTTACGATGTAATATAATTATATATATTATGTGACAGTTTCTAAATATGTAAGTACATAAAAATGAAGGAGTACTTTTTTCAACATAACATTTGTGCAATGGCATAAAAATGACCATTATTGAACTTTACTTTTGAATTATAAAAGTAGTTTAATTTTATTAAAATATACGATATTTTAAAAACCAAAGAAGACATCATCATAAACTAAAAAATGTAATACTCAACAAAAAATAATAATACCTTATCTAATTCTTAATTAATTAATCTTTGCTTTCCTATCATTAAAATTATACCGACATAAACATTGCTAAAATGTATTTTTTGGAAAAACAATAGCATTCCACAGTTCATACAAAAGTAATAACATATATAGGATTAAAGAAAAATCTCATTTTTGTTAGACAATCGAAAATTAAATTTCTCGTTCGTATTTACTTAATTAAGTAGTATATTTTAACTTACTGACAAAAATGTTTACCATTTTATCTGTATATCTCCGCCAACTCAAAACAGTTTTCACGTCACTCTGGTTCATTTTTATTTAGTTACGAAAAACAGCAATTCGTAATTTGCATTCACGGAACCGAAACAAACAAAACAAAATATCTATAAGTAAAAAATTTGACAAGACGTATGCAGGTATCCTATCAGAACCCACGCTAAAGTATTACACAAGCAGAGGACGTTATACTTAAAACAAATATACTGGACATAATGCTTATATTAAGTAAAACTTTGCAAATATTCTTCAAATAAAGTGTTTTCAAAATGTGCACTTTTAAAATAAGAAAGTCAAACATTTTATTTCTAATTTCGAAACTGCTTTTATTCTCAAATCGATTTTATCATAATACGTTTTTTGACTGATTCAAAATATTTGAAATAAATACATAAGTGACAAAAGTCGTTAAGTTAAGGAGACAACATTTATTTAAAGACAAGATTCAAAACTATTTGTCGTAATATATAATATTTGTAACTATTTGTTTTGAAACATTTTTTTTAAAGTTAATATAGCTATTCTCCTTTTAAAATTACGGACTCAATAAAAAGTTTTTAATAATGATAAAAATATTACACTGGTTTTTTGTAAATAATTTTTTTGCAACCAAACAAAAATTTCTGACCTATGTCGATAGTTACTGGTGTTTGACCAAATACGTAGTTTGGAAACTTTTTACACATATGCACTATTAGCATACATTTTCTTCCGTAGTTTTACATAGTTTAAGTGAATGTATTAATTTTTTTTTGAAGAACTAAACGATTTATTAAAACTAATATTTAAACATTTTTGAGAGTTTTAACAAAAATATAGTATTGATAGATTTAATTTAGTTCTATAATAGTAATAAATTTCTAAACGCAAACTTGCAGGTTGTTTTTTGTCAAAATTTTTTATTTGTTAATAGTAAAAACGCATTTTTAAACAACTGTCAAGTATTAACTGTTTAATTTATATAATAACACTGACAATTTTTTAATTTAAACATTAGTTATAAGTATACTACTAACTATATAAAGTAATAAAAATAAAACAACACAAACCAATATCTTTTGAAAGTTTTATAACATTTTTAAACTACTTTATTACAAACAACAATTAATCGGTAAGCAATTAATCAATCAATTAAACAAATGATAAATTGTAATTTGAATGGTACATTTAGAAACCAATTGGTTATTTTAATTGCTATATAAAAATTATTTCCTTAATTTAATTATTCAAATCTAAAAGTATAAAAAATTGTATGCGCAAGAAAATTTCAAAAAAAAACTAAATGTTGATACAATGATCAATTAAATTATTATTAAAAAAAAATTAAATATGCATATTGATTTGATTTTTTTTGTTTTACTTTTGATAAATTGTTAACAAATTGTAATATAATTGACTATTAATTAATTAATCATTGTTAATAAAATCGCAACATTTTATTTCATTTTTTCATACTTTAGGTGTGTTTTGTTACGGTTTTGTTTTGAGAAACTAATTAAAAATGTATACAATACCCAAGACGAATAAACAATAATACAAAAAACTACAATGACAAGAGTAATGATATCTAATAGATGTTCTTGATAAAAGTTTAATTTTATAGCATTCGTTTTTAAATGATGAGCACCATTATGTCTTAAAACGTATTCTATCCAATAAACAGCTGTGTCCAACGGTTTCATTGGTTGATCTCTAAGTATGAGTGAACGTTTTTCGACATTTTCTTTATATCTGTAAATAGTTGATTCGAGAAACCTAAATAATAAATAAACATAGTAAACCTTGAATTATTTAGTACTTCCGAGATTGCATTAAAAAGAGATTTTTCTGATAAATCATTAAAAGCCAGTTTTACTAAATATCCTTTTAAAACGCCACTTTCTACGTTTGCTTCTTGGTCTCCAAAGATTGGTATACCTATCATTGGAACAGCATGATACAAAGCTTCAGTCGTACTCAACAAACCACCATGAGTTATAAATAATTTTACATTTTTGTGTGCTTAAAACAGAAGTTATATATATATATATATATATATACTTTTTAATTGTAACTATATTGTACTATTTATTGTATTAATTATAAACCTAATACCTAATATGTCACGTTGCGGAAACCATTTACTGATTTTTACATTTTTGGGCAAGTCTTTAAAATTAGCTTTTTCAAATTTCCACAGTACGTTGTAAGGTAGATTACTAAAACATTTTAAAAGTTCTTCTACAACGGTACCGTTTATATCAGAAGTCTGTATATTAGAACCCAAGCTAAAAAAAATTGCACCTTTTTCTGCATTATCAAGAAAATATTGTAAATTATCTGCTAATGGTTTTGGTTTTTGTATGTGTAAACCGCCTACTTGTATCATAGTTGGAACATACGGTCTTGAACTTTCTATGCTTAAATCAGAATTTATTAAGACCAACGAAACATTACTATACATTTCATAAGCAGAAGGTGTGTTAGGAAAATGTCTATTTATAAAATTTTGATATTTATATTCAGAAAAAAAATCGTAAACTTGTATAATAGTGTTAACTAAAAAATTTACAGTTCTTTGCATAAACGACATTTTATCTGGAAAAGTAGTAAATAAGCCGGGAACGTATGATGATGGCGCTGGACTTTTTGTTATTTTTGTTATAAGGTTACTAGATCCTAAGGTGCTAAAAATAACTGTATGATTAGCAACATGTTGCGCTAATGCTAGTACAGCGTCATTTCCAAAATATGTTACTATGGCTAAATCATATTGTACCTTTGAACTTATTAAATTCCGTACAATTGTGGAATGAAAAAAAATATCTTGTAATGCATTAAAAAAATTCAGCATATTACCCATTTTCTTCCATAAAGGTAAACTAAAATCTTCTAGTATTGATTTTGACATATTTGCTAAATTACAAAGTTTTAATACAACAACAAACACACAAACTAATATATTACCTTCTTTATACTGAAGCATTTCAAATATTTCTAATTGTTTGTAATTGTTTGGCAAATTTTTAGTTGTAAATGGACTCAACATTGTGACTTCATGTTCTTTAGCTGCTAAAGCTTTCAATAAGGTTTCTCCAAGGATATGATGACTTTTACTTGGCATGTAAAATATACCCAAAATTTTAGCACAATCACATATTGTTAATAAACTTATTATTATTATAATTTGTTTTATAGGCATTTTAATAACTGTAGTTTAATGTTTCATCTACATTCGAATGATTTAAAAGTACTCTAAAAATAGATTAGATAAGATTATTTAATCAATCGTAGTTACATTTGTATTAAAACATTTAACAATTTATTAATTTTATTGTGCATAATTTTAAAACTAAATTCTCTGATTAATTATATTAAAATTTACATAGTATTAAATAATAAATTTTGCACTGAAACTGATATACAACAAGCGTGTTAAAAATACTTATATTTAATGTATATAATAAACTCAAAAGAGATTCCATTATTGGGTTTTTATGAGTTTATTTAAAACTAAACTAACAAAAAACTTTGAACAATTTGTTGAAATAGACCAGGAAAATGTTTTAAAATGTTTGCGTATAATAACAAATTTGGTCAAACGTGTTTTAATTATAACCACTGGCTAGTGCATATTTTTCAGTTTTATAAAATGTAGTGGTGTGCGTGTAAAATTTATTTGCATTTTTAGTTTTTTATTTGAATTTTTGTTTATAACAGTTCCAATAATATACCGTAATTATATTATGTTAGTAATGACACTAAAACTAAAAAAACAAATGTTAAATACTCGAGTAGCAATATCAACATATTTATTATTTCTTTAAAATATATTTTTTAAAAGTTTATATTAATTATTTTGTTTCTAATTTGATTTTGCGCTGTGAAGAAATTGCTTGTCACAGATAACATTTTTCAGAAAAGAAAAACCATTTTTTCCGGTGATTGTGGTACGTTTTGTATATATAATTTAAAGTAAGCGCCCAGTGAAGTTTTCAGTTATAAATTTTCATACTCCTCTATGTTATAAACAGATGTAGTATTTTCGCTGCTTTTGTGAAAGCTTTCCCGTGTGATTTGGGATACCGCTACGTGTTGTCCAATTTGGAATAATTTATGTCAAGTCATTACCTTCCACTGGAAACTATAACTAGAAGCACATTCTAAAGGGGAATATTGGTTAATTATTAAACCATTTCCGAAACACAATCTGAGAATAAATCGCTGTTATATTTCATGTGATGTTTGAATAAATTTGGAAGTACACCTGCGATCCGAAGAGTGAAAACCTCTCGGATGCTTGACTAATTTGATTACGATTCATTGTTTGCCGACTAGCTTACTTGTGTCTTATATCTAATTGTTACTTTATTTTTTTAGCAATTTTAGAGAATCATTAAAGCATGCAGATAGCTATTTGCATGTCTTGGTTAATCGTGAGTATTTTTTATTCTTACTATTAATTTGTGTATTTGTGAAACATAAAATACGTGCTGCTTATACAGGGTTTTTACGTAACCCGTTCGTTAAAAGTTTTTATACATCCAATCATAATTTAATTTTGATTTTTTTAAATATTAAGTAAGTGTTATCGTTAAAAACACAATAAAATTTTGCATCAATTGATATAATGGTTTCCTAGACCCATCTTTACCCGTTAATAAGTTATAAGGTTTTGTTTGATGTTTTACTTTACTAATGTAATTCAAGCGGTCATTTTACAAACTTGAAAATTATTTCTAATAATTTCTCTTGGTCAATTTAGTTATACAATTTTTACCTCAATTTTGTACGTTCTGCATAATTGTTAGAATTAGTATTATTCATCCTACTACCTGGAATATTAAAATAATTAAAATTTGTGTTAATATCAAACAAATGTTTATAACTCATTAACGGTTAAAAATAAGTATAAGGAATCCTTATACTAATTCGTACAGAATTTTATTGAGTTTTTACCTTCCCAAATATGTACAAATGGTTTTATTTTTTAAAAATTGAGTTTTACGTATGTAAAAGTTGTTAACTTTGGCATTGTATTATGAACACTCTCATAATTTGACAGGATATGAATTTTTAAAGTTGATGTTCTGAAAATTCTCAAAAACATCTAAATAACTCAAAAAAGGTTGACTTTTTGGATAAAAAGCTACGAACAAAATTAGTTTAAAATCACACGTAAAATTGTCAGTTTCGGTATAACCGAATTTTTTTGAATATATTTTAATCATAAAGCCAATAACCATTTACTTAATATTAAAAAAAATCAAAAGTAAATTATGATTGGAAGTATAAAAACTATTAACAAACGGGCTACATAAAAAACCCTTATATAGATATTATCAAAATTAGCGCACGCAGATTTTTGTTTGCACGTTTTCAATTTACGTTAAATACGATTTGCCACGAGTTGTAAATTCCCTAGTTTTGCATTAGATCAATGTTTAACTTTAATTATATTACATATTACCTGATTTTGTTACACTGTACTACAATAACTGTATGTGTGAAGTGTTGCCTACTTTCCAGGATTTGTATCAATGCTATAACTGTGATATTTATGGAATTATTCAATTAAGTTACTAGAAAATACTCGTAACAAATTTGTGCATAATTTTTATAATTTTAAACACATATTACAGGTCCACAGAGCAAACAAGATAGTTGGAGAGGGGATACCGGCGTTACAGTAGCTTGTATGGTACAATCCCAAAAAAAGCAGTGTGTGCTGCATGACCAGTGTAACTTATTTTTTTCTTTACAAAATCAGAAAAGAACATATCTATAAAAGAAATACTTTATTAAACTTAAAAACTAAAACATGAATATACAATTTTTAGTAACAATATTAAATTTTACAGAAACAGTTTTAAATAACTTAAGATTTATAAAATTCCTTATGCTTATTTTTAATGTATTCAAGTTTGATATTTTGTTGAATGAACGAATAAGTAATTTGCTAGGCAATTCTTACCCACACAGCCAAAAGTAACCAAAAGTCGTAATAAAAGTAACCGCTTTTGATTGGCAAATGTGATCATAGAGTACCCAAAAGCACACCCAATGGTGAACTATGTCCCACTTAATCCCTCCATAGGATACTCTTATACTGACCTTGCGTGTACTCAACGGTCAACCTTTTAGAATAACCCGAAATTAACCGAAACGGACAACTTATTGTTCACTTTTAAAGCTACTTAAAAGATACTTCTTTTTAGTTATTCATTGGTCAACTTGTTGGGTTAACCTAAAGTTGATCGAAATGCCCGGTGCATAGTTAAATTTTACAACTACTAAAAAGATACCATTTTTTGCTTGCTCAACGTTCAACCTGTTAGGGTAATCTAAAGTTAATCGAAAGTGATTGTTAATGGTTGGTATTTAAAACTGCCTAAAAGATACTAATTTTTTTTGCTTAACGTTCAACCTGTTAGGATAACTTAAAGTTAATTTTTTAATTTTAAATGATTTAATGCCTTTCTCATATACGTAACTGTTTTTTTATTTATTAATTATTCGCGGCTACATGTTTCGACCTAACGGTCATCATCAGGCCTAATTAATAAATAAATTAATAAATTAAAATTGAACAGTTTCTGTCAAAATGACTTCCTGTGTGTAAGTATTTATTTGACGGGGTCGCTCATATATATGAAAACGGTCAATAATTTTATAAAGTAAAAAAACTAATAACAATGTTAAATGTAAAAGTTTTAAGGTTTTTCAAGACGTAATACAATAGAAAAAAATTAAGTATACGAGATTCGTCAAAAAGTCATTGTAAAACAAAGTTATTTTCTTTAATGGAACGTCTTTGTGTATTATACTACATTTAAGTTTGTCTACCTACTTACCTAAAGTCAACCGTTTTTGGGGTATTATTTTCTAATAATATGTTTAACTCATAATTACGCCAAGTTACCTAAAAAGCTTTCCAATTTCCTACCGTTTTTTTGTTAATCAATTATCCTGCAACACATATGAAATATTAAATCTGAATTATTTTTGCGCAAAAATGACATATTTAAGTAAGACCTAGCGTATAACAATTTCAATGATTATACGGTAAGATGAAAGGCTCTAAATTTTTGCCGAAATACTCAATATTTTTAATCAGTTGCATTCGAAAGGGAAATTTATCTCTGATCTAATCGTTTCAAAAACATTGCGGCGTTTTAATAAAACTAAAAATGTTAGAAATCAAAGTGGAAAACTCGTAAATTTTACAAGTTTACAAAATTCTTTGAATGCTATGTTAGATTTAGTAAAAAAATACAAAAATAGTCGATTTTCTTCTTAGCGATTTGCTGACACCAAAAATAGATAAAAATAAAGTTATCGGATAAGGTTATTTATTTATTCGTGTCAGAAGCATCGAAAAAAGGGTAAAATTATATATAATATATAAAGTATATGGAACAATACAACATACAAAGTATATACACATACAAATATCACACATGTTTGGACCAGTAATTGGCCACGTCGAGCGCATTTGGTGTTGCGTTTACCAGATCCTCCATTGTGCAGGTGGCTGGGCATAGTCGGCATTCCATGAGATGTGTTGTGGTCTCTTCTTCTCCACACTCACATAGGGGGGACTCGCAGGGGAAGCCCCATTTTATTTTATTTACTTTGCATCTCGTTACACCCGCACGAAGTCTATTCAAAGCCTTCCATTTTCCCCAGTTTTCTTTATGCCCCGGTGGGAGGTCTTCGGTGGAGGTCATCCAATCTTCGCTAAGGTGGCAGCGTGTTCTCCAGAGGGTTTTTCTAGTCTGTTGGGCTGTTTGTGTGAGTTCCTCGGTGGTACGTAGGAAACTTTTCCTTGATTTGAGCCGTTTATGGGCGGGCTGAAGACCAAATAGGGGGTGCTGCAGATGTGGCGGCCTTCTGCTTTTCCTTCCTAGCCGCCACCTCGCGTCTTATATCGGGGGGTGCAATGCCGGCTAGGCAGTATAATTTTTCGGTCGGTGTCGGTCTCAGACAGCCTGTTATTGTGCGGCAAGTTTCGTTCAGAGCCACATCCACCTGGCCGGCATGACACGATCTATACCACACGGGACATGCGTACTCGGCTGCCGAGTAGCTTAGAGCCATGGCACTGGTTCGAAGAACTTGTGGTTTTGCACCCCATGAGGTAGATGTAAGTTTTCGAATGATGTTGTTTCTGGCGGAGACCTTTAGTTTTGTGTTGTGGCAATGTTTCTTATAGGTTAGTGTCCGGTCCAGGGTTACTCCCAAGTATTTAGGTGTGGGACAGTGTTCCAGGGCGGTTTGTTCCCATAGGATCTGCGGTTTTCTCGAGGCTTGCTTATTGTTTAGGTGGAAGGCACATGTTTGTGTTTTAGCCGGATTTGGCTTAAGATGATTCTTCTTATAGTAGGAGCCAAGTTCAGCAAGGGCTTCGGACAGCTTCTCTTCGACGCCCTCAAAACTTTTAGCCTGGGCGGTGATGGCGCAGTCATCGGCATAGATGAAGCTTTGCGTACCCGCTGGCAAGGGCTGATCATTAGTGTAGATGTTGAAAAGCGTTGGGGCCAGGACGCTTCCTTGGGGCAGTCCGTTTCTCTGCGCTCTCCAGCGGCTTCTTCCTCCTTGGAACTCTACAAAAAACCTGCGATTTTGGAGCAGGTTCTGGATTAGGCGCATAAGGTTAAAGTCTTTCGTCATGTTATATACTTTCTTCAGGAGTATTCTGTGGTTGACAGTATCATATGCCGCCGTCAGGTCTACGAAGACGGCTCCAGTGATTTTTTGGTCTTCGTAACCATCCTCGATGTGCTGGGTAAGTTTCAGGATTTGGGAGGTGCTGCTTTTACCGGTTCTAAAGCCAGCTTGTTGCGGAATTAGATAGGGTTCGATGGCATCCATAAGTCTGTTAAGGATCATTCTTTCGAGGATCTTGTACAGGTGGCAGAGCAAGGAGATTGGTCTGTAGCTCTTGGGCTCCTCCTTATCTTTTCCCGGTTCCAGAAAGGCTATGACTCGGGCTTTCCTCCATATTTTTGGTAGGATTGCAGATCTCGAGCAATTGTTCATTAGGTCCACCAACCATTTCCTTGTTTGTGTGCCGAAATTTTTGATTTGCTCTACTCTGATGTCATCAAGGCCAGCTGCTTTACCGCTTTTGCATCGACTAATTGCCTTGTTTATTTCCTCTAGGTTGAAAGGTTCAGACAGTTCTTTGGTCTCTTGGTCGGGTTGTCTCCGAATCTTCTCCTTTTCGAGCTTGTGGGATCCTACGATTTTGCCATTCTTTATTAGCTGGTGGGCGATTTGATCAGCTCGCACGTTCGTTTGTGTTGTAGTCTTTGTTGAGTCGTTGGCCAGACGTTTAAGCAGTGACCAGGCTTTTTGACTACTTCTCCCCATATCTAGATCTTCTATTAGGTTTATCCATCGTTCTCTTTTGGCTTCTGCAATCTGGGAGACGACTTGTTGCCCTTTAGTTATGGTTTCTTGGCTGAACGGGTCTCTTTGGAATAGGTTGTAGTATTCTTCCAAGAGGGGGGCGGTTTCTGTTGTTATTCCCTGTATGTAGTTTGTTTTACATCCTCGGGGGATTGTAGCTCGGGAACATGTTTTGACTGCCTTCACGAAAAGTTCGTAGTATCGGATAAGGTGTAGTTAAATTACTGTGTTTAAATTAAATTGCTATTTTGCGCATTTTTTTTCTTTTTAATTACACTAGATAATAGCTAAGAGATAACTATTTACAGATGTTTAAATGTAAAGTGTATTCATTTTCAAGATAGAGCTCGCGTAAACATGTACATGCGGTATTCACGTGAGCATTCCACACGAACCTGTACTCAGTATTTTTTGTTGATAGTGATGCTTTTCTTATATTTTTGTAGTGCGTCTAATAATAATTACATGTTAAGGTTAAATTTTAGGTACGCTAAAGAATTATAGTTCAAAATCAAACAAAAAAATACATATATAATTTACGTAAAAAAACTAAACGTATTATTACACAAAAAAAAATCCAAATCCAAACCTAAACTCGCAATTCAGTTTGTGCGTGCGCCCTATTTTGAAAATGAATACACTTTAAGTAATGTTACGTAACACCGTCATCATACTTCAATAAATGAAAAACACTGCAAAAATAAAATAAACATGCAAAACTAGTATTTCTGTAAATTTCGGTTACTAACAGCCAGGTGTTACTAAATAAATACAAAAAAATAAGTAAAATCAGATTTTGTTACCTTAAAGTTATAGTAAATGTTTAAAAAGTCCTCCATTGCACAAAATACAAACGTTTAAACGTCGCCCCTTTTAGATCCTATACAAAAGATTCCAAATATAATAAATTAAACTTTATATTTTATAATAAGGTAATTACATGAACATAAATATTGTTGTATTAATTTATATATATTTTATTGCACAATATTTCAAAAAACCGTTAGTTTTATCTATGTGAATTTTTTTAGAATTTTGAAATAAACTTAAATATTGTAGTATAATACAACAACAAAAAATAACATGAGTTTTCTGTGTCTTTTTGATTGACTTTAAATACCTAACTATGGTTTGTTGTAATAAATTTTTAGAAATTCAAATTTTTGTATTTGTCATTTTTTGCTGACTATTATTATAAGAAATAGTCAATCGTTTTTATACATTCAGCGGCTGCATAAATCTTTAATTTTGCAATATTTATTCTGTTTTTTTAAACGTTTTAACAATTTATATAAGTTTTTAATTAAATTATTAGCGATTTCAGATTTAGACAACGTCGTAGTTGAACACAGTTGTTTCGTTGTTAGTAAACTAAAAAAAAATGACGTTTTACAAGACATTGCATTACTGATCAAAAAATGTGAATGATGGTGTTTTATATTATTTGCGACAATCGTGGTGATATACAGACATTTATTTTTTCTTTTGTTATTGTAATTGTTACTAAATTGTGCAGAATTTTTGTGTTATAGAAACAAGCTTTAGTTTAGTAATTGCTAAACATGCATAGAGTGTGAAAATGATCAATGCAAATGTGAAAATACCACCATAGCGAACAACTAGACGCCTGTTTTGTCCTTTTGGTACTCTTTAGCAGTGGCAGAGCTATCTCATAGTATCAATTTACTATACATAAATAACTAATAGTGTGTAAATGGCTATAGAGATAGAAACGTTAAAAGCTTACAGTGTTATCTTACATGTCATAAGTTGTAGTTTATTTAAAACTTATTTGAATTACTCTGGTATAAAATCAGTTTTTAAAGTTTCCATCTCTATAGTCATTTCCGTTAAAAGCGGATTTTATACCTGCGCAATTCAAATAAATTTTGCAGAATTAATGTTTTCGAACCAAAGTCAAAGTTATATTTTGCCAAATATTAAACATCTCATAGTAATGTTAGCAAACTCAATTTACAAAAAAAACAACAAAACAAAAATTTAAATAATCAAAATTACGTGAACACTAAAAAGAATTTTTACTATAAATAAATATTAAGTAGGTTAAGAATTTGTACAGATAAGTATTGACTTATATAATTTGCAGTTTACTATAGGATTTGTAATATTTAAGTAGTGAAACGATTATTAAAACTAATTTATTTATACTAAAAATATGTACACGTTTATAACTTACCGAATCTAAAGGATATTTAATTAAAAAAAACTTACACTAATTTATATAACACTAACATTTACACGAAAGATAAAGTCCGCGGATAACTTCAATTTAACACTTATTGTTTACATTAAGGTTGTGCATGATTTTAATTTGTCGTATTTATCTCGACACGCGGTAATCACTTATTTATTTAATCTTGAATAGTTTTCTTAACACTGCCGATTTTGTATTACTGAAAATAACTGACTTATGATTCATTTGTGTTGCTTTTATATAATTTGGCCATTCGTCGAGAATCTTCTATATTCTTTTGTAAACGTTCTAGACGTGGATAGTAGCTTCGTGAATGCTTTCAAAACTAAACGATTCAGTAGTGTAGTTTTAATAAACGTTTGACTTTATCTTATCTTTTTAGTTACATACTAAATAACGTTTGACTAAATATTATATTAATCAACATTACTATTAAAGTAGAACCATTGTTTTTATAAAGTAAAAGTATTTAGATAAAAAGTGATTGTTAGTTAATTAACCAGCTACTACTAAAGTTATGTTATTTTTTAGCTTGAATAGCTTTACTACAAGTTGTATTTACAGTGACTATATGAAGTTTGAATTTAATTTAAAATTATACAAAAACAGTTATAAACTATTCTGTTTATGTATACTTTAATTAACCAGACTAAACAACTTTTGTCTGATACAGTAAATACACTAAATAATAACATTTGTAAGTTTTAAAATAGATATTTTTGTACTACCCCGTGACCACGAAAACATTGAAGCTATCTACTACGTAAAAAATATTAAACTTACAAACAAATAACAAAAAATTATGTGCTAATCACTATTACTTTATAAAAGGAGCGGCTTGTTGCTATACCTTATTTAATAACTACGAGGAGCGATTTAAATTTCTCGAACTTAATTCTGACCATTGTATTGACCAAATTGCAGCATTATTAGTTTTTGAAGTCAAGAAACCAGGAGATTACCACAAAGAAATAGACGCAGCGGTATTTGAGACATGGTTTTTTGAAATCCTAACAAAGTTATAAAAAAAAGCTATTATTGTAATAGACACTTTATCGTACTAGTTGACGTGTGAAAAAAAATTCTACGTTAGTATAAAAAAATTGGAATAGTCAATAATTTAATAAAACTACTGATAACATCTATTAATAATGATAGTAGCTACTTAATATGTATTTAACAATGTATATTGCTTTGTTTACTAATTACACCTAGATTACAATACATGGGTTTATTTACCTTCGTTCTTAACCTTAATAATATTTATACTTTTAAAATAACGGTACCTAAAAACCGTACATATTTGAGCAAATTTTCCAATATGGCGTATTGCTGTAAGTTCTTCGTCAGGCAAATTAAATTAATTTGACAATTGTAAAAACTAAGGTAACTAAAAACAATAACTAAGAGAACTAGATAATAAGCGCAAGTTATTTAGCTACAGCATTTGCTCGAAGGTCTAAAAGAAAACCACCATAAAAACTCTAGACGTAGCTTAAGTGTCAATGGTGGACAAATTAAGATTAAGAAATAACAGGTAACCATGTGTCAGAAAGTTCGTAACCACTGTCTCTATTGAAATTGTTAGGATGTTTGATAATTTCAATAGTTTCTCTAATCTTTCTTGATTTCCAGTTCTTCGTTTTAGAAATTGTTTTAGTTTTCTCAAAGTTTATGTCATGAAGAGTGTCAAGTGCATGTTCGGCAATGGCAGACTTAGTAGGTTGTAGTAAACAAAGATGTCTTTTATGTTCTTTTAATTTCATATCTATAGTTCAACCAGTTTTGCCAATATATAATTTGCCATAGGTGCATGGAACTTGGTACACTCCAAAGGTATTGTAAGGTATTTGTCTTTTATAGGATTCAACAAGTTTTTAATTTTAGTAGTAGTATTATAAGCTACTTTTATCTTATGTTTACTTAGTATTCTTCCAATTTTGTCACTTATGTTGGAAACAAAAGGTAGAAGGTTTTGGTTAATAGTTGAATCATCTGTTAAGGTAGGTCTTGTCTTTGGTCTAAGAAACTTTTTAATTGGTTCTTTAATAAAACCATTTCTTATAAAAACTTTCTTGAGGTGTTCTAATTCTTCTTGTAATTTATCATGGTGACAAATTATTGTTGCACGATTATATAATGTGTGAATCGTCCAAAGTTTCTGTGCTGGGTGATGATGAGAATTTGCGTTTATGTATTGATCTGTGTGTGTTGGTTTTTGATAAACTGAATGTATTAAAGTACCATCTGGTTTTCTTTCTATTTTTACATCAAGAAAAGGTAATTTACCATTAATTTCTTTTTCAATACTAAATTTTATGTTTGGATGTCGATTGTTAAGGTATTGAAGAAACATTTGTAGTTCATCTAAACGATGAGACCAAATTGCACAAATGTCATCCACATATCTTAGTCATAATTTTGGTTTTTTTTTGGTGCAGATTTTAAACTTTATTCTTCAAAATATTCCATATAATAATTCGCAATAGATGGAGAAATTGACCTTCGAGCAAATGCTGTAGCTAAATAACTTGCGCTTATTATCTAGTTCCGTTAGTTATTGTTTTTAGTTACCTTAGTTTGTCAAATTAATTTAATTTGCCTGACGAAGAACCTTTACCAACTTTGAAAGCTCGCATTTATATTATTCTAAATAAATATTATACCATTTACCCTAAAAATATTTTAATATGTTTTATGGTGTTAGTATACTTAAATTTAGTAGTAGTGTTAGTTTGGGTCAATCGTGATGCCATGTTATTGATGTTGTTTGTATGGAGTAATATTACATTCTTAGGATAATTGCTATTTTTTAGGATGTGATTTAAGATGTTTAAGTTTTTTGTATAAAATAGTGGACTACTTAAATTAATGATTTTGTTTTTCATAGATTTGATTATATTAATTTTTTAATGGTGGTTGAAAAATAATTAATCGTAGAGCTGGTTGCTATCGGTTTTGTGTACTAATCTGTTAATATAGAATTGTTTTGTTTAATTAACCTTATATCTAAAAACGGTAAAGAACTATTACTGTCAATCTCGTGAGTATAACTTAGATATGGATCTTAGCTATTGAAGATGTTTAACGTGTTGAGAATTTCGTTATCAGGTATGCAACTGATGACATCGTCCACGTAACAAAACAGCAAAGTGAGTTAAAAAGTGAGTTTGTCTAGCACAAACCGCAAAAAGTGATGCTTTAGTTGCATACCTGAGAACGATGTTTTACATTGCGAAAAACAAAAATAATTTTATTTTAAAATAAGTTAAGTTCTAATAATATTATGTAATTGTCAAACATATTTCAAAAACAGTTAGGCTTTTTTTATTACATCTTTCAGTTTTATCATTATATGTTTTAAAATTTTATTAAAAATAAATACTTAAATAACTTTTTTAACAAATGTATGTAAACGTTAGCAGAAAAAATGATGTGCTTCACACGTCCTGAAGGTGTTTTGCGAGTATTTGCATTTTGTGGGGCTTGACTTTACTTTGGCCTACAAATGCTCATACTCGCATTTTCTAGACTAGTAATATAAAAAACTATTGTTATATAAAAACTCAATGTTACTTTTATAAGGAGGACTTTGTGTGCCGAAGCTTGACGTTTACTTGCTCTAAATTGTTTGCTATTTGGATGTTAAATTTTTAAGAAAAATTAAAAACATACCATTACAATTACGGAAAATTATAAATATAATTATTTTACTTTATTAATACTTACATACTTATTTCACTTTATTAATACTTATAAAAATGTTACTGCTGCGATGCTTGAGTTTATTATACTTTTTATTGACAGAAACGCAATAAATTCACGTATTTCGTTATTAGATTACTTACCGGCATTTTTGTAATTTATAAACTTTAAAAAATACGTTTATATTTTTAATTAAAATAACAATTTAAAATTTGTACCGCAAATGTTTAACAGTAAAATAATTTTATTATTGATGTTTGTTGCAAAATAAATTTTTATAAACCACGCACTATATTTCAGTAATTTTTTTTTAATTACATAAACATTAATGTTAACATACATTTTTTTAAATTATTATTATTTCTTATATTACATGTTGCTACTACAGTAGTTCTTAGCTCATTACTAATAGTTGTTTAGTTTTATTTTTCTCAGTTACTTACAACAGTGTTTTTATAATATAAATATAAATTTTTATCAATTTAAAAGATTTCAGTAAGTCCAAATATAATTTTGAATCTCTTGCTGCATATATCACTAATGCCTGAACACGTTTATTATATTACAAAATAACATTTAAACTTTTGTAGAAATGGCGGCAAAAATTATTCTTCCAAGAACTTATGGTTTTTAATTTTGATTTGACATTTGTGTTAATTGTTCTATTTAGTACAAAAGATAATGCTTTTGCACCCTGCTAATGGCGGTAGAATAGAAAAGTGTTATTCATATAGTTAAAGCTCAAGTCAGGTTACAGAGTACTCTAACTTTATTTCTTATTTAATCTTTATGGCTTAAAACATATTTGAACATAGAAAAATTGTTTTATATATATATATGT
Organism: Aquatica leii; assembly: GCA_035610365.1. Classification (NCBI taxonomy): domain Eukaryota; kingdom Metazoa; phylum Arthropoda; class Insecta; order Coleoptera; family Lampyridae; genus Aquatica; species Aquatica leii. The sequence goes on from CM069432.1 coordinate 111,024,002, forward strand.
TAAAACAAACTCTTAATTTCTGAGTACAGCATGTTACAACAATGCGCGCGTCTAAGAGTTTTTATCTACATAAAAATATTTAAAAAAATTACACTAAATAATAAAAAAATTGTAAATACTTGTACCCAATATGCATTAATTTTATTTAGTTATTAGCAAAAACTTAAAGTTATAATAATAATACTTTTCTGAAATTTAATTTGTTCAGAAAAAAAAATAGAAATCTATAACACAAGCCTAAGCCTCACAAGCTGCTTACACAATTTTCTAAACGTTTTATTTCTAATATTTATCCAAAAAAATTAAAACATTATTTGTCTTTAATTATTAGATCTGTAATGTTATATTTTTTTATATAAAAACAGGATAATTCACGGAACTGGAAGGTTAGACGTATGTAGAAAACAGCTAAATGTATTTGCTTTAAAATTAGTAAACATGTATAATGACATACAATCTGTAATAGTAAAATAATTGCAATATTGCGGCACTATCGGTTGTACCGAAAGTGGTCTACACACCTTTGTTTTATGTGTTCACATATGTCATTTATTTCAGAGAGAAGATATACTTAGAGGGTAATCTCCTGTATATAAACTTGGAACACAGTTTATGGCGCCCTACAACGGTTGTGGGGAAAACAAATAGCGCGAATTTTAAACTTAATGTGTAGGTGTGGGTAGCACCCATTATTATTACAATGGTTTATTTTGAATGTTTTCTTGTTTTTGAAAGAATAGTTATGAAAATTGTCACTTTTTTATAATTATGCATTAAAAAAAGCGACTTATTTTATATAACATTTTTTATTTGCACAAATACAATATAAATAACTTCCAGTTTCATTCGAATCAACACCGTGTGAATATTGTAACAACTTTTCTTTAAAACGAATATGAAAACCTTCAGTTTTTAAATAGTAATAAACGTTAGAATCAAACACGTGTAAAAATAACTTGCATTATTTAGTCGATTTTATTCGAGAAATGCAATTCAGCGTTTTTAGCCTTCAAGGTACAAAAAAGAGGGAAATAAAATTTGCTGTGTTTGTATTTTTTACCGATAATTATTACATAGTGGCTTCTAACGGTTGTGGGGAAAAGTTAAAACGTTATTCCTTTTCTCTCAATTAAAGTTACTCGTCTACAAATACTTAGTTTATGTTTATTTCTGTTACTTACTTTCTTATGTGTAAATTTAACTTCATTTGTCGAAATGATTCTTTTTAAGAAATCAGGATTTTTCTCCACATTAATTACCATCATTTTACAGAACTGTATGCGGCTTTCTTTGTCATTTTATTTCTGTGTTTGCACGTGAATAAATTGTACATTTTCTGTTTAGTTAAGCACCTTTAACTAAAAGAATTGGAATTTAATATATTTTTTCCCACTGATCTATTTGAGCCATAAGAGTGTTTCAAAATTAACAAGTGTTGCAATTTGTTTTCCTTCATTTCCAGTAATAAGTTCTGACATTTCTATTTTTGATGTCTTAATTATTTTTGTTAAAAATGCTGCTTTTAAGTGATTTTACGATTTATGTCATAGGTGGTCGTTCGTAGCAAATTTTGTTATACCGTCTACCTGTCTTATATTACATTTGTTGTATTGATTCTTTCTTTTTGTAAACTCTGCCATTTTAATTTTTGCAAAACATGTAATTTATGTTTAAACAGACATACATAAATTTCATTTGTTTTATTTTATGTCATATTATCAAAACCTACTATTATTGTACTGTAGTAATGATTTCCATTGATTTTAGGTAACAATCTATTTGTAGACAATAACTTTTAAAACGTTCAATTTATATACATTTTTAGAATTTTTTTTTGTAGAAAAGTATGTGCATTAGCACCTTTTTAGTGTCATTAATTGGTTCGATATTTTAATATCTTGACAAACCCTAAAAATACAAATATTCATTTTTTTCTCTAAGATGCTTAGGTTTAGACAAACGTTTAATAACATTTAGTTATTCTCTATATACGTCAAACTGACCAGTTCCATGAATCATCTTAAGTTCTATACGAGTATAACAGAAGTTTTTAAAATTCAATTTATATTGACAGATATAACTTCAACAACAATAATTTAAACTAAATAATAATCACTATTAGCACAACCATTAATTTATTTTTTTAATTTTGTATTTGATAAGTATGGTTTTTAAAAGAAATTTTAAAGCAATCAATAATTACCAACTTTTAACCAGGCAAATAGATATTACAATCTATAAAATGTAAACAACTTGATTATACATTGCTTAAGTATCAACTTAATTTAAGCATGTCAACAATGTTTAATCTTTACAAGTAAATAACGAATGATATGTATATCTAAAATTTATTAAAAAATGTTATACTCAATTATTTATTGTACAATTAATGTATAATCTTGTCTGCCTTTCTATGAATAATAAACAGATTTTTGATATGTATTCATTGATCGAATTACATATATAAAATAATGTCGACTAATAATGTCCTAATAAGTATATACAATAATTATTTTACCGAAATAAAGATTGCTTTGTTGTATACTACGTGGAATAAATAAAAGTAAAAACCAAATGTTTCTATTAGAAATCTTAGTTTTAATTTTAAAAAATAATAAACTTAAAAAACTATTTTTTTATTTTAGAAATAGGTTAATAATAAATGATTACTAATGTGGCAACGAAAATAAAAATATCCGTGCTTGGTTTGCACTAAATAAGTAAACACTTTTAAAATTATTGTATTTTAAGTGTATATTATGACTAAAGTTCAGTTACATACTGAAAATATATTGTAAGCAAGAAACAAATTTATGAATCAGTCAACACAGTTATAAAAAAAACATTGAAGACTTGAGTAACTCTAGAAATTGTGTGACGCAATTAAGTTAATGATGACATTCTGAATGTACATTTTCTTGTTACAAACCTAGAATTACTACTACTACTTAAAATGTACCTAGTTCTTGTAATTTTACGCATTATATTGTAATGTAACCATCACGTTTGAAAATTAAAACCCTCGAACCAAAAAAAGGAGCGACATCGCGCTGTGTGGTTGTCAAGCTACCCCTTCCCTTTTCTACGTTGTATTAAGTTTGTTATACACTGCTTACTTTCAATATGTGTGAAGGCTGTAGTAGGTTAAATAAAACACACAATAAAAAAATGAATCGTGATTTTTATTCGAGTTACATTTTAACATAATAATTTCAATATTAGATATTAGATACGAAATATTGCACAAAACTAAAACTAAATATCTTAGACGAAATAAATGCTTTACAATATCAAATAAATTAAAATCATGTTCCTAATTATATAGTGTTAGAAAGAGTGAATAAACTTATTTGTCATATAGAAACAATATCAAAAAATCTTAATTGTACTATTTAGTACAAAAGATAATGCTTTTGCACCTTGCTGATGGCGGTAGAATAGAAAAGTGTTATTCATATAGTTAAAGCTCAAGTCAGGTTACAGAGTACTCTAACTTGATTTCTTATTTAATCTTTTTTTCTTTTTTTTGTTTTCTTTCTAATATTTATCAAAAAAAGATTAAAACATTATTTGTCTTTAATTATTAGATCTGTAATGTTATATTTTTTTATATAAAAACAGGATAATTCACGGAACTGGAAGGTTAGACGTATGTAGAAAACAGCTAAATGTATTTGCTTTAAAATTAGTAAACATGTATAATGACATACAATCTGTAAAAGTAAAATAATTGCAATATTGCGACACTATCGGTTGTACCGAAAGTGGTTTACACACCTTTGTTTTATGTGTTCACATATGTCATTTATTTCTGTTACTTACTTTCTTATGTGTAAATTTAACTTCATCTGTCGAAATGATTCTTTTTAAGAAATCAGGATTTTTCTCCACATTAATTACCATCATTTTACAGAACTGTATGCGGCTTTCCTTGTCATTTTATTTCTGTGTTTGCAGTTGAATAAATTGTACATTTTCTGTTTAGTTAAGCACCTTTAACTAAAAGAATTGGAATTTAATATATTTTTTTCTACTGATCTAATTGAGCCATAAGAGTGTTTTAAAATTAACAAGTGTTGCAATTTGTTTTCCTTCATTTCCAGTAATAAGTACTGACATTTCTATTTTTGATGTCTTAATTATTTTTGTTAAAAATGCTGCTTTTAAGTTATTTTACGATTTATGTCATAGGTGGTCGTTCGTAGCAAATTTTGTTATATCGTCTACCTGTCTTATATTACATTTGTTGTATTGATTCTTTCTTTTTGTAAACTAAACCATTTTAATTTTTGCAAAACATGTAATTTATGTTTAAACAGACATACATAAATTTCATTTGTTTTATTTTATGTCATATTATCAAAACCTACTATTATTGTACTGTAGTAATGATTTCCATTGATTTTAGGTAACGATCTATTTGTAGACAATAACTTTTAAAACGTTCAATTTATATAAATTTTTAGAATTTTTTTTTGTAGAAAAGTATGTGCATTAGCACCTTTTTAGTGTCATTAATTGGTTCGATGTTTTAATATCTTGACAAACCCTAAAAATACAAATATTCATTTTTTTCTCTAAGACGCTTAGGTTTAGACAAAAGTTTAATAACATTTAGTTATTCTCTATATACGTCAAACTGACCAGTTCCATGAATCATCTTAAGTTCTATACGAGTATAACAGAAGTTTTTAAAATTCAATTTATATTAACAGATATAACTTCAACAACAATCTTTTAAACTAAATAATAATCACTATTAGCACAACCATTAATTTATTTTTTTAATTTTATATTTGATAAGTATAGTTTTTAAAAGAAATTTTAAAGCAATCAATTATTACCAACTTTTAACCAGGCAAATAGATATTACAATCTATAAAATGTAAACAACTTGTTTATACATTGCTTAAGTATTAACTTAATTTAAGCATGTCAACAATGTTTAATCTTTACAAGTAAATAACGAATGATATGTATATCTAAAATTTATTAAAAAATGTTATACACAATTATTTATTGTACAATTAATGTATAATCTTGTCTGCCTTTCTATGAATAATAAACAGATTTTTGATATGTATTCATTGATCGAATTACATATATAAAATAATGTCGACTAATAATGTCCTAATAAGTATATACAATAATTATTTTACCGAAATAAAGATTGCTTTGTTGTATACTACGTGGAATAAATAAAAGTAAAAACCAAATGTTTCTATCAGAAATCTTAGTTTTAATTTTAAAAAATAATAAACTTAAAAAAATATTTTTTTATTTTAGAAATAGGTTAATCATAAATGATTACTAATGTGGCAACGAAAATAAAAATATCCGTGCTTGGTCTGCACTAAATAAGTGAACACTTTTAAAATTATTGTATTTTAAGTGTATATTATGACTAAAGTTCAGTTACATACTGAAAACATATTGTAAGCAAGAAACAAATTTATGAATCAGTCAACACAGTTATAAAAAAACACTGAAGACTTGAGTAACTCTAGAAATTGTGTGACGCAATTAAGTTAATGATGACATTCTGAATGTACATTTTCTTGTTACAAACCTAGAATTACTACTACTACTTAAAATGTACCTAGTTCTTGTAATTTTACGCATTATATTGTAATGTAACCATCACGTTTGAAAATTAAAACCCTCGAACCAAAAAAAGGAGCGTCATCTCGCTGTGTGGTTGTCAAGCTACCCCTTCCCTTTTCTACGTTGTATTAAGTTTGTTATACACTGCTGACTTTCAATATGTGGGAAGGCTGTAGTAGGTTAAATAAAACACAAAATAAAAAAATGAATCGTGAATTTTATTCGAATTAAATTTTAACATAATAATTTCAATATTAGATATTAGATACGAAATATTGCACAAAACTAAAACTAAATATCTTAGACGAAATAAATGCTTTACAATATCAAATAAATTAAAATCATGTTCCTAATTATATAGTGTTAGAAAGAGTGAATAAACTTATTTGTCATATAGAAACAATATCAAAAAAGATAAATAGTAATTTCAACCTTAATGATGAATGCAAAAAACCACATTAGTATATTAGTAAGTCAATTCGTAGGTTACCAGAATTAACACTTCCAAAATTATGACGAAATTAAAGTTTGGCCTTTATTCATAGATATAACAACACGATTCACAATAATTAAGATTTAAATGATATTGATCATGTATTTTAGTAAAATTATATATTTCAAATTTAGCCGATTTTATTTTATCTTATTTGGTGTTTTCAAAACTTAGTTCAAAAACTAAAAAAAAATTTTTGAAAACTAAGATCAAGATATTTTTACGTTTGTAAAACAACAAAGAAACATTCCTTTGCGTACACAAAATTTAAGCAAATAACAAAAATAACGTTCTTTTTTGTTGTCTAAGGAAGTATGAACTTAAAGTGTGCCATTTGTAAAAAATCGCACTATTCATTAAATTACTTGTCTTTGCACAAAGTCATTAACTGTAAGATTAAGCATAATTGTAAAAACTGCAATTTGTGGCATCATACTTTAATTCCGATTTTTAACACGAACCATTAGTTAATTTGAAAGTTAAAAGTGACCATTCTAACACCACCATTCTTACAGTCGAGATTAGTCTGGTCGTTACACAGTAACTTTGTCGTATAAACATAAACCTAGTAATTTGGGAGATTCTCATACAATTGCTTTTCAATAATTCAGATAGCACCCCGGTTCGTATTGTTTTTGTTGTCAGTTTTAAAACAGATAGCAATAATTCAGTAAATGCTTTATTGCATACAGGTCCTTAGCTACAGTCAGATGTCTGTTCTAGAATTTTCAATTTTATATTAGGTAAAGTAGGTTTTACTGCATACATCCATCAGATGTATCGTCAAATAAAGCTTAATAAAGAATATCAAAAATACCAAAAAGTTTACTCTTCTCACGAACCTATCAAGACGTACAAGCTCAAGACGTTTGTGTTTAGAGTAAAATCTTCTTCTTTTCTTGCTTTACGAACAATTCGACACTAAATCAAAAATAAAAAGTCTTTATATCCATTTGCCGCGGAGGTTGTAAATCGCGATATGTACATAGAAGATCTCGTGTTTAGCAGTGATTCGGAAGAGTTCGCTCTTGAGTTGTATTACCAAACTATAAAACTATTTGCTAGAAGACGCTCTCAATTAATTAAATAGGATACTAATTTTAAAACTTAATTAAAAAACATTCCAATTCAGAACCTTACAACAAAGGTTATCAATTGTGAATCGGAGTTTCTTGGTGGCTTAGGTTTACAGTGGCTTTTTATTTAAAGTGATTGATGAAAAACGTACTAAACGCACGATTTTGTATACGTTAACACGTTGTTATAATCCATTAAAACTAATTGCTCCTGTTGCATTACAGATAAAGTCAAGTTCGTCGCTGGAATTATTTAAAATACACTTTACAAATTTTGTCAAATTTTTAAGTCCCTTGCTACATAGGCACCAAACTTCAACGAATAGTTAGTTTAATAAGATTTTCAGATGCTTTTTTAACTTTGTTTGAAGCCGTAGTATATTTGCAAAACATCAATTGTTCCGGCAAAGTACAAGTTCATCTTCTTTGTGCCAAATCAAAGGTATCCCCTCTTAAAGTTGTATCTATTCCCCGATTAAAAATTTGTGCAGCCCATCTTCTTGCAAAACTTATCAATTTTGTAACTAACTGTTACCAATCTCAATTAACCATCACCACTGTATATGCATTATCGGATTCTACTGTAGTACTTATTTGAATCGGGTCGCATCCATATCAACTTTAAGCGTTTGTCAGTAATAGAGTAGCGCAAATTCAGTTTTTAATCTTTTCTAATTTGTGGTTTCATGTAGATGGTAAACATAATATAAGTGATTGTTTATCAAGCGGTATGTCTCCTTTACAATTATTAAATAATAAAGAGTGGAAAGATGGTCCATAGTAGTTAAAATTAGATTCATCACTTATAGAAAAGTTGTCCAAAGTTAAACCTGTTTCTCTAGTAGCAGTTAAAGACGAATCTAATGTATTTTATCGATTAATTTTCTCGATGTTCTACGTGGTCCAAAATACTGCGTTCAACTGTTTGTATGTTTTACGATTTTTAAAACTCTAGCCGTACAAAGGAGTTATAGCATCCACCGAGTTAGAAAAAGCAGAACATGTGTTGTTAAAAATTGCTCAACGAGTTCACTTTTTGATTGAAATTTTTTTTGTTCTCCGGCCGTGCGTAAACTCAGACCATTTATTGCAGATAATTTACTACGGCTACGTGGGCGTCTATTTAATTCCGATATAGATTTTGATAGTTGTCATCCTATTTTTCTTTAAAAACGCAATCCTTTTGTAGTTTTATTAATGGAACACTTTCATCGTAAAAACTTACACACCGGATCTAATTTGGTGTTGTCCTTATTGAGGCAACGCTACTGGATACTGTCTGGTCACAGTATTATTCGCTCTCTTGTTTCAAATGTAATTATTGCTTTAGATATTGACCTTAGACACTTAACCCTTTAATGGAAAATTTACCCACTTGTATAGGAAAAACGAAACCGTTTTTAAAAACCGGTGTAGATTACGTGGGTCCTTTTTCTATAGTTGTAAATTGTCATCGAGGTACTCGGTCGCAAAATGCCTATATTTGCTTATTTATTTGCTTTGCCGTTAAGGCTGTTCATTTGGAGTTTCCGATTTCTGCACTCCTAATTTTATGCAAGCTTTTAAGCGCTTTCTAACACGTCGAGGTTTATGCACAACTATGCATTCCGATCGAGGCAGTAATTTTATTATGCTAAAACTGACCTAAAAGAATTGTATCAGTTAATTTCTTTAAAAAAGTTTCAACTTAAACTTTCTAACGAATTAGCTAATCGACGAATTGAATGGAAATTTAATGTCGCGGTTGCTCCACAAATGGGAGGGTTGTAAGAGTCTAACATCAAATGTGTTAAATGCATGTATTTGAAGTTATTTGACCTCAACACTTGACGTATGAAGAAATAAATACGTTACTTACTCAAATTGAGTCATTACTGAATTCACATCCTTTATGCGTTTTATCTTCAGACCTATGAGAACCTCTCGCACTTACGCCCGCACATTTTTTAACGCTTACTCCTTTGACAAATTACTTGTTCGTGATATTACTTATTATAAAACCTAGTAGGCTAGATAAATATTAAATGATGGATTTAGATGGTCCTGCAGTTCTGGAAGCGCTAGCATCTTGAGTATTTACATACATTACAGACTCAAAACTGTTAGCATAACGAATCCAATCCTACCACCGTAAATACCATAGTTTTAGTTCAAGAAAATATTAAGTTAATTGTGCAATATTACTGTTTTAGTTTAAAGATTTTGTTTGGTTTAAAAATATATATTTGAAAATCGGCGGGAATGGTATATTTTGAGTAGATAAATTTTATTTTTTTTTAAATGATATACGTTTTGTTGAACCTTGTAATAAAGTTTTGTTGTCACTATTTTCATATAAAATAAGTCAGTGTTAGATAGTTAGCCGGCGCGCTATAACACCTTTTATGTTCGTTTTAATATATTGAAGCAATGAAATGATGATGAAAAGTATATATTAAGACTGTGTTATAAATTAGAAAATTTAGAAGCACGTTAAATCAAAGTCGTGCTATGTGCCAAATACAAAAACCGTCCAAGTCTTTCACCAGATCCTCACCTTCCCGTTCCTTTCAAACATCATCACGGGAAAATGACTTTGGGTAAGTTTTTCATTATATAGTTAAGTTGCAGTTAGTCTTTTTCATTTTTAATACGTAACAGATTTGTAACTGCATAAATATCCCGCTTTACATAACCAACTCCGGCCGTGAAAGTTTTTGTAATTACATTTGTTTTTTTTTGTGGTTTTGGCAAATAGTAGAATATTACAAGCCAGGTACAAACGTTTTCATTATAGCCGAACGCAACTATAGCTTACCGAGGCACGAATCGTCAAGATTACCTAATACTCAAAGCAGTCATAAAATTTTGACCAAAACAAACTTTTTTTGTTTATAATTGTCTATGCTTTTTTAAAATTTTTTATAGTTTATTATTAATTTTAAAGTTTATTAAAAAAACTACAGTCAAACTATTTTCTGACCGCGGGTGGGAAATAAAAACTGTTATTTCTTGACCGGGGGTAATTAATGATTAACTTCCCAAGTTTTTGTAAGTTATAATTTAGATATTACTATAATGATTGTGAATAAAAACAAACTGGTTGCATGCTTAGGAAATTACCTGAAAAATAACAGCAGCCAGCAATTGTTGAATACATATAACCTCTTTTTACGTCTTGGTTGATGTTTTTAAATCATTTTCAATATTAAAGTTTGGTAAACCAAGCTGTTTTACTAGTTTTTTAAATGACTTGATATTAGAGATAGCAATCAATGCAACATCAAAATCATCTTTCTAAGTTAATTCTGTAACAACTAAAATAACATTTGTTAGTTAGTTTAGTGTCAATATTATTGTAAAAGGCATTTTTATCATATATGTAACATTCATTTACTTGCATAAAAAATTATATAATTAACTATAAAAATTAACTAAAATACTTTTCTATTAAACACTAAAAATTGACAAAAATTACATACTGTACGTATAAAATATTGCATTTTACTAAAAACTGCTAAACCAAAATAAGAAAGAACAAAGAACAAAAATAAAAAAAACGTATATAATAAATGGTCTTATATATAAAAATAGTTCAAGCAAAATAAGTTATCATAAAAGAGAAAACAATAACTAATTACAACAAAATGCGTTTGTAAAAACTAAATTCTTTTGTTTCATAAATTATTAATTTTTAAAACAATTAAATATCAGTACTAAATCAAAACTAAGATTTTTAAACATTAGATTATACTAATTATAAGTATTACTAATCTTATTACTAAATTCTGTCATACTTAATACGACATTAACTAAGATGAATTTGTAATTTACCATTTCCTATTAATAGATGTTTTGTAAGTTCCTGCAAAGTCAATTAATAATTTCGGAATATTCTCTTTAATTCCAAAAGGTATAATTAGTTTTAAAATTTGATCAAATAAAAGCAAAATTATACATATAGAATTATGGCAAGTTTGTTTGTTTATTTAATCTTACTTTGCAAATTATTTTTTTTTATTTTGTTTAGTGAAATATTAAATTTATTTGATGTTGCTGTGTATTTTAATTTGTACTGTTAGATGACAAATAATGACAACAAAATGTATCTCAATATCGGCATCTAATTGTGTTTTTTATTAATAATCTTATTTTTAAAAGATATAAACATTTTTAGGATTGTTTAGAGTTTGCGTAATTTCTAACGAACCTGTGGGCAAAGCTTTTTTACTCGACTTCACAAAGACAATACCGTAGCAAAACGCCAATTATTGTATTATGACAAAAATAGTGACATATGTAGTAAATACTTTATTTATACTTTTAAAAAAATATTTTAGCACTAATCAAACTTTTAAAACATGAGCAAGTAACACAAATTCTACAACAAAAAAACAATAATAGTAAGTCGACTATTAAATCAGAACACCCTTCATTTTGTGAAAATGGACTTTACTGCTTTAGACTATGACAAGTTTATATCTACAATAAAATTTTTATTTGATTTACATAAAAAGAAAATTAATATTTAGAAACTTTTGTTACAATAATGGGTAATTCGGCATCTCCAATCCTAACTAATTTTACAATTCATGACTTACTAATTTATTTACAATTTGTTTGTAGGTATGTATGTTAATGATATTATTAACTGTATCTTTAAACAGCTACTTAATGATACAGTTAACAATACGATTAACACTGATTAGTACACAAAATGGATGGCATCAAATAGGATTATTAATTACTTTTGAAAACATGTTCACAACCAAAATATAAACGCAATAAGATCCATAAAAAGTAAAACCTTAAAACTTAGTAGTACCCAGTACTAAAACAAAAATGTTACTACAGTTACCTAATGTGTTTAAAAATACATTTCTTAATATGTAATTAAATACTAATTCTAAAACAACCATCACCTGTAAACTTATATACTATACATAACAAACGGTGCATGATAAAAGCGCGTTATAAATTTATCAACGCCGTCTCATTACGCACATAAAATATTTTTTTTATATTATTAAATAGATTTAGCTGATACAAATTTTTTATTAATGTTTACGCATTTTCTTTATTATATTTCAGTATAATCGTTGCATATTAATTATAATTGTTAAATTAATCTTGTCAAATAAATGAATAAACGTCAAATTGATCAAATACTATTGTCTGTTTTTTAACTAGAAGGAGCGTTTTAAATATTTCCCGGTAATTTCTAGACTTATAATTGGCTAACGCTGACCCTGATTTACACACACGAAATTGCATCTTATGTAAACATTAATGATGCTTGACATCATTTGACAGTTTTTATATTGACCGCTATAAACCTTTTTTGTTATATTCTTAAGTAAATAGTGAGTTCTTATAATTATGCTTATAAGAACTCAGTGTAACTTTAAACATAATTTTTATATATTTTGAAATGTCGATGCTGCACTAAGTCCAAATACGGTTTTAAACGTCACCCACAAGAAAATGTAGGCGTTTGAATTTGGGTCACCTATCTCTATCCGAAAAACAGTGCGTATTAAATATGCACAAGCAAGTTTTAATTGATGCTCCGAAAATTTAAATTTCTTATGTAGTACACAAAATTAGTGATAGGTTAGGTAAGAAATTTTACAATTTAATTTTGATATCCAATTAAAAGCAATTTTTTTAGGTGTTACAAAATCACCTATTTATAGTGCAATAAAAGAGTATCAACAAAAAAGAGAATTCTTTTCTTCAAAACGAAGTGGAGGCCGCCCATCTCTAATTAAAATATTCGAAAAATCTACTAAAAATCGAGTGCGGCAGATAGTACATAGTTTTTTTCATAAGAATGAAACTCCTACTTTGAATAAAGTTTTAAGTGAAATACATAATCAGTCGCATTTGCCAAAATGCCTTCTTCGGCGTTATATACATCAATAATGCAGATAAATTTTAAATAAGCTTGTAGTATTTAAGCAAGGGGACTAACATTTTTTTTATTAATAGGTATATGACACGTAACTGAAAAAGTATTTTACTTGAACCTGACGATATAATTTGTTGGCGAAGAAAATATCTAAAAACTATTAAACAATATAGAAGGGAGGAACGAGCCATTTATCATATATATCATAACATTGTTCAGTGTAGGTTCACACAAAAGAAAAAATATGGGTCGATAACAGTGTACAGAATCGATGACAAACATTTTTTAAAGGTTTATCTGCTGTAGTAGGTTTTGTTGACAATGGATTGTTGCTTTTTGAAAGCAAAAAACTGCAGATTATCATGAAGAAATGAATGCTACAGTTTTTGAAGAATGGTTTGCCAAAATTCTAAATAAATTACTAAATAATGCTGTTATTGTTATGAACAATGCATTATACCATAGCCGTAAACTCGAACAAGTTCCAACATAATTGTCGAAAAATAAAAACATGCAAAAGTGGTTACAATCAAAGAATATAGACTTCTCAGAAGATATGGTTAAGTCAGAACTTCTACATTTAATCCCTTTACACAAACCACAGTTTAATTTGTATGTAACAGATAAAATGATAAAGACGAAGAATATAATTGTATTAAGGTTGCCTCCTTATCATTGTGAGTTAAACCCAAAAGAATTGATAAAGGCAAAAATAAAAAATTAAGTTGCATCTAAAAACTGCACTTTTAAATTAAGGATGTAAATCAACTATCTCTACAAGTCGTTCAAAATGTTACTTCTACTGACTGGAGAAATTGCGTTGGTCATGTTATTAAGGAAGAAGAAAAATGTTTAATTTTGATGACTTAATAGATCTTATAATCTAACCATAATTATTGGCAAACGTAATTTATCTGAGAGTTTAGATTAATAGTTAACTTGAGTTTATTATTGTTTTAAATTTACTTAAATATTAAATTGTTTTTCATTAAACAAATTAATTTAAAGCTTTAAGTTATTTTATGCAAATAAATCTTATTGTTGACATTTTTTTCTAACTAAGTAATTTTTTATTTACTTCTCAGTTTGTATATGATGGAAATATCCTATATTTCTCAAAAAAATTTTGTCTATCATTAGGTAACAATTTTAGTAAGTACTAGGATTAGATGAAAAAATATTACTTTTTATAATGTTATAAATACCACCCACATTACATGCCAGTAAACACAGTTGTATAAAAACATCGATTATAAATCGCAATTTAAATTTCCCGCAAAATTATTCTAGTAACTTTTTTAGTGATTTCCGATAGTGTAAATTTGGCTTTGATACTTACTCCTAGTAAAAAAACAGATTATAATTAAATCGTCACAATTTTAATTTTGATAATGTTATTATCTTAGGTATAAATTTTAAAAAAATTATTAGTTTTAGAGATGATGTTTATTAATTTATCCCAAGATTATTCATAAGATCAACAAAAATCACTAACTAGTATAAATTATGACGTTACAACTTACATAAACCTTGAAATAAACAACTTTCTTTTTCTTTAAATTTGATTGTTTTTTATGGTTATGCAATTTTCATTCTAGTCAATTTATTGCATTTGAACAAAACTATTTAGTCAGAATAATAGTAATTTTACATTATAATGATATTTTTAACTTTAGAGTAGTAGTAATTAGTAGTTTTTTTTTATTTTTTGTAGATTTATTAACATTCAATTAATTAATTTTGTAATTTGTATTGTGATTTAATAGTTGAAAGTTGTGCGCATAGACAACGAAACGAAACGAAATTAAATTGATAGTTTTTATTGTGCCGTCTCTCCACATTGAAGATTCAGTAACAATGAAAATTTAATTTAAAAAAAAATCACAACTGGTATAATAATTTAGAAAGTAAAAATTTATTTTTATTATTTTTTTTCTGTCGTTAGTATACACAACAGTAAACGGTATGGAAAAAAATTATCAAAAAGTCTGACAAGAAAAAAGTTCTAAAGGTTCAACCTGTACGTTTTGTAATAAACTGCATTCAACTTAATTTTCATGTTAATTTACTTTCAAAATTTCTAAAGACATTAAACGTACCAATAAATCAAAAAATGCTTTTGCTTTATAACATTTCAAATAAGATATACATTTTTGAAAAATATCCTTTATTTGCATAAATAATACAACATTTTTTGGTAGACTGGCTGTTTCAGAAATTCTAAATATTATACCATTGTAGTTGCTGAGTATTTTACTAATAATGTGCACCATAATTTTATTTTATAAAAATACTATACCGCTATACTTATTCTTATTAACAAGATTAGCAACTATTTTAGCAAATTAATATAAAAATACTGATATATAATAATATAAAAATCTTTTTAAATGGCGTATAGTTAAATAATCACAACAGCTTAAATATACTATACGTGCCTTATCATTAAAAACACAATTTTTATTAATCACGATGCTTTTGTGTTTGCTGTATACCTTCTTTAGTTTAGAAAATTTTAAGCAGTAAATTTTGTTTATGCTAATCAAACGTTAGCAAAAACAGTATGGCAGTTATAACTGTAACCGTTTGAAACAAGTATAACACTTATAATTTTAAGGCACTTTCGGCTTAGACCGCGTTGTAGTTAAACACGCAGACGCGATCTAAGCCAAAAGTCGTTTATAATTATTACCAAAATAAGCGCAAAAGCTAAGATTTTAAATTATAACTATTACTACTAAACAATCGTATATTTTATCACTAAGAGTACACAATTATAAAGCTTTAATGTTTGAATACCATATACTTATTCACCGACAACAGTCGGTAAACATTTGCGTATTGGAACTATTTGCCAAATTTCAAAGATTTTGTATTTGATGTTTGTTAAATGCCAAACGTGTAGCGACGCCTTAAAAAGGACTTGTTGCAAATAATTGCGCAATATTACATTCGACAAAGCTGACATGCACGATTTTTTCTATTTGCTCAATATTTTATAGTAAAACAAAATGTTACTTACATACACAAAATACAACCATAGATAATTAAATATAATAAAAATATAGACGATAGACGTGTACTGAAGACTGAAAACGCCTATAGATTTAACTCTGATAATTTTGATGTGTGTGCGATGTGATCTTTTGTTTTATGACACGACCGTTAAGCGTTGGTGGCTTTTGGCTAAAGCGACAATTTTAATGAGTGTTCCAATAAATGAATTGTACAAAACTAAACATATAACTTCGTTTATACAAAAATTGAAAAGAAATGAAATAAATTCTGATACCTAATTAAATCGATACTATAATCATTGAAACCGTGTAACATGTTATGGTTTAATGTCTAGATCTCGTAAACTGTCAGTCTACCAAAAACGGTAAAAACTAGCTTAGAAATTTTGCTTAAGTATCTGCTAATGTTAATAAGAAAAAGTATAACGGTTTTTTAAATCATTATTATAAAATAAAATTCTGGTGCATGTTATTAGTAAAGTACTCAGCAAATATGATGGTATAATGTTTAGTATCTCTGAAGCAGACAGTCTACCAAAAATTGTCGCAGATAAAATATTAAAAAAACGATTTCAGTAAACTGTTTAATGTAATTACCTACTATTAACAGTAATTAGAAAAAACGTTTTTTGAAACTAATTGCAAGAATGGGATCGGTGAAAAATTATTATCTGGTATACTTGTTTAAGTAAAATATCGTTGATGGTACTAAAATTTACTAGATCATAGTTGAATATTCGTTTAATCAACGATTAGATTGAAATTAGTGTTGCTTGGGTAGATGTTTGTATTGAAGTACACAAAGTCTATTTCATGCACTTCATTAATGACAGTTTAAGTACCTAAAATTAATAAAAATTGGTTCACCTTTATTGATATGTACAACGTGTGTGTACTATTCAGATTGTCTTTATTATGGGATACTTGGGCGCTTGCAGACGTAAAGAATTGATGTCGTTAAGCATTAAAGATATTGAGTTTGAGATAGATTGGACCATAGTTTTTATTCCTTAAACTAAAAAAATGTCCTACGAGTGTTTTATTTGGATAAATTTATTAAAAAAATTATTATCAGCTTAGACACCACACTACATAATAACAACTATAAGAGACACTTACTGTGTCACACCTATAACATTCTACTCCGAAAAATGATTGACTTTCAGCCATTTTGAAAATAGTGTTGTAGCGCCAATTTCAATTTGTTTTAGTAGAATGCATTTTTAGACAACAAATCAATTATTTTAACGGTTACTTATTAAATTCAATTGTAATTTAATCATCCGTTTAAACTGACTACATTTTTAAAGTAATCCATAAGATTTGATCATGTTAATTATTGTTTATTGTGCATTTAAAAAAACCTGACGATTCAAAACATTTTTGAACTATACAATTTTCTTACCGGAAAAAAATCTTTTGTTATTTAGTCTAGTCTGTATTATTTATGTTTTTAAATGATTTTTATCTTGATAGAATTTTTAACAAATTATATTGTTTATTATACGTATAATTGTTTTTATTACACTTAAGTACTGCATTCGTAAATTCTTTACCTTTATTTATCACAAAACATGTAAATACAAAAGAATTTTAAATATAACCTAACTTGTCAGAAACAATAGATTAACGACTCCCATATTCTTATGTGTGCAAACTAGTGTTATTATGTGTTGTCACAATCGGTACTTCTTTACATATCAGAAAGGAAAATATAGCATTATACTAATAGGTATAAATAAAATAGGCTAAATGCTAAAAAGCTTTGCTATAATTTTGAATTTATTTAATTCCCAGGGTTATACAGGCCATTGTTTTTGACACAGCTCAGTTTCTAAATTAGCAAATCGTGGAAGATACTTAGTAACAATTAAAAAGTATGGAAGCTGGAAATCGTCAGCAGTTGCTGAGGACTATGTTACAATAAAGAAATAGCTCAAAGTTGCACAAAACGTTTTACAACATTTCGCAACATATACTTTCGTCAAACCTTCAACTTCAACATGTGAAAGTGGGAATAGCAGTAGCATTGTTAGTAGAAACAGATTTAATGTGGTAGAGGTACAATCTGAAACTTAAAACACAAAACACTTCCTGGCTTACCTATTTCTACAGGTGACAATTGCACCGTTACAATTAAAATTTATAATAACCATCCAATTTACCATGCATAAGAATTTATTAAAAATTTGTTTATTTGTTCTAATTTATAAACTAACTTTTAAATATGAAAATTAACTGTATTGTAAAGTAAAATAATTTTTAGCAATCAAAAAATAAACTTGTAGTATGCTGTCGTATATTTAGTTAGGTTATGGTTTAGTCAGATAAGGTTTACAATGTTGTAAATTTAAACTTATTTAATCATTAAAGAAAGTTTTTTCATATCGTATACAGTACGAATATAAAGCTATCACCGTCTCAAAATATAAAAAAAGTTTTAACAAACCTATTATTTAGCTGTTTTAGAAAAAAACAGGTGTATATTTAATTTCTTAAATACTAAGAGTACGCAGTTGATATGTACTATATATTTTCTATACTAATATTTTTAATAAAATTAACCTTTAATAAACACGAAGTAATTTATCGTATTGAAACATTCAAGAAATATCTTGCAAATGCAAGAGCCTTCTAGAAGCTGTCTAGAAGATATAGCGAAAAGTAGGGAACGTTCGAGAAGGATTCGAGAAGGATTCGCCGATGTCTATAAATGCCGAACATGGAAATCGTAGGTCAGTTATTGTCGAAACGCGAATGCAGCTGTATTAAGAAGATTATCAAGTGAAAATAAATCGTTAGCACGTGTGTGTCTACATAAATAAATCGAGAATAATCGTGTATGTGATAATTAGTGTAAACAAGTGTGAAATCCGAGGACGTTATCTTATCTTAAGTGATATAAATTATAGTGTAAGTGTTTTTATTAAATATTATTTTTAGATTTAATTAGTTCGGTTAATTTAAAAGTGTATATATTTCTAGAATAAGTAAACGTATTTTTAATCGTTTAAATAAATTAGTTTTTAATAATAAATACGTAACAGTATTCTATGATAAATTGTTGCTGTAATATATATTCTCAAAGCAATAAATTGTTATTGGTAAAATTGTCAGCAATATATTGCCATGAAATGCGTTTTCATACATTTGTATATGCAATAAAATATTGTTTACTGTATTAGGTAAAATTTACATTTTTTACAAAACTAATTTTATTAGAACATTAAAAATTTAAAAATAATATAAAGATTGAACTAAGAAACAATATTTTATTTATTTAATAACAAGTTATTGAAGTCATATGTTACACAATAATATAAGTTCACATACATCAAAAAGTTTTTGATAAAATTTAGAAGTTTTACAACCCGTTGCACCTTGCAGACTTATCATGTGCACTTTAAAATTATTTTTTTTTATTTGCTGGCAGAATATAACGGTTATACGCTACTTTTGTAGCTTGTATCAAATTTATTACTTATTATTGACCATAAAATAAAATTTGGTACTATGAATTTTTCCAATTAAGTTTTGTATTGTAGTTGCTTGTTTGATTACAAACTTTTACATCACTTTTTGTCTAAAATTTAAATTTACACTTAATTCTACTCAACTTTGAATTTGTAAGATTGTTGTCTAGTTGTGTTTAAAACAAGGAATTGATAAAATTTTACTAATTCGTAATTTTTTAAACTATTAATGTTTGCTTTATGGTTATATAAAATTGTTAATAAAACAATTTTTTTTACAATATAATATATAACTAGTAGTTATATTAAAACAATAAATTTTAACTTATTCAAACTTTCTAAGCAAAAAAAAGCAGCAAGCAGCAAACTCTGGTTTTAGATTTTTGCTTGTACTCAGGTTACTTTTAATACAACTAACAGTTTATTACAACAAATATGAATGCATACTGTTTGTAAAAGTTTTTTCTTGAATTTTTAATTTTTGCTATTTATGTTTTTTGTGTAATAACCGTTTTCAATTCAAGTTGTTTATTATTAATTTTTTTCTTATAATAATTTTGATTTTAAACAGAAAAATCTAATAAACAGTAAATAAATCTATTGCATCTATTTTGTATTACATACTTAATTTTATGTACTTCTTGATTGTTTTGTGAATGCTCCAAGTTATTTGCTCTGACAGCATTTCTGAACATGCATTTGCGTCAAATACGTCACTCACGTTAGTGGTTAGTAACACATGTTTTGCTCTAACAATGTTAGGAAACTAAAATTATTGTTCTGAGGATAGTATATTTACTATTATTACGTTTAAATGTAATACAAATAAATTGAAAATTGTTTATTGATTTGATACTAAACTAAATTTAATCGTTAACATAGTGTAAATAGTGTTAGATGCCTAAACAAAATAAATTGAATATACGTATGTTATTCTTCAGTTGTTGCAAACACAAAGATTACTTATTAACTAAGTAAACACATCAAAGTAAACTAAGTAGTTCAAATTTCATAACTTAAGTGAAGATTATAATCCAGCACTATAGTCCCAGGTGGGTGTAATTATAACCTAAGTAATTTATAGAAGAATTAAGATGCTGTAGTATTTTTGCAATGTTATTTTTGTTAAAATTAGTTAATAAAAAATATATATTTAATAAACAATATTTTAATTTGGATTTTGTAATAGTTTATTAATAAATAATAAAATAATTAAATTTCTTTGCCTGATCCTTTAAGAGGATTAAATTTTTAAAAATATAAGTATATGTACTTTTAGATATTGATTTAGTTATAATAACATAATTCTATAATTTTTCTTATAAGGAAAAGGTATTTGTTATTTTTATTTTTTATTTTTATTTATGTATGGGTGTTTTAGACACCTTAATACACATATAACTGATGACAAAGTATAACTTTAAATTATACATATATTAAATGCTTAAATAATTTAAAATTTTTATTTAAATTTTATGTTTATAATTATTACATAACAAGAGATATCATTTATTGTATACTTAATAAAAAAAATTCATTTTAATATACTGTGCGTACTAATCCGATAGCAATTAAGAAAGCTACGATGTATTTAATTTTTTTAATTTTCTTCGGCACTTACAGTAACAACTTGTTTTTTTCTTGTTTTTGTATTATTCTGGATATCCGGATGATGGTACAAAGCAGCTGTATTTCGACAATGATAAAGCTTGTAAGTTTAGTAAAAAAAAAATAATAAATAATGTAAGCAAGAAAAATGGTCGGACATTGTTTTGAAATTCGTCAATCTACCGATAGGGGACGTAACTGCTATAAAGAAACATAAAGTTTACGGTATCTTAGAAAGTTGGGTAATGAGTTATTTGAAAACAAAACTTGATAGCTTGAGTGATACGTTATCGTTTTACCTTATAATATGTTTTTGTATCTGTCATAACAAGAGAGGGAAGACCCATGCCATTTTCAATGTTTAAATTTTAATATATCTTAAACCAATCAACCTATTGGTAGATTTTTAATTTTGCTTAAAAAACATTTTATGGTTTATATATATATTTTTTGTTGAATCGTGTAGTTGAATATAAATAAACTTGAAGGAATTATCTCCAGTGATTACTCATTTTTGTTATTTTGAAAGAAAGTTAAACAGAACGCGTATGCGTTTCTTGTGAAACTTTGTACAAAAATAAATCATGACAGAATCAGAATCTGCGCTTTGAAAGTGTAACGCACCGTTTTACTTTTTGAAGACCTCTGGCGGACAAGATAATAAATTTGAAATGCAATGAAAAGAAAATATGTATTTAATGTAATTATGTTAAAACTTTTTCAAGTTCAAGCAATGACTAAAATTCTCTTACCTGGATAAATTATTCCAGTGGCGTGTGATCGTCTAGTTTAATTTGCTTTCTTAAATTAAAGCTTTTGGTATTTTAAACCTGGTATTAGGGAATATTTGGGGTTGTGCTAGTAACACTTAGGTTCTTTTTTCCAAGCGATGTACGGTAAGAAACAAAAAGCAAGCAATAAAATCTCAAAAAAATTTAACTTTATTTCACACATTGAAATCTTTTCAAGACCGAATGTCACATTCTTAAAGCTCAAATAACTAAAATTGCTTTCACAAGTATATTAGGCGAGGAAAGGTCAAACAATTGAGATTCACGTCCGTTGACTGTCATTCTTTTGCTGACTTTGTCGTGGTTGAGAGCTTTATTATAACGGAAACAATTTTCTAATTACAATAAGTGTTAGAGCAAAAATAGAACTAACAGGAATTTAGCCAGTTCTTGGTTAGATATGGTAGACAATTAGATAAACAATTTATACCGCGTGATCCCTGGCAGTTGCTTCTCTATATTCTAATTCGTTGGCGCGCATTTCGAACTCAACAGGAACAAACAATTACATACTAGATTTTACCCGAGTTTTATAGCGGTT
This sequence comes from Aquatica leii, assembly GCA_035610365.1. Taxonomy (NCBI): domain Eukaryota; kingdom Metazoa; phylum Arthropoda; class Insecta; order Coleoptera; family Lampyridae; genus Aquatica; species Aquatica leii. Next base: position 111,046,495 of record CM069432.1, read on the forward strand.
CACAGAGCCTCTGCTTCTGAGATTATGACACGATTCGAGCTATGTTGCCACACCCTTTCAGATGTAAAAGTTTCAAAGTGGAGATTTTACCTTTGGAAATTTGCCTCCACAGTTTACAAACTGGACTTTTTCAACAGTTTGTCGCGTTCGCGATACCCTGTCCCTGTCATATCTAAAAAAGACTTACAGCAGACTGGACTCGCAATAAAACATATCGCGACGCGCAATAATTAATGTTTGGACTCAATTCTTTAGGTGTTCTCAGCGTAAACTTTCGACGCAAAAGAAATAAAACAAATTTTAAAAGCAACACGTCAATTGCCAAAGACAAAACAAACAAAACAAAATTATATTAAACTTGCTCTCACCGTTTTCCAGAGTAAACAAATGTTTAAATGTTAAGATTTATGTTAGATAATTATTCTCAATTTTATCGCGTTAGACAGTATCTCAATTCATCGCGTCTCTCGTACAATAATCGAATAAATTTATAAATGCACATTCAAATAAATGTAACTTAATTTCTGACCTATTTATATGGCGCCTATTCCTTAATTGTAGACCAAGTACTGGGACTTTTTTAAGTCTTGACTGGGCGCACGTTAACACTCACTTTTATAATGTGTCACTTAACCGCTAACAAACGATCCGAAGCGTAAAATTTAAATTAAAATCTATATGACATAAAAATAAAATTGAAGTTAAACAAATTTTTCTACAAACATCTCTGAACACTAAATTATAACACTTTACACACCGAAAAGGTTTAAATTAGAGCCCGTAGTTAATTCGGTTAAGTTAATTAAGTAACTCTTTTCGCGAGACGCGATTAAAAGAAACTCCCGTATGCGGTCCGCAATCGACTCAATCAATCAATCAATATCAATCAATCTCCCTGTTTTTTCTTCGCGTTAGGGTTTTTAAAACTTTTGTTTACAACTTTCTCCTCCTACATTGTGCGCAATTTTGACTTATTTCTAAAATCGCCTTTTTTGATTGGTTAAGTTTTCAAACTCTCTCAGTACCAAATTTGCCAATTGGTTTCTCTCCTTTACTCATTCTCTCGAAAGCGGCGTCATCCCCTTTTCTACCCTTAAGCTATTACCACGTTGGTACTAGATGACGCTGGGTGTTTCAACTGGACTAAATTTTACCGATTTCGCAACTTGCTTTGTAATTAACAATGAACTAAAGCGCTACTGACTATAAACATGCATTAAATAGTTAAACTTTACTTTAACATAGATCATAGGTTCAATCTTAACCCATCTATAACGCTAATACTTTTTACAATTGGTTGCCTGTTTATACAATTTCAATCTTTAAAATTTTTACTGAAATTTTGTTTTACATAGTTTCGTTCTTTACATTGAAAGCGTTTATGACTTAAACTAGTGATTACTGATAGTTTTACTTATAAAAATTGGAAAATTAGACTTAATAAATTATCATCTTGCTTAAACGTATTTCATAACCTGAACATAAATTAGGGGTTTAGTCGAACATGTGCGTTTCGGTCGAGTTCTTTTTGATGATCATTGCGGCCTTTTTCGGTCAAGAGTCGCTTTGTCGCTTTTGCAATATTATACCAGGCATCTGATACTGTTGTTCTTGTAAACCATGCCTAAATCGAAACCGCCCGATTTTCCATATTGAAATGATTTGCTTCATTTCTTAAGACTTATTCCCACCGACGGTGGAACGAATCAACATATTAGCCTGCAGAATATGGTGTTAGCGGATTAACTTGTCACCTTTGTCTCGATTCACTGATAACAAATAGTTTTTTTTTCTGGACATATGTGGTTACTTCGGCTTTATTTTATGACGTTCTCACACTGTCGGTCCATTTCAAAAGATAGCCAGCAAAATAACCACTACTTTTATTACTAAGCAACGACACAGAATGTGCCATAAGTCGGTAAGCAAGTTGTGTTAGGATTTGTCGTAAATAAATTAAGGTAATGCAAATAGCAAAAAAAATTGAAGAAAGAAGGAATTCACGGTTTGACGAAGGAATCTCCATCCACTTCACAATTTGCTTCAATAGCATCTCTGCTTGTTTGTGAAACAGGAGAGGCACTAAATAAAGAAACAAATTAAGAAGTCCATGGAGTTTAAGTTGCGAATCAAGAAGGATAAGTTGCCCTTTTCTGTTTCCTAAAATATTTTGTAATTTTTTTCTTTTTTTACTCACTTTATGAATGCTGATATTGATTTCTACAAATTACAAAAGTACATTTTTTTCTATTTACAATGTCATTACCTACCTGATTCTTGTAAAGTGTCTACTACTTTATCGGTAGCTGTTTTAGTACTCGTAAGTTTTGCAACAAACGCAGCAGAAAGGACAATTTTGCTATAAGTTTTTGTAGTGTGTTGCAACATTTGACAACTTGAATTTGTCCACTCTCTTCACATAAGCCTGTTTAAAATAAATAGTTAGTTCGTAATCTTACTATTCGAAACTGCATAGCGACAACATTTAGTGCAGAAAGCATCAACCAACGCAATGGTTTAAGTTTTAAACTTTTACGATGCACCATTTTCAACCACAAATGACGAAAGTTCTCACTTCTGGGTAAATTAAAATGTTAGTAAAGAGAGAACCATCTTCTAACAATGCAATCGATCTAGAACAGCGGTGCCCAACCTACGGCCCGCGGGCCGGATCCGGCCCGCGAAGAAGCTCAATCCGGCCCGCGAGCTCCTTTCAAAGGTGTTAAAAGGTGTTACTAAGATATGCAATTATAAAAAATCCGGCCCGCGAAATCGTATGTCATGATGAATCCGGCCCACGGACAAAAAAAGGTTGGGCAACATTGATCTAGAAGATTATTGAATAATGAATAACCTATCAATTTACTATATTGATTAAAACGTACTTTATTTATTGTTTTTAAATTAATTTTAGGTACACGAAAAAAAATCACAAATGTCAAAATAACTTCTAGATTAATCATAAATAGCTCATAAAATTATGTTGTACATAAAACTTATATAAAGCAAATACTCCCTGACCGCAACTAATTTTAAAGCGCGTTTAAAAACTAACGGATCAACAAAACATCAGTGATAACAATAAAATGAGAAAAACACAGCACACTTAGAATTACTAAAAGTTTAGCCATAAATAAATCAGTAATGTTTAAAATGTCTTCCATTAACGCTGTTTCAATTTTAGCTTTAGACAAGCTTTTAATAACATTTCCTATTAATTTTATTATCTTTTGCCTGATTGTTAGTTTATCTTGAAAAACCAGATCTTTTAATTTACCTCATAGTCTAAGTTAAATCGGGCGAGCGCGCCGGCTGGGAAAATAAACTTCCTCTTTCACCGACACGATGTAAATATTATTCGTCCGCACCGCACAACCATCAAACTGAGATCACATGTTTCTTTTTGTTTTCAAGACGTCTTCTAAAAATGCAAGAAAAACATTTAAAAATTCTGAAAACCTTTTTCCGTTAAAAATTTGGTCTAAAGAATGTGGCTCTATAATTTTTCCTTCTACGATTCTATACCTTATTTAAATACTATAAGGAGCGATTGCAAAAGATTGATTTACACTGCTAAAAGTCACCAGATAAATAACCAAATAAATTGAGGCGGTAAATTTGAAAATAGTAGTCTTCCATAATTTTAATAAGATAAACGTTTAAAATATTTCTGGGGCAACTGTGGTTAAAAATAAGTTGCTATAGCGCTATTAGTTCATCATAGTAAAATATAGAACATGTTTATTAACGTAAATCATAATACAAGTAGTAAAATAACAAGACTTACAAAATTTTGTGTTACAAATAATAAGTACTATGAACATAAATAAACACAACACCGCCTAAACACCCGGAATAAGTAATCGTACAATTTTAAATGCATTTTAAATGTAAGCCAAAACCTACAAACTACTGTCAGATTCTGAATTTGAAGTCGTATCACTGTCATTATTAATAGATATTATCAGCGGTTCTATTAAATTATCGACTATTCCATCTAACTTGCACATTTTTTCTTCTTCTTTGACGACATGTTTTACACAATTTTTCCAATCAGTACTGGACACATTATATAAAGCTTCTTGTAAAAGAATTTTTACTTCAGACAACTTGAAAGATTTATTTTTTGTTGCCACCTTGTTCTTCACTTGAGCCCATATCAATTCTATCGGATTTAATTCACAGTGATATGGTGGCAGTCGTAACACTGTTTTGTTAACTTTCTTTGCCATTTCATCAACTGTATACAAATTATGTTGATACTTGTGTTCACGAATTAGCTGCAATAGCTCTGACCGAACCATGTCTGGTTCAAATGCAATATTCTTTAATTGTAACCAATTTTTCATATCCATTTTTTTTTATGCTGATGTAGGAATTTTTTCCACTCTTTGACTATGGTATGGTGCATTGTCCATTACAATTACAGCTCCTTCGGGTAGTTTTGTTAGAAATTCAGAAAACCATGTCTCAAATACTGCCGAGTTCATTTCTTCGTGGTAATCTCCTGATTTCTTGCCTTCAAAAACTAATAATGCGTTTTCGACAAAACCCTGCTCGGAACCTGCATGTAAAATTATTAATCGTCTTCCTTTTCCTGATGGATTCTTCAATCCCGTAGTTAACCCTTCAATGAATGCTTGACGCTTACTTGTGATACTTTCGTCGACCCATATTTTTTGTTTTGTGTGACCTTCATTTAACCAAGTTTCATCAAGGTAAAATATAGGTTTGTTTGCTGTTCTGTACTGCTTTATGGTTCTTAAATATTTTCGTCTCCAATTAATAATGTCGTTGCGTTCTACTAAAATGGTTTTACGAATTCTTTTCAGATATCTAAAATATAAAATATAAGATTTTTCGGAATGGTTGTTTTCAATCAAACTTACTTGAAATTCAGCTGCTTTAGAATAGTATATAATGATGAACGAGACATTTGTGGCAAATCTGGCCTGTTTTTTAATGCGTTACTAATCTTATCTAGTGTCGGGATTTCATTTTCAAAAAAGAATCCATGTACTATTCTTCGAATATTGTTTTTAACTGTCTCATCGAGTGTTTGGAGTACTGCAGGTCGGCCACCAGAATGTTGAGGACTTGTAACAGTTCCTGTACCTTTGTATTCTTTTAAAACACGATAAACAGTTGATTTTGCAATGCCTATAAAGAATCTACAATTTAGAACATTCAATTTATACCATCAACAAAACATACCTGCTGCTTCGGAAATTTTAGATACAATAACAACAGTTTTTGTATTTGCATCTTCACTCAGAATTTGCTTATACATATTAATGATGCACTGCTTTTCTGCGACAGACAAGTAGCCTAAGTCTAGTCGTTTTCGCTTTTTTGGTGGCGATTTAACTACTCCACTGGTACTCGGCATTGCGTAATCCATAATCAAACATCGTAATACAAAATTATGAGTTCTTAGAAGAACTTTTTTAATTAAATACAAGAACGCAGAGGTTTAAAATACAAAAATAGCACAAAAATTATAAGACGATACAAAAGCAAAATGGCGTAGTAAGCAAACAACAACGTTTGCGGCTGTGTAAAAAAGGCTGTAATTTGGCCAATAGAATAGCAGGAATTAAGCGCCATAAATTTAAATCGCTCCTCCTAGTTATTAAATAAAGTATACACTTGCTGCATCCAATGTGGTGTACGTAACATACCATATGCTTCCGCGTTAGTACCTAAGTAAGCATTTCTCTTGCTTATTTTATTCATAAGGATTTTTGAATGCACCTTTTAAAACAAAAATTAGGTCCACTTTCATAAATAAGAACAAGCTAATTCTAGTTTTAGTAAGAAACATTAAAATATGCTCCGACATGCCATTAGTTGTTGAAGTATCATTTATTTGCAAAGTGCTTGTTACCAGCAGGTAACTCGACAGCATTGACAATGTCAGTAAAATTTATTTAATCTTTAAAAAAAATGGCTAACATATTTTATTAGCATTTTTTATTTTTCTTTGTGTTTAAAATCATTTTTACTAAATACTAACCTGTGCAAACCCTTCCAGATGTGGAACTATCTTTTCAGTTGGAGGTAGTATGAGAAGTTCTTTTGTTGCGTTTGTAGATATACATGTATTTACAGTTGCACCAAATACAAAATTCTTAAAATTACAGTCCATTATATCGTTATCACTTTGTATTTTTAGATAATTTTCTTGCGATTTTGTTGAAAAAGCAAAATTAAAGTCTCTTCTTGCACAGCTTCTAAAGTTTTGGGTAAATCACAGTTATGGTTTATCTTGAACATCATAGTAGAAAAATCGTTTTTATTATAAATGTAAATAAAAAAAATATTTTGTATAATTTTATAATAAAATTTAATAACGGGTTCACTAATTATTAATATAATGATAATATATAATGAAAAAGCCATTGTATTTTACACACAGATGATTGAATGAGTAGTTTTATAACAAAATTTAATAACGGATTTACTAGTTATTAATGTAATGATAATGTATAATTAAAAAGCTATTGTGTTGCACACACAAAATATTGAATGAGTAGTCTGTACTTACCTTATAAACGGTATAAACGTTTGGCTCAATTAAGAATCGTAGTCAGACATACTAAATAATAGTTACTCTTACGCTTCATTTGAAAAAGGCATTAATATATTTACTCTTAAAGTTAGAAAATTTTAAGTTTGAGTCCACGGTCCGAGAATGTTAGGTATTGTAGCAAAATGCCTCAATATTGTTGTTTAAAGCTGATTTCTCACCAGGTAAAACTTGTAGACCATTTTCTGAGCTTATTTTATTAACCGATTGAGTTCGGATTTTTGCATTGAATTTTGTATAGAAATACAAATGGAACGCCCAAGCTCGATTTTTTATTTTTTTTAAATTAGATATTTTAAAATATAAACTAAACATTTTTCGAAAAATCGGGCTTGGGCGTTCCATTAATACATTTATTCTAGAAATTTTAAAATTTGTTTGAAAAAGAAATATTAAAAAACAACCCTAAAAATGGTTTACAAGTTTTACCAGTTTGGTTTTTAAATCACTGAAATTTCTGTATGATAGCTGGTATGAATAGCGTAAGCGTAGTTGGCAGGAGCAAGAATTTCAGTCTTTACATTTATTTATCTTTAGTTTGTGCTGCAAAACAAAACATGACATAACTGAACTCTAACGTAAGTTATCTTGTTAGCAGAGTAAAAATTGTTTTTACAAATGTATTCCCAAACTTTTAAATAGATTCGATACATTTTAATATTTTTTATATCTAAATCTTTAAAAATGACTATCAACCGTAACTATGGGAAGTGTGAACATATTCTAAATAGAATTTATTTCGTTTTTTATCAGTGGTCCGCATTGAAACTATTATCAGTTTTAAAATCTGAAATGTTTTTAATTATTGTTAATTGAAGTTTAAAGTAACATCAATTTGATATCAATAAAGCCTCAAGTGTATGTCTTCTTGCAAAAAATTAAAAATCTTATTACAAATATAAAACAATATAAAGCAATTAAAAAAATAATCACAGAAAAAAAAACCTACTAGAAAAAATTCCTAAAAAAATTGTTTCGTTCACGATCGACTAAACTAATAAAAACCATTTTTATGACAACGTGTAAAAATGTTTTTCATTTAAGATAACAAATTTAGTTAGTTTGCAAAAATATTGATTCATTCTGTAAAAAAAAATTTCTGCAGACCATTAAACTTTTATCCAAGATATCATTTGTTAAGTATATATAACAATATTGACAAGTTATTTTAGTTACTTCCGCATCTATTCATAAAATAGTAGGACTTTGAAATTTCAATTCTTTAATAGGAGAGGTGCACCATTAAGCGCTTATTTTACTGTTTTATTTCTAACATGTAATTATTAGAGTATGTTACATTACTTCAACATTACTTATATGTTTAATTTTGTTCTTATTCATAAAATCTAGTTCTGGACACACTACGTTTTTATGTTTTTCTAGGCGTCACAAAGTACTCGTGACAGTAAGACGCTTTCAAAAAACAAAGTATTTTAGGTTAAAGACATAGTTTGAGTATTATTGGTAACTGTTTTATCGACACAGCTTGATAAAACGGGAACTAACAAATGTATTTTAAAATGGGATAGAGATTTAAGTAACAAAAATAAAACACATGTATAGAAGAAAACACTTCAATAACGACAGACAAAGATGATAAAAAAAATAGTTAATTTACTTACAATACCAATCACGTTTAAAAATATCAATATGTTCACTTATGCCTGCACAGGTTTCGTACACTCATCTCTTGTACTTGTTGCATCTGAACCACTCGCATCCCTTTTTCTGATTTTTTTTGAGATTTTTGTAGGACAAGAATAATAGTAATTTAGGTAGCAAGCGTCGAAAGTAAAGCAGAGCATAACAAACTTTATGCTATGAAACCTTGGACGAGAGTAATTATTTTTTGTGTTGATTTTGGTGAAATCACATTATTTTCTGAAAACGAAAAAATTGAAATCACCAGAAATATAATGTTAGTACTACATTTATTAGTGAATCTATCAAATTTGATATTAACTGTTGCATACTAATTCTAATATAATAATTGACTTTGAACAATTAGTTTTATGTGGATTTCTACTTTTCACTCTGCCGCGTTAGAACTTAGATAAAATCGAATTGTCGAATTGAAAGGAAAAACCAGTAAGTTTGATTTGTGTTATAATTTCTTTTATTTATTATCTTTTTCTAAAGTTGTTTGAATATCTTGCCTCCTAGAAATAGAAGAAAGTAGAGTTTGTAAGCAAATTTGGACATGCTTCTATAATACATATCATTTGTAAAGACGTGTCTATTTACCCGAAGCATTCCAATTTTCTCAAATTCTTAATCGAAGTTGGTTGTGCATCAGCTAGCAAATAAGTTTTTATAAATAAAACCTAAACTTTTATATATTATTACGATCTCTTTGTTATTATTACGTAAAAACGTTTTGCTTCTTGACTAGAATATTTCAAAAGTGGAGCCGTAAAAGAAACATCTAAAGATTTTCTTGCTCTTGTTAATTGCACGTATATTTTCTGTGTACGTTAATTTGCATTCAACCTCTTGACTAATGAACAATTGTTTCTAAAGTTGCTCTATTTTAGAAACTGAGGTTTCATGCGAACCCGGAGGTTCATGAGCACTGTAGGAGCTAACTACCTGACAGCATTCATACATATTACTACAGTATACAATGTTTCTTGTTCAGGTGAAATCAGTATATTAATTTGTTTTTGTCCTTTAAACGATCATGATTCTCATTTCGCCAACGTTGTAGACTTTTTATAGTGGAAATTTTTTTTAACCTTGTTTTTTTTTCTTGAAAATTTAAAATAAGGGTTTACATTTGTTCTATTAAAATCGTTCGCATCGTAATGTATCATCAAGAACTAATAGAAAAATTATATATTTGAAAAAAAAATTAATTTTGCTCATATTGCTATTATCGTAGTCATTATCCGAGGGATTGATCACCTAGTATATGTGGTGTACCGCGATTGGAAATGTAATAAATATTTGGAAAAAATTGGTAAATATTTGGTAAATATTGGTAATTACTTGGTAAATATTTTAAATGTATTGTACCAAATTTAAATCAGTGATCAACCTCTCGTCATTATCTTATTGCGATTAAACGATGTTTTAGATTGTCTTTTTTTGGCAACCCCGAAACTAAATTTGTTGTTAAACCAAATAAGAATTCTACCATATTTTAATGTAATTGTTCATTTGTTGCTCTACTGCGATGGAAGTGTAAGTTCTCTATTACCTAAACATTTTGTGGTTCTAACTGCTCTTTGTTTTTGCCGTATTTTTTTTACTATAAAAACAATTAAGAAGAAACAGCTACAAATGAAATTGTGCTATTTCTTACACTATTCAATTTTATTTTAAAAATTTACATCTTTATTTTTTAGTCAATTTTTTTATATAGTTGCGTTTTTTGTTGTAAATTTAGCATTTATAGTTGTCTGACTAAATGCAAGAAAACTTTCTTTCCAAGTAATGTGTTTTTTAACTAGATACATATTTCAGTTACATAGTTTTAATCTAGTTTTGGACAATTATTAATAAATAGAGTTAAAAATCAAATTAGTATTGGACAATATAAAAGAATTTGAGAAATGTTTAATCAACAGTCCAACGCATCAAATCGTAAATTGTTTGAACTGTATACATCATGGCTTATGCTAAGCTTATACTAATATGATTGTTTAAATTATTTAGTTATTTTGTTGTTATATTATTTTGAAGAATTAGATTCATTTAAAAATTGTCCGATTTTTGTGACTGAAAGATAGTATGATTATAGAGCGTAGTAAAATATGATATAACACGTACGTTGAATGTACTTTCTTGTTCTTCACATACGTTTAATTTAGAACGGTTGTCTTTGGTTGTAAATTATGCAAGAATACAGTACACGCCCACAAGAAATTTTAATTCTCACGGAGTGCGAAAACAGCCTTAAAGTTATTAGTAAAGTAAAAACAAAGGTGTCATGATATAATTTTTATATTCAATATATCACCAACTGCCAATAGTTACCTTAAGTATATAATATACATGTCACTTACCAATAGGTACCCTTCAACAAAATAATCACATTTTGTAAATTAACAGTGTTTTTTAAAAGCAATATTTGATAAAAGTTTTCTCTGTATGAATAATGCAAACTTCAATTGTGTATTAATAGTTTGTGGTGTACAGTAATAGTAGGAATTCAACGTATTTGGAATAGATATCGTTTATTGGCATATTTAATTTATAGAAAGAATTAAGTAATGAATAAGAAGTATTTATTTACCAAACATAAAATTCTCAATTTAGTAAATTAACTCTGTCGATGTAAAGGACTACGAAATATATGGGTTGTATAACAAAACGTGCTGGCGTTAACAAAGCTGTTAATTTATTTACTATAACTGTCTAACTACCGTCATTTGTTATAGCAAAATAATACGTTAATGAAAGTGAAATAAAATTTAATTATAACTAATTCAATTAGGAAGGTTTTCCTCAAAATTTGTCAATGATAAATGATACCTAATTGCCGTACAACTAAGTGTTATAAAAATCAATTAATCCGTCAAGTATAATCTAAATATTTCTGTGTAAAGTTATTATTGTTTGTCATATTTTGTTCAACTTTGTATACAAGTACAAAAACATATTCAACTAAAACGACAAAGTTTAAATAAAAGCATTTTATAAATCTGTAACTTATCGCTTATCACTAAATACTTACTGTCACAGTAACACACCTTCCAAATTTTTTTTATAATGTTATTCTAAAATTATTGTTTATCAGTACTCTATTATTCATTGATATAACGCTAATATTGACCGATGCCGTAAGAAGTTAACAGCCATGGCCGTTATTGTTTGCAGGTTGACTGGTATTGCCCGAAATTACGCATTTCTTGATTTTCAATGTCTGCAGTTACTAAAACTGTTAAAAGTTGGCACTCTAACAAAAATAACTTATTGTTTTATAACGATAGAATTGTTACAATTTTTCAATGTGGAAAATGTTAAATGTTGTCATTTTTTCTTTTTTTTTAATTAAAAAGTTGTTCAAAAACACTGATTTTTTTGCTAATAGATTGTTCACACATACTGCTCCGCGATTACAGAGGATTTTTTTAACGTTAATAGCACACCTAATATATTTTTAAGCAACATATTAGCAGCAGATTTTTTGAAACTATGACCCGTGTACTTTTCAGACTATTCCAAATTTAAAAACTAAGCAATATTTTTTGGATTATATAGAAACGGTCTTGTGCACTTACCGTTTCTGTGGTTCATTAAACACACTAATTTTCTAAATTTGAAAGTACAACTTTAAAATAGCGTGTCGTTTTTTGTGATAGTAATATTTCTTAAAAACGCAAACCTTCTATCTTCTAATGTAAGAAACTGTACAATCGACCAGTATCTTCAATACAGTACATACGCAACAAAAAGGTTCTTTTCTGCGCCAAGCACCAAATATTCCAGTAATAACTTTTTTTATCAGATGCTGCTTGACTGATGTTTTTACTAGATATTTTGTCAGGTCTCCTGTTGTTAATAATTTTGCTTTATTTGGTTTGCAACATTCAAATTTTCTACATAGCAAAATAAAAAATGTTTTTGTGCTGCCAACATCGCAAACGTCAATATTCGTTCGTTAGTGTAGTTACGTAATGAACGAAAAAAGCTCTAGGGTGGCAAAATAAAATCTAGGAATCTACATAAAAGTAAGTGATCAAGGTCAATTAATATATTAGAATGAGTATGCGACAGGTGGAAAAATCATTTTAAAAATCTTGAAATTCAGTTAAAATTGAAGAAAAACGATTTTAAAGTTAATGTCAAATCTGACAGATTTAGTAACAAATGTAGTACCAACATATTATATTTCTGTTGATTTTTTTTATTTTTTCAAAAAAGAATGTAATTTTATGAAAGGCAACACAAAAAATAATGTACATTACTCTCGTCGAAAGAATCATAGCATAACTCACTAACATGCAACGCTCGGCCGTGCGGCCTCGCGTCGCATTAACGTTCGTTATGCTATTTCTTACTTTCGACTCTTGTTACGTAAACTACTATTACATCTGTAAGAACCAAGGGTGCTTAACAAAACTGGATTGCTAACTCCGTCTTCAAAATTGAAGCAAGCTGATGTCACTGGCGGACATTTTTGACTAAAGCAAAAAAAAACAAATTTATCAATATAGTTTATGGAAATAGTTTCCATTTTTGAGCGTATTTATTTCTTATTGACTGTTAAATATTTGCTTTCTATACACAAAAATTCAAACATTAAATACTCCAAATTTATTAGATACAGTTTTAATATATGGTGTAATAAAATTTACATTAAACAAAACTATTTTTACTAATTTAAATTGCAAAAATGCAGCAATAGATGAACGATCCCATAAATCACATTTAGTTTTAGCTGTAACTAAGTGCTATTTAAGAATTTGCTTTAGTACTTATAGACAATTTTACACAAAGTACAATGAATCTTGTCAGTATAATACATCAATTAATCATAAATACTGTTTTTAAATTCATAAATGTAATAACATAACTATTGACGTTCGTAATTGCAACAGATAATAATATCTTAGTTTTTTTGTCCCAGTCAAAAATGACCGTCGTAACGTCAGCGTACCTCACTTTCAGTTCGACCAGATTGTATTAAGTTAGCTATCTAGGTGATTATAAACCATCCTTGGTATGAACGGAACGGAAAATGGTAATAATAATAAACGACATAATATACATAAACAACCTGGAAATGTCAGCATTACCATAGTTTTAAATAGGTTTTTAGCATAGAACTATTCAGTCCAAACTTTTTTGACAATTTTGTTAAATAACACAACCCATCATTAGTTACGCCGCAAACATTGTTGGTCTTACAGCACATATATGTCATATATTCTTTTATTTATCGTTACTTAGTTTTGTTAGGCAACAGTATACATCTTGCTGCAGACGCTTCGTCTCGAGTATTTTGAAAAATGTTTACAAATTTTACATTTGCTTCTATAGAATCAAAATGAATTTCAATTAATTTTACTGTATAAAAACCTTTGCTACGGTTAACGCCAAAGGGTAAGCCGCTGACTAAATTTTAGTTTAAATACGTAGCACAACAAGCTATTTTTTGTAACATAGTAATAGGTACGTTAAAACATCGTATAACTAAAGCTTATTAAAAAGTTAACTTTTTTCGTATCTATACTGTGACATTAAAATTCCAACATCAAAAACGAGTGAAAATTTTGTGACCAAATTTGGCAGGAAGGTTTAGCTACTCAGAGGCAATAAATAATTAAAATTTCAAAAAAAAAGAAACAAGGATGAACACAACTATTATATATTAATATTAATAAACTAACTTGTTTTAAACGATGATACGTAATATGAGCTAAATGCTCTTTAAAACAAATTTTGATAGGTTTTTTTGTTTGCCCAAAATATACTTATGCTTGATTACAGTTTTTACAATGAATTCTATATATTCCCGATGTATTTTGTATTTTCACTTAGTGTATCACATTTCAGAAAGATTTCTTATACTCGTATATGCAAAATAATCTATTTTCCTATCATTTTCTTATCATAAATACCGAAAGTAATTATATTTTTTGTGTATATTCTAAAGGTATATTTTCTATGTTTTTTATTTCATTTATAAAACTATTGTATACTGTAATTTTTTTAATGAACCCAAGTTCTTTGTTGAAAAACTGTTTTGATAAAAAAATTTATTAACCTATAAACTAAAAAATTAAAAGTTGCCAATTTGTGTTGTATACAATAGTTAGAATCATTTGTTATAAATCTATTACAAAAAATATTTATTTCTATTTTACTGGTGTTCTTTACTACAATATTATAGAGGAACGGTAACCAGTTCTCTATCTGTATTTCGTAAGTAAATTTCATCATATCAAATTTAAAATTTAAAATATGAACAAATTGTTAAGGATTACAAATTTTGGTATCGATGATAGCAAATACTTGCTCTACATTTACCCAAACTTTCGAAAAATATTCTAAATTTTGTTCTAAATCTGTTTTAAATTTTTCCATAAATAAATTGACAATAAACAGCGATAAGCTATTTTCCATTGCAGTACTGCGTTTTTGTTTATAACTCTGTTATTTTTATTACATCTTTGATCTCTACTATATTTAAATCGTTGTGCAAAAACTTATTTTGCAAATATTGGATGGTTATATCTATTGGAATAACTAGAAACAGTGAACTAACATCACATGAAACCAAAATTTTTGTTTTTGTGAGTTGAACGTTTTTAATCTTTTCAGTAAACTCCTAACATTGAACAACACTAAGATTTACTTAGTTAGTTAGTATGTAAAGCTACTTTGCTTATTTGATTACCTATTTAGATAAAAGTAGGTAGACTTAGGTAAACAATACATTCTAGGTGGATTGGATATCGTCAGTCTTACTTCTTTTGAACTTTAGTAAAACAATTTTTTTTTGTAACAAACAAAAAGTATTTTTTCTTTTCCGATTTTTAACTGTTTTAATTTCATGTTGATTTTAAAAATAAAATTTGAACTTTTTCTGCACATTTTCCAAAACTTCAATTTTACTGGCATGTCTAATATACTTTTTTTAATTTTTTGTCACCATCATTTAACGTCCTTATCATCTTCATTATAATCAAATTTAAATTTAATTTATTGTAGAGTTGTCTTTGTTAGCAGTTACTACTTCATGTTTTGTTTTTTTTTGCACAGTCTTAACTTTTTTAGGTTTCTCGTGGTAATTTCTCTTTTTCTCTGGATTTTTTTAAGTCAGAACTCTAAAGAAATAAATAAAAACACGACGACGTTTGGCCATCAGCATGTTTTTAGACAAATAATAATATGCTCGCCTTACTGTCTTCCCTCGTAAACAACTCGTTAAACATTTGAGGTTGTATTCATTTTATTGATTATTAACATTAGCTTTTTTTTGCTAATAACTTCTTACTAATACATGCTAATACCAAACAGTAACAAATTGTATAAAGAAATGTCAGTAAGACGAGAAACTCAAAATGCAACCCTTTTAAAGAGACAACTACGTTCAAATTTCAAACTGACGTCGATTTGACATCTAGTGACATTGTGTCGTTAGTTTTTTAAATACGTATTTTTAATGTTAGTAAAACTGGAAAAGTAAAATAGTACTTCTGATTTTAGAAATACATCTAGAAAAAATTGAAAGGTCAATATTTTAATAAATCTGTAAATCATAGTAAAATTGAATTTAATTTTGTTTTTCTTAACAAAATCTAAAACTTATAATTGATTTCGGGAATGGCAACAGCATATTGTGATATGTTTTGTAAATACTGGCAATGTGGTTGACTACCAGTTTAAAGGGCCAAGATGAACGGACTGTGTCAGCAAATATCAAAGCGATTTGGCGGAGTGTCTTCTCTTTACAGACTTACTTATTCTTTGCTAATACTTTACTAATACCTACTAATACTTACTAATAGCTACTACTTCATAACTAATGCACAATAATTTCTTGTAATTCTAACTAAGTCTTTTGTAATTTCTTCTAATGCTTACTAATTTCTTCAATTTGTACATAAAGATACCTCAGCGGTTTACCCATCGAGAAACGACAGATAACTAGTAAATTTAATTTAAATCAAATATTAATGCAAACTTTACAAATTGCAGTTAAATTAATGAAAATTACTGAATGACACACGACCGATACGCAATTAACAGGCTTGGTTAATAATAAAATCTTGACTTTGCCACAAATTTACAAACAATACATAAAATTTAGTTCCATTAACGTATGTTGCTTTAAAGTTAGTTACATTTTATTATTTTTTTTTATTAATAACTATGTCTAATTATAAAGTATATTGTTTCTATGTTTACTAACAAAAAAATCGATATTTTTCTATAGACAATTGCTTTTGACTATGATAATTTAAAAACATAAAAATATAAAACATAAGATAATAAAAAAAGCAACACATTGGCTAATAAAATTAAAATTTAATTTAAACTGTAAAATGTTTATTATAATAAAAATATGCTAGCCAAAGTATATTCATTTTGAAGTTATAATTATAATAAAAGTGCAAAAAGCGGAACAACCCGCAATAATGATAAACCAGCACAATACGATAATATACCACTATTTAATTTTCGAATGTTTAAAATAATATATCAATAACAATATTAATGTTAAAATATGAAAATACTGAAACGTGACAGAGATGTTTTAAAATTTGCTTTAACTTGGCTAATGTTGCGAATAAACTGAAAAATATATCGTTCAGCAGTTTTCATTCAAATGCTTAATCTGTTACCAGCAAAACTAATTATGCATTTTAGTATATTAATATTACGTAAGTAGACAATTGTAATGTAATATATTTGTTTATCAAAACTAAAGGAATTGAATTAGAACTGCATGTTTTTATTACATTGTCTACATAACCAGAATTCTTTCAATTCTAGGTAATATAAAAATGCTGTCTAATAAGCAAGTCGTTTACCTATATGTTCACATTTTTAATTTCATGTTACACTTAAATACATTAAACATAAAAATCAGGCTATTTATAATTATGGCACAATTTGTAAACATACAAATTAAAGGCTTAAAATACAAAATAACTGTCACACTACAAAGAGTAAACTATTGAAAATTAATTACATATTACATAAATATTACAATTCTTTTTTTTAAAACTAAGTAATTTATTTCTTGTGTTTGGGATACATTACATTTTAAGGTAATTTTTTTGTTTTGTAGTATTTCATACGTATATTTTTTTGTGCTGCCAACGTTGCAAACGTCAATATTCGTTCGTTAGTGTAGTTACGTAATGGGAAAAAAAACTCTAGTGTGGCAAAATGAAAACTTGAAACTCGAAAAGATATTTAAAAAAATGTAAAATTCAGTTAAAATTGAAAAAAAATCTTTAAGTTAGTAAATGGCGATTACTAATCGAGACTTTTTTACAAGCGAGCAAGCGATTGCGTTGATATTGTCAATATTATTAAACGCATATTATCAAACAAGTTGGTTTTTAAGTTTTTCCGTGCATCGTATAATATTGATTTTTTTTATTTTTTTTATAATCTTACAAATTTACCTGCTTAACAACTGTTTTATTCCTTTATTACCAACCCCTACCAGCTGCAGTGGGGTAGTAATAATGGATGTAGAAAAATTCCAATTGGAATTAATAGTCAAAAGAATATTGCCCTAGCTCAGGAGAGGGGAAGCAGGTTAGAAAGAAAAATGCAGCCGAATTTCGAGATAGCTTATATAATAATAAAATTAAATGCACTTTGATGCTTAAGAGATTTAGAACATACCCAGAGATACAGGCGCCAGGTAGTTTATTTTGAATTAACAGGTGTAATTCTGGCTAAATTACCAAAGCCGAGCAAAGAAATACATATACAGTAAATATACTTAACTACTTAAGGATACAATAGATATAATAATATATACATAAAGTAAGCAAATTAGACCTAAGGTAATATGAACTCTAAATACATACGAGTCGAGAACACAAATTAAAGAAACTTAGTAATTTCTACAGTTAGGGAGTAATTTCCCTCGGTGCAATCATCGTCGAAACAAATTTCTTACTCGTAGAGTAATCCAAACAAATTAAGTAAAATTAAGTACGATTAAACACAATTAAATCATACGTAGTAATATTTAAAGAAAATTTAAGTAATATTGAAGTAATAATGAGGTAAACGTGTATTCAATTAAAAGGCTTAAGCAAACTTGGTCTAGTCACAATCACACGACCAATTATGAATCGTTAAAACACATAACACTACATAAAATGAAAAAAAGAGAATACTACCTTACTGTCACAGGTGACAAAGTTTTACATACACCGAACGATCGACTGACTTGTCCAGAGCTCTGCCCAAGTGTTCGTCCTTAGTGGTCGGAAAAGAAAATAGCTAAAACAGAACAAAAGTAAGACAGCACTCCCACAATTCACATTTAATGTAGGTTAGCACATAAGCAAAAATTACAACAATAGATAGAAGCTGATAATTGAAGTTACGTTTACTTAGCAAACAAGAAAATTAGCATTGTAAATTTCCATAAGCTGCATTCAATGTAATCTTGTAGAAACGATCATTCGCCGTAATTATTCCAAATCGAACAGTAAGGATTAGATAAATTGTCTCAATCAGATATCGTAATTATAACACATAACGGCACTCGTCGCCATCTTTACCATCGGCGCAAAAGAGATGTGCGAAGTTGACTTTCACCCGCCATCTTGTACCCTTTTATTCGTTGTAAACGGTTACATTTAGGAAAGCAGCCAAGGTAAATAAAGAAAATCGGAAAGATCAAAAAAACCCTCTGTAAATATTTGTCTAAGTTAGCAACAATAAAATGTGGATTAGAAAACTTACCAAGCTAAGAGTTGACCATTTAAAATTAAATTTTTATAGCAGCGTCAAAACTACATTGTAACTACAACACAAGCTGACAAGAAATACAAGTAACGCATGCGCTAAACTTAGGACTTAGTTCAAACCCGCATCTAATAGTAAAGGCACATTTTATATTTGCGTTACTGAATAAGAAAACTGGTGCGTTCATTTGAGAACGTTACTAAATAAAAAAACGTAACAGTCCCCCCTAGCAAGATAACAGACCGGAGCATATAGGAAAAGAATGAGAACAAATACAACAGAAAATTCTTGTGTGCAATCCCAGAGAAGAACGAAGGTGAAGAAAAAGAACTTTTCCCAATTCGCAAAGAATCAACAATCCACAAAAGGTTGCAAAGTCGCATGAAGCGGAAAGAATGCTCCAAAGAAACAAGAAAGGAAGTATCACAAAAAGGTATGCGTTGAAAGTCGACATTAGTCGGTACGCTATAGAAGCAAGAAACAACGCAGTCCCAAAACACCAGTGAAAGTTAACCCTAAACAAACCAAGAAAAAGAAGGGGTATAGGACAGAACGAAATTTAGACCACGGTCAGGACAACGCCTAAAATCCCTTGAAACCCCAACCCACAGAAACAAAACCCGCCCTGAATATAACTCCCTAGAAGCCCCTTAGGAAAAGGACATGGTATTATAGGAAAATGGAATAGGAAAGATACCCAAAGAGACTAGAAACGTCCCAGGAATCCTATATCGCAGCCTAAGGTTTCCTCGTTGAAGTGCCGGACGATTGTGTGGCGTCAAGGTCTTAATCACACCTCCAGCCCTCGCGACAGATGTTAAAGCGCGTCGTTGGGCCTCCCAACGTTAGTCCACACAAGCGCACATCACCGCAACCAGTACTCGCTTGCCCACAATAGTCTTCCTCCCACCCAGGAAGGAATCTGATCACCGGCCAGAGGAACAAGACCAGGAAATCCCCCACCCTGAAAGTAGATAAAAAAAAGAAATGAAGCATCCCATAATTTTGCCCAAAAATCCAAAATAAAGGACTACAGCCCGCAATGGCGTGACTGTAGGCGGAAGCAGTGCCTACTGTACAACCACAACATCCTATACGCCGGTTAAGAAAATTGGCCACCCCCCGCCAAGCTCCACCAAGTCCGCCGTACGGCCCCCGAAAGGTATAACGCCTGGTCCAGAGCTTGGGGCTACCGGGTCGGAGACAGCCAACCTTCCCGGACGCATAACCGTCAGGTTCCCACAGCAGGCGCCCCCCCACTTCTGGTGACAGATCGAAAGAAGAGAAAGAAAGACAGGAAGACAGAAGGAGAAAAGAGGGTACAGATGTTGTTGTACCGATCGACTACCTCTCCCTAGATAATCGACCAAGACCCAGCCTACTGCCCAACCAACCTACCCTAATAAAAAAATTGTAGGTAAAACTCGAGTTACAGGAGTTCTGTGTATAGACCATAAAGTCGCCAAAAATGCGTATAATGTTTATCCACCATCGTCAAAGCAAACCAGAAGAAAAATCTTCAAAGAAAAAAATCAGCTCAAAGAGCAAGAAAAGAAACCGTAAACATTAATTTGGGTGACATTAACAACGTCGACTAAGTCGTAACGCTTTTGGAAGCAAGCAAAGCCAATGTCCCCGAGTCATCAGTCCATCCCATGAGTCCAACAAAGATTTACCACCCCAACTACTACATCTCCCAGAAAGAAGTAAAGAAAAAACAAAACGTAGAAAATGCAAATATGAATAGTAGTAATAAGAAAACAAAGAGTCCAAAAGAAAAAATCAAGAAACGCAGCCAAGTAGTTACCGATCCTCTTCTACAACACGACTAAGTTTATGGCGCTTACGTTTTCGAGGATATCGTAGAAGAAGACGTTAATCAAGTTTATTTCGTCGTCTGAACTCGGAGAAGATTCCTTCGAGACAGTGGTATAATCTGGCTTCAGATCCTTTACATACCAAATACCTTTCGACTTCCCTTTGTCGTCTGACAGCTCATATGTCCACGACGACACAACTCTAGAGACTAGAAAGGACCTACAAACTTAGGTGCAGGTTTGGCGTTAAAAAGCCGAGTAGCATCCGAAAGAACATAGTTGCGTAACGACTCTATCCCCATAACAAACTTGTTTCTACGACGTAAAGCATAACGTTTTTCAGTAACCTGGTAGGCTCGAAGCAAATGTTTTTGAATCGTAGCGTTGATATTAGTACGTAACTTGAAATCTACTATTGGTGGTTCTGGTTCAACAATTGGAGAAGATTTCGAAAGTGGAGCACCTATCTGATTGCCTAAGCTGTTATATTCACGGCCGAACATTTGCTAAATAAGGAGTCATTCGAAGAACTTCGTGCTTCGCCATTACGAAAGAGCACAACCTATTTTGACAAGTGTACATCCCAGTGCCGATGATTTTCTCTAACATACGTAGCTATCATAGTTTTAGACTACGGTTGAGTCTTTCAGTAGGATTAGAACGAGGATGATACCTTGCAGTAAAAAGAATCGTAGTGCGATATTCTGCACATAAGCTAGTAAAGATCTTACTTTGGAATTGCATTCCATTGTCAGCAATAAGATATTTAGGAACCCCAAAGACCAAAAAGACTTGGTCTTCCACCAATTTAGTTACAGAAGCAGCAGTAGCAGTACGCAAAGGAAAGAAAAGAGAAAATTTAGTAAAGTAATCAGTCAAAAACTAAAACAAAGCAATGGCCTTTATTAGATCGAGGTAAAGGTCGAATTAAATCGCAGCTTAGTACTTCCCAAGGACCAGAAGGTCGGGCACGAGGAGCGAAAATTCCACGGAAACATTTTTCTTCCACTTTATGCGCCGAACAGAGAGAACCACGACGTACGTATCGAGTAACGTCAGAACGTAACTGTGGCCAATAGTATCGCTGTTGAATCCGGGCAACGGTTTTGAAGACCCCACCATGACCTGCCGTAGGAGGATCATGATAACGAGAAATAATACCAACACGTTGGTCCGTAGGTACTACAATTTTCCATTCGTCCCTTGGTATATCTTTAAGCAACCAAGACGGATTTTTCATCCTTCGCAACAGAACGTCGTCCTCCACAGTCCAATTAGGAAAGCTACGCGGATTAGTAAGAACCTTGGTACGAACGTTTACATACCAAGAATCCGAAGTAGGTAAAGTAATTCCGAGACAAGAAGAAGAATTTTGATCAGAAATAGTAGAAATTATAGGTACAGAGCGTGACAGCATGTCGGGTACCAAATGTTCTTTACCCTTCCGATGTCTAATAGTAAAGTCATATTGCTGTAGTCGAATTGACCAACGAGCCAAACGACCAGTAGGGCTATTGAGACGGTTTAGCCAAATTAAAGAATGGTGATCAGTGATGACAGTAAAGTGCATACCTTCAAGGTAAGGACGAAATTTTTCGATCGCCCAAAGCACTGCTAGACACTCTTTCTCCGTCGTGGAGTAGTTCCTCTCCGCTTTCAAAAGAGATCTACTAGAGTAACTAATCACCTTCTCTCCCTCTTCTGTTTCCTGACTCAATACAGCACCTAATCCATAGTCTGAAGCATCAGTCTGTACTATAAACTCTGTAGAAAAATCTGGACAAGACAATATCGGAGCAGAAACTAAATTTTCCTTAAGAAGAAGAAAAAAGCTTTGACATTCGTCAGTCCAAAGGAACGAAGTATTTTTTTTAGTTAACGCAGACAAAGGAGCAGTCACCGTAGCAAAATTGGGTATGAATCGTCTATACCAACTAGCCATTCCTATCAAACGTCTAACCTCCGTGACAGTAGTAGGCGGTGAAAGATTCACAATTGCCGAAACTTTGTCTGGATCTACCAAAAGTCCATGTTGATTAACGACATAACCGAGAAATTTAAGTTCGGAAAGACCAAAATAGCATTTATCTTGACGCAAAGTCAACCCTGCTTTGGTCAGTTTATTCAAGACACTTTCAAGTACTTCCAAATGTTGAGAAAAAGTAGGAGTAGCGATGATGATGTCATCTAGATAAGCAAAGCAAAATGGCTCAGAGAAGGTCTAACACTCGGTCAATTAACCTTTGGAAAGTTGCAGGTGAATTATGCAATCCGAAAGGCACCCTAGTGAACTGGAAAAGTCCCCTTTGAGGTACAGTAAACGCCGTAATTGACTTCGATTCTTTGTCTAAAGGTATCTGCCAGTAAGCAGAGCGAATGTCTAAACTAGACAAGAATTTAGCATCCCGAAGTCTATCAAGTATAGCCGAGATATAAGGCAAAGGATAGGCATCTTTCTAAGTAACCGAATTGACTTTTCTGAAGTCGACACAAAATCGGTAAGAATTGTCTTTCTTTTTGACTAGTACGATAGGGCTTGACCACGGGCTGGTAGATGGTTCTACAACACCTAGAGCTAACATTGCATCCAACTCTGCATTCACAATAGTCAAAATAGGTGGAGACAGTGGGTAATACCGCTGTTTAATAGGTTCTCCGGTGGTTCGGATTTTATGTTCCACCAAAGAAGTACACCCCAAAGTATCAGAATTATGAGCAAAGTGTAGATCAATTAGATCTTTGAGAGAAGTACGCTCGTCTTTAGAAAGTTCGGTCAGAGGTAAGATATGAGAATTACTAGTAGCATTCACACTAGAACAGAAAGACCAGTGACCATCACGAAGATCTGGGACAAAACCCATTGTCTTCCAGAAGTCTATGCCGAGAATAAGTGGTTGTGGAATAGAAGGTATGACGAGAACGTTAAGAATTTTCATTCGTCCCTTACTTAGTTCCATCAGCAATAGTACAAGTCGTAAAGGTTTTATTTGACAGTGATAAATTCAGCGAGCTAAGTATTTGCCAACCAGGTCCTCCCAGAATTGTACCAGAAGATCCCGAGTCTAAGAGACCCTAAAAAGAAAAACCCAAAATAGGTACACCAAGAAGAGGACGTTCATCGTTTCGAGCACTAAAAAAAAAGAAAACTCAAAAGTACATATATGCTGTTCGTCAGAAAGTGCATCAAACGGAATGGTCGAGAATGAACGTAGTTCTAGAGCTCCCCCTCGACTAGCAAGATCAAAACCTAGTTTTTTAAATTGTGAGAACACTTTGGACACCTCGATTTGACAGTACCTGGTTTCCCACAGCCATAGCAGTGTAAAGTTTGCGGTTTAGAACAAGAAGGCGAGACATGTCCTTGCTGATGACAATTCCAGCAAGTAACAACCTTTCCAGAAGGCGAAGAAACAACAGGAATAGGACCTGCACGAGGTCGAGACACAGTAGGAGTAGTAGAACGTGTAGAAATCTTAGGTAAAGTTGTCTTAACTTCAGAAAATTTAACAGTACGTTTTGATGTTGACGAGTCAGATTGTTCACTGACGTAGGCTAAAGTTGGTTCCAATAAACAAGAAGACTTACGCGAAGGTGGCGGTTTAAACGTATCCACCCGATATTTGTTTAGCTCTAATCGTTTTCCGAGAGCCAGTAACTGAGTAATGGAAGAAACGTCTACTAACGCTAGCGAAGTTTGATAGAACGGAGCGAGATTGCGAAGAATAATAGTCAACTGTTCTTCTTCGGATATTGACTTGGAGAGTCGGCTAAAAAGACTCTGCATGGTAGCAACATATAAAGCCAGGGTTTCCGAAGATCCCATAGTACGAGAACGAATTTCATTCATCAGTCTTTCGTCATACTCCACCGGTAAGAAGTCTGCTTTTAGCATAGCTACCACCTCTTTCCACGAAGATAAAGTTGATTGTTTACTTCTAAAAAGTAAAAGACCCGGTCCCCTTAACAATTCCGCAGTACCCAAAAACAATTGTCGATAAGACATATTCCTTGTCACTCGCAATTCTTCCACACGAATTAGAAAGTCCAAGAGAGAAGAAGACGAATCGCCAGAGAAAGTAAATCCTAATTTAGAAATAGCCAAAGGATAAGAATCAATTCGAGAAACATGTTCTGGTTCAGTGTCTGACCCAGAAGATAAAAGTTCAGGCTCATCTGTTGAAGGAATGTTAGTAGAATTAGCTTGAGGGCTAGCAATAGAAGTACGAGAACGAATAGTACGCTTAAAGCTAGTAATCTGCTCTTCGACAGTCACTTTGATAGTATGTATAGCAATAAGAAGTTGATTGCGGTCATGAAGTTGTTCTTCAGACTCAGCATTGAGTAATTCACAACGTCGTTGCGTGTGTAGCTACAAAGTAAATAATCTAGGAAGAGAAGAAAAAGAAAGATTTCCATCAAACGCCTTGCTGAGTGTGTTTAATTCAGCGAGAGATTGATCCAACGCCATCTTGTCGTCTTCAAATGGCAATTTATGCTTCAGTTGAGTAAAGGATTTGTTTAGTTCCGCCTGAATGACATTTCGAACCATTCTCCTAAGAGAATCAACCCTTTCCCCTATCTCAACTCCCCTAGAAATAAGTTCATACTCTAGTTCAGGTTTGTGTAAACGGTTTATATCCCATTTCCACAAAAACATTTTCGAAAGCAAAAAAGAAAACTAGCAATCACTAGTAAAAGTCAAAGAACGCAGATAAGAAGAAAAAGAATAGTAAGCTATCTCGAGGCCTCACACGTTGGTCGCCACTTATTACCAACCCCTACCAGCTGCAGTGGGGTAGTAATAATGGATGCAGAAAAATTCCAATTGGAATTAATAGTCAAAAGAATATTGCCCTAGCTCAGGAGAGGGGAAGCAGGTTAGAAAGAAAAATGCAGCCGAATTTCGAGATAGCTTATATAATAATAATATTAAATGCACACTTTGATGCTTAGAGATTTAGAACATACCCAGAGATACAGGCGCCAGGTAGTTTATTTTGAATTAACAGGTGTAATTCTGGCTAAATTACCAAAGCCGAGCAAAAAGAAAATACATATACAGTAAATATACTTAACTACTTAAGGATACAATAGATATAATAATATATACATATAGTAAGCAAATTAGACCTAAGGTAATATGGACTCTAAATACATACGAGTCGAGAACACAAATTAAAGAAACTTAGTAATTTCTACAGTTAGGGAGTAATTTCCCTCGGTGCAATCATCGTCGAAACAAATTTCTTACTCGTAGAGTAATCCAAACAAATTAAGTAAAATTAAGTACGATTAAACAAAATTAAATCATACGTAGTAATATTTAAAGAAAATTTAAGTAATATTGAAGTAATAATGAGGTAAACGTGTATTCAATTAAAAGGCTTAAGCAAACTTGGTCTAGTCACAATCACACGACCAATTATGAATCGTTAAAACACATAACACTACATAAAATGAAAAAAAGAGAATACTACCTTACTGTCACAGGTGACAAAGTTTTACATACACCGAACGATCGACTGACTTGTCCAGAGCTCTGCCCAAGTGTTCGTCCTTAGTGGTCGGAAAAGAAAATAGCTAAAACAGAACAAAAGTAAGACAGCACTCCCACAATTCACATTTAATGTAGGTTAGTACATAAGCAAAAATTACAACAATAGATAGAAGCTGATAATTGAAGTTACGTTTACTTAACTTAAACAAGAAAATTAGCCTTGTAAATTTCCATAAGCTGCATTCAATGAAATCTTGTAGAAACGATCATTCGCCGTAATTATTCCAAATCGAACAGTAAGGATTAGATAAATTGTCTCAATCAGATATCGTAATTATAACACATAACGGCACTCGTCGCCATCTTTAGCATCGGCGCAAAAGAGATGTGCGAAGTTGACTTTCACCCGCCATCTTGTACCCTTTTATTCGTTGTAAACGGTTACATTTAGGAAAGCAGCCAAGGTAAATAAAGAAAATCGGAAAGATCAAAAAAACCCTCTGTAAATATTTGTCTAAGTTAGCAACAATAAAATGTGGATTAGAAAACTTACCAAGCTAAGAGTTGACCATTTAAAATTAAATTTTTATAGCAGCGTCAAAACTACGTGCTTAGCAACTACAACACAAGCTGACAAGAAATACAAGTAACGCATGCGCTAAACTTTGGACTTAGTTCAAACCCGCATCTAATAGTAAAGGCACATTTTATATTTGCGTTACTGAATAAGAAAACTGGTGCGTTCTTTTGAGAACGTTACTAAATAAAAAAACGTAACACCTTTATAAACGGTAGTGTGATTTTTAAGTAATGGGATGCGATCGCTAATGGGAATGCTACATAACGATAATGTCACTAATGTTTATTGTTATGGTTTTGCTTATATTTATTTTTTGAACTTTTAATTACTATTAGGTAACTATAATTCTAATTGTTAAAATTTTATTTTGTTCAAGTGGTGTTTATTACGATTACCCAAATATCTAAAAATGTGCAATTTTATAAAGTTTTTTGCTAAATAAACTTTAACAGTAAACATTTAATCAAAATATAAAACAATGTTAAAATTTTATTATTAGTACCGTGAATTAAAAACACAAAAAAATCAACTGTAAGTCATTTCAAGTGTCTAAAATGTATATACAATATAACCTATATTATACTATTTTGTTAACTGTATATAATCCTTATAGAGATTACAGTTGCAAAAACTCTTTTTGTAATTGGTTCTTTTGGATTTTTTTAGACATTATATTTGTTAGTACAATTTTATAATTAGAAGTAATAAATCCTAACTTATTTTAAGACTTGTTTATAAAAACCTATTTTTATTATAAATGAATAACTTGAAGTTTCTTTCTAGTACCTCATATTTTTTTTCTATATTATTTATTTAACTTATATTTTTGTGTGAATTGTTTTAATTTATTAATAAAATTTATACAAACAGATTAAGTTGTTTAGTTTGATACGCAAGTGTTTGCCTAGGTGTTTATTTTTCCAACAAAAGATTGTATCTGCATGGTGTTTGTAGTTCTTTAATAGAATACATTTGGATTCTGCAAACGTTGCAATTATGTTCTGATTAAGAATAAGTGTTAAATTACAGTACAAAATTTCACGGTGTCATTTTGAACACCAAGATATGGTGCAAATATAGCGTAACTTTAACTCCAATTGATGTTACTCTTAACAGCAGTTATAGGTGTAAAAACTAAAAAAAAACATTTTATTTAATTTTGTTTATGCAATAACACTATTTGTACAGAAAATAAATAAATGCACATCGCGTTAGCAATGTTTGTTTTATAGTGGTGCACGGTATCCCAACACGCATGAAAATCAAAACCATTCTTCATTGCATAATTAAACTTTGTCATTTTTTTTTGTGAACATGACGTCACTATTTCGTGCATATAACGTCATAATATAAGTGGATTCTAAAAACATTTGTGCAATTTGTTAAAGTAACTATTAATTGTACGTACTTACTTGAAAAAAAACTTGAAAATAATATTTACAAATTCAATTACAGAAACAAGCACAGAGAAAATACAATAACAACAATAACGAATTGGCGACGGACGTTTTTAGACTGAGCAAACTTCACAGACATTTATTAAAGCAAAAAACACTGTATAAATTATTATGAATTAAAATATTTCAACATATTTATAGAAAATAAATATCATATACTTTTTATTAATCTAAAACAATTATTTGATATGGTCGTCATTCAAAGCAATGTATATTAAATAGGTAATTTTTTTATTTTCGAGCTACAATTATTTGAGCCCATGAATCTATATGTAGCAGATTATTCTAACGTGACGTCGCGACCTCCACTACGAGATTGCAATTGCAGTTTTAACATACGAAAGTGCTTCTGCGTTTGTAGCTCGCGATGGTTTCAGTAATTATGAAACGGTCGGAGTTACACCATATTGTTGTAAGTAAAACGGTATGGTAATACGTAGTTATCGAAAAATTCAGAAAAGTACTGTACAATTTTTTTAAATTAATTTATAAGGCTGTCGTTAAAGGTTGAAATAATATCACTCAGAAAACTATAAAAATACCGCATAACAGTTTTATCGAAAAGAAAACAATAAAATGAAGTTGATCATAACCATCACATATCCGTTGGATCATACTATTTTTAAACGTCTACACATATTCAAATAATATTATTTTACGTTTATTGTTAATCAGCAATAAGTGTCAAAAAAAAATTGTTTCTTTATTAACTTTAATAATATCAAATCTCAGTTCACACAAAACAAATATCAGTGGTTTTCGATTGAAACTAGTGAATTAAAGAAATACACAATTATTAATGCTTTATTGACAAAATGCAAAATTTTTAAACGATTCAGAAAAACATTAAAACAAATAGGTTTAAAACCCCAAATTTTTAAACTGCAAACCCGGATAATTTTTTAAATTATTATAATGTAAATTTAATTATGGCAAATTCTTTAGTACTATGTATTTTTATACGTCAAAAAATTTTCTTAAACAAACAGTTAAAAAGTGTATGTGTTTATTATTTTTATGTTCATTATTAACAAAACACAAATGTATCGTGTATCATGTACATCCATAAAAAACAAATATTAAATTCTAAACCGAAGCTCTTCTAGAAACGATTATTTATATTAAATGTAAAAGTAAACATACATAAGTATTATGATCTTTGATTACAACAAAACGATTTTAAAATATGTAAAAACTGACACGTTTAAAGTCCTTGTATGAAACACAATAGTAGTAGCATTAGTATTCTCTCGATAAAATACAGAGCCAAGAAAAGGTTAAAATAAAATCTCTCAGAAGGCTAAGTCTACATTTGGAATTAAACCAATTAGATAAAACTGCAAAACGGAATTTTTTGCACGGCATTTTTCTAATGCAGTTTATAATAAAAATAAGTAAACATGTCAATGTGATTCAATAAATTCCTTGTTTTGTTTTTCATGTTTATTATTTTATTCTGACTGAACCAATAAAACTAACGAGGTTAGGATGTAGCTACAAATTTGAAGCATTTAAATGAAAAAATTAAAAAATCAAAGGATCTGCTCAACGGAATTTATTTGTTAATCCTAAAATATTTTGATAGTTACCTACATAATGCTAAAATAATATTTGAAAACGTTTACGTTATCTACAAGATTTTTGAAAAATGTAACCCATCCTAAGCCCGACCTCACGAGCCGCCACTGGTAAATTATGTTACAGCAACTACTTTACAGTTTTTTTCAATCGATTTATTTAAAAACTATAATAATATGTTCGTAAAGCATTTTAGAAACTATGCACTACAAGAAACATTATTATAAATAAGTAAGTAAATACATAGATATTTAATGTTTGTAGATTAATCTCTACTAGTGTAAAATTGAAAAACAAAACTTGTTAGCTTTGAAACTACTTGTCAGATTCCTAATTCATTTACAGTTGAGTAATACAAATAATGAATATTACAAAAATGTAGTGTCCAGTTACATGGTTTTAGAATTAAAATTAGTTATAGTTGTTGGTAAATAGTTACCAAAACAAATTGCATAGCTGAATAAATATAATTTTTTGATTTAAGAATCATTATCATTTACGCTATTTTTTTTATATTGTAACGTAATTTAGTATTCTATATTATTACTAATATATTACTTTTTTTATGAAACAATTTTTGTGTTTTTTGTTTAAGTTAATGTTATTTTTTGATTGTTTTGTAGCATAATTTAAGTTGGTCTCTTTGTTTGTTGCGTAGCGTACCAAATAGATACATATTGGCTTATTTTTGATGCTTTGTATTTTTTTTTAAATATTTGGTAACATTGTTTAGAACAGTTTTATTCATTGTTGTCTTTGTTTAATATTAGTTTTCCTAATAATGTTTTTAGTGCCTACATTATCATCAAACATTTCTATGGTATACATTTTTTTAAGAAAATTATATCTCGTGGTTTTACAACTTACAATTATTTTCAAAAATTGTGTACTGAACAAATGTTTAGAGAATTAATTAAGAACAAAAAAATAACACTTTAATAAAGTTCGACATTCGACAATAACAAATTAAACTACTAGAATTTGTTATAAGCTGTTACTGTAATTCAAAATTATTAATTAGTTTGGTGTAGTTATTTTATTAGTAGGTAACTTTTCTTTTAACATTTTTTTAAATTAGTTATACTCCGTAAGAAAGCTATAGCAAAGTTGACTGCCAATGTTTATTCATCTACTTACATATTTAAACGCAAACTACTAACAAATTGAAATTTCGTTTTGTTGCAATTATAAATACTATAAACTGCATATTACTTTTTTTACCATCAATAAAATACAATTAAAACCTACTAAACTCTTTACTTAAAAATACTTTAAACACTGTAGTTTCAAAAATGTTTATCAAAATAAATACTTGTACCACTTACAGCATAACTTTTATTTTTTATAAAAACTTTGATCTACAAAAATTTGTGTTTAAAATTGGCCGTTTGTCTAAATCTCTTAAGTTTGATGTTGAAAGTGACTTGTTAAATTAATTTTTGAAAACTAAATATAATACAGTTGATTGTCTTACATTTACTTTTTTTGCGGTTTCTTAGCTTCAGTGTCTCTAGTAAGAAAATGTATAGGAACACACAGAAACGTGCGTGAGAAACGTAAGACGGTAAGGAAAATAGTGGTGAAAAAACAAGTGCGTCATATGTGCACGTTAAAAAAGTTACATTTATAAATTGATATAGAGGTTAAGGTTTTTTTTGTATGCTTTTAGTTTCCTTCTTTCGAGTAATAAAGATAGCATATACAAATAAATAAAACCAACACTACTTATTACCTACTGTATTTAAAAAAAAACAAATTAAAAGTGTTTGGCTTGAAAAACAACGCGCAATATTTCTTGTGACAACAACCGCTTAATCAATTGTCTCAATGCTTAACGCTAAGATTGCATTTCTGTCATATAACAAATACAACTTGACAAATAACGATAAGTACGTGATTAGTAATTAATAAGTGCAACGTTAATAATTTTAATTCTATATATAGTTAAACGATTTCAAAAAGTTTTATCGACAATGAAAAAATTTTTGATCTTAATGCGCTAATTTTATTTTGTTAATAACAATAATTATTATGTAAATATATAAATTAGTTAATAAACATGTAAGATTATATTTAATACTATAATTAAACTGTATTACACGTGATAAAATATTTAATCAATGTTAAGAGAAGAGAAAAGCGTAGAACGCCGTATTTTGAGAAAATATTAAACTAACATAGAAGCTATATTTAAACAAATATTTACAGAATCCGCAATATGTAAAATAAATTAAAAAAAATAGAAAACACAAAAATATAGGAAAAATAAATATACTGCGGTATTGTTTGAAATGTCAAGTATTAACACTACGTTCACACAAGATCAAAAATAATAAATTATTTATTAATAAAATACGGCAAATACATAATACAGAAGAAAACGTTTGTTTTATGTTTTATCTGAACGTCTGTTACTTTAAAAAATATATTTTGACAATATCTACTATAAGGCATCTTAAATAAGTCTGACTTAAAACGGTTTAAAAGCAATTGTTTTAAAACTCTATTAATACCATTTATAATAAAATTTTAAAACACAATAAAAACATTTATTTTAAGTTGACGTATTTATACATAATTATGTACGTAATATTGTTGATTAAACTTAAATTTTATAATAAATTATTAAATCTCAAATATTCTAAAACACAAAATAAATAAAATTTATATAAAAAATTATATTATCTACTAAAAAATATAAAGAAATGACAGCTTAAAAAATATACAACTTTATTACAAATTGGTGTCAGTAAAAAAGTCTAAAACCTTATAATATGTGCTATAAAAAAGTTATACGTTTACAACGTAGTAATGCATAATGTATAACTTAAGCTAATTATTGTGTTTAACAACTACGATGTTTGTAAAAATGCCTTTATTAAATTTCGTTTTCAATCTATTGTTGCAAACTTGTCGTTTTAAATTATTTTAACTATTTACAAGATTATTGATTATTATAAATAACTAATATTAGTAAAATTAAACACTACCACAAACACTAATAAAATTTATAGCTAACTAAATTTAATAAAATCAACTGAATCAATTAATGGTTTTATTTATCTACACTGACACATGCGTAGAAATATCAAATAAAAACTTATTTATAAAATTTTGAATGTAATTAGTAGAATTAAAATAGTAGTTTGATAATTACAGACATTCTTAAATACATTCAAAAATTTTTATTTGCTTAAATAATTTTTTTTTCTTTATATTGTAATGAGAATTTACTATATGGTCTTTGTTTTAACTATGATAGAAAGTACAACGGTTATAAATAGTCTACTGTTCTCTTAAATTGTATAGAAATATTCAAATACACTAGTATGTATTCTATAGTAATAATTACTTGTTTGTAATTTTTTGGATTTGTTGAATATATTTGCATGTTATTGTGTACATCTTTTCAAATGTATATTGTGCTATTTAATAGAATAAAATTTGTATAGGTATTTTACTAGAACTCGTCTTAAATAAAATTGGGAACGTCAATTATTTTTTGCGTAGCTAATGTAGTAGTAACATTTTTGTTAGCAATGTAACATATTTATCGAAATAACAGTATTGAAAATCATACGTTTGATAATCATAATGAACAGCATTGTAAAAAGAATGTTAAATAATATAAAACTAAAATTGCTTTGGTTAACTTTTAACTTTAAAATAGATTGCTTATGAATAATTTGCAACTTAGAATCCAACGGAGACCATTCTAAAAACTAAATACGTACATACCTAGGCATAATCTGGTTTTTATTATTTTTAATAAACAAAATTTTGTAACGTGAATTATGTTGGTTATCGGGACAAATATGATGCACGTTTTTATCCTTATCTATTTAAATTACACAATTAAAAATGGCCTTAAGAAACTAAAAGATATAACTAATTGTAGAGTTCATTTCAAGACTAAAGAACCGCTGCGCAGAAGCCAGTTTTGTTCCGAATGTCAGTACACTAGCTAACCAAAAAACTTTTGCACTTTTCATACGGCGTTTGAGGTGCCCACATTTATTCCACAAGTTGTTACAAACTCTTTTTCATCTTTGTGTTTTATATTTTTTTATGTTTTATTCATCGTCTTGTATGCATTTTTTAGTTAAAAGCAAAGATAAACCATTACAGTTAATGTACATTGTTTACAGATGATGTTTTTAGTTAGAATTTATTTCGCATGCTCGTCAAATTCCGGATTTACCCGACGCGTACCTCACGGTTCTTTAGTCGTGAAATGATCTCTACGTAACTGCAATCTCATCACGGCGCGAAAGGCGGGATTTCACATAAATGCATTCTTGGGTTGATCTTTTTATGTGGTTATACTTATTATAATAAAAGTAACTATGACAGGACTTGTAATATAATGTTGATTTATACAAAATTGTAGTTTTTCGTAAACAGAACATGTATGCTTCTGAATTATGTTTATTTTTTGGTTTAACTTTTTTAACCGGTGGTGTGTTGCTGAATGAATGATTAGATATCTTGAAAACAAAACTGTAAAAAAAACAAATTCTTCCAATAATTGAAATTTTCTTATTTATTTATTCTAAGTAGTAAATTTTGTTAATCCCGTGATAGTTTATTTATGGATTTGTGTATAAATGATTTTATAAATATAATTAAAGTAAACTAAATTTCTATCTTTTGATTAATAAACATAAAGCATCACAAATAATAAAAATTTACATTTTAAATTACTCATAAAGTAATTATCTTGAAAACAAATGAATAACTCTTATATTAAACAAATAAAACGATAGTTTGTTAATAATATAACATAGTAGTTTTTTGAGTTATATTAAATTGTATATAAATTATTAACATTTTTTATTATATATTTTGTACCAAGAAAAATTTAAGTAACTTATTTTAACATTTTGCAAGTAATTTAAAGCATGCCCATAGATGTTAATATTACATTCTGGTAATTTATTTTTTTACAAAAATTGCGTATGAATAATAGTTTAACCATAAATAAATTGAAATGTTTGCAATAAATCCAAACCATATTTTTTTAAGTATTTATAGATCATCTACTTGAATGAAAAAGAACTGTTGAAAAGTACCTTAAATAAGTCAAATAATCAAGATTACATTTTTTAACTGATTACTACTTAAGTATTGTTATGTTACAAAAAATAATAATATTAATGAATAACAAACATTTTTATTTAAGAAAACATTGTTATTTTAGATAAATTTGATACTATAAAATTGTGAAATGGTTATAAAAAACTCAAATGTTCATTATTGGTTTTAACGTTACAACAAAACATGTTATGTTTATTTATAATCATAGAAAATGCGATTTAACAGAAACAGTTATTAAAATTAATATCAACAATTAGTTAATGTAAATGTAACATATTAGTTTAACAAAACGACACAAAATTTAATTAATAAACGTTAAATTAAATTAAAATAATAGTAATAACAACAAAATTTAAGTTAAACATTTGAACAAATATTTATTTTTAGCTACAAAACATTCCAGTCTATTATTTGAACTCTAATTAATTTCTGCAGGTAATAGTATTTATTTGTTTATAGTAAAGTTTTTGAGTTAATTATAAAATTTGTTATGATCTTTACAAAATATTTAAAAAAAACAGTAAAATTGTTAATTTTAAATCAGTTTATAATTTAAATTAATAAATTTTGTAAAAAAAATTATAATTAACAATTCATTATACTCTCTTTATCCAAATTTTGTATTATTATTTTATAAATAAACTACAGTTATATCTTAAATTTAAAATAACACAATTTTAATAAACATAATTAAATTTAATAAATTTTATACAAAACACTTAAAAAAAGACAAGTACAATCAAAAATAAAGTAATTAATAGATCTATGAATAATTACAGTAATAAACTTATTTTAAAGAAAAGTAAATAAATATTTGATAAAATTTACATCTTTGTTATAATTATATTGTCTTTTTTAATCAGTTAACTATTTTTTTGTATTCTATTTTAATGAGTAATCATTAATCTTACAATATAATTTTTGTAACACATTTACATTTTTCTATGTTTTAAACTGTAACTGTAAAAAACACTATTCAACCGAACTGGCTATAACAGTTGACAATATGATATCTAGTTAGTAAAAAATGTTCGCTTACGCAGTATATCCTTTCTAAATCAAACCAATATAAAAAGAGTGCGTTTCTTTATTATTTGACGTACGCATCTATCATTAGTAAAACGCAAAAATAACTAACTTTTATACATTCATTTAAATGTATAACGTTTATTTGTTTTACAAATTTTGAACTATATTTTTTTTTATTTTTTTTTGTTTTGTGTTATTTAATATTAGGTATGTTTGGTATTGTTGGCTATGTATTAATATAGTACATATTTGAAATAATTTTAAAAATAAGAATTTCATCAAAAATAATTTTTAATATTAAATGTAATAATAAATAAAAACAGCATTTATTTGCCGTAGCTAATTTAAAATAAAAATTTACATGTCGTGTATAACTTAATTAAGGTGAATTTAATTATTCAAACAAATTTAATAGTTACCTACTTGTATATTTTCTTGCCAAAAACATTAATTGCTTGGCTATTAATCTTTTTTTAAATTTTAATTTAGATAGTTACTATGGAAAATAATTTTATAAACTTAAAAATAAATCGGTTTAACACAAACTGATTAAAAAATGTTAGATTGCATTCAGAAACGGTTAATTTCAATAAATGCATTTTAAAAATAGAGTTTTCTAGCTGTATAATAATTTTGTTTATTTAAATAAAATAAGATATAACAACATTAATCTAATTTGACAGTACTCAATTATTGTAAAACAACAATATAAAATATAATTGTGAATATAACATCAAATTGATTTTATTATTTGCACAACAATAAAGTTATGTAAATGCAATTTCATTATAATAATTGGAATAGTTTTGTTTTTTTTGTGTTTAGAAAACAAATAAATAAAAGCCAATTTACTACGTAGTTAAAAATTTTAAATATTTATTTATTTATTAGTTTTATTTAGAAAAAAATTGATGTACAATTTTAGATTTAGATGTCACATATTTCTATAAAGTTTCTTCTAATTATTGTACAATGTTAATTTCTTGTTCTTTTTACTAATGCTCTGTTTTGTTTTCTATACTTTAATTTGTACAACTTGCAATACTTACTAGAAAGTATGGCAAGACATTTTTGCCGTGATAACATTTTAAAAACATGTTTTAACTTACAACTATTCTAGTGACAACAAATTGCTGATTGTGATAATCGCGCTGTTACTTCTACCCGGCAACTGTACATTGATTAATCCAGAATTTGATCAAACTGCTATCACAGATTTCATATTTTTTCTTAATTAAATGTGTTTTTTTGAAATACAAATTATATTTATTATCAATCGGCAAAAAAACTAACGCATCAGATTACCTTATTTATAAATTTAAGTTTACGTGTATTATAGTATTTCTTATACGAAAATTCAAGCTTTAGACAACTCCATGAATGCTCTGTTGCAGCAGAAAGTTCAGAATTGCTTTCAATTGAATGTATCCATTAACAAGCTACTTGTTATTTATTAAAGAAATCAATGACATCACGAATAAAATTTCCTGCTTCAGAATATACAATTTTTCGTGTTCTGTTTTTTATGAGTTAAAAATACTAAAAGTTACTTTAATTAATAATTATTACTAATTTTTACTATAAATACAATAAATAAATTATTTTGCTTGTAAATTAAATGGCAACAAGTTTAACATAAAAATATTTAGCAAATGTTGGAAAGAAACAGATTAATACACAAACAAAACAAACATTTAAATATAAAAGCAGAAAGAGATATGAAAAGCCCAAATAACAACGTAAATAAAAACCAAAATGTCAACAAAATAAATGTAGCGAATTGCGATGCATGATTGGTTGACACAATCTTTCCTTTACATTAATTTGCATATTTTCCGGGATTTTTGTAACTTTAGTAGTACATTAGTTACTGTTTTAAATAGCAGAAACCACGTAAACTGTGCCTCGAGCATTATCTTTATGAGAACAAAAAGTTTTACTTAAAAAAAATTCAATATTTTTGAAAAAAAATTGAACGTACTAACAAATTCTAACTCAAATGAAAATATATTTCAACTTAGTTTTATTATTTTTTATTTGCTATAATAAATTGTTTATTTACATTTGAATTAATATTCTGTTGTTTGGTTTTGATATTTAATTGTTTATTTACAATTGAACGTAATCGATTATCACAAACACATTCAGCACGTACACAAAAAAAAAGACATAATGCAAATAAAATTGATATGCATCGAATGAAACATTATCGGTTAATAGAAACTAATCGCATAACAATTATTTTGAATAATTGTGTAAGAATACGAGCAAATGTAGTGTTGGATACTCATCGAGCTGCATTTTGTTACAACGCGACAATTTATTACAGTGCAGACCAATTCATTACTATTGAAACAACGAATGTTGTGTGCCCACTTTGCAAAGCATTGAAATAGTGAATAGTCTTAAAGATTGTATTGGGCAAGTGCAAAATTAAATGACTGCCATTGATTCCACCACCAAAGCCATTGTCCTTGTTGGTTTCTAGAGCAAGAACAGATTTCGAATATTTTCTGACACAAATACAGAAATACAGTTATTTTCAAATAAGTTCATCTCACAACAATTGTCCTTCAGGAGAATTTCATACCAATTTTTAAAGTTATTACAACAAAATAATATTTTAGACCATTCGAAACTTTAGCATCACGGTTCAAGATCAAATTAGTCATTAAGCAGGTTTACTATTGCCACCGCCAGATGCAAATTAACAGTTTCTTTAAATTCATTTAATGGGCAAATTACAACAAGAAGTGAATAAGCGTTGTGCACAAAGTAATTTGATAAAAAAAAACGAATTTTGGAACAATTGCAAACTGTTTTCTATTAAACATAATAAGTCAATTGCATCGGTCAAAACCGCACTAGATTGCATGCCATCTGATAATCACAAATTTGTCTTCAAAGCTGACAAAACAACTGCAGAAGAAGAGAAGTTTTACATAGGCGGAATAATCAGCTGCAGCGTGTATATGAGATGCACGATGATACAATGTGTAATATTCTATTATCTTTTGTCAAGGTAAAAACGGTTAAAATTTTTTGATTAAGATGATAAAATTGCTTACTGGTAAATATCATAAATCGTTAATTAATTTATTTCAAAAACAAAATAAATTTATAACTGCTGACAAACAAAAAGGCCAGTTCAATAAATTACTATTTATATAGACTGAGGGTTTGTAAAAATAAGTATAACCTCACTTTAAAATGTCGGTGTTTATTTTACTATTATGCTGTTGATATGTACGTCAAAAATGAAACTGAGCGATTAACATTTATCAAAGTAAAGCAGACAAAACTACGTTTCGAAGAATATATCCACTTTTGAGATGCCATAAATGTTGATGGAAACGCAAATAATGTTGGCAGAATGATTATTTACCTAGCAACGAACGTTGGAAATCCACAACGTATGCATGAATATGCTCAAGATGCCATGCCGTATGTTTGCTATTACGGAACATCAGATTTTTTTATCACGTTTACATGTAATCCGTAGTGCATAAAAGCTTGACAAGAATTATTTTAAGGTTAATTACCTATCGATTGCCATTGCCTTTAAACCTAAACTAAAATCAGTGATGAATTTTAATATAGTGCATTACGTGCATGGTGAAACGCGCTGCTAGATGTATTTGGCGGAGTGGCAGAAAAGCAGATTGCACACGCACACATTTATATTTGGTTGATTGAGAAAATAAGATCGAATAAAATCGATAATGTGATATCATCAGATTTTCTGATAAAGAAGAAAATCTAAGCTTGCATGACATTGCTACTAAAAACATGATTCATGGCTCATGTTTAATATTAAATAACAGTACACTGTGTATCGTAGACGAAAAATGTTTGCAACGCTATTCACAAGTGTTAGTATTAGAAGAATTATTAAAAATGACGGTTATCTACTGTTATTGCCGATTCACTACAAGCAAGAGAATATCAATAGTTTTCATAATAAATCAACAAAACATTAAAGTAAATCAAATGTGCCATTTTGTGAAATTGATCAAGTATCTGCTAGTATGTGACCAAAGGAAGCGACATGACTGTGATTGAAGTTGGTGCGGAGAATTTCATCCATGAAATTACTCGATATCAAATAAGACGTTGTATATTCACAAAGATATTTGTTGTATTTTTTATTCGCTATTCATGAAAAACATCTCAATGCTGTTCACTTGGCTATACATCTAGTAAATTGTTAACGAGTATATTTGACTACAAAAAAACGCATTACAACGAACTAATCAATCGCTATCTACAACATCGACCATTTTTTTAATGTGTCGTATTTACACAGTCCATTTAAGCAATGACGAGTGTTTTTATTTGCGTTTGGTATTAGTTAACGTTTATTCCAACATCTATGAACTGTTAATTGTAATTTGTGTGTCGCATATAGAAAATTTTGTCAACGTTTGGATTTGCTAGAAAATGATAATCACTGGAATTACACCCTCAGAGATGTTGTTATTTCGTCAAATGCTCATCAAATGCAAACATTGTTTTTGATAATTATTTTAACATGCTTTCCATCAAGACCGATTAATTTGTAAATCAAATATAAATATATAATGTTGCGTCAGATACGGACTAGAACACCAAGATTTCCAACTAAGTGATAAAATTTAGGAGACATGAATATTAATTAAGGACTATGCTTAATAATGTCGAACAAAGTATTACTTCAATTACG
The DNA here is from genome assembly GCA_035610365.1 of Aquatica leii. Classification (NCBI taxonomy): domain Eukaryota; kingdom Metazoa; phylum Arthropoda; class Insecta; order Coleoptera; family Lampyridae; genus Aquatica; species Aquatica leii. The sequence goes on from CM069432.1 coordinate 111,087,237, forward strand.
CGACAACATTTTTATGAAAGTTGTGAATAATAGAACTGGAAAATTTTTTTACGCTAATAGTGAAATTAAATTTTTTTCTTGATTTCATTAATTTTGGTAACGGTTCGTTCTTGCACTTGCTTTATTAAGAACTGCAACTATGTTTCTAGAAAGTGGCCAAATTGCCTCCGCACAGTCAAACTTATATTTTTCAATTGTTGTATACAACGTATAAATTCAAGTAAAATTCCATTCGTTTTTTATTAACAAACTTTAAATAGAACAAACAGCTTTTTTAACAAAATTGTGATTTTAGCACAAATAAATTAATTTTAATATTCATTGAAAATGAAACGTGTTTAAAAATTAATTAATGTCTTTATATTTAAAAAAACAATATACAAGCTTATAAAAAATTATTGTTTTTAAAAAGAAAATACTTTCAAGCTTTTAACGAATAGAAAGCTAATAAACCATAACGTTCAAGATTTTACTGCTCGATTTACCGTAACATCTTACTGAAATTTAAATATAGGTAAAGTAAATTATTAAAAATGAAATGTAGGTCAATCCGGTAACGATTTTTTTAAATGTCTTTGAAATAAGCTTATAAGAAACACGTCTTAGAAGCGCTATAAGTAGTTTTAATCTTTCGTTCAAATCTAACTTTGGTTTTAATAGAAAACTTTGTGTTATTAGAAACAGGTAACCGTGAAAAGCAAACTTATAACATTATTTAAACAAATTAATTTTTATTTTAAATGCGTCACAAAATTATGATTATAAGTAGATTTATAAGTTATGCAGTTGTTTAAGTGTTTATACATGTTTATTACGTTTTAATTTTGTTAGATAGTGTTTTTCTTTAATAATTGTAGTTTACAATTAAATAATATGTCACTTGGTTATGTATTGTTCTATAAAACTCGTTAACAATTGTGTCCTTGCTTTAATGTTTTTACAGTTTTATATACAGAAAACGAGTTTCGCAATTTTTATCTACAAAACTTAATGCCGTCCCACAGTCATAGTGCTGATGCACCAATAACTCAAATAGTCTTTGCTATCAAGAATTTTTAAAGTTTTTTATATTTATTATTAATTTTAATGGATTTTAACAATTCGAACAATTTTTGTAATTTTTCTCTACTTCTTGTTCTTGTTCTTGTATAATTATTTTCTACTTGACACATTTGTTTTGGTAAACGATAACGTGGCAAACGTAACATTGTATGTTCGTGTTTTTAAGAAATTCTTTATATAATAAGCTTTTGTATGATTAAATTGTTTTTCCGTCGATCGTTCATTAATACTTGTATTAACGTATAATAATGTATCAAAAGTAGTGCGGTAATAGCCCCTATTACCGCACTACTTTTAAACCAATGAAATCAACGAATTTCTATTAACGCTCGCTTTTTTTTAACCAATAAAATCGTAGAAGAGAATTAAGATTTTTATGAGGTTACGTATATTGTATTAGTTAGCGTTTTTAAACAAAAAATAAATTAAAAAATTCACCTGTGCATTGTTATAATTAAACATTTCCAATAATTGTAGGTTAAGTAACCTGATCACTATAACGAAAACAAAATGATATACTTTGGAGTTACCAAGATGCTAAAAGAAGCTGATAAATAAAGTTTTTATTAACAATAACTGTGGTCTACATCATCTGACTATTTTATGAGCACACAAATTGTCAGTTGGTTTTTATCGATGATTTTCAGTTGCTTTTACGGAGCCTTCCTGATAACAAAGTTGTGATGTTTGTATGTTATATAAAATGGTATATAAACATAATTATAAACAGATTTTAGTTTATTACATAAATAACAACGTATATTTTGTATAAACCAATACTTATCATATAACTGTGTTGTAGTGATACACTCGTGTACTTCTTTTGCATACATACCGAAAACATTACGTATTTATAAGAATAAAAGAGCATTTAGTTATCGTTACTTTCTTCGACATTACCTTCTTCATCTAAGCAACTACTTCTCTGACATTTGCACTAATTTGTAAAACATTGCTCATTATGCTTTGCTAAACTACACATGAACTTTTATCAGATTCAAATTGTATCGATAAGTTAGTAAACAGCATTTTTTTTAGTAAATCATAAACTAAAAAGTTTTACTAAAGAATTGTGTTACTAAAAATCAGCTTTTTGCATGCTGTTCATTTAAAAACTACAATGTAGCACATTATGTTATGGTTAATAACACAAATCTATAATACCAATAAACGATTATGAATTTCTCGTATGTACATACCAGATTCTTTTCTTTAAATTGCCATTACGTAAATATTCTTATAAACAAAAGTAACACAACAATATGATAGAAAATATATATTTAATCTATAAGTAGGTGAACTAGTTTCTTCTCTCTAAAGCCATCATTCATTAGGGACAACACTAAACTATAATTCGTGGCATTCTTGTACTCAAACCCAATCTGTCGTAAGAATTTGTTTATAACATCTGGTTCACCGTGGTAGTTTAACATTCACTTACATTTTCCAAACTAAAATGTTTATTGTTAAAACTTTCTTATCTACAGAAGTAAATATGTATTAAAATTACCATTGTTTTTATCGTAGATTTTTAATGTTTCCTGGTTAGCCTATGGTTTTATTCCTAATAACAATATTCGTCATTTATGAACCATTTTTAAATGTATAAACACTTTATTTGCTTTATAAATAATTTTGATTTGCTTTTTACATCTAGTTCAGCTTCTGTGTACAAAGAAAACAATCCCACGATTACCTTTCGGTTGATAAAGAGAACTTTTTAATGTTTCGAGATGTAATTTTCTTTGATTACCTAGCATACTTTTAATCGCATAAAACTAAAAAATTTTTGCAAACATTGATATTTTCAAAACTAATTATAATCAATCCGATTAAAATTTAATTGACGCGTTGAGGTTATATAGCATTCCCATTACTTAAAAATCCCACTACCGTTGATACAAAAATAAAACAATTGTTTAGTATATAAAATTATAAGTAAATGCAAAAAATTAATAAGATACGATCGACGGAAAAACTTAAAAACCAACTTGTTTGATATATGCAATTAATAATCTCGACAACATTAACGCCCTCGCTCGCTACGCTCGCTCGCGCGTGAAAATGTCTCGATTATTAATTGCCTTCATTACCAACCTTGTTGGTTAAATAACTATTACTACCGTTATTAGTTTTGTTTTACGCATTTCATTCGTGGTTACTTTATTATTTTTGAGCCACAGTCGAGTGTTTTCCTTAGGTTCTGTTTGAGTTAAAAGTTTATTAATTTGTACACTGTAGTAAAGTGCATTGTGAATGATAACTACTATTAGGAGGCAAATTTGGAATCAATTATTTTTCGTCCACTGCATAAAGTTGGTATGTTTCATATCGCCATGATAGCCATCAAACATCGTTTTAGATTAAAAGATTAAACAACTATTGTTCACAAATCCGTATGATCCACTTGCATGCACAATAATGTCTCTGACTTGCTCTGTCCGTATGATAAACACTTTTTCTTTGAATTACCAACACTAACACATATGGTGACGCATAAACGTATGTTTCTAAATATTGGTTTTTTTGCGCAAATAACGAGAACGTCAAGCAACAATATCCTAACGTTTTATTCATAATTTTCTTACATACTTCAGTCACAACTATCCAACGTAATTTTAGTTACACCTCCACTTTTTTTTCTTGAAACAAGATATTAGAATTAAAAATCGTTTTAATACGAAACGGAATGTGGTTGATTTGCTCGTTGCAGCAGCAGATAGGTTGGTTGCATTTTCTAAAGGTAAAGTTCATACAACCGCAATTTTCTGTTTTATCAAAGAAACTTAGATTCCGTCTTGGTAAATAACAGCTAAAACAATACAGTAAGTAAGTAATGTAGAAATCTCTATCAAAAATTGATTATTATATTGACAATTAACACTGAATTAAATACAGATTTTAAAGTCATAAATACAAAGCAGTAATTGATGTTGAAGTTATGGTACAAAAGTTGTACTTGTATTCTTGTGTACATTGTTTATAAATAAATAATAATTTAACAACGAAATTTTTTTTGGTAAAACATCATGTACAGATGTAAACAAACAGAAGACAATCGATAAATTTTGATTATAATTTAAATTTTTAAGCGGATGGTATTTGCTACTTGTGATTAATTAAATTATTTAGCGCTTCAATTTTTAAAAGTTAATTTCATATTTTTTGGGAATCATGTTTACTTTAACACTGTACTTTTATTATATGTATTTATAAAGCTATAGATATAAATCGTGCTATATATTTAAACTACGTGTTTAATAAAAACCGGATGGTCTTCCCTCATATCAAATTCTCCATGTTGAAACGAGAAAATCATTTTTGCCTTTGTACAAATTGAAAAATTAAAAATACAGCAATACTATGGAATTAAAATGACATTAACCTATTATTTAAACAATTCTGTTAAAGTTTTCATTAATAGATAAAACTATACTGCATTCCAAATAAAAAGATTGTAAATAGGGTTACGTTTGCAGGCAGGTTTTTTATTATTTTAAAAAAGACAGAAATTTAAATAAATAAATATTTTTTTTGTAAATAACTAAAATTCTGATTAAAAATGTTTTTTTTTGTTAGATACTAGAAATAAATTAAATGTCTGTAATTCAAACAACAGCTTTATATAAGTTAAACTGTTTTTTTTATTTACAACAATTTTTATAGTTCCGATTTGATTCCCAAAGCGTAGATCGCGTGGATTGCTTGTGAGATATATCGCAAATGAGCGTTGACACGCGGTCAAGTGTACCGATAGAGTGAGTAACAATTTTACAAACATTTTACAATAATTATGTTTTTTAGAAGTAATATAACCAGCTTAAACCTCTTCAACCATGCAAAATACAAGTGACGGATGTTGTCTCAGTAACCAAATTCAATACGCGCAACAGCCTCTAAATTTCTACCCACAACAAATGTTACCATTTCAACAAAACTACCATTAACAAATTACTTCGCAAACACCAATCTTTGCGTTATCTACAACAATCTTTTCTTTTAAGTCGTTCCAAACTTGAAAAAAAAGTTTTTTGGATCTGATTTTGAACTCAACTCTCAACTTTAGTTTTTGCCATAAATTTTCAATAAGTGACAAATCGGAACACTGTGGGGGTGATTCTAACACCTAAACGTTGTTTTATTAAATCATCGCAGTACCTCTCTTGATTGAAAAAATTAAATATTCTAAACCGTCTTTATGAAATTTTAATAAGGATGGCTCTAAAAACTTACTGCAATATCGAAATATAGTGACTACTATTTATGTGACGTTCATATAAATACACTTCCCTGACGCCTGACGTAGACATACAACCCCAGATCATAATGCTATCATTACCATATTTTACAGTAGCTATAAAGCAATCTGAGTTGTAGGCTTCGCCTACCTTTTTTCGCACGTATTGTTTTTTTAATTGCCCAAAAATCTAACGCAAAATTATTTAAATTATGGATTGTAGATTTTTTTTGTAGGAGACAGCCTGTATAGTATTTAAAAAAAAAGTACAAAAGTTAACAATAATAAGCAATATTTTAAACACACCTCTAGTTTGGATTCATCTGACCATATAATTTTGACCCAATTATCTGCTGTTCAATTTTTTTATTGCTTGGTTCACAAAGGTCGTTTTTTCTGTGAACCTCTGTGAGATGAGGTTTACGTATCGCTTTGCATCCTTTTAACTTAACATCTACAAGATGTCTTTTTACATTTTTTGCAGAAACACTTACTTTGTAATCCCGTAAAAGCTCATTAGTAAGGTATTTTAAAGATTTTTTTCGGTTTCGTAAAAGAATCCGTTCCAACAATCTGTTTTTTCTTGCCGAACTGATACGTTTTCATCCACTTTTGGGTTTGTTAACGAACAATCCGGTTTCTTTACGCCGTTTAATAGTGGTACGAACCGCACACCGAAAACATTTTATTTCACTTGCAATTGCGTATGCAATAGCACAATTTGAGCACGTTTTGCTTTTGTTAATTCTTGCGTTTTTGGCATTAATTCCTATGTTTGAGTCATGAAATAAAATTACAGCACAAAAATGTAAATAACAATAATAGTCGCACTTTATTTATATAGCGTTAAACATCAATCGTTGACGTACTAAAATATGTAGTAGTATTGTAATTACTTGTTTTTTTAAAATGTTTTTTTTTTACACAATAGGGTTTTCTTATTGACCTTAAACTTAAATTGACCCAGACCGGTTTTCTTAGAAGTTTAATAAAATCAATGTTGGGCATTTCCAAGAGTGTCTAATACGTTTGATCAAGGCCGTAATACTATTGAAAATATGGTCAATGACGACATGTCAACTACAAGCGATTTATCTCAAATAATAGAACTAAATGAATTTCTATAAATGAAACGGTTACAGTTACAGTTACAGTCACAAACGTAAATCATACAAATCCGTCCATTTTACCGCCTAACATATTTCAACCCTTAAGTAATCAAAAAGCAAACACAGACAATACAAAGGCAGAAACTAAGATACAAATCCCAACATTCATACTCCATTACATAAAAATTATCAATCCACTGATTGAAAATCATATTTCCGAAATGAATTATCGATATTAACTTCTGCAAGGCAACAAATTAAAATTACAAATTAATAACTTAGTCGACCACAACACTATACGAGATGTTTTAGATGCCAACAAAGTTGCTAGACATACCTACAGCCTTGAAGAGAAGAACACTACCCGCGTTGTCTTAAAAAAACTTACATCACACTAGAGATTTAGAATTCATAAAATCGGAACTGGCAGAAAAAAAAACCATGAAGTAGTGAACACTGTGAATGTTATAAATGGAGAAACTAATAAAAAGAAAAATTTAATTTTTATAGATATCAAGCGTAAAGACAATACCAACAAAATTTTTAAAATAACCAGCATCGGAAACCCAATATTCATATTTGAAGAACCAATTAAAAAAACACAGATACCATAATGTAAAAATTGCCAGTGCTACGGACATACACGCTATAGATGCACTAGACTAGTACGCTGTGTAAAGTGTGCATGAGTTGCATGATTACCGCACTTCCAAAAAAAATCGCGATTATTGCTAGAGATAATGACCCAAAATTGTATAAGAAAAGAACCGATTGAAATCTCTAGAAAAAGATCATTCACAATCGCTTGGACCTGAAAATTTGCTACAAACTAATAATGAACTCAAACTAGTCATACAACATTTTATAACAATAGTTCAAAAAACTGCCATTAAAACAACACTAATAATTGATAACAAAAAACAACAAGAAATGCGTCCCATTAAGTAAAAAAAATAGCTGAAAAAAATACGGCTACGACGAGACAAAATACAAGATACCCATCTGACAAGAGACATCAAGCAACAACAGAACTCAAAGCATTAATCAAAGATTTAAAAAATGAACACTATGAAGAATATCTCACAATCTTAAGTGCAGCAACCGACACAAATTACTTCCTCTGGATGGCAACCAGAAGAATAAAAGCCTAAGAACAGCCTATTTGTTCTTTGAAACAGCCAAATAAAACATGTGCCCAATCAGATCAAAAAAAAGCAAACCTCTTTGCGCAGCACTTCAAGAGTGTTTTTCAGCTAATTGCTTTACAAAATTTCTATCAAAAGAGCAGCAGAAATACAAAACTTTTTAGATATGCCATACCAATTAGCATTGTTGTTACACTACTTTATAGTTAAGGAAGTTAAAAGCATGATCAGATAAACTCATTCCTAAAAAAGCTTTTACAGACCTATTAGCTTACTGTCTGTGACAGGCAAAGTATTGGAAAAACTCTTAGCCGGACGACTAACATCCATCCTAGAAAAAAATAACATAATTCCAGACCATCAATTTTAGTTTAGGAAGGACCATGCTACTGTTCAACAAGCCCACCGAATACTCGATAACATACATCAAGCTTTTGAAGAGAAGAATGTCTTCAAACTCAATTCTACAGAAACATTAAATTTATAAATAAAACGTATCCTCCTTAATTATACATTTAATTTTTTTCCGTGCTTAAATAATCATAGCCATGTGCGGAAAAATTTCAATGTTTTTCAAGGTTTTGTCAAGCATAAAAAAGTATTTGCTTATTGAAATTTCAAACATTAAAAAACGAACGAATGTGATGCTTTAACTAAGCAATTTACAAACAATCGACCGTGGTGTAGTGTATCCAATGGTCTTTCCAAGATCTCCTATTACGCTGAATTACACCGACAAATAAAAGGTCCGTAACTCAAACCCAGCGGATGCCACTTCTAAAGATTTGTAACAATCCCCGCCGCTTTAATTAAAAACTAATAAAATAAATACTAATGTTCAACGGTATTCTAAGAAATACAAACAACAAATGTCATTCAAGAACCAAAATGTATTTATTTATTTTTTCTAAAAACAAAATAGTCGCAGGCCGGATTTGAACCTAGATTATATATGGAATTCACTTTAAATAATAAATCAAATATCTAATAAACTGTTAATATTAGAAATTTTTTTTATTTGAATAAATTGTTAGGAAGAATTATCTCTATAGAAGCTATAAGAATGATTCAAATTGTTTACATACGTACAAAATTGTAGGAGGAAAACTGTTAAAAATGACGGATACACCCACTTCCGGTTTCTTTATCACACTCATCTTTTGATAAAACTGAGAAAATATAAAAAGCCAGCTTCGTACAAAATTTCGGGGTACTAGGACTTTTGCTTCAAGAGTCAAGTAGGTATATTGTTGCACACACACACAGCACACACAGATACACACATTTTTTTACAAAAAAATGCGATCGCTATACTCTCCTTATAGGAAAATAATAGTATAACAAACAACAAGTTTTATAAGTCGAATTTTATCCGAAACAACCAAGCGGCTCGTGTTTTAATGGTATCTGCGATAAAATTTGAATTTTTTATGTTTTTTATATTTTTTAATATTTATTTTATATGTAAATAATAATTTCTACCTTTAAACTTTAAAAATTAATTGGCAGTTAGCTACCTTGCAAGTAACATTTGAAATGTAAATTTTAAGTTTAATGCTTTCATTTTTAAAATTAATTTAGTGAACCATTATTTTTTCGTTCACTAGCAATTTAATAACTTAATTTTAGATAAATCTAAATGTTTATATATAAACAATGTAACACATCTTAAAAGTCAAACCGTAAAAAAGATTTATACAAAAAACTTGTTGCTTGTATTGTTGCATAAAAATACATAATGATGGCGGTAAATTGTTTTAATGTAAACTGTAGAAAAAAAACAGATGTTTAATTCAAATTAGATTTAACTATTTTACATCTTCCTAAAACATAATACGATGTGACAAAAAATTTGCAATAATCGCTACAAATATGTTACTAACAAAAATCTAACAAGGTAATTATAAGCAATTCTTGTCAATATGCAGGAATGGTTATTTCATTATTAATCCTATTAGTTTACACACGATAACAAATGCCTAAATCTCAAACTACTTGATCATGAATTATTTACTCGTTATTGTTTTTGAAGACGAAGCATGTCATTATAAATATGAAAATGTTTTGTACTTAAATATTTTCTTTTATTGTAAAAAATCTTGGTTGACAGTAACTGTAAAATAAAATCTCTAAAATGTTTGTAGCTTAGAAAAATGTAATTAACTTATCTAAATGTCGTGGTAATAAAAGTCCCATCATATGCACAAATGTTATCTCAAACAAACATAACTTATTATAAAAACTACTATTTGAACTTTCAAGTATAAAAACAACACCAGTACTCAGTGGTAACGTTATATATAGTAAACAAAAGTATCTATAAGATTTACTAATCTTACTTATTTAATAAAAATAAACTTAAATATTGCAAAAAAATTTAAATGAATAAATTAGGTTTAATATTTGACATGTCATTATAGCACTGAAATAGATGCTATAATAACTTTACTTATATGAATGATCAAACTTAGAGTTATGGCAAATAAAATGCAAATAAAATTTGCAAATATAATGAAATATTACTACTTTCTAAATATAATTTTCTCAATGCAAAATGTGTTCAAAAATAGACCAATGGCAATCGAGATTCAAGCTTCCCTACGTTTTTCTTAACTGCCTTCTTAAACGAAATAGATGTAATCTGTTTTGGATTATGGTTAAGCGTTACCGATTTTATCTTTAAAAAAATTAGGTTATTTGCAAACGTTTGCAAAAGTCTTTAAATATATGTAATTTTGAGTTTTTTAAGTTTTTATTGTACATGGTATATTTCTTGTCGGATGTTTTATTTTATTATATTTAATCATAGTATTTACGAGGTATTTTACAAGCATAATAGTAAATATAAAAATTAAAAAAAAAATGTGTATTATTTACGTATAATGTGTTGTGTGTCAGAAATTATAAAACAAACGGGAGTTTTAAACGTTTTAAGCAATAATTGTGTTTTTTAACAAAACTAAATGCAATTTTATAGAGATAACTTGTAGCTAAAATACTGTTTTGAAATAATTTTAACTAAAGGTATTTTAATATGTATATATCTATATTTAATCATTGTCGCTTATATTGCATCTTATGTTTTACTTTGTTATTATTAGTATCTTATGATTAGATTGTTGCGTTTTTAAAGTATTAAAAAAGTTAATAAAAACAAAAATACTTGCTCGTAATTTCTTGATTAGCGTTTTGATAAATTATTTTTATAAATAAGAGTGTATCACTTTAAATATAATTGTTTGTGCAACTTTATGTCATTTTAATCAAATTAAGAAAGCAGAATCATAAAAACACTGATGCTAGTAAAAGTATAAAATTACACTTCTTGATACGTTTTTAATTTTGACATTGTAGTTGTTATTTTTGCTAAAGTGTTTGATAGTTTCAAAATTTTTATTACATGCAACTTTATAATTTAATAATATATATATATATATAATATATATTGTATATATATATATTAGCATTAGCATTTTCAAAAATAATAAACCCTATGTTATATAAACATAATTACTAACAACTAAATTAAAATAAAATGTTTATTTTTACATCTTTTCCGTTTTACTTTTATTACAAATACATTTCAATCTATTAACTGAAAAGGTTATATACATGTATAACACAGTATAGGTAAATAAATCAACTAAAGCAAATTAAATATTTTTTCATAGTAATAATAGGCTACATACTATCTTACATTACACGATGCACAAAGCACAGAACAGAACCTACAAAATTGGTGAAGTATTTTATTTCAGCTCTATTAACAGTTGAAAGGAAGTAAATTGTGAGTCGTTATATTGTGCGAGGGCTGATTGAGTCCTGTTGTTACAGTGTGATGCAGGGGCGGTAGCGGGTGCCGAGGAGCTATGTCTTCCTCAATCGAGGGTGAGTTTTTTGCAATGAGAAAAATAGTAGTGGCTGCTAGCGTTTGTTGCTTACTATGTATGTTGGTAATAACGTTGTTTAGATTTCTTTTAATTAAGTTTTTTTATAGATTGGCTTTTTAATAAAATTTAAAGCTTTCTTCTAGAAATAACATTGCTCGAATGTCATTAATTATTAAACAATATAAGCTTGGTATGTTGGATACTATAATTGTTTGTGTCTGCTTACTTAAATAAAAATAATTTGCATATACAGTAAAAGCAGTATTAAAAACCGAACATTTGCTTTTATTTTTAGTTCAATTTTATCAATTAATTTATTAACCATAAATTTTATAATTAATAATATAAAACATATTATAATTTACTTAAATTGTATTAATCTTAACATATTTTAATTATTTTCAAAATTATTGATTACTTAGCAATGCTATTTTTTACGTAAATATAAAGTTATTAAACAAAACTGTGTTATATACATAATTAAATAAAACTATAAAGTTAAAATTTATTAATTTGATTTAAAATTCATCATACCTAGTAAAAAAACAATTTTCCAAGTTTTCTGGTTATTTGTATAGCAAACATTTAAAAGCAAAAAAATTACATTAATATTACTATTTTTAAAAATTATAAAGACAATTTCAAAATAATACCCTATAAATATCACTTAATTTTTAGATAAAACAAAAAAATACCTAAATTTTATTGTAAAAGTTGTATAATCCGACGGGTTTATAAAACTATTTTTTTTTTAACACTCAATTGTTAAATTGCATCATTTGCGATTATGCCCAAATTAATTCCTACCTAATAAAACCTTTACAAAGTTATTGTCAAATTTGAGACAATGACCGAAGAATGTTGAAGATTCTAGAGACAGATAACAGAAATATATAAAAACGATTCAAAGGTCAGTTTTTCAAAATTAGAAGTATTAAAAATATTGCGGTTTAAAATAAATAAGTAATAACCGCGTGTATTAAGAAATAAATATAACGGCGTTCAAGCGTAATGTAAAGAAGTATCAATTTTAAATTAACAGAAGTTATCCGCGGACATCATTTTTCGAGTGATAGTTATATATAAATTAGTGTGTTTTTCTTAAATATTGTTAGATTTAATTAGTTATGTGTACTTATAACTGTGTAAATATTTGTTTATAATTAAATTAGGTTTAAAATTTGTTATTAACTATTAACAGTGACACATTGATTCACAAAAATAAACATTACAACAAAACTTTTAAACACCGAAGTGCAACATATTTAATTAACTTTTTGGTTTTGACAATTGGTTTTCTATACGTATAAATAAAACAAATTTGTTAAAATTCCTACATAATTTAGAAAATGTAAATACGTGTTTATTACATTTCCAATATAAGTAGATCAAGTTAAAAGACATGCCTTTCTACTAGTTGATGAAAGACGGAACATTAAGTAGTAAGATCAAATCAACAAGTTAAATTATTAATAAACATAAGTCGAAGACAGTATTAATGTAATTTTATCATATCCGAACATTCTCTAAAGCTGATTACCAAAACCTTTGACTTAGTTAATTAACTCAATCTACATATAATAGGTACATGTTTACATAATTTTAAAAACATAGAACACATAGAAGGTGTGAAACCTTCTATGTTTAGATGCAAAATCATTTTTGTCTACGATTGATACTTTTTTAAATGCAGTTATTTCTTAAACATTTTTATATTTACATTATACACAATTTTATGTACTGATATCTTAAATAAGCATATTTTACAAAAGATCAAAATTAAACAAAACAAAGAAAAACTAATTTATAATATACTTACTTATTATACAACAAATAAAGTATAATGGTTTATAAATGTTATAAAAACAATTAAAATAACAAATTTTAGTACATTCAAAAATTAAATTTGTTTAAATTTTTAATTATGTTTAAAAATTGCATTAAATGTAATTAAATAGCACATTCACAACAGCTTGGTTTAGATGTAAAATTTTTTTAAAATTTTATTATTAATTTTTTAGTATCATGAAGACACGATTTGGTTTAAAATACAGTCTGAGAAAAAGTTGTTTTGTTATAACATACTGATATAGTGTGTGTTTATTTCATACTCGACGCAAAAAGTAGAAAAATTGATCAATGTGATATGTAATTTAAAAAAAATATAAACCTGTTTTAGAAGTTGACATCTAACGTCAGAAAATTGACATTTTCTTATCAACATGTAAGTTTGTTTTGCTAATAGGACAAACAAGAATATAGAGTTGTATAAAAAAATAATGTGCAGTTTGAGTCTAAAAAAACCCTGTCGCTATCAAAAAATTGTCGCGTTTATTAATTATCTTTGTTAAATGACAATAATTTAGCTTCTCCTTTTTGTCAAATACGCTGTAGTTTTAAAAAGATTTAGTAATGTAACTATGTTGTTTGATTGTTTCTGTTTTATTAAAAAAATATTTTTTAACAAGTTAAACGAAAAAATCTAAGAAAAAATGCTAAATATATTATAATATGATGATTGTTTAATTTTTCAATATAAACTCCAATAATCGAAATTAACAATGACGTTAATATAAGTCGATAAATCCAAATATTTGAATTAGTCAAAAATCTTTTACCGCCGAGTCATTTTTTAGGTCCCAATTTATCAATTTTGGTCATTGCAATTGTAGACTTGTGGGCAGATGTGTTACTCTCATAGAAATTTTCTTTTTTGCCAAATGCGACCGCTTCTCTTTGACTTTGTCACAAAGTGCTTGCAACAAATTGGCAGAATACTCGTTGTTTATAGTATTTTATTGTTACGACCGCACCGGGGAATGCGGAGAGGCCAGCAAAACCCTCAATTTACACGGCCGCAGTGCCGTGCAATCTATTGCAAATACTAAAGTTATTCTTAGTTTTTAGTTTTTGCACCCAGGATTTCCGTTACACAATAGACGCAGTATCCTGTACCCCCCTTTAGCGAGTTTTACGACTAATTTTCTTAATAAGAAGTTGGCAGTTTCCTGGCTACTTCAGCATCTCAATTTTAATTCTTAGTTTAGTGGAGTTTTAGTTTAGTTATAGAGCGTAGCAGTGTGTATCAAGACGGAAATAGACCGCTTCAGCACCCATCTTCCCTTGTATTAAAGGACTTTAAAATCAACCTTCAATCTGTGCTTAAATTAATTTGTAAGACCCCGAGAGACTGACACTTGTATGTAGATAGAACACCGGATAGCAAAGGTTTTCGGCAAGTCTCTTTATTTCTCTTAGATACTCGTTTTGCCACTTTTGACGAGTCACTGTCGCAGTCTCCTCCATCGTACAAAATAGATTCCTCTGTTACCTTGGAAAGTTTGTGTTTTCAATCTTATCTAACTCAACAGCAGTTTTTAACGTCTACTACGGGAATTATTAATTATGCTCGTAGGAGCATGTTTAAATTTGGTATTTTTTTTAGCATTGGAAGCAAAACTGTCTCCAGTGCTTTCAACAATAGTTTTTTCTTTTATAAACTTTTGCTATCCGCACTTTTTTTGCTAAAGTACATAAAACAGTTGTGTAAGACACAAGATTTTCTCTATTACGGCAACAACAACCCAAACAAATCTGTTTTTTTTTGTTTTTTAGTAAAATTTATAACATTGTGCCTTTAGCGAATTACCTTAATACATTTTTTTGCGTAGTTAACAATTTTACTTAGTCGAATTTCCATTTTAAATAGCCCTATGTTCAAAAAATAGAATTGTGTCGTGTTACCAACTTTACAATTTGTTCAAAATTACTGTTTGCTTTATAATAAAAACTCTCACAATTTGTTATAATTGCAACAAAAGACAAAAATACAAACACTAATACAAACAACGACAATTTTGCGCTACAACATGGCAATAAACTATACAAAACAAAAAAAATGCTGTTCATTCTTTAAATTATTATCTTTGTATTATAAATCATTTTTAATAAAATAAAATAATACAAATAGCATTTTTTGTTTAATTATACATTTTAAATACATTTTCAGATAAACACTTAAATGCGTTATACGCATAATCACATAAATCAGTTTTGTTTCCGTCTATACAAGCATCAACTATTTTCGATTTTTGTTCATCATTTAGTTTTACTTTAAGTTTTTGTTCTATATTTTTTACAATTAACGTTCCATTATCTGTCATTTCATTGTTTTTTATTACAGCACATTTAATAAAACATTTTAGTTTACGATCATCCACAAATTTACCTTCTTTTAATTTTTGCAAATGTTCAATATTGGGATTTTCTTCGCGTATGCATTCTTTAATTACAGAATGATGAGAATTGTTAAACTAAAATTATAACGTTTTCATTTATAGGAAAAAAAAATGTTACTTACTTCTGTTTTGTTTTCTAAGGAATACTGCAGTAAAAGAGACATACAAACCAAGTTTAACAATATCATGATTGTATCGTCAGCAACAGTGGTTAGTACCGTACGGTTAGTTAATTTTAGTATTTTTAATTACATTAATCTATTTGATAATGCGTTACACATATTTGCAACCAGCAAAAATTTTCAACAGAATTCTTTACACCTAATAATTATTCTAAAAACCTTGAATGCATAATTTAACGTTACCTTCACATGTATTGTTACTGATGTGCTTCCTTGACGCTATAATGTTTCATTGAATATTACATGATGTATGTTATATTTTTTATATTAAAAATGTAAACAATACTATGAATTGCAATTAAACAATGAAATTAATTTGGTATTAATAAATTTGAAAATATAGCTTTACAAATTCTGACTTAGTTAAAACATATATTTAAAAACATTACTAGCTATTTTATTAAAATTGCTTTTCTGTAACAACGGCCTAATTATTTTTGTGTATTATTTTTATTATACAATTAAACTATTATATTTTACTGAAACAATTAAAAAAAATGTTTTTTTAATTTGTTTAAAAATATGTTATAAATACTCTATTTTGACATAAGAGTAAGCGATTCTTATACTAAAATTTGTGTAAAAATTAGCAAACTCTTACACGAATATTAGTAATGTTTTTACGAAGTTGGTATCTCTACATTGTATTAATTATTTACTTATAAAGGTATAAAGAGATCATTGCAGATGAGATTTTAGATTAACATACATAAATTTCAATGTGTCAAAGTTAAAGTCATAGAATAAGTTTCAATCACTACCCTTGCGTAAGCTCGCCGCTGTGCGGCTTATGTATGAAATCTAGTCTCGTGATTGAAGCGCGTTCATTTTGTAATTTGTGTTTTAATATACTATTCTTGATTTCGACATAAAGATTTGCATACTCAAATTTTAGCAATGTTAGTTTTTTCAAAGTCGGTATCTCTGCATTGTAAGTTAGATGCTAATATAAAATAAAAACGTCTTATTAATCCAAACTTACTTACTTGTAAAGGTATATGGAGATGATTTTATATAAGATTTTATGTTAACATACATAAATTTCAGTATGTCAATGTGTAAGTGTTACCAATCAAATGAAATATTATTAAAATTTCCCTATGTTGTTTGAAAATTAAAGTAATAGGAAAAATACTAAAACTTAGTCAATACAGAGAAAATATTATAAAACACACGTCATAGAATACGTTTTAATGACTCGGTTTTGTGATTGAAGCGCAATCATTCTGTAACTTGTGTTTTAATTTTGGAAATTTTTATTACCAAGAAATGGCGCTGTTTACCCTCTGTGGCATCTGTGTAAACTAAAAGGTACAGTAATGTTTACGGTTGTTTACAAGTGCGTGCATTGCATATAAAGTTTTTAAATGGCTTTTTTAAATTACGGTATTAAAATAACTTGCTTAAATTTCTTATTTAATAGTCGACAAAATTAGCAATTGTAACTGCAGTGTTTATAGTTGTCAAAGCTGTCGGCAAACCAATTCAAACATTAGTTTTTATAACTTGTCTGCATACTGCAGTGCACACCATAATCTAACAAACAATTTAACATATATATTTAATAAATCAAATTACTACTTTATTGAAGACGTTTGCACTAATAAATATGTTTAATCGCTATTTTTATTTAAAAATATGAATAAATTAAAACAATAATAATCACAATTCAGATGGTGCACCACTAATAAATAGACTACATTTGTATTGTAATTCAAAAAAATATATTACTTGTAGATACTTAATAAAAAATATATTAAATTGTGCTAAAATTTGCTAAGATTATCAACTTTTATGCAAAATAATTAATTTGCAAAAAACATGTTCGTTTACGGGTCACGTATATAAACGCATTAGGATAATTGTATTTTATAGTTTATAAAGTTTCCACCAGAAGGCGTATCTGATCTTAGAAATTATATATCATAAACATAAAAAAAATGTAAAAATTAGTTAGGTTGCAGCATTTTATATTGGTCAAATGATATTAGATAAAAATAAACACACAATTTCGCTACTGAACTGATGATTAAATCATTTAAAGCGCATAATTTATTACGTGATAAGTATTCGGATCGTTGATGGACCGTTTTATTTAATTACTTTAACAGTTCGGTTTAAAGATAGAACCTTTATGTTCTTATCAAATTTTTTAATTGTTATTAAATTTTTTCAGGCTCTAAAGACAATCACTGCGATGTGTAATAAAATTTATCTTACAAAGAATTTCACACATAATAAAATATTATAGTAAACAAATTATTTTTTTACGGATAGATAAAAGTCTCTAGTTTTTCCAAATAGTTTTTACTTTATCATATTTTTTAATTTTTTACATAGTATTACAAAAAAAAATTGTTGTTTACTTATTGTTTTACGATCGTAAGTAAAGGTTTCAGAATCTGGCAAATGATGTCACTGTAATAGGTTTATTTCAAAATGTTGCTATCACTTGCCTTACAAATATTCAAGTTTATCTTTGCTTTTGTCGTTGTATTTGTTATTATCATGTCGTTGTTATTGTTATTGTAAATTGAATCTAAACGTGTAATCGTAAGTAAACGTATTTTTATTTTATATAATTATGTCACTACTTTACTAATGTTTCTTGTTGACGTATTTACTTTTTAAATAAAACTCACGTTTTTGAGATTTACTTATATTTGTTAAATTTTAAGTTTTTAGTTTATTAATTCTATTATTTGACTCAAGATTAACATAAATGTTATATTCATTTAAAAATCAACATTCACGCAACACATGCTAATGTTTATAATTTTTCATTGACAGTTTTTGGATTGTTTTGCAGTTTGATTTTTATGTAAACAATTTAAACATATGTTTTTATTTTTTGTATTTTAAACTGTTTTTACTTTAAAATTTAATTTTTTATTTTAAAATTAAAATATTCTATACATTTAGCTTTGTTTGTTACACACATAGGAGTAAAGTTTATACTAAGTTATTACCATTATACTTTTAAATTAAACATTCACACTTTAAATTAATGTTTAACATTAAAATCCAAAAACTTGCATTTGTAAATAAAAAACGATATTAGCTCAAATGGTAATATAATAAAACAATAATTACGTAGTTTTAATTTACTTTTTCTAAAGATTTTCTTAACAGAAAAGCTTTACAGAATTCATATGTTGGCTGTAAATGTTGCATCAAAAATTAAAACGGCGGGTTTCTATTGATTTACTAGCTGGAATGTACAGCATATGTATTTCTTACGGATAAAACTAAACTCTAAATGACAAATTTATTTTTTGTATTTGCAAATCTGTTTTATTTTGTAAGTTACAAGTAATTTTTTTAAATAAATTCACTCCAAATTTATAAATTTTAAATTTAAGCATAAATTATAAAAAAAAGTGGTTATTGGCATTTTAATAGATTAAAAAAAATTTTAACTACCATAAATTTTCACTACTGTCAATATTTTAAAATTAACTGTCATAAAAAATTGTATTTAATCTTGGAAACAACTATAATCACGCAATTATTGTTTATACACATTAGTAGTGTTACTAATCTGTCTAAGTTTAGTCACCGTACAATTATTTTTAAATGATAAAGATGTCCACTTAAAATCATATTCAAATGCAAAAACTGTATAGAAATTCATGTACCCAACAATATAGGAATAGTGACAAAAATAGAAAACAATGTATTAAGTATTGCACTAACAAACATTAATACAATTTGTCTAACATTAGAGAATATCGTTAACGTAATGACAAATCGAAGTTAAAAAATATTACAAAAATATTAAATTAGAGGTTTATAGAGGGTACGGATAGTAAGAAAAGCATTGGTAATTTTATAGTTAAGAAAGCAATTGTAATAAAAATGCACGTTGGAATGAAACAATATTGGATAAGTTCTCTAATAACATAACTTTATCTATTAAAAAAAATTGTTAAAAGTTATGAATAGTTATGGCCGGTTTTCCAAATTTAAATTAAGCTACAGAATAGCGTTATTCCAAACAGAGAAAATCTATTTTTGTAAATTATCTTTAACTTAGAAATAATTTATACCACAAATTAAATTCCTCTGTTACTTACTTCCACATTGTATTTTTTTCCATTCTATTAGTTTTTTTTTATATTTAAGAAACATGATTAAACTTATCACGCTTATATTTTGACATAATTCAGATTATAATACAATCTTCTATACTTATTATTGTCTGATACTCGTCTACTATATTTAACAAAATGTTTATTTTAATATTTAATAAACTAGTTTACTATACACGTTTAAAATACTTCATTTTTATATATAACGACCAGTAATTAACTAAACACAAATAAGTTACCAGTACCATTATCATTTTTTGATTTAATAAATGTGTAAACTGCATTCAATATCTACATCATTTATAAAAAAAAATTAACAGTTTTTATACGTTACGTTAAAAATCAAACTGCTAATAGACGAAAGCGCTACAACTACAAATGTTTGCAACTAACACATCAACCATAAAGGTTTTTTTTACAGCACTGTATTTAAACTTCTAATTCACAGTAACCTAAAAAATTAATTTGTTTATCTCACACTTAAATATTTATTGTTTATAAAGATATTACGTACCTATTAAATTTTGTACTTGTTAAATTTGGGCAAAATTCATTTTACCTAATAAATACGTACAATTTTTAGTATTACACAGGAATACTGCTATTGCTACAGTTTTTTTAAGTATGAAAAATAGCAAAATTTAATTGTTATAACGATAAATATATTTTATTTAAATTTTTTATGATGTCAGTTATATTAAATTGATATTTTACGGTTTTATTGTTTATGAAGATGTTATTTATATGTAAATATTAAAACTTTATATAAAACTTAATTATAAAATAAAAAAAAGTACGGTAAATATTATATGAAATTTAAATTAAAACAAGAAAACAAGGTTTTTGAGCTTTTTTTGTTTTTATTTTAATTAAATGCATTTATATGTACTCTAAGAAAAATTACATGAAAATATATCAAATACGAAATTCAAAAAGGCAGTTTTAATTTACATAACGTTTAAACACAAAGAAAATTGTGTTATGTAATCTTGTTGTTGTCTAGCCGTTAATACAGAAAACAACAGTATCTTCATAAATTATAGTTTGTGTATAAAAATAAATGATTTTCTTGCCACTCAATTAACACAAACCTGTAATCTATATGTTTCAAATATATTTTTTGTACTCATATACTGTTCGATGCCATTTACCGCCTTCTACGCATAATTAGAAACATCTGCATCCGGAATGATATTTATTTCCCGCATCCAAAACGTCAAACAGCGCGCGGGAAAATTGAAAAAAACACTAGCATTTCTACAGTATTAATTTAAAAACTATATTCAAAATAAGAAAATATATTTTCTTGGAGTGTACTTTCCGCAAAAATACTAAGATAAAGTGGCGAAATTGTAATAATATTTGATTTTTTAAATAATAAGGTTAGTGCATTTGATAAATGAAGTTGGCAACACCAATTAATTATGGGTGATAAACATGTTTTGTGTGATAACTGAAGATATCAAATTTGCTACAACATAATCAGAAAATGTAAGTATTTAAATAAATGTAATAATATTAGACGATTGTTTTTATTTTCGTAGGTATTGAAATACAATAACCAAACATTGGCGGAGGAATTTTTTTACTATAAATCGAATGAGAATTTTAACATTTGTATCTAGCTACTCTGATTGCAGCTGTTCTCATCTGTTGACTTACTCCGTAATTTTTATTTAAATCTATTACAAGTTAAGAACAAAGAAACGGAATGTATAATAATCTGTAACAAAACAACAAGGACTAGAGTAATTATAATTACATACAATGGAACAATTATTTCACGGATGATTGCTTGAATTACGAATGTTAACTTTTATACTGTTTATATTTAAAGTTCCGCTATTGAATATTTTGAATAATTCGAAATATTGACGTCGTGTAAAATTAAGCACGCTTTTAACATCGAATACGTAAACCACAACACTTTTTATTAGGATACGTTTGAAAATATGCTTATAAAACAATATTTTGATACCTTCTGTGAGAAAAATATTACCACAAGAGGAGCTGGAAATTATTCAAGTAGTTCAGGATAATTCTCCTATTCATACAGCACGAATTGTTAGGGACTGGATTGAAGATCAAAACGAAGTTGAAATAATTGAATGGCCAGCGAGATCACCAGATTTGAACCCAATTGAAAATATGTGAGGTGCAATGATCAGAAACTGAGGTAGTGATATTCAATTTAGAACACCTTAAAATGTTATCCAACATTCACAATTAGTTTGGGAACGTTTTCGGGGATCACAGCTGTGTGAAAATTTAGTAAACTCTATGCAGTTTAGATTAGAAGCATGCATACGAAATAATGGTTATTACACAAAGTATTAATTATTTCTATACAACTTTTGTATTGTTATTGTTTTTTATATGATATGTTTTTTTATTTAATTATATTATTAAAATAAACTACAGCATGAACTGTAATTATAAACGTATGCTTATTTATTAAAATTTTATTAACGCAAAAGTAAGTAATACTTAAATAATTATTATTAAAATAAAAATAATATTAATGAACACGAAAATGTAATTATGATACTCATTAATAAGTGAAGTATTTAACCGCTTAAACAAAAAAAAAGAACGTGACTATGTAAACAAAAATTTAAATAAATTACATTATATTGGCACAAACATTTATTCTTACACCGGGAAATTCTGTTTGATAGTTTTTCAAATTTGTTTTTTTGTTTTATTCTAATAAGTTCTTTGTCTTTTTCTGTTCTAAATAGAGATAACTTTTGCAACGTGTCCCAAAGAAGTAGATGTATTTTGTTACTTAAATGAAGGTGAAGTTTAATAATTACCAAATAAAAACTTGACGAAGAATGAACATATAGCACTTAAAGAATTAAAAAGTAATAATGACATTATTGTTTTACCAGCAGATAAAGGAAATACAACTGTAATATTAAACAGAACAGATTATCACAATCAAATAAAGTCACTACTAAACGATGCAGTTTATATTCCAATAGTTACAGATCCTACAACATATCTAGAGAAACCTACAAAAGCATTAATACAAACTACGTCTTTAGATAAAGAAACCCAACTTAAAATTATTCCTAGAGAAAAATCTTAAAAATTTCCAAAGTTTTATGGTTAACCTAAAATACATAAAGCAGATATACCATTACAATCTATATTAAGCTCTATCGGTTCTCCAATACAACCACTGGCAAGATTCTTA
The DNA here is from genome assembly GCA_035610365.1 of Aquatica leii. Classification (NCBI taxonomy): domain Eukaryota; kingdom Metazoa; phylum Arthropoda; class Insecta; order Coleoptera; family Lampyridae; genus Aquatica; species Aquatica leii. Next base: position 111,110,393 of record CM069432.1, read on the forward strand.
GCAAAAATTCTTCAACCATACGCCGAAAAAGCATCATCGTATGTACGTAATTCTGAACATTTTATAAATATTTTACAACAACAATGAATAGTAGAAAACGATTTGTTAGTAAATTTTGATATATTATCATTATTTATAAATATTCCTGTAGATGAAGCTGTTACAATTATTAAGCACAAACACAATCCTCCAAAGTATGTAATAGATTTAATTAAACATTGTTTGAATTATACGTACTTTATCTACAACGGTACAAGATATAAACAAGTTAAAGGAGTACCGATGGGTTCACCATTGCTAAAACCAAAATTATGGTTACGATACGTTGATGACACTTTTGTTATATGGCCTTATGGTATAGATGAACTTTATGAATTTTTGGAACACTTAAATATTCAAAACAAAGCTATATCGTTTACAATGGAAATTGAAGAAAACCAACAGTTGCCTTTTTTAGACATACGTGTGAAAAAGAAAAACAATCACATACAGTTTTTAGAAAAACAACTAATGCAAACAGATACCTTAATGCTAAATCGCATCACCATGCTGCTCAACTATCATCCGTAGTTAACACACTAGTAACAAGATCTAAACGTTTAACTGATAAAGGACATTACAATATAAAAATGAATTATTTAAAGGAAGTTTTAATAGATAATGGATATTCAAACAAAATTATAATAAAAGCTGTAAAGAAACAAATAATTTCGACAAACCAGTTATCCCAACAAGAGTTTTTACTAACAAAAGTATATCTATCTTACATTAAAAACATAACTGATAAAATTAGCAGAATACTATTACAATATAACATTAAAACTGTATTTACTACCCATAGGAAAATCAGCTCTATGTTACAATCTTCGAAAGAATATATAGCAATAGAAGCACAAGGAGTATATGAAATTCCATGCGGTATGTGCAATAAGACTTATGTTGGTCAAACAAATAGACGAATCGCAGCAAGGGTAGAGGAACATAAACTAGCAGTTAGACCAGAACTTCCCTTCTCTTCTCTAGCCCAACATGTTAAACAGGACATTCAATTAACTTTAACAACTCTAAAGTTCTAGTAAATGTTGAACATTTTTGGTCTAGTGTAGCAAGAGAAGCAATTGAAATAGAAAATCGACCATCTAGTTTAAACAAAGAGATGATAGTGTAACATTGCCCAAAATATGGAAAACGGTATTGTCATATATCAAAACAAAAGTAGGAGTAAGTTCATCAACTGCAATTAATAACCGTCAACCTACAACATCAAACGAAATTACAAGTCAAGTACGATATCGTCCGGTGACAAGAACTCAAACAAAATCAGACATTGACAAATTAATTTAATTGTAACGTTTTAATTTAATTTTGTGTTACTTTTAAAGTAGAATTTGATATTGGTAAATGTAATTTTACCGAAACGTTGTTTTAATAGTAATAATAAAACTATAACATGAGAAGCAATCCGAAAATCATTTCTTATTAAGAATATATATAATTATATAACGTATATCGATCACGAAGTAATCAAATGTTTTGTACTGTACGTTTCACTTACAGATCAAGAACAGAACACACTTAATATTAGATGATAATTTATGCATGAAAATGGTAAGTGTGATCTTACCGAAACGTAGCACATAAAGTAATTTCAATAAAATGACACGAGATGTAATCCGAAAAAATTATTACAAATAAATATATTATTTTATATATATATATATATATTTGTACCGCCGTTACTAAGCGCTTACAATATGGCCGCTCATCCCGATAGTTTAGATACCTACTGTCGGTAAATTTTATATAGCCTCTTAGTACCGGTTATATACCTTACTCGAAATAACCTCTTAGTAGCGATGAAACAAATACTTATATAAGATCATAGTTGCGGTTAGACAACAGTGTATGAATAAACTAACCTCTCAATTTCTAAACAAATGTTTTGTTAATAGAAGCAAAAGTTTGCAAATATACCATAATTTTTTCAATCATAAATACTTTACGTATCTATAAATTAACATATTTAATAATTACTCATTACAGTTTTATCTTTATAACGGTAACTAAGAATCACTTTTTATCCATGATAATATTTTACTTTTCCTTTTACTTTAAATGGGCAAACAGTTGAGCTATTGTACACAAAATTAAAAATTTTGTTAGAAACAGATGTTTTGTGTCAAATGTTTATTAACACTTCTCAGTATAACTTAACAGGCAGTAAAGCCCTTAAACAATTCTACTCTTTTTTTGAACACTTATAAATTATTATTATTTCTTCAAGGTTAATAAAAAATTCTTTGTATGCAAACTGGTTCACTAATATGACAACCAGCGGTGCCAAAGATAACTAATGCGTTGCCACTGCAATAACAAACTTTTTCGCACGTTATTGTTATTACTACTACTATCATTTATCACTAGTATTCTGGGAATGATAATACGTGGATTAAGAAGTAGACAAAGACATCGTTTAAAGATAAAAGCATGTAACTGTAGATTTGGTTAAATGAATATTATTTGATTTTTTTTTATAGATATGCAATTAAAAAACAGATGCTTTAAACTTTATTTCACAATATGTAAATCTTTGAAACTATTTTTTGAGAGTATTTCTTAACCGATTAAATTTAGGTTTTCTGCAACGAATTTCTTATTTAAATACCTAAAAATATTTTCTATAATTTAGTTTAAAATGAATAATTATAGATAATTTTATTTATGCTTTTCCTATTTTCATTTTATTTATTAATTATTGCCAACATGATTTGACCGAAATGGTCATCATAAGCCCTCTAAAAGTATAACCAGTTCAGTTTCGTATAAAATATTACCTCCCGTCTTTGAATTTTGTTAGTTTCGACACCTTATCGTATTGATTGAATTGAATTTTCTTTAGGTTAAGTGACTAAAATCTACAATTTTTTACCAATCTTTACCAAATTTGAATATTGTAGTTCCGGAGACAACAGAAACCGATTAGTGTTAACTGTGTTTTCTTATCTCTACTAGGTCGTTTTTACGCATCTCGCACTTTTAACAATTTATTTGTATATTGAATGCAAGGTTGATAAGCCTAAAACGGATTACGACATCAAAATCTTATTTATACTTGCGGACTGTCTAACCATTTAGCAACGCATTTAAGTGTTTTTGTACAATTCCTATGAAAATTGTGAGCACGATTACACTTTAACCGTCGTTCAGTGTAATCTCGGCAAGCGAAAGAAGAAACTTTGACTTTGCGGGTTTGTATTTAGATAAACCACAGTCAAAAATGACAAAGTGGCACACAGTAAGATGCACCGTTTTGTTCTCTATCGTTCCTGGTAATTTCGATTTTTTCCAAATTGTAATAATAAACTTATTTAGCTTCTCGTAAGATACTACGTATACTAGATTATAAAATTCAAAATTCTTTACGTAAAGTGACTAAAATCTACAATTTTTGACAAATCTTTACTAAATTCGAATATTGTAGTTCCGGAGACAAGAGAAACCGATTAGTGTCAACTGTGTTTTCTTATCTCTACTAGGTCGTTTTTTACGCATCTCGCACTTTTAACAATTTATTTGTATATTGAATGCAAGGTTGATAAGCCTAAAACGGATTACGACATCAAAATCTTATTTATACCTGCGGACTGTCTAACTATTTAGCAACGCATTTAAGTGTTTTTGTACAATTCCTATGAAAATTGTGAGCACGATTACACTTTAACCGTCGTTCAGTGTAATCTCGGCAAGCGAAAGAAGAAACTTTGACTTTGCGGGTTTGTATTTAGATAAACCACAGTCAAAAATGACAAAGTGGCACACAGTAAGATGCACCGTTTTGTTCTCTATCGTTCCTGGTAATTTCGATTTTTTCCAAATTGTAATAATAAACTTATTTAGCTTCTCGTAAGATACTACGTATACTAGATTATAAAATTCAAAATTCTTTACGTAAAGTGACTAAAATCTACAATTTTTGACAAATCTTTACCAAATTTGAATATTGTAGTTCCGGGAGACAAGAGAAACCGATTAGTGTTAACTGTGTTTTCTTATCTCTACTAGGTCGTTTTTACGCATCTCGCACTTTTAACAATTTATTTGTATATTGAATGCAAGGTTGATAAGCCTAAAACGGATTACGACATCAAAATCTTATTTATACCTGCGGACTGTCTAACCATTTAGCAACGCATTTAAGTGTTTTTGTACAATTCCTATGAAAATTGTGAGCACGATTACACTTTAACCGTCGTTCAGTGTAATCTCGGCAAGCGAAAGAAGAAACTTTGACTTTGCGGGTTTGTATTTAGATAAACCACAGTCAAAAATGACAAAGTGGCACACAGTAAGATGCACCGTTTTGTTCTCTATCGTTCCTGGTAATTTCGATTTTTTACAAATTGTAATAATAAACTTATTTAGCTTCTCGTAAGATACTACGTATACTAGATTATAAAATTCAAAATTCTTTACGTAAAGTGACTAAAATCTACAATTTTTGACAAATCTTTACCAAATTTGAATATTGTAGTTCCGGAGACAAGAGAAACCGATTAGTGTTAACTGTGTTTTCTTATCTCTACTAGGTCGTTTTTACGCATCTCGCACTTTTAACAATTTATTTGTATATTGAATGCAAGGTTGATAAGCCTAAAACGGATTACGACATCAAAATCTTATTTATACCTGCGGACTGTCTAACCATTTAGCAACGCATTTAAGTGTTTTTGTACAATTCCTATTAAAATTAGAGCACGATTACACTTTAACCGTCGTTCAGTGTAATCTCGGCAAGCGAAAGAAGAAACTTTGACTTTGCGGGTTTGTATTTAGATAAACCACAGTCAAAAATGACAAAGTGGCACACAGTAAGATGCACCGTTTTGTTCTCTATCGTTCCTGGTAATTTCGATTTTTTCCAAATTGTAATAATAAACTTATTTAGCTTCTCGTAAGATACTACGTATACTAGATTATAAAATTCAAAATTCTTTACGTAAAGTGACTAAAATCTACAATTTTTGACAAATCATTACCAAATTTGAATATTGTAGTTCCGGAGACAAGAGAAACCGATTAGTGTTAACTGTGTTTTCTTATCTCTACTAGGTCGTTTTTACGCATCTCGCACTTTTAACAATTTATTTGTATATTGAATGCAAGGTTGATAAGCCTAAAACGGATTACGACATCAAAATCTTATTTATACCTGCGGACTGTCTAACTATTTAGCAACGCATTTAAGTGTTTTTGTACAATTCCTATGAAAATTGTGAGCACGATTACACTTTAACCGTCGTTCAGTGTAATCTCGGCAAGCGAAAGAAGAAACTTTGACTTTGCGGGTTTGTATTTAGATAAACCACAGTCAAAAATGACAAAGTGGCACACAGTAAGATGCACCGTTTTGTTCTCTATCGTTCCTGGTAATTTCGATTTTTACAAATTGTAATAATAAACTTATTTAGCTTCTCGTAAGATACTACGTATACTAGATTATAAAATTCAAAATTCTTTACGTAAAGTGACTAAAATCTACAATTTTTGACAAATCTTTACCAAATTTGAATATTGTAGTTCCGGAGACAAGAGAAACCGATTAGTGTTAACTGTGTTTTCTTATCTCTACTAGGTCGCTTTTTACGCATCTCGCACTTTTAACAATTTATTTGTATATTGAATGCAAGGTTGATAAGCCTAAAACGGATTACGACATCAAAATCTTATTTATACCTGCGGACTGTCTAACCATTTAGCAACGCATTTAAGTGTTTTTGTACAATTCCTATTAAAATTGTGAGCACGATTACACTTTAACCGTCGTTCAGTGTAATCTCGGCAAGCGAAAGAAGAAACTTTGACTTTGCGGGTTTGTATTTAGATAAACCACAGTCAAAAATGACAAAGTGGCACACAGTAAGATGCACCGTTTTGTTCTCTTCTAAAAAATCTTGTACCAAAATGGCTTAATACGTTTTTGAATTCGATTTCTGGAAACTGACAGAATTCTTTCAAAGTATTTGTCATTACTGTATATATAGAAAAATGCTTATATATTTTGACTACAATACTATCAATATCAAGTATTGGCATCTTATCAACCACATGTTGTACACATTTTCATGGCCAACTTTACTTGTTAATTTATTGTAAACATTCATTTTTCCTTTGCGTTTTACACCCCCAAAATAATAAATAATAAAACAAATAACTTTTTTAGTAAGATTGTATTTTTCAAAGGTTCTGAAAACGTATTCTGTTAAAAGATCCGATGTTTCGCCAGGTTGAAATTCTAATAACTTCACATGGACTTGGTTATCAAAAAGTACCTAACAATAATAGGAACTAATTTTTGATTAAATCTATTTGAAGCCTCTATAGTGACAGTAATAAAATTTACAGATTGTAAATTTTGAGAAACTTCAGTAAATACATGGGGAGCAATTACATTAGTTATGATTGCTTCAGTCTTTGTTTTTGCACTAGAAAACTTTGGGTCATAGAGAGAAGAGATTAACTTTGAAGTGCAAGTAGACAAATTAAAACTAAAATTATGTTGCGCTGTGTGATAAGCAAATGTGGCCTCTTTGGCTGCGCAATTCAAATCGTTGCTGCTTGGTTCGGTCATTTTAAAAAATGTAGTAACAGCTTGACTGATTGTCGATGCACACTTAGCTTTTTATGTTTCTGAGTATTTACATGTTGCGCAATGTCACGGCGACTACCTTGTGCAATCGAAAATTCTGAATTGCAAATAGTACACTGTACGGACTCTTCTCAGCACCCTTCTTTTATAACTATTTTTGTTCAAAATTTTCTAATAGGCTAATTCACTACACGTTGTCAAATGAACTTAAATGATAATAAACCAATGGGATACCTTACAACCTTACCACAAATCAAAATGAACTGCGTTTTGAGTTTTGACATCGGAATTGGGAAGATGCACATACGCAGAATTACAAGCGCAACATGAATTCGGCTACTTCGGGATGATTCGGAAATGTGCACAATAGAGTTGACATTGCAGTTGAAATCTTTCAAGAAAATAACATAGAACTATTAAAAAACAGACGCATTAAAAAAACGGACCGGACATATGAATATAGTTTAAATAACGTACAGTCCGTTACAAGAATGGACGTATGGCACACTATATCTTTAGTAAATTAACATTTAATAATGCACTGATAATAGCAACTAATCGTAATTGTTTCCTGATTACGCTTATAGGAACATTGCCTTTCATTTTATCACTACAAAAATCGACACATCTTTGCTGCGCACTTGTTTCTCTGAAGGATATTTACAATTTGGAAATAATTAAATTACATATCTACCTTGTGATTAGATATATATTGTTATATCGGAACAAAGCGCTGAAGTGAAATAATTTCAAAAATATATAGTATTGCTGTTCATCTGCTATCATCGATGTTTGTTTTTGCATTTTTTTAGGTTTTTTGATTTTCTGAGTTTTTCTAATTTCTCTTTTTTTGAGATTGTTCACTTCGATATTCTGTAATTTTATAACTATGACTTTTACTTTGTCATTAAATAGTTATTTTATTAGGAGTAGATGCATAAACAGGGGTAATATGTTAATTAAAGTTCAAACAAAACTGAAAGAAATCCATAATTTATACTTACGTTATCGAGTTCTACATACTGTTTATGTTATCGCGCGTTTAATTTGATCTATTGTATTAATTTTTTCTATTAATTATTTTATCTCAATTATTTTCTAAAGAAATTAACAAATCAGACAAAATCAATAATTTAGTTCTTTTTGAAACGGATACATTCTACACTACACCTTCCAGATATGCCTAGATTAACTTTTACCTTACTGGTTCTGAAGTAACTGTTAACATGTATATATGTACTACAGACATTTAAATGAATGTATACTGTTTTTTTGACAGAACAGTGTAGAGTCGGCAGGTTTTGGATTTGTCAGTAAGTGCCAAAACAGTTATTTATGTATTTATCCATAATTATCAATAAAGGTAACAGTTTGTTGTCAATAACGCACGTTAAATGTATGATGTTCATTTTTATCAGTTGAAATAAATGGAAGCAACACTTTATAGTTATCCTTGAAGAATTTGAAAGACTTTATGCAAACACACTACCTTGTTGGGCAAAACGGTGGTAATCCTTTTGGGTGAACTGGGGTATCAAATTCATTCACTACTCTGTCTTTTGGAATTTTTCAAAGCAAACCAAACATTCAGGAGATTTTCTCTTTTATGTAATCAACTCTCTGATATTAAGCAATTTTGTACAAGTTTCTAAAGAGTACTGCTGCGGTCGAAGATGTATTATAGAAACTGAGAAAATATTCTTTCCACTCTGGAGCCACTGCAGTTATTAGAATGCTGAATGAAATCTGCTTAGAATTACTACAATCTGTGGTTTCATTTATTATTGAAAAAGGATTGGTGCTGCATTTCTTCAAAAATTTCATTTAGAACAAAAAATGTCATGTCCAAACTTCATTGGCTACTTCCTTTGAAAGTCATTTAAAAACCTTTTGTTTTTCGTCTATTTTTTGAGTGCTGGATTACCATTTGCTTGAAGGTTTAAAAACCTTGGAATCTTCTTCTTCATGGTCACAAATTGCCAAGTAAAGAAATTATGCACGGTAGAGCTTTACGTGTTTCTTGTGTTTCTTTAGTTTTTTTGTATTCAAACTTGCAAAAACATTTGTACCTTTCTTTACTACCGCTAGTAACTGCACTGAATTTATATGCAATTGTGAACTTTAGACCAGTTGTCGGAACCATTTTTGCACAATTAATCGAATCCTTTTTTTTAATCTGTGAAGTAAGCTAACGTAGACTTTTAATTTCAGAAGTAGTTTTGCGTGTCATACACAATCCATTTGAATTTTCGTTACATAAACGAACGTACTTTCTTTTTCTACTAGAAAGGGCCGTCGAGCGAATTAGTTCTTATATGAATGGACAATGTGTCTGACGTATCTACCTCTATTTACTTGACGCAAGCAAGCGAATCTTCTCAATCCTTCTCTAGTAAACACACAGGGATGACTTAAACTAATTGATTCTTCTGATATAATGTTATATAAATTTGAGTCTACTCATTTAGGTAACTACTATGGGTGCATTGACTTTAATGCAACCATGTACTTGCCACCCCTGGAACAGTGACCAAAGTGTCAACCATAAGTACATAATTTCCAAATCTTAATGTGTCAGAATAATTTCGAGTCAAAACTATCGTTATTTAAACTAAACCCGTAGAGATAATTAAACTTGTTTCTTTTTCACAAAACTTTTTAGTTTAACAGCTAGTGCTGTAGCAATTTGACATTTCTTTGCAGATTTATAAATCGTACGAACAGAAAATTATTGTCTTGATCTGCCAACTGCAACTCATTTAAAATCTCTAAAAACTTGATTCAAACGTAAAACCCAGATTCTAGTTTACAATTTTTTATGACATTTAAGAAGATTATAGCTTGTTTGCATTTAGTGTTAACATCAGCGTCTTTATTAATACATGTATATATTAATTGTTTTTGCTCTAGGCACATCATATAGTGTCGATTCTTTTGTTTAGACAGAGGATGGTAAATTTTTTAATTTGGTTGTTTGTTTAAAGAATCTTCAACAAGGAGCAATATCAGTGCGTGTACAAATTTTTAATAAAAGTAAAAGAAGCAACATTCTCTTCACATTTTTAACAGATTCAATAAACATGTAAAATTGTGGATGTGTTTGGGAAACCTACAATATTCTTTAACTTTAGCTTGTGATCTGTTGTATTTTCACAAACATACTGCATAAGGCCAATGTTGTAAATTGTGTAATTTGTTTTATAATCAATTACCTTATTTTCTTTAAATTAATTAAGACTATCTTTATATGTAAAAACAGTTAACTTCTTTAGTTTTCAGTTTGCTATTATTTTAATCTTCAGTTTATTAAAAATATAAATTTCATGATTTATATTTCAAATTGACATTTCATAGAATATAAAGTATTTTTCATTTTTGATTGATAAAGTTATAAATACTTTATAATTAAAAAATTAAGTGTCCTGGCAGTTTTAGCAACTGACTAACGTGGGAAACAAAAAGTGTTTTGTTTTATCTCAACGTAACTTCAAAATGTTTACGTTTACAAATGATTGAGAAACAGGACGTATATAAACAACACTTTTGCATCTTTTGCATAAAGATAACTACAGGTTGAATGTCTCATATGATTAGTAATGCTGTTACTTTAGCACAAAAATCTATTACTGATTTGAGATTTAACAATAAGAATGCTTATATACATAAGTAAATTACTCGATTTCTATTGATGCGTTTTTTAAGCTTTCTTTAAGAGAATATTCAATGCATTTTAGTTTGAGTGTCTCTTTTCAGTCTAGCGTGTAAATACGTTTATGATTCAAGATAAGCAGTAACTAAATAAACAGTCAACACAAATGTTAAAGAAATTCTAAGAAAGGCTAGTAGTATTCTGGAAAATTTCGACAAATTTCGAACCATACCTAATATTGTGTATAAACTTGTGTTTTCTTAGCAAAAATCCAATTACAACGTTTATTACCTTTATACCTAGCTAAATCGGTTGTGTTTTCTTGTTAATTAGTTGTTCGAGTTAATGTTTTTAAGCAAATAATAATAAAAATCTATAATTTTTTGTTTTCTACTTAAAAACACAAAATCATAATATATGTATATTTTTAATTTTACTCGTTTAATTTTTACTTTAAAAGAGCAGACTTAACAAATTATGAATAATGAAATTGTTTATACAAATACAATCAGCACGTAGGTACTATGATGTACGCATACGGTCAGCAAATTAATCTTCGAATTGATTTCCATACAGCTGCTTAAAAATACTTTAACTTATGTAATAAAATAATTGCGCAGTACAAAAAATACATTTTTCACATCAATACAAAATTTACAGTTCTTATATAATTCTTACATTTTTATTGGCATGAAAAAGTCCAATTTTCAATAAGTCGAATTGCTTTAGCTACATCTTGAGATCCGAGTTTGACTATATTTATTTAAAATTAAAAAGAGTCAAATTTATAATTAAGTTTGTCTAGTTTTCTGTAAAACTTAATTGTAATACAAAAAAGGGTATTGTGTTGCATTACATTATTTATAAATTACTATGAGGTAAGGATATAAACTCCTCCAAAAAACTTATCATTTGACGGTTTATTTCTATATTAAATAGATTCGATGTGGAGGGTAGGCACCAGTCAGAAATAAAACAAATCTATTGTTCTGGCTACGTTTCGTCAACTATTGCGCCTAACTTCATCAGGCCAATCTATATTAAATGGTACTTATAATTTAAAAAGTATCAGAGTGATAAACATGGTTAACTTGTCAGTATAATTAAAAACTTACTAACTAGAATAATAAATTACAATTACAGCAAAGAATGAAAAACAGGAAGTACTAGAAATATTCGTTCACTAATATTACGATTGTGTTGAATAGAATACTCAATTGAATTTAACTTTCCTCAACCGTAAACGTTAAATTTCTGCCCAAACACAACACCATTTACTACAGATAGGCCTGATGTAGTTGGCGCAATAGCTGACAAAACGTAGAAAAAATAATCGATTTGTTTTATTTAGTGCCTATCCTTCAAATCAAAGGATCTATTTAATATAGAAATACACCATCAACTTATTTATAAGTTGGAAGGCAGTTTGACAGTATTCTAGATTAATCAAAAAGTCTAACTCACAGAATAAAAGAACCAAAAGTGTTACTCGTGACGCTCTATTCGAGGTTTTAGATCTAACTTTCGTTGTTAGGCTAAAAATTAGAGCCGATTAAAAATAAAACCATTTCTAGGACAGAATTTAGCATATTTGGTTCTTTTTACATTACTTTTGCTTTACGAATGTACCTGCAGGACTGATTTTTAAATTTTGAAACACCTACATTTTAGCAAAAGAAAAACTAAGCTTTATAAAAAGTTAAATGCTAGCTGGATTCAAATTACATTGTGAATTTTTAATTAAATAGAGAGAAAGAAACTTTTTGTATTATGTTTTATTCTGCTTCTAAAGATTATATTTGATTCACAACGTTTTCAATTACAAATGGGTACTTTCAAAATATTAATTAGTTTATAAATAAAAAATGTTTTAGATTTAGATAAATGTAGTTTTTTGAAGAATTTTAACAAACAATTTAGGGGTTTTTAGACGTATTTTGACGTATGTTTATAGGTGAACCTTTTTAGGATTGGCAATTTTGGTATATGTATATACATATTTGAGAATCAGTGTTGAAAATATAATTCACATGTCACATGGTACCTTTTTGTTTAATTTTATTGGATAAAATACAAAAACAAAATCGTAGAATAGGCTATCAAATCGGTGATATTTATATCACAACAACAGTTATTGTTGAATAAAATAATTTACTGACAAAGTGACAAAAAGTTTCAATAGACGTGTCGAAATCACAAAAACATTGTATTGATTCTCTTGCAACTTTAATATTTACTGTCAAACTGACAACTCGTTTTATTTATATTTTCTCCAAATATAACACCTGTTATGATTAATAATCGGTTTTACCACTCCTTAAAACCTATTAGAAATTGATCTCGTGTTTCGCACTCGGTCAATTTTCATCGATTCTAACTCAGGCTATCATCTATGATTATCATAACGCTAGTTATATTATCACAGAATATAAAGCACGTGGACACAGTATCGTAGCTACCGTGGAGCAGTTGGAGGAAACTGCCTCAACCTCACGAATCACAGGAGCACAAAATTAGAAAAGAAAAGAAATTTGCAAAAGCATTTGTATATAATTTTTTACCTTATAGTGGCATACTTTTTCTTTGAAGTAATTGGGACGTGACCGAATTGCAAGCCATTGGTGTCGCCCATAATCGAAAATATCCTCATAAATCTGTCCTTAGTGAGGAAGGCAAACAGAAAATTTTGTTTGAAACCAAGCTTTTTATGGAAGAAAAAAAAAATGATTTTATTTGTAAGCTTTATTAGCAATCGAAATAGAGGTATATTATATATAGTATTTTTCTGAATCAAAACGACTAGAAGAACGTTCCATTAAAGTTTTTTCGATTACACACTGTATAGAATAAAAATAATAAAATTTTGCACGACACGTTAGCGACAATTGCCAAGAATGTTTAAAAGCATTACTATCAGTACTTATTATACTTATTGTATCAGTACAAATAACTGCATTGGTCATATAAACTAAGGTTTTAAACAGTCACCAGACGTACGAAAATTTTACTTTCAATTAGTTTTAATCAACATAACAGTATTGGCCATAAAATTAACTTTTTATTTTTTAGATTTTTTTAAATGTGTAAGATATTTTTGGAATTTATTTTTATATCAATTTAAGTTAATTAGGTTTGATATAATAAACAATACAAACCAAATAAAAAGTATTAAACCATTTTGTTAATTGTTTCAAACAGAATTTGGCTTGGTAATAAAGATAGCAACTACAGCTTGTAACTTGTTCAAACTCGCATTTATATCATAAAGTATAAGATATCACAATAATTTAGTATAGTATTTTTACTCTTACTTAAAATGGGTCGAAATAGAGTGAAGTGTGAAATTTCATTCTTAACAAGTGTAAAAGTTTTTTCCGAGAAAATTTTGGAGAAAATTGCTCTAGAAGGCAGAAAAATTATTTCTTCGAAAACAGAACGAAGAAGATTAGTTACTGCAGAATTGATAAAAAGTAATGTGAGGGTCCGATTAGCATTTACTCGGACACACATCAACTGGACAGTGGAACAATGGGAAAGAGTGGTATTCACTGATGAATCTAAATTTAATTTATTTAATAGTGATGATATACAGCATGTACGAAGAGCTGCTGGGAAAAGATTTGATCCAAAGTACATTGTATCAACAGTAAAACATGATGGAAACTTTTTCGGCATATGATAATGGGACCATTTAATAGTATTGAAGGTCTCAATAATACAAGTAAAAGATACTTTTAAAAACATCATGGAACCATATGCCGAAGAATATATTTCTATTAAATACATTTTCAACATCACAATGGTCGAACCATGCTTTGAAATCATAGGGTGTTACGTCTAAGTTAAAATGTTTATAACAGGTTTAAAAAGTTATCATTAAACTTATTGTCAATATTTTATAATAGAATAAAAGAAATAACTACTAGTAACTTTTTATAATTTGTTTTGTTCATTAAAATACCTGGAATTTTCAAAAGTTGCTATCTATATGGACAATACTGCATGTAAAATGTAATGCTGATTTAACTAAAATTAGTACTTTGCTTTTAACAATTTTATATTGAATTGATGAAAATAAACTAATTAATGTATACGAACGCAACTCTGACTGTTATCTCTTTCTTGTGTAGTCATAATCACTTATCTACATTTTGCTGGGTTCGTGTGCGTACGGTGACCAACACGAAATAGTTTGATTGAATTAATTTGTTTTTTATCATTTTATAAAAAAGTTTAGTTATGTCGAATTCTAAGTATAATTTTTTGAAATAATGAAAATTGAACATTGAAAACTTGATCAACTGTTGATTTATGACTTGCATGTTCCTCTTATGTTTATTATTTTTAGAAAAACATTTTATGTTTTTAATGTGATATTATTTTTTCAATTTAAAATCATTATTTGCGGTTCCAAAATTTTAGCTTTGTGTACTATAACCTCTTTATGCTTTTTGTAAATTAGAAAGATAAACAACGGGAAAAATCCTTATATAGTGTACGATAATTTCGTAACGTCTCGACGATAATTTGTTGTGAGATATCTGCCAACGCTGGTTTTAAATTGAAGAACGTTTAGATTAGAAAACAAACTTTGCTAGAACTTTTCCGATAAACGAAGGAGCGCCATAAATTTTACTTTGTCCAGAGCGCTAAATATGTAGCTACGCCACTATGTCGAGATACATAACATCATCTAAGTCTTTGCAATCGTTATCGCTTTACAACGGAAATAGGCAAATTTAGGATCGACTGCGCCCTAGACCGTGTCTGATATGGCGCCTTGTTTGCCATGATTAGAAATGAAATATCTTATATATGAATAATAAAAATATATTCTTTTGAGATTTAATAATTCCAAAATGCGGTACTGAAATTTTTCTCTCCAGAAAAAGATTCTCTTTCATTTCATCATTCATTATCAATCAACTGGGGATTTCTAAAGTTTCTTACTAGCAGCATTGAAACGATCTAAAATTACTTTTCAAACAATGACCAAAATTGCTGTTTCTAAATGTTTTTGCAGTCCAGCAGCTTTAGATCATGTGTTCGGTTTTTCCTGTATTTTATGGAATAAAGCCCACTCTTTTTCTAAAGCATAAAATGCATCATTTTAAGCAGGCCAACAATTTGAGTAAAACCCATAACCTTTAGACTTGTACGTTACATCACTATCTCCCAACGATGTGTAGATATAGTGAATAAATTATATAGTTTTTGCAAGGTAGCAAAAAAATTAGCTGCGTCAGATACCGATTCAGCTACACAAGTTTTTAGTAAATTTAAGAAATATGCAGCGCACGGAACGTAATCTAAGAATTAATTGTTTTAATTCATGTCTAAAGTCCTGCATATGCACCTGACATATTGCTAGCATTGTCATAAGATTGACCACGACAGTTCTTTATGTCAAGATCATTTCTTTAAAAGGCATTTCAAACAGCGTTCTCAATATCTTTAGCTTTATGACCACTGTTTGGTATAAATTAAAATCTCTCTTTTGTTCTTATTTCTGAGTAATTCATTACTGATTACTAAATATCCTAATTTTGCAAAAGTTTTATGTCATTTTTGACGATATTATTAGTGCAGTTTAAATGGCGAGTAAAAAAGTGTACAGAGAATTGAACTTACAAGAAAAACAAAAAGTGTTAGAGTTTTTACAAAACCACAGTGAAAGGAAAACTGCAGAACATTTTGGTATTAGCAAAACAACTGTAAATAACATTAAGAAAAGAAAGGCAGAATACCAACAACGATATGAGCAAGATGCTTTAGAATCCTTTAGAAAACGACGATTAACAGAATTTCAAGTCATAAACCGATTAACGTTAAGTTGGTTTTTAAAAATGCGTAGTGTAAACGCACGAATTTCTGGTCCGATGTTACAAGAGGTTGCTTTAAAATTTGCTTAAGAAGAGCAATTGGTAAATTTTAAAGCGTCGTCGGGATGGCTAGATTCATTTAAAAAACGAAACAACATTTCTCAAAAAAGTTTAAGTGGAGACTCAAACGAAATCGACCCTACGATAGTTACAGATTTAAATTAAACCAAAAGACATTTTCAATGCTGACGAGTGTGGATTATTTTACAAAGCCATGCCAGATCGCAGTTTGACAATAAAAGGAGATCCCTGCAAGAGTGGGAAAATGTCAAAAGAACGTTTAACCGTTATGTTGTCCTCAAGTATGACAGGTGAAAAATTAAAACCATTAGTAATTGGCAAAACGATGAAGCCAAGATGTTTTAAGAATATAAAAATTGACAAGCTTCCCGTATCATGGCGATCTAACAAGAAATCGTGTATGACATCTGAATTATTTTGCGACTGGTTACAACAAGTCAATATTAATATGAGGAAACAAAGAGAAACATACTGATGATTGTGGATAATTGTCCAGCACATCCACAACTTTCAAATTTAAGTAACGTAACTCTGAAGTTTTTACCACCAAATACAACTGCTTTGCTTCAACCATTAGACCAGGGAATAATTAAAAATTTTAAAGCGTTTTACAGAAAATTATTGCTTTCTGAAGTGATCGCTAAATGTGAGTCAGGAGATTTGAAATCCGTTACGGAAATTGCAGTCAAAGTTAACGTTCTGGATGCGGTTATGTGGGTGGCAGAAGCGTGGCAACAAGTGAAAGAAGAAACAATTGTGAAATGTTTCAAAAAGCAGGTTTTGCATTTGAAGAATTAGAAAGCGAGCCTGGTGAAGTTACTTCATCTGAAGAATCGTTTCTACCACAATTTAACAACTTTGATATGGATACTTTTTAGAATGCGATAAAAATTCTTCTGTATTTCAAGAATTCAATGCTGAAGAGGTTTTTAAAATGGTTTTGGAAGACCAATCAAAAAATAAGTTGCAAGACCATGAACTTAGTAATAGTGATGGCGATACTGATAACAGTCCATCCGCTGTAGTTACCACTGAAAATGAAATAACCTTTGAAACTGCCTCCAGTATGTTAAATCAGTTAACCAACTTCGCTGTTCAGAACTGTCCTGAAATATTGACGCACTTATATACTGTTAAAAATAAAGTTAACGAACGAATTTGTGCTAAACAAAATAACCTTAAGCAAACTACCTTGTTGGATTTTTTAAACACTAATTGTTTATATGTACTTAATTATTCTTAAATATTGATGTGTTTTTGTTGGATAATACATACGTATCTATATAATTATTTTGTTTTATTCTACTTGTTCTATACATTTCTTCAGATTGATAATAATACAAAGTAAGAAAGTGTTGATTTCTAAATTTTAGTGTCTAAAACATTATTCCTTGTAAAATGACCACCTGCTTAAAGTGACCATTGTGTGATGGTCCCAAAGGTGGTCAATTTACACAGGTTTTACTGTAGTAGAAATGAAAAAATTATATAAGAAATAAAAGAAACGTAAATTACATAGAATATAAAAGACAACGAGCAAAAGTAATATCACCTGAGCTCCCCTTGTTAAAGGTCCCAATTTTTTTGGTGAAACAAGATTTAATATACAAACTTTTGACGCAAAAATTTAATCAACACGAGAATTACTTTTCGAGTGATTAGTTTCTCAAAATTGGATTCAAATATTGAAATACAGTGTATATATGAGCTTATCTGCAAGTGATTTCAAAAAGTACGGTACGGCAATATGCAATTTTATAGGCGGTTTCACCTTCATCCTAAATTATTTTCGTCAAAAGAAATCATAACTAAGTACTTCTGTAAATTTATTTTCATTTAGTTTGCATATCTCTGTTTAACACTTGGTAATTTGCTATCATTTCTTTCTAGTCAGATTATGTTTATGACACAAGATAAGCAGTAATAAACTTAAGATAAACAGCTAACACTATGCGATGAATTGGCAATGTCGAAATAAAAATATTTTTGATCATTTTAAGACATCCTGCTTTTTAATATTCCAACAATTTTATTTAAAAAGATATAAACTTAAACATGATTTCTTATTTTACATGAAAAGTATTTGTATTGCGAATTACAAAAAATTATTGATTATTAATTTGTCTTTATATACAATAAATACGTTCATATGATTGTAAGTACACAAAAATATGTTTAATTTAAATTTTACTTTTTCCTTTAAAAGAGCAGAGGTAATAAAATTATGAATAATCAAATTGTTTATACAATCAGCACGTAGGTACTATAATGGTATGCATACGGCCGTCAAATTGTTCTCCGAATCAACTTCGTTACAACTAGAGAAGATAACTTTTACATATATAATAAAATAATCTCACACTACAAAAAATGCACTTTTTAAATTGTTACAAAATTTGCGGTTCTTGTCTACGTCTTACATATTTATTGGCATGAAAAATTCGAATTTTCGATAAGTTTGTTTTGGTGCATCTTGAGATTCGAGTTATCGAGATTTGACTATGTTCATTTTAAATTTTAATAAAAAAATGATGAATGTTATGATTATAAAATGCATAAGTAAATTCGAATATAAAACAGGTGGACACAGCATGATTTAAGCATTTGCAATCGTTATCGCTTCACAAGGAATCCTCCGAGCAAGGTTTCTTTACCGTCATCAAAACCACGCGGCTTGATGGCGTGCACTCGATTAATTGTACTTTTTTTTCATAATTTTAAGTTGTGGCCCTCAACTTACGATTAACGTTTTTATTTATTTACATGACGACATATTATAAATAAACTAAAAGATATTGCTATTTATATCGCCTTACCAAGAAAAACAAAAAAAAAACAAAACGATGAGTCAAGAATTAAAAAAGAAGCGCAAATTAAGAATAGCAAATAAGAAAAATATAGGAAGTAAAACAACCATAAATTACGAAGAATATAAAAGACAACGACTAGCGTGCAAATCAATAAGGTCATATTTGCATTTTTTTTTGAGCAAAAGTGATTTTCATGTAGCAGGGTATTTTTTTTGTAAAACTGCATTAAGTGATATGTGGGTATAAAGTGAAGTAAATACTTGACTTGTGTTTTTCAACTACAAATGTTTGTCATTCAGTCAGAAAAATGTAGATACGACTTTTCTCCTTTCTGATAAATAACTACTTAAGAAATTCCTTACTATGAAATAAAGAATAATATTAATAGAATCAAAATTGATGTAACCTTAAAACGTTTTTTAAATTATTCATGTATGTAATTTAATGTAAATAAAAGTTTCTCAAAACAGCGAGTTATTAGAAAAACGAATTAAGAAAAAGTTTCTTATAAAATTCAAGTAATAAGGGCAAAATATTTTACTATTGATAATTAAAATTACTTTTTTGCTAGGTGCATAATTTCTTGTGTTGTGTGTAGTTATGCAGTTACCTTATTAGCAATACAATATACAATATCTTGTATTTTTGTGAGTTTCCGAAAAGACTAAAAAAAATATTTTATTCCAAATTTCCTTATTGATTTTTGTATATACATATGTACCTACTAGCGCGCCGTAAATTATATTGCTAGTAAACTTTCCCGTGTAGAACTGAAAATCTTTGAGGTTGCTACAATCTCCGTTCATATTACATTAATTATTAAAAATTTATATGCAGCGACATCTGCCACACATCTATGGTGTTACATAACCGCCGCTAGATGTGGCTGTAATCGTAAGCTTGTACTCATTAGGAAATAGCAGCACACTATGAGGATATCCTCGTAGTCTGAAGCGTAGCTTCATAGTTATACGCGATACAAATGAAAGTATCCTCGTAGTAGCGTCTCTACAAATATATATATATATATATATATATATATATATATATATATAAAAATAACCATAAACCTCAAAAATTCATATTAGATTTAGCTGAACATTGTTTAAAAAATACATATTTTATTTACAATGGACAACGATATAAACAAGTTAAAGGAGCACCTATGGGTTCACCTCTTTCTCCTGTTGTAGCCAACATTTTTATGGATGACTTAGAAACCACAGCTTTAAATTCGGCATTAATGAAACCAAAATTATGGCTACGGTATGTAGATGACACATTTGTAATATGGCCTCATGGTAAAAGAGAACTTAATAGATTTTTAGAACATTTAAATATTCAAAATGATTCAATACGTGTTACAATGGAAATTGAACAAAATCGACAGTTACCTTTTTTAGACGTTCTTATAAAAAGAGAAAATAATCAAATTAGTTATACGGTATATAGAAAAGCTACTCACACAAACCGATATCTTAATGCAAAATCACACCATCATCCAGTCCAACTAGCTTCAGTAATTAATACGTTAGTTACAAGATCTAAACGTTTAACGGATAAACAACATCTTCCAACAGAACTTAATTATTTAAAAAATGTTCTTAAAAATAATGGATATTCGGATAAACTAATAATGAAGGCTATTAAAAAACCATTAACCGAAACTAATTTACAAACGCAAAATGAAACTCCTATAAGAAAAGCATTCTTACCATATATTAAGAACGTTACAGATAGAATTAGTAAAATACTGTTACGCCACGACATTAAAACAGTATTTACTACTCATAAGAAAATCAGCTGTTTATTAAGGTCTGCTAAAGAATGCCTCTCTCTCGAGTCTCAAGGGGTATATGAAATTCCGTGTGATACCTGCAAAAGATCTTATGTAGGACAAACAAACAGACGAATAGCAGCAAGAGTAGAAGAACATAAAAATGCTGTTAGACAAGGACTTTCTTCATCTTCATTAGCTCAGCATGTCATAGAAACAGGACATATAATCAATTTCAATAACACCAAAGTTCTTGCAAGTGTCGAACACTTATGGTCTAGAGTAGCTAGAGAGGCAATAGAAATCGAAAAACGACCAAATAGTTTAAACAAAAGAGACGATAGCAGTAGATTGCCTAAAGTGTGGAAAACAGTGCTTCCATGTATAATAAAGGAAACAAACGTACCGGAACCTACAGTTGTTAGAAATTGTTATATAAATCAAGTACGACATCGACCGGTGACAAGAAATCAAAGTAGACATTGACGTATTAGTTTTTTAGTTTAATGTTATAGTTTGAGTTCACTTTAATTTGTGCTTGAAAATGGTAAGTGTGATCTTACCGAAACGTAGCACATAAAGTAATTTTAATAAAAATACACGAGCTTTAATCCGAAAAAATTATTTAAAATGAATATATATATATATATATATATATATGTATATATATATATATATTTGTAGAGACGCTACTACGAGGATATTTTCATTTGTATCGCGTATAACTATGAAGCTACGCTTCAGACTACGAGGATATCCTCATAGTGTGCTGCTATTTCCTAATGAGTACGAGCTTACGATTACAGCCACATCTAGCGGCGGTTGTGTAACACCATATATGTGTGGTAGATGTCGCTGCATATAAATTTTTAATAATTAATGTAATATGAACGGAGATTGTAGCAACCTCAAAGATTTTCAGTTCTACACGGGAAAGTTTACTAGCAATATAATTTACGGCGCGCTAGTAGGTACATATGTATATACAAAAATCAATAAGGAAATTTGGAATAAAATATTTTTTTTAGTCTTTTCGGAAACTCACAAAAATACAAGATATTGTATATTGTATTGCTAATAAGGTAACTGCATAACTACACACAATACAAAAAATTATGCACCTAGCAAAAAAGTAATTTTAATTATCAATAGTAAAATATTTTGCCCTTATTACTTGAATTTTATAAGAAACTTTTTCTTAATTCGTTTTTCTAATAACTCGCTGTTTTGAGAAACTTTTATTTACATTAAATTACATACATGAATAATTTAAAAAACGTTTTAAGGTTACATCAATTTTGATTCCATTAATATTATTCTTTATTTCATAGTAAGGAATTTCTTAAGTACTTATTTATCAGAAAGGAGAAAAGTCGTATCTACATTTTTCTGACTGAATGACAAACATTTGTAGTTGAAAAACACAAGTCAAGTATTTACTTCACTTTATACCCACATATCACTTAATGCAGTTTTACAAAAAAAACACCCTGCTACATGAAAATCACTTTTGCTCAAAAAAAATGCAAATATGACCTTATTGATTTGCACGCTAGTCGTTGTCTTTTATATTCTCCGTAATTTACGGTTGTTTTACTTCCTATATTTTTCTTATTTGCTATTCTTAATTTGCGCTTCTTTTTTAATTCGTGACTCATCGTTTTGTTTTTTTTCTTGTTTTTCTTGGTAAGGCGATATAAATAGCAATATCTTTTAGTTTATTTATAATATGTCGTCATGTAAATAAACAAAAACGTTAATCGTAAGTTGAGGGCCACAACTTAAAATTATGAAAAAAAAGTACAATTAATCGAGTGCACGCCATCAAGCCGCGTGGTTTTGATGACGGTAAAGAAACCTTGCTCGGAGGATTCCTTGTAAAGCGATAACGATTGCAAATGCTTAAATCATGCTGTGTCCACGTGTTTTATATTCGAATTTACTTATGCATTTTATAATCATAATATTCATCATTTTTTTATTAAAATTTAAAATGAACATAGTCAAATCTCGATAACTCGAATCTCAAGATGCACCAAAACAAAACTTATCGAAAATTCGAATTTTCGAATATGTAAGACGTAGGACAAGAACCGCAAATTTTGTAACAATTTAAAAAGTGCATTTTTTGTAGTGTGAGATTATTTTATTATATATGTAAAAGTTATCTTCTCCAGTTGTAACGAAGTTGATTCGGAGAACAATTTGACGGCCGTATGCATACCATTATAGTACCTACGTGCTGATTGTATAAACAATTTGATTATTCATAATTTTATTACCTCTGCTCTTTTAAAGGAAAAAGTAAAAAAATTAAATTAAACATATTTTTGTGTACTTACAATCATATGAACGTATTTATTGTATATAAAGACAAATTAATAATCAATAATTTTTTGTAATTCGCAATACAAATACTTTTCATGTAAAATAAGAAATTATGTTTAAGTTTATATCTTTTTAAATAAAATTGTTGGAATATTAAAAAGCAGGATGTCTTAAAATGATCAAAAATATTTTTATTTCGACATTGCCAATTCATCGCATAGTGTTAGCTGTTTATCTTAAGTTTATTACTGCTTATCTTGTGTCATAAACATAATCTGACTAAAAAGAAATGATAGCAAATTACCAAGTGTTAAACAGAGATATGCAAACTAAATGAAAATAAATTTACAGAAGTACTTAGTTATGATTTCTTTTGACGAAAATAATTTAGGATGAAGGTGAAACCGCCTATAAAATTGCATATTGCCGTACCGTACTTTTTGAAATCACTTGCAGATAAGCTCATATATACACTGTATTTCAATATTTGAATCCAATTTTGAGAAACTAATCACTCGAAAAGTAATTCTCGTTTTGATTAAATTTTTGCGTCAAAAGTTTTTATATTAAATCTTGTTTCACCAAAAAAATTGGGACCTTTAACAAGGGGAGCTCAGGTGATATTACTTTTGCTCGTTGTCTTTTATATTCTATGTAATTTACGTTTCTTTTATTTCTTATATAATTTTTTCATTTCTACTATTTATTTTGCACTTCTTTTTTAACTTCTTGAGTAATCGCTTTTTTTTTGTTTTTTTAGACAAAAAAGTACAAATAGCAAAATAATTTAGTTTCCTTATAATATGTCGTCATGTAAATAAATAAAAACAATAATCGTAAGTTGAGCGAAAATTATGAAAAGAAAAAAAGTTCAATTAATCGAGTGCACGCTATCAAGCCGCGTGATTTTGCTTCGAAAAAGTTAACGGATTATCAGTGGTGAATTTACGCTTAGCCCCGTGAGCCCCGGGCCTAGGGCGACAAAACTCTAACGGCGCTAAAACTTTTAGAAGTGAGAAAATTTTAGAAGATTTATTTAATTAAAACACATGATTTAAGAGTTAATCTGATGCTTCGCTATGGAACAGATTTCATCGTTGTAAACATAATGTAGTATTATATATAAATACAAAATGATTTGAAATATTCCAAGAATGTTTACAATTGTAGAAGGTTTTGTTCCAAAAATTTATTTTAGGTTAGGTGAATTTATTCAGAAACTAAAAAACCTGTATTATGTGCTCTATGTTTATTATTCGACAAAAATAGAGAAATCAAATGTTTTCACTGGTGAACGTTTTCGTGACTAGAAAGACTCAAAAATACGCATGGAAAGTTATAAAATTCTGATTTTCATAATACTAATGTTAGTCATTTTAAACTCAAACACGTGCTGATAAACTTATGATACAACAGCTTGATGAAGAAATTAAAAAAAAATTGGAAATACTCATGACGGTAATTTTTTAGAAATTATAAATCTTCTTGCTGAATTCGGCCCATCTTTACCTAAACATTTAAAGTATTAAGTGCACTCTAAAAGTATAATAAAGTATTACAACAAATTTTTACTGAAGTTAAAAACATTAAGTATTTTGGTTACTATTATTATTAGGTATATACGTAAAAATGGTGAAATAGTAGAGAGATTTTAATTTATACCAAACAGTGGTCATAAAGCTAAAGATATTGAGAACGCTGTTTGAAATGCTTTTTAAAGAAATGATCTTGACATAAAGAACTGTCGTGGTCAATCTTATGACAATGCTAGCAATATGTCAGGTGCATATGCAGGACTTTAGACATGAATTAAAACAATTAATTCTTAGATTACGTTCCGTGCGCTGCATATTTCTTAAATTTACTAAAAACTTGTGTAGCTGAATCGGTATCTGACGCAGCAAATTTTTTTGCTACCTTGCAAAAACTATATAATTTTTTCACTATATCTACACATCGTTGGGAGATAGTGATGCAACGTACAAGTCTAAAGGTTATGGGTTTTACTCAAATTGTTGGTCTGCTTAAAATGATGCATTTTATGCTTTAGAAAAAGAGTGGGCTTTATTCCATAAAATACAGGAAAAAACCGAATACATGATCTAAAGCTGCTGGACTGCAAAAAACATTTAGAAACAGCAATTTTGGTCATTGTTTGAAAAGTAATTTTAGATCGTTTCAATGCTGCTAGTAAGAAACTTTAGAAATCCCCAGTTGATTGATAATGAATGATGAAATGAAAGAGAATCTTTTTCTGGATAGAAAAATTTCAGTACCGCATTTTGGAATTATTAAATCTCAAAAGAATATATTTTTATTATTCATATATAAGATATTTCATTTCTAATCATGGCAAACAAGGCGCCATATCAGACACGGTCTAGGGCGCAGTCGATCCTAAATTTGCCTATTTCCGTTGTAAAGCGATAACGATTGCAAAGACTTACATGATGTTATGTATCCCGACATAGTGGCGTAGCTCTGGACAAAGTAAAATTTATGGCGCTCCTTCGTTTATCGGAAAAGTTCTAGCAAAGTTTGTTTTCTAATCTAAACGTTCTTCAATTTAAAACCAGCGTTGGCAGATATCTCACAACAAATTATCGTCGAGACGTTACGAAATTATCGTACACTATATAAGGATTTTTCCCGTTGTTTATCTTTCTAATTTACACAAAGCATAAAGAAGTTATAGTACACAAAGCTAAAATTTTGGAACCGCAAATAATGAATTTAAATTGAAATGAAAAAAATAATATCACATTAAAAACATAAAATGTTTTTCTAAAAAATAATAAACATAAGAGGAACATGCAAGTCATAAATCAACAGTTGATCAAGTTTTCAATGTTCAATTTTCATTATTTCAAAAAAATTATACTTAGAATTCGACATAACTAAACTTTTTTTTATAAAATGATAAAAAAAACAAACAAATTAATTCAATCAAACTATTTCGGGTGTTGGTCACCGTACGCACACGAACCCAGCAAAATGTAGATAAGTGATTATGACTACACAAGAAAGAGATAACAGTCAGAGTTGCGTTCGTATACATTAATTAGTTTATTTTCATCAATTCATTATAAAATTGTTAAAAGCAAAGTACTAATTTTAGTTAAATCAGCATTACATTTTACATGCAGTATTGTCCATATAGATAGCAACTTTTGAAAATTCCAGGTATTTTAATGAACAAAACAAATTATAAAAAGTTACTAGTAGTTATTTCTTTTATTCTATTATAAAATATTGACAATAAGTTTAATGATAACTTTTTTAAACCTGTTATAAACATTTTAACTTAGACGTAACACCTTATGATTTCAAAGCATGGTTCGGACCATTGTGATGTTGAAAAATGTATTTAATAGAAATATATTCTTCGGCATATGGTTCCATGATGTTTTTAAAAGTATATTTTACTTGTATTATTGAGACCTTCAATACTATTAAATGGTCCCATTATCATATGCCGAAAAAGTTTCCATCATGTTTTACTGTTGATACAATGTACTTTGGATCAAATCTTTTACCAGCAGGTCTTCGTACATGCGGTATACCATCACTATTAAACAAATTAAATTTAGATTCATCAGTAAATACCTCTCTTTCCCATTGTTCCACTGTCCAGTTGATGTGTGTCCGAGTAAATGCTAATCGGACCCTCACATTACTTTTTTATCAATTCTGCAGTAACTAATCTTCGTTCTGTTTTCGAAGAAATAATTTTTCTGCCTTCTAGAGCAATTTTCTCCAAAATTTTCTCGGAAAAAACTTTTTACACTTGTTAAGAATGAAATTTCACACTTCACTCTATTTCGACCCATTTTAAGTAAAAGTAAAAAATACTATACTAAATTATTGTGATATCTTATACTTTATGATATAAATGCGAGTTTGAACAAGTTACAAGTTGTAGTTGCTATCTTTATTACCAAGCCAAATTCTGTTTGAAACAATTAACAAAATGGTTTAATACTTTTTATTTGGTTTGTATTGTTTATTATATCAAACCTAATTGACTTAAATTGATATAAAAATAAATTCCAAAAATATCTTACACATTTAAAAGAAATCTAAAAAATAGAAAGTTAATTTTATGGCCAATACTGTTATGTTGATTAAAACTAATTGAAAGTAAAATTTTCGTACGTCTGGTGACTGTTTAAAACCTTAGTTTATATGACCAATGCAGTTATTTGTACTGATACAATAAGTATAATAAGTACTGATAGTAATGCTTTTAAACATTCTTGGCAATTGTCGCTAACGTGTCGTGCAAAATTTTATTATTTTTATTCTATACAGTGTGTAATCGAAAAAACTTTAATGGAACGTTCTTCTAGTCGTTTTGATTCAGAAAAATACTATATATAATATACCTCTATTTCGATTGCTAATAAAGCTTACAAATAAAATCATTTTTTTTCTTCCATAAAAAAGCTTGGTTTCAAACAAAATTTTCTGTTTGCCTTCCTCACTAAGGACAGATTTATGAGGATATTTTCGATTATGGGCGACACCAATGGCTTGCAATTCGGTCACGTCCCAATTACTTCAAAGAAAAAAGTATGCCACTATAAGGTAAAAAAAATTATATACAAATGCTTTTGCAAATTTCTTTTCTTTTGTAATTTTGTGCTCCTGTGATTCGTGAGGTTGAGGCAGTTTTCTCCAACTGCTCCACGGTAGCTACGATACTGTGTCCACGTGCTTTATATTCTGTGATAATATAACTAGCGTTATGATAATCATAGATGATAGCCTGAGTTAGAATCGATGAAAATTGACCGAGTGCGAAACACGAGATCAATTTCTAATAGGTTTTAAGGAGTGGTAAAACCGATTATTAATCATAACAGGTGTTATATTTGGAGAAAATATAATGAACGTTTACAGTCAAAAATTTTAAACGAGTTGTCAGTTTGACAGTAAATATTAAAGTTGCAAGAGAATCAATACAATGTTTTTGTGATTTCGACACGTCTATTGAAACTTTTTGTCACTTTGTCAGTAAATTATTTTATTCAACAATAACTGTTGTTGTGATATAAATATCACCGATTTGATAGCCTATTCTACGATTTTGTTTTTGTATTTTATCCAATAAAATTAAACAAAAAAGGTACCATGTGACATGTGAATTATATTTTCAACACTGATTCTCAAATATGTATATACATATTCCAAAATTGCCAATCCTAAAAAGGTTCACCTCTAAACATACGTCAAAATACGTCTAAAAACCCCTAAATTGTTTGTTAAAATTCTTCAAAAAACTACATTTATCTAAATCTAAAACATTTTTTATTTATAAACTAATTAATATTTTGAAAGTACCCACTTGTACTTGAAAACGTTGTGAATCAAATATAATCTTTAGAAGCAGAATAAAACATAATACAAAAAGTTTCTTTCTCTCTATTTATCTAAAAATTCACAATGTAATTTGAATCCAGCTAGCATTTAACTTTTTTATAAAACTTAGTTTTTCTTTTGCTAAAATGTAGGTGTTTCAAAATTTAAAAATCAGTCCTGCAGGTACATTCGTAAAGAAAAAGTAATGTAAAAAGAACCAAATATGCTAAATTCTGTCCTAGAAATGGTTTTATTTTTAATCGGCTCTAATTTTTAGCCTAACAACGAAAGTTAGATCTAAAACCTCGAATAGAGCGTCACGAGTAACACTTCTGATTCTTTTTATTCTGTGAGTTAGACTTTTTGATTAATCTAGAATACTGTCAAACTGCCTTCCAACTTATAAATAAGTTGATGGTGTATTTCTATATTAAATAGATCCTTTGATTTGAAGGATAGGCACTAAATAAAACAAATCGATTATTTTTTCTACGTTTTGTCAGCTATTGCGCCAACTACATCAGGCCTATCTGTAGTAAATGGTGTTATGTTTGGGCAGAAATTTAACGTTTACGGTTGAGGAAAGTTAAATTCAATTGAGTATTCTAGTCAACACAATCGTAATATTAGTGAACGAATATTTCTAGTACTTCCTGTTTTTCATTCTTTGCTGTAATTGTAATTTATTATTCTAGTTAGTAAGTTTTTAATTATACTGAAAAGTTAACCATGTTTATCACTCTGATACTTTTTAAATTATAAGTACCATTTAATATAGATTGGCCTGATGATGTTAGGCGCAATAGTTGACGAAACGTAGCCAGAACAATAGATTTGTTTTATTTCTGACTGGTGCCTACCCTCCACATCGAATCTATTTAATATAGAAATAAACCGTCAAATGATAAGTTTTTTGGAGGAGTTTATATCCTTACCTCATAGTAATTTATAAATAATGTAATGCAACACAATACCCTTTTTTTGTATTACAATTAAGTTTTACAGAAAACTAGACAAACTTAATTATAAATTTGACTCTTTTTAATTTTAAATAAATATAGTCAAACTCGGATCTCAAGATTAGCTAAAGCAATTCGACTTATTGAAAATTGGACTTTTTCATGCCAATAAAAATGTAAGAATTATATAAGAACTGTAAATTTTGTATTGATGTGAAAAATGTATTTTTTGTACTGCGCAATTATTTTATTACATAAGTTAAAGTATTTTTAAGCAGCTGTATGGAAATTAAATCGAAGATTAATTTGCTGACCGTATGCGTACATCATAGTACCTACGTGCTGATTGTATTTGTATAAACAATTTCATTATTCATAATTTGTTAAGTCTGCTCTTTTAAAGTAAAAATTAAACGAGTAAAATTAAAAATATACATATATTATAATTTTGTGTTTTTAAGTAGAAAACAAAAAAATATAGATTTTTATTATTATTTGCTTAAAAAAACATTAACTCGAACAACTAATTAACAAGAAAACACAACCGATTTAGCTAGGTATAAAGGTAGTAAACGTTGTAATTTGATTTTTGCTAAGAAAACACAAGTTTATACACAATATTAGGTATGGTTCGAAATTTGTGGAAATTTTCCAGAATACTACTAGCCTTTCTTAGAATTTCTTTAACATTTGTGTTGACTGTTTATTTAGTTACTGCTTATCTTGAATCATAAACGTATTTACACGCTAGACTGCAAAGAGACACTCAAACTAAAATGCATTGAATATTCTCTTAAAGAAAGCTTAAAAAACGCATCAATACAAATCGAGTAATTTACTTATGTATATAAGCATTCCTATTGTTAAATCTCAAATCAGTAATAGATTTTTGTGCTAAAGTAACAGCATTACTAATCATATGAGACATTCAACCTGTATTTATCTTTATGCAAAAGATGCAAAAGTGTTTGTTTATATACGTCCTGTTTCTCAATCATTTGTAAACGTAAACATTTTGAAGTTACGTTGATATAAAACAAAACACTTTTTGTTTCCCACGTTAGTCAGTTGCTAAAACTGCCAAGACACTTAATTTTTTAATTATAAAGTATTTATAACTTTATCAATCAAAAATGAAAAATACTTTATATTCTATGAAATGTCAATTTGAAATATAAATCATAAAATTTATATTTTTAATAAACTGAAGATTAAAATAATAGCAAACTGAAAACTAAAGAAGTTAACTGTTTTACATATAAAGATAGTCTTAATTAATTTAAAGAAAATAAGGTAATTGATTATAAAACAAATTACACAATTTACAACATTGGCCTTATGCAGTATGTTTGTGAAAAATACAACA
The DNA here is from genome assembly GCA_035610365.1 of Aquatica leii. Lineage (NCBI taxonomy): Eukaryota > Metazoa > Arthropoda > Insecta > Coleoptera > Lampyridae > Aquatica > Aquatica leii. The sequence goes on from CM069432.1 coordinate 111,141,192, forward strand.
GATCACAAGCTAAAGTTAAAAAATATTGTAGGTTTCCCAAATACATCCACAATTTTACATGTTTATTGAATCTGTTAAAAATGTGAAGAGAATGTTGCTTCTTTTTACTTTTATTAAAAATTTGTACACGCACTGATATTGCTCCTTGTTGAAGATTCTTTAAACAAACAACCAAATTAAAAAATTTACCATCCTCTGTCTAAACAAAAGCCTCGACACTATATAATGTGCCAGATCAAATACAATTTATATATACATGTATTAATAAAGACGCTGATGTTAAGACTGAATGCAAACAAGCTATAATCTTAAAAGTAATAAAAAAATTGTAAACTAGAATCTGGGTTGTACGTTTGAATCAAGTTTTTTTAGAGATTTTAAATGAGTTGCAGTTGGTAGATCAAGACAATAATTTTCTGTTCGTACGATTTATGAATCTGCAAAGAAATGTCAAATTGATACAGCACTAGCTGTTAAACAAAAAAGTTTTGTGAAAAAGAAAAAACAGTTTAATTATCTCTACGGGTTTAGTTTAAATAACGATAGTTTTGACTCGAAATTATTCTGACACATTTAGGTTTGGAAATTATGTACTTATTGTTGACACTTTGGGCACTGTTCCAGGGGTGGCAAGTACATGGTTGCATCAAAGTCAATGCACCCATAGAAGTTACCTAAATGAGTAGACTCAAATTTATATAATATGTATATCAGAAGAATCAATTAATTTAGTCCTCCCTGTGTGTTCACTAGAGACGGATTGAGAAGATTCGCTTGCTTGCGTCAAGTAAATAGAGGTAGATACGTCAGACACATTGTCCATTCATATAAGAACTAATTCGCTCGACGGCCCTTTCTAGTAGAAAAAGAAAGTACGTTCGTTTATGTAACGAAAATTCAAATGGATTGTGTATGACACGCAAAACTACTTCTGAAATTAAAAGTCTACGTTAGCTTACTTCACAGATTCGAAAAAAAGGATTCGATGAATTGTGCAAAAATGGTTCCGACAACTGGTCCAAAGTTCTTTAACGGTTTTCTACCCACGACGTTCACAATTACATATAAATTCAGTGCAGTTACTAGCGGTAGTGAAGAAAGGTACACATGTTTTTGCAAGTTTGAATACAAAAAAAAAACTAAAGAAACTCAAGAAACACGTAAAGCTCTACCGTGCATAATTTCTTTACTTGGCAATTTGTGACCATGAAGAAAAAGATTCCAATGTTTTTAAACCTTCAAGCAAATGGTAATCCAGCACTCAAAAAATAGACGAAAAACAAAAAGGTTTTTAAACGACTATCAAAGGAAGTAGCCAATGAAGTTTTGGACATGACATTTTTTGTTCTGAATGAAATTTTTGAAGAAATGCAGCATCAATCTTTTTTTTTCAATAATAAATGAAACCACAGATTGTAGTAATTCTAAGCAGATTTCATTCAGTATTCTAATAACTGCAGTAGCTCCAGAGTGGAAAGAATATTTTCTCAGTTTCTATAATACATCTTCAACCGCCGCAGTACTCTTTAGAAACTTGTACAAAATTGCTTAATATCAGAGAGTTGATTACATAAAAGAGAAAATCTCCTAAATGTTTGGTTTGCTTTGAAAAATTCCAAAAAGACAGAGTATTGAATGAATTCAATACCCCAGTTCACCCAAAAGGAATAACACCGTTTTGCCCAACAAGGTGGTATGTTCGCATGAAGTTTCTTCTTTAAGGATAACTATAAAATGTTGCTTCCATTTATTTCAACTGATAAAAAAATGAACATCATATATTTAACGTGCGTTATTGACAACAAACTGTTACCTTTATTGATATTTATGGATAAATACATAAATAACTGTTTTGGCACTTACTGACAAATCCAAAACCTGCCGACCCTACATTGTTCTGTCAAAAAAAAAACAGTATACATTCATTTAAATGTCTGTAGTACATACATGTTAACAGTTACTTCAGAACCAGTAAGGTAAAAGTTAATCTAGGCATATCTGGAAGGTGTAGAATGTATCCGTTTCAAAAATAACTAAATTATTAATTTTGTCTGATATGTTAATTTCGTTAGAAAAATAATTGAGATAAAATAATTAATAGAAAAAATTAATACAGTAGATCAAATTAAACGCTCGATACCATAAACAGTATGTAGAACTCGATAACGTAAGTATAAATTATGGATTTCTTTCAGTTTTGTTTGAACTTTAGTTAACATTTACCCCTGTTTATGCATCTACTCCTAATAAAATAACTATTTAATGACAAATTAAAAATCATAGTTATAAAATTACAGAATATCGAAGTGAACAATCTCGAAAAAAGAGAAATTAGAATAACTCAAAAAATCAAAAAACCTAAAAAAATGCAAAAACAAACATCGATGAAAGCAGATGAACAGCAATACTATATATTTTTGAAATTATTTTACTTCAGCGCTTTGTTCCGATATAACAATATATATGTAATCACAAGGTAGATATGTAATTTAATTATTTCCAAATTGTAAATATCCTTCAGAGAAACAAGTGCACAGCAAAGATGTGTCGATTTTTGTAGTGATAAAATGAAAGGCAATGTTCCTATAAGCGTAATCTGGAAACAATTACGATTAGTTGCTATTATCAGTGCATTATTAAATGTTAATTTACTGAAGATATAGTGTGCCATAAGTCCGTTCTTATAACAGACTGTACGTTATTTAAACTATATTCATATGTCCGGTCCGTTTTTTTAATGCCTCCGTTTTTTAATAGTTCTATCTTATTTTCTTGAAAGATTTCAACTGCAATGTCAACTATATTGTGCACATTGCCGAATCATCCCGAAGTAGCCAAATTCATGTTGCGCAGAATCTGCGTATGTGCATCTTCCCAATTCCGATGTCAAAACTCAAAACGCAGTTCACTTTGATTCGTGGTAAGGTTGTAAGGTATCCCATTGGTTTATTATCATTTAAGTTCATTTGACGACGTGTAGTGAATTAGCCTATTAGCAAAATTTTGAAGAAAAATAGTTATAAAAGAAGGGTGCTGCGAAGAGTCCGTAAAGTGTACTATTTGCAATTCAGAATTTTCGGTTGCACAAGGTAGTCGCCGTGACATTGTGCAACATGTAAATACTCAGAAACATAAAAAAGCTAAGTGTGCATCGACAATCAGTCAAGCTGTTACTACATTTTTTAAAATGGCCGAACCAAGCAGCGACGATTTGAATTGCGCAGCCAAAGAGACCACATTTGCGCAACATAATTTTAGTTTTAATTTGTCTACTTGCACTTCAAAGTTAATCTCCTCTTTCTATGACCTAAAGTTTTCCAGTGCAAAAACAAAGATTGGAGCAATCATAACTAATGTAATTGCTCACCATGTATTTACTGAAGTTTCTCAAAATTTACAATCTGTAAATTTTATTACTGTCACTATAGAGGCTTCAAATAGATTTAATCAAAAATTAGTTCCTATTATTGTTAGGTACTTTTTGATAACCAAGTCCATGTGAAGTTATTAGAATTTCAACCTGGCGAAACATCGGATCTTTTAACAGAATACGTTTTCAGAACCCTTGAAAAAATACAATCTTACTAAAAAAGTTATTTGTTTTTGTGCAGATAACACAAAAAAAAATTTTGGGGGTGTAAAACGCAAAGGAAAAATGAATGTTTACAATAAATTAACAAGTAAAGTTGGCCATGAAAATGTGTACAACATGTGGTTGATAAGATCCCAACACTTGATATTGATAGAATTGTAGTCAAAATATATAAACATTTTTCTATATATACAGTAAGGACAAATACTTTGAAAGAATTCTGTCAGTTTGCAGAAATCGAATTCAAAAAAGTATTAAGCCATTTTGGTACAAGATTTTTAAGTTTACTTCCTGCAGTTTATAGAATTTTATCAGTTTTTAATAGTTTAAAATCATATTTTCTCTCAGAAGAAAATTGCCCAAGTATTTGGAAAAATGTTTTTGAAGATTCTTTTAGTGAATTTCAGTTATGGTTTATCATGGCACTTTTGAACCCCTTAATAACACAGTACTAAAAATGGAATTAAACGAAGCAACAGCAGTTGAAATAAGTAGTTTGTTTATGGATTTAAAAACCAAAATTAGTGAATGCAAAAAACATAAGTTTATTCCTTTCATTGCTAAACAATTATTAGTAAAACTACAAAACGAAGAAGGTGTCAATATGGAAAAAACCTATAAAGTTGTAGACAGCTTTTATGACAATTGCGTAAGTTACTTAAGTTTATGGGAAAAAAAACTTTGAAGATATTCGTGATTTCGAATGGGTTTTATTGACACGACATCCAGAGTGGGTATCTGTTGAAAATTCTGCGGAAACGATCAACAAACAGCTCAATACAAGAATTATTCATACTGATGACCTGCTTGATAAAGTTGAGATATTTAATTATGTAATAGAAAATTTAAAGTTTTCGCAAGACACATCTTCAATTCAAAAGTGGACTGAGAGTTTCAGCAGTGCCACTAATAATTACTATAATCTTAGAAAAGTGGTTGAATTTATACATTGTTTGCCAGGAACTTCAGCGCCAGTTGAAAAGGTGTTTTTGTTGATGGGTAACATTTGGACATCGGAACGAGGAAGATAAGGTGTTTTTACAGTTAAAGCATTGTTGCTTATTAAAGTGAACACACATTTACCATGCTACTTGTTCTACGACAAGATAAAACATATATACAACTTTTTTAAAAAAGGTCATAAGCTTTGAAAAATACGAATGGGCTAAAAAGAAGAAAGAAAGGCCACCTCAAAACATGAAAAAGAAGAGCAACCATCAACTTCTTTTCAACAATTAATCAATCCTATATTATATTTGAAGTTCGTTTTAATAAATATTATAACTATTAAAAATGTCCGTTATTTTAATTTATAAATTATGGAACCCTATGAAGATAGTAAATCCTGCAGGTATAAATAGGATTTTAAAGTCGTAATACGATTTGGAGTTATCAAGCATGCAACCAATATGCAAATAAAGCGTTGACAGTGTAAGATGCGTAAAAAGCGACGTAGTAGAAATAAGAAAACAAAGTTAACACTAATCAGTTTCTCTTGATTCAGGAACTATAATATTCAAATTTGGTAAATATTAGTCAAAAATTGTGGATTTTAGTCACTTTACGTAAATAATATTTAATTTTATAATCTAGCATACGTAGTACCTTACGAGAAGCTAAATAAATCTATTATTACAATTTGAAAAAAAATTGAAATCATGAGAAACGATAAAGAACAAAACGGTGTCTAACTATGTATCAAATTACAGTTTGTGATGGCGTGTAACCAAAATAAAAACCCACAAAGTCAAAATTTCGATGTTTGCTAACTCCGGTTGCTTCAAGCTGTGCTTGAAACAATGAAATTTCTATGTTTATTGCAGTTGTACAAAAACTCTGAAATCCGTAGCTAAAAGAATAGACAATCAACAGGTATAAGTAAAGTTTTGATGTAGTACTCTGTTTTCGAATAATCAAGCTTGAAATCGGCAATACGGTAAGACGTCGAAAGTGCCAGATAGGTAAAATGAAGCGTGGTAGAGATAAGAAAATGCGGTTAACACCAATCGATTATTTTGCATTAAATACCGCAATTTTCAAATTTGGTAAAGATTGGTAAACAATTGTAGATTTTAGTCACTTTACGTAATGAAAATTCAATTTTATATTCATCTATGATGCTACTTGGACAAAAGCTAAATAAACCTATTATTTCCGCTTGAAAAAATCGAAATCATGAGAAACGATAGAGAACAAAACGGTGTCTTTAATTATGTTTTAAATTACAGTTTGTGACGGCGTGTAACCAAAATTAGAACCCACAAAGTCAAAACTTTGATTTTCGCTAACTCCGGTTGCTTCGAGCTGCGCTTAAAGCATAATGATATTTATAATTTTTATTGGAATTGTATAAAAACTCTAAAATCCGTAGCTAAAAGAATAGACAATCAACAGGTATAAGTAAAATTTTGATGTAGTACTCTGTTTTTCAATAATTAAGCTTGAAATCGGTAATACGGTAAGACGTCGAAAGCGCAAGATAGGTAAAATAAAACGTGGTAGAGATGAGAAAATGTGGTTAAAACCAATCGATTATTTTGCATTAAATATCATAATTTCCAAATTTGGTAAAGATTGATAAAAACATTGTAGATTTTGGTCATTTTACGTCAAGAAAATTTAATTTAATATTTTGGCTTGGACAAAAACTAATTATGTAAATCTATTATTTAAGCTTCAGAAAAATCGAAATCATGAGAAACGATAGAGAACAAAACGGTGTCTCTAATTATGTATAAAAGTACAGTTTGTGACGGCGGTAATTTCCAAACTTGGCAAAGATTGATAAAAAATTGTAGATTTTAGTCGCTTAACCTAAAGAAAATTCAATTCAATCAATACGGTAAGGTGTCGAAACCAACAAAATTCAAAGACGGGATGTAATATTTTATACGAAACTGAACTGGTTATAATTTTAGAGGGCTTATGATGACCATTTCGGTCGAATCATGTTGGCAATAATTAATAAATAAAATGAATATAGGAAAAGCATAAATAAAATTATCTATAATTATTCATTTTAAACTTAATTATTAAATATATTTAGGTAATTAAATAAGAAATTCGTTGCAGAAAACCTAAATTTAATCGGTTAAGAAATACTCTCAAAAAATGGTTTCAAAGATTTACATGTTGTGAAATAAAGTTTAAAGCATCTGTTTTTTAATTGTATATCTATAAAAAAAAATCAAATAATATTCATTTAACCAAATCTACAGTTACATGCTTTTATCTTTAAACGATGTCTTTGTCTACTTCTTAATCCACGTATTATCATTCCCAGAATACTAGTGATAAATGATAGCAGTAGTAATAACAATAACGCACAAAAAAGTTTGTTATTGCAGTGGGCACGCATTAATTATCTTTGGCAACGCTGGTTGTCATATTAGTGAACTAGTTTGCATACAAAGAATGATTTTTTATTGACCTTGAAGAAATAATAATAATTTAGAATGTACATATGTAAGTGTTCAAAAAAGAGTAAAATTGTTTAAGGGCTTTTACTACCTGTTAAATTATACCGAGAAGTGTTAATAAACATTTGACACAAAACATCTGTTTCTAACAAAATTTTTAATTTTGTGTACAATAGCTCAAGTTACTGTTTGCCCATTTAAAGTAAAAGTAAAAGGAAAAGTAAAATATTATCATGGATAAAAAAGTGATTTTTAGTTACCGTTATAAGTATAAAACTGTGATGAGTAAAAGTAATTATTAAATGTTAATTTATAGATACGTAAAGTATTTATGATTGAAAAAATTATGGTATATTTGCAAACTTTTGCTTCTATTAACAAAACATTTGTTTAGAAATTGAGAGGTTAGTTTATTCATACACTGATGTCTAACCGCAACTATGATCTTATATAAGTATTTGTTTCATCGCTGCTAAGAGATTATTTCGAGCAAGGTATATAACCGGTACTAGGAGGCTATATAAAATTTACCGACAGTAGGTATCTAAACTATCGGGATGAACGGCCATATTGTAAGCGCTTAGTAACGGCGGTACAAATATATATATATATATACATAAAAATTGTCATCGTGGCACCATAATTGGGTATTCATTGTTATTGTGGCACCCAAAAATACAAAGAGGCACCCAAGTTTGGGAGCCACAGTACTTTTACATGAAAAATTTTTCTAGAGCTTATCAACACTTTTTAAGCTCGCACGCAAGAAATTGCTTGGGAGCCATTTTGTCAATTGGTGGTCAGATTTATACAGTTTGGTTCATTCCTAATAAGACAGAGGGCGCTGTGCGATATACAGGTGTATATAATTTTGACGTATTGACTATATGGCACCCCGATAATTGTTGTAGATTGTGGCACCATTTTTAGCGGCAACATTGTTGAACAGTGCGATATCGTAACAAAATAAATGTACTAAAATATAACTTGCGTAACTCATTTTGATTTAATAAAAACTTGATAATGCTTTTTGATGTCAGTTATGTTTTTGTTTAATTATTTAACTTAAAACACTATACTATTTGATATTTATTAACAACATAATCAATTAAAATATTTTAGATAGTTTTTATATTGTATGTATCAAAATTATTTCTAAATTTAAAAAATATAATTTTACAAAGATTAATTAACATTAAATGTTCAATGTTTGTTTTAATTAGTTTTTCATAAGCAATAATTTATGCTTATTTTAGCGTAGGAACTTTAACTTGTATATTATTTTCTTGTATTTGAAAATTGATTTTTGTAAATAAAATATATTAGAACAAAAACTTATTAAACAAAAAATAAACAATTTTTTGTTGTTTATAGTATTATAAAGCGTTAAGAAGAGTATTTTTTAAGTAAGTTTAAAGTAGTAAGTAATTGTTTTACTAGTCATTTTGTTAGCTATTCTATGAAATTTTTACTGCACTTAAAAACAACCCTAAATCATAGTACTATCATTTCCATATTTTATAGTTTTTATTTTTTTTCCAATATTTTTTATTAGTTGTTGATAAACTGAAATGTACGACGTTTGCTTTCAAAAACTTTAAATTGTGATTCATCCGTTCAAACAACTGTTTTTTTTTGCTTCTAATTTGTATTTTCTGCAAGATTGATTCTAATTGAGTTTTTTTCTGTTTCTGCAGCATACATAAACGTCGCGTCGTTTACTACTTACTTTCTATAACTTAAACTGTTGTTTCGGTAACTGTGGTGCTGTTGCATATGATTAAATAAATTAAAAACTAAATAAAAAATCGTAAAATTTAGTACTATAAAAAATTGTCTTTTGAAATGTGTCATCTCATTAAATTTATTTGGAGGTTTAATAACTTTTACTTAGTTTATAGTCGAAATTGTTTAGTTTTTTTCTCTGTTCTTTTCATCTTAAACACAGGTGGCTAGCCAAATTCATAACAATGTCCCTAAAACTAGACACTAGCTTAAGTACTTCCAGGTTTTAGAATTCCAGTTCTTTCTTGAAACATCCACTTTTTAATCTTGTTTTCTAATTGTTTCACTGTTATAATATTTTTTAGTTGCATGGATATCTGATTAAAGATGCAAGGTTCTATAAATTGTATTGATTTCTGACCCATTTTCTTATTTGGTTTTTGTTATACGGTTTTCCTTTGCTTTATCATGATTATGACTTATCTTTTTTGTTGTTTTTTGTTATTAAATTGGTATATAAGTGTTGTAAACAAAAAATGTTATTTTTTGAAGATTTTTGAAATTCAACATTTTTTTTTCAATGTAAAAAATAACTTTAAATTTAACAATCAAAATTATATTTTTATTATAAAATGATACTACCATATTGGAAAACCTAACCAAATGTATATTATTTACAGTTATATTTGACTTTTCTTGAGCATTCTATAGATTTTTAATGTAAATGAACAAAGATTTTTTATTGAATACATACTAAAATCGAAAACATCAGAGACAAGTTGTAGAAATTTAGAAATTGACAGCCGCATCGTAAAAAGTAGTTACTTCTTTAAAGTTGCTAGACGTAAACATTGTCCACAAAGAAAATTTGCTACATTATTGATAAATGTAAATACAAATTTAATATTAAAAAAATTTATTTTTAGTTTTGTATTTTTAAACTTTCTGACTTTTACCTTTACTTTTTCAGTATTTACCTTGATCCTTTCTGGTAATTTTGTACGTACAAAACATTAGAAAACAAAACGAACACTACATCTAACGTTTCTTATGACAAAGAATTGATGAAGATTTATATTAAACCTAAAATTTTAAAATTATAATTATTTTAATAAAGTACTTAGCAAAATACCCATTGATGAGTATAAAAATCAATACACCATAATCTGCCCTTCTAAAAAGTATTAACCGAAAACTACAGTTTTAAGAAACTCAAAACACAGGATTATTTATTAACAGATCAAAAACTTTACTACAAAATTTCGTAATTAATTATATTCATGCTTTTGTATTTTTATTTTTTTTTAAGATTTGACGTGAAACTTGACATTAACAGATAAACCCCCTAGCTCCAGCAAACCCTAACTCAGAAACTAGTGCCCTAACTCAAGAATTTAAATATGGAAAATAGATCGAGCCACCCCTAAATTGAAGCGTCTTTCAAGTTTCTATGCGACAGTAAAAAGAAACTAAAATTTACGCAACGGAACCAGGGTCTCTGGAAAAATTTCGTCGACGCAATATTGAGGAATGCCGCTAAATTACGCCATAGATCTTCCAAAATGTAAGGAAACCTTTAGAGCAGAATTTGTATTATTGTATGGAAGTTGGTTGCGCACAATTTGAGCATTTGTTGAACTAATAAAAATTTCTTCTGACGTTGAATTTTGATGTTTTAAATTTTTCTACACTTTTAAAATTTTTATAAATTTAAAAACAATCATGCACACACGTAGAGAATCAAGAGACCATTCAAATCAGGGTTACTCGACCACCTTACTATAATTTTTGTTTTTGTTGGGGGTTATTGGGGCTAGAAGGTTGACCTGACAAAATCAAATTTGACGCCAAAATGTGCCGTTCAAAAAGTCAAAAGTGGCGTGTTTTAGGATTTTTTCTAAACAACACCCCCACCTTAGGTAATCTAGAGGGTTGTTTTTTATGGGGACAAAAAAAATTAATAAAACTACTTTTGGCTTTGCTGTCGTATAGAGAATTAAAAAACCTTTTAAATGACAGGTCGTTAGACGCCCTTCTCTTGAATTAGAGGTTGCTAGATCTAGAGGGATGATGTGTCAATTTCAAGTTTGATATTTAAAGTTGTCTCCTAAAAATCATGAATCGACCTGTCTGAGTGTTTTTTTAATAACTTAGTCTCCCCACCTTAGTTAATCTAGAGGGTTGTTTTTAATAGAGACGAAAAACATTGGAAAAAACTATTTTTAGCTATGCTGTTGCATAGAGAATTAAAAAACGCTTTAAATGGGGGGTCATTCGACCTCCTTCCCCTATTCAAATTCTTGAATTAAGGGTTGCTGGAGCTAGAGGGTTGATGTGTCAATGTCAAGTTTGAAATTTAAAGTTGTCTTTTAAAAATCAAGAATCGATCTGCCCGAGCGTTTTTTTAAGAACTTAGTCTCCCCACCTTACTTAATCTAAAGGGTTGTTTTTAAAGAAGACGAAAAAGAATTGGATAAATCTATTTTTGGCCATGTTGTCGCATAGAGAATTTAAAGACGCTTTAAATGAAGAGTCATTCGAGTTTCTTTCCTTATTTAAATTTTTGAATTAGGGGTTGTTGGAGCTACGGGGTTGATGTGTCAATGTCAAGTTTAATATCTCAAGTTATTTACATAAATCAAGAATCGACCTGTCAAAGCGTTTACTAAAAAACTAGTCTCCCCCACTTTACTTAATCTAGAAGGTTGTTTTTCATAGGAATACAAAAAAAATCAGTAAAACCGCTTTCTGCCATGCTGTCCTCATAAAGAATTGCAGGTGGCTTTAAATGAAGGTTCGATCAATCCTCTTCCCTTATTTAAATTCTTAAGTTAGGGGTTGCTGGGTTCAGAGGGTTGATGTGTCAATGTCAAGTTTGACACTTAAAGTTGTGTCCCAAAAGTGTCATAAAGCAGGGATGTTTTTTTTTATAACACCCACTCTATATAAGCAGAATGATAGAAGTGAAATATAATCATATACATACGATTTAATTAAAAACGAATTATTTACTAACTGGCACCTTTACTATTTAATTTATATGACAACAATGTTGGGTGTCATTTACTATTATAAACATGTATTTTTATACAAATGGGTGCCATTTGCATCATACACGTCGATATGCCACAATGACATATATTATCAAAGAATTTATACACCCGGGTGTCTTTTATGCAATAGGTATGGTGGGTGCCACATAATTCAACACTTACGTATATATATATATATATATACATAAAAATATTCATAAAAGTATTCATTGTTATTGTGGCACCCAAAAATACAAAGAGGCACCCAAGTTTGGGAGCCACAGTACTTTTACATTAAAAATTTTTCTAGAGCTTATCAACACTTTTTAAGCTCGTACGCAAAAAATTGCTCGGGAGCCATTTTGTCAATTGGTGGTCAGATTTATACAGTTTGGTTCATTCATAATAACACAGAGGGCGTTGTGCGATATACAAGTGTATATAATTTTCACGTATTGACTATATGGCACCCCAATAATTGTTGTAGATTGTGGCACCATTTTTAGCGGCAACATTGTTGAACAGTGCGATATCGTAACGAAATAAACGTACTAAAATATAACTTGCGTAACTCATTTTGATTTAATAACAACTTGATAATGCTTTTTGATGTCAGTTATGTTTTTGTTTAATTATTTAACTATTTGATATTTATTAACAAAATAATCAATTAAAATATTTTAAATAGTTTTTATATTGTATGTATAAAAATAATTTCAATATAAAAAAAAAATTATTTTACAAAAATTAATTAATATTAAATGTTAAATATTTGTTTTAATTAGTTTTTCATAAGTAATAATTTATGCATATTTTAGCATAGGAATTTTAACTTTTATATTATTTTCTATTTTAAGTTTCTTGTATTTGAAAATTGATTTTTGTAAATAAAATATATTAGAACAAAAAATGTTGTTTAAAGTGTTATAAAGCGTTAAGAAGAGTATTTTTTAGGTATTTTTATTGCATTTAAAAACAACCCTAAATCATAATACTATATCATTTCCATATTTTATAGTTTTTATTTTTTTTCCAATATTTTTTATTAGTTGTTGATAAACAGAAATGTACGACGTTTGCTTCCAAAAACTTTAAATTGTGATTCATCCATTCAAACAACTGTTTTTTGCTTCTAATCTAATCTAATCTAATGTGTATTTTCTGCAAGATTTAGTTTAGTTGAGTTTTTTTCTGTTTCTGTAGCATACATAAACGTCTTTTACTACTTACTTTCTGTAACTGAAACTGTTGTTACACTAACTGTGGTGTTGTTGCATATGATTAAATAAATAAAAAAATAAATAAAAGATCGTAATATGTAGAACTGTAAAAAATTGTCTTTTGAAATGTGTCATTTCATTAAATTTATTTTGAGGTTTAATAGTTATTTTCACTTAGTTTATAGTCGAAATTGTTTAGTTTTTTTCCTGTTCTTTTCATCTTAAACATACAACTTTGGTATTATAGTAGTTGTTAGTTAGGAGCACAGGTGGCTAGCCAAATTCATAACAATGTCCCTAGAACTAGACACTAGCTTAAGTACTTCGAGATTTTATAATTCTAGTTCTTTCTTGAAACATCCACTTTTTAATTTTGTTTCCTAACTGTTTCACTGTTATAATATTTTTTAGTTGCATGGATATCTGATTAAAGATGCGAGATTCTATAAATTGTATTAAATTCTGACTGATAATCTTATTTTAGCTTTTGTTATAGGTTTTCCTTTGCTCTAACCCTAGTATCATGATTGTGGTTAATCTTTTTTGTTGTTTTTTGTTATTAAATTGGTATATAAGCGTTGTAAACAAACAATATTATTTTTTGAAGATTTTTAAAATTTAACATTTTTTTTCAATGTTAAAAATAACTTTAAATATAACAATCAAAATTATATTTTTATTATAAACTGATACTACCATATTGGAAAACCTAACCAAATGTATATTATTTACAGTTATGTTTGACTTTTCTTGAGCATTTTATAGATTGTCAATGTAAATGAACAAAGATTTTTTAGTAAACACTAAAATAGAAACCATCAGAGAAAAGTTGTAGAAATTTAGAAATTAACAGCCGCATCCTAAAAAGTAGTTACTTCTTTAAAGTTGCTAGACGTAAATATTGTCCACAAAGAAAATTTGCTACATTATTGATAAATGTAAACACAAATTTAATATTAAAAATTGTATTTTTAGTTTTGTATTTTTTGAACTTTCTGACTTTTACCTTTACTTTTTTCAGTATTTACCTTGATCCTTTCTGGTAATTTTGTACGTACAAATCATTAGAAAACAAAACGAACACTACATCTAACGTTTCTTATGACAAAGAATTGATGAAGATTTATATGAAACCTACCATTTTAAAATTATAATTATTTTAATAAAGTACTTAGCAAGATACTCATTGATGAGTATAAAAATCAGTACACCATAATCTGCCCTTCTAAAAAGTATTAACCGAAAATTACAATTTTAAGAAACTCAAAACACAGGATTATTTAATTTCGTAATTAATTATATTCATGCTTTTGTATTTTTAATTTTTTTTTAAGATTTGACTTAAAACTTGACATTAACATATAAACCCCCTAGCTCCAGCAAACCCTAACTCACAAACCAGTGCCCTAACTCAAGAATTTAAATATGGAAAATAGGTCGAGCGACCCCTAATTTGAAGCGTCTTTCAAGTTTCTATGCGACAGTAAAAAGAAACTAAAATTTACGCAACGCAACCAGGGTCTCTGGAAGAATTTCGTCGACGCAATATTGAAGAATGCCGCTAAATTACTCCACAGATCTTCCAAAATGTAAGGAAACGTTTAGAGCAGAATTTGTATTATTGTATGGAAGTTGGTGGCGCACAATTTGAGTATTTGTTGAACTAATAAAAATTTCTTCTAACGTTGAATTTTGACGTTTTAAATTTTTCTACACTTTTAAAATTTTTATAAATTTAAAAACAATCATGCACACACGTAGAGAATCAAGAGACCATTAAAATGAGGGTTACTAGACCACCTTACTATCATTTTTGTTTTTGTTGGGGGTTGTTGGGGCTAGGGGGTTGACCTGACAAAATCAAATTTGACCAAAATGTGTCGTTTAAAAAAAATCAGAAGTGGCGTGTTTTAGGACTTTTGGCCTTGCTGTCGTATAAATAATTAAAAGACCTTTTAAATGAGAGGTCGTTTGACGCCCTTCTCTTGAGTTAGGGGTTGCTAGATCTAGAGGGATGATGTGTCAATGTTGAGTTTGATATTTAAAGTTGTCTCCTAAAAATCAAGAATCGACCTGTCTGAGTGTTTTTTTAATAACTTAGTCTCCCCACCTTAGTTAATCGAGAGGGTTGTTTTTAATAGGGACGAAAAAACATTGGAAAAAACTTTTTCAGCTATGCTGTTGCATAGAGAATTGAAAGGCGCTTTAAATGAGGGGTCATTCGACCTCCTTCCCCTATTCAAATTCTTGAGTTAAGGGTTGCTGGAGCTAGCGGGTTGATGTGTTAATGTCAAGTTTGAAATTAAAAGTTGTCTTTTAAATATCAAGAATCAATCTGCCCGAGCGTTTTTTTAAGAACCTAGTCTCCCCACCTTTATTAATCTAAAGGGTTGTTTTTAAAAAAGACGAAAAAGAATTGGATAAATCTATTTTTGGCTATTTAAAGACGCTTTAAATGAAGGGTCATTCGAGTTTCTTTCCTTATTTAAATTTTTGAGTTAGGGGTTGTTGGAGCTACGGGGTTGATGTGTCAATGTCCAGTTTGACATTTCAAGTTATTTACTAAAAATCAAGAATTGACCTGTCAAAAAACTAGTCTCCCCCACTTTACTTAATCTAGAGGGTTGTTTTTCATAGAAACACAAAAAAATTTAATAAAACCACTTTTTGCCATGTTTTCCTCATAGAGAATTGCACGTGGCTTTAAATGAAAGTTCAATCAACCTCTTTCCCTTATTTAAATTCTTAAGTTAGGGGTTGCTGGGTTCAGAGGGTTGATGTGTCAATGTCAAGTTTGACATTTAAAGTTGTGTCCCAAAAGTGTCCTAAAGCAGAAGTGTTTTCTTTTCAAAAGCCCAATCTATATAAGCAGCATGATAGAAGTGAAATATCATAAACATACAGTTTATTTAAAAACGAAACATTTACTAACTGGCACCTTTACTATTTAATTTATATGACAACAATGTTGGGTGTCATTTACTATTTTAAACATGTATTTTTATACAAATGGGTGCCATTTGCATCATACACGTCGATATGCCACAATGACATATATTATCAAAGAATTTATACACCCGGGTGTCTTTTATGCAATAGTCATGGTGGGTGCCACATAATTCAACACTTACGTATATATATATATATATATATAACGCCTTTCTACACGACGTTATTAGCACGCTGTTAACCCCGACTGCGTTGCCAATATTATACACGCTCTAAACGTACTTATTAAGCGAAATTCGCCAATGATTTGAAATTTTAACATTTGCGTTTAGTCTTTGCAGATAACTTTCTTAAACATCTTCCGATCTAATATATTTTTTTTTAAATTTAACTTGATTAATATTGACGTAACAAATAAACTTTCTGCAGATTTAAAATAAAAACTGTATTCAAGCATTAAACTCTTTTTATAATTGGTGCAAAGTTTGTTTTATTTGTAAATATAATTCAAAATTTTAACTTATAACTTGTGTGTATTAGCAAAAAAAACATACTCAAAACGGCAGCAAATTAAATAATTTTCTTTAAAATTCCGCATGTAACTCTGTTTTTGGCAACTTTTTTAAAGAAATGTTAAATTTAACCGTTGCCGCAAGTTGCACGACTCATTATTTGACACAAATCAATTTTTAAATCAAACTTACAATATACCGCATAATAAAAAAAATAATTATTCTACAATCGTATTTTGATGACATACGCATATATACAGAGATGCGCCTAAAACTGAGATATATAACGGTTCTTCGGGCTAGAGAACGTAGCGTTTATATGTTCTACGGGCTCAACAACAACCTGTTTACATGTTTGTACCTACATATTCTTATTTACGCACACAAAGTTTTTTTAATAAATCGGAAATAAATTGAAAGGTTAGTTTTGGGCATACAGTATGTCATACAACATTATCATGAAATTTTAGTTGAAATTAAAATATGTATGTGATAGTAAATAGAATACTTTGTTTCAAATAACGAAATTGAGGAATTCTAATAAGTAGTCTGAAACATTTTCACTCAATTTATTTGTTCCTTAATGTGGAAGTTAAATGCCGATTAAAGTAACAGATTTATCATTAATCGGACCGTCACAAACTATTAAAAAAAGTTTAAAACGAACTACAGATCATCATATAGTAACTCCAGAAGCAATGTTCGGTTTCTGCTCTAATGAAATTCTTGGCATAAAAATTAGTTTTTTGTATCGAGTGTGAATGTTCAAGCTGCTGTAACATATGTATTAATAAGATAATAACATAAAAAAGTACAATACTTTAATATAGTTTAGGTTTCTCACTGTCACAGCTAGTTGATACCGTAAAGGTATTCAGTTTTCCGTAATTGTGATGCTGTCAATATCGTTAAGCCAATAAGCTAAGCTTTCTAAGAAAATATAATGTTTTATTTCAAAAAATTCAATATACAATTTTAATGAAAATGAAAACGTAATATCACGTTTAAAAAACATTCAACCTATTTGCTATACTATAAGATACAAACAAAATAGATAAAACTACACTAAATATATAGAAAACAAACATGTAGTGTTTTATGAATTTTCACACAAAAAAGTAACCAATTGCAAATAATATTTTTAACCTTTTAAAATTACTAAGATATTTGCTTTAAAAAACCAAGTGTATAGGCACTAAGAATGTGACAACAACAAGACGACCAATTTAGCCTGAAAAACGCGATTAAATCTAATTTCAAGCATTTTTTTTGTACAAAAAGTGGGTTTTTTGATCAGTTGTTGGGTTTATTCTTTTTAGGATATGTAAACTTATATTCTGAATAACATTAGGTGCTTACATTAAACGACCAAGACACTAGAGTCAGTTAAAAATCACTGAAAATAAGTTAAAAAACGTATTTTTAGCAGCGCGTCATTGTTGATCGGTATTGAATAAATTTTCGTTGTGCATTCAAAAAAAGCATAAAAATTATGTATTTCAATTTGGTCAGATGAAAACGGGCGTTCATCAAAACTAAATGTGCGTAGATTTCTTTTTTAGGACTCTGAAATAAGTCAGTTTTTACTTTTAGCCGATTTCATATGACATGACTCAAACTTTATAAAAATATCTTATTTCTGGTAAGAAGTGGATTAACTGTTTGTCTTAATTATTGTAAATTGTCATCATAATTACTTAAAAACTCTGTGTCGATTTTAAAATTTATGACTGTAAGTTTTGTTTCTCTTTCTGCTGCGACAATTTTTTTTTTCAATTTTGTTTGTAAAAGCTTTGTGTTGGTAAAACCAAATTTGATTTTTTTTAATTGTACAGTGTTATCTGCAAAATTATCATAACTTTCCTAAATTATTTCACGAGAAGTAATATTTTCCAATTGATTCTACAAAACTCTTTCAGACTACTAAAAAATTTCCATGCTTCTAAGAATTTTTACACTACAAAACGAGATTCTTACATTGTTTTTAAAGATTTTTAGTAAAAGAAAAAAAATATATGAGAAATGCTAATATCATATCCTAAGACATACCTTTTTCGTTATAACGTTTTTATTAAATGTATGTATTTATGTTTCAAATTATTTTATAGGTATCACATCATGAATGAACCAACAAATCATTCTTATAACTTTAAAGTTTCTTAGCTACCTATATTGTACTTTTGATCCAAATCTCTTTAGAGGTTTTCAAATAATTTTTTCAATACTTTAATTTTAATTTAATAGTTATAAAAGTACCACATTCTACATATGTACGTACAAGCATCACGTAGAAATTGCAAACGTTTTTAAAAATCAACTTCCGATTTTTGACTAAAACCGTTTGTATTGTTTTTGTGAAAAATTATTAAAACGTGATGATACTCAAAAAGTGCATAAAATTTATACTAAAGTAAAATACACTTAGAGTATACGTTTACTGCTTGTTATTAAGCCCATCCAACGTTGTCGCATGTTGGGCTACACAACGTACCGTCCGTGTCTGTAGACAGTTTGTATATAAAAGCGACCTCTGCAGCGACTAACTCTGAACTATTTTATATATAATGCAGATATAAACGGTACAATATGAAACCCGGCCAAATTTTTGGATTTACACGTTTTGATGCTTATATAATCGTATTTTGATTATATACACATGGATACGTAGATGAGCCCGAAACCGGGCTTAATAGCGTTTCTTCGGGCTAAAGAGCGTAGCGTTTATATATTCTACGGGCTCAACAGCAACCGGTTTATATGTCTATATTTATTTTTACCGTCGTTTATAAAAATATAGTTTATACCTATTGCGGTTAAGATGAGAATACGTGTATTTTTTAAAGCAATTACAATTTGGAATAAGAGAATTAAAATTGTACGAGAAACGTCGTAACTCTTGTCTATTATTTGCTTCATTTAAGTACTCGGAGTGCATCACAAAACTAGAATCGTATTCTCAGTTGACCATTAAATTTCTGAGTCGTAATTGTACATTGGAAATGATTAAGATCGTGTTTGTTGATTACGGGCTTAGCAATAGTCCATGTTTCAGCTTTAGTGTTAGAAAACGTAAATTTGTCTTTGTAAGCAGAAATGTTAACCAACCGAAGGAAAACAAATAGGAAATTGCTAACCTAGCTGACATAAATATAAAACATTAATCGCACTACCTTTATAGAATTTGAAATTTATAGCTAGTTTGAATGTACCTATGTAAAAAGTTTTTGTTTACATAAACGTAAGCATAAATGTTTTACGCTTCCTAAAAGTATTGCCGATCAACTGATAAAACTTGACTAAAATTTTAAAAAGTTTTAACAACGCCGCTACCTTAATATATTGTGATACATTTAATATTATTACGACAAAGGTGCTGATGTAACCTGTCTCGTTCTAGCTTTACTGTTACAAAAGCACTTCACATCTGCTTGACTTCTGAACTTTTGTGCAAAATTTTATGTTCTTACAAGATCCCTTTGTTAAGTTTTTGTCAGCTTATCGTGTCTCTTTGTTACCACTCATGTTTTGATTTTGTAACGTTACTTTTTAAAACACATTTTTTGCTAGTTTGCCTTAAAAACGTATTTTCTAAGTAGTTACTACATTATTGTAGAAACTAAAAATATTGTATAGAACTTAAAATCAATACTAGGTAGGTTTTCATTAAATACAAGGTCGTGTGCTTCATGAACTTGAAAGGGCAAGCAGTCAGTATACATATGTCAACGTACTTTTTATTTTTTGTTTAATTAATGACTGCATTGCATAACAGCTTAAATTAATTAATTTATATTTTCAAACCACTGTAGTATAAGTTTAAATTGAATATGCTCACAATGTGAAAATTATGAAAACTATTAAATAATAACACGCAACTGTTTTATGTGATTTAATATACAACTTTAAAGTAAATGTTAGGCGTTTTTTGTTACATTTGACAAAAATTGACTTGGAATTTTAATCGAAACCGATTATGTAAAGATAAAACACACGCTATACTTAGAGTTGGTATATTCACGTAAAACTAAAGCAAGCCTGTAAAGTAATAGAATTTGTTGACATATTTGTTCCATCTAAAAACACTTTAATTTGAATATTTTATAAATTGTTTGCAGAAATGGTTTCCGCAAATTGAATTTTTTTTAACTTAAATTTAAATGCAAATTTAAATTAGGTTATACATATAACATATTTTTGTTATAATTTTTAAACTAAAAGAAAAAATTATTTATAACAAAATGATACAATTATTTTTTTGTTTAGAAGATTGATTATTAATTAAAAGTTTATATGGTATGTTTTTGTAATATTATTTTTTTTGACGTTTATCTTTTAGTTTGTAGATGCGTATACATATCTATTTGTTTCAACGTTTTCTCGTACCTATGCATAAAATAGAATGTGTAACTGTTTTAGCGATTAGATAGAGTGAATGCGTTATTGTTTAATTCCAACTTGCGCGAGAACAATCAGCTGATTTGCTCCAGTCTACTATGAAAAAGTTAGACCACTTTTATAAATGGTGCGTGTATGCTATAATTTATACAAGATAACTAAAATAAAAAGAATTTAATTTGTTTTAGCGGTAATACTTCATTGTTATTTATATTGAAGTAACACCAAGAAAAATTAAGTCCAAATAAGTGAAAAATATGAAAGGAAACTCCAAACTTACTTTTTGGATTTACCAAGTAAACTAGCTGCATCGACATTGTGGACAAAGTACTCAATGCTTGAATCAACTTTTTATTTATACATATTAGAGAATGTAGAAAAGAGTACTTTTTTTTAATGAAACCAAAAATTAGAAACGAACAATTAAAAACTTGCCATCTTAATAAGATTTTGAACGAATAAATGCAGTTACTACGAACTCATTAATTGGTTGATTGATGTTAAAAATAATATTTACTTGTGTGACTTATAATAATAAAATAAGTAAAACATGATAAACCAAATACGCATAGTTTTGTATTTATTTATTCAAATCGATTTAATAATGGTTCTTTTTTATTCCGGTAATGATGCAGTAAGGATGTGAATGATATTGATTGATTTAATCTTGCTTTTCCCCATTCTCATCAGACCATGAGTCCTCATCTGATGAGTCGTTGACATTAAAGGTTAAAGATTCGCAATAAACGTCTATTATCTGTTCTTTTTCTACATATCCTTCTTCAATTTCTTTGACATGCCGACATACTTGTGACCATTCTTTTACATCTACACAACAAACAATCTACAAATAATGCATCAACGGGGTATTCCTTATTGATTGTATTATTTATTAGTATTAAATTATACAGTTCTGCTTTTGATTTTTCTTCGTACATAATAGCACGTTTATTTAGCCACAATTTCACTCTGCTTGTCTATTATTAAAATTGGAAGTTTTAACTGTCAAAACATTATGGTAACATGCATTATCCATAACCACTACAGAATTTTTCAAAAGATTGGGATTAATTGGGATTAATTGATGTTCCAACCAACAATTATAATTATTAAAATTCATTTCGTCATAGTAGTCTTCACTTTTTTAACCAGATTTAAATATCAATAGCGCATTATTAACAAATCCATTATTACTACCAGCATGTACAATAATTAACTGTTTATCCTTAAATATTAGGCATTTCAGCCCTTGATTTGATTTATCAGTTCATTGGTAAGAAGTTGTATGGGAAGCGTTAATAGAAGTTGCATCCATATAAATCATGGGACGTCCTTCCAACAGCATAGAATTATTAGTGGTTTTTTTCCATTTAAAAAAAATATATTTTTAACCTTCAATGCAAATTCAAAAATTACGATTTTTTTACAAAACATAATCAAATCTATTTATTTTAGTAAAAGTAGAACATCGAGTAAATCAAAGAATGTAATTATTATACCTGAATCCTAGTTTTTTAAAGAATTTTCTGAATAAAGTTTCTTTGCCAAAAAAGCCAATGGTGTCATCATCCTTAATTTACTCGTAAATTGCCTTCAAAGTAGGCCTTCGTACATCAGTAAGATGGGAATTGTAAAATTGTTAACAATTCTTCGTATAATTTGTTCAGCACAATTGTCTACGGTTGATTTAGGAGATTATGAAATTTTTTTCTCGGTGATTTAAATGTACATAGTTTGTTCGCCAGTTTTAATTAACTTGCATTTTCACACAATACGTACTACAGTAGCTCGTGAAACTCTTCTTGCTTAAACAACCGTATCGATAAGATTGCGTACAAAATAAAAGTAAATTATTAAATGTATGTAATGCATAACTTAACAATTACCTTTTTTATTTCTTTCTTTAAAATACGAATAAACATTCCATACTATTGTCTTAAATTCTTTAGGATATATGCTTTTTTTTGTAGCCGAAGATGCAGCAGCGCTTATTTTGCATTTATTAGACATGCTATCATCAAACTTGAATCGTCACAAAATCAATCACAAGAAATATTTTACTTATTTGTAACTTAATAATACAAACAGCAGAGTTTTGAAAATAACTGGTTGTAGTTTTCCTTATAGATCCGGGAAACAATAATAAGAACGAATAAGTATACGGAAAGAAGCAATCAAAACAATTAAAATGGCGATTACTGGTTGACGTTTTTAGTTTGATCTATAATTCGTTTCAATGCAGAAAATCTTTATTTATCGCACTTGCACGTACGAATTTAAAGATCTGCGCAAGGATCATCAAATAACGCATTTACTCTAGATGTTTTTAGATTACCTGTTGCTCAAGTTATATTAATATAGGATGTGACTTTTCAATTTAAATATATTTGTTAGATGAATTTGAGATTCCAGTTAAAACATTTTTGAAAGTTACAACCGTTTATGTTTTATATATAAAAATATTTTTTTATCACTTTCGGTTACATCAAACTCGACGTCAACATTCTTATTTTAAATATAATTCTATTTTTTTTTCTTAAATTTAATGTCAATTTTTGACAATTTTATTCAGATTACCTTATCTCAAAAAGTTTAACACTTATTGAAATAAATAGACTTCAATAAAAGTCCTTCCAAACAGTTTTTATTAACAAGCAGATATGAAACAAAACTATATGTAAACATTTTTATGTTTTAATATAAAAATATAACTTAATTAAGCATTAGTGATAATGTATTAGTTGTTTAGTATGTACTACTTTAAGTCAACTAGAACACTTTGTATATTATTAGACAAGATGGGTGACAAAAGCTTTATATTTATATACATATAAGCTATCAGCAATTATTTCAATGTAATAGCGAAGGCTTCCACGGCCGGAATCTATACTAAGATAAGAATGTCTTCCGGGTTTGGACTGTGTCTAATCTTAGTATAATTATTTCAATTATTAATCGGATTATTATTTTTCTACATTAGACTAATTAGGTTGCAATTATTGGCTTTTGACATAATTTATTCAATTTAAGTCCAATTTAAAAGCAAGTAAATTATGTATTTGTTTTAAAACGAATAAAAATGGTTGCTGAATAAATTCTTAGCAATATTTTACCAGTCCTAATTGCACAAGTATAACATAGTTTTTTTTCAACGGCTATAAGCTACTTAACAATGAAAAAACCGTAGTATTAAGCAATATAATGCTTACTATGTATTATCAATAAATTTAATATAAAAACATATTTAATTACTTATCGCAAAGAGTTTTCCATAAATGTTTTTAACGACGTTAAAGTAAACTGTCACACTACATTTAGGTACGTCAAAAAATTATTTATTTTTGGTACATTCATTATTATAGAGATTATCAAAATCTCAAAATGTCTTATTTTTGTTGCATTTTATATAAAAGTTGGTAACTGTTTCTATTACTGTGCAAAAAACTGGTGTGGCCACCACACGACTTTCCTATAAGGAATGATAAAGAAATGTATTTTTATAAGGTTATTGTTAAAGCTTAACTTTCGATTCTAAAAATAGCATGTATTTGAAACCGCTCTCGGTTTAAAGTTTGTAAACATTAAGTGTTAGTCAGTGTTAAACTGAATCTGCACACATGCAGTTTGTATTATAAGGAAATAAATGTTTTATTTTTTTATACATATTTCTTCAACAATTCAGTGCACTCGATAAATATTATACGTAACTATTATGTTGTCATAAAACCACTTTGAAGTGATATGTTTGTATTAAAAACGATTAGTAAATCGCTAATTAACCAGACTTTTGTGCAACCGGCTATTTATTTTTTCTAAAAAAAAATCGTCGCAGGCAGGATTCAAACCTAGATTATATAATGGAAATCACTTTAAATTATAAATTAAATATCTAATAAACTGTCAATTTTAGAAAAAAATTATGTGAATACATTGTAGGGAAGAATTATCTTTATAAGAAACTATAAAAATAATTCGAATAAATTACATTCGTACAAAATTATATAAGAAAAACTATTCAAAATGACAGATACACCTACTTTCGGTATCTTTATCAGATCTATCTTTTGATAAAGCCGAGAGCATATGAAAATCCAGCTCTATACCAAATTTCAAGTTACTAGGACTTTTGGTTCGAGAGTTATCGTCGGTACATCGTTACACACAGACACACACGCACACACACACTCAAAATTTTTTTTTCAAAAATATTTTTTTCTGACTTAGGAGACCTTGAAACGCAAACTTATGCAAAAAAAATATTTTTTTTAAATCGTCGCAGGCAGGATTCAAACCTAGACTATAAGATGAAATTCACTTTAAATTGTAAATTAAATATCTAATAAACTGTTAATAACAGAAAAAAATTTTATTTGAATAAATTGTTAGGAAGTATTGTCTCAATAAGAAACTATAAAAATAATTCGAATAATTTACATTCGTACAAAATTATATAAGAAAAACTGTTAAAAATTGCGAATACACTCACTTCCAGTTTCTTTATCAGACCCATCTTTTGATAGAACAGAGAGAATATAAAAAGTTAGCTCCATACTAAATTTCAAGCTACTAGGACTTTTGGTTCGAGAGTTATCGTGGGTACAACGTTACACACACACACACACACACACACACACACACACACACACACACACACACACACACACACAAAATTTTTTTGTCAAAAATACGTTTTTCTGATTCAGGAGACCTTGAAACGTTAAATTCTTCAAAAAAAATTTTTTTTAAAAAAATTGCGATTGCTATACTTTCCGTATAGTAAAGTAAAAAAGTTGTATTTATATTTAAAGATACAAAATTACTTTGTTTTTTTTATATATTAAAATAGTTTATGTTTTAAACAAACGTTTCATGTATATCTCTTTTAATTTTTTTATTATAAATTACTTTGCACTAGTTGTTAATGTTGCAAGTTAGTTGTAACTAATTGTATATGGTTACGACATTGACACGGTTCAAACCCGGAAGACGTTCTTATCTTAGTATACACTCCTGCCGTCTAAACCTTTGCTACTACAAATAATATTGATTATTAGTACGTGAGTTACTATTTTATTTTTTTTATTCTAAAGAATTTTAACATACGATATACTACTGCAAGAAAAATAATTATAGTTTGTTTATTAAATAACACTATAAATTGTATTTAAAAAGTAGAAGAATGATCTAGATTACACAGCATTAGTTTAAATCTTAAAAAATGTTATATTTATTTAATATAGTACATAGTTACGTTAACTGTAATTTGATAATCTTGGACTTGGTTGAAAACCGTTAGTATTAATATATTGTATGATAAGAAATCAAATTTCCTGACTATAAAAATTCTTGTTTACTAATGTAGCCTTTAGCTACGAATTTAATGATTTGTAATTACTGAATCCATTTATTTATACAAGAACTACATATTATATTTAACATGACAAAAACAAAATATACACATTACAAAAAAAATATTCTAATTAAAATGATTTATATAATCCTGTATAACATTTTGGTAGACAAAATTTCAATAAAACACCAAATAATTCAGAAAGAGTGCGTAATAAATACATAAAATTTTGTTTTTTATTAATTTTAGTTATAATTTTAAAGATAATCAACAAAATAATATTTAAAAAACGATTTACAGTTTTCTTTCTCTTTAAGTTCAAATTTAGATGTTTTAGTCATATTTTTTTTACTGCAATAAATATTTTGTTTGTCAAATTAACTGAATAATTTAACAAAAAACATACGTAGACAGTAAAGTGTCGTAGCTACAGATTGAGAAGTTTGAAGCAAGCAAAATCTGCGCGTCTCTTTTTTTCTTGCAAGAGTTTTAACCAAATATTTTGTTTTCTAATCTTTATCTTATTATTTCAATTTTAAACATTATTTAATGACAAATCATTTTAAATATAAAATATATTCAAACAGTAACATTAAATTAATCAACATGATGTTATAAACTACCTACGTTAAGAATCTAGTAATTTATTTAACGAGTTCCTATGTAAATTAGGGGTTTTTTCCCAAAAAGAAATTTTTAAACCTCAATGAACAAGAGCTTTAAACTTAGTTTGACGCAGTATACATCAATTGCATAAAGTCACATTGAATTTACATAGATTGTGCGCAAAATTTCCTGTTTGAGTGGGATTCAGCATGGTGGGATCAAATTCGAGTCGATACTTTTAATCTTTTTTATAAATTCTTTTTTGGAGCTTAAATAATGCTTGATTCTATAAATAAGGGCAGTAAACTTCTGAACACATTCAATCTTTGCTTCGACAAAAAAATTTAATGGGATCGTCGATGCGAATATTTCATTCATTGTCAAAATCAATAACGGAATTTTTCGAACCACACACAAAACACTTCATTTGATAGACTACTATTTTCATCTTTGTCACATAGAATGAGGCGCGCAACACTTTTTTGTTACTCACCACAACAGCGCTGAAAACATTTGAAACCTAGGCAATCATGATTCTGACAAACTTTTGTTAAGGCAACCTAATACTGTTGGTAGAGAATAAACTACTTTTCATTTGATTCTGATGAAATTCTATTATATAACCGATGATAGCATATTAATAATGCTTGCTCACTTGCTTATACCTGTCCAATTCCAATTGCTTGTGTCATATTCTCTTAGCTAACACTCGATTATTATAAATAACAAATGAGGAAAATTGATCAAAAAATTAATTAGAATTTGTATTATTTAAGAGCATTGGTACGCGATTATGTATATATCTGTTATCTTACATATATAATCTTTGTCATTGTCAAATAACCAATGAGCGTATATATTTCTAATATAGGAGTAGACTATAATAGATTTTAATTATATATTACAACAGAACTATTGTGTATATGAAAAAAAAACTAAGTATCAATTATTACATTTATTCTCATCCGTTCTAATAAAGATAGAGAAACATTTAAGATTGTATGTACGTTTATACGACTACTCATTACAATTAGAATTTATAACAACTTACAACGTTTATATAAATACTTTTTGGTATTAAATGTATTTTTAATGAACGTTGACATGTAACAAGTTGATTAATCATTATTTGCATTTTGTCGTATTAGACCAAAACTAGATAACACCTTATTAAACACGTAGTACCTGCCTGTAAAGCAATTTCATAGGAAAGGTAGTTATGTCCTGCATACTTTTTATTTGTATTATTTAATTAAATTAAATAATAGCAAAGATCAATGTTTTTATTAATATTTTTTGTAAAGCGTAGAAATTTGTATTATAGTAAAAACATCAAATAATTGAGTTTGTGAAAATTTTAAAGTAACAAATTGTAAGGTAGTAAGCTGACATTATTGTTTAATACAATCTAATTCTAACAATTATGCAGAACGACTTAGAATGATGGTTCTCTACACTGATCTTTAACAGTTAATGAGTTATATTTAGTAAAAATGTACATAATGTATACAGTAACCTAATAAACGTGCGAGTAGACTTGCGTTAAAAAATTGTATAAGTAAAATATCCAAGAGAAAATGTTGAAATTAACTTTTAAGTAACCGCTATCTTAAATTAAAAAACATTTTTTCACAGATATGTAACTGTCAAAACTGTTACTCTCCACTTTTTTTTAAGTATAAAGAATGGGTAGTTTAAATTTCCATTAAAGAAATAGTCATGAAAATGACAGAAACGACCATAGAGACTATATTTGTTCATGTATTAACACTTTTAATAATTTACCTATGCAACTGAAATTAGAATAAACAGCTTGTAAATGCAATTTAACGTTTTTTTCCAATGTTAATACCAGACAATTGTGTACTTCAGTATTAATACGTAAACAAATATATTTCCTATGGTTATTTCTGTTACAAATTGCAAACTAAATTTTTGACTTAGGCGTAAAGCGTAAAAGCGTAAAAAATTGGATTCTATTCTTTTAAATTTTAATTTGTTCATTTGAGGCAAATTTAAAAACAAGACAATTTTTATCAAGATTTTGTTAACACTTCCTATAAATTCAAAAGAAATTCAAAACGTCACTGTTTGAATAATTTTCTAAATCGTTTTGCATAATTGTTAGAATTAGATTGTATTAAACAATGATATCTATTGACAAATTAGTGGCAAATATCATATGTATTACTCAGCCTACTGCCTGGAATATTGTTTTTAATTGAAATTTGTTTTAATATCAATTTTTATAAGTCTTCAACGGTTAAAGATAGGTATAGGAAACCATTACACCAAATGATGCAGAATTTTGTTCAATAAAAAAAATTAGTTTTACGCATCTAAAAGTTGTTAACTTTGGCATTGTATTTTGAACAATCTGTATGCGTATTACACCTTTACAAACTGTTGTTTAAAAGATGATAATTTTAATTAATAGTTATACAAATATTAATTTTTTACAGTTGATGTTACAAATGTGAAAGTTCTGAAAAACAACTAAATATTTCAAAAACCGTTGACTTTTGTGATAATGAGTTATGAACAAAATACCTTTAAAATTATACGTACAATAAAAAAAATAATAAAAAGCAAAGCATTCTATTTAAAATAACAACATTGAAGTTACTTTCGGTATAACCAGACGTAATACGTTCTTGAATATATTTAATTGTAAAGCCAATAAGAATTTACCTATTATAAAAAAGAATGAAAATTATATTATGATTAGAAGTACAAAAACTTTTAACGAACGGTTTACGTCAAAAACCCTGTATAATAAACAATAAACATCAATTTTCTAAGAAAATATATTTTAAAATTATTTAAATGACAAAAAAATTTGTATCAATTCCAATAAGTAAAAAGTTTAACGCAGTTTGTACAATTTTTGCTTGCTTCTTGCTATAGTTCCAAAACAAAACGTTTTACAAAGAAATCATTTTAATACCGAGATTTTAGTTTTATACTAATGGATTTTATTGAGCAGATATTGGTTTATCAACACAATCACAAAACGCACTGAAACAAATTTGTTCCAAGATTTAAATATAGTCACTGTGACGTGTGACAAAACTTTTTTTTAATAAAATGTGCTGAGTTTTCTAATTGGCTGTTTTTGAATTTCTATATAGTTCGTTTTTGAGATATTTGTTTACGCTATTTTTGCAATTATATGTGATTACATCTACTACACAAACCGCTTATTTAAAATTGGTCTTTATCAATGCAATTTAATATAGTATTTTTATTAATTGTTAATTTGAACAAAGATGTATTTATTACATTTTAAAAAAATGTATATATACCTTAATTTATATGAAAATTGCTGTTTATAACAATTTTTTTAATTTATTTTTGCGTTTGAAGATTTTATTGAGTATATTAAAAAGATTAATATTTTAAAGAAGTAAACGATAAACTGTTTTGATTACTACTTTAATACTTAAGGAAATGCATATTTTAAATAATACTAAAACGTTGAATAAAGTTGTGCAAGTATACTGCTAGACCATCAAGAACGAATAAATTGTAGAATAAATTAAATTGTTTTAATAAAAAATAGTGGCAAGCAAGCCTCAAGAACAAACAAAGGTATCTTTAAAACAAAGTAACGTATGTATGGGTGGTAAAAAAGAAGAGTTCATACCAAGAAAATGTAAAACGAAAACTGTTCCAAGAAATTCAATATTATGTCTTCGAGTTCTGATGTACATAACGGTAATGATTTATTGGCCGAAATAGAAAATGCGGTTCAGGACGTTAAGAATTTTGTGCCTGCCGTAGAATGGGATAGTATGCTAGCCAATAACGATCCGGTAGCGTATATGACAAGTAAAGGCAAAAATGCAATTGACTTCAAAATGACAGTTGTTATTGTTGCCGGAGGCAATTATAAATAACTTTATTGAATTACCACTACACCACCATGTTTATTCTACGACGTTCATTGCAATACTTATACATAAATATCGATGCGGCTTAATTGTATGAAATGTACAAAAGTAACTACTAATGTACTACTCAGGTAAAAAATAAACCAAATAAGATATCGCAGGTCAAATACCAAATTTTGGATGTCAATAGACCAATACTAGGGTTTTAAGGTTGTCAAAATTTAAAGTTAATTAAAGAGATAAATGAAATAAATTACAGTAATGAAATTAACGAGATAGTGGAGATAAATAGAGATGTATTTGAGGGGTATAAGTTGCATAAAATCGAGTGAACATGAAATTAAAATAATTGAGGAGTCTATACCTAAAGTCGATCCACCACGGAAAGTGCTATTCGCTCTATTTAATAAATTAATACGGAAATTAATTGAATTTGAATCCTTGCAAATAATTAAAAAGTGGATGAGCAGACTCCATGGGTTAATTCGATGGTTTTGGTTTCAAAACAAAACTTAGATATCATAATTTGTTTAGATCCATCAGCATTAAATAAAGCTATCAAGTGGAAGCATTTTTATATACCTACTCTTGAAGATATTACAAGTAAGTTAAAAGATGCAACAATATTTAGTGTGGTAGATTGTTCAAATGGGTTTTGGCAAATTAAATTAGACGAGCAGACAAGTAAATTATGCACTTTTAACAGTCTATTTGGGAGATATTGTTTTTTAAGACTCCCATACAGAATTAAATCTGCACCAGAAATATTTCAAAAAAAAGTTACAGAAATATTTGGAGGTATTGATGGGGTAAATAGTAACATTGATGATATATTATATATTTAAAGGAACACAATGAGAGATTAGAAAAGGTTTTTAGAGTGGCAAAAGAAAACGGAGTAAAATGTAATAAAAATAAATGCAAGTTTGGAGTAGAAAAGGTAAAATACAGGGACCACATAATTAGCAAAGATGGTTTGCAGGTAGATGATGCAAAGATCGAAGCAATTGTCCAAATGCCCAGACCAACAAATAAGAAAGGAGTAGCAAGGTTTTTAAGTGTTATCAATTATGTAAATAAATATATACCCAATTATTCAAGTCAAACTGCACCCTTGAAAGAATTATTGAGAGAAAAGAATTTATTTTACTGGGGTGATAGTCAGGACAGGGTTTTCAATAATTTAAACACCTTATTGTGTATTATAATATTTTTCAATTATGGATCCTGTAGTGATATCTTGTGACGCATCAAGTGAAGGATGCGGTGCGGTATTACTGCAAAAACATAAACCAATATGTTATGATTCTAAAGCATTTACAGAAACACAAAAAAGATACGCTCAGATAGAGAAAGAAATGCTAAGTATAACATTTGCTTGCATAAAATTTAGACAGTTTATTTATGGCAGACGGGATGTAACGATAGAAACTAATCACAAACCACTAATGACAATTATAAATAAACCTTTATTAAATGCACCATCACGTTTGCAAAGGATGTTACTATTGTTACAACCTTTTTCGTTCAATTTAGTATACAAGAAAGGAAAGGATTAAAAGGTAGCGGATGCTTTATCTAGGGCATTTACTAGCGATAAGGACAAAAACCTATAAGACACTTTAATTCAATTTGAACACCAATTTTGCATGTTTGTGCAAACATTACCGATGTCAGATAAAAAATTAAGGACAATTAGGGATGAAACACAGAAAGATTCAAATCTTACGGAATTAATACAATTAGTTAAAAATGGTTTTCCAAATGACTCAAAGAAAGTGAATGAAAATATGAGTATATATGCAAAGATTAGAAAGGATTTAACAGTACATGATGGAGTAATATTTAAAAACGATAGGATTCTTATTCCAAAAATTTGGAGATCAGAAATGCTGAAAAAAGTACACACCTCACGCCTTGGTAGAGAAAAAACCAAACTAAGGGCAAAAGAACTGATGTACTGGTCGGGAATGAATAATGAAATAAATAACTTGGTAGATAATTGTGAACAATGTTTAGCTTATCGTAACAATAATAACAAAGAACCGATAATATTGCATTAGGAATCGATCTATTTCAAACAAAAAAATCTAAGTATATTTTAGCGGTAGACTATTTTTCAAAATTTGTAGAGGTCAGGGAAATAAATTCTGCAAATTTTTAATCAGTAGCAACTTATCTAAAAGAAATCTTTTGTAGACACGGAATACCATTCCAAATAGTAACTGATGGAGGCGCTCCATTCCACTCAACAGAATTTAAAAAGTTTGTTAAGAATTTTGATATTATACATAAAATTACTAGCGCTCACTACCCTCAGTCTAATGGGCAAGTAGAAAAAACGATAGGCACTGTAAAAAAGACCATATTAAAAAGTGAAGCCGAGGGCATACATCAAAATTTAGCTATTTTGGAGTTAATGAACACCCCTTTAGGGTATAACATGCCTAGTCCAGCACAACTTCTCTATAATAAACGACTAAGAACTTTATTACCTATTAAAAAACGTTGATGAAACCAAAAATGACCAATTACAGGGACATAAAAGTCAAATTACAGAATAGACAAGAGAAAACAAAAACTCGGTATAATAGAAATGTAAAAGAGTTAAGTAGGTTGAAAATAGGAAATATAGTCAATACTAGAAATTTTGTATTAGGCCAACCAAAATGGTTGAGAGGAAAGATAGTAGGAGTAAGACAAGGTTATGACAGATCATGCAATGCAAAATTAATGGAGAATAGTAGAATAGTCATTAGAAATAGAAGACATGTCGTGAGAATTCATAACCAAAGTGAAGAGGTTACTCGTAAAATAAAAGTTAACAAAGACGAAGAACCAAATCATATTGAATATGAATTGCCACATGATAATACCAATGGAATAGAATTAACTAATGATAGAAATATAAATAATTCTAATCGCAGTGTAAGTGAAGTGCCAAGTGTAGAATCAGTAACACCCGAACCAGGAATAATCAGTCGCTCAAAACGGGTCGTAAAGTCACCGGTACGGCTTAACTTATGAAATAAGACCATTTATAATCATAAGTTGTTTGTATTAGTTTTTAAAAAAAAAGAGAGATGTTGTAAGATCAATGTGGCAACATTGCAATGATGAATAAAGGGGGTCGGTGATGGGAAATACACACCGAACATGGTGACATATTTTGATGTTAATAGAAAAGCTCCTTATTCCCAATAACTATAACACCTAGCTTCATTTATAATGATAAAAAAAATTAAGTTTTTAAAGACGTTAGAATAGGTATTGTTTTATTTTCTAATACATTTTTAACGATACGATAACAGAATTAAACATTATTTATTGTCGTAACAAGTCACCGAACTGACTCCGTCGTTAACTAATTCGTGACTATTTGATAATAAGCGCTTTCCATTGACACAAAAATTAGATCATTTTTGGTTGTGACGTCATAACACGTCTCTTACAATATCAAACCGAGATTTAACTAATTAATAATAGTAATACATGCATAAATGATTGTTGTAGCATTTTTGGGTGTTGCCGCGTCACAAAACTTGAAAAAAAAGTGCTACATTAAACAACGGCCGTGAAAGCTTGCATTCTACTACACGTAATCGTTATTTTTAAATTCTTAAATTTGTAATTTTTTAAACTATAACAACTTAAGCATTTAATAAAATATTAATTAAACAATACATGTTTTAAATCTGTCTTTAAAAATATATTTAAAAATCTTGAAATATTATTAATATTAAACTTAAATCATTTACATATGCCTCCATATTTATAAGACAGTCTTAATGAACCGGGTTTCAACAAACTACTTCAATAATAACTTTTGAAACTGTAATAAACGTCATATTGAGTTAAAAATCAAAATAAAATACAAAAACAGAAGAAGAGGTCACAGTATTCTTCAACTATCATATCCATCTGATGTATTTTTTTCTCACTTGCTGGTTTCATTTATTATGTTAGTAAAAACGTACTTACAATTCAGATTTAGTTTTACTTATACATAAAAGGAAAGCAGCTAATGACTTTTGTTTAATATGTAATACATAAAGTTTGTAGTAAGTACTAACTGTCAAATTGACTTTAGGCAACGTTAAAATTATCATAATAAAATAGTATATTAAAACACAAGTTACAGAATGAACGCACTTCAATCACGAGACCGTGTTTCATACACGAGCCGCGCAGCGGTGAGTTTATGAAGCGGTCGAGTGATTGAAACGTATTCTATGACGTGTGCTTTATACTATTTTCTCTATTTCGATACAATATTTAATATTTTTCGTATAATTTTAATTTTTAAAACAACATTGGGAAATTTATATTTTACTGAATTGGCAGCACTTACACTTTGACATATTGAAATTTATGTGTTAACCTAAAATCTCATACAAAATTTTCTCTTTATACCTTTATAAGTAAATAACTTTGAATTAATAGGACGTTTTTATTTTATCTTGGCATCAAAATTTGAATTTCAATTGTTAACTTCCAATAATTTTGATTTCTTTTTCATGTAACGTCAACTTACGATGCAGAGATAATAACTTTAAAAAAACTAACATTACTAAAATTCGTGTAAGAATATTACACGGATTTTAATGTAAGAATCGCTAATTCTGATGTTGAAATAGAGAATAGTATATTAAAACACAAGTTACAGAATGAACGCACTTCAATCACGAGACCGCGTTTCATACACGAGCCGCGCAGCGGTGAGTTTATGAAGCGGTTGAGTGATTGAAACGTATTCTATGACGTGTGCTTTATACTATTTTCTCTATTTCGATACAATATTTAATATTTTTCGTATAATTTCAATTTTTAAAACAACATTGGCAAATTTATATTTTACTGAATTGGCAGCACTTACACTTTGACATATTGAAATTTATGTGTTAACCTAAAATCTCATACAAAATTTTCTCTTTATACCTTTATAAGTAAATAACTTTGAATTAATAGGACGTTTTTATTTTATCTTGGCATCAAAATTTGAATTTCAATTGTTAACTTCCAATAATTTTGATTTCTTTTTCATGTAACGTCAACTTACGATGCAGAGATACTAACTTAAAAAAAAACTAACATTACTAAAATTCGTGTAAGAATTGGCTTATTCTTACACGGATTTTAGTGTAAGAATCGCTAATTCTGATGTTGAAATAGAGAATAATATTTTTTAATTAAATATTTTTCAATTTAAAATTCAACAGTAGGCAGATTTTGATCACTATGAGAAAGTATAATATACTATATGTGCTAGTATACATGTATTACAATTTTTATAAACCCTTTAACAAATAATGTAAGTTAAAGGAACCTTGAGAGTAGTAAACTACATCGTCAAAGTTAACATTGCTAATAGGTATGTAATCATAAATAAATTAATAACGAAAATTTTTAATCATGCATATTTAAGAAAGTATATATTTTTTGTACTTCTTGTATTTATTTTATGTGCCAAAACTGAAATGAGATTCACTTTTTGATTAAATCTTCCATTTATTCGCTGTTAAAAATTGTTAAGTTAAAAAAAATGCTTGAATTATAGCACATTAACTGAAATTATGTTAATTACAAATACAAACTGTTCTTTTTAGTTGTAAAAAAATGTATCAATTATTTTTTTTAATAATTAAATGTGACAATATGTATTTAATATTGTAAATAAAATTAATACGGTTTTCTTAACATTAGCTTACAGAAAACATAAATTCTGATTTCTGTATTTAAAGCTTTTTCAAAGGTATATTAACACAAAAGTTTGTATAAACATTTATACAAGTTATATTGAAAAAACAATCCTTAAAAACAAGTAGGAGTAAACGTATATGTTTAACGCTAAAGTCAATATGATACTAAAATATTTAACCTTAATACAGAGTTAACTCTGCACAACCTACATTTTACTTTAATTTTAACGTTTTTTATTAAGAGTAAAACCACAAAACTCTTTCTTTTGTGTTTATTACAAAATTATTTTATAATTTCTAATTTAATTAAATAATATTACATGATGTGATATGATACCAAATTCGTATTTCACAGTCATATTCTGTTAATTTGCGTGGGTATATAATTTGTAAAGCTGGTAATTGTATAATTATTAATTTTTAAATACTTGATATTACCACTATTTAAATCTGAATAAAACGAATAATTTAAACTAAAAAATGTTTCTAATACAACAAATAAAACATATTTATTGTTTACACTTATCTATATACTGCGCGTTTTGTGTTTTGTGTAAATAGATAGATTTCTGTATTTAGTAAAAATGACATTAAACATTAATATTGTTCTTTATATTAAAACTTAGTGAATCCGCCTAAAAAAATTCATATAGTGTATTTAATAATAATCTTATACTAAAAAGATATAATTAAAAAATAAAAATTGTAGATTATGAATAGTAATTTATGTAACAAGCGTCAAAAGAAAAGCATGACGAACGTTAATGCAACGCGAGGCCGCACGACCGAGCGTTGCATGTGAGTAAAACTGTTTTTTAAATTGATTTATTTGTATGTCAACGTAAAGTTGATTGAGTTGTAATCTGTTAGTCTTTTAAATGTATGTATCGTACATAAAGGGTAAAAGAATATTTTAAAAATGAGAAAAAATCTTAAACTATAGGTACACAATTTGAAAAATGTTAGTTACTTTCCATGCTTTATACATACATTAATCATGAATTGGTCGTATAAGGTTTCCTTAAAAATTTATGTCAAATCTACGAAGTTGTACATAGTATTAATCTACATGTTTTTTAATTACACTCTTCAAATACAATTTAACATTTTTTGATTCACTGTGTATGCGTTTGATACTGTACTCCATGCAATTGCGTATTCTTGATTATCCATCATCATATTTTTTGAGCATGCATTAGTGTACCCGTCAATAACTAGATAAATTGACGTTTCTACTAGTTTATTATTTAATGCGTTAAACGATCGAAATTAAACAAAAGTACACTTAAATAAACTGCCTTTTTAAAAATATTTGAAAAATTTAGCTGATATTAACAATTATTCTAAAAACTGAATAAAATAACTATCTGAATCTAAAAATACAAAAACACAATGCTTCTTAACTGCAAGTTTACAACTTATTTTCATAAGGTGATATTACAGCAGTCTGTCGTATTGAAATATTTAGTCAAAAATATACAGTCTTTAAGTACAGTTATTTTAAAAAGTATAGATATTATAAAGCTGTTATTAACAACGCAGGTATATCACCAATTTTAAATGAATTGTACTTGTAGTTTAGTAAAATTTGAACTAATTTAGAAACATATTGCTGCACATAGTTTAACTTGATAGATTGTTAGTTACATTTCAGTTCTATTGTTTTATGCAAGATGACAGCACCAACGATTTGGTGTTTTCTAGTTTGCGTTGTTGTCAAATGTCTTCGTTTTTTTTAGAACACAATGTTATATTTATTTAGTACTTTAGAATTAAGTTTCACAATATTATGACTTTTTAAATGTACATTACGCATTTATGAAAGCTGTTTTAAAAAAAGTTTTCCAATTTTTTTTAAAGAATTTTACAGTAAACAGTATTTATTAAAACTTGAATAAATAGTATAATTATATTTGAAATCTGTTATCACAAGTACAATTTTTTTCAACGAAAATTATATGTAGAAATTAATTTAGGATATATATTTATCAGGACCAATTAAACTCTTACATTAAAGATTTACTTTTTTAACAGTTTTTAACTAAATTTTCGTGTCTATATAAATATTTATTAACATTATAAAACTAAACTAAATCTAAAACACGAAATATCAAGAAAACTATAAATTCCTGGCAGAAAATTAATCTAATTGTTGTAACTTTGCTGAAACGTCAGTGCGAATTCAGTGGTGACATACATTTGGAAAAGCAAATAACTTTTAACAAAGTCCAACATTGTTGCTGTGCTTACTAGACTAACTTTGATGTTTTTTGTCACATTTCCTTATTTTGCTTTTTGCAAGTAGCAACTATAATAGAAATTGTTTAAAGTTCTCTTACCTTGCTAGTTCTTTTATATTATTTTTTTTTGGTTTTATAGGTATATATTGTATAGAATTTTTAAGTATCGGAGATTTATTTGTTGAGTTCTCAAAATAGAAAACAAGCAATAAAAGAATTCTAAAATTAGGTTTTTTATTTTTTAAATTTTATTAGTAAAAAGAAAATTATGAATAAAAATTGATAATCTATATATAACATTAGAGAGTTTTTCCAATGCTGAAGAGCCCTAAAAAGTCAAAACAACCACCTAGTGATTCACTTTAGCGGCATATTTACATTTGTATTGACATTGTTTCCTTACAATATTATACGTTGTGGTTTTAGTCCGTGGTTCATTCAAAACTTATTTAAATTACACGGGTATACAATCAGTTTTCAACGTTTCCGTCTCTAAGTATAAATGTAAAATTAACAAACGGAAACGCAACAATCCTCAACAATTTTAACTTTCAATCATTAATGGGGTACAAAGTAATATATTATTACTGTTATCAATGTTAATTTACTACACTAAAAATAGCAATTTCAAAATTTTAAAAATGAAAGTATTAATATAAAATTATGTTGTAATAACAAAACTAATAAAAAAAACATATGCAGGAATGCTATAAGCAGTGTTATAGTAATGATCAGTTTTTACTCTTTATTTATATTAAATTCAAAAATCAATTTACAAAATTTAAAAATATAAAGAAGCATAACAGTTTACAAATAAAAGTTTCTTATTAAATGTAAAATTGTAGTGTAAAACAGTGTGTAATAATATTATTAGTATGCTTAAATTTGTATGGCGATTTATTTAAACGACGTTATTAATATAAAAACGTAGTTTTGAATAATAAAATTTACATTTAATGTAAATACAAACATAAAAATTGGAAATACAACAGTACAATAACTTTAAAATTATCATTAGTTTTGTTGCATTTACATTTTACAGTTTTCAGGATTTTTAACATATTTCTCGTACATATATCCAACGTACTATTTTGTTCGACTAATGATCATATTTAAATTGTAGCGTTTAAATTTTTGAATAATTTATGAACATTGCATTGTATCGCAATTTGATTTTTAATTTTTATAAATTGTTTATTCTCAAACAAAAACTTCTACAATAACTATTTTTATAAATTGGTTTTATAGAGAGTAATTTGATTAGAATTATTAAAATTAACAACAGGTTAATTTGTGAATTTACATTTAAAACAGTTTAACAGCTTGTCAGTTTCTGGTTTGTAATAATGAACTACCTGTACTTAAATTTAGAAAAAGGTTTTAACAAACTAGTACATATGGTAATTTATTGTTGACAGAGTGGACTGTATAAAAAACTGCACTTGTTCATATTTAAACTTTAATAAACGTTAAGAAAATTGTACTTGTTACAATAAACGAACTGGAGTTGTCGCCATGTTCTTTACAACTCCAATTCTTCGCATCTGCGCATATCAACATTACAAAAGATATGAAATTATTCCTCCATGCCGCCCGCTTTGACAGACTGCCACGTCTTCAACATTAAACAATTCTTAACACTAACTTAACTTATGAAACAACATCAGCAACTAAAATTAAATTCAACAAAACAACAAAAAAAATTCAAGTACTAATTATACATTATATAAGGAAAATTATATTTCAAGTAAAATTCTCATTTTCGGGCTTACAAGGTAGAGGACACAGTTTAACAACAAGACGTTTAAACACTCTTTTGACTATTTTAACACTAGCAACACGAACTCGGTTATTACTTCCAGGATGTAGCTTGACGATTTTTCTAAGAATCCATTTTGACGGAGGTAGATTATCCACCTTTATGATAACCATAGTGCCAACGGAAATATTAGTCGAATTATCAACTCATTTTCTTCTTTGTTATAAAGAATTTAAATAATCGCGAGACCAACGTCGCCAAAAACTTTGATACAATTGCTGTAGCAGCTGATACCTGGATAACTTGTTTATCGGTATATTTAAAACATCTGGATCAGGTGGCGTTTTATTTATTTTGCCAATCAAAAAATGAGCAAGAGTTAGTGGAGTTAAATCATTAGGATCGGGTGATAAAGGATAAAGCGGTCTGGAATTTAAAACTGCCTCAATTTGAGTCAAAACAGTGGCAAATTCTTCGTATGTTAAAATAGTTTCGCCTATAACTTTATAGAAATGTCTTTTAAAATATTTAATATTGGCTTTACTAATTTTGCTTCCACGAAACTTTCTGTCCTTAATATTAAAAGGGCCAACGTAATCTATACCAGTGTGACAAAATGGCAAAACATTTGTAATTCTTTGTCTGGGCAAATATCCCGTTGTAACGTTCAAAGGCTTTGGATAAAACTTGAAGCATTTTGTACAATTTTTAGCAACAACCTATAATTTCGGACCTGCGTGCAACAACCTAATATGTTCAGATCAAAACAATATCCTTGTAAGAAAATGTTTAGAATCTAATATAATTGGATGCTTAGCGTTATATAATAAATCAGAATGGTTGAGTTTACCTCCAACTCTTATTAAACCATCTTTATCGAGAAAAGCTGATAAACCATTGAATCGATTTTTTAAACCTTTGTTATTATTATTTTTGGACAACCAATTTAATTCTTGTGAAAAGCTTTGCTGCTGTGATAACTTAATTAAACATTTCATAGAATCATTAATCTCGTCAATTGATAAGTTGCCAGTCAAACGCTGATTTCCCTTATTCAAACTAAGAGCATTTAAACAAAATCTACCACAGTAGGCTATGATTCTCTGCAATCTTAATAAAGAAGAAAATCTTGAAAATATATCAAACTATTGCATGGCGTAAAATATAAGTGGATCGTGTTCTTGCTTTATTTCAGGTAAATCATTTAATGGCAAAGTGAACTTAAAATCATAATTAGAAACATCAAAATTGCAAATCCAAGAAGGCCCACACCAGCACATCTCATTATTAAGAAGTTTGAAAGGAAAAAGACCTCTGGACGCGATATCAGCAGGATTTTGCGCTAACGAAACATAATTCCTTTTAAACTTATAAGACAAACTTTGAATTTCACTAACTTGTGTACTTACAAACGTTTGCAATCTAAAGAGTTCTGTGTAAATCCAATGCAGAACAATTAAAGAATCTAACCAAAGATAACACTCAAAATCAAACATTATACATTCGGAAACGCTTGCGACTAATCTAGCTAACGTTAGAGCAGCTAAAAGTTCTAATCTTGATATAATAAGCTGTTTTAAAGGAGATATTTTTGTTTTTGCACATAAAAATGAAACTTTAACTTTACCGTGGTCATTAACTGACCGCATATAATGTAAGGCTCCATATGATTAGTTAGTAGCATCAGAAAAACCAAAAAGATTCATCATTTCAATCTATTCTAAGACTCCATAACTTTTGGATCAAACGCTTGGCAAGTATAACCAACGGAAAAAATACTCATAACGGGTCATAAATTATTGAAATCTTAGATAAGACATATCTTTTGGTACAACGACTAACAACAACTGAATCTGTAAACGCAAACGACAAATCATCAGAATCACAATTCCATTGAATCTCTAAACACTTAGTGTTTTTATCACAAATTCTTCAAATGTTTGAATCATTATAATAATCTTTAAAGGTATCCAAAATCTTTTCACTATTCGACCTTCATTTACTTAAAATAAAATTACCCGAATGTAAAATCTTAGAAACCTCTGTAGAAATTTTTATCGCTTCGGTCTCATTTTGAAATCCAACTATTAAATTGTTCCTTAAAATTAAATGCAAGCTGGTGCAAACATCTCATTGCCAAAAAAGGGGCGCTAGTCAATCCGTACGTAACAGTATTAAAGTCATATATCTCTAAATCATCCGTTTTATTAAATCTCTAAACTATTCTTTGAAACCGTCTATCGTCGGTATGTACTAAAATCTGTCTGTACATTTTAGATATATCAGACGAAACAACATAAGGAAACTGTCTAAACTTAATCAAAATCTGAAATAAACTACTTAAAATCTGGAGACCTGTAAACTGTAAATCATTCACAGAATATCTCAATGTACTGGATGGCGACGAACCATTAAAAACAACTCTTACCTTAATAGTAATACTATCTTCTTTAAAAACGGCGTGGTGCGGAAGAAAATAAGAAATCTCATTCTTCTGAAAATCTTTAACTAAACTCATATGACCTAAATCTAAGTATTCCTTTATAAAACTCACGTAATCATTTCTTAAACTAGGATTTTTTTTGAACTTTTGTTTCAAAGCTAAAAACCGCTTAACAGCTAAATCCTTTGAATCACCAAGTTTTGAAACCGCACCTTTAAAAGGTATCCTAACGACAAAACGACCATTTAAATTACGCAAAAAAGTAGTTCCAAAGAACTGCTTACATCTTTTATCGTTAGTGGACAGTAATCGTTCGGAACTGACTTTCTCAATTAACCAAAATTGTTGTAAAGATTTATTTAAAACCAAATCTTGTCTGACGAAAAAAAAACATGAAGTTTTAGACCTTAAAGTTCCAGTTGTTAAACAACCCGATACAGTGTAACCAAAAACTGTTTTTTGTAACGTTGGTAAAGTTTTTCTCAAAACAAATTGATGAGGCTTTATACAATCCCAGAAACTAGAAGCACCAATAAGTAAATCTATGGTTTTTGGTTCGTGAAAATCCGGGTTAGCTAAAATTACATTTTTTGAAAACTTAAGTTCCGAAACATTTATAGAACAGCTAGGCAAATCAGAAATTTTTGGCAATATAAAACATTTAAGGTTTAAACTAAAATCATTATTCATAGATTGAAGATTAATATTACAACCTTTTTTTAAATGCGCTGTAGAAGAAGTAATGCCAGTTATATGTACATCTATACTAGATTGGGTTAAACCAAGTCTAGAAACTAAATCCGTTGTAATAAAATTAGCTTGCGATCCTGAATCTAAAATCGCATAACAAGTATGCTTATTTTCATGTAAATCAAAAACATAAACTTTTGCAGTACACAACATGACTTGTGACTCTATTAAACTTGTAAGTACAACTTGCACTTTAAGAACATGCAATAATCTGCTGTGTTTTTCTTTGCACTGAAAACACGAATCTGATTTGCAAGAGTCAACCGTATGGCCCTAGCATAAACAATTTAAACACAACCTTAGAGATTTCACTTGTGCTAATCTTTAAGGAACGTTTAGGTCACAAAATCGATTACATTTGTAAATCTTGTAATCATTACCTCCACAATAATTACATTGTGCCTTGTAGTACCTTGTAGTATTATCGGTTATTGATAAAACTTTTAACATTTTTGTGCCTGGCATTAGCGTTCTCAATAAACTTGCTTTTTAGAACTGTTATCACGATCTAATTTAATATTTAAATCCAAACATTCAAGTAAATCGGCTCTACCTTTTTGAAAATCAGCAAATTGGCTTAACGTGGGTAAATCTGTATCTCTTTTAACTTTTTCCCATTCACAGGCTGTTGATTTGTCCAACTTTGTGCTAACTAAAAAGATCAATAGTGGATTCCAAGAATCTGTTTCTAAACCTAAGTTGGTAAGGGCTCTTAAATGTTTAAACAAAGAATCAGCTAAATTCCGTAATAAAGAAGATGACTCCT
The DNA here is from genome assembly GCA_035610365.1 of Aquatica leii. NCBI lineage: Eukaryota > Metazoa > Arthropoda > Insecta > Coleoptera > Lampyridae > Aquatica > Aquatica leii. Next base: position 111,185,542 of record CM069432.1, read on the forward strand.
TTAAAATGCTAGGAAGATTAAACAAACTTTTTATATGACTTGTAAATAACAACTTTCGGTTGTCAAACTTCTGACATAAGAGATCCTATGCAACTTGATAATTTTCTTGAGAAAACTCCAAAGACTGAATAATTTTTAATGCAGTACTATTTAAACTAGCACGTAAATAATGAAACTTTTAAATGTCATTAATTAACGTATTTTTATTTATCAATAAATCAAAAATGTCTTTAAAATTTAACCAACCTTCATAAGTTGCATCAAATTTTGGTGGATCTATAACTGGTAACTTAATACTCGATTTAGACAAATCCGTTTATCTTATATTTTGAGACATCGGCGAAGAATCAACAAAATGAATCAACCTATTTTCAAACTCAGAAACATTCAAACGCTTTAGCATTTTTTTTGCAATGCTAAGTATATGTTTGTTATATTTATTTTCAAACTCATCCCGTTCTTTGTACTGGTCATCCAGTTGATCTTCATCGCATGAAGCCTCCACTAAAGCCTGAACTTCATCAAATTCACTAAAAATTAGTGAATCTTTCCTCTAACTCAATAATCGTTTCTTTACTTAATGAAGATGAATCCCGAGTAAACTGTTCACAAATCGGTTTTAAAAAATTAACAAACGAAGTAAGTTTATGTTTAACTTCACCGCTTTTTCTAATTAAGCCAAACATATCCATAATTGAAATATTGTTAAAACTTTTATGTCTAATTAATCTTTAATCAGTGTGCAAATTTGCAAATCTATAATATTAAATGATCGTAAGTAATTGGAATACCAATATACCTAAATTTTAATCTATAACATCGTTAATCCATAAAACAAAATAATTTTTTAACGTTAAACACGCTACTTTCACTCAAAATAAAACAAACAGGAAAGAAATGGAACGTACCCACTTTTGATCGTATTCATGTATAAATTTTCTAATCAATAATTTAATAATCCAATTCATTCGATCTCGAGTGCCGGGTTCAATGACGTTCATCCAACGATAAGCGCATCGAACAATGGGGCGCTTGTGCATCACATCTACAAACATTTAACGGTGTAAAACAGTAAAGCAGTCAACGTTTATCGTATAGCAGTTAGAAGAAACGGTCAAATGGTACTGAGTTCTTATTACATCAATGTTTAATGTTGCCATACTGAATGCATGGAAGCTGCATATATTAGTCACGAAAATCAATCTTTTACTATTTGTTCGCAGTGTAGTAAAAGCAACCAGGAATCAAAAAACAGTACTACAGTTCCTTCAAGCATTATCCATGCCAATGTATTAAAAATATATACAAAAATATGTAAAAAGTATAAAATAGGTAGATAATGTAAAATAATAAACACAAATACGTTTGTATAAAGTATGAAATATATAAAATGGCAAACACTAATTTAGATACAGATTTGTTAGGAGATTGAATGACATTCGTTTATCTTTAAATAAAAATAAAATAGTTTCGGAATTATTTATTTGCAAAACTATTAAAGTGCCAAAGAATTGATGATGATATGATGATGATATAATCGTTACAAGTAATAAAACCGAGAATAACAATTATTTCAAAATGGTACAAAAATACAACACCTCTTATCTTAAAAAAAAACAAAAAATTAATAATTATGAAAATTTAAATTAATATACATAGATTCAAGAGGTACTTAACTAAAATAGTTAAAAAACACTTACTAATTTTGACTCCTTGTGCTGGCATGGCGCGGACCCAATTTTTAATACTATTTATAATCATTGATATAACCCATATAGCTCTTATCACCTATAGGATAGGATTTTAGTTCAACATATATTCACTCGTCTATGGACGTAATATGAACATCCTGTGGACGGCCATATATTACATCCGATGGATGTTTTTACCAGTTCACAGACAACACGCACGTTAATAATGGATATTCAGCGGATGTCTGTACGCGGTATCGAGCAAATGTCCATTTTTGTGACAAAGCAACATCTTATGGACAACCATAGGATGTTACAGGTCCAGTAATGGACTTTCAACGGAAGTAGTAAATACATCTTGTGGACATTTATGAAATGTCCTTGTGCTACGTTGTAACATCTTTTTCAGCAAAAGCACTTCTTACATGACTACTTCGAAAATTCTCTAAAAATACATATTCATAAAAATATGTTCAAAGTTCACAAAAATTAACGAAAGTAAGAAACATAAAAGAACTGTAAAATTTAAGTAGAATCCACATTTATAGGTTAGAAAACGCGTATTAAGATGTTTATAAACAAACGTTATAACAAACAAAATTAAGCAGAGCTATAATTAAAATAAAGACTTACGTATAATTGGCAGCACCCTGCAGATGTAGAAGACCGATTTCTTATACCTAAAATACTAAATTAATCACATATAAAAGTGTTGTGGTCAACGCGATCTTGTGGTTAATAACACCACGTATTAAATTTAACTAATTGGCGCAATAGCGATCGTAATATGTTGGTGGTTCGATTTACTAACCGCGAAAATTTGAAAAATGTATTGAATAATACACGATTGTAATCCACCAACGAATATAGTGAAAAGTAACTATATCAGTACAATTACAAAAATTTACTCACCGCGTGGTTCCTCTGATGCAATTTTTGCAATTGAACTGATATAATTACTTTTTACTATATTTGTTGGTAGATTACAATCGTGTATTATTCGATACATTTTTCAAATTTTTGCGGTTATTAAATCCAACTACCAACATATAACGTTAGCTATAGCACTAAATTGTTAAATTAATCATGTCACAGTCACACCTCAGCATACACGAGCGAACACGATTCTGCGAAGTTGTTCGGTTCGGACACTGTCGGTTATCTTCCTGTCTGACTGAAATCTCACGAGAAAATACGCCAAAAAGATGCTGTTTGTTTTATATTATAACCTCAAATTGCATTAAATAAATTATGAAGAAATATGTATTTGTCAAATATACACTGGATATCTCATAACAATATCTATAATGAATATTTTATAGATATACACGAGATATAGCTGGTTGAAATCTTTTCATTATAATAATTAATATTCATATTACAATTAACTATTATTCAGGCTCACACTATAAAAACAAAGAAAAAATATTCATAATTTTTTATGGTCAAGTGACAGCATACATATTCATTTACTTTAGCCAGTGTATATCTATTCCATACCATTACGGACATAGATCTGTTATGGATGTTGTGGTTATCTAATGGATGTCTATTGTATTGCATGTGTTGTATGAGATAGAGTGTCAAGCTACGGTTATATGTAAATATGTATATGTAAAAAATGTCTTGTAACGCTTTGTGCTGAGAGACATTTTTTTGAGTACTACCATGTTAACAGAATATAGTTTATAAATGTAAATTAAAAAAAAATGCTATATTGCTTTATTTGTCTGTAATTAAGTGTTTATATTTAATTTTATTGTTTATACGTTGTGTTAAAAAATGTGCATAACTTTATTTAATCATTAATTTGGTATATAAATATGTTATCAGAGTTTATTACTGTAACAGCAAAAAAAAGCATAATAATATTAAAAATTGTCACTTCTTTGTATACTATTCTTTTATAGGCAAGCAGAATGTGTATTGTTAAGTTTACTCCATTTATTCTATAGAATTTTACTACACATAAACTACTCTTTAGAATAAAACTACTGTCAATAATTAGAATAGTTGCAATACAAAAACAAATGTATTGTGTGAACAGAAAAGATTCACTTGTAAAATCACTTGATAAACATGTAATTGACTGCTTTATTGTTTAAAAGCTAAATAAACTGTATATATTCTATTAATTAATTAGAAACTAATCGTTTTTTTGTTTAATAAATTTATTTGTATCACAGAAAAAATTTTTTTTTAATTATATGATAATGGAAATCTGTATTTTATTTAGGTACCTAAACATTACTTTACTATTACTATTATGTTTACAGCAATATATATAATAGACTAGTTTTTTTATCGTCAGTCATTTATAGTTAAAATAAAAAATTGTTATAATTTTTAAAAATAGTTATCAAAACAAATAGTAAAATAATCGTTTGGTTACTGTTTTTATTAAAATTTTGTTACGATTTAAGAATTAATTATTTCTATGATGAAATGTAAAACGTGATTTTTAAATCCTTTTAGTTTGTTTTTATATTTGTGGTGGAAAGATCTTCTTGTATCGACACACCCAGCGCCCTCGCTCACGTATATTGATCTATCCCCCCTTACCCCAAGGCGTCCTCTACCCTACGACGCTCCATAACAGCCGCCGTCGGCGTTGTCACGTTTTCTGGTTCTGCTATAATGCTTTACACTAACTATTTTCGTCTGCTTCTTTAATAATATACAAACGTTATGTTTGCAAGATACATTCAATGTAACGGTTTAGTTTGGATCGGTCAATAATCAGTTTTAGTATATGTTTTTAATAAAATATAAAATCTTTGTATTTGTACATTATATAAATAATCCATATACTTTTAAAGTTACACAATTTCTACATAACGTTCATTATAGTGTTCTAGTTTACTTGTTTCAATTTTGATAATTTTCTATAAATATATTAATTAACTGTAATTTAACGATTATTATAGACATATTTAAAAAAAACTGTGAGTTATTAATTAAAAAATAAAAACATAATAACGGTTCTTTTTTATTTTTTGTCTACTAATTTAAAAGATTTATTAAATTTATCTGTGTAAAAATGTTTATAACAAACAGTTTTATATATTTTTGCTATTTTGTTTATTTAACAGGTATATATATTTATTTAAAATTTAATACCATAAAACCAAACAACTATTATATTGTTTATGATGTATAGTCAAAACCTAGAAATTATTTCTTTTGTTTTACAAGTGCAATTTCTTTTCGGTTATAATTAATCTTATTTCTAATAAACCTAAATTTATCTGACATGAAACAACGAAGATCAATTAGGATCTTCAACAACTTGATGAAAAAACTATTGAAAACTAATCAGTTTTATGTTCTTTCTAACCTTGTACATTATTCATGCGGTACTAATACCATATGGTGTTTAAAATGATATAAAACGTGGTTTATAGTTACAATTCTATTTTATTTGTTACATGTAAACCAAGAAACATTTGAATATATTAGGTATTTTATTTAATAAGCTTTTTAGTATAGAAATTGTTCAAATCATTTTTAGAAATTATTTGCAGATGGATCAATACAACAAGAATAATTTATTAAAAACTTTTAGAATCACATATAACTAGTTTTTGATACAATTATATTTTTTTGAGTTCACTGCAGAAAATCATATCATTCAATAAACTTTTCATAGTTCAAAATATATTTTGCGTATCTTGCAATTATTAAATTTTGATTTAAACGAATTAATTATATTGTTATATTTAATTTTGAATACAATTTAATTTACATAAAACGTTAAACACTAAAAAACTAAAAACACATGGTTCTGCATTAATGGTTTCTCTTTAATGTATGTATTTATATAAATTGGTAAGTTTTATCACAATTTAATTATTGCAATAATTTAAGATAAAAAACAAAACTACTAAGTTAAAAGTGCACAAACAATTTTAAATATTACTATTTAACTTAACTGTACAATAAAAACACGTATTGTTTTACACACAACAACAATTACGTAAAAAGCTAAATAAATTTGTAATATAAGTAATTTAATTATTTTACTTTTAACACATAAGTGTCTAAAACAGAGAAAAATAAAATAACTTCATTGTCAAACTAAGCTTTCACGTAGTTTAAAGCTTCAAACGAGCATGACGACTAAAGGGAAAACACTTTATTGTTCTAATCCCCTTGGGAAATTTAAAACATGTTTGTTTTATTCTTATATATAAGTTTGGGTTAAAAACAGATTCTTTTCAATTTATTATGTACTAATTAATGTTTTTAATAATTACCAAAAGTAAGAAATTAATGTTCTTTTATATAATTAATGTATTTACGCTTAAATACGTTTTATTACATTAACAGCTTCTCAAAATATTTATTTAACTAAAATGAACAAAAACATTTAAAGAAACAATTTAAAATTTTAAGAATTTAGTTAAACAATCAAAACCGTTAAACATTTGTCTAATTGCGTGACATAGTTTAATTAATAATATTTTACAAATTTATAAACTAACATACATTTAGAATTATATAAATAAAAAAACATTTTTATTGTTTGTTTAGAAGAATAATAAATAATTTCACGTAATTTTAGTTAATACCCCAATTTAATATAAATAAAAAATTTGAAAGATAAAAGTGGTCAGTTACAAAAAAAAACATACAATTATAAAGTAGAATATAAACTTTTATTACAAGTTATTATGTACTCCGCGCTTTACACACGTTTAATAAAGTAAATATAATTGTTCACTGTCACAATAAGAACAGCTTTATAAGAGTTGGAAAACATCTATTTAAGATTATATTTTTCTCTGCAACTTTATATATGAAGTGACTATATTTAAATTTGTAATGTTATGTATGTACGTATTATGTATCACCCTTTTTAATTTTTTTAATAATACCATTAATCTTTTTTACAAGTTCTTACGGGTTGATTTTATTCTTTTTGATGTAGTATATTAATTTTTTTGGACAATTACTACTAATTTACTTTTAAGAAAATTATTTTCTCTATTTCGGCTATAAAATTACGCGTTGGAATATTTGCCTTCTACAACTTGTATTTTAATATACTATTCTAAACAAGCAATTTTTAACCCTACTTCAGTGCATTTGGAAAATGTTGCCTTAAATGTAAAAAAAGATAATACGTTTTTATAATAACTCTCAATTTGTATTTATAATAGTAATAATTATTTTATAATTCAATATATAGTACTTATATGCATTTTATAATTTTTTTTGAATTATTTATCGAATTGTGCACAAAAGCTGTACTGTGGAAAAATTAACTAAAGTATTCAGTACTAAGTACCGTTTTTAACAATTATTTACAATTTTTACTAACTTTGTTTTTAAATTAATGCAACATATTTACAGTTAAAACAAATAATAATTAGATAAAGACTCTTAACAAAAATATATAAAATAAATACTATTTCAATAAATTTAATTGCCTTTGTGGCACATCAAAGTTCAAACATGTGACACACTTTTCTAACGAGAAATATAATTTTAAATTTAATCTTTATTAACCCGCAACTGCTACGGTCAAAATTGTTATATGTAGGCTACCGTGTGGTACAAAAATATAATCTATCAAAATTCAATAAAGCATGCATCAGTAGTAACATAAATAAACAGAAACAACAAAAACCTAAACTTTTAAAAAGATTTTTCAAAAATACATAGTTTTTAGACATATTTGAAAGTTTGAAACTTTAGTGTAATATGAACAGAGCTTTACCAAGTTAGTAGCTTGGGTTTAACCGTAAAAGCTTGACTTAGGCTTCAAAATCAAGCTTTTTAAAAATAAAAGTTTTACTTAGTTTTCAAGCTTTTTCTAGCTTCTTTTGTAAAAGTAGTTTATAACCTTGAAATAGTACCTCGCACGTGTTACAGCTCACTGCCATAATATAAATGATATAAACAATTACCCAATTGCTAGCATAGGTCACCTCATAACTTTGAATTAAAGTGAAGGGACAACGCGTTGTCTAGTATACCAAATCATAAGAAATACACAATAAACTTTTATAGTTAGAGCAATAATAGACATACAGTACTGCGCTTACAGAGTATTCAGATTCACGATGCGAGGTTTGAATGTGTTTTCTTTTCCTGGTTTAATGTAAAGTGATATTTGCAATTTACAGGCCTATTTTGTCTATTTAAATAAATAAAGATTGACTTTTGATTTTAATCATGTGATAATTACTGTGAGATCCCTATTTTAAAACGTTTTTATGTATTGCGTTAATTATTGTTCTCTTTAATTATTCGTCATTCACAAATAAATTCTTAGTAAAATAATTACAGCAAATACTGATTTTTGTTTCTTTGTATTTACCTAACTTAACCTAACTTAACAGAATGTACTTTATGTACTTGATTATGCTTACCTGCAGTTGTAACAAAACAAGAGTTCAGCTAAATAAAGAAATACGTTGCAATATAAGAAGTATAAATTATAAATTTAACTCTTTTTAAACTTAGTTCGACAACTTGCTGAATTTCTGTTTTGATTTCTTCAGTTGACGCTGTTTGCTGAAGTGAATTGTATAAATTGCTTTCGATAAAATTTATTTTGGGATATAAATTTTACATCAGCGTACTATTATTTTCAAGAGCTAGAAAACTTCATAAAAGCTTAAAACTTGACTTGTAAATGCTTGACTTGGCTAATATTGAAGTTGATTTAATTATTTAAAAACTTTGCTTTATTTTTTGAAAACTTGGTTTGGTTTTTAACAAAACTTTTAAAAACCAAGCCAAACCTGTAAATTACTAAATATAAACGTATTTACATCAGACATATTTACTAATGCCGTTCTAATGCACAAATATTTTTATAGTTTTCCTACCGTATCAATAATTTGCACATTTGCAATCTAATGTATGTTTTTTTTAATAAATTAGAGTTAGTAATTATTTCTGAGGTAGCGTTGTCAATGTCAATTTTTGAGAAGTAGTTCAATGAAGTCACTAAAAGGACTGTTTTATTTTTTGTAGTATTAGACAATAAAGTAATATCATTGATGTAATCCATGTAAGAAGTTACTAATCTTTAGGTATTTATTTGGCAATAAAAGTAAGAATAAACCTTAATTTTTAAATAGTTTCAAATAATATGCAAATCTCCGTTTTTGCAGTATAATCACTTAATTCATTGATCCAAATTAGTTGTTATCAGTTACATTTCAACAGCCATTTTCTATTGATTTAATAAACCATTTTTAAAACTAAAGAATTTGCCAATTATAAATATTTTCATAAATCAATTTTTATAACCTTGACTCTACGGTGCCGTACTACATACCGCTGATAATAGAATACTGATAGTCTTAAATAACGTAGTATACAGGCTAGAAAAAGTACACAAGATGCTAAGTTCGGATTTGAAATATTCAACAAAATATTAATACTTAATTAATGCGATGGTATCTCCCTAGCTGTTGAGGGTTATGTAAAAGCTATTTTTTTACTGACAAATGGTTTAATGTGTGTCTACAATGAAGTTTTGTTTTAAGATGTCACTGTTTATCAAAAGATTAATATTTTCCATATCACCAAACTTAAATGACTTCAAATTAACACACTCATCAGTATCTGATCTCTGTGCTGTTTTATTTTTTCTTTTTTCTCTAGTAGTCTTTTTGTTGTTATTAATTTTTTTTGATAAATATTTGTTTTAAAACTGATTTTTGATTTCTTTGAGCATAACTATTTAATTGGCAGTTTTGTAGTTTATAGCTTTCACCGTAATATGATTATCAAGTAGCAGAAATATTTTAATTGAGCAGTTGGTTTGATTCGTAATATGTTTTAAAACATATTTTATTTTTAGGTTAGAATATCTTTAGTTATGCACTACCAAAGTACATATATGCTAAAACAATGTTTACTTATTAATCTTACAATCTCAAATACCCATACATACTTCAACATTTCTGTCAAGCAAACACTTAGCATAATTGCAATGAAATAACGCTGTTTTGGATTTTTCACCCAACAAAATAGCTGAAGCACAACCAAACTTTACTAGCAGTGACTAGGAAGACTGTAGGATTATAATCAAATTTTTTTGGAGCTAAATTCAAGCAATCTAAGGATTAGTGTAAGTTAGATAAAAGTGTCTTATAGTGGAATGTGGCTCCCTTTTCTTTATATTAATGTATTATTTGTGAATGTCAATAGGTAATTATAACGACATAGAAACAGATTTAACAAAAATATTCACTTTTTTTAATCACCAACAAAAAATTTTCTAATATGAATCATTTAAAATAAAATACCTTTTTTTATTTAAGATTATTCCTAAAAAATCGGATAAAAAAATGCTTTTTATCAAACATTCATAAACTGTTTTCCGAGTCTTCGCACTTGTTGGTCTGAGCGAACCTCGTACATGTCTTTGGTTCTCTGCTGAGGTCTCGTTTCACAATTCTTACTCGGATGTTAATTAAAAGATGTATATAGTACGTTCATGGATGTGCACAGATTTATATACTGTAAAACTGTAATGTACATTACTTGATGGATATCCATTAATGTATGCTTAATGGATAAGTATGTATGTCACTGCACCTCGTGTGCTATGTAGGTATTATAATTTTTTGATCATTTATATAAAAGCATTTTTTTAAGTGTAACTTATTCAACTATTTATATATTTATAATTTATTTGTGTAGTCTAATTTTAGAAACCTAAATTTTAAATATTACCACTAAAATATATTTTTATCCAACTATGCCTTGTACAGTACAAGCTTTTTAAGACACAGTAGCTTAAAGTTTTTGTAAGCTTTGGCAAACTGTATTTTGACACCATAACAATTAAATTATTAAGCTTGTGTAGATTCATTCAGAATCAGTTGATGGCATAAAACAATATTGTATTTCCATTGAATTTTATTAAGTAATTGATAAATACAGTTAAATTGTAGAAATACTATAAACAAATTTTTCAATATTGTATACATTAATTGTTAATAGGGTTTATAATTTATACTTTAATTGAAATTTGTTGTGTGTTAGGTACAATAAATATTTAATAGATTGTGCAAGTTTTGCAAAGCTATACTAAAAATAAATTAATCAAATAATAAGTATTATTGCTGAATACATCTTTTACTAATTTTATACATAGCCTATACATATATGTATTTTGTTTACAATTAGAAGTATATCTGAATTACACATAAATATACTTATTTATATAACACAATTACTAACAAAGTAATTATCTGCAACATCTTGGTTTGCAATTGGTACTGTAGATAGTACAATTACAGAAGAAAAACTGTTGCTTCAATACATTACAAAAGAAAAAAAATGATATTTTTTTTACCAAAACATTATTACATTAATTGTTTCTGTAACTGTAAATAGCTATAAACGACGGTGAACACGTTGAATTAGTTTAACACCCGCGAAATTCAAAATCTCCTTTGAATAATTTGTCGGGATAAAACCACAACGTAAAAGAACATTGGGGGTAAGCAATGTCAATCCAATTGTGCAAACGCCACCAGAGTGAACTACAGGACGGCCGTTTCGCCCTTTTGGGGCTCATCAGCAGCAGTTGTTTCTATTATGTGTTAAAAACTTTTATGACATTTTAAATCTTCAACTTAACGTTGAATATTATTTTGTACCAATGCGAATCGTTAGGTATACAGTTTCCATGCTAAAGTCACGTATCACTAATTGTGTGTAGTATTGAAAAATAACAGATAATTAAGTAATAATTAGATAGCCAGAATCTGATTTTATTTGAATAAAGATGTAGACTTTTGTTAGGGTTTTTCCAAAAAACTAAATCTCGTTCTCAATTCAAAAGTATTTTGTTTATTTGAGCATTGCTTCATCTACATATTGTTATTTTTTAAGAGATTTATTTTTACACATTTTGTTGAAACACTTGGTACAACAAACAGTAAAAAATTGATATTTCTCTGTAAGTTAGTAGTAAAATATTGTTATTTAGAACTAACAATTTTTTAACTCGACCAACAAAAGCATAAAGAATTAAAATAAAAATTCCATTTTTTTTTAACACAGATTTAATGAAAAAGGATAAAATGCGGAAAAAGTTACTCTTTATTTTTCAAAGTTTTATGTGTTGTCAAAGAACCGTTTAAAATTGATTTGTGTAACACACTTTTTTTAACAGATAATTAACCTATAGTATTTACAACCCTTTGTTCAATATTGATCAATTAATCAAATATTTTCACAAATTGGTAAATTTAGCAGCTGATCTATAGTTTAATCATCTTTATGTTATTTCTAGTCATGTCTATATTGTATCATATTGAAACATATAATTTTACATTTGTGTTGTTTGTTAGATTGATTTGAGTTAAAAAATTCGTTTTTTGAATATTTATTAATATACCCATTTAAACATTACAAAAAATTCGGATTTTTTGTAGTTATTTGTAACTTCTCATGCCTGTTTCTAACGAGTCGTTTAAGAATAAGCTTATTGTACTAATCTTTAAAACAAAATTACATTTAAGCATCAAATTAATAATTAATTTACTCTTTGTTTTATTTTACTGTATTATTGTAAATGCAAACTAAACCATGCTAAACCATACGTCCAGTCACTATACTAATAATACTTAGTCTTAAAAGTAATTTTTTTTATACAAGTGACGCATTTATTGTATTTTTATAATGACAACGTAAATGTAAAAAATAGATGTGAATTTTATCTGTATAACAATTGTAAAGTAGAAACAACAAAAAATGAACTATTGTAAAGTATTACCTAATAAACTGTTAAAAAGTAATATATCTTAGGTTTATAGATTAGCTTTGATTGTTTTAAATTACGCATACTCTCACAACACGCATTTGCAATAAAATTTAAAAAGGCACTAAAACCTTATTTATTTAACAAAGTTAAAAATTATTACTAAATTGCGGGTTAAAGTAAAACAAAAATAAAGATATTGCTATATTACTTATACACATTTATGATTATTTTGTTATTGCCAAAAACAATCAAAAGACTGCAAAGTATATTGCAACATACTTTTTAACACAATAACAACATAGAAACAATTAAACAATTTAAAAAAAAACGCTTTTAATATATGTAAAACACGTGTTCTTTTATACAACTATAACCAAAACTACTATTATTAAACATTTTTTTTTACTTAAATCTAAATATATTAACAAACTTATAGGTGTATAATTATCAAACAATTTTATAACTACATTTGATTACGAGTAAAAGTAATTTATATATAATAGTATAATACTGCATTTAGTGCACAATTTAAGTACCAATTGAATAATCATAGAAGTTAAAGTTTTATTATGTTTTATCAAAACACTGTATAAAAATATTACACGTTTTTTGGTGTTTTTTTTGTGGAATCATAAATTTCTTTTAAATCATACGTTTTCCTTTCTAAACCATTTGTTTCGCCGCCAGCATTGGTCATCTTTCTATTTCGTCATGGATTAAGTAGTGTAACTCAAGGATTAGCGCTTTATCTACAACATTCCAAACGATTAGCCACCTAACTTTAGACCAACTTTTCCAGACAAGTTAAAAAATCGTAATTTGTAATTTTCGAAATTTGCGGTAAGGTGTGTTTTAACTTAAACAGTATTGAGCGTAAAATAAATTTTTATTTACGCATGACTTTGTTTTACATATGTTTCTTTTGTTATTGTGAATTTTTTTTCACTTAATCTCTTACTAACTTGTAGTTTTTAAATGTTTGTTTAAGTTATGCGTATCTGTTTGTATATTTTTTAATATGTTTAAGTTGAACGTATATTAAAACTTTAAATTTAAGTCAAATCAAACTGTAGTTTAAACAAAAATTTGAGTAAAACATTTAGATTATTATTTTTTTTGCTGCAAATTTACTTAACAAGATAATTATATAAAAATTATAACTTTAATTTAAATAAATTCTAACAATCGCATAAATTGTTTATCAATGTTAATATCAGAAGTTAAAGTAAATAGGTAATAAATTTTAATAAAACATAAATAAATCTTAAAAAAATTATTACAGTTAATTTTTACGTTACAATTATTTTAGATAAAATATTTTCATATTTAGGAGTACGTGTACAAATTTCTGAAACCAGAATTAGTATTGTTGCCAGTTTTTATATTTACTTTTTACATTTTATTATCGGAGAGAAATTAATTTAAAATATTTTATATTTTTAATAGTATACTATATAGCTCGGAATGAAACAAAACAGTCTCAGACAGAGCCATGCCATACTACATATTTTTGATATTATTCTCATTAGTTATTCAAAATAAGACAATTTTAAACTAGTAATACAAATAAATGATTTTTATATAAAAGTTTTAAGTTTCAAACCGTTTATTATTATCTACATTCACAGCAGTACACACCGTATGTAAGTAACGGAAAATACCTGGTCCTAATCTAGTTCCCAGTGTTGATAAACTATTCTAAATAGTTTCATACTTACTTTTATAACGTACAACAATGTAATGATAATTTTGAATTAATTTTGTTGTATCATTTTGTTAATCATATTTCTGTAAACAAAGAGTTGAATGAAATAAAGTACAAGGTAAAAAAACGTATACAATATTTACTAGATATGTCGATAAATGCCGATTACTATCCAAGTAGTAACAATCCCAGAGTAACTATTTTAATTTTAAAAAAATAATTCCATTAAATCAAAAAAAATATATATACCTAGTTTGTTTTCTTAATTTTGAATAAAAGGTTTTGAGGTTTTGTCTTTTGATTCCTAAAATGTAATACTACAACCTATAAGTGTTTATTTAATATAACAATAATTACAAAACTTTAACAGTAGTTTATTTAACGAGTTTCTGTGTAATTTGGACGCTTTTTTTCCAAGAAGGCATTTTTAAACCTGAGTGAAACGAGGGTTTAAAAAGTCCTCGAGCACAGACTAGGAGGCCCCCAAATTCTCAAAATTGCTCAAAAACTGTCCAAGACGGTTTACAATAACACGAAATTAAAATTTATGACAGTTATATTTGTTTAAAAAAGAAATAAAAAAAATAAACATTTAATAACAATAGCTGACAGAAATTTATAACTGTTCTGAAATCTGCAATTTTAGTATTTTGTCACGTTTTCAAAATAATATTTTTATCTGTTTTCACCAAAATTAATGTAAAATTTAAAATTAAATAAAATATAGTAAGAAACTTAAGCATGTGCGACTATTTCGAGACAAATAAAATGTCACTAAAGTGTTACTTAGTTAAGAAAATTTAAAATTCTCCGAACAGTTTTTGTTATGATACATAATCACAAAAGAAATTTTTACGTAAATTAATTTAAAGATTCCAACTCCAATACATTTTTTTTGCAAATTCCACGGAAAAGAAAATATAAATGTTTTGAATGTGTCATTTTTAAGTGATCAAACATATGTACTTTTTTTTAATTATTTCTAAAAAGTTGAGTAAGTAGAATCTAATTTGGTAATTTGACTTTCTCTACAAAATAAATTAGAATTAATTAAACAATTAATAAAAACACTAGAAAAAGAAGCAATTGTTTTAAATACTTAAGAAATAAGTGCCTAACATTGATTAATTTTGGGCAACAAATTAGAAAACTTTTTAAAGATAAAAATTTAGATTTTACTATGAACAATCTAGAGGTGGCAGCATAAACTTCTTTCTAAAATGTTTGCAAACATTTTCTAAGAAATCAAAAAAATCAAAGCTAAGATATTGTGGCTAATTATTATGAAATTATAAACCGAGGTTATTACTAGTTTCTCATTAGCGAAAGCAACAGTTAACATAATGTTACAATTTTAAATCTAAACGTATTTATTTAAACGTATTTATTTACACAATAATAGTTATTTATATAAAAATCTCATATTACTGAAGAGGAGCTAAATTGAAATACGAGGCACTTTGTGTCGTGTATTTTAAAGCTCCCAGTTACGTAACAGATTTTGCTGACGTGTTTTGTATTAATTTTTTCCGGAAATCGTAAAAAAATACCAAATTTACAAATTTTAAAAATTGCTTTTAAAAATTCCACAAACTATAGGTACAAAATAAACAACAACAAAAAAATATCATCAATTTTGTGCGTGAGTTCTAAGACAGTGTTAACTCATAAAATAATGATAAAAGAAGACGAAAATCGTTGCGAGGGCATTCTTTTTGATGTGAGTGAAGCTGCTGCTGCTGTTACTGAGGATCTATTACCGGGTAAATCACAAGAGCTGTATGAAAGGGTATTTTAATTTATCAAAAATTGGCGTCATGATAAAACATTTACTTCACTTACCATATTAATATTTCCTATTAACAGTTTTGAATAAATTGTTTTTTTTTAAAGTATTTTTTTTATTTTGCCTCTTGTAAAGTCTTTACAGTCTTTACAGTATTACTCAAAAAATGTTGTTTTCAAAGCGATTTCCGGAAAATATTATTACAAACACTAATAAAGTGTAACGATATTTATAAATTGTGTTTGTGATAAGTTTTACTTTTTGTTTATGTAAACTGGGATTTATTTTGAATTAATGCACTTTCATTTAATTTAACACGCGATAAACATTTTATTAATTAAACCAACAAAGTATTCTTTTTAACACTTCCAATTTTATTCGAAAACTCACTACGATTTTCTATAAACACTTTTTATATTCTTTCGTCATCAAAATCCAGAATATTCTATTCTTTTTGATCAGCGTCCCGAAGTTTTCAAACATTTCGGGAATGCTTCAATAAAAAAGCAAAATAACTTTATTTATGCAAAATTTTAACCTGTCAGCGATTTTCTTTTGTGTACAGCTAAGTGTTTTTGTATTCCTAATCTTGTCTAAACATTCTAGTATTTGTCATATCAAAATTCTTGTACTTATCTGTTTTTTTTTATAACTTTTGTTGAACAAAATAAAAAATACAATTATTATTTATTTACAAGCTAAGTTTAATAACTAAAACAAGGCGTAGTGGAAAGTTTTAGTATTTAGTTATGCTTTTAATTTGCTTAGTACAAAAAATGTTAATAAAAGCTTAACTATAATTTTGAAATATAATAAAAAATACTCATAAACATTTTTACTGCAAATATAAGTTCTAATGTGCTGCTTGCTAACAGCACACTCGTAAAAACTTAATAAAATTACATGGCTCAAATAAAACTGTATTGTTCAACAAATAGATACCTGAAGAAGTTCACACACAGCTGCACAAAACGTAGCCAATTCTCAGACGCTTAAAGTGTTTTTGATGCTCCTTCTCATTGAAGAGTTTTAAAATCAATTACAGTATTTAAATAAACTAAGAAGGAAGAAAAAGAACTACTTACCGAAATTACACATTCTCAAATTTGTAAAGTTAACTCTTTATTATTTTGTAATTATTTATTATGTTTTTAAGTACAAACAAAAGCTATACGTACCTAGTCTCGAAATAAATCTGTATTAGTTGAATACAGTTTTTGTTTTAGATTTTATCTTGCTTAATGTGGCGGACATATACCCACTTAGTTACTTGTATAATGTCTAAAATGAATTGAAACAGGTAACAAAAATTTAGAATATGTTTCTAAACTAAATCGATTCTGTATTATCTAGGTACTTGTATTTAATTTTTATAAATCTGTTAGAAATTTCGTATATGTATAATTACTTATTTCTGAACTTATGGTACACTAACAATTATTTTATCAACATTTTTTTAATAAAACGCATTAAAATGTTTAGCAAAAGCTTTATCTTATACAAATAAAAAAATACGTTTTTAATAAATTTTGTATGGCATCTTTATTAATCTTGTTATTTACCATTTACGAGTTATGAGTAACACTAAATAATAGACCAGTTGTATTGTTATAAAAAGTCACATTTATCTTACAGTAATTTGCAATGTATAAGTTTCGACATATTTAGTTGAGTTGAGCCGCATTCTTATTCTTAGCAACGTCTACGAATTTAAATTCTACGGTTTGCTAAAATAAAAATAGATTTTGAGATAATCGTTGTTTTTTTAATCTCTGCGCGTAGACAAACCAAAATATAAGAACTTTCTTTATTATTTCCATTTACTAAAAACACTTAATTTAGTTTTTATTGTTCTATATTATTGTATTACTACTTCTATTTATAGTTTACCAATGAATACTGTTGTGTTGTTATAGTTTTTTAATTGTTAAGTATTTACCATATATTTTTGTATGTTTCTATTTTCTTACAGAAATTAAATTTATTTGTAATAAGTTTTATTAGTAAATGATGTACATATATTAAAAAGATTGCTACTGCACTCAGAAAAAAAATGTTTGCTTAGATCAATAAAATGAAATTGTTCTACTTATTTATCTTAATAAACATGGGTCAGCAAAGTAACGGTTTTGGAAATATGAAAGATTATTCTTTTTTAAAACATTTATTTGCATTACATTTTTATTATGTGCAAATAAAAGAAGCTTTTAACAAAAACAAAAAAAAGAGTTATATAATATGTTCGAAGTATCCGGCGCTTTCTTTCTGAAGAATACTCAAACTTTTTCTAAAACCCTCGCATTGGCTTAACTTGTTGGCACTTTTGATTAATTTGTAGCAGCAGTTCCTCAAGACTTTACAGGTGTACCATAAAGTAATGTTTTTTAAATATTCGCATAGAGAAGAAATTTAGAGGTCTGCCTCTTCTTATTTATCTATGTGGAAAAAATTGTCGTAAATGCTCTTTTATGGCAATTGAAAAATGAACTGGAGTGGTGATAGAAACACATAAAATAAAATAAAACATTCTATATCTCCAAAACTGGTTCTTTGCAGACTCATATTTAATAAGACTTTTTTGTTTATTTTGGTTTATACTATAACTTCCTTAAACATTTAACAGTTTTTTTAAACCTTCTTTAACGTGTGGCGTCCTCTTGGATTTGATCTACTCCTATCTAACTAACAACTTCATAGTTTCCTACATGTGTTTTTAATTACATTTTTTTGGTTATATTGAAATCGTAAATGAAAAATGCAACGCTGTTTTTAACTGACAATTGGAAATAATGAAATCGTTGAAAGTAAGTTACACTTTGATTGGAATTAATTAAAGAATAAAAATTGTCAAAAGATAATTGGTTTTGCAAATAATCACGGCTATATTTTAGTATTTTTATTTTAATTGAATTATTTACACTTTCAGATGGATTTGAGTTAACTCGGCGACTATATAGTAGCGGACGTGTCAAAATAATCGTCTTTAAAATTTTCGTTTCATGTAAATGAGATGAAATTCAATTTTTCAATTTGATTTGAGTCTAAATTTAGCACGTGCTTTACTACCATCATTGTTTAAAAAATAGGAAAATGTTTTAAAACTAAGAAAGAATAAACATTGTAATTAATAATACTTTGAGCGTTAACCGTATTTGTTTACAAATTTCATGAAAAAATATATTTAATTTAATTGAAAATAATATACAATCTGTATTAAAAACAAAGACATTTTAAAGCCAAAACAATTACAAAAAATTTAATTACAACAATCCATTATTTTAGTTTGTGGTTAAAATTAATAACTTTTTTAATAAATACTGCTTATTATTAAAATACAGTTTCAAAAATATTTAAAAAATTTTCAATCATATCTACGATGTTGCCAAACCGTAGACTGTTGTAATTTGATTAAAATTAATTATAAATTTTCATCAATTAGGCTGAGTTAGAAAGTCCCTCTATTGCTACCGGTTGAAAACGTGCGACCCTCTTCCACTCGACGTGCATACAAACGTAACTAAAAATAGTATAAAAACTAACGTTTATTTCTAGAAAGCAATTTTTTTATTGAGATCCGTATTTAGTAAAGCTTTATTCTGAGGTCCGTTTTTGGAAATACTTTTTTCCGAGATACGTCTCCTGTAAAATGTTGTTTCCGAGGTTATTCTCAGAAAACTTTTTAAATCTTAAAATCATAGGTAACATTTATGTACCCGGCTAACTAACTCAAACAACCGTTATTGTATCTGATTATTTTCTGCCCAAGCCGATTTAACCAATTAGTTCTCGTCAATGCAGATATCTTTTTATTGTGTGAACTAAAAAGTAAACGACTTATCTGTTTAATGAATTACTTAAACCCGTCTGGTTTAGAATTAGTTATAACGTTAGTTTGCTACATCGACTCGTTTTTGAATTGTATTGTTGTTTACCCACACATAAAAAAAATCAATTCATTTTTGAAAGCATTACTTAACCCTCGTACACCTGGGGTCTTTTTTTGACCCCACGCGCTGTCAAATGTACTTTTATTATGTTTTCGGTCTATTGTCTTGAAGTCAAAAATACGCTTCAATCGAACTTCATAAGAGAAGATTCTATTAATTTTATTACTATTGAGAAGCTAGGTTTGCTAGCTTTTGCAATTTAGGAACGTCGACTCTAAAAAATAAACGAGAAAGGTATAGCATTTGGCCACGACCACTACATAAAAAACAAAAATTTTGTGTGACATTTGCAATAATTTTGTATGTAAGGAGCACCATTGCGTCTTAGAAGTTTAAGTTTAACGTAAGAAGACGATGACTCATAATAAAACCAGATAAATAAAAACAATAAATAAAAACTTAAGGTTTTATTAATTTTATTAAATTACTGTATAATTCTTCCTAGTGTTATATTATTTATTATAGTTTATTTAGAAATGACCTTATTGATAAATATCATGCAACTTCAGAAGTTATGTTATTGAAGTGAATTGCACAATTTTAAGTTGGGGTCTGAAATGACCGCAGGTGAGCAAAGTTAATGTGCTCATCCAAGCTATCTCTTGGTGCCGTCGCTAATTTTTTTTAATTGCCAACAAAGTTTGTTACGGAACTAAGATAATAATTGCAGCAGAACCAAACTGAGAGTAAAATTAAATTAAACAATTTTATTAATCGTGCTGATAAAAATTTAGAAACAATACTATTGTACTAATCTTTACTCTTATCTTAATCTTCTTGAAAGTTTTTTTTTCCAATTTTATTGCCGTCAGTTCACTAGCAGTACTGCTGTTCATGACGTTTTTATAATACGTAAATATTAACACTATAATCGCTTAAGACTAGTTAACATCAACATAAAAATAAAAACATGTAAAGATTAAAATATAAGTAAAAGGAATTTCTTACAATAACACTACAAATAAACGTCTTGTGTTAACTTTCGTTTTAATTTTGCATGAATATTTTTACGTCCTAATGTATAGGTACTATTCCGCACTTTCACGACTATTTAATTTTTGGTGAAACTTAACAGCTACGTTCTTAATGTACTCACTGATTGTCAACATACATAATTCGTTATGTTGGTGTTTATGGGCAATTTTGCGTAAAAAATAATTTTATACGTATACATGTAAAAAACTCTGTATATAACGTATTTTAAGTAAAAAAATGTATAATGCTTTGATATGTGTAAATGCATCTTAAATCTGAAGATGCTTTGAATTGTTAACCTCAAATAAGTACTTTTAGCTTTAAATCAGTTTGTTTATTGATTTACCTAATAAAAGCATTAAAATTATTTAAGCCAAGTAACTTTTCATAATTTCTAAAGTATATTATATTAATTGAAAGTACTGCTAAAGTCAGTAATTCATGAATTACACGGATATCTTATATAATAAATATCAATGAAGTAGAAATTCATGTGTATGCGCTGTATTACCCTAGGTAACACATGCATACATCACTAACGGAAGAATTAAGCTTTTTTGCAATCATAAGGTGCACTTCGTTTTTAAGGCTGATTTTTTGTTGATTAACGGATAAAGTTGTTGTAATCTTGAATACCCGTGGTTTAGTTTATCAATAATATGCGGTTTAAATGTAAGTCCAGTATCTAATAGTTGTCATCTGCATCTGCTGGTAATTTTCTAGTTTCTAAATACAAATCATGAATTTTTATTTTGAAAGTGCGATTGTCAAGAAATGATAAGAGAACGGTCTTAAGATATTTAGATATCTGTAAGTGTGCAATTTTGTATTTAAGTCCCTGTTTTTATAGCCTTCTTCTATTAGTTCTGTTAGTCTTTGTAACTGATGGCATGTAGAATGTCCGTTTCTAAAGCTAAACTTGAATTATGGTATAACACCGATGGTGAAAATTTCTATTTTTAATCTTATGTTTTATGTCTTATTTCATCTATTTCTCGAAGTGAATTTACTTTTGTATTCTTACGTAGATTGGGCAGTGAATTTCTAAATAATGAAAAATGTGTGCAATTCCAGATTGCTTAGATTGTAGTGTATGGCGGTTTCTAAGTGGTTAGCAAAAAAGTTGCATTTTTGACCATTGGTGTAATATATTGTACCATTGTCATCAATCAAAGGTATTTCTGTTTGTTGTCCTAAAATTCTTTTAGTTATTTTCTAGAGGCCTAGATCGTTCGATTCAAAATTTTTAATAATTTGCTTGTAATTATTTATTCACGTAGTTCTCGTTTGATTGTATGTGTTAAATTATTAAGCAAATTTTTAGTTATAGGATATCTTGTTCGTTGCCATTCACGGCGGGTTCGATTTTTTTTGTTTTATTACGTCTATAATATACTTTAATGAGATGTAGTAGTTGCGTAATTTTCTCATTTGAGTTGTTTTAGCTGCTTATTGAATGCTGGTGGTAATGGCGTTTGTTATGTTAGCTATTTAGTTGTCAATATGAATAGCTGTTTCTGCCAGCTTTTGGATAACGTAGTTTTCGTCTAATTTTTTTTTTTTTAAATAATTGCTAGTTGATTGTATTGTTTATTAGTGTTGGATTAACATGTCTAAAAACAGGATCAACTTTGCGCCTATTTTTTTGCTTTTTTTTTGAAATAACTGCTGGTTTATTGTACAGTTTGTTAGTATTGGATTAACATGTCTAAAAACAGGATCAGTTATCACTACTAGGTTATGATCAGAGTTCATTTAGGTATAGACTGTTTGATACATTTGATAATTAAATTTTTTTTGAACAATTATATCTAAAATATCTTATTGATAATCTACACGGTAAGGAAAACATGTATGTTGCTCTGGTGTTATAATTTGAAACACGTATTTAGTTGATAGTTTATTAAATTTAACTCTATTGGAGTTTGCGTTTTATGTTTTGTTCTAGTAAAATTTTGTTTGGTTGTTTATAAATGCTGGTAACGTTTAGATATTTGTTTGTAGTTTAGATAACTAGTAGTAATAAAATTGTTAAATTGATGATGCGCTAGGTTATTTTTAACAAGTCAGTGTTAGGTATTATTAAATGGTACGTTGTCATTATGTAAGTTGCTGTTAGCTGCTGCAACGTAGATTCTGGGTGTTGTTCTTTGCAATTTACACGTTCTGAAGGTTCTTCAGCTTTCTTGTTACATTCCGTATATAAATGGTTCTTTAAGCATTTTACGCAACATGGTTCTAATGAGTGTTAGTTTTTAGTATGTCTAATACGTTGACATCGGTGACATTGAAGCGTATTTTTTGCTGGTCTTCTAGGTTCCATTTTTATTATTGAATTCTGAATTTGCGTAAGATTGTATATTTCCTTTACTTTTTCATTAGCTTGAAGGTCAACAGCACTTACATGCATGGGCACCCTGTCTTTATATGCTGTTCTAGTTCAGTAAAAATATCTTGTTCTAATAATGAAGGAGGAACGTTTTTGATTACTACAGAATACGGTTTTGAGTTTGGATTTTGGTACGTATGAAATTAAATTTTATCCTTCAAATAATGCTTTGATAGTTTTTTGTAATCTTTTTCAGATGTAAGATTGATTTTAAGCGCTTTTGTAGTATATGATATTGTGAATTCGTTTGAGGTCAAAATTTTAATATCTGCGATTAGTTCTTTGTGATTGTTGTTGTTTATTATCTCGACTATCAGTTAGTTCTAAATGCTCGGATAAGTAGAATTTGTTTAGTGCTAATATAGATTTAGGTTCCCATTAATAACGCTTTTGCACATCGCTTATCGGTGGTGATAAATGGTCAGATAAACGTTTTGACGTTAGAGGTATGTTATTTAAGTTTACTTTGCGTACAAGGGACGATTGAATTAATAAGCACCAAATAATAGTATAGGTACTTATCAGGTTCAATGTTAAACCATATCGCGCACGGCACTATTTATCAATTCGTGTTTGCGCTTTAAAAATATTTATAAAATTTGAAAGTTATTAATATTCGATATTTAACAGCAAAAATGTAAGGATAATTAAAAATTAGTCCCTCGATTAGTCATAAGGATTATATATATGTCATAATGTTTGGATGTTAAAATTATAAATAACCAAAAATAACAGACCACGACAAAATTTATGTATTCTATTACGATGAGAAAACGTGTAAAAAATACGGTAAATGTCAAATAAGTTTGACTGAGTTAGCATCTAAAAATCCTAACTTTCTGTTTATTTATCTAAAACTTTAAACTAGTATGAAGTGTATGACGTATAATTGATTGATTAAAGGGACTCATCGTGCGAATAACCGATTGTAAGCAATTTTGCTAATTTATTTGGAGTTTTATTTAATACTTATAGACACTAATTGATTACAAAATTAAGAACACTTTTGTTAAACATGTATCTGAGGTGTAATAGTGTAGGTTTATAAAGCCGGAGTCAATAGTCTATACTAAAATGAAAACATCTTCGTTTAAACCGTGTCATTGTTGTAACCGAAGTTGCTATGTGCTTGTGCTATTTTAATTAAAAAAAATATGTCATTTATAAAAATTCTACGTTTTGGACATTGGCGTTGTGAGCCTTTTGACAATGTATACTTTCAACAACGTGTCCCGTCTCGGTACAAGGTTTTAATGATAATAATTTAAAAGCTTATGATTATTGTATTTACATCAGATTCAGTGACATGTTTAATAGTCTTTTTTCATTGTGTTAAACACGTGTAACACAAAGATTCCTGGATTTAAATTATGTTATTTGCACTATTTTGTTTAGATATTAACAAAAAGTTCTTATTAACAACTTTAAAGTTTGTGCCACACTCCTGCACAATTTTTAAAAGATACACATCAAACATTATTTTCTAATACGATTTAATATCTAGATAGTAGATAATTTATTTAAACATAAATTGTATTTTATAGTGTAAAACACTATCTAAATTTTTTCACAGATCTACAAACGATTATTTAATATTTACTAATATAAGTAATAGGAAATTATACATAAATTTATAAAACAAATAATACAAATACGTAAATAATATTACGAAAAATTAAAAAAAAACTTTTAACGTTCTGTATTTATAAAACTTTGTTAGTATTTTTTGCAATAAAGTACTTAAAATAGTAAAAAACCTATTAATATAAGAAACTACATGTAACAAAATCTCTTTGTAGTCTGTAATAATAATTGGAACGCCTTAAGACTTTTTAAAGAAAACGCAATTTAACAACGTTCAAAACCTTTGAAAATTTTAATAAATGTGGAAATGCGATACCATTGCACTATAAATCAAAGACCTAAAGAACCTTTGTTATCTTATGTGTCGTTAATACGTTTATAAATATTTACTTAATGTAATAAATGTTTAACGAATAAATTAATACGTGTTTTATAAAAACCTAACAAACCAATTTTAATTAAATATATACAAATTAACTAAAACAAAGGCACTTGTCTTAAACTAAGGGTTCTTAACGTGCACAATTAAATGTTTCTCGCATTTTTTGTACAGCCCTCTTGCATTTCATTACTTTCTCGTCTGCTTTACATAGTTTTATAATTAAAAATAAAAAAAACAGACAAAATTAAAATGTTTGCACATTTTGATTTAGTGTTAATTGCTTATTAGTGTTAGCAAAATCAATGCATTGAATTTAACACAGTCGGTGTTCTTATTTACGTTCTACGTTAATAGTGTTAATTAAAACTTTTTAGAATAATAAATGGGTTATTTAGTATCAAACAAAACTGTAATGGCTTAAATATGTTAATGTATTTTGCTGTAATTTAACTTTAACGCCAGTGTATAAATTGTGAAGAAAACTGTATCTTTTATATAAGCTTCTTGACAAATTTTTAAGAATCAAACTTATTTTCCATAAACTAATGTATTAAACTTTTAACTTTATTGGAACCTGTCTCGGGTTGATAACAAAATCGTTTAACATTTAAAGTTAAAATTTGCTCAAAATTTACTACTTTCCGATGACAATCTTTTATTATGCGATTTACGTAAATTCTATATAGTAATAAAATTTAACTGTGATACGAAATATTCCAACGTTATTCAACGTTAATCAATTGTTAAAAAAAATAGTAAAGTTAACACAGAAATATTAAACCAATGTAATTTTCTGTAAAATATTATTTTTCATATTATATTAAGCTTTAATCGTGCGCAAACGTTACATGATGAAATTTTTTCTTACGGAAGTAATCTAAATTTAGCATATAAATTTAAGGTTTATGTTAAAGAAAAGAACTTTTTTTTGTTAAATTGATGGTTTTTGTTAAATTGAACAATTTTTTTACATTAAGTGACATTATATTAGAGTTATCCGCATTTACTGTTGTTATTTTCTTTCATGTTAACTTACAAATTAATATTATATACACACATACCTGAAAAGTTGCACAGTCTTTTTTTAATTTTAAAGATAACTATTACATAAATATTAACTATTGATAAATTACATATTAAAGATTTTTAAAGCAGGTAATAATAACTTTACGTAAACCCATGTAGTATTATATACGAGGTATTTAAAGTATTGGCTATCTAAAAGACAACATTTTTGACTTTTTGCTATGTTTATATGCTAGAAAACGTTTTAGCTTATTTCAGACTCTAAAGATGTCCACTACGGCAGGTGACAAAACCCAACTTGTAGACAATTTTAGACGCGAGATTTTATTTAGAATAGAATATTATGGTAAATATCTAAAATCTATGCATACCTATAAAGCATCTAAAGTAACCTAGTAGCCACTAATAAAATAATGAATGTTCTATAACAACCATTAGGTATAAAAAGTAAACATTTTTGCGTGTATAAGATGCTATCTGAAACATTTTTTAATGCATTATAGTTGTGTAATGTACCAATTGTGTCATTTTCAGGGATATTGGAGTTATTATTAGAGATTTTTATTTCTATAAGTTTTTAAATTTTTTGTTTGTTTATCAATTACTTACTCTATTGCAACAAGAATTTTTTTAAAAGTCAAATAAAACTGACCGAAGATTCAGAACGTCGGAGAAAAGGCTTTGATAAAAATAACATACATAACATATTTATACTGTAAAAATTTGTCTATAGAATAGTTTAGAACCGTTGAGCAAAACTGATAAATACCCAAAACTTCAAGTCTAAATGATAAAACGCCACTTCTAATAAACCAGAAAAGTCACAAACTTTTGTCATAATGAGATGATTGGTCGACACAATTTGTCCTTTAAATTAATTCGTATATTTTCCGGGGTTATTGTAAATTTAATAACACAGTAAGTTACTGTTTTTAAATAGCAGAAAAAGCGTGAGCCCTAACGTGTAACTTTCGTATCTGAGTTTCCCAAACCTAGCCTAAAGAAGTTTTACCTCAAAAACATATGCCATAACAATTTATGAAACTTTTTTGTTGTACTTTTTGATAAGTTGCATAATGAACTTTTTTTGCAACAATTTTAGTTTGAGTTAATCTCAGTTATATAAAATACTTCATTTTTGTTTACAAAATCTACCCAAAACTATTTTTTATTGATTCAAAACTATTAAAATTGGTATTTTTAAATAAACACAAGCTAATTGTAAAAATTAG
This sequence comes from Aquatica leii, assembly GCA_035610365.1. Taxonomy (NCBI): domain Eukaryota; kingdom Metazoa; phylum Arthropoda; class Insecta; order Coleoptera; family Lampyridae; genus Aquatica; species Aquatica leii. The sequence continues at coordinate 111,213,000 of CM069432.1, forward strand.
TAATTTTAACAGATGATTAATGCAATAATTTCAGTTAAATTCATATTGTAGATTTAAGTTTCACCAGTTTAAATTTGGATTACAGTACTAATTTTTAAATTTGCAGAATAGATTTAAGCATTTAATTCATATGGGAATATTAATGTTGCTATAGAGTTATTCGAAAACAAAGATTGTAAATAAATAAACAATGACAGGAAACTTTCTTGCTTGTTTAATAAGGAATTACCATAACATATTAATAAGATATTCAAATCTAGAAAATTTTTGCCATCTATCAAGTGTTACGGAAAGTAAACGTAGATATTAATAAGTAAGAATATTAACGTTAGTTTAGTTTACTCTTGTCAGTGAAGATATAATAACTTAGATACGTATAGATACGCGTTTGAGCACAATCAAAGTTTTGTGGTAATTAAGATAGCGATTGTTGTTGTTTTATATGGTTTGATAAGTTAAGCATAAAAGTATTCATACAATTATATTAAATTTTTTAACCTTTTTAATTATTTTTGTCAAATGTGTAAACACTTCAATTCATACATCTTTTATGAATTATGCTATAACTAAGTTAACTTATAAATTTTAAATTATTGTTTGAAAAAATAGTAATTAATTGCTGTTGAGTCGTTTTTTTGCCAATTTTATGCTTGTTGCTTTATTATTTAATTTAAAGAAAAACATTACAATATTGATTACACTTTGATCATTTTTATTCTAATCATTAATTAATTAACAAATAAATCATTATTCAATTCTACTAGTTATTTAAACTTAGAAAATAATTTTATAGCTGTTTTAGTAAACTATATCGAACTTGTCATTTACGCACCAAAAGATTGAAAAATGTAATTACTTGTTTTATCACACAATTCAATAGCTTTTACATACATTTTTTTGTTTATCTAAACAAAAAAATAAAAATTTTTTAATTCCATAAATCAAATGAATCAGAAATAGTTTATGTTAAAAATAAGATTTTTACCACATTTGAAGAAATATGTGTGACAGAAACAGCTTAACAGTTGTGTTTGGACGGCACTGGCAGTGATTAACAATTACAATGACTTAATTTAATAACATATGAAGTCACTGTATAGTAATTTACTTAAGTTTATACAGCAGCACTATCTATTATTTTAATACGTCGTAACAAGGAAATTCACCAGTCTTAAAGTTGCTTTATTGTAGGAAATATTGTAATGCTTGCAATTGCAAACTTTTAAATTAATGTTAAGAAGCAAAATGTAAAAAATAGGTTTTACACAAAATAAAAATGTGACTAAGTAAACTGCCTTCAAATTAAATTTTTAACAAAATTTGTAAATACATAAACTTTTTGAAGAGCAGCACTAGAGTACGTAAAATAAAAACAACAAACTCGCTTATTAATATATTGTAAAATTTTTGTAGACATACGAATATATTTTTAACTATCGTAATCATATGAAATTAATTTTAAAATACGTTTTTATAACAAACAATATTAACTAATAAATTTAATTTGCTCTTGGTTTTTCGTTTCTTTTTGTTATTGTTAGTACGAACTCATCTATCGCTTTAAGTCACTTCGCATTCTTTGAACATTTACCACGTTAATTGTCTTTTTTTGTCTGCAATATTTCGATTTATTTTTCATGTTTGCTTAAGTACAACGTTTCTAGTTATTTCTAGTATTGATTTTTACAATTTTTCTTCATAGAATTATTGTGGTATAAATTATTATCTATAAATTATATTTATTTCTTTTTTCTTGTTTTATTTTTGTTAAATACCGTTTATAATTTTATTAACATGATTTTTACTTAATTTTTAAAATTGTTTTATTACTTTAATACAGCTATATTGATCTTTAGTCCATTTTTCTGGCAAGTTCTAACCGTGTAGCAAAAATTGCTATTTAGTAGTCGGCAAAAAACATTTTGAAGAAAAAATTGTCATCTACTGTAGTTTTTATGTTTTTACATTTGTTTATCTACTTGTTTAGTATATGTTTCTCCATATATAACATTGTGCTGTGTTTTAAAATTGTTTCAAATACTGCTACGATTGTTTTTATATAGCTGCTACTTTAGTATATGTTTCTCTATATATGTATATATATATATATATATATATATAACATTGTGCTGTGTTTTGAAGTCGTTTTAAATACTGCTACGCACTTTAAACGCCAAGACGTTATAAAACTACAATAACGATTAAATCAAAGTTAGCAATAAGAATAGCAAAGTGTTGAGTTATTTAACACATATATTTAATTCAAGTTAGCAACGTGAACAGCAGATGTTTAAGTATTAAAGTCGGAAGTTTAATTAGAATTAGCACAAATAAATATGGTATACAGATAGCCACCCACATGCATTCAATTAGACGGTACTTTTCTGGCGGCAAAATTTCGTTATCTTGTAAGGATATTAAATTTGCTTTCCGCACTTGTTTATACAAGGAGCACGTACAGTTGCTAGAAAGTGAACACTCGATTTTTTTACGCTTCTTATTTTATGATGACAAATACGCATTTTACCTAAGGTGCTGCAAGTTATAAAATTATAATTCTTACATAATTCAACAAGAATGTATATATAAATCATAATCAAATTAAATATATAAAAGGTACACAAATGTCAAAAAATGTATAATTATACCAGAACAAAAACTCATAGGTACAACTAAAACAGAATTATGAATTGGTTGTTTTTATTGTTTTGTACAAAGTTGAACTAAATGACGTGTTATAAAAAATTCCTCAATTTTCGAAAAAATCATTTATTGTCATTAATTTACTAGTAAAAACGTTGTTATAAAAAAACACGTATTTAACCAATTTTTTATTGATTCAATAAAAGTTCTGATTTTTGCGATATACAAGATTTCTTGAAATGATGAGATGGTAATTTCCTGTTCAAATTATTCCCACGCTATTACTTTCATTAATTAATTTTTTTTACAAGTTATATTAGATATGGAAATATCCATTACCTGCTTGTTTTTAGTCTCGCTGTTTTTGATAAACTAAAAAATTACTATTGTGCTGAATTGTGTTCATTATGTGCTACCTTATGCCGTAATAGTTATTTGTATCACTAGTCCAAAAAGTGCTATTTTAAAAACGAATACTCGCAAAATACTTTTAGAACTTATGATACACAACGTTTTTGTACTGACCTTTATAGTATAAATTAACTAAAAGCAGTTATTTTGGTAATGATTTTTAATACAATTTAATAACATATGTTGATAAAACTGAAACGTGTAATGACGAAATACAATTCGTTTTGACACTATTTTGACAATTATGTTGTACTACTCTAAACAATAACACAGATAATTGTGTATGTATCTGAAAAATTGACAGATGTCGTTTAATTAATTAATGATTACTAGTGCCAACTTTTAGTTATAAAATTCTACTACACTTTACCGGCCTAGAAAAGTCAAATTTCCGGCCGATTATGATGCTGGTAAAATACGTCAAAACGAACGGAAGCACAAAAAAACAATTCTTTTTTTTTCTCATTCATCTACTAAGGCTATCAATTTTTACGATAACAAATAGCCCTGCTTTTTTCGATACAATGAAACATTACTAGGGTGCTGAATTATGCTCAGTATGTGCAAAATAATTATTTTTTTTATATGTAGATTTTATGAAACAACAAATTGCTTTTTCTCTTAATTTTAAAATACTTTATTTTCAGAATTATCGCTAGTGGTACGCGTACCACAGTTTGGGAAATGTAAGATTTGTAGATTGTAACAATTTTCATATAATTTGATTTTATTTTTAACAATTTTAATTCATTTCAAGATTTTTAACTCCTAAAATAGACAACCAAAAACGCTTTAACATCAATATCTTTATCTTTGACTATAAAGGCCAAATTTTTCTACATTGGACCCTGATAATACGAAACATTTTCCATCTTAGAGGGGATTTTGGTTCGAACTTCACTTCACTTTTGCAAGTACTGTTTAACAGAGCTCAAGTTTTTCCAATTAGTGTTTAGTAATTATCACTTTCGTTTTTTTAACGGATTTAACTAATTTTAGAAGCATTAGGCGAGATTAGATTTCCGGTGATTACCTTTCTGAGATTAATCGATCTTAACTTTCTCTACGACAATCGTCGGATCTACGACTTGAGTTGCCGTTACTTCTAATAACCCCAATCAACTAAGGGTGAAACTAATTATTTTTGAATACAAGGTAGTAAACTTCTTACTTGTTTCCAGGATTTAATTATTTAATTTTTTTTTGCTTTCTTCCTTTTTATTCATACTTTCATTCACCTTTCTGTGAATTGGAAGTTTGGATTCACCAACCGTTTACACCGGAATACAAGATAAGGTCAATCAACCCCAAGTGCCAGTTCCGGACAGTTTATCTTCAAAAACATCTAGCAGATAAGACAAATTAGTTTTAATAGTTTAGTTATTTAGATTTAGTATCGTACAAATCGATAAACATGCAGATTTTTTTCCTTTGTACGATTGCGCAGTAACTTGCTTATTTTGCATTCCGTTTTTTTTCTATTAGTATCGTTGGCGTGTATATTAAAAATTTGTTCATCGACGATTCTGTAAGCTAATTACAGTAAGGGAGCATTCATTCCTAGGGTGTTATTTACCCAACGACAATCGGAATAGAAAGCGATATCGTTTTACCAGTCACGTCAAATCAGTCAAGAACCTGTTTATACTTTTTTTGTTAAATTACCGCAAGGAGTTAAAGAATAATTTGTTGTCGTATAATTTCTTGCTTGATAACATGCAGTTTAGTCGTTAAACACTTAAAACTTAAAAGAATTTTTATAATACAACAGAAAACACAACGATTCATTTTTATTACGGTTATAATTTATACTGCCAATCTTATTTTTTTTTTAAATCAAATAAAAAGAATTATTTTATTGCTGCTAAATTTAATTTCAAGTTGATTAACTTTTTTTTCATTAGATTGGATATATTATATACAGGTTACTACATAATAACAATAATTAACCATTGTACATTACGTTTGATAAGCAATCAAAAATTTTAAAGTTTTATGTTTTTAAACATTAATTTAAAGATATTTTGTTTATTTATAATTAGGCATAAGTTTATACAGAGCCTGTGTGTGTCGATTAACAAGGCGTACCGTCATACCAATTGTTGTTTTTGTTTATTCCTCATCTCTCTCTTTTTTCCCTTTAGGGCTAATTATCTTGAAATATTTCCAAACTTCAAGAGGGTCTGGAAGATACCGATGTCGCAAAAGAAACTCTTGTGGCACCCGTAAATCACCTTTATCAGGACTCACACCATCCTCCGAGAGAGCTAGCTGGGACGCGACTAAGGGTTCTCGATAATTCAATCTTTTAAGATTGGTAGTCGTTTTCTTTCTTCTTTAAAGCCACTTTAGATTTACTTTACAAGATACAGTACAAGTTATCCCTCTTGGTTTTCTGTTTGCAAAATCTTCTTTTTGTTCGTAGCTTTTTTTATATTGGTGTTTCTGTAACAATTCTTCTTGAGTGCTTTTTTTAAGGTGCATCTTTTTTTGATATACTGCAAGTTGTAGCTTTTTTTTGAGGTCTCTTGAAGTCTAAAAAAAGTAGATTTTCATTTTGCTTTTTTTCTATAGCAACAATTGACAAATTTGTCAATTGTTTATTGAACGTTTATGTCCTGCGTTATTTAAAAAAAATTTAATTATTAACCATTTTATGTTTTATTATTTAGTAAACACAATCTCGTAAAGTTGGTTATGTCCTTGGTCGGTGGATTGATCTTTGGCTCGCTTTTAGCACGAAACGTTGCCACAAAAATAAATCAAAGTGGTTTTACATGCCCTTCCTAAACAAAGAATTCCAAATTAGTTAGTGTTTAAGATTAAATATTACTGTAGAAAACATAAATAAAGTATTGCAATAATTATTTTTTACTATAAAAGACATGTGATCTTAATTTATATACAGATTGTTTTCAGTGTAGTACAATAGACAGCAAAATTTTTCATTTTGTATAAAACAAAAGGACAACGTTATGTCTTATCGTAATAATAATTTTGCCGTCATTAACTATGCAAATGGTAACAAAATAAAAATTGTTTTTGCGGCACAAAATAGCACTTACTGAGCACAACTCAGCAGAATAGTCACTTTATATTTTATCAAAAAAGGCGGAGCCATGTTTTATCATAAAAACATTTTTTTTCATAAAATCTGCAAGTAAAAAGAAAAAACAATTGTTTTCACGGTACAAAGTAGTACATAATGAGCACAATTCAGCACACTAGTTGTTTTTGATTTTATCAAAAAAAAAAACGGGACTATCAGTTATCGTAAAAATTGATGGTTTTTGTAAAAGCAGTAAATGGAAAAAAGAAAATTGTTTTTTCAGCGCAAGATAGAACATACTGAACACAATTCAGCACAATAATACTTTTTAGTAATATATATATATATACTATACTGACAAATTTTCTATGACGCTTTTCAAAATTTCTTCTGTGTGCTGTTCCATTATACACAAATTCTTGTCAACGCTAACAAAATCTTCAAGTGCCATATTGTTGATATGTGCTAAAGTTGCATACGATTTTAACTGAGTAAGATAGTGGAAGAAAATCATTTTTATCCCAATAAAATTTGACATTTGACAATGCTTTCTAAAAACAATTTATAATGGTTTTCTGTTTTACATTGATATTCTATATTTTGTTGAGATCTCTAACGGCGTTTAGTAAATTTATACTAGTAGTGTGCATGCCAATGATTTCTTTGGTAAACAATAAAAATCTAAAAAAAAGCTTTGACTCATCTGTATTAAAAATATCATCTTCAGCGTACCCTCCACTTAAATTAAGTAAATTTTGAGTATAAATAAAAAATAAAAATTTATTTTTATGTACAACAAAAAATAGTCAGCTGAATGCTGCTGCTCAATTAAAACTATTAATTTATTCAAGTACGTATTTCAACTGGCCTACGTAACGTCACCTCATTTAAGCATCTATGTTATCTTCTAGTTGTTTTTAGTGTACTCGTGCAGTTCTTAGAATAACAATTTTGTGATAACATTATTTTGCATTTATTTTTATTTTTAGTGTCAGTAAATTACTGAGAAAAATGTATAGTTCTTAGAACTAAATTAAATATCATAATTAGGTCTGAATAGTGGTATCGATATCGATACAAATTGCGTATTAATATTCAATATACAAAATCCCGTATCGCTTACCTTTAATCATAATATCATTATAACATAATTTTTGTTTTCTTTTATTTCACAGTGTCAATAAACTTAGAACAGTAATAAATGTAAGATGTCCGTAATTTTCTATTTATTTGGCTTCTAATCTAAATTTTTTGAAATGTTACATTAGATCATTATTTTTGGCTTGTATTAATGCTATAATTTTACCTTCTAAATTAATCATATACATGCATGAAATTATGGCATCAACACAAGCGAAAAATAATGTTTACGGTTATTAAATCTTTATTTTTTTTTAGTTATTGAAGCATCGACTGTTTCTTTTTCTTTCTAAATTTTATTTTGCTTTTTCTGTTCTTTCTATGTCAGGTATCTGTGTTATAGTAATTTTGTGCAAAAATGCAAATTACTTGATTTTTTAAGAGTTTTTTCTATTATAAACTACTGTTAACAATGTAACTGCGTTTTGAGAATTAGTTACATTTTGAATATAAACTTTAACTATGAACTGTTTTCTTTTTCTTATAAAAATGTAATAAAATTCTATGAGTTCTAAATGTTTCATAATACTTGGGATCATACACATCCCATTCTTGATCTAGAAACAAACAATTGAAAGAACTATAGAACATTATTGGTGGCCAAACTTTTTGTGATGTGGTGGAAACGGCAACCATGAATGGTGCTTCTATGCTCTAACTGCGGTATAAACCAAGCATAGCAATGGGTGTTAACTCAACGACGGCAATGTTTTCAATGCTCAACCAGTAACAATAAAGAAAAAAACAACTAATATCAGCCTAGAAGTAACAATAAAGTTTACTACTGTTCGCCTACTAACTACTTTTACAATGTATTATTAATATTATTACAATTTATGCAATACTTGAACTCAACGTCAAAGTTGACCCGATAATTTTTTACATTCACTTGTATCACAAAACTTTTCAATAACTGCATTTAAAAAAATCACGTAATTAAATGGACTATTGGTTTTGTTGATTCTAACTTTCACGGTTAAACGTAGCCTTAGAGATGTTTCGATATTTGTTTTCAAATTTATTTTATTACACTTTTTCTAAGACAATTAATTATCGATCTTGAAGTTTGTGCTGCATAATAGTTCGTTATTATTTCGCTGTTGAGTAAGTAGGAGGGGCGGTTGCAAAACCGTTAGTTAGACAAATAGGACAAATTAAATTCAAATACGTTTACCTAAACAATTAATTCTCTAACTAAATGTGTAAATAACAAATATTCTACTACATTTCTAATATAATAATCAGTCACGATGGTTTTTATTCGTCTATCAGCTTCTCTGTATTTTTTCAATTTTAGAGGAGGAGCACGGTCAGCAGCTAGCTGTTTATAAAACATGTCTCTACGTTTTTGAATCGTCCTCAAAGCATCAATGAACAACTATATGCTTGGATGATACTGAAAACTCTTCTTAAAGTCGTCTGTGGGCTGCTTGGGAACACATTTCGTGCAAGAACACTGGTGGTCATCTTCCGGTTTTTCCTTTGTTTGGTCTACCGATATAATTATACTCAAACTACTGTAGTATTGGCTGTAATGCTTGAAGGAATTCTTCAGCTAAATCATCTACTGCAGTGTCTACATCGTTGATAGGTACAAATATTATGATTTTTGCATTTAGAGCAAAATCTGCATCGTTATTGTAACTATAGTTGAGACCTTGCTCTCGAATATGTTTTTTCATATTTTTATATAATTAAAAAAACATCTACATATGTCAATATTTGTATATATGATTTCATTTATAATCACATGATATGAATTGAGGCCCCAGTTTAAGCACAATCTCGTTCAGTGTCGCCTAACAAAAAGTTTTTCCTGTTGATTGATGTAAATTTGGTAATTGTCTGGAATTGTAAGTTTTTTTAAAGTTAATAGATTTGCAGGTATTCTAGCTATTTCTCTCCTTTTCCGTTGAATTATTTGCTTAATGTTGGCGTATTTAAAAAATATTCCTTGTGCTGCTTACGAAAAATTAGCGACTCCTTGGTTTACCAATTGAATGGTACTCTCGCAGATGATTTTAGCTCTTTTCTGAATAAACTCAGGTTTCCATTTGGGTTGCATTATTAATACAATTTTCCATTCTGGATAATTTCCGTGTTGTCGTTCTTACACAAGCTAAGCTTTCGTCACACGTCACAGTGGACATCTTTAGAGCATATAACTATCCAGACTCTTTAAGAGACATCATCTACTTATCCATCATTTTACTATCATAACAAGACAATATTTACTGTAAAAAGTGTAAAAGAAGAGAAAAAAAACATCACATACTATGCAAATGTACCAATAAAATAAGCTTTTGGCAACTTTTTTAAAAACAGACCACTCTAAAAATTGATCTTAATCTGCAACTTATTAATTATGTACTAGCGATTACGCAGACTTTAATTTTGATATGCCGATAAGCATATAAGTTAAACATTTTTTATCCACAATCTGAAAACATTAAGGTGGTGTTACAACAAATAGATATCATATTAGAATTTTCCATTCTGGATGGATAATTCTCGTGTTCTCGTTATCACACAAAGTGAGCTTTTGTCACACGTTGCAGTAGATATCTTCAGAAATCTTTAGATTAAATTACACTACTAGTTTATTTCAGATTTTATTAGACCGGATAAATTAAACGTTTTAGATGACTTTTAAACCTAATCGATTCTATAGTTTTAGCTGTTGATCTAACTGCATGCTAATCAAATTGTTGCACACTTTAACTTTTTATCCAAATTGTTCCAAAAATGATTATTTAATTATTAAAAAAGACTTTTTTACTTAATGCTCAGGGTGATTAGTTAGTGCGGTAAAGTCTAGCATGTTCTATTTTTTTTAGGTAACAAACTAAAAATTCTATCTTTCATGTCATCCTTTTTTGTTGAAGGTGTTTTATAAACTTCATTCTTAATGTAACCCCAAAAAAATAAGTTCCCTTTATTGAATTTTGGTGACCTAAATAGCCACTGTAGTGGTCCACCTCTTCCGATCCATCTTTCAGAAAACTGATTATCAAGTTCACTTTGAACTAGTGCGTCATGCAAAGTAAAACCTCTTCTAATAACACAGTTAATTGATTTACGAAAAAATCTAAATACATTTTACCATTTACATGAATAAAAATAAGGTCTTACTACATAGTTAGCTACAATACCTCACATTTAACGACCATCTGGTTTGACTGTGTGTAATTATGTGATATGGATTAGTTGTAAGATAATAGTAAAAATTATGTATGTTAACACAAGCATTGTTATAAAATATAGCTTCATCTTCAAATAATTCATAGCCAAAAAAGTAACTCTATGGATTAACTTTTTCTAGGGTTTATTCACAAAATGTTATACTCTTTTCAAAATCATTGTCACTTAATTCCTAGTGCTATTGAATATTGTAAAGGTGCATTTTATATTTATAAAAAATTTTTTGCACAGAGCAGTAACTTGTTTTTTACAAATGTTTCTTGAATTTGTATGTGGGTTTTCCTTATCTGCTAACAACACATATGTTTTGTTTTCTTATGTTATAGTAGTTTTTGTTCGTTCATACTTTTTATAGTTAACTGAACCAGTGCGATTAAACCGATCCATTAGTTTTTCAAAGCTTACTGTTGTAGGTTGTTGCCTTTCAGGAAACCGTTCATGGTCAAGTTTTGTTGATAGCAATGTTTTTTTTATTGCATTCTTCTAATATCCAAATCATATCTACCATTTCAACACGAGTAAAATTTATCTTTGTCCTAGCATAAAGTATTAAAAACAATAAGAACACTACCACTAACAAACAATAATGGTGAACTGCTAGTTTTTGACAAATAAGTGATCGCCAACTTACAATTTGTGAACGTTTAGATACCTAACTAATAGTTTGCATAGAAAAATAAAAATATTTAAAAGAATAATAATTTTGGGTCTAAGAAATGTTTAATAAAAATAAAGGTATAATAACAGTGTTTTCTGATAAGGATATAAAATACAGAGTGAGCTATTTAAAAACATTGAGAATATAATGTATTTGCGTTTTGAACCTGTAATCGATATAATGAATATTAGTAAAATCTATCTTTTTTATAAATTTTGACAATAATTAAAAAACTTTGACTGCAATAGATCATTGTTTTTGTACTTTCTTTAATTTATACAGGGCGATAAACTTGTTACGATTTTTCTAGAAAATTGGTTATAATTTTTTAAATACCCTATTACAACTTTATATTGTTGTAATGGCAAAGTAAAGCAAATTTGAAATGTAAAGTAAAATACAAAGTATTTTGTAAAAAGAATATAACTTTGATCTGGCTTGGCGTTATGAAACACTCTGTAACATTGTAACCAATTCTAAAATACTAAGCTATTAAGCATAATATTTTTTTTAAAAACAAATATATATAATTCTTTACTTTTTAAATAATAATTAACGTCAGTAACAACCATGTAGTAAAATATTCATGTTAAATTATTTTATTTTAGAAATGCCTGTCTGACCTTTAATTAAAACTATTGAAGATCATAAAAAGACGATTAAAAGTAGCAAAGCAAAAAAACGCTTAAATACTAAATAATTAGTGATGTAACTAACATTACAGTTGGAACAAAAAATTTTATTATGTTAACCATTTACATAGTATATATACTATATAATTTTCAGCAAAACGTAACATTATTTGTTGCAAAGCTTTTTAAAGTTCGATTTTGTTATGAGAAGTTCTGTTTAATATTGGTTTTGTAACCTTAAATAAACCAAAATTCCATATTTGTAGTACCACTTCACCAATTAAAAAAAAAAGAATACAAAAATTTTTGTTTTTGTGTTTTTACAATTAATCTTCTTAAAAACATAATTTAATTGTTATATGTATTTCTTAGATTCATATGATTTTCAATTTATTAAATGTATCCGTAATAAAATGTCATGTTCATCTTATCTTATTTAATTTATCATTTATTATTTGTAGCTGTAACGTGTAGAAACTCAAATAAAGAATTGTATTTTTCTTTTATTCATGATATCAACTTCTACTTGTAAGAACTGCTATACGTTTTATCTTTTCCGAATTCAACCACGCGTTATTCTTTTTGACTGTTGTAACAGCAGTGTCTACATTTGAAGCTTATAACAAATAACAATAAATATTTTTTTAACAAATCGATAAACTAAGCTTTTGTATTGTTATTGCTTTCGTTTTGCTCATATGTGTTTATTTTTATATAGTATCTGTAATGCATGTCATTATAGCTAAAGTGCAGAAAACGCAGATTAAATTAAAATGTGTTTTTTAATTACGTTATTACTAAATATTACTCTTAACACAAGAATGTAAGTTGAAAACCGTTTTTTCAACATTTCTATCATATAACAGTTTTAATAAATAAATAGTTTTACTAAAATAGTTTAACTATGTTAATAAAATTTTATTTTTATCACTTACAAATTATTTGAACAAAATAAAAAAAAGCAGAAGTGACTGTTTTGGTATAAACTCGACCGAGAATGGTTAATATGCAAGTATATATCAACCACTAAAGAATCAGAAAAAGTAGAAAAAAATTTTGGATAAAAAAATTATTAAGCAATTACATATTTATATAATCTCTATGAAAAAAGTGTTAATTAAACAATCTTTACCTGAATAATTAAAGATGAGCTGAACTCAGCGCTCTAAATGATGTAACAAATTGAATTGCAACTTGAAATCGTTTTATCTCTTTTCTTATTAACTAATGTTTTGTATTTTATATTGGTAAAAAAATAGAATTACGATTATAGTAATTAAACACTAAGTTTAATTAACTGATGGTATTGTCTTTACTATCATGTTTTCTTTTAATAAAGATCTGCTTAAAAACTAATATTTTAAAAATATAGTAATCTCACACGATGTAATTTTATAAAATGAAAGATAATATATTACTTAGTTTTGTTTTAACATGCGCTTCTACTTAGACAACTTGGAAAACACAAAATCGTTTTTACAACAGTTTTGTACTAGTATATCTTACATCTATACAGGCTTATTCACACTATACAGCACGGAATATTAGAGCCAAAATATGTAACTTTGAAAAAGTTTTACTTTTGGGTTATATGAGGGTCTATTATGTTTATTTTTCAAAATTACTTTTATGTTATACAGAGTGTTGTAAAGGCTCTAAAACTAAAAATTGTGTTTTTTAGAAATAACCCCTGTTTATTATTACAATGTTTTATTATACGATCAAAATAAGTATGTATTGTAATAACGTTTATGAGGTTTAAACTTTATGGTTTTTTAAATAATTTGTAGTTGTCAAAATAAAACTTTATTTTAATGTTTTGAGATACTTAAGAGGTATTTAAATTATGGGAACAAAATTTACAGCAGTGTCACAATAGATCATCTTTAATATCTTAATTATCATATTTCATATCATTATTCACTAATGTACATCATTATTCACTAATGTACATTCGAACAGAGTAGACGTTTGTGTGTTGCTCTAGTTATATTTAAAATTGTGGGTTTTTCTATAATAATAAAATGGTATTTACACAAGCGCAGAAAACTGATATCAGTGAAATCACAAAATCCGTACTATGCGATGTCGATTTTCTAAAAATAATAGCCGATAAAGTATCAGAATTGGTAATGATACGAATAGAAGACAAAATGAATCAGTTGTTAACAAAATGCGATAATATGGAAAAGACAATCAAAAATTACGAAACTGATAACGAGATTCTTCGAAATAAATTAGACGACTTAGAACAATACACTCGTCGTAACAGCTTGAGAATTTGGGGAATCAAAGAAGAGCGAAATGAAAACGTAGAAAATCAAGTGTTAAACGTTTGCAACAACCAATTAGGATTAACTTTATCTAATAATGATATTGATAGATGTCATCGTATTGGAATGCAAGGTAATAAAACTAGGCCAATTATAGTTAAGTTTATAGGTTATCGACAACGTGCCATGGTATTTTCCGCCAAAAAAGTTAAAGGGTACAGGAGTGCAGATTAGAGAAGACTTAACAAAAACAGAGCAACATTGCTGCATTGCGCCAGCGAACGATTTGGTTTTAAAAATACGTGGACTTACGATGGTATCGTAATTGTGAATAAAGATAACCGGAAAGTTCGTTTAAAGAATTTGAAAGACCTTGAAAATATGAATTTAATTTAAGCCGATGGGGAGCAACACTCAAATTACTTTAATTAAACTTAATTCTATTTAGTTTTAGGTGGTGGTTTCTTTATTTTTCTCTTGTGTTTATTTTTTTTGTATTCCAATTATAATAGCGGAAATTTGTTTAAATATTATTTTTATTGGTCAGAAGATAAGACATTACACATAATATGAATACAAGTTACGGAGTTACGGATGTGTGTGGCATAGATACGTTTAATCATACATACGGTGAGAATAATAACTTTTTATCAATTATAATGTTAAATATAAGAAGTATGAACAAAAATTTTGACGAATTTATTGTATTACTTGAACAAATTAAATTAAAGTTCAATATAATTATACTAACAGAAACATGGCAGATTCAGTATGATCTGAATAAATATAACTTAAATGACTACAACACAATTTATAATTATGGCAATCTTAACCAAAATGATGGCGTGATATTATATATTAATGAGGCTATCCAAAATAAATTTAAATTAATTAAACTGGATAGTGGCAATACATTTTTGCGAGTTACATTTTCAGTAAATTCACTTAATTATGGTCTTACAGCCGTATATCGTCCGCCCTCAACAGATGTCGGTGGTTTTATGCAAGATCTAAGAACAAACTTGATAAGCTGTGACAATAAACTTGAAATTTTTGCGGGTGATATAAACATAAACATACTGGACGACACAAATCAAACTGCCGCGGAATATATAAATTTACTGAGCGAATATGGTTATTTATATCATCTTCAAGGTCCTACTCGTGTTACTTCAACCTCTAGTAGCTGTATAGATCACTTTTTTGTAAAAGCTAAAGAATCTTTAGTAAGTAATATTCATAGCATAATAATGAATTCGGCTATTACAGATCATTTTCCTGTTATTTTATTAATTGATTCGAACTCAACTTTTGAACCCAACAAATCCCGTACAACTAAAAGTCACATCAATTATAGTAAACTACAAAATCTATTATCAAATGAAAATTGGGAAACTGTCATTAAATGCCAAATCACTAATAAATCCACCGAGACATTTGTTGAGTTACTTAGCAGCTATATCTCCAGGTCTACCAGTACGTTTACAACCAACTCTAAATTAACAAAACTAAAACCTTGGATAACTAGTGGTCTACTTGTATCAATTAGAAATAGAGATAAATTAAGTAAATTAAGACTACAAAATCCCCAAGATTTAGTTTTATTAAATAAATACAAAACTTACAGAAATACATTAACTAAACTAATTAGGGAAACTAAAGACAAGTACTACAAAACGAAACTAATAAATGTACAAGCGAACATAAGAAAGACTTGGGATATAATAGCTGAGGCCACAAATAGTCGCAAAAGGAAAAATTCAGTACCCATTATTCAGAATGATGAAGGAGCTGACATAATTAATGATAACGATAAAGCTGATTATTTTAATAAGTATTTTCAAAATATTACACTTAATATGTTTAATCAAATCGATAATACAGTAAAACCTATGGTAGCTGATGATTATAATTATGCTACGTTGTTTCTTGAACCCGCTACCGACAATGAAATTAACAATTTAATACAAACTCTGAAAACCTCCACGACAGCAGGTAAAGATGGTATAAATAGCGTTGTATTAAAAAATCCGTGCACATATTGCTAAACCCATAACTCATATTGTGAATCTATGTTTTGTAAATGGAGAGTTTCCTAACATGTTTAAAACCAGTGTAATCATTCCTATTTTAAAAACAGGCAACGCAAATCAAATTAATAACTACCGGCCTATTTCTATAACAAGTACAATAGGAAAATTAATTGAAAAGTGTATTAAACATAGATTGGCAAAATTTTTAAATAAATTTGATATCTTGTCAAAAAATCAGTTTGGGTTTAGGAATAGTATTGGCACCGATGATGCAATTTTTACATTAACTAAACGACTATATGATGCTTTGGACTCTAATAGTAAAGTTGTTGCAGTGTTTCTTGATCTTGCTAAAGCCTTCGACACTGTTAATCATCACATACTATACCAGAAACTAGAGATGATTGGAATCCGGGTACTGCACATAACTTAATAAAGTGCTATCTATCTAACAGAAAGCAAGTAGTTAATATCAATAGCTGTATTAGCAGTGAATTGGATGTTAAGATAGGAATACCACAAGGCACTGTATTAGGACCAATTTTGTTTCTTATATATATAAATCAACTATCAAAATTAAGTATACCTGGTACAATAATAACTTTTGCTGATGATACTGCACTTTTATTTGAGGCTGAAACCTGGGATGCAGTTAAACTGAGGGCGGAAGATGGCATAGCTAAAGTAAAACATAGACTTGACATTGACGGATTAACATTAAATGCAGATAAAACAAAATTCATGTGTTTCTCATTACGACAAACAGAACAAAATCCCATTCCGGTGATTAACGTACATAAAGTAAACTGTAATCAAAATTGTAGTTGTAATTTTAGAATCCACAGCACAGCTAACATCAAATACCTAGGGATTTATATTGACAACCAATTGAACTGGAAAGTACACATAAATGAAGTAGTGAAAAAAATAAGAAAAGTCATCTATAAATTTAAAATTCTTAAAAACATTTTAAAATTCCAAACAGTTAAATCAGTGTATTTTGCTTTGGTTCAAGCGGTACTTCAATATGGAATTATTGGTTGGGGAGGGGTATCAAAATGTTATCTTAGGGTTCTAGAAATTTTACAAAAATTAATATTAAAAATTATATCATTTAAAGATCTGACATACCCCACTCAGTTACTTTTTGCGGACATGAAAATCAATACAATACGACAATTATATCTACAAAACTTAGCCATTTTTTCATTTAAATATCAAAATCTACTTAATTTTTCAACACATTCACATAACACAAGACACATCCAAAGTAAAAATGTAATTTTGCCAAAAAGAATTAAAACTAGCTCACATAGACATGCGAGTTATTTATGCTCAAAATTATATAATATCATGCCATTACACTTAAAACAATGTAGTTCATTAAACATATTTAAACGTAAAGTAAAGCTTTGGTTAAAAAAGCTACCGTTTGATTTTTATGACGAATTTACACACTCTTCATAACAAACATACCAAAATAAAAAAGTTAAGTAAAAATATTTACCAATACCATATGTATTAAATAGTACGTTCGGTACATTTTTGATATGGTTCCGTATTATGCCACACACAAGCCTAAGCTCATGTGGCACATATTATTATAATATTATAAATAATTGTACCATGCAATGGAATTCAATAAATAAATAATAAATAAAAAAAATATATTTTACATAATGATCAAAAATTATCACTTTTTAATTAAGAAATTTAAGTGGCTATAACTTAATTAATTTAAATAGAACGCTATATTTTTTAATTTATTAGAAAATGTACTTTTTAATTACTTATCAAATAGTATTAGATTGTTCTGTAGCTAAGTGAACAAACTGTAACAGTTATTATGATAATAACATACCAACAATAAATAATAAATAAAACAAGTATTGAAAAAAATAGATTTTACAAGTGTCCCCCTAGATTCTTTAACTTAATTACGACAATTTTTTTTATAGGCGTACATAAGAAGAATTCTCTACAATACGCCACCGACAACACCACACAATATGAAAAAACGTATAAGAGACATTATTAAAACTGCAATCTCGGAAATGTTGCATAGAGTTAGCAAGGGTTCTCAAAAAAAATATATATGAGTGTCTAGAAAAGGACAGTCGAGATTTCAAACATCTGTCATAAATACTTTTCTTTTGTTTTATGTTATCTTTGGTAAAGTATTACCCCACACAGCAAATTTCAGCTATTTCTTAACGATATAGTAACTAAATACACGTAACTTAGTACAAAAATGTAATAAAATAGTTTACATTAAGTTACTAAATAGTACAGAATGTCACTAAAATTGTAAACAAATAGTTACTATTGAGTGATCCTTATGTTACTTTATAATTGGTATGGTACCATTATAGTAACAAAAAAAAACCTTTTTGTTGTATCTATAGTTAAGTTCTGGTTCCTGTTAGTCAACTTTATAGTGCTTAAAGAAACACATGCATATGTTACCAAATATAACCATAAAGACTAAAAGATAGTTAGAAAAACGCTACAAAATTGTCAAAGAATGGTTAACGTATTCTATGGAAATAGTAATGTAACAGTTACTTCTTGTGATGATATTGGTTACATTATAGTAACTAAATAGTTTTTAATTATTACCGAAAAGAAGTGATACTTTAATAAATTTCATTTAATTAATTATTAATATTAATACAATTAATACAACATAAAATTGTATTTACTAATTATAATTGATTATATTCATTTACATGTAATTTTTATTGGTTCGATTCTCGTTTTCTTGATCGGATTCGGTCGGATGCTCTGCGAACCCATTTTTTAATCAAACTTATAACTAAAAACTCCTTGGCGGCTGGATGCAACTTTTTGACTGCATCTAAAATTTTTTTTATGAATTACAATATGTACATGCATAAATAATAATTATTGGTTCGTTAATAATTTAAGTGCTAATATTATAATACTAAGAAACCCTTTAGGTACGATTGTACGAATTAATAATAATGAACAATATGAAACTACTATAAAAGAAGTGAGTTTATATAATCTTATTGCTTTCTTTTATTGATAATTTAATAAATTTCTTTAGTTGATGTAAATAATAAATAAAACGTTATAACAATAAATATTGTAAATACTTTTTCAATATACAATACATGCATTAAAAAAACTGCGATGTTATTTTTTAGCTACGTTTTGTATTCTATTGCATGAAATTTTTTTCTGTTGATAGCATTAGTACTATTAATTAAATCATATATAAGTAAATCGCTAAAAAAGATAGAAACGCTGAAAGCTGATTTTGTTTCCATCTCTATAGCCATTTACCTACTAATATTCAAGTCATCGTATTTCACTCACGTTAAATCATAAGATTTTACAATATCTACAATTATATAAAAAAATTAATCAATTTTGTACATATGTACTTACAATATATGACTAAATGCATCTTTTGTAACTCGAGTTTGCCATTAGCTCCAGTCCACAATATTAATTGTGCATCTTCATCTGTAACATTTTTTTTAAGAATTAATTTAGTTGATGCCTCTGCTGTATCCCCGCCTGCTTAAGATAGATGATTGATCTGTAACAATTTATTAATATTTAGTTAACAACATTTATTGTGTTTATTTTTGATGTAATGCGTAAAAAAACATTACTAAGTGAAATTAAAAAACAAATTTACCAATTTACCAAAGTTTCCAGGAATATTTGTATATGTTTCTACAGCCTTAATTTCATGTATTGTATAACATGGTAGTTTCGGAATATCTAATGAATGATCAGTCATCTCATCGTTGACCACATTAGCAAATTCCAAATTTACTAACTGCTGGTGCACCAAATCCACACTGTTCTGCAGGTGGACTACAGTTTTAGTTAAGTTCTTGATTGCTATAAAAATATGTTGTGATTTATACAAACTGAAATGTGTAATATATTACCTTCTAGTAAATCAGCATTTGTTGGGCCTGGGGCAGTATCGTTGCTATTATCAATAATAGTATTTCTTAATGTCGTTTCAGTTTGACCATCTTCTTGAAACGATTCTTGTATCATCTTTTCTGCAATCGGAATTCTATTTTGCAAATAAGGAGAGCTATATGCACTAGGTCCGCTCTGTACATTTTCCTCGGAGTTTAAATTATTTACATTCGTTCCAAATTCCGAACTAAAATTAATGTCGTAAGCCAATGCATTATTTGAATTATATTCGGAGGTATCGTTTGACGACAAAGCCTGCAAAGGATTTATTCCAAAAAAACTTTTTTGTTTTACTTTTGGCGGTGTAGGATTTTTTTTTTATATCTTAATCTCGCATACTCTTCCGAGGTTTCAGATTCAGTACTGCTTAGATCCGATTTTTGAAGCAACTCGGAAATTATAGAATTTGCTAATTCGTAAGTAACTAAAAAATATTTTTTTTAATTAGAATATAACAATAGTAATAATAACATACGTACTATATCGTCTAGGATTGCCGTTTGGATGACAGAATATTTTTATGTTGCATTTACGCCATGAATCATGTTTTTTCTTTGATATGTTTTGTAGCATCTTTTATGGGCCAGTAGCAAATGTCACTAGAAAATAACCAATTTTCTGGCACCACAGATATGCTGTTTGATGGAATAAATTCGACCAAAAGATACATCTAAAATATACATATAGGTACGTTTGACTATTTTATAGCATTCCATTCTAATTTTAAACAATAACTTATGTACTATACTTTAGTTAAAACACTAATAAGACAAATTTAACAGATCTTTAACAATTTAGTTAATTTATTACTTAATAAAAAAACATAAAGATTAATGTATAAGCGGAATAAGCAGGTAACAGTCATTTTTTATTAATTCTATTTTAAAGCACTTTTTTTTAATATCATTTAATGTTATACTAAATAATTCATTATTTAAATTTAAGCAACGGTTTATTCCTAGATGATCGCTATCACAAGGTTCTATAAAATAATTGCTAACGGTCTCAAATAATCTGCCTTTTAAAGTGATAAGTTTTATTTTCTAAAACTACGTATTCGAAAAGAAAATATTTATCCGAATTTAATAAAATACAATCGTCGCATGAATTACCGCGAAAAAAATAATCTTTGTAGTGAAACGCATTATAAATTAATTCGTTTCTAAAATTTATAGTTTTATTGAAATCCTTTAATATTAAATTGTTTTTTTTTATAACCTTCAAATTTATTACACATTCGTAACTCTTGGGTTCGTTTATATATTTGTTGCAATAGTTTTTCGTGTTTTCGTATAATTTTTTTAATTTGTCTCATGAAATTTTCAAATGGAAAAGAACTAAATGAATCTAAGGGTCCATAACGGTTAACATCATCTACTAAATGTATTGTGTTGTGTACGTTATATGATACGTTTTCCTTACCGTACAGCAAAGGAAAAACTTTAACAAAGTGAATTCGCAATTCTTTTGCGTATGATTCGTAATTTGAAAATAGAGCAGGACACATTAAAATTCTGATTGCACATGATAGTGTTAGAAAATGAGTATAAATTTCTGATTTGACAAAATTTTTTATAACATAAACTCTTGTATAAATTAAAAATTGACGGAATTCTGTAGCTTTCCAGCGATCTACTTTGTTCAATGAACGAGGCCTTCTACAAAATTCTTGTGGAATTTGACATTTTAATGGCAATAGCTTACTAGAAATTTTAGATACTTGTTTTGTATTTAAACGAGCTGAAAATGCACCGGTTATCCAAAAATTAATCAATTTTTTTGTAACTCCTAAGCAAATTAAGTGCATGTAATCGAGAAGAAAACTTGATACCATTCCAATGTTTAATTTTTCTAGTATAGAAGTTCCTTTATCAGTTTGAGTTCTATTTACAAAATCAATATCGGTTCGTAACAAGGCAGATACTTCTTTGTATGACATTTTATTATTAACAAATGTTCCTTCAGTTATGCATTTACTGCATCCAAAATAAGCATTATGCCCTTTTGTCGGCGTTATGAAAGATTTTGCTGGTGCGTCACAAATAAATGATCTAATTTTTATTTCAATTTTGACATTTTTGAAAAGAATTCCTTCGCGAGTTAATATTAAATACTCGTTTACAAAATTTACAAATTGTTCGGTTTGCTGTATCCATGAAAAATTCCTATAATAAACGGAGGTACATGAATCTTGTAAATATTTGCTAAAATTGGTCAAAATTGCTGATTTGAACTTTTTGTAAATGGCAAGCCGTCTATATTAGTATTTAAAAAAATACATTGTGGTATATTGTTAATAGTACTTTTTGCCAAGGCATCTAGTATTCCTTGTTGTAATCCTAAGGAGTATTAACGAGAGTTCTAGCGTCAACCGGTACATTATGACCATAATTTCTTAGAATTTTTAGAAGAGAACTAAAACATTGCAGATTCACATTATATTTGTGACTCCAATCTACTAAATCTAACTTTATATCGGTAAACTTAAATGATTCTGACGAGTAGTCATCGCTATCCGTACAAGAATAGTCTGTAGAATTATTACTTTGAACTTGAATTTTATTAACACTAATTGGTTGCTATATTTCTAAAGATTCTATATAATTTGAATAAGCTGAATCTGCGTGATTAGTTGAAGTTTGATTGTTTATAACGTTATTTACAAGTTTATTTATACGCCTATGACGTTGTCGTCTGCTAATACTTTTCCAATTCTTATACATAATGAAAATAATTCAAAACAAAGTTAAATATGCCTTACCTTGCTTTAACAACTGTTGCTGTACAAGTAATGGCAACTATTATAAAAAAATCATTTTTACGTTATACCCTAACAGGTAGTACAGTTGTACATCTCTATGAATAAATTTGCTTTTTTGTGAAAGGACTTGAAGCAAATACTTGGTTGACTATATTGACACTAAAACGAGATATTACCGTTAGGTACGTACCTGTGCGTTGCTTACCATTGGTTTTTGAAAAAAAAAAGTGAACATAATTATAGAAAATTGTATGCATTTCGAAGAAATGCATATTTCGAAATGCATATCTATAAAAATCAATAACTACAAAAATGTTCTGTTACGACTGACGCAAAGGCGTGCGATAAGTATGCTTTTCTTGCCTGTTGTTTTAAACCTCTATTTAACAATAATTCAATATATGTATACTTACCTGTAAATGGAATAACATTGTAATTTTAATTTATGGGTTATATACCATTATATCACAAGTCATTTATTTTGCGTCGTTACTAGATGAGACTTGTCTACTATACTACACGTTTTTAATATTATACTATTTTTACATAAAAAACAAAGTTGTCATGAAATCAAAAGTATCGTAACAAATTTAAGTTTTATCTAACACCAAATTAATATAACAAAATTTATTTACTAGAAATTAGTGTAAAAATTATAATTTCCATTCCATATTGTTAAGTCAATAAAATAAAACAACTAAATGTTACTGTTATCTGGATGTAAATAGTAAACATATAGTAACCTTAACAGATTGTATCCGATTTGTATCTCTATTTGAGAAAGTTTACAATTTCATTTCTTTAGCAAAGATTGAAAGCCGTAATATATATATTTTTTCCGTCGATCGTTCATTAATACTTGTATTAACGTATAATAATGTATCAAAAGTAGTGCGGTAATAGCCCCTATTACCGCACTACTTTTAAACCAATGAAATCAACGAATTTCTATTAACGCTCGATTTTTTTTAACCAATAAAATCGTAGAAGCGAATTAAGATTTTTATGAGGTTACGTATATTGTACTAGTTAACGTTTTTCAATAAAAAATAAATTAAAAAATTCACCTCTGCATTATTATAATTAAACATTTCCAATAATTGTAGGTTAAGTAACCTGATCACTAAAATGAAAAAAAAATGATATACTCTGGAGTTACCAAGTTGCTAAACGAAGCTGATAAATAAAGTCCTTATTAACAATAATTGTGGTCTACATCATCTGACTATTTTATGAGCACACAAATTGTCAATTGGTTTTTATCGATGATTTTCACTTGCTTTTGCGGAGCATTCCTAATATCAAAGTTGTGATGTTTTGCATGTTATATAAAAATAATTATAAACAGATTTTAGTTTATTACATAAATAACGTATATTTTATACAAACTAATACTTATCATATAACTGTGTTGTAGTGATACTCGTGTACTTCTTTTGCATACATATCGAAAACATTACGTATTTATTAAAATAAGACAAAGAGCATTTAGTTATCGTTACTTTCATCGACATTACCTTCTTCATCTAATCTAAGCAACTACTCCTATGACACCTGCACTAATTTGTAAAACATTGCTCATTATGCTTTGCTAAACTACATATGAACTTTTATCAGATTCAAATTGTATCGATAAGTTAGTGAACAGCATTTTTTTTAGTAAATCATAAACTAAAAAGTTTTACTAAACAATTGTGTTACTAAAAATCAGCTTTTTGCATGCTGTTTATTTAAAAACTACAATGTAGCACATTATGTTATGGTTAATATCACAAATCTATAATACCAATAAACGATTATGAATTTCTCGTCTGTACATACCAGATTATTTTCTTTAAATTGCCGTTACGTAAATATTGTTATAAACAAAAGTAACACAACAATATGATAGAAAATATATATTTAATCTATAAGTAGGTGAACTAGTTTCTTCTCTCTAAAGCCATCATTCATTAGCGACAACACTAAACTATAATTCGTGGCATTCTTGTACTCAAACCCAATCTGTCGTAAGAATTTGTTTATAACATCTGGTTCACCGTTGTAGTTTAACATTCACTTACATTTTCCAAACTAAAACGTTTATTGTTAAAACTTTCTTATCTACAGAAGTAAATATGTATTAAAATTACCATTGTTTTTACCGTAGATTTTTAATGTTTCCTGGTTAGCGTATAGTTTTATTCCTAATAACAATATTCGTCATTTATGAACCATTTTTAAATGTATAAACACTTTATTTGCTTTATAAATAACTTTGATTTGCTTTTTACAGCAAGTTCAGCTTCTGTGTACAAAGAAAACAATCCCACGATTACCTTTCGGCTGATAAAGAGAACTTTTTAATGTTTCGAGATGTAATTTTCTTCGATTACCTAGCATACTTTTAATCACATAAAACTAAAAAATTTTTGCAATCATTGATATTTTCAAAACTAATTATAATCAATCCGATTAAAATTTAATTGACGCGTTGAGGTTATATAGCATTCCCATTACTTAAAAATCCCACTACCGTTGATACAAAAATAAAACAATTGTTCAGTAGATAAAATTATAAAATTATAAGTAAATGCAAAAAATTAATAAGATACGATCGACGGAAAAACTTAAAAACCAACTTGTTTGATAATATGCAATTAATAATCTCGACAACATTAACGCTCTCGCTCGCTGCGCTCGCTCGTGCGTGAAAATGTCTCGATTATTAATTGCCTTCATTACCAACCTTGTTGGTTAAATAACTATTACACGTTTCTGAGATGTTTATTGTTCATATTACTTTTAAACAACATATTAAAGTACAAATTAAGTAACGTTACTATTATTTCCAAAATAACTAGCTTAAAAATGTGTAATATACTTTTTTTTTACCTTCAGAAACGTGTTTTTGCAGTAATGTAACAAAGGTGTAGTAAACAAATAGTTATTAATTAGTAATATTACTGCAGTTGTGGTTAACTTTTGACCATTATTGCTGTTATATTATAAATGACGTTTCAAGTTTCTAAACATATCTGATACTTCTAAATGCAACAACTACAACTACATTCATTATAATTTTTAATTAAAAAAAACGAAAATTTAGCTATAGCTCTTGGAAGTTCTAGTTTTAGACTTTTACCGGCATTTTGAAAGAGATATAAGTATAAAATATTGTTTTTAAAAGTAGTAACTTATTTTGTCTTTAATGTAATACCTTACTGAATCTTCTTTTGTTCTTTGATGAAAACAGTTACAGACTATTATGACGAATATACGATTCTGGTTCTATAAATAAGTCTTTATCGTGGTATACCTATATATTCGTTGAAACATTTCTTTCTACAACAAGCAAAATTATAAATTGTTACGTTATTTATCTACTTATTTTGTACGAGATTGTAAGTCGTTTTAATTTAAAACACATTAAAATAAATGTGCTGACAAAATTTTTATTTAATCTGTTCTTATTCGTTATGCTGTTTATGAAGATTATTAAAATGTACATTAACCTGACAAAATTGGCTTTTTTAAAAGTAATTTAAAATACATTTTCTTTTTAGGATAGGGATTCTTCTTATAGTACTAATACGATATTTGACAACTTGATAATCCATTTTGTGGGAACAATTTAAATTCAAATCGTGACAGAAATTCGTATTAGTAAAAGCGTATGTAGTTTACGTTATTACTGTTCAATTTAAAAAAAAAAAGAAATAGTTTATATATATTATTTCTACCAAATGTTTTAATAACAAATGCAACTATAAGGTTTTGTTAATAGTTTATTAAACACATTTAATTTATCTTTGTTGTTTAATTCTGAACATAGTAAGTATTATTATTTTATTATTTTATAAACAATTACAAAAAAACATCATCAATTCAAAATATTTTTTTATGTTGATTTAGTTTGTTTAGATTATATTAAAAAATACATTGCTAATTTGCAGATACACGTTTATAAAGAAATATGATTTGATATAATGCAGATATTTTTCAACTGCAATTTGTTGTAATTGTTAAATATTTGACAATGTTGTCTGTTAACGACGGCGTTGGCTAACAGCATAATTAATTTTGCGTTATGCAGCAGACAATAGTAATCCAATTCTTGTATAGCAACATTGCTTTAAAGTAATTTAACTCTACAGAGATCTATAATACTTAGCACCTAATAATTATAGTGGTTAAGCAATTATTGAATTTCTAGTGGGAAACAGTATTTTTTAGCAATATACGTGTTAAAGTTTTAATAAATAGACACTTAAGTAAAAAATAAATATTCATAGTTTTTTGTTTTTCTATGTTTACAAACAAAATACAAAACATGTATATGCAATGTCAAACCAGTGCTACAATGACGACAATTTTAATACGACAAAAAAGAACACATGCTTTTTATACTACTTTCTGTATTTCGCAGTAAATTACATTAATTGTTGATAAAAATTGTATTGTATAATTGTTATTTAGGTATTAATTTTTAATGAAACTTAATAACATATGTTGATAAAACTGAAACCTGTAATGACGACACTCGATAGTTTTTGAAATCAATTTGACAATTACATAATTTTATTACAATTTAACTTATATAAAAATATATCTATTATTATTATTTCTAATAATTGTACGATATAAGCAAGTTTATTATATCTGTTTAAAAAATTTGGTGTTGTTAGAAACAATAAGACAGATAATGGTTTATGTTACTAAATCTGACAGAATGACCGATGACGTTTTATTAATTAATAATCAAATAATACTACGCTTTATTGGCCTACAACGGAAAAGTTATTTTTCCGGTCAATTATGATGCCTGCAAAATACATAAAAACGGACGGAAGCACAAAAAAGTATTACTTTTGATTGCACAAACTTTTACGAATATATAATATATAATATTTAATATATAATATATAATATATAATAAATAATATATAATATATAATATATAATATATAATATATAATATATAATATATAATATATAATATATAATATATAATATATAATATATAATATATAATATATAATATATAATATATAATATATAATATATAATATATAATATATAATATATAATATATAATATATAACATATAACATATAAGATATAATATATAATATATATATATAATATATAATATATAATATATAATATATAATATATAATATATAATATATAATATATAATATATAATATATAATATATAATATATAATATATAATATATAATATATAATATATAATATATAATATATAATATATAATATATAATATATAATATATAATATATAATATATAATATATAATATATAATATATAATATATAATATATAGTATATAATATATAATATATAATATATAATATATAATATATAATATATTGTATATATAATATATTGTATATATAATATATAGTATATAATATATCATATATGAATATATAATAACAATACTAAACAGTTGCATGTTTTAGCACTAAAAAAAGCGCCATTTAGCCAATGGTAATGCTATCCAGCGAAAAATCTAATTTGAACGTAAAGGCGTTTTTTATGGTAATTTTTCAGAAATAATTTTTTGTATTGCAACTAATTATAACTGATTATTTACCTTAACGTTTTATTTGCAGAATTGTTGTAGTGTAAATAGTCAGTACTCACACTATACAGGGTAAGTCTTTAAGCGTGGCCCTCAAATTTATCACAAAAACTATTTAGCCTAATAATACAAGAAAAAAATTTATAGACTAAATCACATATAAGCAGTTCACTGAAAATATTTTTACTTTTGAAAATCTTTTGGGGACGGCGCAATCAGGGGGTTCTTACAAAAAATCGTAAATTTCCCAATGATTTTAAATTTAAAGATATTTAATATCTAGGTATGGTTAATACCTAGTTCGAAAGCTTATCTAATTCAACATTAAAATTATCTATTACAAAATTTCTAAATTTTCATGCTAAACTGTTAGGCAAAGAAATAACCTTTACAGAGAAAAATGAACATATTGTCGATTAGAAATGTTTTATTTCAAATAATTTGTAATAGCTTTTAAATTTTAAGACCTCTTAGTGTACAAGCTAAGTCTAAAAGTAGTAAAACAGAAGTTATAAACACTAAAATAATAGCTGCTTTACGTATTCATATTAAAAAGGTGATTAGAAGACTTCGTGAATTGAAAATACTGAAACTACATGCGTATGTAAATAACAAATTAATTGTGTTTCTTGATAATAATTTTACAACTACACTAGCATTTATTAATTTGCAATCTAATAAACATATTAAATTACTACTTAAAATAACAAAACAAAAATTTCATAAATTAAATATATTTTAATTCAAATTTAAGTATAAATTATTGTTAATGTTATAGCATTGATTGTAGTATATACTGAAAGATAACTAACCTTACAACGTATTTCGTGCAGAAAAAGTATGCTCAATGCATCTATTGGTTAGCATATTTACTAACCACTTTGATAACTGTTGAAGATTACTACAGAATCTTGATTTTACGTTATAACGATGTTGCCATGCAGCACTTGAGTTACTATTAAGTCCACGGTTTCGTTTATCGAGTATTTATAAGAATCTTATCAATCTTTTATTGTGAATTAATTTTTTGAAAAACAAAAACTCCCTCAAAAAGAATTAACAACTTTTGTTATGTACTAGTTTATTTAATATAAATACTTACATGCAAGTAATACATTTATTGTAACAGAAAAGTAATTAAGAAACCATACTTTTATTAATCGGTAATATTTGAGGTTTGTTGACATCTCAATCCTTGACCAATCACATCTTTAATGTGTGATAGTTTAAGTAGTGATAAGTCACGTTTGCTTCTCCGATAACTTGTGCCGTCAACTAATGGATTTATAATAATGACAATGGAAATTGTCGTAGATAATAAATATCATTCAATATAAATTTGATTACTTTCAACAAATTTAAATAAGAAGAAAACAGTGGAAATTGGTCAAGATTTTAAATATTTTGACGTGGGAATTTGTTCTTATACGTCTCGTTGCATGATCAAGCTTTGTAGATAAATTAAGCCTAAAAGCAATTTATCATCTATTTACATATTTACTTTGTCAGCATATCAAACATAAAGATTAGAAACATAACTAAAAAATGTTATTACTTCAATAATAATTCTATTTTCTTTTTTTTGAAAATTATTAAAAGGGCTATTTTGTTAGTGGTATGGAAATAATATTAAAGAAGCTCATCGTCAGCAATTTCGGATTATAGTCAAAAAACAAATAAATGTTTATTTGGTTAGAAAGCAGTAAATACATACAGTGTGCATCTGATTAACAGGTTATTCTCAGTAGTTTGCTGACACTAAGCATAAAAATGCATAGAAAATAATGTTATTAGTAAGACGTAGTTAAATTAAATTGTTATTCTAAGAACTAGAACTTTCTATTCTAAGAACTTTCTTTTCAAGTACACTGAAAATACAAAGTAACTCGAAGATAATGTATTTACAGATGTTTAAATGAGTCAATGTTACCTAGGTCATTCAAAATACTTGAACAAATAATCCAGAAAAATAAAGCCAAATATGCAAAACACGTATTTTTACGGTACAATAATTAAATTTTTTTACTTTACAAACGTATTGTGAAAACTTCGCTAAAAAATTGGTTACTGTTCATTTATAGAAACAAACTTGAGAAGAAATTTGATAACATAAACCAAAATTATGATTACTATTCTGGCGGGTAATAATAATAGAGTCAGAATAATAACAATATTTGTACGTTTATTTAAGAGCAAAATAAAGAACGTATACGTTTAAACACAACAGCACTTACTTATACTTACTTAAACTCGATGGGTGTACACATCTGCGGCGTCGAGGTTAACTTAACGATTGACCAACCGGATAATTGCAGGGGGATGAAACGCGTCACAGGCCGGACATGGTCGTTATCATTTTGCGTGGTTTATTTGAAATTTAAATATAAGATCTTACACTATAAACGGTGTTTTTTCTATGTAGTAGCATACGCCCGGTCCGTTCTTTATTAATTAATAACATTGCCCGACTGATAACGTTATATGCAGAGCTGGGCAGTAGTTAACTACAAAGTAGTTAAGCTACTAATCTAACTACTTTATTGTTGACGATAGTTGTATTCTATATATTCAAGTTACTTTAATTTAATAATGTAACTGTAGTTGGAATAAATTACTTTTTTCGTGTAATCGTATTTAAAAAGTAGTTAGCTACCCTATTTTAACTACAAAAATAGTTAAACTACTTTGTTAATAGCTTAACTACTTTACTAGTAATTAAACTACTTTATTAGCGGCTTCAATTACATACAATGGCTACAATTATTCAGCTTGCATTGCAGTTTCGCAGGTTAAAACGTGTCCTTCAAGTAATGAACAGTAACGCAGAAGTAAACATGGATGTAAAGATTATTCAAAAACATTGTATAAATGCAGCAAACCTAATTTGTTTCGAAATGTTAAATGCCTCTGATCTAAACGTAAACAAAGTATTACTTCAACAAAAGTTTTTTGATATTGATGAACCTGCTTTGTCTAAAAAGTTACACATTTCTTCTGATACTGAGAATGAACATGCTCACAAAAGCAGAATAATAGAACTGGAATTGTTAAAACACCTGGAAGATAACAGAATTCATATATCTATTTGAGATTATTATTAAAAAAATGTTCATTAGATATAGTACAATTTTACCTTTACCATCAGCTGCTGTCGAGCGATTATTTTCGTTTTTCACTCATAAATTCGCTCAAAAGAAATGCATTGGCTGATGCTCTTTTTGAAAAGTTACTTTTATGAAAAGGAAATGAATAATAAATACCACAATACGTTTATTACTTTAAGTTCTGTTTTTAGGTTTAGGTTTGTTTTATTAATTTTTTTTTGAGAATTTCTAATAAAATAGATATACATGATAATAGAATAATAGTAGTTACGTTAAAATTGTTTTACTGTTTTCGTGTGAGCGTGATTGATTTACTTTGTCTTCTTTAATGTAATAATAATTCAGTGTCTATAGGTACTTATGTTTATATGACTAAAAGTGGTATAACATAAATCGTCTCAAAACTCCTTTTTCTACAAGTAGTTGAAAAAAAAACTTATATTTTAGAATACAACTGTTGAGTAGTTAGTAACCTAACTACTTTTCGATTTACGGTAGTTAGTAGTTAGTAACTTACACTACTTTTAAAAAGTAGTAACTTTAGTTAGTAGTTAACTACTTTTACAAAGTAACTTGCCCAGCTCTGGTTATATGTGATAGCAAAAAGCGGTGTGGCCCGGAAATTTATTACCTACCTACAATGAACTCCTATTGGGATGTAAATAAATATATAATAATCAGAAATTCTAGAAGAAAAATTAATTAATGAAAAAATTAATATAGAAGTTTTAAAGGACCTTATTAACGAAACATACTTGGAGTACACTAAAATTACCTGTAACATCTACATACATACTTGTTTCAAATACAGTTGTAGAATTTTTCAACATACACAATAAGGATCAATTTCATTTATCAATCAATATGAACTATACATAATCATTAAAAACGTATTGCTTACATCTTATAGAATTTCTGTTTAAGATCAATCTGATAGTTCATTCAAAACCTACCATATTGTTGCATTGACATTTGGTGTACGATGAAAGTAACAACTTGTACCAATCTACTTTATGCAAAAACATGGTCGCTAAACAGCAGTAATAAATAAAATAAAAATCATGACAATAACAGATATCGATTTTCTTAGCAAAGGAAGTATGAAGGATTAGTAGTGGCCAATGATGAAATTGATGGATTCTGTGTATATTTAGCAATCATCATGTACAGCAATCTTACTGTGCATTGCAATTAGTCTGTTTTATAATTATTTCAAATAATTGCAGTAAAGACATTATAACAAATGTTGTGTCTCAGGTTTTGTCTGTACGGTTCTTCACACTTATGTAAAATGTAAAACTTAGACCGAATAATTATGTTATTATTTTAAGCAGTTATAATAAAGATTTTAACCAACAAAATACTTTAATATGTACAGTATGAAAAAAAAATAAATTAATTAATTTACAATTTAACGTTAATAAATTAACTGACAATATCGTATTTAAACTGTAAAAGATATTACATTTTTTTATCATGTGTTCATCAGTAGTGTTTGACTAGTTGAATCTGATGTACTTATTTAATCATTGAAACTTAATTAATACAACACCCTAAAGTAACAAAATATTAAAAATATTCATATAAACATTTTGGGAAAACCAATTAACACAAAATAGAGTCATAATTTGTTATTTTATAGGTTATAAAAACCAAATGTTTGCAAATGCTCATAAAATGCATATGGTTATTTGAAAAAGCGTCGATTTATAGTTCAAAAATTGCTATCGTTTTCCTCGCACAGCTGTGTGTTTCTAAAAGTGCATTAAGTTAATTAAGTTTAAAGTTTAACTAATTAACATTTCAGTGTTAAAAAAATATAGTTCTAAAATTAGTATTGATTTTTTTACAAAAATTATACGGCATACGCCTTATAATACTTGCATGTAGGTAAATGAAGTAAAATGTATTTTGCGCAATTTCATACATTGCATGTTAAAAATATATTATTTTGTTACGTGCACATAAAATAAATATCGTTAAATATATAACTTAAAAAGCCTTCGATTATTTCAACTAAATCTGTCAAGGTCACCAAAAATCATTGTTTTGAAATTTAATTAAAAAATATTAGAATCAAAATTTATTTAGTTTTTATTAATTTCAGACACTGAGAGGGAATAGTAGCGATGTATGTGAAACTAGAGATCCTTGTCAACATGGGGGTATATGCATTTCTACGGATAGCGGTCCTATCTGCGAATGTCGCAATCCTGACTATGAAGGCGAATATTGCGAAAAAGGTAAGAGATCTTTTCTTATTTGCATATTGATACTGCTATTAAAATTTTCTTGTTATGCGAAAAGATAAGTTACAAAAAACGGAAACTTTCTCATCTGAACTCAAATTTGTTATATATTTTGCTTATCTCATAAGATCGTTAAATGCATTTGTGACTTGTATAGAAATTACAGTTAAACTGTTTCTTATCGTTATTTTGGTTTTATGCGACTAAAACGGCATTACGTTTTATTTTAGGCGTGGTAAGTAGTCTTTTAACGTCTTTAACGTTTCATTAAACTTAAGCTAAACATAAATATTCGAAATAGGTTATTTTTATATATGTATACTAAAGCACCAATTTATACTAAAAAAACTAGTAATGTTATACTTGTTCTATCATAACAGCATGTTATCATTACATACACGTTTTGCAATATAATCAATGATAACATGATACTATATTCTTTGAGGTCACTTTATTTGTATATGAGTTTAACCTACATTATTTGGGGACTGTTTTATTGCTTAATAAACTAATAGCCGGTTGCACGAAAGTCTGGTTAATTGGCAATTTACTAATCGTCGATTAAATATGATAGTTTATT
The DNA here is from genome assembly GCA_035610365.1 of Aquatica leii. Classification (NCBI taxonomy): domain Eukaryota; kingdom Metazoa; phylum Arthropoda; class Insecta; order Coleoptera; family Lampyridae; genus Aquatica; species Aquatica leii. The sequence goes on from CM069432.1 coordinate 111,247,291, forward strand.
ATCAATTAATTACGTTGCACAAAACAATTTAATCTATGATTAGCGGTCCATTAGTTAATCGACCATTAACTGCTAGTTAACTTGACAACCGTGCTTTTTAATGTCAGTTGAAAAAAGATGGCTATCAAAAAGAAAGTTATCTAGAGGCGTTTCATTATGTCGTAAACTGTGACCTTGAGTTAAAAATCGGTACTAATAAACTAAAAGTTGAAAAAGTAAAAGTCTAATATAGTCCTCGCAATCTTACTTTCGATGCACGTCATTAACGTCAGTGACGTAGTTATTCAACCATGTTGTCGGTATTATCATGTAAACTTACTGTTTTCGTACATTCTTAATATTACATTGCGTATTACGTTTTCATTAAATGTTTCTACATTCGTAACAGTTGTACTACGCTTACGTTTTGAAGAGATCTAAGAACCTCGTTGTTAGCAACCGTTGTACATACAGAAATAACTATAGAATATATGTATGTATTACCACAATTTAAATATTATGTAAAAGGGTACTTTCCGCACAGCATTTACTGATATCAATGGACCACCATTATCTCGTTCAAGCTCAAAATAGTACAGTTTTGTATCAAAAATAATTATAAAAAACAATGAGCACTTTGACATAAAAAACACAAATTTAATTTGACAGATGTCAACAACGCTGCAACTGTAGTAAGCACACCAACAACGTGATAAAAAAAATTCCATAAGACAATTCGGTATTTATTTAATTTTTGCTATAAATATGGTGGTATGAATTTTACGTCATTAATGACGTGCATCGAAAGTTAAATTGCGAGGACTTTAGCGGGTTGCACAAAAGATAATTGACCGTTAACTGGAGTTTAATCTTTGATTAAAGTATGATTATCTTTGAATTGTAGTTTAACGGGCCATTAACGGTCAATTAAATATTTAATTGAAGTCGACGTTAATCAGAGATTAACGGTCAATTAACTATATTTTGCGTTGCACAAAACTTTAATCTTCGATTAAACTCTTGTTAACAAAAGTTTATCTAATTGGAGATATTTGGCTAATTAACCTACAGTTAAAGTTTTTCAATAATAAAAAGTTCATGATTTACAGTCAAAACTAAGTAATAAATTATAGCTACGTTTAATTTAAGTTTCGTTTAATACAAAATTATTTAAAAAAAATTATTAAACAAAAATAATTATGTTGTTCCATTTGTAGTCTCCTTCCTCGAGTAGCTTTGAAGACAGCTTCGCAGCATAAGGTTTATACGAGATAAAGAAAAAAATCCTTTTGAATTGTTAGACGACAATGATTTCAAGAAGAGGTTTCGATTAAATAAAGCCACCATAATAAACTTGGTACATGCAATTAAAGATAGAATCAAACCAACAAGCTATCGAAACTAATCGTTTGATGCAAGAGTACAAATATTAATGCTCTATTCAGCATATCATAAATGAAATGGCAGGCTCTCTCATCAATATATAAAGATGTCTAAAACTACCAAAAAGGTAATGGAAATAAAACAATGGTTTTTTCGCATTTCTGGTTTATTATGTGTTCTGGGAGCTGTTGATTGCACACGCATATACAATCACCCGATAGACTAAATGCTGAATCGTATCACAACAGAAAAGGATATTTTAGCGAGTTGCAATGCTGACTTAAAATTAATGCATTTTATTGTTTATTAGCCAGGATCAGTACACAACAGTATTATTTTCAATAAATCTCTTCTTCCGGTTAAATTTTGCATCGGAAGATACGGCAACGGTTACCTATTAGGTGATAGTGGATATTCATGTAATCCTCATCTGCTTACATCCAGCAAATGCCAGTGAAGCAGCATAAAGCATAGCACATATTATGACAAGTAATACCATAGAAATAAGGTTTTTTGAAATTTTGCAGAGAAGATTTCCTTGCTTGCAATATGGTTGCAGACTCTTAATTAACACAACATTAATTGCAACAGTTCTTAATATGCAAAATGTATAAAAACAACATAATTTATTGTAATTTTTTATTTATAAAATTAATACTGTGCTTTATATTTTCCTAAAACTTGATTAAATAGTATTACTTCTTTCAGTAATTCACAGTTTATAATTTTTAGCTTTTGAAATTATAAATAAATAACTCGGGAGAGGTTCTGCAGTAAATAGGAGTGTGCGAAAGACAAGAATACGAGATAATACAGGTTGAAGTTCAGCCAGATATAATGATTCTCATTTTCCCATTTTTACTAAGGATACAAATTAATATTAGATTTCATTGTAATTATCTCTAAATTTACCAAAATAGTAAGCTGTAAAGCAATTCAAATTTCTAGTTGGTTGACTTTGGTATGCAATGTTCGCCAGCAAAACCTCCTGATCGGCAGTTATTAAGAGGTTGAAAACTCCACGAGAAACAGATTTTTTCATTATACATAGTACAACTTTTAAGTCCTTGCTTACATTTCCTGTTTCACAGATCTGTTTTATCTTCAGTTTCATATATACAAACAAAGTTTTAGGTATTTTGCTGTTCGGATGCCTGTTTTAGTCGATGCATTACATTCGTTGGTGATGTTTGTTGACAGCGAACATTTCTTTTCAACTATAAATCCTTTAGCCAGTTACTCCTTTATATTGTTATCTAAAGTAAAGAATAAAAATAATTAAGCAAGAAATTTTATAGAATTAGAAATTTTTTATCGGTAAACATAAAATAAAACTTAGCTATCTATACAGAAGCAATATTTTCTATAATGATAATATATCTATTTATAAGAAAACGTGAATAATATAGTAATACCATTGTAATACTCACTTTACTACAATATTTATTAACGTTTCTTTCTTGATTTAAGTAAATATTTGTAAATAACCTCCTTTTTAGTAGTCATCATAGAAAAAAAACCTTTAGAAACGAAACTCGTATGACCAAGGTTAAAAATTATTTAATAGCATGTAGATCAGACACTTGGCGCTAGTGTTTTAATTTGTAATTTAGCGGTAAATTTAAATTCCATATGTTAAATGTTTTGTATTTTTATTAACTACAATTATTTGGATCTATTGACATAATTATAGAATTTGGAAACATAAAATTGACAATTATAAAGAAATAAATTTTATAGTTTTTGAAAATGATATAATTATGACAATACATTGAAATAGTTGTAGTTAACTAAAAAGAAATAAAAAATAAGTCAAATGTGGTGATAGGAAAGAGGGTATATTTTCTTTGAGGATAACATATTACAATGGTGAGGTTTAAGGAATACTTCATACATTACTTACTTAGTCTAATTTGAAGGTACCATCTACACGAATCTGTATATAAAAACATAAATCACTTCAAATAATTTCTAATCTGATTAATACATTTTATGTAACAGAAATAGCAACCTCAAGTAGTCACGAGTTCATTAAATGTGATACTTAGCTTTACCAGTTTTTAACTTCTCTGAGATTTATAAAGTATATACTGTGTCACAAATGCCATCGAATTACTATTTGTTACATTTCTGTAATGATTTAAGTTCTCGTATAGTACAATCCTACAATAGTAAAACAATAAATGTTAATTTAACATGTGCAATAATTAATATAATTTTTGTAAAAGTAACAGTAACAAATTATGGCATATACTTTGAAAAAGGCTATTGTATAAAGCAATTATGTGCAGCAAAATTTCAAACTCCAAAACTCCAAATTAATATTTTTCTTATACACTCACCTATGAAACTACACTAACAATACAAATAACACTAGGTAATACAGTCGTTCTATACACTATAGGTACTATATACACTATACTTAACAGCGAAACAAACTTCAGTTTCTTAAAACACCAAAATAACAGAAACAGCAAAAGCGCGCAAAACTAATAAAATTTAGGTAATGATGACGTTTATGAATGACGTTAAAACGTTTACCGCGTTTTTTCAAAAAGACTTCGTAAATTTCGAATGATATCGGTCGGTTAACTAATGGACCGTTAATCATAGATTAAATTGTTTTGTGCAACGCAATCAAATGTTAATCAACCATTATCTTTAATCGAACTTGGTCTAAGTTCTTCGTCAGGCATTTATATTATTCTAAATAAATAATACACAAGTTACCCTAAAAATATACTACTTTATTATTATATTATTATTTTATTATTATTATTATGGAAAATGTTGCTTCTGTATAGATAGCTAAGTTTTATTTTATTGATGAAAAATTCCTAATTTATAATTTTCTTTGTTAATTCCTTTTATCTTTTACTTTAGATAACAACATAAGTGAAAATAAACCCACTAAAGGATTTATAGTTGAAAAAAAATGTTCGGTGTGAACAATCGCCAAGGACTGTAATGCATTGGCTGAAACAGGCCTCCGAACAGCATAATACTTAAAATTTTGTTTGTATTTATGAAACTAAATATAAAATAGATCTGTGAAACAGGATATGCAAGCAAAGATATAACATTAAAAGTTATAATGTCTACGATAAAGAAAATTGTTTCTCGTGGTGTTTTCAACCTCTTATTACCTGCGGGATCAGAAGGTTTTGCTGGCATGACATTGGACATCACACTGAGCCACCTGACAATTGCTTTAAAGTACGGTTTACTATTTTGGTAAAGTATGAGATAATTACAATAAAACTTAATGTTAATTTGTATCCTTATTAAAGAAAGGCAAATGGGAATGATTTGATGTGGCTGAACGTCAACGTGGATTATCTCGTATTCTTGTCCTTTGCACACTCCTATTTCCTGCACAAGCTGTGGTAACCCTTCGAGTTATTTAAAAGAAAGTTTCAGAAGCAAAAATCATTAATTACTGAAAAAAGTAATACTTTTAATCAAGTTTAAGCAAATATAAAACGTAGTAGTTTATAAATAAAATATTACAATAAATGATTTTTTTTTAATATACATTTTGCAATATTGTTGTAATTAATGTTGTGCTAATTTTGAGTCGGCAACTATATTGCAAGTAAAGAAATCCTTTAGGCAAAACTCCAAAGAACCTTTCTATGGTATTACTTGTCAAAATATGTGCTCTGTGATATGCTACTTCACTAGCATTTGTTGGATGTAAGCAGATGAGGTTTACATGAATTTCCACTATTACCTAATAGGTAACCATTGCTATATCTTCCTTTGCAAAATTCAACCGAAAGAAGAAAATGATTGAAAACAATATATCAGTATATGACAGTATTGTCATATACAGATCCTGGCCAAGGAATAATAAAATGCATTAGTTTTAAGTCGGCATCGCTTAAACATTAATGCTAAAATATCTTTTTTTGTTGTGATACGATTCAGCATTTAGACCATCCGGGGATTGTATATGCACATGTGTGCAATCGACAGCTTGCACAACACGTAGAAAACAACATTGATGGGAGAGCATTGCAATTTTATTTGTGATAGGCTGGATAGAGCTTTAATATTTGTACTCTTGCATCAAAAAAAAAATTCGATAGCTTGTTGGTTTAATTCTATCTTTAATTGCAAGTTTATAATGGTGGCCTTCTTTAAACGAAACTTCTTCTTGAAATTAATGTCGTTTAACAATTCAAAAGGATTTTCTTTATCTCGTATAAACCTTATGATGCGAATCTGTCTTCAAAGCCACTCGAAGAAAAAAACGACAAGTTAAACAAAATAATTATTTTTGTTTAATAATTATTTTTTAATAAATTTGTATTAAACGAAACTTAAATTAAACGTAGCTATAATTTATTGGTTAAGTTTGACTGTAAATAATAAAATTGTATTATTGAAAAACTTTAATTGTAGGTTAATCAGCCAAATATCGCCAATTAGATAACCTTTTGTTAACAAAAGTTTATCGAAGGTTATAGTTTTGTGCAAAACCCAAAATATAGCTAATTGACTGTTAATCTCTGATTAACGTCGACTTTAATTAAATATTTAATTGGCTGTTAATGTTCCGTTAAACTACAATTAAAAGATAATCATACTTTAATCAAAGATTAAATTCCAATTAACGGTCAAATTAATATCTTTTGTGCAACCCGTTATCAAAATATAAACGTACAGTTACCGTTATGAAACTTGGGGATTGCCGACGCATCCCGAGCTTAACCGATGTTTATTCCAGTGCTGCAAGTATAATGCTTTTGTAAAGATTTGCAAATTTTTAATTTATCAAATAATTTGTTAGTTTAATTAAGAGAAATGATGTCTAGCTAAATAAATACAAATTATCCATAAATGACTTTTTATAAAAACAAGATTTAAAAGTACCTAATAACTTTACCGACTGTACGCTTATGAAACCCGATCTCAAATGCGCCTTCTGCGTATAAGCTGCATTCGTCAGGTTTCGTGACGGGACATGTAACCATTCGTTTTTTAACTTTTTTCGTGCAACAAGAACATTTTAAAATGAGTAGACGATGTTGGTTTAGTTTCGTAGCGTTTAATCAATGCAGATTTTTTATTTAGTTTTTTTACTTTGTTTATGTTTTGCGAATCCGTAATTGATATATAATTAATTGTGAGTATGGCCTCGTTTTTATCAAAACATTTTTTGGTCGTCTAGACATTCACTCTAGTTAAATGTAAGATATTGTCTTTCATATATTTTGAATTGCCGAAATAAACCATTCACAATTTTTTAGGTTAACTTTATTTTTTGTTAAATAATATTTTAGATGAATAAACTCCAAACGTCTTCCCTATGTTTACGTCATTTTTTTTTACACCAGAACATTATTTTAATGAAATCAATTTTGCTAAATCTGTGATGTATTTTTGTAATAATAAACTTATCGCAGTAACAGTTGATTTTAATTTATTTATATATGCAAGGTAATCCAAAAGTCTGGAACAAAATTCAAATTTCCAAAATAATCATTTTTGGAAAAATCTCTCGAGGTTCATGTGGCAAATCGTTGAAAAGCTAAAAACAATGCGAAATCAAATCTCAAATTTTAAAATAATTAATTACTTTGCACTCACTTAACCTATTCGCATTATATTTTTACATTAAACACTAATTATAACATTAAGTCAAGTTAATGACAGTTAAGGTTTTTTTGAAACATTTAAATAACTTAACCACACAGAATTATTTATTTTACATTTCGTTTATGATTAAGACAACAACATTTGAAAGTGCATCGCAAGAATGGCTTATTTAAGTGAAAAAAAGAGAATTCGAATTTTTATGAGAATCGGTTTTGGTGACCAAATGCGTACCTACACGAAAGCTTGCCGGTTGTACCAATTTTGCGATCACCACTAAGCAAAGCTGTGTCTAAATTTGCTGAAACTGGCAGTGTGGGTGACAGATTTTGTCAAGGTTTTCCAACATATGAGAAAGATACTAAGTTGAACATTTTTTTGAAAGTTCCAGACAACCCCCCATATTTCAACAAGGAATATTGCTCGAAATAACGCAATTGATAATAATAAAAAACACCTACTCCGAGTAATAACAAAATCAGTCAAGTGGTAACGGAAAGATAAAATCCGTTAATTACACTAATCGCTAATGTCACTTACACTTTTTCCTTCAGTGACATTTACCACTCTGCAGATGCAAGTTTGTTTGAGTTCACGAACGACAATACGGCAAAAACCAAGTTCTACTTCTAGTTTTGGCTCTCAAGGAGAGACTAGGACCAAGCCTAAAAAGTCTGGGTGTTTATCTACGGCGCGGTCTAAGCCGAAAGTCGCTTATAATCCTAAACAATATAACCGCAAAAGCTTAAAATTTTACATTACTAACTGCTTGGTTGGGCTTGACCGTTTATGTCTTGACGGCATCTTATTTTTATTCTGTTGCTAGCAATTTAAGCATTTTTTAAAAATATGTACATTAGACTGTTTCAACAAAATCGTTTTTTTTCTTAGGCACTGTGAAAATATCATTGGAAATGACAAAAAAAATACTGTGAAAGTTTCAGCTCTTAATATTAATATTAATTAACATAGGAAAAAGTTTTGTTTAGACTTTGGAATTTTGTAACTTAGTAACTGAATTGGTTATCAGTAAGACTATAACATACTCTTATAGGAAACTTAATGCTCTACAAATCTTATATCTTATAAATTTTTCGTAAATCTACTCCTTCAAAAGTTATTGAAGGTTAAAGTTGAACTCTCGATAAATTTCATCATTTTTTCAAATTTCCAGCGAAACTATTAACTTTATCGGAAAATGTTATTGAACTTTTTTTGTAGATTATTTAATTTCCTATAAATTATCTATGATGAGTTTTTCGAAATTTTCTACGGTTCGTGAGCGACATCCATCAAAGTGCGAATTTTTTTGAATAATCGTACTTTAACTGTATTAAAAATTAAAATTGTTCAATTTTTTGACTAGAAATTATTTTTATTTTATGTTTTGATCAATTAAATATAGTAATTAAATATATTTTATAGTCTTACTGATAAGCAATTCAGTTACTAAGTTACAAAATTCCAAAGTCTGAACAAAAGTTTTTCCCATGTTAATTAAATGGGAAATCGAAATTTGCGATGCGGCACACCTTAATATTAGTATTAAGAGCTGAAACTTTCACAGTATTTTTTTTTCGTCATTTCCAATGATATTTTCACAGTGCCTAAGAAAAAAAAACTATCGATTTTTTTGAAACAGTCTAATGTACATACACTGTTTAGTCTCTGCATCAAGTTTTTTCAGTTTTTGTGCAAACTAAAAGTTGCAGAACATTGTTTGCTATGTGCTTTTCTAATTGGATGAATGATGCAACATTATAAATAATACAATTTAACATTCTTTGTTGCTTAACTAAGACTTTAAAATAAACATGAAGAAGCATTGTCTTAATTTGGATAATCGACAAACGTTTGATACATGGCAAACTAAAAGTTCAGACTTTGGTCAGAAATCAACTAAAACAAAATTTCTAGCTGGCAATAAATAATGTTTTTTTATCTTCTAGTACATGTCAAGACCACTGATGATCTTTATTGCTTTCATGTCAACTAGTAGCTGAGCACTTTGTCTATAAATCTTTCTATTAAAGTAAATGCTGTAGAAATTCTCCGCCAACAAAAGCAATCCAAACACAAATTTTCGTGACGTGTTTACCTGAAATCAATATTTGTGCAATTCCTTTATTTTTTGAAAACTTTTTTAGTTTTTTTTTTTTTGATTGGTAGTGCGTTGTGGTTTATTTTTCATTTTAATCTGATTTTAGCACATCATTATTGGTAAAAATTCTTTTTCCTACTCTGTGTATTACAATAACTAATTTTGACGTTTTCGGTTAGGAGGAGCATGCAAAACCACTTTAATTTATTTTTGTGGCAACGTTTCGTGCTATTAACGAGCACTGTATCAGTCCAAAAATATTATCAAGTAGAACAATCTACCGATAAAGAGCATGGGCAACTTTACGCATTGTACTTACTTAATAATAAATAAAAGATTAAACATAAAAAGGATCAAAAATAAAACTTCTTACATAACGCAGAACATAAACGTTTAACAAACACTTGACAATTATATACCTGCTGCTTCTAAGCGAAAAAGTCGAAATTAGTTATTGTAGCACATCACTACTTTTTTAGTGTGTATGTACTTGTTTAGAAAGTACTTATTGCACTATTCTTTATTACCTTCCTGTGTTTGTTTGTTTGTTTGTTCTTGGATGATTCTTGTTTTGCTGCTTTAAACTTTGAGACATGGTTTAACGTATTATCCAATGTCTTAAATTGAATTAACTGTAACGTCTATTACGTTTTGTTATCAAGTGTCAGCAAATGTTTAGATAATGTTACTGCTTGCTTATTGATTCACCTATTACCTGTAACTGCGGCTTGAAGTTGCTTGTCGTATGTTAACCAAAAGTTTGTAAAGATACAGCATAAACTTGTGAACCGTGTTTTCTCGATGTTGTATTAAAATTTCTTTTTCGTGATATATCTTTTATCCTGACAATTAATTGAATTTATTTTACCTGCAAAAGTTGCATTTTTCTTATTAATTTAGCTGTAGTCTGTTCTTTATTATTATTAATTTTTTTTTCCAATTTTTGTTTTTATTTATTTTCTATTGCATTGGTTTGTCATATGTTGATTATTTTCTAATTTAAGTGTTTCACAAAATTTTCCTAAAATTTAAGATATGTGCGTGCGTTTTCTTTTGTTCAGTATTAATCTAGTTTCTTTATTTATTATAATGTTTGTTTATTTATTAAAATGTCAGTTAATTTTTGAAAAATGTTTGTTAAGGTTCTAAATTTTTTAATTAAATATACTTACCTAATATAACTCATTCCTTTTGTATATTTTTTAGAATTGAATTTTTTTTTCTTAAGCACTAAATCTGACAAGTTTGATAATAACAATCTGATATTTTAAGTTATTAGTTTGTGCACATTAATAAAGCAGTTAAGTTATTAAACAATTTTTAAATTAGAACACAAATACTCACCAAATACGATTTAGTCACTTATTGTTTATTTAACAAACAATTGAGTTGCAGTGGATACAGAATTACATTAGACGAATTAGATACGTTTGTATCAGTTGCTGCTGGTGACCAATACTGCAGGAGGGCCATTTCAACATTAAAACTTTAAAAAGGAATTCTTACTTAACAAAAGATTTATATTTAAAGTCCATTTATATATCTTTGAAATAAAAAAAGTGATTATTATTGGTTATAATTTTTTCAATCTAAAGTAAGATAATTTTTAGTATCTTTTTAGAGGGTCATTGATCAAAAGACCTAACCAAGAAACCGCCATTGATTTGTATTACTTGTCGTACGTTTGTTAGTTATTGTTAGAAATATTTCACTCTGTATATACTATGATCCCATAGAACGATGTTGTAGACACAATATAACCTCATGTATAAAAGAAATGTGTCATGTATCATCCGTATGCTTTTACTGTTTTTTCGTTGTGCTTTATACTAATAAACTTTTAAATTAGAAGTGTTCCGTTTATTTTTTATGTGCGCTGTTGCTAACAGATTATGAGCTCAGAATAAGTTAAAGGGTACAATTGGAAATTAACAAAAAAGTGTCGTTTTATGTTTTAACCCCATCTGTCCCCGTTTTTTTATTGTTTTTGTAATTTGTGATTTAATTTTTATCATGAGTGATCAAATTTTACAAATTTTTTATCAACACTAAAAGTGAAGGGAAGAGAAAACTACCAAGAATGGAAATTTTAGATTAAAAACATATTAACTTTAGACGGGTTATGGTATACAATTCAAGGATATTCTAAATCAGATAAAACAACCCAAGACTAGCGCAGCAGACAAGACAAAAATCTCGTAGTCGACAAGTGTGTTTTTCCAATAGTATTTTTCTTGACAAATGCGAAAGATGCTTGGAATGCATTCTAAAAAGCATATGAAAACAAGCGTTTGTACAGTCGCCTAAAAATATTACGACGACTCTGTACAATTAAAATTTTAGATTTTAAACCTATGGATGACTATACTGACGAATGCTGAAATTTTTCACAACAACTAACGGCTATGAATAAAGCCTTGAATGGCGAATTTTTAGCTGTAATAATGTTTTTCGGTTTAAGTGACGAATCTGACCCTATGGTTATAGCACTTAAAAATTCGTCACAAACAATTCCAAGTGACTTCATTAAACAAAAGTTACTGCAAGATAACAACTTTACCAACCTTAAGGCAGAAACACAAAATACTGCCTGATTATCTACGGGAGCAAAGCCCTGGTGTAGTTATTGCAAGAAAACTTTCTATTGGAAATTTATATGTAAAAAATTTATCTCAAAAGGCTGTTTTACCTCTAAGGATTTAAACAACATTCAAGATAAGCCTTCACAGAAACCTATTAAGTTGTCAGACAAATTATAAAAAGACCCTATTGGCTTTTTCTTCGACGAAAACTACAACGGATTCCAGTTTCTGGTATATAAATAGTGGCTGTAGTAGCCATATGTCTAACAACAAAAACATTGTTTCAAATATCACTACAAAAAAATAAGGGAAAAATATTTACACTGCTAACAACAGTAAATCAAAATGCAGTGCCACTGGTAATGTGACTGTCAAACTAACAGATAGCAATAGTGATATAAATAAAAATATCTTATGTCGTGCAAGTTAAAAAATTTTTTGCAAACTGCTTTGCGTTGGAGCAATTGTTGAAAAACAATTAAGCGTAGTTTTTGACCAATGAAAATGTCGTATCGTAGACCAGCAACATGTACAAGTTGAAGAAGAGATAATAGCGATCGGCACAAATATAGGACGGATTTATGTTTTGAACATCAGACTTGAAGTAGCCTATCTAGCTTAAAATTTTCAAAATACCGACCTTTAGCACACTTACACTTGAATCACTTTAGCATGAACCTGCTCAAAATATGTCTTGCTACAAGGATTCAATTTTTTTCTAATAAACAATCAAAAAAGTGTGTGTCCTGTATTCTCGGTAAACAATGCAGGAAGTTATTTCCTCCAACTAAAGGAAAAATGGCTAAAAATCTTCTGGATTTGCTGCACACAGATCTTATAGGGCCATTCTAAGTAAAATCAAAGAGTGGAGCAAAGTATACCTTCACTCTCATAGAAGATCATTCAAGAAACGTTTTTGCATACATTTTAAAATCCAAGGACAAAGTTCCAGACGTGTTTTCAGAATTTAAGCTAATGGTAGAAAATCAATGTGCAATCGGAATATTGCAACAAAAGATTTACCAATATATGAAGAAGCAGCGGAATAAACCACCAGCTCACAGTGCCCTACAATCCAGAAAATAACTCTGTTGCTGAAAGACATAATTGGTCAATTCTAAAAAAGATGCGTACAATGCTTCAAGACGCTAATTGTGATCAGCGTATGTGGGCAGAAACCGCCAACACAGCTGTTTACTTAATCAATAGATCGCCTTCTAAAAAATCCCACGTAAAACTGTTAAAGAAAGATGAACTAGGGAGAAGGTCGACCTGTCAAACTAGAGAGTTTTTGGTTTTCCTGCTTATTATCACTTTCCGGCAGAAAAACGCAAGAAATAGGACCCCAAGAACAAAAAATACCTTTTTTATCCATTAACTCAATACGTTATAACAGCTTGTAGTGTAATTTTCCTTGACGATAAAATGTTTGAAACTTCATCTGCTATTAATCCAGTGAACTCCAAAATAGAAAATGACAGATATCGTGGTTTTGCCAATATTGCAAGAAAATAAATTGGACAATGCTGAAAACATTACTGAGAGAAAAGACTTCAAATTGACGTCAAGACCAACGTTCAGATAGTTCCAAAATCTCTAATGAAGAAGATGACAGCACTAAATACTAGTCAACTTTGGACGAAGCCGATCATGTGACACCCACAGATGAGACACGGAGGAATCTCCAACGAACACGCAAGCCTACTATTCACCCTGATTTTGTAACATATTCAGGTACAGAAGGGAAACTTTCTTCTTTTTCTGATGCTATTGTTTTTACTGAATGTGGAAATTAGCGTTCAGCTATGCAAATAGAATATAATTCATTAATTAAAAATAATACTTGGGTTCTAATAGATAAGCTTGTGGATTTTAATATAGTCAAATGCAAATGGGTTTTTAAAATTTAGTCATGAATTGTTTAGATGTAGAAAATGTTTTTTTGCACGGAAATTTAAAAAATACAATTTACATGCAACAGTCGGAGGGTTTTGACAAGAAAATAAATTATGTAAATTAGAAAACACAATTTATAGCTTAAAGCAATCATCATGGTATCAAGAAACTAAAAATGTTGTAATTGATCAAAACTTTAAACAAAGCGAACATGAAATAAAAAATAAAATCAATAACGAAAACATAATAAAATTTTAATTTTTATAATAATTTTGTTTTTTATGATAATAAAACTGAATTTAATAAACTAAAAGTTCTCCAAGTAGCAGAAAACATATTACCAATCTTTTATCAGCATCTTTCCTATATATTATATTGGCACAACATTTTATCGCATTTCAAACATATTTTGTATACAAGACTAATAATTTGAGAAACAAGGTAAGAACAGCAACATTGGTAAGAAATATAGTAGACATTTTATCTGTAAGCTTGAAAACCATTCGCAAGCCAATATTTAACCAATGTAGGAGCGTCAAGTAACAAACGATATTGGGAGTACACGGTTTACTAGATATATAACCAAAATAAGGTTTTCACTAAAGGCATTCATACTTAATGTGTTCATGACACCTGTGTTTGTTGTCGTCAGTGAGACAGAATAATCGTTTTGTACTTATAATCCAACAACTTTTCTATATTATTTATAAATCAGTATTTTACCATTTTATCAATATGGAGTGTGTGTGTGTGCATAATGAATTTTATTAAGACTCCTTAGATGCGTCATCGTTAGCAAGAATCAAAACTTACTTATATAATTTGTTTCTATTTTTTAATTTAAAACGAACAACTAAAAGTTAAGTAATAATTACTAAGGTATACATTATTTATAACTGTTTTATGATGTTTCAGAGCTTTTGTGTTAAACCAAGAGTAATATTCGTAAAAAAGCAAATAAAACAATTTAATAATTTACGTTCTCTAACAAATATCGTAACCCTACTTATGTGTTTATGTATGAGCACTTGAGCATGAAAGAAAAAATGGTGAACAAATTTTGTATTTTTAATCTATCTTGACACGCATTCCGAAGTTTTAACGAAATAAACATAACACGGTACCTCAACATAAATGTACTTTATTTTATCCATCTTCTAAGTATAATCAAATTTGTGTATTTTAATTAAATAAATAAAAATAAATGGATTTTTATGTTTTTAGAATTTTTCTTAGAAAGCTAATTTGGTTGGTGTATAAGTATAACATGTATGCATTTAAAGCAGGCAGCCCGAAAAGGTATTGTATTAGACGCTTATGTTAAGATTTTAGGAAAATAAAGTGCATTTTTCCGTAAATTGAAATATTCTTTGGTTCAAACAACACGTTATAAGTTCCGCTCAAAAAATCTGTTCGTTAGATTTTAAATGTTTATTGAACTCATTTATTAGAGTTTTGAATACATTCAAATTAGAAGAATTAAGTGTCGTCAAGAAGCAACTAATATTTGTATAAACAATTCAATCAATAACCTAATTATGCACACTCAAAATATCATTTTTATTAGATTCTAATTATTCTAATCATTCCATCAATAGAAAATAATTAGTAATTAGTTGTTTGAAAAAAAAACAAGTAAAAGTTTTATACGGATCTCTTTGTTTTTTAGTAAAATAAATCATATTATATATAGTATAATCGGATTAATCAGTGCTTATTTTTAAACCTTTATTTATTAGTATACTTGACCATGACGCAGTTTATATTAAATTCAAGTGGTTTATTTTTTACATAAAAATAATGCAGTACAAAAACACGAAACGGGCATGTTTTCCAGTTAAAATAATCCTATATCGGCCACAACAAACTTGCAATACCATAAGCATCATTTTTAGCATAAATATTGGGCCCGTAAGCTTTTTTTCTAGAAGCCTTTCAATGCCATAGAACACTCTGTGACAATAGACCGGATTATTTTCTTTTGAGTAAAGCAGGAATCATAAGACACATCCTTGTGATTACGACCAAAAATCAGGTATTTACTTTACAACTTCTCCTAAGTTTGTAAAACATCTTTATTTTGTATTTAAAACTGTGCAAGAAAGTTTCAATCAAGTGACTTATAAAAATTCTTCTGGAAGATAAAAAGTAAGTACGAACTGTGTTTATTAAGTTAGTACTAATTAATGTAACGGTATAGCTTATAAGAGTATGTCTGGGCAACGTGATGAAAAAATTCAAGGTTAAACAGCATATTAAAAAATTATTTGAATATATGGAAACCGCAAAATTTGCTACGTAGTTAATATGTTTTATGCGTATCATATTTGACTAATGCTTTTTGCGTAAATTTACTTAATTTTTTTTGCTAATAAATCATATTAATTCCTATTCTAAGAAAGCCGATAGTGTTTGTGTTATTTATTTAAA
The DNA here is from genome assembly GCA_035610365.1 of Aquatica leii. Lineage (NCBI taxonomy): Eukaryota > Metazoa > Arthropoda > Insecta > Coleoptera > Lampyridae > Aquatica > Aquatica leii. The sequence goes on from CM069432.1 coordinate 111,263,263, forward strand.
ATTAATTTTTTAAATGAAAAAATAGTAACCAGTACAAAGAAAAAATAAAATTATCAATTAAGAAAAAGGCCAATCTTTAACTCTTAAACTATGTTCAAAATTTTTGTTTTCTTGTATAGATACTTACATTAGGAAAATTAAATTGGTCGAAAATTAGACATCTTTGTCAATAGTCAAGTAACCCAGTAAACACAAAATTGATAATGTTTAGTAACAGTTTCAAAACAAAAAATTTATTATTCACTCTTGTTTCAAACATAAAAGAAACCTAACTGCAATAAAATAGCTATAAGTCCATCGCTGTTTCACTTATTTGAATCAGTATAGTTTCGGTATTTTAAATTCAAATCTGTTGCAAACTAAATGTTGCATTCGGTTTACGTTTTAAAAGCTTCGTTCTTAAACTGATACTAAATGATCGATACATGTATGATTTTTTTGTTTCAATAATCAACTAAAACAATTCTTTCAATAATATAATAATACATTTTCGAATGCACGTTTCAAATTTTATTGCACAATAAATATTTTTAAATACATTATCACATTGAGTTTTTTACATATTGCAAATTTCTTTGATGTGGTCTTTTCACGGAAGCCTCGAAAACTGCATCAGTTACTGTTGGGTAGCAAATTTTAACCGCATCTGTAACATAGAAATAAATATTTCATTTATATACATACATAATCATAGAGTTACACAAAATTAATTACATTTTTTAAATAAAAAACAACACAAACTTAATATAAATTCACTTTAGCAATTATAAGAAAGTTATAAAAACACTATGAATACCTTTAGCTGTACATAATCGTATAGAAAACTTGAAGAATTGAACTGTAATTATAAATCCTAAAGTATCATCAGATTTAGGCAATAATCTACCTTAACGCAACCATGTGTGTTAATTTATATTTTTTTCATACAAATTAAAACATGATACATAAAGAACAGAAATGATAATAATATTGATTATATTTATGGATTATAATAAAATGTTTCGACTTGCCGTTTATTGTTCCATTTCGTAATTGTACACACAGAATCACTTATCAAACTGCAAGCGAACAAGCGAAAAGATATCAATTTGCAGCGCAAGCGTTGACGACAGTAATCAAAAGTATAGCAACGACTAATGCTGACTAATTACAAAGTATTCGTTTTTCCTAGAACGATTCTACTGTTTTGAAAATAATTCAATCTTATTTAATCGATCTTCAAGCAATTCTAGTTATTCAAAAAATATTCGGATTTAACAAATCAGTTTTTAACCGGTTGCTGATTATGGGAAAAAATTGCAAGTACTGAAACGGTTCAAAACTGATTGTGAAAAATCGGAACTCTTTTAATTAATTCACTGTCAGTTACATGTAAATGATATAAAAATGGAACTAACACGAAACAACGTATTGAAACAATTGTTTTAATTTTGTGACTGTAACAGTTTCAATCCGTGTTTACTGGGAAGTTGATAATTGAGAATGCAATATTAAAAATCACATCTATGTAATTTTAGATTAAAGAATGGCAAATGATGGCATGTTTAGAATTCTATTGTAGTTTTTATAATTAATAAATTGATTATGTTCTATTGTTTTATAGGATATCCGGAGACGGCACCCTAGTGTCACCGAAACAGAATGAAGAAAAAAAATTGGCACATTTTTATGCACCGTTAAAGACCGAGACGGCAGTAGAAAAACTCGAAGGAATTAAGATCGAATTAATAGCATAAATATTATAAATAATTTTTCTATAGTAATCAGTAGTTTTACGTTAATATGTATTTGCGTTTTTTAATGAAACAGTATTTAATAAACTGTTTTGTGGTTTATATCAATTTGTACCAAATGTCAATAAAATTACAATATTTTATGTAATAAATTTCAGACAGATTTTGGTTAAACTAGACGTTTTAGCACAATTGCTAATTTTTACAAGAAACTATTTATAAGCATTGCAATAAAAAAGTTGTATTTAGTCGTTGAGTCAATATGAGTTTAAGCTATATGATTATTGAAATTCATTTTTGAGAAAAAAAAACTTCAGAAAACTCAAGACATAAATTCATTTGTATCAAGAACTGATAGGAAGTTTGACTTATTGAAGTATAAGTAGTAGACCATATATTGCCTACGCAGTTTCATATCTGAGCCAATTTAATCATTGCTACGATAAGAGTCATTGGCAAGCAGCCAAATGAATTCTTAGATACTTAAGGGAACTATTGATCTAGGATTAGTGTATTTATATAATAATTATAACAGCCTACATAGTGATGTAGATGCTGACTGGGGAAACGATCCTAGAAACGGTAAGTCTTATTCAGGATTCGTACTTTTCTTAAGAAGAGCAGCTGTTTCTTGGGAAAGTAAAAAGCAAAGGGTTGTGGCACTTAGTTCAACTGAAGCAAAATTTGTTTTAAGAGAAGCTAAAGAAGCTTCATATACATACTATCTACTCATTGAACTAATTCATAATTGTAAAAATTTGGATTACATTTTACCTAAAAATGACATAAAAAGGTTTTGTGATAATCAGAACACAATAGCCATAGCTCAAAATTCTATAACAAATAAAAGAAGCAAGCACATTTATATTAGATTTCATTATGTTACAGATCTTGTAAGTGACAAAACTATTCATTTATCAATAATAATGTTGCAACTAAAGAAATGCTTACAGATTTCTTGACTAAAGCTGTAACTAAAGATAAAAATGCCTTTTGCACTAAGAACATATGTATGTTTTAGTGTTTAGATCATAATTGAAATTAACTTTATTTTTAAATTTACTTCTAGGATCAAAGGAGTGTTTGAAATATTTTATATTTATTACCTTGTATGTACTATGATTCTATAGAACGATGTAAACACAATATAATTTCATGTATGTAAGAAATAATGTGTCATCTGTATTTCTTTACTGTTTTTCGTTGTACTTTATACTAATAAACTTTTAATTTAGAAACATTCCGCTTATTTTTTATGTGTGCGTTGCTGACAGTTATAAGGTGCTATTAAAACGTTTCAGTTAATAAATTGTAAAACAAAATATGGGAGACGTATATTATTACATTTTTATTAAAGTATAATAAAAAAACCTTACATGTTGTTAAATAATTTAGTTACTAACATTCCCTAATTGTATAAATCTTTTTGTTTAATATATATTTTTTGTGTTCTAAAATGCCGCAAATTATATTTACTATTCTAAAAACACTTGTATATTCAATTTTGTTTAAAAATTGTGAGTACTAAGTTTTTCGCTTTGCTAGAGTTTTTACATCACTTCATGTCTATTTCAGCTTTTATAACATTTTTTTAACGTTTACGTGCTAGTAAAACTCCCTCAAACGTATTTTTACCTTACTTAAAAAAGTTTTATTTTTTCTTGTTTGAATTAAAAATGTGATTAACCAAATTGAAAAAAAATATTGTATTTATTAAGTGTAAAATGCGTTTTTACTACTGAATTAAATCTTGTAAGTTATTAAATTTTTTGTATACTTAGTATTTATTACCTACTAATAATCCATATAAAGTTAAAAATCTATAGAATTAATAAGTTAACCTGATTAAATCAATATCAATGTTTACTTGAAAAGCGTGTTAACAAAAAGTAAAATTCTTTAAGCAACTAGTTTTAGATTAAACATTTTTTTACTGCAGGTTTTTTATTTATTAAAGAATGAGATAGTTTAATTTAATTTTATTTTATTTATATATTTTAATCAACAAAGTAATTCTAATGGCATTAAAAAAATATAATTTTACTACATTTAAAAGTAATATTAAATAAATGTTGTAAAATTTATGAACTGATTCTACCCAGTAAACACAAAATTGATAATTAATGAATTGGTTAGGAACACTCTTCACTAGGAGGGGCAATTAAACCACTTTAGATTTTTAATATGGCGACGTTTCGTGCAACCATGTGTGCACTTCTTCAAGCCACTAAAATATATTGTACGTAAGTTACACATTGCTTATTGTATAATAAATAATACGTTTTAGGTACAAAACAAGAAACTTACACAAAAAAGTTCAAGTGGAGACGTCCTCAACTCCAAACAACATGACAACTAATACACAATATAAATAACATAAATAACTCGTTAAAATATTATTAAAAAGGTCAATAATTAAAATGTTGTATATGAACAATAACTAAGAATGACAAACAATTGACACGACATGTATAATCAAAAATTATATTGCAATGTCAAAGGTAATCAAGTAAGATAAGAAACGAAAATACCGCGAATTTAATAGACCTATATAAAGCTAATAAGCAATCTTGGATATTAAATTGTTGTATACATTACTTAAATTATTCGTGTCTGTATTAAAGTTAATGTTGTTTTTGTAAACGTTGATGAATATCATCTCTGAAACTAAACGCTTTTTATAGTTACAATCTATGTCTAAAATTTTAGGATTGTTGAAATCAAAATTATGTCCCGTATTGATATGATGTAACGCTAACGCTGTTTCGCCCTTTTTATTATTGCAATCATACATGTGATTATTTATCCGATTTTTTATCTTCTGTTTCGTTTGCCCTATGTAACACGCTTGGCATCCTATACAATCTAGCTTGTACACTACATCATGTTTTTCAGTTGTGTTAGTTTTATCTTTAGTTCTACTGTACAGCATGTTATAGATAGTATTAGTGTTGTAAGTTGTTATTTTAATGTGATTGGTTTTAATAATCGGAATTATTCTTTTTGTTAGGTTTGGAACATTTATTATTTTTGTGTAAATAACATTAGTATTAGGGATAGTATTAGGATTAGTAATGGATGGGTTTATTGGTGGTGGAGTATTATTATTATTCGTTGTGTTAGTGTGTATGAGTATTTTGTTTATTATGTTATTCGGGTAGTTATTTTTCCTTAATATGTTCTTTAAGCAGTTAAGGTTTTTGTAACAAACTGTGGACTGCTTAAACTTAATATTTATTTTTCATAGCCTTAATCGTATTAATCTTTTGATGGTGTGGATGTTTGGAAAAGTAATTTAACGTTCTGTTAGAGGCTATGGGTTTAGTATACCATTCACTAACTAAACAACCCGTGTTAGTATCCTTACTAAGTCTAAGGTCTAAATATGGTAATGAACCTTTTTTGTTCAACTTCATACGTGAATTTCAAATGTTGGTTGTAACTATTAAAAGTGTTAAGAGTGTTATGGATTTCTGTTTCGGGTATACATGCAACAATATCATCAACGTAACAAAATACAAAGACCGGTGTATATATGATAAATTGTTGTTTACGTATTTAAGTAGATCATGCATAGCAAGATTAGCCAATATAGGTGACGCAGGATTACCCATGGCAGTACCAAATTTTTGAGTATACATCTTGTCATCGAATGTAAAATAACTTGACTCAAAAAGAAGTTCCATAATATAAACCACATCGACTAATTCTAAAGTTGTATGGCTTTTCAAATCATCCCAATATTTATTTATTAGTTCAACGATCAGATCTTTAGTAATGTTTGTGAATAAAGATGTAACATCAAACGAAATGATTTTGTAATTACTCGGTATGGTAATGTTTTTTAGTTTTTTCAATAAGTTCATAGGAGTTCTTTATGTTATGATCAAATAAGTAAGAAATGTTTTGAATTATACTAGAAACGTATTTAGATAATTCATACGTGGGAGCTCCTATACAGAGACAATAGGTCTGGCCGGATGTTCATCTTTATGAGTTTTTATTAAACCGTATAACTTAGGAGGTGTACTTGTGTACGTTACAAGTCTTTTATAAGTAATAAAGTCGATGTGTCCATTGTCATATAGTCGTCTACATAGTCTGTTGTTTGTATTTTGGTATTTATTAGTAGGATCTACGTTAGTCTTTTTATAGATGTTTTCGTCATTTAGTAAAGTCAACATTTTCTCTTTATATTCGTCTTTATGAATCATAACTGTAGCATTGCCTTTGTCCGATTTTGTAATAAGAATGTCTTTGTGTGTTTTAATAAACTTTCGTGTAGATGTCACTAGTTTATTAATGTGAAGGTCTTGTAATTGTCTGACATTTGTTAGTTTTATTATTGACGAAGTTGGTAACCACATTGACAATTTTCCCTCTTAATCCTTCTCGTTGTTCATCATGATGGTATGTAAGTATGTCTTCTATATCTTTGATTAAACTGATAATAGGTGCCTTATTATAGTAATTACACATAAATTTCGGGGATAACGCCAGACATTGTGCTACTTTTTCAGGCAACTGTACATCCGTTAAATTATATATACAACCCTGTTTAGCAATATTTAGATTAAAGTTTTGTCGTGTGTATAGATTCTGGAATTTGTTTTTTAGTTTATTTTTATCGATTAAATTAATTTTTGATTATACATGTCGTGTCAATTGTTTGTCATTCTTAGTTATTGTTCATATACAACATTTTAATTATTGACCTTTTTAATAATATTTTAACGAGTTATTTATGTTATTTATATTGTGTATTAGTTGTCATGTTGTTTGGAGTTGAGGACGTCTCCACTTGAACTTTTTTGTGTAAGTTTCTTGTTTTGTACCTAAAACGTATTATTTATTATACAATAAGCAATGTGTAACTTACGTACAATATATTTTAGTGGCTTGAAGAAGTGCACACATGGTTGCACGAAACGTCGCCATATTAAAAATCTAAAGTGGTTTAATTGCCCCTCCTAGTGAAGAGTGTTCCTAACCAATTCATTAATTAAACATTTAAAGGAGGACGTAACTACATTACTTAAAATTGATAATGTTTAGTAACAGTTTCAAAACAAAAAAATTATGATTTACTCTTGTTTCAAACATAAAAGAAACCTAACTGCAATAAAATAGCTATAAGTCCATCGCTGTTTCACTTATTTGAATCAGTATAGTTTCGGTATTTTAAATTCAAATCTGTTGCAAACTAAATGTTGCATTCGGTTTACGTTTTAAAAGCTTCGTTCTTGAACTGATACTAAATGATCGATACATGTATGATTTTTTTGTTTCAATAATGAACTAAAACAATTCTTTCAATAATATAATACATTTTCGAATGCACGTTTCAAATTTTATTGCACAATAAATATTTTTAAATACAATATCACATTGAGTTTTTTACATATTACAACTTTCCTGGATGTGGTCTTTTCATGGAAGCCTCGAAAACTGCATCAGTTACTGTTGGGTAGCAACTTTTAACCGCATCTGTAACATAGAAATAAATATTTCATTTATATACATACATAATCATAGAGTTACACAAAATTAATTACACTTTTTTAATCAAAAACGACACAAACTTAATATAAATATCACTTTAGCAATCATTAGAAAGTTATAAAAACATTGTGAATACCTTTAGCTGTACATAATCGTATAGAAAACTTGAAGAATTGAACTGTAATTATAAATCCTAAAGTATCATCAGATTTACGCAATAATCTACCTTAACGCAACCATGTGTGTTAATTTACATTTTTTTTATACAAATTAAAACATGATACATAAAGAACAGAAATGATAATAATATCGATTACATTTATGGATTATAATAAAATGTTTCGACTTACCGTTTATTGTCGTATTTTGTAATTGTACACACAGCATCACTTATCAAACTACAACCGAACAAGTGAAAAGATATCAATTTGCAGCGCAAGCGTTGACAACAGTAATCAAAAGTATAGCAACGACTAATGCTGACTAACAAGTATTCGTTTTTCCTAGAACGATTCCACTGTTTTGAAAATAATTCAATCTTATTTAATCGATCTTCAAACAATTCTAGTTATTAAAAAAATATTCGGTTTTAATAAATCAGTTTTTAGACGGTTGCTGATTATGGGAAAAAAAATGCAAGTGCTGAAACGGTTTAAAACTGATTGTAAGAAATCGGAACTCTTTCAATTTATTCACTGTCAGTTACATGTAAATGATATAAAAATGGAACTAACACGAAACAACGTAATGAAACAATTGTTTTAATTTTGTGACTGCAACAGTTTCAATCCGTGTTTACTGGGTAGATACGTTTTCATTTCAATAACAATACAAAATTTAACAAAGCAATAAATGACTATAATTACACGCAAATTACATTTGTAACTTGACTAATCGTTCTAAATTTTTACCTAATAGTGAAATCACGGTTGCAACGTTTACTATTTGAATTATTAAAATCACAAAACGGTAACTTACTATTATTTTATAAGTGAAAAATTGCTAAAACAATCAGTCAAACATAGATTTATAAAAAAAAGATTAAAGGTTATTAAAAAAACAAAAATGTCTAAAAGTAAGCTTTCGCGGTTATTTTGGTTCTGATTAAAAGCGACTTTTGGCTTATAGTAGAGTGCTCAGCGCTACAAAAGTGCTTTAAAAACGAGTTTCGTGGGGGGCTCGCTGTTACAAGATGAAATTTTCACAGATCAAAGTTAATGTCCTTATCAATCTAAATTTCAAATTTGTTTAAAATCGGAATGTGCAAAAGGGCACAATATCCAAAATTGGAGTTACACACGCAATGCTAAAGTATAAAAAAATTGCAATATACCTATCCAAAAAAAATGTTTAGTTTTGTGGCAGATGTATTTTTAATTATTAATTGAAATACACAAAATGCGGTCTCGCTTACGGACGTAAATAATTTGAAACTGAAATATCTCGAAAAGAACTGCAGAAAAAGTTTACTAAAACCGACCAATTTTTCTATTTATACACAATTATCTCGGAAAGTAAGGCCTAAATCAAGAAAAGTTATTCTTAAAAATAGTTGCATTGATTCGTATACAAAATAATAGTGTCGATTTCAAAATTTTTAAGTTTATAATATGGTAAGTTGGCAATTAAATATCAAACAATGCATTTTTAATCACGTTCGGCCGACGAAAAGCGCTCGCGTCCCCACTCTTTCGTTTCGTTCGCTATCTCACAATCTACCGTAGCTCCATCACGCTTCCTCTGTTATAGCCAAAATTTACACAAAGCAATAACAATAGGTATGTTAATTTTTTCTATCATTATTACTTTACATATTATATAAAAACAAAATAAATTGATTATTCCTATCACTATAACAAAAAAATTATGTAAAATTTAAAAAAGTTATTCATCGTCTGAACTTTCTGATTCTATTTCGTTGACATTGACAGGCATTAATGGTTTTGCAATCGTAAAAGGATTTTTGCACGAGTTTTGAGTGATGCACCTACATGAAGGGATACAACCCATCTTGTTCGTCCTGCATTTACAAATTTTGTTAGTGCAATCTAAAAAAGAAATATTGAATATGGATTATCCAACAAAGTAATAACACATTTACCTTTCTTGCAACCGCATGATGATAAAGCTATTAACTGAGTTGGAAACGGTGAAAGAGTTGTTAAAAGTGGAATTGGATCACTGTTCTCATTGCAATGCCAGCCAAACTGTTCAAAATTGGGAATTGTGGGTAACGGTTCCAAAGCATTTTCCCACACAGTTGTTTGAAAATACACCTGTAAACAATGTTGTTTTAGAGCATCTTTAGTGGGTGGCAACCTAGATATTGGTGTTGCAGCAGCCATAATTCCCCTTAACGTATCTACAGATTGTACGTCTGTGCTTTTTGAATATAATTTCATGACAAAATTTTGCATTTTAACAAACATTTCATGCGAAAATTGTTCTACACCGACTCCACTTAAATCGTCGCTACATTCCAGATATGTTTTCTAACAAGTCCTTTTACGAAATCCAGTAAATTGACTTGTGGTATCACATCCTGTAAAGGCATGAAATGCTGGCAAGTTTTTTATTAAACTGTCTGCTAGATTTATTTTGTGTACGGGAATATACCGCAGAGAATCATTTTTGCCTGTCTTCATCCATACTTCTTGGGTAAGATGTTTTTTAAAGTGCAGCAATAAGACCAAGACATCTGTATCGTTGCAATCAACAATGCATCTCCTGTAGCCTGAAACCTTGGCAGAGAGGACATGTAGTAAAATCCGCGTATCTGCTTCTTTATGATTTGACACTAGCAATTCAAGAGATTTTACTTTGAAGTTTGCTTTGTAATCTGTCACACAAGTAAATCCTCCACTAGTGGCAAATTCAACGGTTTTCTTTTAGAGTGATTTGGTAAGTTTTCGGACAAGAAATTGGTCAATTGTTTTTTATTGAATACAGAGTGTATAAACAGATTCCAGCGCTGTAGCAAGAGCGTGAATATTATCACTTTTACATTCCATCAGCCACGTTTCAAACCTTGGCAGCAATATTCTTAACAAACTCTCATAGGTTAATTTGTGAGCTCTAATAGCTTTATTCCATTTTTTACCTTTCATTATACCGATAACAGTAGCATCTTCATATAAGTTTGATTCCAGCCATACGTCGGTTAGACCGGAATTGTCCATATGTTGCCCAATAGCTTTCAAAAAGTTCATCATTATGTGAAATCCTCCTACTCGTATGACAAAATGTAAGCATTCATCGAACTTCAGCCATTGAATTTCTTTCGCTTTATGGTATATAGCTTGATCAAAAGTAATAATCGTATAGTTGTTGTTTAGTTTAGCGGCAATATCACTGCACCGTTTCATAGTTGTCCAAATAGTGTCATAATCACTAGCAACGTATGGTAAAATAGGAAGGTAACTGTAGGTTGTGACATAGGTATCATCCTGGTGTATCAGTTTATTAAATCCAGACCACTGTGGTATTGTTACACAATTTTTAGGAACATCATGATTGATCGATGTTCTGCAGAAAATCCAAGCTAAATTATATGGAAATATAAATTTTTTTGTCCCATATTCATCACAAAGTATATTTGTATATAAGTATAATTGGAGGTGTTCCTTTTTGTGATTTATTATAATTAATTTTCCGCAGTAAGTGAAAGTTTTCAGGAATCTCAAGCTTTGCTTTATATGGTATTATTTTTGGTTTAGTATACGTTTCTGTTTCTAGATAAGGCGGTCCTTGTTGAAATGCTATCATTTGTGTTGCATGAAAAGTTGGTCCTTTATCTAAAGTTTCTTCTAATATGTCTATGTTATCAGCTGCAAATTGCACCAATTTGTTGGGAACAAGTTGTCTAGGAATGTAACAATTATCGTTGCAAGAGTACCTAATTATTTCTTCCTGAGCAATGGTATTTCTTATTCGTAATACATCTTTATATGAGGCAGAATGTCCACACGCATGAAGTGCTCCAATAATTTTTTTTGATCTTGTTTCTTGATGAACCATAATGCCTAATCCAATGTGTTTGGGTGTTAATCGTTTTCCTTTAAATCGATTGTAAATAATGCCTTGACAAATGCTGGTGACTCCGGAACCGTTTTCTTTTTCATCTACTGAAATTAACAAACCAATTATCCAAGAAAGGCTATGAGGTATATATTTTTGGTAAGCATCAACACTCAATTCCCGATAATCTAAATGATCTGGTATGTTGTTTAACTCTTTCCCAATGTCCATACAAATTTTATGAATTTGAGATCATTCTTAATTGCCTATGAACATGGAAGAACTACTTTCTGTTGAAACAGAAGAAGAGACTTTAATAAAACTGTGTATAGCGTCAGATTTTGGAACTGACGGTATCACTATTGATGACTCATTTACTTTTTTGGGTTTTATTATTTCTATTTTTGAAACAAAATGATGTTTAACTTTTTGTATGATGACTCGTTTCGATCTACTTCCACCTAATGCTAAATATCTTTTAAAAATGGATGTTACAGAAAATTCTTTTCCTTTTTCTATTCCAGTTTTTGTTTCATCTTGTACTAATGTTAAGGCTTCATCTTTAGATTTTTTTTGTTGTTGATTTTCAGTTTTGTTTGATTTTGGTGTTATTTTTTTTACATTCCGCATTTCCCCAAGTAAACACCCAATATGGTATTTAACCTCCATCGCGATCAAGTCGTTTGTACCAATTTTCTTTAATAAATGCAACTGTTTGTTTGCTATAAAATAGGGGTGTTGAATCGACTCGGTTAAATGGTTAACCGAATCATTTTCTTATTGGTTAACCGGTTAATTTCAAATTGAATTATTCATTTTTGGTTAATCGATTCAGTTTAACCACTTTTGGTTAATCGATTCAGTTTAACCACTTTTGGTTAATCGATTCAGTTTAACCATCCTTGGGTAAACGATTTAGGTTAACCGTCTTTGGTTAAACGATTCAGTTTAACCATCTTTCGTAAAACGATCCAGTTTAGCCATCTTTTGTTATACGATTTACTTCAAGGGCTTTTGGTTAAAGGACCATTAAATCACGAATTATTAAATTATCTATTTTAACCATGTTTGGTTAAACCTTCGGCGCAAAGCAAAATATAAGTATTACATACATATTTGGAAATAATAAATAGATTAAGCAATTGTTTTGCATTCTAATTTAAGAAAACAAATTTTGGAGATTTTACAAAATAAATTCCTATTTGTTTAAAAAGTTAAAATTTGTCTTTTTAGAGGATTCAATTCAAAAAACAATTTTAAAAATAAATAGAATAGAAAACTCGTAAACTTTTATGGAAGACTTATTACTTTTACTAAAAATATTTATTTTCATTTATATTAATTTAAATAAACTATTTAGATACAATTAAACAAATCACCTGACACTTTTTTAGAGTTTTCTTATTAGTTTTCTTTTCACTAATATTCCAGTTTTATTTTGTTGTTTTGTTAAATTAAATTAAATACTTCTAACAATCTAAAACATAAATACATTTAAAACAGCAAAATCCTTTCTATATGGATTGCCAGTACTACAAAAAGTGCCCACATTAACGTAGTGTAGAAGTGCTTCTTTACGTATGTGTACTAAATTGTACCAGGTGTTTTTGACTACATATTCAATCTTTCGTCGTTGGCAATACATATCTTGTTTTTTCCAATAAAAATCTATAAACAAGAAGCATAATGATTTTATATTTTACGCTTGTGCCATTTTTTTCATAAAAAATTTAAATAAATACCTTTTAAGAAATTGTTATAGTCGAAAGGGTAAATAATCTATTTACATAAAATTTTATTTTAAAAACTACCTGCCTACTTAAAAGCACATTGATCTAATGTGCATTTAACGTTATTTTGGCACAAAATCTTGATTTTTGACTGACAAAAATAGAAAAAATTATTAATACCTACATACAGATTACAACTTACAACTTTTTTTCAACCCCTTGTTGCATGTTTCTTAGAAAATCCTTTTACCTGTATATAAGAACGCACACACCAACGGTAAGGAGGCTCTATTGGCGGCGTTGGGTTTAACAACAGCTAAGTTAGTAAAGAAACATCTGTGTTGCAAGTAGGTACTAGAACCAATTGGTTTTTACGGCACTTTTTCAAGAAATACGGATTATACTTATTATTTGTAAATCATAAATTAATCAATTTTGTTAGGAAAAAGTCTTCTCCGCAGAGGAACATTTTATAGTGCTAGGCGTCTATGTAATTTTTAGTTAAATTTATTTTCAATTGGGATTGATGCTTTTATGTACTTTACAATAACTAATTAAGTAAAATATAAGATTGAAGCCTCTAGTATACAAACGCACGTGACGATTTTTAATTTTTCTTTTTATCTTTGCATTTTTCTATTTTTTTTTATCTCGTCAAAGTTGTTACGCACCTCACAAACACGTAACTAGGTTCGAATAAATATGATTTGTAATACTGTATCAAATAACACTTGAAGAAGTATGATAATTTTATTTTACAATATTTACATGGATCTTTACCAAACAAAACAAATATCTTAACTTAACTATCCTTCTAATTTTGTCGCAACCCGTTTTATACCTTTTCAGGTACCGTATAATTCTAAGAAAAAGTACAAAAGCAATAGGTACATTTTAAACGAACAAGTTGCAACTTGCAACTAGCTGTAACAGTAATATAGGAATATAACAAAGTAGATAAACCATAATAACAAGAAAACTTAACCAAATCAATTTAAAGTTAACGATTTTTTCTCCAAGAACGCAATTATTATTTTACAAGCAATCGATGATCACCATCGTTATTTGATAAATCTAGGAAAAAGCCCTTCGAAGAAAAACCACAAGAAAAATTTATTATTTATTCTGTAATTCATATAATGTAATCAATCACATAAACAAATTAAACACGTTTTAATGCAAACAATCTTTCGTTTTAAATAAAATGTTGTTACGTTTACTTATACAAAATTAGACTTTCTATAACAAAAAAGATCATTTTTTAAATGAATTTTTAACTTCTTAATATTTCTAATAAAACCTATTGTTCAATTTAAACATTCGTTTTTAAAATATAAGTTTTTTTCATATTGTCGTTTTGTTATCTTTTGAAGTTACCGTTATTTATTGTTTTTTGTTTAGTTTAAATTTTCCTTATACATTTTAATTAAGACGCGTTAATTGATATGTTCTATATTCTTATCTAGTGCTACAAAACTGTTCTAGAAGATCGATCTAATTATACCAATAGTGTAATTTGAAAAAAACAACGCAGCCTTGTCTAAAAAATAAATTTTAAATTAAGTTTGAGCAAATGCAAATTTTGTTACAGGAATCTGTTTTTTTATTTCCTTATTTTGTAGGTAAGATAATTCAATCCTTGTTTTATTTGTTTAATGATTGCGATCGCGAATGATTTTTTAAAGATGCTAGGTGATCGCAATCGCAATCTTATTTAGAATGATCGTTCTGGCCACTGGTTATTGCCACTAATATAAATTTTAAAATTATTTTGTTTATACAAAAAACTGTTCGTCTACAATTTAACTTTAAAACATAATAAAAAATCTTACAATTTGAAAGGCGACTACTTTAAACATAAATTACTAGGTTTTTAATTATTCGACGTTTTAACAGTTTTTATATATAAAGCAAAAACTAATCAATACTTTTTACACTAATAAGGATCTTTAAGAACATATTAATAATCTATTTGATTAAGTAGATTAAGTATGCACTATAGAGTTAATTTAACCAAATGAGTTGAGAAAAGTGATTAAAACGAATCGGTTAACAATAGTTGCTTAAAACAAATCATAAGCTAGAGTTAAAAAATTTGGTTAACTAAAACGAATCATTTGGTTAATTTAACTTTAATTCATTGAATCAACACTCGTAGTTGAAACGAATCAGTTACCAAAAATGGTTAAAACTAATTGGTTAACCAAAAATGTATCGGTTGTTTAAAATGAATAAGTTGCCAAGAATGGTTAAAAATAACTGGTTAACCAAAAATGAATCACTTGGTTAATTGGTTAATTTAGCTTTAACCGGTTAACCGGTTACTAAAGGTCAAAATCGACACCTCTACTATAAAATGAATTTTATTTTCAATATTTGTGGACATAACCTGCGATAAACGTTTGCCAATTAAGCGCTTTTGGCAAAATACACATTTGTTAACGTTAAAAACATCTTTTCTTAAAGATCTTCCGACAGGGAGCGGTAGTTGAATACCAAGGTCCTCACATTCTTGTTGTCTTTTTATTTTACATTTCAGACTTTCTATATTTTTTTTGCTAGTATAGCCTGCATAATATGTTTTATGGCACGGTAAATTTTTCCAGTCAGTTTGTTTTATGTCACACACTATTTTTTGAATATCCTCATCAATATTTTTTGTTATCTCCTCTCGTAATTTAACAGCTTTAATGAATGTGGCGCCAGTTTTCTCAGTTAAACTTGTTGTACTACCTTTTTTTTGCAAAATATGCAAGTGGGGCCTTGTTTAATTTCAATTTTTAATAATGAATCAAGCTCGCTGCCTGAACTTGTGGTGTCAGTACTATCCATAATCTGTTAGACCTTTGTTAATTAGAATAAAATTAATCTAAATTGTGTCATTTTATACTTAATATAACTGTTAAGTAGCCGAAGAATGGAATGTCTACAACAGTGTTCTAAACTATCACAACTATACCACAAATTAATAAACGAATGAACTCATACAAATTCGCACAAATTGTATCAAATCAATCACTAACACAACTGACATCATGCCTTCGTGGAACCTCGCGTGAAACACAATGATATTTTTATAAAGAGATACTATAAGATTTTCATATGCAAGTGTGCAATGGAAGCAACGGTAGATTGTGTGATAGAAATTTTATTTTTATATAATATGTAAAATAATAATATAGAAAAAATAAACATACTTATTGTTATTGCTGTGTGAAATTTGGCTATAGAAGAGGAAGCGTGATGGAGCTACGGCAAATTGTGAGATAGCGAAGAACACCAAAGAGTGGGGACGCGAGCGCTTTTCGTCGGCCGACCGTGATTAAAAATGCATTGTTTGATATTTAATTACGTACTTACCATATCATAAACTTAAATATTTTGAAATCGATACTATTATCTTGTATACGAATCAATGCAACTATTTTTAAGAATAACTTTTTTTGATTAAGGCCTTACTTTCCGAGATAATTGTGTATAAATAGAAAAATTGGTCAGTTTTAGTAAACTTTTTCTGCAGGTCTTTTTGAGATATTTTAGTTTCAAATTATTTACCTCCGTAAGCGAGACCGCATTTTGTGTATTTCAATTAACAATTAAAAATAAATTAGCCACAAAACTAAAAATTTTTTTTGCATAGGTATATTGCAAATTTTTTATAGTTTAGCACTGGGTGTGTAACTCCAATTTTGTATATTGTGCCCTTTTGCACATTCCGATTTTGGACAAATTCGAAATTTAGATTTACAAGGATATTAACTTTGATCTGTGAAAATTTCATCTTGTAACACCGAGCCCCCCACGAAAGTGACAATAATTTTGCTCGAGCACTCTACTATTATACCGTGTCGTAGTTAAACACCCAGCCTTTTTAGGCTTGGTTCTAGTCTCTCGTTGAGATCCAAAACAAGAAGTAGAGCTGGGCTTTTGCCGTATTGCCGTTTGTGAACCCAAACAAACTGACGTTTTGCAAGACATTGCTGCTTGGATCTTTAGAGTGGTAAAAGTCACTGAAGGAAAAAGTGTAAGTGACGGTATTTATATCATAAGCAATTAGCGTAATTAACGCACCTTTACTTTCCGTTACCAACTTCGTTATTACTCAGAGTAAGAGTATGTGTGTTTTCCAAGAAGATTGATTTTTGTCTTAGAGAGTGTAATACTAGTAGGTAAGATTTGCTGAGTCTTTCCGGTTCATATTATCGCAATGTCTTGCGAAACATCAGTTTGTTTGGGTTCACGAACAACAATATGGCAAAGGCCAAGATCTACTTCTTGTTTTGGCTCTAAAGGCGAGACTAAGCTGAAAGTCGCTTATAATATTAACAAATAAGGCATTTTTAAATCAAAGTGAAACAATGGTTTAAAAAGTTCTCGAGAAAAAAAACGTTCAATTTGAACAGGAACGAGTTGAATACAACATTTTATTAAGTCTTAAAATCTCTGAAAAATAATTTGATGTTTATGTTGACAAGTGCGCAAAAACTGTCAAAGATGGTATATAATAGCAAAAAAATAATTTTTTTGAGAGTTTAGAATAATTAAAAATAATTTAAGATTAAAATGTTTGAACAAGAATGTTTTAAAAGTGAAGTAAGCAAAATATAGTTGTGGTTAACAATATTTCAATAAAAAATAAAGGTTACTATTTTGTAGATATTTTACCTTCTTTAAAAATAGCCGTTTTTTGCTTTACTTTTTATATGCAACTGATGTTTGGGTTAACATTCTATTGTAAAATTTAAAAAAATATATGTGTATTATTATTGTAAGAGCTAAATATGATTTTTTTAACTAAACTTAAAAATTAATTGCAATTTTTTATAATTTAATAGAGAAATTCAGAGACAACTAAAAATTTTTAGTAAAGAATAATTTAAAATATCAGACAAAAAAGTGTTTCCTAAAACAAAACAGTTAATACGAATTAAAGTTTAACACATATAATTAATATGTGAAATCAAATTACAAAGTCCTTTGAACACAAAATAACATCTGATAAAGCGATTTCAAATAAAATTTACAATAAACTACAGAAAATAATTAATAATATTACCTTAATAAGTATTGACATAATTTAACCTTCTTTAAAGACAAACTCGAGTAATTAAAAATACTTCACAATTTGCTATAATTTGTAGGTCTTAATAACGCAACAAACAATAATTCAATTTTGTTTGTTAACTAACAACTTGTAAAACATATATGGCTGCGTTAATATTTGGATATTTAACGGTAGATTGTCGGAACTGTAACCAAATTTTAACTAAATTTGGGATAAAGCTTGGTGACTGCATTCCTTTTTTTAGACAATTTGATACTCATGCTTGCACATTTAAAGATTAAGAATGAGTCAAACAAAAATGCAAAAATCATGACAGAATCAGGTTCCGTGAAACGGCGTGAGCCCCAAAACGTTCTCAGATAAGTTGGCAAAAGATATCGTTACTATAAAAAGAAATACTTATTACCCGAAAAAAAATTTATAAAAATCGTGAACTGCAAATTTAGCATACGAAATAATAAATTATTATTTGCATAAAATTAACAAAAGAAATAAATCTATTCAAAATTGCGTCTTAAAAAAATTAGTTAAAATACTCTAAGTATAATGTTAATAAATAAAACTCTATTAATAATCTGAAAAAAAAATAACCTATCATTTCATTATTAAAATTTTATCAATGAATACAACTCCATAGACAATAAACAAAACAAGCCAAGATACCGGAATCTTTTCATAAGTAAATGGACGGTATTAATACAAAAACAGTTACAGATTTTATTATTTAAGAAAATTATATTGTAGAAAAAAACAATAAGTTAATCACAGAGTAAAAAATAACAGTGATTAGGTATTTTTGCTTATAATTTTAAATATTTTATTTTTTCATTATAGAAACGAGAGTTTTGCACTAGTCTTGTAACACATGTTGACAACATAAAAAGATTGTTTTGTAGTATGTATCTTGGGTTATTTATTATAACGTATGTACAAAGTGTTTATAATTATTTTGTATATGCAGTTTGAATAAATATAAGCTGCGAAACTAACCAACATTTTTAACAAGGTAGCTACACTGCGCGAATTGATTGTTTTTAGAAAATTATTATGTAATATAGAGTAAAAACATACATACATACATACATACTGATAAAAACTGCGTTAATAGAAACATAAATAATACAGTACAGTAATTTGCACATTTTGTTGGTAAATGGGTAGTTTTGTTATTTGACCGATTCAATTACTTAATTTGTCGAACATACAATTTCAGTAACTGTATGTGTATGTCGGTTTCTAAGCATCTGATAAAAATTCCTATATTTAAAACTTTTTTATGACAGTGCACAAACAAAAGTTCTATAAACTACTACTGCCGTTCCATTTTATTAAAAGAGAAGGAAACATAAAATTAAAACTAGTAGTAAAGTTAAACTTAGTTTTTCTGAAATATATATTTGATAAAATAGTTTTTAATGTTTACTGTAAAAAATGTATCATAAACATAACAATTTTAACAAAATTGATATATTTATGCAAAACTGAAATATGAAATTAATGTATTGTACATAAATAAATGATTTTTTATTTTTTTGTAATATTATTTATACTTTATACCACTGTTTAAATCATTTCAATATTCTCAGTTTTTCTTGTCACGTTTTTGTAGAACTCGACTTCTGAAAGTTTTGTTTTTCTCTCAATTTTTACGTTTGTGCGCAATACATAAAAAATTGTAATTTTCAAGTGATTTCGAAAAAGTTTGTTTATTAATTGCACTATTTATTACGCCATTACTAATACCATCTAGTTAGTGTCACAATATTATTAATTGATTTACTGACTTGTAAGATTGTTAGAATATGGATAGCGTTTCTTACTCAGTTTCTTATCTGATTCAAGAATTTATACTTTTGTACAGATGAAACGAACAACTATTTCAGTATAATTTTATACAATTTTAATTTTTTATCCAATTGCTTAGATAAAACTGGATTTAATAGAATATAAATGAATGAGACAAATTAAATTAGTATTTCAAAACAATCAAATTTGATAAAAATAGTGTAATATTAACGTTAAATAACAAATTACAATACCAACAATTTTTTATTATAGAAAAATTTTTAGTTGATAATTTTTTTACAAATAAATTAATAACTAATATAGTAAAAGGTTGTTTTGGTTAACATGCACTACAATATGTTATTAGAATTTATGACAGATAGTGATATTAATCCTAATACGAGACGACTCTTTTAGACAAAGGTTTGTTTTCTAAAATATTAACTATGCTATACGTCACTTTTGACGACGCGACAGTTATGTTTAGTAAAATTAATATTGATTGTATGTTTATTCAAATTTTAGTCATTCGTATATTTTCAACAATTGTAAATGTCAAACATTTTTAATATTACTTCATTATAGGTGAAGCTACTTACAAATAAGTATATTAAAATGTAAAATAAAATGAAATATTACTATACAATTGTTTTGTTTTAAAAGCAATTTTTTTTATAACGTTACGTTATTAAAAATTGTAGAAAACAAATGAAAGTTTAAGGTTTCAGTTAAAAAAGTTTTTAAAAAAATCTGTGTTTAATTAAAAATAAATTTAATAAATTAAGTGTTTCTATAGGTACTAAACAAAACATTATGTATTGTAAAAGCGAAGGCTTCCACAGCCGGAGTTCTATGGAGTTTAGAATCTGGCTTGATTTAGAAGTTGATTACCTAACTTTGTAGTGGTTCTTTGTTAGATTTTCGTTTGCTTTTTCAAGTTTATCGTTTTCTTTCTTACCTTTTCTGAGTTTAGAATCTGGCTTGGTTCACAAGTTGATTACCTAACTCTTAAGAAGTGTTTAGTTAGATTTCGGTTGCTTGTTTGAGATCTTCGATTTCTCCCACGCCCTGATGAAGCCCCTTTACGAAAGTGGGCGAAACGTTGGCAACATCGGTTACAACATTCATACGGTCCAAACCCGGAAGACGTTCTTATCTTAGCATTATGTATTGTCTTAAACATAAAACACATTGTTATTGATGTTTTTTTGTCACAGATTACAGTAAACATCGTCGTGCTTGAAATAAACTAATTGATTTATCTTCTAAACTCGTTTTTATAGATCGACCTCGAACTGATAGAAACTGGTTTTCAAACAACCGATAAAGAAAAAGTAGTATCTCAAATAATATTAAAAAAAGTGTTATATATTTTGTTACTGCTGACTTAGAAAATTGTTTGTTTATTATCATTATCAACTCTAAAATAAGAATATTTTACAATATATTTTAATGTTTAATTCTACTAAACTAAAAGTAGTATTTAAATATAGTTCTCATCCATTATTTATTGCTTATCTACCTTATATTAAAAATACTATAGATCGTTTAACATTGTGAGATTTTATTTCAGTCGCACGAAAAAAATCAAAACTGTAAACTAATTATTTAAATGTCTTGTCACAAATGTAAAAAGTTGTCAAATTTGATTTGATTGGCAATGCAGTAAATAATTTGAAAAATATTTAGTTGTTACATTTTTAAATAGGTTTGTTTACACACTAAATTTTATATTTTAGAAATTGTTGCAAGCTACTATGAATGACCCCCGCTCAGTAGTTTTAAGACAGTGGTTATAGGCAAGGTAACTAAAACTTTAAAGCGCTAGTTGGTAACGCTTAGTGACACTTGTTCAGATCGCGCAAGCAGCGATGTAACCTCTACGTAAATAAAGTCAGCAAGACAACAATAGATGACAACACAAAAAACAGAACAAAAAAGATTAAACTTTAATACAAGTAACTAATACGTACTAATTAAAAAAAAAGATTAAGAGTTATTATAAACCAAATTAAAACAATTAATATTTAGCAAGGTCTGCACTGCACTTATAGTAAAGCGACCTAATCGATTGGTCTAAACCATGCAGACGTTATCTACTTGCCTTTAAAATCTTCTCATAGTTCAAGCGTGTATTCGTTGATGTCAGCGGGTTTAGAAAAAACAATTACAATTACCACTACATAAATACATAATTGTACATAATACATATGAGGCAGAATATATTAGTCATAACTGAAAGCTAGTTATACTATCTTAAATATATAAAGTATTAAAACAAAATGGTTGCAGCTTATGTACAATTGTAATAACTTAATAAAAAAATTAAAACTAACGAAATAAGTAATAATTAAAGACACAAAATTAAAAAGCTGTTTTAGTACAAGTTTATCGGATGTCTCCACGATAGCGTATTTTCACCATAACAACATGCTGTTAAAAATAAAGGATTTTTTTTTTCAAAGTTTGTTTCAGTTTATAAATAACATATTAATAATTCAAATCAAAAACAATAAAAAGCTTAGAACAGATCTCTAAAGCACACGGCATGTTACTGACAATGAAGATGACATAGTATTATCAATTTTTACGATTTGATGTCTACTGGAGATATAACTAGAATTAAAAATAATCTGTTTAACACGGTTTTACTACATGCTAATAAAACGCCGTATCGTTAGTAAGGTAGAATGATACAAGTTTTCGTATAGTTTAAACTTACAAGAGTAACAATCCCACTACTGTCCTTAGCTGTTAAGCTACATCTGTCACTTTTAGAGGAACTACTGCAACTATATTCAAGTCAAGTCAAGTAGTAAAACCTGACGTCATATCAGGTAATACTTTATTTGAACATAAAAATAACATCAATTGTTTATGAATTATTTTTTCTAATGTCTTAGACATCTCCGGAAGAATAATTATAGGGCGTAAATTTTATAATTATGTAGGTTTTTTGCTTTATCCGCTTTTAAGTAACGGTTTAACTATAACTACTTTTTAAATTTGTGAAACTACATCACCTAATAAACGACTCTATAAGTAACATAAAGTACAATAGTAGGACACATTTCTATCAACAGATCCTATTGCTTTTGATTTTACAGAATAATTAATTTTTTACACACTTTCATTATTTAGTCGAAATATTAATATTTATACTATGATTGACACTGCTACCATAAAAGTTTGAATAGTTTTTTTTTTCATTTTTAATTTGCTCTTAACCTTATCTTTTAATGTCATAAAAAACGTTAGACCAAGATAATTTTTTGTCAATGTGTTTAACACAACAATGTTTTGAAAGGATGCCGCTATTATAGTATTTTTAATATGTCTAATTTAATATTTTTTGTAATATACTTTTAAGTGTTTTATCAACGTGTACAAGATTCAACCTACAATAACTACAGCATGATCAGATACATGACAATCAACACCAAAGTTTGAAATGAACAATGTGTTAAATATTTAAATGTTATAGTAAGGTCAATATGTAAAAACTATCTAATGGTATTCTAATTGACTGATCAATATTTTGACATAGTTTAAAAAACTCTATACCGCAAAGAAGCAGTAGTTGGGTGATCTACTATTAGACATTTTTTTTAAATATATTAAAAAATACGGTAAAAATTAACAGTTTCTAAAACTATTTAAAAACGTTTTATACTCTTTTAGGTTTAGGTTACAAATTCTACCTACTACGAGTTTTAATTTTATTGTACCAACCGTTACCCAAAGTTGCTTAAAATCGCTAATTTAACAATTAATAATTTTAAAATTAATTGAATCGTGAATTTAAATTTAAAATCTTTCACCTTCACTAATTCAATGCTTTCTAACAAAATTATATCCCAAGTAGCATCAAAGTGAGGATGACTAATATTGCCACTTCAATTTAGTAATTACTACAAATTTATATATGCAACTTCTTAGTAATTATAACTTTATTTTATCGATTTATAATAGAAAATACGTGCATACATAGCTTTGTGATAAAAAATAAAGTTTTTTTAACTAGTCAAATTTCTTTCAAGTTTTTTTAAGTTTACATAAAAAAATTAAAGTCGCGGCTACTAAATCAAATCACTAAAATCTTACCTTAAAGTAACAAGTATATTAAAGTGATTTTTAAGGTTTTGGCCACGTTTTGAAAACATAAAATATACCTACAATCAGAGCTGGGCAAGTTACTTTGTAAAAGTAGTTAACTACTAACTAAAGTTACTACTTTTTAAAAGTAGTGTAAGTTACTAACTACTAACTACCGTAAATCGAAAAGTAGTTAGGTTACTAACTACTCGACAGTTGTATTCTAAAATATAAGTTTTTTTTTCAACTACTTGTAGAAAAAGGAGTTTTGAGACGATTTATGTTATACCACTTTTAGTCATATAAACATAAGTACCTGAATTATTATTACATTAAAGAAGACAAAGTAAATCAATCACGCTCACACGAAAACAGTAAAACAATTTTAACGTAACTACTATTATTCTATTATCATGTATATCTATTTTATTAGAAATTCTCAAAAAAAAAATAATAAAATAAACCTAAACCTAAAAACAGAACTTACAGTAATAAACGTATTGTGGTATTTAATATTCATTTCCTTTTCATAAAAGTAACTTTTCAAAAAGAGTATCAGCCAATGCATTTCTTTTGAGCGAAAAACGAAAATAATCGCTCGACAGCAGCTGATGGTAAAGGTAAAATTGTACTATGTCTAATGAACATTTTTTAAATAATAATCTCAAATAGATATATGAATTCTGTTATCTTCCAGATGTTTTAACAATTCCAGTTCTATTATTTGCTTTTGTGAGCATGTTCATTCTCAGTACAGAAGAAATGTGTAACTTTTTAGACAAAGCAGGTTCATCAATATCAAAAAACTTTTGTTGAAGTAATACTTTGTTTACGTTTAGATCAGAGGCATTTAACATTTCGAAACAAATTAGGTTTGCTGCATTTATACAATGCTTTTGAATAATCTTTACATCCATGTTTACTTCTGCGTTACTGTTCATTACTTGAAGGACACGTTTTAACCTGCGAAACTGCAATGCAAGCTGAATAATTGTAGCCATTGTATGTAATTGAAGCCGCTAATAAAGTAGTTTAATTACTAGTAAAGTAGTTAAGCTATTAACAAAGTAGTTTAACTATTTTTGTAGTTAAAATAGGGTAGCTAACTACTTTTTAAATACGATTACACGAAAAAGGTAATTTATTCCAACTACAGTTACATTATTAAATTAAAGTAACTTGAATATATAGAATACAACTATCGTCAACAATAAAGTAGTTAGATTAGTAGCTTAACTACTTTGTAGTTAACTACTGCCCAGCTCTGCCTACAATGCACTCTAGAGTGGTATGTTGTGGTTGCTGTAACGTTTTAGTCACTGCCATAAATGATTTTCAAGAAACATTTTAGATTAAAGCCACTACAATAACAAACACATACCTTTAAAATCCATTTTAAAGTACAGTAACTAAATAGTAGCTCATTTCCTACAATACATCTCGGCTCGGCATGACTCTGTTCAGCTTAGAATTACTTTCTAGAAAAACATAAAAAGTTTAATCAGTAAAATGATGTCAGGTAGCAATTTGAAATTTGTTTAATTCATAATCGTATAACACATAATGTGAATGTGATTTAGAAGAACTAAAAATATATAAACTAAATTACTTTACAGTAACTTTATTTCTAAGTAGACATGTTTATGCACATAATAATAAATAAAAATAATAATAAAAAGTGTTTAAGATCGTAAAGTTATTTAATTTTTATTTTATGTTTAGCACTTTCTAAATCTGTTTTTCTAGAAAAAATACAAAATTTGATGGCGCATAGTTATATCTCAAACTATAACTTCTACATTTAACAGTTAACTTTCATTTGTTGCAATTTGACAATTAGACAAATTCAATAATAAACTTTGATAGAAACATTTTAATGGAAGTAAACCTAGTTGTTCACTTGTAAAATAAATAGGGGATGTAGATAAGAAAGTAAACAATATTTAAAAATAAGACAAAGATATAAATACATCTTTGCTAGAAGACAGTTTCTGCAATGTTCACGTGTTGCCATCACGTAACGGCTACCCAATATTTGTTTTCCATTTTGGTGGTAGCCACGGTATAGAACTGTTCCTGTAACGTGGTAGTGACTAGTGGCAAGCCACTCTACAGTTCTTACGACTGCTGCTGCCACGTTGGAATCACAAATAATGCTAGTTGAGATCCTTCTATATAAATTAGTTCTAATGACATCTAATCTGCAAGCCGTTTTTTGATTACCATCATTATTTTAATTTAAACTTATAAATTTTTTTAGCTGGTTTTATTAACTTAAGCAGGTGTCAGAAGTAATTAAAAGCTTCTATTTATATTTATATAACTAAACAAAACAACAGTTATTTGTTTTTTTGTTATTTATTTTCAAAATAAATCTAAAAACTTTTCGTGTATTTATTTAATATTAGAGCTTATGGGTATTTATGTTTTTTCACCCATTTTTTTCTTACGTTTCTTTATTTAACTTAATGTAAAATGTATATATTTTATTAATTTAAATGAATATGCAAAAAATGTTTGACCAAACAACATTATTACGTATAACATACATAGTTTTTATAAAAGAAAAATAATTGTTAATTATACTTAATCCAACAGGTATTTGAATAATAATGAAATCGGTAGACTCTATAACTCTTACTAAATCTTATACTTTATATTAGTTTATTTTTATTAATATAATATTTGTTTACCTTAATTTTTCAACTAATTTTTTTAATAAATTCTAAACAAATTCTATTACTCAATTGTCGCTGTGCGATAATACTTAATCAACATAAAAACAATGACAAAACAATTAATTTTTATATGATTGTACTACTTCGTTTTCTAACTAGGTAATACTTTGCTTAAATTTATTATGATTGATTATGACTAAATGTCAAATAGTTAAAATATTAAGAACTTATTAATTTTGACCAGTCAAATAAATTTCTAGCATCTGTTTCAGAAATTCCACTCTTCCACAATCATGGTAAATAAATGTTTCCCTTTATACACCTATATTACATTTTGTACAAGTGTAACAAAGGATAATTGAATTTTCCCATCTTAAATCAATCTGTTTGCGAAAGTTATAGTTGCCTTCGCATCAAATAATCTCAAACAAAACTTTGTTTAATACAATTCAAGGGAACGCTCTATTAAGGTAAAGTAAAGATAAAGTTTAAAACAATTCTAGTCAACACTTTGTTACGCTATCTATATGCTTGTATAAACTTTGATTGTAGACAAAAATAACTGCGTAGGATTAGCTAATCGTCAAACAGGCTTATCATATTAAAGTTTTTGTATTGTTCTATTTAATGTTAAAAAATGTATTTGTATTATTCTTGTTTTAATCACGTTTTATAATGTTCATGTTTAATAAGAAAAAGTAATTAATGTGCGTATTTTTATTATACTGCGTATGTTATTAATATAATTTTTACGTGACCATTTTAATATATTTAAAAATCCAATATACATTTTTATTCAAACTTTTTGAAATTACCATATACTTCTTAATATGTAGGAGTCACAAAAGTAATAAATATAAATCACTTCTAAAATTGATTACATATTTGGCGTTTAGAGCTAATAGCAAATAGTGACACACATATTTTGAGCATTTACACCTAAAAATAAAAAAAAATATTATTCAAATAACTTAAAAATATCTAATAATACAAACTAGTTCCAATATTTGTTTAAAGAATCAAGTTAAAAATTATATAATGAAACATTTTTATAAAAAATTTAGAAATTAATCAATATTATTGCATGCAATAATAATAATAATACACGCACAAAGTACATAAATTAATATCTGATATTAATATTGCTCACCTAAAAAGAAACAATTAAAAGTTATTAAAATTGTACAATATAAAAAAATACTGACTAATAAAATAAGTTTTTCGGTCAAAGCGTTTAGTTTAACCAAATTTTTAATCTATATTAGTAGTGGTTGGTAGTCAATCATACAAGAGAGTCATTTAAAAAATGCAATTATTGCAAAAAGTCTAAAAAAACACTCTCACATTAACGCGATTTATATTCATTTAAGATTAATTATTAGTATTGTTACGAATTTATTTATTAAAAACTAATTTATTTAAACGATTAAAACTACGTTTACTTATTCTAGAAATATGTACACTTTTAAATTGACCGAACTACTAAAATCTAATAATAATATTTAATAAAAACACTTACACTATAATTTATATCACTTAAGATAAGATAACGTTCTCGGATTTCACAGCTGATAGTCACGTTCACTCGATTCGGTGTACACTGTTATTTATTTAAAACGCCGCGCGTGATACGTATTTATTTCAACTTGATAACCTTCTTAATACTGCATGCTTTCACATTCCAGCAATAACTGACCTACGATTTCCATCTTCGGCTTTTATAGACATCAGCGAATTCTTCTCGATCGTTCCTCACTTTTCGCTATATTTTCTAGAAACTAGATAACAGTTCTAGAAGGCTCATTTGCAAGTAATTTCTCGGACGTTTCACTGCCCCCTTCTTAGGACTGTTCTGTCCCAGAACAGGAGACTGGATGCGACACCGGTAAAAGGGATCGTGGCGATAGCGGCAGCTTCCTCCATTTCGGCAACTTCCTTGACCATAAAAGTAACAGTCAATGGACTTTTCCTGACCCAATACTCTCCTCGGTTGGTAACTACAGACCAACACTTGAACGCCTGTTCCTCGGAAGACGACCTCCAACATGTTTCGAACTGTCCTCCAATTCAATTGGTCTAAGCCACAACCAAGCTTGGGTACTGCCAATTTCTTAACATGATGGAACTCCATTTGTCTCTTGAGACTCCATAATGTTTGCCACAGATCTTTGTATAACGGCTTGACACGTGAGTATTTCTTGGTGACCAGATAGAAAACGAAGCGTCCGTCACCACGTAGTCCTAAAACCTTTCCGACTGCCGGTTGCTGTCTTCGTAATTCATCTAGCTGTCCAAATTTCTTTTTAAACACGACTGCAACTCCTTTGGACATGTCAAGCTCCTCGCTCACGCAATGTGCGATGGCGTAATCTTTTTGTGTCTGGAACAGGTCTTGTTGTTCCTCGGTGGTAACTCCGAACCTAGCTTTTCCAGAACCTCCGTATAAGTTCATAAACTTTTCGAACTCAATTTCTTCGATTGGATTCCTGGTTCTGCTACTTATTACTCTGGTTCGGACCTGAACTTGCGGATTGTGGTTATCGCCAGCAAACGGGGCTAGACGATCGACGTGGACCACTTTTGGCTTGCCTCTGGGCGGTTTTCGGATGCGGTATATAACGTCGTTAATACGCTGCACGACTTCATAGGGCCCTCCCATTGCCTTTGCAGCTTCGGCGACAAACCACGTCTCCTTTGAGGGTTATACAACCAAACCATATCGCCAGGTTGAAACCCACCATTTTGCGCCTTGACGTCATATCTTGTTTTCATCCTGTCGCTGGCAATTTGTGTGTTTTTACGAACCTCTTCATGTACTTCATCTAGCCTCTTTGCCAGCTTGCTGACGTAGTCTTCTCCAGCGACTTCTTCTTCCGGTCTTCGTCCAAATTGAAGATCGCATGGTAATCTTATCTCACGACCGAGCATGACACAAGATGGTGTTTGGCCTGTGCTTTCGTGAACGGATGATCGGTACGCCATTAAGAAGAGGTGCAAGTACTGATCCCAGTCTCTTTGATGTTCGGACACTACCTTGGCTAAGTACTTGCCCATTGTTCGATTCATCCGTTCAACCATGCCATCAGACTGAGGATGGAGAGGCGTTGTCCTAGTCTTTTTAATTCCTAACAGTCGGCAAACTTCTTGAAACAGCCCAGACTCAAAATTGCGGCCTTGATCGGAGTGTAATTCCAACGGAACTCCAAACCGGCAGAAAAACTCCTTTACTAATACGTCTGCGACTGTAGCTGCTTCCTGATTGGGTATGGCGTAAGCCTCCGTCCATTTCGTGAAATAATCCATCGCCACCAAGATGTATTTATTTCCCGAATCGGATTCTGGGAACGGCCCTGCGATGTCAATCGCTACTCTTTCCAAAGGCCTTCCTCCGTTGTATTGTTTCATGGGTGCTTTGCGCTTTCTCGCTGGACCATTTCCTGAAGCGCAGACTATGCATTTACGGCACCATTTCATGACGTCCTCTTTGCAGTTCATCCAGTAGAATCGTTCTCGCACTTTACCCAACGTCTTCTTAATGCCAAAGTGTCCTCCTGATGTCCCATCGTGGAGATGCTTCAACACTTCAGTCACCCTGCTCTTCGGCACTACCAGCTGTAGTCTGTTTCCCCGTGCCCTCGGCACTTTCTAGGTATCGCTTAAGAAGACCGTCTTCTACTATCAAGGAGTCCCACTGCGCCCAGTACGCTTTGATATTTTTGCCCAAAGCACTCACTTCTTCCCAGGTTGGTCGTCGGCCGCTTTCTTTCCAGTCCAGGAGTAGTCTTATTTCAGGATCGTCTTCTTGTTCGCGACGTAACTGCTCAGGTTCCCACTCATCATCAACCATAGCAGTTCTCCGGAGACATTCGACTTTTTCTTCCAGTCGCGAACAATGGCTGCAGTCCGCCGGACATGGTCTTCTGGACAAGGCATCAGCGTTTCGATGACTGCTTCCGGCACGGTGTTCTGTGTCATAGTCATACTCTTGCAGTCTCTCGATCCATCTTGCCACTTGTCCTTCTGGGTTACGGAACTGCAGAAGCCATTTTAAAGCGGCGTGGTCTGTTCTCAGTGCAAAACTTTCGTCCATACAAATACTTGTAGAAATGTTCGATGGACTTAACGACTGCTAACAGCTCCCTCCTAGTGACGCAATAATTCCTTTCTGGCCTGGACAAAACCTTGCTAAAATACGCGATAACCTTTTCTTGTCCATCTTGAATCTGCGAAAGGACCGCGCCTATGGCCAGATTGCTTGCGTCGGTATCCAAAACAAACTTTCCATCTTCTTTTGGATAACTCAAAATCGGCGAAGTGACTAGGGCTTGTTTTAGTTAATTAAAAGAACTTTCGCAGTCTTCATTCCATCTAAACTCTGCTTTTTCTTCAGTTAATTTTGTTAATGGTTTGGCAATATTGGCAAATCCGGGTACAAATCTTCTATAATAAGTGCACAACCCAAGGAAACTTCGGACCTGATGTTTGTCGATTGGTCTTGGCCATGCTTGCACTGCTCGGATTTTGTCTGGGTCAGCCCTTACTCCATCTCTAGATACGACGTGGCCAAGGTATTGGACTTCCTTCTTAAATACGTGGCACTTCTTTGGGCTCAGTTTGAGAGTTAGCCCCACGTAATCGCTGGAACACTTCCTTCAAGTTGTTCAAGTGCTCTTCAAACGACCTTCCAACCACGATCACGTCGTCCAGGTAAACCAAGCACGTCTTCCAAGACAATCCGCGCAAGATGAAGTCTCCATCAAACGCTCGAACGTTGCAGGAGCGTTACACAGGCCGAAGGGCATTACAGTGAACTGCCACAAACCAGTTCCGATCGTAAAAGCTGTTTTTTCACGATCCTTGGGTTCTAATTCTACCTGCCAGTATCCACTCTTTAAATCTAACGTAGAAAACCACTGGGATCCTGACAGGGTGTCTAGCGTGTCGTCAATTCTGGGTAAAGGGTAGCTGTCCTTTTTGGTCACGTCGTTTAGCTGCCTGTAGTCTACGCAAAACCTCGTTGATCCATCCTTCTTCTTCACGAGTACCACTGGGGATGCCCATGGACTACTTGAAGGTTCAATCACGCCTTCTCTTTCCATATCCGTAATTATTTGTTCGGCTTCTTCTCTTTTCGCCAAAGGAAGTCTGCGTGGATGTTGTCGTATCGGCCGAGCGTCTCCGGTATTAATTTTATGTTTCACCACGTTAGTTCTTCCTTTGGAGCCACTCTCCAGCGCGAACACATCTTGGTACTCTTGGATCAACACTTTAACTTTAGCCAGCTGGTCTTGGCTGAGGTTTTCGCATTTGGTGGTAAGAATGTCCAATAGATGTTGTGGACACTTCTTCGGCGACGTATCTTCGTTCGACTTCACGCATCTCACAATTTGTGATACTGGCGTGCATTGGCCTACCACGGTCTTCTTTTTCAGCGTTACAGGATCTGAGTTGATGTTTAAGATCCTTACTGGCATCGTCTTCTTTACTCGTACTAAAGTTCTGCCAACGAGTAGTCCCTTTTCAACTAAGCCGCCCTCCATTGGTTCAATCGCGCGTATGTAGCCTTCCCGGAGACTTCCATCCAGGCGTGCCATCACCACACTTTCAGTCCTTGCAGGCAGAGTCACGTCTTCACTCAATAAGACTCGCACGGCTGCCTTCTCTGACGAATGAAAAGGAATTTCTTCATTGTCGATCTTCAGGACATCGTTCTTCATATCCAAATGGAACCCATACTTCTTTATCACGTCCATTCCCAGGATAACTTCTTCCGTGATGTCGGCTACCAGTACTTGATGGTCGAGTACTCCATTTCCCAAACCAATGGTTACTTTGACTTGTCCGTGAGTAGGTATTTCGTCGCCCGTCGCTGTTCGAAGTCGTACTGTTACTGGTGATGTCTTCTCGTTTTCCAATAAGATGTCAGGACGAATGACGGTCTTCGTCGCTCCCGTGTCAACCAGTAACTGAACGCTTCTCCATTGATCTTGCCATCGAGATAAATGCTATGCAATTGCTCTCTAGGCGATGCCATTTGGATTGTAACCTCCGGAGTTTGACTAGATGAGATTACTTTTTGTTTCTTTCGCTCGCCTCGTTCCAAATTTTCGAGGGCTCTTCTAGTCCTCTTCTTAGGTTTGGTACGATGCCGTCGTACATGGCCTATTTCATCGCAGTTCAAAGCTGTCACTCCTTCTTTCCCGAAGTATTCGTCGCGCTATCTCCTCGATGCTTTCCAGTGTCTGCGCGGGTACTTCTGTAGCACAGCAGAGTCTATGACCACCTCGTTGCGATGCTTGTTTTGCTGCTTCAAACTCCAAAGCATGCACCAAAGCGTCATCCAATGTCTTCGGTCGAGCTAACCGGAGAGTCTGCTGTGTTTCGCTGTCTCGGAGGCCATCTACGAAAGTTTGAATAGCTAACTGCTCCAGGAAGGTATCTGGCGCTGTAGGATACGCAAGCCGTGTTAGTCTGGCGATGTCAGCCTCAAACTCTTGAAGACTTTCGGCAGCTTTTTGAACCCGATTTTTAATTTGAGCCTGATATACTTGTTGAAGATGAGCATCCCCATATCTCATTTCTAATCGTGATATTAAGAGTTCGTAATTTTCTTGCAGGTGGTCCGGAACAGTTTGTAAATTTCCAAGCGCTTCTCCACGTAAGGACACTATTAAAGACGTCGCTTTCTGCTTGTTGCTCCAACCATTAGCAGTAGCTGCGGCTTCAAACTGCTTGTAGTAGGTTGACCATGGAACTTTACCATCAAAATTCGGTGGTACAACTTTGAACTTGTGAGTGTTTTCTTCTCGATGGTCCATTATTAAATCTTCACTCGTGACGCTTCCTTCACCGTGACAATTCATTTGGGTCATTCTTTCTTCAAGCAGTTGTATTCTTTCTCTCAATTTCTTCTCCAGCTTGTCTTCTATGGTTCTTGAATTTTCTTTTAACTTCTCTTCTATTATGTCATTCACAGAATCGCAAATTTCTTCTTTTAAGTTTAACATGTCTGCTTGGGTTTCCTCTTGAACAATTTTAATTTGATTTTCTATGCTCGTTCGTATTTCTTCTTTTAAACTTCTAGAATTTTCCATCAACTTTTCTTCTATTTTCTGGGTATTTTCAAATAATTTTTCTTCAATTTTCTGAGAGTTTTCGTGAAACTTTTCTTCCATGTTTCTAGAATTTTCGGACAGTTTTGCTTCGATTTTCTGAGAATTTTCGCCCATTTTCCTATTCATCGATTCGAGAATTTCAAGTATTTTTGAATCCATTTTAACTGCTTGCAAACGCGTCACCGGCATAAATTTAAATATAACACGAATATAAAGTTTTTAAATACACTACTTTTTAAAATGCAGTTTTTGTATAACACAAAATTTAATAACTATCCACTTATTAATATTAAACCACTAGTGTCCGGAAACGAATTTAATCGCGATCACGCTCTTGTTAAAAGAAAAAGTTTATTAAACACTATATTAACTTTATAAATAAACACGCTTATCGCGAATCTTAACAGATATTTACGCGATGAATGTTTTTATAACGGAAGCGATATTAGATTGCGAACCCCACACTTGACACCAAATGTTACGAATTTATTTATTAAAAACTAATTTATTTAAACGATTAAAACTACGTTTACTTATTCTAGAAATATGTACACTTTTAAATTGACCGAACTACTAAAATCTAATAATAATATTTAATAAAAACACTTACACTATAATTTATATCACTTAAGATAAGATAACGTTCTTTGGATTTCACAGCTGATAGTCACGTTCACTCGATTCGGTGTACACTGTTATTTATTTAAAACGCCGCGCGTGATACGTATTTATTTCAACTTGATAACCTTCTTAATACTGCATGCTTTCACATTCCAGCAATAACTGACCTACGATTTCCATCTTCGGCTTTTATAGACATCAGCGAATTCTTCTCGATCGTTCCTCACTTTTCGCTATATTTTCTAGAAACTAGATAACAGTTCTAGAAGGCTCATTTGCAAGTAATTTCTCGGACGTTTCAGTATATTTAAGACTAAGATTTAAGATATTCTTCTATCTTTACAATTACCAAAATGATCAATAACAAACTCATTAAAATTTACAATTTTTTTAGTAGAAGATTTTTCAATGCTTAACATAGCAATGAGCACAGTCTTTCTTATCCCATAGTATTTCCGATTATGTAGAAATGTTTTAATTCTTTTTAACGCAAAGAAACATTGCTCATTTTTTACGGTAGTCATAGGTAAAATCAATCAGTTATTTTATTTAATGATGTTCAAGTGATTCGCCGATAACAAGTGTTTTTTCACTTTTTCTTTTAAATGCTATAAATCAGTAACATAATTTTTACACCATATAATAAATCATGTGAACAACAGTAAATATACAAAACAGTAAAATATATTGTTTTTGATGTTTAAATCCACAAATCCAATGAAACGATACTAAGATAAGAATGTTATCCGGGTTTGGACCGCGTCATTTTTGTAACCGAAGCTGCCAACGTTTTGCAAATTTTCGTAAGGGGCTTCATCAGGGCGTGAGATAAATCGAAAAACCTAAACAAGCTACCGAAAGAAGAAGAATCAACTTGTGAACCAAGCCAGATTCTAACCTCTAAAAAGGTAAAAAAGAAAACGGTACAGTTGAAAAAGCAAACAAAAATCTAACAAAGAACCTCTACAGAGTTAGGTAAATTAACTTGTGAACCAAGCCAGATTTTAACCTCTAAAAAAGGTAAGAAAAAAACGGTAAACTGGAAAAAGCAAACGAAAATCTAACAAATAACCACTACAGAGTTAGGTAACCAACTTGTGAACCAAGCCAATTTCTAAACTTTATAGAAGTGACGTAAGAAGAAATAGTCTCTGTATATAAAGGAGAAGGATCGTCGCGGATGATTAGGCTCGACTCCGATTAGGTTACAGTTGAAAGAAGACGTGTTTTCCATAAAGAACTAATGACCGGGAACCAAAGAAGGATTAGTTCGAAACAATTTTTCCTGTTGAAAAAGAATGAAGATTTGGCAATCACCAAAACGTTATCAAAATCTATTCTGGGACATGTAGTAAAATGATGTTTAGCAACCGCAAACCGCAACCGAATTATGCCTTTTTTTTTGTACAACGATCATGTCCTGAAATGCGGAACGACCAGTTTCACCAATATAGACTAAACCACATGAACAAGGAATTAGATATAAACCCTGAGATCCTGCACAGAAACGTTCTGTTATTAAATCTCTAGTTCATCGTGCCTTTTCTATTTGCCAACCTGAGAATCTAGACTCAGAACTCCGACATTTTACTAGAGCCCTAGTGAACCATGGTTATATGAAACAAGATATTCATAGAGTTATTAATCGTCATCTACATCCACGTACTCGATTACCTAAAGACATTTGTACTTCCGAATCCAATTGGCTTTTTAACCCTACATTCGCAAAGTAAACTTTTCCGTAGTAATGGCATTAAACCCATATTTAACTCGACAGCTTCTTCCTTCTACCAAGGACAAATTTCCTACAGTTTCATCTTAGGGTGTATATCAAATTTCTTGTTCATGTGGTTTAGTCTACATTGGTGAAACCGGTCGTTTCGTTATTATTCGCATTTCAGAACAAGATCTTTGTATAAAGAAAAGAGATATTTCTAAGTCTGCGGTTGCTGAACATCATTTTACTACAGGTCACAGGATAAATTTTGATAACGTTTCGGTGATTGCCAAATCTCCATTATTTTTCAACAGGAAATTCCGAGAGAGCATAGAAATTATGGAACACCCCAATAACTTCAATCGCAATCATGGTTTCGAGCTCTTTGGTTTCCGGTCATTAGTTCTTTATCGAAAGCACGCCCCCTTTCAACTGTAACCCTCTCTCTTCTTTATATTCGAAAAGGCTGAGAACAAGCATTACATGTAAATTCAAACGCCCAAATTATTATCAACTATTAATTTTTTACCTCTGTCATTGTGTTCTTTACAAATGAATATTATTGATCAACTCAGAAAATCGACTGTAAAATTTGTCATTTGCGATAAGAAATGTGCGTTCCAGCATCTGTGTGTTACGCACACGTGCTGCAAAGATAATGGTAAATGACGTTAGTCACGTAAACATTGCACTGAGTAGGCGGAGTGACCCTCGACTGAAGATCGCAAGAAAGCATTTACTTATTAAGAATTATTTAAAGGCATAATATTCAAATGCTGATGATTTAAATTAAGGGCATTTTTTTTGTAATTTTAAAGTAAACAAAATACTTTTATTATTCATTTTTTTGGAGTGCCAGTGAGAAACCGCCACTGATATGTAATGCTGCATAATTCAAACAACGTTTAGTTTAGTTTTTTTTTTTAAATTAACTTCTTCCGTTTGTAACACTGTTAGCATACACATGACGCACCTTTTTTTTTAATTTCATCTTGTTCAGGTAGTGGTCTTTTTTTGTGTAACGCTTTAACCCTACAGATTTCAAAATTCACTTTTAAACCTTCGTGTTCCAGTTTTTTCACTAATAGTAAGTTAAATTTTAGTTCACTACACGGCAAAAGGTCTTTTATAGTTATGTTAACATTGTTCTTCTTTTGTACATAAAGGTTATTTTTCGTGCATGCTATTATTTTTTAGCTTGGTTTTGCAACATTTATTGAGTATTTAACAGATTGTTTTTCCATCAAATACCCGCCAATTTTATAATTTATTAAATAGTTTGACGTTTCAAAATCAACAACAAATGACAAAACATTTTTGACCGCACTTATATTAGCTATGCAACTTTGATTTACTGGTGCAGTGTTGTCAACATCGTTTACAATCGGAAAACTTTTTTCAACTGACTCGACTTTTCTAATAAAGGTTATTTCCTCTTTAACGTCTGCTGGAACATGTTCATTTATTTTTGAACAAACAGATCCTTTTCTTTACAGTCTTTTTTTATAGGTCCCGGTTTTCCGCACTTTTTATACCTAAAATAATCATTTCTGCTAGAACCCTGTACATTCCACTAACCACGTATATTATAGTGTCTACCGCGCACTTGGTAATTTGCACCACTTTTTAACACAGTGTACTTGCTACTTGATCCACTTGCACTGTTCTGTTTCTTAATGTAACGGTTTGTTTTTAAAACTAGGATCTTGAGTATAAACAACAGTTGTTACTCGTTGGTATGATTCTGGCGTACCAACCAGCAACTGTGAAAATAATCCATTTTATTGTATTTGTTCATCATTAGCTTTTAACTTGTGAACTGCTGTTTGAACTCAACAAATAATGTTGCTTAATAAACCACTTTGATAAGTCATGCTTCTTAATTTCCGTTGTACATAGATTAACCTGAACAGACACGCTCTTTTTTGTATAAGTTTTCTTTAATGTTTGAAAAATCTCGTATAATGTTTTCTTATTTGTAATAGAATTCAAAATATCCGCCAGACACTGAACAATTATACTTTTTGCCCTAACATTCTTTTTTTAGAAACCGGTTTTTTGACGTTTTTCTTCGTCTGTTTCTTCCAAAGCAGTAAGTATATCACTCAGCTCTAACAACAACTTTAGCCTATATCTCATCATTTAGTCTGTGTTTCATCAAAAGGTTTTACTTGATTAAACTGTGCCGTCGCCGCCATTTTTTGAACTTCCGGAAAAATCCTGTTTACGTTTTTTGTACCAAAAAATCTTTCCAGTCTTTTTAAATAAAACTATTTATTCTGGGTCCATAACTTATTTGATTTAGGTAATTTATTAATTACACACGTACTTAAACAGTACGTTTTTACAAAAAAAGCTCATTGCCTTTCTTTCTACAGACATCCGCATACATTTGTGCTAACAGTTAACTTTTTATTATAATTCGCAGTATTGCCACTTCCAACATATCTAAAGTTAATAATTTTTGTATGTATAAACTACAAAATAAAATATTCTTAATGTAATTACGTTTAAAACAAAAATGATTAAACTAAATTTTTATGACAAGGTATTAATTGATAGTTTTGATGACCTAGACCTCATATGTTCATAAATAGTTTAACTTTGTTTACTAACGTTTTATTTAAACACAGTATAATTCATGTGTTTCGTTATATAAGGTTATTAAGAAATAATATCTAATTATTTACTTTTAAGTTAAATTTAGAAAAAAATATATAATACTAGCAAGAAAGCGTGCTTATTTCTCATTATCGTTTATTTGCACCGCCTATGATGACAAACCTTCTAAGTAAACAAAACGATTACATACGTATAAACATGACAGAGCATTTATGAAATTAGATTTCGTGACTGGGTTTTCAAAAGCGAAAACGTAAATTTATAACAAACTTGTAATTTTCTTTAAATTATAGATTATCAGTTTATAAATACTAACAAATTTTTAATTTATGTGGCGTCGTCTATTTCAAATAATGTAAATCCATATGGATTAAATCAACTGCAAAAATACAATTTCTGTTTTAGTTTCAAAGACGTGTGCACCTGTTGCAATTACTTTTAGAGATTAATTTCACCGATACTAGTTATCGGTAATTTGCAATGTTTGGTGTTCGTCTCTAAGTTTACTGTGACATTTTGGTTATGCAACGATATGTAGTAATGTTATCATTGTTGTGTGTTGGCTGCACATCGTCAACATGAGTACTTAATTTTTTATGAAATTGATCGCTATTTTTATAACTGTTTTAAAAACTTTCTTCCAAATTATTTTAATATAATATTGTATAATAAATATATATGTACATATGGATTATTAATTATATTTCTTTTATTTTTTGGTTTATATATTTTAATAATTTACTGTAAACATCAATAAACATATTGATTAATGCTTCTTTTAGCAGTATGTGTACCATTAGTTTTGCTGTAACCAGTAATATATTTTACTTATACATTATTGTTTAACACCAATATTACTTTATTGTCTTTTTTACTATATTCATATTCGTACATTCAACAAACTACAGAGTTAAATTATGCTTATGTTTTTTAAACGTTTATTTTTTTTAAATGTTGAATTTGTGTGAATAGCTCATTATTTAAGCTGTAATCTCAGGTAAAAAATTTTTAAATTAAAAAAACCAAAACGACTCGACATTAAATAATTAGAAAACAAAAATTTTAACCTTAAAAAGAACAGAAATAACAATTACGAGTGCTAGTTAAGAGTCTTAAACTTTTGTTGTGTTAAAAGTGTTCTGATATTGATTGCGTACTGCATAAGTTTTGTTAAAGTGTTGACTCTCAATTTACTAAATCTGAAAGCTGCTATAGGAATAGTGGAGCTCAATGGGAAGCTTGACGCATTCGGTTACAACGATTTATTGGTTGACCTACGAGCAACTATCTAATATCTAATAACTCACTAGCTTTGCTTCCAATCATAGTTTAATTCTTCGATTACATATTAATATGTATAACGCAATTGTAATTCTTTTACCTCCAACAAATTTACAGAAAACAGCGTTATATAATTCAGCGGCTTTATTGTCCATGTCCAATATAAGACTAAGAGCATTATGCATTAATCTGTAAAAAGAATACATTATGTCGTCGTACAGACTACACAATTTAAAATCATCAACTTTGTTATTCGTATCTGTGTTTATTTTATTATAAAAATATTTTATGTTTGCACAAGCTAAATGCTCCCCAAATACATAACTTGGTGCGTTAACAAGGTCTTTCTTTAAATTATTAATTTTTTCAGTCATTGTCGTGTTTTTTCTTTTTTCTAAATTATATCGCTTTTGTTACACCATTTTTTAGCCTTTTTATGTTGCTCTCTAAACATTTTCTTAACATTATTGGTACTACATCATCTTTGCTACTCCTTTTGTTTTTAGCAACTTCTTTTAATTTAGAACACAAATTTCTTAGTAGATGATTGCGGCATTCTTTTTTTTCGACAAGAATATGTCCATACGGCTTTGCAATTGCAAGTTTTTTTTATAATGCTACTATCGCCGTTACCTACCAGTCTATTAAAATCTATTCCATAAATTTCAATGGAACTTTTAGAACCTTCTACTATAATATTCGATTCCATGTATGTGGAGGTTCTTGACTAGCTTTGAAAGAATGTATGTTGTGAAATATTTTTTTGCTTTGCCCAAGAACATATAGTACAATACTTAATGCGTATTCCCAAAAACAACAGTTTACCTGTGCGTTGACCACCAATGCACCCCTAAATATTTTTTGTTATAGTTTACATATATCCTTTAACTAAAAATACTTACAACTAGAAGAAGCGTTATAATGAACTTTATAAAAGCGTTTACGCTAAGCTCCATCGGCAATTACCGTTATAAAAAGAGTTTCTTGGTGGTCTACATCCCAACTTCTTTTGCTAACCTTGCTTCTTCTTTGCCGGCCTCCTTCATACATTCCCAAGCAGTATTTTTGATCACTTCCACAATGTGCGTACTGACAGAAAGATATTTATGATTACTCAATAATGGTAAATTCAATGCTCCGTGAGTTTCCTCCATTTGAGAAAAACCATTTACAGTGGAAATACATTCTAACACCGCAGCTTTATTGACATTAATTTCATAATTAGTTAGATTGTCGGAATAAATGTCGTGCGTTATATTACACATTTTACATTTTAACCAAAAAGTACTTTTTAATCCTTTTTTGCTTTCGGATACTAGGTACATATCTGTTACATTACATGAAAATGCTGTATGAAAACCCATAGAAAATGTTTGTTGAAAAAAAAAGAAATATTGATCAGACGTCTTCCAGAAGACGTTTCATCTTCATTTGGCATAAATTGTGCATTTCGCTTTTCAGAAAATATTAGTTCTGCATAGTCCAAAAAGTTATTTTCCGTACAATTTTCTATATTATAAAAAGTGTTTTTGATGTTTTTATCAATTGGTTGGTTTAAATTGGCTTCTGCAATTGTACTAAAAAAGAAAAAGTTAAGATCGAGTATCCAGCTAATTATTTTTTTATATTACCAAGTAGCTGTGGTTTCTTTGCAATTATCTCCTTTGCACTTTGACATCCTTATCCTAAAACGTTAAAATTTTCTACTGTATATTGCTGTGTACAGTTAGTATTTTGATACTTACAACTTCATCTTTGCTTTTAAGCTTTTTCTTTGTCTGGAAACAGACAGATTTTTGCTTTTTAAGGCATTTGGTTTTCCCATCACTGCAAACAGGTCAATCAATATTAGTGATAGTTTAATAGAAAACGTCAATAAGCGTGCATTAGTATAGTGATGTAATAAAAAGTAAAAGTAACTAGTGTTAGAGGCATTCCATATATAATCACCATCGATAAAGCTAGCATATTTTAGATTTTGCTTAAATTTTGTAAAAATGTTTTTAGGGAGCAAACCCTATCGTGATTTAATTTTTGCACAAACCACTTCCGATCCACACTAAATATAACAACTAAAAAGTCGTATTTTTGGGAGTTACGGTTTTAGATGTACATTTTTGTATTAGAGATATCTATTTGACTAAGATGGCAATTTGGAGCTAAACAATAATAATTAAAAAAAATAAACATTAATAAACCCATATCAAACCCATAAAATACCTGTGTTTATTTTTTTGTACCAAGACGTACCACAGTTGGGACATTTTGAGCTTTTGAAATCATTAAAACTGTAAATATTGTAAAACCACGTGCAAAATTGAAAAAAATAAAATAACACCCAAATCTACGATTTTCAATGTTGCTTAAGTATTTATTAACTTATTTAATATATCAACAATTTTATTACAAAAAAAAGTGAATACACTCTTTTATAAATCAGAATAAGGTTTTGTCTTGACCCTAAAAAACATTTCCACAAAGTTTAAGCAATATCTAAAATAACGCAGCAACAATTTTTTTGTATTTTTATAATTTCATAAAGACTCGTTATGAGTTTTGTTACATAATTTATTACCACATTAACACTCTATGCAATACTTACTTCAAAAATAAATGAACACTTCACATCAAAGCAGATATAAAACACACACTTTAAATGCAAATCACTAAATTTGAAGACAGTAAATCGGAGGTGTTAAATCCTGCTCTTATAGATAGTCAATTGAAAAATCAACACAGATATACTTCAGTGCGTATAAAATTAAT
Source organism: Aquatica leii (assembly GCA_035610365.1). NCBI lineage: Eukaryota > Metazoa > Arthropoda > Insecta > Coleoptera > Lampyridae > Aquatica > Aquatica leii. The sequence continues at coordinate 111,305,990 of CM069432.1, forward strand.
ATAGTCGGCTAGAACAAGAAAGGGAAACTTTATAGTAAATGAAATGTATAGTAAAATGCTAGATTATCTGTTTGAGGTTGTTACTCACTTTGGTCTACTGGCATGAAAATCATACGCAGATGGCACCACCAACTCGTTGCAATTTATAAGGATTTTAAATATTTCAGGTGTCACAAAAACTAATATTACTATAAAAGGGGAAAACTTTTAAAATGGTATTAATTTTAAAAATGTCCCAAGTAATAATTTTATATTTTATAACGTTTGAGAGAACGTTTACAGAACAAAATTTATAAAACACCTTTTATCCTAAGAACGTAACTAAAACGTTCTTACAGCAGCTACAAATGCAAAATGGGCACATATTTATAAAACATATTGGTTTTTTAAGGTGTTTTATAAAGCCATCAAAACACTGTTATGGGATAGTTACGTAAACGTTATATATCAATTACAAAACAGTTTCATGAATATTTTATAGTTAGTTGGCTCTTTAGTACAATAGTTTTGATGAAGTTACAAAACATTTTTGTACTGTAGAGCAGCTTTAATAAAATTAAACAGTTATTAAGTACTACTTTTTGGAACATAATTATTCCTATTATTTACTTAAACTAAAACTGATGGTTATTTCATGAAAAATAGCAACGTATACAAGTATATATTATTTACACGAAATTTAATGAGATAGATCTACACGACGTCGTTTTTTGCTACGAAGGAAATTTTACTGTCAATAATGAAGCAGATAGGTCGCAAATTTTAAGTGCGCCGCTGGTTTAATGAGTATTTAAACAAAAATTTAAAAATCGGATAAAAAACAAAAAGTTTAATTTTCAATTTTTTACCATAAAACCACAATAGTAGATAGATACCAGTATAAGAAGCTTTAATTGATGTGTTTTTGTCGTCAAAGTAGTGAAATATAAGTTAATTTTATGTTGCTCGAGAATTGCGGCCATGTAAATATATGCAAGTACATTTTCAAAATGGTTCCTTTTTAATAGAACATTTTTAATACCAAATTTACTCTTATACAACAGTTATCATGCATATAGTGTAGGCAAATAAATTGTTTTAAGATTTTATGCACAAGCTGGCAACCTCGCGCAAGACGTGACAATGTCTTAAACCCGGTAAGGTACGTTAAGAATAAAGAAGTTTATGTAAATTAAGTTTTATGTGTTTTTTTTTATATTATGTATATCTTCGTATTATGGCCGTGGATAAATGATACTACATGTGAATAAAATTGTGTTTATTGCGTCTTTATTTCCTGACAACTATAATTGCCCACAATAGAAAACTTATAAAACTTTCAAATTTAATTACCTTAGTTTATGTAAAAGTTAACACGACAGCATCGTATTTTACAAATGTGATTATATTTTGATGAATTTTTAATCGCGTATTCAATAAAAGGTTAATGAAAATTGTCGAGCAGGCGAATCACATATAAAGCAGCGTAACTTAACAATAAGCTGCGATCTATTCATTATTAATCCTTCTAAAATAATTATTTTAGCTTCTTCGACAAACAGTTGTAGATATGCTGGCAAATCCGGTGGTTTTCTATTATGCCAGTATATCCAAATTGTTTTATAACTATATTTAACACAATAGTTTTGTGCTTTAATAGTAGTATTGCTCTATAACTGCTTTTTTCTTATTTTCATAACTGAGGCTTTGTGTCCTTTTAATTAACAGTTATATTGGAACTTCCGTTGTAAGTAATTTGATCCAGAAAGCAAAATTGTTATATGATATTACTAATACAACAATTATATAACGTAGTCACATACTTTATTAAAACAGTTGTATAAAACAGTTCTAAAGTGATAAATGACAAAACAACATAGCTATTATAAATCAATTAATGTTTGTAAGGGGTAAATCTTTTATAACGGATATTATATAAACGTTTACAAAACACTTTTATACTTATCTCATAAGCAATTTTATAATTTTGTTGTAAGAACGTTCTAAACATCGATTTAAAAAACAGTTTTGAATAGATAACAAAATAATCTTTCAGACAACTTTAATAGAACCATTTTACATTTAGAGAGCAGCAACATAACTACAATAAAATTGAAAAGTTTTCTAACTTAAGAATTATAAAGCCACTTTGTTACTTGGGGTTTACGTCTATCCGCTAAAAGAATACTTTTTAAATCACAATTTTTATAAGTTTGTAATAAACGTGAGAAAATAATCTAATTTAGATCACTTCTCAAGGACGTACCTTTTTTTTGAAAAACATTACAAAAAAACTTCATTTAGCGCAATAGAATTACTATTTTTCTATAAATTACATCTTGGCAATAAAGCTGTAACTTTTATAATAACTTTACAAACTAAATCTTTTTTTGACACTATGATTGCTGATTATTTCAAGTTGAACAAGACTCTAAAACTCAATCGATACTACAGAATAAATCAATCAAACACTCGGAAAAAATAGTGTAACACTGGAAGAAGGCAATAACCAAAAAACTTAAAACGTTAAAACAAAGAATGCATTAAATTGTTAAAAATTCTCCAAAATAAAGTCCCTAGAATCAAACGATTCAAACACGGTACTGCTTTTGTATAATTCAGCAAAATTGTTGATTTATCCTTACAAACAATTAATACAGCTGCTTAAGTACTAATTGACCAACAACTTTTACATTTCATTTTCTAAACTTATCGTTGTAGAATTTAACTTTTAAGTGCCATTCAATGTGTTAATATTCTTTTGACCAATAAGATTATTTATTACTTAGTGATATAAATACGCACTTATACTAAATCTAATACCAAACAAAGTAGACGTTACAAAATACAACAATTATTAAAATAAACAAATACATAAATTATTAAATACAAACAGAAATTAACCAAAAATTAATTTTTAGCTATTCGCTTTGATTTTCGTTGTCATTGCAATTAAATAATATATTACACTACTTACAAATAATCGTAGAATGCTCATTACACACCATTCTATTGCATGTATGGCATCAAATTATGGTCACTCTGTTTTTGCTTCTTCCACAGCAATAGCAACGTCCTCGTTTTTTTGCCTGAGGTGTTTCTTCTTCTTCACGTTTTTCTTCAACTTTTTTATAATTCCTCAAGAATAATTTTGTGTCTGCAGATAAATTTTGTAAATCTGCCCTTTCTGAAAGATGTCGTTCCATTAAAGATATCGATAATTTTTTTAGATAAATTCTTCGGTATTTTTGAGGATTGTTTGCATTTACCGCGTTGTATATAATGTGGCTGTTATTTCCTGCTATGTTTAGCAGCTAAAAAAATACAACCATCGGCCATCTCCTAGTTCTTCTTGATACCGAATATGTGCCGTACATCTTGTCAACGGTGTCGACTCCTCCCTTATGACAATTGTAGTCCAATACTATATGGGGTTTTCCCGTTTCGGAATCTACTAAAGAATTGCTATGCATGGTTGATAATAAAGCAACTCCTTTATTTTTATGTGACACGTATGATACTATAGTATCGTCCTTTTGAAATCCAAAAAGAGATGATCCTACTTCTTTGTTTTTATTTGGCAAAAACTCCAACGAAACCTCGCGTTTATTTTTCTTTAGTGTGACAACTATGGTTATTTTATCTTTTAAAATATCAGTGGCAAAAGGGATACTGGTATACCAATTGTCACAAGTCATATTTCGGTTCTTGCCTTTCCAGTTTTCAAGCAAACAAATGGTAATATCGCTAGGTTTATTGGATTTGTTGTTTGGTTCTTCCGGCTGCTTACCACAATATGACTCAAAATTAGTAACATAAAACGTTTAGGCATTACATAATACAAATACTTTTAAACCATACTTCGCAGGCTTGCTAGGTATATATTGGAGAAAACTGCAACTTCCTCTGAAAGGAATCAACATTTCATATATTGCCATTTCTTCTCCCAGACAATAGTTATTGTTGCAGTTTTCGACAAAACGGTCAATTGTAAATCGAATAGCAGCAAACTTCTCAATTTCGTTGCGCTCTGCTTTAGTATCCTTGTTATCAAACCGTAGAACAGAAATCAAAAATAAAAAGCGCTGATAACTAATGCACGCCCTAAATATTTCTGAACTAGTTCCATCGTTTGACCACAATTTAAGAAAGTATGTGTGGTTTTGCTTCTTTGTGCCTGCAAGGAATAACAATCCTATAAGTGACATAATTTCAGTTTTTGTAATATCTTTCGCTCTTCGTGGTCGATCATAATTCATTCTCAACTTTGTTATTTCTAAGTTTGTACAATCAACAATATTTTTAATGATGTCATCACTGAAAAATTTTTCAAATGCACTTCTTTCATTTGTTATATCACGTGCACACCTTTTTGACCCAAAAAATATTTTTACAAGATTTTTCTTAGAAGTCTTACTGAATTCCCAAGAAGTATTCACGGCATTCATTGAGGCCTGAACTATCGCTGTTATCATTATCATCATCGTAATCTGAATTGTTTACATTTTCATCTCAAATATATTCCATTTCAGAGTCAGTACATGGTCGCTCTGATCTATAATTTCTTCTTCAAAAGTGTCTCCTCCAACTTCCTCTTCTGATTCTTCATCGCATAAAACTTGAGCCATAGCTTTAAGTTCATTTTGAGCGAGTTTTTTAGGATTTTTTACTTTTACACGTTCCCTGTAAAGGAAATGTCTTATTTTGCCCGTTTTAGATTTCTATCATATATAAAATAAAATGACTCGATATTATTTACCTACCAAATATTTTGTAATACTATTTAAAATTAAAATCAATAACTGAGACTAAAAACTTCTCAAAGCACCACATCAATTTCTTATGCAGTGTGAAAACTAATTATTACATATCTAAATAAAATATTATCACACAAAATAAAATATAAAAGTACGGCACTGGAAAGTGTTTTCTACATAATATGCGTACTCTCAGTAATTAATTGTGCAGTTATAATTAGTGATGGGATCATTCGAATGAAAAATAACCGATCATCCGGTTTCCAAAATAATCGTTGTAATTCGGTTATTACATCAAAGTATTCGAATAGAAAATAATCGAAAACTACACGCCTGCGCCAGCAACTGCGTATGCATATACACACGTATTTCAATCAAATTATAAAAACCGACAGTATTCAGTATGTTGTATCCAGTTATCCATAATCGATATATGTACTTTTACTATAATAAAACAATACGTGTGATTATAATCAGACGGCAGTTGTTTACTTTTATGTAATTTAAAAAAGAATATTAGGAAGTTAAAATTTTTATAAATTTGGATTTTCAATTAAATAACCATCAGGAGAGTATGACGTGACGAATGTAAATATGCGTTTGAGCACTGTTACACAATTCAAATGATAATAATTCAAATAATCATTCGGTTTTTGAAATCACTCAAGTACTGAGTATTCGGTTATTGAAATAATTCGGTTATGCCCAACACTAGTTATAATAATACAAAATCAATTAACGAGTCCTAAAATATATTTTGATAGTTGAAAAATTTACTTACATAACTAGCGGCTTGGTGTATTGGAGACACCGTTCAACGATATTTTAATTATTTTAACCTATACTTCAACTAATTCGAATAATACGGAAGTTTTTACTCACGCAGGGTAAATATAACACTACAATGATAGGTTAGATCCAGTGATGAAAGTGGGGGAATATTTTATGAGCAAACGGCAATGAATTTAAAACGCGTGGTGTACTGCGTACACTGTAGCCGCTAGTTGCAGGTTAAGAGCGCGATCGAAGTAGTGGGGATTTGATATTTTTTATTATGTGCATCATAGATGCAAATCAACGTCAACTCTTCATTCATAGATGGCACCAAACATATAAAAACTGAAATGAAATTAAAAGCGCCATTATAGTAGTTGGAATGCGATAGTTTTATGAGTATCTTAGAAGTAATACAACGTCAACTCGTCATTCATAGAGGGCATTAAAATTTAAAAAAAACTACAGAAAATATGCAACCACTATAAAAACTTGAGTGCAAATATGTTTATTATTTTTAATTAATTCTACTGTTAGTGCTTTTTTGTATCATTTTAGTCCTATTTTATGACGAAACGTAATTTAAAAATTCATAAAGACAGTATTTATAAAACTTTGAGAAGACATTTGAAATTAGACAAATTTTGAATATCGAATTTCATATAATTTAAAAAATAATTCAAAATGATTCAATTTATTATAGGAAATGTAAAATATTGGAGAATAAACACAGAATTTTTGCTACTTCTAATTATCAATAGTGGCTTCTCTGTTAGGTAATTTGCGAATGACCCTCCAAAGAAATACTAACAATTATGCTAGTTTCTAGTTTATATTATTGATTATAAACGATAATAATTATTTTGCATATTACAAAGATAGATAAATCGAGCTTAAATATAAATATTTGATTGAATAATAATGCGTTTTTAAAGTATTAATGTTGAAATGCCCTTCTGCAGCATTGACCAGCAGCCATTACTGTAGATTTTATTACTAAAGTATTTTATATCTTCAGTGTGTATTTAGTTAGTAAAAACAAATGTACAAATATTATATTTATAGACTCATCAGGTAGGTAATTGTTAGCAATCCTTTTATAGTTGGTATGTCGATAGTAATCTAATCAATTTGCAATTATACAACACGAAAGTTTCGTTTCCAAAAATTCATTAAAAATACACCACATTTGAAGATGTTGTGTTTTTACAATTGAATTGTTTTCGAATGATAAGCTGAATCATTAATGGGTATCATTTTACAGTCAAAACCGAATACTAAGCGACGGTCGCTTAGTATTCGGTTTTGTGGGCATACAGATAACATCTGAGAATTGCACAAACGTTGTTGACATGAAAGTTGTTATGAGCATCTACTTTATTATCATCGATCTCTTTTTTAAATTATCTTTTAATATTTTACTTAAAAACGACAGAAAAAAAATAACACTTAAAAAAATAAAATACATTTTAACTGCATAAGCGTCTTATAATCTTTGTTTTTAATTTATTTAATTTAATGGATAATCAATGGCGGCTGGTGGTCAATACTGCAAAAGGGTCATTCTAATATTACATATTTTTGGAGGGTCATTGACCAAATGACCTAATGGAGAACCGCTACTCTAGGTCATTATTAGGATTTAAATTTCTGCATGTTAAACGTTGATGTTAAGCGCATATCATAATTATTTTAAAGTTAAAAGTTTAAATTTTTTATCAGAACAATAAACGCACTGAACAGCAAATTGTAAATAGTACCATTTATATACATACAATGATAGTACTTTTAGAACACTTGTTTTAAAATGTAGATAAACAGTATTAAAGACAAGTATCATATTACAGTCAGAGCTGAATGCTAAGCGTGGGCATGAGATAAGACCCAAGAATTCATGATAAGTTATTTGTCTTTTTTAATAGTTAAAAAAATTTATTTGAGAAGAAACTTAGAAAAAATAAAGCTTCCTATGATTTCTGTTTTTAATTTTTATAAATAGGTACACTATTATACAAAAAACGCAAATTTGTACTACTATAAGTACGCTTTTAAAGTTTATTTTAGTTTATTAGTGTAAAAGTAATTGAACTAAGTACCTATATTTATATAAAAATTATCCAAATTGAATTTTTCAAGTTTTTAGATTTAACAGTAAATGTACATTGCATAGAAGAAAATTTACGAAAAATGTAATTGATACGGTTTTGTTTTACCGGCAATCTTGTATGAACTTGGTATAAACCATGCTTCTAAACGTATTTATCAGTTGTTTGCGTTATAGGTATGCGCATATAAAGATAGAAATACAAATAAAAGGAATAAGACTATACTTTATGTTTTACACGGTTTATAGTGTTATAACTATTGGTTTTAGTCTTGGAAGATTCTTATACATTTAGCCATCTCTTGCTCAAGTGCTGAACTATATTAAGTTTTAGGGCGTCCATTTTTATAGCAATTGCAAAAGTAAATACTTTGCGGATACAAATAAAACGTACGGTAATCATTTCACATCTTATACTTTCACATAATGCTTGTTATTATCTAACTTAGGTATTAAAGTAATATAATTGTAATTGGTTGCAATCAAAATTCAATTTACACTGATTTCAATTGTAAAATACTCGTTAAGTAAAGCTAGGTTCGATGTAGAATTTTGTCATTACCTAAACTAACATTTCCTCTTTAAAACAACATTATCACTAAATCATAATTTTTTGTTTTTAGCGAGTTTTCTAGTCGCAAAGTTAATACTGTTTTTACATGTGGTGTCATCTATCGGGATAAACTGCAGCGATCGCCCTCTTAACCAAAATTACTTAACAAACGTAATGTTACAACTGTATACATTTCTATTCAAAATTTTAATTTTATATTATGTATACATACGTAAAACTGTTTGTACATACTACATATTTATTTTCAAAAAATTTTAAATATTTGTTTACGAAAATCAAGAAATTTGTATTTCTAGTGTTTTTGAATTTTATCCAAATGTAATAAAACATCATTATCTCCAATTGATTCAAAAAGGTTATTATATATAATTCTAAACCTTTAACGATAAAATATTTTTTTTGTACTACAATGTTTACCTACAAATCTATAAAAATTTCTTAGAAAATTGTCTTATAGATTTATGACCGTACTGCCAAAATTTTTACTTTGTAAACGTTTTTACCACTGATCTCTATAATAATAAGTATTGATAGTTGATACTTATGAGAAAAAAAATAAATATGGTATTAGACTGCGTAGAAGACAGCGCCACACAATACTGAGATTAGAACTAAAATAAACAATTTTTACTTTACCGCTATTTTTCAAAACAAAAAAAAATTTTATGATTATTCATTTTCTTCAAATTGCGTAACAATTTACAATTGCATAAAACTGTATAAAATTTAATGATTAATCAAATTCTAATTCTAATTAGTTTTAATAAGATTATTAAAAAAATAACACAGGTAAATAGTTATCTTCACTCGCTTAATAATTAAACACACATGCTTAACCCCGTTGTAGAATTAACAATCGAACGCATGACAAAATTGTGAAGAAATAAAAAAAAATTAAAAAATATAACATACATATTGAAAGAATAATCCAAAGCACAAGCTACTACTGATGCGCCCAAACAATTTTCTTAATATTTTTAAACATGCACTAATCTATTTAGAAAATATCTTACTGAAACATTAATATTTATGATAATTGCACTGACAATTAAACTATCACAAAAAAGTATGGTTAGCGCTACATTTTAGTTCCTGTCTCAGTAATGAGTGGCGCTGATGATTTCTCTAAAAGTGTCAATGTCGGACTACAGTATCAGCCATCGACCTGGTAACATCGGAAAGCTACGCTTCCCTCTGGACGAGTAATCTGTATACTTTTGCAATGTGTTTGTTTGTCTCAAACATGTAGAAAAGGAAGTGCATTTGTTTATTGTTATGGTACGCACTACTTGTCAATTTATGATGACATACTTATAACCTCAAATTTTTGAATCGGTTCTAGCAGCATTATTTGAAGTACGTAGATAGTGAAATGAATTGAATCAAACTTTAAACATGAAATATAAATACAATGTATGTATATTTAGCTTGAAGTAAAAATATGTAAAAGTAAACAAATACAATTGTCGTTTGACAAGTAGTGCGTACCGTTTGTTGACAAATACTATTTCTATCTCTTACAATGTTGTGTACACTTTGCAGCCTGCGATTACTCGTCCAGAGGGAAGCATAGCTTTCCGTTGTTGCCAGGTTGATGGTATCAGCTATCCATATTATTATAGAGATCAGTGGTTTTTACCTAGTAACCGACTGCTTACTAAGCGATTTTTACTATATAATTAAACTAAAATGCATTTACTGGTATTTTATGCTATACTACACTACATAACCGCTTTTAAATCGAATCATACGGTCATTTTTAAAATTTTTCAGTTTGTTAAAAATTGGTAGTCGTTTACACTATTAGTGTTTTGTCCAGCATTGGTGAAATGTTAACCAGTTTTAGGAGCAAATGTAAGTTCAAAATGTCTATGCCAAATAAAGCTTAGAAATATCGCATAAAAATAATGACAATGGCGAACGTTAAAAATAACTGCTTTTCAAACGATTACATTTAGATTTCACAAAGTCCACTAAAAAGCAACAGTACTAATAATAATAATAATACTTTATTTATGCATTACAAACCTTGACATTTGTTTACATAAGTCATTTATCACAGTTTTACACATTTACCTATATGTATCTAACTAATAACTAATTAAGTTTGTATAGCAAAAAGTCGTCTATGCTATAAAACGCATTTTTGATTAGTACTTTTTTTATTTCTTTTTTAAAATTTGTATCTGAAAGATTTTTAAGTGCTTCAGGCAAATGGTTAAACAACTTTGGCCCTAAGTAATTAAAGCCACATTGGTTTGATAATAGCCTATAGTAAGGTATTCGTAAGTTAGAAGCATCTCTGGTGTTGTAATGGTGAATACTTTCATTTTTAACAAATTGTTTAATATTTGTTTTAACATAGACCAGACATGAATATACGTATAAACAAGGAAAGGTTAATAAGCCTAACTTTACAAACACAGGTTTAACATCAGACTGATATTTCATTCTCATAATAATGCGAATTATTTTTCTCTGAAGTCCAAATATTCTACATGAATTTGGTGCATGACCCCAACCTATCAATCCATAACAGACACGAGATAGAAAAAGCGAGTGATACACAGTTAAAACAATGTTTAGTGGTAGTACATTTACTAGGTTACGTATGACAAACATAGTTTGTGTTAGTTTATTCAAAAGTTCATCAATATATTTGTTCCACTGTAATTTTGGATCTAGATGAAGACTCAAGTACTTTACTGAGCTTCGGTTATTGAAGTCGTTTAGAGATTTATGACTAAAAATCATACTAACAGTTTTTGATTCGTTCAGTTGTAATTTATTATTTCTAAACCAATGTAGTACCTGTGACTGTACTTCTGATAATTTGAATTTTAGTTCACTTAAATTAGAATGTGACATAAGTAGAGCTGTGTCATCGGCAAAAAGCGGCTTGGTACTATTCGACGCCGCCGTTTCGACGCGGCCGGTTCAACACCGCCGTTTTGACGAGGATCGTTTTAACGCTAGTGCGTTTTGACGCGAGATGTTTAGACGCCAATGCTGTTATTTTTGATCGTAAAAAAATAATATTTTAATACTTTTTTGTCATAAATTGTATTGAAGACATTATAGATTTAAGGTATAAAGACTTTATTTACGCTATAATATAATCATTAAACATCATATAATTCATTCAGAATAATATTAAAAATACAAACTTAAACTTGACATCGTAATTAAGTAGATAAAAATTTAATAACTTCAGGGGCCCATGAAATCATTGCACGTAAATATTCTATTGTATTCTGATACTATTGTAATATTCATTATTGTGATTTTATTTGAATGCACGCATTTAATCAAACAAAAAGACACTATTTGTACAAATCTATTGTTCTATCTATTGCATTCGGTAATTATTTTTCCTAGATGTAGGTTTTCGAAGGATTACGCTTTCGAGGAAAATATAACCATTTTTTTAAAATTTTAAACACAAGTTTTGCAATGATTTATGGTAATTGTTGTCATTTTTAAAACGTTTCCCTTACAATAAGACCGAAACGATACTTTTGTTCAATTTATTGTTGTTTCAAATCGTAATCTTTACTTAAATGCATCAAAGCATCAACTTTTATATTCCACCTCTACTAGTGACCCCTTAAAAGTACGGCTCAAGTAAAAAATAATAATAGTCTTCTTTGAACGTTTTGGCGCACACAAATTAAAAAATGAATATTGAATCAAAAAGAGGAAAGGCCAAGTTTTGTTACGAAGCATATTCGTTCGTGTTTGATAAAACATCAAAACATGATGATACAATCAAGTTTTGGAGGTGCGACCAATCGACTGAAGATGGCAAAAACCGATGCAATGAACGTCTTCACACCCAAAACGGTCAAGTCATTAAAGTTTTGAACGATTACTGTCATGACGCATCGGCAGCAAAAATTGAAGTTCAGCGCGTGCAAAATAATATTAAAAATCGTGCAGCAGAAACAATCGAAAATCCATCCCAAATTATTAATGCTTGCACAGGGCAAATTTCAGTAGCTGCTCAAGGATTATTACCGAATCAAGCTGCTTTAAAAAAAAATCTTAAGGGAAAAAGAAATTTACTTAATGCTGTACCAGCAATGCCACAAAACGTTGTCGAGTTAAATATTCCGGATAACTACTTATAAAGCTGCAAATGGACAAGATGAAAATTTTTTCTTGTGTGATAACGGTGCAGTACAAAATCGAGTACTCATTTTTGGCAGGCAATAAAATATACGTGTAAGTCTGTTTTTCTTTTATATTCTTTGTATAATTAGTCATTATATCATAATGTTTGCATAATTAATTCGTATTTTTTGTTCAGATTCTCAGTGAATCACGAAATTGGTACGTTGATTGCACGTTCAAGTTTGTTCCGCAGCTATTCACACAAGTATTCGTGATTCTAGTGGAGAGACACAGGAAAGTTCATCCGATCCTATATGCTCTATTAACTAATAAAGCAAAAGTCACTTACAGAACTATGGTCGATTTGATTAAAAGCTTAGGAAACAATATTCAACCTGAAAGGATTTCCTGCGATTTTGAACTAGAAGTGATAAATGCATTCCGTTATGGATTTCCAAATGATGAACTTTTTGGTTGTTTTTTTCATTATTTAAAGAACATTAAAAAGCAAATTTCAATGCACAATTTAATACAACTGTACAAAAATGACGCCGACTTTTATTTATCAGCGCGTATGATCACATCCGTTGCATTTGTGCCCATTCAAGATTTGGACCTAGCACTTGAGCTATTGACGGACGAGGCAAAAATAATAGCATTGGCGTCTAAACGTCTAGCGTCAAAACGACCTCGCGTTAAAACGACTCGCGTCAAAACGGCGGTGTTAAACCGGCCGCGTCAAAACGGCGGCGTCAAAGTGTACCCGACCGGGCAAAAAGTACTACTTCAGTATTTTTTATATAATATGCCAAGTCGTTAATGTATATTAAAAATAACGTAGGCCCTAAAACAGAACCTTGAGGTACTCCAATGTTTATAGTCTCAACGGTTGAAGCAATCTCGTTTAGAAATGTATATTGTTTTTTATCTTTAAGGTACATAACTACTGATTAGCTTACAACTATTGTGATCAAAGTTATGCAATTGCAATTTTTGTATAAGCAATTTATGAGATATGCAGTCAAATGCTTTTTGAAGATCACAAAACAGTGTTCCTACGTATTTATCTTTTTCTTTCCCGTCTATTATTAAATTCAATAATTTAATTACTGCATCGTTAGTCGATTTACCTGCCCTAAAACCAAACTGTCTATGATAAAACAAGTTGTTATTTTCTAAATATCGATTAATATGCAACTTTAATACGGTTTCAAAAATTTTTGAAATTATAGGAACAAGTGATATTGGCCTAAAATTATTTGGTTTTACGGTCCCTCCTTTATGTACAGGAATTACTTTTGCAATCTTAAGCACGTCAGGGAAGATCCCTTCACTTAAGCTTAAGTTGATTAGTTTTGTTAATGGAATTAAAATCAAATTTACAATTTGTTTTATTATAAAAGTTGACATGCCAAAATGGTCTAAGGTTTTTTTAGTTTTTAGATTGTGTATTATATTTCTAACGTCGTTGAAGCTAATAGAAGTAAATGTAAAAAACTTATAATTTGTATTTCGTATAACAGATGTATTTTGATTAGTTAAGTTTTTATATTGACTCGAGATATTTAAAGGAACATTTATAAAATGATTGTTTAGATCATTTGGATCTATTTGGAAATACTTTGAAGATTTTTTATTAATTGTTCTATTTGAATTTATGATGTCCCACGATGCTTTGTGTTTATTAATAGAGTTTGTTATCTGTCGGCTATAATATTCCTTTTAGCTTTGATCAAATTCTTTTTATAACTACTTCTTAAATTATTATATTGAGTTTTTAAGGTCGCATCTTTTGATTGTTCGTATAATGCTTTTAGTAAATGTAAGTTTTCGCGTGTTCTAATTAATTCTACATTAAACCAACCATTTTTGCATAGTTTTGTTTTTAAATCTACTAGCGGGAACGCAAATTCGATATGGTTTTTAATAATAGTCATAAACTTATAAAATTTTTCATTAATGTTTATATGTTTTTCAGACACAAACCTCCAATCAACAGATTCTAAATTACGATAAAAACTTAGCGTATTCAGTGGATTGTAGATCCGAGCTTTTCTTTTTTCATTTTGTTTTGTTTTAGAACTAGAAATTATTATTATCTCTACAGCGCTAGGATCTGATAAGTTTGGGTCAAAGACATTAGTCTGATAATTTTCATCAAAATTTACTAATATGTTATCAATGCAGTTTTTTAGTCTTGTTTTGTCTTTAATTGTTAATTTAAAAGAATATGAATTTATTAAATCTACGAACTTAGTATATTTATTACAACTTACGTCAAAAAATTTATATTAAAATCTCCGTTTATAATAATTTTTTCTTTATAATTGTCAACGTATTTTAATACTTTATTGAATATCTTTAGGAAATAGTCAAAATTTCCTAGTGGCGAACGATATACTGTTATGATTAATATTTTAGGATAACTTAGTGTAGCTGCTGAAAGTTCACAATGGAATTCAACAGATAATTTAGTTATTTTGTCATAAGCAATTAGATTTAGATTATTTTTACACATAATTAGTACTCCACCGCGATGCTGCTGAGGTCTACAATAATTTGCTACAACTTTGTAATTGTCAATAATAAAATTACTAATTTCATTTGTATCCAAAAAATGTTCGGATAAACAAATAATGTCATATTTATTGTTTGTACTTAAGAAGAATTCTAACTCGAGCAATTTATTACGCACTGACTGAATATTAAGATGTAAAACGTGAAGTTTTAAATTTAATTTTAAATTTAATTTACCACAAATTTCTCCCGATCTTTCTTCTTTTCGAGATGGGGAAAAAACTTTCCAATTACGACTCCTGTCGGCCAGATGTTACAGTTTTTAAGCACCTCAATTTTATTTGATTCAACTGTTATCTTAAAGCTACTGTAGAGATCTGGATACTTGAGCCCATTTTTTTACACTGGATGTTTTGTAAGTCGTGATTGTATAAGTATTTGTTTAATGTTTTTTCATCGAGATCTGGTTGCAATCGGCTAACATACAAATAATCAAGTTTTGGTACTCCTTTAATGCCAACCACAGATTCGTTTATGCCTCTGATTGGAGAAGGCCTGCGTTTTCGTTTAGATGCGATAATTTTCCAATCGAGATTGTTTGCATTTTGCAATTTGTCGTCTTTTACATTCACAATGCTTGCGTTTTGTGATAATGAATTTGAAGGTCCCGGCTTGTTTATAACATCGGAGAACGTCAATTTCTCGGGTTGAGTAACTTCGATTTTGGAATCACTTTTTCCGACGGTTTTATTGTTTACTCTTCTTTTAGAAGAATTATTATTTTCTTGATTAACTAAGTTAGTTTTACCACTAATGTCTTTTGCAATTTCATTATCGGTTGTGTTTATTTCTATAGGTTTTTGTACACTATGGAATTTTTCTATGAAATACACTTTTTCTTCTAACAGCTTAACTTTGTCATATAATACTGCAATTAATTGATTTTTATCTTTAATAATTGCTTTAAGGTAACCTGTTTCCTAATCAAACATAGTACTGTTGCTTTTTAGTGGACTACATTTGTCTAGACCTATTCAGAGTGCAAATGGAAGTAAAACGCTGACAATTGTTTTTCTCTATAAAATTGAATAAAGTAAAGTAAAGTAAAAAAAATTGTATATGGTCATTCCAGAAAAGCAACATCGTTATCTTTTGTAGCAAAAATAACCAGTAACAACACTTTTTTACTATATAACCAATAATTAGTTACCGGTTAAATATTTGAATAAATTATGTATTTTTAATTTTGTCTGATATTTAAAAAAAATTATCTTTAAGATTTTGACATTCAGAATAAATTTTATATTTGAGATTTAATTTCAGTTCACGAACGACAATACGGCAAAGACCAAGTTCTACTTTTTGTTTTGGCTCTCAATGAGAGACTAGAACCAAGTCTAAAAAGTCTAGGTGTTTAACTACGACGCGGTCAAAGCCGAAAGTCGCTTATAATCATAGACAAAATAACCGCGAAAGCGGTTTGATACAAATGTTGAATAATTTTATTATTTGGTCACACATAGTTTATAGAATTCTTGAAAATGAAGTCAATAAATTTTACATTGTTGTTAATGTAAAAAAAATTATGCAAATTTATTTTTATCAGTAAGTATTAATGTTAATTATTACAAAATTAAATACAAAATGCATATTATCTTAGTTTTAACTACATTTTAAATTGTATACGTGCTGATATATATTATGATAAATTACATATAAAAAAAGTATTTACAAAGTGACAAATAACTTATTTAAAATTAACATAATATTTATACATAACACAAAAAACACCTTATAATAAAAACTACGCATAAAAATTTAGAACAGAAACCAATCAATTTTTTTAATCTTATTGCATTTTCACTTTATTTACTCATGCTTTATTTTTTAATTAATTTTTAATTTATTGTTTGATTACAATATTTTTTAATTAAAAATTTACTACATATCCAATTAATCAAACAATGATTTATTTCAAAATGATTTAAAATATAGCACAAAAGATTTTATTAGATGCGTCTGCAATAACAACAATGCACATATTTTATTGATTTCTAATGTTATTAGTTTAATTAAATCACAAAATATGAATTTAATTATAACAACCTTTAAAATATACTACTGAAAAATAATTTTCTCTTAAAATAATTATAAAAATATTTTTACTTTAGTATACTACTGTTACGCACCTCACAAACACGTAACTAGGTTCGAATAAATATAATTCGTATACTCTATCAAATAACACTTACAGAAGTATGATGAATTTATTTTAGATTATTTACATAGATCTTTACGAAACAAAACAAATATCTTAACTTAACTATCCCTCTAATTTTGTCGCAACCCGTTTTATTCCTTTTCAGGTACCGTATAATTCTTAGAAGAAGTACAAAAAATACAGGTAAATTTTGAACGAACAAGTTGCAACTTGCAATCTTATTGTAATAGTAATATAGGAATATAGCACTACTGTAGTGTTTTTCTATATACCTACTCTTCTTGTCAAAAGTTTAACTAATACTCTGCTTTTTAAATGTTTAAATAATTTAATACATAATTACTACTTTAGTTAATATCGGTTCTACGTATCTATAAATCACAGTAAAACACCCGTTATGTAGTTTTGACTTATGGTAAATTACAGTAAATTATATAGTATATCAAGAGAACAGAAGCTATTGCGTTATGTTATTCAATCTATCAATACTCTTTAATTAGTTATACAACACAAATTTTGTTAGTTAAAAACAAAAAAACATTGCATTTATAATGTACGAAATAAATATATTTATTCTCCAGTCTTTTGTTTCAAGATTGAATTTTTTATTAAAACTTCATTAACGTGTGTTGATATCTATGTATATATTTAAAAATAAAACTTTAGATTTAGTCATTAATAACAGATTTAATAATATTTTTTATACTTATAACAAAAATAAAACGTTTTTTATTTTGCTAATCTTTATGAGTACTGTACCAAAGCTTAATTATTTTTTGTCATACCTGTTCGTGACGCTGTCTAAACTATAAGCTTAAGTAAAGTAGGATTAGTCTCTTTGTTCAGTATTTCTTTGAATAGGTATTTTTAGTTATAATTTAAGTATTACTCATGCATGTTTATGGTATATACAGGGAAGGAGGGTTAAACACCTGTGTACCTGTAAGGTGTTGGAAACTTTTTGAGTTAGTTTTAAGATACCAGTACCTATGTAAACGTAGAAGCAGTTGTTAGAGATTATTGAATGTTAAATAAGAAATTTATTGTTTTATTTAAAGACGATAATGTGCATTTGCATACCAAGGCGAATTAATTTATTGCCTATTAAAAACAATACCTGCAATGCAATTTAATTTAATTAGACAGGTACTTGTAAACTAAAATTACCACAATTTCATTGTAAAATTGTAGGTGGCACCGGTATTTACACGAAATTTGTATGAAGCGAGAAGAGAGAGAGAAAGAATGGTAAATGTCACTGAAAGAAAAAGTGTAAATGACGATATTTATACCAGTAGCTATCAGCGTGATTAACAAACCTTATCTTTCTGTTACCGCTTGACTGACTTTGTTATTGCTCGAAGAAAGTGTTTGTGTCCTTTTCAAGAAGGCAGATCTGTCTTAGAGGATATAATACTGATAGCCAAGATTTGCCGAGTCTTAAACCGTCTTCTCGGTTTATATTACATGGATGTTTTTCTATTTCCACAGCTTTGCTGATTAGTCTGGGAAAGTAGAAAAGAGTTCTAGCCAACACTTTAGTTTGGTCAAAGTTCAGCGTGTGTCCTTGGTTCCACACATGTTCTGCCACTGCTGATTTAGTAACTCTGCGGTGTTTGCAGCCATATGTGCTTTTAGATCTAACTTCAATAGAGCGTCTCGTCTGTCCTATATAACTTGATCCACAGGAACAAGGAATTTTGTAAACTCCGGTATGTTTTAGAATCCCTTGTTTGTCAGTGACATTTACTACTCTGAAGATGCAAGCTGCAATGTTTTGCGAAACGTCAGTTTGTTTGGGTTCACGAACGACAATACGGCAGAGGCCGTACTTCTTGTTTTGACTCTCAAGAAAAGACTAGGACTAAGCCTAAGTCTGGGTGTTTTACTACAACGCGGTCTAAGCTGAAAGTCGCTTATAATCATAATCAAAAATTTTTTTTTTGATAAAATTTGAAATGTTTATATAATACTCAACTGCAATTATCACGAGACTTAACCTTGCAATTTGCAATGTAATATTACAAATTACTTTATTTAGCAACTGCAGTTCGTTTAGTACAACTTCTTTGTCATATACGAATTTGTTCTTTTTATAAGGGTTTATTTGGAAATTTATTCCAAAAATTTTAAAAAATAATTTAAAATAAAAGCATTATTAAAAAGTCTATAGAAATCATTTATTTTCATACTTTCTATTTTTATACATTTGATTACAATTACGACTGATTTACCGCTTTTCTGATAGTGTTTCGAAAAGTTTTATTTTTATGTTACAACACAGCTTTTTTTAAAAATGGTCAGAATTTTACATTGTACGACGGCAAAATCATACTTATTTACTACGATTACTAAAATTTACAGCACGATCCGCAGTTGTTAAAGTTACGTCTCATAGGAACCAAAAGCCACATTCGGTAGAAATATTTGTTGCTTAATCTGTATGATATAATTTCTTTAATTTGTTTACATTGTTATTCTCTGCTATTCTACGAAAGTTACTAGTAGTAACCTTGAAGTCAGATGTACGGAAAAACAAGTTAACATAATTTATCTTTCGTAAATATACAAAGATATTGTTTATTACAAGTTGTCATTATCGCAACATAGTAATGTTTTTAACCTTGTATTTTTAAACCTCAACTTGTCAGTTCTTATGTGTTATAGTTTTAGACCTAATATACTCCTCTTATAAGATTTTTCACGTCTACTTAAACAAATCTAAATTGCTGAATAGTATTTCAAGCAAGTTTATAAACGTCTAATCTTTGCTTATTTTGAATACTTGCTTTTCCGTTTTGACCTAAACGTTTAAACGTAAACAAAAAAGGCAAAAACCTTTTAAAAAAGTGCTTTACAGTGTTGCCAATTGATTTTGTTGCGTATCCCCCCACAAACTGTAAAAAATTTACGATTTTACTAATAAGTCCACAAACAAAATTAAAACCGATAGGTAAAATGTAAGTTTATACAGGATTCTCCTCAAAATTTCACAACAATTTGTAGTACCTAAAAAATACCCGCAACTACATAAAATCTCCAAATTTTGTGGATTTCTACTACAATTGGCAACGCTAGTATTTCACATCATATTGTGGTGTAAAAAAGTATGCGATGTTGCCTTGTATAATTATTGAACATTTTTTTTTAAATTGCGAGTTAAAGAAATGATCGTTTTTTAATTTTTTTCTAATGTTTTAATATAACATCGTTAAGACTATCGATAATTAAAAAAAAAATTCTAAAATGTATCAATCGAACGAACAAAACAGAAAAAGGAAAAGGGATGGAGATGATGATCACGTAGAAAAATGTGATTTTAATAGTAAAACTTCAAACATCGGATTATTTATTTAGAAAAAGAAATAATAATGTGTCATCAGATAAAATATTCGGAGTACCCAAGATACGAATTAGCAACTATTATGTGTGCATTTATGTAAATGAAGTAAAAAACAAAGGTGCCGGCTAAATAAAAGTGGGATTGAAAGTCAGTGGGAAAAAGTTCTGGGTGAGTTAAACATTTGTTTGTTCATTCAAAAGATGTTTTATGCGTTAAATTTATTTTTTTTTTTAGCATATAGAATTAAACTCATGTTATTTTTATTTAAGTACGTTCTTTGCATGATAATTTTAAGTGTAGTAGGTAGTCATAGTAAGAAATAAGATTTTCTTATGTTCTAGCACAAAATAATAATCATTACTGTAAGTGTTGCATAAAAACATGGAAACTTTTTCTTGTAAAAGTCATTGATTTCATTATTTGCACATTTGTACTCCCGTACTAGCTAAACACCCAGAGAATGAGTGTGCATGAATAAAAAAAAGGAAGAAAATCTAATGGGATCATTTTTATACTGAGCAACATGTATAATTCATAATTAAGCTTTTATAGGTTTGTACAGTATAAAATATCTAAAACAAGTAGTCAAAACAATCAAAACTATCTTCTTAAAAAACGCCAATCTGTTTCAAAGCATCTAAACTTCTTAAAATCTCGCGTTCTCTTTTTAATACATGTTGTTAAAAAACAATAACTACAGTTATTTCTTAAAACCTATTAGAATTTGTTACAATTTGATATAACTAAAAACAAATGCAGTCCAACCAATCTAATTAATCATATCTCTGATGAGACATTAACATAAACATCATTTAGTAAAATAATTTTGAATTAATTAAGGTTAAAGTTAATCTTATTTGCGCGCAAAATGTAGCTTTGCAGAAAGCGCTGAAAACGCTTTTATGTTAACGTCTTATCACTTTTTATGTTAGTTTTGTTTAGTTTAAAAAAAAATAGATTAAAAAATTCAAACTAATCTAACCTCACTTTTACACTTACCAACTCTCCCTTAAACGTTTTTCACTGTTGATGCTGGCATCATCTTAAAAAAAAAATTTAAAGCTAGTTCATTATTTATTAGATCGCTAAAAGTATTTAAAGTATAAAGTGAAGATATTTGTATTTCTTCTGTTTAGAAGTGTTTCTTTAAGGCTGTAGATTATCTGCCAAAAGAAAAAGTTGCTTTGGTATTTTGACTTGCTTGCTAACTGATTTATCAATATACTACTCTGCAACTGCTCCAAACTTCCAATCTCTAAATTCCTTCCAGGTAAGCATAGTCGTTATTTTCAGCCAGCAATGTAGCGGTTGATCTGCGAAAACAACCTGTGTAATTTTGACAATTCTCCAATTTAAAAAATTTTGCAATTTTTTTAGAAACGATTCAAATTTTATGAACCCTTGTCAGCTGTGTCGGATTAATGTTGTTATATAGTAATTTGTACTACAACAAATTTTAATTTGACGTTATATTTTTCGTAATGTTAGATTGTCAAAAAACGCTCAAATGAAAAAAATTTGTAAAAAATAAAAATACACAACACATGCAAGCAATATGTAAAAGTGTTTCAGAATATTATTATCAGAGAAACATACTGTAACTGTAATTTTAAAACTTAATTGAATTTATTTAATTATTTACACGATTATTATAATTACAACTAATTTGTATTAAACTAAAACTCAATACAACAAACTACGCAATTTAATAGAAACAACACTTAGAAGTAATTTATATATTATTATAAAAACTTTAAACACCGAGTTAAATCTTTTTTTGTTCACTTTTTATACTTTTGCTTTATCTAGAACTAGAAAATTTTTTGTAATCGTTTTGATTATTCTAAATGTTACAAAACGTTTCGATGTATAAGAGAAATCTGTATTAGTCATTGATCAATTATAGTTTAAAATTCTAAATATTAAGTGTTATCAAACAAACTTTAAATAAACACTATTGTTGTTTGTTAATTATAACACTTTAAGCTAAATACCAAAGCAGTATTCAACTAAAAAATGTAGCCTGCTAATCACTTTACTTATTTAGAATGTTTCCACATTTTATTGTTTGCTAATTTGGAAATACTTAATATGTGATTATACACAAATACGACTTCTGTATATTTTAAAAAATACAGTTTAGGTGTATCGTACAAATTTTTGAACCATGTACATGTTTATGAAATTTGAGATTTTTATAAAAAACAATAAAAAGAAAAATTACTAGTTTGTGAGTACGTTCTAGAATCTTGATTACCTACTTAAAAATGTTTAAATAAGTTGTTTATTATTTTGTTGTCACAAAGTATATAATAAAGACTTACTAATAGTTTTCTAATAAAATTAATTAAACCGAAACGCTAACAAAATAGAATAAACATATCTAGAAACTTACTAAATTATTCTATATATGTCACTTTCTTGCCTAAACGTAAAGTTAGTAATAAGGTAATCTAGCACACTGTCAGTTATGTCACAGAGTACACTGTTAAATCAAACTAAGCGACTAAAACTTACTAATGCACTGAATTGATTTATTACTAAAATTTGGTATTGAAAAATAAAATGACACAGATAAAGAATTTGGAACAAACTTTTTTGGGCCTACAGCATGGAGAATTATTAAACCTTGGTTTTCTGAAACTAAGAGTTTTAAAATTTTTTGTCGTCCTTCATCATGCATTTTGTTCAAATGTTCGTTCTCCGGTTAATTGTTTTTTTACAAGTCAAATTTTTCTACAAATTTGATAAAAAACCATTTTCCAAAAAAGTCAACATTGGTTTATTTTTAAATTATTGAAATGCACGTTTAACCCTTTATGATAAAATTTTTGCATAAAGATAAATAATACGTTGCATAACTTCCTCAAATTTGTTCACAAGTGTTTTTGAAGTTTTTTTAAGTTTTCGTAGAAAAAAAATTACTGTTTTTTTTAGAAGTTTTTTTCAAAATTTTCTTTACAGTAACTCCAGTAGCTGTCGTTACATTTTCACGAAACTATTCAAACATATCTTTTTTATTAATATAACTTCATAAACGTTATACATAATAGTATGTAAATGGCTATAGAGATGGAAGCGTTGAACGTTGATTTTATCCCGCGTAACTCAAATAAGTTTTGAATAAACCACGAGCCAAAATCATAACGTATAAACAATTTAAGGTAATAATGTCAATGCAAATGTGAAAATGCCACCTGAGTGAACCACTGGACGGCTAGAAATGCATTGACAGATTGTAGCTTTATATTAACAAATTATGTGATCAATATGAGTGAAATACGATGGCAGAGCCATTTTATTGTATACATTTACTATGTATGAATATTAGTATGTAAATGGCTTTAGATATGGAAATGTTAAAAGATGACTTTATCCCGCGTAATTCAAATAAGTTTTGAATAAACCGGGGGCTACAATCACAACTGCTAAAGAACCCCAAATGGGCAGAACGACCGTTCAGTAGCTCACTCTAGTGACATTGACATTGTTACTTTACAATGTTTATTCGTTGTGATTTTTGCCCGCGGTTTATTTAAAACTTATTTTTAATTACGCGAGATAAAATCAGCTTTTCACGTTTTCATCTTAATAGCGATTTACTTACTAATATTCGTACATAATAAATTTTGTAACGTACAAATTGGGGAGGTGAGAAAACAATTATAATCTTATATGTTTGGTTTACTGTTCAGCTAGCTTCGCCGCAGCTAGTTGTGGGTTGGATAATTAGAAAAAAAAAGTACTCTTCCGATAAGCTAATGCCCTTTGCTCCACTTTCCCTTACGGATGAGTAATGTATTAAAAGTCTAGGTTAGAGAAAATGAAATCCCAGACTCACATTCCCCAAAGTACATTAAAAAATAAAACACCTGTTCAAGTAAGCAAATGATAGTTTCGTTTATTAATTTTGTTTTTTTTTGTATTGTTTACCTACGACAACGGTTTCATGAGGTACCTTTGGACGTAGACGGTCGTATTTTATATACAAGGCAACGTAACAGTTAAATACAAGTGTAAAAGTTGGAGAAGTTAGTGAGCAAAGGAATGGGAGTTAGTAGTGGTAGTAAGAGGGCAAAAGGAGAGAGAAAAGCGTAGGCGACAAAGAAAGGGTGTAAGGGCAAGAATGAATAAATAATTTAAGTGAAATGTATCAAACCGTGGTGAAAAAATATAAAACTGTGACGAACAAGTGAGATTATGGGGAATAAACAGTATAATCGAAAAGGTCAGCGATAAAAGATAACTTCCTAAATTAATAGAAATGTTATTAATAAAGGGATGGAGAAGTAAAGAACCACAATAGGATTTAATATTAATGCTGGAAGAAAAATTAAATGTGAAAGTAGAAGTGAGAAAGGGGACAGTGATAATTAAAGGAAAGGAAAACCAATGGTGGTGGCGGAAATGGGAAAATGGGAAGAAAAGCAAAAGGTAATAAACATAACGGTGGAAAAAAGAGTGGAAGACAAAAGAGTATGGATGGGATACAGGAAAATAGACATAAACAAAAAAAGATACATTTGGAACGACAGAGGCAGAGGCCTGAGCAGAAAAAGAGAAGATAAAAGAAATGACCAAAGGGCAAAAAGCTAATTGTTGAAAAGGAGGCGAAAAAAGAAAAAATGTTGACGAAATGGCAAAGAAATGGAAAATAAGAAAGAAGCACAGAGAGAGATGAGTGAGCTCAGAGTATTGTTTTGGAACGTAGCAAGAACAGAATTTTTGGGACTACATCAGGAAACAGGATGTAGTGGGATTACAGAAGACATGAACGGAAGAAAAAGAATGCTAGTGCTGGGAAAAAATTGTCAGAGGAATTTGAGTGGGTGGTGCAACATGCAGAAAGAGAGAAGAATAAAGAGAAAGCAAAGAGGGTTATATTAACGGTAATATCTAAAAAAAAATGATTGAGTTAGGAAGAGTTGAGGGAGGAAGGATTGATAATATTAGGAGGGGATTAACGCGAAAATAGAAAAAAAGAATAGAATTCAAGAAAGAAAAAGGACGGGAAAAAGACAAACAAAGTAATAAATAAAGAAGGAGAAATACTGCTGGAATTGGGCAACAAAAGAGGATGGAAAATAATAAACGGGAACAAAAAAAGGAATGAGGAAGTATACGTACATAGAAAAAGGGGAAAATCAATAATAAATTTTGTAATAACAAATAAAGATGCTGGATTGGACAATATATGATAGAGAAAGAGAAAAAGATGAGAAGTACATAACGAAGAAACTGTGAACAGAAGAGGGTATAAAAAGATACAAAGAGAAAATAAAGAAAACGGTATGAGTAGGGAAGAGATTACAAGAGAGTGTGGAGGAAATGAGAGAAGTGATAGAGAAAGCAATAGAAAAACTCAGATTTAGAAAGCGGAAAGGGAAAAAAACAAGTTGGAAGAAATGGTAGGATAGAAAATGCAAGAAAGCAACGAAAAAGGCAAGAAGAACATTAAGACAGTAGAAAAAAGAAGAATAGAAAGAATCAATAAAAATATACAAAAACATGCGAGAGAAAGAAGGAAGAAAACAAAAGAAACATAAGGATCATATCAAAAGAATAAAAACGAAAGAAAAGGTATCGAAATACCTAAAGAAAGATAGAAAGCGAAAATGGACGCCAAAGAAAATACAAACAAAAAAATGGGAGAGATATTTTAGAAATTTGTTAGAGGGAGACAAAATCAAAAAGAATAAGAAAGGCAAAAAAAAAGAAAAAGTAGTAAGACTGGAAGAAGAGTGGGTATACGGGAAAGAAAATGTAGCAAAAAGGATGACGTAAATAGTAAATAAACTATGAAAAGCAGGAGGATTCCCGGAGAGATAAAAAGAAGGAATAATATGCCCGATACACAAAAAAAGAAACAGAAATTAAGTGAAGAATTTTAGAGGGGTGACATTATTAAACACGGCATCCAAGTTATATGCGACAGTGCTACAATGAAGATTACAGAAGAAAATAGAGTAATGAAGTTTGGTACTAGAAGGACAAGCGGGATTCAGAAAGAGAAGGAAAGTGATAAACAACATATATATATATACTGAAACACTTGGCAAATAGAAACCCAGAGAAGAAAAGGGGGAAAATGGTGATCGTAGATTTAAAAGCCGCTTTTGGCAGAATGAACAGGGAAAAACTGTGGAAATATATGAGGAAGAAACATAAATGAAAGATTAATAGAAAGAATCGAGGAAACTTATGAAGAAACAAGAAGCAGAGTAAAAGTGAATGAAGAGGAGAGCGAGAAATTTGTTACAAGAAAAGGGTTGAGACAGGGATGCCCACTGAGCCCAAGCCTGTTTGCAGTATATACGGGGGAATTTAAGGAAACAATGAGAAGACAACAGATAGGGGGGATAGTATTAATGAAAGTAAATGTGTGGTAGTTGACGTATGCGGATGACATAGTGTTGGTGGCTAAGGAGAAAAAGGAAATGAAGGAGATGATAAAAACTCTAGAAAAATACATGAAATAAAAAATTGAAGTAAATACGTAGAAAACAGTTTAATGGTATTTAGAAAAGGAGGAAGAAAAAGAAAAAAAACGAGTGGAAGTAGAAGGAGGAGGAAGTAAAGGAAATCACATACCTGGTTTACACGATGAAGGCATAAGGAGGGAGAACTTATAAAGGAAGAAGTGAAGAAAAGAACAAAAGATAATAGGACAAGTGTGGGTGTGGGGGAGGTAGTTTGGGGTGGAAACTTATGAAAGGTAAGTGATATTATCAAAATTTATGAAAGTTAAGAAATAATATTAAAATTTATGAAAGTTAAGTGATAATATTGTAAACGGAGCAAAAGATAACAAGTTACCTAAGCGCATATCACATGGGACATCTTTTTATATATAAAATAATTAATTGGTTACGTTAAACATTATAAAAATCGACGATCACAATGTTGAAGACAGAATTCGAAGGTATTAATAGGAGGTAACCATACCAGTTACGGGCGTTGTATATGTAGTTGCTGGGCTTCCAGGATTGGTTTCGCGTTGTCGTTGAAGTATGATTTGTAAACAAACCGTTTCTATTTTGACAACGTTTTGGCAAAATCTCACTTGCTATCTTTAGTTCTTCCTCATTTGAGTTGCAGCTTGACTGGGTGTCAGACGTAGATTGGTTTTAGTTTCGTTCGTTAGTTATTTATATCTGCTTTTTGTAATACGCTCTGGTGCGCATGACTGATTATCAGTACGGTTTGCTGCTACCGGTGAAAGTAATGTTGTCGTTTTTCTATTTTTAGTATTCTGCTTTGGTAAATCTACGTCTTTAATTATTTAGTAATGTTGTAGGTCTTCTTGTTCTTGTGGAGGTGAGTGCTGGTTTTCATGCTGTTGGTAGTCTCTGTGTATTAGCTCTAGTGTTGAGACTATTTCGTAATTTCTTAATCTCAATTGCTTCCCTGATTATCCTTTTTATTTTGTGTTCAACACTTGCCACTGGCTTTTGTTTTGTCGAAGTTGATTTCATAAGAAGTTTTTCTCACATGCTTTGCCAATGATGATGTTGATTCTTGTTTTATTACGGCGTTGCGGTGTTCTTTGTGTGTTATATTAACCCTTTTGTTGGTTTGCCTTACGTAGCAGCCATCACAATCTTCGCAGGGAATTTTGTAGACCCCCAGTGATTTCAAATCTATCTTGGTTTTTGGATTCGAAAGAATTTGATTTATCTTCTTTACGGTGTTGAAACTGGTCTGAATGTTGTGTTTCCTTAAAAAATTGCTGATCTTATCTGTGGTATGGTTATGTATGGAAGAAAAGTTGTGGCACCCGGTTTGTTTTCGTCTTCTTCTGTATCTTTGTCTCGAGGTGATTTTAACGCTTTTCTGATGTGGTTTTTAGAAAATCCATTTTGTTGTAATTGTATTTTCTGCATTTCTAGTTGTTTGAGTTCTTTGCCAGCAAGACGTTATGAGCTTGTTATGAGAGTTTTTACTACTGACTGCAGTTGCGATGGATGGTGATGAGACATGGCGTTTAAGTGAGATTTCTGTTGGTCTTCTTTACCAGTATATCAAGAAATGGTAGTTGATTGTTTGTTTCTGTTTCAATTGTGAACTTGATTTTGTTGCGCATTCTGTTAAGGTATTCTAGGAATTTGTCTCGTTCATTTGTTCCGTGTATACAGATAATAAAAGTGTTATTCACGTATCGTAGCCACAGTTTTGGTCTAAGTATGGCTGTTTCAATAGGTCGAGATTTTAAGTCTGCTATGAAAAAATTTGATACTACCGGTGACAGTGGTGAGCCCATTAGTGCTCCTACTATTTGTCTATACGTTTATGCATTTTGATAAGACCCTACAACTTAGGAGGTATACTCGTAAGTGATATGTTTTTTTGTAATTAACAAAGTCAATGTGTCCATTATCATATCATTGTTTGTTAACTTTGTTATAACGATTTGGCGGGAAGGACTTTGCCGTGTGTTTCTTATGGAAACTTTCATTTGTTAAATTTAATATTACCAGTTATTTATTATAGTTCCTAAAGAAATTATGTAATAAAATGATTGGTTTTTGATTGTAGTTTTAAAAAAAAATACATTTAAACATAGGATTTAGTGTATTTAATTTTTTAAACACGTTAAATTTTTACTTGTGAGTACATGTATAATAAAACTAGCGCATGCGTAAAACAGATATTTTTTTCTTTGTTTTTTAAATAGGTCTATTAAAATATTTTTATAGTTTCAGTAAATTTTTTAGTAGATGTCGCTAGTGTCATAAATTCATTTTGTGGTGCATGTTTTTCTGCATTACTGTTCACAAAGTTGGTAATGACATTCACAATTTTCCCTCTTAATTTTTACTTTTCCACTTTACGATGACATGTGAGTATGTCTTCAGTGTCTTTAATTAAATGGTTACTTGTTATTAAAAATACATATGAACTTAGGAGACCACGCAACACATTGAGGTACTTTATTAGACAATTGTACATTAGTTAAACTAAAAATACAACTCTGTTTAGTAACATTAAAATTTCAATTTTGTTGTTTGTATAGATTCTAAAATTTATTTTTTTAGTTTTGTTTTATTATTTAAGGATATATACGGATATATACTTATGTTTCTTATTTATTATTTCAGACAGTATCTGTAAATCTTCTTGGCGGAGTACACTGTATAAGTATTCCTATAGATTATTATTAGCTTTTTAGATTATGTATCTGCTAATACCACTGAACTATAATAAATTAAAAGTTAAAATTAAATAAATTAAAGTTATTAAAAAGTCTATCTAATTTTTTACTAAATGGGGTGAGATTAGCAAGTAATAAGTATGTGCTTTTAAAAAACTGTTCAATATATGCAAGAATAACAAAAATTGACATACACTTTTTAAAACACACTTTTCGATTAACTATTTTGGCTAATTTTTTGTATGACTTTTCTAACTTAACGATCGATTTATACGTGTCTTGATTATAGTTGTTTGTACAATGTCATTATTGGAAGAAACGTAATTTCATGGTAAAGTTTTTTAACTTCTCAATAATAAATGTAACTTTTTTATTCAAGTAGGAACATAAAAACTACTCAATTTTTCTTTCTGACGATGTTTCGTGCACTAAATGTGAACTTCTTCAGACTACTGCAATTTATTATATTAAGTACTCAAGAACTAATAAAACAATTAACCACATTGTATCAAATTACAAATGTAAAACCACACTTAACGTAGAACTTACATAGAAAATTTGAGCAAATCCTCCGAGGATTCACCGACATGAGCAACAACCTAAGAGTAATAAACACAAACATAAAAAATATGAAAATACTTACACCCAATGAATTAAAATAAATGAATAAAATAAATAAGTAACAACTACAATTAACATTTAGACAAACACTATGATATGTATAATTAAACATTTATGTCAAGGTAACTTGTTATCAAAATAAAAAATTACCGCAAAACAGCACCTACATTAGGTAAATTACCTAATTTTAAAAATTAAATTACTATAAATAGTACTTAAACTATTAGTATCACTATTAAAATTGATATTGCTTTTGTACACGTTGATAAATGTCATTTCAGAAACTAATCTTTTCTTGTAATTACTCGGAGTTATTTTTCGTTTTAAATTGATTTTGATTACAGACTACCTTGACATAAATGTTTGATTATACATATAATAGTGTTTGTCTACATTGTTAGTCATTTATAATTATTGATTGATTTTAATTCATAGACTATTAAGTATTTTCATATTGTTTATGTTTATTACTCTAAGGTCGGTGCATATTCGGAGTTATGTGTTGTTTTACATCTGTAATTTAAATTTAAAAAAATTTTACATGCAAAAATTGTTAAAATTAATTTTGCACAAATTGCACGTTTTGGTAAAGAATAAATAAATAAATAAATAAATAAAGAATACATTGGTTTAAAAATAGCTAACACTAATGTAAGAATACTTCGGAACACGTTGTAGATTAATGGACAAAAAGCATAATAACGTATAATAAGCTTCAACTAATACAGAATAAGAACAATATTTACAAACATTAATAAAAAAATACCGAAACTTAACGTAACATTAAAAAATAAATTTTGCATAATCGAATGCATCCATAAAAAACTTTTAATTGGCGTAGTTAATTAAAATAAAAATGTCAATTTTGCATAGTCAATTATTAAAATATATTTTAAGAGTTTGACAAGTTTTGATCTAATAAATATTAAAGGTCATTTTCACAAACAATTTATAATTTAACACTTAAGTTAACACAAACAGACAAAAAACCGCTTGTTCTGATATGTTGTGTTGTCTAGTTGTTTAATTACCTCTTCAAGGATAGAAAATTTTTCATTTTTACTTTTGTCTGTTTTATAATTTATATAATATTTAATAATTATATTTATAAATAATTTTTTTCTAAAAATTTCGTAAAATGTTTATAACATCAAAACATGTCAAATTCTTAAAATAAATCTTAATAATTTGCTAATTGACAAAGTTGATACTTGATTCAAATAATACTGTGACTCTAGATACAGCTACTAATTACATATTTTACTTAATTAATTCAACAGCTCTTATAACGGATTATGGAAAGCAATATTATATCATTTTTGAGAAACATCTAATTAAAACAGTAGCTTAATATTATTCACATGTAAGAAACTATGAAGTTGTTAGTTAAATTAATATTATTGTAATATATGTATAAACATTATTTAAAGATTATAGTTGTATCTGCAAAAAAACGTGTAAATGACAATTTTAAAAACAGTTTAAATGTAATACGTACATTTAATTCGTGTGACTACTTCAAACCTAAACAAATATGGTTTTTGCTGACACCAAATTCACTTTAACGACCAAACGGTAAAAGAATTGTCAATAATCTACGTTACAGTAAATAACTGACAACAGAAATATTGCTTGTTTAAACATTAACAAGCAATTTGGAAATGGCAATTTATTATTTGTATTTATTTTTACAGTTAACTGCTTTTTCATTAATTTTATAGTAAACATAAAAATTTGCATTGCAACATTTTTTAATAACTAAATAGTTTGTCTTTAATAAACGTAAAGTATATTTAATAAAAACGTCAAGTTTAAATTAAAATGTATATTGCCAACAATTTTACTCAATTTATTTTCTAAATCTCGTATAAACCACGCACAGAAAGAGAAAGCGAATAAAGATTGATAAAGTCATAAAGCTGTGGAAAAGCTACATTAAAATCGACAAATCCATTTTTATACTGTAATAAACTTATTTTTAAATTTGTATTAAAATAGAAATAATAAAACTTTATTAAATAAGTTTGGTTACAAAATTTAAGTTTAAAATTAAGAGTTATTTGTTTAATTAAAAAAATATTTTTAATTTAATAGTTATTACAAAACAATAATCTAGAGTTCTTTTAACGATTAAAACAAGAAATGATATCTTATTATACATTTTATAATTAAACCATAATATTGCAGAATAATTTAAAATAAGATTGTAACTAGTAAAAAAACAATTTATTGTCAGCTGTCAATACGATTCAGCGTCGGCGCTAAAGAGGAGCCTGGATAAGCACATTGTCCATCTTGTTTACCACCTGCGTACACTTAAGTTGAAAAAAACTATTTTTGAAAAAAATTAAATTTATTAAAAAAATTAAATAACTTATTTATTCTCAATAAAAAAGTTTTTTTTTTGCAAATGAATGTAACCACTTCAAAAACTATGTACACAGTATACAGTTCAACTAAAGAATTGGCAATTCAGACTAGGCAATACGCTAACTGGCGGCGACGATTTGAACTATCGTTGCATTGATGTTTTATTTTGAATTTCTGATGTATTGTTAAGTATATTTCGGAAAAAAATGCAGATAATTAACAATTACGTAACTGACAAACTTGTTGAAGGACATGCAGTCCTGGTAGTGAAATTATAACTTGGAAAATCTGTTAGAAAAAAATATGAAACTTTGTTTGCAACATTTTTAAATGTAACATTATTTTTATCAAACAAGTATATATTTAGTTGTTATTATAATTTTGCATTAGCGCCAATAATAAAAGTACATACGTTCAGACAAACTGCCCGGCAGTTAAAAAAATAAGGGTTAAGACACTACATTTGCCTTTCGTACAATATCTTACAATTAGAGCTACAACTGATATAGCAAGCAAAACACTCCAAAGTAAACGTGCTGACCATCACTTTATTACAAAAGAAATTTAAATAAAGCCGATGCCTGGTGAAGTTTGCAATGAGAAAACAATTTACCTACATGCAAAGTGAAATTGATGTTTCTTAGTGACTAATTGTACTATTAAGGGCCTAATCTAACTATGCTGGCTGTAAATTGAGTTGTAACTAATTATCGTATTGTTTTATAGTAAAAAACTAAAACTCAAAAGTATTAAACTACAATAAAACAACTAGTAAATGCAATTTCTAACCTGTATACAAACTAGTAGAATGATAAATAATATTAGTAAATCTTATGTAATGCTGAAATAACTTATCAAATTATAAAAAAAAAATTATAAAGTACGTAAATTCAGCTTTGGTTTTCAGAAAAAGCTTGTAACAACACAAAAAGGAGTAGTATAAATAGTATGCCAGTACAATGGCATCTGTCCAAGCATCTGTCTATGTTATCTGAGTTTAGGTTAAGTTTCTTTAACTGACAAATATTAATAAACATTTTTTTAACATCTTCTTTGTTTGATTTATTGATACTAAATATACGTACATTATTACGCATATAACACATTTCCAATTCGTCCTTAGTAGTCAATACCTTAACAGATCCATATCTTGTAGTTTATCGCAAAAATCACGTTCTATTTTTATATACCTGTTTTGTAAGATTCAAAATAAGATTGGAATTAAAAAAAAAACATTTAAGCTGGTTTCTTCTTTAGTGAGTATCATGTATTAGTTAAAAAAGTTTTCCTCTTTTATTCCATCAGTTCTTTAATCTTCGTAAACATGATTTTAGTGTGTTTTGCGTTTCTTTGATATTATTTATTATTATGATACTTTTGTGATTGACTTTTAATTGCCTTGAATATAAATTGGCTCAAAGAAATTACCGCAAATGCTGACGAAACACAGACAGAAATAATTGACTAGTTTTATTTTTGGCTGGTGCCTACCTTCCACTTGATAATGAAACTATTTCTATTTAACATTGAGATGTATCTACTTGACAGTATTAAATATGTAGTTATTAATACAATTATGATCACATTTGTATTTTTTGTTAAATCTTGCAACAGTTCAAAAAATTAGAATTACAGAAATCGTAAACATTAAACATGCGTTTAATGACATTTGAAATTGTTTTTTTAGAGTTTTAGTGGCATTTATCACAGTTAACACAAGGTTTTGTATTTTTATGATAATATTTACATATAATAAACAATACATCAAGTTTTTTAAATTCAAACATTTTTGAGTTTACAAGCGAAATCACATTTACCTAACTTTATTATTAACTAACAATAATTTTATTAAATCTAACATAATTGAACGTTTATATTTCTATTACTTTTAATTGCTTACACAGTTTTTATAGTTTCTCATTTTGATAACTTTTGTGCGTTGAGTAAGATGAATAAAATATGAATAAATTTGTTATTAACAAAAATTTAATTAAAAACTAAAGAATGATTTTATACAAAATTCTCTGACGCTCTGTTTTTTGTACTTATTTTTTGTTACTATACTCTATTGTAAAATCAACTAAATTTTATCAACTTAATAGTGATTGAAATAAAACAAACTATTTTAAATTTTTTTATCTAATTAACAGTTTAAAGTTTAAGTTTATTTACAATAAATTTTAAATCAAATTTTTATAAAGCACATAAAAGCATTTCATTCTATTAATATTGATTAAACAATATCACAATTGACGTCTTTAGAAAATAAATGTTAACATAATAACCAATAGAATTTCAATCGATTTACTATTACTACGTTTTTTTCTTGTAACAACGTCGTTACACTATGAAAACAAGCATTTTCTCTATTTATTGCCAGAAACTACACGGTTAAAATAAAGTAAACCTATAAAAAACTGAAACGGTTTTTTGTTATTAATAGACTGCAAAAGTAACTACTTATTTTAAATTAACGCGATTTTGTCTACTATTAGTTAAATAATATTACTGTAGTTTTAATACAACATTAAATACATTATTTATTCTGTTTAAAAATGGCTTTTTCCACATCTGGCGTATTGTAAATAGTCTAAAACTAAAAATAAAAAAAGCAAAATGCGATAAAATCGATAATAAACGAGGTTTTATACTCGTTTTTTATATTTTGCGCCTTTAATTCAATTCTTTAATGATTTCTAATTGTAATGTATTCTAAATTTTCAATTGGTTACACTAAAATTCAAAACTAAAAATTTGAGTTTGTTTATTAGTAGTTATGCATTTGTTTTAAATTAATTAAAAATGGTGGACGAAGAATTATCTTGTACTCCACCCGAAATATGAAAAATTGCGTTAAACACTATAAATAATTTAATTCCTAATAAATCAAAACATGTATATGATAAACAGTACACCAAGTATGAAAAATGGTGCCGTGAAAAAAAGTAACTAAAATAACAGAAAATGCATTATTAGCTTACTTTGAATTAGAACGACATAATTACAAATCATCAACTTTGTGGTCAATGTATTTCAATGTTACGGTAGAGTTTGAATTTACATCAAAATGTAGATATATCGAAGTTTCATAAATTACACGCTTTACTGAAACAGACATCGGTTGGTTATGTGCCTAAAAAATCAACAATTTTAGAAGATGACAATATTAATAAATTTATAAATGAAGCTGATAATGAATTATATTTAACTATGAAAGTAAGTAGTTTTATAATTAATACAACAATAAGTATACTGCTTGTGTTACGATATTAACTTTAAGTCATCCTGATTATTGGTTTTAATGTTGCCTGTAAGATATATGAATTAATAAAAATGTCTACAGATGACATTGATTCAAACCAGATTCAGTTATTATATCACTTCCTAAAACAAAAAACAATATTTTAAGAACGTTTGCAATCACATAGAAATTGAATCGAATTGATTAAGCAATATGCCAAACTTAGACATACCAAAACTAATCACAATAGATTTTTTCTAACGTACAGAAGTGATTGCTGTATTAACAGTCTTATTGGTATTAACACAATAAGAAAAGTATCAAAAAACTTTGCAGTTTTTTTAAAATTGCCTAACCCGGAACTTTTTACAAGTCATTTGGCAAGTCTTGGCGGAGATTTGTTAACGTTAGAAAGGCATGGTAAGTAGAAGTCTTCAACTGTTGCAGAGAGCTAGGTAGATGCTTCACTGTAAAATAAAATTGATGTTGCAAGAATGTTTGTTCCTCAAGGAAATACCGACTTACCTGGATGTTAAAAAAACTAACATTAACAATATAAATTTACCAGGATGTTCAAAAGATTACAATATGATTAATTTTACTGAAAGTAATATTAACGAACATAACAAATGGTAATAATGTTTGGTTTAACAATCAATTTAAGAGACTCTTAAAATGTGTTTATTAATTACAATGTAAATAACAATTGTACCATAAATATGAAATCAACAACACCAATATAATAATAAATTGTACATGACGCACATAAAAAGGGTAACATAAACGTACATAAAGCGTTATAATCAGAGGTCATAATACGCATAATACAATATAATAAATAAAAATATGTACAGAATTTACTAATCTTATTAATTTAATAAAAATAAACTATGCAAATTGCAATGAAAAAATTAAAATAAATAACGATGTTACCAACCTTGAGTAATTAAAATTTGGGTGTTGTTTGTAGTCTTTTCCAACGCAAACTTAACACTGGTTGGTCAGAAGGAAGTCCTTAGTATACTCTATTAACTGCGATTAATTAAAGACCAAAGATTTGTACACAAAATACACATATATACAACTATACACTGATTACATAAGACCTTATTTGGCCGCTTTCTTAACATCACTGCTTATTTTGTCTTACTTACTTGCATTTTTACAAACCTTTATGGTGGGGGGCGTAAGCACTAACTTAAAGGTAAAACAACATAAAATGACGTACCAGGTGTTAATAATAATAATAAAAAAATAAAAGTTTCATTATAGCACCCAAATGGATGCTGTAATAACTTTGATTATAGATGCGAAGTATAAAAAATACATTAGTAAATTAAAACCAACGTATGCGTTATTTAAAATTATTATAAAAATATACGTGATAGGTATATCTTCGCCAGTTTTACAGGTAACTTTTTAAAAACTCAGTAACTGTACAAGTAAATTTACAAATTCGTTTAGCAAGGTGACAAGTACTATATAAAAATTAAAGACTATACTTTGTATCCTCTATAATCCAGACTCACTTAAATCTGGGCATTTAGTAATACAAACACTTATATTTATAATCTAGACGCATATCTTTAATTTTAATGATTTACCACTTGCCATTGATATTTTACTTCTTTGAGACTGTCAAAACGTTTTTAGCAGTCAAACCTATAGTTGTGTTTGCATTTTTTTTTATGAGAAAATGTACAGTATTAAGTTGCATTTATGCAATGCAGGTTACCGCTTGTTTCAACTAGTTTTGCAGCTTCTCCCCAATTTTTTATCTCTTTTTTTTAGTTTTTTTTCAAATGTGCGTATTTCTTATACGTCGGACCTCCATTCAATGAACTCCTATTTAATGATTTTTTCTATTTAGTGATGTTTTCTTTAGGATATTGACCTTCGGGTTAAAATGCGTGTAAAAACACTTCTAAAATATGATGTTCAAATTCTATATTATGATCTTTTTCAAAGAAAATGTTACCCAACTACTTAAAGTTTTCTTGGAATCACGTACAATTTACTTTACCTTTACAATACCGCATTGTTAAACGGATAAGCGGATTATAAGACTTCTTAATTTACAATACAGAAAGGCTATTACTAATAGTAGCAAAAATTCTGTACATTTGTAAATGACATAAATGCATAAATTGTTTAGAGGATTATAGGATTTCCTTCGAATTTTGAAGTGCATTGTCATGTTATTGAACACGTTTTATTTGCAATTTTTTCGTTTCAAGTTGTTTAAGTGTAATGTTGGTTAAAAATGACAAAACGAAAGTGTTTATAATTAATATGTATTTCTTATGTACGTTTGAATTTGTGTTTTATTTTTAAGTATAAATTCTATATAATGAAGTTTCTATATAATGATGTTTTTGAAGGGAATTTTGAACATCACTATATAGGAGTTCGACGTATTTCTATTCTACTTGACAACATTTTTATACAAAAAACGTTTAATATTGTTAGCCTATCTTCCAGAAAAAAAAATTAAGGCAGTGGATAGACTAAACAAAATAAAGAAAATCGACTTCAGTAATCACATAATTTCCATCTTGTCATTGGAATTTTAGTGAATAGCCTACTCTTATAATACACAATAATATGTCAAACAAAATTAATTATTTATTTGGAAACCTAAAATCTAATCAGATCAATAAAGTCTTAAAATCCACGTAGATTTAAATATTATTTGTTAGTAGCTAATATAAAATATATTTTCACGAGCACAAAGAATGTTAACTTATTTTGCATTTGCACTTATAATGAAAAAGGACACAACCTATCTTACTGACGTGATGTACGTCTTGCGCCGATGTTGATAATTTGTAATCTTCTCATTACGGCAATTACTCAGATGCAGGTGCTCGAAACAGTAGTACATTTTACATTAGTTTACATTTATTCTTAGTACAGCGATCATTAACATTTGTATCTAGTCTATCATTCATTACTTTAGGAATTAGCAAGTAAATTAATTTAAGTAAGTACGATTTTCTGTGTTGCACCGATGTATAAACGTACAAAGTTGAAAATGATTATTGATAAGAAGAACTACTTCAACGGCGCAAAGTAAAAATTATCAAATTTAAAAGTACAAGCGTTGCCACGTAACAACATATTGTGGAAAACTAACCAATCTTAGTTTAAGCATAATCTCGCATTGTTTTAGAAACGATTTGCTAGTGATCGTAATTGAAGGGTCCAATGCAATAACCGGCCAAGTCCACTTTGATCAATGTTCAGGAGATCAAAAAAACGTTCTATAAGCAAAATAGAGATTGAAAAATTTTTCAACAATTTCATTGTATCTAGATAGTACCAAACATCTTGTAAAAAAAATTTGAGGCACGTACGTCTAAAACTACCTAAAATACAAACAAACATTAGATGGACTTGGCCTGTTATTGCATAGTTTCTGCAAAATTTTATCAATAAACAGTAAAAAAAGTAATGTAAATGTGAATATTTATTAATTTCCATAATACATTATAAAAACAACAGAAAACTTTAAACTATACACAAAATAAGAAATATTTTCACTTATTCGTCGCTGCAAAATTCTGACACTGAAGTTTCATGGTCCTGTAGCTGATAGGATTTATGGTATTCTTCTATCTCATTGTAATACCACAAGTCACATTTAGGAACATAATTTTTTGCCAATATCATGACATGATCATATTTAGTTTTTTTAAGCAATCTTCGTGCCTCATACAGTTTTTGGTCATTATTTGGAAACGTGATGGTCTCTAAAATTTTCTTGTTTTTTATACCAAATGTGTAAAAAACTGGGAAAGCTACTGACTCACTACATTTTACCAATGTTTCTGCATCACTTTTTCATAAATTATAAGCCGATATTTAGACAGTGTGAATTTGGAATTTTTGTTTGACGGATTTTTCAAAAATCTTTGGAAATGATCTCTGAAGTTGAAAAGAAAATCTTGTGTTACCTGTATAACTTCAAAATGTTTATTTGCGCTTTTAATAATATTAATGTAATCCCGTGGTAAATATATTTTTGTCGTGTTTACGTTTCATCTGTTCTATTGCCCCAAAACTGCGATCGCAGGGCAAAAAACTGTGCCCCTGGTTCTGGATATCTGTGGCATATAAATCTATATCTATTAGTTTCTACTAAGCTGTGTAAAAATTGTACCAACATGTAGTTTTTGTTTTGAGATGCACAGTTATCGGAGAAAATATAGATAGCTGTTACTTCAGGTCGTATGAAGTTATTAAAAAAGTGTAAAAGAAGACTGGCTACTTCATTTTGTCCTTTACCAGCCAAGGTTTCATCATAAATGTAGAAGTAGCTTTTTTCATTACTGCCAAGATGTACGCAAAAATTAAACACCCAAAGTTGAATTTTATAAAAGACTTCACCACTCGATGAAACGGGTAGGGGTAAATTTTGCTGGAAATCAAAAGTGATCACTTCAAATTTTGGATCATTTTTGATAACTGTGTTTTATCTTTCAAGTCGGTATAAAAGTGGTCTGCCTTAACAATATGAATAGACTTTTCGCGCTCCAAAACTTTTTTTCAGCATCAGAGTTGGCTCCATTAATTTTATTTGTTAATTTGTCGCACTTTGGCAAGTGTCCGACTTTGGTTTGCCAAAAGTTATGTTATAGTTTTTCACAAAGAATTTTCTGAAATATTCATATTTAACAACAGGCTTAATCGGTTTGTTTTGTAATTTTAACGCATACTGGTCCGGCCTATTTTTTCCAAATATAGCTCATGCAGTTTAGATATATTTAAGAGAGGCGAAAGATACCACTGATGTATATTATCTTTTTCTACTATAATGCGACTTGTATCTTGGAAAACTTAGAATGTGTTCGCGTATTTTAGTATTAATATCTTCATGCAATTTGTTTTGGCCGCTTCTCATGTCTTCCTCTTCTGTCTGTAGGAGGTGTACTATTTCCATGGGACAGGTGCTTCTGTAATCGCTCAAGTCTGCTCTTACTTAGTCCATGTACACTTAAGAAAGCCTTCTTACAAATCCGTATCTCCTGATTAGCGTGCCGAATCTGCACACATAATTTTAATGATTAATATTGTCGTTAATTATTAAGTATGGCATAAAAGAAAGAACTTACTCTATACAAATAGGTGGAGCTTTAGCTTGTCCCTCTCCTGAGCGCGGTCTTTGACGGTTTACTGAATCTCTTTAATCAATCCATATAAATACGCATCTTGCAAATCTTTTGAAGAGATTCCATAAAAGTTAGTGTAAATAGCTTTGCATCCCTCGGGCCCAATATTTACGAAACACTTAAGTTTGCAGTTACAGTTCTCACCCATTGTTTTTTCTTTAACTGACGTGCCAGCGATGTTAATATATTTTTCGCCGTGGGTCTTTTTCAATTTTCGCAAGCTTCTTTTCCATAAAGATTTGCGCAATAGTCGTTTTTTTCCGCATTGTGGTGTAGCGGTATTCGTTACAGGCTGTTGCGCATTAGATTCTTCCTCAGCGGAAAAATCAGAACTGGAAGAATTTATTGCCGCCAAATTTTTGAGGTTATATCGACCTTCCGTTCTGTTTTCGGGCTCATAATCTTCATCACTATCAGTGTGGGTACCTTCAAAGGGATCACCAACTGATAATTCACTGTCTGACATAGTTTTTCACTTTTTTACACCTCAGAAACACGCACAAAGTACAACAGTCAGGCTACACCAATACATAAACACGTATAACTTTTTATTTGTCAATACTGTGCAATAATAGGCCAAGTCCAGGACTTGACCGGTTATTGCACAGTATTTGATTGCAGGCAACCACCAAAACACCTATATGTGGCGTATTTTCTAAGTTTTAGGTCCGGTTATTGCACAGGAAGAAAGAGAATTTTATACTGCACAAAACCGCGTTCCTAACTCATTTTGCCCAAAAAGTGGACTTGGCCGGTTATTGCATTGGACCCTTCAATTGTTTTTAAACTTTTTCAAAGTTTTATATACCAATATTTATATTTTATTCTCTTCAAAACTTATACATTTGCGGTGAAAGTATATGCTTAGATAAGTTGTAGAAGATTTGTTCAAAACATCTTTTTACTTAAATCGCTACCGTATGTTTTTAAAACGTATTGCATAATTAGTAGATAAGATAAGCACGTGCATCATATATGTCCCGACAAACAACATGATCATATTACAAAAAATCATAATAACCGAATTATCTGTATGTATTTAGTTTTTAAATGGCATTATGATACATGTCGCATGATTTTAGGTTGCAATCTATGCATAAGTAATCAATCTCCTTTAGAAATAAAAATTAACTAATGCAGCTTTAGTTTTATATCATTTAACACTCTCTTTACAATGCGGCTCACTATGATATTATCAAAAGTGTGACTTTTATACATGTTATTTCAATAAAGTATGCTACAACGCAAACAAAAATGTTGGTACTGTATTAGTTGCGCGAGAAATGATTAACGTTCCCAATTTTACTTGATACGAGTTCTAGTTTAAACTCAATAGTCATGGCTCGTTATTATTTTTTTTTAATAGGCATTCGTGTAACCGTTATTGCTAATTGTGCCATTGTATGATGTACTAGATCTTAATTTTTACAATTATTTTAGAATAAAATACCGACAAGCATAATAGCTTGCAAATTCTTTGTACGTTTGTTGTATTGAGTTCATCTACTAGGTGTGAAAAGTTACTTGTTCGTTGCTCGTAATTATGCCTAGAATAAATTATCTTACTTGATTTTTTGTATTAGTAAATCAACTTTAGTTTTAATTTTCATACAAGTTTTCGTTACATGTAATACAATAATTTAAACGTTACAACATACTTTTTAATGTTCCCGAGTTTTTAATGTGAATTTTGAACAATGTATTAGGTGCCAAATTAGATAACCTTAAAAACATACATACTTTTAAAACATAATTGAATTAATTGTTGTAAATAAATAAATAAAGAAATAGATATAATGTTAAATATTGTGTTTATTATTTTTTTAAATATAATAAGTAACAAGTACAACAATTAACGAAAACCTTACTGATAAGCATAATTGAACATCTTAAATATTGAGTCAATTTAAAAAAACTTACTAGAAATAATATAAACATTGACATTTAAATTTGTAAATTCAAAGAACGTTGGCGTTTTTACAGCACAAAAGATGTTTGTAAAGTATGTTTAAATGTTTTAAATTTATTTAATTATTGTTCGAAAGAAAGTAAAGTTATATATACTTTTTGACTCTGCACATAAAATGTAATAATTAAAATTGTTTGTTTTAGAATTTCAAAGGATCTTAATATTATAGTTTGATAATGAAAATTCCTTTAAATTTTCTTGTTGATTTAATTCGATAGACTTATAACCCGAGGCAAGTGGCGCGCTGTTTACAAAGGAAAACAAAAGAGAAAATGATCTTTACGTTAACGAACAAAAGAGTATTGTCAAGAACGCCGATTAAACCAACTTGAAGCTTCGTTAATTTTAGCGTTTCTCAGCTACCTACAAAAAGATTCAAGCTGATAGTATTTTACGATAACTTTTTACATTTATTGTTAAATCTTATTACTATCTTTTTGTATAAAAAAAAATGAAAAAGAAAATGATATGATTTCACAAACTATAAACCTTATTACAATTTCAACAATAGTCTCAATACATGGGCTGATACAGATCCACATATACCGTAAATAGATAACAAACAGTATAGAACAAATAACACCGTTGATATAAAAACCTAACTTTAACACACATTTTTTAATTAAACTAATGCGTTCGAATTGCATTTAAAATCAAAAATTGCACAAAGTAGTATCTATTTATGTATATTGTCAAAACAGTTTTTAATCTGTGCGATCTCTCAATTAAAATTATTGTTTTCTTTAACTACTAAAATATATCAGTATAATTTCGAACTATTTTGTACAAAAACAATGCAATTTCAGGATATTGCGAATTTTTACATCTCTAGGAAATAGTATACGGTATTACTAATGTTTGATTGCTCTACATTTTTTAAGCTTTATTTAGTGCTGAGTAAAACTTAATTACCGTAGAAACTATTAGAACAAACAGTTGTTATAGCAAATGTTTCTGTAGTAATTGGATGTTACTTAACACAAAGTATAACGCAATGTAGACGACACGCAAAACGGCATTCTGGTTGTGAGTGAAGCGAAATATTCTTTTTCTTTTAAACCTATCAAAATAAAAACAATTAAACGTATTTTTTAGGTTGGTACTGCGAGCGGAAGAAATATGTAGTATGAATGTATATATGTTGTATTCGATCAATCAATCAATATTTGCGTTATTATAAAGTTAGTTACTTATACAAACAGTAATCCTTTTTGAATAAATGTAAAATTGTGTTTATATAATTGAATTTAGATTATAAGTTATAATGAATAATGTTTAAAATTTCGAATCTTAAATTTATTCTTGAACATCAATATTGTATTGTTTAAAGCTGGAAATGCTAGCAAAAATAATTTCAAGTAAATTGCTTTAATTAAATTCTCTGAAAAGTTTTTTTAACTGTAAGATTTTTTATGATATAAAAAACTACATTTTATTTTTTATTTTGGAGTAAAGGAGTTTTTTTATAATAATAACGAAGTTAAACTAGTTGTAAAATTGCAAATAAAGTACGGTTACTAGCACATATTCTGTTTACGAGATTATGATAAAAATGTTAAAATAAGCATATATAAATAGTATATAAAAAATTAAATATATAACCATAGCTTTAATCGCAGGTTTTTTGTCAATTACAGTGTAACAGTAATAATGACGGTAATACAAAAGAATTAAAACTAGCAGAAAAAAATTCTACAATAATATAAAGTAATAAAAATTCAACAGAAATCATAAAAAACAATTGTAATTGACTGCGTTTTGTCTTGGTTTATCTTATTTTAACTTAACAATGTTTTTTGTTACTTTTTTAGGTTTTTCTTTCAGGAGAGGTAATAAAACCACTTCTTATAGTAAACTATGCTCACGTTTTTGCTTCGTGGTCATGATTTATATTAAATTAAATATTCATTGTCATATTCTTGTTTATGATTTGTTTAACAAATATTTTTTTCACATTTAATAC
This sequence comes from Aquatica leii, assembly GCA_035610365.1. Classification (NCBI taxonomy): domain Eukaryota; kingdom Metazoa; phylum Arthropoda; class Insecta; order Coleoptera; family Lampyridae; genus Aquatica; species Aquatica leii. The sequence continues at coordinate 111,350,858 of CM069432.1, forward strand.
AGTTTAAATTTATTTTTAGAGTTATTGGCGGGATATCTTACATAAGTTAAGCATACAATTTTATTTGCCAAAAATTATTTATAAATAACAAAAGAGATCGGATACACATTTTAAGCAGCATTTTTGAACAATAATACTTTAATAATAAGTTTAAAAAACATTTTAAAAATAGCAAAATTATATATTTTTAGTGTAATTTGTTTTGCTGTGTACTACTAAACATACGCAGAAACTATAAGAAAACACTTTTTAAATAACTTTGTATATTATTTACTTAGTAAGTATTAAAGTTGTAAAAATAATTTTAAAAACGCAAACATCTGCTGTCACATTGAGTTTCTATCTGATGTGATAAAAACTAAAAAAGTTAACTACTAACTTTCTTTTCTTTCTACTAGTGTTCTGTATTAATTGCTTAAGTCGCTTCTTTGTTATGATTTGTTTCGGTTTTTGTACTGTTTTCAGAACGGTTTCATACAAGTTAATGTCTCGTAATCTATTTGCTAAGTGCGGAAATAGTTTTAAATTAGACTCCAGGTTATCCAACCAATGTTTATCTAAAAAAACTGCAGTCTTCAGTTCTTCTAATGTTGTTTGTTGCAATTTAAAAAATCCACCGATTCTTTGTCAGCACATTTATTTTTATTACATAATTGTATGTTGAGGACTACTGTTAATAATTTATAGACCATTTTACTAAAAATTAATTGATTATTGGGCAATTGCTTTTATTAATGCATACCTCATATATCTCCTATCATTTAAATAATCTGAAACCTTTAGAAGTACTGTTTTTGCTATTAGAAATAATTAGAACAATTAGGCATTTTGTTTAATGTTCACTGTTAAATGACAAAAACAATTGTCAAAATGACAACAATGGTCCTCCATTGTGAGGTTCAAATTAGGCCTTTTTTTCTAACACATTAAAACAACCTTGCGTAAAATATTTTTTAGTGCAAGAATACATTAAAAACATTTCTAATGCTCTAATCAAACTTAGGTACAACCATTGAATAATAATTTAAGAAGAGGCGCAAATAGTGTGTTAAAAATCGTACTGTAGTTTTATCTCTCTTGTTTCTCTTTCTTTACCCGTCTGTACCCCCTCTTTTCATAAACTAATAGATTAAGACCTGCTGTCATCTGCAAAATCGTGGTTTTTATGTTGCGAACTTACTTATTTGTTATGAAGTACGAGTTAGAACCTTTTCTTATATTTGTGTTTACTTTACCGTTTACCTGTTCAAAACAGGTTAATATCATAAACAATAGCTTGTATTGTTACGACACAAGTCAATGTCAAATAAACTTAAACAATATCATGCTTTATATTTAAGAAAACAAAAAAATATGTATATTCAAATATTTATTTATTTTTGTAAAATATAAATCGAAAACATAGAAATAACTAAAACAATGCAAATTAAATTAAAAGAAAATTGTTATGGGGGTTTATTGTTATTATTCGTCAATTTTTAAAATTATTCAAATTACCAATCCACCAATAATAAATTCGTTAACTTTCAAAATGTATATACTATTTTACATATGCTCCGAGCTTTAAAATAATGAAGCTCACCTTCAAAAAAGTAAAAATATTATAACTTATAAAAAGTTAAGATTACAAAAAGTTTTTTAAGTTACATTTTTTCGAACAATCTCAAATCTGAAAATTTGTAACTAGATAATTAAAAAAATGTAAGTTTTACAAAATGTTAAATGTTGCAATTTAGAAACAAATCTAAACAAATTTAAGTTTAAAATCATAATTGAAATTGGTTTGCTCGTACAACAAAAAATTTGTATTTGATATTTTAATATAAATGAACTCTAGTAATTCAAAAATTTCCGAGTGAGCAAATTGCAGCTAAAACCGGCTTTTTTATAACTACTTTAGCTTTTAAAGTTACTCTTTAGAACACTTTTAAGTGGTTTGTGAAAAAACTGAAGCCTCCATGAAGCGTTTAAGTAGCTAAAAATTCCGTAATTATGTTGTTGTTAGATAGCTCCTTTAATGCATTAAAATCGGGCTTATACAGCTCTTTGTGGTACTAGCAAAGCTTTAAAGAAGCTCTAAAGGAACCGTAAACCACCTTTCAGAAACAACTATACAGCTTAAATAGTTTTATTTTTACTACCTTTAAGTAGCTTAAAAATTAAATAAATATTTCATTAGAAAAAGAAATCTTGAAATCGTTACCTTTATTTAATTTCTTAAAAAATTTGAGAAAAGTGATAAAGTAGAACCCATTGAAAGACCTAAATTTTGTTTAAAAAATTGATTATCAAATTTATCACTTATTTTTACTGAAATCTTCTTAAACAATTTAGAAAGTAAATATATTTCTGAACACCAAATTTTCTTACAAAAAATATTATTTTGGAAAAGATATGTTGATGACATTTTTTGTATTTAAAAAAGTTGTAAATATTTTTTGTAGACTTTTCTGAAGATGAGCATCATTATTTTAAAGCTTGAAACATATGTAAACAAATTTGTTATTAGTGAACTGGTAATTTAAATAATTTTAAATTGAAATTAATGTTAAATTTTTGAAAGAATAATTGACCAATTCATCCTTTAAAAGGATTTTTGACGGAGAATCCATTTGTATCACTATGTTGAGTAGTTTAGTCAAAACTTAACGGCTTGACGAATTCGAGAACACACTGTGGTCGTTCCAGTATCTTCAAAATATTATAGGACGTATCTTCAACTATAAAACATATATTAAAAAAAATACTTATTATTGCTTGTCTACTTATACCTTCGTTTAGTGAACTGGAGCTGTAGAAAGAATAAATTTATTCGTCTTTACGATCGTCATCAATAAATAACAATCGACGTTTTCTTCCATATGTTTGAGAAACTACTACATTTAAGTATCTTAGATTGATGTTCATATCAACAATTACAGCTTCTGTAAAAAAATATACTAAATAAGCCCAAAAAGTAAAAAAAAAATTAAGTTGTTAGTATATTAAAAATAAAGTTTTGAAAATGCAATTAGTATTAGTATTTTCAAAATTTTTGCGATTTTTTTTTTAAACAATTGTAAAAATATTTTATGTATTGTTGGATTTGTATTGAAGTGCTTTCAGCATGCTAAAATAAACATAAAAGAATTTTGTTTATATATTTTTTTTATTTTTAAAAAAAAAAGTATTTATTAGACAAGGTGCTAAAGAAATGCGGCCCTAACATTTACGAAAACGATATTTTTATTCGACATATGCCAACATCAACAACAAACATTTAAAACAATGGCCAGAACGATTATGCAATTACGATGAATCGATCATTATGCAATATAATGATCGCAATATCGAGCGTCTGTACAATAACGATCGCAACCATTGATCGCTTATAAAATAACAATTGCGGTTGTGGAAAAGAAATTATTACTTTTAATTATCGTATAAACAAATAAGACTAATATAACACGATTTTATCTATAATATTTACTTTAATAAATGTATAATAAACTTTAAGTATGCAGGTAGTTCACGGAAAATCGTAAAATTTTGTGTATGTAGGTATACAACCCTTTGCTCTTTTCCTCGTAAGAATTTTAAACCACGTACAGACTTTTTAATAAAAAAGTAACATGGATTTAAACATTGAATTATATTTTTTTTGTTTACAGAAATTTAATAATGCATTATTTTCAAAGAGAATTAGAAAACTCTTCTAGGAAAGAACGTTTGTAAAATTTGTGTCACACATTCAGCATTTTGGGAAAAACCTAGCTTTATATAAACACCAAGGTAAATCATAAAAACACAGGAAGTTAAAAACAATAAGCATTAACTACAAATGACAATACGTATTTGAAAATAATTGCAAACTTATTTTTAATACATAAATCTTATGTTTGAGACAAATATCAACACGAGTTATGACTAATTACAATCAACAATCTTTTCGGGGTCAATTTCAAATAGAAACATTTAATTTGCAAAAGAACGACACTTATTTTTTAATATGTTATTTATTAATGCTTTAAACTATTTGTTCGTAAGTTTGCATCAGAATTCAAATAGCACGTCATGTCGAAAAAAAAACATCACAGTAGTATTTATTTTCTGTGAATTTTTGTAAATATTTTTTTTTAATCTAAATATGAACAAATTTTAATTAATTTATTGCTTAGAAACAATATTAAAAAATACTTAGATATGTTGATTTTTAATACTCCAAACGTTATTGTATCCCGGAAAACGAAAATCGAATGTTTATGGCTAGATTTATGACTAACTTTACACGAGCGACTTTTTAGCAACAGTCGATTACTAATTAATTCTAAATACCATGATTGCGATCATTGATTGAGGAAAATAATAGCGATCTCAGCCACTGATTTATAGTAATTATTTTAAGTTATTGTACAATTAAGTGAAACAAGAAGAAGAAGAATCCGGACAAGGAGATTCTCCGATGCTAAGTTAAACCATTTTTAAACGTTTGGTAAAAAAAAATTAAAAAAATATTTACCTGATTGAAAGTGTAGAACAAGAACTGCAGTGTGTTTAAAATTTCCTTTTGTTGTTATACATTATCTCCGAAGATGCTTCTCACAAATCTTCTTTTGTTTTAAATCTTCCAAGTCCATTGTGGCAATGTTTATATTTCCACAGTTTTTCTAACATTCTTTAGCACGCACTTTATCACTAATAAAAAACTAATAGAAAACTAGTACCTTTGTTTTCGGTATTATTATTTTTACAATTAATATAAACACAATCGTGATTTGTAACTTTTCCCATTTTAAAAATAAATCAAAAATATATTTACACTTAAACTAAACAAAAGTTCAAACAAACATTACTACTACCAGAATTTTAAAAATCGTATCGCAATGTTAACCCAAGAAAAACTTTCAATTCAACACCGAAGTTTACAAGTCGACAGACACGCAAGAACTGAAAAATCTCGATCCAATACAAATGTGGCGACCTCTACATCTCGATCCAATGAATCGATACGATATCGCCCCTTAAGTTGCATTTCTTCTTACATTTATTATTCAATGGTACAACATAAAAATTACTTACACAAAACTTAAAAACCATCTAATAAAAAAAACATAAGATTTGTTTACCTGCAAATGCAAAAACTAAAAAAGAAAGAAAGAGTATAGTTTATGCTAGTAAAAACATGGGCGTGTACTAGTGTACACATGTAAGAAGTGAAACTTCTTTATGGCTTTATTTTTCGCAAAATGATCTACATGCAACTTTTCAGAAATTGGTTAAATAAAGTTAAATTAGATAAAGTTTAAACAAAAGGATTTTTTATCATAGACATGAATACAAATAATACAATTATTTCACTTTAACTTTTTGCTACTAAGATTATTACAGCATTTCATTAATTGTAATAGAATTATTACTATCATTGTCATCGTTATTATATATTTTTGTAATTAATGGCTTATGGTAACTGAAATATGAAATTTAATCTACAAAAATTAGTTAATTGATTTACAAAATTAATAACATATTTCAGAATTTATACTCTATGCCAATTAATTGATGTTCATTAAATTAGCAGTCGTATTAATTAAAAATGTGACGCGTAACGAAATAAGCGACATGCTATCCCTACTGCGTTGGAGAAACTGAAAGTACTCTTCGTCTGAACCAACCGTGTTTCACTTTAACTTTTTGCTAGTAAGATTATTACAGCATTTCATTAATTGAAATAGAATTATTACTATCATTGTCATCGTTCAATCAGAAATTGAGGTTAACCTTAAATATCTTAAATTTAAAAAAATTAATAACATATTTCAGAATTTATACTCTATGTCAATTAATTGATGTTCATTAAATTAGCAGTCGTATTAATTAATAAATACTATTTTAATGAAATCATATACATTGACCGATAGTTACAATCAGAAACTGAGGTTAACCTTAAATATCTTAAATTTAAAAAAATAAATACCACAATCCCACCCAAGTATTAGAAAAAGAGATATAATTACTTACTTTTGTTAAAAATCCACTGGAATTAAAATTAAAATAAAACCTTTGATTTGTTGATCACTTTAGTATTGATATATTATTTATCACGTCGCTATTGCGTTTCAGAAATAAAAAAGATGGCGCGTAACGAAAAACCAACCGTGTTTCACTTTAACTTTTTGCTACTAAGATTATTACAGCATTTCATTAATTGAAATAGAATTATTACTGTCATTGTCATCGTTCAATCAGAAATTGAGGTTAACCTTAAATATCTTAAATTTAAAAAAATTAATAACATATTTCAGAATTTATACTCTATGTCAATTAATTGATGTTCATTAAATTAGCAGTCGTATTAATTAATAAATACTATTTTAATGAAATCATATACATTGACCGATAGTTACAATCAGAAACTGAGGTTAACCTTAAATATCTTAAATTTAAAAAAAATAAATACCACAATCCCACCCAAGTATTAGAAAAAGAGATATAATTACTTACTTTTGTTAAAAATCCACTGGAATTAAAATTAAAATAAAACCTTTGATTTGTTGATCACTTTAGTACTGATATATTATTTATCACGTCGCTATTGCGTTTCAGAAATAAAAAAGATGGCGCGTAACGAAAAACCAACCGTGTTTCACTTTAACTTTTTGCTACTAAGATTATTACAGCATTTCATTAATTGAAATAGAATTATTACTGTCATTGTCATCGTTCAATCAGAAATTGAGGTTAACCTTAAATATCTTAAATTAAAAAAAAAAAAAAGATGGCGCGTAACGGAATAATTTAAATGTGACGCGTAACGAAAAAAATGTGACGGTAAATTCTTTTCCAACGCCGATAAAGAAGTTTCACTTCAAAAAAAGTATTTAGTTACTTTTGAATAATCGTTGCTATAAGTAACAATAATTATAGTTTCTGTAGTCGCTAGTTTTTTTCGTTGCTTTGATTACTTTAAATGCTTTGATGACTGTTGAAACGTATGATACAGTTAGTAAGAGATAATTTATTGATTCGTTTATCGATAACAATTTGAGCGATTACTAAATCAAATTTAAAATTTAAGATATTAATTTCAAATTAAAAATGAAGTGAGTGTTTTGTCTTTTGTTTGCGATAAAATAGAAAATTAATAGAATTCATTTTGATGTAATTCGTAAATGTGATGTACAACAAATAAATAACGTAAATTTTTTTGCTAAAGTTACTAAAATTGTTTAAAAACATTTTTATCTTAAACATTGATTATATTTAAAATATATTTAATACAGTAATATTCACATTTAATTAAGCGCAAGCTTCAAATAATTTACATTTTTTAATTAAATTAATTTGATGAACGAGTTAAATTCTTAAAATAGCATAAAAACATCTCTTGCTTCTGGTAGTCAGTTTTTTAAACTTTAAAACTATTATAAAATTATCAGAAAAAATAAATAAATATGTCACTAGTAGTTAATAATAAAATATTATTTACACGAGCTTAAAAAAGTGTAAAGATTGATTTTTTAAAGTCAATTTAAGAGATCACGAAAAACCGTAACAATCAGGGGCTCATGGATACCATTTCAAAGTGGTATTATATTATCGACTAAAACAGCTATTGACTTCCAAAAAGTATATTTAGATACGTATAATTTTGAACATGTAATGTTGGGTCGATTTACCCAAGATGCTTTAGAAAACGCATTTTCTTTAATACGATCGAGAAATCCAATTCCGGATGCACGTTTGTTTAAAGTATCCCTTAGACTAATCTGTTTGGCGCAGTATAAAGGAAATTTAAGGACGAATAACTACCATGATGCTGAACCAAATCACCTTATCAAATATTGTGATATATATTTCAGAGTTCTACAGATGTTATTGACAATAGACTTGTAGATTAGGTAAAACAAGACATTGACAGTTTTGTAATTGCAAATTTTGATAACTTACAAGCATCTATATATCATTTACTTAGATTTGTAATTTATAAAATTAAGTTTAATTGCAGTACTTGCGGAACTTGTTATAGTAATGTGCAAACTATATCCGCTACCACAACACATTTAAAATTATTTGTTACTTTAAAAGCATTTAAAAATGCTGTAGTTTGTCCTTTAGCATTATTTGAATACATTTATACAGTGGAAACAGAATTTAAGAGCTGTGAAAAGTGCGTAGTTGATACTGTCATAATGTTAAAAAAATTTTAAATTTAGTGAAAAACAAATATTCACAGCCTAATATTCCCACTGGTCATGATATAGTAAACAAAATTCTTAAATTATATGTCTCATGTCGCAAAGTTTTACTCTCAGACATAAATTTAAAACAAAATTACTAGTAATAGTAGTAGAAGTGTTGGAATGCGTCCATATGTGTAAAAATAAATATACTAATTTATATTATTTGTTTAATTTATTTAAAAATAATAAATAGTATTCCAAACAATATTTAAAGATTTTAAATTTTCCTCCCAACAATTAACGCTACTGTATAAGATATTGAAACATTCTCAAGTTCAAGGCCTTTCTCGAAATTGTTATACATTTTCCAGAACGTTTACCGAAGAATGTGGAACATTCGCGACCGTTTTGCCAAAATGTATAAATGCGGTGCAAACGAATCATAGGGTAGTTTTTTCCGTAATTCGAAGACGGCAGTGTTAAGAAGATTATTCAAGTTTAAATAAATAAGTGATTAACGCGTGTTAGACAAATATACGGAGTATAAAATTGTACGTGACTTTAGTGTAAACAAACAATAAGTGTTAAACTAAAGTTATCCGCGGATTTTATCATATTTCTATTAAAAATAAATTAGTTTTAATAATAATCGTTAGAATATAGTGACTGTAGTTGCTACATTTTAAGGTTTTACAGGACAGTTGCTAAAATTATTAATGCGCTTACACTTCTTAAACCGTTGATACACACGTGCTAAATCTTTTGGGGTGGGTCGCTACTTCAAATTATTTAAAAACTACATACGTTTACTAGTCTAAAACTAATTTTATATTTAAAAAAAGAAGACAGACAAAAAATGCTAACTTAAAACTGTTGCTTATACTTTATATGTGTATACTAGTTTCCACTGGTTTAGTTTTTTGCAGCAACATGCATATATCAACTACACGTGGATTAAATTTATAATTTCTTATCAGCCGCGTTTCAATTTTAGTATTTATATGCTACAGATAAAATAACGTTTATAAAAGAAAATATTCACTAGCTGATTAATACTTTTATTTTGCATGAAACAAATTACCACTTTCAATTTTCTTAATAATTTGATTTCAAATTTTCTTTACTTTAAATTAGTGATGGTAACTGATCAATTGACCATTGACATCAACGACCGATCAATTTGGTCAATCGACAATCAAGTCCAGTATCGAGATATGGTTAATTAATCGGTCAACATAAACAGTATTATCATTTGTTTTACCACGTATTTGGTAAAATGCTAGTCTAATTTTACCGATTAAATTCTGTTCCAAAAAGTATTATAATTTTAAATAATTTTATGCCTTTCCCATATACGTAACTGTTTATTTATTTATTAGTTATTGGCGGCGACATGTTTCGACCTAACGGTCATCATCAGGCCTAATTAATAAATAAATTAATAAATTAAAATTAAACAGTTTCTGTCAAAATGACATATAAATTAAACAAAATGACAATTAATTTATTAATTAATTAATTTATATGTCATTTTGACAGAAACTGTTTAATTTTAATTTATTAATTTATTTATTAATTAGGCCTGATGATGACCGTTAGGTCGAAACATGTCGCCGCCAATAACTAATAAATAAATAAACAGTTACGTATATGGGAAAGGCATAAAATTATTTAAAATTATAATTAAAAATCCCATTTTGAGATTCACAATGGATAATACAATCTTCCAAAAAGTATTATTATTTTATCGTTTATGTGTAAATGAGTAAAGTAAGCAATAATATTTGATTAGTTTAAATGTAATGTACCTATGTAGATATACTGTCCATCAAAGTGATACTCACTCAGCTTTTTAAGTTTTTACTTTTGTTCTGTTTTTTTTCTTTCTGTTTTTGTGTTTGTTTTATTTTTGAATGTTACATACAAAATTCCAATTGGAAATATGAAAAAAGATAAAATGTTTGATTTTCTATTTACGGCTGGTGCCGGTTCTTAGTTGGATAAGCTGTCTATAACCTTTTTCCAAAAAAATTCAAATCAATCACTAATTAAAAGCATTCAGCGTTATTCAGATTTCTACACTATTTTTAAATCCTAAATACTATGCACTTAGAAAGTGAAACATGTTCAACTACACGACCTCTTATTGAGATTAAAACAATTACTACGTGAAAAAACACAAGGAGGAAAATAATAAATTAATAAAAAAAATTTAACCAACAAATTATTTATTTATATGATTATAAGCGACTTTCGGCTTAGACCGCGTCGTAGTAAAACACCCAGACTTAGGCTTGGTCTTAGTCTCTTCTTAAGAGCCAAAACAAGAAGTAGAACTTTGCCTTGACAGTGACATTTGTCACTCTGTAGATGTAAGCTGCAATGTCTTGCGAAACGTCAGTTTGTTTGGGTTCACGAACGACAATACGCAAAGGCCAAGTTCTACTTTTTGTTTTGGCTTTCAAGAAGAAACTAGGACCAAGCCTAAGTGTGAGTGTTTTACTACGACGCGGTCTAAGCCAAAATCGCTTATAATCATAAACATAACAACCGCGAAAGCTTAACATTTTGTATTTATTTATATTATTTTTGTATGTATAATTGTAAATTGTTTACGTAATTCTTTTATAATTATACTAAGATAAAAATGTTTTCCGGGTTTGGACCGTGTCATTGTTGTTGTTGTAACCAAAGTTGCCAACGTTTCGCCCACTTTCGTAAGGGGCTTCATCAGGGCGTGAGATAAATCGCAAAACTTAAACAAGTAACCGAAATCTAACTAAGAACTTCTCAAAAGTTAAGTTATACACTTGTGAAACAAGACATAATCTAAATTCTGAAAAGGTAAGAAAGAAAACGATAACTTGAAAAACCAAGCGAAAATCTAACAAAGAACCACTACCGAGTTAGGTAATCAACTTGTCAACCAAGCCAGATTCGAAACGAAGTGACTTAAAAAGAAATAGTCTCCGTATATCAAGAAGAGGGATCGTCACGGATGATTAAGGTCGACTCTGATTGGGTTACAATTGAAAGGGAGCGTGTTTTCGATAAAGAACTAATGACCGGGAAGCAAAAAGGGGATAGCTTGAAACCAGGATTGCAATTGAAGTTATTGGGGTGTTTGATGATTTCTATGCTCTCTCGAAATTTCCCGTTCAAAAAGAATGGAGATTTGGCGTTATCAAAATATATCTTGTGACCTGTAGTACAATGATGTTCAGTAACCGCAGATTTAGAAATATGCCTTTTTTTATACAATAAATCATGTTCTGAAATACTAGTAATCATGGAACGACCGGTTTTACCAATGTAAACTAAACCACATGAACAAGGAATTTGATATACACCTTGTTATGAAACTGTAGAAAACTTGTCCTTGGGAGAAGGAAAAATCTTAGAAATTTTGCCTGTCGAGTTGAATATGGGTTTAATACCTTGCTTACGGAGAAGTTTCCACATTTGATCTGTAACCTTGTAAATGTAGGGTAAAAAGCTCAATTTTGGATTGGATTCGGAAGTAGAAATGTCCTTAGGTAATCGAGTACGTTAATGTAGATGACGATTAATAACTCTATGAATATTTCGCTTTATATAACCATTGTTCATTAGGGTTCTAGTAAGATGTCGGAGTTCTGAGTCTAGATTCTCAGGTTGGCAAATAAAAAAAGCACGATGAACCAAAAATTCAATAACAGAACGTTTCTGTGCAGAATGATGATGAGACGAAGCATGAAGGTATCTATCTATAGGTGGGTTGCGATAAACAGAATGGCTCGGAAGTCCATCGGGTTTACGAGTCATAACGTCAAGAAATGGGAGAGAACCATTACTTTTGATTTCCATAGTAAATTTGACATCTAAGTGTTGATTGTTAAGATGATCAAGAAACTTAGACAATTCGAGATGACCATGAGACCAGAGAAAAAACGTATCGTCAACATACCTAAGCCAAACTTAAAGTTTTAATATTGATGATTTCAAAGCAACCGTTTCAAAGAATGCTATAAAAATGTTAGCTACAACACGTGATAAAGGAGAACCCATAACAGCACCAGAAACCCGTTATAAAATTGGAAGTAAGTAGAGAATAGACACTTATCAATAAGAGGAACCAAACTCAAGTCCTTGCCATGTTGAGACAGAATCTGTTTGATGATAATAAGCAAATCCTTAATATGAACTTTAGTAAAAGGTGAAGTGACATCAAAGTTCACAAGAAAATCTTGGGGTTTAAGTTTTATAGTTTCCAAACGTTAAATAAAATGTTGAGAGTTGAGGATGTGAGAAGAGGTTTTACCTGTAAACTCGCAAAGAATTTTGGACAAGAACTTGGATAGTTTGTAGGTAGGAGATTGGATAGTACTGACGATAGGTCGAATGGGAACCTCTTGTTTGTAAACTTTGGGAAGTCCGTATAGACGAGGTAGTTTAAAATCTGAAGGGGTAAGTCGAAGTTTAGTTTCAGGAGATAGATTGGAAGATTTGATAATCTTAGTATAGACTCCGGACTTGGAAGCCTTTGCTACTGCATAAAATAAACTTGCTTAATATAAACATTTTTAAAATAAACCAAAGATAATATAAATAATTTAACATTAACTAAGCCAATATTAAAAGCTTAAATATTTTATTACATTACTCTATTATTATTTCACACACAAATTTACATGTAAAACTAAAGATTCACGAATATTAGCCCCCTTAATTATTTTACAACAGAAAATTAAAGACAAAAGTTGTCGAGAATTAAAAATGACATCAAATTTTGTTGGCTTTCTTTTCTAATTATATAAAAGAAGAAACATTTGCGAGCTTTTGCTGAATGATCAATTGTTTATGGACATAAGTAATTAAAACTAACAGCACGGGATTGAAGGTAAATAAAAAATAAGTAACAAAAAATATAATTAATTGTTTTATTGAAAAAATAACAAAAATAAATTAAATGCTTAAATAAACCTTCAGTGAGAGAACTGAATTGCCAACTTAGAGTTATGGAAAATAAGATGACACTACAATTTGCCAATATAACCAAATATCATTTTGAAAGTATAATTTTGACAGTGTAAAACGTGTTTGAATATTAACCGATGATGGAAGTTTCAAACTTCTTTATGCTTTCCTAAACTATTTTTCTAAATGGAATAGAGAATAATAGTAGCATTGTATATAAGTGTTATAGTAAGCCAATCTAATGTAAATTTTGTACTCATATAAAATTTGACAAACGCTAATTTGATGATGCAAACAGCATATGTTACTAAGAAAACACGTATTTAAAAAGCAACCTGTTAAATCTGCATGACGTATATTGTTACTTGGTTTATATCATTTTATATGTATTAAAATATAAACCCAAACATAACCAACTTTTAGTAGAATACAGATTGTAAAATCTTGGTAAAATCTATTCTTTAATCAAATAGGAGATTCGGTAGGATATGTCGGGAAAGAAATGTTTACTAAAATTGTGAGAATTCAAAAAGGAAAACGCCACGATTTTTCAAATTAAACCATTTTCCAGAATATTGAATCTTTCAGAAGATTTAAATGTACAAAATATTTTCATGTATTAAAATTTATAAGGAACTATGGATTTGATGTTTTTAAACGTCAGCAGCAAGAGACAGAAAGATGGGACTTAAAACAAGCTTAGAAATGTATCCATTATTATATATGATGTTATTAACAAACTGGAATTGTTTTTGAAGTAAAACCAAGATAATCTTAAACTATTACAAAACGTACTCCAACATTTACTATTAGCGACTGCAAAAAAAGTATCGGATTAGATGTTAAAATAATAATGGATGCCAAAGTCGGTAAAAATAAAAACACAAAGTGCTTTTTGTCATTTTAAGTTTGAAGATATAATATTTTTATAAATAATATATTTAAGTAAGTACTTATAATAGCAGTGTTGGGCAAACTATACTTAGAAGTATGAGTACTGATTACGAGTACAGTGTAGTCATACTCTATGAGTATGAATAAAGTAATATAAACATTGGTGAAATGAAGTAAGTATGAGTAGAGTACATGTAATCAGTACTCATATGAAATGGGTATAAGTAGTTGTAATAATTTCAATTACGTAGATGACTATGAGCATCTATGTATGTTACGGTAGAAGTTACGTAAATGTGAGAGTATACAGTAGTTAATTAGTATTATTGCTTTAACTCCTAAATATACACTTTTACTATAGTAGTTGAGTGTGTAAAGTAGGTAGTTTTTCACAAATTCATAAAATTTTTAAGGAATGCGTTTGGAGGAATTAGCTATCGTTTGAAGGACTTATGGATTTTACATTTCTACTTCCTTTACAAAATATAAAATTTCTATTGTAACAAATAGGTTTTCATTAAAAGATAATTACTTATTTTTGATATTGTATACATGCATTTAAATTGACGTTGTTAGTTGCCGTATTTATCTGTAAGCAATTAGTTTACGTTTATACTGAGTCAGTATAAATTATAAACAGAATCCTATCTGATAACTAATTTAAAATTGCTTCATAGTCACGTACCTACTTCATGAAATTTTTAATACTGCTAAAATTATACTGATAAGTATACCGTCTACAATTTCTAATTTTTCGGTATTTTTTCTAATGGCACAAAAATGTCCTATGGACTTCCAGTGGATGTCTTATCATGGAAATCTGAACGTTTTACGGACGTTCACAAAAGATCCAAAGTAAATACTATGGACGTCCATAGTACGTTACTTTGGCACAGAGTTGTACATCTAATAAACGTCCATAATAGTTCCAGTATTATTTTCACTGTTCATATATTACAAAATTATAGATACAAAAATTTATCAAAAAAGCATTAATACAATACAATGCAATGCCAGAAAAACAATAAGAAAAATTTAAATTTTTAAAAATTGATTACACATTTCATGAAATAATACTATAAACAACAATAGAAAAACAAAACTTGATAATTACTTAAAAAATGTTTTAAAAGTAAAATAAGAACATACACAATCATATGAAAAAAAAACTTATACTCATTTAAAAATGAGAAACAGAATAATTCTTTCATTTACTTCGCTTCTTTTACTTTTGAATTATTTAGCCACGACTTAATCTCGTCTTGTACTCCTATCTTGGTTGAATTTTTTAGTAATGGATTTCACCACTTTAAATAAGAATAGTAATTATTTATAAATATGTCTTATCTAAATTTATATTTTTAAAAACTAACTACAATTATTGTATCGACTGTATAATCTTAATTGTCAGTCACCGTCAGGTAATAAATTGCAACCATTTAAATCTACCTTAAACGTTTTAAATATAAAAAATCCGGCTAATTGCTATGGAATCTTAATAGTAACGCTTCTGACTCGATTATAACTCTTTTTTAGGTTTGATCAAAATTTAAGTGCAAATGTGAATATTAGAAATAGTATTATTAGTAGGTAATACACCTTGGCTTTAAGAATTTTGTTCTTACTCATAGTGTCAATTTCACAATGTTTTCTGACACCACAAATTTAATTTTGAAAGAATTTTTTTCGTCGTATCATTAATAATATTTTTGCCACTTATTAAATAAAATGAGCTGTAAACAAGAAATTACATGTTAAATATGAAAAAAATAGTTAGAGAGAGTGCTAAAAAACTGTTTAGTTAAGTTAGCCGAATAAGAAGATCTTTATGCTTATAATTTGCCACTAATATATAAACATGATATTTACCTGTCATCAGATATACTGCTGACAATTACGACAGAGCTCTGCTTGTAATGGTTTTGCATGTACTTTCTGTATGTCGATTAGATTGTATCTTTTATTTAACGAGCAAGCATACAATTATATTACCGGCAATTTACCAGATAACAGCAGTTACTATTGTTTTATAGGTAATCAGTATTTTTAAATATGAAACTTATGAAACACCATAGAGAATCCATGTTTGTACGTACGCCTTAAAAAGTTGTTGAATTGCAATTCTTATTTTGTTTTAAGCAATACTGTACAGAAACACTTGCTTCCATAAATCAATTTAGTTTGAACAACTACGATGTTTTTAATCACTAATTTATTTTTATGTCTGAATTAATAAACCAATAGTTCACCGATTACTTAGTAATATATATCACATACAGAATCAAAACTAATAAAAATATTAAAAACATAACCTCGCATAAGTATTATGGCGCATGTCTTGGTCATGCGTAGTTGCAGAAAAATAACGTTAGCGTTCACTGGATGGTACAAATGTCGCACAAAGGACGTCTACTAGACATAAATATTATTTTGTCTAATGTACGGTTTGCACAAAACGTTTCTTGGACATCCGTTAAAAGTCCATAGACGTTCAGACCTTTATTGGACATAAACTGGACGTCTCATGGTCCTTGTGTGCTATTAGGGTTTCTATTACGAATTCGAGGACATGTAGGTATAATCCCTTTGAAATTTATTTTTATTTAATTCAGCAATTAACCATAATTTATAACCTTTTCTTGTTTTGTTTGTTAAAGGAGCGTAGAAATAGTTTTTGAGCTTTTTTTTAAATTTTCAATGGTGTGTTTATACTTTACCTATTTATTTTAAGTGGCATGGGTAGCAATTATCCACAGTACCAAATTTACAATGTGAATAATATTATTTTGAAACAGCACCGATTTAGATACAGTTGATACAGCGTTCGTTCCCGGTTTGTTCACCGTTGAAATAAAGTGAAAGTAAATACTTTTTTAAGAACTCTTACGTACAGGGATATGTCATCAAAGTTGAGTTACTAAAGTATGTCATAGCCAACTTAATTCTACGAGTACGCCATAGGACTTAAGGATTTTATTAAAGTTTGTTATGTTAAAAATTTGGTAGTTCACTTTTCTAGTATAAATTTTTTTTCAAGTATGAAATTTGTCCTAAGTCCCTCTCCGAAGAAGCTATGCTAGCCGTTGCTTTGTTTTGTAACAAGAAGACCAGCGTAACAATTTATTCTTGGCTGCCCAACTCGAGGAACCTAATTTTCTCGTAACAAGTTAATTTACTGAATACGCTACAAGAGTTAATTAACCGAGTACGCCATAAGAGCTAAAATAACAAGATATAGCTAGTACCTCGATACAACGTTTATCACGTGTAAATAATAAACTACAATATGTGCTGAACGGAAATATATCTATGCGCAGTTTTCTCTGACTCACACATCCAAAAATTGATTTCAGATTTTACTAAAAGAAAAGCATCTATAAGAAAGATATTGATCGATGACAAAATCTCATTTTCTTACAAATCCTTTTGCTTGTAACGCCAACACACACATCGCACCAGACGTGACAAAATCACAAATGACCGAAAATGTCTTTAAAAAATGGATTATACTTTCGCCATCTGACAGCATAAAACTCAAGCAAAATTTCTCGAGGTCAGGTATTCATACGTTAGCAATGGCAAAATTGTCTATCGGTCAGACAAAAGAAATGCAAGCTAAAATTTAACCGTTACAAATCCATTTGTAATCAAATACATTTCTACTCATCTGTTCTGAGTAAATTTGTAGTCAAGTATATTTTACTCATACTTTTTTGTGTACAATTGTACTCAATTACCATTTGTATACAGTAATCATGTACTGTAACGTGCACATCTTTGCATTATTGAAAACCTCTGTTTTAGGTTAACAATTTTGATTCATTTCGTACGCGCATGATTCTGACGAGTGCGCATAAGTACTAAGTCATCCTCCTGCATCTTACTTTGCATCTTACGTTTCGCAATGAGGCAAAGCGGACATTTTTTGCGTGCTGCAAAAAGTGGAATGACCACTTGTTGAATTTGTGTTTGTGATTTTTTTGTCTTAATGGTGAAAATTATTTAAACCGGCGTTCTTTGTAGCACTTGCGTTTCGTTGTAGCGTCTGCGTTTCGTTGTAGCACCTGCGTTTCGTTGTATTTGCGAAAAATAGAAAAATAAAACCCATTAATTCGAAGGGGTAAGTCATTTTTGTTTTGATCCGCATTGTGTAATTTATCGCAATTTACGTTTTAGTTTTTTTTTTGGATTCTTGGTTTCGTTTTTAAAACGATGTTTTTAAGTATGAAAGTCTTATGAGTACGATTTCGATTTTTATACATCTGCGATTATGGAAACTGCGATCTACGGTTATCAATTTTATCGATTGAAAGGCAAAGTATCAATCAAATCTTCGCAAAAGAATTAAATATACGATTTACGGAAATTGCATCATATTGCATCATTTCAATGAGTCACATGATGACCTCACCCTAATAGGAAGTTGCGCAACTCGTAAGTGATAAAATACCTTCAAGGACACGTATGTAAATAATCTGTAATAAATATTAGTTTTAAGTTAAGTTTTGTTTTTGGTTTCAATATTTAACCCTTGGTAGATAAAAAATATTGTGGCGTCCAATTTATAAAACTTTTGTGTTTATCAAGTTAAAAATTATTAATCTTAAGTAACGTAAGAATTCCCACGACTCTAATTTAATAAATATAAAAATTTCTCATTGCTCTTATTTAGTTTGTTTTTAATGTGTGTTTTAAATAAATATTTTTGTGAGCTGGCTAGTGCATTAATTCATTTATTTGTTATGCGTTTGTTTTATGTTAAAGTAAATTTCGTCGTAACTGTTGACGTTACGGGTCATGTTACATATAGGAAGGTTACAGTACTAAAATATATGAAATATACTCAAGCACTCAAACAAGAATTATTTGTTAATGCTTGTACATATTGTGCCATAATAATAAAATCATTATGTAAGTAAATAGTTTTTCTACATGCTATATTTAACTCTTTAACTTAATTCTAACAGTTTGTTGTACTCAATAAAAGAAATGTGAAAGCATTGTGGTTGTCTAAATTATCCAAGCAACTGACAAAACTGCATAATTCTTCCTTTAGACTATTATTTTTATATGCAACAATTTCAATAATTACCAAGAATTTTAAATTAAACGTTTTGGCAAGTTTGTCAATCATTTATATTTAATGTGATTAATAACAAGTGCAATTGTAAAAAATAAAAAATGCTCGTACATAAATTTTATTAACGTCCGAAACTATACCAAAAATCTGAACATAATTAAAATATATGAAATTATTAAAGCAAATTATATCATGTTGAAATTAACTCTGAATGCTGATGTGTTAAGAGGGCGATCGCTGCAGTTTATCCCCATAGATGACACCACATGTAAAAACAGTATTAACTTTGCGACTAGGAAGCTCCCAGAAACAAAAAATTATGATTTAGTGATAATGTTGTTTTAAAGAAGAAATGTTAGTTCAGGTAATGACATAATTCGTCACCGAACCTAGCTTTATTTAACGAGTATTTTACAATTGAAATCAGTGTAAATTGAATTTTGATTGCAACTAATTACAATTATAATACTTTAATACCTAAGTTAGATGATAACAAGCATTATGTGAAAGTATAAGATGTGAAATGATTACCGTACGTTCTATTTGTATCCGCAAAATATTTACTTTTGCAATTGCTATAAAAATGAACGCCGTAAAGCTTAATATAATTCAGCACTTGAGCAAGAGATGACAAAATGTATAAGAATCTTCCAAGACTAAAATTAGTAGTTATAATACAAACCGCGTAAAAGATATAGTATAGTCTTATTCCTTTTATTTGTATTTCTATCTTTATATGCGCATACCTATAACGCAAACAACTGATAGATACGTATAGAAGCATGGTTTATACCAAGTTCATATAAGATTGCCGGCAAAACAAAACCGTATCAATTACATTTTTCTTAAATTTTCTAGTATTCAATGTACATTGAAACTTGAAAAATTCAATTTAGATAATTTTTATATAAGCATGCTTGGTTCAATTACTGTTACACTAAGCCTATAAACTAAACTAAACTTTAAAAGTGTACTTATAGTAGTACAAACTTGCATTTTTTGTATAATAATGTACCTCTTTAAATACATTAAAAACAGAAATTATAAGAAGCTTTACTTTTTTCTAAGTTTCTTTTTAAATAATTTTTTTTTAACTATTAAAAAAGATACAAGTAGCTTATCATGAATTCTTGGGTCTTATCTCATGCCCACGCTATGCATTCTGCTCTGACTGTAATATGATATTTGTCTTTTATACTGTTTATCTACATTTTAAAACAAGTGTTCTAAAAGTACTATTTACAATTTGCTGTTCAGTGCGTTTATTGTTGTGATCAAAAATTTAAACTTTTAACTTGGAATAATTTTGATATGCGCTTAACATGTAGAAATTTAAATGCTAATAATTATGCATTTAAAATTTATTTTATTTTTTTAAATGATATTTTTATTACTGTCGTTTTTAAGTAAAACATCAAAAAATAATTTAAAAAAAAGATCGATAATAATAAAGTAGATGCTTCCCAGTAAACACGTATTGAAACTGTTACAGTCACAAAATTAAAACAATTGTTTCATTACGTTGTTTCGTGTTAGTTCCATTTTTATATCATTTACATGTAACTGACAGTGAATAAATTGAAAGAGTTCCGATTTTTCACAATCAGTTTTAAACCGTTTCAGTACTTGCAATTTTTTCCCATAATCAGCAACCGTCTAAAAACTGATTTATTAAAACCGAATATTTTTTGAATAACTAGAATTGTTTGAAGATCGATTAAATAAGATTGAATTATTTTCAAAACAGTGGAATCGTTTTAGTAAAAACGAATACTTTGTGATTAGTCAGCATTAGTCGTTGCTATACTTTTGATTACTGTCGTCAACGCTTGCGCTGCAAATTGATATCTTTTCACTTGTTCGGTTGTAGTTTGATAAGTGATGCTGTGTGTACAATTACGAAATGGAGCAATAAACGGTAAGTCAAAACATTTTATTATAATCCATAAATGTAATCAATATTATTATCATATTTCTGTTCTTTATGTATCATGTTTTAATTTGTATAAAAAAGAATGTAAATTAAAACACATGATTGCGTTAAGGTAGATTATTGCGTAAATCTGATGATACTTTAGGATTTATAATTACAGTTCAATTCTTCAAGTTTTCTATACGATTATGTACAGCTAAAGTTATTCACAGTGTTTTTATAAATTTCTTATGATTGCTAAAGTGATATTTCTATTAAGTTTGTGTTGTTTTTGATTAAAAAAATGTAATTAATTTTGTGTAACTCTATGATTATGTATGTATATAAATGAAATATTTATTTCTATGTTACAGATGCGGTTAAAAGTTGCTACCCAACAGTAACTGATGCAGTTTTCGAGGCTTGCGTGAGAAGACTTCATCAAAGGAAGTTGCAATATGTAAAAAAACTCAATGTGTTATTGTATTTAAAAATATTTATTGTGCAATAAAATTTTAAACGTGCATTCGAAAATGTATTATTATATTATTAAAAGAATTGTTTTAGTTTATTATTGAAACAAGAAAATCATATATTTATTGATCATTTAGTATCAGTTCAAGAACGAAGCTTTTAAAACGTAAACCGAATGCAACATTTATTTTGCAACAGATTTGAATTTGAAATACCGAAACTATACTGATTCAAATAAGTAAAACAGCGATGGACTTATAGCTATTTTATTGCAGTTAGGTTTCTTTTATGTTTGAAACAAGAGTGAATCATAAATTTTTTGTTTTGAAACTGTTACTAAACATTATCAATTTTGTGTTTACTGGGTTATAACACAACTTTCATGTCAACAACGTTTATGCAATTCTTAGATGTTATCTGTATGCCCACGATACGGTCGCTTAGTATTCGGTTTTGACTATAAAAGAATATTCATTAATGATTCAGCTTATCATTCGAAAACAACTATTCTAAAAACACATCTTCAAATGTGGTGTATTTTTTATGAATTTTTGGAAACGAAACTATCGTGTTGGATAATTGCAAATTGATTAGATTACTATCTACATATCAACTATAAAAAGATTGCCTTATGAGCCTATAAATATAATATTTAAACGCATTATTATTTAATCATAGATTTATATTTAAGTTCGATTTATCTATCTTTGTAATATTCAAAATAATTATTATTGTATATAATCTTTTTAATATAAACTAGCAACTAGCATAATTGTTAGTATTTCTTTGGAGGGTAATTGGCAAATGACCCAACAGAGAAGTCACTATTGATAATCAGAAGTAGCAAAAATTCGGTTTTTATTTTCCAATATTTTACATTTCCTATAACAAATTGAAAAAACATTTGAATTATTTTTTAAATTATATGAAATTCGATATTCAAAATTCTTCTAATTTCAAATGTCTTCTCAAAGTTTTATAAATACTGTTTTTATGAATTTTTAAATTACGTTTTGTCATAAAATAAGACTAAAATGATACAAAAAAACACTAACAGTAGAATTAAATTTACACTCAAGTTTTTATAGTGGTTGCATATTATTTTCTGTAATTTATTTTTAATTTTTAATGCCTTCTGTGAATGACGAGTTGAGGTGTTACTTCTATGATACTCATAAAACTATCGCATTCCAACTACTATAATGGCGCTTTTAATTTCATTTCAGTTTTTATACATTGGGTGTCATCTATGAATGAAGAGTTGATTTGCATCTATGATACACATAATAAAAAATATCAAATCCCTACTACTTCGATCGCGCTCTTAATCACCACGTTTTGTGTTTCGTTCCAAGTGTTTTACTATAAGAAGCCAGCATGATTTTGTTAATTAAAAGATTTGTCATAATGCTCTTATTATAGTGCTGGAATGTGGGTATTAATTTTAACTTGTTTCAAACCTTGAATTTTAATACTTTTGAACTGTTATTAATTTAAGTCCAATAGATATGAAATTTTTTTTCTAAAATAGGTAGTAAATTGTAATAATCCGAATTTAACTCCTTTTGGTGTATTACTAAAAACGAAAATACGATCAAAAATTAATGTAAAAACCATCACCTAAAAGTAGATACTTACTTTACAAAAAAATATTAAATATTTAAATTATTGTGATCTAGGCTCGTGTCTATAATTTATTTTAAAGAAGGTTCATATAATTTATCAGTGACTTAGATAATCAACTATTGTATTACATTGACTTACCATAAGATTTATATATAATGGTAGGAAACAATTTATTTCAAAGAAACAAACATTTATTTTTAGTTTCAACAATAAGTTAATAAGTTGAAACATAATTTTATTATAATTGATCAGAATTTTAAACAAACTAAAAGACTTCAAAAATATTTGACAACTTGTATGGCAAACCAATAATAGTCTATCAAAGTTGAGAAGTGTATGATTATAACCTAAGCGATAGATTAAGCAGCGCAGGTTACAATGAACTTCTCAACCGTAGTATATATACAATTTTTTTCACTACTAAAATTATTAAAACCTTTCTACCTGCTACTAAATCAAATATAAAATTTAAGGCATTAAATTGTTAAGGGAATTTATTGTTATTAGTTAATTATTAAAATTATTCAAGTTACCAGTCCACCAATAATAAAGATGAGCTTCAAAATTTTAAGCTCGAAACATAAGTAAAAAATACATTTTGAAGTTAGCGAATTTATTATTGGTGAACTGGTAATTTGAATAATTTTAAGGCATTAATTTCAAATTAAAAATCAAGTTGGTGATTGGGACAGTTGTCATTAGTTTAATAGAATTAATTTTGACATAATTCAATTGTGATTTAAGACAAAAATAAACAGATAACGTTACACTTGCTAAAGTTGTTTAAATTGTTCAAAAATATTATTATTTTAAGCATGATTATATCTAAAATGTATTTGCTTCAATAATATTCACATTTATTTAAGCGGAGACATCAAATAACTTACATTTTTGAAATCAAACTAATTTATTAATTGAACGATTTGAAAACTTAAATTAGCATTAAATAAAATCTCTTGCTCTTGGTAGACAAGTTAATAACAAGGTAATAATGTAAGTAATGCAATACAAAAAAAGTATAATTACTACAATTTACATGACATTTTTCAGTTTTTAGAATCTGACAAGTTTTTTAGCTGATAAAAAGTTGTAATAAAAAATATAAATAAATACGTATAATAAAAAATGTGAGAATATATTTAATAAAAGTAAAAATAATAATTTAACCACGGCAGCAATCGAAAGCACAGACCTCTGGGAGTGAGCTAATTGCAAGTAAATACACAAGACGTGAACTCCTTTAATTTATTAACTATAACATAATACACTATTTACATTAAAGAAAAATGAACAATATTTGAATTAAACTTATTTGAATTAAACATATTTGGAATAAAATATTAGGGCGCCAACCACCTTTAAATTGGTGATGAATAAAAAGCGTATAATCCTACATCTAATTATTAATTGATATTAAATGCAAAAAATAGTAAACAGTTAATTTGTTATCGAGTATGATTTCCGAAAAGTTTTAATAACTGAATTTAATTATTTGAATGTAAAATGTAGTAACTTAATTCCAGTTGACTCACCATATGATATGACGTTATCGTATGTCTTCTATTTTTGGCACATACTTTGTTGAAGTGATAAAATTCTTCTATAGGAATGTAGATTTCCAAACACACCAGCAAGCGTAAAACCAATGTATAAATCCAACGACGGAAAATCTAGTAATTAAAAGACAAAACCAAAATAAAAGATCCAGTAAAAACCGAAATAAACGAAAAGATCCAGAATAAAAAAAAAGATCCAATAAAAAGACCCTAAATATAAATAATTAGAATGATTTTTTGAATGACATGCTGTACTCACGTTACACTTAGCAACGGCCTTCAAAATAAATTCCGTTGTCTAAATATTGCGTAACATTGCGAAATCAATAAAAATGTTGAATTCAATAAAAAAATTATATCAAAATAAAGGTAAACTCACCAATAATTAGATGGAATGAATAAAAATCAAATTGTATGGGTTTTTACGCCATAATCAAGAAAATTTGTCTTCCTTTCATCACTCACGTGAACTACGCCAGATTGTTCAAACGGAAGTGCAAGCTTAAGCTCTTACTGAATCGACTACGCAGTCGCTTTCGAAATACGACGCGACGCTGCCAAACTGAATAAATTTACGTGCAATATTATTTGCAAAAATAAACGAATGTAAAATTGAATTTTAATGTAATGAACTCTAACGGGACGTTACACACCCCCTCCATAAAATTTGAAATCGGAAGGTTTCAAACTGCGGAGTGCAGAACAAAACAAACAAACGCAAAAATCAACAACAACCGCAAAATAGACAACAACAAACGCAAAAAGCAACAACAAACGCAAAATAAACAACAACAAACGCAAAAAGCAAGTCTCGCAACATCGTTGCACAAGAGTCAAATCCCAAAACTTGTTTCTTAAAGAAAATAACTTAACCTAAAGAAATCCTAATCTAAACCTTAAATTAGAAGTCAGAATCGGTAAAGGTAGTAAAACCTAATAAGTCACAATCGAGGATAGCGGATTACACTTTAGGAATACCGTCCAACCTACCATTTTCCCAAAGCGGAAGATGAAACTAGAATTATAAGTTCGACAGTACTATGTAACGAAGGATATAGATAAAAGAGGGACGTCGCGCGAATCCGCGTCATCGTTTGACGTATATTCCACAAATACCAAAACCACTCGAAACAATTTCCACCTTACTAAATAACTCAAAAAGAGAAGAGATCGAAGATAGAATTGAAGAAGAAATATTAAACAAAAGTTCCCAAGGTTAGTCGGCTCTTACGACAAGCAACAGGTATTGCTGTGAGAAAATTCTGCTCCCGTCCTCACACAGGGCAAATGAATAAATAACAAGATCAAATACAAAACTTTAAAATGAAAATGAAAATTATCACCAATACTTCAAACAAGGAAAATAGGTATTAATGCTCTAAATGAGTTTTAAAGTTACACATATAATTATATGCTCAAAGGTAAACTCAAAATGATCGTCTTAACAATTGCACGCAAGCAATTAAAAAACTCAAATACGAGAAGACGAGTTCCAGAGAAGAAATTCTCAGAATCGGCAATAAATGTAATCAAATACATCAAAATAAAGCAGTAAAATAACTGCAAATAAAATAAAAGTCTTTGGTCAGCGCATTAACCAAAGAATTCATATACCCACACTGTGGTATAAGATAAACATTGAGATTTCCTCAACATAAAATAAAATATAAGGCATCCAATCACTTAGATTGTAATGACCCTCAAGGGTGAGCATCAATAAAATTTAATTAAAAATGTTAAATCCCAAACCGAAACTTGAAGTAAAGAAGAATTAATTTCAATTCATGTTTGAATCGTAAGTCAAATTCAGGTTAATTTGAGACTCGGTTGGCTGAACAGTCTTCAAAGCTATACATAAAGAAATTAATTGAGAAATAGAAGTATTCATCTCAGCCGTAGTTGAATTGAAGTTGTTAGAAAAGGACTTGAAATCAAAAACAGATGTATCAATAAGAGTAACTTCACAGTTATCAGAATCATACAAAACAATCGAAACAAAACTCTCGAATCATACACACAACAAACATTCTCAAACATCAAATCATATAGCGCTACTTTCAAAAGTAAAACATACTAAGCACATCCTAAAGATACCGTAAGAAAAATATAACATATGGTCAAATACCAAATTTCTAAAATACTGAATGCAAAACTTCCAAATGTAATGAATAGCAAAAATTCAGATAAACAAATCAACTTCAATACACTAAAACAGAACTGCACAAACAAAAATAGGATTAATTTAAGATCACTATAGTCAGTTGCATTAATGATAGGCAATCTAAGAAGAGGGAACTTCTGAGCTTCACGAGATCTACTCATAATGTTGTACACCCACAACTAAAAAGTACCAAAAACACAAGCGGGACTGACATAAATAATCGTTAAATCAACCTAATCATACCAAAAACTTATTTACTTGGCATAAAAACCAAATGAAACAAAACAAATTTTACTAGAAAAAATCACGATAAAACTAAACACAAACTAAAACAAGTAACGTAAACAAAAACAAAAAAAATCAAACAAGTCAAAACTATACTAACATATCAAAAAGAAATAACAGTTCATATTTCTTAAAATATGATCACTGCTTTCACATCCTGAAGGCGGAGCTTCAAAACAAGACAAAATTTAAAATAACATAAACCAAAAGACAAAACATATTCGTGTGAACTCTGTGTTTCACTTCAAATTTCTAACAAATCATAATCGTAATCAACCAGAAGAAAATCTCTTTCAAGACCTAAACAAAATGGAATCGAACAAATTTCAACTGTTGAATAATTTAGAAAAATCGTTAAATCAAATTTTACAAAAAATAATTTAGCTCGTAACAACTTTCGTCTACTATCGACATTTTCATTACTAGCATCAACGCCTCGTAAAAACAATTCATGACATAGCTCGTCACTTCTGAGAGCTTCGACAAAATACATGATCACAATAAAATCAAATTCAAGTACAAGAATAAATCTTAACCTAAAATACACAACACAATAAAATACAAAGTACAAAAGTATTAAAAATTTAAAATATAGGAAATTCACAGTAATTACTTCATTTAAAATTCAGCCCCACGTTGGGCGTCAGTGTAATAAAAAATATAAATAAAGACGTATAATAAAAAATGTGAGAATATATTTAATAAAAGTAAAAATAATAATTTAACCACGGCAGCAATCGAAAGCACAGACCTCTGGGTGTGAGCTGAATGCAAGTAAATACACAAGACGTGAACTCCTTTAATTTATTAACTATAACATAATACACTATTTACATTAAAGAAACATGAACAATATTTGAATTAAACTTATTTGAATTAAACATATTTGGAATAAAATCTTAGGGCGCCAACCACCTTTAAATTGGTGATGAATAAAAAGCGTAAAATCTTACATCTAATTATTAATTGATATTAAATGCAAAAAATAGTAAACAGTTAATTTGTTATCGAGTATGATTTCCGAAAAGTTTTAATAACTGAATTTAATTATTTGAATGTAAAATGTAGTAACTTAATTCCAGTTGACTCACCATATGATATGACGTTATCGTATATTTTCTATTTTTAGCACATACTTTGTTGAAGTGATAAAATTCTTCTAAAGGAATGTAGATTTCCAAACACACCAGCAAGCATAAATCCAATGACGGAAAATCCAGTAATTAAAAGACAAAACCAAAATAAAAGATCCAGTAAATACCGAAATAAACGAAAAGATCCAGAATAAAAAAAAAGATCCAACAGAGAGACCCTAAATATAGATAATTAGAATGATTTTTTGAATGACATGCTGTACTCACGTTACACTTAGCAACGGTCTTCAAAATAAATTCCTTTGTCTAAA
The DNA here is from genome assembly GCA_035610365.1 of Aquatica leii. Lineage (NCBI taxonomy): Eukaryota > Metazoa > Arthropoda > Insecta > Coleoptera > Lampyridae > Aquatica > Aquatica leii. The sequence continues at coordinate 111,379,366 of CM069432.1, forward strand.
TATTGCGTAACATTGCGAAATCAATAAAAATGTTGAATTCAATAGAAAAATTATATCAAAATAAAGGTAAACTCACCAATAATTAGATGGAATGAATAAAAATTAAATTGTATGAGTTAAAGTTAAATTTTTAATTTATAAGCATTTAACATTCCTAACACCGGGTGATTTTTAAAACAATTAATACTGGGTGAGGTCCACACGGATTACAATGTGTTTTTTTAATTCAAAACAAATATTTTCTTGAAAAGTATACCTCAATGCGTGTTTTTTATTCAGTAGAAATGATATAAAAGGTTTTTTGCACGAAAAAAATAGTTAAATGTTTAATAAACGTCTATTAGAAAAAAGTAAAGAAATACATATTTACATTTAATTTTTGCAATTATTACACACAGTAACCGTTTTTCCATGTGATGAACACATATTCTTGTTACAATGGAAACATTGTGTTTTGACTTTTTTGTCTTTGTTCCTCGGACACAAATAGCATCTTCTTTTTTTCAGTTGACCCGTTTTTTGTTGTGTTTCGTTTTTATGGTTTTCGTTTACGGTATTTCCAATTGTCTTCAGTGCTGAAATGATGCTACTTGTAGTTGATTTAGACAACCTTGTGTATGTTGCAGATGAGGCTCTGATAATTTTTGCTAATTGTAAGATCTATCTATCTAAATATTCGCTATTCTATTCGGGATCAAGTTCTGTCCAAACAAAAAAAGCATTTATGGCGGCTACAACTTTTATACTTAACTCAATTACGCAGAATTATTAGACAACAAAGAGCAAATAAATAAATTACCGATAATGAAGCGACTTTAAGTAATCCTTGCCCATTCATAAATTACAAAAATGAAAAGCAATTAGCAAATTCGTTTGTAATTAGCGTGCTGTAAGACAATGATATTTTATTGTGATGAGATTCTAAGAAAATATGTAAGGAATTTAAAGAAAACATTTGCAAAAACCTGTCGAATTGAATTTCTTCAATACTTGACGTTAAAATTATAGATACAGCTTTTACCGTGTTTTCGGGTAGATTTTCTACAAAATTTCAAAAGAATTAAACATATGTAACAAGAAAATGGCCTTGAAGTTCTCACAAACCTCATCCCTTTTAGAAAGGTTAATTTTTAAGAGAGAACTTGCCACATAGCATTAAAAAAGAACAAACTTACGGTTTATTAAGAACTAGGTGTTTTTAAATTCTTGCAATGTGTACAATTTTGTGAATGATTTAATCAATATTTAAATAACAATAACTTGAAGGATGTCACTTTTTTTTACAAACGAAGCATGATTTTATTTATGTGAATATGTAAGAAGTGAAAACTATTGTACTTGTACTACTGAAAAACTAAATACTACAATTATAGACTTTGAAGTTGCAATGTTAAGCAGAAGGATAATCGGTTAAATATTTTCTTTAATGTTGTAACCACAAAACGTGATCTTGATATTTTTAGTCACTTTTTATGCAAATCTAGCGAACTTTAATTTGGTTACTTTCAGAAAAACAATACAAGGACTATACCACTCGAGCTACAATTAAATTTGTATAACAATTCCGCAATTATAGTGTGATACATCAAAAGTTATATTTTCTATAATCTTCAGATCTTAAATAAATACTAATATAAAAATCAACTGTGTGCAATTGATGACTTGGAACATACAGTTACTTGCTACTGAAACTATTAAAATTGATAAGTTTTGTAATGTTTTCCAAAGCTTAAAAAGATGATACTAATATGAGAACGTCTTCCGGGTTTAGACCGTGTCATTGTTGTAACCAAAGTTGCTAACGTTTTGCCCACTTGTGTAAGGAGTTTGATCAAGGTGCGAAAGTAATAAAAAAACTCAAGCATTCAACTACAACCTTACTAAAAACGTCCCAAAAGTTAAGTAATCAATTGATTGATGATAAAAATTAAAACTCCTAAAATGTTTGTACAAAATGGTGTTAAATTCTTCTAGGTAGGAGAGAGTGACAGAAAACACTACTTTATGTGTTTTTTAAGCGACGTTTCGTGGGCAAAGTATCCATTTCTTCAGGCCACTGTATGTAATAAAAACAACATAATTAATACAAGCATACAAACCAGGTGATTTGAACAAGTGTTTAAACTAATTATTCAATTGTTTTGATCTTTTAGAACCATTCTGTTAAGTAATCAACTTGTAAACCAAGCCAGATTCTAAACGATAAAAGTGTAAAAAAAAGTAAACTTGAAAATTAAACAAAAATCTAACAAAAAACCACTACAGAGTAAGGTAATCAACTTGTGAACCAAGCCAGATTCTAAATTTTATAGAAGTGACTTAAGAAGAAATAGTCTCCGTAAATAAAGAAGAAGTATGGCCACAATTGGTTAAGTTCTACTTGTGTTTGAACCTTGGGAAGTCCGTATACCCGGTGTAATTTTGAATCTAAAGAGGTAAGTCGCCGTTTAGTTTCTGGAGGTAAATTGAAAGGTATGATGATTTGACTGACCTTACGTTCAATCCTCGAGGTGAGATTTCGAGTTAGAAGACCATACGTTTTCTCAGACAAAATAAAATGGATTTTTTCAGCATAGTCAATTTGGTTTAAAATGACAGTAGATTTGCTTTTGTCGGCTGAAATAACAATAATATCGGGGTTCTTACAAAGACTTTTTAAGGCTAATTTTTTTGAATTGGAAATGTTGGACTTAAGAACCTTAGATGATTTAAGGATTTTGTCAGTGTAAATACGAATGGGAATCTGAGATGTGACAAAGAAAATGTCTTATAGAAGACTCGACAGCACATAAAATATTTATTTAGAAGTACGTTTGGAAGTAAAATTTAGACTAATAGCACCAATTCCTGTTATGAAGTAAGAGTCAAACTAGATAAATTGACAACCTTCTTCAAAAAGTTAATAGTGGATGAAACTTTATGATTCTTAAATTCCAATAATTGACAATTTTTGAGATGACCTTTAGTGGTTAGTCGTAGAGGGGTATCAGACTGCTTGTAACTGATGTTTTCAAAAAGATTGCAATCGTCAGGGATAAAGTGTTGGCCAAGTTAAAAGAGCGGTAACGATACTTCTTCTTTATATAAGGAGACTACTTATTCTTAAGTCACTTCTATGGACTTTAGAATCTGGTTTGTTTTGCAAGTTACTTACTTAACTCTGTAGTGGTTCTTTGTTAGAAAGTCGTTTGTTTTTTCAAGTTTACTGTTTCCTTCCTTCACTTTTTAGAGTTTAGAATTTGGCTTAGTTTACAAGTTGATTACCTAACTTTTATAAAGTTTTCAGTTAGATTTCGTTTTGCTTGTTTGAATTTTTCGATTTATAAGTAGACATTTGAGTACAAAAAAAAGTTTCTATTTTTAAAGATTTTGGATTAAATATGCATCGAAATAATTATGCTGAGTTGAACATAATATGAAAAATAATTTTTAAGCAAGAAGCTTTTTGATTTTTAACTAGTCGTTTACTAAGTATCTTTGGTTGATGGTTAGATGTACAAAAAATTAAAAGATACGGTTTAGACTTAACGAGACTAATAACTAATTTTAACAGCACTTTATAACCGGCATATAAAAATAATTTGATGTGCCGCTGCTAAGGGAATGGTAAAATAGCGGATAGCTTAGTATTTTTTACGATAACTTGATAATGCACGTTTTAAAACACCAAATACATTTTATTTTTTTATGTAGGTATAGTTGATGGTAGCGGATAAAGTTTGTATGTAATTTGGATCATAAGCAATCACTGCGAAACACACCGACGAGACGCAAGTTGAGCATAGTAATATTTACGACTGGTACTACAATGATCTTTGTTATGATCTTCATTTTTTTTATAGTTTACACTACATTGTTCTTATTTTATTAAAAAATGGTTTTCTTGCAATCTTCTTATGTAACTAATTTATTAATTTGTACGTAGTGGCAAAGTGCATTCTCCATTAAGAACTAATATAGGAAAGTTATTTTGTACCGCTATTTTTAGATGTAGTTTAGAAGTGCATTGTTGTTTGTTACTGTTTTGTTTTGTTTTTTTTTATATGTATTATTAATTGTATCGATATCTTCTCTAAGAAATCCAGTTTTAACCAGTAATTTTTATTAAACATTTTCAATAAGTATTTCATACCATAAAAGACATTTAATTTACATTTTAATTTAATTTCTAATAATACGCAATACTGTTGATCAAAAACCTTTTTGATATTGTACTCACAAATTTTCTATTCCTACACATAAGATTATTGCGTTACGCCATTTATATATTATTAACTGCATTGTATTAAATAAATAAAAACAGTAATAATAGTCAATACTAAACAATTTGTAAAATATATTTAATTACACATAAATATACTTATTTAATAACACAAATCAACAAGACATAATACTTCTTTTCTTTAGCTGTAATACTTGGTTAGTGTTTCACTGCTGGAATGGAAATTAGTTTCTAGGTAGTGTTAATGTGTGATCTAATTAAATTTTCTTTGTTAAATTAATTGATGTTTCCATGTCAGGTTGAGTAACTGAGTACAGCTGTACAGAAAGTTCTCTCTTGAAATAATATTTTACATAATTTCTTATTGAAAAGAATTGTGTAATTTGTACTGCTTGTACGTAATTTTTAAAGAAATATAGTAGTCTTTAATGCTTACAAAAAAATAATAAACTAATGTATTAAATAATACAGAATTTTATTGCGTTATTGATTATTAAACATTATACTTTAAGCAAATTATGCATGTTTTCTGGTTTTTAGATCTTTATGTGTTTCATAGAATTTTTGTATTAGTAAAATTGCTAAGCATACATTAAAAAACTACCAAAACTACATTAAAAAATTCCAAACAAATTATTTTCTTAAATAATTTTATTAGTGTTCCCAAACAACACATTGGTATAAAAAACGTGTAAATGTCCGCCGAATAGACGTTTATTAGACATTAAAACGGTTTTAAACGCGTTATTAACGTTTATTAGACGGACATTTAGACGTTTTTTGTACCAATGTGTTGTTTGGGTTATTATGGTAAAGTCTCAAAAAACTGGCAAATAGTAACATATGTTTTCAAACCATGTATGTTTATTATATGTTTATATATTATTATTTAGTTTAAAATAGAATTTAATAACTCTTAATTACATGCTTATAATAACTATATTAAACATAAAAAGAATAAAACCATTATCATATTGGTAGAAAAAAGCACGTGTTTATGATAATCGTCTAAAATCTTGTAAATTTAAATTTCAATATAACTATAACTTATAAAAAAAACATTAAATGATATAAGACTGTTTTATTGTTAGTGCGTGTTCCTTTAAATTTCATTTTGTAATTTTTATTTAAATTAACTAAGGCAATATATTAGTCTAATTTGCTAACAAAACAAAGATGAAAATTGCATTAATACTAGATTTTTGTATACCGCTAATAATAGTAGATTAAATTTTTCAAATTTACGTATTTGATTAAATTTTCCATTTTACACATTTTTATAATAATTTTTTTATTATAGTAGTTTTGTCACAAGCTAGTGGATTTTAAGATGACGCTACACAAAGTTTGTCCAATTAGCTCACTTAAAATTAAGTTTTTTTAGAAGGCGTTATGTTAGTTTAGTTAATTAAAAGAAAACATAAAAATGCTGAGTGGTAGATACATGTTCTTATTAAGGTTGTTACGTTAAAGATTAGTTACATAAACAAGTTGATAAGTATACCAATAAATTAAATCAATTTGAAATGTTTATTTTAAACATATTATTTACAAACGTTTACATAAATTCGTTATACTTTTACTAGTATGTATTATATAATTTGGATTTTACTTTCTACAAAAAAAAATTATCAAAATGCACCAGATCTCATGTGTATCATAATATAACATCTAAGTAATTACGTAAGAATTTTATTTAGTAAAAATATACTAATTTAACATAAATCGTAACATATTTCTATCAATAGTTATTTTTGTATAAAATCGCTTTCGCGGTTGTTATGTTTATGGTTATAAGCGACTTTCGGCTCAGAACGTATCGTAAACACCCAGGCGTACAATACGGCAAATGCTAAGTTCTACTTCTTGTTTTGGCTCTCAAGGAGAGACTAGGGCCAAGCCTAAGTTGGTCTAAGCTAAAAGTCGCTTATAAGCATATACTAATTTTTACTTAAATATTATTCTTAACATAATCACTCAGGCCACTTTTAAATTTATAAATATTTTTCTTGTGTTTAATTTCATCTGGTAAGTCATTACATAATTTTAAACCTTTGTACAAATGGGAATTTTGTAATTTTGGTTTTGAAAACTTGCGCAATCTAAAGTCACATCGACTTCTCGTATTATGTGAATGTATATCATACTAGTTACGTATCACTAATTTTGACATGTAGTTTGGAAGCAAATCATTAATTATTTTGTAAACCAACATTAAGGAATTGCAATATATCTTTTGTTTTACATTTAACCATTGTAAACAATTTAACATTATTGTGATTTTCGTATATTTGGAACAATGTAATATAATTCTCATACCCTATTTTGTTGTTGCCGTAACCTTTTTAAGTCGACTTGGTAACACATTAAAAACATACAACTACAAAAATCAAAATATGATGCGATAACTGTTTTAGAAACAGTAATTCTGGCATTAATCGTCAATTTATTAGATATTCTTTCTAATAGGCTAATCTTATTTGCTACTTTTTTATTATATAATTCACATGTGTTCCAAAATTTAGATTCTGATGTATAACTACTCCTAAATATTTAATTTGTTCAACCTGTTCTAATTCCATATTTTCAAGTTTTATTTTTGTTGTTTTGACATTATTATTGGATATAACCAGTACATTCAATTTTAATTTGTTTGATTGTAACCAATTTGCAATAATTTCTAATTTTGAGTTTAATTTTCTAATAACTGAAGTTACATTTTTATCAGTAATTGATAGAAGGGTATCGTCTGCAAATAAATTAATATTACAGTACTTAAGATTAAGTTCTAAATCATTAATATAAATTAACAAAAGCAATTTATTCGGAATTGGAACAGATTCGTAATTTTAGTGCGTAGTAGTCTGCCTGCAAAATTCCCAGTAAGTTTTGAACCATTTAAGTTAGGTGTTTCTTATTCCTTACTGGTAAATGTAATAGCGAAGGCTTCCACGGCCGGAATCTATATTAACATTAGAATGTGTTCTGGGTTTGGACCGTGTCATAGTTGCAACCGAAGCTGCCAACGTTTCGCACACTTTCGTAAGGGGCTTCATCAGGGCGTGAGATAAATCGCAAAACTCAAACAAGCAATCGAAATCTAACTAAGAACTTCTCAAAAGTTAGGTTATCCACTTGCGAAACAAGCCATAACCTAAACTCTGAAAAGGTAAGAAAGAAAACGATAACCTGAAAAAGCAAACGAAAATCTAACAAAGAACCACTACCGAGTTAGGTAATCAACTTGTGAACCAAGCCAGATTCTAAACTCCGTAGAAGTGACTTAAGAAGAAATAGTCTCCGTATTTAAAGGAAAAGGATCGTCACGGATGGTTAAGCTCGGCACTGATTGGGTTACGGTTGCTAGGGGGCGTGTTTTTGATAAATGACTAATAACCGGGAACCAAAGAGGGGATAATTCGAAACCATGATCGCGATTGAAGTTATTGGGGTGTTTGATGATTTCTATGCTTTCTCGGAATTTCCTGTTGAAAAAGAATGGAGATTTGGCAATCAACGTAACATTATCAAAATCTATCTTGTGACCTGTAGTAAAATGATGTTCAGCGACCGCAGACTTGGAAGTATACCTTTTCCTTATACAACGATCATGTTCTGAAATGCGAGTAATGACGGAACGACCGGTTTCACCAATGTAGACTAAACCACAAGAACAGGGAATTTGGTATACACCTTGAGATGAAAGTGTAGGAAATTTGGCTTTGGGAGAAGGAAGAATCTGAGAGATTTTGTCTGTCGAGTTAAATATGGGTTTAATACCATTCTTACGAAGGAGTTTCCCTATTTGATCTGTAACCTTGTGAATGTAGGGTAAAAAGGCCAATTTCGGGTTGGATTCGGGAGCAGAAATGTCCTTAGGTAATCGAGTACGTGGATGTAAACAACGATTAATAACTCTATGAATATCTCGCTTTACATAACCATTGTTCACTAAGGTTCTAGTAAGATGACGGAGTTATGAGTCTAGATTCTCAGGTTAACAAATAGAAAAGGCACGATGGACCAAAGATTCAATAACAGAACGTTTCTGTGCAGGATGATGATGAGACGAAGCATGAAGGTATTTGTCCGTATGGGTGGGTTTGCGATAAACAGAATGGCCCAGAAGTCCGTCGGGCTTACGAGTCACAAAAACGTCAAGAAATGGAAGAGAACCATTACTTTCGATTTCAATAGTAAATTTGATATCTAAGTGTTGATTGTTAAGAGGATCAAGAAACTTAGACAATTCAAGATGACCATGAGACCAAACAATAAACGTGTCGTCAACATATCTAAACCACACCTTAGGTTTTAATATTGATGATTCCAAAGCAACCGTTTGCTGAGTTAGTAGTAAATGAAACTTTACGATTCTTGGATTCCAATAATTGAAACTTTTTGAGATGACCTTCAGTGGTTAGTCGTAGAGTGGTATCAGACTGCTGCTTTATCAAAAACACGCCCCCTAGCAACCGTAACCCAATCCTTTAAATACGGAGACTATTTCTTCTTAAGTCACTTCTACGGAGTTTAGAATCTGGCTTGGTTCACAAGTTGATTACCTAACTCGGTAGTGGTTCTTTGTTAGATTTTCGTTTGCTTTTTCAGGTTATCGTTTTCTTTCTTGCCTTTTCCGAGTTTAGGTTATGGCTTGTTTCGCAAGTGGATAACCTAACTTTAGAGAAGTTCTTAGTTAGATTTCGATTGCTTGTTTGAGTTTTGCGATTTATCTTACGCCCTGATGAAACCCTTTACGAAAGTGGGCGAAACGTTGGTAGCTTCGGTTGCAACTATGACACGGTCCAAACCCGGAAGACATTCTAACCTTACTGGTAAAGTTTATTTATATGTCTTTCTCTATCGATAGTTTCAAGGGCTTTTTTATAGTCTAAGAACACTGCTTCTACACTATTCCCTTGTTTATATACATTATAGTTAGACAATGAGATATATGGAGACAGATTTTTTAGTCATGTTAGATGGCGATAGTGAAAACAAGGTAATAATTAAATGCAAAGCCTCAAACCGTTTTTGGTTATTAAAAGATTGCAAACGATGGTAGCACAAGTAAGCTACTTACACACGCTATTAGTTTCGACATACGTGCAAAGCAATGTTTTACCAGTTAACTTGCTTTGATTTTTAGAACTCTGAGTTTGCAAAAATAATTCGTACACTTCAATTTCTTTTTATAAACAAAATATAGAATGAATAAAATCCTGCAAACGATTTAATAAAATTATAATCGGTTGAGTGGTTTGTTTTATTTACTTTGTTTAATTTTCCTTTCAAGCTGGAAGCCAACGAAGATGTGCTAATTTAATTTTTTTTAAATTTTTATACTACTCAAAAGGCACATAAAATATTAGTTTATTAGCACTTTAAATGCATCTTTAGCAATAAATTCAGAGCGATGCTTCAAAGATTCGGACTTCAGAACCAAATAAATGATTTAAATCTTCGTATGAACTACTTACAGCGCTCGCTGCTTATCGGAATCACGGATGTTTTCAATCGGGTAATGTTATCACTTTACTAAAGTAATAATCCGGACGCATGCTACTATATAGAAAAAACGCCGCTTATAGTAATTATAATTTAGGTTTATGTTATCAATTTATTCTCAGGTTTGTTTCTATACATGATCAATAACTTATTTTGTATGCATTTTTGAGCTGAATTTTTACAATACGGTTGTTTAGAGTGACCGAATTTCATAACATAAGTGTTACCGTACATAGATATAATTTTCTTTCAAGTTTATTTTACATGTAATAAAAAAAGAACGCATGTCTTTTCCAAATCTCTGTAACTGTATTTTTATAGATTACTGTACGAGAATATACTAATCTGTACTTTAGAAATCTGTAATATTAACAAAAGCAGCGCCAAATATGTCAATCTTGCGTTTGCATCCAAAACTACTCGAGTTTTGCATCCAAATTAATGTTTCCAATTTTAGCGCTGTCATTGACTAACTATAATGTATATAAACAAGGCTATTACCTTGATTGATTTCTACTTATTATATTATTTTGTTCCAGAAAGCACTGTAATTGTTCTTTAACAACTGATTCTAATATTTGTTTGTACACTGGTAATATATTGGTCAAAATTCTTCCCTTTTTTTGTATTTTTAATTTTAGGTGTAGGTATGATTTTTGATTACTTCCAACATTTAAGAAATTTTCCACTTGTTAAAAATTTGTTTATTAGCTCTACCATTGCATTACCAATTCCTCGCAATGCATCTGTAATAACTTGTTTTGTAATGTGATCTGTTTCTCCTTGTCCGCCTAATATTACTTAAAATTATCTTCAGATCTGATAAATTAACTTGATTAAGTTTTAAATTAAAGATTGGTTTTAATATTGGAGCCTCTTTGAAGTTTGCTGGGGGCTGGTGTATACTATTATTTATGTGAGTAATGCTGCTTACAAAATATTCGTTAAATTAATTTGATATTTCTTCTAAGTTACTAATTTCTACATTGTCCAATATTATACTTTTTTTGTGCATTCCTTTGTCCATTGATTAAATGTTTAATAAGTTTTCACATATTTTGAGGTTGTACGCTATTTTGCTGTATTTTATTTACGTAATATTTATTTTTGCTTATTACTATACTTATTTCTTATATTTTTGTAAAACTTTCAGTCATTTTTGTTTCCCGTTAATTTAGTAATTTTATACAGTCTGTGCCTTTCGTTTTAGAGATTACCTACGTCTATTATAAACCAAGTGTTACGTGTTCGTGTTTTGATAGTATTCTTTATAATTAGGTCACTTACTGCATAACAAAGCGTTTGCACTATGTCATTTGCTATTTGATCCATCTGTCGATTTTGCACTTTCCAATTGTTATGACTCAGTAGATTAAGTAGGCCTTGTTGTGAATATTTTTTGTAGCAATTTATTGTTTTTATTTTCCAATCCATCTTTTTATATAATGTTGAGTCAAATTAAAAACTGCTAATTTTACGCTAATAAAAAACCAAGTAATGAATTATTATCAAATGTGCAATATATCAACAAACATTACGATTAATAGAATAAAGATTAAATGAAAAAAAATTATTTCGGTCTCTATAAACAGTCGCCCATTTGACGATGACAGTAAGATTAACTAGAAATTAATTACTTTATTATAATACTAAAGACAACAAATTCATATAATTAAACATACATAAATAATGATTTTGTACTTATACCCTTAAGATGCCAGTTTTTATATTCTTTTTAGCATTAAAAAATATTGATACAGTTTTAGTTTCTTTATGTATATGTAATAGTATTATCTATTTTTTTTTTAAATTAGTTTAAGTTGGTACTTATTATTGTAATTAACATTACTTGTTGTTACTGCAAACTTAAAACTTAATTTAATTTAACTTTTTTTTAAGATTACGATTAAGAGGAAATTTTTTTTGTTATAATAAATAAGTTAACAACAAATAGATTGTAAAAATGTTTGGTAAATTTGTAATAGTATACCTATTACAAACAAATTTTAAAAAATTGTTACAGCTCAGAGCAACAATATGTTACAAGAGATTAATATAGTACAAAACGGTTTGACAGAAAATACTCAGATAAAAGCGTGATCTCAATTGAATGTATTAAGCATTTTTGTTTATATATTTGCACCATTTTTATTGAACTTAATTTAAAGATTTTATATAGGAGAAACGAGAAAGCTACGGCAGCGTTATCTCATAGATATATTATACATACATTATAATGTATTTGTTATAAAATGTATGTTTAATAAATTTAATGTAAAATCTTCTTAGAAGTATATTAGTTTATTAGAATCTCATTTGTAAAGTTATAATTAATTTAGGTACGTATATATCTAGGTATATATTAGAATAATTAAGATATAGGTTACGCTTGTCTTTGTATTTAGTTATATTTATAATTACCGTTACATTACCTTTGTTTTATTTACATATACTAATAATGTATTTACGTTATTTGACTAACATTAAAATTGTATAACGTTTTAATAATAATCTCCCAGATAACACAAAATCAGTTTAGTTTAGAAACATTCTAAATTTTTGTTACTTATTTTGGTGCGATTTAAACATTCTATAAACAACGAAATTTCACAGTTGGCATGTTAAACCCTAAAATAAAAATTATTCAAAAATTCAGAACTGTATTAAAATTAATAAAGATCCGTTTTGAGATTTTGTTTGGAAACTTCAATTAACTATATATTTTGCGTTACATAAAATAGTAATTTCTAATTAAGCCCTTGTTAACAAAAGATTATTTATATAGCAATATTTAGCTGATTAACTTAAAATCAAAGTTTTTCAATAATAAAAAGTTCATGATTTACAGTCACAACCAACTAATAAATTATAATTAGGTATTCAAGTTTAGTTGATTATAAGTTTATTAAAAAAAATAATTATTAAACAAAAATAGTTGTTGTCCAACTTGTGGTCTTCTTCCTCGAGTAATTCTGAAGACGAACCACCAAGAAGACAGTTTTGCAAAATAAGGTTTATACGACATAGAGAAAATCTTTTTGAACAATATTGATTTCATGAATCAGTTTTGTTTAAATAAGGCCACCATTCCGAATTCGGTACATGCAATTAGAAATAGAATCTACGTTTTTATGCAACTGGTGGATTTTTATTTTATATTAATTGGTGACTATGCATATTCACAAATATAATGTATCTAGAGAAATCTTGCTTGTCACGCATAACATTGCCTGGCTCTCCTATCAATATATAAAGTTATTATCAATTTAATGGAAGTGAAACAATATAGTTCTATCGCATTTTTGATGTTTCATGTGTTGTAGGAGCTGTCGATTTGGTGATCCAAATGCTGATATGTATCGCAACAAAAACGGATATTTTAGCATTAATGTTCAAATAATTTGTAATTCTAATTTAAAATAAGTTCATTTTTATGTTTGTTAACCAGGATCAGTACAAGACAGTACTACATCTGCTTACACCTTTCCGACATCTAACAAATGCCAGTAATATAGCATATAACAGCATTTATTACAACGTAATACCATAGAAAAGTTTTGAAGAGAAGATTTTCTTGCTTGCAATATGGTTTCCGACTCAAAATCAGCACAACTTTAGAAGTTATTGTGGCTTGTAGAGTTTTAAATGTCTGTAAAGATCAAGACAATATAACTATTTTGATGAAATTGTAAAAGTGAGAAATGTAAATCATTCCGTTTTAGGAGGAGTTGTCAGGTTGAAATTGAATAAACTTATTGATATGTCGCTACATTTGGAAATTAATGAAATAAGATGTGGTAATAAAGAGAAATAAATAGTTTATCGTACAAACTATTTTTATACGTTTGATTAAAATTACGACTATTTTACCACACTTTCTGTTTTCGTCTTAGAAAACACTGCTTTTATTTAAAAAGTTAAATTGTACGAGGGGATCATTATACTCATTTATTACCATGAGTAGTAAAATTTACAGTACAGTCCAAAGTTGCGTCACATAAGTTCCAAAAGTAATATTATAGCAAATTGCAAACATGCAATACATTTAAAGACTAGCAAACTTTTTCAAGAGTTATGGCAAATAGAATGTGTTTTTATAGTTTTAATATCGATTATAGATACGAATATTTGTTGCATAATATGTATGATATATTTTATTCAATTTATCGTTTACATTCTTTTCGTCTGCATTCCAACAAAGGTTACTACTGTAGTAACCTTGAAGTCGGATAATAATTTATCTTTTGTGTCATCGCAATATAATAATGTTTTTAACTTTGTATTTTTAAACGTCAACTTGTCAGTTCTTATGTTCTTGTGTGGCATAGTTTTGGACTTAATATACTCCTATAGACTTTTTTCCGTCTACTGAACAAAGCTAAATAGTATTTCAAGCATTTGCAACAACTCAATATGCTTATAAACGTCTAATCTTTGGTAATTTTAAATATTTGCATTTTATAAGCATACGCGTCATTATTGCTGTATTTTATAAAGTTGCCAAGTGAATTTGTCACAATTCCCCGAACAAACTGTAAAAAATTCACAATTTGATAATTCTACAAACAAAATTAAAACTTGTTATCTTTTTATTTTGGTTTTATGAATAGGGTTTGTTGGTATAACTACTAACACGCTGCTGCATTTCTCTACAAAACTAATACATTATGATAAAGATTATAATTAAAATTCTACAACAGTTTGTAATACAATTGGCAACGCTGGCTATTTCACATCATATATTTAAAAATTTAAAACGACTTGTGCTCAAAAGAGTCAAAACGATCTTCTTAATAGGTTCTGTTTTAAAACTTCTGATGAATTCCATTGTTCTATAGTAAATTGTTGAAAAAAATCAGAATACAATTTCGTAACATAACCAAAACAAAAATTTTGTTACTACTACATAATTATTGTTTCATAACAGCCCACAACAGTTCAATAAAGTTTAAGTCCGGATAATAAAGAGGTAATCGCAAAACCTCGTACCCTGCATTACTTTACATTGATACCTTCTTTATTATAAAGCTCTAACGTTAACATATTTTCTAAAACAGTTGTTAGCTTTTTTCTACTTTTTTGTTATGAGACTGTGCATTATTAATAACCATAACGAATACGCTCTTTGGTGGTAAATTGGGAAAGCTTTTGTTTACAATTCTTGTAATTAATGCTACTATGATGTTCTTCCGAAATACATTTTGATTTCCAACGTACGTAACAATTAGGTATAAAGTTTTTTACACGGCCTGCATTTAAAAAAATTAGACGTAAACTTTTTACTAATAATTTTTTAAAACCGGTATTAATATTATTAGTCAAAGTTTTAGGTTGGTAATACATAAATAAATTTCATCTAAAAATACAATTGATTGTTCTTGTTGGCGATAACTCCTTATATATCTCCTTAATAAAGTCAATATATCTTGTTCTTCTGTTAATATTCATGATTTATTTTTAAATTTTATTTGCCAAAAACCTATAACTTTGATGTTGTTTTAAGGTGTTTTTGCAATTTTTATAATTGGTTACGCAGCGACAACTAATAATTTAAAACGCCTATAACAATATCTGATTTGTTTGTGGCTGTATTATTACAAGTTGCAAATAGTGCCTTAAACTTAAAGTGAAGTCCCCACTACTAATATTAAATTTGCTGCCGCGCATTTAAAGTCACCTGCTATCCTTAAATGCTGTACTGTTACTGTACGAACATAATAAAAAAAAGTAATACCATATTAGTCTGTAATAAATTCAATCAATAATAACAATAATATTTTCTGTTTATACATTATTACAATTATCCAAAAATATCTTAAAGTAAACATAATAAGCAAATCATTTGTACGTACGTATTTATTCTTTAAACGTTTTTGGATTGTTACTTATTTAAAACCAAAGTTATTAAGATTTTTTATTAATCGTTTTGTTTTAAAATAGCAAAAGTGTTTCTAATGTTATGCAGAGTAATTGTTTCTGTTACAAAAATTTAAAACCTTATTTGATTATTAAAACCGGTATATTGTGTAAATATTGTAACTATTGCGGTTAATGTATTTGGAATATGTTTAGTTTTTGTTTTTTAATGTAGTTTTCTATAGTTACCACACAACTAAACTTTGTTTGTTTTTACAAATCCAACTTGTTGCATATTAGAACACAATATTTACATAGTCTTGACATAAACAAACTTGCTTAGTTTTAAGGAAGGAATTGAGGAACCAACCAATTTTACCTCTAATTGCCAATGAGATACAATGCAAATTCGGTTTGTATTGACTAAGATATTATTCTAAAGATTGGTACATATTGTAACGTTTGTTTGTTGCTTATTTTATTCAACCCAAAAAATCCCAATAATTGCTCCGGCTATTATTTTTTTTATAACCGAGACCCCCTCTGACAGGACTTCCAGGTAAACCCCTCGATTTGTACAATTTTCAAATAAGTTATATCAAACAAAGTTATATTGTGAAAAGATACATATCAATAGAAAACATTAAACTAATTGGGACCCAACGTTTACACAAACAACGCATACAATAATAATACATAAAAGTTCCAATACAGACAATATTTTTATAAAAAAAACTCTAACCTTAAATTCAAGTACCATTTTCGGCTGGTAATCACGGTAGTTTTCTCACTAGCAACCATCCAAACTCCGTATCAGTCGGCTCCAAACAGGGCGGCTTTTCTTCCAAACAACTAAGGGTGCGGCAACGTTTAGCTAGACTAATTAGCACTGTTTTATCTTTTAAAATCTTTTTGTTACCCATCGACTTGGTTTAGTACTTTCGTTCGTTGCTGCTTTTACTCATCTATCTCGTTTCCAGCGTCTCAAATCACTCACTCTACACTTTTTCTTCCATCTCACTCCCTATGAACTTCACTAATGCTTTTTGTACCATCACTTCGCTACACCACATTCTAAATAGTTTTTTAACTGATGCCAAACTCTTACTTACATTTCTATAATTAATTATCATAACATTACAATATTCTGTTTTTTTTATTTATATTTGTTAAAAGAACTATAACATCTTTAATCATTTAAATTTTTTGGTAATGTAATATTTACACACAAATATAGAATTATGTAATAAATATTTTAATACGGTATGAAATTATTAAAGTGTTTGTTATCAATATACCATTAAGTCAATTTTTGAAATTATATTCTAAAATACTATTCATTATTTGGTTTATTCAGTTTTTAAATAAGCACTTTTAAACTTTTTTTTTATTTAATTATTGTAAAGCAGTCTTTAAGAGTTACTTTATAGAACGTTTTTATCCTAGATTTAATGATTAAAATTTATTGTAAAACCATTGTTAAAATTTTATCTCAACAAAAGTAAAAAAGTTTAAAAGTATATTGAAAACGGTAGTTTAAGTAAAATACAAGTTTGCTAAAATTTGCAAGTTTATACTCTCTTAAGTGCACTTATACTTAAAAACTGACTACTAAAGCTGCAAGAAACATTTAAAATTATAACGCTTTATTTTTTAATAGAAAACAAACACGTTTCATTTTAAAATTGTAATTTTAAAAAACATGTTTTAAATAAAATATATATTTTAATAAATGAAACTTAATTTTTTTGTAAAATACTAGTTCGCAATTAAAACGTTAAGCTTACACTTTTAAAAAAACATTGTTGACTGTTTATCATTTAAAAGTATTACTGAAACTTATTTTTACTATCATTAGATGTTTTTGTTGTAAAAGTACTTGAATTTTAAACATTTTTTAACATAACTAAACGTGACACAACTTGCAAACAGACTACAAGTAATTACTTTTATTATAATAGTTTAACAAATTGTACAAACGTCCAATAAATTGTAATTTACAAATTTAGTCCATGCATTTATTATTGTTTTATTTACTTATTACTCTGTTAAATATTAAATGACGTTATTAAATAAACAAAAATGCTGCACTGGATCTAAGGTAAAATAGAACTGTGTAGAAATTTTGAAATCGGTAAAAATTAAGAATACTTAATTATGCAAGTTGCAAAATTTAAAGCATCTTTATTTATCATAGCAAGATGCTTGATTAGGATGAAAACTGTGCGTTTATGTCAGAAATTAGAAATAATAAGCAAAAAATTAAAAGTCATAAATTTTAATGGTGTTAATCTATTTAAAAGACAAATGCTACAACAAATACTTGTATTATAAACAATACGTGTAGTGACTTGAACTGGAATAAATCAATAAGAATGTTTCTTTAAAAATTCCTGAGACAGGTCGACCTTTGCTTAATGTTGACCACATTTTAAAGTGAATTTTAATTTTTTACCCCTACAAAAGGGTAAGTACTAACACCCAACCTTTTTTTCAAATGGCAATTTATTGAAAATATAGATATAGGATCGTATCACAAATAAGTATCTTGTCGAAAAACAATTAATCGTCGTAATCAAATGCGTCAAGCATCCGAGTGGTTTTCATTATTCTTATCGCAAGCACACTTCAAGGATATTTGAACATCACATTAAGTATAACTACGACCTATCCCCAGATAAAACTGGTTTAATTAACCTTTAGTACTTGCTTTCAATTATAGTCCTCAGCGGAAGGTAATGGAGTGACATAAATCACTCCAAATTGGCGGTATGGCAAATTGCCTAAGAATGCTTTTACAAAAGCAGCAAAACGCGTAATTCTAACACAGATGAAGGTAAAAATTAAGAAATAAAAACTTTGCTAGGCGCGTACGTTATACTATATATGCGAAGCGGACCGCAGTCAACCGAAAAAAATAGTTTTCCTTTCTTTCTAGATGTCAAAAAGCAGTGTATAACTATCAATGTAGCAAAAAGTGGGCGAAACTTTTTTTACATAATAGACTATGAAATTCGTTTTTTAATAAATCAGAGTCGATGCCACCTCCAGTTCTATGGGACATAGAGGTCGCCAAAATGCTACAGTAGCTTTTAAAACAGACTTCAGTTTGATTAATATTTGTTAAAATATCCTATTTAACTGTCTAGTATAAATCATATGGTGTATATTAAAATGTGACATATTTAATTGTTTACCCGAACAAATAGGTATCTTACTGTTGGGTTATGTATGTCCAACTGTTGAGCACTCCTAATAGTTGTTAACAATGTAGTTCTATTTAACATTCTAGGAAAAGCAAATGATTTACAACTTGGTTGTAATTATTTTACAGCGACGTTTCGTGACGATATGTGTGCACTTCATCATTTAACCAACAAAATAAGCAAATGCATAAAGTTTAATTTGAATTTATCGCCTGCTTAGTGGCGCTGAGCAACTTTGATTTAATTCATCATTATTAGCATTTGTTCGTTATTGTTGCATACGCGCAACCTAAACTTAATTTATCTAGTTTATGATCTTACGGCGGATACAAAATACAACGTTTTTTGTATTATCTGATTAATAAAAAAACGTGTAACCTACCTGACATTTATTACTACAACTTCAGAAATGTGATCAGAACAAATATTTAAAAAAAAAGTGTAACTGAATAACATCTGCCAAAAATGAAGATAATGTTCGTCGACAATTTATTAATGAAGATTTAGTGCAATTTATGCTAAGGGCTTTGTCATTTTAAAATGAACTCAGATTGAATGCATCAGAAATAAAAAAATATGATCTCAGAATTTAGTGAACTCAATGACGATGTCAATAGTTGGTTTCGTCGCATTAAGACGTTCGAGGTAATTACCAAATGTAACAAAAAATTTTAGTTGTTACTATTATTGGCAAATGCCTTAGATTGCTCAAAACCCGAACTCGTTGCTGTTTCATACGAATACCTCAAATTGGTTGAAATGTAGGAACAAAAAGAAAGTGCATTCGAATTACGCCGCAAAATAGAAAAATGCAAGAAGATCTGACGATTTTAGCGATTATTATCACGATTAAGTTCTGTTAGTCAATCGACTCAAATTAAGCGACGACAAAAGGATTGAGCATTTATAAAGATTTAATTTACATCGAGAGACACCACTGTATTATTGTCTTCTATGTTGTACCCCCTCAAACAATAAGTCATATTTATTTATTAGGACGCGATTTTATAAAAAAAATCTAATTTCTACATGACCTACTCTATTATTAGAACTAAACGGTAAGTTAGATTGTAGTGTTCAAAACAAAATTGTAGACAGTTTTAATAACAACTATTTAAATTATTAAAGATCAGCAAAAGCCGAATTGAGTTAAATTAAATTCAAAAGAAACAATTAACAAAAATTCTAGATGAGGTAATCAAACCCAATGTCATTTGGTTAAGCAACTCGCTCTATTGTAGCCCTATCGTTTTGATTAAAAAGAAAAATCTTAAATACCAATCATGTATTGATTTTAGAGAGCTCAACAAACTAACCATAAAAGATCAATATTGTATCCAGTTATTGACGATCATTTAGATTGCCTTAGAAATAAAAATTATTATTCTACTTTAGATTTAAAAACGGGTTTCATCAAACTGCTTTAAACCCCGATTCTACTAAATACACTTCATTTATTACGCCTCTAGGTCAATTCGAATTCATAAAAATTCTTTTCGGTCTCTGTAACGGGCCTCCTGTTTTAAGATATTTAAACTTAGTATTTTCAGACACCAAGAGGATTGAAGAACACTTAGAAATATTAGAAAAGGCTTTCGTGCAATTAAACAAAAATGTATTGGAATTGCGTTTAGATAAATGTTCATTTTTACAAAACCAAATAAATTATTTAGGATACGTAATCGACAAACAAAGCATCAAATCCACTCAAAATGTTGCTGAAATTGCCTATTCCGACAAATACAAGCGAAATTCAATAATTTATCGGACTAACTAGCTATTATACGCGATTCATACCAAATTTTTCAATTATAGCAAAACCGTTGTATGACTTATTAAGAAAACAAACAGTTTTTAAATTTGAATCTTTAGAACTTCGACCTTTTAACAAAAGCTTTTAACAGAAAACAGAAATTCGGAGTTAAATAATGGTGTGGTATATAGAGAATTTAAAAACGACATAAAACTTTACGTTCTCCGTGTAATAGAGAATAAAATACATGAAAGTAGATAAAATTTTAGAATACTTAAGTGGATGTTATTGGTTCCTACATAGTACAAAGAAAATTAAATCTTACATCGATAATTGTTTGAAATGTACAACTTTTAGCTCAATGACAAAGCAGAAGAATCCTAACATAACATTCCAAAAGCGAACATTCGATTGTCAATGCTTTTTCAAAATTTGTTAGATTATATGATGTTAAGTCAACCAAATCAACGGAAACCATACATAAGTTAGAAAATTATTTTCGTAAATGTAGTAGACCACAAACAAATATTCGTAGATTGTGGAAATGCATTTACGTCGGAAGAATTTTCAATTTTTATCAGAAAACATATAATTAAATATATCAAATAGCTACAAGAACACTAGGGGCTCACGGTCAAATTGGGTGTTTCAATAGGGACTTAACCGCAATGTTAGCTAAATTAAGCAAAATTATCAACAAATGGTCGCTTGCACTACAAGAAGTAGAATATGCATTTAATAATTCTATTTGCAGAATCACTAGATTTAGTCTTTCAATCTTATTGTTGGATATTAACTAGAGAGGCCTATATGCAATTTAAAAAATTTTTTAGAAACAAAAGATTTATAAACACCTAAAAGAAATTTTGATGAAATAAGGAACAAAGCTCAAGTTCAAAATCTAAAATCTCTAAAATTATAATAGAAAATATTAATGATCAGAGACATAAAAATCTCTCTATACTAGTATATTTACTTTATTTACTATAATCAAAAAATTATATTTTAAAATGATAGTTACTTGGTTACTGATATTGACAATTTTCAATTAACACAAAAACTGTTTGAAGATATTTTCAGTTTAGAAAATATGAAATTATGAGAATTTGTATTTACGAATATTTCCATTTATTATTGCTGAAACTTATGAATTTATGTAAAAATCTAGCTGTTGTGTTAGCCGAACTACAGTGTATAAAGTTTAATTTGAATTTACAACCTGCTTAGTGACGCTGATAACTATTGTTCCGGAAAGGTTTTGACTTCATTCATCATTATTAGCATTCGTTGGTTTTTGTTGCATACGCACAACCTTAACTTAGTTTATTTAGTTTATCATCTCATGGCGCATACAAAGTACAGTGTTTTTCATATAATTCGTTTAATAAAAAACTTGTAAAATTCATATTTACCAATGTTATCTAAATAAAATATATAAACCTAAAATTTTAATTAAGAAATTTCTAAAATGACTATTTAGAAGATTAGTATATACATAAGTTTATTTTAATTTTAACAGAATAACGACATTTAAATTTTCTAATATATAGTTGCTGTTACTGGTGTATATACCTTATTATGATTAATTTTTAAATACTATAAAAGTTTAATATAAAGTAAATCAACAAGAACATTAGAACTGTAGATCAGTTTTTTACAAGTAAAACACATTTCTATATAAAATAATGAGGTTAGGGATTTTTATTCCCAGTGTCTATACCTTTTCAATGCTTGTAAGTTTAACATAGTCGTTGCGAGCTTACTTTTTAGAAAACTTCATTATTTTATATTAAAAAAAATATTTTTTGCAAAATATTAAAGCAATATTTTTATTGCAGACAAAGCTCCATCTGAAGCCGTATTTAGAGGCAACGAATTTTTATCATACGATCTTAGCCATACCGGAGGTGAACCAATCGTTAGTGCTCAAGACTCGGTTACTTTCTACTTTAAAACGAGAGCTCCCAATGGATTACTGTTTTATACAGGTGAGTCTTCCTTACATTGCAAATTGAGTTTCTGTAGATACATCTACTTAAATCCAAATATTGGTCAACAACCGAAACAAGTCTCTAGAGCAAAAAAGAAGATCCGCTGAATATTTTATATATTTTCGTTTTATTTATTTATTATTGCAATTTTTTCCAGTTTCTTAAACCTACACTTTAATTGCAGGTGATGGAACAGATTATTTAAACGTAGCAATTAAGGATGGGTGTCTTATTCTTACAATGGGACTAGCTAATGGTAAACAAGAAATGCAAATAAAACCCAATAAAGTCCGATTTGATGACAATCAGTGGCATAAAGTTAGCATTCATCGAAGAATTCAAGAGGTAATTACTTTGATGTTTATTATTGATTATCATTTTACTATATGTTACACAATGTTATTAATATTGCTATTAACAGTATTCAATTGCTTTATATTAAAACACAATTAATATTAGTTTTTTTATTATAAATGTTTATAGCTTCTACTATTTCTAAAAATACATACAAAAGTTGCTTGATCATTGATAATAGAAACATCGCGCTAATGTACACCTAAATTTTATACATTAGGATCAAATTGAACTCTTAATAACGTAAATACCATAAACAGTTTGATAACGTAAACTTTCGCGTTTCTTTCGGTTGTGTTTGAACTTTAATTAGCATATTACGTAAATTTAGAAACGCTAGAAAAGCAGTTCTTTGAAGAGCTGATTAACAGCTAGATGGAGGCATAGGGTACCTGCATCGCACCTCCGCACCTTTACCGTGCTTTACAGTAGCCGTTGATTTGCGTGTTTTTAAAACTATTTTGTTTTTTAAATGAAACCCCTAGTATATTATTACATTTTTGGATTTTTCCAAATATAACACAATTTTCATGTTTAAACCTTATGAAGTATTAAAGTTGTAAGAGCAAAATTTACACTAAATTTTACAGTTGATTATATTTTATATTCTAATTGTAACAAACTTCACATTGTATACAGGGTGTTTAAAAATTAAAATCTTTCAATTAAGTAATTCAAGTGGCTATAACTTGATTAATTTAAATAAAATGCCATATTTTTTAAATTATCAGAGAATAAAACTCTTCATTACCTTTCGAAGAGTATTAGTATTCAATAACTATCTGCGACATTCTGTATAATGTGAAAACAATTTTAAAAAGTAACCATAATAAACCCCAATATATCTCAAAAGTAAAACTTTTTTAAAGTTACTTATTTTAGTAGCAATATTCCGTGCCGTATAGCATGAATAACCCTGTATATGTCCGTCGTTCAGTTTTTAATATACTCAAATAAACTTGTTGTTTATTTTCCTTAAATCGACAATTTGCGCCTTTGCCTTGTTTTGACGCCGTTGTATCACGGGATGGGACAACTGGCCGCGTCGATTAGGCCGCGGCCGACTGGCCGCGATGACAACTGGCCGCCGTTCCTACTGGCCGCCAACCCAACTGGTCGCACGCTTATGGTTGTTGTCTATCTATTCAGCATAAAAGAATTATTTTTCTAGAGCATAAAATCCGAACTCTATATATCAGTATGTAAATTATTATTCTTCAAATTCAAAGTCGATCAGTATTTAAAAACCGATAAAAACACGATTCTAATTTTTGACGAAGGGTTGGAAGCAACCCATTAATTGCATGGGTAATACGAATAAATAGGTAAATTTAAGTGCGATACAAATTTCAGAACAAGAATTTGTTTCTTTAATTTCTATGTGACATATTTCTACATCATACATGCGGGTATTGTATGACATTCAGTATTCTTCTTTTTTTTTTACTTGCAAATATTTTTCCAGTTCACTAACATTTTAACTTGCCTATAGACAAAAATATTTCTATTATTAAAAATAATCGTTTGTTGTTTTTCTGTAAAAGGTAAGTTACAAACAATTGCAGTACTTTTCTAATCCCTGGAGCAAAACAAGTAAGTAAGGGTTTAAATTCTTCTTTTGTTAAAATTACAATGAATTGTGTAGCAATATTAGCAAATGGAATAGTAATTGTTGTTCAGTTTTGCTATTTTTAGATCTGTAGATACCATTTAGATTCCGGCCGTGGAAGCCTTCGCTATTACACCATTTAAAATGTTTCTTTGTTCTTGCGGATTTACATACACCCTTCCATTTTTTTCATTCGGTTATTTTTTACAAGTGGTGGTCAGTCTTTTTTGTTTTATTCCAAAGTTTCACATTTTGTGTAAAATACGTGTTGCGTTGAATTAAATAAATCTAAATAGAAGGTGCAATTATTAAGTCTCAGCGTGATAAAAAGAAGTTTGCTTATGCTGGATTTTCTTATGTGTGCGATAAAATCTCGACGGATGGAATAACGGAATTGTGGCGATGCGAAAGAAAACGACACTGCAAAGCGAGGATTCATGTTTTAAATGAAGAAATCGTCAAAAATGACCATACACACGAAGCATCCGCTATAAAGGTAGAAGTTGATAAAGTAATCACCCAAATCAAAACTCGTGCCATACAAACGCGTAAACCTACATCACAAGTAATTAACAACTGTGTAACAGAAATTTCACAAGCCTGTCAAAGGTCACTTCCAAGTTTGACGGCTTTGCGTAAAGTTGTAAGAAGAAAGCGAAATGAACATTTTGCTGCTTCAACATATCCACCGGATTTATCTACATTAATCATACCGGAACGTTATAAAAGATATGAAGCAGAACCAGGTATGCTTTCTAAAAATATATAAAATTTACGTAGGTATTCACAGTCAAAATGAATAATACAATATTGCTTGTGATTTGTTATTAGTAGTCAATACTTCGGTAATGTAAATTAACACATTTAACATCGAAGAGTTTGTGTTTCTAAAGTAATTTTTAAATTGTATGCGTTTTTGAAAACTTTCTTCTTGAAGACAGTGAGGGTCCTAACCGGATTTTAATTCTTGGTCGCCAAGATAATTTGCGAAGATTTCAAGAATCTAGGACATGGTATGCTGACGGAACATTTAAAATTGCTCCAAATTTGTTTTCGCAAGTATTTGTTATTTTGGCGGAGAAGTTCACGGGAGTACATCTAATAATTTACGGTTTATTGCCAAATAAACAACGTGCAACATACGATAAGTTTTTCGACATGTTACTGGAGATTCAACCCCTATTTCAACCAACTTCTATTTCCTGTGATTATAAAATAGCCACATTCAGAAGCATTCAGGCACATTTTTCCGGAATTTAAGTCAGAGAACTATAATAAGGTATTTCTTAGAAGGGCATATAAAGCTTCATAAATTTAAAAGTTAATTCATTTTTTTATTTATGAAGCTTTATATGCTCTTCTAAGAAATACTTTAGTTAATATTATGTACGCATTTGATTAATTACTGTATGCTTTATTTAGTTTGTTTATATGATAATAAAATGTGGCAAAATAATTTCTTTCTAAAATTTGTTATTTTACAGTTTAACCAAATTGTATTAATGCTTTCAAACTTGTTTCACAAAGTGCTAAAATAATATAATCGGGAGATTTGAAAACGGCACCGGCTGCCAGTTAGGTTGGCGGCTAGTAGGGACGGCGGCCAGTAGGAACGGCGGCCAGTTGTCATCGCGGCCAGTCGGCCGCGGCCACACAGCGGCGGCCGCTCGGCGGCCGCCAGTTGTACTAGACCGGTTGTATCACCCACCACGGTTCTACCATATTAATATTTTCTTTTAAAACGCAATTTTTTTAAATTTTAGCAGCACTATATAATTTTGTGTAGTATTGTTATTATTGTTGCTGTTTCATACTTAAATATGCTACCTATTAAAACCACATAGGTACTAATTAATAATTAATTTTTGTTTTTATTTCTGATTTATTTATGTAATGCTATCACCTGCGCCGTCTGAATTAAGAATTTATAACCGTCGTTTGATTTTTGGGCGAATTTTTTTGTGAAAAATCACTATTTAGTTTTATTATATTTATTGTTATACATTATATTTTTCTTTGATATCGTTTGAGTAGTTTTGCATTAAAATATTAAAATTATTTTACGTTTTTAAATTCATCTTGATTTTGATTTTAATTTTTTTATTTTATAGGTACGTATTTAGTGTAGATGTAATTGAGTTGTTTGAGTCTGTTATTGTCATACGTTTTAAGTGCATTTCTTGATTTATTACATCTATCTGTCGCATATATTAAAATTCCAAAATAGAAGTGTCTTAATATTTTAGAAAATTTGTTTATTCTAACTCAATTAAAATTATGCTTTATATTTCGTTATCATTTACTGCAGCTGCGTTTTGCGACGTGGGAATAGGTTTTAAAGCACGTGTGTAGTGCGTCTTAATTTTTTTGAATCTTTGTTTGCTGTATTTATATCATAGTCATTTCTTTTGAAAACTCTATGATTGGTTTGTGCAACGTTTATAAAAGAAGACATTTTTAGCTAATTAGTTAGTTAGATTTTGACTCAATCTTAGAAATCATAGACCTATAGTGGTGTTGCGCATCTTTTCATTTGAATAGACAGAATTTGCTGGTAAAATAATGTATTTGTAAAAGTTTTTAAGTTAAAAGTTAATGTTTCGTCTTCGTTTTGTTAACGGATTTAATCGTTCTTCAAATACAACAAAGTATTTGAGTATGGTCATGGATAGAAATTTTATCTTTTTACTTCTGTAATTCATCTTCGCTCTGTAGCGGATGCCCAAGTTGTCGCAATTCTGAAAGCAACATTGACTACTTCACCTAGCGATTGCGGCTAATTATGAACTCGTCATCCAACTATCATAATTGAGATCAGATATTTATAAGTTAGAATTACCATAATTATATTGTAAGTTTTGCTATTAATTACAATAAAACTTTGGTTAAAGACATAGCTCTGTGAATCAATACCTATTATGATTTTACGTACCAAAGCTTCCGTCTGTATTTGGTCGGTTTGGTGTAAACCCACATTTTAGTGATTTACGATTAAAGACATTTAACCAGATTTAAAACAAAAATTAAAGTGACAAATTAATGTACCCTCAAATTAAAATAATTAATAAATTTAATCTTGTTTGTATTTCTTTTTATTATTATATATTTATAGCTACTTATGCTACGTTATTTGATTTAATTAATTTTGCAGACAAATGCCTTCGAATTTAATTTTACTTTGTTCATTATTGCATTTTTAGTATTATTTTAATTTTAATTTAGGTTTTATTAAAATTTGTTTTAGTGTTTAACTAAATTTTGTAATTGATTGTTTTATTACGAATTTATTTTGTGTGCAAATTTTTGTTTGTTTATTTAATTTTTATTTTATTCTTTTTTATGTAATAAATGTTTAATTGTTTAAATGTAACGAAACTTTTAATCAATAACCTTTTTTTTGTTTGGTTTTTAGAATTGAATCTTAATGAAAGGTAGGTTTTGATAGTTTGTACACCGCATGGCGTGTGCTGCTAGTTATCACAGTTCAGAAATGTGTTACGTCGTTAACCTTCCTGGCGTCATTTTAATTTCGACTTTGTGTTTTTACATTTTTAGTTTTCCAAATAGTCCCAGATTTTTAATAAAACCCATTCTTTTACCACCGAGTACCAAAAATTACTTTGTTTATGTTACAAATGCAAGCTAATCTTCTTTTTACAATTTTTTGGATGTAACAAATTTTGGTGTTTTACCAAATGTCATCTAAAACAAAAGTAATTATTATATAAAAACACAACAAATTTAATAAATTTAATTAGAAACTTTTATAACAAAATTTATTAGCAAAAGAAGATTAGTTAAATTTTAATTAAAACTAATTCTCACGACGACTGAAAAAGTATTCTTGGTAGAATTTTTTTGCTCATACGGAAATAATTGCAATGATAGTACAAGCCTACAAACTTTTAGCAAAAAAAACTACATTAAAATATCAGTTTAATTCTTGCTCGAAATTAATCAAAACTTTTTCTTATTTCACAATTTCAAAAAGAAGCTACAGCTTGTCGTATGCGATTTTTCAAAGCTTCTCTATCATTTGGTAAATGATGACTATAAACTGTCTGCTTCAACCGCTCCCAGAGATGAAAGTTTGCAATTGTACGATCTAAGCTTCTTGGAAGCCATCTAATTGGTCCATCTCTTCCAGTCCATCCATCTCCAAATTTATTATTTAACCAATTTACTGTAACGTTTACATTTTTTCGATTGAATACTTCTGACTTAATTTAACATTTTTGGAGTCTCTGCGTGCGCAAATCGCTGATGCACATTACTCATGCGTGATTCGTAGCCATATTGTTTTATCTTCATCTTCCGTTGAACTGCGAAAGTACGCGGACGTTCCTGCATAACGTGCAGAAAATTTCCTCATGTTAAATTTGAACTGTGGAAATCTGCTTTTGTAGTATGCATTGAAAATTATCCGCTTTTGTCGCAGTATTTTCGCTTTCGTCCGTTTTATATTCGCATTTGTTTAATTAAAGAAACCCGTAATCTGAAAGGGGTAAGTGATTTCTTTGTTCTGTACACGTGGTGTAACCTTTGATTTTTAGTTTCTTTCTTTATTTTTTTGTACGTACGATATACTCTGGTTGATACGTTCGATTTGATTTGTTTGGATACGTACAATTTCGATGGTTTTACATTACGTTTTTGAATACGAAATTACGATTTATGTACGATACGATTATGGAAAATTTCTGATACGTACGTTCCCTTTATACGTTTATGAAGTTATGGTTAATGATAATCGATCCAAGGTGATAAGATAAATCAAATTATACGAAAACAATAGAAAATAAATTCCGGAAGATTTCCAAAGATTGCGTAATTCATTTAAGTCACGTGATAATCACGCCCATGCGCTGAAGCTACGAACAGCAACAAGTAATTAACCTTCAAATATCACGTATGTACCTAATTAACCTAATTAAGTGTTAGTTTTAAGATTTGTTTATATGTTCGTTTTTGGTTTCAATATTTACCCGTTATAAGTTTAATATAAAAAATATTGTGGCGTCCAAATTAGATTTCAAATTAGAATTGTAATATTAGTGTACGAGTAGAATATCCCGTCCTGAATATAATTAGAAATAAGACTCATCGCTCTAATGTTTGTGTGTTGTTTATATTTAATAAATTCATAGAGCTAGCACGGTGCATTATTTTAGTTATTTTTATAGCGAGTGAAATGCAAAGAAGACTGTTCGCGAAGTCGTTTATTAATTTATTAAGTAGGTATAATGACTACAACTGTTATTGTTTTGTTAAGTTTTACAGCCGTCTACCACGGTCTCTATTACTCTGTCTATCTGCTCTGTCTATCTTAATTTTGCAATACATCTTTTATTACTAGGAGCGCCGTCCCTTCCATTTACATTAAACTTACGCTATCTAGCGATGTTTCATTTAACTTTTCTTAACACCCCCTCTTAAATGAAAAATCGCTTCAGCTCTAATTTTTAGTTTTTTTACAGTTACTTTAAATTCTTGGTTTTACACAAAAAAAAAATAAATGGGATATTTTACTTAACATTTATGCATCAACTTATTTCTAAAATATGCAAATTTTACACAATGTAAAGGTTTTGTAAACATATCAGCGATCTGATTTGTAGTGTTACAATATTCAATTCTCATTTCATTATTTTTAATTTTTTCATGAATAAAATAATATCTCACGTCGATATGTTTACTTCGTCTGTTTATAACGCCATTTTTTGCTAGATCAATAGCACTTTTATTATCTACTTTTAAAACCACATCTACCGCTTCACATTTTAATTCTTCCAAAAAATGTTTAATATACAGTAAATCTTTACAACAATCAGCAGCTGCAATGTATTCCGACTCTGTTGTTGATAAGGCAACAATTGGTTGTTTTCTCGAAGTCCATGTTATTACGCCACCGTTATAAAGTATTACGTATCCTGTTGTATTTTAATTATGATTATGTTACATAAATGACATCTTTAAGTAAGTTTTTTTCGTTACATTACTACAGCATGAGCCATGTGAGCCGGGCAAACATCTTGTTGAAAGTACACCGTACTGTGATAATCTAAACTAAATGTGTCCATACTTTCGCTAAAAAATTTTCTAAGAATGGGAGATAGATATGTTGATGTGTGTTACTATCAAAAAAGTAAGATCTTATTATTCCTTCCCATTATACCACGCCAGATGTTATCCTCTTGAAAATATTGCCGCCGATTTAAAATTCGAAAATGCGGATTAATATCGTTTCAGTATCTAACATGTTGCGTCGAAACTATTCCGTTAGTAGTATGGAGTAGTAGTTGGAAAACATAATTCTTTCATGAAATTTTCTTTCATGCGTACCGATTTTCTCACCCATCTATAAACCAAAGAGTAGTCGTTGTCCTTCATCGCCTATTTCCAAATATTGATTAAACATTTGCTTATAAGGTTTTACTTTAAGCCGTTTTAAGATATTATGAATGTGCGATTTGCTCATTCCTAACTGCCAAGAGCATCTTCTTGACGACATGGTAGGGTTGTTGTTCACATATTGTATAATTAATAGCATCTCCTTTAGGATTAAATGGCACTGCCTGCTTTTTAATGTTTTGTGCAGGACCAGTTTTCAGAAATTTGTTTGTGCACACTCATACGAGAAATAGGTACATACATCCGGATACTTTTGATGAAATAGATCAATGACATATCTGTAGTAATTTTCTCAAGTTTAAAAATTATGTTTTGTTTTTCTTAAGTTTTATTAACTTGTATAACTGTAATTTGTGCATTTTAGAACTAAATAAAATACTTACAATTTTACTTTATTCAATGTTTGAATTGCTGGTTGGGACACAATCTACTAGAATGTTGTGGTATGGTGTGATATCGATTACTAAAACTAATTTTGGTGGCAAACTTGGTATGCGTTTTTCACGTAACTATTTTTTATAGTTTTTGGATTTATTTCATGATGATGATAGATATTTTAAATCTCCGGCTTAAATAGTAACTTACAGACTACCAAAAACCTATTTAACTTCTTACGTGCACCACAATTAGTTGTGGTTCTTTAGAAATAGTGCAATACAGTTTATTTATGCTATAATCGTTTTACAGCTTCGAATGAGTATGCGTTTTATTCGTATGCCGTTTTTTTACCAAAAGCAGTGCCAAATCAATATCACATACCGCTGTGGGCTTTGTACATTTTGGCGCTTAATCAGAACCGTTTGAAACGCACGCTTCTCTGAATCCGCCGAAAGCAAAAAGTGCCAGTTACGAGTAAATTTTTGTTTTTTGAAAAGGATTATTTTTTTATAAATTTTTAACAGAAATTGCGTTAATTTGATAGTTAAAAACGCCCCTGGCGGTCGAGCCCAATTAACAATATTGTCATTATAGTTATAATAATTGTCATTTTTATAAGATTCAATGTAAGTACAAATATAATATCTATTTTAAACGGCAAAACCAAACACTTCTGGAATATTTCTAGATGAAGAAAGACCCAACACCCACATACCTTTTATCTGGTTTGAAAGGTAATTTTTTTAATTTCATTTGATCTAACTTTCTAAAAATCTTTTTTGACGAGCTTTAAGTGAAGCAAACTCAAAAATAGTTTCATCATAATCGATTACACTTACTAACTGAGTTTCAATACACAAAATAGCAAAGTCGTTCAGTTTTTCATTTTTTATGGACGTCAACAAAACGTCAAACGAGAATGTCAAAAAATGTTACTAAACGGTAACACCTGTGGTAACACTACCAACCTAAAAGAATGTCGATGCTCAACTCATAGATCACGTGGGAAATGGGTTTTAATGAAGGCTCTGTATTATAACCTGGCTAACTTAATCTTACAGTGCGATTACATTATACAAATACTTGAAACTATGTAAACAGATCTGTTCAAAACATTTTTTTACCTAAATCGTTATTTGTATCTTTTTCAAACATATTCCATATTTAGTATATAAAATAAGTACGTGCTTGAACTTGTTATTTAAAATCATAATAATTTTAGTCTCATATTATTTAACACTCTTTTTACAATGCGGTTTACTATGATCATCAAACGTGTAGTTTTCAATACATATTATTTCGATAAGTATGTTACATCGCTAACAAAAATGGTGGTACTGCATTAGCTGCGCGAAAAATGATTGACGTTCCCAATTTTGCGTGATAAGAGTTCTAATCAAAAATTATGAAAAAACCAATTTATCGTAACTACAATCTTCTAATCCGCATAATTTTGTTCGTATTGTGTATAAAATTTCTTATAAGCTAGGTGTTTGTCATACGTCATAGGAAACATTTTTAGAGCCTGATGATTCAGAAATTAGTTTTATCAAAACGAACTTGTAAGATGCAGTCATATCAATTTGTTTTAGACTCAGATTATGTTCACTGCGACGTACTTATAAGTAATTTTAAAGCCAAGTCGTCCAGATTTGTTTCAATTTAAATCCCATTACAACTTATTCTAATCTTATTTTTTCTAGTAACTTTGATGATAGTTTTGTTATTGACGTAATTGAGTTTGTTAGTTTTATTCATATTTTTAGTATATTATTATTTATATTGTAATGTAATTCGGCATAAAAACAAATTAAAGAAATTAAATATCTATTTTACAATGTTTACAAAGTTTAACAATACTAATTATGTCATATTTCACTATTTATATTTGATGTCACTTAAACTTTAAAGCAACTATTAGCTCTATCTATTTTACGAGCAATTGTAAACGTTTTTGTAGGAATACTATTTTATATAATGATAATGTTAACAAACATTTATTCTTAGTCTTGTTTTATTAAGTTTTTTATGTGTACATAACATTTTTATTATTTGTTTTTAAATATATCACATTTCAACAAAAATGCTTGTAAAAGCATCTAATAAAACATTTATATTATTTACAAATATCGGTACATTAAATTAAATCAATCAAATTAATTTCATTATAACAAATGTTTCAAAAAACATATTTCTTGTTTAAAAAAAATTGTAGGCGTTTTAGTAAAAGCTTTCTTTTATTACATTTAGTAGAAACTCAATGAATATGGTACCAAACGTATCTTAAAAATACAATATAGTCTCACTAACCAATAAATGCGTTTTCTTTCTTTTAGAAGATTTTTACTAACCAGTGTCTTTGTTTTTAATCGTGTATTTGTAGTATATAAATTGCCGTTTGTTTGAGATTACGTTTAAACATTGCTTACAAATGCTCGTATGTTTACGTTTGTTATCGATTGGTAATAAATACAAAACTAATCTCACTAAAAGCTTTGTCGTATGTGAATGAGCATAGAATATATTTAGAAAGCTACGTAAGTATATCTTATAATGTTCATTTTTTTGAGAAAACTCACATAATTTTTTACAGTTTTTAAATAATAAGAAAATTCTCTTTACCTTCACTTGAAATGACTAAAATAAATTTCGGTGTTTGTAATGCCTACAGGATTTGTGATGTATATCTTGTAATAACTCTCACATTATTTCTACATTGCAAACGTTTTTTTTTCATGTATTTTGTTGTATTTCGGACTCCTAGTAACAATTCGACCTTACACGTTGGGATATTGCTGTTAACTAGTTCTTACATTAACTTTTTATGTTGGTTATTTTCATACTTATGGGGATATTAAACATTGTCTTTTAGTTGACATTTTAGTACTATTTTCTAATCTTTATTAGTCATTCTTTAACTCAAAAGTTTTTTATTGTCATTTAGTAATAATAGAATTATAATATTACCAATGTTCATTGAATAAACTCTTTTAAAATCAAATAAAATATAAGAACACAGGATAACCGTGTAAGCGTAGGTAAAACTAAACATAGAAATGAATCTACGTTAGTATTTAGATCTACACCAAAAAACGTTTTCTTGCTATATGCGAATGACATGATTTGTTTTGGTAACTTGAAGATGGCATCTTTTTTTTTATTTATGTCTTCTTGCTTAGGGCAATCTATAAATATATTGTATTATTTTTTTTTATTCATATTAATATAAATTTATACGTGTAGAGTAACATATGAATAACTAAAATGTTTTAAATTTAATAAATAAAACTTGTTTATTATATTACATCGTTAGAACATTTTTGATTTTATTAAAATTAAACTTAAAGGTAAGTATTTACCATTTCTGTTTGTTTTACATTTTGAATTAAACCCACTCAGATTGAAATTATGTTTCAAACATTTTAATTGGCATTGTAAATTAAAATTTTATGTAATAATAATAATACTGAATAAAACTTAGTATTTATTATATATTGAATCAGTTTATTTAAAATATAATTTTTATTTTAAAATAGAATAAATTTTGTAAACACATTAAACTCTAAAAACAATGCAGACTAAAAACATATTTATAAAAATAAACAAATATGTAAACATTTCTTAAAATTTTTCTAAATGTTTATTTATATAATAAACAAAGTAGCAAAATACGTTTTAATATTATTATGATGTACTGTATTTACATTATACATATACAGAAAAATATAAAAACAACATAAATTAAAATAAATACTAAAATAAAAAGAGTATACATTAAGTAAACTTTAAATGTAAAGTTAAATAAAAATACATAAAACAAAATAAACTAGAAATCGTGAAATAAATAGTAATGAATGTTTAGGTTTTATTGACAAATATACACTAACATTAGGTAAAATTAATATTATTAAACCTGTTTAACAATTAAACGCGTTATTTTGCTACATTACCACATTTTAGTAAAACTGTTTTGTTTTTTAACTAACGCGTTTGTCATTAATAACTAGTAGCTACATAAATTTTAATTCTTTTACTTCCATTAAATATAAGAAAAGTATAATTAATAATTTAATTGACAGAGGTATCATTTTATCTTCACCTAAATTTCATGCTGAAAATATAAACATAATTAAAAATATTTTAATCCAAAATAGTTTTCCTCTACATATGATAGAAACTAATATTAAAAAAAGACTAAAAATTTTAAAACATAAAAATAAAAACAATACAAATGTTATTTCAACAAATTCATCGCCAACTATTAATCTAAATATAAATATAGAAAAAAATTATAATAATACTGAAGAAAAAAACAAATTTGTATCATTACCTTTTATACCTAATTTATCTTATACTTTAGAAAAAGAATTAAAAAGATACAATTTTATTATTGCCTTCAAAAATTACTAAACTGTTATTTAAAAACGTAAAGGACAAAATCAATATTTTTTATGATTCTAATGTTGGATATCAATTGAATTGCCTAAATTGCAATTGTGTTTATATAGGTCAAACTAAACAATATCTAAAAAATTGAATAAACCAACATAAAAATGTAATAAAAAATAAAACAGACGCACAAAATTATCCTAAAATTGCTCTCTCGGATCATGCCCTAGAAAATAATCATACTTTCAATTTTAATGCACTTAAAATCTTACATAAAGAAATAAATTTTAAAAAGAGACTAATTTATGAGATGATCGAAATTTAAAAAAAATTTAATACAGTTAATTACAGAACTGACATAAAAAATTTGAATTCAATTTATAATTCTATCATCTCTTAAACGTGTTTTAAAAAATGTTTCAAAATTAAATATTTAACAGTTTTATTTATCATGTATCTAACGCTTGCGTATTAATAAAAATTTTATTTAAGATTGTCATTCGTATAACATCCACCATAACGTTTGTTTGTAATGTTAATGTTATAGAATTTATATTGATGTGTTAATTATTAAATGTTTATTTGTAATAAAAAATTAATTATGTTTTGATAAGTTTAAGAAAATCTATTCTTTCACAAACTTATATTAATATTATGTATTTCCTTTTTAGATAGAAATGTAAAATTTAAATGAACCTTCGAAAAAGCTTAAATAACGAAACGTACGTAAGGTTTCAAATGTTTAAAATTAGTGTTCCTATATGTGTTAAATAAATGAACTATTATATAATGTTGCTGTTACTACAATTTTCCAAAAATTACAATTATTAGTTCAGTAATTATCGAATCCAAGAACACAAATGTAGCACATTACAAGAGAAACATAACAATCATTATTTCATAATAATCTGTTTCAACTTTCTTTCTAACTATCTGAAATATATTTATTCTGGCATTTATTTATTCAGCAAAATGCATAAGTAAGCTCTTAAAAGAATCTTCAAAAAAAAAAGAAGTCAATTTTTTTCATTTTCTTGCCATATTAGAATTAGCTGCTACTTTGTCAAGTATATACAATCTTAGAGAAGTTTGTCGAGAACTGGTACCCCATAATAATACTTTATTTAGTCCCACTACGTTTTCACTTTCGACTGTGTTATTACCTTCTTGACTGTTTTGTCGTCATCAGCGATAATCTTATTATCTCCGCTATTGCTCTTTAAAGCACAATAATTTTTGTTTAATAAATCGTGAAATAAAATGGGGCATTATTATCATCGCTTAAGTTATATTTTATGATTCTACTTGCTTTTTTTTATGATTTGCTCGTGGTTTACTACTATTTTCTATTTTTTAATCAATTACCAATAAAGACATCTATGTATTTTATGGTTTATTATTTTCAATGACTCTAATGTGATATGGTAACAATGATGTTTTGATTTTATGATGCGTACGTACTTAGCAGTAGAAACCTTTTACATTATAATGTTTATTAACTATTATATAACATTTATGTGGTACTTTTATATTCGTATACTTTTGTTTAAAACTGCAAGATTTTTTTAAGGTGTTGTTTTTTGTATGTTTTATTGTTTTGTGGTTATAAAATATTTTTATAAATACTGCCCACTATTTAAAAAACAATCTTTTACTCCGCATAGTAACAATTAACATCTATAAATATATTATGTTTTACAAAATTTATAAAACCAAAAACAATCCTTATAAAGAGGTTATAAATTTATTACTTTAGTAATATGCTTCTTTTGTTTTCAGATTTCGGCGATTACCAGTTTTTGTCGGGTAAGTGTGAATTAGTTTTAAATAAAAGCTATATATACGTTTAATATATATGTATATATATATATATATATATATATATATATATATATAATATATGACACAATGTTTTGTATTTTTTATATTATTATTTATACATCTTTGCTTATCTTTATCATTATTGATTTTTATTTAAAAAAAACAGTATTTTATAAAAACGCTATTGATCAAGGTATTTCATATCTTTACAGCACAGAAAGTAATTAAAAGCAAAAATTTAAACTTTAGATTCTCTAACAAATACAAATTAATTTGGAGTTATTGCAGTTTCGTTTTGGGTTATATTTGAAAAGCTTTATTGTTTCCGGACAATAGGATATTCTTGTTTGCACAAAATGAAGTTTTTGTTAGTATTAAATTATAATTTTGGTACTTTGTTGAAAATATTATAACTTAAATGAGTATAAAGTATATTTTCAAAGTATTTTAATTAAATAGAATCAGCTATTCCTTCTTCATTAAAACTGAACGTTGAAGTATTATTTCAATTATATTTTGATGTATACATTGTTTTTAAAAGTTAATGTTATTGTTGTAATCGGATTTAAAAGATGGAAATTAAAGTACTGTCACAAAAGTAACATTTTTAATTAGCATTGCATGTAGTAAAATATATCTCTAGGTTTTATAAAAAGTGTTTTTCTGTTCCTTACTGTTTAAATAAATCTGCTTAGCGTATCTAATATACATAACTGGATAAAGTTTGGTATCAGCTATTTAATTATTTCAGCTTATTCAACGTAATTAACTAAAAACATACAATGAAACATAAAAGCATTATGATAAACTAGAATAAGAAATAACCTTTTCAGCGTTTAACGTTTAGATCAACCCATCATTTTTAATTTTTCTTATCTTGCTGATCAAATTTTGATGAAACTGGTTTTTCTATCTTCTAAACATATTGATTGAGAACTTTTGTGGTACTTCTACAATTTGTCTGCTCATATTTTGTACAAGTTAATAAATAAAAATTATAATATGTTTACAGTAAAAGTTGCTTTAAATATAAGTTTGGTTTTTATTCGCACAAATAAAAAAGCCTAGAATGTATTATGAAATACAAACAATTCACATATATGTACATTTGTTTAAAAGTCATTAGTGTCAAACTAAATGTTTTTTAAAATGTACAACATAGCTTTAAATGATTTACTTACTTACTCTAAAATACACTGCTACCAACTTAAATAACAAAATGTAATATATTTTGTATCGGTAAATTGCTTGCTCCCAATCCTGTACGTACATACACGGGGTGAGCTGTATATATACGTACAGCCAAATTTTTATTATTGCTATACTATGATTGTAATTACTGTTTGTCTCTAAAATTCATACTGGTAATAATGTTAAAAATGTTTAATTATTTACATAAACTTTAATAGTTTGAACTAAAATCGTATTTTGTTTATTGACAGTTGAGTACAATCATACATTACAGATATCAAACTAACAGCTAAGTAATAATGTTGTGTTTATAAAAGTATCTGTATTCCTAGAAAAGACTGTAAGTATGTTAAATTATGTTTAAAAAATTAAATCAGTTAATTATTTATTTTCTTTTTAACATTTTTAATTTATGTATTTATACTTTAAACATTTGTTTTGTCATTTTAATATCTATTTCGGTACTCTAACAAGTACTTTAAAGAACTCGTTTGAGTGGTCTAAAGTAATACTTTATAGCACCCGAACTGTGGTTTTGTTAGATTGGCAATACTGATATTTGACAGTTAAATTACAGCAATCTAACATGTCAAATTTGAAATATTGCCAACTTATTAAAAAAATTATTTTTTTAAACAATAAAATAAAATGTAGTTTAAATTTATTTTTACATATAATTTCCAAAATAGAAAAAATAGTATACAGTATACGTTTCATAAGACATTTTGGCGTACTCGACCATTAGAAAACTCTTCGCTTCGCGGGTCGTTTTCTATAGTTTAGTTTCGTGCGCTAAAATGGTCCGTTATAAAACTAGTTCTTAAATACTATTTTCAGTGTAGAGACTAAACAAATAATATTTTAAAATTCAAAAGTTGAAGCAAGTGGATATATTGTTATAAACTATAAATTGTAAAATGATTAAAAGAATACTTTTTACACGGGATGTCCCGTTTAAGTGCGACCAATTGAACGCCACCGGTCGAACGCGACTGTTTGAACGCAATATTTTTGTGCACAAGCACGTTTAAACTAAAACATTTTTGAACGCAAGACGTTTAAACGTAGAGAAGTTTAAACACACAGTCATTTAAAGTCGGGGCGCATTTTTGTTGTTTCGAGTAGAAGAAGAAGAAGTACGAAAAGTAAGTATGAAGGTTGCAAGGAGCAGCTTTATTTTCCATCCATGTCATTTATACAGATATTAAGAAATTTAGTTTTATACGATGTGCATTTGATATGTATGGGTGGTCAGTTTTGTTAAAACTAAATTATTATGCGTGCTGTTACCGTTCAAATTGAAAACTATTATCTTTAATATTGTAACACACCACGCGCACAGTAAATTTTACAGAAAAAATACAAATACATTAACAGAAGACAAATTCATTGTGTTACTTTTAACACACTTTTAATATCAATTTATAGTCCGAAAAAAGTAACAAAATGTAAAGAACAGGAAACGTATTAATGAAAATTGACATTTTTAAAGTATTCTTTCAATTTTTACTATACATAACTTTTAGTGAAAATATTAATTTAAAACGATTTGATTACTCTTTAAATTAAACTATTTCACATTGTTAAAGAAATTAATGATTATGGCGTAGTCAGCGTTACATTCACATTGAACGCGATCACTACAATAAAAGTGTCTATCACAAGAAAGGAAATGTTTGCGCGGGCAGGACAAAAAAGAATGATATATACACATGAATAGAAATGTACTTTTAAATACAGCATTATAAAAAGTACAATAAAAGTTAAGTTTGTATCTTTTTACACCCTTTACTAAAAAGTTCTTTATGGCTGGACTAACTTTAAATAACGTTACATGGTGGTAACCAGAACAAACCGGAGGTGTAATAACCAAGTGCACGTGTATGTTACAAGTATCGCCTTGTCTCTAAAACACATAATTATATTTACTATATAATTAATTACGATAA
Organism: Aquatica leii; assembly: GCA_035610365.1. Lineage (NCBI taxonomy): Eukaryota > Metazoa > Arthropoda > Insecta > Coleoptera > Lampyridae > Aquatica > Aquatica leii. The sequence continues at coordinate 111,420,004 of CM069432.1, forward strand.
ATAAAGAAGAATTCGTATCCGCTGAAATTATTAATGTAATTTCAGTGTTATCAAACATTGCAAATGTGTCTCTACCCGATAAATTCAATTTTAAAAATAATGGGTAATTCCTTTTGAGGTATTTTAAAAAGACCCTGAAGTTTGCTTGTTTGGATTATACGCAATTAAACAAGAGTGTCATTTGTTCTCGTTTTAATAACCAAAAAAAACACATTTTAGCTCAATTATACCAAACTAGCTAACCATTTAAAAGGTTACTATTTAGTATTTATTCCTCTTCTGAATATTTTGCTTTGCAGTTTACGAGTCTCAGCGAATTTTCCATATTGTTGTCCTCGATGTTCTCATTCATGCTCCAGACATAAAAAACATGATGAAATTCTAATAAAATTTCTAAACAAATCTGAAAGTGTCACTTTAAACAAATCTAAAAGCGTTTTTGGTTGTCACAGAATACACTATTTAGTGCATGTAATATTATTTTCAAGAATGACAATAAATCCACAACAGGTAAAAACAATTTCAAAATTTCTTGCGTTTACTATTACTATTACAGTTATTAAGCATGATTAATTAGACAAACAAATTTATAAAAAATGAAGCACAACTTTTAGAAGCAATCACGTTTTTACTTAAAAAAGATAACGAATTTTGAAGTTTTGTTTGAGAATTATCTCAAAACTTTTCTTCAAGTTATTTAAAAAAAAACTTTAAAGTACATAAAATTTAGCTTTGATTCCTAGACTACAACGTTTCATAATGTGTTTAATGCGGTACAATTCACTCCAAAAAAAAGGTTTAGTTAACCCAGATGCTCTTTCTGGAAGCTAAAAAAAATTCAAATCTGTCTTGTAAAGAATGAGTCACAGAAGTTGAAACTTACTTACATTTTATAATTAAACATATTTTGGTCAAAGACAAATATTCAAAAACAATTAAAAAATTATTAAAAACTTGATAAAAAATTGTTTTTTAGGTTGCCCAGAGAAATTTAAACTACCCTTAGAACTCATACCGTATTATTAATTTTTACAAGATATTAGTTTTTTTTAATTTGGTTTTAAGGAGTTCATATCATAATACCCAAATTTCTATTATCAATCGTTTCTTAAAACATTGTTTTACATCTAAGATTGTAGAGTGTGAACAATAAAAATTGTGACCTGTATTGATGTGATGTACTACCACAAGTAATTCAAGTTTTTTGTTTTAACAACCAAGATGGTTTTTTAGAAGATTTTTGTTCTTTGTATTATCTGTCCCATGTAACATTTGTTGCAATCGTTAAAATCGATTTTCTATACGACATTCTGTTTAAATCAGTGATCAAAAACGAGCTAAAACTTTTTTGATGAATAGGTCTTTTTTAGCAAAACACACATCTAATTAAGAGTTGTTCAAATTGCGTAGCAGAAAGAACAAATATTAGGAAAACCTTTACAAAAGAACAGTCACTTAATAGAACATACCAGAAAATTGAAGTAGACTTATTCAAACATAATGTGGTTTTTAATTATGACTGAAATTTTTTTAATATTTCAGATAAATAACTTTAACAAGAATTCAGTAATTTTAAATTTAAAACAATTGTTATATATATATATATATATAAAATTTCAGAAATAGTTAAAACCAATAATAGTCCACAATTTTAAACTAGTTTTTAAAAGTTTTGCTAAAGAATATAATTTTACTCGTTTTACTAAAGATCGGTTTAAATAAAACTGAAAACCTCATGTTTTAATGAGTGTTTAATAATATAGAAGTATGCCTACATTGTTTAATTTTTAAAGGAATTACCTATTAATAAGTTGGAACTTAAGATTCAATGGCGGATTGAATAATTCCAAAACGTACGAAAACTGAATATTGATTTTTTGTTCAGTTTATTTCTATATTTTTATTTTGCGCAATCTATTAAAACTACTGAAAAACAGTACGTATTGCTAAAGATCTGTTACAAAAAAACAATAACTTTTTAGCATACAGCACAATTTCATTAGAATCAGGACTGCAAAATTTTTATGCTCAGAAAGTTAAGAACTAATTTATTTTTATTGCTCACTAACTTAATGTTGACATTAATTCTTGTAAATAAAGAAAATATGTAAGGATATGCAGAAAATAAGTTATAACTCTAGACATAGGGTCAAAATATTGTCACAATTAAATGTAGGCAATTCAGTCTGGATAACTGATATTTAGAAGTACAGGTTAATTCACAGTCAATGTGAAAGCATAACTGTAGAAAAATTATTAACAAGTTTGTGTCACCTAATAGTGCAAGTGCAAGTGAACACAATTTAATATAACATGTAAATCTTAGTGTTCTCATCTCAGATAACAAAGCAATAAGCAATAAAAGTAAATTGTCACATGTGCCAACTACATTCAATGATACTCAACCTGAAAGTAGGCTAAGATGAATTGTTACCAAGTCTACTTATTTAAAAAGTTATATTTAAATAACTTGTTTATAGAAAAGGAAATGTACAGTCAGCGTTTCATTCACATTGAATGCGACCACAACAACGAACGTGTCTATGACAAAAAGAAAACGCTTGCTCGGACGAGATAAATGAGTAATTATGCATGGAAACAAATTCAGTACTTTTAAATAAAGCATTCTAAAAGGAACAATAAATGATCAATTTTTAATGTAACCGGTTTCTCTATCTTGTAAAGTATATCGATTGAGAACTTTTGCGGTACTGCTACAAATTGTTTGTTATTATTTTGTATAAGTTAATAAATAAAAATTTTACAGTAAAAGTGTTTCACAAATAAAAAAGACTAGATTGTATTATGAAATACAAACAATTCACATACATAAAATTAAAGTATCGTAAAAAATACAATAAATATTATAGTGTGACGGTCCCAGTCCCTGTAATTTATAAGAAATTTATGAATAATTTGATATGCGGAGGGAGGGGAGTTGTCAAAGCCAAAGCAACGATGGGTATATAAGCAAGCACCGCAGCACTTCAAGTACCACTTGATTTTGAGATCTAGTGATTTCTAAACTATTCTTATAATAATTTTTATTAATGGAATAATTTTATACCACTGCAAAAACTGACTTGGTCATTCTCTTTAACTTCTTACCGAAACTCGTTTACGTTTAACTCCAAAATTATTTATCTCATTACTCGCCGTCTCATCTTACTGTGTCACTGATTTTGTTTAATTTAATAAGTTACACTTTTGCAATTGTTTGTGTGCATGAGAATATAACGTACCGAGGGTTTGTCTGGAGGTGTTCAAATCGGATTCACTCTTTTGCAATAAATTTTATAACCGACGTAGTGTAGCACTAAAAAGCTGTATAGGTTACTTGTTGACACTGAAAGCAATGGAATCGTTACACGTACCTTGAAATAAGCACGAACGTGTAAATATATGTATTATAGTAAATCAATTACTCTGATGACCTAAAAATTAACGTACAGATCTGTTTAAAGCAATCCATATGTTTTGAAGGATTGTATTTAAAAATTGACACACTTGTCTAGCATTATGTATAAAAGCTCTGACTTATTATATTTAATTGTATGTAAGCTTTTACGGCCGTTGTTTATTAAATTATTCTATCCCGAGTTATGCTGTAAAACTGTTTTTAACTTATTTCTTTTCTGTAACGTACAGATCTAATTCATTAGTCAAAAAGCGCAGATACGTTTGTTTGGTAAAATGACTATTTAAGGAGAAAGACTCTAGTGCATAAATAATCAAAATCCTAACATAAACATTGAAAAACAAACGGTGTCAATCCAATCAATTGTTGTATTTGCTTGTTATTTTCAAACCCTAATCTTCTTTTAAGCAATTTTTTTTGCGGATGCCGTTTATTGCAAAAGCAACCTAACTACATGCTAACAAACAGTAAAATTTTACTAATTTTGCAATAAAATAACATTTTTTTATTAAAAAGCATACCATTATTAAACACTTCTAACTATGATTAAAAATGTAAAAAAATCAAAAATAATAGAAAATTAAAGTTATTATGACAACCATCACAAAACAAACCAAAAACAGTTTAAATAATATCATAAAATAATTAAACTTGGCATCTAACAGTGCAACAAGCCTCGAAGAACCAAGAAATTATAAAAGCCGATACAACTGTTCTGTTAAGAAAATGAAGGTATCTATGCCTCTAACAAAATTATAAAATTGAATAACGACTACTGTGTTGTTAGTATTGCAAAAAAATGGTATTTTAAATAATATTGTAGTTACGAAAGCAATACATAACAATGAGACATGTTGTTAGTTTCACTGTTTATATGATTAATCTTATGAAAGTTAAATTTTGTTTATGAAAATTTTAATACACAGATACACACAAATAAACACTACCTGCATTTAACCTAATTTACACATTATTGCGATTCTTCAGCTTAATACTTGTTGAGCGCAGTGGCGGCTGGTCCATAAAGGCTCTAGGACGCAAGCCCCCCAGACGTTTATTAAAACAAAAAAAAACAGTACAAATAATTACGAATTAACCTATTTAAACATTGTTATAAGATTAAAGTACTTTTTTATTACTCTAAAACATTAATTTAATATGGTCGTCATTCAAAACAACGTATATTAAATAGGTATTTATTTATGTTCGGGCTACAATTATTTAAGTCCTTGCAGCAGACTATTCTAACGTGACGTCGCGTACCCACTACAAAATTTTATATGCAGTCTTAAAATGCAAAAGGTAAACGGTAACGGTAAGAGTTGCACGACGTTAAGTTAAACAGTATACATATTTATCGTGCGTAATTTTCGAAAAATGCAAAAAGCACTGTACAACTTTTTTTAATGAATTTGTAAAGCTGTCGTTGAAGGTTAAAATAAAATCTTTCAGAAGGCTATAAAAATACCGCATTACAGTTTTATGTAAAGGAAAGAATAAAATAAATTTGATCCTAACATAGGTACTCGTTGAATCATAATAGATAATACTAGTGTTTTTGAACGTCTACACATATTTAAACAATATAATAATAGCGTTTATTGTTCATCAGCAAGTTTTATTAGTATCAAATCTCAATTCACACAAAACAAAAATCCAAATAGGTTTTAAACTCTGAATTTTTAAACTGCAATTTTTTAAATTATTATAATGTAAATTTAACCATGGCAAATTTAAATTACTCACTAGAATGTACTGTTATTATTTTTGTATTCATTATTAACAATACACAAATGTATCATGTACATACTACATATATTGTACATAACGAGGTTATAATGTGGATATAAACTTCAAATATTTAAATAAGAAAATTAAAAAGCATGAAGCTTCTGCACGCCATATACATTGCTGAATGGAATTGTTCTGTTAACTCAAAAAAATTTTGGTAGGGAACTACATAATGATTTAATAATATCTGAAAACGTTCACATTACGTACAAACATTTTGAAAAAGTAGCCCACCCTAAGCCTGACCACACGAACCGTCACTGGTTAAACGTGCCTTATGGCTAATTTACACTTTGTTAAGTAGCAAGTGCAGGTGAGAAGTGCAAGTGTTAAGTGATTAGTAAAATCAAGGTGTAAACTGTCACGCTGTTAAGTGATAAGTGCGAGTGCGAAGTGCAAGTGCAAAGTAAAGTGAATAGAACAACTGTCTATTTTTTCTGTTAAGTAGCTAACCCCGCACATCCCCTTACTCCGCGATTGTAGCAACGCGAAACTATTAAATAAATATTTTTATTGTATTGCTTTGACAAGTGTATAGTACGGACGGAGAAGAGAATCATGAAGTGGAATGAAGAGCAAACAATTAATTTCGTAGTTTTTTTCCATTTTCTTTGCCATAATCTCTTAGGTTTTTCGACTTCATCTAACAGGTCATGTTCAATTTCTGATGCGATGATTTTGACTATATTTTTTAAAATGTTTCGCAATTCACATCGTTGTTTTTCAACCATTTTGTTCCGACATGGAGACAATCACTTGACGCTTGAGACTTCTACAATACTACTGTGTAAACGTTTTCTTTACACTTAACACTTAACATTATGAAAACATGTTAACTAATCACTTCTCACCTGCACTTACTACTTAACAAAGTGTAAATTAGCCATTACATAAAAAAACGCTAAAAAATGTAAATTATTTAATTAAATATAATGGTGCATTTTAATCAACAACGTTATGAAAACAAAGGTGTTTCATATAAACACAGTTTAAACATATTTAATAAATATTATTTTAACAAAGTAAGATAATGTATGAGAGCGTTTATTGATATATAGATATATTAATTGTTTTATTTGGGTAAGTAAAGTGTTATATATTTTTATTTAATTAATTTTTTCTACCTTTTGCAACAAACTTGTTGCTTCATCAGGAACAGTAAAATTCTAATATAATTGCACAGAACGTTATATAATAACAATAATATTACATTATAAATATTTACATAAACTTTGACAGCGTTATAATAATATTTTTAATTTAAAATATGTCAAATTGACAAATTAACAAGTAAAATGATAATTGAAAAAATTAACTAAATAATTTATATACGTGTATTAAAAAAATGAATGTATTTATTTTATTTAATTCAATTTATTTTAAATTTAAGTTTCTTAAATTCATTTTTTCAATATACACATTTAAATCTTTGTTAATTATAATGTAATATTAATGTTTTTATATAACTTTCTGTGCAATTATGTATATTAGAAATTTTAGTTTTCCTGATGAAGCAACAACTTTGTTGCAAAAACTAAAGAAAATAAGAATAATTACGACTTTACTTCCCAAATAAAACCATTAATAAATATAATGTATTATATTTATTATAATACATTAATATATAAAATACACATAAATCACACATTTAAGTGGTTGTAGAAGTTTAAGTTAACATATAAATTTTCTAAAATTATAATCTAGTTCTTGTTATAAATTTGAAAACAAACTTGCAAAATTTACATAAACTTACAGTTTGGGGTTTAATATGAACGAGTATTTGGCGTAGTTGATGGTTAATTAATTTTAACTTACAACTTAAACGCCTTGTTTGTAAAGTAATGTAGTTATTAATATTATTTTCGTTTAGAAAATGACAGATTTAAGAGTCATCTTAAAAACACATGCTTTTTAGTGCTATGTCTCACATTTTGGTTATGGTTTATAAGAAGATGGTTTAACTTAACAATGAATAATATGTTATATGTTATATTCTAAGTTTACAAACGTATTGGTACCTAATTGTTTTTTTTTTAATTATACAGATAAGTTATTATTACAAAGTTTTTGTTTTTCAAATCCAATTATATTTCGTATAAAAGGATATTGAAATTTAATTAGTTTTGTACGTAGTTGGGTCATATTGCTGTTTCTAAGAGAAATTTTCTTACAATATCAGACGCTTATATAAAAAGCTTTAGGCAAAGACTTCAATAGTACTTGGCAATAAACTTATTTAAATATTTGAGTTTTCACTTTGCAAATATAAGTTTGACGCAAAAATAGTTTAATGCTGAAAATTTGTAACTGTTTATTGTAATTTTAAAGCTTTATAAAATCAATTATTTTAAACTAAAAAATTCTATGTGTGTAATTCAAATTCTATATATGGTTTATAGAAATTTAAAAAAAAATAAATCAATTAATTTAAATATTTTGATTAAAATACATTTTTTTATGTCAACATTAATTGAAGCTACTGTATAATTTACATATCTAACCTAAAAATATACATTTTTATGTATACAATAAGAACAATTTTTTAAGTTTATTAAACAAATTTTTGTTGTTTTATAAAATGTATTTATAAAAAGAATATGTTAGAAGCATAGATATTTATATACATAACTTCGTTATAGATACGGGTTTCAGCTTTAAATGTTATTGTAATAATGATGCTGAGCTAAAGGGAATGTGCGGTAAAGGGTACTCTGAAATAGTGCAGGTCTAACACGCCGGCACGGAAATAACATGTATTGTACATTTAAATATTATCGCAACGTGTAAATTAAACGCATGCGCAATTTAATTGTACTATTTATCTCTGTCTTTGTTTACGTAGAGCACAATACAAACCTCGGAAAGCCGCATCTATAACGAAGTTAGACATCTTTTATTATTTGATTTGATTTGTGCCAAGTTATAGCAGCTGAGTTTTGCGGCACAATATCTCTATCACCCTGAAAAACACATTCACTTTTTACATGTAACTCATTTTTTATACGATAATATGGTAAAACTGCTGCTGAGATTTTACATGGCCAACCGTTTAGAATATAATTTGAAATGCCTTTTAACGCATTATCGGCTCCTCCTTCAATTTTGTATGATAATTGAAACCATATTTAAACCAATGTATGAAGAGACAAGTTTACACGGCTCAAATTAGTAAAAGCACGAAAATTCAAAAATTATGTAATGTATAATATAGGCATTAAAGATTAATGTACATAGGAAAAAGTATAATTTTCAATTAATGTACAAATTTATAAATTTCTACTTATAACAAATAAATACGTTTACAACTTTGTTAATTTAGTTACACGATTTATTTTATGAATTTATCAAATAATACTTAGAGGAAACAACTAAACATTTCAAACGCGTATAAACAAGAGAGTCATTAAGTTTTTACTTATTAACAAATTTGACAAACTAAAATTATGACATATTTTATGGGAGTTTAAATAACATTCTGTATTAAAAAAAAATAGGATGATTCAGATAAAGAAGTCATCCTCCACACGAATACACACAAATGCTTTTCAAAGTATTGAAAAATACTATTTCGTCAAATGAATGGAAATTACAAAAACCTAAAACTGCGAATAAATTAACCAAAATGTCGAACGTTAAACTTAGGTCAAACTGAAGTATGTCATTTGTTTGTTGTAATACTGACTTGAAAATTTTAACCAATAAAAAAAAATTATTCAAATTTAGCGCCTATTTGATGGGAGGGACTTAACTCTATCTTTTCGCCGTACAGAGAATAACATAATCCATGTCTGAAGCATTTTGACAACTGCTAACTTTTAGAGGTAAGCGAGATAGTGTGTCTGCGTTATTATTTTTAGAAGGTACGTACTGAATTTTATAAGTAAAACTGGATAACAATAATGCACATCGCTGTAGCTTGCTGACGTTCATTTGCGGTAGTCTCTTTTTTAGATTAAAAATAGTTAATAACAGTTTATGGTCCGTCACCAAAATAAATTCTCTGCCATACAAATATTGAAAAAAACGTTTAACTCCAAAAACTATAGCCAATGCTTCCCGTTCCACCTGTGAGTAATATCTTTTACTGTCATTTAATGTAACAAATGTGACAAAACATGTGAAATAACTGCACCTAAACCACGAAAAAAAACATCTACCGTTTACTTTACTTTCAACTCTGGATTATAATGTATCAAAACAACTGATGACGTTAACATTTATTTAGTTCTCTTAAATGCTATCGAACTTGACTTAGACCAGTTATAACGTACATCCGATTTTAACAATTCGTATAAAGGATACAAAATATTTGCTCTACTGTTAATGAATTTATCATAATAGCTAACTATTCCTAAAACGATTTTAATTCACTTCCGTTTTGTGGAATCGGAATTTTAGAAATTGTTTCAATTTTACTCATGTCTGGATGTAATCCATGCCTGTTTATTTTGAATTCCAGGTAAGTTACTTTTGGTTTAAAAATTATTATTTCCAATAAGCAATTTTAAGACCAGCGTTCTCAAAACGTTTTAAAATTTCAGTGATACGCTCAACATGTTCTTTGTGATTTTTACCAGTAACCAGTACGTCGTCTAAGAAACAAACGCAACCTTTAATACCTTGCAAAAAGGTTTTCATATCTTTTGAAACTTTGGAGTGTACAATTAGTACTAATTGTTAAATATTCTTGTGATTTTTTATTAACTGAAACCTGTAAATAAGCTTGCGCAAGATCTAATTTAGAGTATTCTATGCCACCGCTTATTTTATAGAATATTTCCTTAACTTTGGGAATGGGATACTTATCCACATTTAAAACAGGGTTAACTGGACTCTTTTGAAATTGCCAATTCTACTGCTTTTGCTAATCATAACGTAGTTTTTTCTTCAAGCAAACGATCCATTTTATTACTTTTACCAATTCCAATTACAAATATGTCACGTAAAACGGTTTCCAATTCAGTACCGAAATCACACTTTGCAGCCAAATTTTGTAATCGACAACTCCGATCAGCAACCGACTTGTTTATAGATTTCCTAGCTGTGTAAAATTGAAAACGATACGGAAAACACGATTTACTAGGTACAAAATGTTTATCACACTTCTGTATTAATTCTGCATAAGTTTTTGCTTCTGGTGGTACCGGAACACATAAATTAAATATAGTGATGTTCAAAATTCCCTTCAAAAACATCATTATATAGAAACTTTCGTTTTGTCATTTTTAACCAACTTTACATTTAAACAATTTGAAACGAAAAAATTGCAAATAAAACGTGTTCAATAACATGACAATGCATTTTAAAACTTGAAGGAAATCCTATAATCCTCTAAACAATTCATGCAATTATGTCATTTACAAATGTACAGAATTTTTAGTACCATTAGTAATAGCCTTTCTGTATTGTAAATTAAGAAGTCTTATAATCCGTTTATCTGTTTAACAATGCGGTATTGTAAAGTATACAGTGCCTGATTCCAAGAAAACTTTAAGTAGTTGGGTAACATTTTCTTTGAAAAAGATCATAATATAGAATTTGAACATCATATTTTAGAGGTGTTTTTACACGCATTTTAACCCGAAGGTTAATATCCTAAAGAAAACATCACTAAATAGAAAAAATCATTAAATAGTAGTTCATTGAATGGAGGTCCGACTGTATTAAGTTATAACCATCTTCATTACAGGAATTTAAAGATAAAGCACGCTTACGATTTTCTTCCGCGATTTCATTAGCAATAAAATACTGTTCTAATCCAGCTTTGTAAATAAGCCAATTACAATATTTTGGATCGAGCTCTCTTAAATGCCCAAAATTCTCTTCTCGGTACACAACACCTTTTACTGGATTCGACATTCTTCTTTTTTTTGTGTAAAAATTTAAATTTCACAAAAAAAAGTACTCGTCGCCAACTGTAGTTTTTTGATATCTCAATGTAATAAAACGACCTTTTTAGTAAATCAACTTTATTCGACTGTCAAATTTTCAATATTTTTTGACACAAAATTTGCAATACCTGCACATACATTGAAGAAAAACAAATATTTTTTATTATATTATATATATATATATTATTTTTTTTAAATATAACTCCTTACTACACGTCTAATGTGTACTGTAAAAGATTTGATTCTTGTTTGCTATTAACCATCAGAATAAACATTTTTTACATTTTTTGCAACATCTAATTAGCACCAACTCAGTTTGTTCTCTCGTCGAAGTAAATTTGTAAAGGTTTTCCACAGCAGACAAGAGTCAGAATCCTAAAAAAATATTTCTAAAAAATCTGTTACTAACTTTAGGTAAACAGTTTTTATAGAAAAACCGACTAATATAAACAATTTTGGTAACTTTAGAATCGCAGGTTTTGCTATCTTTTATGCAAAAAGATCTCCACAGGCTAAAAAAGAGGTGTGAGCTTTACTCGGCTAAACAAAAAAAAATTCTTAAAAGGATTTTTAACATGTAAAGCAAGTCGGTAGCGTCACAGGCATTAATTAAATTTTTTTTACTTAGTTTTGTCCGAAAGTAATCCAGAGGCGATTTCTTACAGATTTAAAAAAAAATTGAAGTTTAGCATGCAGCAACATAACAGTCTCAGAATACAATGAGCTTAACAATAGTAAACTTGCCAAAAAACTAAGATATTTTTTGTATATAAAAATTGTGCTTGCTGCAATCTACCACTTACTCGTAAAACGCCGGAGGAATCCAATAAAAGTTTAAGTTTGGCTTATGTAGATTTTAGCATTTGGCTTTGAGCAAATTAAGAAATTCTATTAGTAAAGTTTTGTTTTTGAGCAATTAGGACAATATTAGATAGTAAATTAAAGAAATCGCTTTAAAAAAAATCATTTGTTTTTTTCTTAACCAATTGTTTATTAAAACAAAGCAAAAATTTTGAGTATTTTTTAAACTCAAATGGATTGGTACATGCAACAGGAAAACTTTGTACTTGTCTTTGCATTTTAGGAAAATAAATATGTAAATCATTAACGGGACGTTCTGAATTGTAGAGTTGAAAAAAGTCCCCGACCATTTTACTACATGATAGAATTTTTGATATTTTGCAAAGTTGTTATAAAAAAAGTTATCAAAATTAAATTTTGCTAGAACATGACGGTATGTAACATGAGATGATTTTTGTTACATGTCAACAACTTTAATGCATACAGACGTCTTTAAAATATCAGTTTGTATTTAATTACCCTTAGATCATAGTGAACTCTGTTCATAAAAAAACAGTAAAGAAAATTTCTAAGAGATAGTTTTCGACTTGTTTTAATTTTGTGAACAATACAAATTATTCGGCCTCTTAGTTCACTCAGCTTCTTTTAAATACACAAAAGTTTTTTTTGTATATTTTTTCTGTGTCAGCAGATATAGCATAGAGATGCCTTCTAAAGCAAACTAAACGTACAGTTGGACCAACAATTTGTGTACTGTTTAATGATTGGCCGTTGTTTGTAATTTAATGGTAAAAATGTTCTTCTTTAAAAGCTCACGATAAAAAGAAAACAAATAAACAACATCATTTAGATCGTACGTAACAAGAGAAATATGTTCAAAACTTTCATGAAAACAGTATAACGCAAACGCAACTCAGGGTTTGTCTGAAATTGCTTTTCCAATTCAAAGAATCTTTTCTGGGCTATAAAATATAAATTACTAGGTCTTTGAAAGGTAGTGACACGAAAAATTTACCAGTTTTGTTTCTTTTGACACTTTAAGAAAAGTGTACGATTTATTTACGATTAAAACTGTTTTGTATAATAACAATAAAATAAGTTTAAATGCTTAACAAAATTTTTGACTGGTAATATAAATCATTTCATATAATAGTTATTTGTATCACTAGTCCAGAAAGTGCTATTTTGCGAGTATGAGCATATTTGTAGGCCGAGGTGAAGCCGAGGTTTACAAAAAGCGAATACTCGCAAAATACTTTTAGGAAGTGTGATACACAACATTTTTTGTGTTGACCTTTATAGTATAAAATAATTAAAAGAAGTTATTTAAGTATTTATTTTGAATAAAATTTAATAACATATGTTGATAAAACTGAAACCTGTAATGACGAAATACAATTGTTTTTGAAATTAATTTGACAATTACATAATATTATTACAATTTTACTTATACGAAAATAAAACCATTGTTGTTTTTAGCAATTGTAAGATATAAGCAAATTTTTTATATTTGTTTAAAAAAATTTTGTTAGTGCTACTCTAAACAATAACACAGATAATAATGTATGTTAATAAATCTGATAAATTGACAGATGACGTTTAATTAATTAATGATTACTAGTGCCTACTTTTAGTTATAAAATTCTACTACACCTTACCGGGCTAGGCCGGCAAAGTAAAACTTCCGGCCGATTATAATGCCTGTAAAATACGTTAAAACAGCCGGAAGCACAAAAAATATTTTTTTCTATTTCAATACTTAAACGGTTGTATATAAATTTTAAACTTTTCTCTTCTTTACTTCATAATATTCAATCTTCTATAACTGAAAAATTGAGTTCTTGTCAATAGTAATAGAAATTATATACAACTAGACTTTAAAAAAGTATTGAAGCATATAAGGAATGCGTAAATAGCTGAAAGTACAGTTTTCTTGAAATTAGAAGTGTTTTAGTAAAAATGTAAATTTAGATGTATAAAAATAAAATGTATTCTCAAAACTGTGACAGTATATGGTTTTTGCTTTCTTTTATTTGTCGTGTATTTGACTATAATTTAAACTTACAACAAAAGTTGGTTTTTAGTGAAAATCTATTTTTTTTTTAGTTATCAGCAGTAGTTGATGGCGTTTATGCTGACCATTCACACATTGCTGGAAAATTCACGATGTTGTCGTCAAGTCGCGTGCATGTGGGAGGAAGTATTAACACAAGAGCACTTCCAGGAGCTCGAGTACACAATAACTTTGTAGGATGTATGCGAAAAGTAAGTACACTCAACCCCTTTTATCGGTATTTCAACACGTAAATTTTAGGTGGAATTTGTAGCAGACACTTTAAGATTAAACCTACTGGAACTAGGAAAATCCGGTAGTCACCTCATTTCTGTGGCTGGTCGACTTGAATACAAATGTCCATCTGGTGAAACACGTGATCCGATAACATTTACTACTAGAGAATCACATCTGGTAACATATTTTTCTTACATATAATAAATAACAAATAATCAGTATTAGAACACGGACTAAACTAATAAATCTAAACTTAAACAACGATTAGTAAAAGAACAAAATAAGAAATAGTTCTTTAAAAATACTTTATTGTTTTCTAACTTGTACCTTATTGATTCAATGCAGATATTGCCGCCATGGAATGCTAAGAAGTCGGGTAATATTTCTTTCAAGTTTCGCACAAATGAAGCCAACGGTTTGATTCTTTTTAACGGCGGGATACGACCCCCTAGGGTAAGTTTTTAAATTCTTTTTTTGTATTTTATTAATTGGTATCTGTTATTGTCATTACTGTACAGACCAAAGAAACAACTGTTATTACATGTTTGTAATACTGAGCCTTTTTAAACAATTATTAAAAAAACTCTAATGATGTATAAATTAAACTAAATCTACATAAATTATACACAACATATTCTAAATAATATTATAAATAAAGCTACATATAAGTAGACAAAGTATTTTTTAAATCATCTGTTATAGTACGAAATTTTGATGTGTTTACACTGAAAATGAGAATTGCAACAATTTTCTTTAAGAATTGCATTTTTTTTTATAAACTTAATAAAATGATAACGCTCTACTTATTTGAAATATTTTTCATTTACATAAAAAAAATGTATTACATACTTAAAAGAAAAATATTATTAAGTAAAATTTTTAATTTTTCTCTAATTTTTATGTAACTAGTTTCAATTCTTAACTTAAGAGAGGTAAAAACTACTTATATTATTTTTATGGCAACGTTTCGTGATACAAGTCAGCAGTTCATCATGCCACTAAAAATTTATTAAAAAACTTATAAGTAAGATTACAGCATAGAACTTAGACGAATTCGAATGTTGCCATAAAAATAATAGTATAGTGCTTTGTTTTGGCTCTTTTTAAATGAAGAATGTAAACGAGTTACACGAAAAAAATTAAGTTTTGAAAAATATTTATTTGCTATAAATCTAATTTATTTTTACGAATTTACTGTTTAGAAAGTTTTGCATACAAAATATGTTTGGTTGTTTGTTAGCATTAATACTTTCTGATAATGCTGTTATAAGAAAAGTATAATTTTTTATGGTATTGGACAAGGAGTAATCAAGTAGTCGCATTTGATGTACTCTTTGCAAGGCACTTTCTGGCATTACTGGCATTTTATTAGCATTACGGGCATTTTCTGGCACTGCCGGCATTTTTCTGACATTATTAAAATTTTGCTGGCATTATAAGCACTAACAGGCAGTAACAATCTTTATTAAGCAGTAAAGTGCAGTATTTTATAGAATTTGGCCGAACTTTGTAGTTATTTTACACACCATACTAATGTTTATTTGCGTTTAATACTATATTTATATTAAATTAATAACAATCGACTGCAAAGTATATTTTTTAACTTCAACTTTAACTGACATCATTACGGCATTCCGGTTTATTTATCATTAAGTAAAATTGAAAGTTTATTGCATAATTTATTTTTGTCGATGAAAAAATTTTCAAAATAGTTTTTCAAATCATTTTTGATTTTAAAAAAGCAAAACTTTAATTTTTTTTTTCATATTGCAATACATCTTTTTCTAGTTTACTAATTAACGAGATTTCACATTACGGTGTTGACAGCATCTCATTACTATAATAATTAAGCTTTCATTTGGCGTTAAATTTACCTTCGAACTCGATGACATAAATGATAAATATTGTTGAAACCGCTTGGACTTTGCAATGAAAACTACCATTAATTAATAGCAAAATAACATCGCTTTACAAAAACCCTTTCAAAGACAAGCAAAATTACCTACTTATTTAGAAATTCTCTTGATTTATACTGTAGCAAATTGATTATTAAAACTAATTTATTTAAACTACTAAAAATATTTTTACTTATACTAGAAATATGTAGACTTTTAAATTAACCGAACTAGTTAAATCTAATAATATCTAATAAAACACTTACAGTATAATTTATGTATAACGCTATCACTTACACGAAGATAAGATAAAGTCCGCGGATAACTTCACACACTTGTTTACAGTAAACTCACGTACTTCGTAGATTTATTTATAATACGCGTTAACGACTTATTTATTTTGACTTGAATAATCTTCTTAACACTGCAGGCTTCGCATTACGGAAATAACTGACCTACGATTTGTTTCTTTGGTATCTATACATTGTGACGAAACGTTCCCGTATGTTCTGCATCCTTCGGTAAACGTTCTAGAAAACCTCGCGAAGGCTCTCGAAGTTGCTAATAAATTCTGGAACGTTTCAATACGTTATGCCATTTAAAATTAATGTATTTGATAAATGATGAGGATATTATTGAAATGTAGTAATACGCAAGACAAGAAATGTCAAATATACAGCATTAATCCAAATAAATTGAAAGTTCTTAAAGGTCACAAAAAAATTAGAAGAAAGCAGAAAAGAGCTAATTTTAACTCTTTAGTACACGCGCTTATTTCACTTATACTTTTTTTTAGGTTCAAAATTCTCCACCAACCGTTCATAAAGGTTTTTTTTTATCAAACTTTTACAGAAATTTTTTATAAAACCTCGTCTAGTTAAAAAGGATTCTAATGTATATTCTTTATAAGTAACGTATCTATTTATCTTTCGAATATTTAGCCAATCAAAAATATCGTCAACGACCAGCAAAAACTCTATCAAGCTACCGAGTATGTACTTTTCATTTAATCTACTAATACGCCGCATTTTGTTTGGTTGTAAAAATGTATAATCTTGAGCAACCTTTTTTAAGAATCTACTCCATCGTTGAAATGCATAGTGTAGGTCAAAACTACTACTCTATTTTTTTTTATTTATACGAAAGCAATGAGATATCTTTGGATAAACCAAAAATAATTAGTCTAATTTTCGTGTTTAGAAATAGGTTTGGAATTTCTTTTTTATTGAGTCTTAAAGTCCCAACAGCTGAAATGCTTGTTTTGACAAGTTTCTTTTTATCAATAAAATCAAAGTAAACCAGATATCGAAAGTTATGTCCTTCTGGTTTATTACTAGCTTCATAATTTCTAAGCGGTTACTTACCTACATACACGGAGAGAAAAGTTTCTGTAATAAAGCAAAAACTGATATATTTCAGCCAAAGGTTGTTGGTTTTAAGCCAAGCCGATGTACGCTAATAAAAGATTTATTTTATTAGATCAAATATTTTGAAAAGAATTGTATAGTTTTTATAATATAACAATTTAAGAAAACGCGTTTTCTTTTATCATTCAAAAGTTGCTTAATGTGATCGTATAGAAGAACCATAGTTATGACAAGTGTTGTTTTTACTGATCTCTTTTGATTGTTTCGTTTTATCATAAATAGTTTTGTATTAATTTTAACACTTTTGGATGATTTATATAATTATACGCATAGTTTAAACGTATTTATTTGCTAAATTCAATATAAATGTGTTATATTTCTATCATCACTACAGTTTATGATTCAATCCTTGATTTCATTAACATTTATAATTATTGCTAATATTACCGAACCAAATAATACTGTCCTTGACACCAATATGTACACGGATCAACATTATTAGTATGTTACTATTGGATGTTACTCACTTAGAAAATTAGTCAAATTTACACCATCCGAGTTAAATAATCTTCTTATAACTTTTGGAAAGTTATTTTTTACTGTCAAAACATTCTCCAAGTAGGTAGTGTATTTCTAAACTTTACCTGATAGTTTCCAATCATTCAGTAATTGATGTAGTGAGTTATAGGTTATATACTGCACGCAACTTGCTATAAAATGATGGATCCATGTCCTATAGTTACACGTTAATTTATCTTTGGCACAGCTTTAGAAAAAAATTTAGCATATATTGCGAACCTTAACTTAATTTAAATTGCTGATATCTTATTTTAGACCAGCGTGGAACAAATAGTGATAACATAAATATTTACTTGAAACGCTTACTTGTGGTTTCGTAGTAATTTATTAGATGTTTTAATCGTTGATATGATTTTTTATAAAAATTGGTTGAAATTGATCAATTTATAGTCTTAATTCTAATAAAACATCTTGTTCTCTATCATAATTAAGTCGTATTTTTACAAATATATGTAAGTATTATTAACAATTGTAAATAAACTATAACGGCGGTAACTGTAATGTAGGACACTTTCGTAGAGAGTGGAGACATATCCAAAAAAAAGTGTGCAGATGCGCAGGTCTGAGTAATTAAGATTTTTGTTCTTGTACTAGCAAGGTAATCCAAAGATGTAATCCATGTAACAAGTAGTTTATAATAAAATGAATGTACAATTTTTACGTATTTTAAAAACGTTCAAAACATAACATTGGCAACGAAGTAAAAGTGAGTAGAGTAACGTGATAATTTCAACAGAATATAAGCTCTAGATCAATAGAATTAAACGACAACCAGTTAGGTTAGGTTTGTAAATATTAAGATTTAGTTTATTATTCTAAACTTTATATAAATAAGATTAAGTTGCGAAGAAATGTAATGTAAGACACCTTTGTAGAGAGTGAAAATACATCGAAAAAAGAAGTGTGTGGATGCGCAGATCTGAGTAATTAAGATTTTTGTAATTGTACTAGTAAGGTAATCCAAAGCAGTAATACATGTGTTAATTGTTTCTATATGTTATAAACATTTTAAAATGTACCACGTGGCGGCAGTCTTGCAAAGGATTCGAACGTGAAACGTCGCGAACGACACGCGGTCTTTTTCGTTAAAATTAAATTACTGTGTAGCGCCAATGCTAAGGTAAAGTGGTCCATCTTAATCATTTACCTTATCCTTTAATCCTTCTCCATCCCGCTTTACGAGCCAGCAAGTGGTTGGAGCTAAGGGTGAGTTTTTTTTAAATTTTTATATTTTTTAAATTTACTATTTCTTATCAAAAGAAAAATAACATATTTTATGGTCCATTCGAGCACGGATTGCTCTTATCATTAATTAATAGTTATTTAATTCAAATTAATTCAATTGAAAACGCGTTCAAAATTTTCCTTTACGTTAATATTTCATATCACCTTCGAACAGGCACATTTGTTACGATTGTGCGATTGTCATATGGTACATTGTTTCGTTGCTATTTTGTAATTCAATCATTAATTTAAATTTACAGCAATGCCTAGATTATCAAAATCATCGTTTACACGCCGTATTAAACTATGTACGGAATTTTTAAATTCAAAAAATACTGAAATTAATGAGCTTGAATCAATAGATCAATTTAGTGCAAAAAGGGAAGCAACTATTCTGTTACAACAATTGGAAACAAAATATAAAGAATTTTCTCAATTTTCGGATACCTTTTCTGATCAAGAATATCTTCCAGATGGTCTCGAAGACGATGTATTTGTTAATACGATCTCGGAAATTGAACAACAATTTTCTAACGCGTTCACCAAATGCAAACGTGTTATCTTTGATGAAACGCAATTTACACCTCAATTACAATCTACTAAAGTAAACCATACATCTTCTCTTAATTCTTCCACATTTTGTGAATTACCACAATTAAAATTACCGCGCTTCGACGGAAAATTAATAAATTATCCTCATTTTAGAGCAGACTTTATTACTATTGTAGGAAATAATGAATCTTTAGCAAATTCACAAAAATTAAAATATTTAAAAAATTGCTTAGAATCAGACGCACTTAATTTAATACGCCACTTAGAAAACAATGATGCAAATTATAATACAGCTTTATCAATTTTAGATAAACGCTTCCAATGTAAAAAACAATCAGTTCGACTACATTGTGGCGAATTATTAAAATTACCTATGGTACAAAGTAAAAATGCTGAATCTTTACGTCAATTTTGTGATAAATTCAATTCACATTTTAATGTTTTACACGCAGTTGCCAGCCAAAATATATTTGAAAACATATATTCCCATTATTTAATTTCAAAACTAGATAATAATTTAAGACTTGAAATTGAACGTAAACAAGGAAATAACCAAGATACTTTTTCAGCACGAGACATCATCGATTTTCTCGAAACTTGTGCTCAAGATTTAGAATCTTCTAATTTTTCAACTCAGTGTTTTGATCACGTCACAGTTAAAACTAAAAACTCTAAACATCATAGTTCACTTGCAGTTTCTTATAATCACACCACTCGCGCAAAATTACCTACTTGCATTTTGTGTAAAGAAAATCACAATATATACCAGTGTTCAAAATTTCTAAATAAAACTCCTGTCGATAGGTATCAAATTATTAAAAACCATTGTCTTTGCACTAACTGTTTACGTAAACATACCTTTTTTAATTGTACTAGCACTTCTCTTTGCAAAAAATGCAACAATAAGCACCATACACTTTTGCACTTTGATTCTAATCAAAATAATTTCAATCGTAATGAAAATAATCGATCAAACGAAACGACCCCTAATCAGACACCTACCATTAGTCAAACTGAACCCATGGAAATAAATTTAACTTCTAATGTTGTCCCGGATGAGCCACATTCAACTCTTCATACACAGAATGATTCCAATACTGTTTTGTTAGCTACGTCTTTAGTAAGAATACAAACATCTTCAACAAATTATCTCGTTATTCGCGCGTTATTAGACTCAGCTTCTCATGTATCGTTTATTACTGAAACTGCGGTGCAGCGATTGGGATGTTCTCGTAACAAATTACCAATCTCTATTACTGGAATAAAGGACAGCCCTGTAGAATCTCGGGGTGTCTCTCTTCTTGCACTTACTACGCTAACTGGCCAAGAAATAGTTACAAGTCATCCGTTTATTATTTTGAGTCGCATAACTTCTGATTTACCTCGAAAGCCCGTATCGTCGAATATTCGTCAAAAGGTTAAATCTTATCTTTTAGCGGACCCCAGTTTTGACATTTCTGGTCCAATTGATTGTTTATTAGGAGCAGACCTTTTATCCCACGTTATTAAAGGAGGACCCATTTCTTTAGGTCCAAATATGCCTATTATTATAAACACTACATTTGGTCATGTTCTTCTAGGACAAGCACCTACATCATCAATTGCCATGTCAACCTATTCAATGCAGCTTAACTGTAATTTATCATCACTTACATCTTCATGCGATGTAGATCTTTCTGACCTAATCAAAAAATTCTGGGAAGTCGAGGAACCTCCTTGCACGTCATTGTTATCCGATGAAGAAAAGGAATGTGAAGAATTTTATTCATGTACTACATCACGACTCAAGGATGGACGATTTCAAGTTCGTTTACCATTTAAAAAAAATCGTCCTCTTTTAGGCGATTCCTATCAAATTGCACTAAAGAGGTTTATAACCCTCGAACGTAAGTTTCGAGACCAGCCTGATTTTAAACTTCAATATATTAATGCAATGAATGATTACATTAATCAAGATCACATGCAACTTATACCTACAAAAGATCAACCCGTATACTATGTACCTCATCTAGGAGTGTATAAATCAGATCAAAATACTAGCAAATTAAGAATAGTATTTGATTGTAGTAGTCGGGCATCTTCTGGCGTATGCCTTAATAATATTCTTATGACGGGTCCAAAACTACAGTCCACTATACAAGACATAATTCTTAAGTTTAGATTGTACCCTTTTGTGTTTACTTGTGACATAAAACAAATGTTTCGTCAAATTAAACTCCATTCCGATGATCGGAAGTACCTTTGCCTTTTATGGAGAGAAAATGAAAGTCAACCTATTAAAACGTATCAACTTACTACCGTAACTTTTGGAGTAACTTGCAGCCCTTATCAAGCTATTCGTACTCTACATCAACTAGCTAAAGAAGATGGTCATTTATACCCTTTAGCAGCTAAAGTTCTCTCAGAAAACAGTTTCGTTGACGATTTTTGCGTAGGAGCATACACCTTGAGGGAAGCCTTCGCTCTTAAACAGCAATTAATTACGTTGTTAGCACGTGGTGGTTTTCAACTTGACAAATGGTCAAGTAATAGTTTAGATTTGTTACAAAACGTTCATAATTCTTGTCAAAAGACGAGTTCCAAACCTCTCATTACAAGTAAAGTTTCTAACTCAAACACATCTATTTTAGGTCTCTTCTGGGATCCTAAAAATGATTTACTTACCTATGATCTGTCAAAAGTATCTACCAATGACGTTAATTGTAATTACACAAAACGTCAAGTCTTATCAATTATTGCGAAAATTTTCGACACATGTGGATACATAGCTCCTTTTACCATGTCGCTTAAATGCCTTATGCAACGTTTATGGCTTTTTCCACTCGATTGGGACGATTTCTTGCCTGATCAGTTATCACGAGAGTGGAATCACTTACTGTCCTCCATAAACGATATAAAACATATCAAAATTAGTAGACCTATTAAGGCAACCAGTTACACATCTTTTCAACTCCATGGTTTTTCAGATGCGTCAATGCAAGGTTATTCTGCCGTAATTTACATTAAAGAAGACAGTAGTTGTTGTACAACTCCTACGTTATTGCTGGCCAAAACGCGTGTGACTCCATTGAAAACTCTTTCAATACCTCGACTAGAGCTTCTTGGTGCTCATTTATTGTCCCAGCTAATGTTTCATTGCAAAAATATACTAAAATCTTATTTACAAATAAGTACAATTTTTTTATGGACAGATTCCAATATCGTATTATCATGGATTAAAACACCTCCATATTTACTTAAAACTTTTGTAGCAAATCGGATTTCTCAGATACTTGAGTGGTCACACCCATCCCAATGGAGACATGTCCCAACTG
Organism: Aquatica leii; assembly: GCA_035610365.1. NCBI lineage: Eukaryota > Metazoa > Arthropoda > Insecta > Coleoptera > Lampyridae > Aquatica > Aquatica leii. The sequence continues at coordinate 111,443,126 of CM069432.1, forward strand.
AGTCAAATCCAGCAGATATTGCATCTAGAGGTACCGATGCCTCAAACTTGTCCACTTTTACATTGTGGTGGCAAGGGCCTACATGGTTATCATGTGAGCCAAACTCATGGCCCACTACTTATATTTTAGCCAAACCAACTCAAAGCAAAGAAGAATTAAAATCTTTGTCGGTATGTGTGAGTGCTAGCACAGACTCAGCTGATATTTTTTGTCATATTTCTTCTTGGTCATCCTTAATATCATTAGTATCAAAGATATTGCGTACCTTTTTCAAAACGCGTTTTTGTATCTCACATGCAATCTTTTTCGTAGCGCTACATTATCAATATGTTACTATATACAACAACAATCTTTTGCAAAAGAAATTACTAATATTAAACAAGGCCGGATATGTTCTAAACCGATTCAACGTTTAAAACCTTTTATAGATAATTTCGGTCTTATACGTGTTGGCGGTAGGTTATCATACTCTACTTCATCGTATGATAAGAAACATCCTATTTTACTTCCCAAAAGACATCGTCTGGTAACTTTGTTGGTAGACTATTATCATCAAGAGTTTTCTCATGCTGGAACCAATTCGTTGGTCGCTTTTCTGTATAGGAAGTTCTGGATCTTATCCGTCAAACAGCTCGTGCGTTCAAGAGTTTACCAATGTATACAGTGTTTTCGGGTAAAACCTAGATCGATTGCCCCCTTAATGGGTAATCTGCCGTCCTCCAGGATTTTACCTTCACCTTCCTTTTATCATACAGGAATGGATTATGCGGGTCCATTTGCAATTAAATCTTCTACACTTAGAAAGGCTCCGGTTTTAAAACATTATTTATGCATTTTTATATGTTTTGCGACCAAAGCTATTCATATTGAAGTTGTATCTGATCTTACATCAAATGCGTTTATAGCTGCGCTTCAACGTTTTACTAGCCGCCGAGGTTGTCCAGGTCATCTTTATTCGGATTGCGGTACTAATTTTAAAGGTGCAGCAAACCAAATCCGTAAAAATTTTGCTACGTTTTTTAAAAACCATGACGTTCAGACTTCAATTTTAAAGTTTTCTTCTCTTCAACAAATAGAATTTCATTTTATACCTCCCAATGCACCTCATCACGGTGGCTTGTGGGAGCGTGCAGTTCAGAGCGCAAAACGTCAATTGATAAGGGTAATGGGTACTTATACACCTACGTATGAAGAGTTTATTACGCTTTGCACCCGCATTGAAGGCATTTTAAATTCTCGTCCGTTGACGCCTATGTCATCAGATCCGAGCGATCTTTCGGTGCTCACTCCTGCACATTTTCTTATAGGCAAACCAATAACAGATTTCCCGAATGCGGATTATTCTGAATTACCGATCAATCGCCTACGACATTTTCAACTGCTGCAAGCTTTAACCAGACAATTCTGGCTTAGATGGCAGCATGAATACCTTCCAAGTCTTCAAACACGTCCCAAATGGACAAGAGAAGTTCCCAATCTGAAAATAGGCGACATGGTTTTGGTTGAAGAACCGAATCTTCCTCCTTTAGTTTGGTCGCTTGGTCGAATTGTTTCGGTTCATGTGGGAAAGGATAATGTAGTACGTTCCGCCCGGGTTAAAACAGCAAGCGGCGAATATGTTCGTCCAGTTGTTAAATTATACCTTTTGCCTATAGAAAAATAGTTATATTTTATTTTATTTTAATTTTTTCTAATTCAAGTTTATTTTTTCTGTTTGGTGTATCTTATACATATATACATATAGATTTTTCTGTAAATTTATATTAATTTAGCTTAAAGTTGCTACTGAACAGTTGTTCAGGGTGGCCGGTGTTAATTGTTTCTATATGTTATAAACATTTTAAAATGTACCACGTGGCGGCAGTCTTGCAAAGGATTCGAACGTGAAACGTCGCGAACGACACGCGGTCTTTTTCGTTAAAATTAAATTACTGTGTAGCGCCAATGCTAAGGTAAAGTGGTCCATCTTAATCATTTACCTTATCCTTTAATCCTTCTCCATCCCGCTTTACGAGCCAGCAAGTGGTTGGAGCTAAGGGTGAGTTTTTTTTAAATTTTTATATTTTTTAAATTTACTATTTCTTATCAAAAGAAAAATAACAACATGTAACATGTAGTTTATAATAATATCAATGTACAATTTCTACGTATTTTAATAACATATAAGTACAATACAAAACAGTAACCGTTGTAAGTTCATTTTACACCTGCGTATTTCAAAATAGTTTTGAATAAAACTGGGAGATAAAACCACAACGTAAAAAAAATTGGGGGTAAAGCAATGTCAATGCAATTGTGCAAATGTTACCAGAATTAACTGTTGGACGGCCGTTTCGTCTTTTTGGGGCTCATTAGCAATAGGAGAATACTCTAATGTAATTTCCACAATTGCATCAACAACTCTATAGCTTTATATTCAAGTATGAATGGGGTAACCATTTACAACGTTTGATGGCAGAGCCATGTCATAGTATACGCTTCTAAGTTTAAAAGATAACTGTAAATAAGCTATAATGGCGGATATATTTAAACTATAAAAAATAATTTTTTATAAATATAATTTTTTTGTTTTTTATGCACTGTTTTGAGTAATACAATACATATTTTTGTAGTTAAATATTTGGCCTAGCAAAAAATTCATCACAAAAATAAGAAGAGAATCAAAAGGTTTTAATTTCAATTTATTAGATATTAACTAATCAGAAATAGATTAGACGTTGACATAATATTACAAAAAAGCCTAAAATTCTTATTAGTTACAAAAAAATCAATTGACAACCAAATTAATCATTAGTGTCTATGCAATATACTAAATTATAAATTTGGTTAAAAACGCATTTTTGTCGTTGTAAAACGTTAAGTAGAAAATAATGTTAATGTGAATAAAAATAGTTTTGTTAAAAAACATATTTTTTAGTTAGACATGTATGCGTGATTACGTACCTACGTATATTAAGCAACTCAAAAGCTAATTACAAATGACGTAGAATTTAAAATCTCAATAAACAAAATTAAAACAATTACTGGTATTGGCATATAAAATAATCACGAATATCTTATATACATAGAATAAACAAATATGTCAAGAATATATTATATACAAAGAATAAAAAAATATTCTAAAAATCTGGGTAATTTAATTTGATTTGTTAAAAATAAATAATAAAATAAAAAATATCTTTAACAGTTTTTACGAAACAAAATTAATTTTTAGGTACAACATTAAATTTACATGAATTTTGTTGTACTTAATTTTAAATAAAATTTGGTAAGATAAATTAAATAACGTAATTATTATACGAAGTAAAATGCCTCGAGTTATTTAATTAACAAAAATTATTAAGACTTTTCATAATTGTACATAGATATTGTTTCAGTAGAGTAACGATTAGAGTTATTAAAGTTAATGTTTCTAATAATTATTATTAAATAATTGTTAAAATAATGTACTAAATATTTTAGATACGAATAATTACAGCAGCAAATTATTTTCTATAAATAGAACTAAATTATCGAGCTTTGTGACGTAATTATACATACATTTTTATAGAAGAATAGATTTAATTAAAAATCTATACTTTTATTAAAACCACCTTACAAGATTATTTTTAAGTGAGTGGGCAAATCAGTAATTAAACCTAAAATATATACATTAATTAAACATGTTTTCAGTACTTTGCAAACGTTAATCAAATTTTTTAATTTTAATTTTTGCGAAACAGTAGTTTTAGTTGATAATATGTGTTAATTTTAGAATATTATCTATCATCACATTGCGAAAAATTATTTAAATTTAGTTTTTTTGTAACTTGTTTGTACTTAAATACGTTATTAAATTTTGTTAATTGTTAATTAATTTGTTAAGTACATAACATATAATTTTTTAAGCAGTGCTGTAATATTCATGTTAGGTATGCTACTGATCTCTCTGTATAAAACTATAGCGATAGAATACTATTCTCAACCTGTGATAGTTTTTTATGTTATTAGTACATAATGGATAAATTTATTGGACTCGCTCTAATTTATGACCGAGCGAGGTTAATTAAGATAGCAAGTTTAACAAAGTGCGTGTACGTACGTGTTACATATAATATTTTATGGCTGCATCATAAAAGCTTTGAGAAGGACGCTGTTTAGTGTTTAGAATGTGATACTTTTAGACTTTCTAAATTGAAGTATTTCATCACAATACTTGACACACTAGAAATTTTATGCAGCACTACAGGTCGCACCGTGGATTTCTCTCAAACGCAGTTTATGAAAAATCTATTGTGTAATAATAATGCTGGTCTAAATTGTATATATTTTCTGATAATTTCTAACAAATTTAGATTTTTCAGTTTCCCCAGCGGAATTATGAAACATCTATCTTTTTTTATTTTGGTATCAACAATTTTCACCAAAAATGTGTTTGACAATCTTCAACACAAGTTATCGTCAGCGTAACCAATTTATAGCGTCGGGATAAACCGACAACGTCGAATATAAGAATGACCTAAAAATTTAAAATTAGGTATATGACTATCAAAATTATATGCACAAATCAAAAATTTATCAACTTGTAACATTTCTTTGGTGTATATTCGTTAAGATTGTTTGTTGTTCGTAACATAGAATGTTTAGTCAAAGATAAAGAGTTCTTATAGCATAGTAGTTTACTATTAAAGTACGCTAAGATACTGCCCTCGAACGTTTTGATAATTTAATTTTGTTTGTATCAACATGTTATTTGTCGTATATGCATTTTCATATAACAATCTGTGCTTACTAGGCAAAAGTGATTTCTTTGTTGCATTTGTTGCCAACGCTTGTACAGTCTATATATCATCTATCTTATAAATTTAATTTAACAAATTAATAAATAAAATTGCAGTTTAAGCACTGGATTGGCGTTTGGATTGACAAAAGCAATTGTCAATAACGTCGCGGTAACTAATACCAACACTACAACAACGCTAACATTTTTTATGTAATTGAATAATTTTTTTTACGTAATTTTACAAAACACTTAAAATCTGCTAAATGAATTAAAAAATATAGATTAAAGAAACAATGCCAGCGTTATTTAAGTCAAATCCAGTGGAACATAAAGTTATCTTTGAAAATCAGCTAACAGTTTGACAGTTATGTTAAGTTACTAGTTTTTAATTTTTTTTATTAACTTTGACTAAATAATACTTAAAGTTAAAGTTAAACTTGTTTATTTACACTACGACACATAGCAATAATTGTATCCAACGAAACGATATCGTCATCACATCCAACATTCATGCAAGTAGTCGGTTTAAATAATTTTTTTCAAATTTATGATGCTAGCATAAAAAAATAGCGTATACAACTTGTTATAATCTTGGTCTTGGTGTTAATTGTACTTGGGAAATTTAGCGCTCGCTTGTACGCTAAGCATTCCCTCGTGCAATAAACACCAAGATTATAAACTTGCTGTATAATACTCTATTATAAACAATTGCTTTTGTAAATGATGCAAATTAAATAAAACAATACTTAACACACTACACCAATATGTTTCACACATTTTAAAGCATTTACCGCATAGTCAAATAGTCAGGACCGGCCTATATCTCAAAACTGGGCCAGTTGAGACCAAATCTTTAAAGGAAAAATTTTCATTTAACGCCACAAGGAAACTCCTGCTTGAGTTTGTAGTCGGATTTCAGATACAATATGATTTTTCTGAACTTTGATACATTTATTCAAGTTTATTTTATTTCTAAAGAACCTGTCAGGAGATATGCACAGTACTTGAAATTGACACGACGGACGCGACGCGGCGATATGATAGGTGTTCTGATATTATAATATTGATTTGCTGTTGTTGCTTTCGTTGTAGAATTTGTGTGGTTTGCTAAAGTTTTATAATATTGATTAGCGACGATTTGAACGTTACTCTATTATTATGATAATGTATTACTTGTAGAATTATTATTGTATTATATTGAAGATCTATCGGAACTAATAAATATATTGAATTTATTGATTACACAATCTCAAATTAAAGTTTATGTATATAAACAAAAACTATTTCATTTATGAATAAATAAATTAACAATTAAATAACTAAAAATTTAAAACTAAAAGTTAACTAGCAGTTGTTCACAAGGTGATTACATTTAAAAAACATGATTTTGAACTAAATTAAACACCCTAATTCTACGCCATTGTTTTTATTGTAATATAATAATTAACGTTTTGTTACGTCATTAAAAAGTCGCGTAGAAAAGTTTTGCTCACAGGTCCCTTACAAATTACGCAAACGTTGCAATAATTAATAAATAATAGTCTTGTAAAATCATAGTTTTTTTTTTAAATGTTCTATTACAGCTGCTTGCAACTTTTTTTTTTTTTGATCAGAAAATAAATAATAATCAATGAGAACCATGTTCAAACTATATGTGAATGTTTCAGTTTTTGAAATCAGCAGTCCCGGATGACAGTTTGTGAAATTGGGTGCAATGATTTTTGTTTGTTGTCTATTTACCGTAAAGTTTTGCACAAATATTGTTTCTCAATTTATGCAAACAATACGCATAAAGTAAAATCTATTGAGGTGCCAAACACAAGCGTTTTTTTTTTACTTTTTTAAACAGAATACAAAGGAGATGAATTCCTGTAAATCCTATCTAAACGTGTTTTATAAATTTGATGATCGCGCCGTAGTCAATTTTGCATACATAATGTAACAAAGTATGATCACGTTTGGACTTGTATAAGTATGTTCGGCCGACCTTGCATAGTATTAGAATTAGATATTAAATCTATATTCATAAACTATATAAATACATAAACATGTTTTGTCATTTAAGAGCATTCAGTAGTAGCCGCCAAATTGAATAAACTGCGGAATAGATTTGCGATCAAAATTTTTAAATTTTTGTTTTTACATATTGTTAGAAATTATGAACAGAATGCCGCAAGCTTCATAAATTTGCGGCACTCTTTGAAATAAAATAAACACATTACGTGAAAACAAAAAAATGGAAAATCTTGGTTTTTGCGTAAAAGTAATTCTTTTTAAATTTAAATAATATGATATAAAATGCTGCCAGCTACAACAAAGCAAGTAATTTCAACTAACACTATTTGGCAACAACGCGTTGCAATAGTTGGAAATTGTAATTGTTATGACTAGAAGATTACTTTTGTTGATAACGTTATTGCCACAGCATCTTTAGTGACAATTTAATTCGTGTTTTCAAACTTTAAATTGAATTGTGTCAAGTTCTAGTAAACTATTATTATTTATTTTATTAAAAATAATTGATTTATGGTGATTATGCTATTTCATTTTATGAACCACATGATTTTAAATAACTAATACTTTTTATTGTTACATATAATTCTGTTGTACATTTCATTTTTCGTAACTAATAAAATGACTTAAATAAATCTACGATAAAACCAATTTTGATCTTTTACACTATTATCATTTATATTCATTAGTTAATATATGGTTTGACATACCATAGTAATATTAACATTATTCATTCTACTTTGATGTGGCCCAAGACGGATGGTTTAAAAATATGCTAACTTATTAAAAATTAGATAACTTATGATAATTGTACTTTGAGAAATTATTAGATTTGTGAGTGAAGATTGTTTAAACTATGCAGTTTTAAAATTATAACATAAATATTTTTGTTAATAACATAAAGTTTTACAGAAACATTTAACGTACAAACATGGAGCCAATTGCTTCGTTATTAATTAGCGATAAACGTGTTAAATACTTGTTTGGTAGTCCAGATTAAATACTACATAATGTAATAATTAAAAACTGGCAAAATGCATTTTGATTTTTTTTTTAATTTTTTCTTTGGTTTTTTGAACAAAGTACATTTTTTTAAAATTAGTGCAACTAAGAAAATTGTATACATTTACCTCAAAAACGAATTACTTTAATATTCTTTACATTTACCTAGAAAGAGGATTAAGCTAGTTTTCACACGTCGATCATTTGGTTTTTAGCATTTTTCTCCCATTATTCGCAAAAACAGATGTTTACTGTGTTGCCAGATTTAAAAGCTAATTATACTTTATAATAGCAATGACAAAGAGAAAAAAAAACAAATAAATATTTTTTTTTGTAAATTATACGTACGTAATTGTAGGCAGTGGCGGCTTCTCCGTTAGGTTATTTGGTCAATGGCCCTCCAAAAAAAATATTAGAAATTATGTTACTTTATAGTCAAAATATTATAAACAATAATAACGATTTTACCTATTCCAAAGATAGAAAAATTTACCATAAATCTTTCAATAAGTGCATTTTTAAAATTTTAATGTTAAAATTACCCTTTTGCAGCATTGACCACTAGCCGCGACTGATTGTAGGTATTTAAATACATAATTTCTTTAAGACTTTTTGAAACTCGAGATCACTGTTATTACCGCTATTTGCAAAATTTTTTAAGACCTGCGCAGAATCTTTCACTCATTATTGTTTAAGAATCAGTAAAATTAGTGTGAATATCAAACAAGGATTGTTGGCACGAATGAAGTGCTACGCAATTAGAATTTTTTGTTTCAATAATTAAATAATGTAAAACGGTCATAAAAAGTATTAACTTATATTCTTATTACGGCGAGATAAATTTTTCTTTACAACAAACCTGATTTTGAAGAATGAAAAACTAAACTAACTTTTGAGATTATTTATTAACCGAATAAAATTGGATTTTGTGCAGTTAATTATTTAATGAAGTATCTACAAATATTTTCTTGTAATAAATTTTAAAATATTAACTAATAACCAGGATTAAGCGTTTTGTAAAGAAATTTACTATATAAATTTGTTTGAAAAATAAAAATTTAAGAGCAGTAAACTTTAGGTTTTAGTAAAGGATCTTAAGTGTGCGTATGTGTTGAATGTAATGTTGTATAAATAAATTATTTGATTGTTTACTTATAATGTTTGTTGTTTGAATTTTTTTCCTGATGACTTTTTTTAAAGTCTTATTTCAGAATTTTTTTAGGAATTTTCTTAATACCTTTACACTTCAATATTACATTTATAGTTTTAAAAAACATCTACAATTTAACTTAAATTTTTGATGATTGAAATTGATTTTTGAGAATTAATATAATGTAATATTACAAAAGCCGATCCTAAATACAACGCTACAAAACTCGAGCAATTTCTTTCGTTATACTTAAAAAAATTACATATTTAAGTTTTTAACAATAATCATAAGACAATTATGCACTACATTATAATAAATTACATACATTTTATCATAAAAAAACAAAAAATGAACACGAACCGACCATAACCTCACTGTTGTTAAAAGAGCAACGGAAACTCATAAAAGCACAAGGTTCAACCCGTGTGCACATTCTATACTAAAACTCAGTTAAGTTTCAGTGCTACATTGTAAAAGAGACGCGCATCTAACTGAGTTATGAGGTCACAACTGAAAATTATCTGATTTTTGTGTAAATGAAAAACGCCTATTACTATAAAAAAGAACTAAAATGACCACAAACCGACTATAATCCTATTAATATCAAGTGAGCAACAAAAACTCAAAACAACACAAGGTTTAAACGGTGTGCACATTCTATACTAAAACTCAGTTACATTTTAATTTTACATTGTAAATGAGACGTACACCCAATTGAGCTATAACTAAAAATTACTTGGCATTTGTGCCAATTAGATTAAGATGTTTAATGTAACAAAAACTGCTGTCGGTTCACAGGCAATCGTGTCGGTGATAATTTTAAATAAATATAGATAATTTCATTTGCGATTTAAGTATTTACAAAACTTTGGCTAAATGTGTTGCTGAGTTCCAAATACAATAATACCATTTTCACGTTAGCGCTTTTTTTTGTATCACATTAATCTATTGTATCTTCAATAACTAACAATAGATAAGCTCTTCATCGTAGCACATTTTGGTTATCAGTTAAGGGTGTTGAATCGATTCGGTTAAATCTATTTTAACCGTTTTTTGTTAAACGATTCAGGTTAACCATCTTTGGTTAATCAAACCAGTTTATTCTTATTTAGTTAAACAATTCACTTTAAGTGCTTTTAATTAATCGACTCATTTTAATAACAAAGTAATAAATCATTCATGAAACATTAATCGTAATACAAAAAAATGTATTACATATATACATTACAATATTACAAATAATATTTAGATTGAGCGTTTTTTGCGTTCTACTTTAAACAAAAAAATTAGCAATTTTTTGTAATACTGTTAACAAATAATCCTTTTAATAAGTACTTATATTTAGAAAAGATTTTTTTAAATAAATTTAGTTGTAACTTTTATATAAACTAATTTACATTATAGCAGAATAAAATGTCTTGAAAATGCTTATGATAATAATCATAATAATAAATGGATTTCATATAAAAAGAAATAATAAGTAGATTCCAACAATTCAAAATGTAAATACAATAAAAACTTTTTTAATATGAATTTTTGGAACTATAAAAAAGTGATCACATTAGTAAACTGTTTACAATGCAGAAGCGTTGTTCTTTACGGATATGTACTAAATTGTATATATATTTTGGACCACTTTTGGTGTGCATAATGCATAGGTAACATGTTTTTACTAAAGTATAAATTTATAAACCAGAAATATTATAAGATTATAGTAGGCTCAACAAATGCATTTTAAAATTGTTATTTTTCAAAAAGTTTAACAACCTGATTACAGAAAAATTTAAAAAAATATTTTAGAAACTACCTGCTTACTTAAAAAGATAATGACTTAATCTGCATCGAATTCATACTAAAATAAATATTTCAGATAAAATTATTTCTTATAGTTTTATATGTTTGTAACAGAAAGAAAATTTGTAATGATGTTTATGTGTAATTAGAGGTACGTTAATGGTAAAATAAAACTAAGTTGTAGTGAAAAAATTGTGCCAAAATTTATCAACTTACCAAAATATTTGAAAAAAAATTAATTTTACCTGTACTGGTTATAGAAAATAATTTATGATTTTTTTACGTTATAACTGTATTCAAGACTACTTGTTAGGTGCTTTTTCTTCTAACATAAAAGAGCGACGACTAACTTAGTTGTTTTGGTGATTGAGTGGTAAGTTTTGTGGTGCTAAATTATAAAATGAATTTAAAAAAACGCCAAAACGACAAAAGACTATAGTGGGAGACACCACTTAAATCTACCCGAAGTTGTAATAGAACAAATGACAAGACAAAAGTTGTAACACAGAGAATATTTAGTTGATCACAGACAGCAGTTCACATCAGAAGAAGATACAAATAGTAGTTTACATAACAAAAGTCGAAAGTAAGAAATAGCATAACTAACGTTAATGCGACCGTTGCATGTGAGTGAGTTATGCTATGATTCTTTCGACGAGAGTAATGTACATTATTTTTCGTGTTGCCTTTTATAAAATTACATTCTTTTTTAAAAAAATTTAAAAAATCAACAGAAACATAATGTTGGTACTACATTTATTACTAAATGTGTCAAATTTGACATTAACTTTAACATCGTTTTTCTTCAATTTTAACTGACTTTCAAGATTTTCAAAATGATTTTTCCACCTGTCGCATACTCGTCCTAATATATTAATTGACTTTGAACGCTTACTTTTATGTGGATTCCTAGTTTTCAGTTTGCCACTCTAGAGCTTTTTTTGTTCATTACGTAACTACACTAACAAACGAAGATTGTCATTTACGATGTTGGCAGCACAAAAAATATATTTATATCAGTTTGATCAAACACTAGCACGTAGGTGGGTATCACTGAAAAAATATAAAATAAGTTTTTGACTGGCAACACATCGTAGAACAAAGTAATCTTGTCGTCTTAACCTTTACATTACGAAGAAAAATGAAAAACATTCATAAATTAAAATACAAAGATACAAATTTTGAAGTCTTAGAGAATCAAAGCGCACCGTAAAATAATATGTGACACACAATAAAACGATTGTACAATTAATTACAAACTCGTTTTCTCAAAGCATGCAACTAGCTAGCAACATCTACCCATCACTTCCTGAAATTACTTGAAAGCTAACAAATATGTACATACGGTGTTATTACAAATAAGATTCATTTTATTTACACGATTACTGAAAAACAAACGAATGCGCCTAACTTTTCTCAAATTAATTTCGTAATTTCGGTGTTTCGTCCAATACGGTAACAATGGCATCCATTCTCACAAATGTGTTGACAGCGTTAGTTAGAGCAACGTGACGTCATCATGGAAATTTTCCCAATTACAACATCCGCTTATTATCTCTACAAACAAAAAACACGTGTGGAAGTATAGAAACACGCTACAGACAACTACAGAAAAATTAAGTTAAACCATAAACATTGCTTACTTCAAATAAATACTTTTACTCAAATCGCAAAAATATTCTATTCAATATTTGCATGGATGCGCTTAAATAATTAATAATGAAAGCTGTTGAATTGTATTTAAATATTTTTTAAATTTTAGAATTTAATGTGCGCATGACGAGCAATTTGTAATTTAAACCTAGGGTAGTTATTTGCAGTGCTGAATCGACAGAGTTGAGTTGTGGTTGCGTAGTAGACTTGACCGTCTAATGTAATATTATTTTTAAAATGATTAAATAAACTACATACATATATAGTCCACTACATTGAATACAAACAAAAATTAAACCCTTATTTTTAAAAGCCTTGTTGGGCGTACACAACGATAGATGATGTCCGCGTTATTCAAACGTTACTAGAAAAAGAATAGTTCATAAAAATTCGACATTTTACCGCTGCCCACAATACATTTAATAATAAAGATAGAATGTTGCGCATGGTGGGCGATCGTAAGTTGAGCGCTGGTGACGTCAGTTTCAGAGTTGTTTTAAACGTGTCGCTTGATACTTTCGTAAGTTGTGCATAAATATTAATATTTAGCACAGTGTTTTAGTAATTTAATTGGTTTTTTCTAATTTTGCTTACTAAAATATTTATTACTTATATTCAATTTTATTGTTAAAACATTTTAATCATGAAGTCAACTAAGTTAAGTCAAAACAGTTAATAAAAAGTTTTTAGCAATATTTTATTAACTTAATACTGAAACGTTCGAGAAGTTATTTGCAAATTCAAGAGCCTTCTCGAAGTTGTTATCCATGTTCTAGAACGTATATCGATAGATATGGAACACTCGAGAATGATTTTCAAAATGTGTATATATACCGAAGAAACAAATCGTAGGCCAGTTATTTCTGTAATGCGAATACAGCAGTGTTAAGAAGATTGTTCAAGTCTAAATAAATAAGTCGTTAACGCGTGTGAGATAATCCTACGGTGAATAAGCTGGTACGTGAATTTAACGTAAACAAGTATTAAACAAGTGTGTGACTTTATCTTACTTCGTGTCAGTGATAGCGCTATATATAAATTATACTGTACGAGTTTTTATTAAATATTATTAGATTTAATTAGTTTTTTTCGACATGCCTTTTAATTCTACAATTTAAATGATACTTATTTTTTGTTTGTTTTATAAAAAGTGTTACATGAATTAAAATGATTGTTCATATACCTTTTTTCTCAATTTAAATTGAAGTGTTTAATATGACCGTTAGAAAATTTTGAGCACAATATATTGCATTAGTAAATAATTTTTTAGCTAACAATTTAAATGTGTTAAGTTTGTTTGACAAACAGTTTTAGTGTATTAAAATAAATAGACAAACATGAAAATAAACTTAATAAAAATTGAAGTTTGTTTAAAATTGTAACAAAACAAATTTAGTATTTAATAGTAAAGCAATAAAATAACTGAAAGATTTAATTGAAATGTATAATATTGAGTTTTATCACATTTAAAATGTTAGTTTCAAAAACTTGATGTTTTTAACTGTTGGTTGATTTAAAATGTTACTTGAATAAAAATTTACGTTTAAAATAAACAAAGCAACATTAGAAATCAATGAATTTTTATGAATGAATATAAATGCTAAACTAATTTTTAACAACTTACATTATAAATGATAGAATTAAAATGTTACTTGATAATTTTAATTCGTCGCTGTGATCGGTGGTAACTTTTGAAACTATTTCAGTATACTGAAATACGTGTACATGGTAGTTCTAAATGACGCCACCGATTGAAGCGACCAATTAAAATTATCAACTAACATTTTAATTCTATTATTTAAAATATTAGTTACTAAAAGTTATTCTAACATTTTAATTTATTTATGAAAATTCCAGGATTTATAATGTTACTTACTTCAATTTTAACATTTATTTTTATTCAAGTAACATTTTAAATCAACTTACAATATACTACCCTAAAGTTTTTCAAATCAAAATTTAAATTGTAACAAACATTTTTAATATGCACAAGAAGTTATTTTATAAGTTACGTATAAAAACGGACAATAAAAAGTAAAACGGCGTTCCATAGGTATTAAAGTAATATAATTGTAATTGGTTGCAATCAAAATTCAATTTACACTGATTTCAATTGTAAAATACTCGTTAAGTAAAGCTAGGTTTGATGTAGAATTTTGTTATTACCTAAACTAACATTTTCTCTTTAAAACAACATTATCACTAAATCATATTTTTTTGTTTTTAGCGAGTTTTCTAGTCGCAAAGTTATTACTGTTTTTACACGTGGTGTCATCTATCGGGATAAACTGCAGCGATCGCCCTCTTAATATTGATGACTATTACAATTGAAAAACTTCATGAGCTGTTATATAACGGATTCTGGCGGGATTGCCATAAAGTACAATATTACATGCCAAAGTTAAAACAAAGTCACTGCCTGAAATGAGGTAACATAAACGATGTTGTGCCGCTTGCTCAGTGGAGACGGGGTGGGTTATATTTAAAAGTTTCGTGATTGAATTGGATTAACTTGACGAAAACTCAAAATCGAAAAGAAATAATGTCGAAATCAAAAGGCGCCAGGAAGGAGTAAAGCTTAATGGACTTCTGGCCCTTGCCAACCACAAGTCCGCTCCTGAAGGATACACTCTAAACGGACTTACCTTGTTAGAGTGTATCTCACTAAAATCTGTAATAAATTAATAAAGTTACACACGCGGAGGCCGGCGGAATTAAAAGCTCTTTACATTTAACAATTTAACATTTATTTGAACACACAAAAAAAAATAATGACACAAAAATAAAGTATAGTAATCAACAAAAATTAACCAAAACAACAAAAGGTATGTAAATGAACGTTTGATAAAAACAAAATTTAAAATTATTTGAATAACTGCTCAACAACAAAATAATACAAAATACAGAATTTAATAAAACCAAGCACAAATTATAAATCTTAATTTATCACGGCCGTGTGCGCGTCGAAATTACTCACTTACAACAAAACAAAAAAAAACTTATTTAATATAAAACTAATATATAAATCTTGAATCGAAAATTCGGTCCCGTTTAATAAATTTTTAACTCGGGATATGTCACAGTTCCGATAAATACGGACAATAATTAGTTACATTAACGTTAAATCAATTCGAGACACTTGTAATTTTTACTTGAAATTCAAAGCTTTTAACACTCAATCACGTAAATAATATCTTCACGATTAAATAAATGGTGCAACATAAATACCTTGAATTCGTCGTAACTTCAGTCGTAATGACGGCGGAAGAATTTTCTTTTTAACACTTAAATAAAATCCGCACAAATGCGAAGACTGGATGTAGCACAACCCAACGATTGCATATCCAACTTGAAACGAGAGTTTTTATTTTTGGAAACCACGAAGTCTACTTAAACCGTAAATTACGAAATTTGGAAAATCAAACTTTTCCACCACTACACTTAATTTTCACGGTTCCAACTAACTTCCGCGGTATTACATTACGATAGGGTAAAAGTACCCTAACCACTCAACTACATCACGGTACCCGGTATTTCTTAATTGCCACTGAAACAATAATAATAATCCCCAAAAACAAAATTTTACTTCTTTTAACACCTCGTATTCCCACTTAATTCAATGAACTTGCGCCGTAAAATCTTTGTAAAAGATAGAACACTAAACGAACTAAACTAACAAAGATGAAAACTATAATTGGCCACGTGCGTTTTGTCACGTAGGCCTACGAAAGAAAGAAACATTTCTCACCGAAAACGCTTACTTCGCTGAATTGGCAGGTGGTTCCAATCGCGCTCGTAAAAAGAGCTCAACATAAACAAAGTAAAGATAACACGAAAAATTGATCGAATTACATTCCGAAAAGGAAGTCGTAAATTATCTAGCATTGTTGTTTTACTGAGATAAACAAGTAAAACACTAAATCAAATTCAAAACCACGGAACTTTATGCATTTAAAAAAAAATACCATTAATAATTGTGAAATAACTATGAAATACAAATAAACTTAAATCAGACGTAATCAAATAACGAGTAAAACGTTTTCGATGCTAACATCGAACTAATCAATCGAAAAAAAAACATAAAACCGCAAATTCAGCCAGATGAATCTAATTACGGGGTCTTACATAAAAGATTCACTGCTAAAATTCCAATCGCAGGTTACAACAAGATTCTACTTTGCAAAGTTTTTCAAATCAAAATTATCCTTGGATTGATCATCTTAGTGAAAGTGGTCTATCAAAACCATTTGCTAGTTTTATGTCTCACATTGAGAAACTTAAGGTGTTCCCTAAAGTGAATAAAGAGGAATTAGTAACTTGAAAAAATTTTATCCGTAACTTTTTGTTGAAAAGTGCTTCTATTGATTGCAATGAAAAGGCGTGAGAATCAGTATACCTTTGAAATTTGCAAAACATTGTAAACGTAAGTCTTTAATGAAATAGATGATAGATGTCAGTTTGACATTCTGTAGAAAAATGTCTATTTAATTTTTTTAAATAAAAAGTTGCATCAAACCCACAGAGATATACAAATTAGCGAGAGGATAAAATATTAGCATGCAAATCCTTATGGACACTTTTAAAAAAAATGGACTGTATACGTTTATCTATAACTGTACATCAATAATATAATACATTTTATAAAAACGTGCATAAAATAATGATTACTATTTTTGAAAATATAAAGTATGGTACACAAAGGTAACATTTTCTATAGAAGCTCGTTGCTAACGCTAATCTGCTTATGTTTATAATAGAAAGTTAAATACATTACTATTAGCTTTTGAAGGTGCACCATACGTTATGCGGCCAAATCCATTAAAGCACGTCCGTCTAGACAAATTTAATATGCATATATAAATACACTTAATACTAAAGAACACCACAGCCCTTAATTATAGCTAATACCAATTAGGTTTTGATTAACCTTATCGATTATATTGAATGTAATATTTTATGGCGTATGTATTTTTAATGTGACCTACATTGTTTTGTTTTAGTTTGCGTAATTTTGTTTGTTTAATACAAATTAGCAAAAATACAATAAGTATACAAGTATTATAAAAATTTTTAAAGGCTTAAAACAAAAAAAGATTTTATATAAAATGGTACTTATAACAATTTTGTTGAATCATGCTAAATAAACCTTGACAGTTTAAAATAGTTTTAGTATACATAATTATTACTAATTTTTACAATTTTTTTTCTATTATTTAATAAACAAAAATGGTACTAAATATTTACACACTTAATTAAACGTCATGTGTCTGCATAGATGTTACATCATATTTTATACGCTTATGCACGTGGGTAAGTACTTGTAAATACATAGTTTATATTAAAAAATATATCTATATACAGGCTGTATCAAATTTCGTGTTAAGTACAGGGATTTCGTTTATTATCAGAGATTGAGAGTTGGTTAAATAGACAAAAATGATCCTTGAGTTATGCCTAAATAAATTCAACAAACAAAATTTACCCCTCTATACCCCCTCTATAAAGTTTCTGAAATTTGGCGGAAAATAATAAAATTGGTGTTTTTGATTTTTAGCTTTAAAAGAACTTTTTCTGCTCTTTCAGATGATGGTAATAAATTTTTGTTATCGTTATTACTTTACTTTATATCGATACCAACTTTTGTTTTTTATATGGTAGCCATTTTAAAGTTTTATGCTATGAAATAGAGAAAAAATCCTGGTTTCAAAAATGTATAACATGTTCATAAAAAAATCAAAAATAGGTTTAAAATTTAACGAAATTGAAAATTTATTAAGTTGCTCACAGAAAATTAAGGAATAATTATAGAAGTTAGACCACAAGTTCAATTTAGTTTAAATGTTTGGTGTGGAATATTTAATAATATGATTATCGGACCTATCATTTATGGAGAACATTTATATTTTTTATTTAAACTTTTCAACAAGACGGTGCTCTTGCGCACAATGCGCCAGTTGTCCAACATTATTTAAACCAAAAATTTCCATTCAGATGGTTAGGAACAAATAGACCCATACTTTGGCTGCGAGGTCATTGGGTGTAACACCACTAGACTTTTACTTTTGGGGTTACGCTAAGGATCAAGTGTATTCTGTAACTTCAAACACTGTTGAGCAGCTAAGAGAGCAAATCATTAGTGCATGTAGAAATTGTCCGAGGGTTCTCATTAGACGTGCTTTAAAACAAGTTTTGAGAAGATGTTTAGTGTGTCTAAAAAATCAAGGTCGTCAATTTGAACATTTATTGTAGTTAAATTTAGGTTATTTCTTAATTTAGAAATGTATTTGTTGTTCACAGATATTGCAATTGTTGACACTTATTAATAAATTTTCAATCGGAACGGTTTTCTTTAAATGTTAAACTTACTTTTGATTTTTTTATGAACATGTTATAGATTTTAAAATCAGGATTTTTTTCTCTATCTTATGGCATAACATTTTAAAATGGCTACCATATGACAAACAAAAGTTGGTATCGATATAAAATAAAGTAATAACAATAACAAAAATTTATTGACAGAAAAAGTTCTGTTAAGAAAGTTTTCTCAATTTTTAAATACCCCCCAAATAACAATTTTAAAGCTAAAAATCAAAAACACTAATTTTATTATTTTCCGGCATATTTCAGAAACTTTATAGAGGGAGTAAATTTTGTTTTTTGAATTTATTTAGGCATAACTTAAAGATCATTTTTGTCCATTTAACCAATTCTCTATCTCTGATAATAAACGAGATCCCTGTACTTAACACGAATTTTGATACAGCCTTTATATTTTAGTTAGTTATAAATACAGTTTTTATTTTGTTATCTATAAATCTTTATAAGTATATAAACATAAATAATACAATACTTTTATATACCGGGTGAGTACGGGAAAAAAACTCACATATAGGAAGTTCACTGAAAATAATTTCATTTTTGACCCCTTTGGGGCGGCGCAATCAGGAAGTGGTTTAAAAAAATCGTAATTTTCTCAATGATTTTTAATGTAAAGATATTCATTAACCTACCTAGTTCAAAAACTTATCTAATTCAATATTAATATTGTCTACTCTATGCATCGTTATTTAAATTGTTTAATGACTTTTCAATTTATGTTTTTAATTGTATTTAATTCTTCTTTTATTAAAATTAAATTTTATTAATAAATTGTATTAAACATAATGATTATTAAAAACTGCATTACTATTATTGTAAATATAATTTTATAATTTATTTTTGTCCCAATGTAATTATTAGAACTATTTTTATGTTTAATTCAAAATAAATATAATCATGGTTACTTATGCGTTCAAGTTCTAGTACCATCCAATTTAAAATTTTGTTTATAAAACTGTCAAAAACAATGATAAATTCTATAAATAATGCTTTATTATTTTTTTCATAAATGGGTATAATATTTTTGTTAATCACTTATAAGCCTAACTGATAAATACACTTTTTAGAAATTTAACTTTTTAAACTCTTCTATTTATCCTACAATGTATATGAATTTGTTTGTTTGTTAGTATAGGTCAAATTTTGCGAGTTAAATTAGAACCATTTCCTCTTATGCTACCGAGTTGAATATTTACATGTTGGTTTAGTTTCAATGACAACGCATTTTTATAATAAGCATGACCTAAATCAACATCTAAGATTACTTCCAGATAAAAGAAAAACTTTCTTTTATCCTACATAGATGAATTTTTACATATTGGTTTTTTTGGTTCAGTTGTTTTGACAATGCATTTTTAGTCTAGCAAAAACTAAAAATTAAAAAAAATAAAATTAGTAATAATAAAACTTTTATATCATATCAATTTTATAAGGTAATAAATTTATTGGTTTGATTTAATTAAAAAAATATTTTTTACTTTTTGAAGCATTTAAATAAAAGCTTGTTTTTTTTAAATGTTTTTTTAAAATATTTTGTTACTATAAGAATCAAACTTACCTGGATAATATCTTTATTGTTAATAATACTATAAAAATTATTTTCTAATAATAATTTTAAATAAAATAGTAGTACAGTTAGAAATATTATGCCGCGTATAATTCAAATACATTTTTTGAAATTCGCGGTTGTAATATTCACTATCTAACTAACAAGTTCATAGTTTCCTACATGTAGATTAACTCGTACGTAGCTCCGTTCCTACGAGATGGCGTTTAGTCTCAGATTTAGTAATAAATAAATTAAATTTCAAAGAAAAGAAACAAAGACAAACACTATTTTAATTTAATAATGTAAGTCTCCTCTTATTAATTTCACATTTATTTACTCTTTCTGACATCGATTCCAACCAGCGGTTAATTTTCTCTTAAGTTATTGCATCGCAACCAACTTGCAATTTATGCTAAAGAGTTTTTGTGTTTTTGGAAGATTAGATAAATGTCCCACACGTGTTCAGTAGGGGAAAAACCAAGAGAGTTAAGTGGCCATAATAAAAAATTAAGATTGGCTTTTTCAAATCGGTCAATAGAATTTCTTGCTTTGTAGGGGACTGGCAAGTGGGTTTTTCAACTGCCAACCAAATGGAAGAATATGAGGTTCTACTACCTCGTTTACATATTGCCGGGCGTTTATGTTATCTCGGATAAATACCAAACGAGATTTACTCCTATAGTCTATGCCACCTTATATTATAAACCCCACAATGTGGTGCACATGCCGATCAACAAAAAAATAAAAATTGCGCAGTTCCCCACGTCTTCGTCTGATTTTCATACGTCCATCACGCATCCCCAAACAAAATCGGGATTTATCACTCTATACCATTCTAGATTTTAGTGCAGTTGCAACCTACACTATTCCAATCGTTGATGTCGGTGTTGAGCCATCAGTGGTAGCACAAGATGTGGCCGCTAGGCTTAGATTCCGAAATTTCTGATTTGACGGTAAACTATTTGAAAGGTAACAAAACAATTTTTATCACCTAACTATTAATAGGCAATTGATCTGGTACTGAAAAATCGGTCTCTTATTGCCATAAGTCAAAGATGGTCGTCCGACACCTCATTTGTTTGCTTCCTTTCGCCAGATCTATGACAATTCTGACCTTTCTTAGTCCATGTTTAATTCTAATTCATGACAGTTGATTGGTTTCCGTTAAGACAATTTCCAATTTTCCTGTACGAAAAAGCACCTTTTCCAACTCGATTAATTGGCGGTGATTTTTACGCTGTCACACTCTAAGCATAAGCACACTCTCAAAACATGTTAAACAAAAGAACCACAAGAGATAAATATATTAAAATTAACCAAGACTTGCACAAAATACACGTTTTTAATATTATTTTACTCTAAGTACAAAATCTGCATTTAATGTTTGTAAATAATTAATTTAATAGAATTTTTTTTTTGGAATTGTGGCCAAAAAGGACACTTTTATCGACAGTGTCCAGGTAGTAAAAAGTTTTGTTTTTGATGTGGATTATCGGACGTCACTAAATAGAGTAGATGCCACTAAATAGAGTAGATGTTCCGCAAACGCTGTAATAGGTGGTCGGGCAGTCGGCCGTCAATCTTAAACTACCCTCAAACTAATTTTTCTTAAAAAACTTTGTAACAATTTATTAGAGTGGAATATCAACGAGAAAAAAAAATGTTGTATGTTCACCAAAAAACCAGACAATCCTCGTCCTTATCTCGATGTTGATATTTACGGAGTTGTTTTTAGATATTTATTGGATTTAGGAGTTAATCAAACCGTTAAAAATTTTTTAAAAGTTTAGGGTTACAATTGGAATTTAATAAGATTTTGGTTACCGTTGCTAATTGTAGAGATTGTAAAGTTTTAGGTTTAGTACAACTTTCTATCAAGTTAAAGTGATAAAGGCGTTAGAAATTACTTCGATAGCAGATGATTTCTCAAAATATATGAACATCGTTTCGTCATTTAAGGATAACACATAACCAAGCGTCAGAACAATTATTGAAAATTTATTTTCCAAAAATTGGAAACAAATTATGTTGTGCAAAAAGTATGAATCATCGGATTGATACAGGAGATACAGAACCTACTAAACAGAGATATTATTTTGTGTCTCTATATATTCAAGACATTATGAATAGAGAAATTGAGTCTATGGTACAATTAGGAGTTATTGAAAAATCTAAGTCTCTTTGGAGTTTATCGGTAGTTGTGATTAAAAAATCAAACGGGAAACATAGATTTTGTGTAGATTTTTGAAAGATTAACCGTATTACTCTACTGTATATTTCTACTATTTTAGATCGACTGAGAAACTCATAAAACCTAAATTAGTTTCTGAATTGGTGTCTCCACTTAATTTTTCTGATACGTCACAACTTTCTGACTAAATGCAAACTTTTTAAATTAAATTAAAAAACGCGCATAAGAAAATATTACTAGGTATATTTTGCGACATCGTCCATTACAACTATTAAAAACTCAGATTCTTTGGAAACGGAATTATACTTTGTCTAATTCAAGTTTGTTTAATGTAGAGTTTGTCAAAAAATCTCTCCAAACGTGTATGAACTCAAAAATCTCGTTAATTATCGTAGCATAGGAAATTGGCATATTAAAGACATATTCAGAAAATTATTGGTGGATTTTTTTGTCGTTGCAAACGCAATACTATTATTGTTTTTTATATTTACAACCAAGTTTCTAGCAGGTTGCTAGAATGGTTAATGGATTAATGGATGATTAAGTAAATTAGAGATCCGTCTGATAAAGGACTTTGAGTTAGAAGCTTAAAGATAAGTTGTGCAAATTCTTTCGTTGGTCTTAAAGATTAAATTGCTTCATTTTCAAAATTTATAGATTGAATATGTGAGTACTTATTATTTATTCTATTTTTCTATTGTATTTATCTGATAGTGAACTGAATGATTTGAACAGTAAGTAGTTTTACAAAAAAACTGAGATTTTCTTAGACGCACCATTTCTTTTCTTTTTTAGTTCAGTTTTGTAGAATTGTTGAGTTATCTATTTGTATTATGGAACTTCGCTGGCTAAAAAAACTTACAGCTAAGTTACTGGATTTACGTACTTTGTTGATAATAAAAATTAAAAAAAAAAGAAAAAAAAAGAAAGTTCACAAACATTACTTTGCGATTATAAATCATAATTTGTTGTGCTTCTAGCAAAGCAAGAACGGTTTTTTTCTTTCAATCTGTAAATATAAATTAGGCGTCAGCCGGAGAATGGACGAATTAGATGTAAAATTAACCTTAATAACTCAGTATTATTTTTTTAGTACACTATTACGGGGATTTGTAGTCTTCTTGATTTATTTGAAAAGTAAGTCGTAACGTAGCTGCTGTACTAATTAAAGAGTTTCTCAGTTTAGCATTAGTTACCACGGTTTTCAAAGTTTTTATTACATTGATGACAATTCATAATCACTGATGTATTGTTAATATAAACGTGCAATTATAAACTGTAACAATGTATTTAATTTAATAAATATACAATGCAACCTGAATACTTGACTGCGTATAATTGTAAGTGGTTTTCAAAAAACTATTGTCACAATATATGTCTACCGAGTTGAAAGAAAAAAAATGCTATAATATGTTAAGTATTAAGAAATGGAAGAGCTTTTTACCGGTCGAAGACAATGTTTGGGAAATAGGCGCAGGTCAGTTCCCAATATTGTCTGAGACCAGTAGAGTCCTTAATGTTCGTGATGCTTATGGTATTTTTTCCACTACAGACACTTTTTTTTCTTTAATCTTATTACATTATTTTAATAAACGTCAAAATGACGCTTTTATTTATTGTTGTGCTACTTAAAAATGTTTTCCTTAAACTTTCCAAGCGGTAACTAGAACAAAATGATCTAGTAGTGCAAAAAAACCAAAGGTTTAGACCTAATCATATCGAAAGCCGACAAAGGTCTTGTAATACAAAACAGAAATAAATACACCCTTAAAACTGAACAGTTTTTAATCTAACGACTTTACTCTGATTCCCAATTTTTCTTTACCTAAACTTAATATAAACACAAAATCTTTTTTATTATATTCCACTCAATGTTTAAATGTTTTCAATAAAACGACTTCTTGACTAGTCAATATTAATCCAGTTTTATCTCGTCTTTAAAGTTTGCTTGAAATACGTAAGCCTATTACAATTCGACCTATTGTCAACTACATTAACTCACCGACTTATTAGTTATCTAAATTTCTAGTTAACATTTTTAAACACAATTTTAAGTTCAACTTATAATAATTTTCAACTTCATATCATTTTTTTTGACATAGTTAATCTTTTTCCGTCCATACCTACGGAGTTAGTTCTTAATATTACTTTAGATCTAATTTTCCATTTAGATTTTTCAGATCAACTATAAATATTAACCAAATTTTGTTTTAATAACGTTTATTTTCAATTTCTTTAGAAAACTTACTATCACAGATCACATCATACCCTGTCATTCTAGTCATCCTTTTTTTCACGAATTAACTTTCTTTTGTTACTTTATCAACAGATTGCTTAGGGCTCTCCTTAACCAAACCCATCTTCAATTCGAATGGAATACCATCTATAAAATTGCTTTGACTAACAAATTTTCTTTTGAATGAATTTGCCGTATTTATAAAAAAGTTTTTTTGAATCACTGAATTAAAAATACGTCATCTCTAACCCCTATCATAGATAACAACCGCAACTATTTTTCTATTTCTATTCCATACATTCCCGATTTTTAAAAGTTAATCAGTCACATTAAGAATAACCGTAACAATAAATTTAAATTTATGATTATAAGCGACTTTTGGCTTAGACCGCGTCGTAGTTAAACACCAAAACTTAGGCTTAACCCTAGTCTTTTTTTGAGAGCCAAAACAAGAAGTAGAACTTGGCCTTTGCCGTATAGTCGTTCGTGAACCCAAACAAACTGACGTTTCGCAAGACATTGCAGCTTGCATCTTCAGAGTGGTAAATGTCACTGGTTTCTTGGGTTTCTCTTGTTGCAAAGCTACAATCACAATCCAAAAAATTTTTTTTGCTTTGTTTTTTTTAATTTTATCAAATTTTTTTTTACATGAATATGTTGTACAAGACTACAATCGGCTTCAATTCTGATATTTATATTCATCGCAACTTTTAAAAATAATTATCAATGATCTTGTTTTTTTAATTTTAACGAACACGTGTAATAACATTTAATTTGATTTACTCTTCTTAATATTATAATTAAGAAATAAAAGTTCTCTGGATGGTATGATTTATTTCTAATATTAAAAGTTTTATTATTTGTGGGCTTTTCTTAATTTTCATTTTAAGTAATAATTTCATATTTCTATATTAGTAATTTGTTTTCTTAATAACAAATTTAATCGTTTGCTTATCGCATTTTGTGCAAAGAATTTGAGAGAACGATGTTTGTGCTTAATAAACACGATGTCAAGATACATTACCTTATGTAAAATATACAAATATATCATGAAGTAAAGATTGTATTCTAATTTATTATATATTTTTATCAATTCAATCTAACAACAGAAATTAAATGTAAGTTTGTTGTTATAAAAAACCGTTCGTCCAAATTATAGACAGCACTAAATCTCATTATTTAAACAACTGGATTCCATTTACTTTTTGTTATTGATTTGATTTGTTAAAAATATATAAGTTGAAATATATCCTTTACTTTATAATGACCTCATACCTAATGTATATATTTATAGTATTGTAATTATTTATCAATGCAAAGACTTTGATTTCAAATTGAAATTGCACTGTAAAATCTGATTTATGTATGAATCTATAAAATACAATGTTATGCATTTAATTACGTGATTAACACTACTTACTATAGGTAGTATATTAAAAATTCCATATCATTATTTAAAATAAGAATAGTTAATATTATATTTACATATCGGCACAATCTTAAAGCATGATTGTTTGTGTTCTGTAGAATGTTAAATATCTAATCGTGGCAAAGTAGTAAAAATAACTATTAAAGAAAATGAACAACTAGAAAAGAGTTTATTACCAAAAGTATAAAACACAAAAGAAGTTTGCGCGCAACGGAACATCGTATCATAAAGCACGTAGGATTACGGACTACTTAAATCCAGAAAAATAAAGTTACTTGATGCACTTGGTAACTATCGACGTGAGAATTTTACTTAAATTTTAAAACATTTGTACTATAACAAAAACTTTAATACTAAAACAATTTAATTAACATGTTTTAAAAATACATTGTGTTTTGTTTAAGGACAAAACATTGTAAAAACTGTAAAATTAAATATTTAAAAAATGGTTTTACTATAAAAAATGATTACTATTACAAGTTGCAAATTTAATAATAATTTATTTTTAAAGAATTAATCACGTATAAATTTAGTGTTTTATAGATCGTTGCATGTTGGTAGTTAGATTTAATAACGGAGACATTCAAAAATGTACCGATAAAACACGATTACAATCGACCAACAAATATAGTATAGTATAGTACCATTGATTACTGACATACAGCGATCTTTATAGCACTAATAATTATAAATTTCCCATTAACTAAAGGATGGCGTTGACCAATACTCTTTAAAATGTAAAACGCAAAACCAACTCTGGCTCTTTATCATATTAACACTAGTCATGATTTTCATTTTATCAACCTTAAGATCTTAGATGTGGAACTTAAATTCAATAAAAGATTAATTCTCGAAATGATAGCTTTTATTAAACTAAACTCAGTGGGACATTGTTTTAAGATATTTATGTAACTTTAAAATTTTTAAAAATTAAACAATGCAGTAAATAAAACCATTTTAATTTTATTTAAATATCATCTAAATATTACAATTTTCTATAGTGTTGATTGTTGATATTAATAAACGCATCTTAGCAAAACGACCTTTTTTTATTTTTTAAAAACATTAAGAACACAGTATTAATTATTGGGATACTTAACACAAAGATCGTCACGCAATAGTTATTTGTATTATTAGTCTACGAAGTGCTATTTTGCGAGTATGAGCATTTGTATTTCTAGGTCGAAGTGAAACCACAAAATTCTTTTTGCTCTATTATTTATGTAAATTTGTTAAAAACCTTTACTAAGCGCTTGTTTTCAATAAAATTTAAAAATATGCTAATAAAACTAAGACCGATTATGACGAAATTTTTTGTTTTTTAATGTTATTCTACACAATCATACAATTGGTTTATGATAAGTTGTTCTTATAATTCGGATTTAGTTTTTTTTTAACACTCAATTGATTTAAAGATTTTTTGATGAGAAGGAGCAAACTACTTAATTTATAAAAATTCTTTTACAAAGATAAGATACTTAACAATTTGACATTTACCCCTGTAATCAATATTTGAATAATATCAGATTCTGGGATAAGTGTTATGATTTTGTCCTATTTTATGTTAACTTACTTTTTAATGTCAATAATTGTGTTCTGAAGTGTAGTCCTGGACACACTACTTTATAAGTCTTATTTGTAAGTGTCAATGTATTGTAGTTTTGATATAACATAAAAATGTAAATAGTAATTTATGTAACAAGGTTCAAAAGTTAGGCACAGCATTACGAACGTTAATTCGACGTGAGGCCGCACGGCCGAGCATTGCATGTGAGTGAGTTATGCTATGATACTTTCACTAAGAGTAACGTACAATATTTTTTGTGTTGTTTGTTGTAAAATCACATTTTTCTTAAAATAGAAAATAATCATCAGAAATATACTGATAAATACGTTCTATTCTTCCTAATGTTTACTTCTAATAATATGAGTAAATCCTTTAATAAGTAGGAGAAGCAAAGAAAACTACTTCATATACTTTTTTAAGGCGACGTGTTGTAGAACTCGAGTATTCACTTTATCAAGCCAACTAAATTTATTAAAAGAAAAACAACATAAGAAAAAAAGCAATGATGATCAGATAAAAAAATAAAACCTTTTTAACTTTTTTAACAAACAATACTTAATAGCAAATTAACAATAACTTACGAAAAACAACAAACAACTAGAGTAGTCGATCAAACAACGTCATTAAATAAAAACAAATAAACAACGAAAGAGACGCTTAGTGTAAATTACATAATAAATTAAAAACAATACATGAACTAAACTATGACACTAACATTGCAAGTTGAGGTCGTGTGAAGTGAAAATACATAGCACCGAATAGATAACCCAATGCATAACCACAAGGTCAGGAAATTTTACTGATTAGATTATTATATACTGTACTAAGATTGTTAGTATTAGTGTTAGAATTTCCTTTTCTTATGTTTTGCAATGAATTACATTTCACCGATTAATCTTTTATTAAATTTTGGATCCAAATCTAGTATTGTCGGATTACTAAAATCAAAATTGTGATCCATAATAATTTGGTGGAGGGCAAGGGTTGATTCTTTTTTTTATGTTTAAAATTATATTGGGGATTCTTAATTTGATTGACAGTTTTTTGTTTTGTTTGACCAATATAACATTTATTGCAATGAATACAATCAATTTTATGTATATAACGTTGTTTGTCATTTAACTTGGTCTGGTCTTTAATCTTGGAATAAATGAGATTATATATAGTATTGTATATATATGTCGCTATTATAAGGTTAATTATTTTTAACATTGGAATGAGATTCTTAGTGAGACCAAGAACGTTAATAATTTTAGTTATTATTACATAATGTATTAGTTTGGTTAGATAGTGATGTTGTACTGTTTGTAGTGTTAGTATGGAATAAAGTTTTATTTATCAGGTTATTAAAATAATTGTTGTTTTTAAGCATGTTTTTTAGAATGTTAAGAATTTTAATACGAAATCGAGGACTACTTAATCTTATGATTTTGTTTTTAAGAGCTTTAATAATGTTTATTTTTTGGTGGTGATGGTTATTAGAGAGGTAAATGATAATACGATTAGATGCGATAAGTTTAGTAAACTAATCCGTTATTATAGTATTATCATGCTTAATTAACCTGATGTCTATAAACGGTAACGAGTCTTGATTTTAGATTTCGTAGGTGAAACGTTACTTGGAATGAAAATTGTTAAACGTATTTAAAGTGTTCATAACTTCATGTTTAGAAATGCAGGTGATGACATCATCTACATAACATAATAAAAATGTGGGTTGAAAACGAAGCTTACTTAGTACAAAATAAGTAAGTCAAGCATAACTAAACTTGCAAACACATTATTAACTAGTCCTCAGATTCATATTAAAGATCTTAACATTCTAAAAACATGCTTAAAAACAACAATTATCTTATTAACCGGATAAATAAAATTTTATACCATACTAATACTACTAACGGTACACCATCACCATCTAACCAAACTAATATATTATGTAAATATACTAAAATAATTAACGTTCTTGGTCTCACTCAGAGTTCATTCTGATTTTCATTTTGCCACCACTAGAGCTTTTTTTGCTCATTACGTTACTCACAAACAAACGAATATTGGCGTTTAACATGTTGGCAGCATAAAAAATAAATTACTTTATTGTTTGAGTCATGTAAATAACTGTATTGTTTAATAAAATAGAGGCCTGAAGAAGTGCCCACACAGTCGCACGAAACGTAGCTAATTCTCAAACGTTTAAAGTGTTTTTAATGCTTCTCGTTATCGAAGAATCCCAAAATCAATTTAGTGTTAATAATGGTTTATGTTAGTATAATAATAATTAATAGTGTTAATTTTAGTTGACAAGTAAATTTACAGAAGGACAAAAAGAAAATTTACTATTTTTTGTGGAAACATAAAACAAGTAAATTTGTTTTTTTATTTTAGAAATATTCTGCTTTAAGCCTGTCGCCAATTAAACATTAAGTTAAAACGGAAAACGTACGAAGCAACATGTTGGTATCAACTCCAAGTTATTGAAGTTACCTTACCGTTTTCATTATACTATTTTAGAAGAAGTCATGCAACGATACTGTTTGATGCAGAAACAGACAAGTTGACTCTTAAATTACCTAAGAATAGCAAAGGCAATTGTCAGATGTTTTAAACGTTTAGATGGATATCAATTTCAAGTTGCAATAAAAAATTCGATAACTTTGTATTTACTTTAATTTATTTTCGTTTACAAGTTGTGTAAATGTTACTGTTATGATTTATTATCGGTAAACTGTATTTTAATTATCATTTATTATATTACCAAACAATATTCTTTACAACTTTGATAAATTAAATTACAACTAATAATGTTAAAATATTATTTTCAAATATTACATTTTTGTAACTGAAATCAGTAGTCAAATGTTATCTACAACAAAAAAACATGTGTTATATGTTACTGCTTAGATTATTCGTATAGGAACTTATGTGTAGTGTAAATATTAAATTTTATCTTCAAAAAGTTATATTTTGCTGTAAGTATATAGCTAAAAATTTCATATATGTAACTAATAAGGGAGAATAAGTATTATGTCGTGTTTTAAATCACAGAGAAGTCATAAAAAATAAGTGAACTAACGTTAAGTACAGAAACATTTTTAAGTCTTAATTCTTTTAACGTGGTTATCGTCTTATATAACCGGAAACCTGTATTTTCCCTTAAATATTGAAAGTATTCATTTACAATCAGAACTTGTAATACAAGTGCAATTATAATCAAATTTAACTTTTATTATAACAAACTTTATGATTAATGTAGATTTTAATACAATTCTAGGGTCACTTTAAATAATTTATAAATACTAAAACAAAATTGGCTACAAAAAAACAATTTATAAAATAATTTGTCAAATTTGTACGTCAACATGAATATTACTCGAAGACTTATTCCAATATCAAAATTATGTGTACGTCATTTTACAAGAGGTTTGCTCTTAATGAATGAAGAAAGGCCATCAAAGAATTTTGCAAAACTTAAAGCAATGCAAAAGCATTTTCAACAAGATGACGGGGTAGTGGTTTGGTTAAAAATGGGTGCACGTGATAAAATTTTTTATCAAGCTACTTTATGGTTGGTTATTGCTGGTTTATTGATGACTGTGGTAACATGGTACCAATTAGCTACAAAGTAGTGTATTCACTTTAGATGTTAGATGATTTATTCAAAGTTAAATTAATAAACATATTTTTAATTGTACTGTAGAAACATTAAAATTATAATTCAAAAACTTAGTTGTTATAAATTTATTATAAACAATCGTATTTCTTGTGATAAACTAACAGTTATTAAAATGAATTAAAAAATTTGACATAAATAAAACTTTTGTAACTTTCCAATTTTATAACTTTTCCGTGTTTTAGTAAGGGAATCTCTGACACTAACCGCATCTGCTTGGTTACCTTCTATATGACAGAATTAATGAAATTACTTTATTACTAGTTTTTACTATTATGTATCGGAAGGCAGGTCGTTTGGATCCAAAATGTGCAGAAGACGTGCTCTCCATTTAACGCACCTCAGATTAAAGCGAATCTTAAGCAGTAACAAAAAAAAAAGAAAAGTTTATTTAACAAATAAATACGTATAATTGTATTTATACAATGATAAACCAACACGCTTCTGATATGTGTACACATTGAAAATATTTAGTATACAATCTATAACCTAAATTTATTTAAATAGAGAATTCACATAGGCTTAGTGCATTTACAGAAAACCTGCGCATTTGATTTTGTATTTTAGTGATATTGAACTGTTTTTCTAAAACTAGAAATTTTTAATTGATGTTACTGGAATTATTATCAATTATCAATCAATTAGGTACAGAATTAAGTTGATTCCACCAGATAAGGTAAATGGAATATAAGCAAATATTGATACGATACTTTGATTATATTTTGAACTCGATGCATGAGACAGGAATTTTTACTTATCTACTCGTATGTTTTATCAACTATTAACTTTAAACATTTTTAAGATACTTCGTTCCCATCGCAAAAATTATGCTTGATACGACAAAAACAAATAAGCATAGTATTTGTAACGACATAATGAAATATAATGATAAATTAATTGTAAACATTGCGTATCTTACAAGAATTGCAAAATTGGTTTGCAAAAAAATATAAAACCTGCATTAAATTATCAAAATACAGACACGTATTCATTCAAACTAAATTATTTAAAAAATCTAATATTATGAATGGTTTTAGAAAAAATAAACCGGTATTTGTATCATTGTGCTTTCTGTTGTAGTACAACATATTCGCTTTTTTTTTCTCAAAATGTTTTTTTATTGGTTTCTCTCAAATGTTTTGGTTTTTAATACTTTTATGTAACAAATTGTCAAAATTTGTTTGAAATCATTCAGTTCGTTCAAGATTCTGTTCAATTAAAATAAAATTGTGTTCCGACTTATGAGCTAATTATTGAAACCAAAAATAAAATCTTAAAAAACTTTTTTTAAATAAATTGTTACTTATATCTTTTTTTTTTATTTTTTTTAGGAAATATCAAAAATCTTAGTAGCCATATCCAGAAACATAAACTATATTAAATAATACAAAATATATAGCAATCTAGGAAAAGCATCGTAATTAGGAAAAACAGTTTCTACTTGTCTTAACGTTTTTCAAAATAATTTTTTTAACAGTTTTATCGGTTTTATCTGGTACACACTCTGACACAATATACGTACTATTGTTGTTGTTTAATATTGCAAAATAGTTTCTCCAATCATTTTTGGAGATCACTAAAGATCATGTGTAATTCTTCTTTTTATTGAATGTAGTTTTTTAATATTTCATATACTTTTCAACAGACTTCAAAAAAAGGCGGTTCTCAATTCGTTAGAATATTTTTCTTAATGTATGCTAGCGATAATTTTTTACCACGCAAACCGATTTTAATGATTCTTTTTTTATTAGAAAGAAGATACTTATTACATATTACATATTACATACCTATAATGTAAAAAAAAGGATATGGAAATTGTAGAATAGCATTTGAAGAGTGCTTAATATCTGCCAAAGCGTGATGGTGTCCTAAATACAGGTAAAAGGACTCTATCGATCATTCGAACAAAGCGTATTGAGCACTTAGATTTTTCATAACCATACGTTCTACTACTATGTGTACAAATTCAAAGTGGCCGCGTTCGAAAAAGCACAACTTCCTTTTTGGAAAAATTATCAAAGAAGACTGTCTTTATCACAAGTTTTGCGATATCTTAAGTGTGAGTTAAAATTTTTGTGACGTGTAAACTTGAAATAATTCCAATTCAATTTTTAAAAATGCAACAATTTAAGCAACTACACTTACAGCAAATTACATGTTATCTTGATAAAGTAAATTTTATCGAAACAACTCTAATTCAATTAAATAAATTAAAAAGATTCGTATTTTGAAAACGGTTGAGTAAAGAGTAAAGGTTATTATTGTTATTGCGGAGTTCAGATAAGTGTGCGAATGCGATAACGAGTATCGTGACTAGTGTAAAGGTCAAGCGCGCGTTTTGTTATCAGCACATTACAGACTTTTATTTTTATTTATTTATAGACATTCTTATTTTGTTTTTTTTAATATTTGTGGCTTGTAATTTAACATAATTAGTAATAATCATGTCAGAATCTAAATCGACAGGATCGGAAAGGAAAAACAAAAGACAAGTAATGATGAAAGAAGCTTTTGCAAGGAGTAAGCAAACAAAAAGAAGTCCATGAAAGGAGAGTGATAAGGAAGAGCAGGGAGTAATGGAGGTGTGTAGGGAAATGATTAGAGAAATAAAGCAGATGAGGGAAGAGAACAAAAAATTAGTATCTAATCTGAAAAAGATCGCGGAGAAGTTAATAAAAGAAAGAAAAGAGCGAAGGGAGATATGAGATATGTGGGAAGAAAAAAATAGGAGCATGGAAAAAAAATAGAAAATTTGAAAAGCAACGTGGAAGTAATGGAAAAGAAAAAAAAAAGGAAGAACTTGGTTATCAGAGGAATGGAAGGTCAAGAGGGAAGAGAAGATCGTAAAAAGCAAGTGGATAACTTGTTTAAAAATGAATTGAGACTGGAAACAGGTATAAGAGACGCAATTAAAATAGCGAGTGGGTTAATACTCGTAAAATTGGATTCAGTAGAAGATAAAGTAAAAATACTAAAGAAAAAAGAAAGGCTAAGAGGAACAAGGATATTTATAGATGAAGATATGACTGCAGTAGAAAGACAGGTACACAAAAATATAAGAATAGAAGGAAGAAGAAAAAAGAACAAAATTAAGGTTTATGAAATTATGGGTTGAAGGAGAGGAGACGCACTGGAACGTAAAAAAAATAAATTAGAGAGAAGGAAGGCAAAAAACTAGAAATAAAGGTGGTAAAAGATAAAAAAAGAGGTCGACCAGGCAAAGATAAAAGAAAACGATAAGAAAAAAACAAAAGAAATATATTTAGTTTTTTGGAACGGTGCAGGGGTTAAAAATAAAGGAGCTGATATTTAGAAATATATAGAACATGGTGGGTTTAGTAGAAACGTGGCTGAAGGAAAAAGATTAAGAAAGATGAAAAGTAAATTTACCAGAGGGATATAGATCGAATGTACAGTTAGCAACAAGTAAAGAAAAAGAAAGAATAGCGCAAGGGGGTATAATATCGGGAGTAAGAGAAAAATGGGTGGTAGAAGAATGCGAAAATAAAATGCAAGAGCAAAGGATAGTAGTAAATCAAATATTAATGGAAGATAAAGGTAGATATACAGTGATAACAGTATACGGTCATGAAATGAAACAAACAATAAGAAAATTGAAACAGCTATTGATGGAAAAGGAGAAAGGAAAATTAATAATAGGTGGAGATTTTAACGCTAGAATTGGAGAAGGTGGAGATAGGATAGTGAATGGGGACTAAATAAAAAGAATAACGATGGATAAGACATTAAACAAACAAGGTAGAGAGCTATTAGAGTTATGTGAGGGGAAAGGGTAGACTATACTCAACTGAAATATGGAGGAAGGGAATAGAGGAGAATATACATATATAAGTGAGAGGGGAGAATCTACAATAGATTATGTAATGGTTAGTAAGAAGGTTTTGGAGAAAATAGAAAGTTTTAAAATAAGGAAAGAGATTGAATCTGACCATCAGCCATTAGAAGTAAGGCTAAAAGGTTGGAAGAGAGAAAGAAAAAAACAGACACAGCTTGGAGGGAGGAAAATGTATGGACAGATGAAATTATTGAAGTTTATAAGAAAAAATTAGAGGAAGAACAATGGGTAGAGGAAGCAGTAGAGGAAGGACTGAAAGAATTGGTCAGTAAAATGGATAAAGCAGTAGAAAAAAAATACTAGAAAAAACCATAAAGGAGTATAAAAAAAGTAATAGAATAAAAAATGCAGGGAAGCCAGGAAGGAGGTAAGAAGAGGTAAAAGAAGGTGGAAAAAAGAAAAAATTGATATTCAGAAATATAAAAGATTAAGGTCGCAATATAGAAAACAGTGTTGAAAGAGAAAAGAGGAATATAAAAAAGAGTTGGAAAAACATATAAAAATGTTAGAAAATGAAGGAGACATATGGAGCTTTTTGAAAAAAGAAAGAAAAATTGGAAAAAAGAGGAGATACAAATTGATATGAAAAAATAGAGAGAACATTGCGTAGAGGTCTTAGAAGAGGAAAAAGAGAGAAAGGGTGAATTCGAAATAGAAAGGATAACAATAGGAGGAAAAAGTGAAGTGGAAGTGGGGAGACGAGGTAATAGAAAGTGTAAATGAAGTGACGTATTTGGGTTATCAAATTAGATACGACAATAAAGATGAGGCTCATATAAAGTGGTTGACAAAGAAATGTAATAAAATAGTAGGTCAGGTGTGGGCTATAAGAGAGAGGGAAATTGGAAAGCAAATATACTGGCAATGGACGTTAGGATTAGAAAGGGAAACACCAGAGTACATAGTAGAAGTGAAAATTAAGTCAGAAAAGATAAGAATACAGGCGGGGAAGAGAGCGATCTGTTACGAAGAACAAATAAAAGAAAGAGAAGAATGTAAATTGCTTCAAATGTGCTGGAGAGAGGTAAAGAATGGAAAAAATAAATATGGACAAGATGAAAGAAAAAGGTATTATGAAAGATTTGGATACGCGAGAGAAAAAGTAGAGAAAATAAGGGGAGACAAAAAGAGTAATAAAAGATGAGATAATAAGAAGAGATAAGGATATACAGAGACAAGAAACAAGAGCAAGAATACGAAAGGAAAAATATAATGAGAGATATACAAATAGTAATAGATAATATTCCAAGGTACATAAAGGGCAAAAAAAGCTTAATATTAAAAAGAACGGTAGCAATGCTTAGATGCGGGAATGAAGAGCAAGAGAATAAGTACTACAAGGAAGATAAAGATAGGAAATGTAGACTATGTAGGGAGGGGTAGGAAAATATAGAGCACATGGTAAAGGAATGTATAGAGCTAAGAGAAGAGGAGAGATGAAGGCTGGAGGTATTGGAAGAAAGAGGAGAAAGAGTGGGATGAATGGAAGAAGTTATAAAAAAGAGAAAAAAGCTACAAGTAGTGTAATAAATGTATATAAGAAATTGATTAACGGTGGAGGGTTTAGGATTATTATTATTATATTTTTTATTGTATTTTTTTCTTTTATTGTTTATTAATTTTTTACTTTCATTATGTTCGTTTTTTTTTGTTTTATGTAGTAGGATATTTTTGTGTTTAGCTAGTAATACAAATTTTTTGTCAAAAAAAATCTTTTTTACGACAAATAAAAGCTATTTATTTTTTTATATAAATTAAAAATTAAAAAAAAACGTTCACGAGAAAATGGTAAAACTCTCAAATTATATCGACATGGCATTCTCTTGAGTGACTTGCATTTTCAAGGTTTTTAGTAACCACTATTATAACATTACTAAAAAGATTAAAAAAAACAAAAAATGCTTCAAATAAAATGCACTAAATAGTAAAAAATAATTTAATTTAATTTTTATTATGCAGAGGAATGAAAAACAAAAAATGATGTGCTTTTTAGGATAAAATGATTAGAGAAATAAAATATGAATATCATGTTTAACAACAGGTAAAATCAGGTCAATATTCGTTAGTTAGTGTAGTTACGTAATGAACGAAAAAAGCTCTAGGCTGGCAAAATGAAAACTACGAATCCACATAAAAGTAAGTCTTCAAAGTCAATTAATATATTAAAACGAGTATTCGACAGGTGAAAAAATTATTTTAAACATCTTGACATTCAGTTAGAATTGAAGAAAAACGATGTTAAAGTTAATGTCAAATTTGACAGATTTAGTAATAAATGTAGTACCAAAATTATATTTCTGTTGATTTTTTTATTTTTTCAAAAAAGAATGTAATTTTATAAAAGGCAACACAAAAAATAATGTACATTACTCTCGTCGAAAGAATCATAGCAT
Source organism: Aquatica leii (assembly GCA_035610365.1). Lineage (NCBI taxonomy): Eukaryota > Metazoa > Arthropoda > Insecta > Coleoptera > Lampyridae > Aquatica > Aquatica leii. The sequence continues at coordinate 111,480,766 of CM069432.1, forward strand.
AACTCAAACACATGCAAAGCTCGGCCATGCGGCCTCGCGTCGCGTTAACGTTCGTTATGCTATTTCTTACTTCCGACTCTTGTTACTTAAACTACTATTTTTCAATTTTAACTGAATTTCAAGATTTTTTAAATGATTTTTCCAGCTGTCGCATACTCGTTCTAATATAATAATTGACTTTGAACACTTACTTTTATGTGGATTTCTACTTTTCATTTTGCCACCCTAGAACCTATTCCTTTTTCGCTTATTACGTAACTACACTAACGAACGAGTATTGACGTTTGCGATGTTGGTAGCACAAAAAAGACATTTTCCGTCGATCGTTCATTAATACTTATATTAACGTATACCAATATATCAAAAGTAATGCGTTAATAGCCCCTATTACTGCACTACTTTTGAATCAATGAAATCAACGAATTTCTATTATTGCTCGATTTTTTTCTAACCGATAAAATTGTAGAAGAGAGTTAAAATTTTGTTTAGGTTACGTATATCATTTTTAAATAAAAAATAAATTTAAAAAACCACCTGTGCATCATTATAATTAAACAATTTAATCAGGTTGTTTACAATAATTGTAAGTAAGTACCGCGATCACTCAAATAAAAACCAAGTGATACAATTTGGAGTAGCCAAGTTGCTAAACGAAACTGATCAATAAAGTTCTTATTAACAATAATTGTCGTCTACATAATCTGACTATTTTGTGTGCACACAAATTGTCAATTGGTTTTTATTCGTTGATTTTCACTTGCTTTTGCGGAGCATGCCTAATATCAATGCTAATATCAAAGCTGTGATGCTTGTATACTATATAAAATAGTATATAAAAATAATTATAAACAGATTTTAGTTTATTACAATAAATAACAACATATATTGTGTACAAAATGTGTTATAGTGATACTCGTGTACTTCTTTTGCATACATATCGAAAACATTACGTATTTAAAAATTAGACTAAGAGCATTCAGTTATCGTTACTTTCATTAACATTATCTTCTTCATCTGAGAAACTACTTTTCTGACATTTTCACTAATCTGTAAAACATTGCTATGTTTACTATGTTTTGATCAACTACAATAAAAATGAATGAAATGAACAATAAAATAAATAAGAACAAGTACTATAATTTCTACTGACGAATGACAATTTTAAACATATTCTACAAAACGAAAAAATTAGTTTTCTTGTAAAAATAATTTAGTGTAGTCATGTGTGATAAATTATTATTAATATTTATTCTGTGGAATATTTAAATACGTAAAACACGTTTTAAACTCTACGTAACTCTAAAAATTTTTTTCTTTTAGAAAATTGTTGAGATGCTTACAAAAGTAATAATCGTTGACATAGAGTTTTGATGAGTAAGCAAGGTTTGTGAAATATGCGGTCGGGCGTTTTTATAGAATATTGGTATCGCCTACCTAACCAATATAGTTTGCAAATGTTCTTATTTTTCATGCATCAGCTCAAGGGTTGTCAGGTTGATTTTATTGCAAACAAAAACACATAACAAACTTTATAATGGTAATTTTTTGTAGTATAGTACAGGTGCATTTAAAATTTTTTTTACATTGATTTGAACCCAACGTTAAGTAACTGGTTCTTTATTTAATGTTTTTAATACCGATTGAATAATGTTTCTTCTGCAAAACTATTAGTTATAAGTTTTGTTTTTGTTACAATGTTTTAGAAACAAATATTAAAAAATGTCTTTAACCTAATTTTTTATTTTAATAGTAGAATGTATTATTACATATTTTGATTATTATTTAAAATACTTAAAAAACCGAGAACTTGTCAAACTAGTTTTGTATTTAAAATATCGATAACAATCTTTATTAATAATTAGTAAAATTAAAAATTATTTGTGTTTAGTAAAACCTTTAATTTTATAATTAAATAACAGGTAAAATTTTAATTTTTACAGGCGGATTTATTTGCAATTGAAGTGTACAATGGTCACATCTACGTACACGTCGATTTAGGATCAGGTCCATGGAAGCAAAGAGGGTCAAGAAGACGTATCGATGATGGAGCATGGCACGATGTAATTTTTCGACGTACCGGCAGAGACGCTAGGATTACAGTAGACGGATTTCATACTGATTTTAAAACTCCAGGTGCGTTGCGTTTGGATCAAATATAAATAAGATATTTTAATATACCACTTATTTTAGAAGGATCAACAAGCTTAGAATTAGATGGCAATCTTTATGTTGGAGGATTAGGGCCTCCATTTTCTGAAATTCCTGTTCCACCTGCACTTTGGACAGCCGTACTTGGACAAGGATTTGTAGGTTGTTTAAAAGATCTTGTAATGAACAGTAACTACGTAGATGTAGCCGCCTACGCCCGGGAACAAGATTCTGGTAAGTGAAGTTTGATTTGACGTGGTAAACAAAAACTACACGACGTTGCATTTAATTAAATATTGATTTTTAAATCAACTTAACGCGACATGAGTTTAGAAGACCAAGTAGTTTAAACATCGATAAATAAATACATAAATTAAGAAGATAATTAAATTAATTGTTTGCGAAGCTTGTAATTTTCTATAACAATACATTTGTACAAGTTTGACTAATGAAGTTGGAGACGCTAATATTTACTAATGTGCACAAAAACAAAATAATTTCTTATTAAAACACTACATTTTAAAATCATGCTTTTTTATTCTTTTTATCAAAGAATTTAGTATTTTGAAACGATATACTTAAATTTTATATTTTTACTGTTTTATTAAAATAAAATTAATTTATATTGAATTTAAAGATATAATACTACTTATTTTAATAACAACAGTATTCCTGTTGCTTTACAGCAATTTACTAAATATGATATTTATTAATTACTTTTAATGAAACAAGAAATTAAAAAAAAATTTAAATACAGATTGGTAAGTGATAACATCTTTTTGAATGAGGTAGACAATGTTGAAATTGATATGACATCACGATTCTGGACTTCCTTTGTCTTTATTTCTATTTTTTATTTTTAATAAAAGTAAATGAATGTACGCTACGTTTTGATTGCTATAGTATCTCTAATCGTCATCCGGTGATACTAACAAGTTTTCTCTTCCTCTTAGCAATCGAAACGTTGTGTATATTCATTTACTTATATTAAAAATTAAAAAAAATATCATGCTTCAAAAATACTAAAAATTATTAGTACAAATTAAATTCATTAATTTAACTATGACTTTTAAGTGAATTCAATCTAAAATAAAATTTAGAAAATTTGATGTCTTATCTTTAGTCATTGTCTTATTGAAATAAAAAATTTCTTTGAATAGAATCGTGTTTTACTTAGTATTTAATAACTTTGACAATCATGCTAACACATGTATATTTTTAACAAAAAATAGACATAAAAAAACGTAACATTTTGTAATCTTTGTTAGATTTTTCTATATACTTTTTGGCAGACTCTCGTATTTACGATCGTTGTAATTTGACGTTTGCATTTATTCAAAAGTTGAGTGCTTTTAGTTAATTAGTTTTACGTATTTCAAATCCCCTTTATCATTTCAAATTTTTAAGTAATTTTATGTATTCAGTTTATTTGGGGTTTTACGGCAAGTATTAAAACATTAGTTTGCTGTGTTTATGCTATATTTGCACTATCTTTTGCTGTTAATGTTTATATAAAAGTTTCTTTGAGCAATAGATATCTTCTTTCAGTGATAAGAATATTTGTCAATTCAGCTGAGAAAAGTTGTCAAGGTCATATAGAATTCAACGTTTATAAAGGAGAACATTTTTAGTTAATTAATTAATTAATTAATTGTCGGTGCTTGTGTCATAATCTTGTCTTAAAAACATTGAGTTATCGGGGTTGTACTACCGCATTAGTACGAAATAATGTAGTGATAGTTAAATTAGAAAGCTTTGCTTTAATTTTTGCTAATATAACTGTTTACAAGATTTACCTAAAATAAGTTTACGTTCTTCACGGCAAATTGTGTTTTTTTGATACGCAATTCAGTAACACTTTCCGGTGAATACTTTAACATTGTACCTAGCAGTATAGTACATCTTCTTCGTCTGAAAACGACTCCCTGGCATCTTTGGAAGACGAAGGCACGTTATCAGTCTATTCATTGCTTAAAAATATTAAGGTATCCAGGACTTTAATTTACCAAACCGTAGTCTGAAAGTTTTGATTTCACCACCCGAACAACACATTGGTACAAAAAACGTCTAAATGTCCGTCTAATAAACGTTAATAACGCGTTTAAAAACGTTTTAATGTCTAATAAATGTCTATTAGCCGGACATTTAGACGTTTTTTATACCAATGTGTTGCTTGGGCAGGTATTTGAAATTACTTTGGTGTTAGGATGTGATATTTATTACAATTTATCATATATACATTAAAGTAACCCGATTTAAGACGATTATTTTTTAGTTCAGTGTTAATCGCGTCGAAACTAAATTACTAAGTTATCGCCAATTTATTGTTCAACGCATTCATTTTCAATTACAAATTTATTTTAAAGCTAATTTTATGTTATTTTAAGTTGATTTTAGTCATGTTAATAATTGTTACATTTTGTATTTAAATTGTAATGAAACTTTTATTTTGTATTTCTTATTTTTTTTTTGTTTTAATTACAGATTTAGATCAATGCACTTTCAAAGTAAGTCGTTTAACTTACATTCAATTTATTGACATGTGTCACTTTAATGAAAATATTTTGATACAATATTAATTGGTACGATTTTTATAGCTAAAAGATAGCTTGGTGGTTTGTATACGCTGCTATCGTTGTCAATGTATCATTCTGTTATAAATTCAACGCAAAAATTTAAACGTTCAAAGCATTAATTTAGTTCATACAAAATTCATAAAAACGTTATACATACCTTTTCATATTGGTCATTTTGTAAACGTTGCATAATATTTTTTTCGGCAATTATTAATCTGAAGTGGCTATTTATTTATTACTAGGACAGGAATCAAATATGTGTAGTTATCTATTTAATTTATTGTGTATTTTAAGCAAAAGACAATTTGTAAAAAAAGATAAATTATATTAGACATAATAATAATAAAATAATTAAATAATCATTCAACGTCGTGGAATAATAGTAATTATCAAAGATAAATAGATATAATTTTAGACATAAAAGTTTCAACCTTTGTTTCGCGCTCTACCGATTTTTGAGCATTTGACTCTATTTTTGGATTTTCTACTAAGTCACGGATTTTCAATGTAACCCATACCTGTACCACTGTATCGGAAATTACTTCGTTTATGTTACCAATTCAAAGCAATTCTCTATTTAATATCTTTTGCATGTAACAATTTTCAAACATGCTACCAACAGAAAATAATTCACTAAAACATACACGCAATTAAGATGAATAAATTCTACGATCTAGTTAAAATAAAAATTAAAACAAAACAAGATTAACGTTAAGTTGCATTTATCTGGTCGATAAAAACAAGGATTAAATTTTTGTGCACAGTACTGTTTTAAAGAGCTTACGCTTGTGATTTTACACAGTTTTATTCAAACAGTTATAACACAAAGTAAGCCGAGGTTACGGATTATTGTGTTGCACAATATGTTCTACCCTTGTTGCGCAATACAATGATGCGTCTAGTTATGTTTGTAATGTTTTCTTTCGTTCGGGTAGTGTAATAAGGCTTAGATTAGGTTACATATATTTATTTAATAAACTGGAAACTATTCGAAGAATACAAAAACTATAAATTCTTAAAACGTAATAATAATGACATAAAACATTATTGTTTTTTCGCATACCAACATCAAGTGTCTACTTGATTTACACTAGAAATAAATCCGTGCATGTATTCAATACATGACACGCCCTTTATAAAAATAACGAAAAGAAACATTTGAATTATAAACAAAGATATCAGTATATAGGTATCTCTACAAATTTAATTTAATTGGCAGATTTATTACACGACCGCTTCGCGTAACAACCTTCGAACAATCACTGCTCTTTTTATTTAATAGACTTGCTTCTTGACAATCTTCTTGAGGATTAAGTGGTTCTATACTGATTGCTGGTTCTGTCGCTGCTTCACTTTCTTGTTTAGTAGTTGGCGAGGTCGGTGTATATAACGGTCTTAAATGTGACCTATTTCTACGATATTCTCCTGCCCCTACTCGAACCGTGTAGTCTTCATCCGTCCGATTAACGACAACCCCAGGTTTCCAATCTCGGATTCCGTTTTGCACCAAAATAGGTTGACTTACTTTCAGTTTTGGTAAGGGCCTGGTACCACGCCTGTCGTAATATTTTTTCTGTGCCAGTTGTTTATTTTTTAAATCATCCTTTACACCTTTTACTGGATACATAGGTTTTAAGGTCTTATTAGCCATTATTAATGTCGATCTCAGGTATCTGCCCATTAACAGACGACATGGTGCAGGTAAATTTTGTTTTGGTGTTATGTTATATTGTAACAATGCCGCAAATGGATCTTGATTTTCACGACATGCTTTTTCCATTAAACCTTTCACGGTTTGGATAGTACGTTCAACCATTCCATTTGAACGGGGGTTTTTCGGGCTAGATGTTTTAAGCGTAATGTCATATTTCTTTGAAAATGCCAGGAATTCGTATGAGTTAAACGGTGGACCGTTATCAGAAAATATTTGATAGGGAATCCCATTTATCACAAAAACATTCTTGAGAGAGGATATCACGGCTGGACCTGTTTTATTAGGTAACTTGTTTACAACAGCAAATTTGCTGTAATTATCAACAATGACAATAAAGTCAATCTGTCGTAGAAACATTAAATCAACGCCTACCTTCTAACAAGTCGGGAAGTTCATGAGGACTTAAAGGTTCCTTAGAATTTCACAACGAATATTGTTAACATGTTAAACAACTCAACACCAAGTTTTCAATATCTTGAGAGATTTTGGGCCAGAAAATAGATTCACGAGCCAACAGCTTACATGAGACGACCTTTTGGTGTGCACGATGTATTAATTGTAAAAACTCGCTTTGAAGAGACTCTGGGATAATCAGCCTTTGTTGATAAAACAGTACGTCTTTATGTAAGAAGATGTCACTTTTTAGAGTCCAAAAGGGTTTAACAGAACTTGGAACACTCGATTTGTGTTTAGGCCAACCATGTATAGCATAATACTTCACTTTTTGAAGTGCACAATCTTCCTCTATAGCTTTTTTCAGCCTCTCTTCATTTTCAGGGTTTGTTGAGATCACTGAGTAGTCTCTTAATTGTTGATCAAGATAATCAGTATTTATATTAACTTCCAAAGGTTCTCGACTTAATGTGTCCGCTACATGCATTAACCTCCCAGGAACATAAGATATCTCAAAGTCATATCTAAGCAATCGAAAAGCTAATCGTTGAATTCTTGGGGATAATTCATCCAATGGCCTTTTAAGAACACCTAGCAGAGGTCGGTGATCTGTTTCAATCTTGATCTTGTGCCCAAATGTGTAATAATGAAAACGCTCGCAACCATATACAACTGCAAGAAGTTCCTTTTCTATGTGATTATATCTTTGTTGAGTAGGTGTAAGTGCTGCAGAAGCATATTCAATTACGCGATTATTTTGGCTGATCATGGCGCCTAGGCCATATGGACTTGCATCAACAGAGAGGGTGATCTCTTTTTTGCTATCAAAATATGCTAATACAGGTGACGATGTAACCAACTGTTTTAACCTGTCAAAACACTTTGATTCATTAGCAGTCCATTGCCAATCATTTTTCTTACTTAGTAGTTTCCTAAGCACAGAAGTTTCTGTAGAAAGATTTGGAATTAATTTGGCCAAATAGGTTATCATTCCGAGAAATCTTTGTAGGTCTTTACAGTTTTGGGGATATTTCATCTTACAGATTGCTTGGATTTTCTTCCCATCTGCTTCTATACCTTTTTGACTTAAAATATGTCAAAGAAAATAAACACGATTCTTACAGAATTGAGACTTTTCTAAATTCAAGGTAAACCCAGATTTTGAAATTTTATTCAGCACAGCGTCTAAATTTTGATTGTGCTCCTCTAATGTCTTCCCGAAAACTAAGACATCATCAAAATAAGCGATGACACCTTTTAAACCATCTAACGTTTTACACATAAATCTTTGAAATATTTCCGGGGCCGATGAAATGCCATAAGGTAACCTTAGAAATCTAAATCTACCAAAACAAGTGGTAATTGTGCATAAAAATGAACTATCCTTATCTAATGGAATCTGGAGGAATGCCGATGATGCATCCAGCAATGTAAAATATTTAGCACCAACGAGTTCACTAAATAGAACATCTTGGGTTGGTATATGGTAGTTTTCACGTTTAATATATGTATTTAAAGACCTAGGATCCATACACACCCTTATATCACCATTGACTTTAGGAGCTATCACAATTGGATGGACCCAATCAGTTGGTTCACTCACAGGAACAATGATATTTTCTTTGACTATTTCGTCAAGTTTCTCTTTCACTCTATCCTTTAGAGCTGCTGGAATTTTTCTAGCGCCACTAATACGAGGTACAGCATCTTTCTGTAAGGTAATTTTATAAATACGATTTACAAGTCCAACACCCGAAAACACTTTAAAATATTTCGACAGTATATTACGAACACTGTTCAGTTCAATTTTGTTATATTCAACAACTGAATCACAAGTCTCTACATCCAGGTTCATTATTTTCAATTCTTTTACTGCACTAAGTCCTAGTATTGAACTTGGAATTGTATTTTTTAGAACGTGAAACAATAGTTTTTTTTCTACTTGATTGAACACACAATTTAAATAAATTTGACTTATTGTTTGAATAACATGACCTGAATAAGAAGTTAATTTTGCACTTGACTCAATTACTTCACTGCATGGTATTTTCAGCTTAGTAAAATCACTAAAATTTAAAATGTTTACCTGACTACCGGTATCTATTTTTAAATTAACATAAACACCTGATAAACGAATTTGTTCAAACCATTCTAGTGAATTTACGTGACTGTTCACTGACCAAACTATATTGCTAGAGTGAACTTCTATAGATTGTTCTGCGTCACTTTCATTAATTTCATGAATGCTTGCTTTATTTTTACAGAATTTTCTGTAGTGACCCTTACTTTTGCATTTAGAGCATATTCGGTTAAAAGCAGGGCACTTACCTGGTATATGTTTCATACCACACTTTGAACAATTGAAAGTGTTGCCTTGTTGATTGGTTCCACTACCTAATTTACTTTTATAAACTGTTCTGCTACTAGAGACACCTTTATTGACAGTATCTACACAAAAGTCCTGTGAAATTTGTTTTTGTGTTTCAACACTTGCTTCCATTGACCTGCATATTTTAATTGCATCAGCTAAACTTAAATCACTGGATTCCAACAACCGGTTTTGAATTCGTGGGTCTTTTACTCCCAGAACTATTCTGTCACGTATCAAAACATCCTTTTCTTTGAAATCACAAGAGGCAGCTAACTCTTTTAGCATAGTAACAAACTCTTCAATGGTTTCGCCCTGTAGCTGGTTTCTTTTAAAAAATTTATAATGCTCAAACACTTGATTGTTCAACGGTTTACAATACTTATCAAATTTTTCCAAAATGACTTTAAGCGTGTCCTTATTTTCATTTTTTGCATATTCGAAAGTATTATATATTCGTATTCCTTCATCCCCCAGGCAACTTAGTAGTATTGCAATCTTCATTTCATCACTTTCATTTGATTTTCCACTGGCAAGGATATAAATGTTGTATTTCTGTTTCCACAGTTTCCAATTAGATGCTACATTTCCTTTAAACAGGAAATTTTCAGGAGCTCGACTCTTAGACATTTTCCTTTTTCAGCACCCAGAATACGTTTTTTTTCTTTATTTCCAAAAAAACCAGTTCCGTTTCAAATATCGTAACCTAATATTTCACCGGCTGCCACCATGTAATGTTTTCTTTCGTTCGGGTAGTGTAATAAGGCTTAGATTAGGTTACATATATTTATTTAATAAACTGGAAACTATTCGAAGAATACAAAAACTATAAATTCTTAAAACGTAATAATAATGACATAAAACATTATTGTTTTTTCGCATACCAACATCAAGTGTCTACTTGATTTACACTAGAAATAAATCCGTGCATATATTCAATACATGACAATGTTAAAAGTGTTTTAGTGTGATTTTCGTTCCATATAAGTTTCACCTACTTTTTGTTACATTCAGGACGATGCGCTGTCAAATGATTGTTTCTTGACAGCTAGAATTTTCTAAAGGAAAGAAGTTATTTTTTCGGTAATTGTGTTACGCTTCACATATAATCTAAAGTAAGTGCCCAGCAAAGTTTTCGCTTCTGAATTTTTACACTCATCCGTGTTATAAATAGGTGTAGTATTTGTGCTGCTTTCGTGAAAGCCTTCCTGGAGTAAGCATTGATTCATATTTTTGTGATTTACTTTAATTTTTTTTGTAATTTTGATAGCGATTTCAGATACCGCTACGTGTTGGTCAATTTGTAGTGATTTATGCCAATCCATTATCTTTCGTTGAAAACTATAACTAGAAGCACGTACTAAAGGGAGCTATTGGTTAATTAAGCCACTTCCGAAACATAATTTGAAGACAAATCGTTGTTGTATCTTATGTGATGTTTGAATAACCTTCAAGACAGACCTGCGATAGGAATAGTAAAAACCACTAGGACGCTTGGCACATTTGATTACGACGATTTATTGTTTGTCGACAAGCAACTTACTTGTGATAGGATCCTATATCAAGTTTTTACCTTATTTTTATTAGTCATTTTAAGGATGATTGAAGCATGTAATAGCTATTTGCATGTTTTAGATAATTGTGCGTATTTTTTTTTCTTGCCATTAATTTGTGTATTTGTCGAAAGTAAAATACGTGCGACTTAAATATAGATATTATCTCAATTAACGCACGCAGATTTTTGTTTGTACGGTTTCAGTTTACGCTAAATGCAATTTGCTTCGGATTGCAAATTTACCAGTTACTCTGAGATTACATATTACTTGATTTTGTTATACTGTACTGCAATAACTGTATGTGTCGAATGTTGCTTACCCTCCAGAACTTGTTTGATTACATTCAAATAAACAGGTTAAATTTTTCAAATGTTCTGGTTTTGATAAAACAACGTAAGGATTAGCTGCAATTCTTATTACTAACTTTTTTTGGTAACCCGTCATTCACATAAGTAAGGTTAATTAACCGCAAACGTTCTTGAGATAAACACATTTGTCTGACTTACACTGTTTCAAACCAATTTTTTTCAAACTAACTAAACTAGCATATTACGCGTTGTTTTAAACCAGTGATTCCTAAAGTGGTCTATATCGACCCTCAGGGGTCTATGACAACCTGCAAGGAGTGTACGTCAGCGAAAAAAAAGATTGGGGGTCCATGAAATAAAAATGGGGGTCCACGATAGTGGATTTCGACATACACAGATAGTACCAATTTACTTACATTATAGTATCTTATAATATAAAGACATATACATTATTTATAAAATTACCTATAAAGTAAAAAAAATATTATATATGTTTATAAAATTGTGTAAGTTGTAGTTGTTTATGGTCGCAATACATTTTGAACTTGTAAAAACTTGCACATAATGATATACCATCTTGTTACAAGCATACGCTCAGTCTCAGAGCTTTGCGAATTTGCGCTGACTTGTTCAATTCGTCACTCTATTAATACGATATTCGTTTCCTGAATCTTGAAAAGGAAAGTGCTAAGAAAATATTTAAAAAATATATAAACTGGTATTTTTTCACACAAATTATAGTGAATCAGTGTTATTTTGTTTGAGAGTGCCGGAGAAAAGTAAGTACATTATTTTTTATTAAATTTTAGTTTTGTAGTCGTAGTTAGCAAAGATAAAAACCGCATACTATCGGAGAAAAGTTAATTTTGCCAGCCGTTGAAGAGGTTTTAGAAACTGTTTTACACAAACCTGCATCTGATATCATTAAAAGAATTCTCTTAAACAATAATACTGTTGAAAGACGTATTGATAAAATGAGTTCTGATGTTGAAAGCTTCTTGTGTAATTATTTGCAAACGACCCATTTCTCTATACAACTGGACGAGTCAACTTTACCTGATAATGCAGCATTATTATTAGCATATGTTCGTTTTATTATGAATCAAGAAATCTACAAAGAACTGCTCTTCGCAAGAACTTTGACAACCGACACTAAAGATGAATCAGTATTTCATGTTTTGAAGGATTACTTCATTGAAAAAGGAATTCCTTTATCAAATATAATATCAGTAACTACAGATAGAGCACCTGCCATGGTTGGACGTTATCGTGAATTTATAAGTTATTTAAAGCAAAATGTGTCAGGGGTGTTAGCAATACATTGCGTCATCCATCGACAACATTTAGTTGCTAAAAATTTGAGTGTTAGATTGCTCATTGCACGAATCTCTTCAATTAGTCATTGATGCAGTAAACCAAATCCGAAGCAACGCGTTGAATACGTGGTTATTTGCGCGGTTGTGTGAAGAAAATGACGAACACTTTCATCAATTACTCCTTCACACTGAAGTACGCTGGCTGTCGTAAGGCCTATATTTGACAAGATTTTTTGCATTTTTTGAGACTATTTAAAAGTCTCTGGATACTAAAGATAAAATTTTAAAAGACAATTTAATGAAGTGGAAAACAGACTTTGCCTATTTGACAGATTTGTTTAAAAAATTTAATATGGTTAATTTGCAGTTACAAAACGACAGTCTAAATTTAATTAAAACAAAGTCCATCTTATCATCGTTTCTTGTCAGAGTTAAACTAATGAAGCAAAATATTGGACGAAGCGAATTTTTTCAGTTCCCCAATTTGTCACAGACAAACTGCCAGGAAAACGACGTTTCAACTTACGTTTAACATTTAAATGTCCTCTATTCAGATTTTGCAACTAGGTTTGAGGATGTTTTGACTATGGTAATACCACCGTGGATAATTAACCCATATTGTGACATAAAAAAAATAAATGTCATAAACAAGAGGAACTGACTGAACTAAGTACAAACGAAAAACTTAAGGTTCAGTTTAAAAACGGATATCAGCAATTCTGATCATAACCGTTACTTATCCCGTATTATGGAATATAGCGAGGAAATTTTTAATTTCCTTTCGATTGTCATACCTAGTGGAAAGGGGGCTCAGCACTGTTACCAATCTCCTAACGAAAAAAAGAAACAGACTGGACATCATTAGCCGAGGAGATTTAAGATTAAACCTTACAAAATTGACGCCAAATGTTGATAATTTATTATTAAAGCATTAGGTTCATCCTTCTCACTAAAAACATTTACTTATTGCTTAGTTTATTTTATGTTACGTATATTTTATATAATAGATACAAAATATTATTTTGAGTAGCTTTAATTTAAATTCAATTAATAAATATATAAAACTTAACATTTGTTTTTACTTTAAGTTTTTAACACTAAACTTCACTACTGTTAGAAATTTACAAAAAATCAATATCAGGTAAGTAGGGGGTCTACCCAAAACCGAAAAACATGGCAAGGGGTCTACGACACAAAAAAGTTTGGGAACCTCTGCTTTAAACCTTACATAAGTTTGTTTGACTGTTTTATGCCGGATTGAGTTTTTATCTAATTTTTTTGCTGTTTTCTTTAGAAACTTACTTTCAAATAGAGTTCAAGTTGATTTATAACGGGTGGTTGATGCATAAGTTTTTGTGTAATCAATCTTTTTAACTTCAGTAAACTCATGCGCGCAAAACTGTTTTGGTGAAATGACTTAAAGCAGTTTAACATATTTAATTTATGTTTTATAAAATAAACAACTCGACACCTCATAGTTAGATACTTTAAAAACAGAATACCGCCAATCACTAATCGACCACAATAAGAGTTTTTACATGTTATCAGTTTTTTTTTTAATGTGAATATTATAATGTTTTACGGCAGTATTTTGTCCCTGCGGTATCCAGGAATAATGTCTAGCAGTAATCAGCAATCAAACTAGAATGTGCTTTGACATTTCCAAGAATATTGGTCATAACTGCTTTAAAAACTTACCATGTTCTTAGTTCAGCTTCAACATGTTGTCAAATTTGCCACTTTTCATAACTTGTCGTGTTTGTGATCCCACAAATACGCTCCCTTTAATTTTTGTTTTACTAACTCAAAAATTTTAGTTTCAGGTACAATACTTTCCTATCGTTCCAATCTAATACTTTAACAAAAAGTTTTATTAAGCCTAATTTAATGTAAAGTTTTTAGAATCAATCAATGATTAATTTTTAGTATTTTTAATACTCGAGGTTATGCAAGTTTTTCTTTATATAGTGACGATTTGATGTACTTATGTCTTATTTACATAGTACTTTCTACCCTACTTCCAATCTAAAAAAAATATAACTATCACTTTTAAGTCTTTACAAATTGACTACTCTTTATACCGGTTGTGTTCTAAGAGCTATCACATGTTCTTGCATGATTCTTTCATACAAATGATATAAGTTATAAGTACAGATGGGTATTTATTGCCGTTGTAAAGAGAAATTGCTTTTAAACTAAGTTTAGAAAAATCAATGGATGTGCGTCAATGGGCTAGTGGACAATAAAATAATATTGTATTACTTAGACATTTGTTAAAAAAATTTCTAGCCACATTTAAAACGGTTATATGTAAATTTCAAATCACTTTTTAAACGAAGATTAGTTAGCAGTTCGATATACGTTATAACTGTTAAATTTGAGTATGAATTACGACTACACATACGTATTACGGTGTTACTTCCTACTTTTCATACACGTGAAACCGATCTTTGTTAAATAATATTACAGTAGCTTCAACGGTCACGGTCGGTTTTATCGATAATGTACTTTATTGATTTTTTAACAGTTAATGAACGTAAATTTTAATCAAATACTACATAACAAAGGGTAAAAAAAGTGTTTTAATACAACGTGGATAATGTCTTACTCGTATTGGACATAACAGTTATTACGTATATTTGACGGCCAAAGTTAGTCCGTTTCAGTTAAACGTAGTTTAGTTTATTTGTTTTTAAGAACTAAACGAATTATAAAAAAACTAATATTGTACTACGTTTTTAGTTTTGATATGTAGAATAATAAAAAAAATACAGAAAAAAATTGTCTATTAGCCTATTGATTGGTTCAGGTTTCTGTCGCAATGCATTTAGTAAAGTTCTCCACAACCATGCAGTATATCAAAGTTCTTTCTTCAGCCAAACAATGTGTAAGTTTTTATTTTCGTTTTTGAAAGTCAGATATTTGTACGTCACATTTGAGAAAATTCTAAATGCTAGTAGTTTTGACTGTGATTTTGCTAGTGTTAAACCTCAAACCAAATTATTCAGTTCAACCTGTGAAATTAAATGTGGTTTTATTGAAACTTGTTACATGCCAAAATTAACACAAAGTCACTGCCTGCAATGTAGTAACATAAACGGGGGTTGTGCCACTAGCTCAATGGAGAAGGGGTGGGTTTTATTTAAAATTCCGTGAAAAATTGGAAACGCGATCGTCGTAAAATTGAACTAGAACGGTAAAATAGTCAAATAATCGGTAAGGGCGCCAATCAAGGATTTCTATAAGGGTAGCTTTCAAACCCCTGATTACCTGAAAGCTCATCCGGTTGGTTACAACCCCAGAACTTACCTTGGGTTGTAACAATTCTGAAAAACACTTAAACAAAAATTTACGTATGCGGCGGCTAAATGAATAAAAGCTCTTTACATTTAACAATTTAACATTTATTGATTGAAAATTTAAAACAAAAACAAAATAAAATAACAAGTACTAATTGATATCAAATAAATTTGAATAAAAGAAATGAAATAATCTTAAGCAAACAAAAATGAACAATTTACACACAAAACATTAATTAAAGTTTATAAAAAGAAATGCTACTACAATAGCGTTAACTCGACGCTTTCAAATAAAACATAATTAAATCTCAAGATCTTGACCGCATATTTATAACAAACAAAGTAAATAACACAAAAAAAAAACAGTACAGTTTATAACATATATGTCCGAACTTTAATTCGAACTAAACAAAATATAGTTTATAAGTCGTTACATTATCATATATTCGAAATACGAATCACTTCTCAAACGCATCAAAACAAAGTTAATTTATATTAATTTCACGCAAACACTATACGTGTTCATTGAAATAATTAAATTTAACGTTAGTCGTAATTTCAATTGACTCAAAATTGAAAGCTTTTACTGCATTTTTAATCGCGGGTCACTGCACGATCAAACAACAAAATCGATAAATACCTTAATTCTTAATTGGTGACACCGGTTGAACTTCGGCCCAGTGGTTTTGAAAGCTACCACCTCGGATGGAATTCGGCTGCTCCTCAAACAATAGGTTACCAGTGGAAGATTTATTAATCCGCCCCAAGGCGAAGGATGAGATTGCGAAACAAACTCACGCACAAATTCACGTAACGAAACATGCGATATTAATTTAGGCAAAACAGTGATCTTAATTAACCGTAATTACGAAAAAGGAAAGTTTAGTTTTCCACTTAAATTCACTGCACCATCTTCTTTTACTTCCACGGTAATTATTAGAAAAGGTGAATTATCACCTACGTTAACTACATTTTTATGACCGTCAACTAACTAACTTCTGAACTCCTCCCTCATTTACCAAAAACACATCTATATATCAACTTTTGTCGACTGCCCTTTCCACAAAGGCTGCGTTCGAAATCTCAAACACCAAAATACTCTCGCGAAGAAGTGCAATAAAGAGGCAAACAGTACTTATTACGTCATATTCATATCATTAGGACACAGCGTTTCGCTTGTACGTGAAAATGTCAATTTGACAAAAATATTATATTACAAGAATTTAAACTGCCTAATAAATTAAGATAACGACTTAATTTTTCCACGTAATCTAAACGATTGACATAAAGAAATTCAAGTACGAATGTACTGAACAAAGAACTTTTAACCAACTTAAAATAAACAAACGGCGAAAATAGATTTAATTACGATTATATCTCAGAAGGAAAATATAAATTACCACTGGAATTTTTCAACAATCCAAGTGAAACATTCAATAAGCAAAATCGCGAAATCAGATGGTTTACAGCGTAACAAAATACAAAACTTTATCAACAATTTACATTGTAACTCTGAATTTAAAATCGTAAAATAACTTATTAAACTCAATCCAAAATTACATTAAAACAACTTCAAAATACATTAAATGAAAAACGTCAATCCAAATACTGTGTCCGTTACCAAACATTACTCAATCAACCAATCGATTTTAAACGATGGTTACACCTCCCCTACTTAAAGAGGGATTTCTTAAATCACTCTAAATAAGAAACCCTAAACCTAAAACGAAACGAAACCATAAACGATAATGCAACAACAAACGTAAAAATAAAACGAAACTAAGCCTATGGTTCTCGCGATCTCGCAATCATCGAGAACCCCTAACGAAACTAAACGGAAAAACTAAACGATAAGAAGGGTAGCATATGTTTGGGTTCGACACAGATCACTCGATGCTGCACAATAGAAGAGGGCGCGCTGCGCTTCACGAGATCCGCGCATTGCGTTTTTCCCACAACTAATGCCCTCACCGAGCGATGGCACCTAGCCGCAAACACTACAGAAATAAAAGATAAGGACAGACAAGATAGCAGAAGAAAGAAAAATGGAAATGAAAGAACCGTTGTTTAGTCGCCTCTTACGACAAGTGGTGTCCCCACTGTAGAGAAATATTCTTAGTCCGTCTCTACACGGAACCCAAAAACGAAACGAACTAACCTAAATAAACGAACAAGAAACTAAAACAAAAAAAAATCAAACGGTAAAACCTAAAACTATTTATCCCCAGTCGGGTTTACTTTTAAGTCCTTGGCGTTCCATATGCCTTTAGATGCTCCCGTGTCATCAGACAACTCATAGGTCTGATACGAAACTTTCCGTTTCACGTAGAACGGACCGATAAACTTAGGTGCCAGTTTGGCCGAGAAATATCGAGAGAAAGGACATAATTCTTTCGCCACACTGTGTCTCCCACCTCAAAAGGTGCTGGACGACGACGTAAATCGTAATAATGTTTAGCGCGGACATAAGCGGCATTCAAACAATTCTTAATGTCGACGTAAACTTCTCTAAACGCTGGGCCTCTTTCGGCCAAAAAGGTACGATCAGCAAAAGCTAGATCGTCGATAGTGTCGGAATCGGTAGTTTTTCCATGACGTGATCCGTCGAGACAGATTTCACGTCCGAAATTGGCGAAAAACGGCGTTAAGCCGGTGACTTCATGTACAGCGGTACGAATAGCACATGCTACTTTAGCAAGATACTTATCCCAATGTCGATGGTTGTCTTCGATATATGACGATAACATTGTCTTCATGACTCGGTTGACTCTTTCAGTTGGATTTGCTTGTGGATGATAATTAGCGTTAAAAATAATTTTAGACTTATATGACGAAACCATTTTCGTAAATTCTGAACTACGAAACTGTGTGCCGTTATCACACAAAAGATACTGAGGAACTCCAAACATTAAAAATACATCTTCTTCAAGACGTTTAGTAACTGCTGCTGCAGTAGCGGAACGTAACGGGAAAAATAGAACAAATTTAGAAAAATAATCGGCAACTACAAGGATATATGAATAACCACTCTTGGATCGCGGTAGCGGTCCAACAAGATCGGTAGAAATCAACTGCCAAGGTTTGTCCACAACAGGATGACGGGTCATAAGGCCAGCAGGACGTTTCTGTTCTGGCTTATGCGTGATACAAACTTTACAACCATTGATGTAACGAATGACGTCAGCCTTCATCTTAGGCCAGTAATAAAGCGGAACAATTCGTTCGAGAGTCTTAAAGATACCAAGGTGTCCAGCGGTAGGCTCATCGTGAAACTTTGACAATATTTCGAGTCGTTTAGACTTAGGCACAACTTCTCTCCAATTGTCATTCTCAGAACGAAGATCGGGATAGTCTACGGTAACATGCTTAAATAGCTTTCCGTTACTAATTTTCCACTGTGGAAAAGCGTTAGGTTTTGAACGTACACGTTCCATAAGTTTCGTTAACCATTTGTCCGAAGACTTAGGTTCGGTAATGTCACAATCGGTAGTAATATTGTCGATAGCTGGTACTGAACGAGATAGTGCGTCAGGTACGACATGATCCTTTCCTTTACGATGAATGATCGTAAAATCAAATTGCTGAAGTCTAACAGCCCAACGTGCTAGACGACCGGTAGGTTCCTTTAAATTATGTAACCAGACTAATGATGCGTGATCGGTAACTACAGTGAAAGTTGTTCCTTCAAGATAAGGGCGTAATTTTTCAATAGACCAAAGGACAGCCAAACATTCCTTTTCGGTAGTTGAATACTTGCGTTCACATTTTGTGAGCGACCTACTATTATAACAAATAACACGTTCTTCACCGTCGATAAACTGTGTAAGAACTGAACCGAGACCAAAATCAGAAGCGTCAGTTTGAACTGTAAACGGAACATTGAAATCGGGGCAAGACAAAATAGGTGCGGAAATTAAACAATTCTTAATAATTTGAAAGGCTTTATCACAATCACTAGTCCAATTAAAGCTGGAATTCTTCTTTAACAGAGACGTCAAGGGAGCGATAATTGTCGAAAAATTTGGTACAAATCGGCGATACCACGAGGCCATGCCTATAATTCTTCTCACTTCAGCGACACCAGTGGGAACTGGAATACGCAAAATTGCATCAACCTTTTCCGGGTCAACCGACAAACCAGTAGAATTGACGATAAAACCAAGATACTTAAGTTCAGGTTTACAAAAATGACATTTGTCTTTACTTAACATCAAATTAGCCTCCCTAAGGCGACGAAGAACTTCAGTTAACACTTCCATGTGTTTCTCGAAGGAAGGAGCGCAAATAATGACGTCATCTAAATAAACAAAAACGTAAGGCTCTAATTCGGGACCTAAAACTCGATCAATCAACCTCTGCCAAGAAGCTGGTGCGTTAGCTAAACCAAACGGTAAACGCGTGAATTGGAATAACCCACGGTTCGGAACTGTAAAAGCGGTATACTGCTTAGACTCTTCGCTTAAAGGAATCTGCCAATAAGCGGACTTAATGTCGAGAGATGAAATAAACTTAGCGTCACGAAGACGATCTAAAATAGACGAAACGTAAGGTAAAGGATAAGCGTCCTTTCGGTAACCTTGTTGACTTTTCTAAAGTCCACGCAAAACGATACGAGTTGTCCTTCTTCTTCACCAATAAGATCGGGCCTGACCAAGCGCTGTTTGATTTTTCTACAACGCCTAACTTCAACATTTTCTCTAACTCCAGATCGATTTGTTTCTGGATAAACGGCGAAACTCGGTAATATCGTTGCTTAATTGTCTGAAGTAGTCTTGATCTGATGTTCGATCAAGTTGGTGCATCCAAAATTTTCATTCTGACGAAGAAAATGATTACTAACTAAACTGTCTAACTGATTGAGCTGTTCTGAAGAAAGATCGAGACGAGACTTAATAACTGAATCTTTATCTTCCAATTGTGAAATGGTGTCCATATTTTCGAAACGCCATTCACCTTTCTAAGATCAGAACGATACCTGCTTGTTTCCAAAAATCAACGCCTAAAATTAAATTATGCGGAACGTCAGGGACAACTAAAACTTCAAAACAATAATTTTTCCTTTAAGTTCGATTGGGACGAGAAGTGAACCTAAACTTTGTACTGATTTACCATTAGCGACAATACAATTAACTTTAACTGACTTATTTAACTTCAAACCTAACTGACTAAAAATTTCCCAACCCTTAGAACCAACAATAGTGCGAGAAGCGCCACTATCTAATAAACTTAAAATTTCGTGACCAAAAACTTTAACGTAGACAAAAGGTCTTTCGTCAGACTCAGCAGACTCTAAAACATAATCTAAAACGACTTTATTCTTATCAAAACTTTTATTCTTCGAAGAATGTAAACTATTAAAATAGACAGCCGATTTAACTTTGACCTCTGACGTCACTAAACGGCTTCTTAGTACGTCCTTTACTCGTTTCCCGAACACTTAGAACAAGTGCGGACCGTAACGTTAGATTTTCCACAACGATAACAAAATAAACCTTTCTTAGGTTCTTTGCAAGAAGCAGCTCGATGGTTTGGCTTCCTACAATTCCAACATAATTGCGGACTACTTCGATTAGAAGAAGCAGGCGCATTAACGATAGCTAACCTTCTCGAAGAAGGTGCGATACTAGAAGACGGTAATCGTGAATTTTGTCTAACAGGTGGTGTAGATTTTTCACCACTACTAACGTTATTCGAAGAACGAGAAACTACAATGTCCTTAACTTGAGATGTTACATAAGCGAGATCAGGCTCCATGTCCTGCTTTCTACGAGATGGAGGCGTGTAAGCTTCAATAGCTTGCATGCGGTCCTCGATAATACGACCAAATTTAATTAACTCCTCAATTGAAGTAACCGACGACAAACCAAGCTGAGTTTGATAAACGGGAGAAATATTTCTTAATAAAATCTTTAACTGCTTTTTTTCAGAAAAAGGCTCATCGAGACGTGAAAACATGTTGCGAATAATTGCAACGTAAATACCCATAGGTTCATCATTAGCTTGAGTACGACGCTTAATTTCTTCAATAAGACGCTCGTCATAATCGGTAGGCTGAAATTGTTCGCGTAAAAACTTAACTAAGTCTTCCCAAGAATTAACTGAATTACGAATGGATCTAACAAAAATCAATGCATGACCTGTAAAAAGATCAGTACACTCCAAAAATAACTGATGGCTAGAAACGTTACGCGATAATTGAAGTTCGGCAACTCGTTCTAAAAATGCATTCAATGAAATTGACTTTGCATCACCTGAAAACTTTAAGTTCCATTTTGAAACTGAAACACTCTTAACATGACTAATAAAATTTTGACTAACAGCAGAAGATGTCGGTAAAGCGGCATCAACTACAGAAGGTTGAACGATAGGTTCGATGACTTCATCGGCGGAAGTAGACGGATTTGAAACAACAATTTGTTTATCCAAAAGTTCGTACTGCGAAATTAAAACAACTAAATCTTTTAAAAAACTCATCTTTAACTTGAGAATCGTCACCTTGAATAGGAATTGAATTGCCAATACGGTTTAACAAATATTTAATTTTGGTTTCAATTGTAGAAGAAATTTTTGTAGTCGGAGTAATTTTCAATGAATCTATTAATTTTCTAAGCTCATCGATACCTTCACGAATCGCTAATTTATCTGCATTAAAATCGAAAGGATACACGGGACGAGATAATTTTCCGGTAGCTTCTTCAATAAGAAAATTCTTGAGTAAACCTCGTAATACGACAACACCTAAAGATGCATCACCACCTCTAATCAAAATTTCATAACGTAATTCGTTATGCGATAAACGATCAACAATCAACTTGTAATCCATTTTAAAATGTAATTACAAAACGGTAAAATCTTCCAAAAATCACGAAACTTAACAGGCAAACTAAAATTCGAAAAAGGCCACACGCTGGAGACGCCAAATTATTTATGTTACATGCCAAAATTAACACAAAGTCACTGCCTGCAATGTAGTAACATAAACGGGGGTTGTGCCACTAGCTCCATGGAGAAGGGGTGGGTTTTATTTAAAATTCCGTGAAAAATTGGAAACGCGATCGTCGTAAAATTGAACTAGAACGGTAAAATAGTCAAATAATCGGTAAGAATCAAGGATTTCTATAAGGGTAGCTTTCAAACCCCTGATTACCTGAAAGCTCATCCGGTTGGTTACAACCCCAGAACTTACCTTGGGTTGTAACAATTCTGAAAAACACTTAAACAAAAATTTACGTATGCGGCGGCTAAATGAATAAAAGCTCTTTACATTTAACAATTTAACATTTATTGATTGAAAATTTAAAACAAAAACAAAATAAAATAACAAGTACTAATTGATATCAAATAAATTTGAATAAAAGAAATGAAATAATCTTAAGCAAACAAAAATGAACAATTTACACACAAAACATTAATTAAAGTTTATAAAAAGAAATGCTACTACAATAGCGTTAACTCGACGCTTTCAAATAAAACATAATTAAATCTCAAGATCTTGACCGCATATTTATAACAAACAAAGTAAATAACACAAAAAAAACAACAATACAGTTTATAACATATATGTCCGAACTTTAATTCGAACTAAACAAAATATAGTTTATAAGTCGTTACATTATCATATATTCGAAATACGAATCACTTCTCAAACGCATCAAAACAAAGTTAATTTATATTAATTTCACGCAAACACTATACGTGTTCATTGAAATAATTAAATTTAACGTTAGTCGTAATTTCAATTGACTCAAAATTGAAAGCTTTTACTGCATTTTTAATCGCGGGTCACTGCACGATCAAACAACAAAATCGATAAATACCTTAATTTTTCATTTGGTGACACCAGTTGAACTTTGGTCCAGTGGTTTTAAAAGCTACCACCTCAGGTGGAATTCGGCTGCTCCCCAAATAATAGGTTACCAGTGGAAGATTTATTAATCCGCCCCTAAAGCGAAGGATGAGATTGCGAAACAAACTCACGCACAAATTCACGTAACGAAACATGCGATATTAATTTAGGCAAAACAGTGATCTTAATTAACCGTAATTACGAAAAGGAAAGTTTAGTTTTCCACTTAAATTCACTGCACCATCTTCTTTACTTCCACGGTAATTATTAGAAAAGGTGAATTATCACCTACGTTAACTACATTTTATGACCGTCAACCAACTAACTTCGAACTCCTACCTCATTTACCAAAAACACATCTATATATCAACTTTGTCGACTGCCCTTCCACAAAGGCTGCGTTCGAAATCTCAAACACCAAAATACTCTCGCGAAGAAGTGCAATAAAGAGGCAAACAGTACTTATTACGTCATATTCATATCATTAGGACACAGCGTTTCGCTTGTACGTGAAAATGTCAATTTGAAAAAATATTATATTACAAGAATTTAAACTGCCTAATAAATTAAGATAACGACTTAATTTTTCCACGTAATCTAAACGATTGACATAAAGAAATTCAAGTACGAATGTACTCGAACAAAGAACTTTTAACCAACTTAAAATAAACAAACGGCGAAAATAGATTTAATTACGATTATATCTCAGAAGGAAAACATAAATTACCACTGGAATTTTTCAACAATCCAAGTGAAACATTCAATAAGCAAAATCGCGAAATCAGATGGTTTACAGCGTAACAAAATACAAAACTTTATCAACAATTTACATTGTAACTCTGAATTAAAAATCGTAAAATAACTTATTAAACTCAATCCAAAATTACATTAAAACAACTTCAAAATACATTAAATGAAAAACGTCAATCCAAATACTGTGTCCGTTACCAAACATTACTCAATCAACCAATCGATTTTAAACGATGGTTACAAACTCATTGTCGATTACCTATGCGAGTTGCATAGAATCAGTTGAATCACCGGACACATTCAGGTTTGTATTCGTTACAAACTGTGGCACGAAATTTTGCTTAGCATTGCAAAATGCATTTTAAATTTTGTACCTCTTAACCAAGTTAACAATGTTATACAAATCTTACAGCATATGTGAAGAGCTCATAACTTATCTTGATATCTTAGTTTGACTTTGAAATACAGTTCGCAAACTCGTTTTTGAGTCAATCCATATCTTTTTTAGTTTAAACGCAATCGTCTGACTGTCGAATATTAGGAATTTTTGGGTGTTAGCCAACTTTTGTTTAAAAATCAGGTTTTGTTAGCACACAGTTAGACAAAATCTAACTAATTTTCTTTAACAAAACTAATAAAAAATTAATTTGTTGGTAAACAGGTGTGATTTAATGTCAAGTTTTCTCATATTAGAATTGGTGCTAAAAAAACTTTTAAATAGTTTTGTTATTTTTGTTTTTTTCTTATCGGAATAAATAAAAAAAGCTTTTTTTTAATGCGCCATCGTTTGTTATAGTTTAAAATTTTCACAGACTTTCTTCAGATTTTTCTATTAGTTCATGATAGAAAAGAAAAAAAACTTTGTAAATAAACTTTTTTGTTACTTTAATACATCTATAACACACAATACAAAAACATTTTACTGGTAAGTGGTAACAATGTTGTTTCTGAATTGGCCCACGTAGGAGGATCGAGAGCTACAAGACCACAAATTAATGAATAAATATATAACAATAACATTTTGTTGGATGTTTTCTAATCATCACTTTTATAATGATAGTTAACTATCACACATGTTATAAACTAAGAAATGGCAGTCGCTACACGTACATGTTTATAAATTTGCAACGATATATTAGTGTAATGAAGTTGTGTAAATATATCAAAGGGCATCTGCCCTGTTGATGAGCCTTAAAGTGGCAAAACGGCCGACCGGTGATTTACTGTAGTAACATTTTACCGTTGCATTAACATTGCCTATTTTTTCAATGTTACGGTTTGAACCCATGTATGCTAAATATGTTCAGCACAAAATTTAAAATACGCGAGCTAAAAATTAAACTTACAATGTATAGGTTTCTAAAACAACATTTCTTGTAATATACATAGTAAATTTAATAAAGAGGTTGCGCATGGTTACGTTATAAAAGCACATTCTTACAGTTATAATAAATATAACTAAAGACCAGATTCTTAGGCAAAATGTCTAAAAATTCTTTAAATGCTTAACTCACGGCATTTTTCTTATAAATCTTTATTTTGTGTTTTATTGCCAATTTTGTCAAAAACATGTTCATGCATATAAGAATCAATTTTAAGTATAGCTTCGATTCATAAAAAGTTTAGAAATGTAATTGAGAATTAAAAACAGTTGCAATTACCAAGATCGAAAAATTTTATGTTACCTACATTTAGCTATACAATCGTAAAAATCTAATAACTTAAACCTGTATTAACAAAGTAGTAATCCCCATTTCAAAGTATACAATATATATCCTATTTAAAGCAACAACTTTATAATTTGAACTGATTCGTTGTTTTAATCTGTTTTAGGAATAATGATTTAATAACATTTTTGCAACAAATACTGATAGAGTAACTGCGGATAATTAAAAAAAAAAAACTTAGTAGCAAGTTACAACATGGAACTATTTTGTAAATATTTATTTTGTATTTTTGTCGGTATGTATTTTTATGATGAACTTGTTAAACTTTTTTTACTAGTAAGATGTAATAATAACAATAACTGTCTAATTGTTTTAAAAATCACTTATTTTGTATGTTTTAATTTGTATGCATTTTATAATAAAATTATTAAACATTTTTTTAAGCGCTTATAAAATGTTTAGTGCCCATTTTTGATGTTTTTTAATGCTGGTGTGCCTGCCTATTTTAAATATTTTTAATGCTTGAACATCCGGTTTTTAATTATATTGATTCAAAAAACCTTACGGCATGAGGAAATTCTACGTATATTCTACGTGTTAACGTAACCTTAAGTATACAACTGTATCTGTATAAGATCTGTATGAACTTAAAATATTAATGCGCAAACGACAACAAATATATGTCTTCTTATAACTATAAAAATGTCGTTATAGAAGTATAACTATAAGTAAGACCTCCTTGTGCCAACTGCTAAATAGATTGCCGTTTTAAAAAATGTATAGTTTGTAAGCATTAACAGAAACCCACGTTATTGCCTTGGAACATTGAAAAAAAATTAGGTTATCTTTACTGCATAATAACCGGTTCTTGAATATTTTAGTAAATGTAATTAGAATTTTTTATAA
Source organism: Aquatica leii (assembly GCA_035610365.1). NCBI lineage: Eukaryota > Metazoa > Arthropoda > Insecta > Coleoptera > Lampyridae > Aquatica > Aquatica leii. Next base: position 111,507,613 of record CM069432.1, read on the forward strand.
TTATTCAAATATAAATAATAAATATATTAAAAGGCTACATGTAAATCTACATTTTTATTGAAGAAAGTAATTAATAGGTATTAATATCTGTCAGACACAAAAATCAAATTCTAATACTAGTGTTACAATAATTTCTTAATTTGATTTTATAATTTGTATAAATTTATAAATTATGTATTTTTGGTGTGTACTTAGAAAATATGTTTCCAAATTTTAATTTTTTTATATAGATATTAATCTTATAAAAATTAGCTTTTGAATAACAATTACAAATAATGTGCGATGTTGTATGTTTAAATGGTTGAAATCAATCCCTAAATAACTACATTCAATTGGTGTCTATGACGCATCTTTTGTACCCTATTTGCATTATTGAGAGGTTTACCTTTAAGATGCTTTCGATTAGATGTAATCCTATTATGATTGCTCAAATAAACTGAGAATGGCTTGTCTGGGACACTACCTAGAATTAATCAAATAATACTGTTGCAAAGTAAAAATATATTAACTTTAAATTAACAACAAAATGTAAATACTTCACTTAAAATAAATTGTCATATAATATTTAAACAATGTTTACTTAGTTTGAACTAGCATTAAACTGATGGTAACTATACATTAACATAAATTTTGTTAAGAGCTTATTCAATAAATAATGTATAGGTCAAAATAACCTGATTAACTAAGAAGCTTATTTAACAGAACCCTTCAATTATTCTCAAAGTTTGGGAAGTATCCTAAATATTTAGCTTCCGTTTTATTATAATTACAAGTAAGTAATTCATTAAATTAATTCAAAACTGTATTTTGCGTAGCTTGCAAAAATAGCAAAGCAGGTTGTTATTCTATTATGTTATGTTCTGCATAGTTACCGATCTATTTTAAAAATATTAAGGCGTTATCTAACAAATTTCCCAAGAGTGCAATAATTTTTGATTGAAATAAAAAAATGTATAAAATTGGGAGATCAATATCAATAAATTACGTTGCATTAAAACGTGTATTAGAATACAATCAGTTGTTCAAATGCATTAATATTTATTTAATGCCATAATGGCACGTTAGCTGCAGTTGTTTACACAATAAAGTAAAAAGTACAATTGAGTAATTACTAATTATTGCAAATAGCACATTTATATTATCTCATAGCATCGTCTATATGTTTACAAATGATATTACTTGATTATTTATTTTAAGGTTTATATAAAATAAAAATAAAGTATTTTATCAAAAAAAATTGGGTCAAAACAACCGTTTTAAGAACGTCAAGTAGAAGCATATTACAATACAGTTATTCGATCGTATATACTATAAACTTTATTTTGTTTTATTTTTGTGTTATTTGTTCACATAGTTGCAAAAGTTAGTTACAAAGCCAATATTAAATGCTTTGCGCTTCCTCCTTCTAACAAGTATATTTAGTTTAAACAAAATTTATTGTTAATTGTATAAAATCTAATAGTGTCTGAAATTACTAGTCGACGCGACGCAGCAATGCGTCAGAATTCCAACTTTGAAGGAATTTTGGAAGTGGCGGTATGTTTGTTGGTTACGTAATTTAGATACTGTCTAGTTTGGTCAAAGTTAAATACGTGTATAATTATTGGATTAGATACTTAAACCAAAACGTCTAATTTTCATTAAACATTTGAGAATTGTTAAATGCAAATCAAAGATTTCAAACATAGAATTAAAATTTGGAGTTAACTATTATATTATAATAAATAAATAATATTTTATACACCTATATTTTTTTTAAATATTGATTGAGTTTATCTTATTAAGTTTACTTTGACAGTAACCTTAATTGTGAAACCGTTAAAGATGTATCTGAATATTAAATTTTACAGCGAGTTCTAATTGTATGTTTGATTAATAGTAAATAGAGATCCAATATTAACAAAATTCTCGTAAAAAGCTATCTTTGAAACACAATTTTTGGGGTATCAATTAGACATTATTTTGACTACTGTTTTCATACAAAATTTGTGTCGAAAATTCCGCAAAAAATTGGTATCTATAAACTGTCACTATCAATTGTGAGGAATCAAAATGATACCATCTATAAGAAAGATGAATGTCACTTTAATGCCAAAATCATATTGCATAACATGATTATTTCATCATTATGTTATCAGATTTATATTAATTAAGTTATATGCCCCCATGTTGATTAATAAAAATATGCACAGTATAAATAATGATTACATTTTTTTACTTTTCTATGTTTAGTGAAGATTTAAACTGTAATTACGAATTACAATTTGGAATACCATATTTTACATTTTTATATGGTAGTAGACATCGTTTTAACAAGCATTTAAAGTAATAAAAAAACTGAAGTTATACCACGTTATAAATCATGTTTAAACTATACAGAATTGGACAAAAACGGATATTCTTCGTCAGGTTTTAGTGCGTGGGAGGATCTTTGTCTTACATTAGACCGTTGTGAGACCTTGTACTTCATGCGGCAAATTGTCTGATTAGTTTATAATACCGATAAAATAAAATGAAATTTTATTTGTTTACCTTTAATAATTATTATCCCACGACGTTGAATTATTATTTAATTAGTTTATTATTATTATATCTAAAATAATTTCTCTATCTTTACAAATTTACATATTTGATTCCTATCCTAGTAGTAATAACCATCTTTAAATTAATAATTGCTGATAAAAATATTATGCAACATTTGCGATTTTAGCGATGAATTTATAATAGAATGATGTACAACGAGAGCAGCGTATACAAATCACCAAGCTATTATTAACTATGAAAATCGTACCAATAATTTTGTATCGAAATATTTTCATTAAAGTAACACTAGGATGTCAATAAATTAATAGCAATGCTGATTGCCTAATATTTGTTTAATAATATCTAGAAAACCAACAATATTAATATTATTCTTAATTCTATTTTATATCTTAATCATTTTTTGTGTTTAACTTTAAATTCCGATTCTTTGCAATGTTGCATACAATTTATTTGTTTGTTTTTTTTGTTAAATACTGTTTTTAATTAAATTTTGAGCGATTTTAAACGGTGTTATTATGATTTGTTGTGACTAGTTCCGAAAACTTTTTTAAAAAAGAGTAATTTAGTTTTTAAAGCTGTTCTAGATGTGGATAATAAATCCAACTTATATAGTTGTTCAGTTCTGTGTTATCCTTTTATTCTTATCTTTCCGTTGACATTCATAAATTTTTGATTACACATTATTTGTCAATTGTTTGTTGAACGTTTATGTCTTGCGTTATTTAAAAAAAAATAATAATTGACTATTTTATGTTTAATGTTTTATTTATTATTTAGTAAACACAATCTCGTAAAGTTGCCTATGTCTTTGGTCGGTGGATTGATCCACTTGATTTTATTCTGTAAGTTTTATGTGTTAAAAATTATCTGTTAATTTATTCTGTTATTACTATGTTGTTGACTTACGAGTTGAATAAATTACAGTTGGCCTGATGAAGTGCTCACTTTTAGTACGAAACGTTGCCACAAAAATAAATTAAAGTGGTTTTACATGCCCCTCCTAAACGAAGAATTCCAAATTAATTAGAACATATTTTATTTCATAACTTCCAGCCATTACTGATACAAAAAAACAATAAATGGCAAACTGTAACTCAGTAATAAAAAACTATTACATAGTCCAGAAACATTAGAAATAACAAATTCTGAAAACGCAAAATACTGGTTAAGTGATCCTGTTACAACAATTGACAGATATTAAGAATTATCCAAAGATGAGAGTATAGACAATGATCCTGCATCAACAACCCATAATGAACTAAACCCATCGCCGATATTTGTTTTACGTGTAACCAAAATCAAACCGCTTATAAAGTTTTTAGAAAGTCTGTCAAAAATCAACTACAATCTCAAAACAATTAGCTAAGACCAGATTAAAATCCAACCGCAAACTCGTGAAACATACAGTGCAACAATAAAGGGTTTACATGAACGTAAAACTAAATTTCATACACATAAACCCAAACAAGACAGACCTGTCAGGGTTGTAGTTAAAAATTTCCGTTCTTTATCAGACTTGGAACTTTTAAAAGAAGAGTTAAAACTACTAGGACATCAAGTCATCAATGCATGGAACATCAAGCCTCGCGTTACAAATATTCTATTATCTATGTTCTTTATTGACCTGAAAACAAAGAAAAATAATAAAAAAATATATGATATAAAACTCCTATTAAACTGTGTGGTACAGTTTGAAGCACCACATGCAAAAAGATAAATACCGGTCAAAAATTATTTACATCAACCGTTGTAACATAAATATAAATAAGTATTTTAGAATTTATTGATTTTCTACTCGCTAAGTTAGGCAACCCATTTTACGCAGATTATTTTGAAAAATTTTGGTTTGTTAAGAAGGTTGAACTTGGAATTTTTCGTGGTCACTTTCGTTTCGTTTTAGTAAAGAAAACTCGTTGAGTTACTAAATTTGCCCGTGAACGCTGTTAAAGAAAAAAAGAAAGTAATTGCGAGAGTAGCTTTGATTTATAAGAAGACGTGTTTTCTTTTCAAATTATTTGGATTTTTAAGATAACAGTTCACTAAAAATCAGGTGTGGAGTTATCACCTGATCGCGGTATTATACCGGATATAGCGGCTAGTAACTAACGTCGACTATTTTTTTGCCCCAACGCCATCTTGGGTATGTAGTATTTTTAAATTAGAATAAAGTTAAAACAATAGTACATGTAATTTATGTAGGGTTTTTGTCTTGGAGCTGATTACGTTATTTCCAAAGTTCAATCTCCACATTGCACAATCGCAAACGATTGCAAGTAGCTGTAAGTGTCAGAAGGCTGATCTATTATCAAACAAGAAAAACAAGGTACCTAATGTTAAGTTGCTTAGAATAAAGATTAGCAATAGATAGTTATTTTCGTTGCAAGGTTTTACAACGGTTCTGTAATTTACGTTGTAAAACATTGACATTTTTTTTGTATCTTAGTTGTTAGATAATTTGAACAATTGTTGCTTAGTTATACGGTCTTATTTACATACGAAAGAAATAAATTTATTTGTCGAGAAAACTATTTTTGAACTAGGAAATACCGCCGTGTCAAGTGAGAGACGAAAGTCAGGATTACTTTTTCTCTCATCACTACTCTTTTGAGCGTACCAATTACTTTGTATTCAATCCTGTGGCGCCTTAAATTAGAATATCTTTTACTCACCCCAGCCTACCTAACAGTTAGCCGGAGGGTAGCTCAAAGGCGTGGTGGTTGATAGACGAGGTATTCATTAAGAAAAAAAAACTAAAGTCATACAATAAACTGTCATACCGTACAGATGCGTCAAATCCAATGAAGCTACATAGAAATGTCCAAGAAAAGCAAAAAAACCACAAAGTGAGGTGCGTAAACTGTAACGATAGCTATAAAGGGCGTTGACTGCATAAGCAATTGCAGCAGAAACTCTACCCGGTTGTGAAACGCAAAGTTACCCCTGCCCTAACTAGATTTGTTCAACCCATATTGACGTATGCTTAACAAACGACTCGTAATAATTTACAATAAACTACTAATACTATCACTGACAACACACTATGATAAACAAATGGTGCAAGTGAGTGGAGTGATAAGGCTCATCGGGGAACTGCTGTAATGATTAGACAAAACATTAAGCAGTATGAGTTCAAACAATATCAATGCGACTACTTAGAAGCCACAAACATTGCCATAGAGGATAACATAGGCGCGCTGGTTATATCTATATTGTCCGCCCAAGTATAACAATAAAATGCACTACTATGAAACATATTTCCAAACACTAGAAAATCGATTTATTTTCGGTGGCGATGATAACGCCAAAAGCCCGCAGTTGGGATCACGACTTATCACTACAAAAAACAGGGAACTATTGGCTGCAAAAAAACAGAACTAGAGGATAGACGCAAATTGACAAAGAAAAAGCAATTGCTTTCGCTAAACATTTGAAAACAATATTTACACCTTTTTCCTCTCAGCACAGCCCAGATGAGAAACGCAAAATCTACAATTCACTAAATACACCTTTTCAAATGGAAACTATTCACAATGTTAGAAGTCAAAGGAACAATACTAACAGAAATAAATCCAAAAAGACTCCAGGCTGGGATCTAATTACAAAAAAAGTACTGCAAGAAATATCACCACAATGTTTTAAAGCATAACATTTCTCTTCGATGCCATTCTCCAACTAAAATATTTCTCCAAACAATGAAAAACAGTTATAATAATATTAACTCCAAAACCGGGAAAAGATTTAGCCAGCGTTGATCGTATCGGCCCATTGTTGCTGTTGTCACAAGTTTTTGAAAACTTGCTACTAAAATGACTGATGCCAATATTGGAAGACAGAGAAATCACACCCAACCATCAATTTGAGTTTAGACGCCACCAAGGTACAACGAAACAGTACATCCAATTGTTCACACAATAACTACTGCTATTGAATCTAAAAAGTATGGCGCTACTGCATTCATAGACATAAAGCAAGCATTCGACAAAGTGTGGCATAAAGGCCTAAGATGTAAACTGAAACTGACACTACCGTATTACTATTACAAAATCTTCACTTCTTATCTGGAAGACAGGTGGTTCATGGTCAAACTAAACGAAGAGCTAACGGATCTTTACGTCTGGTGTACTTTAAGACAGCGTACCAATCCTCTACACAATCTATACAGATGATTTGCTAGCAACGAACGGAACAAGCACAGCAACCTATGCTGATGACACAATCATATTAGCTTTAGACAGCAACCTGAATGTCGCAACTAAAAATCTTCAAACCACCCTAATTCTAGTTGAAGACTAGATGAGGAAGTGAAAAATTCAAGCTAACACCTCAACATCATTGCATGTCACATTTACAATGAGACGAGGTACAAGTTTACCATTAACATTTAACAGCACCCTGATCCCCCAATTTAAAGAAGTTAAACATCTAGGCATTTACCTGGACCGGCAGTTGACGTGGCGTAAACACCTATTTACGAAAAAAAACAACTCGGTATCAAATTCCGGCAAATGACCAATATGCACATACAGTGTGCAACTATGGGGTACTGCTAGTACCTCTACCATTGAAATTCTGCAACGATCGCAAAACAAAGTTCTCGGTGTATTATTAATATGCTCTCTGGTATGTGCCAAATCACATGCTCCAAAAGGATTTTAACATTGAGTAAGTGCGCGAAGTGATTAAAAAAAACTACAGTATTAAATACAGAACGCGGCTTATAATTCAATCTAATAAGGTAGTCACTTAACTAGCACATGGCATGCACTTGCCGGTTGAAGCGGTTCAAGCCATCGGACCTGCCCACCAGGTCCGCAAGACTGACATGCTGAATTTATTAGTTGATAATTGTACGATAAGAACTATCGCTAAACTGTTCTATGCAAGCTCATACATATGTCGTTATTTAGTTAGGTTAGACTAATGTCATAGCATTTACTTATTGTGCATAAACAACAGGTTGTAAATTTGTACTAAACAAAAAATAAAATGATGCGTGTTTACGTATTTAAAACGAAGCTTTGTTTACAATTTATTTTATTGAAAAATAAGTTGCCGTTGAGACAATATCGATAAAAATGTTAGGCGGTGTAACTGTCATTTTTTATTAAAAACTTGTATTATTTTTTTAGCAGCTAGAATAATGAGATTATTTAAAATAAGAAAGTTATGGTCTACTTCCGGTATAAAAGGAAGTACCAGAACTTTTAAACTATTTTAGCAAAAATGGGCATATCAACTTTCCTATGTTGCTAATTTTTTTAATTCTTTACGGTCACTTTTTTACAAATCAATCGACGGCGTTTGTCGTAGGACACCCTGTATTTTAGTATACACAAGTACTGTCATATGCGTATATTGCAAGTCACATACAGTTCTTGTTAAAACTCTAAGAGTAGTTGTAAGTTTAAAACTGTAATACAAATACTTACAAGTTTTATTATGCCAAGTTTAGACAAACGAGTATAACTTATAATTAATACATCAACTTTACAGTGTTTTTGTAAACCAATCTTACGTGTTACTCGTACATTCACCTATAAACTTTCTTATATCTTTCGTGACCAAAGCTATAATATTTTGAGTCTTTATGCAACTGTACAATTATTCTAAAATTGCAATAAACTTACCTTAAATGCTTTTAATAGTTTTAAAATTGATTCTATGCATTATTTTTATTAACACACTGTTTCCGTAAACATTTCATAATTAGTTTAGTTTTATTTATTTCATCTTTTGTTTTGTGTATTTTGAATTACATTAATTAAAAAATTTGATTACTTTTTGTTGTTTTGTTATTTTATAGGCATAACAGCTTTTAATGCAAATTAAATTTAAACAAAAAAAAATGCAAATATTTTTGCTGAAAAATGATTGAATTAATTGAAGCGTTTCAAATTTAATTGTTACGAAGTTATGCAATCTGTTTAGTTCGAGTTAAAATGTTCAAACTAACGAAAGTACTTTAATTGTATAAAAAAAATTATGTAGTTTGTTTAAAAAGAATATTTAAAATATTTAAAAAATAAAGATTATAAAATGTTTAACGTCATGCAATTTTTAAAAAAAATACTGTTTACAATAAAGCTATCTATTTAGATTTTTAAAAATATTCACTATCAATTATAATAGAAATTAAATTAAGCGCAATTTCAATGTATCATCATGTTTATTAGAGCACGAAACGATTGCATTCGTAGTTTAAAGATTACTTTAATGAGCCACCTTAAGCATTAGATAAATAGGGAGATATAAGTTGTTCATCAAACTTTTACAATCGGTCTTACCTTGAATAATACTTCAAATTATTGGTGATATTGAGGTTACTGTTGAAGTAAAGAATACGCCAATTTTTTTCAAATCTATTTCTTGACATTGATTGCCTTATAGGCTCTAATAAGTTTTGAACCCAATATTTTTGAGTATTTATAAATTTTGTAAAAATATTTAGCGAGCGAGTATACAGGTTGATTTGCTCAGCTATATACTGTGATAAATCCTTACTACCAAAGTAGCTGAAACAATCGTAAAATGTTTTGAGTCCATAAAAATGATGATTATAATCATGATTTCTTTAAAATTTTCTGATAATTTACAGGTACAACACATTTATCACATGTGGATTTTACATAACTCACACATTTTTATAAAACACTACCTATGTAAACGAATTCTATTTACTGGAATATGAAGTAGGTACTAATAATTTGTCAACTTATAATTTCTACAAATATATTCACAAAAGCTAGGATTTCTTAATCAGAGTCTAGAATAAATATGATAATATAATTATAATAAAGTAGATGTTTTAAACTATGTTCAACGATCACTGTTTTTTCAAGTAATTATAGTATTTGATATTCTGTACATTGCCATAATAATTATGATACATAGAGACACTGCAAATCAGATATATAATAATCCCAACGTTTGCACTCATATTGTTTCTTTTTTTTCTCTAACAAAGTGCCATAAAAAACATGTTCTTCAAAAATATGTCAATTTTAAAAATTTGTAGATACAAAAATTTAAACTAATCATAGCTAGCAAGTAGCGTACGCATGAAAAATTTGTTTGTTTACAATTGTTTCATATTATTTTGCTTTGAATTGATTTTTATTAAATTATTGTTGATCAACAGGTTTTTTAATCCGTTGTTTAATAAAATAAACTTTGTAGAATAAATACAGCTTGTGTAACATAACCTCAAAAACAATCACATAATATTTTTTATTCATTATTTTAAACTTATTAGATATGTTTGAGAATTTATTATTGATGTTACTATTTTTTCAATATTTATTATTTACTTAATGATTATATCAGTTAGTGTAGGTTATTGACTTTGCTAATGAACTGCAGAAAATATTTCGTTCTGAATCATTAAGCATGTGAATAGCACTGTTTTGTGTAATTTTTTTCAATAGGAAAAGCATCGAAAATAACAGTTATTGTAACTGAAAAATCGACAACATTTATAAAAAAGACTCTGAATGATGCGATAATGTGCAACAATGGACTTATAACTTGTGAAGCAACATATTCTTATCAATAAAGGATCAAGTGTGTTCCGTTTGATACCTTATCGCTGTTTCTTAAATTTTTTGAAATAAAATAAAACATGAATATCATTTCAAGAAGTGCTCTCGATGTAGAAGGTTAATAAGAAATGAACTTCTAATATAAGTTTATAGGATAAAAACCAACATTGTTAGAATGTTGACTACTGAACTTAGAAAACATTCTAACTAGATGGACTGTTCGACAAAACTGGTTGCTTGTCATAAATACTGAATCATTTATATAAAAACACTATTTATTTGATGTTAAATGTGTACGACCGTGCAAAAAATGCTTTTTATTATGTATATAAAAACAAATTTGAAAAAATCAGCAGTCAACATAAAAAATGGCATATTCGTAGATTTTCAAATTTGACTAATAAATGACAATTTCGATGCGATTCTAAAAAAAAGAGAAAAGATAGCGTATAAATGTATTAACTCTGTATTAACTGATTGCTTAAGTTTCTTGGTTAGTATTATAAGTAGCATAATAAAACAATTTGATTACAGTTCTATACATTTTTCGTATTTTGTGTATCTTATTACTATTAATTTCTCTAGTAGCACAAAGTATACGTAATATATTAGTAGTAAATAACATCTGGTAAATATTTAAATGTCACACTTTCTATATATTAGTTATACATATCTTCTAAACATATGTTTCCAATATAAGGCATACATTAGATGTAAATGTCGTCTCGTCTCAATATTTGTTTCCAATATATGGGAAATATTACTTTTTAATCTGTTTTATATGTATCTCACTATTATTTGTGAGCTATTTATAAAATATATACCTACTACATATGTGGATGTTTGCAAATGATATTTAATTTGGGTTTTTATTGCTATGTATTGTACAGTTTTTATTAAACTGTATTAAAACAACGCAAATGTTCAGTAAAAACACGTTTATTTCTAAAAATGACACTAACAAAATAAAATTATAAATGATGAACCAAATATAAATATAAAATCCGTATACATTTTAAACATCTTTAAAAAATAAGTACACAAAAAAATGTATCTTAAAATTACATATTACTATCATTACATATTACATAGGAACTACACAAATGTTCTAAAGTTTGCAAATATAACGCAACGGATTTACGTATGTAACATCCGTTACATTAGGAAGTCCTTTTTTGATGGCATCTTAAAAAAACACACAATTAAGATTTACTCTACCGAGTTGTATTAAAAAATCTACCTTTCATAATAATAATTATGAAATGCATTAAAATGTATCAAAGGTATTTTAATTGGTAGGAAGTATACAGAAAAATGGTTTTAGTTTGAATTTTTCAATAAAAAAACTCTATTGTTTTTAAATATGGTTTACAGAAATTTTAACAGCATTATTATTTCTATTTATTTAATCACTTTAATAAAGCATCTACTTTTGTAATGTTTGTCTTTTTACCGACTAGTATGAATTAATAAAATTACAAAAAACTTCAAACATGATTAGTTTTAAAAATGCACAAAAGCATTTTCTTGAGATTGCAATTCAAAAAATAAGGACAATATTCAAATAAATTTTAGAAACTGTTTTTTGCATATATTTACTTATATATTTTTTAAAATGTGTTGTTTATTGATTATTGACCATAGTTACGTAAATAAAAGCATTTCTTTAATTTGTTTTTCCTATTAGTAATGACCCTTGAAATTTCTTTGAATTATTTTCTGTAAACGTTAAACAACCAACTAAGCAAACATTAGAACTTAGGATGTAGTCGCTGTAAAATAAATTATTTACAAAACAAAGAATAAGAAAATTAATAGGCACTTATCTGATTATACAATTACGTTGCACTAAAACTTTCTGACTTCAATACAAAAAAGCAGGTAAATAATATACTTCTTAAGATGTTCAATGTTGCAAATAATTCTACGAAGTTTACTGAAAGGTACTTTGTGTAAACCCGTTTAGAATGCGACAGAGATATTTGAAAAAGATGACTAGTAATTTTACAGCAGAATTACAATACCTTGTCTAAAATTTCTTTGCTGCAAATGTAGTTTATTATTGTAAAATAACTATATTTTTAGTTATAACGCAATTGGTTTTTCAATTGAATTCCAACGCAGATGTCTCGATTTTATATTCTCTTTCTGTAATTTTTTAATAATTAGATTGCGTTTTTTATACAATTTTGAACAGATTACATACTATGATTTTGAATTACGTTTTATTACAATATACGCGCATAAAAAAATAATTTTTAAAATAAGCATATTTAAATCGTGAGAACATCGTGTTAAGATTTTTAGCAAAAATAAAAAAAATGTTTAAGGAAAACGTTTAACATCTATAAATACGTAAATTTAAAAATATAGTTAAAAATAAGCATAAAAATGTTAGATACTGATTAAACATAAATATTAGCTCTATACATAATTATAATGTATATTTTATGTCAAACTTTGAAAAACATTTGTGACTTTAGAATACACGAACGATATTGTAGGTACATATTTTTATAACATTGTTTTTATCTAGTTTTAGAATACATTTTTTATGTCTTGCAATAAGTATCTAGAATTAAAATATTTACCTGATTTCATGTAAACCTTGAAAACATTTGTAAGGTTTGAAAATATATCAATAATATTGTACGTATATATTTTTAGATGCAATATTTAGCCGACCTTAAATATTGTGCCAAGAATATCGTACATATATTTTGTGCTACTAGAGTTAGAACATGTCGTAATTAGCGTTAATTACTTACTACTGGTAGTATTAATTTAATATTTTTTTTAAATAAACATTATTATATATATTATATAATGACATAACGTTAAAAAACATATATTTCAAAAACGTTTTTAATGTTGATTTTAAGCATCTTTTAAATCAAGCTTCTATAAAAACATTATGTAAAAACAAAGTTTGAAGTTCAAAGATTGTTTTAACCAAGTGCATTTACATAAAGTTTAACTAAGGGTTAATTAAACAACTTTGCAGGGTAATCACATAACTTTGAAATAAGTAAACGATAACGTAAGAAACTATTACAATAAATTTAAGTAAATTATTTCTAATTTAAAGTACAGTTTTAATTTACTAAAACTTATCACGTTGGAGTAAAATTTTGACATTAGTAGAATCATCGTTACCTATATTTGAGTTTAACGTAGCAAACAAATTACAGATTTTACAATTAATCATATGCGAGTGTTTTATTTATTTAACCTTTTGTTGTGTTGCACAGTTTCTTAATATAGTTTATAAAATGTGAGTTATATAAATATAAATATAACGTAGATACATAGTGTTTATACTTAATTTTTAACGAGGTAGAGACACTGTCCGAATAGATTTTTTTTATAAGATTATAATGTAGTACGGAATAAAAGTATAGATAAGTACTTATGAAAACTACATTAACATAAGCATAAATAATAACGTACAAATATTAAGCATCTTCAAAAGAAACATCTTGCTATCTTGCAGCTATCGATGAATAACAAAAATATTTAGTCTTTTCTAAATCGTCATGCAGTTTAATTGATTGACATTAATAAATACTAACTTTAAAGTTAATTTGGGCAGATTTCAGTAACTATTGTAAAGTCTCAATAAATTACTGTTAAAGTTTCTTTATCATCAACAGAAAATTCTGCAAGAAAAAAAATATGAGGGCGTGTACTAGTGTACACACGTAAGAAGTGAAACTTCTTTATGGCCTTATTTTTCGCAAAATGATCTACATGCAACTTTTCAGAAATTGGTTAAATAAAGTTAAATAAATTTTAAACAAAAGGATTTTATTATCATAAACATGAATACAAATTTTTGTAAATCAATTAACTAATTTTTGTAGATTCAATTTCATATTTCAGTTACCATAAGCCATTAATTACAAAACAACAATTGATCGTATCTTATAGCAACGTTTTGATCGTGTATCTTATAACCATCCGTTTTGTGACCTATAGTATGTGCCTCCGTGGCGCAATCGACTAGCGCGTTCGGCTGTTAACCGAAAGGTTGGTGGTTCGAGCCCACCCGCGGGCGAACTTTTTATTTATTTTACTACCTTTGAACACCTTGTACAATTTGTATTTATTTAAAAATATTTTAGAATTTTATAAAAAAAAGATGGCGCGTAACGAAAAAAATGTGACGGTAAATTTTTTTCCAACGCCGATAAAGAAGTTTCACTTCAATAAGTAGAGAGGTTATAAATTATTTATTTTGATTTATTCTAATTATCCTGAATTTAGTTTTTCTAAATTATGTTACCATTTAGTTGTAAGAAAGTCGCCACTAAATATTGCCAACGTTTACAAACACAACCTAAAATAGTTCATTTACAAACAAAATCTTTTTCACTCTATACGTAGCGTTCAAACTAATACAATAACATACACACAGTTGTAACTAATTTTTTTTAATTTTATCATTGTAGTGTACATAATATTCGTACAAATCTTTTTAATTACATTTTCATAATTCGTTATCCTGTACGTTTATATATTTGATCTGTACGGAAATGACTTTAAGTTGTATGAAAATTAATTGGTCAAACACATTGCACAATGTTGTCAAATTGCGAATAAACATACAATGTCTTATATTATCTGTTAGTCGTAGAAAAAAAGTTTTTACCATTTAGTTATTATATTGAACAGTCAGTATTTGAAAATTACTGTATCTGTTTTTATATTTTGTTGATGCTATTACTGTTAAAATACTACCAAAAATTAGTAAAAACACCGCGTCAAAAAACAACATTTTTATCGTAGAATAGAAAAAACAAATAGTAAGGTTCATAATCTTTATAACTTATAAGTTTAATTGTATTACGTAGAACATCTACTCACAGTTAATTAATTATAATAATAAATAATAATAATCACTTGGAAGTATAATTTGTGTTTTTTTTTAAATATCTGACATGGCAAATACCCTTAAGACTGTTTTATTACGAGAAAAGTTTAGTTTTTAAACAGATGGACCACAGTTTTTAACGCTAGCAAATCAAAAGCGTGTAGATATAATTGGCTAATTTACGATACGTCGAGCTCATTGGTTAAGATTGTACTGAGTTCACATAAAGTTATCAGTGCAAAAACCTATCTGATAATAAATTTTGTAGTAGGCGATTAATTCAAAATGCCGATGACTTGATTTTAAACGTAAACAACAACGGGGTAGAAACTTACAACTGTGTCGTTCGTAAATTTGTAAGTCGTAAAAGACAATGTTTTTCATTTATTTTTGAATATTTATAATAAAAAAACAAATGTAAAATATTTTATTGTTAACCTCTAGGTTGTGCCTGATCATCAAATTTGACCTTATTAGAAAATCTACTTTGTTATAAATTTAAATTTTTTAAAATATAACATTAAAACAATGAAAACATTGCTTCTGCACGACATAGATAATGATGCCAAATATGTTAAGGTCAATTAATTAAACTTTAATTGTAAACAAAAAAACGATATTAGAACTATTTAAGTATTAGCTACAATTGAAGAGAAAAAAATAATGAAAATTTCACAAATCATGAGAGAAAAATACTGATAACTAAATTAGCGATGTGGGAGAAAAACCTTAATCCTCTTTCTAGGTAAATGCATAGATTAACATAACAATTCTTTTAAGGTAAATGTATGGAATGTTCTTAGTTTGGTGAAATTTTGGCCAAAAACTGCACTAATCTAACAAAAAATACACTTTGTTCAAAAAACAAGAAAAAAACGCGAAAAATGCAGAAAAATGCAATTTAGGTACTTTGATTTATGCTAAATACCTTCAGTTTAGTTTTTATGAAATATATTTACATTTTATTGCGAAAAACTTACTACTAAACACCAACGTTTGCAAACAACCTAAAATATTTAATTTACCAAACAAACTTTTTTTACTCTATATGTACCGTCGAAACTAATGCAATAGCATCCACGCGGTCTTACATAATTTTGTGATTTCGTATAATCGTGTAGTCGTTTAAACAATTCATTACAAACCTCTACTTATAAAAAACGTATTTTAGAAATGAAAAAAACTTTAGACATTTAATGGAAAAATTTTATTTTATTAAAGGGGCGATAGAAAATAAAAAAACGGCCTTTACAAAGTACTCTAGGCTCTTTTTTTTAACTTTGGGTTAAAATGCATGTTTTGCCTACACCAACGCAAACTTACTTAAGTAATGACGATTAATATCCGAGATTTCAACAAACTTTTATTTATATTTGTTTTTAAAAACTATTTTACGGTTATGGTAGTTGTAGTAATAGATAATAATAGTAAATCAATGATTTTAAAATAGAAAAACTGATTTTTGCAACACAATGGATAATACTATAAACCAGTAGTGGTCAGTCGTAAAGAAATAAATAAAACAAAAATTTTAAATGCACATAATATTTAATTTCAAAAGACAATAAACGCGTTTATGCATTTATGTACATTTCTTCTTACAAATATCAAAAATAAAAAATATTAAAAATATATACTAACATGCAAGAGAAAATCAGTACTTGTAGTTTCAAAAAACCAGACAAGTCCATATGTGTCACTTCAAAAATCAGTTACTGTCCCTCAGACTAAAATATAAATAATACACATAAAATAGCACTAGATTAAAAAAACTATCTATCCATCTACACGAAGGGATTTTTCAAATATATATTTTACTAGATTCCGCACACAGTTTATGGAAGGTGTAATAAGTTTTTCTACAATTTGATGTAATTGTATAACATTAACGTTTTTTTTATTTAATTAACCCTCCGGTTGACTAGCTAAGTCTGTAAGGCCCAGTCAAATCTTTTTTTTTTGTTGTATTTTTTAAAATAATTTTTTTTAATGTTTTTAACTTTTTGGTACTTTTCTTACTTTAATGAAGACCTGTTTTCTTTAATATGTCCTAATTTTATCATCAGTCGTTTGGCTGCCAAAAGGACTTTGGGCTTGTCAGGCTCAACCCGTGTATTTGTGTAAGCTTTTTTTTACAATTTATTTTTTGTATTTAGTAAAGGGACTAATTTTATGTCGTTTTTAGTCATAAAATATTCTTAGGGCCTTCACCTAGTTTCTCAGTATTCACGCAGAATCTTTTGCAAACAGGTAAGTCCCTAAATTTCAATTGTTTATCGTTTCTGCGTGTTTTGCATATTAGCAAACCTTTATCTCGAGTTTAGGGGATTTACTTTTCTTACGTTAAATAGTTTATCTTTCGTAGAGGAATCACCGCTCTTTGTCAACTTGGTTCATACTATATAAACCAAGAAAGTTAGTCGTATTTTCCATTTGTGGCGTTTTTCCCTTACTTTATTGCTTTTGTTTGGCGATATCGATGCTTATGAACAAGAAATTGTTAGACTACAGGCACTTTACGATGAAGTATTAACCCCGGACGTTTTTAAAGCATCTGAGTCAGAAGGCAAAGGTGCACAAGACATAATTAGTAAACACGATACAGATACGGAGCAAGAAGAACCCGATGAAGATGGCAACCAATCAGATACTTTTAGTATAACCTTTAGATCTCTGTATTTTTATGGAGGAAATGGAACCAAGTGGAAAAAGCATGTCCTAGACACGCCAATTCAGTGTAGGATGTTCTTTTTTGAAGAAATTTTGAACACACTTATCAAAAATGTCAATTTGTATATACAAAAAATAGCACAAAGATACAAGAATAAATACGACGTTGTACTTTGTAATTTGAATCAGTATTGGGAACTGAATGACCGATACTGATTTTGGCCACAATTGATAATCAGTAGCTGTCAGCACGTTTTATTACAAAAAATAACATTAAAATATAATAAAACAATCATTAAGTTTTTTAATACAAGTAATGTTTATAAAATTATAAAATTACTGTTAAACTTAGTTTCTTAACTGTTTTATTAATAAATTTACACAATTACCCGATGATGTCGCAGTGACTTGCACGTATGAGGCGCATAGATGCAAAACTCACTATTTACAAAAAACTGTTTTTGTTGGTTATATTTGTATTTTGACGATAAAATATTGTTACTGGGTGGCAATACTTATACAAATTGTTTTATTTGAATCTAAAATGTGCAAAAAGAGACTTTCGCAACTTACTATTCAATTTAGTTGGTTTTGCGTAACGACGTAATTGTTTGTACTAGCCAAAACTAGTGTTAAAGAAGACTTTATTAATTTAACAAAACACAATAAACAAAATAAAATAACGTAATAATAGATAAGTATTAAAAAATAATTAGTATTCTAGAAGTTCGTCGTATTTTTGGTTGATGCACCCTTTATCATCGTTTTCCTTAACTCTATGCTCATCAATTTTAACCAGTTCATTATTAGAATTATCTCCTAAAAATAACATTTTTTGCTACAATTCAAAGCTTGAATTTAATGGCTAGTTTGCACCAAAATGTGTAGCCAGTAGTTTATTAATTCTAGATTTATCTACTTTGAGTCGCCTTCAGTATGCAATTGATTTTGGCAATAAAAAATTTTTATTGCTTTGTTGCATATTTTTTTTGACATTCCAACGTCTACAAAGTAGTGTGGCTTCTCACGCAAAAGAACATTATCTTTGATGGTTCCGTTAAAAATAAATTGTTTCATATTATTAAATTTAAAATGCCAGGCGCCTGGTGTTTCTTAAACTCGTGATACTTCGGTCTTCCAGTTTAAAATATTCCAATGTTTGATATTTTTTGCATAATATGATATTATTTCATCGTCTTCCACAGGAATAACAATAACAATTTTTTTCCCAAGTGGTTTACAATTAAACCAAACACTCGATCTGGTGGCATGAATGTGTAAATTCTATGGTATCAACCGTTTTTGCTGCATCTCAAAACATCTAATTTTTGCTTCTAAACTGTCATGAGCTATTGCAAAATAATAATAATTTAGCTACTGGCTAAGGTACCTGATACGTGATCTGGTAACTTAGGTAATGCTAAATTCTTATTAACAATTAATGAAGAATTTTCTATGTGCGGTTCCCCAATCTTTAGTTGCATAAAAAAATTTAGATTTTTGTTGTGTTTTTTATTCAAACTTAATTTTTTGTCTTTTGTTAAGCACGTAGAAAAAACGTCAGTTTTCAGTGTGCCACAATTTAGTATGTAATTTCTATTAATAAATTTACGAAAGTAACTCAACGTGTCAGTTTTTATTGACCTTTGATCAAAACATTGAATACAGTTTTTTTTAAATTCACATAGTAAATATAGACGAAAAGACGTTTTACTTCTGCAATAGTAGGACTCGGCGGAATTGAGTGTTTTATAAACCTTTTCGTTTCATTTTTATAGTCAACATAATTATTACCCACACGACAACCTTATAGTCTTTTTTTTGGGAAAGTCACTATGACGTATACATTTTTTTATTACGTTTTCTATCGTAAACCTACATACGTATTCCTAAAATCTCTAAAAACGTTTTGTTACAAACGCGTATAAAACCGCCATCACCATCTGGAATATTATAATAGATAGAAACTTTAGTGTCTCTATTGCAGTTTACAGTATTTAGCAAGTTTCCCATTACAACATGTAAGAATAAACGTTTCTTATTTAATCTTATTCGTTGATAAGTAAAGATAAGTAAAGATAAAGAATCGCGTTATCTGACTCATACTCAAAGTAGCTCAAAAGCAAGGATACTAAATGAATAGGATTGCTCGATCGCTCGATTTATTCTGCCGAGATCATGTGACGCGCTGACGTCACGCGGAGACCTCGCTCTCTATACTTCTATTACAATCTGTATTAAGATGCACTTTAAAAGGCTTCTAAATATTTTATTTGAGTAAATTTGACAACTTTTGATTTAACAAGTAATGGCATTAATGTTCATAATCGAAATATTTTTTTTTATTAATTAGTTTTGATGTTTTTTTTTATAATTTTTTAAGGTAAAAAATTACATTTAAACATAATTAAGTTGAAATTAATCTGCTGTTTAAATTATTAACACTTAAACGGAAAGAAACTTTCACAAAAAAATAATAGCACTTCCTGTTTGATGCATTCACTTTGAACATTTCCACGGTGATTCTTAAAAAAAAACCAAAAGTTGTAAAAAAATTAAATATTAAAATTAAGAAAAAAGAAAACATTTCTCTGGACATCATTATGGCGTTTTGCAAATTAAGGACCATTATCAGAATGAACTATAAAAATATAAAGCTTAGTGAAAAAAGCCGTGGATGCATTCATTTTTAAATTGAACTATAGAAAAATTGCTATTAATTTTATAATTTATAGACAAAATAAAGTGTACTATTAATGGTTAAATAAATGTATTCAAATTGAAGGTTGACAAAAATAAAAAATAACAACACACTACAAGTTTATTTTGAAATTTTATTTAATTTTCTTTGTTTTATTCTTTCTTCATCGGTTTCTTGAGCTGTTGTATTCGCTGTTTTCTTTCCACGTCTTTTTTCACTAAGCTTTATATATCCATAGTTTATTCTGATAATGGTCCTTAATTTGCAAAACGCCATAATAATGTCCAGAGAAATGTTTTCTTTTTTCTTAATTTTAATACTTAATTTTTTTACAACTTGTGGGCTTTTTTTTAAAGAATCACCGTGGAAATGTTCAAAGTTAATGCGTCAAACAGCAAACGCTATTAATTTTTTGTGAAAGTTTCTTTCCGTTTAAGTGAAAATAAGTTAAACAGCAGATTAATTTTAACTTAATTATGTTTAAATGTAATTTTTTACCTTAAAGTTTACTAAATAAATTCATAACTCCTTCTCTGTAAAATGAGTAGAACAAATTACGCTAGTATTAGGGTTCATGTTATCAGTTCTTTTACAACGCCTAATCCATTCATTTTTAATTGTAATGAACACTAAATCGGTGCCTTTTGGGAACTTGTGGTATATAATCTTAAGATTTTTATTTTTAGTTGCAATCCGGTTGTTATCGCAACCAAATACCTCAGTATCTAATATAATGTAAATAAGTTTATATTTTATAAATTCAACCTGATAATAATTCGAAATTCTTATAAGCAACTTGTAGGCACGTATTTGAACGAGTAAAATACCAAGAAATGTAATAATTACTATTTAAAAAATCGCAAAATCGTTGGATTTAAAGTGTATTTAAGCACTATTTATAATCAGCGAGCCGATATGTGGTCTCCGGCTGACGTCACACGTCAAGATTTACGGGAGTGGGGCGGCTTACATTGCGAGAATACGAATCGAGCAATCCTATACATTTAGTATCCTTGGCTCAAAAGTACGGTAATCTTGGCTCGCCATTATGGCCACGGTTAGAAAGTTTAGGTGATTGTTTAGGACGGTGTCTGTTGGAAAAGCGTAACAATTATTGTAACAGCGTTTGTTTTTATTCAAGTAAATCATATGATTAAATGCATATAATTTTACGCCTCATATGGTAACCACATGTAGAGAAACAATGGCAACGTTGTGTACTTCAACAGTAATATACTAGATGACGCATACTTTTCCGTAAAGTATTGCAATTGGTTATTTAATGTTTTGTAATCTTATTATGTGTACTGTTTGTTTCAAGTGACTAATAGTGACTTGATGACAACTATTGATTCATTACCGAAAAGCATTCAATGAAACTTTCATGCCAATAGTTTATAAAAATTTATAATTTATAGTAATATCAACATTAATTTATTAATATAAACATTTTAATTTGTAGTTTTAAACTTATTAATGGTTTAACACTATTATAAAAGCGGTAACAAAAAAATGTAAAAATAATTGTAGCGTCTTTCTAACAAAAGCGTCAATCGTGACAATCTCGATCGTTTAACATGCTTTAACAAAATTTATTCAACGTGTTGATCAATACCTACAAACAAAACCAATGTAATGTATATTGTATCAATGCTAACGGAAATAAAAGTAGCAATGCGTTAAATTTTCTAAAATCGATACGTTGAAACAGTTAAAAGTTTTGATAAATTATATGGCTGTTTATACAACCAAGTTGTAATTGTTTTACGATTTTTATTTTAATTGATAATATTTAACCAGCTACTAGAAAGTGCACGTTTTGTTAAAGTAAAGTATTAATACAATTTTATCTTAATTTGATAAGGGTAATGTAAATAAAACTATTTGTATTATTCAGTCTGCATGAATAATATAACTTAAAAAAAAAGATAACTGGTTACAGAATTAATCCAAATAAAACAACATTTGAAAAATAGTCCAGTGCAAATACCATAATTATTTAACGAAGAACCAAATTACTCCAACCCGGATAGGCAGTTATAACTTTTAAACTTAAAGCAAACCGGTTTTGTAAAATGGTTGTTTTACTTTGTTTGCAGTAGTAGAAATTAAATGATAGTATTTTTTTAAATCTGTAACAGTCTGGTTCTGCTTCTTTTTTTTACTGAGAAAGAATTTTATTTATTTTTTTTAGCTTTATTAGTTTGTTAAATATAATACAATATTGTTAGTAGTATAGTGAGGTTGGTTCTGGCTCACTCGGGTAAGATCGGCAGGAGATCATATTTTCTTCGACTGTGTTCGTGTGCGCTCGTAATTTTCAGTGTCGAATTTCAACTTCCGGTTTCAAATTTCTATTTCCGGTTTCGAATTTCAACTTCCGGTTCCAAATTTCTATTTCCGGTTTCGGATTACAACTTCCGGTTTCGAATTACAACTTCCGGTATCGAATTACAATTTCCGGTATCGAATTACAACGTCCGGTTTCGAATTTCAATTTCCGGTTTCGAATTTCAACTTCCGGTTTCGAATTTCAACTTCCGGTATCGAATTACAACTTCCGGTGTCAAATTTCAACTTCCGGTGACCTATTTCGACTTCCGGTGTCAGATTTCATTGCTGTGCATTGTCAGCAAATTTTTTCGAGTTCATTAGCTATGATGAATCAACAAATTTTCTATAATGAACTTACGGTGTCTACTTTGTTTCCGCTTAAGTTCAATGATCTGCAAAAACGCTGAATTAACTAGAAAGCTCATATACTTCGCTTTTTTTTTTAATATGACTTCTTGCAGATTCATAAATTTTTTTATAGCACTTATAAAATCAAATCAATGAAAATCACATATATATTTAATTAATTATTGTATGCAATTCAAATAGTATTACAGTTAACTTTATTTAAGTTACAATTAAAATTTATAAATTATTTTTTATAAAGACTAACAAAACAATGTTTTTTTCCTGCAGATGGTATTATATTTTATATTACATTTAGCAATGATTTTCGTTTTAAAGCTTATAAAATGTTAATGTCATGAATGAAAAAATTATTAATTTATTTAATTTATAGTATATACACTTATGCGTTTGGTTTAAGATTACAATTTTAAGAATACATTTTTTAAATCATTTAGTTGCGGCATCAGTCGAATGAACTCCATGATTATGTTACATTTAATATATTATATGCATTTAAAAGTGTTTAGTTAATTTGAATTTAGAATGTAAATTTAAAAAATGAGCAATTAGTTCTTAATATAACTTCAATTCATAGCTTTTACTATTTATATACACAAACAAAATGCTGATTTAACTATTGAGTAAATTTCATGTTACAAATCTAGACATTGCGAAGAATGTAGTTATATAATTTCTTCAATGCAAAAATAATCCATTTATTTAATTTAGATTATAGTATTAGAAATATTTGAACTTTACTTACTTACATTATTATAGTAACATAAAGAAACTGTTTTTTCCACAGATGTTATATTATACGAGGGTCGTTAGCATATTTTTTTTTGTTGACTTAGTTTTTACGCTACCAACACCTTAAAATAACAAAATTCACTAAGTTTATAAGGTCCACCCGGTAAATTTGATTAAAATAATAACTGAAATCCATACGTTTTATATGCATATTAAAATTACAATTAAAATAAAAGACTCTAACGTTAAAGTGTTTTCTCAGCATATAACAAGTCGTTGACACTCCTAATTTTGTTGATTTGCATTATTCAGCTTTGATTATAAATGTTTATAATATAAATTGTTTTATTACATGTTAAAAAACTCGAAAAATCAAATCAATCCCTTATTTATTTAAGTAATTATTGTATGCAATTCAAATAGTATTACAGTTAACTTCATTTAAATTACAATTAAAACTTATAAACCATTTTTTATAAAGACTAACATAAAAATGTTTTTATTCCCGCAGTTGATATATTACATTTAGCAATTATTTTTGTTTTAAAGCTGATAAAATATAAATTTCATGAATGAAAAAATTATCAATTTATTTAATTTATAGTATACACTTATGCGTTTGGTTTGAGATTGCAATTTTAAGAATACCTTTTCAAAGCATTTCGTTGCGTTAATGGCGGCATCAGTCAAATAAACTCAAAAATAAGACCCCAGATATTGTTGTATTTGCATCAGTGTTTCCAATAATTTTTTTATAGGTGTTAAGTTACATATTAACATATGAATAATTGACGCTCTTATAATATGTAAACGATTTATTTATTTGTTTAATTATGCATTTCAAGTTAATACACCATTAAACTAAACTAACTGGAATATATAGAAATAAATCTATCATAAGCAATAAAGGACTAAAAATATCAGGAATGGTTCCTATCAATTTTTTTTAGAGCCATTCTAAAATCACATTATTAAGGATCAAATATTCGTATGCATATTTAGTCTTTGAATATGAAAAAATGCCTAACTGTTGTCAACTTAAGATAACAAAATTTAATGATTTTTATAGTAGAAAATATAACTTCACTTCAATAATTGTGACTCACTGAAATCAATACAAAAAGGATGGAAATTCTAATAAATAAAGTCTTGTTATACGTGGCTAAATATTTTTCAATTAAACTCCATTCATCGTTTTAGCATTTATTATTATTTATATACAATGTTACATTTAACTAATATTTAATATTCAAAAAAATAAAACAATTAAAATTTAGAATGTAAAAAAATAGACAATAAATATTTGAAATAATGATGTCTTATTCATTTTTTTTTTATTTGAAAAGTCAAAAACCTTTAATGATTGAATTTATTTTCTATTAAATATAGTTTCATCAACTTAAGATAACAAAATTTAGTCTTTTTGTAGCGGAAAATATAACTTAACCTCAATAATTTTGGCTCATATTGCAAATTTGATTAAAATAATAACTGAAATCAACACAAAACGATGGAAATAAGTAAGCAATTTAAATAGTAAATTTTTATTACACGTTGCTAAATATATAAATACTTTATTTACAAAGTTTAAAAAACCTAAATTAAAAAAAATTAAGATTTAAACATTTAAACAACCGTATGATAAACTAATAATCTGTAACACTAGACATAATATACCCGGGTCGATGATGTAGTATTTCCATTACACACAACACATTATGAGAATTAATGTTATTTTCACAATTTAAAAAATGTTCAAATGCTTCAAAACTTTGCATTGCATCATCTTCTTTACAGTTTTCGTTCACATAGTCGTCGTTGTTGTCTTTATAACCATTGGCAATTTGTTTAATTCTGTTTTTTTCAGTTTTCTGTTTAAGCACACTTTCTACTATATTATTGTAGTATTCTTTTAATTTATACGATTTCATTAAATCCAATCGATAGTTAATTGTAGGTTTTAAATTAAAAATGTTGTACATATCATATTTATCCAAAGTACACGATCGATAATCACGACACAACGTAATTGTTTTTAAACAATTCGAATTTTTATTTAACGGAGATAATCCTGGTTCAGAATACTTCCAATTGTAGAATAATTTTAAATCTTTGGATATATTGACTGATTTACTTAGGTTTTGAATAGAAACATTGATGTTTAACAATTTCGCTTCTTCAAGAATAGGCGTGATTTCGGTGGAATTATAAGAGAAATCGTTCATTAAATAAGATTGAAGTTTCATAAATTCGGTCCATTCTTCTACAGTTAGTAGTACGTTATTTTTATCATAATGATTACAAACAACAACATTGCATCTGGTATTTCTACATATACCACCATTTTCACACGTGTCACTGTTTACATCACTCCAAATTCGTATAACAGAATCAAGATGCAAATACGTGCTATACCCAATTTCAATATATTTGTAACCGTCATGATCGATTCTGTAGCAAGTTGAGTTTACAAGTGTTTCATTTGAAGCGTTATCATATTGCAAATGACGAGTTTCTTCGATCAAATTGTATTCTATACACATCGATCGTAGCGAATCAGGTCCTTTTATTCTTTCATCATCATTTTCAACATCAATATTATTATGACTCATACAATGCGTCGTAGGTGAATCCAAATATAATGGAACACTTTTAGATTTTGCTTTTCCTATAAACCATTTTATATCATTATCTAACCGATCACTCATTTTGAAATTAAATCAGCTTATACACAAAACGCACAAATATATCTGTATCGTACTGTCTTCGATAATGCAGAATTAGAACTGATCGTAATCTACAATCACAACTCTCATACAGTACAGATAACTTCACGTAATTGAATGAGATCGAACTACCCTGCTTTTTTGAACTTAAATTTTAGGTAAGATGGCCGTTCTGACTCAACATTTTTAGCGTTTGAAAATCATGCATTTAAAATTAATACACAATTAAATTAAAATAACTTGAATAAGTAGAAGTAAAACTATGTCGTCAACGATAAAGTAGTCTAGCTGACCCACTCATCACAAAATATAGGAAATGGTTTCTATCAATTTTTTTAAAGACTACTGAATCACTTTATAGAGGATTATATATCCAATTACATATTTAGTGTTTGAAAATAGCAAAACAGTTTACAAGGTCCACCCCAGCAAATTTGATTAAAATAAAATAATAATTGAAGTTATCAATATTACTATTTATTAATATTTCGAGGTTTTCATCAATTAACAACAAAACTTTGCTTTTTAATTTATTTTGAATTTTTTACGTGGTTTGATAACGCCGGTTTTCCATATACCCTATAACTACCTATTCTACTCTTAAAGATCTGTTTTAAAATCATTACATCATTTCTTAGTTTAAGTTTACATTTTTTTATGTTTTAAAGTACGCAAGTGAGCCTCATACATATTGTTATTAAGGTAAATTTCACAGCAATCACAGTATGTACTTATATTATTAAAAAACTGTTTAGTTGATGATTTAAAAAAAAATACCCACCAAGAAAAGTTCTAATAGACCTTCTTCATATCCTCATTTCAATAATGTTTTAAATTGTGATGGGATTCAATTTCCCATTACTATAAAAGATATAAAAACATTTAAAAAGCTTAACAATTTATCAATTAATTTGTTCTGTAGATATAGAATATTAAAAACTTTTGAAGCTGATCAACAACTCATTAAATCTAAAAAACACAACATGTTCTCAGTTAAGCAAAGTAAAGTTGTTCTTAATTAAGACGTGGGGTTATCTATATCAACGGTTTGAAGCGAATTAAATTCAATAATCGTTGCAGGAACACACCATCAATAACTAACAGTAAACTATATAATTTGTTTAACAGTTTATATTCAACTAGGTGATTTGTATACAAACCATAGATAAATTAAACAGTTTTGTTGTTGAGCACGCAAATTATCTATAAATTAGGAAATCATCTATTGTTTATCTATATTGACAGCTTATAAGTACAGTTTGTAATCTTTTATTGTGTGATGGGTTGAATAAAAAAAAAATCAAAACTTTTTCCGTATCTACTCGAATTAATATCTCTTTCTATATTGATTACTAAAAAACCATAATTATTTATCCATTCCTCAAATGATAAATTGGCGCTTACATTATTCTTAGAAATATGTTGTAGATTTAATACATCCTGTTTGCAGACTATTATAAGGTTAGCATTATCATGAATTAATTGTTTTGGAATGCAATCATAGGTTTGACATAAGTAAAAACAATTTATGCTATTCTGGTGACCTATACTAAAATGCTCTCTCATTAAATTTTGTTTATCACACGCGACATCTACAAACAGCTTTGCAAACCAACCGCTTTGCAAACCGATCATTTTGCAAACCGACCGCTTTGCAGACCGCTTTACAAACAGGTGGTTTGTCTGCAGACAACTTTACAAACAGGTAGTTTGTTTACTAACAGTTAGTCAGTTTGAAATTTTTTGGTTTTTTAAGGTTAATCCGTTAGTTAAAACAGCTTTCACATCTTCCTTTATATCAATCAAATTTTACTACACCTATTAACACCACTTCTAACATCATCCATCTAACAATTTGATTGTCAAAAAGGAAATCGGTTTGTTATATTGGTTTAAAAATAGGTTTGTTGAGGTGGCTTCCGCATCATGCTTTAGAATTGACCACGCCTCTTAACCACACCTCTAATAACATTTATCTATCAATTTAATTGGTCAAAAACCAAATCAGCTGGTTACATTGGTCCGAAAGTTCTAATTTGAAACCCGAATATTGAAAGTCAATACCCGAATTTGTAATTTGACACCACAAATCGGTTAATTTGAAATAGGAATATTGAAAATCGACACCCAAATTTGTAATTTGACACCTGAAATCGGTTTGTTGAAGCGGCTTAAAAATCTATTTTTGTTTGATTCTTTTTTAATTTTTTTAATTGTTAGTACCAAGTTTAATAAATTAGTTAATCTGTTTTCCGCTTCAACAAACCGATTTCAGGTGTCAAATTACAAATTTGGGTGTCGATTTTCAATATTCCTATTTCAAATTAACCGATTTGTGGTGTCAAATTACAAATTCGGGTATTGACTTTCAATATTCGGGTTTCAAATTAGAACTTTCGGACCAATGTAACCAGCTGATTTGGTTTTTGACCAATTAAATTGATAGATAAATGTTATTAGAGGTGTGGTTAAGAGGCGTGGTCAATTCTAAAGCATGATGCGGAAGCCACCTCAACAAACCTATTTTTAAACCAATACAACAAACCGATTTCCTTTTTGACAATCAAATTGTTAGATGGATGATGTTAGAAGTGGTGTTAATAGGTGTAGTAAAATTTGATTGATATAAAGGAAGATGTGAAAGCTGTTTTAACTAACGGATTAACCTTAAAAAACCAAAAAATTTCAAACTGACTAACTGTTAGTAAACAAACTACCTGTTTGTAAAGTTGTCTGCAGACAAACCACCTGTTTGTAAAGCGGTCTGCAAAGCGGTCGGTTTGCAAAATGATCGGTTTGCAAAGCGGTTGGTTTGCAAAGCTGTTTGTAGATGTCGCGTGTGATAAACAAAATTTAATGAGAGAGCATTTTAGTATAGGTCACCAGAATAGCATAAATTGTTTTTACTTATGTCAAACCTATGATTGCATTCCAAAACAATTAATTCATGATAATGCTAACCTTATAATAGTCTGCAAACAGGATGTATTAAATCTACAACATATTTCTAAGAATAATGTAAGCGCCAATTTATCATTTGAGGAATGGATAAATAATTATGGTTTTTTAGTAATCAATATAGAAAGAGATATTAATTCGAGTAGATACGGAAAAAGTTTTGATTTTTTTTTATTCAACCCATCACACAATAAAAGATTACAAACTGTACTTATAAGCTGTCAATATAGATAAACAATAGATGATTTCCTAATTTATAGATAATTTGCGTGCTCAACAACAAAACTGTTTAATTTATCTATGGTTTGTATACAAATCACCTAGTTGAATATAAACTGTTAAACAAATTATATAGTTTACTGTTAGTTATTGATGGTGTGTTCCTGCAACGATTATTGAATTTAATTCGCTTCAAACCGTTGATATAGATAACCCCACGTCTTAATTAAGAACAACTTTACTTTGCTTAACTGAGAACATGTTGTGTTTTTTAGATTTAATGAGTTGTTGATCAGCTTCAAAAGTTTTTAATATTCTATATCTACAGAACAAATTAATTGATAAATTGTTAAGCTTTTTAAATGTTCTTATATCTTTTATAGTAATGGGAAATTGAATCCCATCACAATTTAAAACATTATTGAAATGAGGATATGAAGAAGGTCTATTAGAACTTTTCTTGGTGGGTATTTTTTAAATCATCAACTAAACAGTTTTTAATAATATAAGTACATATTGTGATTGCTGTGAAATTTACCTTAATAACAATATGTATGAGGCTCACTTGCGTACTTTAAAACATAAAAATGTAAACTTAAACTAAGAAATGATGTAATGATTTTAAAACAGATCTTTAAGAGTAGAATAGGTAGTTATAGGGTATATGGAAAACCGGCGTTATCAAACCACGTAAAAAATTCAAAATAAATTAAAAAGCAAAGTTTTGTTGTTAATTGATGAAAACCTCGAAATATTAATAAATAGTAATATTGATAACTTCAATTATTATTTTATTTTAATCAAATTTGCTGGGGTGGACCTTGTAAACTGTTTTGCTATTTTCAAACACTAAATATGTAATTGGATATATAATCCTCTATAAAGTGATTCAGTAGTCTTTAAAAAATTGATAGAAACCATTTCCTATATTTTGTGATGAGTGGGTCAGCTAGACTACTTTATCGTTGACGACATAGTTTTACTTCTACTTATTCAAGTTATTTTAATTTAATTGTGTATTAATTTTAAATGCATGATTTTCAAACGCTAAAAATGTTGAGTCAGAACGGCCATCTTACCTAAAATTTAAGTTCAAAAAAGCAGGGTAGTTCGATCTCATTCAATTACGTGAAGTTATCTGTACTGTATGAGAGTTGTGATTGTAGATTACGATCAGTTCTAATTCTGCATTATCGAAGACAGTACGATACAGATATATTTGTGCGTTTTGTGTATAAGCTGATTTAATTTCAAAATGAGTGATCGGTTAGATAATGATATAAAATGGTTTATAGGAAAAGCAAAATCTAAAAGTGTTCCATTATATTTGGATTCACCTACGACGCATTGTATGAGTCATAATAATATTGATGTTGAAAATGATGATGAAAGAATAAAAGGATCTGATTCGCTACGATCGATGTATACAGAATACAATTTGATCGAAGAAACTCGTCTTTTGCAATATGATAACGCTTCAAATGAAACACTTGTAAACTCAACTTGCTACAGAATCGATCATGACGGTTACAAATATATTGAAATTGGGTATAGCACGTATTTGCATCTTGATTCTGTTATACGAATTTGGAGTGATGTAAACAGTGACACGTGTGAAAATGGTGGTATATGTAGAAATACCAGATGCAATGTTGTTGTTTGTAATCATTATGATAAAAATAACGTACTACTAACTGTAGAAGAATGGACCGAATTTATGAAACTTCAATCTTATTTAATGAACGATTTTTTCTATAATTCCACCGAAATCACGCCTATTCTTGAAGAAGCGAAATTGTTAAACATCAATGTTTCTATTCAAACCTAAGTAAATCAGTCAATATATCCAAAGATTTAAAATTATTCTACAATTGGAAGTATTCTGAACCAGGATTATCTCCGTTAAATAAAAATTCGAATTTTTTAAAAACAATTACGTTGTGTCGTGATTATCGATCGTGTACTTTGGATAAATATGATATGTACAACATTTTTAATTTAAAACCTACAATTAACTATCGATTGGATTTAATGAAATCGTATAAATTAAAAGAATACTACAATAATATAGTAGAAAGTGTGCTTAAACAGAAAACTGAAAAAAACAGAATTAAACAAATTGCCAATGGTTATAAAGACAACAACGACGACTATGTGAACGAAAACTGTAAAGAAGATGATGCAATGCAATGTTTTGAAGCATTTGAACATTTTTTAAATTGTGAAAATAACATTAATTCTCATAATGTGTTGTGTGTAATGGAAATACTACATCATCGACCCGGGTATATTATGTCTAGTGTTACAGATTATTAGTTTATCATACGGTTGTTTAAATGTTTAAATCTTAATTTTTTTTAATTTAGGTTTTTTAAACTTTGTAAATAAAGTATTTATATATTTAGCAACGTGTAATAAAAATTTACTATTTAAATTGCTTACTTATTTCCATCGTTTTGTGTTGATTTCAGTTATTATTTTAATCAAATTTGCAATATGAGCCAAAATTATTGAGGTTAAGTTATATTTTCCGCTACAAAAGACTAAATTTTGTTATCTTAAGTTGATGAAACTATATTTAATAGAAAATAAATTCAATCATTAAAGGTTTTTGACTTTTCAAATAAAAAAATGAATAAGACATCATTATTTCAAATATTTATTGTCTATTTTACATTCTAAATTTTAATTGTTTTATTTTTTTGAATATTAAATATTAGTTAAATGTAACATTGTATATAAATAATAATAAATGCTAAAACGATGAATGGAGTTTAATTGAAAAATATTTAGCCACGTATAACAAGACTTTATTTATTAGAATTTCCATCCTTTTGTAATGATTTCAGTGAGACACAATTATTGAAGTGAAGTTATATTTTCTACTATAAAAATCATTAAATTTTGTTATCTTAAGTTGACAACAGTTAGGCATTTTTTCATATTCAAAGACTAAATATGCATACGAATATTTGATCCTTAATAATGTGATTTTAGAATGGCTCTAAAAAAAATTGATAGGAACCATTCCTGATATTTTTAGTCCTTTATTGCTTATGATAGATTTATTTCTATATATTCCAGTTAGTTTAGTTTAATGGTGTATTAACTTGAAATGCATAATTAAACAAATAAATAAATCGTTTACATATTATAAGAGCGTCAATTATTCATATGTTAATATGTAACTTAACACCTATAAAAAAATTATTGGAAACACTGATGCAAATACAACAATATCTGGGGTCTTATTTTTGAGTTTATTTGACTAATGCCGCCATTAACGCAACGAAATGCTTTGAAAAGGTATTCTTAAAATTGCAATCTCAAACCAAACGCATAAGTGTATACTATAAATTAAATAAATTGATAATTTTTTCATTCATGAAATTTATATTTTATCAGCTTTAAAACAAAAATAATTGCTAAATGTAATATATCAACTGCGGGAATAAAAACATTTTTATGTTAGTCTTTATAAAAAATGGTTTATAAGTTTTAATTGTAATTTAAATGAAGTTAACTGTAATACTATTTGAATTGCATACAATAATTACTTAAATAAATAAGGGATTGATTTGATTTTTCGAGTTTTTTAACATGTAATAAAACAATTTATATTATAAACATTTATAATCAAAGCTGAATAATGCAAATCAACAAAATTAGGAGTGTCAACGACTTGTTATATGCTAAGAAAACACTTTAACGTTAGAGTCTTTTATTTTAATTGTAATTTTAATATGCATATAAAACGTATGGATTTCAGTTATTATTTTAATCAAATTTACCGGGTGGACCTTATAAACTTAGTGAATTTTGTTATTTTAAGGTGTTGGTAGCGTAAAAACTAAGTCAACAAAAAAAAATATGCTAACGACCCTCGTATAATATAACATCTGTGGAAAAAACAGTTTCTTTATGTTACTATAATAATGTAAGTAAGTAAAGTTCAAATATTTCTAATACTATAATCTAAATTAAATAAATGGATTATTTTTGCATTGAAGAAATTATATAACTACATTCTTCGCAATGTCTAGATTTGTAACATGAAATTTACTCAATAGTTAAATCAGCATTTTGTTTGTGTATATAAATAGTAAAAGCTATGAATTGAAGTTATATTAAGAACTAATTGCTCATTTTTTAAATTTACATTCTAAATTCAAATTAACTAAACACTTTTAAATGCATATAATATATTAAATGTAACATAATCAAGGAGTTCATTCGACTGATGCCGCAACTAAATGATTTAAAAAATGTATTCTTAAAATTGCAATCTTAAACCAAACGCATAAGTGTATATACTATAAATTAAATAAATTAATAATTTTTTCATTCATGACATTCATATTTTATAAGCTTTAAAACGAAAATCATTGCTAAATGTAATATAAAATATAATAACATCTGCAGGAAAAAAAACATTGTTTTGTTAGTCTTTATAAAAAATAATTTATAAATTTTAATTGTAACTTAAATAAAGTTAACTGTAATACTATTTGAATTGCATACAATAATTAATTAAATAAATATGTGATTTTCATTGATTTGATTTTATAAGTGCTATAAAAAAATTTATGAATCTGCAAGAAGTCATATTTTAAAAAAAAGCGAAGTATATGAGCTTTCTAGTTAATTCAGCGTTTTTGCAGATCATTGAACTTAAGCGGAAACAAAGTAGACACCGTAAGTTCATTATAGAAAATTTGTTGATTCATCATAGCTAATGAACTCGAAAAAATTTGCTGACAATGCACAGCAATGAAATCTGACACCGGAAGTCGAAATAGGTCACCGGAAGTTGAAATTTGACACCGGAAGTTGTAATTCGATACCGGAAGTTGAAATTTGAAACCGGAAGTTGAAATTCGAACCCGGAAGTTGCAATTTGACACCGGAAGTTGTAATTCGATACCGGAAGTTGTAATTCGAAACCGGAAGTTGTAATTCGAACCCGGAAATAGAAATTTGGAACCGGAAGTTGAAATTCGAAACCGGAAATAGAAATTTGAAACCGGAAGTTGAAATTCGACACTGAAAATTACGAGCGCACACGAACACAGTCGAAGAAAATATGATCTCCTGCCGATCTTACCCGAGTGAGCCAGAACCAACCTCACTATACTACTATTGTTTGATAATATTTAAAAACTATTTTTGAGATTGTCCTTATACAAAGCAGTCCATTACAAAAGTAAAGATAACAGTGATTAAGTATTCTTGCTTATAATTACTTATAAATATGTAATTTTTTTCATTTATAAACCATTGATTTGTAATAGTCTTGTAACAATTGATTGTTTCATGTAAAATGTGAGTCTTAATTGAACTTATGAATAAATTGGACTTACCACTTGTTCTGTTTTTTGTAGTAAATTATAATACTTATTTTCGCTCATAAAACAAAAAAATTGTTATTAGTAAACACCGAAAAAAAAGCATTTTGCTTTTCGAACAAATTGCATTTTTGTAAAAATTTATGCATTTTTGTTTTATTCGGCTAAAAACATTTCATACATTTACCTTGAAAGATGATTATGGTAATATTCTATACATTTTTTTCCGGTCCTTAATGATGAGTAATTTTAAAACATCTATGAGTTTAGTTTATTTGCTTTATAGATTTACAAGTTATTCTGTTGTTTAAAAAAAAAATTTTGTTTATTAAAAAACTTCACATTTTTAGTGATTTGGGCTTTGGCATAAACATATTCGCAGGGCCGCGTCGTTCTATAGAGCAACACGCCTAGCAGTGCCCATAAGCGGTATGTACTTTGACGTATAATTTAAAATTTTATTTCTTTATTAACTTTAAATTTAAAAGTTTAAACGTGTGTTATAAATAATTTGTAGTTAATTATCAATTAGAGAAGATAAATTGTAAAATATTTAATAAGTTCTAAAACAGGATATTATTATTTTTTGTAAGATTCTCGTGATTTACTAGCTACAAAAACGAATTGTTCTCAACAATGAATATACTAATTATATTTTGCAAAATAGTTAATGTTATTACAAAACTATGAATAATTAATTAATTACAAAAATTATGTTTATAACAAACTTAAAAATAAAACAAAACTAAATTGTACGTAGGTATTTTTAAGTATTGATTAGTTACTTTCAATACTATGTATGTTGGTTTAGTATATGCTCGTTATAAGGTTCGTGCACGCGTTCAACTACTACGTTTGCAGATACGCTTTTAGAACATGACAATAGTTATTAGAATACAAATCATTAAATCTAACAAGTAAAAGTTTGTATTATTTAATTATTAACTTTGTGACTAAATAATTTCCAGAATTTAGGTCAAATTTTCTTAAATTTTTTTAATTACTTTTATTGTTTACATAAATGGCGACGTTTTGGTTTTCATTAAAACCATATTCATGCCTATAAAATTATGTTTCAGGTTAGATTTTTATGCATTTCAAAGTATTATATAATCAATTGTTGCTTAAAATTTATGAGTTTTAAGAATAATATGATTAATAAATATTTATAAGAAATCTTTACCAATTAATTAAACTATTAAAACATGTACACAAAATTATCAAAACTATAAAACTACATGACACACATTCCAAAACAGTTTTATACTAACAAGCTTACACATACAATTATTACCAACAGTATCTCTAATATTTATCTTTTATACAGAATATCTACACTTAAAGTAATTTATTATAACTCTGGCGTTTAAAATGTTTTTCGTTGATTTTATGTATAATATTTTCTTTATCATTCTTTTTTTGTAGTTGTTTTCTTAACATAATATACTGAGATTATCTATATCTATTTCATAGTTTTTATCAATGATATGTTCCGTTAATTTTGTCATGTTACAGTTTGGTTTTTTATTTTTTGCATCATTTATGTTGCCTTTATGGTTTTTTATTCTAGTTCTAATAAATTTTGTGGTAGTTCTTATATATACCGTCACAAAATTTATCTTTATCTTAGAGATAATGACATAATTGTTAAAAATTTTTATGAACTAACTAAAATTATTATTATATAATAGTATCTCTAGATTGGAAATCATTATTTAATAATTGCAAAATTGGTGGTCAACGCCACCTACGTAGATAAATGAGCCACTAATAGTAAATTATTATGTAGAAAACTAAGTTTAAAAAAAAAGGAGACAGTGCTATTATTACACATTGATATACTAAATCCACATCCTTAAACAAACTTGTAAATTTTAGATCTAAGCACTCAATACATTATAAAATCAACATAATTAATAAACTTCTAAATAGAGTACTAACACTAGGTAGTAAATGTTTTTGGTTTGACAATAAAAATAAAATAGGTAATATTTTAAAGTTCAATAATTATCCGACGAAGCTTGTAAATCAGATTATTAACAACTACAACTGCAATATAAATAATAAAATATTTTTTAGAGGAATAACAATTACAACAATAAGAATTGAGAATATATTTTTTTTGTTTTTTTAATTGATGTCTGTCGACATTACGTTTCGCACTACTAGTGCTTTTTCAAAAATCGAATTAATTTAAAAAACAAAAAAAAATATATACTTAATTCTTATTGCTGTAATTGTTATTCCTCCAAAAATATTAGAAGTAAACATAACACTAACAGCATTCTTCATTTTAAATAAATAATAAAACAAAAAATAACAAAAATAAAAATAACAATGTTAAACATTATAGACTAACTTATATAAACCAATTATCGTACAAACTTAAAAGTATTTTAACAGATGATAATAAATACAATTATATGCAAAAATTAAAGATAAAGATAAAAAAACATAAATGAAAAGTAGTATATAAAATAAAATGCAAAGATTGTAAAAAATCGTATATAGGAACTACCACAACATTTATTAAAACTAGAATTAAAACCCATAAAAGCAACATAAATTCTGCAAAAAATAAAAAACCAAACTGTAATATGACAAAATTAACAGAACATGTCATTGATACAAACCATGAAATGGATATAGATAATCCTAGTATATTCTGTAAAGAAAACAACCACAGAAAAAGAATAATAAAGGAAATGTTATACATAAAATCACCTAAAAACGCTTTAAAAGCCAGAAAAGATACGGATAAATTAAGTAGTATCTATTACAATTAAATCAAATTAAAATCCTAGTTATAATAAATTAATTTAAGTAAATATTAGAGATACTGTTGGATATAATTGTATGTGTAAACTTTTTAGTATAAAACTGTTTTAGAATCATAGCAAAAGTATTATTTAATATTGTTTATTGTTAATACGTACGTAATAAGTATTGATAATAATAAGAAATAGTTATTCTATAACATATACCTAATAATATTGCAGAAACGTTCCATACATACGTTTACCAGCACTACAAACAAAAAAATGTCAATAATTTTAATTAAGCAATCAAAGCATCAATTACCGTAATTGCAAAAAGTGTGCCGACAATTACGTTAGTGTAATATAGCATTTGCTTGTGAAAATAAACGTATCACAAAATCTTTAGTATTACAATATTACGATATAAACGAATTTTCAAACAATTCTATTATATGCTATTAATATGCACATCACATTTGAATTAGTTATTAACTTTGATCTAATTTTTAACTTATAAAGCGTAATTAAAATACGAATCTACTGTATCTCAAATTAATAAAATTCCAAATTTTGTTTTCCATATTTTAAAGTTAGTATTTGTGAATGATATATTAGTTTTCAATAATGTAATTTCTATTTTCATTTGTATGAAATCAGATTTTCCGAATACAAAAACACTAAAATAGTAATATTATAAACACTTTTTTCATAAATATACATTTCCGGTTTGTATAATCAATATAACCAAAAAATTAATAATTGAATTAAGTTTTTTATTTAAAAAAACATTTATTTTGTTTAATGCAACAATTATATTATTATGCAACATTCAACAAAAAGTAAACTTTAAAACTGTTGACTAAGAATTTATTTTTTAATTACACAACACTGAACTTTACTACTGATATAATTCTAAAAGAAAAATTTAATTGTTAAAGACATATTTTGTTTCAAAAATAAAATATAATAAAGAAATATAGTTCAACTGATATTGTGATTCAATAAATTTTAGAGTTACAAAAACGTGAACAAAGATAACAATAAACTAAGCTTTACATAACTTTATACATTTTATGTGCGCCCTCACATTCTGACAAGAGCAAAAATAACATTTTTAAAGCAATAAATAATGCAAAAAAACTTTTTTTAATTAATTATAACATACACTGTGACTATTTAGAGTTTGTAAATGCAATTGTGCTAAACAATCAAATGTGTTCTTTTTTACAATTTAACTAAAGTTAATTTATATAACACAG
Source organism: Aquatica leii (assembly GCA_035610365.1). Taxonomy (NCBI): domain Eukaryota; kingdom Metazoa; phylum Arthropoda; class Insecta; order Coleoptera; family Lampyridae; genus Aquatica; species Aquatica leii. The sequence continues at coordinate 111,546,637 of CM069432.1, forward strand.
TGTAGGTATAATCATAATTTATGACTATCTAGATGTGAAACTTAAATTTTAATTTAACAGTTTTTGGTAGTTAAATTAATCCCATTGCCTCCACATTTTCTTATCTTCAATTTGCTTGTTTTTTAATATACTAAATATTTAATCTTACTTTTAAGCTTGCTTTTATACATACACGTGTGTACTGTTTCGGTCATATTGATTTTGCGTATAAAATAAATAATAAACGAATGAGCAAGTGAGTTTAATTTTTTATTATTTTATACAATTTAACAAAGTTTCGTGTTACAAAATATATGTGTATGTACTTGTATAGTCAGAAATAGTTAACTTAAATACATCAAAGAAACTTATACAAAATTTAATAAATTAAATATAAATCAATAACACGATATACATAGAAAACCTTCTGTAGGCATGTACAGAACGTTTTGTTTTTTTTCTGAATATTAATTTGGTTATCTACTACAATTATCAAATAATCTGTCCGTATTAACGTTTGTTATAAATTACATTAAAATATCGTTAGTTAAAAAGGTGTGTAATCTAAAACTGTAATATTTAAAGAGTGTACCAGTTGCTAACCGTTAATTATTTGTTACATACAATTTAAGCTTGTCTCATTAAAATTTACTAGATAAATAACGTTAACAAACATTACTAATTTAATTAAATCGATATTAAATTAGGTTAAAAACTTTTTTAACAATACAATTTAAAAATTTTTAAAACCGTACTACCGCGCGTCGGCGCAACAAAGTGCGTAGTCAAACACACATAAAGCATTTTAGTTTAACAGACACTTGTCAAGTGTTTTTAAACGTTTGTGCCCTGCATTATTTAAGAATTTTAAGTATTGACCCTTTTTATGTTTAATGTTTTATTTATTATTAATTAACTGCAATTTTTAAAATTTCCCATGATTAAAGTGGTTTTGCATGCTCTTCCTAAACAAAGAATTTAAAATTAATTATTGTAATACACAGTAAGGGAAAGAGAATCTTTAACAAATAAATCATTTTGCGTTATATAGAGACAAATTTTATAGATGCTACTATCAATATAATTACATTGCGTTGATTATATAGCAAAATTAAATGTTACGCTTTTGATACATAAAACTGCAGTTATAATTTTTATAATTTATTAATAAAAAACAATTGTTTTTTTGTCAATTTGCTAATTTTTTTAGGTTATAAATAAATAAACAATTTTTGTATATATTCCTTTTAATATCACATTTTTTTCTACTATAAAAATGTTTTAAAAGAAGAAGTCTTTAAATATACATTAATTTTGGTAAGATAAAATTTAATTAAAAAGTATTTTTTACGGTTACCATGCATTGCCTAAAGAACATCAATTTTATGTTTTTTTTAATTTTAACAAAATTTTATATATTAATTACTGACGTCAGTTTTAAAAAAAGTTATACATAATAAATTTGTGATTATATTTCACATAAAAATATCTATAGAATTTGTTTTCATAAAGAAAAGATTAACCAATTGTGAATAATAAACTTATTTTTACAGACTTGCATAAGAATTTATTTTTTGTAGTTTAGAAACACTAAGACAAATATCTATTTTTTCCATATTTAATTGTTTTTATATACGTAATTTTTGTTTCACTTTTTTTTGTAGACTTTTCTTTCGTTTTAGAAATGGTAATAACATATTATCTATTATATTTCATTATAATACACATGCTAAGTCATTTACCGCTTCTTTTTGTTTAACTTGTAATGCAATCAGAATACGTAGTTTTGTAATTCTGAGAGCGTTAATTCATTTCCATTATTTCGCTCAAAACGTAAATTCGTAAGTGACATTAAAAGAATGTTAGTAACAAGCATTTTTTATATTAAATATTACACAACTTAGAAGTGACAACAGTTTCAACAGAAACCACTGTCACTACATAAATACGTTTATCACATTATTCGCATCGCTTTCTGTTTTTAGTTGTGTTTTTCATAACACCGTTTAGTTGTTATTATAATAAAAAAGCACAAGAATAGTTGAGAACAAGTAGAAAACGTGACTACAGAATTTGAAATTGCGAAATTTTTTGTAAAAGGTTTTCTCAACTTTGCTTATATATGCTTATCTGGCATGTAAACCCAAATATGTTTAAAAACAGATTGTTTACTATCTATAATCTAGTGGTATTAATTTAGAAAGTACACTAATTGTTCTACCTAATGACAAGATCATGAGCACATCTGTAGTTTAAATTATATAAATAAAAAATAAATAAATAGTTATTGTGCCTATTTGTTCATTTTGTTGTGATATATAGATATCTTATTTAAAAATTTGGGTACCTGCTCCGTTCTGCCCAACTTTTCTTAATAAAAATATTTTGTTGTTTTTTGATTTTTCATATAATCGCTTAAATGATTTACAATTAGCTTGTCAATAATTAAGCATTATTGCTATATATTAAAACAATAATAAAGAATTACAGTATTAAAAATTGTTTAATATAATATAAGAAAAAAAATGGTTTTAATAATAATAATGTAAATTAATTTACTTTAATAATTAAAATAAATAATTATGTTAGAAAATTTCTATTAAAATAATTAAACATTACAACTACATTTTGCAACACGTTTATCATTATAATCTTTAAAGGTATTTCTTATATAGTCATAATAAATTTCATCTAAATTTGACTAATATTTAATTTGCAGTAAAATAAAATATACATTTTCTAAATTAGTTTTTCTATTGTAGCAATGAAGTTACACGGAAACGATGTCGTATTTTGTTAATTCTGAATAATATATTCTTAACGACACCTTTGATACTAACTAAACATTTTGAGGTCTACATAAATTTTACTTATACACCTTTAGATAATTTGTTATTGACGTTGACACTTTTAAACAAAATCATTAAGTTTGTACTAGATTGTTATAAAAAACTTAAAAGTTCGTTTATTAACGTCCGAAATATTATTTTGTCACAAATAAAATATAACATTTAGTCACATCTACACATAAAATAAAAACAAAAATAAGTTTTACTTTCTATATAAACTTAATACACTATTTAACTTGTAAATTATCTCCTTTACATTTAATTGTAACGGGTTGATATTTAAATAGCTTCAAATAAGCTTTGCGGCTCAAATCTACATTTATTTTGTTAATTGTCAGACGGTCAAGTTCAGTTGCTACACTAATTACACTGGGTCGTCGCGTGTGTTATTTTATATACGCTTATACATTTACGTCACTCTGATTACAATTACGTTTTTTAATCGTTCGACATTATTGTGCTTCTATAAACAAATTATGTAACCATTTGTAAAGTTTTGCAGATTCATGAATGTTCTAGACATTTTTATTATTAGCTCTCCTTAATTTTTGATTTGTGAAAAAACTTGCAATTAATAAAATTATTTCGTCTGTAACATTCTAATTTTAAAATCGAATTAAATAAAAGACAGTGATAAAATGATTATGTACCTTAACTAAACGCATTTTGAGTTGTTTGTGGATAATGTAAATTATCAGAAAACTAAACAGAATCTAAATTCTTAATCTCCACTTATGCAAATTTTGAATTTGTTTATTTAAGGTAACATCTATTTTAACTACAAAAATTTTATTTTACTTCTCTGTTCATTTATCTGCGTAAAAATCTTTATCTATTAAAACAAAATTGATTTTATACTAGCGTGCATAAACGTATACAGCGTGTTATAAACGATTGAATGTTTTTTAATTAATAGAACATTACATTATTTATTTTCTGTTTTATCTATCTGTTTTTATTAAATATTATATAAATAAGCTATAAAATAACTTAAAGCACTGAAAACGTCAAAACAAAAAAATAAACTATTAATTTAATTAATTAGTTTAAAATTAATTAAATTTAAACATTATTTATATAATTTGTAAACTTAGTTTTTAAACTTGTAAAAACAACCCCTGTTTTTAATACTTATTTGCTTAGTAAAACATATTTAGAATTCCAAATGCAAAGAAATTTGGTAAATTTATAAAGTTTTTTATAAGCAATACAGAATTAAGTATGTCTTTCTAAAATGATTAAATGTAAAACCTACTAACATGATTCCAAATTATATTACCAATAGTTATCAAAATTTTATTATATGTGCACTATATTTAGGTACACTATTAACCATACTGTACCTAAATCACTTAAACGATTATTCAAAAAAAGTTTTTGGTGTTTACAAAGAATTAGAATCAATTACTCACTCAAACACAACAATGTAATGAGTTTTAGAAAGTGAATTTATATTTACATGTTATATCGAATTCTTTTGTAGGCACTAAGTAATTTAGTTTTCCAAGAAAATTAGTCGCAACTATTTTAAAAGCTTTCCGTGGTCTTAGTTCAAGTTTAGTCAGCATGTTGTTACATTTGCCATCTTTGTGTCTCACAAATATGCTTTACTTAATTTTTGTTTCAGATACGTACCGATCTAGTGCTTTAACAAACTTTTCCGTTACGCTCAATTTAATATGCAGTAGTAATAAAAATACGTTTTAGGATCAACATACAAATTAACCACTTAGTCTTTATACCGGATGTGTTTTAACAGATATTGCTTATTCTCGTATGATTTCTTTATATAAACGGCATGACCTATAAGTACAGATAGGTATTTATTGCTGCAATAAAACTTTTGGGTTAAGCTTAAAATGATCAATAAATAAGAGACAAATTGCTTGGTTGGTGTTTTTGTCTCAATGCATCAAATAAGTTCTTAACATTCGTATAAAATGTTTGTTAAAAACAATGTAATTAACAATTTTTTTAATGGATATTTTTCATATCTCATACTTTTATATCTATCTATTGCACTTGCACGTACGAGTTTTGAGATCTGCGCAAAGATCATTAAATGACGTGATGTACTTTTTTTAATAATCTTCGATTTTAACAAATCGTTAATAATTATATTTATTTTTTTCTTATGACTAAATGACAAACGTCTCGATTTATAAAAGAAAAGTGGGTGATTTGGCTGTACTTCAATAACAAAATCAAATTATGTTTCGGGCTTAAAAGGTTGAACAAGCATAATATATTGTATAATAAACAAATTTTGAATGCAAACCTTCAAGTCACAATTTAGTTTCCATCCAGTTGTGATTTCAGGTATCTCAATAAGTTTAACATAATTTATTGTCATAATTTCCATAGCAGCTTCAGTAAAATTGTCTAACTTATCACATAAATTAAATGTCACAATATTACCTGAAAAACAAATATTTAAACCTGGCCTATTTATAAAATCTCTACCTAATAGACAGTCAAATAAAAACGTATTACTTGGTACAACATAAAACGTAACATTATGGACTTTGATATCACTTGTAGTGACATTATTTCTTATCAAACCTAATCTTTCTAATTAGAATTAAAGCTAATGACTAGTATTTTCTAAACTATACTGTTTGCCTTTTAGCATTTTGACATTTAACAGTAAAATAGCACTACCTTAATTTTAAATTGAATTTAAACAAAATTTATACTTATCAAATTCAATACCCAGCAGAATAGACCATGCTGATACTGGCTCTGGTTGAACTAATAGCATAAAATTATCAGTTATTTTTGAATCTTGCAACGTACCGCTACTATCTTGCGTCCTATTATGTCTTGCTGATTTTTGACTAAGACAGTTGTTCTGTTAGTGATCCTGCTACCAACACGCATGAACCACGATTTATTTTTAGTTTTGAACAAGTCGTTATTAAATGACCTATCTCGTCACAGTTGTAACATCTGACACAAGGAGTAAAGTTTTTTGCTTAACTAACCATGAATTTTAAATTACAAGGAGGATACTTTCTGATGCTCAATCATCACTATTACATTCTTTACTCATAACACTAATAATATCCGCTAGTGTTTGTAATCTGGACATAGGTGCTTGGTTTTGAAGTGTCAAATTATCAAATTCGTCAATAATTTATGGAATCAGTTTATTTTCAGTTAATCTTAATTTATTTTAACACAATTTTCTGTTGGTAATAATCCATAAATTTCTCACTCCGTTTCCACCTTCTTGCTTCAAATTTTCTCATTTCTCAGCTTCTATTTGTTGAAAAAAGTTGGCTACATCTTCTTTACGGCTTCTAAATTTACTTGCAATTTCTTCGGTTTTAAAACATTGTATTCTTTATTTATTTGTAACGATTTTACGGTGCACGCAATCAAATCTTTTTCACCTGTCTTATCTTTAACATGGTTCATTGCATGAACGCTGCTATTATGCTAATCGCCGTTGCTAACATTTATCTTCAATTTTTGCTCTAATCATTTCACTAACTTTAAAGTGTAGGGATCTTTATCCCACTTCTGATGTAAGAATTGTGCAATAAAATAATTTTATACAGTATTAAAATAAACTTTATTACTAAACTTGCTGTATATTTAACATAATTGACACATACAACTTCCAGAGACGGTAAATTCGAATTCAAATTTTTACACAACATATCATTTGTGTAATTATTATATAACAGTAAAAAATACAAATGTTGAGAAATAATTTACCTAATACAAATAATGCTCATAACAACTATTGCTTGTCTTTGTTTTTGAAGACTATTGTTCTTTGATATTTTTATTAGCATTTATCCATGAAATCAATCACACTGTTTAGAAAAGTAACCAATCTTCTATAAAACTACTCAAAAAAACTTTAAACTTTAACTTAAAAATTACAACAAAAGAACATAACCAAATTTTTTATTTTAGGTTAACACAAGGTTTAGAACGCATAATAACTAATAAATAACGCTGCTGAAAATTTTATGAACAGAATATGCTTTTATACTAACTTAAAAAAAATTGTTAGTAGACTTCCAACATAACATTTTATTATTTTTAATGCAAAAAAATCTATACTATAAACAAATGTAAGTTAGACATAATTTTTTTTCTAGCAATATAGACAGTTTTTGCAAAATCATGAATATCGCCAACGTAGAAAATGTACAAGTTTTTTTATATTCTATTTCACAAAATATTATCATTGTATTTTTTATTTTGTTTTAAACCGTATCAACTAATATTTTTACAAACTGCATTTTGAAGTTTAAAACTTATTGCGTTATTAAAATTAGATGGTTAATTTGAGATTATATAATATATTGTTTATTTATTCTTAGCCCTATATTCTATTCCATTAAAATAACGACTCTATATTGTTTTTATAATGATACAAACATTATAAATAGGCCAAATTAATTGAATATTTGAATAATGCGTAAAGATATTTGGCAGAATTACAAGCATGTGAACAATGTAATATCGTGACTGACTAAAAAGGTTACAAAGCAAACATTATCGTAGCCAAATTAACCACAGACATGCTTTAAGAATACTATTTATTTTCTTCATTTACTTCATTTATTCCATAGTGATCTAATAGAGTTGTAATTTTTTGTTTATAAACGTTTTCAATCTCGCCCGTATTGCTGCAATTTAGGGTTGAAAACGTACTTTCGGTTCAAGTTTTACACTATACTTTTTTTATCACTGTTGCGATGTTTTGGCACGTTGAGGTATTTAAGTGCACCACAATTATTCGCAACAATCTTAAGATATTATTAATAACTATTTTATTGATAATAACGTTTGAGCACAAAGTTAAATTAACAATTATTAAAAAACAAAGGGAGTTAAGTAAATGTATTAGTAAATCAGTTAGTTTTAAGGAAAAGAAAATTTATTCAAAGTAGATTACTAATTTAAAAAATTATAAAACTACCGCTAAGCGATGTGGAAATATCAGGGTTAGTTTGGTAAAAAGGGAAGTGACAGTGGGGGAGATAAGGGAAGAAAAAAAGATGGGTAGCCATGAAAAACGTGCAAGAAGAAAAATATTTTAAACTGAAAGTAAGAAGAAGTCATCGATTATAGAAATTATATAAAAACCAATAGTCAAGCATAAGAAGAATCAAGTACAATATAAAGTTAACAAATAAAGAAATAATAGTGATGTATGCATGCACACGAAAAATACATAAAAAAATAATTGACAAACATATATCCTAAACTAAACTACACAATAAAAAATTAAACTAAAACTAAAAATCGTAGTGACTGTGTTAAAACTGAAAGAAAGAGTTTAACTTTGATCTGGAAATCATCGATAAATCTGAAAATCTTACCAACCAATTAATCTTTTTTGTGTTATATAAAAGCCAAGATTCTGTGTTTTCAAATAAAGTTGTGTAACCAACCGAGATACAATAATACCAGCAACATTAGTAATCATCGACAACCTTAAATTAGAACTGTAAGTTGTTAACAATTTTAATTATAATTAGAATAAGAATTATAAGCAGTCATCATTTACCTAATAAATTAAATAGATTTTATTACAATCATACATATAACAAATTTATAACAATAAACCTTAATTCATTTGAGAAAGACGTTAAGTAACTGATGACTATAGCAAATTGTACTCAAGGTTAAATTAAGAGCTACTGTTTTTAGATTTCATTAATCGACATTTTTTAGATTATTACTTTGCATACAGAGTACACAACAAGTAATTTATCAATAAATTGAATTTATTCAAACTTAAACAAAGTATATAGTTAAAGTTATTTTTATTTTACTTGCTACGAACCATAAAACATTGCATATTTAATTGGCGCCCAACGTGTCAGCTCAAAGAAACAGGATCTAAATGTACTCATGACCCATATCTATAAAAAAAAATTAAAGTAGTTAATTCGTATCAAAAAATATGAAAATTCTAGTAAAGTCAAATAAATTAAGTTAGAAATAGAGTGTGAATGTTTCGTTTTTATACACATTGTTTTATTACTCTGCATACTGGAAGTGACAAGGTAAGTTTATTTAATAATTGAAAAAGAAAGATGGAGAATAATAATAGAAAATAAATAAAAATAGAAGATAAAGAGCGGGAAAATCATTTACAACAATCTACATTAGAAACAATTAAAAAAATGGAACAAGTAGATAAACATGATGGTTTTGAGCAGATAATGCAAATGATGAAAAAGATGGAAGAAAATTTAAAAGAAAGTAACAAAAAGATGGAAGAAAATGTATGTCAAGAACTAAAAAAGAAAATTAAAGCCACACATGAATACATTTGAAAAACTGAAAATAGACTAAATAGAGAAATCGACAAGATTAATGAAAGAACAGAGGAAATTGAAAATAAGGTAAAAATGAATAATGAAAACACACAAATTCTAGCTGATCAAATAGAAGAAATAAGCAAACAGAACGAGAATAAATTAAAACAATTTGATTTGCAAATCAAAAATTTATAAAAGAAAACACAGAAGGAAAAAAAGATGAAAACATAGGAAAAATTATAGTTAGCATGTTAGAAAACAGTCAAAGTTACAATGAAGGACTAAAGTTTTATGAACATGAATCCAAATATATTCCTTTGGAGTTTAGAACAAGGGATAAATAAAATGAAATATATCAGTAGAATTAAAGGATTAATTAGAAGATCAATGAAAGGAGAAGCAGAGATATGGTTTTCATTAATTGAAGAGAAAATAAAAAACTTTCACGATTTCAAAGAGTTATTTTCAAGTCAGTATTGGGGACAAATGGAACAGGGCAAAGTAAAAAAAAAGTAAATTTAGGTAAATACAGAAGGTATGAGAGGTCAAGAGAAGTGTATGCGATGCGAATCATAAATCAAGCCTTATTCTTAATGAGAATGGACGTTATGAAAATAATAATAATTATAATATAATATAAAATCTTAAGCTTTCGCGGTTGTTATGTTTATGATTATAAGCAACTTTCGGCTTAAACCGCGTCGTAGTAAAATAGTAAAACACCCAGACTTAGGCTTGGTCACAGTATCTTCTTGAGAACCAAAACAAGAAGTAGAACTTGGTTTTTGCCGTATTGTCGTTCGTGAACCCAAACAAACTGACGTTTCGCAAGACATTGCAGCTTGCATCTTCAGGGTGGTAAATGTCGCAGAAAAAAAAGTGTAAATGACGATATTTATACCAATAGCGATTAGCGTGATTAACGAAACTTATCTTTTTGTTATCGCTTGACTAACTTCGTTATTACTCGGAGTAAGTGTTTGTGTCCTTTCCAAGAAGGTCGATCTTTGTCTTAGAGGATATAATACTGGTAGCCAAAATTTGCTGAGTCTTAACCATCTTCTCGGTTCATATTACATGGATGTTTTTCTATTTCTACAGCTTTGCGGATTAAACTGAGAAAGTAGAAAGGAGTTCTAGCCAACACTTTAGTTTGGTTAAAGTTTAACGTGTGTCCTTGGTTCCACACGTGTTCTGCCACTGTTGATTTAGTGACTCTGCCGTGTTTGCAGTCAGCCATATGTTCTTTTACTCTAACTTTAATAGAGCGTCCCGTCTGTCCTATATAACTTGATCCACAGGAACAAGGAATTTTGTAAACTCCGGCTTGTTTTAGAGCCCCTTGTCTGCCTTTAGCAGATGTAAACCAGGTGTTCAGGGTATCCTTAGTCGTAAAGACAGTTTTAATATTATGTTTCTTTAGCACCCTGCTTATTTTGTCTGTCGAACCCATACAGTAAGGTAAATAAGCGGTGCTAGTAGGAGGTGATAAGTCTTCTTTGACTTTTGGATTTATTGCTCTTTTCCATGCGTTTTGGATCTCTTTGAACCCGTATCCGTTTTGTTGTAGGGACTCCAACAGTGTTTCTTTTTCCTTTTGTAGATTTTTATTATCTGACACACGTATAGCTCTTTTGGCTAAAGTATGCAAAACAGTATTCTTCTGTACAGGATGGTGGTGAGATTCGGCGTTTAAGTATCTATTAGTGTGCGTTTTCTTTCTATAAACGGAATGTCCCAATTTTCTGTTATTTTTCCTTATCACTAGTACATCAAGAAAGGCTAGACTGTTGTTATGTTCTAACTTCATAATAAATTTAATGCTGTTATGTGCAGAGTTTAGATGTTGAAAGAACTGATTTAGTTTATCTTTGCCATGAGGCCATACAACAAACGTATCATCATTATATCTGAACCAAGTTTTTGATTTTAACTCAACATTTTTCATAATTTCAGTTTCAAAATATTCCATGTAAATATTGGCTATAACTGGAGAGAGCGGTGAACCCATGGCCGCTCCTTCTACTAGTTTAAACAAGTTGTCGTTATAACTGAAAAAAGTGTTTTTAAGGCAGTGTTCGATGATTAGAACTTCTTCTTCAGTAATTCTCTCCTTGAGCAAAAACAACACTTCGTCGACCGGGACTTTAGTAAAAAGAGATATCACGTCAAAGCTGACTAGAATATCTTCTTTTGTTATACGCAAGTTCTTAATTTTCTGTACAAAATCTGTAGAATCTTTAATGTTAGTTTCTGTATTTCCTGTCAACGGCAAGAGTTTTGCAGCTAGATAACGTGCGAACGATTAGGTTGGTGAATTGATTTGAATTGATGGTGCTCACTATCGGTCGAAGGGGGACTCCTTCTTTGTGTATCTTGGGAAGACCGTAGATTTGTGGCATAACTGGATTTTTAACAGTCAAAGTTTGTTTCATATTAATATTTATAGTAGTGGAGTTTTTGATGGCGGAGTTTACCTTAATGCACAAGGAGTTTAAAGGGTTTCTCTGTAGACGTATGTAGGAATTTTTTGAGAGTAAGTTCGTCATTTTGTCGTTGTAATCTTGTATGTTTATAACGACTGTAGCGTTTTTCTTTATCTGCTCTTAATACTAAAATGTCCTTATTCTCACGTAACCGCTTAGCTGCATCTCTCTCATGTCTGTTAATATTAGATCGTGGCGGTTTTGCTTTTCTTACAATATTGCAAACATCTTGTCGAATAGTTTCAGAGATCTCTTAGGTAGAGTGCGTATTGCAGCTTCTACTCAAAAAATAACGGAAAATTGGGGCATTCCGTTTATAGAAAGAACACGCACACTAATAGATACTTAAACGCCGAATCTCACCACAATCCTGTACAGAAGAATACTGTTTTGCATACTTTAGCCAAAAGAGCTATACGTCTTTCAGATAATGAAAATCGACAAAAAGAAAAGGAAACACTGTTGGAGTCCCTACAACAAAACGGATACGGGTTCAAAGAGATCCAAAACGCATGGAAAAAAGCAATAAATCCAAAAGTCAAAGAAGACTTATCACCTTCTAGTAGCACCGCTTATTTACCTTACTGTATGGGTTCGACAGACAAAATAAGCACGGTGCTAAAGAAACATAGTATTAAAACTGTCTTTACGACTAAGGATGCCCTGAACACCTGGTTTACATCTGCTAAAGACAAACAAGGGGCTCTAAAACATGCGGGAGTTAACAAAATTCCTTGTTCCTGTGGATCAAGTTATAGACGGACGCTCTATTGAAATTAGAATAAAAGAACATAAGGCCGACTGCAAACAACGCAGAGTCACTAAATCAGCAGTGGCAGAAGACGTGTGGAACCAAGGACACACACTGAACTTTAACCAAACTAAAAGTGTTGGCTAGAACTTCTTTCTGTTTTCCCAGACTAATCTGCGAAGTTGTAGAAATAGAAAAACATCCATGTAATGTAAACCGAGAAGATGGTTTAAGACTCAGCAAATCTTGGCTACCAGTATTATATCCTCTAAAACAAAGATCGACTTTCTTGGAAGGGACACAAACACTTACTCCGAGTAATAACACAGTCAGTCAAGCGGTAACAAAAAGATAAGTTTCGTTAATCACGCTAATCGCTATTGGTATAAATATCGTCATTTACACTTTTTTTTTCAGCGACATTTACCACTCTGAAGATGCAAGCTGCAATGTCTTGTGAAAAATGTGTTTTTGTTTGGGTTCACAAACAACAATACGGCAAAAGCCAAGTTCTACTTCTTGTTTTGGCTTTTAAGAAGAGACTACGACCAAGCCTAAGTCTGGGTGTTGTACCAAAAGTCAATTATAATATAATATAATTATAGAGGAAGAGGTCAAGGATACAGAAAAGGAATGAATACGAGAGGATATCTAAATAACATAAGAATAGCAAGAAATAAAGAAAATCAAATTGTGAGGGCAAAAGAAGACGAAGAGAGAGTAGATAACTATAACCACAGAGATGAAACTAGAATAAAAATTGAACAAGGATTGCACAATATTATTATTCAAAAATTTATAAAATTATTAAATTATTTCGTATACGTATACTTACCTAACTAAAATTTTTAATTCTATAATAATTTATTTGTACAAAGATACTTAACAATTAGTTTTAGTTGTCAAACCTTAATAATAATAAATCTGACATCCATGATAGATGACTTATAAAAACAATAACAAACATTAGTTCTAAAACATAAAATATAGTAATATTTCATTATTAATAATGAACATATTTACATTTTTTAATAAGCTTTAAAGAAAAAAGTTTACAAAACTGTTTCCCAGGGGCAAGAGATTTCATTTATTACTATTTTAAGAATTTAAATCTTTCAATAAACAAATTAATCTGGTTTTAAGAATGTAGGTTATTTAAAGTCCGCGCTTAACTAAATGTAAATTTTAACTCAAGTAAAGATAGTTTAGGTATAATCAATGCTTAAATTAATATTGTAATTAAGCAATTTTAGTAAATTTAGCAAAATAACTTACTTTATCTATTTATTTTTGTGTTATAAATCACAATCATCAATTACATCAAAATTAGTTCGATTAAAGTAATGATAACTGTCACAATCACTCACTTAATTTTTTATTTGAAATTAACATATTAAATTTTTAATTTAATTTACTAACAGTTAAAAAGGTTTTCATAATTGAAAAAATTGTATGTAGACCACGCTTGAGAAGATGATAATAACCTGCGTGACTTATATCCTTCGACGCTTAGGTTATAATCATACACTTCTGAACCTTGGTATATAATATGCTATTATTTGTTATTATCAGAGTAAAGTATATGACTAATTTTTGATTTTGTAACATAGTTTTTTATTATTTTATTGCAAATATACTTTACTACTACTGTTTTATTGCTAAATTAAGCATGCGTTTTACCAACGCTATTAATTGATCAAATTTTTTTTTAATTTATCAATAATGTAAGGCTCATTTAAAACAATACATTTGGTTTAAGAATGTTAATAACACTGAAATAAAATATTTACCTAACGACATCTATGTCACCTTCAATTTATACACAAACAATGCACAGATCTTAAATTTTAATGTAACTTGATTCTATTTTGAGATAATATAGCCATCTTTTAATTTTTTTTTATATTAAGTTTAAACCTATATTTTTTAGTTTATTATTTTTTCGCTGTGAGAATAATAAAACTTGCGTTTATTTTTCAAATTATACTTCACGGTTTTAAAACGAATATAACTGCCTTCATAAATTTTTAAAATTTTTTTGCACTATAGATTTAACCACATTCCCAGGTTGACATTTTCCAATATAATATTTAAAAGGCATTGCAATATGTTTCATTCTCAAATTCTATAAATTAACAGTGAACAATTTAAAATGAAAACTGACAATTAATCACGAGTTAAGTCATACATTCAACTTTTTTTAGAATTATTTCTGTAACTATTCTATATATTTACTACTGATGCGAGTAAAAATTATATATGAATCTATTTCCACTCAAACCAAATTTTTATAAAACTAACGTTTAAAACACAGATAGAACATTAAAATTAATTTAAGAAATACGTAATGTTTTTACTATTTGACATTTTTATATTTAATTAAACTTTTATGAATTACTGCCTTAAAAAACAAAAATAAATGTCTGATTTACAAAGTAACTGTAACTATATTATAGTTAAATATAATTTAAAATGTTGTCTAAGGATCACCTTGTCATAAAAAACATTTTAACAAAGTCCCGTAAAATTAATATCTACTACAAAAAATTCTAAATTTAAAGAATCTTTAATGGTTTTAATAAATAATGGTTTTATTATTTATTATTATTATTATTCTTGTTGGGCGATTACTTATTAAAATATGATTTTTGTGCTGCCCTCATTGCAAACGTCAATATCTGTTTGTTAATGTAGTTACGTAATAACGAAAAAACTTCTACAGCTGAAAATTGATAAATTAAAAGCTACGTAAAACTATGTTTTCCAAGTCAATTATCATTTAAGTAAAAATCTGTTTCTGGTAGAAAATATATTTAAAAGTCTAAATTTTTTTCAAATTAAAAAAAAATAAAAAATTTCTAAATTTGAATACTAGAGTGTTATATATTTTAAAGTTGGTAGTATTTGTCTTGAGATTTTAAGTTAATTGTTAAAATTGACAGGTTTTGCAAATTGTAAATGTAGTGCCAACATTAAATTTGTCATGTTTTTAATTTTATTGTTTTTAAGTTTAGATTTACTTTTGCAAAAAACTGCACAAATTATCGTCCTACGACTTTGCGTTTCATTAACCTTCGTATGCTATGCTTTACTTTTCACGGTAGTGACTTAATAGTAACTTATGTAAAAATCGTCAAAAGTGAGGCACAAGAAACTTTAATGTGTCGCAAAGTCGCAGTCGGAGCATTGCATGGAAGTGGGACATTTCGAGATCTCACAAAAAATACATTATTTTTGTTTTTCTATTTGGTAAAATAATTCTAAAAATTAAACTTTTGTCTATTACATTTTTTGTAAGCAGTTTTACTCTTCGATTTCTTCAGTTCAATTATCATAACTGTTTTGATAAGTTAAAATTTTTTATTGGCTGCTTATCTCAAAAACTTTGTCGCATCTTGTTTAACAAAAATGTTTGATATTTTAATTTTATATCTTTATTTACGTTTTAAAAATGCAATTTACTATATATACTTATAAAATTGAAAAGTTAATAAAATTTTGTAGATACGTTTCATGCGTTATGTATTATTAAATTACAAAAAATCAAAAAAGAGCACAATTTATAACTTTAAACGCGTTTACTTTAGACGATTTAGCGTGTCACTCCCGCTTCTCGTAAGGGTTTTTACAACGTAGTATTGCAGAAAATATTGCATTTTGTTATGACATTTAATAGCATTTTCTGTTTTGTGGAAACGTTTTACCATATCATTTACTGCTAGATGGTAAGGTGTTGCACAAAACTGTTCAATGCTTAAAAATTTTGTTAGTACATAAAAACACAGATTGAAGCTGTTGACTTTGCGATCAATGGGGATATTCACAAAAATATGATAATTTTTGCAATTGTTTTTGAATGACGTGGGTATAAAATCAGCTTTCAACGTTTCTATTTCTATAGACATTTACATAAAATAAATCAAATTTAATCAAGCCCTTGTGTATTAAATCGTAACTTCTTAAATTCAGTAATTTTAAAGTAAACATTAAAATTAGTACGATAACACAAATGACCTTAAATTTACAAATATTTAAAAATAAAAAAACATTTTATAAATCTTGACTTGGTTCTACAAATTTGAATGAATATCTCTTGCAAATAATAAATACAAACAGAAGTTTAATTACTTATTCATAATTCTTTTCAATATTCAGTTATTCTCTACATTTGAAAACCAAAATAACGTTGCTGCGAGAAGCAATTGTAATCAATGTAATATTTCTTAAATTAAAACCCCACCTAAACAAATCAATTAAAAAAACATTTGCCAAAATCACCTGCATAGATAGTCGAAACTGCTAGTATAGTATTTGCCAAAACTAGAATAAAAAACCAAATCACGCTTATTTTTATTACTATATTATCTGCTCAATTTTTGGAGTTTACTCCTTAAGAATCGATTTGCATATATAAGGGGCCCGGTATGAGAAAAATCTGAGAAGTAAAATCTATCGATGAATGACCTCGTTACGTTTTTGGTGCGCATCCTATGTCGCGCAACTTTCTAATTTTACTTATATTGCTGTTTTTATTATAAATATCAACAATTAATATTGTTATTGAGAAGTTTTAATCTTTATCATTGTGTTCCGCTAAAGTGAACTGAAAGTATTTTCAAATAACTATGGCAGA
This sequence comes from Aquatica leii, assembly GCA_035610365.1. Taxonomy (NCBI): domain Eukaryota; kingdom Metazoa; phylum Arthropoda; class Insecta; order Coleoptera; family Lampyridae; genus Aquatica; species Aquatica leii. The sequence continues at coordinate 111,563,628 of CM069432.1, forward strand.
AAGAGGTGTAGATGATATTGCCGGAACATCTAACAAACACGTGGCTGCGTTATAATTCATGTATTATATGTATGAGCATGTGCAATTTGTATTTATTAAATATTTTAATAATTATCGATGTAGTTCATATAAATATATATTTGAGAACAACACATAAAATTAGATAATAATTAACCCAATATGAATTATCGAGCGCATTCACATAAAATAGAAAATTTCTAACCTAACCAAAAATTCGATGTCTATAAATTCTACCAGGTTATTATGATTTATTTTATAAATAATTTTTAAATATTAACAATTCTAGTCAATAATTCGATAATATTATCAGAAAAATCGACAATATTTTTTCATTATAATAATGTTTCCATAAAATTTTCTTTCGAAAAGTTATTTTTTACGTTCATACAGTATCAATCTTTTTTAAGTTAAATAAACCCTTTTTGCGTCTGGTTAGACTATCGAACTTAAGGAGTAAACTCCAGTCGTGCGTCGGAGCTGACACACACATTTTTTTTAAATAAAAACTAAAGTGTCACTTATAAAAAACTTGAGATTTAGATATTTAAAAAAGTTTGAATGAAACTAATTTTAGCAAAAATAAAGTAAAATAGATAAATTTAAAAAAGTAATAGAAACCAAACTGTACATAATCATTACGGTATCTTTATTAAAATTTGTACTAATGCCGTTTTAATTAAAACAAATAGTGTATTTTAGTAGATACATTTACAGTCATCGTTAGTTTAATGAAAATATTTTTTTTAACTACACAAGTACTATAAAAAATTCTGAAATAATAAGGAAGTTGCATAAACGATAACAAATTTAAATTTGTAATATAAAAGACAGTAACATGGATAGACAGATTTATTAAAGAAAAAACAAGAGAGTATCAAAAAAAAAACTTGTTTAAAACAAGCTTGTCGGGATTTTTATAAGAATTCGGAATATTTTATGCTAAAAGATTGTAATATACATAATCCAATGCACGTATGTTATATTAACAAATTCAATTTAAACAGAAAAGCAAACAGATTCTTATATATAATACAAAATTAAAAACTATGAATAATAGTAAGACATTTGCATTAAGTTATGATACGATAAAGACCAATAAAAGTCAGAGCGCCTACGGCATGAGCATTAAATTTTACTAGAAAATTAATTCTATCTTATTTATTATTTTTTATATTTCAATACAATACAAAATTAGTTGGTATGTTGTAACAATATGTTGTATTGTGACATTAAATTAGGTAAAATAAAACAAAACAACACTTTCTGAATGCAGAAAATCATATTTTGTTTTCTTTATTTTTAGTGGTTAGTTTTAATATTTAATAAAAAATATTTGGTTAAGGATGTTTCTTGTTTGTAATTTTTATATAACGTTATTTTTACACATATTGTAAACGTAATTATTTTCTAATTCTTCCATTTCTTTTGATGAATTTAAATGAACTTTCTTAGCTGCGCAGGAGTACACACAATAACGTTACCAAAATTCGCCTGAAACGACTACGTTTTTTTCTACAGATAGAATATTAGATACAAAAATATATCACTAGTCTTATCTTGCAGTAAAAATCTTTTTAAATTGCATATAAACTTTTTAAAAAATTTATTAAAAACTAGAAAAATTGCGGTATAAAAGAGAACAAAAATGAAATCAGTTGGTATATCTGTTTTGTACTCGTGTAGAAAAAAAAATATAAAAGGTATAAGTAAGCATAAAAACACCATACACGTTTTAAAATACTAAAAATACCGAATAGTTACATAATTATTGTTGTTTCTAGGTTCTTCCGCAAAATTAAATTTTTTATGACATGTTTGTAACTTTATATAATGTAAAAGAACGTTCCTCACATTGACAATGTGGTTCCAAAAATGTTTGTTATTATTTATTTATGCCTAAATTAAGATAATGAATTAATAACCTATTGAATTGTGGGTGTATAACATGTATTAGTTCTTAAACATACCAAAAGATTTTTCACAACACTTACAAAAAATTGTTCACGTACATAAATTTCACTGTTGATGATATACGTTTTAATTTAGTTTACTTGAAACTGATAAATTAATTTAGGCATCTTAATTAGTGCAAAACGTCTCAAAACTATCAAAAACTTCATAGAATTGAAAACAACGAAAATATTGGTAGGTAATATAATATTGTCTCATTAGTAAGTTATGATATGGTTACACGCATAACAGAATTTTAAGATAAGGTTAATATGATATTTATTACCGTTGTCACTATTACAAAAACCCGAGATAAAAGATAAAATACGTGTGAATGTAAGATTTAATTAAATTATTGTTGAAAATTGCTGAAAAATTGTAATAACTTCAAAAATGCCAAAAAATCGAAAGTACTATCATCTGTGAAAGCGAGAACGTGTCATCGTCGTAGTAATGCGCCAAAAAACTACGCCTTTTAAGTGGTACAAACTGAATTAAATCAAAATTAGGCTTAAATTAACTTTATTAAGTAAAAACTCGGAATAACTTTCACATATAGGTAAATAATGTTTAATCGCATTCAGAAGTTTTGTTTATTTTTCCATTCTTTTCCTTCTTTATTTATTCAACTATTCTTTAATTTTTTCGATTTCTTTTTTTTTTTCTTCTTTTCTCAACTTTCTGAACTCATACTTGTAATCGCTATTATGGACCATTTAAAGCGAATATCATTTAGAGAGTTCACTGTATAATTTACAAACAGGAAAGCTAAGAGTGCTGCCCGTGGAATAAAAATCTCAGGGAAAACACGTTAAAAAAGGCGACTATTACTTTACCTCCGTGGTAGTATGGAAGAGAGTTTATCATAAGTTGTCGAAACGTGGCTTGTTGTGGCGATACTTTACTTTGCGTCCATATACGCAATTTGAGATTTTTTTAAAAGTTTTTATTTTTGCACTTACCCTTTGTATAAACTGACTTTGTATTTTAAAGTCAATACCTTAATTTATTATGAAAATTTGAAATTTGAATTTAAAAGTCGTATGGTATGAGAAATAATTCGAATTTAAATTTACGGTCTACAAACTAGTAATGACATTAAAATTTTAAGAAGATATAAACAAATTTTGCAAAACATTGCATTCAAATAACCGATTGCAATCACAATCATAAAAAAATAAATCATCGATTGCCTATAAAATAACTATCGTAAACATCTATCGCTTATAAAGTAACAATAGCGGTTGTGGAAAAAAGCAATACGCATTGCTCTTAGTCATAACAATTAAAACAAAGTAGCAAGAAATGACCTTAGGAAAGACACACAGATGTTCATTAGTAAGAATAGCAGAAAAGAAATCATATTTTCTGACTATTTCAAAAACGGATTACTTCTCTCATTTACAAAAAGTAATCAGGTTTTACCTAAAGTATTTACTTATACTTTAATGAAATGTATAAAAAGGTAGTTTCTTTTTAGTACTGCCAATAACGTAAAAGTTTCTTTTTAAAAGTCAAATTGTTTAACTATATTTTAAGTTTAAGAATGTTTCCTGTGATAAAAATCTCTTGATAAAAAGCATTAAGCTCACTTCTGATAAAACTATCGCAAAAATGATAGTCGTGCGACAACGAGCATTATTCCCACCACTAAACTTTTATAATAATTTTTATTGCGCCACCTGGCTTTCAATAGTGTAACTTCTTTATTTGTAAAACATTGCAGTTTTACACATTTTATAATAATTTTCGTTGCGCTACTTGGCTCACAGTAGTATAACTTTTTTATTTTAATAACTTTACATGAACTTAAGTTCATTTACATAAAGCCTACGCATTTGATTTTGTATTTTAGTAATATTGAACTGTTTTTTTTAAATTATAGTCTCATTTTCTATTAAAAACACCAAACAATTAATTTTGACAAAAATAATAGAATCTATGATAGAATTCAATAATCAAAAACTGTTCGCGCAATTTGTTTTCGTTGATCGTAGTTGTAAAAGTGTAGTGTAAAAGCTAAAAGTTTGTTAGCTTCTGCACTACCACACGGAGCTTACAAAATAAGTCAATGTGAATGATTGCGTAAGTATGGAATTAGGTTTTTGCAACTGCATTGCATTTGCAGTACAAATACAATAACGCTGATTTGGTAAAATTGTTAATCTTTTTCTATTCACTATGGTAACTAATTTAAAATTCTTGCTTAGAAGGGGCAAAGAGACTACTTTGGACTATTTTTGTGGCAACGTGTTATGCTACGAGCGAGTACTTCATCACTCCAACGAATAGGTTAAAGTGGAACAATTCACCAAACCACAAACATGAGCAACTTTACGTTACAGAAGATTGTTAATAAGTTATAGCACAAAAACAAATAAACATAACAATATCAATAGTTAAAGTTTTCAAATACTTAAAAATAACAAAGAACATAAAACTTCAACAAACACGTGACAAGTAATTGGTTTGTTTAAATCCTTCTAAGCGAAGAATTTTAAATTAGTAACATACACAACACTATTAGTGAAATGTTTGCAAAACAACATTCAAAGCAAAATAACTTAAATAAACAGATCTATGTATACAGGGTGTAACTGATAAAACGCATAATCTCTTTTAATTTGCATTACATTAATTACATTTCAAATTTTTTTATGAAATTTTCATTACAATAATAAGCAAGTAAATATTAAGTACGGATCTGTTCTTTATTTCTTTATCATTTGATGAGGTTGTAAAAAACATTCTGTTACAAATTGTATAACAGAAGAAATTATATTCTGACCATTGTCTCCTTCGCAATTTGATTTTTAAGAATAAAGAAAACGAAAATTATTTGAAATTAAAATTTTTAAATTTCGTTAGTGTTGGGTTTATATTTCTACCGATATGTAGTCTTATATGACAAAAAAAATTTTAGTAGGTCTTGGTTAAGACGTCGAGTAGAAACACAATTTATATTTTGTTGTTGTTAAATTTGCTGTTTTTTTTTTAATTTTGTGTGCACTTGTATTAACACTATCAAATAATTGGTCAAAAAAATTTAAATATTTTACATACTGGAGTATAGATTTTTGATCTGCAATCAAAAATATTTTTTATTTAAATCCAAATTTAATTTAATAACGTCTTGTCATTTGAAAGATTTTCTAGTTTTGAACATTTGTCAATGGTGCCATAATGAAACACTTGCGACTACAAAATGTAAACATAAGTAGTTGTCTCCAGTTTGCACATAATCCTCAGAGCATTTTGCATATTTACATCAATGTGTGGCTCAATATTTACTTTGTGAAGTAAAATATACATCTTTGGTGTTTTTTGCGTAATTCCTTAAAACTAGTTTTTAAATTATCAAAAATTACTGTGTTTAATGTACAAAAAATTGGAACTTGGCGAAGTAGTGATGATAATTTTTTTTTGATGACAAACAAAATAATATTGCAAGTATTCTGTAGCATTTACCATTTGTTTTATAATATATTTAACCTAATATATTATCTTGTAAATTATATCATTGTTCTTTTGATTTTTTTCTGAGAACGAACTTGTGTATTAATAAAATTTTTCATAGTTAATGCCGGTAAACTAACTTGTTTTAATACCTTTTCAAAACTAAACTTTGAACGTTTCAATAGTTCACTTTTTTACTTTTTTAATTAGTTGTCTTCAGCTACAGTTTTTTACTTTTTCGGGATAAATGTGTTAGTTTTAGGACCGCAAAATCTCTGAGGATAGAATTTAACCAATCTGGAAATACATTAACATTAGTTTAACTATTTTGAGTTTATTTATTTTAAAATTTACATGTTTATGTAGTTTATAATGTAAAACCCATATAAATATCATAAAAAATATATAACAGTATAACAGTGATATAATTTTGGACAACTACTATGTGACAGTGTCATCTTGATGAAATTTATAATGCAGAATACAAAAAATTTATTTAAAAAAAATACCTATATACTGTTACTATTTTAAAAAAAAGAAAGAACGACATAAAACACTATTTAATGTGTTTTTGAGGCGACGTTTCGTGGACCAATGTTTCCTTAGGCCATTACATTTAATAAAAAAACATAATTCAACAAATGTAGTTACAACAGGTAATTAAAGCTATCATATAAAATAACTATAAAATTATAAACAATTTTTGATATTTTAGAGTAGATAAAAACTAATCGGATGGAAAAACTAAACAAACATACTTAGAAAAACAACTAAAAAAACAAACAAACAAACATATAAAGAAATTTTAGAAAAACAGCGATGATTCGCCAAACACAGTCACACAGATAAAAATGTAAGTAAATAACAGAAAAAAACATTTAGGGTGTAAAGAACTCAAAAAGTTTTTAGTTACTCTAAAACATAAAAAATTGTTTATAATTACATAATAACTAGAAGAATTTACCACATTTCTTGATAAAGAAACTTACTATATATACAAAACCATAAATATTATTCTAAAATAAAAATCAATTACGTTTTTCATTTGTGCCGCTTCCAGAAGTGCTAGGTTCTGCGATTTCATGATCTGTAATTAACATTTATTTTATGTTACAAAACTACACCTATTTTCAATACTTGCTAATGCTTTTGGCAAGTTTTAAGATACATACTATTTGTAGATGTATCCTATGTTTTAAAATAAACATGACAAAGTCGGTAGCTAATTTAACTCTGCATCCAGTTCATTAGTTCATTAATTGTGAGTAGCAGCAAACTTTCATTCAATCCATAAATAATTTTTTATATTTTTTTGGAGTTTGGAAATCGATAAAATTATTTACACAACCACTAACATCATAATTTCTAAAACGAACCATTGAGTGACTGCAAGTTGTAAAATAGAAATAATTTTATTATCAAACATAAATTATTTTATAATTTTAAAAGGTACTTTAATTAGACTAGAAAAACACGTAATTCTTAACTAAATCTAATTGTTTAAAAACAAGCTTACCTTTTATAATACGTAACAATAATCCAATTTTCGTAAAAGTTGCTATTAAACTAGTAACAATTATCATAATCATAAAACAAAATACTGACTTGATTTTTGATTTGAATTTATAATCTCAAATTTTAAATTTGATTTAGTAACAGTTCAAATGGTTTTAATAATTCTAGTAGTGAAAAAATGTATACAAATCACGATTGAGAAAATTATTATAAGCTAAGCGACAACTTATATCGCGAGACACTTCTCAACCTTTTATATTTTTTTATATTTTTTTAATTTTTCCAAATATTGCTGTGAGACGTAGCTGTGTTTGCGTCTCGCCAGTTTCTATTCTTATTAATAAAATGGTTTTTTTTCTTCTTCACTTATATACCATTTTCAATAATAACGTAAATTATAAAAAGGTCGCAAAGTAAGCAATATTTTTCAATGATGGTTTTTTACTTCTTTTGTAAACTTTCGCGATTTCTAAGATTAGACACGCCCTTTGATGGGATTTTTATGAAGTAAAAGATACAGCAATCGCAATCTGTTTATATACGTAACTCATAAGCAAACATCTCTTTTTCAAATTAATTATTTCGCATAAAAGTTGACAATCTTATTAAATTTTAGTACAAATTGTTTCATTTTTTATCAATTACCAACAGGTAATCGATTATTCTGAATTACAATTTAAATTTAGTCTATTTATGAGTGTTATATTTATTAAGCTGTGCAGCTTATGTGCACCTGAATTGTGATTATTATTGTTTTTATTTATCCATATTTATAATTGGAAATAGTAATTTTACTTATTAGAGCAAACGACTTTGTTAAAGTAGTAGTTATTTGTTTTATTCAATTCAATAATAGTTTATTTTAATACGGTAATTAAAAAAAGCCACTTAAAAATCTTACATCCAGTGTAGGCGTTTGTAAACAACGGTAAACATTACTGTATTTTTTAGTGTACTCAACTGCCAATTGAAAAGAGGAAATTATAAAATAGCTTAGAAGAAGATGTAAATCTTTTTCCTTTATTTGAGGGTTTACTTTTTTAATTACGTTAGGTAGTTTTCGAGTGGTCCTGTTAACGATTATACTGCGTTATCATTAAGGTCAAAAATTGAACATATAAAACGCAAAGTTGAGTTAAAAAGTAGGTTCCAACACACAAAATTTTAACTTAGTAGCAGTAATAGGTTTATCCATTATAACGCAGCTAACGCTGTAAACAATCAACGACGCGCCTTGAATATTATTTTTCAGTAACTTATCTTTATTAGTAAAAATACTTGTTTATATACATCATAGTTAGACAATGACTGCGCTAAAACTGGAAACATTAATTTGGATGCAAAACACTAGTAGTTTTGGATGCAAACGCAAAATTGGCATATCTGGCGCTGTTTTTCTTAATAATACAGATTTCTAAGTCACAGATCAGTATATTCCTTTACAGTGATCTATAAAGACGCAGTTTCAAAGGTTTGGAAAAGACATACGTTCTTTTTATTACATGTACAATAACCTTGAAAGAAAATGATATCTATGCACGATAACACTTATGTTATGAAATTCGGTCGACATAAACAACAGATACTCTGAGAAACATATTCATTCCCCTGATAGAAGACAATTGAACGTACAGTTTCTAATTTGTGTATAGTTTTTTATAGTACTCGAGCGATCAAAACAATAAAATAAACTACCAAATTTACAAAATTTCTATTCAAACTTAATATAAATTAGATTAAAGTTAACTAGTTAATGAATACACATGCTGATAAAAAAATATAAAAGATATATATTAATAACAAAATCACTAAAAAGGTTTATGAATTTGGGACGGCAGGCATGTTTAGCTAAGGATGGTGCTGTTATGTCAATAAACAGAAATATTCTACATGTTTCTGTTTATTGACATAATAAAAACACATCTGGGGTGTAGTATATTGTAGGCAATGCTGGTATCATTTCTGGCCGAATATCTGCGTTTTTAATTATGCACGCCACTTAATAAAATCACGTTGGAATTTGAGGTTTTTGATAACAATAACCGAATGATAACAATATCCAAAATTCAGAAAAAATGCTTATTTGTTAGAAAGCAGTAAATACATACAACGTATTTATATTTTATGTGCCTTTTAAGCAGTATGAGAATTTATAAAAAAATTAATAAAAAATCTGTTTCAATATAAAACTCTCATAGTCTAACTATAATGTATATATAGACAAGGGTAAAAATAAACTTTGATCCGTAAACAGTATGTTATTATACAAGTTCTTGATTTAGTTTGAGTCTACATTTTTAACAATTTACAATACCCGCATTTAGTAAATACATCACAATTGAGTTAGGTCAAGATCTTGGTTGCAAACAAAGCTAAATATTTACGTAATTTTGAAGAAATTGATTACATTTTATTTCGAGTTTGCATTTTTAACGATTTTAATTTACGAATTGCTATTTGTGTATACTAGTATAAAAGAATAACAAACCTATTTTTATTTTTGCTAAAAATAAAAGAAATTATAGTGCACGCCGCTTATTGGAATTACGGATAATGTTATCAATCTGGTAATGCGTTATCAGTTTATTAAAGGACAGGCAAGACGTATAATTCTACATAAAAAACATCGTTTATAGTAGTTGTTATTTCGATTTATTATCAATCTTCTTCTTAGGTTTGTTTCTATGAATTTTTTAGCTGAATTTTTGCAATACGTTTTTTTTACGCTTAAACATCTGTAAAAACGTTATCTACGAGAATTAACTTGAAACGCATGTGCGTTCTTAGAATGACATAACTTAAATTAACTACGTCTTGTGTGATAACGTTATTTTGTATTTATTTTTAGTGTCAACAAGTTTCTAAGAAGTATTGTGTAGTTCTTAGAACAGTGAATTAAACATCATAACATTATTTTTGATTTTTTTTATTAACAGTATGAACAAACTATTAATGCTACAGGTGGCTCAAAGTTTTGATTTTTTCACGTTTTATAAAAATTTCACTTTTTAAATTAACAACCTGTTAATCACATACATGGTGTGTGTATTTACTGCTTTCTAATAAATAAATATTTGTTTTGATTCTATTAAGCGGCGTCTACTGTACTAACAATGCAAAAGGCACATATGAAATATAAACGGCGTTGTTCACACGTTTAATTGATACGCTATTGGATTTTCTTAGTTTAAACAGAATTAAAATTTTCCAAATGTCATTATTATGTAACTATTTGTTACACAATGTCAATTCGATTTTTTTTTTAATTATGTTAAGTACTGAATCGAATAGATTAATAAATGCATTTATAAGTCTATAGAGCTATTTTTCCAAATAGCATATTTCTTGATAATTTTCGAAATCGGTTGTTGGAACGAAACACGTTTATTCAAAATTAGTCGTAATGTTTAATTCTCGATTTCCAAATTGTTAACTAAATAGGTAAGTATGCATATGCAGCGTGTTTCTCAAATAATACTACAAACTCAAGAAGTAATTTTCTTGTGGCGTTAAATGAAAAATTTTCCGTGTTGAATGTTCGAACCTATTTAAATTACAATTAATCAGTCTTTTTCAAAACATGTTCATCGAGAATTAATTTCATTGCGAAGCAAAACTGAATATAGCTAATAAGCTAAGAATGCGGCTTCCTTAAAAAAATGTTTACTACATAAAATGACCTTTTGAAAAGTAGACGATAACAAAAGATTCACGTTTTCATTGATAAATAAAAAGTATTGTTGACATGCATTCGTATCAGTCTTACAACAGTACCATCTGTTGTAAAGCGGCGAGTTTATGTAAAAAAAAATTTCATGATTTTACTATTCCAATAGAGCCACTTTTCTGTATTTGATTTCTTTCCTTCTCTTAAGGTACTTCTCACTTTACTAAATCCCGGCCTTAACACCTAAATGTTGTGTAAGAAAACTATGTTAAATAACTACAATAGCTATCAAAAAGTAAACATACATTTACGTTTTAAAATTAAAAAAAAAATATTGAGTAAAACATTTTTAAAACAATTTTAATATTTATAAAGTAATCTTTTAAATCAATGATCACATTCATCGAAATTTTTAAATGTAAAAAAAAGTAAAAGTAAAAGGTCTTTAAATTATTGTAATTGATTGAAAAAGTTTCTTCTATCATATTTACTGCAGCTTATTTAATAATGTTTTTGTTAGTACATGTTAGTACGTATTTAATTACTTTACGACGTTAACATGATTATTACTATAAAACCGTTTAACACTTGACAATGTTATTATATTAAAATTTTGTACTTGAACATTTAATTGAGTTAATTTATGTTGCAGGATCTATTCGAACGTTATGCCACGTTCAACCACTTCAATGTCCTTCACAACCTTGCCTTAATGGCGGAACTTGTTCAGAAGGATGGAATAGGTTTATATGCGATTGTACTGAAACCACATTTACGGGACCCACTTGTGGAAAAGAAGCGGCAACCCTTAATTTTAATGGATCTCAGCATATGGAAGTTATAATGGATTCAGAAACTGAAACTCAAACAGAAGACGTTATTTTAAGATTTCGAACGAGTAAACCCTTAGGTTTATTGTTTATTACTAGTACCTCTGAAACTGGAGATCGAATAGAACTTGCTGTAGCCGCCGGTAGAATTCGCATGGCTTTAAGAATGGGAGTAAAAGAAAGAAAAGACGAAGATAAAGAAAAAGATAAAGTAATTGATTTTTAATTTTATTATGTTTAGTTTAATTTTACAATGTTTTTTACAGATTTTGTTAGCGGGACAAAATGTAAATGATAATGAATGGCACACTGTTAGATTTTCTCGTAGAGGTATCAATCTGAAATTGCAGCTGGATCATCAATCACCAATTCGAGGTAATGAAAATTGATGTTTTAGAATATAAATTTGCTAATAAAGTTCATTTTATAATTGTGATATAGCACTGAAAGACGACGCAATTATAAATTTCTTACGCAAGACATTTTTATAACGATGTTAATTCATTAGATTGAAACTTAAAGCTTTTACTGCCATTTTAGATTTCACGAAGTTGATGTTTTAGTATCATAGAAATTAATTTGTTTACTATAATTAATAACACCTTATTAATATTATACTTCAAAAAGTTGTTACATTAGATTCTATGAGTAAACCTCAGAAAGCGGTTTTGTTTTATCTTGAGTGTATATTAAAAAAGATGTTAATTTTCTTGCTAATTAAAATTTTTTATGTGTCAAATGGCAAACTGAAATTGTAATTTGTCAAATAATTTTTAGTTTAATAAATTGTTTTTGAATGTTTTGTATGCAACACTTCATTTAGATTTACTAAAATAGGACATTACTACGTTTACCGTATAAAGTAAATAGCGGATAACGTATTTAAAAATTTATTCTAGAATACATACTTTCAAATATGTTTACTACTTTTGCAAAACGTGGATTGATTTTTTGTAATTAAATATTTTAAATAGATTTGTAAAAATTACATTAACAACTACGACTGTCTTTATCAGTCACGATAAAACAATGTAGTAGCTAATTACCGAAAGAAAAAAATATAATTACTTATTTTCTTATTATAAATTTTAACTTTATATTTTTTCGTTTCGTATTACTAAATTCAAACATAATTTTTACATTAAAAAAAATTAAATTGAGACATATACAAAATTAAAATGTACGCGTATAACGAAAAATAATGTGATGTATATATTATTTTACTAAGAATATCGAAATTAACTAAATCAACGCTTAGGTATAAATTAGAGCTTATTTGAGTATATGTAGCAGAGCATTGTAACGTGACTTTGCGACCAAGGAGATCTTCCTATGTAGTTTTACGTGCAAAATTGCTGCCACTTTTATAACCCGCGGTGCTTCCAAATTTAGTGCTGATTGATCGGTGGAACGTGTATGAAGAAAAGATTAAAATAAAATCTTTTAGAAGACTTACTCTAAATTTGGAACTGCAAAATGTGATTTTGCACGGCGTTTTTCTAGTGTAGTTTAAAATAAAAATAAGCGGGTATGTGTATGTGATAATTTAAATGTCTTGTTTTTTTATGTTTATTGTTTTATTTTGATGAAACCGATAAAACTGGGGCAAATTTTGCATATACAGACTTAATGCATTAAAAAACACATCATAAAGTTTTAACATTGAAAAAGTACAACGGCGTTTATACTTTTAAGTTACAAGTATGACTGTCGCCAAAAAATTCGAGAACGAATAAACAAATCCGATTCTTTCGCAGTACAATTTGAAGAAACCACTGACATTTTAAATAATTTTCAGATTGTTGTTATATTTAAATATTTACGAAACATTTTAGAGCTTTACAGGGTTAATAGATAAAACAACCATTGGCCTAACAAAATTAATTGAAAAAGAACTAAAGTCAATATTAAAAAATAAACCCGATAAGCTAATTGGACAGGCATACAATGGTGCAAACGTTCTAAGCGGACTTAGAGGGGTTCAAGCTAAAATTAAAAACAAATATAAAAATGCACATTTCGTGCACTGTTACGCACATCAGCTTTATTTAATTATGCAAAAAGCTGTTATTGCTAGGTTAAAATATTTTTTTCAAATTCGGCAATACTAAATTTTCTTTCTAGTTGAACCTTTGAAGAGTTAAAAGAAACAGTTTAAGAAAAGCTCTTCAACATCCAAATCTTATTTAATTTTAAAGTTTACTTTGTTTCACAAATTTTTTTCACACGCGGACATTTTTTTTAACAGTTTTAGAATAGAAATAAAGAAACTAGTATTTTTAAACGACATCAAAGATTCTAAAAAAATTTGAATTTTTTTAGTGATAACTCAAATTAACTTAGAAGAAAGATTCAGTGAAACAGTTAAGTTATTAAAAATAATTATAACCACTCCAATGACAACAGCTGAAATGGAACGTTGTTTATCAAATTCTAAAAGAGTAAATACGTATTTAAAAAACTTTATGAGTGATAAACAGCTCGATGCATTAGCAATATCTATAAATAAAAACCTTATTTATAAAAAAAAATAATAAGATGATTACATTATAAACTAAATTTTATTTAGACTTTAACAAACATTTTGTGACAAATCTATATCTCTAAATCGTTCAATAAAACGGAATCAATCATGTATGCCCCAAATAATTATTATCTAAGCATTAAGTAAAAATATTTTAGAATACATAATTTTTAACTGAATTATTTTAAATGTGATTTAAAATATATAAATTACATATTTGAATTAATAAATTTTCGTATAAATAATATTTAGAAGTTTGTATGAGATTAGATGGTTAGTTCTTATTTCTCTTATCCAAGTTTAAGCTAAATAAATACAAACTTTAGTTTACATTTGTTTCTGTTAATACAAATTTTATCAAAACCACAGAGGTCCGTAACTACCGCAAAATAATTCTAATATACTTGTCTGGTTGATGTTCGTTAAAATATTATCCATTTGTATAGGTTCACAGATAAAGCGGTCTAACTCTAATTAAGCTTTTAAACCTACTGACTAACAAAATTTAATAAAACGTTTGTGCTAAAAATTGATGATATATGTGGTTAATTATATTTAACTATGTGTTAAAATTTCTAAATACTATTCCACTTTTAACTGAAAAAAATTCTTGAAGTGGATCAACATGTTTAAGTTATGCTATTAATCGCCCTCTACAAAACATCATTCTTTCACAGTATTTTACTCAATAATGTTCATATTATTATACAACTAACATTATATACTACTACTATAGTACCAGGAACTGATTTTAAGATGGCACTATAAGCATGAAATTGAAGGTAAAAGTGTACTAAACATATTTCCGTTTCTCACTTCAATTAGTAGCTAATCATTGTATAGTAGTTTAGTGTCGTGCATTTTTAATTAGAAACTACAAAAACAGTTTTTGGAACTAAGAAATGTATTTACAGATAAGTATGGCTTTAGCATCTTTAGTTCGGAGCTAAATATTGACTTGAAATAGAATTTATAATAAAATTCCTGTTCACAACGTCCGTTGTTGTATAGGGGAGGGTGGGGCAAAACGGGCTGGGGGTGGGGAGGTAAGACGGGCTATCCTTGTTCTTTGTCTTATCGAACATGATTGGACAAGTGAACAACACGCATCCGACGCATTTTGCTTGCGCTAATCAGTTACCTGAATGCTGCCCAGCTGGTCTGTTGTGCTAGTGAGCTGCTGTAAAAAAATGAATTTAAGTAAGTTTCTTATTATTTTTGTTTCATTTTCGTCACGATACTTGATCACCAAAATAAAGTTTTTTTAAGCAACCTAGATGTTTAGAAAGACATTTGATTAGACTTTAACCTGGTTTGATATGCGAGGGATTGTTTCAATGATTTGTCACGAGGCATTTTGTTAACGTTTAAAACTACCAGGGGGCATGACGGGCTATAGGTAGCCCTTCTTGTCCCGAGTAGCCCGTCTTGTCCCGGAACTTAATCACGCTCTGTATAGGTTTATGTTGTGGTTCTAGGTTGATGCGAAAATGTATGAAAAATATAAATTTGCTGGTAACCGCATCTACAACTGTGATAAAACAGGTGTTTCGATTGTCCCTAAAAGCAAGTGCAAGATACTAGCTTTAAAAGGCCGCAAACAAGTTGGTGCACTAACGTCGGCTGAGAGGGGAGCAACTGTAACCGTAGAGGTATGCTTCAGTGCTACCGGCCATTATATACCTCCCATGATGATTGATTTTCCCTAGAAAGCGAGTGAAACCGGAGTTGATGGTTAATGCGCCAGAAGGAGCTTAGGGTGTATGTAGTGATTCGGGGTGGATTACAGCAGAACTTTTTTTTAGGATGGTTTAAAAAGTTTGTTGCGTATACTGGGGCCACTAAAGGAAATCTTGTGTTATTGCTAGTAGATGGTCATGCAACACACACTAAAAGTGTTGATGTTATCGACGAAGCTAGAGCAAATGGCGTTGAGATTTTATCATTTCCACCACATACAACGCATAGGTTTCAGCTCTTTGACGTCGCTTTTATGAAACCTCTAAGCACATACTACGATCAAGCAGTAACGTCATGACTTCCTAGTAACCCAGGTCAACGACAATGTTGACAGCTGTCAATAAATTTAAAAAATGTGGAATCTGGCCATACGACCAGCAAGTGTTTACCGAATCTGATTTCATAGCTTCTATTACTACAGACATACCAGTTACATTAGCTACTGAAGACTTACCCTTACAATATCGGTGTAATGAAAATGAGACCCTAAAATCAAACCAAAAAAATAGTGAAAAGGCTGATGCAGTACAAGTTATCCCAATTAATATTAATGTACCAAATTAAATTTCAGGACTCGATCAAGACAGCAACGAAGGTAACAAAATGCAAATAGACACAGCAGATGATTCTCAACCTGGCTGTTCTTTCTGGACAAAACAGCCCTCACCATTGGAACCTACGCCAGCAGTTGAGAAAACAGTATTTACAGTAGCCAATCCAAAGCTACTTTTTCCAGTGCCGGTAACTTCACAAAAAAAACGAGTATCTCGAACACGTGGCAAGACAACAATAATTACTTTATCACCGTACAAGCAAGAACTTGAAGAAGCTATAAGAAAGAAAACAAAACTTGCAGAAGAAAAGGAAAATAGAAAAATAGAAATACAAACAAAGAAAAACAAGAAATACATAATGAATAAAGAAAAGGGAAGAGGGAAAAAACAGATAACAAAATTCAAATCTGAAAAGAATAAACTCGTCAAGAGGTTGTTTCTTCATCTTCGGATAGCGAGGATGAAGTGAATAACACCCCATGTTTATACTGTAACGGTTGTTACCATGAATCAACCGAGGGATGGAAAATGTGTTCGATGTGTGCAAAATGGGTTCATTGTAGCTGCGCTGGTATTGACGACGATGCTCCAGAAGCGACTGATGTCTGCGCGTTATGCATACCTGAGAAGTAGTTAAGAATATACATTAAGTCAACCTAGTTTAGTTATTTCTTTATCGTTTATTTTACTCAGTGGGTATAACTTGTCTTACCCCATGGGTTTAGCCCGTCTTACCCCATGGGTTTAGCCCGTCTTACCCCACCGGTGGGGTAAGATGGACATTTTGACATTCCTTTGTTTTTCATTTTTTTTTTATTTATGGACAAAAATCCTTCTACTTAGTCATTATAATCTTATAGTAATATAATCAAAGAATGTTGAATAAATTTTGTAGCATCTTATAATGAAAAATTTGCGTTTTATTAATCGCTAAATCTTAAATAGCCCGTCTTGCACCACCCTCCTTTATGTTACATTTATCCCGGAAAATATCTGTTTGAGGTTCATGCAACACAAACGAAATATAATGGCAAGTCATTTCAAAGTGGTTTCTTACGGGTGAATGTAACAACCGCTACTACATTTACCCCTGTTGCTATAAGAATTTTTTAAAGCTTATAGTATTGATTTAGTGTTATCTTTTTAGATATGATGTTAAGAAACTATTTTAAAAAACAAAAAGCTCCCAAGAGGAACGTAAACTCAAAAATGTTTTGTTTGAAATCAAACCAGCAACTGGAAAGGAATGTTGATACTTGTAGGTAAAAAAAATGCTTTGAAGATTAAAAGTGGTTTTGTCAGAGAAAACACTACAATTTTGTTAATGGCAATTAATTTTTACGCTTATAATTTACAAAGGCTTGCACATATGGAATTAGTGATGTGCCTCAAAAAGAATTGAATACTCTGTAACAATTTATACAACCTTTAAAAAAAGGCGGATAGAAAGAGACACTTTGCTCGTTTATTATTTACGATGGTCATAATAATTTTAAAATTACTACCATATTTTTTAATCGTTAGATTTATCTGTACAAAAGTTTTTTAAAGATAACTTAAATGCTCAATTAGTATCTTAGCAACGTCAAAATATTAGGCGTAAACTTCCAAAATCGTTGTTTACAAAATTTGTAAATAAACTTGGAAAAACATACTTCTGGAAGTGATTAAAAATAATTTTATCGAAAGTAGAATTCATCTGTTTGATAGAACAGTTGCTCGATGTTAGCATCGATTACATTTTGCTGCCGTTTAAGTGAAAAAAAATTTTTTTTTAGATTTCAGCTATTAGAATTTTACTAGTTCTGTCTCAGAACCTGAGTTATCGACATTATTCAACGCGAATAAAAATATTGAGTCTTCGACTTTAAATAATTACAGTATCTCTGCAATTACATTTTTACAAATATAACCAGCATCATTGAACAAATGTTCTCATCTTGATTCTTAAGTTTCTAATCTTGTCAACTATTCAAAATTTTGTTTTTTGAAATGGTCTCGACCTGGAAAAAATAAAGCAACATATAGCAGCTATTGCATCTGAAGAATATAAGAATCTTGATAAAGACTAGTAGGTTTTGGTGTAATATAGTTAAAAAAAATATTATGAAACATTTTGTTAGTCAAATAAATCGACCGAGGAAGATTATAAGTATGTAGATTACATTACATTTTTTTAGTATGTGTCATATTTTGCTATAAATAGTTTTTTATTGATTATAAATATCGCCTGTATTTTTTACTATATTAATTGCTTTTAAAACACAAGTGATACAGTCTTTACCATTTAAGATTAAACATATCCGATTAAACGTCCACCAGAAAAAAAATATAAGATATAGTCCTCGCAATTTTACTTTCGATGCACGTCATTAACGTCAGTGACGTAGTTATTCAACCATGTTGTCGGTATTATCATGTAAACTTACTCTTTTCGTACATTCTTAATATTACATTGCGAATTACGTTTTCATTAAATGTTTCTACATTCGTAACAGGTGTACTACGCTTACGTTTTGAGGAGATCTAAGAACCTCGTTGTTAGCAACCGCTGTACATACAGAAATAACTGTAGAATATATGTATGTATTACCACAATTTAAATATTATGTAAAAAGGTACCTCTCGCACAGCATTTACTGATATCAATGGACCACCATTATCTCGTTCAAGCTCAAAATAGTACAGTTTTGTATCAAAAATAATTATAAAAAACAATGAGCACTTTGACATATTTACTTTGACGTAAAAAACACAAATTAAATTTGACAGATGCCAACAACGCTGCAACTTTAGTAAGCACACCAACAACGCGACAAAAAAAAATTCCATAAGACAATTCGGTATTTATTTATTTTTTGCAATAAATAGGGTGGTATGAATTTTACGTCATTAATGACGTGCATCGAAAGTTAAATTGCGAGAACTATAGATGTTTCTATTTTTGTTTTACATATTACGCGTATCTACAATATAAACCGCCTATAACAAATATTCCTATTTTTGCGAGGGATTGCGCGATAGTTGTTTTTCTACAGTACAGACAAAGAAAAAACATCAATAGATTTCCTTGTTAAATAGAATTACCAAGTCGGCAAAAGTTCTAAAACTTTTATTAAAACTATTTATTTGTACAAAACGCTTTTATAAACTTCATTGTTGATTTTACTTTTTTTAAATAATACTTAAAAAATGATTAACAATATTTTCAAAATATAAGTTTAATCTTAACCTTAGATTATCAATATAGTATTTATTTATGTATAATAACCCTTTTGCATTAATAACTTTGGAAATTCCACACTAATTACCTATACGCCTTTGTACACTTCATTGTTAGTTTTATCAACTTTCTGTTGCTATTATCGATTACTTTATCGAAAACAATTAGGCGTGGAATTATTGAACTAGAATTAGACATATTTGTAATATGTAAAAAGATGTTTATACATAAATAAATATAGGTATAATCTAAGGTTAAGGTTAAACTTGCATTTAGAAAATATTGTTAATATTTTTTTAAGTATTATTTAAAAAATTTGGAAAGTAAAACCAACAATGAAAACGTTTTGTATACATAAATATTTTCAATATATTTTAATTTCAAAAATAGATAATTTAGATAATAGCGTAAATTATTTTTAAAAAAGCCATTTTTAAAAAAGAACTGGATTATTACATCTTGGATTTTTATACAGATGCATTGTAAAAAACAATAAATACATTTTGTTTTCTAAATCTTAAAAAAATATCTATAATGTAAGTAAGAATAACTATATTATAATGTATTGATAAATAAACCTACGTACTACATACATATAATATGTTGTATAGTCTAAAGCGTTTTTGATTGCGCTAATTTCTCGACAGGTAACATTCTTAGCGCACTGCTGAACTGTTTAACTATATAAGTATACGGCCACATTACAAAAGACAAAGAGAAGCAATTATATTTATATACCTGCATTCCTTCAGTTATTGAATAACAAAACAGTGACCTTCAAATCACTTAATAAATTTAAAATAACATAGTACAGATTTTTTTTAAAATAAATAATATATTCTCTTAAAGAATTCATTTATAAGCAAAACTTTCTCTTGAAATATTTGCCCTTGACATTTTTACATTTAAAATTGTGTAATAATATATCCATTATGTGCATTTTATCCGGATGTTTTCCCCAAATTAGCAAAAGCTATATTCAGTTCCAATGCAGTTTTTGATCAGTGCTTGGCCGAAACCGTTGTACAAGAAGTGGATAGACGTAGTTACTTAATAGAGTTCACAGGAGGAGCAGTTGGGGTAACTAAAGCTGAAGATAGTCCAACCGAGATTTCTAAAATATTTGACGTTCTTTGTAATTAGAATTTTCAAAGAAAGTTATATGATGTAAATTTATTAAAAGAGATTTTAAAATTACGCATTCTAAAAATAAACCATACTCAAAATGTAGCATAAAAAGCATGTGAGACTATACACAATAATAGTTATAAACTTATTTTTCAAAAATTACTTACTGACCTTAACGTTGTTAAAAGAAAAGTTTAAGTTTTTTGACATATATTTAGTCAAAGCATAATATCTTTTACTTACCTAACGGCCGATTTCAGAATCAGCTTTAAATTTTAAAGTTACTATAACCTAACATTTATTTTTTAAAATTGCAAATTCTTAACTAATTAGCACAAATTAGACATTACATTAAAGTTCAGTATTATCAATATGTTTTAAAGTGCCTCTTGTAAGAGCTAATCGATGGTAGATTGAAAATTAAAAACACATAAACCATTAAAATTTATAAAGAAAAAGTAAGTAAATGAAAAATTCTTCAAGAAAATGAATTATTTATAAAAAATAGAAATTCGTACTTTTTAAGTTTCTTAGATAATTTGAAGGTTAGTACTTCGCTGTTTAAAAGTAAATTGAAAGAATGCAGGTAAATAAATTTAACTGCTGATCTTTGTTTTTTATAATCTAATTTCATTATCGATTTTCGAAGAAATACTGATATAGTTGAACAGTTCAGTTGTGCGCTACGCATATTAGCTGCTTGCAATCTAGCGCAATTAAAAACACTGTAGACTGTGCATACATACTAGATACTATTAGGTGCATATATGTATACATGTACTGCATTATTTAAACTAATCGGAAATTTTACTTTGTTTTTTAAGTGTAATAATTGAACTATAGCTTTCTCTTGTATATCTTTTAGTACAAGAGTATCTTTAATGCCAAGATTTTTTTTTCAGCCGATTGCAATACCAATGTAAAACATTTTTTGTGCTGCCAACATTGCAAACGTCAATATTCGTTCGTTAGTGTAGTTACGTAATGAACGAAAAAAGCTCTAGGGTGGCAAAATCAAAACTATGAATCCACATAAAAGTAAGTGTTCAAAGTCAATTAATATATTAGAATGAGTATGCGACAGGTGGAAAAATAATTTTAAAAATCTTAAAATTCAGTTAAAATTGAAGAAAAACGATGTCAAAGTTAATGTCAAATCTGACAGATTTAGTAATAAATGTAGTACCAACATATTATATTTCTGTTGTTTTTTTTTTATTTTTTTAAAAAAGAATGTAATTTTATAAAAGGCAACACAAAAAATAATGTACATTACTCTCGTCGAAAGAATCATAGCATAACTCACTCACATGCAACGCTCGGCCGTGCGGCCTCGCATCGCATTAACGTTCGTTATGCTATTTCTTACTTTCGACTCTTGTTACGTAAACTACTATTATTGTATTCGCGTGCTTGATTTTTTTGGTTGG
The DNA here is from genome assembly GCA_035610365.1 of Aquatica leii. Taxonomy (NCBI): domain Eukaryota; kingdom Metazoa; phylum Arthropoda; class Insecta; order Coleoptera; family Lampyridae; genus Aquatica; species Aquatica leii. Next base: position 111,585,666 of record CM069432.1, read on the forward strand.
ATATCGGCTTTTTCATCGCTGGTCTTATCGTATATAACCTCATGCTCAAGATCGCTATTTCCTATGACATTTTCTGCATTATCAATTCATTGCTTCATTTCAACATTTGTATGCAATTTATCATCAATTTGTGTCAGCATATTTGAAATCTTTTGGTAGCTATATATAGCTTATTTCTCACCATTTCTATTGTAATAAATTTAACAGAATTAGATCATTTGTTTCGTAATCAGATAAATTGCCTGATTGAAGTTTATGCTAACACTGAAGAGTTCGTTGTCCTTTTATGCCATTAATGATAGAGTGAACAAACTAAAAAATACTCTTAACGCATTTATCGACATCATTTTCTTCTACCAGTAGTAAAAAAATATGTGCTAAAAAGCCCTTTCTTGTAATTTTGTTAATTTGGTAACATTTTACTCTATCTAATACAGCCGGTATTAGAGTAGTGCAATTTGGTGGTAGAAAAAAAGTAAAAATTTTTCTATCTTCTCTTATAAGGTTTTTTCAGGAAATCGTTGGTTTTTCAAACATGACTTACATGATCTAATCATTTTTAAACTACGTTTTTATTAATATTTATTGGCAAATTGTATTATTAGATACAATGTAATAATGCTGTAAACGTACATTAAAAAAATTATATAACTAATTTGATTCAGACTGTAAATAATGTTATGGCTGTTAAAATAATGGCATTAAATAACAACGTTTAACCTCAAATAATATGGAAAACTAAAGTATCGTGTAATACGGGTTTTAAAAACATGACTACGAAATTTAATCAAATCAAATGTAACGAGTTTTTGTAAGAAGGGGTTTAACTATTTCTGTTCGCTGAACAGAGATAAATATATTTAGATTTATAAATCTAAAACATTGATGAATACGTATCATAAAAAAAACGTGTGCAAGTGATTTACCACTACATCATCTTTTAATTTGTTTTTTAGAATGTATCTGTTTTATCTAAATATAAATATATGTAGAATAAAGTAAGAGATATATTTTAACTTATTATAGTTTTACCAAATCAAATTAATAACAAAAGGAAATCAAATCTAGTTGCTTACATAATGGAATTTTTTATGTCAAACAGTGGTTACCGCGAATGCTTGATATGACCTCTATTTTGTTGTTGTAAAATAACCATGCGTTTTTTCAAATTGTATACAACACTATTCAGCATTTATAGTTGAAGGCCACAAATTTATTTTCTTATAGCCAGTAATTCGCTGGGATAAGATCAGACAATCTTGGTGATTATAAATATGCAAAATGTCTGCTTATAACACAATCTTAAAAAACAGTCAACAAATTTTTAACTGATAGGTATATGTGCGAAGGTAGAGTACCTGCGTAAAAAGTATGTTCCCTTCGTGTTTTTTTGTTCCCTGTGGAATTGCATAATCCTTTAACACTTGCAGGTATTGGTTACCATTAACAAAAGTTACAAAAAATCTGTGCCTAAACACCAAAAAAAATCCGACAAAAACCTAAAAATATTAAATCCTTTTTGGAAATACTGTTTTATATTACAATTGTAATTCTCGCGTTCTCAAGAGTTTGTAATAGTCTACCCTTTTTTTGAATTAACAATTTTAGTTACTAAATAAGTGTATATAAATTTTCTTAGGCCCGGTTTCACCATTAAGAATTAAACTGTAGATTAACTAACCTACGGTTAATTTTAAAATCCTGTCATATCATTGGTTAGTGGTTTTAAGCTAACCAATAATATGACAAGATTTTAAAACCGTAGGTTACTTAATATGGAGTTTAATCCTTAATGGTGAAACCGGGCCTTAGACAATAAAAAAATTGAAAAAAATAGAAAAAACACGAAATTTATACATTACATTTATTTTTGAAGTTTAATAGTTGACAGATTTTTTATAATTACGCAGGTTCTATGAGTAAACAGTAAAGCTTTTTTGAAGTGTCATTTATCCTTATTAGCAGTTTTTTATCTGCATACATGGTTCAACATTTTTGTTACAAATTAATTTTATGTAAGTTTAGTAACTTAGATATTATATTTTAATGAAGCAACATAAAATAAGCTAATTCGATCGTGTGTAGCTTAAAATTTAAGACACAATAAAAGTTTGAGTATTTAGACATATGACACTTGACTTGACTTGTATCTTTATATAATGTAACTAAATAAGGTGCACCTTTTGCCAGTTTCCATTATTGATAAGTAATACAATGTCCATTCTAAAAAAGTTGTCATTCACTGTTTTGATTCTTTTGGAACACAATTTTTTAAATACATTTTTTATAAATTTTTAATATTTCCAAAACAATGCAATTTACTCAATTTTTCTATAACTAAGTCAATTTACTTATACAATACTGAAACTTCAAGTTTTTGTAGTCAGTTTTACCTATACTATATAATCCTATAATCAACAATTAATTCTGTAAACGTTGCGTTTTAAAAGTTTACATTTTTTATTATAGCACAATTTTTTTCTAATTTACTAGTAAATTTTGTATATATTTACAGTCTCATAATTTTACGCATTTGTAACTAATGCATAATCAAACAAAATGAATATATTTAACTTAACCGTTTTACCGTGTTTGTTATAAAACGTAATTTCTAAAAGCAAAATTATCACATATTTAGATTGTACATAAAAATGATTATATTAGAAAATATACGGTATAGTATCTTTTATTTTTTATGTATCGGAAAAGTATACTTTACGTGTCAAGCAAATATATGAATAAGCTTTTTTATACATATTTTTCATTTTGATATCTCTGAAAATAAAATTCTGGAATTTTAACTAATAACATTTTTAGTTGCCGTACTGCTTAATTATTAAATATATTTTCATGTTTAAGTTGTTTTAGTATAATGACGGCGTTTTGTGTTCATGCGTTGTTTATAATATTTTAACTATGTAATAATTACGTGTTGTGTGTTCTTTTACCATTTTACATTATATTTTAAACAGTTACTAAAACTATCTACGCTTGCAATTAAAAACAACACGTCACATACAAAAATGATTTATAGAACAAGTTTCTAATAATAATTTTAAATAGTATATTATTATATAATTTTATTATTTTGAACGAATTTTTGCTAAACATGAACGTATATTCTTTAAAAACATTTCAAATTCTCGTTTATTCTGTACACACAAAATTTTCTCAGACATATAACTAAAACTAATGTATTGTGCAATTATGTAAGATTCACAAAATTGTGAATTTAAATATATTTATGATTATAAGCGACTTTCGGTTTAGACCGCGTCGTAGTAAAACACCCAGACTTAGGCTTGGTCATAGTCTCTTCTTGAGAACCAAAACAAGAAGTAGAACTTGGCCTTTGCCGTATTGTCGTTCGTGAACCCAAACAAACTGACGTTTCGCAAGACATTGCAGCTTGCATCTTCAGAGTGGTAAATGCCACTGAAAGAAAAAGTGTAAATGACGATATTTACACCAATAGCGAGTCCCGGTCGACGAAGTGTTGTTTTTGCTCAAGGAGAGAAACAAGTTGTTTAAACAAGTAGAAGGAGCGGCCATGGGTTCACCGCTCTCTCCAGTTATAGCCAATATTTACATGAAATATTTTGAAACTGAAATTATAAAAAATGTTGAGTTAAAACCAAAAACTTGGTTCAGATATGTTGATGATACGTTTGTTGTATGGCCTCATGGCAAAGATAAACTAAATCAGTTCTTTCAACATCTAAACTCTGCACATAACAGCATTAAATTTACTATGGAGTAAGAACATAACAACAGTCTAGCCTTTCTTGATGTACTAGTGATAAGGAAAAATAACGGAAAATTGGGACATTCCGTTTATAGAAAGAAAACGCACACTAATAGATACTTAAAAGCCGAATCTCACCACTATCCTGTACAGAAGAATACTGTTTTGCATACTTTAGCCAAAAGAGCTATACGTGTGTCAGATAATGAAAATCTACAAAAGGAAAAGGAAACACTGTTGGAGTCCTTATAACAAAATGGATACGGGTTCAAAGAGATCCAAAACGCATGGAAAAGAACAATAAATCCTAAAGTCAAAGAAGACTTATCACCTCCTACTAGCACCGTTTATTTACCTTACTGTATGGGTTCGACAGACAAAATAAGCAGGGTGCTAAAGAAACATAATATTAAAACTGTTTTTACGACTAAGGATGCCCTGAACACCTGGTTTACATCTGCTAAAGACAAACAAGGGGCTCTAAAAACATGCCGGAGTTTACAAAATTCCTGGTTTCTGTGGATAAAATTATATAGGACAGACGGGACGCTCTATTGAAGTTAGAGTAAAAGAACATATGACTGACTGCAAACACCGCAGAGTTACTAAATCAGCAGTGGCAAAACACGTGTGGAACCAAAGGCACACGTTGAACTTTGACCAAACTAAAGTGTTGGCTAGAACCCCTTTCTACTTTCCCAGACTAATCCGCAAAGCTGTGGAAATAGAAAAACATCCATATAATATGAACCGAGAAGACGGTTTAAGACTCAACAAATCTTGGCTACCAGTATTATATCCTCTAAGACAAAGATCGACCTTCTTGGAAAGAATTCAAACACTTATTCCGAGTAATAACGAAGTCAGTCAAGCGGTAACAAAAAGATAAGGTTCGTTAATCACGCTAATCGCTATTGGTATAAATATCGTCATTTACACTTTTTCTTTCAGTGACATTTATCACTATGAAGATACAAGCTGCAATGTCTTGCAAAACGTCAGTTTGTTTGGGTTCACGACCGACAATACGGCAAAGGCGAAGTTCTACTTCTTGTTTGACGCAATCTAAGCCGAAAGTCGCTTATAATCATAAACATAACAACCGCGAAAACTTAAGATTTTATAAAATATATTTTATCTTCTAGTATTTTTTTAAACATTCTAATGACAAAGCAACTTCGATTTTGTTAAATGTTAACTACTATACATATTAAATTCGTTTCATGTTATCACGTTTATCAGAACCTATATTTGTTCTGATTTTATTAAAACTTATTAACGTTTCTCTGAAGCTAAATAAAATCATTGTGTATTTAATAAAACAATATTAGAAATAAATACCTTTGTATTGGGTTTATTGTACTTGTAACAACCATAAGACATTAAAGTAAAATGGTTTATTGTAACTGTAAGTAGCTATAACAACAGTAACACGTTGAAATTGATTTTACACTCACGAAATTCAAAACAGCTTTGAATAAATCTGCGGGATAAAATCACAACGTAAAGGACATTAGCGGTAAATCAATGTCAATGCAATTGTGCAAATGCCACCAGAGTGAACTACTGGACGGTCGTTTCACTCTTTTGGGACTCATCAGCAGTAGGAGATACACTCTAATGTAATTCCCACAGTTGCATTCTTTACATTGTTTCTCAATTGTTTACAAATTATTTTGATACTTGTGTTCACAAATTAGCTGTAAAAGTTTAAACCCATTCAACTCGTTCAAAAGCGATATTCTTTAATTGTAACCAATTTTTCATATCATTTTTTTTATGCTGATGGATTTTTTTCTAGTTTTCGACTATGGTGCTGTACATTGTCCATTACAATAATAGCTTCTTTTGGTAATTTTGTTAGGAATTCAGAAAATCTTGTCTCAAATATCGCTGCGTTTATTTCTTCGTGGTACTCTCCTGATTTCTTGCTTTCAAAAACTAATCATATTTTTGTTGCCAATTAATAATATCGTTGCGTTTCACTAAACTGTTTTTAAAATTTCTTTTTAGATATTTAAAATTTAAAAAATAAGATGTTTTAAATCCGTTGTTTTTAATCAAACTTACTTGAAAATCAGCTGCTTCAGAATAGTATACAACGATGAGCGAGACATTTGTGGCAAGATTACAAGAGGTAAAAGCGCAAACGAAATGAACATGCCTAAAAAAGGCAAAGAAAAGAAGGCGTAGGGTAGGTAATAAAGGAGTTGCACTTAAAACGCATAAGAAAAATAGGCGCGTGTATATAAATAGACGCGCAAATAGATATGATTAAAACCAGTAAATATAGCTATATACCATTGAGTTATTATAAAAGGAGATAACATAAAGCATCTATTTTCCATGTGCCAAGTGGAACTACTGGGCGTGGCTTAGTCTACTATCAAGATGGAAACTTTGTCAGACCCGGATTACTTAAAAATTAAAGCTTTAACATTAATTGTATAAATTTTTCAAATCAACAATTTGTATGTTAATAAAGAAAATTAAAATAAGTTATCAAACTACTTAAATTATGCTTAAAAAAAAGGTAACTGATATAATTTCAGACATTTAATCATAATTCTAAAGCTCAAATACTGTAATTTCTTAAGAAAATTATTAAACTGAAGATTCGTGGTTTTGCGCAATTAGGCAATTATTAACTTTATTAGTCTAAAGTAAGAAATTTTTTTTTATTTAATTTAGTAAAAAAAATTATGAAATTTCTTAATAATTTGAAACATTTCAAATAAAAACGGTAATCTAACATTTAAATTTTATTAAAATAGATTTGTAATAACCAAACTGAGAAAAAATTAATCGGGGTGTCAATTTATAAATTTCTTTAACACTGTTCTGCTTATATTGTGTACATACCTGTGAAATGTAATTACCAATAATACCTTCATATTTACACCTTTTCTAGTATTTACTACGTAAAACACACAAAACCATTATGTTTTAAATGTTTTTAATTACAAACTAAAAAAACATATCAGGAAACACAAAAAATCACTAGAAAACTTTGAAAAAAGTCAACTACTGACAGTTGACTTTAGAATGACACTAATGTATCATCAATATGGCGGTAGTGGTGCCGTTTTAGAATACAAATCGCGGCCTCCCTATATTATAACTCAATACTATATACATAGGTACGTATAGCATTTTTGAGACAAAATTTATAAATTTTATTATAATTTTACTTTAATTAGATTTCACACAAGTTATTATTTGTCAAACTGTAGTACCTACTCTGTTATAGCGAATTTCTATGGAGCAAATAGTAAGGCAAGAAAAAATACAAAATAAGACAAAAAAAAGCACAATGAACCATTAAAATTAATTTAGTTTTATATCAATCCTGATTCAATTCCGTTATTTTTCCAAGCACAAATGTAATATTATTCCAATTTATTGCAGTGTTTTTTTTTGTTCTTTACAGTATTGATGCCATTAAAAGAATCTCTCCAGGACAAAATAAGTATAAGATTTGTTTTCTTCATTTAGTGAATAGACACTTAAAATATGATTCATGTCGAAATTTTAAGTAAGTAACATGACTTAGTGGTACATCTTAATATCCTATGCTTATTCATTATTCAATTAAAAAATTATTTGACGTTTGCGTTTATACTACTTTGTGATAGTATTATGTACCAATGAATAATTAATTTTTAGATCGTCCATCCTACGTGACGCTTTTTTATATGGCGATTATTTTTCGTAAAGATCTTATTATACCGCGCTTTTTTTTAGCATTCTTTTTTTTTCGCACTTATTTTTGCGCTTTTTTGTTACGGTTTTTTAAAACATTACTAATCTTATCAAGCGTCAGAATTTCATTTTCAAAAAAGGATCCGTGTATTGTTTTTAACTGTCTTGTCACATTTTTGAAGGAATGCAGGTTGGTCACCACAATGTCAAAAACTTGTAACCGTTTTTGTACTTGTATGCTTTTAAAGCATAACACACAGTTGATTTTGCAATGTCTACAAAAAATTTACAAGATAGAAAACATGCCTGTTTCTTTGGAAGTTTTAGATACAATAACAACAGTTTTTGTATTTACACTTTCACTTAGAATTTGCTTGTACATATAATGCCATAGACAAGTAGCCTAAGTGTAATCGTTTTCGTTTTTTTGGTGGCGATTTAACTTTGCTCTCAGAATTTTTTTTTTAATTAAATACAAAATCGCAGAAGTGTAAAACACAAAAATAGCACAAAAGTTACAAGACGATACCAAAGCAAAATGGCGTAGTAAAGAAACAACAATATTTGCGGATGTATAAAAGGTCTGCCTGCAGTTTGGCCAATAGAATGACAGGAATTAAGCAAGATACATTCAAATTGCTCCTCGTAGTTATTAAATAACGTATAGTTAATAATTTAAACTGGATAATAAATCATTTCAAACGCTTACATAGTAAACCTTATAATCAGGTGAACAAAATATATGCCTTTTCGATTTGGATCAAGCAACAAAGAATAGCAAATCACAATTTTTAGATAAGTTACGTTTCACCTTGTTGACTCTGTCTTATTTGCCAGCTGTCACAATTGTTCGTATGTTTTGTGAGCGTAATCTTTTTATAAAAAATACAAAGAAAAGCTAATTACTTAGAATTGTTTTTTGCATTACTTCAAGCAAATATACTGCTTACAAATAAACTTGCATTGTTCATTTGATAATGTAAATCAGAAACCAAATATATAATCTTATCTATCTATGATGCAGTCTAAATAAAGTCGTTAAGTATGTTTAGACTATTTGATAAAATATATAATTTTTAATAATAATAATTTATAGTATATATATATATATAGCACAACATTTTTTGCTGTTAGGTCAATGTTTTTGTTGTACAAAAAATACATGTTCTTATAGTCATGTTATGATAGCTTTTTATATAAGCTTATATACTTTAAAAGTAAACTACGTAATAAAGAATTGGCAGAATTCTTATAAGCAACCTGAAGTCGTTGATTAAAATATTCTTAAAGATAGTCAACCTTACGGAAATATGCGATCCAAAACTTTATACTGCGCACTAGAGATCGTTAGTATTGTTTTGTACTGAACTGGTTTGTTACGTTGCTCGGCAGTGTATTGTAAAATATTGCTAACAAGATTGCAACAGTTTTCTTTAATTGTGCTAATATCTGATTACTTTCTTAACAATGTTATCATACGTACAATGACAACGTAATACCTTCTAAACTCGAAAAAATTGTTTTAAGTAACTTATAGCATCGCCAAAACTATTCACATTTGATTTATGTTTTTCTACTATCAAAATGTGTTTGAATTTTTACTTTACTTTTGAACAAATTTTAGGTAAACGTGTTTTTTTGATAAATAATGCCTTATTAAAATATTAAACCGGACGTACTTACCGCCAGATTGTCTAGGGATTAGACCTAAGTTTATACTTGCTGCCTCAAGCATATTTTTTCATAAATAGTAAAAACCACACTAGTAGATTTATAAATTTTTTGTAAATAAAAATTTTAATATAAAATTTACAGCACAAAAACAATTACGTAAACATAACTTTTTTTTCATGGTTGAGACATTTTAGTATAACTATTGGTATAACCTGTGGTATAACTAAAGCGGTAACTTATTAGCAGTCCATAAGTCGGTGTAAAAAGTATTCAAATCTAAGAGAGCTGCATACTTTAAGGTTGGGATTTCGCCTATGTATTTTATATAGCACTCACGCGTGCAGGAAATCTCAAAAAATATTAGTTGTAAGAACACAAAAATGTGTTCCTATGAAAGAGGAATGTTGTCAGCATCATGTAAGGTATTTTAAAATCTTGAAAAAATTATGTTTTTGCATAAAAGAAGGTTACAAAGTGAGCAATATTTTTCAATGATAATTTTCTATTTCTTTTGTGAACAATGCTTATACTATTGAAAAGAGGAAATTATAAAATAGCTTAGGGGAAGATGTAAATCTTTTACTTTCATTTGAGGGTTTACTTTTTTAGTTACGTTAGATAGTTTTCGAGTGGTCCTGTTTCCAGTGGAATATATTAAAGATTATCCTGCAATGTCATTAAGGTCGAAAATTGAACATATAAAACGCCAATTTCGGTTAAAAAGTGGCTACCGACACAAAATTTCTTAGCAACATTTTAATTTAGCAGCAATAATAAGTTCATCCATTATAACGCAGATGGCACTGTGAACAGTCGATGACGCGCCTTGAATATTATATTTCAGTACTTATCTATATTAGCAACGATATTAGTAAAAATAAATTTTGATGCGTAAACAGTATGTGCATTTTTAACAATTTACAATACGCGCATTTGGTAAATACGTCACAATTGAGTTAGGTCAAGATCTTGATTACAAACAAAGCTAAATTTTAACGTGATTTTGAAGAAATTGATTACAATTTATTCCGATTTTTCTTTTTTAACAATTTTAATTTACGAATTGGTATTTGTGTATATTAGTATAAAAGTATAATAAACCTATTTTTATTTTTGTTAGAAATAAAAGAAAATACATTGCACGTTGCTTATTGGAAACACGGATAATGTTATCAAGCGGGTAATATCACTTTGTTAAAAAACAGACCAGACGTATGATACTACATAGAAAAAACATCGTTTATAAAAATCATAATTTTGGTTTATGTTACCAATTTTCTTCTCAGTTTTGTTTCTATACGTGAACAATAACCTATTTCATATGAATTTTTAGCTCAATTTTCACAATACGCCTTTTTATAGTAAAAAATTTTATCACAGTACTTTAAAAATAGTTATTTTGCATATTTAGCTTTATTTTGACTAATATACGTAACGGTACATAATTAAAACATCTGTAAACACGTAATCTTCGAGAATTAATTTGGAAAGCATATTCGTTCTTAGAATAATTAAATTCACTGCGTATTATGTGATAACGTTATTTTGTATTTATTTTTAGTGGGTATAACTTGATTGATTTGATTAGAACGCCGTATTTTTGAATTTACCAAAAATGTACTTTTTAATTGCCTAATATTTTGCTTACATAACTTAGACTCTTTTCAAGTATTTCAGACATGAAAATTGTAATTTGACAAAGTTTAAAATCTTTAAAAAAACCATAAAGCTATTCTCATAAACGTAATTAAAACATTTATTTTGATCGGAGAATTCAAAAATGTGTTAATATTCAAGAAGTTTTATTTAAAAAAACTTTAATATTTTAGGGCTTTTGCGACACTCTGTATAATACGAAAATAATTAAAAAAAAGTAATCACAATAGACTCCCATTTATTCTAAAAGTGAAACTTTTTAAAGTTGCGTATTTTGTGCAGAATATTCAGTGCCGTATAGTGGTATAAGTTATTACAAAATATTAATGGATAATTAATGAATATTTGCTCAACATGAAACTTAAATTTCATCTTCTAACTTACTGGTAAGTTTTCGAATGTTAGGAAGTATTTAATTACAACTAATCACTTTTTTTCTAAAACATGGTACCGATAATTAACTTCATTGCGAAGCAAAGCTGAATACAGTATCCGATAATATAATTTTTTTATAATTTTGGTTATTAATTTGCGTGAGTTTGGTTGAAACATTATTATCACAGGAAACATGCAGTGTTACGATTGCAAAGAAAAACGTGCGAGACAAGTATATTCTTTGGTTGGGACAAAATCACGTTTTGAAATGTAAACGATAACAAAAGATACACAACGTTTTTATGGGTAATAAAAAGTAGGTATTGTCTACATGCATTCTTATCAGTCGTATAACAGTACCATCTGTTGTTGTATAGCGGCGAGGTTATGTAACAAAAAGTTTCATCATTTTACTGTAGCAATGGAGCCACTTTACAGTATTTCATTTTTTTCCTTGTTTTAAGGTACTTCTCACTTTACTAAATCCCAACCTTAAAGGGTATTATCTTACTGTTTTTCGTTTCATAAAAAGCAAATATTTTATTTAAAATTATATTTTTTGATTTTGCAATTGTTTATAAGAAGTAGTCTGCAGTTATAATATCTAAATTTTCTTTTAAGATTGCAAAAAAACTTTTAATTACTACGAATAAATTATTTATAGCTTATTTGCTTTTTACATTTCAGTAAAATTGGTAATTTGCGACACTTTAAAAAATTTCAATAAGCATTATTAATGTAAATAAGATATTCTATTATGTATCTAACATTTTCTAACTACAAATACCTACTCTTTTGTAGACAAAATTTTAATTAACAATTGTTATGAAACCTCATTATTGATTCATTTTATGATATATTGGTGTGGTTTTTTCGTGTTTAATTTTTATATAGATCGCAAGTGCCCAATATTCTATCTTCATCTATTGTATAACGATATCTATTTGTGAAATTAAAATAAAATAAAATGCCAGTTTATCGGTAAACGTTAGTCGTTATATTTACTTTTTATAATAATCTGCATAAAAAGCGTTTTTCTTATTTTATAACATGGTAACGTAACATTAGTGTTGAATGCGCCACCTCTAATCTTTGGTTTATATTTAACTACTATAGTCAAAGTGTTTACCACATTAATGAATTGCGCTTCAATACAAGCAAAAAAGTAAACAAAAACGCAATTATTCATACATATAAGTATTGCATTCTCATTACATGAGTTGGCTATCTTTAAAAATGTTTTAATCAACGCTCAAGTGGAGTTATATAAAAATAATAATTTCAAATGTCTTCTTCAATTTGTATTTGATTTTATTTAATTAAAAAATCTATTATCATTGTTTAGACTGTATGCTTAATTGTCAGTCATCAGTAGTTGCAACCGTCTACAGTACAAGTTTTAAGAAAGATTTTAGAGTAGACAATTGCAATGATTAACTGAATTAAGCATACAGTTGATACAATTGTAGTAGTTTTTTAAATGCAAATTGGAGTAGACATATTTTAAATTATTGTTACTATTATGTAATCAAAAACTCTAAACAATTAGAAATTGATTTCGTTTTACTAAATTACAATTATCTACTTACTCAGGGTTAAATTACTTTGCTTTTAGTGTTTTTGGAACAGGTTGCGCATTACTATTACAAATAAATTATGTATGTCACAGCAAATGAATTACAGGTTACCTTCTTTGTTTTCTTTTATTTACAACATGTAAGAAAGTATGAAATGCATGTTGTTTTATTTTGAATGGATACCGTAAATTTTGCAAACTGGATTGGTTATACCAAAGGTTATACCATAATAAACGGAACATATTGTTTTGGATTGTTTTAATATATGTAGATATATAAAAAAAATTTGTTTACATATTTATGAGAATTTTTATGTTATTTTTGTAACGCACTGCTTTACTAAACACAAGTTGTAATTATCATCTGATTGATTTCTACTATTACATATTTACAATTGTTTCTAATTGTAAACTAGTTTTACTATTCATGAATAGAGAAATACAAAGTTACGGTAACACTTTCGGCTCGTTTTTGTATCCACTTATTTCTTAAAAAAACACTTAAAAATCATTTTGTTCAATTTATTATAATAGAGATTAAATACAGAGTGTCTAAAAATTCTTTATTATTAAAACTACTAATTCAGTGAAATTAGCAATGTTGCGACATAAAAACAATTGAACATCAAATTTTTTCGATGTTTTAAAAATAGTATTGTTTTAATATACTATAATATATTAATATATATCTTTTTAGATATTTTAAAACAACATAAAATAACAAATATCTTAAACACTACTACTTTAAGTTTAAAAATAAACAAATAAGAAACGTTTAAAGTTTTCATATTCTACAGTAATACATTTAAATTTCAAATTAAGTACCTATTTCAAATTGTAACGAAATAAGCATCAACTAAAACGAAAAATACATTTAATTTATCAAATGTGTATAAAGGTCGTCTTGTCTGTGAATACATGTGTATTTGTGAATATGTTGTATAATTTCCCTGATTTTGTTTTGAAGTTCTAAAAATTATAGTATAGCTGCTTATACACTTTGTCTTTTACAAAACTCTTTTACACATTCAATTCCCGAGTGACGTTTCGAATAGATTTTTTTCCTGCTAATAAGTCCTTTTTTTCTATGCTACTAGTAGTTTTTAAAATTCTATCTCAACTTCAAAAATTACAAAAGAGGAACTAGATTTTTACTTGAATATTTTTCTTGTTGACACGCCTCCCTGTTGCATTGTAAATGATATCTAAATACATACATAGGTGAGCTTTTAATTTTATTACTTGGTTTGAACGAGATATAATTTTTCTTAATTAACATTATGCAATACAAAATTTTTATCTTTAAAATATTTTTGCAGCTACTCTAAATGTCGTTTTAATTAATTTATAAGGATTTGTGTAGCGTGGTCTCCACCTTCAATTCTTACTATAGTTCGTCCATACAAAACTTTTTCAATTATTTTTGCATAAACGTTTGAATAACCATCTTTTAAAATATACCATGTATCTGTATTAAAATCCATAATCAAATTTGCTAAGATTGCAACCGTTTACTATAATAGATTGTTTCATGAAATGAAGATTCGTTGAAATTTTTGTAACATGTTGTTTTGTAGATACTGCACACACATAACAAAATTTATGTTTTACTTTGACAAATAACAATTTTCTTGTTTAGTGTATATAATAATGCATGCCTAATACTAGCTTTTATAACTGTTTTTTTTTTCTTCGTTTCTCCCAATCGGTAGACAGATTCTATTTTTTTTTGTCATATAAAGTATTTTAAATACAGAAAATATTTTAACTTTTTGACTATAGCCTGCACCAGTTGAACAAACGCCCCACACAATAGAAGAGTTAATATCATTTCCAGAAGAATGCAATAAAATAAAATTACAATGAAAGTCTTGTTAATTACTTGTAAAAAAACGTTATCAGTTTAGACTAGTTTGTGTTGTTGCAATAGCCGACGCAACGTAGCCAGAAATAACTGACTAGTTTTATTTTTGACTGGTTCTTACCTTCCACTTTAAAATATGTATTTATACCCATACCGTGTAGTAAATATTTAATTCTGTTGTGAATAAGTTTGATAAACATCTTTAAATTTACACCGACCTTTCCAAGTACAACCGTATTATTAAACAAATATGCTTCTGTTTAAATTATAAGCGAATTCCGACTGAAACTCCGTCGTAATGTAAACACTCAGATTTTTTAGACTTGGTTTTTGTTTTCCTTGTGAGCCAAAACAAAGAGTTGAACTTAACTTTTGCTTTTTTGTCGTTTGTAAATCCAAATAAACTGACGTTTTGCAAAACATTGTAGCTTGCATCTTCAAACCGCTAATTAATATTTACTTACTTTAACTATTAGAAAACGCCTTTGTGGCGGTGCTTTATATCATTTTTAACAGAGTTTTCTTTCTTTTACGTTATCGCATAGCTGATGTTGTTACCGGAAAAAAGTATTTGTCTTTGTCAGAAAGGTTTAGAAAGTGTCATACTGGTAACCAATATTTACTAAATTTTAGGCTGTCTCTCGGTTTCTGTTAAATGGTTGTTTTCCACAGATTTGCGTATTAGCGTAGGGAAGTCGAAACGTGTTAGCTAGCAGTGTGTCTTTGGTTCTATACGTGTTTCATCACTACTGATTCTGTTTAAATCGGAAGCCACTAATAATCAAAATAATGAAAAAGTAATCCTATTCTGCAAATTTTGACACTGCTAGAATTTAACAAAAAGAATTGTAATAGTAACGAATTCTTTGTCGGTTCTTTTATATTTTGATTAAATACAATCTTTTAATACAATTCAAAAATCGAATATTTAATTAACAAAGTATGTGTTTGAAATCTCTAAGAACGAGGCTACAATATTAAATTTATTTATGTTGACAGTCACTCCCGAATAAAATATAGTAAACTGTTGCCGGTTTAACAAAATCTAGTGTTTCTATTTTAGTCAAAACAAACGTTGGTCGTTGATATGTTTTATTTTAAAAGTATGGATTAGACAACAATGGAACCATTTGTACACAAAAACAATGGAAAATCCAGATACTACCAAGTCCTAAAGTGTATTTTCAAGAAACGACGGTTTCAAGATCTAAGAAATTTAAGAAGTGTGTGTAAATTTTGATCAGTGTTTGGATTAAGATTTATTCAAAATAAATATAGTGAAATAAATTTATGTAAAATTTGCGGGATTTTTTTGCAGCATAAGCCGTTTAATTTTAAAATGCCATAAATATAGCAAAAAAAACTCAATTTTAATTAAAACGATACTTACGATATTAAAACTCTCTTTCAATACATAATTTTTTATAGCGATAAACAAAAACAATGTCAACAATGCTATTATAAAATATTTTTCAAAATTAATTATCAAATCATAAAACACAATGTAAATGTACCTGTCGTTTGTACTGGTTGCACAGACCTCTAAAATACATATTTTTATAAGAATTTAATCTAATCTAAACGTATTTCGTGAGTTCGAAACACACAAAAACAAAATTAAATTAAATATGTATAAAAGGTAGTCATTTTTAAAATTCTTTATATAAAAAGTAACACAAAATGCGAAGTTATTTAACGTTCACGTAATCACATAAAAAGTCTAAATACCATAATGAGAAAATCAATATTACTTTATGATGGATATGAAAAGCATGTTAAAACAACTTTAATACATTAATATTAGCATGCCAATGTCTCATTAAAAGGTATACGTAATGATTTTGCAAAATTTTATTTTAAAGTCGTGTCCTATATAATTTTTTTTTGTTGTACTTTTTTTGAAATGCGTTTAGTGTTACTGCAGACACATTTGTACATAGACTAAAAAAACACACACAAGAAAATATAAAAATTATCTAAATGGTTAGAACTCTTAATTATAGATAATTTTATATTTAATTGAAATATTTACCTAATAAAGCACATTGTAAGTAGTTAAAAAATTTAAAAAAAATTGTACATAATTCTCACACAAATAACTTATTTACATAAAACTAGTTTGATTAACACTTGTTGTTGTCGTTACGAATTAACTTTTTTAATTAGTTAAATTCGTTTTAAAGCAAGCATATACAGTAATTTATCGATTTGTATAACATTTTACAGAATGTCTATGTATTGTAAGCAGCAATCGCATTTAATAAAATCACATCTGTCATGCTAAAATACCACAGTGACTTAAAAGTAGTCAAACATATGAGGATTGCTAATTAGATTTTTTAAATCTTTTTCTTGGTTATTTTGATAATTATTTAAAACAATATATCTGTGCGTTACATATTATATTACAAAAAGGATTATTTTAAATCAATGCACACATCAAGACTTGTTTATTTGCAATACTTTATTTGTTGAATAATGTTAATGGTTCCTTTTCTTATAATTATAATTTTCAAGAATTTTTTCTAAATATCTTTAATGTAAAAAATAGGTAATTTGGTACACTTAATAGTTTCTCATTTATAGTTTTTTTTTAATAAAAAATTTAAAGAAAAATGAATACACATTTTCTAACTAAAACAAATAAATAAAACAAGCGCAATTTATTTAATATATACTACATAGTTCTATATTTACGGAGATTTCGGTTTTTTACTTTGTAACTAACTGTAAATATTTTTTGTATGTCATTAAGACTTGTTTGTACAGTCATTTTAAATTCGCTATACATTAAATTTTTTTTAGGTATTTCAAAGTTACTGTGTAAGTTTAGTTTACTACAATTTTCTGGTTATTTATTTATTTTTGTATATTATATAAATTTTTATTCAAACTTATTGTGTTTATTTCTAGCGAAATGTATAGATAAATACCAATGAATGACTGACGGATTCGTATACCACAACTACAAATAAATAATATGGAATCTGGCATAGTTCACAAATTGATTATCTAACTCTTTAAAGGATCTTAGTAAATACAAAGTTGTGTCTTTAAGTTCTTGATTTCTTTCTTGTTCTTATAATGCTTTCACAAAAATAGGCAAAACGTTATTAAACTTTGGTTTTAACACTGAGACGATCCAATCCTAAAAAAATCTTTGCTAGTAGATATAAATATATTTATATACTAGATTAGGGCACACCGTTTATCAACATTAAAATATAAATCTCTAGATAATGTGCTTAAAACTAAATAAATAAATTATCTTTTATACAAATCTTTTACAAACCTTTAGTTTGTGGTTATATTTATTTAAATGTTTTAAAAAAAAATAATACTAAAATTTGCTTTACTTATGAATTTTAAATAAAATGAATTTGTAACAACAATTAAACTTACATAGCTAAAACTTAAAATAAATTAGAAAAGCTTTGTATTTCGTTGAAAATAATTATCTTTATTTGATGCTATATCACAAAGATAAAAATTAAAGTAGTTTATTAATTCAAACAATTTATAATAAAATATTGTTTAATAAATACCTATTTTTAGCTGAAACATTAGGAAAACATAATTCCTTGCAATGGCGCACTATACATTTGGGCGGTTTATATCATCAAGAGGAAGAAATTTCGATGACAACAACAGTTCCAAATTTTATTGGAGAAATACAACAATTTTATTTTAACAATATTCCGTACGTTGAGCTAGCACGGTCATCTAGTACAGATCAAGTCATTTCCGGCTTCCCCACTATAAAAGTAGCAGCAAAATTTGTAAAACGAGCGACGGATAATCTCCATCGCCCTGTTACATTTCGATCTAAACACACATTTATTGGACTTCCAATGTTAAGAGCATATTCTAGTATACATATTGACTTTATGTTTAAGACGCGGGAAGCTACTGGACTAATCATGTTTAATGGTGGAAGAAAAGAAGATTTTGTTGCAGTTGAATTAGTAGATGGGCACATTAATTATATAGTAAATGTTGGTGACGGTTCAGTAAAATTAAGTGATACGGTAACTACGCGGCTAAACGACAATCGTTGGCACACTGTGGGGATTCGGCGACCATCGCTAAAACAACATACTTTAATGGTAGATGATAATATAGTTGTGACAGTAAATCCGGGTACTGGTAATTTAGAATTAGACGGAATACTCTATTTAGGAGGTGTTCACAAAGATTTGTATGCTCAACTACCACAAGATGATGTAAAATCAAAACACGGGTTTGAAGGATGCATTGCAGGGTTAGACCTAAATGGAGAATCTCCGAATATAATGGAAGATGCTGTTGTACACAGTTCCTTAGTCACAGCTGGATGTGAAGGTCAATCTACTAAATGCAGTCACAACGTTTGTGCAAACGGAGGTCTTTGCGTACAACAATGGCATTCTTACACATGCGATTGTGATATGACCTCTTTTACAGGTCCAACATGTTCTGACGGTAATTATAATTGGTAGATATTTTTTAATTTATCGCTTAAGTAATTTTAAATACAGAATCGGTAGCTTACGAATTTGGTCCTAATCGCGGAATAATAACGTACACATTTCCTGAAGATCGTCGACCAGAAATGCAAGATGATATTATTGCTTTAGGATTTATCACATCTAAGGCTGATACTGTAATAATGCGAATAATTAGTGGCACTTCTAATGATTACATTGAATTAGAAGTGGTAAATACGTCTACATTTTTACCTAAAATAACGTTTAACAAATTATTTTTAGGTCGAAGGAAACGTTTTTATGGTTTACAATTTAGGTACACACGATCATCCAATTGGAGAAATTTCACTTAAAGTCAATGATAATGCATATCACGTAGTTAGATTTAAACGTTCTGGTTCAAACGCTACATTGCAAGTAGATGATTATAACGTACAAACAAATCATCCAACGGGTATTTATATTTAAACTTTAAAAAGCATATTATTTCAAGTTTTTCTTATAGGTCATCAACTTCAAGTCTTTAATAGCCAATCGCAAATTCAAATAGGAGGGAAATGGAGTAAAGGTAAATCAAGAATAGAAAGACCTTTTGCTGGTATCGTAGCAGGTGTAGTAGTAAATGGTATGAGAATACTAGATTTGGCAGCTGAGAAAGATATACATACATCTATTCGTGGAGATGTGCAGTTAATGACGGGTATATTAGATCGTCAAGAAATTGATAATAATGATTTACAAAAAATGCAACAAGTAATATACGCTTAAGCATTGATACATTTAAACAAAAACCAATTTTTTAGACACCGGCATCAGGTTTTCCTGGAGTTATGGATGACTTAGTATTTAGCGGAGCTGGATCAGGTTGTAACGGCGATGATGAGGATGAATGTCCACCATTACCCGACTCGGGATCTGGTAGTGATGATTTAATTACACCAGTTTATATTCCACCCACTCGACCTCCTCCTACAACAAAATCACCACATCGACAATCTAACCAAGAAGGTGGAAAACCATGCGACGACGAAGACTGTCCTGATATTGGTTCTGGTTCGGGAGAAGTGTCAGAAGATTCTTCTACTACTGTAACTTCGGCTGGAACCGGTATACTAATTTTAAATATACATATATTTTACTGTATTTATTGTTTTTACAGAAACTTTACCTCACGTAACAGTAGATCACATAAATTCAAACACATCGGAGAGTTCAACTACTGACACTGAAACTTCAGATAGTTCAAGTCCTAAGGGAGGATTTGGCACGACTAACCAGATCGATGGCTCAACTAGTACCTCAGGTATCGAATCAACTCATTCTGGTTCAGGATCGTCAGTTATCACTGAAAGTACTCCACCTGGCGAAAAACTTCCTGATCCGCCAATTAAATATCAACCGCCAGGTGTAGATTATCCAAATTATTATCAAACTCCAAAACCCCCGTCGAAAAAACGACCAGAACGTGTAAGTTCAGAAACATCAGAAATAGTGGCTTTAATAATTGGTATCATTGCCGGAGCTCTGATAGCAGTCATTCTTATTATTCTTGTTATACTCAAATTTAAATCTCGCGGTGATCGTTCGTATAAAGTTGACGATGGCAAGGGTTATCAACAAGGACCTAACGCTGCATTGTTAGGTAATGCAAGTAGTACAAATGGACAAACTCCTTACACAATGAATGGTGCATTAAGAAATGGGGACAGAGGACAAGTTCCTAAATCTAAAAAGCGTGATAGCAAAGATATAAAAGAGTGGTATGTGTAAGTGTTGTTGTTCTTTGACTAAAGACTCCGAGCCATTTTGACGTGATCCCCATGACTGGACATTAAATAATATCTTATGTTATATATCATTATTAAAATAAATTAGTAAATGAAGTGATATCTAAAATCAGTTTGCTTAGATCTTTTAAAAACGTAACATCGTCTTCGAAAGCGTATAATACATTCATTCACAGAATTAAGTAAAAATGTAGTAGTCGTAGGTAATTTTACGTATTATACTCTAAACATAATTTGTATATAATATTACATTCTGTCAAAGATTGCTATACGGTAAGACACATTCGTTTCATTTTAATTAAGGTAGTTCTTGAAACCTCAACAGCGAAAAATGATAATAAATTTATCAAAACTTAAAACGCATAATATTTTTGATAAATAAAAAATGTTCCGTACATAAAAACAACTTAATTCTGTGAAATTGTCTCACTTCATTAACATCTGACATTTGTGCGCAATTTG
This sequence comes from Aquatica leii, assembly GCA_035610365.1. Classification (NCBI taxonomy): domain Eukaryota; kingdom Metazoa; phylum Arthropoda; class Insecta; order Coleoptera; family Lampyridae; genus Aquatica; species Aquatica leii. Next base: position 111,606,973 of record CM069432.1, read on the forward strand.
TCAGCTAGTAACTGTAGTAAAGTTCACGAAATTACAATAAAAAATCATCCGCATAATTTACTTAAGTTCATATTTGTAAGTAGGTACAACAGCAGAAAATTAGATACCCATCGCAGGCACGGATATTCATTTTTCAAAGCTTCCTTCACTTTTTTGTTAATGTAAATTTGCACCAAATACTGTGTAATTATTAAATAGAGACTTGTATAGTACTTTTGATATCAAAAGTTGTTCCTAACCGGTCATTTTTTTAATTCATTTTGATATTCCAAAAATCTTCATGTAAGTATTGCAATGTTACGACTTGCATATCAAAAGTACTCATAACATGCCTTATTCATCCGATTAAGGACTGTTGGTTATGAGTGCAAATTAAACATTAATTTAGCTTAAAAAGGAAAACAAGTTGTTAAATGCTTATTGTACAAAAAGTTTAAAAATAGACAATTAAAATTAAAATATAAAAACTTCAAACTTTGTAACCATAACTAAAGAAATAGAAGTAAAAGATGCAGAAAAAATTTAGTCTAAAATTCCAACGACTATAAAACGATCTAGTCCTTGGAAGTTATAAATGAGACTGCGTATTGGAACTATTTATATCATATCATATCAAGTAACAGTAGATATAAATTTTTGGGAGTTAGAGTTAGTTTGATTTAGAATAGCAGTTTGTAAAGACACCCAAAGTGCTGTTATTTATTAAGCATCTACAAAACATTGCCTTCTATGTTAATATTAACAATATGTGTACTACCTTCTATGGCTGTCATAATACATTTTATAATTTACACGATCCGTGCCTGTTGTTTTTTTTTTAATTTTTATTTTCTAGATAATATAATTTAAAATTTCTAAGTACTCTAACACAATAATGTTATATAATAATGATACCTACACTAAAATCGTGCAGTGAAATACTTGCATATTTAAATAGCAATATGAGGAAGATAGCTATGCCATTATCTTTATTTACGTTAGTTGTTATCTATACGTTGTATAAAGTTGTAAGTAGAGTAGTATTTTATATTATACTTTTGAATTTTGTTAGAGCTATAATAAAATGGCATATATTTGGATGTTAAGCATGTTTATCATTATGTATTATTATGTAATGCTTGTGTGTTTTGTTTTTTTTGCAGTACTACGACATTGAGGAATTAAGGCTTAAACTATTTTTTAGATATTAAACGTAAACGTTTTCTATCTGCATACCGTTACAGATATTAAGTAACAGAACGACAACAGACAGAAATAAATAAGATATAACCAATTATTCATTAAAGAAACTAAAAAAATATATGTGTGTATGCGTCTGGTATTTGGTAAATATGACCATTTATGTAATTAAAAGAGACTTCGTTTTGGCGTAAGTATAAACCCAGATGTTAATTAACTAATTAAAGTAGGTAAACGATCTCTACCACAAGACTAGCACGTGTGACGCAACTTTGCGAAACGATACAGTAACTGACAGAAAAAGCAGGAAAGAAGCATTTACTTACTTAGATTCTTTGGTTTAGTATTATATTACTCGTTTTTGTTTATACAGCAGACTTAAACTGTGTGAAAATGGGTAGGAAAAAATGCTGTTTTGCATTTAACTTACAAAAAAGTAATTTAGTAATACTAACTTTGCATATTTTCTTGTAAACAATATTTAATACAATAACACTTAATTGTTTCATACATATCTAGAAAAATCACATTTATTATAAACTAGTTTAACTAATTAAAAATAACATAATAACATAAAGCTGTTACGTTAGGTGTTAGGTTAAAATTGTCTTAAAAACAAATAAAGATAGGTTTTTGATTTAAGCTCCTTTCTCATAATTTTACATTAAACTTTAAGTGCAGCAAATTTCTACAATTTTACGAGAAATTTAATTGTTTGAAAGTATTCTAAATTATACAAATCAATCATTATTGACTGCAGACTAATTTCATAGTTTACAAATGAGAATATATAGATATTCATAAAAGCAATGGAAATATATGGTAACATCTCCTATAGTATATACAGGGTTATTCACGCTTTACGGCTTGGAATCTTGTGGCCAAAATACGTGACTTTAAAAACGTTTCACTTTTGGAATACATCGGGTTCTATTATAGTAACTTTTTTAAATAATTTTTATATTATACAAGGTGTTGCAAAGACCGTAAAAGTATAAAAGTTGTGTTTTCTCTCCGACCAAAATAAAGGTGTGTTTTAATAACATTTATGAGACCTAAACCATAAGATATTTTAAATAATTTGAGTTTTGTCAAAATTAACGTAATTTTCATGTTTGAGATACTTAAGAAGTTATGTGAGCAAAATTTACAGTGACAGTAAAGTATAACAATAGATCATATTCTATATCCTAACCTATAAGTTTAGTAATTTAAGTGGCTGTAACTTTATTAATTTAAATAAAACTCCCTATTTTTTAATACACATTCAATGTTTTTTCAATAAAAGTTCTTAATGGATTTAGAATTATCAGATAATTAACAATTATAAAAATAATATTTTATAATCCAACAGACTATGATAACCTCTCTAAATCCCCAAAATTAATTTAACCATTTTTTTTATAAGGATACATATAGAGAATTGTCTACAGTACGCCAACCACACAATATAAAAACACGCATAAGATACAGATAACTTCTATTTATCTAAACACTGACACTTGTTTACATTAAAGTCACGTAACACCAGTGTTGTAAATAGATAATTTTTAAATTATATAGATACAGATAAATTTTTTTTGTTTCAAAAATTATCTAGTATTAGATAATAGATAAAATATTCAAACTTTATATAGATAACAGATAATAGATGAAATAATCTAGGTAGTAATAACGATAGATAGAGTTCATTTGAAGAACTACTATAGAATGTGGGAAATTACTAAAGAAAAACATACATATTGTAACTTGAATTTTACGAGACACTGGATTTTTTATAAATTTTATTTAAACAATTTAAATAAAAAATTATATATATACAGATACATATAACTTATATATTTTTTAATGTATCTAGATACATATAAATATATAAAAAATATGAATCTAGATTAATTTATCTATATAAATTTATATAGATAATTTACAACACTGCGTAACACTGCCGATTTCGAATTACTGAAATAACTAACTACCTTATGATTTATTTGTACCGCATTTATACATTTTGGCCATCCTTCGAGAATTTTTATATCTTTCGGTGAACGTTCTGAAAATTGATAAAAACTTCGTAAAAGCTTTCAAACTGGAGAATAATTTCTCAAACGTTTCAATATTTTCTTTGCCAACAAATTATGCCATCACGTTCAATTAGAACACTTTTGCGGTTATGTCATATCTATTATAACAAAAATGTTAGTCACCATGGTTTGGGTTTAAATACTACAAACGATAAACGAGACATATTTAACAAATGCGGATGATTATGTATTTCACTTAAAACTTTGTTCAATGTAGAAACTTCATTCTTATGAAAAAAACTATGTACTATCTGCCGTACTAGATTTTTAGTAGATTCTTCGCATGTTTTAATTAGTGATGGGGGGAGCCTACACCATGTTTTGATAAATGATGTTCCCCTTTTTGTCAATACTATTTTATTGCGCGATAAAAAATTAATTTTACAACACCTAAAAAAATGCTGTTAATTTGATACCATAATCAAATTGTAAAATTTCTCACCTAATGTATCACTAATTTTGTGTACTACACAAGTCATTTTCATTTTCGGAGCATCAATTAAAATCTGATTGTATATAAGTATTTAATATGCACTATTTTTTAGGTAGACAGGTGAACAAATTCAAACGCTTACGTTTTCTTGGGGTTGAAACGTTTAAAACTGTACTTGGTCCTGGTACAGCATCCATATTTTAAAATATGTAAAAATTATATTTAACGCTACACTAAGTTCTTATAAGATAATAAAAATATCACAAAAAGGTTTAAAGCGTTCAATATAAAAAACAGTCAAGTTTACATAAGATATATTATGTTATGATTATGTTTACTATCGACCTGGCAACAATGGAAAACTATGCTTTCCTCTAGACCAGTAATCACAGGCTGAAAAGTGTACAAAACATTGTTAGAGATAGAAATCGTATTTATAAACAAACGGTACGAACTACTTGTCAAACGATCATTTTGTTTGTTTACATTTACATACTCCTACTATACAAGCTAAGATACATTATACTTATATTCCATGTTTAACGTTTGATTCAATTAAATTTAATATCTACCCACAAAACCATAAGTTCCATGAATAATCCCATTCAAAACTTGTTTGTAAAATTTTTAAATGTGTTTAAGAAAGCGCATGGTTGCTTTATTTGGTATTTCTTTCTAACCTAATGGTTGTTATGACGAATACTTTCAAACGTGTAGTGTAATTCTTAATTCAGATAACTAATGTACGTGCTCGCTTTACTTGATGAAATCCTACATGTAAGAAGGAAACGGCAATAGTGTATATATGTCGGTGTTAAATAAAGCGCTAATCCGAAACTGAAAATGTTAAATTTTACAGACTATAGCTGCTTCGCCTTCTAAAGACGACTTTAAATAATAAAATTTGAGCACTTTACTTAAAGATTCATTGCTATGAATTATTGAAAGAAAAATATCTCAAAACTTAAGCCAATTTGTGTGAGCACCTTTAAATTTTGGCAAGCTCATAGTTGATAATTTCATTGACGAAATTTCGTTTGTTGAAATTTGTGAAATATTATTACATTTTTGGTTAGAAATATTTAATGGACTGTTACTTTCTATTAATAATTTAGCCTTTGCAACGGATGCATAAAAATCATTTTCAAATAATTTTTGTTCTTGTTGGACATCTGAAGAACTGACTTCTTCAATTTCTGAATTAATTTCATAAAATGAATCTAACGCGGTATTAATACGTTCTAATCTACTTTCGATTTCAATCATTGTCCGACGATGTAAAATGTCGCCCGATTCCGATTCTAAACTCTTTTCCGTAACGTATTAACGAAATGGGTAAGACGCCTTTTTACGGTACTGCGCTTCTTTTTTAACCCAGATAATTATTATTGCTTTTACGTACGAATTAAAATTCCGCAAAATTCAATAATAACGCATAAATTATACATAAATGATAATTTTGGGTAAGCATGAACGAATAAATATGTATAAGAACAATAGTAATTGTATAACGTTAAAAAAAGAAAAGGATCGCTTATTTTGAAAAAACTACATGGATTAAATTCGCTAATAAACTTTCTTTAGTATGCGCGAGGAGAAGAGGTTGATGACAGAGAAAATCAGTCAATTGCAAAACAGTCATATCACAATGGAGCGCGGCCAAGAATGTCATGTCAGCTACGAGCTCCTTTTTACAATGATGGATGGCAGCGCAAGCAACGTTTTATCTGATACAAATGCCGCTTCCATGTATGATTTGTCGTGCTACTCCAAAGGATATGAACACAAAGAGAGTGTTGACTAGAGTACTTTATGCAGAAAACTATCGCTTTGGTTTGTTCACCCTACATTATTGGATTAGGTTTTTCGAATGCTTTTTGCATGTAGCCTATAGATTACCCATCAAATTCTGGCAAGTAAAAAATAATACAAATAACGAAATCATAAACATGAATAAGAAAAGAATTCAAGCTGACTTCAAATCAAAAATGGGTCTCTTAGTGAACTAGCCCAAGCCAGGATATGGCTTGACTAATAATGGTAACACTGCAAGAAGATTTTTCTCAAATCCTGTTCTTAACTCAGAGATTACTAGAATCGAGAAGGAACTAATTACTAAGTTTTCCAATATTCTAAGAGTGTTGTCAAGCGGTTTTACTATAGATGTGAAGAAATTTTAAATGTTGTTAGACGAAATGAGGGAGTTATATATCAGTCTATATGGTTGGTACTACATGCCCACAGTAGTGTCCATAAGGTGCTTGTTCTCGGGTGTGAAATAATTAGTGCATTTTCTTTGCCAAAAACCAATTATCTCATACCCGTAAATGCTCGAGGGTCTACTCGAACAAGGACCTGATAACCACATTGATATTGATTTCTGAACCTCTCATATTAAACCAAAGAACGATCACTACTAAAATAGGAATGAAAATCGATGGAGAGGTTGAGAAGTATATAAAAGTGCTAGAGCCTTCAATTTCGAACAACTTAATTTCAAATTTAGCATTAATCTTTGATGAAGAATTATCCAAATCAGACTGAATTATTTAACTTAGGTTAGCAGAATTTGTTATCTGTATGTTCATTTTGATACCTAATAAAATTAATTTCTTCATTATAACTTTGGATTCATTTGTTAAGGTTTCATTAATTGAATTTCTCACGTACTGCACCATTGACATGTTTAAAAAATATTGCAATAGCATTCAGGAACGTTGATTAAAAATAAGAAAAGAGTTCCTATAAACCTTTGTCTTATAATAAAATAAAAAGTTATGGAAGAATGAAGAACACACAATTATGTTGGGTTCCACAAATTATTTATGTGGATATACGATGTACGTTTTGCTAAATCACTGTGGCTTTATCAAGTACAAGTATTAGAAATGAACTTTTACTTGAAGGAGCTACACTGATTTATAGAAACGTACGTCGAAGCTCGAAATAAGTAATTTGTAGAATTCGACATAAATGTGTATTTTTCATCCATTTAGTTATGGATACCCATCAAGTATTAGCCCCATCTAGCTTAAAGTTAGGGATGTTTAATAGAGTGATGAGAGGTGGCGCCCCCTACAAATGAGAGTCATACAAACAATAAATTCGAATTTAGCGTCTTGAAAACTTTCAGATACCAATTTTAATATAAATAGCCACATCCATTTCGAAAATTATTTAAAAAAAAACAAAAAGGAAATGCAGTATTTTTGGAACTTTTTTTTTCTTTTCTAACAAGAAAACTCATTAATTTTTTTTTGCAATAGTAATGAAACACGAATGATTTTTCCTAGATTTTAATTCTAGTATGGTTTAAACTACTCACTCTGTATACTGATTTAAACAAAAATTGCATGAAATAACATTTCATGCGCCCAACTTATATCAACTAATATGTATCAAAAAATAGTTTTTTTGCGGTATCTAAACGAACTTATGATTTTAGTCCAATTTTCCATATACTTCAATGCACTGTGCGATGCTTTGAATTAAAAATATTTAAAGTTTGAATCTAAACACTAAAAATTCTCCCACTCAAATCAACTCGTGGTAACTAGTGCAAAAAAATATTTGGAATAAACATCAATGGAACCGACAATCAATGAATCTACTGGATGTAAACGCATTATACTCTATAAAAATTAATGACGTCATAAATCGGCGCTATATTTGTACTGGCGTTTTTGAGAGGCACTTGCAGTACTGATCATGTGACGTAAAAAAAGCGGTAAAATTTGTAATAACACTAATAACAAATAGTACTTAAACTGACAGGTGGTTTCACAATCTGTTTTAAATTTTAAAGTCACTTTAACCAAAAATGTTTATTTTGGTAATTATAAATTCCAAACAAATAAACTATTAAAATAACTTTAATGCGTTTATTATGAAATTGGGGCTTAAATTCTGATTTTAAAAAACATAATTACTGAAAAAATAAATAGTACAACAATTTCGAGTCAACTGAAATAATTACGTTTATTAGCTTTGCAAATTCATTGTCTAATTTAACGTCAAAATTTTATTCTCAATTCTAAAGTTTGGCCAAATTAATGACCCCTTCTTTTAGGAGGTTGGACAGAAGCAACTACTTCAGTAATTTTGCGACGTTTCGTGCTCAGGATGAACACTTCATCAGACTTGCACACACTGAGTCAAATAATTGTTGCTTAAATAAAATAAAAACATTTAATTAAAAAACATGATATTTCACGTACGTTCTTCAAAGTACACGATGTACGTGAAACATGTTTTTTTAATTAAATGTTTTTATTTTATTTCAGCAAAAAATTACTTGACTCAGTGTGAGCGAGCCTAATGATGTTTTTATCCTGAGCACGAAACGTCGCAAAATTACTAAAGTAGTTGCTTCTGTCCAACATCCTAAAAGAAGGGGTCATTAATTTGACCAAACTTTAGAATAACCGTTACCAGAAGGCGAACCATTCTATTTATTTTCAATAACATTTTTTTTATTCAAAAAAAAAGCCCCATTGCAAAGATTTAAAAGACGGTAGTATAATTATGAATGCGTTCCGATTTAACCAGTGATCAGATGAAACACCTATAAAGAAACAGCATTACATTACTAAATCTACCCTCGGCAGCACTGCCTATGCGGTTTCTTACTGAAAAGCTACGGATTGAAATATCAAAATTTTAAGGGTATTGTTTATGAAGCATCCTGTACTGCATAAACAAAAGATTTAAACTAAAATGAAACATAACCTAACAATCCATTATACCACAATTTATACATTATGAAAGATGAAAGACGTAAAAATTATCGTATCAATATTGTGTAAGCATTTAAACATTCTTTTTCAAATAGAGATTAAACCGGAATCATTCCGCCTCGCCAAATTTAATAAAACGGAGGATAACGTTGTAAGTTATAAGATTAGTATTATTAATTACTTGCTTTACTTGGTTAACCTTTTACTTTCAGGTATATACTTTTTGGATTCTTTTAGGTAAAATACTGAATTTACCTCAATCTGGAAACATTGTACAGTCAATTAAAACCTATTTTTTAAAAGTGTTGAAATATAGAAATGCTCATTTCTATGCTGTACCCAATAATATGTCGTCAGGGAGTAGAGAGTTGTTGTTAGCATTTGCTTATTTAGTAGGAAAAAATTATTTAAATAAACACCTAATAAATTTAATTTCAAATTCTCTGTTCAATCCCGACCTGCAATTAGAAGATAATGAGGTTTGTCTAAACAACTGTTCTTTGAACTTGAATCAAATTAAAAATGAGAGGGATTTTAAAAACATGTTAAAATGGATAGAAGGTCAAATCATTTTTAATCACAGAGAATATCAAGAATATCGTGGGGGTTTATATAATTTATGGTTAAAGGTAAGCGTTTATGTTTGGTTTAATGTTTTTTTTATGAAACAGCATTGCATATTTAAAGTTGAACAGCTACAAAAATGTGTATGTATTTTTGAAGGATCATTAACCTAATTATTGATATGAAACTTTTATATTGGCTCTATTGCAGGCTTAATTACAGGTCATTTTTTTAAGACCGTTTTTTGTTTCTGCAGCAATCAAAAACTTCTTTAAATGGCAATCTTCATCCCTTTAATTCTTAAAGCCTGATTTTTTTAAATTAAAATATAATCTTTGTTTGAATTACATCTGTACTTTAGAAACATTATTGCGAGAAATTAGTCAATTTCATTTATCACTGGGGTCTACTAATATTCTATTAACATCATAATTTTTAATTAGCACTGTTATGTTGCAGTAAATTTCTGTTGACACCATGAACAGTGCTGAATAACAAAACGAAAATAATCAAATATTCTAGTTTAGTCGTAAGTAGTAGGTGTAATGCACTATGAGTGCAAAAATTACATACGTATATAAAAAAAAAAAGTACATCGAACATTGATGTCAAAAATTTCCACAACTTTTTTTAACAACGGCAAGTTCATCTACACCGAAGAAAATGATTTTATTGCACTCTTTTAGTGCTCATTCACAACGAGCATAAGCATTATATATCAGATAAATAATTCATAAAGTTGTGATATCCCTAGTAGAACAAAGCCAGTCAAAACAAATCAAAAATGTATTTTCAGTGTAAAAAACTTAGAGAACACAAAATTGTTTTCATAATTTGTTGCAAAAACATTTATGATATGAAACAAATTGATTTAATTTTATTAGAACATGAAATAAATAACACTCCAATACTATTTACGTTTTGAATTTTATGAAACATAAATTGTGCAATTTATCAAATACGGTTTTTTTGAGTTAATTTTTAAAAATTTTAAAAACGTTTTGTGGTAACACGTTTGCAATTAAAAGTTCATTATAGATGATATAGATTACAATAACCAAATATTTTTGATGTTTTTAAAACCTTTTAACTACACGAACAGTCAAACAAACGTCTTCATCATTATTTACTCATAGCGAATCATATTTCTCTTTGTTAAGTAGCGACATCAGCAAACAATTTCCTTTCATTTTAACTTTTTATAACCAAACCCAATTTGACAAAATAATTTTCTTGTGATATTCAGTACACTTCATTGTGTAAACTAAAATCCTTGTTGTTGATAGCTTTGGTCTGAGGTTAAAATCTTCTTGAGTACGATACACATTTAATGAAATAAATGGTCGTTTTTAAGATACGTAAATCAAGTTTGTCAAACTACTCCATTTGAGCTTTGAAGACTTGAATATTTCCTGCTTACTATCTTTTCCTAATAACAATACCTATTATGTACGAATAATTCTTACATACTTATAAATTTACCTCATTTGCTTTAAAAAAAACTTTGTTGATATCCAGTTATATGTATGCATATACATAGCAGATTTTGTTTATCGGAAAACTACGAGAAGATAAATAATATTTTAGACTCCAGCAAAAAACTTTATTTTAAACACTGTTTAAAGATTCTATCCTACAAATCTGTCGTCGACTGCTGAGAAAATTTATTTGTGCATTGTCATTACGTTTAAAATCTGTACTAAAATTTTTAGACAATTTCCCAAGCAAAATATACAGATAATCCGCCGTGGTGTAGTATCCACAGGTCTTCCATTACATCGAGGATGCCTGGTTCAAATCTGGTATCCTGCCACTTCTAAAAACAACCACCGCCGTTTTAATTAAAAACTAAGTTATTAATGTTCAACGGTATTCTCTAAGAAATACAACAAATTCGATTCAAGAACCAAATGTTTATTTATCTATTTCAAAAAACCCATTTTATTTTATTTTCCAAAATTGTTTTTTATTCAACAATAACGCTATTACAATAACGTGACACTCTCCCAAGGAATCGTTTATTAAACGAATCCAATTCGTTTTGTTGTACGCCGACATTTCACGTTCTCATAGTGATTATAATACATTTTTGTGCCAAAATTTTTGAAAAAACAAACTTGTAACATTTAAAAAACGGATTTGTTCTACTAGGGATAGTACACGCAATGTATGTGTTCACAATGCAACTTAATAATTTGTAAGTCTATATTGTGTTTATGCGTTTCTTATGATCGAACGTAACAAATGCATAAAGTTGAAATAGTTTCAACTCTATGTATTTGTGGAATATAGCGTATTTTAGTTGCATTTGGTAATGAGTTGGTATTACAGAGGTTAGTGTGTGCCATCGACCTGGCAACATCGGAAAGCTACGTTTCCGTCTGGACGAGTAATCTGTATACTTTCGCAATGTGTTTCTGTATCTCACGCATGTAGAAAAGGAAGTACATTTGTTTATGCTTACGGTACGCTCTACTTGTCAATTTATGTTGACATACTTATAATCTCAAATTTTAGAATCGGTTCTAGCAGCAATATTTGAAGTACGTAGATATTAAAATTAATTGAATCAAACGTTAAACATGGAATATAAATGCAAGGTATCTTTAGCTTGTAGTAGGAATATGTATATGTAACAAACAAAATGGTCATTTGACAAGTAGTGCGTTCCGTTTGTTTACAAATACGATTTCTATCTATTACAATGTTCTACTATTCACCCTGTGATTACTCGTTCAGAAGGAAGCATAGCTTTCCGTTGTTGCCAGGAAGATAATGTGTGCAGTTATTTCATTGTCAGCCATATTTAATAGGACATTTTCGAGACAAATCTGACAGATCATGATGACAGAAACTAATTTAGGGTTATGCTTATTAATACTGCGCATATGCAGAAAAGCGCATTCTTATCGAAAAACAAGGCTCATTGTGAACACTTTGTCGGCTTACGTTAAAACTGTATTACCAGTGTTGGGATTCATCGTTTTTCAATGAGATATCACAAATAACAAGAGTTGATTTACTAAATTTATATTTTCTATGATCATAAATAAGTACCTAAATAGTATCTGAAATTTTAGGGTACATTTTTTTTGTACCTGTACTTAGGTACGTTTGCCAAATTTGTACTTGGATCTGTACCTAGGTACTTTTAAAGAAATGTACCTGTACCTAGGTACTAAAAAATGAGTACCTGTCACAACACTGTATATTACGTCTATATCAACGGTATTCAACCGGGGGTACGCGTACCTTTTGGGGTACGTCAGATAATCCTAAGGGGTACTTGAAAATTTTTAAATATTTATTATCTGACTGATGATCAAATGAAAAACTTGCTGTGTTTAGTTACGGTGATATTTCCGGCCCCCACTCACCCTAGCGCTAGCAAGGTCAAATGCGTTTATAAGTTATAAAGGTATAAAACACAAGTGACTATCGCTAGTCGCTAATGCAAGTCTGCATTGCAAAGGGTAAAATACGTGTGTTGCAAGCAGTGCTTATACTAAATTATTGTAATTAGCATTACACAAATAATTAACGTAAGCATATTTATTATTTTAATAAGATTGTAGGCACACTTAATTTTGACAGAATAATGGACAGATTTGTTATACGGGGAGCTAAAATTCAAGAAACTGAGAATGAAACTAAAGATGAATTAGAATCTGCGGACGTTTCCTGCATTCCTGGCACTTCCGCGGTTGTATCAGAAGTCGCAACTGCGAAAGGAACAAGCCTACGTCAATCTAAATTAAAATATCGCTACTATCAAGACTCATACTTAAAATACGGTCTTGTTTCAAACAACTTTGTGTCACCTCAGCCTGTTTGTGTAGTTTGTAACGTCCCTCTTTCAAATAATTGTATGAAACCTTCTTTTCTTAAAAGACACCTAGAGACAAATCATAAAGAACTGAAAGATAAATCACTTCAATTTTTTCAAGGAAAAGCAATCTCTTTCAAGAAATCAGTAATTAATCTTCAAAGTTTTTCCACATCTTCTAAGACTGCAGAAGTATCATACGAACTTGCACTGTTAATTGCTAAGGAAAAGAAACCGTATACCTCTGTGGAAAAACTTATAATTCCCGGTTCCCTTTTAATAGCAAATAAAATGTTAGATAGCAAAGCAATACAAGTAATTAAAACAATTCCATGTTCAGACACTACTACTGCTAGAAGAATAAATGACGTGGCGGAAGACATACGCCAACAGATTTTACATGAAATAAAAACTGACCAACGTTTTGCTCTTCAGTTAGATGAGAGTACAGATATTGCGAATGAGGCACAAATGTTGATACATGTAAATTATTTTTCTCAAAAGAGTGGAATTAAATGGGAAGTTCTAAGATGCAAAAGTTTACCTGGTAAAACTACCGGTGAGGAAATTTTTAATGCACTGAACAATTTTATTATACAAGAATGTGGTTTAGATTGTAAATGGTGTTTGAATATCTCTACGGATGGAGCCGCAGTCTTAATTGGACGTAAAAGTGGTCTTATGGCACGCTTAAATTGTATTAATAAAAATATTGAAACGTTCGAGATGTTATTTGCAAATTCAAGAGCCTTCTAGAAGCTGTTAAAAAGATTATTCAAGTTGAAATAAATAAGTCGTTAGCACGTGTGTGTACATAAATATACGGAGAATAATCTCGTACGTGATTTTAGTGTAAACAAATGTGTGAAGCTATCCGCGGAATTTATCTTATCTTAATTACTGTAAGTGTTTTTATTAAATATTTGTAGATTTAATTAGTTCGGTTAATTTACAAGTGTACATATTTCTAGTATAAGTAAAACATATTTATAGTCGTTTAAATAAATTAGTTTAATAGTAAAATTCGCAACATTGGTGTCACGGTGTGGGGTTCGCGATTTTTATTAGTGTAAATACCATTAAGTAATCTAATATCGCTCCCGTAATAAAAACATTGATTGCGTAAATAACTGTTAAGTTCGCGATACGCGTGTTTATTTATAAAGTATAAAATAGTGTTTATTAAACTTTTTCTTTAACAAGTGCGTGATCGCGATATTAATTAAATTCGTTTCCGTACACTAATGGTTTAATATTAACAAGTGGATCGTTATTAAAATTTTGTGTTATACAAAAACTGCGTTTTAAAAAGTAGTGTATTTAAACTTTATATTCGTGTTATATTTAAATTTATGCCGTGGACGCGTTTGCAAAAAGTGAAAATGGATTCAAAAGTATTTGAATTTCTGGAATCAATCAAAAATGGTCAATGATGAATAGAAAAATGGAAGAAAAGTTTTACAAAAATTCGCAGAAAATGGAGGAAAATTCTAGAAGTCTAAAAGAAGAGATACGAACGAGCATAGAAAACCAAATTAAAATTGTTCAAGAGGAAACCCAAGCAGATATGTTAAATTTGAAAGAAGAAATTTGCGAATCTGTGAATGAGAAAATAAAAGCAATAGAAGACAAATTAGAAGACCGAATAAAACTGCTTGAAGAAAGAATGAACTAAATGAATTGTCACGGTGAAGGAAACGTCACGAGCGAAGATTTAATAATGGACCATCGGGAAGAACCTACTCACAAGGTCAAAGTTGTACCTCCGAATTTTGATGGTAAAGTTCCATGGTCAACCTACCACAAGCAGTTTAAAGCCGCAGCTACAGCGAATGGTTGGAGCAACAAGCAGAAAGCGACGTCTTTAATAGTGTCCTTACGTGGAGAAGCTCTTAGAATCTTGCAAACTGTTCCTGACCACCTACAAGAAAATTACGAACTTTTAATTTCGCGTTTAGAAATGAGATATGGAGATGCTCATCTTAAACAAGTGTACCAGGCTCAAATTAAAAGTCGAGTTCAGAAAGCAGCCGAAAGTCTTCAAGAGTTTAAGGCTGACATCGCCAGATTAACACGGCTTACGTATCCTACAGCGCCGAATACCTTCTTGGAGCAATTGGCTATTCAAACCTTTGTAGACGGCCTTCGAGACAACGAAACTCTCCGGTTAGCTCGACCGAAGACATTAGATGACCCTTTGGTGCATGCTTTGGAGTTTGAAGCAGCAAAAAAAGCATCGCAGCAGACACTGAAAAGCATCGAGGAGATAGCGCGACGAATACTTCGGGAAAGAGGAGTGACAACTTTGAACTGCGACGAAATAGGCCATGTACGACGGCTCAAAAATTTGAAACGAGGCGAGCAAAAGAGACAAAAAGTAATCTCATCTAGTCAGACTCCGGAGATTACAATCCAAATGGGATCGCCTAGGGAGCAATTGCATAGCATTTATCTCGATGGCAAGATCAATGGAAGAAGCGTCCAGTTACTGGTTGACACGGGAGCGACGAAGACCATCATTCGTCCTGACATCTTATTGGAAAACGAGAAGACATCACCAGTAACAGTACCACTTCGAACGGCGACGGGCGAAGAAATACCTACTCACGGACATGTCAAAGTAACCATTGGTTTGGGAAATGGAGTACTTGACCATCAAGTACTGGTAGCCGACATCACGGAAGAAGTTATCCTGGGAATGGACGTGATAAAGAAGTATGGGTTCCATTTGGATATGAAGAACGATGTCCTGAAGATCGAAAATGAAGAAATTCCTTTTCATTCGTCATAGAAGGCAGCCGTGCGAGTCTTATTGAGTGAAGACGTGATTCTGCCTGCAAGGACGGAAAGTGTGGTGATGGCACGCCTGGATGGAAATCTCCGGGAAGGCTACATACGCGCGATTGAACCAATGGAGGGGGGCTTAGTTGAAAAGGGACTACTCGTTGGCAGAACTTTAGTACGAGTAAAGAAGACGATGCCAAGGATCTTAAACATCAACTCAGATCCTGTAACGTTGAAAAAGAATACCGTGGTAGGCTAATGCAGGCCAGTATCACAAATTGTGAGATGCGTGAAGTCGAACGAAGATACGTCGCCGAAGAAGTGTCCACGACATCTATTGGACATTCTTACCACCAAATGCCAAAACCTCCGCCAAGACCAGCTGGCTAAAGTTAAAGTGTTGATCCAAGAGCACCAAGATGTGTTCGCGCTGGAGAGTGAATCCAAAGGAAGAACTAACGTGATGAAACATAAAATTAATACCGGAGACGCTCGGCCGATACGACAACATCCACGCAGACTTCCTTTGGCGAAAAGAGAAGAAGCCGAACAAATAATTACCGATAAGGAGAGAGAAGGCGTGATTGAACCTTCAAGTAGCCCATGGGCATCCCCAGTGGTACTCGTAAAGAAGAAGGATGGATCAACGAGGTTTTGCGTAGACTACAGGCAGCTAAACGGCGTGACCAAAAAGGACAGTTACCCTTTACCCAGAATTGACGATACGCTAGACACCCTGTCAGGATCCCAGTGGTTTTCTACATTAGATTTAAAGAGTGGATACTGGCAGGTAGAATTAGAACCCAAGGATTGTGAAAAAACAACTTTTACGATCGGAACTGGTTTGTGGCAGTTCACTGTAATGCCCTTCGGCCTGTGTAACGCTCCTGCAACGTTCGAGCGTTTGATGGAGACCATCTTGCGCGGATTGTCTTGGAAGACGTGCTTGGTTTACCTGGACGACGTAATCGTGGTTGGAAGGTCGTTTGAAGAACACTTGAACAACTTGAAGGAAGTGTTCCAGCGATTACGTGGGGCTAACCTCAAACTGAGCCCAAAGAAGTGCCACGTATTTAAGAAGGAAGTGCAATACCTTGGCCACGTCGTATCTAGAGATGGAGTAAGGGCTGACCCAGACAAAATCCGAGCAGTGCAAGCATGGCCAAGACCAATCGACAAACATCAGGTCCGAAGTTTCCTTGGGTTGTGCACTTATTATAGAAGATTTGTCCCCGGATTTTCCAATATTGCCAAACCATTGACAAAATTAACCGAAGAAAAAGCAGAATTTAGATGGAATGAAGACTGCGAAAATTCTTTTAATCAACTAAAACAGGCCCTAGTCACTTCGCCGATTTTGAGTTATCCAAGAGAAGATCGAAAGTTTGTTTTGGATACCGACGCAAGCAATCTATGCGCGGTCCTTTCGCAGGTTCAAGATGGACAAGAAAAAGTTATCGAGTATTTTAGCAAGGTTTTGTCCAGGCCAGAAAGGAATTATTGCGTGACTAGTAGGGACTGGACTGGACTGGAAAGAAAGCGGCCGACGAAGTGAGTGCTTTGGGCAGAAACATCAAAGCGTACTGGGCGAAGTGGGACTCCTTGATAGTAGAAGACGGTCTTCTTAAGCGATCCCTAGAAAGTGCCGAGGGCACGGTAAACAGACTACAGTTCGTAGTGCCGAAGAGCAGGGTGTCAGAAGTGTTGAAGCATCTCCACGATGGGACATCAGGAGGACACTTTGGCATTAAGAAGACGTTAGGTAAAGTGCGAGAACGATTCTACTGGATGAATTGCAAAGAAGACGTCATGAAATGGTGCCGTAAATGCACAGTCTGCGCATCAGGAAATCGTCCAGCGAGAAAGCTCAAAGCACCCATGAAGCAATGCAACGTAGGAAGCCCTTTGGAAAGCTTAGCGATTGACATCGCAGGGCCGTTCCCAGAATCCGATTCGGGAAATAAATACATCCTGGTGGCGATGGATTATTTCACGAAATGGACGGAGGCTTACGCCATACCCAATCAGGAAGCAGCTACAGTCGCAGACGTATTAGTAAAGGAGTTTTTCTGCCGGTTTGGAGTTCCGTTGGAATTACACTCCGATCAAGGCCGCAATTTTGAGTCTGGGCTGTTTCAAGAAGTTTGCCGACTGTTAGGAATTAACAGAAAACTAGCACAACGCCTCTCCATCCTCAATCTGATGGCATGGTTGAACGAATGAATCGAACAATGGGCAAGTACTTAGCCAAGGTAGTGTCCGAACACCAAAGAGACTGGGATCAGTACTTGCACCTTTTCCTAATGGCATACCGATCATCCGTTCACGAAAGCACAGGTCAAACACCATCCTGTGTAATGCTCGGTCGTGAAATACGATTGCCATGCGACCTTCAATTTGGACGAAGACCGGAAGAGGAAGTCGCTGGAGTAGATTACGTCAGCAAGCGAAGAGGGTTGACGAAGTACATGAAGAGGTCCGTAAAAACACACAAATTGCCAGCGACAGGATGAAAACAAGATATGACGTCAAGGCACAAAATGGTGGGTTTCAACCTGGCGATATGGTCTGGTTGTATAACCCTCAAAGGAGACGTGGTTTGTCGCCGAAGCTGCAAAGGCAATGGGAGGGCCCTTATGAAATCGTGCAGCGTATTAACGACGTCATCCGAAAACCACCCCGAGGCAAGACAAAAGTGGTCCACGTCGATCGTCTAGCCCCGTTTGCTGGCGTTAACCACAATACGCAAGTTCAGGTCCGAACCAGAGTAATAAGTAGCAGAACCAGGAATCCAATCGAAGAAATGGAGTTCGAGAAGTTTATGAACTTATACGGAGATTCTGGAAAAGCTAGGTTCGGAGTTACCACCGAGGAACAACAAGACCTGTTCCAGACACAAAAAGATTACGCCATCGCACATTGCGTGAGCGAGGATCTTGACATGTCCAGAGGGGTTGCAGTCGTGTTTAAAAAGAAGTTTGGGCAGCTAGATGAATTACGAAGACAGCAACCGGCAGTCGGAAAAGTTTTAGGACTACGTGGTGACGGACGCTTCGTTTTCTATCTGGTCACCAAGAAATACTCACGTGTCAAGCCGTTATACAAAGATCTGTGGCGAACATTATGGAGTCTCAAGAGAGAAATGGAGTTCCATCATGTTAAGAAATTGGCAGTATCCAAGCTTGGTTGTGGCTTAGATCAACTGAATTGGAGGACAGTTTGAAACATGTTGGAGGTCGTCTTCCGAGGAACAGGCATTCAGGTATTGGTCTGTAGTTACCAACCAAGGAGAATATTGGGTCAGGAGAAGTCCATTGACTGTTACTTTTATAGTCAAGGAAGTTGCCGAAATGGAGGAAGCTGCCGCTATCGCCACGATTCTTTTTAACGGTGTCGCATCCAGTCTCCTGTTCTGGGACAGAACAGTCCTAAGAAGGGGGCAGTGATACGTTCGAGAAGTTATTTGCAAATTCAAGAGCCTTCTAGAAGCTGTTATCCATCTTCTAGAAGATATACCGAAAGATAGGGAACACTCGAGAAGGATTTCCAAATGTGTATATATATCGACGAAACAAATCGTAGGTCAGTTATTGCCGTAATGCGAATACAGCAGTGTTAAGAAGATTATTCAAGTTGAAATAAATAAGTCGTTAGTACGTGTGTGTACATAAATATACGGAGAATAATCTCGTACGTGATTTTAGTGTAAACAACTGTGTGAAGCTATCCGCGGACTTTATCTTATCTTAATTAGTGTAAGTGTTTTTATTAAATATTAGTAGATTTAATTAGTTCGGTTAATTTACAAGTGTACATATTTCTAGTATAAGTAAAGCATATTTATAGTCGTTTAAATAAATTAGTTTAATAGTAAAATTCGCAACAATATTAAATGGACACACTGTATGCTTCATCAAGAGTCTTTAGCATCGAAAGAAATGAGCCCTGAATTACGAGAAACACTTGACCTTTCCGTAAAAATAATAAATTTTATTAAAGCACGGGCTTTAAATTCAAGATTGTTCAAAACAATGTGTGAATTCGGGGCTGCTTTTACATAGCGAAGTCAGATGGTTATCTCGTGAAAAAATTATCAAGCGACTGTTGGAACTAAGAGAAGAAGTCAAACGATTTTTGGAAGAATCAAATTCAGACTACAAGCTTTCATATTTGGCCGACATATTTGGAAAACTAAATGAACTTAACTTGCAGTTACAAGGTTTTGATGAAAATGTCTTTAAAGCTGTTGAAAAAATAAAAGCAAGCGCAAATTTCTCACTAGTAAGCAGATACCTACAGTGTACAGGTTTTTTTCCGTTAAATAAATTTCAATAATTTCCACCTTCAGGTGTTTCATTTCATTATGTATTCAAAAATAATGGTAAATAAAAAACTTGGGGTACTTCAAGTCAGAGAGATTATTTATAGGGGTACACGAAAAAAACAGGTTGAGTGCCACTGGTCTATATTATGCCTTATGTATTTCTTATGCTTACGCTCATTGTGAATTAGCACTTCTTTGCTTTTTGTTTAAGGGGGAGTTGTCGGGTTTAAGTTCAATAGATTTGTTGATGAGATGTCGCTGCATTTGGAAATTAATAAACTAAGATGCGGTAATAACGAGAAAAAGATAGCGCTTTGCATACGTATTCATATGTCAAAACTTCTTTCTTTGATAAAATTATTGCGAGATTTAACCTTGCAACTTGCAACCAAATATTAAATTATTTTATTTAGTAATTGAAGTTCATTTAGTACAACTTGGTTTGTCATCTACAAATTTGTTCTTTATAAGGGTTTATTTGGAACTTTATGTTTTGGAAAAAAAATTAAAATTTGAGCAGTGTTAAAAAGTTTATAGAAATCATTCATTTTCATACATTCTATTTTTATACATTTGATTACAATTACGACTGTTATATCATTTTTCTAATAGTGTTTGGAAAAGTCTTATTTCCATATTATAAACACTGCTTTTTTCTAAAAAGTGTGGGAGTGTTAAATTGTACAAGGGCGAAATGACAGTCATTTACCACGAGTAGTAAAATTTACAGCACGGTCCGAAGTTTTTGAAGCGGCGACATATAGGTGCCAAAAGTCATGATGTATTTTCTTTAATTTGTTTACATTCTTTTCGTCTGCATTCCATTAATGTTTACTACGGTAGTCACCTTGAAGTCAGATGTACGAAAAAATAAGTTGACTCTGCAGAGTATACATAATTTATCTTTCATAAATATACAAAGGTGTCGTTTATTACAAGTTGTCACTATCGCAATACAGTAATGTTTTTAACCTTGTGTTTTTCGTAAACTAGTCACTTCTTATGTAGTATAGTTTTGGAGCTAATAAAGGTATTCCTCCTTTAGAATTTTTTCCGGTGTACTTGAAGAAAGCTAAATTGCTAAATAAGTAGTATTTCAAGCATTTGAAATAATTTAATAAGTTTATAAACTTCTAATTTTTGCTAATTTTGAATACTTGCTTTTAAGTTTTGACCTAAACATTTAGGCGGAAACCGCATAAAATTATAGATATACATTTACACCGTGCCATTCCTGCTACTGTATTTCACAGTGTTGTCAACTGACTTTGTCGTGTTACCTTACACAAAAAATTTCACAATTTTATTAACTACAAACAAAATCACAATTTGTTTTTTTTTAAGTATTATGAATTTGGTTTGTTGGTATAAATGCTGCCACATTCCTCTACAAAACTGATACAGATTATGAAGTGTAGGTTCATACAGGATTCTACCCAAAATTCCACAACAAATTGTAATACCCGCAACTACATAAAATCCACAAATTTTGCGGAATTCTACTACAATTGGCAACGCTGGTATTTCACATCTATTTAAATCGATATGTACTTAAAACAGTCAAAACTATCTTCTTAAAAAACGACATCTGTTTCAAAACGTCTGAACTTCATAAAATCTCGCGTTCACTTTTTAATACATGTTGTTAAAAGAAAATAACTAAAGTTATTTCTTAATAGTAGTTTATGTAACAAGAGTCGAAAGTAAGAAATAGCATAACGAACGCTAATGCGACGCGAGGCCTCACGGTCGAGCGTTGCATGTGAGTGAGTTATGCTATGATTCTTTCGGTGAGAGTAATGTACATTATTTTTTGTGTTGCTTTTTATAAAAACAGAAATATAATGTTGGTACTACATTTATTACTAAATCTGTCAAATTTGACATAAACTTTAACATCGTTTTTCTTCAATTTTAACTGAATTTCAAGATTTTTAAAATAATTTTTCCACCTGTCGCATACTCGTTTTAATATATTAATTGACTTTGAACACTTACTTTTATGTGGATTCCTAGTTTTCATTTTGAACGAATATTGACGTTTGCGATGTTGGCAGCACAAAAAATCTATTAATAATTGTTAATATTTGATATAATTAGAAACAAATGCGATCCAATTAATCATATCTTTGATGAGACATTAATATAAACATCATGTAGTGAGACAATTTTGAATTAATTAAGATTCAACTTAATTTTATTTGCGCGTGAAATGTAGCTTTGCGGAAAGCACTAAAAACATTTTTATATTAACGTCTCATCACTTCTTATGTTGGCTTTGTTTAGTTTCAAAAACAATTATTCCATTCAAACAAGTACTTTTTTAAATTAATAGATTGAAAAATTCAAACTAATCACTTTTACACCTACCAACTCCCCCTTAATGAAGTAAAATATTGTTCTAGCAACAAAAGATTATGGTGGTGCTTGATGAAACTTTTATCTACTAAGTATTTTGTTGAAGTGATTTTAGTTTAGCAAATTAGGCAAGAGTTCATAACTAATATTATATATCAATTCATAGATCACTTTTTGTAGACTTTCTTATAACTAGATAATACGAAGACATTTTCATTACATAAGACAATTTCATTTTTAAGTGAATTTATAAGTGATTGTAATAACGCTTTTTGACAGTTACTTGATATTTATATTAAAAACACCAAACCGAGTCTTAACACTAAGAGGTTAAAACTTTAGATTGACTTTGTAAAAGTATTAGGTTAACTGTGGGTTGTAAAACAACTATTAGGAATATCATAGAACTGTAGATTGGTGTCAACAGCTTGAACAAAGACAATTTATTACCACTCAATAAAATACAATGGCTGCGTAGAAAGGACTGCTACAGCACATATTATATTCTTAAATCTAATCTTTTACATGTAATGGTAATGAAAATAACGGCAATAAAAGTTTTAACTTGACAAGAACAATAAACCCTTATGTAAGATCACCTTAGGCTCATGATTTTTACAAATGGTTATAGACGGCTCTCAAACAGCCTTTCGGTAAAAAACAAAATGTTCGTATCATTTTCTAAACAAAAACCTTATTCATAATAATCCCATTACAAATATTTTTTGAAAACGGTTATGTCACAAATTATTTAAAATTCGATTATATTCCAAACAAGGAAGGTTACTAATGTTACCATTTGACGGGATGTGCCAAGATAGGATGCGCTATTGCTTTTGAATGATTTATTCTTTTTTGTATATTGGTACTGCTTTGTGGCAACAGTTTTATTTCTTTAAACAAAGGAAAGTTTGAGCTTAAGAAATAATAATTTAGCAAAATCACAATTGACATTTCTTTGTAAAGTAATTAATTAGAAGTATCCTTTATGAATCTTAAAAAATCGAAATGATCAATGATAACTATTCAACAAGTGCCACCAAGTTGGCTTCGAATTTATTCATATTGATGCGTATTGCAGTGAACAGTATTTTGATTAACAAATAACCGAATAATTCTAAAGTAATTATATGCTTTAGTTATTACAAAGTGTTACGTTTTGTGAAATTATTTTGGTAGTTGTACTTTTAAGGTACATAGAATATCTTTGAAATTAAATTTAAAAGGACAAAAAATCCCATTGTAAAATCTAGTTGAATCTTTGCTTCGACGTGATTTTGATTCCTTGAAAATTATAATTTACGATATTAGAAGCTGTAAGTAGTAATAACTGCGTGTCTATTTTAGAAAAATGGGTATAATGTAAATACATGCCCGAACATATCATCTCTGAATGAAATTGAAATTCATGCACTTTGTAGTGAAAAAGATGGCCGAGAATTTTTGGAAGGAACTGAAATAGTATCTAAAGTACTACATAGTCATATCAAGTGGTTGCAAGTTCAATCTGAGTTCTGGGAATGGATGGTATAACGCAAATATTAAAAATTTGCATTTTTTTCATTAATTTTTTTAGAATTCGGTTTTACTAGAGAGGCAGAAGAATATAAACAAGCTTAACTTAAAAGAATTAAATAATTATGTAGATTCTATTTAAATTTTATGAAATTATATATTCGATTCATTTTTATAGCAACTACTACTTAGTCAACATATTTTACACTAAATTATTATAAATAATGCCGATGCAGTCAGTTGTTGAAAATGATTTGTATCGTGGTCTGGCTTATGTACCCTATCGGTAATTGACGGCTTACATCGTGTCTTGTAATGTACCTAATTGGTTTTTTCAGAATCATTCAGGACATCTTCTTCTTCAACGGATGTTTATTTTTTACAGTATTTTTGTCTAATGAGATTTTTTTACTTGGTTTATACTAATAACTGTATTGATTTAAGGGGAGGTTTACTTAGAATTTTTCGAAAAAATCGATTTTTTTTTCTTTTCATAATATGTAAGCTACATATGTCTAGAATTTTTGTGTGAAAGCACTAAAGCGTCTTGAACGCACTTACTGCGTGTTTATGAATTTGTCTAAGAATAACATTTGGAAAACATTATATTTTATTCTTAAAAAAAAAACTAATTTTATAGCTTACGAGACCAATGTAAACAATAAATATCAATAAAACCTTTTTTTTCTCATGTTTTATATGGTTATTTTCTTAATCGAGCGTGCACATTTTAATTACAATCAAACAAAGTAAAACCGACGAGAACCTGCAGTTGTTGCTAACGTTTTTCGCCGTCATATTTTCTCATTTCAATAAAATGCCGAAAACGATACCAGCACTTTCTCAGGGTCACAAAAAGCATTTCCAAGGAAATCACTTTACGGCTAAAAAAGACCCATAAGTTTAAATTCTGTTTTAAATTATAGTGAACAAAAATTCTGTGGTTGTCCATAACGGATCCGCCATTTTTAATTTTGCAAATTTGATTTAAGATTCGTATTCAGCGACCTCGGAAACGTATAGTAACTAATATTTATCGTGCAAACGAGAAAATAATCCCAAGCTAAACTTTACCACAACTTTAAACACGTTTTTCTCAAAACTACATTTTTTACTACAACTTCGAGCATAGGGCTTGAACAATTTATTTGATTTACATTGTGCAAAATATGCCTCAAAGGATATACTTTTTTCTATGACTTATACCTAAAATAAAGAAAAAAAATTGTTAATCAATATCTTTTAAGCAAGTTTAAAGTTAAAAAAAAGAGGTAAAAAGTCACTTTTATGTTCTAGTGTCCATATTTTTGTTAATTTTGGTCCAATTTCATTCTAGTTAGGTATAAGTCATAAGGAGTTTTATAAACTTTAATACCAAAAAATATTTTTGATTTCGGTTCACCACCAGAGGGCGAGGACTCGAAGTTGTGGATCAATTTTGTGTTAATAGCAGTTCATGCAAACCGCCATTCTAAAACACCATTTTGTTTTTAAATTTTCAAAAAAATATTATTTATTGTTAAATTCTTTACGAATATAATGATCAAAATCAGAAGTTTGTAAGTATTTTTATTCTGGCACGAAAAAACGTCAAAGTTTGCTTAGTTTTTAGCCAAATCCAAGTAAACCTCCCCTTAATGTATTAAAAATGTTTTAAATTTTGATTGGTTTTTCACATTAACAAAGTTGATAACAAAATCAAGGATGCGAGTTAATAGTTATTTAACCAACAAGATTGGTAATGAGGGCGATTAATTATTGAGATTTTTTAACGCCCTAGCGACATCGTTAATATTATCGAGATTATCGATCGCCGATTACCAAACGAGTTTGTTTTTAAGTTTTTTCGTTGATCGTATATTAATAATTTTTGCTTTTTCTTATAATTTTTCAATTTATTTAAAACGTCAACTTATATAATCTACTGAAGACGTAACTACTGTAATGTTTTAGTCCAGTGAGTTAGGCAAAACAAACAGCAAATAAATCAAAATCAAGTAATCTTTGATAATGGGAATTGTTACGTCAAAATTGATCGTAATAGTTAATACTAAAGGTAATAATAAATAAAAGAAGTTACTAGTTTTGATCTAATAAAATGTTGTCTTTCCTGGAAAAGTAAAGAATGTTATTTTTGTTATTATATAATCAATTGTACTCACTTTAGTTATAAGTTTGTATTTAGTTTGTAAGGTGTAATAAAAAAAACCTGTAACATAAAACAAGTTAATTTAAAAACAGAACTAAGGATTAAGTAAGGTTATGTAAGAATATGAAAAATTAACAGTATTTAATAATTAAAAAAGTGTAAAGATGTGCAAAAAGGCATAAGGAAGACAATTAGAGGGAAATCGTCGAAAAATTAATAATAAAAAATAAAATGTAATGTTATGACTGCCAACTTTAAAAGGTGGAAATTACTAAACATTCGCGCCAAAAACTAGTATTTGTGCTATTTACCGTGATGGAAGGGTGAAGAGGTGGTAAAACCCGATAAATAGGAGTGACGGTAGCGATAAGGATCATCTTGTTCGACATCTCCAGCTTTTCGGTATTCCTCGAAAAAGGCAATGAAGCCACACTTTACATAATATGCTAAAATGCAAAAGAACAATCAAAATTTAAGTTTAACAATAAAAGTGTACTTACAAGTTACAATAGTTTTGCGTCGTAAACTAGTGAACGATGAGGTTTAACTGAAATCTAATTAACACAAGTGCAAATGATGTAAAAAGAACGCGATAACGAGTGCGATTCGTTTATAATATCAACGAACATGAACATGAAGAAGTTGACGTTTAGATAAGGTATCATTTAAGTTTATGTAGTTTATTTTAAGGTATTTCTTTTGTTTTGTTTGAATGTAGAATAGTAGCATGTCATTTATTTAACAGTTTCTTTTGATTATTTTATTTGTACTGATTATAATGTTCAATTAAATTTATATTAAATAACAGTCAAAAACTAGTTGATTCTTACTTTTTGAACCAAAAACAACTGAGTTAGCGGACTATGCGGTTAACGATTTATTATTTAGTTTATCGGTGAGAATTCCCATCGATCAAATTATTTTTAATGGTTATCAATTTAATAACACCGCACTACATACAGAGTAAACTCATCGACAAGTTACGTATTTTATCACAGGTTAAATGTAGAGTGGCAGTGAAATCTGTGCAATATAATGTACAGCCATAGTCATTGGAAATGTCCCTAAAATGAGCAATACCGCACGTTTCAGTCTAATAGTATTAATCGTATTTATACCTGTAAATATACCCTAAGGTTATAGTTTTTTCTTTGTCGTATAAATACAAAAAGGTTATTACCATTACTTAATTTTGTATGTATTTCTCAAATCATACGAAAAAGCTTTTAAATATTACTATCAAATAAACGTTTTATAAAACCAAAATTTTCTTTATATTTTTTGTGCGAATTAAAAGCAAACACTTTTTCCTAATTTTGAATAACAATTTATTAACATATTTTTAATAAACATAGGACATACTATATCGTCAAATTTTTAGGTAATAAATGCTTTGAATAAAAATGCCAAAATTATATTTGCAAAATTATTTAAAAAGTATTTGTTGCGTCTAAATTTTAACTATTAACGTAATTTCTTGAAATGTGTGTTCTGATAGAGTTCATTTCAAGACTAAAGAACCGCTGCGCAGAAACCAATTTTGTTTCGAATGTCAGTACACCAGCCAACCAAAAAACGTTTGCACTTTTCATACGGCGTTTAAGGTGTCCACATTTATTCCACAAGTTATTACAAACTCTTTTTCATCTTTGTGTTTTATATTTTTTTAATATTATATTCATCGTCTTGTGTGCATTCATTTTTTAGTTAAATTAAAGATAAACCATTACAGATGATGTGTTTAGTTAGAATTTATTTCGCATGATCGTCAAATTCCGAATTTATTCGACGCGCACCTCACGGTTTTTTAGTCGTGAAATGATCTCTAGTCACATTATTTTTATATGTAGGATCTATAAACCTGGCTTATCAGTCCCAGAGTAATGTTTGGTTATAAGAATATGCAGCGTTTGTTATAATTTATAAACAATTTTCCTTATATAATAATTAATAAGTAACAACGATACTTGTTTTTTGTTAGAAAATAACTGTTTATTTTTTTCATTTCTTAATTTGAATGTTGGTTCGGTTTATGTAAAAGTAGGTATTGTACCGAATATGCATACTAGAGTTAAGCGGATTAACAAATACCTTACTTATTAATGATGTGTTGTCAATGAAAGTGCGGTAAACCTTATTTTAAAGACATTTAATAGTATTGACATCTATAAATATACCTTGAGGTTATGGCTTTTTGTTTGTCGTATAAATACAAAAAGGTGATTACCATTATTAAATTTTATATGTGTTTCTTAAAATCATACGAGGAGACTTAAACATTACTCTGAAACAAGCGTTTTATGAAACCACAATTGCTTTTATGTTTTTGTGCAAATTAATAAACAATTCTACCGGATATGCATCGTAGGATTAAGCGGATTAATAAATACCTCACTTATTAATGAGTTTCATAATTACCTTTTGTAAATATATCATCAGCCTTTTGTCGTATAAATATAAATTTTTCATTTACAAAATTGTAATTTGTGGATATGCCTCGAAGATTAGGACAAATGGATTCTACCTTAGAATTAAGAAGAAGTATTGTTGGGATGGCACAAGCAGGAATGTCACCTCGAACAATATCACAACATGTTGACTTATCGGTAAGCATTTTTCTAAAGTATATTAAATATGATCACTAACAATACTATTTTATAAGATATTGGATTCCATTAAATTGACGTCAAATTTTCAAATACATATATAATGTATAATGGCTTTTAATATAGTACTAATGATAAATGTAATCTAATAGTAAGAACCTTAGACTAGGAAAGAGAGGGGACTCGTAATACCCGACCTACGCCGTGAATACCGAATGTGTCGCTTTTTCGTTCGGCAGCCATTAAAAAGGTGCTTTATTTCTGAATGTAACGTCATCGTTTTCTGATGTCGTTAGAATAATTAATTGTAGTGCTTTTAACTGCAGCAGTCGCAATGATAAAAAAGAACAGGGAATTACGTTCCAGATGTAAATTAATTCTCATGACTTACTTACATTGTTTCTTGTCAGGCTAAAAATTTGTGTTTGAGTCATTATTTTAGCAGATCATTGCACTTTATAAGTAGTTGTTTTCACAAAGTTAATGTTGTTCAATTCTTACAGTTATAGTTAAACACTTTTATTCATGATTTGTTGTGAAAACAGAATCGTACAGCAAGTGTAGGTATCAAAATGCATAGGTGGCACGTATACTTATATGTAAGGTACGCGATAAATTTATTTACAATTTTTTTTAATGTATTAACAAAGTTGTAACAAGTATTTAATTCAATAAACATCTGTTTAGCAAACGCTTTAGTAAACACCTATGGCAGCATTCTAATAACTAGGTGGTATGGCATCTGCCACCGTTAGTTGTTTTAACATACGTAGTAATAATTAATACAGATGGTAAATCAAACATGCATTGTTAGTAAACGCATTGTAAATTTCAGATTCACGGCTGATCCGCTGATCTTCAACGTAGAAGCATTAGTAGTAGCACGTAGATGATAAATGTCTGAAGTATTGAACACATCCGTTCATTTACGAACGTTTTGAATTGAATTATTATTAAAATATATCATCAAATATACAACATTGTTTAATTGTTTAACAAAAAAAAAACAAATACAGATATTTCTTGATTACGCAAGTGTTCTAAGGACAGCTCTTATTTATTTTTCTGGGTGACGCCACTGGTCATATGTAATTGGTGGCAATTTGCTTCATATACGTACGCGGTATTACGAGTCCCCTCTCTTTCCTAGTCTAAGGTAAGAACTTAACACTTTGTAGATTAAACAAATCCGGCGATGGATTACGAAAGGTCAGGAAGTTGGTAATAGGCCACTTGTAAGAACACTTTCTCGGCAAGAAGATGCGGACGTACTCGGCTATACATTACAAAATCATTTTAAAACTTCCCAAAAAATAAAGGAAACGCTGAATATTAACTGCTTTGTTTCCATAATTCAGAGACGTTTACACGAATGAAATTTACATTGTAGAAAACCGGCAAGTAAACCTAACATTACAGAGCATCATGCTGCAGCTCGGTTGCGCTTTTGTCGCCAATATGTAAATTTGAATTAGAGTACTGTTATCTTTACAGATAAAATAGTATTTTCTAGCACTAATCAATGTCCAACTACAGTGTGGAGACCACAAAACACTCGTTACAATATAGAACATGTTTTGCCCAATAGGCAAAGTGGTAGAGTGACAGCTGGAGTGTGGGAATGGATATCTCAAGCAAATATGTTACTTGCACTAACACCTCGATTTACTTCCGAGCAATACCTGAATATTTTAGATAATATCTTGATACCTTCTGTGAGAATAATATTTCCACGAGATGAGCTGGAAATTATTCAAGTAGTCCAGGATAATTCTTCTATTCATACAGCACGAATTGTTAGGGACTGGATTGAAGATCAAAATGAAGTTAAAATAATTGAATGGCCAGCGATATCACTAGATTTGAACCCAATTGAAATTATGTGGGGTGCAATGATCAGAAACTGGTATAGTGATATTCAATTTAGAACACCTGAAAATATCCAACATTCACAATTAGTTTGGAAACATTTTCGGGGATCACAGTTGTGTAAAAATTTAGTAAACTTTATGCAGTCTAGATTAGAAGCATGCATACAAAATAATGGTTATTAGTTATTACATAAAGTATTCATTATTTCTATGCAACTTTTGTATTGTTATTGTTTTTTATATGATATGTTTTTTTATTTAATTATATTATTAATTATTAAACTACAGCATGAACTAATTATAAACGTATGCTTATTTATTAGCATTTTATTAACGCAAACAAAAATAATATTAATGAATACGAAAATGTAATTATGATACTCATTAATAAGTGAAGTATTTAACCGCTTAAACAAAAAAAAAATGAATGTGACTATGTGAACAAAAATTTAAATAAATTACATTATATTGGCACAAACATTTATTCTTACACCCGAAAATTCTGTTTGATAGTATCATTTATATTTAAACGAAATTAAAGTATAAAAGTTTCACTTTATTTATAAATAATTTTGCACATACAGCGAAATATTAATAGTACCTATGTAAAATTGTTTTTATAAAATTAGTAATTAGATTATTATTTACAATTTACCTTAATTTTATACGTTTAAAACTTTACTATCAATAAGTATTGAAACGTCCGAGAAATTACTTGCAAATGCAAGAGCCTTCTAGAACTGTTATCTAGTTTCTAGAAGATATAGCGAAAAGTGAGGAACGATCCAGAAGAATTCGCCGATGTCTATAAAAGCCGAAGATGGAAATCGTAGGTCAGTTATTGCTGGAATGCGAATGTGTTAAGAAGATTATCAAGTGAAGATAAATAAGGATTAGCACGTGCGGACGTTTTAAATAAATAACAGTGTACACCGAATCGAGTGAACGTGACTTATAGTGTAAACAAATCCGAGGACGTTATCTTATCTTATCTTAAGTGTTATACAACGGTTATACATAAATTAGTGTAAGTGTTTTTATTATTAGATTTAATTAGTTCGGTTCATTTAAAAGTATACATATTTCTATAATAAGTAAACGTAGTTATAGTCGTTATAAATAAATTAGTTTTTAATAATAAATACGTAACATTTGGCGTCAGTGTGGGATATCGTTCGCGAATTTTAGAATAAATATCATTAAGAAATATCGCTTCCGTAATAAAAACATTCATTGCGTAAATATCTGTTAAGATTCGCGATAAGCGTGTGTGTTTATTAAACTTTTTTCTTTTAACAAGTGCGTGATCGCGATTAAATTCGTTTCCGGACACTAGTGGATAGTTATTAAATTTTGTGTTATACAAAAACTGCATTTTAAAAAGTAGTGTATTTAAAAAAACTTTATATTCGTGTTATATTTAAATTTATGCCGGTGACGCGTTCGCAAACAGTTAAAATGGATGCAAAGCTATTTGAATTTCTTGAATCAATCAAAAATGGTCAAGAATCGATGAATAAAAATATCCAAGAAAAACTGAGTGAAAATTCGCAGAAAATGGAAGAAAACTCTAGAAACATTGAAGAAAAGTTTTACGAAACTTCTCAGAAAATTGAAGAAAAATTATTTGAAAATACCCAGAAGATAGAAGAAAAATTGATGGAAAATTCTAGACGGTTAAAAGAAGAAATACAAACAAGCATAGAAAACCAAATTAAAATTGTGCAAGAGGAAACCCAAACAGATATGTTAAATTTAAAAGAAGAAATTTGCGATTCTATGAATGACATAATAGAAGAAGTACAAGACAAACTAGAAGAGAAGTTAAAAGAAAACTCAAGAACCATAGAAGACAGAATGAAACTGCTCGAAGAAAGAATGAACCAAATGAATTACCATGGTGAAGGAAGTGTCACCAGTGAAGATTTAATAATGGACCGTCGGGAAGAAACCACCCACAAGTTCAAAGTTTTACCACCGAATTTTGATGGTAAAGTTCCACGGTCAACCTACCACAAGCAGTTTGAAGCCGCAGCTACAGCTAATGGTTGGAGCAACAAGCAGAAAGCGACGTCTTTAATAGTGTCCTTACGTGGAGAAGCGCTTGGAATTTTACAAACTGTTCCGGACCACCTGCAAGAAAATTACGAACTCTTAATATCACGATTAGAAATGAGATATGGGGATGCTCATCTTCAACAAGTATACCAGGCTCAAATTAAAAGTCGGGTTCAAAAAGCTGCCGAAAGTCTTCAAGAGTTTGAGGCTGACATCGCCAGATTAACACGGCTTGCGTATCCTACAGCACCGGATACCTTCCTGGAGCAGTTAGCTATTCAAACTTTCGTAGATGGCCTCCGAGACAGCGAAACACAGCAGACCCTCCGGTTAGCTCGACCGAAGACGTTAGATGACGCATTAACCCATGTTCTGGAGTTCGAGGCGGCGAAACAAGCGTCGCACCGAGGCAGCCATAAGCTCCGTTGTGCTGCAGAAGTATCCTCGCACACAGAAGAAAGCATTGAAGACATAGTGCGACGGGTATTTCGGGAACGAGAAGCTCGAGGAAGAGAACTGACGTGCTGGAACTGCGGAGAAGTGGGTCATGTACGACGCCGTTGTACTAAGCCCAAAAGAAGACGAGAAGAGCGTCCGGAAAACTAGAACGGGTCGACCGAATGGGGCGAAAGTCGACCTCAACGAGCCATGCCCCGGAGATTACCATTCAAATGGCATCGCCTAGGGAGCAGTTGTATAGCATTTATCTCGATGGCAAGATCAATGGAAGAAGCGTTCAGTTACTGGTTGACACGGGAGCGACGAAGACCATCATTCGTCCTGACATGTTATTGGAAAACGAGAAGACATCACCAGTAACAGTACGACTTCGAACGGCGACGGGCGACGAAATACCTACTCACGGACAAGTCAAAGTAACCATTGGTTTGGGAAATGGAGTACTCGACCATCAAGTACTGGTAGCCGACATCACGGAAGAAGTTATCCTGGGAATGGACGTGATAAAGAAGTATGGGTTTCATATCGATGTGAAGAACGACGCCCTGAAGATCGAAGAAATTCCTTTTCATTCGTCAGAGAATGCAGCCGTGCGAGTCTTATTGAGTGAAGACTTGACTCTGCCTGCAAGGACTGGAAGTGTGGTGATCACACGCCTAGATGGAAATCTCCGGGAAGGCTACATTTGCGCTATTGAACCAATGGAGGGCGACTTAGTTGAGAAAGGATTACTCGTTGACAGAACCTCGGAACGAGTGAAAAACACGATGCCAGTAAGGATCTTAAACATCAACTCAGATCCTGTAACGCTGAAAAAGAAGACCGTGGTAGGCCAATGCACGCCAGTATCACAAATTGTGAGATGCGTGAAGTCGAACGAAGATACGTCGCCAAAGAAGTGTCCACAACATCTATTGGACATTCTTACCACCAAATGCGAAAACCTCAGCCAAGACCAGCTGGCTAAAGTTAAAGTGTTGATCCAAGAGTACCAAGATGTGTTCGCGCTGGAGAGTGGCTCCAAAGGAAGAACTAACGTGGTGAAACATAAAATTAATACCGGAGACGCTTGGCCGATACGACAACATCCACGCAGACTTCCTTTGGCGAAAAGAGAAGAAGCCGAACAAATAATTACGGATATGGAGAGAGAAGGCGTGATTGAACCTTCAAGTAGTCCATGGGCATCCCCAGTGGTACTCGTGAAGAAGAAGGATGGATCAACGAGGTTTTGCGTAGACTACAGGCAGCTAAACGACGTGACCAAAAGGACAGCTACCCTTTACCCAGAATTGACGATACGCTAGACACCCTGTCAGGATCCCAGTGGTTTTCTACGTTAGATTTAAAGAGTGGATACTGGCAGGTAGAATTAGAACCCAAGGATCGTGAAAACAGCTTTTACGATCGGAACTGGTTTGTGGCAGTTCACTGTAATGCCCTTCGGCCTGTGTAACGCTCCTGCAACGTTCGAGCGTTTGATGGATACCATCTTGCGCGGATTGTCTTGGAAGACGTGCTTGGTCTACCTGGACGACGTGATCGTGGTTGGAAGGTCGTTTGAAGAGCACTTAAACAACTTGAAGGAAGTGTTCCAGAGATTACGTGGGGCTAACCTCAAACTGAGCCCAAAGAAGTGCCACGTATTTAAAAAGGAAGTCCAATACCTTGGCCACGTCGTATCTAGAGATGGAGTAAGGGCTGACCCAGACAAAATCCGAGCAGTGCAAGCATGGCCAAGACCGATCGACAAACATCAGGTCCGAAGTTTCCTTGGGTTGTGCACTTATTATAGAAGATTTGTTCCCGGATTTGCCAATATTGCCAAACCATTGACAAAACTAACCGAAGAAAAAGCAGAATTTAGATGGGATGAAGACTGCGAAAATTCTTTTAATCGACTAAAACAGGCCCTAGTCACTTCGCCGATTTTGAGTTATCCACGAGAAGATGGAAAGTTTGTTTTGGATACCGACGCAAGCAATATGGCCATAGGCGCGGTCCTTTCGCAGGTTCAAGATGGACAAGAAAAGGTTATCGCGTACTTTAGCAAGGTTTTGTCTAGGCCAGAAAGGAATTATTGCGTGACTAGGAGGGAGCTGTTAGCAGTCGTTAAGTCCATCGAACATTTCTACAAGTATTTGTATGGACGAAAATTCTTACTGAGAACAGACCACGCCGCTTTAAAATGGCTACTGCAGTTCCGTAACCCAGAAGGACAAGTAGCAAGATGGATCGAGAGACTGCAAGAGTATGACTACGACACAGAACACCGTGCCGGAAGCAGTCATCGGAACGCTGATGCCTTGTCCAGAAGACCATGTCCGGCGGACTGCAGCCATTGTTCGCGACTGGAAGAAAAAGTCGAATGCCTCCGGAGAACTGCTATGGTTGATGATGAGTGGGAAGCTGAGCAGTTACGTCGCGAACAAGAAGACGATCCTGAAATAAGACTACTCCTGGACTGGAAAGAAAGTTGCCGACGACCAACCTGGGAAGAAGTGAGTGCTTTGGGCAAAAATATCAAAGCGTACTGGGCGCAGTGGGACTCCTTGATAGTAGAAGACGGTCTTCTTAAGCGATCCCTAGAAAGTGCCGAGGGCACAAGAAACAGACTACAGCTGGTAGTGCCGAAGAGCAGGGTGACCGAAGTGTTGAAGCATCTCCACGATGGGACATCAGGAGGACACTTTGGCATTAAGAAGACGTTGGGTAAAGTGCGAGAACGATTCTACTGGATGAACTGCAAAGAGGACGTCATGAAATGGTGCCGTAAATGCATAGTCTGCGCTTCAGGAAATGGTCCAGCGAGAAAGCGCAAAGCACCCATGAAACAATACAACGTAGGAAGCCCTTTGGAAAGAGTAGCGATTGACATCGCAGGGCCGTTCCCAGAATCCGATTCGGGAAATAAATACATCTTGGTGGCGATGGATTATTTCACGAAATGGACGGAGGCTTACGCCATACCCAATCAGGAAGCAGCTACAGTCGCAGACGTATTAGTAAAGGAGTTTTTCTGCCGGTTTGGAGTTCCGTTGGAATTACACTCCGATCAAGGCCGCAATTTTGAGTCTGGGCTGTTTCAAGAAGTTTGCCGACTGTTAGGAATTAAAAAGACTAGGACAACGCCTCTCCATCCTCAGTCTGATGGCATGGTTGAACGGATGAATCGAACAATGGGCAAGTACTTAGCCAAGGTAGTGTCCGAACATCAAAGAGACTGGGATCAGTACTTGCACCTCTTCTTAATGGCGTACCGATCATCCGTTCACGAAAGCACAGGCCAAACACCATCCTGTGTCATGCTCGGTCGTGAGATAAGATTACCATGCGATCTTCAATTTGGACGAAGACCGGAAGAAGAAGTCGCTGGAGAAGATTACGTCAGCAAGCTGGCAAAGAGGCTAGACGAAGTACATGAAGAGGTTCGTAAAAACACACAAATTGCCAGCGACAGGATGAAAACAAGATATGACGTCAAGGCGCAAAATGGTGGGTTTCAACCTGGCGATATGGTTTGGTTGTATAACCCTCAAAGGAGACGTGGTTTGTCGCCGAAGCTGCAAAGGCAATGGGAGGGCCCCTATGAAGTCGTGCAGCGTATTAACGACGTTATATACCGCATCCGAAAACCGCCCAGAGGCAAGCCAAAAGTGGTCCACGTCGATCGTCTAGCCCCGTTTGCTGGCGATAACCACAATCCGCAAGTTCAGGTCCGAACCAGAGTAATAAGTAGCAGAACCAGGAATCCCATCGAAGAAATGGAGTTCGAAAAGTTTATGAACTTATACGGAGGTTCTGGAAAAGCTAGGTTCGGAGTTACCACCGAGGAACAACAAGACCTGTTCCAGACACAAAAAGATTACGCCATCGCACATTGCGTGAGCGAAGACCTTGACATGTCCAAAGGGGTTGCAGTCGTGTTTAAAAAGAAGTTTGGACAGCTAGATGAATTACGAAGACAGCAACCGGCAGTCGGAAAGGTTTTAGGACTACGTGGTGACGGACGCTTCGTTTTCTACCTGGTCACCAAGAAATACTCACGTGTCAAGCCGTTATACAAAGATCTGTGGCGAACATTATGGAGTCTCAAGAGACAAGTGGAGTTCCATCATGTTAAGAAATTGGCAGTACCCAAGCTTGGTTGTGGCTTAGACCAACTGAATTGGAGGACAGTTCGAAACATGTTGGAGGTCGTCTTCCGAGGAACAGGCATTCAAGTGTTGGTCTGTAGTTACCAACCGAGGAGAGTATTGGGTCAGGAAAAGTCCATTGACTGTTACTTTTATGGTCAAGGAAGTTGCCGAAATGGAGGAAGCTGCCGCTATCGCCACGATCCCTTTTACCGGTGTCGCATCCAGTCTCCTGTTCTGGGACAGAACAGTCCTAAGAAGGGGGCAGTGAAACGTCCGAGAAATTACTTGCAAATGCAAGAGCCTTCTAGAACTGTTATCTAGTTTCTAGAAGATATAGCGAAAAGTGAGGAACGATCCAGAAGAATTCGCCGATGTCTATAAAAGCCGAAGATGGAAATCGTAGGTCAGTTATTGCTGGAATGCGAATGTGTTAAGAAGATTATCAAGTGAAGATAAATAAGGATTAGCACGTGCGGACGTTTTAAATAAATAACAGTGTACACCGAATCGAGTGAACGTGACTTATAGTGTAAACAAATCCGAGGACGTTATCTTATCTTATCTTAAGTGTTATACAACGGTTATACATAAATTAGTGTAAGTGTTTTTATTATTAGATTTAATTAGTTCGGTTCATTTAAAAGTATACATATTTCTATAATAAGTAAACGTAGTTATAGTCGTTATAAATAAATTAGTTTTTAATAATAAATACGTAACAGTATGTATCTAAAATTATAGAAAGAAATGTGTGTTTTCTTTCGCATAAAAATATAAATACGGTCATAAAAGTAATACTATTTTCTTATGGTTTGAGAAATACATGTAAAATTTAGTAATGGTATGTAATCCCTTTTTTATTTACAAGACAAAAGGACATAATCTCGAGGTATATTTCTAAGTATAAATACTGGTAATACTATTAGAATGTAAATGAAAATGCGGTAATGTTCATTTTAGGGCATTTCCAATGACTATGGCTGTACTTTGATATCACATAAATAGTGCGCACTTTTAAATGCATTGGCAATGTTAGTAACTTAACACAAGTTCAATTATATTTAAGATATTCGTCTATCTTTACATACCAAAATAATTATTAACAAGCTCATTAAAATTTATAATGTTTTTAGTGTAAGATTGCGTAGATATATTTTAATTTTTTTTAACGTAAAGAAATATTGTTCTCCTTCCACTGTAGTCATAGGTAACGTCAATTAATTATTTTATTTAATATATGTATCTATTTTTACAAACATTTTCATTGTGGTCTTTAAATGACTTTCGGCAAGCGCTGTCTAATTGTAAGCGAATATTAACGCTACCAAGAGTAGCATAATTTATACAATTTTTCATGTGATTCGCCGTTAACGAGTGCTTTTTGCTTTTTCTTTTAAATGGCATAAATCCGTAACTATATTCTTACACCATAATAATTAATGAATCATGTGAAAACGATAAACATATAAAACAGTCAAATCCGTTATTTATTTCAAATCCACAAATCCAATTTAACGAATCATATACAGATTCTTTAAAATTCCTGTGGACCTTTTTATTTTTATGTTTACTGGTCTGTCGAATTTGAAGTAAAGGCCCAGGACGAGCATTGGCTTTAAATTCTAAACGTCTTTCAAAATTTAAACTATTAGGGATTAATTTTTTTATGTCTTGTACTACCGCTATTATGAAACAAAAACGATCATATTACAAACCAATATTATCAAAACAACTAAAAAATCGAGTGCAAAGTTTGTCGTATGTGATAAGAAATGTTGCTTCCAGTATCTTTGTTTTACTAACAGGTGTTGCGGAGATAATAATAAATGACGTAAACATTTTTAATTTAATGGAAAAATAGTTTGAGAACCACTGACTATACACCTACGCATTTTAAGCAACTTCGGTGATACATCAGATCATGCATAATGATGCATAAGCACAATTGCAATTTTGTAGATTTGAGGTCATTGGTACAGATTTCGTCAATAGATTCATTCTTCAGTTTTGTGACGGTAACTTGTTGATTGGAATTATTGTTTATTGTTCGTTGTTTGCTAATTGTTATTTGTTATTTAATATTATTTTTTATTTATTGTATTGTGATCAATATATGATGGCTCAATTCTCGAATCAAGAATTAATAGACATGGTTTTAATTTATGAAGTGGTTCAAAACGCAGCAGAAGCTTCACGTATTTACACTGAACGTTTTCCTGGAAGACAACATCCAGTACCTATTGTTATGATTGATGTGAATCAAACGATAGGTGAGCGTAGACTGGTTTTTATTCAGACTTGGCGGGAATACCAAGCTTCTACAAATATAACTTATACTAGTCCTAACTTATACATGACAACAACTTATACTAATTCTAACATTACATAACATCTCCTTTCCTTATCTGCTCGTTGAAGCCTTATTGTTTTCTACAATATTATTTGATTGATCAAAAATGTGTGTGGCTACATAACTCGAACTAGCAGGTTGAACATTGAAAGTATTACACCCACACAGCACAAGCATATCCAGTGGATATGAAATGTACACACCAACCATGGATACCGGAGGTACATCGAACATCCATATTTAATATTATGTAGCAAGGATGGAGGTCCATTGGATATATCATTCCGTCACGGAAAAATCTTCATAGTATGTCCATAGGACCTCCAGGTGGATAAACATTTTACATCCATATGGAGATATATTGAACAGTCATATGAACGTACAAAATACATACATATGGAGGTTCAATAAACATTTAATTGAAGTATAATAAACATTCATTTTTTTTTATAGAACCTTCATATGTAGGTAAAATATATGTGCATATCTATATATTAACAAAAAATATGGCCACACGTCAAATAAAGTCAATACAAAATGCCAATAGTGATATTTTCCAGATGCAACAACTCCGGTTGGTCCACAGAAAATATGACCACTTGTTCATTTTCACTCAAACACAATCGAACTTTTTTATTTACACATTCTCTCATTTTTCTAGAGCTTTTATCCATTATTTATATTATAGGAATCCAAATACTTACTAGATTAATGTACAGCAAAAGTAAATTCAAATATGCAAAAATACCTTGTCTTTACCCAATAAACACAAATCAATGGGTCTGTACTGGCAATGTACTCCGTAGCCGGCACTCAGAATGCTGGCAATGTACTAAAATGAAGTACACTGCCGGTAACCAGGTGACACACCGGCCGATATATTGCCTGATGAATCTTGCCAATGCAGAAATTGCATCGAACCAATATCGGCAAGTTATGTATATTAATACAAGTTAAATGCAGAATGCCAGTGAAATCTGTGCAATATAATATGTACTTTGCCATCACATAAATAGTGCGCAATTTTAAAAGCATTGGCAATGTTAGCAACTTAACACAAATTAAATGCATAAAATGGTATTATCATTTTTAATTTAATTAATAAAACCATTTGGAAACTTAACATACAATGTCCATATATGTACTGAAAAAAATTTAAAAAATATAAAAAACCTATTTACATTCATTCTGTGCTTATGTTTATTGGCGTCTTTCGTACCCACTACTCCTGGTGTTTATTGCGTGTTGTAAAGCTGCACCACAATTTGAATTTTTTCTTATGGATACTGTAAAATAAAAATTACATTGTAATGCTACTCAAATAACTTATGCACTTTTTTAGCAATTTCTAAACTAAATTTTGAAGTTTTTGAAGTAATTATAAAGAATTGCTTTGTAAATAGTCGTGAAATAAAATACAACATGAAAGTCAAGTTTGGCAGTAATGCACTTGAAATCACATTACGTTAATATACATATAAAGTTAATGTTTTAAGTTTTAACCTATAAACTATAAAATACTCTGAAGCCTCTTACCATAAATTAAATTTAAAATATTTTTACAAATTTGTTTTGCTTGATCCAGACCAATTACTTGGTTAAAACATGTCTCGTTTGCTGTATCTTTTCATCCAACAAAGTAGATTGAATCGATCTAAAAAAATTTCAATTAAATAAAACTCAGCAATAAGAATAATGAATTGGGAAATTGTAGATAAACTCACAAACTGGCTCTTAGATTACAAATTCCAAAGTCATTATATATTTTCTCGAAAACGTGTTAGTTTTTAGGTTATATATTTATTATTAAGAAATAATTTATATTTGATTTTAATACTTACTTATTTTGTTTACCCATCCATCCTAAATGATGAAAAACACATTTTTTCGAAATTTAAAGCACAAAATGGTTTGCATACGATAAATACAAGCTAAACAAAAAGCCAAAAAGTTTGCGTGTGCAGTAATTCAGTGGCGATAATATACGCGAAAACCTTGGCGAAAACAAACGAACAACGAAGAAAGTTTAAATTAAACCGCGCCAAGTATTTTTTTTACTTTTTCAATTTTTCATTAAATTTGTTGTTGCATGTTAAATATTTACTACAAATGTTAAATTTTGGAGAATATGATTATTTCTAAATAATTTTGATAAAAAATAGCAACTCACAAAATTATGTAACATGATACATAAAAAAAAATGTTTCCGAACATAACACTTATAACACTTAAGATAATCCTATTTCACAGATATCCATGAATGTATATAAGGTGCATATACAATGGATATTAAACTACGGATGTACATCAATGGATATTATATGGATAAATATGTATATCCATTGCATCTCGCGTGCTGTGTGGGCAGTTCGACGGTCGTGCATAAAACTTATTTCTAATTATACACTTGCCATTTCTCTTAAAGTTCTATCACGAACTTTTTCTACTATCTTTGCTTTATTCCATACACCCTTAGGCTTAAATTGATACCAAACAATTTCATTTTCATCTAATTCATCTCTAAATCTAACATTTTTATTGTAACTATTTTCGCTAATTTTTTGTGACTGATTTATTTGCTGTTCTAATTCAAATTTATTGACAACATTAGGCATTAACTTCTTATCATTGAAGGTAAGTTATCTCTTAAATATCTCGACATTAAGATTTGTGAAGGTGAGTAAGTATTATTTAGTATAGGTGTGTTTCTAAATGATAGAAGGGCTAAGTAAATGTCTTCTTTAGTTTCATGACACTTTTTTATCATCTTTTTAACAGTTTGTATGTTTCTTTCAGCTAATTCGTTTGATTGCTGATGGTGCGGTGAAGCAGCAATTGATTTAAAATCCCAATCATTTGAAATTTTTTGAAATTCAGCACTTATAAACTGTGGTCCACTGTCTGAAACAACAATTTTTGGGATGCCATGTCTGGCGAAAATTGATTTCAATTTATTTATTATATTTTCAGCTGTTAAATTTTTACACAAATTGCTAATTTCAGGATATTTAGAATAATAATCAATACATATAAGGTAAGTTTCTCCTTTCAGTTAATACAAATCTATTCCTATCTTTTGCCATGGAGATTTTAGAATACTGTGTGATTTTAATGGTTCTTTTATATTTGAGTTTGCGTACTTATTGCATATTTCACATTTAGCAACTAAATTTTCTATATGTTGATTTATATTTGGCCAATATACGGAGTGTGCTGCTTTTGCAATACATTTTTGTATTCCTAAATGAATATCATTTAAAATTTTGTTTTGCCATAAGGCCGGTATAATTATTCTTTCACCCATATAAATCAATCCTCTCGTGTCTTTAGTGATTTGCGATCTTAATTTATAATAACTTTTAAATTACACAGGTACTTTATTAATGGATTTAGGCCATTTATTTTGAATAAATTCATTTATTATTTTTAAATTGTCATCCTGTTGAGTCTCATTTATTAATTGTTCTAACTTTGAGTCAGAAATTGTTACGCGTTTCTCAATTAAACATACTTGAACTTCTAAATTTAATTCATCAATGTATGGTTCACTTAATTTTAATCTCGACAACGTATCAGCTAATACTAGCTCTATTCCCGGTTTGTAAACTAAATTTATATCAAATTTTTGTAATGATAATAACATTCTTTGAAGTCGAGGTGGGCAAGCATTTAGAGGTTTTTTAAATATGGATATTAGTGGCTTATGATCAGTTTCTACTGTGAATCTAGTGCCAAACACATATTGATAAAATTTATTTACACCAAAGCATATCGCAAGTAATTCTTTCTCAATTTGAGCATATCTTATTTGTGTCTCAGTCATTGATTTGGATGCATATGAACACGGTTGATTATTTTGAATTAATACAGCTCCTATGCCTGAACTCGATGCATCTACAGAGATTGTAATGGGTCAAAATATTTTAAAACTGATTCTTTTGTTATTTCATTTTTTAGATTTTCAAATGCTCTTTCATGTATGGTTTCCCATTCAAAAATATTATCTCCTTTTATTAAATCTCTTAATGGTTGTGTTTGTTGAGACAGATTATTTATAAATTTTCCTAAATATGTAATCATACCTAAGAACCTTTGCACATCTTTATTGTCTTTTGGTGCTGGCATGTTTTTAATTGCTTCTACCTTTTGTTCATCTACTGTAATACCATTTTTTAAAAATTTAAACCCTACATATTTTATTTCAGTTAACCCTAACTCACCTTTCTATAAATGAAATATGATATTATTTTGTCCCGCGGTTTCAAATACTTTTTCTAAAATTTTATCATGTTCTGATTTCGTTCTAGCATGAATTAATATGTCATCAATATATATTTCAACGCCAGATAATGAAAAAATGTCTTTAAAATTTTCTTGAAAAACTTCGCTCGCGATTTTTAAACCAAATGGCATCCTAAGGAATTTATATCTTCCAAACGGAGTGCCAAATGTATGGGAAGTTTATATTTAATTGGTTTAATGGCATCATTTAGGTGTTTCGGATCTAGACAAATCCTTAAAGATCCATCCGCTTTTTTCATTAGTACATAAGCATTTAACCATTCTGAATGACCTTCGACTCTTTCAATTATTTTTAACTTTTGTAGGTCTTCTAAATGTTTTTTGAAATCATTTTGTAATGCAAATGGAATCAAATGGGGTTTATTACAGGATTTACATTATCCTTCAATTCAATTTTATAAGGTTTCCCTATATTGCCTATTCCACAAAAATAATAATAATACAGATTAAATTATTGTAATCATCCTTTTCTTCAGAATTTACATAAGCAATATTTTTTATATGAACATCATCATGCATTTTAATTATGCCTAAACGAATACTACTATTCAAACCTAATAATGATTCACGTTTGCCTTCTACTACATAAAATTCAATTTGTTTATAACATTTCTTGTTAAATTTTAAATCTAAGTAAATTTTGCCTAATACCTGATCTTTTCACTCGTGTACGTGAACAATGTGTCAGTACATCTTTGCAATTTGTTTGTGTTGATTTCGCATTGACGTAAACAATTTAATGAAATTATGTTTACACATGAACCTGTATCAATTTTAAATTTAACATTAACGTTTACATTTCTATTTATAGGTAATTCTAGCATGCAATAATTTACAGTGTGTTTATTACTTACAGCATTTATCGACAGGTTATCTAATTCATCATCGATATGAGAAATTTCATTTACTTTTTTCCTTTTAAACCTACAAACAGATGCAAAGTGATTTACTTTATTACAGTTCTCAC
The DNA here is from genome assembly GCA_035610365.1 of Aquatica leii. Classification (NCBI taxonomy): domain Eukaryota; kingdom Metazoa; phylum Arthropoda; class Insecta; order Coleoptera; family Lampyridae; genus Aquatica; species Aquatica leii. The sequence goes on from CM069432.1 coordinate 111,651,674, forward strand.
AATTTTTTCCATAGGCGGGACAGTTATTTATCGGATGATTTTTTCCACATCTCGTGTATTGTTTGATGATATTAACACTTCTTGACCTTGATTTGGAACGTTGCTGATAGCGAGAATAACGACTTTGCGAATCGGAACGTGCTTTTCTTCTGCTGACGGTTGCTATATTTCTATCTCTGTTGTGGTCATTATTTGATGCAGTGTTCTCTTTGTCTTGCATTAATCTTAGATTCTTCCTGGAATTTACTTTGTCTACCGTTTTATCCTCATTTTGCAGTAATTTTTCTCTTAACGCTTCATCTTTAATTCCAATTATTATCATGGTTTTTATTAAATTGTCCTTTAAATTGTTATTACCGAATTCACATTGGTTTGCTTGATTTTTTAAATTTGTGACAAATTCTTCCACTTTTTCACTTGCTTGACGTGCTTACTGCACTTATAACGTTCAAACGTTAGATTTCTTTTCGGAGTAAAATAACTTTCGAATTTTTCTTTTAATTTATTCACTTTATTTTTGTCTTCTTCTTGAAACAAAAACGTGTTGAAGATCTTTATGCAATCTTCACCCATGCAGTGTAACAGTTGAGCACATTGCGTTTTTTTCAGGTTTCATATCAAGCTCAATGGTGGTTGAATAAATTTCAAACCTTTGAATCCAATTTTTCCAGTTTTCTGCTACATTTCCTTCTAACGATAATTTATCTATTGTGCCTCTTGCTTCCATTTTTAATTTATTTAATTTTAATTTAGTTTAAGTTACACTTCATTTTAATTTTCTCTTCAAACTACTTACTGCGCCATGTTATGATTGATGTGAATCAAACTGTAGGTGAGCGTAGACTGGTTTTTATTCAGACTTGGCGGGAATACCAAGCTTCTACAAATATAACTTATACTAGTCCTAACTTATACATGACAACAACTTATACGAATTCTAACATTACTTAACACCTAGAGCATTTGTAAATGCTGTTCAACGTGTACGTGATACTGGCAACCTAAGGTTAAAACGGGGCCGTAATGCCGTACGCGCTAGAACACGACGTGTAATGGAAGCCGAAGAAGAAATATTGAATTTTGTAAATAACAATACGACTTTTAATGTTCGTACAATCGGACGGGAAGTGAAAATATCCAGAAACGTAGTGTGGCGTACCTTAAGAGAAGAATTTATATATCCGTACCATATTCAACGCGTTCAAGCTTTAAACCCCGCAGATTACACTCAATGTTAGAATACGGTAAATTGTAATGGTTACAAATGTAACGAGATGTTTTGGATGAATGCGATGACGTAATACATACATGAGAGTGTGCGTGGGGAAAGTAGGTGAGAGAAGTCGCGTTCGTACTTCGCAGAGAGAAGTCGCGATTCACAGATAGGTAGATTTTAAAAAACGTGAACATTTTACATTTTATATTACTCAATACACATAATTCTTTTTTCCACAATCAATGCCGTTTGTTTCAATATAATTGAACCTATTAAATTACAGATTATAAGCGCATGGGAATCAACTCCATAAAGTAGACAGACATTAACTGAATTAACATCAAGGCTCCTAGCAGAAGAAAAACGTAACAATACAGAAAGTCCAAGTGCACAACAAGAAATAGCATTCCGTTCCGCAGGTAAGCAAAGTAAAACCGGTAAAACTTTACAAAATCTCATACGTAAAAATGAAACAAAAAATTGCTTCAAATGTGGAAGACCCGGACACTTTGCGAGAAATTGCAAAAAATCCGAAGTAAAATGTAATATTTGTAAAAAAAAACGAATCACCAAAAAAGGGATTGTTTTTTTAGAAATAAAAATGCTACAAACAGTTCGGAGAAATCTAATGAACAATCAAATAAACCCATGTCGTTATTAACACACGTAGAAAAGAGAAATGAAAACCAAACAAAGAAAATCGAATGGTTCCTCGATTCAGGTGCAACGTCTCACATGACAAATGAAAAGGATTTAATACAAAACATGCAAGAAATCAACAGTGAAATTGGAACTGCAAAAAAGAGCGAAATAATACAAGCGTTAGGAATCGGTGAAGTCGAAACTCAAGAATGTATCTTCAAAAACGTCGAATACGTGCCAAAATTAAGTAAAAACTTATTGTCCGTGAGTAAAATAACACAAGTTTATAAAAACAATATTAAAATTTTAGAAGGAACGCGTAGTGATAACGAATTAAATTAAAACGAGTAAAACAATCAACGAAAGTGCTCTAATTAGTAAAACCGAAAATGTAAAATTATGGCATAAAAAATTAGGCCACATAAGTGGGAAAAACATGATAAAGCTAAAAAAGAACAGTATCGGATTAAATATAAGTGACGCCGAAATAAAAAACTTAAAAAACACGTGTGAAATCTGCATAAAAGCTAAGCAGATAAATCCATTCAGCAAAACTCGACGACGCGCAAAGAATTAAAGAATAAATAAGAAACGGCTACAGCGATAAAAAATTGTGTAAACGAAGCTGAAGCGAAATGGAATTTAAAAACAAGCGTGATACGAAGTGTTAACGGAGGTGAATATCGAAGTGCCGAAATAACAGATTGGTGTAAAAACAAAGGAATACGTATGGATTTTACTATTCCCTATTCTCTGTAATTAGATGGAAAATCGGAACGACTTAACAGGACATTAATGAACAAATCCAGATCGTTAATGTTCAAAACAAAACAAAGCAATAAAATGTGGGGAGAAGCAGTTCAAGTAGTAGCTTATTTAATTAACCGAATACCAACAGAGACCGTAGAAACAACGCCGTATAAAATGTGGTACAACAAGAAACCCAATTTAAAGTATTTACAAATTTTTGATACATATGCATACGCAAGAAAGTTAGGTTACTTAAATAAACTCGAAGAAGAAGAAAAAATTTATTTTTGTGGGATATTCTACAAATTGTTATCGACTTTTTGATGAAGAAAAACCAAAAAAATATAATTTCTAGGGATGTAATATTCGAAAAATACACAGAAAATAAAAATGAATTATCGGAACTAACATCGGAAGGTGAAAATCACGAACCAGCTGAAAGATTTGAACCGACTTTGATAGCGAAAATGGATCAGACGAAAAACAAAATCAAACCGGAGACGAAAATTTTGAACAAGTTGAAGAATTACAACGAAAAAAATTTGAAGACTACGTAATGCTAACATACGAAGAAGCCATAAAAGGCGAAAACAAGGAAAAATAGATAAAAACCATCGATGAAGAAAAAAAATCGTTACAAGAAAATCAAACGTGGACTTTAGTAAACAAAAGTGACGTCATAGATAAAAAAACTGTTAACAAGTAAGTACGTGTTTAAAATTAAAGAAGACGGCTCATATAAAGCAAGACTGGTAGTTCGCGGATTTAAACAGAAACAAGGAATTGATTACGATTACGATTACTTGTGCGATAAGATTGTTATTTGCAATTGCAGCTGAACAAAATGCTGAATTGGTAAAATTTGATATCAAAACAGCTTTCCTATATGAAACGTTAGAAGAAGAAATCTACATGCAATTACCGCAAGGCTACGAAGACGACAACCAAGTTTGCAAACTGAGAAAAGCGCTATAGGGATTGAAGCAAGCTTCTATTAAATTTAACGAAACATTTACAGATTTTCTGAAACATCTAGGCATGAAACCATTAAAATCAGAAAGGTGTGTTTTTAAATCGGAAACAAGTGACATGATTCTCGCAATTTATGTAGACGACGGCTTATTAATCGGAGTAAATAAAATCCAAGTTTTTTTTTCTGAAGAAATTAAAAGAAGAATTCAAGGAATCGACATAAAGAAAGATGAAATGGGAATATTATTAAGTCAAAGTGACATGGTTAAGAGACTATTGATAAGCGCAAATATGCAGGATTGCAATTCAACCAAAATACCGTTACATGGTGGAGATGTACAGAGAAATGAACGAGGTACAGAGAGAAGATATACTTAGAGTGGAATCTCCTGTATATAAACTTGGAACACAGTTTATGGCGCCCTACAACGGTTGTGGGGAAAACAAATAGCGCGAATTTTAAACTTAATGTGTGGGTGTGGGTAGCACCCATTATTATTACAATGGTTTATTTTGAATGTTTTCTTGTTTTTGAAAGAATAGTTATGAAAATTGTCACTTTTTTATAATTATGCATTAAAAAAAGCGACTTATTTTATATAACATTTTTTATTTGCACAAATACAATATAAATAACTTCCAGTTTCATTCGAATCAACACCGTGTGAATATTGTAACAACTTTTCTTTAAAACGAATATGAAAACCTTCAGTTTTTAAATAGTAATAAACGTTAGAATCAAACACGTGTAAAAATAACTTGCATTATTTAGTCGATTTTATTCGAGAAATGCAATTCAGCGTTTATAGCCTTCAAGGTACGAAAAAGAGGGAAAAAACTTGCTGTATTTGTATTTTTTACCGATAATTATTACATAGTGGCCTCTAACGGTTGTGGGGAAAAGTTAAAACGTTATTCCTTTTCTCTCAATTGAAGATACTCGTCTACAAATACTTTGTTTATGACGAGGTAAAAATACAACTTATCCATATCGCGAAATGGTAGGCAGTATTTTATACATAAACAATAAAACGCGACCCGATATTAGTTTCGCGGTAAATTTTGTGAACAGATTCTACAAATAAGGAGGTGAACATTGTGAAACATATTCTCAAGTATTTTAAAGGCAATCCAAATTATGGAATTAAATTTGAGAACAACAGTAATAACGAAATAATCGCATTTTCCAACGCCGATTATGCACAGGATGTTGAAACAAGAAAAAGTACAACCGGATACCTAATATTTTTCAACGGATGCTTAATAAATTGGATATCAAGAAAACAAAGTGTGACAGCGTTTAGCACGTGTGAATCCGAAATAATAGCAGCAGCCTAATGCGTGAAGGAACTCATGTATATTAAAAATTTTACAGAAGAAATTAAGGATTTTAAAATGAGAGTGACTCTGTATGTGGACAGCAAAAGTGTGATCGAACTAGCGAAAAACGGGACACTAAACAAACGAAGCTAACATATTGACGTGAAATACCATTTTATACATGAGAAAATAAAGGATGGTATGTTAAAAATCGAACATTGTAGTTCGGCTAATTATTTTGGCAGATATTTTGACTAAACCATTGGACAGCACTAAATTTATAGGTTTAAGAGATAAATTGTTGGTAAAGTGTTAGAAGTTTTTTTGAATTTAAAATTAAAATTTAAAAATAATGTATTCATAAATTAGTGTAATTTTTAATGTTTTTAAAAAACAATGCCTTTTTTATTAAAACTTTGATTCCTTTTATATAACGTCGTAATGTGATGTTTGCGTTGTAAACTTGAGTATAATTCCCGATTCATAATTCAATAGCATCTTATTTAAACTCAAAAACCATCACGTCATTATCAAATAGTTAATTTTTTTTTTACAAAGAAGTCAGTTTAATTAAATTATAACATTGTTATTTTTTATAGTCTTAAAAAAGATACTGTTTTTTTTATTGAACTTCGATAATTTTCTAAGAATTAATAAATAAATCCTAATCCTATTCAAATTAATACTAACAAAGTATATGGGGATATGAATACGATTAATACAAACATTACTTACCCTTTAGCTTATCAAACAAGATTCACAAAATAATAATAAAAAGAACACTAAACAAAATGGATTTAAAACACCGAATAAATAAAAACAAGAGTAATAAATGTTTCGATTCAGTTTCAACAACAAATTGCAACTGCATTTAAATAGTAAATAAGAAATAATGAATAAACAAAAATCTAAAAATCCACGAAGTTGAAGTGGAAAGTTTATGCAGATGAGAGAGATAGTGTTGTAAAATACAGCACATTTAAATCCTATTGTTCTCTCACGTGCAAGACAGCCATAGTAAAATTTTTAGGAAACCTAATTGCAGCGGTTGCTTTGACATTGTACACATTTCTAAGAATGGCTTAATTCGACGATTTGAGATAGTTTTATACATTTCTAAACGAATGATATTCCAAAAATCTATAACATATATAATCTGACTTATTTTAATAATTTGTATATTCTAATTTATATGCATTGTTTAGTCAAAACATGCTTGCTAGAAATAGCACAAAGTTTACTTTTATTTTGTTAAACATTTCCATATACGTGTGATTACTTTGAACGATTCTTGCTACCTGTGAATGGTGCTGTTAAATTCTATTGTTAAATGTTCTTTATTATTCCAAATAATTTTTTTAATTTTTTGAAGTTCAATAGTCATGAAACGCCATTATCTTTTTTATTCGTAATATCGTTGTCGGTGAATACTATTTTTAAGTATTTTATAGGGGTGTTGAATCGACTCGGTTAAATGGTTAACCGAATCATTTTCTTATTGGTTAACCGGATAATTTAAAATTGAATTATTCATTTTTGGTTAATCGATTCAGTTTAACCATTTTTGGTTAATCGATTCAGTTTAACTATCCTTGAGTAAACGATTTAGGTTAACCGTCTTTGGTTAAACGATTCAGTTTAACCATCTTTCGTAAAACGATCCAGTTTAGCCATCTTTTGTTATACGATTTACTTTAAGGGCTTTTGGTTAAAGAACCATTTTAATCACAAATTATTAAATTATCTATTTTAATCATGTTTGGTTAAACCTTTGGCGCAAAACAAAAAAAAAGTATTACATATTTCTAAATAATAAATAGATTAAGCAATTGTTTTGCATTCTAATTTAAATTTTAGAAATTTAACAAATAAATTTCTATTTGTTTAAAAAGTTAAAATTTGTCTTTTTAGAGGCTTCAATTTAAAATACAATTTTAAAAATAAATTTTACAGAATAGAAAACTCAAACTTTTATCGAAGACTTATTGCTTTCACTAAATATATTTATTTTTGTTTATATTAATTTGAATAAACTATTTATATACAATTAAACAAATCACCTAACACTTTTTTCATCAATTTTCTTTGCACTAATAATTTTCTACTTTTATTTTGTTGTTTTTTTAAATTTTTGAGGGAACTACTTCTAACAATTTAAAACATAAATACATTCAAAACCACAAAAACCTTTCCAATATGGATTGTCAATACTACAAAAAGTGCCCACATTAGAATAGTGTTGAAAATGTAGAAGTGCTAGTCTTTACGTATGTGTACTAAACTGTACCATGTGTTTTTGACTACTTATTTCAATCTTTTGTTGTTCATAATACATATCTTGTTTTTTCTAATAAAAATTTGTAAACAAGAAACATAATGATTATATTTTAAGCAGGTGCAATTTTTTTCATAAATACTTTTAACAAATACCTTTTAAGAAAAAGGGTTAATAATCTATTTACATAAAATTTTATTTTGAAAACTACCTGCCTACTTAAAAGCACATTGACCTAATGTGCATTTAAAAATATTACTGGTAAAATCATATTTTATAGTTTTATAAATTTTGAAATCAGTAATAAAATTTGGGAAATGTATCTAGATAATTTATACATATTTGAAATACGTTTTTATTAACTAAAAACATTTTTGTTAAATGGTGGTTTGTTAGAATATAAAATTAACTTAATTAGTTAACTTCAATTAAATTTTGATTGTTTCACCAATTTCTGCACAATTACTTTAATATTGATATTGATTTTTGAGTGACAAAAATAGAAAACGTTATTAATATCTATGTACAGATTACAAGTTACAAATTGTTTTCAATCCCTTGTTTCATGTTTCTTAGAAAATCCTTTTACCTGAATATAAGAACGCTCATACCAATGACAAGGAGGCTCTATTGGCGGCGTTGTGTTTAACAACAGCTAAGTAAAGAAACATCTGTGTTGCAAGTAGATACTAGAACCAGTTGGTTTTTACGGCACTTTTTGAAGAAATGCGGATTATGTTTATTATTTGTAGATCATAAATTAATAAATTTTGTTAGGAAAAAGTCTTCTCCGCAAAGGGACATTTTATGATAGAAGGCGTCTACGTAATTTTTAGTTAAATTTATTTTCAATCGAGATTGATGCTTTTATGTAGTTAACTATAACTAATTAAGTAAAATGTAAGATTGAGGCCTCTAGTAAACAAATTTTTAATTTTTTTTATCTTTGCATTTTTTTATTTTTGGCCAAAAGTAATTCTTAGATATAAGTTTTAATCTCGTCAAAGCAGTAAAACCATAATAACAAAAAAAATTAATTCTTAAGCAAATCATTTAAAAGTTAACGATTTTTTCTTCACGAACGCGATTATTATTTTACAAGCAATCGATAATCACCATCGTTGTTTGATGAATCTAGGAAAATGCCTTTGGAAGAAAAACCACGGAAAAAAATTATTATTTATTCTGTAATTCATATAATGTAATCAATCACAAAAACGAATTAAACCCGTTTTAATTGAAACAATCTTTTCGTTTTAAATAAAATGTTTTGTTACGTTTACTTATACAAAATTACACTTTCTATAACAAAAAAATCATTTTTTAAAGCTATTATATATTGTTCAGTTTAAACATTTGGTTTTAGAAGTTTTTTCATATTGTCGTTTTGTTATCATTATGGTTGAATATTTTGAAGTTACCGTTTTATTATGTTTTTATATTTAGTTTAAATTTTCCTTAGACTTTTAATCAAGACGCGTTAATTGATATGTTCTATATTCTTATCTACTGCTACAAAACTGTTCTAGAAGATCGATCTAATTATACCAATAGTGTAATTTAAAAAAACCACGCAGTCTTTCCTGTCTTGTCTAAGAAATAAATTTTGCTTACACACATAACACCAATTTTTAGGTACAGTATTTATTAACTAACAGCTACTGCTAAATTTAAGTTTAAGCAAGTACAAAATTTTTTCCGGGAATCTTGTTTTTGATTCCCTTGTTTTGTAGGTAAACGATAATAAATTGCAATCCTGTTTTTTTATTTGTTTAATGATTGCAATCGCGAATGATTTTTGAAAGATGACCGGTGATCGCAATCGCAATCTTATTTAAAACGATCGTTCTGGTCACTGGTTATTGACAGTAATCTTAACCTTAAAAATATTTAAAATTAGAATTTAACTTTAAAACATAATCAAAAATACAGTTTTTATAATACGGATCTTAAAGAATACTTTAATGATCTATTTGATTATGTAGATTAAGTATGCACTATAGAGTTAATTAAAGCAAATCATTGATAAAAGTGATTAAAACGAATCGGTTAACAATAGTTGCTTAAACCAAATTGTAGGCAAGGATTAAAACAATTTGGTTAACTAAAACGAATCATTTGGTTAATTTAATTTTAAGTCATTGAATCGACACTCGTAGTTGAAACGAATCAGTTACCAAAAATGGTTAAAACTAATTGGTTAACCAAAAATGTATCGGTTGGTTACAATGAATAAGTTACCAAAAATGGTTAAAATTAACTGAAAATGAATCAATTGGTTAATTTAGCTTTAACCAGTTAACCGGCTACCAAAGGTCAAAATCGACACCCCTAGACTATTTTAGGATAAATCAAGGACATAATAAGGTCATTTTCGAAGAACTGTAAATTTTTAAGCCAAAAAGGTTGTTGTTATTCAATTTCAGCTAAACAGCAACCACAGCGCGGCAAATATATGTATAAGAATAGTATGCAAATTTATGTATATTTATAACTGATTTTTTTCAATAAAGATATACGTCTTATTAACTTTTTGGAAAAGTTAACCGTGGGGAAAATTAACTTGTTCTTTCCATTCTGAACCCGTTCTTGAAATTAAAACAATACTGATACAAATTAGAAAATTGGTCCAATAAAAGTACCTTTTAAAACTAATGGTCTGATAAAAATTGCCAAACAAGTAACATAATGTAATTAATGAGCTCTGGTATAGGATAGGTAAATAAAATGATGTAACAAGTTATAACTGGCGTTTAACAGGTACTGCATATAATGTATATGTTAAGTAAATGTAATCTGATTTACATCTACAATACGTCCTTTTATACACATTAACCCGATCTAAATTTAATTATATTTTTAATACATTTCTATTCTTATGTAAAATAATCATCAATTTTGCTATATAAACAGTATATACCTTTTTTCATATTAAATATATATAAACATTCTCATGTTTTTAATACGTATGATTTTTCATATAAGAAATATGTTACCCTTAATATGTACGATTCATGTAAACTCTTGTATGTAATATACATGTTTATTTATATTAACTTATATATTTCTTATATATAAACCCAAATGTAAAATAGATGTTATTTTCATAAGAAAGACTGATATATTCTAGATGTAAAAAGGCTTATGTATGACTATTTCTTTAAATTTTACATATATTTTATAGAAAATTTATATGTATGTTTGCTGGGATATAACTTATATATTGTTTGATTGTATCTAGATACATATAAATAGATAAAAAATATTAATCTAGATTAATTTATCTATATGAATTTATATAGATAATTTACAACACTGGTTAAAACCAGTAGGAATTGTAAATCTAGTAACTAAGTATAAAGAGATATGCAGGTCAGAAAATTTTGTGATCGTAGAAAACGATAAACTACCTATTTTAGGATTAGAATCTTGCATTAAATTTGATTTAATAAGGAAAGTTAATAAAATATATGTCATATAAGAATTTAATAATGCTGAGGAATTTGTAAACGCTAATTTAGATCCGTTCACAGGAGTTAGAAAGTTCAGTCAAAAATGTAATATTGACTTAAAACCAGATGCAGTCCTAGTGGTTAGACCACCCAGAAGAGTCCCAATAACGGTGAAACCAAAGTTAAAGCAAACGCTTGAGCAGTTAGAGAAGGCCAAATTTATTGAAAAAGCTACTGGACCAATCACTTGGGCTAGTAATATGGTTATAGTAGAGAAACCAAATGGGCAACTCCGAATATGTCTAGAAGTATGCTGTAAATTAACAGGTATGAGTTGACTTTCTGTGTTAGACCTAAAAGATGGGTTTTATCACATTGAATTAGATACATCAAGTAGTAGCTTATGTAACTTTAGTACACCATTTAGGTTCTATAAATTTTTAAGATTGCCATTTGGGTTAAATTTTGCACCTGAATTATTTCAAAAAATCAATCGCAAAAATTTTAATGACATTGAAGGGGCTACAGTATATTTTGATGACATCTTGATAGTTACAAAATCTAAAAGTGAACACGACATAATTTTAAATAAAGTTTTAAAAGGGGCCAGAGACTTAAATATAAAGTTTAAGAAGAACAAAATTCAATATAGTCTCCGTGAAGTTAAGTATCTGGGGCATTTATTTTCAGCAACAGGAATAATAACCAGATAAAAAAAGGGTTAAAGCAATTCTAGAATTAAGTAACCCTACTTGTAAAAAAGAAGTACAAATTCTTAGTACGTTTAATTATTTTCGCAGTTTTATTTCAAATTTGTCAAAAGTATCTACACCTCTACGAAATTTATTAAAAGCTGACGCACTATTTTGTTGGACTGTGGCACAAGAAATTGCATTCAAACAAATGAAAAATTGATTAACAAACTCACCGATTCTGGCAAATTTTAGCACAGAAAGAGAAATAACAATACAAACAGATGCATCAAAAGATGGACTGGGTTGCTGTTTAATGCAAGAGGGGAAACTAGTTGCTTTTGCATCTCGAAGTCTCACAGAGAATGAAAAGAATTGGGCTAGCATAGAAAAAGAATTCTTGGCAATGGCATTTGCTCTTTCTAAATTCCACGAATTTATTTATAGACGTCAAGTTACTCTGTGGACCGATCACAAACCTTTAGTGTCAATAATGACCAACAAATTTTCAGAAATAGCATCACCCAGGCTACAAAAAATTAAATTAAAATTATTAAGGTACCTATCAATTAAATGTTAAATATATGCCAGGAAAACACTTACATGTTGCGGACCTTCTGTCTCGCAATTATGTAGTTAAAAATGAAACAGATGACCCTACAATGTTAGAAGTAGTTCATAATATTAACAGTGTAGTCAATATATCTGAAAACAAAAAAGTAGAATTCCAAATGGAAACTGATAAAGATCAAATATTAAAACTTGTTGATATTGTCTTAATCAATAGCCACAAAAATGTACTGCAGAATTAATGCCGTATTTTAATATAAAAAATGAAATAACAGTTATTGAAAACATTCTCTTGTACAAACAGCTTATAATAGTTCATAACGCATTAAGGCGCAGTATGATGGCTTTAGCTCATGAAAGTCATTTGGAAATAAATAAAACATTGAGCTTAGCCAAACAGAGTTTTTACTGGCCAACGTTGAGAAGAGACGTCATTCATTATGTGAATAGCTGCAGAGTATGTGAACAAAACAAACCAAGAAATTGTAATTAACCGCTCCTGAATCACTTCATCCCTAATAAACCATTCGCAAAAATAGCGTCAGATATATGTGTGTAAATAAAAAATTATAAACAATCATAAAATACACAATTTTATTTAACTAAAAGAATATATGTAGCTAATAACATGGCGAATGACGAACACAAGAGACCAAGAATGGATTTCATCGAAGGACTGGCGTTTCATCTTTTGGAAGACCACTTAAAAGAAATATCCAAAATTAGTAATCGATCTACTGATGTGAAAGCGTTTGTTACTAAGAATTTTGCAGTAGTACAAACCAATGATCATCCAAATCGCCTTTTAGGTACATGTTTTTTGTATGGAACACACAGAAACAACAAGACCAAGAACCAAGTGTGGCACCTGCTGGCGTTTCACAGGTAAGAACCACATGGAAATGGCCATAAAATGTCACCGATGTCGAGATAGTTCAGATGACGAAGAAGATTGATTTGAATTCTAACATTTTCTACAATAATTTCCATTCCCGAGTTTTTTTTTGTTTTTTAATTATAATTTTAATTTTGGAGATATTCTAATACATATTCAATTGTTCCGTAATAAAAAAATTAATTGTTAATTACAACTAAAAATGAAAATTTACGTTTTTTTATGTAAAGATTACACGGATTTTTTTTATTTCATCTTAATTTTTTTTGTGTTATAACATATTATGGATACAAGTTTTCAATTATTATGCTTTAATTAACTATTAAATACTTAAATATTACTTAAATATGCGCCTAGTATGATAATATATGTCCAGCGAAACGCTAGAAAAATGAAATGCGGCAAAAAGCCCGCTTGCGTGCACAAGCGTGATTATACGAAGCGAGTGTACTCAAACGTTCAAACCCAAAGTTATTCAATGTCACATGACTGTCAACAATTCTATAAAAAAAACATTACGTATCGAATTGCGTTTTATTATAAACGCAAATTAGAAAAACGATAAAACAATACACTACACATCAATTAAAACCATGGATATTGTGGATAGTTATAATTCTTTACTTAAAATATAACGCCAACACACAACAGCATATATCACCATTGGTATCACCTATTACACAATCGCAAAAACTAGTAATGTTTGTCTCAAAACTTGTAAGAAAGTTTTTAGAGAAACGAAAAAGCTGAATACATGTAGGTATTCATTCATATAATACATACAATTTTAAATAATTTAAATTGTTGCAAAAATATTTATGATATGAGACAAATTGATTTAATTTTATTAGAACATGAAATAAATAAACACTCCAATAATATTTACGTTTTGAATTTTATGAAACGTAAATTATGCAATTTATCAAAAACGGTTTTTTAAGTTAACTTTTAAAAATTTTAAAAACGTTTTGTGGTAACACGTGTGCAATTACGAGTTCAATATATATTACAATAACTAAGATTTTTGATGTTTTTAAAACTTTTAACTACACGAACACATATGTAAGAACGTTTAAAATCTTTGTCGTAAAATTTTTAGACAACTACAAGTTTTCTATAATTTTATTCTACAAGATTTCTTCAGTCAACGCTACAAGTTAAAAAAAATGTAATACTAATTTTATGTGTATAATTTAGTGGATACTGGTGGATACTATCCTTTACATGTGTTGACGTTTTGAACACATGTTGTGGTTATTTTTAGGTTAGGTTTATTCTATTTTAGATCCAATTTATAGTAATTATGTAAATACAAGAAAAAATATACCGAATACATCGAAAATGTCGCAAATAATGATGATTATAGCTGCTGCACATCTTGTTTATTGCCCATTTACGAAAGTTGAAGAAAGTTTTAATTTACAAGCAATGCATGATATTTTATACCACAAACTTAATCTATCTGCTGTAATTTAATGCATTTGAATTGTTAGAACAGTTTTATAACTGTATAATTTTTAGTACGATCATCACGATTTTCCTGGTGTAGTTCCAAGAACATTTATAGGACCTCTATTCATTTCGATTTTGGTATCGCCTTTTGCAGCACTGATTCAATACTTTGAATTAAATAAATTCTGGGCTCAATACTTAGGTAATTAAATTACTTGAATTTCATTGATTGTATTATGTTTAACTTTTAGTTAGAGCAGCATTAGGTGGGTGTGTTATAACATCATTTCATATCTTAAGTAAATCGTTAGAAAACGTCTTTGGTTCTACATGGTTGCAATGGTTTATTGCCATAACTGTAACACAAAGCCATTTTATGTTTTACTTGACTCGACCGTTACCAAATATTTTTGCTTTACCTTTAGGTATATTTTATTATTCATAATTTCTAAATACTCAATATGGTGCTGTTAAAATGTATAAAATTTATATTAGCTCCTGCTCCACAATAATTTTTGAGTCTATAGATATGATTTTCAAGTTTAAATGCACAAGTTTATGTGAAATTACGTAGTGCTAGCAGCAAGGTATTATAGCTTCAACATTTTTTTTGTTTAGGTATTTTTTTCTAGCTAATATGTTATATGTTAACAGTGGCTTGTATTATTTTATTAATCTTTGATTTTATACATATTATTCAGTTAAACTTCGTTTAAAAATTATAAAATGCATTGCAAAAAAAAGAAATTATAGCTCGAATATACTTCTCTCTTTCACTTTACTACTCTCCAGTTGTTTGTTTTTATTTTAATCAAATCATCTATGTATTGCATCCATTTCCTTATTGGCCTGTCTTGTATGTTTTTCACCACCACTATATTCTATCAATCTTAAATTTTAGTAACTATATCTGCCTTTTAGTCAAATGCATTTAATTCTTTATTAATTTTTTTTACTGAGCACTGCTCCTTTCCACCTTGGAGGTTTCGTTTAGTTTCCTTATTGATCTGTTTCGCCTGTTTCTGATTACTTCTATAACTAGTACTAATTTTATCTATCTTTCTTCTTTAGTTCTTGTTATACATATATTGTGTCTATTTTAACTCTCGTTTTTTTAATCTCAGTTACTATATCTGACTTTTAGTCAAATTTATTTCGTTATATCTGTTTTTTTTTCGCAGAGCATTGCACTTTCCCGCCTTAGGAACTTCGTTTTGACACTTCCTTTTGTAATCGTTGGGTTTATAATAGTCTCATGGACAACGTAGTTTTAGTTTTCTCCAAGCATTCAGCGTTACCCTTATTTCGATTTCATCTTTATAGTTCTCATAATGTGTTACCTGCGCTCCTAAATACACGAACTTATCTATATTTTCACAAAAATATTCCTTGCTTTCGAGTCTGATTTCTAGGTTACTTTTTCTGTCTCCTAACCGTTGTTCCATTTTCGTAAACTTTGAGTCCCCAGTTCTCGCGCCTTTATAAGTTCTTTTATTTACAAACAACTATTAACATAGACATATTCAGCATAGATGTAACTTATTCACCGATCCAATCTTCGTCAAAACGTTTTAGTTCATCACATGCAGTACTCACCTAACACAAACTTCCAAAGTTTACAACATACTATTCTTAAATCCACTTTCTTTTCTGCTAACAACAGTAATGTCATGTACTCGATTCTTAAAGTAGAATTTAGATTTTATTATAGTTTGACCCAACGAAAGAAGTTTTTTTTTTAATTTATCAATTCTAACAATAAAATTGACTTAAAGTTTTCGGTGCTCAGTGTTTACAAAATCATTTGTATGAAAACTGAAAGGAAGAAGAATAGTTTTCTATGGTTTTCTTTCCACATTATATTTTTGTCATTTTAATAGCACCAAGATTTATTTAAATTTGTTTTTTTTTGTATTTAATAAAAATTCATTTTAGTTTTGTTAGCTGTGAATGGATGGGTGAATAATAACAACAAAGCGTTTATTGGCTTTTCTGCAGCGGCTATAATCATATTTCGAGCGGAATTAGCCTTATTTTTAGGATTACTTTTGCTATACGATCTAATTTTTAGAAGGATTACACTTAAAGAGTAAGATAATGTAACATAATAAACTTAGAATAAGCTACAGATTAAATAACGTTCTTTTAGATTAATTCTAATTTCCATACCGTCCGCATTTGGGTTTCTTTCTCTTACTGTGATTATTGACTCAATTTTTTGGAATCGACCTCTTTGGCCAGAAGGCGAAGTTCTTTGGTTTAATACCGTATTAAATCGGAGTTCTGATTATGGGGTATGCTTTTAAATTTGTTCTGAAACATTTTAACAAACACTTATTTTTTTGATAGACATCTCCATTTTTATGGTACTTTTACTCGGCAATTCCAAGGGGATTAGCCTCTTCGGTGTTGTTGGTTCCTCTAGGAGCAGCATTAGATAGTAGAGTACGAAAATTGCTCATACCATCATTGTTGTTTGTTTTATTATATTCTTTTTTACCTCATAAAGAATTAAGATTTATTATCTACGTGTTCCCATTGTTGAATGTGGCAGCAGCTACAGCTTGTCATAGAATGTATGGTTTATAAATATTGTTATAAAAAAATCAGTTGTATAATTACAGTTGGGAAAATCGTGAGAAATCACCACTGCAACATTTACTATCTTATGGAATCTGCGGGCATTTACTTTTAAATGCTTTATTTACAATATTTTTATTAGCAATTTCCAGTACAAACTATCCAGGTGGAGCAGCTATGTCTCGTATACACCGAATTGCGAAAGATGAACCAGTTGTTATTTTACATATTGATAATTTGGCAGCTCAAACAGGAGTATCCAGATTTACACAGATACATCCTAACTGGACGTAAGTGTTATTTGTTAGAAATTATTGATATCCTTGTATTACATGTTTTTAAAACAAATATGTAATTGGTTAATTATATTTTCAGATACTGTAAAATTGAAAATATTGTGCCAGGAAGTAAACAAAGTTTTACATATACACATTTGATAGCCGAAGGAAAAAGTAAATTTTCTAATAAATTGAAACCATATTCTAGAACTCATAACATCGTGGACACTATTGAAGCATTTCATCAAATATCATTTGATTATCTCACAATGTCACCTGTCAAAATTAAAACTAAGCCTGTTCTGTACATCTTAAGAAGAAAAGATAACTACGAGGAATTCCTGGAGGTGAATGGTGAAGAAGATTTAAATGATGAAGAACACAGCGATTTAGATTCTGTTTCTGAATCAACTGAATTTCAGATAGGCGGAATCAAAGATAATGTTAAACAAGTAATAAAAGAATTTAAAGAAGAAATGGTAAATAAACCCCAGTTTCCTGAAAAGGAAAGGTTGTCTAGGGTTATTAGAAAAGATAGTATAGAAAGTAATTCAAAATACGACAAAAAATCGAACGAAGTTAAAATACACGTAGACGAATCTGATACGTCTCAAAAAGTAGGCATTAAAAATTCAATGAAAAAATTAATCAAGGAACTTAAAGAAGAAGAGAGAAGCGAAAGTGGAACAGATGAAACAGGCGAGTTTAAGGAAAAAGGCTCTCGAGAAAAATTTAAAACTTTTAAGCAAAATAAACTTTTGACAAAGGATAACCTGGAAGATAAGCAACCAGTCTTAACGAAAAAAACGTTGAAGGAATATCAAATAAAAGAACCGTTTGAAATTGACGGTAATATAAATAGTAAAGACAAATTAAGAGATAAATCTTTACAAGAGAATCTCGACAGTACCAAAGAATACAATACAAAAAGAAAGCTTAAGCATCCACCATTGAGAGAATTAACTCAAATTGATATAACATATAGAGATGAAAATAAAAATGACTTTTTAGAAGAGAATAATGTAGATGATAAACTATCGGATTTTGGCGTAGATAATAGTATTAGCAACACAAATGTAGATACATGTGGTGACAATATGTGTGAATTCTTAAACTACAAAGTCGAAGAAAAAATCGATAAAGAAATCGATTTATACAATGTTACAGAAAGTAAACGCATCATTTTGGACAATCAAAAAGATGTACAAGGGGTTAAAGAAAGTATTAAAAAAGTTATAAACGATTTTAAAAAAAGGAAAATGGAAAATATTTCTGCAGAGATGAGCAAAGAGAATGATCAACATTTAAGTGGAACAAAAGAATTGATAAAAAGTATCATTAAAGAAGAAAAGGAAAATTTGGAAAAAGAAGAATTAGCAAAAATACAAGAAGACATTTTAAATGTTATTGACACTAATCCAAACATTATTAATAAAAATCTTATTAAAGACAAAGTGAAAGAAGCTTTTCTTTCATATAATCCAAGTATTTCTGATGTAAGTATAGATACAAAGAAATCACCGAAAATTAAGCTACCAACTCTTCGAAAAGCGTCTTTAGAGTACGTAGTAACAAAAGAAAACTTAAAAATAAAATTGAAAAATACTGTTTTTCAAAGTGCAGTTGATGAACACGAAGCTGAATCTTTTTTGAAGCTGAAAAATGATAATGATCAAACAGTTGAAATTATGTCTGAAGAATCCGAAGAAAATTATAATACACCGAGTATTACATCTGATGAAACTGTTGCATTTTATCAGAGGCCAGAAGAAAATGATGAAGAATCTGTATCAGACTTTCACAAACAATTTGAGGAGGCAAATAAACAAATTGAAAGAATTATACGATCAATAGATGATATTTTTGATAATGTAGTTGATGAAAACGCTGAACAAAATTAGAGAATGCATTGTAAATATTTGTTAGATTTTGTGAGATTTGAAGTGAATTTTGTTGGTATGTTAATACGAATAACTTTACTGTAAACACGGGACTTTATAAATATTATAAGACTGTATTATTGTTAAATTGGTCATAACTGTACATAAATAAATTATAATATAGGTATATTAGTTATTTATAATAAAGCTGTGGCTTCTAATCACTCTTGTCATATTTTAAAAAAATCCGTTTTATAACATCTTGGTGGGCATTAGATTTCGTGCATTTGTAGAAATAGTGAAATACAAATGCCTGTGAAAGATTATCGGGAAACTGCGACAACGGTATATTAACCGAAAATAAACAGTCAAACTTTTGTTTCTTTATAGATATTCTATAGCTTCGCAAACTAGTCCTAACAAACCTCTTATATAACATATCAATATTAAATTATTGTTCTCGAGGACATTACTTGATGTCTATGCCTTCTTGCGACTTTGCTCTACACTTTTTAAACTTGTCGCTCTCACACATAAACAATGATCCTATTAATATATCAAAAACTATGAAACAGTAATTTTCTTTATATGAAATATGTCATTAATTTATTCGACTTAAAACAAATTTTAAAAATAAGACAGCAATAGGTTTCTAAATATGACGCTATCATTCTTATTAAACACAAATGCATTTTAAAAATTGAGTCATTACTAATAAGTAGAGAGCGGAATATATGCAAAGTGCATATAGATGCATATATTGCATATTTTTGCTTATTTGAAACAACATTGCATATTTAAGTTAAACACGATTTATTTTGCATATTCTAAAAATAAATTAATATGAAATTTTAAAATTTCACTGTCTTACAATAAATTAGGTCGAATTTTATAAGTTGAAACGGTATGAACGAACTCTGGACTTTCCCGTTTCTACCTAAATAACAATGCGACAAAAGATTGCATTACAATGTCATTGAATTTGTTTCTGAAATTGAGGGGTTTTTCAAGAAAAAGATTATTAGCGTAGTATTCAAAATACGTATTGTTAAATAATATTTACGTAGAAACAATTTCTAAAAATAAAGTAGGTACCTACCTGCTTTAAAGAGGCTAATATTATTTTTTCCGTTTTCCGCAAACATTTGTTTAAAGTAAACGTAATATCGTAATAGTGCTTTTGAAGTGTTTTGTATATTTTGCATTAAAATATGTCTACGATTCAAAAAAGTGCTTCGATAATGTATTTTCCCGAGTTAAAGTTAAGTGGAGAGAAAGTATTTTGCAAGGCCTGTTCTAAAATCGTAAGTTAATTCATTTTTACATTTCATTATCTTAAAATTTACGTAGGTATCAGAATTCTATATAATTCTTCGCATCAGAGCAATTTCGGAAATAAAGTTCAAGTCTCTCACATTTTTTCACGTTTTTTAAAAATATAATATCTGACTGTGTGGACTTTAAAAATTCCTGTTTGGTTTAGTAAACTCGTCAAATTGTAGCTTTTGTTGATATCAAAATAAATTTCTTTTTGGTGCTTGAACATTTTTTCTTCTACAGATTTTCTGTGAGAAGAAGTTTCAAGTCGACCAACATTTAAAAACAGTGAGTCATAAGTTGAAGCTAAAAAATAGCATATGTATTAAATGTAAATGTGTCTATTTAAGATTTTTTTTTTAATTTTTTAGTATTTTCAATAAATATGCATTTGCATATTTAGGAAAATTTAGAGAAAATAGCTGCATATTTTTAGCAAAAGTAATGCATATATATGCGCATATTTTGGTAATGCTTTGTTGCATATATTCCGCCCTTTACTAATAAGCATGGGACTCAAAAGAAGCAAAGACACTGTTCTATTCTTGATATCTTTGATGCAATTTCGGCGATGAACATTTACACAAAAATAATTTTTTAGAACTGTATGAGAACAATGGCGTAGAGAACTGAAGTTATAATTTATCATAAAAGAGAATTGAAGTGTCACCATTTTATAATAAGAAAGGTGGACTGAAACAAAGCCGTTATTTTTACTTGAACCGGAATTTAAATTTGTAATAAATAGTATTTATCGAACAATCGGTCCTATTCTAATTCACATCGTTAAAAGTTAGCGCTCGCTAATATTAACGATATCGCTAGATCGCCTAAATGCTTTTTTTTGTACTGTCATCATCGCAAACGTCAATATTTCTTCGTTAATGTAGTTACTAATGGGCGCAAAAAGTAAAAGTAGAAATCCACATATAAAACTCTAAGTGTTCAATTCAATTATTATATTAGAACGAGTATGTAACAGGTGGAACAGTCATTTAAAAAATCTTAAAATTCAGTTTGAATTTAAAAAAGACGATGTTAAAGTCAATCTCAAATTTGACAGATTTAATAATAAATGTAGTACCAACATTATATTTTTGGTAATTTAAAGAAGACTAATTTTACATAAGGCAATATAAAGTAATTTACATGCATCTATAGGCAATTTAAGCAATAGAAATCATTATACGTATCCCTAATAGCACACAAGGTCTGTGGGACGTCCATGGACCTTTAACGGATGTTCACGAAACGTTTTCTACAAAACGTACATTGGAAAAAATATTATTTGTCCATTGCAAAAACATTAGAAGCAGAGCTATCTATCGTAATTGTCTGCAGTATATTGGATGACAGGTAAATATCATTAGTCATGTTTATACGTTAGTGGTAAAATATAAGCATAATTGCATTGCGGACTATTTCTTTCATCTTTAACATGTACTTTCTTGCTTACAGGGCATTTTTAAAAGAATAAGTAACAGAAAGGATTTTAATGATACGACGAAAAGAACTCTTCGAAATTAAATTTGTTGTCTCAGAAGACACTGTAACAAAATTTTTATAGCCAATGTTTATTACCTACTAAATACTCTAATATTCAGATTCGCACTTAAATTTTGATCGAACCTAGAAAAGGAGTTATAATCGAGGTCAGAAGCGTTACTATTAAGATTCAATAGAGATTAGTTGCATTCTTTATATTTATTACAAAAATTATATTCTGATTATAACAAATAATTTAAAAGTTTTAAGGTAGATTTAAATGGTTGCAATTTATTACCTGATGCTGACTGCCAATTAAGATTATACAGTCGAAACAATAATTGTAGTTAGTTTTTATAAATACTGAAACGTTCCAGAAATTATTCTCAAGTTCGAGAGCCTTCACGAAGCTTTTATCTATTTCGAGAACGTTCACCGAAAGATATAGAAAACTCTCGAACGTTTGGCCAAAATGTATAAATGCGGTACAAACAAGTCAGTTATTTTCAGTAATTCAATGTCGCCATGTGTTAAGAAGATTATTCAAGTTTAAATAAATAAGTGATTAACGCGTGTCTAGATAAATGCGACTAATTAATACCGTGCGTGACTAAACAACAATTAGTGTTTAAATAAATTGAAGTTATCCGCAGACGTTATCTTTCGAGTAAGGCTATATAAATTAGCGTAAGTGTTTTTATTAAATATCCTTAGATTTAATTCTTAGTTTTAAACGTGTACATATTTTTAGTAAAAATTAATTAGTTTTAATAATCGTTATAATACAAATTTGGATGACATTTTTTTAAATGATTATTATTTAATTTAAAGGTGTTTGGTGGAATGCATTACCAAAAAATTCATTCAAGATGGGAGAAGAAGACGAGATTAAGTTATGACTCAGTAAGTCAGAAGAAGGGAGATGAAGTAAATGTTAGAATCAGAATAAGAGCTACAAGATTTTTTTGTGGTTGTAAGGGTGTAAGGTCCTTGTAATTCCTCCACTGTTAACATCCCAAAATTAAAACACAACACTTGCACAAATAATTGCTTTATTAAGTTTTATACAAAATAACGCGTGATATCATTGTACATGTTATGTTTTGTATCTATAAGTTAAGTTGGTAATAATTAAGGTGGCTACGCTGCAAGCGTGGGTGTAAGCATTTTGTAAAGTTCTCACCATTGTATAAATTGTATGGCAAGTTCTCCTTAATGATTTAGGTAATACATTTAGTAGTTAAACTAAGGATTATTAACATTGTCTTGTATTAATGATTTAGCATAAATAAACGGATTGTTCAAGAGATAACTTTAATTTGGAATCCACAATACCGGTAAAACATAACATTTGGCGACGAGGCGGCTGAAAGAGAAAGTTATAATTATTGGCAATAACGTAAGGAGAAGAAATACATCAAGTAAATCAATATGGCACTGATTGGGGCGATGGAGAAATTCAATATCAAATCAGACGAATGGGCAGTCTACCAAGAGCAATTGGAACAATTTTTTGTTGTAAATGCTATAGAAGACACGCAAGTTAATAAAAGAAGAGTAGCTGCACTTCTGAGCTTAATAGGGTCAGATACATACAAAATTCTTAGGGATTTATGTACACCATGCCCACCCAAAGATAAAACGTATGAAGAACTTTGTGCTATGTTAAAAGCACATTTTTCTCCTGCTACCTGTGTTTACTGAGAGAGAATTGATTTTTATGCAGCACAACAAGAGGTTGGTGAATCAATTAATACGTGGTATGCTAGAATACACAATCTTGCAACAAATTGTGAATTTGGCAGCAGCTTACCAACAGTGTTAAAAGATAAATTTATCTGCGGCTTACGAAAAGGTAAAATAAGAGATCGATTATGTGAAGAAAAACCCGACAAAGTCAATTTAGAAAAATTAATGGAAATAGCAGTAAGTAAGGAAGCAGCAATAACAGCAGAAGGGAAAGAAGTAAACCTTGTAAAATTCAATCAAGACGGGCATCATAAGAAAGAACGGCAGCAAGGTCGAAATTCTATGGAAGCATACAATGGTAACAAGGGCAAGTGGACATGCATGCGATGTGGAAATAAATCCACACAGCACGCGAGATGCAATGGATATACATATTTATCCATATAATATCCATTGATGTACATCCGTAGTTTAATATCCATTGTATATGCACCTTATATACATTCATGGATATCTGTGAAATAGGATTATCTTAAGTGTTATAAGTGTTATGTTCGGAAACATTTTTTTTATGTATCATGTTACATAATTTTGTGAGTTGCTAGTTTTTATCAAAATTATTTAGAAATAATCATATTCTCTAAAATTTAACATTTGTTGTAAATATTGAACATGCAACAACAAATTTAATGAAAAATTGAAAAAGTAAAAAAAAATACTTGGCGCGGTTTAATTTAAACTTTCTTCGTTGTTCGTTTGTTTTCGCCAAGGTTTTAGCGTATATTATCGCCACTGAATTCTTGCACACGCAAACTTTTTGGCTTTTTGTTTAGCTTGTATTTATCGTATTCAAACCATTTTGTGCTTTAAAATTTCGAAAAAATGTGTTTGTTTTTCATCATTTAGGATGGATGGGTAAACAAAATAAGTAAGTATTAAATTCAACTATAAATTATTTCTTAATAATAAATATATAACCTAAAAACTAACACGTTTTCGAGAAAATATATAATGACTTTGGAATTTGTAATCTAAGAGCCAGTTTGTGAGTTTATCTACAATTTCCCAATTAATTATTCTTATTGCTGAGTTTTATTTAATTGAAATTTTTTTTAGATCGATTCAATATACTTTGTTGGATGAAAAGATACAGCAAACGAGACATGTTTTAACCAAGTAATTGGTCTGGATCAAGCAAAACAAATTTGTAAAAATATTTTAAATTTAATTTATGGTAAGAGGCTTCAGAGTATTTTATAGTTTATAGGTTAAAACTTAAAACATTATATATAACTTTATATGTATATTAACGTAATGTGATTTCAAGTGCATTACTGCCAAACTTGACTTTCGTGTTGTATTTTATTTCACGACTATTCACAAAGCAATTCTTTATAATTGCTTCAAAATTTAGTTTAGAAATTGCTAAAAAAGTGCATAAGTTATTTGAGTAGCATTACAATGTAATTTTTATTTTACAGTATCCATAAGAAAAAATTCAAATTGTGGTGCAGCTTTACAACACGCAATAAACACCAGGAGTAGTGGGTACGAAAGACGCCAATAAACATAAGCACAGAATGAATGTAAATAGGTTTTTTATATTTTTTAAATTTTTTTCAGTACATATATGGACATTGTATGTTAAGTTTCCAAATTGTTTTATTAATTAAATTAAAAATGATAATACTATTGTATGCATTTAATTTGTGTTAAGTTGCTAACATTGCCAATGCTTTTAAAATTGCGCACTATTTATGTGATGGCAAAGTACATATTATATTGCACAGATTTCACTGGCATTCTGCATTTAACTTGTATTAATATACATAACTTGCCGATATTGGTTCGATGCAATTTCTGCATTGGCAAGATTCATCCGGCAATATATCGGCCGATGTGTCACCTGGTTACCGGCAGTGTACTTCATTTTAGTACATTGCCAGCATTCTGAGTGCCGGCTAAGGAGTACATTGCCAGTACAGACCCATTGATTTGTGTTTATTGGGTAAAGACAAGGTATTTTTGCATATTTGAATTTACTTTTGCTCTACATTAATCTAGTAAGTATTTGGATTCCTATAATATAAATAATGGATAAAAGCTCTAGAAAAATGAGAGAATGTGTAAATAAAAAAGTTCGATTGTGTTTGAGTAAAAATGAACAAGTGGTCATATTTTCTGTGGACCAACCGGAGTTGTTGCATCTGGAAAATATCACTATTGGCATTTTGTATTGACTTTATTTGACGTGTGGCCATATTTTTTGTTAATATATAGATATGCACATATATTTTACCTACATATGAAGGTTCTATAAAAAAATGAATGTTTATTATACTTTAATTAAATGTTCATTGAACCTCCATATGTATGTATTTTGTACGTTCATATGACTGTTCAATATATCTCCATATGGATGTAAAATGTTTATCCACCTGGAGGTCCTATGGACATACTATGAAGATTTTTCCGTGACGGAATGATATATCCAATGGACCTCCATCCTTGCTCCATAATATTAAATATGGATGTTCGATGCACCTCCGGTATCCATGGTTGGTGTGTACATTTCATATCCATTGGATATGCTTGTGCTGTGTGGGAACATACTGGAAATCAAAAATGCAAATATGAAAACTACCGATGCAGTGCATGCAACAAAGTAGGTCATTTGGCAAAGGTATGTCGTAGCAATAAAAAACAATCGCAAAATTTAGTAGAAGCAGATACTGCAACAATAGCAGAAATTTACAATATTGCATTTGACGGTACTGATGCTATTAATGCATGTGTAACAGTAAACGACGTAAAATTGACAATGCAGGTTGACAGCGGTGCCACAAAATCAATCATCACTGAAAATTCGTATACAAAATATTTTAAAAATTTTAAATTATTTCCAAGTACCATATCATTACGAGACTACTCTGGAAATAAAATCTATACAGTGGGTTACATGAAGGCAATGTTGCAATACAATGATGCTGAAATAAGTGATTTTGAATTTCATATTGTAAGAAATGGCACTCAGAATCTACTGGGTTGAGATTTTTTACAAGTGTTTAGATTTAGATTAGTATCTGATATTTTAAGTATAGATGATAGCGTAAATTTAAATAGTATACTAAACGATTTTAAGGATTTGTTCAGCAATGGGTTAGGTTGTTATAAACATAAGATTTTCAATTTGTCGGTAAAAGATGATGTTAATCATATCTTCATGAAACCACGTACAATTCCTTTTATGTTCAAAACCAAAGTAGAAGAAGAGCTACAACGATTAGTGAAAGACGGTGTAATTTCACCAATCGAATCTAGTGATTGGGGAACTCCATTAGTACCGGTACTGAAAAGCGACGGTTCAGTAAGGCTTTGTGGTGATTACAAAGTAACTGTAAACAAAGCTATAATAAATATAAGATATCCACTTCCAAGGATTGAAGAAATTTTTTTAAAATTGAATGGAGGCGAAAGCTTTACTAAAATTGACCTCAGTAACGCGTACAATCAACTATGTCTAGATGAGCAGTCTTCAATGCTTCTAGCTTGGTCTACACATAAGGGTCTGTACAAGCTTAACCGATTACCTTTTGGAGTAACTCCTGCCAGTTCAATATTTCAAAAAACTTTGGAACAAACACTACAAGGTTTAGAAGGCGTGGCCAACTTTGTAGATGATATAATAGTGACGGGAAAAACAAGAATGGACCATAAAAGGAATTTAAAAGCAACATTTATGAAATTAACTGAAGCGGGATTCAAAATAAAATTAAATAAATGTGCTTTTTTCCAGGAGGAAATTATAACTATTTAGGTCACACATTAACAAAAGAAGGCCTTAAGAAGAATTTAGACAAGGTCAAAGCGATAATGGAAGCACCTCGACCAACAAATCACACGCAAATAAAAAGTTTTGCTGGGCTGGTGAATTACTACAGGAAGTTTGTTCCTAACGTATCAGGCGTAATGAAGCCTATTTACGATTTATTGAAAGATAAAAAGTGTGAATGGAACAATGCTTGTGAAGCTGCATTTAATAAAATAAAGAAAATCATATCATCGGACAATGTCTTAACACATTTTGATCCATGTCTACCGATAATTCTAGCGACTGATGCTTCACAGGAAGGTATAGCAGCTGCTTTGTCTCATAGAATGCCAAATGGAGATGTGAGACCAATATTGTTCATTTCAAGCACATTATCAAGTGCCGAAAGCAACTATTCTGTGTTAGACAAAGAAGGACTAGGCGTTTTCTGGGCGGTAAAAAAACTTCACCATTACTTGATGGGACAGGAATTTATAATTCAAACAGACCATCAACCACTGGTAACACTGTTTGGCGAGAAACGAGCGATACCACCGATGGCATCTAACAGAATGCATAGATGGGCACTGTACCTATCAGGTTTTACATACAAAATATTATATGTAAAGGGAACTGATAACACAGTGGCTGACATGTTAAGTCGACATCCAGTCAAGACAAACGTAGCAGGCCTAGATAATGAATTAGATGGGAATTTGAACTTGATCGTTTCAGAAGGAGTGCCAATTGATAGCACAAAAATAAGCATTCAGACAAGAAAAGATCCAGTATTAAGTAGAATTCTCCAATTCACTGTGACAGGATGGCCAAAAGCGGTAAATGATGACCAACTCAAACCATATTTCATTAGAAGAAATGAAATAACGTGCGAACAGGATTGTTTACTATGGGGGTATAGAGTTATTATTCCAACAAAATTCAGAGCTCAATTGTTAGACGAACTATATGCTAGTCATTTAGGCATTGTAAAAATGAAATCCATTGCAAGATCGTATTTTTGGTGGCCTAAGTTGAACGACATGATTGAGAATGTTTCGAAATCTTGCATGTCATGTTTAAAAACTTCTCGGGAGCCACAGAAGTCTATAGCTACGCCATGGTTTCGTCCAACTCATCCAAACGAAAGAGTACACATAGATTTTTTGGGGCCAGTTGAAAAACGTTATTATTTTATAATGCAAGATGCGTACTTGAAATGGCAAGAAATCTTCGAAATGAGTACAACTACATCAGAGGTAACTATTAACAAAGTCAGGGAGTATTGTACCAAATGGGGCATTCCGAAGACAATAGTATCCGATAATGGACCGCAATTAGTATCCAATGAATTTAAAGCGTTTCTGAGTAGAAACGGAATCAGACATTCTACAATAGCACCATACCATCCAGCTACAAATGGGTTAGCGGAGAATGCGGTAAAGAATTTTAAAAAAGGGTTCTATACAGCTTTAATAGATCCCAAAAACAAAGACACGTCCAAAGAAGTACTGATTAGTAGGTATTTACTAGCCTACAGAAATTCTAAACATTGCACAACAAATGAAACTCCAGCGTTTTTAATGATTGGTAGGAATCTTAGAACAGCATTTGATTTATTGAAGCCAAATACAAAAGAAAAAATTGAAAGAAAACAAGAAGAAACAGTGGGGGAAAACTTTATAAAAAACTGGTAGAAGGGGAAAACGTAATCGTTAGAGATTATAGAGACGTAAACAACAAGAGATGGATAGAAGCAAAGATTGTAAAAGTATTAGGAGACAAAACGTACATATGTGAGACGGAAATAGATAAACTGAGATGGAAAAGGCACATCGAACAAATTAAACCTATAGACAAAAGGAATAAGATTGTGTTAGAAACAGAACCTAAAGAGCAAGAAATTAAAACTAGAACGATTGAAAGAAAAACACCAGGTAGAATAATACAAGAAGTACCACAAAGAGATTTATCAGATTCTAATCGTAGAGAGCAGCTCACTAAGACATCAGATCCATCTACATCCCAATCAAATCCTTTAAATTCTAACAAAATAATTGGTAGACCCCAAAGACAAATAAAAGTACCTTCAAAGTGGAATGAATTTGTAACGTTTAAATAAAATAGTCTTAGAATATTTTCAATCTAAGGTGAGGAGTATGTTATGTTTTGTATCTATAAGTTAAGTTGGTAATAATTAAGGTGGCTACACTGCAAGCGTGGGTGTAAGCATTTTGTAAAGTTCTCACCATTGTATAAATTGTATGGCAAGTTCTCCTTAATGATTTAGGTAATACATGTAGTAGTTAAACTAAGGATTATTAACATTGTCTTGTATTAATGATTTAGCATAAATAAACGGATTGTTCAAGAGATAACTTTAATTTGGAATCCACAATACCGGTAAAACATAACAGTACATTTTATTA
This sequence comes from Aquatica leii, assembly GCA_035610365.1. Lineage (NCBI taxonomy): Eukaryota > Metazoa > Arthropoda > Insecta > Coleoptera > Lampyridae > Aquatica > Aquatica leii. The sequence goes on from CM069432.1 coordinate 111,681,376, forward strand.
GTAATAAATGTCATCGCTTCTTACTCATGCGCATATTACTTGTATTCAGCCAGAGGCGGCGTAACTTAATGGTTTGTTACATCCTCCCCCTTTGCACCACACGTACTTCCCGGGTGTGGGGCAACAGAAGTATTTGTACAGCAACTACGCAGTGCGGTTTTACTGTCCTTCGACGGCGACCCTCGGCAGTAGTTTTTACCTTTCGCAGAGCGCTTTTGTCACGCGTCGTAGGTGGATCCGGTAGAGATTCAATAACTGTGTTAGTTTGTATTTCTTCAAACAGATCATATCTGACACCAGTAATACTATTTTAAAGGGCAGCAGTTCAAGCCAGATGGACATCTGATAAGGCATACCCTGGCACACTGTATATGGTGCTTCAAAAAATGGATGGATGGAGGAACCCGTATTCTACAATTGGTTTATAAAGTCTTTCATTTTCTATGTCGACGATTGCTGTGTAAAGCTTTTAAATCAAGCGGTGCTTTTGCTTTACGAATTGCGTAGAAGTTGCATAGAAATTTTTCCAAACCATTTAACAGATAAAATGCAGCCACTGGATAAATGTATATTTGGCCCCATAATATTTAAATAGGAGAAGAAATTAGTTGAGTATGGAAAAACACAAATGGGGAAATCTTCGGGTCGTTTGTCAAAGAAAAAAATTTCTGAACTTCTGCACGAGGTATGGTTAACTGGTATGTCAATTTCAAACATTATATCTGGATTCGAAAGCACGAGAATTTATCCAGTGAATTCTAAACGATTCATGCAGCCAGCGGGCCGCGTGTTGGAAATCCCTGAGCTATTCCATCTTCATTTTTAGCTAATCTAATGTTTTAAGACTTCGTTTATTTACAAATTGTTTATTTTACTTTCATTTGTGTAAAGCGTATTTGGTAGAATGGGTATATCTTTTCCTCGGAGAGTTGCTAATTGTTTAGCACTTCTGTCGCCTAGCTGTTTGAGCAAAAGTATTATATTATTTTTCAATTTGATTCCATGCAGTAGTTTTATGCGAACACGCTCACTGCGTCCGTTTTCTTATTTTTAATTAAATTTAAATATTTTGTGCGGGTGACAAGTCCCGAACACTTCATGGAAAAACATAAAATAACAATTGCTAAAACACGTCTAGGCAAAAGCTAACGCAGAAATTGAAAATGAATGCTTTGTAAGTTGAAATGACATTTTGCATACCTACTGAAATACAATAAATGATTAGTAAAAGTTACAATAAAATGAGCAACGTACATAATTACTTTTTAATTTAATTTGCTACTGTGTTATTTTGATTCGACCCAAAATGTAATTTATTCATCGCCTGTTAAAATAATGTATAGCTAGCCGAAGCATTTATAATATTGGCTTTTAGTAATTCATAATTTACTTCTTTTTATTGTGTATTTTGAAACATAATCTCTTCATAGGAAGTTAGTTACTACGCGTGTTTAGTGTGACGTCAGGGTGTCATTTTCTGTTTGTGTAAGCAAGGCTTATTATCCAAACAATAAATTCTCTTATGGACTTTAACATTGTACTGATTTGATATATTTATTTGTGCGTTGTGTAATGATACAACGTGTGGTAAGTATCGATTCGCATTCTTGGGTTCATTATCTAAAAGCTGATATATAATACATGACCATAATCACTACCAATTTTAAATTTATACGTATTTATTGAGAACGGGCGAACCACTTTTTTGTAAGGTTATGGTAATTTTGTATATAAAATCATCGTAAATAATACAAGCTGAATGGTGATGAAAAGATTTTTCATGACGTGAAATTTGTTGAGTTATATGGCGCCAGTCATCAACTCCGTGTCTCGAATCTATTCATTTCGGTCTACAGCAAAGAGCCAGCAAGGTTCTCAAAATGAGCTTTATTTAATCTTGGTGAATAGCATAACCACATTCTTGGAATTTCTCCCGTAATTGAACTTTGTTTATAATATATATTAGAAAAACTGCGATTACATTTATTTTCTGGAAACGGTCCAGGCGGTTGACAAGGTTCATATTGGACAATGTATTTTTTATCTTTTGATTTTAAACTGGTTATATCAAAATTTGCTCTGTCACTTAAATATTCTATTGAGTTCGGTGTTACAAATGTAGAAGACGTTGGATTACTATGTTTTTGATAATCTACATATAGAGAACCGGAATTCTCATCTACAGCTGTAAGTGTGGAACAGCATGGTTCTTCCACAAGTTCTTTGGTTTTATTTGGAACTGAAATTACGTCAAAAGCAATAATAATACTTAAGTTATTTCTCCTACACTAGTTATAAAGCAAATTAAATAATGTCTAAAGAAACATAAACAACAAAGCAAAATTTTATATTTTGGTTTATGGCAATAAAAAAGTAATAGATTTTGACATAAGCCGCATCTGGACATCGTTTTTCTAAGCAAAGTTAAGTTATTGCTGATGCAGACATGCAGCTTAAAGTGAATCTGCCCAAAAACCGATTACTCCGTATTGATAGGGGTAATAATTTTGGTATAGTAGTAAGAAAAAGGTAACAAGAAATTTCAATAATTATTTAGTGAAGTTAAAATCGACAGAAAATAAGCTTAAATGTTAGAAACGTAATAATTGGTTTTTAGTATAATATAAATTTATTACTCTACCGCAAACCACTTTTATTGTGTACAAACATGTAAGTGATTTGTTTGACATCTTACCAATACAATCGGCAATTAATTTTTTTAACTTTAACTTATTTATTGTAATATTTAAGTTTTCTATTAATAAATAGAATAGTAAAAAAAAAACTAAACAAATATGATTATTTTCCAATTGATTCATCTTATTTGCATACTATATATACACACATACACATTTTTATAATAAATTGAACAATTTAAGTTCGTAAATGAACGCTTATCAATGAGATATATTTGCACTTTTATTTTTTCAACGATACGACGTAGAATCATTAATGGTCAATAAATGTTCTTATTTCTAAACAAATACAAGCAATTTTAAGAAAAGTAATTATTAAACTGTACCTGTTTGCTAGTGTTTTCCTGTACACTATTTTTGCTGCTAAAATATTAAACCATAAACGTATAAAAACCAATATGGTTTTGTTTGTACCAGCGCCGGTTTTTATACTTCATATCTTCCTTTTACTCTTATTTCATTCAGGGATTGTTATTAATACTTCTAGTATTTATGATTATTTATTTTAGTACAATAAGTAATATATTTTATATGTAGTAAGTAAGTAAATCTTCTTTGGAAACAGAATATACAAATATTTTGTTAAGAAAGTTTAAAATACATAATTTTATTAGAAGCAATAAAAAGTCTTAGTTATTTAGACATACTTTTGAGGTGTATAACAAAAATTGTACTACATGAAAGCGTACGCCGGGGACCCTCTTGGATAGATGGCCTTGCACCCACGGCACCCCGGTAGTTACGCCGCTGAATCGAATTATCATTCGACTAATTTTTAGGAGTAGCAACTTAAATTTATCGCGTTTAATTGCTGCAATCCTATTGGCCAACTTGTATACCCTTACAAAATCGCGATTCTGTTGTTTTATTTTAAGCGATTTTTAGTTTTTTTTATTTAATTTTAAAAGATTTTCTGATTACAACATTTTACTACATCACAATATTTACAACTAAATAAATAATAATAATCGATCTAAAGTTAATGCATATTTATTGTACAAAAAAAGTATTTTGAATGCTCAAGATTACATACATGTGGGCTTTTCGTTATCGTTTTTTCGTTGTGGATAATTCAAAGTAAACTACGCACGTTTCCTTTTAAATGAAATCTTTTATTTCCTCTGATACATTATGAAAAACTATTCTTAATTTTAACACTTCAATAAAATGTCGTTTAGTAAAGTCCGCGCCTTTTCACACACACGGTTACCAACCATGTTGCCAACCTAATTCTCGTCGCAACAAAAGCACTTGCGCTTTGCGCGCACTCTACCGGCAGGAACCACAATTCCCACATACATATGATAAGAAATGATATATTAATTACGAATTATTAAGAATTTTAGTCATAAATAATAATTACGTTATATTTGTACACCAAAAAGAAATTTGTTGTAGAAATCATCTAATATTTTGAATATTGCGCCGTCTCTCCAGCGATTGAAACGAGTTCAACTCGAGTCGTTTATTTGAATTCTTTAGATTTAATAAATTTATTTTATTCATCTACTAATTTTTCGTAAAGTGGTTAGCTTAACATTTTTACTTTAATTCTTAACAATTTTGATTATAATTAAATTCATCAAAAAGTAATTTATAATGAAAATTTCCAATAAGTATTTTGAATATTGTACCGCGTGACTAGCTTCCCACAAAACCATAAGTTCCATGTAGGTTCGATAAGCATTCCCAAATATTCATTTCTAAAGCATTCCAATAGTAGTTTGTGTATGGACTTCTAATAACACACCTAATTTAAAACGTATTCTATAAGAATGCCTATATAAGAAGAATAAAGTACTCTAAAAGATTCTTTTAAAAACACTTCTATATGAATACTATATTCAATTTAAAAAAGAAGTGCTTATAGCAGCCTTAGAATTGGCAGTTGATTGGAATCACTAAAGTATTAGAAATGTAGCATTCTAATGGCGTTCCCATATTGATTCTATAACAATGCATATAGAAGGAGAATAAAGTACCCTAAAAGATTCCTTTAAAATCACTCCTACCCATATAGCACCAAAAGTTTCAGAAATATTTCTTAAACATTACAACCGCTCATAAATCTTACATTTCATCGGGAATATTTCCGTAATATTACAAAAACTGTACTTTGAAATATTTCTATGTACCGTAAACGGAAACCTTACATAAACATTTCATTGGCATTGCCGGAAATATTTACCTGTATTTCAATCAATTTTATAAATTTTGAGAAATGACATTTATAAAATTATGTAATGGGTAGTTAAATTTAATTTAATCTATGATTATAAGCAAGAATCGGTTAGTGTTGAACTCTATTTTATAGACATCGGTCTCAGTAGATTGCTAAGTCAACCGCATTATTATCTAGAACAAATAGCATAGCTCGACTTTCGTTTCGCGCGCTTAGCGAAACGCAAATTCATCAATCTAATGAAAAGTGAACTGGCGATTTCGTGAATATTTTGTTTAAATTAGTAGTGCATCACTTTGTATGTAAGTATGCTCATATTTTTAATTATATAGTTACTACCTATTAACAATCACACTGAAATACTATGCCCATTATATTGTGCGTTCATTATAACCTCAAAAATAAAAGTAAAATTAATTATCAAAATGAATAACTGCCTGAATTGAAACAAAAACTGCTCTTAAGACAAGGGGAATTCTTCTAATACCTATTGAAACTTATTACACATACAATAATAAGCAGTATTTTGCATTTAATGTGTAATAGTCATGATTTATGTTATTTTTTGCATTTATGCTATATTGGCATTGTTCAGTTATTTACGAACTTTCATTATAATGCTTATTTTATTTCAGGGCACATAAGTATTACAGTTTATATATCTGTAAGTTATAACCTATATTTTAATTTAACAAAAAAAATTACTTAAATTTCCATCCTATCTTGGTCGACTCTTGGTCTTTAAATCAAAATTTTAGTAAAATCATTAGTATAACAACCATGGGTAAAACAAAATTAAAGAATTATAATAACATTTTGCAGACATAGAAGACGGTTAATGAATAAAAAAAGTCACTGATTTATCAAATGTATCTAACATAGTACGTAGTAAACATAGTAAATTTGAACAAATTGCATCTTTCAATCCTAATAGCATGTATTCTTTAGGTTACTGTACTGACAAAAATTGGCAGTAGTGATGTCCAATCCTTAACTGTTAATATACTTAAGAAAATTCTCACCAATAAAATGGCAAATGAGCATAGTGTACATAGGAAAAAGAAAGAAAAAAGTTTTTAAAAACCTCCTGATGTATCGATTAATTATAAACGCTGTCAAATGTCACTGAAGCTATGCTATTGAAGTAGATATTTCTAATTATGTCGCTGTATGGTTAACACAATCTCGGTTAAGGTTGGCACGTAAACTAGGGTATGTCTTTAGATTAGTCTTATCTATATTTAATTCTGGAAAGTTTTACTTTGTTCTGACTTATAAAACTGGTTTAAATACCATTATAGTAATGTAGTAATATTTTTAATGCAAAATAGGAAATCATGTTCTATTTAAGCTAGAATTAAGGTAAACCATAGGCTTTTTATATCAAAGGTTGTTCATACCGGGTATACTAAAATTTACCATCAATAAACTAAAAAATCTTCATATAAAGTTATTTTCTGTAAATATATAATCTTAAATATACTTTTGTTACAGAAGAATACAACAAGCTGGTGAACTACTGAACCTACAAGGTTGGCATGAAATCCCAATTACTTTTTACCGTTTTCTTATGAATAATATTTTTTAGCAAATAAGTTCAGTTAATTTGTACATACATTACTCTTAAAGATTTTAAGTTTTAAGCCAAACAAGACATTATGGCAAAAATCTGCACAGACCACAAATGTCATGTGCTCTGTCTGCAAGAGACCCACCGAGGCCAAAACAACAACCGCCCACGGATCCCTGGTATGAAGCTAATATTAGAGTGCCAGCACGAGAAATACGGTAGCGCCATCTTCACGAAGAGCAATCTCATCGTCAAGACGGCCAACATGTCTCAAGCCAACAACATAGAAATCCTGACAGTGGAACTGGACAGCATCTCTATCACCTCGGTCTATAAGCCACCCGGGGAACGGTTTGACTTCGCTAAACCGCTAAACTTCGATCGGAACAAGACTCACATCATCATCGGTGACTTTAACAGTCACCACGTCAACTGGGACTACGCCAAAACAGATGAAAATGGCGACTTGGTTGAGACGTGGAGCGATGCAAACCAGCTCAGTCTAATCCACGACCCCAAACTCCCGAAGTCCTTCAACAGTTCTAGATGGAAACGGGGGTACAACCCAGACCTAGCCTTCGTAAGCAATAACATCGCTGACCTCTGCAGTAAAGCCGTGCTGGAACCCATACCACACACACAGCACAGGCCGATATCCATTAGCGCATCACCAGCAGTCACACCAATCACGGCCCCATTCCGCCGCCGTTTCAACTTCAAAAAAGCAGACTGGACAGGATTTGCAGAGGACTTGGACACGAAAGTGGCAAACATCGAACCGTCACAGACCAACTACAATCTGTTCGTTGACGCCGTACGTACTGCATCCAGAAAGAACATACCACGAGGATGTAGAACCAGCTACGTGCCAGGACTCTCCCATGAGATGATAGACGAATATCAGAAGTACCAACAGCTATTCCAAGCAAATCCGTTCTCGGATAGCACCATTGCATCTGGTACAGAACTAGCACTAAAGATACAGGAAGAAAGACAGAAGTCATGGCAAAACATGATTGAAAGTGTGGACATGACCCACAGCAGTAGGAAAGCCTGGCTCACCATCAAGAAGCTAAGCAACGACCCCAAAAAGGCTGAACAACACCATAATGTCACTGCAAACCAGGTTGCAAGCCAACTCCTTCTAAACGGGAAAGCATCAACTAAACAACCTAAGATGAGGATCAAGCGACAACCTGGCAAAGAAAACAACAGCTTCAATACCACCTTCACCATGGAAGAGCTCAACATCTGTATTAAGAACCTGAAAAATGGTAAAGCGGCTGGAATGGACGACATTTGCTCAGAACAAATAAAACACTTCGGACCAAGGACAAGAGAGTGGATATTAGAGCTGTTTAAGAATTGCTCTTCTTCATATAACATCCCGAAGCTATGGCGGCAGGCACGCGTCATTGCCCTTCTAAAACCGGGCAAAGACGCCTCGGACCCCAAAAACTTTAGACCAATATCACTTCTCTGCCACCTCCACAATCTCTATGAACGTCTCATCCTGAACCATCTGTCTCCCCTGATCGAAGAACACCTAATCCCAGAACAAGCTGGCTTCCGCCCGGGCAAATCCTGCACGGGACAGACACTCAACCTCACCCAGCACATAGAAGATGGTTTTGAAAAAGGGAAAACCACAGGCGCAGTATTTGTAGATCTCTCAGTTGCATACGATACTGTGAACCATAGGATGCTCCTCTCGAAGATCTACGACATGACACACGACTACCACCTAGTGCAAGTCATCAAATCGCTATTGAAAAACAGACGATTCTATGTAGAACTCTGCAAGCAGAAGAGCCGCTGGAGACGGCAACAGAACGGCCTCCCTCAAGGAAGTGTGCTAGCACCGACCCTCTTCAATATCTACACCAACGATCAGCCCATCCACCCTAATTGCAGGAGTTTCTTATATGCTGACGATCTGTGCGTCACAGCACAGGAGAAAGAGTTCACCACCATCGAGAGAGTCCTTACATCTGCTCTATCGAACCTCTCAACCTACTACAGCAAGAACTACCTGAGACCAAATCCGACCAAAACACAGGTAACTGCTTTCCATCTGCGCCATCGGGAAGCAAACCGGAAGTTACGCATCACCTGGAATGGTACGGAAATAGAACACCACCAGAACCCAGTGTACCTCGGAGTCGTCCTCGACCGGACCCTGACTTATAGGGCCCACGTGGAAACGACGAAGGGGAAAGTCAGCGCTCGGAACAATATCCTCAGAAAACTGGCCAACACCAAGTGGGGCGCCAACCCGACCACCCTGCGTTCTACTGCACTCGCACTCTGCTACTCCACAGCAGAATTTGCGTGCCCAGTTTGGGAGCGGTCATCTCATGCCAAAAAACTCGACACGGTGCTCAACGAGAGCTGTCGCTACATCACGGGATGCCTGAAACCGACACCCATCAACAGCCTCTACCTATTAGCCGGTATTGCTCCACCACACATAAGAAGAAATGTAGCGAGTAGGCGGGAAAAACTGAGGCAACTAGAGGACCCCAGACATCCATTGTACGGCCATACCAACGTCGACAAACGCCTAAAATCCCGAAAAAGCTTCATACCCGAGAAACCCCTGGACTCAACAGCTAAAGCAGCGAGGTTGGATTCATGGCGCGAACGCGTTAAAAACACCGACGCAATTGACGGTACCAGCCTAGAAGTGGGAGAACACCTACCCGCTGGCGGTGATCTGGACTGGACTACGTGGAAAAGCCAAAACCGCCTACGCACTAGAACTGGCAGATCCAAAGTCAACATGACCAAGTGGGGGTACTCTAGCGACAGCGATCTATGCGACTGCGGGGAAAGACAGACCATGGAACATCTTCCGATCTGCCGACTCCTCGACGAAAAATGCACCATGGAGGACCTCACCGCAGCCACCGACAGGGCCATAGCCTGTCCTCGCCACTGGAAGGACATATGAAACTTTTGGTTTAAGGACTCGAGAAGAAGAAGAAGAAGTGCTATATGGGTATAGGCCTTCTATATTGATATAAAAAATAAAGTGTTTATAGCAGCCTTGACAATGTATTAAAATTCAAGTATTACGACTAACATGATAACATTCTTTTAGCGTTTTAGTACCTCTAAAATCGGTTTAATCGTTCTTTATTTGAGATAAAGAAATATAATTTTTAATATCAGAAAAAACCGTTTGTACAAGTGTTACATGCCAAAGTTAAAACAAAGTCACTGCCTGAAATGAGGTAACATAAACGATGTTGTGCCACTAGCTCAATGGAGACGGGTGGGTTATATTTAAAAGTTTCGTGATTGAATTGGATTGACTTGACGAAAACACAAAATCGAAAAGTAATAATGTCGAAATCAAAGGGCGCCAGGAAGGAGTAAAGCTTAATGGACTTCTGGCCCTTGCCAACCACAAGTCCGCTTCTGGAGGATACACCCTAAACGGACTTACCTTGGTAGAGTGTATCTCACTAAAATCTGTAATAAACTAATAAAGTTACACACGCGGAGGCCGACGGAATTAAAAGCTCTTTACATTTAACAATTTAACATTTATTTGAACACAGAAAACTAAATGAATAAAATAATAAGATAATGGTATTGAAATTAACAAAATTAATTACCAAAACAAAACAAAAATTCACGGCCGTGTGCGCGTCGAAATTAATTAATTATAAAATCAAATACACTTAAATACCTTAAAACTAATATAATACGTGAATCAAGAACTTATTCGGTCCCGTTTAACAAATTTTAAACTCGGGATTATAACACAGTTCCGCTAAATACGGACAATAATTAGTTATATTAGCGTTAACTTCGAGACACTTGTAATTTTTACTTGAAATTCTAAGCTTTTAACACTTAATCGCGTAAACAAAAATTTCACATATCAATAGATGGTGCAAAATAAATACCTTGAATTATTCAAAGTCGGGCTTTTGGTTAGCGTAGGCCAGGTGTCGTCGTCCGGAACCTCGATAGGGTACCAAATCCAGATGAATAATTTACCAACGGAAGATTTATTATTGATCCGCCCCCAAGGCGAAAGAGATGAGAATGCGAAACAAACTCACGCACAAATTCACTTAACGATACATGCTAAATTAATTCGGAAAACAGTGATCTCAATGAACCGTAATTACGAAAAGGAAAGTTTTGTTTTCTACTTAAAGAATCACTGAACCATTTTCTTTTACTTCCGCGGTAACTCTAAATTTACTACTAGAAAAGGTGAATTATCACCCGCGATAACTACATTTTGACGACTGTCAACCAACTAACTTCGGACTCTCTTCATTTACCAAAATCACATCTATATATCAACTTTTCTCGACTACCCTTTCCACAAAGGCTGTGTTCGAAACTTCAAGAACGAAAACACTCTCATTAAGAAGTGCGATAAAGAGGCAATCAGTCCCCATTACGTCATATTTATAGCATTTGGACACGGCATTTGGCTTATACGTAAAAATGTCAAATTGACAAAATATTATATTACAAGAATTTAAACTGCCTAATAAATTAAGATAATGACTTAATTTTTCCACGTAATCTAAACGATTGACACAAAGAAATCAAAGTACGACTGTACTGAGAATGCACTTGAACAAAGAACTTTTGAACCAACTTAAAATAAACAAACGGCGAAAATATATTTAATTACGATTATATCTCAGAAGAGAAACATAAATTACAACTGGAATTCTCAACAAACCAAGTGAAATACTCAATAAACAAAATCGCGAAATCAGATGATTCACGGCGTAACAAAATACAAAACTTTATCAACAATTTAAATTGTAACTTTGAATTTAAAAACGTAAAATAACTTATTAAACTCAATCTAAAATCCTATTAAAACAAATTCAAAATACATTAAATGAAAATCGTCAATCCAAATACTGTGTCTATTACCAAAAATTACTCAAACCACCAATCGTTTTTAAACGATGGTTACGCCGAGCTAACAAATCGAGAAAAAAAAAGAAAACCGCAAATTCAGCCAGCTGAATCTATTTACGGGGTCTGACATAAAAAATCCACGGCTAAAATTCCAAACGCAGGTTACACCTCCCCTACTTAAAGAGAGATTTCCCAAATCACTCTATAAGAAACCACAAAACAACAAAAAAAAAATGAAAACCCAAAACCCACATATGGTCACAAAAACAAACGTCAAAATCGGTAAAAATGCTTTCAGTAATATCAATACTGCCTCTATGCTTCTAAAAGCATTATTATGGAACCTATTTGGTTTTTTGGGTTAATTAGTCGATTTGACCTATTTCGTTTCATTCATTAGCATCGCTTCTCGGTTGTTTCGAACTAATGATATTTCAAAACTAGAATCGAATGATCGATCATTGGGCTATAATCGATATATCTCGATTATATCATTCAATAGTTTTTTGATGTCACCACATAACTGTACGAGCTACATTATTCCATAGTATTAGGTCTGCGTAACGAACCTTTAACTTGTTCATAAAAACATTTTGATTTTAAAACAAGTTTAACTATTTTATGAAATTGGCGGTTCCCTTTATATTTTGACAATTTATTTTTAGAAAAATTTTTTCACTGATGTAATTGTAAGTTTTAAACATATCATAAACAAAATATATCAATGAATAGGGATATCAGTGTATTTTTTACGATCATTCATAGGTAACGGATCATTAAAGTTATCAGTTACTATGGGAACATTAGTATAAGTTCTTAAAACTAGGAGTGAAAACAACTGCCAAATTTGTGATTATATTATTTCATGTCTTTGTGTGAAGGACAAACGTTTTTTCTTCCAAAGTCAAATAACACGTAGGTAATTTCCTTGTTTGTTAATTATATTTTATGCAGATAGGGTAGGCTCATTTAAAACTTGCATTTTTACTAAATACTATTAGAAATAATTTATTGTTTAACGACAAAGTATAGGAATTAACTTTTCTCATTAATCACGTAGCTATTTAGCTTAGATAAATAAATTAAAATCGTAATAACCTTAGTAATAACATTTTGCCTATCTCTGATAATAAAAATATGGATAAGCACAACGCGACTCACGTTCCATGAACTACCTTTGGAACTACTCAATTGCAAAAATCACCCTATTTATAAAAATATACAAGAACCATTCAAATTTGCGAATTGATGAAAATTTATTTAATTAAAAACATAATATCTAAGCTTTGTTTATTATCTTAATAATTACACATACTACAATATATAAATTTCTTACTTATTTGCCAGAATATAAAACACCTGTAGACTCATAACAAGTCCGACAAGAGTAGTTGCAGCTGTAGCTTGAAAAAAAATTCTATCGGTAAAACCACCTTTTAAATATACTGGTACGCCATCATCTATCTGAAAAATTTTCTATAATCATTTGTGTGCATCGTAATAGAAAGTACGTACCTGGAATTTCTTTTGATTTTCTTTAAGCTTTTTGAATTTGTTAGATGGAACTTCATTAACTGCCGATCGACGTACTGCAGATTGAGTTACTTGTCTCGTACAAAGACGAGCCAATGGTAAAACACTCTGTAATGAAAACAAAACTTCTATGAAACTATACGTTCAAGTACGCCTATACATATTGACTATAACAAAATATTTCATGATTACATAATACCATCATTCATATACAATTTTATTGTACGGATATAATAATACAATTATCCATTAATTTTACGGAAGAAAATTGTACGAACCTTTGCGGAATTCATCTTATACAATTTTTTAAATATATTTTTAGTAATCTATAACTTTTAACCTCAAGAATACTTATTCTTATTGAATTCAGGTAATTCAGTACCACCACAACTGCTTGATGCTAATCCCTATAAAAGTACCAGAGGTTCTCGAACAAAATTAAATTAAAATTTTGAACTGCTATACTTCGTCAATTAATTAAAACTTTAAATATGCATTCAAGTTTACTGTGAAACAATTGAATGCAACACGATGTTCTTTTCTTATAACGTATCGACACGGATATCAAATGTCTAGACTGATACTGATTTGGCATAGTACAGTACAGTGACCATAATAACAGTGACGACACACGAATGATGTAAATTTTTTTTCGTTGATCGTTCATTAATACTTATATTAACGTACAATAATGTATCAAAAGTAATGCGGTAATAGCCCCTATTACCGCACTACTTTTGAACCAATGAAATCAACGAATTTCTATTAATGCTCGATTTTTTTCTAACCAATAAAATCGTAGGAAAGAATTAAGTTTAGGAATTATATTGGATTATTGAAGTGTTCAGAATACTAGTAAATGTATTTTATGTTAATAAAGATCAGGGGGTATTTGCTTCATACAAATTTTATGTACAGTCTTTGACAAATGTAATGTCCATCAGACACATAGGCAACCAAAGTATCACATTCACGATCGTAACCGAAGATTTATAAATAGCAAGGACGGTTGTTGCGTTGCGCTAATTTGAAAAGGTAGTTTTGTTAACTGGCAAAAGTGGTCCACAATAGTAACTCTGATAAGGTGGAACTTGTATTACTTCTTCGTGACGTAGCATAGTAGATATATTTACAAACATTAAAAAACGAGATATTACGTGTATTAGACCAAGAATCTATTAACAATTCAATTCAAAAATGCAAATATTAAATTGCTCAACGGGCGACAATATTACAATAATTATATATTATAAATTACACAAGTCTATTGTATAATTAGTAAGAAAAATAGATAGCTTGTTTTTAATACCAAACAATTCCGTTTTAAACGCCAATTGTGAATTTTGTATTTTTGAGAATAGATTAAAGGCGCATTTATATTTACTTTCCTTTAAATACGGATTCCGACAAAATAGATTCTAAACGGTTTCTACCTATTCACATTACCCTTTTGAGCTAAACAGCCTAGATTCTATATCAAACATTTAAATTAATCAAAAGGAAAAAAATGTAGTTTGATTTTGAACTAAAAAAATTTAAATTTTGTGAGTGGTAATATTATTTCGTTAAAAAACAGAAATAGCTAGGAGCGTTACCAATACTGCAACCAAAGCCACTAGTTGAACGCTAATGTATTACACCAATTTTTAATTTTATATAGATTTTTCTAGTTTTAAGGTATTTACTCACTTGGGACACTGGTTCATGCAATTTAAACAGAATGGTCAATTCATTCAAAAGCAGATTTACATGTTATAAATTTACTTTATTATATAAAGGAATTAGATAGACACATTACCAATAATGACCAAAAATGGAAGACTTTATTCTAAATAACTCTCAAAATAAAATATTATATTCTTCATCTTTGTCTGTTTACTATATTTAAAACAGTTTTATTCCTCATTTGTTTTTAATTACGTTGTACTAAAAAAATTGTGACGTTAAAGCAGTCAACTTTAAGTTACATAAAGGTTTGAAATTTGAACAGTGGTTTCTTCACACAGTGTAATTATTTATTACGCGAAGTTACTAACATATTTTTTTTATTTTAAAAGCAATAAGTACAATTTATAGTTATGCAAGGCATTGAGATGATTAAGATATACAAATAGATGTTTGCGCATAAAAATAATTTATCACATAAACGACAATCGACTTAAGAATAAATATGTAATCGTTTTATTAAAATACATCGCAGCAAAAAAGAGAAACATAATGTAAAGAAAAAATATTAATTTAACTAAGATGAATAAACTGCGTAAAGTGAACTTACAGAAAAGATGTTTCTGCAGGAATGAAAGGTAATATGAACAATATAACATGTAACCATATTTAAGTTATACTAAAAATTACAACTTATTTATAAAATATACAATTCGTAATATGAAAGTTGATTGAATTTCCTATTGCACTAAATTGTAGAAATGACTTAAACTGAAGATAAGAAATAAACTGACAAATGTCACCAACCTCTCACATAATTGGCTAATTGAAGATCGAAATATTAACATGCAGTCACTAATTTGGCCTGACAAATGCCATCCTTTGGCTTAAATATATTATGGCTAAATTGTAACAATTTAGGTAGTTAAAGATAACAGATGAAAGTTACATAATTGTGGTGTATAAATATAATCAAGTTATTTTTCATATAAGAGAAGATAATTGAATGTAATATTGATAAAATGGTTATGAAACGTTTAAAACAAACTACAAGTTTACGTTTATCAATGATATTCCATACATAACATTAATAGTTTATGGAAGATTGAAATAGTATGGAAATGAGATAATCAAAATATTTTAATTACAGATACATCATACCGCGATTTGATAATCAATGTGAAAGTAATTGGCACGACATGGTCGTGGTCCCGCGATTTGTAGTTAATTCAAATATTTAGTTATAAAATTGATCTAAACAGAGAAATTAGCACCAAAAAAATTTACGTGTAAAGTATTAATCAGAATATGAATGTAACTCATTTATATTTTGGTTAATAAGAATTTAAAAAATTATTGTTTTATTACATATCAATTATCTATGGACATGTAATATAAATGTAAGTAACAATATAACTATCTATGCAAAGAGAAAGGCAAATTAAACAAAAAATTAATGATTAACACCCTAACATTAAAAATGAAACATAAAATTAATGTGTTAATTTTTTGTTTAAGTAGAACAAGGAAAAGTAATAAAGGCTAATTAATATTTTGTGTAGTATCCATCGGATTCAATACAAGCTTAAATGCGAGCAGGCATGTATTTACCAATCTTATTATTACCAATATTATTCAGGTGTAGAGTATTCCAAGTACGCATAATATTTGCGTGAAGTTGGTCTATATTTCAAATCATGATGTTATTTTCCCATTCACGCACAGCAGCTGTCCAGAGATTTTCGATGGGGTTAAGATCTGGAGACCTGGCTGGCCACTCCATGACGTTTATCTCTGGATGTTGTTCGAACCATTCTCGAACTATTCGTCTTCGATGAATGGGAGAGTTGCCTTGAACGAAAACTATTTCGCCTTCTGGATAAATTGTCCTAACCGATGGTAACATAAAATCTTCTAGTATGGACACATATTCCTCAGACGGAACCCATAGTTTACTTGGACAAGCTCCCCCGGACATGCTTGGCTCATCCAGCTCCAATAACCTGTACTTATACGTCTAATGCGTTTTACGGGTTGGATATTTTCAAAATTGTATCTGGTACTATTTGCTCTCCACAGTGTTTTTTGGAAATCTTCCGAAGAGCAAAATGTTTTTTCGTCACTAAAAATTACAAGCTGCCAATTTCGTCTTGCGTTGGCTTGACAAAATTGTGCTCGACGTCGGGCATGTTCTTTTGTTATCAGTGGCTTTCTGGCAGGAATGCGACTGTGAATTTCAATACTGTGTAATTTCCTAACCTCAGTCCTGATATTTTGAAGTAAGCTGTAGATTATCTCTAATTATGGTAGACGTGCAAAATGGTCTTTCTGCGCAACATTGCCTTATGTTGTTCTCGTTATTATGGTTTAAAATCCGGCGTCGTCCAGTACGTTTTCTCGTTTGTAAGAGACGATTATTTTCGGCTCTCTTTTGTTCCCTTCGGATCCATCTTCAAACTTGCGTTGACTACAAAAAATAAGGGAGTCGTAAAATATAAGTGCAATTTCCCTTAATTCGATTATGACGCCAAATAAAAACCTAAATGTCGTTATTATATTTGAGGAATTTTAAAAAATTTCCTGCAATAAGCAAATGTCTCAATTTTTATCTTGAAGTATTCTATTTCAATGAATGAATTAATATTAACCAATGCATACAATCGACGCTTTGATGTAAATCATTCCCATCAAATTAACAAATTAATGTCTCATATCAATACTATGAACGCTTAATCAGTTGAAGTTGATTGCCAAAAAAGTAATAATAGTTTGCAATGCCCTGGCGTTAGTTGTATGCATTCATTATTAAAGTATTTCTTAATTAACACTAAACGATGATCGTTTCATATCCTGAGAAAAAAACTAAGTTTATTTCTTTGATTCCATAGGTTAATAGAATAAAAAAATCTTGTTTTTGTGAGCTGGACACCGCGCCAAACAAATTTGTCGTGCATATTGTTATATATTATTCAATTATTGAAAAAAGCTATTAAACAATTATTAAACATATACAACAGTACAAAAATTTCCTTCACACTTCCGCTTTTGAGAAAAAGAAATGTTTGTGATGAAATATAGTAAGCATTAAAACAAAATCAGAAATTTATAAACGATTTTCCGTCATAAAAATACGTGGATTAGCTAAAGTAAAAATTAGATTTAATCTTAAAGAACATTTTGTGTTTTATCTTTCTTTTGTTTGTAAACGTAAAGATAGTTGTTTGCATAATATTCCGTTCATTTTTTCTTTAAAAACCAACGGAAGAAATAAAGTTTTATGTGCAGGTCCAGTTTAAATAATAAATAAAGAGCGCTAAATACTGGACTAGGATTACGAAAAATTAGTTTTCTGCAACATTCAATTTATAGGTTTGAGCGATAATCATGGCATGACTACTTGAAACACGAAATAGAAATAATTTTTTTTGAATATACAGCGTTTTTCCAGAAAAAGCTAGTGTTCTCAAAAACGGCTGATTGTTACTAAACAGCACAGCATTTTATTATTATCTTTTTAGATATTTCAAGAACACGGATTTTATACTACAAGCTTTATATGGCGACGCTTTAAGCACAAAAGCAAGATTAAATTATGTTCAATGAGTAAAATTTCTATTTCGTTAAATAACTACACCCCAAGAGCAAATCAACCCTCTCTGCTATTTCAGTAACAGGAACACCGATCTCCCATAGCGCAACTATTTTTCCAATGGTCTCCAAAGATACTAGCGATTTCCCAGAAGTCTAGTTTTAAGAGACTTATTTCAGAACAAAACATTTTAACAGTGACAAATAAAAGAAAGTTCAAAAAAGGTAAAAAAAAGATATACTGATAGGCGTCAGTATGGTATGCGCTTATCTATAACTTTATTTTTAGACGTTTTCTTTCTCACTTATAATTACACGTATACACTCATAAACCACTTTTCACATTTTAGGTAAGAAACCTTCAATCGATTCAATTGATATAGCTAAAGCTAAAGTATATTCTATAAGCATTAATCTCAGTTCGCGTCAGCACTTTGATGTTTTGTGATACAACTGATTTTTGCTCAAGATACAGCACAATAAATTTATCTAGCGGTATCAAATCTAAATGCAACGATTGTGTGAATTATTACAGCGTTGTAAATGATGCATTATTTTTGATAATCCATTAATTAATGTATCATTTTCTTACAGGATTTTACTTTAGAATATATTTACATAGTTTGAAAAAAAGAAAGATTTTTTATCAATTAAAAAAATAATTTTGAATGCATTCAGTAATACAATAAAAATTTACAACTACGATATTACGAATAACAACATAACTAAATTTATAGAAAAAAGATTAAAATTCACTTTACTTTATTAAAGAATAAATAAAAAACTGATTTTTTGAAGACTAGTAACTAATAAATTGTGTGTATTGCAAAGTAAGTAAAAACGAATGAGAAATAAAATTGTTTTTTAAGTATTTTTAAACGTATTAACAATAAATTATCTCGTTTTTGGTCATTATCTATGTTATCGAAGGTGGTCCAAGCTATTTCCTTTATATAAAATTTTTATTTTTTTAGTTCAAAATCAAAGTACTTTTTTTTCTTTTGGCTAATTTAAGTGATTGATATAGAATGTAAGCTGTTCAGCTCAAAAAGGTAATATAAATAGGTAGACCATATAGAATCTATTTTGTCGGAAACCGTAATCAAATTATGCAAATATAATGCGCCTTTAATTTATTGTCACAAATTCAAAATTCACAATTGCCGCTTAAAACGAAATTGTTAAATATTAAAGACAAGATATCTATTTTTTTATTAATTATACATGTGAACATTATTTTGTAATAATGTCGCCCGTAGAGCAATTTATTATTTGCGTTTTTGAATTGAATTTAATTAGATTTTTGGTCTAATACAGGTAATATCAATTTTTTAAGCTTTGTAAATATATTTGCTATGCTACGTCACTTAGAGGTAATACAAATCCCACCTTATCAAAGTTGTTATTGTGAATCACTTTTGCCAGTTAGCAATACTACCATTGCAAATTAGCGCAACGCAACATCTAATCGTCCTTCATGCGTCTTTATTTTTAAATCTTCGTTTACGATCGTGAACCTGATGTTTTGGTTGCCTGTGTCCGAGGGACATTACTTTTGTCAAAAGCTGTACAACACGATTTTTTGAGCCATCTATGATTGGCCGAAGAATTATTTTGACATTTACAGCTAAGACAAAAACCTTTCAATAATGTCATTTGCGTTCAGATGGCGTTCAGTTTATTTCGCGTTTATTCCGCCCATAATTCAGCTATTCAGCGATTATTTTGCTTTCTTAACCATAAATAAGAAACGTGCTTGTAAAAGTTTCTTATATTTGTTGTTCTTAAATTAATTTAAACACAATCAAATAAGGTAAGTTTTAATAGATAATGTAAATTGGTCTGTTACTAATCGTTTAATAATATTGTAGAGTGATTGCATTGTTAGTGGATGTCTCTCGCATTACAAACCTTACAAACTATTTACTTTGCCAAGAATTAAAGATTTTCGGGAATTGTGGTTGAAAATGGTGCAGCAGAAAAATTTCGTTCATCAAATTGTGTCATAATGTAATTCCGAATGGTAAGATTAAATACTTTGTTTGATATATATAACTAGGTATTTATTTTAGATCCGTCAATATGAACAGAGTGGACAAACTCGACTACCTGGTCATCTTCGAGTGCGTTATTTTATTTTGGTATGTAATAAATTGCCAAGTGCACGATGTTATTCAGAAATACTACGTATCTATGCATACAGTTTCTTTTTAATAAATGGGAAGTTTGATTGCAAAATTACTTAATAAAAAAATATACTGAATTTTCTAAAAAAGACAAAACTTGTCAAGATTATCCAAAAGGATCGATTCGATGGAAACCATTTGATTAATAAGAAACATGTAACTTTTTTAATGGAATCGGTTACTTAAAAGTAGTTATTTAAATAAATCTTTGGCATTGTTTATATATTTAGTTTCTTGTCATTGTTCAAATGATATGTGTGTTGAAATAGCTGATTGTAACAAAATCAATTATTGAAATAATCGATATCAATCATTAAGCCAGAACCAATGTTGCATATATATTTTATTGTTAATATATTTTTATTTTCAGATAAATAAATTGTATTTTAAATTGAAATAATTGTTTTATTTATAAAATTTAAATGTATAAGTTTATATGAATTAATATAACTGGAAGATGGCGCTGTATTTTATAGTGTCGATTTCTATAATTTGAAAAAAATAGTTCTTCGGCCAATCATAGATGTCAATAGTATCGGAAAAATCATACCATTTTTAATACACGGAGTGCTGCATCTTTCTTACATTGGCTGCATTCAGGTAGACTCAGCGGCTGAGAAAAAGCGTAAGCGGCTTTTTCTCAGCCGCTGGGTTTACCTGAACAGCACCACTGCACGACGCTGTCAAAACCATCTGAGTACAGTATAAACACGTATGTATTAAATAACACTTGGGTATTTAAATACCTGCATCTTTGAATACCTGTGTTTACCGTTTATGCTTTTTGATGCTGTCGGTTTTTTTGAAGTTTATGGTTAACTTCATAATAGGGATTACGATTTAAAAGTATTTTCAGGCATTAAATGCAATTATTTGAAATTGTTATTTATGATACCTTTTAAAAATAATCTTTTTTACGATAGTGCAAAGGACTAATTGTAGGTTTTAGGATCCGGATTATTTTTATTTATACTTTTAGGTTTCATTTACAAGTACCCAAATATTAATTACGTCGAATATGTATAAAAAGACAAAAAAAAAGAAGCACCCATTATTATTACAATGGTTTATTTTGAATGTTTTCTTGTTTTTGAAAGAATAGTTATGAAAATTGTCACTTTTTTATAATTATGCGTTAAAAAAAGCGACTTATTTTATATAACATTTTTTATTTGCATAAATACAATATAAATAACTTCCAGTTTCATTCGAATCAACACCGTGTGAATATTGTAACTACTTTTCTTTACAACGAATATGAAAACCTTCAGTTTTTAAATAGTAATAAACGTTAGAATCAAACACGTGTAAAAATAACTTGCATTATTTAGTCGAATTTATTCGAGAAATGCAATTCAGCGTTTTTAGCCTTCAAGGTACGAAAAGAGGGAAATAAAATTTGCTGTATTTTTAATTTTTACCGATAATTATTACATAGTGGCCTCTAAAGGTTGTGGGGAAACGTTAAAACGTTATTCCTTTTCTCTCAATTGAAGTTTCTCGTCTAAAAATAGTTAGTTTTGTAAACTGCGCTGGCGCTGTAGAAGCGCTGAGTAAAATGGCGACCGCTGAGTAGAAAAAAGCGGAAAAAAACTTTGCTGAATAAAATGGCGACCGCTGAGTAACATGCTGAGACTAAGCGCTGCATTCAGGTAACGAATTGCTCAGCTGCTGCTCAGCCGCTTACAGCCGCTGAGTCTACCTGAATGCACCCATTATCTTTGATAAAGATAAAGACGCCATATTTTATATCCTAGTGCTTCCCAAACAAACAAAATATGAGAGAACAACAAAATGTTTAAGGTTACATTTAAATGACTAAATCTAATGTCCAACAAATTAAGATTTTTATAAGGTTACGTATATGATTTTAATCAGATTATTTACAATAATTATAGGTTAAGTGGCGCAATCACTTAAATGAAAACCAAATGATATTGAAACATTCGCGAAGTTTTTGTAAATTTTGAGAACGTTTCCGTACTTTTTATCCACATCTAGAACGTTCGCGAAAGAATGTAGAGGCTTCTAGAATGTTTGCAGAAACGTATAAATACGGTACAAACAAATAGTAGGTCAGTAATTTCCCTAATTCGAAGACGGCAGTGTTAAGAAGATTATTCAAGTTTAAATAAATAAGTGATTAACGCGTATCAGATAAATGAACAGAATATAATCTTGTACGTGACTTTAGTGTAAAAAAACAATAAGTGTTAAATAGTTATCCGAGGACTTATCTTGGTAAGGGATATAAATTAGTGTAAGCGTTTTTGTTAAATATTCTTAGATTTAATTAGTTCGGTTAGTTACGAACGTGTATATATTTTTAGTTGAAATAAATTAGTTTTAATACAATTCGTTACAAGTGGCGTCAGTGCGAGATATCGAATAGAATCCTGTAAATAAATAAGCTGTTCGCGATTTTTAGTGTAAATACCATTAAGCAATTTAATACCGCTCCCGTAATAAAAACATTGATTGCGTAAGTAACAGTTTAGTACGCGATACGCGTGATTATTTATAAAAGGTAATTATAGCTATTTCAGTTCGTTAAAGTAGTGTATTTAAACTTTTTATTCGTGTCATATTTAAATTTATGCCGGTCACTCGTTTGCAAGCAGTTAAAATGGATTCAAAAATATTTGAAATTTTTGAATGATGAATAAAAATATGGAAGACAATAATAGGAAAATGGGCGAAAATTCTCAGAAAATTCTAGAAAAATGAAAGAAAAGTTTTACGTAAATTCTCAGAAAATTGAAGAAAATTCAAGAAAAATGGAAGAAAAACCCTCCGAACATTCAGAAAATGGAGGAAAATTCTAGAAGTTTAAAAGAAAAAATACGCTCGAGCATAGAAAATCAAATAAAAATTGTTTAAAAGGAAACTCAAGCAGACATGTTAAATTTAAGAGAAGAAATATTCGAAGTTCTGGAAAACGGAAAACAATCTATTAATGAGAAAATAGAAGCAATAAAGAACAAATTAGAAGACAGAATGAAACTGCTTGAAGAAAGAATGAACCAAATTAATTACCATGGTGATGGAAGTGTCACGAGTGAAAATTTAATAATGGACCGTCGGAAAGAAACCACTCACAAGTTAATGTTGTACCGCCAAATTTTGATGGTCAAGTTCCATGGTCAACCTACTACAAGCAGTTTGAAACCGCAGCTACGGCTAATGGTTGGAGCAACGAGCAGAAAGCGACGTCTTTGATATGTATTTACGTACAGAAGCGCACGATTAGAAATAAGATATGGAGATGCTCATATTTAACAAGTGTATCAAGCTCACATTAAAAGTCGGATTCAGAAAGCTGCCGAAAGTCTTCAAAAGTTGGAGGCTGATATCGCTAGATTAACACGGCTTGCGTATCCTACAGCACCAGACACTTACTTGCAGTTGGCTATTCAAACCTTTGTAGACGGCCTCCGAGACAACGAAACGCAGCAGATTCCCCGGTTAGCTCGACCGAAGACGTTGGATGACGCTTTAACCCATGCTTTGGAGTTCAAGGCGGCGAGACAAGCGCCGCACCGAGGCAGCCATAAGCTCCGTTGTGCTGCAGAAATATCCTCGCACACAGTAGAAAGCATTGAAGACATAGTACGACGGGTATTTTGGGAACGAGTAGCTCGAGGAACAGCACTGACGTGCTGGTACTGCGAAGAAGTGGGCCACGTACGACGACGCTGTACTAATCCTAGAAGAAAACTAGAAGAACCTTTGAGAAACTAGAACTGGTTGACCGAATGGGGCAAAAGTCGACTTCAACGAGCCATGCCCCGGAGATTACCGTACAAATGATATCGCCGATGCAGCAATTGCATAGCATTTATCGTGATGGCAAGATCAATGAAAGAAGTGTTCAGTTACTGGGTGACACGGAAGCGACGAAGACCATCATTCGTCCTGACATGTTGTTGGAAAACGAGAAGACATCACCAGTAACAGTGCGACTTCTAACGGCGACTGGCGAAGAAATAGCTACTCACGGACAAGTCAAAGTAACCATTGCTTTGGAAACTGTAGTACTTGACCATCAAGTACTGGTAGCCGACATCACGGAAGAAGTTATCCTGCGAATGGACGTGATAAAGAAGTATGGGTTCCATTTGGATATGAAAAACGATGTCCTGAAGATCGTCAATAAAGAAATTCCTTTTCATTCGTCAGAGAAGGCAGCCGTGCGAGTCTTATTGAGTGAAGACGCAACTGAAAGTGTGGTGATGGCACACCTGGATGGAAATCTTCGGAAAAGCGACATACGCGCGATTGAACCAATGGAGGGCGGCTCAGTTGAAAAGAAACTACTCTTTGGCCAAACTTTAGTACGAGTAAGGATCTTAAACATCAACTCAGATCCTGTAGTGTTGAAAAAGAAAACCGTGGTAGGCCAATGCACGCCAGTATATCAAATTGTGAGATGCGTAAAGTCTAACGAAGATACGTCGCCAAAGAAGTGTCCACAACATCTATTGGACATTCTTACCACTAAATGCCAAAACCTCAGCCAAGACCAGCTGGCTAAAGGTAAAGTGTTGATCCAAGAGTATCAAGATGTGTTCGCGCTGGAGAGTGATTCCAAAGGAAGAACTAACGTGGTGAAGCATAAAATTAATACCGGAGACGCTCGGCCGAAACGACAACATCCACGCAGACTTCCTCTGGCAAAAAGAGAAGAAGCCAAACAAATAATTACGGATATGGAGAGAGAAGGTGTGATTGAACCTGCAAGTAGCCCATGGACATCGCTAGTGGTACTCGTAAAGAAGAAGGATGGATCAACGAGGTTTTGCGTGGACTACAAACAGCTAAACGACGTGAACAAAAAAGGACAGTTACCCTTTACCCGGAATTGACGATACGTTAGACACCCTGTAGATGTTACGCTTACTTTTCGGCTAGCCTTGCCGCAAATGGTCGTAGTGTAAAAATCGAAGTAAAGAGAATATTTTTAGGCCAGCTAAATGCCCGATTGCGTCACCTTTTCTTGCAATTTAATAGAACGTAAGATGTCTAGACAGGAGAAAAAGAGATCTTAGACCCGCAGTCCTTCAAAGTACATTCCCAAATCAAAGATACCCAAAATTAATAACAATTATTTATTAAGAGCACTTTTATTGAAGATAAAAGATGAGTATCTATTGTTACGCCACTGGTACAAATTACATATGCATAACAACAAAAAATTTAAATTACAGTGCTAATGCAGGTCTAAAATAGGCTCTGGAAGCAGATATGCTTTTACTAGATTAATTACGCTGCAGCAATACAATAAACGGTAGCAAGTTAAACACGTTACCGCAAGTGAAATTTTAAAACCGCCCGTAGATCTTGACGCGAAACTTACAACCGGTATAAATTAGTCGAAATTCATTTTACGACAGAAACACAATTCGTCTTGTGCTTCCAAATCTCTGATAGTTACAGATTACCGCCCATTAATGATTGAAAATTTTGACATTGATAATGAATAAACAAAATTTACATTGATTAGGCGTAGAGTATTAACGAGAGAACAAATTTAGCAAATAACACAGATATTATGAAGTCAGTCCTTAATACATTTAACTTAAATTGTAACGTTGTTTAAAATTTTGACACAACGCAGTCTAGCGCTATCGTAAGTCGATAACCCCGAAGTGCGTGAACAGACAAGGATCGAGGTAGTGCCGTATTCCCCGCTTGATTATGCCGGCGGAAACTTATATCATACATAAACACCTTTTCGGCCAGACTCTACTTAAGGAATACTCCTTCGCACGTGGCACCACTTCAAACTAATCCTCGGCAAACTCAACGTATACAATAGAACGCCATCAGTCGAATTACATCACACAAAAGAAATTGCGCCTTCGTTAATTCGTAAGCAAAACTAACGACTCCGTTAATCCATGAAAAGCACGGCAGAAAGAAAGAAAGAAAGCTAAAACAACTAAAATTAGTTGGTACGTCGCAACCATCAACCACGTGTAAATACTAACCTACTCTATGACTTTGGTTAGAAAATATTCAGCTACTTCGTTCTACAAATGCGACATTCGAGCCGATTTATTAGAGATTTCTAAAATGAAAACGTCTTTACGTTAGATGAAGATTGATGAGGAAAAACCTCATTTTCTTACCAATCCGTTTCCGCCACATCCATCACAACCTCGTAAGACAAAATGAACCGGTAACCAGTAGAAGGTCAACTACTATTGCGCCCTCTGCGTGCATACAGTCGAAGAATATTATTCGAGGTCGGATATCTCACACGGGTGATGGCAAAGTTGCCTATCCTTTAGCCGAAATAATACCAAGTTGCGAATTTACACGTTACATGTGGAAGTTCACTGTGATGCCATTCGGTCTGTGTAACGCTCCTGCAACATTCGAGCGTTTGATGGAGACCACCCAGTAAACACAAAATTGATAATGTTTAGTAACAGTTTCAAAACAAAAAAATTATGATTCACTCTTGTTTCAAACATAAAAGAAACCTAACTGCAATAAAATAGCTATAAGTCCATCGCTGTTTCACTTATTTGAATCAGTATAGTTTCGGTATTTTAAATTCAAATCTCTTGCAAACTAAATGTTGCATTCGGTTTACGTTTTAAAAGCTTCGTTCTTGAACTGATACTAAATGATCGATACATGTATGATTTTTTTGTTTCAATAATGAACTAAAACAATTCTTTCAATAATATAATAATACATTTTCGAATGCACGTTTCAAATTTTATTGCACAATAAATATTTTTAAATACAATATCACATTGAGTTTTTTACATATTGCAACTTTCTTTGATGTGGTCTTTTTACGGAAGCCTCAGTTACTGTTGGGTAGCAACTTTTAACTGCATCTGTAACATAGAAATAAATATTTCATTTATATACATACATAATCATAGAGTTACACAAAATTAATTACATTTTTTTAATCAAAAACAACACAAACTTAATATAAATATCACTTTAGCAATCATAAGAAAGTTATAAAAACAATGTGAATACCTTTAGCTGTACATAATCGTATAGAAAACTTGAAGAATTGAACTGTAATAATAAATCCTAAAGTACCGGATTTACGCAATAATCTACCTTAACGCAACCATGTGTGTTAATTTACATTTTTTTAATACAAATTAAAAGATGATACATAAAGAACAGAAATAATAATAATATTGATTACATTTATGGATTATAATAAAATGTTTTGACTTACCGTTTATTGTTCCATTTCGTAATTGTACACACAGCATCACTTATCAAACTGCAACCGAACAAGTGAAAAGATATCAATTTGCAGCGCAAGCGTTGACGACAGTAATCAAAAGTATAGCAACGATTAATGCTGACTAATCACAAAGTATTCGTTTTTCCTAGAACGATTCCACTGTTTTGAAAATAATTCAATCTTATTTAATCGATCTTCAAACAATTCTAGTTATTCAAAAAATATTCGGTTTTAATAAATCAGTTTTTAGACGGTTGCTGAGTATGGGGAAAAAATTGCAAGTACTGAAACGGTTTAAAACTGATTGTGAAAAATTGGAACTCTTTCAATTTATTCACTGTCAGTTACATGTAAATGATATAAAAATGGAACTAACACGAAACAACGTAATGAAACAATTGTTTTAATTTTGTGACTGTAACAGTTTCAATCCGTGTTTACTGGGGAGTGCTAAATGAACATAAATTTGAATTATCCTCATCTACTATCTGCTAGAACTCATTCTTCATATCCAAAACAGAAAAAATATGTTTACCAGACAAATGTAATAACATATTATCACAAGTAGGAATAGTATGATGTACCCTTTTTATACACTTCTTAAGCGGTTTTGGATCCAAACACAAACGTAAAGCTCCACTGGATTTTTCAACTATTATTAATGTATTTACCATTCAGTTGGGTAATCTAATTTTGAAACTATATTTAAGAATTCTAATTTTTCTAAGGTTTCTTTTAATCTATAATACAAATGGTAGTTTGCGCTGTGCCTGTATCACTAGTATAGCATTTTCTATTAATTCTATTTTGTATAACCCTGGTACTTTTCCTACTCCTTTAAAAATGCGTTCGTATTTTTTATTAATTTATCTTTTGCTATTTGTATTTTATCATTTGTTTGTATATTTTATACTCGTTTAATATTGATTTTTTTCGTAACCAGCAGTCTAAATATAGAAATTCTTATCTTGTATAAACCAAGTATGAACTTGCATTTTTGCCTAATTCAACTAATAAAAACTTAAATTTAACATATGTTATTTATGTGATTGTGTTTTGTGGCATTGTTGTGGGAATTTCTACACTAATATAATAGAAAAAATAATGATCAAGTAAGTTATTTTGTAAGGATGTTGTAAGTTATACGTACTAAATTAGAATTAACAAAAGTTACCGAAACATTACAAGAATTTTTTTACTACTCAAACCCGTAAGTTAGAGTTCCATAAAAACGAGTTATTATTATATATCAGTTTTCATTAATGTTAAATCCTTAGAATAATTTGTATTTTGGTTTTCAATCCCCAATCAACAAGGAAACATTTTTGAAATGTTTTTTTCAACGTTTTACAAAAGATATATTTACATTTTGAAAAACATTGCGAAAACGTGTTAATGGCCTGAATTACGTTGCAGGGTCAACATTAGAAAAACATTCTAAAAATTAAAAAAAAAAAGATTATTTATAATATTATTTATATACATATATTTATAATATTTTACAAATGTTACATTAATGTATAAAAAATGTATAATCAACGCTTTTTCTTTAATATTGCAATATGCTTAAGGGCAGTTTTACCATCATGGTATAAATGTAAGTTTAGTTATACTTGCTTTAATTTTAAAATACTGACATATTTGGCTGTTAGTTTTATTTATACTAACCAATAACACAGCCAATAACGACAGCATTTTACAATCAAACTAAGTATAACGTAACTGACATTTATACCATTATTATAGAACCAGCCCTAACATGCTTACAAAAGATAGATAATGCTATCTTTGTGTACTCAAAATAGTACAATTTCATGTGGCTGCAAACGCATTTGGTGCCTATAACAAAAATTGATACATTTACATAAAAGTAAACATTATTAATCTAATTACTTTATATTAATTGAAACATATTATAATTATCCTCATAAAAGTTTCCAATTAATCAAAAGTTTTTCTATTTTATAGATAGGATCCTTGGGAGTGGAAGAACGGCCACAATAAAAACAACCTTTATCTGTTGTTAAGACCTGAACAATAAAGATTGTGTTTATTGTTGCCGTTCCTCTACACCGAAGGATTCTATCTATAAAAAAAGAAAACTTTTGATTAATTATGAATGTACCTCTTTGCGTAAAAACGAAAACCAGAACAACTAATAATCCAAGATTTTGTACACACAAAATTATGCTGCATCAATATCAAAAAAAATTACATACCAAGATTAATTATTGGTTATTGTGCACGTTCAAATCTCCCATTTGGCCAACATCATATCAATTTGATAACCTTAAAACATCACAGAGAATGGAAATCATGAAATAAATAGAATGAACGTTTTAGTGTACCACTGTAACAAATAATATTACACTTCAGCAAAATTTCTTGCAACGTAAAACGTATCATTATAACAAATGCTGACATATACTAAAAGTATATATTTGAGTTTCACTAAAACGCAAATTAGAAAACGATAAATTACACAGCATAGCGCGAGTAATACCATGGAAATTGTTGATTCGTTAAAGCTTAAAATATAATGCAATTATAATATACGAAATCTCCATCTTTTCATGCAGATACTGGTACTTTGCGCAAACGCCTTTATTTAAGTACTTAATACAAATTTGCAAAAGAGTTTTTAGAAAAACGAAAAGGTTTTTCTTCTAATTCTTGTTTCAAAAACTTCTTAATTTTCATTTCTAAGTGTTTTTATATGAGATTGACTATTTTCAACTGCCTGACAGAATGTCTTTATTTTATCAAGTGTACCTAAGTTTATTTTTCCTTAGTAATCTTTCTTGCATGTTTTTATTTGAAATTCCCAAAACCACTTTATCTTGTATCATCCGTTCTTTATATGATTCGTTACACTTAAGACACTCACTCACAATAAGCAGCTTGTTTCTTTAATTCTGTGATAAACACATCCACATTTTGATTGCATTTTTGTACAATATTAAATTTAAAAGTTTCCCTAATTGTGTTGGATAATATATATTCATAAACTCTGTATAACAAAATGAAGTTGCGCGCGCATATAATGGAGCACAAATAATGTGCAACATACATAGAGTCTGCGCTGTTGTAGTTACTCGGTGAATGTAGATGTTATTAAAAACGTAGTGTTAAGCATTTTTCATGTAGAGCCATAATTACTTTATTTACTCATTAAATAGTCACGATCGTGTTTAACGCTTTCTTAATCTATATCCTTAAGAGGTTATGGGCCCAGGATACGTTTGGATTAACGCGCAAATATAGATTCGTGTTTTATTATCAGGCAGACATTTTTTGTTATCCGTTATTAAAAAGTGTGAAGTGCCGTAAAGAAAATGCTGACAGAAAGTGTTAATGTGGCAGTAATGAGTAAGTTCGATGGTAAGAATTATCATCAATGGAAATTCCAAATAAAGCAAGCTCTTAGGGCTAAGGGAATTTACGAAGTTACAACGGGTGACACACCAAGGCCAACAGACGCCACTAAACCGGAAGAAGTAATTTTATGGGACCAGAAAGATGCATTAGCTATGTGCATTATAACTGCATCGATGGATTATTCCCAAATTACGCTTATTGAAAATTGCGAAACCTCGCAGGAAGCAATAAATAAATTAGACGCCATTTATTTGATGAAATCCGAAGCAAGCAAAATGATGGCTCATGAGCAGTTCTATAAATACAAGATGGCGCTAAATGATTCAGTTGTTCAACACATCACGAAGGTAGAAAATTTGGCACGTCAAATCAGAGAAACTGGCGAAAAGATAAGTGATATTGCTGTGATCACAAGAATTTTAAGTACTTTACCAGCAAAATTTGGTAACTTGAGACAAACGTGGCTTTCAATCGATGAAAATAAACAAACAATTAGTAACCTCACCAGCTGCCTAATTGATGAAGAAATGAATTTAGGTACATCTGAAGAAGCAGATAACGCATTTGAGGCATCTTCAAGTTCGAAACCTAATAAACCGAAGAAAAAGTTTTTGGTGACATGTTATAACTGTCGCAAGAAAGGTCATATTTCAAGAAACTGTCGTGCTCCATGAAGAAATGCTCAAACGGAATTTATGCATACAACTTCGAATTGTGATTACTAGGCATTTAACATTGAAAATGAAGACGACGTCAGCGATAGGACAACACAAAGTGAATGGGTCCTCGATAGCGGTGCATCTCATCATATGTCTCCAAATAAAGAATTATTTGTTAACTTTAAAGAAGTTGAAGAATGGTCTGTCAAATTAGGCAATGACGAGGCATTACCTGTAAAAGGAACAGGAGATATTAAAATCCAGTGTTTTATAAATAAAGAGTGGGTTAAAAGTATTATCTCCGAAGTTTGGTACGTACCCGGTCTTCGAAAGAATTTATTTTCTGAAGGTACAGTGACACAAAAAGGAATGAGAGTAGTAAAAGAAAAGGATAAAGCATACATTTATGAAAATGACTTACTGAAAGCGTGCGTAGTTCGCGAATCAAATAACCTGTATAAACTTTTGTTTCGTACAAAAATTAATGAGGAAGTTAATTCCGCAGAAAGTGATAGTGTGAAAACGTGGCATGAGCGTCTCGGACATGTTAATATAAAAACAATTTGTGAAATGGCGAAAGGAGGTGTAATACAAGGAATAAACGTAAGTGATAAACAAGATTTTGTGTGTGAAGGTTGTCAATACGGAAAACAGCATAAGTTAGCATTTAACAGAAGTAAGTCAAGGAATTTGCAACCAGGCGAATTAATACACAGTGATTTGTGCGGACCTATGCAAACACCATCCGTGAGTGGATGTCGTTATTATATCCTTTTCAAGGACGATTGTACTGGATTTAGAGTAGTTTATTTTATTCGAAATAAATCGGATGCTTTAGATTGTTGTAAACGTTACGTACAGTTTTGCAACAATAAATTCGGTTACAACATAAAATCTCTACGTGTTGACAATGGCACTGAATACACGAACCAGGAATTCAAACAATTCCTAATACAGAAAGGAATACAACTCGAAACCTGTGCACCGTATACGCCTGAACAAAACGGGAAAGCAGAACGAAAAAATCGTACCATAGTTGAAAGTGCCCGGTCAATGCTATACACTAAAGATCTACCATTGTATTTATGGGCGGAAGCCATCAACACGGCAGTGTACATTCTAAATAGAACGCCAAACTCAACTAGCGCAAATTTGACCCCGTTTGAAAAATGGTACCATAAGAAACCAGTGCTGAAATATGTTAGTGTTTGGAAGTGAAGCCTTCATGCATATACCGGATAATTTAAGAAAAAAACTTGAACCGAAAAGCAAGAAATTAATATTGGTAGGATATCAAAATGATTCAACAAACTACAGATTGTTTGATCCAATCACAAAAAAATTAAAAATATCGCGAAACGTAACGTTCAATGAAAATAAGGAAGTCGTACTCCCAAGAACGAACGCTGTATTGATTCCAATCAACGCAGACGTAACAGAAGAAATTCAGGATAAAAACGTTGAACATGATAATCAAAATGGTAATGTAGAAAATGCTATTTTGAATAACCACACATATCAGTTACGAAATCGGAATAGTATACATCCACCAATGAGATACATAGAACCTGAAGTAAATATGGTAGAAATAGGAATTCCCGAAACGTACGAAGACGCAATCACTTCAGATAAAGCTGAAAAATGGATAGCAGCAATTGATGAAGAGATAACCGCTTTAAATAAAAATGATACTTGGAAACTAGTGCCGTTACCGGATGAGAAAAGAACAATTGACGGAAAATGGATTTTCAAAATAAAAAGGTCAAGTGATTGTCAGATCAGTAAATATAAAGCAAGATAGTGTGCGCGTGGATTTGCACAGATAGAAGGAATCGACTATAAGGAGACGTTCGCACCGACTACACGTTATGAAACGATAAGACTTTTACTTACGATCGCTGTACAAGAAAATTTCCAAATAATTCAATTTGACATAAAAACGGCGTTTCTATACGGAGAATTAGACGAAGAAATTTATATGAAACCACCACCTGGAATAGTAAACGATTCAAAATTAGTGTGTAAACTCAACAAGTCCCTGTATGGTCTAAAACAGTCTCCACGTTGCTGGAATAAAAAGTTTGATGAATTTTTAAAGACATATGGATTTAAACAATGTGAAGCAGATAAATGTGTTTACGTAAAAGATGTTCTTCAGCAATTAACATTACTTGTGATTTATGTAGACGACGGACTCATTCTGGGAAAAGATAAACAATTACTTAATAGAATCGTGAACGAATTACAAACAAAATTTGAAATAACTTTGAGTAATCCGAATTACTTTGTCGGATTACAAATAGAAAACTTGATGATGGATCAATGTTCATCCATGTGAAGAATTACATTGATCAAATGTTAAATCGATTTAAAATGACCGACGCAAAGATTTCAAGAACTCCAGCTGACTCAAATGTTGTGTTGTCATCAACAATGGAAGGTGACGTCAATTTAAACGTGCCTTATCGCGAAGCTGTCGGTTCATTGACGTTTGCAGCCATAACAGCACGGCCGGACATAATATATGCCGTTAACATCGTAAGCCGATATCAAAACAATCCTAAAGCAGCTCATTGGAATGCAGTCATTAGGATTATGAAATATCTAAAAGGTACAAAATATTATGGTATTAAGTATATCGGTAACAATTAACAATAATAGTGATTATGAAATAAATGCTTTTTCTGACGCGGATTACGCAAACGACATAGATACCCGACGTTCAACTACCGGATACATTTTTAAAATGAATCAAGGTGCAATCACATGGTGCAGTAGAAGACAGTCAGCAGTTTTCTTATCAACGACAGAAGCAGAATTCGTTGCAGCAGCGGAAAGCGTGAAAGAACTATCCTGGCTTCAACAATTATTACGTGAAATTGTTCCCAATAAAAAATTAAATTTTGGTTTGTGCGTGGATAATCAAAGCGCTATAAAATTAATTAAGGCGGGCATTTACCTATCTAAAAATGTAGCATTTTAGACCTTTACCGTTTTACATTTTTTAAAGTTATTTTAAAACATTTTGAGTTGAAATTTTCTCCAGACATGCAGAAAGCATGTGGCTAGAACGTGGAGCTTAGTTTTTATTAATTTTTTATTTTTTTTTTAAGCTACGTGCTGTTGAAGAACACACAAAACAATGCTTAACTTTTATCAATCAGTGCAAAACAACTAAGATAAATATTTAAAAAAATGGAACTCCACGTTGTAGCTACACATTTTGTGAACAATATAAAAAAAATTCTACTGCGATAACGTAACAATTAGATCCAAAATATTTAAAACCGTAAACGTCTACAAACACTATTTTTGTTAGTATTTTACAAACGCTACGAGATTCTCCATCCCTACTCTAGGCGCTCATAACTAAGACACGATTCTTTCGGAAATCATCGGTTAATGAAGTGTAAAACTAATGCAGATTGCAGACGTAATTAAAACTGAGCTCATGTAAATTTACTTATCTGTAATGTTTACAGAAACTGATAGCTTCAAATTTTCATCACGCTACTAATAAGATCTGGCCAGCATAGACGCGTCTTTTAGTATATTTCAGATGAAAGATTTTAATTTCTCTATTATTAGAAGTAAAAAAAAATATTTAAATTTATTGTTAAATTTCTCTGTGGTTAACTTTTAAACATGTTAACATGTAAACAAATTCTATCTAGGAATTCTAAAATACAAAATTATAATTATATGCTAATTAATTGTGTATCGATCAATGTTTACAAAATACCTAAAATAAATAAAAATGCTACTTTTCTTGCTAAAATTAGAAGCTTAAAAAAAGAACCCGATTATGGTTTAATGTACGTTTGAACAAAAATATGTTTTAAAATTCTTTCATAAAACTATTATTTTTTATATATACATATATACTATACTTAATTTAGATTAATGTTAATTATTTTTTTTTCATATGTGTTTTTGTTGTAATAAGTTAACCATGTTTAACTATATAAATTTTGCAAATGTAGTTTTCTGGAAAAATCTAAATTGCTTGATTATTAGAAATAAGAAAATGTGTTAAAATTTATTGATGAATTTCTTGTGATCTAACTAACTTTTTTAATTATAAATATAATATTTTTTAATTCTTTGCTTTTACATCAATTCTACTGTTAACATTAGACTTACGTTTTATCACTAATCGCAACTATTTGTATCAGATACAACTACATCTAAATAACAAACTTAAACTAACAAAGAAAAAAAATCAACAACTACTTCTTTTCGATCGGCAATACAAGTTTTTGATGTTCTTAAGATAGCGTCTATTTTTGCAAAATAAATTAATATCATACAAGAGTATTACCAATTTAGTTACACTTTACGCATCTCTCGGTTGAAGCTATGCCGCTCGTTACATGTTAATATTATTGAAGATAAATCGTTTTGTTAAGTTTTACATACTCTTTAGTTAGTAACACACAAGAAGGTCGAGTTTTTATCTGACAACCAAAGATAAACTGCTAAGTAAGTTTTCCAGTCTTAACCTTTTTTGTTGGGACTACCAAAGATAGAAACTTTTTGCAAAGTATTTGCTAACGCAGTATTAAACTGAGTGGTAGTGTGTTTAGTGCAAGTGTTCGTACAACAGAAAAATATGGGAAAACGTAGATTGAATTATTAAAAATTATCTTCAAGACAGCATAGTAGGCACACGATCTGCATACTAGTAAAACGTAAGACTATATTTAGAAAATAATTATTAATGATTTACTAATAATAATTATGTTAGATCCCCGGTTTTTTAAGGCGTTAATATCGAGAATCTTCAAAACGGATATTTAGATAAATTAGATGATGGCAAGTAGGTATTGCAATCATATATATTGTTTTATTCAAATTTTACATATAAATTTTTACAGTTCTAATAACGTTTTTGAGTCTAAGATGCTTATTAGCAGTCACATAAACAAAGACATTGACAAGGATACTAGTCCTCCTATTGAAAAAGACAAAAAAGACGATAACAGAGATATAAAAATAGAAGGTCGTAGAATATTTGAAATACATTTTCTAATTCATTAATTAAAAAATTTTGAATCTCACGAATCACGATATGGAAAGTTTGTAAATTGAGAGACCAGACGAATAGAAATATTTGTTTATTCAAAATTTTATGGATCGAAGGCCACAAGGTGGGGAGAATTGCACGAAACACAAGCTCTAAAATAAATTGCAGAAATATCAATACAATATATAGAAAATGTGGGATTCTTGTTTATAAACCTTTTAAATATTTAGGTGCCTTCCCGGTTGCTGTAATTTTGGACAATAATGGAATCATAGAAATAAAATGTCTTTTTAAATCAAGGCGTTTAAGTCCACAAGATGCCATTAAACAAAAATTATAAAATTTTGCAATATTTCAGCAGATGGTAATACTACTTTAAAGACTAATCACGATTATTATTACCAAGTCCAATGATAATGAGAAATAACAGATAAAAAGTATTGCATTTTTGTAATTTGGAGTCCACACGAAATAATAAGGGGAAGAATGGTACGAAACAAAAACTTTTGGAATACAAAAATGCAACAAAAGTTGTTTCATTTTTGTATGAAAAAACTTCTTCCAGAGTAAGTAAATTTTAGGTTTAATAGAAATCTTCCAATCAGAGATTAATTGACCGATAACAGAGTAAATCAGATATTTACTTGTATAAGCATTTATTCCTTCATTTTCAGTTATTTTGTTAACTAAATACTAACTATATAAAGTACATACGAATTTAAGAGAAACTTCTAGATCATAAAATCCAACAAAAAAATTATGAAAAAAAGAAAAGATATAAGCGAACAGGGGTGAATTTATGCTGGTACAATTCTTTGTTTAAGCGATGCAACAATTATGTATTTATGGGTAGATAAATGATAATAATAAGAATACAGAAGAATAAAATCAGATAAACAGCGATGCACATAATAAACAAGCTGCAATTCTTCAACGCTTACTAAGACAGTTGCCGCTATTCATATATATATATATATTTTAATTCTGTATTATATAAAACAAGGTTGTTGGTATATAACATCTGAGTTAACTACTGTAAATATTAGTCAGTTGACTTACAATGATTAGTACTTGACAGTATTGCAAAATTGATATTACACATAACTAAATTAGTTATTTTCAATACTCGATTGCAAAATGACGCTTTTTTATTTTTTTTTGTGAGGACAAACGAGCAAGGAAAACATTCAAAAATGCAAAAGCATTTTGTGATCAAGTATCAATATTTTTTCGGAAACTGTGGCCGAATTGTTGTTTTTTAATAGAAAGCGGGTATCTCGGGAGTGGTCCCATTTCAATTTGGTCAAGTTTTGATGATGAGATCCATGAAAAAATGATCAAACTCTTCAATGATGTACATTTTCAAGGTTACAGTGAGTGAAAGAAGATACCAATATTTACTGAACCAACTGTACACGAATCAATTTTTGTTTTTTTAAATTATATTTGATGTCACCAAAAAGAGAAAAATAAATTTTTTTTAAGAAACAAGAACCGACTTCAAAAACATGCATGAAATAAAATGCACGAGAAAGTAAAAAATAATGATTTAATTTGGTTACAATTAAACGACGAAATTTTTATTTACACTAAATTACTTTTTGAAGTCGGTGCAGTTTTAATAGATTTTGTGTTTCACATCAAATTCAAAAAGTCATTTCGTGTAAATACAAATTTCGTCGTTTAATTGTAATTAAATTAAATTATAATTTTTGAAGTGGGTTTTTGTTTTGCTAAAAAAATTATATATATAATTAATGTGACGTTTAACGTCATCAAAAATAAAAACAAATTTGTTTTGGCTAATTTCGTTATTTTGTGCCGTTTTCTTCAATAAAGAATTGCTGAATATAAATGTTTGTTACAGTATAGCTAGAGTCTAGACTGTAATAGTTATTTACGTAAGGGCGTAATCATCTAGTAACGCTAGTGGTGTATACAAGATTTTATTTATTACTTTATATAAAATTCAAACTAAAAATGAACAATTACTTAAGTTTCTATTACAAGTATATCTAGTAGTTTAAAATAATAAATAGTTTGACGATTAAATTATTTACTTGTCAAATTGATTTTATAATATGTATCACTTTTGCAAGACAGGTCGTTATGAGTAAACTATAACAAAGTGAAATATAAAATATTTTTACATGTAGTAAACAAAACAATCATTGTACGTGTTAGTAGCTGTAGCAGATGTAACTTTTTTTTCAGTTTTCGAAAAAGGTCAAATTCGTATCTGAAATCGTTTTTGAAATTTTATGTCATATCTACATATACATTTTTTTCCACGTCCACTACAGAAAGTAGTTTTTATAAAAACAGAAACTAAACATTCTTACTTTTGGAATATAATATTTGTATGCAAATAGTTGCACTAATTTCAGTGGCGGCTTCTCTATTAGGTCATTTGGTCAATGACCCTCCAAAAATGAATAAGAAAGGTATTTTATTTGCTTTAAAATTACAGAAAATTTGCGTTTAAATCAAATTATCAGCCTTTAAATTTCTTGCGTTTAAATAATTGTCAATTTAAACGCAACAGATACGAAAGCTTGCGAATTTATCCGAGGCTGACACGAACTTTTGCCCGCACTTATTATATTACGATGATAGTTATCCTAATCAAGAGTGAGACACACATAATACAATTTTATGCGAGTTAGAAAAGAAGATAAGTAAATGTTAAAATTCGTTCGCTGGGTTCTCAGCCGGCCGCCTACGCCAAAGATAATACTCAGTGCAATTATCTTTGAGTGTAATGCTATCATTGCTTACGTGACTTACGTCATCTATCGTTATCTTCGCAGCACGTGTGTGTTAAATACAGATTTCTTATCACATATGACAGTAATTTTTGTTTCATGATAACTGTGGTACAAGACGTTAAAAAATGAATAGCTAATAATTGTTTACACATCTAGAATTTATATTTAATACTTGTCCTCGGCCTTTACTTCAAATTCGACCAACCAGTAAACATAAAAATAAAGAAGTTTACAGTAATTCAAGGAATCTGTGTATGATTCGTTAGATTGGATTTGTGGAATTGAAATAAATAATAGATTTTAGTGTTTTATATTTACTGTTTTCAGATGATGTATTAATCATTATGTTGTAAAAATAATGTTATGGAGTTATAGCATTTAAAAGAAAAAGTAAAAATCAATTGTGAAGTCAATTAAAGACTATAATCAAAAAGTTTGTAAAAACTAAAAATAAATACATATGTATATTAAATAAAACAATTGATTGACTTTACATATGACTACAGTGGAAAAAGAGCGATATTTCTCTATGTTAAAAATTCAAACATTTCTACGCAATTGGCAATACTATGAGACAAGAAAGATGTGCATTTCTATGCTAAGCATTGAAAAATCATTGTAAATTTTAATGAGCTTACTATTGATTAATTTGGTAATTGTAATTATAGACGAATATCTTAAATTTTAAACATAATTGATAAATATAAATCACGTTACTGTAAGAATGTTTTTATCCTTTTTGCGATCATTGCGTTTTTTTTAAATGACCCTCTTGTATGATTGACCACCAGCCGCCACTGGTAACAATAATAGTGATTATGAAATAAAGGCTTTTTCTGACGCGGATTACGCAAATACATATTCTCAGCGTTATCTTTAACTCCTTATTCGAGTGCTTATCAGACTGAGTTATCTTGAAATATAAACATGTCATTAGTAACATGCTTGATATATGACACTATGATGAGTATTGAAAAAAATCCGAGACCCGAAGTTGTTATTGAAATATCCCCTTACCTCCTGCGTCCTGCTAGTGATGTTAGTTGCATAACTTTCAATTCGCGATGATACATTTGGTAAATGCTGCTCTTAAAAACCCAATTTTTC
The DNA here is from genome assembly GCA_035610365.1 of Aquatica leii. Lineage (NCBI taxonomy): Eukaryota > Metazoa > Arthropoda > Insecta > Coleoptera > Lampyridae > Aquatica > Aquatica leii. The sequence continues at coordinate 111,721,867 of CM069432.1, forward strand.
ATAGACGTACAAAGCATGTGGACATACGCTTTAATTTTATTCGTGAAAAATATGCCAACGATGAATTTAAAATTAGATATGTTCCATCGGATCAACAGACAGCAGACATTTTAACTAAAGGTCTACCTGTTTCAAAGTTGCGAGAATATCTTGGCATGCTCAAAATGTGAATTTGATTTGTTCATTCTTAGTTAAGTATGTACGTACTTTTATATTTGTGATTTATAGATTTGAACTTTATATGTAAGAAAATTTGTTTTTGTTTAACTCGATATATAGAGAGTTCAGAATACGGGGGAGTGTTGGATAATATATATTCATAAACTCTGTATAACAAAATGAAGTTGCGCGCGCATATAATGGAGCACAAATAATGTGCAACATACATAGAGTCTGCGCTGTTGTAGTTACTCGGTGATTGTAGATGTTATTAAAAACGTAGTGTTAAGCATTTTTCATGTAGAGCCATAATTACTTTATTTACTCATCGTGTTTAACGCTTTCTTAATCTATATCCTTAAGAAATTGGATTACTTTTAGCTAAATATGTTCATCAAACTGTTTTATTATGTCGTCCAATTTTGTTTTCGTTTCCTTATTAAATGTATTGTATAATTCTAATCCCTCGTCGCCAATTAAATTCAGAAATATGGATATTTTTACATTTTCATCTTTCGTGTCACATTTATTTCTAGCAGTCATGTATATATTAAATTTTTGTATCTACTTTTTTTAATACACCCCTATATTTTCATCAAATTCAAGGTTTTGAGGCGGTTTAAATTCCATGTTTTTATTTATTGCTAGCAGTTTTTATTTTCTATCCTAGTATCACTAGTACCGTGTAACATCAAGACCACGTGCTTTATTGCTATATAATTATAATCTTCAATCTCCTCCGTTTATTTTAGTTTCTCTGTCAAAAGTCTTATGTAGTTTTTTTAAATTTTTTTTATATCTACACCTGACACCATGTTATATTCTTGTACTATATAATCCGATTAACGAGCAATCTTTAGACTTTATTTAATTACTGACATCTCTACATAAGTGAGTGTTTCCATGGTTTTCATATCTATACTACAATGACTGCTGCAAATTTTAGTATTCCTATATTTTATAGACAAAAGAATGTTTGAAATGCTACATATTATAGGTTCCCTTAATTCTGCATTGCTTAATTTTGAACCCAATAACCAACAAAAAGCTACACTCTCTCTATCGTCTATTAATTTATTGTAAAGTTCCGATACATCCTGTTGTGTGGGAAGCAGTTTACTGGCAAAAACTAGCGAGATGCTAAAACTAGCTCTTCTACCGTTTGTAAAGTGTCTGTTCCACTAGTTTTTTTAGCTGACCAACGTACATGATTTATCCGTACTTGAAATAGTGTAATGTGCAAAGAGAACTAGTGCAGCTATGTGATGACACACTACTCTATCTTGAGGACAGGCACAGTAGCTATCAATAATGTTTCTGTCATTATCCAGATTAATCTAAAATTCAAATTATTATTAAACTTTTAAATATATGTTTGTTATCTACAAGCTGACCTAATATCTAAAATAAAAATCATTTGAAGGGTGTTTTTTGGCAAAAAACTTACCGCTACTTTGTAAAGTTTATCTTTTATGTTTGCGTGAACGCTACCACTATTCTTTTTCATCTCATCATTAAAAACTATATTGGTGTCTTCGTGACATGGCCCGATTCTACCGAATTTTCAACACGCTCCATCCTTCCTGTCATCAATAAAATAATTGTTCAAGGACGATAACTTTAATACATAATTCATGACTTGGTTTGATTATAATAATATTCACGTTTTTACACTTAATAAAATATTCAAAATACGAAAATATAATAAACCATTAGTAACAATCTCAACTGTACAATGCTAACGTCTATTACAACCGTTGCTAGGGAAGTTGTTGGGATCCTGTTTCATAGGCATTGTGCACTTATTTCTTAAAGGTGCCACTGTACGAAACAGCTAAACGATGTACTCCTTTTGCCACAATTCATGCATCTGGGAACACACTTATAAATTTCGGTTCACCAACCGCTGACAGAACTTTTGTTAGAGAATATCATGGTATCACTATAAATGAAATAATGATGAAATATGGAACCATGGCGCAAACAAAAGCACGTACAGGATAATAAGGTACCAGAATGTTTCCAAGCAATCCCTGCTATAAATGACCTACAGAAAATGTATTCAAACCCACAGAAATTTTATAGAGATTAATAGGTTTGAAAAGGTTTTGTAGGAAAGTATAGGTACTAGGTTAAGTTTTATATGGGTTTATATAGGTAAATTCCAAGCAATGTTTTACATATAGAAAAGTATAGAAACCTCCTGGAAAATTCTTATTAAAAATAATTAAACACTAAAAATAAATAAATAAAATAATAAAATCTGTTAAAGAAAGTGCAATATAAAATTGCTTATTTATTCTTACTTAAAAAAAATTGTAGGTTTCTATAAAAATTTAGAGGTTATCCTATAACACCCTGGAAAATAAAAAGGGTATTGCTTATACATTTCAATAGGAATCAATAGGTAATTTTAGTGACAAAAGCGCTATATGAATCCTATTGGATCCTGTAGCTTTTTTTTATAATTTTCTATAGGTCATTTACAACAAAAAATAACGCAAATTCAGCAAAAACAAAGAATAACTTATTAACAACCCATTAAAAACGTTAAACAAACCAATACTTCTCGAAACTAAATCTAATTATTAATAAACCAAAACAGCTTATTTAGCAGCTGACACTAATAAAAGTCTTAATGCAGTTTGTAGTTACCAAAAAACTTAAAACCGAAAAGTACTTACCATTTAAAATATCAATAATTTCGTCAATAAACTTCAAAAATACAACGCAAAACAGAACTAATAAATATAAATAGTGAAAATGTTATACACTAGGTAAGTGTGCATACCGGATCCCGGTTTACGAAAAGAATAGTACGATATTACCATTACCACAATATTTATATTTATGAATCTATTAATTCAACAAAAAAGCTTTCGTTGGTTAGAAATTTTAAAACTACATCAGATATAACTATAAGTATTTATATTAATTAAATGATCTAACAAAACACCATATTACGCAGTTACAATTTTGATAAGATTTAGTAATTTCTTAATATCAGAAAGGTTGTAACCTTAAATTAATCAGTTAGACATTGTATTATAGCTATGGCATGATAAAAATTGGCTATCAATTTAGTAATTTTATTAGTATGGATTGGAAAAGCAAAACTGTTAATACTTAAAATTGTATATCTCAACTAAGAAAAAATGAAGACTTTGATTCTCATAGTTAGTGTACTTATTTTTGCCAAGGTAGGCGATTTCTTATTTATATTAAAATATATTTTTATAACTGTAAGTAATAATTTGCGTAAACTACGTTTAAACATGTGTATGAAACAATATAAAATAACATCCTAAAAAAATTAATGTTATTTGAAACAGTAATAGGTACGTAGAATATTACATGTTAAATGCAATACATAATTTTGTTACATATTTGATTCTTTAGGTAAATAGCCGGACTTTTGAATCCGTTCCTTTTGATACCCCTGATGTAATAATGGATAACATCCTGGATGGTACAATGTGTGCACAAAAAGTTGGATTAAAAAATTTTCCTCGCACACAAAATATAAATAGAGAAGGAATACTGCCAGAAGATAATGAACAGCTAAATCTATATTACAGTTGTATATATCAAAGAAAAGGTATTATTGATGAAAACGGTATATTAAATTTGGATAATCTTCGTTTATATTTACGAAATTTATTTACTATGAGTCAAGCTATTACACCAGCGCAAAAGAAATTAGTTGACGACAGTATTGATTATTGTAAAGATATTCAAAGTCAAGATTATGGCGAAAAATCGGTAAAACTTCAAAATTGCGTCATGAATAAACTTTACGATCTTGTAAAAGAATAATGTAAAACCATGTATGTACGTAGGTACCTAATGTATAAATTGATTACAATATTATAGTCAATATTTGTGTATTTGTATTGTTCAAATTTCAGCTTATTACCAAAATTGCATACCGCACACAAAATACCAGGGCTTCCATATAAAAACTCATATAATATTTATTAAATAATTTTATTGTTTTAGAAATGTTACAATTAAACAACTGATTGTTATAATTGTAAATAATTCAATGCCTTTCCCATATATTACTTTTTTATTTACCTATTAATGATTTGCGGCTACAAGTTTCAACCTTAACAGTAATCAGGCCTAATTAATAAATACAGTTTATGCCAAAATGACAAAAATTAAACAAATCCTTATAACTCATTAACCGGTAAAGATGGGTATAAGAAACCATTATATCAATCGATGCAGAATTTTATTGTGTTTTTAATCATCCTAATATGTATAGGCCGTTTTAATAAAATAAATTGAGTTTTACGCATGTAAAAGTTGTTAACTTTGGCATTATATTTTGAATACTGTGTACATGTTTTGGACCTTTACTTAAAGTCGTTTAAAAGATGATAATTTTAATTAATAGTGATACAAATATCACAGCTTAAACTTCATAATTTGACAAGATATGAATTTTTAAAGTTGAGGTTACAAAATGTGAAAAGTTGATGTTACAAATGTGAAAAAATGAAAGTGTGAAAACATCTAAATATCTCAAAAACCGTAACTTTTGGGATAATGAGCTATGAACCAAATAGCTTTATAATTACACGGAAAATTAAAAAAGCTAATAAAAAGTATGGCATTCTATTTGAAATAAAAAAGTTGATTATTGGTAAAATTGTACATTTTTCCTTTGCATCAGGTAATAAGACGAATGTCTCTGCTGGAAAAGTAAAGATTTTTTTCTAATTTGTCAAACATATCTACTTGAAAATATAATGTTTTCAAATCAGTAAAACATGATTTAGATTTCTGGCGAGAATTGACAAGGCCATCGACACAATATAACCTTACTTTTTTAGTCTAACTACAAACTGACGAAATGTATATCTACTACGTAATAATAATTAATACTTACGTATAATATTATTCGTTCGTCATTTGGAGACGAACCAAACATAAAATGCGTAAAAGTATGGTAATATGCTTTTATACCTTAATTGCTTATCGGTTTTCAGTAGCGTTAAGTACAAACCCAGAATAGAGAATTATCAGAAGTGTCACTCTAGGATATTTATGGTCTCAGTTAATATTCGCGTAACTGCTGTGCGCATACGTTACGGGGACCTTTAAACCCAAACCTGGGATGGGCTTTGAAGTAGTATATTTGAATTTACCGCGTTATTTATTAACATTTCAAGATGGCGTATAAGTACATCTTCGAGCAATTGTTAGATGTATGTTCTCTTAATTATCTTTTAACGTGTTAATTTTGGTTATTGTTTATGGTGTTAATTGTTTTGTAATTGTTAATGTGGACAGATTAATAAAATTAGTTAGTTACAAACGTATATGCGTGTTTAATACAATGCGTCCAGCAGTTGCGCGTAGGTCAACTTGCGACAACCGACATCAAAGGTGCCGACGTTGAGTGAACTTCTGATTATTCTCTATTCTGGGGTACAAAGTCCAGTAGTTTAGTAGGTACGTTACTTTACGCAGTCGCGTAACGAGTAGCTTCCATATTGTAGTCACAGCATAAATAACTAGTGATGGGCATAACCGGATGATTTCGATAACCGGTTTATCCGATTCGGATAATCTTGGTATCCGGATTATAACCGTGTACGAAATTATCCGTTAGCGATGACTAAGAAACCACTTTGTATCGGTTTGAAATGAGAATGAATTACTATACTACATATTTATACTAGCGCTATTAGTTGAGTACAACCATTGAATATATAATTAAGGTACAACTGAGGCAATTAAACGGCAATAAGAACTATTTATTTTCGTTTTTTGTCATTTTAAATATACCTAGTATATTCTGAATTTATCATTATATACTACAATTTAAAATCAAAACACTGCGTTTTTAAACACCAATGCGCTTTTTTTCCATTTGCTTCTTTAGATATTATTAATTTTTCATTTACTTTGGTAGACTTGTAGGTGAACATTGAAATCATGATTAGAGCATATATTGGACTATCTGTTCGACACGTTTTATTATTAATTATTTTATGAACAGAATAGAATGATAGTATATAAAATTTTGAATATATTTACACAAAACAAAATGTTATCGCACTTTTGCGATTACTAAATACGCTCAGACGCTTGTAATTATAAATACCCAATCTTATTCCATATTTTTAGATTTAAGAAAAAACGATAATAATAACAAACATAAGTTCCTTTTTTACGAATCTGTATCTGTTCGAATCTACACTTGTTTCATCGTTAACTTATGGTTGACTGAAGACACATTCGTATGTAGTGATGGGCGAATCCGGATTAAAAATAACCCGTTATCCGGTTATTGTGATATCCGGATTAACCCGGATACAGCAATCGGGTGACGGATAATACGAGCGATACGACACGGCTACTAAAACATACGTGCTAAAACCGAACCTGACCGATTACACGGATAGTGTATGCGCATACGAATTACAGGTTATCCGAGTTGTTTTGAGATGACGGGTACATGAAGCCGTTGTTTCTTCAGTCAACCATACGTTAACGATGAAGCAAGTGTAGATTCGAACGGATACAGATTCGTAAAAAAGGAACTTCCCTAGTAGCACAAAATATATGTACGATATTCTAATGATCTTGGTACAATATTTAAAGTCGGCTAAATATTGCTTGCTGTAATAGATATATTTTTGATATTGTTAATGTGTATAATACTAATATCCTAAAAATATATACCTACAATATCATTGATATATTTTAAAACCTCATAATTTTTTTCAAGGTTTACATGACATCAGGTAAATATTTTAATTCTAGATACTTATTGCAAGATGTAAAAAATGTATTCTAGATATTGTAAAACTAGATAAAAACAATGTTTTAAAAATATGTACCAACAATATCGTTCGTGTATTCTAAGGTCACAAATGTTTTTCAAAATTTGACCGACATAAAATATATATTATAATTATATATAGAGCGAATATTTATGTTTAATCAGTATCTAACTTTTTATGCTTATTTTTAATTGTACTTTTAAATTTATGTAGTTATAGTTGTTAAACGTTTTTCTTAAACTTTTTATTTTTGCTAAAAACCCTAACACAATGTTCTCATAATTTAAATATGCTTATTTTAAAAATTATCTTTATATGCGTATATTTTAATAAAAAGTAATCCAATATCATAGTATGTAATCTGCTAAAAATTTTGTAAGCAACGCAATTTAATTATTAAAAATTACACAAGGAGTATATAAAATTGAGACATCTGCGTTTGAATTGAATGGAAAAACCAATTGCATTTATAACTAGAACTATAGTAATTTTACAATAATAAACTACATTTGCTGCAATGAAATTTTTAGACAAGGTATTTTAATTCTGCTGTAAAATTACTAGTAATGCTAGCAAGTATTTATGATTTTGAAGGTCATCTTTTCCAAATACTTTTGTGGCATTAAAAACGGGTATATAGGTACAAGTACCTTTTAGGTGCTTTTAATAAATTTCTTAGAATCCTTTGCAACATTGAAAAAGTATATTATTTACCTGCTTTTGGGTGCTGAGGTCAAAAACAGTTATATAGACCCTGAACAAGAATAAGAAAAGTTTTCTTTACTAATATGCATTTGGATTTTTTGTTTGCAGTTTGCAAGTTTAAATTTGTATATCGAGTTTTAGTGCAACGTAATTGTATAATCAGGTAAGTGCCTATTAATTTTCTTATTTTTATTTTTGCATCATGTTTTCTAACTACAGAAAAGCAAAAATTCATTTTGTAAATAATTTATTTTAACGCAGCTTAGTTGGCTGTTCAACGTTGACAGAACATAATTCAAAAAATTTCAACGGTCATTACTAATAAGAAACCTAAATTAGAGAAATGCTTTTATTTACGTAACTATAATCAATAATTAATAAACAACAAATTTACCTTATTTTTTGAATAGCAATCCCAAGAAAATGCTTTTGTGCACTTTTAAAACTAATCTAAAATAATAACTAAATTAATAATGCTGTTGATATTTCTGTAAACCAAATTTTAAAAAAAATATGTCTTGATAGAGTTTCTTTATTGAAAAATTCAAACTAAAACCATTTGTCTGTATATTTTATAACAATTAAAATAATTTTAATGCATTTTATAATTATTATTATAAAATGTAGATTTTTTAATACAACTTTGTACAGTAAATCTTAATTGTGTGTTTTTTTTTCAGATGCCATCACAAGACGACATCCTAATGTTGCGTTATATTTGGCAAGATTTAGAACATTTATGTACTACTCATGTAATATGTGATGATATTAATAAGTAATTTTAAGATACAATTTTTTTTGTGTATTTATTTTTTAAAGATGTTTAAAATGTATACAGATTTTATATTTATATTTTATTCATTTGTAATTTTGTTTTGTTAGTGTAATTTTTATAAATAAACGTGTTTCTACAGAATATCTGCAGTGTTTCAATACGGTTTAATAAAAACTGTACAATGCGTAGCAAAAAAGAACCAGATTAAATATCATTTACAAACATACTCATATGTAGTAGGTATATATTTTACAAATATTTCACAAATAATAGTGAGATACATCTAGAACAGATTAAAAAGATATATTTCCCATATATTGGAAACAAATATTGAGACGACATCTACATCTAATATCTACCATATATCGAAAACATATATTTAGAATATATTTATTTTATATAAATTATTGATATAGCATTACAATAAATGGCCTATATAAAAAAGTGTGACATTTAAATATTTACCAGATGTTATTTACTAATATATTACGTATATTTTGTGCTACTAGGGTTATGTTTGTTTTCTATTATCGTTTTTTCTTAAATCTAAAAATATGGAATAAGATTGGGTATTTATAATTAAGCGTCTGAGCGTATTTAGTAATCGCAAAAGTGCGATAACATTTTGTTTTGTGTAAATATATTCAAAATTTTATATACTACCATTCTGTTCGGTTTATAAAATAATTAATAATAAAACGTGTCGAACAGATAGTCCAATATATGCTCTAATCATGATTTCAATGTTCACCTACAAGTCTACCAAAGTAAATGAAAAATTAATAATATCTAAAGAAGCAAATGGAAAAAAAACGTATTGGTGTTTAAAAACGCAGTGTTTTTATTTTAAATTGTAGTATATAATGATAAATTCAGAATATACTAGGTATATTTAAAATGATAAAAAACGAAAATAAATGGTTCTTATTACCGTTTAATTGCTTCAGTTGTACCGTAATTATATACAGTGAAACCTGTAAATGTGACCACCTGTATAAACCGACCAATTGCTCACATTGACCACTTTTCAGGCAGTCCCTTCAAGAAAATAGTAAATTCAATGTAATTACCATTGCATAAATTGACCACCTGCCTTTTGTGACCATTGACCACTTTCACTGCAAATACTTTAGGTAAAAATGCTTGCATATTCTGACCAAAGTTTCAGTACAGAAAACACATTGTGAACATATCGATTCAGTATGTTAAGTCAGTTGATCAACTTTGCTGTTCAGAACTGTCCTGAAAATTTTGCGTACTTATATAGGGTTAAAAATAAATTTAACGAAATAATTTATGATGAACACAATAATCTTAACACTAATTGTTTATAGGTACATAATCATTCTTGAGTATTGTGTTTTTGTTAGATACGTACGTATCTTGTTTTGTTTTATTCTATACATTTCTTTAGATTAAAGATAATAATGTAAAATAAGAAAGTGTTGATTTGTAAATTTTAGTGTCTAAAACATTATTTCTTCTAAAATGACCACCTGCTCAAAGTGACCATTGTGTGATGGTCCCAAAAGTGGTCAATTTACGCAGGTTTTACTGTATTCAATGGTTGTACTCAGCTAATAGCGCTAGTATATGTAGTATAGTACATAATTCATTCTCATTTCAGACCGATACAAAGCGGTTTCTTAGTCATCGCTAACGGATAATTTCGTACCCGGTTATAATCCGGATACCAAGATTATCCGAATCGGATAAACCGGTTATCGAAATCATCCGGATATGCCCATCACTATTCGTATGCGCATACACTATCCGGGTAATCGGTCAGGTTCGGTTTTAGCACGTATGTTTTAGTAGCCGTGTCGTATCGCTCGTATTATCCGTCACCCGTTTGCTGTACCCGGGTTAATCCGGATATCACAGTAACCGGATAACGGGTTATTTTTAATCCGGATTCGCCCATCACTATAAATAACAATCAGCAGGCTAACTTTGAGGTGGCGCTTTTGATGTGAATGAGGTTTAAAATTTTACCTTGCCGACGCCATTACCGGATAGAAATACAAAGCAACAAACCCGTATTATATTCGACATTAGATTTGTATTACGTTTCTAACTTGAGATTATTTACGTAATAATAATAATATACTTACAAGAATTAACTAAAAAATTAAGTTAGGTATGCTTAACCTACAATTATTACAATCGCGGTTAACAATCAGTTTATTGTTTTTGTAATAAAGGCGAAAGTAAGATGTTTTGAATTTAATTCACGAATATTAGTTTTCATACATGTATAAAAGTCATCAGTCAATAAAACTAACTAAGTTTAGAAACGAATCTATTGATTCGACATTTAATATATGGTTTGAATAGTTTATCTATCATCTAATACTAGATAATTTTTGAAAGAAAAAGAATGTATCTATATCTATATAATTTAGAAATTATCTATTTACAACACTGAGCAAACTTCAATTATGTTGATTTTTTATACTGCAGTTTTTGCGTTGATTCTCATGCAGATTTGACAAGGTTTTTAAAACATATGTTGTATTTAATGTGCTAGAATTTACAAGTAATTTACGTGTATGCAACGGTGATAATTTTTTTCAAAACATTTGTATGAAAATTTTATATAAAATTAAACACTGTGTCATACCTACAGGCTTAAGGCGAATGCACATATCTGTCCGACATCAGACGTTCAAAAATAATTACGGCGGTAAAACAGTCCGACTAAGATTAACTTCCATACGATGTCGGAAGAAGTTAAATAAACTTCAACTTTTGCCCGACGTCGTGCAAATTATGTGACCTCATACAGCTTTTTAAATGACAAATACTTTTTTTATGTACTTAACCTTCTAAGTTACGAACAATGAATATAAGTAGTGAAATTGCTAGAACTGCTTATATGCAAAAGATAAATAATGTGCTTCTTCTAGTATTATATTTAAGAAGAACTAAGCGAAAAATTATTAAAAGAAAGGTCTGGACAAGAGATGTTTTCAAACATCGTAAAAGTCAAAGGGTATTTTGTAATTTGTTACAAGAGATGCGACTTGTAGATAAAAAGAAGCATTTTAATTACTTAAGAATGTTAAAGGAGACTTTTGACGTATTGTTACAAATTCGTCGTTGTCCATTTCACTTTATAGGTTAAAACAATAATAGTACATTATTTAACTCGACCGTCGCTATCTTCACACACGTATTTAATTTGGATGTGTGAATGATGTCAATTTTCAGTACGAAGGAAAGAAAACGTTTCGTATATCGGATATCGGAAATCGTATACATGTGCATTCGCTTTTAATTGTTTGTAGCTTAGACTAGGAAAGAGACGGGACTTGTAATACCTGACCTACGCTGTGAATACCGAATGTGTCGCTTTTTCGTTCTGCAACCATTAAAAAGGTGACAAACAATACAAGTGCCACCTTTAGCGATTTTACGTTATTTGTTTTATTTCTAAATATAACGCTATTTTTTTCTGACTCCGTTAGAATAATTAATTGTAGTGCTTTTAACTACAGCAATCGCAATGATAAAAAAGAACAGGGAATTACGTTCCAGATGTAAATTAATTCTCATGGCTTACTTACATTGTTTCTTGTCAGGCTAAAAATTAAAGTTTGAGTCATTATTTTAGCAGATCATTGCATTTTATAAGTAGTTGTTTTCACAAAGTTAATGTTGTTCAATTCTCACAGTTACAGTTAAACACTTTTATTCATGATTTGTTGTGAAAACAGAATCGTGCAGCAAGTGTAGGTATTAAAATGCATAGGTGGCACGTATACTTATATGTAACGTACGCGATAAATTTATTTACAATTTCTTTCAACGTATTAACAAAGTTGTAACAAGTATTTAATTCAAACATGTGTCTAGCAGTGTTGTAACAGATACTTTTTTTCTAGTATCTAGATACAGATACAGATACTTTTCATAAATTGTATCTAGATACAGATAAGATACTTTTTCAAAAAAAGTATCTAGATACAGTTACAGATACTTTAAGAAAGTATCTAGATACATGTCAGATACATTTTTAACAAAATCTTGAAATAAAATTTAAAACAAAAGTTCAGCTAAAAACACAATAACAGTATCCTAGGCAGCACATTGCGTCTTATTGACGTCATTAAGACATGTCAGTGTCGTCATATAACGTCAGTGTGCTGCCTGGGTATTAAGCAAAACATTAATTGCATAAAACAATACAAATTTACAAATAAAGGTTATTTTGTTTTAAAATTAATAGCAAGTTAAATGTCTCGTCATTATATTTCGACGTAGAGTTAATAGTAAACTACTAACACTAAAAAGTTTCCCCACTTCTTTGCCCTATTTGAGCTGATGAAGAAATTCAGTGTTGTCAATTGACTTTGTCGCGATTTCTTGCATAAACTATGAAAGTTCCACAATGATCACAATTGTACTCATAGTTCTACAAAGTTGAAATTTGTTTCCTTTTTTTCAAAGTATTATGAATTTGGTTTGTTGGCATAAATGCTAACACGTCACATTTCTCAAGTAATACTAAATTCTATAAAGTGTATATGTTCATACACGGTTTTCATCAAAATTCCACAAGAGTTTATAATACCCACAAAATACCCGCTACTACATAAAATCTCCAAATTTGGTAGAATTGGCGAAGCTGAAAGAATTGCACTCATAAAATACTGAATACAAAGTCTCCAAATTTAAATTGTAATGTACATGATGAACTGAGAGAAAAAACTACTGCGGTGTTTAGAAAAAACTTGCATAATTTACAATTTGAGCAAGAAAAAGTATCTAAGTATCTAAACCACTCAGATACTACGAAAAATGTATTTAGATACAGATACAGTTACATTTTGTCCAGTGTATCTAGATATGTAACTAGATACTCCAAAAGTATCTAGATACTGTATCTAGATACTTGTATCTAGATACGTCACAACACTGGTGTCTAGCAAATGTTTTAGTAAACACCTACGGCAGCATTTTAATCAGGTGGTATGGCGTCTGCCATCGTTAGTTGTTTTAACATACGTAATAATAATTAATACAGATGGTAAATCAAAGATGCATTGTTAGTAAACGCATTGTAAAGTTCAAATTCACGGCTGATCTTCAACGTAGAAGCATTAGTATAGTAGCACGTGGATGATAAATGTCTGTATAGTATTGGACAACATCCGTTCATTTACGTTTTGAATTATTATTAAAATATATCATCAAATGTACAACACTGTTTAATTGTTAAACAAAAAAGACAAATTCGGATATTTCTTGATTACACAAGTGTTCTAAGGACACCTCTTGTTTATTTTTCTGGGTGACGCCACTGGTCATATGTAATTGGTGGCAATTTTTTTCACATATGTACGCGGTATTACGAGTCCCCCCTCTTTCCTAGTCTAAGGTTTGTAAACTAAAGGTGTAAACCGAACATAAGTCATAACCATAACGATACGTACGCGTTGTAGTCAGTGTTGCCGATTTGCGGATAATTATCCGATTTGTGGATATTCTTAAGTGCTCGCGGATAATTTTCTAACCCTGTCATAAAACGGGATATTTGCGGATATTTTTATTAAGAAAATATAGCGCCAAAATGTTAAAGCAATTAAACAAGGATAGCGATTGTAGAACCGGTTATCACATTGTAAATAAGTCAATGGGAACGCCAATTATTTTTTGCACCGCAAAATTTATCTATTCCTAACACACTTGAACGCAACCGAATTTGCAACTGAACACCTAACCACATTGTATAAATTGTTTAAAAATAAAAGTAGGAATAAGTTAAATTTCATTATTATTATTATTAGAGAACATAAACTCCAGAATAATGAATAGTTTATAAATAGTGACAAAAATATATAGCGTACGCATGTACTTATTGGTTTTATTAATTAACTTACAAAATTATTGTGATCTATAACAGATTGCGCTCTCAGCGGATAATGGCGGATATTTTCGAAGTACTGTGTGGATATTTTTAATTTCCGAGATTGGCATCACTGGTTGTAGTAGTCACAGCCAATGTATTTACTTTTAGGTTAGGATATTTAAAAAATATTCTGATTTTAGATCTTTTACATACTTACACAGCCTTATTTAAAATTACAAATGATTAATATAATAACTTCATTTTCCAAGTAATTATTTTTTATTAGTACAATAATTTGATGTGTAAGATAAAAGTGTTGCAGGTTATCTTTAAGAACAATACCAAGAAATTTAATCACAAATACGAATTCGCTTATTCATACAACACCTTGCTTATTGTAAGTTACACCAACTTTTAGTATAATTTTAATTTATTTCTATTATAAGGGGAGAACCTTTAAAAAAGAAGAAAAGGTTGGATCCTGCAATTATAAAAGCAAGAGAAGAAAGAAAAAAACGAAAATTAGAGAAACAAATTCGTAGACTAGAAAAAAATGCTCGTCAGTTAAAACCAATTGAGGAATGTGAAATTCCGCTTTCGATTCTAGATAGTCAAAAGTATGAATTATTTATTTTGCGAATAAAACACTTAATATTTGTTTTAAGGCAAAGGCAACGTACATCTGTGAAACTTAGTAGAGAAACATTAGAACAACGTGTTATTTTAGAAAAACAATGGGCTAAATATAAACATGAACAACGGCTTGCTGATATTCGGTTAATAGATCGAATAATGTTTTCACAACAGAAAGCTCTTGACGAATTAAGGAACGAGTCTGAAGAGCTTTATCAAGAAGCAATTCAGGTATGTTGATTTAATTTTGGAAGGATTATTTTAACGGTATATGGTTTAGATTGAAGCTATGTTGTTACCCATTACTATCGAAGGACCCACTGAAACTCCATCGATTGATAACTACCTGTCTCCTGATGGTGATTATCAAGATGTTTCTAAAAAGTGGAATTAAATAATTTAGTAGAAATCGTATAAATTAATATTTCTAATGATATTAAAACGTAGTTATAACCAATAAAAAATCTAAGTTTACAAAAAATTTTATTACTGTGCATGCAGATCATTAACATAATCTTACATCTGGATTTTCTTATGTTATGTCAAGTCCATAGATTTTTTTATTAGAATCCAAATCTTGAAAAATATGCAAGGTTTTTGATAAGGCTGCTATAGTTCACGTAATATGTAAAGAAACTGTCACGTGATATACGTAGTAGACGAAATTGACACGACGCGACGAACCCATTCTTATGAAGAAATAAAATTCATACCACCATTTTTTTTGCAATAGTTATTCATTTTAATTAATTTAAAAAAACTAATTCAAATGTAGGAATAATTCTCAGCAGAAAATATTTTCTTTAAAACAAATGCTTTGTGGAAACGCTACTTGAAATACTTGTTATTGGACGAAGAAATATGTTTGAATGTTTTTTAATTATAGGCAGTAAATGCTTAAGTCTTGACTCCAACTCTGGCTCAGCAGTCCTGATTTATCTATGATCCCGATATTTGCAATAGCATTTTTTTATATTGTTAAAAAAATACTACCTATGATTCAATAAATTAACATACTTAATTATGCAAGCATGCTGTTTTAGAAGATATGCTGCTATTTTGTTGATCACTAATTGAATTTTCTTAAGATTGTTTTCAACAGAGCATTAAATAACTATTGGAATGAAAAATTGAAGAGTAGTAGATTAGTTTCCATATATAATTTAATATTAATAACAAATAAAAATTTGTTTAATGACTTATAGCGTTAAGATAGTACTATCTTTATCTGAAAAAAAACCTTTGATAATGAATGTTGTCTTACAGCCGTATTCATAGACGATCGCCGGCGATTTCGTTGGTTTCTCCGGCGAACGGCTAAAACATAATTTGTGTTGCATAGTCGTTCTCCCGCCGTTCGCCACACCGGCAAAAGTTTGTCTTACTGTTTAAATATATCAAATTTCTGCAACTGGTTATCTATGTACGATAGTAATCCTCTATTAGTAATTTCGTTCGTTTGTGGTCTTGTATTATAATTTTTCTAAATCCGTACCGTTTTTAAATTGATCCTCATTCTAAACTTCTGATGAGTTTTCCATGTCTCGAATGTAACTATAACATTTAAATTAATAGTCAGATGTCAGCTTTTAAATAAGAAAAAGGAAATAAAAATATGAAGAAAAACATTTATACTGGTTTCTTTATTTGATACCGACAAGGTATGTAAATTTGAAGATCAAAAATGTCTCTGTTTGCATTAGAAATTATTTTTAATTCACGTTCCATTTTATTTTTAAAAATAACGAAAATTCGCAATTGCCAGAGAATTGCCGGAGATAGTATCGACTACCTCCAACCGTTCGCCAGCGACTTGCCAGGTTTCCACTGAAGTTTGTGGTAGAACGCATGCGCGTCGTTGCTGGCGAATGATTATGCATTGAAATTTCCTTCTGGCGAGCGGAGAAACGCCAGCGAGTCGCCGGCGAACGACTATGAATACGGCTGTTATAGTAATCACAAAAATCTAAAACAGGTCTGCTTGTCGTTCATAATTCTGTGGATTTAAAAAAAAATAACTCAAGTTTCTTTAAAAATATATTGTGTAGTACATGCTAAATTTGATAAAAATTACATAAGATATTGTTAAGATTTTTTGAGTTGTCGTTTGGCTAACTTAATTTTTCGCAAAGTTTGTCCACCTTCTTTGGAAACTGTATCTTTCAAGTTTTCTAGAGCTTGTTTATATTTCTCACCTAATGATTCTAATCCTTCATTGGATATCTTTATCTAAAAGAAATAAAATATTGCAGTTTAAAAAAAGATTTAAATTCAACTACCTCTTCCAAATGATTTTTTCCAACTTCCTTTAACAAATTCATAAAATTATTTAATTCGGTTTTACTTAATAGCGTTACTGCTAAACCCAATTCTCCAGCTCTAGCGGTACGGCCGGCTCTGTGAATGTATGTCTTTAAAAATTTAGGAACAGAGTATGAAATAACGCATTGTACACCTATTAAATCTACACCACGAGCTAATTTATCCGTACAAATAATCCTGTAATGAAGTCATGAAAAACTAGTAACGATATTACTAAATGACTTACATATCTATATTTCCTTTTGTGAAATCTTCAATTAATTTGTTTCTTTTTTTAGTTTCAAGTCTAGAAGAAACTTCTCTAATATTCAGTTGACCTTGAAACAATGATTGAAGTACAATTGTTAACCTATGAGTGCTTTCCACGGAATGTGTAAAAATAATAGTTTTTCTCAAATTTTCTTGTTTTATAAATTGGTATAAAACCAATGGTTTCAAATCAACAGAACATTCTATGTACTTTTCTGTTAACTCCTTGGGTGTTGTATATTTTCCAATAAAAGAATCTACATTTACTTCAACGTTAATGTTGTCGCTGTGTATAACTGATGTAAACAGTTTTGGTTGAAACAAAGATAACTTCTGAATTTTTTCAGGATCTTGAGATAAAGTAGCTGAAAATAACAATTTTTGTGGCGCTCGGCGTCTTTGAAGTGTAAAAAGGTTTAAAACTTTGAAATTCTGATTGTGATAATCTAAAAATTAAATTTCAAGAATATATTTAAATAGCATTGTGATCTCAAATTTACCATTTTGATAAATATGTTTTTCTAAGTGATATAGCCAATCGTTTTGTACAGTATCTAAAACCCTGTCCGCTTCATCTATTATCAAGTATTTCAAATGAGTTAAATCGAATCCTTTTGTTTCATTTAAGTGGTCTACTAATCTACCAGCTGTACATATCAGAATATCTGTTCTACTTAAATATCCAAATGTTTTATCTGGGTAAAGAAAGAGAAACGTCAGTGTTAGTAAATGTTGTAATAAACATAGCTATAAAATCACTTCAATATCATGAAATACGAAAGCTTGCACACAAAACACAAAATTTATGTAATGTAATGCTTCATGGTCTATATAAAGAAAATGAGCATAGTTTAATTTTAGTAAAACTAGTTTACTGGTTACCAACCAATCATATTAAGTATGAATTAATTTTATATTTCAGTTTGTTATGTTTGAATTAAAGCACATACTTTCAAAAATAAGTTCATTCTGCTCTGCTGCAAATGTGCACTTTCCGGTTATTACGCTTACACTTAGAGAAGTTCCTTGCACATATTTTTCAAACGTTTTAAAAACCTGAAAAGCCAAATCTTGTGTAGGCAAAATTACAAGAGCACGAATTTTTTTAGTCCAGTGATTTTTCAAAGCTTGTACAACAGGTAACACAAACGCCAACGTTTTTCCACTACCAGTTGGTGCCGAAACACAAATATCTCTGGGGGAAATAATATCAGACTGTTGATGACTTTGAATTAACCAAGGGACAATTTCTGCTTGTACAGGAAACAAATACTTAATGCCATTCATTTTTAACTTCCTTTTTAAATCTTTATCAAGACATTTTGTGTTTGAAACCTTATGTTCCAGATTTTGTAGATTAACGGAAATTATTGTAGGGTTTGATAACCATCTAGGTAATACACGTTTAATTTTAGGTTTTTTATCATATTTATCACTTCCTAATATAGTAAAGCCTTTTAAAGTTGATGCTTCAGTTTTAAAATGCGATTGATTTGTTAATTCTTGTTCTGTATCATCTAACGCAGGACTTATGAACTCTATGCCATTTCCTTCTTTTAATTTAGATTGACGTTTTTCCGTTCTTATTTCTCTGGTTTTATTTATAATAGCACTCTGTTTTTCTTTGCGTTTAGCTCTTTGTCGTTTTCTCTTTTCAATTCTTTTAAGTATACGAGCAATATTTGTTTCTTCATCTACTGTTTTATTTTCTTCGCCATGCCTAAAAAGCAATATAATTCTATGAATAATACAATTATTGAACAAATAATACCTATTTACAACAAATAATTCCATTTTAAATAATAAACACACGTGAAATATTACGGTTATATTTTGAGGTTACATGAAATAATTTAAATTTTTTCCAGCAGTTCTCAAACCAATTCTGTTTTTATACAAAATACAGAGTGTAAAATTGTTTAAACGCTCTCTTTGTGACTTTTGAAATTTATTAAATATTACAAAGTAGATTTCTACAAGTTAGTTTGCGGGTATTTTGGGTTTTCAAATTCTTGTTTCTTAACAACGCAGGCAACCAGCCACATTATTTTTAATTAGGGCACTTTAACGTTAGTAGATCACCTCTACTACGTTATATGTATGACGTAATATTTACTGTATAATTGCGACAAAAAGACGGGGGTCGCATAACGTTATTTACATAATGCTTTTATTAACTTGTTTAATTAATAATTAGCTTTTTTGTTATCACACTGCCCAGTGAGCAAAATGCTACTTTATTATGGAACTTGATGCTACTCAATGGCTGTTAGAAAGTCATATTGGCTTACGTAACTAATTGAACACTTAAGGGACTTCTTTAGAGCTTAAGTACCAATGTAAAATTGCTCAGTTACTTAAGAACCATTTATAAAGTTTTTTAACGTCTTGAAACAGCTGCTTTATTGAAGTTTATTATGTATTATAAAGAAAACAAATTTAAAAAGAGAAATATTTATTTGAAACCAAAAAACACAGCACAGCACAGCAGTTTTCATTAATTACTTATTTAATCACTTAGTATAAGTAGCTATATTGTTTGAAACCTAATTGTACTAGGTATCTACTACTTTATTTTGTTGTTTTTTTCGTATCTTTTCTTTCGTGCAAAACATCTGCAATATGTTTACGAATTGCTCCCCTTGTATATCTCATATTTTGAGATGGTATCCAGTATCGGTAGCCATGGAATCGTCGACAAAGAGTTTGTGCCTCAAGGCCAAACAGTTAATCAGCACTTTTAAAGATAAGTTTTTAAAAAACTTCGAAAAAGGGTTATTCGTGTAAGACCAAACATCAAGATCTAGGTGTTCTATCACAATAACGCGCCTTATCACACAACACACGGCAATGTCAATAAATGAGTTTTTGACCAGTAAAAACATTCCTGTGGCTTCTCAGCCTTCTTGTTCGCTTGATTTGAGTTCTTGTGCTTTTCTCCTCTTCTCGAGATTGAAAAATCACCTCAACGGAGCTCATTTTGGGACACTCGAAAACATTCAAACGGTAGTAACCGATCAGCTGAAGGCTGAAGATAGGAAGAGTTGTTTCCAGCGGGTGTGGCTTCTCAAGGAAGTGCGGTTCTAGTTGATATTCTGTATTCCGATAGTTTTAGTTTGGTTTAAGAGCGTTGTTTATATAAAAAACCTTCACAATGCTATTTACCAAAATAAAAATATATTTTGAGTTTGTAAATTTTTTTTTAAAATTGCAACGTAGTCTCTCAGATGTGAGAGTTCATTTTTTATGCACAAATACGTGTTGAAGCAGGAATTGAATAAAATGATACTTGATCTTTATTTAACTACCATACCACATAACAGTATGCAAAGGATAAAAAAAACAACATACATTCATTGAAGCACATACCAATTAAATCACACTTAATTCTTGTTTTGTATTATTTCCTTACAAATATAAGCAAACAATCCACACACAGAAAAATAAATACCTAAAATGAAAAATTAGTGATAAAACTTAATAACTGGCGCTGCATTTCTCAATGAAAAACATATCTGTTACACGGTTGTCAAACAATGTTTGGCCCACGACGCCATATTGAAAATATTCTAATAAGTCGTTGGATTGCAAAACTTGAAGATTACCCATACAACACATAACATACAGTGGATATCCTTTAGATTACCACAACATCCATAACAGATCCATATCCTTACTGATATGGAATGGATATACATTGGCTAAAGTAAATGGATATGAATCCCGTCACTTAATTGATCATAAAAAATTATTAAATTTGTTACATTGTCATAGTTTAAGCATAAATAATGATTAATCGTAAAATAAATATTAATTATTGTTGAAAACGATTTGTACCAGCTATATCCCCTGTATATCTATAAAATGTTTGTTATAGATATATTATTGTCGTTATGGAATATCCACTGTACATCTAACAGATATTTCTTGGTAATGAATACATACATTTATCTAATCTAATTTGAGCTCATAATATAAAATATAAAGTTAGTAATTTACGATAAGTAAAATAACGATTACGCGTCTAGGTTCTGTTATTTTTAATTTCAAATAAGCAGCATTTATTTTGGCGTAACCGACAGCGCCCGAATCGAACAACGTTGCTTTTAGTGTTGGGCATAATCGATATATTTCAATAATCGAAATAATCGAAATATCTCGTTTTGCATAATCGAATGATCATTCGTTTGTTCGATTACGAATGATGGCGCATGCGCAGTATTATCGATTATATGTTTCGATTTGAAATTTTCATTCATTAGCATTGCTTCTCGGTTGTTGAAATGAATGATATTTCGAATGATTCGAGACATGGTCTCGAGTTCGTTTCGACTCGTAGCGAGTCGTGTCGATTTCGATTATTTCGATATATTATTTGATATATTATTTGATATTTCATATTTCGTTTCATTTATTAGCATCGCTTCTCGGTTGTTGAAATGAATGATATTTGGATTATTTCGATTATTTCGAATGATTCGAGACATGGTCTCGAGTTCGTTTCGACTCGTATCGAGTCGTGTCGATTTCTATATATTTGACATTTCATATTTTGTATTATTCGTTGCATTCATTAGTACCGCTTCTCGGTTGTTTCGAATGAATGATATTTCGATTATTTGGAAAGTATAATCGAATGATCGATTATTTCGCTATAATCGATATATCTCGATTATATCATTCATAATCGCCCAACACTAGTTGCTTTGCTTTGCATAACGTGTGCGTTCGTATGACGTGTTGAAGGTGTAACCCATAACCAAACCTAACGTGATTAATTTTGTATTTGAATTGTATGTTTGGCATAATAAATTGGTACATTTCCAGGGTGCTGCAATTATAAGTAAGTCGTTACTTTCATTTGTAGCTTTGCTTTACTTTATTATAGCGTTTGTTTATAAGTACTTTAACCTGCGTTTTCTAACCTATAAAATTCATTCTACGGTTTTATATTTCCGTTAATTTTTGTGAACGTTAATTATATTTTGTAATGCCTAAAAGACTTAAAAGAAAACACTTGGCGGTTACTCACTACAGAAGTATCAATTACTATTCATACTAAATGATTTAAGTTATAAATTTGTCACCTAGAATTTCATTTTGTTCTAACTACATCCGCTATTAGTGTTAGAAGCAATTCCCACATACAGTTCGAACAATCTTTATTAAATCTTATTATTTTGTACAAATTGGTTGCTTATTCTAAAAAAGATTTTCAATTTTAGATATCTGCTTTGTCTTATTGGAGGATGCAAGGTGGATGTAATCACTACATTGATTTTAAGAATGCTGTTTACAGACAAACTTGCTGCCATGTTCAGTTGGGTTGGGGGAAAAAAGAAAAATATATTTTCCAATTTAAGACTTTCTGAGTAAGTGGTTCTATTTCATCTTGAATTATCAATTAGTCAATTATTTATTATAATTTAAGTCTAATCATAGTTCACAACATATTAATTAATAAAATTATACAAAGTTCTACATTACTGCAAAAATCAGCTAAAAACAACTATGCACAAACCACCCCTACTATGTATTGCTTGACAGTTTATTTTTTTGTCAATTAATTAAATTTTGTTAGATTGGTTATTTTTCTTCTACAATAAAGTTGTCTTTTTGTTCAATAAAATTACTGTCGCATGTTACAAAAACATATCAAAAATTTTACAATTACTATAACTAATAATAACAATTTTTTATAAAAAGTATTGGTTTAACCCAAATAACCAGATTTCAAATTCAAAATCTAAAACTATGATTTAAAACGTCCGTATTTTTCGTATTTTACAATCAAAGAGTATTACCATATTAAGCAGTCCGTGGACGTAACATGTATGTTGTAGGATAGTTCAGTTGGAATATCAAATCATGACGAATGCATCAGGTAGGAGACCTGAAGTTTTAAATCCGACACGGGGAAATCCAAGCAAGCATTAAGTAAATATGCGTTTTTAAAAAATACATATATAAAAAAAAACCTGTCAACACGTAGGCAAACGAACCGGTAAAATAGTTACAAGATATAATTAATTTATTTTTGATTTAATTTTTAAACTATTTAATGTACTAAAAATAAAACTTCATGGACGCTTCAGTTTTTCTACAAGCCACTTAAAAGTGTTCACTGGGTGGATATTAGTGGCAGCTGGTAGTTAATGCTGCAAGAGCGTTTCAATATTAAGACATAAAAAACGCATTCTTAATTAATAATAGATTTATATTTAAAGTCAATGTATCTATCTTTGGAATAAGCAAAATAAAACGTTACATATTTTCCATTGTAAATGAATAAATAAATTTTTAGTAATTTTTTTAGGGCCATTGAACAATTGACCTAATACAGAAGCCGCTACTGCTGGACATACATAAAATAAACAATACGGTAAAACCTACCAATGCGGACCCTCTGTAAAACGCAAACCTGAATAAGACGGAATTTTTTAGTACTCCAAAACGCGAAAGCGAAATGTAAATTGCGACCCTAAACTACATAAATTTAAACTAGTCAAGGCGGAATGTAATAAAATAAACTTATCGCATTTACAAGAAATTAATAAATCTAGCTTTAGGCAGTATTATAAACTTAAGCCTAATTTTTAGACAATCTGGAAAAGTCTTTAGTGGTAAGTAGTTACGTGTGGTTTATTGGTTTGGTAAGACACTATTTATCAAAAACAGCGCGTTTCCGTGAAACTTGTTTTTTGCGTTTACAAATAATTTTTTTGTTATTACACAGTAGAAATTCAAAAACATTTTAGTTGTAGAAAAACCCAAGTGTATAAAACAATAAGACACGAGATAAATCCAATGTTAGTCTATAGTCTATTGGTGATGTTATAAATTACTTAAAACACATTGTAGTTTTTTTGTCGGGTTTAGAAGGTGAGAACGAATGTTTTATAAAAACTTTTAATTTAATAACTGAGTTAGAAAAACAAACGTAGAATATAAAATAAAAAATTGTCAACAAACAACAATTACAATTACACACATCTATGTATTTTTTAAATAAATTTTTGAAATCTTTACTGTTTTATTCTTAAAAGTCATCGTATTAGCAAGTTTCATTGTATACATAACGCAAACTTTTTTACAGACCCTACACAACAGAAACACATTCACTCAATAATAAAAAAAATATTGAATGTTGTAAAATGTACAAGGTTCAATATTTATGTGAATATTCATTGAACATTAACATTCAGTAAATATTCCAATTGAATATTCTGGGAATATACATGTACTGATTGTATATAACAGGGGTGGCCAATTAAATATGTATTTAAAAAGACATTTTTTAATACATACGGAACGATAATAATTTTTTTAAATATAATAACACAAAAATGAAAAGGGAACTCGGGTACATTTATCGAGAACCACGAATAATCCTTCAAAGAGCCGCATGTGGCTCGCGAGCCGCAGGTTGCCCCCCCCCCCTGGTATACAACATTCAAATGTTTAATAAATATATCTACTTAAAATAATGAATAAATATTGTACGATGTATTTATGCTTGTTAATTATACACTTGATTGATATTTTAAATTATACTTAATCATTAACATTAACCCTCTGTTGTGTGAAATGGTCTGCAAAGGCCATTTCCGTATACAAAGGTGTAAATCTGTTTTTCCGTTATCTAATCAATACATTTTACGAGTCGACGAACCAAATGACTGCAAATTTCATGACCATTTCAAGATTTTATCCAAAAATTTCATATGCTAGGGTAAATGGCCTACGCAGGTCATTGATAAAATTTCCAGTTTTCTTTGTATAAACAAGTTTTTGACTGAACACAAAACACGTTTTAATGAGTTTTGTTTAGTTTAGGTTGCGTCATACCATATAAACATGCGCTTGCACCTTAGAATTTAGTTATTCCTTGTGTTGGGACGTAAAGTAGAAACTTTGAGTATTATTATTGGCATTGTTAGTGTTTCATAAAATTTTATTTTTGTTTGGTTTGCGATAGATAACTTTTAATTTGTTACTATAACAGTGATACGTGTTATTTACTTATATTGTGTTGTATAGAAAAATGGCATATTTAGACAAAATAGATAAAGCTCTTAGAAGTCGTAATCGTGTGTCAAGTTAACAAATTTGTTATAACGAGACAATATTGGCCAAATATATTGCGACGGAGAGTAGAAAAGAGGATTTGTACGCCATCGACCATAATGATGATGTGGATTATGTTCTTTATGATCAGGCAGAGATATCTGATGTTGAATAAATATGAGCTCGAGGTTAAAGAACAAAAAAAATTGCTTCAACACGAGAACGCTGATAAAACAGAAAATGATAAAATCGTAAAACCAGATCCTAATGTCTCAGTTCCTGTCATCGGTATTGGTGTTAGGCAAAAAAGAACATTATTTCGAATGCAAAAACGATAGTATATTCTGAAATAAAAAACCTCCAGAAGCAAGAGCACGTAGTTTGAACCGGTTTACTAGTAGCTAATCGATTTTTACCGAACCCAGTTACCACTTTTTGTGATATAATGTTGCTGCAAATAGTAAACATAATAGTACGTAAAACGAACCGGAAAGCAGTAGAAGTAACGCAGGCATAAAAAAAGGCTACCCCAACATGTAAGCCTAATGAATGGAACTCGATACATGAAAATGAAATGTATGAATGGTCTGTTTTGTTATTATTTTCCACTGTGTTTCAATGTAGCAACAAGATTTATGGCATTCACGGCATTTTGATATTTAAATTGCAACAATATCATTGGATCGGTTCAAAATGGTGCTAAAGTTTGTTCTCATAAATGAACAATTCTACGAAGGAGGATAAAAATGAGTAGAAAACCTATCAAAATAAGTAACGGGTGTATTTAAATATATCAATATTGTGTTTCTATTATTGACACATTGCTCACACTTTAACTTCACAGTTTGTAAACCGTAGAAACACAATTTATCAAAACGCAAACTCGAATTAAAAAATGAACAATAAAATCAAAAATACCGCCACACAATAGTAGCTTTAATAATTTAACATACTTTTTGTTGTGGTTGGTTATTTGTTTTGGTTATTCACTGGCGCATTTAATAGTAGAAGGCATTTTTTTAAAGTTCATTCGATTTTGTTCATTCTTTCTTATGAGCGCGATATGAGAAGCAGATTGTGGGGTTGCATTTATTTTTCTGAAAGCGTTTATGTATTACATGCAGTTTTTAATCGTGTTTCCATGGAAACAAAACCTACAAGCTATGCCTACAAGCAAACGTCAAAATAAAAGACAATTTGCAAAGATGTTGTTTTCTAATGAAGAAAAACTTAATATGCTGCGTATTTTTTATTCTTCACACAAAAATTGGACATTTAAATTTGGTTGAGATTTTACTTTTGATACTATTTCTAGTCCTAGATATTTAAAACACATTATTTGTTCCATAGTTGTTTTGCTAATTACCAGTTTGCCTCTTCTATGTTACTTTGTTATGAATAAAAATCTGGATTTTTTACTGTTATTTGTAGACAGTAGACTTAGACGTTAAATAGGTGCGTAGTTAACTTTTGTAAATCATCTTTATTTTCGACAATAGTTACTACGTCATCAGCTTATCATATCCATTTCAGTTTGTAATTATTTATTTTATGTCGGTAGTCTGTTTTTTTACCTTTTTTTATAATTTTGTTTATGATTAGATTAAAGAACAAAGAAAACAATAAGTCTCTTTGTCCTACTCTGGTTAACAAATTTATTTTTTAATTTGTTGTTAATTCGTATGCGTGTATTCTGCTATTATGTGTATTACTTTTTTAGGTTCTGTTTTCTTTTTAGTATTTTTAAATATTTGTTTACTATTATTCTACCAACATTTTTGTGAAGCATATAAAACTCGGTTTGTATGCATTTTTTGGCGATTTGCCGTATGATAAACATTGCGTCTGTTGTATTTTGTTATAGATTGATTCTGGTTCCGGGGTTTCCGTTTTTGTATTCTTGTAGTTTTGGTTATTTGCTCTATTGTTAGTGTTATTGTAGTTTTTTCACATTGTTTGTCGTCGTAGTCTGCTATTGAATATTGTGTTTTTCATATAAATTTCTAAAGGACGTTACTTATCTTTCTACTTATACTATTAGTGTCTATTTATTAATATATTTCCTTTGTCGTTTTAGTATGCTTTACCAAGAGTTATCGTTTTTCTTAGAATTTAGATTAATTTTCTTATTACTTAATATTTTATATGTCGCTTAACTAAAGTCAAATGGAATTTTTTCTAGCTTTTTTCTACATTGTCCTTCTCTTCAATTGAACCAACTTTGATTGAAATAATCTGTAAATGTGAGTTACTGTTTTCAACCATCATTGACTTGATACTTATATTTTTGAAATGTTCATCTTTTTCTTTCATTGTACGTTGAAACGTATTTTTCCTTATACCGACATTTGACGGGTTGATTCGTCTGTTTGATGCGATTTAGTTTATGGCAGGGTAGAAGTTTGACCCTTTGTGTTAGATCATGTTATTTTGTATTGCGATTTATATATTATAAAGGTGTTGTTGATTCGTAACTCATTAAGAGGGCAAAATTCAACCAGAACTTTACCGTTTTGTTTGGTAGCGATTGTTTTGATTTTTGACTGTAGGTTTTCGTAGAATATTTTGATTTTGTCTTTAGGTGGTATTGTATCTGTGTTGTGCACACTATAACGTGTAGTTTTTCCTTGCTTAAATTAGTTGTCCATATTAATTTTCTCTTGTTTATGTAGTGTATCCAACTGATGTTTTTCTTCTAGAGAAAAGATTTTTATTTTGTGTCCATTTCTAACATTATTTCTTATTCTATTTAGTTCTATGCCATTACGTTGCAATACGCAGGTTTGATAATGTTCTTTCTCTATTTTTGTTTCTTTTGTTTTGTTCTAGGTTGTTTAATCCTGTTCTTAAGCGTACTTTTTGTAAATTTGAAAACTATGATTTTAACGCTACAGCAGAAAACTGATTTAATTCAATGTTATAGTACTGACGATGGATGTTAAAGTTCAAGAATTAGAAAATTTCAAGGAAAATTTCCAGAGATAAGTGTTTTATATGTAGCGCTACGGAAATCAATGAAAACATATTTAGAAACAAAAAGAAGTTTAACAAAGACGATGCTGTTTCTATTCTAGAATAACCTATGGAGAAGAAAATCCAGAATTATCACTTAGAAAAAGATTCTTGCTGATATCATAGCAAGTTAATTTTGTATTATTTAGGTTAAAATTAATGTGCTATTGTGTGTAAAGTAAGATAATTTTTTAGAAATATCTTATGATTTACTGGTATAAGTTTTTTTGTGTACTTTTTTTTGTTTTTATTTTTTTTATTTATATAACAGTTCGTGACCAATCTTTTGACTTGTTAACTATCAACTGCTTGGTATACGTTTAACATTGCAACACATTTACAGTATTATTAAAATCACGTAACAAATAATACAAATTATATTACAATTTAGTTTAATCTATAAAAAACAAAATATCTTGAAAACTTAAAACTTTCACCATAAAACATATTAAATTATTTTTAAGGTAAATTGTGTATTATTTATTTAGAAATATAATTGCTAGCTTTTGAACTTTATCCAAGTTCTTCGTCAGGCAAAAATTAAATTAATTTGACAATTATAAAAAACTAAGGTAACTAAAAACAATAACTATAAGGGAACTAGATAATAAGCGCAAGTTATTTAGCTACAGCATTCGCTCGAAGGTCTAAAGGAAAACCACCATAAAAACTCTAGACGTAGCTTAAGTGTCAATGGTGGACAAATTAAGATTAAGAAATAACAGGTAACCATGTGTCAGAAAGTTCGTAACCACTGTCTCTATTGAAATTGTTAGGATGTTTGATAATTTCAATAGCTTCTCTAATCTTTCTTGATTTCCAGTTCTTTGTTTTAGAAATTGTTTTAGTTTTCTCAAAGTTTATATCATAAATAGTGTCAATTAATTAATTATTTAATTAATTGTCAAATTAATTTAATTTTTGCCTGACGAAGAACTTGGATAAAGTTCGAAAGCTAGCAATTATATTTCTAAATAAATAATACACCATTTACCCTAAAAATAATTTAATATCTTGAAAACTGTTTCTACAAATTTATTTTTAAGCTAATGATGCAAGAATTGTGCATGTGAATAAATATGTTTTCAACTGATCCTTAAGGGGCATCTGTACAGAAAGTTAGGCAACACACCATACTCCCATAAGACCAATGTTAAAAGTGCCTTTACTATTTCCCAAATTACACAGTTATCTCTTACTCTGAAAAAATGGACGAGACGTCAAAATGTTCAGGATGCCCAGTTACATGTCAAGATAGAATCCTTTTTTTAAAAATTAGCTGATGTAATTTAATATATATATGATTCTGTGTAATAATTCATTATTCTCAAATTTTCAAAAATAATAATAGCATAATAAAAATGCTTCTATCACGACATAGCTTGACTATAATACGAATATTTGAAGCTATCAAAAATTTGTACATTATTATCTAACTATTAAAATTTTGGTAAAAACAATTGATTTTTACTTGTCAATAAGGTTGAGATTCCAAAACATCGTTAGGGTATACTCGCTGTCTGTAGGAACAAAGTAGCAATATAATGCTCAAGGCGATAATCGGATTAAAAGAGTAAATTCGGTACAACTATTAGTACTTCTATTATTTTGTTTTATATGAAAGGTGTGAGGATTCAGGATAATATTGGAACACAAAATAAAATTAACTTTTAATGATTTCATTAGATATTTATTATACATACATGTAAACAAACAAATTTACAATAATTAATTAATAGACAATTATTATACTTAGGTTATTGTTTTATTAATTATATTTATTGTATATAATTTAACAAAAAATACTGCTTTATTTATATTAAACAAAAATACAACAAAATTAATTAGACATATATACAGTTCGTATTTTTAAACCCCAGCATCGACGCGAGTCCACCAATTCTGGTAGTAAAGATTGAACATAAAATTCCTTCAATTTTTGTATCATGCGTTCTCTCCAAAATGTGTCATCTCTGTAAAAAAAATTAAACACTGTAATTCATATATATTGATAAAACGTTTAACTGTACCTTTCTATCTCTTCAACGTGAATGCCTTTTTGTGTATAAACAATAAAATAACACTTAGTGCGTTTAGTAATATGTAAAATCCCCTGTATTTGGTAGTAATAATTGTGGTTTCTCTTCAGCATTATTTTATTTTTCTCTGAATTTAGTACACAATAGTCAATTAAATTTAGTCTACACGCTTCTAATGGATCATGTTCCCCACTTTTCAAGAGCTTTTAATTTCTATAACCGAATCATTTTTGAACTAAAGCGTCAGGTGAACATGCCAAAAACGGCATTTCTTCATCTATCATTAGACCACATTTAACAACTTTCAATTTATATATTTTTTCAAATTCTTCTCTTGCCTTTGATTCACTGTCTATGCCAAAGTTAGTGTATATATTTCCCCTAGAAAAGATTATATAAAAGAAAGGATACAGTTTTCGAAGTGCATGTTGTTTTGCGTAATTTGCAAACTTTTCCGAAATTAGAAGCTGTTAACCGTTTTTTACGTTCTACTTTCCATACATCACTTTTCGATTGTGTTAAAGTACCTGTCTCAATTTTCTTCTTATCAACATTTTGTAAGTCATTGAGGAATTCTGTCGCCTTCATTTCGTATTCCTCTTGACACAAATCTGAAGTGATGCTATCATCTGGCATTCCATAGTCACAATCAGCGACAGCAAATCTCCTTGTTCTAGAACAACCTAAAGTTTAAAAATTAGATATATCATTGTAAAATGCATGTTGATAAATAAATACATACGCTTTGTAGTCGTGTGTTTGTCTCTACGAATTTTTGTGTTTAAAAATTTTGCCATGTAATGTCCAGGTGGTCGTCCACATAGGTCTTCGTGCAAAAGCGAAAGCAACTTTCCTCCACTATTATAAGAAATTGCAGCCATCTCGCATCTTAATTTATAAGAACCTTTTAACGAAAAATTAATCCTTTTACCTCCAACAAATTTGGCTACAATCGAATTAAAAGTTTCAGCAGAATTAGTATCCGTATCATAAAGCAAACTCGATGCATGGCTTGCAAGACGCTGTACAATGGTGGTTATTGCTTCCAACAACCCACACTGCGAATATACATCCACCAAATCTTCCTAACAAAAAAAGTTGAAAACACGGACAAGTACATAGGTTAAATAACGTTACCTCGCCGTCCTTGGCCCCATTACAAAAATATTTCTGACACTGTTGATGTCGCCCCAGAATATGATATGGACTATTTAAAATATCGTTTTTTAAATTGTCTATTCTTGTATCTAAAGGTATAGTTTCTTCTTTACGGTGTGCTATTGCCTTCACAACTGCATTACGAAAACGCCCCAAACTGGACGGACTACATATATAGTCTCTTCTATATTTTGGATATTTCGAATCTTTACTTAAATCGCTGAGTTTGTTTATGTAGTTCCGTAGCAAATGATTACGGCATTCAATTTTGTTGATGTAAAATGATGGTCCGTATGGTGCAATTTCTGTTAATTTCTTGTAAACGCTACTGTCGCCGTCACCGATCAATTTACTATAGATTAAATTGTGCCGTGAAATCGATTGTTTAAAACCTTCTAATATGATAGCAGATTCCATTGCAGTTGAAGTTTTACTCCAATTTCGGAAACATTCATGATCGTGCGTATCACGACCTCTAGCACACAAAAAACAGTATTTATTTTTCACGTCCATGTACAAATTTTTTTTTGTTTTAGCACCAATTATGGAAGCCTGAAAAAAATTGTTATTGTATATTTATTTATGTTGGTGAAGTGAAAGTGAAGAGTAATTTCTACGGTAAGATCTCTTTCCCCAAGCTCCGTCTGCTATTACTGCGATAGTAGGAATATGGTCTATGTTTGTTTCTTCTGATAATTTAGTCTCTTCCATTGCAGCTTCTGTCATTAATCGTTGGTTTACATTATTCACTGAACTTGAAATGCTATTATGATATTTTAAGTATGTTTTGTTTGACATCTGTGGTATGTCCATTGTTGCAAGCATTTCTGAAAATTGAGTGTACCCAATACCAACTGATATAGCACTAATAACTCCAGCACGATTTGCTGAACCATAAGAAGATTCTATATCACCAGTTTTTACTGTATC
The DNA here is from genome assembly GCA_035610365.1 of Aquatica leii. NCBI lineage: Eukaryota > Metazoa > Arthropoda > Insecta > Coleoptera > Lampyridae > Aquatica > Aquatica leii. Next base: position 111,754,570 of record CM069432.1, read on the forward strand.
TATTTTATTGCAAACGTTGCATTTAAACGTAAGGGTACTTTCTAGACCTTCAATTTTCTCTGATATAACGTCAATATCAAAAAAAGAACAACCAAATCCAACGTGTTGAAGTGACTTCAAAGCATCTAAAAAATATTTTAAATCTACAATTCTACGACCACTTACAGATAGGTGTTTTTGAATAGTTTCTGGTTCGATATCGCTTCCAGAATAAGAAGAATCATTGGAATGTAGCATCTCTTCAGCGGAAAAAACATTTGGTTCAATTTCTTGTTCAATATCAACGTCGGAAGAAAAGGAATCCGATTCATCAGTATCCGTCACCAACAAATCTTGTTGGCTATGATCTAAGCTCGTGCTGCAACAGATTGGTTGTTGTACGCTAAGATGATTAGAACTATTTGTGGCATCCCTTGCTAATTTTCTGTAAATATTAATTAAATAATATTAAATTTTGATAAAACAAAACAAGAAAAAATATACAAAAAAAAATTAACAGAATGATATAAAAACAATTAAAATGAATGTAATTACTTCATATATGTATACTTACGTTGCTCTTGCCTTCTTCAATATCAGTCTTCGACTTTTGATTTTAACACTAAAACTTTTTCGTGATTTAGGCATTTTTTTTGTAATTCACAATAGACACATACAAAACTGATGGATGAATATCTCTTGTGGAATAGTAGCCATTTTAATTTAATTTATTTTATATAGCACAATGAGTATCATTATCGTAACTTTAATCAATTTGTCATTAGTAAACATTCTTCGTTTTTACTTTCCAATCTGACTAACCTGATTTGCTTTTAATACGTATTATTAAATATCATAATGACATTATTGTTAATTTAATTCTACGTTATAATTAGATTGCAGATTAATTGAAAACAATCATATTTTCAGTAACAGGAAATTGGTGTAATGTATATGAAATAAAGAAATTTTGTTTTTAAAAGGTTTTGATCATTTAAGTAATTAATCCCTCATTGAAATGTGACCTTTCCCGAGGCAGTAAACAGTCAGGTACATTTTGTGACAAGTTTTACTTAGCTACACTAGGGCGCGCTGCGATAGGTTTGTATTTCGTTAAGCTGTATAGAGGGGCCTTAAGAGTACATATACTTTTCTTTTTTAGTCAACGTTGAATTTTTTGTTAAAGTGCGGTTGCTTTCTGTTTTTTACGTGACTGTAATTATGTTTGTTGTGTTAATAACGGCAATTGTTACATTGATATTTAGTTCTACAATATTTAATGCAGAATTTTTTAATATAATGTAACCCGGCGTCGGTCGGGTGGTCAAAAGTTACTTAAGCGGTCAGGTGGGGTCTAGCGGACCCCAATGTTTGTAAGTCATAATCTGGGAAAAAATAAACTTTTAGGCAATTATTTGACTAAAATTATTTGTTTTGGCCTCATTTGGATTGAACAAATACGCAACTAAACTTAGATAGTCTTTATTTGAAAAAATATCATATTTTATTAGAACACTAGAAATTTAGAGTCTTAAATGTTTTAATATTTAAAAAAAATCACAGTATTTTTAAAGTATGCTAAAAACGTATTTTAAATAACTTTTTTACTTGAAAAAACTTGGAACAAAACATAAAAAATACAAGAAACAGATAGGTCAATCATAAGTTCACAAATAAGGGCACACAATCTGGTCAAATATAGACGTGCTTTTTTTAAATATAAATCTTATGGAACGCCAATTTAAAATAAATTACAAAACAAAAACTAAAAAATAACACTCTCTAAAACATTGGCAAGAAAAATAAGAATAACATAACATGAAGTATAAGGAAATTGACCGAATAGGTACACGCTCGTACTATATTATACAGCATCGGATGTATGAGCACAGGACTCGCATTTCAGCAAATACCACATCGACCACGAACACCAGCTGGTTTTTTATTTGGGGGTTGTTCCGACTGTTCTCCAAATATGCTGCTAATTTTTTCTCTCAAAACTCGTTTCATCCTGAGATTGTTTTTTCTAGCTTGTGCATATTCTTTGACTAAGGCCAACCCTAAATCTTTTAAATAATTTCTTCTTTTCATTTTCTGATCGCCGGTATTAAACTTATACAAAACTTGTGAGTTGATGCCAGCAGTGTTTAGCAGACAAAACATAATTGTTAGGGGCCATCTTCTGCTGTTGCGACCTACGTTATAGGATGCAGATAATTCATCTGTTACATCAACCCCAGACTTTGTTGAATTATAAAAGCTTATAATTTCAGGGAGCATCTTCTTGCCGGAATCTTCACTAATTGTATAATCATGATGTAACGATGAAAGAAGTAAAACATTCTTGGCTTTCTTAGGCATATATGACAAGATAGTTATGTTTTTTTGAAAACCAAATAAACTGGAAGGCACTGACCTGTTTTTAGTTGAGAGAAATTGTGAAGGAATTTGTCGCTTGTTTTTTCTTAGAGTACCGACGGATGTAAGTTTATGATTATTGTAGAGTTCCTGGATGAGGTCATAACTTGTGTACCAATTATCAAAAGTAACGTTTCGGTTAGTCCCTGAAATTGGTGCAACCATTCTAAGAGTTATGTCTGATTTCCTGTATATACCTCTATATTCAAAGTATAAAATGTTTTAGCATCAACCAAAGCTTGTATTTTTATGCCGTATTTCGCCGGTTTGTTTGGAATGTATTGTCGAAAGGAACATCTTCGGAACGACTCTAGCTTTTCGTCTAAAGTTAGATACTCACTTGGAGTATATGCAGATTGACAATTGTCGACAAACTTGTCAAAGATTGCTCTTATTGGAGAAAGTTTGTCTGTTGTCAGTCTTTCCGCTCTGTTTTCGACGTTATCAAATCGTAGACAAAACATGAATCTTTTGGCCAACATGGTTGCGGGAAATATAAATATGCCAGTGCCATCAGTTTTCCAAAAATCTTCTAAATTCCTGTGGTTTGCCCTGAACACGCCTGCAAGGTGTAGTAATCCAAATACCGCTTTAATTTCGATTTTATTTGCATCATTGCAAAAGTCCTTGTGTTTGTAATTTACGGCTTTTTGTCTTATTTTTATTGTAGTGTATTTTGCTACGTCTGAAATTATGTCATTATCAATAAATGATGGCTAGCAATAAAGAGGTGTTTTTAAATCTCGTGCACTTTGCTTAATTCCTAGTAAATGCGTTATTATATTTTCCGCCCTGGTCCGAACCCGCTTATTACTATATGTCTTCAACCATTTCGTGCCGTCCTTACCTTTATAATGTGTACTAGTACTTGTATCTAATTCATCATCGTCTGAACTGTCTTCCTCTTCCAGAATATTTTCCTCGGCATCGTCAACTTGTGATATTGTCCTTTAGTTCTTCAGCCTCCTGAGAGTCTTCAATACTAATTTCACTTCCACTGTTAGAATCTATGAAATGGTTTTCTTTTTTATTCAACTCTTTCCAGAAGTTTAATAGACGTTCTTGCTCTTTTTCATAATAACCAGATGCCATGACAGCTAAAATTTGTTTATTTTTGGCACAAACATCAAACAAATAAACCAACATTTTTTACCTTCAAGTATCTCACAAAATGTCGCGTGAATGGTTGGGTGAGGTTTGTCAGACCCCAAGCAAAATTGCAGCGATGTAGATTCCTCACACTTACAACAACGACTAAAATTTGCGCTGCACACGACAGCATAACATTTGAGCGGAGGGTATTGCAACGGCTGGCTGCGCAAGCGTATCGACAAAAAAAAATACGGCGCTCTAGATCTGCATGGGGTCTACAAGACCCCACTCAACCGACGTCGGGTTAAGAGTGTATGTATTCAACTAAAGCAAGTGCTAATTAAGTTATTATGCATAGTTTCGTGCAAAGACGAACATCTTGAGGCTACTCTAAAGCACAATATACCTTGGTGATACAAAATCCGCTTCTCTGACATCGCTCGATCGCAAGATCAATTAAAAATAAAGTATGAGAATTTAAAAATGAAAGCCCGAAAATTTGCAGCCGATCAGCGCTTTTGTCAGGGAACTGGTGGAGGACCACCAAATATTAATATAAAAGATCCGGTTTTAGATGCAGTGCTACGAATAATAAATTTTAAAACTGTTGTTGGGCTTATAAACCCATTTGATATAGATTCTATTAGAAATAATGCACAAGTAAGTAAACTTATCCATTTTTTTCTTTATTTAATAATACTTCTATTTTAGAACAAAGAGAACATACTACCTGTAACTGTATATAAGGCAATGTCGGTTACAGTACGAAGTATATAAATGAAAGTTTTCTAGGTATTATCCTTTGTTTTTGTTTTAGGAAGATTTGGATTACGAGATTTTCCAGTCTCTACTAGTTTTAGAAGTAGGTAAAATAAGTTATTTATTTTAAAAAGTAATAAAATTTTTGTACTTTTTTTTAGGAACCACAAGTTTGCACTACTATATCAAAAGTTTGCACTCCTTCTACATCAAAGGTTTGCACTCCTTCGCATCTAAAATAATTTTTTTTCCCATTTTTACATTTTTAAATATTGTATACTATTAGGTAATGGAAGTTGACTTAGAAAATAAGGAAAATCAACATAAGGTCACTTTCGAACAGAATAATGCAGTAATGGTTTCAACGAATATGCTTATTTGTTAGCTTTATTATACATTTCATTTATAGAATTGGAGCAAGTATACCCCTAAAAAATTAAAAACCTCAATTTCCAAAAAATTGAAGCAAAAAATGTTTGTAAACCCTATAAAGGAAGAATACTACAGGAAAAAAATTAAGTATTTAGAAGAAAAAACAAAGAAAAGCATACTTCAACAAGAAGATATAATAATAAAAAGAAAACAAGACAAGGAACTTCATGAAAAAAACATTTTTTTATTAGATTTAAAAACAAAATTAAAACAAAAAGAACTGTTGAAATAACATAAAAGTATTTTTTTCTATTATATTGATTTTAGAATTGTTTAATGTATTTGCTTAATGTCTTTAAGTTAACTTAAAATAATTGAATTGAATTAAATAATTGTTTTTTTACAATCTTCCAAAATGTTCGTTAATAGTGTTGTGCCTCGCTAGGTTATCTAAAGGAGCCGCATCTTCTTCTCTTGCATTATCTTCTTCCTCTATTGGAATTGTCCATTCGTCTAACATATCTTCGTTCTGTCGAAGAGCTATGTTGTGCAAAACAGCTGTGGCTATAATAACTGTAAGAGTTGTTTCAAGTTTTAACGCCGAACCACTTTGTAAAATTGGAAAACGCCGTTTCCAAACGCCATACTGTCTCTCAACAACATTTCTTGTTCTGATAATAGACTCGTTGTATAAATTTTCATTTGCTGTTTCTACATTTAGCAACTTTGTCATTAGGTATGATTTTAATTGATAACCACTATCACCTACAAGTAAATATCTTCCAAATTGTCTTTGTTTAAATAATCTTTTCAAACTTGAATTATTAAAAATTGTTTGATCATGGGTAGAACCAGGGCATCTGCAACAATATCTCTGATATACAGTTTACTATCGGAAACTGTTTGAACATTTATTCCAAAGAAATGTTTTCTTGTTCGAAATATCTCCGCATCGTCGCCGCCAGGGGATGTAATTTTTATTAAAGTGCAATCTATAGCACCTATGACTCTCGGAAATCTAGCAATCTTATAAAATGCTTCTGCAGTTTTTCTCATCTTTTCTTGAGTTTCATCCATTTTGATGTAACGTGGAGCTAACGTAGCAATAGATTCCGACACTTTTTTAATAATTCTAGAAGCAGAAAACGCCACAAAAATCTGCTACTGATTTTTGCATGTCTGCAGTTGCATAAAATCGAAGAGTCAAAAGTAGCTGAATGACTGGTTCAATACTTCCACCTCTACAATAAACAATAATTACTTAATTGTTATAAAACTAAAAATCTTGTTGTTGAATAAGTTACATACTTTCTTGTCACAGATTGTAAACGATCTTGAATCTGCAGTAATACCGTACTAAACGTTTCTTTAGTTAAACGAAATCGTTGAAAAAACACTAGATCATCATAAATTTCTACATAATTTTTTCGTTTTTTATACCGTTTTGGTCGTCAAACATATTCATCATCTGATGAAGAACTAGAACTAGTACTGTCTAACAAAATGTTCATTTTGAGAAGAAAAATAAAAACTTTGTCAAGTTAATATCACAAAGTAATATTTTTTAGGTTAAATTTAATGGCAAATTAAATATTTAATAATTGAAAATCGTCACATTAAATTAATCGTTAATTAAATTTTAATAGAAGTTTAAAAATGATTATGAAATCCATATTTATTTAATTCTGGCATTATAACTTAATGCCAAATTAAAAAATCATTATGAAATCGGCCCTAATTGTTTTGAATTTCAAACATAAGAACAAAATTGTTAGTAGAAGTAATAGCTAACATGAAATTAACTTTTATGTTATATTCTTTGAAGTAATCATCTTTTATTTTTATGACAATCAAATATATTTACTATAGGCGTAGGGTTAATATCAACTTACAGCATTTTTAAAATCATTTTCATTATCACGTATTTTTTATAAATTCTGAAACTCTTCTTTGTTTATGAGAATACCAGTTCTCGTCCTCGTAAAATGTGATTTTGTTGCATTAAGGTTTAGAAGTTGATATTTGAAATTAAAAAAAAACTTTGTACTATATTCGTACTTTCAACTAATAATGTTAATAAAGGTTTACATCATGATCCTTAACAAAATAATAAAATAAATACCACAACAAATAAGCAGACCTCCAGACAATGTTAATCAGACTAAAGAATACCTTTCGATATCTGATGTCTGGTAATGAGAAATTAAAAACAGAAGCATATTTTAGTAGAATTCAAGTTTCCACGAGTTACACTCGTATTATAATTTTTTTCTGGATAATTCCTGTGTTGTCTTTATCAAAAAAGCTGAACTGTCACCACCTTTCGCATTGGAATATTATTCCAGGCTCTGAAGATGTCCGCTGTGACGTATGAAGAAAGTTCATTATGTTTTTCCGTACGCCGGTCTGTACGAGACCGAGTTAAGCGAGAAATTGTTCAAATACAAACTGTTGTCCGACTTGCAAAGATTCACATTGAAAGTAATTTTAAAAATGGATGTTTCGATTCTGATATTATTATTGGAAAATCTATTAATTACAAAACGAATAAATCGAAAAAGAAGGCATTAGACTGATAAAATTTGTTTAGCTAGATCAAAATATAGAGAACTTCATCATTGTGGTTGCAAATACATCGCGGTTGTGATACATAAAATTTTTTGATCCCATTTTGCGCTACGTACTTATACTTCCTAAATAAATTTTTTGATATCTATGACGTCTGACATTCGGCTTGAAACAGGTTTAAAATACTATACAATCTGTCTTATATAGGTCAACTCCGCTCGGACTCTCTAGGATTTGCCTAACTACGCATGATGTGTGAATACTTGCTTTTTAAATTGAAGTTTGTGTTTACTCTATAAACTGATCGGCATTCTCGGCACTAACGAGTCCGAGCAGAGCTGAGCAGTAGAAGACAGATTGGTTTGTGTTTTAAAGTTGTTTCAAGCCAAATGTCAGACGCCAAAGATATTGAAAAATGTATTTACAAAATGTGTATATGTACGTAGCGCAATATAGAATCAAAAATATTCTGTGTATCGCAACCGCGATGAATTTGCAACTATGAAATTTTTCTTGTTACGTTTGTAATGGTGTAAATAAATTATGAATTTTTCCATGCTTTGAGTTAGCCAAATTAATTTTGTGTGTTCAATGCTTTCTTTTTCGGTTTATTCAGTTTCTATTTAACGAATTTTCCAATAATAACATCAAATATGTAACACCAATTTTTAAAATTTTAAAATTATTTTTAACCCGAGTTTTAGCAAGCCGGGCAACGCTTTGTATTTGAACTCTTTCTCGCATTGCTCAGACTCGCAAGGAAACTCTTATAACCGATTGCACAAAAGTCTAGTTAATTGGGGATTTACTAATTGTCGATTAAAGATTATGGTTGATTAATATTCAATTGCGTTGCACAAAACAATTTAATCTATGATTAACGGTCTATTGATTAATCGATCATTAACTGCTCGTCAACTTGATAAACGCGCGTTTTAAAGTCAGTTTATGCAAAAAAAAGTGGTTACCAAAAAGAAAGTTGTTTTATTTTATACATATTGATAGCTTGTATTATATATAAACATCGTTTCCATACCTCAGAGTATTGAAACATTTGCGAAGTTATTGTCAACTTCGAGAACGTTCACGAAATTATTGTCAACTTTCAGAACGTTTACCGAAGGATGTAGAAAATTCTTAAGGAGATAATAGAAATATATAAAAACGTGTTAAAGAAATCACAGGTCAGTTTTTCGAAGTCCGTTTATATAAATATGTGATTAACGCGTGCGTTAGAGATAAATATAAGAGAGTTCAAACGTGCTTGCCTTTAATGTAAACAAGTATCGGTTTTAGATAAACAGAAGTTATCCGTGGACATTATTTTTCGAGTGATTTTAATACATAAATTATTGTAAGTGATTTTCTTAAATATCGTTAGATTTAATTAGTTACGTGTAGTTATAAACGTGTAAAAATTTCCTTATAAATAAATTAATTTTAAAATTCGCTACAGTATGTACTTTGCTTTGGTCCGCTTATAATTGTAAAAATAAATGTTAAAATTTTCTAGCTAAATTAACTTTGCGTGTTCAATATTAATTTTGTAATTGATGGATTTGCCACATATCAAAATTGTAACATTTAATTTCAAAATTACTCCGACTCGCTAGAAACCGTTGAGCTCGGTACCTGATACTGAAATTTGTGTAGTTGCAATTGAAGTATTAAATTATCACAATAAAAAGCAACAGAATTTAGTGTGCAATGCAAATTATGTTGTTTACAATGAACACTAATGAATTTGTTTTTTTCCTTTACAGTGTTGTCACTTTAGAAATAACTATCATTTTAAATAACTATAGTTAGAATCCGTGATCATTTTAAAGTTACGGAAGAACAACTATAAAATAGTTTTTTTTAATTGATTTTAGACTAAAGCAACTAAATGCTTGTTTTATTTTGTCTTTTACTTTACTTAACTTTGTTAATTTAGTTTTTAGACATTGTTTATATTTTTATGCTCAAATCTATCTCAGAGCATTTAAATATATCTACCGTTGTTTGAATTTATATAAAAGTATAAGGAAAGTAAAGACTGACATCAATATTAAGTCACACAAATCTTACAAGTATTCTCTGCTAGTTACAATTCTTAGAACACCAATATACACTTAGATACTTTGATATTCTAATAGGACAAATAGCAACAGAAAGGGCAAGGCCAATAGTAATCAGCTCAGAAGTTATAAGCTTTCGAATTATAACCATAATTTCAAGATTTGATAAAAACAGGAATATTACGAATATATGCAACAATAAAAACCGTTATAAATTATGATAAAGACACGTTCTACAAAAAAGTACAACGTATTATAAAAAAATGTAGAACAAAAATAAACATTTGTTGATACAACTAAGAGCCGATACAGAACAAAAATATAGAGCAAAGGGAACACACAGATTGGTGAGCAAAATAAATAACAACTAATAAAAAAATACATGGTTTAATTATAAAAACATTGACAAAATTATCAATAAAACAAAACAATTAAGATAGAAAAGTCCGATTGACTAAATTACCTACACAAATACATGAAATACACGACTTGAAAATCACAAGAAGAGCAAAACTATGTCAGTAGTAGGTATTTGCTGATTCCCCAAACTCTTCCTAAAACAACAAAGGTCGCTGCGACTTTAACGTTTTTCAAGAAAAGGTTGGAGAATCGGCAAATAAGTGCGAAGGTCGTATTGCTGTTACTGAGGTTCTAAGAGTGTCGAATGAGACAGTTGTTATTGTTGCAGGATATAATTAAAAATAACTTGATTAAGTTACCAGGTTTATTCTACGACGTCCATCGCAATGCTGATACATACATCTCGATGCGGTTTAATTGTATGCACTTGCACATTGTATTGCGGTCAAACACCGGTCGTTAATATATCGTTAAAACTTGTTTTTTGTTTGACTTTATTTTTACATTAGATTTACTTGTAATGCAGAATAAGTACTTTCCCCACTTAGTATACGAGTGTAGTGCTACTATTTAAGTTCAACGAAGTGAGCTACTATTTCAGTTGAAGTTGTGGTTTAATAGTGAAACAACGCAATTAAATTTTTGCAAAAATGGAATGTGAAAATTGTAAAAAAGCATTTACGTGTTGTGGTAATTTGAAGAGACATCAGATGTCAGCGTGTGCCGCAAAGAGACTCAAAGTAAAAGGTAGTAGTAGTCATAGTTCGAATGACGTGTGGTGCGAATTGTGTGAGGAATACGTAAAAAGACATTGTTGCTCTGCGCACTTACGAAGTAATGCTCATAAATAAAGAGCGTTTACCGTTATCGATAATAGAGTAGAAAAATTTGCTGGTGCTTTTGGAGACAAGATAGTAAGTTACAGGATTAGCGAAGATTGACAGAGTGTAGACATTGACGAAATTGGATATTTTATTCGAGAAACGAGAAAAAGCTCTAAGTCTCATTCAAAACACTATTGGTGTGCATAAATCTATAAAAGTGAATATGAAATGTTTTGTGGTTAACACCAAAAATGAAATAGCGTCCAACTTATACGATATGTATGGAGTATTTTTGGAAGAAATTAAACAGAAAATGTCGGAATTTCAGGATAGTGAAATTGTATATATACATATATGGAAATTAACTTGAACGAATGTAATCCAATAAAATTATCGAGTTATATTGATTTTCCGTATGTCATTAAAGTAGAGCATGCTGTGATTAATGTTCAAAATGCCGACAATGCTTGTTTCGTATGGTCTGCTTTGTACGAACCAACAGGTTTACTTCTAAGAACTAAGTCCTATTCTGATTATCGGCAAACCAAATTATATTATTCTAATATAGCGTTTTCCATGCAATTATGCAACGTACTTGCGTTTAAAAAATTAAATAACATAATAATAATAACATATTTGTCGTTAAAATTTTTTTTTTGACAAAGAATTCGTATTACAAACTAAACATAAAAATATCCTACTACATAAAACAAATAAAAACAAAATGAAAATAACAAATATATAAATAATAAAAGAAAAAAAATAATAATAATCTTAAACCCTCCACCGCTAATCAATTCTCTATATACATTTATTACACTACTTAGTCTTTTTCTCCTTTTTATAACTTCTTCCATCCATCCCACTCTTTCTCCTTTTTCTCCCAATATCTCCAACCTTTCTCTCTACTCTTCTCTTAGCTCTATACATTCCTTTAACACGTGCTCTATATTTTCCCACCCTTTCCCACATAGTCTACATCTCCTATCTTTATCTTCCTTCCAGTACTTATTCTCTTGCTCTTCATTCCCGCATCTAGACCTTGGTATCATTGTTTTTAATCTTAAGCTTTTTTTGCTCTTTATGTACCTTGGAATATTATCTATTACTATATTTGTATATCTGTCATTATATTTTCCCTCTCATATTCTTGCTCTTGTTTCTTGTCTCTGTATATCCTTATCTCTTCTTATTATCTCATCTTTATTTCCCTTTCTGTCTCTTTTATTTTTTATACCTCTTCTCTCGCGTATCCAACTTTTTCGTAATACTTTTTTTGTTCATCTTGTCCATTTTTAATTTTTCCATTCTTTACCTCTCTCCAGCACATTTGAAGCAATTTACATTCTTCTCTTTCTTTAATTTGTTCTTTCTAACACATTGCTCTCGCCGCATGTATTATCTTTTCTAACTTCATTTTCTCTTTTACTATGTACCTGGCGTTTCCCTTTCTAATCCTAATGTCCATTTCCAGTATTTTTCTTGTATTTTTAACATTTCCTCCCATTCCTTCCACTCCCATATTTCCATCCCGTACATCATCACATTATTGATTAATTGGTTAAACAACTATCTTCTTACTTCTATTTGCTTCCCAAATCCTCTCTCTACTATACCCTACACCTGACTTACTATTATATTACATTTCTTTGCCACTTTATACGAGCCTCATCTTTATTGTCGTATCTGATTCGATAACCCAAATACGTCGCTTTATTTACACTTTCTATTACCTCGTCTCCCCACTTCCACTCTACTTTTTTTTACCCTCCCCCTTTCCTTTTTGAAGCACTACCATCTTTGTTTTTCCCACATTTACACTTAAACACTTTTTTCCAGATACTTTTTTACTGCCTTTATCATCTCCTCCATTTCTTTCTTCGCTATAATCACTATGTCATCCGCATAAGCCAAAACCCACATTTTTAACCCCCCCCCATTACTATTCCTCCACTTTGTTTTCCCATCTTTCTCTAAATCCTCTAAATATACAGCAAATAAACTAGGACTAAGCGGGCACCCCTGCCTTAATCCGTTATTTGTCCAAAATGCTTCACTTAACTTTCCATCTATTCTTTCTTTGCACTTTGTCTCTTTATATATTTCTTCTATATTCTTTACTAGTTCTTGCTCTATCTGTTTCTTTCTTGATATATTCCATCATTTACACTTATTTACATTATCAAACGCTGCTTTTATATCCAGAAATAACGCAAAAACTTTCCCTCTCTTCACTTCTAATTCTTTGTTTACTATCTGTTTTAATATGTATACATTATTTATTGCCTTTCTTCTTTTTCTAAATCCTGTCTGCCAGTCTGGTAAGATCTTTTTTTTCTCCATTTCTCTTTCCAGTCTTTTTTGCAAAATTGTCATAAAAATGTTATATCCCACGTTTGCCACACTTGCACCTCTATACTTTTTCACCTCTATTCTGTCTCCTCCTTTGTACACTGGGCATATTATTTCTTCTTTCCAATCATCCGGAAACACACCCCCTGACCATATCTTATTTAAAATTATCCCTATTCTTTCTTTCGTTCTCTCTCCTATACATTTCCATTGTTCTCTTTGCGTCCCATCTGTTCATTATACTCTTTTATGTTTTTTTCCAGTATTTTTTTCTTTCTACTGCTTTATCCATTTTACTGATCAATTCTTTCACTCCTTCCTCTACTCCTTCCTCCACCCATTGTTCTTCCTCTATTTTTTTCTTATAAACCTCAATAATTTAATCTGTCCATACCTTTTTGTCCCTCCAAACTGTGTCTGAATCTTTTCTTTCTCTCTTCCAACCTTTTAGCCTTACTTCTAAAAAAAAAAATTAAATAACAAATCGATAAATGTGTGTGGTATTAATAAATATTTTAAGAATGACATTCAAGCAATGACTACATATTTTTACTTTGTACGTTTGTGAACAAAAACTAGCGCGACACGTGAATTTATTGTTTGTGATTGATGATAATGGAAGCAGTCATTACTGCTGGATTAAAAACTTATCTCGTTTAATTTCATCGCAAGCATCTCAAGCGGACATGAAAAATATATTTGTGAAGGATGTTTAGTACATTTTTCAAACGAAACGAATTTTATTTGGCACAACGTGAGAGTGACTCTGCTAACCACAATGACAAAAATGAATAAATATAGATGGACAGTGAGAGAGAACGTATTACAATTCAAAAATTTTGAAAAACAGGTAAAGTTACCGTTTGTAATGTATGCCAATTTTAAAGCAATATTAAAACTGATTATAGAAAACGTAAAAGCAAACATGACACGGTACGATGTTATGAACACGAACCGCATTCGTTCGCTTATTATATTAAATGCAGTGACGACGATTCTTTGTCGAAATTAGAAACGTTTCGTGTAAAAGATCCTGCTAATGTATTTATGAATAGACTTGAAAATGACATCATTGAACTTTATAAAAATTATTTGTCAAACAAAAAAGTTATGACTCTTTTAACCGATTTGTAACAACTGTCACACATCAACGCTGATTATTGTCACATTTGCAAAAAAGTGTTAATCATGAAGGAGAAAGTATACGACCGCGATTATCTTACTGGTTTATGTCGTGATTCAGCTCATTCGGAATGTAATATAAATTACAAAATTCCAAGATTTGTACCAATTTTTTTTCACAATCTACGACAGTCACATGTTTGTAAAGGATATCGCTTTAAAAAAAGAAGAAGTAGACGTAATTGCTCAAAAGAAATATACATAAGTTTTTCGAAAGAAGTGCATTTAGATGATGTAACAAATTTTATTGGAAAAAGGCAGAAACTATTTATAAAACTGAGATTTGAAGATTCGGTTAGAATTATGGCTTCTTCGTTAGAAAAACTTTACTCGTATTTACAAGAAAATAATCAATCTTTAGAAACTAGAAAATATTTTTTCAAAGATTCCAAATTTCATCTAGTCCGTCAAAAAAAAAACGAACCAAATTAATATGGAAGATTTTTAAGTGTAAAACAATAGGTGATTATAGTGACGTGATGTAGTGTTGCACGTATTGATGTTGGCAGACATTACAAATTTACAAATTTATAAGCGTCGCGCGTCGTAGATTACCAGCCGGAAACTTGCACACGTAGGATATGTATTCGAAGTAGATTTGCGATATACCAAAGAATTACCGTTTTGTCCGGAAGATATGGTTCCACCTGGGGGAAAGTTTACCAAATTAGTGTCAAATTTGTATGACAAGATAAAATATATAATACATTACGTAAATTTAAAGCAATGCTTTCGTCACGGTTTGAAATGAGTTCAAATTCATTAGAGTATTAAGATTTAGACAATCGGATTTGATGCAAAAATATTTTGGTTTTAATACCGATAAACGTGATAATGCTAGAAACGAATTTGAAACAAACTATTACAAATTGATAAACAACATGATTTTCGGTAAAACTATGAAAAATATCAAAAATAGGGTAGATATTAGATTCGTATGCGGTTGGTGTTGTATTTTTATGTTACTCGGTGTTGTCGATTGTTGGTTCGACAACGAACACTTCTTCCTCATTGACAAACAATTGGGTTTTTGAATTTTTTTTTTTTTATAAATGGAAAGATCATATATAAGTTTCATAACAAAACTATTTTTTTTCGCAATAATTCAAAAGTGATTTCAAAATAAAAATTAATGTTTGAATTCAGTACCGAAGACACGTCGACAGCTCCCGAACAAACCCAAGCGCATGTGACGTCATAATGTTAGTTTTCACTCACGTTTTCACTTATTGCAGTTGATACAGAAATAATAAGTACAGTGTTTTGATATATTTAATTCTGTTGTCATTGTTAAATATTCAAATAAGCTTTACTCCAAACTCGGTGTTCTGGACATACCCGTCCTTTTACAATACAAATATTATTTTTACGAAAAAAACCTATAGCTTTGTCGTCGTAACTCTCACGCGATACTCTACAATTTATGAAACAAATAATTATATTTAATATAATGGAGAATAAATACTTAAAATTAAATATTTTCATTTATTATATTATTTTTTAACAGACTTAGCTTGATGCCTTGGCACCTCGAACTTCAGCAGAATTAAACCGAACGTCATTTAAAAAAAAATTAGTTATCATAAATATATCAACGTAAGGAAAATTATCAGACTGCCTTTATAAAACCTTTATCACACATAGCTAATCGGAATCAACTAACAACTCGTTTTTTAGCAATAAATTTTCAATTTTATTGTCTAGTCACGTGTAATAGCCCTAAACGCTGTACTGTTATTAAATAGCTATAACATTATGACGTCACAACGATGGCGACCAATCATGGCGCGTTTATAGTCACGTGATTTTTTTTTAAATTTTATCAATTTTTAATCGTTTATAATAATTAATTGGAAATTTTTTTTTAAAGTTTATTGCATTAAATATCAATATTATTAATAATAAAGTTTTAAAATACATAAGAAAAATCAATAAATTTTTTTTTCAAAATCCCAATTGTGGTTTTGGGAGTGTACGTTAATAATTTAGACGAAATTGCAAATAGACGTCCACTTCGTCGTCGTTGTGTTGCAACACCGTCCACTTATTTTTGAAAAATTTTTTTTTGTATAGATAAGAGTACAAATTTGAGGAATAACAAAAGATTTCCTTTTTTTAATTTTAAATGATGTTTCTCTAGGAAAAGTGTAAAAATTGTCAGGAGGTATATTTTTTTCTGTTTTTATTTTGGTAGGTTCAACTTTAACGTCGACACCGAGCACGACAGCTTCTAGTTTTGTCGCTATATGCTTAAGTCGTTTTGTTTATCAAATCTTCTGTAAGTTTTTTATTCATTGTTTTGTGAACAATTACGTAGTTGTTTCATCAAAGGCGTGGAAAGTACTGACCAATGAGTTACTACAGATACGCATTTAAAAGTTACATTGCAATAAATGTATTGAGACCTTTGCGATATCGTCCGTTGTCTTTAGAACAGTCAAGATCGATCACGATAATGTCATATGGAGACTTCCACCAACTGCTACAAATCCGTTTGAATTCGTCAAACGTCATATCGTTAGCAATGTAGTTGTCGTAAACTTGTTTTAAGTTTGTCAAATCTTGCTAGAATAAAATGAATAAGTGGACATTCTCGCGAGTTAATTGTTTAGGAACGGCACTATAACTTTGACTCAAATAAAAACAATCAATGTTTTTATGACGACCATATGAAAAATATTGCTTAATTACGTTTTGCTTGCTACAATATACGTCATCAAAAATTACGACAGAATTTCCGAAGGTGCTATAAATTCATCAATATTACAACATTCAAAATAGCGACATTCCTGAACAGTTTCAAGTAAACGTCTAAGAAAATCGTATTTATTTGATACAAGGATTTGGAACAAATGTATATGTTAAAGAAACGTAATCCATTTGAAACAAAAGAGATAACAGACGTTTGTTTTCCCACAACCCGACGGTCCGATCAGTGCTGTTTTACACTCACCACCAAATAATACACTATGTCGAGCGTTAAAGTTTCCGCAAAATTCATAAATGGTATTGATAAGGGTTGACATACAAACTTCATTTTTAACATTTAAATATTTAAAACATAATAAATAATCGATTATAATCTATTACTGTATAACATAAAATATTATCATTAGAATAAAATAAATTTGTAATTGTTGTTTTTGCTAAAACTCTCAGTGAACCATGAAAGTGTCAGCAAGATGGTGTTTTGCATTGTGGAAATTGTTGATACTATCATTCTTTAAATAGTTGACCACTATGAAAAGGTAAGAAGTGATGACTCGTTTTGTGTGATCACAGTAGAAAGGTGTTGTTAGTACGATCCTCTAACATAGAGTTTCTGTTATTGGAAAACTAGAACGGTGTTATCCCTATCATCCTCTAACACGATTTTAGCATACATTGCCAGGTTTAAAAACTCGCAGGCATCTGGTGCGGTGGTGACAACGACGTACTAGTCAAGTGGACTAGACTAGCGTACTTGTTGAGTACACTAGACTAGACTAGAAAAGTGTTACGTATTATTATCGTTTAACACAAATTTAGCAAATGTTACCTGACTACTTGTACTACCATTCGATTTCCGGCGTCGATGGCGAGTCGACAACGTACGGCGGCGATGCACTGTCGTTACGCTGCGGCGATAGAGTATTTTCCATCGTTATTTGTAATTTTCTTATAATCTTCAGCAAATCCCAATAACGTCCTCAGAGACACGCTTTATAAAACGTTTCCTTTATCGTTCAAACTGATAAGATAATACTTTTCTGGTTCCTAACCGACATTTTTAACTTTGCAATTTCGTTTTTTGTAAATGAAAAATATCTTTTCATGCAATACGTTATACCGACGTTTCTTACAGGATCTGTCTAAAAACTGTTTAGTAAATATTTTCTTAAACTACGTTTGACAGACAAATAACTTTTGCAGGGCAACGTATAATGATCAATTTTGGGTATTGAAATACGAAATTCGTCATTGTTACTGTAACTAGTCGATCTAAAAGATTGATGCAAATGTAACTAGTAAGCTACCACAGAATCATCACCTCCTTTGTCCGTCACTTTTAAAATAACCATTACGCTATTACTGTGTAACCTAATTGCAATAAACAGTTTTGGTTTTCACGTGTTATTCGTCGAACAAACTTTCTTTTACTGTCGCTATTTTACTTTCTCCTGCTTTTATACTTTTTTGCTAGTGTTTGTTTAATATTAACTGTTTTCTTTATACCACGTTTTCAAGCATTTTTTCATATATTAACATTATGACGTCTTCAATCTACCGATCGTAAATAAAATCTCATTGTAATTTCTTTGCCTCTTAAATCGACACGATTTTTATTTTGATCCAATAAACGTACCGTCAGATTTCCGATTACTTTTATTGACACCGGTAAATAAATAAGTTGCTGCGGCGATTCTATTATTTTGAATCTAGCTAAAACGTTTGTAAAAAAATTGTACAAAATATGTACTGGTTCTCCGTTATGATAACCGTTTATTACATTACAATATATATGTAATGCGTTAACTCGATTTATATTTACAATGTTATCAAAAGTATGTTCAATGTTAGCAAGTAAAACTCTTTTCTTAAAACCTAATAAAGACCCGATGCTGTAATCTACAGCAAAATCTATTTTACTTTGTAGATAATTTTTTTGCGTGTTAGTGTTTCTTAAGATGTTTACTGTCACTCTACCTTCCATATATTCCTTGACCCTACTCGCAATATAAGCCTTTAGATTTGCAATACCGTATGTTCCTGTTTCAATTTCGATACTACTCTGTTGCGGTACAGCTGTACTCTCGCTCGACTCGTCGTACACAAACAAATTATTATTTTTATTTACGTTTGCGATGGAGTTAAACATTTCAAAGTTTAGTAAAGCCAATTTGTTATTTTTACTCTCATCCAAATATACAGGCGAATTAAAATCATAGCCCAATTCCTTATCACTTCCTGTTAGCGTAAACGTGTTGGACAACGGTGAGTTTTTTTCTTCATTGCACACTTATTTTAAACTGGTGGTCTTCACTAAGATATAGTTCTATTTATCTATCGAAAACCGTAAACACAATTGTCCACAATTTATGTCTTTGACGTTTTGATATCTTTTATAATTGTATAATTTCTAATTGTGGCGGTAAATCACCGAAACTATCAAAATAATGAATCTTATCGTTTACCTTTTTATATGCTACCCAATGGTTTCCTTTTCCATTTGCCTCATCTAGATTCACAATTCTTCTCTCGTATTTTCTAATCTTACGTTGACGCACGTTTCGCATAAATACTGCTCGAAAATTAGTAATTTGATATTTTTGAGCATAATTTTTTAATAAAACGTTAGTTGACGCTCGACGAGACAATTTAATTAGTTTTTTGAATAACTATTCATAATAATCCACATCTGCCTTTATACGGTTTTATGTATAATCCGCTGTTAACCGCTTTAGCTTCCATTGCACGATTATGTCGTTTTTCTTATTTTAATTTTTCTTTCGCGTTGTTAACAGACTACTCCTCGGAGACTGTCTCTTTAATGTACCGTACGCGGCTATAACATTTTGCAATAAATTATTACTGCCAAAACATGCTACTGCTTGTCGAGCTAGTCAAACAGCTGTAGCAAAACTTAATGTTCCACCACGTTTCGTTGACCTGTGTTTAGATTTCTTACGTCTTTTACTCATTTCTAGGCCAACAGTTGTTTTAATTTTCATTATCGCCGCTACTGTGCCAGCAGCAATCTTTTTATCTATACCCGTATCTTGACGGCGTAAACGATCCTTTGATGAGTAGTACAACTCTTTGTTGGCTTTGTGACGTTTGTTCAAACTTTTATAGGATTGATACGCAATGTCGTGTCTCTTGCAAGCTTTTTCCAGTTTATCGATTCCGACGTCATCACGCTCTAAACGCTTTTGCAGTTTTGTATATGCAATTCCACCGGCAACTTATTGATCAATGTGCCCATAATTCCACGTCCGGTAGGATCGGTCTTCTGCTTTTTATTGCCTGTTTTCTTTAAAAACCGTTTTTTTAACTGTTTACCCATACGTAAATAGATATTTGTCCTTTACGACATGTGTACACTTTTGCCGTCAAACACTAAATGAATGAGTTTTCATTATTGTTTCTACATTATATATTTTATCATTATTCGTTTCATTGCAAGAAACTTTTATCGTAAATTTTCAATCTGTGATCTTCCTTTAGAACAAAAGCAATATTTACTTCCGCGTCTTTTATTCTTCTTTCAAATCAATATCTATGTACAGCCGTGTCATCTAATTATCAATTCTGGCTTGTCGATAAGCAAATTTCCACATTACCAAATATTTTACTTGGCATATATCATTAAACTGCACTCTTTTTTCAGCATTCATAATTTTAACTGTCACCAGCACGCGACGACAAAAAAATACAGCTTTATTTTCAACATATCTTATAATGTATTAAGGGTTAGAAACAGGTACCTACATTACATTTCTTTAGAAATTACTTAAACTACAATTATCTATATTATCATATACCTACATATTTTCTTATAATAACCTAATTTTTTACATTACATTATTTTACGTACATATTTAAATTTACTCTTTTTTGTCTTCTTCGTTCGAATTATTTTCTAAGTTTTTGTCTAGATTGTCTAAATCATCTACAAATGATGACGTTGATGATAGTGATGATTCTAATAATACGTTGTCTAGAGTTTTTTCCAACATCACGGTATCTGCATCGTAAACTTTTGTGTCCATTTCGAATCTTCACCACAAATTTTCCAATTCCGAAACTTACTCGTAATGTATTACGCAATCATCTATTTGGAAAACGCCAGCTACATACTCGAATTGATGTCCACCGTCCCCATATGCTTGGAACATTATTGATAGTAGATGTTTTGCTCCCATGTACCATTTGTACGTTAAAGCTCGCACCAGCATCGCACCTCGAGACTCCCTAGCAATACCGAGCTCGTCCAAAAACCAAATTCTATTTATAATATAATAAAACGTTGTTTCTTCTCTACTTTTTCACCAACTTATAATCTACAACCTCCAATCGTTACTATATATAATAAATTCAATCCCCCATTATTACTTTTTAATTTATTGGTTTTAATTACGTTCTTACGTGTTCGCGCAAATCGATATCTAATAATATTTTATCCATACCAAAAATTAGCAATTCTTTTGTAATGCAAAAATATTTAGACACACAAATTATCGAAACAATTCTAATTATACCTTCTTTTGCATTGCTACCTCCTAACGCTATCGTTTCTATTGCGCTATCGTAATATCGTTTCTATTTCAACATTTTTAGTAATTCCAATTGGGCCATAATTAAATCGCATAATTTGCACATTTCGTGAACTGAATCGTAAGCCAAATAAATAGTTTCCGCTGCGCGTTACATTTTCAATACTTTTTTGGCTTTATCAACCCATTCCGTTGTTATCTTTACGCCACAAACTTCATGGTACGAAAGAGTCGTTGCGTATCTTGCAAAACTATTTGTTATAATACTTCTATAGCACACCAACGTTTTCTATTCAATTTCTGTTAACGTGATGCATTGTCCTTTTCCCATCAACTTTACTACAAGATCAAATTGTAATTTCGCACATACTCTTACTGATATGCATTTAGTTTGACATTTGTTTAATGCAAACGTGGATTGCGCATATAACCAGGCATTACTTCCCTTTCCAACTGTTGCTCCGAACGTCACTGCATTTTGGATCATTTGCATTATTTACATTGTTACCTATATCGCCAGTACTTGTTATATACTAAACCGTATTTTTCATTTCGGCTAATAAATCATTACCGTTACGTACATTAGAACTCGAAGCCATAACTGTCGAATTTCTTGGAACAGTTTCCGTTTTACATACATATGTTACTTCGTTTTGAAGATACTTTTCTTTGTTCTTGCGGCTTGCTATTTTCTATTAAATTAATTTAATTTATTCTACAAAAAGTTTACTTATACTTACTCATTAGTTCTTGATGATCCAACAGATTACTTGCATCGATAAAAAATATAATGTAAAAACCAAGTCGAACAGAAAACGTTTTAACGATATGTTAACGCCCGGTGTTTGACCTCAATACAATGTGCACAAATCACCTTAAAGTTCAACGTAGGTAAATAGCATTTGTTATAACTTTTGTACATGTGATACAATTAAACCGCATCGATATTTATGTATCACTATTGCAATGGAGTCGTAGAATAAACATGGTAGTGTAGTGGTAACTCAATAAAGTTCTTTATACTTACCTCCTGCAACAACTACAACTGTCTACAACGGTCATCTTGAAGTCAATTACATTTTAAATAACCTTCTATAATAACATTTGTGTACAAAAGTCAGTTTCAAATCAATTGCATTTCTAACTACCTCTTGCAACAATGCATTTCTAATTACCTACTGCAACAATTACACCTTTGCAGTCGTTATTTTCATTCGACACTGTTAAATGCGTACTTTGTGTGAAATTGTCACCTTCAAATCAATTACATTTCTAATTACCTTCTGCAACAATTACAATTGTGCAGACATTCGACAAAGTTAGATGCGAACTTTGCTTGCAACAGACACCTTAAGTTTAATTGTATTTCTAATTACCTTCTGCAACAATAACAATTGTGCGGACCCTTATTTTACACTCTTAGAACCTCAGTAACAGCAATGCAACCTTTGCACCTAGTTGCTGATTCTTCCTAAAACAACGTTAAGGTATCAGCGAATTTCGTTGTTTTAGGAGGAGGTTGGAGAATCGGCAAATACCTACTACTTACGTCCAAACCACAAGCTAGTAATAGCAAATAACCTAAAAAAATGATATCGAGATTACAATAAAATATACCTTTATGTAATACAAAGTCTAAACACACCAGAACAATACCAAAAAACATTAACAGCAAAACTAAATATACTATAACAAGAAAAACATATGTGGACGATTAATAAAAAATGAACACACTTTAGGAATCAATACTGCAAGTAGCAACAGAAACATGCGGTATATACATAAAAAATCAAATAGAAATAAAACAAAAACAAAATATAAAAATAAAAGTTAAAAAACAAAAAGAAGTTTAAAAACAAAAAGAGATCAAAGTTAAATAAAACATATAATTTTATAAAAACACAGTATAATAATCCAAGAAAATCTTACGGGAAGACTGAGAAAGAAGTTGAACAAAAATACCTAATCAAAGGACAGATATAATATAAATACAAAAGAAACTTCACTGACAAATACCGACTAATACAAAAAAATCCTACAAACCTAAATACCATGCAAACAAGTTTAAAAAAGCCTAGCAAAAGGAGAAGCAAGAAATAAAGAAAAAGGTATAAACAACAAAATAAACAAAACAGATAGAGAAAAAATACTTAATGCAAAAATAAAGGAAGCTCTAAAAAAACAATACTGTAATTACAAGTAAAGAGGTGAAAAACGGGAGAAGTATCAATCTGATGGTTAAAACGTATATTTCAAAAAGTATAAAAATACAAAAAAGTATAAAAAAATGAACCAAGGATATAATAGTACATATTTATAAAAAAAAGTGAAAATATCAATTGCGACAAATACGGGGCAATGCGTCTGTTTCTAATGGCACTAAAACTCTATACTAAGATAATAAAAAAACAGCTTAGGTGAGAAATTATAGATAAAATAGAAGAAGTATATCTATACTCCTCGAGCTATAATAGAAAATATTATAGACAAAGCAAAACGTACTACGAGTGAGACAATACCCATAAAAAAATTGAAGCTAGACCTAATCAAAAGCAAAGAAAAGAAAGAACTAGGAAAGTTTGAATAGACAATATTTAGTAAAAACAAAGAAAAAAGAAAAGCCATAAAACAAATAAGAAATTTTTCTGAGTTGAAAAAAATTATAAGGATGGCTGAATAGCTGAGTACCATAGAATTACGGCGGGAGAAAATGAAGAAGCACTAGATAAAAAAAAGAATTTTTTTGATTACGTTTGTACAATAACAACAAATTAGTTTTTTATAGTATGTAAATGGTTATAGAGATGGAAACGTTGAAAGCTTCTTGCACAGTAATTTATACTACGATATGGCTCTGCCATCGCATTTATTATTTATTAATAAGAATTTAATAGAAAAAAATATTAGATGTTATAGGTATGCACAATGAGGAAGACTACCATATATAAATAAAAATCTTATTGTAAATAATTTGGTAAGATAAATGAAAAAAATCTATTAATTCACTCTTATAGGTATTTAGGTAGCGTTAGTAACGTTTAGTTAAAGATAAGTTATAGGTAAATAATCTTTTGTCAATTTATTTTTTTTTATAAACCAATTATCCAAACTAAATAAACAAACAATGTATAATAAAAACTTTTGCATATTACTATAAAGTCATTCAAAATAAATAGCAAAACTTATACAACTTTTATCCATCACCTTGCGTGAATGCAACTTTAAATAAGAAAATAACTTAGTTTCTATATTTTTCGGAAAGTAGGTTGAACGATGGGACTACATTTTTAGAGTAACAATATTTTAAAAACATTTGACACTTTAACAATATTTAATAAAAAAATATTGCTTTCTAAATAAAATAAAATTACTAAGCTAAAAATTGATTTATTATATTTACTAAAAGCGTTGATTTTGTCGTTAACGTATTAGTTATCCATATATAAAAGTATTTTAACTTTAATGTAAAGAATTGAAAATAACATGTACTGATAGCTCTTTGCCAAAACTATTATAGTCAATGGTATTTCTTGTGCAACTTTTATATATTTCATAAGCCAGTCATGAATCAGTCCGAATTACATTGGCTCATGAAATGTCAATGCAACGTCATATTCCGATGTATCATCAACTTTATCTTAAAAATAAAGATTCCATTTTAAGCGAATAAAATAGTATTTAAATAATATGTTGTTTTTGTTTTAAGATTGTTGTAGCTACAAACAGGTGTTTGCGTATAAGCTATAATAATAATTTTATTGTAACGCATAATATACACGTCTTTGTCTTGGCACGGATATTTAAAAAGTAGATATTTTTAAACCTAAAATTTAGCTTGCACGTAATTTTTTATTTTTATATTTGCCAAAAAAATCTTAAAACTTATTGGTAGACCATGACCTATATGACTGTTAAATATATACCAATTAATTGGCACATTAATTTATAAATACAAAATAATACATACATATGAACTGTATTAAATCGATAGACAATACTTATTTAGTTGTACACGCATTTTTTCAGTCCGCGAAAACATTGTAAGTGGATCTTCCTGTTTCTCAGTAAAAACTGAAACAAACATTTATTTGGAAAGTTGCCTTACAAGAACTAACTTAATAAAAATACATAAATGGAAATGTAATATGAGGTTTTGATACAATAAATTCTTCTTTTTAAAATAAGTTTATTTATTTTTAGTATTTGAAGTTGGAGAATTTTTTTTTCAATTTTTAAGTTTTTTTAGCAGGATTGCCATTGATTTTTTAACGATTTTAAACGCAGTTGTACAGTGTGTATTTTAATGATTGTCTACTGCTTGAATTTGCCGCTTGTTTATTCGTCAACGAATGATTGATTATAGTTAATAGAATAACGACGCGTATTAGCTTTTTTTTTAAAGTGTTTATTTTGCTTTTTGTACTCAATAAGTATAATTTTTTGTATTTGTATTACTTTTGATAGAACCTGATATCTAAAATAGGAGTTATTAATAGTTATTAAAAGTTTTTGTAAACGTATAGTTTGTGTGTTTATGAAAATAAAATAGAAACGCGAAAAGAAACATTAAAAATTTATAGAATGTACCTAACAATTTCAGTTGTTAAAAATCGATTCTTTATGTAATAGTGTAAAATCAATTTGAATTATTCAAATAATAAGATTACTAATGATTATTTCAATATCGTGCATAATAATATCACTTTGTAGAACAAAAAACAAAAAACTTAATTTAATACAAGATCTTAAATTTTAATAAGTATTTTTGTTCCAAACGATTTAATTTACTTGACTTCATATTTTTGTCTTGTTAACTACTATTGCTGTTAGCCGATTTCTAATTGAAAAACCATAAATAAATGTTGAAAAACATACTTAATAACACTAGTTAAGTTTAAAAAAACTAAACATAACAATAGTTGATTTAACTCTAAGAAAATTAATTTTTGAATATCTGATCCAAAAAAAGGTAAAAATACTTGTTTACGCGGAATTATTATTTACGTATTTTATTGTTTGGAAAGGAATTAGATTCTTTTTGAGAATTACTGCTTTGTGTGTAAATTTAATTTCATATGTCTAAATAATCATTAAAAAAATATATACTTGCCTATTAACTAGGGAATAAGTTAATTATGCATGTTAAGTTTAGTTGCACAACTTTGAATAGAAGAATAAAGAACTCTAATAAGTATTCGTTTTTGCTAGTCTAATTGAAACTAAGAATACGGTATTTCCAGAAATAGGCATTTCTCTTTTAGTTTTGCAATTCTGTTTCTTACATACGCAATTTATAATTTTTAAAAACGTTTTTCTGTTATAGGTGGTGGTTTGCGATAAGTTTCGTTGAATATTATACATGTTATAGTTAATAAATGATAAATAAAGTTAACATTTTTATTTAGATAGATATATCTAATACCTAGTATATTAAAATGAACCTGTAAAATGCTATGCATTGAATACCGTTACGGAACATCCTCTGCTCCATTTTCTGGGATTCCATGCTTACATCAACTGGCTTCAGAATTCTCAGTATCCAATTCACATAAAAATGAAATTCTTAAAAACGGCTTTTACATAGACGAACTACTCACTGGCGGTGAAATTTATTAATCAAAATTCACAAAAAAACAATACAAACGCACAATCAAATATGTTACCCATTTGCGAAAATGCCGAAACAAAGACATTAGAGATTTGCTGAAACAGATATGCAGATATGTTTTAGTATGACTTAAAATTAAACAATAATCAAAACGGAATATACTCACCACAACGCCACAAACGAACAACAATCGTTACGCCTAAAAAACAAAACTCAATGGCAGTTCGAACATGTAAATCACATATTCGACAAACGTTTAGAAGCGTGAAAAAGAGTATGTTTACTTGCATAAAACAAATAAGTTTGACAGATAAATTAACAGTAGCATTTACATGGTGTTTACGCTTTGTACATAATGCATAAAAAGAAGAAAAAATATACAAACTAATAACCGTAAAGGAATTAGATAACTCTTTATTGTCACTAATTAAAATTGCTCAAAAAAAGCAATATGTAAGTAAATCAATGTCTATCACCAAACTTGGAACTGTCTCATCCAACAGTCATTAGTTATCATTAAGGTGATATTACATCAGTCGGCCATATTAAAAAATTAGCAAACTAATATAAGATTTTTGAGTACAGTTATTTTAAAAAGTATAAAAATTGTAAGCTTGAAACTAACAACAAAAGTAAATAAAACTATGTATTTTACTGTAAGCTAGGTATAATTAGTAAATGAAGTAATATACATTGTAAACGAACGTAGTCAAAATAACTGAACAGACATAAATTACTATTTTGACAAAGTTGTTTACTTATCTCTAAAAATAAATCGCATGTTAATAAATATCAGGCTGCTGAGTAATACAGTTACAAATTTAGTTCTTACAAACTCACCAATTTTAATTTTATATTAACTGTACTTAACTTATCATTTAATTTAATTTACTTAACATCATTTAGTAACACTTTAATAATTTACTAACATTTTGTTATACATCGTTTAATTTGCTAGATTGTAAGTTATATTTGAGTTTGTTTGTTTTGTGTAACATAACAGCACCAGTAATTTTGTTTACGCTGTTATCAAATGTGTTTGCTTTAATTTGTAGTCATATACTAATTTTCTTTAAAATTTTCTATTTGTTCTAGCAATAAAACAATTTTTATGTGTTTTTTGTTTCATTTAGTAGTATATCTATTATTAAAATTTAAAAAATACCAGCATTGTATAGCAATAGTACTAACAGCAACACTGTAAATATTTAAATTTTGATAACATGTAACAGTTGTTGCCATCTAGATAACTAATGTTAAAACATTAATTAAACAATTTGCTACAGAAAACGACTGTAGCGTGCAAATACTCTTAAATCTAATCATTGATCATTATAATTTATTACGAGTAGGCGGGAGATTAATTAATTAAAACATTTCCTGTTATTTTACGGTCACCGCGCAATGTTATTTAGAAACAAACGCAAGACATTGCTGCATGGAAGTACTCAGACAACTTTATGTTCTATTTGTGAAAGATTTTGGTTAATTCCAGAAACAAATGCAGTGAAAAAATGAACAAAATCCTCCATTTATGAATCGCGAAATAGATTACGCTGGCCCGTGTTTTATAAAAGATCGAAATCGTAGAGACGCAAAACTAATCAAAACGTATATATATTTATACGTATGCTTTTCTGCAAAGACAATACACTTGAGCTTGTCAGTGACTTGACTACTAAAAGTTTTCTTGCTGTATTAAGACGTTTTGTGTCCCGCCTAGGTTAACCACTAATTTTTATTTTTTGAGGAGCTGATACAGTTGTATTAATACATTGTGGTACTGTACAATACTTATAGTATGTTTTATTACTTTTTTTCCATAACTTTTATAAAACACGTTGACGATTTCAATCAAACACTCTTACATAATTCCGTTATATTTACAATTTTTAACTACAACATAGGTGTATTACTCGAACTTGAATCATTACATGTGATTTTACTGTACATGCATTTATGTTTACTGAACATCTCCCCAAACGACATATTTTACATGTTAATTTTTATGTATCTTTATAAAATCTAGTTAACGCAAGAATTGAAGTCACAAGACTATCAACAAAACCGTTTAAATTGATGCTTTAAAAAAATGTTTTTAATCAAAATATATATTCTTTGTGTTGAGGTTTATTTTTATTTAATCTATATGTAAATACGCGATTTTTATAAAAAAAACGTTTCATACTGAAATGTTTAAAAGTTTATTAAAAAGTTAAATTTAGACTAATGGTTCCCGGCAATTCAAGATTTTAAGCGCAACATTTGGCATAAAACATCGATTCCCTTATACTAGGAAAAATCATTGAAAATTTGGATGTTCGAATGCAAGATTTTAAAAAGTGTTGTGGTGGTCAAATAAACGATGTTGTTTTCCTATAATAAATCTTTATATATATATTTCTTGTGTGCGTGTGTATGTCACTGAACTCCTTCTAAACGACTGAACCGATTTTGATGAAATTTAGAATAGTTTAGATTCACAAATAAACTCGGCAGATGGCGCTGCAGTCGTTATATAGGTTATTTATCTATACTGCAAGTAAACTGCTGAATCGACTTAAATTAATTTTTGTGTATGCATTTATTCATTCATTTCTTACTTTGTTTAATATCCTAATCGCTTGGTATATCATGCAGGGCAACGTCTGTCGGGTCCGCTAGTGTCAAAAAAATACTGTAATAAATCGGAAGTCCGCCGCATATTTGTAGTCAAAAATTTTTATAATTTCAATCAAATTACGCGTGAACTTAGAACCCTACGCATCTAAACCCCTTCCTGACCGACGAAGCGCGCGCCATACCCCACTCATGTGTCCTTGTACGTGACCCGCTATAAAAGGAGATCCCCTGAAAACAAATTTCACTTAGCCTTACTTAGCCTTAATCCTGTTTACCTGTGCTCTACTTACCTGTAAACCGAATTAACCTGCCGAAATCCAGTAACGACAACCTCGCACCGTCTCTTGATAATTCTATCCGTTTTAATAATTAACCAGACCGTCCGCTATTCACCTTGCTAATTCTCTAATCCGTTTATTCAATAACAACCGCTACGTCTTGACCTTCTCTCCTGAAACCGACTAATTATTCCTGTTACCAGAACCTGTTACACCGAACTAACCTGTTAAAAATTGATATTCCTGTTAACACCGAACCTCGCACCGTCCCTTGATTAGTTCTGCAGTAATTTCACCGATTAACCTGACCAAACGCGATTCACCTGGCTCATTCTTTCGATTGTTTTGTGTTTCGATAAATCCTCGTACTGACCAGATTTCTTGTATTTATTCATTCACGATTGTTGACCTGTTAGTAAGTTCACCGTTAAGTAATTTCCAGTCCAGCCTTGTACCGAAACCAGTAGCATCGCAGTGCTAGAACAGTAGGAGTTTAAGCGTACAAAGTAACTAAGCCTTTTGTATCGAGGTGTCGCTACAACTGCTTAGCTACGATTGTTAACTTACCCTCGACAAATTCTGTTACAGACTACAGTTAACTCGGTACGTTTGTAATCGTTTAACCACCTAGCGTAAGGTAAACCCTCGAGTTTAACAAAAATAGTGCATTGGGGAACCGTAGCGTAGATTTGTTATAATTCGTTGGTTTATCCACCTGCAACGTATAGATTCACAAGAGCTAAATCTACGAGTATATTAAAACAACAATCACCTGAATTCAAGTATCAATCGTAGTATGTTCAATACGTTTTCCTGGTCGAAGTAAATTGTATTAACTTCTCGAATCACCCTGGTACTCAGAATTAATTACCTGCAGAAATACCGTTTACAATTAAGCCTGTAGTTTATTATCTTCGTTTAATACTTACCTGCAATCAGCACAAAGCACGTGTTGTTAACCTCAACAAGCAATCACACAAACTTCCCGTATTATTGTCAACCTGATCCGAAATAAATATTGTAAATCCAGTTAATTTGCACAGTAATCCTTTCCCGTAATTATCCGAATAACTCACCACGTTCTTTATTGTATTTATTAGTATTTTATCAGCACTAAAAATTACAACTTTCAGATACAAACGGAAGTCGATCGCAGTGCTACCACTACTTGGGAATTACAGGATTGGTTAAATAAAATACATACAATATTTTTATTATACTACATACAGTGTATGCCGAAAATAAATACAATTGTCAACTTTGTAAATTAATTAACTCTTAAATTAATTCTCTACCTTAGCTGAGCTACCCAACCAGTAACCTGAGCCAATACGTATCAGTACAAAGAAGTGTCGACCACGAGCAGGAACCCCAGAAACTGTGACCTAAAAGTGAGTACTAATTAATTAACCAGTATTTGTTTAGATTTTGGTTGGCGTCCGAGCATTTATTCCAGTCCGAAAAATCCAAAATCTAAGATGTCTGAGCCTGCAGAATTACCAGAAGCTGTCCCAGAAACCGATGCGCAAGTAAATTGGATTTGCAACTTGCGAAAAGAAGAATTGATCCAAACCCTGAGAATACATCAATTAGAAACCACCGGTAATGTAAATGAGTTAAAAGCACGTATGATAAATTTTATACGAACTGGAGAACGTCCAGCGACTATGCTCACCTGCCCCAGAAGCCAAGGTACTTCCCGGCCATCATCACCGACTCCGCTACAAGCTGCACCGCCAGTAACATTTACTTTTTCAGCTATCGCACAGGTATGTGAATGTGTAAGTAAATGGGGAATAAAATTTGATGGAAAAGTAGACCCGATTTCATTCCTCGAGCGAATTGAATTCCAGAAAATTAATTATGGAATCCCAGGTACCATGTTATTACAGGCGCTTCCGGAATTATTGAAAGATAATGCTTTTTTGTGGTACCGTAATAATCGTGATCAATGGACTCGATGGGAAGATTTCATCGTTCAGTTTAAACAACGTTTTCTAGGTCCCCGATTTCAATCCCGTCTTGAAGAAACCATTCGAAGTCGACTTCAAAAAGAAGGAGAAAAAGCAGGCGAATACATCGATGCTCTTCAAACGCTTATGACCAGACATGGCCAGATGTCCCCCGAAAGACAACTGGAAAGAATATATGAAAATCTACAAACATCGTATAAGCTATATATAAAAAGAAACGATTATACGAACCTGGCTGAATTACAACAGTTAGCTCACGACTTCGAAGAAATACACAAGCCGAACTCCGTCCAACGCCAAGCCACCCGTTCTGCACCAAATCCTCCACCGATGAACGTTGTCCAGAGCCCACAGACGCCTGATCCTTCCCGATTGTATAATCGGACAGCAGTATGCTGGCGATGCGGCCAACGAGGCCATTTTAAGACGCAATGCCGAGGACAATTCAAGCTGTTTTGTTCGCGATGTGGAAAAGATGGAATCTACTCCAGAGATTGCCCATGTCCCCGGTCGGGAAACGAACAAGGCCGGCTAGAATAGCAGAGCCGCTACTAGTCACTTCGGCCAACCCAGGCTCCACCGATCCCGCCGAATGGACCTCCTGGTTAACAAAGATTAAAAGTTTCTTTTCCAGATCAAAACCGACAGTACCTGCCCTAGCCACCATAGATTCCCGGTTATTCTTGCCCATACGAATTTATGGACACTATTTTCAAGCCCTTGTAGATACTGGTGCAGCACGCAGTTACATCAGCTCCCGGCTACAACCCCTCGTCACCCAGGATATGCGACCAACAAACGGACAAGACAACCGCGTGCAATTGGCCAATGGAAACATCCTACAAACTAACGGAAATTACACGTTTCCAATCCAGGTAGGATCACAAACCTTACCGCTCAATTGTCAGTGTTTAGACGGCTTGACTACCGACGTCCTTGTTGGCTGGGATTTCTTGTTAGATCACGACGCCATTATCAAAGTAAGAGAAAACGTTGTCATCTTAAATAACGAACCAGTCCCGTGTAATAATAGTAATAATCCAGGCCTCGGAGGCATCCGTAGCATTTCAGAATCCGAACTACCCGCTCTCAATTTATTCCTGGAAGAAGAATTAGAAAAATTTACGTTGCTAACAGGACCGGCTTCAGGTATCACTTACCGAATAACGCTGAAACCAGGCGTTGAACCAGTGAAACAGAGATACTACCCTCGGAACCCGGCGATGCAACAAATTATGGACCAGGAGATTGATCGAATGTTGCGTGACGAAGTTATCGAACCGTCTCGAAGCCCTTGGAGTTCACCGGTAGTATTGGTACGCAAACCAACGGGGAAATATCGATTCTGCATCGACTTCCGTCAAGTTAACGAGCTCACCGTCAAAGATGCCTACCCGATACCGTTTATCCAGGGCATTTTGGACAAACTTCGTGGCGCGAGGTACATCAGCACGTTAGATCTGAAAGATGGTTATTGGCAAATCCCGATGAATCCAGAAAGTAGACCAATTACCGCATTTACCGTGCCTGGCCGTGGTCTATTCCAGTTCAAAGTAATGCCTTTTGGATTACACTCCGCTCCTGCTACATTTCAGCGTCTTCTGGACGAGGTGATAGGCCCAGAGATGGATTCTAAAGCTTTCGCATACCTAGATGACATTATTGTGTTAGGTTCCACATTCGAAGAACACCTCCAAAACTTACGAGAGGTCTTCAACCGCTTAAGAGCTCGAGGACTTCGATTACAAGAAGACAAATGTTCCTTTTGTCAGTCCGAGTTAAAGTATTTAGGTCATCTTGTTAATAATACAGGTATCAAACCCGATCCGGAAAAGGTGGACGTTATTACTCAACTCTCTGCTCCTACTACGACGAAACAACTGCGAAGATTCCTGGGAATGGCCTCCTGGTATAGGAAATTCGTACCCGGATTCGCCCAGCTTGCCGCACCTCTAACCGAACTCCTGAAGAAAAGCACCAAATATAGGTGGACTGAATCGCAAGAAACTGCATTCGAAGAATTAAAGAAAGCACTTACTACAGCTCCTGTCCTGACGTGTCCGAACTTCCAAGTGCCGTTTTTACTCCAAACCGATGCAAGTACTAGTGGTTTGGGAGCCGTTCTGATCCAGGTTCACGAAGGAGAAGAGCATGTCGTTGCGTATATTAGCCGAGCCCTAACCAAAGCCGAAAAGAATTATTCGATTATCGAATTAGAGTGTCTTGCTGTGGTTTGGGCCATAAGAAAACTAAAAGGATACTTAGAAGGGTATCGTTTTCAGGTTAGCAGCGACCATCGAATCCTCAAGTGGCTTAAAACCATGGAAAACCCCACGTCTCGTCTCGCCCGATGGATCCTGGAACTACAACAATTCGATTTCGAAATCGTATATCGCCCTGGAACCCAGAATGTTGTAGCCGACACCCTGTCCCGTCTACATGAAGAAGAAGAGAAGCCACACCAAATTGCCACCGTGTCCGAGGATCCATCTCCAGGTCGTTGGTATCAGCAGATGTTTCGAAAAGTACAGGAGAAACCGGATGAATGGCCAGAATTCCAAATACACAACGACCAGTTGTATAAGAATTTCCCGATGGTGAGTCCTGAAGTTAGTGAAGGGCTACAGTCTAGTTGGAAGTTGTGTGTCCCAAAGCCACAACGACGCCAGGTCCTGGAAGAGTGCCACGACGCAGACACGGCTGGACATTTAGGAGTCGCCAAAACGTTGAAACGAGTGTTTCAGAATTATTATTGGCCAGGTATATCTCGCGACGTCCGGAACCACGTACGCCGGTGCCAGAAATGCAACGAATATAAGGGTCAAGTAGGAAAGCCAGCCGGAAAAATGCATTTCTACCCGAGTCACCAACCCTGGGAGATCGTGAGCGGTGATTTGATGGGACCATTTCCGCGGTCAAAGAAAGGTAACTGCCATTTATTAGTGTTGCAGGATAAATTCACGAAATGGACCGAATTGCGACCATTGAGAGCTGCTACCACTACCGCCATTATCAAAGCCCTGAAAGAGCAGATCCTCTACAAATTTGGCACGCCTAAAGTCATAATCACCGACAACGGACCGCAGTTTACAAGCAAAAGTTTCCGCGAGGAATTAGCGTCCTTCGGCATCGAGTCTCGCCTCACACCCCCGTACACCCCGCAAGCGAATCCAGTAGAGCGCATGAATAAGGTGGTAGGCGTCATGATCGCTCAAACTACCGGTCCGGATCAACGAAACTGGGACCAAAGCCTGGACGAAATCGCGTTCGCCGTAAATACGTCGCACCACACGTCAACAGGATTTACTCCCGCGTTGCTCAATTTTGGCCGAGAATTGACAGCACCGAACGCCCTGCACCGAACCCTGAATCCGGATGTTCCGACAGGCGAGCCCGATGTTTCTGAACACGCCCAGGTAATCCACAAGTTACAAGATTTATTTCAGGTTACTCGTGATCGACTCACGCAAGCCTTCGTGCAACAAAGTCACTATTATAACCTGAGACGCCGACCGTATCGCCCTCGCGTAGGAGATGCCGTTTATAAAAAAGAAAGACCCCTGTCCGACAAAGCCAAGGGATTTGCAGCCAAATTAGCACCGAAATATTCCGGACCGTTTATAATTAAGAACATTCTCTCGCCAGTAATAGTCGAGTTGAGGCCTCCAGATTCACGCAAGACGATAGCCCGTGTCCACGTGAAAGACCTCAAGTGCGTCTCCGACACTCAGGAAACCCTCGCTCAGCCGGCGTTGGAAACAGCGAGGATTGATCCAGTCGCAGTTACTAATCGAGTACCGCCCAATACAACAACACAACCACCGAGGTATCTTTTCGATTACTACCAGAACCGCCGTGGTAAGACCGGAGAAAAGTTGTAAGTAGAAACCTAGTTATGTCTCTCCCTCAACCCCTGTATTCGTCTTTTCCCCAGGAGAGGGTGGTATGTAATAAATCGGAAGTCCGCCGCATATTTGTATTCAAAAATTTTTATAATTTCAATCAAATTACGCGTGAACTTAGAACCCTACGCATCTAAACCCCTTCCTGACCGACGAAGCGCGCGCCATACCCCACTCATGTGTCCTCGTACGTGACCCGCTATAAAAGGAGATCCCCTGAAAACAAATTTCACTTAGCCTTACTTAGCCTTAATCCTGTTTACCTGTGCTCTACTTACCTGTAAACCGAATTAACCTGCCGAAATCCAGTAACGACAACCTCGCACCGTCTCTTGATAATTCTATCCGTTTTAATAATTAACCAGACCGTCCGCTATTCACCTTGCTAATTCTCTAATCCGTTTATTCAATAACAACCGCTACGTCTTGACCTTCTCTCCTGAAACCGACTAATTATTCCTGTTACCAGAACCTGTTACACCGAACTAACCTGTTAAAAATTGATATTCCTGTTAACACCGAACCTCGCACCGTCCCTTGATTAGTTCTGCAGTAATTTCACCGATTAACCTGACCAAACGCGATTCACCTGGCTCATTCTTTCGATTGTTTTGTGTTTCGATAAATCCTCGTACTGACCAGATTTCTTGTATTTATTCATTCACGATTGTTGACCTGTTAGTAAGTTCACCGTTAAGTAATTTCCAGTCCAGCCTTGTACCGAAACCAGTAGCATCGCAGTGCTAGAACAGTAGGAGTTTAAGCGTACAAAGTAACTAAGCCTTTTGTATCGAGGTGTCGCTACAACTGCTTAGCTACGATTGTTAACTTACCCGCGACAAATTCTGTTACAGACTACAGTTAACTCGGTACGTTTGTAATCGTTTAACCACCTAGCGTAAGGTAAACCCTCGAGTTTAACAAAAATAGTGCATTGGGGAACCGTAGCGTAGATTTGTTATAATTCGTTGGTTTATCCACCTGCAACGTATAGATTCACAAGAGCTAAATCTACGAGTATATTAAAACAACAATCACCTGAATTCAAGTATCAATCGTAGTATGTTCAATACGTTTTCCTGGTCGAAGTAAATTGTATTAACTTCTCGAATCACCCTGGTACTCAGAATTAATTACCTGCAGAAATACCGTTTACAATTAAGCCTGTAGTTTATTATCTTCGTTTAATACTTACCTGCAATCAGCACAAAGCACGTGTTGTTAACCTCAACAAGCAATCACACAAACTTCCCGTATTATTGTCAACCTGATCCGAAATAAATATTGTAAATCCAGTTAATTTGCACAGTAATCCTTTCCCGTAATTATCCGATTAACTCACCACGTTCTTTATTGTATTTATTAGTATTTTATCAGCACTAAAAATTACAACTTTCAGATACAAACGGAAGTCGATCGCAGTGCTACCACCACTTGGGAATTACAGGATTGGTTAAATAAAATACATACAATATTTTTATTATACTACATACAGTGTATGCCGAAAATAAATACAATTGTCAACTTTGTAAATTAATTAACTCTTAAATTAATTCTCTACCTTAGCTGAGCTACCCAACCAGTAACCTGAGCCAATACGTATCAGTACAATACAGAATAATGTTTTCAAAATTTGGGTCACGATATTAACTGTTGTTGAAGTACACATAGTTTGTCATGCAAATAACATTAATGGAGCATTAAAAAAATTATTGGTTGCAGTAATATATTGTAAAAACACATAATTTTATAAAAAAAAATTAATTAGTTTATTTCCAAGAACATTACATTATCCAGTAAAAAATCATGTTTAAAGAAAATAGATTTTGCAGAAATAAAGGTGATGCAAGAAACAATAATATTGCGATTATCACGGCGGAATCTATTTATCTGTTATTAACTCTAACAAATAATAGAATTGTACCTAATAATAAAAAAAATTGTACAATTAATTAATTAAAGTAATTAAATTATTAATTGATTATTAATAATTATTAAATAAATTATTATACAATACATTTATGGAAATTGAAGCCTAAAATCTGATTCCAATGTGTAAAACTAGTTTGTGTTAGCAGTAATAAAAATATGTGCTAATTGCCAAAGCAGTTTTTGCGAGCGTGTGTGTGTGTGTGTAAAACTAAAACAAATATAATTATTAAAAAGAAATTCTATTTTTTGGTTTTATAAAAACACAATCCAACAAAAATTTTAGTTGTAAATGCAAAAAATCAATGTAAAAATTAATTTGAACGTTAACAATAAAAAAAGTTAACCATAACGAAAATGACTAATAATTGTTGCAAAATCATGAAAAAACAATTCAGAGTATTCAACATTTTTTATTGGAGCGGTATCAACATTTGGGTCAAAATCATCATTACAATACAAAGAAAACTTTGAAATTAAGCAAATATTACACATCTATAATAATTTCAAAAATATGCGAACAGCATAAATTACGCATGAAAACATCTTTTAAGATAATTCTAACAATTTGATCCTTACAAATATTTAAAACAAACTTGAAAATTGATAAAAAAATAAAAATACAAAAATAATTAAATGAATTGTAAAAACGTTTAACGGTATATGCAAAATTAGAGACACTGTCACTCTTATTTTTGACTCCACATTGATGTTTACTACAACTACAGCTAAAAAAAGAAAATAAAAATTCTTATAACTTTTAAACTTAGGTTTAGATATTTATTATTGATTGGTAGTCAAGACTATCCGCAAAATCAGCACAGACAAGTTTATTTTAGGTTGTTGTTCTTTTTTGTTTTGTTTCAATTTTTTTCTTTCTACGAAATAATTTCTGATGGAGCTTGAGCGGGGAAAATGTTTTGGATTTACATGAATTTTTTATCATTGTCTTTCGTAAAGCGTGTTATAAACCAGCTTTGAGAAATGTTTTTTGAAAAACAACAAGTGTGGTGAAACAAATTCATCAGAGATCATGTATGTTTGCAACCTTATTTTATTATTTCAAACTATCAAATCATAAATATATACAGTTACTAGCGGATCCGACAGACGTTGCCCTGCATGATATACCAAGCGATTAGGATTTAAACAAAGTAAGAAATGAATGAATAAATACATGCACAAAAATTCATTCAAGTCGATTCAGCAGTTTACTTGCAGTATAGATAAATAACCTATATAACGACTGCAGCGCCATCTGCCGGGTTTATTTATGAATCTAAACCATCCTCAAATCCACTTGAACACACACAAAAAATTTCATCAAAATCGGTCCAGTCGTTTAGAAGGAGTTCAGTGACATACACACGCACACAAGAAATATATATATAAAGATAAGCAAATGTATGGAGCACCATATACTTTTTGATTTTTTCTGGCACAGTAAGTTCTCTTATTTAGTTATAATCATTCTAACAATTATTGAGTAAAAAAACCACTTTAAACAATTGAACAACACTAAAGAAATATTCAAACAGTTGTGGTTACAGTAACATTTAAAACGAACCTTACATCTGTATTATTCAGCTACTTTTAGATTAAGAGAGTGTTTCATACATTTGGCCATATAGCTTTATATACAGTCATAAAACAAAACTTATCTACTAATTTGAATTAAAGGATGTGGGTTATGAGTAATAATTTTTTTTACTTTTTCTGTAGTTTAAGTGGTTATTTTTATCATTCTTATCCATAACCAAAAGTAGCACAACTTCTCTAAAAAACTAAATTTATTTGTACACTTGCTACGAGATTTTAAGTTTTAAACTAACAAAAAGAGTAAAACTTTTATAATGAAAAAATTGACTGGTAACGTAAAACTTATATGTGACAAAAACGTATAAACATTTTTTACAGATGCGTGATAATATTTTGCTCGAGACTAAAAATAAACATAATCATCAACCGTCAGTAGCTAGGACGCAAACAATCAAAATGAGATAAACAACAGATTAAAAAAAAAACAGTAAAAGGCATTTATAATCAACCGATAAAAATTATTCATAAGTAATTCAAGAGTTAAAAAATAGTCACTATACATGACGTTAGGTTTTCAGTGCAAAAATTATTACTAGAAAAAAATAAAAATGTGTTTGTAAATTACCTAAATTAAATTACTTTTATTATTTCTGTTCTTTGATGGTGAACATTACAATACGTTATTTGAATTCCCCTTTTAAGCACGTCATCCAACAAGTATATCTGAAATATGTCGACGTTTTCTGTAAAGCGTAGTTATGTATAGTTGAGCTTTGCTTGAAACTGAATATCGTTTATAAATACAGATATTACGGCTACAAAACAATAAAAAACAAAAAATTCAGTTTTATAACTAAATAAAGATTTCCGAAATATTAAGAAAGTGTTTTGCAATGTATCAAAATTTGAACAATGTATTGAATGGAAATGTCTGCATATGCGGTGTCGATATGAATTGTATGCATTATTAGGATTGAATCTACTACGAACGACTACCGACTACCGCAGTATAATTAGGTTAACATGACAACGATCTTAATTAATTTTAGATATTCAATAAATATTCAATTTTTGTTTTAATTTTTTTTTATTTAATCATTAATACTTTTATTTTATATTTTGTTTTTTTGATTTTTCAGACGTTTTAATTTTGAATTAGATAATTTGCTATAAATAAGAACAAAATACAATGACTTATGATAAAAAAAAATAAACTATTACAATAGTTTTTGCAATGAATTTATACAAATTTAAGAAATAATGTAACTTTTATTTTTCAAAATATTTTAATTATCTTATAAAACATTATGCTGATTGTGTTATTTGTATAATTTACTGTGTTACAAAAACATTTTTCAAATGTTCCAGATACATAGAACCACATTATCTGTGATAGAACCTATAAAACAATTTTTAGAATTAAAAATGGATGTTCTTTGTTAGTTATTGTAATAATAAATTGGTATAACATTGTATTTATATATAGTATGGAATTTTTTTGTGGTACCGAGCGAATATATGTATTTGTACGTATACTTGAGCCTATTAAAGCGGAAGCTGAAAGTAAATTGTAGTCCCAAACTACAAAATACCTTAGATTTAAACTTGTCAATAGGTAATGTAATATAATAAACCTATCGCATTTACAAGAAATATATAAATCTACTATTGTAGTTTTTACTACTCGCAAGAAAAAATGCTTCAGACGGTGTTATAAATGTATGCCTAATCCTTAGACAATCTGGCGGAGTCTTTTAAAATCTAAGTACACCCGGTTTAATGGTTTCATAACATAATTGATCAGATAAACCACGTTTATTTATATTTGAGTTTGCGAATAATGTTTATTACAAAAAAAACGCCGGTGTTAAATCAGTATAGGCAAAAGTTAAGAAACGTGCCAAATAATTTTTTTTTTCTATTTGCGACGGCTATAGTCCATATGTATAATATCCGCATTGTAAACGATACGGAAAGAGACTTTCTTTTCGCACCGCTTTACTGATTAAATAAATTTAAGTTTTCAACACTGTAAATTCTATCTGACAATAAACCATAACCGTTCATAACTTAACCAAATATACTACAGCATGCTACAACTTATTTTTTTTTATTTTATCAAAGGTTATTTATAAATTAGAACAAACTTTTAATAATCTTTTATGCATGCAAATTTATTGTACAGTTATTATAAATTTTAATTGTAACGGTGATATTGTTACATCTAGAAATAGCTAACCTATTCTTATATTCTATTCGGACGGGATTTTGTTGGCATCAAATTATGTAAAGCTTTGTTTTCTAATTCTTTTACTTCAAGCGAAGTACAACTCATACTTTCATTTTATTTTCACAACTTTTTTTTATTGAATTTAGAAACTAACACTTTCAAATTTTAAATTTGATTTGTCAAATGCCAGAATTGCAATTTTAATTAAAGTTCTTGCCATAAGAGAAGATCTCTAAGACATCATCGTATTTATGTAAATCAAGATTAACGCACTAGTCAAATTAAGTGTTAGCTTATTAGTTACAATTAAAAATTCAGTGTTGGCTATCTTGGTTAGTTGGTACCAATAAGAATTTTGATTTTGCTGTCACAACAGGTTTAACCTTCAAAATTAATTTTCGCTTAATTCCAGATTACTAATATTAAAATAAATCTTAAAACGAGTTTAATTTGTTTATGTTTGATTAATTATATTTATTAAAGTGAAATTTAGATTTAAACATATGTAGTCATTACATTTGTTTGTGAAATCAAATCAGTTATTGAAATAATTTAAAATGAAAAAACGTTTAAGCATAGTCAAGTCATATATAATACAGATTAATAGTAATTTACGCAACAAGTGTCAAAAAGTACATCTAGCATAACGAACGATAATGCGTCAGCATTTTCATGTAACGTTTTAGAAATTGAATCCTTATAAGGGCTATACGTGAAGTCTCCATTAAGGATCTACGGTGATCATCTTTCTTGAATTTAAAACCAATTTTATGCAGTCTTCTATTTAAAGTGAGATCACTTAAAAAAACGTTTATGTTTGAGTTCCATGTTTAAGGAATTCACAATTACATGTTGTTCTAGAAAAAGTTAGTTTTTAGAAAGAT
This sequence comes from Aquatica leii, assembly GCA_035610365.1. NCBI lineage: Eukaryota > Metazoa > Arthropoda > Insecta > Coleoptera > Lampyridae > Aquatica > Aquatica leii. The sequence goes on from CM069432.1 coordinate 111,796,757, forward strand.
TATGAAGGTTATTTTCATCGGAACTTACTGTTTGTGTACATCGTATACAATGTGTGTTTCTTATAGTCATTTTTGAAGATTCTGGCAAGTCTACAGTTTTTGACTTCTGTCATAGCCTTTTCTTTCCAGAACTTGATAACACTGGATTCGATTTGTGTTCAGATTTTATCCGTTTAATAGAAGCTAAGCTTGTGCCCAATGCAGTTGCAATTCTTAAATAATTGCTTACATCAGTAGGTAATAACGAAGGAATCTTCTCTTACGGCAAAACTTTATTAGTTTACGTTTTCGTATTATTATATTAAAAATCTTTTTGTGCTGCCAATATTGCAAACGTCAATATTTGTTTGTTAGTGTAGTTACTTAATAGGCAAACGTACGTATACTATAATAAAATAAATTTGGTAAAATTTTTGTTTGAATTGACAAAGAAGATGTTGAGACACATTCTAGAATTTATTGACAATAGCTATTTAAAATGATTTAACTTACACATAAACAAGTTAAATCACTAAATTTTCAATTAATTTATACTAAATTATATTAAGAAAAGAAAATACATATTGTAAGTAAGTATAATAGTTTTTTCCCATGTGTTTAGGTGTTAAAAAAATAAATTTATAGATAAATTTAACAAGTTAGCTATTAATTAAAAATATTTAGTAAGTGTTTATTTCTTATAAAGCACGTTTTATTGTTTTTCATATGCAGTTTCATATTTGGCTTCTTGAAAAATTTAGCAACTTTAAATTTGTTGCTAACTATGCGATTCTATTCATATATGTATTTAAAATTATATAAAAAACAAACAAATTAAACAATTGATTTTCTTTGGTTTTGTTACAATTCTTACGTTATTATACTTAAAAATATTTAAACAAATTTATATATTTATGCAGATTACATGTTAAAATCCAAATGCAATTAAAATCTAAAATAATTTTTTTGTTAAATTTCATGTGAAATTAAATTTTTTTAAGAAACCATATTTTTAAGATAAATTTGGTTTTAAATATATATGTTTTAAAGTAGTTATCAAAACTTTTAGATTATTAATCAATGAGTAACTAGTAATATAACTATATTCTAAAGGTATAGAGAAAAATAAAACCGCAAAATCATACTTTAAAAATAGCCTTTGGGCGTTGCAAACTTATATTACGTTTAAAATCTGGGGATCTTGAAAAGGCAACCAGTGTTGTTCACAACATCTCGAGACAACGACGAAAGAAAAAAATCTCATTACCGCTGAGCCCAAAATTCGAAAAAACTAGAAAACGAAAATGGTGTACGAATCCGATTTTTATACTACTCGAAGGTATAGACCTTCTCCATCTGTGTCCACTTACACTTCTTCGGTAAGTGTATATTTTGTCTTTTTTATTATTATATTCTTATTTTGCTTCTGGGCTGTATTTCCTAAAGCTTGTAGAATGAGGTCAATTCTTTATTTTTATGTGTGCTTAAATAAAAAAAAACAAATTTTATGCGACTCTATATATAGGTATTCATGCTTGTTTCCTTATTGCTAGAAACATTCTTAAAATAATTTATACACAACGATAAAAATAATTTGAATAAAATTTCACAAATATTCGTTGTTTGTAATTTTGGATTATAGTTGGCATGCGTAAAACTACATCCACGTTATTTTAAGCTTCTGCTCGGCATCTAATTCTTACATAGTTAAAATAGAAGAATTGAATTAGAAGTCTTAAGGATTTCGTGTGAAAAAGAGAACGACGATGTGCGAAATTTGTTTCAGCAATCATTTAAGAATTTGACGCACCAAATTTAGACTCGCGATACTCCATACGCTTTATGACTAATTTTTGCATTACGCCAATTTTGTAGGTTGTTTTATTTATTTCATAATTCAAATAGTTTCTAAATATAAAATAATGATTTATTTATGCAATTACAATGTATTTATAATTTTGTTTTGAGGTTGGTTCATTGAATTCATTAATAATGTAATTGTTAATTTAAGTGATTTGCCAAAGAAGCTGGCAGTAAAACAAATATTAATATAATTATAATTATCACTAAATATTTTTGTTAAAATAAACAAAAAAATGTTTAGGCAATTAAGTATATAATCATTATAAATGGCGTATAATTAACTGTGTTGTAATTTACCTACAAGACAGCAATTTTAATATTCACAAGCATTTACTAAATTTAACACTTACACATTGCTTTTACCTGCTTTAGTTCTAGTAAACGATTAATAGTGAACAGACTAGACTGGGACGAGACGTCTTAATCATTGGATTTTCCAGAAACGTGAGATACCATGGGAAAAAGTACCATTCGTTCCTCGTCCCAGTCTGGTTCCAGATCCTGTAACTGCTTTTGGTAGACGCTCGAGGGCAGTTGAAGAAAAAGAACGCAAACAAAAAGAAGTTATTGTTATTAAACCTTTGGATAAAGCGCGTATACGGCCAAAATTAATATTGCAACCCAGAAAACCTTATATCGATCCACGAGAAGAAACCCGAGAACGTGTTTTTTCCGCTATTCGAAAACAAGATTTGTTGCCTAGAGAATTGCCAAGTGGTGAAGCCATGGATGTAGTTTTACCTAAATTACATAAAATTTCCGAATTACCCGATTTACCTTACAAACGAAAAATTGCTTTGGCTTCTTCTTACTACTAATCTCGTATTTTTAGTAATTACAATAGAACTACGAAAACACGTAGTAATTTTTTACAAGTACACATTTAATGCTAATCAGCAAAATTTTATTTCAAATCTAATTTTTTTGCTTAGGTAGTTGCAATTAATTCTACAAACAGCTTATAAGTTTAATTTATATTTTTAATGTTTTTAATTTTTTTTACATTTTGTGATTTTATGTATTTATCAAAATAATAAAAACGTTTAATCAAAGTTTTAGTAAAAGTAAGAATCTTCAACGTTGAGGAAACAGATTACTCTTTGTGTTTGTTGATGTCGATGTGCATGAAAATTTTATATCGTCATAAAACATTTACAATAACACACCTAAACCTTTCATCCTACTTAAATCTTAGAAATAAGATTAATGCTAAAACTTGAAGAATAATTTTAGATTCGCAGGTAAGGCCTGGATTTTGCAAGTGTAACTAATTAGTATGCCTTTCGTTCCGTAGTAATACTATTTATTTAATTTTATTTCTAAATGTATTAATAGTTTCTTTAAAAAACGAAAGGCTACATAATGATTATTGTGGTATTAATTAGTTTAATTTTCATAGGTCCCTCGTAATGATAACTTTTACGTTTTATTAAAGAATCCAAAGTTCTATTTGGCTGAACGGTTATATGGTTATTCCTTTACGTCTTTTAGAAAATATCCCCGAATTGAAAGACATTTAAATAAATGGGAAATGTGGTCAGATTTATTAAAATTAAATTTTGTTACTAAAGGTAGACATTATTTTTGGTAAATCACGTCTAAGAAGTATTGTATCGGAATGTTATAAAAATAAAACAAAATTGTGTGTTATTAAATTAATTTAAAGCTACATCCGTCTCTTACTTTTACCTGTTAAAACGAGTGTAGTTAAGCGTGACTGAAATTTAAATAATTTGGTCAATGTGAATATTGCAAACAAAGTAGATCAACATTCAGCAACATTTTGCATGCAGTTGATGAAAATTTTCATGTAGTCATGTCTGTTTCCTGGCGATGAAGACCCTGTAGTATTTTCGAATAGTTCAAACAATGAACATAGAATTTTTTCCACAGACTCCTCGTTACTATGTTGTAAACGATTATCCAGATAGACGCGTGGCTGAACAACAATATTCTTATTCGTACAGCTCCAATACAGATCGTAGTACAGGTGATGCTTATTCTCGTCCAAGTACTCGTTCTTACTCCACCAATGAGAGAGTAACACGCACATCAGGCGGTGGTCCTGGAGGATATTCATACTCCACAGAGTCAACATCGCGTAATCGTGGTGATGGACCTGGAGGATATCACTCTAGTTATAGTTCTACAACTAGCGGTAGGCTTCCAGGCGGCACTTCTTACCGTCATTATTCATACAGAGTTTGAATTGTAACACTTGTTCAAACCTTGTTATCCGTATAGCTGTTTTGTTGCACAGTTTTAGTCGTTGCTTATACCGCTTAAACAATTAGGTTTACTGTAATATAAAGTATTAATACAAATTTTATTAAAACCAATTTTTATTTTATACATGTATACAATTTTAACAATTTGAATATAGTAGTTTATATCTTATACTTTATTTTAATCCTATTCCAGAGTAGTACAAACCCTTTACACTAATAAACATTTAAAGAAACATCGATTGAAAACAAACACAAAATAGAAACCGTTTTACAGATTACTCAAAAAGATTTTAACAAAAAGTGTAGTTAAAACGATACTTGTAATGTAACCGTTTACTAACTTTTCCGTTATTTAATATTTTTCCTCATTTTGTTTCCTGGTTTTCGTTTGGCTGGAATGCAGTACTTACCTTCGAAACAAGTAAGGATTCTACCAGGTCTAGGAAAGGTAAGATGTTTTTTTATTAAATAAAAATTAACGCTTTTGATTTTGATTTTATAGCCGATTTAAATATTAGTTTATTTTAAATTATAAAACTGTTAAGATACTGAAAGAACAATAAGAATAGTTATTCATTTGCAATATTTTTAAATACATTTATTTAGTTGTGACCAGTTTAATCGGACAGCCCCGTTTTTTATTGACCATAATAAAATGTGCACAATAGCGTCACGAAACGTCGCCGTTTAAAACGTAAACCAAGTTGCAAGTTTTTGCCTCTTCTCTGAGGGTTTAATACAGCTAAGTTAGTAACTAATACTAGGAGAAAAAAGTTATCATTAATTTATATGCTTAATCAGCAGTCTTTTTAGCGTCTATAGAATAGTACCAACATTGTCGGCAATGCAAATGACCGCTTCGATCCTACTACTGTGTTTTGCCCAGCTTTTTTAAGGTTTTTATTTTGTATTGCAATTTTTCATTCTCACTAGCTTAGCTTTTGTCATAGTCGAAGTGGACATCTTCAGAGTTTATTTTTTGATTGAGTAATATTGTTAACTTTGTTAGATTTTTTGTTCACAAAAAGCACTACAAGCCAACTAACACCTTGCTTTTTTAAAACCTTTTTTCTATAGATTTTAGTCTTTTTCTTACAAGCATTGGGTATGAAAAGCAGTGACTGTAGATAGAGTTTAAATCTAAATGAGTCAACTAAAACAAATAGTAGAGCAATCTAAGCAAGGTTTTTATTGCAAAAACGGTTACACAAAACGAGTTGTTACAGTATCTGGTTGTAATAATGTTAATGTGATGATATTCCACAAAGTGGTGGTGTTTATTTGGGTGATGAATGATGCGAGTTTGATTAGCTGTAGGTGTATGTGTAATAGAGAAAAAGATAGTGGTACATAATAACTACGAAGTGGCACTAGAAATAAGACATGGCGTCCTCTATGTATGTCATATTATGCATTCATTATGTACTTGTAATGCATGTATTGGGCTTTAATTAATAAGCTTTTTACTAGCGAATCTTGTTTTTTCTACTGTAGAATTTGCGAGGGAATTTGTCACAAATAATATTAATTGTTTATAATGGTAGTGGTAGTGTTTGACGTAGGGGTGATAGATGTGATTTTAAAACAAGATGTATAATTTCTAAAAGTTTTCTAACTTTTAATTTTGTGTTTATTTGTTGACGTAAATACACAAAAAAACAAAGATATGTTTTGTCTAAAAACTGACTTGCAAAACAAAATTGTCACATTTTTTGCAATTTTAACCTAAAATCTCTTTGCACGGTGTCATTTAACGTTTTGTTGCAGTTGTAAATATTGTATGGTGTTAAATTTTTCTACCTGTAGTCTATTAAATTTTACACATCTTATGATACTTGTAGATTTAAGAATTTTTTGTGCTTGATCTATGTGTCTAAACATGAATTCTTGGTAGAATTTTTTCTAATTCAGTAATTGTTAAATTATTATGCTAATTTAAAGTTTTCAGTTATTTCAAAAACTAATTTAAAAAACTTTTTTTAGATAAAAACATTAATCTGCTTCATAAATCTTATACAAAGTACTAAAAAATAATTTTGTAATCACAATTAAACGTTTGGCTGAATCGTTAAAGTTAGTGTTGAACGTGTGGTTATTTTGTAATACTTTTAAAAACAATAGTTTACGCAAATAAACGTGATACAACTTTTTGTATCACACACACTGTTTTGAACATATCTGCGTTGTATGCTTTGTTCATGAGTTTCAGTACCACACGTATGTAGTGTTATAGCAAGTTATTAAAAGATCTTTTTATTAACGACAACTATTTAACTATTTGCAAATACTTTAAGATTAACACAGAGAAATCGGATTTCGCGTCGAAGTTGTTTGTAGCAGATCTTAACCAGCAATTAAATTGTCGGCGCAAAGAAAAAACCATCATCCTTTTTCTTAGTGGTAAAGGGCGTCACCTGTAAATAGATTTTGGCGGCAAATTAAATTTGTCAGGAAAGCTGGCTTCAATCGATCTACGGAAACGTTTACTATTTTTGCATTTATCTGGTTTTTAAAAAGTTTGTTGTTTAACTACCTCATGAGGTCCGATGTACGGCGGTTACAAAAGTCGTCAAACTGTATCGTTTCGTAAAAAGACGTGACTCCACTTTGCTAATTCACGATGTACCAAAATTGTATGTGATCCGTGAGGCGAATAGATGTACATCGTATTATACTTAACTATAAAAGTTATTAAATCGTCACATATATCTTTATTTAAAAAAATTTGCCTGGTAAACGTTAAGTTTCTCCATAGAGCATTACGACAGAAGAACAGTTAATGTTTTTCTTGTAGGTAGTTCGTAGTCCATTTAATACTGTAGGTCAGAGGTCTCCAAACTTTTTAGCCTAAGGGCCAGACTGATTATTCAACAAAGCCCAAAGGGCCAAGGTCTAACCAGAAGAATTACTAATTCTCAAATCTTTATTTTCTTATTCATGGTATAAATATAAAATATAAATTAAAAACTACTACTTATGAATTAAATATATAAACTTTGTACGTGTATTATGTACTTGTACATACATAAATACTACAAAAAATACGTCATTCGTAACATTGTTGTTAAGATATTACTTTGCAAGTGTTGCTCCTACAAATGTAAACCGATGATTAATATTATACGTATTTGTAGCATATCCTTCAAATTTACGATTGTTTACTTTAGGTATAGTTTTCATTTTCAACTACGTTGCATGTGTGTTTCCAAGAAGTTGCAGATAAATAATTCTCAGACTCGAGTTATTGTTTATTTTTGCGGTTTTTAGGAACAGCAACTTTTATCTGGCACCCCGGCGCCAATGTACTTTTGTCGGGCCCATTGTATGTATGCCGTCGTAGTGACAAATTGTGGCGTGGTGCGCTTTCTCACGTACGCAAATTGTCATGGACATGTCAGTCCAGTGGAAATAGCGGATTGATTGCGTGTATGTACTGGGGTTGTTTGTGCAAAACCTATATATTATTTTGATTAGAAGTTACGTGCTTTGTGTATGAATTGACAAATATGGAAAAGAAACGAAAAATAGATAGTGAGTGCAGAACATTTAAAGAGCAATGGGGCTGTCAATATTTTGTAATCGAGTCAAATAATAAGGCAACGTGTTTAATTTGTAATGTAACCATAATCGTCCTCAAAGAGTACCATATAAAACGCCATTATAAGACTATGCATTCTCAGAATTACTCAAAATGTACGGGAAGCTTAAGATCTGGAAAATTTGAATCAATGAAGCGCGGGTTGAAATCTCAACAATTCTTGTTCAAAAAAGTCAGTAGTGAACAAGAAGCCGCAACTCGTGCTAGTTTCCGCGTAGCTCATTCCATTGCAAAACATGGGAAACCGTAGATAAAAATTACGAAGTGTATGAAGAGCTTTTAGATGTTCATAGCATTCACGACACCACCACTGGTAAAGATATTTTTAAAGGAGTTGTAAATGCTGTTCAGAAAAGCAATTTTAAATGGAAAAACTTGAAATCCATTACCACTGATGGTGGCAAAAATATGTGTGGAATAAATAAAGGTGTGGTTGCTCTCGTATCAAAGGCCGTCGATAATGATGGTACATCAAAACCATTAATAGTACATTGTATCATCCATCAACAGTCCTTGTGCGCAAAATGCTTGGATATGTCAGAAGTTTTAAAGCCAATCATATCGGTTGTCAACTTTATCAGATCGCATGCACTTAATCATCGTCAATTCCGCGAGTTTATTGCAGAGATCGGAGAAAATGACTTGCCATATTATACTGCAGTACGTTGGCTTACTTCTGGAAAAGTTCTTACCTGATTTTTGGAGCTACGAGCAATAATAGAAATTTTTTTGAACGAAAAGAATCGTCCACTCGCGCAGTTGCAAAACGATGACTGGTTATGGAAGTTATCATTTTATGCAGATTTGACTAAACATATGAACGACCTTAATTTACGATTGCAAGGATAAAAGCTTCTGCCTGATTTGTACATGCATATTAAGTCATTCCGACATAAAATCGCTTTGTTTCAATCCCAATTAAATAAAAAATGTTTCACGCATTTTAATACGTGTCAAACGTTCAGTCAGCAAACTGACACTCCATTTCCCATTGATTTTGCAACTGAAGCTTTAGGGGATTTAAAAATAAATTTTAAATCTCGTTTTTCTGATATTGACGCAATTGCAAATGACATCAAGATCTTCCAGAATCCATTTATCACCGATATAGAAACCCATCCCCAAGAACTTCAAATGGAAATCATTGATTTGCAATGTAGCGATATTTTTAGAGAAAAATATCAAAACTCATCATTACTAGAATTTTATGACACTCACACAGTTTGTTCAGGTGCATAAACTTGCTCGTGGCTTTTTACCACTTTTAGAACGACGTACCTGTGCGAAAAAACATTTTCCAAAATGAAATACACAAAAAATGTTTACAGATCAAAGTTAACTGACGAGCATCTTAAGTCGCTTCTATTATTATTTATTGTTAATTGTTTGGCCATTTGGCCTTACAATGAGTTACGTTATAACTTTCTCTTATATAATAATATAATTTGTACAGAAATTTAAAAAAAAAACTAAAAACAAAAAACTTTCTCCCCTAAAATCTTCCCATCACCATCTTACTATTCTAATACTTTAGATCCAACCCTCCCCTCTTATCCTTCTTTCCTTTACCGATTTCATCCAATCCAATCCTCCCCTCCTCCCCAAGCAAAACCTTCCTCCCCTCATTTCTTCCCTTAGCTCAAGCCACACTCCTTACTCATGTGTTCTATGTCCTCCCATCCCTGCCCACATAGTCTACATCTCCTCATTGCATCCTCCTTCCAATACTTATTTACGTTCTCTTCATTGCCGCATCTAAACCTGGCTATTAGTCGCTTTTCTCCTAAGTTTCTCCTCCCCATCAGATACTTAGGAACCTCCCTGGATACTATTTTCCCGCATCTTACATTATACCTTCCTTCCCTTATCTTTCCTTCCCTCTCTTGCACCTGCGAATCTTTGTCTCTTAGTACTATCTCCCCCGTATTTAACCTCCCTTCCACTCTCCTTCTTTCCACCTCTTCTCTTGCGAAACCTCCTCGTTGATAGTACAGTTTTCTTTCTTCCTGCCCATATATGTTTTTACTATCCTTTACCGTCCTCCAGCAACATTGCAAAATTTTACATTCTCTCCTTTCCTTCATTTTTTCTTCATAACCCATCGCCCTTTTTCCTGCTTCTATTCTAATCTTCTTTAACTTCCCTTCCTCCTCTATTATGTACCCTGGCGTCTTCCTGTCTAAACCTATATCCATTTCCAATATTTTATTTGTACCTTTTCCAATAGGTTCCACTCTTTCCAACCCCATACCTCCACCCCGTACATCATCACACTTTTAACCAACTTTTCAAACAGCCATCTTCTCTTTTCGATCTTCTTCCCAAATACTCTTTCCCCTAAACTCCATACCTGCCCTAATACCCCGTTACCCTTCTTTGCTAACTCCCTTATGTGCGCATCATCTTTATTATCATACCTTAGCCTATATCCCAAATAAGTCACTTCATTCACTGTCTCTATCCTTTGTTCTCCCCAACTTAACTCTTCTTTTTTCTTCCCTTCTTTCCCTTTTTGAAAAACTACCATCTTAGACTTTCTCACATTTAAACCCAAGTCTTTCCTTTCCAGATACCTCTTTATCGTATTTATCATACCTTTCATCTCCAACTCATTTTATCGCTTCTAATAACTGACACAAATAAATTTAATCCACAACTGCAAACGATCGTCAGTAGAAAGTCACAGCTGCATCTCATTAACTACTTATACGTACCTATACTAATTTAATGTTTAATAATTTAGTTTTGTGGATTATTATATTTTTAGTCTGTAAATAAAACATCTGATTATTATTTTGTATAATTACTTTGATTTAATTTATCAAAATAAATTAAAGAGGGGGCCGGATACCAGTCACGTCAGGCCCGCTATCGCGGGCCAGATTGGTGACGCTCGCGGGCCGGTGTTGGCCCGCGGGCCGTAGTTTGGAGACCCCTGCTGTAGGTAATACGTCAACCCACTTGTCTGTTTTGTAACACATAATCGTGCGCCATGTACATAAAAGATTGGTTAATTCTTTTAAAAGAGATGGCTCGAATTGTAGACCTTGATCGGTTGTAATAGTTTGAAGAGTACCAAAACGGGATATCCACATCTCATAAAATGCAGTAGCTACCGATCCACTAGTGATTTCTGTTAGGGGTGCTGCTTTGGGCCACCTGTAAAAACAATCCAGCATAGTTAAACGTGACGGTGGTAACGGTCCGATGTTCTCTAGGTGTACCTGCTGAAAGTGTGGAACGAGAAAGTGACAAATATAATGCTTTATATGTCGTTGTACTTTAGACCGTTGACATGCATTGCAAGCTCGTATCCAGTCAGTGACCTTTTTTATTTCACTGTTTGCAAATACTTAAAGATTAACACAGAGAAATCGGATTTCGCTTTGAAGCTGTTTGTAGCATATCTTAACCATAAATTGAATTGTCGGCGGAAAGAAAAAACTATTATCCTTTTTCTTAGTGGTAGAGCGTTTCCTGTAAATAAGCTTTAGCGGCAAATTGAATTTGTAATTTGTTGACTGCTACAGTGTAAACAAATTTGAAGTGTCTGTAACTATAACCTGTCTGTAGTTAAAACGCTAAACTACTAAAATAAAAATAATAATTTACTACACCTAGTTTGAGTTTATTAAAACGGTAACTTTAACGAGCTAATGCTTTAAACAAATAGCAACACAACAAAAACAAAGCAAAGTTTGATTCTATTGTGACCGTTGTCACCATAAAGTTATGGAAAATTGTCAAAAAAAATTTATAATAAGCTAAAAAGGTTTAAAAGTTTTTCATGTTATCAGTAAAAATAATTAAATTTGTGTTAAAAACATATTACACATTGGGTTTAGAAATAAACATTTTTAATTAATAACTAAATATTGTTTTACTTTATACAAATTAAAAAACATAATGTAAAATATTTAATTATTACAAAATGTTTTATTAATAATATTTAACTGTTTAAAATAAATAAATAAAAAAAAATAAATAAATAAGAACGTTGCAACTCTTGTCGAGACAGATTGAAGTTGCTATATGCATAATACTTTGCATTACCATATTTCCATATCTAATTACTTTACACCAGAATCTCTGGGTGCATAAATTTAGTTAATGGATGGAGACTGAATTTTAATAGTTTCTGTTTAAGTAAAATTTTGAAGCGTCTATGAATAATTGAATGTTTATACTCAAAATTAAGATTTGATTTTGTTATTTAATATTTGCTTTTTTGGTTTCCGAGTTACTTTATGCAATATTACGTAAATAATATTTTCTTTAAACAAAGTTTAAACGTATTGTTAGGAAAATTAAGTTTGACGTTCACTAAATAAATAAAATTTTCGGCAACAGTTTTTTGAGTATTTGTAAATATCTACATTGTTTCTGTCTTAATGACGTTTTGTCCTAAAACAATCTGTAGGTTTTTTTAGTGTATCTGCTTTTATAACAGTATTAACACAAAGAACCAAATTTATATTCTGTACTTTCTGCAAATAGCAAATGGCCCCACTATAATTTCTATTTGCATATTTTGGAAGCTCATTTCAATCAAACTTGAACCTTTTGGCAAATTTAATTGAGATTCTTGGTGATCAAATACTTTTTTTTTGTTTTTTGTTGCACGCAATCAGCAAAACAGTAATTCCTTAAAACATCAAATAAATTGCAATAAATTTCGCGTTAAAATAAATTACCTTAGCTTACGGCATCAAAACAGATATACGTACTCATTCTAACCCCTTTCATATTTAAAAGCTACTTATAGGCAGGTAATTTTTTATCATAGAATTAACTTTTGTATTATTTTATCTAACCCTGTTTTTTTACTAATTTTACAAAACAGTTTACAAAATCTCCTAAAAACTATGCATTTTTAAGACATTTTTGAATATTGCATACAGTTACGTTTTATAACATAATTGAATATGTATTTTAAAATATTAATATGCTTTTAAAAAAAAAATTATAATTTTTAGTAGCTTTACAATACAACACGTTATTATCCAAATGATTTTTCTTCTTCTTCTCATACCATAAATTTAAATAACTTCCTGTAGTTAGTTAACGATAAATAAGTAAATGATAATGATCAGATCTTTAGCTTTAAACCACTTTCTCACAGATTACAATGATTTTACAACGAAAAGAAGCATGCTATTTTGCAAATTTTGTAAAGTGCCGAAAATGTCGAAAACCAGTCCATAACGTTCAGAATTTACTGAAGAATTAAATACAGCTTTTATTAGAGCCAACATGTCGTTAACAAAATTAAAATATAAAGTATTGTGTACGTTTTTGGTAAAGCTTATTCTACACTGGGTTTCAAATAAAATGCACCACATAGAAGCAGTAGACGTAGAGGGCTAAAACTGTTATAAAGTCCTCGCAATTTAACTTTCGATGCACGTCATTAATGACGTAATATTCATACCACCCTATTTATAGCAAAAATTAAATAAATACCGAATTGTCTTATGCAATTTTTTTTGTCACGTTGTTGATGTGCTTACTACAGTTGCAGCGTTGTTGGCATCTGTCAAATTAAATTTGTGTTTTTTACGTCAAAGTGCTCATTGTTTTTTATAATTATTTTTGATACAAAACTGTACTATTTTGAGCTTGAACGAGATAATGGTGGTCCATTGATATCAGTAAATGCTGTGCGAGAGGTACCCTTTTACATACTATTTAAATTCTGGTAATACATACATATATTCTACAGTTATTTTTGTATGTACAGCGGTTGCTAAAAACGAGGTTCTTAGATCACCTCAAAACGTAAGCGTAGTACACCTGTTACGAATGTAGAAACACTTAATAAAAACGTAATTCGCAATGTAATATTAAGAATGTACGAAAACAGTAAGTTTACGTGATAATACCGACAACATGGTTGAATAACTACGTCACCGACGTTAATGACGTGCATCGAAAGTAAAATTGCGAGGACTATATATGGAGAAATAAATGATTAAAATTTAGAATAAAAGTATTGATGTATTCAAAAATATATACGGTACCGTCGACGGTTTAAGACTCACCAAATCTTGGCTACCAGTATTATATCCTCTAAGACGAAGGATAAGGTCCATTAATCACGCTAATCGTTATTGGTATAAATATCGTTATTTACACTTCTTCTTTCAGTGATATTTACCACTCTGAAGATGCAAACTGCAATGTCTTGCAAAACGTCAGTTTGTTTGGGTTCACAAACGACAATACTTACCGTAGGCCAAGTTCTACTTCTTGTTTTGGCTCTCAAGAAAAGAGTAGGACCAAGCCTAAGTCTGGGTGTTTAACTACGACGCGGTCTAAGCCGAAACTTGCTTATAATCATAAACATAACAACCGCGAAAGTTTAAGATTTTAAATTATGAGAGAGAGCAAATTATTGGTATGCAGAAAGTTGGGTTGGAATATTGTGAAATCGTCAGAAGATTAGGACGTACTTATTCAACAATATTAAGAACATGTTGAGGATGGCAGGAGGAATAGTTGCAAACACGACGTAAAGGTACTGGACGACTAAGAGTTACACATAAAGAAGAAGATCGTCTATTAAGAAGAAGTGCCGTTCAAGACCCTTGGGAACCATTGCGTTCAGTTGGAATAAACTGGATACGAACAGTTGCTCGCAGAGTCTCTATGAGTACCTGCTACTTATCGTCAAATTCAAAAATATTTCTGACAAGTCTACTATAAAGCAAAATTATGTTCCAAAACTATATAGCAAAACTTTATAAAAACTAAAATAATTGTGTATACCTAAACTAAATTTACCTGACTTAACTTTAGACAAAGTGTTTCTATATAGAATTTTTGACATAGAAGAAATATGCGTAGCAAATATTTATTTTAAAATTTTAGAAGTTGATGACAAAAAAAGATAACCGTATGTATTTAATTTGAAAGTATTAGATAAATTAAACTATAGTGCAATTGATGTCTTTTCAAATAATACTTTGTGTATTTTCTTATCGGAAGGTATTATATACGAAAAGATTTACTAGTGTGTACTGCTCCACATATATGTATAAAAACTGTTGTTTTATAAAATGACACATAGTACGTATTTAGTACATAATTTGCAGCGCGTTGTAGAAGTAGTTGGGTTTACTTATATGTGTACTAACGTAAACAACTTGATAATATGTGTTAAAAAGGTGTTTCTGAAAAACGCAAATTGTTTTCAACTGCTTAAAAAGTCTGTCAAAAATGTAAAATATATTTGGTAAGTTGGGTAGCAGCAGCCATTATTACCCACAAAATTTTGAAACTATAAAAGAATTATCAATACATTTAATCTCAAAGAAACACAGATTATCAATTAAAGAAACAAAAAAAGTTTTTTTATAGGTATATAAAAAATGAATGTATGTATGCGTTGCATTCAATCGCAATAAAACTTTTCTCTGTATGCTGGTTAAGGTTTGTAAGTTTGTCGTCACTCATGTGTATTTTTTGTGAATGATCAGGAATCTTCACGAGTGTACGCACAAAAACCTCTTAAAGTATCATTGCGATAACAGACTTATGTAAATACCAGGTAAAACTACAATTTATAAATCTATCGATACTGTAATAAATGAAGACAAATCAGTGCTCATGCATTGGAAACCGATCTGACTTATTTGTATACCTACTAAGGAAGAAAACCAAAAACATTGCATATACAAAACAAACAGATTAAAACCTCAACACTTTCTTTACATAGCTAATAGGAAATAAATAATAAATGTTCTAATAACACATATTTTAAATGTGTATTTCAATTGGTTCTAGTGCATAACTATCCGAAGTCTAAAATAATAACAAAAAACAAAATGTAATTTTTTAAATAAGCATAATTTAATTTTAAAAAAATTCAGTGTATTAATTTTAAGAGAAAAAGTATTATGGATTTTTCTGCGTTGTTATATGTGAGTACATGTCAGAATAAAAACATTTGATTGGCTACAAACGATACACTTTAAACAACGCTTAATTTATTGTCACGATTAAGTTACTTGTCACTAGCATTTAAATTTATTTTTTGTGCTGCCAACATCGCAATCGTCAATATTCGTTCGTTAGTGTAGTTACGTAATGAACGAAAAAAGCTCTAGGGTGGCAAAATGAAAACTATTAATCCACATAAAATTAAATGTTCAAAGTCAATTAATATTTTAGAATTAGTATGCGACAGGTGGAAAAATCATTTTAAAAATCTTAAAATTCAGTTAAAATTGAAAAAAAACCATGTTAAAGTTAATGTCAAAGTTGACAGATTTAGTAATAAATGTAGTACCAACATTATATTTCTGTTAATTTTTTTTTATTTTTTCAAAAAAGAATGTAATTTTTTATAAAAGACAACACAAAAAATAATGTACATTACTCCCGTCGAAAGAATCATAACATAACTCACTCACATGCAACGCTCGGCCGTGCGGCCTCGCGTCGCATTAACGTTCGTTATGCTATTTCTTACTTTCGACTCTTGTTACGTAAACTACTATTTTGTGTTACCAACGTTGCAAACGTCAATATTTGTTCGTTAGTGTAGTTACGTAATGGGCAAAAAAAGCTCTAGGGTGGCAAGATAAAAACTAGAAATCTACATAAAACTAAGTGTTCAAAGTCAATTATTATTACAAAACCGCGTAAATTTGGTTCGACACAATGCGATGCAGATACGCATTATACGGTTTTATTAATTTGTTTTATAAAAAAAAATTTCAATCATATTATATTAATTGTTTATTTTCTAATTATATATTTAGAAAAAAAATACGCGTTAATACAAATACTGTAGGTTTCACAAAATATTCAGTGTAGCGTCTTACTGCTCAAATTAGTACCTATTCATTCTCTATTTAAAAGTAATTATAATTTTGTTACGCGTGGAAGCTACGGTTTGTGAAAATTATAAACATATTTACTAAATGCTTTAATAAAAACTAAGTTAAATTTTAAAATAGTCAGATTTAATTAAAAATATTAAAGGTTATTTAATTATTATTAACTCTCTAGGTTCACGTTGTGCATACGTACGACCGAATTGTTCCTTATGTTGGGCACAAAAGGCTCACGGTGGTGAGTACACCACCTCAAATCTTCAGAGTTCGACCATCTGTGTTACTAAAAGAATTTGATCGCATTCAATATAAATATCGACCAGCAGTTTCCTACTCATATGTCAACAACTATTTAAACTCAGATTCGGCAGTGGTAAGAAATGTGTGTTGCTTCAGCACAATTTAAAGCTTTGAGCATTCAATTAGCTTTTCATCTGCTTTCAGTGACAAAAATTATCTTATACAGCTTAATGCATTACATAATATAAATAATAATAATAATTGAGCGTATTACATTTTCAGAGATTTCTCCAAATTACAGCAATTTACTTAATTTACTTATTTAGTTAGATTGAAACTATTTAAAGAGTTAATTTAGGCGGAAGAGATTTTTATCAACGACGCTTTTAGTTAGATTAAAAGCATAATTTGTATCAATTGTTTAAATTTATAAAATAGATACGTCACCAAGGTTACGTAATCTAGTGTAAGGTTATAAGAGTATTTGGCCGTTTTCCAAACTTTATTTTCTAAATATATAGAATTTCAAAAATACGTAAGTTACAGTAGCAAACTCTAACAACTTGTTACTATAATATTCAGTTTTATGAATTCTTATTTACGTAAGTAAATTATACAAAAATCAATTTTAACCAGATGGAATAAACAAAATTTAGAAAAGTGTTTTATAATTATTACTAAAAAAATTTCAAAACTTAATATTTATATATATAATTTATTCAAGATTTACTTTAATTTCATGTTTACTTTAAAATGTTCTCTATTTATTTAACAAAGAAACTTGAATTTGAACTTAGTTTACACTATGCAAATTAGAAGTATTTTAAGTACCGACAATCACTTTTACATGTATGCCCGGTTAGAAGCTTGCAACATTTTATTCTTAGAAATGACTTGTAGCTAAGCAATTTTAAAATTTTGTTTATAATAATAAATACAAAAATTGTTTAATATCTAAACCATAAAAAAACATTAGTAAAAAATATTTATCATATATACATACATTTGATGTCTATTTTGATTTATTTAAATTTAAAAAAATCATAGCCAAAATACTGTGTAGTCCTTGTAAAAACAAATAAATGTTTAGTATAGATAAAATGCAAACAAAAAAACTCATATATGATTTTAATGAATTTGATTGTCTATGATCAACGGCTCAACTACTAAATCAATTAGATCTTCAAGATTACATATTATTTCAACACATTAGAAATCCATTTTTCTCAAATAACATTTATAACATTGTTTATAGCAGTTAAAAGTAATTTTTTAATGAATATTTTATATTATATACATATATTTATATTATATTTTATTCTTTACTTTTTACTTGAGCCCAAATTAGTTCAACACTATTTAACTCACGGTAAGGAGGTAAATGTAAAATGATTTTATTTTTTATTTGTTTTGACTAGAGTTAATAATTCTCATATTTTCTACAAAATTAATGTTTTTGTTTTCTAACCAATTTGGTACATGGACTGTTCTTGACAATAAAGATGGAGTCTTTTCAATCTGTGGTAAAAACTATTAAATTAAACAATTACAGAATTGCCATCTACCATATCTAATATTCTTGACAACCATACTTTAAAATTTATTCCTTTATGGTTATAACCTGTTTTCTTTCTTCTTTCATATCATTACGATATTTTTTGAACCAGCAATCTTAGCAAAAGGAAGCATTAATTCTTTTTTTATTAGTTTTATAAACATTTAAAACTATTTCTTCTTTAGACTTTTATCTTCTATCATCTTTTTGGCAACAAAGATATTTTAACATTTCAAGTTACTCGGTAAATTTATTCTAATATAAAATAAGGTAAGATTAAAGATCGTATAAAATTTATTGTATTGCAACATTTCAAACAATACATGATAATAGAATCAGAACAAAACTTTTTGCTTTCACATGAATGATCTGTTTTGAGGAAAATTTCTTTCTCATTCTCATTTGCAGACGTCACACGATTTTCCTAAAAACTTGGATAACCTGTTTTCGTTGAAAGTTTTTTCTTTTTTTCTTGGAGGAAACGTAGATGAACTGTTCCTGCAAAAAGTTTATTCTGTCTTAGAAGAAGCGTAGATGAACTGTTTTTGGAAAAAGTTTTTTCTCTCTATCTTTCACTGAGGTAAAAGAGATTTTTGCTTGAAGTTTTTTTTTTATTTTTCTCACATTATTTCCGCTGTTATAACCGGTAATTTTTTTGAATCTAAAAAGCTGAAATTTTGAGATAATAAAAGTTTTATTTATAAAATTTGATTACACATGAATTTAACAAAAATACTTTTTAAGATGACGGAAGAAATTTAAAAATTTAACAAAAAAATTACATTCACCCTGTAGTACCTTTAAGGTTTTTCAACATATACATTTTAACTTAACATGAAAGAACTCACTCGCACGCGTTTGAACACGAAGAAGTCATATACTAAACTAAATGCTATTAGAAATTTTTTAAAATTCCGACCTTTAAAAAAATTTTTGTTATTTGTAATTACACATGCGCAAAACTCTATCAACCTTATAGTTTCAAACTAAAAAATGCCAATATAGAAATAATTATTTTTTCCAAAACAAATGTATTATTTAAAATTGTTAGAATAAAGTGTTTAATAAGCAATAAAGCTTATCTTGTTTAAGAAACAAAACAAAAAACATGTTAGTAACTTTTTCTTCCAGTAATAATTGTTAAGTAGTTCTATTACACCTTTAGGTAGGAGAAGCCTGAAGATGCAATACAACTACTTAAAAAACATATTCCCATAAAGTTGTAGATACAAGAAATCAAAACATCTAGAAATTTCTTAGTAACATGCTTAATGACGATGTAATTAATTAAACTTTCAAACCAAGCAATTTCGATCGATCGAAACACTAGAGAAATGTTTCAACAAAAATATGTTTATGATATAACTGATAACTAAATATGTTAGTGAATGACTATTACTTTAAAAATAAAACATTGTATAAAAAGTTATTTAAAGGAAATCAAAACGTATAAAAATTTATTAGTAATTCAGTAAATGATGTAAATAACTAAGCTTTTAAAACCAATCAATTTTGTAACAACATTTTTTTTATAGAGTTTTTGTATTCTTTTTACCAAATAAAAAAAAACTGTTGTGGTCACCACACGACTTTCTTATAAGAAAATATGAAAGAATGTCTACATATTTTTTTAGATTATGTTGTCATAAAACCATTTTGAAGTGATATGTACCCGTTTGTATTGATTTTCTAGCATGCTATAATTTTTTTGAAAGTTTTCTCCTCAATTTTATTAAGACCATATTGACTAACCCTTATACTTGTGCGCCTTGATATTACTTACCCCTTTAGTAAATCAGTAAAAATAATCGTCGCAGGCAGGATTCGAAACTAAATTATATTTGTTGTATATTTTAAATTACAAATTAAATATCTGATAGACTGTTAATGTTAGACATTTTTTTATTTGAATAAATTGTTAGGAAGAATGATCTTTATAAGAAACTGTAAAATAATTCGAACAATTTACATACGTACAAAATTATATAAGAAAAGCTGTTAAAAATAGTGGATACACCTACTTCCGGTGTTTTTTATCAAACTCATCTTTTGACAAAGCAGAGAGAATATGAAAAACCAGCTCCAAACCAAATTTCAAATTACTAGGAATTTTGGTTCGAGAGTTATCTCTGTTTCTATGTTAGTTGATGTAAAATGTTGCTAAGGTTTATTTGAATAGAATGTTAACAATAATAGCGCAAGGTTTTTGTATACATTGAGGAAGTTTATTAGAAGCACATACAAGTCGTACATTTTTGATCGTTGAACTGGACTTTAATAATTTTAGAATTTTTGCTGTGTTTATCTCTAGTGCAATCCCTTTCCCACTCGTATAAGATTATCAGGTGTATTTTCAATATGGTAATGCAAACACTGTGGTTCTGTTTTCTTAAATTTTTAAATGACGGATAGTTGACTGGGTTAATTATTGGTTTGTTAAAATAAGTTATCCCTTCGCTTAACAAAGATGATGTTAAATGGTTCTAGTAATCGTTTAACGGTTTTATAATAATCTTTAAGCTTTATGTATTCAGAACTCTATCTTAGATCATAAAAATAATTTTTCAAATAATGCATTTTTTCTAACAGTATTTAGTAATGATAACGGGTGGCTTTATAAGCAAGGTTACGTAACAGTTACCATCTGACAAAACAATTGCAAACTCCTTGGGTATGATTTTTTTGAGAATAGCGTACATAATTAGATTTTGCAAAGTCATGTTTTAATAGTTTGGATAGTATTTGTTGTCCATTGATATATAAAGAAACGTAATTAATTTTGTAATGTTAAAAATAATACGGATTAGTAAAATAATCAACGTTAAAGGCATTGCTTGACACTTCGTACGTCTGATCAAATAGTTAATACTTTTACGTTAGTTCTGGTTATAGAATATATTGTACGTTGATTTCAATGCTTTTGTATCCGCAAGTAAAATAATTGAGTTAATTTTATTCTCAAAACTAACAAACTTAGCATCAAAAGTGAAAACCACTTTATAGATAGAACCCGCAGAGGTAACAAATTTTTTGAACGTACTTGAGTTTTATTTTCCAGTCCATTAAAAAAAATATGCTATTTCCATAATGCCAATCCTTAGTAAATTCATCCGCAACAAAGATGTTGGCTTTGCGCATTAAATTGGCAATTATTATTAAATTAGCTTTTGTTCCTTCAAAGGCATCTATAAACGGTAAACTTTTTTAAATTTTTATTTTTGGCAAATCTTCATACAAAGGTTGCCACTCATCATAAAACCATATGACATTTTAGTATCACACACATCATTTATATTTTTTATAAAGTTCACAATAAAATAAGATTTGCGACAACTAGAGGTTTCAGCAACAATTGCTGAGAAAAGGTGCTGAAATTGATACATTTTAACAGTTAGTCCTTAATTTAATGAACTCTACGTTCAAAATAAAACAGGTTTTATATACAAGAGAAAATCTTTATTTTTATTTTTTATTCTGTTTTTTAAGTAATAGTAACTAACTCTTATTTTAATTATCTCAGTTAAATCATAAAATTGTCTTTGTCGAAATATTTTTGTGGTGTTTTATAATTATAAATTTTTGTTGTATCAAAATTGTTTGGTTGAAAGTTTAGTTCATTACATTGTCATTAACCATCATACGAATAAATTCCTAAACGTTTGGGTTTCTTGTAGATACGCTTTGTAAAAATATGTTTGTGTTGTTTCTTCAAACACTTTATTCTAACAATTATTTTGTCAAAAATAGTTATTTCTACATCGGCATTTCTTAGTTTGAAAAGTTATGATTACCAAAATTTTGCACATGGGTAGTAATAACTAACATACATTTTTTTAAGTGTGGATTTTCAAAAATATTTGATTACATTTCGTTTACTATGTGATTTTTTTGTGTTAAAAGTGAGCGAATAAGTTCTTTAATATTAAGTTAAAATTTGTTCATTTAAAAGTTCTTAGTGGTATGTTGGGGTAAGTGTATTTTTTTAGTAATTCCTTTACTTTTTTCTTTTCTTTAAACTTTATGTAAATTTACTATTTAGCTGAATTCTTTTGTTCTTAAATTTTATAATTATATATTTTATACTTACGTACGTATTTCACAAAAAATTTTATAAAATTAATTTCACTTTTAAATAGTAATTTTTAAATTAACAAAACGCATTTAATTTGTTATTATTATGATTAAACTAAAAAAATTTCCGTCACTTTAAAAACATATTTGCTACCAACCATAAAAATTGTTCCGCACTTTAAAATTGAATTTGTTACCTACTGTTAAAAGTTATTCAACTATTTTAAAACTATTTTTACTACCAAATGTAAAAATTTTGTTTTTAAAATAAAGCTATATTTTTTTAACTCAAGTTATTAGCCTTTATGACGAAAAAATAATATACTTGTTATGCCATAACGTTAAATGAAAACGGAACAAAAGTAGAAGAAGGAAAAAAAGGAAAAACAGCTCATTCACGTTTCTTTTGAAGTCGTCGTTAATGTCAATAAAAAAAAGAAAAAAAAAGTGTTCCTAAACACTCTTTATCCACGTTTCCTTTTAGATTGTGTGACGTCTCTGACAAAAACTTGTGGACATTCTGCACGATGATTACATATAAACAATGTTGAATTATGAAATAGTTTTTGTGTACTTGATTGTGGATAAATAATATAAATGGAAAAATACAAGAATCTATAGTAAACAGTTAATGGGGTCTACAAATATTCTAGTAATTGAAATTAAAATTACAAATCTATATGTATTTAAATAAACATAATAGATATATTATTATTATTTGTTACAAAGTTGATTAAATTAGAAAAAATGGCTTTGATCTTAAAGCTGTTAAAAGTAAGTAACATATGCATATTAGTGTTTTACTTATTTCATCTTATTATATAAAGTTTTAAATATAAAATATATGAGTTCTGGTTTCTATTCAAGATACTTTGTAACAAAACAGATAAACATAGGTATCTATAGTAACAATTTGTATATGTAATATAATAAATCAAGTGTAAATTAATTTTTTTAACAAATATTTAAACAATGTTAACTGCAATATAACGTTTTTACTGTAAAAAGACAATCGTTTTTTTTCTTGTTTTTGCATTTTCTAGTTACTGCATGTTTGCTGAGTAAATCATTAGTTCCTAAACAAGCGGAACGGTACCGGTGCCGTGTCAAACGTATATCATATATATTCTATAACGTCAATCAACCAATTTAAAAAAACAATAATAAGATCATTTATGGTACTTTGTAGGTATAATAAAAAAAATATTTATAATATCTTATAAACGTTTATAATAATTCGCAACGTTATGCATTGAATAAATTAAATCAACACTTTACCAATTAAGTATAACAAATTTTATTTACAGGCAAAGATATATAAAAGGAAGTTCATTCCAGAATTAGATCTATATCGCATTTATCGTCCAGCTGGGATAGTTATTAAAGAGGTTATTTCTAATCCTATAAGAAATTACCATAAAATTGACTATCAGAATTACTGGTATGATACCGTAAGTAGAAACATTAATAAAAAACGATTCTGAATGATTCCAGAATGTGAATTTTCAAGCATTTTGTGAGAATAAACTTTAATGAGTACGTTCACCCGAGTTAAACATAATAATTGTTACTTCGTTTTATTTTGCGTATAGTTACATAATTAAATTTATTAAGTAATTAGATATTCAGCGCTCATTTAGTATGATCTATATTACTTAATTTATTAAAGCACGATTCTAAAATAGAGAACTAAAACTATTACATAACATTAGTTTAAGATAATTGCGACAATTATTGAATACCTTAGAATTTTTCTATTCGTAAACTTCAGGTAAGACAATAATAGCATAAATGTTTGTCAATTTGCCAGAATTAACTTTATTGCATAAGTTAAAATGTTGATATTGTACATACAATATATTTTACTTTTATCAACTTTATTAAAATTATTTTAACACTTTCATCAAAATTGATTTTTTTCCAAATTATTAAGTATGATTTTTACATTACACTTTTGTGTTACCGTTAAATTACTTACTATTTACGGTTGTACTATAGTAAATTTATATCTAAAATAAAGAAAAAAAATATAAACAAAAATTGAAATGTATTTTTTGTTTTGCAATTACGTTGGCGTCATTATTTATTGTAGGATTTAGGATTCCTCGGGTTATACTTGCATCACAATATTATGAATAAATCTTGTATGTGAAATTATCTACAAGTTTGAAAAAATTGGTTTCTAAAGATCCGGCAGAAAAAACTAAGTTTGGATTAAAAAAAGATTCTTACATTTTCTAATATAGCATTTCTTAATTTTTCGATAATAGTAATGAGAATAAAACAAGATTTAGTTTTTATGAGAAGTTTGCGTTATGTGGCTAGAAAGCAAGACGTAAAAAAATATAATTTGACCCGTCTTGAAAATTTAGTAGCGTGTAGCTGTCTCTTACTTCTAGTTCTACATTGTATTCATAATATTTTAGTCTTTTTTTATTATTTATCTAATTTTTTTGCTTCACATCTTATTTAGTTTTTGTAACTTCCTTTCCGTTTAAGTATTTTATTTTGTTTGCCTAAATTTTAGGATTTTTACTGTTTTTAACATATTTGTAAAACTTTTTCAAAGTTTTCTGGTAGTAACTAAATAAACAGTGGTAGCTTTTTGTATATAATTAAAAACAAGTTTTACTACGACAAAGTACATAATAAATATTTTGTTATTCGTCAGAACTAAAGTAAATCTTTTGTTCCAGTTAAGTTTGTAGATAACGGAATTTTTTTCAATTGTGCAATCAAAATTTAATTAAGAAAAGTAATTGCATCAAACCTTAACGCGATGTTAAACGCGGTATTTCAATTTTGTAAAACCGTCGCTTTGACTCTTCTTATGATTTACATAAACTAAATATATTCGCGTATAAACGATGATTTGATTTACTTCTTTGTCTCAGTGTTACTGAAATGTTAATAACACATACACTAGTGATGCAAATATTTTGATGATACTGCTTTGTGAAGTTGTAGACATATTTTGATAGTAAACTTTTATCCATCTAGTTATTATTAGTAAGTATAGTATCAGTTACTTAAAGATTTGTTCTAGTTTTTCTAAACATATAAAATAACAAATACAAGCAATTTCAAATATGCAAACTATGTTGATACAAATTAATGATACATTATTATCTAAACTGCAAAGATAATGGGTGTTATGTTAAGATGGTTTAAGAAAACATTTAATTAAAGTTTAAATGCATACTATTTATACAAAATTTAAAAATATGTTTTTTTGAATTGATAAACATAAGAAAGTCTCTTCCGCTAAGTATTGATTGTTAAAATCGCATAACGCTTAAAAATGTCAAGCTTGTTATACATTTTCTTTAACATGCTGTCGTAATAGATTTGATCAAAATGTAGCATTTTCAATACCAATGAATAAAACACATACTGACGTGAAAATTTATTTGCAGAGAATAAAGTATATCGGAAATTCACTAACGGATTATCCGTATGTGTATACACCTTCATATTATCACAGTGTAGTTACACGTCCATTGAGACTTTATTATGATATATTAGGCTACCCTCGTTGGTCTCGCTATTGGTATCGTTATTGGTACGATGTTCCCGTTAAACGGTATTCTGATTATTATAACTCTAACATAATAAATTATCGTTGTTGGCCTTCTTATTGGTATAAACATTGGTCGCCTTCAAGTACATGGTACAATAATGCTCTTTCTTATTTATCTCTTAAATATCCTCCATTATCGTCGTATTCATGGTACTACGATAATTACCCTTATGGGTCAAATTATTGGACTAATTATGACTCAACTTACTATTGGACACCTTATTTGTCACGTTATTGGAGGTCTGCTTGGAATAATTATTGGTATGATTCTGTAAGTATAAGGGTATAACAAAAATTAAAAAATGAAGCTGTACTAATAGTAGTATTTATAACAATTTTAAACAAATTAAATAATTTTTAATTTTTTGTATAACCAAATTAATATTTTTTGTAGAGTTTGAGTGTACTCTGATAATATTAAATGCATATATAGTTTGAACTACTATTAAAACAGGTTAAATGTGGAGGACTTCAGAGTCGTAGCTACTATATTGCTTATTTTAAATGTAAAAGTATTTTTGAAATTAACATAATTTGTGTCTTAGGTTTTCAATGACGAGACAAGTCGTATTCGGGCCGAGGCAGCAGGTTTAATGAAAAGAGTTCATTCGCCTGTTGTTCGGACGCCTTTGCCATTGGTTCCTTATAATACCAGGTAAGATACATAAAATAAACTTAAAACTACTTGTGAATGCCACATCATATATGACATAGAAGTAGTAGTGGGATGTTACACGTATAAAATAATTTCCTACACTTCGAAAAGGGGTAGAAAATAATTAGATAATGTAGAAAATGTAGAAAATGTACAATAAACGTCTTATTTTAAAACTCCGCCTATCAACAACTGTTAAAGTTAGAATTTGACAATTTTCAATTAAAATTATTTAAATTTTTATTACTATTTCTATTTCTTTTTTTAAATTTACTCTAATCTTACAAGTTGTATGTATTATTGTGAACCGAGTAGCAATATTTATGTCATTATCAAATTATAAAATCAAAACAAATCACTTTCAAAGACAGTAATTATACTTTGAATTTGAATAAAACTTGAATAACTGCAGAAATTTATTAGGACTCTTCAGTACTAGAATACTCTAATGCGGTTTACATAACTATGTAAAACAAATTGCTATAGTTTTATTCCATTCTGACTGTGTGTTGTATTCACTTGCAATCATATAACTTTTAAAAATTTAAAACCGTTATTCTAATATTTGCACACGGTTGTATATAAACAATCTTTCTTCTTGACTCATGTTGTTATTCTCACTTGACTTATTTTTCAATTTTTTAGACTTTATAAAACACGTGTTTTTTTCTGTTTTATTTCTATTTCTTTTTAACCATTAACTTGTTTAAACTTTTTTACTTCTTATTATACTCCACATCTGTATTTTTATGTATTTAATTAAATAATTATTTGGTAAAATTTTTATTTCTTTTCTATATCTATTGTACAATTTTTTTGTTCTTTACTTAGGAGGGGCAAGAAAAACCATTTTATACTATTTTTAACCCTACTTTTCATGCTACAAGTGAGCACTTCCTCAGGACACTAAAATTTATTAAAAAATTGTAAGTAGCACAAAACGTAGTCTGAAAAATAGTATAAACTGGTTTTTCTTGCTCCTCCTAAGTAAAGAAAAAAAAATTTTGTACATTAAATAATTATATACAGTATTTTATGTTACAATTGTGTATATGGTACACCATTTTTTCACTCTATTGTGTTCTGCACATCCCCATAGGCTGTGACTACATACATATCTCTACAACGATTTGATCAGGTTTATAAATACCAGGTTTTTTGTCAGACTACCAACACTTATTAACTTTTTATAATGAGCAAACGCAGATTCACTCTAAATATATAACTGGTTGTTTATAACTTTAGCTTCTCAGCCGTATTATTCTATTCTATTCAAATTTAAAAATATACTTGCGTAAAATCTTCAGCGTAGGAGATTTTGTTTTAAATGTTTTCTACTTATAATTTGATTATATATAACTTGATTATCAGCAGTATACATTTCATGTACAAACATGTTTGGTAGCTCAACTCTAATTGTAATGCAAAAAAATTATTTTTTTTACTTTATCAATACTGTTTTTTTTTTAATAAACACTTATTTTGTAGCATAAATCAAACAGAAACAATTCTAACCTAAACAATGTTTATCAAACGTTATACAAATAAATTAAAAAGCCTATAAAGAATATAACAACAAGTAACAACGTGAAATGAATCCAAAACGTCAACAACACTTATAAATAAATACTAGAAGATTTTGAATGTAAATCCCGGTACGTACATTTTACAAGGTGTTTTTATGTTTAGTAGCATTATTGGTAGCCCACTGTAAGTACTTAATAATTACTATGTATCTTTTCTTTTTTGAAATTTGTTGCTATTCAATAATTTATTTTTTATAATAGTTTATTTTTTGCACTTTATACATAATATACATTTTTTTACATCAAATGTGTTATGTAGAAATTGATTAGTTACTACGTGTAGAAAATTTAATATTCTACATGATGTAGAATAGAGGTGTATCACTGCGTAAAAGCAGTTAATTGTTGTACTATTTGTTTGCTTACGTATTGTTAACTAAGATTTGTTTGTTAAAACTGTGTTTTTTTAAACAATATTTAAATTATTTTGTTGTTAAGTTACTTTTAACAAATAATAAATATAAATGTAGGCAGCATTACTTATTATAATTCTATAAATTTAATGTCACGTGGCATTCAAATACTAATAATTTAAAAAAATCATTTAATAATGTTTAAAAAGCAATCTTTCTATACCAAATAAAAAAATGTTTTTTGAAATTTAGACTATACGAATTATCTAAACAGAACTCGATTGGCATTTTATTCAAATTAATTCATTGTAACAATGAGTTATTTTTTTTGAGTTATTTTAATTCTAAAAACTTAAGTAACTAGTAAACAAAAATTTTACATCAAAATTAATTAAAATAGTATTATATTGTCAATAAAAATAGTGTAACTTTTGAACAAAATATCTAAAATAAGGTATAATTAATTTTGTAGTTATAGTTAAGTTTTAATAAATTTGCAAAATGCTTGAAAACTAAAATTTTATAAAGGTTATGATTACATTGACTTATGCTGCTTAAATAATCTTTATGCTAAAAATTACTATTGGAAATTTTGAATTCCATGAAATAGTAGTTTTTTTCTAAAAACAGATAAAGAACTGCTTGAATAGAAACTTTTACAACTGATACAATTTTTTCAATTAAAATTTTTTTTGTAACAAATACCTAGTTAGGATTTTGAGACAAAACATCTGTTCTAGCCAAAGAAATTTCTTATACGCGTAATCATATTAAGTTAATATAATATTAAACTAATTATTGTATTCTGCTTTAATTAAACTTAGATTCTGATAACAATGCTATCATTCAAACTTATTCAATTTAACGGTAAAACAATTTTTCTAGAATTGAGAATACTTTTCAACAGTTACAGAAGTAATTTTAAAAAGCTTTTATTTTTTAAATTGATGTAACATGTTTCCAACGTATTACATAACATTTTAATACTTTGTTTTAAATGAAATGAAATATCTGGAAGTTAAATAAAATTGAGTACATAGAGTGAGACGGTGTATTTTATGCGGAAGCTACTTTTGCAGATGATTTCACACGTGCCTTTGCAGTACAAATACAAGATCTAATTATAGAAGAAATTCAGAGTGCAACAATTACAGCAATTTAATAAAAATCTAAGCTCCTAAAACCACTTTGCTTAAAAGTACGTAACATAAATCTTTTTAGAAACGAAAAGTATTAAATTTATTGTCATCCAATTTTTAGTTGTGTTTCTTAATGTACATTATTAAAGTTTACTATAAATGTATAAGAAATTTGAAGGCAACAACGTATTATCTTTTAATTATAGAATTAAACTTTGTTTTTTCAGATACTCAGAACCAATTTTAACATCTAGAATCACTTCCGATGATTATATTTATAAAATGTTAAGCGCATCCCCTTATAATTCTAAAGTGCAATTTACAACGTATTATTCTGAACCGACAAAGCGATTTTTAGGTAAGTTTTATTCATATATGATAAGCATGTGGTTGAAATGCATTTCTATAAATAGCACGGTATGCAATTACGTTTCTATTGTCGCATTTATTGAGAATGTATGTAAATAGAATTTCTCCTTAAGAATCAGAAAAGATGAGCGTGTTATGCTACTGCATACTATAAATGTTGATAACAATACAGAAATTCTATTTTTAAATTTCAAACGTTTCTTACTCCACATATTTAGAAAAAAGAACACTACAGAATATAAAACCTCTTTATACAACTTTTTTTACTTAAACTTATTCTGTTACATGTTCTGCCGATTTTCTTTACCATTCAACTTTATGTTATTATTACCTATTATGTTTTTGTAAAGCTGTATGATTTTCTTATCATTATTTCAGATTATAAAATTAAAATCAATTATTAGTATAAATATTCACGTAAAAGTTTTTAGAAACTATAGATTTTTATAATCCATTAGAGCATTTGTTTACTGCATAGGTTTTTAAATTTATAATACCTACGCATTAAAGTTTAATTGCAAACAAAAAACTTAACTGTTAGGGATAGAATCAAAAATAATAAGAAAATTTATTTTTAATTATGCTTTGCTTTTGATATCACTAAGCCTAATTTGTAATATTAAAATTAAAAATTAAACATTGATTTAATAGGGCCAAGTCATCTAGCTGCTATAACATACTCTGGTGGAAAGCCTTATGGACGTAGACCAAATCATGTAACTTTAATCTTAGGCGATCCTGTCAAGAATGACATTCAGCTTTTAAGTTACTACATAAATAAGTTCCGAAACGAAAAAGCATTAATGGCTAAAGAGGCAGCTTCAGGTACCAATATTTTCAGCTTAACATAGTGTTTTTTCGCTTTATAGCTTTTATGAAATCTGAAACGTTAACATCAAGCTTAGTAAATACGAAATGTAGGTTCAAAGTTTAATGGCCTTTACAAGGTATTTCACAATAAAAAAAATTTTTAATTTCAAATAACAAATACGTTTAGCTGAATATTATCTTTTAATAGCATAAGAATTAACTTATTTCGGTAATTTAAAATCCAAAACATATTGCAGCTGTTACAAATCGTTTTTAATCTTAATTAATTTATCATAATCATTTGAACTTACGCTATTACTTTTCGTAAACAGTTTGTTTTCAATATACCTATTTTTTAATAAATAACGTAGTAAAAAATTACTTTTAATAAAACACAGTTTTTTAAGAATATTTCAAAAATATTTAACTATAGAATGATAACAATTCTTTAATACTATGTATGAATATTTTTATACATTTTTGTATAATAATTAAATAATTGAAACTATTCAATTAAATAAAAATAAAGTTGCACTATTAGGATTTGAATAATTTTATAAGGCGCTGCGCTGTTGTAAACAAAATCAATGCGTACAATATATATTATAATTTTTACCATTATTTATAAACCCTTTTAATATTTATTTATAGTATACAACTTATTAATGTTTATCATTTATACTAAAAAATGTAACTCTTTATATAAATATTTTGTCGTTTTCTAAAAATTAGACTGTGGCTGTGATATAAAATTGTAGCCGCTAGATGTATGAACTCGACGTATGCTCGATATAAGTTTGTGTTGTGTGTGATGTCTTTTTGACGTTTGGTTCTGAGATGCAAGAGGCTGTCTCGATAGGCAAATTTCTGATCAACGTTGGCTAGATCAAAATAACTCAAAAAAACATAGTGGTAAAGTTAATTTAGTTTAAAAAATCTAAGGCTAAACGCCATCTCGTAGAAACAGAGCTACGTACGAGTTTTTTCACATGTAAGAAACTATGAAGTTGTTAGTTAGATATTAAAGATTACAACCGCGAATTTAAAAAAAACTATTTGAATATTATTCCGCGTATTATTTAAATACATTTTTTGCAAATCGCGTTTGTAATATTTACAAACTACATAGTATCCTACGAGTTATTTTAGTTTGCTTTTGCACAATTTGTCTTGTAATTTTATTTTATTATGTATAATATTAACCATTTATTGAAAGCTCAGAATATCATAGCGTTGCCAAACTGCAAATTTTACTGTCAAGGACACCTTTTTTGCGTTCAAATGTCAAAAAACATATCAGACATATTAGGTGTATGCCGATTTTATACAGGGTGAGTCAGAATATGTGAGTACAATAACTATAAATAACTATAAAAGACAAAAAAGTTTACGAATAAGATTTCCTATCAAACACAATTTTTAAATAAAAAAACAAACTTCAAGATTAAAAAATTTAACAGTAGAGGTACTCTAAAAATCCGTCTTCTGCTTATTTAATTTTAAATAAATTTTCACATTTTTTTTGTTTTTAAGTACTCATTAACAACTACAAATAATAATCGATTACATTTAATTAGTTTAGAAGTTATTAATTAAAAAGTAATATTTTTGCTAACTTTGAAGATCTAATAACTTTTTACCTATGCATGCTAGGATATAAGTTTATTTAATCTACTGTCTTTATTTTATGCTTATTATTTATAGTTATTGTATTTTTCACATATACTGATTCACCTTGTATACCTAGCTTCTGTAATTTTGTATCAAGACTGCACTCTTATTTTTATAAAGTGACGAAATCTATATATATATATATATATATATATATATATATATATAAATGTTATGTTGGTTTGTGTACGCTTCAAAAACTCAAAAAGTTCTGCACCGATTGAGTTGAAATTTTAACATGATATAAAATCCGCATCAAGGATTGTTTTTATATATTTTTTGCATCAGTCACATATCTGCGACCGCGAGAAAATATTTTTTTTAACGATCAGCTGTTTACCAGTGACCGCGCCATCTGCCATAAGCTAGGAAAACACTCGCTGACAACCGAAATAATAATGACGCAGTCACATGAGAAACAATTTCGTTCCCAATTACATTGTTTATTTACAAAAAATTTGCATTTGATTCTGATTATTATACAATCTGAATTAAATATTCACTTAAATGTGTGATAGTGTTGTAATCGAACTGCGCCTTTCATCAAATCGTAAGTAGAGGTTATATTTTATATCAAAGATGAACAGTAAAAATATTATTAACTGACAGGCAAAATAAAAGGACTTATTATAATTCAAGTGGATTTCTAACAGAAGTGAGTGGTTATATCTTTTTTATTACATCTAACACGTGGACGTAATTATATTATTTATTTTGGATTAACCTCACTTTTAATGTATATAAATATAATTACATTAAAACCAGCAATTATTAATTAATACGAGTGTCAACCATTCCATCACAATGTGCCACTGCGAAGCGTGGCAGGGTACAGCTAGTACTTATATAGAAAAGAAAACTTTATTATATAAATGTCGTAAAAATAAATAAAAATTGTATTTTATGTAGGTAAAAATTATATTAAATTATACATATTTTATTTTGTCTACAACGACGTTCATATAATTTTGTGATCTCGCATAGTGCCTCGATAAAAATCTAACGTCTAATACAAAAAAATTACATTTTTAAATAATTAGCTATTACACTGTCAAATATTCAGAAAAATGTTTCTTATATTTGCGGAAATACAGCATTATTAAAACAAAAAAATTGACAAAAATAGTCAAACGAATTTTATTCTTTAAAGTGTAACAAAAGTGGGTTCTCAATGCTATACACCATTTTTCTATTTAAAACTAAATTGTCTATGAATTAGTGGTTTCTGATTTTTTTAATAAAAACAATTAAATAATAAAACTGTACAACTAAATTAATTTAATAATTTTAAAATAATTTTTATATTCTATGGTTAACAGATCAGATTTCATCATCTCTCTTTATTGCAAATTTGCTTATATTTAATATATCTGCAAACCAATTCCTAAACTAAAACCGTTTAGTTTTTTTTAGATGTACTTTAATATAACCAGATACGCTCTTATTACCTTTTAATTTTTAATAGGCCGTGCTGATTTTTGGATTACAGCAGTAGCTTTGCACGTTAAAAAAACTATTTTCAAATCTAATTAATTAATTCATCTAATAAAGGCGTTTAAAGTATTACTTTTGTTTTAAAATTTCTATGTTTGTTCATCACATGGATTTTCATTGCAGAGGAGAAAGTTGAAGAAACTCAATCAGAAAAGCAAGCGGAAATATCTGCTGCCTAATGCACACGAGTTAATCGAACATATTTTTTAATTGAATTTATAACCACGCCGCTAACTTTATCCAAAAATCATGACACTGCCTTTTGATTTTAAACATATTTTTGCTATTTAAAAAACAATATATATTATAGCTAATTAATATTGTTCAAATATGCGCAGTGCAAAAATATTGTTTGCTGTTAAAGTTTAGTTTGATTACTGTAGTGATTGTGCTAAACATAAACACAGCTAAGTTTTTAACTAACTGGTGTTAAACATTAACATAAATTGCTTGCATTTTAGTAAATAATTATTAATACTAAATTGCTTCTTATATGTAACTGCGGTATCGGGTTTGTGATTAAACATCTAAATAAATAAATGCAGCTACATATGATGAAGTAAAATAGGTATGCATATTACTAATTTTTTTTCCACTACTCTATAAACCAATATTTTGCACTGTGCATATTTAAAAAAGTAATTAATATATTTGTTATTTTAATAAAATTTATTTTCCTAAACTTTGCTTTTCTTTATCTTTCCTTACTTCCACAATTCTTCCATTTTTTTCTTTTAAATCTTCTAGTATAGATTTTTGCAGCATGATTTTTTGGAAAATTTTTATTTTTGTATTTTTGTACACAAAAAAGTGTGATTTTTGCTAACTTTAAATTGAAGATAAAACAACTACTTAAGAAAGTGAAACTGATTAAATAAATATTTTAATTCAACTTTTCACCGTCAGGAGTACTTTAAAACGTAAGTCTACAGCAAACTAAAAATATAATTAAAAAGTTTAAATAATAATTACTAAATATTACAAAATAACATAAAGTTACTAATTTTAAAAGATTAATAACGTTTACACAATGCTATACGAATTTTCGTCAATTTACAGGATCATTATCGCCCGCACGACCTTCTCGTCACTTTTCTAAAGTGTCTTTAATTGCCGAACCTGAACAAGAAGAAAAAGTAGATCCTGCTGATAGATCGGCAATACGTTTGTCTAAAATAGCTTTAGCTCAAGAAGATGTAGAAGAAAAGCTTAAGCGGCAAAAAGAAACTGCGCGATTAGCCGAAGAAAGGTAAAACACATTATCTTAACGTAATAACTCATAATTCATGATATTACTTTTATTAAAAATAACGCTTGTTATATAAATTATTTTCAAACAAAATTGAAAACACAAAAATTTACTTCTATAAATTTTTTTAATTACGTCCAATTGTTTTAAATTCGTTATTATAGTACAAAGTGTATCTTATTAAAAAAGTAATTAAAATTACAAGGCCTGTAAAATTTTTAATAAAATTATTACTTATTTGAAAATTAAAAAAAATTAAAATTAATGGTTAATAACAAATAAATGTTTACATTTAAGTTTGTTGATGCCAACATATTTTTTTCATTTAGTTTGTACAGGTTTCAAATTGTACCTACATACATAATTTAAAATTAATTAAAACAAATATAATATTAACAGCTAATAAACTATTAAAAAAGAATCTAGCTTTATCTGTTCTATGCTACTACTAAGACTTGTATACCATTTTTAAATATAATGGCAATAATCAACTTTTGTAGGGCTTTAGCTGAAGAAGCTGCTCGTAAAAAAGCTCAAGCTTTAAAAGAAGAAGCAGTTAGAAAAGCTGAGTTAGCTCGTCAAGAAGAACTTGCTGCTCAAGCTGCGGCTGAACGAGCTGCTGAGATAGAAAAGAAAGCTGAAGAAGCAAGACAAGAAGAATTACGTAAACAAGTAAGTAATAATATTGTAATATATATTTGTTGAAAAACATATATCCGTAGGCTGAAATTGAACGTAGACGGCAAGAAGAAGAAGAAAATGCGCGTTTGGAAGAAGAAAAACGATTAGCTGAACTTGCTAAAGCAGAAGAAGAAAGACTACAATTAATTCGATTAGAAGAAATTGCCCGTCAAGCAGAAGAAGAAAAAGAAAGAGAATTAGCACGTCAAGCTGAAGAATTAGCTGAACTAGCTCGACAAGAAGCAGAACTTGAAGAACAAGCTCGCAAAGAAGCGGAAGCATTAGCATTTGCGAAACAAGAAGAAGAGTTAGCTGAATTACAAAAACAGGAAGCTGAATTACAAGAGTTAGCAAAACAAGAAAAGGAATTAGCCGAGTTGGCTAAACAAGAAGCAGAGCTAGCGGAGTTGGCTAAACACGAAGCAGATTTAGCAAAACAAGAAGCTGAAATTGCTGATTTGGCTACACACGAAGCTGTATTGGAAGAATTAAAATTTAAACAGTTAGCGGAACTAGATGCACTTGAAGCTGAAGCAAAGGCGTTAGAACAATCATGTGACGATGAACAACCAGTATACGATCAAGAAGAAAGCAGCCCGTTTGCTGAAGAAGATTCGACTCCAGTAATAAAACCTGAAGAAGAACACAACGCTTACGACGATGTGGTGGTAGAAGAACCTGCCGATGAAGTACCAACTGACGCTGAAGAAAATCAAGAAAAAAAAGCAACAGAAGAGGAAGCGGAACCAGAAGAAGAAATAGAAGACTAAAATTTTTATTTTCAGATACATTTGTAAAACATCAATTTTGTTACTCGTTTTTTTGCGATACATATATAGTTTTATTTTCCGTTCAATACCATTTTTGTCAACATTTGCATCAAAATTGGCGTATCAACTTTCTTTTTTAAATTAAAAACAAAAATGAATTAACTGATTCTAACGGTGCTATAAACTAAACTTATTTGCTAACCCAGACGTGCGTTTTAGTTAGTTTTTTGTTTCTGTTTATATATAAATATATTTAATTTTAACTAATAATTGGCATTTTTGTTTAAAGCATTTACTAATTATAACAATATTTCGTTTGAATTCAATATTTAGTTTACTAATTATTAATTCTACGTCTTGACTTTCTACAGCCAGTAAAAGACAACCATTAATATAGATAAATATTACGTTTTGATCACACATTTACACATACAAATTGCTTGATTTTGTAGACATGTTTAAATTGGAATATTGCAAATAAGTATCAAAACCGCAATATACAATTAATATTTTTAAAAAATAAAATATAAAATACAAAAACAAAAACTAAAAGTGAAATAACTGATACTCAAATTATCTTGTAAATATTTTGTTATTTTCAATTGTAATAACAAAATCAATTTCTTTTATGTACGATTATTAATAAAAATTACACTCAAATTCTTGGGTTTGAATATTGAATTGTTTTAATTTGTGTATCAAATGTTTTTTTTTATTATTATTATTTTTTCTTTAAACTTCTCGTAACTTATTTATAGTTAAAACATTTACGTATGTCAGGTTTGCTTTAATTCCCTTCGTATTAAAATCTCAAATTTAGTGCTGTTATTACTGTTAATGTACAGTATAGAAATTACCAAATCAGAAAATTGAACAGAGATAACAAATACTTTTAATTTGTACAGGCACAAGTTGAATACAACATTTTATTGCTCGAACAGAGACTAAAAGATCTCTAAATTCTATAAAACCTTTAAAAATAATTTTTTATGCTGCCAACTTCGCAAACGTCAATATTCGTTTGTTCGTGTAGTTACGTAATGAGCGAAAAAAGCTCTAAGGTGGCAAAATAAAAACTAGAAATTTACATATAACTAAACCAATGATTATATTAGAAGAGTATGGGACAGGTGGAAAAGTCATTTAAAAAAATTTAAAATTCTGTTAAAATTAAAAAAAAAAAACGATGTTAAAGTTAATGTGAAATTTGACAGATTTAGTAATAAACGTAATACCAACGTTGTATTTCTAGTGATTTTTTAAAATTTATTTAAAAACAACATAATTTCACAAAAAATAACACAAAAAATAATGTACGTTACTCTCGTTGAAAGTATCATAGCATAACTCACTCACATGTAACGCTCACCCGTGCGGCCTTTGTAATACTATGCTTTACTTTCGACCTTTGTTACGTAAATTA
Organism: Aquatica leii; assembly: GCA_035610365.1. NCBI lineage: Eukaryota > Metazoa > Arthropoda > Insecta > Coleoptera > Lampyridae > Aquatica > Aquatica leii. The sequence goes on from CM069432.1 coordinate 111,834,911, forward strand.
CTATTATTGTTGTTATTTTATTGTTCCTAACTGTTATAGGTATTAATTTTTTGTTTTTGTAAATCAACTTTGACAGTTTTTGCGCAGTTGTCATAAACGTCAAACTATTTTTTACTTCTTGAGCGCCAAAACAAGAAGTAGAACTTGGTTTTTGCCGTATTGTCGTTCGTGAACCCAAACAAACTGACGTTTCGCAAGACATTGGAACTTGCATCTTCAGAGTGGTAAATGTCACTGAAAGAAAAAGTGTAAATGACGATATTTATACCCATAGCGATTAGCGTGATTAACGGATCTTATGTTTCCGTTGCCGTTTGACTGACTTCGTTATTACTCGGAGTAAGTGTTTGTGTCCTTTCGATCTTTGTTTTAGAGGATATAATACTGGTAGCCAAGATTTGCTGAGTCACACAGTTACATGGATGAGTGACATTTACTACTCTGAAGATGCAAGCTGCAATGTTTTGCGAAACGTCAGTTTGTTTGGGTTCACGAACGACAATACAGCAAAGGCCAAGTTCTACTTTTTGTTTTGGCTCTCAAGAAGACACTAGGATCAAGCCTAAGTCTGGGTGTTTTACTACGACGCGGTCTAAGCCGAAAGTCGCTTATAATCATATTTTTTACCTACACCGTAAAAGCAACCGACTTAATAAATGCGTTTAAGTAGAATAGTATAGTCAAGTTTAAAATTTAAACTTGGCGATTGTAGCTCCCGTCTTAACCTTAAGTGTAGTTTACGTAGACTTTGAGTTAAGAATAAGTTTTTACTGAAGATTTAAGTTAAATGTCGAGGTGCATATGTACACCTACTATTGCAAATTTTATTCAAACGAATCGATTGAATATTAGTGAAACTTGAAAAACTTTGTACGCGTATGCATTCATCATTATCATGAATGCTTCGGTTGAAAAAAACAAACAGATTTTGTTGCAGAATTTTAGTGAAGTCACCATCTAACAAAGTAGAGTGCAGAATGTGACTATTCAACAAAAAAGTCGACAAACCAATTTTTGACGGAAACAAAAGTAAAGATGTCGACAGTCGGTGTACTCGTATAGAAATAGTATAAAACACATATCCTGTTCCTAATAAAATGATAGTAGTAGTTGCGTTTAACGTTTCTTGGATTAAAATATGAAATAAAATGTATGTTCATTTCTTATACAGATATAATTGTAAAGTTGTATTATTAGATAAAGTTAAGTCAAGATATTGGAGTAAAAGTGGAAAATTTTTAATTAACTAGAATTAAAAAAATAATGAGGTCATAAACTGAATTTAAATAATAACGACATCAAAAATTATGCAATTGATGCAATGGATAATCCTATTCTTCAAACAAAATTAGAAGCAGTTCTTGAAGATTATAAATTAATGAAATTATGAAAAAAGTAACAGTGTTTAATAGAAATGCAAACATTATAAATAAGGCATGGGTTTAGAATTAATAAAACTGAGTTCAACAGTGCTCCTGGGAGTTCTTAAAAACCACTAGACACAAAACCGTATGCGTTGCTGTAATTGTATGGGTACTTATAGATGGCATAGGTTTTAAACCAAGGAAGACAAAAGGGTATTGTTTTTAATATGGCGTAGCGTAGCTGGTCTCACAGTAGGAAATTGTTTCAATCAACCACCAATTGGTAATGAAATAAAATAGATCACATCAGACAAAATAGCAATAGTATTGTAGACACCATCAGTAGAAATCACCCTAACTGTTACAAATTATACAGTACCAATTGGGTTCAAATTAAATAATAATGTCAAATGAATGATCGTATATTACCGTCCTATCAATAATAATCAAAGAATAGGTTTTATAGGAAATAATAAACAAATAAGAATACTGCTGCTGTTGGCGTAAGGATACAAGTGGACCGACGAGGCGTGACTGAGAGCGCTATGATTTTGACGCTACCTTCCAAGTAAAAAGTATTTCAGTAGTAAATTTAAATGTTGTAGGCTGTGTAAGTTGCATTATATGACTTTTCTGGTTAAGTAGTTTTTACTAATTTTAGAAAAAATAATTAATCGTTACTTATGTATCAAATGAAAATTATTGACCAACTAAGTAAATCGACTGGAGATGTGATAGGAAATGTGCTTTGCAGCATCACTGAGGAGGTGAAATGTCCGCCGACTGACGATTGCAAGGATGCATTACATTTATCTTTTTCTAACTCGCATAATATTGTATTATGTGTGTTTCACTTTTTACCACAATAACTATCATTTACAATTTGGCATCAATATAATACATGCGGGTTACACATACGTATGAGCCTCGGGTAAATTTGCAATTCAGCAAACACGGTTACGTTGTTAAAATGCAGAAAATAAATTAATGTGTACATAACAACTATGGTACAGTTACGTTAAGCAGTGAGACGATAGTTATATTCTGTAATTATTTAATAATGAATGATGGGAAATTAAACAGTTTTTAGAAGATTTATAACTACATATTTAAATATTTAATGTAAAACTTACCTCATAAGTTACATACATATTATTTTTTTATATTTGTACTTTTTTTAATTTCATTATTTTTTTCCTGTTCAGTCGCTGTGCTGCACGAAACCGATTCCACCAAGGTTCATAACTTAGTCCTTCATATTTGGAAAAGACTCACATATAGCGTCTATATAAAAATAAAAACTAGTACAATAATAGTTATCTACCTATTTCATAAAACTTATCAAATACAATTTTTTCAACTTTAAAGTTGTGTTTCTAACCTTTCCATAAACACATGGTTGCTAAATTATAATCAAACAATTTTAAATAAAATTGTCCTTTTATTGGAACCCAATGTGCGTTTTAAAACCTGAGGCAACAAAAATTAGTTTTTTAATTTGCAAAAATAATCTACAAAACCTTACTAAAGCACTATAGGTAATCTCAATTAAGATCGCAGCGCCACTGTGGTGTAAATAGAAACCAGATTGTATGACACACAGTTTCAAATTTATTAGTTTTCTGGTGTTTATACGTGGTTATAAAGTTGAATTAAAAATATTTCTATCTTCTTTAATGCTAAGTTTTTTAGAATTTAGAGTATTAAGTTTAATTAAAATGCGTAATGTAAGTAAAATGTAGCGGTTAAGTTATTTAAGTATGATTCTGTTGTAATAATTGCAATATAGGTTTATACAATATTACCCATGTATCGTCACAATCAAGAATTACTATTGAGTATTATTATTATTATTATGTTAAATAAAAAATATTTAGGTTTTTTTCGTCGTTTGCTGTTTGTTTCAGGAGCAATATAAATCATTTGAATTAGTTACCGTAAACTGATAAAATGTACATTGTCTAGTGCAGATGTGCAATCAACTGATTATTCTCGCTGTAACACAACAATAAGTAACCCAAGTAGCAATTTATGTTGCAAAACCGTTGTAAGAGTGATGAAAATTATTGAAATTGATTGATATTTGCATTATTGGAGTATACGACAAAAAAACTATCTATAACTAGCATTGTCAATAACATTACTGTTAGAAAAAAGTTAAATTTCGTCGTTGTTTCATTGCTGATAAATGCTTTATCCAGTTTCTCATGTAATGTGTCATGTAGCATCTACATACGTTTAATTCGTCAGCGTTACAACTTCCAACGCTTTCTCAACGACGATTCAACGTTCCCAAGTTCACGCAGCATTTGCATTGTTAAAACAACACTGCTTCTATACTTTGTAAAAATTAAAAAAACTCTTGCACGTCACAGGTATATTAAAGGTTTATAAAACAAAATGTAAATGTATTAAAGTGATTAACGTTATTGGTTTTGTAAACACGGGGTTTCCGTTTGTATGTCTAATCTATAGATTAGCATTTAAATGTCTTATATAAATGCAAAACATGTCTGTTATTAAAACGCATTTAAAGGATTTTAAACATTTAAACTAAAAAACCATAAATAAATAATAAATTAATAATAATTTGGTCAGGTAATTTGATCTTGCACAAATACTATTTGGTTTGTATTATTATTAACAAAGTATGCAAATATGTTTGTTTACCAGTAATAAAAGAAAAGTACTTTTGTATCCCACTTAGCAATTACAATTATGCATAGTATTTTGTAAAATTAGTTGGCAAAATGTACTATTTTTTTTAAAATGCATTTTTTTGCATTAAATTGTTCTTTACAAGGTATATTTTAAATTAATCAGACTAAATTCGTATGTACTTAATATAGTTAATTTATTCACAATATTAGATATAGAATATGTTAATTCGAAGAAAATTGTTAATAAACTATATTTTTATTGTAATGCATATTATTGTAAAAATGTAAACTAGAGACAGTATTGAATGTTATCTGTATTCAGTGTGTTCTTAACGTTACATTAGCGCTGATATAGTGTATTCTGTTAGTAGAGTGCTCGAGCAAAATTATTGTCACTTTCGTGGGGGGCTCGGTGTTACAAGATGAAATTTTCACAGATCAAAGTTAATGTCCTTATCAATCTAAATTTCAAATTTGTCCAAAATCGGAATGTGCAAAAGGGCACAATATCCAAAATTGGAGTTACACACGCAATGCTAAAGTATAAAAAATTTGCAATATACCTATCGAAAAAAAATGTTTAGTTTTGTAGCAGATGTATTTTTAATTATTAATTGAAATACACAAAATGCGGTCTCGCTTACGGACGTAAATAATTTGAAACTGAAATATCTCGAAAAGAACTGCAGAAAAAGTTTACTAAAACCGACCAATTTTTCTATTTATACACAATTATCTCGGAAAGTAAGGCCTAAATCAAGAAAAGTTATTCTTAAAAATAGTTGCATTGATTCGTATACAAAATAATAGTGTCGATTTCAAAATTTTTAAGTTTATAATATGGTAAGTAGGTAATTAAATATCAAACAATGCATTTTTAATCACGTTCGGCCGACGAAAAGCGCTCGCGTCCCCACTCTTTGGTTTCGTTCGCTATCTCACAATTTACCGTAGCTCCATCACGCTTCCTCTTCTATAGCCAAATTTTACACAGCAATAACAATAGGTATGTTAATTTTTTCTATCATTATTACTTTACATATTATATAAAAACAAAATAAATTGATTATTCCTATCACTATAACAAAAAAATTATCTAAAATTTAAAAAAGTTATTCATCGTCTGAACTTTCTGATTCTATTTCGTTGACATTGACAGGCATTAATGGTTTTGCAATCGTAAAAGGATTTTTGCACGAGTTTTGAGTGATGCACCTACATGAAGGGATACAGCCCATCTTGTTCGTCCTGCATTTACAAATCTTGTTAGTGCAATCTAAAAAAGAAATATTGAATATGGATTATCCAACAAAGTAATAACACATTTACCTTTCTTGCAACTACATGATGATAAAGCTATTAACTGAGTTGGAAACGGTGGAAGAGTTGTTAAAAGTGGAATCGGATCACTGTTCTCATTGCAATGCCAACCAAACTGTTCAAAATTGGGAATTGTGGGTAACGGTTCCAAAGCATTTTCCCACACAGTTGTTTGAAAATACACCCGTAAACAATGTTGTTTTAGAGCATCTTCAGTGGGTGGCAACCTAGATATTGGTGTTGCAGCAGCCATAATTCCCCTTAACGTATCTACAGATTGTACGTCTGTGCTTTTTGAATATAATTTCATGACAAAATTTTGCATTTTAACAAACATTTCATGCGAAAATTGTTCTACACCGACTCTACTTAAATCGTCGCTACATTCCAGATATGTTTTCCAACAAGTCCTTTTACCAAATCCAGTAAATTGACTTGTGGTATCACATCCTGTAAAGGCATGAAATGCTGGCAAGTTTTTTTATTAAACTGTCTGCTAGATTTATTTTGTGTACGGGAATATACCGCAGAGAATCACTTTTGCCTGTCTTCATCCATACTTCTTGGGTAAGATGTTTTCTAAAGTGCAGTAATAAGACCAAGACATCTGTATCGTTGCAATCAACAATGCATCTCCTGTAGCCTGAAATCTTGGCAGAGAGGACATGTAGTAAAATCCGCGTATCTGCTTCTTCATGATTTGACACTAGCAATTCAGGAGATTTTACTTTGAAGTTTGCTTTGTAATCTGTCACACAAGTAAATCCTTCACTAGTGGCAAATTCAACGGTTTTTTTTTAGAATGATTTGTTAAGTTTTCGGACAAGAAATTGGTCAATTGTTTTTTATTGAATACAGAATGTATAAACAGATTCCAGCGCTGTGGCAAGGGCGTGTTTTCGTTTTCTATGATCTTGTTGATAGTATTGTTTTGTCCTCGTTTAAGCCGTGTTATTCTTTTAGTGGAATGTTCTTTGTAGTTGTCAAATACCACATCGACCCTTTGTGCTCCAAATTGATTTTTAAATATTTTGTTAACAAAAATCGCAGCTAATTCTCCAAACGTGTTACATTTGGGTGGTTTACTTATACGTTGCACCATTGCCATTCCATCAAATATTAAACACAATTTTGCGTCTTTGATAGGAGGCAAAGTACTCTCAACTGTAGTGAAATTCTCAATAATTCCTCCTAAAGCACTTTTATTAGATGGTGTTGCCAATTGTCCATTCACTGTTAAAGACGTGGGAGAAGTAGTTAGTTCATGTCGAAAAATGGGATTATAATCTATCATTCTTCCCATTTCTTTAACTGCTAAGATTCTTTGTAGAAATTGTTGTCCTTCTAATGCTTCGGTTTTTTTGGAAGATTTTGTTTGTGTACAACTAGTTGGTACTTTGACCGCAACGTTATTTTTTTTTAAAGGTTTGTAAAATTTTAACGTGTCCATATTTTTAACGAAATATTTTAGTGCGTTTTCTCCTGTTTGTTTTGCATTCAGCCGGAATAATTCTAAAATTTTGGGGTACACTTCTTTAGTTGAAATAGATGTTAAGACCTCTGTAGTAGAATTAAATACGTTAAATTTAAGAAATTGGTCCACTAACTTTAATGCGGTTTGTTCATCAACTATCATTCGTTGCTTTCCAGTTTCAATATTTTGACTTGAAATACAGCAATCTAATTTTAAAGAAACAGTGAAAGTTTGTACCATTCTCCCAATTTCATTGAAGCTTAAATACCATTCATCAAGCCTTGTACTGTTTTTCGTTAATCCTACAATTCCTCCTGCATCTTTGGAGGTTTTATTTACATGTTCAAGGGCTTGATCGACAGAAATTCTATTGAATCCACCATTCAATCGCTTTACAACAAAAATTCCATCGCAAAATTCCTGATAGACTATCGGGGCTTTATTTTCTAAATCAAGCATATCACACAGATACACAGAACCCCATCTAGCATAATTATTATGATCGTACGTAAAAAACCACGGCAACATCTTTCTAAAACTTTGCAAGTGTAAATCCCACTGCCCTGTTCTTTCACTATATATAAATTCTAATAAAGTTTCCACCATTTCCATGTAGGTACACCAAAATTGGAAAGTAGAAGATTGATTTTCCACAAACTCTTTAAAAGCCTCAGATAACTGTCCTACATTGTTAACAAGTTCAAAAAAATTAGTGATGGTTCCTTGTTTGGTCATTATTTTACAAATACTATTGGCCATTAATCTGCTCTTATTGACGACGTGAATATTATCACTCTTACATTCCATCAGCCACGTTTCAAACATTGGCAGCAATATTCTTAACAAACTCTCATAGGTTAATTTGTGAGCTCTAATAGCTTTATTCCATTTTTTACCTTTCATTATACCGATAACAGTAGAATCTCCATATAAGTTCGATTCCAGCCATACGTCGGTTAGACCGGAATTGTCCATATGTTGCCCAATAGTTTTCAAAAAGTTCATCATTATGTGAAATCCTCCTAATCGTATGACGAAATGTGAGCATTCATCCAACTTTAGCCATTGAATTTCTTTCGCTTTATGGTATATAGCTTGATCAAAAGTAATAATCGTATAGTTGTTGTTTAGTTTAGCGGCAATATCACTGCACCGTTTCATAGTTGTCCAAATAGTGTCATAATCACTAGCAACGTATGGTAAAATGGGAAGGTAACCGTAGGTTGTGACATAGGTATCATCCTGGTGTATCAGTTTACTAAATCCAGACCACTGTGGTATTGTTACACAATTTTTAGGAACATCATGATTGATCGATGTTCTGCAGAAAATCCAAGCTAAATTATATGGAAATATAAAATTTTTTGTCCCATATTCATCACAAAGTATATTTTTATTATTAATTGAAGGTGTTACTTTTTGTGATTTATTATAATTAATTTTTCGCAGTAAGTGAACGTTTTCAGGAATCTCAAGCTTTGCTTTATATGGTATTATTTTTGGTTTAGTATACGTTTCTGTTTCTAGATAAGGCGGTCCTTGTTGAAATGCTATCATTTGTGTTGCATGAAAAGTTGGTCCTTTATCTAAAGTTTCTTCTAATATGTCTATGTTATCAGCTGCAAATTGCACCAATTTGTTGGGAACAAGTTGTCTAGGAATGTAACAATTATCGTTGCAAGAGTACCTAATTATTTCTTCCTGAGCAATAGTATTTCTTATTCGTAATACATCTTTATAAGAGACAGAATGTCCACACGCATGAAGTGCTCCAATAATTTTTTTTGATCTTGTTTCTTGATGAACCATACTGCCTAATCCAATGTGTTTGGGTGTTAACCGTTTTCCTTTAAATCGATTGTAAATAATGTCTTGACAAATGCTGGTGACTCCGGAACCGTTTTCTTTTTCATCTACTGAAATTAACAAACCAATTATCCAAGAAAGGCTATGAGGTATATATTTTTGGTAAGCATCAACACTCAATTCCCGATAATCTAAATGATCTGGTATGTTGTCCAACTCTTTCCCAATGTCCATACAAATTTTATGAATTTGAGATAATTCTGAATTGCCTATGAACATGGAAGAACTACTTTCTGTTGAAACAGAAGAGACTTTAATAAAACTGTGTATAGCGTCAGATTTTGGAACTGACGGTATCACTATTGATGACTCGTTTACTTTTTCGGGTTTTATTATTTCTATTTTTGAACCAAAATGATGTTTAATTTTTTGTATGATGCTAAATATCTTTTAAAAATGGATGTTACAGAAAATCCTTTTTCTTTTTCTATTCCAGTTTTTATTTCATCTTGTACTAATGTTAAGGCTTCATCTTTAGTTTTTTTTTGCTGTTGTTGATTTTCAGTTTTGTTTGATTTTGGTGTGATTTTTTTTACATTCCGCATTTCCCCAAGTAAACACCCAATATGGTATTTAACCTCCATCGCGATCAAGTCGTTGGTACCAATTTTCTTTAATAAATGCAACTGTTTGTTTGCTATAAAACGAATTTTATTTTCAATATTTGTGAACATAACCTGCGATAAACGTTTGCCAATTAAGCGCTTTTGGCAAAATACACATTTGTTAACGTTAAAAATATCTTTTCTTAAAGATCTTCCGACAGGGAGCGGTAGTTGAATACCAAGGTCCTCACATTCTTGTTGTCTTTTTATTTTACATTTCAGACTTTCTATATTTTTTTGCTAGTATAGCCTGCATAACATGTTTTATGGCACGGTAAATTTTTCCAGTCAGTTTGTTTTATGTCACACACTATTTTTTGAATATCCTCATCAATATTTTTTGTTATCTCCTCTCGTAATTTAACAGCTTTAATGAATGTGGCGCCAGTTTTTTCAGTTAAATTTGTTGTACTACCTTTTTTTTGCAAAGTATGCAAGTGGGGCCTTGTTTGATTTCAATTTTTAATAATGAATCAAGCTCGCTGCCTGAATTTGTGGTGTCAGTACTATCCATAATCTGTTAGACCTTTGTTAATTAGAATAAAATTAATCTAAATTGTGTCATTTTATACTTAATATAACTGGTAAGTAGCCAAAGAATGGAATGTCTACAACAGTGTTCTAAACTATCACAACTATAACACAAATTAATAAACGAATGAACTCATACAAATTCGCACAAATTGCATCAAATCAACCACTAACACAACTGACATCATGCCTTCGTGGAACCTCGCGTGGAACACAATGATATTTTTATAAAGAGATACTATAAGATTTTCATATGCAAGTGTGCAATAGAGCAACGGTAGATTTTGTGATAGAAATTTTATTTTTATATAATATGTAAAATAATAATATAGAAAAAATAAACATATTTATTGTTATTGCTGTGTAAAATTTGGCTATAGAAGAGGAAGCGTGATGGAGCTACGGTAAATTGTGAGATAGCGAACGAAACCAAAGAGTGGGGACGCGAGCGCTTTTCGTCGGCCGAACGTGATTAAAAATGCATTGTTTGATATTTAATTACCTACTTACCATATTATAAACTTAAAAATTTTGAAATCGACACTATTATTTTGTATACGAATCAATGCAACTATTTTTAAGAATAACTTTTCTTGATTTAGGCCTTACTTTCCGAGATAATTGTGTATAAATAGAAAAATTGGTCGGTTTTAGTAAACTTTTTCTGCAGTTCTTTTCGAGATATTTCAGTTTCAAATTATTTACGTCCGTAAGCGAGACCGCATTTTGTGTATTTCAATTAATAATTAAAAATACATCTGCTACAAAACTAAACATTTTTTTTCGATAGGTATATTGCAAATTTTTTATACTTTAGCATTGCGTGTGTAACTCCAATTTTGGATATTGTGCCCTTTTGCACATTCCGATTTTGGACAAATTTGAAATTTAGATTGATAAGGACATTAACTTTGATCTGTGAAAATTTCATCTTGTAACACCGAGCCCCCCACGAAACTTATTTTTAAAGCACTTTTGTAGCGCTGAGCACTCTACTATGTATTCATTTTCTAGATATAGCAAATGTAAACAAACTGAATTGCGTGCTCAATGCATAATCATCCCGTGCTGTTACAAATGCTATTGTATCCTATCGCTCATTAAAACAGGTGATGCGATTTTGCAGGCCCGGATTCGACATGTTCACGTGAACACCGCATGTATTTGTTTACGCGCGCTCTATCTTAGAAATGAATAGACCATTTGAAGTACGGAAGCGTTGTTACAAAGTTTTTATTGTTGAATTAGTGGAACTGTGTAGTTACAGCGTTATAGTGTTGATGACTTAGCAAGTGTTGGAAAAGCGTTGTGTGTAGGGTGCAAAACAACTGATTTTCGGCACAAACTTTACAATGGAATTGCAATATTGAAACAATGCAAAATTGGGAACCGATTATTGCAGTATTCAACGTTATATAGCAGCTTCAAATTTTACAAAAAATATATATTATTCAGACGTAAAATGTAATTTAATGTTAAATAATGTTAGTCAATCGATGGCAACGATGCAGTTATCATTTATCTTCCATGGAAGCAGTAATTAAAAACCATTGCAGAGTACTTTTTATTAAAATTTAAAATGAGGTTGTGTTCGTATGTCATTATTTCTGTTTATCAAAAACGCCACCAGATAGCGTATGGCTTAGGAAGGATTGCCTATACTATGCATCATCTAAAAATCTAATTTCAAACACCTCTAAGTCCTGTATCGTTTTCAATGAAAATTTTATTGAGATTTGAGATGTTACTTTATGACAAACAGGTGCAATATTTAAATGTCGTTCAATTTTAATTAGTCGATCAGTATGAATTTCTAACAAAATTTTATACTTTGCAAGTTTTGAATATCTTTAAAAATATTTTTGATTTATTAATGTAAGGCGCAAGCCTTTGTTACGTACGAAATTTTCATTACGGAATACCCTGTAGATGAATTACAATTAGATGTGGGTTTTGACGCCCTCTACCGATCCTTTCTCGTGACTGTCATTCGACGAAGTAATCGTGAAGCTGTCAACTACAGTAACGGGCCGGTGCCGAGGTTTTCGAATTGATTCTTAAATTTTTAAGAACATCACGTGTGATGAACATAAATTTATAAAGCGAGTGAGAATTTATTACGATTCTTTCGGCACGGGGTAAGATATTTTTGTCTTAAATCTATTAAGGGTCTTTCGTAATTTCTATATTCATATGATAGCCGGTTCCGACCACGTTGTCCACCATTGTGGATTTCAAGCAGCAATTAGGATGCATAAGTACCATTAATGAATAATACTACCGAGCATATAAGCTGTTGTGAAGTCCTGCTATTTAAGTAACATCGGGGTCTCGTCGAACGTTGTGTCGTGGATGCTGATTTGGGATTAGAAGTAGATTGGGTTACCAGCCACCTGTTCTAAATTACTACTTACATCATTCGATACACTGGGGTTCTATATAATGCTTAATGAAGAGGTCGATTGTGTTATCAGCCACCTGTGTTAAAATTATTTCTTACAGTACACAATACGACGGGTTTTTGTATGCCATTTAATGATTTATTAATACTATTTTTTAGCCTTTGTTCTGTGTGAACTGGATTGTGATCCAATTTGCTTTTCACTATTTATTACAGGCCACTGACGAGAAAACGTTTTCTACGTGAAAGTGGAAACTGGATTTTGGGGTGAGTTACTTGTTTGACTTTTATATCGGGATCACCAAAGTTATTCATAGAATTATATTTAATGTTAATGATCGTAACTACGTTGTATGGCCTCATGGCAAAGATAAACTAAACCAGTTCTTTCAACATCTAAACTCTGCACATAACAGCATTAAGTTTACTATGGAGTTAGAACATAACAGCAGTCTAGCCTTTTTTGATGTACTAGTGATAAGGAAAAATAACGGAAAATTGGGGCATTCCGTTTATAGAAAGAAAACGCACACTAATAGATACTTAAACGCCGAATCTCATCACCATCCAGTACAGAAGAATACTGTTTTGCATACTTTAGCCAAAAGAGCTATACGTGTGTCAGATAACGAAAATCTACAAAAGGAAAAGGAAACATTGTTGGAGTCCCTACAACAAAATGGATACGGGTTCAAAGAGATCCAAAACGCATGGAAAAGAGCAATAAATCCAAAAGTCAAAGAAGACTTATCACCTCCTACTAGCACCGCTTATTTACCATACTGTATGGGTTCAACAGACAAAATAAGCAGGGTGCTAAAGAAACATAATATTAAAACTGTCTTTACGACTAAGGATACCCTGAACACCTGGTTTACATCTGCTAAAGACAAACAAGGGGCTCTAAAACATGCCGGAGTTTACAAAATTCCTTGTTCCTGTGGATCAAGTTATATAGGACAGACGGGACGTTCTATTGAAGTTAGAGTAAAGAAACATATGGCTGACTGCAAACACCGCAGAGTTACTAAATCAGCAGTGGCAGAACACGTGTGGAACCAAGGACACACGCTGAACTTTGACCAAACTAAAGTGTTGGCTAGAACTCTTTTCTACTTTCCCAGACTAATCCGCGAAGCTGTGGAAATAGAAAAACATTCTTGTAATATGAACCGAGAAGACGGTTTAAGACTCAGCAAATCTTGGCTACCAGTATTATATCCTCTAAGACAAACATCGACCTTCTTGGAAAGGGCACAAAGACTTACTCCGAGTAATAACGAAGTCAGTCAAGCGGTAACGAAACGATAAGGTTCGTTAATCACGCTAATCGCTATTGGTATAATTATCGTCATTTCCACTTTTTCTTTCAGTGACATTTACCACTCTGAAGATGCAAGCTGCTATGTCTTGCGAAACGTCAGTTTGTTTGGGTTCACGAACGACAATACGGCAAAGGCCAAGTTCTACTTCTTGTTTTGGTTCTCAAGAAGAGACTATGACCAAGCCTAAGTCTGGGTGTTTTACTACGACGCGGTCTAAGCCGAAATCGCTTATAATCGTAACTACGTTATTACTTATATACCAATAAGGTAATCTTAAACATTTCATAATTGTATCGCATGCTGTGAGGGAAAACATATTAATTCTGGGACTTTTGGTGCTGTCCTTTTCGACATAATTTTCATATGTAGTGTGTGTTGCCGATACTACAGGCATTCATGTATGAGAATTGCGATATAATCTACTAAATTTTATGTGATTACTAAATCAGTCTCCTCTACTTGTTAATGCAGATTGTTAGTCATTTTAGTATTTAAGGTTGGCGCATTTAGCGTACATTTGTCAAGTTACTGCGCTACTAAAGCAAGCTGTGATATTTGTTAATTATATTTAAAAATCTTACAAGTACGGATGAATGTAGAAAATTCATATATTCTTGTTATTGTTTGCCATTCACATCTTAAAGTGATTAAAATCGTAAAGCTCTCTTGTTAGTTTTCTCTCTCCTGTGGTTATTGTTATCTACGAACTAATCTTGGGCTACTCGAACAGCCGAGTATAAGGATTACGAACCTTCAATTGAGTTACAAGTTTGGACCATCTGTCGTGAGCGAGGCAGAAGTGTTACTTTGGATCAGCTCTGGCGCTCTTAAGCATATTTTTTGTATTTTCTGTAAACCTTCCCTACCTCCGACTATTGTGAGTTGGCCGTGCAAGGTTCGTAAAACCAAAAGCTTGTAACACCTTTAGCATTTATATTAAACCTTATATCAAACAAGTTTGCGTAAGTTGTTCACGACGACATATTGAATATAGAACCAAGTTAAAGCACTTCTATATAAATCGAACTTGTGCATTAATAAAGTTAACTGTTTCTTTGTTATGACAGGTTGACTTTTGGTTATATCCACCGGCGACTACAACAAGCTTATTATAAAGAATTTGTAGTAGATTGCTCTTTGTTAAAATAAATAATATAAAAACATCAAATTTTATAATAGTATAAAGTCACCTTTTTTGTTTGATATAAGTTCCATTGTTTCCGAAAGTACCATTTCGGTTTTTTTGTTGTCACAAAGTTGGTTGCATTTTCAATACAAGGCAAAATCACAAGAGGAAAATCTTCCATATTTATATTCTTATCGTTATCCATAGTGTTTCTGCTAGTGGTACCTTTACAAATGATTAAATTTTAAAAACTATTCATAAGACACATAATGATTCTTGTTTTATATTTTCGTAGGCTTTTTTTTGAATGTTGAACCTGCATTATCTACTTCTGAAGATGGTTTATATCGTAGCAGATTATTTCCTTTTTTCTTTGCCTTGTCATAATTACCCAATTTACATAAAACTTAGTTCATTTTGATTTTGTGCAGTATAAAACTTCTTACCATAATACCCAACTATTGCAGCAGCCACTTTCCAAAGCTTGTCAGGATGTCTTTATTTATAAACATTTTTGGTATTCTTTTAATTTTAGGCAACTTAGATATGTAATGTCCTTCTCATGCAACCACTTGCGTATAGCAATGCTATATAACAGCATAAGAAATATATGGCATTTTCAAATTCATGTAATACATCGCACTTTATACATACATAATTGAAGGTTACATATGATGATGATATTCTTCTCAAATGTTGTTTTGTGCGTTGTGCGTAAGCAGACCGACTTCTTTACGAAGTAAATATCACTTTTTTTTTAAATGCTGAGAATCTAAATTGTGATTGGATGTAGTCAAATAGGAGGAATCATCCACTAGTGTCAATATGTGTACAACTTGATCATCAATACTAGTCAACACTCAACAATATCTGTCAGTAGTTGTCAATACTGTCGGTACTTGTCAATACGTGACAATACGCGTCAATACGCTTCAATACATATCAATAAACGTCATTACGCTTCAATTTTTTTTCAATTCATCTCAATACTTGCCAATAATCTTAAAATATGAGTAGGACATTTTTAGATTTGACGATACATTTATATTCACACATGCAATTCTTATTGTTAGTTCATCTCAACTCTTTGCACTGAGGTCGGACCGGGTCGGACCGTCACGTACCTATTCGCTATTTAGCCTAGCGCGGCGTTAATTGCGTATTCATTTTATAATCAGTGTATCAGTCTTCAGTTTTGCATATGTTTGCATAAGTGTGCGTCGGTGGTCAGTAATCGAATAGTTTAAGTGTGGTATTAGAAAGGGGCCATGGACTTCCAGGTGAGATAATCATTATATTGCTTACAGTCGTACATGTAGGTAAATGTAGAAACCGTAAATAACTTTTAATCAGTTAAAACATGCTGAAACGGCTGAAACTAAATACCGCGCTAAATACGATCAATTGAATTTTTGCATGCATATTTAAACGATGTAGATGAAATTTTTAGAATACATACTTGAAAATACCTAAAATCATTTTTTTATAATAAGCTGATTGTTTACTTAATTACTTGGCCGTTGTCTTAATTAAACGATATTGTATACTGTATAGGCTTCTGAAAAAAGTTAAAGGAGCCCACGTATGAAAAGAACCCAAATGGCCTGACTTCTGTAATATAAATAAATAATATGGTGGTTAGCTATAGTAAGTACCTATTTCTTTCTCTTAGGTTGATAACGTTGCTAAAGTGTCCCAAATAATGGAAAACGTTTGTCTGGACATCACTCTACCTTCTTATTTGATAAGTTTATTAGCCTACAAGGGATTTGACAATACCTTTTCAATAAGTAAAATGTCAGAAGCTCACATAACGGAAATCGAACAATTTGCTAAGAAAGTATTGCCGGATTTATTAGAAAAAGAAGAAATGTATAAATTTTACGGAATATACGCCAAGAAACCGGATCTTCTTAAAATTCAGACAGGTCATAAAATTCTGTTACAGCAATTTATATCAAGCTGCAAAGTTTCATTAGCTCTGACAAATTCGTCAAGATCTAAAAGAAGGTTTGTCTCGGTGCATTCTGCTCATACATCAGCTATTTCGGATAAAAAAAAGAAAATTGATAAGAGCACCACAAAGAAAGCTACGAGGAAAGCTATTTGTACCATTGTTAATAACGAAAGAGCTAGGAACGACGAGGTAGATTCGTCGAAATATACAGAAGAGGACGACGATAGTTTACCTGCACAGAGTCAAGAAGACAAAAATAAAACGTTTAGTCAAATCGCAGGGATTGTTTCTAATTATGTTAAAAAGTTTTGTAACGAATATTTGAGAAAAAGTGAGCGATTCGACGATGCATTAAAACTCGTATTAAAAAAAGTAGAAAATGTCAAAATAATATCGAACGAATACGGTTTCACAGTACAATGTCTGATGTGTAGTTTTGTTTCAAGAGCTTACATAAAGCAGCACCATGGATCAAAAAGGACCAATTGGATTCTCTTCAAATTACAACAAACACTTTAAAACACACTTTAAAGACGTGATGACGAGTACCAGTGCTTCTGCACCTCATGTTACCAATCTACCTGGCAATCTACTTAAAAACTAAAATTTGCTGTCTTTTATTTCAGTAGAGAAAAAGACAAAACCAACCTCAAGCAAACCTGTTCTGTGGCAAAAAAACATCGAAACTATTGAGCTTGACAAAGAACTTAACAATCCAGGAAGTTTGACAAATATTCTAGATTTGGAAAAAGATTTAGAATTTCTCTCGGAAGGAACAGCTGATAAGACGATTATTGGTCAAGTGACTTGTGTTGATAAAGTTGTTACCAATTCTTCAGTTACCGATCCGCATACAACAAGCAAAAAAACCAAATCAATTAATAGAACTGAACGACAACACAATAAATTGTCATTCGCAGGCTTGGATCCAGCGCAAACTAAAATTACAGAGTTTTACAAAATATGCGAAAGAGTGCAACTAGAAATCGACAAAGATCCTGTTATCACAGAAACTTTTAATCGGTACCATCAGATTATTGGCTTAAACCAAGAACACGTTACCGCGAGCCCTCCATTCTTAGAAATGTTGAAAGAAACTGAGATTGCAAATTTCAAACATAGGAAACATGGTAGCAGGTTTAGCGAACTATTGAAACTGTTTAGCCTTTATTTGTTTATAGTTGGTGGACGTTTGACTTACGAACTGCTTTATTCGAACTTATCAGGTGCATTACCGTCAATTACCACGCTAAATCGGCTATTAGATGAAGGATCAAAAATAGTGGAAGGAGTTCCACGATTTCTAGAATTAAAAAACTATTTAATCAAAAGGAATTACAGACTTCAGGTGTTCATTAGTGAGGATCAAACGGCAATTATACGCAGGATATATTACGATCCGAAAATAAATGAAATGGTTGGATTCGTACTACCTGTATCTGAGAAAACGGGATTCCCAATCACAAAAAAATTCCCTGTTTGTTCTTTGACCGACATCAAAAATGCTTTTGATAACGAGGAAATGTGAAAAAACTCCTATGTGTATATGGCCCAACCTCTGCACGATAAATCTCCCGCTTTTTGTTTGTTCATTTTTGGCAGCGGAAACAGCTTTAACAACATAGACGTTTCAAATCGTTGGAGATATGTACAGAAAGAGCTTAACAAAAGTGAAATTACAATTTTTGGATTTTCCTCTGACGCCGACCCAAGATGTCTTAAAGCAATGCGGATTCAATCTGGATTATTGTCGTCCACCTCGCTTGAAAACAAGGACTCCCTGTATGGGCCGTATTTTTAAGTAAGTATATTAAAAGGTACCTACTCTGCGAGGTGTAAACCAGTCAAGGGAAAGTGTACACTATAATCCCGCTTTACTTCAAATAATCCCAAAAGATCCTGAATATTCTGTAACGTTTATAGTAGGAGTTAAGTATTTACCCGATCAGCGGTGAGTGGGGTGGGTTATAGTTAACCAGAAAAATGTTTGTAAAGGTTGCTGATGTCCTGTAACCATTAATTATAGGGCGCCAAGTCCAAGAGCCTTAGTTAAAATTTTATTGATCTGGACTAGAGATCAACAGGAGTACTACAAACGTTAGCAAGGCTCGTAGAAAGAAAACCAACCAAAATTATAATAAGCGGCGTTTACTAACAAGAAAGATAGGTAAAAATGAGGAAAGTAAGAAAGGGTTGATACGTATGAATATCACAGATTAAACGGACTACCTAAGTTATAATAACAATGGTACGCTACTGTGTGTACATTAATTATAAATATGGTACGCCACGGCTAGGTGTGGATCGTTAAATATAGCTGTCAAAAATACATATGGTTTGATAGTTGTAATTAAATAATTTTATGTAAGTGCCTTATGTAAGTAACCGACTACTATTCATCAGTAGTACCTAAGCATACAAAGGATAACCCGTATTGAAGTATTCGGTGTATAGTGTAAGCTTACAATATGCAGGTGCAAGAAAAATTGAGGTAGTGATACTCAATTCCGGTAGATCAAACGGTGAAGGTGGCCTTACAATTAATTGTACAGTGAGGTACAAGAATTGGCTATATAATTAAGGGTGAGTACCCGTGAGTAATAATTAGTAAAGTTTAAGTAATACACACAGCATCCGACAGGTAGCTTCGGAATAAATATTCATAGGTGGTTCGATTAACGACGAATACAATAGATTTTCTAACCTGTACCGAACTTGAGTATAGCTGACTTGCGTCTGGTTAGTAGATGGCTTCAGACAAGGATAGTAACCTCGCAATGATTGTTCAAGAATAGGCACAAGCAGCCGGAACAGGATTTAAGAATCGGTGAGCCCCAAAGTATAAGCAGCCGTAGGTGGTCAAACAACCCCGGTACCAAGAAACCACGTGAATTAGCTTCAATTGGTCCCCAATCGCCATACATCCGAGAAAAGTCGAGAGGAATCTAAAACCAATGATTCTTAAATTATGTTGATTTTTAGAGTATAAGAAATTTACCTTAGGTGGATGATAGCCAATTACGAAAATTATTGTAAGCTAAAACGTGGTCATCGTTTACAAGCTCATCATGAAAAAGGAAAAAGTAAAATGTCCGAAATTTATCAAATAAGAATCCCCACTTTTGTGCCTTTTTGGAGGGAAAATAGGAAAATAACTAAAACACGTAGGTCAAATTACCCTAACACCATTAGAAACGAATAGAGTATGGAAAGTTGCCTAACTACCAGGAGAAATATTTTCTGTAAAACTTTATAATGAATAGAAAAATTTTAAAAACAAGCTACAATGTAATTTACCCGTCAATAGAAATTTTAGTAAAGCCTGAAAAAGTGAAATGATACCAATTTTTCCGAAAAGATTGCCCAAAACTAAAAATGACCGTTACAATTCCTATATAAATCCAGATAATCCTAAATAAATTCAGATAATCCTAAATAAACCCAAATAATCGCAAATACGCAAATCCATATACCTACATCCATATACATCTTGATACATCCATAAATCCATATATAACTCCAAATAACTCCAATAAATCCTGTAACTCTTTATTAGTCTATACCATAAATCCTAACCGGTTTACCCCTCGGTACTCTGTTAAATTGAAAATTTTCCGCAACTTTTTGTCACAGTGCAAGTATGATATCCATTCGCCTGTATATATTCAAGATGCGATACATATTGGTACTAAAATGAAGACGAGATTACTAAAACCGAATGTTGTATTGCCAATGGAGCGTTTTTTGTCTCAAAAGACTTTATTGAGAAATTGATTCAAACTTATCCAAAGGACCAGCACTTTTTGTTTATGACATATCTCAAAAGTAGGTTCACTGTTTCAAATGTTATTTACAGTTACTAATTTCTCGATTAATATATTATTAAATTAGGTTAACTTCTTATAATTTTAAACGCATTTTAGGCCAAGACAAGATGAACTTCGAGGCAATTGACAAAATGACTGCCAACAGTGTGACTGATCTTTTGCAAGAGCTCCCTGGAAGTGAAGCTACCAGATTATACCTGATTTTAACAAGATACTGCTTGGATGCATACCTTGATAAAAATATCAGCATAGTTGAACGGATTTACTATATATGGTTTGTAATATTTTTTCTCAGATATTGGCGAAAGTGGCTGAAGCTCAACAAATATAGCATTACGGAAAATGGAATAACTTCCGCTACCTACTCTTGTATGGAGCTCAACGCTTATGGACTTATCCTCCTTACCGAGAAATGTAAGGAGACTCCTGATCAAGCTCCTGATAGCTTTTTACCTTAGCTTTACAGTAGCCAAGCCTGTGAAAAAAATTTCCGAAAAACCCAGTCTATGACTTGAACATATAACTGTGGTTAATTATGGAATGAGCGATATTTTACGAAGACTAAATAGAATTCAAAAATTGAATGAAATCAGTTCAGATATGGGTACGGTGTTATTTGAATAAACCTACATATATGAATTAGTAGTGATAGTTGCTGTTTTAGATACCAGTTTTCGATTCCCACGTGAAGAGTCTCGGCGATTAGGGGGTGGCAATGCGTCACTAAATCAGAATTTCCCGTCACATTCTGAAATAAATGATGTTTTCGAAAAGGCGCGTAAAGATGTAGTGCTGGAGTGCGAAAAACTGGGAATGGTGTTGAACGATGCAGAACAAGCTTTTCAGGAAATCAGTCTTCGAAATGTCGATGCCGAGAACAATGAAGGATTCGGATCAGACAGACTATGAAGAAAGTCAAAATTTTGGACAGCCTTGTGATTCAGATCCAGAGTGTGATGGAATAAAAAACGATTTATCTATATTGTCACATCAATCATTGAATTTGAAAGATTATGCGAAAACAAATATTTCAAAAAATGGTCCGTTTTTGAGAATCTCAATAAATAAAGACAATGTCGTCTTTCTGCTGGCTTTTCTCGGAAAAGCATCACATGCCCACTGACAGAACATTGCTCGTACGAAATATGGGTTCTGCTTCAAACCACCAAAACGGAAAAACAGGATAATTTCTTCAGAACCAGAAACGTCTGAAGAAGGTATCTATAGTGAAAGAAGCAACACATTAACGGAAGAGTTTTCGGAAAGCGAAGAGGAAAAAGAGATTTCTACATTCGACATTGCTGTTAAGTGTGAAGCATACTATGCAGTCTACTTTGACCAACAATGGTACATCAGGAGGGTCCTAACCTGCAGTGATGACAGTTGCACAATTAAGTTTCTAAAAGAAGATCTCGATGAATATATATGGTCAACTCGAAAAGACATACAAACTGTAGAAAAACAGTTTGTAATTCATTTACATCAATTACATCTAACAGGAAATGGCCCTTTTAAGCTAAACCGATTGAAAAAAGTGTTATTAATAAAAAATACAAGCAATTCAGGAAAATGTGACTTATTTGTCGATAATTTCTATACACATCAACAAATTTCATATTAAACGTTCAATAAACATTGTTTCTGTTTTTTATTCCATTCGTTAATTTTATAAACAGGTATACCGAGTGTCAACGTGTTCATTTTCCGGCCGTCATTTCTGTATGTTTTCAAAGATTTTTAAAAAAATTTTCTCCGATATGAGGCGCAGGAAACCATTGCAGCCATCCAAAAGCAATGAAGGTCATTTCTGATGGGCTACAACACTTTCCTTGCTTTTTCTCGTCTTGTATCGAACGAAAATTAGAAAAATCGTTGAACGAGCCATATAAAACTCAAAATTCATGTCATTTTTTTTGCGATACCTACCGTAAATGACTGCATATTTTCAAGGTCTTTACCGTAAGTGCGAATGCATATTTGCAATGTCATTTTGGAAGGCCTTTAAATAATGAGTTAAGACCGAAGCTGTCATTTATGGTTCTTTTAATATACTTTAAACAACGTCCGATGCGCTTCGCAAGACCACGACCACCCTATATTGCCGGGCAATACTTTACAGTACTTATCCGTACTTGTATTATTTGTCAATACTACCCAATACTACGGAGTTCTTATTAATTGTTGTCAATAATTTGCAATACTTGTCAATACTTTGCAATACTTGTCAATACTTTGCAATACGTGTCAGTACCTTCAATAGTGACATTTTTTGTCAATTTTTCAATATCTGTACGTGATTTTCAACAGTGGATGACCCCTCGGTCAAATACATTATATAGATTGGATTGTTGTAACTATACTTACCGACATGATGAATAACACACTGATTTCTAGTAATAGATGTAGAAAAGTCAAGAGTGACTGAAACCATGGTAAATAAATGTTATAGTAAGCCAATCCAATGTAAATTTTTTACTCTCAATTTTCGATGCAAAAAGACCGTAGGACATCTATTGGTTGCATCCAAAATTTAAAAAAACGCTAGGTTTAGGACGCAAACACCAGATGTCACTAAGAAAACACGTGTTTAAAAAGCAACCTATTAAATCTGCATAACGTATATCGTTACTTGGTTTATATCGTTTTATATGTATTAAAATTATGATTCAAATATAAACCTAAACATAACCAACATTTTGTAGAATATAGATTGTAAAATCTTGGTAAAATCTATTCTTTAATCAAATTGGAGATTAGATAGGACATGTAGGAAAATAGATGTGTTGACAAAAATTGTGAGAATTTAAAAAGGAAAACACCAGAATTAAAACTTCATTGGTTTCCATTAGACAAGTAGACAGTTGAAGATTAGCAAATGGGTTAAACGTTGCGGTAAGCGAAATTGAAATTCAAAAAAAAAATTCATTGACATGCTAATACGTTTTGTGCCATGTACGATGAACTTTCTATTTAATAGATTCTTCCGATTGTATTAATCTTTCGATTATTATTCTCTTAATTGTTCAATTATTTCTATTATTAGTTATAATTTACTCAACCACAGTATGTGAAATTACTTGTCTGATTTGCGAATCTTGTCAAAAAAATGTAAAAGTGTATCAAAATATTTTATTAGAGAGGATCATCATCTAAGTGTAGCAATTTTTATATATTATGTTATCCACAGACTGGAGTTGATTTTGAAGTTAAAACAAGACAATCTTGAAATATTACAATATGTACTCCAACATTTACTATTAACGACTACAAAAGAAAAGTATCGGATCAGATGTTACAATAATAATGTATACTAAATGCAGTAAAAATAAGAGCATAAAATGCTTGTGTCGACATTTTAAGTTTCTAGTATATAATATTTTTATAAATATTATATTTAAGTAAGTACTTATAATGGGAGTGTTTGGAAAACTGCGAGTATGAGTATTGGTTATGAGTACAGTGTAATCGTACTCTATGAGTATGAGTAGAGTACATGTAATCAGTACTCATATGAAATGAGTTTGAGTAGTTGTAATCATTTTAATTAGGTTGATGAGTATGAGCATGTGTGTTTATTACGGTAGAAGTTACGAAAAAGTGAGAGTAAACAGTAATTAACTAGTATTACTGCTGTAACTCGTAAATGTATACTTTTACCACAGTATAGTGTGTAAAGTAGATAGCTTTTCACAAATTTATGAAATTTTAAAAAAATGCGTTTTTTTTAATTAATAATTTTAATAATTATCGATCGTTCGAAAGATGTATGCACTTTACGTTTTTACTTTCTTCACAAAAATTAAAATTTCTATTGTAACGAATAAGTTTTTATTAAAAAATTAATACTTATTAAGTTTCCTTGTTGTGTTATATGAAAATTTTTTCTTTAAAGATTTAATCTAAAGTGGCCTAGTTTTGAGATATTTGCAATCAAAGTTTTCAGGCTGGTCCTGACTATCTAAATAAATAGAAATTGACTGTTCATTGTAATTGTAATTGTAATGCTGTAATGTAATGCTGTTAAATCCGCAAAATATTGACGTATTTTGTTAACTATTCTCTTTAATTTTCCAGCATATACAAAATAAATGGTAAATAAAATAATTAAAGCAGATATTAATGTTCATTTCTTAGCATTACTGACCTAGCTTAACAAAATGTACTTTGTGTACATATTGTAATGTACTTGAAAAGAATGTGCAGAAGAGCAACTTTAACCCTATTAATTTAATTACGCTTTATCCGATAACGTTATTTTGTTTACTTTTATTAACCATCATTTATAACACTTTTTTATTTTGTTTGCTAAAGGAGCGTAGAAATATTTGTGGGCTTATGCACATTAAGTACCTACCTGTGATGTGTCGTTAGGTTGAATTTTCATAAATATGTAAGAAAATTTAAAATAGAATTACGTTTTAACAATGGTTTTTACCGGTTTTTTTTTCTTAATTTTTGTTGGTGTGTTTATTATTTACCTATTTATTTTAAGTCGCATGGGTAGCAATTATCGACTACACGGTGAGGAATTACAAAATTTGCAATGTAAATAATATTATTTTTAAACAGATTAAGAATCTTGAAATTAATTTAAATGCTTCTTACTTAAAAAAATGGTGCATTTATGCATAAAAAACAAAATTGACGCTACTGTTACTTTGACTGTATTTAGGCGTGTTTGACGTAATTGTAGTACATTTGTATTCGTGTACTGTTCTGAGTAAATTTCTGATCCAGTATATTTTACTCATACTGTTTTGTGTACAATTGTACTCAAATATACTCAAGTACTGCCAACACTGCTTAAATGGGATATAAGAATTACGATTTGTTAATACTTGTACATATTGTGCAATAATAAAGTCATGCAATGTAAGTAAATAGCTATTTAACTCTAACTAAATATTCTAACAGTTTGTTGTACTCAATAAAAAAAATGAACTTATTGTGGTTGTCTAAATTATCCGAGCAACTGACGAAATTACATAATTTTTCCGTCTGACTATTATTTTTATATGCAACAATTACAAAGAGTTCTAAATTAAAGGTTCTGCCAAATTTGTCAATCATTTATATTTAATGTAATTAATAAAATAAGTGCAATTGTAAAAAAGAAATAGCATATTGATTTTATCTCGTCCAATGCTCGTACAAAAATTTTATTAACGGTAGAAATTATACCAAAAATCAGAACATAGCTAAAATATACAGGGACGGATGAGTAAATAAAATTCTACCGGGAGAATAAACGTCGGCGGCCAAAATTAACATATATAGGTACCTATTATTATTTACATACATATACAGAGTGTCCAAATCCAAAAACAAAAAAAAGATGAGCTACATGCTAGGGACAGGACACCCGATATATATAAGCATAAGCGGTTTTTTGATTTTTTAGAACTTGAAGGAATTTGGAATCTAAAATACAGTATGCTCCAAAAAAATTCTATATTAGGATATTAGATAGATATATAAATATAAAATCAATATGTTGTAAACTATAAATAAAAAACAATGGCTCCCACTAAATGGTTATTTATTATATTAATACATTAAACCGTTCTTCATTAATTTGGTTGTTTGACCCAAGCGATTAATAATTTCATCATTGTTGATGTTGCTTAGTATATCAGTTTCAATATTCATCAGCATGATTGACTCGAGTCTATTGTCAGACAAGGAGTTTCTTAATCTATTTTTGATAAATTTTAGGTTTGAAAACGATCGTTCACATGCTACCTGTGAGATGGGGAATGAAAGGATATATTGATAAGCCAATACCAGCGTGGAATAAGTCCCCTTAAACAAATTATTTTTTAAAATGAAACAGTAGCAACAAATGACACAGTTCTGACATTTTTTAGATTCGATGCATACCCTTCATTTTGTATTTTTTTTTGTTATACAGTCATCTTTTTCTATATCTGACTGTGCAGAAGAAGAATCGTGTAAACCCACATCAAGCCTACCATAATTTATTCCATATGAATCTTCAATTGTTAATTTAATATGTTTCCAGTTGCTTGCAAAGCTTGCTAACTCTTCTTTCAATTGTGCAGGAGTTGCAGTAGAATCAAACTGTAATAATTTTTCTGACAATATTTTTAGAGAATTCTCAGGTAGTTTACCTTTGGTAAGTTCTTCAAAATTATTTGGATCTAGAATGTTCAGATCTCTACATAATTCAGCGTTGTTTGCAAATTTTCTACTGATTGATTCTACTGCAGTATCCGCAATAACGTTAAAAAAACAATTCTAACATTTTCTTTTTGGCTTATTGGGACTTCATCAGAAGTTTTCTCATCAAAGAATTTCTTTTTCTTTTTTGAACGAAATTCTGGCAATTGTTCTGCAATAAAAAATTCAAAATCTCTTCTTTCAAAAGAGAGATTAGCCCATCCCACAAATTTATGTGCAGCTGCTTCAATGTCTGGAAGATTTTGTTGCATTTTTTTTAAACTCAGTATAGAGTCATTAACCATAAAGTAACATTTTAATAAATCTAACCTTGCTGTTTGAATATACCTTGATAAAGGGCCTGTTATAGAGAACAGTTTTAAGAATATGTGTGCAATTAAAATATTTTCGTATTTCAGTAATTGTACCTTGTAATTTTCAGCAGTCGCTCTTGTATCTGGTTTAATTTTTTTTTGAATTTTCAATTGTGTTAAGAACGTCAATTAAGTTAACGTACAGTGGTTTATCAGGTTCATTAAAATTACCAAAAATTTTAATGAGGACTGCTTCCTTTGACGACCAGCGAGTTTCTCCTATCAACTGGAGTTTCTTTGATCTAGGATTGTTGTCAATTCTCAACCAGTAACCCAAGCGTTGATGAGATTCTTTAAAAAATGCTGCTATACAATTCAGTAATGAAAAAAACGATGCTGCTTTGATGTGGAATTTGAAAATGTCTGCCAGAACAAGATTTAGAATATGGGGATAACACCAAATATGAACATGATTTGAATTTTCCTGGACCATGAAAGTGGAAAATTCTGAATAGCTTCCTTGCATATTAGCCGCCCCGTCAGTAGAATTAGCAATACAATTTTTTTCATCCAGACCATTTTTTTCCAATATGCTATGAATCATGGTATGAAATCCCTTCCCTGTTGAATCGTGACAAGGGATAACTGCAAGAAGGCGTTCGTGGATTGTTCCGTTGTAAACATACCTGAAATAAAATAAAATAAGCAAAGATGAATATTTATTATTCAATTTAACATACCTTATCACAACTGAACATTGATCTGTTACTGAAATATCTTGAGTACTGTCTATTTCTAAAGAGAACATACCGGCAGTTTGTATCTCTGAAGAAATCTTCTTTTGAATAATTTCTGTGATTATGACAATGATTAAATTTACAATCGTTTTTGACAAAAAATGTGTAGAAATTACCAGCTCAACGTTTGATTTTTTTATTGTGATAATTTTTACTTTTTATAACAATGGCGTCCAAATGTTTCTTTAAAATAACATCAAATTTCGATAAAAGTAAAATTATTTCTAAAAAATTATCATGATCTAGGTTTTCATTTTCTAGGGTATATGCAGCTTCATTTGCTATGCCCCGATAAGAAAGTCCTTGTTTGCCAATTAGTTTTATAACATCAATAATAACATCCAAGACGTGCCGATTGTTTGCAACTTTTTTATTTCTCATTTTAACAACGTTTCCAAAAAGCAATTTTTCAATTGGCTGATTTTTAGTATACATAAAATATGTTTCGCAGTTTCTTCCATGACTGATTGAACTTTCATGCTCATTTATTCGCTGATAGACATACCTCTTACAAAAGCGGAGCTTTGATTTTTATCACTATCAACCGAATAAGCAAGACAAACTGTGCAAAAAAGTGCATTTCTCTCTTCACTATAGCTTAACCATTTCCTTTTTGATTTGTTGTTACGCCTAAATGCTTTTTCTACATTGAAAGGTACATCTTTTTGTGCGACAGGTACTTTTGGATGGTATTCAAAAAATAGCTGTAGTTTATTTGGATCGGGACGGTCGAAGAAATCGCCAGATTCTGTCTGTTCCGACTGTTCTAGCTTTAGTTGCGGCAGTTGCAAATTTTTGTCTAGTGCTTTTTTCACATTAGCGTCACTATCGCTTTCATAACTTGTCTTTGTCTATATGTCGTCGTCCGATTCCTCTGGTAGCTTTAACTCGGTTTGCAATTCAGTTTCGGGAATTGGCAAATTTTCTTGGGATTTTTGCTCTTGCTCTTGGTCTTGTTTTTCCGTGCTTATATCACTTTCTATCTCTGAAGTTGAATGAACAGAAAACCGATTGAGCAAATTATCTAGAGAGCGGCATTTTGTTGCTATTTCACATCTTTTTTCTTCTCCCTTTCGAGTTTCTTTTCTTGTCCTCCTTTTCGTTTTGGTGGCATAATTGATTTTTTATTGACTTAATATTGCTTCTGATGGCTAAACAAACGCCCGAAAACAATTTGTTTGCGAACTAGAGATTCTGTTATTTAAAAAAAAAAAACACTTGTCTTGAAAACAGTAGATTTTTATAAATTTTATAGTTTTTTTAAAAACACTACACTACGGTAAAAGTTGAGTATGTTTTTTGTTTTTCTTAAATAGGTATTTAATTTTTTTTAAGTTATGTAACTTAACTAACTTAACTAAGGTGAAACAGAGTGTAAGAAATTTTTTTTGATCCAATGATTTAAGCAGGATGCTTGCACCTAATTTATTATGTAATGCGTTTATTTAAAAAAAAGTTATTATCTTTTACTGCAGAACAGAATAACAGCTTGTACTGTTTATCCGCGACTTCCTAGACTCTGTGTATAATGATGAAACATCCTGTATAGTAAAAATTATTTGAAATAATTATTACCTTATATTTAAATTTAACACTTCTTGTAAATGCACTATCAAATACACAATTAATTTGTTAACAGAAGCAAAGCTAATCTAATATCAGACTGACTCGGGGTAAATTACGATGACTGTAGGTAATGTAAGCGGTGGACCCGTGTTTTGTTTTACTTTTAAGAAACGTATACTGTACATATTGAATTACACTGTTTACTTTTGAACATAATTTATGTTTTAGTCTAGATAAGTAAAATGCCATTAAGCATTAAATCGTTAATCGTCGAAACTCGCGACGCTGCGCTTTATTAATGCTGGCTGTTTCCAGTAATGTGATCTAAAAATTGATACTATTTTTACATAGCTATTGGTATAAAAATCACGTCTTTGCAAAATTAAGCGTTTTGATCCGTGAGCCCGTGACGGCTCACGGTAAAAATTCCCGGTGTGCCCATCCGCCCCTGAAAATATATGAATTTATTAAAGCAAATTGTATCATGTTGAAATTAACTCTGAATGTTGATGTGTTAATCACGCCGTTTTGTGTTTCATTTTAAGTTCTATTACTATAAGAAGCCACTGTATTGTCTCGTTAGTTAAAAGATTTGTTATAATGCTTTTATTTTAGTGCTGGAATATGCGTATTAATTTTAACTTGTTTCAAATTTGAATACTTTTGACCTGTTATTAGTTTAAGTATTTAACATAAAGAAGAATTTTTCTCAAAATAAGTAGTAAATCGTAATCATCCAAATTTAACTCTTTTCAGTGTTTTACTAAAAACAAAAATACGATACCTTACAAAAAACATTAAATTTGATATTAAATATTTAAATTATTGAGGTTATGTCAGTAAACATGTAAACAAACGGCTAGAAACGTATGTCCATATTAATTCATATTTTGGTTCGTGTCTATAATTAATTTTAAAGAAAGTTCATATAAGCGATATCTATCGGAGACTAACCCTAGTAGAACAAAATGATTTCAAATCATTTTAATTTGTCACAACTTTAATGCAATAGTATTGTACATGAAAACAGTTTTGTAGTATATCCAAATCAATTCCGTAATAACTAATAAGTGATTCAAAAAGTAGTTACTTAAAATTGTTTATGTAATGCAGACAAAACGTTTTCATGATCAATTCTAAAAGTTAATAAAACATTATTTGGTAAAACGAATTTCTTATAGTATAACATCGTTTTAAATTATCATTTTAACATGAATTCTTGAATTATTTTCAGCATCATTTTGGTAACATTGTAGATTGATACAAAATCATCATATTAGATGATCTAAAAAATGATTTGTAGAAACGTTTTTGATATATTATTTTGTCGTGCACAGAAATTAGCCAAGGAAATATTTTGTAATATTTCTCAATCAATTCTATACGACATTCTTAGATAGTATATTTGCAATATTTGTGTTTTATTTTATTTTACAAAAACACAAATGTTTAAAAAATGATTTATCAAACCTTTATCGGATTTTGTTTATAGTTCTAGGAATAAATTTAGACAAAAAGAAGAATTTAAAAAAACAGATTAATACGAATTTGTATAACACCAAGGTATAACAAATTCTGAATTCTATATTTGTTTAATTAATTTATTGATAGATTTATTGTAAGTGGATTTTCGTCTTCAGCAGTTTTTACCGCCATACTTATCTATACGTTTGCAATGAAATTTTTAAACAGTTTTGTTTGACAATTCTAAGAAAAATATTTTCAATAGAGTATATCTGTTTTTAAAAGCTTTAAATAGGGTTACAGTTTGTCGACAGTAAATGAAATTTAATCTCTGTACAAGAATCAAGAGAAACTCATTTGTTGCAGTGTAGTGTTCTTAAGTTTTTAATAATGTCAATGGTAAGTTTAGTATTTTAATTTGAATTCATATAATTTTTTATGAATTTTTACATTTTTGCTACTAAGATACTAATTAATCTTTTTTAATAAGAAGAAATATAAAGATGAATCGATCCATGTTTTTAACATTGAGTGTACAATAATATTAGATAAAGATATAGCTTTGTCTTTCCCAATAATTTATTTTTAATTTTCTTGACAACTGTTTCTTTTGCTTTACTGTGCAAACATTGAAACAATGAAATCGAAGGATTTTAAACATTTCTAATTAAGTTTTAATGGGAATTTCTTCTGATGATTGATTAATTTGTTTTCATTAGTTTGCATTATAAAACACATTTCTAGTTCGTTTAAAATTAATAAATTTGGAGTTGAAAAAAGTAGTTTAGTTTTAATGAATGTATGGTTATTTTTTAATAAGTGTCGATGATTTTTTAATAAGTGTCTTTAGTTTGAGAAAAATTGTTATATAAATTTGGTAGATCTGAAAAACTGTATTTTAAAGTTGACTGTAATTTTATTTGTTTGTAGATCTGATCAATTTTATTGTTGATTTTACATCATGCTTGTTTAATTCAATTATTTGACGACATCTTGTCTCAATTGACATTTTAATATTTCTTCTGACGATGTTTGCGCATTAAGGCAAAAGAAACAATTGTGAAAAAAAAATACATTATTGGAAAAGACAAAGCTTTATCTTTATCTAACACAAACATTTTTTTTATCAAATATGTTGCAGTGAAATATTAAGTGTTTATTTTGACCTTTCAATCAGTTTTATTAATCCATAATTTTGCAATTTGGGTATTATTAAAACTCTTGGTAATATTCCATTATCATTTTTATTTAAATTAAAAATTGATAAAATTGAAATCGAAAAATTATAATTTTTTCGAAAAAACTATAAATACATACTGTTTTATTTTTCATCAATTTAGTTTACTTAAACAGGATTGTACTTTATCAATATTATTTAGAACGACGACTATCTTAACATTTACACCATATAGTTTGTGGTTCTGGGGGTTTTTACGGTTCGGGACCCCTAGGTTGAAGGATTTACAGGGCCGTTAGTTTCGCAACTGCATCGCTGTACAATGTAAAAAACGTATTGCTTCTAATTTACTAATTAGGTAATCTATCAAACTTCTCATTTGTCATACGCAAATGGCTTTTGTTCGAAGCTTAATTTTCCGGTGCAAATTATTTTATTTTAATTTTATGTCTTTGTTATAAAATCGTTATATGTATAACACTAGCATATGTAATTAAAATTTAAAATGCATTTAAAAAATGTTGTAGGATTTGTTCAAGAGGTATCCAACCTACCTATCTTTAGGCCAGTACATTCATTTTTCTGTCACGTACATACTAAAATTTCCAAATTTTTAAGCTATCTAATCCATTCTACCGACAAAGAAAGAGATTATACATAAAAATATGCATTGTTTTCCCATGAATGTATTCCTATTGTATAAATAAGTCTGTTTCTAAGGTTCGATTTTTTTAAAAGCAGGTAATATTTATTTGTAGTGTTACTTCTTTCTCTCTTATTGCGTACATAAAAATAATTATTAAATCTTGAAATTTTAAACAATTTTACAAAACACTCGGCTAATTTCTATATGAACGGTTTTGATTATTGTGTATATTATTAGCGATTATTAGTACTTATATTAGTAATGTTATTTAGTTCTAAAAGTAAATTAATTTTTTATAGTTGTCGGTCGAAAATTATTTCCGGAGATGACTGAAAGCTAGCGTATGGTTCCGTTCTGCAACAACAAGAGTGAAAGGTTCTGATTTAAAACAGGCTTCAACTGTGATCTCGGTCGATTTTGACTACTGAATGTCCAAAAAATTACTTAGCTATGTATATTTATGTATTTTATTAAATAATTTAGTTTTTATTTTAATTCATTTATAACTCATTTCTGTTAATGACAAGTTAAAATATGTAATCTTTAGAAAATATATAAAACAACCTTTATGTAAAGTTCTCTATGATAATATAATATAGTCAATAAGTATATAATAGTTGTTTTATATAGGTACTATTCTTCGAAAATAAATGATTCATGAAATTATAAGAATTCGTGTTTTAGTACATGCTACGGCTGTGGTATAAATAGTGTGGCAATTTCCAAACCCTTAAATATCATTTATGAAAGCAAAAGTTAAATCACTTTGATCATAAAAACAATTTTTAGAATATTTAAGAAATGTATTAAAGATAATTCGGTATGTGCAATAAAGTATTATTTGCAATCGTTACAAAAACGAATCAAAACATTATCTCTCTTACAATTTTTAATTGACTGTGAAACGTACACACAAATGATCATTCTTATTCTTCAAAAACAATTGGAAATGATTTTGAGAAATCATTTATGGTGTAACAAAAGCTTATATAGAAACGATTAAAAAAATTTAACTACAGAAATGTTTGAAATTGTTTCAGAAACAATTCTATGAAACATTTTTTGTATTACTATGTTTAATTTTACAAATGATCCAAGAGTGTTCCGAAACTAACTTTCTGAATCAAACTGGACATCACTGAAATACATTTTTAAATCAATTCATGCTAATGATTTGTAAAAACGTTACAAAGCAGGGACATTGGCGAAATTGTAACAAAATTGAAACGATTCTGAAACAATTTTTCAATTTTGAAACAAATTTTTCTACTAGGGAAGTTAATCAACTATCGGGAGATGAAAATTTGTATTACATTGGCTTACTGTGACATTTATATACAATCAGGCCCGTGATGTATCGTATATGTTATAATTAACATACACATGTTATGTTAAAATAGCATCGTAAAATAACAGTATTAGTAACATACAGATGTAAACCCTGTGTGATGTGTCATGTTTTTCAGGTAGACGTTATAGGGTACGGTATTTTACAAATGTTAAATTGGAAGCAAGTATCGTTGTTCGCACAAAAGATAGCGGTATGCAAACACGATATAAGTTAGAAAAAAAATAGATTTTAGGATATCATGTTGCGTGGTATACGTTTTTATTATGACTATCATGCTGCCGCCAGATTTTGAAATTTAGGTGTTTGTAACATAGTATTTACCTAATAAAATAAATTAGTTTATGGGTATTTCTAGAACCTTTTTGAAATTTAAGCATTATGAATATTTGCGTTTCGTATTTCAACTTGAGTAGCTTAAAAATGGCACAACAATTAAAAACAACCAGGCGCTTTCAATATGAAAGTTTAATCGATTTTATGGAGGGAAATCGTATTTTAATTACGGGAAAAAACAAACCGTCGGAATCACAAAAGGATATGATCGGTCACGAAGAATTCTTCGTTGTATATTTTTTTAATTTCTAAAATTTAATGAGTAAACAAATATAATCTAATCTAATCTAATCTAATAAGTAATTTGTTATACTACATACCTTCTCTTAACATTAGAGAGTTTTTGCGCAAAGTAAATGCAAATACGGTAAACGTTAAAATCAGTACTGCGCGCGCTCTTTGTGTTACGTACACAGGCATAGGTATACTTTCCAAGAGGTTATATCATAAGTAAGATTATATTAAAGCATAACTTTTTCTTGAAATAGAAGTCACTAGCTGCAGGAATCATGTTGTGGTCACGACAGCGACTAAGAAAGGGAAAATTGCACAAAACTTTGACGAGTTTGTGGCAAATCTCTTTGGTTCCCGGTTATTAGTCATTTATCGAAAACACGCCCCCTAGCAACCGTAACGCAATCAGGGTGACGATGCTTTTCTTTTAAATACGGAGACTATTTCTTCTTAAGTTACTTCTACGGAGTTTAGAATCTGGCTTGGTTCACAAGTTGATTACCTAACTCGGTAGTGGTTCTTTGTTAGATTTTCGTTTGATTTTTTAAGTTATTGTTTTCTTTCTTACCTTTTCAGAGTTTAGATTATGGCTTGTTTCACAAATGGATAACCTAACTTTTGAAAAGTTCTTAGTTAGATTTCGATTGCTTGTTTGAGTTTTGCGATTTATCTCACGCCCTGATGAAACCCTTTACGAAAGTGGGCGAAACGTTGGCAGCTTCGGTTGCAACAACAATGACAGGGTCTAAACCCGGAAGACATTCTAATGTTTGATGATGTTTTGAGCTTTGACATAAATTGCTTTCATCGGTTTACTTCCCATATTAAATGCTTTAAGTAATATTTTTCAAACTAATTAATATTTTATAAATTAAATTATGATTGACGTTTATGCATTTAAAAAATAAACGTAGAAACTACACAAATTTAAATTAATCCAACATTGTTGATAATGATGATGTTATGTAAGATTGAAATTATTTATAAGTACTTTAAAATGATCACTTTAAAAAACAATACCTTATAGTAAGAATTAAAAAAAAATATTTAATAACGATGAATATAAACGCCAAAAATGAAACATTAAGTTGTAAACACAAATATGTGTACGAATTAAAAATTTCATTAAAAAAATTTCAATTCAATTGTTTTGCTACTACAAATTTTAAAATGCAGTTCACATATTTTTCGGATCATTTGTTTGCTTAGGAGCGCTGTACTAATTAATTGTTTTACTTGTTTTTTTTTGTTTGAATCTTTTTCTACTAGAAATTGGTAGAATAGGGTTTAGAAATTTTAGCATTACAATAAATAAGAACATAAAGTTATTCGCATAACAAAAATTGTTTTGAAACTGTACTATTGAAATCAACAAGGTTTTATTATGTTAACAAATTATTTTTAGTATCTACTTAGAAGTGATTGACTTGAACGTCATTCTATTTCAATTGCTCTAATTATATTCATTCATACAAAACTTGACCTTCACAAATACAGATAACCATAGCAGTAAGTAGTATTAATAACATTGGGTATTTTCCATCCGAACAAATGCACGTAAATTATTTACTTTATCACATCTATCTTATAATTTATTTTTAAAAATATATCTGTAGATTACATTTTCAGCACTTCAACAGAAACGTGTCCATTAGATGAATCATTTAAATATTTGAAATAAAAAAAAAACATTTATGCGAAAGGAATATAAAATTATCTAAAGTGCCAATAGTTTCAGAGTTCTGAGAAAATTTTATTTTTATTGTATGATTTAGATCTAAACGTCAATACTTTGAGTTAAACTGAACGTCATTTGTTTTTAGTAAATATTTAACATTTTTACTCATCATATACATTTTTAAAAGTGCAAAAATAATAATTTTACTAAATTAAAACTTGTTTTCAAAAATTCATTAAAACTCATTAATTTTTGAAATATAAATATTTCTGTTTTCTGTTTTTTAAAGACTAAAATGTTTTTTTAAATATTTCATTACATTATTAAAAGTAGAAATGTTTTCTATTATTTATTTGTCTGGCTTTTGATACAAATTAATTTAAAAAACTTTCACGCCTTTGTTGTTGCAGATTATACAATAATTGCTAACATCTAGCTGTACACACGACATAGTCTATTACTTTGAGTCAGCATACAGGCCACGTTTGATCTACGGAAAAAAATTATTATTTGGTTAGAAAACAACTATTACAGCCGATTTATTTAATTATAAGTTTTGTTTAACTGATTATGTCTATATTTCAGCTGTAAAGTATAAAATATGTTAATAGTTTATGCATATGATATATGCATAAAAGTTCTGTCATCACTTGAATCTAATGTTAATCGCCTTTACAAATACAAGTTTTAAAAAGATGTCATATACAACATAGAACAGTAACTTTTAACTTTTCTGAGGATCAGACAAAAATAAATTTTTCCACTTTCTTAAAAAATGTGTTTCTGTTTTAGTACTCAAGTTATGGAAATCTATATAATATTATGTATTTATTATAAAACAATATACATATATAAACTACTTGTATATATATATTGAAACGTTCTCAAATTCAAAAGCCTTCTTGAAGTTGTTATCTATCTTCTAGAAGGTATACCGAAAGATATGGAACATTCGAGAAGGATTTCCAAAATGTGTATAAATACGGAACAAACAAATCGTAGGTCAGCTATTTCTGTAATTCGAAAACGGCACCTGGGACGTGACTTTAACGTAAACAATAAGCGTTAAACAAGTGTGTGACTTTATCTTATTTTCGTGTAAGTGATAGTGTTATACATAAATTATAGTGTAAGTGTGTTTATTACATTTCCTTAGATTTAACTAGTTTGGTTAGTTTAAACGTGTATATATTTTTAGTATAAATTAATTATTTTTAATAATAATAAAATTCGTTACAATATGTACATATCAAACAATACGATAATTTTAATAGTTACATTATTATTTTTTGTTTGGAATAATGCCTTTTACGCGAGGCTTTTTTTTGAAAACTTGAGCTAATAGTTGGATTTGAGTGATTTCTGTATTTTTTTGTAAAACAGTGTAAGTAGTAAAAGTATTTCCTTAAACCAAAAAGACGCAATATACCGTATCCGATAAGATGCTAAGAATTCGTCGTATAGTATATTAGTTAAACTACCTCTATTTAATAAAATAATTACATGTTTGATTAATTGCAGTTAATTAACTTATGAGGTCATCATAAAGCAAATGGTATGGTATATATGTTTAACAAATTAAATTACTGACAAAAAGTAAATAAAATCTAGTTGCTTACATAGTGGCATTACTGATGTCAAATATTAGTTACTGCAAAAATCTGGCTGCTCAAATCACCTGATCACAATCTCTTGAATTTTTTGTTTAGGGTGCGATTAAAAAAGTCTATTTAGTTCCAGATCTTTGGAATCGTATTGTTATAGCATTTACGGAAATCAAGCAAGTTCCTGAAGTATTTAACGAATAATACAAATGTCTGTATTACATCAAACAAATCCTTTACGTAACTTACTTTGAGCAGTTATTACAAAATGAGCGATGGTTTTAGAAGTATAATTTAGGAGAAAAAATCCTATTATTGTAAAATTATGTATTACTAAAATAAAGCGGAAATATCTACAGAAGACAATAAAATTGTTGTGACAATTATTGATACAAGTGTCAAACGAATTTATCGTAATTAAGAGAATTGTTCTCAAAATAAAACTCGCATAAACGTAAATTGTAACAATTTGAACTTGAATCTGCAAACAAGGAACTCAAAACTGTTAAAAACCGTTAACAGAAAATTTACAATGAAATAATCAGCAATGTCTCCACGACAAAGAAATCATCACCGTTTGGTTCGGTTGCAGTTGGTAAAGAATGAAATATGTTATATTTTACCCACAAGCCATATGCTAAATTTAATTACTAGTAAATAAGTTAAAAAAACAACCCGGTTTGATTGTTTTTGTAAAAAAGATTCTAACGTGGTTTAAGCATAGTGTGGTAACCAGCGACAAATTAAAAAAAATCAAATTTAAAACTTATCCCGTTTGTTAGAACCAATGTACTTTCAATGGTAACTGCCAAAGACATTGTAGACTTGATTGAGGTATGATGATACTCTGCGCCCGAATAAATAACTATAACTTGTGTAGTATATAGTGAAAAATATCATACTAGCAGTAACGTTAGTTTTCTGACTGGGACATCAAACATAAAAATATCTGTCTTTATCCTAAACAAATCATTGGAGGAAATCTGAAACAAAATATAATATCTAAAGTTAAACGGCACTTGTCTGTAGAATTTGTAAACATTTTTGCTGTTTCTAAACTACTGTAACCGAGTTTAAAACCATTTATTTCTAGAAACTTAAAACATGTTCAACTGTAATTAAAATGTCAACAATTTGTTTAACACTGAAAAACGCATGTCATTTAGAATAAAAGACATTGAGGTCATTATAGGGTACAAGAAAACTACATAAGAGCAGAATATAATCTGTGGAACGATCTTCAGAAAAGAAATTGGTAATTTACTCAGAACAAATTATGTGCTACAATTATTAGACTACCTTAAAAACTAGTTCATTGGTTTAAGTGATAAAACACTGCGTGTAAAGTATCGTTATTGGTGCTACTTACCCAAAATGCACTAAAACATATAGGCTGCATGTAAACGCTATCAACAGCTGCAACATTGTCTTCTAAAGTTTTTACTTTTTGTAATGGCGCAAGATACATACATAAGAGAAATTGTATTATTGTATAAGTGTCAAAATTTAGACGTCGAATTTATACTTGACAGTTTACATTTCTTCAAATTTGCGTTTGTAATATTTACTAACTAACTAACAACTTTATAGTTTTCTACATGTGGGCTAACTCGTACGTAGTTCCGTTTCTACAAGATGGCGTTTAGCATCAGATTTATTATAAACATTGATATTGTCCAATACAATAAAAGGATAGCCTCATTAAAAAGTAAATGAAGAGCGTATGTTGAGACTAAAAGGTCTTCTTGGTTTGGATCATGTTGATGTTGTAACCGAAGTTGCCAAAGTGTAAGAAATTAACCTTTGAACGAAGAAAAAATGTGATAGATTTTACCAGGGTTTAATACCTACTTTACGAAGAAGTTTTCTTATTTGATCTATGACCTTATAAATTTAAAGTAATAATCTCAATTTTGGATTGGAGTAAGAAGTAGAAATGTTTTTAGGTACTTGAGTACGCGTATGTAAACGACGATTTATAACTGCCTGAATTACCCGCTTCATATAACTATTGTTTGCTAAGGTTCTAGTAAGATGACGGAGTTCCAAATTTATGTTCTCGGGTTGGCAAATAGAAAAGAGCACGATAAATCAAAGATTCAATAAAAGAACGTTTCTGCGCCGGATGATAAGACAAAGGATAAATACATCTGTCTGTATGTGTGGGTCTGCGATAACAGAATGGTCTAAAAATTTATTTGTTGCAATCCCTAACACAAAAAGTTACGTATCATGAATTTTTACAACAGGGATTTTGCATGTCGATCCAGTCGATATGTGTATTATATATATGTTACTACGGCTTGCTAACGATTCCCAAAGCAGATTCTTTCTTTGATATCATAAAAGTAAATGCCCTAGCCAAGTCGTTTAAATTAATACATTGTCTAGAATACCTCTGCCGCAGTGGCTTTGTATTCAATATTGCCAAATGCTAATTTTTATACTGGGTATAGAAAGAGACAATCGTGGGCTACGTTATTAGACAATGTAGGCGGATATCTTAACTTTGAAACGCCACAGTGGATGGAAAGTATGTATTGATGCAGAAAGCTATGTTGGTTGTGTCACATAAAATTGAAACGGCCAAAAAGATTGAAACGAACAATATCACCATAATTTTTTTACAGCAGACAACAACACTCAGACAAAGTGTGTGTGTGTGTATGTTTGTGTGTATCTGTGTGTGTATGTGTGTGTTCTATCAAAAGATGGTTCTGATAAAAAACAACCGAAGTGGGCATCCCTCATTTTTAGCAGTTTTTTTTTATATAATGCGGGTATGTAAATTATTTGAAATATTTTTACAGTTTTCCTAACAATTTATTCAAATAAAAAATTTTTAATAACATTACACTTTATTAGCTATTTGGTTTATAATTTAGAGTAAATTCCATATATGATCTAGGTTCGAATACTGCCAGCCGCATTCTTTTTAATTCCATATCTTGAAGGAAAAGCAAGATACCTTAAAATTAATATTTTTTTTTATATTCATGTCACTTGTTTATACACGGAGTGCTGCATCTTCCTTACATTATCTTTGAACGTACCCATGATAACTTTTAAGCCAAAAGTCCTAGTAAATTGAAATTTGGTATGGAGTTGGCTTTTCATATTCTCTCGGATCTATCAAAATATGGGTTTGATAAAGAAACCGTAAGCTAGTGTATCCGCCATTTTAAACAGTTTTTCTTATATAATTTTGTATGTATGTATGTAAATTAATCGAATTATTTTTACAGTTTTTTCTAGAGATACATTTTTCTAACAATTTATTAAAATAAAAAAAATAGTTGTAAGTCGGCATCGCAAATCTCTTGAACATTAATGCTAACATTTTTTGTTGTTGTGATACAATTCAGCATTTAAACCGATTTAATCGACCCCCAGGGGTCTATGACAACCTGCAAAGAGTCTACGTCAACATAAAAAAAATTTGAGGGCTCATGAAATGAAAATGGGGGTCCACGATAATGGATCTCAACATACATTGATAGTACTATTTATTTACATTATACTATCTTATAATATAAAGACATATATGTGTACATTATTTATAAACGTACCTATGAAGTAAAAAATTTATTATATATGTTTAAAAATTGTGTAAGTTGTAGGATGTAGGCATTTGTTTTGTGGTCGCAATACGTTTTGAACTTGTAAAAACCTGCACATAATGATATACCAGTATCATCTTAAGACAAATACGTTTATTCGCTTCCTAAATCTTGAAAAGAAAAGTGCTAAGAAAATATTAAAAAAAAATATAAACTGGTAGTTTATCACACAAATTATAGTGAATCAGTGTTATTTTTTGTTTGAGAGTGCCGGAGAAAACTAAGTACATTATTTTTTATTAAATTTTAGTTTTGAACTCGTAGTTACCAAAGATAGATAAATTACGCCAATCATGACTTTAGTTATTAGTAGTTTAATATTCAAATCATGCAAAATTACACTAGTACTCTTCAATAGTTTCTTTTTCAAAGTTTCAACAATCGTTAGTAATCACAGTGCCATCTCCGAACTAATTGCTGCAAGGAGATGTTTGGGTTATGGAATGTTTTCGGAAAAATCTAAAAAAAGACAACTGTACATACATATTACGTATGTATTTTATTATTAACATACAATATGTCACCACTTGAGATAAATTAAGAAAGTAAGAAATCTACAAGTGTACAGATGCGTATTTTTTGAAGAATTTAAATGTTTACATATAGGAAACATATTAAAAAAAATAATTTTGGAATTAAACTACATATTTTGGCCGATCACATAAATAAATATGTATGTGTGTCAATATTTACTTATTTACGACTTTGCTAGGCATTTATTATTCTTTTATAAATACATGTATTTTATCAAATAACTTTACAAAAAAAAAATAAAAAAACTGTACTTTTGTCCATTGGTCGTTACACTGTGGGCCAGTTCGGATTACTGGAATGTTCAGATTACAGAAGTTCGGATTATGGATATTGCACTGTACATACTTCTCTATATTAAAATTAAAATTTTGCATTATTGCTAAAGTGGAACCAGTGAATTTTTACAGATGACAGTCGAATGTACGTAGAGATAAATTGCATAACAATTTGTTATTATTATTCGTTGTATAATATTTTATTTTAACATTTTTTGTCATGTTACTTTTCTTTAAATTTCCATCGTATCAAAACCTTAAGTAACATTCATAACATTCCTCTTCTCACATTCATTTATAATGGCTGTACGCCTATACCTGCCATTAAATCTAAGACCCTACAATATAAATTTGACTTTGATTTTTTAATATACAGCTGCTAGACTATATGTCTTATTTAAATAGTTTAATTTTGCCCACAGATGACTGACGCCATGTCCGAATCTAAAAACAAATGTAGACAGTACAGTTTTGATTATTTGAAACTTGGCTTCATTCCATCATTGTCGGA
Source organism: Aquatica leii (assembly GCA_035610365.1). Lineage (NCBI taxonomy): Eukaryota > Metazoa > Arthropoda > Insecta > Coleoptera > Lampyridae > Aquatica > Aquatica leii. The sequence continues at coordinate 111,877,651 of CM069432.1, forward strand.
CGAACAATTGCCTATGTGCCTTTTATGCAACAAGGTTTTGGGCAATGACGTTATGAAACCATTTAAGCTACAGAATCATCTAAGAAGATGCCACCCTGATAAAACAGATACAGATTTGAAATACTTTCAAACACTCAAACATAAACTTCAGAAGAGACCCACGCTAGACAGAATGTTTGCTTCGACGTCACAACAAAACGATGATGGTTTGCGGGCGTCTTACAATATCTCGCTACTTATAGCAAAATCCAAAAAACCGCATACTATTAGAGAGAAGTTAATTTTGCCAGGCGTTGAAAAAGTTTTAAAAACTGTTTTACACAAACCTGCATCTGATATCATTAAAAGAATTCCCTTAAGCAACAGTACTGTTACAAGACGTATTGATGAAATGAGTTCTGATATTGAAAGCTTCTTGTGTAATTATTTGCAAACGACCCATTTCTCTATACAACTGGACAAGTCAACTTTACCTGGTAATGCAGCATTATCATTGGCATATGTTCGTTTTATTATGAATAAAAAAATCTACGAAGAACTGCTCTTTGCAAGAACTCTGACAACCGACACTAAAGGTGAATTAATATTTCATGTTGACTGACTGAACTAAGTACAAATAAAGAACTTAAGGTTTAGTTTAAAAACGGATATCAGCAACTTTGGCTCCAAAACAACATACCCGTTACTTATCCCGTATTATGGAATATAGCGAGGAAATTTTTAATTTCCTTGCCATCGTCATACCTAGTGGAAAGGGGGTTCAGCGCTGTTACCAATCTCCTAACGAAAAAAAGAAACAGACTGGACATCATTAGCCGAGGAGATGTAAGATTAAACCTTACAAAATTGACACCAAATGTTGATAATTTATTATCAAAGCATCAGGTTCATCCTTCTCACTAAAAACATTTTATTATTTTATTTTTATTTTATGTTACGTATATTTTATATAACAGATACAAAATTTTATTTTGAGTAGTTTTAATTTAAATTCAATTAATAAATGTATAAAACTTAACATGTGTTTTTACTTTTATTCTTTGATAATGAAAATATAGAAATATAAAAATAATGTGAGTAATATAATCTGTCTTGAAGTTTCTGACTCAAAATTCATCGTTTCCTAAAAAAAATCAAAATTTAAAAATGTACAATTATTGTGAAAATAATTTATAAACTTAAATACCTCTGTAATACTTTGTATATAAATGTATATAAAAAGATGTTATATAAATTAAAGTAAAAATGACAAGTACTGTAGATCAAGCATTTACTATACAGGATGATGCAATTAATGAAGCGTTTAATTGAAACCAAAATCGTTGTTGCACATACACGGTTACCGTCAGCAATAATTTTGCATTGTTATAGAAATATTAATTGTTTCTAATACTCCCTTTATTTTGTTTGTAAACCACCTTTATGACATTTGATCAATTTTATTTGATAACTTGCTTTTTATTATTTCCATATCGCCCTTTTGCTTTTAGTAATTACGTTTTTATTGTTTTTATTATTACCGACTCGGAGGCATTCAGGTCTATTATGTATCATAACCTTTAAAAATAAGGGTCAACCTTTATGTTAAAATAAAGTTTCAAAATAACTGATTTCCTAGCGTCTATTACTGAAATGGTATTACGTAGCAACCTTTAAAACAACGCTCGAAAGTAAACGTTATTTTTAATGCTTAACAGGATAGTAAGTTTTGAGCAGTTTTAAAGCAAGAAAGATGTTATGCAACTCATGTTTGTCGGAAAAAGATAGCAATATTTCAAAACAAAAACATGATTTATGGTGTTTATACTTTTCGTGATTTTAGTTTTACTTCAACGAAACGTCAAAAAATGTCAGAAAAGCAAAAAAAAAACCAAGCGTGCAGCTCGTTTAAAAATGCGAACGACGCAAATATCAAAAGCAGTGCACTTTCAAACATTTGGCAATTTAGATGATTTTTAGTTTTTTTGTTTTTTGTAATAAGTAATTTTATAAATTAAACATATCAATAAATATAAATAATCTATTAGGATATTTTTATTAAGAAAAAAATAACTTGATAATTTCAAAATAAATATTTACAAAGATCTACTAGCTAACTTACAATAAAATTAACGAAAACTTTGAATTACAATTTGCGAATTCTTCTTCCTTTAGCTAACTAGTTCTCATCTGTAAATAAAAACAAATAATTGATCATAACACATATCATAACACACTGCAACAGTTACCTCCTATAACATCTCTGTTCTGATGTTCTACAATCCGATCTCTTTGCGGTGTTGCTTCTTCTTCAAATTCTTGCAGTATTTCTTGTGGTATCTTACTTTCCACTGCCCATGTTGTGCAAAATCACACAAGAATAAACAATTTTTGCAGCTTTTACAGGGTTGTAATTGAGTGTTCTATGTTTTAAAACGCATCTAAATCTACTTTTTATTACACCAAAGTACCTTTCAATGCAGTTTCTTGCTTTAATGTGGAGAGTTCACTTCTGCATTTTCTGCCGGAGTTAACAGCCACGGTTGTAATGGATAGCCACTATCGCCTGTACAAGTTTATTTCAATAAAAATAAAAGTAATTGTATAAACATTTTATAATAAATTATACATAAACAAATACTTACAATCCGCATTTTCTAATTGATTTAGAATAAAAACATTAATTAATCTGTTGTAAGCCATTTTTTCTTCTAACCACTATTTTAACGTCACCTATCAAAGCTCTTGTTATATTTTAAACTTTAATGGTTATGAAAACCATTATTTTAAAGTTAATGTTAAAATAACGATTTGTGAAAACGATACGTAATACCGGTTTGCCGAAAACCTTGATGTTATTTCATAACGGCCACCTTTAAAATAAAGTTTGTGATACATAATAGGCCTGAATAATGGTTGTTCTTGGGTTAAACCTTAGAGCCACTACAAAAAAATAACTGTTTTTAACGTATGAGCGCAATAAAAATAATTACTGATAATTGCTTGTGCAAATTTTAGTATCCTCAAAAAAGTCTTTGTTTTTGATCCTTCTCATTTTTCTCCGTTTTTTCCCCGTTTTAATTAAGTAAGATATAAATATATTACTTAAGTATTTGTTCTATAAACAGACACCACTAAAAATGACAAAAAAAAACATAATTTGTTGAACAGTTTTATGTTTTATAATAAGGATACACAAAAACGCTAAGTCGCTAACTACCATCACAATGTGATTACAATTCTTTATGAGTAAAAGGAATGGCGGCGTTGCGAATAATATTCAAATTTTCTATATAACAATAAATTGAAACATTTGGTCTGCAATGTTAGTGATATAAAGGTAGTTACATAACTATCAATTATACATAAAAATAGTAAACAAACGTATGGAATGTTAAGAATAAAATTATATTACAGTAATGTAAGCATACATATTATGTAAGTAAAGCGGTAACATTTACTATAATGAACCAATAAGAAGAAGAACGGATTTTTTTGGCACCAAATCATAAATTCGAACTAGAAAACAAGTAATTTGATTTTCAAATTCACTTTTTTTAGTCACCAACAAAAAAATCCATAATATGAATCATCTAAAATAAAATATTTTTTTTATTTAAGATTATTCCTGAAAATTTGAATGAAAAAATAGTTTTCATTACACATTCATAAACCGTTTTCCGAGTCTTCGCACTTGTTGGTCTGCGCGAACTTCTACAAGTTCTTGGTCCTCTGTTAACGTCGGATGTTATTTAAAAGATCAATGTAAATACACTCTGAGGTATATACAGTCATAGATGTGCACGAATGTATATACTGTGGAGCTGTAAAGTACATTACTTGATGGATATTCATCAATGCATGCTCAATAAATAAGTATGTATGTTCATTGTATCTCGTGTGCTATTTGGATAAGTTTAATTTGTCATATTTTGGTTATATATTTAATGAAATCGAAGAGAAAAATTTCAAAAAAGTTATAGCATGCTAGTAAGTCAATACAAACGTGTACATATTACTTCAAAGTGGTTTTATGACAATATAACTTTAGAAAAAATATGTGGACATTCCTTCATTATTCTTTATAGGAAAGTCGTGTGGTGACCACACCAGTTTTTTTTAAATACAATAGTAGCCGTAATCAAATGCCTAAAATATCATAAAAAGACGTCGCTTTAATAAAAAGCTAATTGAGACCATTTGTATCATATCTGATACCATATTAGTTGCATTCGGGCTCAATAAAACTAAATACAAAAACATAGCTCTAATGACTTTTACATTATATTTAATACTGTATAAATACACTGTGTGCAGCGTTGCTCTAGTATGATTCCCACTTGAGTTAATTTTTGTGTCAAACTATTGATAGTTTTTGTATTAGAAGCATTTGTTGTTAAATCTGTTACAGTAGTAAAATTAGTTACCGTATAAAGGTTTTAATTCAAAACTAACTTTTTCAACAAAATATTGTATATGTTTACTCTAAGTAAATTAAGGTATTCTATTTTAACGGTATGAATATGAAAAGTCAATGTATATAAAAATGTAATAAAACATGTGTTTCTCTTAATTCGTAGGTACTATAAAATTCTATTTCAACGGACATTGACCTTCTACGCCATTTTTATACGGTAAACCCAATGGACTTGCTAAAGTAATCAAAGGTAATGCGCAATTTAAATTCACAGTGCAATCGACACTTTTAAATAAATAATAATATGAAGTAATTTAGGTTTTTTTAAAAACAAAAATAAATATAAACGAACAGTTATTTTAATGAGTTTATTAAAAAAATGGCACAAAAATACCAAACGCAAATATTCGTTATTGTATATTACCATCATTGACGCACAAACATATTTTAAGTTTTACTATTTTTACATTTCCATTTCGTGTACATGTACATACATACTTTAGAAAATTTCAGAAAGAATAAAGTTTAAAAATTCAATAGTGTTTTACTACCTATAAGATATTAAGTTACTGAAGACATAAATGTATGCAGTAATTATCAATTTTGACCAGTTAAACACTTGTGCTTTTTGATTGTTTTAGTAATTCATTTTAAAGAGTTGAAATGGGAATTATGGATTGACGTATTTTATGTGCGTCAACTAAGAAATTGCGTAGGATTACATTAATAAAGTCAGTAGTATTAAGGAATACTAGTTTAATATATAAGAGTTGCAACTATTTTTAATGATAGAAAATAATTTGACGTATTGTTTTTTATATAACATAAATTTTTGATTTATGCAAAAATTACGTTTTTTAATTAAATATCTTGAATGTAAAGTTTCTTATGCTGTCAAGTTTTACTTTTGTTTTATTATGATCTGAAGCTTTAGTTAGTTTAAAGTTTTAAAACAACCGTAAACAAAGCCACGCGAACTTTGCTAATATTTTTAAACACAGATGAATTGATTACATATGCTACTTTTAATTCAATTTATAATAATATAATAATATAACATTAATAAGGTATTATTTGTAAAAGGTATGATGTGCCAGATAATAGTTTTTAAAACTTGGAACAATATTAAAATAATTTACATAAACTTGTTTTTTAAAGTAATTCGATGGAATTTAAAATCCTATCAAATCATTTTATTTTTGTATTAGTATTAATATTATAACAGTTTTAGAAGCGCTACTTTTCTTGATTGTGTTAGAATAACAACAGAACTTATTAAAAAAAAATAATATTGTTTTTTATTAACAAATGTTAGTAAAAAATACAATTTAAACGTTACATGAACCGAATGCAAAACGACTTCTTGCAGCTTGTAGAATTTTATGAATAGTTTCATAAACGTTTAAATAATAATGATCTATTAGGTTTAACTTTCTGCACGTACGAAGTATAATTTTACTTAAGTATATGTTCAAAAGTATCGTATTTGGACAACCAAAAATTCACACATTTCTCTAGAAGAAAGATTGATGTGACGTAGTACTTAAGTTATTTTGCGAAACATTATTCAACCACTCACATCACGCGAGCTTTAATTGATGCGATATTTGTATTGCTATTATCAAGAAAAATATTAGTTTCTTTGGTATTTTTTTTAAGACATAGTAAGACGAATATTTTAATAAATTGAGTTTAGATGACATATGAACTTGTTGAACGTAAAAGAACAATTTTGCCAAATGACAAACATGTCATCAACGTATTTGTACAGACAATTGAGTTTTAGATAAAATGTGGATAAAGCTTTTTTCTCAAAAATTTCCATAAATATATTAGCAACAAGCGATAAAAGCGGAGAACCCATGGCGGCTCCGGATGTTTGTGAGTAAAACTTTACAAACATTTTTAGATTATAGGTAGTATATCGCTTGAAATATTGTTCTCGTTGAATAAAGATCTAATAATGTTTATTGATTCAAGTGCCGGTACGTTAGTTAACAAAGACTCGACATTACAAATTTACTCAAAACAAATGAGTACAAATACACTTTAGTATTAACGTAATCTAAAGCCATAAGTACAAATGTATTCGCGTACGAATACAGTTACGTCACACAGGTCTAAAGTAACGGTAGCGTCAAATTCGTAATAAAAAATACTTAAAAATATGGTATCATATACGGTATACTGATCAGTATAAATAATTTTAGCATCATTAAAAATTAAAAGTAGGTACGTGACTATGAAACAGTTCTAAATTAGGTATCAGATATGACTATGCTTATAATGTATACTAATTTAGTATAAAAGCAAACTAATTGCTTGCAGGTAAATCCGGCAACTGACAACGATATTATGTTATTATTTTTTAATAAAATTCTATTCGTTACAATAGAAATTTTATTTTTCGTGAAGAAAGTAAAAACGTAAAGCGCATACATCTTTCAAACGAAGGGTAATTCCTTGAAAGCCGTATAGTAGTAGAGGCTCTACCTACTTTATACACTAAACTACTATAGTAAAGTATAAATTTAGGAGTTAAAGTGGCAATATTCATCAATTACTGTTTACACTCACATTTACGTAACATACATACTCATACTCATCAACCTAATTGAAATGATTACAACTACTCATACTCATTTTGTATGAGTACTGATTACAATTACGCATACTCATTTCATACGAATACTGTTTACAACTACTCATACTCACTTTTGTACTGATTACATGTACTTTACTCATACTCATAGAGTATCATTACATTGTATTCGTAATCAATACTTATAAGTACAGTTGCCCAAAACTGGCGCTGACAATAAGTCGAAGAAAAATATCAGACTTAAGAATTTTATCCAAGCATTTCCCAATCTTCTTGCAGAAGAAATCCGCTTCTAACTACAAAAATTCTTTTCCAAAGTAACATTTTAAAATCGGAATTTTTCGCATGAAAATCTCTTAAACAAGATAAATTTATAGTCATTTTTGAACCTGACAAAGACGATACGGTTATCATAAATTAATCAGATTATGATTACAAGATCTACAATCTTCTAGCAGACGGGCCGTATAAATTAATTTCCTAAGATTCTTTTTCGTCTATTGAAAGAGCACTTTCCAAACTTATAAAAGAGTTGTCAAAGATTCTAAAACTCTTCGATTTTAGGGATTACCAACAGAAACATCAATAATGTATTTATTTTGCAACACGTTCAACAAAAATGACAGGTTATATTAGTACAAAAGCATAAAAAATTACACATGTCTATATTTTAGCGTTAAAAAACCAGTATTAAAAAAAATTGTGTTATACAATTTTAAACAAAAGTTTACATTAACAAATTATTTTATTACTGACGTTGATATTAACATATTCGATTTTATTAATAAGAAAATACTCATCGTTATAGCAAATTGTGAAGCAAACGCAAACATTAGTATTTACAATAGATATATGGAAGTAGACTGCAGACCGATATGTCTAAACGAAACTACGGTTAACTTTACAATAATATCGGTTTGTTTGTTAACTAAAATAATATAGTAGCAAATATAGAGTTAAAATTACGATTTATTAATACGTAAAAATGAAATATACGTTTTCTAGTTCTAGGTATCATGAAATAATATAAAAATAATCGTCTAATACTTTTATTTTTTAAGTTAATTTCAGCATAGTTGTATTTGTTTTAATCACAACAGTTACCTTTTATTGAAAAAAATCTATAATGTAATTTAAATTAACAAAATTAACAATGGTTTTTAAAGTTGAATTAAATCATGTTATTAAAAGTCTAAATGCAACAACTTTTTTATTTGGTTTTAATATTTACTCAATTAACATTATTTTTAATTAAAAAATTTTTTAAATACTGAATTATTATTAATATTATTAAAAAATGACTAATTTTATATTTAGTCTGATTTATAACACTACTCAGATAAGACAAAATTAATTAAGTTATGAACGTATTATAAATTTTTGTTAACTGTTTTGGTATATTTGTCACAGTTACTAAGTTAAAATCTTAAGCAAAAACTATAAAAAAATTCTGTATTGTATTGAAACTAATAAGAATTGGTTTTAAAAATACGTATGGGTTTTTATTGAAAATTGATTAGAAACATACAGTTTACTTAAGTTAACCAGGGACCCGGAAAATATGTGAACTAAATTTAAAACTTTGTGGTGGCAAAATCGTAGCAGGTATCTTTCCTAACAACACTTTGTATTTACTCGTGTTATTGTTGTTTCATATTAGACTTTTATTCAGATTTATTAAGTAGTTTCTTAAAAACTAATTATACTGTGCATTCTTCCTAAAACGGTACAAAATTCTTATTCTAAATAATTAAAATAACCTTATTATCAACAACGTTAATTTTTTTTTGGATTAATTTAAAATTGTGTAGTTTTCACGTTTATTTTTTTAGTACATCAACTTCAATTATAATTGGATTTGAATTATATTTATTGTTATTGTATTAAAATTTATTATTATTATTGTTTAAACCTTAAATTTGTAAATGTTGAAGTACAAGGAAAACAATTTCTAAATTGTAGAATGTCTGCAAATTTAGTAATCAATAATTTAAAAAATGTGATTGAAAATTTTCATCCTTACTTGTGTAAAACAACACATAAGTAAAGATCAATTATTTTTTCTGAAATTATATTATTATTATATTTGAATAGAAAAGCTATATAATGTAATTTACATGACTTAAAATATTTAAATTTACCACCAAAATACTTTTTTAAACTTGAGTTTCCAAGCCGGCACATGCATTTGTAAGCAGTCGCTTATTGCTAAGCTAAGCCGACAGTAAGTAAAACTTAGTTAACAATTATATTTGATCTTAATGTGTTAAAGTAAAATAGGTTTTAAGTTTAAAAAGAATTATTATTCCAATAATTGTTATTAATTATATCTAATTCAAATTTAGTATTTATCGGTGTTTAAGCAAAAATAATCAAGGTTTATCTGTTTTAGCGGTTACATCGGTACCTATTTCTTTCAAAACGCAAGAACTAATACGTGATAATTTTTATAAATAGATTTAGCTTTTCTTACAAAAAACTTTATATAAAATTCAATATATTTGAATTTTTAAATGCAATTCTGTACAAAATTGCCTTATTTGAGTCACAGACATAAATTAAAAACGTATTAACATCACAGGGATTTGTAGTAATTTTATTTAATAATTAAATGGTTATTCACTGCTTACTGTTATTATATTGTTACGGTTATCAAACAATGTCTTAAAGTAATCATAATAAGCAACTTACTTGTACGTACATATTTATTTTTCTTGTCTTGTTGTTTTTGTTTTGTTTTAAAAATGGCAACATTTTTTCTATTCTACTGGAACTGTATTGTTTCATACCAGAACACAGTAACTGAAGTTAGCAGACGCAAAACAAATTGGTGTTACTTAAACAACTAATTAGTTTAGAAACATATTTGGTTTGTGCTGAGTACTTTCAAGTTGGTTCATACGTTTTTCAATAAAAACGGAGAATACCGAATAATAAATTAGAAAGTAAAATTTTTTATGCAATTTCTAATTAATAACCCTGATGTTACAATGAGATAAAATCTTTTAAATTTAATCAGATTTTAATTCTAAACGGGTAGCTGAGATGTCAGAAACGAAATGGCTACTCAGCGAGGCGTTCAATCCGCTGAACAATATAAGAGTACCAAAGTTGCACTCATTTACAGTGCTGTACAAAATGTTTTTGTTAAGTAAAAATTTATTAATAAAGACAGGTACAAACTCAACACACAATTATTTTAAATAAATTATTGTAATTTCTTTAGTTGTTTATTTATTTAATAGCAGCATTTTATTAAAAAAATGAAACGTGGGAGCATAGGCTGACGAAAGAAGTAAAATTTCTTTGCTAGTTAAGTTCTTTTACTTTTATTGATAAAAAACTAAAATTCCTGTTCAAAACACTTTATAAACACAAACAAAAACAAAAAAAAATTAAAAGTCAGAATAGCTCATGTCAATATAAGAGTCAGAAATGTAAATAATAAAATATATTTTTTTTGCGACTGTTCTGTCATTTTTTTTCGTTACGTTGCAAATAAATTTCAGATTTACCCTCGCTAAAAAAATACACATTAAAAATAACATAAGAAGTTTCTTTAATTTCTAAATAGATAAAAATGTATTTATAATTGGCATACAACTAATTACAAAAAACATGTATCAACATTATATATTTTTCTAAATACTGTATATAAATCATTGACATTTAAATCAGAAAAATCTACGTTTTAATGTTTTGTTAAAAATAACAAAAACAATAAAATAAGAAATTTATTGTCACTAAAACTATTTGTAAATAAATAGTAATAAATTGTCCCTGTAATAAAATATTTAAAATAAGATAATAAAATTTGCAGAAAAAAAATTGTATTTATTTAGAGGTATACAAAAAAAGTAAAGCACCGTTTCCTAAATTACAATTAGTTACGTTAAATATTTTTTAACAAATATTTTTGTAAATGTTAAAAACATTTTAAAACAAGAATTATAGTTGTGTATTAAAAAATTTAAACGCAATATTTTAAGTATTAAATATTCTAACTTAAAGCGAAAAGAAGAATATTTATTTTAGTATTAGTAGTAGTATAAAATAATATATTATACAGAGTTGTCCGCTTGCTCCCTTTTTCTCAATAGTAACTTTAATAATAATCTTATAAAAAAGTTAGGGTATATTTTTTGTTCAGATGTTTTTCGTTAACTTCAGAAAGTTTTGAGCCGCGGTTTCAATCGCCTCTGTACAGGACCGTACTAGTTTTTTAAATTAAATACCCTATATATTTTGGTATTTTTGAAATGTATATTTGAATTTCGGTTAAGTGTTTTCAAACTTTTACCTACTTTACTATACTGGTTTAGAAGAAAAAAATTTTTTTTAAAGATTCTCGCTAAAATTAACATTCAATAAAAAAATTAAGATAAGAACGTCTTTTAAAAACATTTCAAAAACGTCTCACAGGCCAGAATTACGTTGCAAAATCAATATTAGAACAACACTCAAAAATGTTTGAAAAATATTTATAATACTATTTATATATATTTATAATATTTTACAAATCTTACATTAATGTATAGAAAATGTATAATAAACGTTTTTTTTTTAATATCACAGTATGATTAAGAGCCGGTTCTACAATCATGGTATAAACGTAAGTTTAGTTATATTTACATTAATTTTAAAATACTGACATATTTGGTTGTTAAATATATTTATGCTAACCAATAATATGACAGCATATTACAATCAAACTAAGTATAACCAGTGTTGTAAATTATCTATATAAATTTATATAGATAAATTAATCTAGATTAATATTTTTTATCTATTTATATGTATCTATATACTATCTAAAATATATAAGTTATATGTATCTGTATATATATAATTTTTTATTTAAATAAAATTTATAAAAATCCAGTGTTTTGTAAAATTCAAGTTACAATATGTATGTTTTTCTTCAGTAATTTCTCACATTCCATAGTAGTTCTTCAAATGAACTCCATCTATCGTTATTACTACCTAGATTATTTCATCTATTATCTGTTATCTATATAAACTTTAAATAGTTTATCTATTATCTAATACTAGATAACTCTTGCAAGAAAACAAAAAATTATCTGTATCTATATAAATTAAAACTTATCTATTTACAACACTGAGTATAACATTTATACCACGATTATAAAACTAGTTCTAAAATACTTACAAAAGAGAGAATACAATCTTTGTGCGTTCAAAATACTTTAATATAATGTAACTGCAAACGCATTTGGTGCTTTATAACAAAAATAACACATTAATATAAGCAAAGCAAACATTATTCATGTACCTCTTTGTGTAGAAACGCAAAAATTAGAACAACTACAAATCAAAGATTTTGATATTTGGTGCACACAAAATGCTTTATATGCATAAATACATACCACGATTAATTAGTTATGTGCATCTTTAAATTTCTCATTTGGCTAACCGTATCAGTTTAATAACCATAAAACGTCACAAAGAATGGAAATCACAAAGTACATCAAAAGAATGTATGAGTGTACCACTGTAACAAATAATATTACACTTCAGCAAAACTTTCTTACAACGAAATACTTACCAGGCATAATAAATGCAGACAATTTCTGAGGTATACTAAAAATATCTATTTGAATTTCATTAGAAGGCAAATTAGAAATCTATAAAACTGATACATACCTTAACCATACATTACACAGCATAGCGAGTACTACTATACTACTATAGAATTTGTTAATTTGTTAAAGCTTAAAATATAATGCAATTATGCAAGGTCTAACACAATCGTCATGTTTTGTTCACGCAGAAACTGGTACTTTGCGCAAGTGCAGTTATAAGTATTTAATTCAAATTTGCAAGAAAGTTTTAGAAAAACGAAAATGTTTATGTATTTATTAATAATATATAACAAAATTTTATATAAATGTTTTTTTTTGATACAATATATAAAAGAAAAAAGTGTATAGATGAAAACAAACAAAAGTATAATATCTAATAAAGTAAAAAGATTTTTTGTTACTAAAAAAAATGTTTTAGAAAACAATTTTGAAATACTTCAATATCAACGTTTAAATAAAATATTTGCAACAAAAATATATTTTGAAAAACAACTATTTTAAGACGTAATGTTTTTAGAACATGAAAAAAACGTTTTCTTGTTGACTGGGATACTTTGTGACATGGAAATTGCAACACCAAGAAGTGGTAAAAATTTTGTGACCAAACTTGGTGGGAAGGTTTAGCTACTCAGTTCAGAGGTAATAAATAATTAAGATTTTATTCAGAAGGATAAAGTGGTAATGGCATATCTAACTTTTTTGTTTTTACTACTTCATTATCGTGAGTGTGTATTTTGTGCGAGTCATGGTTAATGATAATATTGTTTTTTGTGGAATAGGAAAAACCAAAGTCGTCGTAGACAAGGAACTGGAGGACGGAGGCAAACAAATGAGGTGCAGAGCCGCCATCTTTGACATATGGCAATAGAAGACCCATTTTCAAGTACCAGATTAATTACTGATAAGGTAATAAAAGTCGTTCTATAACCTTTCGAACAGTTTACCGTGAAATCAAAAGTTTTGGATTGCAATCCTATAGGCCACATTTTATGCTATCACTGACGGCTTAACGCCGACATCAGCGTTTGTTGTAGTAGTTGCAACTCTACTGGAATCTGGAATATATTATAGCACCTGAAGGACAATATGAATTTTTAAAAATGCCATTCGGTTTGTGCAACTTTCCAGCAGTTTTTCTGAAATTTATAAATACAGTGTTTAAGCAATCGATAATGGATTAGTTTTGCGTACTTGGATAATTTTATTATATTGTCAGCAGATTACGATAGCCGATTACAAAATGTGAAAACCGTGTTAAACATCGCCAGTGTATTTGGATTAGAAATAAATTAGAACAAGTGTCAATTTTTAGAATCGAATGTTGAGTTTTTAGGGCACTTAATTGAAAAGGAATGCATACGACGTTCCACACATAAAACAGACGCGGTCATGAAATTTCCAGAACCCAAGTGCATAAAAGAAGTTGATAGCATGACGGTTGACTAATTTGTAAAAAATGACGTTCAGTTTCAATTCGATGAAGAACGGAGGCGAACATTTATGAAACTTAAGACAGTATTAAGAAATAGTCCAATTTAAAGTTTTATTGCGTAAATTCAGAAACTAAATTACATACCAAAGAATTTGCTGATATAGTTTTTCAAAAATGCAAAGAAGATAATGTTCTTCATCCGGTGCTTTTGCAAGTGGTACTACGACCGCGGCCAAAGAAAAATATATTAGTTACAAACTCAAAGGTTTAGCTTTAATTCGATCATTAAAATAGTGGAGTGTTTATTTGATCAGTATTTCTTTAAACATTGTAATGAACTGTAAAGTAATTACTTTAACGATGAATAAAAAGAATTATGCGTGCCAGTTGCAAGATGGGCTTTATTTTTGAAAGAGTTTGATTACACAATTAAATATCTACTGTGAAAAAGTATGATTTATGTATATTCGCTTAGTCGCAATTCTACGCGTTCTTGTTTTCTAATTAGTAAATGTGATTTAAGTTTAATGGCGCGAGTTAAAAAAGCACAACACGACGACAAATAATTAACATTTTCGAGTTAGCTAATGAATCGAATAGTGGTTACATTATGCGTAATAAACTTTTATTTAAGTAAATCGATGATGAACTGTGTTTGATTTTACCTCAATCAATGTAATTAGAAATTATAAAATCAATACATGAAAAAGGGTTTTTTTTCGGGAAGTAAAGTCTAGACTCAATAGGCAAAAATTAATTGATAAAGTAGCGCGTAATTGTGTTTGATGCATCTTAACGGAGAGAAAACAAGAAGAAGGTTTTTTGTACCCAAGTGATAAAGGAGATGTGCCTTTAGCAGTGTATCATATTGATCATTTGAAACCTTTATCATCGACGCGAAAACGTTATAAACATAAATTTGTGTTGTAGATAGATTTTCGAAATTCGTAAATTTGAGGATGTTAAACGTATCAATCGAACTATCATTTTGTTATTATTAAAATTGTCAGCATCTAACCTTAACGGGTAGCTTAAATACTTGGACACGGCGTAAAAGAAATTAAATGCTACCCTACATTGAAGTATTGGTACAACATCGTTCAAACTTTTATTTGGAACACATATTAGGATGAACAGCGATCGTACAATCCGTGAAATGGTTGAAAACGAATAGGTTGACATGTTTCAAGAAGAATGAGAGGAATTACAAAATCGAGCTAAAGAACACATATTGAAAATACAAGCGGATATTAAAAAATGTTTTAACAAAAAACGTACGCCTGGACAAACTTACAACAAAGGCGATTTAGTGGCGACAAAAAGAACACAGCTGGAGCCAGGTTTCAAGTTTGCACCGAAATATTTGGAACCGTATCGAGTTATTACGGTATTACGTAACAATTGTTAAACTGCTGTAAAGCTGAGTGATCATAAGTGTCCACAGGAGGAATCAACTTCGGTAAACCACATGAAGTCGTGGATTGACAAATTTGGTGTAGGTCATAGAGAAATAACGGGAACTCTTCCCCCTTCAACTCTGTTCAAATTCTTCAGACTAAGGGCGGTTTTTAGAACTAAAATAAAGTCAAATAATATTGATGAATTCTACTTAACCAACAATTTATTACATAAGGAAAGTATCTTATTATTAAATTACACAACAAAAAATAACGGTAATATATAATTTCAACAAAGGTTTCTTGATCAATATTAGGCAGATATTCTCTTCGGGGTTTTCATGATTTTTTGTAGAGTGAACGCGTTATTGTTTGATCCCAAGCTGGGCGAGAACGATCAGCTGATTTGCTATAGTTCACTATGAAAAAGTGAGACTACTGTTATGCATGATGCTATAATTTATATAAGGTAACTAAAATAAATGGAATTAAAGTTGTTTTTGTGTTAATACTTCGTTGTTATTTATATTGAAGTAACACTAAAAAAAAATTAAGTCCAAATAAGTGAAAAATATGAACGGAAGCTGCGAATTTACTTTTTGCATTTACAAAGTCAACTAGTTGCATCGACATTGTGAACAAAGTACTCAATGATTGAACCAACTTTTAAAAAAACTTATACGTATTAGAGAATGTAGAAAACAGTACTTTTTTTAATGAAACCAAAAATTAGAAACGAACAATTAAAAGCTCGTCATCTTAATAAGATTTTGAACGAATGAATTCAGTTACTACAAACTCATTAATAGGTTGATTAATGTTAAAAAGGATATTTAATTGTGTAACTATAATAAATTTGAAAGTTTTATCATGCAAGAATCTATTTTTTAATTTAGAAAAAATTAGCAAAAAGCACATACTGCAAGATTTAATCATTCATTCACCATAAAAAATAGTAATAATGCAGTTAAATATATTTCAACCAAATTTAATTTTTTTTTAAAATATACAAAATATAATAAACTGCGAATAAGATAAATCTTCAAAGCAAAAGCTAACATCTTATTGAACAAACTTATATCGTTTATAATAATAAAATAAGTAAAACATTTTAAACCAAATACAAAGCACAATTTTATATTTATTTATTATATCGATCTAATAATGGTTCTCATTTATTCCGGCATTGACTTGTAAAATGCACAGTTAATCTTGCTTTTTCTTATCTTCATTAGACCAGTCACATGAGCCTTCATCTGATAAGTCATTGACATTAAAGATTAAAGATTCGAAATAAGTTTCTATTATGTGTTCTTTTTCTAGATACCCTTATTCAATTTCTTAGACGTGCCGACATACTTGTGACAATTTCTTTACACCTACAGTTGCAATTTTTTATTTTACCAAAGACCCCACTTCATTCAATTTAAACGTGATGTTTCTAGTTCCAATCCAATTCTTAATAATACCTCAATTTTTTTCTATAGAGTTTAATTCTGTGTGATAAGGTGGTAATCGACATACAGTGTGTCCATGTTTAGCAAATAATGAATCAACGGAGTATTGCTTATTTATCGGCTTATTTATTAGTATTAAATTATACAGTTCTGCTTTTGTAGATTTTTCTTCGTACACAATACCACGTGTATTCAGCCACAATTTTATGTTTGCTTTTCCATTCTATTAAAATTGGGAGTTTTAACTGCCAAAATATTATGGTAACTGGCATTATGCATAACCACTACAGAATTTTTGGGAAGATTGAGAAATAATTGATGTTCCAACCGACGATTATAATTGTTAAAATTCATTTCGTCATGGTAGTCTCCACTTTTTGGACCAGATTTAAATATCAACAGCGCATTATAAACAAAATCCATCATTACCATTAGCATGCACGAAAACTAACCGTTTACCTTTAGATATTGGGCATATTAGCCCTTGATTTAATTTATCAGTCCATTAGTAAGAAGTTGTATGGAAACCATGAATGTAACACTACTGTACTTACTGGTTGAAGCAACAAGCACTGCCTTTCGGCATTACATCTCCTGCTGAATCGGTATTACAACAACAAATTACATTTCTACTTAATCCTAATTTTTCTTGTCTAAAATTACATGATTTGAAAAAAAAACTAAAATCTAACCCCTTAACCTGCTCCAGTCCCTCTGGCTTTAACTTTGCTACATTTCCTTCTAGCTCGCCCACTTACATGCCAAGCTAACTTACTGGCTAACTCAAACGAAAACAAATAAATTCAAAATTAAAATAAGATAAACAGAGTGAAAGCAAAACAAAATAAAATAAAATACAAGACAAAATTGAATAAGATTAATTTAATAAATAAAAATGAATAAACAAATTAAGTAATTAAAGTAAAGTAGAAATAAATTAAAAAAACAAATGGTATTAAACAAAACAAATAAAGTTGATAAGTAAATGAACATACAGTTAAACATAAAGTACATGTAAAATTAAAATAAAGTAAAAGTAATAATAAAGTAAAAAAACAAATACAACAAATGAAATAAAATAAAACAAATAAAGTTGATAAGTAAATGAACGTAAAGTAAAACATAAGGTACAAATAAAATAAAATAAAGTAAAAGTAATAATAAAGTAAGAAAACAAATACAATATCTCGAATGAAATAAAACAAATAAAGTTGATAAATAAATGAACATAATAAAACATAAGCTAACAAATAAAATAAAATATAGGTACATTTTGCTTAACCTAAGACCGCAGCAAAGTTGTCCCAACGCACTCAACACTTCGTAGGTCTCGTGACCGCACTGCCGCACTTTGGTGTCCGCGAGGCGCTACTCGCACTTAGCGTCCGTTTGCGTCACTCTTGTCCTTTGGTGCTGTTGATTTTTAAGACAACAAAACGCAGCAGACTCTACTAGTAACTTAACTTAAGACATTGGATGACGACGACTAAGCCTTAGAATTTAAAGCAGCAAAACAGGCGTTGCACCAAAACTGCCATAAGCTCTGCTGTGCTGCAAAAATACCCGCGCAGACACAGGAAAGTATTAAAGAAATAGTGCGACGTGTATTACGTGAACAAGTAGCTCGGGGAAGAAAAGTGACGTGCTGAAACTGCCAGGAAAGAAGCTACGTACGATGACGCTGTGTTAAGCACAAAAAAAGACTAAAAACAATAAGACAAAAGTTGATCTTAACGAACCATTACCCAGAAATTATCATTCAAATGGCTTCGCCTATAAAGCAATTGCACAGCATTTATCTAGATGACAACATCAAAGTGTTCAGGTACTGACACGTAAGCGACAAAAACCATCATTTGTCCTGACATGTTATTTAAAAGCAAAAGATATCCCCAGTAACTTACTTACTTACGGACAAGTAAAAGTAACTATTGGTTTGTAAAATAGAGTACTCAATCGTCAAGCACAGGTAGCCAGCATCACGAAAGAAGTTATCATTAGAATAAACGAAAGAAGAAGAAATATGGGTTCTATTTAGATATGAAAAACGATGTCTTGAAGATCGACGGTAAAAAAAGACGTGACTCTATCTGAAAGGACTGAAAGTGTGGTGATGGCACGAAATTGAAATTTCCGAGGTGACTGCATTCGCGCTATTGAACCAATAGCGAGCGACATGGTTGAATAGTGAATACTTGGCAGAACAATAGTACAAGTGAAAAACACGATGCCAGTAATGATCTTGAAAACTTAGATCCAGTAACGTCAAAAAAAAAGGCGAGGCCAATGTACGCTAGTATCTCAAATTGTGGAATGCGTGAATTCTAATAAAGTTAGGTTGCCAAAAAGGTACCTACAACATCTATTAGAAATTCTTACCTCTAAGTGCCAAAACCTCAGCTAAGACCAGCTGGCTAAAATTAAAATATTGACCCAGCAGTATAAAGATGTCTTTGAGCTGGAGAATGGTTCCGAAAAAAGAATTAATGTAGTAAAGCACAAAATTAATCCCGGAGATACTAGGTCTGTGCAACAACATTTACGCCGACTTTCTTTGGCAAAACGAGAAAAAGTTGAACAAATAATCACAATTATTCAGAGAGAAGGTGTGATTGAACCTTTAAACAATCCATGGGCATCCCCAGTACTGCCAATAAACACGAAATATGCATCAACTAGGTTTTGCGTAAACTACAAACAGCTGAACGACGTGACCAAAGAAGGTACCCATGCGAAAGGTGTTTGAAACCTTCAAATGTAGAACAAACTAACTTTTTAAACGAATAATTAGTTGTAAAAAACTAAGCAAAACAAATCTTTTACAGAAACTAACAACATTAACAAAAAACAAATCAAATGTATAAAATAGACAAGTTACACACAGTCGTGAAAATTTAACAATAAAAACAAAACAGAAAAAGACATATATGACGTGAAACTCAAAAATAACAGTTAGAAACGAGCTTACTAACATCACACAAGATCAAGAACAATAATTATAAAGTAAAAATGTTGGCCATGCAAGATAAGAAGTGAAAAATTTTTCGAGGTCATTACATTTTTGTGATTAAATTATTGTAAACAGTACTAAGGTTATTAGTATCTGTGTTGAAATTCACATTGTTGTTATGTTTGGTGATGAAAATCATCTCAGCAATTAGTCTTTAATTAAATTTAGGTTCCACATCTAAGATCGTAGGATTACTAAAGTCAAAATTGTGGCCCGTATCAATGTGATGTAAAGCCAAAGCCGATTCTGCTTTCTTGTTTTTGCAATCATAGAGACCTATAATAACAATACGATATACAACATCATTTACACCAGAATAAAAGATAAAACAAAATTAAGCGACAAACACAATGTCATATACAAAATTAAATGCACGGGATGCAACAAATGTTACATAGGGCAAACTAAACAAAAAACCATCAATCGCATTAAAAATCATCATTATGATTGTAAAAACAAGAAAGCAGAATCGGCTTTGGCTTTCCGTAAAAGGTTGGATTATTTGGATGAGAAATCGAAAGTGTGTAGATACGGTCTAAATAAATAGTGTTTAACACGCGTGCAAGTGAAAAATAAACACAATGGCGTAAAAAAGAACTTTATCAGACTGTGTTTTTTAAATATCGGGAGACAGTTATAAATAGATTCCTTGTTTTTTAAGTAATTATAGATTTTATTAGTGTTTATTATATTAAAAATCAAATTTAGTAAAAACTAGTTCTAAATTGTGTAAATACTTAGTATTAGAATTCATTACAATATGAACATGTATTTAAATTACGTTTAAATACTTTTATTAAAGTTCTGTAGAAATATTTTAAGTGATTTTCTACAAAAATATAAACCATAAATGTTTTTAAATGAAACTTCTTAACTTCAGTTTCTAATTCTTTAAAATAAATTTATGGTTGCAGATGTAAATACATTCTACGGTTAATGCATTTTTTCAGTAAACGAAAATTAGCTTTTTATTTTCGCGTATTTTAACGTTAATTATTTAACATTTGATTAATACAGCGCATTATTAATATAATGTCATTAAACATCTTGATAAGACTAAAAAAAGTATTGATAAAACAAGAAAATCAAGTCTATTAAAAAACAACACATTATTGTGACTGAAATTACGTTACATCGATAATTATTATTGCAAGATGAGTTTAGTTATTTAATCTACACTAACATAAAAATAAAAAGTTGGGCATTTCAGGAATTTCTATTACGTATGTTTGTAAATAAAATAACGACTCCAACTGTGATTTAATTATGAATTGTTATTTATAAATCAACCATAATGTTGCAGTTCTACCCACGCGCATTCTTATTCCAGAATTATTTTAGGTTGTATTTTTAAAAGCAGTACCAAAATTATTTCTAATAAAACAATTTAACAAGAGTTTCTTATACGACTCGAAATAAAAACTTTATTTATTGTGAGCAAACTAACACTAAGATTTGTAAATAATTTGTTTTATACATTATTACAATCAAAACTACTGACATTACATTTATTTATATAATAATTGCACATTGTTTAACAATTATTACAAAATGGTCTAGTCGTTTTGTAATTTATTTGTTTGATTACATTATCCAAAGATGTTTACTTTTTTCTTTGAAAACTAAGATAAAATTTATTATCCTAATTTATATTAAATTATTACATAACGTTTTACTGATAAGAAACTGACAAACTGGCAAACAAACTTGCTGTCTTGTACAATTTTTAGTAGTTATATGCAGATTTACTGTCTTAGAATAAGTAAACTTGCGGTTACAATATAATTGTTTAATTAAAGAAAACGTTAGAAGGCAATTAAAATGCTTGAAATATTTTATATAATCTAGTATATGCATGAACAAACAAAAACTAGGTTAGTTTTTCCACTTTTTTTAGTTTTTTAGTTTTGTATATGTATTTATTTTAAGAAAAAGAACATGTAACTTAATTTGAAATAGTTATGTTCAAAATATTGTTAAACAGCTTATAATAATTATTTAAAAAGAGTCTGTTCGCAGTTAACAAACAAATTTTAGTTTTTTATTTCTGCAAATGTAAAAATTGGTTATATTTGTTTAGGTTTAAGTTTTGCCTATATAGAATAATTTTTTTAAAGTTAACAATGTTATTTGTTTAAATTAAACTAAATGAATTATATTGTTATACTAAATTTGTCGTATACATGTGTCAACAATGCAATGTCGTATTTGAAATTTTTAAAAATAAAAAAAAGTAATAAAATTATTGATTTAATGGTTTATTTTTTAAAAATCAAAAAACTTTATGAAAAGCAGTAAACAATTGAAATCTTTATGATTTTTTGTATGAAGTTGATCAAACTATGTTTTGCTTATTAATTTGTTTGCACTTAGGTTTTTTTAGGTTCCTTATCATATAGTAACCTATTGTTTATCATTATTAAGATATAAAAATTTAAGTTTACTAAATATTATTACATTTTAATAATAAATTTAAAGTATTCTATTTACAAACAACCTTATTATTGAACAATAATGTTATACCTGTATAAACGTATTTAATTTTCTTGATTGGATATAATTGAATGAAATTGCTATAAAACATCTTTGTTTAAGTGTAGAACTGAACAACGCAAACAACAAAATAATTATTACGTTAAATTAAAATATAAAATCATTTATTTCTATTATAATAAATCTTGTTTTTAACCACATTACTATGTCATATTTGTAAAGGTTTCTTAAATATTTAAATTAGAAGGCAACAGAAGTATATTGCTTTCTCAATTATTTTTACATCTTAAAAAATTATTTCAATTAGTGCATTATTTTAAAAATTAACTTGAGAAATTCTACTAGACCAAAATACTCAACTCAATACTTTCTGTTTCCTAAACGTTTAATAGATTACGCATTATAGTATTGTATAAAATATAATAATTCTTTGCCACGTTGACCAATTTCTATGATTGTTAGAAAGTGGATTTCTCAGGAGTGGTTCCATTTAATTTATTCCAGTTCTGTCAATGGGATTCATGAGAAAATGATAAAACTCTCAAATTTACATTGACATGAAATTCTCTTAAACGTTGTGCATTTTTAAGGTGTTCAGCGACTATAGATATAACCACTATTGTTAACATCACTAAAAAGTAAACAACAAAAAAATAACCGACTAATGTAATGCAATACATTAAAAAGATTACTAATATTTGATAAAAATATACAATTGTTAAAATTACATTATTTATTATTAGTATTAGGTAAACATATTTTTTACATTGGATTTAAGAGGAGTTCTTTTTAAGGTCGATTAAAATATTATTATAGTTGTAATAACGAAAGATATCTTATCACTTATCGGTAGGCAGCGTAAGGTTTAAGATTTTTAAAACGTATGTCCTTATTGACTAGCACGAGAATAATAAGCGATACCTGTGATACCGATAAAATAAAATAGTAAAATTTTGAAAATAGCTGTTAACTTATGTAGCAAGAAGAGTTCATTGCACAAAGTTTTAAGATGAAATAAAATAAGTTTTAAAAAAAGGTAGTACATAGTTACTTAATAATCATAATGATTTGCATTTTTTTTAGGTAATTGCACATATAAAGTTAAAACTTAACAAACGCCAATGACCGAAAAAGAAAAATTTATTTGAATTTGCAGCATATGAGTAAATTTTAATTTACTTATTTCATAATTTGTTTATTTTCCATTTTATATCACCTATGGTTGGGTTATTTATAATGTCAGTTTCCATTTAAATTTTTTAATTTTTGACATTTGTCATTCACTTTTTATAATTTTATAATAACTTGTAAGCTATTTCAAATGTTCAATTATGTTTCTTAATTAATTTGCTTTTAGGTCAATTGTTTTATTCAAAATATCACAACTTTTGTGTATTTTGTTGGTTACCAGTATGTGATTTGATCCAATAAAAAATCATAGCTATTGAATGAGTGATTTAAAATTAATGTACTGCGGTTTTATCACTGTGTACTTTTTAAGTGTAAAGCTAGGATTGAAATGTAGATAAGTATATTACTATTTGTATTACGGAATAAAATAAAAAAATATTTAATAAAAAAAAATGTACTTATGGTTATGAATATTACAAATCTTTGACTTAAATCAAATTATGTTTGATTAACAGTTAATTTAATTCAAGATAAATTAAACTGACAGAACGTTGACAATGGCGCTATAAATAACCTACGATATAAAGATTAGCATTACCGACTTTTTAAAGATTATACATCTTTAACATTCTTTAACTGCAAATAATATTTTTTTATTTGGTCAAGTATGAGTCCTAAGACAGCTCTCGTAATTACGACTATAACTTTATTCAAATATTTAATCATCTTAATTTTGTTAACAAATGTGAACAGTAGAGTTGGTATTGTTTAAAATATTAATGGATACTTTTTTTAAATCAGGAGAAATGCTATTCAATTTTATACTGCTAACATTTATGTAAGTTATTAAGGTTGCACTTCCATTAATATCACTCCCAACAATGTGTGAAACATTCTTCTCATTGCTGATATTTTTTCAACGTAACCAGTCGCCACAGCTGCCTATTTTCATTCTAATTGTTGTTAAATTTGATCTGTTGTCTTGCTGCTATTGACCATAATGGTTGCAAACACACGTCGAAGTGCATGTTCCCGTGTATTTTCTAGAATCGTTCAATTTATGATAACATACAATTTGCGGGGGACATAATCCAAATTTATTAATAGCAACTACTGGATTAATGTAGAAAACTATTTCTGTATTTGTATTTTAGAAGCGCAATGATAAATACTGCTTTAGTAAACGCACATAAGTAATTCCATCACTGTCGGCAACAGTAACATTTTAAGCCTACACTATCGTAGGTTACATATTAATAAACAATAGGTACGCTTTATTGATGTCAAATATGAGTAAATCGCACACAAGAGCCAAAAATACAGCAAATGCCTACCACTTTTAAAAGCAAACGTAATATACGGTGCATCTGTAAAAAACTTCCGCAAATCGTTTTCTTTAAATGCATATGCTATCTTGGCTAACTTACTAATTGTACTTATGATTGAATGCACTTTACAAATGATTGATCATCAAACCCTTTGTTTATCCTCAACATGCTTTATAATTTCAAATGGATAGCCCACATAGTCGCCACGTTGTACTGCTCTAACATTTTCTAAAAATAACCGCGATTGTGCTTTACTATTTAAGTAGTTATGTTAGAACCAGTAGCATAGCTACATATTCAGCGTCCCAGAGCAAGTAAAATATGTGCGCCCCCTTTTTTCTAGCAAGAGATTCAGAAAAATATTGTTTCCTAATCTTTATCTTTTTATTTAAATTGTAAACATTACTTAATGGAAATTCACTTCCAATATCAGATATATTCAAATAGTAACATTATATTAATCAACATATAAACATATAAATTTTGGCTAATTGATGGCTAATGTAAAATACATATTTAAAATTATATTTAAAAAGGTCAATTAGACCTTTAATAGTTTCTTTTTAACTACAATTTAATGACAAATTCGCGCCCAGTTGTCCTGGCGTCCACTTTTCCTCGCGCCCAGTTGGCGGCGGCTAGTTGACGGCACCCAGTTGGCCGCGTCCACTTGTCCTAGACCGTTTCTTAGTATTTCCTAATACAAATAATTCTAATAGTAAAAATAATTGATCTTTTTCTGTTCTATATGATTTTTGTTTTATTTTTATTTATTTTATTTATTGGGTTATAATATATACTATATGCAATTGACCATTTTTCTATGAATTGTAGTGGTATATCATATACCAAAGTCGAGAAGTGTAAACAACAAACTATATTACGAGACGCGAAGCGTCAAGGGTTATACGTCGTGCAGGTTCATCATTTTCTCAACCGTGATCTATATACAATTTTTTTGTTACTAGCATTATTGAAACCTTTTTACCTGTTACTAAATCAAATCTAAAATTTAAGATAACGTAAGTTTTTTTGCTAAAGTTACTAAAATTGTTTAAAAACATTATTCTTTTAAGCAAAGACTATTTCTAAAAGACATTTAAATCAATCATATTTACATTTAGTTAAGCGCGAACTTCAAATAAATTACATTTTTAAAATCAAATTGGTTTGTTTAATAAACAATTTAAACTGTTAAAATAGCATTAAATAAAATCGTTAGTAGATAGTTTTGTAAACTTTTTCTCTTTAAAACTGACTGAATTATCAGAAAATGTTAATATGTTCATTATTAACTAGTAGTTAATAATAAAATTTTATTTACCTGCGCTTAAAAAAGTACTACTTCACAACCTACTATTATTATACGTAATAATAAGAACCTATAGAACTAGTAATGAAAAAATTTATTAAATAAACATTCTTTTTGTCACAGTTACCATACTTCATATAGTAACTACGAGGAGTGATTCAAATTTATTGCGCTCAATTTTTACGATTCTATAGGCCAAATTACAGCCCTTTTTACACAGCTGCGCAAATACTGTTGTTTGTTTACGACGCCATTTTGCTTTTCTATCGTTTTGTAACTTTTGTGTTATTTTTGTGTTATAAATTTCTGGGTTCACGTATTTAATTTAAAAAGTTTTTTAGTGAACTAAGCAGTAGCAGTGCAAAATTATTATGTACAAGCAAATTATGGCTGAAGATGGAAAAGTGTTGTTATTGTATCTAAAAACTCCGAAAGATCAGGTATGTTTTGTTTACGATATAAATTGAAAGTTCTAACTTGTATCAGAAAAACTGAATTAAGTACATTATAATGTTTACTTACGCTACCTACGTTCTAACATTATCATTGTTTAAGAAAACCAATTTGTTAATTAAATATATACAGGGTTCGCCATTACTTCGGCCTCGGTTTCTAGTGACTTTGTATAAATGTCAGCATAAAACGTTCAGTACTGTATTCATTTCTATTAAAAAGCTGAATGCATTAAAAATATTTTTGTTTATACACGGTGTTTATAACTATGTAGCATTTCTTATATTAAAACTTTTTATTAAATTGTGTAATAATTATAAACCCACCGTAACAATTAAACGAGCTTGTTTTTTATTTTACATCGTAATAAAATTATAAAATCACAAACTTAAGGTTGGGATTTCTATGTATTTTATATAGCACTTGCGCGTGCACGGGGCACAGAAAATCTCAAAAAATATTAGTTGTAAGAACACAAAAATGTGTTCCTATGAAAAAGGAATGTTGTCGCCATCATGTAAGGTATCTTAAAATCTTGAAAAAATTATTTTTTTGCATAAAAAAAGGTCACAAAGTAAGCAATATTTTTCAATGATATTTTTCTACTTCTTTTGTAAACTATGCTTATACTATTGAAAAAAGGAAATTACAAAACAGCTTAGGGGAAGATGTAAATCTTTTACTTTCATTTGAGGGTTTACTTTTGTAGTTACGTTAGGTGTTTTTAAGTGGTTCTGTTCCCAGTGAAATATATTAACGATTATACTGCAATGTCATTAAGGTCGGAAATTGAACATATAAAACGCCAACTTCAGTTAAAAAGTAGCTACCGACACACAAATTTTTAATTTATCAGTAATAATAAGTTCATCCATTATAACGCAGATAGCGCTGTAAACAGTCGATGACGCGCCTTGAATATTATATTTCAGTACTTATATTTATTAGTAAAAATAAGTTTTGATCCGTAGCAGTATGTTATTATACAAGATCTCAATTTAGCTTGAGTTTACACTTTTAACAATTTACAATACGCGCATTTAGCAAACACGTCACAATTGAGTTCGATCAAGATCTTGGTTAGAAACAAAGCTAAATTTTAACGTGATTTAGCAGACATTGATTACAATTTTAATTTACGAATTGGTATTTCTGTATACTAGTATAATAGTATAAGAAACATATTTTTATTTTTCTTAGAAACAAAAGAAAATATAGTGCATACCGCTTATTGGAATTACGGATAATGTTATCAATCGGATAATGCTATTACGTCATTAAAGAACACGCTGGACGTAGATTACTACATAGAAAAAACGTTGTTTATAGTAATCGTAATTTCGGTTTATGTTATCAATTTTTTTCTTAGGTTTGTTCCTATACATGAACAATAACATATTTTGTATGAATTTTTTTGCTGAATTTTTGCAATACGCATTTTACGCTTAAACATCTGAAAACACGTTATCTTCGAGAATTAACTTGGAAAGCATGTGCGTTTTTAGAATAATATAGCTTCTAATTTTTAAGAAGTATTGTATAGTTAATCACATATATGGTATATGTATTTATTGCTTTCTAATAAATAAACATTTGTTTTTTGTCTGAATTTTGAATAATGCTATCATTCTCTTATTGTTATCAAGTTCCAACGCGATTCTATTGGGCGGCGCGCACTCTAGTAACACTACAAAAGGCACATATGAAATATAAACGACGGTTTTCACACTTTAAACTGTTACGCTATTAGATTTTCTTAGTTTAAACAGAATTGAATTTTTCCAAATGTCTGTATTATGTAATTATCTGTTACACAATGTCAATTCGGAAAATTTTTAAATAAATTATCTGAATCGAATAGATTAATAAATGCATTATAAGTCTATCTCAGATAGCATGTAAACTTACAGCAAGTTTGCTTTCAGCTTGCTTTTTCCTTGCCAAGTTTACGAATCTTGCTGCAAGTTTACAGCAATATTGGTAATATTGGCAACTTTGACGACACACGCTTGAAAAATTTGAGTAGCTTGCTGCAAACTTGCAGAAAACTTTTTTTTTCAAATTTACAGTACGCCGGCGTAAACGCATAAATACCGGCGCACGTCTCGCCATTTTTATGTTAATAAAAGTCATGTCTGTCATTTACAAGGTGTTTGTCTAACACATTATTATTTAGTTCTGTGTTTACTCATCGTATACTTTTTAGGTGAGTATTATTGCATTTTATTTCACTTATTCGTTTTTATCTTAGGTTTGTATACAACAGGTGGAAATGGAACATAATTAAAACAAATAGACAATACCTAATGAAGTTGTAACTAGTTTGTAGAAACAAGTCTTTATTTAATTACAATATTAGTAAGCAAAATAATTTTTTGTTTTTCTTTGTACTTTTCTTCAAAGTACAGCGATATTACTGAAAGATTGACGAATTTCCATGACAAGCAACGTTAATATGTCTGTAAGTAATTAAGTCTTGCGATAACATGTTTCAATAGCATTTTTACAAATTTTAAACTTTGCGATGACAGGGGACTGTAACGTTTCTGCAAATTCAAATTTTGTCATAACAAGACGTAACAATATTGCTGCAAGTTTGTCGAAACAAGATTGTCACAAGCTTGTTATTGTTTTCTTAGTCAACTTGCTGCAAGTCTCCAAACTTGTCATGACAATATTGCTGCAAGTTTGTCGAGACAAGATTGTCACAAGCTTGTTATTGGTTTCTTAATCAACTTGTAGCAAACGTGCTGCAAGTCTCCAAACTTATCACGACAATATTGCTGCAAGTTTTATAGTTGTCACGACAAGTTTGATGCAATCTTGATACAAGCTCACGTTGCTATTTGGGATAGAGCTATTTTTTCCAAATAGCATATAACTTGATAATTTTCGAAAAGGGTTGTTCGACCGAAACACGTTAATTCATAATTACTATTAAATGTTTAATTTTCGATTTCTAGGGAATTTCCAAAGTGTTAACTAAATAGGTAAGTATGCATATGCAGCGTGTTTCTAAAATAAGACTGCAAACTCACGAAGTAGTTTCCTTAAGGCGTTAAATGAAAAATTTTCCATGTCGAATGTTCGAACGTATTTAAATTACAATTAATCACTCTTTTCCAAAACAAGCTCGTCGATAATTAATTTTATTGCGAAGCAAAATTGAATATGGCTAATAACCTAAGTATGCGGCTTCCTTAAAAAATGTTTATTAAATAAAAAGTATTGTCAACATGCATTCTTATCAGTCTTACAACAGTACCATCCGTTGTTGTATAACGGCGAGTTTATGTAAAAAATGTTTCATCATTTCATTGTAGCAATGGAGCCACTTTACTGTATTTGATATCTTTCCTTGTCTTAAGGTACTTCTCACTGGACTAAATCCCGGCCTTCATGGAACAAAGGAAACGTTGCAACAATCACATGGGAGACATAAACATATGGAGGATAAACGTTATACAAAAAGATTATCTGTCTGGTATAAATTTATTTAACCACTTGACAAAATTTGTCTTGTAAACTTAACACAAGTCAAGATGGAAGCTTGCATGTCGCTTCGCATTCAAACGAAAATTATCTTATCACTGCGAATTTACAAAAAACCTAAAAGTTTCAAACCATGGCATCTAACGTTGTAAAATTACTACAGCACCAACTAAACAAGAATAAAATTTTATGCCAACGCATAAAATAAGATGCGATGTTCTATTTAAATAAATGCATTTTTTCCTGTTTAAAGTTTATTAAATTTGAGAATATACCGGAAAAATCGCAAATTTAAAATGAAGAATATTATATTAAATTACTGCTTATAAAATTCAATTTATTTGTGTGAGTTTTTGTAACTAACAAAACTATATACACATCTTTACAATTTTTGTATTTTTTTTTTATAGTTAGCAATACAGCAATAAACGTTTACTATTACATATATTACTGAGTTGCAAAAATAGTTATTTGCTTAAATTCAGAATTAAATTTATTGCTGCTATTTCAAATTGATTTTGATAGGAGTACAAATTTTATCTTAAATATGAGGATATTTCGTTTCTACTAAAGTAACTTATTTATTAATTCTATTAAATTTATATCATAAATGATTTATACATACATGAAATCTTCTATTTCAAAGTCAACTTAATGTAGTTTTTTGTTTGTGATATCAATATCCTTTTTTAACAAATACAAACTTCTTAACATCTTAAAATAACTTTGCGGTTTCATATCCTTAAACTTCGTTAAGTGTATCTTAAAATACGTTGTAGCAATTAATCATTTGAGTAATTTTTATGTGTCGAAAGAAATACTATTTTGAGTTTTCAAAACCCTTGGCTTTACAAATATAGACATTAAACCGCAATCATTATGATTTGTTCATTTTTAAATTCGTCTTTGTTAACTAATTGTAATTTAGGCGTGTGCGCAAACCAAAATTGGCAAGAGTTTCTTGTAAAATAATAAACTATTTCTTTCATTTATAACAGCTGAAATTACTTTATTGAATATTATCTTTAAGTTTATGCTATTCTAACAACTTTTTTTAAAAAATACACGATCAAATCGATTTGTATTTTTGTGTCAATTATTGCATATTATAAAAAAAAATTAAAATTAGGAATAAGATATTACTTTATAAGTATCTATATAATTAGATTTTACTTCAGATATTATTGATACAATATTAAATGTTGAATGGACGTAATAGAGACTAAGTAAGAAACGAGATTCATTAATATAATTATTTAAAATAATTTTGTTAGACATAAATGTTTTAAAGTATAAACACACACAAGATGAAATGCTACTGTTTTGATTACAGTATTTGTAAAACCATTATGAATAAAATGGGTAGTTTACAGCTACCAAAACAGTTAAAACAACAGTTTCCGATTTTGCGACCACACAGGTGTCTCGGTTGGAATATAAATAGAATTGTAGAACATCCCTTAAATGCTAAAAAGTTATTGAGCTGATGTTATTTAGTAATGTAAATCAAATATACCTACATTAGAGCTTGTAAAACTAATTTTAAATTTTCTAAATAAAAGCAATATTTATTGCAACTATATTATATATTTACATTTATGTATACCAGAATGTATTTGTTGTTTCTTATACAATATAGGTATCTAAAGTTAAACTTTTTCCAAACAACTTGTTCTAACAAAAATTAGAAATAAACAATGCTCTAAAATTTATATTTTGTTTCCCTATATTAAATACTTTAAAAACAAATTAACTGTTTATACAATATTTTTAAACTTTTTACACTACTTCATATCACAAAATCATATTTATTCTTCTTAAATAAATTTAAATTATTTACATTTGTAAACCGTCTTTGACAGTTTTTTGAGACGTTGGGGACCTCGTAGTCTCTGTTCGAAGAATAAAATGTTGTATTCAATTCGTTACATAAATAACTATTTTTTTGCAAAAATTGTGTTTTCATTTTTTATTTTAAATTTTTTTCTATAATTAGTTATTTGATTTTTTTAATTAACACGTTAACTGCCATTAGAAGCACGCGTTCTTCACAAATGTTAAGTGTGTGTCATGTGTTAGTGAACATTTAACTGGTGTGGCATAACGCTACTTCTCAATAACCTTGTATTCTTATGCGATATGTTTTTTTAGTAGTCTACAGAACTATTTCCTAGATTTAGCCCGTAGTTTACGTTACCTATGTGTATTAAAAACATAATATGTACCACAGTTTATTTATTATAATTTTTGTTTTATAAAGTACATACCTACATACATACTTGACACCTTACTTACTAACTACAGACGTGCACGTTACAAAAACATGTAATACAATAAACTTTAATGCACCTAAGACATTTGAATCGAGAAAAAAGTGTTTTGTTTTATGCAACTTTCCTTTTACTATCTGAGGAATACTTGGAGTAACATTACATCTTCTTCTGTTTGAACTTAATATATCCTTTAAATAGCGACCTTCACGAGCACGTGGGTTGGATAGTTCCGTATTTGTAAGTCTAGGAAGAGTTACGCATTGGCTTATTAACTCTTTTTTGAAAAACGTGATAGTAATTTTAGTATTTGTAATTTTTTGGTGTATTATATACGCATTTACTAGTGTCGACTCCAGAAAAAACATTGCAATTTTGCGGTACCACTTCGTAGATTTTTGTAGAGCGGTAGAATATGACTTTATTTGATCGGTAATGTCTATGAATCTTTTACTTTTGTTATAATTAGCAATAGAAGCTGGCTTTTGAACTACGCCACTTCTTTGACGCACTTTCAACATTTCGAGAGCATGTTTCTCTTTCCATTTACTGACTGTTATCCCGATGTTACTTTCTCTTTCAATGATCTCTTCCTTTTTCAATTTTTCTCTTGTTACTTCCTTTGTATTGTGTTTTCTGTTTTGTCTTAAGGTACCAGATGTGTATTTTTGTTTAGTAACCTCCCAGCAAACACAAAATTGATAATGTTTAGTAACCGTTTCAAAACAAAAAATTTACGTTTCACTCTTGTTTCAAACATAAAAGAAACCTAAGTGCAATAAAATAGCTATAAGTCTATCGCTGTTTCACTAATTTGAATCAGTATAGTTTTGGTAGTTTAAATTCAAATCTGTTGCAAACTAAATGTTGCATTTGGCTTACGTTTTAAAAGCTTCGTTCTTGATTCGATACTAAATGATCAATAAATATATGATTTTTTTGTTTCAATAATGAACTAAAACAATTCTTTCGAATAATATAATAATACATTAGTTTTGGTTTTAAAATAAAACAATTATTAAATCGATATTTCGAATGCACGTTTCATTTTTTATTGTACAATACATTTGTTTAAATACAATATCACATTGAGTTTCAGTAGGTTTAAGTTTTCCAAATATCCAGATTATTTATCAATTATTTATTTTATATTGCAACTTTCTTTGATGTGGTCTTTTCACCGAAGCCTCAAAAACTGCATCAGTTACTGTCGGGTAGCAACTTTTAACCGCATCTGTAACGTAGAAATAAATATTTTATTTATATTTATTTTTTAACCAAAATAAACACAAACTTAATATAAAAATCACTATAGCAATCGGAAGAAAATTATAAAAACACTGAATACTTTTAGCTGCAAATAATCTTATAAAAAATTTGAAGAATTGAACTGTATTTAATGTATCATCCGATTTACGCAATTTTCTACCTTAACGCAACCATGTCTGTTAATTTGCTTTTTTTATACAAATTGAAACATGATACATAAAGAACAAAAATGATGACAATATTGACTACAGAGCGCCATAGGAAACAAAGTCCCCGAAAAATATCTGAACTAACTTTAACAATTTGAAGCGGTAAATGTTTCAACCAATCATAATTAGCAAGTACCGTCCGCTTTAAAAATTAAATTACAATCAAAATTCCTTGATTGCGTTAGGTTTGTTTATATGTTTATATCCTGTTTTCTGAAAAATTCGTAGGATTTGTAAAGACTTTTTTAAACGCTGTTATTTGAACCAGATAAGTGTATTTATAACATTTTTTAAGTA
The DNA here is from genome assembly GCA_035610365.1 of Aquatica leii. NCBI lineage: Eukaryota > Metazoa > Arthropoda > Insecta > Coleoptera > Lampyridae > Aquatica > Aquatica leii. The sequence goes on from CM069432.1 coordinate 111,911,802, forward strand.
TAACTTTTGTAGCATAACCTCATTCATTACTTTAAAATATGTATTTAATACCAGTGTTAATTCTACGAACAACATCTAATTTCTGATGGAGATTTTTTACATTACTTACTTTCTGTATTGTTTCAGCTGTTATTTATCAACATGAAATAAATTGATAAAAACCATTCATTCCGAAGCAACAAACATTAAAAATGTTGTGAAGTTTTTCGATAAACTCTCTCTTTAAAGAAGGCAACCAATCTAGCTGCTGTAGCAACGGGCAAAACAACCACATTTATAATAAAATCTGGAGTGAATCGATAACAAGCAGTAATAGAATTTTAAGATCTCCGTCGACGAAAAGAAAAGTATTCTACAATAGTTTGAAAATAATGGAGTAATGACACCAAATAAAATGAGTAAAGTGTTAGTGAAACAATTTAATTATACGAAAACATTTGTAAACGAACTTCTTAAAAAACACGGGCATACAGTGTTACGTTTGCCATATCTTACCACTACGACTTAAATCCGATTGAGTTGACACGGAGTTTAGCAAAACATAAGATTACTATGAATAATATTACACAGAGTGGTCTGTAGATAAAAACCTTAGTGACAATGCATTTTCTGAGATAACTGTATCGGACTGGGATAAACATCGTCAACATCTGAATCAGTTGGCACAAGAAATGTGACTGGATGTAACTGTCAAAAACCTGACGTTTATGATGAACACTGGATCATCTGACGATAAAAGTTGTAATGGAAATAACGAAAGTGACGATGATTGATTTTTTTATAATTGTGTTTTTCGAAGTAAATAAGTAATTTTTAGAATTACTTTTAGAAATATTTAATTATTATAATTTGTAATGCCTTACCTAATATTTTAGAAAAGTAAATGTGTAATTACAATTTATTTTAACAATATTGATGTCATAAAGTGTTTTTCTGAAATAAACTCAAACTTCAACAAGGTCTAATAATTATCTAGACGGGTAGCATATGAACAATTTAAATTTCCCACCAAAATACTTTTTAATTTGTGTGTACCAACAGTGACACCAGCCACGCCTTTCCGGGGACTTTGTTTATTCAGCTCAACTGTACATTTATGGATTATTATAAAGTGTTTCGACCTACCGTTTATTGTTCCATTTCGTAATTTTACACACAGCATCACTTATCAAACTACAACCGAACAAGTAAAAAAAATATCAATTTGCAGCGTAAGCGTTGACGACACTAATCCGGAGGATAGCAACGACTAATGCTGACTGATCACAAATTATTCGTTTTTACTAAAACGCTGTTTTGAAAATAATTCAATCTTATTTAATCGATCTTCAAACAATTCTGGTTATTCAAAAAATATTCGGTTTTAATAAATGAGTTTGTATGATTGCTGATTATTGGAAAAAATTGCAAGTACTGTAACGGTTTAAAAATGATTGTGAAAACTCGCAACTCTTTCAATTTATTCACTGTCAGTTATATGTAAATGAAATAAAAATGGAACTAACAAAAAACAACGTAATGAAACAATTGTTTTAATTTTGTGACTGTAACAGTTTCAATCCGTGTTTACTGGGCTGTGTACTAATGTAACGCTTGTGTCAAAATTATCAGTGTATATTTTACGGCCAGCATCCAATAAATCATTTACTAAACCAAATACAACGTTGTCCGCAATAAACTTATTTACTTAGTTTTATCTTTACCACAGTATATTTGTAAATCGTAACTGAATCTAAACAAAGTTTATATTCCAAACCAAACGTGTGCTTGTTGTTTTTATTATATTGTCTAAAGACAAACTACAGTTTTATTAACGCACAATTTTTTTTCTGGCATTATCACTTTGAAATTTGTGTTTGTCACAATTTTTATTATCACTGAAATGCAAATTAGCGACAAATAACAATCTCATCCATATAACAAGACACAAAAATATTTTTATTTTTTGTTTATTTGTATCACCCCTCTTGTGAATCTTGGTTTTTGGGTTTATCGCCTTCTTTATTTATTTTCTGATAAGCGTATTGATTTGTTTCTTAAACGGCCAAGTCCAGAATATTGTTTCTCTATAACTTTTATTTTCCAGGTTTTACATCCTGATTTCTAATTGCCACCCAATGACAGCAGAAAACTAGGTAAATGTGTCAAATATGTGTCAAATATGTCTAGTGAAATATGTATCACCGTTGCCAAGACAAAAATTCTAATAAAAATTTCCCTGCTGGAAAATAATGAACATTTTAAATTTACTAAATAATGTAAATATCGACAGAAATAGAGAAAATAGTATAAAACATTCGTTGCACAAGGCTATTCAAACACTTATCCATTCTGCAACTCTCTGCTTCGCAGCTCGTTGCAGAAACCTGAATGGGTGTTTGAATATTTTGCCTTCTCCAACTTATACTTTAATATACTATTATATGTGTGTATTAAAATTAATCTACAGGTTTTTTATCAATCATCTCAGACATTTCACTTTTAAAACTAGACTTGGGTGGGTTTTTTCTTGTGTTACAAGCCTCCTAGTATTTACCCAAACTCAATGCAACGTCAGTTTCAAGAACGATCTTTCTGGTTTAATTTTGAAATTCTGAGAACTTGAAAGTTTTCCTGGCGAGAAAGTTTTTTCACCCGACAAAATTGCGTGCAAAACGCATTTTTAAAATACTTTTCGTAGAAAAGTCGATGATAGGTTTTGCCGTCTCTATTCCTTTAAAACAATCAAGCGAGGTTCTTCATAATTCATTTCATGATGCTCAGAAAAGATTCTTATTTGTCGAACCTTGATTTCATCATAATCTAGAGCTTTTAAAACACTATTCTTTGTTTATGCAAGAATATTAATATTTAGGACATATGTCCCTCTCAAAATTTTAATCTACTAAAAAATCGTATTATTTTTCTCATCATGGAGTAATAAAGGAAGGAAGCTTGACGACGAAACTTTGTGTCGTCTTTAATGGATCTTCTCCTACATCTTCGAGTCATTCGCTAAATGACATTCAAATGCATTTAGCAGAATCTATTCTTGATAATGGTTCGCTTTCGTAAGCATACTTATATTGCGTCCACCGATATTGAGAAAATGTATCGGCAAATATTGATTGATTCCACTCAAAAGTATCTGCAAAAATTCTGTGAAGATACTCACCGTCAGAATCTTTTCAGGTTTTTGATTTATGCATGCATGCAAAAACGCATGTCCAATGCTATTTGGAAACATGTGCCAAAGATAGTCCGGTCGATCTATTATCTAAAGGTATCACTCCTCAAACTTTAAGATGTGCTGACCTTTGGTGGCACGGCCCATCATAGTTGATAGAGAAAGAAATTACATGGCTTGAATCTTTCTCCGTAAGTTCAAACATTCCTGAAATAAGAAAGTTGATTTCTAATACCAATCACTAACTACTAATTTAAATTGTTTGTAGAGGGGGATAGCTTTTTGCCTTCGATTTTGCAAAAATTGTTCTACCTTGCCTAAAGATCGTAATAATAGCTTTCTTACAATCAATGAGTTAAGATCCATTCTCTTGCGCTTAATCAAAATATCTTAATTAGAAACATTTCCAGATGAATTAAAACAATTACAAGCCAATAAACCGTTGAAGAACTCATCAGCACTTCTCAGTTTAAAGCTTTTTCTAGATAATGATGATGTCATTCGTGTTGGAGGACGTCTTCGCAACACTTAATTTTCTTTTGATAGAAAACATTCTATTTTAATTTCTGGCAAAAATCACTTCTCTAAACTTATTGTTAGTCGAGAATATTTACGAATGCTTCATGCGGCTCCTCAATTACTGCTATCTGCGAGATCGATTCTAGATAACTTCAGGTCGATGTCTTGTCAAGCGGGTAGTTCATGTATTAAGTGTTTTTGACTTACGCTAAGTTTTATAGCACCCATTATGGGAAACCTACCACAATCTCGTGTAGAGCCTCTCTCATTTTTGTTTATTGCGGACCTTTCCAAATTAAGGATTGCTAGGGTCGTGGATGCAAACTTTACAAGTTCTATCTGTGTTTATTCGTTTGATTTGCTACGAAAGCCGTACACCTAAAGTTAGTCACAAGCTTTCATTATGACTTTAAACGTTTTGTGCCTCGCAAAGGTAAGCCCTTGCGTGGTTACTCCGATAACGAAAATAACTTTTCTGGCGCTAATTCTCAACTTAAAGAATTAGCCACATTTTTAAATAAAAATGGTTCGTCGTTGTTTGACGCGACTGTTAGTTTTTGGGGGAGGCTGGAATTAAATCAGTCAAACATCACATCAAGCGAATCGTAGATAATGAAATTTTGACTTACGAAGAGTTTACCATTTTACTTGGTCAAGTAGAAACAGCTTTTAATAGCCGTCCACTAACCCTTCTATCTTTTGATCCCAATGATCTCCAGCCCTTGACTCTTTGTCACTTTCTCATTGAGAAACCTCTCGCGTCTCTACCGGATCCGGACTTCAGCAAACTGAAAGAATCCAGACTGAGTTGCTACCAGCGTTTACAATAGTTACATCAACGCGTATGAAAACGTTTGAGAAAAGAATACGTTTCAACGCTTCAACAACGCGTGAAATGGAAATCGAATGGTTTCGAGCTGCAAGAAGGCACGCTAGTTCTTCTCAGACAAGCTTCCAACACTACATTAGAAGCTAGGTCGTATTGTGCAATTATATCTCGGTAGTGATGGTGTAAATCGAATGGCGTCTATACGCGCAGTGTCAGAAGTAGTGCGCCGCGCATTTACTAAAATTTGTCCTTTGCATATAGACTTAGTTAGGAAGTGACATTTATTTATTTTATTACAGTATAATTTTATTTTTAATGTATCTATTGTTTGTTGTTTTGCTTAGTATAGTCCTTTCTTTTTTTTTTAAAGCTTTGCTTTTCATGGCCGGGGCATGTTGAAAATTACTTTATATTTGTGTCAATCTGTATGGAAATTGTGTCAATTAGACACCTTAATTATATTTTTATATAAAAACTTACTTAAAAACTGCTTACATTGTATTCGTTAGTTTTCAGTCTTACCAAAATGTATGTACGGGTATTTCACCTCTTTTTATCTTGTAAGCGGAACGTACCCTAATAGATTGTTCATGCTACCTTCGTAGTAAATACACTTCAATGTTGCATTATGTCTGAATAAATCTAATATAAAGTTTATCTACTTGGTTGTTGGCCATCTCAAAGTACCACAAAGTTTGATGAGCTACTAGATGCTGCAAAATCTAGATTGAAAAATAGTGTGATTGCTGTTTACAAGAAACAGTTTCTGCATCGTACGATCCAGATGTTATTTATTTTGTTTTGAGTGCACCAATTTTCAAATCGCTTAAATTCCGTTTTATAAATTTTTCGCGATTTTTTTGGATGTAAATTACTAACGGTGGCTTTAGCCATCTGTCTTAATTCAGGTAGGTAATATTTTTATCATTTATTTTTGGTAGATTTTAATTTGAATTTAGTTGAACTCATAAAAGACATAAAAACTTTCAAATTGAAGTTTTGAACAAGTGTTACCAACAATTCGATAAAGATCGATAAAGGTCTCAAATAAAAACAGCAATAGGACATTCAGTTAATAATCACAAGCATTACTTAACTTACTAACAACAAAAGGATACGCAAATGCATTTCAACTCTGTTGTAAACTATGTATTTCCATTTTAATAAGTCAGCATATACCGATGGCTCTTAGAATGCAAAATTTTAGTCCCCAAAAATTTACACTTTGTTGCCATACTTATTTTAGAATTTTCATAAACACACTAGAATTAACAACAAAATAATCTTAATATATGTTCTAAATAGTAAGTAAGTAAGTAATTTATTAATCCATCGATTATTACAATACATATAATATAGGATACGTCAATTCAATTATACATAAATTAAAAAATACATGAATTTATACTGTTGAATTAAATTATTATGTAACAGAATACAGATTATAGTTCAAGTTTAAGTTGACAATTTTCAAACTCCGAAATGTACACGGAAAAAAAGGTTATGCGGAATTGATATGTATCATGCAGAAGGCTGTTGGTTTTGAGTCAAGCCGATGTACGCTTGAATTAAACTTCTATTTTATTAGATTGTCGCTGTAATTGCATTGCAATAAGAGATTTAGTTTAAATTTTAGTACATTTACGTTGAATGTTATTTGAACGTGGATCAATTTTAGAAAAAAAGCAAATGCTTTAAATATGAAATCGTAATGATTAAATTCAGTATAATATTTCTCTCCGTGTAGTAAAAAGATTTCTTTATTAAAAAAGCTTTTATTACATTCCTCAATTTTTTGATAGAAGATTTCGTATTTAAACCGGTATGCGATTAAAAAATTTTATTGAAACATTAGTAAAGCTTTTGTGGACTTTACTTGGTCGACTATATTTTAAACATAAGCTATTGCAATTCCTTGTTTCATAGTTATGTATATCAAATCTTAATGAAAGTATAAATATACAGGGCAAAGTTAGCACATGAAATCTGGAAAAAACCTCTCTACAATCAGCATTATAGTTAACTGAACCTAAGACTCGAATTGCACGCTTTTGAAGCGAAAAATGCGTGTTGATTTGGCTGAATTACCCAATACGAGATTGCAGTAACAGAGGTGTGATTGAATAGTTGCAAAGTAAACAGATCTCAAAACTCCATTAGGGACATTGATACAAGAAGAATTAGCTGATGATGTGTAGTACTAAACTCTGCTAATGTAAAACTGTAGAAAAAATACTGAAACAGTCAAAAATAATTTATTTCAAAAATCGTACACTAGACACAATTACTTATTTTTTAGTGATTTTGACCATTTAAATCGATTAAAAGATAGAAATGTAAAACAAATTTTTACATACATTCTATATGATGCATTTAAATGAAAAATACAGAATAGAAATATGCTTTTTAATTAATTTTGTAAACTTCTGTCTTACATAATAAGTTTTGCAATATGAAAAAGAGGTATGTTAAGGTAAAATTCTACTGTCAACTTGCACAACTAAAGCTTGTTAATGTTATTATGAAAAAGTAACTATTTAGAATTTTCCAATTATCGTTAAGACACACACACACACATAACCATTACGCATATTTGGCTAGAAGTACATCTTCGTTGTCATGCCGGCAATTCTGGCCGTGCAAAAATCTACTCCTTCTTTTTCATACAGAATGTGCTCTGTTATAGACATTTTTTCTATTAGTAAACTTACATTTATGTCTGACACGTTTTTCCTCCTCAACCCTATTTCTTTGAAGGTTTCCTGACAAAAAACTAGATTACTATTCACATTCTTATACAATTCTCTAATAGTTGAATAAGAAGGTAATCAATTTTTCCAGTTTGTTTACGTAACTGCGCCCTTTTAGAAAGTGAAAACATAATTCAAAGACAAACGTACGTATCTGTGGTGAATACGGCTTTTGGTTTTAGTCTTGAGTATACTCTCAAATAAATTTTTTTTTAACAAAAATTTACATACAGAACTGAAACCAAAATATTTGAATTAATAAAAAAAGAAAATTTAATGCAAAATTTTGTTAAATACACAATATCAGAATTCAAATAAAACTCACATAATTTTAATTAAGCACTACTTTCAGTACTCTTCCTGCATAACGGAAACTTTAGGTACTGGAAGTGTAAGTATGTTTTCGTGCATTTTTATTTTTCAGATTTTTAATCACCTCTGAATGCCAAAAATATTACGTCGTGTACCTACATATTGGTGATGTCACAGCCCATGAGGAATCTGCTGCAGATTCATCAGTCTTTGCTTTCTGCAACCGATCATAGTATGAAACCGATATTATTTGTAGTTTCGGTGGCCAAAAGACACAAAACCACAGTTTTTCTTGATACCCGGTCTGTATCATCTGATAACAGACCACAAACCATCGTAATAAGATATAATCGTCTTTTGAAAAACTGAAATTTGCATACATACATGCAGTGATCTACAGTATAAATAACTTACAGATACCAGGAGATATATTTCGGTCTGAATCTTGTTTAAATCCACAAACATTACACAAATTTACCAATTCTACAAATATAAACGCAAAACAAGATGTCAACTATGTCAGCTGTCAACCAAACTCGAAAAACAGTTTTAAACTGGTTGATTTCACACGAGCGCCTATCGAGTACCGACCTACGTATATGTTTCTACACCGTAATGTTTGCTGAAATATTTGATCGGCACGGGTAATATAGGAGTAATGCATATATTCCTATCTTTTAAACTCAAATCTCAAATAAGTGACATGGACGTTGCCAACTTAAGTTTAATAAATATAAAAAAGCCATGCAATTTAAATTCTTTTAATTTTCTATTAAATTTGTTAAGAATGGGGTAGAATAGAAATTTTGTATTTATAATTTGCATTTCACTTCTTACTATGTGAAAAATGCATGTATTTGTTAGCACCTACGCATTAACTTGAAAGCAAATTTGTATATGGTCTTTATGAATGACTCATATTTTTCAATATTTAATTTATTTATTTAATGAAATTGCGCAAATTTAAAAATAAATTTTAAGTAAAACGTGTATTTATGTCGTATGCGTATGTAACTTTGTAGCTTAAAAATATTTATGTTTCTTAGATAATTTTAGGAAATATTTAAACTTGTAGTAATCAATTTTATTTAAATATTTATTTTTAAGTTGGTTTTAAGTTAAGTGGAATATATTTCAAAATATGTAAACGACAACTGCAGTAATTATATCTTCAGAAACTACATTCAAGACAAATATAATTTTTATTTTTATGATTATTAACAATTTTATTAAATAATTATTGCAATTTATGTAGGTAATTAAAATAACTTTTTTTTAGTTTAGTTTTCGATACAGGTGTCTGTACAATCGAAATATCGATTTTTCCGATTAAGATTCATTCTTTTTAAGGTTTTAGTGGTTTTTGTTTTCTATTTTTTTGTTAGTATGTTGCTTTTCACGTTTTATATTAATTCATTGTAATTTATTATGTTTAGATGTTTATTCCTGAATGTTTTTCTTTTTTTTGACTCACTAAGGTCCGGTTTCACCAACTAAAATTTAACTGTAGATTAACTAACCTACGATTAAATTTAAAATCCTGTCATATCATTGGTTAGTGGTTTTAAGCTAACCAATAATATGACAGTATTTTAAATTTAATCGTAGGTTAGTTAATCTACAGTTAAATTTTAGTTGGTGAAACCGGACCTCAGTCACTTTTCCGTTCTATAGGTTTTTCCTTTAAATTCATTTACTTGGTATTGTTTCTGTTGCGTAGGCTAGTACAGGCTTGACAAAAGTATTGTATAATTTATCACTTGTATTTGCTGGCAAGTAACTAAATTAACTGGCTTGTCCAATTATTATTTTTTTATTTTTTGTTAAAGCTTTGTAAATGTTTTAGCTGCTACTATGGTATTTATTTTTATTAATTTATGGTCACGTTTACCAGTCTGACTTTTTGATTAAAAATATCAAGTTTTAACAAACTAGTTTCTAAATAAAAAAATACATTTTTTCTATTTAGTATCCTAATTTTTTAATTAACATTTTTCCAATTTTTTTTGTTACCATTTTAAAGATTGTTACGTACGAAATTTGTATTACGTACGACTGTGAATATTGACTTGAAATTAGATTCGGGTTTTGACGCCCTCTACCGATCGTTTTTTCGTGGTTGTCATTTGGCGGAAAATCGTGATGCTGGCAATTGCATAAAATGGCCTGGACGTGTTGAATAATTTCGTTAGCCAATGCCATCCGGAATAATGAAAATTCAATTGTAATTACATTAATTATATAAAATATTTGAGGCGTTACAGGGTAAGCTATTGCTGTCGTTTATTAAAATTCGTTCGTAATTCCTTTTTCATTTAACAGCCACAGCCTCCACTTCGAACACGTGTACGTTTTCGATAAAGGGAATAGTGAATAGTAATTCTTACTAATCAATCACGTTACCGCACACATACGCTTTCGGAAGGCGGTTTCCATGCCACGAAAACGAGGTCTCGATAATCATTACCGTGGGAGATATTTCTACATGTGGATGACTCGACTGGGTTATCAGCCACCTGTTATACGCAGTGTTGTAAATTATCTATATAAATTCATATAGATAAATTAATCTAGATTAATATTTTTTATCTATTTATATGTATCTAGATGCAATCAAAAAATATATAATTATATGTATCTGTATATATATAATTTTTTATTTAAATTATTTAAATAATATTTATAAAAAATTCAGTGTCCAGTAAAATTCCAGTTACAACATGGATGTTTTTCTTCAGTCATTTCCCGCATTCCATAGTAGTTCTTCAGATGAACTCCATCTATCGTTATTACTACCTAGATTATTTCATCTATTATCTGTTATCTATATAAAGTTTGAATAGTTTATCTGTTATCTGTTACTAGATAACTTTTGAAAGAAAAATTTTTTATCTATATCTATATAATTTAAAAATTATCTATTTACAACGCTGGTTATACGTTACTATTTATCTGATTCGATGCACAGAAGTACTATTGAATACCAAAGGCAGACGTTGATTGTGTTATCAGCCACCTGTTTTGATTCGCTGCATACAGTAGTCGATACACCGGTTTTTATACATATTTAATGAATTATTAATACTAATTGTTTTAGCTTAATATTCTTTGTGAGTTGGTGTGTGACCTGATTTGTGGTTATTCCTTATTACAGGCCACTGAAGGGGAAAAACGTTTTTCTTTGTGCTAGTGGATGCTGAACCTCGGGTGAGTTATTTTAATTGATTTTCGTTGTCACGAAAAATTACTCACAAACTTTTGATTCATATTAACGTTCGTAAATGCATGTGATGTGTAGCTACCAATAAGGTACTTATAATCATTGAGTTCACTGTATCGCATACTGTGTGTGGGTGAAGAATATTTACTCCGATTTACTTTAATTGTGTGTTGTGTGTTGCCGATACTGTAGGCACTCACGTACCGAATCTTCTATATAATTCTATAAATTTACTTGTTACGAAATCGAAGCTTAATACCGTTGTTAATGGTTATTGTTAATTCTCCTAGTATTTAGGAGCTCCGAATTCGATGTATAACGATTATTCTGCTACTCTAAGTTAAACTGTGATATTTGTTAATTATAATCTAAAAGTGATTAAATTTGTTAATTCTCTATCTTATGGTTATTGTTCCCTACGAACTAATTTGGGCTACTCAAACAGCCGAGTAGGAGGATTACGAACCTTCTAGTGTGTTACAAGTTTGAACCGTTCTGTTGTGAGCGAAACAGAAGCATTACTTTGGATCAGCTCTGGCGCCCTTAAACATCTTTTCTGTATTTACTGTAGACCTCCCCACTTCCGACTATTGTGAGTTGGCCGTGCAAGGTTCGTAAAACCAAAAAGCTTGTAACAAGATATAAGAGTAGAAAACAATTTTTGTCTTATTTTAATATCTGGTCACGTTAATGAAACAAATGTAGTTAAACAGTTAAATGCCGCAGTAATATCCAAAAAGCAAAAATGGGTAATCGTATTGAATTCTAAAACTTTTTCTATTCTTTGTTTGACGATAAAAATTGCTCAATTTTCGATTGGCTTATTTGGATTTGTTTCTGTTTCTTTTTTAGTTGATAGGTTTTGCTTATTTTTTTAAGTAAGCATTTAGTAAACGTTTTGGGGATACCATTGAACAGCGTGACTTTTCGATAGATTTTTGGTGGCGGATGTTAGGTTGTAATTTGTCCATTTCCAACATTTTATGTTATATTATCGGATTTAGATATTTATTTTGCTTTAAAATGTTTTATTTCTTTTTTTACAATTTTATTTTTTATACTACACAGTTTTTTTTAAATAAAAACATATATTCTCCGCTATTGTTACAACAATTATAAACGTTTTTAAGACCACTGGTGATGGAATATTTATCTATTTTCGAACTACGTCAAACATGGAGTTAATTAATAAACCAAATCTTTATATTTATTCATTTGTTTTAATAAAACAGAACAACTACTATCATATTATTGAGTACTTGGTTTAGGTTATCGGTGTACAGTCAATAAATAAAAAATCAAGCCATTATCTGTGTCCGAATACAGAAATTTAGTTGTTTAAATAGGGTTTAACTCTATCAATTACAGACCCCTAATAGTTTCAGGTAAACTACATATTTTCTATTATACCAAACTTTGCAAGGTTTTTATTAAAGAATAAAGCAAAATGATTTTATCGTTTACGTTTGCAATGCACTTTTTTGACGGTTAGATTTTTAAAGAAATTTAAATTTAGAAATGCATAATTCAAACTTGTTAGTATACAAGAAAACTAAATATAACTAAATTGGTTTTCTATGTTTTTGTTATTTAAGTTAATTTTCAATTTTAGTTTATAAGCAAATTAAAATTAATTATGCAAGTTGCGTTTATTTACTTGTGAATTTGATTACAGCTGAACATTACACTTTTAATTTATACAATAAAACAGAATCGATTTAAAAAGTATTTTTTTATAGTATTTAAGAACCGCGGTACATATCCTAGAGATGACGTTAATACAATTTCGATAATGTGTCATTCATGTAACCAACAAACAAAATTCCAAGATTTACATAAATCCACTTATTTATAAAACGTAACATTAAGTTTACAATTACAAAGGTCGTTAAAAGTAAAGTAAATGTATCTAAGGTGATTACATGCTGCATAAAAATTTTATAACCTGTTAAATTTAGAATACTGATTATGCACCTTTTCACATTAGATTGTAAATTTATAATAAATTTAAGAATTTCTTAAAATCGAAATTTAAAAGATTTGCCTTTAAAAAAATAGCATTACAAATTTACAATTGAATAAAAAATTCTTGTTGATTAATATTTTGTCACAAGTTAATTTTAATTATGACTGTGTTAGAATAAATGTAATGGAATAAACTGATACTCATATTCGTTAATAAAGCGTTTATTATAGTAGGATATTTTATAATCATATTGAGCATAAAACTAATAACGAGTATAACCTCCTTTGTTTTGAATACATTCCTCTAACCGTTTGAGTATGGATGCACAGCAATTGTCTCTAAAGCATTTTGAATCGCTGCAATTTATTCGTTGCAATTTTCAGGTATGAAGATAGGACCTTGTTGTTCCTGAATGGTATGCACCATTAGTCCGCAAACATTTTCTATAACGTTAAAATCGGGGCATTTTGTCGGCCATTTAGCTTATTTTCTTGTAACCAATGACAAACCATACTGAACGTGTGTATAGGCGCATTGTCCTTGTAACAAAAAAAGTGTCTAAACCGTTCTGTCAAATAAAAAAAAATAAAATTTATGATATATAAGAGAAATGTTACTTGTTGAAATACATAATTCCTGTCTGGATATAGAATTTCGGCAGACGGTTCTAAAACATCCAGCAATATATTCAAATTATCCTCTGAATTTAGTCGATCATCGATGATCCAACAAATTCATGGACCTCTCGAGTTAATCTAAACCCACACATTGACAAAAAAGTAGCCATTAAGGTTTGTTTTACTAACATGGTTGGCTTCATAACGATTTACTCGAGATCGATACACTTTAACAGGGCCATCATTAAAACTTTTAAATGACATCATTCCAAAATTGGCTGGACATATTGTTTCACGGACTGTTTGAGACATTCTTACACAAAAGCTAATTAGCGAATATCATTTCCTAAATATATGTACTTACTGGTGATGCAGACAACGCGTGTTCTTGCACTTTTACAATAAATTATTAATTCATGATCACTTTTAGTTAACAGTGCGTGTAAAAAAAATAATAACTTGTAACAGTTAAAAAAATAAATGATTTTTTTGTTGAATACGATTACTTTACGTTTAAACGGCTTATCCAATTTATGGAAAACATAATTGTTCTCTGCTATCTACGTTTTTCGATCTAAATTGAATGACAAAAAGTAATTTAGAATGAATAAAATAATCGTAACAGTTCAATAACACGTTTTGTGTACACCGATTTAACAGTAGTAGATATTTAGGAAATATGCCATAATAAAATAATTGCTCTTAAAAAATGTAAATTATTCATTAATTATTATTAGCCGGTTGCACAAAAGTCTGGTTAATTGGCGATTTACTAATCGTCGATTAAAGATGATGGTTGATTAACATTCAATTGCGTTACACAAAACAAATTAATATGTGATTAATGGTTCATTAGTTAATTGACCATTAACTGCTAGTCAACTTGACAACCGAGCGTTTTAATGTCAGTTTATGAAACAAAAATGACTGCCAACAAGGAGGTTATTTACAAATATTTACTTAAATCAAGAAAAAAACGTTAATAAATAATATATGTATTACTTCTATATTGCCCGTAACAAATCTTAAACATGAGCAAAATTTCAGCAATCAACGCGAAACAGAAATATACACGTCGGTAAAGAGGTTATATGAGGTTATAAAATTGTAAATATCACTGGTGCAAATGGCATGTAATACTATGAACTAATCGATTTGCAGATAGTTATAAATTTCAATAACTAAAATTACCAAAAATATATTTTTAGAATTCGACGTTTACTGAAAACTAGTCCATACTCAGTTCCTTCGTATTCATCTTCGAAAATTAATTTTGATACGTAATAAATGCTCCAACGTTCTTAACAATACGACTGTCAATTGTATTCTGATCCATAGAACTCTCAAACATAAACAGCAATAGGATATTCAGTTAATAATGAAAAACATAACTTAACGATAAGTATATGCAAATGTAATTCAACTTCGTTGTAAACATAGCATTTTCGTTTTAGCATTGAATAATAAATGTAAGAAGAAATGCAACTTAAGGGGCGATATCGTATCGACTGCTTGGATCGAGATATAGAGGTCGCCACGTTCGTATTGGATCGAGATTTTTCAGTTCTTGCGTGTCTGTCGACTTGTAAAGTTCGGGATTGAATTGAAAGTTTTTCTTGGGTTAACATTGCGATACGATTTTTGAAATTCTGGTAGTAGTAATGTTTGTTTGAACTTTTGTTTAGTTTAAGTGTAAATATATTATTGATTTATTTTTAAAATGGGAAAAGTTACAGATCACGGTTGTGTTTATATTAATTGTGAAAATAATAATACCGAAAACAAAGGTACTAGTTTTCTTAAGTTTTTTATTAGTGATAAAGTGCGTGCTAAAGAATGTTAGAAAAACTGTGGAAATATAAACATTGCCACAATGGACTTGGAAGATTTAAAACAAAAGAAGATTTGTGAGAAGCATCTTCGGAGATAATGTATAACAACAAAAGGAAATTTTAAACACACTGCAGTTCTTGTTCTACACCTTCAATCAGGTAAATATTTTTAAATTTTTTTTTCTACCAAACGTTTAAAAATGGTTTAAATTAGCATCGGAGAATCTCCTTGTTCGGATTCTTCTTCTTCTTGTTGCACTTAATTGTACAATAACTTAAAATAATTACTGTAAATCAGTAGCTGAGATTGCTATTATTTTCCACGATCAATGATCGCAATCATGGTATTTAGAATTAATTAGTAATCGACTGTTGCTAAAAAGTCGCTCGTGTAAAGTTAGTCATAAATCTAGCCATAAACATTCGATTTTCGTTTTCCGGGATACAAGAACGTTTGGAGTATTGAAAATCAACATATCTAAGTATTTTTTAATATTGTTTCTAAACAATAAATTAATTAAAATTTGTTCATATTTAGATTTAAAAAAAATATTTACAAAAATTCACAGAAAATAGATACTACTGTGATGTTTTTTTTTTCGACACTAAGTGCTATTTGAATTCTGATGCAAACTTACGAACAAATAGTTTAAAGCATTAATAAACAACATATTAAAAAATAAGTGTCGTTCTTTCGTAAATTAAATGTTTCTATTTGAAATTGACCCTGAAAAGATTGTTGAGTAATTAGTAATAACTCGTGTTGATATTTGTCTCAAACATAAGATTTATGTAAAATAAATTTGCAATTCTTTTCAAATACGTATTGTCATTTGTAGTTAATGCTTATTGTTTTTAACTTTCTGTGTTTTTATGATTTACCTTGGTGTTTATATAAAGCTAGGTTTTTCCCTAAATGCTGAATGTGTGACACAAATTTTACAAACGTTCTTTCCTAGAAGAGTTTTCTAATTCTCTTTGAAAAGAATGCATTGTTAAATTTCTGTAAACAAAAAAAATATAATTCAATGTTTAAATTCATGTTACTTTTTTATTAAAAAATCTGTATGTGGTTTAAAATTCTTACGAGGAAAAGAGCAAAGGGGTTATTTACCTACTTACACAAAATTTTACAATTTTCCGTGAACTACCTGCATACCTAAAGTTTATTATACATTTATTAAAGTAAATATTATAGTGTTATATTAGTCTTATTTGTTTATGCGATAATTAAAAGTATTAATTTCTTTTCCACAACCGCAATTGTTATTTTATAAGCGATCAATGATTGCGATCGTTATTGTACAGACGCTCGATATCGCGATCATTATTTTGCATAATGATCGATTCAGCGTAATTGCACAATCGTTCTGGCCATTGCTTTAAATGTTTTTGTTGATGTTGGCATGTCGAATAAAAATATCGTTTTTGTAAATGTTAGGGTCGCATTTCTTTAGCACCGTGTCTAATAAATACTTAGTTTTTAAAAAAATTAAAAAAATTATAAACAAAATTCTTTTATGTTTATTTTAGCATGCTGAAAGCACTTCAATACAAATCCAACAATACATAAAATATTTTTAGAATTGTTTAAAAAAAAAAACGCAAAAATTTTGAAAATACTAATACTAATTGCATTTTCAAAACTTTATTTTTAAAATACTAACAACTTAATTTTTTTTTACTTTTTGGGCTTATTTAGTATAATTTTTTACAGAAGCTGTAATTGTTGATATGAACATCAACCTAAGATACTCAAATGTAGTAGTTTCTCAAACATATGGAAGAAAACGTCGATTGTTATTTATTGATGACGATCGTGAAGACGAATAAATTTATTCTTTCTACAGCTCCAGTTCACTAAACGAAGGTGTAAGTAGACAAGCAATAATACGTAATTTTTTTAATATATATTTTATAGTTGAAGATACGTCCTATAATATTTTGAAGATATTGGAACGACCACAGTGTGTTCTCAAATTCGTCAAGCCGTTAAGTTTTGACTAAACTACGCAACATAGTGATACAAATGGATTCTCCGTCAAAAATCCTTTTAAAGGGTGAATTGGTCAATTATTCTTTCAGAAATTTAACATTAATTTTAATTTAAAATTATTTAAATTACCAGTCCACTAATAACAAATTCGTTTACATATGTTTCGAGCTTTAAAATAATGATGCTCATCTTCAGAAAATCTACAAAAAATATTGTTACGTATCTTATTTATTAAAAAGTTATTTATTTAAAACGACTAAAAATACATTTACTTAATCTAGAAATATGTACACTTTTAAATTAACCGAACTAATTAAATCTAATAATATTTAATGAAAACACTTACACGAATTTATGTATAACCGCTGTATAATACTATCACTTAAGATAAGATAACGTCCTCGGATTTCACACTGTAAGTCACGTTCACTCGATTCGGTGTACACTGTTATTTATTTAAACTCCGCACGTGCTAATCACTTATTTATCTTCACTTGATTAATCTTCTTAATACAGCAATAACTGACCTACGATCTGTCTCGTCGCTATATAAAGACATACGGAAATCCTTCTCGATCGTTCCTCACTTTTCGCTGTAACTTCTAGAAAATAGATAACAGCCTTCTAGAAGGTTCTTGCGTTTGCAAGTAATTTCTTGAACGTTTCAATATTTACAATTTTTTTAAATACAAAAAATGTCATCAACATATCTTTTCCAAAATATTATTTTTTGTAAGAAAATTTGGTGTTCAGAAATATATTTACTTTCTAAATTGTTTAAGAAGATTTCAGTAAAAATAAGTGATAAATTTGATAATCAATTTTTTAAACAAAATCTAGGTTTTTCAATGGGTTCTCCTTTATCACTTTTCTCAATTTTTTAAGAAATTAAGTAAAGGTAACGATTTCAAGATTTCTTTTTCTAATGAAATATTTATTTAATTTTTAAGCTACTTAAAGGTAGTAAAAATAAAGCTATTTAAGCTGTATAGTTGTTTCTGAAAGGTGGTTTACAGTTCCTTTAGAGCTTCTTTAAAACTTTGCTAGTACCACAAAGAGCTGTATAAGCCCGATTTTAATGCATTGAAGGAGCTACCTAACAGCAACATAACTGAGGAATTTTTAGCTACTTAAGCGCTTCATGGAGATTTTAGTTTTTTCACAAACCACTTAAAAGTGTTCTAAAGAGTAACTTTAAAAGCTAAAGTAGTTATAAAAAAAGCCGGTTTTAGCTGCAATTTGCTCACTGGGAAATTCTTCAATTACTAGAGTTCATTTATATTAAAATATCAAATAATTTTTTGTTGAACTAGCAAACCAATTTCAATTACGATTTTAAACTTAATTTTTTTTATATTTGTTTCTAAATTGCACCATCTTCCTTTTTTAAAATAATTAACATTTAACATTTTGTAAAACTTACATTTTTTTAATTATCTAGTTACAAATGTTTAGATTGGAGAGTGGTCGAAAAAATATAAGTTAAAAAGATTTGTATAACCTTAACTTTTTATAAGTTTTATAATTTATTATTGGTGGACTGGTAATTTGAATAATTTTAAAAATTGACGAATAATAACAATAAATCCCCATAACAATTTTCTTTTAATTTAATTTGCATTGTTTTAGTTATTTCTATGTTTTCGATTTATATTTTACAAAAATAAATAAATATTTGAATATACATATTTTTTTGTTTTCTTAAATATAAAGCATGATATTGTTTAAGTTTATTTGACATTGACTTGTGTCGTAACAATACAAGCTATTGTTTATGGTATTAACCGGTTTTGAACAGGTAAACGGTAAAGTAAACACACATATAAGAATAGGTTCTAACTGGTACTTCATAAGAAATAAGTAAGTTCGCAAAATAGAAACCACGATTTTGCAGATGGCAGCAGGTCTTAGTCTATTAGTTTATGAAAAGAGGGGGTACAGACGGGTAAAAAAAGAGAAACAAGAGAGATAAAACTACAGTACGATTTTTAACCCACTAGTTGCGCCTCTTCTTAAATTATTACTCAATGGTTTTAGTAAATGAGCATAAACCGATTGTTTTTAAATAGTTAAGAAAGAGTTTCTATCGATTTCTATTGAGTTATTTTTAATGATTAAATAAAAGTTTGAGTCACAATGCAAAACTTGATTCACCGAAAATTCACACTTATTTGCAATATGTTTAAGAATTAGCATAATAACACTACAATTAACTATATCACTCATTATACTTTTGTAATTATCTTGATTTTTATTAGACGTGAAGATAAAGGAAATGAAAATAGTCAAAAATATTTAATTTCAAAAATCTTACTGTGATACAATACTTTTTTTAGTGATTTGACCATGTAATCAATCAATAGATAGAAATTTAAAACATAATTACACATAAATTTTCCATAATGAATTTGAATGGGAAAACAATTAGAAACATGTTATTATTAATTTTTAAATAAAATTAATTTCGTAAATTTCTGTCTTACATAATGTTTTGCAACATGAAAAAGACACACATTAAAGTATAAATCCACTGTCAACTTGCACAACCAAAGCTTGTTAATGTTATTATAAAAAAAGTAACCATTTGGTATTTTCTAATTATTGACACACACACACACACACGTAAACATTAACGCACATTTGGCTGGGGTACATTCTTCTTGTTATCCTTGCATTGTCCTGCCATGGCTAAGTATACTCCTCCTTGAAATCTGTCTTTATCATAATGAAACTTCAAATGTATCTTTGGTTGATATGATACGTGCAAAACTTTCTTTTCAAGTTAAATGTTGCAACGACATTGCTGGATTAACCACAAACACTAGAATAAAAATTTGTTTAATATTTTTAATCTTCTTTGAATGCTGAAAACTATTACGTTGAGTACATATTGGTGATGTCGCAGCTAACGTTGGACCTGCTTCGTCAGCCTTTGTTTCCGGTTAGAGTATGGAAGCGGTAGTGATGGTAGTTTCTGTGTCTAAGTCTTTAAATTTTAAATGCTGAGAACATAAAACCACAGATGTTGATACTCGGTCTGTATCATCCAATTTAATGGTCTTTTGCAAAACTGAAAAATGTTACATACATACAGTGCTCTACGAGATTACAGCATAAATAACTTACAGATACGAAGAGATGTTTTGTTCTGAATCTTGTTTAAATCCACAAACGTAACACAATTTTACATTTCACCAATTCGACAAATACAAAATACAAAGATGTCAGCCATGTCAGCTGTCAACCAAACTCTAAAAACACTTTTCCTGGCTGATTTAACGCGTGCACTTATCTGGTAAGATTCCCTGAAGAGCACCGACATATATGTTTCTGCACCGTGATGTTTGCAGAAATTTTTTACCGGTGCGGGCAATATAGAAGTAATACATATATATATATATATATATATATATATATATATATATATATATTTGTAGAGACGCTACTACGAGGATACTTTCATTTGTATCGCGTATAACTATGAAGCTACGCTTCAGACTACGAGGATATCCTCATAGTGTGCTGCTATTTCCTAATGAGTACGAGCTTACGATTACAGCCACATCTAGCGGCGGTTGTGTAACACCATATATGTGTGGCAGATGTCGCTGCATATAATTTTTAATAATTAATGTAATATGAACGGAGATTGTAGCAACCTCAAAGATTTTCAGTTCTACACGGGAAAGTTTACTAGCAATATAATTTACGGCGCGCTAGTAGGTACATATGTATATACAAAAATCAATAAGGAAATTTGGAATAAAATATTTTTTAGTCTTTTCGGAAACTCACAAAAATACAAGATATTGTATATTGTATTGCTAATAAGGTAACTGCATAACTACACACAACACAAAAATTATGCACCTAGCAAAAAGTAATTTTAATTATCAATAGTAAAATATTTTGCCCTTATTACTTGAATTTTATAAGAAACTTTTTCTTAATTCGTTTTTCTAATAACTCGCTGTTTTGAGAAACTTTTATTTACATTAAATTACATACATGAATAATTTAAAAAACGTTTTAAGGTTACATCAATTTTGATTCTATTAATATTATTCTTTATTTCATAGTAAGGAATTTCTTAAGTAGTTATTTATCAGAAAGGAGAAAAGTCGTATCTACATTTTTCTGACTGAATGACAAACATTTGTAGTTAAAAAACACAAGTCAAGTATTTACTTCACTTTATACCCACATATCACTTAATGCAGTTTTACAAAAAAAATACCCTGCTACATGAAAATCACTTTTGCTAAAAAAAAAATGCAAATATGACCTTCTTGATTTGCACGCTAGTCGTTGTCTTTTATATTCTTCGTAATTTATGGTTGTTTTACTTCCTATATTTTTCTTATTTGCTATTCTTAATTTGCGCTTCTTTTTTAATTCTTGACTCATCGTTTTGTTTTTTGTTTTTCTTGGTAAGGCGATATAAATAGCAATATCTTTTAGTTTATTTATAATATGTCGTCATGTAAATAAATAAAAACGTTAATCGTAAGTTGAGGGCCACAACTTAAAATTATGAAAAAAAAGTACAATTAATCGAGTGCACGCCATCAAGCCGCGTGGTTTTGATGACGGTAAAGAAACCTTGCTCGGAGGATTCCTTGTAAAGCGATAACGATTGCAAATGCTTAAATCATGCTGTGTCCACGTGTTTTATATTCGAATTTACTTATGCATTTTATAATCATAATATTCATCATTTTTTATTAAAATTTAAAATGAACATAGTCAAATCTCGATAACTCGAATCTCAAGATGCACCAAAACAAACTTATCGAAAATTCGAATTTTTCATGCCAATAAATATGTAAGACGTAGACAAGAACCGCAAATTTTGTAACAATTTAAAAAGTGCATTTTGTAGTGTGAGATTATTTTATTATATATGTAAAAGTTATCTTCTCTAGTTGTAACGAAGTTGATTCGGAGAACAATTTGACGGCCGTATGCATACCATTATAGTACCTACGTGCTGATTGTATAAACAATTTGATTATTCATAATTTTATTACCTCTGCTCTTTTAAAGGAAAAAGTAAAAATTAAATTAAACATATTTTTGTGTACTTACAATCATATGAACGTATTTATTGTATATAAAGACAAATTAATAATCAATAATTTTTTGTAATTCGCAATACAAATACTTTTCATGTAAAATAAGAAATCATGTTTAAGTTTATATCTTTTTAAACAAAATTGTTGGAATATTAAAAAGCAGGATGTCTTAAAATGATCAAAAATATTTTTATTTCGACATTGCCAATTCATTGCATAGTGTTAGCTGTTTATCTTAAGTTTATTACTGCTTATCTTGTGTCATAAACATAATCTGACTAGAAAGAAATGATAGCAAATTACCAATTGTTAAACAGAGATATGCAAACTAAATGAAAATAAATTTACAGAAGTACTTAGTTATGATTTCTTTTGACGAAAATAATTTAGGATGAAGGTGAAACCGCCTATAAAATTGCATATTGCCGTACCGTACTTTTTGAAATCACTTGCAGATAAGCTCATATATACACTGTATTTCAATATTTGAATCCAATTTTGAGAAACTAATCACTCGAAAAGTAATTCTCGTTTTGATTAAATTTTTGCGTCAAAAGTTTTTATATTAAATCTTGTTTCACCAAAAAAATTGGGACCTTTAACAAGGGCAGCTCAGGTGATATTACTTTTGCTCGTTGTCTTTTATATTCTATGTAATTTACGTTTCTTTTATTTCTTATATAATTTTTTCATTTCTACTACAGTAAAACCTGTGTAAATTGACCACCTTTGGGACCATCACACAATGGTCACTTTAAGCAGGTGGTCATTTTACAAGGAATAATGTTTTAGACAATAAAATTTAGAAATCAACACTTTCTTACTTTGTATTATTATCAATCTGAAGAAATGTATAGAACAAGTAGAATAAAACAAAATAATTATATAGATACGTATGTATTATCCAACAAAAACACATCAATATTTAAGAATAATTAAGTACATATAAACAATTAGTGTTTAAAAAATCCAACAAGGTAATTTGCTTAAGGTTATTTTGTTTAGCACAAATTCGTTCGTTAACTTTATTTTTAACAGTATATAAGTGCGTCAATATTTCAGGACAGTTCTGAACAGCGAAGTTGGTTAACTGATTTAACATACTGGAGGCAGTTTCAAAGGTTATTTCATTTTCAGTGGTAACTACAGCGGATGGACTGTTATCAGTATCGCCATCACTATTACTAAGTTCATGGTCTTGCAACTTATTTTTGATTGGTCTTCCAAAACCATTTTAAAAACCTCTTCAGCATTGAATTCTTGAAATACAGAAGAATTTTTATCGCATTCTAAAAAGTATCCATATCAAAGTTGTTAAATTGTGGTAGAAACGGTTCTTCAGATGAAGTAACTTCAGCAGGCTCGCTTTCTAATTCTTCAAATGCAAAACCTGCTTTTTTGAAACATTTCACAATTGTTTCTTCTTTCACTTGTTGCCACGCTTCTGCCACCCACATAACCGCATCCAGAACGTTAACTTTGACTGCAATTTCCGTAACGGATTTCAAATCTCCTGACTCACATTTAGCGATCACTTCAGAAAGCAATAATTTTCTGTAAAACGCTTTAAAATTTTTAATTATTCCCTGGTCTAATGGTTGAAGCAAAGCAGTTGTATTTGGTGGTAAAAACTTCAGAGTTACGTTACTTAAATTTGAAAGTTGTGGATGTGCTGGACAATTATCCACAATCATCAGTATGTTTCTCTTTTGTTTCCTCATATTAATATTGACTTGTTGTAACCAGTCGCAAAATAATTCAGATGTCATACACGATTTCTTGTTAGATCGCCATGATACGGGAAGCTTGTCAATTTTATATTCTTAAAACATCTTGGCTTCATCGTTTTGCCAATTACTAATGGTTTTAATTTTTCACCTGTCATACTTGAGGACAACATAACGGTTAAACGTTCTTTTGACATTTTCCCACTCTTGCAGGGATCTCCTTTTATTGTCAAACTGCGATCTGGCATGGCTTTGTAAAATAATCCACACTCGTCAGCATTGAAAATGTCTTTTGGTTTAAATTTTTAGTAAATTCTATAAATCGTGTGCGAAAATCTGTAACTATCGTAGGGTCGATTTCGTTTGAGTCTCCACTTAAACTTTTTTGAGAAATGTTGTTTCGTTTTTAAATGAATCTAGCCATCCCGACGACGCTTTAAAATTTACCAATTGCTCTTCTTAAGCAAATTTTAAAGCAACCTCTTGTAACATCGGACCAGAAATTCGTGCGTTTACACTACGCATTTTTAAAAACCAACTTAACGTTAATCGGTTTATGACTTCAAATTCTGTTAATCGTCGTTTTCTAAAGGATTCTAAAGCATCTTGCTCATATCGTTGTTGGTATTCTGCCTTTCTTTTCTTAATGTTATTTACAGTTGTTTTGCTAATACCAAAATGTTCTGCAGTTTTCCTTTCACTGTGGTTTTGTAAAAACTCTAACACTTTTTGTTTTTCTTGTAAGTTCAATTCTCTGTACACTTTTTACTCGCCATTTAAACTGCACTAATAATATCGCCAAAAAATGACATAAAACTTTTGCAAAATTAGGATATTTAGTAATCAGTAATGAATTACTCAGAAATAAGAACAAAAGAGAGATTTTAATTTATACCAAACAGTGGTCATAAAGCTAAAGATATTGAGAACGCTGTTTGAAATGCCTTTTAAAGAAATGATCTTGACATAAAGAACTGTCGTGGTCAATCTTATGACAATGCTAGCAATATGTCAGGTGCATATGCAGGACTTTAGACATGAATTAAAACAATTAATTCTTAGATTACGTTCCGTGCGCTGCATATTTCTTAAATTTACTAAAAACTTGTGTAGCTGAATCGGTATCTGACGCAGCTAATTTTTTTGCTACCTTGCAAAAACTATATAATTTTCCACTATATCTACACATCGTTGGGAGATAGTGATGTAACGTACAAGTCTAAAGGTTATGGGTTTTACTCAAATTGTTGGCCTGCTTAAAATGATGCATTTTATGCTTTAGAAAAAGAGTGGGCTTTATTCCATAAAATACAGGAAAAACCGAACACATGATCTAAAGCTGCTGGACTGCAAAAAACATTTAGAAACAGCAATTTTGGTCATTGTTTGAAAAGTAATTTTAGATCGTTTCAATGCTGCTAGTAAGAAACTTTAGAAATCCCCAGTTGATTGATAATGAATGATGAAATGAAAGAGAATCTTTTCTGGACAGAAAAATTTCAGTACCGCATTTTGGAATTATTAAATCTCAAAAGAATATATTTTTATTATTCATATATAAGATATTTCATTTCTAATCATGGCAAACAAGGCGCCATATCAGACACGGTCTAGAGCGCAGTCGATCCTAAATTTGCCTATTTCCGTTGTAAAGCGATAACGATTGCAAAGACTTAGATGATGTTATGTATCTCGACATAGTGGCGTAGCTACATATTTAGCGCTCTGGACAAAGTAAAATTTATGGCGCTCCTTCGTTTATCGGAAAAGTTCTAGCAAAGTTTGTTTTCTAATCTAAACGTTCTTCAATTTAAAACCAGCGTTGGCAGATATCTCACAACAAATTATCGTCGAGACGTTACGAAATTATCGTACACTATATAAGGATTTTTCCCGTTGTTTATCTTTCTAATTTACAAAAAGCATAAAGAGGTTATAGTACACAAAGCTAAAATTTTGGAACCGCAAATAATGATTTTAAATTGAAATGAAAAAAATAATATCACATTAAAAACATAAAATGTTTTTCTAAAAATAATAAACATAAGAGGAACATGCAAGTCATAAATCAACAGTTGATCAAGTTTTCAATGTTCAATTTTCATTATTTCAAAAAATTATACTTAGAATTCGACATAACTAAACTTTTTTATAAAATGATAAAAAAACAAATTAATTCAATCAAACTATTTCGGGTGTTGGTCACCGTACGCACACGAACCCAGCAAAATGTAGATAAGTGATTATGACTACACAAGAAAGAGATAACAGTCAGAGTTACGTTCGTATACATTAATTAGTTTATTTTCATCAATTCAATATAAAATTGTTAAAAGCAAAGTACTAATTTTAGTTAAATCAGCATTACATTTTACATGCAGTATTGTCCATATAGATAGCAACTTTTGAAAATTCCAGGTATTTTAATGAACAAAACAAATTATAAAAAGTTACTAGTAGTTATTTCTTTTATTCTATTATAAAATATTGACAATAAGTTTAATGATAACTTTTTTAAACCTGTTATAAACATTTTAACTTAGACGTAACACCCTATGATTTCAAAGCATGGTTCGGACCATTGTGATGTTGAAAAATGTATTTAATAGAAATATATTCTTCGGCATATGGTTCCATGATGTTTTTAAAAGTATCTTTTACTTGTATTATTGAGACCTTCAATACTATTAAATGGTCCCATTATCATATGCCCAAAAAGTTTCCATCATGTTTTACTGTTGATACAATGTACTTTGGATCAAATCTTTTCCCAGCAGCTCTTCGTACATGCTGTATATCATCACTATTAAATAAATTAAATTTAGATTCATCAGTGAATACCACTCTTTCCCATTGTTCTACTGTCCAGTTGATGTGTGTAACTAATCTTAGGATATTTTCGATTATGGGCGACACCAGTGGCTTGCAATTCGGTCACGTCCCAATTACTTCAAAGAAAAAAGTATGCCACTATAAGGTAAAAAAAATTATATACAAATGCTTTTGCAAATTTATTTTCTTTTCTAATTTTGTGCTCCTGTGATTCGTGAGGTTGAGGCAGTTTCCTCC
The DNA here is from genome assembly GCA_035610365.1 of Aquatica leii. Classification (NCBI taxonomy): domain Eukaryota; kingdom Metazoa; phylum Arthropoda; class Insecta; order Coleoptera; family Lampyridae; genus Aquatica; species Aquatica leii. Next base: position 111,938,880 of record CM069432.1, read on the forward strand.
AACTGCTCCACGGTAGCTACGATACTGTGTCCACGTGCTTTATATTCTGTGATAATATAACTAGCGTTATGATAATCATAGATGATAGCCTTCGTTAGAATCGATGAAAATTGACCGAGTGCGAAACACGAGATCAATTTCTAATAGGTTTTAAGGAGTGGTAAAACCGATTATTAATCATAACAGGTGTTATATTTGGAGAAAATATAATGAACGTTTACATTTTAAACGAGTTGTCAGTTTGACAGTAAATATTAAAGTTGCAAGAGAATCAATACAATGTTTTTGTGATTTCGACACGTCTATTGAAACTTTTTGTCACTTTGTCAGAAAATTATTTTATTCAACAATAACTGTTGTTGTGATATAAATATCACCGATTTGATAGCCTATTCTACGATTTTGTTTTTGTATTTTATCCAATAAAATTAAACAAAAAAGGTACCATGTGACATGTGAATTATATTTTCAACACTGATTCTCAAATATGTATATACATATACCAAAATTGCCAATCCTAAAAAGGTTCACCTCTAAACATACGTCAAAATACGTCTAAAAACCCCTAAATTGTTTGTTAAAATTCTTCAAAAAACTACATTTATCTAAATCTAAAACATTTTTTATTTATAAACTAATTAATATTTTGAAAGTACCCACTTGTAATTGAAAACGTTGTGAATCAAATATAATCTTTAGAAGCAGAATAAAACATAATACAAAAAGTTTCTTTCTCTCTATTTAATTAAAAATTCACAATGTAATTTGAATCCAGCTAGCATTTAACTTTTTTATAAAACTTAGTTTTTCTTTTGCTAAAATGTAGGTGTTTCAAAATTTAAAAATCAGTCCTGCAGGTACATTCGTAAAGCAAAAGTAATGTAAAAAGAACCAAATATGCTAAATTCTGTCCTAGAAATGGTTTTATTTTTAATCGGCTCTAATTTTTAGCCTAACAACGAAAGTTAGATCTAAAACCTCGAATAGAGCGTCATGAGTAACACTTTTGATTCTTTTTATTCTGTGAGTTAGACTTTTTGATTAATCTAGAATACTGTCAAACTGCCTTCCAACTTATAAATAAGTTGATGGTGTATTTCTATATTAAATAGATCCTTTGATTTGAAGGATAGGCACTAAATAAAACAAATCGATTATTTTTTCTACGTTTTGTCAGCTATTGCGCCAACTACATCAGGCCTATCTGTAGTAAATGGTGTTGTGTTTGGGCAGAAATTTAACGTTTACGGTTGAGGAAAGTTAAATTCAATTGAGTATTCTATTCAACACAATCGTAATATTAGTGAACGAATATTTCTAGTACTTCCTGTTTTTCATTCTTTGCTGTAATTGTAATTTATTATTCTAGTTAGTAAGTTTTTAATTATACTGACAAGTTAACCATGTTTATCACTCTGATACTTTTTAAATTATAAGTACCATTTAATATAGATTGGCCTGATGAAGTTAGGCGCAATAGTTGACGAAACGTAGCCAGAACAATAGATTTGTTTTATTTCTGACTGGTGCCTACCCTCCACATCGAATCTATTTAATATAGAAATAAACCGTCAAATGATAAGTTTTTTGGAGGAGTTTATATCCTTACCTCATAGTAATTTATAAATAATAATGTAATGCAACACATTACCCTTTTTTTGTATTACAATTAAGTTTTACAGAAAACTAGACAAACTTAATTATAAATTTGACTCTTTTTAATTTTAAATAAATATAGTCAAACTCGGATCTCAAGATGTAGCTAAAGCAATTCGACTTATTGAAAATTGGACTTTTTCATGCCAATAAAAATGTAAGAATTATATAAGAACTGTAAATTTTGTATTGATGTGAAAAATGTATTTTTTGTACTGTGCAATTATTTTATTACATAAGTTAAAGTATTTTTAAGCAGCTGTATGGAAATTAATTCGAAGATTAATTTGCTGACCGTGTGCGTACATCATAGTACCTACGTGCTGATTGTATAAACAATTTCATTATTCATAATTTGTTAAGTCTGCTCTTTTAAAGTAAAAATTAAACGAGTAAAATTAAAAATATACATATATTATGATTTTGTGTTTTTAAGTAGAAAACAAAAAATTATAGATTTTTATTATTATTTGCTTAAAAAAACATTAACTCGAACAACTAATTAACAAGAAAACACAACCGATTTAGCTAGGTATAAAGGTAGTAAACGTTGTAATTGGATTTTTGCTAAGAAAACACAAGTTTATACACAATATTAGGTATGGTTCGAAATTTGTCGAAATTTTCCAGAATACTACTAGCCTTTCTTAGAATTTCTTTAACATTTGTGTTGACTGTTTATTTAGTTACTGCTTATCTTGAATCATAAACGTATTTACACGCTAGACTGAAAAGAGACACTCAAACTAAAATGCATTGAATATTCTCTTAAAGAAAGCTTAAAAAACGCATCAATAGAAATCGAGTAATTTACTTATGTATATAAGCATTCTTATTGTTAAATCTCAAATCAGTAATAGATTTTTGTGCTAAAGTAACAGCATTACTAATCATATGAGACATTCAACCTGTAGTTATCTTTATGCAAAAGATGCAAAAGTGTTGTTTATATACGTCCTGTTTCTCAATCATTTGTAAACGTAAACATTTTGAAGTTACGTTGATATAAAACAAAACACTTTTTGTTTCCCACGTTAGTCAGTTGCTAAAACTGCCAAGACACTTAATTTTTTAATTATAAAGTATTTATAACTTTATCAATCAAAAATTAAAAATACTTTATATTCTATGAAATGTCAATTTGAAATATAAATCATAAAATTTATATTTTTAATAAACTGAAGATTAAAATAATAGCAAACTGAAAACTAAAGAAATTAACTGTTTTTTACATATAAAGATAGTCTTAATTAATTTAAAGAAAATAAGGTAATTGATTATAAAACAAATTACACAATTTACAACATTGGCCTTATGCAGTATGTTTGTGAAAAATACAACAGATCACAAGCTAAAGTTAAAGAATATTGTAGGTTTCCCAAACACATCCACAATTTTACATGTTTATTGAATCTGTTAAAAATGTGAAGAGAATGTTACTTCTTTTTACTTTTATTAAAAATTTGTACACGCACTGATATTGCTCCTTGTTGAAGATTCTTTAAACAAACAACCAAGTTAAAAAATTTACCATCCTCTGTCTAAACAAAAGAATCGACACTATATGATGTGCCTAGAGCAAAAACAATTAATATATACATGTATTAATAAAGACGCTGATGTTAACACTAAATGCAAACAAGCTATAATCTTCTTAAATGTCATAAAAAATTGTAAACTAGAATCTGGGTTTTACGTTTGAATCAAGTTTTTTAGAGATTTTAAATGAGTTGCAGTTGGCAGATCAAGACAATAATTTTCTGTTCGTACGATTTATAAATCTGCAAAGAAATGTCAAATTGATACAGCACTAGCTGTTAAACTAAAAAGTTTTGTGAAAAAGAAACAAGTTTAATTATCTCTACGGGTTTAGTTTAAATAACGATAGTTTTGACTCGAAATTATTCTGACACATTAAGATTTGGAAATTATGTACTTATGGTTGACACTTTGGTCACTGTTCCAGGGGTGGCAAGTACATGGTTGCATTAAAGTCAATGCACCCATAGTAGTTACCTAAATGAGTAGACTCAAATTTATATAACATTATATCAGAAGAATCAATTAGTTTAAGTCATCCCTATGTGTTTACTAGAGACGGATTGAGAAGATTCGCTTGCTTGCGTCAAGTAAATAGAGGTAGATACGTCAGACACATTGTCCATTCATATAAGAACTAATTCGCTCGACGGCCCTTTCTAGTAGAAAAAGAAAGTACGTTCGTTTATGTAACGAAAATTCAAATGGATTGTGTATGACACGCAAAACTACTTCTGAAATTAAAAGTCTACGTTAGCTTACTTCACAGATTAAAAAAGAGGATTCGATTAATTGTGCAAAAATGGTTCCGACAACTGGTCTAAAGTTCACAATTGCATATAAATTCAGTGCAGTTACTAGCGGTAGTAAAGAAAGGTACAAATGTTTTTGCAAGTTTGAATACAAAAAAAAACTAAAGAAACACAAGAAACACGTAAAGCTCTACCGTGCATAATTTCTTTACTTGGCAATTTGTGACCATGAAGAAGAAGATTCCAAGGTTTTTAAACCTTCAAGCAAATGGTAATCCAGCACTCAAAAAATAGACGAAAAACAAAAAGGTTTTTAAATGACTTTCAAAGGAAGTAGCCAATGAAGTTTGGACATGACATTTTTTGTTCTAAATGAAATTTTTAAAGAAATGCAGCACCAATCCTTTTTTTTCAATAATAAATGAAACCACAGATTGTAGTAATTCTAAGCAGATTTCATTCAGCATTCTAATAACTGCAGTGGCTCCAGAGTGGAAAGAATATTTTCTCAGTTTCTATAATACATCTTCGACCGCCGCAGTACTCTTTAGAAACTTGTACAAAATTGCTTAATATCAGAGAGTTGATTACATAAAAGAGAAAATCTCCTGAATGTTTGGTTTGCTTTGAAAAATTCCAAAAAGACAGAGTAGTGAATGAATTTGATACCCCAGTTCACCCAAAAGGATTAACACCGTTTTGCCCAACAAGGTGGTGTGTTTGCATAAAGTCTTTCAAATTCTTCAAGGATAACTATAAAGTGTTGCTTCCATTTATTTCAACTGATAAAAAAATGAACATCATACATTTAACGTGCGTTATTGACAACAAACTGTTACCTTTACTGATAAATATGGATAAATACATAAATTACTGTTTTGGCACTTACTGACAAATCCAAAACCTGTCGACTCTACACTGTTCTGTCAAAAAAAAAACAGTATACATTCATTTAAATGTCTGTAGTACATATGTACATGTTAACAGTTACTTCAGAACCAGTAAGGTAAAAGTTAATCTAGGCATATCTGGAAGGTGTAGAATGTATCCGTTTCAAAAAGAACTAAATTGATTTTGTCTGATTTGTTAATTTCTTTAGAAAAATAATTGAGATAAAATAATTAATAGAAAAAATTAATACAATAGATCAAATTAAACGCGCGATAACATAAACAGTATGTAGAACTCGATAACGTAAGTATAAATTATGGATTTCTTTCAGTTTTGTTTGAACTTTAGTTAACATATTACCCCTGTTTATGCATCTACTCCTAATAAAATAACTATTTAATGACAAAGTAAAAGTCATAGTTATAAAATTACAGAATATCGAAGTGAACAATCTCAAAAAAAGAGAAATTAGAAAAACTCAGAAAATCAAAAAACCTAAAAAAATGCAAAAACAAACATCGATGAAAGCAGATGAACAGCAATACTATATATTTTTGAAATTATTTCACTTCAGCGCTTTGTTCCGATATAACAATATATATCTAATCACAAGGTAGATATGTAATTTAATTATTTCCAAATTGTAAATATCCTTCAGAGAAACAAGTGCGCAGCAAAGATGTGTCGATTTTTGTAGTGATAAAATGAAAGGCAATGTTCCTATAAGCGTAATCAGGAAACAATTACGATTAGTTGCTATTATCAGTGCATTATTAAATGTTAATTTACTAAAGATATAGTGTGCCATACGTCCATTCTTATAACGGACTGTACGTTATTTAAACTATATTCATATGTCCGGTCCGGATTTGTAATGCGTCTGTTTTTTAATAGTTCTATGTTATTTTCTTGAAAGATTTCAACTGCAATGTCAACTCTATTGTGCACATTTCCGAATCATCCCGAAGTAGCCGAATTCATGTTGCGCTTGTAATTCTGCGTATGTGCATCTTCCCAATTCCGATGTCAAAACTCAAAACGCAGTTCACTTTGATTTGTGGTAAGGTTGTAAGGTATCCCATTGGTTTATTATCATTTAAGTTCATTTGACAACGTGTAGTGAATTAGCCTATTAGAAAATTTTGAACAAAAATAGTTATAAAAGAAGGGTGCTGAGAAGAGTCCGTACAGTGTACTATTTGCAATTCAGAATTTTCGATTGCACAAGGTAGTCGCCGTGACATTGAGCAACATGTAAATACTCAGAAACATAAAAAAGCTAAGTGTGCATCGACAATCAGTCAAGCTGTTACTACATTTTTTAAAATGACCGAACCAAGCAGCAACGATTTGAATTGCGCAGCCAAAGAGACCACATTTGCTTATCACACAGCGCAACATAATTTTAGTTTTAATTTGTCTACTTGCACTTCAAAGTTAATCTCTTCTTTTTATGACCCAAAGTTTTCTAGTGCAAAAACAAAGACTGAAGCAATCATAACTAATGTAATTGCTCCCCATGTATTTACTGAAGTTTCTCAAAATTTACAATCTGTAAATTTTATTACTGTCACTATAGAGGCTTCAAATAGATTTAATCAAAAATTAGTTCCTATTATTGTTAGGTACTTTTTGATAACCAAGTCCATGTGAAGTTATTAGAATTTCAACCTGGCGAAACATCGGATCTTTTAACAGAATACGTTTTCAGAACCTTTGAAAAATACAATCTTACTAAAAAGTTATTTGTTTTGTGCAGATAACACAAAAAATTTTGGGGGTGTAAAACGCAAAGGAAAAATGAATGTTTACAATAAATTAACAAGTAAAGTTGGCCATGAAAATGTGTACAACATGTGGTTGATAAGATGCCAATACTTGATATTGATAGTATTGTAGTCAAAATATATAAGCATTTTTCTATATATACAGTAATGACAAATACTTGGAAAGAATTCTGTCAGTTTCAGAAATCGAATTCAAAAACGTATTAAGCCATTTTGGTACAAGATTTTTTAGAAGAGAACAAAAGGGTGCATCTTACTGTGTGCCACTTTGTCATTTTTGACTGTGGTTTATCTAAATACAAACCCGCAAAGTCAAAGTTTCTTCTTTCGCTTGCCGAGATTACACTGAACGACGGTTAAAGTGTAATCGTGCTCACAATTTTAATAGGAATTGTACAAAAACACTTAAATGCGTTGCTAAATGGTTAGACAGTCCGCAGGTATAAATAAGATTTTGATGTCGTAATCCGTTTTAGGCTTATCAACCTTGCATTCAATATACAAATAAATTGTTAAAAGTGCGAGATGCGTAAAAAACGACCTAGTAGAGATAAGAAAACACAGTTAACACTAATCGGTTTCTCTTGTCTCCGGAACTACAATATTCAAATTTGGTAAAGATTGGTAAAAAATTGTAGATTTTAGTCACTTTACGTAAAGAATTTTGAATTTTATAATCTAGTATACGTAGTATCTTACGAGAAGCTAAATAAGTTTATTATTACAATTTGGAAAAAATCGAAATTACCAGGAACGATAGAGAACAAAACGGTGCATCTTACTGTGTGCCACTTTGTCATTTTTGACTGTGGTTTATCTAAATACAAACCCGCAAAGTCAAAGTTTCTTCTTTCGCTTGCCGAGATTACACTGAACGACGGTTAAAGTGTAATCGTGCTCACAATTTTTATAGGAATTGTACAAAAACACTTAAATGCGTTGCTAAATGGTTAGACAGTCCGCAGGTATAAATAAGATTTTGATGTCGTAATCCGTTTTAGGCTTATCAACCTTGCATTCAATATACAAATAAATTGTCAAAAGTGCGAGATGCGTAAAAACGACCTAGTAGAGATAAGAAAACACAGTTAACACTAATCGGTTTCTCTTGTCTCCGGAACTACAATATTCAAATTTGGTAAAGATTTGTCAAAAATTGTAGATTTTAGTCACTTAACCTAAAGAAAATTCAATTCAATCAATACGGTAAGGTGTCGAAACCAACAAAATTCAAAGACGGGAGGTAATATTTTATACGAAACTGAACTGGTTATACTTTTAGAGGGCTTATGATGACCATTTCGGTCAAATCATGTTGGCAATAATTAATAAATAAAATGAAAATAGGAAAAGCATAAATAAAATTATCTATAATTATTCATTTTAAACTAAATTATAGAAAATATTTTTAGGTATTTAAATAAGAAATTCGTTGCAGAAAACCTAAATTTAATCGGTTAAGAAATACTCTCAAAAAATAGTTTCAAAGATTTACATATTGTGAAATAAAGTTTAAAGCATCTGTTTTTAATTGCATATCTATAAAAAATCAAATCATACTTATTTAACCAAATTTACAGTTACATGGTTTTCTCTTTAACCGATGTCCTTGTCTACTTCTTAATCCACGTATTATCATTCCCAGAATACTAGTGATAAATGATAGTAGTAGTAATAACAATACCGTACAAAAAGTTTGTTATTGCAGTGGCAACGCATTAGTTATCTTTGGCACCGCTGGTTGTCATATTAGTGAACCAGTTTGCATACAAAGAATTTTTATTAACCTTGAAGAAATAATAATAATTTATAAGTGTTCAAAAAAGAGTAGAATTGTTTAAGGGCTTTTACTACCTGTTAAGTTATACTGAGAAGTGATAATAAACATTTGACACAAAACATCTGTTTCTAACAAAATTTTTAATTTTATCTACAATAACTCAACTGTTTGCCCATTTAAAGTAAAAGGAAAAGTAAAATATTATCATGGATAAAAAGTGATTCTTAGTTACCGTTATAAAGATAAAACTGTAATGAGTAATTATTAAATATGTTAATTTATAGATACGTAAAGTATTTATGATTGAAAAAATTATGGTATATTTGCAAACTTTTGCTTCTATTAACAAAACATTTGTTTAGAAATTGAGAGGTTAGTTTATTCATACACTGTTGTCTAACCGCAACTATGATCTTATATAAGTATTTGTTTCATCGCTACTAAGAGGTTATTTCGAGTAAGGTATATAACCGGTACTAAGAGGCTATATAAAATTTACCGTCAGTAGGTATCTAAACTATCGGGATGAGCGGCCATATTGTAAGCGCTTAGTAACGGCGGTACAAATATATATATATATATATATATTTAATAAATATTGTAGTAAAGTGAGTATTACAATGGTATTACTATATTATTCACGTTTTCTTATAAATAGTTATATTATCATTATGGAAAATATTGCTTCTGTATAGATAGCTAAGTTTTATTTTATGTTTACCGATAAAAAATTTCTAATTCTATAAAATTTCTTGCTTAATTCCTTTTATCCTTTACTTTAGATAACAATATAAAGGAGTAACATGGCTAAAGAATTTATAGTTGAAAAGAAATGTTTGGTGTAAACAAACATCACCAACGAATGTAAACTTTGTTTGTATATATGAAACTGAAGATAAAACAGATCTGTGAAACAGCACATGTAAGCAAGGACTTAAAAGTTGTACTATGTATAATGAAAAAATTTGTTTCTCGTAGTTTTCAACCTCTTAATAACTGCCGATCAAGAGGTTTTGCTGGCGAACATTGCATAACAAAGTGAGCCACCTAGAAATTGCTTTGAATTGCTTTACAGCTTACTATTTTGGTAAATTGGGAGATAATTACAATAAAATCTAATATGAATTTGTATCCTTAGTAAAAATCGGCAAATGAGAATCATTTTATGTGGCTGAACCTCAACCTGTATTATCTTGTATTCTTGTCTTTTGCACACTCCTATTTACTGCAGAGCCTATGGCAACTCCTCCCTAGTTATTTATAAAAACATTTTAAAAAGCAAAAAATTATAAACTGTCAATTACTGAAAGAAGTAATATTATTTAATCAAATTTAAGAAAATATAAAGCACAGTATTAGTTTTATAAATAAAAAATTACAATAAATTATGTTGTTTTTATACATTTTGCACTGTTGCAATTAATGTTGTGCTAATTAAGAGTTTGCAACCATATTGCAAGCAAAGAAATCCTCTCTGCAAAACTCCAAAGAACCTTTCTATGGTATTATTTGTCATAATATGTGCTCTGCTTTATACTACTTCACTGGCATTCGCTGGATGTAAGCAGATGAAATTGCGAAATTTAACCGGAAGACGAGATTTATTGAAAATAATATTGTTGTGAACTAATCCTGGCCAATAAACAATAAAATGCATTAATTTTAAGTCCGCATCGCAAATCGCTTAAACATGAATGCTAAAATATCCTTTTTTGTTGTAATACGATTCAGCATTTAGACTATCGGGTGATTGTATATGCACATGTGTGCAATTAACAGCTCTCACAACACATAAAAAACCAGAAATGCAAAAGAACCATTGTTTTGTTTTCATTAACTTTTTGGTAGTTCTAGGCATCTTTATATATTGATGGGAGAGCCTGACCATTTCATTTATGATATACCCAATAGAGCATTAATATTTGTACTCTTGCATCAAAGGATTAGTTTCGATAGCTTGTTGGTTCGATTCTATCTTTAATTGCATGTTTATTATGGTGGCCTTTTTTAATCGAAACCTCTTCCATAAATAAATGTCGTCTAACAATTTAAAAGGATTTTTTTAAATCTTGTATAAACTTTATGTTGCGAAGCTGTCTCCAAAGCTACTCGAGGAAGAAGACGACAAGTGGAACAACATAATTATTTTTGTTTAATAATTATTTTTTTAATAATTTTGTATTAAACGAAACTTGAATTAAACGTAACTATAATTTATTAGTTAGTTTTGAGTGTAAATCTAGAACTTTTTATTATTGAAAAACTTTAAGTATAGTAAAATCAGCCAAATATGGTCAATTAGATAATCTTTTGTTAACAAGAGTTTAATCGGAGATTATAGTTTTGTGCAACGCAAAATATAGTTAATTGACCGTTAATGTCTGATTAATTATGCATTTCCAATTTTAAATTTTCTTAAATACGTATGTAACCGCCAAAAGGAATGCATTGTAAACGTAAACGATTAAATCATTTTGCTTAATTTTTTAGTAAAAATAACTGGCACTTTGCAAGGTTTGGTACATCTATGTGATAACGGCGTTGTATAAGTAGTGATAATTTGAACTAAATAGCGCGACTTCATTGAAAGGCGTCTTCTACTAGCGTTAAATAAACAATATACTGCAAATGTGTATGTAAATAGCGTTCAAAAAACAAAAAAATTATATAAAAAGTTCAAAAAGTATTCACACACGAACTAATGTGATATCTAATTGTATATTTTCTTATAATCACGTAACCAATATTTTGCTTTAGCAATTATTACTAATGACTAGGTGTTCAAGCATTAAAAATGTTTAAAATAGTTATTTAGAATTTCAGTTAGCATGTTCCGGTGCAAAAACGTTTTCTTGCAAAAATTGTACTTATAACAATAGTAACATTGAATAAATTTTAATAATTTGAATGTTCCTTAATATTTAGTATAATCTCTATCGTTTGTCAATGGAACCGCTTTCAAACTTCTTTTAGATTCCTGTTTATGCTCTATTCCTATCTTGCATTCAACTTCGTTTAATTGTTGACCACATATTCTCAATAAGATTGGGGTCTAAAGATAACATCTTTGTATCTTGTGCAGACAGGTTGACAAAGTTTAACTGAAGCTTTTTAGGAAGATAAATATGTTTTTTTGTCCGAAAATATTGTGTTCTAATCACTTATTAAACAAAAATTAAGAGAAGCTATGGGTTGTGCATGTGCTATTGTTAGTTGCTGTTTTACGTCATCATCGTTGAATCTTCGGTCGATAACGCGGATGAAACAATTTAACAACAATTTAGTCTCTTTCGGAGTTTTTTCCTAGTTGTGAATGGTGATTTATGTGCTGCCTTAATAATTTTGTAGTTCGTCAGAGGAGGTGTGACTTTGTTTCTGCCTGATCGTAAAGTTTTTCACGGGCAAACGAAATCACTGTTATTTGCTTGACGCTTTCATTCTCATTCTTTCTAACGTAATTAAAAAAAGTAACCCTCAAATGAAAGGAAAATATTTACATCTTCCCCTAAGCTATTTTATAATTTGCTCTTTTTAATAGTATAAGTATAGTTTACAGAAGAAGTAGAAAATTATCATTGTAAAATATTGCTTACTTTGTAACTTTTTTTATGCAAAAAAATATTTTTTTCAAGATTTTAAAATACCTAACATGATGCTGACAACATTCCTCTTTCATAAAATTACATTTTTGTGTTCTTACAACAAATATTTTTTGAGATTTTCTGTGCCCCGTGCACGCGCGAGTGTTATATAAAATGCATAGCTTTAATAATATAGTATTATCATTGACTAATCATATAAGACATTCAATCTTTAGTTGCGTTTCTATGCAAGAGATGGCAAACGTGTTTTGCTTGTCTAGATCATAACCGTCACGTCGTTGACAATTAGCACTGATTTTCTTCATAATGTTATAGACGTGTGTTTGCAAATAGCTGTTCGCGCGTATCAATCGTTCAAAGCGATAATTACCACGTTAAACAAAACACACTTTTTCTTTCCGCTGTTAGTCAATAACTAAAAATTATAAGACTGTTGATTTTTTTTATGTTTCTAACTATATAAACCAAATATGAAAAACACTTTTTATGTACAATGTGAGTACTAAATTTCAAATTTACATCATAAACCTTACATTTTTAATCTAAAACTGTAAATCAAATAGTAAACTAAAAACTAAGTACGTTAACAGTTTTACTTTACTTTTAAATCGTTTGACATCTTGATACTATCTGGCGATTAGTTAAAATACTTAGGTGCTAAAACGCTTACTGATTTTTGTGATTTTTAATAAGAAGGAATACATCCGCGAGAGCTGAGGCTCTTTGATACAGCCTAGCTAGAATAAACATATTAAGTCAGATGTTTTAGATTGCATTAAAAGTTTTAGGATATTTTTTTTCTTTACAGGATTACAATAAACTTAATTTCGTAATTTTATATTTTGTACGTTGGCAAAATTATTACGATACATACTAACAGGCAGGCAGTGCAAATCAGAAATAATATCAGTACAAAGATTGTGATCTCTGTTTTTGCTTACTACCCTCCAAACTTTTTTACATATTGTAAAAAAAACGACAGTGACTTAACGTCATTTAGTTACTGTGGTTATACTCTTAAAACTTTGAAACCATTATTTGCTTTTTTTCATCCAGATTTATAAAATAATGAAACGACAATCCTAATTTTAAGTTAATTTTGGTAAATATTAAAAAAAAACCCATTTTGTAGGTATTTAAGTCAGTAATTTACTACACAAAACCCGAACTCAATCGGTTAAGAAATACTCTCAAAAAATAAATTAGAAGTTTTACATTGTGCAAAATTATGTTAGGAATTGCATTGCTTTATTTTAAAAAACAATTACGTGCATTTTCAATCTCAAGTTATTTTTATCTGTAAACGTTATGATTGTGCACGTAATAATTGTCATAATTCGGAGAAAGGTAGTGATTAGCGCTGACCTATATAAACGAACGCATAAATAGTAGACGACCTTGAACGTAATATTAAGTCGAATGTCATTCTTTTTGAATTATGCGCTGCTATTAGAAGTGGCCAGTATATATAGTATATTGTACGCCACTGTAAGTACCGTTGCGATTTGTATTGGCCCCTCGCCATCTATCCCTGTTAGATCCCAACTAGTCCGGTTATAAGTCTTATATGATTAGTCAATTGTATTATTTAATTATAACAGTCAATTAAATTTTGTTTACATACCCTTTTATGATTTAACATCTGTTCCATTTTATTGAAAGCATATTTTTATATGATTATTGGTTAAGTTTTACAATGCAATAATTTTTATAATTTTTGATTAACTGTTTTCTAATCTACTTTTTTATTTCTTACTTATTTGTTATATCCATACATACAATACTTATATACCGGGTTAGACAAATGTATGGAAGCATCATACCTTTTGAACCAAGCATGTTACGGAAATAATATGTGCGTTTTAAATGAGGTTATTTAAAGAGTTTGACGAGGTAGTATGACCGCGATCTGATTATCGGTTATTGCGTATAACAAATACTTTTGTTTTTCAAATAGGAACCTATTGTTTTTATCTTTAAATATAATTTATTGATGTAATTGTAAAAACGCGATTAAAATTCTGATTGTAAAATGCAAGAAGGTATTTGAACGCGCACGTCCAGTTGGTTAGAGTTAAATCGGGCGATAAAATTTTTTTAAACTTAAAAGTTATATCGCAAGAAATGTGAACAACAGAAACGCTTATGTAATACCGTTGTATTGCCGTTTTCAATAATAATCATTTTCAGTGTGAAAGTAAAAAGTACATATACACGATTTTTTTTACTTGATTTGAAAAACGCTAATTATTAAGAGAAGTTTTAAGCAGTAACAAGTCGTTGAATAAATAAGTTCAAATACAACTTAGGTTCATTTTTCAAAAATGAAATATTTAAAAAAAAAATACACCTTACATATAATACATGCAAGTAAAATTACACCATACGGTGTTCAAATTTTCACTTTTGTTTAACTTGCTGATTTTTTTTTGTATTTGTCTATCTTGCATTATCTTTTGTATGTTTTTATTCTATGCTATTCCAAGTTGATTTTTTTTGGTTTTTTACGTTCATATCTTTACAGGTTTTTTGTTATATTGTTTTTATATACTTGTTGTTACTCGTACACGTTTTGTTATATTTTTGTTTCTAACTATATTACCATCTCCATACTTTTGTTTTATATAAAGTATTAATTACCTTTTGGATTTTTGTAAGATTGCAGATTAATTTTTAGGTTATATTCTGACATCTTGTCGAGTTCTTGTTTTACTGTATTGTAAATAGTATCATTAATTCTGTTGTTAATAGACTTCAAAACAGTGATGTCATTTACTTTTCCATCTTTATATCTTTACATGTTTTGATTTTATGGGTTTCCATTGCTGATTAAATAATCGTCTTGAATAGTTTAGTCTTTTCGTGAAACTTATGTTTGCAATATACAGATTGTTTTTTTAATTTTTTAGATTGTTGGGTATTTTATATGTTTTCAAAAACAAAATAGTAGTTTGGTTTAAAGCAGAAAGTCATTTTAAAACTACTTGAAAAAGTAGTTGACAAGTATATATGGAGGTACTAAAGGTTTTGCCTTTGCACCAAAACCAGTATGAATACCAATCTAGAAAATCTTGCGAGCTAACAATTCACCAACTAGTAAGCGGATGCAAAAATGTTATACAATAAAATGTTATTGCATTGGGTGCTTTTTTAGATATTGAATCAACAATTGGAAATATTACTATCACCTCAATTGCAAAGGCAATGGAAAAAAATGCATTTCATTTCTAATGCAAAACTTGGTCAACTCAATCCTCAGGATTCGGACGGTAACAAATACTTTGTACGGTAGCACTGTAAGAGCAAATGTGGCTGGCGGGTGCCCACAAAAGGGATTGCTGTCACATCTACAATGGTGCCTCGTCATGAATGGTCTACTACAAGAACTAGAATACGGAGAAGTATTCGTTTTAGGATACGCCCACGATCTTACCATTAATACAAATGGGAAGTTTGGGACAATTGTATCAAACATAATGCAGAGTGCACTAAACAGCGTCAAAAAATGTTGCAAAAAAGTCAACCCAACCAAAACGGCAATCCTTCCGTTTACCAAACGACGAAAAACGGGTGACACCAAATTATCTACGATGTATGGAATCACGCTCTCGATGACAATATAAGTCAAATGCAAAACAAACGAATGGTCGTGCACACAAGAGGACTGTAACCCACAATGACCAAATGGTTATATAGTGTGGTAATAAGACTCATAACCACACGCAGTGCGCTTGTATGGGGTAAGCGGACCAACCTGAAAAGCACAGTTTCCAAGCTAGGTAAAGTACAGAGAATGGCATGTTTGCTGATAACACGAGCGATGAGAACCAAGTTTACAGCAGCCATGGAAGCACTACTTTCACTTTCACTATTACATCTAATTGTAATGATAGAAGCAAGACATGCAGCATACAGGCTGCAAATTATTGAACACACGTCAATTATCGGGAAAAAGAAACCGGGCATATACAACGTGCTGCGTGAAGAAATATTCTTAACTATAAGATTCGACTTCACAAAACATTAGCACATGTAAAAGAAATTTAAAGTAATAATACCGCAGAGTTTACAAAAAACATTTACCCGGGCGTGGTTAAAGGAACTATCTGGTACACAGATGAGGCCAAAAAATCGCAACGACACCGCTGCAGGAATATCTGAAAGCAAGCACAATCCAAAGTAATTTTTGCTAACCTTGGGTAAACATGTGCCTATTTTTCAAGCTTTTATTGGTGTGTCAGAAACATTATCCATTCGAAATGGTCCAATATCAATCATGTAAGACTGTCTAGTAGCATTACTAGTGCTAAAATCGCCAGTAATAAAATCTAAACTGACTATGGCATGCATAAATAGTCTAGAAATATTAAGAACTCGCCAACAAGTGCAACTCAGTATAGTCAATTACAGAGCGCCGAAGTAAACAAAATATGTCAACATATTTAAAAATTTTAAGCGGTAAATATTTCAACCAATCACAATTAGCAAGTACCAACCGCTTGAAAAGTTAATTTACATTAAAAATTCTTTAATGGCTTTGTGTTTGTTTACATCTTTACCTGCTGTTTTACTAAAAAAATAGTTGTTATTCAATTAGTCTTCATCAAGACCCTTTTAAACTCCGTTAATTGTGAACAAACTACAAGTATTTATAAACATTTTTCAACTATAAGCTTTGTAGCAGTAACTTCAACATCAACTACTATTCTGTATTTATTACTCTAAAATCTGTATTTAATTCCATTAACTATAGGTTACTTACTTTTTGTATTGTTTCAGCTGTTATTTACCAACATAGAATTTAAATCAAAGAAAACCGTTTATTCCAAAGCCAGAAATATTATTAAAAATGTTGTGGATAGAGCAGTGTCAGAGGTACATTATTGTGCATGCAGATGGATCATATGGATTCGTTAACAATGACCTTTTAATTTTTAAATCTAAAACTAAGTCTGATGACTATCATGACGACATGAACCATACTGACTTTATGCAGTGGAGGGAATAACAATTAATTTCAAATTTGCCTCCAAATGGTATTGTTGTGATAGATAATGCACCGTACTACAATGTACTAATTAATAAGCCCTTAATGCAAGCAGATAAAGTATTTATTTTAATAATATTGAAGTCATAAAGTGTTTCTGAAATAATCTCAATCAACAAGGTCTAATGATTATCTACACGGGTAACCTATTAATGATTTAAATTTCCCACTAAAATACTTTTCAATTTGAGTGTACCTTTAGAATTAAAGTGACACCAGCCATGCTTCTCTAGGTACTTTGTTTACTTAAGTCAACTGTAGAAATTTTAATCCTTTTGAAGGGTAAAATTAGATGAATATTATGTTTCTGTATGTCGGAAAAACAATTCTTTATTTTAATGTCATATTGTTTACATCTGTTACTTGTTATTTTTATTGCTATTTGTAGGAGTATTTTCAAAGTTTTTTCTAGTTTACTAGCACGTTTAATTAAGTTTCTTATCACATATAATTTAATTATATTATTGATCGAATCTAGCAGGTTAGTCAATGCAATAAATAACATAGTTGTGGGTTCACTCAAAAAATATATTCATTTGTCGGATGGTTTAACGCAGTATTTCAGTCTTTTACTCATCGCAATAGATGTTTTATTTTTTTGCTCGCATTACTAATTAATTCCGTTGTATACGTTTTTTATTTTTAATAATTTCCGCACCTTTGTAGTTCTTTTACATTTAGATAAAACAAAAACTAATTTATTTTGCCAATTTTTGAAAATTATTTTACGTGCGTAGTCTCTTCATGCGTTAGTTAATTTTTACAATATTTCTTGCTTTTTTTAACTTTTAGCAAGTTAAGTTATTTAGGTAAATTTTGCAATTTGTTATTTTTCTTAATTTAGCTAAAAAATTAGTAAACATAATTGTAACAAAATAAATTGTTATATTTATAAATAAATGTGTTTAATTAAAAAAAATTTTTTTGTTTATGATACATTTATAAAGTTATTATTGACGCAGTTGTTAATAAATTAAGATTTATTTTTAACGTTGATAGACATATTTGTCAGATAAATATTATCGTTTTTAGATGTTAAATTAGTTTACTTTCCTCGTCACTAAAATATTGCATTTTGTTCTTGCTAGTAACGTAAAATGACTCAAGCAAGGTTGTATAAACACGAAAACATAAATAAAACTTATTTTCCTAAATTGTTTAATTAAACAGTCAATGACAGTAATAATAAAATTACCATATTTGAATGTTAGTAGATGATAATATAATACGCGACTAAACTTGTAAACTTGCTAATGACAAGTTGATCTGAGAGTGATGATACGTTCCACGATACATTAAACTATTCTAGTTTTAACATTTCTCAACTGACAAAAATAACACAGGCTTAATGCACACATGTCTAAATTGTTATGAAGTGCATTCTTTATAAATGTCAAGGTATAGGCGCCAGGTTGTTTTAGAAATAGATCAGGGTTAAAAAAGAAAACTATATTTCAGCTCCTTGTTGAATACGTTTATTTTATTCTCATCTAACTGTCTTACAAAATTAAACATCAATGACTACGTCATTACAACGAAATGAATGTTTTATTTCAACGACTGCTTGTATCTTGTATTGTATTAACACAGCTAAGACGAACAATGCCATTATTTACCAATAATTTATTTTTGATTATTATTAAGTTATTAATTTTCTCATCATGTAAACGTGAAAAAATGCGTTCTTTCTAGACGATAAGTTATCATTAACGTGACAAAATAGAAGTGGTGGGAATTTCTAAAACTTTATATGCTCAAAGTATGTTGTAACTAAAATTTGTTTCACAACGTATTTTATGGAAAATTTATTAGTGTTGAATTTGTTCATGCAATAACTAAAATGGAAACTAATTTAAACATAAGGTAAAATTGAAAATCATATATTATACAATTTCTTTGTTAAAAAAAAATTCATTGTGTTTGTTTTTTAAATTAATAATTTTATATCACTGTAAAGTACATTGTATTTTTTGTATCAAACAAGTATCGGAAATTACTCAAAAATTACACTTTCTTAAACATTTTTAATCTTAAATGCAGTTTTGTAATGTTTTACTTTTTTTATTTAAAAGTTACTAAAAATTTCTATACTGTTATCATTCTATCTTTATGCTTGCTATCATTTAAAATCTGGTGATAAGTTTACCTTCAGTTTTGACGTCAGGCAATACTGTTGATTTATCCAAAGAAAAATACTTGTATTAAGTAGTTATTAAATTTAGTATGAATACTAATACATTAAAAAAATTATTTATATTATCGAATTTGTGTTAAAAGTACTTTTAAGGCAACATAAGTTTTAAGTAGATTTAATTCGCTTTAGTTTAATTTCTGTTGTGTGAGTTATTTTTAAAATATTTATTGCCAACTATTCAATGTGACATATGTACATACATACAAATGTACATGTTTTCACAGTGTAAACGATTTGTTAACTTTTATCAAAACTGTTAAACATTATGAATAAGTAATATTTTCATTCAGAACGTGATTGTCATTTACATTCTTTTGACGTTTACTGGTGATATATTTATATAACTTTTAAAACAATTACTTTTCGAAAATATTCATATTTAATTTTTTAATATCGTAGATATAAAAGATATGCTACGTAGTTATTAATCTTTTGAATAAGTACTATGTGGACGATTAACACCTTAATAAATCTTACATTAGCAACAAGCCTTGGAATACTGTTAATTGTATTTTAATTTTATCAGTATTATTGTTTAACGTGAAATATGTATTGCTTTTGTATTTTTTGAATTTTCTATCAAAAACTTTTACCAAAACCTAAAGCATCATGACATTAGTTCTTGGTATAATTTTTTTATTATTTTGAGTATTGGTTATTTACTTTGTTTTTTTTTTAAATAATTAGACATAAAAAGACATTAATTGCTTTCTTAAATATTTGTTAAAAAAATTGTAGCATTGCGTTTTTTACACTCATTAAAGTTATATAAACAAGTTTTATCAACAATTATGTATATATAAGACTAAAGTATAGTATGTAAATTTTGATTTTAAATTCATGATTTCTTATTACTAACGCATCGCAAAAAAAATCATGTTAATCTAGAATCTACATTTGGTACAGAAACAACTTATTTCTTAATGGTCTACGGCAAATTTGATAAGTAGGATCTGGTGTAAACAAAAAAACATTTATTAGTTTTATCAATACAAATTTTATTTGTAAAGAAAGATTTATTGCTTTAAAAGTATAACGCCTACATAACAGTTACCGATTAATTAAATTTGTTTAAATGACACTAAATATTTGTAAATTTCTCAACTGAGAAACTTATTTATAGAAAAACAACGGCGTTTAAAATATTTGTATAATGTTATTGTTTTATATTGGGTAATAGAATTTTTGTTATACTTGGCATCTTCTATCAAATTCTAGAAATTCTTTAACAATTTTAAAAGTGATTAAAGGTTCAGTTAAGTTTAACAATTAATAATAAGATCTAATATTTTGTTATAATCTTGCTCTTCTACAAGTTGTTTGCAAAAAATTATATGTCAAGTTTGTTTGTACTTTAATTTTGTGCTAAATAGTAATCTAATCGTGTGGTTTTTATAAAATATATTGATTTCAGTTAGGTTTAACGATTGATAATAATAAGGTTTATGATTGCGCTATAATGTCGTACTTATAAAAGTAATTTGCAAAATATTATATGTCAAGTTTGTTTGTACTTTTAATTTTGTGATTAATAATAATCTACATTGTTTTAAAATATTTATAGTAAATAACAAATAAGTAAACGTTTTTAGTAACATTTTTATTACTATTATAAATTAATTGAATAAGCATATTAAAGTAAATAATGTTTATAAATGGCACACAAGACAAAGATATGATAAAAGATTAAATATACTTTATATGTGCTTTAGAAAGCTTTTATTGATGGCGCAAACACTAACCGATAAAAACTTTAAGCTAATTACCTTTCATATACTAAAAATCTTTAGAAACATTTAAAAAACTACATTTTAGAATAGTTACAAACTCTAACAATTCACAAATGTTTTTGGGTAACCCTTAAAAACTTAATGGAAATCCAAGATAAATCGGAAAAATATAAAATTAATTGTACAGATTGTAATCAAGTATAATTTGAACAAACAGAAAAATACATCAAAGTTTTTTTTAAAGAAGATTTAGTTCATATTCAGTATTGAAGTATAAAAGTCTAGTTGCAACACATATGTATGCTTAAGAATAAAAATACGGTAAAACACATTTTTAGTTAAACAAGTAAAGTAAAAAGTTTGATTGTTATAAAAGTTTACCGATACATTTATTAATAACTTATGACCATCAAAATCCATCTAATTAGCTTTTACAATAACTCAAGTCTTACGAAATGTGAACGCCGATAGTATAAATAAGTTAGTTTCTTAGCATTAGCTGTTGTAACTCGTTCGAACATAAAGTTATTGCATTGTTTGGTATTGTGATTAGTTAGGACACTGCCACAGCGATTCCTTTAGTATTATTAGCTATTTAAAATAACTCAACAATGCTGAATGCAAAAATCTATAGAATTACCAATATCAAAAGTGCAAGCAATTATTTTTTTGGCATATGCTAAGCTTTCGTAACACGTCGTATTGGAGTGTGATAACGAGAACACGGGAATTATCTAGAATAGAATAGTATATTAAAACACAAGTTACAGAATGAACGCGCTTTATACTATTTTTTCTATTTTGATTCAATTTTAATATTTTCTGTATAATTTTAATTTTAAAACAACATTGGGAAACTTTTGTATTTTTTCGAATTGGCAACAATTACACTTTGACATATTGAAGTTTATGTGTTAACCTAAAATCGCATGCGAAATAATCTCTTCATACCTTTATAAGTAAATAACTTTGAATTAATAGGGCTTCTTTATTTTATCTTGGCATTAAGATTTGAATTTCAATTATAGAGAAAATTAATTATTTTTTGGTTTTTGTAGATTTTTGTTTTCTTTGCTCTTGAATTGAAATTGTTTATTATTTTTATCAGTTAATCATTTTTCTACGTTTTGTTTTTGATTGTCAGATTCATATTTTGCTTATATTATTGAATTACTAAAAACATTGCTTATAGCACAATAAAATTGTTACAAAGTAACTATTAGACTAAACAAATAAACATTAAGAGGACACTATAGTGCTCGACAAACGAACGATTTTCATATAATTTCAACATTCTTGTTGCGATTTAAAAACGGTTTTTTGCAAAATTGAAATAAAGGCTAAAAGAACGTTGCCAATTACAGAAAAAGTGTAAATAGTAATAATATTCTACATTTTTATGATAGCATGAAAACCAAAAAAAAACGTCATGAAATAGAACCCCAATTTTTCTCATTTTGGTCTAGCAAAACTATTACTAGTTCTAGTACCTAAAAAATATTATAAAAAAATTAATGTAGATATTAAATACATCAATAAAAATTAGTAAAGTGTTTTAAAAGGTTTGTTCCCTAAATACGGTTCATATGTAGATTTTAACGTATTAGTTGTCACGTTCTGTTTTATTTATTTATATGAAAAAGTATTTATTATTGTATGTGTCATTTAGAAAAATAGTTTTAAAAATGGCTTATTTATGTTTCTAGTAACGCCGAGTTCCCGATGTCACCTATCATTAACTTATAATTTTATTGTTATAATAATTAAAACGTACGGAGTTATAAACTATTTGTTTGTTTTGAAAAAATGTTTCGTTATTGTAGTTTGAGACATTTTAAAATTGAGCTTGTTTGAAATTAAAGAATTAGAAAGAGCTACAAGAAGTCAATCACAAAACAAAATGTGGTTCCAGGAAAAGTCGTATCGCTTAACAACTTCTTATTTTAGAGAAATTTGTAAAATGCGTTCTGCAACTTTTTGTTTTATGATGGTTGAAAAAATATTCTATTCAAACGTTTTACTAATACACGTAGCACATATAATAAAGAAAATAAACAAAATGCTATAAAGAAATTTGAAAAAAACTTTAATTTCTTAGTGAAATAATGGGGATTCTTTGTGGATTTAAAAAATTTTGAATTTGGCGCTAATCCAGATGGTTTAGCAGACGATGATACTATTATAGAAGATAAATGCATTTTTTTAATTAAGTCAATGCTTTCTAAATCACCAATATTGAATAAAACCTTTAAATTTGCCAAATTGAATAATAATGGGGAGACATTGCATGTATTGAGAACGCCTTTATATTACCACCAAGTGCAAAGACACACATTACAAAGAGACAATATTGTTATTCTATAATTTGGACTGTCTTGGGTATTTTAGTTCAAAACCATGATAGATAATAATATAATATTATATAATAAATTCTAGAGGAACAATATGGAACAAAAATTAAAGATGTTTTACCATAAATGTTTGCTTCCGAAAATTATCGATCAAGGTAAACCTCAAGGATTAGTTATTTAAAATCGTACTCGTTTAAATTATTGCTTTTTATTTTTAAGATTTTGGGTTAGGTAAAACCATGTACAAATAAGAACAAAGTTAATAGTTCACATAAGTCAAATACAGAAATTTATATAAAATATGTTTAACGCTATTTGGAATAAATTAACAATTGTAGTTTAAAAATTAATGTCGCAACGAAATGATTTTAATTACAAAGCAAAAATGAATGCTACAAATCTTATGTAAATTCGAATAGTAGCGATTCTACACTACACCTAATAAGTTACGTACTTTAGGCTTACAAACAATACTGGAACAAGTCATATATTAAGAGGGAGTTGGTAGGTTTAAAAGTGAGGTTAGATTAGTTCGAAATTTTCAATCTAATAATTTAAGAAAGTACTTGTTTCAATAGAGTAATTTTTTTAAACTAAACAAAACTATAACATAAGAAACGATGAGACGCTAATATAAAAGTGTTTTTAGTGCTTTCCGTAAAGCTACATTTCGCGCTCAAATAAAATTAACTTTAATCTTAATTAATTCAAAATTGTCCGACTAAATGATGTTTATAATAATGTTTCATTAAATGTATGATTAGTTAGATGATTTAGACTGCATTTATTTCTAATTATATCAAATAGTAACAAATATTAATAGATTTTAAGAAAGAACTGCAGTTGTTTTCTTTTAACAACATGTATTAAAAAGAGAACGCGAGATTTTCTTAAGTTGTTTTAAACATATGTAAAATGCCAGCGTTGCCAATTGTAATAGAATTCTACAAAATTTGGCTATTTTATATAGTTGCGTGTATTTTTTAGGTATTCTAAATTGTTACAGCATTTCAAGAAAATCTTGTATGAACTTACATTTTATAATGTTTTGTGAATGAATTTAGTTCCGTGTATACTAACAAACCACATTCATATTACCTAAATAAAACAAATTTGATTTTTTTTGTGGTATTATTAGTAAAATTGTGTTTACAATTTGTGTAGGGAATCGCGACCAAGTCAATTGAAAACACTGTGAAATACAGTGACAGTACTGACACGTTGTATACCTATTCTATAAGGTTTTGCGTCTTGTTGTGTTTCTGCCTAAATGTTTAGGTCAAAACTTAAAGTATTTAAAATTAGCAACAATTGGACGTTTATAAACCTTTTTGAATTGTTGTAATTGCTGGAAATACTATTAAGCCTTGTTTAAGTAGACGCAAAAATTCTATAGGAGGAATATATTAGGTCTAAAACTATACCACATAACTGACAAGTTGACGTTTAAAAATGCAATGTTAAAAGCATTTATATTGCGATAATGACAATTTATAAACGATACTTTTCTATATTTACAAAAGCGAAAAATAGAAATGATGTATACTCTGCAGAGTCAATTTATTTTTTGTACATCCGACTTCAAGCTTATTATAGTAGTAACCTTTGTTGGAATGCATGCGAAAAGAAATTAAAAAAATTATATCATACAGAATATGAGTAAATATTTGTGGCTTTTAGACCGTGCTGTAAAATTTAATAATCGTCATAAATGAGTATTATGTTAATGTAATAGCGAAGGCTTCCACGGCCGGAATCTATACTAACATTAGAATGTCTTCCGGGTTTGGACCGTGTCATAGTTGCAACCGGAGCTGCCAACGTTTCGCCCACTTTCGTAAGGGGCTTCATCAGGGCGTGAGATAAATGGCAAAACTCAAACAAGCAATCGAAATCTAACTAAGAACTTCTCAAAAGTTAGGTTATCCACTTGTAAAACAAGCCATACCTTTTCATAGTTTAGGTTATGGCTTGTTTTACAAGTGGATAACCTAACTTTTGAGAAGTTCTTAGTTAGATTTCGATTGCTTGTTTGAGTTTTGCGATTTATCTCACGCCCTGATGAAGCCCCTTACGAAAGTGGGCGAAACGTTGGCAGCTCCGGTTGCAACTATGACACGGTCCAAACCCGGAAGACATTCTAATGTTAGTATAGATTCCGGCCGTGGAAGCCTTCGCTATTACATTAACAATCTCTACGGGGAGAATATTTCTTCTAAAACCTCCGTATTTTCCAAACTTCGACACAAACTCGTCAAACTTTTGTGCAATTTAACTTTTCTTAGTCGCTGTCGTGACCACAACATCATTCCTGCATTCCTCAAAATTAAGTTCCACATTCAGACACGTTCTTCTAAAAACATCCTACACCGTGCTAGTCTAGCGTTGATACGCGAACGGATTAAACAAACTAGGCGAGAGTTAGACACCATTTCGAAACAACTCTTTTATCTGCATCTTGAGTTGGCCAACACTCTATCCCCAGATGATTGGA
Source organism: Aquatica leii (assembly GCA_035610365.1). Lineage (NCBI taxonomy): Eukaryota > Metazoa > Arthropoda > Insecta > Coleoptera > Lampyridae > Aquatica > Aquatica leii. The sequence continues at coordinate 111,964,703 of CM069432.1, forward strand.
AATTCTTTGACAACATTACTTACCAGCAGTCTGATACCACTCTACGACTAACCACTGAAGGTCATCTCAAAAGTTTCAATTATTGGAATCCAAGAATCGTAAAGTTTCTTCTACTACTAACTCAGTAAAGACGGTTGTCAATTTATCTACTTTGGTTCTCACTTCAGAACAGGAATCGGTGCTCTCTAAGGGTTTGAATTTTGCGGTTGCTCCTAAACGTATTCCTAAAGAAGATATTCTATGTGCTGTTGAGTCTTCTATAAGACATCTTCCTCGCCACATCTCAGATCCCATTCGTATTAACACTGGCAAAATCCTTGAATCATCTAAAATTCCTAAATCCAACATTTCTAAGTCGGAAGAGTCAGCTTTAAAAAGTCTTCGTAAGAACCCTGATATTATTGTTCTTCCAGCCGACAAAGGCAACGCCACTGTAGTTTTGAATCAAACTGATTATGTTACCAAAATCAATTCTATTTTGTCTGAGGAAACTTACGCTCTTCTAACCCATAACCCCACTTCGAGGATTGAACGCGAGGTTAGCCAAATCATCAAATCTTCCAATCTACCTCCTGAAACTAAACGTCGACTTACCCCATCAGATTCTAAACCACCTCGTCTATACGGACTTCCCAAAATTCACAAACAAGGTATTCCTTTTCGACCTATCGTTAGTACTATCCAATCTCCTACTTACAAGCTAGCCAAGTTCTTGTCTAACATTCTTTGCGAGTTTACAGGTAAAACCTCTTCTCACATCCTCAACTCTCAGCATTTTATTCAACGTCTAGAAACTATAAAACTTGAACCCCAAGATCTTCTCGTGAGCTTTGATGTTACTTCACTTTTTACTAAAGTTCCTATTAAGGATTCGCTTATTATCATCAAACAGATTCTGTCTCAACATGGCAAGGACTTGAGTTTGGTTCCTCTTATTGAAAAGTGTCTATCCTCTACTTACTTCCAATTTAATAATAAGTTTTACGAACAAGTTTCTGGTGCTGCTATGGGTTCTCCTCTATCACCTGTTGTAGCTAACATTTTTATGGAATCCTTTGAAACGGTTGCTTTGGAATCATCAATATTAAAACCTAAAGTGTGGTTTAGATATGTTGACGACACGTTTATTGTTTGGTCTCATGGTCATCTTGAATTGTCTAAGTTTCTTGATCATCTTAACAATCAACACTCAGATATCAAATTTACTATGGAAATCGAAAGTAACGGTTCTCTTCCATTTCTTGACGTTCTTGTGACTCGTAAGCCTGACGGACTTCTAGGCCATTCTGTTTATCGCAAACCCACCCATACGGACAGATACCTTCATGCTTCGTCTCATCATCATCCTGCACAAAAACGTTCTGTTATTGAATCTTTGGTCCATCGTGCTTTTTCTATTTGTCAACCTGAGAATCTAGACTCAGAACTCCGTCATCTTACTAGAACCTTAGTGAACAATGGTTATGTAAAGCGAGATATTCATAGAGTTATTAATCGTCGTTTACATCCACGTACTCGATTACCTAAGGACATTTCTACTCCCGAATCTAACCCGAAATTGGCCTTTTACCCTACATTCGGGAAACTCCTTCGTAAGAATGGTATTAAACCCATATTCAACTCGACAGGCAAAATCTCTCAGATTCTTCCTTCTCCCAAAGACAAATTTCCTACACTTTCATCTCAAGGTGTATACCAAATTCCCTGTTCATGTGGTTTAGTCTACATTGGTGAAACCGGTCGTTCCGTCATTACTCGCATTTCAGAACATGATCGTTGTATAAGGAAAAGGTATACTTCCAAGTCTGCGGTCGCTGAACATCATTTTACTACAGGTCACAAGATAGATTTTGATAATGTTTCGTTGATTGCCAAATCTCCATTCTTTTCAACAGGAAATTCCGAGAAAGCATAGAAATCATCAAACACCCCAATAACTTCAATCGCGATCATGGTTTCGAACTATCCCTCTTTGGTTCCCGGTTATTAGTCATTTATCAAAAACACGCCCCTTAGCAACCGTAACCCAATCAGGGTCGAGCTTAATCATCCGTGACGATCCTTTTCCTTTAAATACGGAGACCATTTCTTCTTAAGTCACTTCTACGGAGTTTAGAATCTGGCTTGGTTCACAAGTTGATTACCTAACTCGGTAGTGGTTCTTTGTTAGATTTTCGTTTGCTTTTTCAGGTTATCGTTTTCTTTCTTACCTTTTCATAGTTTAGGTTATGGCTTGTTTTACAAGTGGATAACCTAACTTTTGAGAAGTTCTTAGTTAGATTTCGATTGCTTGTTTGAGTTTTGCGATTTATCTCACGCCCTGATGAAGCCCCTTACGAAAGTGGGCGAAACGTTGGCAGCTCCGGTTGCAACTATGACACGGTCCAAACCCGGAAGACATTCTAATGTTAGTATAGATTCCGGCCGTGGAAGCCTTCGCTATTACATTAACAATCTCTACGGGGAGAATATTTCTTCTAAAACCTCCGTATTTTCCAAACTTCGACACAAACTCGTCAAACTTTTGTGCAATTTAACCTTTCTTAGTCGCTGTCGTGACCACAACATCATTCCTGCATTCCTCAAAATTAAGTTCCACATTCAGACACGTTCTTCTAAAAACATCCTACACCGTGCTAGTCTAGCGTTGATACGCGAACGGATTAAACAAACTAGGCGAGAGTTAGACACCATTTCGAAACAACTCTTTTATCTGCATCTTGAGTTGGCCAACACTCTATCCCCAGATGATTGGAAATTCTTTGACAACATTACTTACCAGCAGTCTGATACCACTCTACGACTAACCACTGAAGGTCATCTCAAAAAGTTTCAATTATTGGAATCCAAGAATCGTAAAGTTTCTTCTACTACTAACTCAGTAAAGACGGTTGTCAATTTATCTACTTTGGTTCTCACTTCAGAACAGGAATCGGTGCTCTCTAAGGGTTTGAATTTTGCGGTTGCTCCTAAACGTATTCCTAAAGAAGATATTCTATGTGCTGTTGAGTCTTCTATAAGACATCTTCCTCGCCACATCTCAGATCCCATTCGTATTAACACTGGCAAAATCCTTGAATCATCTAAAATTCCTAAATCCAACATTTCTAAGTCGGAAGAGTCAGCTTTAAAAAGTCTTCGTAAGAACCCTGATATTATTGTTCTTCCAGCCGACAAAGGCAACGCCACTGTAGTTTTGAATCAAACTGATTATGTTACGAAAATCAATTCTATTTTGTCTGAGGAAACTTACGCTCTTCTAACCCATAACCCCACTTCGAGGATTGAACGCGAGGTTAGCCAAATCATCAAATCTTCCAATCTACCTCCTGAAACTAAACGTCGACTTACCCCATCAGATTCTAAACCACCTCGTCTATACGGACTTCCCAAAATTCACAAACAAGGTATTCCTTTTCGACCTATCGTTAGTACTATCCAATCTCCTACTTACAAGCTAGCCAAGTTCTTGTCCAACATTCTTTGCGAGTTTACAGGTAAAACCTCTTCTCACATCCTCAACTCTCAGCATTTTATTCAACGTCTAGAAACTATAAAACTTGAACCCCAAGATCTTCTCGTGAGCTTTGATGTTACTTCACTTTTTACTAAAGTTCCTATTAAGGATTCGCTTATTATCATCAAACAGATTCTGTCTCAACATGGCAAGGACTTGAGTTTGGTTCCTCTTATTGAAAAGTGTCTATCCTCTACTTACTTCCAATTTAATAATAAGTTTTACGAACAAGTTTCTGGTGCTGCTATGGGTTCTCCTCTATCACCTGTTGTAGCTAACATTTTTATGGAATCCTTTGAAACGGTTGCTTTGGAATCATCAATATTAAAACCTAAAGTGTGGTTTAGATATGTTGACGACACGTTTATTGTTTGGTCTCATGGTCATCTTGAATTGTCTAAGTTTCTTGATCATCTTAACAATCAACACTCAGATATCAAATTTACTATGGAAATCGAAAGTAACGGTTCTCTTCCATTTCTTGACGTTCTTGTGACTCGTAAGCCTGACGGACTTCTAGGCCATTCTGTTTATCGCAAACCCACCCATACGGACAGATACCTTCATGCTTCGTCTCATCATCATCCTGCACAAAAACGTTCTGTTATTGAATCTTTGGTCCATCGTGCTTTTTCTATTTGTCAACCTGAGAATCTAGACTCAGAACTCCGTCATCTTACTAGAACCTTAGTGAACAATGGTTATGTAAAGCGAGATATTCATAGGGTTATTAATCGTCGTCTACATCCACGTACTCGATTACCTAAGAACATTTCTACTTCCGAATCTAACCCGAAATTAACCCTTTTACCCTACATTCACAAGGTTACAGATCAAATAGGGAAACTTATTTGTAAGAATGGTATTAGCCCATATTCAACTCGACAGGCAAAATCTCCCAGATTCTTCCTTCTCCCAAAGACAAATTTTCTACACTTACATCTTAAGGTGTATACCAAATTCCTTGTTCATGTGGTTTAGTCCACATTAGTGAAACCTGTCGTTCCGTCGTTACTCGCATTTCAGAACATGATCGTTGTATAAGGAAAAGGTATATTTCCAAGTCTGCGGTCGCTGAACATCATTTTACTACAGGTCACAAGATAGATTTTGATAATGTTTCGTTGATTGCCAAATCTCCATTCTTTTCAACAGGAAATTCCGAGAAAGCATAGAAATCGTCAAACACCCCAATAACTTCAATCGCGATCATAGTTTCGAACTATCCCTCTTTGGTTCCCGGTTATTAGTCATTTATCAAAAACACGCCCCTTAGCAACCGTAACCCAATCAGGGTCGAGCTTAATCATCCGTGACGATCCTTTTCCTTTAAATACGGAGACCATTTCTTCTTAAGTCACTTCTACGGAGTTTAGAATCTGGCTTGGTTCACAAGTTGATTACCTAACTCGGTAGTGGTTCTTTGTTAGATTTTCGTTTGCTTTTTCAGGTTATCGTTTTCTTTCTTACCTTTTCATAGTTTAGGTTATGGCTTGTTTTACAAGTGGATAACCTAACTTTTGAGAAGTTCTTAGTTAGATTTCGATTGCTTGTTTGAGTTTTGCGATTTATCTCACGCCCTGATGAAGCCCCTTACGAAAGTGGGCGAAACGTTGGCAGCTCCGGTTGCAACTATGACACGGTCCAAACCCGGAAGACATTCTAATGTTAGTATAGATTCCGGCCGTGGAAGCCTTCGCTATTACATTAACAATCTCTACGGGGAGAATATTTCTTCTAAAACCTCCGTATTTTCCAAACTTCGACACAAACTCGTCAAACTTTTGTGCAATTTAACCTTTCTTAGTCGCTGTCGTGACCACAACATCATTCCTGCATTCCTCAAAATTAAGTTCCACATTCAGACACGTTCTTCTAAAAACATCCTACACCGTGCTAGTCTAGCGTTGATACGCGAACGGATTAAACAAACTAGGCGAGAGTTAGACACCATTTCGAAACAACTCTTTTATCTGCATCTTGAGTTGGCCAACACTCTATCCCCAGATGATTGGAAATTCTTTGACAACATTACTTACCAGCAGTCTGATACCACTCTACGACTAACCACTGAAGGTCATCTCAAAAAGTTTCAATTATTGGAATCCAAGAATCGTAAAGTTTCTTCTACTACTAACTCAGTAAAGACGGTTGTCAATTTATCTACTTTGGTTCTCACTTCAGAACAGGAATCGGTGCTCTCTAAGGGTTTGAATTTTGCGGTTGCTCCTAAACGTATTCCTAAAGAAGATATTCTATGTGCTGTTGAGTCTTCTATAAGACATCTTCCTCGCCACATCTCAGATCCCATTCGTATTAACACTGGCAAAATCCTTGAATCATCTAAAATTCCTAAATCCAACATTTCTAAGTCGGAAGAGTCAGCTTTAAAAAGTCTTCGTAAGAACCCTGATATTATTGTTCTTCCAGCCGACAAAGGCAACGCCACTGTAGTTTTGAATCAAACTGATTATGTTACGAAAATCAATTCTATTTTGTCTGAGGAAACTTACGCTCTTCTAACCCATAACCCCACTTCGAGGATTGAACGCGAGGTTAGCCAAATCATCAAATCTTCCAATCTACCTCCTGAAACTAAACGTCGACTTACCCCATCAGATTCTAAACCACCTCGTCTATACGGACTTCCCAAAATTCACAAACAAGGTATTCCTTTTCGACCTATCGTTAGTACTATCCAATCTCCTACTTACAAGCTAGCCAAGTTCTTGTCCAACATTCTTTGCGAGTTTACAGGTAAAACCTCTTCTCACATCCTCAACTCTCAGCATTTTATTCAACGTCTAGAAACTATAAAACTTGAACCCCAAGATCTTCTCGTGAGCTTTGATGTTACTTCACTTTTTACTAAAGTTCCTATTAAGGATTCGCTTATTATCATCAAACAGATTCTGTCTCAACATGGCAAGGACTTGAGTTTGGTTCCTCTTATTGAAAAGTGTCTATCCTCTACTTACTTCCAATTTAATAATAAGTTTTACGAACAAGTTTCTGGTGCTGCTATGGGTTCTCCTCTATCACCTGTTGTAGCTAACATTTTTATGGAATCCTTTGAAACGGTTGCTTTGGAATCATCAATATTAAAACCTAAAGTGTGGTTTAGATATGTTGACGACACGTTTATTGTTTGGTCTCATGGTCATCTTGAATTGTCTAAGTTTCTTGATCATCTTAACAATCAACACTCAGATATCAAATTTACTATGGAAATCGAAAGTAACGGTTCTCTTCCATTTCTTGACGTTCTTGTGACTCGTAAGCCTGACGGACTTCTAGGCCATTCTGTTTATCGCAAACCCACCCATACGGACAGATACCTTCATGCTTCGTCTCATCATCATCCTGCACAAAAACGTTCTGTTATTGAATCTTTGGTCCATCGTGCTTTTTCTATTTGTCAACCTGAGAATCTAGACTCAGAACTCCGTCATCTTACTAGAACCTTAGTGAACAATGGTTATGTAAAGCGAGATATTCATAGAGTTATTAATCGTCGTTTACATCCACGTACTCGATTACCTAAGGACATTTCTACTCCCGAATCTAACCCGAAATTGGCCTTTTTACCCTACATTCACAAGGTTACAGATCAAATAGGGAAACTCCTTCGTAAGAATGGTATTAAACCCATATTCAACTCGACAGGCAAAATCTCTCAGATTCTTCCTTCTCCCAAAGACAAATTTCCTACACTTTCATCTCAAGGTGTATACCAAATTCCCTGTTCATGTGGTTTAGTCTACATTGGTGAAACCGGTCGTTCCGTCATTACTCGCATTTCAGAACATGATCGTTGTATAAGGAAAAGGTATACTTCCAAGTCTGCGGTCGCTGAACATCATTTTACTACAGGTCACAAGATAGATTTTGATAATGTTTCGTTGATTGCCAAATCTCCATTCTTTTTCAACAGGAAATTCCGAGAAAGCATAGAAATCATCAAACACCCCAATAACTTCAATCGCGATCATGGTTTCGAACTATCCCCTCTTTGGTTCCCGGTTATTAGTCATTTATCAAAAACACGCCCCTTAGCAACCGTAACCCAATCAGGGTCGAGCTTAATCATCCGTGACGATCCTTTTCCTTTAAATACGGAGACCATTTCTTCTTAAGTCACTTCTACGGAGTTTAGAATCTGGCTTGGTTCACAAGTTGATTACCTAACTCGGTAGTGGTTCTTTGTTAGATTTTCGTTTGCTTTTTCAGGTTATCGTTTTCTTTCTTACCTTTTCATAGTTTAGGTTATGGCTTGTTTTACAAGTGGATAACCTAACTTTTGAGAAGTTCTTAGTTAGATTTCGATTGCTTGTTTGAGTTTTGCGATTTATCTCACGCCCTGATGAAGCCCCTTACGAAAGTGGGCGAAACGTTGGCAGCTCCGGTTGCAACTATGACACGGTCCAAACCCGGAAGACATTCTAATGTTAGTAGAGTATTATGTTGTCTTCGTACAATTTAACATTATGACACTTTAGAAAAAAGGCAGTGTTTCTAATGTGGAAACAGAACTTTTCCAAACACTAATAGAAAAATAATAAAATAAAATGTAATAAAATGTATTAAAATAGTATCTATAAAATAAAATGGTTTTTGATAAATTTTGCAACCATGCTTTTATTTTTACTTATCTCCAAAACATAAAATTTTCAATATATATTTGTGTGACACGAATTGCAATTGAAGTATTTAATAAATTATTTAAACATTTTTTAGTTATTACGTTTCAAAATAATTTTTGTTAACGTTAATGAATTGTTTTCATTACTAAAAATTACTAATTGTGGTGTTTGAGATAAAACTGCGTGTAAAAAACGATCACCATTATGAGCACTAGATATTATTTTTTATATAACACAGAATTTATTAGCCATGACAATCAATTTAAATATGAAGGTAATATTTGTACTTCTTATCAAAAGGTTATTTGAATTATGTAATTTTAATAATTAAATTAGTGGTTTTGAACTATTAAATATTCAATTCAAACATGTTATTTTAAAATATTGTATAATACCTATTTCGTTACTATATGAATAAAATTAGCTTTAAAACGAAACCTTTTGAACGAATTTTTGTAAACGATATCTATGATAATGTGTAAATAAATCAGATTGAGTCTTTAAAATTATATAACTTTCATATTCGATTATACTCTAGGATATTACAATACAAAATTTTATAATAATTTTTTATAAATTAAAATGTTAGTATTTGAGTTAGACATGTTTTTGATTATTATACGAGGTGAATTTTTTAACACTTATAATTGCTTTAATTTTGAAACAAATGCGAAAATAAAAAAATTCAAAAATTGCTCAATTTTAATATTGAAGGGGATGTTTTTGACATTTTATCGAGATTTGTAAAATCAATTCATTGACCCCCAATAACTACTCTTATGTTTTTTTAAATGGCACGACTTTACTTGTGATATGTCATTTTTTTGGAAATTTGTTAAGAAATTCAGGGGTATTCTTGGAGTTTTCAGTTGAAAACTTGAAAGCAATTATTTATTGTTATATTGCTATTATTCTTATATAACAATTTAAAATAAAAAATATTTGAATTGCATCGAAAATGCTAAATGTATTTATAAAGATTTAAATAACATTTATTATATCAGCATGTTTAAAAAATGTATTCAGAACCAAGACATTTATAAACTTTTATATATGTAACACGTATATAAAATCAAATTTTAATTGCTAATAAAAATCTATTTAAATAACAACGATAAACTAAGACTTGTAACTTTTAAATAAAAAGAACTATATTACAATTATTTTAATACAAAATAGTATGTTTGCTTGCTGCTCATTTGTCATATTTTATGCTAGCTATCAATTTAAAAAAGTTACATTTTAGATGTAAATTTAGAGTAATTATACACAAGTGTAAACATTTATCTTTTGTCGTTTCTGGTAAATCGTTACCAATGTTTTTATTTAAATTTATTAATATTTATTAATGCAAGACGCGTGTATATTGAACACAGTGTCACATCATATGATTAATAATATGTGATTATTATTACTATTATGAAGTTTTGACATCTTTGTTATTGAACAAGGTCTGAAATTAATGTTAGATTACTTCATTTTTGTAGAATTATAGTCATAATATAAATGTATCCGAAACACGTTCTGTGTGTAACCTTCCGGAAACTAGCCTTGAATAAATCCTTAACAAGTGCGGTGTAGTATTGTATACAGAAACCACACGTCATGTTTTAGTTGTAGATTCGTAATAGGAGATACCGACTTTACTTCCTATATGAATTATGTTTTTATTAAAATATTGTACAGTGTGTATTAATGTTTCTTAAACAAAAAAACTTTAATTAATAGTTAGATTTATTTTTCAGTGTAAATTACATTTAAATAATTACTATAATTACGTCTAACAAAATCAAAGCATAGTACTAAACATTTTTTAAAATAAATTTTAGAAACACCCAATGTAACAATTTGAATTAAAAGTCAAAACAATTGCTATTGTTTTTAGATTCTATATAGAAAATCTTAATATTTATTAAAACGTTATTTTTAATTTTATTGTTAACGAACCAAATTTTACTTTTTTGATCAATTGATGAACAAAATCTTAAAAAGAAGCAAAATACATAACATAAAAACCAATTTTTCTTAAATTACAAACTACTACGTTAACTTTTTAATCTTTTTTGTTCTTTGTTTAAGTATTTGCGTTTTTACGTTCTTGAAAAAGTAGTCAACGAAAAACTGCACTTTTTGATAATTCACAAATAATGATTGTTTCTTGTTATGTTTTAGTGCATATAAAACAGTAGGGATTAATTATGCTTGTTTATCACACGTTCCTGTATTTTGCAAAAAAATAACATTTTATCAAAAAAAAAGAAGACAATTAGGAAAAAGTATTAGAGATAACTAGATTATTGTGCTGTTTTTACAGTTTAATAGAAACAGTTAGTTAAAGACCGTCTTTCGTTATTTCCTAAATACCACGCTATGTTTAGGTTTAGATTAAAAAAAACTGGGGTGGTTACTATACGATTTTCTTACAAGGAATTTCTACAGTTTTTATTTAAAATTTTTTTTATCCTACATACTTTGAAGTGACATGTACACGTTTGTATTGACTTTCTAGCATATGTTATTATTTTTTTTTATTTTTTTTACTCGATTTCTTAAAGATATAACCGAAATATAGTAACTTGAGGTTATGTTGTCATATCGACTAAGCCATATATTTGTGCGCCTTTATATTGCTTTCCCCTTTAGTAAATCAATAGAAATTGTTATTTTTAACATATCTCGCTTTCTTTTTTAGATATGAAATCTTTTTCTTAAAAAAAATCGTCGCAGGCAGGATTTAAACCTAGATTATATACGGAATTTAGTTTAAATTATAAATTAAATATTTAATAAACTTGTTAATTTTTTTATTTGAATAAATTGTTAGAAAACATAATCTCTATTAGAAACTGTAAAAATGATTCCAATAATTTACATACTTAAAAAATGATCTTAAATGTTAAAAATTGCGGAACACCCACTTTCGGTTTTTGTATCAGACCCATCTTCTGATAGAACCGAGAGAATATGAAAAGGCAGCAACACACACACACACGCACACGCACACGCACACGCACACGCACACGCACACGCGCACACACACACACACACACACACACGCACGCACGCACGCACGCACGCACGCACGCACGCACGCACGCACGCATACTTTCCTTACAAGCAAGTGAAAATACATAAGAAAAATTATCATTTTAATCTTGCGCCTATCACGTTAGTTGTAAATTTGAAGGTATCATCCCTGCGTTTTCGCTATCTACAAACCAAGTGATTGACTGACTTTTGAGCTGATTTTCTACAGATTACTGTAAGTTCAGTTATTAATATTTTTTGTACTATTTATTATAAACCGATTAAATACTCATCGGTTATACGTGCTTCAAACAACAATGGTATTTTATGGATAATATGTAAACACTGCTAATTACGTCAATGCCGTTCATTTGTATGCCAATTAAATATTTGGAAACATTTTAGACAGGTTTGTCAATATTTGTGACTAATAGCGTTTAAGTAACACAAATTTACGTAATTAACAATTTAATTTATTTTTGAGTTAAATTAAAAATAATTAATGCTAGTTTGCAGTTTAGTTATTTGGCATTGTAAAAGATCCGTAAAGCCAATTTAAGTGTTTTAAAGTAGTTGTAATAATTTTAGTGTCTTTAACCTTTTTTTTGTGTTTATTTATTGTTGTATATTTGTGTTTAGTTTTAAGTGTTTGCTTTATAATTTTTTTTAAATTGTTAGTTATTTTGTATGTGTTGATGCTAGTTGGAAATTCTGTTTGCTTTAATTCGATTTACTTTCAAGGTTTTGTGAATTTTTTCCGTTAATGTGTTTTGTTCGATTTTGTTTGTATTTTTTTGGCAAGTAAACAAGAAATCATAAATAACCCCAGAAAAAGTCCCTATCTCCTTTTAGAGGTCTCATACCAATCTCAGCCTAGCCTGGTTATGAATAAGGTACGTTACAAAATTTTAATTGTAAATAGTAGGTTTTTGTTTTCTTACATATGATTTTATTATCAAATAACTTTTGCACAAACTTTACATTTAGTAAGTTATATCAAAATGTCTTAAAATTGTAATAAATAGCTATAATGACTTGTTTTCTGTATTAACCCAACAAACAATATATTACTTGTGCTATGTTGGGCCAATACTCGTAGTGTTAGGAATGGCAAGTAATGACAATGCACTTGTTAGCGCGTGTAGTGTCATTTTATGCCTCGGGGTCATTTTTGTAATCACTTCCATTTTGAACACTCGCTGCGAGACGATGGTGTTGGGCTCTGATTCTGATTTTGATTAGGATGGTTATTGAATGAAGATTTTCTTTACTAAAGTATTTAGATTGCTGTTATCGCTTGCAGCAGAATAGAGCAAAACGGAGTTGATTTTACACACGTATAAAACGTTGTGAGTAGTGAAACTTTTTTTTAAAATTTAAATTACGCGTGTGTAACATTAACTCACAACGTTTTTTGCGGTTATAGCTGTTTACGGTCTTCAGTTTTGTTAATTGTTTATCTACCTTTCTTTATATGAAACCTTCTGCTTTCTTGATTGTTTTAAGCTTTATAGATTTGTTATTTGCTTATACACATTTAATTAAGGCTGTTTACGTTTATGGTTGAAACCAAACCGAGTAACCTTAATAATTGTTCACTACGTACTACAGCCTGGTGGTGGTTATTTAAGTCGGTAAATGCAAGGTTGCGCTCTTCGTAACTGTTAGAAATATGGTTTACTTAAAAGCTAAGTTTTCTTATTACATTTTTGAAAAATCAAGTCATGTTATCAAGAATTTAATTGCATTTGATTATTTTTTAGCATTGGACGAGACACCATGCACCCAGTTTCACTGTAAATTTTTTAAGCAGCTGTAACATAATTAACAAAAACTCCTTACATTTTTATAAATGCAATTATTAGTTTGTTGATGTAAGGATTATTTAGAACCTGAAGATACAGAAAATTAAAAAGCGTCGGAACTTTTGTTTCTTTTAATTTTTTATAAAATCGATCACTTTAATTTTGGAAATTATTACATTCTAAAAAAGTATGACGTTTGTATAACTAATTGTACTAAAAGACTGTAGACTAGCGTGTTTAGTCGATCTAGTTTAAGTTTCTTGCAATTGGTTTTCTGTTCGTATTTGTACCGCAACAGTCTATTTAATGACTAACAGAAGCAAAATCTTTTGCTCAATCTTAAAAAATTAGGTAAGGTATTTTGTGTTACTTATCTATTAAAACATAATTTTAGTTCACCATAAAGCAAGATGCAATAGTGTGAAAATGTTCAGCAATTTGTGAAGTGTAATGCAATAGTGCTCGTGACTAAAAACATCTTACAACAAACCCAGTTTACGATTTGTCAAATTTGTATTTTGACGAACAATATAAAAACGTACTGCTTTTTATGAAACAAAATTTGTGCTTTACACAAAAATTGTTTCGTCTCTTAGACATTGCAGTTTCAAAATGCTTTCACAATATCTGTAACTGCAAAAAACAAACTTTTAGTGGTACAAGATTTTTTTAAAAATGGGATAAATAGGCATTGACGCAATAAATGCCATACTGTTTATATTAAAAACGAAAACAAAAATAAATAAAGAAGCATAAACATTGTACTTCGCAATCAAGAAAAAATTAAGTAACACATGAATTGACACTGTTTGAAACGACTTCAGTATCAGCAAAGAAACAAATGTGATTTGCAATTTGTCAGAATGCCTTTCAGCGACGGCTCGTTCATAAGACCTTAGGGCGCGAGTCTTTTAGACAAAAGCAGTACAAATTATTAAGAATTAAAATATTTAAACATATTTCTAAGATATAGGTACCATCTACTTTTTATTATTCTAAAACATTAATTTAATATCGTCGTCATTCAAAGCAAATTAATTAAATAGGTATTTCTTTATCTTTGGGCTACATTTGTTAGAGCCCATGTCTGCATACGTAGTAGAACATTGTAACATAACGTTGCGACCCCCACTACGAAATTTTTTATATACACTTTTTTAATTGCGAAAAAACTTGTGCGTTTGTTAAGCCGCGATGTTTTTAATTTAGTACCTGTTAAAACGTGGAATCTGTAGGATGTTGTAAGTTAAATCTGTATATTCGTCGTATGTAATTTAAAACAAAATGCAACAAATAGTGTACAATTTATTTTAAAAAAATAAATTTGTAATTTCGTCGTTAAAAAAGGCTGAAATAAAATGTCTCGGACTGCGTTACTGTTTCATCAAAAAAACAATAAAATGAAGTTTATTGTAAACGTATCTCAACAGTCACTATTTGCTATTTTCTATTTCAGCAATGAGGGAATTTATACTGCAATTGTTCGACAGCTAATTACGTTTTAGTGGTGGCAATACTTCCTTTGCAAAGAAAATAGGAATGTTGACTTTAATTTAATCCAGATATATTAAGAATTTTAGGCTAATTAGTACAGTAGCTTTCATAAATGAGCATACAGATTATTATTATTCGAGCTATAGATGAAATTTATTTAATCGTAAATAACAATTAAAATTTTTTAATTGTCAAAGTTGTCAAATTTAGATATGCGTTTTGTGATAACGTAAGTTTGGTTGCCTACTTTGCAGGTCGCTCTTATAAGTCTCCAATTACTTTTTTAGGGCAGTGTACATACATATATTGTAAGTATCTGCACGCCATATACATTGCTCAACGGGATTTATTTGTAAACTACGAAACATTTTGGTAGTTACTTTAAAAAATGTAGTTTACTTAAACCCGACGTTACGAGCCTTCAAATATTACTGAGACAAGTAATCTTTCTTTGAATAAAAGTCCTCTATTTACAGAAAAAGCAAATGCACGACCAGGAATCTGTCATCAATCATTATTTCAAGTTATAAAATAATTTATAAGAATCAGAATTATTATTAACAAAAAAATTTTAGTTTAATTGCAGAATCTAAATTTAAAATTAAACGTAGTAGATTTTTTATGCTTTCGCTGTCACGCTTAAGAAGTAGAAATATGTGTGCGCCGTATTACCAAAACGTTTGCGGCAGTATGAGAAAATGAAATGTTGTGAGAGTATTCAGGCAAAAATAAAATCAAAAATTAGTTTATCAACATTTAAAACTAAATCAGTTTTTTTTATTTAAATAGTTTGTTTTTGTTTTATAATATATAATATAATATAATGTAAGCATTTATAGTCAATTTATAATCGAGCAAACGTAAATGTCAATCGTATGCAAAGCTTTTATTTATTTTGCATTTACTATGACCAAATTGTGCAACTGCTTTTTTTTAAACAAACTAACAAAGCGCAACCAAAAATAGTAATTTTGTGTTTGTAACATATTATGCTGGTAGTAAGTAGTAGTCGTCAGATCAACACATTGAAAGATAATTAGTGCAACCGGTTTAGAACAATTGACCGAAAACAATTGCCCGAATACATATGACCGAACGGCAAATTAACCGAACGAACAATTTACCAAATGTAGAAATTAACGAATAGACAATTTACCAAATTCACTTTAAAATGTGAGAAAAGTTCTTAGATAATTCGTAAAGGATTTCGATTTTTTTGTGCCAAAAAGTTCTTAACAATTTCTGCCACTTCCACATCAGCGGCACTTGAGCATGATTATAATCGACAAGATATTTCACAATAACTTCGACGCTGATAGTTAACTTAGATAGAAATAGATAATTTTTATTACCAACAGTTTTATTTTTTACAAACAGGTAATTATCAATCTTTAGTTTTCGTTTGCTCTTCTCGCTTTAGACGTATTGCAGAGCCATTTTGATAATTTAACGTTAGACAAACTAATATCGATTTTTAGAATAATGCAGCTTATATACCCGACTTTTTAAGTAGCTCGTTAACTGTTAGGCAGTGGTGGCTGTTGGTCAATCATACAAGAGGGTCATTAAAAAAATGCAGTTATTACAAAGACTAAAACATTCTTACAGTAACGCGATTTATATTTAAGAAGATATTTTGATGCTTAGCATAGAAATGCAAACGATTCTTGTCCTATAGTATTGCCGATTGCGTAGAATTGTTTTACTTCTTTAATTGACTTTCGGCAAGCTCTGTCTAATTGTAAGCTATTATTAACGCTATCAAGAGTAGCATAATTCATACAATTTTTCATGTGATTCGCCGATAACTAGTGCTTTTCATTTTATCTTTTAAATACTATAAATCCGTAACATTATTTATACACCATAATGATTAATAAATCATGTGAAAACAGTAAACATACAAAAAAATAAAATCTAATATTTATTTCAAATCTACAAATCCAATCTAATGAATCATAGATTCTTTAAAATTACTACCGACTTCTTTATTTTTATATATTTACTGGTCTGTCGAATTTGAAGTATAAGCTGAGGACGAGCATTAAACTTAAACTCTAAACGTGTGTGAACTATTATTAGTTATTAATTTTTTATGTTTTGTACTACCGTCGTTATAAATCTTCTTTTTTAGCTCGCATAAAATTGTATTCTGTGTGTTTCACTCTTGACTACAATAACTATCATTTACGATTAGGTTTCAGTACAGTATACATGCAGGCATAGTTGGAGCACACGTACGTGTCAGCCTCCAGTAAATTTGCAATTTGTATCTGTCGCGTTTAAATTAACACTTATTTAAACGCATAAAATTCAACCGCTGATAATTTGATTTAAACGCAAATTTTCTGTAGCGAGCGAGAGCGTTAATGTTGTCGAGATTATTAATTGCATATTATCAAACAAGTTGGTTTTTAAGTTTTTCCGTCGATCGTATCTTATTAATTTTCTGCATTTACTTATAATTTTATGATTTTATCTACTGAACAATTGTTTTATTTTTGTATCAACGGTAGTCGGATTTTTAAGTAATGGGAATGCTATATAACCTCAACGCGTCAATTAAATTTTAATCGGATTGATTATAATTAGTTTTGAAAATATCAATAATAGCAAAATTTTTTTAGTTTTATGTGATTAAAAGTATGCTAGGAAATCGAAGAAAATTACATCTGGAAACATTAAGAAGTTCTCTTTATCAGCCGAAAGGTAATCGTGGGATTGTTTTCTTTATACACAGAAGCTGAACTAGATGTAAAAACCAAATCAAAATTATTTATAAAGCAAATAAAGTGTTTATACATTTAAAAATGGTTTATAAATGACGAATATGGTTATTAGGAATAAAACTATAGGGTAACCAGGACACATTAAAAATCTACGATAAAAACAATGGTAATTTTAATACATATTTACTTCTGTAAATAAGAAAGTTTTAACAATAAACATTTTAGTTTGGAAAATGTAAGTGAATGTTAATTACAACGGTGAACCAGATGTCATAAACAAATTCTTACGATAGATTGGGTTTGAGTACAAAAAATGCCACGAATTATAGTTTAGTGTTGTCGCTAATGAATGATGGCTTTAGAGAGAAGAAACTAGTTCACCTACTTACAGATTAAATATATATTTTCTATTATATTGTCGTGTTACTTTTGTTTATAACAATATTTACGTAATGGCAAATTAAAGAAAAGAATCTGGTATGTACACACGAGAAATTCATAATCGTTTGTTGTTATTATAGATTTGTTATATTAACTATAACATAATGTGCCACGTTGTAGTTTTTAAATGAACAACATGCAAAAAGCTGAATTTTAGTAATACAATTGTTTAGTAAATCTTTTTAGTCTATGATTTACTAAAAAAATGCTGTTCACTAACTTATCGATACAATTTGAATCTGATAAAAGTTCATATGTAGTTTAGCAAAGCATAGTGAGCAATGTTTTACAAATTAGTGCAAATGTCAGAGTAGTTGCTTAGATGAAGAAGGTCATGTCGAAGAAAGTAAGGATAATTAAATGCTCATTGTCTTATTTTTATAAATACGTAATGTTTTCGGTATGTATGCAAAAGAAGTACACGAGTATCACTACAACAAAGTTATATGATAAGTATTGGTTTATACAAAATATACGTTGTTATTTATGTAATAAACTAAGATCTGTTTATAATTATTTTTATATACCATTTTATAAAACATACAAACATCACAACTTTGGTATCAGGAAGGCTCTGAAAAAGCAACTGAAAATCATCGATAAAAACCAATTGACAATTTGTGAGCTCATAAAATAGTCAGATGATGTAGACCACAATTATTGTTAATAAGGACTTTATTTATCAGCTTCTTTTAGCATCTTGGTAACTCCAAAGTATATCATTTTGTTTTCATTTTAGTGATCAGGTTACTTAACCTACAATTATTGGAAATGTTTAATTATAATAATGCACAGGCGAATTTTTTAATTTATTTTTTATTTAAAAACGCTAACTAATACAATATACGTAACCTCATAAAAATCTTAATTCTCTTCTACTAGGCATTTCATATGGTGGTCGTTGGAAACAAACAAACCTGTTGTTGTCATAAGTTTATTATTGTAACCATTGTTGTGGCCTTAAATACGCAAATATTAAACAATGGAAGGCTAATCCAAGTATTGTATGGATTAACTACAACATCAGAGAGACGTTGGGACACATTATTTGCAAGAAATATCGGCAATTAACGCTAAGAATCTTTTTTTTGCTGAATGACAACTCGAGTTCTTATGTAATTAGCATGGATATTATTTAACGTAGCTACTATATGAAGGAGCAGACGAAGATTTACAAAACTACATGAATTTTCATAGCAAAAACATAATGCATTGCAGCAACAAAACCAGTGATAGGAACAATATTGAAAATCAGAAAACATTTTCAGTTTTTAAATTATGTTTACTCATAGAAGTGAAGGGGTATTGACAAAGTAAATTTGTGCACTTATTTTACAACTGAAATGTATAAAAAATTTTTTTCATTTATTGTGATTGTATTTTAAGATTATCTTCAGACTTTCTCGTTTGTAATCGTATTTTGTCATCCAGTGGTTCTATTTAGATTGGTTACGACTAAAAGGAAAATACCATTTTATGTATGTATTACTGCAATAAACTAAGATACAAATATGTAAAACTTTATTCACATTAAACGATTGACAAAAAATATTTGTATTTTACAAAAAAAGCAATAGGAAGAAAAATCACTTATACTTCTATAAATACTTTGTGCAATTAAAGAGTTCAAAGTACTGTATCATTTAGTAAACAGTTGGTCAAATAAAAATTTTTACAAAAGAAAAATTCCGAGTTTGGTTATAAGTCAATAAAGTAATAAGATAAATCATTTAGTAAGTTAAATTCGGTTATGAAATAATTTTGAAGGTACGAAAGACCTTCAAAGTTCCATTTTTTTCGAGTACAAAAAGTATTCATTAGATTTGTAATAAAAATTCTTCATTTTGTTGTATTTCACCGAAGTTGTTTTACTACTCATATTCAGTCTGAACAAAACACAGCATTTGTTGCATCAAAATTTATCTTGCCGAGACTTTTTTAATGTGAATGCTCTACCTTAAAAATAACTAAAATTAACTTGTACATAGTTTTAATGCTTATTACTTACTTTTTCAAAATACTACAGATATCTATGCTTTTGTAAAGCCTTCATCTGCTCCTTCATATAGTACGTATGCATAAACACTAAATACACAACAATATCCATGCTTCTTCGAAATCAGAACTCAAGTTGTCGACATTCAGCAAAAAAAAATCCTTAAGTGTTAGTTATCTATATTTCATGCAAATAATGTATCCCAACGTCTCTTTGTTGTTGTAGTTAATTCATACAATACTTGGATTAGCGTTACATTTTTTAATATTTGCGTATTTAAGGCCACAACAATAATTACAATAATAAACTTATGACAACAACAAGTTTGTTTGTCCAACGACGCCATATTGAATTCGATTTGACAGTTCATTGGAATGCCTAACTATTTTATTGGTTAGAAAAAAATCGAGCGTTAATAGAAATTCGTTGATTTCATTGGTTTAAAAGTAGTGCGGTAATAGGGGCTATTACCGCACTACTTTTGATACATTATTATACGTTAATACAAGTATTAATGAACGATCGACGGAAAACAACATAAATAAACTGTCACATTAATTTTGAATATACCTGTTAATTGTATATGTGTCATTTACTATACGAACTTTTAAATTATAGTAAATAGTTATGCTAATACTTGTACCATAGAATAAATTAATTCAGCAAAAACTGTTAACATCGTGTTTAACGCAGATGAACAACCACAAATCCAAACACAAATCTGTGTAATAACTAAAAAGAATAAGTAACGTTTAAGCTAAACACAGATAGTGTCTACATTGCATTAACACGTACGCCATCCATTGCACCCACGCCACGCTGGTGGAATTTGCAAAAGTAAAAAGCGATTCTCTTTAATAAAAGTTAAATGAAAGTTTCTAGAAAAAATCAATTTTGTTTATTCCTTTTTAGATTTAAATTAGTTGAGGTTACTAGAACAAACGCGTAACAACTTTAGGTCGTAATTTAAACTTAAAAGATGGTTCTGCTAAAAAGTCTAAAAATTAAAATTAAACTTTAATAGGTAAGTACGAATATCTAATTAAAGAACCATAAAACTAAAAATAAATTTAGTTTAATAGATTATAAACTAAAATTACAAATTGCGTTGTGATTTTAATTTACTTTTTATTAGTTTAATCCGTATTTGACAGTGATTTTGTATATTACTATTGATAGCAACTTTTGCATATTCTGCCTTTGATAAAATTACATACAGGAAGTAAGCGCAATTGAAGTTTATGGATTGACAGTTTTTATTCACAAGAAGGTTTTGCGTGTTTACGATTTAAAAATAAAATCCTACTAAATTATGCTTTCAATAAATTATTGCGGAGCACTTAAATTCATTTTAGAATGGTTTTAAATTATGACAATCATGTCTAATTGTGCGTGAGCGTGACGAACATATGTATATTTTTTATTAAAATGTTACTAATTAATTAATTATATAGAACTCACAGCAAAGTTCTTTCTACAAGTACACAGGGTGATTAATATAGAATCAAATATTTGAATGGCTGAACGGGCGGGGGAACAACACCCGCTGCATACCCACTACTAACGTCAATCGCGTTATGTTAGGCTATTTTATCGTCGTGCTAAGCTAAGTTTAACTTAGTCAATATCAGTATTTATACATTGTCAGTTCTCATACGAGTGTGCCTTAACAGTGAATAAAAAACGTTAAAGTTAAAATTTATTAAACAAAATTTTAGTTTTTTTCATCAGTAATGCGATCGATGGAAAAAATGCCAAGTCAAATTTTAAATTCTGCTGACCGATTATCAGAATTTAGGTAAGCCATTTCTTTTGACTTTTTGTTTTCGACAAGGATATTGTTAGTTATTAATTATGCAAGTACAAGAAATGAATGGAAAAACGTTGTTGTGATAGCCAAAATAAATAAATTGAGTAACATTATTGCTATATTTTCGTTTTCTAAAATCTTTTTTTAACTTGTCTCTTACTTACGCAAATTTATGTATGATAAATTGTGTGTTTTTACAAAATTTACTGATATAAATACAATTAAAGAGCCAAATTTAAAAACATTAAAAATATTTATATTAGTGACATATGTATATATACTGACGTCAATTTTATATAATGCTACAATTAACGATTTGTGTTTATGTATCGGAAAGTTTTAAACGTTTTTAACAGATAATTTTTTAAATGCAACAATTAATTTTTACTTTTTAATTAAATAAAATTTATTTACTTTAAGGTAAGATATAAGTATTTAATTGAAATTTAATTTAGTATTTAGACAACAAGCATGTTTTAGAAACTTCTGTGACAGTTTGTGTTTGCGTAAATGATTATTTATAACGTTGAGAAATATTGTTAACACTTTACGAAATGTGGTTTGTTCTATTTTACTGATACAAAATTGTTTGTAATTGATATCATCGTACTTTTTTACAATTTTTTTTCTAGTTCAATGGTATATATTTTATTAGATGTCGATGTAGTATTGTCTGTTTTTCTATTATGAGATTGTTTACGACAATTTTTTACACATGTGTTTTTACTAATTGCTGTTTCTAACATTTTTCACATTTATTTTTTCGCATATTTAAATTTTTGCTTTTAGTTAGCAAATTTATAAATTCATAAAAAAATCAATCTAGTATTACAAAATAACATTTATTTTAGGTAAATATGTACATTGCAAAACTATGTTTTTTTTCAATACGTTTTCTAAATGTATTATAATTGCTTTTGTTATTTAAAAGTTAAAATGATTGTAGACTCTTGAATTGAATTTTTAGGTAAAAATATTATTTACTTGTTTATTTGCTTTGGTTTTAAAGGCACAATATTATTTTTATCGTTATCGATCAATTTTGGTATAAATTCTGGTTATCCTTATTTACACTCACACAAACATTAGCAATAACTTGTTTGTTAACAAATTATTTATAATTATAAACATAGCAAATATTTCAATTTTATTGTTACAAGAAATAAACATAATTAATTTGTTGTCTACTGATGTGTAATTTTATTTTAACAAATGTAAAGAAAGACACAATCAATATAAAACAAAAATTGGTAGCTATAAAGTTTATAATAAAGTGATAGTAATTACTGTAACAAGCGTCGAAAGTACAGCATAGTATAACGAACGTTAATGCGATGTAATGCCGTACAGCCGAGCAATGCATGTGAGTGAGTTACATTTATTCTTAAAAAAAAAACACCAGAAATACAATGTTGGTACTAAATTTATTACTAAATCTGTCAAATTTGAGATTATCTTTAACATCGTTTTTTTAAAATTTTAACTGAATGTCAACATTTTTAAATGTCTATTCCACCTGTCACATATTCATTCTAATATAATAATTTACTTTAAAAAATTTTGTTTTATGTAGATTTTTAGTTTGCATTTTGCCACACTAGAACTTTTTTCGCCCATTACGTAACTCCACTAATGAACGAATATTGACATATGCGTAGTTGGTAGCATAAAAAAACATTTTTGTTGTGTTATACTATTTTATTGTAATCAAAATTGCCATAAAAAAATTAACAAACATACAACTTGAAATGTAACAACTGTTTAAGACTTACAAAACATAAAACATTTTAAATAGTAACAAAAACATTCAAAAAACTTTGAGCTTAGTTTACAAATCTAAACTTTTTTGTTTAGTTTTTTAATTTTTTGTACTTGTTTTAAGTTTATTTTTTTATATGTTGGTAAAATCTTTTGCACAAACTAGCAAAAGTTAGAAGTTTTAGTAACAATAACACTTACTTCTAGTATAAAACACAAATAAATTGTAATTTTTAAATTTTGATCACTTTTTAAAATTATTTTTTTTAGGTTTTTAGACGGATACTTACATTTATAAGAAAATTAGTGATAACTGCTTTGGTTTATTTATTTTTTATGTCAGAAGCTATTTGTTGGCATAGCAGTGTAACTAAATGAAATAATTCATTATTTAATACTGATATATAAATAAAAAAAAATATTAAATATAGTATATACAGAAATTAAACACATTGTACATTATATTAGATACTTACCTTAACAGAATTAGATATAGATTTATTATTAATAGTTATTTACGTTTAAAACAAGCAATATTAATTTATTTGAGTAGTTTAATGTTTTATATAGTAACTATTTATACATATTTTAAAATAAGAAAGAAAAATCAATGAAATAAATGAGTGTGTAAAATCATGTGTATATATCAAACAAATAGATTGTGAAACAAAACGTATTTAAAGATACTAACATCTTGCATTTTAATCTATATGCTAAAAATATCAAGGTATTTAAAAAGAAGAATATTTAAAATATTAATAAATACTTTACACACAATAAAATAAATCTAGGTTTTTAAACTAAATACTTTGTTTTAACTAATAAAACCAGTAATACAAATAGATTTAATTAGTAAAGGCTTAGGTTTTAAACAATGTTTATAAATAAGTTAATAAAACGTCTTGTTCTTGCTCTAAAATTAGAAAAAAGAGTACTTAATTTTAAAATAATAACTGTATTGTAAGGTCGTTAAACATAAATGCGATGTCATTGGAAAGCTTTTTATTTTATGATTCACTTGAAATTCCGCAGATGACCTGAAAGCTAGCACCAATTGCTAAAATAAACAAGGGCTATTTCTGTGTATTCGTAGGTCAAACATATAAACGTCTAATATATTAACACCCTCGATCATAAAGGTTATTTTTAATGGCATATCAAGGTCAAATTACCTTATTCTTACGTACACATGCATTTAGTCATGTGCACCTGATAGGCCTATAACGAGTTTGAAATTTTAAATGTTTCTATTGATTAACTGCCTAGAAGTATAATTAAAGAGTACAAATATAACCGTAATTATTTATTACGTATGTATTTTAATTATGTCATTAAACTTCTAATAATACCTTGTGAGCAACATTATGAACGTGCATTGCGTTTTCATCTAAGGAACTTGAACTTCGGAAATAAATTATTTTTAGTCACAAGATAAATGGGATCAAAAGTAAAATGCAGTTTTATTTTTACCAATGTGCAATATAAAATCTAAATCGATGACTAAGAAACACGTTATTATTTGATTGAATTCAATAATAATGTACGATTACATAAAAAAATCAAAAAGGTAAATATTTTAGATTTAGAAAACTGCATTTTACATATACAGATTTCTGTAATAGTAGCTTTTTAGATATCAACAAAATGGTAATCATTATTAGATTTTGTTGTAAAGTCATTAACCAATCACAAAACAATAATAATAAAATTTTTAGTTGTGACATTTTTTATGTTTAAACTTAGTTTCACGTAAGGATTTTTAAGGACATCTGGCATCTTGCTGTAATCAAAGTTTTCTAGCTTTTTTTGCTCTAGAATGTGTATTGTTGAAACCTTTTGATCTACCGTATTAATTGAATTTTTTTTCAAAATGTTTTAATTAGTATTGTCTAAAACAATTTTGTTAGAACTACCAATTTTTTTAAATTTTAGTATTTTAACATTTGGTCGGGCAAGTTATTTTTTATTTTTTATTTAATTGAATTTTTTTTTGTTGTTACCTCATTTAATTTTTCTTTATTGATGGTTGAGGAACTGCCATTATTAATATAATATCACAAAAATTGATAGCAATTGTCGACCTTCGACAACTCGTTGATTTGGCAGTTGTATTAGAATTGTCGTCGTGTGTGCTACAACCGCTAATAATACAAGTAATAATATCGATTATCGTAATTCAAAACCCGGAATTAAAAGTGAATATCGCGAAGCTCCTAATCTCCCTGTCCTGTCAACCTTCTTCCTGTTGCCCTTTGTAGGAGGTTCGGGATCAGCTTCTGAACGTGGTTTTGAGGTAAGTTTTGATACGATAGTCAATATTTTATAATTATCATTGGTCCTTTTCGAACCGGATTTGTAAACCGAAATTTGTTCGTCGTTTAATATTGATTTAAATTGTAGATGGTTAGTAGGATTAATTAGTTTTCGGTAATTTGTTAAGTTTCAAAATGGCATCAGCGAAACAGGCAAATTTATTGAAAATTTTAATTAAAAAAAAGGAAACTTTGTTTCAACGGGTTCAAAGAATGTACGATTTTGGTAAGAAAATTAATGAACCGGGTAACGTGGAATATTTTAAACAGGCTTATCTGTTATTGGATAAGACTGTTAAAGAATTTGACGATATGGAAATGCAAATCAACGAGGTTTCGATAGGTTTAGACGAAAATTATGAACCGCGATTTACGTCGACAGTTTCGGAAATGATTGAATTTATCGAAACAATCGCGATCACAATTAAACCGACTTCGGCGGTGGCAGTGCCTCAGTCCGTTTTCGCAACGAAGGTCGAAACTATTCGTTTAAACAAAGTCGAAATTCCCAATTTTGACGGTTCGCCAAATTCTTGGCCAGTTTTTTATGAATTATTCAGAACTTTGGTTCACGAAAATAATGACATAACACCCTTAGAAAGATGCAACATCTTGCTTCGAGATTGTCGGGCTCTGCCGTAAATATTTGTAAAAGCATTAAACCAACTGCGGCTAATTATGAGGTTACGTGGAAATCCCTTGTTGATCGTTATAACGACGAGCGTTCGTTGGCAAATACGTACCTTGAACAAATTTTTAATTTTAAGCCACTTCGTGTCGAAAGTCGTGAAGGGATTATTTCAGTTCTTGATGAGTTTTGCGCTCCTGTCGCGGCTTTAAAACAATTAAATTTAGACGATGTTGGCGACTTTATGTTTTTGAATCGTTGTTTAAACATTCTTGACCCAACAACAAAAAAGGCATTCGAAGCGGCTTGTCACGATAAAGATTTTCCAGCTTATTCAGAGTTGGTAAAATTCTTAGAAACACAATTAAAATATTTGCCTGTCGTAAGCAAATCGAGTACTTCCAATTTTCCGCAAAAATCAACTCAAAATAATTATAAATTGACCCATTCTTTTGTAGTAAAGCCTGGCGAGGCGAATTCTCAAATACAATGTTTGTTTTGTAAGCGAGGTTCCCATTATTTGGAGAAATGTTCGAAATTTTTAAAATTGACACCTTGGAAAAAATTTAAATTTGTAAAGCGACAACGTTTGTGTATTAAATGCTTATCAGAAGATCATTGTTTATCTGAATGCAAACGGGAAAATTGCAGTAAATGCCAGTTAGAACATCATACAATGTTACATTTTGAAGATTTCAAACCTCGAGAAAACCCTTTGACGACGGAAACGGAGGTTAACATTACTACCCCTGCAAGCTTGTGCTCAATGAATATGTCAGATGTTAAAAAACCGGAGGATGTACCATCCATACTTCTTTCTACCGTTGTTGTTAATGTGCGCGATAAAGAAGGAAGATGGTGTAATATTCGTTTGTTATTAGATTCCGGAAGTCAATCTAATTTTGTGACTACTAAGATTTGTCGTAAGTTAAATTTATCAGTCGAACGCGTAAAATTATCGGTATTAGGATTTGGGGGGTTGAAGAATTCTGTACGAGGGAAAACAACTCTGCAAATCTACTCGCGTTTTGATTCTCGCATCGTGTTTACGTTAAAGTCACTAGTCGTGGATAATATAGTTGATAAACTTCCATCTAACGCTGTAAATTTGTCGTCGTTAGATTATTTACAAAATTTACAATTAGCCGATGAAAAATTTTATGTTCCTAATGAAATTGATGGAGTGATTGGTGCTGAAGTTTTCCCTTTTATAATAGGGGGAGAAAAATTGATCCAGGCTCCGGATACACCCGTAGCCATCCAGACTCAGTTTGGATTTGTCGTAATGGGTAAGGCACCTACACCAGGTGGTATTGTAGATAATAATTACGGTTTAGTAACCACAGTTGACAGTCATACGGAACACTTTATTCAAAAATTTTGGGACTTGGAAAATGTCCCTGTGTCATCAGATTCCCTTTTAACTAACGATGAACGCGAATGTGAGAAACTTTACAGTTCTTCTGTAAAGCGGCGAGAAGATGGGAGATATGTTGTTGCTCTTCCGTTTCGAGAAGATCCTAGTTTGTTAGGAAATTCTTACAATCTAGCTTGCCAACGCTTTAAACATTTAGAAAACCAACTAGCTCGTAATTCTTCGTTGCGGGACGCATATCATGCCGTGATCAAAGATTATATTCAGCAAGGACATATGTCGATTAGTTCTGATTTTATGCACTCAAGGGGATATTTTATTCCACACCATGCTATATTTAAACCACAAAGTGTGAGTACGCCAGTGCGCGTGGTTTTTGACGCCAGCGCCGTAAGTAGTTCGTCAAAATCGTTGAATGACTTATTATTTTCCGGTCCAAAGCTACAAACTAACATTGTCACCTTGTTGTTAAATTTTAGATTGTTTTCTTGTGCTTTAACTGCCGACATAAAACAAATGTATCGACAACTTGTCGTCGACCCGGTACATCGAAAATACCAGCAAATTTTGTGGAGGTTTAATAAGGACAAGCCAATTCAAGTCTTTCAATTAAACTGTGTAGTTTTTGGAATTAGCTCATCCCCATATTTAGCTTTAAGAACCATCCATCAGTTGGCAGAAGACGAACGTAAGCGGTTTCCTTTGGCGTGTGAAACAATTCCTAGGGATATGTACATGGATGATTTGATTACGTCAGTCCCATCTGAAGAGAAGGCATTAGAGGTTTATACTGAATTGACAGAATTGTTTTGATCTGGTGGGTTTAAGTTTCATAAATGGGCTACAAATTCGTCGGTAGTCAGAAAGCATTTTTTTTCTCAAGACGCATCTCCAGATTCTATAGAATTTGATTCAGAAAATCACACTTGTGCAATTTTAGGACTAAAATGGCAGCCTATTTTAGACACGTTTGAGTTTCGGATTGAGCCAGGAAATCGTTCAGGAACAAAACGAGATATATTGTCGACAGTCGCCCGTATTTTTGATCCCCTTGGGTTTTTAGCACCAGTCACTTTGTATTTAAAGGTTTTAATCCAGAAATTGTGGCAAGACAACGTTGGTTGGGATCAAGCACCGTCTAAACATGTGTTTCGTGTTGGCTAACTTTTCAAAACGAATATTGCATGTTATCTTCAATCAAAATTCCGCGTTTTCTCGGCATTTATGAGCATTCTAAGCTATTGTTGATAGGATTTGCGGATGCTTCAGAAGTAGGTTATGGCGCAGTGGTTTATCTAAAGGTTAACCAAACTAATTCCAAGTCTGCTATCTTTTTGGTTTGTGGAAAATCAAAAGTGGCTCCTTTAAAAATAGTGTCCATTCCTCGATTGGAATTGTGTGCCGCACTTCTTTTGTCGAATTTGTTAAAGGTTGTTGTCGAGAATTTTCGTCTTCGTCAACTGTACCCTAAAGTAAGAGCATTTACCGATTCAACGATCGTGCTTCGTTGGTTAAATTCTAGTCCGAATTGTTGGTCGACATTTGTTGCTCATAGAGTAGCAAAAATCCAATCTCTCGTTGAAGTAGAAAATTGGGCTCATATTGGTGGGAAAGAAAACCCAGCAGATTGTTTGTCGCGTGGTTTGACACCCTCCGAGTTGTGTTCTCATCCATTCTGGTGGTGGGGTCCAAGCTGGTTAATTAAAGAAGAAGTCGAGTGGCCTTCTCCGTGCTTAAGTATAGAATTAAAGAATCCTCCGGAGCAGAAAGCAAATAATTGTGTCTTGATGGTTCGTCCCGATCTTGGAAATTCTTTATACAACTTTATTGGTCGGTTCTCGTCATTTTCTAAATTGCGAAGAAGCATGGTGTACGTTCTTCGATTTATACGTATGTTACCAAGTAAAGAAACTATTGAGAACGTCGATTTAAGTATTGCTGAACAAATTTTATGTCGGATTGTGCAAGCCCAACATTTTATGACGGACATAAACGCTTTGAAAAATGGAAGAGTTTGTTCAAATGCGCTTCTAAGATTAGCCCCTTATTTAAAGGATGGTGTCCTAAGGGTGGGGGGAAGATTAAAAAATGCAAGTGTCGGTTACGAATACGCGCATCCGATTGTACTTCCTAAGAACTCTCATTTTAATTAATGAATTGGTTAGGAACACTCTTCACTAGGAGGGGCAATTAAACCACTTTAGATTTTTAATATGGCGACGTTTCGTGCAACCATGTGTGCACTTCTTCAAACCACTAAAATATATTGTACGTAAGTTACACATTGCTTATTGTATAATAAATAATACGTTTTAGGTACAAAACAAGAAACTTACACAAAAAAGTTCGAGTGGAGACGTCCTCAACTCTAAACAACATGACAACTAATACACAATATAAATAACATAAATAACTCGTGTTATTTATATTGTGTATTAGTTGTCATGTTGTTTGGAGTTGAGGACGTCTCCACTCGAACTTTTTTGTGTAAGTTTCTTGTTTTGTACCTAAAACGTATTATTTATTATACAATAAGCAATGTGTAACTTACGTACAATATATTTTAGTGGTTTGAAGAAGTGCACACATGGTTGCACGAAACGTCGCCATATTAAAAATCTAAAGTGGTTTAATTGCCCCTCCTAGTGAAGAGTGTTCCTAACCAATTCATTAATTAAACATTTAAAGGAGGACGTAACTACATTACTTAACTCTCATTTTGTTGATATATTGATTCGGTATTATCATCTAAAGAATTTACATACTGGTCCAAATTTGTTGTTGTCATTAATCAGACAAAATTATTGGATTTTATCCGCACGATCGGTTGTACGCAAAGTAATACGAGAATGCAATATTTGTTTTCGCATTAACCCTAAGTCGCAAGTTCCGATTATGGGTGATCTTCCTTCTTGTCGAGTGCCTGAATCGAAAGCTTTTTGGAAAACTGGAGTAGACTATGCGGGCCCTTGGCAAATTAGTCTTGGTCGTCGTAGAAAACCGATAATCCAAAAGGCTTACATTTGTTTGTTTATTTGTCTTGCGACAAAGGCCGTTCATTTGGAACTGGTGTCGGATCTGACAACCCAAGGGTTTTTATCTGCCTTTAAGAGATTTTTGTCCCGACGAGGTGTGTGTTCTGAAATATTTTCGGATTGTGGCACTAACTTTGTTGGTGCTCAGCGGGAGCTGGAAGAGCTAAATCGCTTAATTTCTTCTACCGAGTATCAAGGATCACTAACTCATGAGTTGAGCGAGTTTAAAATAAAATGGAATTTTAACCCCCCTAGTTCTCCGCATTTTGGTGGAATCTGGGAATCGAATATTGAAAATGTGAAATCCCATTTATTTCGAGTGGTCGGTAGTCAATTGCTCACGTATGAAGAATTCAATACCTTCTTAGTGCAGATCGAAGCTCTACTAAATTCACGACCGCTTACACCGCTGAGTGCTGATCCCTCGGAACCTCTAGCGCTGACTCCTGCACATTTTTTAAATTTAACGCCACTAAAATCGCTTCCGGCGGCAAGCGTCATAAGTGTGAATCCTTCTCGTCTCACCCGTTTTCAACTGTTAGATCAGTTGGTACAAGCCTTTTGGGCGAGATGGAGTCGGGAGTATTTGCACGAGCTTCAAATTAGAACTAAATGGTTTAAGTCTTCACAACCGTTACAAGTAGGCACCTTAGTTTTAATGATGGAAAATACCACACCGCCGCTACAATGGCCGCTAGCGCGGGTCGAACAGACTTTTCCCGGGCGAGATAATGCCGTTCGAGTAGTCCTTGTTCGCACTAGTAAAGGCTGTTTTAAAAGATCGGTGGCAAAGCTATGTCCTTTGCCGACACAATAAGATTGGTTATAGATAATTTTAGTTTTTTTTTCCTTCAATCAAAAATGATTTTATTTTGTTTATTCTTTGTAGTATATTTAAGTATCTCAATTTTTAATTTTTTGTGGTGCTTGGTTCTATCTGTTGTTGGCTTTTCCTCGCAAATTCAAATTGGTAGCAGAATTGTCTGAAGTGGAACATTCAGGGGCGGGGGAATGGTCGGGCAAGTTATTTTTTATTTTTTATTTAATTGAATTTTTTTTTGTTGTTACCTCATTTAATTTTTCTTTATTGATGGTTGAGGAACTGCCATTATTAATATAATATCACAAAAATTGATAGCAATTGTCGACCTTCGACAACTCGTTGATTTGGCAGTTGTATTAGAATTGTCGTCGTGTGTGCTACAACCGCTAATAATACAAGTAATAATATCGATTATCGTAATTCAAAACCCGGAATTAAAAGTGAATATCGCGAAGCTCCTAATCTCCCTGTCCTGTCAACCTTCTTCCTGTTGCCCTTTGTAGGAGGTTCGGGATCAGCTTCTGAACGTGGTTTTGAGGTAAGTTTTGATACGATAGTCAATATTTTATAATTATCAACATTCATACATATAAAACTATAGTTATGGTAACTAAAGTGTAAGTTATGTGGGAGAGGGTAGTATTTTAACTCGCTCGAAATGAAAACTCTCGTCTTTAGTATATCATCACTCAATACAAGCTTCAATCTTATTTGACCAACTTTTGCTTAGAACTTACAACTAAAAAAACGCGCTTTAACCTACAAATTATCTCGATTTACTTCGCTCTTGCTCTTTTTTAACTACCTTTCAATATACCTACTATTGTTCATTGTACCTTATCTATGTTTTGGAAAGCTCCTTTGCGCGAATCATTTTACCATATTTGCTGTATATGTATTATAACTATTTTGTAGCCTACTTATAACATTATTTTGAAGATTTGGATAAACAATTAGTTCATTTTTTACCTGACACTCTTCTGTCAGATTACAATTAATAAGCATTAATAAGTTGCAAGAGTTAGAAATCTGCTAAACATCATCCAGTGGTTTAACTATCTTTCTAACACTATCATATTACTAAAACTAATTTCTTAATCTTGCAATAAAATTAAATTTTGACCTAACAATAAACCATTCTTCATTGTCTGATCGAGCACAATTTAAAAAGTGACAGTAACTTGAAAATCATTAATTTTAACATTTTTAATAAACGTACCTAGTATATCTAAAGGGTTAACCTGGGTAAAAGTGTCAGAGCCATTCCAACTCGTTATTAATTTAGATGGGACATATTTGCTTTTAAGCAAGCTAATGAGGCTACCGGTGTAAACTAAATAAACAACTTTGTGTTCGGAAACGCTAGAATCTGAAACATCTATTAATTTGTAGCTGAAATGCAATGGTGTTTCAAAATTATAAAAAATACGATAGAATGCTTTAATCAAAGTGATAATCATTTGGACGCTGTAGCCGAATTATATTTTGATTGTTACTTAGAAAGAAGACAACCTCATGAATCTATTTTTATGAGATTGAGACAAAATCTAAGGAAAAACGGATTATTTGACAAACCAAGAACAAGAAATTACATTATTCAAGATATGGAAGAAGCTTCTATAAATGTCGTAGGAACTGTAGTACCAAATGTTTTGTCGCCAGATTGAAGCAGAAGTTAGAATTTTAAAAACTCGAGCTTCCAATATATTGAAAAAAAAACAAAGTTTGACTATTTGCAATTAGAAAACAACAATATTGGCTACCTACTGATTCTGAGCGTAGATTGCAATTTTGTAATTGGTACTTACAAAATATTCGGCAAAATCCATTGTTTTATCAAAACACAATTTGATCCGATAAAGCCTATATTAGTAGTGCAGGAATTTTTAATAGATATAACGGACACTGGTGGTCGGACGTAAATTCTCATCGCACTACCGTTACTCGACAGCAGAGAAGATTTGGTTTGTGGCTTGTGGTGTGCCCTAATTAGAAATCAAATTCTGAAGTATTACATATTTCAAGAAAATTTAAACAGTCAACGATAATATGAAATTCACATGTTTTAAAAATAATTAGATAGACAATAATGAACCAGTGAAGTAGCCACTGTGGTTCTCTGATTTAACACCACTTGACTTCTTTTTTGGGGACACATTAAACACACTTTATACAAAAGAACTTTTAATAACATAAACAAACTAAGAAAAAAAATTATATTCACAAAGCAGGTACTGTGTCACAAAGAGGTATAATTTATGTGTTGCTAGGAAAGGACAAAATTTAAAAAATTTTCTTTGAATTTTTAATTATCAATTAGGTATTAAATCTTATAATTTATTCCGTTAATTGTAATTTATTGTTCTTGGTTTGTCAAATGATACTGATTTATTAGATTTTGTTTCGAATATTTATCGTTTTGATTAAAAAATTCTGTTATATTGTATTTTTCATTACTTTAAAAAGTCGTTGACTTTAAACCAATTAACTTTTAATACTAAATAATTTAATTTGTTCACATTTTCAACGACATAAGCCTACTGTGAGAAAACTACAACGGAATACGTGTTTGCTGTAAAATATAGATTTTTTGATGAAATGAGTAAAATATGAAATTATAGATTCCACATGTTATATATCATTGAAACGATTTTAACTGTCTAATAGCATACTACCATTTTATTTAAAAAAACTATATGCCGTTACTTGAAATATAATGAAATTATTTAAAATTATACAAAACCATTGCATTCTACTCAAAAAAGGTCCTTGTCACGTAAGCTACTTCTCAATTTCGTTTTTAATATCGAGTTTCTCTCGAAAAAAGAGTTCGAGGATCCGCGGTTCATTTTCTCGTATCTATTATAGTTACCGAGTTTTCCTAACAAAACATCCAATTTAGAACACCTTGTACTACGTAAACAGGTGTAGATGTTGTTTGTTCAACGATCATTGTAGTGCTGTCAGCTTCCTTAGTGCTTCGTTCGTACGTGATAGCTTTTCTATATGTCACTGTAAAATGTACTGTTGTCAAATTCATCGATGACATAATCTAATATGTCGCACTAACTAAGATTTAAATGATTTGGAAGCATGATTTGTTTGTTAAAGTAATTTGTGAATGATTCATTTTTTTCCACTTTTGTCGTTCCATATTATATTGTAATATTATTTTGTTTGGTCTAGCGCTAAACATGCTTTTAAGTTTTTATTTTATTTTAGGTCACTTCATGGATACATATTCGTTTCTTGAATGATACCAATTCATTGCTTGGCTTTGTAGCTTTCCAATTGCAATTACTTGCATGACTTCGTCAGGGACGTTATATGTTTCTTGTGCTACACCCACACGCGTTAACCGTGTATCAACATTTTCTTCTGCGTTCCCTCTGAACTACGGTAATAACGCTGAAATCTCACTATTTTTTTAATGGAGTGCAGTTCGTTGGTTCATTTATTGTCCTGCGGCTACAGCTGCTGTTATGACGTCTTTACAAGCTCCAATCTTATTTGACCAACTCGTGTTTACACCTTACAACCATCTTACAACCTACAACTAAAGAAACGCGCCTTAACTTAAAAATTATGTCAACTTATTTTGCCTTTGTTCTTTTTTAACTACTTTTCAATATACCTACTACTGTTCATTATGGCTACTCTAACGGCAAGATGTCAAAATTTTTCCTACAGTTAATATATAATTCTTTAAAAATGATACTGCTATTTGACAAATTTAACAACAGTTGGTTTTGTTAAATAAGATAATAATAATAATAATAACAATAATAATAATAATAGTAATAATAATAATAATAATAATAATAACAAGAATAATAATAACAATAATAATAATAATAAGCATAGTCAAAGGAAGACAAACAAAACAAAAAGATTACTCACTAGAAGACAACACCGACCACATAGAAGCAATGGGAAGAACAGACGACTACAAATACCTAAGATACACACAAAAAATAGAAATAGAAAACACAAATACTAAAGAAGAAATAAAACAAAAATACAGACAAAGGCTTATCACAATACTAAAGACAAAACTAACAGCAAGAAACAAGACAAAGGCAATAAATACCTATATTAACATATTCATTTTAAATAGTAAAATGGAGCGACACAGACCTAAAAGCGCTTAATACACTAACACGCTCACAATGTCATAAACACAGAATACACCACATACACTCTGCAGCAGAAACATTTACACTAAACAGAAAAGAGGTGGGAAGGGGATTCATAGATATAAAAAACCTACATTACAAGCAAATATATAACTTACAACTATAAGAGAATACTTTATAGAAAGAACAGAAACTAACAATATACAAAAAGCAATCACGCATATCACGCTACACCACTACAATTTTACAATCAAACATACAATCCCCTGGATAATATAACGGCAACACTTACAAAGAAAACAAACTGGAAACAAAAAACACTACATGGAAAATAACTAAATCAACTAATGCAACTGCACATAGATCACGAAGCTTCCAATACAAGGTTAAGAAAAGGCAACATGTACGGTGAAACGGAAGCATTCATAGTAGCAATATAAGACCAAGTAATCAAAATCCGATACTACAGTAAACACATCATCAAAAACCCCAACACAACTACAGATAAATGCAGACTATGTAAACAACAAATAGAAACAATAGATCACATTATAACTGGATGTACAACACTAGCGAACACAGAGTACACTAGAAGACACAACATATATCAAAAATAATACATCAAAAACTTTCTAAACAACACAAACTCACATCACAGAATATACCTACACACAAGTACATACCTAAAATATACTAGAGAACAACGAATACAGTCTGTACTGGAACAGAAGTGTTACAACTGATAAAACTACTTTGCACAACAAACCGGACATCATTCTCACTAATAAAAAGAAAAAACTAACAAAACTAATTGATATATCAGTACCGAACACTGCTAATATTTAAAAGAAAACAGGAGAAAAAATTGAAAAATACATTCAACTGGCTGAGGAAATCAAAGACATGTGGCATCAGGACAGGGTAGAAATAGCACCAATTATATTATCAGCCACAGGGGTCATCCCACACAATCTGCACAAACGCATTGAAATATTGGAACTACATCCTAACATATATATACAACTACAGAAATCTATAATAATAGATACGTGCTCCATAACTCGGAAGTTCCTTAATGCACAATAACCACACCAATTTGTACAGTTATAAGGAAACAACGCTTAACCATGTTCCGCGTGGCTCTCCATTGAAAACCAGACGCAAAGTCTGAGAGAAAAGTAGGGTAATAATAATAATAATAAAAGGTCACAAAGTAAGCAATACTTTTTAATGATACTTTTCTACTTCTCCTGTAAATTATACTGATGCTACTGAAAAGAGGAAATTATAAAATAGCTTAGGGAAAGATGTAAATCTTTTGCTTTCATTTGAGGATTTTTCTAATTACGTTAGGTGGTTTTTGAGTGGTCCTATTCCCAATAAAATATGTTAACGATTATACTGCGTTGTCATTGTTAAACGTTTTATAAAAATTTTACTTTCTAAATTAACAACCTGTTAATCAGATAAATATGTATTTACTGCTTTCTTATAAATAAACACTTATTTTTTTTCTTAATTTTGGATAATGCTATTATTCTGTTATTGTTATCAAGTCCCAACGTGATTCTAGCGGTTTGCACTGTAGTAACACTGTAAAACGCACATATGAAATATAAATGGCGTTTTTTACACTTTATTATTATTATATAACTATTTGTTACACAATGTCAATTCGGAAAATTAAAAAAAAAATTATGTTAAGTACTGAATCCAATAGATAGATAATAAATGTATTTAGAAGTCTATAGAGTTATTTTTTCAAAATAGCATATTTTTTGATAATTTTTTAAATGGGTTGTTGGAACGAAACACGTTTATCCAAAATTAGTCTTAAATGTTTATTTTCGATTTCTAGGGAATTTCCAAATTGTTAACTGAAGTATGCATATGCAGCGTGTTTCTAAAATAAGACTACAAATTCAAGTAGTTTTTTTGTGGCGTTCAATAAAAAATTTCCGTGTTGAAATTGAAATTTAAATAAATTACAATTAATCAGTCCTTTCCAAAACATCGTAATCGAGAATTAATTTCATTTCGAAGCAAAACTGAATATAGCTAATAACTGTTTATTAAATCATGTTTTGAAATGTAGACAAAAGATACACATTTTCTTTGATAAATAAAAAGTATTGTTGATATTTATTTGTATCAGTCTTCCAACAGTACCATCTGTTGTTGTATAGCGACGAGTTTATGTAAAAAAAAGTTTTATCATTTTACTGTAGCAATGGAGCCACTTTACTGTATTTAATTTTTTCTCTTGTCTTCTTCTTCTTTAAATACTAAAAATCAAATTTTTAAAACAAAAAAACAAAAGTTAAAACTAATTTTTACAAAAAATTGCGTTTACCTTGACTTACGACTACGTTTTGTCTTCACTTTTGTAATTAGTTTAATAATTAATTTTATACAAAAATAAAAAAGCAACACATTCTTTAACGGTGGGTTTATCTCTTTTATTGGTTTATAAAAAAAAATATATTCAAGTGGCGTTAGCGTGTTATTAATTTGACGTTGGAATTTTATTAATCTTGTTAATTTAATCAGTATTTTACAAACTAAACTACTAAAGTGCAATATTAATGTAAACGCTTTATTTTTTTTTATATAAAACATATACATGTTTCTAATTTAAATATATTGTTTATCAGAAACTTTAATTTTAATAATAAAAATGGTAATAAGAAATTATGATAGAGCTTCTGACAACATTCTCTACAATGTGTTTATTATTTTTCAAGTTGGTTTACCATTTTGTTTCTAAAATATACTTAACTGACAGTATTTTTTAGTATTTAAAACGCCATAACATTTTGAGAAAGCACTTTAATACTAAGGGATAAAAACTGTAGTATGTTATTTATTTAACAATGTTTGATCGTTATTTCTGTATGTATTAGTTTTGGAATTTTTCATAATTCTTGTTGATTTGTTGTTTAAATATAGTGGTGTTGATTTGACTTAAACGCGAATTTTACAAAATTAGTGATTAAGACTGCGATGTTTTGTGCAGATGGTTTTACCACAAAGATCTATTTTTCATGCGCAGTAAATTGTGTCTGTACGTAAAATCACAAGAAATGTAATTCTCAAACATTTGATTATATTAGCAATAATGGTTTTAAACTTAGATAGTAACCAAAACTGCATCCAAAACAAAAATGTTGATTATTTATTCTAATGGTAGAAAACTGGTAAGTAACATCAAAGATTAGATTGCCTGACGTTATAATAATTAATAATAAGAATTGACGTTTATTAATTTGCATATATTTTTTTAATATTCTTTAAATAAATATAGGAGTAACTTAAAACAAATTGTGAACAAAATTTTGGAACTGACAAAAAGTTCTAATAAAAATTCCGTTATTTCTTACAAAACTGTTAAAAGAGTGTACTAACCGAATTAATTGAAATGCTTACTTCACAAGATCCTACAAATTTAAGATTTTACGGACTGCTAAAGATACATAAACCAAATGCTCTACTTCAATCAATTGTAACTTCTATAGGGTCAACGGCCTATGAATGAATAAAATATTTACATACACTACAAATTCTTGGTTTTGAAACTTCTTAAAAAATACAAAACATATTATAAAAATGATTAGTAAACTCAAAGACAACTTAAGATAGATTTACGAATTAGTTTCGATGTAACATAAATGCTAAAATGAAAATAAATAATAGGTCACAATTTTAAACAAAACGTTAATAAATTTCTTAGACATTGTCTAGCCACTTTGTTTTTTTTATAATAATCATTATTTTTAATAAGCAAATAACAAATCGAACAATATATAAATAAATAACAAACAATTTTAAAAATTCGAAATCGTTAAATAACAGTTATCGAGCGATCACTAAAATTATACGTAAACATCAAAATATGATAAATATTGTAAAATTATTTATTTGTAACTTTGATGTAAACTATTGCACAAGTTATATACGTGATCTCGAACACAAACCTTGTTTTTAAAACTTATTTTTTATTTTAATTTATAGTCTAGCCTACCCAATAAAAGTTAGCTAAAAACTGGTTTATTAGTTTTTTTGTGTTCTCTTTTGCCAATGATTTTTATTTTTTAGTTTTTGCTAAAAATATTTGTGTCTAACAGTTTAATTTAATTTTACAAATGCCGTTAAAGTGTTTTGTTGTTGAATGTTACTGTAAACTAATTGATTTTTAAATAGAAAGATCAAAGTTTTTAAAACTAATAAAATATTTATCAGCTTCTTACTATCAAGAGTGCAATTAATGTCATTGGCTAGACTGCGTCGTTGAAATAAAAACTACTGTACGAAATCATTCTATTACACACTGTAGGTTGAAATGTCAATTTAAAAAAATCATCTTTATTTTATAAATTAACCGCTATAAATTTATGTACATTTTAAATGCATAATTCATTAACATTATAAACGTTTACAATTACAAAAATATTTTAAATAACTTAAAGATGTATTTAAAAAAACAATATTATAACTATAACTAGCTAAGAAAAGGATTGACGCAAGAACACATTTATGTAAAATACCGCCCCTTTAATCGCGATTAGAATACAGTAGGGTACGACCATACATTTCAGTCTCTTAACGCCACTTTTTTAATGTGCAATTGTTTATTTAAAAAATTGTAGGTACTCTTAAAAAGTGAAAGAAAATTGCGGTGAATGTATATTCTTAAATAATTTGTAAATATATTTGTTCAAAACATCTAATAAATCTAATAAAAATGTTAGTACTACATTACGTGCTCAAAAAATGATTGACGTTCTAAATTTTACATGAGACGAGTTCTAGTGTTAAATACATGAATTGACTTGAAAAGTAAAATGAGTAGTTGATAAAATCAAGAAACTTCCACTTGTGTTTTTTTACTATTGTAAAAGCAATATTATATAATAAACACATTGAAAACAAACCTATTAATAATAAATAAAGAATACTAAATAGTTCTAATGATAATATAAAAAAATAATTTTTTTAAAAATCAACAAACAAAAACCAAAATTTAGATTCAGTAATGATGACGCAATTGACATGATAAAAAAACTGATTTTGTAAATAAATTACTATTTTTTTAATGATTGGTTTTGGTTTATAAAACTAATATTTAAGTTTTATCTATACACTAAAAAAGTTTAAGAAAATTTTGGAACCAAAACATTAAAAAAAATACACGTGAAATAAATTAAGGTAATGAAGAAAGTAGGAATGACATATTTAAATAATTGTTAGTCTTTATATTAGTTTATTAAAAAAATTGACTAAAATTGTTAATATATAATTAAATTACAATTGGCACGCGTTATATCATGACATGACATGATACTAAATACATGAATTAAAATAAGTGCTACATTTTGCACCAAGTTTAAAGTTTAATAAAGCTACTAATTTAGAATTTTTTTATTGTGAATATGCTATCAAAATCTTTCACGTGGTAAACTGGACACGTGCGCTGTTTACTACTGTTAGTACAAGTATAACTGCATGTTTTGCTAATTTTAATTGGAAATGTGATTTGATATAAACTGTAACGTTTGTTTAACTAAAGAATAATTTTTAGTGCGACTTGTTTTACTGTTTTTATAATTTTTTTCGTTAAAATAAATAAATACTTTAATAAAATACAATATTTTTTTACATAACAAATATTATAATGTTTAAATAAGTCTGTAAATATAATTTTATGTATAGTTTACTGCCCGTTTTATAGTCTATACGAAGTAGTAAACAACCATTAACAAAAAATTAAAATATTTAATTTGTCTTGTAAAAAAGCAAAATACATAGTTAAGTTTAATTTTACAATTTTTTACACTAATAAATCTGACAGCCAATTAAGATAATAAATACGAAGGTTTACAAGAAGAAACAATAACAAGAATATGACGCATTTGTATGTGTACGTTAAACGTAACATGTGTAGATTGCAATAATAAATAAAATTATTCAGCATTTGCTTCTTGTTTTGTTGTTGTTTGACCTATTTTTTTAACTATTGTTGTTATTAATTTTTAATGTAATCAAACGCTAATTACTTTGAGTATAATAATTATAGTAAATGTAATTGTATGTTAACAGAACTAATTAATAAATCAAAAATAGCATTGATTTGTATATATAAAAAATCTTTATTTACAACAAAAGTATTGTGTATACTTTTATGTTTCTAAAAAATGTTAACATCTTTGCAAACAATTGTAAGACTCAAAGTTCAATCAGGATGTCGAGCAATCAAAACAATAAAATAAATTCGGAAATTTGCAAAACTTCTATTTAAACTTAATATAAAGTAGAT
Organism: Aquatica leii; assembly: GCA_035610365.1. Classification (NCBI taxonomy): domain Eukaryota; kingdom Metazoa; phylum Arthropoda; class Insecta; order Coleoptera; family Lampyridae; genus Aquatica; species Aquatica leii. The sequence continues at coordinate 112,006,545 of CM069432.1, forward strand.
TAAAATAAACTAATTAATTAAAACATATGCTAATAAAAGTAAAAAAAAATATCTTAATAATGAAATTAATAAATAGGCTTTTGCGTTTGGGTGGGTAGGCGTATCGAGCTGAGGATGGCCCTTAAACGGTTACCTGGAATACAAAAAAAACCACTCTGAGCACTCTTTGATCCAACACAATCTCTGTGCAAAATTATTATAATAATTATCATCCCAACATTTAACATTTTATCTAATCACATCTCATTATCAACTAGTTCAACTAGCGCTTAAATATTTCGGTCCCGGCACTGCCTACAACTCTTTTGCAGTACCTACTTTGGATATGGTGCGGATATTAAGGGAGAAAACGCGCATAATACCCATCCAAAGCGCACTCAACATCATATAGCTTAGCACTGAGTCGTGCAATGACACTAAGGGAAATACGCGCAGAGTGTCTGCTCCAGCTACTAACTATAATTGTACCATGGCCATCTTATCACACACCTGCACTAAGACGTGCAATGATACTAAGGGAGAAAACGCGCGAAGTATCCGCTCTAGCTACAGGTAAATTATTAGCACTGAGACGTGCAATGACACTAAGGGAGAAAACGCGCAGAGTGTCCGCTCCAGATACTAATAATTGATGCACCATGTACATACATAACTCAATTTGTCAACACAAGTTCTAGGTGATCACCTTCAACAACACATACACCTGTACTGAGACGTGCAATGATACTAAGGGAGAAAACGCACGAAGTATCCGCTCCAGATACAGGATTATTAATACTGAGACGTGCAATGACACCAGGGGAGAAAACGCGCAAGGTGCCTGCTCCAGATATTAATAATAGTTGACAACTTTCAACAAACGGCAAGACAGAAACATATCAATACAAAATTAACATATTTAACGAATTAATCAAGCAAAGATTATATGGAAAAGCATGCTCAGTGAAACTCACCTTAATTTTCTAATATATGTAAATTATAAATTCAAATAAACAGCACAACACAAAAATTACTTCCACATAAGAATTCACATTCAAGAATAAATCGAAATATCAAATCTTAGGGTAACTTTTCGTCACAGACGATTAACAAAGTTTAAGGGAAACTCGCCTATATTCGACTTATGAAATTTAATACATTTGTATACAAAGCCGTTCTTGTGTTTGCTGCACCTGTTTTAACATCGACAGACTAATAAATCTTTAAGGAAAAAAAATTTACTTATTTCTAAATTAAACATTCTTACACAATTGACATGTTAACAATTATATATAATTTATGTATAAGTTTTTTTTTATTTTGATGAATTGTGTAACGGGCAATGCTTAAACTTTTACACATTAATAATAGCATTGTTTAACCCATCTTAAATTGTTTGTTGTTTTATAAAACTTATTGAAATATATATTAAATATCAAAAAATTAGAATATAACGTAAACTGTAAAAAGATGTTAACTATCAAACATTAATAAACCAATTTCTTGAATAACTTTCTTCTTATAAAAGCTGGTTTAAGATACATTTTATGCTATAAAATTGATGATATTAAAATCTTAGATTTTATACGTTTAAAATAAACAAAAACTTTTTTTACTTATACACTACAATCATTAATGATGATTTAAGTAAAATCAGTTTTAATGGACTTTTTTCTTGAAAAGACTATTATAGAGAGCCTTGGAGTTAAAAATATCGGATAGAAATAAAAATTCCTTATGACACTTGTAAAATTGTAATTTACATTGTGCTCATATTATAAACCTTTATATTAAAATTTATTAATGTAAGAATAGTAAAACAGCAATATGTCATTATTATTTACTATTTTTATTTTCACTAAATAAGCTTTTTTTAATGTTAGAGAATTTTATATTTGTACTAAAGAAGTTGTTGTCTTTTGGTGACTGAATGAATATATGCTAACGTCATGATATAATACAGACACAAATTTATTAAATAGTAATAAGCAACGTCTCAAGCTTACCTTTAAATAATATAATATTTAGATGCTTTATTTTGTACACAGCCGATTCTAAACTAATCTTAGTTAATTACAAAGCTAACATACTAAAATTAACTGTAAATGACTATATCCAGTATTTCACTCTAGTGGCGTTTGCACAAATGTATTGACATATATTGCTTTACTTCTAATGTTTTTTACGTTGTCATCTGTGCGTTTCTATACCATGCATCCAATCACCATTTTAAGAGATTGTTCTGTGTACACTTGTAAAAGTTTTTAACCACTCAAAAAAAAAAAAAAAACAATAAACTAAAAAAATATTTTTTTTGGATAATTAAAAACCTATATGGGTGTACGCACAAAAATCTTGCGATGGGATGAATAGTGAGAGTACAACTTATTTCATGGTTACTAATGAATCAAAACGAATCAACAAAGCGTAAAGACAATCACTTAAAATGCGTAGTAAATTTGGAAAATTTATGCTTTTCACATAAACAACTGCATGTGGCTAGTTTACGCATTGGTAAACCGTCACATATATTTGTATACGCACCAGAAAACCAAAAGTATTGCATGTCTAAAAAAACTTCAAGAAACAGATTCAAAATCTAAATACTTTTTACATGGCATCGCAACGCATGCCGGGTATAGCTAGTCGAAAATATAAAATAGCCAATTTTATTAGTATTTAACGTTGCAATTTATACATTAACTTTTAAATGTGTGAATTTATGGTTGCCTAAGTACGATCATTTTGACTATTTAAATAAACTTAATAACAATTGGTTTTTATCAAACCTTAATATTGTACTATTATCAAAACCATTGTTTTTAATGTTATTTCGTAAGTTTCTACTGACTATACTAAAATTGTTATGTTAGCGTGTTGATAATTAAGACTAAAATAACTCTATACTTGATTTACTTTGTTTTTAATATATTTTTTAGCACTTTCTATATTCACAAAAAAAAGAGTTTTTTTCTTAAAAAATTGATTATTGAACGTTTAAATTTAGCAAATATAAACTTAAAACAAACAAAAAAAAAAACTAAAATACATCAAAATTTTCAATTGACCTCGATTTTTTTCTTGTTAAGGTACACATACAAATTGGAAATATCACTAAAATTGCAGTAATTACGTCATAATTGAAAATATTTTTTCTAGCTCATTTAAATTTGTTAAGTAGTGTAAAAAAATTATTTTGTTAGCATCAGTTTTCTTTTACTTCAAAAATATTACTTTTGGTATTACCAAATTAAATTGTGTATTAAATTTATTAAGTACATTATTTAACTTTAAATGTTGTAGATAATATTTTTTTGTATTACAATTTAAGATAGAATTTGAATATCACATTTCAGAAAGATTTATTTGATATTAAAAAACATCTGTTGCAATACTAAGATAAGAATGTCTTCCGGCCGTGGAAGCCTTCGCTATTACATCTGTTACAATAATTAGTACACGTAATTATAACTTGATATAACAAAATTTAAGTACACCTTTAGTTCAGAAAATAATATAAAAAGAAACGTTTACGATTCAGTAATTTAATCGATAATTATATGTACACAATGAAAAAAAAACAACGTTATAGAATCATAAAGATAATCTAAGAGAATAAATACATTTTGAAGGAACGCATTGAGAAAAGACTTAAAAAATGAATAATTGTTGTACTGTTATAAGAATATTACTGAACCTAAATACACATTTTGCAATTTTATTGCTTTGATGGTATGTCAAACGTAATTATAACAAAACATCTGTTTCTAATCAAATTAAAAAAAAATCTTTGTTTTTAATTAAAATAAACTGTTTAGTAGAATAAACTAAAAAAAAAAGACAGGAAATGACTTGTTTAATGGTCTTGCATAGTAAAATTATTTTTTTATATTTTTTATTTGTATTTCCATGATAGAAGCCCAGGTTATATCATATTAATAATAATTATATTTGTTTTATTTTTAGTTTTTCTCGTAAATCTCTTCTTGAATAGATATTTTCCGGAGCTTTACGGCCTTCTTAACTTTTAAAAGTCGTAGGTGCATTGACCTTAAAGGAGTTGATAATACTTGTGATAAATAAACATTTACTCAATGTTGTAATACATTTGAGAAATCTCTAATAGTAAATTATTGGCTATATTAAATTAATGATTAATATTAAAGCTGACTTAAAATTTAATTATGTATTTGAAAATTATGCTAGCATATTTACATCAATCAAATGACGTAAAAAAATTAATCTAATTAGAAATATTTATTGTTTAATCAATTATTTATTATTTGTAAGTTGTTCATTTTATTTGTTTTTTAATTTTTCTTAAAGTACAAATAATAATATTTTTTTGTTATAAAATTGTGCCATAGGTTATTTGTATTGTGCAAGCAAAACCGTAAATTAAAATAAAATGTTTGTTTATTAGCAATTACATTTTATTAAAAAGAATAGAAAAACAAAGATATTGAAATTATCAAAAAATTGCAATACTTAAAGTAGATTTACTTTGGTGCTAAATTAGAAAACTAAAAATAATCATACGTTGGTAAAAATAAAAACAATCTGTTATTTTTTAGTTTGTTTTAATTACATATTTGAATAAACATATCAAAATAAAAAAAATATATTGTATTATAACTGTTCAAGTTTTAATCATTTATAAAATTTATTTTGTTTCATTTGTGCGAATAAAATTAAATTAAATTAAAAATTAAAAATATCAGCAATTAGTAAAATCTAAATATTGTTTTAATTTCTTTATAATGTTTGCAGTTTTATATTAATGTCAACTGCTTTTGCAAAGTTTTGTTCAAATTAAGAGATAACGGCGTCATTCCTAATTTTTTATTATCAAGACCATTAGTTTTTGCTTAGATAAAAGCACAGTAATTGATCTTGAATTGTTCTTTCTAAAGTAAAAAAAAAAATGTTTGACGTATATTTTGTTTTGACGTTAGCTGCAATACAAAAATGTATCTCAAGTATATCAAATAAATTGCATCTGGTGTTTGTAGGAAAGAATCATTAGTTGTTTGTGATATTTATTTTTTTTTAACAAATGTATTATTGATAACATTTATAATTTTAAGAACAAATAAAAAAATTATGAAAATAAACTTTTGGTGTTAATTTACCCCCTACAAAATTTTCAAACAGCATCATATTTTTTCTACAATCAACTTAAAAAAATTTTTTTTTTATTTACTCAATTAGTTTTTACAACTGTTTAACCTCAACATTCTAATGCTGTATAGCTTTCCCAAAACTGTTAAATATATATCTTAAAATATTTTAACGCGTGTTTGTAAATCTCTTTTGGTAAAATGTACATCAAAACCAAAAAAGTCATTATCAAAAAAAACTGTAAATTAAAACAAATTTTTATTTTAACAATTCTATTTCAGAAAATGATTTTAGTTTATCAATTAAATTAAAAAACTATTAATTCTGATTTTGTTTTCTGTTTACATAGTTGCAATTGCAAAACGTGTAAAAAATTTAATAATAAGTAAATAGTAAAGGTACTAAGTACGCAATTTTAAACATAAGTTATTTAAATATTTGACTTATTATACAATAATAAACATATATTTATAATTTAAAAATTTTATTGTTCTTAACTGTCATAAATACTCATTTTTCGTTTTTGTAAATCGTCTTGTACAGTTTTTGCGCACAACATAAACGATAAACAATTTTTGAGAGATTTTGAGAAAGAAAGTGTTGTACTTATTCAAGTCGTTCTTGTCTAAATTTGGCGTTTTTTTTCGTCGTGGACGTTTACCCACTTGTAAAAAAAACACTTAATTTACACAGAAACTCGGTAAATAAATAACTATTTGCGAAATAAAGTAAGATAAATTTTGGTTAATAATTTATCAACACACACGGGGCTTGAATACTTTCAACAGTTCTTTTTATTATTTGGTTAAATTATAAATTTAACAAAATAAAGCTTTATTTTAACGGGAGACATAGACATTATTACATCAGCATAATATATTAAAAAACTTAATTACACCAAACTTGATTGTAACAAAAATTCTACTCTATTGTTAAAAATAACTAATATTATATATTAACAAACATACTTTGTTTCGTCCTTAATTTTAATTAGAAAATTTGTAATCCCGTGTTCCTTGCGTATGCAACAACAAGTGAAATACGTTGTCACGGAAAAAATAATTTGTAAAAAATTCAATTGTAACAAAAAAATTTGTATCGATATCAACAATTGGTAGACTCCGTTATCTTCTTTGAATGTAATGCGCATTCATGGTTCGATGGAATAATATAGTATGGTTCGTACCGATTTGAATTCGAATAATTAATTTTGGCTACTGGAAAATACGAAAATTGGTCCCCATGAATGCAGTCGACTAATTAACTACTACCAATGGTCATTTGGGTCGCACTTATGGGTAATTAAGGTACATAAGTATCAGCATCTGGAAATTGTACAAACGCACATATGGAAAAGAAGACGTTGTTTGGTGTCAATTGTGGTTGCATAGGCAATATCCTTTTTTTTGACTTTATTATATTTATCCGAAACTAGCCTGTAAGTAAATTGATTTATAGCCTTTGTGGAGCACATGTAAACAATTTAAGTTATTTGACAAACTTGTAAATATAAATATACGTTAGTCGTTAGTTATCGCTTCTTTTATTAATTGTCTGATAAATAATAGTAGCGACCGCATGTTTGTTGCGTACATAACGCAACTGGTCCTTGCCTAACAGTTTGCAAAGATTTTGTATTTTTCCAAACACGTTAGATAGAAACATTTGGTCTTTTTTCGCTCGGATTGATATTGCTCTGTAGAATACAGTTTACTTTTGTTGGTTACAAGTTTGTCAATTGAGAAATTGTAGTACAAGTGCTAAAATTTTAGATTGAATTAATTTTGGATTTCGGTTACGCGTTATAATTAGTGATAAGGTCTTTCATGTTGCTTATTGGTAGTGGTAGGCATGTGGTTTGGCTTTGGGGATTTCGATCGTATTAACGTATGCCTTTATTACAATTACACATATTGGTGTTGTCGCGTTTATATTGATTGGTAAGCAAATTAATATTGGTTCGATTTTAGTTATCGTATTGAATAATACATTTTGGTGTAAATATTTGGATAGTATACTGCCATATCGTATTATTTTTTGTTATTTAGTTAGGACTTACAATGGTTCAAACAGTAGAAAAAACTTATTCGTTAGCAAAACGAACCATTGCAAAATTGCAATCGATTTATAAATTAGCGTTAGAAGTTAGTAGCGATAAGTCGTTACGATCTGAATTTATGGCTGCTTTTAAAAATGCTCAGCTCCTATTTAGTAAATTTCAAAGTACATTTAATGATAATACTCTTGTTGATGAAAGTGCCGACAATTGGGAGGCATTGTGTAATATTGATCTAAGTATTGATGAAATTTTTTATAAAATAGAAGCGGTTCATTTATCGTTAGAAACTACACAAATAAAACAACGTCCTCTATCTCCTACAAACTCTGTAGCATCAGAGTCAAAATTAAATAGATCACACGTTCATTTGCCCCGAATTGACTTGCCAAAATTTGACGGAAGCCTCAAGGACTGGCCAACCTTTCAAGATTTGTTTAATACGCTCATTCATGAAAATAAATCGTTGTCGAATGTAGAGAAGTTTCAGTATTTGATTTCCACCTTATCTAAAGAACCCTTGACTTTAGTTAAACATTTACCATTAACTTCGGATAATTACGAAATTGCACATAAAACATTAGTTGCTCGTTACCAAAATAGTAGAGTATTGGCCACTTTTTATTGGCAAAATATTGTTAGAGCTCCGAAAGTAAGTACGCAATCTCCTCAAGCGTTATGCGATCTTTTGAATGTTTTTGTAGAGAATTTAGCTGCCATTGATCAGATTACAGGCATCGATCATTGGGATTTTACATTATTTAATTGGTTACTTGAAAAACTAGATCCAGATACTCGCCAACGTTTTGAACTAAATAATACTCAGCCACATCTTCATAAATTCGAAGAATTTAAGCAGTTTCTTAGCGATCAATGTCGTGCTTTGGAAGCAGCGTTCTTTAACAATAGTAGTTTGTCGAATTCTGCAAAATCTCGCGGTGGTCTTCTCGGTACTTCAAAAAATAGTAGTAGTAGTAGTAGTTGGGACAATAAGCGTTCTCAGCATTCGTTCGCAGCGACGACCAATTTGGCATCGCCTAAACCTTTTTGTTTGTACTGCAAAGATCATTCGCATATTCTGTTAGCTTGTCCTCGTTTTGGTAAACTCAATCCGCAGGAGCGCTATACAGTAGTCAAAACTTGTCGTGTTTGTTTAAATTGTTTGAGTTCGCAGCACTTAGTGAAAGCGTGCAACTCAAAATCCTCGTGTCGACATTGTTCAGAGCGACACCATTCGTTGTTGCATTTTGGAAAAACGTCTGCACGGAATTCGTCACAACCATGCAGCGTTAAAGAGTCTTCGCAATCGACTGTAGAATCATCGGAAGCTCCTGTAGCTTTAACCTCAGTGAACTTCACAAATGCTATTTTGTCTAGCATTACATTGTTGGCTACAGTTTCCTTAGAAGTCCAAGATCGTTGGGGTAAATTTCAAACATTTAGGGCACTTTGTGATCCAGGTAGTCAAATCAGCTTCGTAACGGAAAATTGTCGTAACCGCTTGGGTCTACTCTACAACAAATCGTCGATTTCAATCGCATGTTTAGGCGACACGTCAGTTAAAGTTAGCCGCGGGAATACCAACTGCAATATTCGGCCAGTGGGTTCCTCGTCAGTTTCTGTGCGCGTCAATGCCGTCATCATTCGGAAAATTTGTTCAAAACTTCCTCATACTCACATTCACGGCGGTGCTAGGTATTTAAACGTTAATCTAGCGGATCCTCGTTGGAACATACCAGGAAATATTGACCTTCTATTAGGTGCAGATGTATTTCCCCAAATAGCTCGTGGATCTGTGTTTCATTTCGCTGATATTGATGATAATATTGAAGGTCCTGTCGCATTAGACACAATTTTTGGTATAGCATTACTAGGTCCTATATCTTGCAATGCGATGACTCCACCGCAACCCCATTCGTTTTTCGTATCGGTTGAACCGTCACTTGATGACACTCTGAAATTGTTTTGGAACGTGGAAAATGTTCCTACTAGTCCGTGCCTCACTTCTCCGGAAGATCAGCTAGCTGAAGATTTGTTTGTACGGACGCACGCAAAAGACCATTTGGGTCGTTTTATAGTATCGTTGCAGTTCAAAGACGCCGAGTCTTTACCGACGTTTGTTGGGTCGCGTCAAATAGCACATCGCCGTCTATTAACACTTGAACGTCATTTAAGCTCACACCCCGTTATGAGGGAGAAATATAGTGAATTCATGCATGATTATTTGAGTGCAGGTCACATGTCCTCAGTGTCAACTGCGGATATTGATAGTGTACATAGTTATTACGTACCACATCATTTCATTTTTAAAGAAAGTGATCCTCACAAAATTCGTGTAGTTTTCGACGCTTCGGCTAAGGATAGCGCAGGTATCTCTATCAACGAGACGCTTCTTGCTGGTCCAAAGCTGCAAAGCGACATTAGCGCTATGCTAATTCGTTTTCGGTGGTTCAAGTTTGTTTTTACTTGCGACGTACGTCAAATGTTTAGACAGATTTTATTGAAGGATTTGCATCGGCAATTCCAATTGATCCTTTGGAGGTTTTCTACCGATGAAACCATCCAAACCTTTAGATTGAATACCGTAACATATGGTTACGCTTCTTCACCTTTTCTAGCTATTCGTTGCCTCTTGCAATTAGCACAGGAGGGCAAAGAAAACTTTCCACTCGCGGCTCAAGCCATACTTTCGAATTTATACGTTGACGATTTTGTTTGTGGAGCAGACACGTTAGAGTCGTTGTTAGAATTGCAAAACCAATTGATTAAATTATTGAAGTCAGGTTGTTTTGAATTGCGCAAGTGGGCAGCCAATTCACCTTTGTTGTTAGCTTCGCTGCCGTCTGAATTTTGTCAGAACCATTCGGTGGTCTTTGAAGAAGACGGATTAACTGTTGCAAAGATTTTAGGCCTTCAGTGGCAAGCATCAATCGATTCGTTTTCATTTATGGTGAAACCAGTAAGCGCCCTTTGTACCAAAAGATCTATTTTATCTGAGGTCGCTCGCATATATGATCCTTTGGGATTTCTGTGTCCACTTACATTCTTTGGTAAACGATTGATACAGCATCTGTGGCTTCTAGGATTAGACTGGGATGCAGAGCCCCCAGCTGACGTTTGTAGTCAATGGTCAAAGTATAAGTCGTCATTGGTTAGCTTGTCAAACCTTCGGATTCCTCGTTGCTCTAAACCCGCATCGTTTGTAAATTGTTCGTTACACGCATTCTGTGATGCGTCTGAGTTAGGTTACGCTGCTGTCGTTTATCTTCGTTTTGTAGTAGAAAATAGCGCCTTTGTTTCATTTGTTATAGCTAAATCAAAAGTCGCTCCAATCAAACGACTATCAATCCCGTGTTTAGAATTGTTGGCAGCAGTTTTGCTTTCAAACTTAGTCTCGTTTGTCTTCAAGTCGTATGCCAATTTGATCGACATTAATAACATAGTTGCTTGGAGTGATTCCAAGGTCGCATTAGCTTGGATACGTTCCTCTCCACATAAATGGAAAATGTTTGTCGCAAATAGAGTTTCTCATATTCAAGAACGCATCCCTCTGAGTTGCTGGCGTCATGTTCGTTCGTGTGACAATCCAGCGGATCCAGCTTCGCGTGGTCTTCTCCCAGAGGAGTTGCTTAATTGTTCGCTTTGGTGGGCGGGTCCGAGTTGGCTTTTGCAACCCGAAGATTATTGGCCTCGAGAAAAACTAGATTCTTCGATGCAGGATACGAATGGGGAATTGAAATGCGTGACGCTTACAGCGCAACTTGTGCGCAACGCACTTTTAGAATTACTCGATCGTTTTTCGTCGTTGCGCAAAATACAGAGAATTGTTGCTTTTTGTATTAGATTTATCGATAATTGTCGGAAAAGGGAAAAGAAATTCGGTTCTTTAACTCAGCATGAATTGCATCATGCACCTTTTCGTTTAGTTTGGTTAGTGATTAATCGGTTATCGCGATGGCAGTTGGTCCAAAGGTTACACCAAGATTTTTGGAAACGTTGGAGTAGTGAATATCTCCACACATTATACCAACGCGGTAGATGGTCTAAATGCCGTGCAATTGAACCAGTTGATATTGGTACCTTGGTCCTCATCAAGGACGATTCAACGCCCCCTCTTCAATGGAGGTTGGGTAGAATAGTAAAGTTGCACACGGGAAAAGACAATATTCCACGCGTGGCCACGGATCATACTAGTAAGGGTCTATTTAAGCGCCCATTGATAAAGCTGTGCGCTTTGCCGCTGCAGTAGCACATGAGACCTTAAAATTACGTTTGGTTTCTTTTGCGATATATGCATATATATTGTTATTATTTTCATTTCTTGTTTTGTTCGTGTTTAAAGTAGTTTAATCGTATTTAGAAAATCACCAAATTTTGATGATTTTGGTGGGCGGTTATGTTTCGTCCTTAATTTTAATTAGAAAATTTGTAATCCCGTGTTCCTTGCGTATGCAACAACAAGTGAAATACGTTGTCACGGAAAAAATAATTTGTAAAAAATTCAATTGTAACAAAAAAATTTGTATCGATATCAACAATTGGTAGACTCCGTTATCTTCTTTGAATGTAATGCGCATTCATGGTTCGATGGAATAATATAGTATGGTTCGTACCGATTTGAATTCGAATAATTAATTTTGGCTACTGGAAAATACGAAAATTGGTCCCCATGAATGCAGTCGACTAATTAACTACTACCAATGGTCATTTGGGTCGCACTTATGGGTAATTAAGGTACATAAGTATCAGCATCTGGAAATTGTACAAACGCACATATGGAAAAGAAGACGTTGTTTGGTGTCAATTGTGGTTGCATAGGCAATATCCTTTTTTTTGACTTTATTATATTTATCCGAAACTAGCCTGTAAGTAAATTGATTTATAGCCTTCGTGGAGCACATGTAAACAATTTAAGTTATTTGACAAACTTGTAAATATAAATATACGTTAGTCGTTAGTTATCGCTTCTTTTATTAATTGTCTGATAAATAATAGTAGCGACCGCATGTTTGTTGCGTACATAACGCAACTGGTCCTTGCCTAACAGTTTGCAAAGATTTTGTATTTTTCCAAACACGTTAGATAGAAACATACTTATTTAAATAGTAACATGTTGATTTTCAAATAAATTTATTTTAAAGGTTAAGAAAGTACATAATAATTGGTATCGCCTTTTGTGATACGAACAGAGCGCACCTGATGTATTTATCACTGCAGTTACATACAGTAACAATGCATACAGAATATTTCTCATTCTTTAATCAATTGTACATTTTAATTAATATTAGATTAAAGTAATACTAAACTATTTGTTGTATATTTGTATTTATTTCTGTAGTTTTTAAATGCAAAATACTTTTCATCAAAGAGTAACAATACATGTATAATTTTGTAAAAATTCACAATTACTAAATTCGCTTTAAAGTTAGATTTTAAAGACAATTACAACCAGTTAATTAAAATTTACAAATCGAAGAATAAAACTTAATTATTGTGCAAACTTATGTTTAAAAAAGTAAACGCTTGAAAAAAAAATTATAATTAAAACTGCTGCTTTCATTATTTTTTTTAGTAAAAGACAATTTTAGTATTCTTACGCCGTAAACGACAAATTAGATTTTTATAATAATACGTGTCTAAGTTTCTCAAGTTTTTTTTTTCGTTTCAGTATCGTAATTGAAGATTTTGATTCGGCAAAAAATACAGGCGCTAGCGTTGAAGAATGCTTAGCAGCAGACGTACCTCTCTATCAACGTACTCAACGACCGTATACAAGACAATCATCAGATGCCACAATTAGGCAAATATTAGTAAGTTAAAAATTGATACAAACTACGATCTGTGTTTACATTATGATTCAAATTGATTATTTCTTATCTTGAAAATTAAATTAAAATTGTTTGTATTGAATTAAATTTTTATTGAGATTTGAACACAAAATTTTATCATTTTTGTCTTTTACATTTTGAAATGTGTACAATACATGTTATTAAGTTTTAATTGTGTACGTGATTGAATAAAAACATTGTTTATTTTAAAATTATTTTATTTATAGGAAGAAGCCGAACATAGAAAACATGAATTCTGGAAATTAATAGATGAACATTCAGCAGTCATTGAAAATTTAAAAAAGATAGAACAACTCGAACATACCGCAACGCCATGCAAAAGTACGGCATCCTCTGGTTCGTTTAGTACTTAAAATATAACCAATAGTATAGCACAGTCGATGTAAAATATATGTATATAATTGAATTGTAGAAAAATATTTAGTTTTTATGAATTGATAATTGTCTTTGTCAAAATTTTAGAACGTTTTGACGTAGAATGGATTATTCACGTTAATTGAAATTAAATAAAGTAATGATATATTAAAAACGTTAAAATGCACCAATCAAGTTTAATATATATGTTAACTGATCAAAAATGCTCAAAGCATTTATTTAAGACTGCAATTTAGACATAAGTAAATTATTGTACATGTAATAAAAATATTAATATTTAGTTGTAATTGGACGATTAACAATGTATTTCTGTGAATTTTTTATGCCAATTAAAAGTATTATACTACATTGATTGATTTTATTTTCTTTATGTACATATAAGACGTTCAGTTTTATAAAATAATATCAATAACTATATTTATGTGTTAGTTAATTGAGATGCAATAATTATACATAAATATTAATAGAGGAACGTGTTTCCGCCCGGTTATCTATTAAATCATAACTGCTTTTAATTAAGCCTTGTTACTTAAAATTTATTTTAAAATATAAAGAATTTAAAATGTTAACAAGTTTGTTAAAATTTTAGGTTCACAACCTATTTGAATATAAAATTAAAGTTATTTTTTTTCTACAGGATAGAAGACTTTCGTTATCTTATTTTACGGAAATCTTTGATTTAGACGCTTTTTGACAATATAAAGTTATAACAAGCAAAACGTATTTGGTACTAAAACAAAAGTTAATATTATTATTGTCATAATTAAATTTTCTATTTAATTCACTGATATCTTTAGAAAACGATCACCACGCAGTCAATTGTGTTTGCTGGTGCACATACATAAACGTTCCTTAATCTTTTCTAGTTATATCTGTCTTGTGCTTTCCGAATCCAGTTTCCTGTTACTCTTTTTAAATCATCAGTTTATGTAATGGGTGATCTTTTTTGCTTTTTTTATTTATCTATGGGCTTCTACTCCATAATCTGTTTGGTTTATCAAGCGTTTTGTATTCTTGCTAGAAGATCTGCAAAATTTCTTTTCAACATTGACATTTTATTTGACATCTTTACTCCCAATTTTTTTTAGACTTCTTCATTTTATTCTATGAGACTTATATTCAACATTGCACGCTTTATAGCTCGTTGAGTCGTTCTTAACCTGTTTACTGATTTTTTGTTTATGTCAAGGCTTTTCTTGATAGGATATATGTATTGCAAAACGTTTCTTGTTAAACACATTGTTTTTTAAAATGTAATTTAGCTTACCATAAGATGCTCAGGTCAAATCTATTCATCTATTTATTTCTTTTGTTTGGTTATTTTTCTCAATTTTAATTTCATCACTTAGATATTTATATGTGGTTACTTATTGTATGATGTCAATACTTATGCAGTTTTTTACTAGGTTTGTCATAATATTTATTTTTGCAGAGTTTATTTTTAGCCTAATCTATTCCGAGGGGTCTTTTATCGTTTTGACCATATAACTTACATCTTGAAGATTATCTGATATCAATACGATGTTTGGCATTTTATACTTAATTTTAAACGATTTTTGAAGTAAGGAATAAAAAACGTTAAATGTCATTTTTACGAACAAATATGGTAAAGCAATTGTGGTAACTATGTCACCTGTTACTAACACAAGTGATCGACGTGCATCTGGATAATAGTGATGTACGTGTAGCTTCTATTATGACTATTAGAAGGCACTTCAACAACAGCTATTGTTAAAATATGTTTACTATCACTACATATTTTTTGTAGCAAGTAAGCGTGCGTAGGTAAATATATATCGCGTTGCACAAAAATGTCGTTAATTGACTAGTTAGTAATGAACGATTAATAGTAATGATAGAATAAAAATTTATGCCATCGCACAAATCAATCTATTGTATGATTAAAAGTCAATTATTTAATTCATTATTAACTGCAATAAAACCGGACAACTGTTTGTTTAAAGTTGCAAATGTTAATGTACTCAAAAGTGACTACCAAAAAAAAAGTAAGAAATATTAATAAATAGTGCAGCATTGCAAATATTAGTTTATTATTTATGTTTAGTTATAATAATTAAACAAAATATTGTTTTTTGTAGATAACCAAATTTTATTTTATGATTACAAATGAAAAGTTTCCAATCTTTTAGTTTCCTTGTCTAATCCTTTTTATCCAATATTTTAGATATAAAAGTATAGTAAAGGATAATTCTACTAAAAAATTCTAACAGATAAAATTTTCTTGGATAATATAAATCAAAAGACAAAAAAAAACTTATGCAATACAACAAAAATTCTTTTATAGTACGGTATACTCTTTGGCTAAAGTAAAATGATTACTGGTAACTTTTTTTAATAAGTATTTTTATAGTTTTATTTAACCTTTTAATAGAAAAAGCATTTTTTGTAGTTATTTTACGTCGATGTTTTGTGACGTAATTGTACGACCACTATTTATTTAACAAACCAAAAAGCACATTAAGTATTGCAATTGCAAGTAGTACATAACAATAGTATATTATATATAAAGGATGAGAAGTGTATGATTATAAGCTAAGCGATAGATTATATCGCAAGACGCAAGGCGTCAAGGGAAAGAAATCGCGCAGGTTATAATGAACTTCTCAACCGTGGTATATATACATTTTTTTTCATTACTAGAATTATTAAAACTTTCATACCTGTTTTTAAATCAAATTTAAAATTTAAGATATTAATTTTAAATTAAAAATCATGTCAGTGACTCTGACAGTTGTCATTAGTTTAATAAAATTAATTTTGACATAATTCTTAATTGTGATTTAAAACACAAAAATAAACAGATATATTTAATTCAATAATATTTACATTTAATTAAGCGCAAACTTCAAATAAGTTACATTTTTAAAATCAAACTAATTTATTAATTGAACGATTTGAAAACTTAAATTAGCATTAAATAAAAACTCTTGCTCTTGGTAGACACCACTGGTTAATAATGAAATATTAGTTACCTTCGCTTAAAAAAGTACAACCTACTATTATGCGTAATAATGGCAGCCTATACAACTAATAGTGGAAAAAAGATATAACATCTAACTATAATAAGATCTAAAATAACTACAACCAAGTTGTGAACCATTTGCCTCTTCTACTAGTAAGTTAAATAGAACTACATTAAAATAATTAAAATGAAACTACTAATTTTTATTTTAGTTAGTAAAAGACAAAAGGAAATTGCTTGATGCGTCTGATCTTTAATCTGGATTTTCGATATTGTATTACTAGGAATTTCGCATAGATTCAATTCAATTTAAATCGGTTATTCCGAATCAATCCAGAAGTACTTGGGTATCTATTAATTCAAATGTATGTGTTTTAAGCTTATACCATTTTAGATCAAAATGTGTGTTTAAAACAGATTCCACTGCCTGAATTTAGAGCAAAGTAGTTAGTAACCTGAGTAATGACGCAAACATGTATATTTGTCAAGTAGTATAACATGTAACTAAATATACTGTTTATATCTTATAAATAAATGTTTGTTATTGCATAACGCGGGGCTAGTTGAGCAGTTTTTCACTTGAGCAGTTATAGTTTCTCAACGATAAGTATTAATGGGTAGTTATACATACTGAAGGACTACCAATCTATCCGTTTGCAAAAGTGTCCCTAGTAATTGATTGTTTACAAGTTGAATTTAAGAGCTACAGCTGTTTAAATGCAGAAAGTTAAGTATGCTCAACGTACCCCATAGGTGAGGTAAGTTGAGCAAGGGTATGGGGCAAATAGAGCACTTAGAATGTTTGGCCAAATGATGAGTTGGATGTTAACTAGACATGAAATAAAATTTCTGTTTGATAATCAATTTTTTATTTATAGTCTTTTAGTGACAGAACAACTAAATTAAAAGTAATTTTCTTTGAATAATAAACTGAAAATAGAATCAACAAAACATCAACGTATGTTAAGCTCTTTGGAATTAGTTTCTGTCTTTCTGATCAAATTCAGACTTGAATATTTATATAATTATCAATAAAGCTTATCTTAATAAGAAAATATTAATATATAAAAGAAAATATTAATGAGATTGAAAAAACTTAATCGTCGTTGTCATTGTTGCAATTGACACAAACGAAAATACTACCAGCACCTGGCGCACATTTTGTATGTGCCCATTCCTCGCAAACTTAACACTGGGCCATGTTTCTCTCGGTAAACCCTAAAAATAGAATTGACAACAAATCAGACACTAAAATTGTTTGCATTATACGGGAGATGCCAGTCTTTCGGAAACCATTAAC
Source organism: Aquatica leii (assembly GCA_035610365.1). Lineage (NCBI taxonomy): Eukaryota > Metazoa > Arthropoda > Insecta > Coleoptera > Lampyridae > Aquatica > Aquatica leii. The sequence goes on from CM069432.1 coordinate 112,024,208, forward strand.
AATATTTATACTTGTCTAAGCAAACGGCAATGAATCAGCGACAATTTTCGGTATATCATAAATAGTTAGGGTCTGGCCTGGGTTGTTTTGTAGCCATGCATTTTGATCAGCAGCGCAATGCTTTTTGAATGGTCCAAATACTAAGACATCCAATGGTTGTAGTTTGTGGCTACAGTGCGGTGGAAAAGAAATGTAGCTCTTAAATTGTTTTCTGGGAAACACAAACATAGGAGGTACTGTGTTTCCATAAGCAGATACAGCAGTTACTACTGTAACGTTAGTTCCTCATTCCCCAGAAGTCATGGCGCCGACGTTACGCTTACCCTTGGCTGCTACAATTTTATTTGGCTTTAGCATTGTGGACACTCCTGTCTCATCTACATTCCAAATGTCTGACGCACTAATTTCATATTTGTCAATTCCTTTAGCTAATTTGTCACAAAAAACTTTGACATTCTGAGCATTAAATGATGTTGCCCTACCAGGGCTGGTGGCTTCTGGCTTCTAAATGGATAGCTCCGGATGTTGTTTTAAAAACATTGTAAACCATTCTTTTCCAGCCATCTTATTTGCAGTCCAGGAGAATGGAATATTAATGTCAAATTTAGCAGCACACTCGTGGGCAAGGCGACGAACGTCTTTTGGGGAATATTCGTAGAAGATTGAAGCCATTTGTAACAAGTATTTTTAAAAGAGTCCTCTTGCGTGAGAGAAAATACTTGTCTCGGTGTTGCATAACCCATGAATGAATCACCACCTCCGTTTAATTTCTTAAAAAATCTGGTCAGTCATCCGTTTGATACCGAATTTTTTTGCGGCGCATTCACGCTTTTCCTTTTATCGTTGGCCGCCTTTGCAGCATCATTTAGGTTTTGAGTAGAGTAAGAACATTTCGTAGTCTTTCTTTTATAAGTCCGCATCCTAAAAAAATAAAAAGCATATATTACTTTAGTTCTAAGTGTTGGGGTTAGTTGAGCAACTATAGCTCAACTAACCCCAATCCGAAATTTTAAAACAAAAGTGAGGTTATAAAAACCGGTTAGAAATATACCCAAAATATTTATACATATCAAAAGTACTTTAAATTTGTACTTATGTTTAGAAATTCCAAGAAACACCAATTCTTAATAGACGCACTATAAAAAAATACAGAAGGCTCTTAAGGAAATAGCAAATGTTGACATATCTCTTTTCAGTTTTTATACATAAGTTTTCTTTAGAAAACCGTGACACATATGACAACTAATGGTCGATTTCAAGAGCATCTATTACTTGACAACAAAGATACATTAAGGGGTTAGTAAAATTTATTTTCAATTGTTTAATAGCATTTTTGTTTAACGGCAATATTATATCAATAACTAGTGTTTGCAGTGGTAATTTAGAGAATATATTTCAGGTGGTAAATTACCTATTGCAATATTCATTTTTTGTTATCATTGATAAATTATTTCTACAGTAATGCCAATAAATTAGTAAATCATAATGTGTGTATTTTTTAGATGATAATAATTAATCGATCATGTGAAAAAAATTATATCAATTTGCTCATGCAACAATTGAATCTACACTAATGCAACTTGTAAACGAGAACAGAGGTGAATAAATGGAAAATTATTTTTTATTTTGCTATTATTTTAGTTAGTCATGGTGCGTTCCTAATTACACCATTTTTTAAGAATTCTACGACAACTGCACGTACTAAATGCCCGAATTAAAAAGATAATAGAAAACCAAGAAGTCTTTATGAAATTTAAAGAAAGCTCATCTGTACAAGCGAAAGAGATTCAAGCAGTTACAGTACATTCCGTAGAAATGGAAATTTTTCCAATCGATAATGATACAAACTTAATCAAAGTTGAAGAAGACCAAAAGAAAATGTATATTTTGGTAAGATACATTACCATGTATTAGTCGATAAAGTTCTATTTTGGCTTTGTTTTTTTCAACCATACTAAGGACTTTATCAACTAATTAAATCTAAGAAGGGGATAAACTTTATAACCTTTATATATTATCATACAAATTCCATGTATTTGTAATTGAACTTTTATATTAGGCAAAAGAATTATCTCGACTTGGGGGGACAACCATCAAAAATGTCATAAAAAGTATAATGTTTCAATTTCTGAGTAATGAAACAGGACAACTGTATAGTCGGAGGGGCAGAAAGGCAAGAGAAAATTTAAAGACTAATTTCTTGCTAAACTTGTTATAAGTATCTATAAATAGAACTATACCTGTAAAATGTACATGTAATTGTTTTTTAGACTCTGTTCAAATGAATCAAAGAACAGCAAATGCAACAGAGGCTGACATAATAAAACCAATGCGTGAATGGCTCGTAAGAGCTAAATGTAGACAGTCATCACTAGTGCTCAAGTAAGTTATTTATTATTTTTATTTTGATGATACACGATAGTCTTTTATCTAAGGATGTTTATCTCTATTAGATGTACGGGTAAACATTTTTGGGCTTTATCATGATAACAATATTTTATACCACATAAATATCAATATATGTTTATATATTTACAATTGGCTATGTGTCATTTAATGTTGAAAATAGAAAAATCTTATACAGAGGTTTCTGGTAGACAATTTTGAACAAATGTCATGTAAGGGCTGATTATTTTTTGCACCAATCGTTTTTCAGTTAAAACCCAAACTTAATCTTTTAAACGGAAAAAACAGGCTCTTTAAATCTGTTTGTTTTTTGTAATTACCAAAATGTATTGTAATTTGTTATCACTAATAATTCTATAACGTTTCTATGAATTTTTAGTAGATAACCTTACGTCTGCCTAGTTTTCAAAAATTGCTATATAATTTAATTCGCCACAATAATAAAACAGCGTCTCTGACGTCTGACTAACTTTGCTAATTTAGTTTGTAATAAAAATTAAAAACATACAATAAAAATATGAAAATACATTTATCGAAAGCAAAAAATACTTATTTTACCACGGCAGCAGTCGGAACACAGATCTGTAGGTGTGAGCCTGAATGAAAGTAAAATACACAGGCGTGAATTTCTTTAATTTATTCGCAATTATAGCATATTACACTAACTATTTACAATAAAGAAAAAATGAACATTATTTGGATTAAAACAATATTTGGATTAAATCAATATTTGGACGCCAAATAAATTGGTGATAAATAAACACATAAAATCTTATAACTAACTATTAATTGATATTAAATTCAAAAGTAATAAGCGTTTAATTTGTTAAGTTTTTGGTAACACAATTTAATTAATTTGAATTTGAAATGTAATAAGTAGTAGCATAAATTCCAGTTGACTCACCATATATGATATGACGTTATCTCATATCTTCCATTTATAGAACATTCTTTGATGAAATTATAAAATTCTTTTATAAACTTCTTTCAGCACAAAACAACGAATCAACCAAATGTAGATTGGAAAGCAAAACAGCAAGCATAAAACCAAAAGATATAAATCCAGTAAATAAAAAAGAAAAGATCCAGTAAATAAAAACTCCAATAACGGAAAATCCAGTAAATAAAAATGAAAAGACCGTTGCCTTAGATGCAACGGTCTTGTAATCAATTCCTTTGCCTAATTGTATTGCGTAACATTGTGAAATCACAGCAATTAGTTGGAAAGAATAAAAATTAATTTGTATGCGTTTTTATGCCATAATTAAGAAAATTTGTCTTCCTTGCACCACTACGACGTGTAAGGCCTAACCATGGCTCAAACAGAAGTGCGAATAAAAATCGATTGGTCGGTCGATTTGAAATACGAGGCGACGTTGCCAAACTGAATATATTTAAATGCAAATTAATATGTGAATGCAAAATAGAATTTTAAATGTAATGAACTCTAACGAGACGTTACAAGTTACTCGTAGAATGTGGCTTAATCTTAAACACCTTGCATTGCTAAATTATAAAAATCTGTAACAGTGAGCATTTATGTAAGGTGTTGTTTTTAATTATTTAGTCACTATTCTCTGTTATTTATATTCCATTAAATTAATAATGCTGTTTTTGTTGTAGTCAGGCTCAGGAAGATACTGTAGGAACTTCTAAACCTACATAATTATTTAAAACTACATGTACTTACATAAACCCATGTATAACTTTTTTTTAATACATTGCACTTCAAATGTAATCAAATGTTTTATTTTATGCTAAATCAGAACGTTTTTTTAAATATGTTAAAAATATTTATAGAACACTAAAAAAATGTTTGGAAAAATTCGTATATACTTTTTTAGAAGTTTTAAAAAGATGATATTATATTTAAAAAACATTTATAATATCTTTATAAGATGGTTTTTAAAATGTTTTAATTTGATTTCAGAAATGTTATACACAGATACAAATAACATTTAATAAATAGTTTGATATATGTTTTTATAACGTTATGGAAATATTTTGCATAATGTTTAAATTATGTTTTTAAACATACCAAGGTAGGACTTTAGCACATTCATAAACTATTATTAAACTTTATAACAATGTTTTCATAAATATTATTAAAACATTACAATATTTTCTTTAAAACATTTATTGTATATTATATAAAGATGTCGAGGTTACTTGTGTGGTAACAATTTATCATGTAATAGCGAAGGCTTCCACGGCCGGAATCTATAATAACATTAGAATATCTTCCGGGTTTGGACCGTGCCATTGTTGTTGCAACCGAAGCTGCCAACGTTTTGCCCACTTTCGTAAGGGGCTTTATCAGGGCGTGAGATAAATCGCAAAACTGAAACAAGCAATCGAAATCTAGCTAAGAGCTTCTCAAAAGTTAGGTTATCCACTTGTGCAACAAGCCATAACCTAAACTCTGAAAAGGTAAGAAAGAAAACGATAACTTGAAAAAAAACAACAAAAATCTAACAAAGAACAACTACCGAGTTAGGTAATCAACTTGTGAACCAAGCCGAACTCCGTAGAAGTGACTAAAGAAGAAATAGTCTCCGTATTTAAAGGAAAAGGATCGTCACAGATGGTTAAGCTTGACCCTGATTGGGTTACGGTTGCTAGGGAGCGTGTCTTCGATAAATGACTAATAACCGGGAACCAAAGAGGGAATAGTTCGAAACCATGATCGCGATTAATCTTATTGGGGTGTTTGATGATTTCTATGCTTTCTCGGAATTTCCTGTTAAAAAAGAATGGAGATTTGGCAATCAACGAAACATTCTTAAAATCTATCTTGTGACCTGTAGTAAAATGATGTTCAGCAACCGCAGACTTGGAAATATACCTTTTCCTTATACAACGATCATGTTCTGAAATGCGAGTAATGACGGAACGACCGGTTTCACTAATGTAGACTAAACCACAAGAAGTTTTCACGCCCTGATGAAACCCCTTACGAAAGTGAGCGAAACGTTGGCAGCTTTGGTGGCAACAACAATGACACGGTCCAAACCCGGAAGATATTCTAATGTTAGTATAACAAAAATATAGATGTTTTTAATCCATTCGTAATAGAAACTGATCAAGATTTAAAATTATTAATTAGACACGTTAGAACTCTTCTGTATTAGTATTAAGTTTTTAAAAGGTAATTTTTTCTAGAGACATTTGGTTTGTAGTTTTTATGAATATATAACTATTGTTGGTAGCTAATTAGTATTTATTAGAGTAATAATTATATTGGATACTGCATTTGTAAAACAAAAAAATAAAAATACAAAATGTTACGAAATAAAGGGTGTTCTAATCTAATAATCGATTCGCAGTTGTTATTACTTTTGTTTATTGTTTAGTGACAATTTTTTCCTTAAGATTTTGTCCAAAGTACACTTTTGTAATGATTTAAATGTGATTGATTTATTCCTAATACAATCTGAAATTAAAGTTTATGAAAGCAAACAAAAATGATTTTACTTTCAAGTAACTGAACTAACAATCATTAAATTAAATAACAAAAATATTAGAATTAAAGATTGACTAGCAGTTCTTCACATTTAAGAGACATGATTTTTGAACTAAATTGAACACTTTAATGTTACGCCACTAATTTTATTGTAGTACAATAATATTAGCATTTTGCTACGCCATTATCTTTAGAAAGTCGCACAGAAAAGCTCGGTTTACAGGTCTTTTACAAATTGCGCAAGCTCTAAGTAGAAGGAGTAAATACCAATATCGTATTTTACTATCTTTAATCACAATAAAGTGGCGTTTCGAAAAGCAATTTAGATTGTGTAAAGCAACTATTTTTGATAACAGTGAAATAATTTGCAATATAGTAATGCTAGTTCTAAGCTGGAATCAGACTAGACAAAAAAATGTTTTTGGTGATGAATTAAGTGTCAGCAACACTTTAAAATGTAATACACAAGATTGTAATGAAGTGAGTAAAAATTTATATAACAACGATAAAAATGGTAATTGTGTTATGTTTGCAGAATCCGGTTTAGTAAAAAAAATGTAAAAGGGTTTAAATTTACAAAACAGAGCACGTAAAGGTGCTTTGAAACTTATAGGAATATGTGCAAGTTATAATAAATAAAGATTTGATCAAAATTATTCGTTTATCAAATAATTTTATCATCTTAATTATATTAAATAAACGATTGCAAATAGCTAACTTCACCAACCGCTACAGAACTTCATTATATCTTATTCTTTAGGGTTTTATGACGGTGGTTACACTAAGTATCAACCATTGTGTATATTTGAATTCATTGATAAAGATACCTAAACAAAAACAAATGATAGTTAAACTTATTATGTTTAAACACCTAATTAGTAATTGTTGCAGTTTTCTACAAGTAAATTGCATTTTTGTTCAATAGGTGCCGCATTATGCATTTATTTTAAATCTCAAATCTTTATGTGATTAGAACAGTAATTTAATTTTTTTGTACAGTACAAAAGTTAGCTTACGTCTGTAAACGTCGTTTTTAGTGAAAAATTTTTGATCTCTTGTATCCTTGAACGGCGTAAGTACAGTTTCCCTTTTTTGACCGTAATTCAAAAACTAGTTCAACTTTTCAATTTATACAATCCACTTGCATATAGTCAAACTACAGGATGTATATTTTTTTATGAATTTGTGTAGGGTGGAACGTCTTAACCCAATAACGCCCATCGTACTCAATTGAGTACACCAATGTACTTGTGCGGATCTGACGGGTAGTTGTTTCAACAATATTCTGTCTTACTGTATTAAATAGAACACTAGGGAGGTTTCAGTAATAGTTAATAGTATTAAATATGTTTTGGAAGTTTTCTCAACCGTTTTGAAAAGTGACTTATTTTTGAACCTGATAAGTAGAGTAGTATATTTGCTATTTATTTGGTTATTTGTACAAATCCTCAATAAACTAATATAAATCAGTATTGTACATATATCAAATACACGTGTGACAGTAATTGTAAATCCATAACTTATATTTGTAAAATGTGAAATAGTGTTAAACTCTGGTGTACTCGATTAACTACAATAGGCTGATGAGTGTGCTTCTAACTTCAACACAGTTTTGTTTCAATAATGGATCCCAATTTTTATGTGATACCTTCCATACGTTTTTATGGCCAAACAAAATTTCACACGTTGCAAAAAGCTACAGAAGACAGAAGACAAAGATTTAGAGGTCAAAATCATTTCAAGATCTATGGCACGCATCAAGTTTTTAGAAATAAAAAAATATCTCCATTTGTCAAATAATAAAATAAATAAAAACGATGTTTAAATTACGATCTTTAATAGAAATTTTGGAAAAAAATTTCCGACAGTAGACTATTTTTCATAAAAATCTGAGCGCAAACAAAGCAGTGGTAACATATTTTAGCCATTATTTTTTCAAGCAATTTATTCGCGAAAAGCCCGTGCGTTTTGGGTTCAAGGACTAGATGCTCTGTAGTTCTATCCGATATTGCTAAGCTTTTGAAACTTACTGTGACAAAAACAATAAAAAAAGAAAAGGACTTGGTCTTGGCGCTAATGTTATAATTTTGTTATGTGAACATTTAGAAAATTCAGGCGACCAAATAGTGTACTTTGACAATTTTATTAGTACGTTTAGTTTTATAAATGCTTTAAAAACTAAAGGTATACGAACTACAGGCACTATTTGTAAAAATCGACAGAAAAAGGCACATACGATTACAGATTTAACACTGACAATAAATTACTGATTGTAAAATGGAAAAACAAAAGTGTTTGGTCAATGGTTACTAATATCAATTTTATTGAATCGTCTAACTACGTCTGTAAAATACTCTGGGTTTTTAAAACTTACAATGCTGGAATGGGCGGAGTTGACTTGAATGACTAGTCTACAAATTAGTTGTTGCATTTATTTTAACATCCATATTTTAAAACAAACTATATACAGCTAAAAAACAAATACGAAGAAGTGGAAAAATACTTCCAATATCAAACATCTGCACTAATACAATGACTGAAATGAAATGAAAACAAAAATAACGAACAAAAAAACCTTTGAAATTAAGAGAAATAAAACTACAACTTTATTATTCAATTCAACAAGCTTAAAAACACACTAGAAAGACTCTTATCAAAAAATCCATAGACTAGAAGCCATAATAGAAGATATCAATGATGAAATCTTGGTCAACACAGATGATCCAATAAAATTTCAACAAATTTTTTTTAAATTTTAAGACAAATATGAAAAAACCATTGAGAGTTTAAACTTTTCCAGAAATTCTAAAATCAAATGTATTACTACCAAAAATGAAAATTCCTATCTTCGAGGGAGGTTACGAAAATTGACCAAATTTTTACGACTTATTCAACAAAATTGTTCATACTAATTCTGGCCTTTCCAATACCGACAAAATGCAATATCTAAAAACAAACATCCCTAATGAATCTAGTACAGAAGAAAAGGTAATAAAAAACAATGCAAGACAATGGGACCTTGTGCCACATGTACAAAAGCAAACCATACGCTTCTACACAAAAAAAGGCCGATACAAAATGTAACATCAGAAAACAAAACAGTTATCCCCTCAAAATACTAGGAAGCCACGGTACTTTTAGCAACAGCATTAATTAAAGCAAAAGATAAAGAAGGAATGTTACAATATCTGAGAACGCTGATTGATCCAGGGTCTCAAGTATCATTGATTACGAAAGAAGTCGCACAACTGCAAACCTCGCCAAAAAACAATCACCGAAATATCGAGTATCTCAAAATTTTAATTAAATGTAACTGTGGTTCCACGATTTTCAAGCAACTTTACTTTGAACACAGATTTTTTAGTTTTATCAAGACTAACTAATTCCTTACCCAACATCGAATGTTCAACCGAAAACACATTTTAGCCGAACTAAATCTTGTCCGACTTTCAACAATTCCGGTCCTATCAACATCATTTTTAGAACAGAAGTTTATAGAAAAATTATTACAAAAGGATTTATTAAATCTCAAGAAGGAATGTTAGTACAAAATACAGAATTAAGATAAATTTTATCTGGAAAAATACAAACAAAAAACCAATCATCAGTTAAAATAAACCGCATTATATGCTATACAGAAGAAGAAAGAAGATAATTTCAGCAAGTTTTGGAAATTAGAAGAAATCGGTTCCGAACCACCATTAACAGACGATGTACAGTGTAAAAATTATTATGCCAACAGATATAAAAAAAATAACAATAGTACCTACACAGTACGAATTGCATTTAAAGAAACTCTAGAAGATCTAAGAAACTTAAAATCTAAAGCGGTTACTAGAATACTTCAATTTAAAAAAAGTTAACAAGAACCCGTAAAATAGAATTTCAATATAAAGCATTCCTGCAGGAATATCTACATTTCGACCATATAAAAAAAAGTAGACTTTAATGACAACCAAAACAAGTATTATATTCCTCATCCAGCTAGAATCCAGTACAACCACAAAGCTGCGAGTGGTATTTGATGCATCTTGTAAAACCTCTACGGGTGTTAGTCTTAACAAATAATGTATGTCGGATCAAAAATCCAGCAAATTTGTCTGATATACTGTTGTGATAAAAAATCAAGTACCCTTTACTGCCGACATGGAAAAAATGTATCGGCAGATAAAAATACAATAAAACCACTAAAAAAATTTTATAGAAAGCCAATCAAGCTGATTCTATTGTAGAATACCAACTAACGACATTAAATTATAGGACATCATTAGCATCGTTTTTAACCATACGCACTTTACAACAGAAAACAAAAGACGAAGAAGAAAATCGCCCACATGCTGCAAAAACTGCCAAGAGAGACTTCTATGTTAATGATCTAATGTCCGGAGCAGATTCTATAGAAGAAGCTCTTTAATTACAAACTGCGCTAATAAGGATGTTCAAAAAATAAAACGCAGTTGATAGAAATCCTACCCAAAGATCTTAGAGAATAATAATTATTGGAAATTGTCGAAAAATAATGGAAAAAATGTTCAAAACATGTACTTTACTGGAAATTCATAACAACAAATAGTTTGCTTGGTCTGATTTGATCATAACTTTGGGGTGGATAAAAGGAAACCCAGTACGATGAAAAACATTTGTTGCAAATTGAGTATCACAAATTTAAGCTATCCTTTCAGCAAAATGAAGGTATAATGTGAAATCTAAAGAAAATCTAACTGACTGCATTTTAAGAAGTGTACAGCTATCAAAATAGCAAGAATTTAAGTTATGGTGAAATTGGCCAGAGTGGTTACTCAATGAAAAACAATGGTCCAAACAAAAAAACATCACTCTAATATCTAAAGAAATTAAAGAATGTGTACACGTAGAAACAAACCATCAAAGGAACGACATACTGGATCGTTTTTCAAATCTAACGAGGATGGTACGAGTATTACGCTACTTTCAAAGATTTATCGACCACTGTCAAAAGAAGAACTTAAATCGAGGATACCTCAAATTGAAAGAAAATGAATCAAACGTGAAACTTATTAATAAAAATTACACAACGTGCTGACTTCAATGAAGAAGTTAAATTTCTCAAGAAACATAAAATAGTAGAAAAAAACAGTAAAATATCTAATTTAAATATATTTTTGAATATAGAAAAGGTTCTACGAGTTACAGAAAGATTGCAAAATTTTTTGCTTTCATATAACTGAAAACATTCAATAATACTTGACACACACAGTCATCTAAGTAATGCACGATGCACACCTGCAATCTTTACATGGAGGAAACGGTATAACATTGTCGTATACCAGACAAAAATTCTGAATCATAAACGTAAAAAAAAATTAATAACATATTAAAAAAATGTGTACGTTTTTTTCGGTTTAACGGACAAACTAGACAACAACAATTGGGACAACTTTTTGCAGCCAGCGTAATTTCTTCTTTATTATTTACGCACATATGGATTTAGATTACGCTGGCGCAATACAAATTAGAAGTACAAAAGGAAAAGAAAACAAATACATCTTGAAGTTGTTAGTAGTAGTATGACTACAAAAACCTTCCTTGCGGCTCTTTAAAGATTCATCGTAAGAAGACGAACATGTGTACAGCGATAGTAGTACTAGCTTCGTTAGAGCCAGCAAAACATTAAACAACAAAATTTAAACAGTAATTAATGATAACAGCGTGCAGAAGTCACTAACAAAGTATGTGATACAGTAGCACCTTATTCCAACAGCTGCCCACTACTTTAGAGATTTATGGGAATCCGAAGTAAAATCAATGAAATACCATTTGAAATGAAGTAGTAGAAAACATTAACACACCAAATAAAAGCATGTCTAAATTCAAGACGCTTGTGTACATTGTCAAATGACGTCAGCTGCTTACAAGCACTAAATCTAGGTTAGTTTCTGATAGGAAAAGAAATCTCATAAATACATACGACGACACAAACATGCCGCAACGATGGAAGCTTATACAAAACATAAAAGGAACCCTTTAGAATTATAGACAAACGACTACCTTAATACACTGCTACAACGACATAAATGGAAAGAATTAAGTAAGAATATGACTATGAGAAAAATAGTTAATAGTAATAGAAAACAACATCAATCCAAGCAAATGGCCATTGACCAAAATTACAAAAATCTATGCCCGCACGGATGGATTAGTTCGTGTAGTGGATATCTAAAAAGAAGGATTCGTGCGAAAAAGACCAATACATAGTATCACCTCTTTATAATGTCATCCTGAAGACATGAAAATTAAATCCAACGTATCTACCTATTTTACTAGGTAATAAAAAACAACTCTTTATCAAAGCCCTCAATAATTCAACGTATGGAGGCCTTTGTGACTTATAGTAATCTTCGCTTCAATAGCAAGAACAACTACAATCAATTCACACTTCACTATTATCATTCAGGAGTATTTATAGTAGTAGTATTGATAAGAGCAATTTTAAAGTTGAACTGAAACTAGAAAAAGCTAAGATAAAAAAGTATTTTCAAATAGTCTCATACATAGTAAATAAATTTAACAAAACCTACACAAAAGTCATGAAATTATGCGAAGACTTCGAATGTACATACATAATTAGTTAACCATTTGAATGAAGAAGATCACATGGAAAGGTTAAGAAAAGGATTAAGTGAAGTCATTCAAAATCGACAAAAAAAAGGAATATTTGGAACATCAATTTTTGGAGTAAACGACGAAGTGTATCAGCAAATTGAAAGTTTAAATAATAATCAAATAGAAATCCGAATATTAATATCAAAATATTTTATAATTAATAATAAAAATTCTATTTTCCTTTTATAAATCTAGATTGAGTATAAAATTTTTGTATTTTTCTTGCGGTTACATAAGAAATGTAGGGCAACTAGTAAAAATTTCAAAATAAGATTAAAAAAGCGTATTTATTTTATTAAAAAGTATTAAAATTCTGGTATATCCAACACTTGTTTTTCTTTTGCAAATCATGTTATATTCTATTTCTTCTGACCTTTATGTTAAGTTTTTTTATCTTTGTAATAAAGGTTCTTTTCCTAATCATCTTGAAATTCTTAATATTCATCTTTTTATTGAAAATTTATATAATAGTCTTAACAAAATTCTTGATTTAGACACATTTCTACTTTTCTTAACAATTTTTAATTTTTTTTCTTTTTTTTATTTTCCATTTTGTATTACTTTATGTCAGTTTCAATTTCAATTTTTTATTTTTGACATTTGTCAACTTTCATTAATTTTATAAACTTTTTTATACATTATTAAAATAACTTTAGTAATTTAATTGCTTTTTAGATCGACTGATAATAACAATTTATGTTGTTGATACTTGTTTTGTGTAATATTAAATAATGAACTTAATGATTTTTTTGTAAGTATTATGTAGTAGTAGTAAATGCTAGAAAAGAGTGTTAGCATTGATGTTAGCTATAGCTAAGGTAACTTCAAGTAGTTACAGTAGCTGTCGTGTAAATTGTTTAGTGTGTAACAATAAATATTCTATGAATATACTAAACGAGTGTCAATTTAATGCAGTCTACTAGTGTGTCAAGTAATACAACATTTTTGTCCATTCGAACAAGATTTTAAACAAGTTAAAAGTGAGTAAAAAATACCGGCCATTGCGGCGTCTAAGCAAACGGTTGTACAGCGCGGTAACGTCTGCCTTTTGATTGTGCAGAAGTAGCGGCCATTGCGGCGCCTAAGCAAGTGGATGTACAGCGCGATAAACTCAAATCTTTAATCGTGGAAAACTTTTGGTCATTGTAGCAGACAAACCAGTAGATGTGCAGTACATAAATTCAACTAAGTTGTTCTTATTGTTTCGGCTACCCGGCAGGCAAAAGTTGGACTGTATTTTTTTGAACAAGGGAGAGAAAAACCGGTAGCGACCCACCGGAATAATAATAATTATGCTAGCAAATAAAAATGTACTCACCTAAACTCCAACAAACGTGCTGCATAAATTAATTAAAGCGCGGACAACCACCCAACCCCGAAATAAATCGAAGTTTTGATTTATCTCAGAATGAGCGATTGCTCGACTTACCCCAATCTTCTATCCCAAAGGCTGGCGGAAATAAAGGCTTGAGATGTGCAAATTCAGATTTAATTATTAAATACAAATTATAACTTAACTAACGTTACCAGAATGGTCGGAAAGGAAATTCAATGCCACTATCAAGTTAAGTCAAGTGACATAAAATTTTGCAAAAATTGTTTTAAAGTAAAAGCAACTTACGTAGGGAGTAGCATGTCACAGAACCGAATGCGCATCTAGCAGAAACGACTAACAATCAAACTGTCGTGTCTACTTTAATAACTTTATTAGACTGCCTGGCGTGGCTTTCTTACATTTTAATTTTACCAAGTTGTCTATGCAACACAACATGCGCACCTGTAAGTTACAATACTATTAAGGCGGGCATTTACCTATCTAAAAATGTAGCATTTTAGACCTTTACCGTTTTACATTTTTTAAAGTTATTTTAAAACATTTTGAGTTGAAATTTTCTCCAGACATGCAGAAAGCATGTGGCTAGAACGTGGAGCTTAGTTTTTTTAAATTTTTTATTTTTTTTTGAAGCTACGTGCTATTGAAGAACACACAGAACAATGCTTAACTTCTATCAATCAGTACAAAACAACTAAGATAAATATTTAAAAAAATCGAACTCCACGTTGTAGCTACACATTTTGTGAACAATATAAAAAAAATTGTACTGCGATAACGTAACAATTAGATCCAAAATATTTAAAACCGTAAACGTCTACAAACACTATTTTTGTTAGTATTTTACAAACGCTACGAGATTCTCCATCCCTACTCTAGGCGCGCATAACTAAGACACGATTCTTTCGGGAACCATCGGTTAATGAAGTGAATAAAACAGTAAAGCTAATGCAGATTGCAGACGTAATTAAACCTGAGCTCATGTAAACTTACTTATCTGTAATGTCCTTGGTAATGTTTACAGAAACTGATAGCTTCGAATTTTCATTACGCTACTAATAAGATCTGGTCAGCATAGACATCACATCTTTTAGTATATTTCAGATGAAAGATTTTAATTTCTCTGTTATTAGAAGTAAAAAAAAAAGATTTAAATTTATTGTTAAATTTCTCTGTGGTTAACTTTTAAACATGTTAACATGTAAACAAATTCTATCTAGAAATTCTAAAATACAGAATTAAAATTATATGCTAATTAATAGTGTATCGATCAATGTTTCCAAAATACCTAAAATAAATAAAAATGCTACTTTTCTTGCTAGAATTAGAAGCGTAAAAAAAGAACCCGATTATGGACGTTTGAACAAAAATATGTTTTAAACTTCTTTCATAAAACTATTATTTTTTATATATACATATATACTATACTTAATTTAGATTAATGTTAATTATTTTTTTTTAATATGTGTTTTTGTTCCAATAAGTTAACCATGTTTAACTATATAATATTATAAATTTTGAAAATGTAGTTTTCTGGAAAAATCTAAATTGCTTGATTATTAGAAATAAAAAAAATTGTTAAAATTTGATGATGAATTATCTTGTGATCTAGCTACCTTTTTTAATTATAAATATAATATTTTTTAGTTCTTTGCTTTTACATTAATTCTACTGTTAACATTAAACTTCGTTTTATCACTAATCGCAACTATTTGTATCAAATACAACTACGCCTAAATAACAAACTAAAACTAACGAAAAAAAAAATCAACAACTACTTTTTTTCGATCGGCAATACAAGTTTTTGATGTTTTTAAGATAGCGTCTATTTTTGGAAAATAAATTAATATCATACAAGAGTATTACCAATTTAGTTTTTTAAAATGACTATTTTTATATCTTTCCTTATCTTCAAGACAGCATAGTAGACGCACGATCTACATACTAGTAAAACGTAAGATTATAAAATAATTATTAATAATTTACTAATAATAATGACGATAGGTCCCCGTTAATATTGAGAATCTTCAAAACGGATATTTAGATAAATTAGATGATGGCAAGTAGGTATTGCAATTATATATATTTTTTTATTCAAATTTTACATATAAATTTTTACAGTTCTAATAACGTTTTTGAATCTAAGATGCTTAGCAGCCACATAAACAAAGACATTGACAAGGATACTAGTTTTCTTATTGAAAAAGACAAAAAAGACGATAATAGAGATATAAAAATAGAAGGTCGTAGAATATTTGAAATACATTTTCTAATTCATTAATTAAAAAATTTTGAATCTCACGAATCACCATATGGATGTAACGTCACTAACATGGCTTTTTGAAAAAAATTAAGAATGGGATTTAGTTGTTAATTAGTTTTTAAATGTAACATGTGTAGAGTAACTGAAAAACTTTATTCTGATAATCACAAAAAAAGTTCACAAAATATTGCAATAAACGAAACTGTGGTAAGAGATTTGAAAGGATCATCATCAAATTTTGGTAAAGTTTGTAAATTGAGAGACCAAACGAATAGACTACAAAAAATATTTTTTATTCAAAATTTTATGGATCGAAGGCCACAAGGCTTTTTGTTTATAAACCTTTTAAATATTTAGGTGCCTTTCCGGATGCTCTAATTTTGGACAATAATGGAATCATAGAAATTAAATGTCTTTTCAATTCAAGGCGTTTAAGTCCACAAGATGCCATTAAACAAAAATTATAAAATTTTGCAATATTTCAGCAGATATTACTTTAAAGACTAGTCACGATTATTATTACCAAGTCCACTGACAATTAGAAATAACAGATAAAGAGTATTGCATTTTTGTAATTTGGAGTCCACACGAAATAATAAGGGGAAGAATAGTACGAAACAAAGACTTTTGGAATACAAAAATGCAACAAAAGTTGTTTAATTTTTGTATGGAAAAACTACTTCCAGAGTTAGTTAATTCTAGGTTTAATAGAAATCTTCCAATCAGAGATTAATTGACCGGTAACAGAGTAAATCAGATATTTACATGTATAAGCATTTATTCTTTCATTTTTAGTTATCTTGTTAACTAAATTTTAGTCTTGGCATAATACTTGTAAACAACCTGTTTCAGTTAAAATTATCGAAAAATACTAACTATATAAAGTACATACGAATTTAAGAGAAACTTGTAGATCATAAAATCCAACAAAAAATTATGAAAAAAAGGAAAGATATAAAAATAGTCATTTTAAATGGCCCGACAAGCGAACAGGGGCGAATTTGTGCTGGTACAATTCTTTGTTTAAGCGAAGCAACAATTATGTATTTATAGGTAGATAAATGATAATAATAAGAATACAGAAGAATAAAATCAAATAAACAGCGATGCACATAATAAACAAGCTGCAATTCTTCAACACTTACTAAGATAGTTGTCGCTATTCATATATATTTTTTTTAAATTCTGTAACATTTAATTGGTTATATAAAACAAGGTTGTTGGTATATTATATCTGAGTTAACTACTGTAAATATTAGTCAGTTGACTTACAATAATTAGTACTTGACAATATTGAAGAATTGATATTACACATAACTAAATTAGTTATTTTCATTACTCGATTGCAAAATGACACTTTTGTATTGTGACGACAAACGAGCAAAGAAAACATTCAAAAATGCAAAAGCATTTTGTGATCAAGTATCAATATTTTTTCGAAAACTATGGCCCGAATTACCCAAAAAAATGCTGCAAAAGTTTTGTGCTTTTCAACCGCCTTAAAAAAAAGCAGTTTTTACGTTGTCAGAATATGTTTTTTTCATGTTCATTCTTTACCACGTTGATTGATTTCGTTGTTTTTTATTAGAAAGCGGGTATCTCGGGAGTGGTCCCATTTTAATTTGGTCAAGTTTTGATGACGAGATCCATAAGAAAACGATCAAACTCTTCAATGATGTACTTTTCAAGGTTACAGTGAGTGAAAGAAGATACCAATATTTACTGAACCAACTGTACACGAATCATTTTTGTTTTTTTTAATTATATTTGATGTCACCAAAAAGAGAAAAATAAATTTTTTTTAACAAACAAGAACCGACTTCAAAAACAAGCATCAAATAAAATGCACTAAAAAGTAAAAAATAATGATTTAATTTAGTTACAATTAAACGACGAAATTTTTATTTACACTAAATTACTATTTGAAGTCAGTGCAGTTTTAATAGATTTTGTTTCACACATCAAATTCAAAAAGTCATTTCGTGTAAATACAAATTAAGTCATTTAATTGTAACTAAATTAAATTATAATTTTTGTCGGTTTTTGTTTTGCTAAAAAAATTTTATATATAATAAATGTGACGTTTAATGTCATCAAAAATATCGACAATTTTTTTTTAGGCACTGTCGCAAATATTATTGGAAATGACGATAAAAAAATACTGTGAAAGTTTCAGCTTTTAATATTTATATTAAGGGGTGCCGCATCGCAAATTTCGATTTCCCATTTAATTAACATGGGAAAAAGTTTTGTTTAGGCTTTGGAATTTTGTAACTTAGTAACTGAATTGGTTAGCAATAAGACTATAACATATGGTTATAGGAAATTTAATGCTCAACAGATCTTATATCTTATAAATTTTTCGTAAATGTACTCCTTCGAAAGTTATTGAAGGTTAAAGTTGAACCCTCGATAAATTTCATCATTTTTTCAAATTTCCAGCGAAACTATCAACTTTATCGAAAAATGTTATTGAACTTTTTTTGTAGATCATTTAATTTCCTATAAATTATCTATCACGAGTTTTTCGAAATTTTTTACTGTTCGTGAGCGGCATCCATCATTTATAGATAAATTATTAAATTAACATGGAGAAATTATTTTTTGGATTTTTGGGATTTTATATTTCATTATAATTGTAATTCATACACTTATAAATTTAAATTATTTTAATTATATGACTGCCAATTATTCTTGTTTAATTCTCTAATAATTTTTTTTATATTCAATTTATTTTACATTATTTGAACAAATAATGAAATTTATCGATGGTTCAACTTTAACCTTCAATAACTTTTGAAGTGGTAAATTTACGAAAAATTTATAAGACATAAGATTTGTAGAGCATTAAATGTCCTATAAGAATATGTTATAGTCTTACTGATAACCAATTCTGTTACTAAGTTACAAAATTCCAAAGTCTAAACAAAATTTTTTTCCATGTTAATTAAATGGGAAATCGAAATTTGCAATGCGGCACCCCTTAATATGAATAGTAAGAGCTGAAACTTTCACAGTATTTTTTTTCGTCATTTTCAATGATATTTTCACAGTGCCTAAGGAAAAAAAAATGTCGATTTTTTTGAAACAGTCTAGTATACAAGATTTTATTTTTTATTTTATATAAAATTCAAACTAAAAATGAACAATTACTTAAGTTTCTATTACAAGTATATCTAGTAGTTTAGAATAATAAATAGTTTGACGATTAAATTATTTACTTGTCAAATTGATTTTATAATATATAACACTTTTGCAAGAGAGGTCGTTATGAGTAAATTACAACGAAGTGAAATATAAAATATTTTTACATGTAGTAAACAAAACAATCATTGTACGTGTTAGCAACTGTGGTAGATGTAACTTTTTTTCAGTTTTCGAAAAAGGTCAAATTCGTATCTAAAATCGTTTTTGAAATTTTATATCATACCTATATATACATTTTTTTCCACGTCCACTACAGAAAGTAGTTTTTATAAAAACAGAAACTAAACATTCTTACTTTTGGAATACAATATTTGTATGCGAATAGTTGCACTAATTTTATTTATGTATAATACCGTATTTATGTTTATACAAATACATATTCTCAGCGTTATATGTTTAATTCCTTATTCGAGTGCTTATCAGACTGAGTTATTTTGAAATATAAACATGTCATTAGTTACATGCTTGATATATGACACTATGATGAGTATTGAAAAAAATCTGAGAGCCGAAGTTGTTACTGAAGTATCCCCTTACCTCCTGCGTCCTGCTAGTGATGTTAGTTGCATAACTTTCAATTCGCGATGATACATTTGGTAAATGCTGCTCTTAATCACTTTGATTTTAACTTTAAAACTAATTACATTTACAGTTTAACTTAACTAATACAACCCAAAATCATCAAATTTCTTAGGAACTAACGTGGTTCGCTTATTTTAATAATTGTTTGACGTGCAAGTTGATGAATATTTTTTCTTAAATTGCTATAATTTATCTTGGTCTTATTTTCTAGTACATGAGCTGCAACATACTTTGAAGAAGTAGGATTGTGTATGATACTAGGTTTTCTATGTTTCAAGTAATAACTGTTACGTATTAGACACTTTCCGTCTTCTCTTACAATTTTGTATGTGCGGTCTCTAATCTGTTCTACAATTCTACCTTTTTTTGCAAATGGTTTTAGGATCGTTTTAATACCAAATCAAGTCTTTTCTTTAAATTGATCACTAAATCTTACACATTTTTTGTTATAGTTTTCAATACTTGTATTTTTTTGTTTAGTTATAGTTTTTTTCATCTCCTGTGCATCAGTTACCTTTGGTTTTAATTTTATATCAGAAAACATTAAGCCATCTGTAAGATGCCTGGACATTAAGCAGGAGAGTATATGGTCTTTAGTATGGGAGTGTTTTTGTATGCTAATAAGGCTAAATATACATCGTTCTTATCATCTATAGATTTTTTGATTAATTTCTTGATGCTCTGAATGGTTCTTTCGGCAAAACCATTGGACTGTTGATAATATGGTAAACTGTGATTAATTTTAAAATTCCATTCTTCTGCAAAGCTAATAAATTGTTTGCTTTTGAATTGACTTCCACTATCAGATATAATTATTTTGGAAATGCCGTGTCTGGCAAAAATGAATTTGAATTTATTAATGACGTTTTCAGTAGTCAAATTGTTTTGTAAATTTGCAATTTCTGGGTATTTAGAATAATAATCAATCACAATTAAGTAATGTTGACCATTTAATTCATATATATCTGTACCAAGCTTTTGCCATAATTTTTCAATTATCGTATGAAGAATCATTGGCTCTATTCTTTTAGCATTTGCATATTTATTACAAATTTCACGTTTACTAAATAGTTCTTGAATGTCTGAATTTATTCTGGGCCAATAAACAACACCATTTGCCCTGGCAATGCATTTTTTTGATACCAAAATGACCTGTGTAAATATCAGATAGCATTTTATTACGCCATGATTTGGGAATTACAGTTTTTTGACCTAAATAAATTAATCTTTCAGATTGAGTAATTTCAGATTTTAATTTATAATAATGTTTTAAGTGAATTGGTGTTTTATTTAAATTCTTTGGCCAGCCCTTTTCAATGTAATGCTTTATTATTTTTAGTTCATCATCATTTTCTGTTGTAATTCTTTCGTTTTTTCATCTGTAATTTCTATTTCATTATTTATTATACAAAATTGATTGTCAAAATTTAAGTCAATTATAAGTTCATTTTCATTTATTCTGAACAAAGTGTCAGCAAATACTAATTCTCTTCTCGGTTTATAAATTCGCTGTAGTTTTGCTGGTGCTGAATTTTAAGGTTTTTTGAAAATTGAAATCAGAAGTTTGTGATCTGTCTCTACAATCACTTTTTTTCCATAAACGTATTGATAAAATTTTTTGAGGCCGAAACAAATAGTTCTTTTTCAATCTGCGCGTATTTAGATTGCGTTTCTGTCATAACTTTAGAAACATAAGCATTGGTTTGTTATTTTAAAGTAGTATCGCATCTACTCCATGTTTCGAAGCATCTACTAAAAGGGTTGTGAGAAGGTTTAGACCAAAAGAATTTAGACTACGTTTCGAACTAATTAGTAACATTTTTTTTGAAATGCTTCTTTTTGTTGATTACTTCATTCAAAATAAACGTTTTGTTTAGGTAAATCACGTATAGGTTTTGTTAAATCTGATAAGTTTTGTATGAATTTACTAACGTACGTGACCACTCCTAAAAGATTTGTACTTCTTTTTTATTTTTGGAGAATGGCATATTTTTTATTGCCTCTATTTTTTTGTCATCATTTGTAATTCCATTTCTAGAGAATTTAGAAGTATTTAACTTCATCTAACCCAAAGTGACATTTATTTAAGTTGAATTTTATGTTATTTTGTAAAGGGATCTCAAACAAGTTTTTAAGTTATTGATCATGTTCTTCCTTATTTTTAGCATGAATTAATATGTCGTCTATGTAAATTTTTACTCTTTTAATGCAAAATATATTTGAAAAATACTCTTGAAAACCCTCACGTGCAACTTTTATCCAAAAGGTAATCTTAGAAATTTGTAACGACCAAACGGTGTTTTAAAAGTACACAAGTTACTTGATTCATCATCTAAGGAAATAGCCCAAAATCCACTAATCGCATCTAATTTAGTGAAAATTGTTGAACCATTTAATTTTGTGGATATCGCTTCCGGATTAGGTAATTTGTATTTTGATTCTTTAATTGATTCATTTAGGTTTTTAGGATCGAGACAGATTCGTATTGAATTATCTGCTTTCATAACTAACATAAAGGAATTAAGCCAATCAGTACTGTCACTAACTTTTTCAATTATATCACCTTTTGGCTCATTTATTTTTCCGACCCCTTCAAAAATAGTTTTGTATTGATCGATGAAATTTTTGTATTCATTGCTTCTATAATTAATTCAATCTTATTTAATTTCATATCATTGTGTAATGTAACTATACCTAATTCAACGCAACTACTTGAACCTATAATTGATTTTTTTTTGTTTATACACTACATAAAACGCTACTTTATTTATCTGTTTACCGTTAAAATCTAAGTCCAAATAACATTTTCCTATGATATCTATTCTTTCTCCGATATAAGTAGCTAACTTTACTTTAGATCTCTCAACTTTATTTAAGTTAAATTCAGCTATTCGCAAAGCATTTAAACAAATAACATTTACACTAGCACCTGTATGTGAATTTAAATGTTTGTTTATACATAACTTGATATTACAATAGTTGCAATTTTGATTTGAATCAATATTATCTATTGTCAAGGTTTCTTCATTTTGAATAATTTTATTTATTGGCTTATATTTGCTTCTGCATACCTTTGAAAAATGATTCAATTTGTTGCAGTTATTACAATTTTTACCATACGCAGGACATTGATTTATAAAGTGATTACGACCGCAATTTGAACAATTCGTTATTGTTTTACCTGATACGAATTTCTGTAACAAGTACTGGTTGACCTTGGTCTCGATCTCAAAGTTGATCGTTGCTGTTGGCGTCGTCTGTGAAAAGTTTCCTTGTTTGGTTGCCTCTTTACGATGCTGATGTCTTCTCTTTCGCTCTCGTTATAGCTGTTGGAGTTGCCTTCTTTGTTTTGGATTACTTTCGATTGTTTCCGTTAATATGCAGCACTCGATAGCTTTATCTATACTCTTGTCTTCATTTTGCAGTAATTTTTTACGCAAGCTTTCATCATGTATCCCAATTACAATCATAGTTTTAATTAAGTTATTCTTTAGTCTTCTGTGTCAAATTCACACTGTTTTGGTTAATTTTTTATTTCTGTAATGAATTTTTCTACATCTTGATGTGATTGTCTTATTGTAAAGAATTTATACCTTTCATATGTTAAATTTCTCTTGGGTGTGAAATGGTTTTGAAATTTTTCCTTTAATTTGCTTATCTTATCTTTGTCAGATGCCGGTATGTTGAATGTGTTGTAAAATCTTAATAGCTTCGTCCCCCATGTAATGTAGTAATTGTGCACACTGTGTTCTTTTTGGTATATATTGTCTAGTTCAGTTGCAGTTGAATAAATTTCGATTTTCTGGATGCTTTCCAGTTTTCAGCCATATTGCCTCTTGTAGTTATTGGCGGTAAAGGAGTTCTGCTGTTCATGTTTATGTTTAATTTTGTTTTCACTTGATTTTTATGTACTTCACTTTAATTTATTATTTGGTTATTTTGCATTTATTTTTATTCTATGTAAACATCACTTCATTTTGCAACCGACTGCGCCATGTCATGTCTACTTTAAAAACTTTATTAGAATGATTAGCGTGGCTTTCTTAAATTTCATTTTTACCAAGTCGTGTATGCAACACAACGTGCACAACTATACGCAAACGCCGGAGTCAACACATGATTAACAATAGAATATTTAAAATCTTTAAAACAGCAGCGTGGTGTTTTAAAATTCAAGTTAACACGTTTAAACACATATTAGAAAGCATAGATCAGTCGAATGTTGTTAGTAGTACCATTTTGGAATTACAGTTAAGAGTTCAAAAATTTGAACCATTATAAGAAAGTTTTAATAAATTACAATTTTCCATTTAGTGTCATTATGAGAATGAAGAGTTATTCAATGCCGAATTAAACAAAGGCAATTTACTTGGATCTAGTTATTTTACTTATATTTCAAAAATTAAAGATGTTCTAGCATTTTATCATAACAACCAATCTAACTAAACGCAGTCTATTAACAGTAACAGGTCTAATCAAACTCAATCTATTAAATTTCCTACAATAAAGTTACTAAATTTAAAAAAAACATTACAATAAATGGCTTGAATTTTGTGATGCATTTAAATCTATAACTCACGACGCGACAATTCAATATTTCAAATATGCAAAAATTTTACTATTTTAAATTGTCATTAGAAGATAACGCAGCATAAATAATCAAATTTTCTTTAATTAAGTATCCAACTGCATTGCAATTAATATGCGACAGATATGAAAATAAAAAGTTAGTTATACATAATTTACTAAAATCCATTTTTGATTTCCTCGTAATTAATAAAGAATCAAGTTATGAACTTAGGTTATTATATGATACAATTACAAAGAAATTAAGGTCTTTAAAGACATTAGGCCGCCCTACTGATGACTAAGATGATACAATCATTTTTATTGCAACAAATGAGTTAGACAAAATTTAGGGAATATGAGTCGATTAAATATGATAATGAATTTCCACTATGTAAGAATTATATAATTTTTTAGATAATAAATGTAAACTTCTGGAAAAAATTAACTTTAAAAAAGCTAATGTAAATACTTCTAGTTTTAAACTAATTTTTAATTTTAAGAAAACAACAGCTTATACAAGTTCAGCTAAATTTATAAATTCTATGAAGTGTTATTATTGTAAGAAGGATCACGTAATTTCTAAATGTCTAGAATTTTTGAATTTATTTCTTAATGCAAGAATTACAAACGCTAAAGAAAGAGGATATGTTTAAATTGTTTAAAACCAGACTATAAAGAGAAACAACGCACTTACACAAATTGTAAGATAATATGTAGGGAAAAATACAATACTTTATTGCATTGTGATTATATTTGGGATAGTAGTAATGATAGTGTTTTAGAAAATTTTACAGTAGGATTACACGATTTTGAAAAGCAGCTTACTATTGCTCATTCTTTGAAAAACATTCCTCAAGTGCTTAACGCCAATTATTTAAATTTTTACTGAAGGTCAGTCGTATAATTGTAGAGCACTATTAGATAACGACTCACAGATAAATTTTATAACAAACGCTTCTTGTAATAAGTTAGGATTGACAAGAAACAAAATTAATTACTCAATTAGCGGAATAGGTAAAGCTATGCAAACGGTTACAGATAAGGTTAATATGTTAATTAAATCATATCATAACAATTACAGTAAAAATACTTATTGTTAATTGATTGATAATATTACGGAAGATTTGTTTGCTTCTATTGATACATCGGAACTTAACATACCAAATAACTTAAGTTTAGCAGATTCATGTTTTTACAAAATTGGACCAATTGATGTTTTTTTGTATTAAGACTAATAAACCTATACTCCAAAATACCCAATTAGGAAGGATACTTGGTACTAATATAAAATATGTAAGTACTCTAATTGTTAAGAATAACAGCGTTGTTAATTTATCCTAGTAGCACAAAATATATGTACGATATTCTAATGATGTTGGCACAATATTTAAAGTGGGCTAAATATTGCTTAGTGTAATAGATATATTCTTGATATTGTTAAGGTATATAATACTAATACTTTAATAGTAGGTTACATACCGAGGCGGAAAGTATTCCATTTCTGTTAAGAGAACTATAGTTTACCGAGAAGCATAGCCTCGAGGTGAACTAGTTCTCGAGACAAATGGAACACTTTTGCCAACGTTTGTATACAATTTTATTCACAATCAGCCATTAAATAAGATAAATAACATAAAAGTAATAAAAAATGAATGAAAACCTACTTCCCAAATATTATCGTTTATTTCGGTAAAATATTAACACATAGTAGGCACTTCACAATTGACATATACGTATTTAATTTATCATTGTCATTTTATCAAATTAGTGAAAACAAAACACATACAAATTACAGGTTCGGAAAGTGTACATTACTGACCATGAGGTTACATTACATACTCGTTTTTTTAACCATGGAAACCGCTCACTTACCAACCTTTAAGAGGTACGAAAAACTGTACGTTACTAACTAAGTGTGAATAAAAATATATACGTAGAATATCATTGATATATTTTAAAACCTTACACATTTTCTCAAAGTTTACATGACATCAGGTAAATATTTTAATTCTAGATACTTCTTGCAAGATGTAGAAAAGCCTTTCCTTAGACAAATCGTGCAAATTTATAGAAATACATTTACTTAAATGAAAACTATTTAAAGGATTGATTTATTTATCGTTACCTCACATTTGAATTTGTTTAAATCCATCGGAACTAAAAGTTTCAATCGATCAAATAGTAATTTATGGTGTTGATCTAATTGAGTGCATAATCAAATTGTTTCGTATGTTGATTGAGTAGTATATCCAAATTGTCTCAACAGTTTACATAATTATCTACTTATTTATTAAGAAAAAAGATTTTTTATTCATTCATTAATTTTAAATGTCAAAAAATCATAATTATAATTTTTTTGAAAACAAAACAATAAACGTCAGTAAGAAACATGTAGAAAAATACTCATGTCGAATTATTTTATTCAAGAAATGCATTTCAGCACATTTCAGCAAAGATAACGTGTCCTGGCCTTCAGTTAAAATTGTTCAAGATCATAAAAAGAAAAAGAAAAGTAACGAAACGAAAGAGAAGCAAAGCTTAAATACCGAATAATTAGTGATGCAACAAACATTACACTTGCCTCAAAAAAATACATTGCGTGAACCATCTATATACTATATAATCTTTGGTAATACCTAAAATGAAAATAAAAAAATTATGTCAAAACTTGTATTTATTTTGTGTCAATTTGACGATATTCTAATGTTGGTACAATATTTAAAGTTGGCTAAATATTGCTTGGTGTAATAGATATATTCGTGATATTTTTAAGGTATATAATACTTATAGTTTAAAAATGTATACGTACAATATCATTGATATATTTTAAAACCTTACACATTTTTTCAAAGTTTACATGACATCAGGTAATTATTTTAATTCTAGATACTTCTTGCAAGATGTAGAAAATGTATTCTAAATTTTGTAAAACTAGATAAAAACAATGTTATAAAAATATGTACCAACAATATCGTTTGCATATTCTAATGTCACAAATGTTTTTTCAAAGTTTGACTGACATAAAATATATGTAAATTATAATTTTGTATAGAGCTAATGTTTATGTTTAATCAGTATCTAACATTTTTATGGTTATTTTTAAACGTACTTTTAAATTTACGTATTTATAGATTAAACGTTTCCCTTAAACTTTATTTTAATTTTTGCTAAAAACCCTAACACGATGTTCTCACGATTTAAATATGCTTATTTTAAAATTATTTTTTTGTGCGTATATTTTAATAAAATCCAAAATTATAATATGTAGATAAACGCAATTTAGTTTTTAGCAAATTACACAAGAAGATTATGAAATCGAGAGATCTGCGTTTGAATTGAATTGAAATAGTATATTGCATAATGAGTAAGAAATGGTTGTCGTTGCCAACGAGTATAAAAATTTGCAACCGAGCCGAAGGTGAGGTTGGCAATTCGTACGAGTTTTAGAAATAGTAGAAGAAAGAAATAGTAATAGAAATTTTGAATAAAATTTAATATAAAGTTTTACTTTTAACTTTTTTTATTTATAACACAAACCATAATTAATAATTGTAAGTAATTGTTTTTAACAATAGTAATATTAATAATAATAATAATAAATTATTTATGTATGTAAACATAGTTACTTACATACGTCAAAAAGAAAAATATTGACAATAACACTAATTAATTATTTTGAAAATTGTAGTTAAAATAGTGTATTGTATTATGAGTAAGAAATGGTTGGCAATACACATTCCTTACGAATTATACACTATACTTTTTCTACGACTCTATATTTAATTAGTTATCAAAGTTAAACAAAATTTAAAAAAAAATAACGCAAAAAATAAATAAACTAGTTTAAAAACTTGTATTGTTAATACCAAAGACTATATAGTAGAAAGACAAAACATCTTACGGGAACTTTTACGCCGAAAATTGTTCCGCAAAAGTAGATGGCGACACTCATTGTAGGAACACTTTTTTTTGCGCATACTAGTTGGCGTCGTTTATACGCGTAATTTTAAAACAGCTGATTTGTTTGTATACAAAAAAGTGAGGTTAAATTCTAATTGAAATAAAATTACAACAAAATTGTTAAATATAGCATTTATTTATGCTAAAGTTACTATGTATTAGCGTTAGTTTTAATTTACATAAACTATTTAGGTAATTTCAAATTATTTATTCAAAATGAGAATAAAGTGTCTTATTTGAGGTAGCAACATCGGTACTTTCAGAGATCGACTAGTACTTTACATATAGGTCTATTGTTTTACAAGATTATCATTTATGTAAATGCAGTAAACATTTTTGAAACCAGCAAAGTGAAACACATTAAATGATTAACTAAATGTTTCGGTTTTAAAGAATAGTTACAAACTAAAATTTCATCGTAACATTTTTATTCAAATACAAAAATCAAATCGGTTGCTACCTAATATAGAATGTCATTCTATCGATCTACTATTAAATGGCAGGAATCAGATTCTTACAGATCAATTATAAATAATTGCTTTTTCATTGTCTGCGATACCAGGTTAGAAAAATACTAAATTCTTTTGCATATCTTTTAAATAAAACGGAAGGTACGGGTTGAACTATAAATAATACAAAGTAACTGTAACTGTAACTGTAGCTTTTTCAAGGTTGACTATTCTTACTTGCATTACGTAAAAAGTTAAATGTAACCTTGTAGATGTTTCGATATTTGTTTTTTTATGTTTAATAATTGTTTGTTGTTATTTTGTAACTTTTAGTTAAGGATTAATGGGAGAGGTTGTAGCAAAACCTTTCCTTAGACAAATCGTCCAAATCTATTGAAATACATTTACTTAAATGAAAACTATTTAAAGGATTGATTTTTTTATCGTTACCTCACATTTAAATTTGTTTGAATCCATCGCAACTAAAAGTTTCAATCGATCAAATAGTACTTTATGGTGTTGATCTAATTGAATCCATAATCGAATTGTTTCGTATTTTGATTGAGTAGTATATCCAAATTGTCTCAACAGTTTACATAATTATCTACTTATTTATTAAGAAAAAAGATTTTGTATTCATTCATTAATTTCAAATGTCAAAAAATCATAATTATAATTTTTTTAAAAACAAAATAATAAACGTCAGTGAGAAACATGTAGAAAAATACTTATGTCGAATTATTTTATTCAAGAAATGCATTTCAGCACATTTCAGCAAAGATAACGTGTCCTGACCTTCAGTTAAAATTGTGCAAAATCATAAAAAGAAAAAGAAAAGTAACAAAACGAAAGAAAAACAAAGCTCAAATACCAAATAATTAGTGAAGCAACAAACATTACACTTGCCTCAAAAAAATACATTGCGTGAACCATAGCTTTTATACTATTAGTTATCTGTTACTATTATATAATTCTTGTTTTTTTACTCATCTCTAGTTAAAGAAATGGCGAGTATAATTTACTTGCTTTGAATACATGCAATTTTAGTTAACTTCAAATCATTTAGTATATGATTTTTTTTAATACATTAATTTCAAGCGTAACCTAATATAAATAAGCTGGATTAGTTTAAAAAGTACTAATAATTCAATGACAAGATTTTGTTTTTGCAGCCAGCAAATAAAAGGAATCTATTTATGTCAAAGCCTGAATCGTTAACACTGTTGTGAAGTTCTGACAAATGTTGATATGTGATAGTTTTTCTTAGAAGCTTTAACCGAAATAACATGTGGATGTGACTTACACAGCATATAAGGTATATTTGTAAATGTTTAAAAATAATTTGTAATTAATAGGTGTTATTCTTAAGAATAAAGCTTTCAAACTAAGAAGGTAATAAGAACATCGTAGTTAAAGAATTGAAAAGAAATTCTTTTAGAAAATGCAAAATAGTTAATTATTCTAATGGATCTAATATGCTGCAATAATCTTTACTGCAAAATTAGTTTAAATATGAGAAATTAATTGTTAAGAAAACACATTGTAGGTAAAAGGAAACAAGTGATTCAGTGCTTATGCTTATAATTACATTTAATTATATAACTTTTTCAATGTATAAACCAGTGGTTTGCATTAGTCTTGTAACAATTGATTGTATTTATGTCAATCTTGTGTTATTTATTATCACGTAAGTTCAAAGTGTTTGTGATTAAATTTTTAACAAGGTAGCGACAATGTGCGAATAGATTATTTTTATATGAATATAATATAATATGTAGTAAAAGTATACATAAATACTTATGAAAACTGCATTAATATCAGGATAAATAATAACAAACAGATATCAGGCATGTGCGACAGAAACATTTTGGTATCTTGCAACTATCGATGAAGGCCAAAAGCTAATTAGTTACTTCTGAATTGTTATTCAGTTCAAAAAACTGACAGATTTTCTAATGAACACTATCTTCTTTAAGTTAATTTGAGCATGTTATTATAAAATGAGTAATTTTACTTCAATGATTGGATTGTTTAATCTGTTTATAAAACTGCAAAAGTCCGATACATTACTGTTAATATTTCCTTACCATCAAAAGAAAACCCTGCAAGAAAACAAGTAGTTAGCCTGCAAATTAGAAGTTTTTACTTATTCTAATTACCTTAAACTCTTAAAATACATTTACATTTCATTACAAAAAAGTCACCAGTAAATGTCAACGTTTACGAAAATAACCTAAAATATGTAATTTATAAATCACTCTTTTTACGATATAAAAGTAACGCAATGCCTTCTAAATGACTCTCATTGATTTCGTTTTCCAATTTTATAATTTGTGATGCACGAAATATTTGTCTTTTAAATTATGTTCTTATAATTCATTATTCTGAATGTTAATGGGTTTGACCTGTACGGAAATGACTTTGACCTGTACGGAAACAAAATTAGACAATTACAATGCACAACGTTGCCTAATCGCAAATAAACATAGAATGTATCGTATTATCTGTTAGTCGTATAAAAAAAATCAATTGCGTTATAACTAAAAATATAGTAATTTTACAATAATAAACTACATTTGCTGTAAAGAAATTTTAGAGAAGGTATTGTTACTTTGCTTTAAATACACTATTAGCATTCTATTAGGTATTTATGACTTATTTTCGTGACATACTAAACGGGTTTACACAAAGTACCTTTTAGATTATTTCGTAAAATTTTTTGCAACATTGATATTAACAAATTTATTATTTACCTGCTTTTGGGCACTAAGGCAAAAACAGTTATATGAACCCTGAACAAGAATAAGAAAAACTGTCTTTACTAATATGAATTTAGACTTGGTGTTTGCAGTTTGTAAAGTTTAAATTTTGATATCGAGCTTTAGTGCAACGTAATTGTATAATCAAGTAAATGCCTATTAATTTTATTATTTTTTATTTTTGCATCATGTTTTTTAAATATAGAAAAGCAAAAAATCATTTTGTAAATAATTTATTTTAACGCAGCGAGTACAACCTAAATTTGATGTTTACTTAGTTGGCTGTTTAACGTTTACAGAAAGTATTTCAAAGAAATTTCAACGGTCATCATTAATAAGAGGCATAAATTAAAGAAATGCTTTTATTCACGTAGCTATGGTCAATAATCAATAAACAACACATTTTTAAAAATATATAAGTAAATATATGCAAATATATGCACTAATCATGTTTGAAGTTTTTTCTAATTTTATTAATTCATACTAGTCGGTAAAAAAACAAGCATTACAATAACATGCCATCAGAAAACAACATCCTAATGTAACGGATGTTACATACGTAAATCCGTCGCGTTATACTTTGCTTACTTTAGAACATCTATGTAGTACCTTTGTAATATGTAATGATAGTAAAAAGTAATTTTAAGATACAATTTTTTTTGTGTACTTATTTTTTAAAAATGTTTGAAATGTGTACAAATTTTATATTTATATTTTATTCATCATTTATAATTTTATTTTGTTAATGTCATTTTTATAAATAAACGTGTTTTTATAGAATATCTGCAGTGTTTTAATACGATTTAATAAAAACTGTACAATGCGTAAGAAAAAAACAGATTAAATATCATTTGCAAACATACACATATGTGGTAGGTATATATTTTACAAATATCTCACTAATAATAGTGAAATACATCTAGAACAGATTAAAAAGTAATATATCTCATTTATTGAAAACAAATATTGAGACGACATTTACATCTAATGTCTGCCAAATATTAAAAACATATGTTTAGAAGATATTTATAACTAATATTTAGGAAATATTTATTTTATATAAATTATTGATATAACCAGTGACATTTACCACTCTGAAGATGCAAGCTGCAGTGTCTTGCGAAACGTCAGTTTGTTTGGGTTCACGAACGACAATACGGCAAAGGCCTAGTTCTTGTTCTTGCTTCTTATTTTGGCTCTCAAGAAGATACTATGACCAAGCCTAAGTCTAGTTGTTTTACTACGACGCGGTCTAAGCCAAAAGTCGTTTATAATCATAAACATAACAACCGCGAAAGCTTAAGATTTTATAATACAATAAATGACCAATATAAAAAAGTGTGACATTTAAATATTTATCAGATGTTATTTACTAATATATTATGTATATTTTGTGCTACTAGGGTAATTACCGACGATGCATTAATTAATGCAATTGCTAAATAATAGAAAATTGACGTGTTTAACAATCAATCTTTTAAAAATGAATACAGAAGAAAAATTCGTCGAAAATCATTTTAAAGATAATTACAAACGTGACATGTTAGGTATGAATAAATAATTAAAAGACGAATATGATAGTTTTATGTCAGAATATATTAAGGTATGTATATATACATATACATAAATTCCAGAAATTTTACCTCGAAAAATGTTAGGTACTTAGGTAAAACCTATTGTGTACGTAATACTTTACTGAGCTATTCATCCGGCTTAAAAACATACCTTATTTAAAGAATTGACGTACATTTCTAAATTGTCATCGGCGGCAATTAAAAAAGAAATTCGGTGCTTTCTACAATCTTCCAATGTACTATTTTAAGCAGTTTCGCGGAAATAGAAAATTGCGTTGATAAGTTGTATTGGGCCACGAAACTTAAACAACAGAAAATTACAGACTTTTTTTAAAATGCGTAGTTAGATAGTAAGATGTTAAGAAGTTATACTTATATCGTTCTTATATACATATGTATGTATATGTATGTAGTTTTTTTTAAATAAACATATAAATCTTATGATCACCGTTTATTACGAACTTCGTTTATAACGTACTAGTATTTGAAGTCCCTTGTGGTTCGTTATAATCGGCTTAGACTATATATGGGTAGTTTTTATAGTTAGAGAGAGTATTAGGAATGATGTAGTAGTAGTGAATGCTAAAAAAAATGTTAGCATTAGTGTTAGCTATAACAAAGGTAACTTCAAGTAGTTACAGTAGCTATCATGTAAATTGTTTAGTCTGTAACAATAAATATTCTATGTATATACCATTGGTATATACCAAACGAGTGTCAATTTAATGCAGTCCTTTAGTATGTCAAGTCACACCACGAGTTATAACCATTAAAGCTATTCTAAACTCTCGTATTATTACTTTTCTCTTAAACAATTTCAATGAATTTTAAGCTTGACTTGCGAATTATTTTTTGATTAAATGTGTAATATTTTATTTTATGAACTAAAGTTCATCCAATTAAAAATTAATTGCAACAGCATTTTTAGAAACGATAGTCTGCAGAGTATTTAACTAATTTCTAAGATTTTCAATTTCAATAACTTCAAGATCAAATAAAAATTAAACATTTAATGTTAGAACTGTGTTGTGCTGATACAAAATGAAACCCAACCTATTTCGCATTGAAAGTTATGCCACATCATCAAGTTATTCCTTGGTAGACACCATGTAGTTTGTGTAGTTACATTAAAAATGTGAATAAAATAATTACGACATATTTATTAAAATTAGATTAACCATGTAATGTAAACGTAAAAACACTATATTATATCTTATTTTAAGTAACGTTTCATGAGCTACACTAAGTTTGAAGCATTATGTATGTTCGGATTCATTCCTACGAGTATCTACATAATAAAGAAAGAAAATGATTGACAGTTACATTTATCACTTTTAAACACCCCAATTTGTCATGCTTTAACATTAATGTTATTTATGAATTTGTATGAGGTCAAACGTCTTAAAGGAGTATTAATATTCTCAAGAGTTTGATTGCTTCAAATATACACCTCACTTGTTTCTATTAAATATAAGTTTTAGTTCAGTTTAGTTTAGTAAGTACTATAAAAATTTCCGTATATTAAAAAGAAATTGTTAGTTACGCTTAACAACTTAATCCTTTGTAAAAAAATACAAAAAACTAAAAAATGTGATGTTTCTGATAGGGAGGTATACAATAAATAAAAAAAAACACAGATTTTGCAATTTTAATACAGATGGAATGCTGTTTTGCTTGTCAATAAAGTTAATGCTTTTATATAACTAATTATTATTAATGAATTATCTCCACAAGAGAAACTTAAATATTTGGTTTTTGGGAAAATTTGAGCAAGAAATACAGAACTCAAAAACAATTTAATAAACAATATTTTTAAGTGCTTATAGAAACATGTTCATAAAAAAAAGTAATTATGTTAGTTTAATCTTAAAAATTAAAAATATAAAGCACATAATTAAATTTATAAATAAAAATTTAAAAATAAAAAAATTACAATAAATTTCTAGTTTTTGTAAGGGTGTAAAAAGATAAAGTTTACGGGATTCTCATTATCACTTAAGGCTGCGTTTGAATGCGACATTTTAAATATGTAGTGAGCGTTAAAAGACAAAATGGAGAGAATAGATGTCGCTCTCGATTTAAAGCAGAAAACTGTTAGAAAGACGTCAATGCAAAAATCAGAGATGGGCAAATGTTAGTTTTAAATTATTTACAACAGTTGATTTTAAAAAGTAATAAAGAAGTTAAAACGTAAATTTAAATAATAAATAACATGCTGCAAATCAATTATTTTACAGTATTACAAAATTACAAGGTATAACCAGTACACCTAATAAGTGAATATACCTAGAGACGAAAACCTTGGATTTAATTTCAATAAACCTTTTATTTTTTATTCGCTAGTGTGCTATGTCAGCAAAAACCTAAACACAAGATAGCAATGTAATAGTAGATTACATACCGATTGGGGAAAAGCTTCATTACAGTGGAGGGCTAAGTTGACCGACCGAGAGCGAAGCTCGAGGTCGGCAATATGCCCGACACTGGAATGAAGCTTTTTTCCGAGGTATGTATACTATTTTATTTACAATCAGTGCATTATCATTCAAATTAACACAAATTATTCGAGCTGAAAGTCAATATCTGTGAAATTGTTTTTAATCTAACAGGCGGGGAAAACAAACGCGTTTTGTGTCAAACGTTTTATAATTTAATTTTCATAGTTATCATTCGTGTCCTAATGTCTGATAGTGAATTTGAAAGCACTCCTCCAGAACTGAGAGATGCTGCAAAGAAGGCAGCTAATGACTTACTACCGACAAAAAAGTAGAGGTCGATATGAAAAAGTGCTACGAAATTTATCAAAACTTTTGCCTTGCTAAAGGGGTTAAAAACATTGGTTCTGAAAGCGTGCTCATTGCATATTTCAGTCAATTGGCTGAAACAAAAAAAGCTTCAACTCTGTGGGCTACATATTCAATGCTTCGTGCAACGTTAAGTATTAAAAACTGTATTGATATTTCAAAACATTCAAGCTTAATAGCATACCTTAAACAACAAACTATTGGCTACAAGCCGAAGAAATCCACAGTTTTTAGTCGAGATCAAATTGACAAATTTTTGAAAGATGCCCCACAAGAGTTTCTACCTCACAAAGTAAGAAATTTACTTTTTACTTTATTCTGTACTTTTCATTATAATATGATTTAATTTTGTAGACTGCTTTAATAATCGGGATTTCTGGTGCTTGCCGCACAGACGAATTATACCAAATGAAAGTAAGCGACGTAGAATCCTTAAACAATAAAATTAGTATAGTAATTCCTAACACAAAAACTTACCATCCTCGATCATTTCTTATAACAGATGTCCAATGGATAAATATAGTAGCTGAATATATAAATCTCCGAAAACATGTTGAAGGCGAGAAATTCTTTCAGCAGCTGAGATTTGGAAAAATTACCAAACAGTCTTTTGGCCACAATACTATTGCTCAGTTTCCCAAGAAAATAGCAACGTTTTTGGGACTGAATAATGCCGATAGCTTTACTGGCCATTGCTTCAGGCGGACTTCTGCGACTTTATTGGCAAATCGAGGAGGAGATGTCCTACAATTAAAAGATTAGAGGTTGGAAGTCTAGTTCAGTGGCAGAAGGTTACGTGGAGAATTCTTCAGAAGGCCAAGAAAAAGTTGCACAATTATTGTCTTCTGCAAAGACGAAGATTCAACAGGAAGCTATACCTTCAACATCTCATGATCCTGCAAACATTGTAACTGCTAGTACGTCAAAGCACGAATTCATTTTTTCGAAAGATGATAAATATGGGATAAACTTAACATTCAATACGTATGATAGCTCTAATGTTGTAATTAATATAAATAAACCAACATAACCTAATTATTTCTGTGTTGAATGTAAATAATTGTTCATTCGTGT
Organism: Aquatica leii; assembly: GCA_035610365.1. Taxonomy (NCBI): domain Eukaryota; kingdom Metazoa; phylum Arthropoda; class Insecta; order Coleoptera; family Lampyridae; genus Aquatica; species Aquatica leii. Next base: position 112,061,293 of record CM069432.1, read on the forward strand.
GAAGTAAATCCTATAGAAAAGAATTCCTACCTTTTCATATAAGCTTTCATGTTTGTTTTTTTTTTTTGAAACTATTTTCTATCTTTATAAATTCATGTACAGCTGCGATGACCACATTTTGCTTCGTTCTGTAACATACCTACATTTTAGTACTGCCATCATTGCTAGCATTGATAATACATACTTTCGTGTCACAATGTGACTGTCTAAAAACGTTATTAGTTTTTACAGCTTCTAATCTTTGCTGCTGCGACTCCCCGATAGAATAGTTTGCATTTTTTTTAGTTCGACATCTTATCTTGCACACAACACATTGAACCGCTGTTCACAAGCATTGCCTTAAAGAATACTATAATTGGATAACCATTAACACACACCATTGTATATTGTATATTTATCTTTACCTCGGGTTCCTAGCACCTGTCTATCGTATTCCGCGCATTTACGCGGATACCTACGTTTATTTTTAAAGTCAACTTGGCGTTTATTACAGAGTACATCAAATTGATGCACCAGGTCAACTAAATGCCTATCGTCAACACTCATTTATAGATTTATAAGAAAAAAACACGTGTTCAACAACTTTAATAACTTTAGTTTTAGCGCACGTACTACGAATCAAAGCTACGAATTGCTTGTAAGTATGCGCAGTCATGCGCAGTATCGCAGTGTGCATTTATCATTTTATTTAAGTAGATAAAACTTAAACCAATTCTTAAATAAATGAAATTTTTAAATGGGGTAATTAGAAATCCGTAGTTCAACTGCTTAAAAGTTAAATGTAAATGACAAATGTTAAATAGGTCTGCATAAATCCACCTTTAACCTGTATAAAGTCATTGTATACTGTCAATTTATGGTCTGCTTTGCGCCATCTAACGCTCTAACGGTACACTAACGACATAGTATGTAATGATATTTCTATGGTAACGACCTTCTATTACATACCATCTAATGTGGTATGTAATGGAATCGAGTTTTTAATGATCCACTTCCCAAATTTTTCTTGGGTATTTAATTATCATATTATAAACTGATTGTAAATAAACATGTTTATTGTTTCACTCGGGTTTAAAAATGCCCTCTTGGGAAAAAAAGCGTCCAATTTACACAGGAACTCGATAAATAAACTACTATTTAATGATTCGTTGTTTATCTTATTTGAATTCTGTAGTCTTTTGTATAATATTTAATTTCAACTAAATAAATTTGCAAACAACTTTCTAAAGTTTTCAAATTTTTTAAATTCCAAAAATTATTTGTTGCTATTTATTTTATTTTATTCAAATTTCCAATATAGAAGCTCGGTTAAATGGATAAAGTACTATGCAATAACCAGCGGTTTTTCCGATAATTTCATAAACTGTCAAATTCTTTATGAAAGCTTTGTGTGCTTATTGTATTTTGTAATCAGCCATTTTTACTGATTATTATGATATGCTGCAACTGCATTTAAAAATTTAAACTTTATTTACTATCCTTTTTTCAAAACTAATGTTTTCTAATTTTAGATTCAGGGGCAGTTAAATATTACGGGACGGTATAATTGTTATTTTATAAGATATATTAGTGGGCACTTACCATTACATATGTATATGTGGAAGAAATTATGAGATTTGCCAATTTATATAAAAATGAAATGTTTATGAAATTGGAACCATTTTATATAGATTGTTTACTTCCTAAAATTATTATTGGTAATATATTCAATAGGTTGCAATGTGTTGCGAAGATATGGGATTTTTAGTTTTACTTAGTTGTCTTAAAGATTGTCACCAGGATAATCATTAGCATCTATTTATAATTTTGTAAAAAATGGTTTTTGCTGTTAGTGTTGGCACCAGTGATTTCGCATTATTACCTTAACATATACAAAATGTACGGAATTTATTTGTTCTCATTTTGTTTTTGAAGACTCGGTAATTAAATTTTGAATTTGTACAAATCTCAAAAATGTAGTTACATGTGTGCATTGACGTTTAGCGAATACGGAAATTAGAAATATGTTTCTTTGAGGCAAAATCTGGATTCAATTTTATCTATAATTTTAGATTCTAGTCTTACATACCATCAAAATACAACTATAAAAGCATAGTAATATGTATTAACAAATAAAGTTTTTTGTAATTGCCCACGTTTCGCTCAAAAAAATTAATAACTAAAGCAGCAACCGAAATATAACCAAAAGAGTTAAGTAATCAACTTGTCAACCAAGCTAAATTCTAAACTACATATAGAAGTGACTTAAGAACATAGGTACTTCCGTACATATAGAAGAATCGAGTGAGAAGGCATATTTATTGTTAAAAGTATTTAAATTTTTTGTACTGCAATTTTATCTAGAAATAAAAAATCATGTTGATTTGTAAATGTAAAATTATTTCGATTTACATAAATGAAAATGGATTCAGAACCTATTAAAGGTTCCTTATATATGAACAAGTTTCTGATGCTAAAGTTGAACGACACAATTCATTAATTCTTTATTACAATACGTTAAGTTTTATTGCTATTATAATAACTACAATTTAATGTTTTTAAATAGTGTTTTCCTTTATTTTACCAAATGGGAAAAATTCCTTTTGACTTTTTCAGCAAAACATTTGTTTTCAATATTTAATCATTATATAAAAATATGTGAAACAAATTATCATCGTGGATTTTAATCCATCTATTCTCGTACCACCTAACTCAAAAATCGCAAATTCAAATAAATAGTAAAGTCAGAGTAAAATACTGGGTGTCTCTAAAAGGTCTGTACAAAATCCTACCACATATTCCTGAGGTCGAAATAAGCCGATTTAAGCAAACTTATCTTATTCCAAAATTGCTTTGTTTCCTAGATACAGGGTGGTAAAGTTTAAAATTAAAAATCGTTTATTTTTAAATGTATGAACATTTTTCAACGAATTACTTCAAAAATTTATGTCCGGAGGTTTTTTGGGATGCGAAATCTGAATTTGAATACCATTTTACTGTGGCCTGTAGAGGGCGCTCTACAATGCATTTCTTATGGCTTGAAATGACTATAATTCTTTTCTCAGTAAGTTTTTAATTTTTTTTTGAAATAATAATAATTTTATGAACATTTTTAAGCAAAAAGGTTCTCTTGTGAAAATCTGCTAAAGTAAGCCGCTTTCAAGATATTCAGTTTTTAATGTTGGATGCCGTGCCGGAATATTCAAATTATTCTGAATAAAAAAAGGTATCTTTGAGAATGAAATTTGGTTAGTGAATTAGTAGTACTCAGTTTTAACTTATTTAAGCATTTTTTGTATTCCAAGAATTTTTGCTATTAGCATATTAACTGTTATTGGATAAGCTTGCCAGAAAACGATTTTTATTTTTAAACTTTACCACCCTGTATCTAGGAAACAAAGCAATTTTGGAATAAGGTAAGTTTGCTTAAATCGGCTTATTTCGACCTCAGGAATATGTGGTAGGATTTTGTACAGACCTTTTAGAGACACCCTGTATAAATTATCGTGTATCTATTCTGTTTTTGTTTTTTTTTTATGATAAAACGGTGGCATAAAAACTCATAAAACTATATTTTGCATATGATTTTACTTCTTCAAAATCTTCAATATAAACAAAAAATAATAGAACATTAGCGACAATTAACGTAAAGCATAAGTGCAAAAATGAGCCTTATGAACGAAACAAATCAACTACTTTTTCAGCGCTATCCGTGTTAAAATGACTGAACTAAAATAAATAAGTTTTCTGTTATTAAGTTTTCATTTAACATTGGTTATAAGGAAATATTTCTGTTCAATATTACATTTCCATAATACACAATTTTTGTTAATATTGAAATGTTTTAATACATTTTCAAATGTCGTTCCAGAAGTTTCGAGTATGAATGTTAGTTGGTTTATGAGATGTAAAAAGTTGAGTAACTTTTTTGACGCTAATAATTTTTTTATTAGGAATTAATGTGCAATAAAAATTACCAATATGGATTCTTTTATAATTTATCTTGTCAGTTCTAAGTAAAAATGTTAGAATATTGCTTTACTTTTTAAATGCAATATTAAACGCAAAACGTTAAAATCCAGCTAAAAATGTTAGGCAACCCAACATACTTCAAACGCAAGAAAGTATTGCCATATGTTTGGATCTTTTGTTTCTGCCAATTTTTTATGGTTCTACGCATATGAATATAATAATGAGGTAAGCCGGGCAATTTAATATGTGACACGCTGGATTGCTATACATTATATCTCCAGTTATGCGTTCGAAATCAATGTCGTCAAAATTAAAACGGTTTTCTCTGTGTGGTATAAATTTAATTCTTGAAAACATTCTACTTAGTATTTTGTTCATTTGCAGAAGAAGACAATTCAAATAATATATTTATTTTCTTTATTATAGTTTAAAAAAAATAAGTTATATTAAATTAACTTGTAAACTGTAGCTATAATTTGTTAATTAGTTTTTACTGTAAAGAATAAAGTTTTTATTAATAAACTTTTTTAAATGTGGGTTAATCAGTCAAATATTACCAATACATACTCTCATGTTAACGAGTGTTTAATCAAATACTACGGTTTTGTGCAATGCAAAAAAATCATTCATTCATTCAATTTGTAACCATCGTTTAAAATCGATTGGTTGATTAAGTAATGTTTGGTAACGGACACAGTATTTGGATTGACGATTTTCTTTTAGTGTATTTTGAATTTGTTTTAATGTGAATTTTAGATTGAGTTTAATAAGTTATTTTACGATTTTAAATTCAAAGTTACAATGTAATTGTTGATAAAGTTTTGTATTTTGCTACGCCGTAAAATTCCAGTGGTAATTTATGTTTCCCTTCTGAGATATAATCGTAATTAAATATATTTTCGCCGTTTGTTTGTTTTAAGTTGGTTTAAAAGTTCTTTGTTCAAGTACATTTGTACTTGAATTTCTTTATGTCAATCGTTTAGATTACGTGGAAAAATTAAGTCGTTATCTTAATTTATTAGGCAGTTTAAATTCTTGTAATATAATATTTTGTCAATTTGACATTTTCACGTACAAGCGAAACGCTGTGTCCTAATGATATGAATATGACGTAATAGGGGCTGATTGCCTCTTTATTGCACTTCTTAACAAGAGTGTTTTGCTTCTTGAGGTTTCGAACGCAGCCTTTGTGGAAAGGGCAGTCGACAAAAGTTGATATATAGATGTGTTTTTGGAAAATGAGGTACGAGTTCGAAGTTAGTTGGTTGACGGTCGTCAAAATGTAGTTAACGCAGGTGATAATTCACCTTTTCTAATAATTACCGTGGAAGTAAATGAAGATGGTACAGTGATTCTTTAAGTGGAAAATAAAACTTTCCTTTTTCGTAATTACGGTTTATGGAGATCACTGTTTTCCTAATTAATATCGCATGTTTCGTTAAGTGAATTTTGTGCGTGCGTTTGTTTCGCAATCTCATATCTTTCGCCTTGGGGGCGGATCAATAATAAATCTTCCATTGGTAAATTATTCATCTGGATTTGGTACCCTATCGAGGTTCCGGACGTTCTGCTGGCCTACGCTAACCAAAAGCCCGTCTTCGAGTAATTCAAGGTATTTATTTTGCACCATCTATTGATATGTGAAATTTACGTTTACGCGATTAAGTGTTAAAAGCTTTGAATTTTCAAGTAAAAATTACAAGTGTCTCGAAGTTAACGTTAATGTAACTAATTAATGACCGTATTTCACGGTACTGTTTTAATCCTAAGTTTAAAATTTATTAAACGGGACCGAATTATCGATTCAAATTTTATATTTATATGTTAGTTTTATAAGTATTTTTCATTTTGTTTTTAAATTATATCGACACACACACGGCCGTGATCATAGATGTTTTAAGATTGATTAATTTGTGCTGTTTATTTCTTTAAAATTCTGTATTGTGTATTTTATTATTTTGTTTGTGTATTTTATTCCATTAACTTTAAATTTGTTTTGATCAAACGTGCATTCACGTATTATTATTTTTTTTATTATTTTGTTACTGTTTTGTGTATTTTATTTTGATAATCTCAATTCAACTATTTTATTATTTTATTCATTTTGTTTTATTTTGTTCAAATAAATTTTAAATTGTTAAATTGTAAAAAGCTTTTAATTCCGTCGGCCTCCGCGTGTGTAACTTTATTAGTTTATTTTAGATTTTAGCAAATGCACCCTCTAAGGTAAGTCCGTTGGGGGTGTATACTACAGAAGCGGACTTATGGTTGGCAAGGGTCATTAGTCCATTAAGCTTTATTCCTTCCTGGCGCCCTTTGATTTTGACATTATTATTTATCGATTTTGTGTTTTTGTCAAGTAAATCCATTTCGATCACGAAACTTTTAAATAAAACCCACCCCTTCTCCATTGAGCTAGTGGCACACCCCGTTTATGTTACTACATTGCAGGCAGTGACTTTGTGTTAATTTTGGCATGTAACAAATTCATAATACAGTTTACGTATTTTTAGATAATTAAATTCAATAATGATATTTTTATATTACCCACTTATTAACATTGTATATATTTTCGTTTTTTATATTTTATTTTTTTATTGTTTTTAAACTTAGCAATGCTGTCTTGTAAACGCAATGCCACTTAAACTCTTAACAACAATGCAATAAATTATGATTAAACAAATTTATTTTTTTAAATATTTACTGCAGAACTAAAATATTTAAAATCTAATCAAATTGATTTTTATTAGCGTTTTAACAAAAATCAATAGATACGAAATGATTGTAGGCCAAATACCAAAATTTAATTATGTACATGATAACAAAATCTAAATGAACAAGGTGCAACTGAATGTTTAATTATAATAAGTGTAAAAATAATAAGAAATAATGTAGAATAGAGATAGTACTTCAAGTAAAAATGTCGACCTGTAATTGCAATATTACTAAGCAATTACTTTACATTCATTCTTTGTTTAAAACATATACTAGATATGTAATACTGTTACAAGATTATCATTTTTAGTTTGTGTCATAAAAAATAAAGAAGTGTGTAATGTGTAGATTGTAGAAAAGGTTAACTGTACAGTTGAACTCTTAAAAACATCAGATAAATACAAGTGCTACTTACCTGTTATAAATAATATTATAGTACACTATATCTAATATTAATAATTTAACAATAAAAACTTAAAAAAAGGAATATACTACGGGTAAAATTAATTGGCATTTGTTAGTTCATAGAACGACTGTTGTGAATTAAACAATGAACAAATCGCCGTATAAGAACCACCAACTGAAAACGAAGTAAGTGGTCAGTATAGTCGTGGAAAACAACACTAAAGAAATAATGGACAACTGCTTCTTTATTTGGGATTTTTCACTACCGTGATAACTCTAATGTGTTTTTACAACTATTGTTTAGATGCTTACGAAATATAACTGCAGCAGTTTTCATGAATAGTAGTGAAAACGCTTTAGAGTTATTACGGTGCAAACTGCTTATTACGTTTTTAGTCGTTTCATGAACTACTTACCTGCAGTATAATTTTTTTCTTTAATATTTAACACGTGAAAATTGCCACAAACACTGTTTGTTATTTGACAAATGCTACTGGAATGCTTACAAAATATAACTGCAGTAGTTTTTGATAATAGTTGTGAAAACACATTAGAGCAGGGGTTTCCAAATAGATCTTATATGTAATATCTTTGCAGAAACAGTTCACCTTCATTTCACTACAGATAAACCTATAGATTTAACAGACTTGTGAATCACAAAAACCATTCAAGATTGGCTTCGGTCGGCAGCACGTTATAACTACAAAAAGAAAAGTAACCCAAGAAGTACGCAAGAAAATTAGTCTTTACGTAACCCAGCTAAATTTGGATACATGTTAAGGCAAAAGCCAGTATTCTGGTGTTATTCAAGTGAAAAATATAACGTTTAAAATTACATATATTTGTTTTAGAATGTATTGTTTTTAGTTTTGTTTTAAAAAAATATTACTCAAAGATAGGCGATGTCTATTGCAGACTATACCATTTATATGTTTATTTGTTTATTTTATGTAAAAAAATATATTACAGGTTTTTATAGTAGTATTTTTTATTTAAAAAATGTACTTACCAATTCGGTTATATGTAAAAGGTTTGAATATCTCTACCACTTTTATAATTTAAAGCAACTTCTAATTTGATGTATCTAATGTACATAAGCGATCTTTATACCAATAAAGAAATCACTTTTAAAATCAAAACAGTAACGTATTCTGTGCGTGTTTAAGATGATATCTATACGATGTTTCATTTTCGCAAAAAATGAACGTCTAATATTGGCATATTCTTTATACACATTCAGTCTAAATTTGTATTACTCTAAGACATCTTTTAGAGATACAGAATTTAACGTTAAATGTACGTTAAATTATAATTCTACGACTCGGTACAATTAAATACATCTTTTAGAAGTTGAGAAACGAAACATTGTAAATACGTTTAAAACTAGATTCAAGTTATACGTAAATACCGCGGACATTTAGATGTCGAATATCCGCCCGATTTTGAGTAAATTATACTATCTATAGACCATCTACGAGTACGTTTTTTTTATGTCTTTTAAACATAAGCGTGTTGTTTGGGAACTTATGAATGACCGAGGACCGTCATTAGATTCATGGAGTAAATAGAGGGCCGCATCCGCACATTTATATAGCTACTATTAAATATTGAAAAGCGGTAGTAGTTATTTTTCATAATATGGTTTTGCTTATTATTTTCGAGCGGGCGGTGCTAATGAAAGTCGCGGGCCGCATGCGGCCTGCGGGCCGTGTATTGGAAATCCCTGCATTATAGTTAGCACGATGAGTCTCAAAAAAACTATACAGCTGTACATTGTTTTTTTAGTGTTGTTTTGCACGACTATACTGACTATTTACTACGTTTCCAGTTAGTGGTTCTTATACGGTGGTTTGTTCAATGTTTAATTTAATTTAACAGGCGTTTTGTGAACTAACAAATTTCAACTAAACTTACTTGCAGTATACTTCTTTTTTTAATTTAATACATAAAAATTGTCAAGAGATAGAAATACCATTTATTATTTACAACAGAAACTTTTTTTTGTACTCGAATGGTTACATACAGAATGTATACAAATTCTTGAAAAAAATTAACAGAATTTTGAAATTCAACTTATTTGCTAAACTATATATGTGTGCTTTATAGATTTATGATCAAACTGTCAGATTTTTAGTTTGTCAAAATTTAAATTTTCCTAGGTAAAATAAAATTATTTTGAAGATGATAAGCAATCTTATAACAAATATTTTATAGAATATAAGTATACGTAAGTTTTACTTGTATAGATATAAATTTGGTCAACTTGTAGATAAAGCATAAAATTTTACAGTCTAAACGAAAATTATATCTCGCATATGAGTTCTGAATAATGCTTATAAACAAACTAAACTTTAATACAAATGTTGATATATGACATCAACAAATAAATTGAAATTGATGTAATGATTTGGTTTAACTTGCATTTAAACTTTGAAATAAATAAGAAGTTAAAAAAGTAAGCGTATAGATAATAGATTTGATTTTTGCAACGTAATCAATTTGACGTAAAACAACTACTTACCTTTGTTGCCGAAATAATAGGAATCACATAATTTTTAAAAAGTTGATTTACTATTGTTTTTCAATTCCTTATTGATTTATACTTGTAATGTTTTTACAATAATTTGTAGAAATATAAAATTTTCAATTTTTAATATACACTATACAATAAGTGTTTAGACACTGAAAGCTCTACATTACTTTTCTTGTATTCCTATGAACTTATGTAAGACAAAGACAAACTATTTCTAACACGCTGATGTACATCCCAGTAAACACAAAATTGATATTGTTTAGTAACAGTTTCAAAACAAAAAATTTATGATTCACTCTTGTTTCAAACATAAAAGAAACCTAACTGCAATAAAATAGCTATAAGTCCATCGCTGTTTCACTTATTTGAATCAGTATAGTTTCGGTATTTTAAATTCAAATCTGTTGCAAAATAAATGTTGCATTCGGTATACGTTTTAAAACCTTCGTTCTTGAACTAATACTAAATGATCAATAAATATATGACTTTTTTGTTTCAATAATGTACTTAAACAGTTTCAATAATATAATAATACATTTTCGAATGCACGCTTAAAATTTTATTGCACAATAAATATTTTTAAATACAATATCACATTGAGTTTTTTTCATATTCCAACTTTCTTTGTTGTGGTCTTTTCACGGAAGTCTCGAAAACTGCATCAGTTACTGTTGGATAGCAACCGAAGTAGCAAAAATCAGTTACAAAACGGTTGTAAAACTGTCTTGCAACTATGGTTTCAGTACGGTATTTAGTTACAGAATATTTGCTGAGCCTTTCCTGATACGTTGTCAATACCGGATTTGGTCAGTTGCAAGGCAACTGCAGTAATATTGTAACCGTTTTACAACGTGTCTGAAACCGTTGCAATTACTGTTTTGTAACTGTTTTGCAGCGTTGCTATAACGGTTTTTTACAAATCATGTTTACCTATTCTGAATCGTTTCTGTAATGGTTTATCATCACGGTTTTGTAATTGATTTGTAACATTGTAGTTACCGTTTATAGCAACTGCTATGTAACTGTTATGAAAACATGCTTATTACCATTATTTGAAACTACTTTATAACCGCTTTTGTAAAGCAACTTGTCCAAGATTTTAGTTACTAACTGCATTATAAAGATTAAAACAAAAGTAGAGATAAAAATATATTAATAAAAAGATACAGATATATAAAAAGTTATAATAAATGTACATTATTTAATTTTTTATAGTTTCTTATAGAACTAAATTCAAACAAAAAAGATATAATAAAAGAATTTTTACATCTGTTGCAAGTAGGTACCAGTAAACAGGTTTTTACGGCAAATTTTCAAGTAAAGCGGATTATGTCTTTTATTTATAAATTTTGTAAATAGTAAATGCATAAATTTTGTTAAGAGAAAAATGTCTTTGTGTTAAAAGACCATGGCGGATTAAGATATTCCTCACATGTTATAGTTTAATGCGTCTACGTAATTCTTAGTTAAATATTTGTATTAGGCTACAAATGCACATGTGCAATTATAATCGGTTCAATGATCATAATCTCGACTGCTTTTTTAAAGATTATAGGTGTTCGCAATGGCGATCTAATTTACACGTTCTGATCACTGTGTGTAATATTGTAATGTCCTTGCAATCAAATTCTATTTTATCCTAGAAGAAAATAAAATCAATTTAAAATTTGCTTACTTATAATTGGCAACTAATTCTTCAACGTTGATTAAATTAAAAACAGTAGTTTAAATGCACGATTAAAATTATAGTAATATAATATACCAATAATTGTACTTACGTAGTTTTGAATTAGAAACACTTTCGGTACTGTTTATTGGATAATGATAATGGACTATGTGTCCTATAAAAATCTCGTAAAATGCACTTCTTCTGTTGCTGTTTGAAAGCATAGATTAACACTGTAGTGTAGTTTTAGAAATTCACACTTGTAACCATAGTTTCAAGACGGTTACACTCGAAACCGGAATGAAGGTTTTAATGTCACTAAATTGACACTGTAGTTACATAAGGGTTTAAGAATAACTTACTTATAACCATAGTTGTAAAATGGTTATTTCTGTAATAGATTTGAAACCTCAGTAAATTACGAAAGTTGCTGCTACGTTGCTGCAACGGTTTATTTACCATGGTGCTAATGTTACTAATTTGCAACTGGTTACAACGTAACCACGGTTACAAAATGTTGCTTGGGAACTTTTAATCGCATCTGTAACATAGAAATAAATATTTCATTTATATACATACATAATCTTAGAGTTACACAAAATTAATTACATTTTTTTAATCAAAAACAACACAAACTTAATATAAATATCAATTTAGCAATCATAAGAAAGTTACAAAAACACTGTGAATACCTTTAGCTGTACATAATCGTATAGAAAACTTGAAGAATTGAACTATAATTATAAATCCTAAAGTATCATCAGATTTATACAATAATCTACCTTAACGCAACCATGTGTGTTAATTTACATTTTTTTAATACAAATTAAAACATGATACATAAAGAACAGAAATGATAATAATATTGATTACATTTATGGATTATAATAAAATATTTCGACTTACCGTTTATTGTTCCATTTTGTAATTGTAGATAGACAGCATCACTTATCAAACTACAACCGAACAAGTGAAAAGATATCAATTTGCAGCGCAAGCGTTGACGACAGTAATCAAAAGTATAGCAACGACTAATGCTGACTAATGACAAAGTACTCGTTTTTACAAGAACGATTCCACTGTTTTGAAAATAATTCAATCTTATTAAATCGATCTTCAAACAATTCCAGTTATTCAAAAAATATTTGGTTTTAATAAATCGGTTTTTAGACGGTTGCTGATTATGGGAAAAAAATTGCAAGTACTGAAACGGTTTAAAACTGATTGTGGAAAATCGGAACTCTTCCAATTTATTCACTGTCAGTTACATGTAAATGATATAAAAATGGAACTAACACGAAACAACGTAATGAAACAATTGTTTTAATTTTGTGACTGTAACAGTTTCAATCCGTGTTTACTGGGATGTTAATTACTTTTGCTTAATAATATTTTTTTTATTTTTTTTTATTTTTAAAAGTAATTATTTTTTTTTAGTTTCTGAATGTATACGTATGCATATGTTGCATTTTGTAAACTATTAACTTATCTTAAAACCGCTAAAGGTTAAAACACATAAAAACACATTTACCTAATTTTAATAAAAACTGTTAAAAAAACACGGTTTAAAATAATCATTTTTTATTTCACTGTCACAGCCGGCCCATAATAGTTCCTCCCACATATAAATATAATTTCTTATGTATTACAGAATAAATTTTGTAATTCACCTAGATACTGTAAATGCAATCAACGTTAAAAGGAGGTATGGAATACATTTAGAATTGGCACAAATACTTAATTATTATAAATAGTACATTTATAATCGTTACTTAAACACAGATTTCAAGTTCGTTGTAGAGAATAACAAAATTGATAAATAAACCTTTCAACGTCTGAATATAAAAACTACAAGTAATACAGGCATACAAAGTTTTTAAAGATCAGTTTTGAGTTATTTATTGGTTGAATAATATTATAATCTAATTGTTTAATTCAGCTCTAAATGTATGTATTAATCTAACATTTATGGTGGTCAAGAAAGTATTTTGTTTCTAAGCGTTATATTGGTCCCATGTATGTGATTAAAAAAAGCGTTTCTGCGTATAGAAGATTTAAAAGAAATATTAAAAAAAACTAAAATTTTTTAAATTTTAGTTGCATATGTTATAAATGCCTTGTAAATCTTGGTTTTGTGCGTAATAATTTCAACTATACGCCGCAGGCCATTGGTTACACCTACATTAAAATTATATAGTACAATGATCATACAAAACAAACTGACAAACTTTCTGGGCAAAGTAATTTTTTTAAAATTTAGTTTTAATGTATTAAATATATTATTTATTAAGAAGTAAAACTTTAACACAAATTTTTTTTGATTTATACTATTTTTTATTTTATTAATTTTGTTAGTTGCTAAAATGATCAGTAAAAAAGTTAGGATTTTTAACTAAAATAATTATTGCACGTGGCAGTAAAGTTTAGAAATAGGCTATTATTTTAAAATGTTATAATTTGCACAAATATGTCATTTTCTGGAGAGTTTCAACTTCTATGTTGATTAATAGTACATTCTATTTGTGTAATTATTTTAAAGCAACTTAGATAAGGTCTCCTACGCTTTATATACGGTGCAACTCAAGGTAATATAAATAAAAGCTTTGAGAGTGTTACCACGCAATTTAAGTAGAAATAAAATACTTTTAAGACTAATTGTTATTTGCAAAAAATAAAACACGTATTAATTGTTTTTTTTAGAAATTAAAAAAGATAATGTGCGATAAAAATTTTAAATAAAAATATTATAAAAAGTACAATAAAAATTTACACAAACATAGCTTTATACTAAACAAACAAAAAAAATACGTATTATTAAAACATTTTAAAATGTGTAAATTTTTATAGTATATTACATAAGTTTTGATCAAAATAATAAAAAAATTAAGCTAAAATTGTTATGATATTTACAGTAAAACAACCGTTATAGAAAGAATTACATAACGGGTAAGATAAAATCAAATTTTTATGGTAGCATTAAAAGTTTCTTGTTTCTTTACTTGATAGAAAATTAAAAAAAATTATCTACAAGTTGCAATAAAAAAATGTTTTCTATTAAAAATTAGGTATTTATTATTTGTGCATTATTTTTATATATTAAGTTATATTTATCTAGCTATTCTGTAATAAAAACATAAAAAAAGTTTTTAAAGTAATTATTTTTTTGAATTTTAGTCAACTGTCAATAAAAAAAAATAGATAATCATTGAACTCAAGTAGATTTTACAATATTAATATATGGTTTTTAAAATTTTATAATTTAAACAGAATCAGTAAAATATTAATTAATAAAAAAAATAATGATATTTATAAAATTAGAAAATGTTAAATAAAAGAAATAATAAAATTTATTTTCAAAATTCTATTTCTAATTTTTAAATTGTTATAAGTAATGTTAATTTGGAATGCTTACTTTAAACAATTTTTGAATTATAAAATAATACTGATACAACTATAACTGACGGTTCTAAATGAAACGGTATTTACTGTTTTTAACCTTAGCAAGCACGAACGTCTATTTGCAAACCTACTGTTAGAAAATAATATTTAAATAAAAACAATTAAAATCGTATTGTTTTTATGTTTTTTTTTTGATTTTGTAAAAACAGATTAATATTTTTTAGTGATATTTTGTAATGTAGAAAAATCTATGAATAATGTGCATTGTGTACTGTAACTTTCTTAGTCATACAAATTATTACAAAATGTTTTTTATTTTGTTATTTTTGTACTATGAGTTGTATTTTATTCTTATTAATACAAATTAGTTCAAATCTGACTAAAACAAATTTACTTAACTTGTTTCTGTATTACTTGTAATTTTTGCAAACCACAATAAATTAAAAACTTAACAATAGACATCTTATGTTAAGTTAAATCAGTATTGACTTTATTTAATTTTAAAATTATTCATCACAACAATTTTACTGCACCAGCCTTTGTTTTAAACTTTATGTATTAAAATTTAATATTTAAACAACACTAGCACCATGTTTTAGTCCGCATCCACCGTTTTTAATGATTACAACTTCATGACCTTTAGAAATAGCAAAACTGTCAATCATACTTTTAGAAAGTCTAATAGTTTTAGGATGATCACTAGTTATTACTATTTTTGAATTTTCTTTATAATTCTCATTATCTGATACAACGTCTGAACTTTCGGGTCTAGCTATTGGCACTAAAAGAAATTCTCCACACGGTTTTGCACTAAAGCAATCTCTTTGTACGTGGTGAATAAAAGATGCTGGATCACCAGCTGTAACTACCCCGCTAGGTGGTAAAGGATCTGAATTTGTATTTTGACTACGATAGGTGAAACCAAGCGCTGTTAATAAATCGTCAATTACTTTTCGAATTGCCGCACGTAGTTCTGCATTTCTATAGCCATATACCCATGGATTAATTGCACTACTAGCTAGAATTGGTAAGGCTAAATACACAGCTGCCCACGCTGTTAAGATGTTGGTTCCCACAAAAACATCCATCAGCATACATGCCTGAAAAAAAAAACGTAATTATTAAAATAAATCTTTATTTATTATTGCAATAAATTTTTGTTATAAGAAATAACTATAAAATTATTTTTTTATTTATCTTTTTACATTTTTAGTTTGTCTCAGTCAAAAATTAGTCAATGTATTCTAATAGTAATTTATTTATAAAAAAATATAAATATTTTTATTTAAAAAGTAAAGTTTTTATTATTGTCAAATCTTGCTTGTTGAACTGTTTGTTTTCCCATCTATCTATTCTTGATACTATAACATCTAGACAATAAGCACTCACAAAAAGAGACTACAAACATAAAACAAAACATATTGTATAAAGCTTAAATTTTAAAGCTGACCATATGCAGCTATTCGCTACTATCTTTAGCTTTGTTGGTTCGTGTTGACTTTTTGTATGTAACACTAATCAATTTTATTTATATAGCATTATATATTTTAAATTTTTATTTATCTTAATTTTTAAATAACAGCAATTAGCTATCTCCATCAATCTTGTCTTTATAAAACAAATTAAGTATTGTATTCATTAAAAAATTATTATAAATGTAACTAATTATAATAAACTAAAATTTAATACAACGAATACCAATAAAGTGTACATCTAACTAATTAAAAAACTAATTAAAATAATTTATACATTACTTTAACTGTACAGCGTTTGCGGAAAAAATATTACATTTACTTTTATTTATTTGTATACAATTATTATATGCTTATTCAACACTGGTAAATTATAATTTGGAACTCTCTACTTTTTTTTTGTTCTTGTTTTTATATTTTTGACATACCATTGCTTAAAATGTTTTAATTCTTTCTTAAATTATATCTAATATTCTCGCTGTTGTTTTACTGTCGCTACCTTAAAACTGATAGAATAATTTGTGGCGGTAACAGCAGTTCTTTCCATTTTGGCAAGTGCTTTGGATATAGAAGTAACAGTCAATAGCTTTTTTTAGTTTGATATTCTGTTCGGATAGTAACTATAGACTAGTACTTAAACGTTTGTTTCTTGAAAGACAACTCCTAACTACCAGTTTCTTAATGTTATAAAACTTTCTTTTTTGAGAGTCCATAATGTTTACTTTTTGGTGACCGAGTAGAAAATAAAAGATAGTTTTAAAACGTTGCAGACCGCCGGTTGTTGTCTTTGCAGTTTATCTAACTGTTTAAACTTTTTCTTGAATATTACCGCACTTAATCTAGACCTCTGAATGTCTTTACCCACACCAAACCTTTACAGAACCTTATTGTACATGCTTATAAACTTATTAAAGTCCATTCTTTTAAATGGGTTCCTGCTTGTTATTATTTTTGTTTAGGTCGGTCATGGGCAAAGTTGTTATTGCTAGCATTAGAAGCTAGACGACCGGCATAAACCACTTTTGGTGTACTTTTCGGTGGTATTTAAATACCGTAAATGGCACATTACCCTCAAGATGTATTTGTTTCTTAAATTAGATTTTTGGAATAGTTCTGCAATGTCAATTTTTTTTCAAAAGCTTCTCACCTTATATTGTTTTATTGGTGCATTGAGCTTTTTTATTTGACTATTTTCTAATGCACAAACCGTGTACGTACGGCATCATTTTATGAGCTTGTTTGCAGTTTACCTAATAAAACTTAACTTTTTCTAGTGTCGTTTTTATTTTAAAGTGCTCTTTCAATGTACTATCGTACAAATGTTGCAATTTCTCTAACACTAAAATTTTTAGTGCTACAAACCGTAGTCTGTTTACAGTGTCTTTCGATTTCTAAAAATCGTTTAAGAAGACGACGGTGTCTACAACTACGGTAGATTCCAAAGTAGGTTTCCATTTCTATTAATAACTTGAATTAAGATAAAAAATTCTGACTGAAATCGACAATTGATTGATATTGATTGATTGATAAGTTTTGTCAAGTTTTAATTTGTATCTGATTTAAATTATCTTTTGATAGTTTTTATTCGATTCTTAAGTGTAACAAAATTTAATATATAATTTACACTAAATGCTTTGGTTATGGTTTTTTTTACAGTCTTTGATTTATATATAACTTCGTTGTAAGTGCTACGCGGTACGTTGAAGATATAGCTAAGGTTACCATATTAAAACATCAAAATTCCGGAGTAAATTCCAGATTTTTGAAGAAATTTTCGAACTTTTTTGTAAATATAATGTTAATTTCCTAATGTGCGAAAACAAAACTATTATTAAAGATTCGGAAGTGTTGAAAAGTATTTTGGAAAGCGTTAAATATAAGAAAAATGAACATAATGAATGCATGTAACATTGATTTTTTAATCAAAACATTGGGTTTATTTGATTTGTTTATGTCTTTACCTAAATGGTAGCAATTTCGGACGTCTTAGAATTCCCCCTGCATGCCGGACAAAGACTTAAACCGGAAACACTTAAGTTAGACGTGTATATGTTTTATAAACAAGTGCATTTAATCTTAAATAATAATAAATCCGAAAACATATACATTTTATTTAAAAAATGAACAGGATCATCGTTTCCGAAACGATCAGAAGTAAAATAACCTTCAAAATATTTTAGTCATAGATGCTAATATTGGGTTAAACAAAATTTCTAGTGTCTAGTATATTTAGATTTTCCTTCTAACGAATCGGTGTTGTAAGTAATTTTGCTTATCTGTAACATTAAAGAAATTACATTTTGTTGTTCTTTGTATAGGTCTAACCTCCTAGTTCTGTAAATCACTCATTACAGAAAAAATGATTTATTTTAATAACAGTTGCTATTTGTTGATAATATTTGTATAAATTTATTATAGAATAAAATGTAGAAGATACACTATTTCATTTTATATTGAACAAACAACATTGTCATAATTACAATATATTACATTTATGTAAACACTTATTCGAGTTGCATCGTCAATATTGTAGCTACTTTTTAATCTAATTTTTTTTAATAAATTTTTATTTTTGTTATTTTACGTATTGTAAGAAAATTAATTAGTAATATTAATAAGACGTTAATAAAGCAAACAAAAAATCAAAAAATAAATCTTAGCACAATAAATTCAATGCCTGAATGTCTAAGTAGCTATTGACCAAATACCTTAGCGAAATTCCGGAAACGATTAAGTCCAAGTGTATTTAATAATAGAACTGATAAAAGAATAATATTGTTTAGAATGTTTAACAAAGCACCATTTTTTCAATCAACAGTAAGACATAATTACCATTAATTTGAATTGCATTCAATTACAGGTTGACGCTTAATGTAAGATGCAAAGAAAATTTGCTCTGTAAACATTATTCTAACATTAATATCAGATACGTAACCCGTTTACTAATAATATTTTATAATATGGGACAGTTTTAAGTAGAGTTTTATTTACTTGAAAATGATAGCAAGCAAGGTATCTACATTTTCTAATTCATCCGACTTTTTAACGAATAAAGAAATTAATTTACACATAAAAAACATAAAAAACACATAAAAAAAGACAGTTTGGACATCTTAAGACGCAGATGTTTTAAGATAATTTTCTCTTCTCATACACTGCATAATATGGTAAAGAAATGACGTTAGGAAGTTAAAATAATAATCATTACAATATAATTGATATAGATTTTTACTAAAATACAGTTTTGTAAAAACAAAAGCTTTGGTCAATAGCTACTTAGACATTCACGCATTGAATTTATTGTGCTAATTCTAGTTTTATCATTTCAATTACATCAAAAATTTTTAAGGGAAATATAAGAAAATGCTGTTTTGTGAAAACAAAAGTAAGTAATGCAATAATGTTCGTGTAATTAAATGACAACGACAAATTACAATATAGGTGTCTATTATTGGTCATAAATGTCGTAATTAGTATGGAATTATTTAGAAAAACACTTTAAAATCGAGTAAAAAATACAATTCTGCTATTAACTTATTCATAGAAATCAGAAAATACTACACTTTAAATATTTTAATATTATTGAAAACGTTTCGTCTCAAGTCTTACATCTAATCAGGAACGAACAAGCACCGAATTTTATCCTGCACCACTGCGTTCAGCTAATTGTTGCAATTCAAGATGATTCAAGATGCGTATGATGCTAGATCACAATTACCTTCAGGCACTGGTAGCATCCGTACCCGCACGATTGCAAGAATGGGTAAATAATCATATCCATTATCAGTTTACATTTCATATTTTACATTAATAAAATATTAATGTCGTAATTAGTATGGAATTATTTCAAAAGATTTTTTAAAACTGAGTTCAAAAATACAACTCTGCTATTAATTATTTTATTAAAATCGGAAAATACTGCACTTTAAATAATTTTAGACTTTGGGTGAAGGAATGAATAAAGCATGTTGTTAAATTACAAACAATACATACAATGGCCATGTTCCCTCTGGCATTGTTTACAAAAACAATTCTTTAAAGTAGATATACTGTTTGGACTTGTCAAAATTTCTTGTCTCGATTGTTTTCAAAATGAGTGTACATATTTTTAGTATAAGTAAAAATATTTTTAGTAGTTTAAATAAATTAATTTTAACAATAAAATTGCAACAATTGGTATCAGGTGTCCGGTTTAAAACCCGTGGAAGTCGTCTAAATAGATAAAACTGTGCGCGTTTTTTAGTGTAAATATCATTAAGTAATATCGCTCCCGTAATAAAAACATTGATTGCGTAAATAAATAAAACTTTAGTTCGAAATTCGCGTATTTGTTTATAGCATTTAAGCTTACTTGTTAAATTAGTGTCGGGTTTTATTAAAATTTAAATTTTAAATTTAAATTTTGTTTTAAATTATTATTCGTTGTTAAAATTTATGCCTGTTACGCGTTCGCAAGCAGTTAAAATGGATGCAAAGCTATTTGAATTTCTTGAATCAATAAAAAATGGCCAAGAATCGATGAATAAAAAAATGTAAAAAAATTTTCAGAAAATGGAAGAAAATTCTAAAAAAATAGAAGAAAAGTTTTACGAAAATTTTCAAAAAATGGAAGAAAATTTAAAAAAAATAGAAGAAAAATTGTTGGAAAATTCTAGAAGTTTAAAAGAAGAAGTACGAACGAGCATAGAAAATTAAATTAAAATTGTTCAAGAGGAAACCCAAGCAGATATGTTAAACTTAAAAGAAAAAAATTGCGAATCTGTGAATGAGAAAATAAAAGCAATAGAGGACAAACTAGAAAACAAAATAAAACTGCTTGAAGAATTAATGAACCAAATGAATTGTAAAGTAAAGGAAGCGTCACGAGTGAAGATTTAGTAATGGACCATCAAGAAGAAAACACTCACAAGTTCAAAGTTGTACCTCCGAATTTTGATGGTAAAGTTCCATGGTCAACCTACTACAAGCAGTTTGAAACCGCAACTAAAGCTAATGGTTGGAGCAACAAGCAGAAAGCGACGTCTTTAATTGTGTCCTTACGCCGAGAAGCGCTTGGAATCTTGCAAACTGTTCCTGACCACTTACAAGAAAATTACGAACTCTTAATTTCACGATTAGAAATGAGATATGGAAATGCTCATCTTCAACAAGTGTATCAAGTTCAATTTAAAAGTCGGGTTCAGAAAGCTGCCAAAAGTCTTCAAGAGTTTGAGGCTGACATCGCTAGATTAACACGGCTTGCGTATTCTAGAGCACCAGCCACCTTCTTGGAGCAGTTGGCTATTTAAACTTTTATAGACAGTTTTCGAGACAACGAAACGCAGCAGACTCTCCGGTTAGCTTGACCGAAGACATTGGATGATGCTTTGGAGTTTGAAGCAGCAAAACAAGCAGCGCAACGAGACGGTCAACTTTGAACTGCGGTGAAATAGTCCAGGTACGACGGCATCGTACTAAACCTAAGAAAAGGTCGAGAAGAGTGCTCGAAAATTTGGAACGAAGCGACCAAAAGAGACAAAAGGTAATCTCGTCTAATCAGGCTCCGGAAATTACAATTCGAATGTCATCGCCTAGGGAGCAATTGCATATCATTTATCTTGATGGTAAGATCAATGGAAGAAGTGTTCAGTTACTGGTTTACACTGGGGCGACAAAGACCATCATTCGTCCTGACATGTTATTCGAAAATAAGAAGACATCACCAGTAACAGTACGACTTTGAACGGTGACGGGCCAAAAAATACCTACTCACGGATAAGTCAAAGTAACCATTGGTTTAGGAAATGGAGTAGTCGACCATCAAGTACTGGTAGCCGACATCACGGAAGAAGTTATCTTGGGAATGGACGTGATAAAGAAGTATGGGTTCCATTTGGATATGAAGAACGATGACCTGAAGATCAATAATGAAGAAATTCCTTTTCATTCGTCAAAGAAGGCAGTCGTGCAAGTCTTATAGAGTGAAGACGTAATTCTGCCTGCAAGGACGGAAAGTGTGGTGATGGCACGCCTGGATGGAAATCTCTGGGAAGGCTACGCGCGATTAGACCAATGGAGGGCGGCTTAGTTGAAAAGAGATTACTCGTTGGCAAAACTTTAGTACGAGTAATAAATACGATGCTAGTAAGTATTTTAAACATCAACTCAGATCCTGTAACGTTGAAAAAGAAAACCGTGGTAAGCCAATGTACGCCAGTATCACAAATTGTGAGATGCGTAAAGTCGAACGAAGCTACGTCGCCAAAAAAGTGTCCACAACATCTATTGGACATTCTTACCACCAAATGCCAAAACCTCAGCCAAACCAGCTGGTTAAAGTTAAAGTGTTGATCCAAGAGTATCAAGATGTGTTTGCGCTGGAGAGTGGCTCCAAAGGAAGAACTAACGTGGTGAAATATAAAATTAATACCGAAAACGCTCGGCCGATACGACAACATCCACGCAGACTTCCTTTGGCGAAAAGAGAGGAAGCCAAACAAATCATTACGGATATGGAGATAAAAAGCGTAATTGAACCTTCAAGTAGCCCATGGGCAACGAGGTTTTGTGTAGACTACAGGCAGTTAAGCGACGTGACCAAAAAAGACAGCTACCTTTTACCCAGAATTGATGATACGCTAGACACTCTGTCAAGATCCCAGTAGTTTTGCACGTTAGATTTAAAGAGTGGTTACTGACAGGTAGAATTAGAACTCAAGGATCGTGAAAAAACGGCTTTTACGATCGGAACTGGTTTGTAGCAGTTCACTGTAATGCCCTTCGGCCTGTGTAACGCTCCTGCAACATTCGAGCGTTTGATGGAGACCATCTTGCGCGGATTGTCTTGGAAGACGTGCTTGGTTTACCTGGACGACGTGATCGTGGTTGGAATGATCGTTTGAAGGACACTTGAACAACTTGAAGGAAGTGTTTTAGTGATTACGTGGGGCTAACCTCAAACTGAACCCAAAGTAGTGCCACGTATTTAAGAAGGAAGTGCAATACCTTGGCCACGTAATATCTAGAGATGGAGTAAAGGCTGACCCAGACAAAATCCGAGCAGTGCAAGCATAGCCAAGACCGATCGACAAACATCAGGTCCTAAGTTTCCTTGAGTTGTGCACCTATTATAGACGATTTGTACCCGGATTTGCTAATATTGCCAAACCTTTGACGAAACTGACGGAAGAAAGAGCAGAATTTAGATAGAATGAAGGCTGCAAAAATTTTTTTAATCAACTAAAACAGACCTTAGTCACTTCGCCGATTCTGAGTTATCCAAGAGAAGATGGAAAATTTGTTTTGGATACCGACGCAAGCAATCTGCCCATAGACGCGGTCCTTTTGCAGGTTCAAGATGGACTATTAAAAGTTATCGCGTATTTTAGCAAAGTTTTGTCCAGGCCAGAAAGGAATTTTTGCGTGACTAGGAGGGAGCTGTTAACAGTCGTTAAGTCCATTGAACATTTTTACAAGTATTTATATGAACGAAAATTTTTACTGAGAACAGACCACGCCGCTTAAAAATGGCTACTACAGTTTCGTTACCCGGTAGGACAAGTGGCAAGATGGATCGAGAGACTGCAAAAGTATGACTATGACACAGAACACCGTGCCGGAAGCAGACATCGGAACGCTGATGCCTTGTTCAAAAGACCATGTCCGGCGGACTGCAGCCATTGTTCGCGACTGGAAGAAAGTTTAACGCTTCCGGAGAACCATGATGATTAGTGGGAACCTGAGCAATTACGTCGCGAACAAGAAAACGATCCTGAAATAAGACTACCCCTGGACTGGAAAGAAAACGGCCGACGACCAACCTGGGAAAAAGTGAGTGCTTTGGGCAGAAACTTCAAAGCGTACTGGGCGCAGTTGGACTCTTTGATAGTAAAAGACGGTTTTGTTAAGCGATTCCTAGAAAGTGTCGAGGGTATGAGAAACAGACTACAGTTAGTAGTCCCAAAGAGCACGGTGTCAGAAGTGTTGAAGCATCTCCACAATGGGACATCAGGAGGACATTTTAGCATAAAAAAGACAGTGGGTAAAGTGCGAAAACAATTCTACTGGATGAACTGCAAAAAAGACGTCATGAAATGGTGCCGTAATTGCACGGTCTGCGCATCAGGAAATGGTCCAGCTAAAAAGCGCAAAACACCAATGAAGCAATACAACGTAGGAAACCCTTTGGAAGGAGTAGCGATTGACATCGCAGGGCCGTTCCCAGAATCCGATTCGAGAAATAAATACATCTTGGTGGTGATGAATAAAAGAGTTTTTCTGTCGGTTTGGAGTCCCGTTGGAATTACACTTTGTTCAAGGCCTAAACTTTGAGTCTGGGCTGTTTCAAGAAGTTTGCCGATTGTTAGAAACTAGAAAAACTAAGACGACGCCTCTCCATCCTCAATCTGATGGCATAGTTGAGCGGATGAATCGAACAATAGGCAAGTACTTAGCCAAGGTAGTGTCCGAACACCAAAGAGACTGGGATCAGTACTTGCACCTTTTCCTAATAACATATCGATTATCCGTTTACGAAAGCACAGTCCAAACACCATCCTGTGTGATGCTCGGTTGCAAAATACGATTGCCATGCGACCTCCAATTTGGGCAAAGACCGGAAGAAGAAGTTGCTGGAGAAGATTACGTCAGCAAGCTGACCAAGAGGCTAGACAAAGTGCATGAAAAAGTCCGTAAAAGCACACAAATTGCCTGCGACAGGATGAAGACTAGATATGACGTCAAGACACAAAATAGTAGGTTTCAACCTGGCGATATGGTCTGGTTGTATAATCTTCAAAGAAGACGTGGTTTGTCGCCGAAGCTGCAAAGACAATGGGAAGGTCCCTATGAAGTCATGCAGCGTATTAATGACGTCATATATCGCATTCGAAAATACGCAAGTTCAGGTCCGAACCAGAGTGATAAGCAGCAGAACCAGGAATCAAATCGAAGAAATGGAGTGCGAGAACTTTATGAACTTATACGGAGAATCTGGAAAAGCTAGGTTTGGAGTTACCACCAAGAAACAACAAGACCTGTTCCAGACACAAAAAGATTACGCCATCGCACATTGCGTGAACGAGGATCTTGACATGTCCAGAGGGGTTGCAGTCGTGTTTAAAAAGAAGTTTGGGCAGTTAGATGAAATACTCACGTACCAAGCCGTTATACAAAAATCTGTGGCGAACATTATGGAATCTCAAGAGAGAAATGGAGTTCCACCATGTAAAGAAATTGGCAGTACCCAAGCTTAGTTGTGGCTTAGATCAACTGAATTAGAGTACAGTTCAAAACATGTTGGAAGTCGTCTTCCAAGAAACTGGCGTTCAAGTGTTGGTCTGTAGTCACTAACCAAGAAGAATATCGGATCAGGAAAAGTCCATTGACTGTTACTTTTATGGTCAAGAAAGTTGCCGAAATGGACAAAGCTGCCGCTATCCCTACGATCTTTTCTACCGGTGTCGCATCCAGTCTTCTGTTTTGGGACAGAACAGTCCTAAGGAGGAGGCAGTGAAACGTTCTCAAATTCAAGAGCCTTCTCAAAATTGTTATCCGTCTTCTAGAACGTATACCGAAAGATATGGAACACTAGAGAATGATTTCCAAAATGTGTATAAATACCGAACAAACAAATCGTAGGTCAGTTATTTCCGTAATGCGAAGACTACAGTGTTAAGAAGATTGTTCAAGTCTAAATAAATAAGTCGTTAACGCGTGTTGTAAATAAATCTACGAAGTACGTGATTTTAGTGTAAACAAGTGTGTGAAGCTATCCGCGGCTTTATCTTATCTTTGTGTAAGTGATATAAATTAGTGTAAGTGTTTTTATTAAATATTATTAGATTTAATTAGTTCAGTTAATTTAAAAGTGTATACATTTTTAGTATAAGTAAAGTATTTTTAGCAGTTTAAATAAATTAATTTTAATAATAAAATTGCAACAATACTTATATAATGTTAACTATAAAGTAAACTTGAAATTTCTTTTATGTTATATAGATTCTTTTCAATAAAAATTTAGAATAAGAACAGTAAGAATAATCTTTTCTAATTAATTAACTATCAGTGTATTTTAACAATACAACAAATAAGTACACTTGTAACTTAAAAATGTAAAATTCTAAATATACCTAAAAGCCGGTAATTACTTCTTGAGCAGAATTTTCCACGCTGTGACTATGTAATTGAAATAATTACTAGCTTATAAAAGAAACAGTAATAAGCACTTTCTAGTAATCAACGCTTGTTTCAGCAGTAATTAGATTATTTAGAGTAAATTTATTTAACAAAAGATACTTATGTCTGGTCAAGGTTATTGTAGTTAAAACAAATAATAAAATTCGTAATCGTATTTGTTTACTCAAAGTCATTTATGAAGAAGCATCATAATGCAAAAAAATTTAGTACAACAATATAATATTGCAAAATTTGTTTCATAAATTGATTATTAAATTGATTTCTTAGAATTATTTTTATAAGGTTTTGATTGCATAGGTGTATTTTACTTCAATTGTAAGAATAACTTTGTTATTTTAGTGCTACTTTACGTTACACATCAATGTTTCTTATACTTATTAATTTTTACTGAAATTAAAACTGATTTAAATATGCTATAAAATACGAATAAAATTACATGTACTGTAAATGATTAATTGTCAAACACAAAAGTCGTTTGTAATAGTGGTTAGTTTAGAAAAATAAAAAAAATTAGTTAATGTTTGTTAAACTAAACAATTACCTTATTATATAATTGAATGCGTTTTATTATAAATAAAGAATGTCATAATTGTTAGTGTTTTATAATCAACTTTGTTTTGCTTTAAATTATCAACAAAATTAACTTTTAATTTAAAAGTAGCAAAAAATATAAAATTTTTACATATGCAATTTATTTCACAGTGATGAAATTGTAAAGTAATTTGTTTTGAAAAAGTTTATTTCCACGTTAAAAAAATTGTAAATTTCATGTGTTGAGTACATCATATTCTTTTTAAACATAATTAAAATGTAATCTAATTTGTACAAAAAAAAATTTTTACATACATGTAACAAAACTGACCATAAAAAGCGTTTATTGTAATTTATACCAAATGCAGTCAATAAAAATATAGAATTTTGTATTTTAGTTACTTGTGAGTTTTAAATTAGTCAACAATTTTTAAATTTTTATATAGGATCGTTTGTGGTTCGTTAGCTTAAATGCTCAACTTTATCAAGCCAGTCTATATAATAATACAATAATTATATAATTATTTCAGTTAACATAAAGTTAATTAAGTTTTAATTTTAATTAATGGTAAATCGTTTTAGATAATATATATTATATAATTACTATTTTAATCACCTTGTACACACAAATACTTAAAACATAAATGGTAGATTTACTGAGATAAGAAAAAAAGAAAAGTTTTAGTGGAATACAGTTGATCGCGATGGTACGTTAGAAAGTTCAGTCATTGTGTCTACTGGTGTAA
This sequence comes from Aquatica leii, assembly GCA_035610365.1. Lineage (NCBI taxonomy): Eukaryota > Metazoa > Arthropoda > Insecta > Coleoptera > Lampyridae > Aquatica > Aquatica leii. The sequence goes on from CM069432.1 coordinate 112,088,887, forward strand.
CAGAGAAAAATAAGAAATCAGGTACTACGTGTTCTTTTTCTTATCGGTGTAAAATAGAAAAGTCATATTGTTGTAACTAAATAGACCAGTGCGCTAAGCGTCCAGAAGGAAATTGTAGCTAATGTAACCAAAGCAAAAAATGATGATCAGTCACTACTGTAAAATGAGAGCATTGCCGTAGAAATTGTAGCCAATGTAACCAAAGCAAAAAATGATGATCAGTCACTACTGTAAAATGAGAGCATTGATTTTTGGTGGTAGAATAATTCTGCTCAGGTTTGGTTAATGAGCGGCTACTATAGCTAACAACGGTTTCTCATTTATAGGTCGTTTGACTCAACACCGCACTTAACCAAAGTCTGAAGGATCCGTTTGCACAGTAAACGGAAGAGAAAAGTAAGTGCCAAAACTAAGCAATTTTGTAAAGTAATCAAAACGTTTTGATAACCTTGCAGCCAAAGAAAACGAACATTATTTTTAGTCAAATTAGTTAAAAAGGATATCAAAAAAAAAAAAATTTGTGATGAATCGCCGATACCAACTCGCCATACCAACCAATCTACGCATCTCAGAAACTTTGGTAGAAATAGAAATTTTGCAAATTGCAGCATCTTTATCGGGACGGATTACTAAACCATTTTTATTGAAGACATACCCTTGATATTTTAATTCAGCCCAACAGAATTGACATTTGTCTTGATTTAATGTGAAACTAGCAGTAAATAGATTTTGTAACATATTTACTTGATCAATTAGACGCTAGAAGGTAGCAGGTGCATTATGAAGTCCAAAAGGCATTCTGGTAAATTGATACAAGCTCTTTTGCGGTACTGTAATACCTTAAAATCTTAAGATTTCGCGGTTGTTATGTTTATGATTATAAGCGACTTTTGGCTTAGACTATCACTGTCAGTGACGTTTACCACTCTGAAGATGCAAGCTGCAATGTCTGCAAAAAGTCAGTTTGTTTGGGTTCACGAACGACAATACGGCAAAAGTCAAGTTCTACTATTTGTTTTGGCTGTCAAGGGGAGACTAGGACCATGCCTAAATCTGAGTGTCTAACTACGACGCGGATAATCGCTTATAATCATAAACTGTAATAGCTGTTATCGCCTTAGATTCAGAAGAAAAAGAAATCTACCAATAAGTCGATATGATATCTAAGAAAAAGAGAAAGCAAGCGTAAACAATCTAGAATAGAATATATGTAAAAAAAAGCGGATACGCATCTATTTGAGTCAATTGGCTTTAGTAAAATCCACATAAAATCGATAGGTACCGTCAGATTTCTTAACTAGAATGATCGGACTAGACCAAGGACTTGAAGAAGGTTTTACTACACCCAGTTGTAACACCTTGTCTAATTTTGTGTGAACTATTGATAGTAAAGTAAGAGAAAGAGAATAGTAGCTTAATCGGTTCAGCCAAAGTCAAAATTCAATGTTGTACCAAATTAGTCTGTCCTAGATCCGAAGGTTAAGAAAGAAATGCTTGGTTAAGTAAACTAGTCAAACTAAAGTTTTGTTAGTTAGATCAGTAAGAACATGTAGACAAGTAGTACAAGTTACGCCTTGTCTCCCACAGCCATAGCAATGTATTGTTTGTAGTTCCATTATCAGAAGAAGAAGTAGTACTAGGAGAAGGATAGGAAGGATAAAAGCAAACAAAAGTGTTAGCGAAAGTAACTGTAGTAGAAGTCATTGGTGGTTCTACAACTGGACCCACATAAGTTAAATTAGTGTTAAGAAATTTAAGAACGAAAGAAGTTTGATAGAAAAAAAAAAGAGATTTCGCAAAATGATCTTTAATTGTTGGGCCTCCGTCAAAGGTTTCGCCAGATATACAGACGAAGAGTTATTGCCAGAAAAAGAAATATTAAATTTAGCTACCGTAGTAGACTTACAATAATCTCAGTCGATGGTACCGGAGTTGTCAATCTCCTTCAGGTTCGGAAGAAATCAAGTCGGGTTCTACCTCATGTCGTAAATTAGTGGAATTAGCTTGAGGCAAAGAATGAGTAACCTGAGAAGAAATAAAAAGTACGTAATTTTAAAAACAAAAAGTACTTAATTTTGAAAACAAAAAAAAAGAAATGTCTCCAATAATGTTATTTACTAACACTGTAAGTTCAATAACATTTTTGTTCGAAAGCTGTTTTATCTTTCCCGTACGGTATGAACTGAGGTAAAAAATTAATTTAATTTTATCTGATCAGCTGTACGTACAGTTTTCCTGAGACAATCTACATAATACCATCAATACCAATTAAAAAAATCGCTAAAAAAATATAAAGAACAAGAAAATTGTTATAAGAAAAGCGTGCCTCTTGAATTAGGCGTTTACATTTGCTACAAGTTTCTAGCAGTCACAAGCCGTGCACGGCCAGCTCGCCTTATTTGGTAAGAGAGCAGGTTTGATTGATAAACTATTTTCAATGGGCACCAGATCTCTTTTTGTAGAATTGTTTCTGTTAGATCAAGACAGAAAGTTCAAAGCCTGTAATAAAATTGTTCAAGTCCGTACGTTAAAAAAACGAAGAAATAAACCTAATCGTTTACAACAAACTTGATTTAATTAACTTAAAATTAATAACAGAATAAGAACTAGACGTAGTTTGATTACAAGTACAATGGTGGTTATAACAACGCGGGAAGTAACGGCAACTTATAATACATTTGAAAGACAATAGACCTGTAATTTTTTTTCCTAAATTCATTAAATTAATAATTAAACGTACATATATCTGAGAGTATGCGACAAAATTTAAGGAAATTACCATTGATATCAAACAAATGGTTTTAAAAGTTATGAGGATATAGTAAGCAAAATTCGCGAGAACACTGCAATCATATAGAGCATAAATAATTAAAAGTTATTTTACCCAAATCCACTGTTAACCTTATGAAAACGTTTTCCCATTGGTTCACCTAGAATTTAGTTAACTACAAGAAATCGTGTCATATATTAGTGGCTTACAAAAATCTACAAACAACTGGTGGGGTCACGACTTTTCTATAAAAAATTTCTAGGTTTTATTTTCAAATTAAAAAAAAATCATCCAGGTCAAAAGAATATAGAGAATTCAGAAAACTTAGGTTTATAATTATATTTGCTTAAAAGTAGTAATCGTAAAAGTATTAAGTATTACACTTTAGACAATTATTATTTAACATTTTTTTTTATTGTAACCACTTTAAAGTGATATGTACACGTTTGCATTGACTTCCTAGCAAGCTATAATTTTTTTGAAATTTTTCTCCTCGATTTTATTAAGATATAACCGAAATATAGTAAATTCAGGTTATGTTGTCATATTGACTAACCCCTACATTTGTGCGCCTCAATATTGCTTTTCTTTTTAGTAAATCAGTAAAAATTGTTACTTTTCACGGATCGCTTGCTCTTCAAGATATGGAATTTTTTTTCTAAAAGGAATCGTTGCAAACAGGATTCAAATCTAGATTATTATTTGGAATTTATTTTAAATTATAAATAAAATATTATAATACATTTTTATTGTTAGAATGTTTAATAAAATGTTAGAAAGAATTATCTCTATAAGCAACTGTTAAAATAATTCGAATAATTTACATACATACAAAAATTATAAAAGGAAAACTGTTAAAAATGGCGGGTACACCAACAAGATTATAAACTGTAAAAAGTATTACCACTTCTTACGTAAACAATAAGATTTTTAATTAGAAAGTTTTTATGTTCAAATAAGCAACTACGGTAATTTTTCTCAAGGATTACAAATTTTATGAAAAGGACGATGTAATAATTATTAAGTTTTCTGTTTGTAAAAATTGGAAAAGTTTCTAAATCTACTTAGAAGCGCTGTAATTGATATTGCCAATCTATGAAGATAACAAACGTTGTGTTCTTTTTTTATACTTAGTGTATTTCAATTTAAAATATTATACAATGCTTGTTTACTATAAATTAATAACTTTTTTTTTTATAATACTGCAAATTTTAACTGTATGTTTCAATAACAAATGCTTGTTAAAAATATTTTATTTGTTGTGTATGCATTGAAACTAAAGATTATCAACGACGCCAATTAATAGACACAAATTCAGTAATACTATAAAGAATACTATAAAAATAAATAGATACAAAAATATTATAAATGCTTTACAATGTTATAATGTATATGTTCTATTATTTTAATCTCAATTATTTTAATTAATTGTTTGTTTACTACGTAACCTAAAACTTTCTTAAATTTTAGTTTAAAGCGTGTTTGAGATTTTACTGATTCAATTAAAATACTAATTTGTGTGTAAGAACAGAAACAAATAGAAAATGTATAAAACTAAACTTAAAAAAGGTTAAAGGATTTTAACAAAAAGGAAGAACAGCGTTAACAAATGTAGTAGACGTTGATCAAATTACAATAGTTTTGATTTTGTTTTTAGCTCTATTGTTAAAAACGGTATAGTTTTCATTCATGCGTTTGATCTTAAAAAAAAGTGTACCTACTTATTTTATCTTCTAAATATGCTTTTATTAGTTTATAGCTTCTTAGTTTTGTTTAATTGGTTTGTAAGATTTAAACTAAAATAAAAAAATGATTAACGAATTTGATATGTTAGTATGTTGTATATTTACGAATTTGTCTAATTACTTAACACTTAATAAACAATGCAAAAAGATACACTTTTTTTTTAAAACTAAATCAGTATTTTTTATTTTTATATCGAAACAACAAAATAAGCCATCAAAACATTTTATTTTTGGAAAATAACATTGGCGTACATTTGAATTATGTATGTAAACTCCTTATATAGAATATTAAAAAATGTAAAAAATTTAATTAAACTAGTTTCGTATAACAAATACACTCTAAAAAGGCAAGTCCCGTTTAGAGTGTATCCAACAGAAACGGGCTTTTGGTTGGCAAGGTCCAGAGGCCCCTTCTTGAGCTATAAACCTTTCGGGTGCTCTTTTGATTAGGAGACTTTTCATAATTTGATTTGACGTTTAAAGTTTTCCAAAATTATTTACGGATTTCCGATGTTTACTCGCGACTCATTTTCACTGAGCACCGGCAAATACCACGCTTATGTTGCTTTTCTTCAGGTAATATACTGTATTGTTTTGTCGTGTAGCAATGTACTACACTACTGCCAATACTACAGTAATTTTATTTATAAATAACAGTGCAGAACTTTAAACCTTCATTTTTTTAGTTTATAAAATAAACACCTTTTTTACATATGTTCGTCTTGTTTGCTTCGAACATGGAGCTTACTTTTAACACACTAACTCCTTCCCTTCTACATCTCTTAAATTCTAAACATGCGCCTGCGCGCATTTAAACCGTACTTGAATCTTAACAATACTCTTAACAGCTTTTTCGCATAACAAATTATAAAATCAAGTAAATGATAGTTGAGAGACAAAACGTTAACTGTCTTTTAAGATTTTTAGATTTTCACTCTTCATTTCGTATTTTTTATTTCTTTTAAAAAATTTTGTACTACGATAATACGTAACTGTTACATAAACTAATTTTATTAATATTTTTGAAATTTCTAATTTTTTGCTATACTTAACAATTTTTATAAAAAGCAATCTGGTACTTAATTTTAGTTTCAATATTAAACTAACTTGAATTTTTTAGATAACACAATAACATTATTGTTTTTATCAGTTTACATAACAAATTTCGACTACAATTTAATTTTGATATAAAACATTTTAAATTTAATAGTTTGATCAATCAATTTGTTACGTGCATAAATTTAAATAATGCATTACCCTGTACATCAATTTAATTAAAAACTACTTTGATATTTCTTGACGCCATCTATCGGGTTCGTTGGTCACTTTGTATTGACAGACGGCATCCGGTGTCAGACCGGCATTTGCACTTTACCATCGTACCTGTTAATATCTATGTCTGCGTGAATTGAATATCGTTTTCAAGAATCATCCACGTGCTGGGACACGATGGAAATTAGTAGTTTCTCTTAAATAATTGATTTCATACCCGCAGAGTAAGTGATTTTATTCTTTCTTTAATTAAACGTAATTTCTATGTCTTTTGGTTAGCACCATGTGCCACCTCCATGAATAGGGATATTCGTATCGTTACATCAAATCCTCAAGGGGAAAACTATAATCGGAAGCGGAAGATCTTAATTACTGGATACGATTGAATTCTATTCGGAGGCAATATCCTAACCTTGATAACTATCACATTGTTCGGAAGATCTAAATTACTGGATGCGATTGAATTCTATTCGGAGGCAATATCCTCACCTTGATAACTATCACATTGTTCGGAAGATCATAATTATGGGATACGATTGAATTCTATTCGAAGGCAATTACTTAATACCACCAGAGGCGTAACATTAATGTAACAGCATACGATAAGTGTCGGTTCGTTTACTGTCCTTTAAATGTGTCTTTATTTGTAGTTTGTGAGTCGCCAGGTAGACACGTCTATATTTTTCAGGAAGTTTAATTGTAGGAGGCCGTAGGAAAAACGTTTTTCTGAAAGCACTCTGGAACTTGGTAAGTCAATTTTACTTATTTATACGTGATCGCTACGGTGTAAACTCACGACTTATTATATTTGCTAATCGTACGTTCTAATTGATTTGTTATTTGTGTTTGTTACTAAATTAATTTAGATAAATTACTTATCGCCTGCTGCTTATATCCACAATCAATTATCATTGCTAATGTTACTTGTTGATAAAATTATATACATGTTATAGTACTTACACGCTTGTTTGACGTGTAGTGTAAGTTGCCGATCCTACTGCTATGCTCTTTTCTATATTCTATACAGTACCGGTGTATATTTGATTATTTAGTTGTTAATAGATTTATCGTTATAGAAGAAGTAAAGTACCATTGTTGTTAATGATCGAGTTTCTTTTCCATTTTATTCGTTTCTTTCAGCAGTTACGAACTTAACATCATAGTTACAAGTTTATTACCATTTCTGTGGTGAGCAAGCAGAAACTGACTTTGGATAGGCTCTGGCGCCCTTAATTATCTTTTATTTACCTCTAGGAACCCTACCCTCTCTCCGACTGTTGAGAGTTGGCCGTGCAGGTTCGTAACTAGCTAAAACTTGTAACAAATTGGCAGCCCAACTGATTGGGGCTTCGATTGTCTCATATCGAATTTCTCATTTCACTACATTTCTTTTAGCTATTTTCTTTAATTGTGATTAGCGTAGGATTAACTTATACTGTTGAATTTCTCTAGACTTAGTGTGTAGCAAATTGGCTACCTGACTTTTCGATTCTTTTCTTTTGAATTTCTCATTCGATATAATTCTTTCTGCTGTTTAGATTTTTTTTTCCTCTAATTAGTGTAGGATTACTAGCAGGAATAGGTAGTTTATGTTATTGTTTACTTGCTATCGATTTAGTGTGTGCGATCATAAATTCTTCTAGCTTTATTGATTCTTTTCTTAGTCTTACGTGGGTTCGATTTTACTTTGCTTTCTTTACTTAGTTATTGCTACTAGACTGGACGTCTGAGTTACGTCATTAACTTTTACTTTTTCTGTATTTTTCTTTAGTGCTGCAGTTTGATTGTAGATTAGCACTTTGCTTACGTTTCTTTTAATCGGACCTTCGTTTTGATTTTTGGATTGACTCGACTACGTCGATTAATTTGTTTTCTTATTGGATTACTTACTGGATAGTAATACGGCTGGTACTTACTGTTATTTTGAATTTTGTCAGGCACATGGTGGCGGATTTCCGTCGTAGTTAACTGCTCTGGTTAGTTTCTTGTTTACTTGTTATTGTTGTAGCTATGTATTCTTCAGATAAAGAACCACCACTTCTTACTTCATCAGACTCTGATTCGGAAATGGACTTGGCTAATTGGAATATTACTTTCTCTGGTGAAGATCCGTTTGTACTAATGGAGTTTCTTATTCGTATTGATGAGTTGTGTTTGTCTCGTGAAGTTTCTCAGCACCAACTTTTTCTTTCAGCTTCTGATGTGTTATCGGGTAAAGCTCTTCTTGTGTTTAGAAGTAGACGACATACTTTACGTTCTTGGAAAGAGGTTACTGCGATGCTGAAAGCTGAATTTCTGCCTGTAGATTATGATGAAAGGTTAATGGATACTATTCGTAATCGAGTGATGGAACCTAAGGAACCTATTGTGATGTACGTTGCTACTATGCAATATCTTTTATGCAATTGTTAGAACCAGTCTCGGAGAAGACGCAGCTTAAAATCGTACGCCGCAACTTGGCTCCTTTGTATCAATCTCATTTTGCACTGGTGGATATTACATCCTTTTCTCAATTGATTTCTTTAGGCAAACGTTTGGAGTTGAACTTTAACCGTAGCAATTCTCGTAGTCTTATAACATCCGAAAGGAATGACTTACTTCTAGAATCATCTGTGATTAATACTGCTACTACCGCAGTTTCTGTTAATACGGTTGCTGATTCTCTTACTACTCCTCCCCTTCCTTCTTCTATAACTACTGAGTCTAATACGTGTATACACTGTCGTTCTAAAACTGAGAAACTTGTACGTCCTGTTCGTTCTTTAGCTTCTCTTCCTCCAAATTTTTCGTCAGTTTCTAGGATTATTAGGCCTACTAACGATCCTTGGTATTTAGGTTTGGTTTCTAGAGTTTCTGCTTGTCCTCGTCGTTTCTCTCGTTGGTGTCTTGTGAAAGGTCTTCTATGTAAACGTGTACGCATATCTTCATCTGACTCTTGCGTGTGGAAATTAGTTGTTCCTTCGGAACAACGCAAACAATTAATCCACGATCACCATCTTCCATCTGAGCGTGAACACCGCAGTGTTAGGAGTACGTTGGAAGCTCTTCGCTATCACTTCTACTGGCCTCATATGAGACCCAAGGTTGCTGAGTTCATACGTCACTGTTCTTGTTCGAACGCACAGCGTAGCAATCCTTTTAGGTCACGTCACATTTTGACAAGTAGAACGAAGCTTTCCAACACTAGTGTTGCTACAAGATCTACGCGTCTACATAAGGATCGTGCTATTTCGCCGGATGTAAAAGCCGCTGCTATTGCTTTTGCATCTCCTTCTTCAGTCGTTTCTAATTATTCTTTGTTGTCTCCCTCTGCTAATCGTTCTCTTCGCTTTCATCGGCGTCGCAAGCGTCGTAAGTGCTAGTTCGCTTTTTGGGCTTTCGACTTTCGACCTTTGCTATTCTTTTGGTTCTTTTCTTTCGGTTTTGGTGGTTCGAGTCTTTGGATATGTCGTCGGTATCTTGTTGGTTGTAGCTTGGTGCTACCCAATTGTTCCTCTCATATTGCTGTCACCGATTTTCTTTTCTTTGCTTAAGTTTCTAGTACTTTTGTTTTGGGTTTCTTTCTTCTCCATCTTACTTCAGGACAGACTACCTTTCCGTCTGTATATATTTATATCCGCTTAGTCGGCCTTTTTGGATCGGTACGTCATATATAGAATTCTCTTTTCTGCTTTTGGATTTGGTTTTTCTTTTCTTGAGTTTTCTATTCCGCTCGTCGGCATTAAAGTCTTGAAGTATATTTTCCAATTTGGGACAGCAATTGGTACGCATTCGTTCTATAACTAATAGTGATACATTTTCTCATACCTTGTTTTTTTTCTATTCTATGGGCGGTTGGTTGGGCATTGAAGGGCTGGTCACTCTTTTTCGTTTCTTCTACGGAGAGAAGAACGAATCAGACATTTACACCTTGTCTTATCTTTCTCCGTCTGTCTCTTTTTATCCTTTCTTGTCTTTCTTACTTTTGATTTTTTTCTTTCGCTTTTTGGGATTTGTCTTTAGGGCAATTATCTCTTTCGCTTTTTCTTTTATCTGGATTTGTTGCTTGAATACTTTCTGGGTATTTTCTTTTAATAACTTCTTTCTTTAGTATTCACGCAACTATGTTTCTTTTCTTTTGCTTTCTTTCTCATTTACTTTTCTCGCTTAATTAGGTTTAGTGGGTTTTGTTTTGTTGTTTTTGGTTTGAAACTTGGAATAGACTGCAACGTCGCTTCTTGTACTTTGTACTTCCGCTTAGTCGGCATTTTTGATGTTGTTAGTCACCGTTAGGATATTCCTTTTCTTTGGGTTTCTTTTGGCTCTGGGAATATTCTAATCCGTTCTTCGGCATTTAGGTTCCGTGTGACATCCCAACGCAACGAGCACTAACTCACGACGTTCTATTGGGCAAGTGAAGTTTTCTGGGTTGTATTAACTCATGCTTTCTTTTTTTTCTTTCTTCTCCTCCTGGGTTGGTTTGAGATTGTATTAAAAACTTTTCTCTCTGCTTAAGTTTTGCTTTCCGTGGATTTACTGCCGTCATATCATTTTTTTTCTCTGCGTTCCCCTCCTTGATAATTCTCTCTTGTGCTGCATTGGGATTAGTAAATTATTCGGTTGCTGTGTAGGTCTGAAACTTGAAACAGGCTACAACTCCGTTTTCTGTACTTTAGGTACTTCCGCTTGCTCGGCTTTTCTGGATGTTGTTAGTCATTCTTGGAATATCTCTTTTGCTACTTTTCTCTTTGATTTTTTTTTTGGGATATTCTATTCCGTTGTTCGGCTGATAAGTTTCCTTGTTACAGCCCCGCACAGGGATCGATGATGGACAGGTGTTCATTGGGCAATTGATCGTCCTGATCTTCCATTTTTGTATGCGATCACTTTGCGCCTTTCCTCGAGCACGACCTCTATCGTCCTGATCTCCCATTTTTGTATGCGATCACTTCGCGCCTTTCCTCGAGCACGACCTCTATCGTCCTGATCTCCCATTTTTGTATGCGATCACTTCGCGCCTTTCCTCGAGCACGACCTCTATCGTCCTGATCTCCCATTTTTGTATGCGATCACTTCGCACCTTTCCTCGAGCACGACCTCTATCTTGCTGATCTCCCATTTTCAATTTAGGTATTCTATTCCACTATATTTTATTCTCTCACTATACCCATACATTCTTTCCCTTGATTTAACTACTTTTGCCTCGGGCGATTTTTTTTATTCTCTCACTATACCCATACATTCTTTCCCCTGATTTGACTACTTTTGCCTCGGGCGATTCTTTTATTTTCTCTGGAATTCTTTCGATACTTACGTCCTTACTGTATTGGGTTACTGATTGTTTGTACCTTACTTTTTGGTATCGCTTTATGCGCTTCGGAAATTAGTAAACCATGTTGGTATTCTTCTTTGCTTTTAGATCAAATTACTCTTGGTTTCTTGGAGATACCTTTCGCTTCGTGCGCTTCTGTTACAGTTTTGGTTGTCGGCATTCTTAAGATTCTGGAAAACCTCTGTCTCTTCTGTATTTGTGGTAATCTGATGAGATTACACGGGGTTGGGTTTCTTGGAATTGGGTTGGTTTTGGATTTAAGGGTTCTATCCTTGGCGTATGCCTAAATTTCTGTCTTCATTTTAGCTTTTGTTTCGTTATCTCCGCTCCACGCTTTTATCTTGCTGGGGGGGGGAATTCTGTTACGTGCATAAATTTAAATAATGCATTACCCTGTACATCAATTTAATTAAAAACTACTTTGATATTTCTTGACGCCATCTATCGGGTTCGTTGGTCACTTTGTATTGACAGACGGCATCCGGTGTCAGACCGGCATTTGCACTTTACCATCGTACCTGTTAATATCTATGTCTGCGTGAATTGAATATCGTTTTCAAGAATCATCTACGTGCTGGGACACGATGGAAATTAGTAGTTTCTCTTAAATAATTGATTTCATACCCGCAGAGTAAGTGATTTTATTCTTTCTTTAATTAAACGTAATTTCTATGTCTTTTGGTTAGCACCATGTGCCACCTCCATGAATAGGGATATTCGTATCGTTACATCAAATCCTCAAGGAAAAAACTATAATCGGAAGCGGAAGATCTTAATTACTGGATACGATTGAATTCTATTCGGAGGCAATATCCTAACCTTGATAACTATCACATTGTTCGGAAGATCTAAATTACTGGATGCGATTGAATTCTATTCGGAGGCAATATCCTCACCTTGATAACTATCACATTGTTCGGAAGATCATAATTATGGGATACGATTGAATTCTATTCGAAGGCAATTACTTAATACCACCAGAGGCGTAACATTAATGTAACAGCATACGATAAGTGTCGGTTCGTTTACTGTCCTTTAAATGTGTCTTTATTTGTAGTTTGTGAGTCGCCAGGTAGACACGTCTATATTTTTCAGGAAGTTTAATTGTAGGAGGCCGTAGGAAAAACGTTTTTCTGAAAGCACTCTGGAACTTGGTAAGTCAATTTTTACTTATTTATACGTGATCGCTACGGTGTAAACTCACGACTTATTATATTTGCTAATCGTACGTTCTAATTGATTTGTTATTTGTGTTTGTTACTAAATTAATTTATATAAATTACTTATCGCCTGCTGCTTATATCCACAATCAATTATCATTGCTAATGTTACTTGTTGATAAAATTATATACATGTTATAGTACTTACACGCTTGTTTGACGTGTAGTGTAAGTTGCCGATCCTACTGCTATGCTCTTTTCTATATTCTATACAGTACCGGTGTATATTTGATTATTTAGTTGTTAATAGATTTATCGTTATAGAAGAAGTAAAGTACCATTGTTGTTAATGATCGAGTTTCTTTTCCATTTTATTCGTTTCTTTCAGCAGTTACGAACTTAACATCATAGTTACAAGTTTATTACCATTTCTGTGGTGAGCAAGCAGAAACTGACTTTGGATAGGCTCTGGCGCCCTTAATTATCTTTTATTTACCTCTAGGAACCCTACCCTCTCTCCGACTGTTGAGAGTTGGCCGTGCAGGTTCGTAACTAGCTAAAACTTGTAACAAATTTTGCATAAGTTACAAAAAAAGCTTTTTTTACAATATTTTTGAACAATTATTGATTGTTTTCAGTCTATACTTAAAATAACAACAAAAAACATTGTATAAAACGTCTCTTTTCTTAAAACACGTAAAATGATTAAAATATTGTTTTTCCACTACTAGTTGTATACGTATAATAGTAGGTCGTAAAGTTGTACTTTTTTAAGCGCAGGTAAATAATATTTCATTATTAACTAGTAGTTAATAATGAACATATTTACATTTTCTGATAATACTACAACAGTTTCAAAAAAAAAGTTTACGAAAGTGCGTACCAAGAGCAAGAGATTTTATTTAATGCTAATTTAAGTTTTCAAATCGTTCAATGTTTTTAAACAATTTAAACAACTTTAGCAATAAAAACTTACGTTATCTGTTTATTTTTGTGTTTTAAATCACAATTAAGCATTACGTCAAAATTAATTCTATTAAAGTAATGACAACTGTCAGAATTACTGACTTGATTTTTAACTTAAAATTGATATCTTAAATTTTAAATTTGATTTAGTAACAGGTAGAAAGGTTTTCATAATTCTAGTAGTGGAAAAAATTGTATATATAACACGGTTGAGAAGTTCATTATAAATTATAACCTGCGTGATTTATATCGCTTAGGTTATAATGATGCACTTCTCAACCTTGATATATAATGTACTATTTTCGTCCACTAGCGATTTATTAAAGGTTTCTGATTTGTATTATTATACATTAATATTATACATTATTATTTATGCTTCTGTCGTAACAAAATTAATGAAAGTACGTTATAGTGATATGTAGATAAAAATAAAATAATAAAAAAAAACAGTAACGTAACGTAGCATTAATTTAAAATATATATAAAAGTAAAGTGGTTGAATGAGATAACACAACAGCGGAAAAAGCTTTATATAGAAACATACAAAAACCGCTACCCACATTATCAGACTAAATAACACTTTGTCAGACCCACTTCTACGTCTGACTTAATTATCTTGTTATTTAGACTGGTTTTGACCTGATATATTCAAAAAATTAAAAAAAAACTATTAGTGTTGGACTTCATTTGGAAGTAACACATATACATGAATAATTGTGGCGCTTTGCTTTATTGTTATATTTTTACATAAAAACGTGTTTTTTTAGACACATCAAACTGACGTTTCCAAATCTACAACGTGACAATTTTGATATTTATTCTTGATACCATTCTAAAATTTTGCAAATGATGTTTCGTCGCCTGGATGCAGAACTAATCTATGTCCATATTTTTGAAAACTTGGATTTTTACGGCAATGCATAGCTAATAGTCCACTATATTGCGTGCAGAAGTATTGTAAGTCCCAACCGTAAGTTACCCCCGCCACTTGACGTACAGTTATAATCGAGTATTAGCTCGGTGCACTTCAGTTGAGTGCAGAACTAGGTTAAGTGATGTTAATAGTGTATGTTGGTGAATTTAGTGGACATAGCATTGTTCTGACCTAGAAACAGCGGACATAGAATAGTTCATAATTAACTTTACAAGTTTAATAGCAGACATACACTATTTCTGTTTGACGTTAAAAATTTCTCATAAAACAATATGGCAAGCAGCAGAGTCAAAAGAATCATGAAGTTTTTTGAGAATCCAACGAGTGAGGTAGACGGTATGTATGCGTTAATAATAACTATAATTACTATAATGATTATTATTTTTAGGTGACATAATTTAGATAAACGAAATGGAAAATCCATTGGAATGCGATACACACACTGTAGTACGTCGTATAACAAGTTGTCAGCAGCTTATGGGACTGTCGAGCAATTTACAGCCACCTTTGACATTACTACCATTTGAAACTTCTACTTTTAGTGGTAGCACATATTTTCTCTCATATAATGACGTTTTACGAAATAGAGTAATCGACTCATTTAGTAATGATGAGAACCAATTATATTTAAGTAAAACATCACAGGATAATCAAAACGATGACCCGAACCTCTCTTCCTCTAAACCTGGCCCATTTGCAACAGACCACGACAGCGACGACCCTGATTTTGTTCCCTCTGACACAGACCATAACAGCAGAAGAGAACAGCAACAGGTAGATACAGAACGCGGAAATGTAAAAAAGAAGTGCACGAAGAAAATGAGGCATACCGAGAGTTGGAGAAGAAACGTTATAAGAAGTTCAAGAAATAGTGGTGCTGAATATGTAAATTGGAAAGGAAACGTACAGTCCGAAAGAAAACTTAAACCCCCATGTCAGAACTGTAGAAATAAATGCAGTGAAAAATTTACGGAAGATGAACGCAAATCTATATTTACAAATTTCTGATCGTTAGCTAATATAAACCGGCAACGAGATTTTCTTTCCAAATTTGTCACAGCTGAAGAAAAACAACGATGTCGCAAGCGTCCAGGAATTAAGGATATAAGTGAGGCAGGAGAAGGTCAGGTAGGAAACGGCGAGGCAGCTAAAAAAAAACAACCAAAACAATGTCCAACAATTGAAAATGAAGGAGAGGTAGAAGAAGACAAGACAGGAGAAGGAGAGCCAGGACAAAGTGAGGCAGTAGCTAGCAGGAGGAGGACAACTTATAAGTACTCTCTATCATGCGAAGGAAAAAGGATGATACAGTGTTTGCAAAAATTGGAAGCTCGGGTGTGGTAATGGAAGACAGAAGAGGCAAAGCTTGCAAGAACTCAAAATTAGACGACTCAATAAAAGACACTGTTAGAAATCTCATTAATTCTTTTGAGACTATTGAAAGTCATTATTGTGGAAAGACCACCGAGCGGAAGTATTTGCCACCTACATTAAATATTTCAAAAATGTTTTTACTCAACCAGGAATATTGTCAAGATAATAAAATACCAAAAATAGCAACAGAAAGTATTTATCGCAAAATTTTTAATACAGAATTTAATATTTCATTCTTCCAACCGAAAAAGGATTTATGTGATATCTGTCACAAATATAATAATCTGCCAGTAGAAAAAAAACGAAATGGAAGAAGAGTATGCGCTGCATTTAAAAAATAGAGATTTATCTCGACAATTAAAAAATAATGACAAAGAATTAGCATGCCAAAGTTCTACATTATGCACAGCTGTTTTCGATTTGCAACAAGTATTCAGTTAAAATTCGGCATACATTCCTGGAACCCGGACATACACAAACTGAGGGAGATTGTGTCCACAGTGTGATTGAAAAAGCCTCAAGGCATATTCCCGTATATACACCGGAGCAATGGTATTCAGTAGTGAGAACAGCAAAAAGAAGGAAACCATATTATACTGTCTACGAGTTATCACAGAAAGACTTTTATGACTTAAAAGGTCTTCAAGCTAAAATTGCTATCAACTTTGATAAAGATGATAGCAATGATAAATTTTTAATAAGTAAATTAAAAATGGTTGAGTTTAATCCAGATTCTCCAAATTTCCTATTTTTTAAAATGAATTATGGTGATGATAATTTTAAAAAGGTGAATTTAATTCGAAGGGGAAGAAAACAGCTGAATATTCACATAAATGACATCAAGCTCACACCTCTTTTTAAAGAGAAAATACCCCTTCAGAAAAAGAAATATGATCATTTGCAATTTCTTTGCAAAAAAGCAACCATAGTTAGCCACTATCATGACTTTTTTAAAAATTTACCTTTCACTTCTGAAGAAGTAGTGAGCGAAGACGATAGTGAATAATACATTCTCATTCGTTTAATAAGATCGTCGGATTTACGTCACTTGTGTTCTTTTGTGCCTATTTTTAATTTGATATTTGCTGATTTTTATTCTTGGATTTGTTCATTTTTGTTTAAAGCATTTTTTAGTATTCTTTGTTACCTAATCGAATTAATTTTATATTCGTTTATAATTAAAGAGTTTAAAAAAAAAGTTTGAGTTATTTTTTCTTTAAAATATGAGACACATTTTTACTTATTTTTGTAGAAATTGGTAATAAAAAAAATACTTAAATTCAATCCTTCGTTTTTCTATTCGGCAGAACTATTCTAAGTCACATTTGATCACTATCCTAAGTTCATTGCCGTGGACATATAATTATTTTGAACTCCGCTAGTATTGTATGTCCATGTTTTCTCAAAAACTTAAAGCTGGGACATTGTGGCATTAGCATTAATTAAATTTCATATTTTATGTTTAAAATACATTTAAAGATAATTAAAAAAATGTTTACTGTACATAATAATATTTAAAAAAGCTCTCCTGAAAAAAATGCATTTTGCGACATAGAATACTTCTGCATTCAGGCGACGGTTTAACTAAAAATATTAATATAATATAAACGTCCTGTTTTTGTGTATGAGATAATGTCACTATACAAGTCACTATTTATATTAGTTTTCCTGCAATTTATATATTTGATTTTTTCTGTTTAAATTACCCAAACAACACATTGGTACAAAAAACGTCTAATAGACATTTATTAGACATAAAAACGTTTTTAAACGCGTTATTAACGTTTATTAGACGGACATTTAGACGTTTTTTGTACCAATGTGTTGTTTGGGTATAATTCTGACGAACAAAAAATAGAAGCCATATTTATGATGTATTGTAAAATGTAAAATGTAAAGTGTGAAATGTGAAATGTAAAATGTGAAATGTGAAATGTGAAAAGTGAAATGTGAAATGTGAAATGTGAAATGTGAAATGTGAAATGTGAAATGTAAAATGTGAGATGTGAGATGTGAAATGTGAAATGTGAAATGTGAAATGTGAAATGTGAAATGTGAAATGTATAATGTGAAATGTGAAATGTAAAATGTAAAATTGCCACGTTCCAATGGGGGAGATAGAGGAAAAGAAAAAAAAAATAATTAATTACCAAGATGTCACGCTTATCTTTTGGCTAGCCTCACCGCAGATGGTCGTTGGGTAAAGAAAATTGAAGTGAAAAGAATATTCTTTGGTAAACGAAATGCCCGAGTGCGCCACCTCTTCTCGAAATTTAGTCGAACGTAATAAGCCTAGGCAGGAGAAAAGGAGATCTTAGACCCGAAGTCCCCAAAAAAAAAGATACCAAGAATTAACAATAATCATTTATTAGGTATACATATATTAACAGAAAATTCTTTGAAGGAAAGAGTCAACTCCACTGTTACGCCACTGGTATAAATCACATATAAATAAATTAAACAACAAATATAATATAATGTTAACGCAGGTCTAAAATAGACTCTGGAAGCAAAAGATTGTGCTAAAATTTAAATTACGCTTCCGCGGCTACAATAAACGGTAGCAAATACACCCGTGACCGCACGTGAGAATTAGAAAAAGTAACACCGCCCGTGGTCCTTGACGTCAAGTTCACGACCGGTATAAAATTCGTCAATCATTCAGGTTATGACAAACAATACGTTTCGAGCTCCCAAATCTCTACTAGTTACAAATTCCCGCACATTATAGATTGAAATTTCTTTTACGTTATGGATAACAATTAAACACAATTAATTAGATTAAGTAGGCGTACTGTATGCACAAAAGACAATTGTTTGAGAAAAAAACACATGAAGTTAAGTTAACTCTCGGCACACTCCCCAAGCTACAAGAAAGCGCCATCAGTCGACTTGGATTCTTTACACCGCTGCGCTTCTGTTATTTCATATGTACAGTCAGCTCCGGCAGTTCGTAAAAAGCCACACAGTAAACAATCCCAAAGAAAGCTACTTTATGACTTTGGTTGGAAATACGTAGATATTTTGTTCTAGGAATGCGACATTCGAGCGGATTTATTAAGGATTTCAATCCGTCTCCGTCACATCTATTACAACGCATACCTCCAAATAAAATGTAATCCGTAGATGGCCAACTACTCTCGCGCGCCCTTTACGTACATAAATCGAAGCATATAGCTCGAGGTCAGATATCTCACACGGTTAAAGGCAAGGTTGCCTAACCATCAGGTGAATTTATGCCCATTTACGAATTTACACGTTACAAAATGTAAAATGTAAAATGCAAAATGCGAAATGCGAAATGCGAAATGTAAAGTGTAAAATGTAAAAGGTAAACTGTAAACTGTAAACTGTAAACTGTAAACTGTAAACTGTAAACTGTAAACTGTAAATTGTAAACTGTAAACTGTAAACTGTAAACTGTAAACTGTAAACTGTAAACTGTAAACTGTAAACTGTAAACTGTAAACTGTAAACTGTAAACTGTAAACTGTAAACTGTAAACTGTAAACTGTAAACTGTAAACTGTAAACTGTAAACTGTAAACTGTAAACTGTAAACTGTAAACTGTAAACTGTAAACTGTAAACTGTAAACTGTAAACTCTAAACTCTAAACTGTAAACTGTAAACTGTAAACTGTAAACTGTAAACTGTAAACTGTAAACTGTAAACTGTAAACTGTAAACTGTAAACTGTAAACTGTAAACTGTAAACTGTAAAGTGTAAAGTGTAAAGTGTAAAGTGTAAAGTGTAAAGTGCAAAGTGCAAAGTGCAAAGTGCAAAGTGCAAAGTGCAAAGTGCAAAGTGCAAAGTGCAAAGTGCAAAGTGCAAAGTGTAAAGTGTAACATGTAACATGTAACATGTAACATGTAACTTGTAAGATGTAAGATGTTAAGATGTTAAGATGTTAAGATGTTAAGATGTTAAGATGTTATGATGTTAAGATGTTAAGATGTTAAGATGTTAAGATGTTAAGATGTTAAGATGTTAAGATGTTAAGATGTTAAGATGTTAAGATGTTGAGATGTTGAGATGTTGAGATGTTGAGATGTTGAGATGTTGAGATGTTAAGATGTTGAGATGTTGAGATGTTGAGATGTTAAGATGTTAAGATGTTAAGATGTTAAGATGTTAAGATGTTAAGATGTTAAGATGTTAATATGTTAAGATGTTAAGATGTTAAGATGTTAAGATGTTAAGATGTTAAGATGTTAAGATGTTAAGATGTTAAGATGTTAAGATGTTAAGATGTTAAGATGTTAAGATGTTAAGATGTTAAGATGTTAAGATGTTAAGATGTTAAGATGTTAAGATGTTAAGATGTTAAGATGTTAAGATGTTAAGATGTTAAGATGTTAAGATGTTAAGATGTTAAGATGTTAAGATGTTAAGATGTTAAGATGTTAAGATGTTAAGATGTTAAGATGTTAAGATGTTAAGATGTTAAGATGTTAAGATGTTAAGATGTTAAGATGTTAAGATGTTAAGATGTTAAGATGTTAAGATGTTAAGATGTTAAGATGTTAAGATGTTAAGATGTTAAGATGTTAAGATGTTAAGATGTTAAGATGTTAAGATGTTAAGATGTTAAGATGTTAAGATGTTAAGATGTTAAGATGTTAAGATGTTAAGATGTTAAGATGTTAAGATGTTAAGATGTTAAGATGTTAAGATGTTAAGATGTTAAGATGTTAAGATGTTAAGATGTTAAGTTGTTAAGATGTTAAGATGTTAAGATGTTAAGATGTTAAGATGTTAAGATGTTAAGATGTTAAGATGTTAAGATGTTAAGATGTTAAGATGTTAAGATGTTAAGATGTTAAGATGTTAAGATGTTAAGATGTTAAGATGTTAAGATGGTAAGATGTTAAGATGTTAAGATGTTAAGATGCTAAGATGCTAAGATGCTAAGATGCTAAGATGCTAAGATGCTAAGATGCTAAGATGTTAAGATGTTAAGATGTTAAGATTTTAAGATGTTAAGATGTTAAGATGTTAAGATGTTAAGATGTTAAGATGTTAAGATGTTAAGATGTTAAGATGTTAAGATGTTAAGATGTTAAGATGTTAAGATGTTAAGATGTTAAGATGTTAAGATGTTAAGATGTTAAGATGTTAAGATGTTAAGATGTTAAGATGTTAAGATGTTAAGATGTTAAGATGTTAAGATGTTAAGATGTTAAGATGTTAAGATGTGAAGATGTTAAGATGTTAAGATGGTAAGATGTTAAGATGTTAAGATGTTAAGATGTTAAGATGTTAAGATGTTAAGATGTTAAGATGTTAAGACGTTAAGATGTTAAGATGTTAAGATGTTAAGATGTTAAGATGTTAAGATGTTAAGATGTTAAGATGTTAAGATGTTAAGATGTTAAGATGTTAAGATGTTAAGATGTTAAGATGTTAATATGTTAAGATGTTAAGATGTTGAGATGTTGAGATGTTGAGATGTTGAGATGTTGAGATGTTGAGATGTTGAGATGTTAAGATGTTAAGATGTTAAGATGTTAAGATGTTAAGATGTTAAGATGTTAAGATGTTAAGATGTTAAGATGTTAAGATGTTAAGATGTTAAGACGTTAAGACGTTAAGACGTTAAGACGTTAAGACGTTAAGACGTTAAGACGTTAAGACGTTAAGACGTTAAGACGTTAAGACGTTAAGACGTTAAGACGTTAAGACGTTAAGACGTTAAGACGTTAAGACGTTAAGACGTTAAGACGTTAAGACGTTAAGACGTGAGATGTGAGATGTGAGATGTGAGATGTGAGATGTGAGATGTGAGATGTGAGATGTGAGATGTGAGATGTGAGATGTGAGATGTAAGATGTGAGATGTGAGATGTGAGATGTAAAATGTAATATGTGAGATGCGAGATGTGAGATGTGAGTTGTGAGATGTTAGATGTGAAATGGAAGATGGAAGATGGAAGATGGAAGATGTAAGATGTAAGATGTAAGATGTAAGATGTAAGATGTAAGATGTAAGATGTAAGATGTAAGATGCAAGATGCAAGATGCAAGATGCAAGATGCAAGATGCAAGATGCAAGATGCAAGTTGCAAGATGCAAGATGCAAGTTGCAAGTTGCAAGATGCAAGATGCAAGATGCAAGATGCAAGATGCAAGATGCCAGATGCAAGATGCAAGATGCAAGATGCAAGATGCAATATGCAAGATGCAAGATGCAAGATGCAAGATGCAAGATGCAAGATGCAAGTTGCGAGATGCGAGATGCGAGATGCGAGATGCGAGATGCGAGATGCGAGATGCGAGATGCGAGATGCGAGATGCGAGATGCGAGATGCGAGATGCGAGATGCGAGATGCGAGATGCGAGATGCGAGATGCGAGTTGCAAGATGCAAGATGCAAGATGCAAGATGCAAGATGCAAGATGCAAGATGCAAGATGCAAGATGCAAGATGCAAGATGCAAGATGCAAGATGCAAGATGCAAGATGCAAGATGCAAGATGCAAGATGCAAGATGCAAGATGCAAGATGCAATATGCAAGATGCAAGATGCAAGATGCAAGATGCAAGATGCGAATTGTGAAATGGAAATGCGAAATGCGACATGCGAAATGTAAAATGTAAAATGTAAATGTAAAAATTAACCCGCGCGTATCTTTTTACATTAGAATAAGTGAGTCAATTAGTTGGTACCAATAAGTTTTACTTTTACATTTAGAAACGGTAAAATTTCATCATCTTTCACTTTTCACAATGTAATCTTAACGTTGGTGTGGTAATTGTTAATGTCACTAAAAAATTGTTTGAAGCTTACGTACTACAATTATAGCGTTTCACTTACAATACGTCGTGTAAGTTCTACCACTTCATGATTACTGAATTGAAACCAGACGTCACGTTAGAATGCTCTGCTATATGTAGCAGCCAAGGGATCAAGTTATTGTAGTCCGCACATAAAGAAATACGTTGCTTTGAATAATGACTATATTAAATTAATGTTTTAGTGTAATAAAAAGTATATGACATTTATATCCTATAACTATGTTTAAATATTTTAATTCATAATAATTTGTACCGTTTTTTTTTGTTTTAATTAATCTCTGAAAAGCTCGTGTTCTAGAGCCCTTATGGACCAGCCTCCGCTGCTTGGTTAGCTGTGCCAGTTACATATATACAAAAGAGTGTCACAAAACGGTTGTATACGTTGAAACTGAAAAATTTATTAATTTTTCTTCTCAACTTGTTACAATATTATTGTTATTAAATGAAAACCATTGTGTTTGCGATTTTTTTTTTAATTCTAATTAAATAGAAACGGTAAACTATTTTTTTTAATTTTAGTCTAAGTCACGCAAGTTGCGATAAAAAGAAATAATGTTATTATGTTATCAAAAAGAAATTATTCATTTTGTAAAAGTTACTATTTGAAAATCTGGTTTTGTATTATAACAGCAATTTGTTTTCAATGCTTTTTTTTCGTACTTAATTAACTAGGTTATCTAAAACAGAAAATACGTTTCTCTATTTCGACATAAGAATTAGTGATTGTTACATTAAATTCTCTTACACGAATTTTAGTAATGTTAGTTTTTCCAAAATTGATATATCCGCATTATAAAACAAAGACGTCTTATTAATCCAAAATTATTTACTTATAAAGGTATAAAGAGATCAATTCATATGAGATTTTAGGTTAACATACATAAATTTGAATACGTTAAAGTGTAAGTGTTGCCAATTCAATGAAATACTAAATGTACCAATGTATAAAAATTAAAATTATACGGAAAATATTAAAATTGAATCGAAATAGAAAAAATAGTATAAAACACACGTCATAGAATACGTTTCACTATACCGTTTTGTAAACTCGCCGCGGCGCGGTTCGTGATTGAACCGTGTTCATTCTGTAACTTGTGTTTTAATGTACTGTTCTATTTTAATTAAAATTAAATAAAAGTAATAAATATATAAAAGTTAAATATAAGCGATTGTACTCACTTGAAATGGAAGCCACAGAGCAAGAAATAGACCTGTTGTAATTGCTAATGCAAGACCATATCTAGGAGCTCCGGCAGTTGATGACGAATGTTGCAATGAGTGGCGTACTTCTGAAATTGCTCTTGCATGTCCTCTTGCAACGAAATAGACGTATCCATAACAAGCAAGTAGAATTAGAGCACTAGGGCCGTAGACTGCACAAAACATGAACAACTGGACCGGTCTTGCTACTAAACGACCAAAAGAGCAATCATCATGCCTGCAATAAAATCAAATGCTGATGTTAAATAACTGAAATGTTTTTTTTACCAAAATTATATACAATTAGTTTAATACGACCATTCATTAGTTTGTTAGTAACAAAACAAATTAATGGTGTTTTTTGTAAATGTATGTTTACAAATGTTTGGTTATATTTACATTAATTGATGATTTACGTAAACATAGTTATAAAGTAAAATAATTTAACCGTAGTTTCAGGAAAATATTTTTGTTGATTTTTATTAACTATTATTTTATCATGAAAGGCTTATTTTTCAACAATAACAAGAAAAAGTAAAAATGTAAGTAAGTCATTTTTCCTTTGTAAATGAAATGTAAGTGCTGTCAACAAAAATATAAACTGATAAGTCATTTTAAATCTCTGTGTAGGTTCAAATACAGAATTAACTGACGTAACATTACAATGAATTTTTTACCTTGATTAAGAGTATAATTTATTACAACTGTTAAAAATAAATTTCTAGCTAAGAGATATATATGATATACATATAATAAATAAGAAATGAATAATTGTTAATAATTATATATATATATATATAGTTATAAACTGCACGCAATTGAGCCCGATATGTAAACAGGTGCCCGATGAGCCCGGGCGGTAACGCCTTTCTACACGACGTTATTAGCGCGCTGTTAACCCCGACTGCGTTGCCAATATTATACACGCTCTAAACGTAGTTATTATGCAAAATTCGACAATGATTTGAAATTTTAACATTTTCGTTTAGTCTTTGCAGATAACTCTCTCAAATATCTTCCGATCTAATAATTTTTTTTAAATTTAACTTGATTAATATTGACGTAACAAATAAACTTTCTGTAGATTTAAAATAAAAACTGTATTCAAGCATTAAACTCTTTTTATGATTGGTGCAAAGTTTGTTTTATTTGTAAATATAATTCAAAATTGTAAGCTATAACTTGTGTATATTAGCAAATTCTTATCCGAAAAATAAACATACTCAAAACGGCAGCAAATGAAATAATTTTCTTTAAAATTCCGCATGTAACTCTGTTTTTGGCAACTTTTTTAAAGAAATGTTAAATTTAACCGTTGCCGGAAGTTGCATGACTAACGTAGAGTGTGTTATTTGTCATCATTTGACACAAATTAATTTTTAAATCAAATTTACAATATACCGCATAATAAAAAAAATAATGATTCTACAATCGTATTTTGATGACATACGCATATATACAGAAATGCGCCTAAAACTGGGGTATATAACGGTTCTTCGGGCTAGAGAACGTAGCGTTTATATGTTCTACGGGCTCAACAACAACCTGTTTACGTGTTTGTACCTACATATTCTTATTTACGCACACAAAGTGTTTTTAATAAATCGGAAATAAATTGAAAGGTTAGTTTTGGGCATGCAGTATATCATACAACATTATCATGAAATTTTAGTTGAAATTAAAATATGTATGTGATAGTAAATAGAATACTCTGTTTCAAATAACGAAATTGAGGAATTCTAATAAGTAGTCTGAAACATTTTCACTCAATTTATTTGTTCCTTAATGTGGACGTTAAATGCCGATTAAAGTAACAGATTTATCATTAATCCGACCGTCACAAACTATTAAAAAAAGCTTAGAACGAACTACAGATCATCATATAGTAACTTCAGAAACAATGTTCGATTTCTGCTCTAATGAAATTCTTGGCATACAAATTAGTTTTTTGTATCGAGTGTGAATGTTCAAGCTGTAACATATGTATTAATAAGATAATACCATAAAAAGGTACAATAATTTAATATAGTTTAGGTTTCTCACGGTCACAGCTAGTTGATACCGTAAAGGTATTCAGTTTCTTATAATTGTGATGCTGTCAATATCGTTAAGCCAATAAGCTAAGCCTTCTAAGAAAATATAATGTTTTATTTAAAAAAATTCAATATTCCATCATATGTTATATTTACGTAATAAATCTCACTTACAATACACACAATTTCAATGAAAATAAAAACATAATATCACGTTTAAAAAACATTCAACCTACATGCTATAATATAAGATACAAACAAAATAGATAAAACTACACTAAATATATAGAAAACAAACATGTAGTGATTTATGAATTTTTACACAAAAAAGTAACCAATTGCAAATAATATTTTTAACCTAATAAAATTACTAAGATATTTGCTTTAAAAAACCAAGTGTATAGGCACTAAGAATGTGACAACAACAAGACGACCAATGTAGCCTGAAAAACGCGATTTCATCGAATTTCAAGCATTTTTTTGGTCCAAAAATTGGGTTTTTTGATCAGTTGTTGGGTTTATTCTTTTTAGGATATGTAAACTTAATTTATTAATAACATAAGGTGCTTACATTAAACGACCAAGACACTAAAGTCAGTTAAAAATCAATGAAAATAAGTTAAGCGCGTCATTGTTGATCGGTATTAAATAAATTTTCGTTGTGCACTCAAAAAAAGCATAAAAATTATGTTTTTTAATTCGGTCAGGTGAAAACGGGCGTTTATCAAAACTAAATGTGCGTAGATTTTTTTTAGGACTCTAAAATAAGTCAGCTTTTACTTTTAGACGATTTCATATGAAATGACTCAAACTTTAAAAAAATATTTTATTTCTTCTAAGAAGAGGATTAACTGTTTGTCTTAATTATTATTTTTCTAACTGTTAAGTAAATTGTCATCATAATTACTTAAAAACTCTGTGTCGATTTTAAAATTTATGACTGTAAGTTTTGTTACTCTTTCTGCTAGGACAATTCTTTTTTTTTCAATTTTGTTTGTAAAAGCTTTGTGCTGGTAAAACCAAATTTAATTGTACAGTGTTATCTGCAAAATTATCATAACTTTTCATAATTATTTCACGAGAAGTAATATTTTCCAATTGATTCTACAAAACTCTTTCCAAATACTAAAAAATTTCCATGCTTCTAAGAATTTTTACACTACAAAACGAGATTCCTACATTGTTTTTAAAGATTTTTAGTAAAAGAAAAAAAAATATATGAGAAATGCTAATATCATATCCTAAGACATATCTTTTTCCTTATAACGTTTTTATTAAATGTATGTATTTATGTTTCAAATTATTTTATAGGTATCACATCATGAATGAACCAACAAATCATTCTTATGATTTTAAAGTTTCTTAGCTACTTATATTGTACTTTTGATCCAAATCTCTTTAGAAGTTTTCAAATAATTTTTTCAATACTTTAATTTTAAATTAATTTAATAGTTATAACAGTACCACATTCTACATATGTACGTACTAGCATGACGTAGAAATTGCAAACGTTTTTAAAAATCCACTTCCAATTTTTGACTAAAACCGTTTGTATTGTTTTTGTGAAAAATTATTAAAACGTGATGATACTCAAAAAGTGCATAAAATTCATACTAAAGTAAAATACACTTAGAATATACGTTTACTGCTTGTTATTAAGCCCGCCCAACGTTGTCGCATGTTGGGCTACACAACGTACCGTCCGTGTCTGTAAACAGTTTGTATATAAAAGCGACCTCTGCAGCGACTAACTCTGAACTATTTTATATATAATGCAGATATAAACGGTACAATATGAAGCCCGGCCAAATTTTTGGATTTACACGTTTTGATGCTTATATAATCGTATTTTGATTATATACACATGGATACGTAGATGAGCCCGAAACCGGGCTTAATAGCGTTTCTTCGGGCTAAAGAGCGTAGCGTTTATATATTCTAGAATGTATGAGACCCGGGCTCATCGGGCATTTGTGATTGGTGCTTACTCTCCTCATCAAAGGATCTATTGCCTATAGAAATACACCAGATTAGATCGCGAGACGCGAAACGTCGAGGAACATAAGTCGCGTAGGTTATAATCATCTTCTCAAGCGTGGTCTGTATACAATTTTTTTCACTACTACAATTATTAAAAGCGATTTACCTGTTACTAAACCAAATCTAAATTTTAAGATGTTAATTTCAAAATAAAAATTAAGTTGTCATTAGTTTAATATCAATCATTTTAACGTAATTCTTAATTGTGATTTATAACACAGAAATAAACACACAACGTAAGTTTTTTTTGCTAAATTTACCAAAATTGTTTAAAAACGTTATCAGTTTAAGCATTGATTATGTTTAAAATAAATTTAATTCAAAAAATAACTTACTTAAAAATGTTAGTTACTGTATTATAACTTATTTCACAAATTATAACAGAGCAAAATGAATGTAACTAATTTTTATGTATAGCTATCTACAATGACAGTTGCATATCACAAATTTGACTAATATTTGAAATTATTGCTATATTTGCTATGCTCAAATGTTTTAATTATCTTAGGGTAATGTTATAGTCTTAATTCCTACTAAAAACAATTACGTTCTTTATTTGAAACCTCTATAGTGATGATATAAGATGTTTATAGTTTTAACTAATATAACTTTAATAACAAACGCTACTATAGATATACGTAAAATAGAAATATACACTATTTTTCCATTATTTGTTAAATAGTATAAACATTGAATTTGTGGTTTATTGTCTATAACTTAACGTATTTGACTCCATACATCTGCAGTATACTTTGTTTAAAACCTTCAACGCTTTTTATGCTCTTTAAAACTGCAATTTGCATTTTTGTTTTTTGCATATATAATGCAAAACTTATTTTTTACTCCCATATAAATCACTTTCTTTGTATAAAATCCCACTAGAGATCACACAAAAAAAGAACGTAAAATGTCTATTACAGAAATCGAGTAAAAAGAATGAATATTATATAGTACAAATATGTATATTATCATTATTACATATATTATTAGAGATAAAGTAATTATTGTAAATATTAGTAATCAATCACCTTTCCAGAAAGAGAGGCAAAATTAGATTTATATGACCTTTTTGCACAAGTGCCATCAACCACTACAGTTAAAAGAGGAAACTTATCACTATCTTGCTTTTCTCTAGGAATAGCTTTGGCTTTTCCAGCTTCTGCAGCATCCGTTATTTCCTGATCTGCATTTTTTTATTATTTATAAATATGTTTTTGTATGTCATAATAAGTTCTTGACGGCGTACTCAGCATATTCATAATTGCAAACCGCTCTTCCATTTGAGCAAAACTTTGTCCAGTGCATAAATTGCCAAAAACCTACAATGTACATATTCAAGACATAGAAGTCAACCTAGTAACAACTACCAAGAACTAAAGTAACTTTCTATATTTATAATATCCACTATAATTCTTGAACGAAACTAAAAATATATTTCAAATTTCTTATCACAGCTTCGTTTATTGCAATATTTTAGAACTTTTTTTTGTGATTATTAGAATAAAGTTTTTCAATTACACCACACATATTACTTTTACAACTAATTCACAACTAAATCCCGTTCTTAATTCTTAAAAAAGCGTGTTAGTGGCATTACATACATATGGTGATTCGTAAGCTCCAAAGTTTTTAATTGCTGAATTAGAAAATGTATTCCAAGTATTCTACGACGTTCTATTTTTATATCTCTACTGTCGTCTTTTTTATCTTTTTTAATAAAAAAGTAGTATCCTTGTCACTATCTTTATTTATGTGGCTACTAAGCATTTCAGACTCAAAAACGTTGTTAGAACTGTAAAAATTAATATGTAAAATTTGAATAAAACAATATATATGATTGCAACACGTACTTGCTATCATCTAATTTATCTAAATATCCGTTTTGAAGGTTCTCGATATTAACACCTTTAAAAACCGAGGACATAACATGAATATTATTAGTAGATTATTAATAATTATAATTAATAATATAATCTTACTTGGTCTTATCTTTACTAGTCTAGATCTCGCGTCTACTATGTTGTTTTGAAGATGATTTTTAATAATTCAATCTACGTTTTCACTTATAGTTCTGATGTACGAACACTTTCACTAAACACTCTATTACTCAGTTTAATACTGCGTTAGCAAATACTTTGCAAAAAATTCCTATCTTTGGTAGACCCAACAAGTAAAGAAGTAGGACTAGAAAACTTACTTAGTAGTTTACCTTTGGTTGTCAGATAAAAACTCGATCTGCTTGTGTGTTACTAACTAAACAGCATGTAAAACTTAACAAAACTATGTACTCTGAATGATATTAACAAGTAACGAGCGGTATAGCTTTAAATGACAGATACGTAAAGAGTAACTAAATTGATAATAGTCTTATATATATAATATTAATTTATTTTCCAAAAATAGACGCTTTTACGATATCTTAAGAACATCAAAAACTTGTATTGCCTATCAATAAGAAGTAGTTGTTGATTTTTTTCTTTGTTAGTTTTAGTTCGTTATTTAGATGTAGTGGTATCTGATACGAATAGTTGCGATTAGTGATAAAACGTGTTAACAGTAGAATTGATGTAGAAGTAAAGAATTAAAAAATATATATTTATTATTAAAAAAGTTAGTTAGATCACAAGATAATCCATTTATAATTTTTGACACATTTTTTTATTCCTAATAATTAAGCAATTTTTGATTTTTCCAGAAAGCTATAAAAGTACATACTTACGTATGTACCCACTTGTACTACTACATTTGGAAATTTTATAAATTTATATAGTTAAACATGGTTAGACAACAATATTGCAACAAAACACATATGAAAAAAAAAACAATAATTAACATTAATCTAAATTAGGTAAAATAATAGTTTTATAAAAGAAGTTCTAAACATATTTTTGTTCAAACGTCCATTAAACCATAACCGGGTTCTTTTTTTTACGCTTCCAATTTTAGCAAGAAAAGTAGCATTTTTGTTTATTTTAGGTATTCTGGAAACATTGATCGGTACACAATTAATTAGCATATCATTTTAATTCTGTATTTTAGAATTTATAGACAGAATTTGTTTACATGGTAACATGTTTAAAAGTTAACTACAGAGTAATTTAACAATAAATTAATTTTTTTACTTCTAATAATAGAGAAATTAAAATCCTTTATCTGAAATATACTAAAAGATGGGATATCTATGCTGACTAGATATTTTTAGTGGCGTGATGAAAATTCGAAGTTCTCAGTTTCTGTAAACATTACAGATAATTAAGTTTACATAAGCTCAGGTTTAATTACGTCTGCAATCTGCATTAGCTTTGCCCCACTGCATTCTGTAACAATCCTTATATAATTTGAATTTATTTGTAACAATTTTAATTCATTTCAAGATTTTTTACGCCTAAAATAGGCAACCAACAACGCTTGAACATTTATATCTTTATCTTTGACCCTAGAGGTCAAATTTTTCTACATTGGACCCTGATAATACAAAACATTTTCCATCTTAGAGGGGATTTTTGTTTGCATTTCACTTCACTTTTGCAAGTACTGTTTAACAGAGCTCAAGTTTTCCCAATTAGTGCTTAGTGATTATCACTTTCGTTTTTTTAACGGAATTAACTAATTTTGGAAGCAATAGGGGAGCGATTAGATTTCCAGTGATTACCTTTCTGAGATTAATCAATCTTAACTTCCTCTACGACAATCGTCGGATCTACGACTTGAGTTGCCGTTACTTCTAAGAACCCCGACCAACAAGTAAGGGTGAGAATAATTATTTTTAAATACAAGGTCGTAAAATTCTTACT
This sequence comes from Aquatica leii, assembly GCA_035610365.1. Classification (NCBI taxonomy): domain Eukaryota; kingdom Metazoa; phylum Arthropoda; class Insecta; order Coleoptera; family Lampyridae; genus Aquatica; species Aquatica leii. The sequence continues at coordinate 112,120,280 of CM069432.1, forward strand.
TGTCCCCAGGGTTTACCCTTTTACTCGTTTACTCGTTTACTCGTTTGATCGATTATTTGTTTTCCACCTTCTTCCTTTTATTCGTACTTTCATTCACCTTTCTGTGAATTGTAAGTTTGGATTCACCAACCGTTGACACCGGAATACAAAAAAGGTCAATCAACCCCAAGTGCCAAGGTTACCTACCAGTTCCGGACAATTTACTTTCAAAAACATCTAGCAGATAAGACAATTTAATTTTAGTAGTTTAGTTATTTAGATTTAGTATCGTACAAATCGATATACATACAAACATTCTCTTCTTTTATACAATTACGTAGTAACTTGCTTACTTTGAATTCAGTTTTTTTCTATTGGTATCGTTGGCGTGTATATTAAAAATTTGTTCATCGACGATCCTGTAAGCTAATTAAAGTTAAGGGGACATTCATACCTGGGGTGTTATTTACCCAACGACGATCGGAATAGAAGGCGATATCGTTTTACCGGTCACGTCGAATCAGTCAGGAACCTGTTTATACTTTTCTTGTTTTAATTACCGCAGGGTAGTAAAGAATAATTTGTTGTCGAATAATTTCTTGCGCGATAACTTGCAGTTTAGTCGTTAAACTCTTAAAACGTAACAAAATTCTCATATTACAACAGATATCACTTCTCATAACACAACGATTCATTTTTTTTTGTATTAAGGTTATAATTCATGCTGCCAACCTTTTTTTTAAATCAAATAAAATAATTATTTTATTGCTGCCAACTTTGATAGCTAAAGTTAATTAATTTAAAGTTGATTAACCTTTTTTTTATTGTAGTTTAGAGATTTTATATACAGGTTACTACATAATTACAATAATTCACCATTGTACATTACGTTTGATAAGCAATCGAGATTTTTTTTGAGTTTTTATGTTTTTAAACATTGATTTAAAGACATTTTGTTTATTTATAATTAAGTATAAGTTTATACAAGGCCTGTGTGTGTCGATTAAGAAGGCGTACCGTCATACCAATTGTTGTTTTTTTTATTCTTCTCTTTCTCTCTTTTTTTCCCTTTAGGGCTAATTATCGTGGAGTTTTTCCAAACTTCAAAAGGGTCTGGAAGATACCGATGTAGAAGAAACTGTTGTGGCGCCCGTAAATCTCTTTTTTATCAAAACTCACACCATCCTACGAGAGAGCTAGCTTGGACGCGACTAAGGTTTCCCGATAATTCGATCTTTTAAGATTGGTAGCCGTTTTCTTTCTTCTTTAAAGCCACCAAGATTTACAATACATAGGTGGCGCCCAACGTGAGGCCTCGATATTTGCCTTTTCTTTCTTTGACGTGTACGTTTTATCCTTGTTAAATCGAACACAGAGTTTATCTATTTTTTATTAGTGTTTATTGGTGTGGTATTGTTTATTTTCTTTAACAGGCCTGGCTACTTCAAGGTTTGAAATAAATAGACTTTCTCAGGACGAACTAAAGTACGAGTTACTTGTCAGAGGATTCGAGGATGTTGGTAATGTTACCGAAATGCGTGCAACTCTTCGTGGATTGTTCATGGCAGAAAAAGCAGGTACTTCTTTTACTTATCCGGAATACCAAATAGCATTTGGAGTGGATAGACAGGCAATCACCTCAAAAATTGCGGAGTTGACTGCGTTAATCGCCGACTTGAGTCCAGAAACAGTTGCTTCTTATTCTAAGAAGTTTGCTTCTAAACTTCAGCATATCTTGGAGAGATGTCAACGTGCAAAACCTACAACACCTGAAGAGGAAGTGACACAACGATCGTTGCTTGCAGGAAAATCATTGAGGCGTAGATCAACAGTAACTATAGCACCCAGGGCTTTCTTTGATGTCAGCACGGAACCAGTGGAGAAAGGCGACGACTCTGCGGAAGAGGTTAGTTCCTCATCAGAGTCATCCGAGCCAGACGCAGTTGCCACTAACCTATCACCGAAGGTTAACAACGTTAGTACCGCCGTTGTAGCTGGTTATAGTAGTAAATACGTGCCAGTCTACAAGTGGGGGATTAAGTTTGCAGGACAGCGAAAAGAGTCTGTAAGAGCGTTCTTCGAGCGCGTAGAGGAGCTTAGAGTAGCAAGGGGGTTGTCCACACAGGATTTGTTTCAATCAGCGCTAGATCTGTTTTCTGATGAAGCTTTAATCTGGTATAGGGCGAACCGATCATCTTGTTCCACTTGGAGAGAGCTGTGCAGAGCTTTGAAGGAAGAGTTCCAACCACCTAATTACTGCGAGACACTGTACGACGAGATCCGCCATCGTACGCAAGGACGACACGAATCAATTGGTGTTTATTTCGCCAAAATGGAAACCATGTTCAACAGATTAGACAGTCCAGTACCAGAACACCTAAAGGTTAGCATTCTTACGCGCAACGTGTTGCCATATTATCAGTCACACCTCGCACTAAAAGAAATTTAGACGATTTCAGACTTAAAAGCGTGTTGTAAACGTTTAGAATTTTTAAAAACATCGGTTGATAACTTTATTCCACCTTCTAACAAAATACATTCGATTGAACCGGACTTAGCCTATTTGGAGACACAGATTGCGTCAACTTCCCTAGATTCTGATAGGAAGACGGGTAGAGCATTTTGTTTCCGTTGTAGGAGAAGAGGTCATAGCACTCGAGACTGTCCATCGAAGACAAAACCTGGAGAGGAACATTCAGCAGAAACGCCTAAGACGTCGGAAAACTGTTAAGCGTCTCGGCACCGCGACGGAATGCTGAAACGCTTGATCAAGGACCGTCAGCTAAAAACAAAATAATTTTAGACTACGTGTTAGCACAAGCAACAGGCGACGAGAGACCTTATTTAAGTATAGAAGTATTGGGTAAATCAATTTCCGGACTTCTAGACTCAGGAGCTTCTAATACTATTCTAGAAACTCCCGGCTATGAATTCATGTGTCATTTAGGACTTAAATTGGAAAAAACGCGTTTAGACGGAGTAAAATTAGCAAACGGAAAATTCTGTTGTATTCTAGGCATAATGTTAGTACCAGTTAAGTTATTGGATAAATGTGCTGTTGTAAAAATGCTCGTAGTACCCAGCTTACCTCACAGCTTGATACTCGGAGTCGACTTCTGGAAGGAGTTCTCAGTAGTTCCGAACTTGAGAAGAAACGTCTGGGAATTCTCCAGTGTCGAACCCATACCTGAAGTTCTCTCGCTCGTAAGAAACTGTACGGACGCACAGCGCATACACCTAGACCAACTAATTGAACACCATTTCAGTCAAGTGAACGATCAACTGTCTCACACTAACCTAGTAGAACACACCATTGTAACCGATTCTGCTCCAATTAAACAGCGTTACTAGTCCGTCTCTCCCAAAGTACAACAACATATCGACGCCGAAGTGGATAGGATGGTGGCAGAAGGTATAATAGAAAAGTCGTACTCTGGATGGTCGTCACCGATACTATTGGTCCGTAAAAAGGAAGGTACGTATAGATTCTGCGTCGACTTCCGGAAATTACACGCTGTGACGAAAAGAGACGCATATCCCCTGCCCTACATTTCCTCTATATTGGACAAGCTGCAAAATGCAAAGTATATTTCATCGCTCGATATTAAAAGCGCGTTTTGGCAAGTACCAGTCGCTCTAGAGTCTCGCGATTATCTCTCGTTTACAGTACCCGGTCGAGGGTTATTCCGTTTCACGCGGATGCCATTCGGGCTACACAACGCACCTGCGACGTAGCAACGGCTGATGAATCGTGTGCTAGGACCGGAACTCAAGCCATACGTCTTTGTCTATCTCGATGACATTATCGTAGCTACTCCAACTTTCGAGAAGCATGCAGAGGTTCTTCAGGAGGTGTTCGCCCGGCTACGACAGGCAAATCTTAAACTATCTAGAGACAAATGTCAGTTCTGTCTTAAGGAATTAAAATACTTAGGTTACCTGGTTACCGAACACAGCGTACAAGTAGACCCAGACAAGGTAAGTGCTATTATCAATATACCCGAACACAAGAACGTGGCCGAAGTCAGACGAGTGGTAGGCATGGCAAACTGGTTTAGGCGATTCATTCCTAATTACGCTACTTTGCTGGAACCGCTTACTCAACTATTAAGGAAGTCCGTGAAGTTCTTTTGGTCACCGGCATGCGAAACCGCTTTCGAACAACTCAAGACAGCGTTAATAACATCACCGATCCTGTCTTGTCCGGATTTCGATAAGCCTTTTTCTTTACAGACAGATGGAAGTAGTTATGGCATAAGAGGATTATTAACCCAACTAGATAAAGACCAAAATGAGGTGATTATTTGCTATTTAAGTAGGTCGCTTACCAGCGCAGAACGTAAATATAGCACCACGGAAAGGAAATGCCTAACGGTTATCTGGTGCATTAAGAAATTGCGAGCATACCTGGAGGGTACGGAATTTACAGTAGTGACAGATCATCACTCTTTACGGTGGCTGAACAATCTAAAAGACCCGCAAGGCCGATTAGCCAGATGGTCTCTTCTTCTTCTCTTGTAGCGCCCGTAAATCTCTTTTTTATCAAGACTCACACCATCCTCCGAGAGAGCTAGCTTGGACGCGACTAAGGTTTCCCGATAATTCGATCTTTTAAGATTGGTAGCCGTTTTCTTTCTTCTTTAAAGCCACCAAGATTTACATTACATAGGTGGCGCATAAGGTGGGGCTCGAATCCACTTCATTAACCGATGGTTTACAAAAGAATCGTGTCTTAGTTATGCTCACTTAGAGTATGGATGGGGAATCTCATGGCGTTTGTAAAATGCTAACATAAATTAATACTGTTTGTAGACGTTTACGGTTTTAAAGATTTTAAATTGTTACGTTATTGCAGTATAATTTTTGTTTACAAAATTTATAGCTACAACGTTTTTTTAAATAAGTATTTATCTTAGTTGTTTTGCACTGATTGATAAAAGTTATGCAGTGTTTTGTGTGTTGTTCTACAGCACATGGCATCAAAAAAAAATTAAAGAAAACTATGCTTCACGTTTTAACCACATGCTTTCTGTATGTCTGGACAAAATTTCAACTCAAAATGTTTTATAATAACTTTAAAAAATGTAAAACGGTAAATGTCTAAAATGCTACATCTTTAGATAGATAAATGCCCGCCTTAAGCGCAAACTTCAAACAACTTACATTTCTAAAATCAAATTAATGTATTTAATAAACGATTTAAATTCTGAAAACAGCATTAAATAAAATCTCTTGCCCATAGTAAACAGTTTTGTAAACTTTTTTTCTTTAAAATTGTTATAGAATTGCCAGAAAATGTAAATATGTTCATTATTAACCACTGGTTAAATAAAATATTATTTATTTGCGCTTAAAAACGTACAACTTCACAACCTACTATTATACTTAATAATAAAAACCTATACAACTAGTAGTAAAAAAAATGTTTTTATAAATATTATGAAAAAATAAGTTGGTAAATAAATGAATATTTATTGTTTGTAGATTAATTTTTACTAGGATTGTAACAATTTAAAATTTTGAAAATTGAAAAACGTTAGTATTTGCACTTTAGTATATTAAGGTGCCTCCGAACGTAGACAGTACAAATGCAGTTTTTGCACTTTTTCTATAGCTAAAACAGTGTTCTCAGTTTCTTCGACATTTGTGTTTATACTTAAGGGTTTTATAAATGGCTCTATAGATTAAAAAATAAGTAATTTAGGTAAATTAACGTAGGCTATGCTTATTTTGTATTGTCAAGGTATTCTTTTGTTTACAAAATCAATTGTTTGTGAACTACCTGGTGATTGTGCTTATGTCATTTTAGTGTAATGTGGGTTACTATTTAAATTTCATCAAGGAGTGAAGTAGAAATTTGGTTAGTCCGGAACTGCCTTAATTAATAAGTCTATTAAAGTGTTTCGAATGGATAATGTAGGCGATGTTAACAAATAAAAATATAGATATCAGCATACATAAAAATAATATTAACTTCAATAATAATACGAACAATCTAAGCAGTGTTATAATAATATAATTTCAATAATTACGAGATAGGTTTCAATCGCTGTTTAATTATTCATTCTTTTTAATGCTTATCTGTTGTTGCCTTGACATTCAATAATTTCTGATTATACATTATTTGTTAAGTGTTTGTGAACGTTTCATGTCCCTGGTTGTATTTTAAATTTTATTGATTGACAATTTCATTTTTCATTTATTGATTCTTGTTCGTGTATAAGTTAGCGTAGTGCATATGTCCGGGAATTGTTGGATAGTGCGACTGTAAGCTATTTGTGTAAGTTGTTGTTGGTAAAAAGATATTGTATTAGTTAGTTTGATGTAAATCTTATACCTATTATCTTAAACTTAAAAATGTTAGTAAAATTTTTAGTGGCCTGATGAAGTGCTCACGTGCAGCACAAAACGTAGCCTTAAAAATAGCATAAAGTATAGTAAAGAACAAATATATATTGTGCAATGATTATTTTTATTTTTTTGGAAATGTGTTTTATACGATTTAATACACAAAAATTTATTAATATAACCATAAATAAATTAAGTACAATTTATAAAACATAACTGTAGTATATATAAGTTTAACTTTATTTGTTGACTTTGGCTTACAAATTAGTTCGTGCTACATTCTATATTTACATTTACATTTACATTTACATTTACATTTACATTTACATTTACATTTACATTTACATTTACATTTACATTCTATTTATTTATTTATTTATTTATTTATTTATTTATTTATTTATTTATTTATTTATTTATTTATTTATTTATTTATTTAATTATTTTTTTAATTTTTTTAATACAGTTTTTTTATCCCTCCTCTCCCCTTAACTTTTTCCTCCTTCCTAATACTTCTTCCATTCACTCCGCTCCTTTTCCGTTTTCATCTAAGATTTCCTCTATTTTCATCACCTCTTCTCTTAGTTCCCTGCATTTCTGTCTCATGTGGTTAAGGTCCTCCGTTTCTTCTCCACATAGCCTGCACATCTTTTCTGTTTCTTCTTTCCAATATTTGTTCTCTAACTCCTCGTTGCCACATCTGAACCTTCCTATCATTTTTTTTCTTTTTGTTGCTTTTATTCTCTTTATCTTTTAAATATTCCGGCACTCCTTCATTCTTAATATCTTTATAATTCCTATTATATCTGCCCTCTTTTATCTAAGTCCATCTTTCTTGTTTTTCTATGTCTCTATCTCTCCTTATTATTTCTTCCCTAACCCCTACTCCCTCTTCTATTAATCTCTCCACTTCTTCTCTCGCATACCCGTTTCTTTTGTAATACTCTTCTCTGCCCTCCTGCCCGTACTTCACTTTCTCTCCCTTTATCTCTTTCCAACATTCTTGCAGTATTTTGCAATCTGTTCGTTCCCTCAGTTCTTCCTCGTATGTTATTGCTCTTTTCCCTGTCTCTACTCTTATTTTTTCTATCTGTACCTCCTCTCTCACAATATACCCCGGTGTATCTTTGTCCAGTCCTAAAACCCATGTCCAGTATTTTTTCTGTAGCCCCTCTACCTCCCTCCACTCCTTCCTGCCCCATATTTCCGCTCCATACATTACCACCCCCTTTATTAATTTTTCAAACAACAACTTTCTTTTTTCTATATCCATCTCGAATCTTTTTCCCCCACACCCCATACTTGTCCTATTAACCTGTTTCCTTTCTTCACCCTTTCCTTTATGTGTTCTCCCTCTTTATTATCCTGTTTCATCGTGTAGCCCAGATATGTAAATTCCTTCACTTGTTGCACTTTCTCATCACTCCATATCCACTCCTCTCTTTTTCTTTTCCTCCCTCCTTTTCTAAATATGTTTATCTTTGTTTTCTCCGTCTTTACTTCCATTTCTTTTTTTTCATGTATTTTTCCAGCGTTTTCATCATCTCTTTCATTTCCTTTTCCTCCTTAGCCACCAACACTATGTCATCCGCATACGCTAACGACCATACCTTCGCTTTCCCTACCACTATCCCTCCTGTCTGTTGTCCTCTCATTGTCTCTTCCAGATCCCCCGTATATACTGAGAACAGGCTTGGGCTCAGTGGACATCCCTGTCTCAACCCTCTCTTTGTGATGAATTTCTCGCTCTCTTCCCCATTCACTTTAACCCTGCTTCTCGTTTCTTCGTAGATTTCCTCTATTCTTTGTTTTAATCTTTCATTGATTTTTTTCTCCTCATGTATTTCCACAACATTTCCCTATTCACTTTGTCAAAAACAGCTTTTAGATCTACGAATAGTGCCACCATTTTTCCTCTTTTTTTTCTCTAGTTCTTTATTAGCTAAGTGTTTCAGTATATATATATGTTGTCTATCGCCCTTCTTCCTTTTCTGAATCCCGCTTGTCCGTCTGGTACCAAACTTTTTTCCTCTATTTCCTTCTGTATTCATCCTTGTAGTACTGTCGCATATAATTTGTATGCCGTGCTCAATAATGTTACCCCTCTATAATTCTTGACTTTATTTTTTTCGCCTTTTTTATGGTTTAACTGTAGTATAGTTAACTTGGTTTAAAAATTAAAACTGCTTTTAAAATTAGTTGCAATAAAAAAAATATATTTTGATACTGAAAATATTTTAAAAAAGTAAATGCTAATACAGTTATAAACACAATGCAAGTGAAACAAATTAAATAAAAGATTACTTATAAAAAACTATAAATTAGTACGGAAGGTAGAAAAGTTGTCATTGGATTTAATGAAAGCAAACGTCAATGATCTATTGACAAGTAACAGCTGCAAAATTCCAACTATAAAATGGGTTAGGAACATTGTCGGTACAATTGTGGAAAACATCAGAACTAACGGACAGCTGTTTCGTTCTTTAGGAACTCGTCAGCGCTAGGATACAACAATGTGTTAAATACAATGACAACTTTTCTACCTTCCGTACTAATTTATAGTTTTTTATATATCAAACATGGTATTTTTACTACAGTATGGCGTTCCAAAATCATTTCAAAAGATTACTTGTTTTAGTTGAATAAAATTAACAAAATACTAGGATATTAAATAAAAAATAAATCAAATAATTACATCTATTGTTAATCACTTTTGTTGTTTAAATAGTAATATATTTTTATCGATGTGTAACTTTATGCTGTAAGTACTGTAACATTCATTTATAATTATAAGGTTTAATTTGTGTGTTAATACTTATAGTATTATTATTTATAATTAACAATTGTGTAATCTGTAATATTTTAAAATTCATAAACCTTAAATAAATAATGACGTGATCTTTTGTGTCAACATCGATCTTACAGACTCCGGATGTATCCTCTGGATAAAGTTTCTTATGTAAGTTGTATTTTCTATAACTTTAGCAATATATGTAGTTTGCTAGTCAGTGAATAAGTGTGTAAAAGCTACTTTATTTCCTCGCTGTTTACTATACGTAACAAATATACTTTTGTATATCACTTATTATTTAATAACAAAATTTTGCAAAGATTAAATATTCATTATATCTAAAAGTGTAATTTAGAAATATATATGTTTTTTAAAGCATTTTTGTATCAATTATACTAATATATAAAGATTTGTTTATAATTAATATTGTAACATTTGTAGTTGTTATTTTTATGTTACGCTTAAAGAAAAGAAACCAAAACATTTGTGTAATTGAAATTAAAAGGTGCACGATATCGAAAATAATGAGTTTCTAATTAAATACTTTATTTATATTTTAAATTTCTTTGACTCAGTGAAGCGAGCTTGATGAAGTGTTCATCTTGAACACGAAACGTAGCAGAAAAACTAAAGTAGTTGCTTTTGTCCAACCTCTTAAAAACGCTGTTCATACTGTAAGCAAAATATGGAAAGACACAACAATCGTGACTCCAAAGCAGGCTTTCATCGAAAGATTAACAACAGGGTTAAAAGACCCTTCTGGCAAACGAAATCGTCTTATAATACTCCACATAGGATCTGAAGACAGTTTTGTTGACAATGGTTTCCTACGCTTTAAATCAAAGAAAATTGGAGATTATCATGAAGAAATGACTGGAGAAGTTTTCGAAAACTGGTGTTCACAAATTCTAAGCCGCTTGGCTAAAAAAATTGTGATTGTGATGGATAATGCTTTTTATCAAAGATATGGTGAAAGTTAAACTTCTGCTTCTTGTTAGAGAAGCTGCCGTTATGCCAAAGTATGTAACTGATAAAATGACAAAAGTACAAGGTCATACTGTTTTGCGATTGCCTCCGTATCACTGTGAATTCAATCCTATTGAGTTGATATGGAGTCAAATAAAGGAAGAAGTCGCAAGAAACAATACAACCTTTAAAATGAAAAACCTTCACCAATTATTTCAGCAAGCTTTAGGCAATGTATTTGCAGAAAAGTCAAAGAATGTTATTTGTCATGCACAAGCTGAAAAAGAAAGAATATGGCAAACTGACATCGCAATGGAGATAATAGTGGAACTGTTAATAATTCGTATTGGAGGATGATTCTTCTTCATCTGGATCATCCTAAATGTTTTTTTATACAGGATGTTATTTAAACTTCTATAAAATATGTCATAATTTTAGTTCGTCAAATTTGTTAATATGTAAAAATTTAATGTAACGCTTTTTTATACGCGTTTTAAATGTTTAGTTGTTCCTTCCAAGTGTTATTGGATAAATTTTTAAAATAAATCGTGTAACTAAATTAATAAATAAAGTTGTAAATTATAAATTTTCCTATGTACTTTATTCTTTAATGTCTATATTATGCATTACATAATTTTTGAATTTTTGCGTTTTTACTAATGTGAGCCGTGTAAACTTGTCTCTTAATGCATTGTTTTAAATTATCATACAAAATTGAAGGAGAGACTTAACTCTATCTTTTTACCGTACAGGGAATAATGTCGTAGATATTCCTAAATTTGCAGAAGTTTGTTTAGTGCTTACCGGTGGATCTATGGCAACAGAAGCAACAAAATTTACAAGATTGTTTTTAGTTATAACAGTATATTCCTTGGTCGGCACTAGAACTGGATGTATATTACTTGTTTTTAGACGTTTGGCAACAATGTAAATACGATTTTAGTAACATTTTTGATATACTATGGCATATTTACGTTTAGCAACAACCTCATTTTAGAAAATTTAAAATTAAACATTACCTTTTAGATACAGAACCAACAATTTAACAACTTCAAAAGTACGCACTATTCATAATAGCTAAACCTTGTCTTAAATAAAATTGGAAACGTCAAATATTTTTGCAATTTTGTTAGCGATGTAACATAATTAACAAAATATATTGTCAAGAACTGGCATAGAAAATTAAAAAAACCGAAAAATAACTCGAGACATTTTCTCATTGTTTGAGAAATTATCTTTTAAACAATTTTAAAATTATTAAATTCCAAGGAATAAATTTCAGATAACTTTATTTACCTGCTAAACAATTTACCAGGTTCTAGAAACGTCATTGTGTAGTCCACAAAAAAGTTTTAAAGTTGTACGGAATTAAGTACACTGTGTATTCGCGTTTTGAAAATTATACCTAGGGCCGGTATTTTGGGAAAATAATTGAATTTTGCCGTTGACCATAGCAATTGCGATTTCTTGCAATAAAAATAAAAATGAAAAAGTAAAATTCAAAAAATTATTTTGGCTAGTGTAGCTCTATATTCATGAAGATTGCAGAAATTCTACAGCAAGTTACATTAAAGTAATGCTAAAATGCTAAACAAAAACACAGAGCAATAAAAATAAATATTTTTATAAAAAACTATGGTTATGTTTTATTATAATTTGATCTTCATGACGTACATTAACTAGTATGTGTAAAACTTTATAAATCTATTTTATTTTAAATTAAACTTAAATTAAACATTTACTAAGCGGATGATAAAAAACTGAAATTTAGTAATTTATTATAATACTTTCTGTTTATCAGTTTACATTATTGCTAATCAACTTTATTAATAAATAATATAACCATTCAAACGTATTTAACTATTTTAATATTTGCGTATATATGTTAATATTATATATTTTGGTTAAAATATATTATAACTTACAGTATAGGTTAGTTAAAACTGTACTTTAATTACAATTTTGTTGATATTTTATAAATTTTTGATTTTGTTGAGCAAAAACTATGTTTTACTATTTGACAGTTTGCTTTTAACATCATTTAAATTTTATTTATATTAAACGACTAACTATTTATAGTTAAAAACATGTTATACACACTTATATATATATAATAAAATTAATATGTTTATTGTTTTTTACAATTTTCAGATACATTCTACACCCTATACTTAATAACAGAAGAGAAACTTAAAATAAAAAGTTTAATAATATTATATCAGTTATATTATACTAACATACATATGTTCAGTTACTTATGTAAAACCTACGTTTAATTTCATTCAACTGTCGGTTTGTATTTAAAATTATTTGTTTGAAACTTAAAAAAAAATTCTTAACTTTTTTTTTAATTCTAAGAATATACCTACTTTATTAAATATGTATTTAAATTGTTTGTTTTTAATAAAATTGTTTGTTTGAAAAACATCTGTAATTTTTTTAAACCGAAAAAAAAATAAGAAAATAAAACTGATCTCAGTTATATCAGATGTCAAATATATTTTATAGATAATTATACTATGTTATTCGTTATTAAACATAAAGTTATATTAGTTGCTGCCAATTTTTTTTTAAATTATATTTTTAAAAAATCGTGCTTAAAATTTGTATTATAATTTTTTTATCATTATAGGTTATACTAAATTAATAAAAGAAATTAAGTTTAAAGTAAATACTTTTAAATAAAGAATGAACGACTACGATTATATGAAATTTTATTTTCCGTCGATCGTTTGTTAATAGTAATATTATCGTATAATAATATATCAAAAATAGATTGTTAATAACCCCTGTTAATGAACGATCTTAAACCAATGAAATCAACAAACGGTTTTCTATTAATGCACGGTTTTTATGTCTATCCAATGAAATTGTAGAAGAGAATTAAAAATTTTTAAAGATTATGTAAATTGCATGAATATTTAAAATAAAAAGTAAATTGTAAAATTCACTGTTTATTATTATAAGTGAAAGTTTTAAATAGACTGTTTATAATGATTGCAGGTTAAGTAGCTTAATTACTAAAATAACAAAAATTGACAACAAAGTTCTTATACCAAGCCGACACATGAACTTCTTATTAACAACAATTATGGACTACATCATTATAAACATACAAACTTTTTTTTGGGCTTTATCAATGATTAAGACATACTACTGATTTTCCAAACATGTACGATAAAAAACCTAATGTTTGTATTATAAGTTTTTAAATACAGTTTTACTTGTATGTTATTACGTTGTAGGTACTACTACAAAAAATGAAGAACTCATGCAATGTTAGAAAAATCGAGTGATTCCTTCGTTTATACTTAAAAAAATACACATCTATTTAAGAATGATAATAGACAAATTTTCTATTATATTATAATAAATAACAACATGAATCTTGTATAAAACAATTCTTCAAGTAAAAAATGATTGAATTTCTTTAATTAAACAATAAGTTTGAGTTTGATTAAATGGTGTTACTAAACGTATAAACTTGGATTTTTATATGTAGTGCATTTGGACAGTATGATACAGATAGCAGTTTGTTAATCTCTAAATGTATTTATTAATTTAAACATCAATAAGCTACATATACATTAGAACAATTACTTACACGAATTTTAAAATCTAGTTTTTCGAGTCTTTTGTTTCGTTTCGTGCTAATTCATGGTGCAAAAAGAAACAGATATTTTGTTATTCAGAATTAGTGCTAATAGCATATTTCTTAGTAATTGCGAACAAAGGGTCAATAGCAAGCTTACGACCAAAGTATTCGATTTTTACAGTAACTTAAAATTAAAAAAAAAAAAACGAAGACAAGCAAACTTTTAAAATAAATAATGTTTATTAAAAGACAAAAAAAAGATATGTACCAAAAAAATCAAACGTAATTTAAACATAAGCATATATAAGCACCAAAGTAGTGTATAATTAAATTTATAATTGTACTTTTAATACACAATAAATAAATCATTTTTTTTCATAAAATATAAATTTTTACATACTTAAAATTTCTCGTGGTACATTGACTTCTTTAAATATAGACAAAAAGAAAGCTTGAATTACTTAAAATAATTGTCAAATTTTAAAAATCATGAACTGTTTCAATGTTGCCAATCATAAAACACAGTAATTACTTGTCACTATACAATAGTGCGGTAAATTTAAATATAACAATAATTTTAACAAACAAACTTTAAAAATAAATATTTTTCAATTGCAATAATAAATTAATATTCATAATCCAAAATATAATTTAAGAACTGTCCCAAGCATCAGGAATTTATTAGCATTTCCTTGGTGCTACAAATGAGTTATGCCGATTACAGATTTTCTATAAAGTGTTTCGGTACTACTCACGCACAACGTCATTATCCTGTTAGAAGACATGAAGGATTTTTTTGTACTGCAAATAATTTAAATATTGTAGAATTTAGAGATAATCATAATGCAAAGCACTTAAATGATTCATATCTATATCTAACAAACAGTTTTGTTAACCATTAGCCATTGAGAGCTTACATTTCTCCAGCTAAATTGTTAATGTGCTTGCAATGTTTATCTAGTCAAATACTACGACTTTGGAACATGCATTTCTTACTAAATCTTTTATTTCTGTATCAATTAAAAAAATATTTTTGATTTCCAGCTTATCTTATGCTCTATATTTCTTAATTCGATTTAAGTTGCAACCGTAAAGTAGTAAACGTTCTAGTTAGTTTAGATAAGTATTTAAAATTATCTTATATAGTTATATAAATACTATATACACGTTGTCGTTGTAACTGTTGCTTCTTCTAAAAAGAACACACACCAGCAGCATTTTGCTTTTTCAAAACAATGATAGTATGATAAGACATTTTAGAATCATTATTTATAATTACTGTTAATTATTCTATCGAAACATATTGATTGCTGTAAAAACACTTGTATAGAAAAAAAACTTGAGTAATAACAAGCAAAGATGATAAGAAAGACTTAAACAGTATGTTTACACACATCACATCTCTTTGTCTGCTAATATTTAGTGCAACAATAAAAATATTTTATAAACTGCTCATCATTTGTTATAAATTTTTAAATAAAAAAATTATTTTCTCTTATTTTTAAATTTTTTTGCATTTGCTCTATTCAAAAACTGAGGTGTCATGCGTACACGAAAGGTCAGAAACATGCACTAAATAATATTTTTTGTTAGGCTAAAATTAGTTTTTTAATTTTTGTTTATTTTACCGTTTTAGATTTTTGATTTTTTTAGATTTTTTGCATTGTAATGCTGATGTAGCTTTAAGGTTATTTTCTTGTTGTAAAAATTGAGTTTTAAATTGTTTTTTTACCAACCCCAAACGCTAAATTCAATTAATTGTTAAACCAAATAAATTTTTTTTCTTACTTTTAATGTAAATATTTAATTGTTACTGTAACTGCAATAGAATTGTACGTTCTCTACTACCTAAACATTTTAGGATTCTAACTGTTCTTTTGCTTCTGTTTTTAACTCTACGCTTGAAAATGGTCTTAGAAACACGACATTGTTTTCTATCATTTCATGACATCACAGTTGTAACTAATTCGATTGTTACAGACATTAACTCTTCTATCTAGTTCTGGCCCGTGATGTTTGCTTTAACTATATTTGGAAATCATTTCTTTGAGTAGGTATCTGTAAAAACTTAAACTTGTATTTTATTTGTATTGTATATTAAATTTGTTGTATTTTATTGTATTTTTCACATTTTTATTGTATTTTCTTTACTACAAAAACACTTAAAAAACAGTTACAAATCAAATTATGCCATTTTTTAATATTTTAGAGTTGAACTATACATTTCTATTTTTGATATAAGTAGTTGTGTTTTTAATTATTGTAAATTTAACATTTGTAATAAATGTCTATAACTATGCACCTACATGCTTTAGTTACGTAGTTTTAGTCTAGTTTTGCACAATCAGTATTAAATATAATTACAATTCAAATTAAAATATTTTTTTTGTTTTGACACACATTAAAACGTTAGTATTAGTATACATAACAAATTAAAACTTCTTTCTAATTACACCAAAATTTTACTAAAGTACGATCAAGATCGGAAGTCACCAGCGCAGAAACGCATTTTTAATTAAAAAAAGGTGCAGTAGCGATATGAGAAAGATAAAGATATTACAGTAAATGGTAAAAACATTTACTAAAAATTACGTCAGTTTTTCGCTGTTTGTTGTTAATATTTGTTCATAATCTGATTGTTTTACTCTACTTATTTTACAAAAAATGATTATGTTGTTTGTATTGATTTAAAAGGTAAGTTGTCTTAATTGTTATGAAAGTTAAATATATTAAATAAATCATTTGTAGTTTCTTATAATGTGCTTAGCAAGTACGTCTACTTTTGTAAAGAAACGACTTGTGTTATCGAAGGATGATAGAGAGGCTATTTGGAACATCTACAGCTTTTAAAAAAAAACTATAATTCCCAAGGTAAAATATAATTTATTAGTAACTACAAAAATTATTTTGTTTTACATAATTTCAATTTTATTAGGTAATTTTTTAAATACAGTTGTGCCAGCTACGGGAGTATCTAAAAGTAACGTTGTACATGTCTTAAAACCGAGTCGTGCAATTGAGTGTAGTGAGAAAAGTTTATCTGTAATTGTAACCTCTCTCTCACACAATGCAATATGTTTGGACAGAGGAATCACGTGAAGGTCTTAAATCTCCAGTAGCAAAAGGGAAAACTTATTATAGTACATGTTGGTATGTTTACTTGATTTTTTCATATTAAACTTGTCATTCACTGCTATTTATTATAAGAGGTAAAATGGGTTTTATCAATAATGCTTTATTGATATTAAATCGGACAAAAAGAGGAGATTATCATGATGAATTGCTACCCAATTTGCCACAGAATACTGTAAATGTATTAGACAAATGCAAGTTACCATACCGTGTCAGCTGTAAAACATCCGATTTTGACAAGTGTAAAGACAGAAATGAGTAGCTGTTTAATGAAACGTTGCATCTCATGTTACGAAACATTAACAAAATCAGAATTATATAACTTAATAAAATTAAACAAACTAAAGTAATGCAGTACTAGTCCATTGTCTGAATTTTCATGTAAAAAAAAATTAAAGAGGATTGCATGAAGAAGGAACATACTTACGTAACTGCTTAGAATATGTATTTTTTAAATTATGTAACTGAAATAAATAAATTTTATAGTTTGAAGATGTTAAACTAACTGTAATTATGTTGTATTAACAAATCTTAAGCTGTTTAGTATTAATAATTACTCTTTAAATAAACTACTTTGTTTTTTCGTAATATTTCTATTCATAAGAACTTCTACATATTCCACCTCTAAAGCTTACAATCCTTTTAATGATATCTTGAAAAATGAGTTCTAAGTTTGTTTATTCAACTTTAAATTGAACGATCTAATTAAAAACTACTTAACGTTTAACATACTCAAAAATAAGTACAGAATATTACAATTTTAAAAAAAATATAGTTTTACGATTTTCAAATCAAACTTAAAAATAGAACACAAGCGTAACTAGCTAACAAATAAAACTCTAAAATAATTTTTTTTAAGTTTAAGTATTTTTAAGTTGGACTTTATACTCTGACGTCACATTTCTCGAGCAGCTTGGTGTCTACCGGTATTAATCCTACGCTACCTGTTTGAATTTATGGTTAGCAAGCTTAGCAAATTATGACACGTATACTTTTAATGTACTTTGTTGTGTATATCTACGTTTAATATAGAACGGTCGTCTTTGATTATCAATTATGCAAGAATACAATGTTACGGTAAGAATTAGGGGTAACTAAATTTAAATGCAGCGATGGCCGCGGTAGCTCGGTTCTTGTAGGCAAAATGGGTTGGGTTAGAAATTGTGAGGGGAATATTTAAATCAAAGATGTGGTAGATAAAATTAGTCAAATAGTGATTAGAAATTGTTAGAAATGGGTGCCACACAATTTGTTTAGTTACGGTCCTGTTAAGTAAATTGTAAAACAGGGCTCTAGTAGTAGCGAAGGGTTGCTAAAAGAAAACCGGGAAGATTAAGCAATAAATAGCAATTAGTAAATTTGATGTAAATATAATGAATTTAGAATAAATGGCAATTTACAAAATAATCAATAAAATATTCAATTTTGAATTATGCAAACAAAACATGCGTGAAGTTGAGTAAAACAATCGATAATGAATTTCAAATATTACAAAAAAATACAGGATCTAAATTACCTTGTGTTAAAACAAAAGTAGTAAAACTAATTTAATTAAATTAGGTTCGCAAAACAAACAAAAAGAAAAAAAATTAAATTTGAGGCAGCGATCGGGATTTGACAAGACAGTAATTACAAATTTGAAATACAAAAGAAAACAAAATCTTACCTTTATTACTTCGCTGATGAAACTCGCACGGTATTTGCAGTCGAAGTTTCCTTAAATAAAATATTTAAAACAAACAATTGGCCGTCGGCAAATAACAGCCAAGAATTAGAGTTAGGTTCAAGTTTACTATCTCGTAGATCTGGGGATGCGTAACCAAATTTATGTAGGTTAATAGGTCAGTTACAATTACGTTATAAGTCAACAAAATTCAAGGTAAATCAGATAACAAATTCTTATAGAAACAAAGAGAAATTAAATTAAGTAAATTGAGCCAAAGTTTAAATAACAAAAGTGAATTTTAAATAGCAAAAAAAAATTGTAAAATTAAAGTATAAGAAAAAGTTTTTGAATTTCTAAAGTTGACTAAGCAAGTAGGATTTTGATTAAAAGTTCAATGTAAAAAATCAAATATTTGAGATTTGCACAAATATGAATTAATGCACAATACAACGGTTGGTTTTGCACAGTTGCTGCAATCGAAGTTGACTACTCAGCGTAGTGTTAGTGGAGTTTACAGATGAACGGAGTGTTTTGGTAATTGAAGGAACTTTCATACGTGGGGGGGAAACAATCCGTTGGAGAAGACGTTCATAGAAATTGGAACAATTTCGTCGGAAGAAAAACCGCTATAAAGAGGAAGGGAGAGAAGCGAAGTTAGATTAAATAAATAAAACAAAAGCTAAGTATTTTACCTGGGTATAATAATTTAAAGTAACTTATAGCCGTAAATATACGATTTTTAGTAACTTTAGGAAAGAAACAGCTTCCGTAGATATACTAAAAGTTAGGAAGGTTTTAACGTAATATCCGGTAAAATCACCGTGTTTAAGTAAACGTTAGTACTTCCAAGTTACAGTAAATTTTGAAGTGATCTCAACAAGAGTTTGTCAGGAACTGATTAAAGAAGGAAACGAAAGAATCTAGGTCATAATGACCTCACAAGATAACAAAATAAATTCGTCAGCAAACTCGTGAGAACGCTCGTGTAACTAATAGTTTAAACAAAGATATTGATAAGAACTTGCAGAAAAAAGCAGAATTTAATCACGTATTAAGCGAAAATAATACGCTCTTAATTAATCATAAATTACAAATTATCAACTTTAAAATGTAACGAAATAAAGCGTGAGATTAGCAACAACAGCAGATTCCCACACGTCTAACTTAAATGAATCAAACAGTACCGGATTTTAAAAAAATTGCTCAGGGCGTAACAACAATAAACGTCTACAAAAATATTTAATTCTTTATGGAGTGCAAAAACAATTTCTTTAATAAATAATTATATAAAATCGTAAAAAACGAAATCAGACTTAGTAAAGTATGGGATTTATAATCTTCTAGTAAAAAACCAAAAAATAAATTTTGTGTGGATATAGTATAAAAACAAATACACTACTTACTACCACTAATTGAAATCGCAAACAAACAAGCTAATGCCATAATAACATTAAAAGAATAATCAATGAAGTAAAATAAACGTCTAGCACTTAAAACTTGTTCATTTTATCCACATCAAAATTCTATTATTATTCATTGGTTTATCAAATCTATATGACGGTCACATTTTACATTTCTTAAACATTTGTGGAATAAACAAAATAAGGTATAGTTTTAATTTGGACCGCCACTCAAATCGTAGTTTTTTGCTCTTTAACATTGTTATACAAAAAATTAAAAATAAAATGATATAACACAAATGTTATTTCATCTGAACTTTTCTGTGCAGCAGTGTTGGTGTATGCATGTATATAAAAATATGAAACGACAGTAGACAGTACATAAGTGTTTTTGTTGAATATTGGCAATTTTTTCTGATTGCCTCCATTTTTAACTTTTATGCGAGTTTAAAAAGACTGCGTTTTTTGTTATGAAACGGTCAGGTTTATAAAATGCAGTTTATGTCTAGTTTTCAAACGATATAAGGGTTTTTCTTGCAAATTGTCGTTATTTATACTCAGTGGCGGCTTCTCTATTAGGTCACTCGGACAATGACCCTCCAAAATGAATTAGAAAATTATTTAATTTACTTTAAAATTACAAGAATTACAATTTTCATTGTAAGCGCAACATATGCGAAAACTTACGAATTTACCCGAGGCTGTTGTGTTTTATAGTCCCTGTGTATTATATCGTATTATTCAACGGTATTATATAATGCAGCCGAATCGTAAATGATAGTTATTGTGGTTATTGTAGTCAAGAGTGCAACACGCATAATACAATCTTATGCGAATTAGAAAAAGACAACTAAATGGTTTCTGCGGTTGTCAGCCGGGTCCCATTTCGCGTACTCAATTCAATGCTTACGTCATTTATTATTATCTCCGCAATACGTGTTTGTAAAACAAAAATGCTGGAATGCACATTTTTTATCTCATACGACAAACTTTGCACTCGATTTTTTAGTTGTTTCGGTTGTTTGATAATATTCGTTTGTAACCAATGTCAATGACTTTCACAAGTTAAAAGAAAATTAATTATGTTTAAGTACATATTACCGTTTTTGTTTTGATAAAGAAAGAAAGACGTTTAGAATTTAAAACCAATGGTCGTCCTCGGCCTTTACTTCAAATTCCACAAACAAAACAAACAAAAAAATTTTAAAGATTCTATTGCGTTTTTTTGAATATTTCAAAATGACCCTCTGGTATGATTGACCACCAGCCGCCACTGTTTATACTCATTTTTGGCATTGTGCTCATTATAAATGCTGCATGTAACCGTTAGTAGATAACAAAAACTTATATATTAAATTTAGCTACAAAAATAGTGAATAGTTTTTTTTAAGATTTTGCTGCAAATACATGTTGAACATTTTTTATAAATTAGGATCTTCAGGTAAATATACCAATTGAGACTCATGGGGACTGTAGTGTAATTATCGACCTTTGAACGACACAATATGCTCACACACTGCACTAGCAACTTTCTCTGGGTGTCAATTGCCACACTGCCACTATGCTAGAACAACAAGTCGGTAGTTAACGAAAAATAACATTACTTTTGTATTATGGAAAGTGTTCCATAAGCTAGACTAATTAAAAAAATTTGGCATTACTGAATAGAAGAAGAATTAGAAAACACAAAACAAAAAATAGTTATAAAAAAGAATTTTTCAAAATTGAGTTATTGATCTTCTAGCCTCTATTATAGGTGTAAATGTTAACAGTATGCAGCACAAACTACCGTCCGTAAACTTGTACATTTGGTATGTATATAAGAAAGTAGAGTAAGTTTGTTTTAGGCGATATTGTAAAAGAACTTGTAAAAGAACAAACTGTAGTTTAGTTTAATAAAATTTAACAGTAAATTAAAAAAAAAGTACTAGAACTAAAAAAAATTTAATAAAAAAAATTGTTGAGAAATAGAAATAGACAAAATTATTAGTTTTTAAAAAAAGTTAAATAATACAGTTTACAAGAAATTTATTTCAAAATTACACTAAATGATAAATAAAGATGAGGAAAATACAATTTTGGATTTGCGTAAGTGAATAATAAATAAACAAAAACATTTTTTAATAAAGGAAAACAAATAACTAAATTACATATTATAATTCGTACACCTCTTAATCAATCTAAAATGTCTTTTGTACGTTCCAATTTATATCACAATAAACTATCTGTTAAAGATTTTACTGTATTTAACACTAGAAGTTCAGATGCATATATTTTTTTTATTGTTATTTTAAGAAAATTTTATTACTTTTTCACCAAAAAATGATTAATAACATCTTAGAAATTTTGTTTACATTGTGCATGTAATTGCATTTCTTATGACAATTATCTTTAAGTAGGACCACTATAATTATTTCATAATCTGCATCTAAGCATTTATATTAATTACTAATTAACATTCTAAACAAGTTATGTAGTTCTAAGAAATGATATATTCAATAACTAAACACTTTCTAGAAATTTCAAAAAACTAGTGCACATTGGATCAAGAACTTTAGTTACTTCACATTCAAGATTTCAAAACATTTTATTGAATTGTAGTGATAACAGTGTAGTATCAGGAGAAGAGAGTACATTTTGCGTTGTGAAAGATGCATTGTTAAGCACCAGCAGTGATGAATATAAGATGATGAGCTTTTTTCCAGTTTTCCAGAAATATTAAACTCAAGTGTAGAATATGATGTAGCTGACGGTGCTAAATGTAAAATTCAAAATAATTTTAATGACGGTTGAACCATTAATTATATATACTTCGTATTCAGATAGATCATCCTTATGGAAGACTTTGATTTCAGAATTATAGTTAAAAATAATCCGCTAGGTGTCACAACGCACAATGAACGCACGTAATTCGCAAGGTTTATTTCATCAAAACAATTCAAGATTACTTGTTCATTCTATTAGCTTGCCTAATTACGTTACAGATTGATTACACGCACGATCTGCATTTTGTAGACATAATAATACGTGAGTGTTTACATGGTTTCCATTTCAAATGAGAGTTTAATAAATATTTTTAATACAAGACCTAATTTTCATAGTAGAAGGATTATATCAGTCAACGATTATATACATATAATCAATAGTATTATCATTGATGTATTTTATCAATACCGTTGTAACATTGTTTATATATATATACAATGGTCGTATTAGTATTATATGGTATCATATATGCAAGTAAATATTTCTACAGAAATATATAAAAATGATTTCAATAAATGAAAAGCAATACTTTCTTCTCATTATTATTTTGTCTCAAAATCTTCTTATCATTGTAAGCAACGTATATTAACCATTGTTATGTAAATATAGTATGACCTCATAAACATCATCAAATTGTTTAGTTATCTCAAATTTGCAATTTCATCATAATAAAGATTACGGAATTGTAGTCCACGTGAACTTAAGAAATGTCAGTCAAAGTGTCGAAGCACCAATCGTGGGTAATATTAATCCCATAAATTATCAGTAAGGCAACCACGACTGAATCTTTTCTACTCTTTCTTCTTTCATTACATTAACAGTATGTAACCATATCTCTAAACATATGTGAGAGTTTAAATAATTGAACAAATTAGTGCAACGCCCATCTCAAAACAAATCTGAATTAGACCGGGAGTATAGCCTTAATTAAATAAAGTTCATGTATACGATACACGTTTGTAACCTTGAGCAGCATGGTTATTCTTATCTCAAGTTCGCAGACAATATTTACAAACGCCACCGTGAGAAACAAGTCGTTTTGTTGTTGAACCGAAAAAGATATTTTGAATGTGGTAAAAAAGTGATCCACCTAGTAGGCGTTGGCGGAGTTTTGATTTCCTTATGCCGCCATCTGGTAGTCGTTGGATTTTTGGGACTTCTAATTATTATACAAGGATGAGCAATCTGATAGTTGTATAATCAATGGTTGAACGTATATCTTGTTAACATATTTGAAGAAAAAAACTGAACTAACCAGATACGCTAAACAAACCGTTGACAATACATGTGCAAGTTGTAAGATGTTTTCTTAGTGATAATTATGTTTTGGGTAATATTAGAAAGAGTATAATAAAGCTGAAGCAAGTAGACAATTAGATAACAGTGTATAGACAACTTTTCTAGATAAATTAAATAGGTTTATGTATTGAAAACTATAATTTAGTACGAACAATAAGTAGTGTATCCTTGCGATGGTGACTTTCTAAAGAATAAAGCAGCTGTCCGCTAGTTCTGATGATGTTTTTCACACTTATACCGATACTTTTCCTAAACTATTTTATGATTAACATTTTAACGGCGTTACTTGTCAATAAATCATTGACTTTTGTTGTAATTAAATTTAATGCCAAACATTTGCAAATAAATCAAACAAGAATTGCAAAATTTGTAAAAAAAGTAGTTTGTGAGAAATGCGTTGGCATTACAACTAAACAAATTATATGTTTAAAGTGTATTTAATTACGTATTCTATCTTAGTATTTTTTAAATAAAAAATTTTTGAGTTTGATAATATTATTCTACCTTGCAATGTAATTCTAAATTCCGTCCACGGTATCGTATTTATAAGTACATATATTATACCGTATTTCTAGTGTTAAAGCAGCAATAAAATTTACCCATATATAATGATTTTTTAGCTTTCCCAAGTAAAATTATTATTATTATTAAGTAAGTTTTTAATTTTTTCTTGTGCTAATCTAATTTAATTATTGAAACAATGTTTCACAAGGTTTTATTTGTCATTTTAAAATTACTTAGATTTACTAACTTACAACATTAACATAAAAATTAAAAATCAAACAAATTTGTCAATCAACTTGATTTTTAACAAACTTCTTTATGTTGAGCCGTGTTTTTGTTGGATGTGTTTATTATCTTTGTTTTGATAAAAATAAATATAATTTTTGAGACTTTTGCTAATCTGATGATGTCGTTTTCTTTGTTTAAGTCAAACGATTGTTTTTCAATACAATTAAAAAGTTTTTGTTTGTTTTGCATAAACAAAAAAAATTCAGAAACAATACAAATATTACATTTAAAAACGTTAGTGCAAGAACAAAGAATGCTGTTCTCGTTTCTATCAAACAAACATTTTAAAAAAACTGAAATTTTTTGTTCTTAGTATATAAAAACACTAGATTTTATTAACTATTATTAAATTTTTAATTATACTTAATTTTAAATTTGATATAGTGTGTTTTCTCTTTTTTTAAGATATTTAACATTGTGTTCCTAATGTTTGAAGTTAAACATTGTTTTTGTCTGTATATTAAACGGTTTTTATATTGTTACTAAAGATTTAATTTAAATTATTACATTTTTAATTACATGTTATAAAATATTTTTATACAAAGCTTTTACATTTCTAGTAAGTGTAAATTTGCTCTCACATTTAACACGACACTAGAGGTTAACGCACTATTTAGAGAAGTAAAACAACCTTTTAAGGAAAAGCTAATAAAATTGTCAAATAAAACGAAATCGTTTTCTCGTTTTCAACAAAAGAAACGAAGTATGCGTTAAACTAAAAACAAACTGTGCGCAATCCAAATATTTATAATTATTATTTTATATCACATTTTTTTAAAATATATTTGAAATGATTAACAAATTAACAATATCTAACAAATGAATTTTTGTTTTACTTACCACATATAATTATTATTGTTAGTAGAAGTAGTATCTATTACTTTAATACACAAAAACCTAACTAACTAAAACATGTATGGGTTTTTAATACAAAGATGTAATTATTTATGTAGTTTAAAACACCCATAGAGAATTCAAGTTAAATTAGTTTTAGAAATATAAATTCTAGTTAAAACTGATCGAGAAAGATTGAACTTTCTACATGATTTAGACTCTTGGGAATCCAAAAGATTATAAAACCAACATCTTACAATTTACGTACAAAAATGCAAAAAAGTACTCGGTAAAGCAATAAAATTTTTTTTGGAAACTTGTATACCGTTATCAATTATTTAAGAAAGTGCTACTCAATAAAACATTATAGCCTTGTTACATTCGTTTAAAAACTAAAAAGCTCTATACGTATCATTTTTATCTATTATATAAACCTAAAATCAAAAACTTTTATTTTAATTCAGGTAAAATTATTTAAAACACTATTCTGTAAATATTTAATTTTTTATTGCTTTTAAATTAATCAACCCTAACAAATGTTTTTGCTTTAAACAATGCTAATATTATAGAACATCAATTGTTAAAAGTAATTGTAAAAAGTAACTATAATACATATTTTAAATAAAATTGCATATTTACGAGTTATTGCCGTAAATTCATTTAAGTTTATGAGTTTCTAAACAATATTTATTATTCTATTAGGTTAAATTAAAATTTATTTGCTAATAAATAAAAAAATAAAAAAATAATCTTATAAGTTCTACTTAAAAAAACAGAGATTAAAAATTGTTTTTTTATAATAAAAAAGCTACTTTACATTACCTGATTTATCTTGTGATTTTTTTTGTGTTTTTTATAAGCATTGGTTTCAAGTTTGCACTGTATAATTTATCACACCAAATTAGTGATAAGCAAACTTTTGCTCGCCAATTACCTTCAGATAATATTTTTTTTCTAAATACAATATTGTGAAGAGTAAAACTAAGCTGAAATAACGTTTTAAACATTTTTAACATCTAAATTAATTTTTTTTGTAATATTTGAAATTTATTAGTAAATATTTAAAATGCATTTTCTATTACTCTCCTAGCTCAGCTCAGTCTAAAATTAAAAAATTTTTGCAGCCTTTAGAAAAGTGAATTCTTCTAGAAAATTCCATAAATTTTGTTCTACAACTTTACACAAACTACTATTATCAACACTTCCATCACTTGCACGACCATTACATTTTATATCGACATAAATAAAGTTGTAATCTGCATCAACCACTGCCATCAAAATAATGTTAAATTGCTTGTAATTAAAAAAGTAACATCCATTATCTTTTGACTTTAAATAAAATGTACTTGCTATCAAGATCATTTAAACAGTTTTCTATTCCTTATAAAATCTAAAACCGATTCTTAACCAATCTTCCTTTGTTGTTAGCGTTTTCAAACATTTATTATTTAAAACATAAATTGCATTTAGCGAAATACGACGACAGAGCCATCTCATAGTAATTATTTACTACGCATTAATAAGAGTAAGTAAATTGCTATATAGATGAAAACGTTAAAAGCTGACTTTATACATGCGTAATTCAAATAAGTTTTGAATAAACCGCGGGATAAAATCACAACATATAAACATTGTAAGGTCACGTTACAATGCTCGCTACATATACAAGCATGAGCTCTAATAAATGTAGCCCAAACATAAAGAAACACTTATTTAATGTACGTTGCTTTGAATAACGACCATATTAAATTAATGTTTAAAACAAAAATAGATGATTCATATATCCTATAAATATGTTTAAACATTTTAATTCATAATAATTCATACCGTTTCTAGGGTTAATGAATCTTCGAGGGGTTCGCGCCCTACAGCCCTTATGAAACTTTTACTCATTAGCTATTAATATTTTTTATTTTAAATTTAGTAATAGTAATGTCTTTACCGTAATTTAAATCATGCGAAATACGTTTGTATGAAAAGTATTGTGACATTGTAAAGTTTTGATAATGCAATGTTGAGAAAGCGATAAAAAAAGTACAAAAAGGTAAATACAATAATTAAAGTTTATACAGTTGACAATAACATTAAAAACTCAAAACCAAATAGTACATCCAGAAATTAATTTGTTATGATAAAAATCTTTTATTACCCATTGCTTTGTATAGTGAGTCGTTTGTTTACAAATTCAGTTGGCAAATTTGGAGTGACGTAACAATTTTGTTTTCATCCAATGACTTATGTGTTTGACATTTGATACGCAAACTGTATAGTATTAGCATGTAACTTAATGGTTGGCAAAGGTTTCTGAATCATTAGTCATCCAATACTTTTATATTAAAAATCGAATGTAAAATTAATCGATACTGCTGAAGTATGATGCATCCATAGGTTTTGTAGTTAACTTTGATTTTTGTTATTCGTTTGTAGCATTATTGCAGTTGAATAAAAAGTTTCTAATAAAACTCGATGTGTACTTTGTTAACTGATTTTTAGCTACAACAGTAATCTGTTTGACCTTAACAAAGTAATGCAAAGCTTGACGTATTAATTTATTGAATTTCAAGAACACGTTTGTGTGAAAAATATTCTATTTGTAATACCTGTCCGATTACTTTTTGTTTCGACTTTCAGAAATGTTGTTTTACAAGTCTTTTTATAACTGGCAAGAACGTAAACCAACGGCAAGTACTTCTATTTACTCTTATTTCATTAGGTTCTTGTGTTGTTTACGATGAGTTTGTACCAGGTATTACCACAAATAACGACTTTATTGTGTCATTATTATTATTAGACAATCTGTTTTGTTTATTGTGAAATGACATTAGTCAACGCTTATGCACTTTTTTTACTGATCTCTATCGTAATATGGAAAGCTGGTACTATAGTCTGCTATTGACGTTTTTAGAAAAATCATCAACGCCACTTATTACTGAGACAGGAATTAAAATATAGCGCTTTCTATAACATTTGACAGTTTAACTGTCAGTGAATTGTGTCATAAATATTATTATTTTTATTTAGCTAATATTTCAGTATGTCTTTCATAGTTATAATTGTATGATTGTTTTTAAGTTTCTTTATTTCTTCGCAATTAACAATTATGCGTTCGATCGTTAGGTGTAGTTGACATTTTAAACATACGGGTTTTGAAATTTTTTTAAGAACTTATTAGTGGGTTAGCATGTGTGACTTAATTCTAAAATGACCTAAAATAACTGTGTAACTGTTTTTGTATAATCTTATTAAATCTAATTAAAATTTGATTCAAGTCATTAAATTTTACAAAATTATATACAGTTTGCAAGTCCGTAAATTTTTGTTCAATTTCATAAAGTTTTATAAAACCATTTTACTTCAACTAAATAAATACATATTATAAAATATATTTTTTATTTTTGTTTAAAAAAATGGTGATACTGTTACTAAAGTTTTACAGAAATACTGGTAGAGGCTACTTAAATATGCGCTCTCTATCTAATCCAAAAAATAATAAAAGGCCATTTTACACCATAAATGCTCAAAAACGTGTTCCAAAAGTAATAAAAAAAAATTGTCAGTCATTATTTGGAGAGAACGTTTGAAGCTAAGCAGAGAAAATGTGCTGTCCGTAAAACAAACGTTCGGAAACAGTGTGTGTAGTGTGATTTAGACTAACATGTTATTTCTATCATAATATGTAACAATATTTATAAAAAATAGTATAAATTAAAAATTGGCAGGTACCTACCTAACGGCGTATTGTAACACTAAAAACTTTATTTAAAACTTGACTGAAAAAATGACAAAATTAAAATTGAAAATGTACAACAAACACAATTTTAATTTTGTAGTTGTAGTAGCTTAAAATATGATCATATTAATACATCACTTTATAAAAAAAGTGTATTATGATGTTTTCTAAAATCAGTATATTATTAAAAAAATAGACAAACTATGCAACTCTACTTACATACGTACCATTACAGTCATTTATAACTTTTATGTAAAAAAAAAAATTAATCAGTATATATTTTAAGTTTACTACAAATTTTACAGTTATAATATTAAATAATTTTGAATATTAAACGTTGCGCAGCTTAAAACGTAGAATTACGCATGAACATTAATTAATCATTAATGTATATTCCAATAGAATATGTTAATAAATAACGTTGAATCTAGGTTATAAAATGTAGTTAATTAATAGTAGAGCTTTTATTAAATTTTTAAAAAGCGCATTAAAAAATATTTAGGTTAGTAATTTGCTTAGATTACTACAGTAAATGTGTCTATTATTAACACAGATATTAAATAGTACAAAGTATTTACTGTATAAAAACAAATTTAATAAAATTCTTATTTAAAAATTTATTAAATTACTTAAATAATCAAAAATATAAACTTTGAAAAAAGTTTTTCTGACACAAATTAAATTCATATCGTATAGACAAAATTGTAACTATAGTAACTATACGTTGTAATGTTTGTAAATAACAATAGAAAATAAAAGTTGATTATGTTTATGTATATCATTTTCTACCTACTTAAATAACGTTGTTACTAAAATAACAACCACTATAATAACATATATTTTTTTTATAATCATATATGTAATGTTTATTTAGAAACAAATACACTTCTCATTTTGTTAATAAAAAATTGTTTTTATGATTTGTATAATGTTTTTTCTTGTTTATTTTATTTTTATGATATTTTCTTTAAACTTTGGTTTTGTTTCAATGAAAAAAAATAACTCAATTTTAAAATTTATGTGTATATGTAGATCATTGTGCTGTTATTTTAAAATAGTCTACATGTTAATAAAAAACATTTAAAAATACTTAATGATTTGTTTTATATAGAAATAGTAATTGATGTTTTATTTTAATATTTTTTAGTGAAAGCTAAAATCATATTATTTTTAAATTTAAATAATAATCTTTAAAAGTTTACTTTTAAAATTTGTGAAAATTATAAAAATTTTTATGCAAAGCAAAAATTTGTTTCAGGATTATTTAGATATAAAAAATCGTTTTTTTTTTGAATTAACAACGTTAAAACTACTAAAATTTAGATTTTGGTTATTATTTAAAGTTTTGACTTTGCGTACCAAATCCAATTAATAGATATATTTATCAATAAATCTGAAGCTAAACGCCATATCTCGTAGAAACGGAGCTACGTACGAGTAAATCCATGTAGGATTGATTTAAATTAAAACTAAATCAATTATAATAGTTTGTAACCAAAACTTTAAATTATTGTTATAGTAATTAACACATAATTACAGTAAAAAAACAATTAAAAAAATACAAATTAATTTTTATCTTAATGTTTTGTAAAATAATTTCTAACTTTGATTTCGAATAAACGCCATACAACAATATAACACACATATAAAGTAGAGGCTAATGAAACTTTAAAACATAATAATAAATAAAAAAACAATGCGCAAAACTAAATCATTATGTTAAAATAAGAACTTTTTCCGTTTGGTCTGTGTTAATATGATAACGAAAGTTGCTAACGTTTTGTCCATTTTTGTAAGGAGCTTCATTACGACGTGAAAGAAACCGAAGAAATCCAACAACAGAAATTTAACTAAAAACTACTAAAAAGTTAGCTAAGTTAGCTTATCGACTTATAAACTATGCCAGATTCTAAACTCTTTAGAAAGCAAGAGAAAAATGGGCAAACTTGAAGCAAACGATAATTTAACACTTTTTGAATTAAGTCAGATTCTAAATTCCATAGAATCTGGCTTGGTATGTGGTTATATAAATTCTAAAATTTTTGTATAAATTATTTTATTATTTCAATTATGTTACTAAATTAAGTAGTTTACCTTAATAATATGCTATAGACTAGAAAAAAGTGCGAAAATGTCAAAAAAAAATGTTTAAAAACTACAAAAAGTAATAAATGAAAGTAAAGGCATAATAGTAATTACAGAAGACTGGAATGGCATAGTAAAAAATAAAACAAAAGATTGGTTCATTTAGAAAAAAAAGTAAAAAAAAAATGAAAAAGAATTACTATTTTGTCTCAATAACAATTAAGCTATCACAAAAAATTAATCAATTAATTTGGTTCAAATCTTTTTTTTTAAACGCAAACATTTATAACATTTTAGAAGAAACCAATTGCTTACCCATGATTTAGAGCATTTCCATTAACAAGTGCATACGCTAATGGTGTAAATCCTACTAAAGACGAATACGCCCAAAATACTGCTATGTATCGTTCA
The DNA here is from genome assembly GCA_035610365.1 of Aquatica leii. Taxonomy (NCBI): domain Eukaryota; kingdom Metazoa; phylum Arthropoda; class Insecta; order Coleoptera; family Lampyridae; genus Aquatica; species Aquatica leii. Next base: position 112,152,074 of record CM069432.1, read on the forward strand.
ACAGCCGAATGTGTAATAAGATTTGGGTATCTCAGTGGTCTCGCTAACGAAGTAAATCGGTCAACGGCAATGGCCACCATCACAAGTACGGAAACACAACACAAAGTTATAGCAATACCGTAACTTAACAAACACACGTGCGCACTAGTAAAATTATTTGTTCCGCCGATTTCTAAATACATCCCAATTGGCATAAACATACCTACGCCTAAATCCGAAGTAGCTAACGACATCATAAGATAATTACTTGGAGTTCGTAATCTTTTAAAACGGTACATAGCTATTAACACTAAAGAATTTCCTATAAGTATCATCGGAGAAAATAGGAACACTAAAAGTACTGCTATCGTAACAGCTAATGGTGAATTTAATCTGGAGAAGCTTTTAGTAATATTAACGTCAATATCAGAAATGTTATCCGTTGGTTCAACGTCCATATTGTACAATACCAAAGCTTGGTGTGTAAAATTGAAGACGGACATTTCCATGGACACATTGATGTTGGTGTTGATGAAGTCAGTCCAGGTTGGAAAAGACGTTGAATTTGTTGTGAGCGTGGTGAAAGGCAAATATTTAGACGTGGTTAAATGTTTGAATTACTTTCCAAAACTCCGGTTCTCTAAAATTAAAAAAAAACAGAATTAATTTGAGATATTTATATTATGTGTTTATTATGTGTTATACAATAGAATAAAACTTTTACAAACAATACCAAATATTTTGTAATAATAGTAATTTCAAAGTAGTACTATTGCTCATTTTCAATTTTAATTTGCTATAAAAAAATAATTGTATTACATTTAAATGTTTGTTTACTTTCTAAAACGTATTTATGCAACAAGATTAATATTTATTTTATATGTTAAAAGAAGTAATGAACGTTGCTATTATAACTAAACAAAAAAATTATTTTTTAGTTAAAGAGACAAACATTTATTAAAAATTACTGTCTGTCGGCATTGCATAGTTACAGTTAAAATTCTTGCTTTCGATATTTGTTGTTTGTTTTTAACATTTGTAAAAACAGTAGTAATATATCTAAACGTTAATGTTTTACTACAAAAACGTAGTTAATTAAAACAATTGACATTGTTTAGTATTTATTGTGGCTTAATTACTAAAACTAGTTTATACTTTCTTACAGAAAATTAAAATTTTAAACAAGTGTATTTTTGTCATTTATACATTAATCTAATTTTATTTTAATTCATATTACTTTTGATTTTAATAAAATTTTATTAAACAACAATTGTTCTAATTTTAGTATATAAAATAACGCAATACAAACAATAATAAACAATAATTTTTTTAATTAGTTTTATAAAGCAGATGTAATGAGGGATCTAAAAAGAAAGAAGTCGAGTTAAACTTCCCGATATTTAAAAATTTTGTTTAGTTGGTAAAACCTCATAATTATAATTTAAAAGTACAACTCACTGATTTCTATAATAATATGGATAGCTGATACTGTAGTTTGACATTAACGTATAGAGATCAGTGCATTAACGCCTTTAGAAAAATTATTAGCGCCACTTATTACTGAGACAGGAACTAAAATATAGCGCTAATCATACTTTTTTGTGACAGTTTATTTGTCAGTGCAATTGTCATAAATAATAATTTTTTTGTAAGATATTTTTATAAATACATAGTAGTAGTATGTTTAAAAACTTTTAGAAAATTGTTTGGGCGCATCAGTAGTAGCTTGTGTTTTGGATTCTTATTTAAATATGTATGTTGTTCTTTAATTTTCTTGATTTCTTCTCAATTCTGTCATGCGTTCGATCGTTAAATTTACGATTGGGTTAAGCATCCCACGTAACCAAAGCTAACCTTAATTGTCTAAAAAGTTATCATACTTTAACCTGAAAAATTGGCAAGCATGTAGTATCTTTATTGTGCTTTTTAGTCATTCATAAAAGTTAGTTCTACCGCGTGTCCTTAATATTTAACTTATTCACAACAAATAGTTATTCTTAATAATCAACCAAATTGTATACGTAAAGGTTACTTTTTGTATAAGCTTAAAGTATAAAATATGGCGACCTATCTCGTTTCTTACCTACAGAGGTTGACTTTTGGGTAACTTTTCAATAGACAACTTTAATTGTTACTCAAAAGCCGTTTTAAAAAGTTAACTTGATGGTAACCATAAAAATTAACCTATTAAGAGCTTTCAAGTATAAAATGAGACTATACTTTTTTTACTAACCATATTAGTTAACTTTTCGATATCTTTTTAGTGATTTCTATTTAATGTCTTGAAAAAGTTACACAACTGACATCCTACAAAATTAATTTAATGTTAATCCTAAAAATTAAGTTTTTAGTAGCCTTATAGTACAGAATGAGACTACATGTCATTTTAGTAACCACGTAAATGTTATTTTCGGTGAGTTTTATAATCAATGTCTACAAAAGTTGTGAAAGAGACATTCTGAAAAGTTAATTTTATGTTAATCCTAAAAATCAACTTTTTAGTAGAATGTTTTTGTGTAGAATAAGACTGTATCTCGGAAAACCGTCCTTGGAAGAAAAATCACCCTGAACCAAAATTACTTTTCTATCTTCTAATAGTTGCCTTTTACTATTATTACGACTTACAAGGAGAAACTAAGAAATGAGTTTACCAATTGCATTTATGATTTTTGGTGATTCTCATGGCAAAAAAAGTACCCTTATTTTGGCTTTTTGTGCATTACCGCTTAGTTTGAAATTATGAATTTTTAAAGAATTGATCGAAATCGTCAGAAGTTAGTTAGTCGCTCCGTGAGCTCCAATTACAACAAATTCAAGGGTATGTTTTTTTAAATAGACAAACACTTAGTTTAAAAATATTTAAAAGCACTGCAGATGCAACCTGCAGTCATTATTTTGCTAATTATGTGTTGTAATTTTTATAAGTATATAGGATCCGTAGTTTTACATATACGCTGAAACTAATTATTTTAAAAAAACTTGTATTTGAAAAGAAACATTTTAGTGGAGTTTTAAGTGTAATTGATTATTATTAATTAGTGTTTGTAAGTTTAGTTACTGCTTACATGTATAATAAAAATCTAATTGTCTAACAATAAAATTCTTAAAAATAAACTTTATTTTAGTTCCACTATTACCTTCGCACAACAGTTTTCTGGAACGTACCATTTTAATCCTATTATCGTCATAAACATTGTTCTTTTTTGTTTGTAGCCTAATGTTTTTTTAATTTAATTTCAACCTAAAAATTATTTTTTTCAAATAAACTTTTTTATAATTTGTAATGTGGATCGATACAAAATCGTATAGTTCAAATTATCGTCCTTAAATCGATAAAAAATATCAAGTTTTTCTTCAAAGGCGTTTAGCAGGTTAAAGAGAATGTATTAATAAACGCGATGGCATCTTAATGTTGATTGTAAAAACTTTTTTTGTTGTTTTTGTTTCATCCGTTACGGTACATGATTAATTTAAGAACTTATTTTGCATTGCGACTGTGTGTCAACTGGACACCAAACAATAGTTTTTGTAGATATTTTAATCCCTTTAATGTGTCGGTCTCTTCGACCATTCAAGGTCTTTTTTTTAGATATTGCAGTTTTAACGGAAATTTCATTCAAAGAATCTTATTCTGTCGATGCTGACAAAATTTATTTAAAACAAATCGTTATTACTTTGAGCAGAGTTTAATATTCATATTTGCTTTAAAAAATCCGTTAAACAATTACAATATAAACTTGGCCACTTGATAGCAAATAAGAAAAATGTATTTTTCCAAACAGACATACCGAACAAGTTTTGTATTTAAGCTTCTTTAATATTGTGACTCATAAAGGAGCTATATGCGCATCAATATCCAATTTTCAAAACGTTATACAGGCAAATTTTAGTGTTTCTTATTAAAGAATAGTTTATTCGCCATAAACGGTAAAACAGTATTATTAATGTCGAAAGTGACAATACAATAATTGATCTAGTACTTCAAATGAACTTTCTGCAATTAATTCAATAGTTTTTTTATTATGTAGCATTGAAAAAAAAATTAAATTTCGTAAAAAAATTGTAACTTAAGTTTTCTTGTCGCAGCTAACAATGAGGATATGACACTGATTATTCTCAATTTCTTATTTAACCTCTTAAAGCACTTTTTTTTTAAAAAAACGACAAACAATAATTTTTTTTAATTTAAGAAAATACATTTTTGAACTTTATTTTGGCCAAAAGTAATAACTAAACACAAAATAACTGTCTATCAACACTTATCTTTGCAGTTTTATAATTTTTACGTATTACATCACAAAAAAAGTCTGTCACTACTAAATCAATAATAATTATAAAAAAGAATAAACACTTGTACTTATTTGTAATTTACAAAAAAAACGTTTCTTTGTTTTACAACTAGACGAAAAGTAATATTACTCTAACATTTTATAACTTACAAGACAGATGTAAATAAAAAAATCAAAAAAGCCATTTTTTCTTATGTTTTATATAGCGATACCGCTCGAATTAATTCGAGCGTGCCTATTTTGGACCATTTAGCGTAGTAGAATTAACTCGAGCATGCACGTTACGGGGTTAATTTCAACTTAACCAAAATAGATTTCAAGAATTATTGAATTAACATTAAACAAACGCCCACCGTTTGTAAAATCTAGAATTATGTTGTTGAAGTGGGAGAAAATCGGTATAGTAATTTAAATAACCACTGGGTTGTTTTAAGACTAGTTTAAAATTTAACGTCGTTTTTTTTTTACCTGCTAGACAACCGTTTCAGTTTTGTTGATGTGCGTGTTGTACAAGTCGAGTGTTAACTTTGTCTAATTGTGTTATACTAAAAGTTCCAGTTATAAAGGTAAAACATCTCTATACATATTTTTAACAGACACAAAAGAACACATAGTTCATAATTGCAGATAAACGGTCAGTATACAAAAAGACATAAAAAAAGGTTTTCTCTAAATTTTACGTTTGCCCTGATTTTAGAATACCCAGATTTTTTACAATTTTCTAGATCGCTGGGAATCCTGTAAAAAATCAAATCAAATATAAATATTGGTGATTTAGTTAAGTATTTTTTTCTAATTTCGGCGTCCGTAAAATGAATAGTTTCCACAGCCACAGAAATGGACGTTTTAGTCGCGACAAAAGTGTGGATTAGAAAATCGAGAAAAAGTGTGAAAAAGGGTTAAAGGCGATGACATTTATTTTAGATATTTTTAAATTTGTAAATAAGTAATAAATATATATGTATTATATCGTATCGTATAAAATCTGTTAACTATAAGATATCTGTTAAGCAGCCATTAATCGTTGAGCAACTGAAAAAATAGTACCTATTTTTAAGCAGTTTTACAATTAACTTCTGGTTGATTCTTAAACAAGTGCAAAAATTGTATATTTTAAACAGCTTTAAAATTAAACAGTAAAATGCCCATTTAGATTAACTTTAAGTTATCCTAACAGGTTGAACGTTACTCAAACAAAAATTGGTATCTTTTAGGTAGTTTTAAATATCAACCAATAACAATCACTTTTGATTAACTTTAGATTACCCTAACAGGTTGAACGTTGAGAAAACAAAAAGTGGTATCTTTTTAGTAGTTTTAAAATTCAACTATGCACCGGGCATTTCGATTAACTTTAGGTTAGCCCAACAAGTTGACCAATGAATAACTAAAAAGAAGTATCGTTTGAGTAGCTTTAAAAGTGAACAATAGTTGTCCGTTTCGGTTAATTTCGGGTTATCCTAAAAGGTTGACCGTTGAATACACTCAAGGTCAGTATAAAAGTACCCTATAGAGGGATTAAGTGGGACATAGTTCACCATTAGGTGTGCTTTTGGGTACTCTATGATCGCATTTGCCAATCCAAAGCGGTTACCTTTATTACGACTTTTGGTTACTTTTGGCTGTGTGGGATGTGTGATTCATTCTTAAGCGAGTTAAAATTACTGTTTAATTGTGTTATTTTTTGTATACTTTAATTAAAGTTATATATAATTTGATTAAAGCTATTAAATTTTACAAAATATTATACAGTTTTATGCAATTCCGTAAATTTCTATGCAATTTCATAGAACTGTTTAAATTATTTACGTTTAACAAAATAAATTATCATAATTTTTTTTTGTTTTGAAAAATAGCGGTACTGTTGTAAAGTAAAATTCGTTCAATTTAGTTCTAATCTCAGTATTGTGTCTTCTACCCAGTCCCATATTTAACATTTTTTTAGTATCAGCTATCCATATTATTATAGAGGTCAATAGTACAACCTAACTCTTAATAAATTATTTATATTCTTATATTCTTAAATGCATTCCCAACTAGCATTTTTTGTGATTGCCACGTGGCAGCCACAGTCGTAGGAACTATAGAGTGGCGTGCCACTAGTCACTACCACGTTACAGGAACAGTTCTATACCGTGGCTACCACCAAAATGGGAAACAAATATTGGGTTGTCGTTACGTGATTACAACCATTTTATCACTTATAAAATAACATTACAGCCAGGTAAAATCCACGTCGTTGCCAAGTGGCGGCGTGGTGACCATTAGTGGCCCTGAGCATTTTAGTAACTGCTTTAATGTATTTATATCTCTGTCCCATTTTTAAATGTTGTTTACTTTCTCATCTACATCCCTTCTTTATTTTACAAATGAACAAGGTTTACTTCGATCAAACTGTTTTAAGTTTCTATGAACTACATGTTTATTATTGAACTTGTACAACAATTGCGTACAGCAAAATTGCAACAAATGCAAGTGTACTGTTAAATGTAGAGGTTACAGTTTGAAATATAACCATGCGCCAACAAAATTTTCATTTTTTTAGAAAAACAAAATTAAAAGGTCCTAAATATAAAATAAAAATTAAATAACTATACAATCTAAAACACATTTTATTAGTATTTACATTATAAATTTAATTATAATTCATTAATTTCTTACATTCAATGTGTTGTTACTTATAAATTTCATATATTTAGAATAATTGGCAAATTTTTGTTAATGGCGGCATAGAGATTGTTCATAAATATGGCTACTTAGAAATAAAGTAACTGTTAAGTGGCAAAAACTAAGGATAGCCACTTTGGAGTTACTTCCACTCCAAGAGAACTAAAAAAACATCCAATCAAATTTGAGAACACTTAAAAGTGATTTTTAAAAGTGGCAGTATTGGTGGCGACCACGTGAATTTTGTTGAACGGCCACTCAATAAAATTTACATGTTTTCACGTTCATCTTCATAATGAAATTGGATACATAACCTAACTAATTTATATTTTATTATCAACTTCATTTCATAACGTATAATTACAATCAATTTTTTTGAACACTCTTAATAATATTGTTATCCAGCTTATACATTTGTAATTGTTCTAAACCATTTTCACATTATGGATTATGTGTGTTATTAAATGTCAAATTCCTAATAACTAACTTCACTTTACGGATTCAACTTTTGATGTCTTCCTGGAAAGCAATTTTAGGTTAGACAGATTTAAATACTAGCAGTGTATTTTTATTTATACCGAGCCGATGTGCATTGTAGAAAATAGGCCACGATTTAGTTACTGTAACTTAAAAGTGGATTTCAGAAGTAAATGTCACTATGTAGTGGCTTTAATCTAAAATGTCTCGTGAAAATCACTTGTGGAAGTGGCTAAAACGTTACAACAACGACAACATACCACTCTAGAGTGCACCTACATTTTAGGTATATTTTAAGTTTCCAAAACGTGGCCAAAACTTTAATAGCCACTTTAAAGTGGTTATTACTTTAAAGTAAGATTTTAGTGATTCGATTTAGTGGTCGCCACTTCAATTTGCCACTATAAAGTTAAAAAAACTTATAAGTGATTTTACTTAGTGAAAATAACGTTGAAAAAACTTTACTTTTCACCACAAAGCTACAGAACTACAAAGTGGTTAAGAAAGGATGTATCCACGTAATTTCCACTATAAATCAATAGAATAAAGTTATAATTACTATGAAGTTGCATATAAAGTGTTAAATACGTAATAATCATTAAACTGAAGTGGCAGTATAAGTTATTCTCACTTTGATGCTACTTGGGTTGCTACCAACTTAATATAACAAAGTTGATTAAATTTTATAACGGGAAATTTAATTTGATATTCATTTTTCAGTTAACTATTATTTTTGCTCACTCCGTACATTAATTGAACAAACTTGTTTTAAATACTTAATTATGGTTTTGGCTTAAAAAATAACTTAAATTGTTAATTACAAATTTATTTAGTAATACAAAATGATTGTCAAATAACATAAAAGCTCTTGTGTTTGCTGATAATTATTATATTTGGTACTTAATATACAATGTTTAAGCACAAAAAAGGATGCACTCAAAATCTGGTAAATCGAAGATTTACATTTTTTGTAAAAACTAAAAATACACAAAGTAACAATTGTAAAACTGTCATCAAACAAAGTACAAAAAGCTATAACTGAATAAGTGCGGGTTATATTTGCAATATGCGGGACTAAGTTATTAGATTCTTACATTATTAGAGAAGTTTAAAAGTAGTTATGTAGTTTTTTTCTGTTACGTTTAATAAAAACACTTTAACAAATGTATGCTTTTTGTTTAAATTTTATTTGTATACAAAATGTCAATGCTGTATTTAATAAAAGTAAAACTAGCAGAACCTAAATCTCACAGTTCTTTTTCTAAGCCACTATTTTAATATGAATTTAATTGAATCTAAAACTGCAAATTGCTGCACCAAGAATTAAAACATTTGCGTTCTACTTATGACTTGTTATATCAAAGTATACATTACAAGTCAATTCTTTTGATTCAAAGTTTTTTTAATAACATAATTTCTATTATCGTTTAAATCAAAACTTTAATTAAAATCAAAATAAATTATATTATAACCGCCTGTAAAACTTTACTGAATAGACGAGTTAGTTTTCATTGAATCTAAATAATCAAACAAGGTTTAAGCAGATAAATAGGCGATTTAAGTTAATTGCGTTTTAATTTAATTATAGTAAACGTTTAATCTATTTTTCGTCTAGTAACAAATTTTTAAATTTACCTAAAATTTGTTTTGACGTACACAAATAATTATTATTATAACAAACTGTAAACAAATTACAATTACTGATTTGTAAAAATCAATTGCATATTTAAAACGTATATCTTATAATTTTTTTTACTATGTATTGGCCATAAGAATTTATTATTTATGTATTTAAACAATAAAATAAAAAGCTTGACAAAGCGGAAATATTTGTCTAAAGCGGGAAGTTCACCTGGTCTAGCCAATTTCCGTTTTAGCAAGTTTTACTGTTTATGTTTATGTAAAAATATTTGTATTAAATGTTCAGTAAACTTTCATATTTGTTATTAAATGTAGATAACGTTTTCACTTAATTTTTTGGTTTTAACATTTATTAAGAGTTGCCAACAGAAAAGATTAGTTCTTAACTATGTAATAAAGTAAAAGTGGCTATATTTATTAACAGCAAATTTAAAAAAATATATAAACAGAAAAATTAATAAGAAAAAAATGTTATTATTATAAATATTAAACAAATAGCAACAGTTTGTTATATTATACTTTAAATATTTGTTTTAAATTAACAATCATGGTACTTAAACAATTTATAATTACTCTTTGATAAAACAGTGATTATAACAGTTACCATTCTTACAGTTATAACATTTTATTAAGCTTCGTGACTTCACATTGTCTTAAAAGTACTACGTACATATTTTAGAACTAGCCACCAGACAAGGTAAAATAGATTGAGGTAAAATATGAACTTAGTTGACCCAGTTCTGAGATGCGTCCGACTGCTATTAAGGTCAGCCACGTTTATTCCGATGTTTTATAACATTTCTATCCCCTATGAAGTTGCATAAACTTCATATTTTATAAAGAATCTAATGAGTCGCTTTTTATATGTGTCTAATAAAACTTTTAAAAGCAGAACGAGCTCATTCATTTTTAATGAAATACGTGTTAATAGGATTTAACAGCATGGACATGCTTTTAAGTCAATTTACAAAAGTATAAACTAATCTAAAACATAATCTAAAAATTAAATAAGTATAAAACTTTTAGTTAATTTTAAATTTTTATATAAACCATTATATATTATCAGAAAGTTTATCTGTTAACGGAAATTAAAAATATCAGCGAAGCGTATTTTGAAGAAAATATGCCGGTGGTTAAAATGTTTTTTTACACAATGAAATTGCATGTTTTCTTTCTACGTACACAATTTTACCTAATGTTGTTTAAATAACAGTAACTATTTATAAAAAGAAAATATAAAGTTATTCGTCAAGTTTTTTCTAATTACTTCCTTTTGTTTAAAACTTTTTAATTAGAGTTGTAATTGATTTTGTAAAGTTATAATAGAAACGGGTTTAATTTAAACCGTAAAACGTTTCAATACTAACAATTTTATTATTTGTTTAAACGTTTACTTAGACTTAACGTTTATTAAATTAGTTTTTACTTTTTCAATCGTAATCGTAATATAAATTTATAATACCTTTTTATTAGTGCAGTCCATTTGTATATCATCTATATTAGTAATTGCATTATTTGATAATGCTCGACTTCGTATCCTTATTGTGCCTTTTAAGTTATTTTGTTGCTATAAAGCAATTTGTTTATGTAGTTTCAAAATTATTGAATCTTTTAAATCGAAAAGGTAATTAAAAATACAAATATCGATTTTATTTTTATTGTTGGTAGATATTGCACTCATAAAACCATTACTACCTGCTTTACTACAGCAAGTAATAATAATAATAATAATAATAATAATAATAATAATAATAATAATAATAATAATAATAATAATAATAATAATAATAATAATAATAATAATAATAATAATAATAATAATAATAATAATAATAATAATAATAATAATAATAATAATAATCTCATGGTTAATACAAATATTAAAAATATACAAAGTAGATTCCAAATTAATACACTTGGTAGAAGTAATCATGAAAAACTGGAATACCACGCTTAACATCCGAACAAAGATAAACAATATTACATCACAACCCATACACATCAAACGCGGAATATACCAAGGAGATTCATTAAGCGCTTTCTGGTTCTGTCTAGCTCTAAACCCCCTATCTAATCTATTAAACTATACAAAATACGGATACAACATAACAGGAACACACCCACACAAAATCACTCATTTACTTTACATGGACGACTTAAAACTATTAGCAGCTACAAAACAGCAACTCAACCAACTACTAAAAATAACCGAAACATTTAGTAAAGATATAAACATGATATTTGGGATTGATAAGTGTAAAATAAACAGCATAGTCAAAGGAAGACAAACAAAACAAGAAGACTACTCACTAGAAGATAACAGCGACCACATAGCAGCAATGGGAAGAACAGACGACTACAAATACAGAAATATATATAAATAGAAAACACAAATATTAAAGAAGAACTAAAACAAAAATACAAACAAAGGCTTATCACAATACTAAAGACAGAACTAACAGCAAGAAACAAGACAAAGGCAATAAATACGTATGCTATACCTATATTAACATACTCATTTGGAATAGTGAAATGGAGCGACACAGACCTAGAAGCGCTTAATACACTAACACGCTCACACTGTCATAAACACAGAATACACCACATACATTCTGCAACAGAAAGATTTACACTAAACAGAAAAGAGGGGGGAAGGGGATTCATAGATATAAAAAACCTACATTACAATCAAATACATAACCTGAGAGAATACTTTATAGAAAGAGCAAAAACTAGTAATATACATAAAGCAATCACGCATATCAATACCTCGGCTACACCACTACAATTTCACAATCAAACATACAATCCCCTGGATAATATAACAGCAACACATACAAAGAAAACGAACTGGAAACAAAAAACACTGCATGGAAAACACCTAAATCAACTAATGCAACCACACATAGATCACGAAGCATCCAATACATGGCTAAGAAAAGGCAACATATACGGTGAAACGGAAGGATTCATGGTAGCAATACAAGACCAAGTAATCAAAACCCGATACTATAGTAAACATATCATCAAAGACCCCAGCACAACTACAGATAAATGCAGACTATGTAAACAGCAAATAGAAACAATAGATCACATTATAACTGGATGTGCAATATTAGCGAACACAGAGTATACCAGAAGACACAACAATATAGCAAAAATAATACATCAACAAGTTTCCAAACAACACAAACTCACATCACAGAACATACCTACACACAAGTACACACCGCAAAATATACTAGAGAACAACGAATACAGATTGTACTGGAACAGAAGTGTTACAACTGATGAAACTACTCTGCACAACAAACCGGACATCATTCTCACCAATAAAAAGAAAAAACTAACAAAACTAATCGAAATATCAGTACCGAACACTGCTAATATTCAAAAGAAAACAGGAGAAAAAATTGAAAAATACATTCAACTGGCTGAGGAAATCAAAGACATGTGGCATCAGGACAGGGTAGAAATAGTACCAATTATATTATCAGCCACAGGGGTCATCCCACATAACCTGCACAAATGCATTGATACATTGGAACTACATCCTAACATATATATACAGTTACAGAAATCCATAATCATAGATACATGTTCCATAACTCGAAAGTTCTTAAATGCACAATAACAACACCAATCTATACAGTTATAAGGAAGCCACGCTTGACCAAGGTCCGCGTGGCTCTCCATTGAAAACCAGACGCAAAGTCTGAGAGAAAAGTAAGATAATAATAATAATAATAATAATAATAATAATAATAATAATAATAATAATATTAATAATAATAATAATAATGTTTATTGTATACAAGTTCTATTTGTCGCATGGTCGGGATATAGTTTCTTAAATATTGACGTCTAAGTGGTTCACAAATTGGACAAATGACAAGAAGGTGGTTAAGATCTTCCTGTTCTTGTTTATTGCAGATTGTACAGTTTTCTTCTGCATTGATGTAGTATTTAATGTTGTTGTAATAAAAAGACATATGTTTTTTACTGGCTAATCGAATTGGGGCTATTGTTCTAATTTTGCTAAAATGTAAGTTTGTCTTTAAATAGTTTTCTGTAAAAAAATTAGTCTTTAATTGTTTGTAAACAGTGTTGTATTAAGACATTTTATTATTCTCTAAATCTCTAAGTTGCATGTTCTCAGTAAACCTGTCTATAATTAAATTTGCAGTGCTTTTATCTAGAGTCTGTTGTATCTATATGTTGCTGAATCCTAGTTCTCCAAGAAAAGTTTTGATTTGTGTTGCCCAATTAAAGTCGATGTTATTACTTTGAGTAGTGTCTAATACTACTAATCTGTCATACAGTTGTTTAGGAAACCGGGTGTTTTCCATGTTTAAGACCTTCATCCACCAGTTTAACGCTCGTTTTCATATTTTTGTTGCTTCGTGGTTGGTTCCTGTCTCTAAGCGATGCATATAATTTGGTGCTGTTCTTGAACATAGAAAAATACATTTTAAATAACCAATTTGGCATCTTTCCACGGTCTCGAGTTGTCTCGTTGCCCAAATTTAAGAGGCATATAAAGCGGTAGTGTTTATAGTAGAGTTTAGTAAACTGATTTTTCATCCCAACCATTTGATTTGCTTTTTTGTAATATTGTCTTAACTGTTTAAGTGGCTATCATTGATTTTTTAAAACTGTTTTGTGCTGCAAGGTTAAATTTTTCAGATGATGAGAATGTTATTCCAAGGTAGCAAAAGTTGTTAACAATTTCTATTTGTATTTTTGTACTTAAAAGTTAAAGATGGTCTACGTCCTTTATGAATAATATGTATTTTAGTTTTATCGCAGTTCACGGTCAATAGGTTTTCTTCACAATAAAATTTTAGTAGTTTAAGTTTTCTATTAACGTCAATAGGTGATTCTCCAAATAACACAATATCATCTGCATAACCTAATGTTAAAATGTTTTGTCTTCCATCTATGTTCAGTCCTCGAGTATTCTGCTCTCTCAGGTACTTGTCTAAGTCGTTGATCTAAAGACTAAATAGCAGTGGACTTAGAATGTAACTTTGTAGTACTCCTTTTGTTATGTCGATAAAATTGGTTTCCTCCCAGTTTGTTTTTATTTCCAGTTTAGCTTCTCTATATAAGCTTTGTAAAATTCTAATTAGTTTCGAAGATATTCCTGAGTTATAAAGTTTTTCCTATAGTTTTTTATGATTTATGCAATCAAAAGCTCTATTAAAATCTATAAATAATTTACGGCAAGTAACTAAATCATAATTTATAAATTTTATATTTTTTACTGTTTTAGAACAACTCCCGTCAAATGTATTATCACCATGTATGCATTTTATTCTTATAATAAGCTTTGCTTTATATTTTTTACACGCGACACTCGCATTAGCACAACCTGGCACATGTCCCATTACAGTAAAAGTTAAAAACAAATAATAAATATACTGCATTTATGTATTTTTATAATTATGTTAATATCAAATTTAAATTATTGAATTTAATTTTTAAACGATTTTATTTTTGTATTAATGATACTGTTAATTATAAAAAGTTGTACAAATAAACAGTTTTTGTTTTACTACCGCTCCAAAAAATATATTATTAAATTACGATAACAAATTTACACTTTATTAAATTTATTAACTTAACGATTATTAACCAACCATGCAGCTACCAACGCTACGGTAAATCTAAAATTTCTAAAATCTAAAATATGTATAATAATAATAATAATAATAATAAAATTAATATAGTTACAGTAATTATTAAAAATACCAATTCGTTCTTAAGTGACAAGCAAAATTAGCAAACTGTTTTAAAAGAACGACATCTAAAGGATTTTTAAGTCGTGTAAAAATAGGAAAGATACTTCTTTTTCTTAAGAATAAGTTTAATGCTTTTATATCTAAAGGCGTGTATTCAATTTTTTATATTTGTGGATAAAAGTACCTTCGAGAAACAGATCGATCAGTCGTCACATGTATTTCGAAACGCTACTGATGCGTTAAGAATATGTATTGTACATTTTCAGGTCAGCTCTAAAAATGTTTTGTAATTTTTATAAAACGATTGTTTTCTAAATATTTTTTTAAATTAGTAATCTTTCGGTAAAGTCTTGCACAAAAAATCGTTACTTTTAAACACAAATTAATCGTTTATAATTTAGAAATGTGTTTACATTAATAATTAAAAATACAAGAATTCATTACGTGTAAAAATATATGTTTTTTTACAGATTAAATGATAAGTATAATCAAACTTGCATATGCAATGACTGAACAAAAGTAAGAAAACACGGTTTTTAAACGTAAGCTATATTCTTCTTTTTGGTTTTAAAAGACAATGTTAACACAGTGTCAGAAACAATTAATAAAAAGCGGATATATAAAATAAAAGCATTTAAACGTTCAAAACCAAAACTACTTGTTACTTGCCCTATGAACTTATTATGTTCGCATAACTGCAAATCTTTTCAGCAACGTTCGATTATTCTTAGTGTATAAGAATTGTATAACAATTGTATAAACAGACATTAACTAATCGTTATCAAACAGTTGTAGTAATTCTGAAATGACAGAATTATGACTACGCAAGAAATTATTACAAAGAGAATCATTTTTCATATCATCGTACCAGTTGTTACAGATAATTTGTGTCTAATGTTGTGTTTTTGTTCATTATTTAGTATTCAGGTGTTTATAACATTATTAATTGAATTAAAAAATATATGCACTAAATTTTAAAAAAAAATTTGCAAAACATATTTGAGGAGATATTGACGTAGGCTTTAACAGTTTAAGAAATTTTTACTACATTGTTTTTGCACGATTAGACGTATGTATTAACTATGTATGTATGTATGTATTAATAATTAATTAATATATTAACTATGTGTTAATATATGTATATAAAACAAAAACTATATTTTTAAATATTTCATATTAATAAAAATGTGATTTACATAAAGTAAATACAATTATAAAACATTATTAGATAATTATAGTTTTACGAGTTTCTTATTATCTATCTGTTTTGAATTTTATACGTTATTTTTTTTAAATAATTAATATTGTTTTTATTCTAAATTAAAAAATTATGATAATTTTTGTTGTTGTTTTTTAGTTGAATTTTTCAAAAAATAATAAACAGTTTTATACTTTTTTATACTTAGTGTGATAATTTGTCTTGAGTACCTTGACGTCACACCCGTTAAGTTTTTTCGATCATTTTGAACGTTGCTACTTGTGACAAGAAACTGTCGGTAGGGTAAATTTTATTATTCTATTAAAATCAGTTATATGTAGTGCATGTTAGCATTAAATACAATTAGCTGTACGAAGAATAGCCTAATTTAAAGACCTTTTATCAGTATTATAAATTGTGGTATTTGTCGACGAATCTCTAATCGCTATTTGTTTACTATTGTCCTACCTCGCGTTTATTTTCTCGTTTAAAGTAAATATATTTTTGTTCTAAACTGTGTCTTGCGATTTGTTTATTTTCAGTGTCCGACAGATTTAAACGAGATCTGTAGTCAATAATATTTGCTCGTTTTGGGTTTTTTTAAATAAGGTGTTAATTAGCCCACCGAGCATCATCTGCGACTTGCTCTCCGGGTTATTGAGCTAGTCGCTTGTTTTAAGTTGCGGGTAAGTTAAAATAACATGGGTGCAAAAAATATGAAAATATCACGTTGTAAACCATTAATACCACAGTAAATTATTAATCTAACAATAAAAAACAGATTAGACCTCATTAACTGAGGATATTTATGATTAAACCTAACTAAATTAATGCTAAATGTTAAAAATTTGTTATTAAAGCACTAGGTTTACTTCTCCCGCTAAAAACCTTTATTTCATGCTTAGTATGTAACAAAAAATACATTTTATTTTTGTTTGTTTTAATTTGAATTTAACTAATAAATGTATAAAACTTAGCATGTGCTTTTAGACTACGCTCTACTACAGTTAGAAATTTAAGTCTTTCAAAGTGAGTAGCACTATGCCAGCTGTCAAAAACAAATTTAAATTTAATAAATTTGCAAAAAATTAATCAGAGTGTCTACATTCTTGATTACTGATTTCTAAAGTGGTGTATGAACAGCAAATTTGGTAAAAGCTCTAGAAAACCTTTAAGAGTTTGGAAACTACTGTGTTACACACATGTCTATATCAATTTTAGGTTTTAATTCTGTTGCATAAAACCAAAAAATCTTTACGTTATCTACCCGTATGTTTTGTCAAGTAATAGCTAATAATTTATATTCTTTCTAATTTTTTTTTATTACAAAAATTATGGTCGAAAAGACAGAAATAAAGTACAATGGTATTTTTAACAACATAATCAAATGCAGCAAATTTTAAATAAAACAAAATTGCAACAAAACATAAAGCTTGCAATTAATAAAATACAGATACGTTTTTACTAAGACCGGATTATTTAATAGATTTAATATTATAAATATGTTTTAAAAAAAAATATTTTTAATTATTTTACTTTCTATTATAGCATGTTTATTTTTTTTTATGCCACCAACGATACAAGTTGTCAAATCTTTCTGAAGTCTTTCAGTTTATTTTACAATAAAATTATATTTCAATTTTAATTTTTGCAACTAAAAATTAATTGTTACTTATATTTTTTTCCAATTTATGAATCTTATCACAATTTTCACAAACCATATTCAGAAGCATAAACTATTTAATAATAAAAAAATATAAACTTTTATTTGAAAAAACAATAAATTTAATAGAGTTTCTATTAATTATCAAAAAAAAAAAAAAAACTACTAAAATGTACTTAGCGGTTTTGTCTGGTGCACACGTTATATTATTATTGTTAAAAATTGTAAAAAATTGCACAAATATTCCTCAAATAATTTTGTTTGTTTTGTACATTTTTACTAACTTATAATACATTATGAAGTTTTTTTACTTTTTTTATACAACTTGATGTAAGTAGGAAATTCGAATGGTTTATAAAATAAATAAAACAAGTGTTTGTGCGTATCAAAATAATAATTTTATAAGGAATAAAACTAGAAGCTAGCAATCATAAAAAAACTACAATAAAAACAATGGTAAATAAATACACTTATTTCTGTAGGTAAGAAAATTTTAACAATGAACAGTTTAGTTCCGAAAATGTAAGCGAAAGTTATTTACAACGGTAAAGCAGATGTTATAAACAAATTCTTACGTGAAATTGGGTTTTTATTATATTATAGTTGAGTGTTGTCGCTACCGAATGATGCTTTAGAAAGAAACAAGAATCTAGTAAATCTACTTAAATATGTATTTATATAATATCCATCATATTGCGGTGTTACTTTAGTATATAATAATATTTACATAAAGGCGATTATAAAAATAAAATAATCTGGTATATACCACACTAAACTGACTAGTTCATAATCACTCATCGATATTATAGATTTTTGATGATATCAACCATAACATAACGTGCTTATTGTAGCTTTCAAATAAACATCATGCAAAAAGCTGAATTTAGTTTAGTAACAATGTTTCATACCAAAATTGATTTTATTACAATTTACTATTATAACATTGTTGACTACCTTATCATTATGGTTTGAATCTGATAAGAGCCAATACAAAGTTTCTCAAAGCATAGGTACTGAACAATGTTTTGCAAATTACTGAAGATATGAGACAATCGAGTTCTCAGATAAAGAAGGTAAATGAAAATAACGATGGCTAAATAGTTTTAGCTTTGTTTGTATACATTATAGTTAAAAAAAAAGATAGCTTTATATGGAAACAGATTTTTTATTTATGTTTGATGGCGACAGTGAAAACAAGGTAATAATTAAATGCAAAGCCTTAAAATGTTTTGCATTATTAAAAGATTGCAAACAATGGCGGCACAAATAAGATACTTCCACACGCTATTAGTTGAGTTTGCAAAAATAATTCGTACTTTTTAATTTCTGTTTATAAAAAAAATATAGAATTAATAAAATCCTGCAAACTTTTCTATAAAATTATAATCGGTTGAGTAGTTTGTTTTATTTACTTTGCTTAATTTTTGTTTCAATGCGGAAGCCAACAAAGATGTGCTAATTTGATTTTTTTTAAATTTTTATACTACTCGAAAAGCACATAAAATATCAATATACAAGCTTATTATAGCACTTTAGATGTATCTTTAGCAATAAACACAGGGCGATGTTTCAAAGATTCAAACTTCAGAACCAAATTAATGATTTAAATTTTTATATGAATTTCTATTACAGCGCTCGCTGCTTATTGGAATCACGGATAATGTTTTCAATCGGGTAATGTTATCACTTTACTACAGTAACGATCCGGACGCATGCTACTACATAGAAAAAACGCCGCTTATAGTAATCATAATTTCGGTTTATGTTATCAATTTATTTTAAGGCTTGTTTCTATACATGATCAATAACTTATTTTGTATGCATTTTTGAGCTGCAATACGATTGTTAAGAGTGAAAAATTTTATCATTGTTTCCTAAAAATAATTGTTTTGCATATTTATCTTTTTTTTTCAGTGCTATCTATTTATTTAAATAATTTGACTGGTTTACGAGGCGGTACATTATTTCAACACCTGTAAATACGTTTTCTTTAAGAATTAATTTAGAAACCATGTGCCTTTTTAGAATAACAAATTAAATTAACTACGTTTTATGTGATTACATTGTTTTGTATTTATTTTTAGTGCCAGCAAATTTCTTAGAATAATTGTGTAGTTCTTAGAACAGTGAATGAAACATCATAACGTTGTTTTTTAATATCTTTTTATTAACGGTGTCAACAAACTGTTTAATGCTACAGATCCTCAAAATGCTGCTTTTTTTAAACGTTTTATAAAAAAAATTTGTATTAAAGCTTTGATTTCACCTTCTAAGTCCTAACATGATTATATTAAACGGCGTGCACTGCATAATTAAGAACGCAGACATTCGGCTAGAAATGACACCAGCATTGCCTACAATATCTAAACCCCAGATGTGTTTTTATTATGTCAATAAACAGAAACATGTAAAACATTTCTGTTTATTGACATAAAAGAATCATCCTTAGCTAAACATGCTTGCCTACCCAAATTCATAAATCTTTTTAGTCATTTCGTTATTAATATATCTTTTTTAATTTTTTATCAGCATGTGTATTCATTAACTATAAAAAAATATATACAAATTAGAAACTGTACGTTAAATTATAAAATTGCCTTCTATTAGGGGAATGATTATGTTTCTCAGAATACCAGTTGTTTACGTCGACCGAATTTCATAACATAAGTGTTATCGTGCATAGATATAATTTTATTTCAAGGTTATTTTACATGTAATAAAAATAGCGTATGTATTTTCCAAATCTCTGAAACTGTATCTTTATAGATTACTGTAAGATAATATACTGATCTGTTACTTAGAAATCTGTAATATTAATTAAACAAAGCGTCAGATATGTCAATTTTGCGTTTGCATCCAAATTAATGTTTCCAATTTTAGCGCAGTCATTGCCTAACAATAATATAAACAAAGATAATAGAATCGTAATTTAGCTTAGAAGCTATATCTGCTTCAATAGATAAAATTACCGAAGGTAAAAGTTTTTTCTAACTCATTGTAAGGACTGCTATTGAGCATCAACATTGTTTTAGGTTGGTAGTGTTATTGTGCATAGATATAATTTTCTTTTAAGGTTAATTTACATGTAATAAAAAGAACGTATGTCTTTTCCAAATCTCTGAAACTGTATCTTTATAGATTACTGTAAGAGAATATACTGATCTGTAACTTAGAAATCTGTACTATTAATGCCAGATATGTCAATTTTGCGTTTGCATCCAACACTAATAGCGTTTTGCATCCAAATTAATGTTTCCAATTTTAGCGCAGTCGTTGTCGAACTATAATGTATATAAACAAAGGTTTCGGTCTTAAATTTTTAAATACGTAATATTTTTGGTATTCAAGCAAAGCAATTACACGAGTATCATGACAATATAGTTGTATAATAAAAATTGCTTTATACAAAATGTACATCGTTATTTATTGTAACAAATCAACATTTGTGTGTAATTATTATTATATATGTATAATAATATACAAACGTCACAACTTTGATATTAAACCTAATCGGAAAAAGCAATTAAATGTTTTAATCATCGATAAATTCTAAGAAACATTTTGGGTCAACATCATTGTCCGATGATGTAGATCATAATTGTAGTCAATAATGACTTTGTTCAGCCACACTGTAGTATAAACTCCAAATTGTTTGATTTTGTTTTGATTTTAGTAATCGGGATACTTGAACTAAAATTTTTGTAAATGGGTTATTTAAAATATTTAATTATGATATTGCCCAAATGAATTTTTCAATTTACTTTTTATTTAAAAACGATAGATAATAAAATTTACATTGTCTTTGAAAATTCTTAATTCTCTTCGACGATTTTATACGTCGGAAGTGAAAAAATCGTGCTTTAATAAAAAAAACTGTTTGTTGATTTAATTGGTCCATTAATAAGGTTTATTGGTATTAATGACAATAACTTTAAATGTGAATAAAAGTATAAATTTTGTCATACATGTTGCTTTTATTTGACAATAAAAGTGCAGTTTTACTAATTCACTGGCATCGCACTTTTTATTGTTTGCAATAATTTAATCAAGTTACTTTAACCTTAATTATTTTATTAGTAAAGTAATCTTAATGAAATAGTTATTGATTTTAAAATATAAATTTCACTTACAATAAAAGTGAGACAAATAAATTTTATATGAAAAGGGAAATCAATATAGACCTTGCTCTAAATGTAAGAAGGTTAAGTTTATTTATGTTTTGTTTGTTGTTTTTATCAATATTATATATTTGAAAGCATTTATTTAAATAATTGATATTGTACATTTAATAAACTAATTATTGCTTTGTATAAAAAAGAATAAACTAATATATGTTGTATATTCTAGATAAAAAGTTCAAGTTGAAGTTCAGTTTAACTAGAACGTTCAGACTACCCGGCGCCGTCAGAAGGATAAAAGAAAGAGTTATGAGAAAAACTTCTAGTAACATTGAAAATCTTTTCTTTATTTTTAGGAATTAATGTTTATATAGAATAATGACTTTACTTTTATTAAACTGTTCTTTTTTTTATATAAAAGCAGATCTTTTTACTTTTCGTTAAACCACAAAGTACGGTAAAAACGCTTCACATAAGTATCTTTTAGAGGATAGCACGGTAGTGACAAAGTTCTTCCATTACCGCTTGTATTTATTTTACGTGCGGTTATTTTACTTTCAATTTGAAGAAATTAAATAATCATTTATTTGTGTAACATCAAAATTACGAATATTTTACTTTTTGTATATCTATTTACTCAAAAATTACAAATTTATTATAAAATAGTTGGTTTTTTATTTATTTTTAAAAGAATGAAAAACAAATTAGTTTCCATTTTTTTAATGTACACTACCGATAAATATATAGTAAATATCTGTAAATTTAAAGTGAAATACCTAAATGTTGTTACATAAAAACATATTAAAATAATTATTCTTGAGATAGAACATTTATTCTAAAACACTTGCGTCTAATGTATTTTACATATATTTTTATTGTATTACAAGTAATATAAAGTAATTTGCACACTGCTCAAACAAATTAGGTAGCTATGTATATCAAAACTGTCAAATACAAATATGACGTCCTAATTTTGACGTCTTTAGGATAAACCGATAACTACAAAAATGTACAAACAAAATTTGTATGCACACCTTTTTAGATTCAAGAATTATACAAACATAGATATAAATGTTAATACAATGTAATAAAAATTACCTTTTTTATCAAATGCCATTATAAATACTTTAAACTTTAATCAGCTCCTGCTTTCTGGTTGTGGAAAAACTAGTCTGTTACTTGGTTAAA
Source organism: Aquatica leii (assembly GCA_035610365.1). Lineage (NCBI taxonomy): Eukaryota > Metazoa > Arthropoda > Insecta > Coleoptera > Lampyridae > Aquatica > Aquatica leii. Next base: position 112,175,038 of record CM069432.1, read on the forward strand.
ATAAAAATTTGATACTCGTAGTTTCTCACGCTCACATATGCTCGCGTTCAAAACTTTTCACTTGTATCAAAATTTTATTCCAAGCTTGTTATAGAAGAAAAATTGGTTACCTTACATAATATTTTATAGAAAAAGAGATTATGTTAAATTGTTCTTATAAGTAACAAATTTGATTGTACTACAATATGATAACATATTGATAACTATGTATTTATAATAAAATTATTGAATGAAAAACATAATTTAAAACTATATATTAATGGTTTTGACTAACTAATATGTTTTGATTTAATGAATGTAACATGACATGCCTACAAAACTTTTTTTATAATTATTCAATGTTTTAGTAAATATTGTGATGTATTTGTAGTTTTTAAGTTTTTATTTTTCACACGTTAAAATTCTCATACATGTTTGTTAATTTTCTAAGTATGCAAAGATTATGGAATGTATTCTATTTTATATGCAAAATTGTTAGGATATAAATACTTTACAACTTATAGACAACTCTCACGTTAATAAAAAAAAGTGAGAATGTTTGTGCTTTTAAAATATTAATTAAATGCTTCAATGTATAAAAAATACAAATTATATTAAATTAAAAATCGTTATAAACCATAGTAAACTTAATTTAAGTTTACACGGGTTACTTGTGTGGTTGATTGCTCACAAGTTTTAAATCCCGCTCTATTAGATTGTTATCTGATCGATAAAAGTAATTTTTGTAAATTCGATAGAAAATAACTACAATTTTGATTGATATTAGAGTTTTTAAATATTTCACTAGATTCTTTAATTTTTTTCTGATAAGAATTAGAAACATCAATTAAAACCTTAGTATTTTCAAACAAAACTTGACGATTGGTTAGTAGAATGTGCTCCGTTACTACTGCTACAAACATCAAGAGCCGTCATGTTGTACAGATACGCCGATGACACATTTGTCGTTTGGCAACATGGTCTTTCCAAGCTTAACGATTTTCTATGCCACATAAACTCTACTTATCAAAATATTTGTTTTACTATAGAATTACAAAAAAAACTCTTTTTTACCATATTCAGACGCAAATAGTTCATTATTACACACGGTTTATTGAAAGCTTACTTATACAGATAGATGTTTAAATAAATTAAATTTTGTATTATTATAATATTATTACTAAATCCGTTCTTCCACGCTTATTGACTATCTTAGAAAAAAAAAGGTACTTGCTACACATATGTACAGTTGCTCATAGTGAAAGTAAATAATAAATCAATTTGTTTAAAAGTTGTAGAAAATGTATTATAAAAAATAAAAATATACAATAACTGGGAATTACTATCGTTTAATTTGTAAACCCAAAAATCGTTCGTTTTAAGAAAACACAAATAATATACCAATTCGTAAACAAGAACAAAAAAGAATAGCATTTGCAAAAACATTTCACTTTTGGAAAGACGTCATCTTTACAGGCAAATTCATATATAATTAATTATGATAGTAAAGTTAGAATTTGGAAACAACCTAATAAAGATATCAAAGTTGTTAATTTGAGTGCGACCGTAAAACATGGAGGTAGATCATGGTTGGTGTGGTGTGTTTTTGTAAACAGTGTCGGAAATCTGTTATTTGTAGATGGATTTATAAATGACTTAAATAAAAAATACATTTTAAAAAACAATCTAAAAAGCAGCGCATAAAATAGGCATTTTAGATATCATTAGAAAACATTATTTAAGAAATGCAAAGGAATGGATATAGCATAACTGTCCAAAGTTATTCGAACAACGCTACAATCACTATATTTGAATGTTATAGAGCATGTCTTGAATAAACTTAAGGTTCGTATCAGAAAATACATCACTAATAAAAACAGTTGGAAAAGGTTCTTCAGGAAGAATAGCAAACTATCCAAAAAGAGTATATTGAAAATCTAGTTAAATTGATGTGTTTGATAACAAGGGTTACCCAACAAAGTATTGATTTCTTTTTTCTTGTTTTGATAATTTTTTTGCAGTGTCGGATTTTGAATGTGAGATGAATTTTTTAGTTTACGTTTTTATTTAATTTCAAATTATAATTAATGAATTGTTGCGTTAATATTGTAGTTGTTTTATTCTTTCGATTCTAAAGGATATTGTAATAAAATGTATTTTAAAAGAAAGATGTACAATAAGCACTGTGAGCAACTGTAACGTCAAACATAAAAATAAATTTAATATTTAACATAAAAAAAGCATTTCCTACATTAAAAAATAAATGTACTATAAGAAATCTATAATACAAAATATTTTTTTAACTACAAAAACAAATTTAATTTTTTTAGATTATAAATTTATCTTATCCGTTAACTTCAAAACCAAAAGTTTATTTTACTTGAACATGTCATTAAGCCTTTGTTAGTCGCGTATGTATCTGCCTGATACATATCAAATTATTATGCAGATTTTGCAAAAACAATTAACTTTAAAATTCTGTAATTTGCAGTAGGTAATTCTCGGGTAACTCATTTCGAATGCTTTCTTAGAATTTCAGATTAAGACCGTTTCTTTGAATTATATTATTGACAAAAATCCGCTAGCCCGTATGTTTTCTACTTGTTAGATACAAGGCAATCATTATTGTTGCAGTTGGGATTCGATGTTCGCAGTTCGCATTTTATTTCTTCGTAAGCGACATGGTTTTAAGATGTGCGCGAGTGATTATTGTTTGTTTTCTAAGTGTGTATTGTTTATTTCACCAGCGTTTATTATTTTTACGATCAGTAATAATAAATGCAAAAGTGTATGATATAAGTAATCCAAATGACGTTGAAGAGCTAAATCGTCTGGCTTTTGCCGATTAACATAAAGCTAATGCAGTTTCTGAAAAAGATTTTGACGAAACTAGTTAGTTTAATACAGAAGGATGGGACATTGTAAAAGCTAGATCAACAGATTCCAAGACTGATCTCAAAGTCAGAGCTGAAGAAATTGAAGTGGAAGAACCTCAAAAAACTTTTTTTTGGCAAGTGAATAGAAACCAGCATCAACCAAGTGAATAGCACGTAAGAAAAAACGAACGTGCTTAATTTAATTTTGTAATTAGTATTAGACGCCTGTATTTGAAACACACTTTATTGAAACTTTTACAGCGTAGGCGTTAATGTAAAGCAATCGAGATCACCGCCAGTTTGAAACACTAGAAAAATACAAGCTGCAAAGAGACTATTTTACGAACACGTAGTTTGACATTTTGTATGGAAGACACAATCTGAAGAATTGGTTGTTAAATGTTTTTGTCGTCGTTCGCCTTACTTTGTTGTAAACCGTTGTTGTTACTTGCACCAATTAATAAGGCTCGATTGCATAAAGCATAGTTAACTATGTCGTTAGCTGACGCCATTGTTAACTAAATCATAGGTATTGATGTGAGAATGTCGTCAGCAAACAATTGACTATGTGCTAATTCTGACATCTTTGCGTAGTTAACCACATACTCATAGTTAACCATGATTTATGCAACTGGGCCTAAGAATTCACATCTAGTAGATGCTTTTGTTGTTAAATTAAATAAATTCCTCGCCAGTCGTGAGAAAAAGTAAAAAAATTAAGATATCACTACAAATTCAATATTGTTAAATATATAATATTGCAAGTTACATTTAAATTTGATGTATCCGAGGCTGAATAAACATTAAATTATATTTTTTGACGTATAAAGTAGAAGTTTTGAAATCGTTGTTATTGTTACAAATACTAAAAATGGTAACAGAATTGTTACTAAAGATATGGAATTATGTAAAAAATCTATAGCTCTACAAAGATTAGAAACAAAACATTAATTTGAATTTCTATGTTTATTGAAAAAAAAACAAATGCACTGTCTAACTTAACAAAAACATTTAAAGAATAGTAATAAAACTCTCTTTCTTAAAACTACTCGATGCATCTTTGTGCACGAGTTATTATACTGTAGATGTTTTAAAACATTACGGTTGCTGTTTCAAAAAAATATGTTAACATCAAAAATCTATAACAAATAAGATTCTTAGTCATAAAAATATAAAAAATTATTAATGATACATCAATAACATACATATGTAAATATCACTAATAGTGTTAATGTATTAGACAGAAATTAAACATAATTGCAATTTACCTTTACAGATTAGAAATTTCATAAATGTAAGATTGTATGTTCCTATTATAATATGTAATTTGAATTAACGTTTAACTGAACAGTAAGTAAATTATGTTTTGTCTTGTTTGCCTTACTTGCTAGTAAGTATAACATGTTTTGCAACAAATAAGTGCAATGTCAATTTTATTTAATTTGCAATTATAACGTTTAAGGTAACTATTGCAACTTTAAAATATTTCAACTAATTTATAATTTTATAATTATTAGATTCTAAAAATTATCGATTTCTAACTATAAAATAAAACATTTTCAGTAAAATGACTTACTGCATTAACTTTATAAAACACATTTAATGTACTTAATGTAATCTGTAAAGTTTCACAACACAGTGTGTTGAATTATTACATTATCTGCAGGAAATTAGTTTATTCGTTTTTTTCGAATTTGTCTTTGTTTTTTTCAAAATTAGAATTAACTCTTACAAATAAATTCTATGTTATTTAATAAACATTTGTTCTCTAACTAATATAATACACACTGTCAGATTTCTAAATTTAATAGCAATACAAAAATGTTTAGTTATTAGTTAATAAGTTTGAACAAATTGATAAACATAAAAGTTATGGCCTATATATTTGTCTAAAACTGTTAGGAATTTAATTTTTTGTGTTAATAAAATTAACAAGGTTTGTTAGTTTAAGTATTAAGACATAGTAGTACTGTTATATCTACACTAAAAAAATGAGTAATTTTGTTTTACTTACTATAACTGATGAAACAGCACTTTTAACATAATAAACAAAAATAAAATATATTTTTTAAATTTGGTCTAAGTAAATAATGTATATTCTACACACACAATCAAAAATGATTTAATTACGTTTACAAAAATTTAAATGTGTGGGATTTAACATAAACAGCCACGTGAACTGAGCAAGCAAAAATAAAAATATGTGAAAACTAGCTTTTTTTTATATAAAGAAGAACATTATGAAACGAAACAAATTATAAAATTTAAATATAAACTAAATTAAAAATTATGTAGACGTAATAACAATTATGTAAATTAAAAGTTTTTTTTATAAGCATTAATTAAACTAAATGCAACTTAGAATATTGTTTATCAAATATTCACATCAGATAAAAATTAAATTTATATTTGATTACCTTTGAAACAATTATAGTATTAGTACTATTATGTTTTTTTATTTTTTACATTAATATAATTGTTTCCTATTATTAATATGTATAAAGTTTGTAATGTATTAAAAACACTGTTAAAATGATTTTTTGTTGGTTTATTAATTATGTATCTAATAAAAAATTGATTTTTAAATAATAATTGTATCACGTATTTATTTAAATTGCAATATTAGAACTTAAAAGATTTGATGATCGTATTTACTTATAAAAAATTCCAATGCTTCTTATTTAATTTAAAATTTATTTGACATAAATGCTAAATAACGTTTAACTAAAAATTAAATAACTTATTGTAAAAATCATTAAAGTTTCTTAAATTCGACATGTTAAATACATGTTAGTAGTTTTACAATCCATAGTAAAAAAAATTAAAAGACTTCATTATATCAAACAATGTAAAACTGTTTAATTCTTGAAAGTTGAAACTGTAATGCTTTGTTGAAATAAAAAGTTTAAAGATAGAGTATAAAAAACGTTTTTGTGATATTTTTGTTTTAAAGAGAGGAGAGAACTATTAAATTGATTAAACGGTTGATTTTTACGATGTTTGTGTTTTCAGCTATCTTTACCAACTATAGTGGATTTTGAAATATGTTTTATCGGCTCTAGGAAGACAATGATATTTAATAATTTTTAGTAATTTAAGAAATATGTTTTAGTGTTAAGGTTAATATGTTTTGAAAAAAGTTATATAAAACTATTATTTTTCACTTATGTACATCAACTACTTTTAACAATACTTTAATGAATTTGATTAGTAAACATGTTGAAAAATTTTAAAATAAGATTTAGTTTTTTACAAAAACAAATATTAAATTTTAAGAAAAAGTGATTAATAAATTTTGTATTGAATCAAATTGTAGTTGCATTAATAGGTAATAAAAAAGTTTGTGCATGTTCGTAAATTCCAACAAGTACTGTATTTTAAAAACATGTCATTTCCTTCTCATCGTTAACACAATATAATGAACTTATATTATTTGGTGTGTGTACATGAACATTTACTGTCAGCTTGTGTGCATACACATTTACACTTTCTAATTAGAACTTGAGTTTTAATTATGACAGGATGTATTTAAGCAATATTGATTTTAAACAACATGGTATAGAGCGTACGAGTATACGTACATATACTACAGATGTGAATACATTGTTATCTATAAACAATATATATGTTATTACATTAAACTAAATTAAATATGTCAATGTCTACTTTGACTTCTTGTCAACGTACCTGATTTGTAACAATAGAAAATTTTGGTAGATTTCTTCGTTAAATTTAAATTTGTTAAAGAAACTGAATATGGCCGCGGTATGTAGACGACACATTTGTAATTTGGCCTCATGGCAAAAAAGAACTTAATATATTTTTAAAACATCCAAATATTCAAAATGATTCAATAAAATTTACAATAGAAATTAAACAAAATCAACAGTTGTCTTTTTTAGACGTTCTTATAAAAAAGAAAATAATCAAATTTGTTATACGGTATACAAAAAAGCTACCTACACAAACCGATATCTTAATGCAAAATCACATTATCATCCAGTTCAACTAGCTTCTGTAATTAATACGTTAGCTACAAGATCTATCGTTTAACAGATGAAAAACATCTTTCAACATCACTTAACTATTTAAAAAATGTTTTAATGAATAATGGATATTTGTATAAAGTAATAATGACGGCTATTAAAAAACCATTAACTGAAACTAACTTACAATCGCAAAATGAAACTCTTATAAGAAAAGCATATCTACCGTATATTAAGAATGTCACAGATAGAATCAGTTAAATACTGTTACGCCACGACATTAAAACAGTATTTACTACTCATCAGAAAATCAGTTGTTCATTGTCTCTTAAAGAATGCCTCCCCCTTGAGTCTCAAGGAGTATATGAAATTATGTGTGATACTTGCAAAAGATCTTATGTAGAACAAACACACAGACAAATAGCAGCAAGAGTAGAAGAACATAAAAATGTTGTTAGACATGGACATTAGTCGTCCTCATTATCTCAGCATGTTATAGAAACAGGTCATTTAATTAACTTTAATAACTTCAAAGTGTCGAACATTTATGGTTTAGGGTAGCTAGAAAAGCCATAGAAATTAAAAAACGAATAATTTATAATAATTAAATAATTAAATAAAAGAGATGACAATAGCAGATTGCCTAAAATATGGAAAACAGTGCTTTCATCTATAACAAAACGAAGAAATGTACCGGAATCTACAATTGTTACAAATTATGATACAAATCAAGTACGGCATCGACCGGTGACAAAAAGTCAAAGTAAACATTGACATATTTAGTTTAGTTTAATGTTATAGTTTTTTTGTAAATTGTAATTAATGCTTGAAAATGGTAAGTAGCACACAAAATAAAAATAAAAACACACAAGATATCATCCAAAACGTATTGCAAATTAATAATTATACTCGTGAAAATGCTAAAAACAATTTATATATAATAACACTACTACAGAACTTTATTTGATAGTGAATGATTTCTGGTAATTTTGGATCAAAAACTGACAAACATTTTAACAAACATAATAAGTTATTACTCGAAATTAACTCAAAATTTTAAACACTGTAATGTAAATAACATTTATAGTTTTGTTTAAATTTTACGTACTTATAGGCTCGATTCCACCGCATTTTTAAGTTATATTTAGTACTAAATAATGTTTAATTAATGTAGATACAATTTTATAACAATTATAATAATGCATTCATAATATATTTACAATAAATTTTTAAATAGTTTGCTACAAATGATAACAAAATATTTAAATACAAGTGAATCAGAATTATTTTTTGCGATTAAAAAATTGAACACAACAGTAATTTAAAATTTTTATACCAAATTACTCTAACATCAATTTAATAAAAACCTTAAAAAATATGCGAACTAATTTAGGAGACAAATTGTGTCGACTAACCCTACACTGCGATTCCTTGAAGTATATTTAAAATTATTTAAAATCAAAAGCATTTTTTTAAGTTGTTTTGTGGACATTTTGGTTTTGTACGTTGTTACTTTAGATTTTTATGTTTTGTATTTTTTTAAACTTTGTGTTGTTTATGAAGAAATTTTATTTTTTTAGAACAATTTAATTTAAGTCAGAATAAGTTATACCTGAAAAATTAATGATTAAGATAAAACATTTTGACTACAGTGAATAATAGTGATTTAGATGAGAATAATAAAGCAGATCTTCAGGTAACGACGATTAATCAAGCATTAACCTTTGTCATACTTGGTTGTAATTAATGATTAAGCAAAAACGTAACACTACAGTGATCGATATAGTTTTTTTAACTGCAATTTATGTAGCCACTTATGCATTCGAATACAGGTTATTTGCTAGTTACTTAATTTTAAATATTAGTGCCAAAATACTTTTTTTATCCAAATAAATTTTACGATACGAGTTTCTACAGACACACCTACCTAGGGTTTCTGTCTGTTTTAATAGTGATCGTTTACATAAATTTTTATTTAGCAAAATTGATCTCAATACAAATGCGTTAATTAAAAACAATTTAAATTTTTAGTACAAGTATAAAAATCTAAATATGTGCTAGCTTACTGTATTAAAAAGTAAATATTGTTTAAACTAAACCAATTGTTAACGTACCTTTATTGTTTCAGAACCTTTAACTCCTTTATTATAAAAAACAAAAAAAAACATTTTTTAAAATTACATATAGCGGTTTGGTTTACATAGCCATTAACGAGGTTATTATTACAGATATATAAATGTACTGTATTAAAGCATACAACATATAATAATTGTAGTTTAATACTAAAGTTTTTATTTAACTTTAAAAAGAGTTAGATTTATGAAAAAAAAATTTTTTTATGCAAATGTAATAAATAATATCAAAAATCTAGTTTAAAAATTACCTTCATTACAGTTAAAAAAACAAATTCTATTTTATACAAAAAACAAGAAGCTTTACACAATACTGTTAAATTAAACAAAAATAACTTTTTTAAAAACATCAATTAAGAATTTTTAATAATTCGATTTAATATTGTTTTTAAATACTTTTAAAATACAAAACTATTTTAATATTTAGTATTTATTCTTTAAAAACAACTGCAATTGTTACGGTTTTTAAATAACACTGTATAATTTAAAAACTAATATTGCATTGTAAACAACATTTAAAAAATAACACTTGTTGAGACTCTTATCAAACAAAAAAAAAATAATTACTTTGGTAATTTAAAAGTACCATGAACTGTGATCAAAAGTTAGCAAGAGTAGAAACGTTGATTACATTATGCAATACCAAAACCTATTTCCTTATTACTTGAAACTTTATTTTTATTAAATTTGAGTTTTATGTTAATTTTTTTGTTTACACTATTAATTTTATTCAACTGTATTTTAATTTATTGTAATTTAAAATCTTTTTACTTATACGTAGTTTTGCTGTATTCTGTGAAGTGAATGTTTAATACTAGTTTCTTGAAAAATTTGTTTAAACCATATTTTTTTATAATTATAATAAACAAAGATTGTATAAATATTTAGTTTTTTTAGTCTTAAACTTAATTTAAAATCAAAGTGCAACGTGAAAATGTTGGTTAGCATAGTAATTTACGTAACAAACGTTGAAAATAAAGCATAACATAACAAACGTTAATGCAACGAGAGGCCGCACAGCACGAGAACCTTTCGACGAGAGCAACGTACAGTACTTGTTAAGTTGCTTTTTGTAAAATTAGTCTATTTTAAGAAAAACAAAAAAAAGGAAATTACCAGAAATATGTAATGTTGGTACTACATTTATTACTAAATTTGTAAAATTTGACATTAACTTTAACATCGTTGTTTTTTTTTAATTTTAACCAAATTTTTAGGTTTTACCTGTTGAGTAACATACTAATTGACTTTAAACGCTTAATTGTATGTGGATTTATTTTCACTTTCGGTTTTGCCGCTCTAGAACTTTTTTCTTCTATTACGTAACTACAATAACAAACGAATATTGACGTTTGCAATGTTGGCAATATAAAAAACAATGTGTAAAACAATTCTTTCAATAACAGAAGAAATTTTGTATTTTTTTGATGTCACAGGTAAAATTAAGTAATTTTAAAATAGTATATTGTAGAATGAGTAAGGAATATGATTGTCATTGTCAACGAATATAAAAATTTGCAACCGAGCCGAAGGCGATGTTGGCAATTCGTACGAGTTGTCAATACACATTCCTTACGAATTATTCACTATCCCTAATGAACTGGATTAGTTAAATAAGTATTAATGATTTAATGACAAGATTTTGCTTTTACAGCCAGTAAATAAAAGAATTATATTCATGCCAAAGCTTAAATCGTTAACAATGTCGTCAAGTTCCGACAACTGTTAATATGTAATAGTTTTTTTCTAGAAGCTACAACCGAATAAGATGTGAATGTGACTTACAAAGCAAATAAGGTAAATTTGTAAATGTTTAAAGATAGTTTGTAATTAATAGGTGTTATTCTTAGAAATGAAGCTTTACAAACTAAGAAGGTAATAAGAACATCGCAGTTAAAGGATTAAAAAAATTTCCTTTTAGAAAGTGCAAGATAGTTAATTATCCTAATGGATCTAATATGCTGTAATAATCTTTACTGCAAAATTAGTTTAAATATGAGAAATTAATTGTTAATAACACACATTGTATAAAGAAATAAGTGATTTCGTGCTTATATAATAATAACAAACAGATATCAGACATGTGCAAAACAAACATTTTGTTATTTTGCAACTATCAACGGACGCCAAAAGATAATTGGTTACTTCTGAATTGTCATGAAGTTTAAAAAACTGATAAATGTTCTAAGAAATACTAACAACTTTTTTAAGTTAATTTGAACATGTTATTATATAATAAATAATTTTATTTTAAGGATTTAATTACTTAATCTGTTTATAACACTGCAAAAGTCTGATAAATTACTGTTAACATTTCCTTTCCATCAAAAGAAAACCCTCCAAGAAAACAAGTAGTTAGGTTGCAAATTAGAAGTCTTTATTTATTCTAATTACTTTAAACTTTTAAAATACATGTACATTTCATTACCAGAAAGTCGCCACTAAACGTAAACGTTTATGCATATAACCTAAAATATGTAATTTATAAAACACTCATTTTACCCTATAAAACTAATGCAATACCTTCTACATGACATCAATGATTTCCTTTTCAAATTTCAAATAAATTTGACCTGTACGGAAATGAAATTAGACAATCACAATGCACAACGTTGCCTAGTCGCAATTAAACATACAATGCATTGGATTATCTGTTAGTCGTAGAAAAAATAATTTAAACATATTCCTTTTATTTTGTTTTATATTCTTCGTTTTTTGTTTCGTTTCTACAAAATAGTATGTAAAACAAAAATAAAAATTTTACTTAGATATAAAGATAAAGATAAAGCATCAGTTTATCAAACAAATCGGTTAATTTTATTTTTAAAGCTTTTGGGAGAATGATGTACGAAATATATTTTATATAATATAAAACGCGATTAATAACACGAAAATATTTCTTTTTTGAAACTAATGCGTTTTTTTGGTGTTTTGGCAATTGAAATAATTAAAAACATTTAAAAAGTTAAAACAATATCGATATAGATGTAAACAATACATAAGAAATATATAAGTTTTAATTAAGTTACTGCAATCTGTATAGTTTAATATTAAATTTAGTTTAATAATAACTTTATTAAAAACTTTAAGTGTGTTAATCTTAGATCGTATACAGGTTGTATCAAACTTCGTGTTAAGTACAGGGATCTCGTTTATTATCGGAGATAGAGAGTTGGTTAAATAGACCAAAATGATCTTTAAATTATGCCTAAATAAATTCAAAAAAGAAAATTTACCCTTTCTATAAGGTTTCTGAAATATGACGGAAAATAATAAAATTAGTGTTTTAGATTTTTGGGTTTAAAATTGTTATTTAGGGAGGTATTTAAAAACTGAAAAAACTTTCTGAACATATATTTTTCTGCTCTTTGAGATGATGGCAATAAATTTTTCTTATCGTTGTTACTATACTTTATATTGATGCCTACTTTTGTTTTTCATATGGTAGCCATTTTAAAGGTTTATGCCATAAGATAGAGAAAAAAAATCTTTATTTCAAAAATGTATAACATGTTCATAAAAAAAGCAAAAATAAGTTTAACATATAAAGAAAACCGTTCCGATTAAAAATTTGTTAAGTGTCAATAATAGCAATATCCGTGAACAACAAATACATTTATAAATTAATAAATAAATAACCTTTCAGTTTTTAAATACCTCTCCAAATAACAATTTTAAAGCTAAAAATCAGAAACACCAATTTTATTATTTTCCGTCATGTTTCAGAAACTTTATACAGGTGTTAAATTTTGTTTATTGAATTTATTTAGGCATAACTCAAGGAGCATTTTTGTCCATTTAACCAACTCTCTATTCTCTGATAATAAACGAAATTTGATAAAGCCTGTATATTACCACAGATAATAAAATAACTCAATTCTAACATAACAGAGACAAACTAAAATGTGTTTGTTTCTTTTTGACTTACTTAATTCTTTATCTACCGCTCTCACTCTTTGCTCTTGTAATGACACTTTAACTAGATATTAGCTAAATTTAATCAATTTAAGCGCGAAATTTAAATTTCTATTATATAAACGATTTATAATTATGGACATTTTTGATGTTTTAGAGTATAGATTAGATCGTACTCAATCAAATAATAAAAGTATTACATAAATCGCTATGCGTTTATAAAATCATAAGTACAGAGAGTAATGAAAGTGTAGAGAATTTTATAGTCAAGAAAGCCATATTAATAAAAATGCATGTTACACAGGGATATTTTACGTGAAACAGATTTGTTTACATTTGATCTAATTTTTACTTCTAGGAAGTATAAATATAAATTAATATTTTTTTTTGTATGCCGTCTAGTTGTAACAGTTGTAAACCTTTACAAGTGTATATGAACCTAAATTGAGTTTGTTAAATGAACACAATTGTATACCTGATGTTTCTTATAGCATTTTATAGTTTTAATTATGTACATTGTGTTAAGCACCAGACTCGACGTAAGCTTTACAATAATGTAGTTAAGTCAATTCCAAAACGGTTATAGTTTAAATCATTGAAAACATTTAAAAAACGTTCTTAGATATATAAATGTATAAAAGACCCTGAAAAATTATGTTTATACAGTATACTGGAATGTTTTGTAAACATTCGCTCAATGTTTGACTGCACTGCACAAGATCTTTTTACTTTTTCATAAAATTCTCGTAGTTTCTTATAAACTTATAAAGTTTAACGTATTTTGGTGTTTCTCAATTTCAATATTATTTTTAATAACCGACGACTCATTATGACTATTAATTACTTTATTTTTGTGACATTCTCCATCTAACGTCAGTTCTCTACCAAAATCTATAAAATAAGAAGTACATCCAGTTGTCTCATATTTAGCCGTCCGCGCTCTACTGGGTTTGTTTGCGGGTGGTACAATGCAGTGAACGAAATTTTTACACCCTATTTATTAAAAAAAATTTAAATTTGCGACTACAAAGATGAACCTCATTGTCTACAATAATATTTTTTGGAATACCAAATAATAAAAAAACATTTTCTATCAAGTGTTTAAAGGTATTTAAACCAGAAGCAAATCGTAATAAAAAAAGTTAGAACCAATTTACTAAAATAATCTGCTATTACAAATATATAACCAATACCTAGTTTAGACCTTGGAAAAGGTTTCTGTGACATTGAAATGTAAGAGCAAGTTTTTTTCTGTACCATTTTATTGCCAAGACAAACTAAACGCTTTCTAATGTAACGAGCAAATAATAAATGCATTTTTGGCTAACTTTTGTGCAGTTTTTGCGACATCTAAATGACCTACCGTAGAAGGAATACAATTATAATAAATAATTTATTTTTTTTTAGACGTGGGAACAATTAATTTCTAAGAGATTTTATAATTCATAATTTTCAGAATTATTTCTAATTTAACTTTCTGTTTAGATGCATTCTGAGGTATTTGACGTTGTTTACTTAAGGTAGTTAACAATTGTTTAAGTGCACCGGTAGGCATGTTTCCTTTCTGGTAGTAAATGTAATATGAACTGACTTAGCTGCATTGGTTTTTATTTTTTAGTTAGTTAGCCAGGGTTTTATTTTATACAAAGTGTTTTAGAGCATTTAGGACGCTACTTGCAGGTTTATATGCAAAACGTAATTGTATAGCAGTATCGATGGCAAATAGTGCTGTTAGTACGTTTTGCGTAGCAAGAAGATTAACGGTGACTTCATATGCAACTGAATAAAGATTCGTGTGTTTGTCTTGCTGTTTAACTAGAAAATGCCAATTTTACAGGTATGATTAGAAGATAACAAAATAGTATTTTTTGTAGTTTGAACAGTAGTTCAATGTACTACACTTTACCAAAACCCTGTGTAACGTCAACAAAAACGACCGAGCAGTATTTATAATCTTTCAAGTCTTGTATGTTTTTTGTAACTTTGTGAACTTGTCGCATGATGTAAATGTTCTAATAGCAGCTTTTTAAAAATTTTTGATCGAACAGGTAATGATCTTTTAAGGGTTTTACAAGTTTTGAGATAAGTATCATTAAAGCAACTTTCCATTGGTTTGGAAAGTGACCCATGAGAAAAATTGTGTGGAATATTTACGTGATACTTATAATTTCTTTTTGTGGAAGTTTTTTTATATTTGCCCCCTGATCAGATCGTAACTAGGGGTTTTCTTGAGGTTTACATTGCTAATAATTTTTCTTTATTTTCATGGGTCTTAAAGGCTTAATAAGCTATATGATGATTCCAATAACTGTTGAATTTATTTGTTTTCGTTTGTCTTAGTACCCGTTTTGCAAAGGTTATTTTATTGTTATTGTTATTGTCTTGTTTTTATTGCTTCTGGCTCATCTATTTTGAGATTTCTTTTGGTTGTTTTAACTTTTTTGCAGGTTGCTACAGAAAGTGGTCGCTAGTTTCAGTTGGTGTTAAACGTTTAAGGTTGCCTTGTATTTCTTGGTTTTTATTATTATTTAGCAATTATTTAATTTTTTGTAATGTTTTATTAAAGTCTTTTATTTTTGGGCGTGCTCTTGATATGCCATTGTCTTCTGCTTTTTGTTGATCATTTTTTTGTTTTATTATCTTAAAACAGTTTGTAATTTTTCGTTATCATAGGTTGCTGACGGTGTTAATTTTCAGGCTGTTTGTTGTACTATATAATTGATCTGCTCCGTTGCAACTCTAATTTTCTTACTGTCATGTAAAGATATCTTTAGATACCTATTGGAGTCCACCAATTTTTTGATTTTCGCTCCAATTAGAGTGTTTATTATTTAGTGACGAATGTCTTGCTCATTCTAGTATACCAGTTATCTTTATTACAATAAGCGAATGGTCTGAAGATAAATCTAGACAAGATTTTGTTTGCATGCTATTAAAGAGTATGCATTTTATTACACAGAAATTTATGAAGTTTGGTATCTTATTTGTGTCTAACAGCCAGTAAGTAAGTTGACTTGTAGGTAAACAATTATTAAAATTATTGTTTTATATGGCCTTTATAAGCTCTCTTTTTTTTGGTGTTGTCAATCTGATACCCCACTGCGTTATAATTCATTATTGCAAGAAAACGGTTACTCAGTGTATAATTGGTGAAAATGCCCTTTCTTGATGACTTGCTTTGGCGGACAGTATACTGATGAGATAAAGTGGGCTAATCCAATGGATACACTAATTGGTTGTAGAAAAATTTTAGAGTGTTTACTTGTTTTATGGTGCTTTATTGAATTTTTGATGATGATTGCAGTACTTCTATTTTTAGTATCATAGATTGAGTATTTGTGTATTTTTAAATAGCTACAAAATAAGTTTCTGAAATCATCATTATATCTATGTTGTAAGTAGTTAAAAATGTTTTTAGTTCTATCAGCCCGTTTGCATTTCATACCGCTAATTTAAAAAGCTTAGCCATTAGTATTTTTTACTGAGTAATGAAGTCAGTAAATTTAGTTTGTGACCTGCGTTTGGGATTTGCAGCAGTTTCTTTTTATGATAGACCCCATAAATGGATTCAGCTGGCTGAATTTGCGTTTTCTTTTTTTTTCCTCTTCTCGATTTATTAGCTCGGCGTAACCATCGTTTTAAAAAAAAAAACGAATGGTGGTTTGAGTAATTTTTGGTAACGGACACAGTATTTGGATTGACGATTTTTCCTTTAATATATTTGGATTTGTTTTAATAGAATTTGAAATTGAGTTTAATAAGTTATATTACGATTTTGAATTCAAAGTTACAGTTTATATTGCTGAGTAAGTTTTGTATTTTGTTACGCCGTGATTTCGCGATTTTGTTTATTGAGTATTTCACTTGGTTTGTTTAGAATTCCAGTTGTAATTTATGTTTCCCTTCTGAGATATAATCGTAATTAAATATATTTTCGTCGTTTGTTTGTTTTAAGTTGGTTCAAAAGTTCTTTGTTCAAGTGCATTCTCAGTACAGTCGTACTTTGAATTCTTTGTGTCAATCGTTTAGATTACGTGGAAAAATTAAGTCATTATCTTAATTTATTAGGCAGTTTAAATTCCTGTAATATAATATTTTGTCAATTTGACACTTTCACGAACAAGCGAAATGCCGTGTCCAAATGCT
Source organism: Aquatica leii (assembly GCA_035610365.1). Lineage (NCBI taxonomy): Eukaryota > Metazoa > Arthropoda > Insecta > Coleoptera > Lampyridae > Aquatica > Aquatica leii. Next base: position 112,192,072 of record CM069432.1, read on the forward strand.
ATAAATATGACGTAATGGGGACTGATTACCTCTTTATCGCACTTCGTAATGAGAGTATTTTCGTTCTTGAAATTTCGAACAAAGGCTGCTTTGTGGAAAGGGTAATCGAAAAAAAGTTGATATATGGAGGAGGATTCGATCGAAAGGGAAGAATTAGAAATACCGGGGATCGTGAGATGTAGTAGAGTGAGCAGGGTACTTTGCCCTATCGTTATGCCTTACCGCGGAAGTTAATTGGTACCGTGAAAATTGAGTATGGTGGTGAAAATGTTAATTTTTCAAATTTCGTAATGTACGGTTTATATAGACGTCACGGTATCCAAAAATAAACAATCACGCTTGAGGGATTAAGTTTCGATGTTTTAAGTAGAAAAATCCCTTTTCTTCGCTGTTGTGCGGTTTAAATTGTGAAATAAATCTTCCGCTGGTGTCCTATTGTTTGGGGGTTCCATTGATCCCGCATTCGAGTACGGTACGTTTGGGAGCAGCCGAAGTCCATCTGAGGTTGTAGCTTTTGAAAACCACTGTGATCCGCAGTTTACCTGGTTTCTACAATTAAGTAAAGGTATTTATCGAATTTGGTTATTATCGTGTAGTGACCCGCGATTGAAATGCAGTAAAAGCTTTGAATTTGAGCCGTTTGAATTACGACTAACGTTAAATTTGTTTATTTCAATGAACGCTTAAAGTGTTTGCGCGAAGTTAAAATCATTTAGCTTTGTTTTGGTGCGTATGTATAATTAATTCGTATTCCATATAAAGGATAATGTAACGAATTGTAAAGTTTAATTTGTTTGTACGTTTAGTTCGAAACAAGTTCGGACATATATTTTATAACCTGTATTGTTTTTAGTTATTTGAATTGTTTGTTATATCTATGCGGTCAAGGCCTTGAAATTTAGTTGTGTTATATTTGATTTGAAAGAAAGTAGAGTTAACGCTTTGATAGTAGTATTTTCTGTTTATACGTTTTAATTTTTGTGTTTAGATTGTTCATTTGTTTTACTTACTGATGATTATTTCATTTACCCGTTTCTTTTATTCAAATTTGTTTGATATTAATTAGTACTTGTTATTTTTTTTTATTATTACTTATTCAATCAATAAATGTTAAATTGTTAAATGTAAAGAGCTTTTATTCATTTAGCTGTCGCATACGTAATTTTTGTTTTTAAGTGTATTTTAGAATAGTTACAACTCAAGGTAAGTTCCGGGGTTGTAACCAACCAGATGAGCTTTCGGATAATCAGGGGTTCAAAAGCTACCCTCATCACGACCTTGATTGGCGCCCTTACCGATTTTTGACTACTTTACCGTTTTAATTCAATTTTTCGTCGATCGCGTTTCCAATTTTTCACGGAATTTTAAATACAACCCACCCCTTCTCCATTGAGCTAGTGGCACAATACCGTTTATGTTACCTCATTTCAGGCAGTGACATTGTTTTAACTTTGGCATGTAACAAGTTCCATTTATCTAGTTAACATGATTTATTTGATTTGGGTTTAGCTGTCTTAAAGGTAAAAATTTTTGTTTTTGATTTTGCTTATAAATTGCGCATCCCTTGTAGTTTTCAGGCTACTTAATACATATCTGACATCTCGGAACCTTTCTTTACTTTTACATTCTTCTGTGACGTGATCACTAACACACTTTACACACTTTCATTTTTGATAACAGCAGTTCTTTGTATGAGCGGATTGTTGACATTTTGCACATTGCGGAGTGTTTAGTTTTTGTTAGGATGGTTCAAATTAAATTTTAGATTGAAGTAAAATTTCTAAGTTAAAAATATTTTTATTGTTAGAAGCTTATTTGAAAACTATGAAAAACATCGACAGGGGTAGTTTTTTTCTATGTTGTGTGTTTATTACCGTATAATTTAGTTTTTCTATTTCAGTTTTAATTTTTTCTGCATTGAGAAAGAATTGTATGTTTTTTAGTACTACTGCTTTCTTCTTTTAATTTTTAAGTGTGAAACTTAGTGTTTTCTTTGAATAAGACTTTAACAATTATTCTATAGTAATTAAAAGATTTGAGATTGATTTAGACTTGATTGTTTGCAAGGACTTTAACTTCATATTTTTGATTAGCTACTTTTTGTATATTTTTTTGCATTTTCTTGTTCTGTTAGTTCTGTTGTTTAAAAAATCATGACATCTAGCCAGTATTCATTATCTTTATTTTGTTTTGTTTTATAATTTATATTATTGTGTGGGGGTCTGTTTCTATTGTGGGTAAGTTTTGTTTGTTTGTTTGTTTGGGATAAAAATGTGTTGTTTTCTGTGTAGTATTGTAGTTGTTAATTAAACTTAAAGTAAAACGTTAGTTGCGGTTAGAATAAGAGGTTCCTGGTGTATATGTACTTGTTCTTACGCCATTATTTGTATTTATTGTGGTACAACAGAAGACGGTTGGTATTCCTCAAATTGCGAAAAAAAAACATGACGGTTCTTCTAATGTTAGCGTCTTGTTTATAGTATATCTAAAGGAATTTTTGTGTTAAATTGATATTAGTAACCTTGCGGTAAAGTTTATCTTCGTAACTTAACTTCGTAGCAAACTTAATGATTCCATAAACGTTGATACCGATTAACTGGTTATTCGTATTATTATTATACCATTGACATACTTTTCTAACATGATTATAAACTTAATCATTATACAATAATCATAAAACAAATAATCTGGAGCTAATTAATGGCTGATCAATCGGCGTCGATCCCACGCAAAATTTAATGACAAAAAAATTAAAAGTCTGCTTACCAGTTCACAAAGGTATAATTTTGTTTGACATTACATTACTCAATTTATGTAACATATTTACTTGTAGTCTTGGACAAGAACTTGGCTAGCTTGTAGGTAGGAGATTGGATAGTATTGACAATAGGTCGAAAAGGAATAGCTTGTTTGTGAATTTTGGGAAGTCCGTATAGACGAGGTGGTTTAGAATCTGATGGGGTAAGTCGACGTTTAGTTTCAGAAGGTAGATTGGAAGATTTGATGATTTGGCTGACCTCACGTTCAATCCTCAAAGTGGTGTTGTGAGTTAGAAGAGCGTAAGCTTCCTCAGATAGAATAGAATTGAGTTTCGTAACATAATCAATTTTGTTCAAAACTACAGTGGCGTTGCCTTTGTCGGCTGGAAGAACAATAATATCAGGGTTCTTACAAAGACTTTTTAGAGCTGACTCTTCCGACTTAAAAATGTTAGATTTACGAATTTTAGATAAAAATTCACAAACAAGGTATTCCTTTTGGACCTATCGTCAGTACTATCCAACCTCCTACCTACAAGCTAGCCAAGTTCTTGTTCAACATTCTTTGCGAGTTTACAGGTAAAACCTCTTCTCACATCCTCAACTCTCAGCATTTTATTCAACGTCTAGAAACTATAAAACTTGAACCCTAAGATCTTCTCGTGAGCTTTGATGTTACTTTACTACTAAAGTTCCTATTAAGGATTTGCTTATTATCATCAAACAGAATCTGTCTCAACATGGCAAGGACTTGAGTTGGATTCCTCTTATTGTTAATGTCTATCCTCTACTTACTTCCAATTTGATAACAAGTTTTACAAACAGGTTTCTAGTGCTGCTATGGGTTTTCCTCTATCACCTGTTGTAGCTAACATTTTTATAGAATCCTTTGAAACGGTTGCTTTGCAATCATCAATATTAAAACCTAAAGTGTGGTTTAGGTATGTGGACAATACGTTTATTGTTTGGTTTTATGGTCATCTTGAAGTGTCTAAGTTTCTCGATGATCTTAACAATCAACACTTAGATATCATATTTACTATGGAAATCGAAAGTAATGGTTCTCTTCCATTTCTTGACGTTCTTGTGACTCGTAATCCCGACGAACTTCTGGGCCATTCTGTTTATCGCAAACCCACCCATACGGACAGATATCTTCATGCTTCGTCTCATCATCATCCTGCACAGAAACGTTCTGTTATTGAATCTTTGGTTCATTGTGCCTTTTCTATTTGCCAACCTGAGAATCTAGAATCGGAATTCCGTCATCTTACTAGAACCTTAGTGAACAATGGTTATGTAAAGCGAGATATTGATAGAGTTATTAATCGTCGTCTACATCCACGTGCTCCATTACCTAAGGACATTTCTACTCCCGAATCCAACCCAAAATTGGCCTTTTTACCCTACATTCACAAGGTTACAAATCAAATAAGGAAACTTTTTTGTAAGAATGGTATTAAACCCATATTCAACTCGACAGGCAAAATCTCTCAAATTCTTCCTTCTCCCAAAGACAAATTTCCTACACTTTTATCTCAAGGTGTATACCGAATTCGTTGTTCATGTGGTTGAAAATTCCGAGAAAGCCTAGAAATCATCAAACACCCCAATAACTTCAATCGTTGGTTTCCTGTCATTAGTCATTTATCGAAAACACGCCATTTGTCAAGCGTAACCCAATCAGAGTCGAGCTTAGCCATCCGTGACGATCATTTCCTTTTATATACGGAAACTAATTTTTCTTAAGTCACTTCTACGGAGTTTAGAATCCGGCTTGGTTCACAAGTTGATTACTTAACTCCGTAGTCGTTCTTTGTTAGATTTTCGTTTGCTTTTTCAAGTTATCGTTTTCTTTCTTACCTTTTCAGAGTTTAGATTATGGCTTGCTTCACAAGTGGATAACCTAGCTTTTGAGAAGTTCTTAGTTGGATTTCGATTTGTTTGAGTTTTGCGATTTATCTCACGCCCTAATGAAGTCCCTTACGAGAGTGAGCGAAACGTTGGCAACTTCGGTTACAACAACAATGACACGGTTCAAACCCGGAAGACATTCTTATCTTAGAACATATTTACTTATTTTTTTAGTAAAATTGTTCTCCAATAGCTTGTACTCGTAACAATATCAAAGAATTGTTAATTCATGTATTAGCAAGCTACGTATTATCAAACGGTCATCCATATCATATATCGTATTACTTAAATTTTGAATTTTTTTGTTGTTGGGCGGCGGAAGTATAGTAGTAATTACTAGATGCTGTGATTTTTTTTACAGTAGGTAACAAATTAATAAATAACCAATACATACCCTTTTATAAATTTAAAGGCTAATTGCGTTCAATAAACCAAAACTAAAGTTTATTGTTTTATTCAGACTAAATAGCATAGTAATATATCAATATAAAACCTGAAATTATTATTAATTATTAAGAAGGTTTCAATATTGCTTTATTTTAACAGAGTAGATACAATCCTCTCATACCTTCAATCAGACTTATTACAATCTTGATTCATTACTGGAAGTGCTTCATCTGAAAGTCGTTTCTTGCAGGATGCACACAAGTAGAGATCAAACGAACATCCTCACTTTTCAACAAAATTTTTAGAAATATTTTTAAAAAATTATACTTTTGATGAGGTGTTAAGTTAAGTGAAACGTATTAAAACATCGTTTACCGTTCGGAGCCATAATAAATGAAGTACCTGCAGGTCAAAGCAACTAAACAATGACATAAAATGCAAAATGGTTTAGCGTCATACCTTTATCTTTTTTTTATGTTTGATTACACACTTTTTTTTTAAATTTAAGCATAATTTATCATACATTTTGTTTTTTTAGATTGACTTTTGGTTTAGACCGCATCGTAATAAAACACTCAAAATTTCTAAAGCTAGTCCTAGTTACTTCACCAGAACAAACAGCTAAACTTGGCCATTACCGTTTTCTAACGTTTTGCAAAACATTGCAGCTTGCATATTCAGAGCTCTAATTGTGACTGACGACAAAAACAAAAAGTTCAATTGCTTTAACTGACAAGGAGAAACTAAGGCTAAGCCTACAAAGTCTAAGTGTTTTATTACATCGCAGTCTAAGCCAAATGTTGCTTATAATCTAAAAAAAATAATTTTGTTATTTATTAAATGGATTCTAAAACAAGCAAACGTTGATTAAGCCAATTAAATCTTACACGCTTTATTTATAACCTTCTTCTTCTTAATTTTAACTTTTACTAAATTTTATTAGACTAATTGAAAATAATATTTATTGCAGTTAGATAGCTCGTTAGTAGAAATTATGATTTAATTGTATTTATATACAAAAGTTAATAGTTATAGCTTACTATTTATACCACACAGTAGCAAAATAAGCTTACTTAATTAGATAACGTATAATCTTATTTTCTAAAATGCACGAATATATTGTTTCATATAAATATTATAACCAAAGATTTTTTAAATTATAATTGTTTTTTAAACACAAAAAAAGTTTATGTCAATTATAATTAATAAATAATGCAATTTCGTTATATTATGTTTAATGGAAATATCGATTTTGTCATTATCTAATTAACTTAAATGTTTGTACAATCCTACAACTCTGATAAAAGATAATAATAGTTGCTGCTATATATTTTTAGCAAATATAAATGATCACAAAAAAAATAGTTGATCAGCAAATTAGTAAATTATTAAATCATTTTTACATCGTAAAAACTTTTATAAAGTTTTTTTTTTTGGCATTAGGACGAGGTCCATGCAGCCAATCCTTTATTGTTACATTTATGTTACAATAATATTTACAATATACAATAAAACAGATTCACAGATCTATATTACCCTAATTAAAAGCATAGCCCCGTTATTGATAAAAACCTTATAATAAGCCTATTGATAACATTATAATTAACGTGCAAGACATATAACATATTAATAGTACCGCAGCCAATTACTAACAGAATATTGAAATATAAGTTTCTACATTCGATTTCAAATTTTAAACAGTTAAAAAACATGTGGTCGATAATTTATAAAGTTGAAATATTAAATAGTTCACAACGCAATAGCCATTTTTGCTCCTTTGTCCGTTTTGATGTATTTTACAAACAACATAATCGGACAGAAAAATTAGTTTTTGTGCTGCCAACATCGTAAACGTGAATATATGTTTGTTAGTGTAGTTACGTAATAAGCAAAAAAAGCTGTAGTGTGGCAAAATAAAAACTAGAAATCTACATAAAACTAAGTGTTCAAAGTTAATTCTTATATTCAAACGAGTATGCGACACGTGGAAAAATCATTTAAATAACCTTAAAATTCACTTAAAAAAAATTTTTAAGTTAATCACAGATTTAGTAATAAATACAGTACCAACATTATATTCCTGGTGGTATCAAGTTATTTTTTTTGAAAAGAATATAATTTTACAAAGAGCATCACAAAAAATAATGTACGTTACTCTTGCCAAAAGTTTCACTCACATGTGATGTTCGGCCGTGTGACACGCGTTGCATTAATGTTTTTTATACTATGCTGTACTTTCGATGCTTGTTACGGAAATTACTATGCGTACGTAAAATTCACTAGAAGTTGGCAGTAATTTTTATTCTTTGGTTGTTCTATGTGTCACGTCATTTGTACCAAAATTATTATTTTATGTAGAACTTAAGTATTGTATTAAATTGCTTAAACAAACTCAAATTTATTTTTTATTGCCAAAAACAACGATAAAAATAACTGTAAAGTTAAACATCGCCTAGACTTATATTAATCAAGTAACTACACCAATATAAGATATCTATAACTGATTGTAAGTTATTGGTTAATCAACTGCACATAAACATCTTTAACATACATTGTAAGATACTTACTCATCTACAAATAAAATTAATGTGCAGTTTAAAGCACTTATGTTCGACAAATTTGCATCATTTAATTTAAACTGTTTTATATATTTGTGCTTACTTGAATGCTGTGGACATTATCAGCACTTGTGGTATAGAATTACAATGTCATGTTAGTTGATTTTTTATTGTTATTTTAGCTTTTAAGAAGTTTTCTGTGCATCAATTTGCAACTGTACTGATGTACTGCTTTTCTCGCATCGCTCCGTTTTATAACGTTGTAGTATCAGTTCCATAACACCGCGGCACAACTTATGCAAAAGCATTGCCCTGAATATAATAAAAGTAACTTATGGTAAACGCTTAATAAAATTTTATAATCAATGAGATTTTATAATCAAAGAAACGTTATCAAAACATATACTATACATTTTTGGGTACTATTTATAATCTATTTCCTTAAAAGAAAAATTAAAAAAACTTTTTTTGCACCAATACTTTTAAATTATACAAATCGTATTTTAATTAACATTAGCAAAATATTTATTTTATGTTCAAAATATTTAACTATATTGTAAATATATACTAAATAAAAGATTTATGCAACAAACAAAAGAAGAACATTTAATTTTTAAATAATAAAATATTTTTAACATCAAAGGTTAATTGGTGAAACCTTATTTGTAAACTAGTATTTAAAGTTTATATTAGATTTATTTAAACAAATGTATATAATGTTATTTAAATATTACATTAATCACGTAATGTTTGTTTTTATTTTTTAAATTTAAAGTAAATCTAAATTTTGTGCATTCGGTACAATAATTTCGTTAGCGTATCTTTACAAAATACGATATAGATAGCATTCAACTTGCACTGTAATGGTAAGTTGCATTATACAATAAAAGATAATAGTCTAAAATAGAAAAATGTAATATTAAACAAAAATTGTCTATGATTATGGTACTTAGTTATTGCGCACCTGGATAATTATTTAAACGCCTACATTAAGTGATAATATTCAAACAATGAGCATTGTAGAAAAACTTCAAATTTTAGTTATTTGAGCACTAGAGAGTTTTGCGTGTCTAAAGTGTATCAAAATCATTTTAGAACGACAAAAGCCTAGCGATTTGCACTTGTATTTTTTAGTTTCAATTATTTAAGATTTTTAGACACTGAAAACAGAAACGATACTGATATTGCTAATATTAAAATTTTACAACCAATATTCGATAAACTATTAGATACGATTGAAACGGTTCAATATAAAATTTAATTATACGACGCGGATATCGAAAAACACGTTATGGAACGCAAACAATTTTTAAATTTGTATTTTGATTTAACAGTTAAAGAATTCGATATTTTAAAAAAAACCAAGCAAAATGGTTTAATTTCAAAATAATGACTTATGCTTAAATAGGTTTGAAGAACTCTGTAACCCAGTTGTAAATTTTTATGAATACAGCTGTTAAGATTTTTATGAGGTTACGTATATTGTATTAGCGTTTTTAAATAAAAAATAAATAAAATAATTCACCTGTGCATTATTGTAATTAAACATTTCCGATAATTGTAGGTTAAGTAACCTGATCACTAAAATGAAAACAAAATTATATACTTTGGAGTTACCAAGATGCTAAGAGAAGCTGATAAATAAATGGTAAAGTAGTTTATCCTCCTGTTGGCAAGTTGTAGTTAGTTTAAGTTTTTTATCTTCTTTAGGAGGGGCAATAAAAACCACTCTAAACTGTTTTTATGGCTACGTTTCGTGCCTCTAGCGTGCACTTCTTCAGGCCACTGAAAATTTATTTACGGTAAGTGAACAACATTACACAAACGCATAAAACAACTAACTGAATTTGTTAACAGGTACAGCATTTTGTTGTTTGCTGTACCTGTTAACAAATTCAGTTAGTTGTTTTATGCGTTTGTGTAATGTTGTTCACTTACCGTAAATAAATTTTCAGTGGCCTGAAGAAGTGCACGCTAGAGGCACGAAACGTAGCCATAAAAACAGTTTAGAGTGGTTTTTATTGCCCCTCCTAAAGAAGATAAAAAACTTAAACTAACTGATAAATAAAGTCCTTATTAACAATAATTGTGGTCTGCATCATCTGACTATTTTATAAGCATACAAATTGTCAATTGGTTTTTATTGATGATTTTCAGTTACTTTTGCGGAGCCTTCCTGATATCAAAGTTGTGATGTTTGTATGTTATATAAAATGGTATATAAAAATAATTTTAAACAGATTTTAGTTTAGTACATAAATAACAACGTATATTTTGTATAAATCAATACTTATCATATAACTGTGTTGTAGTGATACTCGTGTACTTCTTTTGCATACATACCGAACATATTACGTATTTATAAAAATAAGACAAAGAGCATTTAGTTATCGTTACTTTCTTCGACATTACCTTCTTCATCTAAGCAACTACTTCTCTGACATTTGCACTGATTTGTAAAACATTGCTCACTATGCTTTGCTAAACTACATATGAACTTTTATCAGATTCAAATTGTATCGATAAGTTAGTGAACAGCATTTTTTTAGTAAATCATAGACTAAAAAGATTTACTAAACAATCGTGTTACTAAAATTCAGCTTTTTGCATGACGTTCATTTAAAAACTACAATGTGGCACATTATGTTATGGTTAATATGACAAATCTATAATACCAACAAACGATTATGAATTTCTCGTGTGTACATACCAGATTCTTTTCTTTAAATTGCCATTACGTAGATATTGTTATAAACAAAAGTAACACAACAATATGACAGAAAATATATATTTAATCTATAAGAAGGTGAACTAGTTTCTTCTCTCTAAAGCCATCATTCATTAGCGACAACACTAAACTATAATTCGTGGCATTCTTATACTCAAACCCAATCTGTCTTAAGAATTTGTTTATAACATCTGGTTCACCGTGGTAGTTTAACATTCACTTACATTTTTCAAACTAAAATGTTTATTGTTAAAACTTTCTTATCTACAGAAGTAAATATGTATTAAAATTACCATTGTTTTTATCGTAGATTTTTAATGTTTCCTGGTTAGCCTATGGTTTTATTCCTAATAACAATATTCGTCATTTATGAACCATTTTTAAATATATAAACACTTTATTTGCTTTATAAATAATTTTGATTTGTTTTTTACATCTAGTTCAGCTTCTGTGTACAAAGAAAACAATCCCACGATTACCTTTCGGCTGATAAAGAGAACTTTTTAATGTTTCGAGATGTAATTTTCTTCAATTTCCTGGCATACTTTTAATCACATAAAACTAAAAAAAATGCAATCATTGATATTTTCAAAACTAATTATAATTAATCTGATTAAGGAGGTTATATAGAATTCCCATTACTTAAAAATCCCACTACCGTTGATATAAAAATAAAACAATTGTTCAGTAGATAAAATATAATTATAAGTAAATGCAAAAAATTAATAAGATACAATCGACGGAAAAACTTAAAAATCAACTTGTTTGATAATATGCAATTAATAATCTCGACAACATTAACGCTCTCGCTCGCTGCGCTCGCTCGTACGTGAAAATGTCTCGATTATTAATTGCCTTTATTACCAACCTTGTTGGTTAAATAACTATTACCTGCGCTTAAAAAAGTACAACTTCACGACCTACTATTATACGTAATTCAAAAGTGTTTGATGGCAGAGCCATCTCATAGTGTGATTTTACTATGTGCCTAAAGTTTACTGTAAATAGCTATAAACGGTGGTGACACGTTGAAATTAGTTCAACACCCGCGAATTTCAAAATATACTTTGAATTATTCGTCGGGATAAAACCACAACGTAAAAGGACATTGGGGGTAAGCAATGTCAATGCAATTATGCAAACGCCACCAGAGTGAACTACTGGACGGCCGTTTCGTTCTTTTGTAGCTCATCAGCAGTAGGAGATACACCCTAATGTAGTTTGTGTTCTATGTATGTTATTAACAATACTGGTTGACGTTACTGTAAACGTCAATATATAACATTTGACGTTAGAAATCGAACGTCAGAACCATATTTTTTATAGAAAATATTGATAATTACTACTTCTAAACAGAGCGCCAAAACAAACAACACCCCCGGAAATAATGTGAACTAAATTAAAAACATTGTGGTGGTAATACAATCGTCAAATCAAAATTAAAGAATTCTAGCAGATACCTTTTGTATCAAAATTTTTAATTTGCACTCATGTTTATATTTATAAGTTATTGTTTTATATTTGACTATTATTCATCTTTATTAAATCGTTTGTGTAAAACGGTAAGTACAGAATGCTTATTTTATGTAACTGCAATCTTATGTAACTTAATACATTATGAACAAAGTTTGTTTATGTTGAGATTAATTTAAATTTGTGTAGTTTTTACGTTAATTTTTTTTAATACATCAACGTCAATCATAATTCAATTTGAATAATAATGATTAGTTTGCAAAATATTAGTTAATTCTAACATTTTGTTTTTTCAGTTCAAGTCGAAGCAAGATTTACACTTGTAGAGTTCTTCGACAAGTAAGAATAAGCTGCTCATGTGTGGTTGTTTCTTTAGGCAAAGCTACCAGATTCATTGCTTATGCAACCGGAAAGTAATATAAGTTTCTAAAACAAATAATGTAAATTAGTACATATTTAAAGTATGTCAATAAAAATGATTTTATTAGAAGACATCTCCTTCGAAGAAACAAAAGGGTGGCGGTTCTAACAATTTTTTTTGGTATTTTGAAAAGAAGTGTTCATGAAATTGATACGACATACAAAAAGTGACAAAAATAAAAATTTTAGTTAAAAAAATACAGGAGAAAGTTGATTACTGCGGTGAACCAGATAGCTTAAGAAAATCCACACGTCAAATTGAGTTTAAATATAGAAAATGTGACACTAAAAGAAAATTGTTAATGGAACACAATCACTAGGCAATGTTTATTTAAGAAAAAAAAATGATGCTGTAGGAAAAAATAAGAAACATATTTACGACAATATTGATGAAGATCGCAGTGGTTAACTTTTTTTAAAATAATGTTACAATTCTTAAACACATAATATCTTAGAGGTGGTTAAAAAGAATCGTAGCTGAGTAGTTAAACTGTAACAATTAATTGTTTTTACAATAACATGTATGTCATCTATTATAATGAAATGAATATTTGTCTTATGATTACTGTTATCTTAAAACGTGTAATTTTCATAAGCGTAACGGAAGAAACTGTCATAGATTTGAGTCTCTCTTCTGTTTATTATAATGCAATACATCATTTTATTATGATTATTATCTAAGTTGCAAATTTGTAATTGTTTAAACTATGAAGGAGATTGCTCGAGTTTTGTAACATGGGCTGTTTTTAAAATATTACAATATAATGAATATGAAAATAAATTTAAAAAATCAAGAAATAGTTATTTAACCAACAAGGTTGGTAATGAAGGCAATTAATAATCGAGACATTTTCACGCGCGAGCGAGCGCAGCGAGCGAGAGCGTTAATGTTGTCGAGATTATTAATTGCATATTATCAAACAAGTTGGTTTTTAAGTTTTTCCGTCGATCGTATCTTATTAATTTTTTGCATTTACTTATAATTTTATAATTTTATCTACTGTACAATTGTTTTATTTTTGTATCAACGGTAGTGGGATTTTTAAGTAATGGGAATGCTGTATAACCTCAACGCGTCAATTAAATTTTAATCGGATTGATTATAATTAGTTTTCAAAATATCAATGATTGCAAAATTTTTTAGTTTTATGTGATTAACAGTATGTTAGAAAATCGAAGAAAATTACATCTCGAAACATTAAAAAGTTTTCTTTATCAGCCGAAAGATAATCGTGGGATTGTTTTCTTTGTACACAGAAGCTGCACTTGATGTAAAAAGCAAATCAAAATTATTTATAAAGCAAATAGTGTTTATACGTTTGAAAATGGTTCATAAATGACGAATATTGTTATTAGGAATAAAACCAGGAAACATTAATAATCTACGGTAAAAACAATGGTAATTTTAATACATATTTACTTCTGTAGATAAGAAAGTTTTAACAATAAACATTTTAGTTTGGAAAATGTAAGTGAATGTTAATTACAACGGTGAACCAGATGTCATAAACAAATTCTTACGACAGATTGGGTTTGAGTACAAAAAATGCCACGAATTATAGTTTAGTGTTGTCGCTACTGAATGATGGTTTTAGAGAGAAGAAACTAGTTCACCTACTTATAAATTAAATATATATTTTTTATATTGATTGTTGTGTTACTTTTGTTTATAACAATATTTACGTAATGGCAATTTAAAGAAAAAAATCTGGTATGTACACACGAGAAATTCATAATCGTTTGTTCGTATTATAGATTTGTCATATTAACCATAACATAATGTGCCACATTGTAGTTTTTAAATGAACAGCATGCAAAAAGCTGAATTTTAGTAACACAATTGTTTAGTAAATCTTTTTAGTTTATGATTTACTATAAAAATGCTGTTCACTAACTTATCGATACAATTTGATGTAGACCACAATTATTGTTAAGGATTTTATTTATCAGCTTCTTTTAGCATCTTGGTAACTCCAAAGTATATCATTTTGTTTTCATTTTAGTGATCAGGTTACTTAACCTACAATTATTGGAAATGTTTACTTATAATAATGCACGGGTGAATTTTTTAATTTATTTTTTATTTAAAAACGTTAACTAATACAATATACGTAACCTCATAAAAATCTTAATTCTTTTCTACGATTTTATTGGTTAGAAAAAATAGAGCGTTAATAGAAATTCGTTGATTTCATTGGTTTAAAAGTAGTGCGGTAATAGGGGCTATTACCGCACTACTTTTGATACATTATTATACGTTAATACAAGTATTAATAAACGATCGACGGAAAACATTATTTATTAAATTATATGTATCTTTTAAGTCTGTCATTAAAAATAGTTGGAAACAATCTTAGTATGTTAAGAAATTTATATTTTTGTCTCAATACTCATCAGGCAGTCTTAGCGAGGATGCTTCTAATTTAAGGGGTTACCCCCACTTGTAGCGCAAAAAATAAGTCATCTTTATGAATTTTTTTTAAAGAACATACGAAAATTTTTGAAACAACTACTATATTATCTTAAAGTACCTTTATTGAACACCTGTCAGTAATCTTTTTATTGAAAAATATTACGTTGTTAAATTACGAATAGCCATCAAAGCAATGGTATTTGAATTTTTATTTTTTGCGGTGACCAACATTGTGTCGAACTGGATCATCTAAAACAAAAAATGGCTATTGATTTAGTTAAATAACAGTATCACCTAGTGTTTGATCGAAAAATTTAAAACAATATTCATTTTTTACAAAATGGCGGACAGTCAAAGTTAATAGTTTGATTTTCACTTAAAAATACAGTCGTTTTTTAGCTATAAAACTGCAATTTTTTATCAAAAAAAAAAATCGAACGATCAAACACTACATTTTAATGTATTGAATAAGCCTGCCAAGTTTCAAAAAGATCGGTTCAGTAGTTTTTGAGTGATTTTGGTCACCGACTTCAAAAATGTAATTTTGAGAAAAACGCGTTCAAAGTTTCAATTTCAGTTTACATGAAGAAAACAATTTTTTTTAACTTACATAGAGTCATCTACTCCGGGGCCATATAATAGCTCTTCCGCCGACGATGCCGCTTCCAAAAATGCAATTTGCTGTTGCCTTTTCAGCATTCTGCCTTCTCGAGTGCTCTCGGCCGCAAACCTTTCCGCGACTGCAATCCGGGTTTCGTCAGTTTTTTTCACGTATGCGTGCGCGTTGTGACCACAACTCACTCCGATGACGTTAAGAAAAAATAATAATGATGTCGATCCTTCGTTGAATAGTCCAACGGGAATGTAGGCCGCTAAATTCACGATAGATGCTCCACTCGATATAATTTTGAGACTGATTTTCCAAACAAGCTGATTGTAACTTTCATTGTTATATTGGTTGAAGCCACCAACACATCTTTCAAGTAAAGTTCCTTTACTGAGATCAATATATATCGGTCTGATGGCGTTCAAAACATTTGGTGGAAGAGGATTATAGTCATGCTTGAAAGCCTCGTTTTTTACCTGAGCTCGTTGAAACGCACACCACGATTCTTCACCGGTTGGACATTTCTCATGACGTGGATTTGCATCGGTTGAACTATAATGATGAAAGGTCGCCCATATTGCCTCATGCATATCATGAACAGAATCAGAATGGCGTCGAATAGCAAGTCCGTAGTACACTGTGAGCTTGTCAATCAATTTTTCTGTAAGTTTTCCTTTACCACCAAATTGTTTATTTTTTTTACTAAATTACAGAGGCGAGATCCCATAGCTTCTGGACGTGCCCGATGCATTCTTTTTTAATAACTTCTACGTCGCCATAAGGATGAGAATTTACTACCCCAGTGTACGTCTTTGAATCTCCGTCTCCAATATAGTAGCGGTACTGGACATTATATTTTTCTATTGAACGGTTGAAGATCTCGACAATAGAGTCTAATTCCATTTTTCCCGCGGAGCTTTCGTGGTTTGAACTGCATTCGTTTTTGTGTTCTTCGTACCATTCTTCGAATTCCGTATCATTTAGTTTATGTTTCCAGGATTCACACATTTTACAGTACGAACTTTTTACCACAAGATCAAGCACTTTTCCACTGTAGTATCTTATGACAGATGAAACTCCGAATAACGACATATATCCTCGCTTCCTCCAGGATCCATCTCCGGAAATTGTTAATTTTGGAGTTGAATCGCCTGCCGCATTAGGGGTATTTTCAACTTCTTCTCGTACGGCTTTTTTAAATATTACATCAACAGTTGTTTCTACAGACTCATAAATGCTTTTTAAAATCATTGCATACGTAGTTTCGGCAAGAAAACTTGGCATGTCCATAAGTCCGCAAAATTTTTGTGCTCCAGCCAATCCTAAGCCGAGAACTCGCATAGTGAATATAAATCGACGATTTATTTCATACGAATGTGCCAGAAAAGGAGAAGATGGTATCAAGTTATCTGCACACGAGTCACATTTCACAACGAGTTTGAAGCCTAGTCCTCTTGTACTAGCAGTTTCAAATCTAATATTCCCCTCACACGTTTTGCACTTTACTAAATTCGAAATCGCAGCAAACACAGTCAAAAAGTTTAAGATGCGATATTCAACATTACTATTCTGACACACAATCATATCAACATTATCTTGTATTTTCTTCGCAGACGTGCTAAAACTTTCACTCGCCGATTCGACCTGTTTGGGGTTAAAAATATTCTTCCTTTTTTTTGGTCGGGATTTCCGAAAATTATCTTCGCTTTTTGATCTTCGCGAACCTTTTCTGGGATCCATTTATTTATATATAATAAATAAAAACTGCGGTTATAATAAATTGAACGACGGAAACAGACACGTCTCAACTTGCACGTTCGAGCTGCACTGACGAATAAGACGACGAAAATTCGGAGAGAACGTCGAGCGCAGCAGACGGCAGATTAGCCGGTTGTATAAGTAACAGTTTCTTCTCTTTGAACGCTCATATCTTGGTCAATTTTCTTCGGATCGACTTGAAATTTGAAGGACGTATTCTCAGATAGTTATACTTTAAAAAAATGCAACAAAAAAAACGAAAAATTTCAACGTTACAAGTGGGGGTAACCCCTTAAGAGTCTTGTTGCAGTTGTAAGTTTTGGTTGTTGTTTTAACAATCAGATTTCTAACTTAGTGCGTCGCAAACTCTTGTGATCAACTTAAAAAAAATGACTAAAAATGTTCATCGTAACTCGTGTAAAATAACAGATAAGTGAAGATAAAGAAGTTAATAAATAATTTGAATAGAACTTAAATAACCAAACATTTTTAAATTTACTACCGAAATGATTTTTACCATCAAAATGAAAGTGCCCTCAGTTACGCTCCTTCGCGTCACTTGATTGCTTATATCAACTGTAGTTCTTAATATAAAAGTGGTCAGTGTTCTATACCTGTTTATTATTTATTATGGCTGAAGAAATACCTTTGATGGTACCTGTAATGATGTATGCACTTATTGAAGAGAATAATATACGGTAGATAGCATTTATTAAATATGTAATGTTTTGTAAAAATGAAAACGTTTTAAAAATTAAACGCGACTTTATAGATTGAGCTTACGTGGCAATTAAAATCTATTCAAGATCTTTTTGGATAGGGATTTAAAAAAACCTTTCGGTATTTGAAAAACTTAGCTCTATTACTAAGTCATCGTTTAGAGCCTTATTTAGATGCTATACGATTAAGTAGCATCAATTCTGTTCTGACGAATGACAAAAATGATGAAATTTTAAGTAGCCGTATCTGTTGTGTGTCGTTTAATTACAAGATATTTAAAGCTGGAATGAATACAATTTCTCACAACGGCTGAAAACATGTAAAAATTAAACAAAGGAATCTAAAAACTTATAGAAATAGAAAAAAGTACAAGTGTTACAGTTTTTAGCATTTGCGGTGCATTTGGTTGTATTGATGGCACCCATGTGTCGGAGTTGGCAACAGTGTGTGTCGGGTTTAGTGAGTTACAAAATGTCAATGTTCTGAATTAATTAAAAATCTTTTAAATTATTATTGTCTTATTATTGAGAAGACACAACATGGCACAGTCGAGGCGTTAGTCTATTTATAAGTGTTTTTACAAAGTTTTAAGAAATATAAGTTAAGTTACATTATAACACAAGAAAAAGTTTAGTGTTGTACCTAGTTAACCTAAAAAAGTTTTGTCCTAGATGGCAATATAAAAGAAAACCACGCCAAAATGGAATTTAAACCCCCAGTCAATTTGTCAGTGCAAGGAAATTTAAGTGAGAACTGGCGCAAATTTAAACACAACTTCAAAATTCACCTTAAGGCATCCGACAAATGTGGGAAGGATGATGAAACAAAAATTGCAATCTTGTTAAATATAATTGGTGAAGAATCAGTAGAAATATATAATACGTTCACGTTATCCGAAACTGAAAGGGTGTCATTTTAGAGTTTACTGAAAGCGTTTGAGGATCACTGCAGCCCCAAGAAAAATATTGCCTTTGAGCGTTTCAAATTTTACAGTCGAGTTTAACAAGAAGCTGAAGGTTTTGATCAGTTCTTAACGGATATAAGAAAATTGTCGAAGCCCTGCGAATTTGATGCTTTATGTGAAAAGATGATTTGTGATAGAATTGTTTTAGGAATTTATGACTAAGCCACACAGGAAAGATTGTTACGTGTGAAAGATCTTGACTTGTCAAAAGCTGTAAATTTATGTCGAGCTGCTAAAATTTCTAAATTACAGGCTAGAAATATGCAAGGATTCCCAGCTAAAATTGAGGCTATCAAGAAGAAGTCAGTTCCAAAATCTGGTGGTGCTGGTAAAAAATTACTAAAAAATGAGAGGAAATTTAGTAAAAAATTTCAATGCAGAAAATGTCAAATTTCGCATGGAGTTCCTGAATGTCCTCCTTTTAAGAAAAAGTGCCGTAAATGTGGACAATTAAATCATTTTGCAATTTCATGTAAGGTAAAGTATGTGAAAGTGCTTCAGGGACAAGATCAGCCAATGGTAGAAAATTCTGACGAATTTGACTTTACAATCAACATCACTTGAGTAAGTAATCGGAACAATGAAGTACTATCGATTAACTCATGGTTTTAAACTGTAAATGTTGGTGATAATCGTGTGCCAATTAAATTTAAATTAGACACAGGTGCTGATGTAAACATACTGTCACGTAAAATGCTGAGTGAAGTTGGCGTTTCAGAGTCGCAGCTACGAGATACACAAATAATGTTGGAGGCATTTGGTGGTAGTGTTTTAAAGCCCCTAGGTGTCGTTCCATTTAAAGTGCAGTGCAACGAACTTGAATTTATCGGTAACTTTATAATTGTGGAAAAAGTTGTTTTTCCTTTATTAGGTTTTGAATCATGTTCAAAGTTAAGACTCATTGTACGCAAGAAAAATGTTGATGACTTGGTTAAGTTTAGCACTAAGGATGAATTCATGAAGAACAATTCAGAATTATTTGAAGGTCTGGGTAAGTTTGCGATAAGTGTGAAAGTCAAATAAATGATAAGCCCGTGCCGGTTGTTAATACTCCAAGAAAGATACCTTTTGCTATTCGCTACAAATTGAAGGAAACCTTGATAAGTTTAGAAAAGAAAAAAATTATTTTGAAGGTTGAAAATCCTTCTGGTTGGGTTAATAACATTGTTATTGTTGAAAAAAAGGATGGATCATTAAGATTATGCTTGGATCCAAGTGATTTAAATTTAAAAATTAAAAGGCCTGCATTTGTACTCATTCCCACCCTGGAAGATATCATTGAAAAACTTAAGGAAAAAAGTTTTTTATAGTCGACTTAAAGGAAGGTTACTGGCAGGTAATGCTTACTAAAAAATCTAGTAATCTTTGTGCATTTGCCACACACTTTGGTTGTTATAAATTTAATCGTATGCCTTTTGGGCTAAATATGACATTAGAATATTTTTAAGCAGTAAATCAGAAACATTTTGGAGACCTTAAGGGTGTGCAAGTGTACATTGATGACCTGTTGATAGCTGCAGATTCGTCTGAGGAACGTGTTCAAATTTTAAATGCTGTTTTGAAAAGAGCTATTGTAAATGGAGTTAAATTTAATCCTAACAGAGTTCAGTTTGAGCAACACTCTGTTAATTATTTTGGTCATGTCTTTTCAGCAGATGGAATGTCAATTGACGCTAATAGAATTCCAGCAATTAGGGAAATACATTATTATTATTATTAATTATTAAATCTAAAGTCAAGTTTAAATGGTTACTTGCACACTCAGTTTTGTTAGATAACATTAAAAACATAATTTCAAATGCTCCAGTGTTAGCTAACTTTGACGCATCTAAATCTATAACCATACAAGCCGATGCTTCGAAAGATCTTGGTTGCTGTCTTCTTCAAGACAACAGGCCAATCTCATTTGCTTTACGTAGTTTAACTGTTAGTGAGCAGAATTATTTGCAAATACAGAAAAAGCTTCTGGCCATTGTTTTTTCTGTAAAAAAGTTCTATAATTTCATTTATGGTCGTGACGTAAATGTCAGCACGGATCTTAAACCTTTGGTTACATTTATCAAAAAAAAAGGTTGGTAACATAGCTTCATCACGCCTACAAAGAATGAGAATAAAGTTACGTAATATAACTTAGCATTAAACTATGTACCGGAAAAATATATGTTTATTGCTGACTTGCCTTTGCGATCTTATTTGAATAAGCATGAGAGTGAAGGTGATGACCATTGGATCTCAGAATCTGTTCATACTTTAAGTAAAAATCTAAATATATCAGATGCTAAAAGGTTGGAGTTTCAACATGCTACAGCCAATGATCCAGTCTTGTCAAAAGTGATGTTATACATTTTTAATGGTTGGCCAAAAAACTGTGAACGCATGTACGGCTCAATCAATTATTTCTATAAATTCTAAGCAGAACTTCCTCTTGAAGATGGTTTGTTATTTTGAAATCATCGTTTAGTAGTTCCAGATAAACTCCGATCCTATATTTTACCTCTTTTGCACGAACCTCATTTTGGTATGGTTAAGACAAAGCAACGTGCTAGACAAATTGTGTTTTGGCCTGGCATGTCGAGTGATATCCAAAATATGATTCCAAACTGTTATGTTTGTGAACGTTACCAAAACTCCAAACAAAATAATATATTAATTCCTCATGAAATACCAAATATACCTTTTCATAAAGTAGCTTGCGATATAATAGACTATGCTGGAAATAGCTATTTTATTGTACAGGATTATTTTTCTAAATGGTTTGAGATAATTTTATTATAGAACAAAACTTTATCTGAGGTCATTAGACATCTCAAAATACTGTTTGCAGCATTTAGTATTCCAAAGATGGTTATTTTGATAAAATGAAAATTTCTTCTTATGAATGCAACAATTCCTCCAAGGATTGGAATTTTACAGTTTGTACGAGTTTTCCTAAATATCCACGTAGTTATGGTCAGGCGGAACAAGCGGTTCAAGCTGCTAAGCAAATGTTTAAGAAATGTTCTCATAGTAATACTAATATCTACCTGGCATTGCTGGAATTTAGGAATACTCCTGTTTCGGGTATTGGTATATCGCCGACCCAAATGTTAATGAATAGACTAACTAGAACTAAACTTCCGATTCACACCAAACTGTTAAAGCCGGTAATTCCTAAAAATGCTCATAATAAACTTGTAGCTAAATAGGAATATTTCAAACGTAATCACGACAAAAGTGCGAACAATTTCACTCAAAATTCAAAACCAGCGATAATGTACTGATTAAAGACAAATTTTGGGAAAAAGGGAAAGTAGTTGATAAACACTGTACTCCTAGATCTTTCAGTGTAATCAATAATAAGGGTAATGTCATTAGAAGAAATTTTAGTCAGCTAAAACCGACCAATACAAAATTTGAAATTGATAATTCAAGTGATACAGATGATTATGATGAAGCTCAAATCAAGGATTGTTTTTCTGATGAGACTACTGATAGTAATAGTAATTTAATTGAAAATAATCATAACAATGATATTCATAGAATCACACACAGTAGTCGTGTTGTTAAATTACCTACTAGACTAGACAAGAAAGGGAGATGTCGGAGTTGGCGACAGTGTGTGCCGGGTTTAGTGAGTTACGAAATGTCAATGTTCTGAATTAATTAAACACACACCACGTGGAGGTAATTGCTCCAAAAATGACAAATCATGAACATCACCTTCACTTTTATATAAATCGTAAAGGCTGCCACAGCATAATTGACATAATAAAAAAAAACTTTGAAATCTATTTTGTTTTTAGATTTACAATTCAAATTGCAGTATTCTGGCATGTGATGCAAGACATTCTGGCATCTGTTCATGATTTCATTCATTTGAGAATCCAATATAAAAACGCTGATATAATTCGCGTCTAATAGGTAGAATTCTTATATCAAAATACCGAAATGTCAAAAAAAGATGTTTTATAGGTGTTAGTGGATATGAGCTGGAACCCTAAATTTTAATAATATATTAACTTCCACCCGCAGTTGTATTAAAATGAATGGTATCATAAAAGGACGCTTTCGTTGTCTTTTACTGCATAGAGTGTTGCACTACTGCCCAGATAATGCTGTTTATATAATTTATGCTACAGCAGTGTTGCATAATATTGCTATGTGGGCATACTTACAAAATCTGTTTTAGAAGAAGTAGCAAGTGAAGAAATAAAGCAGCTAGGTAACTGGCATGATTACAATTATCCCAATTCATGATATATTTTCAGATGTGTTAGATAACCGATTGCTACAATTAGGGCTTGAGGTGAAAGCCGAATACATACGAATGTATGTTCATTAAACAAAAATGTATTTAAGTAAATGGTTTAATAAACAAAATTATTTGATTTATAACTCATTTTCATCAAGGTTAAACCCGGGATTTTCAAATTTGAATTTAGCGATTTTAAACTGTAATCTATTTTTTTCTAAAATTATTTTATTGTTTTCAAGTGTAGTATTTTCTTCGCATCCTTTCACGTCATCTTTGTATGTTTTTAATAACTCTGCTTTGATATTTTTTACACTTTAACCACCGTTTCTAATTATTTTCCTTTTTTATATAAACCTTTGCAGGTAGATAGTGGAGTTACACAGTTCCTATTTAACACTGTACTACTGGAACTCTCAACTACTTCTAGTTCAAGCGTTGATACTAAAACAGTTTCAAGAATTTCTGCGTCGTTATTGTGACCTATTGGAACGTCAATAACTTTAATTTCAAATGGCTGACATTGAAGTTCACCTACAACTAACACGTTTGGTGTTCCAGTGACTGCCACTTTTCTCCATACCGCCAAACTCATTTCTTCTAACGTAAAAATTGTTTTTTTTACCGATACCACCTGCAGTTTTCTTTTGATTAGATATTAAATTCTTTGCCTTTTCGCGACTAAAATTTTTCCAATTAGTAAATCCATAAAAATAATATTTTTTATTATACCGAAAGATACTTAAATATTTACATACTATTTTCCACTCAAAATCTGTTAGATTAGGACCTACATCAGAACTATTCAATTTTTGTGTCAGTTCTTTCCATTTCACTTGAATAAAATTTATAGAAAAGGTTGAGTCTATTGTTTCTAATCGAAACGCATAGAAACTGTTTTCTATAAAATTTAAATATGTTTTGTATTGAAAACACACTCGTTTTTAGACTACGTCTCTTTTTACTCAAATTTATAAGCCAAAATAATTCAAAACAATAACCCAATTAATAGCAACTGAATTAATAAAAAAACTTAATTAGTAATAACCATTAGCAGCGCTAAGCATAAAAAAATCAGAAAAAAGATTAAAATCTAAATCAATGAATAAACGTCGCACCGAAAGCCGAATGGACGAAATGATAAAGCGCACATGATTGGCTATGTTAAATTAATACTATTGATTAAAAAACCCGCTTTTGTATGTTGTGTGAATTATGTTATAATTAACATAGAGCTTTAGATAATATAGTATTTTGTAACATACTAGTTTTTAGAGAAACGAAGTAAAGAATGATGATTCCCATTCGCAAGAATGAGATCTGCAATATCTTGTTGAGTGACTAATTTTTAGACAATTGATACATTAGTTTTAGTTCTCTAACGCCAATAAAACGTTTAAAAAGTTCAAAATTTTTAAATTTACTACATTCGTAAATTTTGTAGAATTTTTAGGGTAAATATATATCTCAGTCGCGGGAAAAAAAAATATCGTAAGTTATTTAGAATGTTAACCTTCGGATTACCAAGCAATTTTTGAGGCGCCGATTACCAAGTAGGGTCAGATTTGACCCTAAGTTTTTTTTCTTATTTTGTAAAGAAAAACCGATTAATTTGTAATAGTAACCTTTATTAATATTTTAAATTAACGTTAAATTTTATGTAAACTAATAAAAATATAAAAATAAAATGTAAACATAAATTAGTGAGGGCAACAACTATTACATATTATTGTAGTTTTTTTTCTGGCAATGTTGTTTACATACAAAGAATTTGCACTTTTCACATGTTTCCGAACATTTTTTGTCATTTGCTCTTGGACATATCTTACAACGACCTCAAATATGACCCCAACGACAATTTTTTTACGTCGCAAAACAAATAACAATTTAAAAATTTGTTATATGTTATTAAACATTGTTGAAAGTAACTCAGCTAATAAAATATTGGGACTTAAACTTAAACTTTAAACTTAAGAAAAGACAACAAAAACAACACGTCTAGGGTCAAAAAAGACCCCAATGGTAATCGGAAGGTTAAAAGCTGAAAAATTGTTTTCTGTGGTTTTTCAAATATGAAATATGTTAATAATAACTTATTGCGGTTATCAAATCTTTAGCAGATCATTTGCCAAGCCGTAGAAAAGCTTGCTTTACAGATTGATAAAGGCTTAATTAACTGAGCAGCAGGTCAGAAAGTTATTCACTAAGATAGTGAAATTTTTTAATTTGCGTGAATAAATTTTTTTAATTAATTATTTAATTAAAGGCTTTTTAAAATTTTAACGAAAATTTAACAAGAGATATCGTTGGCAATTTAACACCTGCGTTTTTATCATTCACGTTTGGAAATATGGTAATACTTATTTAGTCTTATTTGTTTTTATATTCGGATAATAAAAAATTAATACTATTAATTTTATAATTTTTTTTTTAAATTGTAATCCGAATAACTGACATTCTTCTGAATAATTTTCAGATTTTGCAATTTTTGATTGAATGATGACCAATTCGTTAAAGGGACCGTTTAAATTAAAAATACAAGTTTGCAATTCACAATGATAATCAGTCAATATAATTAGTACGTAAATTTTTAAATTTGGTTTAAAGAATTAAATGTTGAATATTTCTACTTCGTTATTATAAATGGACTGTATATTTTAAATTCGGTTGTTTAACAATTATATTTGACTATTGAATTTACTCTATTTAGTATAAAAATAAAAATATAATAAAAATAGAAAGTAACCTAACGTAATCGTGCAAAAAGATTTAGCAGAATTTACTTTTTTATCTACGACTAATATATAATGTAAGTATTATACTTGGTTTTTGCAGTATAATTACATAATGACAATTTTTTGGATTCAACTTTTTGTTGATATACGGAATAACTACAATATAGTTTTAGATTTATCGATTTCACAGTTTTTGAGTACAGCGAGACATATATTCTAATAATTTTTAAAATAGTTATAAAACAGATCATATATTTATTTAATTGTCAATTTTTTGTTTTCCTTGTTAACAACTGTAAATGTTTTTCATTATTATGTACTGACTGTGCTGTTTTCGCTTAATAAACAGAAAGCTCGATAAAGCAGATGCATGCAAAACGTCGCGAAACAAATTATTTATTGCCTCCAACTATAGCATCCTATTGCGATATAAAATATGAAAAAATGAACTTTAATCATAAATAATCAGAAGAAAAAAAAGGAATAAAGATTTTTATACTATTTTTTATCCATTTACATAAGTGTTTCTGTATACAATGTGGTAGTTAAATATAACACAGATAACGTACTGCGTTCTCTGGAAGTGTAAAGTAAATTAAAGCTAATATTAGATCATGTTACGGATGGAATGAAAAGCGCCTTTTACATTTGTTATTTGTACGTAACAAACTATTAACTTAAAAATGATTACGTTACAAAAATTATTAAAAAATATAGGTTTAGTTTAGTTAAACAAACAAAAACATTGCAACAGTATACTACTAATCATATCATAGCGTAGAGAAACCAATTTCTTTAAGAAATCAGAATGTATATAAGAGAGGGCAAAAACATATTGTTTGGACCAAACTTGGGTTAACACCGGTCATGTTACTACAAAAATCTGAACAGATATAACAATTCAAACAGCAGAGCAAGTTTTTGTTGTCTGAAATATCTACTGGACTTCTAAACTCTTCTGGTAAAGGCAACTATTTATTGTAATACATATAAAATTAGATGTAGGATTTGTTAAAAATGGTTTTTCTTATTTTTGAATAAAAAGAACTGTTAATTACTATAAATAAATAAGTTCTGGGCTATTCAAAAATAGGTTTAAATTAGTGCTATTTAACGTGTAATAGTGTCAGATAATGCTTCTTATCATAGCAAAAAAAAGTTTAATTTCTGTAATTAAAAAAGCTAATATACAAGATTGGTTGACAAATAGGTAAATTGATTGAATTGTAAATGTGGTTGTATCCTGTTTTAAACCATTGATTAAATCTATTGCACACTGTTTATTTAGACAAACTTTTTAAAGAAAAGCGTTGTTTGGCATGACAAAAAGGTCCAATTGATCTCTCAGACACTTATTATATTCTTCTTCTAATAAGACTCCAATAAATTTTGACACTTCCTAATTATTTTATTTATTATCAACCTTCAAAAAACACTTTTCTGTAGTACTATGACGACGCCTAAAACACACGTAAGTATTTTCCAAATCTGTATCCAATTTACGAATTTATGTAATGTTCCAGATGTGCATAGAATAAACTTAATGCGCATACTCAATCTGTTGCTGTTTTGAATTTTTTCTGTGTTAGTAAGTATATTTCAGAAAAAATTTACATAACTAACAATTATGAAATTATGAGAAGCTTCATGAATAACATGCAGTCTATAAAACTTGCGAAAACTGTTACTAAATACGTGAAAGTCAATTTTTAAACATTATTTTTATTAAATAAGTATATTCTAGATTTATCTTATTATTATAATTTTATTATATTATAATTAACGTTAATAACAAAATTTTAATTGTTAGGATAAACAGCCTGGCAGTTAAAAATAGCGGTTTTAACACTACGTTTGAATTCCGTACAACATTTTACAATTAAATTACAAACTGAAATAGAAAACGAAACGTTTTAAAGTAAACCTACTGATTATCACTCCATTACTAAAATCTGTAAAACTAGAAGGAAAGATTATAAACTATATAAATTAAGCTTTGGTTTTTAGAAACTTTAACAACACAAATACAAAAAGTATAAATAGTACGGTAATAAAGGTAAGGAAGCGCTAGAATTAAATTGCTTATTAAAAAAATATTTTAATGTTATTATATATTATTGTATGGTTTAGTTATAAAGAATTCACTTTATATTCTCATTTTGCATTACATAAATTTACAAACATAAAATAAAAGTATATATGTGTATGTATAAACGTTTTTTTTAATACTATATTTTGTCGTAATAAGACAAAAATAGAATAGTATATTAAAACGCTAGTTACAGAATAAACGCGCTTCCATCACGAGACCGAGTGTACAAAACGGTAGAGTCATTGAAAGGTATTCTAGGACGTATGTTTCATACTATTTTCTCTATTTCGATTCAATTTTAATATTTTTTGTATAATTTTAATTTTCAAACAACATAGGAAAACTTTAGTAATATTTTATTGCATTGGTAACACGTATGTCAAATATTGGAATTTATGTATGTTAACCTAAAATCGCATATAAAATGATCTCTTTATACCTTTATAAGTAAATAACTTTGATTTAATCGGACGTCTTTAGTTTAACTTAGCATGTACATTTGAGTTGTAAAATTACAATAATTTTGATTTTCATGTAACATCATCTTACAATGCCAAGATATCTACAAACATTACTAAAATTCGTGTAAGATTTTGCTAAGTCTTAAGCGTAGTCCGGATGTGCGGTATATCTTTACGCATTAGAATTATCTTTGACACATATACAATGTTGCTGATATAATATAATATAAGTTTGTAAAAATTCGTTTTTTACAAATTCCAAATTTAAATAATCTAAGTTTCTTAAATGTACGTTACAAATAAAAATAAATTAAAAAAACTACAAATAGAAGACATTAAAAATAATAAATTTATAAATTGCAAGAAATACAATTTTAAGTTTGTATTAAACTTGCTTACATATATATGTATGTATACATAAATAACTTATCTAAGAGAAATTCAAATAACATGCAAAGCGAAAAACATAATTACAGAAAAGAAGTTATGCAATTTTTCGTTATACGTTTTACTCACCTTTTAACAGCACAAAATCGAATTAAAAAACACTAGAATGTGGAAATTTTAAATTTTTATAAAAAGTACTAAATGCTATTAGTTAAAAAATAATTAACAATTATATTACTTGTCTATATATAAAATTACATTACAAGTAAAAACATGCTTAAATAAAATTAAGAGACATAACTTAAAGGTAATTATT
Source organism: Aquatica leii (assembly GCA_035610365.1). Lineage (NCBI taxonomy): Eukaryota > Metazoa > Arthropoda > Insecta > Coleoptera > Lampyridae > Aquatica > Aquatica leii. The sequence continues at coordinate 112,220,995 of CM069432.1, forward strand.
ACTTTTCATGTCCAGCGTAAACATAATTTTCTTATTAAATTGCTGTTTACAATGCGAGAAATAGGATTTTACATAATCGTTATTGAGGAAAGCACGTGGCAGTCATTACTTTAGCACAAGTCGTAATTTTACATTGATTGCATAATTTTAGAATGAAGCTAGAAATACAAATCATAAATCTAAAATTTATATAAGATAACCATTTACAAATTGTTTATCAAATATGTGGCAGTGATTTTATGGCTATAAATAACTTAACAAGATTAATATAAGTTAATGTCTTAGCATATTTAGACTAATTTATTAAAAAGCAATATAAAATTATGATTTGGCAGTTTCTAGAAATAAACAAACAAATCACTTAAATAATTCTATTTTTAACAAGAAATATATTGACGTAAAAATGTTTAAGAAATTTGAAAAGTACAGTTATCTCAAATTTCTATTATATTTTTTATTAAACAGGAAAAATTAGTAAACTTAATACAAATAAAGTTAATATAAAAAATTGCAAACGCATAACTAAAGTTGAATAAATCCACTTGTTTGTATAATTCAATTACATTGTTGTAGCATACTATTATTATTTAGAGCTCATTCCAAAACTAAAGAATGCTGATCATATATATTTAAAATTTGGCAATCTTGCGAAATAAATTCTAACTAAAAACATCAGCTGTTAACAATATGTCAACTTAATGTACCTAATCTTAAGTTTTCCAGTTGGATAATGTATTGACATTCGGAAAAAAATGGTTTCTGCATAACCGTTCTTTAGTTTTGAAACAATCTCTATACTTCGTAAGCTATTACGGCCAGTGTCGCTATTAGTAATAACTTATTATTTACAATTAGTTTATAATATGATAATTAAATACCCAAGAAAAATTTGGGAAGTGAATCAATAAAAACTCGATTCCATTACATATCACATTAGATGGTATGTAATAGAAGGTCGTTACCATAGAAATGTCATTACATACTATGTCGGTAATGTACCGTTAGAGCGTTAGATGGCGCAAGACAGCCTATAAATTGACAGTATACAATGACTTTATACAGGTTAAAGGTGGATTTATGCAGACCTATTTAACATTTGTCATTTACATTTAACTTTTAAGCAGTTGAACTACGGATTTCTAATTACCCCATTTATGCATTTTATTTATTTAAGAATTGGTTTAAGTTTTATCTACTTAAATGAAATGATAAATGCACACTGCGATACTGCGCATGACTGCGCATACTTACAAGCAATTCGTAGTATGTGCGCTAAAACTAAAGTTATTCAAGTTATTAAACACGTGTTTTTTCCTTATAACTGAGTGTTGACGATAGGCATTTAGTTGACATGGTATATCAATTTGATATACTCTATAATAAACGCCAAGTTGACTTTAAAAATAAACGTAGGTATCCGCGTAAATGCGTGGGATACGATAGGGCAGGAGTAGTTATGTAGTGAGGATGCTGGCTCACTCGGGTACGATCGGTAGGAGGTCGTGAAATTTCGTTGCTATGGTTTCGTTTCGGGTATGCTCGAGTTGCATTCGGATTTTGTAAGTCGGGATATATCGTATTGGTGGTGGGTGAATCGTAAAGGTGTTTCGTTTCGGTAATGATCGGATGTAGGTCAGTCGGCGAAGTTCGTAGTGATGGTAAATGTTTTTGGTGGGGATGCTATTGTGTGTATATAAAGGTAACATTTATCATGATTTAATATTAGTATTTTAATAACTCTTATTCGTTTTAATAATTTATTTATTTAATAAATTACGATGGAAGCATTTTTTACAAACTTGAACGAGACGTCACATTTGGTTTCTTATGTAAGCGCCAGAAGTCTATCAATAAATGAGCAGTATAAAATTAAGTGTTTTAGTAAAATTGATGGAAAATTTGGAGAGCAAGTGATTGTGGAATGTGGTGATTTCAAAGTACCTCTACCACAAAGATTTATCAACAAGTTTTCAATAGAGGACATAAACAAAATTAATAGCGCGATTAGTACGGGAAAAAACATCTATCTCGTTAGCAGGGGGGCTGTTGGCGAAACAACAAACATTGAATTTGTTCTAGAGTGAAAAATGAATGAAAAAGGAGCGCGCATGAGAAAAATTTATAAACTAAGGTTAAAATTATATTTGGAAGGTTTAGAAAAGTTATCTAGTAAAATTAAATTGTATGAGATCACTAAGAATTTAAAGAATGTACAAATAAAGTGAACAATAAATGTTTGAAGTAATTATGTTTTTTGAATTTTACAATTACAAGTGTTATACTTTGCATAAATATATGTAAATTATATAAACATAGAACTAATTTACATTGCTTAAAAATTATAGTTGTGAGTTTGGTTTTGTCTCTAAAATAAATTTATATACTAAGATTAAAATACTATTTAAAATCAATACAAATTTAGCAAATGCAATGAAAAAACAAGGTAAGTAATTAACGCGAGTAATAATCTTTATGATAAATTTTAACATGTTTTTGGTAAATAAATATATAAATACAATAATTCATTTGAACTGTTTAAAACATTTTCAACTGCTCTAAAGTCAACATGCCTGTAGTTGTAAGATTTGTTTGTCCAAAATGTAAGGGGGAGACGGACATAGAAGGTAAAAAATGTTTGCTGTGTTCCCTTGATAAAATAATTAAAGATCAAGGAGGTAAACATTTTTCATCAAATTAGTATTTAATAAAAATGTTAAAAAGCAAAAAAAAACGATTTGCAAATAAAATTATTGTAATGATGTTTACAAAAACAACGATAATGAAGAAAAGTACTCCAAACGGCGATGAGGAATAACATTGAATAATGTTTTGTAATGTATAAAGTGTTGTAAATTTATACTAAGCTTAACAGAAATAAATTATGCATATTAAATTGTAATTGAAAAGAATTCTTTATTTCAAATAATAATCAATACTTATGATCTCAAGTAATAAATAATATAAGAATTACTTTAAACTGAAACTAGAAAGAAAACACTAGAGTTAAACTTTGTTAATTGTGTGAATTATTGATCGATGTTTTAAATTTATAATACTTTTCGATTATTTAATAAACTAATTTCCATTTTTTAATTTTAAAGTTTATCATATTTTAAAAGAACTTAAAACAGCAGATTTATGTTGTTAAAAAATCACTGAAAATTTTAATTTAAATAAAAAGATAGTCAAGTTTACTTTTAATATTTTTTATTAACTACAAACTAACATAAATAAATATTTGTAACTATATTAAACTAAAACCTAACTTACTACTATAATCTATACATAACCTTATCTCACTACTTAATTGTTTTTGCTTCCTAACATCTATTTTATATTGTCTTTCCGCCTTCATCAATTCACTTCTTAATCTATTCACTTTGTTTTTACTAAATTTAACTTGTTTTTCCCTATCACTAATTTTCACTTTTAAATCCTTATAAGTTTTTTTCAAATCGTCTACAAACTTGTTCTGTAATTTTGTTACTAGAAATTCATCGTCTTCTAAACTGTGGTCATCCAACGGCGTCAATGTTTCCTCCTCCTCCTCCTCCACCTCTTTGTTCATAGTTTGGTTGTATAGGTTTTTTAATCGCCTCCAATCCTTCCCCCTTGATGGCTGATGGTTGTTGAGCCTCTCTTCTTCAGGCTCAACAACCATACACTCGCTATCGGATGTTGAGTATAGCGACTGAAACAAAATAAAGTTTTAAATTTAATAAGTAAAAATTATTTAAAAAATATAGATAAAGATTTACCTCGTTTCCATCATTTTCGCATTCGGGGATAGGAATGGGAGCTTGAGGATTCGGAAACATCTGAAATAACAATACAAGTTATTAATTAAATTGAATTTTGTAATGCAAAATAATTAGCTTACTTGGCCGTCCATGAACCCATTATCCAACAACATCTCAATCTATAAAAATGTTGTTAACATTAGTCATAAAATAATAAAACTTCAAAATGTGAACAAGTATAAAAAATAATTCTATTTACCGAATTGTTGATGGGCATCAATGCCGGCATCTTTATTTGGGCACAGACACCACTCTATAAAAAATATAGCATTAGACTTGAATACAAAAATGATTAATTTTTGTCAATAATTTGAGCAAATTATATAAAGAAAATTTAAAAAAATTAACTTACCTGTATTACAATATCCTCAAGGATATTAATTTTCGGCTTTGTTGATAACAATGATAACGACATTTCGAATTTTAGAAGCTTAAGCTTTATGAAGTAGCTGAAGACTAAGTTAAACTAACTAAGTATTAGTTTATATAATAAAATAATCTATGAATCTGCAATACGTAGTTTCCTTTCAAAATCAGGGTATATGAACTTTGTAGTTAAGTTTGCGTTATGATAGGTGACTGAACTCTCAAACGGAAATGAAGTTCATTATACAACGTTTGTCGATTCATCGGAAAAATGAACGCTACATCATAGTTCATGAACTACAAAAAAATTTGTTGACAATGCATAATTGTGAAATTTAACACCACATATTGAAATTTGACACCGGTAGTTGAAATTTGACACCCGAAGTTGAAATTTGACACCGGAAGTTGAAATTCGACACCGGAAGTTGAAATTTGACCCCGGAAGTTGAAATTTGACACCGGAAGTTGAAATTTGACACCGGAAGTTGAAATTTGACACCGGAAGTTGAAATTTGACACCGGAAGTTGAAATTTGACACCGGAAGTTGAAATTTGACACCGGAAGTTGAAATTTGACACCGGAAGTTGAAATTTGACACCGGAAGTTGAAATTTGACACCGGAAGTTGAAATTTGACACCGGAAGTTGAAATTTGACACCGGAAGTTGAAATTTGACACCGGAAGTTGAAATTTGACACCGGAAGTTGAAATTTGACACCGGAAGTTGAAATTTGACACCGGAAGTTGAAATTTGACACCGGAAGTTGAAATTTGACACCGGAAGTTGAAATTTGACACCGGAAGTTGAAATTTGACACCGGAAGTTGAAATTTGACACCGGAAGTTGAAATTTGACACCGGAAGTTGAAATTTGACACCGGAAGTTGAAATTTGACACCGGAAGTTGAAATTTGACACCGGAAATTGAAATTTGACACCGGAAGTTGAAATTTGACACCGGAAGTTGAAATTTGACACCGGAAGTTGAAATTTGACTCCGGAAGTTGAAATTTGACACCGGAAGTTGAAATTTGACACCGGAAGTTGAAATTTGACACCGGAAGCTGAAATTTGACACCGGAAGTTGAAATTTGACACCGGAAGTTGAAATTTGACACCGGAAGTTGAAATTTGACACCGGAAGTTGAAATTTGACACCGGAAGTTGAAATTTGACACCGGAAGTTGAAATTTGACACCGGAAGTTGAAATTTGACACCGGAAGTTGAAATTTGAGACCGTTTTTCAAACTTGTCAGAATCCTATCGAGTTTTATATCAAAATTCATGATTTTTAGCGAGGAGTTCAAATATGTAAAATAAATTAGGTAAATTATTTTTTTTATAGAATTTATAAAATCTACCCCTTTTTAAGGAATTTTAGTGTACGTTTCAAATTTAGTCAATTATAGCGCATATTTTTTCACATAAGTAACAATTTGATTTTCCCTTTAGTTTTAAAGATAATTGCATCTTTTTATAAAAATTTCTTTTTTGTTTTACATCGATATTTATAAACTAAAAGGTTTACATTAAAACAAAATAAAATTTGTTTGTTCATTTATTTTTTAAATTATGATACATTTTATAATTTTTTGTCCTGCGGCATAGGTATTAATCATCCCACGTTTCATAGGAGTCCGGAGGAAACACTACCGGTGGAACAGTCCCCGTCAAAGGTCGTCGTTTTTTCTGGGCTTCCTCCCATTCGGCCATTTTTTTGCGGTACTCCGCTTCGCTTTTCTTTTTTGTTTCCTCCGGATGACATTTCCACAAATGTTTAACCAACCTATGCCGCAGCATGATATGAAAATGATTGTAGGGACACATAACCATATCTATCACAAAAATAAACATATTTAGATTTGAGTTAGTAGATTAAAATGTTTATCTTACCTGCTCCCAATATAGTTTCACAGTTCATATTTTTTTAATTATTATTAATTCTTTACTAAAATATTATTCAGAATGATTATTACCACTAACGTTTCTCAAATATATACAATTTTCTCCTTCTACTTTTATTCCTACTATACCATTTCTACGATTCGATATTGGTGGGGAATCGTCGAAGATCGTGAACCTTCGACATTTCGTAAAAAATCGAGCGGGTTCGTAATTCTTTGACAATTCGTAAATAATCGTGTAGACGCGTAAATATTTAAATGAGCTTGAACTCCCTTGCGATATTCATTCGTGCAAAAATGGATACCGTATCTAGCTTGTGCAAACGATATTTGATAGTGACGCGTGTTTACTTTAATAATATAAAAACGCCGAACGAAGTGAATAATCTTAAAGTTTATATTAATAATGCAATACAAATTGTTCGTAAAGCAATAAAAAATAAAATACACAAAGAAAATATACGTGAATCTCCTTTTTCGATTGAAACTAGTTTAGCGCATTTAAAATTGTATCGTTTAAAACTTAGACAACTTAAAAAAGTTTTAGTGGTGAAATCCGGTGAAGGTCTATCGACAAATTTAAATCGAAATAAATGTAAAGTTAGTTGGCAAGATGTCGAATCATGTTTCAAGAACAGAATCCGCACAGGTTTCATATCAAATCTTACTATAAAAGATCCTATAACTTTTTTCAGACAGTCTTTTAAATGTTTTAGTATAAAAATTAAACAGGCTCTCAAAAAATCCCTTCTTAAAGTAAATGTCATTTTAAGCGCTAATTTTATTAAACCTCAAACTGCTGAAATAGATTTAAAAACGTTTTGCACAAAAAATAATGTCATCGATCGTACTACTAATTTAAAACGGTGGTATCAAAATCATGTGTTTGATAAGCTTGCAAAGAAATTAGAGGAATTTGCTGAAAAAGACAGTGGCTGGGCTTTACAAGAACTTTTGGGACTTAAAGTGAACATTAACAAATACGATCCGCTTAAAGTAGGTTATTCTACTTTTGTATCGGTTCCAAATTATATAAAAACAAAACATGCTGTTGTGAATGTTAATAATGAGGATCCATACTGTTTTCTTTGGTCTGTAGTATCCGCTTTATATCCAGCTAAAAAAAATTCTAATAGACCTTCATCGTATCCACATTTTAATGATGTTTTAAATTGTAAGGGCATTAAATTTCCCATAACTATAAAAGATATAAGAACATTTGAAAAACTTAATAAATTATCCATCAATTTGTTTTGTATAGAAAACAAAAAAATTTTACCTTGCTCTCTTAGTTCTATTTCCGAAACAAATGTTAAGGTAATAAATCTACTTATGCTTCCTTTGAATTCCACATCGCAGCTAGATATAAACAATATGTCTAAAGCACAATTGCTATTTCATTTTACTTGGATCAAAAATTTGTCTGCGCTTTTATCAAAACAACTATCGAGTAATAAAAATAAGAAATTTATTTGTGAACGATGTTTAAATTACTTTACATCTCAAGATATACTTAAAAAACATAAAACTTGCTGTATGGATTCTAACGAATGTTGTGTCAAGTTACCGAAGCAATCTGAAAAATATCTATCATTTAAAAATCATCGTTATCAGGAAAAAGTTCCTTTTGCTATTTATGCTGACTTAGAATGTATTTTAGAAAAGTGTAATGATGCAAATTCAAATTTACTCAACACTAAATCCAAATCGTACCAAAAACATATACCGTTTAGTATAGCATATTACTTAAAATGTTCATACGATGATACTTTGTCAAAATTTTGCACATATCGAGGAATAGAGTGTATCGATTGGTTTGTATGTGAATTGAAAAATATCGTAGATGTGTGTTATCAACAACTTAATACGATTGTTCCAATGGAAAAACTAAACAATCAACAACAACAAATTTTCTTATCTTCTAAAGTATGTCACATTTGTAAACAACCTTTTAATGATGATCAAGTTAGAGTTCGAGATCATAACCATCAAACAGGGATGTTCAGGGGAGCCGCTCATCAGAGTTGCAACTTAAACTATAAGGATGACTACTGTGTACCTGTAGTATTTCATAACATGAGTGGATATGACGCACATTTTATTATCAGAAAATTATCCGCATTATTTGAAGGAAACATTAAACTCTTACCAATAAATAAAGAAAAATATATTTCTTTTACGAAAGCGATACCAAATATGAATATTTCTCTTAGGTTTATAGATTCTTTCCGTTTTATGTCGCAAAGTTTAGATCGTCTTTCTTCTAATTTGTTAGACGATCAAAAAAAGATTACAAAATCTTATTGTAATAGTTTAGAAGAATTTCGTTTATTAAATAAGAAAGGAATTTTTCCTTACGATTATGTGGATTCTTGGACAAAGTTAGAAGAAACGTGTTTACCATGTAAAGAAGATTTCTATAGTCAGTTGAACGATGAAAACATTAGCGATGAAGATTATGCTCATGCTGTAAATGTTTGGAAAGTTTTGGAATTAGAAATATAGGCGAATATTCTGATTTGTATTTAAAAACAGATGTACTTTTACTAGCTGACGTGTTTGAAACTTTTCGCGAAACTTGTTTAAAAACATATACTTTAGATCCGTTACACTATTACACTGCCCCAGGATTAACGTTTGATGCTATGTTAAAAACTACAAACATTTCATTAGAACTTCTCACCGACATTGATATGGTTATGTTCGTTGAGAAAGGAATTAGAGGAGGTGTTTCTCAATGTTCCAATAGATACGCTAAAGCAAATAATAACTATATGAAAAATGGTTTTGATTCTACTAAAGATAGTACGTATTTAATGTATTTTGATGTAAATAACTTATATGGAGCGGCCATGTCTCAATATTTACCATACGGAAATTTTGAATTTATGAAAAATTTTGATGTTCAAGAAATTTTGAATACACCTGATGACTGTGTTGTTGGATACATCATTGAATGTGATTTAGGTTATCCAATTCAGTTACATAATTTACATAGCGATTTGCCATTGGCACCTGAACATATGGTTCCTCCGACTTCAAAAACTAAACTTAAAAAATTGTTATTAACTTTGTTTCCAAAAGAACGATACATCGTTCACTATAGAAACTTAAAAATGTACTTAAGATTAGGTATGAGATTAAAAAAAGTTCATAGAGTGCTCAAATTTTGTCAATCTCCTTGGTTAAAACAATACATAGACTTAAATACAAAATTACGTCAACAATCTAAAAATGATTTTGAAAAAGATTTTTATAAACTAATGATTAATGCAATTTATGGCAAATGTATGGAAAATGTTAGAAAGCATAGAGATATACGTTTAGTAACAAAATGGGATGGACGATGGGGAGTACGATCTCTTATCTCAAAACCAAATTTTCACAGCTCAGTTGTATTTGATGAAGATATGGTTATAATAGAAATGAACAAATTAGAAATATGTATGAATAAACCTATTTACGTTGGATTTAGCATATTAGATATTTCAAAAATTTTTTTATACGAATTTCATTATGACTATGTTATAAAAACCTTCGGAGAAAACGTCAAATTGTTATATACAGACACCGATAGTTTGATTTACAGCTTTAAAGATATAGACATCTATAGATATATTAAACAAGATAGTTATCGCTTTGATACTTCTGATTATCACATTGATAACATTTATCAAATACAACAAAAAACAAAAACAACCGGGATTAATGAAGGATGAAAATAATGGAAAGATAATGCTAGAATTTGTAGGACTTAGATCGAAAATGTACTCTTACATTGTTGATGAAGATTTTTCTAAAAAATTAATTAAAAAATCTAAGGGATGCAAAAAATCTTCTATCAAATCAATTACTTTTGAAGACTATAAAAAATGTTTATTTGATAAAAAAGTTTTTGAAGCTGATCAACGACTTATTAAATCTAAACAACACGATGTATTCTCAGTTAAACAAAGTAAAATTGTTCTTAGTCCTTATGATGACAAACGCATGCTCAGTTATAATAGTACCGATACAAGACCGTGGGGTTATCTATATCAACCGTTTGGAGGATTGATTTATAAAATCGTTGCTTGTAACATCTAAATTTCATACGTTTAGTTGCGATTCAACGGCTTACAACCATAATATGATGGATGTCAGTTTACAAATTGCTTTAGAAGCACAACAAGCTAAAGAAAAAGTTTATGAAAAATATCTCAAGAATGCGATTCGTTTTAATGAAACAGATACTGCAAAAGAAACTTTACAATTTTTGTTGAAGAAAGAAAACTTTGTTGTTCCAAGCGATATTATTTCCTTTGCCGCATTGTATGGAAATAAATTGAGAGTGGATGACTTGTGCCAACTTTTGGATAAGAGACGAAGCATAGACAATTATGTCGATAACGTTGTGTTTGTTTGCAAAACAGAAAAATGTGAATCGATAAATTTAAATAAACTAGATGATATATTAGTTCTACATAGTTTAGAGCGCAATATTTCATTCAAATTGTATATTTTGAAGCTACTATCTAACTTTAACATTATCAATGCATGTCGTTCAGATTATCCTGTACAAAATATTTTAAAAATCATACAGATATTAAATCGTGCATAGACGAATGCATTTGCAATGCATCATACCTTGCTGACAGTCAAATTCTAAAAAAAATTATTACCGCTCTTATTTGTCGAAACATATCTTTTAAATTTAATCCTTCAGAAAACGAAAAACATGCGGAAGTATTGTTATGGATACAGAAGAATATAAGTAAAGGAACCCACCATCCAGATGCTGTATTAGGTTGGACATCTGGTCCAGATTCGGCAAAATGGCCTTCCACTAATTTAGAAGATTACAAAGAAACGTTATCTTATCTAATGTTAATTACACATTAATAACAATAAAAAACTAGTATTTATATTTTGTTTTATTTTAAACCTTGTGATATACATCCTATTTCTACCAACTATCACAAAATCTTTAAATAATACATAAAATTTACATTCATGATTCACTATATTAATGATATAATATTTTTATTGGTACATATTTCACAATCCTATCGTGAAGTATTAAACAATATGCGGTTGTTTTATCGGGAATATTTACATTTGTTTCAAATTCAATTTTAATATCTATGGGACCTCTTTTTAATTCTTCCTTTTGCTTAGAACAGTCTATAACTGCGATTGGAGCATATCTTTTAAATTCTTCTGGTGTGAATATCGGCTCGCTATCTTTGTAAAGAAACGAAGTTTGAAATTCGGTGAATAGTTCATACAACAAAGCATACTGGTTGTTTTTAAAATTTAAATTTAAGTTGTCATAAGGATATACTGCATCATTAAGAAAAACTTTAATATTAGTCAAATTGCAATGATCAAAGCGGCTGCAGTCTTTATTTATTTGATTTTTCTATCGGTCTGAAACCCAAAGATTATACATTGAGGCTTTTCTATTGAAGACTTAATAGCCCACATATGTTTTTGTGTTTGTGGTAATGATGGGTATTCGTGTAATTCTCTACTTCTGAATGGAATGTATAATTCTCTTCCACTTTTAATAATATCGAGCAGTTTTAATTGTTCTTTAATTGAAACAGATATGTGTGGAACTCGCCAACTGACCTTATGTAGCTGAACTTTGATATTTTTATATTATCATCAACTACTAAAGCATTATTATCGGTATTACTGCGAAGCAACACCAATTCTTGTCTACAATTGATCACTACCTTTTAAAATCTTCGCACGATCCTAAAATCATTCGAAGAGGTATAACCGCTTCAAAATTTCCTGAAGATATATCCAATAATCTTGAATTGCCTATTGGAAACCAACCACCGTTTTCAAGAGCTTTGCTTTCTTCTGTATTGTATGACACATAACCTTTTAAAACAGACATAATTCCAGGATTTCTAACGCGATCGATAACTTCTCCAGAAATTTCCAAACGAATCTCGTCAAACAAAAATAAGATACCCATATTAACAAAATGAATATTGGGCGTTTGAATCTTTGTGTTTTTATCATCATATGCTTCTACTTTTCCTTGTACATGAAGAGAGCTATACCAAGGTAACGTATATAATTCTTGTTGTTGTATAGGAATTCTGATTTCATCGTTGTTGTTAAAGGAACTTGATGCATAAGGTGGATGACTTCGTTTTTCTGCATATGCTATTGTGGTATCAAAACCTGGTGGTTCGTTTACTTTTAAAATTTCATAATTCATTTTTACGTTCGTAATTTTAGTCCTAAAGATTCGAGAAATTTTTTATTCTTTCGTGTTAAGCGATTGATTTTAGCAGACCGACTGAATAGTTTAGCTTTTTTTTTTGGATTTATATACTTTTTTATTGTCTTGATAATATTAATATGTTTACTCCAATTTTTATTTTTATTAAACACGATTCCCATTATAATGATTTATTGTATTTTTAAGATGCAACCTAACCGTTATTACCTCCTCTAAAATCGACTAAATTTTGATCTTGATCCGTTATTTTTATAGTAATTTCGTCTATTTGCTTCGTGTTAATCGGTAAATAAATTACGTTAGTTGGAGTTTCTATAATTTTATATCCTGGTGGGACTGTAGGAAAAAACTCATGAATCACATGTACTGGCTCGCCGTTTCTGAATGAACTGGTGACGATATTACATTCTACGCACAACGCGTTTAATTTAAAAATTTTACAAGGAAAATCTGATGTGTTTCTTCTATTTGCTTTCAAGATTTTAGGTTTGAAACCCAATAAACTACTGATAGAACCTTTCTTAGAGAAATCAATATCTAAACTGCATATAAGTTCAGATCGTAAAGTATTATTATTTCCTTTTATGGTTATTGTAGGAGCAGACTGAGATTCATGTGTATCTTTGTTTTCGTACATGGGATATTTTAAAAGTTGTTCACCTAAATAATTATTCAAATCATCAATTTCATAAGAACCTTCAGGAATTGCAATGCAGAGTTCTGTGCCATTTTGCAGTATAAAATGACATTTATTATTAGAGCTGTCTATATTCATGATTGAATTAAAAGTTTCTAAATTTATCAAACCCAAAACATAATCTTCATCTTCTAATATGATAGGAGGATAATACTTACTTGAAAGAATGGATTCCGCTCCAGTCAAAGTAAATGTAGAAGACATTATACTGCTTGTAGCTCACTAAACTGTAAACTCAAATGTATCAAGATTATATAGTAATCTTAAATGCTAAGAATAAACTCTACTACTCAATGGTGTTTGAATCTTATTACCTGAAACCTTATTTAAACTCGGATTTGAACCCGGGGCTTCTCGGTTACAAAGCAAACATCTAATTAAATGAGCCACCGAGAAACCTATCGTAATTATATTTATCTAAAAATTTTAAACACAAATGTCCACAGTTGACAGTATTAAAAGATTGAAAATGATTGTGATTGTAGATTATATTACAAGGACCGTTACTCTTTAAGTATTGCGTTAATTCCAATGGAGGCTGTAAGTTTCCAAAACTATCAAAATATACTGCGCGTGTACCAATCTTTTTATAAGCTGTCCAATGTGTTCCAGCTCCATTTTTATCATCCAAATTTATTATACCACATTCAACGGCACTTACTCCGGATTTAGGTAGTTCATCTTTCATAAATACTCCGCGAAAGTTTCTTATTTTTAATTTTTTTGCATATTTGTATAAATCTATGTTAGTGAGCGCCCGTTTTGGGAGTTTTATCGTAAGTTTTTGTGTTTTTCGCCGTCCTAAAAAAGACCAAATCCTTTTTATATGGTTGTAAATATAATCCGTTTCCAGATTTATTTAGTGCTATTGCTTCCATAGTTTGATTATGTCTTTGATTTTCTTTAAGTTTTCTTTAGCATCTTTTGCCGCAATTACTGTTTTTGCAATAGCTGCGGCGCCGCCACCTAACGATCCTAATGCGCCGAGAGCAGCAAAAATAGGGATTAGCGGCAAAAACCCACCAATTTTTGGCACTGGTATTACACGAACAGGGTTTACTTTTTCGTCCTTTTAATGATTTTACAGCAGTAATAGCCGCATTGAGAGCATCTTTAGCGTTTAGAAATTTTTTAAGTTTTAATGCACATTTAGCACTTTTTATTAAATCATGGAATTTTAATCCTTTTTGATGCTTTCTTTTGGCACTCCTTGTCTTTATACGAAGTCGTTTAGTGCCAGATTGATAACTCATACCAAGTTTTATTTTAGCTTTCATAGCAGTTGTTACTCCCAACGCAGCTAATTTTTCTCCTAATGACGAATCAGTAGAATACAATCTCTTTTTAGCTTTTTCTAATAATAAACCGTCAGCTTTATGTCTACTTTCTATATTTTTATAATTGTTATAAGCTATGTCATGCTCCTTACAAGCTTCATCTAATTTATTAATACCTCGATCTCCTTTTGCAAGTCGTTTCGTTAGTTTAGTTCCCGGTCCACAAAAATTATACCCAGGAATGTGTAATTCAACTGGTAGTTTATCAATAACTGAATTTATAAGACCTTTACCCTGATATTTATTCTTTTTTTGAGGTCGTTGGTTAATAATTGACTTTTGTTTTAACATGTCTAGAATTTATTTATCAGCTGGAATACACGCACTAACTAACTGAATTGAAATTTAGTTATATTTATAAGTTTAACAAACACTTTTTAGTTTTTATCAAAATGCGAATCGTGCAACAACCAATTACACTAACAGTTGCAAATAATGATATAAAAATTTGAAACCTATAAGAGACACGGTCAGTTATTACCATCAACTATTCGTTGTCTTATTGTTGGACCATCAAATTGTGGAAAAACCAATGTAATGGTTAGCTTAATTGAACACATTAATGGATTGCGTTTTAAAAACGTTTATGTTTATTCTAAATCGCTTTTTCAACCAAAATATCAATATTTAGAAAAATTGTTAACCCCTATTGAGGGTATAAATTATTTTTCTTTTAGTAATTTAGAAAGTAACATACCTCCACCATCTAAAGCAAAATCTGATTCAGTATTTATTTTTGATGATGTGGCGTGTGATAAACAAAATCTAATGAGAGAGTATTTTAGCATGGGTCGTCACAATAACATAGACTGTTTTTACTTATGTCAAACCTATAGCCGCATTCCAAAACAATTAATTCGTGATAATGCCAACTTTATAATAGTGTTCAAACAAGATGCATTAAATCTACATCATATTTATGAGGATAACGTCAGTACCGATTTAACATTTGACGATTTTAAGAAGATGTGTTCATTTTGTTGGAACGAAAATTATGGTTTTTAGTTATCGATAAAGAAAGAGATACTAATTCTGGCAGATACAGAAAAGGATTTGATTCTTTCATTCAACCCATTCTACAATAAAAAAAATATAAACCACTATATTAATTAAGTTATTAATACATCCACATATCTGTAATAAATATAGATTTATAACAAATCACCGCATGGTTTATGTATAATTTGCTTAATTAACAATAACAAAACCGCTATAGTTTCTGCGCAAACCGTTTTACAAATCGTCTACTTTGAATGTGGTTTGCTGGAAAACTACTTAACACACCGCGTATTTTATCTATGGTTTGTGTGCAAACCGCTTTACAAACCACCTAAATTGATTGTGATTAGTTTGCAAACTGATCAATAAACAGTTTATAATTTACTGTTAGTCAAAATTCTGCTATGTTTGTAAGCTATTCAGTTTGCAGATAATAGTTTTTGTTAAAGGTTTATAAGGAACTGTAGCAGCATATTTGATTAGTAAGCAAAAAAATAAACGTACGTTAAGGTTCGTTCAAAATGCAATCGTACCACAATTTATCAAATTTATCGAATGAAGAGGAATTAACTAAAAGGTTAATGAAAAAAAGAGAAGAAGTAAAGAAAAAGTTTGAATTACTAAAACAGGGTGAAATTACGAAGGACAAAGCATTTTTTCCTATAACTAAACGTTTAGAAACTATCTCAGATCAATTAAATGCTAAAAATACAAAGTTGTCCTTTGTTAACAATAAAGATGAACAAAATCTAAACTCAAAAAAACTAAAACACGAAAATACTGTTGCGGAATCTACCCCCATTCCAACATGGAGTACAAAACTTTCAAATCTTAAAAAAATTCAATCGATAAAAGATGAAAAATTACATGAAGCCAAAGATCAAAATATTTTTGATCATAATGCTGCTACAATTTCGAATTTAAAAGAAGACGTTATAATTTCAGAACCTTCAGTTGAGGTAGATGATTATGAATTAGATGATTTAATTGAACATTCGGTAGAAGAAAGTAACCGAAATATAGAAAACATTCTTGATAGCAATATCTATAATGAATACTTAGCAGAGTTTGATGAATTGCCTAGAAGATATATAGATGCTATGGTTCATGATAAAAAAGGCAGTTTGATCACAGAACTGGAATAAGGCATGATAGTTTTCAAGAAAAGTTTTTTATAGGAACATCTGCAGTAGAATTTATTGGATCAGATATCAAAGTAGATGAAAAAATATACAATGGAACCCCTGGACTGTATGAATTATTATTTAAAAACACTCCTGTAACGTATACTGATGGAGATTTGCATATATACAAAGAAATTTTAGATATTAGTAATGCTTGCAGAAGTAACTTTGATCCTAATGGTCAAATACAAGGAACACGATCTGACAAATATAAATCTATTATTGCTCCTCTATATTTTGTACAGCCTGGGTATGTAGAAACACCAAAAAGATTCAAAAACAATAGGAAAAGGAATGTTTAAAGAAGTTAACAATCATGATACCGATTATGTTTATTGGGATGATGTAA
The DNA here is from genome assembly GCA_035610365.1 of Aquatica leii. Lineage (NCBI taxonomy): Eukaryota > Metazoa > Arthropoda > Insecta > Coleoptera > Lampyridae > Aquatica > Aquatica leii. Next base: position 112,237,880 of record CM069432.1, read on the forward strand.
ATGAATTAGTTGACAGATTGAGGTTGTTAGTAGCATCTGAAACAGCAGGCCATACAGGTCACACAAACGAAATCGTCTCTATTATAGAAGAACTACGCGAAGCACAAATAATTGAATAAAACAATGACTTTAGATAAATTTGGTCGCCATATAATTAAACATAATCAAATATCTGTTGAAAAAGTGCAAAATGATACACATAAAACAATGTTTTACAACCATATTTTATTATTTCAGACAAACAGACTTCTAGATAATAAATATCTGATATGGTCAGACAAAAGTTCTTATTCATTCCCATTAGAAAATGGTATAATTGATAATTTATCTATAAATCTTGAAAACGTTATACTAAAGATAAATGGAAAACCTTATACAAGCGAGCAAGTTGCTAATCGTCAACTTAAATTAGGAGACAAGATATCGTTTGAAATACGCAATCACGAAAATCAAACTGCTATAAGATATTTGAAAACGTTATATGTTGAAATAGTAGTTAAATGTCCTGTCAAAATAGAAAGTGGTTCAGTGTAAAAATGCCTAGACGAAAAGCAACAAAAGAATCTGTTCCATCTTCTATAAAAAGAGACATAGTTTTAGAATTGCATAAACCTGCACGAAGAAATTTCAAAAGACGTCGGGTTATAATAAAAGGTATTAATGAAACATTACAAGCTGATCTTGTCGATATGGTTTCGTTTTCAAAACAAAACAACCAATTTAAATACATACTTGTTGTAATTGATTGCTTTTCGAAATATGTATGGACACTTCCTTTAAAATTAAAAAATGCAAAACATGTTACTGACGCAATGGAAAAAATATTATCACGTTTAAAGCATTTGCCAAAAAACATACAAACAGACGAAGGATTAGAATTTTACAATAGTACATTCAAAAATTTGATGAAAAAGTATAATGTTAATCACTATAGTACGTTTAGTACAAAAAAAGCATCAATTGTAGAACGTGTTAATCGAACTTTGAAAAACATAATGTGGAAACAATTTAGTTTACAGGGTAATTACAAATGGATAAACATATTAGATGAAATTACAAATCTATACAATAACACTTTTCATCGCACAATTAAAATGAAGCCATCGATGGTTAACAAAAACAATGAAAAATCTATTTTACAATCTGCATACTCACACATAAAAATAGCAAACCAAAATAACAAATTTTCGTTGGGGGATTATGTAAGAATTAGCAAATACAGAAATGCATTTGAAAAAGGGTATACTCCTAATTGGTCTAATGAAATTTTTATAATTAGGAAAGTTAAACTAACTAACCCAACTACCTATTTGCTAAAAGACATAAAAGGGGATGATATTTTAGGAGGTTTTTATGAAATGGAATTGCAAAAAGTTAAACATCCGGATACGTACTTAATTGAAAGAATTTTACGAAAGAAAGGAACTAAAATGTATGTAAAGTGGTTAGGCTTTGATGAAACTCATAACAGCTGGATAAACAAAAACAGTATTGCATAAATAACAATAGATTAAGCTACCGCCTAATATATTTACTAAGGTATGATAAAATCTGTAATAGTAAAATAAAAAACGTATCATTAATTCAAACATTTATTGTTTATTTCTACTTTACATTGTTTAAATATTTACATATGTCATACATTATAACTCTATTTTATTTTTGAATAAATTCAATGTTTGTTGTTTCACCAACTGCTCCTCGGCTCACGAGATAGATGTTATTTCCCGAACCAATCAAACTATTAATTTGGTTTATGTCTTCAATCGAAAACTTGTTAGTAAATCTTTGTGGTAGAGGTACTTTAAAATCTTGGCATTCGACAATCACTTGCTCCCCAAATTTACCATCTATTTTACTAAAACACTTTATTTTATACTGCTCATTTATTAATAGACTTTTAGCACTTAGATAAGGAACCAAATGAGAAGTTTCGTTTAAGTTTACAAAAAATGATTCCATCTTTATTTTTTTCTTAAGTTTACTAAAAAGAAGAAGATACTAGTATTAAATCTTTACAAATATTACCTTTATATACATACAATAGCATCCCCACCATCACTACGAACTTCGCCGACTGACCTACATCCGATCATTACCGAAACGAAACACCTTTACGATTCACCCACCACCAATACGATATATCCCGACTTACAAAATCCGAATGCAACTCGAGCATACCCGAAACGAAACCATAGCAACGAAATTTCACGACCTCCTACCGATCGTACCCGAGTGAGCCAGCATCCTCACTACATAACTACTGGCAGGTGTTAGGAGCCGGAGGTAAAGATAAATGTACAATATACAATGGTGTGTGTTAACGGTTATCCAATTATAGTATTCTTTAAGGCAATGCTTGTGAACAGCGGTTCAATGTGTTGTGTGCAAGATAAAATGTCGAACTAAAAAAATGCAAGCAATTCTATGGGGGAGTCGCAGCAGCAAAGATTAGAAGCTATAAAAACTAATAACATTTTTAGACAGACACGAAAGTATGTATTTTCAATGCTAGCAATGATGACGGTACTAAAATGTAGGTATGTTATAGAACGAAGCGAAATGTGGGCATCGCAGCTGTACATAAATTTATAAAGATAAAAAATAGTTTCAAAAAAAAACAAACAGGAAAGCTTATATGAAAAGGTAGGAATTTTTTTCTATAGGATTTACTTCACACGAATGAACAATTATTTACTTTCAACACAGAAATAATTAGATTATGTTGGTTTATTTATATTAATTACAACATTAGAGCTATCATACGTATTAAATGTAAAGTTTATCCCATATTTATCATCTTTAGAAAAAATGAATTCGTGCTTTGACGTACTGGCAGTTACAATATTTGCAGGATTATGAGATGTTGACAAGAAGACAATAATTAGGCAACTTTTTCTTGACCTTCTGAAGAATTTTCCACGTAACCTTCTGCTACTGAACTAGACTTCCAACCTCCTAATCTTTTTAATTGTAGGACATCTCCTCCTCGATTTGCCAATAAAGTCGCAGAAGTCCGCCTGAAGCAATGGCCAGTAAAGCTATCGGCATTATTCAGTCCCAAAAACGTTGCTATTTTCTTGGGAAACTGAGCAATAGTATTGTGGCCAAAAAACTGTTTGGTAATTTTTCCAAATCTCAGCTGCTGAAAAAATTTCTCGCTTTCAACATGTTTTCGGAGATTTATATATTCAGTTACTACATTTATCCATTGAACATCTGTTATAAGAAATGATCGAGAATGGTAAGTTTTTGTATTAGGAATTACTATACTAATTTTATTGTTTAAGGATTTTACGTCGCTTACTTTCATTTGGTATAATTCGTTTGTGCGGCAAGCACCAGAAATCCCGATTATTAAAGCAGTCTACAAAATTAAATCATATTATAATGAAAAGTACAGAATAAAGTAAAAAGTAAATTTCTTACTTTGTGAGGTAGAAACTCTTATGGAGCATCTTTCAAAAATGTGTCAATTTGATCTTGACTAAAAACTCTGGATTTCTTCGGTTTGTAGCCAATATTTTGTTTTTTAAAGCATGCTATTAAGCTTGAATTTTTTGAAATATCAATACAATTTTTAATACTTAAAGTTGTACGAAGCATTGAATATGTAGCCCACAGAGTTGAAACCTTTTTTGTTTCAGCCAATTGACTAAAATATGCAATGAGCACGCTTTCAGAACCAATGTTTTTAACCCCTTTAGCAAGGCAAAAGTTTTGATAATTTTCGTAGCACTTTTCATATCGACCTCTACTTTTTGTCGGTAGTAAGTAATTAGCTGCCTTCTTTGCAGCGTCCCTCAGTTCTGGAGGAGTGTTTTCAAATTCACTATTAGACATTGGGACACGAATGATAACTATGAAAATTAAATTATAAAACGTTTGACACAAAACGCATTTGTTTTCCCTGCCAGTTAGATAAAAACAATTTTACAGTTATTGACTTTCAGCTCGAATAATTTGTGTTAATTTGAATGATAATGCACTGATTGTAAATAAAATAGTATACATACCTCGGAAAAAAGCTTCATTCCACTGTCGGGCATATTGCCGACCTCGAGCTTCACTCTCGGCCGGTCAACTTAGCCCTCCACTGTAATAAAGCTTTTGCCCAATCGGTATGTAATCTACTATTCCGGGTTTCGCTGTGTATCAAAACTTCCGTTCAACGTCTCGCTGTCCCCACTGCTAGTTTCTTAGCACAATTCCTTCCCTTGCACATTTGTAATAACAAACACTACTATCACGGCCAATGTAACTATTATTAACAACTTTTTCTGGGTTTTGCCATGTGTTAAAACGTGCGTTTGACGTTTTGCTGTATACACTGCCAGTTTTTTTTTTGAAGAAATAAAGAAACTGATAGTATGGATCTTGAAAATGTCAAACGTAAGTTTTGACACTCGGCGAAACCCGGAAAAAGTTATTAATAATAGTGACGCGGGCCGTGAAAGCCTACGCAGTGTTAATACATGTATCAGAAACATAAAACAACACAATCACGTAACCCAAAACAAATTTTACGTTGGTTTTTATAATTTTTTTTATGTTTTCAAAAGAAGAGTAGACGGTCTGCTAACACGCCCAAACAACACATTGGTACAAAAAACGTCTAAATGTCCGTCTAATAAACGTTAATAACGCGTTTAAAAACGTTTTAATGTCTAATAAATGTCTATTAGCCGGACATTATACGTTTTTTATACCAATGTGTTGCTTGGGCGGTTACAATAAAACGTATTAATGTTACATCTTAACAAATAAGTGTGCAAAATATAAAAGCAAACAATAAATTGCCAGAAAAATTAAAACTTATACAAAACCATAAAAAAAACTGAAAAAGCATTGCACTACCTTTTTTTAAACAATTAATTATTTTAATGCAATATTTATTTTTTTTTACTTAAAAAATTTATTTTTGTGATGTAACAATTTAAAACGGCTTTAATTTTAATTTATTTTAGTTTAAAGTTTTAAACAAGAATTAATAACAATTTGAGCAAGTAAAATATGTAATCTTTTATTTGTAAAATTTGTAAATTGCTATAGAGGTGGAAACGTACACAAGCTGATTTCAAACCACGTAATTCTAATAAATTTTAGATATATCGCGTAATTTTTTGTTTTCCATAATATTTTTTCTAAGCGAACTAGATTTTATTTTATTTTATATCATTGTTTGCAAAAAATATTGTATAGGTGTAAGAATTATTAAATTATGTTACTTATTTAATTAAATAATAATCGTACATTATAGTACAGTTTCTTTAAACTTTAATTATCCTAAAAAATACTTAGTTTTTACAAATGTCATTTTCGTAAATAAATTAATAATTTGATTAAACATTTTTTATCGGTTCACTATTTTGTGCGTTTTTTGTATGTTTTTTTAATTTCATATTTATGTTCAAAACATAACTTCTAAATAACACAAAATTATTATACATATCTATATAATATTATTTAGTTACTTACATCTAAATTTGTATTTGTGTTTTCTGTGCTACCAAGACTACAAAAACCTTGGAAAATATGCGAATTAATTTAAACGACAAATTGTGTCGACTAATCATATAGCGCCATTCGTTATTTTGGTTTTCCATATTACTTTTTATTTTTTTTTATTTTGGTCTTGTTCATAGACAAATCTGTTTTTACAACAATATATCTGGTGTAGTAAAAACAAATCTATTAATTTTCCAATAGATGGCTTTAGTTATCTATATATGGCGTTGTATAAGTCCAATCGGGTTTTACTAGATCCCGTTAGAAAGATGACATTCCGTACTAAAAAAAATTAGAACAGTTTTGTGGTTAATTGACTCAATTTTGTTTGAGAGCGCGTCAAAAATAAACACTAGCAAAGAAAATACGCTACATTTTGCAGTTTTTTTTTATAAAGTCGAAAACGCAAGCCAAGCGGCTGAAAATGTGAATAGTATTTATGTCTTGATACTGTTTTTTTTTTGTTTTTTTGTAAGTGAACGATTTATTAGCATAAATGCTACATTTGTACATATAAATATAAATAAACACACTACTACATAACCACATAATTACAAATATAGACTACAAAACTATAATTAACGCAATTAACATTATAAGGTTGCAGCCACTTATTTATCTGTTGTAATCCTTATGTATGACAAATAATTTTTTTTAAATTCTTTTATACTTTTAGATTTTTTTATGTTGTCTGGTAATGCGTTATATGTCAACACACCCTTGTAAAAAATGGAGTTTTGTGTAATAGTTTTTAATGCGCGTTGAGGTCTGTACGAGTTGTACGAGTGAATATATCTGTTGCGTGTTAATATAAAATAGGTAGGCATTAAATTATTATTTATTTTATATATAAAAATCATACATCTCATATCTATAAAATCTTTTATGGACATCCATTGCAGTGTTTCGAGCATTACCTGTATCGGTGTGTATTAATCACATTTTAAAATAGCGCGCATTGCTTTATTTTGAAGTATCTGCAAAAAGTTTTTTTGTTCTTTGCTAAAATAAAATAAAATTGTGCAACAATATTGAATGGAAGGTAAAACTAATGTATTGTATATTGTTATTCTACTATTAGTTGAGATAAATTGTGATAATCTTCTTAAATAGCCTATATTTTTATTTAGTTTATTTCGCAGCTGTTCAAAATATTTTGTAAATGTTAGATGCTCATCTATTACAATTCCGAGATAAGTAATACTAGGTACTGTTTCAACAATTTTATTATAAATACAGATTTTTGTTCTTTTATAATTTATGTTTTTTTTATTAAATTTTGAGCAAAACACAATTACTTTAGTTTTTTCTACATTTAAGTATATTTGATTTGCTTGTAACCAAATCTCAATATTTTTAATGTCCGCTACTAAATTATTAAATGCCCATTCATAATTTGGACTTGCTGTGTAAACAAGAGTGTCGTCGGCAAATAGGTTAATCTGAGAATATTTGAGTATATGACAAATGTCGTTTATATAAATGATAAACAATAAAGGACCTAGCACACTACCTTGTGGAACGCCAACGTTATTCTCAATAAGCGATAATTCAATATTATCGTACATTACGTATTGAAAACGATCTTTTAGATAGTTTTTAAACCATTTGTAGGCAAGACCTTTCACGCCATAATATTGAAGTTTTTTTAATAAAATTTGTCTACTAATTGTAACTGTAACCGCCAATCACGCGCAATTTTGGTTTTGCCGATTTTGCTCCAATAATTTCGATGTCAAAAAAGATGTCTCACGCATTGAAAGGTCAATTGTCAAAAATGTTAATAAAATCATAGACATTGTTAAGTCCGACCGTGATGCAAGCATTATTTCGATTGCCCAGAAACTAAGAATTCCCCAAAAAACCGTTGAACCATTTGAATAAAGCTGGATACAAAAAAAGCTCGATTTATAGGTGCCACACGACTTGATCAAACTTCCATTTGTATAACTCAAAGCAAATAAACCTCTGACTCAAAGTAATTGTGAAAAAAGCATTTGTTCATGGCTGGAAACAAATGCAATTTCTAGAACAATTGAAATGCAAAATGCAGAATGATTAATCTTAGTCAAACAGTATTCTACATTTTATTTTGTTGATAAATTACTGAGAGAGCATAAACATGTTGTTTGATTGTCAACCTACTATTTTAATTTAAATATAATTGAACTAATATAAAGTCTTCTAAAAAGAAAATTTGCAATGAATAATGTGGCACAACAAAAAATTGATATTGAAAAGTTGGTTCAAAAACATTTTCTGAAGTTATAAATAAAGAGTGGGAAAAATAATGTAAAAATGTGTTACAGTTTTGCGAAGAAATGTGGAAAGCAGACTGTTTTAGCTGATTAATTTCTAGAAAGTTTGACATTTAAAGTAAATAATAGTAATACAGATGAGGACGATTGGGAAACTGATGAAAGTAAAAGTAAATTTTCGGGTAATGATGATTAGAAGTAATGAACTTTAATTATAATTTTTTTATTTAATTTTAAATAATGTTATATTTTCGATTTATCTCAGAAACATTCAAATGCACATATCTGATTTAAAATGTGTTTTTGTGCTTAGTGTGTAAGTGATACATGAAATAATCTCTATTTGATACGTGTCTAATAAATATTTTTAGTATATTTGTGTTTTCTATATAACATATCTAATACAATTGTTTCTATATATAACAAATTAGCTACAAACATATAAATAAACTTGCAATAAAATAGTAATTTAAATTTATAGACAAAATATAAAATATTAATATAAACGTTAATATATGGTAAAAAAAGGATTTTCATGTCTTCAGACACATATTTTCTAGATATTTAGATAAGTGTTATAATAAGGGTACATTAACAAAAGGGTCTGTTCTTGAAACATGCAAATATTACCTTCTCTTTGATGTTATTATAGTATTTAGTTCAGTAGAAAGTTTGTGTTTTGCTGTTAAAATTACTATTGTGCATGACTTATACTTATAATCATAATATTTAATAATATTTATACCTTAAATGTAATACAATATAATTTACATTTTGTTTATTTGAATTAACTATTGAGGGTTTATAATTAAACATTTTTATAATATTTTTTGACTTTATACATATTATTTAATTTTATTGCAACTCAAACAATAGAGAACAAAAGTTGAATATTAGTTTTTTTTATAATTGTTTTTAGTACCTTTAAGTTTGTCTAATATACTATTTTTAAGTTTATTTTTAAATACAGAATTTTATACCATTTTTAATTTATATAGTACTTATAACTATTAAGTATTTTTATTTTATATATTTATAGTTATGCTTTTTTAAGTTTTATTAATAATTAAAAACTGTTTTTAAAATTAAAAATTCATTAGTAAAGCTGGTACTATACTAAATGTATGCAAAAATTTACTAATAATTTTTTTAAATAAGTCACCATTAAATTTTTGGTTAAATTTTTAACAAAATTTTGTTCGCCTGAGTACATACGTATGCAACTTTTTCTCATTATTTTCTTTTATTTTCTGTAAGTTTTTGAATAAACATGCGCAGTGATAAATTGTTTAGGGAGATCTAGTTACAAAGTTGGTTACATTATATATATATACCAAAAAGATACAAACAATTAACAAAAAAAAATAAATTTGGTTTTTATTTCGTTAATGGCTTGTAAATTAAAAATTGTAAATTTAATTGAATAGCTTTCAGTCCTCTGTTTCGTGCATGTTTGTTTTCATAATCTTCAGATTAAGTATGTATGACTTTCATGTGAATGTGACAAGTTAAAATAAACTGCGTTGATTTATGTTTCTAAATTATTTGTGTAGAAATAATGTAAAAAATTTCTTATGCAATTTTATGTATGCAACGTGAAAATTCTTTTAAAATAATTTATGAAAAAAATTACTAATTAATTTTCGCATAAACTTAGTATCGTGTCATACCAGCTTAATATACAAAATAAAACTTTCAAATTCAATTGCATTGCACATTAAAAATACTTATAACACAGTTTAAAACTAATTGATCAAAAATTAATTTAAATTTTTTTTAATAATATTGCTTTTTAATACAATTATACTAAAATAAAAGTACATTTACAAAAGTATCAATATTGAATACTGATTTTATTAAACTGTATAATAAAAATGTATTTATTAATTTTTTTTTACCTAAATAGATAAGTAAACAGTGCTCATGTAGCTATTCTTTGAATATTACTACCTAATAATATCAAACCTTGAACTCTTTTATTGTTATAGTGTAACCGTATTATTTTTTTAATTATATTTTAGTAAATATAAAAATGTAACATTTATTAATAAATTTACTTTTTGTGTATTTAAGATTATAATTTTTCATTATTATTATTATTAACTTAATTAATAGTAACAGTACGTAGTTTAGATATACATCTAAAATTGTAGAAACTTGCACATAATGTAATTAATAGGATCAATAAAAAATGTATACTTTTAAAATCATTTAAAAGCTATAGTTTGTTTAAAAAAAGATTTGTTTTTAGACCAAATAAAATCAGTACTAAACAAACAGATTGATTTTATTTAAAAATAAAAAACGTTGTTAGTTACTAAGTTAAAAGTAACTGAAACTAGAATAAACATTTTACACTGATTTAGTAATTAACATATATTCCTAATGTTAGTCTAGAGTAATCTAAACATATTATTTTTGCTTTAAATACTATACCTACTGGTTGACAAAGAAGACATGTAACGAACTATAATTTTTTCATTTTGACTTTGAAATTCTTAATGTAAATACTAACCTAAACATTATTTTAGCCTACCTTGTCCTCTGAAAAACTGATCGCAAATATGTATAAGTCAGTTTTTGTTATTTTATTAACAAATATAAGGACTTTATACATAAGTGTAGTAGAACATGACAGGAGGACAAAATTGTTTAAATGCTTAATAGGCCACGGAGGCGAAATTCTACTTCTATGACAATATTTAATGCTATATTTTAATGAGTTCAGTAAAATAAGTATTTATGTAATCACCCATTTTGTACTATTTTATCAATAATGTTAGAAGCTTTAGAAACAATACTATCATAGATTATTTGACATAAACATTGTTCGATAGAATGGACTGTATTTACTTTGTTTTAGATTATTTGTAATGAATAATAACGTAGTTTTATTATAATAAACTTTATTGCACTTCATACATGCTTGATACATTAACAAATGCAACGCCATCATCTGATTTTTCCTCTGCGCCTTTATGTTGTCGTAAAAACACGCGCATAAAATTAGTAATTCCTCGTAAGTGATTTTTCAATCACTAACAGTTTTGATTAAGTGCGTTTTTACACTGTTTACTCCCACAATTCAGCAAAGTGTGATAATTGAATAGGTATCAAATACCAAGAGATGTTATCTTTTTTGCAATGATTAGCAATTTTTTCACTAGATTTTTTTCAAAATTGCTGTAAAACCTTAAGCTTGTTGTAAGCACCAACAAAATTTGTGTCATTGTCCGAATAAATGTGACAAGATTTTTCACGCCGGCCAGCGAAACGTCTTAAACATGCTAAGAAACAATCAGTTCTCAAATCAGTTGCTAATTCAATGTGTATGGTCTTGCTAACAAAACATTCAAAGGAACAAATGTAAGCCTTATTGCATTTAAACCCACTACCCTTTCGATTCTTTATTACGAATGGGTCGACACCTGCAATTAAAAAAGAGTAAGAAACTTAAACTGTTTTTTTGGGTAAATAGGCCATTAAAGACGCGACATTATGCGAAGGAAACCTAAAACATCTGACACAACTTTTTACTATCTTTTTGGCACACTGTATACTGTGAGTAATCTAAAAGGTTTGACGTGCATGAAAAACTATTAGTTGAGGGCCACCGTGCAATAAAAATAAATGTTCATGTTCTAAAACTAATATCGACAACGCATGTTTACTTTTTAATAATAAGGGATGTTTAGCATCATAATTCAACTGAGAATGTCTCAGTCTTCTGCCAACACGCAACAATTCATTTTTATCTAAAAATGTAGACAAACTTTGAAAATTACCAACCTTATTTTCTAAAGAATTGTTAGAACTTAAAATCTAAATATCAAATGAAAAACTTTCAGTTTGTGCTGCCTTGACTAGCAATTATATAATAATAGATTAAGTTTATCTATTGTCAATGGATCTTTGTGACGCAAGTCAACTTTGCGACGACAATTCAAAATAAATCTTAAGCAATACGCCATTGTAAATTTTAACTTAGTAAAACTAGAAAACCTACTAAATGGAAAATTGTCCTTCTTGATAGTAAAAAAAACGTGCTTTTAACATCAACTTGCTCCGGCCAAAGCTGCATGTCATTTGACAGCCAGTGAGGCTCTTGCCTTTACATGCATTTTACTACTTACTCTCGTTTATGTGAGGTAATTTATAATTTATAAAAGTGTATTCAAGAGTCAAAAAATTTGTCCAATATAGAACGAATTGTAAACACGCTAAACAATTATACATTAAATTAGATGAAAATGTAAATTCGTTATAGATTCAGTTAACAAAATATTAAAAAAGAAGAATGTTATACTCCCAAAACGTTTTTACGTTTTTAAACGTTTTCTTCAGACATTTAATCAATTATTTTACAATAAATTTAATTGTTGTCATTGACTTTGAAACACAAAACGTTGCTATAAAAAAACAGTTTTTGTATGCTTTTTGTACAAGAAAACTAAATTTTTAGTATATGTATTCTTTAGTAGTAGTAGAATTAACCAATAAAAACATTTTGCTTACTTTACAAACAGCGAATTTTAGTTTTATCTTTTAAAACCAGCATACAACATATTATTACAAAAAAAGTTACAAACATAGAACTGTCGCGTTGCACCGGCGCTCAGTTGTGCAGTTGGCGGGCGTGAGTCAATTTAACAAAAAAAGTTTGTCAAATAAAAAATTAATTTTAATTACGATACATATAGAATAAAAATGATTACATTGACTTTTAACATATTATTAATTCCTAATATTAATAACAAAAATATTAATTTGCTCTAGCATAAAAATAAAAAGCTTAACAAAAACTAAGGGCGCCACAAATTTTCCGCAGTTATAGTCCTTGTAACCCGTTGGCGAAAATTTGAAAATCAACAAGTTAACTCTTATTTCTTAATCACAAACTTGTAATTATTGCAGATCGGTATCTTTGCATTTATATATATAAATAGGTTACAAACAAAACGTAATAAAATTTATATCAAAAAAGTCACTTATCTGAACTGCTTGAACCTTATGCCTGGCCATAGAAGATATCTTGCATTTTATGTAATTTAGGTCACATCCAATTGTAATGATTTTCCATCCCAAAAAACTACACAAAAGTATTTTGTCGAAGATTTCTTTTGCCTTAATTATAGTTCTTGCAGGGAAGCTGTGTTTCGTTAACTTAATCTTTCTTTTAATCACAACACAACCAAATGTTATCACCACGTTTGCATATTTATAAATTCGTAGGTTGAGCGTCACTATAAAATTACTTAAGTCCAATTGAAACATAAACTAATACTTTCGCGCTAATTGAAATCCGTAAAATTACGTTTATTAGCACTCCAAAATTTGAGACCGTGTCCCCAAAAAATTAACAACGTCTCTTTTTCTTTGACGTTTCACGCGCTCTCCCTTTCCAAAAATTACTTTAATATCATTTGCTATCGCGCCTTATCGACCACGGCCTTTTACAAATATTCTAAAGTGCATTTTAACATTTATATTTAATATATACGAGGGAGTACAAGAAAGTTAATTTGGAACGTTACACTGCCCCCTTCCCCAGATAAAAAATAGCATGAACATGATCATTTTTTTTTAGGAAGCCGCAACCAACATAAAAACATTGGAGACACACATACATCAATTCGTTGCCACATTCATCAACATTCATCAATCTATCATTCGCTCAGGTTTGCTTCTCCAAAATAAGGTTTCAAATCTTTTACATGCCATATTCCTACGTCTTGTTTATCTTCGTTTTCTAATTTGTAACACAGGGAAGAACATACTTTTGTCACAGTACACAATATGTATTTTGGCGCCAGTTTTGCTGCAAATTTATCTGCTGCAGATGATAACACAAAATTTCTTTTCCAAACTAAATCCCCCACTTGAAAACGTAAGTTACTTTTTCTAAGATTATATCGCCGGGCATTAGTCTCATAGACTTTACTGAGTTTTAGGCGTATGCTTTGAAATAGTTCGTTAAGATCTGAAAATTTTTCTACATATTTTGTGCGCTCATTAGGAGTCAATTTTAAGACTTCATTTCCGAGATTTCCATAAAAATCTCCTACAATCGGTATCTCTCTTCCAAAGACTATCTGATTAGGAGTTGCTGATGTGACTTCATGAACCGCTGAGCGAATCGCATAGCCGATCTTGTATATGTTAAGATCCCATGTACGATGATCTGATTGATCTAAGTAACATCTTATTGCAGTTCCTATAACTCTGTTAGTTCGTTCTGTAAAATTCACTTGCGGGTGATAAAGTGCATTATACCAGATCTTTTGTATATGGTATTCTCGAAACAAGTTCGTAATAGCCTTAGACTTAAATTGCGTACCATTGTCTATCATTATGATCTGTGGAACTCCAAATACCAAAAACACATCATTTTCCAAAAATTTGCAAATTTCGATGGCGCTTGCTTTCCTCATAGGTTTTAAAAGAACAAATTTGCTAAACCAGTCTGTTAAAACAAGTAACCAACGATTACCAGATTTTGACCTAGGTAAGGGTCCTATTAGATCCGTTGAAACAATTTCAAATGGGAACTCCACTTTCTTCTCTTTGCCCATCAAACCACACCTAGATGTATTAGAAGCTTTTTGAGAATTACAGACTTTACAATGTTTTACATACCGCAGAATATCAGCCTTCATTTTAGGCCAATAAAATTGAGTTACTGTTCGTTTCCACGTTTTAAAGAATCCAAAATGTCCTGATGTAACGCAATCATGACAATCTTGTAGCACATTTTTTCGTAAGGGTTTTGGTACTACTATCTTCCATTGCGAGACATTTAATGGTTTATGCCGTACAAGTAACAGTTTCATAAGACGACCTTGATCGTCTACTGTCCAATCCGGAAATTTAGCAGCGTCTTTAAGAACTTTACTTCGTTGCTTTACGTACCAATTATCTAATTCATCTTCTACTATCTTTAACTCTTCAACTTTAGGGATTCGTGACAATGCGTCCGCAACCACCATATTTTTTCCTTTGCGATGAAGTAAACTAAAATCGTACTGAGAAAGTTTTAACGCCCATCGCGCAACTCTTCCGGTTTGATCTTTTACTCGTTGCAACCACAACAAACTGTAGTGATCTGTAATAACAGTAAAATGAACACCTTCAATAAAGGGTCGAAACTTCTCTATTGCAAAAATTACAGCAAGACACTCTCTTTCTGTTACTGTATAATTTTTTTCTGCGCTGCTGAGAGACCTGCTTGCAAAAGCAATTGCATGCTCTCCATCCTCAAATTCCTGGGTTAGGACTGCACCTAATCCAACATTGCTTGCATCGCTTTGAATAACGAACGGTCTATTAAAGTCTGGAGATACTAAGGTAGGCGCTTCAACTAAAGCTTTCTTGATAGATTTAAAAGCCAATTCAGCTTCTGTGTTCCAATCAACAACTTGCTTCTTTCGTCGGCCTTTTAGTAAGGCATTGATCGGCGCCATTAAGGTAGCAAAATTATGAATAAAACGTCTGTACCAAGAGCAGAGACCAATAAAACGTTTAATTTCAGTTGCAGTATGAGGAATAGGAAAATTAACCATCGACAACACCTTGTCAGGGTCGGTTTTAATACCAGTAGAATCTACAACAAATCCCAAATACTTCAACTCTGGTTTGCAAAACTCACATTTATTGACGTTCACTGTTAGACCAGCACTGCTTAATTTATTATAGACTACCTCAAGTATATGTATATGTTCTTCAAACGTTTTACTAATGACCACTATATCGTCAAGATAGACAAAAACATACGGTTCCATGTCCGGTCCGAAAATTTTATCCATAAGTCGCTGTTGGGTTTGAGCCGCGTTATGCAACCCAAAAGGTAAAACTTTAAAATGAAATAAACCTCTTCCTAAAACTGCAAATGCTGTTTTTTCTTTAGACTCTTCTGTTAAGGGGATTTGCCAAAAACTGCTTTTTAAATCTATGCTACTTATAAATTTTGCATCCCGTAATTTAGATAATATAGTATCTAATCTAGGTAGAGGATACGAGTCTCTCTTTGTCACTGAATTGAGAGCACGCCCATCAAAACAAAATCTTACTTCTCCAGAATTTTTCTTAACCAGCAGCACTGGAGAACACCATGCACTTTCTGAAGGTTCTATGACCCCTAACTCTAACATCTTATCGATTTCCTTGTTCATGATAGTTTGCATATACGGCGAAAAATTGTATGGCCTTTGACGAATAGGATCGGCACTTCCTGTTTCTATATTATGTACATACAGATGAGTTTTTCCAAGTCTTTTGTTACCTAGATTTGTAAACATTTCTTTGATTTTACTTAAACAATAATTTTGTTCTTCTGTAAAGCATTTTGTTGATCAACTTTGTCAGTTACTATCTCATTTAAAACAAAACGATTACTAGCAAAATTTATTTCCATTTTCGCTAACCTTAAAAAATCAATCCCTAGAATTAAATTTTTCTTAAGACCAGGAACTACTAAAAATTTATTCCTAATTTCTTTATTGTTTACCACTATTGGCAACCAAACTACACCAGTAACATTCTGCGTAGTTCCATCTGCAATTTTGACAAACTTAGTACTCGTAGAATAAAAAGTTAAACCGCAATCAGAAAATAGCTTAATGCCTGAACCACCAAGAATCGAACAGTTTGCACCAGTATCAATCAAAACCTTCATGTGATGCTTAAAAATAGAAATTTCTAAATAAGGGCGATCATCAGCTCCACTAACTGCTAACATTGGACTAACATTATTATCACACATAAAATTTCGGACATGAGACAACCACAAATTCCAATCTAAATTGTTATAGTAGTTACGCTTTCTAGTCTAAATATTTACAACGGAATGACGTCGACTAGCAGAAGTATTCCAAAAAACTAGTTTTTTGGACGACAAGAACATGTTGAAGAAATTTGTCCCTTTCTGCCACACCTAAAGCAAAATTTACCGCTTTTCTTAGTAGAACAATATGCAAACTTATGACCGGAATTGCCGCAATTCCAGCAGATGCCCGGAAAAGAAGAAAGATTGTGTTTTTTAAGTTCTGGTTTTTCCAACTTTTCTAACATATTGTCGTTTTTCTCTATAACACACAATCTCGACTGCCTATAATCACTAGAACTTACTTCTAATTTCCTGCATAAAGCAGATAAGTGTTCAACTGAATTTATTTCAGTTAACGCTAAATGAGCTACGTAGTGAGGTAACAGATTCTTTTTAATATTTCGTACACGTACTTCTTCATCAGGAATTGATGACAATTTCTGAAAAAGATTGATCATTGAAGTAATGTATATTCCTACTTTTTCGTTTTTCTTCTGGTGTCTTGTACGAATTTCTTCCCACACTACATCATCCATGTCAGGGGGCAAAAATTCTTCTTTTAAGGTTTTACTAAACAATCCCAATTTTTAAACCTTCTCTTTTAGCTCTAAACCAACCTAAAGCGGGTCCTGTAAAAGGTCTACTGCAGAAAGAAATAAATCCTCTTTTCTTACTCCACGAGCTAGACGCAACTCTTCAAGTCTCATCAAAAATTCATACAACTCATTTGGTGAAGAATCACCTTTAAAAGTAACACCCCATTTGCAAACAGGTAATGTGCAAAAAGTTTTAGAACTTGAAGGACAATTGGCTTCTGTCGAATGTAAAGGACCAGTTCTTATCGGAGAACCCAACTCTTCGTCTATATCGTCTTCTTGACTCCCTTCGCTGTCAGAACTATCGTTATGTTGTGTGAAAAGATCTCTTCTTGTACTTTCATGAGTTAAAGAAAATGACATCGCTTTTAATAATCTTTTTACAGTTTGTTCCATTTTTACTTCAAGTTTAAGACATTGATTACCGTACTTTGTTTTGATTTCTTTTTCAAGTTGCTCGCTTTCCGTTTTATTCTCTTTTGTAATAGAAATTCTATCGATTCTTCCCCTTAAATGTGCCAACCTTGTTCTCATACGTGTTTCTGATATTTTGGAATTTTTTCCAGGATATTGGTTGATATTTTCTGCAAGTTCGTTTAACGACTCTTTTATTTCGACTCCATCTGAATCGTCTGTATATTCATCCTTACTTAAACAAAGTGGTTTCTTTTCTAGCAGCATTTTTCTTAAAATTATCCTAAGTTCCGTCACAGACAAATCATCTACATCTACAAACCCTCTCAACCGCAATTCATACAACACTTCAAACCTTTTAAGTAAACTAGGATTAAACTTGTCCATTATAGCTTCCTAATTATGCGATTAAAGAATTAAATTTTTTTTTTTTTTTTGAGCAGTAGAACAAATTAAAATGAAATTATATCTAAACCACCACCGCAATTTATTATAAAGCCTTAAAATGCACTCTAGAACGAATTCTTCAATTCAAATATAATTAAATAAATAATTAATCAAATCATGATACCCAACTTAAAAATTTACCAAACTGCAAAAAAATTAAACTCTATTAAACAATAATCGAATTTTTAACAAAAAAGATTACTTCGAATCATAACTTCCATTATAGAAACATACGTTGATAAATTCAAATCGCGTTGTGCAGTTCTAAGATATGGTGTATTTAAATGATAATTTTAAAATGCACTATACTATTAATGGCATAACTAAAATTATGAATTTTTTTTTATAAACGGAAACCTGTGTATATATATAAAAATATATCTGTATTTTTCATTAAATATAAAAAGTAATTAGTATTACATATGCCCCACGTTGGGCGCCATTTTCTTGTCGCGTTGCACCGGCGCTCAGTTGTGCAGTTGGCGGGCGTGAGTCAATTTAACAAAAAAAGTTTGTCAAATAAAAAATTAATTTTAATTACGATACATATAGAATAAAAATGATTACATTGACTTTTAACATATTATTAATTCCTAATATTAATAACAAAAATATTAATTTGCTCTAGCATAAAAATAAAAAACTTAACAAAAACTAAGGGCGCCACAAATTTTCCGCAGTTATAGTCCTTGTAACCCGTTGGCGAAAATTTGAAAATCAACAAGTTAACTCTTATTTCTTAATCACAAACTTGTAATTATTGCAGATCGGTATCTTTGCATTTATATATATAAATAGGTTACAAACAAAACGTAATAAAATTTATATCAAAAAGTCACTTATCTGAACTGCTTGAACCTTATGCCTGGCCATAGAAGATATCTTGCATTTTATGTAATTTAGGTCACATCCAATTGTAATGATTTTCCATCCCAAAAAACTACACAAAAGTATTTTGTCGAAGATTTCTTTTGCCTTAATTATAGTTCTTGCAGGGAAGCTGTGTTTCGTTAACTTAATCTTTCTTTTAATCACAACACAACCAAATGTTATCACCACGTTTGCATATTTATAAATTCGTAGGTTGAGCGTCACTATAAAATTACTTAAGTCCAATTGAAACATAAACTAATACTTTCGCGCTAATTGAAATCCGTAAAATTACGTTTATTAGCACTCCAAAATTTGAGACCGTGTCCCCAAAAAATTAACAACGTCTCTTTTTCTTTGACGTTTCACGCGCTCTCCCTTTCCAAAAATTACTTTAATATCATTTGCTATCGCGCCTTATCGACCACGGCCTTTTACAAATATTCTAAAGTGCATTTTAACATTTATATTTAATATATACGAGGGAGTACAAGAAAGTTAATTTGGAACGTTACAGAACATTTCAATTGCTACCTAATAGCATTAGTAAAAACAAACGTGTAAAATTTAAATTTTGTTGTATTAGGTGCAAAGATAATGTTTTTTGGTTTGTACATAAAAAGTACTTTTTTTTTTATTAATGTAGTCACAACAATATTATAAGAAATGTAAACACTGTTATAGATACCTTACTATTTTGTAAATTAATTTTTATAGTACATTTTTCAAAAACTTTGTACAAAAAATGCAAAATCTGCATGGAAACTAAAAGTAAAGTAACAAAAAAAAAGGATTATTTTACAAAATCATAATAGTTTAAAAACAAAATATTGTTATTTTTTATAACGGTTTATTGTTTTTCTTTTGTATTCTTTTAATATAATCAAAAAATAGTGACCATTTAATAAATTGTGTATAAAAAAAAATTAATTTAAGTTTGGAGTGTAAATGAAGAATAGTCGTTTCTATAAACAAGTGATTCAAATTTTTTAAGGTCTAATTTTAGTGACAATAATTTAAAATGCATATTATAGTACATTATTATAGTTTCAAATCCATCTGTATACAGATATAATTTAAAGATCATTATGCTTACTACAGGCATTTTATATGCAATTGTATATATATTTTACATACTATCACAAAAAGATATTTAATTATAGTTACAAAACCATATATGTTTTGATATACTTTGTGTTTTTAATATTCTTATAATAAATTTGTTTATAATTTAAAAAAAAAATAAAAACAAATTAATTGTTTGAAATAATTTACTTTTTTTCAGCTGAAACACTTTCTGTAACGTTTTTTAATTATATATACATGTAATAATAAAGTAAAATGATATGTTATTAAATTATGCATACAATTTATGTTTAATGTTAAAATTAGGTTAACTTACATGAATTTCAACATTCATATGCACACGTACTATTATTGCTAGAAAGTATAAACAAATACTTAAACACAGCCTATCCTTTAGTTGATTTAGGTTCTAACAATAAGTAGTATTTAAAATTGAATAGTATTTGACTTAACCCTGTTGTTCTCTTCAGAAATAATGTTCCTTTTATTCATAATAAATGAAAGATACTATGAAGATAATTACTAAAAAATATTACAAAGTTAACTTAACAAATTGTTTTTTTTTGGCACATAATATTATTATTTATACATGACAAAATGTACATAAAACAATAGGTATATAATAGAAAAATAAATATTAAAATAAATTTAAGATGTTACAGATACATTTATTAACATAAACTTATGTATATAAACGTTTGTTACGATTTCAAAATGCATTAACAGTTTTCTTATTATTACTTATATAAAACAAATTGTAAAATTTATTATAGGGTTTTATATTGAAATTGACTACTTTATCTTTTTTTTGCTAATTTTTTAAACGTGAGGTGCAGTACTCATTAGAACGTTATTTTGTTTTTAGTATAAAAGATATAATTGCATTTTTTGTAAAATAAAATGTTAAAGTATTTAATTTTTTTGTGCATGTTAGGTAATTTTTATTTATTCTTAACATAGTAAATTTTATTTTGTCAGTAACTTCAAAAATTGTTTTCTACTTATAATTCTTTTGAACATTGAACATTATGAAAAATTTACATTTTTGTTTCTGCAATTTCTGCAAAATTTTATTAAACTTGCGATATTTATTATACACATTAACCAATAATAGTATATCTATGCTTGTTTTTTTTTCAGTCATCACTAAACAATTTTTGGTATTCAATATTAGTTATTTTCAAGATAATATTTTAAACATTGAATTTATAACTACTTAAAAAAATTATATGATTTGTATCTTAGATATGTATAGTTTAACTATTTGTACATTTTCATTCTATGATTCAATATTTTTACATTTTTGTTACACTATTATTGTTTATCATGATATACGTCAGTAATTTTAATATTTTCTATTAATTATCGTTTGTACGTACAATATTTTGTTTCTGAAATGCTGTCAGATACATTGCATACACGGAGAGAGATATTATGCTGAATTTAATCATTACAATTTCATATTTAAAGCATTTGCTTTTTTCTAAAATTCATCCACATGCAAATAAAATTAAACCTACATGTTCTAAAACTTAAATTAAATTTCTTATTGCAATCCAAACATGTTTTTATTAAATCATTCATAATTATAATGATACAAGTAAAAAGTTTTTGTTAAAATTAAGACTACAAATTGATCAAACTCAACTAATTATAATAAGAAATCATATCAGCGATTAAAGTACGTAATAAATTACTACAAAACTACAAGTAGGCGTTTCAAGTAAGCATTTATGTTATCACTATTTGTTTTACGCTGGGCTAAAATAAGATATCAGCAATTTAATTTAAGTTAAGGTTTGCATTATAAGCTAAACTCATTGCTAAAGCTGTGGCAAAGATAAATTAACGTGTAACTTGACTCCAACAGTCTTTTGTTTGGAACTATATGACATAGATCGATCATTTTATAGCAAGTTGCTTGCAGTATATAAACTATAACTCACTACATCAATTAGTAAATGATTGGAAACTATCGGAAAATTTACAACAAACATACTAATAAGTATTAATTCTGATTTTAAATATTGTTCGCTTTTGTTATATATCAGAATTATGTTGCAAAGCATATTTTTTTGCATGTATGACTTAGTATTATGCAATAAAATAAAAATATCATGCATTTGCATTTCTTTTAGAGACATCTCTTGTGTACCTAACGGAAAATTATTCGGGGGTATTTGAGTAAGGTGAACTTGAGTTGATGGTAAAGTTTAGAAGTAAACTACCTAGTTGGAGAATGTAAAAAAACCGTAAAAAATAACTTTCCAAAATTTTTATTTGGGTTGTGTAGATTCGACTAATATTCTAGGTGGGCAACATCCAACGGGAACATACTAATAATGTACCTACATCAAATAATAATTATAGTTATACGAAAACATCGAATGGTTGTTCAAAACGGGTCGACTGTTTTGAAATAAGTAAATTAGTGGTAGCTTTTTTTTTCCTTATATTTGTTAATGTTAATGACTTGACTGTATTAAACCTTCAGGTAAAAGAAGCAAAAACTTCGACAGTTTTTTGTTTGGAACTATACGACATGGATCCATCATTTTATAACAAGTTGCTTGCAGCATATAATCTATAACTCACTACATCCATTAGTGAATGATCGTAAACTATCAGAAACTTACAAGTAAGCATTGACTCTTATTTTGAATATTATTCACTGTCGTTATATTTTAGAATTATGTCGCAAAGCTTGCACATTTTTTGGCGTGTATGACTTAGTTTTTTGCAATGAAATGAAATTATCGTGCATTTGCTTTTCTTTTAGAACAAGAAATTGATGTTACATCTCTTGTGTGCCTAACGGAAAATAATTTGGACATATTGAAGGAAGGTGAATTTGGGTTGATTGTTAAGTTTAGTATTTGGAGAACCCTTTGACAGAAAACAATAACTTTCCAAAAGTTACAAGAAGATTATTTAACTCGGATGGTGTAGATTCGAATAATATTCTAAGTGTAACATACTATTAATGCTGATGCGTGTACATATTGGTGTCGACAGTATTATTTGGATCGGTAATATTATCTACCAATAAATATAAATTTTAATGTAAACTAGGATTAAACCATAAACTCTAGTGATGATAAAAATATAACACATTTATTTTGAATTTAGCAAATAAATACGTTTAAACTATGTGTATATTTACTGAAATCATTCATACCTTGAAGCTGCACAAAAGCAAACATTATGACACTGCGTGCTTAAATTAATACGAAGTGTTATTACTATCAAACCTATTTATGATAAAACGCAACAATCAACAGAGATAAGACAAAGCAGTACTTGTCATAACTATGGTTCTTCTCTACGATCACATTAAGCAACTTTTGAATGATAAAAGAAAACGATGTTTTCTTAAATTGTTATATTATAAAATCTATACAATTCTTTTTCAAAATATTTGTTGTAATAAAATGAAAGCTTTATTTAAGCGTACATCCGCTTGACTTAAAACCAACAGCCTATTTGCATGAAATATAGCTGTTTTTGCTTTATTACAGTAAACTTTTCTCTCCGTGCAAAGACAATCATCTAACTAAGTTATCACAAAAATATTTTTTATCACAATGGTCAACATATGCAATGGTGCAATCCAGTGAATCTCAATCACATTTTAGAATAGTATATTAAAACACAAGTTACAGAATGAACGCACTTCAATCACGAGACCGCGTTTCATACATGAGCCGCGCAGCGGCGAGTTTATGAAGCGATCGAGTGATTGAAACGTATTCTATGACGTGTGCTTTATACTATTTTCTCTAATTTGATACAATATTTAATATTTTTTGTATAATTTTTATTTTAAAACAACATTGGGAAATTTATATTTTACTGAATTGGCAACACTTACACTTTGACATATTAAAATTTATGTGTTAACCTAAAATCATACGAAATTATCTCTTTATACTTTTATAAGTAAATAAATTTGAATTAATAAAACGTGTTTATTTTATCTTGCCATCAAACTTTGAATTTCAATTGTTAAATTCCAATAATTTTGATTTCTTTTTCATGTAACGTCAACTTACGATGCAGAGATACCAACTTTGAAAAAACTAACATTACTAAAATTTAAGTAAGAATTTGCTTATTCTTACACAGATTTTAGAGTAATAATGGCTAATTCTCATGTCGAAATAGAGAAATTAAATTTTGGTAGATACTTAGGTTATTAGTATCAGTATTCAAATTGACATTATTGTTGTGTTTAGTATTAAAAATAATTTCAGGTATTAACCCTTTATTAAAGGATTGTTTCACTTGTAAGATCGCAGGGTACAAGAAATCTTAATTGTGGCCTGTATTAATGTGATGTACAGCTATAAATAATTTATTTTTTTTGGTTTTTACAGCTGTATAGGTACCTTTTCAAACAATTTTTTGTTTATTGTTTTTTTTGTCTTATGTAGCATTTTTTGCAATCGTTACAATCAATTTTGTATACGACTTTGTGTACATCAAGAATAATCGTTTTTTCTTTTATTTTTGTATATATTTTGTTTATATGTACTAAATTTGATGTATGTTTTTTAAGAAAAGGAACTTGTTTTTTTGTTAACCCCGGTGCATTAATTATTTTCGCATATGTAAAATTTTGAGTTAGTAGTTAGGTTCGACGGGCTTATAGATGTTGGTGTTGTGTTAGCCTAAGATACTAGTTTATTTATTATTTTAATAAGGTAGTTGTTATTTAGGCTTTTGTATGTTTATCATAGCGATTTTTAATTTTTTTATTACTTCTTTTTAGCTGCTGAAATGCGTTTCTGTAGTGGTTTTTTGACTCGATTAAACAGAAAGAAATTGCAGAAATCTAAATCAAGTGAATACGATAGATAAATACTATTCGTTGCGTTTTAGTCAAAAAAATGCGAATAATGATGGCATTGTGCGACGGTGCGTTATTGTGCAGCAAAATCCACAAGTTGCTTGACCACAAATTCATTCTTTAGGCTAAATTACCACCAATTTGGAAGTGTAAGTCCGTGTGCCACTGGTAAAACACTGTTTTTTAAAATGTTGTTACCAAAACACTTTTTTTATTGTTTCCAATACCCGCGCACCATTAAATTCGTTTTAACACCAAATATAATACAAGCTTGCTGTAAACCTTAATTCAATTTTTAAAATTGTAAAAAATTGAAAACTTGCGCAAAGGCTATTGTACTCAAAACGATGTCATATTTACAACTATTGAGTTATGAAACTGAAATTGAGAGATAAATGCCACAGTATCAGTAGTCTAACAAAAACAACAAAATTTAAATTAGGTCAACTTTTTGATCAAAGGTATAGCCACTAAAGTTAATTATTTAAAATCTAAAACAAATACCTCTAAAGGCAGGCGCAGTAGATATGACCACTTAATCACGTACGCAGGTTTGAACATATACCAACTTAATAAACAATATATGTTTTAAGCAACAGCGTACACATTTATATAAATATCATAATTCATATTTTACCATTAGTTACTTGTACAAGTACCAAAATAGTTAGGCGTTTATCAAGCAAGCAATTAGAAAAACATCTTTATACTTATAAATTTGATTCGGAATTAGATAATGAATTGAACGATAAGAATTTACACAATAATTTTTCATACACATCATCAAGTTGAAACACAAGTGAAACCGAACATATCGATGAACATAAAAGCGAACCAGAAAAGTTAATAGAAAAAAGTGATAGTTCAACAAAAGAAAAATCTAAGCAAAATATTATACAAAATATCTACAAGCTACGCAAAAAGAAATGTAAGTGATAATGTAGCTACAACTTTTCATCTTATGTTTGGCACCACAATGTTAGAACATAAA
Organism: Aquatica leii; assembly: GCA_035610365.1. Taxonomy (NCBI): domain Eukaryota; kingdom Metazoa; phylum Arthropoda; class Insecta; order Coleoptera; family Lampyridae; genus Aquatica; species Aquatica leii. The sequence goes on from CM069432.1 coordinate 112,263,720, forward strand.
AAAACGCACAAACGTAGAATCACTCAGTTAAAGGAAGTAAAACATTTTCCAGTAAAACGAGATGCTTAATGACTCATTGCACGTCCAATAAACCTGACAAGTTTGAGATACAATTTTCGTTGGCCGTTGATAACAAGTGTAAATATTTACTAAATGGTTATTGTTATATCACAACCAAAAGAATTTACAAGTGGCGAAGAAGTAGAATTACGTTTGAGGAACTTTTTTTGCGGTATAATGAGTAACCAAAACCAAAAAAACCTAAACAATTTCTGACCACGTGTAAAGTCATTAGTATAATTTTTGGAGACAAGGGTATCCTTTTATTTATAAAATTTATAGAGTGGGCTATAATGCGGCTATAAATGCAAAAAATGCAAATGCTTGATGTGCTACTTTACAAAAATTTAATTTTTTTTATTCTTTCTTTAAATTAAAGCTAGGACAAAAATGCATTAATGACAATAAATAAAAATTGTAGTTCAACAAAAATATTAGACGCCAGGTTTACAGCTACGGGCACAAATAAGTTTGTGCTACCTTATGAGTTCAAATTAAATTTGAGATTATGTAGAAAAATACTTTACAATACATTTTAGTAAATACTAAAAAAAATTAAAAGAAAAAAAATTAAATATGTTTTGTATACACTGCTTAAAATTCGCGTATTGATATTAAAATTATAATTCTTAGTAGTAATCACGAATTGGTTAAGACTAAATTGATGTCATATTTCAATATAAGGTAAAGTTAAAATTGTTTCTTTATTTGGAAGTAAACAATTAATTTTGCGTTTTATTATTATTCTACTCTTGTGTAAAATTATTTTAGTGTAGCTTACTTTCAAATGTTTCTATCTGTAAGTTTACAATATTTTTTATTTTAAAGTATTTAGTCAAAATACATAAAATTGCATCAATGCTATGTCAGCACTAGTCACAACATTTGTTCCTTTTAATAAATTAAAAACTTGCATATGTGTGCACACAAGCAGCACGAAACGTTGCTTATAATCAACTCATACAAGTTTCATAGCGCTTCTTCTCAAAAAAAAAGTTTAAAAGTCATTCCGTTGAAATTCAAGTTTAAAAAAAAAATTTGTTAAAAAATGTATACGAGTTTAATTAAAAATAACAGCATAAACTTCGTTTTGACAATAAAAAAATTTGATTTTAATTATACCTTAATTACCCTATATATATAATACGTGTAGATTAATGTGCTACATAACATTTAATGTGTGTACTATATGTTAGTGTAATTATAAATTTTTTTTACATCTAGCAAAAACGGTGGTTTGGAAATGTAGGAAGTAAAACACACAACGTAACTTGTGTAGATTTTTCAAATATTAAAACAAACACATTTTATTTCCATATTTTACATTGTCTTTTAAAATTTTCTTAATTTGTTTTTATTAACAATTCTCTTACTTAAACGTAAATTTCAAGTATTATTTTTAACAACGGATTATCCAAACATGTACCGAGCCTTGAACAAGATAAATAATTAAACCATAAATCTTTAATGCTATAGATTATAACGTCAAGAAACATTTTACTTGACTTAATTTGCATGAATATTCAAAAAATTACAAACAAACACTAATATAAGTAACTCATATGTAACATTTGCTTGCATAATATAAAAAAAAATATTTCACATTTTTTTTATCAAAAAAACAAAACTTTAAATAAACAAAAGTAATTAATACAAAATGAAAAGCTACTTAATATTTCAAAACACGAATATTTTGTTAAAATAGTTTGTTACAAAATTTTAAGTTGTGTCAAAATTATAAAATAATTTCTACAAATAAAATATAAATTAAAACAAAAACTTATTTTACGACCGTCGCGTTTCATTTATGTTTTTAAATATAACAAAATTTTGCAAGTTTTACGTGAAACTAGATATACTTAAAAACAGCATTAAACGTATAAATAAAATTTTTCTAAACTTAAAAATTGTTTAATATTTGTTTGAAATCATTTGCTGTATTTTTCAAATTATAGGTTTATTTACTGTGGTATTACGTAGCAATTTTATCTATTTACTATTAGAAATAATGCAAAAATATATTTTCTTTAATATTAATTGACGTTGTTTTATACATCCACAATTGCTTTAACAATAGTAAAGTAGCATTTATTGGAAGTAATTTATTTGATATTTTTGACAAAAAAACTGTTTTATTGAGTTTTTTTTATTAGTTGTATATAATACGGCGATGAACATATAATTAACAATTTCTTATAGATAAAAAGTTGTAATAGCAAATAACAAACGTTTTTGTTAGAGTTTTACTTGGAAAACAGTTAGGTCCGATCCCTAGCTGTAAATTATGCTTGTGTAAACACAAAATACGTAGAAATAAACATTTTATAAAAAATTGAGTAAACATTTAGTAAATTTGGCTGCAATTTAAAAAAACATTTTTTTTTAAAGTATGTGTGTTTAATAAATTAATCTTAATTAAGAAATTATAAACATAAATTAAGAATAGTACAAATTTTTGTAACAAATTTTTATATGAGTTTGTAAATATCTGCTCGTTAGTAATTTTAAAAATAATTTAAAGCGTTAAACACCTGTCACAATTCAAACCGCAACTTAAACAAAAAGTGTACGTTTGTAACAAAATGAAAAAAAGAAGAAAAACAGCAATTTATTTTAAATAAATTTCAATTTTTTTAAAGGAACTTATTTGTTTTCTTTATCACATTAATAAAGATTTATTAATTCACGTAGTACTTCTTAATTTTTATATTATGAACTTTTTGTACAAGATAATTTTTAAATTCTTAGAAATTAAATCAAAAATTTGAGTAAACGCTGTCGGCAATAAAACTTGAGAAGCATTGCATTTTGATTGTTACTTCATTTAACGGTTTCAAGTGATCAAGTTGATTTTAAAACTCTGCTTGCATATTAGGCAAGGAAAACTTTGGTCTTGCATTTCTCATATGTGCTAATGTATAACAATAAAAAAAAGAACAGTCAAAGAAGATTTGCACGTAAGTGTACGTAAATCTGTACTCATAAAATTATTTTCAAAAAAGCCATAGATACAGAAATAAAAAGTTATGTAAAATAATTACAAGTTAAAAATAAAAAACCTTAATCTAAGTTTTATTAAAGATAAAAAAAAAATTAATTACAAAACTCGAGTAGCCACCTGTCCTTAGGAATTCGTTCTAAAAGGTCTGTCAGCTTTTATTATTGTGTAGGGCTTAAGTAATTAGTGTCTGACGTTAAATTTACAATCAGACGAATTTTAAGCAGTTGAGTAGTACAACTCTAAATTATTGCTATAACAAAACTTAATATTAAAAAAACACTTATTGAATGTTACATTATTGATTGCAGAAACTATTATTTCATTTTGTAAAAAAACATTTTTTGTTTAGATATTATAATTATGTTGGTATGTTATTGAAAACAAAAATAAGGCGAGTGCATACGAACATTTCAGAGCGTTTTTTTAGACACGGAGAAGAAATTAATTGATATTTGTATTTAAGTTTCAATTTTGTTGTTTTATTACTATTATTTGTAAAAGATGTATTCATTTTTATTTTGTGTTTATTTGCCTTAAATTGCAAGAACCACATGTTCTCCAAAAGTTTTAGGCTAGCTCGGCAATAAAAAAAAGTTTCATGAGATTTTTTAATTTTAAAATTAAAACCAAAAAAAAGAGGTGAGTGAGATTGTTTGAGCTAAACCAATTCTTTAGAAATTTGCAGAACCATTAGAATAAACTTAAGAACTAACAACAGATAAATTGTTGCAAAAGCAATAAGTGTACCTTGACAAATACTGTGGCAGAAAATGATTTCTATAAAAACAGTTTAAACTCTTTGGTTTTAGCTAACATTTGTTGAAAAGATTAAAAAAGACATTACAACAGTTGTCTGAAAAATTAGCTATATTTGTAAGAAAACCCTTGAATACAAAAAGTACAGTTCCGTAGATAACCACAATTTTATACAACTACTCTTCAGTTACTAGAGATTTTAATACTGTTCTATGTTTAAACAAAACGTCGAAGATATTTTACAATTATAGTAGATTTTTTAATACAAGGACCTGTATCTAAAATAAAGTTTATGTAATTTTTTATCAACATACGTGTTCAACCCTATCTAGCACAAATTGATGGTCAATCAATTATGTAATTACAAAAATATCACTAAGATTTTTATTGGTGATGATTAAGTAATTACATATATACCAAGGTTGAGAAGTGTATGATTATAACCTTAGCGATAGATTATATCGCGAGACGATGGACCAGTGGTTAATAATAAAATATTATTTGCTTGCGTTTAAAAAAGTGCTACTTGACAACCTACTATTATACGTAATAATGAAAGCCTATACAAACAGTAGTGAAAAATTTTTTTTTTAAAGCTTAGCTTTTTTTTTGTTTTTTTAGAGAATTTTGTAATGGAAATTAATGGCAACTTAAAACATAAACCTTCATTAAAATAAAAAACGTTAAATTTTTTGATCGAATAGTATACATAAAATGAGATCAATCGTATATTATTAAGATTGTGGCTTGTCGAATAATGTCTGAGTTTTAGAAGCGGTTATGCAATAATCATTCCTAAATTCAATGCAATACTCGCTTTCAGCATTTGTGTCAGAAGTCAAAATTATGTTTTACATAAAATTTCTTCAAATTGAGATACCAAAAAGGTGTGTTTAAACAATTTCTAATTACAATAATTTGTACGTCTGCATAGTGATATCAATGTTAAAATTAGCTACTTTGACAAAAAGATTTAACATTGATTTCTTTTGATTAGGAAACTTTTTGCAATTTTGACTTTTGTTTGAATCAATTAAAAAATATTAACAATAATGTAAAATAAATAAATTAAAATAAATTCTTTTTGTTAAGGCTGGGACTTCGCCTTTGTATTTTATATAACACACGCGCGTGCTCGGGGCACCTCAGAAAATATTAGTCGTAAGAACACAAGAATGTGTTCTTATAAAAGAGTATTGTTTTCAGCATCATGTAAAGTATTTTAAAATCTCGAAAAATAATTGTTTTGCATAAAAAAAGACCACAAAGTAAGCAAATTTTTTAATGATAATGTTTTAATTCTTTTGTAAACTATACTGATATTATTGAAAAGAGGAAATTATAAAATATCCCCAATATGTAAATCTTTTCTTTTCATATGACAACTTACTTTTTAATTACGTTAGGTAGTTTTCGCGTGGTCCTGTTTCCAGTAAAATATGTTAACGATTAAGGTCAAAAATTGAACATATAAAACGCAAAATTGAATTAAGAAGCAACTACCGATAAACAAAATTTTAATTAAGAGCAATAATAAATTCATCCATTATAACGCAAATGGCGCTGTGAACAGTCAATGACGCGCCTTGAATATTATGTTTCAGTAAATTATCTGTATTAGTAAGAATAAACTTTGATCCGTAAGCCCTATGTTGTCATACAAGATCTCAATTTATTTTGAGTCTACATTCTTAACAATTTACAATACGCGTATTTAGTAAATACGTCACAACTGAGTTAAGTCAAGATCTTGAACGCAAACAAAGCTAAATCTTAACTATTAGTAAATTGTTGTTGAATCCCAATAGGAGATCGTGCGGAAAGGTAACAAATTTATTTGCTTTAGAATGTTGGCGACGTTTTGCAGACTATACCTGTGTCTGCTTCTTCGGGCCTATTTTTTATTGTGAAAAAAATCACCCAATCAACCAAAAAATAAACGTTATTAAATCTACAAAGAACAAAATATTAACACTAAGTAGTCCACAATTTCATAAAAAAAATCTAAACCTATTAAAATTAAACCTAAGAAAAAATAATTACCTCAATACATTTATTAATAAAATATTATCTCATAAACATACCAACCAAATTCAACCAACGAATGTCACGAATGCACGGTACACTAAACTCATCAATGAACCAGGTTTAAGTCATAGTATCAAACAGATTCTTTAATCTAACCAAATAATATTAATGTTTTATAATAAAAATACTATTTATAATAACTTCTATACTAAATTAAAAGATAAAACTAATACTACAGATAACTCAAACATAATTTATAAGATTAATTGTGAAGGTTGCCAAAGTTGTTATATAGAACAAACAAAACAAAAACTAAAAAATCGAATAAAAAACCATAAATATGACTGTAAAAAAGGCAAAGAAGAGACAGCCTTAGCTACCCACCACTACCAATTAGGACATAATTTTAACTTCAAAAATCCGGTCATTCTAGATATTGAAAGTAATTACAATAAAAGATTGGTATCAGAAATTATTTTCATAAAAATTTATAATGAATGTGTTAGAATTATAAAACAAATACTCAAAATTTTAGCATAGCGTATAATTATTTAATTAGTAAAACCAAAACAGTTTTTTAGTTAAGATAACTTAGTTTAACTTAAATATAAGGAATTAATTGTAATTAATTTTTGTATGAATTTTTTAGCTGAATTTTTACAATACGTTTTTTAAACATTTGTAAATATGTTATCTTTGAAAATTAACTTGATAAGCATGTGCGCTCTAATAATAACTTAAATTAACTACATCTTATGTGATAACATTACTTTGTTTTTATTTTTAGTGTTAGCACATTTCTGAGAGGAATTGTGTATTACTTAGAACTTTTCCAAAACATGGTCATAGAGAATTACTTCTATTGCGAAGCAAAGCTGAATACAGCCCCGATAATATATTTTTTATAGTTTTGATTTCAATTTTCTACTATTAATTTGTGTGAGTTTGGTTGAAACATTATTATCACAGGAAACATGCAGTGTTACGGTTTCAAAGAAAAATGCGACGAGACAATAACCTAAGAATGCGGCTTCCTTAAAAAATGTTTACTAATTAAAATCAAGATTTAAAATGTAGACGGTAACAAGGGATACACATCATTTTCATTGATAAACAAAATGCATTCTTATTAGTCTTACAACAGTACAATCTGTTATGTATAGCGTCGAGTTTATGTAAAAAATAGGTTCATCATTTTATTATAGCATTGGAGCAACTTTACTGTATTTGAATTCTTTCTTTGTTTTAAGGTACTTCTCATTTTACTAAATCCCAGGCTTAAGGTACTAGAATATGCACAACAACAAATAACGCAATTTTGGTCATTATTTGAGACGTTTAACAATGTAAAATAAAATAGATAAAACATAATTCTTACAGTTAAAGTACAACAATATTGAAACGTACACAAAAAACTAAGAAGCTGTAATACAATGACTTGCACAAGGTCAAATATAGTCTTAATGTCTAGCTAAAAGTAAAGCAAAACAAAAAGAATATAGAAAATATTTTGAATTTAATTTGAACATTTATATAGACTTGGCGTAATTTGTAAAAGATTTGTCACGTGAGTTAGTAGGCATAACTAAAATTGACATGACGAATTCAATCGTACGAAGTAAGAGGTGTTTACTGTTGTCGTTGCCTTTGTTGTAGAATTTGTGTTATCTGCTTAAGTTTTTGAATTTTTATTAGTAATACAGTGTATTTTTAAAAACAACTCTGCATATAAACTATTTGCTGGTAAGTACACATGATATAAAATTTATAAACAAATTTGTATTATTACCTTAAAGTTACTAGAATTTCGGTAAGTTGTATATTGTTTTCCTCTTTAGTTAGATTTAACACATTTTTTAAGGATTCTTCTATGAGGAGGAGTTTGTGTTTTTTTTTATTGCGATGGTGTGTAGATGTTGTTTCAGAAACGGGTGCCATTATTTGAAAAAATGATGATTATGGTAAAGTGTATCTTGTTTTCCTCCTTAATTAAACTTAACACAATTTGTTTAGGATTCTTCCTCATAGAAGAATCTTTAAGAAATTGTGTCAATATAATTTCTTAACTTTTATTTGTAACGCAATAAGAAGTATGTTTATATAAATATGTAATATAAAAGTGAAACACGTTTTATTCACAGTAGAATTTTTAAATAGAACTAACCCATAAAACGTTTGTAAAAAAGGCAAGGTGGCCTATAGCCAAGCACGTGAAATTATCGTTAATGTTGTACCTTTTATAAAGAAAGAAGCCGAGTGTGTTTAAGATTATAAAGAATTGCACATCCCGATAACCAACTACAAACAAGTTTTGATAGCAACTGGTCTATCTGAAAAGATGTACGAAATAATTGTAAAGGAACCTTCTGTTAATACTATTTTATCCACTACAATGAAGAATCGACTTAAGAAAAAAAATACAAGCTTGTAGGAAGAATGCTATTAGAACACCTATAAATGGTTTTCATTATAGGAAAAATGATGAACTGTTTATGAAAGGTAAACTAATATATTAATTCGTGGAATGCATCTCGATTAAGCCTAATTAAGGTTGAGTTTAATAAACTCTCGTAAATTGTAGTCTATATTTTCATTTAATAATAAAATTTAAAAGTGAAAATTTAAAAATCTTGAAATGTGACTATTAACAATGATTCAAAGTTTTATTGAGCTAAGATCATCTTTAGACTAAAACAAACACACGGGCGCACTACTTCACAAACATAATTAACTTGAAATTTGACGATTAGACAACATTTAATTAATAAAAGCAAATAACATTTTGAATAATGGATTAACTTAATTGAAATAATTTAATTAAAAAAAACCGATTAATAACACAAGATAGTTGAATTACAAACTAGTTACTATAGTTAGCAGTTCGTAGTCCGTCTACAATTTACGGTAAAAACCCTTATTTTTAAAGTTTGTAGCATTGTAAAGTATTACTTTTCTAACCAACCAAAAAATACCTCTTACAGATGATTTTTATTTATTGAACACAAATAGTATCGTACTTACAAAAATATTTAAAGTTTGAGCTGTATGAAATAATCAAAAACTTGCGTATACAAATTGGTTTCGTTGCTGCACGAGTTTAAGCATTTGTACTGCTTCTATCACCTTATTATCTGGAATTGAGTCCGATTGAAAAAATATAGGCTGTAGTTCAACATTATGAGAAGGAAGGCAACGTAGATCAGAAACATCAGTTGTTACACTTCTAAAAGCAAACTAAGCTTTCTTATCAACAGCAATCATAAAATTTTTAAACTGATTTTCCGAAAGCAATTTTCCAATTTAGGGACCAATTAAAATATCTTTTTTTTAAGTTGGAAAAACCATGAAATATAATGCAAAGATACTGAAACCAAGTTTCATTCTTATTCAGTGCTTTTACAAGTTGTTTCATTATACCTAATTTAATATGCAAGGAAAGTAATAGTGGCGAGGCCGCACGGGCCGAGCGTTGCATGTGAGTGAGTTATGCTATGATTCGACGACAGTAATGTACATTATTTTTTGTGTTGCCTTTTATAAAATTACATTCTTTTTTGAAAAAATTTAAAAAAATCAACAGAAATATAATATGTTGGTACTACATTTATTACTAAATCTGTCAGATTTGACATTAACTTTAACATCGTTTTTCTTCAATTTTAACTGAATTTTAAGATTTTTAAAATGATTTTTTCACCTGTTGCATACTCGTTCTAATATATTAATTGACTTTGAACATTTAATTTTATGTAGATTAATAGTTTTTATTTTGCCACCCTAGAGCTTTTTTCGTTCATTACGTAACTACACTAACGAACGAATATTGACGTTTGCGATGTTGGCAGCACAAAATAGTAGTTTACATAACAAGAGTTGAAAGTAAGAAATAGTATAACGAACGCTAATGCGACGCGAGGATGCACGGCTGAGCGTTGCATGTGAGTGATTTATGCTATGATTCTTTCGACGAGAGTAACGTACATTATTTTTTGTGTTGACTTCTGTGAAATTACATTATTTTTAAAAAGATTTTAAGAAAATCAACAGAAATATAATGTTGGTATTACATTTATTACTAAATCTGTCAAATTTGACTTTGACATCGTTTTTTTTCAATTTTAAGCGAATTTCAAGATTTTTTAAATGATTTTTCCACCTGTCGCATACTCGTTCTAATATACTTATATACTTTGAACACTTACTTTAATGTGGATTTCTAGTTTTTATTTTGCCACCATAGAGCTTTTTTTGCTTATTACGCAACTACACTAACGAACGAATATTGACGTTTATATGTTGGCAGCACAAAAAAGTATTTTAATTGCTTTCACTAAACTTTTATTTAAAATATTTTTTTATTCCGGTGTAAGAATGTGCCTCAAAGAGAACTTTCTTCTAAAATGCTCAGCAGCATACATTGGAAAGCGTTAGTCTCTTACTAAATCATTAAGTTTTGATTGAGTGAATTACTGCAGGATTAAAGTATTTTCCAGATGATCTTCTTCCGTAACGTCGTAAACATCTGTTTCACTAAATGATGTAAATTGTATAACTTCTGGTAGAGGCTTACAGGCAGATTATTATTGTATTTAGAATTCAGCGCATGTATTGAAAAACCAATAAATGTATTAACATTATTGATTCCACAATCTTAAATTATAGTCTATTTAAGCAAATAAAAACTGTTTTACTTAAATAACCAAACTAACAACTGCTAAATTAAATAAGAATTTTAAACTAAAGGTTGACTAATAGCGATTCACAATGTAATTACAATTAAAAGACATAATTTTAAACTAAACTGAACACTTTAATGTTACGTCACTGTTTTTGTCGTAATACAATAATTGGCATTTTACTACGCCAATGTATTTAGAAGGTCGCGCAAGAAAGCTCCACAGGTTTTATACAAATTACACAAAGTCTACAAATGCAAAACACGCGCTTAATGGACTAGTAAAACAAACTTGGTTATTCAAACAAAAAGTAGACAAACAAAATAAGGATTTCTTATTACTTGAATAGGTTTACGAATCAACAACAGAAACGATAAAATTGTAATGTATAAGAAAATTTTTATAACTCTTTCTCAGATTAAATAATTTGGTGATTCAAACTTACGTTTTTCGTGATTTGTTTGTAATCAATCTAAATTAGATTATCCCGGTCCAAATATTATCTTGCGTAAGACGCAGGAACTATTTCTCATAAACTGCAATCACACTATTTTTTAATAGACTTTGTAAAAACTAATAAAAAAAGTTACATCAGAGTACTATAATTAACAAAAAAAGACAAGATAAAAACCCGTACATGCACTTTGGCAGGATAGAAAACAAACGTGCAAAATCTAATTAATTCTTAACATTAACTGTTATTTTTATTTGAATTTAAAAATAAGTTAAATTAAACAATTATAAGAAACAAAAACTTTATTATATTGCCTGCAGCTAAAATAATTTTCGATTCACTTAAAAATATGTTTATTATTTAAATTAAATTTAAAATAAAACCTTATTGTTTGTTGGAAGTAAAATTTAATTATAATACAAATACAAATTTAAAATAATTTAGTCTATATTTGTTTCACCAAAAAAAAATATAAGTATATGTATATATATATATATATACTATCTTTATTAATCAGCTATAACCAGTTGTTTTTTAAATTTATTTTAATATAACTAAACATTTACATAATTTACAAAATTGTTAAACAATTTAACACATTATTAAATGCAGATTACTTGAAATACAGAATTTGTGACTAAAAATCTGTAACGTCTTGTAATAGAAGCAAAGCGTAGGTGTGTTGTATGGCTTAAACTTATGTTAGTCCGAAAAACAATAAATATTTAATACCAGAAAGCGTTTGCTTACCACAAATACTAACTTTACCGTTTGTTTTACTTGGAAAATATTAAGTACATTTCTGTGATTACAGTAAATAATTTTAAACAAAAAATTAAGTATTTGTTTAAAACAAAAGTAAACCATAATCACAAAAATAAGTATAAAATTATTTTTAAACAAAATTTATAGTAACAGTTAATAATGCCTTATTTTAAAACTTAACACTTAAGTAAAATTGTAAGTTTTTTTCACGTTATTATTATTGTACAACATAAAGTATCATAATTTTAAGAACTGTTTATATGTCAGTTTATAATTTATTATATAAAAATATAAATCATTATATTAAATTCTCTCGTCGCACCAACAAAACTCTTTTTTATCACTTTTTTTTAATTTGTAATACTAATTTTGTTTATTCTAAAGTATCCATCGAGTAGTTTTAATTAAGCTTTACAATGCGGGTTTGTTTCTGCTGAACCAAACACGATTCTTACATAAATTCGTTTTGTAACACATTTCTCATTCAATCTTTTATGTTTAAACTACTGTAGCATTATTCCTTAATACGAACTTGTTAGAGCTCTACAATCTATTTGTTTCTAAATTTACCTAACAATGTACAAATATAAATTTACAATTTTATAATAAAGAAATGCATTTTTTGTCAAATTTGTGTTTTTTTAAGCTAAATTTTTCCATTACGTATGCTCACGTTAAATGTAATTGTATGTAAAACACAATTTTTTAACTGTTTTTAAATTAAAACAATTACTAAGACTAATTTGTTTAATTAAAATTAATTAAATTTTATATTAATTTTATTTGTTAGTTATGTATAAAAATTAGATTAGTTTATTTTTTTAAATTTATAAATATAATTTTCTATAATTTGATGCATTTATTACATTCTTTTGCACACAAATTTAATTCTATGTAATTTTTTCTAAGTAATATATAGACCATGTTTAAAGTTATTTATTTACATTGAATTTTATTTATAACTATAATTAAAAATGTAGCTTTATTGTTATTGATATTATTATTTATTGTTGTTTAAGACTCAGTAATAGTATACAAACCTCATTTACAAAAGAATTAAATTAAATTAGTATAATATTATAGTGACATTTATTTACAACGTAGTTTTTGTTTTTTTTAGAATTTGTTATAGACATGCAGTCTAAACTTTTTGGTAAATTGTTGTAATATCCGATTCCTTTACTTTGAAGACTGTTTTTATATTTTGTTGTTCTACAGTGGATTACAAAAGAAAATCTGTTTATTCGTTTGTAATATAAGTGAACATCTTTGTTTAATGTAAACATTTTGTTTTAATATTGATATTAGTTTAAGAATATACAGTTAATAACTACAGCACAGCTAGAAGTTTAGTTTTTGATATTCTTGTTACTTATTTTCAATCTAACGTAATTTTAATGTTAAAGTATTTGATATTGGATCTTTCAATTAAGAGAGTAACTTTAATTTAAATTTAAAATTCACTTATTATCATAAAATGTGCTTTTTATTGTGTAAAATAAAACATTCTTTTTAAGAAAATATATTTTTATCAAAAAAAAAATTCGAGAAATCTGTCTAATATACAAAAACTTTAGTAATCATTGTAAAGCTGCTAAACAACCGATTAAAAATATGTACAATCATAACTATTTTATAACAATGTCTGAACAAAAGTAAATTAAATTACTGTTGAGGTTTTTTTTTTTTGCATCAAAAGAAAACTCTATAAAGACTTAAAACTACTAGTAAAGTTACGCGCTGTAATTTATTCTAATTACCTTGAGTTTGGTTTTTATAAAATATCTTTAATTACGATAAAGTTACTGCAAAAATACTTTAAAACATTTTATATATAAACCAAACTGTATTTTTTACTCTATACGTACCGTCAAAATTAATGCAACATTTACACGGCATTAAATAATTTTTAATTTAATGGTGGAGTACAAGTATCTTAAATTATGTTTTTATAATTTATTATCCTGTACGCTAATGACGTTGACCTGTACGGAAATAAAATTGGTTATAAGAAATGTACCACGTTGTTTAACTGCTATTAAATACACAATGTGTCGCATTACCAATGCGACTATTATCGCATTGGTTGCTATACAATTTGCTAGCTATGAAATGCAATATGAATTATGTGAGTTTGGTCACACTCAAAATAGATTTCTGTAAAATTACAATTTTCAAAACTCTTAATCTACAGTAATCTCAGCAGATTTAGTTGTTTTGTAATCATGTTAATCTATTCACTTTGTTATATAAACCTGTCAATTGTTACAAATACATACAATCTTTTTAATCCGTATTTTGCACAAAAACAATTTAACAAAAAAACGCAAAGAAATTATAAAACATACTTCAAAATCAACACTACTTATAAATGTAAAACATTTCTTAATAGTATATTTATGTGTTTACTAACAGGATTTATTTATTTAATTGTTAATTAGATACAGACGTTAGCGAATAATATCTAATGTTAATTTAGTTAAAAATATGTATTTCATATTTGATATATTAGACTCTAAATGTACATCAATTTAATTTTTGTCAATTACAATATTATTTTTCTATTAATTAAAGAATTTTGTTTTGTTTCAATAAACGTTAACATTTAATTTAGAAATTACATTTTTATAAAAATAACAAATGTTTGTCCCGTTTCATTATAGTGTTTTGTAGTCTATTAAAAGTACATGTACCTTTATATAAAAAAAATTGATAACAATTGTAAGTGTTCTAACCACATTGTGGCAAATTTCGTGTTAAGCAAAAAGATCTTGTTTATTTGCCTCTCTATACATTTTCTGAAAATAAAACTGGTATTTTACTTTTAGGTTTAAAACCATTATTTGCGAAAGTTTTAAAAACTAAAAAGGCTTTCTTAAGGAAACTTTTTCTGTTTTTTCAGATAATTGCAATAAATTTTTATTGTTATTACCTTATTTTATATCGATACCAACTTTTGTATAATAATGTGTAACATGTTCATAAAAAAAATCTAAAATTAATTTAAAATTGAAAAAAAGCTTTTAAAACAGTGTCAATAATAGCAAATCCGTGAATTATATCAAGAAACAAATGCCGTAGTTTACAATAATAGTATATTATATATTAAGGTTGAAAAGTGCATCATTATAACCTAAGCGATAGATTATCGCGCAGGTTATAATGAACTTCTCAACCGTATATACAATACATACAATACAATTTTTTCCACTACTAGAATTATTAAAACTTTTCTACCTGTTACTAAATCAAATCTAAATTTAAGATATTAATTTTAAATTAAAAATCAAGTTAGTAATTCTGACAGTTGTCATTAGTTTAATAGAACTAATTTTGGCGTAATTCTTAATTGTGATTTAAAACACAAAAATAGACAGATAACGTAAGTTTTTATTACTAAAGTTGTTTAAATTGTTTAAAAACATTATTATTTTAAGCATTGATTATATCTAAAACATATTTAACTCAATAATATTCACATTTAATTAAGCGCGAACTTTAAATAACTTACTTTTTAAAATCAAATTAATTTATTAATTGAACGATTTAAAAACTTAAATTAGCATTAAATAAAATCTCTTGCTTTTGGTACCTAGTTTCGTAAACTTTTTTTCTTTGAAATTGTTGTAGTATTATCAGAAAATGTAAATATGTTCATTATTAACTACTAGTTAATAATGAAATATTATTTACCTGCGCTTAAAAAAGTACAACTTTACGACCTACTATTATACGTAATAATGGAAGCGTATACAACTAGTAGTGGAAAAATTAATTTTGTTAACACTAACAGTTTTAAGTTTATTATCTACAGTGTGTGGTTGATTTAGGATAAATTTGTCAATGTATGTGATAAAAAATTTCATCAAATAAACATTGGTCGTTAGTCAAAAGTTTCATTTAATACATGTTCTGAATATAAAAAATTATTTAAAAATATTTATATTTAATACTGCCTAAGGTGCTTAAAATTTCAACTGAAATGTAAAAAATCCTAATTTTTTTTGTTATAGACGATTCAATCTCTCCTAAAAATCATTGTTGTAAGAAGTTAGTTAATTACTAACTTAATTATATTACGAGAAATACCCGTCACTCCACGCAGCTGCACTGACTTGATCATGGCAATATTTTTGTCATTTGTTGTTTTAATTGTTTTTTCTACACGATGTCTCAGTATAACAAAGTGATATGGCATGTCTATAAGTACATAATTTTATTAAAACCATATGTTCGGGTTAATTAGTCAAAAGTTTGTTTAAGAAAAATCTTGCAAAAATAATTTGCTTAAGGTGGCTTACGGCAACTAACAGAATTCTTAAATTGTACGTTTTCTCGGTTGAATCGACCAAAAATTTGCTTATATTGGTAAGTTTTATATTACGGATTTATGCATGGATGTGGTTTGCTATAAAAACGCAACCGTTATGCATTTACTGTGCCAAGCACTTACACCAAACCGTGTGGTTGTTGTAATATTTGACAAACTTATTAAAAACAATAACTATCCGTCATTCAAAGAAATGGATTTTTAAGCATTTGAAAAACATATTAATAGCTATGTTAGCTGACGAATGTGAGTTTGTGCGAGTACTGGCATTGCGTAGAATATGAAAAACGCGACAAGCGACAATTTTTACTCCCTTTCTTTGTACAGTTATTATGTAAGCTTTATAAACTGGTTTGAAGTGACTGTGACCAAGCCCCTTTCACAAAATTTATGAAAAAAAGATAATATTTTACTATACATCAACAAAATTGGTAGACAATCTCGTTTTGTCTACATTTTATGAATTCCCAAGTAACGCACAAGCAACCAAAACGTGTAACTAGATTCAAAACGCCGTCATCTTGTTAGAACCTGAGTAAACAATGTTTATATGAAACAAAATATTCAGGCAGTTATAAATAGTTGTCTACATTCTTGTACATGAGTACCTAAAGACATTTCTACTTCCGATTCCATTTTAAAATGAACATTTTTAGCTTACATTTTTAAGATCACAGATCAAATAAGGAATTTTTTTTGTAAGAATGCAATGTTAAATAATAACTTTAATTGCTACAACTAATTTGAACTTTCACTTTTTAGTTACCGGTTGTTACTGGTTTGTTGAAGACAGGTCTCTTTTTGATCGTAATTTCATCAGAGTCGAGCTCATCCCACCGCGGCGGTACTTTTTCTATAAATACAAAAACAACTTTTTCTTAAGTCACCTCTATGAAGTTTTTTTTTTAAGTTGATTACCTAACTTTGTAATGATTTTTGTTGTATTATTGTTTACTTCTTTAAGCTTTTGATTTTTTTACGTCCCGATAAAGCCTTTTATAGCTCATAAGAGTAACCAAAATTATAGTTTTTTTAAAAGAAAATTAAGAGTAGACCAATTAAATCAATCAAAACAAATTAAAAATGCTTTTTTGGTTGTATTAATAAACAATTCCAACATTTATGCATTTCCACACTTATTCAATTTTTTTATCTGTTCAAACAGTTGTTATATGTTTCATATACCAATATTGACAGCTAAAACAGCAAAAAAGTGTTAACAAACATTTAACATTTTTATTTACATCAAGTTTTAATGTTTTCAAGTAAAAATTATAATATACAAATGTCGGAGGCTTTAATTTCTGAAAGTTTTAGGATAGTTAGTATTAAGTTAAGTTATTTTGTAATTTAAATACACATAAGTTACGTTGTTATTTAAATATATTTATCTTTTAGAAATAAATACTATTATTATATTAAATATTTTTATTATTGTAATAGCAAAGGCTTCCACGGCCGGAATCTATTCGCTTATTATCATCAAACAGATTCTGTCTTAACATGGCAAGGACTTGAGTTTGGTTCTTCTTATTGATAAGTGTCTATCCTCTACTTACTTCCAATTTGATAACAAGTTTTACAAACAGGTTTCTGGTGCTGCTATGGGTTCTCCTCTATCACCTATTGTAGCGAACATATTTATGAAATCTTTTGAAACGGTTGCTTTGAAGTCATCAATATTAAAACCTAAAGTGTGGTTTAGGTATGTTGACGACACGTTTATTGTTTGGTCTCATGGTCATCTTGAATTGTCTAAGTTTCTTGATCATTTTAACAATCAAATCAAATTTACTATGGAATTTGAAAGTAATGATTCTCTTCCATATCTTGACGTTCTTGTGACTCGTAAGCTCGACAAACTTCTGAGCCATTCTGTTTATCGCAAACCCACTCATACGGACAGATACCTTCATGCTTCGTCTCATCATCGTCCTGCACAGAAACGTTCTGTCATTGAATCTTTGGTTCATCGTGCCTTTTCTATTTGCTAACCTGAGAATCTAGACTCGAAACTTCGTCATCTTACTAGAACCTTAGTGAACAATGGTTATGTAAACCGAGATAGTCATAGAGTTATTAATCGTCGTCTACATCCACGTACTTGATTACCTAAATACATTTCTACTCCCGAATCCAACCCGAAATTCGCCTTTTGACCTTACATTCACAAGGTTGCAGATCAAACAAGGAAACTTCTTCGTAAGAATGGTATTAAACCCATATTCAACTCAGCAGGCAAAATCTCTCAGATTCTTCCTTCTCCCAAAGACAAATTTCCTACACTTTTATCTCAAGGTGTATACCAGATTCTTTGTTCATGTGGTTTAGTCTACATTGGTGAAACCGGTCGTTTAGTCATTACTCGCATTTCAGAACATGATGGTTGTATAAGGAAATGGTATATTTCCAAGTCTGCGGTTGCTGAACATCATTTTACTACAGGTCACAAGATAGATTTTGTTAGTGTTTCGTTGATTGCCAAATCTCCATTCTTTCTCAACAGGAAATTCCGAGAAGGGTATAGAAATCATCAAACACCCTAATAACTTCAATCGTGATCATGGTTTTGAGGTATCCCCTCTTTGGTTCCCGGTCATTAGTCCATTATCGAAAACACGCCCCTTATCAACCGTAACCCAATCAGAGTCGAGCTCAACCATCCGTGACGATCATTTTCCTTTATATACGGAGACTATTTCTTCTTAAGTCACTTCTATAGAGTTTAGAATCTGGCTTGGTTCACAAGTTGATTGCCTAACTCGATAGTGGCTCTCTGTTAGATTTTCGTTGTCTTTTTCAAGTTATCGTTTTCTTTCTTACCTTTTCAGAGTTTAGATTATGGCTTGTTTCACAAGTAGATAACCTAACTTTTAAGAAGTTCTTAGTTAGATTTTGTTGCTTGTTTGAGTTTTGCGATTTATCTCACGCCCTGATGAAGCCCCTTACGAAAGTGGGCGAAACGTTGGCAACTTCGGTTACCACAACGATGATACGGTCCAAGCCCGGAAGACATTCTTATCTTACTATTCTTATTACCATTATATTTTAAAAAAAAGTTTTAAGAATTTTTTGAATATTTGAGGTCATTGAGTTATATCATATCTTTTGTTTTTTATATTATTTTATTATAATTAAACTTATTAAACAAAAAATCATAAAATAATAATGCACTACTAGTTGTATAAGTTTTCATTATTACGTACAAAAGGAGGTTGCGAAATTGCACTTTTTTAAGCACAGGTAAATAATCTTTCATTATTAACCACTGGTTAATCACGAACATATTTGCATTTTCTGGTAATTCTATAAACGTTTTAAAGATAAAAAACTTATAAAACTGTTAACCAAAAGCAAGAGATTTTATTTAATGCTATTTTAAAAATTAAATCGTTTATTAAACAAATTAATTTGATTTAACAGAACCGTTTGGGTTCACGAACGACTATACGGCAAAGGCCAAGTTCTACTTCTTGTTTTGACTCTAAAGAAGAGACTAGAACCAATCCTAAGTCTATGTGTTTAATTATGACGCGGTCTAAGCCGAAAGGCGCTTATTATCATAAACATAACAACCGCGAAAGCTTAAGATTTTATAAATTAATTGGATTTCAAAATTTTTACTTGTTTAAAGTTTGCGCTTAACTAATTAATTGAATTAATATGTTTTTAATTAATTTTAATAAGTTTAACAAAAAAAAACTAACTATCTATTTATTTTTGTGCTATAAATCACAATTACAAATTACGTCAAAATTAATTCTATTAAATTAATGACTGTCATTAATAATTCTAGTAGTAAAAAAAATGTATGTATGTATACCACGCTTCAGAAGATACAGGTTTTGCCATTTATAGAAATGCGCTACTTATGTATAAATAAAATAGTATTCTAAAAACACAATTATTATATAAAGCTAAAATTTCGTAAGAGATGCATGCGCATTAGCGTTGTTATTAACTTTTACCATAATCTCTTGGCGTTTTGCATTAATTTTTTATCATTTACTAGGTCAAAGATTTTGCATTAAGAGGATACTCATTTAAGTACACCAAATACGTTTGTCGTACCATTCCATTTAAACATTTTATTTTTTTAGGTTGTTAAGTGAAACTTTTTCTTAGCTTTAATGACAGTTTGTTCGTTTTGAGGTAACATAACTAATAATAAGCATAGTAAATTGTGATACAACTAATAACTTCAAAATTTGTTTTTTTATTTAAATAATAAATAAAATTCGAAAAAAAGCTATACATACTGTGTGCACATAGTTGTTAAATTCAGTGATTTGATAAGGTTTGTATCTATTAATAAATCATTAATAATAAATTTCGGCGTTACATTTGTTTTAAAAATTAAAACTTAGAGAGTAAAATTAAAGTGATTAATTTTAATCAAACAAGTAACTGTAGCAATAAAAAGTTAAAATGTTTACAATGTATTTTAAAAATTTATTGAAAAAAGCACAATGGTTTTTATTTTGATTAGATTAAAATAGCCTAGAAACATTAAATAGAACTTTGAGTACATATATTTTACCGTATTAAGCATACATGTTATATTCATAACTTATACTAGTGGTTATTTTACTTAATTAGTAACTAGCAAGTAAAAACTATATTATATGCAAAACCTCTAGAATACTTATTGAATAGAATTCGAATTTGCAGGAAACTAATGATGCATGCAATTTTTACCGTAAGTAATTTTTTATATACAGAACTTATCGCATAAAGTTCTGAAACTTTTAAAAAATAAAAAAAATAATTAGAAAACTTTGAGTATAGTTTACGTATTTTAAATACATACGTACAACGTTAGTTAATCTGAAATCATTTACTACTTTAATTTTTTTATAAAATAATTTTAAGTAATAGTCATGAATGAGCGAAAATAATAAAAAAAATATTAATTATTTATGTTTTGCTTTTGTTGTGTTGTAAATTATGTTTATACTAAAATCTAAATTGTTAACAATGTTGTCAAGTTTTTTGACAAATACGACATTTTTTTTAGAAGATGCCACAGAATAACAATAAGACTTACAAATCAAATAAAGTAAATATTTTCATGTCATTGTTTCAAAAGTGGTTTAAATATAAATGTGTGTATTTAGTTACACAGATCAAGAAAATTGTAATTAAGAATTTTTGTTTATAATTACTTTGAATTTTTTTTAATGTATAAACAAGATACATGCACTACTATTGTAGTACAATGACACTATAATAATAAAATTAATATTTTTTTAAATATTTATTTTGTGTTATTTATCATAACTTAAATACAAAGCGTACTAGATTATTTTTTTAACATGCAGTTTGATTCATTTTCATAAATAACAGAACTGATCAAAATTTTGAACAAGGCACAACTGCCGATAAATACCAAAAGACTAAATTGTCATTTAGTTTAAAAAACTGATTAATGTTAATATATATTTTTGTCATTAATTGCATATTTTGTTATTGCAAATTAAATAATTTTGTTATTTGACATTTTATTACTTAACCTGTCAAACATTCTAGTTTTCGAAATAAACATTATCACAATTTTAATTATGTTTCTTGGTGAAACCTTTATGTTTAAAATCATTGTCAAGTTAAAATTCCTTATGATCATTGCTCCGTAGAAAACGTTAAATAAATAAATGTTAGTTAATTAAATGTTAAACATGTTTAAATATCTTTTTGTCGTAATATTAAATCTTAATGAAACAAACACTTAATTTTTTTTAATTAGTATACGTTTTTGTCATTATTAAGTCTACGTTTACCGTTATTATACTTGTCTTTATTTAAAAACATGCAAAACACCATGTTTGTTTGCAACATTAAACGTAACAGAAAGTTTTACATTTGGTTGGAAATGTACGTTGCACTATTGATCGTGCACTCGTAACGTGTTATTGAGTTTGTCTTGTCGAGAATAGCTTTGTTGTGTAGCTTTCACATTATTTTTTGTCTCAATATTCATACATAAATTTACAAAAGTTTTTATAACCATTAAATAAACTGTAATAATAAACTTAGATATGAACCTGTTTAAAGCTTTTTAAAAGCTGGTATGTTTTTGACAAAATAATGATTCTATTTGCATGAGATTATTAACCCTGAAAGAATTATTGTAGTACAAAATAATATGATTTGTATTTATAAGTATAAAACTTCTCAAATAAGCTGTGTATCTATTCAATTTTTTTTTAATTATTAGTCAATTCTATTTTATTAAATCAATATAATAATTTGTTTGATTTTGGTTTTGTTATTTGTGGTAATTTAAAAAGCCAAACCTTGTAGACGTGTTAACATCAATATAAAAGCATCTATTAATGAATACTTTTATTATTTTGAAAAAATATGAAACGTGTACTAAGCCAGAAACTATTTGTATTTGTTTGTTTTATAAACTTAAAAAATGCAGAAATGTTATGTGACACAAATACGACACGTAACAATAATAGAATACAGTACAAACAAATTTTTTTATGTTTTTTAAATAAAAACGTTAAAGGTGCGCTACCCGATCAAATTTTTTATACCAATTTGTTATTTGGGTAGTTTTTACCGCTGCTGTACGCTATATAAAAGGTCTCATAAAATTATCCAAATACATCCAAAACAGCACAAAAGTTATCTGCAGAATATTAATTTAAACTAAACAGCATTTAGATAACCAAGATTTGCATTAACTAAAAACGTTTATTTTTTTCTATCAATATGTTTGTTAACAGTAAAAAATTAATACAGTAAAACCAGTAAATTACAACTTAACAATGCATTTTATCTAAATACAACGAACAAACAAATAAAAAAAATACGATAAAACAAAAAAGTTACGTATTTAAGTAAACATTATAAACATTATAAACAAGCATTCCTATTTATCTCATTCAAACTACATCTCACATGCCCAGTGTATTTCTTAAAATTGGGTAATTAAAAAAATTTCGCTACTTTTGTTGCTACTTCACTCATAGTAGGTATTCCCATAACGGACCTATAGCATTTTTCATTTTGAAACTTTACAAAAAATCTTTTTTTTCATATTCTTCGGTTTCAAAACAAATACAGTAGATATTGCTGTTGGGTTAATAGATTTGACAATTATAGACTTTACTAAATAGTTATTGTCTTGGACATTGAATAGGTTGTATTTTTTTGTAGTATGACAAAGTTTAATAGTATCAACATATGCCGCTACTAAGGAGGGTCATTTTTAATCCTCCAGTAAGTATTTGTCTGGTAATGAATATGTAAAGAATGCAATTTATTTGTTAACTCATTATTAAATAACCGAATTTTTGAGTTTTTTTGATTTACAGTTTCTTTAAGAATAATGGAGGTTCTTGAGTTTTTACTAAAACTGCTTGTTAACACCGCGTAACGCTTAAGTTTATTTTATAATTAAATTATTGTTGAGAATACATTTTTCTTTTAATACGCAAAATCCATTTTTTGAAAAGCGAGAATTATCGCAAAAGGCCAGTACGCAAATTACGCTTGCATAGAATGCACATGTGCCTTTTGTATCGCAGTACATTAAATTTTGGTGTCGGAACACGTGGGGTTTTGTGTTGTCGTGCAGAAGGGTTAAGAGGTCTTCGCCGTGGATCAACAGCTAGGCCTAGCAGAACCACGACGACTAACTGGAGAACGCCAGCGCAAAAACGTAAGTAAGAAAATTTTATTTTCAACAATTAAAAGTCGAGCCGAATTAAAATTAACGCGGTCCGCAGCGACATTAATGATCCATCGAGCCGGATTGTTGAAAAGTGATAATTAGCAAATATTAATTGTAACTATTGTAATATTTCCACCAACGCAAACCTTATCAGGAAACCAAATTCGTACCTGTCTCGCTCTAACAGCACTTAATCGGCAATATTCTTCTTTCTTGCCGCTATATACATCATTTGACGTCATCGCTTTTGGGACTTTTCGCTTATTCGATACCGGTCCGTATTCCGCATATCATATCGCAACTTCGTTATTATTCTTATCGTCAAACTCAGGCGCCCTTGTAAGTTTGTTAACATTTTCGCGTTATTACTTTAGTTTGCGTTTAATTTTATTGCAATTATTTATTATTTATTAAAATGTCGAACAAACTAAACAAATACGTATTACAACGCAACATTGCGCTCAATAGATTAAAAGATACATTAAAATCCGCGATAGCCGCTGATGAAGATGATACACAGAAACTAGTATTTAATGCCAGATCCTCATTGGTAGATACAGTTTACAACGAATTCCAAACTGCCCATAATGAAATCGTTGGCTTAATAAAAGAAGACGATTTTGAAATTCACGATGCAATACCCAGTGAAGCTGATGCTACATATTTTAATATAAAAGCAGCATATTACAAATCAGTTCAGTCTATTGCAGGATCAAGTGGTAGTAATTGTGCAACCAACCAAAATCCAAATAAGTTTAACGTCAAGTTAGCAAAAATTGTTATTCCTAAATATTCTGGTAATTTAAAAGAGTGGCAAGCTTTCTTTGATTTGTACAACTCGCTAGTACATGAAAACCATTCGTTAAGTAAAATCGAAAAATTTCATCACTTGATGACTTCACTAGTTGGCGAACCTTATAATCTAATTAAAGGTCTCCCGATCGTAGAACACAACTACGATACAGCTTATGACACTCTTAAAAAACGCTATCAAAACAAAAGACATTTAGCAACAGCTTATTATCAACAACTTCAAAACGTGCAATCTTTGCAAAAAGTATCCGCTAAAGACTTAAGAGTAATTTTAGATACTTTTAACGAAAACGTTGAAGCCTTAAAGTCGCTTAATTTTCCTGTCAAACATTGGGATTTTTTATTATTCAATATGTTGTTACAAAAGTTGGATGAAAAAACGCGCACCGTTTTTGAGATTGAACATAGTAAGTACGACCTTTCATCATACAATCAATTGATAGACTTTTTAGAGAATTATTCAAAAGCTTTTGACTCAGTGCAGTTAATGCCATTAAGTTCAAAACCAAAACAAGCTTTTAATAATCCCAAAACTAATGCGTACAATTATAGTAATCGACGTTCTGTAACATCTAATTTTTTAAACACTACAAATACTTTTCGAAAGGTAACGCCTAAATGTTCGTTATGTAGTTCCGCACATGTTCTATATAAATGTTCGCAATTTGCCGCTTTGTCTGAAAAAGAAAGGTTTCAACACGCTATTAACAATAAATTATGTAAAAATTGTCTGAGCAATATTCATGCCACGTCTCGTTGCAATTCTAATTCTAAATGTAAAATTTGTCAAGGCAGTCATCATACCCTATTGCATTTAAGCTATTCCGAGAAAAGAAATTCGGAACATCAAGTAATAGATTCGACGCAAGAGATAGTTCCTAGCAGCTCTAATCAACTAGAATCAGAAATAAGTGTCATGACTAATACCTTTACGCCCAAGCTTACAACAGTACTTTTGTCTACAGCCGTGGTACACATTAAAGATATGAGAGGCAACTTTCAAACCGCACGTGTGCTCATCGATTCGGGTAGTATGGCAAACTTTATTTCAGAATTATGTCTACATAAATTGGGATTAAAAAGTACTAAAGCAACACTTACAATTCAAGGATTAAATAGTATGTCCTCTCAATGCGCCAGTGGGATAACATCTTGTCATATTAAACCAACGGAAGAATCGCAACCCCCTTTCGATTTTGAAGCCGTCGTCGTTAAACAAATATGTGCAAATCAACCGCAGATTCCTCTTAAGTTAGAAGATTGGACTCACATAAAAAATTTAAAACTGGCAGATCCACAATTTAATGTACCTGCACCAGTGGATTTACTGGTTGGGGCTGAGTTAACTCCTTATATATTAAATAATACGCGTATTGTTGGCAACTCACAACAACCTGTTGCTATTGATAGTATTTTTGGATGGGTACTACAAGGCAAATCCAATAACTCACAATATAACAATGATCGTTCTTCATTCCAAGTGTTAAATTATTATACATCGCTACACACTTCATTAGATCTAAGTTTACAAAGATTTTGGGAAGTAGAGCACATCAAATCAACTTTTCCAGTGTTGACATCAGAAGAAAAAAAATGCGAAGATCATTTTAAAAATACAGTCCAACGCTCCGAAGAAGGTAGATTTATTGTGAATTTACCGTTTAAACAACCAAAACCATTTTTGGGTCACTCTAAGTCTCAAGCATTACGTCGCTTTCTTTTATTAGAAAAAAGACTTCTTAGTGATTCTGCTTTACACGCGAATTATTCTGAATTCATGAAAAATTATTTAGAGTCTAATCATATGGCACTAATCCCAGATTCTGAACTTATAAATGAACACTCTTATTACATTCCGCATCATTGTATACACCGACCAGAAAGCTTGTCTACCAAACTGAGAGTTGTTTTCGATGCGTCCGCTAAGGCGTCAACAGGACATTCGCTAAACGACACGTTAATGACAGGACCTAAATTGCAAAAAGATATTGTTTCGATTCTATTAAATTTTCGCTGTTTTCCAGTCGCTTTCATTTGTGATATTAAACAGATGTTTCGACAAATTTCTGTCGCACTTGACCAACGGGATTATCAAAGGATATTATGGCGTTTTAAGAAAAATTATCCAATTCGAGAGTACAGATTAAATACGGTTACTTATGGAGTATCTAGTTCACCTTACTTAGCTAACCGCGCAATACAAGAATTAGCAACAACCTATCAATCGCAATACGAAAACGCATCGTTTGTACTTCAGCATGCAATTTATGTTGATGATATAGTATATGGAGCTGAAAATGTTCATTCGGCAATAACACTGCAACACGAGTTAATCCAAATAATGAAACTGGGTCAATTTGAATTAAGCAAATGGGCGAGCAATTACCCTGAACTTTTAAATACCTTACAGTCGTCAGAAGCGACAACTATTTTTGAGTTTGATAAAGAAGAGCCACTTTCAGTTAAAGTTTTAGGACTTAAGTGGAACCCGGTAGACGATACATTTGCTTATTCATATTTACCACGCGTGAAGACGCCAACAAAACGACATATACTTTCTGAAATATCGCGCATATACGACCCTATAGGGTTTCTGACGCCATGTATATTGTTCGCAAAAATTATCATGCAGCAGCTATGGGTATTAAAGATAGAGTGGGACGATCTCCCTCCTAGTCGCCTTATAAAAGATTGGGAAACACTAACGACTGAACTAAAACTATTGTCTGAAATCGTTATTCCAAGATATTGTTTAAACAATGATGTTTCGAAGATTGAAATACATGGATTTGCAGACGCATCTCAAGTAGGATATTGCGCCGTAGTGTATCTGCGAAAAACGCAACACTCTGGACTCGTAACTGTCTCGCTTATGTGCAGTAAGTCAAGAGTCGCCCCGTTAAAAACTATATCAGTGCCACGACTTGAACTTTGTGCCGCCGTTTTGTTGGCAGATTTAGTCAGTTTTGTAAAGCAAGCTCTGATTAATATAGTCATTGACAAAATTCACGCATGGTCGGATAGCCAAACTACGCTTGCGTGGCTAAGATCATCGCCTCATACAAAAAAAGTATTTGTTGCAAACAGAATTA
Organism: Aquatica leii; assembly: GCA_035610365.1. Classification (NCBI taxonomy): domain Eukaryota; kingdom Metazoa; phylum Arthropoda; class Insecta; order Coleoptera; family Lampyridae; genus Aquatica; species Aquatica leii. Next base: position 112,291,379 of record CM069432.1, read on the forward strand.
CTTACATACAAGACATAATACCAGAAGCAGTTTGGCATTATGTGCCTTCTAAAGAAAATCCCGCAGATTGTGGTTCGCGAGGAATGACTCCTGCTGAGTTAGTTTCTCATTTGCTCTGGTGGCAAGGCCCAACTTGGTTGTTGCAGTCGTCTGAAACGTGGCCAAAACAACCTTCAATTAGTAATAGTGACGATGACGAAAGTAAACAATTTGTTTTAAATACGTTTGCCGAATTGCATGTTATTGATTTTTTGTTGCAAAGATTTTCGTCATTAAAGAAAATTCAACGCATATTATCATACGTACTACGCTTTATAAAATATTTAAAACCAAATACTACGTCACGCGAAACTAATTTAAGCGCTCATGAACTTGAACAATCGTTGATTGTAATTGTAAGGCACGTTCAACATAATCATCTTTCTGATTTGTTTAAGGCTATTGATAACAACAAATTATTACCAAAAGTTTTTAGAAAATTAGCGTTATTTATTGACCAAAGAGGTTGTCTTAGGGTGGGTGGAAGGCTGCGCAATTCTGACTTATCATTCGATGCAAAACATCCACTTTTGTTACCTAGTTCTCATAGATTAACCAAGTTAATCGTAGAAGACGCTCATAAAGAGTTTTTGCATCCTGGGTCTAAAACGTTGCATTACCTATTGCTACAAAGGTTTTGGATATTATCGCCACGCAAGGCAATTTATAAATGCATTTCAAAATGCATAAATTGTTTTAAGGTTAAACCTAAGTCGTATGAGCCGGTTATGGCGGACTTACCCAATTTTCGTGTCTCGCAAGTTAAAGCTTTCTCGTTTGTCAGTATTGACTATGCTGGTCCTTTTAGCATTACGTTATCTAGAACGCGTGGAGCAAAAACTTTAAAAGCATATGTATGCATTTTTGTTTGCTGCGCTGTAAAGGCTATTCATATTGAATTAGCTTCTGATTTGTCATCTGATGCTTTTATCGCTGCCTTCCGACGATTTATTTCTCGTAGAGGTACGTGTTCTATGATACTTAGTGACCAAGGAACAAATTTTGTAGGAGCCAGTCGTCAATTTTTTGAAATGGCAAAACTTACTTCTGATAAATTAAATTTAAAATGGAGCTTTAACCCCCCAGCCACTCCGCATTTTAATGGATTAAGTGAAACCGGGGTAAAATCTATCAAAATCCACATTAATCGTGTTATAGGTACTCAAATTTTGACGTACGAAGAGTTCTACACGTTTCTCACGCAAATTGAATCCGTCTTGAATTCGCGACCGCTTTGCGAGATCAGCGCAGATCCGAACGACTTACAGGCATTAACGCCTGCGCATTTCCTTAATTTAGAACCTTTAAATGCTTCTCTACCTGAACCTGACTTAACACATTTAACTCTTAATCGTCTTAGCCGCTGGCAACTATTGCAACGTATGAACTATGACTTCTGGAAAAGGTGGAGTAATGAATACCTTCACGCGTTGCAACAGCGTGCCAAATGGTTCAATCGTACAAGAGATATTAAGATTGGGTCTCTCGTAATCATAAGGGATGAACAAAAACCTCCTTTGAAATGGGAATTGGCCAGAGTTCTTAAGTTACACCCAGGTTCTGACGGGGTCGTTCGAGTAGTAACCCTTAAAACTTCTCGCGGCGTTTTCCAGAGACCAGTACTTAAGCTGTGCCCTTTGCCTAATCATTAGTTCTGTTTTTAGTTTCTTTTTTTTTTCTTTACTCAAATATGTTTGCTTTTGTTTATCTACAAAAAGGTTTTTTTTTTCTTGTTAATTTTTTTGCTTGAAAATCCTATAAGGATTTTGGTGGGTGGAAATGTTAACACCGCGTAACGCTTAAGTTTATTTTATAATTAAATTATGTTGAGAATACATTTTTCTTTTAATACGCAAAATCCATTTTTTGAAAAGCGAGAATTATCGCAAAAGGCCAGTACGCAAATTACGCTTGCATAGAATGCACATGTGCCTTTTGTATCGCAGTACATTAAATTTTGGTGTCGGAACACGTGGGGTTTTGTGTTGTCGTGCAGAAGGGTTAAGAGGTCTTCGCCGTGGATCAACAGCTAGGCCTAGCAGAACCACGACGACTAACTGGAGAACGCCAGCGCAAAAACGTAAGTAAGAAAATTTTATTTTCAACAATTAAAAGTCGAGCCGAATTAAAATTAACGCGGTCCGCAGCGACACTGCTGATATGAAGATGTCGTCATAGCACCTACACAAATACGAAGAAATTTGTATTGTATTTTATCTGCTTTATCTAAGTTACTTTTAGATGCTGACTCACACAAAATACTACCATAATCTAGTAACGATCTTATGTATGCCTTATATAGAAAAAGAGAGCTGATAGGATTCGCAACCCATTTGATCCTAGTTGTGTATTTTAAAATACTGATCCTTTTTGCGCACTTTTATTGTATATAAGCAATATATTTTGTCCACTGTAGTTTGTTGTCTAATATGACACCAAAATATTTGTAAAAGTAGAACAATATGAATATTATATCCATCCAGATCAATAGTGTTATTTATTTTTAACCTATGTCTGGTAGATTGTTGTTTTGGATGGTGACAGATCAAAGCCATGTTCACTCATCTATTGCTATAAAGTGGGTAACGTGACAAATGTTATCCGCATACTGTAAACAAGTATAAACATAGAAAAAAATCTTAAAAGAAATAAATTAGTTTGAAAATAAACAAACGCTATGTTTGTATATAAGCTAACAAATAATTGTTTTCAAACAAGTAACATATTGTTTTAATTTTGAAGAATACATTTATTTATGCCAATGTATTTATCATTTGAACCGTATCTTTCAAATTCTTGATTCAAGCAAATTATAATATTCTTATTAACAATACATTAATTTGGTTTCCGATTTTAAGTTTTTGAAAAAAATTATAATTTGCTTGAAATAAGTATATGAAACGTTTAGTTTAAAAATTTAAAATTGTATTTGAAATTTAGAATTTATTTGTAAATGTAGTAGCCTTTTTTAGTCAAGAATTTTTTTTGAGTTAAAACTATTGAGTTCTCTAAAGAAATATAATATTTTTGATCCAATTTAATATTTGTATTAAAAAGAAATACCATTTACTTGCAGCAATAACTGCATTATTTACTTTAATTATTTATTGCATTTTACATATTAACAAACAGAACTAATTAGAAAATTTGAAAAACATGGTTAAAAATACATATTATAAGATGCACTATTAAAGCTAATGCACACAACGTAAAGTATTCTTATTCAGATAAAAGTAAATTTTAATACTACCTCTTGGGGGTACCAATTATGGAAAACACATCAGTTATAGTAAAGAAATAGTCTGAAAGTAACAAAAACTAATTTGTATTTATATGTACCTATTTGTAGCATATGTACCTATTTATAAAAATTAAACCTCGCAGTTTTTTAATAGTTTAATTTTTATACATTTATAAAACATTATTTCTAAGATATTACGTTTAGTTAAGCTTTCATAATGAGTAACGTATATCATCATTTCCAGATATGCTTAGCGTCGTCACCAAATTGATAGAATTTGTAGTCTCTAATTCTAGACTACTTGTGCTCATACTGACTTCAGCGAAAATAGAAAAACAAAATATTCTTCTAACAATTGGAATGAATTCTTTTATTGTTCTGGCAGTTAAATCGTATATATTTTCAAAATTTATATTATTATCTGCAATATTTTAAATCTACTATAATGTTAGAGTATTTACGAAATTTTTAAAGCGGAACTTACTTTTAAATGTTTGGATCAAATCGTTACATCAAAATCACTAGTAAGATTACAATACTTTACACGTTGTAATTTGAAAGTAACAAAGTGTTACTGCTATCGCTGGCGCAAACAAACATAGGCTGGGTGGCAATGCGAGAAAACCCAAGTTGACTAAGCCAACATAAGCAGGCCAACTAGTTCCAGTCGTGAGGGCGTGAATATTAATTTTCTTTACTTCTCAATAAGATTCAATTATAAGGGCGCCACCAAATTAACCTCAATTCACAAACGTAACCCGGAACGTTTCCCAGGTGTGCGGGTACCTAGCACTATATTTCTGTCTATGTAAAGCCTACTAATATGGATTTTTTCTTTAAAGAGTGGGAAAAGTTAAAATAGTAGTAAAAAGCGTTAAGCGACAAAAGGAATGTTATTTAAATTTGTAAAGCAAAAAAAAATAAAATACAGATAACGCAGTTACCTGTTTTTTGAGTGTACAACTTAAAATATATCTAACCATAACAAAAAGAACGGCCCAGATCAATCCCAATATAAGCGTTTATACCGTCACATGCCGTACGGAAATCAACTATATCTACGCATAAAGTTTTTTTTGTAAGAATACAGGTAATTGTGCTCAACCAATAATAACTACGCATGCTCAAGTGCATGCCATGCTTAACGAACTAAATCAATAAAAATAAAATTAAGAAAGTTTTATAGCTTATCTTAGGTTCCTGAATTTATCAGCACAAAATTAACTAAGGTTACAAGTAGCGAGAATTTCAGTTTTTCCCGTGGTAGCAGCAACAATAAAACCACCAAACATTAATTGGTTGATTCACGCCTACTATCTATGACAATTAAAGTTCTTATGCGGTCATACAATTTCCGTTTCGCTACTAAACCACCGGTAACGGTTACCTAATGATATGCGAATTACAAATACGCACGTTAAAAAAAAAGTCTAAGAGTAGCCAAGACAGTCCTTATAGAGTTATGATTTATCTAAGAGTACTACTGCTCTGAAATCCGCTAATACGAGTGAAGACACCAAAACTTCTATAGCAATTATTCACCACAAGCAAGTAGTAAGCGAATTTTGAAGTTTTGAATCCCCAAACTACTGGATGCATAAACAAAACGCAGCTGGTTCCAAAAATTCGCTGTTCTCGTTTTGTATATAAACATGGCTACCTCTTAATGCATTTTTATCTTAAAGCATGCGTATCACGTAAAGTTGGTTTAACTTGTAAATAGTGTTTCACGTCCCGGAAAAAGCTTAGAAAATAACTAGTGCATCAAAAAATATGGATATGAATAATTAAACAAAATGATCGTAACAAAAGGTAAAAGCAAATGATTTACTTGTTTTAAGATAACATTGTTTAAAACTTTTAAATGTTTGAAATTAAATATTAACTTTTTTAAACAAAATAAAATTTGTTTAACTTAATAAATATTTTTTTAAACTCAACAATATTGTTACTTTCAAAAAACAAGATGAAAATTTTTGTTGGAACAAAATCGTTTATTATTTTAAAAAATATATTTTTGAAAGTAGATTATTACAAAAATATATATTTATTCAATCTTACGGTAGCCTTAAGTTTTAAGAAAATACTCTTGGACTGAGCGTGCTGGCTTTTGGTTTTAATAAATAATTTTGAGATTACTGAATTTCTTGAATCAAGAAACTATTTTTATGTGTGTAATACGACCACTATATAAAGTTGTGTATAGCTTGCGGTATACCTTGGGAAACAATTTTGGAACCGTGATTTGCTTTATTGAGACCTTTAATATATATTTTCCGGTTAACAAACAGGTTGACAATTTAGTTGCTACTTTGTTAAGCAGATTAATAGTTTGGAGTTTGTTCGTGTTTCAAAGGCGGTTGAGTGAGGACGTGTTTTGGTTAATATTATTGCGGAGTTTTGGATACATTAAAGTGATCAGGCTGTAATCATTTAAGTGATTAATTAACGTGTGCGTGTTGAGGATTTGAAGTTGAAGCAGTTAAGTTAGGAGTATAGTTTTAATGTAAGTAGTGAAAAATTACATTAAATTTATGGATAAGAAGGTATAGGTTAGCTCGGAAAATGTGTGCGAATGCGAGCGGGTATCGTGGACTAGTTTAAAGGTCAAACGCGTTTTTGATAACAGTGACGTACATACTTTTATTTATATACCCTTTTTATATTTGTGGCGGGTTTTAATTAGATATAATTGATAGAATTACGTCAGAATCCAAATCAACAAGATTGGAAAGATAAAAGAAAAGGCATAAAATTGTGCAAAAAGTTTTTGCAAGAAGTAAAAAACAAAAAAAAGCCCGAGAAAAAAGGAAAGTGATAAGAAGGAGCAGAGGCAATAGAGATGTGTAGAGAGATGATTAGAAAAATAAAGATGAGGAAAACGAACAATAAAGTAGTAGTAAATCTAGAAAAAATCACGGAGGAGCCAAGAAAAGAAAGAGAAAAGCGGAGTAAGATATGCAATGTGCAAGACAAAAAAAATTAGAACATGAAAAAGAAAATAGAAAAAATGGAAAGAATGGTAGAAGTAATGGAAACGAAAAAAAGAAGGAAGAATTTGGTTATAAGAGAGATGGAAGGCTATGAGGGAAAAGAAGAACGAAAACAGCAATTGGATTACTTGCTTAAAAATAAATTGAGAGTAGAAAAAAGTATAAAAAACGCACACTTGGGTTAATAATGGTAAAATTAGATTCCGTAGAAAATAAGCTAAAAATATTTTGGAACGTTTTAGAAGTTAAACATAAAGGAGCTTAATTTTAAAAGTATATAGAAAGGTTTGAAGTTGTAGGTTTAGCTGAAACATAGCTGGAAAAAAAAAGATTGGGAAAGATGGAAAGTAACTTTACGAGATGGATTTAGATGGATGGAACAGTTCGTGACAAAAAAAGAAAAAAAAAGGAAGAGCGAAAGAGGGTATAGGTTATCGGGAGTAAGAGAAGAATAAGTGGTAAAAGAAGAGGAGAATAAAAAACAAAAGCAAAAAACTTAAACAGCTACTAATTGAAGAGAAGAGAGGAAAATTAATAACAAGTGGGGATTTTAACGCGACAATTGGAGAAAGTAGGAACATGGTACTACATGGAAAGGAAATAAAAAAAGTAACGATAGATTAAACAAAAAAGGTAAAGAGCTATTAGAGTTATGTGAAGGGAAGGGACCCGCTATCCTCAACGGAAGTATTGAAGAAAGAGATACAGCAGAATATACATATATAAGTAAGAGAGGAAAATCTATCATAGATTATGTAATGGTTAGTGGCAAGGTTTCGGAGGAAATAATAAGTTTTAAATGGGGGAAAAGGTTTATTCAGACCATCAGCCATTAGAAGTAAAGCTAAAAGGTTAGAAAAAAGAAAGAAAAAATTTAAAGGACAGTTTGGGGGAAAAAAGTTATAGACAAATGAAAACATTAAGGTTTATAGAAAAAAAATTAGAACAGAAACAATGGATAGAGGAAGAAATAGAAGAAAAAGTCGTAGAACTGATCAATAAAATAGATAAAGCAGTAAAAAGAAAAAGATAGAAAAAAAACATAAAAAGTGTAGAGAAAAGAGGTGGTAGAATAAGGAATGCAGGGAAGGAGGTAAAAAGAGGTAAAAAAAGTGGAAAAAAAGAAAAATTGATATTCAGGAATATAAAGGATTAAAATCACAATATAAAAAAAAAGTGTTGTAAGAGCAAAGAGTTAAAGGATCAAATAATTATGTTAGAAAATAAAGAAGACATAAGGAGATTTCTGAAAAAGAAAAGAAAAAATGGGAGAAAAGGGGGGATACAAATTTATATGAAACAATGAAGAAAACATTGCATAGAGGTTTTAGAGAAGGAAGAAGAAAGAAATGCTATATTTAACATAGAAAGCATAAAAAGAGAAAGTCGCTGAACGGCTATACAGAAAGAAGAAATGGAAGAAGCATTAAGAAAAATTAAAAAAAGCAAAAGAGGCAGATGGGGCGCAAGGAGAACAATGGAAATATACAGAAAAGAGAACGGAAGAAAGAATAGGTAAAATTTTAAGTAAGATATGGTCATAAGGGTTTCCGGATAATTCAAGAGAAGCAATAATATGCCCAGTTTACAAAGGAGAAAACATTAGAGAGGTAAAATGCTATAGAGGTATAAGTGTGGCAAATGTACAAAATATAAGATTTATATGAGAATTTTGCAAAAAAAGACTGGAAAGAGAAATGGAGGAAAAAAGATTTCACCAGACTGGCAGACAGGATTTAGAAGAGAGAAAAGGGCATTAGAAAAGGTATACATATTGAAACAGATAGTTAACAAAGAATTAAAAGTAAAACGTTTTTGCGTTATTTTTGATATAAAAGCAGCGTTTAATAATGTAATAGAAGTAAGATATGGACTGTATTAAGAAAGAAACCGATAGAGGAAGAATTAGTTAGGAATATAAAGGAAATATATAATAAGATAAAGTGCAAAGTAAGAATAAATAAAAAGTTAAGTGCAGCATTTTGGACAAATAAAGCATTAAGTGCCCACTTAGTACTAGTTTATTTAATGTATATTGATGAAGCAACAGAGTGGAGAAATAGTAATAGGGAGGTTAATAGTTTGGGTTTTGGCGTACGCGGATGACATAGTGATTGTAGCAAAGAAAGAAAAAGAGATGAAGAAGATGATAAAGGCAGTAAAAAAGTATTTGGAAAAATTTGGAAAGGTTTAAGTGTAAACGTGAGAAAAACAAAGATACTAGTATTTCAAAAAGCGAGAGGCAATAAAAAAGAGTAGAGTGGACTTATTTGAGTTATTGAATCAGATACGACAATATAGACAAGGCTCATATAAAGTGGTTGGCGAAGAAATGTAATAGAATATTAAGTCAGGTGTATAGTATAGGAGAAAGAAGGTTTGAAAAGCAAATAGAAGCAAGAAAATGGTTGTACAAGCGAGGAAGAGATCAATGTGTTACAAAGAACAAATGAAAGAAAAAATTAATGTGCTAGAGAGAGGTAAATAATGAAAGAATTAATTATGAAAAAGAAAGAAGAGGAAGGTATTATAAAAAAGTTGGATATGCAAGAGAAGAGGTAGAGAAAATAAGGGAGACAAGAAGGAAAATAAAAAATAAAATAATAAGAAGAGACAAAGATATATAGAGACAAGAGACAAGAACAAGAATACGGGAGGGGAAATACAATAAGAGATATGCAAATATAGTGATAGAAAATATTCCAAGATACATTAAAAGCAAAAAAAAGCTTGAAATTAAAAATAATGGTACCAAGGTTTATATGCGGAAATGAAGAGCAAGCGAATAAGTATTGGAAGAAAAATAAAAATAGAAGATATAGACTATATGAGGAGGGGTGCGCAAATATAGAACACATGTTAAAAGAATGCATAGAACTAAGAGAAGAGGAGAGAGGAAGGTTGAAGATTTTGGGAGAAGGAGGAGAAGGAGTGGAATGGATGGAGTATATTGGGATGTATTTGTATATAAAGAATTGGTTACTACTACATACAAATTTGCTAAACATTTATTTTTTGATAATTTAATTTGTATATCATTTGAAAACAATATCGTATTGTGTTCACAAAACCACTGTAATCTTAATTTTATCATTTGTTTAAATGTTTTTGTTAAACATGACATAAGAGAGATAGGTCTGTATGAATCTGTTAAATTAGCATTTTTATTAGGTTGTAATATAAATATAATTTTCCATATTACAGAAGGTGAAGGGTTTGTGTTTATTATACTTCTAATTTTTCCAACTTCCTTTACTTTTTGCAAAAGCATTTGTTTACAATTTTGTTTCAATTTTTATATATTTGACAAAGTTTTCAAAATTAGATATTTTTTTGTTCTTTTTAAACATAACTTTTTTTATTAACAATGTTTATACAATCTTGATTCCGTCAATTAGGTAACTAATTATAATTTTAATTAATTTTAAACTGGATTTTGGTTAAGATATGTTACAAGTGCAAATAATTAAAAAATTAGTTTTGGTTATATTTCAATAGCAAATTTTGTTAGTTTTCTCTTAAAATACCGCAACAAGTGAAATTACTACTAATATTCAAATTATTGAATATAGACCTTTATGGTTGTAATAGGTTTGTTATTATGATTTTATAAAAAAACAACTTATTTAAAGTATTACAAAAAAAAACATCAACGTAGAGTAACAGACTATCGAAATATTACACTACTTTTTTATAAATTGTTTAGCTAGTCTATTAACAAAATTTTAATATATTTGATACAAACGTTTTCTCAAGCGGTTTATTGTTTGTACGAAATTATAAAAGATCTTAAATTTACTTTTATAGTACGTTGTGCAAATTGCAATCTATTTTTATTTTAATAAAACAAACAACCAAAATTAGAATTTTAAGTAAAAAACTTTAATAACAGAACCAACCAACAAAAAGATTAGTTCTTTTATTAATTGAAATTAATATTATTTTATTGCGTTTTATTGTTTAATTAAATTTTTTAACAAATAAAAACTAATAAGTTTTAGATTAACAAAAGTATTAAATTATTAGTATCAGTACCGTAAAAAATTTTTTTTTCCGTAATAAAATATTTATTTTTTGCGATGCAATATAAATATTTTTTTTTGGTATGTTATGTTATAGTTGACAGCTATTAAATTATTTTGTTTTAAATAAATTTGATTTATAATTAAAATAAATTTAGTAAGTTAAAATTACTACAAAATAAAAAAAATATAAAAGAAATATCTATAAACTTGCTTGTAATTTTTGTGGTTGACATTTTTGTATAAAAAATAATTTGTGTTCATGCTAAGGGTTTATATATTATAAATCATAAGTTTTCTTTAGTAATAAACATATACATTTTAACCAAATTAAAAAAATACATTATTTTATTTGTTTTATTTTAGGGTGCAGTTAAAACAAACTTACATAGTTTTTAGTTTAGATGCATTAAAGATGTTTTCTTAATAAATTCAGAGTTAGCTGTTTTACTATACCTGAAAAGTAAAAAAAAACTAATTTATTAAAGTAGTTACTAAAGTAATAAACTGCTATAATTAAATAAATTAATAAATATTTAAATTTTGTTTTAAAAAAGTAAGTTAAAATTATCTAATTTTTATCTAATAAATAATATTTTTTGGTATGACAAAACTAAGATGTACCATTTAACCTTCCGCAAAGATTTAAATACAACTTATTGAAGTTTTTTAATTTAAAAATTTCAGTAACAAAATATTTGTTCATAGTTTTTTTTAGTTGTAAGTTACTAAACAGTGATAGAAATAGTAAACGTAATGCAAATGTAGCATATAAATATAATATAATTTTGAATTAATAAATAACATTTTGTTAAAAGTATTTAACTTTATGTATTGAAATCAGTACAATATTACGTTTTTTTTTAATAATTTGTTTGCCTTTTTAAGTACGCATCAATCGTACGTATAAACTTGTTATTACATTATACCCTACTATATGCTCTTTGATTATACCAAACATTTTTTTTTATAATGTAAACTAATACTTAAAACATTACACTTAATCCATTTAAATTAACTTAAAACATAAACGAACACAAAATTATAAAATTTAAGAAATCAAACAGATTCATAATTTATAGTTTTTATATATTATAGGGGGTATTTTTACCACAGGATGGCGTTTTAAAAACATTAAAAAACAAATTCAATTAAAAAAATTGCAATCTATAAATTAGTTTATTAAACCTTATTAAACTACAAATAAACTATTGCTTACTATACAATAACTCAATCTTATAAAAATACATTAGTTTTGGTTTACAAAAGTAAACAGTAAGAGCAATGCAAAAAAATTAATTAAAAAACTCTTAAATGATTTGTTAATGTATAACATTGTATTGAAACAAATTTTTAAAATACTTTGCATTAGGATTTGTAGGTAACCGTGTTTGTCTTTTAACTATTTTTGTTATAAACTACAAAAAATGGTTAGGTTTGGTTCTTATAACAGCAAAAGTTAAAAAATCGTTACAGCACTTTGACAATTAAACTCTGGTTAAAATGTTTTATTGCCCTTTTCTTAAAAACCAATTAATATTGTACAAAATGAGCCAAGATGAATTTTTTACAAAATTTTTTAAACAACAATTAAATATTGATGCAATAACAATTAAATAAAATTAAACATGTAAATATTTAAAATATAAAAATTTTCAACATGCTATAAAAAATGCACATGTTCATTTTATAATTAACAGTTAATAATAAACTTAAAACGGTTAACATTTTTATGTATTTGTATAGTAAATAATTTAAATAAACTTTTTAATAATAGTTACATCTATTATATTAGCACAAATAAATTTGTTTGAATAACATCAATTTCTTTAAAATAAAAACAAATAAAAATAAATTTGAAAAAGTATTTTTGCAGAGTAACATTAAAAAACAAATGTAAGAAATAATAAAACAATATAACGTAAATGTATTTTTCATATGCAACATAAACAATTTTTGTATACTTGCTATTGTAATAACTTAACATAAAGAATGTTTTTCTAGAACACAAAAGTAAAATGTATTATTTTAGATTCAATATTCGAGAATTTTAGACGAAGTTGAACAGATTGTGCTCTGTAATTTCAATCTAACATCGTTTATATTATTTTGCTTTGCATTAAAAGTTTTTTGTTTTTGCTGTTAAAAATGGCAACAGTATTGTTTAAAAGTTATTGGATATAGATTGTATTACGTACAGTAGTAAAGTTACACTTTAAAGTAATCAGACATAAAAGCGTTTCTTTCATTTGAAACCCTTCTAGTCTTGATAGAAAGACAATATAAAGTAAATTTTAAAGTAAAAAATGCGGTTTACATTACAAAAAAATGTAGTTTTAATCGCATTTACTTTAAAATTTTTAATAAACTTTAACAAATACATCATTTTTTTACAAAGAATACATAATAATTTAATTGAGTTTAGATAAAATTTAACTTTATTATCAAGTTTATTCTACTTAATTTTTTTTACGTTTTAATTATTTAAAAAAAAATTAAACATTTAATTTAAAATAATTTTTCGTACGTTCTAAGTAACTTCGTTAGTGATATTTTTGTGCAATTAAAAACTGTAACAATTTTGTTTGTTCATTGATGTTGCTAATAGTTTATTTGTTTAAAATAAACTATTATAAAGCTTTTATAAACATTATTAAATAAAAATGTGTGTTGTATTACTGTTTTGAGAAGAGAAAGAAAATTATTATTTATTTTATTATTTAACAAGAATCAAGAAAAACCGTTATTAAAAAGCAATTTTTTTAATTTATTTTACATCTACATAGAGTGCAAAAAAATTGTTAGTACAAATTTAAGATAAGAATACAAATTTTTATTTATAAACGAGAATAATCTTAAAAGAATTATACTAATTCTGTACAGTACTGTACATTTTTAAAACTACCAAAATAAACTTTAGCCGTTTTAACTAACTAAATTTAAATACAACCAAAACAGTTTTGAATAATTTGATTTAATATAAAATTAAAAGTGATGGTATTATTATGGCGATGTTTTCCTTTGCTGTAACAAAAAAATGACACATACTCTAAATGAAACGATTAGAAAGAGATAAATTAAAAGACAAGAACTTTATTTAATAGTTGTAGTTGTAGTAGTTTAAATTAAATACTCTTAAAGATAGTTAGCCTTACCGGGAATATAAGAATCATAAATAATAGTTTTGTACTGAACTGCTCTGTTACGTTACTATGGAGTGTACTGTAAAGTGTTGATAACAAGATTGTAATAGTTTCCTTTAATTATGCTAATATTTAAATATTTTATTAACGATGTTGCCAGTATGACGAATTAAGTTATGTACTACATTTGTAGTTGTTTATTGCTTTACGTATAAGGTTTCCATACCATCTAAGTTGGCATCTTTTAATATACTCGTGTATTGCTTGTACTTATAATATTTCCCTGATGTTATCATTTCTCATCTTGTCCTTTCTTGTTACATTAAATATTTTTCTTCTTATATACATTTATCTTGGTTTTTAATGTTACCCCCTTTTTCCCTAAGAAACTGTTTAATTGTATGGTACACATTTGCAGCACTTTCTATTCTTACATTTATTTCCGTGTCTTGATGTGATGTGATGTGATGCTGCTGTTAATATGCACTCCGAGATTCTTATAGGTAATTACCTGTTCTATATTGGTTTCCCATTTATAAATATATTTATAGTAGTGTACGGTTTTCCACTAACCAAACTTTTAGTTTTTTGTTCACTTACTTTTAGTCTTTTTTCTGCCAGTTTGTTAACCCTGATGTCTATATTCCTTTGAAGGACATTTTTACTTTTAGCAAACACAATTATATCGTCAGCAAAGACACATTCACTAATCCATACCGGTTCCATGTTTTTATGACCTACGTAAAATTTGCTTACTTCTCTTTTTGTTCTTTAATGATATCATCTAGTATTATATTAAACAACACTAGGCTTATTACTCCTCTTTGCCGTATACCTATGCTCACCGAAAAGTTTTTGAAAGCATGTTGTTTGTTCTAACAAAGTTTCTATTGTTCTTATATAGATTTATAATTGCTTGTATCAGGTTTTTGTTAAGCATTCTTCTACCACTGCTTTCGGTAATCTGTCAAATGCTTTTTCTAAATCTAGAAATGCTAGGTACATTTCTTTGTCTGTAATAATTTTTCCGTTGCCATCTTTTATTTTTTTTATCGCATGTTGTTTGTTTTTAGTTCTCAACTTTTTTAGTATCTTATAAAACAGTTTTTGGCTTGCATGATAGTCTGTTTCCATTTCTTGCCAAAATTTTCCCATGCCCTTTCCCAAAAAACCAAATAGGTTCCATAATAATGCTTTTAGAAGCCTAGAGGCAGAATTGATATTACTGAAAGCCTTCCTGTAGCAGTAGAATGGTTTATGTTTAGAGATAAGTTTTGACACTCCAGTAGAATGCTGTACAGTTAGTGCTTATAGAGTCCTATTAGACGTTGTACAAAAGCAAGCCAAAGGTAGAAGTTTCCACGTTCCATTAGAATGCTTTAAAATGGTGCCAATGTAGTACTTTCTTGTGTTGTAGAATAGCATGACAAAGTTAGCGAGTAAAAGGTAATTGATTTGCATGCTTTTACTGGGTTTTAATAGCATACCATAAGAAACTCAAAAAGCATTAAATGATTACTTTAAGTCATTTTTTATAAAGAAGTTTATACAGTATCTTTGTCTAAACTATAATAATTTTTAATCAATGGTTTGTGGATTTGCAGTTTGCTGCATCATCCTAATTATTTCATTTTTTAAACTCGCTTTGCCATGACGTAGCCATTGGAACACCTTCTCATTAATGACATCTATAGGAACTCCTTTGAATCAACTTTGGGTTAACTGTATAACAAAATTATGCGGTTAATCATTTTTTATTATCTATTATCAGTCGCATGCATTTTCACTAAATTTATATCAAAAATATGTTTCTTTTTATGAATAAAATAATTTTTTTATTACAATGCTTTTTAAGTTTAAGTCCGCAGGTTGGTCACCCCTGCTCTAAAAAAATAACTGGATGCCAAGTAAAAAATAAACAATAACAATAAAGCGCTAAAACGTGGATAAGCTGATCGTACAAAAATAGATATATGTTTTCAATTGTTTCTTTTTGTACTTACTTTTACTTAAATCAGCAGAACATCTAATAGCTTTTTCTTCTTTAATTCAGCACAAAAAAGAACATATTTACAAATATAGACTAAGTCCGAAGTCGACTTCCTTTCGTAAACGTAAAACTGCATATACCCGTAACCGTATAAGTACTTACTTAGAAGCGTTTCTGATGAATCAAACTCGGTAGTCGGTACATATCTCGTCACAATTCTCAGAAATCAAAGTATCTTATTTACATTTACAGTATCAAACCCGAACGCATAGGTTTTTTATTGCATACATATCTTTATCAACAAAATTTAGATGTGGGCGTTTAATCTCTACAAGAAGTTATTTTTGTTTACTACTAGGTATTACAATTTAGCAACTTGTACGAACGGTTTTTTTCTGATATTAAAAATTATATTTCTTTATCTCGAATAAAGAACGATTAAACCAATTTTAGATGTACTAAACACTAAAAGAATGTTATCATGTTAGTCATAATACTTGAATTTCAATACATTGTCAAGTCAAATATAGTAGGCCTATAGGAGTGATTTTAAAGGAATCTTTTAGGGTACTTTATTCTCCTTCTATATGCATTGTTATAGAATCAATATGGGAACGCCATTAGGATGCTACATTTCTAATACTTTAGTGATTCCAATCAACTGCCAATTGTAAGGCTGCTATAAGCACTTCTTTTTTAAATTAAATTTAGTATACCTATAAAAGTGTTTTTAAAGAATCTTTTAGCGTATTTTATTCTTCTTATATAGGCATTCTTATAGAATACGTTTTAAATTAGGTGTGTTATTAGAAGTCCATACAGCAACTACTATTGGAATGCTTTAGAAATGAATATTTGGGAATGCTAATCGAACCTATATGAAACTTATGGTTTTGTGGGTTGTTTTGCTTGGGTGACGAGTTTTTTTACTTTTAGTCTTTGGTTTTTGTATTCTTAGTAGTTCAGTTCATTTTTTCTATTTAGGTACTTTAACCATTTATCATTTTTTGATTTTAATTTTTTTTTAATGTTTTCGTTTCACCATACAGTTTGCTTTTTGTTCCTGTTAAATCTTATTATACCACAAACGTCTTTTACCGCAGTGAGAAGTATGTTCTTAAAAATTTTCCACGTTTCTTCTACATTTACATTTATGTGACTGCCTACTCTGTTGATCATTTCTGTAACTTTGCATTTATATTGATTTGCAATTTCTTTGTTGTCCAGTCTGTACGTTTTGATTGCTTTATTACAAATGTTTTTCTTGTGTTTAATATTATCTGTACTTACGAGCACTCCAAGTTTGATTTTGACTGCCAGTAAATAGAGGTCGCTAAATATTTATTGTTCTCTATTTATCCTAACATCTTTTATTTTAGGTTTTAGACTCTTGCTGAAACGTGTAATCAATTATTGATTTCTCATTTCTACTGCACACTTCCCTTGTATATTTGTGAATATTCTTATGTTTGAAGAAAGTATTCAATACTAATAGGTTATTTTGTATACATAAGTCTATGATTCTGTCTCTATTGTTATTCCAAATCGTTTCGCCATATAATCCTACTACATTTCGTGATGTACTGTCTTTGACCCTCACTCTTCGATTTAAGTCACCTAGAATAATATTGTATCCATTATCGCAGTCTATTACTGATGTGACTATATCCTAAAATGTCTCTTTTTTTAAGTTATTGTCAGCTCCATTTGGTTCATAGAGTTTAATTTATCATGCATGGCAAATGTTAGCTCAATTTTTAAGATTCTTTCCGAGACACAATCCCATTTAGGTAAATATTTTGCCACTCCTCCTTTAGCTCTTTTTTGTTTATCTACTCTGCTCAAAATCATTATGTGTCCATTCTTTAGTTTTATAACTTCTACTCTTTTCTTTTTAGTTTCCGTAATTGTCAATATATCTACATCCATTTGTTCAAAATTTTTTGTTTAGTTTAGTTTATTTCCTTTGCAATTAAGTTCTCTCATATTCCACGTTTAAACCTTTGTGTTCTTCTTGTTTGCTTATTTTTTTTTATCATCCTAGTCATTTGTTCGTCTTGTTTATTTTTTTTGTCCGTTTTTTAAATTTTGGATCTTTATCATCTCTTTTATTTGTCTTATATGTGTATTACGTTAATAATGATAAGTTTTTTATATCTTATTTTTACCATTTTACTATTTTTTTTTAATTTATCAGCAATAAAGCTAAAGGTATGTAAATGCAGAATATGGATGTTTAAACAACGTAATAATTTCTAAATATTTGAATACAAAACTTTATTCACAAAATTAATCGACAAAGAGGAATCTAAACCCGTAAAATAACTTTCTTAAATCAACGTAAAATCTATCAAACAATCCTAAAGTACATAAAACGAATAACATCAATTCAATTACCGGGTCTTTCACAAAAGAAATCGTTAAACTTAGTCGACGGTTACAATAGGTAAAAAGTAAACGCTTGATAACGTAAATTTTATTAATAGACAAATTACCAAAAAAACCTAAGTAGCATAAAATAACAAAATAAAACATATTTCGATACCAATAAGTGAGCAGTAATACAAATATTGAATAAGAAAAAAAAATAAGATGCCAATACTTTTTTCTCCTCATTTACATAATTCCTGTATGTTTTTGTTTCATAAATTAATATCAGCTGATCTACAACAAATGTTTGGGTTTACAATTTTTAATAAATTAACTATATTTGATAATGCACTAACAAGAGCAGCAGCATAAGATTGTAGATGTCTTTTAATTACGTTAAAGACAACATCGTCTATATTTTTATCAATGGTGCAAAAAAACTTCTAACATTTATTGTTTATTTGCTGATAAATTTTGTTCTGGGCTATGTCAAATTATTAACCCTTAAACGCCGTAGTTTAGTTATCGTTACGTCGTGCCGTAGTACAGTCACACAGATTTCTGTCGATTTAAGCGTTGATTAAAAACTGTTGTGGGCAATGTTACTTGTTCCAAAGACTCGGTTATGTTTTTAAAATTTATAATAGAACAGACAAAAGTACAAATTTTTGTCGTCACTATACGACAATAATTTTATTAGGTTTTAATTTATTGGTTGAATTGAATTTGTATTACTAAAAATAGATAAATCAGTAGATAAACACTGATAACTATTTATGTTGTTTATGTTTTCGAGTGTTCTACTTAATCCTATATCATAAATTTTATGTTTACATACGCACGATATTTCTATTACCGAGTGTTTACATTACCAAGGGTTTGCGTATTAAACATGTTTTTTCAAATGCTAACACAAAATATAACTGTATAAAAAGGTACAGATTCTTTGTTCGTATTAATATAAAATAATCAAATCCAATTTTTGTTTAAATATGTAAACAAAGCTATATTCTAAATCGATCTAAATATGGAAAAGCCTAAGCAAAATTAGTTTTGCATTTTTAAGTTACAATTTATCGTTAATAACGTGGATTATTAATAAATTTAAAAGTAAAAAATCAATTAACCTAATAAAAAATGCAAGATTAACATAATTACAATTCAATTTTTATATGATTCTACCCAGGTTAAGCTATAGCCAAAGAAAGTTCTTACAATAACTAAACAGGCTAATGTACGATCTTATACAAATTCAAATCCATATTATTTTTTTGGAACCAAGCCAGGAAGTTGACGAAATGATCAGTTTTGGGATTACGTTAAAGAGTTTGAAATTTTAGACAGTTTAAGACGTAAACCGTATTTAGAAAATTGAGGGTTAGTTTTTTATTAAACGGGATTACTACATAACTGAAAACTGCCATTTTGTTATTTTACAAGAAACGGTTTCGTAAACAGTTGTACAAAAACTGCTTCAAGTTGGATTAAAGCTTCAAATTTTAGTATGCGATCAGGGATTAAACAATAGAGCAGCGTTAGCAAATTTATGAGCAACTAAAAATAAATGAAAAATTATCATTAATGGTTATGAATTGTTAAAGGAGGATTCGAACCTAGATTATATTTGTGAATTTATTTAAAATTATAAATTAAATATCTTATACACTGTTAATATGAGGAAAAAAAATATTTAAATAAATTGTTAGAAAAAAATATCTAAGGAACTGTAAACATAATTCAAATAATTTACATACGTACAAAATTATATAAGAAAATCTGTTAGAAATAGCAGAAACACCCCCTTCCGTTTTTTTTATCAGACCCATCTTTTAATAAAACCGAAAGAATATGAAAAGCCAGCACCATACCAAATTTCAAGTTACTAGGACCTTTGGTTCGATAGTTATCGTAGGTACATCCTAAGATAATTGAAATAAGATGCAGTACTCCGTATAATGAAAAAGTTTCAGAACTAATTCTAAATTATTAGGACTTTTGCTTCGTGACACACACACACACACACACACGCACACACACACACACACACACACCGGTTTTGGTAACCAAGCATGTCCCAGTCTTGGCAACTAAATATGGCTTAGTCTTGGCAATCGATCATAGCCCAGTCCTGGCAACTGAGCATAGCCTAAGCCTGGCGACCAAAACCAGAACCTAGACTTTTACCAAGGCTGGACTAAGCCTGGCTATACAAGTTTGTACAGACTTTTGCCCAGCCTAGTTCAAGCCTGGGCTCATGGTACTTTCCTCTATGGGTAATAATACATTTCGTAAGTTTGAAATCCGATTGTTCTAACATAAATGTAATCTTTTTACAAACTTTAAACGGATTAGTTTTATTATCAAAACTTGTAATAAAATCATCTACATAGGAGTTCCTACGAGTCATATTATGTGCCACAGGAAATTTGTGTTTGTTTTCTATTATAGCTTGTAGTAAGCATCGCAACGCTAAATATGGCGCGATATTTAACGTAAAATCACCGTACATTTTTTTTACTATCTGATAAATTGTTCAAAGACAAATGCTTTAATATATTCGCAAACGCCTCTACAGTTAGAGTCTATACAAGATTATGACTTTTGTAAGAAATGTCATCAGGGCGTAAGCGAAATTAAAAACTTAAAGAAGTAAACTATAAACTAACAACTTTAGAAATATGTAATCAACTTCTAAACTAAACCAGATGCTAAACTCTATTGAAGTACTTTTTCTTCTTCTATAGAGTTTAGAATGCACTCAACGTAATCTAAGGTAAAGCTTTCGTGCTTGTCTTGTGCATTTTCTAATCTTTAGAATATTTTTAATACAAAATCTAAATTAATTGTTTGTTTTTCATTTAAAAATAAATTTTAACAAACTCGTTAAATTGTGAATCTGCTAACCGTGTAATTTTTTGAATTATTTTACACATTTATATTATTAAAAGTACTAGGTAAATCATTTGCAATCCTTTGTATTACAAAACAATGTAATTATGTATTGAAGTGACTACAATTTGATTTCACTTTTACATTGCATTCTAAGTTTAATTTAAAATTAACTTAAATAATTCTTATTGTTAAAAGTTGTGTAGGTATCAGTCTTATATTTAATAAGTTTGATAAACCTTGTAATGTAAAATTTGTTTTCGAGTCGTTATCTAATAATACACACGCAGTGTTACTTTTCGGTCTACATCTTGTACTGATACGACTGCGGTGGATAACAATATTTCGATACATTGATAAGTGTTACTTTCTCTTACAGAAATTGCATTTTATTTTTTTTTGATTTGTTGTAAAGAGTGATCAAATTTTTGTATTGAACTGATTTTTTTTTGTTCACAAAGCATATAGCACAACTTCATAATTTTCGAAAAAAATAGTTAACATCGAATCGTTTTCGCAACTCAAAGACGCTCTTAAATAATAATATTTTTAAATTACCTTTATTGTTTTGTTTAAATGAATTAATGATTTAACTGTATCTTTTTATTCAATACAATTTTTTAAAATTACTAAAATTGTGGTAAACCAATTACTGGTACTTAGAGCTTTCTAAATTGTTACCTGAACCTGAAGGCTCCTGGAATAGACCACATACACAATTTCTGGTACAAACAATTTACATCTATATACCAACACCTAACAATACAAATCAACAAAATCATACTAGAACCACAGAGTATGCCACCGTTTTTAACACAAGGAAAAACATACATAATACCAAAAAACCAAGACACACAAAATCCAGCTAACTATAAACCGATCACATGCCTGCCAACACTATACAAAATAATTACAGCATTGATTGCACGGAAAATAGAAAAACACTTAATAGAAAATCCCATACTTACAGAAGAACAAAAGGGATGTCGAAAAAACAGTCAAGGATGCAAAGAGCAAGTAATCATAGACAGCGTCATTATGAAACAAGCAGAGAAGCAACAACGAAACATTATCACATGCTATATAGATTATAAGAAAGCATTCGACTCAATCCCACACGGTTGGCTTATAAAAATTTTAGAAATATATAAAATAGACGCACACATTCAAAACTTCTTACACACAATCATGCAGACATGGAGAACGACAATACAGCTAAAAACATATGAACGACAAATAGAAATAAAAGACATAAAAATCAACAGAGGAATCTTCCAAGGTAACTCACTCAGCGCACTATGGTTTTGTTTATGCCTAAACCCCCTCTCAAATACACTAAACAAGACAACATACGGTTTTAAAATAAAACATCAAAATAATCCACAACACACAATAAATCACTTATTATATATGGACGATATAAAGATATTTGCCTCAAACAAAACACAAATGCAATCACTACTACAAATAACAAAAGAATTCACACAAGACACATGCATGGAGTTTGGCATCAACAAATGCAAAATGCTGCACATAGAAAAAGGAAAATACAAACAACAGAACGTTCAAGAAACAGTAAACAAAGAAGCATTTGAAAATCTAGAACCACAGGAGACATACAAATATCTCGGTTTTGAACAAAACACCAGTTTAAATCACTCGCACATTAAACAACAACTTAAAAAGAAATACAAGCAAAGGCTTACACTTGTGCTTAAATCAAAACTTAACGCCAAAAACATCATTAAGGCAGTCAACACATACGCGATTTCACTCTTGACATACTCATTTGGCATCGTCAAATGGTCAGACACAGATCTAACAGAGTTAAACCGAGTTAACAGAACAAAATTAACAGAACATCGCAAACTGCATCCAAACTCATGCATTGAAAGAATTACAATAATCAGGAAAGAAGGGGGAAGAAGACTCGTAGATATACAAACATTACACAACACACAAATACAAAACTTAAAAAAATATTTCATAAACAAAAACACCTCGCTACATCAAGCAATCACAAAAGCAGACAAAGGATACACCCCACTCAACCTACATCAAAACAACATTCAGGAAAACACCGAAACAAACACAATACAACACAAAAAAGGCATTTGGGCAAGAAAAGCATTACACGGCAACCATTATAACATAATGCAAAACCCGCACATAGACACACAACTGTCATACAAATGGCTGCACTCAACTTTTTCCAGAAACAGAAGGATTCGCCCTAGCTATCCAAGATAAAGTAATAGCCACAAAAAACTACAGAAAGTACATATTAAAAGAAAAAATTGAAACAGACACATGCCGAAAATGCCACCAATACCCAGAAACAATAGAACACATTACAGGAGGTTGCAAACTACTAGCAGGAACAGACTACACCGATAGACACAACACAGCAGCAAAAATCATCCATCAAGAACTTGCACTTAAATACGGCTTAATACAAACACAAACACCATATTACAAATACACACCCGAAAGTATACTAGAAAACGAAAACTGTAAACTATACTGGGATAGAACACTACACACAGATAAAACGATAATATGCAATAGACCTGATATCACACTATTAAATAAAACACAAAAGCATACATACATTATAGATATTGCCATACCCAACGACAGCAACATAGTCCAAAAAGAAACCGAAAAGATCGAAAAATACACACCTCTTGCAACAGAAATTAAAGAAATATGAAAACAAGAAAAAATAACAATAGTACCAATTATAATGTCTGTGACAGGTATAACAACAAAATCATTCAAGCAACACTTAAAAACAATAGATCTCCCACTATACATCCATACCAACATACAAAAAGCAGTAATTCTAAAAACAACAACAATAGTCAGAAAGTTCATGCAATAGACAGACATGTGACTTGGCCCCGATCCGTCGCATGGCTTACAAACACCACTACGGTGAGAAACTAGAAGAATAATAATAATAATAATATAAAATAATTGATATATTCTTATATTTGTTAAGCAAAGCTTAACGTTTAAAAGATGCTCACGTAAGGTAAATCAGTTAATTTCAAAATAAATACTTTTGTACATAAACTAATAAAATACTTCTCGCTAGATCTCGTAGATTTTCTTTATTTCAACGTGTCTTAATCGTTTCTTATTGTAGTGTTTCAACGCTTGATCAAAATTTTATTGAAATACTTGTTATAAACAGTTTAAATCAGTTATTTTTAGTTTTAGTGTAAATAAAACATTTATTAATAATAAATGTATACGAACATTGATATCTACAGGATTAAAATATGTATTATTAGGTTCTATTATTTCTAATAACAGTTACACGCCTTTTCGCCGTATTGACGTTTGTAGCGGTTTACGAGTACTTCCGATCTTGTTTCAAATGTACTACAAATACACTTTCAAATACAAATAATGACAGATAGTAACTTTACTTCAATAATACTAAATCAGTTAGTAACAATTTCTAGCACTAATACGAGCATTGACAATTATATGTTCGAACACTTCTACTATTATTATATTATATTCTAATAAAAAACGATCGATATGTACAAAAATAAATTCTAAATACAATTTTTTAAGAATGTAGTAGTTTATTAAGGGAAACGTTGATGCAAAAAAAACTATTAAAAAACCTGTTGCCTGGTATTGAAACATTACACCCTAATGAAAATTTTATTTTTCGAAAGGACGGCGCATTTTGTCACATAGCTAGATTTACGAAATAGTATACTATATAACAAGGTTGAAAAGTGCATCATTATAACCTAAGCGATAGATTATATCGCGAGACGCGAAGCGTCGAGGGATATAAATCGCGCAGGTAATAATGAACTTCTCAACCGTGGTATATATACATTTTTTTCCACTACTAGAATTATTAAAACCTTTCTACCTGTTACTAAATTAAATTTAAAATTTAACATAATAATTTTAAATTAAAAATCAAGTCAGTAATTCTGACAGTTGTCATTAGTTTAATAGAATTAATTTTGACGTAATTCTTAATTGTGATTTAAAGCACAAAAATAAACAGATAACGTAAGTTTTTATTGCTAAAGTTGTTTAAATTGTTTAAAAACATTATTATTTTAAGCATTGATTATATCTAAACCATATTGAACTCAATGATATTCACATTTAATTAAGCGCGAACTTCAAATAACTTACTTTTTAAAAGCAAATTAATTTACTAATTGAACGATTTAAAACCTTAAATTAGCATTAAATAAAATGTCTTGCTCTTGGTACGCAGTTTCGTAAACTTTTTTTCTTTGAAACTATTGTAGTATCATCAGAAAATGTAAATAATTATGTTCATTATTAACTACTAGTTAATAATGAAATATTATTTACCTTCGCTTAAAAAAGTACAACTTCACGACTTACTATTATACGTTATAATGCAAGCGTATACAACTAGTAGTGGAAAAACTTATTTATATATATTAATAGAATATAGTCAATTAATTGTAAATTTTAGCAATTGTACAAAAAAAACCTAGTTTTGCAAAAAAAATAATGTTTGGAAACAAAAAAGAAGGTTTTTGCTGCTTTAAAAATGCAGAAACTACATCATACCTAACATTAAAAAATTATAAATTAGTTGAAACAGGTTTATTATTAAACATATTATTAATATTTTATTAATAACATAAAATAAATTAAAACGTAACTAATAATATAATTAAAGTTAAACAATAATAATTTAAATAAAATACAAATGACAATTTTATGCATCTAATACTACTGTTAATAGTTTATTTACTTTGATATATGTAAAATCAATAGTAAATTAGAAATTGTCTTACCTTTTTGTTTTATTTTCTTACTAACCCATTGTATTTGTATTGTTTAACTTATACAAACCAAAATAATATTGGTTGCATAGTTTTAGTAAAAACTGATTAAATTAATCGTAGTTAAACATAAACTTAATTTATTTGCTGCATATATTATATAACTTGATAAATAGCAATCACGTTTGAAAATGTCACGTTTGTGATTTAGATTAAAACAAAAATAAAATATCTTATTAACAGAAAACATAGTTAAAAATAACTGCTTATATGTACATAAATACTAAAGAAATAAAAAATACTAGATAAAATATAGTATTTAATATACAATAATAAATAATTATTTTACTAGAGTAAATGACCAAAAAAATGACGTTACAAAATAAGATAAAAGCCATGTTTTTAATAATGTTTCTAAAACTGTAATAACGACAACCTTTATTTCTGGTATAGTTTTGCGGTTATTAAAAAGTATAAAGAAACGACTCAAATATTGTTTTTGACAACTGGTTAAAAGTGTTTCTGATGCTGTTTGTCTTAAAACTCACTAAAATTTTTGTTAAGAAAATTAATCAATCTTTTATTGCTGCTTATTTTTGTATGTTGCTTTGCTTTTAAAATATTTTGTCAAAATTCCAGACATTGCTCACCGGCCATGAGCAAAGTTATCTAAACTGCACCATGCTTGAAAAACAAAACACAACAAAACATAAAGTTACTTATGTCAAATTAAATTTTTTTGTTTTTTTTAAAGACCGAAAACACAGACATGCATTATTTTTATAGGTTCTGTGGCAAAAGTTTAAACGTTGAAATTAAAGAATACCAAACACGGTTTTCGAACAGAAGAGGATATGATAGCCAGTATAACAAATGTGTTAAGACTGGAGGAATGCACTTTGAGATTAGTGGCGGTTTGGAATATCGGGTTTAAGATGGGCTACATTTTTTAAAATGTTTATAAGTAATGTGCACGTTTTTAAATATTATTATGGCAATATGTAAGTAACTACCAAAATGTGTGCGTTCTTAGAATAACAATTTTATTTAACTACGTCTTATGTGATAATATCAGAATTTTTGATATTGTTATCATTTGGTTATTGTTATTAATAACTCTAAGTCCTAGCGCGATTTTGTTACGCAGCGTGCACTGTATTTTGTGCATCTTAAGACTGTAATAATACTTTTATTTTAGATTTAGATTTTATTATGTATAATAACCTCGATAATCTTATATGATTTTACAGTTTGTTTTTTTGGTTTTTAATTGCTTTTTTAATTGTGAAATTAAATTATGCTATGAAAAACTTACAATAAAACAATTACTTTTATAAAAAGAATGATTTTGGACTTTTCTAAATCAAAATTTTTTGACACAGGGAAAATGTATTTGACATATTATTTAATATAGAAATGCTAACACAAAATAATACTATATGTATCTTTATCTTTGTCAAACTCGTAACCTGCGTTAGATTTTCTAATGTACTTCTTTGTTGAGTTTCGTATTTACGCTTGTTTTAAATTTACGTTGTTAGTTAAGTCTAAGTGCGTTTAGTTTGTTTGTTTTGTGTAATTGACGCATTTAAAATCAGGTTTGTATAATTTTAAATCTGTAAGTTTTTGTTTTTAAATAATTTATAGTTTGCGTTATTAAAATATTTGTTTACTATGTTTACACCGATTTAGCATTTTCTTTATGTTATTAAAACTCAGATTGCATTATAATTTATAGTTCCAAGAAACATTCAATATTTTAGCAGCTTGGTTTATTTTAACACTATTAAAAGATGTACTAGTGCCGCGGTTTCTCTAAATTCAAGGTAACACATTTGCTGTACAAGAATAAGTTTGTGAAATAATGAAGTTGGTAATTTAATGCTTTATTTTCGTTTCAGTTCACGGATTTTATTGTTTATCAAACACTACCAAATTTTTCTGTAAGATGCTGAAGTGTTATCTTTGCTCTGCGATCCGCATCAAATTATCACAGCAATTTTGTGAACATCTTCAACTACTTCACCTAAGGACTGCGGTTAACCAGAAAACACGTTTTCCAAATATTATTATTAGAACAAAGTACATAGTAATAGTAATAATTATACCGTTTATTTTGCTATTAATTGCAAAAAAATACTTTGAATAAATCTATAACTCTGTGAGTTAACGCTTGTTCTTATTTTACTTACCGACATTTCAGTTTGGTGCTTTGTGCGAATACACATTTTCTGATTTACAGTGAAAAACATTTAAGGGGGTACTAAACGGAGCCATTTTCCATGCAAATTTAGGTACACTTTTCTCAAAAACTACTAAATCGATTTTTGTGAAATTTTGAACACGTTTTCTTTACATAGTTTTAAAGCTGTACAGCAGGTAGAATTTAATTTAAAGAAATAGTAAATTTTTTATTGACTTAAAAAGTTTGAAAATTTTATTGTCTTATTAAAAGTGAAGTAAAAAAGAAACCAGCTGGATTTTTAAAATTCGCTCTGCTGCGTTTGTTACTAGCGTCGCCATGAATAAGATACAAAAAAACACACTCAATTACCTGTCACAGTTTTGAAGAAAAGTGTACCGAAATAGAAAAAATACAACTGTTCAGGAGAAGCAAGAAACAAAAAAGTTTTGTTTTTTATCTTTAGTAGTCGTTTTTGCTTTTCAAAGTTTTTGTTCCTGTTCGTATATTGTAGTGTTATTGTTTTATTTGTGTTTATTGCAGAGATTTTATTTTACTCGTTTCAAATATGCCGAGAACGGGTCCGGTTTTCAAGAAGAGAAAAAGGCGGTTTTCAACTAAAGGCCTGCAGAAATGACATTGAATGCAACTTGTTCAGTAAATGTGGAGTCACCACAACCTTGCCCGACAACAGAAACTACTGTTTCTTAGGATCTAAAATAAAACCTCAATTGCCCGAGTATTTGAAGTATGAAAGCACTAATGTTTTCAATATTGTTTGTATCAGAGCGTTGAGTGCGGCGGTGAATTCTTTTGCTTCGTGCAAAAAATGCAATGGGCAGATTAGCCTAAACATTGTTGCTCGGAATGGTCTAGCATTATCAGTTAATGGAAACATACCTTGTTGCCGTATTTTTTATTTATTAGACATTGAAGCAGGCAATTTTTGTGTAACGCATAGTCCTTCCAAGTTTACACTTAAATTTAAGTAACTTCTAAACCTTGTAGAGACATCAGATTTTTTGCATTCTTTGCAGAATAGAGTGTAGATTAAAAAACAAAAATAAAAAAAAATTGATAATTTTTAAATTTTTTCATTAAGTACCCCCTTAACCAAATTTAAAGCAAATATTAAAGTGATGAATAAATGTATTCTCGATTAAACCAAAATAATAAGTTGTATTTTGTTTGTATTTTTTTTGTATTTACATAACTATGCAAGTTACATTTTTAATTTGATTTAACAAGTTTTACAGACTTAAAAGCTTTTGAGTTTAATTTTAGGTTGCATTTAACTTTATTGTTTTTAATTTTTTATTTTAACGTCAATCTTACGTTTTATTAATTTTTTTTAATTTTTATTAATTTTATTGTAATTTTAGAAATAAAAGTTTTACCATAAAACATATTAATATTTTTTTTAGGTTAAATGGAGTATTTATTTAATAATATAAGCTTGCATGTAAGTTATTAAATAAATACAATATTTGTCATAACAAAATTATTTATTTATTATAATCGTTTTTTTTTGTTATGAAATTATTTTGTGTGTTAAATTTTGTTTGTTTATTTCTTTTGTGATACATTTTAAATAAAACTTTTTAATAGAATAACCTGTTTGCGGGTCAATTTAATTTGATTTTTTTTATAATATAATAATTTTACACAGTAAAACGCTAGGTTCTAATAGTGTGATCATCACTTTTGGTTAGCAAGGTCCAAAAAGTTTTTTTTGTGCTATGAATTTTTCTAGCGCTTTTTTGATTTTGATTTTTATTTTCACATTTTGAGTTTACTAAATTGTTCACGGATTTCTGAATTTAACTTACGACCATCTTTACTGAGCACCCGCAGTTACCCCAGTTATGTTACTTTTATACAAGCATTGCTTTTATCAACATATTTTGCATGTATCAAGCTGCAAATATCAGAAATTGCTACTATAAAAAGTATCAGTAATTGAAAAAAAGTGTAATCCATTAAATGCACAAAACACATTGCGCAATAACATATTGTAAGAACAAATAGTTATACTAAGATAAGAATGTCTTACGGGTTTAGACCGTGTCATTGAACGTTTTCAGTTTATACCCAAAATAATCTTTGTTAAACTTAAAGAAGTAGAAACAGTTACCAAAAGCTATTTTGCAAATCTTTCTGCACAAACCAAATAAACTTAGTTTTTAGAACTCTACTAAAAGATTAAGTAAATAACTTATTTAATGTAAATGATATTTAAAAGTTGATTTAACTTTTGTATACGTAATATTCTGACAAATCCATTATAAAGAATTAAATTGTTTAAAATAAACTTTTATTTACAATTTATTTTTATACATTTAATATTAAGAAAAAATAAAAATTAATTAAACCGTAAAACCAAAACTAAAATTTGTCGGTTACAGGTTAAAAATAGTATCGATTTTCTTGTCAAACAATACCTTACTAGATTGTATTTAAAATTTAATCTAATTGACACGTAGTAAATGAACAAATGTGGAAACTTCAAAGTATATAGTAAATTACTCACACTTGCATCGTTGTAACTAACAATTTGGTGGTTACTGTTTAAAATTTGTTAATAATTTAACAGCGTCAATTGACAGTTATACATTATAGATTGTTTATATTATTACATAAATGTATTAAAAAAAATTCAAAACCATATTTTCTAAATAAAGAAATTTACAACTAATGAATTTTTAAAAAAAACAACAAACTTTGTAAGTCGTATTTTATCGTACGCGACCAATTTTAAACAAAAAAGTGGACACGATTCAAAGATATTGCAGGTTATCTGAAATTTTCCAATCAGGAACAATTAACTAGTGACTGTTTTTGAAGATCAAGCACTACCCATTTAGTACATTGTAGTATTGATTTAAGTTTATTTAAACGTAGATGTAACTATTTACTTTTGTTACAAAAAGTCACAATTGACAATTTACTGCAAAATAAAGTTTTTACATCTTTTATGTATAGTTATTGTTTATTATACTAACTGTTAATAATGCTGAAAATACTAATAAGAATTTACAATTAGTAAAAGTTTAATAATAATTAAACGTCTGGAGTAAACATAACTTATTATAAATAAAATAGACTTGTTTTTGGTATATTAAGCTGCAAACTTGAAATAACACTGCTATAATAAACACGTTATGGTTCTTTACAGTACTCGTTTGAGTGCTGAAATATCTTAAAACTATTAAACGGTTTTTTAGTAATTTAAAGTTTTAATAACGTAGTAAGAAAAGTTTTTTTATTTAAGTAATTTTATATAAACTACATTAACGGCCGATTTCAAAATGATAATTAATTTTTTTGTACTGCCAACATTGCAAACGTCAATATTTGTTCGTTAGTCGTAAACATCGAAAAAAACTCTAAAGCGGCAAAGTAAAAAGTTAAAATTTTCGTACAACTAAGTGACAGGTAGAAATGTTAGTAATAAATGTAGTACTAACATTATATTTCTGGTAATTATTTTTTTTTAATGTAATGTTACAAAAGTATCACAAAAAATAATTTACGTTACTCTCGTCAAAATTATGCTATGCTTTACTTTTGACGTTTGTTACGTAAATTACTATGACGTAATTTTAAATTTTAAGGTCAGTTTAACCTAAAAATTATATTTTTAAAATTTCAAAATAAAATCTGAACAGATCAGCATAAATCAAGCATTAAAGTAAAAGTTGAGTATTGTTAATATGCTTTATAGTGTCTTTGTTAGAGCTACCCAACTATAATAATTATGAAATCGCGGGTAAGTGTAGTTAATAAGCAATTTAAACATTATATTCTTTAAATTTTATTAATTAAAATTACTGCAGAGACTGTAAATCGTGTTTTATAATAAAATTACAAACTCTATTAAAATTGATAAACTCATTAATGATATTGACCTTGTCTACTGATTTAATTAAGAACTTAAATAGACGCTTAATTATTGTTTAATTGCTCAGTACTATAAAAAAAATAACTTATTTTTTGTAATTAATTACTTTAGAAACGAATTTTAAAAT
The DNA here is from genome assembly GCA_035610365.1 of Aquatica leii. Lineage (NCBI taxonomy): Eukaryota > Metazoa > Arthropoda > Insecta > Coleoptera > Lampyridae > Aquatica > Aquatica leii. The sequence goes on from CM069432.1 coordinate 112,323,081, forward strand.
TAATAAAAGAAAATGAAACAATTCTATAAGTATTTTAGTCGACCTACTAAGCTAAACGTTTATTGTGCCCTTGGCCTTGGCCTATCTTTAGTTTACAAACTAAGAAAAAGATTTGTTTTGTCTGAAAAGGGCATAAAAATGTTAGAAACGAAATCGAAAATAAACGCAAAAAAAAGTAATAAAACTATTTTAGGTTTGTTATAAAATAATTTAACAAACGTTCAGTAAATAAAAAGTAGTTCATTTTGTTTAAATTGCTTTTAAACCTATTTTTTTATTATTTTGACGTGCTTTAAATATTTATAAATACATTTATGTAATAGTTCTTTTGTTAAATAATATAATAAATAATGCATTATTCATAATTCTACTAAAACAAATCGTCTTTGTATAACCTTCAAATTTTATAAATTGTATTTGTTTGCTTTTGTTCGATGAATATTAAACCTGCTAAATTGCTGCACTATTTAACATATTTATAAATTCGGATTCGTAAAATACTTTACTTATTGGTAATAGTAAAACAATTTTATTTTTATAAAATAATTGATTGATTAATTTATAAGTTAATTCGATATATTTGCTTTACTAGATTTTTATCAACATTAGCTTTGTACTGTATTAATTAAAAAAAATATTTAAAAAAAATATTTACATTATCAATTTTAATAAAGTAAATAAATAAAAATGCTTATAATAATTTGTTTCATATTTTTCTTAAATGGAGTTTTGTACTACAAAAGACACATCGATAAGGATAAGTATCCATTACTGATATATTATTGCATCAAACATTACTTAACGTTAAAGCATTAAAAGTAAAATTTGTAGTTATGTAAAATTTTTGAAACAACTTAATAAATTTTTTTTAGTAACAAAACATCAGAAAATTTTACAGCTACACTTTAAAAAATATAATTTTTTTAACAAATTAAATTTAATATTGTTATATATTTTTTATATAAAGTTATCATTGATTCCTTATTATTTAATTTTTTACAACAAAAATTTGTACTAATAATTATTAAATAAATTTTTAATTGCAGTTTTTATATTTTATATATAAATATATATCTTTTACATAAAACCATAAAAATTGATTTTGGTTTTTTAACTTGCAAACATGTATCCATTTCGCTATCAAAATAAAACAAATAAATATGTGTAATCACTGACGATTAAAACAACATTAAATGTATACACTTTTTTAAGTAAAAATTAATTTTGCTAATGTGATTACTAACAAATTTTTTTATTAACAAATGTAAATAAATAATTAATAAAACAATAATTAAACGTGTGTCAAATTTATTTTACTTAAATACTCCTGTTTACTAAAAATCAGTAAAAAGACACATAAAACGACACCGCTTACACTGCTATTGTTCCAACAAGCAGTTGTTACTTACATAATTTAATTGATTAGTTTATTTAAGAATATCTGTGGTAATGTAGATACAGGTGCGTAAACATAGAAAATGTACCTGAAACAAAAACTTGTATTAAACTTTTACATAAAACGTTATTGTAATAATTTAAATATATTGTTTAAACACAAACATTTTGTTAAGTAAATTTGCCGTAAACCAAAAAATAAATGAATAAATACACAGAATGTCTACAGGTGATCTTAGTTATTAGAATATAGAGGTAGAGTGAGATAAAAGCTAATGGTACACTATTTATTTCACTTTATAATTTAAGTAATCGTAATAACAGATATTTAAAACATGTTTATTAATTTAACAAGTACACATGTAAATTACTAAACGTATAAAACAGTATACAGTACCTATTTTAATTTAATTTAAAACAAATTAACTTTTATAGCTACAAATAATATGTGTGTTTATTGTAGTATGTAGAAAAAATATCAAAAAAAAACATTAATACGTGTAAATTATTACTTTGTAGGTTTTAAAACAGTGGCTTTGTTCTCATAAGTTATGCTAACAAAACTTCAAATATAAACTCAACAAAACCAAAACCAAAAAAAAAGTTATTTTATTTTAAGGTAAAAATTAGATACAATTGAATTTGTTGTTTGTTTTAAATTGATCAAAAAAACTGTTTATCAGTTAAAATAAATATTTTTATTAAGTTACTGACTACTTTAATAACGCCTGTTAATTTTATATTAATTTGAGTTTTGCATAACAAATAACTTATTGAATCTAAATTAAAATAAACATATTTAAAAAAATTACATTATTATTATTATTATTATTATTATTATTACTATTATTACTGTTATTATTATTTTTTTTTTTATATATTTTTTATTATTATTATTATTATTATTATTAAAAAAAAATAGTAAAGTGAATGTTTTTATTTTTTTATTTATTATATTATTTATTTTATTAAAACTAGACCAGTAAAAAAACCTACTACAATTTTTATTTTAATAACAATTTTTTATATCAATTTTAATCACTTATATTAATTTTTACTGCACATAATTTCTTTATTAATACTTTAAATATAAGTTTATAATTGATTCTAATTTTGTTATTACTATTTATATAAAATAGCATAATGTATTATGACTAATAATAAAACCTAGCAGTTTTGCTATTTTATTTACTTTATTAATTTAAAACCAATTACTAAACTTTCACAAAAAATTCAATAAAATTTAAAGCAGTTTAAAGTTTATTAACTTCAGTTAATAAAATTTACTTGCAATGTTCACTTTATTTAAAGGAAAAACATAGAAAGCGTTGAAAATTCATTTCCCCAGAGTGTAAATTACCTAGCCGTTTAAAAGCTATATTTTTACTGTTTCTGTATTGAGCTTATACAATTACTGCTTTAGTTAAGACACAATTTTTTTGTCAAAATTTGGCATAACAATTTTTGTTTATTATTAGTTACCTAAATCAGATATAAAATTATCATTATTACAAATAAGAACAGAGTGCTGAAATATTTTAATACTTATTATTCAACACTACAAATACTCTAAAATCTTAAGCTATCGCGGTTATTTATTATTTATATTTATTAGCGATTAGCATAATTAACGGTCCGTTAATTACGCTATTCATTAATGATATAAATATCGTCACTTACACTTTTTCTTTCAGTGGCATTTATCACTCTGAAGATGCAAGCTGCAATGTCTTGCGAAACGTCAGTTTGTTTGGGTTCCCGAATGACACGGCAAAGGCCAAATACTATTTCTTGTTTTAGCTCTCAAGGAGAGACTAGGATCAAGCCTAAAAAGTCTGGGTGTTTAACTACGATTCGGTATAAGCCGAAAGTCGCTTATACTCACTACAAATACTTTTTTAAGTTTATTTTTTGTATAAATTTATATTAAAATGTGTTACAATTTTTATTTATAAATTGTGTATACATTTTTTTTAATTATTTTAACAACTTAAAAGTAAAAATTAATTTAAAAAACGCGTAGTTTTTATTTATATTGTTACTTTTTGTGTACTACTATTAACAGACATGCTGTAAGTATTATATGCGGTAAAACATTTTTTTATACTTGTTGGATTTATTAAATTAAATTCTTGAATAAAAAATTTAATTTTATAAGTTTTAAATTATTTTTTAAATTACACCCGAAATTGAAAATTTTACATTTAGAGTTTTTTGTTTAAATTTAATACTCTGCTTACAAGTTTTTATGACGACAACTGTATAAAAGTATTGTTATATTACAATTTATTTTTTTTATAAAAAAAGAAATTATTTATTTAAATTAAGTTTATTTATTTGTATTATTTATATTAATAAACAAAATACTATTTTATCTTGCAATATTTGATTAATTTCTATGTTTTTTTGCTTCATATTTTTGTTTTTAGCTTAAAATATTATAACTTTACAAATTAACCCAAATTTGGCAAATTTACTATAGAAAACTATTTTTTAATTAAAAAGTTTAAATTTGATAACGGTAGTGTTACAAAAACGTTAACAAGAAGATAGTTGTGAAAGAAATTGACTTGCAGTATATACTGCGTATAAACGTGGAGGTAATATAAGTTTTTTTTAAATAATATAAATATCAACATATTATACGTATACTATTATTGTATATAAATGTTATACTAATCGAATGTAATAGAAAGATTTTACATATGTTTTTAATCGTTTGTGTACATGTTTACTGACATAACTCAACATACCCTCAATAATTTGTTCACGTTAATTTCAGCCCATAACGTTTTAAAAGCTATTTTTAATCCTAAGTTGCTATAAAGTTAACGACAAACATTTTTAACGTCTTGATAATGTGGCAACAGCGCATTTGATTAAACTGTTAAGAAAGATTTGTAGGTTAGAGTATTTAAACAAACTAGAAATTTTGTAATGTTGAACCTTTAAGTATGATTTATATATAATATAGTTTTTCAATAAACAAAATTTCTTAGTATGTGGTTGTTGCTTTTATAAAAGACAATACAACACGGTGTGCATGTAATTGTGAAATTGACGTTTTTTAAATGAAATAAAGTAAATTTCTAAATACTTAACGATTATTGAAGTGAAACTTCTTTATCGGCGTTAGAAAAAAATTTACGGTCACATTTTTCGCTTACGCGTCACATTTTTTTTTTGGTTACGCGTCACATTTTTTATCGTCACATTTTTTATCGTCACATTTTTTAAATTTAAAATATTTAAGGTTAACCTCAGTTTCTGATTGAACGATGACATTTTAAATTTAATATATTTAAGGTTAACATCAGTTTCTGATTGAACGATGACATTTTAAATTTAATATATTTAAGGTTAACCTCAGTTTCTGTTTGAACGATGACAATGATAGTAATAATTCTATTTCAATTAATGAAATGCTGTAATAATCTTAGTAGCAAAAAGTTAAAGTGAAATAATTGTATTATTTGTATTCATGTCTATTATAATAAAATCCTTTTGTTTAAAATTTATCTAATTTTAAAATTAAAATATTTAAGGTTAACCTCAGTTTCTTATTGTAACTATCGGTCAATGTATATGATTTCATTAAAATAGTATTTATTAATTAATAAGACTGCTAATTTAATGAACATCAATTAATTGATATACATGCAACTTTTCAGAAATTGGTTAAATAAAGTTAAATTAGATAAAGTTTAAACAAAAGGATTTTATTATCATAGACATGAATACAAATAATACAATTATTTCACTTTAACTTTTTGCTACTAAGATTATTACAGCATTTCATTAATTGTAATAGAATTATTACTATTAACTGAAATATGAAATTGAATCTACAAAAATTAGTTAATTGATTTACAAAAATTTGTATTCATGTCTATGATAATAAAATCCTTTTGTTTAAAATTTATCTTAACTTTATTTAACCAATTTCTGAAAAGTTGCATGTAGATCATTTTGCGAAAAATAAGGCCATAAAGAAGTTTCACTTCTTACATGTGTACACTAGTACACGCCCTAATTTTTTTTTACATAACAACTATTGTTGTTTGAAAAAAAAATTGTATGCGCTCAACATGCAGTATTAATACATTTGAAGACATTAGTGGTTTGGACAACTTTAAATATCTTAAAAACGATCATACGGTTTCATTAAATGTACTTACCAAACATAGAAAAGGTTCTAGTTTCAGATCAGATTTTACAACAATGAACATTTTATTCTAGTTGAGTTTGGTTTAAAAAAAAAAGTTATAACAGAAATTTGTTGATTGGTGATGTTGTTACTTAAGAAAATTGCAGGTAAATAATACTCTATAGGTAAACATTGAAAAATAGTAGTAAAGATAATAGTGGTTTCAAAGTTTATTTTGTTTTTGATTTTTACATGTGTTATTCTTTAAGAAAAACCAAAAAAATGAACATACTGAGTGTAGTTTAATAAACCGTAAACAGTGTTTGTTTTTGTGACACTACTTATGTTATTAGGTAGTATGATGTAATACAGAATGATGATAATTATTGTTAATTTGGTAATCATCGAAAAAATTGACGGAGTGTTCTTGTAATAATACATAAAAACAATTCAACATACTATTTGAAATAATAATGTACAAGCAATATTCTAAGCAAGAAAAAACATCTCTGTGTTTACTAACCAACAAATTCCACTTTATCGAAACTAAGATTATTTCAACTAATTTTAAATAATTATTCATTGTATATTTAAGTTCTTTTTAAATATCTTTCAATTGTTATTAAGTGATATTTGCAACTGTTAAACCAGTTTTTAGTTTATATACGTCCGTAAGACGTGTAGTCACATATGTGCAAAATAGAAGTTTGTAATGAATATAGAAGTGTAACCGAAAACAAAAGCTCAGCAAAAAGTTTGTTATTATTTCTATATTTTTGACATATTTTGATATTTATTTAATATTTGCACGACGAGATATCAAGTTTTACTAACTTTCGGTAACAATTCACTTATTCAAGAAGCAATTGAAACTGAAGGTTGTGATATGATAAAAGTGAGAGAGAACGAGAATTGAATGAGTACTAATCTAAGCTTCAGGGTTACATTTGATTAAAAACACAGTTTTAATTGCGCTGTGATTATGCAAAAATTTATTTGTAATAGATATCTACCGTTATACAGCAAAGAAAGTGTTTGAGGAAGTTTTTCGAAGAATATTTTTAACAACAGATGTTTTCATTTTATAAAATTTCTTTTTAACTTAATTAAAAACGCATTTGTTAATTTGACATTTGGATTCAAGGCCAGTATACAATTTTTAGGTTTTAGGTTTAGGTGTCTTGTCAATTTTGAGTAGTATGTAAAAAATATAAATTCATAAGTCAGTACGATTAGTTTTCACATAATAAATCAAATAATCAATAGTTATTTATTTAATCACTTAGTATAAGTACCTACCTTGCTTGAAAACTAACTGTGCTAAGTACTACTATAACTTTTTATAATATTCTTTTATATTTTTTTTGTGATATCTATAATACGCTTACCAATAGCACCCCTTGTATGTTTCATATTTTCAGATGGTGTCCAGCAGTGTCTGTGCTGTTGTAAAAATTAGTTTTTATTCACAAATTTCTGTGTCAAAACAGTCGGTAACTTGCCGTCTCTGCTAAAATTTATATAAAACGGAAAAAAACAATAAATTCCATAAAGCATATACCATCTAAACTACACCTAAACCTTGTTTTGTGTTATTTTCGTTTTTTTACAAATATAAACAAACAATGCACACATACAAAAAAAAATAAATACTTAAAAAATAGAAAATAAGTGCATTTAAAACAACATTTGTTTTGTTTGCCTCACAACGCTATATTTTGACATATTATTGAATTGCCTAGTTGACGATATACTTTATCCAAGTTAACAGGTTGCTTTTTAAACACGTTTTGTTAGTAAATTTTATTTTATTGGAAACAGCAAATGATACTAAGTTGGTTAAATTAAAAAAAAATTACGTGACTAAAACTCTTATTTACGGCGCAGGTTTCAAATAAAAATTTTATATAAATTTAAGCATTCAAATCTTTTTATGATTACTGCAAAGTTTGTTTTATTTTGTAAATTTAATGCAAAATTGTGATGCATGGCCTGTAAGTCTGAAAAATCATACTGAAAACAGCAGCAAATTAAATAATTCTATTAAAATTTCCACAAGTTACTCTATTTTTGGCAACTTTTTTAAAAAAATGTTAAATCTTGCAGTTACCGCAAATTGCACGACTAACTTAGAAGGTGTTATTTGTCATAATTTGAGAAGCACAAATTAATATTTGAATCAAATTTACAATATACCGCGTAATAAAAAAATTATAATGATTATTACCCTCATGTAAAATTAACCAATCATATTACACCATTTCAATCACGTTTTTCCATTAAACGAGCATTAATAAGCAATAACACAACCAGAAGAGATATAATTACAGCGATAAGTATACCTGTTGATAACTAACCATGAAAACACTCTAAATTCAAAAATTAATAAACGTCAACAATGTTACGTTTTGACTAGACTTATTTTGTCACGTCACTAATAATTATTATGACAATAAATAATTTGTTTGCTTTTTTCGAGTAATTATTATTCGAATTTCATTTGTTTTTGTAAAATTATCTAAAATTCAACACCTGAACAGAACTCAAAATGTGTTGCCAAAACACACTAGGCAACACATTTTTCGTTTTCGTCAAAAAGGTGTCTTATTATCGATGATTTTACAAACACTTATGATATTACATATGATTATTACCCTCATTTAAAATTAACCAATTATATTACACCATTTCAATCACGTTTTTCAATTAAACGAGCATTAATAAGCGATAACACAACCGGAAGAGTTATAATTATAACGATAAGTGCCTGTTGATAAGTAACCATGAAAACCCTCTAACTTCAAAAATTTATCAACGTCAACCATGTCGCGTTTTGACTCGGCTTATTATAACGTCACTAATAATTATTATTACAATAAATAATTTTTTTGCTTTTTTCGAGTAACAATCATTTGAATTTCATTCCTCTTTGTAAAATTATCTAAAATTATTCAAATTATCTAAAATAAAACACAAAATTCAAAATGTGTTGTCAAAACGTTGTTACTAGGCAACACATGTTTTGTTTCCGTCAATAAGCGGTCTCATTATCGATAATTTAAAAACACTTATGATATTACATATGATAATTTTTTACTGTATCAATCAACCAATAAAATATTTTTATTTTATTGCAATTTTTAAAATTTAATCAACGGATTACAGCGATAACATCACGGGCGTGGTGTTATCAGGTAAAACAGACATAATATGTTCAAATGTAAAATTAAATGTCAGATAGTAAATCAATTCATAATAATGATAGAAAGATTTGTTGATATATAACAAATTTAACAAAAATCTTTTAAAAAATACACCAAAACCACAATGAATTATTCATTTTTATTAATTGATTAAAAAGCATGGAAAGTAGTAAAGAATTATCTTACCGAATACACCTCGAGCATTGATAAATACTCAAAATTTTGTCGTAGGGAATGTTTTGAGCGTGTTTCTTTAAGGTAATAGCACTCGGCTTTCGACCTCGTGCTATTACCAAGAAACACGTTTTCAACAGTCTCTACGACAAAATTATCTCATGTCTTATCAATGCTCTAGGGGTATTATAGCTGATTATACAATCCTATTTTGATTGTATATGCCGGAATATATAATGCTTTTTGGGCTAAAGAACGTAGCGTTTATATGTTTTAGGGGTTCAACAACAACCGGTTTATATGTTTATATCTAAGTAGTTATTCTTATTATTGCACACAACGTTTTTTTAATGAATTTAAGAAAATAAATAAAATGGCACTAAATATACAGTGTCTTCAAAATACGAGCTTAATTTTAACTGGGCGTGGTTTAAATCAAGTACAATCGATTTACAAAAAGAAATTATAATAAAATCTTGAAAATAACAAAGTTGCAATTTTTAAGAATTCCAGAGAAAAGTTTTAGGACTACCGGTTCATATGTTTATTTTTTGCATTTTTTGTTTGCTTAGTTCTATGACCTTAAGTCGTCTTGGCGTCGATAAAAAACTAGCAGTGTCAGCATTAAAAGGATGATAATACAGATCCAGTACTTTGTGTGACAAATAACCTGTTCCGTTTAAAGTGTGGGCAGTTTGATTAATGTACAATGACATTAGTTATTTTAAAAACGTTGTTGGTACAATCATTGTACAATTAAACTACATGTAATTAACTAATTAGTACTAAGCCAATAAATTAATGCTGTTTAATTTCTACAATAGTATTTAAAAATACTTTTAATTAATAATAGTGTAATATTGTTCTTATTTGATACTGTCAAAATTTTAACGTATCATAAAAATCTATCGATTTTTGTCGAGTTTTATAAAAAAATGTTCAAAGTGCTGCCCACTTTTCTAGATACACAATATCACGTAGCTACAAATTGGTACATTTCCGTAGTTCATTCTGCAAAACGAATTATTTCCGTGGCAGTTTCTATTCGTTCTCGTAATTCTTGTGGTGGTAATTTCTGTGGAATACACAGTATTTTTCAAATGACCCCATAAGTAAAAATCAATGGGGTTTAGATCCGGAGAACGCGGTGACCAAGCTACTGGTTCTACACGATCAAACTATCTGTTTCGAAAAACATTGTTTAGATAAACCTGAACCATCATGAAGAAACCACATGTGTTGACGTATATTTAACGGCACATCTTCTTTGCAAAAGTAATAAATATGATTGACCTGTCATATGTTCTGGTACCACAAAAGAGTCAATTAATTGACCGCCGACAATACCAAATAAACTCGTCTTGCCGCATGTGAGTTCTCAAAACTCCAAACGTAGTTGTTTTGGAGGTTAGACATTTCATTTCTACTGAACGTTGCTTTGTCTGTTACTAAAACTTGACTTAAAAAGTGTTCATTTATAGCGCATTGCTCACGTAACCAATTACAAAAGCAATGCGTTGATGGTAATCTGCGGGGTTTAAAGCTTGAACGCGTTAAATATGTTACGGATAGAAAAATTCTTCTCTTAGGGTTTGGCACACTACGTTTCTGAATACATTTACTTCCCGTGTGATTGTACAAACACTAAAAGTGGGATTGTTATTTACAAGATCCAATATTTCTTCTTCGGCTTCCATAACACGTCGTGTTCTAGCGCTTTCGGCATTACAACCCCGTTTTAACCTTAGATCGCCAGTATCACGTACACGTTGAACAGCATTTACAAATGCTTTAGGTACTTGATGTTCTTCTAGAAAAACGTTCAGTGTAAATACGTGAAATTTCTGCTGCGTTTTGAAGCAATTCACCATAAATTAAAACCTAGTCTATTAATGCTTGAACAAGCAATAAACAATAATACTAAACAACGAACAAATAAAGACAAACTCCGAAATGAAGTATACGATTAGGTTAACGTAACAAAACTGAACAATGAATCTTTTGACGAAATTCGTACCAATGACCTCAAATCAACAAAATTGCAATTGTGCTTATGCATCATCTGATGATGACCAAAGTTGCTTAAAATGCTTAGGTGTATAGTCAGTGGTTCTCAAATAACTTCTCCATTAAATTTAGAAAACCCCTAAATCTATTATTTTTAAACTTTTATTATTCTTTTTTTTTGTAAATTGATTGTACTTGACTTTAAGTACGTCCTGTTAAAAATAATGCTCGTATTTTGAAGACACCCTGTATAGAAAACAAACATATATTGTTTTATAAATTTTCACACAAAAAAGTAACCAATTGCGAATATTATTATTAACTTCTAAAAAAATTACCTAAATTTTTGTTTTAAACTGCCTGTACACTCACTAACTATCAAAAAAACAAGACGACCAATGCAGATATTTAACGTACTAAAATATATTAAAAAAACTGTTAAAAATGGCGTATACACTCACTTCCGGTTTCTATGTCAGACCCATCTTTTGATAGAACCGAAGAAATATGAAAACCCAGCTCCATACGAAATTTCAAGTTACTAGGACTTTTGATTCGAGAGTTATTGTGGGTACATTCAAAGATAATTTAAATAAACTGCAGCACTCCGTATACAAACAAGTCAAAAGAACATAGAAATTTTCTTTATTTTTTAACGTAGAGATCATTTCACGACTAAATAACCGTGAGCGGCGCGTCGGATAAATATGGAATTTGACGATCATGCGAAATAAATTCTGACTAAAAATATCTGCTGTAAACAATGTGTCAACTTAATGTAATGGTTAATCTTTAATTTAATAATGTGCGCACTTTAAACGCCCAATGAAAAGTGCAAACGTTTTCAAGTTGGATATTTGAAACAAAATTGGTTTTTGCGCAGCGGTTTTTCAGTCTTGAAATGAATTCTATCTTGCTGTCCCTTTAAGATATGGAATTGTTTCTTAAAAAAATCATTGCATGCAAGTTTCAAACCTTGAATAAATATGGAATTCACTTCAAATTATAAATAAAATATCTAATAAACTGTTAATGCTAGAATTTTTTTTTATTTGAATAAATTGTTAGGAAGAATTATCTCTATTAGAAACTGTAAAAATAATTCGAATAATTTACATACGTACAAAATTTTATAAGAAAAATTGTTAAAAATGGCGAATACACCAACTTCCGGTTTCTTTATCAAATCCATATTTTGATAGAACCGAGACAATATGAAAAGCCAGCTCTACACCAAATTTTAAGGACTTTTGGTTCGAGAATTATTGTGGGTACATCATTACACACACACACACATACACAAACAGACATCCCATTTTTTTTTGTCAAAAATACATTTTTCTGTTTGTGGAAACCTTGAAACGTAAAACTATGCAATGAAATTTTTATGAAAAAAAACTGCGATCGCTATACTTTCTTTACAGGAAAATAAAAATCGTAGCTATTAAATAGTTAACAACTGAGCGACTGAATTTGAAACTGTCATAACCGAAAAGCGTTTTATTTATTGATATGTTAATTTAAAAGCAAAATTATTGTTTTTATGTGACAACAGAAAACTTAGCAAAAATCGATTTGTTTAAATGATTTTTTTATCAATAAATTTTCTATTAAATTTACTTTAGTTTTGTTAAAAAGTTTTTTTACCTTATAAGTAGTAGTTTTAAATATAATTACCTTAGTTTGAATTGTCCTGTTTTTTTCTCTCAATTCTTGTACTAAAATTAAAATAAACAAATATTCAATTATTATTATTTAAAGTGTGTTGTTACTCAGTAAACCAAGAAATCAAAGAAAAAAATTGCGATTAGGTATCAAAATGTTATTCCAAGGATATCTTGTTCTTTAATCTTAACTACATTTAATAAAGTTGCCATGCAAATAACCATTGCAATGCGCTGACACATACGTCAATTTAATTGCAATTTATTTGTGATTGACAAAGTATCGCCTTTGCTTTGTTGAAAAAAAATAAAATTTAATCGAAAATGTGACTTTTTCCAAATAACAAATTGGTAGATATGGTTTATATTCTTGGTGAATGTTTAAGAAACTCGTTATTCGCTTTGCACATTTCAAAATCATTTTACAAGATTTGTGTCCACAAGGAAGAGTGGATAAAAGTGAACACAATAAAAAACTGATAATGACAGCCTTGGTTGGAGACTCAAGAAAAAGTGTTAAACAAGTTAGGGAAATTTCAGAAGTTAGCAGGACATCAATTTGGCGTATATAATTAAAAGCGTTCATTTTCACCTATATTTATATCAAAAGCATCAAAAACTTTTTCATAATGATCGTTTAAGTTGTTTAGGTTATTGTCGTTAATGGTTAATGAAAAATTGAGTAATAAAAGAAATTTTTTAAATTTTGTATTATTCATGGTGGAATCAACATTTCATAACAGGTTTATAAAAAGTCACTACTATCACCATTATTCTAATATACACCCACATCTAACAAGAAAAGTTGACCGTCAGTATAGATTAAAAATGTGAGGTGGAATTCTTATTCTGACTTTTTGAGGCCCGATAAGCCGATTTTACTTGATCTTTGATAGTGCGTCAACGCATGTGGTTCTAGCATGACGGGGCTTTTGCCCATATAGACATTTTTTAAATCAAGAATATCTTCAACGATGGATTGAAAAAAGGGGGCCCATAAACTGGCCACCCCGATCACTTGATATAACCAAACCCTACTTTTCTCTATGGAGATCCGTGAAAGAACGGGCATACAAAAAAAACAACCTACTACTAACCTACTAACTGCTTACGATATGAGAAACATAATACGTAAAGCTTTTAGATCAATCACGACTGAAACGTTAGAAAATGTTAACAGAAATTTTGCAAATCGAGTAAGGCATTGTTTACAAATTAATGGTGGATTATGTAAAGCCACTTTATCGTATTGTTTTATGTTTTTTACTGCTTTTTATGTGAGCTCATGTATTAATTAATGTAAACTTAATAGTGAGTTTATTCATAAAAAAATATACAGGGTATTCTTTTTAAAAACATTGACTTTTGATATTTTTCATGTCGTTAAATAAAACAAATTTGCTTTAAAATCAACATAACAATAAATAAAACGCTTTTTCGTTAATGACAATTTCAAATTTTGTCGCTCTGCTTTTACCTATTCAATAGCTACGTTTTTTTACTGAATGTTAATTACGGTGAGAATGTTTAAAAAATATTTTGCTTTTAAACGAGTGGACTTAAGTCGGTAAAAGTTTTAACAAACTTGACCTAAATTTAAATATAAATTTCAGAAATACAAATATATGAAGGGTGTTTCTATTAATAATATTTTTTTTTGTACATGTAAACTACGTACATTTTTTTTAAATTATGTATTACATAAGTTTTATGGTCAAAACAAGATTAATCATTATATTAAATAAAAACTAATAATAAAACTCTGAATAATAGATTCTTTTTAAATAAACAATAATAGAAACCGACACTAATATATACTAATGATTCAACAACATAAATTTAGTATACAACAGAATTGCACTAAATCCAATTAAACGTATTATTATAAAATGTGTTGGTTATTTGTTTTTATTATTTAAGTTTGTAGTAAAATAATAATAATAGAGTGTAATAATAAAAGTTATGTTAATAAATATATATTCTGTGCTATCACTTCTGTCGTGTTATTTGTTTTTTTGCACCTGCGAGTAGATTTAACGCGTCCCTAATTTAGTTTTTTATCGTTTTGGTCCATTCTTAGATTTAATTTATAATCTAGCATCACGAAGCATTTGACTCACTCCCCGGGAACAACTCTTAGCTGTTGCTTTCTTTTTTTGTTACACAAAAACCAGCGTAACACTTTTAGATAATATACACACGCACTAAATTAATTAAGTAACATTTAAAAAATATATATGATTTATTAGAAAAGAATAGATAATTACCTGACTTTTTTTTTATGCATGAACTACGATACAAACCTAAAAAAAGAATTCGGTCGTTTCTAGTTTTGAAAAAAATTTGAACCTGATAAGTTTTTTTCTTTATACGAGTTCTAACTTATAGAAACTTGGATGTAAACTTGGTCGAAAACAGTATAATGTAGAACAAGCTTTATATTTAATAAAACTGTGTATTCATAATAATCATAAAGAATTAACGGTATACTAAATAACACAAGTTAAATATTATAAAAATAATCAATCATTATGGTTGCAAGACTAGTCCAAATTAGTTGTTTATACATTGAAAAAATTACATATACTATATATAAGTAATGATATGCAAAAACATTTAATTACTGTTATCTTTATTTCTATAGTTGATTTCTTGTTTGCTCTTGCCGTAACGTAAACAAATGTATTGTCAGTTACGTATTGTTTACATTTAATTGAAAAGAAATCCTGACAATTAATGTAGTAAAATTTGTATTAATTACCCGAATCTTAACTAAGTGCACATCTGTTATTACGTTAGTTGTCTTAAATAATGCGACTGTTAGGTTAAACAGAACAAAATGAGGAGTATTGTTAACTATGAAGGAAGCAGTAATCAATTCGGAATGTTGAATTTATTATGACAAAAGTTCGAGTAACGTTATGGTAAATATTATTTCTGCAAATTATTGACATTTAGAAATTACATCTTGCAGGAAGATATTACTTTAAGGATTGTTTAATATTGTAACTACTGTAAGCCTAGTCCGTTAGATCAAGATAAGGTGTGACATTCATATAGGTTTTTATGGTGTATCACATTTCAAAAATCGGCAATTATTTAGTGTAGTAATTATAGAAAAAAATTAAAGACAAACTAACGATTGTTTGTGGTACATATTACTCCATTACTTGTCCAACAACACTGACTTTCAAGTAGAAGTGTACGTGTATCGTTACCGATTGTTTTAGTTGTAAACGATTAATATCATATTTAAATACTATTATAATAGCAAATATCCATAAAAATTGAATAATTACATGCTTAATTAAAAAGAAAAACAAAATTTATTTTATCAAATTTTAAATACAAGCAACTGCTATACAAATGCCACTGGATATAATAAAATTATCTGGTGCATATGTATTTACTCAATTATTAGTTCAAATTTTAAATTTACTACATGACAAATAAAACAAAAAACTTAAAATAATTAAGGAGGTTACTAGAGATCATTTCACGACGATAAATACGGAATTTGACGATCATGCAAAATAAATTCTAACTAAAAACATCATCTGTAAACATTAACTGTAATGGTTAACCTTTAATTGAACTAAAAAGTGAATGCATACAAAACGATGAATATAATATAGAAAAATATAAAACACAAAAATAAAAAAGAGTTTGTAACAACTTGTGGAATAAATGTGGACACTTCAAACGCCGTATGAAAAGTGCAAAAGTTTTTTGGTTAGCTAGTGTATTGACATTCGGAACAAAATTGGTTTCTGCGCAGCGGTTCTTTAGTCTTGAAATGAACTCTACTACGCTACGCTAACTGACAATTTACTTGGTACAACACTCCTATTCTAAAATCACTAAAACCACTACGTGCCAAATTTGAACGTTTGTCAATATTTTTCAAGAACTCTGTATCTGTTCTGTTAACATTTTCTTTATCGCATTTTTTTATATTTGGAACAACTAGGCAGTTGAAATTACAGCTACTATAAATAAAATTTTTATATTATTTTTTTAATTTGTATATTACATTCCTAAAAATAATACTTATTATGTACAAATTGTTTTTAAACATTTACAAATTTACCTTATTTGGTTTATAAGTCACATCCACATGTTATTCTATTGCAGCTTCTAATAGAAACGTTACATACGAACATCGTATTTATCGAAATAATCTGACAACATTGTTAACGTTTTAAGCGTTGACATGAATAATTTTTTTTTATTTACTGGCTACAAAATCAAAATGTAAATACTTAACGTCTTGTAAACTAATTAGGTTTAGTTATATAAAGTTTTACATAAAATTAATGTCTTTAAAAAAGATAAATTAGTAAATAATTTTAGATTAGCTAACATTGCATCTATTTAAAAAACAAAAAGTATACTGTTTTGTGTATTGAAATTAATAGCATAAGGTCAAGAATTAAATACCAGGAACAATTATAAGTTGTAATATAAACGCCAAAAAGTTCATATAAAATAAATACTAACTTTTTAACTTAATTCTGATTGAAGTAACTATGTAATAATATGTTTTAGATATTACTAACACAGATTTTTTGTTTAGTTACCGCGTTGATTGTTTTTGTAAACAAATATTATTATTTGATTTTGATGAATAATTAAATATATAGTATAGTTGAAATTTGTGCATTTCCAAGAACAAGTTTTACTTTGACTGCAAGTTTTTATACTAGCAGTTGACAATGACTACCATTCCTTAATCGTGAAACAATGTATTTTTCAAGAAAAACATAAATTTGGTTTGCTTAAAATTTTTTTCAGTTACAAAGCGCGGAAAAAATATGCAAATTTAAAAATTTGTGGTGGTAAAACAATCGTCCAATTAAAACTTTAAATTTGTACTCGTGTTTATGTTTATGTTATTGGTGTTTTACGTTTGACTTTTATTCATCTTTATTAAATAGTTTACGTAAGACGGTAATTACCGAATACTTATTTTACGTAACTGCAATCTTACATAACCTAATAAATTATGAACGTTTGCTTTGGACTGGATTTATTTAAATTTGTTTAATTGTTACGTTTATTTTTTTAAAATACATCAACGTCAATCATAATTAAATTTGAATAATAATGATTAGTTTGCAAATTATTAGTTAATTATAACATTTTGCTTTTTCAGTTTAAGTTAAATTCTGAAGCAACATTACATTTGTCGTAGAGTAAAACTACCGGATTAGTTGCCTATGCAACCAGAAAGTAAACAAAATTTATAAAACAAATAAGGTAAGTTAGTATATATTTAAATATATACTATAAAATAAATAAAAATATGATTTTGTTAAGAGACAAGTCTTATAAGCTGAGTATGAAACACTAAAATCTCTCTCAAAGAATTAAAAAAGTGGTGGTTTTAACAAAATTGATAATATGGATAAATGCCAAAAATTAATATTTTTATTAAAAAAACCACATAGTCTAAGAAAATCTTCATGTCAAATCGAGTTTATATATAAAAAATGTCACACTAAAAGAAAATTGTTAATGGGACGCATGTTGTTAAAGAAAGTTGCAAAAAAATCATGTTGGAGGAGAAAATAAAAGTGCTGTTGAAAACAATAGTGATAAAGATCATAGTAATTAACTTTTTTTTTAGTAATGTTTTAATTCTTAAATACATAATATTTTAGAGGCGGTCAAAAAGAATCATGGCCGAGTAGTTGTGTAACAGTTAATTGTTTTACAATAACATTTGTGTTGTTATTATTGTTTTATGGTAAAACCTTTATGTCTAAAAATAATACATATTTGTCTTGTGATTACTGTTATCTCAAAACGTATAATTTTCATAAGCGTAAGAGAGGAAAATGTCATAGATTTCTGTCTCGATAATTACAGCAACAATGTTAGGTTGTTTATTATTAGTAATTGTTGTTGAATCCCAATAGGAGGTCGTGTGGGAGGGTTACAAATTAATTGGCATTAGATTGTTGGCGACGTTTCGCAGACTATACTTGTGTCTGCTTCTTCGGGCCTAATTATTCTATGCAACTGTTTGCAATGAACAAATTAACACAACTATATTTTAACATTGTTTATTATATATCATTACATAATTGTTTTATGGTTATTATCTAAATTTTAAATTTGTAATTTTTTGAAGTACAAAGTAAATTCCTCAACTTAGTGTATTGAACCTACCTCAAGGTTCAATACAGTAAGTCACTAAATAATATTAGGAGAAGAAGTTATCAAGAAATTTATCGAATTTTGTAGCACTTTATTTAGGATGGACTGAATGTAACAACAAATTAAAAAAAAAATTAAATAAATCTTTATTTATTAAATCATATGTATTCTTTAAGTTTGGTATGTTGTTATCAATATCAAATTTCAGTATTCAATGCAAAAAATAAATGAAAATTTGTTGTACAGTTTCGTATAATCTATAAATATTTAAATTATTTGAATTTTTACCGCTTGTTAAGTATTGTGTTGTTAGCGCCTGCGGGTTGTTATTTAGAACGCAACATAGTGTTACCTCTGCAACAAAGAGAGATAGTAGCAAGAGCATTTTTCCGGCATTTCGCAGGTGCGACTTAAGGGTGCGGTTGCCTTTTGAGCTGTCTCCGTCTATCCACAAAAGTGTGAGTAAGTCTTTCCTTCTTTATCATATCATCTATTGTTACGGCGTATAAAATAATTTCGTTATTAATTTTGTTTATAAATGTAACACATATTCGCATAATGTTTCAGCATTTTTAACAGCAAATTCGATAATTATCATCGATTATTATAATAATTCAATCGTTCGCAAATTAAAATTTTGCATTTTACATTTGATATACAGTTTTGTGTAATTATTATAGAACGGTTTAAATACGAATTTAATTTAACGTTCACACCTTGTGTTATCAGTCTATAAATAATTTAGTTACAGACATTTAGTTATTTAGCCATTAGTAATTACAATGGCCTCAAAGAAAGAAATAAAATTACTTTTTGTAAATGCCAAGGGTTTGTTGGACCCAGGTTCACAACATAATCTTATTACAGAAAGTTTGCACAATAGATAAAATTTTCCTTGCAAGCCCATTAATCTTATTTTAAGAATAGTAAACGACATTACTTCGTCCTGCTCCAAATACACTTCGGTTAAATTAGAATCCACTACCGGACGTTTTAAGACGGGTATCGATTGTCTAATCGTACCTACAATTACTGATCAGCTCCCTCGAGTTCGATTCAGCAGAGATCTTTTAGATATCCCACATCATTGTCGTCTTGCGGACAATTCTTATTACGAACTCGGAGCCATCGATATTTTACTCGGTTCTGCTTTGTTTTACAAAATCCTCTTACCCCAAAAACTTTCTTTGGGCACTTCTTTGCCAACTCTACAAGGCACTTTATTAGGTTGGGTTGTTGCAGGTGATCTACCATATAATTTTACTTTGTCCTCAAAAACTTCAGACCGAGAAAATTCGGTAATAACATGCCATATTACAACTCAGAGCAGTAACTCGGATTTTAATCTACGTCACTCGCTAACTACATTCTGGGAATTAGAGAATCCTGTTCACATCTGCAAACGATCTTTACTTTCTAGAGAAGAAAGATTTTGCAAAGATCATTTCGCAAACACAATCCGTCGTGATGACACTGGTCATCTCGTGGTTTCAATACCATTTAACTCGAAATTACTATTGTTAGGTGATTCTAAGCAAATAGCTAAATCCCGTTTGTTTAATTTGGAGAAACGTCTCCAAAATTCAACTACGCTTCTCAAGGAATATTGTCAATTTATGGCTGAATACGAATCCATGGGTCACATGACCAAAATTTCTGAATTTAAAGTACATAATCCTTCCGAACTTGTATCGATAGAAACAATTAATGGCTCTATTGACATCGCGGACATTCCTCCGCAATATTTTCCTCATCATGCTGTAATCAAACAGTCATCTCTAACAACAAAACTGCGTGTAGTTTTTGACGCTAGCGCAAAATCATCTACTAACGTGTCAGTCAATGATACATAAATTACCGGGCCTCAAGTGCAGGATAATTTATTCGATATCTTACTTCGTTTCCGAATCCATCCAGTCGCCCTCTGTGGTGACATTGCAAAAATGCACCGGATGATCAATGTCGATTTTGCTTGTCGCAAATTTCAACACATTCTTTGGAGAGATAGCCCTGCTAAACCTCTCGCAACTTATCGTTTAAATACCGTTACCTACGGTACGGCTTCGGCCAGTTATTTGGTCACGCGTTGCTTGAAGTACCTTGCCGAGTCGCATAAAGATTCTTTTCCAGACGCCTGTCAGGTGCTTTTCAAACATTTTTACATGGACGATCTATTGTGTTCTACAGACTGCGTGGAGAATGCAATAAAGATCATGAAAGACCTCTCCTTCATACTCTCTTCGTCAGGATTTACAATTCGTAAATTCCTCTCAAACATAGCGAAGGTTTTCGATTCTTCGAGTTCCGAAAACGTCGAATTAGCTATTCTACCCATAGAAAAACGTTCTGATTCGAAAACTCTAGGAATTTATTGGAAACGATTACTTATTTTGTAAAATTAATTTGCCCAACGACAATTCAGCGCCCACCAAGAGGCAAATTTTATCTATCGTTTCTAAAATTTCTGACCCTTTAGGGTTCTTTTCTCCGCTTGTCGTTCGAGGCAAGCTATTCATTCAAAGGGTATGGCAACTGGGTCTTGGACGGGACGATCCGATTCCAGAAGATGTTATGTCCCAATGGTTCGACTTTAAAGGCCAACTCGAGTTCTTAGGCAACATTCACATTCCACGTTGGACCGCGTCGGCATCTTCGAATCCGTCTTATTCTTGCACGTGTTTTCAGTCGGTCACCTTTCCTGTTTCGTATTTGCAGGTCGAATTGCACGGCTTTTGCGATAGCAGTTCGGTGGCATATGGTTGTTGTTTTTATCTGCGCTACGTCCTCTCAGATGGCTGCGTTTGCAACAATTTATTATTTTCCAAATCAAAGGTCGCCCCCTTGCGCACAATCGCTATTCCTCGGTTAGAGCTTTGTGCCGCCGTATTAATGGCACAATGGTGTTTTAAAACACTCAATACTCTAGACATAATTTTTCATAAAGTTTTTCTGTGGACGGATTCAAAAATTGTCTTAAGTTGGATCAATTCTGTTCCAAATAAATATAATGTTTTTGTCGCAAATCGCATCGCAGTTATTCAAGAATGTACTTACATTCAGGATTGGTATCACGTTGCCATGTCCAATAATCTTGCAGATTTAGCATCACGCGGGACAAGTATTTCTGATTTAACCTCTAATCAGTTATGGTTTCAAGGCCCAGGATTTCTTCTTAACAAGAAATTCGAATGGGACATCAACCGTAATATTATTGACTTGAATGAATATACTGAAAGAAAGGGCACGATTTTAATAAATGCGACCGTAACTCAACCAAAAAATTCAATTTTCGAATTATATTCATCCTTAGGTAAGTTACAAACAGTTTTTTCTTACGTTCGCAGATTTATTTACAATTGTCGCAGTCCTGACAAACTTACTGGCCCATTAAAAATCAATGAACTCAATGGTTCTTTATTAACATTGACTAAGTTATGTCAACACGAGTCTTTCGCTACAGAAATTAATCACATACAAAATAATCGTAACTTAAGGTCGTCTAATATTCAATCATTGAATCCTTTTTTAGATACCAAGGGATGCCTCCGTGTAGGGGGCAGATTAATTAATTCGGATTTTAAGTACAACAAGAAACATCCATTATTATTGCCCAAATCTCACAAATTTACTGAACTAATCGTTCGAAACTATCATAAAGAGCTACTACACGGTGGTGTT
Source organism: Aquatica leii (assembly GCA_035610365.1). NCBI lineage: Eukaryota > Metazoa > Arthropoda > Insecta > Coleoptera > Lampyridae > Aquatica > Aquatica leii. The sequence continues at coordinate 112,345,511 of CM069432.1, forward strand.
CAACAATTGCTCTATAATATTAGAGAGCGTTTCTGGCCAATCGGTTGCCTAGCTCACATTAAAAAATCTTTAAAGGATTGCATTCGGTGCTTCAAAACGAAATTACTTATTCGGCATCCCATGATGGGAAATTTGTCCGTTTTACGGTTAAATCCTGTTTACCTTTTTTATAAAGTCGACCTAGACTATGCAGGCCCAATAATAATAAAAGACAGAGTCACAAGAGGTGCGCGTCTTACAAAATGCTATATATGCGTATTTGTCTGTATGGTGACTCGTGTCATACATTTAGAGCTTGTTATTTCTTTGTCTACGGACGCTTTTTTAAATACTCTTAAAAGATTTATTGCCCGTAGAGGCATTCCTAACTGTATATCAAGTGATAATGCAACTAATTTTTGCGGTGCTAAGACTAAGATTGATAATTTGTACTCATTATTACATACAAAAGAATCTCATGACAAAATTACTAGTTATTTGTATAAAAGTTCAATTAAATAGGATTTTATAAACTCAAGGTCTCCCCATGAAGGCGGCCTTTGGGAAGGAGCTGTTAAATCTGTTAAAACACATCAAAGACGAGTCCGCGGTAACGCGAATTTAACTTTCGAACAATTGTATACGTCTCTAACAATGATAGAGTCGATTCTAAATTCGAGGCCGTTATCCCGAATTTCATCGGATCCTGATGACCTTACTCCTCTGTCTCCTGGTCACTTCCTCATAGGCCGTTCTTTAAATTCTTTACCCGAACCCGATCTTACTCACATCATGGACAATCGCTTGCGAACGTACCAACGATCTCAAAAATTAGTTCAACATTTCTGGAGACGGTGGAGTAAAGAGGTAGTCACTGATTTTCAACGACGTCAGAAATGGTTCAAGCATCTGCCTGATCTTCTCTGTCTCAATTCCTGCGTCTTGCTCCAAGATGACAATTTACCACCACTTCAGTGGCATCTTGGACGTGTCGTTTAGCTTCATCATGGGCACGACAACGTGCTTCGCGCAGCTTCTGTGAAACTATCCAACGGAAGTGTCGTGCGGCGTTCAGTGATGCACCGATGCGGTTGTCTGTGTTGCCTACCTAGTTTAACTTCGCTCGCCATTTACTAGGTCTCGCAATAATTCAAGTAGACGCTTGCGCTCAGGACTTGAGCTTAAACGTACTAATATTTTGAGTTTAGCCTTTCTTTTATTTTGGATATTGAAGTTTAGATTTATTGTACTTATACTTATTTTTATTACGTTAATCTAACTTGTATGTTACTTATTTGAAGTTGCCACACGTAGTTTTATTTAAGTTGTTGAAATCTGAGTGATTTCAAGGCGGGGAGTGTACAGTTTCGTATAATCTGTAAATATTTAAATTATTTGAATTTTTACCGCTTGTTAAGTTTTGTGTTGTTAGCGCCTGCGGGTTGCTTACGTTTAACGTGTGGCGTTGCTAAATAGGGCAGTGTATTGTTAAGGGTGCTAAGGTACATACTTGATACCTCTTTGTAGGCCGAAGTATCGGCATAATTAAAATAAATAATAATAATAGTCTTTATTCATTTTTTTTTACAATAGAAAGTTGCAACACAATACAGTGATCAGACATACTCATGGTCTAAAGAAGGCCGTTTGAGGAGTTGTCACAGAACTGTACCTATTAAATCAAATTAATTCACAATAAAAAATTATTATTAAATTATTCTGAAACCCAAAACCCAAAGCAAATTTTCAACAAAACATACTTAAACAAACCTAAATAGATACGTCTAATATAACCTAATAATTAAACTCTATAGCTAACAGATATCTATAATTCCATGCATCTTTGCAGTAATTAATTAAATTTATACAATTCCTACCATTTAAATACTCTTTAAATTCTTCGTAATCTAGTGCAGATTTTTTAAAGTATTTAACACGAAATTGTTTAAGAATGGGGCATGTAGCTACAAAGTGAAAGACATCTTCATTTTCTTGTTTGTTACATAGAGAGCACAATTTTACTTTTACCGTATGGGAGTATTTATTTAAATACAAAAGTTCACCTCGAACCTTCAATAACCAGCTTATAGAATTAGTATCCATACCAGAATATACAAAATTATTGTCTCTGTTTAATTGTTTGTATAGCGTGTGATTTGTACTATTTATGGCTTTACATTTATACTCATTAGTAATAATAATTTTTAATTTATTAATAACATCTGTAGTTAGTCTTCTTTCAGATAAATCTTGTACATTAACATTGCATTTATCGCATACCTCTTTTACATCGTTATACCAAAATAACTTACTTTTAATTATTTTCTTTGTAATAATATTAGGATATCTGCTTGAAGATACATTTAAACATCTATTCACATAGTTTAAGTGCCACTTAAAAGTAAACAAAAACATCGGATAAAGATTCGTCTCTAAATATATAAAAAAATCTGGTGCACATCTTGGAAGTTTTAAATGTTTCTTAATAAAGTATTTAAAAACTTTTTCAACACTATCATACATACGATATCCCCAAATTTGCGCTCCATAACATAAAATTGCACGTGAAACTGCATTAAAAATTGTAAGCTTTGAAGCAAACGGTATCTTATTGTTAACCATTATTTGATTATACGTATGCATAGCGAATTTAGCTTTCACTGCCTTTTTCTTTAAAGTGTTCCTGGAGTGATAAATTTGATGCTAATGTAATGCCAAGATATTTATATGTGTTCACTACTTGTACTTCGGTTTTATTGTAGACCCACTTTTCCTGCTTAGCTGGTCGCCCACCATTTCTAAAAACGACTATCTTCGACTTATTTAGATTAAGTTCTAGATTCCATAATTTACAGTACTGCTCTAGTGCAGTAATCATTTTTTGTAGGGTAAAGCCGTCAGATGCTAAGAAGACAAGATTGTCAGCGTATGCTAGCAATTTAATACACACATTTTCTATTCTAATCCCTCCATCTATATAATTTTCTATGTTATTTATAAAAAGCGAAAAAAGTAGGGGACTAAGCAAACAGCCCTGTTTTACGCCCATAGTCGTTTCCAGTGATTCAGTTTAACCATGTTGACACCATACCGAAGCCGATGTTCCTTTATACATATTTCTTAAAATATTAACCATTTTACTGGACATACCTAGCATACTGAGTTTATAGAAAAGTGAGTAGCGATCAATACGGTCAAATGCAGCTGAAAAATCTATGAAAAAAGCATATACTTTTTGACGCTTACAACTCAGTTTAATTTTAACTAGACTCATTAAAGTGGCAATATTATCAACTGTGGAGTAAGATTTTCTGAAACCCGCTTGAAATTCACTTAATATTTTTTGATCGCTTTCCGAAGCAGTAATCCTATCCAATAAGAGGCCAGAAAACAGTTTACTTATGGTGTTAGAAAAAGATATGCCTCTATAATTGGACACATTATTTATTGCTCCTTTTTTGTGAATTGGAAAAATGATTGAACATTTAAAACTGTTTGGCACATCCCCATTATCGTATATTTTATTAAAATAAACAAGCAGTCTATCTAAAAACTTAACAGAAGCGTTTTTGTAGAATTCATATGGGATTCCATCAAGTCCTGGCGCTTTATCGGATTTGGTTCTATTTATGACAATCAATAGATCAGCTATCGAGAAACGAGCATCTAAGATATCATTAGTTATAAAGGGTTCAGTATAAGCTATTCTTATAGCAGTTAATGGTGGATTTAATAACTGTTTAAAGTAATTAATCCATTTTGTAGTAGAAATGCTTTTATCAAAACAAAAGTTATCTGATCAAAAATATCGCGCTAAATTCCAGAACTGTTTAGCGTCATTCACGTTCCTCAATTTTGAGATAATATCTTCCGTGTATTGTTTCTGCTTCAAATTACATAAATTTTTATAACGTTTATTAATGTCTAAATAAGAAGCTTTGATTGGTTTAGAGTTAGTTTTTCTATATATATTAAGTAGTTTAAACATGTGCGTTCGAACTTTATGGCATTCCCTATCAAACCATTTAGTTTTATAGACGTTAGGTTTGTTTGAATAATACATGTTATATTTACGTGCAGTTTTTTTAACTATATCGGTTAATTGTTGTAAGCCTACATGAGAACTAACTAACTGATCAGAATTCTCACTTATTAAATAGTCCATTTCCTTAAGATAAATATCTTTAAGTTGAGGTTTCCATTTTAATTTTGGTATAAATGGCCGTGCATGCTCATTTTTTTTACCAACACGACATGTTACAATAATAGGGAGATGATCTGAGAAATACTGCGTGTCTACTTTAAAAGAACGTATACGCGATAACAGCTCATAACTAACAGCACACAGATCTATAACTGAAGAACCATTTGGCCCAACAAAAGTAAATTCGCCATTTGAGTCTTCTAATGTACGCCCATTTAACAATACAAAACTAAAATCTTCTAAAAAAGATAGAACCTGTTTCCCCTTTAAATTAATTATATTATCTTTAGAATTTCTGTTAGATTGTAACCAATTTAGACCATCGAATAAATTCGTCGAAACAACCTGACCAGTACTTATTCTACAGTTAAAATCTCCTATTAGTAAGAATTGCAAACTTTGATATTCTTCAAGAAATTTATACAATATTTTAAAATCTTCTAGCCAATGATTACAGTTTAAATAAACAGGCACTATAAAGAAACGGCTTGGTTTAATTACAACTTCAAGTACAACATAACTTGAAATGTTGGTGTATTGAACATAATTGTTATCAATTAAACTATTTTTAATTCCTAGCATTGACCCCCCACTTGCTCTCCCGTATTTTGCTATTTTAACTGCAGGTATAATATATAAGTTATTTTCACAAAAATTGCTTAACCTTTAAAATAATATCTTCTTCTGTTAAAAACGTTTCATAGAGTAAAAATATATCGTATGTTTTTAAGTATTCCCTAAATTCTAAATTATGTACCTTATTTTTTAATCCTGAAATATTGTACGCAATTATATTTAAGTTACCATTTACATTATTAGTACTTTCAAAAGAAATATTACTTTTACTTAAAGATTGACTTGGTTGACGATGCCGAGTCGCTGCGTGGCCGAAAAAAATCCATGATGTCTGCACTACCAGATGTGTTTCCCATTTTAGCAGTTCTTCTTCTCTTCTTCACGTTATTTTGTTCTATAATATGATTATGGTCTACTTCTTTTTCTTCCGTATCAAAAATGCCTTCACAATTAATAATTTCTGAGATGTGTTTAAACTTTCCATTTATTAAAAGTCCATTTCTAGTAGGTCGACATTCTTGTCCCGATTCCTTTAACTTAGCTTGCACTAGTAACATCTTCTTTCTTTGATCTTGCGTTTCTTTATCATAATCTTCGGAAACAAATATATTGGAACCTTTTAGTTTAAAAGCATTCTGTAATATTTTTCTTCTTCGTATATTCGAAATAAACGAAACTACTACGGGTCTAATTTTTCCTTGCCTTTGTCCAACACGTCTGACATAGTTTAGGTTTATTTTATTAAACTCAATAGCCATTACGTTATTAAACAGGTCTAACATTGAATTTTCTAAGGTTTCTTGATTTTCGGTTTCCGATTCGTGCATCCCAAACAAAACTAAATTATTTTGTCTCCGAGTAGTTTCTATTAATTTTCTTTGTTGTGCCACCGTTATTTTTAGTACTTCATTTTCTGATTTTAACATATTATATTTTTTGTTATATTCTTCAAACATTGCGGGAATATTTAAATTATTTATTTCTTTTCTTATAATTTGTTCCATGTCATATTTTAATTCTTTTTTAAAATTTTCAAGCACTTTACTAAGTTCAGTAGTGTCGAAAGACATGTTTATTAAAGTTTTTAAAAATGTTTGTGTAATACAATTATTAACACGTAAACGTACGATAAGTTTGCTTATTCAGAACGCGTCGATGTCGTAGACCCAGGTCAGCCCCTCGGAGGTCACGGCACCGTATTGTTGATATGATTATTAATTTACGTATTAATATTGTTAAATAAATACCTTTTTAATATAGTTTTTCCACTTGAAGTTTCGCTTACTAACAATAACTGCTACTATTATCTTAACTGTAAACACTTTTACGTTAAAAAAGCACTCAAAACTACTTTAATTTTTAAGTTATATTTTAAGGCTTGTATCTAGTGACAAAATATTTCGTTTACAACTGTTCTAGTGATTTTAAGAACCGCCTGTAAATAGGCAACTTATTTAACACATTTTAAAATTTGTTACCTGGTATAACAATAAGTAAAATTCTTGTCTGACCACTTGCAGATTAATAGATAAAGATCTTGTTTACAATTAGTTGTACTACCTGCAGTTGTAGTTACGACAGGTACTAACTAAAAAGTTAATAAATTGCATTATACCATAAATGCAATTTTGAGATATATATAACCATGTTTGAATAAATTTCAGAAATTATTGCCTTTTTTAGTGAAATTTTAGTATTTATGTAGAACATTCCTTGCAATTTAATTAGTTGTACTCATACACTGTGACTCATTCTTCATTAGTACTTCCTTCGCCTTTATAATAACTAAGTAGGTAATTATTAATTTGAATACTGAAAACCGATTTAAGCGATTAATACATACTTGCACCACAAACAATACAATATCTTATGAAGCAGGATATGCCATTCAATAAAGGTATTAAAATAATAAATAATTTAAAAAGTATATGAATAAAACATGGTTAAATATTTTTTGTTTACTAAGAAGTTTAGAAAATAAATGCTTACGAAAAATATAAGTATCTCTAACGTAGCAGGCGCGGCTCCAGCAGTTTATTTCGGTGGGGGCTCCATCAGTTTAAAGCGGGGGACCATCTATATAAACAATAACATTGGGTCATTGAAACTAATTTACCGTAGTGTATCTTGCGAATTACTCATTTTAAGTTTGGACTTTATATTTTTGATTTTAAATTAAGTGCGATTATTTTTCAAAATGGATCGTGAATGCTGTTCTGTTTCAAATAGACGTTATACTTCAAAACGATTGAGTGTAAAACAAAAAATGAGAAGAATGCGTAAACGCTGTAAACAAACAACTGAAGTCAGTGACTTATTAACAGTGTCTGCAGTGAATAGTGCATCAACCCAAAAGCAAAACACCGTAGAAGATATGTCTTTAACAGATGGTGATGGCAACATTGACTTTTTGCTGGATAGTAATAGTGATCGCCAATTCAATTGCCACAACGAAGAAGATGACGTTGAAACCGTAAGCGATGGTGGTACCGATATTAACTTTTTGTCGGAAATTGCTAATGATGAAGATATTCTGTCGGATGGTCAAAAAGAAGATGTGTGTAAAAATGAACGTGAGAAAACAATTTCTCCTTTGCCAGACTTAGAAATTGAAATGCAGCAAGAAGAAGAAAATTTTGAGTACAACAACATTTCTGGGCGTCGAATTGTTAATATTACTCATCTGTTTAAAACATTAAAGTCACTGAAACACGAAGGGTTTGGGTGTTCGTTCTACGACATGGATATTGTTAAAGAAAAACGTAAAGGTTTAGAATCGATTTACACCGTTAAATGTATAATGTGCAATAAATTAGATACAATATCAACAGAAGATCATGCATCTCACAACATGCCTATAAATTTATCAGCGGTCTCTGGTACCATATCTATTGGTGCTGGATATTCCCAACTAAATGAATTTTTATCTGCACTGGATATCCCGTCTCCATCGAGTAGTACGTATACAGCAAATCACAATATTGTCTGCGACATTTACAACCGCACTGCTACAGAAGAAATGCGGAAAGCTGCCGAAGAAGAAAAAAAACTTGCAGTTGAATTAGGCGAAGTTGACGCAGAAGGGCACCCAAACATAGCTGTCGTAGCCGACGGTAGTTGGTGTAAAAGGTCATACCGCACAAATTACAACTCGCTCTCCGGTGTTGCATGCATCGTAGGACTTCGGACAAAAAAGATACTTTACATTTCTATTAAAAATAAATTTTGTTGTATTTGTGCTCGCAAGGACCTTTACAAAAATAAAAAATGCCCGGTACATGTTTGCTATAAGAATTGGAATGGGACATCCACTTCAATGGAAACGGCTATAATCGTCGAAGGATTTCAGAAATCTTTGGAAATGTATGGGATGAAATATACAAAGCTTATTGCAGATGGTGATAGTAGTGTTCATCGAAAACTTTTGAGCTGCATGCCTTATGGACCTACTACCGTAATTCAGAAGATAGAATGTAAAAATCATATTTTGCGAAATTACATTAATAAAATTAAGGAATCTACAAAAAAACCAAAAAGAGATAAACAACTACAAGCAAAAATTTCTCAAAACATCCTTCGATTTAGAAGCGCAATATCTAAAGCGGTAGATTTTCGAAAAAGTCAAGACCTCCCGGTGAGTACAAAAATCAAAGAATTAGAATTAGATATATTAAACGGACCCAAGCATATTTTGGGCGATCATAGTGGCTGCGAAGAAAGAAATTATTTTTGCACTGGACTTAAACCAGGAGAAATAAATGTAGTTCCAGACTTAGAAAAAAACGGAATTTTGGAAGAAATTATGAGTGCAGTACGTCGAGTCGCAAGTCATGCTAAAAGCCTTATTTATGATGTTACCAACAACTCTGCTGAATTGTATAACTCTCATGTGGCCAAGTTCATTGGCGGTAAACGTATTAATTTTGCTCTTCGGCGGTCTTACAAGGCGAGATGTGAAGCCGCTGTTATAGCACACAATAATGTAGGGATGCTGCACGAAATAGTACAAACGGCAGCAAACACCACACCTGGAAGGTACACCCTACAGTATTGTGCGAAACAAAAACGAAAAATAAAATACAGATTAGAAAAAGACCATACAAGGAAATATCGCAAAATCAATTCCGGGGTTGCCGATGAAGATTATGGACCAGATGCAGCACTCAATCTCCCTGACATGCCAGAAGAAGAAATGAAAAATGCACAAAAAAAGTTTATTAACGAACTGTCACTACATCGCGACAAGATTTATCAAGAAACTCTTGGGCAACATCGATGTAATAAATAGTACGTGGAGCGACGAAAGCGTCTAACAGCTTCTAATTTTGGACGCATTTGTAAATTACGACCAAGTACATCTTGTGCAAAAACGGTGAAGAATTTACTTTATCAGCAATTTTGTGGTTCTGCAGCTACCCAATATGGCAAAGAAAATGAGCATAGGGCTGTCAGTGATTTTGAATCCCTCACAAATTTGAAAATTAATCCGTGTGGGTTATGCATTGACGAAGACCATCCATTCTTGGCTGCATCTCCTGATGGAATTACAAGAGACAACAAATCAATAGTGGAAATAAAGTGTCCATACAGTGCACAAGCGTTTACTCCGGAAGAAGGTGTTTTAAACAAAAAAATTAAATTTTGTGAACTTACTAATGGAACGCTACAACTAAAAAAACAAGATAACTATATGTTTCAAGTGCAAGGACAATTGAACATTTTAAAAAAAGATGTTTGTTATTTTGTGGTTTGGACGCCTAAAGGTATATCAGTAGAAATTATACGTCGAGACATTTTATTTTGGGAGTCTCGAATGCTTCCAAAATTGCAGCAATTTTATTTCAGTGCGTTACTTCCAGAGATAATAGACTCTCGACAATCACGAGAAATTGAGATTCGAGAAACATTTTTAAAATAAAATTTAATTAATTATGTAGTAAATACTTATGTGTAATTGCATTTTATTAAAATATTTATTATTTAACTTACTTATGTTGTGTTACTATATAGTTAGTAGTTAAATTTATAAGATGAATAGCTACATTACGCTGATGCTAATTTGATCTTTAAAAAAAACTTGTATTTTCTATAAACTGATTTTAAAATAAACATTTTAGTGGAGTAAAGTGTAATTCATTATTATTAATAAGAGTTTGTAAGTGTAGTTACTGCTTACATGTATAATAAAATTCTAATTTTTTAACAATGAAATATTTGGAAGTCAATTTGATTTTCTGTTCAAATATTACCTTCGTACTTTTCATACAAAACAAAATACAAGCACAATAGATACAAGTTTTGTGGAATTTACTATTTTAATCCGATTATGGTCATAAACATCGTTGCAACTTCTTTGTACCTAGAAGCTGCTGGTGTACTCGAATATTTTTTTTGAATTTCAACCTTATTGACACTTGAAAATTAACTTTTTTAGAACAAATTTAATTTCCTTTCTTAAATTACGGGATTTTGTCATAATTTGGAATGTGGGTCGATACAAAATCGTATGGATAATAGTTGATATTATTGCCGTAAAATAAAATGCGTTTAGGAAGTTAAATAGAAATTATTAATGAACGCGATAACATCTTAATTTTGAATGTAAAAACGTTTTTGGCTCCTTAGGGCGAATTACTACATATCCTGTACTAAAATCGCAAAGTTTTCGATTCATTTGTTATGGTACATGAGTAATTTAAGAACTAATTTTGAAAACATCAACCGGCCGTGTATCAACCGGGTACGAAACACAAGCCTTAAAGCAAAATTTTACACGTCGTAACAATCCGCACTCCTATAACAACAATACTGTATCGGCATAATTATAATTACTACAATCTGTTTATACTGCGTTTTTGTATTACCAGTGTACAGTTTAGTGCATTAAAATTTATAAGTTTTCTTTGATTCGAGGCGTTTACATTTATTTCAAAATCCAGCATTTACGGCAGCGTTTTCCTTCTTGAAGACGTTGAATTTATTTTTTTTTGAACTTTTGTATCGACAAAGTCTACAACGATACATTTGTGTAAAATAATACTTAAGTGGAGGTAAATTATTTTTTCCAAAATTAGTAAATAATATTATTATATACCTATATATAGTCAAACATATTTAAATTTACCACCGAAAAGTTTTTTACTTTGAATGTACAGTCAAAATGAAAAGGCCTTCAGTTACGCCTTTTTGCATCATTTGTTTGCTTATGTCAACTGTATGTACATTTTTCAAATTAAAATACAAATCAAATAATCTGACAATAAGCGAAATTTAAACATCAAATTTTTATTTCAAATCTAAACACTTTTTAACTAAATACAAGTTTATTTAAGTAAGTAAAAAACATTTAAATTATTTATATGTTTACACTGTTATTAAAGAAAAGTACACGTATTATTATTTCAAAATAAACTCTCGGTACTTGATAAGACGAGTAATACTTTAAAAAATTGGTTACAGCCAAAGAGTATTGCCATTGAACCAGATATGATTAGGTTTAAACTTTTACCGTTAATACATAAACACAAGTATCAACATAATAGGAATAGTCGATAGATTAGATTCTATATCTGACATTAAGTAGTTTGCATGCTTTGTATTACATTTTAATGTATTAAGATGTACGATTGTAATTAAAGTTCTAAAAAGAATTTTTTCAATACGTACTTTAAGTTTTAAAATTTTGCATTGACCGCCTCAAATTATTTAGTTATATGTCTGGTGAGTTTTAGCAATGTAAATCATTTTTTTTCCAATCGTTCCTCATAGTTATTAAATAATATATAGTAATATAAAATATATTTAGTAATAATTTAATTTTGTATAATTTTTTTGCGTAAATTTATTAAAAAACCTGAACATTTTGGCTTCATCAAACGTGTAAATGAATAAATAAATTGCAAAAAATCTAAAACCAACAATAAAATCTAAAAACTTTGTAACAAATTAAAAATGTAATGGATACACAAACGTTTCAATCAGATTTCTATTATTTTTAATAATATGTATACTATAAAATTGTTTATTTAAATAAATATTCATATACTATATCTAATTACATTCATTAGTATTTGTTAATTATCTTATGAATACTTAATCTATTATAATTTTTTTTCTTTTAATATGATAGTTTTTACAGAAAATAAATAATTTTTAGAGTACTGCGATGCTTTGCATAAATATATGTGTTTTATCCATATTTAGTGGTTGCTAATGATAAGACTCTTATAAGATTATCTATTTGACATCAAATCTCAAGTTTGGTCAAAATTTTATATAAACTCATAGAAATAGGAAACCGATTTTCTTCAAACTTGCCGTGCGATATTGTCGTCTACATTCAATATCATATATGACATTCCATTCGGATTTCTTAAAAATATAGTTTGAAAAATATAGAAAATTATATTTAAATTTTATTTAATAAACATTTTCAATTTGAAAACCAAAGTAACAATAAATTTAAATTTTACTATGTAGGCGTTTAAAAAACAGTAACTGTATCTAAATTTAGTAAGGAAAGTATATTGTAGAGCAGAAAAATTAATAACAATAAATATTTATGATTATTTTTTTTATTTCAAGTACATTTTTAAATAATAATACCAAATTTGATTACAATTAGAAAAGTAGAACAACCAACAGTATAAAAAATTTAAACATTATTTATTTCATAACACTTACTTGAATTGTAATGGTAATGGCTACATTAATTACAAAAATCAACTTTATTTTAAATTTTACAAATTATTTATTATTAGTGTTGTTTGCACCAATGTTATTTTATTTTTATAGTAAATGTAATTTTTTTACAATTAATAAATAAGTGTTGTATATATAAAAAACGAATCTAAGTTTTTGTAATGGTTACTTTCTGCTTAGTATACATTAAATTTATGGAATGTAATAAATACTTAAATATCGTTTTTTTTAATAAAAATTTTGTATAAAAACCTAAAATTTAATTTTTTTTATTAGTGAATAAATTCTTTTTAAAACTTTTTTAATAGTTTAAGTGTCAACAAAGTTACAAAATTGCAGACGTTACGAAAAACAATCACTCAGTTTATAACTTATAATAAATAAGATTAAAAACACTATAACATTGTTAATAACAATATAGATAAATACAGATACAAACTTTGTGTAGGTCATTTTGAACAAAACAAACTTTATGTGTATATTGTCTTAATTATATTACGTACATCATAAAATTTATTAACGTGTTTATAATAATTTTTACTCAGTTAGTTAATAACTATAATTCTATTAATGTTATTGATACCTTTGTAAAAACTTTTAAGTGCTATAAAAGCATTTTATAACAACTAAAAATACTTTTAAGATTCACTAATAATTTATATTTAGTTAAGTTGCTAAAAGCAATCATAGTAATAAATAAAAAGTTACTAGTTTATTTATTGACATATATTAAAAAACATCAACAAATTCAACAAATCATTATAAAATAAAATTTTGATTAAAAAATTAATTTAACCGTGTGTAAATTTTAATACAAAAAATACGATATCTAAAAATGAAATGCTAAAAAATATATGTTTATACAAATTTTAACATTTTTTTGTAAATAAAAAACTATTACTTTTTATATTAACGTTAACGTAATAAATAAAAAAAAAACAAATTAAAATTAGAACAAGGTTGTTAATGCTATTTTGTCTAATGTTTGGAATAATAATAAAAAATATTTTTGTTAATTATATTATTATAGAAAAATATACCTTTTATCTTGCAATAACAATTAAGTTATTATTTTTATTACAATACTTTAAAAATGGCAAATACGATTTAATAGGCTAGTTTGTATCGTCATCAACAAAAAAAAGTACGTAAATTACAGCTCTGTGTTTCCAAACAATAAACATAAATTATTTAATAAAAAAATATATTTATATAAGCCTGTTCCTGTCGAATCTCCTTTTAAAACGCGTTACAAACAATAAAAAATTCGTTTGCGTTTGTAGTTAAAAAAAGTAGTGTCAAGATTCTGGCAATTGTAATATTACAAAAATAGATATTGTTTATACACAATTCTTTAAAACGTGGACAATCTGTTATACTTAAGCCTAGTTGCATAAAGCATTGTAGAAGAGAAGTGTTCAAACTATACTGAGTATATCATTTTTATTAATAATTTAAAAAACGATTTAATTACAATTAGTTTAAATATGTTTAGAAAAATTTTGCCCTAGAGCGTTTTAAATAACCAAATAGAGCTTAAGATTTTCGTATGCTTTAAGGTAACAAAAAATTACTTTCTTTAATTGGTTGTGTCTTTAAATAAATTTAAAGTATTTTGCATGTGTTAACCAACAACATTTTTTTAATTAAATAACTACAAATATATATGTTACATATTCAAGTTTTTAAAATATTTTTCATTAACATTTTGTATAAAAAGATATTTGTGTTCATTCGATTTCAGAATAAATTGTAATTACAAACTTGTAATTTTTTAAGATAATAAGCTAGTAATTAATTGTTTTATTAAAAAACTGCTCAACAAAAAATTTGACAGTGACTGTCTAGATTTTTTGAAAAGATTTTTATTTAAATGTGTGCAGTTTACAGTAAAAAAAAGAGTGAATAATGTGTATAAAGTATATTACAGGGAAGACCATTGAAAAAGAAACATGCTTGGTTTGGAACACTTAAACTAGCTTCCTAAAAAACGCTCGGACAGGTCGATTCTGCATTTTTGGGGAACAAGTTTTGATGTCAAACACTGACACATAAACTCCCCAGCCCTAGCAACCTTTAACTCAAAAATTTTAATATGTAAAGTAGGTCTAGCGATCCCTTATTTGAAGCGTCTTTCAATTCTCTATCTAACAGTAAAAGAAGTAAAATATACGAAAGAACGAAAATAAGGTCTCCGGAAGACTTGCGTTGACCCATTATTGAAGAATGCCGCTAAATTACGCCACAGATCCTCTAAAATGCAAAAAAGCTTTTCGAGCAGAATTTGTATCATTGTATGGAAGTTAATGGCGAACAATTTCGAGCATTTGTTGAACTAATAAAAACGTGTGTTACACTGTTAAAATTTTTATAAACCTAAAAACAATCATGCACTCACATAGAGAATCAAGAGAGTTTTAAAATAAAAATATCTCGACTGCTTTATGGTAATATTTGTTTTTGTTGGGAGTTGTTGGGGCTAAGGGGTTGGCCTGACAAAGTAAAATTTAACATCAAAATGTGGCGCTCGAAAAGTCAAACGTTTTAAGATTTTTCCTAAACACTTCCATCTTAGTTAATCTAGAAAGTAGTGGAAACGAAAAAAATTTTAATAAAACTAATTTTGGCCGTACTGTCGCAGAGAAAATTAAAAAACGCTTCAAATGAGAGGTTGCTTGACTAAGTGTTCCAAAAATGCGATCAATGACCCATCCTGTATATATATTATACTATATATTAGTTTTTTATTCCGTAGCAAAAAAGTACATAGTACATAGACTAAGTCAGTTATGGTTTCAAGTTGGTTATTATTTTCATGCTGCTTTGTTGAATTTTTAGTATTACATTTACGGGAGAAGAATTTCCCCAGAATAAAATACCATATTTGATATTAGAATAAATATGGGTATAGTATACCTGTGTAAGTACTTTAAGTGATATCTTATACCCAACTTATACAACAAATATGATAGCATTGATAATTTTTTTGAAAGATATTTGATATGATTTTTTTCATTTAAGTCGTTGTTTAGGTATATACGCAAAATCTTAACACAATTGCTCGACAATATATTTGTATCATATTTTGAATTGTGATCGAATTTATTTTACTTTAAAATATTATTATTTGAGTTATTTCTATAATCAATTTAATTGTATTTCTTTTAAACTATTTCAATAACAATTGAAAACTTTAATCAATCTTACTTACAAGTAAGTCTTTGTTTGTGTCATAGTAACAGTAGTCTCATCTGCAAAAAAGTATAGTTTTGTTTTCAATTATTTGTGGCAAATCATTTACATATAAACAAACAAAAGAGAGCTTAAAATGAAACTTTGAAAAATTCTTCTTTTTATTGGTGTAATATTTGAATGCTTACATTGTCTTCTCTGCTCGCAAAAGAAATTTTTACATATTGCTCTAAGGATGTAAGATACGAGGTAAGAAGTTTGAATGCGATAGCTTTTACACCATAGTGATCTAGTTTACAAATTCATAAATTTATATCTATTGTTACAAAAGTTTTGTTAAGATATAAAAAAGCAGCAGGTGTAATTTCTTTATTGTTTAATGCATCAAATATTTATACAAAGCTTTTAAACACTTGATGTGATCAACATAAGTGACATACGATGACAAAGCCATCTCATAGTATTGATGAATATTGAATGTTTATTTAAAACGTATTTGCATTGCGCGGGTTAAAATCAGCTTTCAACACTTCCATCTCTTTAGCCATTTACATACTAATATTCATACATAGCACATCTACACTATGAGATGGCTCTGCCATTCTATTTTACTTACGATAGTCACATCATTTGTTATTATAAAACTATTAGACTGTCAATGCATTTGTAGAAGTACAATAAAGTACCACTACTTAAGAGCCCCAAAAAAGCGAAATGGGCGCCCAGTAGTGCACTCTTGTGGCATTTTCACTTTTGCATTGACATTGTTACCTCTATAGCTATTTACATTCAAAATTACTTTTGGTAGATAATTTTTCTAAATATTTGCATTTTTTAGTGTTTTACTGACATTGAACTAGAATACAACTGACGCTAGGCTTTTTAATACGTCTAGCAAAGTACAAACTTACTTTAAAATTAAGAATTGAAAGCATTTCCATTTAGAAAGCCAGTGTTCAGTTATACAAATTTATTTCATAGAATAATAGTTCTAAGTCATTTATTTTTCCTCTTAAACGTTGAATGTTAAAGTGCATTGTAATTATGTGATTATTTGTTAAAACTGTTTGTGCTTCTGTTTTCAGTTGTTTTCAAGAGAATCTACTTTTGGCGGTCCTTTCTTGATTTTTCTCAAAAAAATTGAGGCTTTCTCATAACGATACCAACTGGCCGAAATTACAAATTGTATAATTTTTTTTTGATACATGAATTTACTCCAACTTTAAATGCTATATTTGTGTCTTTTGTATTTAACTGCTCACATAATTGTTTAGTGTCATCTTCAATTTTGGTTTTAATATAACTGATTACAACATTTTTTGTTACTGTTGGTTTTATACTACTAATATAAAGCATTATCTTACTTGCACTCGCTTCAAATCCAGTATCGTTTCGCCCAGTATCCGTTTTAATCCGTTACGGTTTTAAATTCATTCTTGTCGTTTTTTGTTTCGTGTCTGTTACCTTTAGTTTGTATATTTTCTGTTACTTTAATTACATTACTGTATAGAGGTTTGCTTATACCTGCTAGTTTGTCGTCATAAATTAATTTGAGTGCAAGACTTTCATTTTCCTTGACTTTTTTGTTACTTTCTGCATATTTTTCGGACGATGATTTTTTTTTACTATTTTATCTATTTTCCATTTCTTGTACCAATTTTTTAGTAGTAAATTTTTATTCTATAATAAATCATTTTTTTACGTACATTAGTCATTTTCTTTAGAGGCTATATTGTAATTTGCACATACCCAAATTTTTATTTCTTTTTCGTCGATAAACTTCTTGTAGGTTTCCAAACTAACATTGACTCAGCTCAAATAAAAACAAAATGAGCATTTTGTACATTCAATAAATTTGTCATAATGTTTATTTATAACCTTCTTACACTCAGAACACTCTAAACCTCGTATACCCGCCATAGCGGCAACTTAGCGATTATATAGTTTTAAACAATAACCGTTTTTAGATTATTTTATAAGTAATTTAGTCAATCGATATTAATAAAACTTAACTTAAAAAATGGACTGTTTTAGTATTTTTAATTGATTAAATTATTTATTTGTACTTGTTTTTTTTTTAAATTAAACACGATTAGCTTAATACTACACGATATGTATAAAATAAACATTTTATTATAATTTATATTTATCATTTTATATTCACTTATTTTATGTAAAATAATTTTTTTAAATAATTGTGTTTTAAAAATTTAATTTAAAAAATTTAGAGTTGAATTATTTAATTAAATACAAACGTAACACGACTTAGAAATTAAAAACGACATAAACCTAAATTAATGCTAATTTAAACTGATGTCAAAGAAAATTTAATTCATTTGAAGTATTTAAAAGGTATTGTATTGTATTAACAAAACGGACAAGCACATTTAAATGAAAACTTCTAAGTTATCTTTTTCCTCGTTCAAAGTTCATCATTGGACATTGAACCGTAGAAGTTTTCGGATTTTCAGTGCAGAACTTTAATTGTAAATTATTGCTTTTAGCGATTAAGTGCTAGAACGCAAATTTGACGTTATCAAATATATTTGTTTTACTTATATTTAGTCATATTTACAAAATTTCATTTTTGGCATAGTAATAGTTTTTAATTTAAAACTAATTAATTATTTAATAGCAAGAAAACATTGTATTTGAATTACAATTGCAACTTTTATTAAATATTAATTACGTGTGGTTTCAGGTAAATTATTAGTTTGACCATCGGTTTGAATCAGTTAAGATTGCATTCTATAACTTGTTAGAATTTAATACAAAGCATGTTGAAAAGCGCTTAAATGTATTGGTATTTATATAAATAATACAAAATTACAAAATTTTTAAATTTATTTTAATTAAAAAAATTTAAAATTTTTTAAATAATTTTTTATATCCCTTCTTGTATCAGTAATTTAACGTTATTTTTTTCATAAAATCCCAATAGGAGGACGTGTAAGGAGAAAGTTAATTTCTTTGGATTATATTCTGTAGGCGACGTTTCACAGACTGCAGTGTCTGCTTCATTAGGCCTTCTATTTATTTGGATAAAAAACATAACACAGCAAGTGAAAATGAATACACAAATTTAGAATTATAATAGTAAAACTAATTAAACCAATTAATACATATGTATATATGTGATCTGTCTTAAATGTTTTAAAAAATGTAATTTAAGACAACCTTACCATTATTAAGATACAGCGGCTCTGTACTCTTATCCGGACACTCAGTATAAATAATATTATTTATGTAAAATAGACAATTAGTTCATATTTTTTAAGTAATGATTATTATAAACTGACAAAACAGTAGTGTAAAAAAATTTAAACAGCTATCTTAAGATAACCAAAATAAAATGAACTTCAACAAGTTTTAGATTGTATTTTATAACTAATGAAATTTTATTGTTTGAATGTTTTAAATTCAAATTTTTAATTTTATCAAAAAAAAACACATAAAATAAAGTTAAATTTATAATTGTTTATAACAAAACACTTATTTTTTAAATATTGACGCAACTAAATTATTGAGATTTGTTACCAAAGTCTTAAAACAAAAAAAGCAATAAGAAACAAAACAAATAATTTACTTATAAAAAAAATTTAATTAATCAAGCAAATGTGAAAAATTATTTAGAATACAAGTTGTAATATTTTATATTATTATATATATAGTATTACAATAAATTATCTAAAATATTGTACCGCAGTTTATAATATTTGATTAAATGATTTAGTTTCTGTTAAAACACAAAATCCGAATTAAAAAGCTTTGGCCACAAAAATAAGCAATTATAGTCATTTAATTTAAAACTGTAATAATTTTTTATATTAATAGATGTAGTTAGTAATTTGTTCTTTAATCAAAAGTTTAAAATTATTGGCTTGTTTATAATTATTTCACTTTTTGTTTTTTACCTATATTATTTAATAATTACGTTTGAATAAACTAGCAACGTTGGTTTTGCTGTGAAATTTGTCTATACAGTTTTACTGCTGTTGGACAAATCAATATTGTAAAAAAAAACAATTTTAATGGTTTTCTAAAATTTTTAATAGAATGAGTTTCTGCTTATAATAAAAATTTGCATATCTACTCAAAAAATTAATTAATTCAAAAATAATTTTTAGTACAACGTTTTAGTTGTGCTTTGCCAGGCGATAACAAACTTGAAGTTTCGCTACGTTCTATCGAGTCGGATTCTTTGCTTATACGTCTGTATTTCTAAATTTTTTTGAAACGTGTTGTGAAACCAAGAACACACGCTAAACTTTCACAAGTGTTGTAGAACCAAGGACACACGCTAAACTTTGACCAAACTAAAGTGTTGGCTAGAACGCCTTTGTACTTTCTCAGACGAATCCGCAAAGCTGTGGAAATAAAAAAACATCCATGTAATATGTAAGACGGCTTAAAACTCAGCAAATCTTGGCTGCCAGTAGTACATCGTCTGAGACAAAGATAAACCTTTTTGGAACGACAATACAGCAAAGACCAAGTTTTACTTCTTGTTTTAGCTCTCAAGGAAAAACTAGGCATAAGCCTAAAAAGTCTATGTGTTAAACTACGACGCGATCTAAGCCGAGAGTCGCTTATAATCATAAACAAAATAACCGCAAAAGCTCAAGATTTTATGTTTTGTTTTTACCAACAAAATTTGTTTCTTATTTTAGATTTTTATATAGTATTAGACATTGTTTTAACAAACATTTAAAGGAATCAAAAAACTGAGATTATACCACGTTATACTTCATCGGACAAAAACGAACATTTTTCGTAAGGCTTCGGTGCGTTATACCTCCAAAATAAAATAAAATTATATCTTAATAATTTTTTTTATGTACAACATTTACCGTAAAAAATTATTAATATGTTCTATGGTGAAATTTTTATGTCTAATATTATATCTATTTACCTTTAATAATACTTATTATTCTACGACGTTGAATTATTATTTAATTATTTTATTATTATGTCTAAAGCAATTTCTTTTTTTAGAAATTGTCTTTTGCGTAAAATACACAATAGATTAAATGGATAACTACACATATTTAACTCCTGTCCTAGTAGTAAATAAATTGCCATCTTCAGATTATTAATTGCCGAGAAAAATAATAGCGGGTTGCACAAAAGATAATTGACCATTAATTGGAGTTTAATCTTTGATTAAAGTATGATTATCTTTTAATTGTAGTTTAACGGGCCATTAACGGTCAATTAAATATTTAATTGAAGTCGACGTTAATCAGAGATTAACGGTCAATTAAGTATATTTTGCGTTGCACAAAACTATAATATCCGATTAAACTCTTGTTAACACATAATTAAAGTTTTTCAATAATAAAAAGTTCATGATTTACAGTCAAAACTAACTAATAAACAATAAACGTTTAATTCAAGTTTCGTTTAATACAAAATTATTAAAAAAAAAAATTATTAAACAAAAATAATTATGTTGCTCTATTTGTCGTCTTCTACTTCGAGTAGCTTTGAAGACAGCTTTGCAGCATAAGGTTTATACGAGATAAAAAAAATTCTTTTGAATTGTTAAAGAACATTGATTTCAAGAAGAGGTTTCGTTTAAATAAAGCCACCATAATAAACTTGGTACATGCAATTAAAGATAGAATCGATCCAACAAGCTATTCTTTGATGCAAGAGTACGAATATTAATGCTCTATTCAGCATATCACAAATGAAATTGTCAGGCTCTCCCATCAATATATGAAGATGCCTAGAACTACCGAACAGTTAATGAAAACAATACAATGGTTCTTTTGCATTTCTGGTTTTCTACGTGTTGTGGGAGCTGTTGATTGCACACATGTGCATATACAATCACCCAATAATCTAAATGCTGAATCGTATCACAACAGAAAATAATATTTTAGCATTAATTTGAACATTAATGCTAAAATATTCTTTTCTGTTTCTGATTTGCGATGCCGACTTAAAATTCATGCATTTTATTGTTTATTGGCCAGGATTAGTACACAACAGTATTATTTTCAATATACTTTTCTTCCGGTTGAATTTCACATCGGAAGATATGCCAACGGTTATCTATTAGGTGATAGTGGATATCCATGTAATCCTCATCTGCTTACATCCAGCAAATGCCAGTAAAGTAGCATAAAGCAGAGCATATATTATGATAAGTAACACCATAGAAAGGTTTTTTGAAGTTTTGCAGAGAGGATTTCTTTGCTTGCAATATGGTTGCCGACTCTTAATTACCTCAACATTAATTGCAACAGTTCTTAATATGCAAAATGTATAAAAACAACAATTTATTGTAATTTTTTATTTATAAAACTAATACTGTGCTTTATATTTTTTTAAACTTGATTAAATAATATTACTTCCTTCAATAATTGACAGTTTATAATTTTTGTTTTTGAAATTTTTGTTATAAATAACTCGGGAGACAAGGCAAGAATGCAATTTGTCCAGGTTGAGGTTCAGCCACATGAAATGATTCTTATTTGCCCATTTTTATTAAGGATACAAGTTAATATTAGATTTTATTGTAATTATCTCCCAATTTACCAAAATAGTAAGCTGAACTTCAAAGCATTTTCTAGGTGGCTCAGTTTGGTATCCATTGTTCGCCAGCAAAACCTCCTAATCGGCAGTTATTAAGAGGTTAAAAACTCCACGAGAAACAAATTTTTTCATCATACATAGTACAACTTTTAAGTCCTTGCTTACATGTCCTGTTTCACAGATCTGTTTTATCTTCAGTTTCATATATATATATCTATGTAAAGTTTCAGGTATTTTACTGTTCGGAGGCCTGTTTTAGCCGATGCATCACATTCGTTGGTGATATTTGTTGACACCGAACATTTTTTTTCAACTATAAATCCTTTAACGAGTTACTCCATTATATTGTTATCTAAAGTAAAGGATAAAAGGAATTAAACAAAAAAATTTTATAAAATTAAAAATTTTTTATCAGTAAACATAAAATAAAACTTAGCTATCTATATAAAAGCAATATTTTCCATAATGATAATATAACTATTTATAAGAAAACGTGAATAATATACTAATGCCATTGTAATACTCACTTTACTACAATATTTATTAACGTTTCTTTCTTGATTTAAGTAAATATTTGTAAATAACCTCCTTCTTGCTAATCATTTTGGTTTCATAAACTGACATTAAAACGCGCCGTTGTCAAGTTGACTAGCAGTTAATGATCGATTAGCTAATGGACCGTTAATCATAGATTAAATTGTTTGGTGCAACGCAATTGAATGTTAGTCAACCATCGTCTTTAATCAATTAGTAAATCGCCAATTAACCAGACTTTTGTGCAACCGGCTATAAGTATGCAACGTTTGCAAAATGGACAATATGAGAAAGTATGTATAACGCTTTCATAAATTTTAAATAAACTAATTTGATGCTTTGAGCGTTTAAATTTTTGCGTTAAATTTATAACAGAATGACGCATTGACAACGATAGCAGCGTATACAAACAACCAAGTTATTATTATCTATAAAAATCGTACCAATAATTTTGTATCAAAATGTTTTCATTAAAGTGACACTCGGATGTCAATAAATTGATACTCATTGTGAATGGGCAGTACACTTTTTATGTAATTCACGTTTAATTATTGTTATATTAAATCCCATAATGATAACTTTAAATGTTGTATATTTTAAACAATATAAACAGTTTTAATTTAATTTAATTGCTAAAAAATATTTGTACAATACTATTCTAAAAAACTTAGGAATTTAACTGTTTATATTAAACTAAGCAAAATTATGCATGCATTAATTGATTACAAATTACAATGTTGTATACTAACTTTAATATGTTACATACATAATTTTAATTTTTTTTAAATAAAATTTATGTTTACAATAAAACTTAAAAAACAACACAGATTTAAAATACTTTTAAAATGTAAAAGGTTTTTAACACGATTTATAATTAATTTGTAGCATACAGCATACGCAACTGTGTTACAAAAATCTCTAAGGTCCTTTAGAATTTTTACTAAAAACAACGTTTATTTATCATTTTGAAGTTTTGTTAACACTAAATTTAGAGCTGACGTTACTTTTAAATTATTTGTTTGCTGTAAGAAATTTATACCTGCTGAAACTTTATTTCTTAAAAAATGTCATTTATTTCTAATCATACAGGAAACATCTTGAAGTCATCAAATTAAAATGTAAAAAGTTCTTTAATTTAATAGACACTTTTGCTTAAGCAATTTATTTTAGAAATTTATGGTAGTTTTTATATTTGTGGTGAAAGCTATGATATAATTATGTTTATCTACACTTCGTGTAAAAGCTTATATTACAATTTACTGATTTTTTGACTTTCATATCTAAAGCAACACTACACAGTTTAATGAAATACGTTTTTAAAAACACATCTAAGTAATTAAGCAAAACAAATCGACAGTAAATTAATAGTTCGATCATATTTTAATAAAAAAACAATTATAGATATATAATTGTAATATATTTTTTTGTACTCATATACTGTTCGATGCCATTTACCGCCTTCTACGCATAATTGGGAACATCTGAATCCCGAATGACATTTATTTCCCGCACCCAAACGTCAAACAGCGTGCGGGAAAATGGAAAAAAAACACTGGCATTTCTACAGTATTAATTTAAAAACTATATTCAAAATAAGAAAATATGATTTGTTGGAGTGTACTTCCCGCAAAAATACTAAGATAAAGTGGCGAAATTGTAATAATATTTGATATCTAAATAATAAGGTTAGTGCATTTAATAAATGAAGTTGGCAAGGTTGTTTGTGGTTGGCAACACCAATTAATTATGGGTGATAAACATATGTTTTGTGTAATAAATGAAGATATTTATTTAAACAAAGTGAAGTAATTGATAAATAATTGTGTTTGTAGAATGGTTAAGTTAATTAACATCACCTTTAATTATCGTATCAGAAAATGTAAGTATTTAAATAAATGTAATAATATTAGAAGATTATTATTTTCATATGTTTTGAACAAGTTAAGAACAAAGAAACGGCATATTTAATAATCTGTAACAAAACAACACAGCTAGAGTAAATATAATTACATAAAATGAAACAATTATTTCACCGATGATTGCTTGAATTACAAATGGTAACATTTATACTGTTTATATTTAAAGTTCCGCTATTGGATATTTGGACTCCTGGAACAATCTCCTTCATGTTCAAGGACTGCGTTACTGTAGCAGAAGCAGGAGGCATGTTTACATTGATGACAGGAATTTCAAAGGAACTGCCTGAACCTGTACTGGATGTACCCGCAGTCAATTTTTGCGCTGTAGCTATGCGACTACTGACAGATTCTTCAATGTACCCTTCAGCTACAGTCGAAGATTTCCAACCTCCATGCCTCTTCAGAGTCACCAAATCACCTCCGTGATTTGCCAACATAGTGGCCGAGGTTCTACGAAAGCAGTGGCCAGTATACTCTTTTGAATTCTCAAGCTTAAGGTATGATGCGATTAGTGATGGAATTTTCCCAAATTTATTTATGCCAACTGGGGAATTTATACATTTACCATTATGGTAAGTAAAAAAGAACCTATCCTGGTTTTGGTTACACTTAGCTCTAATATTTTTATATTCTTTCAGCAAAGAAATCCATTTAGGATCTACAATTACGAATCGTCTGGTGGTATAGGTTTTGGTATCTGGTATTGTTACTGATATCATATCAGTTTTAAATTCGATATCTTTCAATGCCATTTTACATAGCTCTTCGCGACGACAAGCTCCAGCTACACCCATTATTAAAATAACCTAACATTTTAAAATTTAAGAATATGTAAATAATATGAGTATTGTATCTATACCTTCATTAAAAGAAAATCATTGTTGGGTGTGTCATTTATAAATTTAGCAATTTGCTCCTCTTCTAAAACCTTAGATTTTTTTGGCTGATAGTGCTCCGTTTCTCGTTTCAAAAAGGCAATTAGTTTTGAATAATTGGAAATATTGACGTTGTCGTGTAAAATTAAGCATGCCTTTAACATTGAATACGTAGCCCACAAAGACTTTTTATTAGGATACGTTTGAAAATATGCCAATAAAACATTTTCAGTAAAATTGGAAATTTTCTTTGTTCGGGCCCAATTGACAAATTTTGAGTATGCCAATTCATACCTTGCTTTCGATTTCTTTGGTAGTAAATTTACCAATGCCTCATTAGCGTTTTGACGTACTTCTGGCGGTGTGCAATCAATATTTTCACTATTACTCATAATTTAAGTTATTTTATTTAATTTTTAAGTTATTTAAGTTATACCCTTAAGTTAATGACAATATATGACAGAAATCACGCGTTGTTTACGTTATGACAAAAGTTTTAATTGAATAATTACGTAAATCAACAAAACAAAAAACTTGCCAACTCTCAAATTTTATTTTTATGGTGATTTGATTTAATACTCATATAAATTTTGTTTATACATATTTATGTTCTGGAATTAATACATGAATAAAAATATAAATTAGACAAGTTTAATAGTATTCGTACAAAAAATATTGTACAAACTTCTTGCGGGAAGATTGTTCCCGAATTCACTCAAGGCAGCACTCGCAAGCTCGTGCTGCCAACTCGTTCATTCGGGAACATAACTTTTCCGCACTTAGTATGTAAATAACTATTAACTTAACTACAAACTAATAAATAGTTTAGAATGCTAAAACGTTCACAAATTAGTACTTGTTTTAAAAACAATTAAAAATCGAAAAGTTAAATATCTAAATAAATATAGTTTAAAATCTTACACAAATTTGTTTCATAAATTTGGTATTAAAACCCATTTTTTTCATTTACTTACACAGAAAGGATGTACAAATGGTAATAACATTGTTTACGTTTATCTGCGATGCAAAATTCATACGTCTTTACTTTTATTTCTTAGTGAATTTTCAACATAGTAATAGCATTACAGTTTTACTTAAGTTCTAACATTATATGAGTACTAAATTACTATCACTTGTAAACTGTATAGTGATTATTTTTTAAAAACTGTACCCATAAATGATTCTACACTTAAAAAAATTTAATACTTTTTAAACGTGTAATTTAAATTTTTTGAAATAGTTACACTATAGAGTGTAATGACAAGTTTGCTATTAAATCTTTAAAAAATGTTAAAAATTGTTAGTACCTATAAGGTTTTTAAATGTGTTTTATTTAATGCAAACAATAGCAATTTATTACATTTATTAGTTACTTATATTATTTTTTCTATTAAAACGTTTTCAAAGTTATTGTCAACTTTGAGAACGTTTACCGAAGGATGTAGAAGATTCTCGACACAGATAACAGAAATATATAAAAAGTATTCAAAAGGAGCTGAAGTCAGTTTTTTGAATTGAATCGAAAAGATTCGGTCAATTGAAAATAAATTAGTGATTAATGCGTGTGAAGATAAATGAATGCCGGTGCTGGTAAACTATAAATACGTCGTGTACGTGTGGTTAACATAAACAAGTATCAGTTTTAGATAAAATTAAAAAGTGCGGACTTGATAGTAACACATAAATTAATGTAACTGTTTTTTCTTAAATATGGTTAGATTTACTTTACTACGTGTAGTTCTAACGTAATAAATTAGTTAGTTAAAATTCGTTACAGTATTTTACAGATAAATAAATTACTTTGTTGATTTTAACTATTAAAGTAGATGACATTTATTTTATTTGTGATTTGTAGCTTGAAAAACACAACTTTAATACTGTCAAACAAAATCGTAAATTGTTTTTTCTATAAATACTGTTAAAATTAGTCCTTTTAACACAACTCACTTACATTCAAAGTAGAATATTAACGTGTTAAATAACTTTTTTGTTTCAAGTAGCGTTGCATCTATTAAAAAGTTTATTACGGCCGGGATTTTGTCAAGTGAGAAGTAACTTAAGATAAGGAAAGAAATCAAATACAGTAAAGTGATTTTATTGCTACAGTTAAATGATGAAACTTTTTTTTACATAAACTCGGCGCTATACAACAACAGATGGTACTGTTGTAACACTGATAAGAATACATGTTGACAATACTTTTTATTAATTAATGAAAATGTTGTGTATCTTTTGTTCTTGTCCACATTTCAAAACGTGATTTTATTTAGTAAACATTTTTTTAAGAACGCCGCATTCTTAGGTTATTAGCTATATTCAGTTTTGCTTAGCAATGAAATTAATTTTTGACAAACTTGTTTTGTAAAAGAGTGATTAATTGTAATTTAAATACGTTCGAAGATTCAACCCAGAAAATTTTTCATTTAACGCTACAATGAAACTACTTCTTTAGTTTGTAGTCTTGTTTTAGAAACACGCCGTATATACATACTTACCTCTTCAGTTAACAATTTGGAAATTTCCTAGAAATCGAAAATTAAACATTTAAGACTAATTTTGAATAAACGCGTTTATTCCAACAACCCATTTCGAAAATTATCAAATTATAGGCTATTTGGAAAAAATAGCTCTATAGACTTGTAAATGCATTTTTTAATAATCTATTTAATTTAGTACTTAACATAACAAATAGTTACATACTAATCACATTTGGAAAAATTCAATTCTGTTTAAACTAAGAAAATTTAATAGCGTAAAAATTTAAAGTGTGAAAAGCGTCGTTTATATTTCAAATGTGCCTTTTGTTGCTACAGTGTGCGCCGCTTAATAGAATCACGTTGGTACTTGATAACAATAAGAGAATGATAACATTATTCAAAATTTAGGAAAAAAAACAAATGTTTATTTATTACAAACCAGTAAATACATACACCATGTATGTAATTAACAGGTTGTTAATTTAGAAAGTGAAAATTTTATAAAACGTTTAAAAAATCATAATTTTGAGCCACCTGTAGCTTAATAGTTTGTTCATACAAGTAATAAAAAGAAATCAAAAGCAATGTTATGATGTTTATTTCACTGTTCTAAGAACTACACAATACTTCTTAAAAATTTGCTGACATAAAAAATAAATACAAAATAACGTTACCACATTAGACATAGTTAATTTAAGTTATGTTATTCTAAGAACGCACATGTTTTCCAAGTTAATTCTTGAAGATAACGTGTTTTCAGATGTTTAAGCGTAAAAAGCGTATTGCAAAATTTCAGCTAAAAAATTTATACAAAACAGGTTATTGTTCATGTATAGAAACAAACCTAAGAAGAAAATTGATAACATAAACCAAAATTACAATTACTATAAACAATGTTTTTTCTATGTAGTATTATACGTCCAGCCTGTTCTTTAATAACGTGATAGCATTACCCGATTGATAACATTATCCGGCATTCTAATAAGCGGTGTGCACTATATATTCTTTTATTTCTAACAAAAATAAAAATAGGTTTCTTATACTATTATACTAGTTTACAGAAAATCCAATTCGTAAATTAAAATTGTTAAAAATGCAAACTTGAAATAAATTGTAATCAATGTTTTCAAAATCACGTTAAAATTTAGCTTTGTTTGCAACTAGGATCTTAACCTAATTCAATTGTGACGTGTTTACTGAATGCGCGTATTGTAAATTGTTAAAAATGTAAACTCAAATTAAATTGAAATCTTGTATAATAACATATTGCTACGGATCAAAGTTTATTTTTACCAATTAAGATAAGTACTGAAATATAATATTCAACGCGCGTCGTCGAGTGTTTACAGCGCCATATGCTTTATTATGGATGAACTCATTGTGTGTCGGTAGCTACTTTTTAACTGAAGTTGGCGTTTTATATGTTCAATTTTTGACCTTAATGACATTGCTGTATAATCGTTAATATATTTCACTGGGAACAGGACAACTCAAAAACTACCTAACGTAACTACAAAAGTAAACCCTCAAATGAAAGTAAAAGATTTACATCTTCCCCTAAGCTATTTTATAATTTCCTCTTTTCAATAGTATAAGCATAGTTTACAAAAGAAGTAGAAAATTATCATTGAAAAATATTGCTTACTTTGTGACCTTTTTTATGCAAAAAAATTTTTTTTTTCGAGATTTTAAAATACCTTACATAATGCTGAAAACATTCCTCTTTCATAAGAACACATTTTTGTGTTCTTACAACTAATATTTTTTGTGATTTCCTTTGTCCCGTGCACGCGCGAGTGCTATATAAAATACATAGGCGAAATCCCAACCTTAAAAGATTTAAAAATTGACAAAATAAAATTTCGGTTAGAGTCAGCTTAATTAACAACAAAATAATTAGGCCAACACAAAATTAAATATGTAATTTAACTCAAAAGTAAATATACATGTAAAACAAACCATAATCAATTACAAAAGCTTAATCATACTATACAGGGTTTTTCACGCTATACGGCACGAAATATTGTGCCAAAATATGTTACTTTCAAAACATTTCACTTTTGGTATAAAATAACGTTTATTATGGTTTCTTTTTGAAATTATTTTCATGTTATACAAAGTGTCGTAAAAGCCTTGAAAATATCAAAGTTGTGTTTTTTTTAAATAATTTATGTTATTGCATTTTTGAATTCTTTGTCAAAATAAGCGTGTGTTTTAATAACTTTTATGACACCTAAACGTTGAAGTTTTTTAAACAATTTAAATTTTGTCAAAAGTTTTACGCTCTTAGTCTCGCCAAATAGTGATTAATTTACTTGCATACTTTCAACAAGAAAATGATAATAGGGGTCCTTTGATCCCATTAACGTCTGTTCAAAAGGTAAGCTAAAGACAGAAATGATTAACTTGCATTACAATATATTATTTACAGAGAGTTTCAACTGCATTGGGCATAAGCTTAGCTTCTGTTAAGCGGATAAAGTCTGAACACAAATTGAATCCAGTGTTATCAAGTCCTGGAAAAAAAAGGTCACGAGAGAAGTCAAAAACTGTATCCTTGCCAAACATATTAAGTAATCACACTTTAAATAGAACTCAAACTTAAATTCAAGAAAGACGATTACCGTAGGTCGTTAATGGAGACATCATAGCCCTTATGAGGATTAAATTTCTAAAACGTTATATCGAAAATCTAAACTCAGAATTTCCACGTGAAGTAGTTTTTATGGAAAAAATTTGGATATTTGCTAAAGGAAGTATGGAGAGATCGTGGCTATAACGAATAACATTTACTTAAGGTGTCATTTATAACGTTAAAACTTAACGAATAATCGTGCCAAATATGTAACATAATCATAATTAAAATAATAATAATGCACCGTGCTAGCTCTATGAATTTATTAAATATAAACAACACACAAACATTAGAGCAATGAGAAATATTTCTAATTATAATCAGGACGGGGTATTCTACTCGTACACTAATATTACAATTCTAATTTGAAGTATAAATTGGACGCCACAATATTTTTTATATTAAATTTATAACGGGTAAATATTGAAACCAAAAACGAACATATAAACAAATCTTAAAACTAACACTTAATTAGGTTAATTAGGTACATACGTGTTATTTGAAGGTTAATTACTTGTTGCTGTTCGTAGCTTCAGCGCATGGGCGTGATCATCACGTGACTTAAATGAATTACGCAATACTTAGAAATCTTCCGGAATTTACTTTCTATTGTTTTCGTATAATTTGATTTATCTTATCACCTTGGATCGATGATCATTAACCATAACTTCATAAAACGTATTAGGGGAACGTACGTATCAGAAATTTTCCATAATCATATCATACATAAATCGTAAATTCGTATTCAAAAACGTAACGTAAAACCATCGAAATTGTACGTATCCAAACAAATCAAATCGAACGTATCAACCAGAGTATATCGTACGTACAAAAATAAAGAAACCCTTTCAGATTATGGGTTTCTTTAATTAAACAAAGGCGAATATAAAACGGACGAAAGCGAAAATACTGCGACAAAAGCGGATAATTTTCAATGCATACTACAAAAGCAGATTTCCACAGTTCAAATTTACCATGAGAAAATTTTCTGCACGTTATGCAAGAACGTCCGCGTACTTTCGCAGTTCAACGGAAGATGGGTTAAGACAATATGGCTACGAATCACGCATGAGTAATGTGCATCAGCGATTTGCGCACGCAGAGACTCCAAAAATGTTAAATTAAGCCAGAAGTATTCAATCGAAAAAATGTAAACGTTACATGGCAAGACGATAATTTAAAAAGTGTACGTAAACCTGAGGGCTACGATGGAAAACGATTTATTGTCGTACATACCGGTACAAAAATCTGGATTTGTAAAAAATGCTTCGTTATTGTTTTCATCTAAATCTCAGCATAAAAATTATCATGGAGATATGAATGATGAAACGTTTAAAAAATGGATTGGGGAACGTTTATTTAATAATTTGAAAGAATCATCAATTATAGTGTTGTATAATGCGTCATATAATTCCATATTACTAGAAAAAATGCCTTCGTCAAGTTGGAACAAATCTGATTTAATTTATTGGCTAAACAAAAATAATATTTCGTATGATACTAACATGTTCAAAAGTGAATTACTTGACATAGCTAAACAGCACAAGATAGAAAAAAAATATGAAGTGGATGAACTATTACAGCACGGACATGAAGTGCTACGACTACCACCTTATCATTGCGAGTTTAATCCAATCGAATTAATATGGGCCCATGCAAAGTCATATTACAATAAACACATTTGTAGGGACGGGTATGGAGATGAAAAACTAATTTCAATGTGAAACAAAACACTACAACAATGTACTTCCGAAGTATGGGAAATGTGTGTGATTCATACAGAAAAACTAATAGAAGAGTGGTATAACCAAGAAAAGTTATTAGATATTACAGTGGAACCTTTAATAATTAATGTTTAAACGATTCAAGTTCATCGGAATCCTCAGATAGTGATTATTAAAATAAATGAGGTTTAGTGTTTTTGAAACTGAACATTTTTTTAAAACCAATTGTTACTCAAGATGTTGATCATTTCGTTGTTTTATGTATTAAAATTACGTTTACTCTGTATTATACATGACTTCACTGTGTTTAAACGTTTTTTCATTTTAAACTACTTCAATAACTGGATTTGATTTTACAAAAAATGTAATAACTACATATGTTTAAATATAAATTTCACTTTAATAAATATAATTAGTCGAACATAAACAAATTGCAGTCGTTTTTAATAATATTTATTTTAATATTAGTAACCTCATATTAAGGGAACATTAATTTTGAAGGTTAAACGTGTTGTGACAGTTAAATTAAAATTTTTATAGGTACGAACTAACCAGAATAGCCAACACTTAATTTTTAATTAAAACTAATAAACTAACACTTAATATGACTAGTGCTGTTATGTTCTAATGGAGGAGGTGGAAAAAAAGAAAAAAAAATTATTAAATTAATTACCAAGATGTCACGCTTACCTTTCGGCTAGCCTCACCGTAGATGGTCGTCGGGTAAAAGAAAATCGAAAGGAACAGAGTTTTCTTTGGTAAGCGAAATGCGCCACCTCTTCTCGAATTTTAGTCGAAGATAAACAGTCTAGGTAGGAGAAAAGGAGATCCTAGACCCAAGGTCCCTCAAAAGAAATATAGCGAGAATAAACAATAACCATTTATTGCGTATTTATAGATTAACAGCCAATTCCGGAACGGAAAGAGCCATTCGACGGTTACGCCACTGGTATAATCACAAGATAAAATTACTTACATAACACAAAAAATTGTAAAATATAATATGAGATTAAAGCAGGTCTAAAATAGACTTTGGAAGCAATAAATTATGCGCTAATGTATAAAGTATATTTCCGCGGCTACCATAACCGGTAGCCACTCGTGATCGCGCGTGAGCATTAAAAAAATTAACACCGCCCGTGGTCCTTGACGTCAAGTTCACGACCGGTAGTAAGATTGTCATTCAATTAGTTTACGACAAATAAAGCGTTGCGAGCTCCCAAATCTCTACCCTTTACAATTCCCGCACATTCTAAATTGAAATTTTTCTTTTACGTTACAAAAAAAAATTAGTAGGTTACGTTAAATATAGTCATTAAATATATAATCAATTACATCAAAATTTACGTTAAATATGGTAATTAAACAGAATCAAATGCAGTAAATTAGGCGTACAGGATGTATGAAAGACAAAGTTGAATACAAGATTAATTTAATTGCAAAGTCCGTACTGGTTTCATTTAATTTAAATCCGCAGCGTAAGGTGTACTATTCATTGCTTGTGATGCAGCGCAAGCAGCAGTCCTGACCCCAAAGCGCGTGGACGAAAGTGGGTCGAGGTCGGGTGGCTTCTCGAGGTTCCGAACGTACGTTTAACAATACTTATAAACACCTTTACCAGGTCACCTCGCTTTTAAACCCCAAACTGTAGAAAAGCGTCATCAAGCCACTGAGATCCTTTACTCCGCTATGTTGATTACTTCATCAGTACAGTGATGCAAAGAGAAACTCCGCCAGAAAGCTTCGAAGGAGCTCGGAAGAAAACTCCAACAGATACAAAGAAACAAAAAAGCTAAAACAGCAAATACTAGTTGATACGTCTCCACTATCAACCATGTGCGAAATACTAACCTACTTTACAATTTTACGTCAAAATACGTAGATATTTTGTTTGATGCATAGGACATTTAATCGGATTCATTGAGGATTTCCATTCGACTCTGCTACGTCCATTACAAAACCGCAAAACCAACAAATAAAGTGAATTTCGTAGATGGCCGACTACTCTCGAGCGCCCTCTGCGAGCATAACTTGAAGAATATAACTCGAGGTCAAGTATCTCCTACTTTTAAAGGTAAGTTGCCTAACTATCAGGCGAATTTACGCCCAAATACGAATTTACACGTTACAGTGCGTTAATCTTGATTCATATGAATACGATGACGACGTAGGGCTCTTTTCTTTTGGCAAGAACTTGAGTGACAATTGTCTCAAGTACTCAAGTAATACAAATTCTTGATACCTGTATTCTGACTTTAATTTTGAATTAACTATTTTTACTTAAATAATCATTATAACAAATATAAAAGTTATAGTTGTAGATAAAATGTTGTACGCAACACGTAAAATACTAGTGTAAAGTGAAATATCAGTTTACTACTTTATCTTTTTTAACCCTATTCTGCCGGAGAAATTGACCGTTAAATAATATCATCTTGTACGGAAGGGCATATATACCAGACACAATTGAATTTTTCTTCGGGCGCAATTAATACCTAGTACCATCGTGGACGTATTAGAACAGCATACGATACGTTTCGGTTATCTTACTTTCTTTTAAATAATTCTTTTACCTGTTGTAGTTTGTGAGTCCCTAACTAGACACGATTATTTTCAGGAAGTTTGATTACAGGAAGCAAGTAGGAAAACGTTTTTTAAAAGTACACCTGAATCTTGGTAAATAAATTTTGATTTTAATTATTCGCTGTCGCTACGGTGCTACTCATGAATAATCATATTTACTAATCGTGTCAAAACGTCCGAATTGATTTGCTTCTTATTATTATTACTCAATTAGTTTAAGTAAATTACTATCGCATGCTGATTATGTCAAAAGTCAATTATTACTATTATTAATGCAATTTACTCACACAGATTTTTATATGTTCTGGTGGTTACACTTTTGTTTTAAGTGTAGTGTAACTTGCCGATACTTTTGATATTTTAGTACCTGCTTATATTTGTACTCGGACTAAATTTATTCACTGTGATGCTATCAACTCGTAATTGTTATTGATTTAAATTTTATTCTATTTATCATTCTAAAGTAATTAAAGTGCAATTGTTGTTAACGATTTGGTTTCTTTCTTTGTTTCTTCCAGCTATACTAGCAGGAGCTATTTCTACAAAAAAAGATGTGGCGCCTTTTAAACTAAAGTCACTTGAACCTCATCTCTCTCCGACAGGTATGGTTTCAATCCTACAGCGAGTTGGCCGTGCAGGTTCGTAAACTACTAGAAGCT
This sequence comes from Aquatica leii, assembly GCA_035610365.1. NCBI lineage: Eukaryota > Metazoa > Arthropoda > Insecta > Coleoptera > Lampyridae > Aquatica > Aquatica leii. The sequence continues at coordinate 112,381,112 of CM069432.1, forward strand.
TGTAGCAACCTAAAAAATCACTTTTGGGAATTTCTGTATTTAGACAAAACTTAGCTTTATTACAACGGTACAATTACCCGATCACAGCAAGATAATAATGTACAAACTGTTCAAAAATTATGGGCGAAGGAAAACGGTTTGTACAAACAACCTTTTAATTGTTTGTAAAATTATTCTACAAAATAATTTTTTTACAAAAAAAATTGTCTGTACTTTAAACTGATTTTTGTGGTTTAACTATGGTTTATTTAAATCATCAAATGCCAACAAAAAAAATATTTTTTAATTTTAATTTTTTTCTTATTATTTGCTAGTATAAGTTACATTATTAGTACTTTAAAGCTGATAATAAAAATTTCTCAGAACCCTAAACTGTTAGTCAAATTTTATTTTGTTTTTATTTTTTACAGAAAAAGTAATATAATTATATAATCATATTTATACCAAAAAATGTTATACATTTATTTACATAATAATTAATAATTAACAACGTCACATTTTGCATTGATTAATTTTTACTATTACTTTTATTAACTGTTTTGTGTGTTTTTACTATTAAAAGTTGCATAAAACTAACACTATCTATTTCAGTTTATCTCGTAAATGTAATAGAAAGCACGATCTACAAACAGAGTTTAATTTACACAATTAATGTTAGTGACAACAATAAAATAAAATGAAAATAATTGACTTATAAAGTGTGCTTTGTCTTAAAACAAATTAGCAGCTATAGTTTGATAACTATTTACATTTTAATTAAATTAAAAATAGTAACGATGATTAATAATTATACGTTGGTATTAAAATCTAACGTTTAAACGCATTGAATTTACTCTTCTTTCTTTGATAAAATTCAATCATAACCCATTATAATATTACAAATTGCTTTATTTAGTAACTGCAGTTCTTTTAATACAACTTTGTCACATACAAAAGTTTCTTTATAAAGGTTTATTTGGAATTTAATACTTGTGTCAAATGTGTTAAATTGTGCAAAACTGAAATAGTACTCATTTACCACAAGAAGTAAAATTTACAGCACGTCCCTATACTACACGTCACTATAAACTAAAAACTATTTAATCTTGGTCTAATTTTTGTAATTTATTAATTATGATAACACGTTTCAGGAAATTTTTTTAACACATTTTAGTTTTTTTTCTGTCTAAATCGTTGTATTTATTCTCTTAAATTTGTTTGCATTCTTTTACTTTGCATTCTAACAAAAGTTACTACTACAGTACTCTTGAAGTCGGTTGTACAAAAAAATAAATGGATACTGCAGTATACATCAATTATTTTTTGTAAATATACAAACGCATCGAATACAAGTTGTCATCCCAATATAGTACAATTTCTAACTTATTTTTAAGCGTAAAATTCCAAGTTTTTATGTGGCATAGATGAATAATTTTGGACTTTCTATTTCTAAATCTAATAATCGTGTTCGCTGTACTTTTAAAGATGCTATACCTCCACGTTTGGTATTTTCTCTTTCTAGTTTGTCTTTGATTTTGGGCATTACGTGTCCTACTAAAGACCAATGGTATAACCAGTTAGTGGGTAAGGTATCAGCATCTTTTCGCCGATTTTCTCGTTGGTTAGTGGTTCAAAGATTTCTGTGGAAACGAATACGGGTTTCTCTTGATGATAAGCATTTGTGGAAGCTGGTCGTTCCAAAAGACCAACGTAAACCAATCATTCACGATCATCACGTCCACTCCACTTCTGGGCATCGTAGTGTCGCCAAGACGTTACTTTTTCTTCGGCGTCGTTTTTATTGGCCTCATATGAGACCCAAAGTGGCAGAGTACGTTCGCTATTGTCCGATTTGTCGGTCGCAGAAAGCGCTTAGTTTAGATCAACGATTGGATCGTGTTACTGCTGGTTCTACCTCGTCTATTCCTTCTGGACTAACTTGACAAACTTTTGCAAATTTTTCTAAAGGTCGTCGATGTTGTACGGACGCGAAAGCTAGTTTTCTCTCGTCAACACCTTTTCGTTTCGACATTTCGGGTTGTGTTTTGTTGCGTCCTTCTATTAACCGTTCGCTTCTTTTTCACCGGCGTCGCAAGCGTCGTAAGTTCTAATCTGTTTTGTTTCGCTCTAAGATTTCGACTTTTGGCTATTCTTCTGGTTTTCGTTTGTAGACTTTTTGATTTGGTACTTTGACTATGTTGACAATATTTTGTTGGTTATAGCTGGGATACTACCCAATTGTTGTCCCCAGTTTGCTGTACTAGATTTCTTTTTTCTTAAGTTTCTACGGACTACCTTTATATTTGTATATAGTTATATCCGTTCAGTCGGCCATTTTGAGATTGGTAAATCACTAGTAGGACTCTCGTTTTGGTTATAGTTTAGTTTTTTTTGTTAGGTTTTTTATTCCGTTTGTCGGCATTTAAGTCTTGGAGTAAGCTCTCCATTTTGGGGACAACAATTGGTACGTTCTCGTTTTATAACTAACTGATATCTTTTCTGTTCTCTATCTTTTCTTTTTTTAGGGCGGTTGGTTGGGCACCGTAGGGTGATCTCTCTTTTGTTTTTCTACGGGGAGAAGAACGAATCAGGCATTAACATCAAGCTTTATCTTTCTCCGTCTTTCTCTATTTCTTATCTTTTCTACTTTTTATTTCTTTCTTCTTGGGACCTAACTATTTTTTATATGTACCAACCATTATTTTTTTCTTTGATTTTTTTTGTGGTTTGCCTCTAGAGCGGTAGGTTGAGCACTGAACGCCTGGTCACTCCCTTTTGTTTCTTCTACGAAGAGAACAACGAATCAGACACTTACATCTTGTCTTATCTTTCGCAGTCTGTCTCTTTGCTTTCTTGATTTTCTTACTTCTCATTTTTTTTCTTCTTGATTAGTTGATCACCTGCATGCCACATCTCTTTCTTTCTTCTTCTTCCTTCTGAAGGTCTTTTTTCTTTTGCTTTTAAAGGTTTGCCTTTAGATCAATTATCTCTTTTCTTTTTTCTTTTATCTTAGTTTGTTGCTTGAACACCTTCTTTCTTTTTATTTTTAGTTACTTCTTTTATTAGATTTAGTGGGTTTTTGTTTTGTTGTTTTTGGGTTGAAGCTTAGAATAAACTGCAACGTCGCTCCTTGTACACTGTACTTCCGCTTAGTCGGGATTTTTGATGTTGTTAGTCACCGTTGGGATATTTCTCTTCTTTGGGTTTCTTTTGCTCTTGGAATATTCTAATCCGTTCTTTAGCATTTACGTTCCAATGTGACATTCCAGCACAACGAGCACTGACTCACTACGTTCAATTAACAAGTAAAGTTTTCAGTTTCTTTTTTTTTTCTTTTGGTTTTGTTTTGGGTTACGTGGTTTGGATTTCTTTTGGATTGGCACTCATTTAATGTTAAGTTTTTTGGTGACTTTGTTGTTGTTACTCTTGGATTACTAATTTTTTTCTCTGCCTTTTTGGTAGTCCGACTTGTCGGCTTTTAATCAGAATTTTTTTTGCTTGAGATTTCTTTGTTGGTTTTCTTTGCTTAGATCTTTAGAGTCTGTTTGGTTTTTTTGGTGGAAAAATCTCATATCGTCTTTTGACGTCTTTTTGGGTACAACTGCATTAGTTTTTCTTTTTGATTTTTTTCCTAAATCCGCGTATCACAATTCAACATCTGCTAGATACTTAGTTTTCCTTTTACTTCTTTAGTTTAGTTATCTTTGGGGATTTATGTTTAGGGTTAGATTTGTATTCATGGGCTGGGGTTTCAAGGGATTTTAGGGCGTTGTCTTTGACCATGGTTTAAACTTCTTTCTTTTCTGTACGTTTTCTCTTAGTTTGCTTAGTATTATCTGTCAATGAGGTCTATGGGACTGAGTTGTTCTCTTGCTTTATAGCGTAACGACTGTTGTCGACTTTCAACGAGTAGCTGTTCTGATACTTTTCTTCTGTTGGTTGAGTTTTTAGTTCTTTGGAGTATCATTCCGCTTCATGCGACTTTTGAACACATCTGGTTGTTGATGCTTGGCAAATTGGAAAAACCTCTTTCATCTACGTTTCTTCTTGGGTTAGGTATTATTGTATTTAAGTTGGTTTGAGATTTTAGGGTTCGTTAAGCTGTCAACTGCATAAAATGGCCTGTTTTGTTTGAAGACTGGAAGTTTCTAATAACATCTTCTGTACGTATTTACAGTAATTTATTCGTCACAGGGTAAGAAATTTACATCCGTTTTGTTAGAATTCTTTTGTAATTTATTTCTTAATTTGATAGCCGTTCCGCCACGCTTTGGTCACATGTTCGATTTAATAAAGGAACAATTAATATCGATAAATAACGCTTAGGATTCTGGAAAGCATATTATCCACAACAAAAACAAAGTCTTGACCAGCATTTGCCTTTGAGATGTTATTTCTTATACGTCAGTCGATTGCGATACCCATATTTTAGTAATTTCGAATAACAGCATTCGATACAACGGGTTCTTATATCTAATTCCTTTTATTATTAACGATTTTGTAGCTTCCTATCTTTGTGAGTTATTGTGTTAACACGATTTGCTATTCATAACTATTCCAGACTCACTCACCGAAGAAAACGTTTTTTTCGATCAAGTAGGTACTGGATTGTGGGTAAGTTTATTTAATTATTTTGTCGCTGTCAAAAAAGTCACTTACGGAATTTTTGCTTATGTTAATTTCCGTCATTACAATCATTGTTTCAATACCAAGGTAGTTTCATTAATTATTTTGTGTGTATCGCATGCTGTGTACAAACGATATCTATTACGAAATTTTCTTTGCTGTTCACTTCGACTCAACTTATGTATTGTGTGTTGTCTATACTTTTGGCTTTTATAGATTGAGAATTAGATATACTCTTGTTAATAATTTACGTTACTAAATTAAAGTTTTTATACCTGTTTAATATTTCCTTTTATGGTAACATACTTTTCTCTTTTATTGTGGTTACCCGAATATCAGAGTAACAACGATTACGAACCTAAAAATTTGTTACAAATTTGGACCGTTTGTCTTGATCGAGACAGAAGTATTAAATATAAATATCTGGCGCCCTTTATTGTTATTCACTTGAACCTCCCCTATCTCTGACTGTGTGAGTTAGCCGTGCAAGGTTCGTAAGACCTATAAGCTTGTAACGAACTATGTACTACTCCTTTTTAAAACATATTTTATTTTATCTTAAAACTTTGTGCACTGAACTATTCTTGCTTCATAAGTTAACAGCTATTTTTAAAATCTCAATATTTTATCTTATCGGTATCACAGGTATTACTTGTTATGCTCGTGCTAGTCAATAAGGACATAAAATTTTAAATCTTACGTTGCCTACCGATAAGTCATAAGATATCTCTTGTGATTACAACTATAATAATATTTTAATCGACGTTAAAAAGAACTCTTTTCAAATTCAATTTAAAAAAAAATGTTTACCTAATACTAATAATAAATAATGTAATTTTAGCGATTGTATATTTTTATCAAAAATTAGTAATCTTTTTAATGTATTACATTACATTAGTTTGTTATTTTTTTGTTAACAAATGATTGTTTACGTTTTTAGTGATGTTAACAATAATGGTTATATTTATAGTCACTGAACACCTTAAAAATGCACAACGTTCAAGAGAATTTCATGTCAATGTAAATTTGAGAGTTTTATCACTTTCTCATGAATCTCATTGGCAGAACTTGACTGAATTAAATGGAACCATTCCTGAGAAATCAATTTTCTAATAATCATAGAAATTGGTCAACTTGGCAAAGAATTATCGCTGAACTTACGTAAAAAAAGATTTTGATAAATTGAGAGCCGCCTTCTTTTTTTGAAGTTGGTTGAAAACAATTTTTCAACATAACATTAGAAACAGTTTTCTGTAACATAAGTAACATATATTAAAAAAAACTTATACGTTGCTTAAAATCAATCAAATTGTAAGCTGAACCAATTTTGTGTGTGTATATTTTATACAATACTATAATGCGTACTCTATCAAACGTTTAGGAAACAGAAAGTATTGAGTTAAGTATTTTTGCTCTAGTAGAATTTCTCAAGTTGATTTTTAAAATAATGCACTAATTGAAAAAAATTTTTAAGATTTAAAAATAACTGAGAAAGCAATATACTTCTGTTGCGTTCTAATTTAAATATTTAAAAAACTTTTACAAATATGACATAGTAATGTGGTTAAAAACAAGATTTATTATAATAGAAATAAATGATTTTATATTTTAATTTAACGTAATAATTATTTCGTTGTTTGGGTTGTTCAGTTCTTCACTTAAACACAGATGTTTTATAGCAATTTCATTCAATTATATCCAATTAAGAAAATTAAATACGTTTATACAGGTATAACATTATTGTTCAATAATAAGGTTGTTTGTAAATAGAATACTTTAAATTTATTATTAAAATGTAATAATATTTAGTAAATTTAAGTTTTTATATCTTAATAATGATAAACAATAGGTTAGTATATGATGAGAAGCCTAAAAAAACCTAAGTGCAAACAAATTAATAAGCAAAACATAGTTTGATCAACTTCATACTAAAAATCATAAAGATTTCAATTGTTTACTGCTGTACATAAAGTTTTCTGGTTTTAAAAAAATAAATCATTAAATCAATAATTTTATAACTTTTTTAAAATTTTTTAAAATTTCAAATACAACATTGCATTGTTGACACATGTATACGACAAATTTAATATAACAATATAATTCATTTAATTTAATTAAAACAAATAACATTGTTAACTTTAAAAAAAATTATTCTATATAGGCAAAACTTAAGCCTAAACAAATATAACCAATTTTTACATTTGCAGAAATAAAAAACTAAAATTTATTTTTTTAATTGCAAACAGACTTTTTTTAAATAATTAATATAAGCTGTTTAACAATATTTTGAACATAACTATTTCAAATTAAGTTACATGTTCTTTTTCTTAAAATAAATACATATATAAAACTAAAACTTTTCCAGTTATTTAAACAAAGATAAATAGCGTTTGAAGCATTTGCAACAAATTAAAGAATTTTTACAAACGTCTAATTTTTGTTAATTTTAAATGTTTGTTTTTAAGATTACACCTAAACATTTAGTAAAAAACATAAAGTCAAAAACTTTATAAAATTATAGGTATACAACGCACCATAACTGACACTGTATTTTACATCATAGTATTTAAAACTAATTAACAATCAAAATAAATAAACGCCATCTGTTCCAAAGCGTTTAAACTTAAAATTTTTTTTCTTAATACATAGTGGTAAAAAAAATAACTGCAGTTATTTTTAAAATCTAATAGTAATTGTTATTCATACCTTTGATAAGACATTAATATAAACATCATTTAATTTTTGTTGTTAATGGTATATACATTGTTATTAATTTTTATAAATTATTAAAATTATTATTATGTCTACCAATAACATGTATTTAATTTATTTACTTGTTTAGAGCTTCTAATTTTAATACGCTTAATTCTGAAGATAAGATACATTCATGTATATTATCGGTAGACAATAATTTTAACAGTTTTGAATTACTTAAGATTAAAGCTAATCTCATTTCAGTGCAAAATGTAGCTTTGCAAAAAACATTAAAAACTCTTTTATATTAAAGTCTCGTTACTTTTTAAGTTAGTTTTCTTCAGTTTAAAAAAATCTGTATTAATAAGCTCTTTCTTAAATTATTAAATTAAAAAATTCAAACTAATCTAATTTCACTTTCATATATACATACCAACTACTTCTTAAATACTATAAAAATATTAATTGAATGTTTTGTCTAAAGGACTAACGAAATATTTTTGTTAATGATTTTATTTCCAACCAAATGCAAATTCATATGTCACAATTGAAAATTAATTAAATAAATAATTTTAAAAAAATGTTATTCGAAAACTACTTTTCATCGCAATCTAAGTTTAAAATAACTATCTACTTTTTTCTGCATTTCATGAACATAAACTTGAAACTTGTTATTAGTGAAAATATAAATTTAAAGATAATTATTTAGATCTAATAAAACCTTACTATACTTAAGTTATTTTTATTTTAATACATTTATGTAAGTCAGTATTACATTTATAAATTATATGAACAATGGTCATTGTATTTTATTATATTATTATGGTTATATTATAACTACTTTACTTTTAGTATATAATTTAGGAACTGCATTGTAAATATACTAACCACTTCACAGTTTTTTAGTTTCAACAAATGTAAACAAATATATTTGAATTCAAAAAAGGCATTTTTGCAAAATTAAAAGCGTAATGTGTTCTATATGTTAACATTTTATGATACACCAATCAACAAACAAGAAAGAATTGCAACATCACAAGATTCGTTAGCAACTGCTTGCTATTTGATACGTTTTCTGCTAGACATATTATATTTCTATTAAGACTAAAGATTAACGATGTTTAAAATAGATGTTTCTATAGTTGTTACATATAGGTCGTTACTATACAGTTAAAATTTAAACTTTTGTAAATTTATAAAAAACTTGATTTGTTTAACCTAAAAAGTATTGATAATTATTTAAACAAATGTATATTAATCCACATTTACATAAAATTTACTTTGATTTAAAATTAGAAATTTTGTTCAATTTGAACTTCATCAAATTTTGTAATTGAAACTTTTAATAACATAACAATAATAAAAATGCATAATACTGTGTAATCAAATATACATTATATCAGTATTGTTTACAAATTTTCAAATTATACCAAATAAATAAGTTTAAGATAAATTAGATAACAACTAAACCTAAAATTTTTAAGTAAGTACAAATCGCTAGTAAAATAAGTACTTACAAACAAGGCCATACCGTTGATCGTAGTATTTACTGAAAGATAACCAACCGCATGACGTATTTCGTGTCAAAAAAATATTCTCGCTACAAGAAAATTAGCATTGATTCTTCTGTTGGTCAGCATATTTACTAACCACTTTGATTATTGTAGATTACTGCAAAATCTTGGTTTTATGTTATAGCGATGTTGCCATGTAGCACTTGAGTTACTATAAAATCCAAGGTTTTGCTTATCTAGTGTTTATAAGAACCTTATCAATCTTTTATTGTAAATTGAGTTTTTGAACAACAAAAACGGCGTCAAGAGAAATTATTAACTTTTGTTATGTACTCATTTATTTAATATAATTAGTTACATGCAAATAATAAAATTATCGTAATAGAAAAGTGATAAAGAAATGATATTTTCATACATCGGTAATATTTAAAATTTGTTAAAACCTTGAACAACCACAACTTTAATCTGTGATAGCTTAAGTAGTCATAACTGACGTTTGCTTCTGCAATAAACTAAACCGTCAACTGATGGATTTGTAATAATGAGAATAGAAATTATCTTACATAATAAATATTAAATTTAAATTATTTTACTTTCAACAAATTAAAATAAGAAGAAAGCAGTGGGAATTAATCAGCATTTTAAATAATTTGACATAATAATCTATGCTTATACGTTTCGTTGCGTGATAAGGTTTGTAGGTCAATTAAGTTTAAAGTTATTTTTTTATTAATTTATACATTTACTTCGTCCGCATATCAAACATAAAATTAGAAACATAATTAAAAAATTTAACTATTTCAATATTAATCTTAATTTTTTTCGAAAATTTTTAAAACGCTATTTTGTTAGTGGTATGGAAATAATATAACAAAAACTCATCATTAGCAATGTCGGTAATGATAGAAGTAAATATTATCTCTAACCGTCAAAAAAGTGGACAAATCTGAAAAAGTTCGTATTGCTAAAGAAAAAACATTAGTATCAAATTGTATTTGATTTAAAAAGGTAATAAAAGCGAAGAAATTTAAAATCAAGTTACATTTGAAATAAATTTGCCACTGGCAAAAAATAAGTGAACAGTAGCACGGTTTGATTAAAAATTAAAATAAATTAAAATTAGACTTTGTAAGAGATTGTTCTGATAGTTTGTGGCAACACTAGTCGGTGTAGATGATTTATAGAGAGGAGCGTGCGGTGAAGAAAGTCATATTTTACACTTTTAGCACGTAATTGGTCATCTCCCAGTAAATACTACAGTTTATGTTTTAATTATTAGTATAATTTTATTAAAATTAATTACTTTTATACATTGTGTAATTAATTAAACATTAGTTATTCATTTAAAAATTTTTATTAAAAACTAATATAATCAAAAAACTTAATTATTTGTGTATTGGTTATAATATAAAATGTTAGTACTGTTGCAAGCTCCTATTTTATTTTTACTATGGGTGTTTAAATTATTAAATGTTGGATTTCTACTTAATTAGTTAATAGTTTACCTATAATTTTACAATTTTATCTATTTAACAACTTTTATTTTGTTTTAACGGTAACGGGGTTTTTAAGTAATGGGAGGGAATGCTATATAACCTCAACGCGTCAATTATTAGGTTCCAATTGGCTTGATTACAATCAGTTTTGAATATATCAATTATTGCAACATTTTTTAAGTTTTTTGTGAAACAACAAGTTTCTTTTTATAAACCTTTATACTCCGAAGCAGACCTTGATGTAAGCAATAAATTAAAATGGTTTATAAAGCAAATAAGTGTTTACACATTAAACAATAGTTAAAGAACAAATATTATTAGGAATAACACTATAAGCTGACCTACAAACAGTAAAAACAATCGTAATTTTAATACATATTTACTTTTGTAGATAACAAAGTTTTAACAAAAACAATTTTAGTTCAGAAAAGGTAAGTGAAAGTTAGTTACAATGGTAAACTATATGTCATATACAAGTTTTTACGGCAAATTAGGTGTGAGTACTAAAAATGCCACTATATTGTAGTCTACTGTTGTCGCTACTGTATGATGCTTTAGAGAAAAACAAAAAACTAGTTCATCTGCTTATAAATTAAAGATATATTTATGTATTTATCAGTTTGTTGTGTTATTTTTGTACATCACAATATTTACATAATGACAACTTTAAAGAAAGAATTTGGTATGTACTACGCAGAGCTGACAAAAAATTTATAATCGTTTGTTAGTATATTATAGATTTGTGATAATGTTAACCATAACATAACGTGCCACAAAACTTATTTTGTTAATTATTTACTAAAATATTGCGGTTCACTAACTTATCGTTACAATTTAAATCCAATAAAAGTTAAAACAAAGTTTAGCAAAGCATAGGAAGCATTGTTTTGCAAACTGGTGAAGATATAAGAGAATTGGATTCTCAGATGAATAAGGTAATGTCGATAAAAGTATCAATGGCTAAATGCTTTAAGTTAGTCTTATTTTTAAGCCGGCCGATTTTATAAAATTCTTGACAGATTGCGGACCTAATAAATTGTATATTTCTCAAATACGGTTAAATTCGTTTTTATAAGACACGTTTTATAGAGATATTAACAGAAAAAGCTTAAGTCTAAACCAAGATCATATACAAAATACTGATCGCAAGCATAATATATCACTTATAAAATAACTGCAGTAGTAGATTTTACCTGAAATATTTAGAAATATTTACTTTACTGAAATGTTTTATTTGAAACCAATACCGATTTTGTAATAATATGCATTTAAGTACTCAATTACATATCTTAATACAGAATGAGAAACATAAAACGAATATAACGAGTAACAACGTAAAATGGAACCAAAATGTCGACGAAAACTTTGAACAAAATCTTACGCTGGTAAATCGTGGTACGTAGGTATATTTTACACGGTGTCTTTATGTTTGTATGCGCAGCAAATACTTCTTGGAGTTTGTTGCTCTTTCAGAACTTACTTTTTCTTTAAATAATTTATTTCCCGCATTTTATACATTTTCTACATACTCGACATTTTCTATATCAAATGTAAAATCTTAAGCTTTTGCGGTTGTGATGTTTATGATGAACTTTTTTCCGCTTAGACCGCGTCGTAGTAAAACACCCAGACTTAAGCTTAGTCCTAGTCTCTTCTTGAGAGCCAAAACAAGAAGTTGAACTTGGCATTTGCCGTATTGTCGTTTGTGAACCCAAACAAACTGACGTTTCGCAAGACATTTGCAGCTTGCATCTTTAGAGTAGTAAATGTCACTGAAAGAAAAAGTGTGAATTACTATATTTATAATAATAACGATTAGCGTGATTAACGGACCTTATCTTTCCGTTACCGCTTGTTTGGCTTCGTTATTACACGGAGTAAGTGTTTGTGTCCTTTCCAAGAAGGTCGATCTTTCTCTTAGATGATATAATACTAATAGCCAAGATTTTCTGAGTCTTAAACCATCTTCTCGGTTTATATTACATGGATGTTTTTGTATTTCCACAGCTTCGCCGATTAGTCTGGAAAAGTAAAAAGGAGTTCTAGCCAACACTTTAGTTTGGTCAAAGTTCAGCGTGTGTCCTTGGTTCCACACGTGCTCTGCCACTGTTGATTTAGTAACTCTGCGGTGTTTGCAGTCAGCCATATGTTCTTTTACTCTAACTTCAATAGAGTGTCCCGTCTGTCCTATATAACTTGATCTACAGAAACAAGGAATTTTGTAAACTCCGGTAGTTTAGGGTATCCTTAGTAGTAAAGACAGTTTTAATATTATGTTTCTTTAGCACCCTGCTTATTTTGTCTGTCGAACCCATACCGTATGATAAATAAGCGGTGCTAGTAGGAGGTGATAAGGTTTCTTTGACTTTTAGATCTATTGCTCTTTTCTATGCGTTTTGGATTTTTTTGAACCCGTATCCATTTTGTTGTAGGGACTCCAACAGTATTTCTTTTTCTTTTTGTAGATTTTCGTTATCTGATACACGTATTGCGCTTTTGGCTAAAGTATGCAAAACAGTATTCTTTTGTACTGGATGGTGGTGAGATTCCGCGTTTAAGTATCTATTAGTGTGCGTTTTCTTTTTATAAACGGAATGCCCTAATTTTCCGTTATTTTTCCTTATCACTAGTACAAAATTTTGGATACCAGTAACGGTAACGGAAAGATAAGGTCCGTTAATCACGCTAATTGACCACTCTGAAGATGCAAGCTGCAATGTCTTGCGAAACGGCAATGACCAATTTTTACTTCTTGTCTTGGCCCGCAAATAGAGACTAAGACCAAGCCTAAGTCTGGGTGTTTTGCTACGACGTGGTCTAAGCCGAAAGTCGCTTATAATCATATATCAAATGTGCCATATAGAAAATTGTTATTTACATCACTAATTAGGAATAACCGTACATTCAAATTCAAAACTTTAAAAGAAAAAAATGATAATTTTTGTGCGCATTAGAAAAATTTCCTTAGTCAACACCGCTTAATAAGGACGTGCTACTGAAAAAACGTTTTTTTTTTACTTCTTTCTTGTCATTTTTAACTGACTTCAGTGTTTCGGGTTTTTAATGTAAACGCCCAATTTTACTCAAAAATGAAGTGTAAATAAACCCAACAACTAACCCAAACAGCCCATTTTTTGTACAAAAAATATCTGCTTGAAATATTGAAATTTGAAAAAAAAATGGGTTTTTCAGGTTACAATGTCAATGTGTCTATTGTCGCTTAAAAATATGAAACTTTTGGGATCTTTAGTTCTTACCTTTAACTTCAAATTTCTGTATTGGTTGTCTTGTTATTTTTGTGCTTAGTGTGCGTACAGAAGGTTTATTTAGAGCAAAAATTTACGTCATCGAAAAAAAAATTTGAGGGTCCATGAAATGAAAATTCATGATAGTGGATCTTAACATACATTGATACTACCTATTTATTTACATTATACTATTTTATAATATAAAAACATATACATTATTTATAAAAGAGCCTATAAAGTAAAAAAAATTGTGTGTGTCAGCTCCGACGCACGACTGGAGTTTACTCCTTAAGTTCGATAGTCTAACCAGACGCAAAAAGGGTTTATTTAACTTAAAAAAGATTGATACTGTATGAACGTAAAAAATAACTTTTCGAAAGAAAATTTTATGAAAACATTATTATAATGAAAAAATATTGTCGATTTTTCTGATAATATTATCGAATTATTGACTAGAATTGTTAATATTTAAAAATTATTTATAAAATAAATCATAATAACCTGGTAGAATTTATAGACATGGAATTTTTGGTTAGGTTAGAAATTTTCTATTTTATGTGGATGCGCTCGATAATTCATATTGGGTTAATTATTATCTAATTTTATGTGTTGTTCTCAAATATATATTTATATGAACTACATCGATAATTATTAAAATATTTAATAAATACAAATTGCACATGCTCATACATATAATACATGAATTATAACGCAGCCACGTGTTTGTTAGATGTTCCGCCAATATCATCTACACCTCTTTCTGCCATAGTTATTTGAAAATACTTTCAGTTCACTTCAGCGGAACACAATGATAAAGATTAAAACTTCACAATAACAATATTAATTATTGATATTTATAATAAAAACAGCAGTATAAGTAAAATTAGAAAGTTGCGCGACATAGGATGCGAACCAAAAACGTAACGAGGTCATTCATCGATAGATTTTACGCCTCAGATTTTTCTCATACCGGGTCCCTTATATATGCAAATCGATTCTTAAGGAGTAAACTCCAAAAATTGATTATATATGTTTATAAAATTGTGTAAATTGTAAGATGTAGGCATTTGCTTTGTGGTCGCAATACATTTTAAACTTGTAAAAACCTGCACATAATGATATACCAGTGTCATCTTGTTACAAGCATACGCGCAGTCTTTGCTTTGCGAACTTGCACTGACTTGTTCAATTCGTCACTCTATAAATACGAATGTGAGACAAATACGTTTATTCGTTTCCTGAATCTTAAAAAAGAAAGTGCTAAGAAAATATTTAAAAAAATATCACACAAATTATAGTGTATCAGTGTTATTTTGTATGAGAGTGCCGGAAAAAGTAAGAACATTATTTTTTATTAAATTTTAGTTTTGTACTAGTAGTTGGCAAAAATAGATAAATTACGCCAATCATGACTTCATTTATTAGAAGTTTAATATTCAAATCATGCAAAAGTACACGAGTACTCCTGAATAGTTTCTTTTTCAAAGTTTTAGCAATCGTTATTATAATTACAGTGCAATCTCCGTAATCCGAACTAATTGCTGCAAGGAGATGTTCGGATTATGGAATGTTTTCAGGAAAATCTAAAAAACATACATATTACGTATGTATTTTATTATTAACATACAATATGTTACCATTTTGAAATATAAATTAAGAAAATAAAAGATCTACAAATGTACAGCTGCCTGCTTTTTGAAGAATTTCCAAGACACTCATTTGTTGGTTTTTTTTTCATAGAATTTATATGATTACATATAGAAAACATATTTAAAAAAATTATTTTAGAATTAAACTACATATTTTGGCTGGTCACATAAATAAATATGTATGTGTGTCAATATTCACTTATTTACGACCTTGCTAGACATTTATTATTTTTTTATAAATACATATATCTTACCAAATAACTTCACGAAAAAAATAAAAAAACTGTACTTTTGACCATTGGTCGTTACCTTGTAGGCCAGTTCGGATTACTGGAATGTTCAAATTACGGAAGTTCGGATTATGGATATTGCACTGTACATACTCCTCTATGTTAAAATTAAAATTTTGTGTTATTGCTAAAGTAGAACCAGTGAATTTTTGCACATGACAGTCGAATGTACGTAGAGATAAATCGCATAACAATTTGTTATTATTATTATTCGTTGTATAATATTTTATTTTAACATTTTTTGTCATGTTACTTTCAAAGTTCCATCATATCAAAACCTAAAGTAACATTCATAATATTCCCTTTCTCACATTTACTTATACTGGCTGTACGCCTATGCCTGCCATAAAATCTAAGACCAAATTTGACTTTGATTTTTTAATATATAGTTGCTGGACTTTATGTCTTATTTAAATAGATTAATTTTGCCCACAGATGACAAATGCCATGTCCAAATCTAAAAAGAAATGTAGACAGTACAGTGTTAATTATTTGAAACTTGGCTTCATTCCATCATTGTCGGACAAACGACTTATAGCAAAATCCGGAAAACCGCATACTATCGGAGAGAAGTTAATTTTGCCAGTCGTTGAAGAGGTTTTAAAAGCTGTTTTACACAAACCTGCATCTGATATCATTAAAAGAATTCCCTTAAGCAACATTACTGTTAAAAGATGTATTGATGAAATGAGTTCTGATATTGAAAACGTCTTGTGTAATTATTTACAAACGACCCATTTCTCCATACAACTGGACAAATCAACTTTACCTGGTAATGCAACATTATTATTGGCATATGTTTGTTTTATTATGAATTAAGAAATCTACGAAGAACTGTTCTTCACAAGAACTTTGACAACTGACACTAAAAGTGAATCAATATTTCATGTTTTGAAGGATTACTTCATTGAAAAAGCAATCTCTTTATCAAATATAATATTAGTAGCTACAGATGGAGCACCTGCCATGGTTGGACGTTATCGTGGATTTATAAACTATTTAAAACAAAATGTGTCAGAGGTGTTAGCAATACATTGCGTCATCCATCGACAACATTTAGTTGCTAAAAATTTGAGTGTTAGATTGCATGAATCTCTTCAATTAGTCATTGATGCAGTAAACCGAATCCGTAGCAACGCGTTGAATACGGGGTTATTTGCGCAGTTGTGTAAAGAAAATGACACTTTTATCAATTACTCCTTCACACTGAAGTACGCTGGCTGTCGAAAAGTTTATGTTTGATTAGATTTTTTGCACTTTTTGAGACTATTTTAGAATTTCTTGATACTAAAGATAAAATTTTAAAAGGCAATTTAATGAAGTGGAAAACAGACATCGCCTATTTAACAGATTTGCTTACAAAATTTAATATAGTTAACTTGCAATTACAATGCGACAGTCTAAATTTGATTAAAACAAAGTTCATGATATCAGCGTTTCTTGCCAGAGTTAAACTAATGAAGCAAAATATTGGACGAGGCGAATTTTTCCAGTTCCCCAATTTGTCACAGACAAACTGCCAGGAAAACGACGTTTCAACATACGTTCAAAATTTAAATGCCCTCTATTCAGATTTTAGGTTTTAGGATGTTTTAACTATGGTAATACCACCGTGGATAATTAACCCATATGGTGACATAGAAGAAACTTTTTTCTTGTTGTTTTCGTTTCATCCGTTACGGTAAATGATTAATTTAAAAACATATTTTGCATTGCGGTAAATATCAACGAGCTGTGTGTTAACCGGGCACCAAACAAAAGCTTTTCTCTCTTCGACCATTTGAGTTCTTTTTCTTAGATATTGCAGTTTTAACGGAAATTTCAATCAAAGAATCTGATTCTGTCGATGGTAATAAAAATTTAAAAAAAAATCATTATTACTTTGAGCAGAGTTTAATATTCATTTCTGCTTTAACAAAATCGTTAAACAATTACAATATAAACTTGGCCTCTAGATATCAAATAAGAAAATGTATTTTTTCAAATAGACATACCGAACAAGTTTTGTATTTAAACTTAATATTGTGACTAATAAAGAAGCTGTATGCTCATGAATATGCAATTTTCAAAACGTAATACAGGCAAATTTTAGTGTTTCTTATTAAATAATAGTTTATTCGCGATAAACGGTAAAAAAGTATTATTAATGTCAAAAGTGACAAAACAATAATTCTATGCCATTAATCTAGTGCTTCTAATAAATTTTATGGAATCCAACCAACAGTTTTTTATTATGTAGCCACATTGAAAAAAAAAAAAATTCGTAAAAAATTGTAACTTAAGTTTTCATGTTGCAGTTAACAATGAGCATATGACATTTGTACTGATTATTCTCAATTTTCTATTTAATCAAACGTAATTACAATTCTAGTACGACATCAACCGGTGACAAGAAGTCAAACAAAATCATGACATTGACAAATAAATTTAATTTAATTGTAACGTTTTAATTTTATTTTGTGTTACTTTTAAATTTGAAGTTGATAATGGTAAATAATATTTTACCGAAACGTTGTTTTAATAGTAATAATAAAACCATAACACGAGAAGCAATTCGAAAATCATTTCTTATTAATAATAATTATACTCGTGAAAACCTAAAACACAATATATATATATATAGTAAAAATTAACTAAGTTTTGTTGTTTGTAATAAAATTTGTTAATACAAGTACTACTACCGTTAGAACTAAAAAAAAATATAACAAATAAACTTTACATTGAGGTTTATTTGTAATTAAATAATAACCATTGTGTACATGTTTATTATATTTTTCACTCCCAATTTTTTTAAGGCTTGCAAAAAAAATAAATGTATCTTTTAAATTTAGTTTCAGAACCAACTAACGGAAAAAATTGCTTTAACGTTTTCGTTTTAAAAACTATTTTATTTGACAGAAGTAGTATAACAATACTAAATATATCTACGTTTATGTTTAGAATCGATTTTGTGTTAACGTTGCGTCTATTTTAGTGCATACATGTTTATACAATACATCTAAAACTTTTTTATGTGGTACATTTAGAACATGTTAGTAGTCAGTTACTTAATGTATTAGTTTGATATAGTTAGAAATTTTTGGTAACAAAGCTCATATTGTAAAATGCAATGTAATTAGATAGTGTTTTACCAACATTTTTTTATTTTGAAAAATGTAAAACCTTTTTAATGTACCTACGTATTAATTAAAGATATAGTTTTATTTTGTAAAATTATTAAAAATACGTTTTTAATTATTTTATTATTTAATTTTTACATTTGACGCAAATTAATTTTTACAGTATTATTTTAAATGTTACAAATGAAATAAAAGCGTAAAAATCATTTGATGATACTGTAATATAAATAGTGCACGCAATACCGAGAAATACCTACACAATTACGTTTTTTATTGATTGTACGGTATGTAAACGCTGCACCCATTTTTATACAAAAATGTTTATGTCATACATTTAAGCTATGCTTATGTGATACACGTAAACGTCATTTCATAATCTTTATTAAATATGCTTTAATAACTTTGTCCTAGTGGTGTTCTAATATAAATGCTTTAAATTAGGATATTTATTAAATTAGATCAATGTTACTATATAAATGTGTTCGTATAGTCACTACTAATATAGCAAATTTTATCGTTTTGTAAACTACTAAAATTTTGTTAAATGTTTTTGTATAATTGTTTACTGTAGGTTTATATTACTATTATTTTTTTTTCTAATACCCAAATAGTCTTTTTAATGGTTATGATTTACGTTTTTAATGTTTTGTTTTTAACACGCTTTTGTTAGCTTGACCTGTATGTGTAAATATGTATAAATGTAAAAGAATTTTTTTACGTATTTTTCACTACTTTTAAGACGTCTGAAAAAATTAAATATTTGCATACGTATTAAGAACCAATTCAAATACAACAATTTGCTAACTTTCTCTTGATGTTCAGACTATGGTTATCTGGATAAAAAAAATACAGGTTAATCTTTAAACGTATGTTTCATCACTTTTAACCCATTAACGCACAAATAATTTTAATGAGGAGTTTGATACAAATATTCACAAATGTGGCTTAATAATTTTTCCTATAAACGAATACAATTTTTTTTTTAATTTTAAAGTTATAGCCTGTTCTTATTTGAATACATTGGGCATTGCATGATGAATTTAACTGATTATAGCTCAGTAGATTAAAATTCTGTACTATCAATGTTTATTTATTTATAAAAATGTATAAACATTAAAAAAATTAAAATTAATTTTTATAGAAAGTTTTGTCATAGATGTTGCGTACTGCAACTTGTTAAATAAAAGAATGTATTGAAATTAAAGTGAGTATATTAAATTCGTTATTATGTAATTTACAAGTTTACTATACGAGTTCCGAATTCATACTGACTAAAAAGTACAAACCAAAAGGTGTTATACACATCAAAGTATTACTAAACGTTTACAAAAATTATGTATAATAGATGGTTTAACATGAAAAAGGTTTCCAAAATGAATTCACAGTAAAACGAGTTATACAGAACAAACTATTACTAATATAAGTTTACAAGAATTAAGGTTAATAGATGGTTTAATATGAAAAAGGTTTCCAAAAGAATTCACAGTAAAACGAGTTATACAGAACAAACTATTACTAATATAAGTTTACAAGAATTATGTACAGTAGATGGTTTAATATGAATCATCCGCCAGTTCACAAAATTGTAAAAACAGATAAAATAATCTGTCCTAACGGCCGTCTTACAATCGCTTCAACAATAGAGTTTTGTTAACTTTTACGTCGAAGTTTGAACTTACCATCACACTTTTGTTGTCGTTTTATCTAATATAATAATAATAGCACTAGTAACCCAGAAACCGTTTTTTAAACAGTTAATAATTTAAAACCACTGAAATAATTTTCAAAATAGTTTGTGTAACCATAATGATCATTCACCAGAGATAACAAAGAGGTGATCATTTCCCGTATAACACATTGATACAGTAACGAAATGTCTATAGTGATTCGGTATAGAATGATGTATTAAATCGATACTGTTTTAAAATGTACAGAAAATGTATTGTTTCTTTATTTGGTCTATACTGAATCCCCAATTGTGAATCTTTAATTAGCTTGTATAGATACGGTAAATACATTCGATACATTTTTCTTGCGATATTATCTTTACCAAATTTTTACAGGTTCTCGATTTCACCTATACTTGTTTTGTTATGAACATGACGTCACATTGGGCAGTGTACAAAAATGCGTTCGGTAATCAGCTGTGGCACTCACAGAAAAACGTCCGACGCCAATTCGCCATTGTTATTATATTTTGTTTGTGCTTGTTTCTCTGATTTAAATTGTGAATATTATTTTTAAGTAAGTACGTACAATTAATAGTTACTTTAATCAGGTGCACAAATTCATATTAAATTGCGAGGTTATTGAACCTTAAGTGATAAAATGACAATTTTTGAATTGAATGTTTACATGATTTGTTTCTAACAAGGAATTATTTGCAGGATTCCTTAAAAAGGATCGTAATAGTCAACGGATTTGTAAAGAAGCCAAAGAAAAACCGCAAGGTTTGTACTTTTCCATACTTAATATTCATTGTTGTTATATTGTGATTATTAGGATACAAGTTTGGTTGTCCACGAAAACACATTGACAAGCCGAAGACTAAATCAACTACAGACAAATGTGTCCAAGAGGTAATTCGTAGGATTGTCTACACCACATACTTTAATAATGAAATTTGTGCTTTATCGATAAGCTCTTCAAAAGGCTTTTTCATAAAAATAAAAATTTTGTTGTTTAATTGTAATTAAATTTAATTAGAGAAAATAAATATTTTTTACTTTTTAATGAATTTTATTTAAATTTTATTTTTGTTTTTATACACGGAGAGAAATATTATGTTGAATTTAATCATTACAGTTTCATATTTAAAGCATTTGCTTTTTTTCTAAAATTGATTCACATTCAAATAAAATTAAACGTACATGTTCTAAAACTTAAATTAAATTTCTTATTGCAATCCAAACATGTTTTTATTAAATCATTCATAATTATAATGATACAAGTAAAAAGTTTTTGTTAAAATTAAGACTACAAATTGATCAAATTCAACTAATTATTATAAGAAATCATATCAGCGATTAAAGTACGTAATAAATTACTACGAAACCGCAAGTAGGCATTTCAAGTAAGCATTTATGTTATCACTATTTATTCCACGCTGGTCTAAAATAAGGTATCAGCAATTTAATTTACGTTAAGGTTTACAATATGTGCTAAACTTTTTGCTAAAGCTGTGGCAAAGATAAATTAACGTGTACCGTGACTCCGACAGTTTTTCGTTTGGAACTACACGACATAGATCCATCATTTTATAACAAGTTGCTTGCAGCATATAATCTATAACTCACTACATCAATTAGTGAATGATTGGAAACTATCAGAAACTTACAAGTAAGTATTGACTCTGATTTTGAATATTGTTCACTGTCGTTATGTTAGAATTATGTCGCAAAGCTTGCACATTTTTTGGCATGTATGACTTAGTTTTTTGAAATGAAATGAAATTATCGTGCATTTGCTTTTCTTTTAGAACAAGAAATTGATGTTACATTCCTTGTGTGCCTAACGGAAAATGATTTGGACATATTTAAGGAAGGTGAATTTGGGTTGATTGTAAAGTTTAGTAGTTGGAGAACCATTTTGACAGAAAAAAATAACTTTCCAAAAGTACAAGAAGATTATTTAACTCGGATGGTGTAGATTCGACTAATATTCTAAGTGTAACATACTATTAATGCTGATGCGTGTACATATTGGTGTCAAGGACAGTATTACTTGGATCGGTAATATTATCTACCAATAATTATAAATTTTAATGTAAACTAGGATTAAACCATAAACTGTAGTGATGATAAAAATATAACACATTTATTTTGAATTTAGCAAATAAATACGTTTAAACTATGTGTATATTTACTGAAATCATTCATACCCTGAAGCTGCACAAAAGCAAACATTATGACACTGCGTGCTTAAATTAATACGAAGTGTTATTACTATTAAACCTATTTATGATAAAACGCAACAATCAACAGAGATAAGAAAAAGCAGTACTTGTCATAACTATGGTTCTTCTCTACGATCACATTAAGCAACTTTTGAATGATAAAAGAAAACGATGTTTTCTTAAATTGATATATTATAAAATCTATACAATTCTTTTTCAAAATATTTGTTGTAATAAAATGAAAGCTTTATTTAAGCGTACATCGGCTTGACTCAAAACCAACAGCCTATTTGCATGAAATATAGCTGTTTTTGCTTTATTACAGTAAACTTTTCTCTCCGTGTACATAGTTATGTATAAAACAACGCATATAGAAATCATTAATAATAAAAGATGTTATAAGATTAGTATAAATACCTAACTGTAGTGGCTCAATGAGCACAATGGATTTCCCAAATTTTAGACCATTAGAAGACTTGGTTTGAATCCCAGAATGGACACGAAAGAAAACTAAAAATATCAGTGCACAAACTTAATTAAACCTACGTTTAAAAAATGTTGTGGACTGTATACACACGACAATTGTGATATAGAACGACGCCTATAAAGATAATAACTAATATAAAAACACAATTTTTCAAAAAATCGCGTACTTTATTCTATCTTTATTAAATCTATATTATAACGATGTTTATTAGTATATATTTAGTAACTGTACGGTAAAGATTGTATACAGATACCTGTACTCCAGCGATACATAAATACTATTGACAAGTTATCGATTAATACAGATTGCCTGTACAGATAGGCGTTTCTTCTTAAAAAACTACTTCCTTTGATAGTTTTCTTTCCGCAAAATAATTGATATCAAAATCTCATTGGTTTTAAACGGAAAAATTGTTTTAGTCCGTGGTGATTATAGTATCTGACCATCACTTTTACAATGAACAGATGTTTTTAGAAAATGCCCCACTTACGAAAATTTTTATTGATTATATCAAAGAAAGGTCTAATTTTAAAAGCCCGATTATTTGCATTATCCAGCAATTGCGTTATCCTGCAAATGTTTTCAGTTTCAAATATTGCTCTTTACTTAATGCATTTCTTATTAATTGTATGTCTAAATGTTCTAAATCAGAAATCGCTCGGCAATTTATGCTTTCCGCAAAATATTAGAAATTCAATAAATATTTTTATATCCTCAATCTTAATAGTAAATGTTACCTTATTATTATTATTTTTTTACCAGTAGCATAACGGATTGTTTTTTGAAAAATTAACTAATATACTCGTACATTTTTAACAAAAATGTTCAAATATTTCTAATATACAAACGTCTGATAGAACTGTCAAAATTTTAGCAAATATTTTGTCAGGGCCCTAGTAGCACAAACAGATTAGATCAAGGTAGACTATCAATATTGATGCAATACTAAAATGTAACATTTATATATATTGGCAACAATATGTATTCTACATTAGCAACCAATATTTGTTCTAGCTTGGTAACCATTGTGTTTTCTGCATTGGTAATCTGCCTTAGTAACATATTGTAAACCAACATCTTTTTAAATTGAAAATTTATATCTATTGTTGAATGATAACCTATATTAGTTCTACATTGGCAACCGATATCTGTTCTACATTGTAACGTGTATTAGTTTTACATTAAAAACTAACTTCTATTCTTTATCCGCGACCTGTAATTGTTCTATATTGATCACAAAAAATTGTTCTAGCTTCATAACCAATCTTTATTTTTTATTCAATAGGTTAATTATTAGCGATAAACATTATAATAATTTGGAAACGTATATATTCTTTATTGTCTATAAAAAATATTGACATTTTTTTTACATGTTTTGAAATTATTATTTTCAGCAAGGGATTATAGATGAAATTAGAAAAAAAAATATATTAACGAATTAAATCAATAATTAATCATTAATTATTCTACAAAACAATAATACATAAAACGAAACTAAAAAGTTATATTTTTTTTCGACGGTTGCCATAAACATTAGTGATAAAATTTTTAAATATTTGTGTCTGCAACTTATTGGAATCGATGTCCAACTACAACTTCAACAAAAATTAATAGTAAATATATTAATTTTAAAGTACATTTACAAATTTTTAACGTATAGTAATCTCAAAAGTAGATGAATGCCACGTGACTTCAAATTTATGACGTCAGAATAAGTAATGTTGCCAGTTCTTATGTTGACATTTTATTGAGGTTAATTTAAAATTGGTTATGTTTTACATTCTTTTAAATAATTTTATAAGCGGTTTGTTCTATTAAAAAAATACACAAATTTATATTTGTAAGATTGGAAGAATTAATATTTCAATCATCCGATTTGATACTTGATTTGTTTAATTAACTGAGTGGCTTTCGACTTTGCATTAAGGGTGAAATTGTTTTTACTTTTGATTAAATCAATATCAATTTGGTTGATATTACAATTATTCGAGTTGATTGTAGAATGTTTTTTATCTGAATTATCCCGACAGTAGTTATTTCATCGTTGTAAAATAATATTTATCATGGAACAACCAACAAAAGCAGAAACTACATATATTTTGTGAATAATATGAACAATCAGTACTAACTACTAGCAGTTTTGGAACACGAATTCAATAAATTGTTTGAATGAACAAGTCGTCTGACAAATAAATTGGATTTATTTGAATTATTCCAACACTTCGATGTTTTTTATATAATCTTTTTTTTTTGTTTTATTACTACATAGGTATGGAGTATAATTTTTGGAACTAAAAAACAAAACATTTGAATGTAATAGCTATTTCTTCTAGCAGTAACTATTTATTAAATTAACGAACAATGTTTGCACCTTGGTTCTGTTTCTTACTCTCAAGTCTTTTGCAATAACTTTGACCCAGACATCCTCGTATAAACTTATTAAACCTTTTTTTTTAAGAAATACTAAATGTAAAAGAGAACAATGCTACTGAAGACACAGAGAACATTGTTAATGCCAATTTATTTATAACAAAAATAATAAAAACAGAAAACTAACATTAACAATTATTTTACATGCTATATTGAAAAACAAATGTGCATATTTTTTTAACAAAAAATTTGAATGGTATACAATTTGCATTTTAAATAGGGCATCATTAATATATATAATTTTTTAATCAGTCAGAGTCACTATCATCCCCGTCGTCGAAAGCTACTTCTCTCTTCCACCAATCTTCTATTATTTGTTTGCAATGTCGAACAGAATTTGCCCATGCATCTTCTGGCACCGCCATTAAAGCTTCTTTCTACATATTTAAGCAGCGTTCAACTGATTTTCCATTCCTCCCTATATGTTTATTATAATAAGTTTTTGTAATTCCCCATATGAATTCAATTGGATTGAGTATACAATGGTAGGGAGGGAGACGAAGTACCTTATGGCTATATTTTTCAGCCAATTGATCGGCTGCATACATTTTTTCAGGATTATTCTTATAAATAAAAATTTTAGTTTATTCATTTACAGAAAAAATATTAATTTACCTTTCAACACTGTATAGTAACTCCTTCTTTAAGCAATTGATTTCAAATGAAACATTTTGTTCTTTTAACCATTTCTTGATATCTTCTTTTTTCCATCCACTATTTGGAGTCTTCGTAACTAAAGTACTGTGGTACGGAGCATTGTCTATTATAATTGCAGAAGGTTTAGTTAAATTTTTCAGTAATTTATTTTCAAACCAATTCAAAAAATTTGCTTGATTCATTTCCCCGTGGTAATCTGAGTTTTTGGTCGAGGAACTAAACACCAAGTCTGCACCAGGAATAAATCCATTCTTATTACCGGCATGAAGTACAATATACCTGTTTTTAATAATAGGCATAATAAGAGTTTTATCTAAGTTATCTTTTGCCATCGACTTTGGTAGTTTTTACAGTTTTTAAATCGTCATCCTGCCAAGAACGACCCACTGTACCATTCTGAAAAATCCAGGTTTCATCCAAGTAAACAAATTCATAAGTTTTTGCTTTTTGAATTCTTAAATATTCTTTTAAGAATCGAATGCGTTTGATTACAATGTTTGGTAATTCCATTAAACCTCGTCTAGGATTATCTTTTTGGTACTTAAATCCTATGTTTTTGAGAACAGTATTTAATGATGTTTCACATCCTTTAAAAAGTTCGTCAGCAACAAGTTTCTGTCTCAATAATTGAACTGTTACGGGTTCATCTAAGTTAATTAAAATTGTTAAATTGAATTTTTACTAATTTTACAACTTACTATTTTCATATATTCTATAAATTGTGTTTCGAATAGCAACTTTGACAAAATTATCAATGTTTGTTAGTGACCTTGGAAGTTTTCGTTTCAATTGAGAAGTACTCGGGATACTTTCATCGTTAACTTTCTGGGATGCTCGGTTTACGGTGGAAATACTTATCTTTAAGGGAGCTGCTACACGCTGTAATAAAATTTAAAAAGTAAGTTTGTTCTTAATTGTAATTAGTTAGACATACCTCTCAAACATTATTCTAAGGTAAAAACGGTCCACCTGCATCACGTTCTTGTTCGAAAAATTCAATTAACGAAACTACCAACTCATAACCATGTTTTTCTAATTCCGTACCAAGCATATTAATAAACTAAACTCGCAAAATAAGTAATCAAGAAAATTATTCTGAAACGAAGATTTTTAATATAAATAAGAAACCAAATCGAATTCAACCTAACTTGACAATAATAAGTACGCGAAAAAGTTACAACACCGTGTTGTAATACCAACCCCTTTCTTAAAATTCATGCGAAAATAAACACAATCCTAAACTGTTTAGTGTGGTATGATTTGAACGTCATATGTCACGTGGCATTCATCTACTTTTGAAATTACTATAATTAGGTAATGATTAAATTAAATCAAGATATTCGTACAGTTATCAAAATTATTTATACATTACATAAAAAACAACTTATGCAAGCAGTGATACATTTGCATTTAGTAATTGCGTAATTTTAAATATCGTTGAAATACTTTTTCATCCGGTTATACCTTGTACGATACAGCTCCCCCAAGCACGCCTACCCAAGGTTTTTGTAAGCTTGGTCAAGCTGTATGTACGTTTAACTTACCAGTTACTTGTATAAGATTGGTTGCAACTAATAACTTTTAGATCAGCGTATTCACTAGTCAATGTTGAAAACAGAATAATAATACAAAATGTCAAATATTTTCTAATTTGAAATCAGAAAGTAGATGCTGATCACGGTTAGCAACTATAATATCTCGTAAATAAAAGTACAATAAAGAGTTAGTGTAAAAAACGTGTTACAATTCCTTTTGTAAAGCTAAAACATCGACTATGCGACTCGTTAAAGCAAACTTACTTGCATTACAATCGTCGTCATTGTAACACTTCTTTTACACTATATAATTGTCGCTAGAAAAATATAATTATTCTACAAATAGGTTTATAAATAACAATTTATAAATGTCTATCAATTGATAAAAGAACAAGTCAAAAAACAAACGCAAAATTTGTTAATAAGTAGTCTGTGAAAAACTTCGTTTTTTTGATGTTCTTATTTTTACAATGTAAATGTGATCAATTCAACCAGTATTGCATTTATCGGTAAATCAATTATGCCATATTTCTAGTGTGTGTTTTATAAACTACTAAAGTAAGAATTTTGGTATTTTCACAAACGTATTTACGAATAGCACAATTTTAATTTCTTTAAAAAACAAATGTTTTAAATTCATTCAAACCAAAATTATTATAGGAATAAATTTAAATGTATTATGCAAAACTAATTTGGGTTGTTTCACCGACACTGACAAATAAAATCTTATATTGTCAGATCGTATTATAGATATAAAAACATTTTATTGCGTTTTAATATAAACTGATGCGTTTTTAAGTAAAAGAAAAATTTTAGAAATTGTTTTGTCCAGTTTATTGAAAATGTATTTAGTTTAAATAAGATTGTAATGACTAATCTAATATCAAAAACAAATATTTTCTGTATACTTTCATAACTGATTCACAAATTACAAATTACTACATTAGTTTATTTACAAAAGCAGACTTTTGTGTAATTTATTAAATCGTAATGTACTAGTTGTTTATGATTATTTTTTTAACTTAAACGACGAAATTGAGTTTTTAACTGTGCAACTTAAGTGCGAAAATTTGTTTAAATAATTTCCAAAACTATCATTAGAGACTAGTGGATAGCTGTTCTATTTGAATGTTCCGGTACTAGAATACTGCGGTTTTTACAATTATATAAAACAAATTACTATTGTTATATCTTTTAGGAATGTGTAAGTTATATGTCAAATGTAAAGAAAATACAATCTTATACATAGCGAGCTACGTATACAAGTTATACTCACATACATTGTTACAAACATTTGCTTAGAACTGTTAAGAATATTACGCGTTTGTTTCAGATACATTTTTAGAAATTTATTAGTTGTGAATCTAACTCGTACGTATAACTTTGTTTCTAGGAGATGGTATTTGGTTTAGATTTGAATTATACAGGGTGTTCTTAAAAATAACCGACAACCTCCTACAGTAAGTTGTCATAACCAAATTAAGACATTTCTCTCTTTTAAAATTATATCTTAAAATTAGCTCTTAAAAAGATATACGGTGTTAAAATTAAATTTAAAATGTGCGAAAACTACTTTTTCTCTAAAATTTCTGAAATTATTTTATTGATTTCTATACCGCGGATCTATTTATACAAGTCAAAATTTAATAGTAATTTTAAGAAAAACGTATCGTTAAAATAATTGCGTCAATTTTGATCCTTTCAAATATAATTTTCGTAAAATAAATTAAGTATTTTACTTTACTTTATTAATACATTTTAAAATAAGAGTTTTGTCTTTTAAATATTTTTTTCTAAAAATCAATGATTTTTGAGAGAATTTAAAAAATAATGTAACTGCATTTAAAAAAAAACAAAATAATTAATTACTACTTGAGTAAAGCGTGTTTCTGTTTATTATTTTCTGATTGCTATGTTTGTTTTGAAACGTAACCCAAATAATTAACTGATATGAATATTGTATTTGGTAAATAAAGAGATAATTTTCAAGTTGCAGCAAAAAAATATTTAATAATACTTCTGAATAGACATCTACTCCACCATACAATTTTTTCTTCTATACAAGCAGCTTTTTTACAAAGAAAGCAAAATTGTGGACGTTAGCGTCATATCAGAACTGTTCAAGTAAAAGAGCGTCTGTTGGAAGTTATTAAATATAATCTAACTACAATTACTAAACGCGTCGCTTTTTGTATTTTTAAAAATACAGTTTACTGAACTTTTATTGTATAATTTTTAAAACCGTACTAGAGAAAGTTAAATCTTCTACCTAGACAAGAATATTGTCATTTAAAATCTTCACATAGTTTCTTAAATTAATTATACAAAGGAAGCTTTTTTTACTAAAATTTTAATGTTATTTAAGATACTCACATTTCTTTAGACTTTTTGTTTGTTTGTTTAAGAAAAATTCTAATCACTTTAGCGACGACTAGAGACTGGAACCGTATTATTGAAGTACTGGAAAAAATAAAGAAAATTTTAAGGATACTTCAATGCCTGTAATACGGCAATTTACATAAATAGGGGGGCAATTTAAGATATTGTAAAATTAGTGTAAATTTTAGAAAAAAAATTGAGTAGTCAAAAATATTTTACTGAAATAAAAACTTTAATTTATTTTGCAAAAACATTTTTTTATAAATTAAATGTTGACGCTATTATTGAACAGGTAACAGTGCTTTTTTGTAAAAAAAATTGTATAAGATAAACTGACTGCATAAAACCCAATTTTGATCACGTCTCGCAAAAAGAGTTACTTACTTAACTTAACTGATTTCACTACGGGCTTTAATTTAAATCTTTTAATTGTGTAAACGTGTTATAATTTAATGTTCAGTGATGTCTGTATAACAATTGGTTCAACTTCAATTTTGCTTTTATGATTTTTACTTAAATTTTATGCTTCGGATCGTTTGTTAGCTATTAAGTGACACATTATTAAGTAAGTGTTAACGTGCGTCCAGTCAAGGCCTAGAAAGTCGCGGTACTTGGTCTACAATTTAGGAATAGGCGCCATATAAAACGGTCAGAAGTTAAATTAAATTTATTTGAATGTGCATTTATAAGTTTATTTGATTATTGTAGTAGAGATTCGATGAATTGAGATACTGTCTAACGCGATAAAATTGAGAACAATTATTTAACATTAATCTTAACATTTAAACATTTCTTTTTTGTTGAAAATGGAGAGAGCACGTTTAATAAAATATTGTTTTTTTTTGTCTTTGGCAATTGGCGTGTTGCTTTTAAAGTTTGTTTTACTTCTTCTGCGCCGAAAGTTTACGCTGAGAACCCCTAAAGAATTGAGTCCAAACATCTATTATTTTGCGTCGCAATATGTTTTATTGTGAGTCCAGTCTGCCGTAAGTTTTCTTTAGATATGACAGGGACAGGGTATCGCAAACGCAACAAACTGTTGAAAAAGTACAGTTTGTAAACTGTGGAGACAAATTTCCAAAAGTGAAATCTTCAATTTGAAACTTTTACATCTGTGGCAACATAACTCGAATCGTGTCATAATCTCAGAAGCAAAGGATCTGTGAACCGCTATAAAACTCGGGTAAAATCTAGTATGTAATTGTTTGTTTTTGTTGCGTTTGAAATGCGCGCCAACGAATTAGAATATTGAGAAACAATTGCCAGGGGTCACGCGATATAAATTGTTTATCCAATTATCTACCATATCTAACCAAGATCTGGCTAAATTTCTGTTGGTTCATCAACCACATTTATAAAAAAATGTGGAGTGAATCGATAAGAAGCAGTAATAAAATTTTAAGATATTTCTCGAAGAAAAAAATAAGTATTCCACAATACTTCGAAAATAATGGGGTAATGACACCAAATGAAATGCGTAGTGTTAGTGAAACAATTTAATTATACGAATACATATGTAAACAAACTCCTTAAAAAACATGGGCATACAGTGTTACGTTTACCATGTTACCACTATGACTTAAATCCGATTGAATTGGCATCGAGTTTAGCAAAACACAAAATCACTATGAATAATATTACATAGAGTGGTCTGGAGATAAAAGCCTTAGTGAGAAATGCATTTTCTGAAATAACTGCATCGGGCTGGGATAAACAACATCAACATGTGAATTAATTGGAACAAGAAATGTGACTGGATGTAACTGTCAAAACCATGACGCTTACGATGAACACTAGATCATCTGGCGATAAAAGTTGTTATGTAGCTATACGTGCAAGGTGGTTGAAATTTGTTACAATAGGTATTTATGAGATTGTGACATCGAGTACTGGTTTTCAGTAGAATTGTTCTTGTAAGTATTATGTTTTTTTACATGTTTTACTTATAATAGGTTTAGTGCATGCCCTTTATTGTAATTAAATAATAGTAGGAGTAGTAATAATGTAACATTATTTAATGCATTATCATTTATTCCAAAAGTACGAATCTCCATTTTCAGGCGTTTCTACAAAATGCGGTTACTAAAAACCAAGACGATGACAGACTTTTCGAGACATTATCATTCGTTTGAGGTCAACATTGAATCGATAAACATTCTTGTTTTAAAGTAAGTGATTTACATACTTATATGCCGTATTTTCTGACTAGTTTGAACTCAAAATGTTTCGTCTCCATAAGATGTTCTGTTTAGAAAATAAAATAGATAGGCTTATTATTTATTATTATTATTATTAGATAATAATCTTTCAAAATGTTTAGTAGATCGTTATCCAATGTTGATATAGGTATTTATTTGTTTTATCCATATTTAAACAATTATTTTAGTTTTATACCATTTAAATATAAATAAATAATGCTCTTAAGATTTGCAACGTTTTATTGACAATTCACCCAATATATGTTACTTTTAAGTAAATAACATTTAACCAAGATGCATAAAGTTGTATAATAAAAAGCTATACGAAATAATAATAATTTGCACAATATTGTTCCAAATTAACCAATGAGAATATGTATCTAGATAATGTAACGCTATTAGACATTTAATATACCATTGGGCAAAAATACTTCAAACATAGTTTTAAAAAAAGTATGACAACATTGTGTAAAACTTTACTATCCATTTTAGACCATTTTTTGAACAAATTGTGATATGGTGCAATCAATTTAAAATGTAAAAATTGTTTATATGTAATGAAAAAAAACTGTACAATTTAATCTGCACAAATGAATGCAATAAAACTGCACAAATTGGTCTTGTCACTTTTTCAGGTCCAATTTGTGTAATTTTTATTAACAATTGTAGATCAAATATACAAAGATTTCTCCCTGTGCAAAGAGAGTCATATTGCTGCATGGCTTAAAAATTATAATATAAAATACGATTCAACATTATTTAAAGCAAAATTTCTTGCCTTAACAAACAACATCCAGAAACAGAAACGATATGAAGTAGACGAACTAATTCGAAGAAATGGTCATGAGATATTGAAGTTATTATCATATTATTGTGCATTTAACGCAATAGAATTAAAATAGGCACATGCTAAAACCTACTATAATAAGCACGTAAGAAGAGATGGGAATAAACATAAAAATGTGTTGGCAATGTGGACAGATGCTTTAAGAAACTGTTACGATGAACTTTGAGCAAACTGTATGCGTCATATAAAAACCGCTATTACAAATTCATATTAACGTGCAAAAACTTTGGATATTACAGTGAATAAACTGAGTATACAAGTTAATTGTGATTCCGAATCAGATAGTGACAGTAAAAGTGATTAATTTTTATCAAATAAGTCTTGGGAAAAAAATTGTTTGATCGTTAAAACTGCATTCAAAAATTGTAATTTTATTACTTTCAATAAAATATAAATGAAATTATGCTTTTTACTTTTATTGTAACATACAAAAAAAATTTGTAAGATATCATCATCTTACAGTTTTGCAATGGTGTGTTTTGCCCAAGGTTCAAAATTATCAAACGTTTTCAAAAGTACTTTGATAGGTAGACAGTAATTACATTATAATGTTTTTGCATTGTATGAATTTTATTGTTATTAAACCATACACATGATTGTCATCACGTAGAGCTCTTCTTTCGTAATTTAGAGAGTAGGAAACATACTTTGGAACTAAATTGAACACTTTTATGTTACGGCGCTGTTGTATGTCGTAATACAATAATTGGCATTATCCATAATCTTTAGAAGGTCGCGCAGGAAAGTTCTGTCCACAGATTCTTTACAAATTACGCCAAGTCCATTTTAAAACTATTAATAAATGCCAAAAGAGAATTGGTGGCTTCTGAATTCGTATGCTTATAACAAAACTGTAGCATTGAAAATTTTAAATTTTTGTAAATATACAATTACAAAAAACCAAATTTGTTTTAATGCAAAGTATATATAAAAATAAAAAAACTATAAAGTGCACTTGTCAATATTTGCCATAAAAATAAATCAAAAACATTTTTATTGCCTCAAATATGTAATAAAATTTGTTTTGATTAAAATTTTATAAAACAATATATTACTTGCAAATTAGACAATAATTAATACAATTATTTTTATACATAAATTATAAAGCATTACATTAAAGTGTTTAAATCAAAATTAATAATTTTATTCTTGCTGCTATAGAATTTGAGCTTTAAACTCATAAACCTTTGTAAACGTTTAAATAATTGCTTTTTATTACTGGAAAAAGTGCCTAAGAGTAATTGTACACAAGCTACTAAATATTCACGTACAAAAGGTAATTAAATTTAGTGTATATAAAAGCTATTATATTGTAGGTAGACACAATAAGTGAACTCATAACACATCTAAGAAGTATCTAAACTTGCTTTGTTTGAGGAATACTAAATTGATTCTTAATTCCACAGAGAACAAAACCGATAGCAAGATACAGATTAAAATTGGATTATTGATGACAGTGTAATAAAAAAGTATTTGTTGTAAAATATATATTGAAAAATCTGCTATTACAACTGCATTAACAGTTTTACCTCATTTTAATTGCATAAATAAAAAACCTAATTAAGTTCTATACATATGCAAATTCTGATTAAGTAAATAAATTTAGAAAAAGAAATTAATTGAATTGTTACATTGAATGCAGTGTTCAACTTAAAACGAAAACCAAAAGTTTCCAACAATTAGCACGATAAAATTTAAACTCTAGGTTGTATTCTGCAGTAGAATACTCTAAATTCTTGAAATGGTTTCGCGGCCACTGAACCTAAAATTTTACTCTAGCTATATGTGATAAATTGTGCGAAAACTTACTTCAGAGAAATATCAAAAGTCGTATAACTATTATTGTCATTGATAAAGTTTAGGAAAATTAACAGAGCATAAAATGGTTATAATATACATTACAATCTGTTTCTAAATATATGATTTTGCAAGTACAAAAATCTTAAAGAAACGATTTTATACAATTTTACAAAATAATTATTCATAATAAAATCTATTTTTTTCTTACTACTAATTGTATACGCTTTCATTATTACATGGTTGTAAGGTAGTACTTTTTACAGTTTGCAAAACTGTCTATCAAGGGAAAAATATTTTATTGAATGCTATTATAAGAATTTAAATCGTTAATTAAACAAATTAATTTAATTTTAAAAATGCAAGTTACTTGAAGTAATAGTCTTTTTAAACAATTTTAGTTATTTTAGCAAAAAAACTTTATTAAAACGTTATCTATTTATTTTTGTGTGTAAATCAATTACTTGTATTAAACACTGTAACCACTGTTAATCACAAAATACTCATTCAATCTTAAACTTTAAATTAATATCTTAAATTTCAACTTTAATTTAGTAACAGTTAGAAAGGTTTAAGTAATTCTTGTAGTAGAAAAAAATGTATATAGTTTGCGGTTGAGAAAATTATTATAACCTGCGCGACTGTCGCTTAGGTTGTAATAATACACTTTTTAATCTTGGTATATAATATACTAGTAACCTAAATACATGTCTGTGTAGATTATTCTTTTGTTTATTGGCTTAGTTCATTTTGAATCAACAAGCGCAACCGCAAAGCTACTTTAACAAAGTTCTAAAAATTAACTAAAAAAAACCTTATTTAATATATATGTATTATCGTAAGTTATAAACTAATATATGTTAATAAAGTTTTTATTTTGTAGAGCAAGAAATTTTTGTACAACAGTTACTAATTTTTATTATCAATTTTGTGTTTCGGTATTTTCGGTTTATCAGTTTT
This sequence comes from Aquatica leii, assembly GCA_035610365.1. NCBI lineage: Eukaryota > Metazoa > Arthropoda > Insecta > Coleoptera > Lampyridae > Aquatica > Aquatica leii. The sequence continues at coordinate 112,416,912 of CM069432.1, forward strand.
ATATTTTCTTTTATTAAATTTTTTCCGTAAATTTAGCATTTCTTGTTTTGTTTGTCTTCGTCTTTGGCATGCACTAGTATTTTTTATAAAAAAATTAAACAAGAAATAGTAATTGTACTAGTAATAGCTAAAAAATATATTTTTGTCAACTAAATAAGTTTTTAAATAAAAATGTAAGAATCGTTTTAGTTATTCTGACTTTTGTGTTTATCTAGTTTAGTTGTTGATTTACTGTAAATAATAAAATGTTTTACAATCACAATTATACAGTGCTATTGCTTAAAAAGAGCTCTATCTACAACAATCGACTTTCGTCTGAAATGAATAAAAACTAAAAACTGCCGATGCTGATTAACCACCACCGGTCTTAATTAATTGTGTATTTTTTGTAGTCGTGCTACCTTCTAAGCCACGAGCACGTAAAAAATTTTGACGCATCAACGTGCAGAGCTTGCGTTTAGTGTAACATTTTAAAGAGATTATAATTCATGTAAATAGCTATAAAAGTAATAAACGTTGTAAAATGATTTTTACCCACGTAATTCAAAATAGTTTTGAACAAAAGCACAACATAAATGGCAGGATTAAAATAATACCAATGTAATTGGGCAAATGCTACTGAAATAAACTACAGGACAGCCGTTTTAGTATTTTAAGACTCATCAACAGTAAGAAATACACTCTAATGTCCTTCCTGCAAATGCATCAACAAATTTTATAGCTTTATATCCACATACAATAGTAATAATCATTAGCAAAAAATTGATAGTATAAGGCACTATGTATAAACAATTGCTTATACAATATACCTTTTACTATAAGATAGTTCTGCCATCAATCTTTTGATAGTTATAATTTATTTGTCTTTCTTTCTTAAATTTTGTGCAGTTTTAACTTCAAGGAAATGAGCCAGTCGAAATTTGATGTGAATTATTTACACAAATTTAAATTGCAATATGAACTACTCTTGCAAGATATAAGACAAAAAAACGGTACGATTTGCTCAACCGATAAATTTAAATAAATCTTTTGCACATGCTAAACATTATATACAGTACGAAAAAGATAATTTAGCTTTTAAACAAGCTTTTTCTTCTTCCCTGTTTTTAAGACTAAGTACTTTTTGGTTTTACGGAAAAAAAATTTGCACGTAATAAAAAATTGAATCTAAAATTCAAAAAGATAAACTTTCTATTACCCACAAAACCATAAGTTCCATGTAGGTTCGATAAGCATTCCCAAATATTCATTTCTAAAGCATGCCAATAGTAGTTTGTGTATGGACTTCTAATAACACACTTAATTTAAAACGTATTCTATAAGAATTCCTATATAAGAAGAATAAAGTACTCTAAAAGATTCTTTTAAAAACACTTCTATAGGAATACTATATTTAATTTAAGAAAGAAGTGCTTATAGCAGCCTTAAAATTGGCAGTTGATTGGAATCACTAAAGTATTCGAAATGTAGCATTATAATGGCGTTCCCATATTGATTCTATAACAATGCATATAGAAGGAGAATAAAGTACCTTAAAAGATTCCTTTAAAATCACTCCTATAGGCCTTCTATATTGATATAAAAAATAAAGTGTTTATAGCAACTTTGACAATGTATTGAAATTCAAGTATTACGACTAACATGATAACATTCTTTTAGTGTTTTAGTACCTCTAAAATCGGTTTAATCGTTCTTTATTTGAGATAAAGAAATATAATTTTTAATATCAGAAAAAACCGTTTGTACAAGTTGCTAAATTGTAATACCTAAACAAAAATAACTTCCTGTAGAGATTAAACGCCCACATCTAAATTTTGTTGATAAAGATAGGTATGCAATAAAAAACTTATGCATTCGCGTTTGATACTAAAAATGTAGATAAGATAATTTGATTTCTGAGAATTGTGACGAAATATGTACCGACTACCGAGTTTGATTCACCAGAAACGCTTCTAAGTACGGGTATATGCAGTTTTACGTTTACGAAAGGAAGACGACTTCGAGCTTGGTCTATATTTGTAAATGGGTTCTTTTTTTGTGCTGAATTAAAGAAGAAAAAGCTATTAGAAATTCTGCTGATTTAAGTAAAAGTAAGTACAAAAAGAAACAATTTTTATACGTTCAGCTTATCCACGTTTTAGCGCTTTATTGTTATTGTTTATTTTTACTTGGCATCCAGTTAAGTTTTTAGAACAGGGGTGACCAACCTGCGGACTTAAACTTAAAAAGCATTGTAATAAAAAATTTATTTTATTCATAAAAATAAACATATTTTTGATATGAATCTAGTGAAAATGCATGCGACTGATAATAGATAATAAAAAATAATTAAACGCATAATTTTGTTATAGAGTTAACCCAAAGTTGATTCAAAGGAGTTCCTATAGATGTTATTAATGAGGTGTTCCAATGGCTACGTCATGGCAAAGCGAGATTAAAAAATGAAATAATTAGGATGATGCAGCAAACTACAAATTCGCAAACCATTGATTAAAAATTATTATAGTTTAGACAAAGATACTGTACAAATTTCTTAATAAAAAATGACTTAAAACTAATCATTTCATGCTTTTTGTGTTTCTTATGGTATGCTATTAAAACCCTGTAAAAGCATGCAAATCAATTACCTTTTAGTCGTTAACTTTGTCATGCTATTCTAAAACATAGGAAAGTACTACATTGGCACTATTTTAAAGCATTCTAACGGAACGTGAAAACTTCTACCTTTGGCCTGCTTTTGTACAACGTCTAATAGGACTCTATAAGCACTAACTGTACAGCATTCTACTGGAGTGTCAAAACCTATCTCTAAACATAAACCATTCTACTGCTACAGGAAGGCTTTCAGTAATATCAATACTGCCTCTATGCTTCTAAAAGCATTATTATGGAACCTATTTGGTTTTGTGGGTAGTTTAGAATTTTCGCAAAGGTTTTACTTTAACTTAAGGCTAACTCAACTAACTTACAGCATGAACAAGAATCTGATTTTATTTTATCTGAATCAGAAAAAAAACTTCAGGTCGTAATTCTGACCTTTCTTAAAAAAATTTTTGGTTGTTTGATTTTTTGAACTAGAAAGTTTTATTGGCCACTGAGATCGCGCAATTTAACACCGTTTTTTTAAAGCTATGTTAAATAAAAAGTCAATGTTTATGTAATGATTCAAACACTTAAAGACAATATTTCAGCTGTTACTGACAAAATACATCCGTTACTACGCAAAGACGTTATGATAAATTTTGTCAAAAAAATATATCACCACTTTTTATAAATACATTGCGTTTTTTGTTGATTTAAAATGACATCTCTCGTTGAAAGACATTTTTTTAAAATTTATTTAAAATTTAATTTTTAATCGAATAGAACTAACAATTTTTGTTTAAATATCAAATCATTCTATTTTGTATAAAAAATTAAAATTTTAAAATCTCAAAAAAGAAAAAGCTTTGAATATAAATATACAAACAGAGTTTTGCAATATAAAGATTCTATAACTTTTTTTATTAATTTATGCAACAAAACTTAAAATCTGTAACACTTAATCATATTGTTGTACAACAAAAACATTTAAATAAATCTATAAAAAGCTATAGGGTTTTTAATGCAATTGTGGGAATTACATTAGATTGTATCCTCTACTGTTGATGAGCCCTAAGAAGGCGAAACGGCCGTCTAGTAGTTTACTCTGGTGGCATTTGCCCAACTGTATTGACATTGCTTTACCCCTAATGTTCTTTACATTGTAGTTTTATCTCGCAGTTTTATTCAAAACTGTTTTGAAATTCGCGGATGTAAAATCAACTTTCAACGTTTTATCACCGTTATACCTATCTACAGTTATTATTTATAGATAGTAAATTTACGCTGTGAGATGGCTCTAACATTAAACGTTTGTTAATCGTTACCTTGTCATACAGCATAAAAGAACTATAAGGTTTTCATTCCAATTGTGGGAATTACATTAGAGTGTATTTCCTACTGCTGATGAACCCCAAAAAGGCAAAACAGGCATCCAGTAGTTCACTCTGGTGGCATTTGCACAATTGCATTGACATTGCTTTGCTCTCCATTTTCCTTTATGTTGTGGTTTTATCCTTCAGTTTTATTCGAAACTATTTTAAAATTCGCGAGTGCAAAATTAATTTTTAACGTTTTACCATCATTATAGCTATCTACAATTAATATTAATTAAAAAACAAAACACTTTGCAACTAGTTTATATACCATCAATTAAAATTGACGTAAATAAAATCAGTTACAATATTATGTACAATAATAACTGAAAAAAAACAAAATTACTTTTGCAGCAATGTATTTTCAAACAAATGCATCTTATAGATAAGCATTTTTTATTCAGATAACACAATGAATTTTAAATATTTAAAAATGTTTGTATTACTTAATAATGCTACACCATTAAAAATGTAAGTTATTAAAAATTTTAATTGCAACAAATAGTTTAAACTTGTATTTATGTGCTGAAAGAAAACAGTGCACAGCACCTAATAACCACTATGTAATAATAAAATTTTTAGAAAACGCAATTGAAAAAAAAGAAATATATCAGAATAAAACCTGTGAAAAATCTATTACACCAAACACACAATGCAATAAAATTATTGGTATATTTTTAAATTAATAACCAAACTAATTACTTCTGTTACATCAACAGATAGATAACGTTTTCTCTCTGATATTAATAAAATTTAATCTAGCACTTGTAATAAATCATAAAATAGACTTTTGTTCATTAGAAATTAGTACAGTTACATTAGTTAGTGTACTGCAAAAACTATATAAAAAGAAAAAAAGCATTTTTTATTTGGTTATTTCTAGTATTTGTTTCGTTTACAACTAATTTTTAATCCACATGTAGAAAAGTATGAAGTTGTTAGTTAGATAGTAAATATTACAACCGCAAATTTCAAAAAATGTATTTGAATTATACGCTGCATAATATTTGTAACTGTACTACGCAAGTGCAAAAATTTGTTTATAGAATTGCAGAAACCATCTTAGAGACCAGTGGACAGCTGTTTCGTCCTATTTGGACTACTCAGCACTGGAATACTCTAATGCAGTTTCCACAACTATATAAAACAAATTTTTTATCATATTCGGGTGTCAAATTGATTAATAAATCTGAGGCTAAACGGCATCTCGTAGGAACGGAGCTACGTACGAGTTAATCCACATGTAGGAAACTATGAAGTTGTTAGTTAGATAGTAAATATTACAACCGCAAATTTAAAAAAATGTATCTACCTAACAAATGTTAATTTTTGTATCAACCCTAGTGGGACTTTTGAGTAATGAAAATGCTATATAACCTCAATTTCAATTGAATTCAGCATAACTAGTTTTAAAAATATTAATGATTACAGCATTTTTTTTACTTCTATGTGATTAACATTATTGATATTGAAGAAAATCACATCTTAAAACATCTAAAGTTTTTGTGAACCGAAAAGTAATCGTGTGATTGTTTTCTTTATACACAAAAGCAGAGCTTGATATAACAGGCAAATCAAAATGGTTTATAAGCCAATAAAGTAAGTGTTTATACATTTAAAAATAGTGTAAATAACAACTATTGTTATTAGGAATAAAACTATAAGTTGACCAGAAAACATTAAAAATCTACTTTAAAAGCAATAATAAGTTTAATACATATTTACTTCTATAGATAAAAATGTTTAACAATAAAAATTTTTTTTAGTTTAGAAAATGTAAGTAAACGTTAATTACAACGGTAAACCAGATGTCATAAACAAATTTTTACGACAAATTGGGTTTGAGTACAAACAATGCCACGAAAAAAAAACAGTTCATCTACTTATAAATTAAAAATATATTTATCTATTCATCATATTGTTGTGTTACTTTTGTAGATCACAATATTTACATAATGGCAATTTCAGAAAAAGAATCTGGCATGTACCACACAAAACTAACAAGAGGTTCAAAATCGTTGTTGGCATTATAGAATTGTGATGATATTAACCTTAAGATAACGTTCCACATTATAGTTTTCAAATATGCAAAAAGGTTAATTTTAGTAACATAATAATATAGTAAAACTTATTTTGTTTATGATAAAAAATAATGCTGTTTACTAATTTATCGCTACAATCTAAATCCGATAAAAGTTGATACGTAGTTTAGCAAAGCGTAATAAGCAATGTTTTGCAAATTGATGAAGATGTAAGAGAATTGGATCCTTAGAGAAGAAGGTAATCTTAAAAACAACGATGGCTAAATGCTTTTTAGTTAGTGTTATTTTTAAATACGTAATCTTTTCGATATTTATGCAGAAGAAGTACAAAGGTATCATGACAATACAGTTACATAGGTATTGTTTTGTACAAGATTTACGTTGTTATTTATTGTAATAAACTAAAATCTATTTATAATTATTCTTATATATAACATACAAACGTCACAACTTTGATGTTAGGCATATTCAGCAAAAGCAACTTAAAGTCGATAAAAACCAATTGACAATTTGTGTGTTCATAGTCGTCAGATGATTTAGACCACAATTATTGTTAATGACTTTATTTGTCAGCTTTGTTTAGCAACTTCGTAACTTAAAATTATATCAATTTGTTTTCATTTTAGTGATCGGGTTACTTAACCTACAACTACTGTAAGCAACCTAATTAAAATACTTAATTATAATAATGCACAAGTAATTTTTTTTTATTTACTTTTTATTTAAAAATTCAACTAATACCATTTACGTAACTTTATAAAAATCATAACTCTCTTCGACGATTTTATTGGATAGAAAATATCAAAAAAATATGTTGTAATAGAAATTCATTAATTCCATTAGTTCAAAAATAGACCGGTAATAGATGCTATTTTTGATACATTATTATACGTTAATATAAGTATTAACAACCAATCAACAAAAAAAAATATTATTATTATTATTTAAGTGTTAAATTTTGTATATACAATAAGTGAAATAATTAAGTTTTTTTGGACTCGTTTTTTTATAACGTTTTAAGTGTACTAATCATTTGAATAAAATTCAATTAACAATATATAGTAGAGTAAAGTGTTTTAATATCAAAAAATTGCATAGTATCAAGTTTCTGTTTAAAAAAGTTATTATAATTTGATTTAAAAAAAATGTCTACAGTTTACCATAATTATGAGTTTTTACACGTGTTAATCGGTAACATAATTTTTAGAATTACATACATTTACCTACATTTGATCTTGTAGTTTCAGTTGCTCTGTAATATGTATTCTTTAATTTAGTGCATGTAGACAAAGACAATAGACAATGATACCTTTTCTTGGTCCCATAAACTTAACCTTAACCATGAGACAATTTACCTAATATCGGACGGTTACATTGTTTTAATATCAGACAACCAATATTAGAACTAGATATTTTTTATTATTTAACTTCATATAGAATACTAGCATATTTAGATAGCTAAAGCTTTATTAACAACAATGTTTTCGCCAAAGAAAGAAACATATATGCTTTAACCCTTTGTATTACATTTGCTTATTTTACTGATACTGCAGTCAGATACTTGTTAGGTTCAAAAACTTTTATGGTTTTTAAGAGCACTTTAGAAAATTACGTAAAAAATAAAATTACGTTACCAAAAATCTAGAGAGTCCACTAGTATTGCATACAGAAATTTAAACGGATATAATTAATCATTGTATAGAAATGGATAAGAGCATAAGCGTTCAAATGTTAGAGTTTTATTGAACTATTTGCAACAATTTAAAACATACGTTTTTAAATAATGTGAAAAAGAAAAAAACGTGAAAATTTATTTTTTTTAATTTTGAAACTTGCATTAGAGAAAGTAAAATTTAGTTTTTGTTACTAGAAACAATTGCTGCTTGCCATGTATCTGGTTAGACTGAAAATCACATTTTTACTACTACGTTAAACCAATTAAAGCTGATCCAGTTTTGTTAATTACTATACTCAGAACGTTGACATAATAAATTTGAAGAGACAAAACCATGTGGTTAATTTAAATATTTTGTTGTATTTGACTCACAAAAAGCAACAGTTGAATTTAAAATTAATGAAACTTTTTAAAACCTATTACTTGCAACAGGTTAGTTTAGAAACAACTTTAGAAGAATAGTCATTAGCTATCAAGTTTGGTAATTGTTCCAAAAATATCTACACAACCAAATGTGTAGAAAATTCATCTTGTAACAAAATTTTTAATTTCAGAAATGTAAGTGCGGTTTTAAGACATCAGTCGTTTACTAAGCCCTTTTTCTTACAAGTCAAAAAAGAATATGTTGCTTTAATTAAAGGTACCCCACTTAAAGATATTTTAGAAAATAAATTGTAAGAACAAAAGAGAAAAAGATGTGTTAACAAAAATTCAAAAATTAAAAATAAACAAACGTGTACTTTCTAAAAAATAAATAAAAAAAGCAGGAGTCTATAGCTAAAAAGAAGATAACAGTTATATTTAGGAAAAACAGTGTTAAAAAGCAAGAATCTAGTAGTTCATCTGAAGAATATAAAGAACTTCTTTTAGTAGACAATTCTAATATGAATTGTGACATTGGGGGAAAAAACAGAAAAAATGTTTAGCTCTAGACTATTTTCTGAAAATAAAACCCAACGATAAATTTAGTACTTAATGTGTTTCAAGTAGGCTTTTCTTCAACATTGTATTTTATATTCTATTAAACTTATTGTATTACTCGAATAATTTCGTAAATTTATTAACAGATATGACATCAAATTAATATTAGTGTTAATAAAAAGATATTTGATATTAAGGCATTTTACTCGAATAAAAACCCATAAATTGTTTGTTAATATTTTTTTTTTAATAATTTGAATAATAACGATTTCTAATTAAATTTAAATTAATTGGATTTTTACGGTAAAATGGCTAATAATAAAAACAATTATTTTTTTAATGCAAGCTTTGTTTAATATAAGATATTCGATATCGGTAGAAAATTTTAATACAAATACAAAAAAATTAATTTGATTATTATAGTGGTTTAAAACAGCAAAATAACGGTAATTTTAGATATTACTAACAAAATGTTCGTTTGGTAACAATTTTATTGTTCTGTTTAAAACTTTTGACATAAACATTAATTAAACATTGATTAAACATTATTTAAATGTTGTTCATATAATTACATTATTATTAAATTATTATAGTAAATCGTATTTAAATGTTTTTATTTTTATTTTAATTAAAAAAAATAAAAAATTATAAAATTACAAACAAAACAAAATTATTATTCTGGAATAGACAAAGATTGAATTAAAATGTAATTGCTTACATTAAAACACTCATATCCTGTTTACTAATTTACTGCGCAATTATAACAGAGTAATTATAAACAAAAAGTATTTAAAAAATTAGAGGTTTAATAAATTTTGTGTTTACATTTGAATAATTAAACACAAAAAATAAATATATAAAAACAGCAAAAACTGTTTACTTTTATGCTTCTTAAAATTAAATATATCAAGCGCAGTTTACCCACCAAGAAATTTTAGTATTGACCTAAAAGTAGAACAGTTTTGATGATAATAAAAACAACAAGGACAATGTCAAGGTTAAAAATTGATTTCTATAACTTTTTATTTTGATGTTAGTGGCCTAGAAAAATAGTTCCTTTTAAAACATTTTATTACTAAACTTTTTTTAATTTCTAAAAATTTATTGATTTATTATTATATTGATAGTGAGGTATTCAAATAACGCATGTGTGAACTTACAATTTATATAAGCAATAATAATTAAAATCTTCACAATAATAATAAAACATACCCATTTAAAAAATAAATTGATATAAGAATAATGAACATTAATTATCAATATTTCTGTCACAAGTACAAAAATGTTTGTTTTGTATATATATTTTTCCAAACTAAAAACAATTATGTTTTTTGAATTTTTCTATTAGTCTTAGTTTTTGTATTTCAGTATACTCACGTGTCACTAATAGATAAAGCGTGTAACTGAACTATAAAAAGTATTTATGAAAATGCTTGTGCAAAATATTTTTTTATTATTTTTTAGTAAGTAGCTTTTAATTAATAAAATTTAAAAAAAAATATTACATTTTAAATGTAATACACATTTATATTAATTACTTTTAAATGTTTTTTATATGTGTTTATGTATAAAACAATAACATATACGTTATACACCACTTAGTCATTAGTAATGGACAATAACTTTTCCTTCAAAACATTGCTCTAAAAAAGTTACATTATCATAAATTTATTCAATTATATAAGTCTCACGTGATATAATTTTTTTAATATAAATTTAAATCAGTATTCATTATTTGCATTTTGTTTAGTAATAATCATGAAGCAGTACTTAATCGTACTGTTAAACGTTGTATTATGTGTAAGTAAAACAAATTTAGTATGCATAGTAATTATAACTAAATAGTAAATATCTCTTCTAGGTATGTCAAAAAAATAATTCCGAATTGCTAAGTCCAGAAGAAGAATGCATCAGAAAATTATTATTACATAAAGATCATTTAGAAAGTATTATAGTAGATTACGTTCCTGGTCACCTTCCAGAAAATGACGAAGAATTTAAACAATTCACTAACTGTCGTGCGCAACAAGAAGGTACACAAAACAAAAACGGTAGTTTTAATTTTGAAAATTTACGAACAACTTTAAAACATTTCAACAGACGTATATATAGTAAACAAGCAGGAACCATTGGCGAGGAAATTGCTAATAAAGCTATAGACAGCTGTAAAAATGTAAGTCAAGTAACAGACAATGAAAAAAACTTTATTAAAGTGCAAAACTGTATTGATACATATTTTATTAATTATTTTAATAAAACTAGCGATTAAACACTGAACGTACAGTAACGAATACTTATGTAGCTAACTAGTATTCTTATAATAGAATTAAGAGCAGCAGTTTTTTCTGTTTATAAATTGCCTGCTAGTATTTCTTGAAACAAATAGAAAATAATTTTTTGCACATATTATACATACCTACTATGATATTTTTTAATGGTTTAAAATATTCTATGTATAAATATTGTACATCTAACGTTTAATATAAAATTTATTACAAATTTTCTTTAAGACAAGGTGTAGAATAATTAAACTATCTAGAAAAAAATATTATGTAACTACATAAATTCGTATAATACGGTAAATCTTTTATTCGTATTTTTTTATTTATTTAATAAAAACTATTGTACTCACAACAAATTGTTAAAACAGATTTTTAAATAAAAATATTGCAAAAATAGCAGTTTACTTAATAATACCACTTACACCGCTCAGTTATCAATTAAAATAAAAAATATTTTTTATTTAACTACAAGATCACAAAATTAAAACCCATCTAAGCAGTGTCAACTATACATTTTTTTATAAATATAAACGTTTATAAAAGTAAATTATTTTGTAAAATTAAAGTATTTTACAATTGTGTTTTTGTTTACTGACAATTACTAGCACCTTGTCAATAGTGACGAATCTGTTTTTTAGTAAATAAAAATATTGACGTCTGTAATAACATAATCGTTTCGTAATTTTTTTTATTGTTCTTAACTGTCATAAATTTTAATTTTTCGCTATTGTAAACCGTCTTTGACAGTTTTGGCACACTTGTCAACATAAACGTCAAATTATTTTTGAAAGATTTTGAGACTTTGTGGGCCTTCTAGTCTCTGTTCGAGCAATAAAATGTTGTATTCAACTCGTTCCTGTTTAAATTGGACGCTTTTTTTTTCCTTCGAGGACTTTTTAAACCCTCGTTTCACTCGGGTTTAAAAATGTCCTCTTGGGAAAAAAAGCGTCCAATTTACACAGGAACTCGTTAAATAAACTACTATTAAAATTATAAAACGGGGAATAACCTTTAATTTTTGCAGACGTGCGAATAAGGTAAAATCACGTTTTACTGTTTACGTAGTCACTACTTTATTGAATGAAAGTGAACCGTCGTAAATTGTAAAACCGCATCTAATATTTAAATTAAACGTTCGACGAACTCTAACCTAAAAAAATTATTTATTGATCGCTTCAAACAATACAATTAACACGTTTTAATTAACTTTTGCATTAGAAATTATTACTTACGTAATCGTATTTACAGTAGTATTAAATTTTACCTGTAACAAAAAAAAGGTTAATAAAGTAATTATGAAATGTGTAGATTGTAAATTATGATTTAATTTATTTTAATTTACTAAAACGTATAACAAAGGTATTTTTTGCCTGTAAAAAATGTTATCAACACACAAAATTTAAATATTTAACATGGTTTGGACCAATTTTGTATAAATTAGGAAGGTAATTACAAATAAACGTATTAAAATGATAACTAAAACTACAAACAAAATCTACTTAATTTATTAAACAAAAAACAATAAAGTGTTCAATATTTATTAAAAAACAATATAAAGAATAATATTAAACTACACTAAGTTTATTGTTTTATAGATTTAAAAATTTTGTTATCAATGAATATTTTAGAGTTGTTAGAAATTTAACTTAACGTTTAAAACAAATTTTGGATTTAAAATATTACTTTAAATACGTCAAAACTTTTAACTTATTTCAACTAAGACTTTACATATAGTAAGATAACAAATATGTTATTGGCAAACATTTTTTAATTTGTAAGCAATTTTAAACAAAACAGGAAACATTTTAACTTACTTACTTTGACAGAAGTTAGAAGTTTGACAAATAATCATAAATTAAATATGATGTAGCTTTAAACAAGTTACTTATACATTGTTCTGCATCACTCGTTAGCAAGCTTTAGTTTGTATTCATGGTAGTTATTTATTTATTACTTCTTATTTAATAATGTTATTTAATTAATTTTAATTTTACCAATTAGAATTATAGTAATAGTAAGTAATAATAGCTTTTTTTAGTTTTAATGCATACATGTTTATTATATATATGTCATTTTACACATGATGACCTAACACATAAAAATATTAATTTAAAAAAAAATATTTGGTTCCGTAACTTTCTTATAAGTCATATTTCTTTATCTGCGGCTATACTTGAAAGCATTTGAAAAGCACAAACTTTTCATTTATGAGCATGAGCAACATGTTTTTGTATAAACTTAATATTAGTCTATTGTATACATTGATATAAGTATTTATAGTATTTAAATTTCTTAACAATAAAATTTCAAATTAACGTTTCGTTTACCTAAATTTTATAAATTTTTAGTTTTAATCTTATTTACAATAATTTTGAATTTATAAAGTACTTTATAAAGCATTTTATAAAGAAACTTCTTGCAGCATTGATCACCGACCCTCTACTGCGTTTGATATATTTATAAATAAATAGGTTTTTGCAGATTTTGTGTTTTTTTTATATACAAAAAATATAATAACATTTATAGCGGACTTAGAACACCAGAAATAAATAGATTTATTACAGCATACTTTTACGTGGATAGACATTATTACGTAAGTTATTTTTATTATTCTAATTTTTATCTTATTAAAGTTTGTATGGTTTGTAAGTATAGGTACAATAATAAATTTATAACTAACGTTTTGTCAATAAAGTACTTAATACTATTAGATTTTGATAACATAATCTAGTGTTTACCTTAACCTTGACACAAATGTTAGCAATTGTTTATTTTGCTACTAAAACTTTAACGTGTTGAGTAACATATATCAATACTAAATATGCATTACTACTACAAGAATAAATGGTTTAAGTAACTTACTACTTTAATGACAATTGTACACAAATATATTTCATCATGAACAAAGTATAAATTTTTCTCTACACTCGAAAAATTGTGACTATTGCAACGATAAAACATTAAAAAAAATTGTTCTTTAAAAAATTTGTCGCAAAGTTGACGCAAATGGCACATCTGAAGCAGCAATATTATTTATGTAAAATAAGTGTTAATTTATTTCTTACATTATAAACACCTGTTATGTAGTAACTAACTAATGTTTAGAAATTTTGAGCTCAAAACCTATAACCTTTTATTTATTGGAAGCATAACAACATTCATTAACAACCCATGCCACTAAAAATATAAAAATAATTCTGACGTAAATAATTTCCTATTTAAAGATTATGAGAATAATGTGCATGTATAACAATGCTTGTTTTATGGTACCCAATTGTAAAATATGTGCTACACTATAAAAAAGGATTTTTTTGCATATGCATTATTCTAGAAGTAAAAGTTATAGTACGTAATCTTTGTAAGTTCTTTTACTTAAAAAAGTAATTCAAAATTAATTTATACTAGTTTTAGAACTATTGTTAATGTTAAGCAAAATTCAGTGATACTGTCGAATAAGTCTTTACTAAACAAAAGTATACAAATTATTTTCAAAGCAATATTTGCAAAAACAAAGTTTCTTTCTACGACTAACAGATAATACGTTACATTTTTGGTTCATTTGCGGTTAGACAACACTGTGAATTGTGTTTGACCAATTTCATTTCCGTACAGGTCAAAGTCATTTTCGTACAGGTCAAAGCTCTTACTGTAAAGGATAATTAATTATGAAAACATAATTTAAAAATCGTGTACAAATATTTCGTGCACCAAAATTATATAATTTATAATCAAAAAAAGACCGTATGAATGGTATTCCATTAGTTTCAACGGCACCTATAGAGTAAACAAGCTGGTTTATAAATTAAATATTATACGTTAAGTTTATAAACATTGATGTTTAGTGGTGACTTTTTTGTAATTAAATAGCAACATATTTTAAAAAAACTAAGTTTAAGGTAATTAAAATAAATTAAAATGATGTTTTGTTTAGAAACTTGTTACAGTAATTTGCTCAAATTAACTTTACAAACTACTAGTTTGGTAGTGATTCTATGCGACCATAAATCCTTCAATGTGGAGGATAGGCACAACTCAGAAAGAAAACTCTGTAGTAATTGAGATTCAGCTTATGTGTAGGTTGTGTTTGTGTCGTATAAGGTTATATGTTTTCGTGTTTATTTACTTTGTCCATGTTTTAAATATATGTATACTTGGGCAGAAATTAAACGTTCCAATGTTAGATTGGCTTAATAAAGTTGGCACAATAGCCAACGAAACGTAGCTACAATTACTACAGAGTTTTTTTTCTGAGTTGTACCTTTCCTCCACATCAAAGCATTTATGGTCGCATAGAATCACTACCAAACTATTACGTTCTTGAAGAAGTTGTATCGTTCGAATAGTAAATTTACAAACTACATGACAATTCAAAAAATTCTAATTATCTTATGGCATTTACCAACACTAACAAAATAGTAAGATGTTTCCTCCGCACATGTCTGATATCTGTACGTTATAATTTTGTCTTAAGTTGATTCTGTTTTCACAAATGTTTATATAGATTTTACTCTGTAGTAATTATATTATTATAAAACACACAGGGTCGCTACTTCGCAACAAATGTAATAGTAAACACTTTGTACTTTATACATGTACATTCGTACATTATAATTAATATCACATAAAATAAATTTTACAAGAACAGTCAATTGTTACAAGACTAGTGCAAATCACTGGTAATGTAATTATAAGCAAAAACACATAATCACTGTTATCGTCACCTTTGTTTTTTTTCTACAGTATCAGTTTCATCAATTTCTTTTTACCGTAATATTTCTTGTATTTAATTTTTATTGTTAACAGTAGATATTCGCATATTAGATCCATTGAGATAATTAACTTTATCTTGCGTTTTTTAAATGTTTGTTATAAAAAAGTTAAAATATATGTTTACTCCAAAACAAGGCTATTAAAACTACACATTTTCTTATTATCTTAGTTCGTAAAGCTCCATTCTTAATAATAACAGCCAATAATTACAAATTATTTTTAATTTAATTTAGAAATTTACCTTATTTGTTTTGTAAGTCATATTCAGATGTTATTCTGTGACAGTTTGTAAGAAAATAACGTTTACACACCAACACAGTGTTTGTTGAAAGAACTTTAAGACATTATTTTCGCATAAACAGATTTCTTTTATTTACTAGCTGTAAAAGCAAAATATTTTCAACAATTGATATTTTTTAAACTGACCCAGCTCATTCATATTAACTTTTGCTTGAAATTGATGTGTTAAAAAATTTAAAATAGTATATGATTTAAACTAAAATTGCATGTATAATTGCACGCAAATTTTGCCTACAATTTTTCTAAATAGAGGTAAAAAGTCCAATAATAGTTACATCTATAACTAGTAGAATAAACACTAGCAAATTGACATAAAATAAATACAAATTTTTAATTTTTAATCGTTATTTTATGTATAATTACAGATACTACCAATACAAATTTTTAAATTTAGATTTATTATTTGCCGCGTTATTTGTTCTTGTAAGAAGTTTAATTTGACTAAATAATAATTCAACTTTGTAGTCGTAGATAAAATATAGTCTATAATTTGCAAGGAATGTGTATTGCCAACTCGTATGAAATCCCATCCTCGTCTTCGGCAACTATTTCTTACTCATTATACAATATATGTACTATTGTTTTATTGCAAAGGTGAATCATACAATAGGGTCATTTTAAAATTTCAAGACAAACTCAGTTATTGCAAAAAAACTAAAAGAAAAACATTGTTGCATTAAAACAGTTTTATATTTAAAATCAATTTGTCTATCTTTTCAATTAGCAAAATGATCAATAATAAGCTCATTAAACCTTACCTTATGTGTTTAATGAAAGATTTTTTAGCATTTAATCTACTTTTGACAACGGCACCTAAACCTGTTGTCTTTTTTTGCAGACTAAAATTTGAAGAAAAACTATGTAGATTTAAAAATAAAAAGTTGTATTGTCTTTTTGTAATTAAATTAAGTTGGTGAGCATAACAGTAAATTTTTATTTGCAAATAACTTTTCGGAATTTTTGTTTATTTCTGAAACTTTTGATACTCAAAGAATATTGTTTGTGCGTATTTTTGACACTTCGGTGATATAGTTACATAAGGGACCTTAATGTGTTTTTAGTTAGTAGTTTAGTCAGTAGTATCGCCTAACATGTGGTAGCGAACAGACGAAAATATTGTATTTAAGTTAAGCTAGTGTTGCTTGTTTGTTGATATTCTTGTAATTAAAATAAATTCAAATACAGTCCACTTTTATCGAACATTTGTTTTTGGTCCATTCGGAGGCGGATCAGTGATCTAAATTAAACAGTGTTAAGTTAATTACAAGTAAAGACTGCAAACAGAGTTGAACAAAGATCGATTTACGGACGGTTGAAGAAAAAAGTGAGAAAAAGAGTGTATACAAGGATACGAAGTGTATATGTCATAAGGTTAAGAAGTTTGACACATGTGTTTTTGGCGGATACCAGCGATACGGTTGAAGGAAGCAGAGCGGTATATCGAATAGAACGTGAGGTCCGACACAAAGTTGGAAAAACGAGTGAGAAGACGAGGAAAGGGCGTAGGCGTAGATGACAAGTGATTAATTGAGATTGACGAAAACGGTTCAGAACGAGCGAGACGGGCAGCGTTTTGACGAAGGACACAGAATAACACCAACCAAATCAGGTACCAACATTCCTTATTTCCTTGTTTCATTTTTAATTATTTGTATTAATTTTCAAAATGAGTATAAAACAGTTAAGAACGGAACGGGAATCGTATAAACAAAATTTACAAATTTTTGGTGAATTTTTAAATTCTTTTGAGGCAAATCAAGTTATACAATTAAGATTAAGATTAGAAAAATTTGAGGGTATATTAAATGATTTTGAAAGAGTTCAATTAGAAATTGAACAAGATGATGCTTGTGTAAAAAAGGATCGGGACGAAAGAGTAACATTTACAAATTCTTATTTTGAAGCATTATCTAAAGGTAAGGAATTTTTAAAAGATAACGGCAACGGCTTCCCTGTTTCCGGAAATGAAAGTAATGCGTCCATAGAAGCAAAAATAAAATTACCACAATTAGTGTTGCCATTCTTTAATGGCGAACAGCGTAATTGGATTAGTTTTCGTGATAATTTCTTGGCGATTATTCATAATAATAATACATTACCCGAAATAGAAAAATTTAGGTATTTACGCGGGCAGTTGACAGGTGCAGCGGCTGTAGCTATACAAAGCTTACAAATAACCGAAGCAAATTACCAAATTGCTTGGGATATTTTAAAAGAACGCTTTGAAAATAAACGACAGTCAGTTGAATTGCATATCGGGGATATATTGAATTTTAAAATCATATGTTACGTTTTTTTATTTAGTAACGTTCTCAAATGAACGCACCAGTTTTCTTATTCAGTAACGTAAATATAAAATGTGCCTTTACTATTAGATGCGGGTTTGAACTAAGTCCAAAGTGAAGCGCATGCGTTACTTGTATTTCGCGCTTGTCTTGTCAACTTGTTTTGTTACTACGCACACGTAGTTTTGACGCTGCTATAAAAATTTAATTTTAAATGGTCAACTCTTAGCTTGGTAAGTTTTCTAATCCACATTTTATTGTTGTTAACTTAGACAAATATTTACAGAGGGTTTTTTGATCTTTCCGATTTTCTTTATTTCCTTTGGCTGCTTTACTAAATGTAACCGTCTACCGAGAATAAAAGGGTACAAGATGGCGGGTGAAAGCCAACTTCGCACAACTTTCTTGCGCCGATGCTAAAGATGGCGACGAGTGCCGTTATGTGTTATGTGTTATAATTACGATATCTGATTGAGACAATTTATCTAATCCTTACTGTTCGATTTGGAATAATTACGGCGAATGATCGTTTCTACAAGATTTCATTGAATGCAGCTTATGGAAATTTACAAGGCTAATTTTCTTGTTTAAGTTAAGTAAACGTCACTTCAATTATCAGCTTCTATCTATTGTTGTAATTTTTGCTTATGTGCTAACCTACATTAAATGTGAATTGTGGGAGTGCTGTCTTACTTTTGTTCTGTTTTAGCTATTTTCTTTTCCGACCACTAAGGACGCACACTTGGGCAGAGCTCTGGACAAGTCAGTCGATCGATCGGTGTATGTAAAACATTGTTACGGTGACAGTAAGGTAGTATTCTATTGTTTACATTTTATGTAGTGTTATTTGTTTTTAACGATTCATAATTGGTCGTGTGATTGCGACTAGATCAAGTTTGCTTAAGCCTTTTAATTGAATACACGTTTACCTCATTATTACTTCAATATTACTTAAATTTTCTTTAAATATTACTACGTATGATTTAATTGTGTTTAATTGTACTTAATTTTACTTAATTTGTTTGGATTACTCTACGAGTAAGAAATTTGTTTCGACGATGATTGCACCGAGGGAAATTATTCCCTAACGGTAGAAATTACTAAGTTTCTTTAATTTGTGTTCTCGACTCGTATGTATTTAGAGTCCATATTACCTTAGGTCTAATTTGCTTACTATATGTATATATTATTATATCTATTGTATCCTTAAGTAGTTAAGTATATTTACTGTATATGTATTTCTTTGCTCGGCTTTGGTAATTTAGCCAGAATTACACCTGTTAATTCAAAATAAACTACCTGGCGCCTGTATTTCTGGGTATGTTCTAATCTCTTAAATATCAACGTGCATTTAATTTTATTATTATATAAGCTATCTCGAAATTCGGCTGCATTTTTCTTTCTAACCTGCTTCCCCTCTCCTGAGCTAGGGCAATATTCTTGTGACTATTAATTCCAATTGGAATTTTTCTACATTCATTATTACTACCCCACTGCAGCTGGTAGGGGTTGGTAATAAGTAGCGACCAACGTGTGAGGCCTCGAGATAGCTTACTATTCTTTTTCTTCTTATCTGCGTTCTTTGACTTTTACTGGTGATTGCTAGTTTTCTTTTTGCTTTCGAAAATGTCTTTGTGGAAATGGGATATAAACCGTTTACACAAACCTGAACTAAAGTATGAACTTATTTCTAGGGGAGTTGAGATAGGGGAAAGGGTTGATTCTCTTAGGAGAATGGTTCGAAATGTCATTCAGGCGGAACTAAACAAATCCTTTACTCAACTAAAGCATAAATTGCCATTTGAAGACGACAAGATGGCGTTGGATCAATCTCTCGCTGAATTAAACACACTCAGCAAGGCGTTTGATGGAAATCTTTCTTTTTCTTCTCTTCCTAGATTAGTTACTTTGTGGTTACACACGCAACGACGTTGTGAATTACTCAATGCTGAGTCTGAAGAACAACTTCACGACCGCAATCAACTTCTTATTGCTATGCATACTATAAAAGTGACGGTCGAAGAGCAGATTACTAGCTTTAAGCGTACTATTCGTTCTCGTACTTCTATTGCTAGCCCTCAAGCGAATTCTACTAACCTTCCTTCAACAGATGAGCCTGAACTTTTATCTTCTGGATCAGACACTGAACCAGAACATGTTTCTCGGATGGATTCTTATTCTTTGGCTATTTCTAAATTAGGATTAACTTTCTCTGGCGATTCGTCTTCTTCTCTCTTGGACTTTCTAATTCGTGTGGAGGAATTGCGAGTGACAAGGAATATGTCTTATCGACAATTGTTTCTGGGTACTGCGGAATTGTTAAGGGGACCGGCTCTTTTACTTTTTAGAAGTAAACAATCAACTTTATCTTCGTGGAAAGAGGTGGTAGCTATGCTAAAAGCAGACTTCTTACCGGTGGAGTATGACGAAAGACTGATGAATGAAATTCGTTCTCGTACTATGGGATCTTCGGAAACCCTGGCTTTATATGTTGCTACCATGCAGAGGCTGTTTAGCCGACTCTCCAAGTCAATATCCGAAGAAGAACAGTTGACTATTATTCTTCGCAATCTCGCTCCGTTCTATCAAACTTCGCTAGCGTTAGTAGACGTTTCTTCCATTACTCAGTTACTGGCTCTCGGAAAACGATTAGAGCTGAACAAATATCGGGTGGATACGTTTAAACCGCCACCTTCGCGTAAATCTTCTTGTTTATTGGAACCAACTTTAGCCTACGTCAGTGAACAATCTGACTCGTCAACATCAACACGTACTGTTAAATTTTCTGAAGTTAAGACAACTTTACCTAAAATTTCTACACGTTCTACTACTCCTACTGTGTCTCGACCTCGTGCAGGTCCTACTCCTGTTGTTTCTTCGCCTTCTGGAAAGGTTGTTACTTGCTGGAATTGTCATCAGCAAGGACATGTCTCGCCTTCTTGTTCTAAACCGCAGACTTTACACTGCTATGGCTGTGGGAAACCAGACACTGTCAAATCTAGGTGTCCTAGGTGTTCTCACCATTCAAAAAACTAGGTTCTGATCTTGCTAGTCGAGGGGGAGATCTGGAACTACTTCCATTCTCGACCATTCCGTTTGATGGACTTTCTGACGAACAGCGTATACTTTTAAGCTTTCTTTTTTCTAGTGCTCGAAACGATGAACGTCCTTTTCTTAGTGTATCCATTTTGGGTTTTTCTTTTCAGGGTCTTTTAGACTCAGGATCTTCTCGCACAGTTCTTGGAGGACCTGGTTGGCAAATACTTAGCTCGCTGAATTTATCACTGTCAAATGAAACTTTTACGACTTGTACTATTGCTGATGGGACTAAGTGCTCCATCTTAGGATCTCTTTGGCTTCCTATCTCTTTGGAGGGACGAGTGAAAACTCTTAATGTTCTCGTCATACCTTCTATTCCACAATTACTTATTCTCGGCATAGACTTCTGGAAAACAATGGGTTTTGTCCCAGATCTTCGTAATGGTCACTGGTCTTTCTGTTCTAGTGTGAATACTACTAGTAATTCTCATATCTTACCTCTGACCGAACTTTCTAACGACGAGCGTACTTCTCTCAAAGATCTAATCGATCTACACTTTGCTCATAATTCTGATACCTTGGGGTGTACTTCTTTAGTGGAACATAAAATCCGAACCACTGGGGAACCTATTAAACAGCGGTATTACCCACTGTCTCCACCTATGTTGACTATTGTGAATGCAGAGTTGGATGCAATGTTAGCTCTAGGTGTTGTAGAACCATCTACCAGCCCGTGGTCAAGCCCTATCGTGCTAGTCAAAAAGAAAGACAATTCTTACCGATTTTGTGTCGACTTCAGAAAAGTCAATTCGGTTACTCAGAAAGATGCATATCCTTTGCCTTATATCTCGGCTATACTTGATAGACTTCGGGATGCTAAATTCTTGTCTAGTTTAGACATTCGCTCTGCTTACTGGCAGATACCTTTAGACGAAGAATCGAAGTCAATCACGGCGTTTACTGTACCTCAAAGGGGACTTTTCCAGTTCACTAGGATGCCTTTTGGATTGCATAATTCACCTGCAACTTTCCAAAGGTTAATTGACCGAGTGTTAGGACCTTCTCTTGAGCCATTTTGCTTTGCTTATCTAGATGACATCATCATCGCTACTCCTACTTTTTCTCAACATTTGGAAGTACTTGAAAGTGTCTTGAATAAACTGACTGAAGCAGGGTTGACTTTGCGTCAAGATAAATGCTATTTTGGTCTTCCCGAACTTAAATTTCTCGGTTATGTCGTTAATCAACATGGACTTTTGGTAGATCCAGACAAAGTTTCGGCAATTGTGAATCTTTCACCGCCTACTACTGTCACGGAGGTTAGACGTTTAATAGGAATGGCTAGTTGGTATAGACGATTCATACCCAATTTTGCTACGGTGACTGCTCCTTTGTCTGCGTTAACTAAGAAAAATACTTCGTTCCTTTGGACTGACGAATGTCAAAGCTCTTTTCTTCTTCTTAAGGAAAATTTAGTCTCTGCTCCGATATTGTCTTGTCCAGATTTTTCTACAGAGTTTATAGTACAGACTGATGCTTCAGACTATGGATTAGGTGCTGTATTGAGTCAGGAAACAGAAGAGGGAGAGAAGGTGATTAGTTACTCTAGTAGATCTCTTTTGAAAGCGGAGAGGAACTACTCCACGACGGAGAAAGAGTGTTTAGCAGTGCTTTGGGCGATTGAAAAATTTCGTCCTTACCTTGAAGGCATGCACTTTACTGTCATCACTGATCACCATTCTTTAATTTGGCTAAACCGTCTCAATAGCCCTACTGGTCGTTTGGCTCGTTGGTCAATTCGACTACAGCAGTATGACTTTACTATTAGACATCGGAAGGGTAAAGAACATTTGGTACCTGACATGCTGTCACGCTCTGTACCTATAATTTCTACTATTTCTGATCAAAATTCTTCTTCTTGTCTCGGAATTACTTTACCTACTTCGGATTCTTGGTATGTAAACGTTCGTACCAAGGTTCTTACTAATCCGCGTAGCTTTCCTAATTGGACGGTGGAGGACGACGTTCTGTTGCGAAGGATGAAAAATCCGTCTTGGTTGCTTAAAGATATACCAAGGGACGAATGGAAAATTGTAGTACCTACGGACCAACGTGTTGGTATTATTTCTCGTTATCATGATCCTCCTACTGCAGGTCATGGTGGGGTCTTCAAAACCGTTGCCCGGATTCAACAGCGATACTATTGGCCACAGTTACGTTCTGACGTTACTCGATACGTACGTCGTTGTTCTCTCTGTTCGGCGCATAAAGTGGAACAAAAATCTTCTCCTGGAATTTTCGCTCCTCGTGCTCGACCTTCTGGTCCTTGGGAAGTACTAAGCTGCGATTTAATTGGACCTTTACCTCGATCTAATAAAGGCCATTGCTTTGTTTTAGTTTTGACTGATTACTTCACTAAATTTTCTCTTTTCTTTCCTTTGCGTACTGCTACTGCTGCTTCTGTAACTAAATTGGTGGAAGATCAAGTCTTTTTGGTCTTTGGGGTTCCTAAATATCTTATTGCTGACAATGGAGTGCAATTCCAAAGTAAGATCTTTACTAGCTTATGTGCAGAATATCGCACTACGATTCTTTTTACTGCAAGGTATCATCCTCGTTCTAATCCTACTGAAAGACTCAACCGTAGTCTAAAAACTATGATAGCTACGTATGTTAGAGAAAATCATCGGCACTGGGATGTACACTTGTCAAAAATAGGTTGTGCTCTTCGTACGGCGAAGCACGAAGTTCTTCGAATGACTCCTTATTTAGCAATGTTCGGCCGTGAATATAACAGCTTAGGTAATCAGATAGGTGCTCCACTTTCGAAATCTTCTCCAATTGTTGAACCAGAACCACCAATAGTAGATTCCAAGTTACGTACTAACATCAACGCTACGATTCAAAAACATTTGCTTCGAGCCTATCAGGTTACTGAAAAACGTTATGCTTTACGTCGTAGGGTTAAGTTTGTTATGGGAGATAGAGTTTGGTTACGCAACTATGTTCTTTCGGATGCTACTCGGCATTTTAACGCCAAACTCGCACCTAAGTTTGTAGGTCCTTTTCTAGTCTCTAGAGTTGTGTCGTCGTGGACATATGAGTTGTCAGACGACAAAGGGAAGTCGAAGGGTATTTGGCATGTAAAGGATCTGAAGCCAGATTATACCACTGTCTCGAAGGAATCTTCTCCGAGTTCAGACGACGAAATAAACTTGATTAACGTCTCTCTACGATATCCTCGAAAACGTAAGCGCCATAAACTTAGTGGTGTTGTAGAAGAGGATCGGTAACTACTTGGCTGCGTTTCTTGATTTTTTCTTTTGGACTCCTTGTTTTCTTATTACTACTATTCATATTTGCATTTTCTACGTTTTGTTTTTTTCTTACTTCTTTCTGGGGAGATGTAGTAGTTGGGGGTGGGTAAATCTTTGTTGGACTCATGGGATGGACTGATGACTCGGGGACATTGGCTTTGCTTGCTTCTAGAAGCGTTACGACTTAGTCGACGTTGTTATTGTCACCCAAATTAATGTTTACAGTTTCTTTTCTTGCTCTTTGAGCTGATTTTTTCTTTGAAGATTTTTCTTCTGGTTTGCTTTGACGATGGTGGATAAACATTATACGCATTTTTGGCGACTTTATGGTCTATACACAGACATCATGTAACTCTCGAGTTTTACCTACAATTTTTTATTAGAGTGGTTGGTTGGGCAGTAGGCTGGGTCTTGGTCGATTATCTAGGGAGAGGTAGTCGATCAGTACAACAACATCTGTACCCTCTTTTCTCCTTCTGTCTTCCTGTCTTTCTTTCTCTTCTTTCGATCTGTCACCAGAAGTGGGGGGGCGCCTGCTGTGGGAACCTGACGGCTATGCGTCCGGGAAGGTTGGCTGTCTCCGACCCGGTAGCCCCAAGCTCTGGACCAGGCGTTATACCTTTCGGGGGCCGTACGGCGGACTTGGTGGAGCTTGGCGGGGGTGGCCAATTCTTCTTAACCGGCGTATAGGATGTTGTGGTTGTACAGTAGGCACCGCTTCCGACTACAGTCGAGCAATTGCGGGCTGTAGTCCTTTTTATTTTGGATTTTTGGGCAAAATTATGGGATGCTTCATTTCTTTTTCTTTTATCTACTTTCAGGGTGGGGGGATTTCCTGGGTCTTGTTCCCTCTGGTCGGTGATCAGATTCCTTCCTGGGTGGGAGGAAGACTATTGTGGGCAAGCGAGTACTGGTTGCGGTGATGTGCGCTTGTGTGGACTAACGTTGGGGGGCCCAACGACGCGCTTTAATATCTGTCGCGAGGGCTGGAGGTGTGATTAAGACCTTGACGCCACACAATCGTCCGGCACTTCAACGAGGAAACCTTAGGCTGCGATAGGATTCCTGGGACGTTTCCTAGTCTCTTTGGGTATCTTTCCTATTCCATTTTCCTATAATACCATGTCCTTTTCCTAAGGGGCTTCCTAGGGAGTTATATTCAGGGCGGGTTTTGTTTCTGTGGGTTGGGGTTTCAAGGGATTTTAGGGCGTTGTCCTGGACCGTGGTCTAAATTTCGTTCTGTCCTATACCTCTTCTTTTTCTCTTGGTTTGTTTAGGGTTAACTTTCATTGGTGTTTTGGGACTGCGTTGTTTCTTGCTTCTATAGCGTACCGACTAATGTCGACTTTCAACGCATACCTTTTTGTGATACTTCCTTTCTTGTTTCTTTGGAGTATCTTTCCGCTTCATGCGACTTTTGCACCTTGTGGATTGTTGATTCTTTGCGAATTGGGAAAAGTTCTTTTTCTTCACCTTCGTTCTTCTTGGATTGCTCTCAAGAATTTTCTGTGGTATTTGTTCTCATTCTTTTTCTATATGCTCCGGTCTGTTATCTTGCTAGGGGGGACTGTTACGTTTTTTTATTTAGTAACGTTCTCAAATGAACGCACCAGTTTTCTTATTCAGTAACGTAAATATAAAATGTGCCTTTACTATTAGATGCGGGTTTGAACTAAGTCCAAAGTGAAGCGCATGCGTTACTTGTATTTTGCGCTTGTCTTGTCAACTTGTTTTGTTACTACGCACACGTAGTTTTGACGCTGCTATAAAAATTTAATTTTAAATGGTCAACTCTTAGCTTGGTAAGTTTTCTAATCCACATTTTATTGTTGTTAACTTAGACAAATATTTACAGAGGGTTTTTTGATCTTTCCGATTTTCTTTATTTCCTTTGGCTGCTTTACTAAATGTAACCGTCTACCGAGAATAAAAGGGTACAAGATGGCGGGTGAAAGCCAACTTCGCACAACTTTCTTGCGCCGATGCTAAAGATGGCGACGAGTGCCGTTATGTGTTATGTGTTATAATTACGATATCTGATTGAGACAATTTATCTAATCCTTACTGTTCGATTTGGAATAATTACGGCGAATGATCGTTTCTACAAGATTTCATTGAATGCAGCTTATGGAAATTTACAAGGCTAATTTTCTTGTTTAAGTTAAGTAAACGTCACTTCAATTATCAGCTTCTATCTATTGTTGTAATTTTTGCTTATGTGCTAACCTACATTAAATGTGAATTGTGGGAGTGCTGTCTTACTTTTGTTCTGTTTTAGCTATTTTCTTTTCCGACCACTAAGGACGCACACTTGGGCAGAGCTCTGGACAAGTCAGTCGATCGATCGGTGTATGTAAAACATTGTTACGGTGACAGTAAGGTAGTATTCTATTGTTTACATTTTATGTAGTGTTATTTGTTTTTAACGATTCATAATTGGTCGTGTGATTGCGACTAGATCAAGTTTGCTTAAGCCTTTTAATTGAATACACGTTTACCTCATTATTACTTCAATATTACTTAAATTTTCTTTAAATATTACTACGTATGATTTAATTGTGTTTAATTGTACTTAATTTTACTTAATTTGTTTGGATTACTCTACGAGTAAGAAATTTGTTTCGACGATGATTGCACCGAGGGAAATTATTCCTAACGGTAGAAATTACTAAGTTTCTTTAATTTGTGTTCTCGACTCGTATGTATTTAGAGTCCATATTACCTTAGGTCTAATTTGCTTACTATATGTATATATTATTATATCTATTGTATCCTTAAGTAGTTAAGTATATTTACTGTATATGTATTTCTTTGCTCGGCTTTGGTAATTTAGCCAGAATTACACCTGTTAATTCAAAATAAACTACCTGGCGCCTGTATTTCTGGGTATGTTCTAATCTCTTAAATATCAACGTGCATTTAATTTTATTATTATATAAGCTATCTCGAAATTCGGCTGCATTTTTCTTTCTAACCTGCTTCCCCTCTCCTGAGCTAGGGCAATATTCTTGTGACTATTAATTCCAATTGGAATTTTTCTACATTCATTATTACTACCCCACTGCAGCTGGTAGGGGTTGGTAATACATAACAAAGCAGACATATAATGATATTCGCAATCTTTTAGATATTTTAACGGTAAATTTGAGAAGTTTGGATAGTCTAGGTGTAGATACTAGTTCGTGGGATGCGATTTTAATTCAAATTTTAGCAGGAAAACTTGATGCGGTTAGTTATAAGGAATGGAGAGCGGTTAAAATAAAATACGAGTTGCCAACGTTAGAGGAATTTAAAGAGTTTTTAAAAGAGCGATGTCATTTGCTAGAAGGTATCTCTGCACGCGCGGACGGTATAAAAAACGTAAAAGAAAGGGTTGTATCGCTTGCAGTACGTACAGAAGAAAAATGTTATTTGTGTAACGATACACATAGGTTATATACGTGCCGCAAATTTGTGGCGCAATCGATTAACTCGAGGAAAGACGCGGTAAAAAGATTAGGTTTATGTCTAAACTGTATGAATAAGGGGCATTTGGCTTGGCAATGTAAATCACGGGGTTGTTTTAAGTGTGGTCGTAAACATCATACTTTATTACACGAGGGATTATCGAGTATTAACATATCGACGAGAGCGACAGGTAACGGTGAAGTTGAAACAGCAGCGGAGGGAGCGACGCGTAGCGGTGATTTTATTGCTACACATGATAGCAAATCGGAAACGGTGGCGATGGCAGCGACTAGAAATAGTTCAGCGAAGGAGATATTAACAACACAACAGGTAATCTTATCGACGGCGATAGTAATTGTTGAGGGCGATCAAGGAAATGGGAAGGATTTGCGAGCACTACTGGATTGCGCTTCGCAATCATCCTTTATTACAGAAGAATCATGCGAACGTTTGGGGTTAAGAAAGTATAAAAAATCGGTATCGGTGAATGGAATTGGAGATATAGCGAAAGGTGTCGTATATGCAGTAAATGTAAAATTAAAATCGAAATGTTCAGATTTTATTAAAACTTTTGAATGCTTAGTTTTAGAAAAAATTACGGGAAATATTCCAACAGTGTCATATGCAGCTGCATTAGTAGAAATACCGTCGAATATACGGTTAGCGGACGAGAAATTTTATATAGAACTATTATTAGGAGCGAATATTTTTTGGGACATTCTGAACAGTGAACGTATACAAATTAGTAGAGACGGACCGTTATTACAAAATACGCGATTAGGTTGGATAGTAGCAGGTAGTTTGAACAATTACGAAGTTCAGTCTTTTAAATCACAATCGTTTTGCGCCTTATCTGAATCACTACAAAAATTTTAGAAAATAGAAGAATTATCAGAAGCTAAAAATAATGAAACAGAAATGGCGAATCATTGTGAACAGAGTTTTGTTGAAACCACAAGGCGTAATAAAGACGGAAAATTTATAGTAACGATGCCTTTAAAGGATAACGTACAAGGTGTTGGTAATTCACGAAAACTAGCATTGAATCGATTGTTAATAACGGAAAAACGATTAAATAAAGATACAAATTTAAAAAACGAGTATAGAAATTTCATGAAGGAATACGTAGAAGCAGGACATATGACCGAAATAATAGAATCTCCTGAACGCGAAAACAAAACGTACTACCTCCCACATCACGCTATAATTAAGGAATTGAGTCTCACAACTAAATTAAGGGTTGTTTTTGACGCGTCGATGAAAACGGAAAACGGTGTATCTTTAAATGATATGCAATTAGTAGGTCCGAAGGTTCAAGATGATTTATGGGAAATTTTAATTCGTTTTAGAAGCTTTAAATATGTTATCAGCGCCGATATAGCTAAGATGTATTTGCAGATACTTATTGATAAAAATCAACGTAATCTACAACGAGTTTTATGGCGTTTTGACGAGAAGGATGAAATCAAATGTTATACTATGAACACCGTCACTTTCGGGGTGTCATCGTCACCATTCTTAGCCACACGATGTTTAAAACAATTGGCTTTAGAAAATCAAGTTGCGCATCCGGTAGCAAGTTTGGCAATTTTAAACGGTTTTTATATGGATGATTTGTTAACCGGTGCAAATACTATTGCGGAAACTATATTTTTACAAAGAGAAATAACCGATATATTAAATACAGCAAAATTTAGTTTAAGAAAATGGCTTTCAAACGATCGGCGAATAATAAACGGTTTAAACACGGCGCGTGTTGATCAAATAAGAGTGTTAGATGAGGATCAACCTAACAAAACTTTAGGTATTTATTGGCATGCACAAGAAGATTTGTTGCGTTATTCAATTAAAACATTTAATAATGACGCAAACGTAACAAAGCGAATAGTTTTTTCGATAATTAGTCAGATATTTGATCCGTTGGGTTTGATTGGGCTGGTGATTGTAGTTGGAAAGGTAATGATGCAACGCTTGTGGCAATTAAAAATTGGTTGGGACGAAACGTTACCGGCACAAGTGTTACAACAATGGTTTCAATTTAAAAATAATTTACATTTCCTTAATCAAGTTCAAGTACCGAGGTTTGTGTTAGGTGGACGAGAACGTAAGTTTGAGTTACACGGATTCTGCGATGCTTCGAGTATAGCATACGGTGCGTGTATTTATGCTAGGGCGTATGATGAAAAGGGCCAAGTTGACGTTCGCTTAATATGTTCGAAATCGCGGGTCGCGCCTTTACAATTTTTAACTATACCGCGGTTAGAGTTATGTGGGGCGTTGTTGTTAGCTCGATTAATGATACAGGTAGAACAGGCGTTTAACATCGGCCCAATAAGGAAACATTTTTGGTGCGATTCTACGATTGTGCTATGCTGGTTACAAGCTCCATCTAAAAGATGGAATACATTTGTATCAAATCGAGTAGCTGAAATACAGAATTTAACAAAAATTAAAAATTGGCGACATGTAAACAGTCAAAATAACGCCGCAGACGTTTTATCGAGGGGTTGTTTACCTGAACAATTAAACGGAAACAATTTGTGGTTTAGGGGACCGGAATGGTTAATAAAAGAATCTAAGGATTGGCCTAATTCGGAAGTACTGGATATCGCAGAGTTACCAGAAGAAAGAAGAGAAAGGATTACACTAACAACTATTACAAAGAAATGGAACTTATTTGAACGATTTTCACGTTTGAAAACGTTGAAAAGGGTTACTGCTTATATTCTACGGTTTATCGGAATATGTCGTAAAAATCGAAATTTTATAGACGAAGCTTTAACGGGAGAAGAATTAAGAGAAGCATTACGAACCTTAATACGCATAGCACAGCAAGATATTTTTAAGGAAGAATTTGAGAGTTTAAGTAAGGGGAAAGCTATTCGGAAATCTAGTACATTAGCATCGTTAACGCCTTTCTTAGATGAACACGGTTTATTAAGAGTAGGAGGACGGTTGCAAAGAGCACGTTTAGAGTATAAGACTACACATCCATACATCTTACCTAAAAGTCATCCATTGAGTTATTTAATTGCGACTCAATTACATTTAGATAACTTGCACTGTGGTCCACAGTTTTTGTTAGCATGTTTAAGACAAGAGTATTGGCCGATTGGCGGGCGTAATTTAGTAAAAAAGGTTTATCATAATTGCGTAAGATGTTTTCGTGTAAAACCTAAAGCTTTAACTCATATTATGGGTTCGCTCCCGGAAGAACGAGTCGTACCGTCACCACCGTTTTATAACTGCGGCGTTGATTTTGCGGGCCCGTATTTAATTAAAGATAAAAATCGAGAGGATGTCGGTCAATTAAGTGTTATGTATCGTTATTTATCTGCTTTGTAACAAAGGCGATTCATATTGAGGTAGTGGGAGATTTGAGTACTGAAGGTTTTATACAAGCGCTGCGCAGGTTTATTGCACGTAGAGGTAAACCTAAAACGGTGTTTTCTGATAATGCCACTAACTTTGTAGGCGCTCGAAATGAAATTAATCGCATCATAAAAGAAATTAAAACGGAAAGAAAATTAAAAAACTTTTTTGCGGACGAAGGTGTTGAGTGGAAATTTATTCCACCGCATACTCCTCATTTCGGGGGACTCTGGGAAGCGGGGGTCAAATCAGTAAAATTCCATCTAAAAAGGGCTTTGGGAGCTTCGAGTTTAATTTACGAAGAGTTCTTAACGTTTTAACTCAAATAGAAGCAATTCTTAACTCCCGTTCCTTGTATCCTTTGTCGTCCAACATTGCCGATTTAGATCCTTTAACACCTGGCCACTTTTTGATTGGAAGAGCGCTCACCTCGTTGCCCGATTCTGACTTGCAAGAAATTATGGAAAATCGTTTGTCTCGTTATCAACGAGTGCAGAAAGTGGTCCAAACGTTTTGGAATAGATGGCATAAAGAATATTTAACTGGGCTGCACGAGAAAACTAAATGGAAAGGAGGAAGTACTAACCAGTTACGTGTTGGAGACCTGGTGATTCTGCATAACGATCACATGCCTCCGTGTCAATGGCGAATGGGGCGTGTTCAGGAGCTGCATCCAGGGCAAGACAACATAGTGCGGGTCGTTTCAATTAAAACGTCGCAAGGTGTAATTAAACGTTCAGTGCGAAAGGTTTGTGTTTTGCCTACCGTGAATCAAAACCAGTGCGCTTAAAAATGAAATGCACGCATTTCACGGGGGGAGAATGTTTGTGCGTATTTTTGACACTTCGGTGATATAGTTACATAAGGGACCTTAATGTGTTTTTAGTTAGTAGTTTAGTCAGTAGTATCGCCTAACATGTGATAGCGAACAGACGAAAATATTGTATTTAAGTTAAGCTAGTGTTGCTTGTTTGTTGATATTCTTGTAATTAAAATAAATTCAAATACAGTCCACTTTTATCGAACAAATATCATTTGTTATTTCTTGATCAGTAGTATCTGCCGATTGTACAAATTTTAAATATCTTTTGTAAATCGTGCGGTTTAGAACATAACATATAATGTAAACCATTTGAGACCTGTTTGAGATATTTGTATTTTCGTCAACTTGTACGGCAATATAATCAAGGAGGTTCATTTAAAATTTAATTTTTTAGAGTAGAATAACATAGAGTTACAAGTAGACTTTAAAAAATGAATCAGATTCTGAGTTAAAGTTCATTAGTCGACGAAATGTACCAGCATTTTCTAATACTTCGATTTCGCCATGACCTCGAAAACGCCATAAAATTTTACACAACCAATTATTTTATTTAATACACGGAGAGAAATATTATGCTGAATTTAATCATTACAATATCATATTTAAAGCATTTGCTTTTTTTCTAAAATTGATTCACATTCAAATAAAATTAAACCTACATGTTCTAAAACTTAAATTAAATTTCTTATTGCAATCCAAACATGTTTTTATTAAATCATTCATAATTATAATGATACAAGTAAAAAGTTTTTGTTAAAGTTAAGACTACAAATTGATCCAATTCAACTAATTATTATAAGAAATCATATCAGCGATTAAAGTACGTAATAAGTTACTACGAAACCACAAGCAGGCATTTCAAGTAAGCATTTATGTTAAACACTATTTGTTCCACGGTGGTCTAAAATAAGGTATCAGCAACTTAATGTACGTTAAGGTTTGCAATATGTGCTAAACTTTTTGCTAAAGTTGTGGCAAAGATAAATTAACGTGTACTGTGACTCCGACAGTTTTTTGTTTGGAACTATACGACATGGATCCATCATTTTATAACAAGTTGCTTGCAGCATATAATCTATAACTCACTACATCAATTAGTGAATGATTGGAAACTATCAGAAACTTACAAGTAAGTATTGACTCTGATTTTGAATATTGTTCACTGTTGTGATATGTTAGAATTATGTCGCAAAGCTTGCACATTTTTTGGCATGTATGACTTAGTTTTTTGCAGTGAAATGTAGTTATCGTGCATTTGTTTTTCTTTTAGAACAAGAAATTGATGTTACATCTCTTGTGTGCCTAAAGGAAAATAATTTGGACATATTTAAGGAAGGGCAATTTGGGTTGATTGTAAAGTTTAGTGGTTGGAGAACCCTTTGACAGAAAAAAATAACTTTCCAAAAGTTACAAGAAGATTATTTAACTCGGATGGTGTAGATTCGGCTAATATTCTAAGTGTAACATACAATTAATGCTGTGTACATATTGGTGTCAAGGACGTATTATTTGGATCGGTAATATTACCAATAATTATAAATTTTAATGTAATCTTGGATTAAACCATAAACTGTAATGATGATAAAATATAATACATTTATTTTGAATTGAGCAAATAAATACGTTTAAACTATATGTGTATATTTACTGAAATCATTCATACCCTAAAGCTGCACAAAAGCAAACACTATGACACTGCGTGCTTAAATTAATACGAAGTGTTATTACTATTAAACCTATTTATGATAAAACGCAACAATCAACAGAGATAAGAAAAAGCAGTACTTGTCATAACTATGGTTCTTCTCTACGATCAGATTAAGCAACTTTTGAATGATAAAAGAAAACGATGTTTTCTTAAATTGATATATTATAAAATCTATACAATTCTTTTTCAAAATATTTGTTGTAATAAAATGAAAGCTTTATTTAAGCGTACATCGGCTTGACTCAAAACCAACAGCCTATTTGCATGAAATATAGCTGTTTTTGCTTTATTACAGTAAACCTTTCTCTCCGTGTATATATCTATTTTTACAAACATCTTCATTGCAACTTTTAATTGATTTATTGTAAGCGCTGTCTACTTGTAAGCGAATAATAACGTCACCAAGAGTAACATAATGCATACAATTTTTTATGTAATTTGCCAAAAACGAGTACTTTTTCATTTTTTCTCTTAACTGTTTTAAATCCGTAACATCACTTTTACACTATAATAATGTAATGAAAAAACAGTCAACATCACAAAAGAGTAAAATTTACTTTACATCCATAAATCCAACCTGACAAATCATACATATTTTTTTTAAAATTACTGGATTGTCAAATTCGAAGTGATGGCCTAAACAAAAATAAATAATTATTCAAGAAATATAGTAAAGTGCAAGAGAGGGCAATAAAAACACTATTTAGTTTGTTCTTTATAAGCGACGTTTTGTGGAACAATTTTTCTACTTTTTTAGACTACTGCGTTACTTAGAACTATAAAAACTTCATATATCAGTGTATCCTAACAAAAATATTACCTTAAAATTAATAAAAAAATGTCAGATTAGTCGTTATTTATTTTGTTATACACTTTTTTTATTTAAATAAAATAAACGTCGTTAAATAAATGATTTATTCTAAAATTTAATAAATCATAATAAAAAGTCATTTTTAGACATATATTTTGACGTAATTAATTGTTAATAATAGTATATACTGTCTTTTTGTATATTTTTACCCAAATTTACAAAAAAAATGTACGATATAAATTTAGTTATAAAAACGAATTAAACTATTTATACTAATTAAAATTAAAACGAGATTTGCTTTTTTTATAAACAACTTAACCTTGAATCAACTGAATACATAGAGGTTATCTTTAACCACATTGACTATACTTTTCGCAAGTTAATTAAAAAAATCATTATTATGTTTAAAATATCAACAACCTTATTTATTCAAATTTATGAGTGTATTAACTTTAGTCGATTGTTTAATGACGTCCTGCATCTTTGGATTGAGGAAATCCCCGATTTTAATATTCTCAACAAGTTTCCAAATACAGCAGTTAAAATTAATTATTATAAACGTGATTGAAAATGAATAATATTTTCATAATTGTACGTCAGTTTCTATTTATAGTGTATCCACGGTTTGGTTAGTATATAAACAAAATGGTAGTTTTTCAAACACAGTAATCGTACGTTAACAGAATAGTATTGAGGTTTTACAACAATGAAATTTTATCTAGAAATTGGTTTATTTTTGTATTTTTCAATAGTATAGTATATAAAATAAATATTTATTTGTTTTAATTATTTTATTACAGATTGGTCAAACTCAACATACCGGATTTAGTCCACAAGAGTTGCAATGTATCTCTGAAACTGGCGTTGATAAAAACCATATCGAAAAAATTATTTTAGACGACTCTTCAAGATTTCTAATTGAAAACGATACCGAGTTTAATAAATTTTTGCATTGTTTTTTTGTAGTTAGAGATTTACAAGATGTACATGGTGAATTAAATTACGAAAATATAATTCATCACGTTAAAAAGTTTTCTCGTAAACACTTTGGTGGCAAGTCTGACGATGAATCAGAAATAGGTTTAGAAATTGCAACAAAAGCCGTTCAAAGTTGTAAACATCTTTCAAAAGGAACTACTTATGGAGAAACAGCAGTTAAGGCTCAAAACTGTATGGATAAACGTATGATAGAATTAGTACAAGAGAATGTGTAAATTTTTGTTTAAAAAAATATTGAGTTTTTTTTATTAATAATAAATATTAAACAAATTTTAAATTTGAAATGCGCACATTTATATTCATTTTATAAGACTGTTTAGTAGTAGCTTTGTTGTAATGTGTCAAGCGCTTGCTATTATGTCGACGAACCGGGGTTTACACTCAGCTTCTTATGAAGTAAATCTGCATCATGTTTTCTCGTATTTTTAATAACCACTATTAACAAATACAATTGTTTTATTTGCTCTAACTACTTTTTTATGTTATTTTTATTTGTTTGTGTTTTTTAGCATTGATATTGCAAACTTATACCATATTGACTTAAAAGTAGTGGGATCTTATAATATATTTGATATTTTTAAATCTTTTTTTATAACATAATAAAATTATATATAAAATTTAAAAAACAAGTTATAATATTTTGTCTTTTTTAACAATACTGGGTTTGGCAGCTGCAATTGAGATTAAACAAGAACGCACGGAGAGAAATATTATTCTAAATTTAATCATTACGATTTCATATTTAGAGCATTTGCTTTTTTTCCAAAATTAATCTACATTAAAATAAAATTAAACTTACACGTGCTAAAACTTTAAGTAAATTTTTTATTGCAATGCAAACATGTCACTTACAATTATGATACAATCAATTTGTTGTTAGAATTAGTATTAGTACGTAATAAATTATTTATTTAACGAGTTCCTGTGTAAACTGAGCGTTTTTTGATTACAAGTGAATATTTTTAAACACGAGTGAAACAAGAGATTTAAAAATCTACGAAAGAAAAAATCCAATTTAAACAAGAACGAGTTGAACACAACATTTTATTGCTCGTGCAGAGTATGACAAAGGCGCGAAAACTGTCAAAGACGGTTTACAAAAGCAAATAATTAGAGTTTATGACAGTTAAGAACAATAAACATTTTTAAGCTTTAATAAATGCTAAATATCAAAAAGTTATATTTAGTTACGCAAAATTAAACTCTTATGCTGTTGTTTGTTTTTCACTTTTCTAAGTAGTAAAAACTTTTGACAAATTGAAGTCATCTCTCTTAAAATATTTAAACATTTAAAAAATCAATTTGAAAAATTATTTTTTTACTAAACCATCTAAAAATTTGATGCATAAAGCATTAGAAAAAATGTTACAAATAATATAAATTTTAATATTTTTTATTTTGTGCGTTATCTTACGTCGTTGTTCACACGTGTGTTATTTTAATTTTTTATGTGATGATTGGTTGTTTTATTTTTTTCTGTGACTGAATCAAGCGAGCTTGATAAAGTATTTCTTTCAAACATGAAACTTTACAAAATGAACTGAATTCGTTGCTTTCATTTTTTGCTCATAAGAAGGGATCATTCATTTAATTATAAATAACTAAAATATTAAAATTTAATACAAGAAAACGTTCAAAAAGATTTTTATTATTAAGCGCAATTATAGTATCAACCGAAGAAGATTAAGGCCGGTTACGTAAAGCATTAACTTTGATGGTGTAGTTAACTACGTAGTCATTGGTGCAAAATCTATTGTTTTGTTGACGTCATTGTCAAATTGATAGTTACGATTTAGTTAACAACGGCGTCAACTGACAACATAGTTAAATTAGCTTTATACCAATTTTACTTACTTTGTGTTGTTTCTATTATATTATTGTAAAAATGTAACAAAAACATTTATTTTTGTTTTTCAATTATCTGCTTATATTTTTTTAAACTATAAATCTATAGAAAAGTTTCTGTGCGGGCGCATTGTTATTTTTAAAAATTGCAAGAAAAAACGTTATTAAATATTGACCACGTGTTAACAAAACAATAATTATCTATGAATACTTCAATTTGTAAATTATTTTTTAAGTTCTTACTGCCATGTTTACATAGAATATCTTGTTTTTCATTTCATTAAAATACCGACCTAAATAAAATGCGCACAATAACGTCACGAAACGTCGCTTGAATAACATACAAGTAAGATGTGTTTACTTGTCTCTCTTACCTAAAAGTGAATTATAATTAAGTATGAAACGATTAACAAAAATTTTCTTATCATTAAATAATTTAACTAGTTTTTAAGATGACCTTTGTTATATTACATTTCATACTTTTGTTTCAATTATTTACAAATGTTTTAAGAGGTTAACACAGAGTCATACAAACTTGTTATAATTATAACTTACATATGTAATTAAACAAAGTAATTATATATTTAAAAAAAAAGATTTAAGAGTAGATTAATTATTATTAAATGCAGTAGACGAAAATCTTAGCTAATTTTAAAGTGCAAAACAATATGAGGTACTTATATAATAAAATTAGATTTAATTGTAAAGCTGATTTACAAGTTGTAGTGTAGTTATTTTCATTAAATGTAAGATAAATTTATGTTTTTAAAAACGATAACTGGTTGATACTAACCCTATATAACTTTATATTTAAAATTTTTAAATAAAAAAATATGTTTATATCTATTTTAGACATAAAAGTTTCACCATAAAACATATTAACATGTTTATATCGAATTTAAAATAAAATAAAACTGCTTTAATTATAACATTAATGTTATATTTAAATTACAGAATTTTTAAAAAATATTTAAAGGACATTTTGTCGTCTTTAATTATAAACAAAATGTTGCTAAGTTTTATTAAAAGATTATTGTAGACGCTACCTCAATTATGCAATAAAAATAAATATGTAATTTCTCCGAACTTATCTGTAGATTAACTGAAGTGCAATGGTATTTGGGAATTACCAGTGCTTTTATGTTTCCCAGTGTTTTTCTTGATAATGCTTTTGTGTTTGTCACGTGATTCTTATAAAATTGTATAAAATAAT
Source organism: Aquatica leii (assembly GCA_035610365.1). Taxonomy (NCBI): domain Eukaryota; kingdom Metazoa; phylum Arthropoda; class Insecta; order Coleoptera; family Lampyridae; genus Aquatica; species Aquatica leii. Next base: position 112,455,717 of record CM069432.1, read on the forward strand.
GCCAGTGTCGTAAAACATTCATCAGTATAATTTGTAATACATTTTAAATACAATACTAAAATGAATAGTTTTATCATATATACAATATTACTAATCCTACAAGTAAGTAACATTTATAATTACCTATTTTTGATTAAAATAACCAGTTACATATGTTCAGATTGTAATTGCAAAAGAAAAAGAAGATTTTTGCGAAGAAGAATTAAAATGTATAGAAAAACTTCATTTAAATAAAGACCACCTAAAACAAATTATTACAGACGAATCCACTAAATTTTTACCTGAAAATGATGTAGACTTCAATTCGTTTCAATTCTGTCATTGGATTGCAAGAGAATTACAGGACGTAAATGGTAATTTTAATTATGATAAAATTGTGGAATGCATTCAAGATTTTCCGCGCAGGGAGTTTGGTGGAAAGAATGACGATTTAACACTTATTAGTTTAAAAATTGCCTTAGCTGCAACTGAAAGTTGCAAGAACATTACAAAAACAGATAATCACGGGCAAACTGCTGTAAAAATGCAAAATTGTATCGATAAGCATATTATAGAATTAGTCAAAAAAGAAGTTTAAGATTAGTTGTTATGGTTTTGTAAATTATATTTTACTTATTAAATTTGCGTTTTTGTATAGCGTAGTTATGTATGAATCATCACATATATGTATAAATGTGTTAATTTATACATGAGTTAATATTTAGTTAGGTCAATAAGATTTAATTATTCTGTTGTTGACGTGCCGTGCAATTAAATGTAATACATAAAAGAACGTTTCATGTGAAAACCATAGCTCTATACATTTAATACAGTGCAATATATTAACTTGAAAAACTTATCTGTATAATTATAATTTTACTTGTTACTGTATACTCAAGTATTTCTGTTGTTTTTATTTTTACAATACTTGCTATAAAATTATTGTTGTTTTATCATAACCGTTTTGCACATACGTTTACTTTAACAAACTCATAAACAAAGATAACACTATATTCTGGCTAGGTAAATTTTAAAACAGTTTGTTTTACAATAGTATATTGTAAAATGAGTAAGGAATGGTTGTCATCGCCAACGAGTATGAAAATTTGCTAACGAGCCAAAGGCGAGGTTGGGAATTCGTACGAGTGGCAATACACATTCCTTACAAATTATACACTATACTTTTTTTACGACTCTATATCTAATTAATAATCAAAGTTAAACAAAATTTCACGAAAAAAATAACGCAGAAAATAAATAAACTAATTTAAAAATTTGTATTGGTAATACCTAAATTGACAATTAAAAAATTATGTCAAATCTAATATGAATGAGCTAGATTAGTTTAAAAAGTACTAATGATTTAATGACAAGATTTTACTTTTGCAGCCAGTAAATAAAAGAAATCTATTCATGTCGAAGCCTCAATCGTTAACAATGTCGTCAAGTTGTAACAAGTGTTGATATGTTTTTCCTAGAAGCTTTAACCGAATAACGTGTGGATGTGACTTACAAAACAAATATGGTAAATTTGTAAATTTTTAAAGATAACTTGTAATTAATAGGTGTTATTCTTAAGAATGAAGCTTTCCAAACTAAGGAGGTAATAACAACATCGTAGTTAAAGAGTTGTAAAAAATTCCTTTTAGAAAATGCAAGATAGTTAATTCTTCTAATGGATCAAATATGTTGTAATAATCTTTACTGCAAAATTAGTTTAAATATGAAAAATAAATTGTTTACAAAACTTATTGTAGGTAAAAGGAAACAAGTGACTCAGTGCTTTTGCTTATAATTACATCTAAATATATAATTTTTTCAATGTATATACCAGTGGTTTGCATTAGTCTTGTAACAATTAATTGTATCTATGCTAATCTTGTGTTATTTATTATAACGTAAGTCCAAAGTGTTTGTGATAAAATTTTTAAGAAGGTAGCGACAATGTGCGGATACATTATTTTTACAAGATTATAATATAATATGTAGTAAAAGTATACATAAATGCTTATGAAAACTGCATTAATATAAGGATAAATAATAACAAACAGAAATCAGGCATGTGCGAAACAAACATTTTGATATCTTGCAACTATCGATGAACGCCAAAAGATAATTGAATACTTCTAAATTTTTATGCAGTTTAAAAAACTGATAATTGTTCTAATAAATGTTAACTTAACTGTTAAGTTAATTTGAGCATGTTATTATGAAATGAGTAATTTTATTTTAAGGATTAAATTACTTAATCTGTTTATAATACTGCAAAAATCCAGTAAAATACTGTTAATATTTCCTTCCCATCAAAAGAAAACCCTGCAAGAAAACAAGTAGTTAGGTTGAAAATTAGAGGTCTTTATTTATTCTAATTACTTTGAAATTCTGAAATATATTTATATTTCATTACAAGAAAGTCACGACTAAACGTCAACGTTTACGAATATAACCTAAAATATGTAATTTATAAAACTTATTTTACGCTATAAAACTAATGCAATACCTTATACATGACACTCAATGAATTTGTTTTCAAATTTTATAATTTGTGATGCAGATAATATTTGTAGTATTCTAAATTATGTTTTCATAATTCATTATCCTGTACGTTAATAGGTTTGACCTGTAGGGAAATGGCTTTGACCTGTACGGACATGAAATTAGACAATCTCAATGTACAATGTTGCCTAATCGCAATTAAACATACAATCTATCGTATTATCTGTTAATAACACTTATAATAGATTATGGTATACAACATTTAAATAAAAACACATTTTTTAAATACATAAATCTATTTACGAATATTAAATAAAGTTTCTATTTTTTTACGAGTTTTAGAAATTTATATTATAGTAAATTCTAACTAAACAATTACAATCTTATAATTGCCTATCTTTAATCACAGTTGATTTAATTAATTTAAATTTAAAAAACTCATAATTATATTTATAAAAAATGTTTTAAATTTAACCAGCTCTAAAGCAAAATCTAATTTCTTAAAATTGCATCAAAGAAATAACCGTAAATAAAATATCGTGTTTGACTTGCATACTAAGAACTATTTATTATACTATAAGAATTACAACACTTGTATCTACGGTCCATGCTGCAAACTTTGTTCTCGTATAACATTGCCTACTTACTTAACTTGTTAAATAAAATGCTATTACTATAAAATTAAAATAATTTAGTTATGTAGCAAAATTATATTTTTTTAATAATAATTTTGTAATTATGTACATGTTTTGCACAGTTCGTAAAACAAGTAATTTTACGTATACAGACATAAAGATTACGCTACAATTTTTTTATAAATAGTTATTACTCTTTTTTTAATTTTAAGTTATTGTTAAAAGGTTTTTATCCTCTTGTTTGATTTCTAGTCAATAATTTTATATTCTTTTATTAAGGAAGGGCATAAAAACTACTCAGGTTTTCTTAGAACGACGTTTCGTGTACCATGTGTACACTTCTTCAGGCCACTACAATTTATTAAACGTAAGTATTCTACTAGCAATCAAAACATAATACAAAAATTCTAATAACTACAGATAGGAGTCGACGTATGAATTTACAAGAAAAATTGAGTAGCTGAATCCGATGGACAACAGATATGAGCAAATTTACATAAAACTTAGATAAAATGTTTTTCTAAACAAGTCAATAAATTAAAATTGTAAAGTAAGATAAGACAAATACATAAACACTTTAGGTAATGTCTATTTAAAGAAAATAACGGTTTAATTTTAAGCTTAAATTTTGAATATTGGAGACGATCTGATAAAGCTAAATTAAGTCGAGAAGGCATCGTAAATGAAAGAAATAGCCATTATTGCGCAAACAAAAATCCTCATGTGCTACGACAAAACAAATTTCAAATACAATTTAGTGTTCATGTGTATTGTGGTATTATAAACAATAAGATGTGTTACAAAATTTACGATGCCTATCTACTAGAGAAGTGTATCTCCAACTGTCGTATATATTTGAAGATCAATGGGATGTTTCTAATAGTCTATAAAAATTGCTTCTAAGAACTTCGGATTTCTCCCCACTCAATTTTTTTTTGGGAATATCTCAAAAACAAGGTGTTAAACATTTATAGTTTTTTGTTTTGTTCAAATTTATATTTTCGGCAATAAATAGTTTTTCCACCATAAATTAATGACGTGTTTTAGAATTGTTGCACGAATCAATGTTTTTAATAACTTTATTTTCAATTAATTATAAGATTAATAAAATTTATTACTTAGTATTGTGTGATTAAAACAATAAAATGTTAAAAAAAATAGTTTAATTATAATCTATTTTTATTATAGGTACTTTTATAATACGTTTGCTTATTCTTGCTTATTTATCTACAAAATAGAAACAAATATCTTAAAATTCAAAATTATAAAAATTGAATGAAAGACGTCAATTTCACACAATTAAGTAGGCATGAAAGTTGCCAATTACATTCATCTGTCTAAAAACCCATGCGATATTATAACGCACAGTAATAACGTAACAGTTTGCTTTTATCAAGTATGTTACTATTTTGTTTATCTGAAATAAGTGCTCAAAAACGTCAAAAAATTTTTGCGAAATTGTGACCTATAAACGAGTTTTTAAAATACCTAAGTTACTGTCGTAGGAAAAATACTGTACAAAACTCGCTAAAAAGTGTCTATCATTCGTACGATATCACTCACTTTCCATGCTCGTTATGTAATATACTATTACATAATGCTGATAATTTGATTTTATTTTTTACACTTTTAGTTTAAACTATTTTGTTTTGTTGAAATTATTGGCAGTTGTAATGCTTTTGAAATAATTACATAAAGGAATTTTGGTTAAAAGAAAAGGTTACACAAAAAGTAGCTGTCTGTATACGTAGTAGTACCTGTATTTAACAGAATGATTGCGTCCGTTGTAACTGTTTCTTTATAATAACATAAAAAATTATCTTAAATTAAAAAAAATCTTTTTCATAATTTTTACTCGTCTTAAACAGAAAATAAAATCGTTTGCATATTGAGTAATGATGAATTATTTAGATAATTTAATAATTTTTTATCACTGAAGGGTGATATTGTTTAACAAGATTATCTTAAAAACGCTCTAATAAGAACTAATAAAAGTAAAAAAAACATCTACTGACACATTACAATAAATCTAGGGGACAAAAATGCAACAGTAAAGTAGATTTGACGCCAAAACATCTGGTTGACACTGTGCAAATAAAAGTAGTTAAACTTGTAACTATTATTCAGTTTAGATAACTTATTTAAAAAATAAGTTAACAAAAAACATTACATTCAAAACTAAATTAAATTAACAGGATAATTATTAGCGGTTTTTTTTAAATTTGTGTAAATCCTGTATTATGTAATTTACGTATAAAGAGTAAAAACAATCCTTTCTATGTATTATCAAATGTACACTTAATTTTTGTATAATTTTTAAGTAACAAAAAGGACATCTGTTTTGTCAAATACTTATAAAAAAATGTATTAACGTCAAAAATGTCAAACATCTTGCCATGGCCGCCCTGTGCTTTGAGGCAACACGATCACTGCTCCATGGGCGCTATGTACTTTGGGGCGCCTTTACTTGAAATTCGGATAAAAATCTTACATAGTTAATAAATTTTAATACAATATATGAATACTAACAAACTTATATTGTAATTTTTATTAAATACTATAAAATCAAATTAAAGTTAAAGCTAAAAGTAGTAAACAAAAAAAACAATGTATGGAAACACGAATAACTTTTACTGTAGTCAAATTAAAAAACTAATAAAAGTCTTACACGTTTTTGTGATTAATTTAAATACTACTCTGCTAATGTTTTGGTTGGTTATGTTTTACATTAAATTTATAATACTGATCATCAGTTTTATTTAAAAAAAAGTTGATTAAGATTTAAAACAAGAAATGTTAATTGATTGTTTAATAGTTTTATGTCAATTATATGCTAAAGATCGAGTTTATAAATGTATGACGAGATATCGTTTTTATAAAATTTCGAAATCAAAACTTATTTTAAAAAATGGTTTATTGCAATGCCGTTCAAAAGATAACTTTTAAAGTAATAAAATGCACCGGCTTATTGTATGTAGTATAATGAAGGATTTACCTGACTAAAGATTAAAGAATGAATCATTTCACAGTAATGTGAAATTATATAACGTAGGTACTTAACATCAAATTTAGGTACTTTGAATGAAATTTAATAACTAAATCATTGATTTCTACCTTTAATTACTGCGAACGTTTAAACAAACGTGTTAATGCTAACAAATAAAATAATAATTTTAACTTAAAAAGCTCTTGATCGTGTAATACCTAAATTTTAAAACTTATATGAAATGTTTTATTTATACACATATTATAGTAACATAATACCAATAAAAGATCCAGCCTATTAAATTAGAAATTGTTATTAACAAAAACTACAAATTATGACACTTTAGTTTTGCATAAAACGAATTATAACAGTTAATTTGATTGCACAAGTTTGTTTTTATGAAATATTTATATCAAAAATAGGCGTTTCTGATTGTGTTATCTTATTGAAACAAAAATAAATACGAATACTGAAAACGAAGTTTTCATAAAAATAGTAACCTTTTAGAAATACGTATTTCAAAATACAATCATAAAAATAACCAGTTGGGTGTAGTAAAATCTAAAAATAGAACATTGTACCCGAAAGGACAAAGAAAAAAAACCTTTCTCTTTCTTTCCTTAGTAATATGCAAGTTATATATGTCAACGTTGCTGGAAGTAAGAACGAGTTGCTTGTATCATATATATATATACTTTGCCGCCATGAAGTGACTACGTATCTTATATAAGTACGATAGTTATTTAAAATTTTTTTTTAAAAATTATTCACCCCTCTTTTGAGAAACGTTTAATACTATTTTAGTACATAGCATATATGCTATTAAAAAGTTTTTAAGATAATTGGAAAACTTGGAAGTCAGGTAGCCACTTGTACATAACGGAAGTGACAACTTAACACGTATCAATATATATATATACTCGAAAATCTACGTAGTCGCACCAAAATATAATTCTACGACTACGCACCCGGAATGTTTTATGTTTAACAAGTAGTTCTCGCACCAATATATAGCAAAAATTATATATGCGTATTGGCACCATATATAAGATACCGAGCGGAGTTTACTAGTCGGTCACCGCATGGCAAACAAGTTTTTCAAGGTATAAAATGTAACAATACATAATAGTATTTAAAAATAACTGCAAATATGTTTCGTATTTAGGATATTGGAATTTCTTTTATTTAACCGTTTGGTTTGTTTCTCGCTTTATTACAATGATTTTATTTTAGAATTGTCATGTTTTAATTTATTTTGGTTTTTAAATTTAAATGTTACTTATCATGTATTCCAAAAAAAACTGATAAGACTAAGTTTGAGTATTATTTTAATTACGTCTCTTTATTGTTAAATAAATTGAATATTTTAATTGCCTGAATATGAAAGTGTCATTACTTAATAATTAAAAGTTAAGTATTAAGATATGGAACTTTTATCAATTTTTTGTATATAATCCGGTCAGTCATTAAAATTTCAAATATAGGTAGGTTTAAACATAATTAATAGATTTTAATGTTTTAAATCCCTTAATTATTGTGGTGTTAAATGTTAAAAACAGAAATATTTTAGCTGTTTTAAAATGTGCAATGAAACATGATTGTTTTTTTAATTGCATTTTCTACATTCATCGACGCGATATTTAATATCAACCTTAAATTTATCTTATTTTTACGTATCAGGTAACGTTGGTTTTTTCTTATACTGTACTTATACGGTAATTAGAATTTGTCAATTACAAGAACATAAACATTTTATATATTTATCTATTTTCAGTATAACAGGAAAAAATAATTTTATAACGTAAAAAATAATTAGCGTTACATACTTCATAAAATAAAATAAAAATTTGATCACGACGGAAATTTCCGCTACAGGTGTAATCGTGTAACGGTTAAAATAAGCAAAATGCCGCTTTGTAAACAATAGGGCAATAAATAGATTAAGGAATAAATAATTCTTTCAACACTTTCGCACAATGGGTATAATAAGTTTTTAATCTGAAACATTTGGTATGCACATTAGATTTTGTAAAAACCACAACCATCTAAACAAACAACTAAAAATTTAGATTCTATCAAAATGTGATCTAATTATGAATCGAAAAAGACAGTCATTCGACATTGATAGTACGATATTTGTAATTACCAAAAAGAATTATGAAAAAACATTACAAAGTGTAAGTATAGTAGCGTTTTAAAACTTTACATTTTGGCATCTGCGTCTGCATAAAAATTTTGAAATTAAGGTACATAGGTACCACAATTAATACTTTTTTTTAAACTTATCTCTTGTTGTTGTTAACATTGTAACACATTCAAACGTCTTAAATTCGTCATTTAAATGTATTACCAACTTATTTTATATTTTTTTTATAAAGTTTTTTATAAAAGCGGAGGTTTGATTAGTTTTTGATCACAATCCTTATGAAAACAAATGTAGTTTCTAGAAGAGCCATAACAATTTTTTAGAATACTTTCAAAAATATAATAATAAAAATCTAAAAATAAAAATTCAAGGTTTTGTGTTAACTGGTAAACGACAAATTTATCAAATGCTTCTTCAATATGGGAGACAAATTTCTTATTACGCCCAGAGTTTTAGCTATCACGTTATTGCATATTTTATACCTACATAACTGTACTTTCGTTCTGAAGTTATCATCCACAAAAGTTTTTAAATTTTACTGTTACTTTGGATTTGTTTCACCTAAGTCAAAAAGTTTTATAAATTGCATTAATTTGTAAACTGATTTTTAGATTTCAAATTTGCTATTGCATACGTTAATATTTTATCTCTTTTATTTTCAAGTGAAATGGTTTATTGTCAGTTATTAATTTTTAAATGATCAAAATAAGTTTTTCAAAGAAAACTAGTATGACCGTTCTGTAAAGTAAAGTATGCGTTAGTAATTATGTACTTTGCGTTATTAGTTTTTTGCCAACGGGTAAAATTATCTAATTGTAATTGTTTGTAGTATTTAACAAAAAATAAAGAATTCATTTCCTTCTTCTATTTCAGTATTTCCTCAATTACCTGAGCTGATTAGTATAACCCCATGTAAATGAAATTTAACGATCGTCCTTGTTCAAAACAATACAATTCCTGATACAATATAATTTACATCTTGTCTGATATTGTTGCTAGATTGATTTACGCCATAAGAAAAAGGAACACTAGAATTATCCAATACATGTTTTTTTATTTAAAGAGATACAAAAATTTTAAAATTGCATTTTCTCTGTTTTGACGGTCTATTTACTACAAATTATTGGTGATTGTATTTGTAACTTTATCTCAATTTTATAAAGTCTATTGCTTTTATACAATTTTTACATGCAAAAATTAAGCATAATAAATAAGTACGTTAAGTTAACGAATACATACAACAAAAAAAATTTAAATTATTTTCAAACTCCATCATTACTGTTACAATGCGATTTTATCAATCGCATCTGCAATAAAATTAGTAAAATTTGAATACCATAATTGTATCGTTTAATTAAAACTTTTTCTTTCACTTTTAATCTTGTTTAGCAGTTTTAATAAGCAACTGTATTAAAAAAAATTAGTAAAGATTTTAATTTTAAATGCACTTATGCGATGTTCAAGAGAAAGAAGATAATTAAAAAAAACTGATAAGACTAAGCTTGAATAATATTTTAATTGTATCTCTTTACTCTTAAATAAATTGAATGTTTTGTAATTGCCTAAATATGAAAGTGCCATTAGTTAAAAATTTCAAGTTTTGTTAGAGAAAAGATACTATTGCTTTCTTTTTACCTGTAAATTGTGTATTATTTACATTCTAACAAAAAACATTACCGTATCAAAAGAATCATTGCATCTTTTATATCCAATCAAATTTATAAGAACTTGCATAAACATTATTTAACATTTTTCCACATATTATTTAGATATGAGTGGAAAAATTAATAAGGGAACAAAAGTTAGGTAACAAACGATTATTTCATATGCATTTAATTTTAATAATTATTTTATAAACAACTATATGAAATTGAGTAATGTTTCAGATCAGTATAATAATTTTTCAAGTTATGAAATTTTATTCTTAGTGTTAGTTTATAGATTAATTTTTACACATTTAAGCAAAATGAACAGTCTAATAAAAATTTATTCGAAATTTTTTAAATCTTTGTTAATGTAGCAATTAAGCTACTTTTGTTTAATGATATGCTCATTCATACATAAGGAATGTTCAAAGAGTGCTAAAGTATTAAGATATGAAACTTTTATCATATTTTTTCTGCGTGTAAAGATCAGTTACAGTCTAATTTAAAAATCTTGTTTAAGATCGTTTCAAATTTTTTAAGTAATTTATAAAAACATCTAAGCGATACTTAACGGATTATAACATCATTTAATGAAGCATAGGAAATAAGAAATAAATAACTAAAACTTGTGATCACGTACAGATTGTTTGTATTTGCTTAAGAACTACTTAAACAAAAAATATTTTTTGTATATAATGCGGTCCGTCATTAAAATTTTAAAATATACCTAAGATTAAACATTATTAATAGAATTTAATAATTTTAAATCGCTTAATTATTGATGTGTTAAATATTAACAACATTAATAATTTAGCTGTTTTAAAATGCACAATGAAATACGAATGTTTGTTTTTGAAAATGGCATTTCTGCATTCAACGACGCCATATTTAATATCAACCCTAAATGTATCTTATTTTTACATATCAGGTACATTAAATCACCTTGTACTAAACCAACATTGGTTTTTTTCGTATACCGTACTTATGCGGTAATTAGAATTTGTTAAATACAAATTTAGCTATTTGCACTATAACAAAAAAATGGCACTTTTTAACATAAAAAATAATTAGCATTGCTTCTGCACGTCTTATAAATTAAAATAAAAATTTTATGACGACGGAAAATTTCGGTACAAATGTAACTAACGTCGCATTGTAAACAATAGAACAATAAATAGATAGTGCAATAAATAATTCTTTTTACGCCCATCGCACAATAGGTATAACAAGTTTTTAATCTGTAAACATTTGGTATACACATTTGAATTTGTAAAAGCAACAAACAACTACAAATTTTGAATCTCTCTATCAAAATATGACTCGAAAAAAACAAAGTCATTCGACATTGATAGTATTTTTAATTATCAAAAGGAATTATGAAAAAACATTACAAAGTGGAGCACCGTTTTAATACTTGTCAGAGGCACCGAATTTAAGCCTGGCTACAGCTATGAATGCACGTGCACTTGTTTGTTTGTGTTCCCATAAATTATGTTTCAAATGTTTAGTCTTTGTAACTTAATAACTTAGAATCAACCAATAAGGTTTGGATATTTTGTAAGATTGCCTTATATGGGCAAGGAACGCGTGTGAAATTACAATTCTTTCATGCGAATGAAACGACACTAGCTAAAAATGTAACTTGTAAGAGGGCAGATTGAAATGAGATTTGGTGGTGACAACTGAATAAGATAAAAGAGCTAGTGTCGGATCGTTTGTTCCAGTGTTGATCATTAAACGTTTATAAATTTAATTTTTATATTAATGAAATCAGTTTTGTTTGTTTGTGTTAATGACTTTGTTTGAAATTTGTAATCGTAACTTTTGCTATAGTAAATAAATTGCGTAAACGGTCAGTGTCGTGCGTTATTCACTTGTAATAAATTATCGATGCAGTCTAACCCAGTACAAACGCCCAGCGGAGCCCCCTTTTATTTTCGAGGCGTCTCTGACATACTTTACATTTTGCCATCTGTATCTGCATAAAGATTTTAAAGTAAAGTACGTGTACATAAGTAGAACAACTAATAATACTTAACAAAACTCCTTTAAAAAAATTAAAATAAAACAGAGAAATAAGTTTAAATTTGTCATAAACAAGAAACATATAACTAATACCATTGTATATAATGCTAATACGCTCTATCTTTTGATTTATTTTTTGTTATTGTTAACATTGTAATACATTAAAACGTCTTAAATTCGTCATTCAAATTTATAACCAAATTATTAGACTATTTCTTTAAAATTATATGGCATAATTAGAATTTATTTATACAAAATTGATGTTGTAGTAACGTTCATTCTGTATTTTCAAGGCTATCTAGATTTTATAGCGTTCGCACAATTAAAGTTAAAAAAGAGTTTTTTTACTCCACATCGTGTGGTTAAAGACGGTTTCTAAATCAAAAATTTTAACACGACATTTTTTCACATTTCTCGGCAAAATAAAGTCAGTAAATTATAATAAAGTAAAAAAATTCTGTTTTGTGGTCGGCCGTATGCAAACACAATATCTGAAGAACGGGTTTTTTTTATAATACTTTCAAAAAAACATTTTTTTTTTTCAAATAAAAGTTAATTGTAATGCAAATGTACACAAGTTTTGTTTAAGCTATTTTTCGATCTGAGGCTTAGTTTTGAGATATACGGTTATCACGTGACTTTTTTAGCAACGTTAATGAACAATATCTTATAAATTATTAATTATACCAAAAAGTTATGAAAGAGAAATTTCCAAAAAAATTATTATATACAACGTTTATTTAAACAATTTATTTTCTATGACTCAATTTACTCAATTCCAGTTTTAAGAATGAATGACTTGTTAAGCTATAATAATGTAAACGCGACAACACAAGAACCGCTGCTAAGGGTTTACGTCTTTTACAATTCAGTATAACGTATAAAACATTAGGAAATACTCGTTGACTAAAAACTGATCTTAAATTTAATATTTAATTTTAATATTTGTTTACGATTCTCTTATAAAGTACACATGCAATAGATACAATTTTTATAGTGACTTATTTTTTATTTTGACATACACATTTATTTAAGTATAAAAATACTTCTTAAATTTGAATCATAATTAAAAATAGTGTACTTATTTTTTGATAATATAAGTGCAGTGCAAACTTTAAGAAGAGGTTTAGTAATTAACACTACGGTTCCCGTTTCGCGTAGTTTAATTGATAATTTAAATTTTATTTTATTGTAATTCTAGGGAATACTATGTTTTAAAAGAGTTGCACACTTATCATTAAAGTATGTAGTTCTTTGTTAAATGGTAAACAATCGACAAAGAAAAAATTTTAAAAATAATTATTTTTTTCTAACAGCACTTGTCTAACAGGATAAATGGCAATCGATAGACAAAGAAGAAACGTGAAAGTATTGATTTTTTTTTCTTGCGGTAGTTACCTAACAACATTCCTAATTACAATTCGCATAGAAAGGCAACCAAAAACTAAGATATCTTTTTTTAATTTTATATAAGTTTAGTTTTGGAAATACCAAACGTTCAGCTTCTGAAACAGGAATGTTCTTTGTTAAATAGTGGCCGATGCAAAACAAAGAAGCAAGGTCATAGTGTTGATTTTTTTCTAAAGGTACTTTCACGTTAATTTTTTTAACAAGATAAGGCGATTTAAAATTCTTTAAAAAGAACAATAAATAAATTAAAGTAATTATTATTTTTAATCACTGGATTGATAGAATTCAATTTTAAAAAAGTTTGCGTGATTGATAAATTTCAAAATTTTTTATACAATTGTTACATGTAAAAATTAAGCATAATAAATAAGTACGTTAAGTTAACTAAACCATACGAACAAAACAAAATTCAAATTATTTTTAAACTCAATTATAACTGTTACAATGCAATTGTATCAATCGTATCTGCATTAAAATTTTGACCTTCAATAACTCAATAAATTCTCAAAAAAATACTAACATATTAAGTTATAAAGCTTTTCTCAATTTTTCTTCTTTTAAATTACTATTATTTAATGTGTAACAACTTGTGCACGATCGATATTTTGGAAGTAACATTTTTTATTTGTTTTGATTATAAGTAAATCCATAAATACGAAAACTAAAACAGTTAATTTTTATTAGCTAAAATTACTACTAACTACGAATGTTTGAATAAAAAAAATAGAATTTTTAAATGTAACGGTAAAAAGTGAGTTTATTTAAAATCAACTAAGTAGGTATTACATATTCTACAGAAAAAGTAATACCGAAAACAATTTTAGTTTGCATAGTTTTTATTCCAGGTAGTTGGGTTAAGCTGTTTTTGCGGAAACGAATAAAACTAGTTGACCTTGTCTTGGTGCGAGAACGTAGTGGTGCGAGTACGATTTCTTATAAAAAATTTTGAAAGAGACGCCCCCTCGTGATCTATAATTTCAACTAAAATTGCCTTTCTATAGATATATCGTCTATGTCGCACCATCGTGAAATTTGGTGTATAGACTACTAACATGACATAGACCCCAAATATGAGTGAAAACGTTCTCGCACCACGATTTGGTGCGACAACGTATATATTGGTGCGAGAACGGCGATATATCTTCTAATTTGGTGCGATATGATATAACTTTACAAAGTTTGTATTTATTTACGGAAGGTCAAGTATACAAAATTTTTAAAAACGTCAAATAAATATAAATTTTATAAAAATATTTATAGGTCTGTAAAATTCTGCCGTCAGTTTCTTTTTTATGAAAACACAAAATTATTGACATAACGACATATAAAATACAATATTAGTTAGTTACTAAAAAAACCAATAAAAAAAACGATTTAATAAAATTATGTTACAATACACGTTTCCAGGATAAAATTTTTTTCAATGCAATACAACAGCTACCAATCAAGTGTTACATTTTATATGTCGTGACAATGCATAAATATAATGTTACTGTAAAATTTTGATAACCTAGAATACAAACCGTTATCGATTGCTTACTCGTACATATTTTATTTTTTAGTGTTGCGTGCAAATTACAGTCATAAAGTAATTGTTTGCATAAATGTTAATTGTACTTGTCTAGGGTCAATAGCCAGACAAATACCTAAAACGATCGAGTTATGCAATAATACTCATAAATCAATTAAAATCAATTTATTCATTTAAATACATTTTCTAAAATTGATATATTAAAATATTTATTTCAAAATTCTATTATTTTCAAATAATAATACCCGCATTTTACGTATAAAGTTGTCTTATCTTACAGAAAAATTATTTTTGATGCAATGCAACATGGAAATATACCAATAACAGTAAATAGATATTTGCTAATACAATTAAAACGTTATATACTTTATTGCACTGATGTAATTGTCGTTCAGTTATTTTGTACAAAATAGAAGTGATTTTGGGATATTAGTAATCTTTGTGACAACTGTACCAAAAGTAAATAATTTAAAATATATTTAATTCTAAGAAAAAAACATTTACAAACTATACATAAAAAATTTTTCAAAAATAATACGATATAGTTATATAATGATAATAAACAAAAATTAAAATACATTGTACAAACTGCTTAAAAACAATGGGTAAATAATACTACATATACAGTTTTCTACTCTTAACTAAATAAAATATGAAGTTACATAAACATGTATAAAACTAAAAACATCTGAAAATGTTTTTTAGAATAATCTTGAAAAATTAAATTTAGGATAGACAAAGCCATAGCACGTGATGCAATCTATTATATACTGCGGTGAGTGGTGTGTAAAGTCCTTTTCTAGAATGTTTTTACAAGAAAGCGAGTGCATCGAGTACACTGGACTAGTTTACAAGCTGCTTGTAAAAAACTAGCTTGTAGCATGTAAACTCGCTCTGTGTACTTAAGCCTTAAAATAAATTAGATAAATAGAAACAACAATTAGAAAAGCTCTGTTTTTTTTTTGTTTTTACAAACCGGTGGATTTTTTAAAATTGTTGTAGATTTTTAAAATTCGGCTAAATACGTTTTTATAAGATAACATTTTATATGCATATTAATAGAAACAACTATAGTCTAAACAACTAACGCTAAATCTAAAATCTCTAGTTTAGTTAGTTTTTGTAATTTTATATTGACAATTATACAATGTAGCTTTATGTGACTACATGGTGATAGTCTTTTTTTCTGGATAGTATAAAATTTGTACAATTATACTGTTTACTAGAGACCATTTACGACAGCGTCACTGTTTTAGTTAAAATTAATAGTTTCTAAGAAGCTTTAACGAAAAAAATTGTATTTATTTTTAGAGCATACTTTTTTTGGTTAATAGTAACATGCGTTGAATTTTCTTGCGTATTTTATGATTGGTAATTTATTGTTGACATAGTGGACTGTATAAAAAACTGCACTTGTTCATATTTAAACTTTAATAAACATTAAGAAAATTGAACTGGTTACAATAAACGAACTTGAGTTGTCGCCATGTTCTTTACAACCCCCCATTCTTCGCATCTGCGCATACCAACATCACAAAAATATGAAAATATTTCTCCATGCCGCCCGCCTTAACAGACTGCCACGTCTTCAACATTAAACAATTCTTAACACTAACTTAACTTATGAAACAACATCAGCAACTAACATTAAATTCAGCAAAACAACAAAAAAAATACAAGTACTAACTATACATTATATAAGGAAATTATATTTCAAGTAAAATTGTCATTTTCGGGCTTACATGGAAGAGGACACAGTTTAACAACGGGACGTTTAAACACTCCTTTGACCGTTTTAACACTAGCAACACGAACTCGGTTATCACTTCCAGGATGTAGCTTGACGATTTTTCCAAGAATCCATTTTGACGGAGGTAGATTATCCACCTTTATGATAACCATAGTGCCAACGGAAATATTAGTTGAATTATCAACCCATTTTCTTCTTTGTTGTAAAGAATTTAAATAATCGCGAGATCAACGTCGCCAAAAACTTTGATGCAATTGCTGTAGCAGCTGATATCTTGATAACTTGTTTATCGGTATATTTAAAACATCTGGATCAGGTGGCGTTGTAATTATTTTGTCAATCAAAAAATGAGCAGGAGTTAGTGGAGTTAAATCATTAGGATCGGGTGATAAAGGATAAAGCGGTCTGGAATTTAAAACTGCTTCAATTTGAGTCAAAACAGTGGCAAATTCTTCGTATGTTAAAATAGTTTCGCCTATAACTTTATAGAAATGTCTTTTAAAAGATTTAAGATTGGCTTCCCAAATACCTCCAAAATGAGGTAAGTTTGGAGGCAAAAAATGCCACTTTATTTGATTTCTAACAGTATAATCCACAATTTCATGTTCATTTTGTCTCAAAAATGTATGCATTTCATTTAAAATATTATTCGCGCCTATAAAATTTGTTCCGTTGTCAGAGTACAGCTCAGACGGAAAACCTCTACGAGCTGAAAATCTTCTGAGACAAGCAATGAAAGCTTCAGACGTTAAGTCTGAAATTAACTCAAGGTGAATCGCTTTAACACTTAAACAAATAAATAAACAAACATAAGCTTCACTAATTTTGCTTCCACGAAACTTTCTGTCCTTAATATTAAAAGGGCCAGCGTAATCTATACCAGTGTGACAAAATGGCAAAACATTTGTAATTCTTTGCCTGGGTAAATCTCCCATTGTAACGTTTAAAGGCTTTGGAGAAAACTTGAAGCACTTTATACAATTTTTAACAACAACCTTTGCAAGACTCATGCCTCTCAAAGGCCAATAAATCTGTCTGATACTGTTCAGCAATAATTGCGGACCTGCGTGCAACAACCTAATATGTTCAGATCGAAACAACAACCTTGTAAGAAAATGCTTAGAATCTAATATAATCGGATGCTTAGCGTTATATGGTAAATCAGAATGTTTGAGTCTACCTCCAACCCTTATTAAACCATCTTTATCGAAAAAAGCTGATAAACCATTGAATCGATTTTTAAACCTTTGTTATTATTATTTTTGGACAACCAATTTAATTCTTGTGAAAAACTTTGCTGCTGTGATAACTTAATTAAACATTTCATAGAATCATTAATCTCTTCAATTGATAAATTGCCAGTCAAACGCGGATTTCCCTTTTTCAAACTAAGAGCATTTAAACAAAATCTACGACAGTAGGCTATGACTCTCTGCAGTCCTAATAAAGAAAAAAACCTTGAAAATACATCAAATTGTTGCATGGCGTAAAATATATGTGGATCGCTTTATTTCAGGTAAATCATTTAATGACGGAGTAAACTTAAAATCATAATTAGAAACGTCAAAATTGCAAATCCAAGAAGGCCCACACCACCACATCTCATTATTAAGAAGTTTGGAAGGAAAAAAACCTCTGGACGCGATATCAGCAGGATTTTGCGCTGAAGAAACATAATTCCATTTAAACTTATACGTCAAACTTTGAATTTCACTAACTCGTGTACTTACAAACGTTTGCAATCTAAAGGGTTCTGTGTGAATCCAATGCAGAACAATTAAAGAATCTGACCAAAGATAACACTCAAAATCAAACATCATACATTCGGAAACGCTTGCGACTAATCTAGCTAACGTTAGAGCAGCTAAAAGTTCTAATCTTGGTATAGTAAGCTGTTTTAAAGGAGATACTTTTGTTTTTGCACATAAAAGTGAAACCTTAACTTCACCGTGGTCATTAACTGACCGCATATAAAGTACAGCTCATATGACGGCTTCGACACTAAAACATTTCTTGAAATCTTAAGGGAATTTAAATTAATCAAATCCTTTTGAAACAAACGCCATTTTTCTCGTAAACTATAAGGTAATTCATCATCCCAATCTATTTTAAGACTCCATAACTTTTGGATCAAACGCTTGGCAAGTATAATCGACGGAGAAAGTACTCCTAACGGGTCATAAATTTTTGAAATCTCAGATAAGACATATCTTTTGGTACAACGACCAACAACAACTGAATCTGTAAACGCAAACGACAAATCATCAGAATCACAATTCCATTGAATCCCTAAACACTTAGTGTCTTTATCACAAATTCTTAAAATGTTTGAATCATTACAATCATCTTTAAATGTATCCAAAATCTTTTGACTATTCGACCTCCATTTCCTTAAACTAAAATTACCCGAATGTAAAATCTTAGAAATCTCTGTACAAATTTTTATCGCTTCGGTCTCATTTTGAAATCCAACTATTAAATCGTCAACATAGAAATTTTCTAATATCATTTTAGAAGCGACGGGAAATTGTTCCCTAAAATCAAATGCAAGCTGGTGCAAACATCTCATTGCCAAAAAAGGGGCGCTAGTTAATCCGTACGTAACAGTATTAAGGTCATATATCTCTAAATCATCCGTTTTATTAAATCTCCAAACTATTCTTTGAAACCGTCTATCGTCGGTATGTACTAAAACCTGTCTGTACATTTTAGATATATCAGACGAAACAACATAAGGAAACTGTCTAAACTTAATCAAAATCTGAAATAAACTACTTAAAATCTGGGGACCTGTAAACTGTAAATCATTCACAGAATATCCCGTACTGGATGGCGACGAACCATTAAACAACTCTTACCTTAGTGGTAATACTATCTTCTTTAAAAACGGCGTGGTGCGGAAGAAAATAAGAAATCTCATTCTTCTGAAAATCTTTAACTAAACTCATATGACCTAAATCTAGGTATTCCTTCATAAAATTCACGTAATCATTTCTTAAACTAGGAATTTTTCGAACTTTCGTTCCAAAGCTAAAAACCGCTTAACAGCTAAATCCTTTGAATCACCAAGTTTTGAAACTTCATCTTTAAAAGGTATCCTGACGACAAAACGACCATTTAAATCGCGCGAAAAAGTAGTTCTAAAGAACTGCTCACATCTCTTATCGTTATTGGACAGTAATCGTTCGGAACTGACTTCCCCAATTAACCAAAATCGTTGTAAAGATGCATTTAAATCCAAATCTTGTCTAACTGACGAAAAAAAACATGAAGTTCTAGACCCTAAAGGTCTAGTTGTTAAACAACCCGATACAGTGTAACCAAAAACTGTTTTTTGTAACGTTGGTAAACCTTTTCCCAAAACAAATTGATGAGGCCTTAAACAATCCCAGAAACTAGAAGCACCAATAAGTAAATCTATGGTTTTTGGTTCGTGAAAATCCGGGTTAGCTAAAATTACATTTTTTGGAAACTTAAGTTCCGAAACATTTATAGGACAGCTAGGCAAATCAGAAATTTTTGGCAATATAAAACATTTCAGGTTTAAACTGAAATCATTAATCATAGATCGAACGTTAATATTACAACCTTTTTTTAAATGCGCAGTAGAAGAAGTAATGCCAGATACATGTACATCTATATTAGATTGGGTTAAACCAAGTCTAGAAACTAAATCCGTTGTAATAAAATTAGCTTGCGACCCTGAATCTAAAATCGCATAACAAGTATGCTTATTTCCATGTAAATCAAAAACATAAACTTTTGCAGTACACAACATGACTTGTGACTCTATTAAACTTGTAAGTACAACTTGCTCTTTAGGAGCATGCAACAATCTGCTGTGCTTTTCTTTGCACTGAAAACACGAATCTGATTTGCAAGAGTCAACCGTATGGCCCTTGCATAAACAATTTAAACACAACCTTAGAGATTTCACTTGTGCTAATCTTTCAGAAACGCTTAGGTCACAAAATCGATTACATTTGTAAATCTTGTGATCATTAGCTCCACAATAATTACATTGTGCCGGCCTTGTAGTATTAACGGTTTTATTGATAAAACTTTTAACATTTTTGTGCTTGGCATTAGCGTTCTCAAAAAACTTGTTTTTAAAACTGTTATCACGATCCAATTTAATATTCAAATCCAAACATTCAAGCAAATCGGCTCTACCTTTTAGAAAATCAGTAAATTGGTTTAACGTGGGTAAATCTGTATCTTTCTTAACTTTCTCCTATTCACAAGCTGTTGATTTGTTCAATTTTGTGCTAACTAAAAAGATCAATAGTGGATCCCAAGAATCTGTATCTAAACCTAAATTGGTAAGTGCTCTTAAATGTTTAAACAAAGAATCAACTAAATTCCATAATGAAGAAGATAACTCCTTTAAAATGATAGGATGATTAAACAAACTTTTTATATGACTTGTAATTAACAATTTTCGGTTGTCAAATCTTTGACATAAGAGATCCCATGCAACTTGATAATTTTCTTGAGAAAACTCCAAAGACTGAATAATCTTTAATGCGGTACTATTTAAACTAGCACGTAAATAATGAAACTTTTGAATGTCATTAATTAACGTATTTTTATTTATCAATGAATCAAAAATGTCTTTAAAATTTAACCAACCTTCATAAGTTGCATCAAATTTTGGTAGATCTATAACTGGTAACTTAATACTAGATTTAGACATATCCGTTTGTCTTATATTTTGAGACATCGGCAAAGAATCAACAGAATGAATCGACCTATTTTCAAACTCAGAAACATTCAAACGCTTTAACATTTTTTTTGCAATTGCTAAATGTTTGTTATATTTATTTTCAAACTCATCTCGTTCTTTGTACTGGTCATCCAGTTGACCTTCATCGCATGAAGCCTCCACTAAAGCTTGAACTTCATCAAATTCACTAAAAATTAGTGTTAATTTATCTAATCTTTCCTCTAACTCAATAATCGTTTCTTCAATTAATGAAGATGAATCTCGATTAAACTGTTCAGAAATCGGTTTTAAAAAATTAATAAAAGAAGTAAGTTTATGTTTAACTCCACCTCTTTTTCTAATTAAGCCAAACATATCCATAATTGAAATCTTATTTAAATCTTTAAATCTAATTTATCTTTAATCCGTGTGCAAATTTGCAAATCTATAATCTTAAATAATCGTAAGTAATTGGAATACCAATATACCTAAATTTTAATCTTTAACATCGTTAATCTATAAACCAAATAATTTTTTAACGTTAAACACGCTACTATGACTCAAAATAAAACAAACAGGAAAGGAATGGAACGTACTCACTTTTGATCGTATTCATGTATAAATCTTCTAATCAATAATTTAATAATCCAATCCATGCGAACTCGAGTGCCGGGTTCAATGAAGTTCATCCAACGATAAGCGCATCGAACAATGGGGCGCTTGTGCATCAAGCTTGTGCATTACTTCTACAAACGTTTAACGGTGTAAAACAATCCAAATGCGGCGAGTAAGGACCATTTTTATGGTAATTTATTGTTGACATAGTGGACTGTATAAAAAACTGCACTTGTTCATATTTAAACTTTAATAAACATTAAGAAAATTGAACTTGTTACAATAAACGAACTTGAGTTGTCGCCATGTTCTTTACAACCCCCCATTCTTCGCATCTGCGCATACCAACATCACAAAAATATGAAAATATTTCTCCAATGATAAATCCATGTATCTACGATTATTTGCATTTAGTCAAGTTTTGAATGCTGTTAGTTAGTTGCTTTGACTTATTTCAAATCGTTTTTGTCATTTCAAATTTTTAAGAAATGTTGTGTAAAATTAATTTATGGTTTTACGTTGTTAAAACATCCGTTTGTTTTTGCCAATTTAACATTTTCTTTGTTAATAGAATTAAAATATGCGTTATAATTTATGTTTCTCTTCTATCCTTTAATACGAATTTCTACGCTTCTACATCTTCACTTCGATTAACTAAAACGTCCATAAATAGTAAAACGGAGTTCTTTTTAAATTCTATAGTAAAACGAATCTTTTGGTAAATTGAGTTTAAATGACATAGAAACACGTTGAGCGTAAAAGGAACATGTTGCCAAATGACAAAGGTGTCATCAACGTATCTGTAGCAGCACTTGAGCTTTAGATAAATGTGGATAAAACTTTTTTGTCAAAAGTTTTCATAAATATATTAACAACAACTAGTGAAAACGGAAAATTGATTTCTAGTCAAGCGTTTTTTGATAATAGGTAGTAAATTGCTTCAAATATGGTTTTCGTTAAATAAAAATTTAAAAATGTTAATTAAATCAGGTACCGGCACCTTAGTAAACAAAAACTCTTCATCAAAACTAACCAGAATTTCAGTCGGTTGCAAACAAAACTTATGCAACTTTTGAACAAAATTGGTCGAACTGAGTAGAAATAAATCAGTATTCCATGGTAAAGATTTAAATAAACTTGTAAGATATTTAGAGATTGTATAAGTAGGTGATTTTATATTGCTGACAATAGACCGAGGAAGAACATTAGGCTTATGAATTTATGATAAACCGTAAAATCAAGGAGTTTTAAAATGTTTAGGTATTAAAAGTTTTTTATTAGCTTTATTAGCTGACGACTCTTTTATAAGTTTGGAAAGTGTTCTTTTAATAGATAAAGGATCTTTTAAAATTACTTTACACGACATGTCTGCAAAAAGTTTGTTATCGTAATCTAATCGATTCATAATAATCGGGGCAGTCCCCTTGTCAGCTTTAAGAGTGACTATAGATTTATTTTGTTTAAGAGATTTTAATGCAAAAAATTCCGATTTTGAAATGTTACTTTGAGGAATTCTTGACTAACTAAACATTTTTGTAGTTTTATAGCGGATTGTTTTGCAAAAAAAATTGGAAACTGTTTGATTAAAAACATTTACAGTTGTTACCATTTCTTCAATCGGAAGTTGTTTTGGAACAAATACAAAATTAAAACCTTTCGGCAAAATAGCTGTTTTTGTAGAGGACAATGAGCGTGAAGATAAATTAATCACAGTTTCTAGTTTGGCTTCTGCAAACAACAATTTTAATAACATTATTCCAGTTTCTCTTGTAATCAAATAAATACTAATAATAGCGAAGGCTTCCACGGCCGGAATCTATACTAACATTAGAATGTCTTCCGGGTTTGGACCGTGTCATAGTTGCAACCGAAGCTGCCAACGTTTCGCCCGGCGAAACGTCGGCAGCTTCGGTTGCAACTATGACACGGTCCAAACCCGGAAGACATTCTAATGTTAATACTAATAATATTTTTATCGCAGATTTGGATTTTGCATAAGGATTTAGTTTAAAATACTTAAAAACAACGCGATTATTATGACAACGTATAAGAAAGAATAAACTACACAGCAATCTTGCCAGATAATTCCCGTGTTGTCGTTATCACACAAACTGAAGACATTTTTAAAGCCCGGTTACAAACTGATTGATTGTGTCGAGATTTTACGGCGCAATCATTTAGTTTGTTCCACTGCAAATTGTAACAAAAATTTATGTAATACGTTGAATTATCTAACTAATATGTTAGTAGCAAACAATTACAATAAAAAAAGATTAAGCGGTCTATAACAAAGTTTACGTCTGGCAAATCAAGAGTAACGAGAGAATCTATGTCTCAACCAGTGTCTACTGCTCATTTACCATATGTCAAAGATACCACGGACCGTATAAGAAAAATGTTGTCTAAACGCAACATTAGTACTCGATTTTCTACTGTTCGTAAATTGGGTCAACCCTTAAATCTAGTGAAAAACGTTATTCTTCTTCAATCTGACGGCGTTTATAGAATTCCTTGCTCTTGTAGTCGTGCATGCATAAGAGAAACGAGTAGAAGCGTGAGAATTCGTATTAAAAAATTTCAAAGGTGTAGTCGTCTTAAACAATCTTGGAAGTCTGCGGTGACGGAACACGTACTAGAAGCGGATCATAAGATTATGTTGAGAACACTAAAACGTTGGCTAATCAGTTTTATGGTTCGAAGGTTAGCATATAAAAACGAGGCTTAGTTTGTTCCGAGCTCTGAAGATATCCGCTGCAATAAGTGACAAAATCTCAGCTTGTGTGATAAAGACAACACGGGAATTATCGAGAATGGAAAATTGTATTGCAGCTCGTGGAAACCTGAATTATACTATAGATTTATATATGTTTTGTTATCATTTGATGATTTTGCGTTTTTGGTTGTTTATATTTAATTACGTTTTAATTTTGTATCTTTTTGCATCTCTGTAGGTTGCACTTTAAGATAGGTTTTCGTTAGGTTTCTGTTTTAGTGATGTTTGGCATCGATAAAACCAACATCATTTTGCATTTTTGCTACTAAAAAAATTTTATACCTAACCAATTTGTCATTGCCTCCTCAAGTTTTCAGCTTGTTACTGTCTGAAATTATTTATCTAGCTTCTGCGTCCACCCACATGTTCATCAGAAAACAAAATTACTTTAGGTCTTTACAAATTACGTTTATTGCAAAAGATTGTAGAGTGTAGTGTAACGTAAAGGATTTGACTTTATTAAAGTGCAATTTCTTTTTATTGATCCTAACGCTGACTTACGTAATTTTGTCAACTTAATAAAACAATTTCGTAGTTGATTTGCTGTCGGCTAACAAATTTAACCGATTGACAAGTATTGATTTGTGTATATTAATTTAATTTTTAGGCTATATGAAATTTGCGTCATTAATTTTTGCACCTTTTACATTTTAGTAAATAAACTTTTTTATATCTGTATTTCAATTTACATACGTCGAGCAGCCGTCGTATTTCTTTTTACGTTTATTTTTTCTTTGTTTAATTTTTACGTTTGTTCGTTTACCTTATTAAAGCATAACCATGTAGTTTTAATATTTTTTTTTATTTAATTTAATTTGAACGCTTGTATTTTAAATAGTTTAAATGTACGAAAGCTTTAGAATCACACCGCGTACGCGTTGATTTTGTGTTATAATTTTAGATTTGCGAAGTTACAGCTCTGAAAGTGGGTTCATTATGGGTTGTAACCAATCTGATGGGTTTCTGGGTGATCTGCAAGCTAATTTTATCGTGTTCTTGATTGGCGTCCACGCCGGTTTTAAGTATTTTATTTCTGTTTTTGACATTTCTAAAGTAATGACAAATTTCTATTCTGAGCTAATTATATTATTGATTAGGCTGTGTGTTAATTAATCTTTTCTGTTATTTTTAGTAATAAATCTTTCTTAATTTTATCTACAAAATTATACTAATACGTACGCCCAAAAACTTTGTGAAAACACACATTTAGTAATTCGGATCAATCCTACATTTTTATTTCAAATTAAATTTATACTGTTTTATGACTTTGATAATTACTGTATATTATATTAATAGATTGATTGCATTATCCAATTACTAGTAGTCTGAGGTAATACCATCTACCAAATACTAGCAAAAAATTGCGCAATAACGGTAGTAAAAAGTTATCTGTTTGTTATTGTTTTGATTAGTGTATTAAAAATTAAATTAAAACGATAGCAGCGCCACTGTACATCTTTAACAAAAACACAATATATAAACGGTCTTCCATAAAAGTTTGAAAAATAACAGCCTTCTACGTAAATGTAGTTTAAATCAAAATTGTTTTATTTATTTAAACGTTTAAAAAAATGCTAGGTATATCAAATTTATTTAAAACAATCATAAAGTTTTTATTTGTACGTCATTAAAAATTTTCGAATACCAAATTAGTTAAATAAACTCAACATCTAAAAAACATTTTTTTTTAAATTAAATTTGCTTACAAATATTATTTTTTTATTCAAAATTGTGACAAAATAAAAAACTCTCTACTACATACTTTCTAAAATTTATTTATTTAATTATTTAATTAATTTATTTAAAATTATTTATCATTTTAACTTATGAAACAATATTTTGTTTGTGTTGTTAATACAAAAATTGATAGTTTTAGAACGATAATAAATACTTAGCGCCCTTTGACAATCTTACAAGTCCTAAAAACGCATTTTTTTTGTACAAATTTAACATAAAATAATTTTTTTTAATGGTCTACAAAATCAGTTAAAAAATAACATTTTTTTGAAAAAAATGGTTTTGTTTTTAATTTTTAAACTCATTACCAAACATTTTCTTAGTTATTTTTTTATGTAGAAGTAACATTTTTAAATAGAAACTATTGTTAATATGCATTTAAATTTTAAACGAATTACTAAAAATACAGAAATTGTTTTATAAACGTTTTACAATTAAAAAATAATATGACACCGTAAACATAACTATGTTTAACAACGATTTATTTTGATTATTAAGTTTTTTGCAATATACAACACTGTAGACTTTCATTGTATATAAAACAATTTTATACTAAAAATGATCATACTTGTTTATAGTAATAGAATTTAAAAACATGGTGTAACTGTTAAATGATATGTAACCAGTCTAATATTCTTTATTTTTATTTTTTACATAAAAATAATTAAATTTTAGTGTTCAACTTTTTGACTGCAATCATTAAAATAAAAACGTGACTAATATCACAATAGATCCCTCGAGTAAAATGTACTTACAATGTATTGAAAAAAATCTAAAATATGGATAGAAGTTTAGATAAATTAACATACTTTTTACGAGTTTTTGTATTATACAAGTTTTTATGGTTTTTAATTTAAAAAAAAAGTTTTTATACTGTATAAAAGTATGTTTATTAATATTTCATTTTAAAACGTTGCGACCAGTTCGCAAGCTTGTGTAGATCTACAACGTTACAAAAGAAGTGACCTTTTAGGAACAGAGAATAACATCAACAAATAAGCACACGTGTATAGCATTGCACTTAATAAATAATAACCAAAAAATATAATTTAAAATGTATTATTTTAGAACATAGAAACATTTTTAAGATGTGTCTGGTAGTTTGTACTATATAATAAGTAAATGAATTAGTGTTTAATATATTACTTGTTTGACGTTATACACACAAAAAGTTAGTAAAAAATATATATATATATATATAAATACAAATTCTCGTTTTTAGAATTACAAAAAAAATATTTAAAAAGTTATTTTATTAATTTATTATTTTGTGTTTACTAAATAACAATTGTAACGTATGTATATATCACAATTCAAATAATAAAGCTGCTTATTTAAACAGAATTATTACTGTTGATATGTTTGTTTAAATTTTTTAATTTTCTGATACCTACGTACAAAATGGTCTTAATATTACAAAAAAAACCTAAAATTAATTTAAATAAATAGGTCAATTATAGTAGTGAAATCTAGTAAACAGCAAATAACTACACAAAAAACACTAAAAGTTTACTACAGTAAATTATTTTTATGCACAAATTTAATAACGTTATCTTAATTAAAATGTTTTGGACATAAAGCATTATAGAAACTACCAATGTTATATTTTTAATATTTTTAATTAGCGTATAAATTAAATTAAAAAAATTGTTTATACATTTTATAGTCTTTTATTTTATATTGTTAAATGTTCTTTAACTAAATTGTAATATTTCTAATAATGTATTTTTAATATCTAATATGGTTCTAATATAGTAATTTTATAAATATTCTAATAATAAATTATTCTTTCAGAAGTAAAAAATATTTATTTAACATAAACAAATAAAAAATACCTACATGCAGAATGTCTGAGAATAAATTAGAACCAACAAAAAATTATAATATTGAATTGTAGTTAATATGCGTTTATAAATTAATGTTTTTTGGTTTAGTTTATTTCAGATTTTTATTCTCAGAATTTTAAGTAACCATAAACAACGAATTTTATTTAAGAACAATAAAGGATTAAGCTAATAAAACAAAGAAAATTTTTTTTAATATTAAAATATGTTAATATATCTAAAAGTATTAAAATTAACAGAGTTTTACATTACAAAAAAAATTAAAATCTTATATTTTACTTATATTTTATATAACATTCTATGTTTCAATTACCTATAAATATTTTACTATAAATATAATATTTGTTTTTAAGTTAAAAAAAATACCATCTTTATTTTTTTTCTAAACTTAGGTACAGTATTGTTAATATTCTTTATGTTGAATGTACTGTTAGCAGACAAAAAACAATACCAATTACTTTGTATAATTAAACTAAAAAACTACTTTATACTATTTATACTGAGCAATTACTTAATAACATATAACAAAATAATCACATAAAAATGAAACATAAAAATGCCAATCTATAAAAATTTAAAAATAGCATGAAAAAAGGCAAGAAACGTTTAACAAACACTTCACAAGTGAAATGAAGAATTAAGAAAATTCTGTGAAATAAATTAACAATGTTTATTTACTGTTTCAGCAAAGTGTGATTTGATGTTTTGCGTGTCATAATTTAAAATTGTCAAAAAACATTTAAATTAAACAATAAAAAAAAACCAAAGTAAACAGCAAATGTAATTATTGGAAAATATTTAAAGAAACGTTAATAAAACAACAAACATAATTTTTGCAAACGCAAATAATGTTACATATAAGCAAATAATATAAACAAACGTTTGATAACATGCAATTTTTATTACTTAATCATTGACCTATCACATTAGGTAGATAGCAATTTTTTTAAATTGATTAACGTTATATGGTAACAAGAACATTCAACTAAAATTTGTAAACCGATAAAAAAACTTTTAATACTATAAGATTCTAAAATTTCTTAATTTTACAGATTATTTAAAATTCATAAATCCTATAATTCTCTTCTACTTATTGTCAGCGTTATGAATTTAGCTACTTATAAAATATGTTTATCACGTTTACATATTTTACTTTTCGAGAAAAATTTTACTCACAAACATCAGAAACTGCTATGAGTTTTCCGCTTTTACCGGTTGCTTCAAATATATTTATAGAATAATTTGAGAAAAAAGCCACATTTTAACTAAAACTCAAAGCTGGAACAGATAAGTGAATGACACTTTTATGATTTAGCAACATGGTTTTTTCGCGCCCAATAAGTTTCTATGCCATTTAAACTATTAAAATATTTGTTTTACAATAAAATTATAAATTAACCCTTTTTTGGCATTTTTTGACGTTTTAGTTATTCGAAATAAAGATGATTTATTATTCCATACAATTTATCGAAAACCTACTCATACAAATAGATTATATTACCATTAGCTTTCTCAGAAATTATCAGTAGTGACTAACCCAAATCATTTATATTGATTATCATAAAGACCTAACATATTTAAAAAGTTAAAATCTTTATTTGTGGTCAGAGCTTTTGTCAATATATCAGCAGACATCATATTCGTAGGTAAGCATTTTAAAAACATTTGTTTATTAACCGCAGTAGAGTGATTTGGAGACAAATTTATAGAACTTTGGTTGTCATTGTAAAAAATTATGCTATGGTCATTTCCTGTTTATTTATTTATTTTTTTAAATCCATTCTTTGGCTGTTTCAAAAATGGTTATGTACTCAGCTTTAGTACAAAACAGAGCAACAATTTTCTATTTATTATTTTTCCAAGATATAGCAGAACTGCTGAGCATAAAAACCTATCTATAGTCTGTTTTTTAACTAGGAGGAGTAAGCATCAAAGCCCAATTTACACTATAGAAAATCACTAAAAAAGTTACTAGAATAATTTTGC
Organism: Aquatica leii; assembly: GCA_035610365.1. Classification (NCBI taxonomy): domain Eukaryota; kingdom Metazoa; phylum Arthropoda; class Insecta; order Coleoptera; family Lampyridae; genus Aquatica; species Aquatica leii. The sequence continues at coordinate 112,485,981 of CM069432.1, forward strand.
GGGAAATTTAAATTTTGCGATTTATAATCTATGTTCTTATACAACTGTTCCTATTGGCATGTAATGTGGGTGGTATCTATAACATTATAAAAAATAAGATTTTTCGGTGTAATCCTAGAAATTACTAATAAAATTGTTACCTAATGATAGACAAGATCTTTTTGAGAAATATAGGATATTTCCATCATATACAAACTGAGAAATAAATAAAAGATTACTTAGTTAGAAAAAAATGTCAACAATAAGATTTATTTGCATAAAATAACTCAAAACTTTAAATTAATTTGTTTGATGAGAAACTATATAATATATAAGAATGTCCTGTACATTATGATTCCATAATTAGTAAACTTAAAACAATAATAAACTTAAATTAATTATGAATCTAAACTCTCAAATAAACTGCTCTCGCCAAAGGAAATAATTAATGGTTAGAATATAACACCCATTATGTCATCCAAACTAAACATTTTTTCTTCTTCTTTAATAATATGATCAACGCAATTTCTGCAGTCAGTAGGTGTAACATTTTAAACGGCTTGTAGAAATAGTTGCTTTACATCCTTAATTTGAAGGTGCAGTTTTTGGATGCAACTCCATTTTTTATTTTTGCCTATATCAATTCTATTGGGTTTAACTCACCAACCTTTATACAATTATATTCTTCGTTTTTACCATTTTATCTGTTGCATACAAATCGAACTGTGGTTTATGTAAACGGATTAAATGTAGAAGTTCTGACCTAACCATATCTTATGAGAAGCTTATATTCTTTGATTGTAACTACTTTTGCATGTTTTTATTTTTTGACGATGATGTTGGAACTTGTTCGAGTTGACTGCTATAGTACAACGCATTGTTCATAACGATAACAGCATTATCTGGTAATTTATTCAGAATTTCGGCAAACTATTCTTCAAATACTGTAGCATTTATTTCTTCATGATAATCTGCAGTCTTTTTGCCTTCAAAAAGCAACAATCCATTGTCAACAAAACCTACTACAGCAGTTAAACATTTAATACATGTTTGTCTTTGATTCAGTACATCCACATTTTTTCTTTTGTGTGACCTTCATTGAACCATGATATGGTATATATAATAAATGGCTCGTTCCTCCCTTCTATATTGTTTAACAGTTTTTATATATTTTCTTCACCAACGAATTATATCGTTAAGTTCAATTAAAATACCTTTTCAGTTACGTGTCATATATCTATTATTTAAAAAAATTGTAGTCACCATGCTTTGGATTTAAGTACTACAAACTTACTTGAAATTTATCTGCTTCATTAATTTATATAACGACGAAGAAGACATTTTGGCAAATGCAACTGATTATGTATTTCAATTAAAACTTTGTTCAAAGTAGGAGTTTCATTCTTATGAAAAAAACTATGTACTATCTGCCGTACTCGATTTTTAGTAGATTTTCTGAATGTTTAATTTTGTTTTGAAGAAAATTTCACTTTTTGTCGATACTTTTTTATTGCACTATAAATAGTTGATTTAGTAAGACCTAAAGAAATTCCCGTTAATTTGATACCAGAATTAAATTCTAAAATTTCTTACCTAACGTTTCACTAATTTTGTGTACATAAGAAATTTTTATTTTTGAAGCATCACTTAAAAATTGCTTGTACATATTTAATATGCACTGTTTTTCGGGTAGAAATAGGTGACCCAAATTCAAACGCCTACGTTTTCGTTATAAGAACTATTCATTCACTTAAGAATATCACAAAAAAGGTTTAAAGCGTTCATTTTAAAAAAATGTCAAATTTCTGTCAAACATCATTAATGTTTACATAGGTTATGTTTCCCAAATTATTGCAATTTCGTGTGTGTAAATCAGGGTCAGCGTTAGCCAATCATAAGTTTAAAAATTACCGGGAAATATTTAAAACGCTCCTCCTAGTTAAAAAATAGAGTATAGTATATAAGCTTTTATCTATTAATTTGTTGTCCCAGACGGCTTATTACCAAACTTTATAGCTCCGCGTGATCTCTAAAAAATCTCAAATACTAATTAACAAAGTCTTTTAAATACCTCAATATGCGTTTATCACATTTTTAGTTATGATTCAGCAATATCAAGGCTTGTAACTATTGCTAAAAACATGAAACTGCCAATTAAATTTTGATATTGTACATTAACTGTCACATCCTTTTTAATAGTGGCCACTTTACATTTTGTCATAATAAATCTAATTGATAACTGATTAATGTACGCTTTTTGACTTAAATTTAAAACATTAATTTTGTTATCATAATGGACTTTAGCGTCTAAACAATCTTTAATATTGCCTAAATATTTAACCTTAAATCTGAAAACTAACTGGTTTTTTAATAAGTACGCAATTTATATCTTATTATTTGTGAAAATAAAGAAATCAACATATAAAGTGACAACAGTATAAAAACTATTATTTTTTTTAACAATAAGACATGACGTACTAAGATTTAATATATCCTAATTTTGGTAGAACTGAATTAATTCTGTCATAAGACCATAAATTTCTTTAACCAAAAAACTATTTAAAAATGCTGTGTTAATATTAGACCTAACTTTATTTTTACATCTAAAGCAAAAACCAATGTTAAGGTAGAACATTACAACTAGAGAAAAATATAACTGTAGTTGATATTTTGATTCTGCCTTTAAACCTTAGCAACCAGTCGACCGCAATATCTTTCTTTACCAATCGCATTCAACTTCTTAAAAACCCATGTGAAACCCATTACTGTTAAATTTTCTTTTATGTCAACAAGCTCGCGCGCGTTGGTCTCAATACAAAATTCAATTTCGTTGTTAATGGTACGTCTTTATCGAGCCCTGAGCAGGAATTAAATCAGTTCAACATTTTTAAAACTATTGCATATGTATAATAAAAAAATTTTATTAAGTTTTGATTTGTGCGGCATTTTCAATTTATTTCCACCTCTAACATATTTGTTTTTTTATCTTCAGCAAAACTAGTTTGTTCTTTTTCTACTAAATTTGATACTTTAACTCTCTCATTTGCATCTTCTACAAAAATATAGTTTTTGGCACTATTTTTAATTACAAAAACGTTCTTGTTGTTGACGAATTTTTAATTTTTACTCATCGGGTTGTACAATCTATTTTGTATGCTTATCGAAATCAACCATGTTTAACAGCGTTTTTGTTTCATTTTTGACTGTTTTATTTTTAAAACATGGACTATTTTTTTACTACTAAATACTCTTATATGACTTTGTTTTTTGCCATTCTAAAATTCAAAAAAATCTTTGTAATGCTGAACGTTAAAAAACAATCTATGAGGTAACATGCAGTATTGCAAGCTTCTGCCTAAAAAGTTTTACCTAGATTTTTCTCATACAGCAAACATCTTGTTTTCTCTACAATTGTGCGATTGGATCTGTTGGATAATCTATTTTGCTGTAGCGTATGACTGTTTGGTTTTTAATGTATGATTCTGTTATTTGCAAAATACTTTTTAAATATTCTACTACAGTATTTTATTTACGTTAGATTATTGAAATGTTTGAATTTACACAATCCTTTGTCCATTATTTTCAAAAAATATACAAAACATTAAGAAGTACTTCTATTGAGCTCCAAAAACATCATTATGAATTATTTTTAGTAACTCTAGTTCTGCTGTTAATATTATTTAGAAAAAATAATCAAATTTGTTTTGTTTCAGAACACAGTTTACCATTTAATTTTTGTGCACCAGTTTTTCGCATATATAAAAGCATTTTTACTATTTTTGATAATCTATTTAAGTGATTCAGATTAACATGTTCTAAACGTCTATTCCACAAGTCACTTAATGGAATCGGAGTTGACATACCCGCATTTTGATTGATTACATTCACCTATTCCCACTAAATTGTTATCGACATTGTAAATAGTACAACTAGTTTTATTTTTTACTAATTTTTATTAATTATTTAACATATAACAAGTTTGTAGTAAGTTTTGGAATGTACTGCACCGTTTTTAAAATAATGTTACAAGTATGCATTTATCACATCGCCATGTCGAATTATTTATTACTATAATTTTTTGCAAATCTGTTTTGTTTATTTATTAAACAATTCTTGTTTAATGTTAAATAAAAATTTACAGATAAAACATAGGTTTGCTTTTCATTCGAGCACTTTGACATAGAATGTTCGTTTTGTTTAGTTTAAATGCAATTTTGTAACATTTTCTACGTTGTTACTGCTTTATATTGACTTGTTTGCGCTTCGTTTACTTTTGATTACAAATACATCTGCAATGTTTTCACTATTACCACCTACGTGCACATCCAACAACTTTATTTTAATAGAATCTGTAGTGACTTAAGCTTCCAAATGCTCGATATTTTGGTCATTTTTGTAACAACCTGATTAATTCTACGCGTATTTTTAAACACATTTTTTACTGTTTTTAAGCTGTTTCAACAATTTCATTTACATACGATTCCACCGTATCACAATACTTTAGTCGTAAAGATGTCAAAATACGCAGTAGCCCAATCTTTCTAGCAAAACTATTATCGTCATACTATTTTTGTAACTTCATCCATACCTCTTTAGCCGATTATAGCTTTCACAATTCACTAGTTTTAGCACCCTAGCTAAATTGTTAACTACCATTGCTTGAGAACTTAATTTAAAAATAATAACTATACTTTTACTTGGTTTATTACACGGCACGTGTTATCATCTGGACTGGTAACACAAACAACTACAGTAGAAAAAATATTACACAGTCTATTACTAAGGTTACTTCTGCAAAACCAAGTGTAAGACCGGAAATTAAGTATCAACCGCTTCTATCACGTATCTATTGTATGTCACAGGTATTACGGATTATAAAATACATTCTTCTTTTTCAGTCTAACGGCGTTTACAGCATTCTTTGTGTACAACCAGCAGAGATAAAATTAAGTGCGTCAGTGCACAGACAAGACTAACTGAAGATCTCGGCGATTGTTGTCGTAGGTAAGGTTCAATAATTAGATACAAAAAGCAATATTAATTTAATAAAAAAACTTAAAAATTATTTCAAGTTAAATACAAAAAAATGGGCACGAGCTATCCGGAGAACAGCGCATTAAACTTTACTTCTTGGTACACCAGCAGTCGCTTAATTCTAATATTCAGATTTAAACAAAACGTAACAAGAGGCTGAAAGCTTCCGTGACACACTCATTTATTAAAAAAAATTATAAAATAATTAAAAATGGATTATAAGAATTAAATTTAAACCGCACAACGTGCAATGATTGTATTTCAAAATAAACATAAAATTAAAAAAAAATATTATAGTCGTAATCACTTGACGAAATAGAAAAACTTAAAATAATATGATATACATAATTACATACTTATTTCTTTTATTTTTTGCAGTTGAAGAAAGATCGCTAATCTTTAGAAAATCTGTACTATTAATCTCTATAACATAGGTTATCTATAAGGCCAGCGTACGCCAATAACATAAACAATGTTTTGCCAGCTTGTGTGTTAATTAAATTTACCTTAAATTAAATTAACTTTTAATCAAACATAAACTGTTTATAAGTCAAAGATTTAAAATATTGTGTTGTTATTATTCATAACCATAAGTAGATTTTAAATATTAAATTATGTTTTAACTTTATTTCATATTACAAATAGTAGTATAATTATCTAAATTTCAATCTTAACTTTAGACTTGAAAAGTACACAGAAAAGGATCACACTACATAAATTTCAGTTTATCCATTTAAAACATATAAAAGTTGCAATATTTTAATTAAAACAATTATTGTTTTAAAATACCTTTTTAGTAATACTAAATATAAACCCGTACTGTGCCATTTCTATGCTGCAAGTTTAAATTAATTTCTCTTTTCCGGTCATTTGCGTTTGTTAAGTTTTAACTTTACATGTGCAATTACCACCTCTTCTTAAAACATATTTTAATTCATCTTAAAACTTTTTAGTTCACTGAGCTATTTTTGCTACATAAGTTGACAGCTATTTTAAAAATAGCAATATTTTATTTTATTGTTATTACAGGTATCACTTATTATGCGCGTGCTAGTCTATAAAGACACACGTTTCAAAAATTTTAAACTTAACGTTGTCTACCGATGAATCATATTGATTTTCTTCTAAGTTGCTAATAAGGAATTAGAATGTGATCGGCAGTGATTGGGCATATATCGTTAAATAAAAGAATGCCTTGTTGATAACCAAAACTATACTTGAAATCCAGTACTCGATTTGAATTTAAGCCGGTTCACAAAAAATTGCCTATTGAAATTTATTAAAATTACTTTGGGCATTACCAAAAAAATGATTTTAACTTTTTTAGGAACGATGATCCACAATCATTTATAATTAGTTTTTATTTACGTCAAAGAACCCAAATTTTGCTTTAAATAAATTGTAAAATTACTTGGCTAAATGACGATTACAAGTGCCTAATATTTCAAATTTCAAAATAACATCGAGCTGCAGATAAATAGAAACCAAAACACTATATGCAACCAACATCACAAAGCTTAATAAATTTTAGTAAAGTTTAGCTAAGCAATATTAATGTAACAGACACTGAATTGATACATTTGCTCGTAGTTTTATATACATTAAAGAAACTGATAGAAACGTAGAAATTTGTATTAAGTAACGTCAAAGATGTAACCGTCTTATATTTTTTGCTAAATTATTATAGAAATAAATTATTCCGAGTTAGACAAATGTATGGAAAGATCTTTATATTTTTTGAACTAAGCATGTTACGAAAATAATGAGAAGTGCGTTTTAAAAGAAATGATGTAAAGAGGTAGTTTTGGCCGTGATTTGAATATTGGTTATTGCGTTACAAATACTTTTGTTTTTTAAATAGAAACCTATTGTTTTTATCCCAAAATATGATTAATCGATGTAATTTGTCAATGAAACTAATAATATTAAAAACCGGTTGCATAAAGCGTTGTTAACTTTGACAACCAATGACGTAGTTAACAACGACATCAGCTAACCATATCGTTAATTTTGCTTTATGCAATCGGACATATATGTAGTCAGAAGATATTTAATTAAAAACGCTATCAACATATTACATACAATATGCAAATATTTGAACGCGCATGTTTGGTTTGTTATTTATCATAATGCACAAATGGAAATATAGGTATGTAAGAAGTGTGTCTTATTGATAACATTAGAACGTGATTAGATGATAAATAATCAATTAGACATCAGCGTTAAAATACTGTACGCACTATTTTAATCGCGCTTTTAGACGAATTACGTCGAGGTTAAAAATAATCCAATAGATTCCCACTTAAAAAACAAAAGTAATTATTTGTTACGCAATAGCTGATAATTAAATCATGGCAAAACCTCATTTACAACGCACATTTTATTATTTCCGTAACACGCTTAATTCAAAAAATATTAACATTTTTTTCTAACGTTTTATAGAAAAAAAATAAATAAATATTATATTTTTATAGCAAATTTATAACGAAAAATGAATAATAAAATGTTATGCATTTTTGAATATGTTGTTTTACAAAAATCGGTAAGTTTAGTTTGTCGAGTTTTTGACAAAAATAGCCACGAAAGCATTCTTATAAGCAAATACAATTTTTTTTTATTAAACCAGACGTAATTTACACATATTTTTCGTAACTAAGTTTTCAATCATTTACATATTTTATTTGAATAATTCCAAATGGAATTAGACACCGTCAGGACAAATAAACCCAAATACTACACTACTAAAACTTTAGTTTTAAGCAAAAACTTTGTCTCGTTTATTTATGAGTTGAATGTACCTAAAATAACTAGAAAACGTTTTATAGTATTTTAACAACTTGTTTACTTTTTCTTTAATTGCAAAAATTACAAATAATTTTGTTACATTTTTTATCATTAAATTTTATATGCATATAAAAATTGTAAACAATAAAACAATATTATTTAAACATTTGGTATTAAAAAAAACAGCTAACAGTTTTATTATTGTTTGTTTTAAAACAAATACTATTTTCACTGCAGTCTAGTTTAGTTTAGCATCTACAATAAAACTTCGTAAAATGCTTTATTTTAAAAATAATATATAAATCTAGAGATTCTCTGAGTAACGTGTAGCTGATACCCACGACAGAATATGTAGCCGGCAAACTTAATACTAGTGGGCATTCAACTTGTGTCATTCTCCCCACACTCTTCTTTCTGTGTAGATTTATTGCTACTACTTACTTTATTTAGATTAAGAATACGGTTCTTTAAATAAGCAATTGCTTGTTTATATTTATATTTATTATTTATATACAAAAACAGTTTATGTTTAGTTTTAGTCTTAAATGCACTAAAAATCGGAGTATAATTTATAAGTTAATTTATAAATTTGCATTTTAATGTTGTGAATTATTATTCAAGTAGCTAGTACGTTAAATCTACATTTCTGTATAAACCATGGTTACTTTAATACAATTGAATTTAATGTAAGACGTGAATTATTCTTGATAAACGATTAAAAAACAATTTTGAATAATCTAATTATATATATTTTTAAACTTTTTCATGCTAGTAATACAAATCGCTATTCACAAGATTAGTATTACTAGTTACTACAAAATGCAAATGATTGCAAAATACTTTCATAACAACTTTTATACTAAATTGTTAAAATCAGTTATATTTTTACTATAAAATATGTCGATGTAAATAAAACTTATAAATGTAATTGAAAAATACTTAAATTTATTAGAAATTGCTTTATATTAAATTAAAATTATTTTCTAGTTTTTAACAATTGTAAGATTCAAGCAAATTTATTTAACTTGTTTTTAAAAACTAATTTTATTTGTTTATATATACTGTTGGTATCAATATTACACAATCGACAATAAAGTTTACTAGTTTGTATTATTAAATATACATATATGTTAAACTAAAACTGTGGTAAAATAACTAGTTAAATATCAACAGAACAAATGACAATAATTAAAAATCACAGTAAAATTATAGAAGTTCAAGTAACTACATATTTTTTTTAAATGTTTAGTAAATGAAAGTGTATTTAAAACAACGTCAAACAATTATTAATTTAATTTTATGTTTAAAGATTTTATTTTTTTACCTGTTTTATTTTTTGTTTACACTAAATAAAGAATCAATAATATACGAAACGAAATGTTGTTTACAAGCATAAGTAAACAAATTGTATTGACATTTAATAACTTAACAATAACACGGTTTAGAAAAAACAAATAAAAAACAAACTAAACTAAAATTATAAAAAAAGGATAAATAAACAATACAACTAAACACAATCATACATTCTCACTTAAAAATTAAGTTACTAAACAGATACCAATACTTAACAAATATAAAATTATTAAAGATTTTTTAAATGGTGTATTTATTATTTAATACAATTTAATTGTAAGTTTTCAAACTTTATCAAAGTTCTTTGTCAGGCAGTATAAATTAAATTAATTTGACAATTGTAAAACTAAGGTAACTAAAAAACAATAACTATAAGGAGACTAGATAATTGGAGCAAGTTTATTTAGCTACAGCATTTGCTCGAAGTTCTAAAGGAAAACCACCATAAAAACTGTAGACGTAGCTTAAGTGTAATTGGTGGATAAATTAAGATTAGGGAATAACAGGTAACCAGGTGTCAAATAGTTTGTAACCACTGTCTTTATTGAAATTAGATATGTAGATGATATTTTTGCGATTTGGTCTCATGGTAAAATAAATTATAAATTTTTCTTCAATACCTTAACAATCAACATCCAAACATAAAATTTAGTATTGAAAAAGAAATTAATAGTACCTTATTATTTCAATTTTAAGTGTTTATTTTCGAGAAATTTTCGAGACGCTTCAACAGTATTGTATGTTCAAGAACATTGCAGAACAGGATTATTTTCACTTCTATGCTGTTTTTGAATCGCAATTAAAATGTAATACGCTATTTTATTACTATTTACAATTGGTTCTTAAGATTAAAATCATAGCCGTCAAAAATTTACCTCGACGATAGTAACTTATACTTTTACCGCTTGGTGCGCTGCGGTTTCTTCCTAACCCGAATAATAAAACTATACGTTTTATAAAAGAATTTTAAACTGAATAAAGTTTTAAATTGTTTATGTTTGTCGTAAAAATAGATAAATGTAACATGATTTGAAATTTATTTTTTGAATAAGGTTCATTCAAAATTACTTATTAATAAATATTGTTTAGAAAAATACTGATAATTAAAGTATATAAAAAATCAAAACGAATTTTACTTTGCTTAACAGTAAAAAGTAAAAAACAAGTTACAAACCTGCATTGTTGTAGTAACTTTTATCATTAAATAATGCTTTTCTGATATAATTCCTTGAAATTGTATACGTATATAAACAAAAACTAAATTATTTAATGGTGTATCAGTTTAACGTTATGTATCAAATAACATTTATATAGTTTTGTGTATACCTTACGTATCTGTTTTCCTATAATTTTTGTCAGCTACATATTGATAAATTATTATCATTGTATATAATATTATAAGATAAGTAATGCAGTATAGTAATATATTGAAGTATATTAAACAAAGTAATGTATTTAAAAGAATTAATATTATATATATTTTAAATAATTGTATTTACAAAAAAATAGTACTATTATACGCATATGTTACTAAATAAATGTAAAATTTTATGGCACAGGACATAATAATTTGAAACAACAAATAAATAACCATCTAAACAAAAAGTATAGTTCCAATCAATTGTTTATTAAAATGAGTGATTAAAGTAAAGAGTAGGGTAGAATTTTAATTACATAAACTGGTATTAGTTATATTACGTTTCTTATCTTGCATGACGTATTTACGTTATTAATGTAAATCACACAATAAAATTGTTTCTTGGCGACTGACAAAACTGTTTTATTAAATTATAAAATTTAAAAACGTACAACAATATCAAATTAATTTTTTTTTAAATAACTAATTGCAAAAAAATTAGAATGTTTATACTAAATTTGTTAGATTAAACTCTAAAAAACATTATATATTGGGTAATTTATACAATCCAAGTAAAAAGTTTTACGAAATTTAAGCTACGTAGTTATTTACTTTTTGAATTAAAGGTAGCCCTATAAGTTATTATATAATTAACATTTAATACATAATTACTTTAACAACTTTTTTTTTATAAATAAAGAAAATTAATTATTATTATAAATTATTTTTTTTAAATGTAATAAAATTAACAAAATATTTAAGTTAGATAGTTTTATAAAGTTTATTTTTAAACTTTACTTTTTCATTACTAAATAAATACAATTGTTAAATAAATAAAAAATAAAATCACATTATTTTATGTTTATCTTATTTATTATTATAGTATCTAATAAAACTAATAATTGTATAATTAAAACGCAACAAATATAGCGCAAAATATGTTTACATTTGATACTAAATTAATAGAATTATTTAATTTTAAACATTTTTAAACAACGTGTTTTTTTAGAAAATTGTAAGTCAGTTTATTAAAATCTTTTGTAAATTTAAAGTGATTTTTTTTATTAAAAAAGTACTTATTTATTTAATAACAAAAAACTTTGAAAAAACTTCTTAGGGCAATTGAAAAGTAAATTTTGTTTTATCAAAAGCTTTTTGTATCAAAAATAAATTTGCGTCTCTAATAACGACATGCACAGAAAGCTTTTATAAAAGAAACTAAATATATTTTTAATTAACTCCGTTTTTTTGTATTCGTGAAGGAAATGTGCCATTATAAAATTACAATAAAAATAATTAAAGAAAACACATTAAATTTAATTTGTTATACTTTATCATCCAAACGTTTAACTGTTACTTTTTATCGTTTAATTATTATCGATTACGTTAACTGTACTCCTTATTTATCATAAAAATATCGCAAAGGCTAAAAATTAAAGTTTTTATTTTACAATTTAAATTTGAGTTTGAGCTTTTTTCAAAAACATTTAAATACATTTATCAAATTTATTCCATTTTCTATTAAGTCGTTTTATTGGTTAGTAGTAACGTACTTAAAACATATAAAACACGTAAATAAAATTCTTAGTATTTTGTTTTACTAGCTTTATGGGCTATTTGTTTACGTTATAGATTTTCTCAAACAATTATTTTACAAGTTCTAAAGTATTTTTATTGTGTTTTATAATATTTTTTTCTAATATAAAATATTATTATTAGTAATAATTATTAATAATCACATTTTGAAGAATTATAGTTTATAAAAAATTAAACTTGTTATATTTATTACTACTTTAAATTTAAAAAAATAACAACTAATAAAATCTCAAAGCATACCTGTGTGAATTTATCGTCAGAACTATTATAACCGAACCCCCAACGTCTGTACATAATGACGCAGAACAATCGACTGACATTTTCCACCGTCGTTTTCCAGACGCCTGAAAAGCTCTGTCAGCGCACTGCGACGGTGTTCAATTTTCAACACTTAGAAGAACATTGTCCTGAATTTAATCATTTGCGGACCATTTCTAATTAATATATTTAACACTAATATTGTAAAAACGCAACTGATTTATATCAGACTAAATTTAAAAATTGTTTATTGTTTTCTTTTTCTTTTATGTCCTTTAGATTTGCATACTTCCTACATAAAAATAGATAAAATCAAGGTTACGTTATTGTTTCTAAAGGTTATCATTTACAGCTGTTGCTTAGAACTATTTCAAATAATATTAGTGTAATTTAGTTTTATCAATAAACAAAAAACCTTTTAACGTTTGCCTTGATCAAACGTACTTATTAAGGCTGACTGGTATTAATAGTTTCTAACTGTATATGTAATTACATTTTGTAATTTAACAGTTTTACTATTTTGCTTAATGTAACTATAAAATTTACAAAAGTCCAATTATACAAAATACGTTTATATTAATCAATCATTGTCAAATTTTATTATTGAATTTTTTAAACATGATTTTTTAAAATTTATTTAAGAAAAACTAATAAAAAAAGTTAAAAACTGTTATAATTAATTTTAAGGTATGTATATTATGTATATGTATATATTATTAAATACATACATCTGTAAATTTTGTTAATTTTGTGCAAAGATGTATTTTGTTTAAAACGTAAACATTTCTAATTTTTGTTTAGAAAAGAAACTATATTGATTTGTCACTAACATTATTTGTATGTATAGAATAATTAAACTAGTAGTTATATATCTTATTTTTCTATTCTTTACTGTTACATAAATAGTTGAACAAACAAATTTATTTTTTTGTAATTTATGTGTAATTTAAAATAATTTACTTGCATTAAACTTTTACTATTTTGTACTGTAAATTATACTAAATATTAAAATAATTGCATTGGCTTTAAAAGAACATCTTTTTTAAGTAATTTTTCTATTTAACATACATATTTACATCCATTTGATAAATGAACGATCAACATTCTCTGTACAGAAGCATTATATCTAATTAGCAATGAAATTAGCTAAAACAAGAATATGTAATTGTATAATAAATTACAAATAAATTAAGGTATTAATTACATAACTTGGTTGTTAAATTAAACAGTCAACAACATCAACATAAGCAAAATTTATTTTAAAAAACAATAAAATAAACAAAAACATACATCAACAATTATTTTACATTTCACAGAAAAAAACAAATGTGCATAACATTTTATATCATAAATTAATCTACTTTTTGATTGGACAATTTGATTCTCAATCATCATTCAAATTATTAAACAAATTTTTGATACTTCTCTATTTGTTAATTATAATAAATAATTCCGCATATGTGTTCAATTAAAATAAATATTCAAAGGCAGACACAAAAACAAATTAGTTTATAGACATATTGTTCAGTTAATGGATCGTGCATTGCTACATTGTTAAAATTTTATAGTAATTTTACAAAAAAACATTGGAAGTTTTAACTCATAACCATATAGTAATAATAAAATTCGATTTTGTAAATTTACTAAACATCTGGAAATTTGTTTTGCAAAATTAGAATACAAGCATATTCTTTTGAAAATGTATGGTAATTTCAATATGTTGTATTGTAAATTTATTATACAGTTTATTTCAACTAAGCTTCAAAAAATTACATATTTGCTGCATTTTTATTAAACATTTTTCAGTGTTCACACTAAACAACACAGTAAAATTACTTTAGTGGTGTATAATTTTTTCAAACTATGATTGTAGTTTTTGAATAACATACGCTATTGTTTTTATAAAAATAGTGAAAATTAGTCTAAACTTTTATTTAAATAATAATAAACTACATGACAATCTGTAATACATTGATAACTAATAAACTACGGCTAGTAGATTACCAACAGGGAGAAAGTTCAATAGCACAATTTAGCAAAACTGTCTCTAACTTTTATTTTCTATTTCTTTTGCACATTGTAATCATTCTCTAGTTAGTAGCTTGGTTGGTGGCTATTAGTTAATTAAAAAATAACTATACAAGTGACAAATAATTTATTTCTTAATTTAGAATATGCAACACTTGTGTAGTTATATTGTCCTAATCGGTTTGGTAAAGACTCCACAGATAGCAACGGCGTAGGAAATCTGAATTTTGCGTTAATTTTACGGGTCAACATGGGGTGTCTTAATTGATTAAATTTAAGTTAATTATACGGAGTTTCAGAAACTACAGGAATAATTACAGGACCTCAAGTATGTCGGTGATGCAAATAATGAAACAAACGGCTTGTACTTTTACAGATACGTTTTCAAGTTAATATTTGGTGGTTAAATACAAGTGTTATCTGTAAGCAAGTTCTTAATAAAAGTAGTTAAAATCACTGGTAACTACGTTTAGTTTGACGATAGAACGGAGATTAATCATCCAAAATCATTAATTTGATAAATACTTTGTACAGGGTGCAAGGCAATAGTTACACTCTACGTGATAACAAATTGTTTTCTTCTTTTAGTAATGAACTGGTGAGCAGTTTAAAATGTTATCTTAATTATTTGCAATTAAATCGATAGACTGTCGGTATATTCTCTGGTATCTATTCAAAACAAAAAAGAGTAGAATTTAATGTAGCTTTGCACAATAAAATGATGCGTTTTGCTAGCATAAACTGTTGGTATTATCCCTGGTATCTATGCAAGACAAAAAAAACAGCTGGTAAAGTTATTTTCCAAAAACTTTAAAAATTTATTGGCACAGTAAAGTCTGCGTTTCATTGTATAAGCTATAGGCGTTTCCCGGTACTTATTTCAATCAACAACAATGAGTGTACGTAGAAATTCTGTTTTGTAAGGTTTAATTAACTTGGCACGGTGTCGTGCTGCATTTATTCACATAAAGTATTGGTATTCCCGGTGCTAATGTAAAAACCGCAGAGTCTGGATAGCAGGTACAAAGAAAGTAATCTAATTCTAACGTAGGAGGATTAATGAGTGTATTTTTGTTTACAAGTGATGACAAAAATGACAAAGAAAAATAATATTTAGTTGTGAATCGATACAGAAAACTTAAATTACACAACGAGTTTCTGGTATTGTAACTCAAAAACTAATGACTAAAATTACTTATAGTAAATGTGGTGATAATTGGCTAAGCGCAATTATGTACAGGAGCTGAATTACATGCAATGAGGTACAGGAATGAATCTATGAAATATGAAACGACGGTTATGCGAATTTATGCAATTATAAATCAGAGAGAATCAGGTACGTAGTTATTTTAGATAGTTAAAAGCGCAGGTTTCAGGTCTGGAACGGATTAAAAATCAGCGGTTCTAGGAAGATAGATAGGTCATGCATAGGGCGGCGTCGTTTCTTTATACCCGTTATGGTCACGCTTGGTTAAATAAATGCGTGCGCCGACACGACTACGATGACAGAACTGCAAGATGCTATTGAATCAAAAGCTCACTCGCATTTTCAGAAATTATTACCTAATTTTAAAAACAAATACAGCTGTGCTGGATTGATTCTTTAATCAATAATAGTGTTAAATGTTATCCGCGTGAAAATACCGTGCACCAGCGTAAAACTAAAATTGCCGATATAGTGTACACTGCTTCAAAAAAGTAACGGTACACTTTTAAGCGCGACCTGCAAGGTAAGCAACCAAACTTACGTTATACCAGAACGGCTAGTTAAATTTGACAACATTACCATTGTAGACATTACTTGCAGCAATATTACGAGCTTACTAACCATTCTTTATAAGAACCGCCTCAAGCGTACAAAGAACATCTTTTATGCTGCAAATATGTGTCTAAATTGTACCACAAAGATTTAAATTATTTCTGCCGAATTTTCTATTTATGTATTTATGTTCTCTGTTTAAGTTTAAAATGAATGCTATAGCCCTTAATTAAGAAAGGTTTTAGTCATTTATAATTTCATTTATAATTAAAATAAATTAAAAAATAAAATGCATGTTTTAATTAGACTAAATTTTTTATTTTTCCGAATTAAATTAAAGTCATTCCGATTTTCTTTGTAAAAGAAGTATTATCATCATTTGAACGTAATTAGTGGTTAAACAATTGTAATCTTAATTCCCACTACAAATTCTCATAACATGTATTCGTAGTTTGCATTTTTTCATAGAAAAAATATATAAGTAAAATTCGATGTTGAATTGATTTTTTGATTACACTGTCGTAATACACGGAAAAATGCTTCAACTTTGCTGATTTAACCCAATTTATGGATGATATCAAACCTACTAGTTTAAGTATTAGACAAAAGGTATGCGTAACTCAAATTTACTTATCAGTGTCTGTAGAGTTTTATTTTCAAACGGCTTTTGTGAAATCTTATTTATATTATAATAAAAAGAATAAGTGGCAATAAAATTAACATTCTTTTAAAAAGATAATATTTTTATAGTTAGATGTAACTGAACGGAAAATCAAAACTAATATGAGATTTGTTACCTATATATCAAGTTTTTGCTGAAACTAAGTAATGGAAATATATCACCAAACATTGGAAAAATCAGTTTCTTTTTTTGTACAAAATGATCAACAACGTTTATTTTTAAATTAATAATATAAACACTTAGTCTCAACCTTGATTTAAAAAGAAAAAAATTTTTGTTAAATACCCAATAATTTGAAAACGTGATAATTATAAGTAACGATTATACAAAAAGATGTCACATCGTGGAATATACATAGGTTGCACTCATGCGAAGCTAGGACAAATGGCTAGTATTCAACACGTTTAGCTCCGTGGTTAAACTTTTGTCACAGTTTATGAACCGCAGAGCGAAGTTTGTTTTAAACCTTCTTTACAGCTCATGGGACCATATTTAATTGTGCTTTACAGTTGTATTTGAGCGTCCTGTGTCTTTAAAGCATTACCTTACGCGAAATATTAGCTTTTCTTATTTTTTTTTCTTCAAGTAATCAAATTTACATTCCCTGTTATTTTTTTAATTTGAATATAAAAAAATGACAAATTTTAAAAAATGGAATTTTTATTAAATATAATAGGAGTAAGGTTTTACATATTACAAAAAATGTTTTCAAACATTGTTATCTATTTTCTTAAACGCTAAACCATTCTATGATCATTTTTCTCTTAAACCGAGAACGGGTTTATAGACCCCACACAGGTAACATGGTTTTTTTACGTTTCGAATTTTTTTTAATACACCATGCAAAGTACGCAATGGCAAACAAAAATTATTGGACCAATGGAAATTATAAAAATTTTTACTTGGAGCTATAAATGTTCAATAACAATTTAAAAACAAACCAAAAAATGCCAAAATTTTAAGCGTTATTCCATACTATTAGAAACATATTTATGTGTCGCAATAGTTGCCCAACCAAATTTCGACAAAATGCAGAAATTTTAAGTAGACGGGGCGGTTCCAAGCGCGGGCAGGACTCTCACTTTAAAGAAATATCGTGTAAAAATAAGATGAAAAAATACAAATATTTCCAAATAAAGAAATTATGCTTCATTTTACTTTAAGTATTAAATAATAATAAAACAAGTGCAATAATATCAACAAAATATAATAATAGAAAGATGTAAAACCTTTTAAACGAAATAATTACAAAACAATAATTTATAGTTTTTAAATTATTTTTAAATTTGTATTATTATATACTTTTTTCTTTTACTTTTACTTATTATTTTGGTTTTTTTGACAATGTTAATAAATCCATATAGGCTGCAAAACATTACATTTGGCAAACGTAATTTATTTTGCAATCATTTTGATTTGGTTCATTACATCTCTATTATTTTGGAAAAGCTATTATAAAACTAGTATTATTACCTACTAAACAAAAATGTTTTTTTGCTTTTATTACTAGTACTTAGCGTATTGAAACCAAAATCAAAAATTGAATTAAAATTTGAGAAGAAAGAATACAGAAATTCTCATCAAAATTACGCTTAAAGTATTGTTTACAGAGACCCAAAACCCCGTTTTTTTGGGGGGTATTCGATGCCCTTAGTAATCCTCCATTCTGCCCAAGGCTCTGCTATTACTAAGTAGGGTATATCAAGGGGTTACTTAAAATTCATTTTGTAATGTATAATATTTAGTGTTGTTTTGTGAGTCAATTTTGTGCAAAATGCCATGTCTTTCTGGACAAGCACAGTTATTACTAGAAACTAGAGGGAAGATTATTGCTTTACGAGAATGTGGATTTTCTATCCGAGTAATTTTTACACGTTTGGGTTTATCGGTAGATAATTTTTTATTTTGCTTTTAATAATATTCTTTAATATTAGCAGTTTTTTCAAACATGGTTATATACACCTATTTTATAGGTATTATATGATGTATAATTCAGATTGCACAACCATTCCCCTACATCACAAGTTTCAGTCACATAGCAATTAGTATCAAGTTTTTTACGTCCTTCAAGTTAGCAATACAAAGTTAACAGAATCAAATAAAACATAATATTAGAAATTTGTTACTAATTTTTTGCGAAAGAAAAAACTTGTAGCTTTCTTACTTTTTTAGTTATGCAATAAACTTGAGACAAGTTAGTGGTACACCATTCTAAACAGTGTTTTAATAAATCGGTATTTGAATTAGAATGTATGTAGAATGTGTTGCTAAATTGTTGTTAATTAACTGTAAAAGAAAAAAGCTGATAGCTTTATTACTATTCTACACACATTTTAAACAGGAAATGAATTTATTAAAACACTTTTACTGCTAAAATGCCTTAAGTTAACAGAAAAGCGCATAACTAAAAAAGTAAGAATGTTACGTTTTTTTTTCTTTCGCAACAAATTCCTAACTATATTTTATTTGATTCGGCTAACCTTGTACTGCTAACTTAAAAGACGTAACTTTTTCACTTAAATTAATAACATTACTTTATCAGTACCTTTCAGTAAACGTAAACCTTTTTGCGCAGTTTTAATTAATTATTATTTATTTTATTAAAAAAGTGTGGTCCATTATTGGGTTCAAGACGAAGAACAAAGCGCGAAAAATGATCGTCCTTTGCAGACCGCCCATAGAAGTGGAAAGATATATTTCTTATCCAGAATTAAAAAAAGACAGCATTATCTAAGATGCTCGTTTGACTCCATTCACAACCACCGCCACCATTCGCCAAAAACTACAGCTACAATGCAGTTTTCAAACAATATGAAATACTTTGAGAGCTGAAGAAATAAGCTGCTATTGATCTATAAAGAAACCTGTACTAACTGAAGAAAATGCCTACCGGAGATCGGAGTTTTTAGAAGAACATTTAAATTTTGATTAGAAAGCCGTTTTTTCAGATGAAAAAACCTTCTGCACTTCCCAAGATAGTAAAAAAGTTCTTTGGAGGTCACGTAATTAATATGAATCAAAACGTGTACAACCCAACAAAAGAAGTGGGAGAATTAGTGCTGCTTACTAGGGATGGATGAGTGATGCTGGCCTAGAGTAATTAACACGTGTCAATGGATGCTTAACTGTTCAAACTTACCTGACGATTTTGGAAGACGATATGTTGCCCTCCGTACGAGCAGTTTATCCCGAAGGACCAGTTTGGTTTGTTCAGGACCATTCTCTTATACATACGGCAGCGGTAGTTCAAGAATGGTTATTGCAACATCCAGAAGTGGAAAGCATCCGTTGGCTACCTAAGTCACCGGATTTGAACCCTATAGAGAATTTGTGAGCGGCGGCTGTGCGTGGGTGAAACGACGAACTGAACAATAACATAGAAATACAAAATATAAACAATTTGCATCGCTATATTAATACCGTGTGGGAAAGATTTCGAGGAGCTAATGTATGTGCCAATTTAATCAATTCGATGCAAAACCGTCTACGGGAATGTATAACCAATAATGGATATTACGCCCATTACTAACAAGTAAAATGCAAATATTTAAATAAAATAATAAATAATTTTTTAACCATGTTTCTTATTAAGATTTTCTGTATCTAGTTTTTTTCTTGTAGAATAAATAGTGTTTATGTAAATATAATTTATAATAAAGTCTAAGGTATTATGTTTATTAATATGTAGTAGGTACTATAATAATCTAAAACATAAAAAAATGCCAAACTACGAAATTGCAAATTTCAGTTTACTACTATTAAATTTTTATTCCCTCGAAATAGTTAATACTTAAATTAAATGTTACGAAGAGAATGCATTTTCCATTTTTCTAATTTTGTGATTTTTAGATTTACAACATAGGTATGTATTTTCAAATTTTATTTGGAATTTTTTTAGCGTTCTTTATGAGAAATTAGACTTGATTTTATAAAAAGAGATAGCTATCCTTTTTTCATACGTATAATTTAAAAGAAGTAATGGGAATTTACTGCAATTGATCGACGGTTAATTAGTAGTTTCATATTATATATTATATTAAAATATATATTAAAATTTTTTAATTACTTAAGCAGAGAACATAAATAAATCGAAAACTCGGCGAAGAAGAATTTAAAACTTTAGGGTACCATTTAGATAAATATTTGCAGGCAAGAAACATGTTCTTTCAACGCTTGAGGCAGGGCTTATAAAGAATGGTTAGTAACCTTGTAATATCGCTGCAAGTACAATGCCAATGTTGTCAAATTTAACTAGACGTTTTGTTATAACGTAAATTTGGTTGCCTACTTTGTATGTCGCGCTTAAAAATGTCGAATTACTTTTTTGAAGCAGTGTACATTTGTTTACCTTTAAGGTTGGGATTTCGCTTATGTATTTTATATAGCACTCCCGCGTGCTTGGGGCACAGGTAATCTCAAAAAATATTAGTTGTAAGAACACAAAAATGTGTTTCTATGAAAGTATTTTAAAATCTTGAAAAAATTATTTTTTTGCATAAAAAAAGGTCACAAAGTAAGCAATATTTTTGAATGATAATTTTCTACTTCTTTTGTAAACTATGCTTATACTATTGAAAAGAGGAAATTATAAAATAGCTTAGGGGAAGATGTAAATCTTTTACTTTTATTTGAGGGTTTACTTTTGTAGTTACGTTAGGTAGTTTTCGAGTGGTCCTGTTTCCAGTAAAATATATTAACGATTATACTGCAATGTCATTAATGTCAAAAATTGAACAATCGATGACGCGCCTTGAAAATCATATTTCAGTAGATACTTTATCTTTATTAGCAAAAATAAATTTTGATGTGTAAGCAGTACGTTATTATACAAGGTCTCAATTTAGTTTGAGTTTGCATTTTTAACAATTTACAATACGCGCATTTTAATTCCAATATTTTTTTGCTTCAATAAAAAACTGTAGTAAATCGAAATATATATATTGTTTGTAAACATTTAAAACTTTTTATTATAAACTGAGCAACGGTTTGGTAAAATTACAATACGTGTAGAGTTACTAGAGATCATTTCATGACTAAAGAACCGCGTCGGATAAATTCGGAATTTGACGATCATACGAAATAAGTTCTAACTAAAAACATCTGTTGTAAACAATGTCTCAACTTAATGTAATAGTTAATTTTTAATTTAATAACCTTAAACGCCGTACAAAAAGTGCAAACGTTTTCAAGCTGGATAATGTATTGACATTCGAAACAAAATTGGTTTCTGCGCAGCGGTTCTTTAGTCTTGAAATGAACTTTACATGAAGATTGTAATAGCAAAGGGTTCTACGGTCGAAATCTGTATTAAGATGACACCGTCTTCTGGGTTCAAACCAGGAAGACGTATTCATCTTAGTATACATGAAGATTGTAAAATTAAAACTCTTCTTAACATGTTACCTCGCATCTCTGGGATTACTCCAATTGTTTTATATTTTGTATAAGCACACACTGCATTAAGTTTTAACAGTGTAAATACTGTGATACGACGCATTGCCTACCTAACGAAGAAGAGTTACTTAAAGTAGGCCACTTTGAAAAAAATAAAGCTTTATGTAAGTTAACAAATTGTTAAGAGTTTTTTTCATTAGTTAGTAAAAAGGAAACGATTTATTACCATGTTTACTGTTTCCATTAAACCTTGCTATTTAATTTGATGTTTTTGAAAACAGTATTAAATGACGCTTTTAAAAAAAAACCTGCTGCAAATTTTTGTATTAGAAGTTAGATTGTTAGCACTAACTTATAACCTAAGCGTTCAAATTCCGTACCAGGAATATTAATAAACTAACCTTTTTTTTGTTTTTACTAAACCTTTTTCTTTAACTAGTTCTAGTTTATAGAAGCTTGAATGTAAACAAAAACAGTATAATGTAGAACAGGCTATACTGCATAAAGCGAGTCTAAAAGAGATAAGATGTCTTGTTTTTTTAGAGAATTCTTGTATACATTCTAATTTTGGTTAGTTTGTCGGTTATTTATACTAAATTTATTAGGCTAATATCTATAAATTTAAATAATTTTACTGTTCTTAACTGTCATAAATTTTAATTTTTCGCTATTGTAAACCGTCTTTGACAGTTTTGACACACTTGTCAACATAAACGTCAAATTATTTTTGAAAGATTATGAGACTTTGTAGGCCTCCTAGTCTCTGTTCGAGCAATAAAATGTTGTATTTAACTCGTTCCTGTCTAAATTGAACGCTTTTTTTCCCTCGAGGACTTTTTAAACCCATGTTTCACTCGGGTTTAAAAATGCCCTCTTGGGAAAAAAAGCGTCCAATTTACACAGGAACTCGATAAATAAACTACTATTGTTCAATTAAATTACTGAACTAATAGTTTTATTTTTGGTTTGTTTATTAGTCTTTTTTTGTTATATCGAAATGTAACGTTTCAGTTGCTACACTATCTACTTCATGTTTCTGTATTGTGTTGCAAGAAATACCTATTAGTTATTCTTAGTTCTTATGATCGTCTATAAGTTTTTTTAATTTTTTTCAAGTTAATTGTTGTTAAATGTAGATAAATCTCAAAATTATAAATAAAGATTTTACTGTTGTCGTAATTTAGACATTTCAGTTAAAATTACCTTTTTGACTTGTCCGACCAAATCATTATTCAAAAGTAAGTTACATGTATATACCGAAACGTTGTTGTTAAGATGGCGTTTCAAATGGTGTTTTTTAGATGTAAAATGGATGATTTTAATTCCTAGATAACTCCATAAATAATCATTTTTATGAATTTTTCAATGAATGAAATTGTTGTTATAGGTCCTTAGTTATGTTTAAAACAAATTTTAAACAAAAAAGTATGAATAGATTATCAGGGTAACGCGCACAAAGAGCTCCATTTTTGGAATTGTTCGATGGCAAAAAAAGTGAAGAATTGTAATAGTCATATGCAAAAAAATGTATTTAATACTTTATTGGTATATTTTACGTTAAACCTATATTTATTAAATTTAAGTAAATAATTTTGAAGTTATCAAGGAAAATCATCTATTGGTTAGAGGTGTTACTAGACATATTTCTAAAGAATTTTAATTTATGCTAGCTTCTTTTAAAACTTTAGTTTGGCATTTTGATTGTAGGTGTCACACGCACATAAACAATATTTGGTAATTTTGAAACTGATAAATCACATAGTAATAACACATACATACATTTATCTTTGGTAATAACCTATAATTTAGTCTACGTATATCTACGTATTCTATTCCTCAGCTGTTTTGACTTTTAAAGATCAAAACCTCACTTCATTTTATAGCATTTAAAACCTATTAAACCAAATGATATACGTATTCATTAATACAGTAAAAGCTCTCAAGAAACTCTTTTCGGGTATCAGAAGATAAATTGTCCGAAGTAAGAGGTTTTTGTACAGTTATTTAAATAAACTCATATATTAAAAATGCATAAAGCTTCAAGACTAATGAGGAATGTTAAATATTGTAATAAACTAATTTTTGTTATACAAAGTTAAAGAACGGTTAATGGTTATTATGAATAACAAAAGTTGTTTTGTTTTGTTTTTTTATTAACTTTTATCTACATATTTATTTAAAATACCAGAGTTAAATTTCATATTCTAAAGAACAAGTTTTTATTTTTAAAAAAATTTATAAGCTACCATTCGAATAGGAATTTCCTATAGTAGCAACAACATAGTCAAAAATTATGCTAACTGTAATTTTAGAGTTAAAACTGTTATAAAATGCATATAATTATTGTTATCAGTATCATCAGCAAATTAATAATAAATACCAAAAAATTGTAGAAAATGAGAATAAATACACAACAAGAAATCGACAGTAATGAAAACAAGCAACCCAATTTAATAATCACAAATTTAATTAAAAAACATTGTTATTTTAGAGTTGCTTCAATTTTTTTAAGTTCTTCATTTAAAAGAATACTCTCTCTTTCTTCTCTCGCTTTCAATGTATATGGCGGATCTTTGCATTTTTTATTCAGTCGAATATTTCCTCGTATCATTTCCATTAAAATGCATTCTTTATACGGTGTGTATTTTAATGATTGTCTAGTATTTGAATCTGACGCTTGTTTATTCGTCAACAAACCAACATTGTTTGATTATAGTTACTAGAATGACGACGCGGCAAATTCAAACACCGGACAATCATTAAAATACGCACTGTAGAATTGACATAACGTTGGAATCATTTCATTTTTCCACAAATCTTCGTCTTTTGTAATTTTTTCAACATGAAGGGGCTTATGATCATTACACTAAACAATAAAATAGCATACTTCTCTATTTCAGATTTTTAATTGACCCTAAATCTAAAAGAGATCATAATGACAATGAAAAATCGAAATAATAGATTTTATGTATGCGGCTGCTTGCAGGTGTACCGTGGGCGTTAAGATAAGATAATCGCAAAGAAATTGACACGTGCTGTTTGCATTTACTAGCAGATATCTGTTACTTGGTGGCTTCTTTATCAGTCTTTAAATAAAAAAATATAAATTTAGTAATGTTATATGTTGTTCGGATACTAATGAAGGAATAAAACTTCAATTTGTATTTTACAGATTTTGAGTGGGAATAATTTAAAAAAAATATTTGATTCTCATTTTTCCCATTGTACTGATAATGAGTGGTTAATGCGATTTTTAAAATTAAACGCTTAAGTATTTATTTTTCAACTTTTTGTGATATTTATTATTAGATAATTAAAAAACAAACTATTATATTCAAAAAATGGAGACGTCATGCCATTTTCATTATTCAGAATAACAACGCTGTTTTGAAGTATTTTCAACGAACGGTTTTCATGCTAAACGTGAAGAAAATTTTTTTATAACTAATATTTTTTTATCTTTGCAGAATTTAAGAGGTTTTTTTACTATTTATTTTAAGTTCTACAAATGTAACTTAAAACTATACTATTTATTGCAACCGTTTAAGACAAGTTTTTTTTTGTAACGAAGACCTTTAAATAAATACAACAAATTGGTTATCACGCCAAAGAATTAAATAAAAAATAACTATTTTATAACAACTGTAACTAAACCGGTTTCTTGTGTCGTCGTTGCAAATTCAACATGTAATTACGGCGCTTCCAAACAAAGCATGTTACATTCCAAAATTAACACAAAGTCACTGCCTGCAATGTAGTAACATAAACGGGGGTTGTGCCACTAGCTCAATGGAGAAGGGTGGGTTTTATTTAAAATTCCGTGAAAAATTGGAAACGCGATCGTCGTAAAAATGGAACTAGAACGGTAAAATAGTCAAATAATCGGTAAGGGCGCCAATCAAGGATTTCTATAAGGGGAAGCTTTCAAACCCCTGATTACCTGAAAGCTCATCCGGTTGGTTATAACCCCAGAACTTACCTTGGGTTATAACAATTCTGAAAAACACTTAAACAAAAATTTACGTATGCGGCGGCTAAATGAATAAAAGCTCTTTACATTTAACAATTTAACATTTATTGATTGAATATTTAAAACCAAGACAAAATAAAATAACAAGTACTAATTGATATCAAATAAATTTGAATAAAAGAAAAGAAATAATCTTAAGCAAACAAAAATGAACAATTTACACACAAAACATTACATTAAAATTTATATAAAAGAAATGCTACTACAATAGCGTTTTCAAATATAATTAAATCTCAAGATCTTGACCGCATATTTATAACAAACAAATTAAATAACACAAAAAAAAATACAGTTTATAACATAAATATGTCCGAACTTTAATTCGAACTAAACAAAATATAATTTACAAGTCGTTACATTATCATATACTCGAAATACGAATCACTTCTCAAACGCAACAAAACGAAATTAATTGACTTTAATTTCGCGCAAACACTATACGTGTTCATTGAAATAATTAAATTCAACGTTAGTCGTAATTTCAATTGACTCAAAATTGAAAGCTTTTACTGCATTTTTAATCGCGGGACACTGCACGATCAAACAACAAAATCGATAAATACCTTAATTCTTAGTTGGTGATACCGGTCGAACTTTGGTCCAGTGGTTTTGAAAGCTAACACCTCGATGGACTTTGGCTGCTTCCCAAACAATAGGTTACCAGTGGAAGATTTATTAATCCGCCCCCAAGGCGAAGGATGAGATTGCGAAACAAACTCACGCACAAATTCACGTAACGAAACATGCGATATTAATTTAGGCAAAACAGTGATCTTAATTAACCGTAATTACGAAAAAGGAAAGTTTTCCACTTAAATTCACTGCACCATCTTCTTTTACTTCCACGGTAATTATTAGAAAAGGTGAATTATCACCTGCGTGATCTACATTTTTATGACCGTCAACCAACTAACTTCCCACTCCCACATTTACCAAAAACACGTCTATATATCAACTTTCGTCGACTGCCCTTTCCACAAAGGCTGCGTTCGAAACTTCAAACACCAAAATACTCTCGCGAAGAAGTGCAATAAAGAGGCAAACAATCATATTACGTCATATTTATATAATTAGGACACAGCGTTTCGCTTATACGTGAAACTGTCAATTTGACAAAATATTATATTACAAGAATTTAAACTGCCTAATAAATTAAGATAACGACTTAATTTTTCCACGTAATCTAAACGTTTGACATAAAGAAATTCAAGTACGAATGTACTCGAACAAAGAACTTTTAAATCCACTTAAAATAAACAAACGGCGAAAATAGAGTTAATTACGATTATATCTCAGAAGGAAAACATAAATTACCACTGGAATTTTTACGGCGTAACAACATACAAAACTAAATCAGCAATTTAAATTATAACTTTGAATTTTAAATCGTAAAATAACTTATTAAACCCAATCCAAAATTACATTAAAACAACTTCAAAATACATTAAATGAAAAAAAACGTCAATCCAAATACTGTGTCCGTTACCAAACATTACTCAATCAACCAATCGATTCTAAACGATGGTTACACCTCCCCTACTTAAAGAGGGATTTCTTAAATCACTCTATAAGCAATAGACTTAAGACGAAACGAAAACCCATAACCCAACAAAAAAACTAAAACTATACTAAACGTAAAGATAACGATAAAACGAAACCATCATCGTAATTACGATGATTCGATAGAACGGTACAAACAAAAAAAAAACGTCAAAATCGGTAAAAATGCAACACGGAAGACCTTGGGAAGTGTCTGGCTCGACACGATGTATCAGACATTGACAAAGGAAGAAGGCACGCCATGCGTCACGGGATCGGCATGTTGTGAGATCCTACAACCCATAACGTCGAATCCAAAGCACCTTACCCATTGACCACTCTCAAAGTCAACTGCGGCAAGTGTCATCACGAAGATAATGTAACTACTAACTAGAGATAGTGTTTACTTACAACTATCTACCAAAACACAATAAACGATAATGTAACTATAAACGCAAAAATAAAACGAAACTAAACCTATGGCTCTCGCGATCTCGCAATCATCGAGAACCCCTAACGAAACTAACGGAACGAAAACCTAAACGATAAGAAGGGTAGCATATGTTTGGGTTCGACACAGATCACTCGATGCTGCACAATAGAAGAGAGCGCGCTGCGCTTCACGAGATCCGCGCATTGCGTTTTTCCCACAACTACTGCCCTCACCGAGCGATGGCACCTAGCCGCAAACACTACAGAAATAAAAGATAAGGACAGACAAGATAGCAGAAGAAAGAAAAATGGAAATAAAAGAACCGTTGTTTAGTCGCCTCTTACGACAAGTGGTGTCCCCACTGTAGAGAAATATTCTTAGTCCGTCTCTACACGGAACCCAAAAACGAAACTAACTAACCTAAAAAAAACGAAAAAGAAACTAAAAGGTAAAACATAAAACTATTTATCCCCAGTCGGGTTTAACTTTAAGTCCTTGGCGTTCCATATGCCTTTTGATGCTCCCGTGTCATCAGACAACTCATAGGTCTGATACGAAACTTTCCGTTTCACGTAGAACGGACCGATAAACTTAGGTGCCAGTTTGGCCGAGAAATATCGAGATGCATCAGAAAGGACATAATTCTTCCGCCACACTGTGTCTCCCACCTCAAAAGGTGCTGGACGACGACGTAAATCATAATAATGTTTAGCGCGGACATAAGCGGCATTCAAGCGATTCTTAATGTCGACGTAAACTTCTCTAAACGCTGGGCCTCTTTCGGCCAAAAAGGTACGATCAGCAAAAGCTAGATCGTCGATAGTGTCTGAATCGGTAGTTTTTCCATGACGTGATCCGTCGAGACAGATTTCACGTCCGAAATTGGCGAAAAACGGCGTTAAGCCGGTGACTTCATGTACAGCGGTACGAATCGCACATGCTACTTTAGCAAGATATTTATCCCAATGTCGATGGTTGTCTTCGATATATGACGATAGCATTGTCTTCATGACTCGGTTGACTCTTTCAGTTGGATTCGCTTGTGGATGATAATTAGCGTTAAAAATAATTTTGGACTTATATGACGAAACCATTTTCGTAAATTCTGAACTACGAAACTGTGTGCCGTTATCACACAAAAGATACTGAGGAACTCCAAACATTAAAAATACATCTTCTTCAAGACGTTTAGTAACTGCTGCGGCAGTAGCGGAACGTAACGGGAAAAATAAAACAAATTTCGAAAAATAATCTGCAACCACAAGAATATACGAATAACCACTCTTAGATCGCGGTAACGGTCCAACAAGATCGGTAGAGATCAACTGCCAAGGTTTGTCCACAACAGGATGACGGGTCATAAGGCCAGCAGGACGTTTCTGTTCTGGCTTATGCGTGATACAAACTTTACAACCATTGATGTAACGAATAACGTCAGCCTTCATCTTAAGCCAGTAATAAAGCGGAACAATTCGTTCGAGAGTCTTAAAGATACCAAGGTGTCCAGCGGTAGGCTCATCGTGAAACTTTGACAATATTTCAAGTCGTTTAGACTTAGGCACAACTTCTCTCCAATTGTCATTCTCAGAACGAAGATCGGGATAGTCTACGGTAACATGCTTAAATAGCTTTCCGTTACTAATTTTCCACTGTGGAAAAGCGTTAGGTTTCGAACGTACACGTTCCATAAGTTTCGATAACCATTTGTCCGAAGACTTAGGTTCGGTAATGTCACAATCGGTAGTAATGTTGTCGATAGCTGGTACTGAACGAGAGAGTGCGTCAGGTACGACATGATCCTTTCCTTTACGATGAATGATCGTAAAATCAAATTGCTGCAGTCTAACAGCCCATCGTGCTAGACGACCGGTAGGTTCCTTTAAATTGTGTAACCAGACTAATGATGCGTGATCGGTAACTACAGTGAAAGTTGTTCCTTCAAGATAAGGGCGTAATTTTTCAATAGACCACAAGACAGCCAAACACTCCTTTTCGGTAGTTGAATACTTGCGTTCACACTTTGTGAGCGACCTACTATTGTAACAAATAACACGTTCTTCACCGTCGATAAACTGTGTAAGAACTGAACCGAGACCAAAATCAGAAGCGTCAGTTTGAACTGTAAACGGAACATTGAAATCAGGGCAAGACAAAATAGGTGCGGAAATTAAACAATTCTTAATGATCTGAAATGCTTCATCACAATCACTAGTCCAATTAAAGCTGGAATTCTTCTTTAACAGAGACGTCAATGGAGCGATAATTGTCGAAAAATTTGGTACAAAACGGCGATACCACGAGGCCATGCCTATAATTCTTCTCACTTCAGCGACACCAGTGGGAACTGGAATACGCAAAATTGCATCGACCTTTTCCGGGTCAACCGACAAACCAGTAGAATTTACTATAAAACCAAGATACTTAAGTTCAGGTTTACAAAAATGACATTTGTCTTTACTTAGCATCAAATTAGCCTCTCTAAGGCGACGAAGAACTTCAGTTAACACTTCCATGTGTTTCTCGAAGGAAGGAGCGCAAATAATGACGTCATCTAAATAAACAAAAACGTAAGACTCTAATTCGGGACCTAAAACTCGATCAATCAACCTCTGCCAAGAAGCTGGTGCGTTAGCTAAACCAAACGGTAAGCGCGTGAATTGGAATAACCCACGGTTCGGAACTGTAAAAGCGGTATACTGCTTAGACTCTTCGCTTAAAGGAATCTGCCAATAAGCGGACTTAATATCGAGAGATGAAATGAACTTAGCGTCACGAAGACGATCTAAAATAGACGAAACGTAAGGTAAAGGATAAGCGTCCTTTTCGGTAACTTTGTTGACTTTTCTAAAGTCCACGCAAAAGCGATAAGAGTTGTCCTTCTTCTTCACCAATAAGATCGGGCTCGACCAAGCGCTGTTTGATTTTTCTACAACGCCTAACTTCAACATTTTCTCTAATTCCAGATCGATTTGTTTCTGGATAAACGGCGAAACTCGGTAATACCGTTGCTTAATTGGTTCGGAAGTAGTTTTGATCTGATGTTCGATCAAGTTGGTGCATCCAAAATTTTCACTCGAAGAAGAAAAATGATTACTAACTAAATTGTCTAACTGATTGAGCTGTTCTGAGGAAAGATCGAGACGAGACTGAATAACGGAATCTTTATCTTCCAATTGTGAAATGGTGTCCATATTTTCGAAACGCCACTCACCTTTTCTAAGATCAGGAACGATACCTGCTTGTTTCCAAAAATCAACGCCTAAAATTAAATTATGCGGAACGTCAGGAACAACTAAAACTTCCAAAACAATAATTTTTCCTTTAAGTTCGATTGGGACGAGAAGTGAACCTAAACTTTGTACTGATTTACCATTAGCTACAATACAATTAACTTTAACTGACTTATTTAACTTTAAACCTAACTGACTAAAAATTTCCCAACCCTTAGAACCAACAATAGTGCGAGAAGCGCCACTATCTAATAAACTCAAAATTTCGTGACCAAAAACTTTAACGTAGACAAAAGGTCTTTCGTCAGACTCAGCAGACTCTAAAACATAATCTAACACGACTTTATTTTTATCAAAACTCTTTTTCTTCGAAGAATGTAAACTATTAAAATAGACAGCCGATTTAACTTTAACCTCTGACGTCACTAAACGGCTTCTTAGTACGTCCTTTACTCGTTTCCCGAACACTTAGAACAAGTGCGGACCGTAACGTTAGGCTTTCCACAACGATAACAAAATAAACCTTTCTTAGGTTCTTTGCAAGAAGCAGCTCGATGGTTTGGCTTCCTACAATTCCAACACAATTGCGGACTACTTCGATTAGAAGAAGCAGGCGCATTAACGATAGCTAACCTTCGTGAAGAAGGTGCGATACTAGAAGATGGTAATCGTAAATTTTGTCTAACAGGTGGTGTAGATTTTTCACCACTACTAACGTTATTCGAAGAACGAGAAACTACAATGTCTTTAACCTGAGATGTTACATAAGCGAGATCAGGCTCCATGTCCTGCTTTCTACGAGATGGAGGCGTGTAAGCTTCAATAGCTTGCATGCGGTCCTCGATAATACGACCAAATTTAATTAACTCCTCAATTGAAGTAACTGACGACAAACCAAGCTGAGTTTGATAAACGGGAGAAATATTTCTTAATAAAATCTTTAACTGCTTTTCTTCAGAAAAAGGTTCATCGAGACGTGAAAACATGTTGCGAATAATAGCAACGTAAATACCCATAGGTTCATCATTAGCTTGAGTGCGACGCTTAATTTCTTCAATAAGTCGTTCGTCATAATCGGTAGGCTGGAATTGTTCACGTAAAAACTTAACTAAGTCTTCCCAAGAATTAACTGAATTACGAATGGATCTAACAAAAATCAATGCATGACCTGTAAAAAGATCAGTACACTCCAAAAACAACTGATGACTTGAAACGTTACGCGATAATTGAAGTTCGGCAACTCGTTCTAAGAATGCATTCAATGAAATTGACTTTGCGTCACCTGAAAACTTTAAATTCCATTTTGAAACTGAAACACTCTTAACATGACTAACAAAATTTTGACTAACAGCAGAAGACGTCGGTAAAGCGTTATCAACTACAGAAGGTTGAACGACAGGTTCGATGACTTCATCGGCGGAAGTAGACGGATTTGAAACAACAATTTGTTTATCCAAAAGTTCGTACTGCGAAATTAAAACAACTAAATCTTTTAAAAACTCATCTTTAACTTGTGAATCGTCACCTTGAATAGGAATTGAATTGCCAATACGGTTTAACAAATATTTAATTTTGGTTTCAATAGTAGAAGAAATTTTTGTAGTCGGAGTAATTTTCAATGAATCTATTAATTTTCTAAGCTCATCGATACCTTCACGAATCGCTAATTTATCTGCATTAAAATCGAACGGATACACGGAACGAGATAATTTTCCGGTAGCTTCTTCAATAAGAAAATTCTTGAGTAAACCTCGTAATACGACAACACCTAAAGATGCATCACCACCTCTAATCAAAATTTCATAACGTAATTCGTTATGCGATAAACGATCAACAATCAATTTGTAACCCATTTTAAAATGTAATTACAAAACGGTAAAGTCTTCCAAAATCACGAAACTTAACAGGCAAACTAAAATTCGAAAAAGGCCACACGCTGGAGACGCCAAATTATTTATGTTACATTCCAAAATTAACACAAAGTCACTGCCTGCAATGTAGTAACATAAACGGGGGTTGTGCCACTAGCTCAATGGAGAAGGGTGGGTTTTATTTAAAATTCCGTGAAAAATTGGAAACGCGATCGTCGTAAAAATGGAACTAGAACGGTAAAATAGTCAAATAATCGGTAAGGGCGCCAATCAAGGATTTCTATAAGGGGAAGCTTTCAAACCCCTGATTACCTGAAAGCTCATCCGGTTGGTTATAACCCCAGAACTTACCTTGGGTTATAACAATTCTGAAAAACACTTAAACAAAAATTTACGTATGCGGCGGCTAAATGAATAAAAGCTCTTTACATTTAACAATTTAACATTTATTGATTGAATATTTAAAACCAAGACAAAATAAAATAACAAGTACTAATTGATATCAAATAAATTTGAATAAAAGAAAAGAAATAATCTTAAGCAAACAAAAATGAACAATTTACACACAAAACATTACATTAAAATTTATATAAAAGAAATGCTACTACAATAGCGTTTTCAAATATAATTAAATCTCAAGATCTTGACCGCATATTTATAACAAACAAATTAAATAACACAAAAAAAATACAGTTTATAACATAAATATGTCCGAACTTTAATTCGAACTAAACAAAATATAATTTACAAGTCGTTACATTATCATATACTCGAAATACGAATCACTTCTCAAACGCAACAAAACGAAATTAATTGACTTTAATTTCGCGCAAACACTATACGTGTTCATTGAAATAATTAAATTCAACGTTAGTCGTAATTTCAATTGACTCAAAATTGAAAGCTTTTACTGCATTTTTAATCGCGGGACACTGCACGATCAAACAACAAAATCGATAAATACCTTAATTCTTAGTTGGTGATACCGGTCGAACTTTGGTCCAGTGGTTTTGAAAGCTAACACCTCGATGGACTTTGGCTGCTTCCCAAACAATAGGTTACCAGTGGAAGATTTATTAATCCGCCCCCAAGGCGAAGGATGAGATTGCGAAACAAACTCACGCACAAATTCACGTAACGAAACATGCGATATTAATTTAGGCAAAACAGTGATCTTAATTAACCGTAATTACGAAAAAGGAAAGTTTTCCACTTAAATTCACTGCACCATCTTCTTTTACTTCCACGGTAATTATTAGAAAAGGTGAATTATCACCTGCGTGATCTACATTTTTATGACCGTCAACCAACTAACTTCCCACTCCCACATTTACCAAAAACACGTCTATATATCAACTTTCGTCGACTGCCCTTTCCACAAAGGCTGCGTTCGAAACTTCAAACACCAAAATACTCTCGCGAAGAAGTGCAATAAAGAGGCAAACAATCATATTACGTCATATTTATATAATTAGGACACAGCGTTTCGCTTATACGTGAAACTGTCAATTTGACAAAATATTATATTACAAGAATTTAAACTGCCTAATAAATTAAGATAACGACTTAATTTTTTCACGTAATCTAAACGTTTGACATAAAGAAATTCAAGTACGAATGTACTCGAACAAAGAACTTTTAAATCCACTTAAAATAAACAAACGGCGAAAATAGAGTTAATTACGATTATATCTCAGAAGGAAAACATAAATTACCACTGGAATTTTTACGGCGTAACAACATACAAAACTAAATCAGCAATTTAAATTATAACTTTGAATTTTAAATCGTAAAATAACTTATTAAACCCAATCCAAAATTACATTAAAACAACTTCAAAATACATTAAATGAAAAAAAAACGTCAATCCAAATACTGTGTCCGTTACCAAACATTACTCAATCAACCAATCGATTCTAAACGATGGTTACAAGCATAAACATAAACAAAATTAAAATTTCGTAAAATCGTAAAATAAATCTCAATTTAAACACAAGAGATTACTATGCAACATACATACTACATCTATAGGACAATAGAAGTATGGATAGTATTGTTGGTTGCCTATATCGATGTTAATCGCATTTTATTCAATTCAATTGCCACCTTAAAAAAATGTATTATCGTTATAATATTATGTTGATTTTGATGGTGCAATATTATACGTTAAAGCGATACTTTGCTGTCTTTACTTCTACTTTGCACCGGTGAAGCGTAGCATTGTAGGAAGCAAGCCATTGAGGTTTTAAGTCTGCTGGGGCTTTCTGTTGATGTTTTCGTAAACAACGCACCACTTGCTTTAACCTATCTAACTTAGAACTCCACCACGACACACCAGCTCTAGAGCTTATGCATATGTAGTTTAAGGTACATTGGCAAGAATCAAGGATCATCTTGGTCAACTTACTAATGACGGAGTCTATAGATCCAGGATCGTGGCACAAAGCACCAGAAGGTATGTAGAAATAAAGATTGCAATTATCGTATTTAAGCGAACGAGATCTATGTGTTTGAAATCCAGGATTCTCTTAGGGATCGGTTCTACGAGAAGCGCTTTGACGGTTAATTGAAACCGTATCAGTCGGTGGTCAGTTTCAATAACTTCTAGGACAACACGCCAGTTTGGGACTTTTTTGGCAACAGAAGGGAACGCCAAAGTCAGGCCTAAGTGACAGGAAAACGCATCGTCCTCGTTTGTCGGTCACCGGAGAGTGTCAAAGCGGCGATTTCAAATTGAAGTCACCTGCTATTATGATAAGAACGTCGGTGTTGAAGATGAATGCGTACAGCCTCATTCGGCGGCCAATAAACGCCGACGATTGCCAAGGTAGTGTCTAACTGACGCTTTTTATTTTTTCGTTTAAACTATTTTTTGTAATTCTTATTGTTAAGTTGGAATCTTAATACTTTCACTAACGGGACTTTTATTTTTTTAAAATTTTATTTCTACTCTACCTATTGACATTGCATTATTTATGCAATGTCATAAATTAGTATTTTTATTTTACCAGTTTTATTATATCTTTTTTTCAATATAAAATATATTGAAAATCTAACAACAAATGTTAAATATTGCAATAGGTGTAATTGTCGTTGATAGTAAAGGTTAACCATAGATTGACAAGTGACCTGTATGCCACGTGTACCATACACCCAAAGCGACAGTGTATATATAAAACACTGTCACCGTTTACCTTACGTTAAAAAATAACTTGTATGTTTATGATATATGCAACGTGTATCTATGAGTTACGTTTAACGTGTATTTATGGTTCATATGGAACGTGTTTCTTTAAGTTATATGTATCGTGTATATCAAGTTTACTATGCACGCAAAATCAACGTTTATCGGGCGGACATGTTATTGTGGAATAGTAGTTGCAGTAAAGGTGCTATCCACTATAAAACATCAGATAAATCAAACCCTAAATATACGTTTATTTAATCAAATAATGCTTATTGGGTTGCTGCAAGCGCAGAAACGCGTTATAACAATATTGCTGCAAGTTTGTCGAGACAAGGTTGTCGCAAGCTTGTTATTACTTCCTTAGTCAACTTCAAGCAAACTTGCTGCAAGCCTCTAAATTTGTCATGACAATATTGCTGCAAGTTTTTTAGTTGTCATGATAAGTTTACTGCAATCTTGATACAAGCTTACGTTGTTGTTTGGGCACCTTTAACCTCGTGGAGGTAAAAATCTAAAACTTCAAAAAAAGAAACAACCACTACGCTACACTACAATACTAAATTAGTAATTAAACTACTGTCGACCTTTATATTGTTTCGCTGATAACTCACAAATCAAAAATCAATGTTTTTTAGCTTTAGTTTAAAGAGTTTCTTAGATTCGAACTAAGTAGACTTAGAGCTCTTGAGCGTTAATGTGTGGTATCAACAAGATAGTGCACCGCCACATTATTTACTTCGTGATAAAAAATACTTATAGATCTTTTTTAATAGATTGATAAGAAAACGTGGTGTTATAAAGTGGTCGGCTAAATCTGTTGATATCAACTCACTTAATTTTTTTATTTAGGGTTATCTGAAATAATGAGTGTATCAGAAAAAAACTTAAAGATCTGAAAAAAAGAATAAAGTTACAATGGAAAAAAATAGATCAAGAAATGAGAGATAAATGTTTAAGAAGAACCCAGTAAACACGGATTGAAACTGTTACAGTCACAAGATTAAAACAATTGTTTCATTACGTTGTTTCGTGTTAGTTTCATGTTTATATCATTTACATGTAACTGACAGTGAATAAATTGAAAGAGTTCCGATTTTTCACAATCAGTTTTAAACCGTTTCAGTACTTGCAATTTTTTTCCCATAATCAGCAACCGTCTAATAACTGATTTATTAAAACCGAATATTTTTTGAATAACTAGAATTGTTTGAAGATCGGTTAAATAAAACTGAATTATTTTCAAAACAGTAGAATCGTTCCAGGAAAAACGAATACTTTGTGATAAGTCAGCATTAGTCGTTGCTATACTTTTGATTACTGTCGTCAACGCTTGCGCTGCAAATTGATATCTTTTCACTTGTTCGGTTGCAGTTTGATAAGTGATGCTGTGTGTACAATTACGAAATGGAACAATAAACGGTAAGTCGAAGCATTTTATTATAATCCATAAATGTAATCAATATTATTATCATTTCTGTTCTTTATGTATCATGTTTTAATTTGTATAAAAAATGTAAATTAAAACACATGGTTGCGTTAAGGTAGATTATTGTGTAAATCTGGTGATGCTTTATTTATAATTACAGTTCAATTCTTCAAGTTTTCTATACGATTATGTACAGCTAATTGTATTCACAGTGTTTTTATAATAATATAATAATATTTATATTAAGTTTGTGTTGTTTTTGATTAAAAAAGTGTAATTAATTTTGTGTAACTATGATTATGTATGTATATAAACGAAATATTTATTTCTATGTTACAGATGCGGTTAAAAGTTGCTACCCAACAGTAACTAATGCAGTTTTCGAGGCTTCCGTGAAAAGATCACAAAAAGAAAGTTGCAATATGTAAAAAACTTATTGTGATGTATTTAAAAATATTTATTGTGCAATAAAATTTGAAACGTGCATTCGAAAATGTATTATTGTATTATTGAAGGAATTGTTTTAGTTCATTATTGAAACAAGAAAATCATATATTTATTGATCATTTAGTATCAGTTCAAGAACAAAGCTTTTAAAACGTAAACCGAATGCAACATTTGTTTTGCAACAGGTTTGAATTTAAAATACCGAAACTATACTGATTCAAATAAGTGAAACAGCGATGGACTTATAGCTATTTTATTGCAGTTAGGTTTCTTTCATGTTTGAAACAAGAGTGAATCATAAATTTTATGTTTTGAAACTGTTACTAAACATTATCAGTTTTGTGTTTACTGGGAACTTTATATCCAACTTTATCATTATCAGGAGGTAAACGGGTGACAATTTGGAAAATTATTAGAAATTTTCAATTGCTACTTGTATAACAAATTATTACTTTTTGTAATTTTTAAGTTTAATTATTGTTGTTATTTTCTTTCTTCTTTTATATCTCAAAAACTACTTATTTCCAATACCACTCATAAAACATTATAATTTTATTTCTTACTTTATTAACAACTGTATAGTAATAATAAGTACTTCTCCTCTGTTAAGTAAATATGAAATTCTTTTTTTTTTGTCAATTTAAAAAAATGCAGTTTACGTTTAGCTTTAATTTAACGTAACAAAATTTAGACACATAAATTTTACTCACCTGAAAAAAAATTAGAAACAAAATTCTCGAAAAAGAAATACCTGGTATAAAAATTTGAAAAATTTAAACAAAAAACTTAATAAAAATTTTACGAGATTTTTATAAGACACATAGTCCATTATCCAATAAACAGTACCGAAAGTGTTTCTAATTCAAAACTACGTAAGTACAATTATTGGTATATTATATTACTATAATTTTAATCGTGCATTTAAACTACTGTTTCTAATTTAATCAACGTTGAAGAATTAGTTGCCAATTATAAGTAAGCAAATTTTAAATTGATTTTATTTTCTTCTAGGATAAAATAAAATTAGATTGCAAGGACGTTACAATATTAGACACAGTGATCAGAACGTGTAAATTAGATTGCGAACACCTATAATCTTTAAAAAAACAGTCGAGATTATGATCATTGAACCGATTATAATTGCACATGTGCATTTGTAGCCTAATACAAATATTTAACTAAGAATTACGTAGACGCATTAAACTATATTAACATGTGAGGAATATCTTAATCCGCCATGGTCTTTTAACACAAAGACATTTTTCTCTTAACAAAATTTATGCATTTACTATTTACAAAATAGACATAATCCGCTTTTCTTGAAAATTTGCCGTAAAAACCTGTTTACTGGTACCTACTTGCAACAGATGTAAAAATTCTTTTATTATATCTTTTTTGTTTGAATTTAGTTCTATAAGAAACTATAAAAAATTAAATAATGTACATTTATTATAACTTTTTATATATCTGTATCTTTTTATTAATATATTTTTATCTCTACTTTTGTTTTAATCTTTATGATGCAGTTAGTAACTAAAATCTTGGATAAGTTGCTTAACAAAAGCGGTTATAAAGTAGTTTCAAATAATGGTAATAAACATGTTTTCAAAACAGTTACATAGCAGTTGCTGTAAACGGTAACTACAATGTTACAAATCAATTACAAAACCGTGATGATAAACCATTGCAGAAACGATTCAGAATAGCTAAACATGATTTGTAAAAAACCCGTTATAGCAACGCTGCAAAACAGTTACAAAGTAGTAATTGCAACGGTTTCAGACACGTTGTAAAACGGTTATAATTTTACTGCAGTTGCCTTGCAACTGACCAAATCCGGTATTGACAACGTGTAACGTACTTTTCTAAATTGTTTTGTTAGTTTTGCATCATCCTATATTTCTTTGGTTTCATTGTAAACGTGGCAACGCCGCTTGCACGTTCTCGTCTCTTTTTGCGCATCCGATTAACGGCCATTTTTATTGTGAAGCTTGTGGCACGCTTTACCGCGTGGATCCTTAAAATGAATTTTTAAAATAATTGTGAAGTTTTGTTACTAATGGTTAATGGAACGATAAATTCATAAGGCGTTTTAATTGTTCCGTTCGTTGAAATCCACGCTGGTAGAGGTGAGTGGATTTTCTTTCTCTATTTTATTAATTGTACAAGGGGTCACCACGTGTTCTTTCTATTGTAGCGAGTTTGGTTGGGCGTTGTTTGCCCTGAATAGCGGTGATTCCCGTATGGAGGTTGTTCTACGAGTCGCTTCGGCCCTTACGTTACCTTCT
Organism: Aquatica leii; assembly: GCA_035610365.1. Lineage (NCBI taxonomy): Eukaryota > Metazoa > Arthropoda > Insecta > Coleoptera > Lampyridae > Aquatica > Aquatica leii. The sequence continues at coordinate 112,526,656 of CM069432.1, forward strand.
GGTTGTGCTCTCTAACCTCGCAAGTACAAGTTCGACCGGCCACCTGTTGATCGTGGTCATGCTATCCATTTATACCGAATAAGGAAGCTGCGACACTTTTTTTTAGTTACGTTAAAGCATGCAACAGCATCCGATGAACCGGGTTTTTCTTTCTTGTCGTGTAAATTGCTTTTTAAAAACTAATCCTGTTTTAGATTTTTCTTTTGGGTATATTTATCGTGAGTCACTAGGCTGACCCGATTCTGTTTAATATTATTACGATTCCAGATTTTACTGAAAAGGAAGCGCTTCCTTCAAGTAACTCAGGATTTGGTAAGTCATTCTTTGTTTATTACTACGGAGTCAGAGAAGTATCTCACGTGTAACGTAACTTTGTTTTATTTGTTTGATTTCATTGTAATGTAAGATTCACCTTAAATTAGGTGACTGCTCATTTGTGTTTTTCGCATGCTGTCACGCTTTTTTTTTTTGTAATGTTCGATTTACTATTCATGATTTTGTATGAGAATACTACCTATTGTTACTTGACTTTTACGTACTTGTTTGGTGTGCTGCCGATACTAACGGCGTTTATTTTGCGAGTAATATTAAATTTGTAAAATTTAAAGTGGTTTATCAAATCAGTTTTGTTTTGTTCAGGTTTGACCATTAATTGAATTTGAATTATAAGTAGAATTATTCTGTCACAATTTTAACTGATTAATACTAGCTGCCTTTTTAATTATAAGTAACTTTATCTGTCACAATTTTCAGTAATCAATACTAGTTGAATTTAAACTGATGTGTATTGCTATTCATGTGTAAAATTTTGTGTCTTGTTAACTATGTGGTAAACCTCGAATGGTGGACACCCATTCTTGAGTTTTATTGTGAACGTGTCCTGGCGCCCAAGGTTTCTCTTATTTTGCTAGTAATTGTTTTTGTATGGCTCGTTATACTAGCTCCTTCTGAACAGTAAAAGTATAGTTTAGTCTGGCATTTACCGTATTTATTTCTTTTTCCTACCCACCCCACTCTTCGGCGGTTGTGAGTAGCCTGGCATACGGTTTGTCAGCTTTGGTGCGCTGAACAAGTTTTCAGCGTAACAAACGTATCAGGAAAGACTCAGCAACGACTCTGTAACTAAATACCTTACTGAAACCATAGTTGCAAGAGAGTTTTACAACCGTTTTGTAACTGATTTTTGCTACTTGGGTACTTGCACTAAAAATTTTATCAAAAAGTGTTAATAGCTGGAACTCCGTCGAAAACTCGTACAACCACCACCAACCGCCTAAATAATTTAAAAATGAAATCCAACTCATAGAGTGCATTGTAAAATTGTTAAAATAATTAAATCTGAATTATGTCTATAACACCCCAAAAGAACTGTACATAAATTGTGAATAACTAATTATAATAAATAAGTAAACAACGTAGCTAATCAAACTTTCTAACAAACATAATTTATCCGTTAAATAACTAACCGCATTAAATAATATTTTGTTTTTACGTGCTCACGTAAAGAGTTTGCAACACATAACACAAAGAAATATTTAAAACGGTGATGCAGAAAATAGAATTGATAAAATCACAGATAAATAAGGTATACAAATAGCCAGCGTATATGAAGGTATTGGCAGTTATAGTAGGATTAATATCGGAAGACACCAAGCTGCGCGAAAAATGTGACGTCAGAGTGTAAAACCCAACTTAAAAATATAAGTTTTCAAAAAATTAAAAAAAAAACATTTTCCAGTTTTATTTCTTAGTTATGCTTCTGTTATTTTTAAGTTTGATTTGAAAACTGTAAAACTATATTTTTTTAAAAATTGCAACATAAAAGTCAGGTTATGTTATTCTATACTTATTTGTTAAACTTTAAGAAGCATTTAACTACAACGTTCAATTTAAAGTTGAATAAACAAACTTAGAATTCATTTTTCAATATTTCATTAAAACGATTTGTGAATAGTAATATTACGAAAAAACAGAGTAGTTTATTTAAATAGTAATTAATACTAAACAGCTTAAGATTTGTTAGTACAACATAACTACAGTTAGTTTAATATCTTAAAAATATAGAATTTATTATTTCAGTTACATAAATTAGAAAATACATATTCTAAGCAGTTGCGTAAGTAAGTTTTATTAGCACTCAAAATCAAATGTACAGTCGAGGTCTTCTTCGGAAGTATCACCAGCTACGTGTACTATAAACTTTTCATATTCAGTATCCACATCCCAGTAAACACGGATTGAAACTGTTACAGTCACAAGATTAAAACAATTGTTTCATTACGTTGTTTCGTGTTAGTTCCATTTTTATATCATTTACATGTAACTGACAGTGAATAAATTGAAAGAGTTCCGATTTTTCACAATCAGTTTTAAACCGTTTCAGTACTTGCAATTTTTTTCCCATAATCAGCAACCGTCTAAAAACTGATTCATTAAAACCGAATATTTTTTGAAATACTAGAATTGTTTGAAGATCGGTTAAATAAAACTGAACTATTTTCAAAACAGTAGAATCGTTTTAGTAAAAATGAATACTTTGTGATTAGTCAGCATTAGTCGTTGCTATACTTACTGTCGTCAACGCTTGCGCTGCAAATTGATATCTTTTCACTTGTTTGGTTGCAGTTTGATAAGTGATGCTGTGTGTACAATTACGAAATGGAACAATAAACGGTAAGTCAAAACATTTTATTATAATCCTTAAATGTAATCGATATTATTATCATTTCTGTTCTTTATGTATCATGTTTTAATTTGTATAAAAAATGTAAATTAACACACATGATTGCGTTAAGGTAGATTATTGCGTAAATCTGATGATACTTTAGGATTTATAATTACAGTTCAATTCTTCAAGTTTTCTATACGATTATGTACAGCTAAAGGTATTCACAGTGTTTTTATAACTTTCTTATGATTGCTAAAGTGATATTTATATTAAGTTTGTGTTGTTTTTGATTAAAAAAGTGTAATTAATTTTGTGTAACTCTATGATTATGTATGTATATAAACGAAATATTTATTTCTATGTTACAGATGCGGTTAAAAGTTGCTACCCAACAGTAACTGATGCAGTTTTCGAGGCTTCCGTGAAAAGATCACAAAAAGAAAGTTCCAATATGTAAAAAACTCATTGTGATGTATTGAAAAACATTTATTGTGCAATAAGATTTGAAACGTGCATTCGAAAATGTATTATTGTATTATTGAAAAAAATGTTTTAGTTCATTATTGAAACAAGAAAATCATATACTTATTGATCATTTAGTATCAGTTCAAGAACGAAGCTTTTAAAACGTAAACCGAATGCAACATTTGTTTTGCAACAGGTTTGAATTTAAAATACCGCAACTATACTGATTCAAATAAGTAAAACAGCGATGGACTTATAGCTATTTTATTGCAGTTAGGTTTCTTTTATGTTTGAAACAAGAGTGAATCATAAATTTTTTGTTTTGAAACTGTTACTAAACATTATCAGTTTTGTGTTTACTGGGATGTTCCTTCTTCATGTAATCCTCTGCAATTTTTTTTACATGAAAATGCATTGAACCAATACTGTAGTTTGTTTTGTTTAATTTTTTTAAGTTATATAATTCTGGTTTTGTTAATTTTTTGTAATGTGAGATCTTCCATTAATCTGGTACTCATTTCATCATGTTGAAATTAGATGTTTTTCAGCTGACATGTTATGGTAACTTGCATTTTCCCATTACAACTACAGTATTCTGTAGCAAATTGGGTAGCAATTGGTTCTCAATCCACCTTTTATAATTTTGTCCGATTTAATATCAATAAAGCATTATCGATAAAACACATTTCAACTCCTAAAATAAATAATGATAAATGAGAAATTTAACATGAAAAATTAATATAAACATACTAGCATGTACTATAATAAGTTTTTCCTTTTGTTACTGGTAATTTAAAACCTCTACGTGATTCATCCGTTCAAGCATATGACATTGTGTGAGAGTAAAGTTTACGATATCAAAATTGAAATCACAAATCAACTTTTTTCACTGCAATCAATTGCACGACCCTGTTTTCAGATATGTACAACGTTACTTTTTGAACTTCAAAAAGCTACCTAATAAAAATAAAATCGTGTAAAACAATATAATTCAGGTACTAATAAATTATATTTGCTTGTTATTGCTTCCTTAGTCAACTTGCAGCAAACTTGCCGCAAATCTCCAAACATGTCACGACAATATTGCTGCAAGTTTTATAGTTGTCACGACAAGTTTGCTGCAATCTTGATACAAGCTTACATTGCTGTTTGGGATATCAGTTAAATCGTTTACTCAAAACAATAGAAATTTGGAGCTGCTATATTTTGCTGACTAATAATCGCAAATAAAAATTTATAGTTTATGAAAGAATATACAATTATTGAATAATTTATATATTTTATTAATTCTTTAATTGAGAATTAATTTTGATTTTTTGAAAACGATCTACACTAAATATCTATAAAACAAATACATTATATACAAAATGCCGAAACCGGTCAATTTTGGTTGTGAGGGGCACGCTTAATTAGTATAAGTAGAGACCAACAGGTCACTTTGTCACTTTACGAACTAATGAATATGAAAACCAAAGATGCTTCAGCAGTCTGGCGCAAACAGTTAGTAGGATTGACAATAATATGACCCATTACCTCAATTTGAGTCATTTACCATTGTTATCATGTCTTTTCTTATTTACTACCGATCCCGTGTCTGTGAACTTTTTTACAAGCTTTGTGGCTCAAATGCTTATCTGAATGCCTATTATTAAAAAAACTGGCCGTGGTTCTAATACATTTGTATTGGGAGTCAAAAATAAAAATAATTTCAATTCTTTCAGCAGCTGAGTACACCATTTTTACCCGTACCTGTGCAGATTTACTTTAAAACTGAATAATTGTCAATGCATAAGAAACAGTTTTTATTTCAGAAAACACTTGATAGCAACAGAGAAATACAATACAAAGTTATTATACAGTAAAAACAGTTTTCAAAAAATAAAATTTTTAAACCCCTTTTTCATTTCATATTTTTGGGAGAACTGCAGCATTTTGATTTTAATCAACAAACAATTAAAACATTTTGGAGCAAACCTTTTTGCACCAGTGACAAAGAAGACATTCATTTTAGCGTAGTAATTAGCAAACAATTACGATCCGATGATGTTACTCTTATCTTTATCATATACTATGAATATTTTAGTTCTTACGTGTTTAGGCACCGAAAGGTAATGTTATATAATACATTAAAAACGGCCTAATTTGAACTTCTGTCTTTCGAATACCTCTTTAACTCTCTTTTCCTCAAATCTGACTCCCCAACTCAAATTTTTGTGTAATTCGAACAAAAACAAAACGATGCAAAATACATTGTTCTGCGACTTACCTATTTAATTTAATGAGAAGGTACCCTGAATATTACACTTTTAATGCAGATAAGACAAGGATTTTCTTTAAATGTTTTTAGTTTGCCAAACAACTCATTGGCATTTAAACTAAAAAAAGTTTTAGTGGTAAAAGCAGTAAAAACATGTTAACTGTGAATGGTTTGTTGCAATTAGACTATCAACAGAAAGACAAAACTGCTGGTTATCGGAAAAGCTAAAAATCCTACATGCTTAAAAAACATAAAATCACTTGAAATGAACCACGATAGTAACAAAAAAAGATGACAGGTAAAATTTACGAAAAGTGATTTTTGAGCATGGACCAGCATTTTGAGATTCAGAAAAAATTTTTTTTAATGTTTGTAGATAACGGTCCAGCTATCGACGTGCAACGAAAACTGAAAAACAATACGATTGCTCGCTTTTCCCCTAACATGACCTCAGTCATCGATAGATCTAGGAATTATAAACAATTTCAAACATTATAAAATAAAAATTTTTTAGTTGATATAAAGAAAGATGTCTACCACTAGTATAACTTTACTGGACGTCAAGAGAGACCTCAAAAAAATATGAGATATCAATGTAAAACAACAAACCGTTATCAATTATTTTTGAAAAGGCTTTGTTAAAAATGATTTAAAATAAAAGGAGTCGAATTTGATTGGGATGAAGATGGTTTGCTTCCACTATCTCAGTTAAAATCATTTTGGGCTTCAGATTCAACTTTAACAGATATCAACAATATGTTATTTGAACAATTTGTATACAATGGATATTTCAATATTTAGTAGGTACATTAACTTGTAAACAAAATTTAGAAAATGAAAGTAATAGTATGGAAAAATTTTAACAAGAAGTTACCATCGCAACATTTCAAGAAATATAGTTTATCAAAAAAATAAGAACTTTTATTGTTATCAAGAAAAAATGTGCCTGGTGGTCATATCTACACAGGTTTAAAATTAACTAAAAAAACTTCATACAAAAAGAAAAGTGGTGTAACAGAAAAACAGAACACAGAAAGAAATAACAGAATATTTTTAATGAATGACAATTTTTTCAAAAATGGACAAAGTTGCTATTACTCGACGTTTGAATAAGTTGACATCTTTTTTTCAGTTCTTTGTAGATTTGAGTTGGTGTTTTCACTGTATTTGTATTATTGTTTACTTTTTCTGTCACAATACGTTTTCCTGTTTTATGTGTTATTAGATGATCACTTTCTAGTTATAACAATGTTTGGTTGACTAATTAATTTTGACATCCTACACAAAACGTTTTAGTTTAATTTTTTATAAAATAAGAAAAATAACAAATTTATTATATGTATAATTCAACATATTTTTATCATTTTTTTATATTTGTATAACTCGTAGATTTAATTTGAGATATAATTTAAATACATCCTTGTAAATTATGTAAGAATTATAATATTATAATTTAAATCAACGTATTTGTCAACATAAAATAAGAACCGCCACTTTCCAGTAATTGTACGTGCTTTTTGTATCAACCAATACTGACAGCGAATTCGATATCCTTACAGGATAAAAAATAAAACAAGACTGACATACTGACATTAATTGTAACAATACACATCTAAATATTTAGCCATCTGCAAACAAATAAATGTACTACTGCTACAAAATTTATACAATTCATTCAGTGACGATTCTTTGAGTAGCGCTACTACAGCGCTAATCTCACAAGTGTGTTGCCGCCAAACTAATTTTATTTGGCCGCCAAAAAAGTACAGTCCAATTTATTGCATGTGGTTGGCTATTCGTATATCTAATTTATCTGTGCTGTGATAGAATTAAATTTTGAAAGCGCGATCACCGATCACTTGTTAGAACCGTGGGAACGTGGTGTCTTCAAGAAAATAAAACTTCGTCACGCTTCCTTCGTTTGAAACATTGCGCGCGAATTTTAAATAAGAACTTTTTGTTTAAATAACAAATCGAAGGCTACATACATATACTGACTTCTAGAAAAATTGCAACACCTAGAACTTGTTGAACAATTTTATTGAAATTTTTAGAAAACGTCTATTTTCATGAAACAAAGTGATGATTAAAATTTGAATAAAATTTACCCAGAAGTTTTTTGTTTTATTCTTGTTGTTTCCATAGTAACATAGTAAGAATAAATTTAAAGTAGTAGACCATTTAGTAATTCTCAATTTTGCAAATTGTTGTTGTTTGTTCACAATTTTATTCAGAACTTGATAACAATGCCGAGAGTACGTCAACATCAACATTTTGTCTAATTAAGTGATTTTGAACGTGGCCGTATTATTGGTATGAGAGAGTGTAAACCAAAATGTTTCATCGGTATTGAGATGTTGGTCCAAATGGTCCAAGAAAGAGGTTCAACATCGTCGCTGTGGATCTGGACGTCCTCGGAAAACTACAGATCGCGAAGAACGTCGCTTAAGAGTTTTGACCACAAGTGACGGATTTTCAACAACTCGATCAATTGCAAATGATTGGATGAGAGGTATAGGACTCAGAATGTCAATGTTGTCTGTTTATCGCCGGATAAGATCTTATGGGTTGCGTTCATATCGTCCATTTTTATGTCTTCCCCTTACACCACTTTACCGTCTACGCAGACTAGAGTAGACGAACGAAAAGGTTAATTGAGCGCAAAAACGGCATCAAATTATGTTTAGTGACGCGTCCTGATTTTGCTTGTTGGCCCACGATGGTCGTAGGAGGGTCAGACGGATGCGTGGAGAACGAAAAAATCCAACATTTTTTGTGGAACGCAACACAGCCTTCACTCAAGGAGTTATGTTATGGGGTGCAATATGTTATGGTAGCAGATCACCCTTGGCCTTTATTGACGGCAACCTAAACGCAGCTGGTTACATTGCTAATGTGCTACAACCAGTTGGACTTCCATATCTTCAGGGGCTGCAAAATCCCATTTTTAGCGCCCTCATACGGCAAGGGCTACAACACAGTTTTTGGAAGAAGCTAACATTGCCGTCCTTCCATGGCCTGCTCGGCGGCCTGACTTGTCGAACGTTGAACATGTATGGCATATATGATTGGTAGGCGACTGGGTAATTTACCACACCCTCCAGATAACTTACACGATCTCTAGCTACGGATTCAAGAAACTTGGGACGATATACCACAAGCAGCTATAGATCACTTGATTGATAGCATGCCAAGACGTCTAAATGAGTGCATTACAAATCGTGGCGGAGCAACTCATTATTGAAAAAACTTTTTAAGCTTTTGTTCTTTTGTTTTTAAATTTTAATCATCACTTTGTTTCATGAAAATAGACGTTTCTTGAAAATTTCAATAAAACCGTTCAACAACTTCTAGGTGTTGCAATTTTTCTGGAAGTCAGTATATATTATGAATTTTATAAATTATAATTTTTAGTAGATGTAAATTAACTTCTCTTTACGTTCATCACCATTGAAACTGTTTAATAAGTAATCTATACTATCTACATTTACATAAAAACGACAAGAAATTCGCAAAAACAATTATTATTTTTTCTCAGTGATTATGAATGATGTAAACGACTATAATGGATATCTTGGGATATCTCTCTAGACATCTTGGGGATATCTCTTTGGATATGTAAAAAATATCCGGATAGATATCCAAAATGATGTCTATACGATATCAATGGGATATCCCAAATGTACCATGACATTTTTGGTTATATAAGACATATAGTAGATATCCCTACGATATCATGTGCTGTATGGGTATTAACTAATAACTGTCAATCTTTCAGAGAATGGTAGTAATGAAAGCTATCAGATATCAACGAATGCATAAATACCTTACTAAAACAATCTTCACATAAACTTAATTAAGTGTCGCTTTCTTATTTGAATTTTGGGGTACTGTTAGAAGTATACAGTATTTCTCGTGGTAACTAACACAGTAGCTTGTTTTTTGGTATTTGTTATTGTTTACTGATTTTATAATCTTTTTCAGTATAGTCTATGGTAGAATCTTATTACAGTTGTTTGTAATATTTATCATTTGTTTGCTAAAATAATAGTAGTAATAATTCGAATCTTAGCTTTTTTCGTATACCAGCTTATGCAGGAAGGTAAATTTTTGAAAGGTAAATTCATACCTTTTTATATACATCGGTTCTTAAGTAACTGAGCAATTTTATATTGGTACTTAAGCTCTAAAGAAGTTCCTTAAGTTGCCAATTAGCTACTTAAGCCAATATGACTTCTTAACAGCCATTGAGTAGCCTAAAGTTCCACAATAAAGTAGCATTTTGCTCACTGGGTTTTACAGTTTGCATTAGGAGTTGTGTTTATTCTGATTTCAACATACAGTTTTATTAATAGTAGATGTTGCACGTCAATTATTTTTGTTATGTAACAGTTAAATCATATAATAAAAAGTTTTTTTTTTAAATCTTAATACATTAACAATGGGCCGTCAAAAATTGCTATACAGTTTGATAAGTAACTTTCATATCAGTGTTGACTATGCACAGCTAAATTTTGCATAAACAGCGTAAATACCATTTTATAAAGAGGATACACGTTGGCGGATCATTTTTAGGTTTGTAATTCTTCACTTTCTAGTTACTTTTACTAAATTTTAAATTTAAGAAAAAAACTAGTTTGTTTTAAAAGTATTAAATAATTTCCGTTGTTATTACATAAATAGCATAAAATTGATTTAAAAAGAAAATAACATCTGGCGTGAAAAAGTGAATGGAACTGACGCTTTGAATAAAAAATATTTATTATTTAAATTTAGCGCTCAAAATTCTCCCACTCAAATCAACTCGTGGTAACTAGCACAAGAAAAATATTTCGAACAAACATCAAAGGTACCAACAAGGAGTGATTCTACTGGATCTGAAAGCATTACTTAAACTTGTAGTGACATCTCTGTAATGAAGTTTTAGTTTTACAGCAATTATACAGAATTCTATTTGTTAATATTGACGAAACACTTTTTACCTAACCTATTTAGTAAAATAAATAAAACTAAAATAAAAGGAAATTTTCGTCCGAAATTAGTTTTTGTTAACTTATTATGGAAAATATATTTTATATTTAGTTAACGAATAACAGTTTAGACATTCTATTAATCTACGCAAAAAACGAAAATGCCAGCTGCTGTTACAGATAAATCAGACCGTTCGGAGCAAATGTGGAAAGCTTTGAGAATACACATACAACGAGAAAGAGCTCGTAAGAAACAAGAACGTGAAGCAGAAGTTGAAGAGGAACGTTTACGTAAAGAACGTGAAGCTCGGGAACAACAAGACGTAATGACTTTAGGTGAAACTCGAGAACAAATTCAACAGCTAGAAGGTAAACTGCAACAATTAAAAGAAGAAAAACATCAACTTTTTTTGCAATTAAAAAAAGTTTTAAATGAAGATGATAATAGAAGGAGACAACTGGTGAAAGAATCTAAGTAAGTTCTTTATTGTTCATCTATTTGTACTAATTTTGTTAATTTTTTAGCGATATGCTAACAATTCAAGCAATACCATCATCAGGATTGGTGCATCAGCAGCTTTTTATTCCACAAACAGTGCCACGAGTTACAGCTGTTCCTCAACAAGGTTTTAAAGCTGTAAATAAACGTCCACGAAGCCCTAGTCCACAGCCACAGCCAGCTCCACCGACTACAATATATCATCAGGGATATGCTTATAAACCACCAAATGTTGGAAGTACAACATACCAAGGATCTCCGCAAAGTAAGCTGTTCATAATTAAGATTACCCATTACATAAATCGTATTTCAGAAACTTCTCAATATCCAAATCAACAAGGAACTTTTTATCCACCACAAGAACTTTCAATTTACTATCCACAAGGTCCTATTCCTTCTCGGGAGCCTACTCGAGCTGTCTATGAAAGTACAAGACCACAATCTTATCACATAGAGCAAAAGCCTTTAGAGAATTATACCCTTAGACCTCCATCATCTCATGCTCATGTAATTCATGCAACCCCAATGTCATTAAATCCAGCTCAAGCGCCAACGAAACCCCCATCAATAACTGCAACGTATCCCACTCGAATGCAAACTCAATATCAGCAAGCACCACCACCGGCTCCAGCTTTGTACACTGCACAAAATAGACCTTTGTATCAATCATCAAATGCACCAATGAACTATCCACCAAGAGAATAATTTAGGTTCTAAATGAAATATTTGTTTAGGTGAAGTGTTACATTATTACACGTTAGGGTAAAGCTGTAAACTTTTGCTTTTAGAATAAATAGTTTAAGTTTTCTAACATAAATAGTCATAATTCTTTTAAAAGGTGATCTTATTTTTGGTGGTTTGTACTAATTTATGAGTGCCTTCATATCTATCTGCACATTTTTATGTCTTCTATAATAAGAAACTAAGTTGTAAATTAGAATACACATTAAGCATTTGTAATAAATGTTGCAGTAAACGAATTTACTATTAAAATATAGAAAAGAACATTTGAATGAAAATACATCAGTTTTTAAATTGTATATAAACATTTGTTTGGTAAATACTAATTAGAGTGTTTTGTAGAGATTACAGATAAAAAAAAGCAGATTTGGACACTTGAAAATTACAAGATTTCTTAGCACTTCAATATACGCAGTTATTTGAACACATCGGGTGTATTAAAATTATTAGATTGATTATTGCAAATCAACCTGTGCATTTGTCTAGTCTCCAATATAAAGGATAATCGAATATATAGTGGGTCGACTATGGACAGGACAGAATATACCCAAAACAATACAGAAATAAGCACTACTTTACGTTTTTTACTGGTTATTAAAGGAACATTTTCTTTTCGGTTAGCTTAGAAGTCGAATTCGCGAGTAGTGGAAAAAATGCACTATAAGAACGCAATGTAATAACGTGTGTATATAAAAATTAAGTGTAACATGTAAAAGATGCAAAGCCAATCAAGGTAAATAGCGACATAAGATAATTACATATCAGAATTATCTTGTAGGTATATCTAAAACGAAACGTAGGATATCTCAGAGATGTTTTCTTTTGTGCTAAATATATATCCGAGACATCTTAGAGATATCTTAATGTTCGCCTGGTAAACGTCTCAAATGCATCTCGCCAAGACGTACCTGATACATTTTTGTCATTGATATGTCTCGGAGATACTTTTTTAACATCCGAGATATAAATGAGACTTCTTCGAAATATTTTCATGCTTGTTCAAGATCTCTCAAATACAGTTTTTAGTTAGGAAATTCAAAAAATTAGATACATTAATATCAAAAAAATTTTATTGAAATCAACGTTGCCAATATATAAAAAATAATAAAAGAAATTGTGAATATATAAAACTACAGATTATAGGTAAAACAGACGAAAATAATAAACAAATTTTCACAAAAAAAATTTCAAAACTTGTAAATTACCTACAAACTAAAAAAACATACTAACTGTTGATAGATTTGCAGCTTTTTCATTGTCTTTTCAGATTCCCTTTCTAATCACAACTAATTTCTTATTACTTCTGAAATTTCGTGGTACGTTGTCATCTCTTGTCCTTTCTACCTTCGAATGGTTTCTAAATTTTAACACAATGTTAAACGAATAACACATGAATGTTGATTGCTTCTACTTTTAATGACTTTCACTTCCAAAGATTAAAAAATGTTTTTTTTCTTTGCTCCGAACCAACGTTATTGAGATATTAGTTATTAAACATTCAATATATTTTTTATTGATTTTTTTTATTTTTTTCTATTAGAAGATGACTGCGCGACATCTGCAAATATTTTTTTAATATGCCCAGATAGCATTATTAGTCATAGAATATTCATTACACATTCATTTGGATCTGTGGTGCGATAGGTTGGCACCAACATGAAGTTGGCGTTTGCAATAAATCCAATAAATAAGCAGCCGACTCAAAACTAAAGCCCTTACGTTTTCGACGTTGTACGTAGACGATACAGTAATCGCGAGTAATCTTTTTAATCATTTGTTTTACTGGGACATTGTTGATTTTATATTTATGTATATACGAACAGAATAGGTAAATATACGTTATTAAACCTTATAATTATCCGTGCCTATAATGGTGACCCTCGATTGTCGGTAACATAAAACACGTGCTCAACAATAAGAAGATAAGTCCTCACCGCGCCGCACCGTTGATTACGCGGGAAAATAAGAACGTTCGCTAAACTACTATTTAAAGTGCGTGGAACCAACTAGATAATATTGTTTTAACAACACGTGCAAAACAATGGAGTCCAATTCAAATATAACTGATGAAAACGGTACACCAAGTATTTCTCACACCCAGTCTGCTATTTCACCAACCATTTCCGCAACGTCAATAATGCTACCCGCATTTTGGTCGACTAAGGTAGAATTGTGGTTTTCGATGGCCGAAGCAAAGTTCGAATTAGCCTACCCCAAAATAACACGAGAAGAAACGAAATTCAATTACGTCCTCACAGTCGCCTTCCTCCAGAAGTCGCAGATGAGGTAAGCGACATAATCATTCAACCTGATTCTCAACAACCCTACTCGTCATTGAAAACTGCTATAATAAATCGTACAGCAATGTCAGATTCCCAGAAGTTGAAGAAATTGCTTTCGGGAGAAGAGCTGGGAAGTAGAAAACCTTCACAATTACTACGTCAGATGAAACAGTTAGTACAAAACTCAAAGTACGTAAATGATAAAGACTTAAAGGAACTCTTCTTACAACAAATGCCTGCAACAGCACAACCGATATTAGTATCCCTAGATAAAATTCCGCTGGAGCAGTTAGCAGATGTCGCTGATCGGATTGTCGAATTTTTACCGACAGTAGCAAGTATCAACCAACCGCAACAGACACATGAACATACCTCCTGTGAAAGTCAAATTGCAAGTCTTACTCGTAAAATGGACCAAATCCTACAGGAAATATCGAACAAACGGGAAGTACGCTTCCGGAGTCCCAGACGAAACCGAAGCCAAAGTCGTAACTACCGGGACAACAGCCAGTCAGGTCACTGCTGGTATCATCGTTAGTTTGGAGAAAAAGCAAAAAAGTGTACAACGCCATGCACCTTTGAAAAAAACGAGAGACAGCAGTAGGTGCGACGACTTCTGCTACACCACTCACTCGTCGCCTATATGTTATTGATTATTTATCCAAAGTGCATTTTCTAATTGACACTGGTGCAGACCTTAGTGTTCTACCTGCATCTTTCAGGTACAATGCGTCAAGTGCCAACTTTAACTTACAATCAGCATATGGTTCTAAATTTAAAGTGTACGGTCAAAAGACGATTGATTTAGATATAGGCTTAAGACGTAAGTTTAGGTGGACTTTTGTAGTTGCAGATGTGCTAAGTGCAATCATAGGTGCAGACTTTCTACACCATTTCGGGTTAAGTGTCGACATACGAAATAAAAAACTGAAAGACGATCTTACTTCTTTAAACATCTCGTGCATATACAAAAGGACGATGGTTACATCAGTACGTACCATATACGGTGATACAAAATATCACCAACAACTGAAAAAGTACCCTGATGTAATCAGAGCATCACCAAAATTAAAAACAATCAAGCATAATGTTGTGCACCATATAGAGACCCAAGGTCCACCTGTGTATTGCAGACCTCGGAGATTAGCACCGGACAAATTAAAGCTCGTGAAGGAGGAATTTCGCCAAATGCTTGAAGCAGGCATTATCAAACCTTCTTCATCGTCATGGGCAAGTCCATTACACATGGTTCCAAAAGCGGATGGAGCCTGGAGACCTTGTGGCGACTACAGGAGTTTGAACGCGGCAACGACAGCAGATAGATATCCAGTTCCTCATATTCAAGACTTCAGTCACAATTTATGTGGAAAAACTATTTTTTCATCCATCGATCTCGTCAAGGCGTACCACCAAATTCCAGTTAACCCAGCAGACAGTCCAAAAACAGCAATAACTACACCCTTTGGTTTATATGAATTTGTAAAAATGCCATTCAGGTTACGAAATGCAGCACAAACATTTCAAAGATTCCTCGATGATGTGTTGCGGGATCTCGATTTCGTATATGCTTACATCGACAATGTGTTAATTGCATCCAGCACCGAACATATGGATCACCTTGAGTTAGTGCTGCAGAGATTTCAAAAATATAGTATAGTTGTGAACCCAGATAAATGTGTTTTTGGAAGCAACGACCTAAAATTCCTGGGAGTACGAATCACTGAAAAGGGAATCCATCCACTTCCCGACAAGGTGTAAGCTATCAATGATTTTCCATTACCTAAAACAAGTAAGAAATTACAACAATTTTTAGACATGATAAATTATTACCGAAGATGGCTCCCAAGTGCAGCCATCACACAAGCTCCATTGTACGCATTATTAAAGGATATCAATCGCAAGAATGTCGAATTGACATGGAATGACACTGCGGTCAAAGCATTCACGAAAACCAAACAGGACCTAGCAGAGGCAACTATCCTAGTGTATCCAAACCCATTATCTTCAATCAGTTTGGCAGTGGATGCATCGGACAGAGGCATTGGAGGAGTTTTGCAACAAGGGGATATAGGCTAACAACAACCGATTTTATTTTTTTCAATTACACTTAATCAAGCCGAGAAAAAGTACAGCACATATGATCGTGAATTATTAGCGATTTACAAGGGCATCAAACACTTTAAACATTTCCTCGAAGGACGAAATTTTACGGTTTATACAGATCATAAACCAATCACATTTGCGTTTAAACAAAAACCGGAAAAGTGTAGCCCACGACAATGCAGACAACTCGACTTCATTTCACAGTTTACAACAGACATTCAGCACATCCGAGGCATAAATAACATACCAGCAGATACGATGTCACGGATCGAAGAACTAAAGCAATGTGAAATGGACACAGACTCTTTCGCAAAGGCACAAGAAGAGGACGAGGAATTAAAAAGCCTCTTACACAATGAGAAAAATATAGGTTTTCAAGATTTCCAGCATTTATGGGTAAAAAATAATTGTTTTATGAATCAAGTGCTAGAAAAAACAGACTCTATGTACCACTACGCCACAGATTATAATGTACAGATGTACTACTCTTTTGATCTTGTTCGAAACGCCGCACATAGGGGTATCTGACTTCGAAATTCGGACAAAATTATTTTCTCATCTATAACAACTTAGAACAGTATAATCAACTCAACAAATCAAATATATATATATATTATTCTGATGATGACATCCACGGTTCATCAGAGGATTCCACTGTCTCCTCTCCGAGGTCTTGATCGTCCGATGAATCTGATTGATTTGGTGTTTCAGCAGGAAGCAGCATTTCAATAGTTTCTTTGAGGAACGGTTTTGTCGTTTTCCTCGGAGTAGGTCTCATACCAGTGATCAGGGGATCCGAGCTTAGTAGGAGTCTATTTATAATATCGAGATTGCAGGACTCCCGGCTAAACTTTCGAGCGTAATTTTGACGGTACAGGCGGAAGTGCTTATTTCTAGCCTCAGCGGCCTCCTCTGACATCATTCCTATGGGCAACAAAGCCTTTTCAATTATAGAAGATCCATGAAATAGTATTTTATGAAGAGTGGGCGTCATTGGATGCCATGGATATAACTCTACATATAATTTTGCTGTCTGAACAGAAAAGTTCAAATTTTGTTGTGTCTATTTTGCGATCGCTTGATACAGCTTCCAAAATTACTTTAAGGCTATATATCAGGCCAGAATCTGCCTGTAATTGATGCTGAGAGCTCATGGTCTGCAAAAAATTTCCTGGTGGTATTTCATCATTGCTGTTTCCAAATCCAGCTTTTGGAACATTTACAATTAAACCTAATTTGGTTCGAAATTCCTCTTGTATCTCCTTCTTTTTTTGCTGCACTATCTGTTTCTCATTATCATCCCTTAATTGCCATTTCTTTACTGGCAATTTATAAGCAAGATGAAGAACTGCTTTAAATAATCTTATTTTCGCGTGCAAAGTCGACAACCCAAATTTAAGAGCGTCTTCATTTATTTGCTTTTTTGGAGATAGTTTATTAAAATCCTTGGATGTAGCTCCACAAATATAACTCTTCATTGTGGATTTAGTGTCGGTTGCAGCATTGCACACTTTGGCATCAACCATTGTAAACATCATCACATGTTTCACCAAAAACGTTTTGTTTATTTGTTGCGTGATTTGGGTAGGCTCTAATAAATTAATTTTATTTTCGATGTAACTAATTTCTTCCTTTGTGATATCTGCTGTTTCTTTTACAAATCTTATGCGAATCGGGCGGCAATATCGCGGAGAGGAAGGCAATGGGTTTTGCCAAATTAACTTTTTTTCATGTCCACAAGATAATTGTAAAGGGACAAACGAACTTTGGAAAATGTTCGCGTCAGAATCAGAGTTATTTATAAATTTTTGCTTAAATGTTGTTTGTTGGGATCCATCACACTCCCACTTGTACATCAATGTTAATGTTTCTCTTTCCTCATCATCCAAATGCTGAACAACTTCCGTCAAAGACAACAAAAGTCGCGAAGCAGTATGATTTAATACATCTTGGAGATTGACTTCAGCACAAGTAGCAGTGATTCTGTAAGATTCTTGCACAGGGTAACAGTCTTTTTTAGCATTTTGTAATATTGTGTAGCAAGGATAACTTTTTTTTATTAAAGTTTCTAATTATATCGTACTGTTTCCTAGAAAGGCCAGCTTTGACAAACATAGACAATGCTTCCACTGGGGTTAATTGTTGAATTTGCTCCTTCTGACTTTCAATGAGTGCTTTTCTATATTTTTTTGCACGATTTGGAGATTTTGATAAATTTCTTATCACATTTGAAGCATCTGCCTTGCCTTCAGACCGCAACTTTACATGAGTAGCAAAAGACAACTCTTCAGAGGTCATTTTTCTTCGAATAGTTTCTGTTTTTCTTCTTTTACTTTGTTCACTGACATCATCAAAAGCCTTTTGTGGGCGTCCCGGTCGAGATATTCTCTGTGGTAATTCAAAAGTCCTTTGTAACCAACTATCATTTCTCTTAAGGAAAAATCTTCAACATAATGGGAAGCAACCCATCTACGCTTTATTTCTGATTTAAGATTGGATAGTTTGTGTTTAATTTGTTTTCGTTGATCCTCAGAGTAATTTTGGGCATTCAATAAAAAAGTTTCGGCATGGTCCATTTTTTTGTTAATATCGCAATCAGGGTGGTCTTGCATAATGTCGTAAAAACGTTTTCGGGTCATAAGTTTGACTCCGGAAGGTCCTAAAAAAATAAAAACAAACTGTTACTTAATTATTAATTTTTTGTTGTGCGATATACTAAGATATTTAGTGTGATAACTCAGCAAATTGGATAAAGTTGGAATGTTTTTTTTTTTAGGACGATAAAAAGAGTTTTTTATAATAATATGATATAAAAATCATAACCGGGACTCGCCCAGAAGTATAACAAAACTCTTCTCGTTTAAAAAAATTTCATTTTCAAAATTGTTTAAAAACGATGTTCCCGAAATCATTAATATTTTTATAAAATTGCGTTATAGTAGTATTAAAACTAGTAAAGTAAGTTGTACATACCTGGCTCAAAAATATGCATTCTCAAAAACTGGTTGAGGTTTTCTTAAAACTTTAAAATAACACTTTGAAACGTTATATCGCAATAGAACGCCAAGAACAAAATACACGCACGATAAACGACGATCCAATTCCGAGTAAGATTACTGCTAACATGGAGGGAGGGGGGACAAAAAAAGGGCGATGCTTTGTCTGCCATCTATTCACGTATCTCAGGTAGGGACTGGTTTTTGGATATAAACTATTTCACAAAATGGAATTTTGTCCGGATTTTGAAGTCAAATACCCCTATGTGCGCCGCGGTGACCTCGGACATTTAAACGGGTTATATGTAACGTTGCCAGACTTAGTTTTTTTTTTGTCCAACGCAATATTACCTTTTACCTTTACTTGAAAATATATTGCAAAGGCTTTTGTCAATGTTTTAGATAGGTATATACCTATGTAATTCTTTTTTATTATATTATTATTAAAATAACAAATATGAATTTGCCAAAAGCGTAAACTTTTTACTCCAATACTGAAAGAATTTTATAAGTAAAAGAAAAGTAACAACAAAGAGAAAGGAAGGTATTTAGATTGTTTCATCCATTGGCACTCTTAAAAATTTGATTCCACAGCCCCGAGATTTGTGGAAAGTGTTCTTACAATTTTTATAAATATAATAAACTCCGCCAGTCTTTTCATTACTCATATTAATTAACTACTATTATTTAAACACGCTAAACCACTAATATATACAATAAAAACAAACACTAAAAATTCCAAAGCATTAATGATTGTTTCAATAAGAGTCAACCCAAAACGCCATAAAAATATTAAAACAAAATGCGGTTTGTTTTCGCATAGCTGTTCGGGAACGCATGCGATTTGCATGCGGTCCCTTTAAATCAGTTATGTCTTGCATCCTTATTGTATATTCGTTTCTCCGTCTTACTGATACATCTGTCCGTAGGACATTATAATCTGTGTATATACTATGATGCTCTTGATGAAGCGATTACTCAAGGCTAAGGTTCAAGTTTAATATATAATTATAGTCTATTTTTCATCATTGTTGTGAGTTACTACTGTTAAGAAGTGTCACTTCAAGTTTTACGAAGGATTATTAAAAAAATATTGTAGGTACGTTTACTGAATGCGAATATTATTATTATGAGATATAAAATAGGATTGTACGTAATATCTTAATATAAAAAAAAATCATTATCTGTTTTTTTATTACAGCAAAAGTTTACATACTTACAATATATACTTGTAATTGACAAATATAAAAATTTATAGACTTATATAATTTTTGCGATATCTCATATCATATCATTTAATCGTTAAAGTGTATTCTATTGCGTAAGCAACAATTACCAATTCGTTTTAGTTTACACATATTAATACTAGAGTAGTACAAAACTTTAAAAACAAAATGAAATTACTACAAAGTTTTACGATTCTATTAATCATAATACCAAATATTAATTGTGCACGAATTTTGGGAATATTTAACATTCCCAGTAAAAGTCATCACATTTTGGGAGAATGTTTGTTAAAAGGTTTAGCAGCAAAAGGTCACGAGGTTACGATGTTAAGTCCATTTTCAAGTGAAAAATTACCGAAAAATTATAATGAAATTGTATTAGAAAATGTATTTCAAGTAAAAGACGGTAATTATTAAGATTATTTTAATAAACATTAGGTACTTAATAATGTATTTTCTAGAGATGATGTCAAGAATGATGTTAGATGCTCAGAATTCTTCGCTCATTAATAAAATCATAACGACGATGCAATTTATGAACGTTATGGAAGATATTTTTTTTAATCATACGAAGATTTACAATTTAATACATTCCGAAGATCGATACGATTTAGCGATAGTGATGTGGTTTGGAAACGATGCAATTCTTGCTCTTGCTGAACATATGGCTAAACATACAGTTATTTTCAGCACTATTGGCAGTAATTTCGAACCTACAAAGCTGACGAAAGCGCCAGCTCCGTCATCTTACGTACCAAACTTGTTTCCCCATTTTCCAGATGAAATGGACCTATTTGAACGGTTTCTAAACTTGTTGACTTCAATTTCTTATGTATTTATAGATTACATTTTTATGTATCAGCAAAGAATAATTATTAACAAATATCTTCCAAATTCTCCATCTACTTATGACCTTTATGAACACGTTTCTTTAATACTGCTTAATACTCATTTTAGTTTAGAAAGTCCAAGACCTTATGTGCCTCAAATGATACAAGTAGGTGGTCTTCAGTTAGAAGAATCTAAAAATTTAACTGGAGAACTTAAACAATTTATGGATGAAGCAAGCGAGGGTGTAATCTTGTTTAGTATGGGCTCTAACATTAAAAGTTCGGATATAGACAAACAAAAACTTAACGGTATTATTAACTGTTTTGCGAGATTACCTTACAAAGTTTTATGGAAATTTGAAAAGGAGGACTTCCCAAGTCTACCTACGAATATAAAAATTACTAAATGGTTACCTCAAAAAGACTTGTTAGGTATGACAAATACTTTTATAAACTAGTTTTATTGTTTAATTTGCAGCACATAAAAATATTAAATTATTTATTACTCATGGTGGACTACTCAGTGTTACAGAAGCAATATATAATGGTGTACCAATGATCGGCATACCAA
Organism: Aquatica leii; assembly: GCA_035610365.1. NCBI lineage: Eukaryota > Metazoa > Arthropoda > Insecta > Coleoptera > Lampyridae > Aquatica > Aquatica leii. The sequence continues at coordinate 112,548,264 of CM069432.1, forward strand.
TTTTTGGCGATCAAGAAAGAAATGTACATGAAGGTAAAACAAAAGGTTATATGGTTCATGTATCTTATTCGGATTTAACAGAAGAAACGTTAAGCAGTGCTATAGAAGAAGTACTGCATAATCCAACGTATTTATAATTGTTCTGTTTTGAATAAATCCATGCTTATTACTTGTAGGTATCGAAACAACATTCAAGCACGTTCTCGTGTATTCCGAGATCAACCTTTAAAGCCATTAGATAAAGCTGTATACTGGATAGAATACGTCATAAGACATGATGGGGCACATCATTTAAAAACAAGTGCTTTTAAATTATATTGGTTTCAACTATATTTATTAGATGTGATTGCAATCATATTTGTAGTTATTTTTGTGTTTATATGTATTGCACGAAAAATATTTAAATGTCTTTGTAAATGTTTATGTAAGAAATCTTCACAGCACACTGCAAAAAAATTAAAGAAAAAGTCTAAATTGGCATAATTTTAACGCTTTGAACAAATTACTAAGATAAGTATTTTTTATTTTGTATACATTTAATTTGCTCGAAAGTATCTCATCTATTTAAGTCACAATTGAAAAGCTAATAACAACTAAAAAAACAATTTTATAGTCAATAAAATAACCGTGTTTATATGTTTATATAGAAAGTTAGTTTTTCAAATACTCCCATTAAATATTAATGACATCATAGCTACAGATACAAATCGAGTGCAGATAACAACAATCAGTTAATAAAATTGTATTTTTAGAATGCTAATGATTTATTTGATGTTTATACATTTATTACAAATTGGATAATGTTAAGAAACTTTTCCTGCAGTTACACATTAAAACAAATGTGTAAACAATAACAATTTCAATTTAAAGATATTTTATTTTTGTAGTAAACTGTTTAAGGGCATTTTCACTATAAAAGACGATATCGCATTCATAATTTAACAATATAAAAATAGTTTTAAAAAATAACAGTTATAACATATGTATGTACTAAAACAGTAAAACATGGATAATAATAGTTTACAGTAGTCAGCAGAGCTAAATTATTAATTTTTATATATTTTCATGTCATTTTTAGTAATTGACACCTCTAAAAATGTCTACCTGGTCACTCTTTCAAAACAAAAAAAGTAATATCCTTAACGGCAGTAACAAGTATGTTTGTAACATTTTAATTTAGATTTTAGGAAAATTAATAACTTTGAGTTAGATATTTTTTTACTAAAAGTACATTTAAAAACTACTCAATTTGGGTGTGCATACAATATAAACACTCAGGATGACCACAAGAATAGGAAGTACAGTAATAATTTGATATATATCGACATTTGACACACCACTTTTATTTACATAAAATAGGTTTTATCTTTCTTGCTAGTTTTTATGCACATCACACTCATGATTTTTGTTGTACTTGAATTGTATAATCCCATGTACCCATTCTACCACAAAATTGTTGGCCAACAGTTGGCTTATAAATTGTTATAACAATTGGTGCACAGGGACCTGGACCGAAACGTAATAACGGTTCTGGTACGGTTCTGGTTTAACTTAAAGTTGTTTTAACGGTTTTGGTTTTGGTTTAGGTTTCTATAGACAGAAACGGTCCGGTTCTTGTTTTTTTCCAGTACTTTTCGGTTTTTTTCGGTTTAAAAAAATAACAAAAATTATTTCTACAACCATTGTATATAAATGTCATAGTAAGCCAATCCAATGTAAATTTTTTACTACCAATTTTTGATACAAAAATACGCATCTATTGCTTGCATCCAAAATTAAAAAACCGCTAATTTTATGATGCAAACAGCAAATGTCACTAAAAAAACATCTATTTAAAAAACAATCTGTTAAATCTGTATAACGTATATTGTTAATTGGTTTATATCGTTTTATATGAATTGATAACCAACTTATTGTAGAATACAGATTGCAAAATCTTGATCAAATCCATTCTCTATCAAATAAAAGATTAAGTAGGACATGTTGGAAAATAAATTTGTTGGCAAAAATTGTAATAATTGAAAAAGGAAAACGCTAGAATTAAAATTTCATCGGTTTCTATTAGACAAACGTGACAACTCAAGATTAGCAAATGGATTAAATATTGCGTTAAGTAAAATTGAATTTTTTTAAATTATAACTCAAAAAAATTTAAGTTGACATGTTAATACGTTTTGTGCCTTGTACGATAACCTTTCTGTTCAATCGATTCTCTCGATTGTAATAATCTTTCGATTATTATTCTTTTAATTGTTCAATTATTTCTATTAGTAGTTATAATTTACCTAAACACATTATATGTTAAATTACTTATCTGATTTGTGAATCTTGTCAGAAAAATGTAAATAGTGTATCAAAATATTTTATTACAGTGGATTGATATCTATGTGAAAAATGAAGTATACTTTACGCTACACACACGATTTTTCAAATTGAACCATTATCCAGAATGTTCAACCTTCAAGAAGATTCTATGTATTAAAATTGATAAGAAACTATGGATTAAATCTTTTTCAAACGTCAGCAGCAAGGGATCAAAAGATGGTACATAAAACAAGCTTAAAAATGTAGCTAACTACAGACTGAATTTGATTTTGAAGTTAAAACAAGATAATGTAACGAATTTTATTATTAAAACTAATTAATTTATTTATACTAAAAATATGTACACGTTTAAACTAACTAATTAAATCCAATAATATTTAATAAAAACACTAACAGTATAATTTATATATAGCGCTATCACTGACACGAAGATAAGATAAAGTCACACACTTGTTTACACTGGTTTACGTTAAAGTCACGTACCAGATTATTCAACGTAGATTTATCTCACACGCGTTAACGGATTATTTATTTAGACTTGAATAATCTTCTGAACACTGCCGTCTTCGCATTACGGAAATAACTGACCTCGGATTTGTTTGCACAGTATTTATACATTTTGGCAAAACGTTCCCGTATGTTCCACATCCTTCGGTGAACGTTCTAGAAAACCCCGCGAAGGCTCTCAAAGTTGCGAATAACTTCTCGAACGTTTCACTGTCCCCTTCTTAGAACTGTTCTCTCCCAGAACAGGAGACTAGATGCGACACCGGTAAAAAAAATTGTGGCGATAACGGCAGTTTTTTCCATTTCGGCAACTTCCTTGACCATAAAAGTAACAGTCAATGGACTTTTCGTGACCCGATATCCTTCTTGGTTGGTAACTACAGACCAACACTTGAACGTCTGTTTCTCGAAAGACGACTTCCAACATGTTTCGAACTGTCCTCCAATTCAGTTGATCTAAGTCACAACCAAGCTAGGGTACTGCCAATTTCTTAACATGGTAGAACTCAATTTCTCTCTTGAGATTCCATAATGTTCGCTACAGAATTTTGTATAACGGTTTGGTACGTGAGTATTTCTTGGTGATCAAATAGAAAACAAAGCGTCTGTCACCACATAGTCCTAAAACTTTTTCGACTGCCGGTTGCTATCTTTGTAATTCATCTAGCTGCCCAAACTTCTTTTTAAACACGACTCCAACCTGGAACATGCTGGACATGTCAAGATCCTCGCTCACGCAATGTGCGATGGCGTAATCTTTTTGTGTCTGGAACAGGTCTTGTTGTTCCTCAATGGTAACCCCGAACCTAGCTTTTCCAGAACCTCCGTATAAGTTTATAAACTTCTCGAATTCCATTTCTTTGATTTGATTCCTGGCCCTGCTGCTTATTACTCTGGTTCGGACCTGAATTTGCGTATTGTGGTTATTGCCAGCAAAAGGGGCTAAACGATCGACGTGACCACTTTTGGCTTGCTTCTGGGCGGTTTTCGGATGCGATATATGGCGTCATTAATACGCTGCATGACTTCATAGGGGCCCTCCCATTGCCTTTGCAGTTTCGGCGACAAATCACGTCTCCTTTGAGGATTATACAACCAGACCACATCGCCAGGTTAAAACCCACTATTTTGCGCTTTGACGTCATATCTGGTCTTTATCCTGTCGCTGGCACTTTATGTGTTTTTGTGGACCTCTTCATGTACTTTGTTTAGCCTCTTGGTCAGCTTGCTGACGTAATCTTCTACAGCAACTTTTTCTTCCGGTTTTCGGCCAATTTGAAGGTCGCATGGCAATCGTATTTTGAGACCGAGCATCACACAGGATAGTGTTTGGCCTGTGCTTTCGGATAATCGGTATGCCATTAGGAAAAAGTGCAAGTACTGATCCCAGTCTCTTTGGTGTTCGGACACTACTTTGGCTAAGTACTTGCCCATTGTTCGATTCATCCGCTTAAAAATGCCATCAGATTCAGCATGGAAAAGGCGTCATCCTAGTTTTCTTAATTTCCAACAGTCGGCAAACTTCTTGAAACAGCCCAGACTCAAAGTTGCGGCCTTGATTGGAGCGTGTATCTAACAAAACTCCAAACCGACAGAAAAACTCTTTCGCTAATACGTCTGCGACTGTAGCTGCTTCTTGATTGGGTGCCATTAAGCCTCGGTTTATTTCGTAAAATAATCCATCCCCACCAAGATGTATTTATTTTCCGAATCGGATTCCGGGAGCGGCCCTGCGATGTCAATCGCTACTCCACAATAAAATGAATTAGTAATTAATAAAACGCACGCGAAAAATGTCAGTTGTAAACTGTCATAATTTACTTTTAACCAACTTTTAATAGTGAATTTACCAACTTGGAATTCTCAAATATGATTGGAAAAATTATTTATCACGACAAAAATTTTAAATCAATCATGTTTTGTCTCAAATATTTTATACAACGTGTAATTTTTGCTGAATATAAACGGTTATCATTTAAAAGACAGTAAACTACGAGCGTGCATGTGCTCATTAATTTGACTTTTTAAGTGTGACTTTAAAGTGTTTTAATATGTTATGTTTAATTTCAGATAAAAATGTTGACGTTTTATTTTTGAAAGTACTTATTGAGTATATTTTCTGCGAATTCTAAAGAACCTCCATTAGCAATATATTGGCTAGTCCTTTTTTAAAGAAACCTCTATACATTTTATTTCAGTACAGCAACAATGGACTATAAAAAAACACGAATCTTTATTGTGTTGAAAAATTTAGAAACGGCGAATCTTAAAGTTGGTTTTATATACACACATATGATTTGATCATTTGGGTTATATAAAATCGTTTATCCAAATTTAACATTAAATATAAAGTTGTTTTTTTTTACATTTAACAAAATCTTTTTTTCAAAAACACATTTTTTTGTTACTATTGTATGTCAATTTTTTTTATTTTAGTTTCCCGTAAATTTTGTTTGTAAAGAATTTTATTTGTTTTTTTATACCATTGTGTATCCTGTATTTTTCAGAATCTTATTTCATACTATTTTACAAACTAATTGCTGTTTTAGGTATGTCTTCTCTTCTTACCTGCACTTATCTTTTTGAGAAAGGAAATGCTTTTTTTCTTAACTTTTTTTCTGTTGAAACAGTTTTTAACAAAGCCTCTCAACTGATTTTTTAAAGTCTTTACTTTTTTCTTGTTTTTTTTTGACATGATCTGTTTGCATTTGCTAGCGATGACTTTTAAAATGATTGTTTTTTTCTATCAACGTCATTCAGAACCTGAACAAGTCTAGAAGATGCTTTCTTTTTTTTATTTTTTAACATTTTTTCATAGCATACTATTTTTTGTAATTGCGACGGAATATTCGATCTTCGAATCTGGACGTGTGACCGATTAGACAATTTTGAGAGTTTAAATTTAAGGAGCGATATAAAACATACATTATTTAAAAGAAATAGTTGAACAAAAAGAGAAAAACAGGTTTTTTTATTTTTATAACCGAGAAAGAGTTTGCCATAACTTTTCAGTCATAGATTCTGCAAATTTTTAACTCCGGACTGATGCATAACAAAAAAGTCCTGCTTATTAAACAAAAAAACAATCAATACTCTTTGCTTAGATTTATTCTTTATTCCGCACGGTTTTTATCAAATTTCACTAATAACATTAGTAAATTTAGCAACTTCAAAATGGCACATAGAATTTTTGTCTGTACTAAAAAATGACTCAAATTTGTTTATATAGTAACATGTAAAAATGCAAACTGCAAACTGCAAAATTATGGCGCGCTATTACCAAAATTATCAGATTTTATCAAATGTTATGTTAAATAAATATTTTGCTAATAGTTGGGTTAAAAACTATTGTTATACGTTGATAAGAAAAATTTGACGAAAAAATAAACAGTCGTAATCATCAGTTTTAATGCATCTGTTTTTTAGTTAAAGAACATTAATAAGTACTTGTGAAACGTTCTCTTAGCTTTTATTTTAACCACAAAGTAACAATTTGTAACCCATGGTGTGCCCATGGGTTGAGCTACTTATCGGGCGTTTCTCCAAGTGGTGGATAGCAGAGTAAACCAAGAAGAAACAACCTCATCACTTTAAACTTAAACTTAAATTTAATGTAGGGAACACCAAGCTTATAGATGCGTGACTGGATACAAGACCAGTCGTTATTGGTTTCAACCTTGCGGCACCAGACAAACCCCGTTGTATGTAGCTTTCCGTGCGTATCGGGGCACTGCGCAGGATGAGCTTTTTTTTCTTCGTATTTGTGAGACATATATGAAGATACCGAACCAAAATTTAAACTTAGACGGGAACTGCGATAGAACTCAAAAATATCAGCTGATGCTAAGTACAAACCCGAAAAATCTAAAAAACTTTCGAAGGCAAAAGCTTAAGAAACAAAAAAATTTGGAGCTCAGGTAACCGGTTTCACTCCAATGCCGGGAGCACAAGAGCGAAACCCACTATACAAGAAGCAGAAGCGAGCACGTTAGGAACGCAACAGCGACACCACACAGCGCACGCAATTGTACCAACTGCTGGATCAACAAGGGCGCAAAAGTGTCACTTCTCCAGCAGTAGCACACCGTTGCTACAAAAACCACCGCTAAAGTGAAGTGGAGTGGTCAAGGGAACCCAAAAAAAAAGACATTCAGCAGGGACACTCTGCCGAGATTTGTTCTTGCAATCAAACCAAAAAAGTTTTCTAAACATACTATCAGTCTTGAAGAATCCGAGATTATAAAAACCTCGATACTAGGATGCATTGACGAATTGGAAAAAGTACAAGCTTCTACGCGTTTTTAAAAATGTGCCCATAAATAGGGATTCCTAAAAAAAAACGTTCGCAGACGAGACAACCAGAGAGTGGCTAGTCGGCACGTAAAACATTAAAAAACTACTGGGGGAGGAAAAGGATGTGGACCTATCAAACCACCCGAACTTGCTTGGTACAAGTTTGCCACAAAAAGATAGGAAAGAATAGGAAATGTATTATTTGAAAAAAAGTCTGGTTAGACTTAGTCGGATGAGCTAGGTATTAGAACGTGCTTTGAGAGCACGCGGTTCAGCCTTACGGCTTATCCTCGCTTCTGAAGCATAAAGCCAAGTAGGTTGGAAAAAGACTTGGGCAATCGTAAAGGAATTTGTAGAGATAGAGTTAGTCCAAGTAGCTACGGCAAATAGTCTATAAATGTTTACATCAGGCACCAGTTCAAGGATGGCTTGAGGAATTGGGATAGGGATTAACAGTAGATAACAGGGCACTCCGATCATCATTGCATTTGCGATGTGCCGGGGTGTCAGGAACGCCACACGACGGACACCTGTCGTCATCCAAAACGCTATTGCGTTTTAGATGGCAACGAAATCCGCCGTGTGAAGACTGGATTTAGACGGTTTCTCGTTCAAGGGCGTAGGACCCAAGTAAGAATATCACAGATAATAGAATAGGGGTTACGTCTTTTATGAAAAGTGTCCCACAGTCGCTGCCATTCGCCCAAGGTCAAGACCTTTAAGTGACGCTTGGCCGCTGAAAAGGACGGAAAATCGTTGATTGAAACGTGCCGGTCAAGAAAATTGCACGAGCCAGCTTTGCAAAAAACTTTGGTGTAGTAAATTTTCTGCAAAAGGAGATGTAGGGGAGGATGCTTAGATATCACAACAAAGGGTATCTACGAAAACGGTACGATAAGTCCCGAGGATAGTTCTGAAAAATAAGGATTAGAGCAAGGTCAGTTTCCTGACCACGTGGGAATGTCGAAGTCTATTGTACTAAATGTCTAAGCCATAAGTGAGCATGGGAATGACTGCAACGTCAAAGATATTCGCAAGATGTTTTTTGTGAAAGTATCATTTTAAGCGTAAGTATATGTAGAACAACTGCAAGACGCTCTTACATTTGTTACTATTGCGCTAAATGAAGGTTTTTTTGGTAATGTTTTCCTAAAAAAGGTACGTCCTTAAGAAGTGATCTCAATTAGACAATAAGGGCGGGATTTAACACCTGCAATTTACTTTCTTAAAATTTAGTGATTTGGTTATCTATGAATTTAGTGAGTGTCTTTTATATCTGGTTTGAATTGAAGTGTCTATTTATTTTTGAAGTAAGTATTACATACAGTATCAATGTGGTGATAAATTATGTAACAAAATTCATAAGAAGTCATGAAATCATAAAAACACAAAAAATGTTGCTTCGTCATTTTAGATATTGCTTAAACTTTGTGGAAATGTTTTTTAAGGTCTCAAAGACGAAACCTTATCGCGATTTATAAAAGAGTTTATTAACTTTTTGTTGTAATAAAATTGTTAATATATTAAATAAGTTAATAAATACCTAAGAAAGTTAAAAATCGTAGATTTAGGTGTACTTTTCAATACCACATTGTTTTTTAGTGGTATCGGTTTTGAGAATGTTTATTTTTTTAAAACTGTTATCTTTCAGCTTAAAATTGCCATCTTAGTCGTGTAGATATCTCTAATAGAAAAATGTATTGCTAAAACCGTAACTCCGAAAAATACGACTTTGTAGTTGTTATATTTAGTGTAGATCAGAAGTGGTGCGTGCAAAAATGAAATTGCGATAAGGTTTGCTCTTTAAAAAACATTTCCACAAAATTTAAGCAAAATCTAAAATATGCTGGCTTTATCGATAATGCTTTCATATGGAATGACTCGAATATCTTTACTTTTCATTACATCACTACACTAACGCACGTTTATTGAGGTTTTCTATTAAACTATCACTAAAATTTATCTGTTTCCAGACAAAGAAAAAGCTTAAAAGCTAAGATGAGATTGTACAGTTCGACAAATGTAGGAAAACATTTTAAATAATCGACGAAAGAACTTCACGTTATAATTATATTTGTTTAGCACTTGCGTGAGTAACATTAGTTTGTTGTCATACTTTAGAATAATTTTACTTAATAAATTATTTGATTTTCAACTTATTAATTATTTGATTAATCATTATTTTAACAAGATCTTAAGAAACTTTGACTAAGAAGATAATTAAACTAATACCAAGTTTAATAAACTTTCAAATGTAATTTAAGGTCACGCGTATTTTCAGTCTTTAGTACTACGAATGCGTTCTCACTCTAGGATTTGTGCATCTAGTGTTAAACCTCAAATGTTTTCCTATATTGGTCAAGCTGTAAGTATTAAAATACTAAGTATACTACAGTATACAGCGCAAACTATAATGTTTTAGGATAAGGATGTCAAAGTGCAAAGCAGACAATTGCAAAGTAAAAAAATAATTAGCTAGATACTCGGTCTTTAACTTTTTCTTTTTTAGTACAATTGCAGAAGCCAAATTAAATCAGCCAATTGATAGAAACATCAATAATACTTTTTATAATATAGAAAATGCGCTTTCCACGTAAAATAACGTTCTGGACTACGCAGAGCCAACATTTTCTGAAAAATATTTCTTATTTCATTCAGCAAATATCTTCTATAGATTTTAATACACCATTTTCATATAATGTAACAGATATGTACTTAGTATCCGAAAGCAAAAAAGGATTAGAAAGTACTTTTTTCTTGAAATGTAATATTTGTAATATAACGCACAACATTTAATCCGACAACCCAACTAATGATGAATTTAATGTCAATGAAACTGCGGTGTTAGCATGTACTTCCATTGGAAATGGTTTTTCTCAAATTGCGGAAACTTGCGCAGCATTGAATTAATCATCATTAAGTAATCATAAATATCTTTCTATCAGTACGCAACGCACATTACGAAAGTGATCAGAAACACTGCTCGAGAATCTATGAAAGAAGCCGGTCAGGAAGGAGCAAGGTTAGCAAAAGAAGTTGGTGGTCCACCACCAAAAAACTCCTTTTATAACGGTGATTGCTGATGGAGCTTGGTGTAAACGCTCTTATAAGGTTAATTACAATGCTTCTTCAGGAGTTGTAAGTATTTTTAATTAGAGGATTTATGTAAACTATAACAAACAATATTTATGGGTGCACTATTGGTCAACGCACAGGCAAACTATTGTTTTTGGAAATACGCAATAACCATTGCACCATATGTTCTCGGGCAAGACAAAAAAATATTCCACAACATATATACTTTAAAAACTGGCCGAAAACCTCCACATCCATCGAGTCGGATATTATAGTGGAAAGTTTTAAAAAAGCCATTGAAATTTGTGGAATAATTTTTAATAGACTGGTTGGTGACGGCAATAGCAACATTATAAAAAAACTTGCAATTGAAAATTCGTATGGACATATTCTTGTCAAAAAAATAGAATGTCGCAATCATCTACTAAGAAATTTTTGTTCTAAATTAAAATAAATTGCTAAAAACAAAAGGAGTAGCAAAGGTAACTTAAACAAAAACGACAAAATCTAAAAAAAAGAAGAAAACACGACAATGACTGCAAAAGTAAATAATTTAAAGAAAAACATTGTTAACGCACCAAGTCATGTTTTTGGGGAGCATTTGGATTGTGCAGACAAAAACTATTTTTGTAATAAAATAAGTACAGATACGAATAACAAAGTTGATGATTTTAAATTGTGTGGTCTGTACGACGACATAATGTATTTTTTTTACAGATTAATACATAATGCTCTTATCTTAATGTCCTTATATTGGACATGGACACTAATGCCGCTGAATTATATAACGCTGTTTTGTGTAAATCTGTTGGAGGAAAATAAATTAACTTTGCGTTAGAAGGTTCTTATTAAATACATTGCAAAGCTGCTGGTCTGTCTTATAATTTAGGAGAGATATATTATGAAACATTACATAAGGCCATTACATGTAAAAGTACTGGAAAGCATACTAAAAAAATTATTGCTGGTCAAGTAAAGAAAAGACAGTACTAAGCAGAAAGGAAGTTGTGTATAAAAGAAGTGAGAAGTTCAAAGAAGAATAAGTCATTAGCAGAAGCTGACGAAAACTGTAGACTAGAAAAAATCGCAGATCTAAGTGAAGATGTATAAGAACAAAAGAAGCAAGATTTGTTCAGAAAACTGGAAAAAAAACATTAACGAAACGATGGAATTAGAAATTAACACTAGCGGACAAAGCAGTAATGCAATGTGGCAACAAAAACGCAGTTAGCATTTAACTGCCTACGTTTTTGTCAAAACTTACAAACTAAGACCTATCACTTCATGTGCATAAACTGTAGAAACTTTATTATATAATTCATTTACTGGTAATACTGCGACTAGTTATAGTTTGGAGCATGAACCAGCAACCATTTTACAATTTATTGAGTTGACTGGACTGCAGGTTCAAGACTGTGGTCTGTTCATCCACAAGAAATACAATTTTCTGGGGGCAAATCCTGATGGTATAATTATAGACCACAAACTTTGCAACTTTGCAACTATGGAAGAAGAGGAAATACTTCTAAAAATCGAGCACGTTTACATGTATCAAATACAAGAGCAATTCGAAATTTCAAATAAACAACATCGCGAATTTATAGTATAGACACCCCTCGAAATAAAAATCCAAAAAGCCAGTTTTATTTTATAGTTTTACCAAAGTTTTACTATAAATTTCTTATTATTTAATTTTTAATTTTTCAGATTGCAAGCAGTTTTTTTATGGAAAAATAAATTGGAAAAGAAACTGGTGGACTTTTATTTAAGATGTCATTTACCTGAAATTTTGGATCTAAGGTTTCTAGAAAAATGTCAATAAGAAATCCCGGCGCCAGGTTGAATACGTACTAATTGACTACAAACTGCCATACCGTACCCACTCCTTTAGTAAATTTGAACACACAGTAAAGCTTGCCATCTATAGTTATCTCATCAACATTAAAACCACAACTAAGCGACAGATACCTATAGTCTCAAAAAGCATTCGTGGCGGAAAATTTTACTTCAATGTAAAAGTATTTTATAATTACTATTATGCTCAATTGCACCGCATCTTTTAAGTTATGCTAAATACTACGTTAAACTTAATTACTACAGAAACACTTGTTATTCAAATTGTTTCTACAGTAATTAAGCGTTACTTAACACGAAGTAAAACTTAAAAAATACGGTGCAATCCAGCATTAAACATAATAATTCGTATAAAGCTGCTATTATAATGCAAGAGCTAATATTAGTATCTTCATAATTCTTTTAAGTAGATTTCGGATACTTCTCTACGCAAATTCTTAGTCTGTTGAAGATTAAATCAGACACCAGAAATTAAAATAGGAAAAGAATTGCAAGTGATAAAAGAGTGCCATTTTTTCCTTAGTATTTAAATCAAATTAAAATGAAAAGTAATAATGTAATAAGTTTATAATTGACATTTGTTACAATAACAAAATCTTACATGTTATTCACATTTAAAAAAGCAAGCGTGGAATAAATTCTTATGGATATAATCATATTATTATTACAAATACTTAATACATTAAACATAGGTTACATTATTTCATCAGTTTATACAGATGTTTTGTATTTGTATAAATAATTTCTATTATAGCTTATTGGAACTTTAATATCCTGAATCCTATGGTATTTACTAACTCCCGATTTTATTTAAATTACATCTTAATTGATGTGCAGTTCATAACTTGAAGTTACAAATAATGAATTTATTAATAAATGTACTAAGGGATTTTGCATTTCTTACTTTGAGTGGTAGAACTCATGAATATGGTGGGATTCTTCAATGTGAGGTCGTAGCTTTCTCCTTATCCATACACTAGTATGAGTGTAATTTTAATTTGTTATGGTAACCAAACACATCAACAGATAACAATGTGAAATTATAGAAACCGAAAAGAGAACACAAATTAATTTTATTCACACTCAGTTAGTGAGCGGTTTCCATGGTTTAAGAAAACGAGTATGTAATGAAACCTTACGGTCAGTAATGTACACTTTCCGAACCTGTAATTTGTGTGAGTTTTGTTTTAACTAATATGATAATATGACAATCATAAATTAAATACGTATATGTCAATCGTGAAATGCCTACTATGTGTTAATATCTTACCGAAATAAACGATAATATTTTGGAAGTAGGTTTTAATTCATTTTTTATTAGTTTTATGTTATTTATTTTATTTAATGGCCAATTGTGAATAAAATTGTATACAAATCTTGGCAAAAGTGTTCCATTTGTCTCGAGAACTAGTTCACCTCGAGGCTGTACCTCTCGGTAAACTATAGTTCTCTCGACAGAAATGGAATACTTTCTGCCTTGGTATGTTATCTACTATTTCGTGTTGCCAACATCGCAAACGTCAATATTCGTTCGTTTGTGTAGTTACGTAATGAACGAAAAAAGCTCTAGGGTGGCAAAATGAAAACTAGAAATCCACATAAATTTAAGTGTTAAAAGTCAATTAATATATTATAACGAGTATGCGACAGGTGGAAAAATCATTTTAAAAATCTTGAAATTTAGTTAAAATTGAAGAAAAACGATGTTAAAGTTAATGTCAAATTTGACAGATTTAGTAATAAGTGTAGTACCAACCTTATATTTATGTTGTTTTTTTTATTTTTTCAAAAAAGAATGTAATTTTATAAAAGGCAACACAAAAAATAATGTACATTACTCTCGTCGAAAGAATCATAGCATAACTCAGTCACATGCAACGCTCGGACGTGTGGCCTCGCGTCGCATTAACGTTCGTTATGCTATTTCTTACTTTAGACTCTTGTTACGTAAACTACTATTATTTTTCTTAAATGTCAAATTTAAATTTTTCTCTATTTAAAACTGTTAACGTTAAACTATTTTGAGAGATTTTGAGACTTTGGAGGCCTCCTAATCTCTGTTCGAGCAATAAAATGTTGTTTTCAACAACAACAATTTACACAGGAAGTCGTTAAATAAACAACTATTGCAGCTTAAGTATTGTAAACAAAAAGTTGTACTAATATTTTGTTCAATGAGTAATTTTTATACATGTAATAATAACGAACTTATTCTACATCACTAATAATGGTAGATAACCTTTGCTATAGAAACTACTAAAACTAACAAAATATACAAAATAGCTAACAATACAGTAATATATACGCACTAACAATATTAAGGGTATTTCACAGTTTGTTTTAGTTTTTTTTTCTTTTTTTCTTTCTATTTTTTATATTTAAATTACAGTCAGTCATGGAGTACCGCAGGGTTCTATACTTGGCCCACTACTTTTTGTAATTTTTATGAATGATCTTCCCAGCAGCATATCTTATCCTATTACAATGTATGCCGATGACATTAGCATAAATGTAATTGCTCAATCTGTTTCTGAATTAGTAGCAAACACTGAACAAACATTACATAAACTACAAAAGTGGTTTTCCGCAAACGGTTTAGTTCTAAATCTCAATAAATCCAATCTTATTTCTTTTTTAAATAATACACAACATGCAAAATTTGTTAGTAATTTTACAACTGGTATCAAAATAAATCATGTCACGACAACAAGGCTTTTAGGAGTTACTATTGACAATCAGTTTAAATGGAGGGATCAGATTGAAATAACAGCAAATAAATTAAATAAAGCACTTTTTTGTTTACGTAGATTAAAGTCAATCTGTGAACTTAAAACTTTATTGAACGTTTATTATGCTTACTTTGAATCCATAATGCGATATTGTTTAATCTTTTGGGGACATACTCATACTTTGCTGAACATTTTTAAAATTCAAAAAAGAGCTATTAGGATTATGTTTGGTTTAACTAACTGGGATAGTTGTAGACCATTTTTTCTTAAACATAATATTATGACAGTTTACAACCTACTTATCTATGAATGCTGCCTATTTATGTTTAATAATAAAATAAATTACCTTAAAAATTCTGATTTTCACTCGTATAACACTAGAAACAATTTATATAGAAGTAATTTGAGTAAAAGTTGTATATATTATAGATCTTACATTTTTAGTTCTGTTAAACTTTTTAATAAGCTGCCGACCTCAATACGTGATATAGAGTTAAAAAACGAATTTAAAAAAGTACTCAAAGGATACTTAATAAAATCTTGTTTTTATTCTATTAATGAGTTCCTTGAACAATGATATGATAATATTTGCAGTCTTACATTTTTTATTTTACATTCTAGAAAAGACAGTCCTATTGTTTCTGTAAATATGATTGTATTTTTTACATTATAACAATTGTGTTACTTATTGTATTATTTATATTATTTGTGTTTACATGTATTTCAATTGTGTTTATATGTATTTTCAATACCACTGGTCATGAAATAAACTACTACTACTACTACTACTATACTAAAATGTGACCGTGTCCTGCATTTGTGCCCTAAGATCTCTTCCTTTTAAAATGTTGTTAATTGGTTTTCATGTAACAAAAAAAAACTAAATTTAGTGTAGCATTAACAAATATTGCAGAACATGATTTATGTACATTACAAAATAAATTTAAAATTGCTGCTAAGTATTTATTTTCTAATTCGTTTCGAAGCTTTGATTTTATTAGATAAGTGTCTATATGCAATGGTAATACACTTAAAATACACTCCGAAGACTTACTGAACATAACTAAAAAAAAGCTGATGGTCATAGCAGTTGGCAGTTTATATACTGTCTTTACCCGATTAAAAGATTTTGGGGTAAATCATCAGAACTACCCATCAAAACTTCGCAGTTGTGGCAATGCTGCACAGCTTTTAGAACGCTTTTAGCAACGTATCCTCTAACATAAGCTGTCGCATAATCGCCAATAAAAGAATCTCTTATTCTGCATTGAGCTATACAGAATAAACCGGTTTTATTACCGCAGGATATTTTAAATCGACATTTACTGTGGTACCTTCCATAAAACGTTTTAAAGTGTCTAGCATCCTATCTGATTCGTCAGGTTCGCAATTAGAACCCATAGAGTGTGTCGAAATAAAGTTGTTGACAAGAAGTGCCTTCTTTGATATTATAAAAGACGAGGAAGTGGGGTTTGTATTTTTAAGATTGTGGCTGAGAATGCACGAAAAGTAGTTCTCCACTGGGTCTTAGATGAAACATCTAAATGCAATTTTATCAAACCTTTTCATCCTTTGTGTCGTGCATAAGTAAATGAAAAGCCGTATCGTAAATGCTCAATTTTTAATAGGTGGAATTACAATTTTTTTGCATTCTCCAGAAATAAAATACATCGAGTCTAAGACTAGAAGACATGAATTCCAAAACAAAACTTGATTTGTTGTTTCGGTAACAGCAGATCGATATTGTTTAAGCGGATGAGATATAATATGGGTCTTATTAATGCTGTCAAAGAGCTGGTCAAAAAACATTTAAAGATCTGCTGTCTCAGTAGCTTTTGGGTCTATATAAAATTTAGACGATGTACGTAGTTTTTTGCTGATGGTTGCCTTTATATGTAGGGCACTAGAAACACGAGTACTGAACACTTGAACACAAAGACAAACTTTCATTTTCTTAATTCTGTCTGGAATTACGTGTTCAGCCATTAGCTTGGAACACTCTTTGTATGGACCTAGTGTTTGATCCATTTCGTATAATTTTGTTATATGTGACCAAGATGCAAGTTTGTTAATGCCGTCTTGGGTAAAATGTAAGTTTTTAGAAATTAAAAAAATTCTAATTCCCTTCAATAAATGTGGACAGTCATAAAAGTGAATTATTTTTTCGTTATCCACTAAGTTCCATGGTATCGATTTTCAATATTGTATCTTACACAATGCGTTGTTGTATCATTTAAAAGACTTCTGATAGCGGCCTAATTTGTTGCACCTTGATCACATATTGTAGCAACAACGTGAAGCCCAGTTTCTCAAACCTTTCTGACAACTTCTTTTATGAGCCGCACTAAATCTGCTGTAGAAGTAGTGCCTTTGCAGAAAGTGAAACAAACAGGTTGTTACCACTTTTTGGCAATACCCTTAATGATAAATAAAAGAGCATGATCTGCAAAATCTGCTCGTCTTTCTGAGCCACCAAAAAAAAACCGTACTTTTTAATTGTTTAAATATATGATGAATGATGCCACAGCCACATGGAATCTGATTTAAAGCATTTGACAAAACTTTTCGTAAAGGTTTGCCAAATACCTGTACCCTTTTCCACTCTGTTTGTATACAGAAAGAGCAAATATTTTATCATCAAGAGTAAATCGCCTACCTCTTGGCTTCAATTTTTGATTTCTTTGTTGGCACATAAAAAATTTTTTAGAAATTTTATTGATGTCGTTAAATACTTCAAGATTTACTCGTTTTTGAAGGAAACTTAATTTCTGCATTATGTTTTTTTTTATTAACTTTGCATTTACTTTGTGTAGTTTGCAAACCTCTTTATAAAAAGTTTAGTTTTTGGAGAAAGCTGAATCTGGCGTTTAGGTACACTTCCTACTCCAAGAACAGGTCTTCGATATTTTCTTGCTTCATCTAAAATATTAAAAGAATCCTTAGACAAGATAAAATAAAAAATAATTTTTATCATTATTAATCATTACATAAAATATGTCAATATTTCTTAAGCCCTTACTCGTAAACATACAAATTTAATGTCTTAGTACCAAAATTAGTGCACGTCTGTTTTAAAGTAGGCCGTTTTGCAGAAAGTACATCTGCATTCAGAGAGACACATGTATTAGAATCTAAAATTAATATAAAAATTAGAAACATAAAGTCGTTTACTATCAGAGAGAAGATATACTTAGAGGGGAATCTCCTGTATATAAACTTGGAACACAGTTTATGGCGCCCTACAACGGTTGTGGGGAAAACAAATAGCACGAATTTTAAACTTAATGTGTGGGTGTGTGTAGCACCCATTATTATTACAATGGTGTATTTTGAATGTTTTCTTGTTTTTGAAAGAATAGTTATGAAAGTTGTCACTTTTTTATAATTATGCATTAAAAAAAGCGACTTATTTTATATAACATTTTTTATTTGCACAAATACAATATAAATAACTTCCAGTTTCATTCGAATCAACACCGTGTGAATATTGTAACAACTTTTCTTTAAAACGAATATGAAAACCTTCAGTTTTTAAATAGTAATAAACGTTAGAATCAAACACGTGTAAAAATAACTTGCATTATTTAGTCGATTTTATTCGAGAAATGCAATTCAGCGTTTTTAGCCTTCAAGGTACGAAAAAGAGGGAAATAAAATTTGCTGTGTTTGTATTTTTTACCGATAATTATTACATAGTGGCCTCTAACGGTTGTGGGGAAAAGTTAAAACGTTATTCCTTTTCTCTCAATTGAAGTTACTCGTCTACAAATACTTAGTTTATGTTTCGTATGTTATGAATAATACCTTCACATAAGGTACTACCTACACTACCTCCACATAAAGTAGACGGTTTTGGGTCATCTGAAAATGAATATAATACATAATCACGTCTTCTTAATTAAAAAAATCAATTTTACCAAGATCAGTAGTTGTTTCTTGACTAAACAGTTTACTGCGTACTTTGCTTCCTTGCCTTTCGTATTTTCTTTTTGGTGCAATTACAATTAGCTCTGAGCTAATTTCTTGCACAATACTCCTATCTGTGACTTCCTCATGAGATTTGGCCGATGCAACGTTTCTTTTTTTTCGATGTCCTACGTTTTACTTTACTTGCTAATTTTTAACACATGAGATAAAAGCTCTACGCTCAATCAGGGTATTCGTGGGGTTTGAATGTTCACCTTCTTTACAAAAACATATACGTAAATACCATTCAACTTTATTACATATATAAAGATATTAAATAGGACGCCGAATGAACTCGTACGAAAAATAAAAAATAATTGAAATACAAACAATACTTAAAATTAACTTTTCTCTAACCTGCTTAAAGACGTGCGCTTTTGCGTATTAATTTCACATGAAAGTACGATCACTGTAGAAGCCTTGGATCTTCGTTATTTTTAATAGAACTTCCTTCTGGAAAGCGTCAGCCAGATCGCAGCGGATGACTCGTTCTTTATAACAATTGTTCGTCGAAATACACCTTTTTATTTCTGACGTTTTGAGTTTCACTTTTCTTTAATATTGATTGGCTCGATACCGTTTGCACCTCGCACTAATTTAGGCTTTGTACTTAGCCAATTTACGAGTTGAATTTACTTAGTATTGGCTCCTGTCGGCCAAAAGCGCGCTTTAGTACCACCGGTACTTCTTGGACCGCGGCTTTAATCCCAGTCTTCCCTTCATTTACCTTTTTTAGAAGTTATTGTCAACACTTGCGCGTAACATTTTATACACACACAAAACGCACGTAAACTATAGACATTTATAATTGTAGAATGCGCCACAAATAAAACTAAGTAACAACTAATACAGTTAATTTGAATATACGAATATAGAAAGTGTCATTACACCGACCCCAGTTTTTCAAAAGCTTCTGTAAATTAAATTTAGTTAGTCTTTACTGTAAAATTTATAAAATTATATTTTTCATTTAGTTGGTTGTGTTGTTCTATCTACTTAAATTTTTCCTATTGTTTATCAATTGTCGACCCTTAGTTATAGTTTTTAAATAAACAAAAGCTTGACTTCTATATTAGAGTCATAACAATATTCGATTCTTAATATAGTATCATGCAACAAGGGTTCCACCAAATCAAGATGATTACTACTGCCATAATTTGATTTGCATGACTATGATCATATACATGTAGTTTTATTAAAATCTATTCTATGATGTGACAGAATGCTATGCACGAGATCATTATTTCAGGTTTGCTAATAGTCAACTCAAGCCACTTATTTTTTAGTATGTTAATTTTGATCTAAATAATAAGTTTTTTAAGACCGACTGTAAAAGTCAACTGTTTACATAGATAACTTTTAACTTTTTCGGAGTAACAGAAATGTTTGATATTGAAGACAAAAAAACTAAAACAGGTTTGCTCATTTAAATCGCCATCATAACCTGGTATATTTAGTGTGGGCAATGCATATTCTTTTAACTTCCCTGATTCATCAAAACAAATGGCGGAAAAATTCTCCACACAAACAGGAAAATTGTTTAAATTAATATTATCTTCATTGTACACAAAAGTAACTTTTGGATTGTTAATTCTCTGAATCCAAATAGCTCTGATTTTTTCATCTCTAGGTATGCAAAACCTAACACGTGAAACAGAATAAGGGTGATTAAAACAATAATAAACTAATCACGCTTTACATACCTGCGAGCAGTCTTACTAGCACAACTAGATACCCAGCATGGTCTCATTGTCAATAAATGTTGTCACTAATAACTAAAAGATATATACAACAAATAAACAACGTAAACAGAAGAAAAATAAGTTTAAACACAACACTATCAATACATTAAAACGTATAAACCACGTGCATAAACTAACTAACACGTGTTAGCCAAAGCAACAAACCGCAACGAACAAAGCTGAACAAAGGTTAGAACCAAGTTAGAACAAAGATAGGTTAGAATTGTGTAGAATTCTAAGCTAAAATTGGTTAGAGTTTAATAAGCGACATCTACTGACCTTAAAGTAAATTTAAAGAAAAAATAATGTTATCTGTTCTACTCGTTGTATTGTAGTAAATTTTATATGAGATGACTACAAATGGCACGTCAAACTTAGGAATTGTGTTTGAATACCAGATACCACCCCATGCAAGCTGCGCGCAAAGACAATTATTTTTCTCCCACTACTACGACAAAACTTTCCGTCCCTGAGAAACTAAATTAAAGATGAACAAAACCCTTAACTATGAGATCCGACTTCACAAAAAATTAACATCTTAAAGAAATTTAAAGTGATAATACCGTCACGAAACGAGTGAACAATAAACATTTACCCGGATGCGGATAAAGGAACTATCTGGTACTAGAGCAGGATTATATGAAGGCAGGCAACATCCCAGTAAACACGGATTGAAACTGTTACAGTCACAAAATTAAAACAATTGTTTCATTACGTTGTTTCGTGTTAGTTCCATTTGTATATCATTTACATGTAACTGACAGTGAATAAATTGAAAGAGTTCCGATTTTTCACAATCAGTTTTAAACCGTTTCAGTACTTGCAATTCTTTTCCCATAATCAGCAACCGTCTAAAAACTGATTTATTAAAACCGAATATTTTTTGAATAACTAGAATTGGTTAAAGATCGATTAAATAAGATTGAATTATTTTCGAAACAGTGGAATCGTTCTAGGAAAATCGAATACTTTGTCATTAGTCAGCATTAGTCGTTGCTATACTTTTGATTACTGTCGTCAACGCTTGCGCTGCAAATTGATATCTTTTCACTTGTTCGGTTGCAGTTTGATAAGTGATGCTGTGTGTACAATTACGAAATGGAACAATAAAAGGTAAGTCGAAACATTTTATTATAATCTATAAATGTAATCGATATTATTATCATTTCTGTTCTTTATGTATCATGTTTTAATTTGTTTAAAAAAAATGTAAATTAACACACATGGTTGCGTTAAGGTAGATTATTGCGTAAATCTGATGATTTATAATTACAGTTCAATTCTTCAAGTTTTCTATACGATTATGTACAGCTAAAGGTATTCATAGTGTTTTTATAACTTTCTAATGATTGCTAAAGTGACATTTATATTAACTTTGTGTTGTTTTTGATTAAAAAAATGTAATTAATTTTGTGTAACTATATGATTATGTATGTATATAAATGAAATATTTATTTCTATGTTACAGATGCGGTTAAAAGTTGCTACCCAACAGTAACTGATGCAGTTTTCGAGGCTTCCGTGAAAAGACCACATCTAGGAAAGTTGCAATATGTAAAAAACTCAATGTGATATTGTATTTAAAAATATTTATTGTGCAATAAAATTTGAAAAGTGCATTCGAAAATGTATAATTATATTATTGAAAGAATTGTTTTAGTTCATTATTGAAACAAAAAAATCATACATGTATCAATCATTTAGTATCAGTTCAAGAACGAAGCTTTTAAAACGTAAACCGAATGCAACATTTAGTTTGCAACAGATTTGAATTTAAAATACCGAAACTATACTGATTCAAATAAGTGAAACAGCGATGGACTTATAGCTATTTTATTGCAGTTAGGTTTCTTTTATGTTTGAAACAAGAGTGAATCATAAACTTTTTGTTTTGAAACTGTTACTAAACATTATCAATTTTGTGTTTACTGGGATGGAAAGCAATTTTCGCTGACTTTGGGTAAATAAGCATCTGCTTTTCAAGCTGAAGTTGCTGCTATTGACTGGTGTGTCAGGAACATAATCGACTCGAAATCATACGCAAATGTTTGTACGACTTACCATCAGAAATAAACAGGCAATAACAGTTACTTAATTTTAGGATAGGCATTTGCGCAGACAAGTATAGGTTTTAAGAACTACATCGCAAGAACGTTATTTAGCTGTGCAATTTTTTTAAAGTAAAATATGATTGATTATTTTTGTGAATCACAATACGAATGCATTAGTTCGACTAGTTTCGCCTGTTGTAGAAACGGCCGGCGTAGAACTTTGCCGGGCTAGAAACGGTGGCGATGAAGTGGCGGCGAAAAACCACTCTTTACCATTATCATAACGCAAAAAAAAATTCATTTTTTCTGGTATTAGTGGGACGCAACTTCATGTATTTCTGAAGAATCTTGAACCAATTAACCGTTTCACTGCACCCAGTTACCATAAATGACCGGGGGGATTGTTCTTGGATTGCAAAATCGTAACATTCTCTACGTCAGGTTTAATTTTAACGTCCGGAGCATCACACAAAAACCTCGTTACCTATTTCTTGGTAAAGATGTTTGCCTTCTTAGGAATATACCAATCATTTTTTCTCTTGAGAAATGAGATGACTTATAAAATGGTAGGATACATTTAGCAAAATCTCATGTAGGTACGTATACCTGCTTGAATTTTGAAATTTCGAAATTTTTATTAACACAAAGCGTTAATTTCAACATCGAATATTTACTCCACAAGTTAGTTAAAAACCTTAGATTCGATGCCTAGTCGTTAAAATATGCCAAAGCACAGTTTCATTAATTTTTGCTCATATCAAAACTTTGATGTTTCTGGCAGTAACGACGCTCAAGCTGCATTAGCACTACTTTCAATTTCAAAATCTTTAACCTAGTCCGAATCACTCAATAGTACCTATTACAACAAATTTTATACTGAATTTGTTTGTTTACAAGCGTCCTAGCCACAGCAACTAATCAATCAGCAAACTCAATTATGGCAATACATTTTTTATTATAGAAAATAAGTATTATATTCCCAAATATGTAGTAGATATTATTCGAGTTAATTTCGTTGGTAGTGAGAAAAAGGTAATGCACAACGCGTAGGTAAGTTTCTCTTTTATTCTCGATGGGTTTTGTGCAGCGCAGCTCCGATTCGGTGCACAAGCTCCCACCTCAAATAAAAAAGTTCATTTACCGCCACTTGCAATGCAAATAACTATACATTTAAGACATTCGAACTTCATTTAGTTGCAAATACATTGAGTTTGAATCCGACCTTGTGTTTGCATTTACTCTTCGTAGCGGAATGTGATTGTCAAAATTCTCTATTTTGTTCTTAAATTTGTTCGTTGTTTGGTTTAGGTTTAGTAGCTCTTCTTTAAAATCTTCTCTAAATTTAGTAATAATTGTTACTGTTTTGTTGGTAATTAGATTGTGTATATAATGTGAGCGTTTATTGTATTTCACAATCACATTTTTGCAAAGACACGAATTCTTTCGGAACTGATATCTATAAAAGCTTTACAGTTGTAGCCACGTACCATGATGGGTTTTTCAACGACAACCTTTTTTTGACACCTTTCTCATTTTTTTAGTCATGTTTGGTATTTAGCATTAAAACATTTTGCTTATTGTACCATATTCAAATTTCCATTATATATTAGGTTCTTGCTGCTGCATCAATCCATTTTTCATTTTTTTCTTTACAACATCTAATATATTTAACTTTTTGTTTTTTCGTAAAGCTCTAATTAAGTGTCTTTAAAGTTTATTCTTAAGAACTATTATAATTTGAACAGATGCAAATACGCTATTTTTATATTGTAAATGCAACCGTTCTTAATATGTAACTTGTAGAGATTGATCCCTGTGTTTTTTATTATATTGTTTAAAGTATAACCTGCCTTAATTTTGTCAATGCACGCTTCTACCCTTAGTGTAATTAACTGAAATCTTTCTCAAAGTTCATTGATAAAACGTATTTTATAAAACTTATCTTGTGGCAAAGATTTATAATTGTCACATACACAGCAGAAACTTATATCTGTTACACGACATTATCGTTAGAACTCAGTTGTCATACAGGGTGTTCTACGACGAACGCTGTCGATCCATATACAAGAAAGTAACCGTAGGAAAAACCTGAAAATTTGGCAACCTAGAAAAGTTGACATACTCATTTCAACTAAAATATTTTAAACCGTTAAAAAAATATTAGAAATTTTCAATACTATCCAAAACTTATTTTGAAGCTAAAGTTTGCAATACTGTAAACAAAGTTATGTTCTAAATACATAAACACGCACCATAACATTAAATATCGAAGTTGTCATTCAAACAAATTTTATATACTTGTTTTTTTGAAAACCTTAATTTGAATTGACATTTGAGTTTTTTTATCTACACTTTATTATTTTCTTAGTTGTATATTTTATTTCTTATCCCTATTTCATTGAAGTGTGAATACTTTTTTATATTTTAAGAAATTTTAGCAATTTTAGAATAACGTGTTCATTAAATGTAGTTAAAAACTTAAAATTTATACATGTTTTTGTTAAGCTGCAATTTTATTATCTAACTAAATATAAAAGAAAAAAAATGATAAACAATTTTTGTAAATATAATATATATTTTTAACTTTCTACAGTAAGATATTTATGGTTTACAATATATTACCCTCATCTTTTTTAGCTACAGTACATAAGTACCTAATTGGTACAAATCCGTTTAGTCTAAAAAATAGTTCTACTCCTTAAAAATCTTTGCAAAATTTAAAAATTGTTTTAAATAGTTTTTAAGTAACATGTATAGTGTATACAACTACTATAAACACTACAAACTAATAATAATAATGCTTTTACTGTTAACTTTGGATTCAGAACGTTTTTCTAGCAATTAAAAAGAAACAGTATATAAGTAAATAACCAAAATAATATTTCTCTAACGTTTTGAATCCAAACAGCACTTATCTATATTGTAGTTAGTTTTGTGGTTCTTTATAAAATCTAAAACCTACATTACTTTAAGGTGCATTTACGTTTTCTAACCATCTTGTATTAATTTCTCTCATACTATTGTGATTTTGTTTTTTAGTCCACGGTTTTAGTTGACGTAATTCATTTTCTAATATTAAATCTTCCTCTTGAGATCGCGAATGCAACGGTTTAGGTGCTATTACAGATACCGCAATATAAGCTTTAGGATTTTTATCAAAATTTGAATGATATAAGGGATTTCCTGTGACCCTATGATATGCAAAATTTCGTGGATATGTTTTACTTTCAGAGTTTAGTCCAGATTGCCATTGATATCTAGAATTGTCGGAGTTAGGTTTATAGACAACTTTACCTTCGGACTGAAAATCTGGCCATCTATTAGATTTTAATGCTTCATCTATATGAGCTGTTGAAGGTTTTTGTTTTTTATCATTAAGGATAACAACCATTTTTTGAATTTTGTCATCATTGATTTTTGAGTTATCGGAATGTTCTGTTGTATTTGCATTATTTCTTGCAATAGTTACATTTTCAACATCTTGTTTTGTTGTATTAACTTCATTCTTTACGTAGCGTGATATTGACGAAAAGTTGTCAATATCTTCAATCGAGTTTTGAATGCTATCAAATAACTTTTTTGAAGTTAGCAAGTCATTATCAATTTTTTCTGTAAATTAAGAATAAAATAAACAAAATTAATGTTACAAATATAACCTTACGTAATAATCTATGAACTTTTTCCCATTGTTCCGGATCAGAAGCAATTTTAATCATTAATTCTAATAAAGCTTGATTATTGGAAATCTAAAAATAAATAAAATTATATTTTTTCTATATTTAACATAAAATATACCAGATTTTTTTTTCGATTGTTAGGTGTCGGTAAATCAACATTCGTAACTTCAAATCTAGAATTGTTATTTACAAGACCCATAAGAAATTCATAACTGCGCTTTTCTCGATTGCCTTTTGATTGCTTAGAGCTTAGGTCTCGATTGTTCATAGCTTCATGTGAATCGGGTGGTCCGGACGATTCTAATGAAGAATTTCCTTCTAAATGATGTTTTATATCTTGATCTTCCATCTGAAATAAACAACTTTATTAATATACGGATAAACTAACACAGAATTAAAATAAATGCGCTCTTTGTAATAGAATGCTAAAGCACATATAGTGCATAGCGCAATTTTGTCGCAATAAAATGCTGTAGCAATCATTATTTTTAATGAAGTGCATTTACAAGTTTTCTTTAGTTTATTGCAAAAAATCTGTCTAATTTTTATTTTGTAAAAAATAGGAATAAACTACGTTATTCTAAACAAGAGAAAATAATTTGTTATAATTTTTTTAAACAATTTATGCAAATAATAATTACGTATAGAATAACGTTAGTTAAACTAAATTATTTTTTAATTATGTCTCAATATACACACGTTTATTTAATTTAATTTTTAACAATTTGCTTCTAATGTTTATGCTTTGTTTTGTGTATAAGATAGTGTAACTTATGTACAACAAAATGCAAAGTTGTTTCAAAATTTTACATCATTTGCTTGTATATATTGTAGTTTAGTTTTATTGCAATTATGCATTTTGTAATACAAAAAAGTTTAACATTTATTTTTTAACAAAATTAACATTTTAAATTACTTAAAAAATTATTTTAAGTAATAATATGTATACTTGAGTATACTTAAATATTTTTTCGGTCATCTTGTAGAATTATGTCGTTCGGCATGCAACCGAGTTGTAACGTTTCACTTACTTTGACACAGTTTAATCCTCTATAGCATTCCAATTCTAAAATAATTAATTTTAATAATAGTACTAACAGTTTGAGTTTTAAATGCATAATAAAAGTTATATTAAATTTACTTTTGTTCTTGAGCATTTAATGTATATTTAAAAATTATGTATAATTAGTGTTAATAATTATTTTTTTATTGATGATTTTTTTTAAATATTTATAGGTATTTATATTTGATATGTATTACAATACACAACATCTCTGTAAGTCGGGTTGTGCGCTTGTAACTCAATTACCAATTATCCGACTTCCCACAAAACCATAAGTTCCATATAGGTTCGATAAGCATTCCCAAATATTCATTTCTAAAGCATGCCAATAGTAGTTTGTGTATGGACTTCTAATAACCCACTTAATTTAAAACGTATTCTATAAGAATGCCTATATAAGAAGAATAAAGTACTCTAAAAGATTCTTTTAAAAACACTTCTATAGGAATACTATATTTAATTTAAGAAAGAAGTGCTTATAGCAGCCTTAAAATTGGCAGTTGATTGGAATCACTACAGTATTAGAAATGTAGTATTCTAATGGCGATAAAGAAATATAATTTTTAATATCAGAAAAAACCGTTTGTACAAGTTGCTAAATTGTAATACCTAAACAAAAATAACTTCCTGTAGAGATTAAACGCCCACATCTAAATTTTGTTGATAAAGATATGTATGCAATAAAAAACTTATGCATTCGCGTTTAATACTGTAAATGTAGATAAGATACTTTGTATTCTGAGAATTGTGACGAGATATGTACCGACTACCGAGTTTGATTCACCAGAAACGCTTCTAAGTAAGTACTTGTACGGTTACGGGTATATGCAGTTTTACGCAGTTTCACGTTTACGAAAGGAATGTGTTCTTTTTTTGTGCTGAATTAAAGAAGAAAAAGCTATTAGAAGTTCTGCTGATTTAAGTAAAAGTAAGTACAAAAAGAAACAATTGACAACATATCTATTTTTGTACGATCAGCTTATCCACGTTTTAGCGCTTTATTGTTATTGTTTATTTTTTACTTGGCATCCAGTTATTTTTTTAGAACAGGGGTGGCCAACCTGCGGACTTAGACTTAAAAAGCATTGTAATAAAAAAATTATTTTATTCATAAAAAGAAACATATTTTTGATATGAATCTAGTGAAAATGCATGCGACTGATAATAGATAATAAAAAATAATTAATCGCATAATTTTGTTATAGAGTTAACCCAAAGTTAATTCAAAGGAGTTTCTATAGATGTTATAAATGAGAAGGTGTTCCAATGGCTACGTCATGGCAAAGCGAGATTAAAAAATGAAATAATTAGGATGATGCAGCAAACTACAAATTCGCAAACCATTGATTAAAAATTATTATAGTTTAGACAAAGATACTGTACAAATTTCTTAATAAAAAATGACTTAAAACTAATCATTTCATGCTTTTTGTGTTTCTTATGGTATGCTATTAAAACCCTGTAAAAGCATGCAAATCAATTACCTTTTAGTCGTTAACTTTGTCATGCTATTCTACAACATAGGAAAGTACTACATTGGCACTATTTTAAAGCATTCTAATGGAACGTGAAAACTTCTACCTTTGGCCTGCTTTTGTACAACGTCTAATAGGACTCTATAAGCACTAACTGTACAGCATTCTACTGGAGTGTCAAAACCTATCTCTAAACATAAACCATTCTACTGCTACAGGAAGGCTTTCAGTAATATCAATACTGCCTCTATGCTTCTAAAAGCATTATTATGGAACCTATTTGGTTTTGTGGGTTGCCTAATTTTTTTAAGTATAAAAATACGTTATTTGGCTAGGTCTTAATATACATTTGGTCATGATAGGTAAACTAAGCAGTAACAAATTTAGTGCAAGATAGTGTAAGAGAAATTGCGTTCATTGAAAACATATGTACGTATAAACTCATCGCAATCTTGCGTAAAAAAAATTGTTCTTTATTTTTAAGTACTGTGGTTGAGATTAGTTGTTAGATGTCGATGATCACTAGATATTGTCAATTTTTTACTAAATATTTTTTAATAAAATTGGTTTTCATTTGCACCTGTAATTAAAGGCATTGCACACAGGACTCAGGTTACCGCGGCGAGCAGCAATTTGTAACCGTCGCGATCCAGAGGTACGGTTTCATCCTTGTCACATATACGACGATCTACCGCAGCGACACAGTCTTTACTGCGACAACAAGCGATACGTTTCTACAAAGTTACATAAGTATTGCACGATCCGGGCAGTTTGTTAAAAGGTTTTTTTCAGCATTCAAAAAAGAACGGCACTGCTGATAGAAAAAGCGAAAAACTTTACACCCGTTGTACAAAAAAGTGTATTTTTGCAGAACTCGTTTTCCTAAAAAAACTTACAAAACACTACTGCGCAGCTCCTTTGCGGAAAATTCTCACAATACTAGATTGCTCCACAAATATGTTTTTGTATCTGACGTAGCTATATGCCGACCTCCGAGAAGATAGATTGGTGCTCGTCGCGGCAGACCGCACTTCTTTGTGCCAGAGCCTTAATTGTTTTTGTTACTTTGCCGTTGTTGTTTATATACTTTGTTTTTACGAAAATGTTTGTTACTGATTATTTTTTTTAAATACTTGGTTTTGCTTTATACCTGAAATGAATAATTTTGGTTCTTTTGTCGTTGAAATAAACTATAACATTTTTTTCTAAGCATAGTTCTATTGTTGATTCGATGTTTTTTTTTGAAAATTGTATTTTGTTTTATAATGCTACGCCGTAACCATTCTTTTTTGAGTAGAAATGCCGTTGAAACAATTAAACGACCCAGAGTTTTAACAATGAACTAGTAACAAAATCTAAATTGTCTTAGTCAGACAACCAATCGTATGAGATCTGTAAAAGCGACGCATTCACAATGTTAAGAAATTAAGTATAATCTGTCAACAAAAGAAAAAAATCAGTACGTCAAACAATACAATTAACATACAAACAGAAGTGGTACACCTTTCATTAGAAAAAATATGCTTTATAACGGTTAGGTAAAATGTCTACCTAGACTGACGTAGTCCACGCAAGCGGTGCTGCGGACACTGCTATAGTTAAAATGCTCAACAGATAAAACTACAACAGATCTACTACAGAAATTACGTGATTAGTTAACTTCAACTGAGCGCAACATTGACGCTTCTAAACCGGATGCATTAGTCTATTATTTAAAGTGTATTGTATGCAGCAGCGTTCACTTCATTATTTTATTACAATTGTTTTGTGAGGTTATGTGTTTGTTATGTTTTTGATTTACACAAACAAAAATAAATTATATTTTTGTTATCCACATTTTTTTGGTAGTTATGGTGGAGAAAGTCGCAAGCGTATACTTTGTGAGAAAAACGAAATAGTAGTATCTCTTTAGCAAAATTAAAAAATTTTAAAAATAAAAAAAAATGCAATATTATAAAAAGAAAACATATGATAAATGAAAATTAAAAAAAAACAAAAAAAAAAACTTTTGGTTTAAAAAAACTGATATTCGAAATTGGTTGAAAAGTAAGTCAATATATTCTGAGAAAAACATGTTAAAAAAAATTATTAAAGCTTCAAAAATTAAATAAGCAGTAAATGTAAAGGCAAAATCAAGTAATTGAATTCTGCGGCTACCATCATATTACTGCAAACTAAACTATATATGGAAACAAATTAAAAGTAAAATTGGTAGAAAAAATACTACAATTAAAATTCAATATGTTAAAAATCTTTTTTGAGCAGTTAGAAATGCAATGATCTAAGTAGAACAATGCATGTGACAGATGGACTTAATTTAATTATTTCTTTAGTTAGTGTTGAATCTTTTATATCTGGGTCTGAAGAATGTAAATTAATTTTGTATTTAAGGTTTATGTAAACATTAAATTTATTAGAAGTTTCATATTTGTAGTGATTTGTAAATACTTATTTGAAATGTGTATTATATCTTAGATTCACTAGTAAAATTAATTATTCCAAATTGTATTTAAATGTAAATAAGATAAACTTAATAATTGTTTATTATCTATATTCAAATAAGTCTTATATGGTTTCTCGTGTTTAGTGATATAACTAGAATTCAAACGATAGTACTCTAACTTGTTTTATTTAAACTTGTAAAATTAAAAAATACCTTTAATATTCGAAATTTTGTTAAAAATATGCCATTGTTTGCATTTCATGCTAGAGCACTACAAGTTTGTCAACTTTGATATAGTGATGCGTTTACGTTTTTTATTAGTAGATTGTTATTTTTTCTAAAATATTGCTCTATGTAGATTTACAATTTTATTACACGGTGCGTATTTAAATTGACAAAAAAGCGACATTTTTCGTTCAATTCTAAATCGAAAATCTTATTGTTAAATTGTTGCATTATGCTTCGCATGTCTTTAGAAACCGCTTAAAAAGAACATATGTTTGGCAACACTGTAAGTTAGCATACGACCTTAATACCTGCCGTTGCTATTTTCTTTAGTTTCCAAAAACATTTTACTCGTTATTGGTAGCACGTTTTAAATTCTATACGCATTACGCAAGATATGATTTGCAAAAGAAGATTGTATTATCCATTTTAAAGTATTCATGTAGACGTAAATAATTAATGAATAAAATATATAAAAAAGGCGTAAATCATTTACAAATATATGAGTTGCTTTTTAATTTACCTATTTATTGTTAGAATAATATCTAGGCAGATACAATAAATAATGTTAATTTAGAATGTATTTTCCAACAGATTTTTTTAAATTTTATCTGAGAGTAAGTCAATGACACTAACCTCATTGTTTGAGTTTAAATCATCTGTTTCTACTCATAGTTGTCACATCCGAGCCTTTGTCTGGATTACTCGTTTGAGTCTTTCTAGTGTAATTTCTAATGCCGCCGCGTTAATTGTTTCTGTAACGAGAGATCTCGCAAGTCATAGGAAGGGACCACCGCGACCAATCCATCTATTTGAAGTGTTGAAGTGTTCATTCAACCACTCTCTTACATTACGTGCAAGCAGGAGCTCTGTCGTGCATGTAAATCATATTATAGCGTATGTTCAACGGCATCTCGTCAATAACTTGTTCCAATACAAAATCTTAAGCTTTCGCGGTTACTTTGGTTACGTTTACAAACAACTTTCGATTTAGACAGCGTCGTAGTTTAACACCCAAACTTTTAAAGTTTTGTCCCAGCTTATTTTTGCGTAGTCAAAACAAAACGTAGAACGTTTTGCAAGACGTCGCAACTTGCATATTCAGAGTGATAACCGAAGGAAAACGTTTAAGTGACGGTATCATTAGCGATCAGGTAATTAACGGATTTTCACTTTATGTTACCCATTGACTGACTTCGTTATTACTCGGAGTAATAGTTTTTGTCTTTTCTAAGTAGGTCGAGGTCTTAGAGAGTATAATACAAGTAGCCAAGATTTGCTGAGCTTTAAACCATCTTCCCGGTTTATACTATATAGATGCTTTTCTATTTTCTCAGCTTAGTCTGGTCAAAGTTTAGCGTGTGGTTCTACATGTGTTCTGTCACTGCTCTCTGCGGTGTTTGCAGTCAGCCATATGTTCTTTTACTGTAACTTCAATAGAACGACCCGTCTGTCATATTCAACTTGATCAACAACAACAAAAAATTTAGTAAATTCCGACATGTTTTAAAGCCTCTTGTTTGTCTTTAGCAGGTGTAAACCAATTGCTCAAGGTATCCTTAGTCGTAAAAACAGTTATAATATCATGTTTTTCAGCACTTTGCTGGTTTTATCTGTCGAATTCATACAGTATGGTAAATTCTGAACAGTTCCGAAAAATCTAACGGTTCGTAGTCATCGTTGTTCATCAAACATTTATATTTACAAATTTCCAAACTCTCGTATGGATCTAGTTTTTTCCTATTGTTTATATTCTTAATTAATTTAATATCTTCTAAGCTAAGTGCTTTTTATAACGGCTTTTTAAGGGTCTTTTCGTTTGCCCTATATATACAGTACATACAACTAATTTTATATATTCCCGATTTGTTGCACATTTATCGGATCTTTCAGGTTACCAAAAAGATTTTTTATGTTATTGCTAGTGGTTGTTACTATTTTATAATCAAATTTTGAAAAGATTTTTGAAGTCCTTCATTGCATGTTGCAATATGTTTAATAAATTTTATTTCTTTGTTAAAATTATCTTTTGACAATGGGAAATTTAATAATCGTTCAATCAAAAATTGAAAAGTAGCAAGTTTGGTGGGAACGCTCTATAATCGCAATCAAAAAATGAGGTTTCAAAGAATGTCGTCCAAAACACTATTGTGTTTTGCAGAAGGTTTAAGTATGCAGTACATGTAGTTAGTTCTGCTTTAAAGTAATCAGCTATAGCAAACGAAAACTTGTGCACTAACAACAACCAACTATGTTAAGAAAATGCAAATTTTTGTAAAATAAAAAAAGGCAAAAAAATATAACATTCCATATCGCTGAAACTCATAAAATGTTGTTTTTTTATTTTGGTTCATACTACAACTTTCTTACTTATTTCACATTATTTTTTTAACACCTATAACTCGTGGGATTAATCTCTTCCCAACTTCAAACGCAAATTTATTGATATTAAAAAGACGAAGAGTTGTGAGATGTTGAAGAATGGATAAGTTTACATAGCTCTGGTAGTACTCTGATTTATGAATATGTACACATCTCGCAGATGACGGTGCTAATGGCAAAGGTTTCCAAGATATAAGGACAACAGTCAAACATTAAAACAACATAATCACTATTTTTAAAGCAAATCTAGAATTGATTAAAACAAAATTTTCAAAGGTTGCTGGGAATAATACTTAAAAAAAGATCAAGTGGCAAGAACTGGCTAAGTAACTTAACAGTTTTGGGTAAGACCCATAAAAAGAAACAATAATTACGCGTTCCTATAGTAAAGTAAAAAGTAAAGCGGACTTCATTAAAAAAGAAAGAAGACGAACTAGCAAAAGGCAAGCAGTAACTACCCCACTAATAGCTGTCGAGAACCGTTTAATGGCCATAATGAGCTGGAAGCTAAGTACTTCTAACAATAAATTTTATCTATCTCACTAAACTAGTTATTAGTTTGTTACGTTTGTTTATTTGTGCATTTTATCTGTCAGTTAGTTAACTACCATGCAAACACAATTTTTAAATCAATCATGTCATTAAAAAGTTGCGTTTTCATGGTAGATAATTAATAGTTAAAGTTAACAAACGCTGCAAATAGATTACGAAAATGGTTGTTAAAGCATATTGTAACATTGTTATCTTAGCCATACAATATAAAAAAAGAAAACCAATGAAACAGTTAAAATTCAACTAAACATTTAGTTTGTTATTTAATTGCAAATATAGTTGGTTAACAAGTTTGTAGATTAACAAATATGCAAGTACAACAAAAATTGTACTTTAACCTTGAATATAGTTTGTTATAAATTAATCTTGTTTAAATACAACAAACATTGTTGAACACCAATAACACTGTGGTTCAACTGAAAAAGTATTTGTTTAACAAGTAGTTGTAGTTTCCAACAATATTTTAGGTTAATTGCACTATATGTTTTACATTGGTAATTTAACAATCTTTTATTCTTTTACTTCACTAAACTTTAAGTTAGACCAGAACCGTACCGGAACCGTTATTACGTTTCGGTCCAGGTTCCTGGTTAAAACAGAAGACTATAATTTGCTTTGATGTTTTTACCAATACCTAGATGATACCACAAAGATAACATATGTATATTAGTATGTTGACAATGAAATAATTACAATTGGAAAATCAAAACATTTATTTTATTTAACAAAAATAATATCAATTGCGTTAATTTATTATGAAAAAAGTCATTGTTTATAAAAAAATATGAATTCAATTTTTATTCTAATCAAGTAATACAACATACATAATAATAAAATTTCATTAAAAAAAATAACACATCTTATGTTGTTAATATCTGATATAAGTAAGATATAAGAATATTTATATTAACCATTACTTTGTTAATACACTTAAATATTTTAAAATACGATTTATTTTAAAAAAAACAATTATTGCGTTTAAATTTAAATTTTGAAATTATTTAAATGTAATTGTTTAAATAAGTTTAGTTTTGTTCTTCATTACGTGCTATACTTTAAAAAAAATTATTTTGAATGTATATAAAAAAACAAAATAGTTTAACAATAGGTAATAAATTTTAAAATTGAGTTTTTTGGCTATTAGAAGTTTACAAATCTAAAATTTAATTACATTTTAAATGAATATACGGCAGTATATTTTAAACATTAAATATTAACTTCAAATGTTCTCATTGATCAATGTAGCATTACAACATTTATACACGCCCTACTATCTATAATTTAAGCTTTTTGAATACTAATGTAACCACTGTAATTCAAAATTGTTTTAGAACGTTCTGAATCATTTTCTATTTTTGTTATTGAAAACTTTGTTTATTATAGAATCTTTTAGAACTCGTTTTGTGTTGTTTTTTGAAAAAAATTTTATTGATATTATAGTTTAAGATACGACCTACAAATTTAATTACAACTAAATTATAACAGCTACTAATTACAATTTTATTAAAATCTGTCTAATATTGTAGTTGATATCGTTTGAATATACTTTTAAGGTGCCTATTTACTAAGTCTACATGCTGTTGACCGTCGTTCAACCGTTGACAAGGCTAAACCCGCAGTTCACACCAAACTTATGTGTATGTACTAAAATCGTCAGGTGTGGTCGTCAGTCAAAAACTTTCAATTAAAGCAACTAAATTTATCACTAAATTGTTACTGTTGTATTTATTTTGTCTACAAAATGCCCTGTATACAAAAAAATTTATAGTTTTTGCTGTCGGTTTGGCAATTCCTATTGTTCGATAGTTTCAATTTTAGTCGCTAAATATGCTTTCTTTTTATTTTTTAATTTCAACATGTTGTTGCAATCTACTAAGTGTATCTGGATTTTTAAAACGTATCTGTTATGTAAGCGTGGTGCGGTTGCTGTAAGTGTGCAAGATTACACTACAGTCCGGCTATTGCATGATTGGTAATAATCGATTATCCTACTATTTTTTTTCAAGACTTATATCGCTCGACTGTACCCGGAATCGGTGCCACCCGTACAACTACATCTTACAAACCGGTTACGAAGAACTGATCACCTTTATTAAGCTCCATCAAGTTCTCCGTACGACCTCCGAAAAGTATTATTTTTGGTCTAGAACTTAAGGCTACCTTCCGATTTCTTTACAAGAACAATAGGACTAAACTAATGACTATTCAAAGGTTCAACAGTTTTTTGTTCAACATATTGTTTAGTTCTTGGTTAGCAATTTGTTGTAAAGCTGTCAAAAGAAAATAATATCGCTGCTTAATAAATTTCGCGGATGTTGTACTAAGGTAGTACAACCTAGAGCAGCTAAAACTTACGGTGGGAAAAAAGAAAAAGCGACTGTAAAATTAATTGCTGAGATGGAGATAAATCTGACCGTACGGCTAAATGATTCTCCCTTAAATAACATACCAAAAAGTTACAAAAGAATCATTTGCCATCACAAAGATTTAGCACAAAACGCATCAGTTTCCAAAAATCAATACCTAAAATTAAAAAAGGAGTTACCGAAAGAACAATTAAAACTTCTAAATTATTCAATTTTCAACAGTAATAGCTAACGTTACAAATTCTTATACTTCACAATAATTACTATTTACCAAAGTACACAAAAAACTAACACACGAATTTACACAAAAACCAACCGATCAAAGGACAACAGCAATCTAAAATAGTGCGTAAAGCACCAGAATATGACAAAGCACGAAACAAATGAGCGAAAATTTCAATATCAAGATAAAGACGTTGATTATAACAAACATGAGCAAGTACAAAATTGAGTAACAACTTCTGTTTTTTTTTTAACCAAAGAAAGAAATTTCTAAGACTACCAAAAGAACAGAGACATGTAGTGCACATACAATTGGGACGACCACAACTATAACAATGTTTTCCAGCTGCCTCCGTACGATTAGAAGAGAGATGCTCTAATTTTCAACAATTCTAACCAAGTGCTGTTTGAAAATCCAACATAGATTTATGCCTAGTAGGATACTTCTAAGAACGAGACGACGTCATAACTGGCTAACAAGAATGCGAAACTATAGCGTACAAACTCAAACCATCTAAATACGCTAAATTAAATTTACCCTAAACAAATTTTAATATGTTTTATGGTGAAAGTTTTATGTCTAAAATAATAATTTATGATTTTTATTACAAGTTTATGTTTAAACATTTGTACAATATTGTAAATTGTTGTATACGGATACCGATTCGTTAATTTACGAAATCACAGATTCTGATATTTACGATGCTATTAAATCAAATTTACACAAACTTGACACTTCTGATTATCTATTAAACAATGATTATAATATATATATATAAGTTTAACTTTATTTGTTACGTTAGCTTACAAATTAGTTCGTGCTTTACACTTGTTACCTTACATTCTGTATTTACAACGATTATAATATAGTTCAAGTTAATAAAAAAAGCGAATCTTTCAGAATTTATATATATTATAAATGCAACAGAAGTTTTAAATGCATTCTAATAGTAATTGATGGATCTTCAAACGGATGCAGGCAAATAATTTTAATACACATGCCAACATATATAGATTTTCTAAAAATTATTTCAGTTTTCTTTTTAAATTCAATTGCAACTGTGTTTTCGTTAAACATTTTGAAGCTGTAAAAATTCGGTTCGGAGATGTAGTACTGAGTTCCAAAACGTCCCATCCAACGTAAAACTATTTTGACACTATGATGTTTTCTTACGTTTTCCATGTATTTACCATAAATAGCATTATCAAACAGTATTGTATAAATTTTAAAAATGTTAGGGGTAGTTTTTTGAAACTTTTCAGAATATTTCAAACTTTATGATTTTAAGTGAGAAATTCAAATATGTAAAAAAGTTAGATAACTTATTTCATTTTATTAAATTTATAAAATTTACCATCAGTGCAAGAAAGTTTAGAACTAAATGTTGCCAACTCGTACGTAAACTCTCGATACTAGTATCGTTCTTAATGCCCCTTAAAGACAATTCATATTAGAGTTCTATCTTCATCAAACAATTTACATCTTTCTTTCACGTCATAGCCAACTTAAATATAGTACATAAAAAAAGAAAGAAGAAAAAACAATCTTAACAACAAATCCAAAAAGAGGACTGCGTGCAGCTACAACGGATACTTAAACTGCTTTTCTTCTACCAAAATACTTACACGAGTCAAGAAACTTAAAACAGTTAAAATCAACAGGTAACCCACTTATCATCAACAAATCCAAAAATGCAGCGCAATCTTAATAAAACTAGTCGTAACTAAAGAAAAATCTAATTGACTTTAATGATATTACAACCAAAAGAAAGAAAAATACAGAAGTATAAATCTCAAGGTTCCAAGTTTGACGCCAAATTTGTAACCATACTTTTTTTAGCGGGTTTTGTTAATCACATCCACGAACAGAACAGTTAACTTATTGGTCAGCGAATGAACGTGGACGACTAAAATATTACAAGAAAAGAAAACTTGACCGCCACCTTTTTGAGCCACTAGTAGAATACACAGTTAAAAAAATCAGGTGGCTCAAAATAATCCGTTAAAAGTAAATTAAGTACAAAAGAAACAACAGAAAACACTCAAATGATATAATAGCATTAACTCGAATAACCAACTTTCAACAAATTAAAATTAAGAAAGTGATAATTTACAACATATAGACCAGCAGCGTAATTTGTCAAATAACATTGCCAAAATGTGCACTAAATATGCACTAAATGAGAACAGAAATAAGCAATTGCACAAGTAAGATTCCTCCTACTATAATGTGGTGTACGTACGTACTATAATAAATTCAAAGAAAATAAATAAATGGACAAAACATAATTTTATTTCAATTTTAAATTACAGTTATGAAAAGTTATTCAATGTTTTAAACTGATGCTGACGAAGAAGACAACGATACTACACACCGTGATGGAGAGGACGCTATTTCACTCGTTTTATCATTACCTGCAAATCTTTAAAGAAAATTTTTAGAACTGAAATTCAACAAGGACTAACAGAATCTTGCTTATAAATTACAACAAATGGAAGCAAGTTAAAAATAATATGCAAAACTAATAATAAACAAATATCTTATTTTATGGAATTAAGAAGATGCTGAATGATAGGACTAATACTGCATTAAATAGAAGTTATGTTCAAGCATTTACTGTACCGAATTTGTTGATTGAAGTTGAAGTTTTGCTTTCTGTTTTTTTTTTTTTATAATAACCTTTACGAATTACTATAACATTTGAGGTAAACATGGATTCTTTACGTATCGAAATATGGAAACGTATCGGTATATCGACACGTATCGAAATATCGATACGTATCGAAATATCGATATATCGATACGAGCTTGTGGTTTGTATCGACGTATCGATACGCCCGACGTATCGATACGTATCGATATATCGATACAACGACCCAGGACTACATATAATT
The DNA here is from genome assembly GCA_035610365.1 of Aquatica leii. Taxonomy (NCBI): domain Eukaryota; kingdom Metazoa; phylum Arthropoda; class Insecta; order Coleoptera; family Lampyridae; genus Aquatica; species Aquatica leii. The sequence goes on from CM069432.1 coordinate 112,588,106, forward strand.
ATTAATTGAAACATTATAATTTCTTAGTTTAAATGCATAAGCAATTGATTTTTTTACTACTTACATTTAAATACATGATTTAATGCCTTTCCCAGGGCCTGAGGTGAAATAATTGCAAAATAATTCAAATATTTCAAAGTGCGTCCAGTTTCCAAGTACCTAAATGTTACATGCAATCGCTTTTCCATTTTTTTTATATCTGTATTTTTCTTAGATATGGATGGTTTAATTAAATCCAGAAATTTATAAAAAGGCGTATTGTCCATTCGAAGATACTTGTTTCAGTCATCTTTGACACTTTGTCTTAACACTTAATACATCAGCGTCATGTAAGACAATGTGTTTGCTTTTAATAGCTATTTTTGACCTAAAAACGTTCTTTAACTTTTACTACAAGTTTTTGTAATAGAAGAATTACAAGTTGTAACGTTTGTCTTTTTAACTTTGTTTATCTTGATGCTTTTACTACTGCGTTCTATCGAAGATTGATTTGGAATTGAACATGTATGGTTAAATGTGAGATCCAAAACCAAAAACTGTTTGTCGCAAGACCGACAAACGCATCGTTTAGAAAAACTAAATCGTGTGTAGCATATAACAACTATGATCGTCAGTTCAGATCGTACAGTCTTAGAACTGGAGGCTGACCGCGTGAGTAAGTACTTTTAGCAAATGAACAGAGTTTTAGAAAAAAAAAGAATTAAAACAAAATCAAACAAAGTAATAAAACTAAAAAGAATAAGATAAGAACAATACATGTTTGCTTTTTAACAGTAAAAAAATTACACCAACACACCATTAACAAATAATATGCAGAGTGCTTTTTTGTTAACCACGATTTGCACCTCGGGAGCTATAAGTGATAATGTATTGGTTAAACCAAACAAAAGTTGCACTATTTTGTGTTCTAAAATTTATTGCCAAGAAATGCTTTCTATCTTGATTGGTTCCTGAAATATCCTAAAAAAACTAAATTTTAATTTTTAACTAATAGCTTTAATACTATTGACTGTAAAGTAATAAACCTTTTCAGTTTTGTATTAGTGACTAATAGTTTTACAGAAACTCGAAAATTTCCGGATTTCTAAACACTATAATGTTCAATATTTTTGTATGTCTGTCATATTAGATTTTAACACTATTTAATAGAGAAAACAAAGATAAGACCCGAATAAGACCAAAAACTGTTAAATTACATTGAAAGTATACTTTAGGAAAGAATTAACTCTAGCTGAAGTATCTAAAAATTATTGTTATAAAGTTAGTCGGTAGTATTGTTACCTACAATTAAAGTCACTAGTGTAATGTTATTTTTAAAAGTTGGCAACAATGGAGCACGGAAAAAACTTTCCCCGTGCACTGCACGAGAAAAATGACCTTTCATAACTCATAAACAAGCACGAAATACATATGTTGTCATTGTGGTATAATAAAAATACTTTTAAAACAATACTGTTATTAATTATGATCTAATCTAGATTGCATTCCTGACTTGATATTTTTGTTTCCAAATCGTTCTTGACATTACAAAACATTTTTACAACTATTCGAAATATTAAAGTTAGTTTTAATTATACACAACTGAAAACAAAGTGAAAGGTATTTGTTGTCTCGGTCAAATTGTGTCAACGTCTAATATGGAAGACATAAGAATTAAAGATGAATATTAATGCTTAAAATCCGAAAAACCTACAAAATCCATTAAATTGGCGTGACAACCTAAACAAAATTTTGTATTTTTCTGCTTAAAAATAAAATGCACTAACAAGTAAAAAATTATGTTTTAATTTAGTTACAATTTACGTGAAATTACTTCAGAATTAGACTTAATTTGTAAAATTAACTTTGGCAGTTGGAATAAGTTGAAGTTAAATGTGTTTAGCATTGACTTCAAACAGTAATTTCATGTAACTAAATTAACTCATTATTTCTTACTTTTTAATGCATTTGATTTGATGAATCTTTTTGAAATCGGTTGTTTTTTTTCTTAACAAAATTTGATCCTTCTCTTTTTAGTCACTGAAAATCTCGAAAATGCACATTGTTTAAGAGAATTTTATTTATTGAATTCATCAAAATTAAACGGAATCACTCCTACAATACCCTTTTGATGATAAAAAAAAATATTCAAATTCGGAAAACGTAGTAAAGAACTATTCTTGAACATATTAAAAAAAAAGATGCAGACCAATTGAGCATCACCTGTTTTTGAAGTCGACTGAAAATTACTTGAGTAACTAAATTTATTATACTCTCTGTAAAACATTAAGTTTATGATATAGCACAAGCCTAGATTTCCATTGTCTATATTTCTATATTTAAACACAAAATAAATAAATATCACATAAAACCATAAAGGTTCCGATTGCTAGAGTATCTGCAAACGTCATTAGGTGAAGATTAACAAACTACTAAAGTTTATATACTAACAGCATGAATAATAGAACAAATGGCAAGGAACAACTATATCATCCCGGATGGTTTCCGAGTAAAGTCACCAATCCCAAGAACAAAACACCTAATAAAAACGCGCGACAAAAAATTGACAAAACTAACTCGGAACCAACCGAAAACGACCGACTCTCAAAAAGAGCTAAGGAGAACCATCGTCAACATCTCATCGTATCAACTGTCATTTACGTAAATTGCTCTATTAGAGAAAAGACTTCATTTTTTTGTAACACCTTTACTAGACATCATCAGTGTAGTTAAGACACCACAGTTAGAACCAGTACAAACAGAAAAATTTAAATAGAAAGTTAAGTGTGAAAATAACATTATGAAAACATCACTAAACAAGAAGACAATGCTTTTATAAATCTACGGAAAAACAAATTTACAAAATCTTTTCAGCCGACAAAGGAACAGTAACAGTTATTATGAACTCGGTTATATACGACCAAAAAATCTAAAATATTTTACAAGCTAACTACAAAAAAATTAAACAAAGATCCAACAACAAATCTAGGAAAGAAGATCTACCAGATCTAAATTAAACGAATGATTTATCACCAAGAACGAAGACTACGTTCACATCTGCAACAACGAGATCAATTGGTCAGCTGTGAGGGGGAAAATCTATACACCAATGTACCTGTGAACAAAGTACTAGCAATCATTTAATAGAAGCCATTTATCAAGTTCACCATAAAAAAAGAAAAACTCTCTTATCATTTTTGAACGTCCAAGTAAAATAAAAACAATGAAAAGACGAAACAACTGTTTACAGAAAACCAACACGTACTGGGAGTAGCAAAGTCTCTATTTGACAGAGCTCACAGGTTATGTAACACAGAGAAAGGAAAAAAATTAAAAACATAAAACGAAAATTGATACATGACTATTTCTTCTTCACGTAGGATTTTTATCTATCAGCTTTATCATTTCTTATGTCATAGTATAATTTTTAAATTTAAAATTACTTGTCTATTGTTTGTTAAACGTTCATGTCCCTTGTTTTTATTGTATATACATTTAAATTTTATTTATTGATTTATTAATATTTGTAATACTAGAATAATTAATTAAAATAGTGCCAAATGCTTGTTGGATCAGTGAACTGTTTTCACTCAGTAACATTTTCTTATAAGTTCTTTGTTTATAAATGCTGCATTGGCACAAAAAATATTAAAAAAGACAACAAAGAGGTCTACAGCCGACCTATGTAGAAATAGGCAACGTGTAAAACCCGCTAATTAGAACTTAAGCTTTACTACTTTCCATTAGTTAATTTTGTTTCGCTTTTTGTACGCTTGATCACTTTATTTATCAACGTTGTGATATTTACTTATTTTATGTTAAAATATAGAAATAAAGACAATAGAAGTCCAGACTTGTAACATTGTATCAACTGCAAAATTCCAACATTCAAACGGACATTATATTATTTTTGTTAAAAAAAATGAGTAATGTCGAGTATATGACGAGTAATCACAACTAAAACTAGTTAAAGACATAATTTATTATAAGATAATATATGTAAAATAAAATTAAATCAAAAGATAACAATTCTTTTTGTTACCTTTTAGGTCTTTTTTTAAGAGGGGCAATAAAACTACTTTTGACAACTTTTAGGGCAACGCTTCGTACTACAGAAACAAGAGAACATTCTAATAGTACATTTAAATAGATAACTATTACATCTGTTTGAGTGTTTGCAATGTTTACTTCTTTAGTAATCTTATTGGTCTGATGAAGTGCACACACCTGTAGAACGAAACGTCACTCTAAAAATTATCAAAAATAGTTTTATTGCCTTTTTTAAAAGATAGTAAAGTAAATTTGTAAATTAATAAGATTAGCAGGATCAAGATAACAATTTATTGTTAAATCATAAGGTTAAGCAAAGAAACACTTAAAACAAATATCAGACTTAATCTGCAATCGCGGTTTTTTGCCTAAGAAAAGTATTTTTTCTGATTATGAATTTTTTTGCAAGTTTTTTTTTCTAAATTTTTATTTTAATAAAGTTGATATAAATTCTAAATTCTGTGATGCATTTTAAACGTTTTTGCAATAAATTCTACAACAATTGTTAGATCGTTTTGCGAGTTTGTCTTTTTTAAGCATTATTGTTATTGTCTAAATTTTCATTATATTTTTTTAAACGTGTTCATTGAAATTTTATATAGAAAAATTACAACCTCTTTTAATAATTTTTTATTGATTAATTATAATTTTGTCGAACGTTTTATAAAAAACTGTCATATAATTCATCAAATTTTACAGGTTATTTGTCTTATTCAGAAACATAAATACTAGCAATTTAGCAAATACAAAAACACAGCACAATAGTCTGAGTTACAAATATGTGTAGCTTCTAGCAATAGTAACATTGTTACATATATTTTTGTTTATCAGATGCTTACAGTTGCTGATGCGATATTAACAATATTATATAATGTTTATGATAGGTAAATATTGCACACATATAAACATATGTTCATATAATTTTGACTAATAAACAATCCATTTAATGTACATTAAAATTTTAAAAAATACTAAATTTAGTTATTTTATGCAGAATGCAAAAACACTCAATTTATATAGTTTATTTATTAGTGTTTTATAAAGAAATAATTATAACAGTACTCATTTCTATTTAAAACATGTAGAAAATAATACAAAACTGGAAAATGATTTTAATTTTAAAATACACTAGAATCAGTATGACAAGTTTAAGACGACGCAAGGTAGTTATCGATTGATGTGGAAAACTTGAAAGCTACTGTTACAATTATTGGTATTGAGTTGAAGTTACTTAATATGAAATAAAAGTTAACGTCTATTAGCAAATTATTTTGAAACATTATAATCAACAGCAATTTTATTGTTTTTAATTAATAGTTCTTGTTCATAATAAATACTTTTTGGTATTTTTTTTACATCTATCAGTTTTGTGGTAATAATATAAAGCACAATACTTTCTATGGAGTAGGTAACTGTTTGACCATTTTGTAGTACATTTTACACATTACATTAAAGCTAAAAACTAAAACTTTCATATAAACCTATTTTGTACTTAATTATACACTAAAGTAATTATAATACGTACTTCCACTAGTAACTAATTATTGTTAAATATACATAACGTTCTAGTTACATCGTTACGTCCTGCAACTTAAACTCATGTTTTAATGTTACAACCACATTTAACTAACATTTTGGGGTTATTAGAGTTGATTCATTATTTTACAGTAGTAATAAAATGCTCAGTGAAAATGTGTTATGAAACATACGTTTATAAGATGTGCACTAGTGCGGTAAACCATTAACCTTAATGTACATCGTTTGATAAAAGAAAAACTACATTTTAGAATCTACTAATGGAAAACTAAGCTATATATAAGTATGTAAAAAATATTAAAAAACAATTTTACAGAAAACAATAAATATAGTAAATAAATACTACAAACTTACTTTAACGTATTAAATCAAACTTTTATAGTTAATAGATTGAATACATTGATAATTGATTAACTTTGTTGTTATTACATAAACAAATAGAGTCAGCTATAATAATTGTAAACGTATACATTTTTTTATAAAAACAGTGGGTTTTACAAATACTAGGTTTTAGCACAAAAAAAATATCTTGGTTTTTTTTACAATAAGAAAAAATTAGAATTAAGATTAAAACTTGTTTTGCATAATTTTTCGTATCTCAAAAGTTTAAAAAAGGAAAAATTCCGTGATATTGATTATTAAATAAAAAAAAAATCAACTTTTATGTAGATAATGTACTTGTTTACACTAGTGCTATCTAATAATAGATTGTTTTATTGGGATTTTTTTTCATTTTCATTATTTAGTACGAGCAAATTTTGTATTGGCAAAGCCGATCGCTAGAGAAACTGAGCAAATGCAAAACTACAAGTCAAAAATGACGCTCTTAATCTAAATGAAATATGCTATTTTTTCTCCAGCCAACAATACTTTCTAAAAGTATAAAATACAAATTACAAGATATCAAGCGTAAAACGCAGAGTCGAGTAATTTACAAGATGGTATGACGTTGTTTATTTGTTACGTTATTGTTTTGTAAAAAATACCAAATTAATTCATCTTTCGAATTTAATACAATTAACAATGATTTCCAAAGACGATTTGTCTCCAGAGGTGATAGAAGAGGCACAAAAAGTGGTCTTAAACTTGGTTTAACAAAATCTAGAAAAATTTGTAAGTGTTCATACAAACGTTCTATAAAGTGAAAAAAAAAGTTTATTTAGAAAACGTTTTGTATTTTGCCGATCTGACAAATAAACAAAATCATTAGCGTTATGGGCACAGTATTCCATATTGAAAGCAACTTTGAGTATAAAGAACAGTGTAAAAATACACAAGTTTTTAAAAAGACAAGGTGAACGTTACTAACCAATAAAATTAAGAGTTTTGGCGAATTAACAAGCACAAAGTTTTTTAAAGAATGCTTTAGATCACAAATATATAGTGATGGAAGTAAGTTTTTAGCTTTAATAAAAAGTTTATATTTTATCAGCTATTTTTGAGGTTGTTGTAATTTTGGAGTGATCGGAGCATGTCGTAGTCATGAATTGATGAAAATGTAACAACGTAGCCAGAGAATACATCAAAGAATTTCTGAAACAGAAAAAATATATAGCAAGAAAAATGTTTCGTTTTGAGCCGAGTATTAATAGAAGTAGAGTCATTGCTTAAGAAGAGGCAGCCAATGGCAATGAAATAAACATAATTGGTGACATCAACCAACAGCAAAAATTAATTTTTATTTTAAAAATTAAAAATTAGACAACGTATTGTAAAATATTTATACTGCATCATTACAATACATTATTTTTAATTCTAAAATTCACATGTACATTGAATAGTGTTGGGTTTAGTTTTTCTACCAGTTTTAATCCCATATCTGTTTTAAAATGTTCTGACTTCATGTTGTTACTTATATAGTTCGTTTTTTTTTTAATATGAATTTTGTACTATTTTATTGTGTGTTTCCATTTCGTACTTTTATTCTAAGTATTATGTCAAACGCTTTTTTAAGTCTATGCAGGCTGCTAGGTAGACAATTTTGGTTTTGTGGTTGCTTTTTTTCTATTATTTATTTTATTGTGCCAATTTGGCTGTGTGTGTTTCTTCTAGATGTGAATCTGCTTTGTGATTCTGTTAATTGTGTTTTCAATATTGCCCTTAAGTTATTATTGATAATTTGCTCGTATTGTTATATATATATAGTATATATTATTGTGGTATTCAATAATGTGTTTCTTCTATAGTTGTTACATTGTTTTTTGTCATTTTTCTTATGTATTGGCATTATTATTGCTTTTCCTCACATCTCTTGTATTATTTAATTTTTTCATGTTTTGTTTTGTAGTTTCTTTATTCTTATTTATTATTTCTTAGGTAATTTTGTAGTTTCTATTTTTAAGTTTTTGTATTAGGTTTTTTAGCTCTTCCGGTTTTATTTCTTCTTCTTCACTTTGGTTTTCAGTTTTGTATTAGTAGTTACATTATTTTTGTTATTTTGTGTTTGTTGTCTTTATATTTCGTTTTATTTGCTAGTAATTCTTGATTTTTGCTTTTTAAGTTCATTTCTCTTCTTGATTTTTTGATTCTAAAAGTTTTCAATATTTTCCTAAATAATTTCTAGTACTGTCACTCTTTACCTTAATTCCAAAACCTATTCATAATTTTTTTTTTTTTGGTTTTTGTCACTAGTTTTTTTACCTATGTTCTTTGGTGTTTGTATATTTCATATTGCTGTGGAGTTTCGTTTGTTAATTTTTTTTTGTTTGTTTTTTTCTCTGACTTCTCTTGTTAATCTTTTTTTTTTGTTTTCAAATTTATTAACTACAAATATATTTTTTGCAGCGTTAATAATTATTTCCTTAAAAGTATTCTATTCTTGTTACTTGTTATCTTACTTTATTTTATCAATTTTGTCTTATAAGTTTCTTTATTTTTAAGCTTGTATGCTTTTAGCGCTTTCTGATTTTTTGTTTTCGTTTTAGTAATTTTTTAAATATTTGTATTTTTAAATGTTTCCTACCAATAAATATTTTAGCACATTTTTTTAGTCTTACATCTAATATGGTTTTTATCTATACTAAGATAAGAACGTCTTCCGGGTTTGGACCGTGTCATTGTTGTAACCGAAGTTGCTAACGTTTCGCCCACTTTCGTAAAGGGCTTCATCAGGGCGTGAGAGAAATCGAAGAACTCATACAAGCAACCGAAATCTAACTAAACACTTCTCAAAAGTTAGGTAATCAACTTGTAAACCAAGCCAGATTCTAAACTCAGAAAAGGTAAGAAAGAAAACGATAAACTTGAAAAAGCAAACAAAACTCTAACAAAGAACCATTACAGAGTTAGGTAATCAACTTGTGAACCAAGCCAGATTCTAAACTCCATAGAAGTGACTTAAAAAGAAATAGTCTCCGTATATAAAGAAGATCGAGTATCGTCACGGCTGGTTAAGCTCGACTCTGATTGGGTTACGGTTGAGCGAGGGCGTGTTTCCGATAAAGGACTAATGGCAGGAAACCAAAGAGGATATAGCTCGAAACCATGATCAGGATTGAAGTTATTAGGGTGTTTGATGATTTCTATTACATTAGCTTTTATCTCTTTTTTTGAATTAGTATTTAATCAATTGTTATTAGTTTTTTTTTATTATTAGTTGGTTGTACCTCAGTATACATATGTATTTCTTTATGTTTGTAATATGAGTTGTTATTAAATTTTGTAGTTGGCAGAAATCTAACATTCTTTTTCCATTTTTATTTTGTACTTTTTCTTCGCATTTGTCTTATATCGTTTTATATTCTGCGTCCTTCTTTTCTACTTTGCTATTGAAATTTTGTTGTTAATGTTAATTCAACTTGAAATTTACCTTTTTCGTCTGTTCTTTCATTTGTGTCTGGTCCGTATATTGATATTATTGTCTTATACTCTTCTTGTATGTTTCCTAGTTCTACTAATAAGATTTTTTGTATTATTAGTAGCTTAAATTACCAAGAGATGGCGCTGTTTGCCTTCTGTGGTAGCTGTTTACACTAAAAGATACAGTAATATCTACGCTTGTTTACAGCGTGTGCATCGCATATAACGTTTTAAGTGTTTTTTTTTAAATCACAGTATTAAAATAAGCTATTTTCATAACTAAATTTCTTATTTAATAATGGGAAAAATTAGCAATTGCAACTATTAATTTAAACAATTTTAGATTTATGTTTTTTTTGTCTTGTTTATTTTGTTCTCTCTCTAAATCTTTGAACTGGATTTTGGTAATTTACTGTGCTCGATATAGCTTGTTTTAGACTTTTACATCAGAGTACTTTTTGACGAATAAAAATTAATTCACCATTCTCAAACAGTATTTGTAATATAAATAATAAACAAAATAACAACCTTCGTAGACGCACTTTTGGTTTTTCACTACTATAACAAATATTAATAGATGCGAAGTAATAAATTCTGCTGAACTTTCATTGTTTATTATTTTGAAATGAATATACACAACGTTTCGATTGCTGTGGTATCTGTGAATACTGACGATGACGATTGCAGATACCACAGCAATCGAAACGTTGTGTATATTCATTTCAAAATAATAAACAATGAAAGCTCAGCAGAATGTTATTACTTCGCATCAAACAACATTGTTTAATACATTCAAACAAACGTTTGTACGTTTAGTCTACATTTGCTAAAAATGCTAAGCAAAAACGCGGAAAGTGTAGACTACTTAAAGAAAACGCAGTAACTACCAGAGTTGCCTGTGCAGATACTGCTTTATCACTAAGATTAATGCACATACCTTGTTTTAGGTAAGCAATTGTACGCATTTTACACATACAAAAAATCAATTATACGGATAAGTAATTCAATAGTTTTAAGAGCATTTATAAACGTACCTTAAATGTATATATAAAAATTATAAAAATCTCTGTAAACCAATGGCTGTTAAAACTTAAATAAAAACGTCAATAATAGAAGCTTTTGAAAAAATAAACATAACAAACATATTAATTCTTATCTCTGCATAAATTCTTTCAAACAGTTTCAAAGAACGTTGTAAAAGACAACAATTCCTTTCAGTTTGTGAAACATTTGACGGTGCTTTCTAGATACTTTTTTCTATAAATAAAATCTTTTTAATAAACAAACTTAACTTATACGTCAAAACAAAACTTTCTATCTTATAGTTCAAAATTTTTCAAATGTTTTTATTTTATAAAATTATATAATAAATAAACAAAAATGTATTAACTTATATTTTGCAGTAATATATTGATATATAAACGTTGAGTTTACTTTACTTTAGTTAATGCAAAGTATTATTAAACATTCAAACTAATTTTTTAAAAGCAACTAGTTTTTGCTCGGATTTATTACTTTTTTAAGTGTTTTAAAATTACATAAATCTTAAAATTTAAACTTATCGTTGTCACGTTGAAAATGTGAATCTGTCAATATTTTTTTTGGGTCTTTTTATTCACAATTGCTGTACTAAAAAAGTTTTCATATCCTATGCTATGGATTTAACCTTGTCAATTCTAGAATAAGTACAATTTTGCAGCTACAAAGTTTGCATTAATCGGTATGTATAACAATTACAGCTTTAAAATGTACAATTTCATCATATATTTTTTCAAATAAATTGATGAAAATAAAATTATATTTAGAAATGCGTACACATTTAAATATAAAAATTGTAAATACATCGAAGACACATCTAAAATAAATTCTAATGCAAAAAAATATCAGATAGACTTGTAAAAATAAAATTTTATTTATATCAACAAAATGTTTTTAACGATTTTAGAAGATAGCAGACGATGCGTTACACATATGTATCTAAACATATACATATTTCTTATCTTAAAACTCTAAAATCGCATTATTATAAGAAGATACCAAAAGGAAACATTTCATTTTGAACTGTTTAAAAAAGTACGTTTTACATTTATTTCAAAATGTATTTAAAAGTTTATTTTTGCATTTGTATAAATGGCTTATAGAAAAAAAATTAGTGTGCATTAAAACAGTAGAATCTAAAACTTGCAACACATAGGTATTTTAGACATAAAACAATAACTATAAGGGAACTAGATAATAAGCGCAAGTTATTTAGCTACCCAAGCAACATTTTGTAACCGTGGTTACGTTGTAACCAGTTGCAAATTAGTAACATTAGCACCATGGTAAATAAACCGTTGCAGCAACGTAGCAGCAATTTTCGTAATTTACTGAGGTTTTAAATCTATTACAGAAATAACCATTTTACAACTATGGTTATAAGTAAGTTTTTCTTAAACCCTTATGTAACTACAGTGTCAATTTAGTGATATTAAAACCTTCATTTCGGTTTCGAGTGTAACAGTCTTGAAACTATGGTTACAAGTGTGAATTTCTAAAAATACACTACAGTGTTAATCTATGCTTTCAAACAGCAACAGAAGAAGTGCATTTTACGAGATTTTTATAAGACACATAGTCCATTATCATTATCCAATAAACAGTACCGAAAGTGTTTCTAATTCAAAACTACGTAAGTACAATTATTGGTATATTATATTACTATAATTTTAATCGTGCATTTAAACTTCTGTTTCTAATTTAATCAACGTTAAAGAATTAGTTGCCAATTATAAGTAAGCAAATTTTAAATTGATTTTATTTTCTTCTAGGATAAAATAGAATTTGATTGGAAGGACATTACAATATTACACACAGTGATCAGAACGTGTAAAATTAGATCGCCATTGCGAACACCTATAATCTTTAAAAAAGCAGTCGAGATTATGATCATTGAACCGATTATAATTGCACATGTGCATTTGTAGCCTAATACAAATATTTAACTAAGAATTACGTAAACGCATTAAACTATAACATGTGAGGAATATCTTAATCCGCCATGGTCTTTTAACACAAAGACATGTTTCTCTTAACAAAATTTATGCATTTACTATTTAGAAAATTTATAAATAATAGACATAATCCGCTTTTCTTGAAAATTTGCCGTAAAAACCTGTTTACTGGTACCTATACTTGCAACAGATGTAAAAATTCTTTTATTATATCTTTTTTGTTTGAATTTAGTTCTATAAGAAACTATAAAAAATTAAATAATGTACATTTATTATAGCTTTTTATATATCTGTATCTTTTTATTAATATATTTTTATCTCTACTTTTGTTTTAACCTTTATGATGCAGTTAGTAACTAAAATCTTGGATAAGTTGCTTAACAAAAGCGGTTATAAAGTAGTTTCAAATAATGGTAATAAGCATGTTTTCAAAACAGTTACATAGCAGTTGCTGTAAACAGTAACTACAATGTTACAAATCAATTACAAAACCGTGATGATAAACCATTACAGAAACTATTCAGAATAGGTAAACATGATTTGTAAAAAACCGTTATAGCAACGGTGCAAAACAGTTACAAAGTAGTAATTGCAACGGTTTCAGACACGTTGCAAAACGGTTACAATATTACTGCAGTTGCCTTGCAACTGACCAAATCCGGTATTGACAACGTATCAGGAAAGACTCAGCAACTATTCTGTAACTAAATACCTTACTGAAACCATAGTTGCAAGAGAGTTTTACAACCGTTTTGTAACTGATTTTGCTACTTGGGTACAGCATTCGCTCAAAGGTCTAAAAGAAAACCACCATAAAAACTCTAGACGTAGCTTAAGTGTCAATGGTGGACAAATTAAGATTAAGAAATAACAGGTAACCACGTGTCAGAAAGTTCGTAACCACTGTCTCTATTGAAATTGTTAGGATGTTTGATAATTCCAATAGCTTCTCTAATCTTTCTTGATTTCCAGTTCTTTGTTTTAGAAATTGTTTTAGTTTTCTCAAAGTTTATATCATGAAGAGTGTCAAGTGCATGTTCGGCAATGGCAGACTTAGTAGGTTGTATTAAACGAAGATGTCTTTTATGTTCTTTTAATCTCGTATCTATAGTTCTACCCGTTTCGCCAATATATACCTTGCCACAAGTGCATGGGACTTGGTACACTCCACCGGTATTGTAAGGTATTTTGTCTTTTATAGGATTCAACAAATTTTTAATCTTAGTAGTAGTATTATAAGCTACTTTTATCTTATGTTTACTTAGTATTCTTCTAATTTTTTCACTTATGTTGGAAACAAAAGGTAGAATTACAAAGTTTTGGTTAATAGTTGAATTATCTGTTAAGGTAGGTCTTGTCTTTGGTCTAAGAAACTTTTTAATTTGTTTTTTATTAAAACCATTTCTTATAAAAACTTTCTTAAGGTGTTCTAATTCTTCTTGTAATTTATCTTGGTGACAAATTATTGTTGCACGATTATATAATGTGCGAATCGTCTCAAGTTTCTGAGCTGGGTGATGATGAGAATTTGCGTTTATGTATTGATCTGTATGTGTTGGTTTTCGATAAACTGAATGTATTAAAGTACCATCTAATTTTCTTTATATTTTTACATCAAGAAAAGGTAAGGTACCATTAATTTCTTTTTCAATACTAAATTTTATGTTAGGATGTCGATTGTTAAGGTATTGAAGAAATATTTGTAGTTCATCTAAACCATGAGACCAAATTGCAAAAACATCATCTACATATCTTAGCCATAATTTTGGTTTTTTTTAGGCAAATTTTAAAGCTTCTTCTTCAAAATATTCTATATAATAATTAGCAATAGATGGAGAAATTGGTGATCCCATTGCTACACCATCTATCTGTTTGTAGTATTCACCATTAAACAAAAAGAATGATGATGTCAAACAATGATCAAATAACTTTATGGTATTATTATCAAACTGTCGTTGTAAAAGTTGTAAAGTATCAAGTATTGAAACTTTAGTGAACAACGAGGAAACATCAAATCATTTGAAGATAATTTCTGTTTACTAATTACTTCAATAAAATGTTGTGTGTTCTTTATAAATGAATTACTCGAGCGAATAGAAGGTTTCAGTATAGCATTTAAATACTTAGAAGGTTCATAAGTTGTCGATCCAATGCAGCTAACAATGGGTCGAAGAGGTGTATTTGGCTTATGTATTTTTGGTAATCCATAGAACCTAGGTATAAGAGGATCTTGTGGTGTCAGTTTCTTTATGGTTTCCGTTGATAAATTACTTTCTTTTAATAACTTTGTTGTTAATAATTTGAACTTGTTATTAGGATTTTGAAGAAGTTATTATTGTTATTTTTTAAATCTTTTAATGTTTGGTATTCTGAACTGGTTAGATTCTTCTGTGGAAGATTCGCTCTTCGGAGTATCCTGGTAGTTTCAAATATGATCTCGGCTGCTTCACGATCTGGAAGATGGCTGATGCTGGCTTCAATGTTGGAGATAATGTCACATACAGATCAATACATAAACGCAAATTCTCATCATCACCCAGCTCAGAAACTTGGGACGATTCGCACATTATATAATCGTGCAACAATAATTTGTCAACAAGATAAATTAGAAGAAGAATTAGAACACCTTAAGAAAGTTTTTATAAGAAATGGTTTTAATAAAGAACAAATTAAAAAGTTTCTTAGACCAAAGACAAGACCTACTTTAACAGATGATTCAACTATTATTTCCAACATAAGTGACAAAATTGGAAGAATACTAAGCAAACATAAGATAAAAGTAGCTTATAATACTACTACTAAGATTAAAAATTTGTTGAATCCTATAAAAGACAAAATACCTTACAATACCTGTGGAGTGTACCAAGTCCCATGCACTTGTGGCAAGGTATATATTGGCGAAACGGGTAGAACTATAGATACGAGATTAAAAGAACATAAAAGACATTTTCGTTTAATACAACCTACTAAGTCTGCCATTGCCGAACATGCACTTGACACTCTTCATGATATAAATTTTGAGAAAACTAAAACAATTTCTAAAACAAAGAACTGGAAATCAAGAAAGATTAGAGTAGCTATTGAAATTATCAAACATTCTAACAATTTCAATAGAGACAGTGGTTATGAACTTTCTGACACATGGTTACCTGTTATTTCTTAATCTTAATTTGTCCACCATTAACACTTAAGCTACGTCTAAGTTCCCTTATAGTTATTATTTTTAGTTACCTTAGTTTTTTATAATTGTCAAATTAATTTAATTTTTGCCTGACGAAGAACTTAGACAAAGTTCGAAAGCTAGCAATTGTATTTCTAAATAAATATACACCATTTACCCAAAAAAATAATTTAATAACACATAGGTACTTTATCAATTTTTGTGTCGTTAGCAGTTTCTATAATATTAACAGTATTAATCCTGCAGGGTTTAATAATACGTACTATGTAAACATTATTTGTGTAAATTATTATATAAACATCATTTAACTTCAATTTAAAGCGTTAGAGGTATTTATGTAATTTAATCATTAAATAACATAAATATGTCTGATAAAATTATATCAATTCTTTTTTATAATAATTATGTACTAATGTGTGCTATTAAACTATTTTACAGTAAAGAATTCTTAAACATAAAATAAATAAAAACCATTGACATATTGTTAGCAAATTAATAAAAATATTAATATTTAAGCACTTAAACAAAACGATTAATTGTATTCATTTTGTGAATTAATAATAAATCAATTTATGACTTATTGAACTCAAAGTTTGTTTAAACTAATTTTAAAATTAACAAACTGTTAAGTCAGTTTAGACAGATTTTGTGCATATTTTGCAAACAACAATTTGATTATGTTACAAAATGGAATATAAATTTAAATAAAATTTGTTAAAAAACATACTATTGGAACTGAGTATTTACAGTTTTAATTTAATTCTTGACAAAATGTACTTTTACAAATATTACTAGGAAAATTAATAATATTCTTTAGCTAAAAAACAATATAATTATGTATTTACGTGATAAAAAAATGCTTAATGAAACTTAATTATTTTATTAGATTTAATTTGTTGATTAAATGTAGTTAACAATTACAAATGCACCAAAAATTTGATTGAAGCACTAAAAACCTTTAAAATTTATTGTGTCACGTATAAAAACTTTTAAAAATATTAAATGTAAACTTTTTAATTGCATTATACAATTAAACTTTTTTCCAACAACAAATGTTAGTAACAAACATTAAAAAACAAAATAACAGCTATATAAGCAGCATTTCAAATTGTTGCAACGCAAAAACATATATAGTTTATTTTTTTACTGCCTATCTAATATAGAAGTTAATAGACATTTATAATTTATAAATTACTCTATCTAAGACGTACTCTTAAAAATAATATATTCTTCCCTAAATCACCTTACACAATTCCAGTTAATCAATGGTTTCAAGACAATTAAAAGAAAACAAAAAAATACATAATTTAGTCTTGTTAGGTTTTTTTATCTATGTTAACATAACTGCTGCATTTAAACAATTAAAGTAACAAATACATTAAAACATATTAGACTCAAATATTTTAGGAACTCAAATTTTACAATTAATATAGAAGTTAATAATAAGTAATACTTATTTTGCATAATTTAAAGTTACAGCGTATTGAGGAAAACTATACAGCATTGTACTTTAGATATGGTTGTAAAGCAAATCCCATACACTAATTCATCTTTAGCGGTTTAAGAAAGTAACATAATTAGTTTTAGACAATGGTTCTAGTAAATAATAATTGTTATAAAACAGATAAATATTTACTTTATTTTCTTGCTTTAAAATTATTTAAAAAATATATTTGTTTATTATTTATTTCTCATACATTAAAATGTTTATAAACAGTTTTGTAAGTAATATTTACAAATTAGTTAGTATTATATTCTATAAATGTTTGTGGTTTACAATTTTTAAAATGTATAGAGTACGACCAAGATCGGAAAACACCAGCGCAGAAACGCATTTTTAAATTAGAAACAGATGCAGTAACAATATGAGAAAGATAAAGATGTTACAGTACACGCTAAAAACATTTACTGAAAGTTAATTATTTTAAAAGTAACTTGTTTTAATTGTTGTTAAAATTAAATATATTCTCAGCAAGTAAGTCTACTCTTGTAAAGAAACGACTTGTGTTATCGAAGGATGCTAGAAAGATTATTTGAAACGTCTACAGCTAAAAAGAAACTAAAATTCACAAAATAAAATATAATTTATTAGTACCTACAAAAATTATTTTGTTATACATGATTTCATTTTTATTACGAAATCTTTTGACAGTTGTGCAAGCAACAGAAGTATCTAAAACTAACGTTGTAAATGACTTAAAACACAGTCGTGCAATTGATTGCGATGAAAACAGTTCATTTGTGATTTCAACTTTGATACCGCAAACTTCTTTTTCACACAAAACCATATGCTTGGACGGATGAATCACGTGGAGGTGTTAAATCAGCAGTAGCAAAAGAGAAAACTTATTATAGTACATTTAGAAGTAGTACATTCTGGGATGTTTACATGATTTTTTTATATTAAATTTTTCATTTGCCATTATTTATTTTAGAAGGTGAAATGACTTTTATAAAGTTATATAGATATCAAATCGGACAATAAAACAGAAGATTATCATGATGACATGAACTACATAAATTATAAAAGTTGGATTGAGAACCAATTGCTACCCAATTTGCCACAAAATACTGTAATTGTAGTAAACTAATGCAAGTTACTATAACGTGTCAGCTGTAAAACATCTAATTTCGACAAATGTAAAGACAGAAATGAGTACCTGGTTAGTGAAACGTGGCATCTCATATTACGAAAAATTAACAAAACTAAAATTATATAACTTAATAAAATTAAATAAACCAAACTACATGCAATACAGTATTGGTCCAATGTTTGCATTTTCATGTAAAAGAAATTTAAGAGGATTACATAAAGAAGGAACATATTGATAGTGAATATGAAAAGTTTAAAGTACACGTAACAGGTGATACATAAAGATAAATATACATAAATGTATTTTCTAATTTATGTAACTGAAATAAATGAATTTTATAGTTTTAAGATGTTAAAGTAACTGTAATCATGTTGTATTAACAAATCTTAAGCTGTTTAGTATTAATGATTACTGTTTAAATAAACTACTGTTTTTTCGTAGTATTACTGTTCACAAGTACTCTACATGTTCGACGTCTAAAGTTTACAATCGTTTTAATGAATCTTAAAAAATGAGCTCTAAGCTTGTTTAACCAACTTTAAATTAAACGTTGTAATTAAAAACTACTTAAAGTTTTACCACAGGTTTAACAAACTCACAAATAAGTACAGAATGACATAACCTGACTTTTATGTTACAATTTAAAAAAAATCTAGGTTTACAGTAATCAAACTTAAAAATAAAACAGAAGCATAAGTAACTAATAAATATTACTGAAAAATAATTTTTTTAAATTTTTTGAAACCTTATATTTTTAAGTTGGATTTTGCACTCTGACGTCACATTTCTCGCGCAGCTTGGTATCTTCCGATATTAATCCTACTCTAATTGTATTACATATTTAAAAAAACTAATTTTGTAGCGTACAATCGTAGTGTAAATTACAAAAACCAATAGATTGTAGAAAAAGTAAAATTTTAAACATATGAACTAGTTCTACCTTTTTGTAAAGCATTTTTTATAAAGTTTACATAAAAGGCTTTTCTTTGCAGTAATACCTCTATAGCAATATTTTTATAATTGTAAAAAGACATATTAGTTGTCGTTTGAGCATTGAAAATGAGAAGTGTGTGAGGTAATGTTATGAGTAGTATACAGCTATGTGCAAATGTTGCTTCTATATAATTGAGTTTTAATGAATTTTTTAAAGAGTTTTTTATTACCTAAGTATTTATACAACAATCTTCTTTTTCAGAACTTAAGTTATTATTGACTGCATGTAAATAAAGGGGTAGTATTTGAAAACACAAGGCATTCTTTATGATTTTTTGGTGTTAATTTAGGTTCTTTATCTAATAATGCCTAAACAACAGGAATTGAGTGTAGCTGACCGATAAAATATCGTGCTTTTAATAAACATGGGTTTCCGCAAGTTCCAAATGCCGAAAAAAATGATACGCCGTGCAAACAACTTGAAAACAATACAAAGAGACTTAAAGTTATGAAAATCAACAGAAAAGTGGAAAAAACGGCGTACATCTACAAGCCAAGGTTGTTATTTAGAAAGAATGGCCTTACAAGATCGACAAAAATCCTCGAAAGAATTAAGCAGTACACTGTAGATCAAACAACGGCTGTTAGTTTCTGCTAGTACCATTAGAATACGACTAAAGGGAGTAATTTTTTTTTGTATGTATCAGCCAAATTGTAGCCCATTGAATGACAGAAGGTCCATTTTATTATTTTTGTGGTATCGTTTACAGCTTTTTGGGCGTGCTAGTATATGCGCCGGAGACAGAGTAAAGCATACAATCCGGAATGCTTGTTGTCTACAGTGAAGCATAGAAGTTGAACTATCGTGCTTTGTGGTTGAATGTCAGCTGCGGGGGTTGATGAAATGTTTGTGTGCAAAAAACCCATGAACCGTCAACCTTATACGTCGATGCTACAAAAAGTTTTGGAAGCCTAGATACTCATACTTTGTGTAGAGGATACAAAGGATATGGATAATTGTTATTATTAACATTATAATGCAACGATGACATAGTGTGCCAACCACACGGTGCTCTACTAAATTGTCAACCACAATTGCTCTACTTATTTCGCATTTAAAATTTGTGGCACATATTAAAATCAAAACATTGATTACAAATAAATAGACGAAGAATGACAGTCCATACCTAAAAAACTATGCTACAAATTAATGTGTACAATAATTTTAATTTAAACTACAATTGTCTTTCTGTTTTACAATAACTTGGAGGTGCCTAATGCATTTCCACATAGCTGTATTTATCGATGTATGCTCTAAACAAAAATATTTACCATTTTTGAAGACCATTTTAAATCAAAAAAATTTTCAAATTATGTAAAACTTTTTAGGAAGTTTATCTTCAACTACATTCAGATACGTTTTTTTGGAAATTTTTACTCGTAACTTTCAATAATATCAAAAAAAAACTTAAAATGTAAAAAAAAACTTTTCGTTTTAAAAAAAAAGAAATTTTTACGAATAACGTCAACAAATTATAAATAAGATAGAATAATTCACTAAAGTCTATTGTGGAACAACGTCGGGTCCCAGCTCTGCTTTTGGCTGTATATTATAAAATAATAAATATCTGGGAAGTCGAAAAAGAATAACTATTATAGGTTTCTCTGATATTTTTATAAGTTTTTATGCATTTTTTGTGTATTTTTTAAGCTGTAAAATATAGTACAAACAATATGAAAAATATACAGCGGTATATCGCAAAAACAATAAAAAAACTTAAATTACAGTAATGAATAAACAAGCAGTGACTCTTCAAAATGCAGTATTTGACCAAAGTTATTATTTTAAACAAAAGATAGCATCGGATACTGTAAAAAGCTAGAAATTTATTAAAATCATTAATGTTTTATAACAAAACGCAGTTTTTGATGGAGATGCGCTTGAAGTATTGCAGACTGTTTTTGACCACCTTCAAGGAAATCACTTTTTTTGATTTTACGTTTAAAAATGAGATATAAGGATGCTCATTTTTAATAGGTGCACTAAGCCCAAATAAAATCTCGTGTTTAGAAACTGCGGAAAATTATCAAGTTCAAGTCTGAAATTACCAGATTGACACGGCTTGCGTATCCTACAGCACCAAATACCTTTCTAGAGCAATTGACTATTCAAACGTTTGTAAACGACTTCTATCACAGCAAAACGCATCAAACCCTACGGTTAACTCGACCTAATACGTTAGATGACTGTTTAATACATAGTTTGGAGTTTGAGACAGCAAAACAGGCGTTGTACCTAGGCGGTCATATGCTCCGCTGTGTTGCAAGAGTACCCGTGCAAACACAAGAAAGCATTGAAGAGATAGTACGACGTGTATTCTGTAAACAAGTAACTCAGGGAAAAGTAGTTACGTGCTGGAACTGTGGGCAAGTGGGCCACGTACAACGACGCTGTAGTAAGCCTAAGAGAAGACCAGAAAAACATCTAAAAAACTAGAACAAGTCGACCAAATGGGGAGAAAGTAGACCTTAAGAAGCAATGCTCTGGAGATTACAATTTTAATAGCATTGCCTATAAAGCAAGTACATAATATTTATCTCAATGCCAAGATCAATATAAGAATTGTTCAGTTACTGGTTGACACCAGATCGACTTAGAACACAATTCGTTTTGACATATTAAGGGAAAATGAGAAGAGATCACTAGTAACAGTACGACTTCAAACGGCGACGGGCAAAAAAATACTTACTTACGGAGAAGTACAAGTGGCCATTGGTTTAGGAAATGGAGTACTCGATCATCAAGTACTGATAACCGATATTACAAAAAAAGTTATACTGAGAATGAATGTTATAAAAAAGTATGGGTTCCATTCAAATATGAGAAACGATGTTCTAAAGTTCGACAGTGAAATAATTCCTTTTTATTTGTCAGAGAAGACAGCCGTGCAAGTCTTTTCGAGTAAAGACTTGACTCTGCTTAAAAGGATTAAGAGTGTGGTGATGGCACGCTAGGATGGAAATCTCTGAGAAAGCTACATCCGCGTTATTGAACCAATGGAGAGCAACTTGGTTGAAAAAGGATTACTTGTTGGCAGAAAATTAGTACGAGTAAAAACACGAAGCCTGTAAGGATTTTAAATGTCAATTCAAATCCAGTAACGTTGAAAAAGAATAGCGTGGTGGGCTAATGAACCCCAGAAAAGAAGCTAAAAAAATAATTACGGGTATGGAAAGAGAAAGTGTGATTGAACCTTCAAATAGTCCATGAAGAAAGTACAAAAGAAAAATAGAACAACGTGGATTTGCGTAGATTGCAGACAGCTTAACAACGTGACCAAAAAGGGTAGCTACCCTTTAGCAAGAATTGACGACACTTTAAACACTCTGTCAAGATACTAGTGGTTTTTTACGTTGGATTTAAAGAGTGGTTACTGGCAGGCGGCGATCGAACCTAAAGACCGAAAAAGGCGGTTTTTACGATTAAAACTTTTTTTTGTAGTAGTTTACTGTAATGCTATTCGGCCTATGTAACGCTCGTGCAACGTTTGCGCGTTTGATAAAAACTATCTTACGAGGACTGTCTTGGTAGACATGTTTGGTTTGTTTAGACATGTGGTTGGAAGGTCGTTTGAAGAACGTTTGAACAACCTAAAGAAAGTATTCCAACGACTACGTAGGACAAATCTAAAACTGAACCCAAAGAAGTGCCACGTATTTAAGAAAGAAGTGCAATATATATATAATAGTAAAGGCTGACCCAGACAAGGTTCAAGCAGTGCAAACATAGCCAATACCAATCGACAAACACCAGGTTAGAAATTTATTTGGGTTATGCATCTATTATAGACGATTTATACCCGGATTTGCCAATATTGCCAAATCATTGACGAAACTGACCCCAATTTTTTTCAAACATTTTTTATATTCTGCCAGAAGCTAGACTTGATTGCAATTCTACTGTGAAAGCTGATCTAGCCCAAATAAAAACAACACACGCTAAACTTTGACCAAACTAAAGTGTTGGCTAGAACTTCTTTCTACTTTCCTAGACGAACCTGTAGAAATAGAAAAACATCTATGTAATATAAACCGAAAAGACGCTTTAAGACCTAGCAAATTTTACCTACCAGTACTTCATCCTCTAAGACAAAGATCAACCTTCTTAGAAAGGACACAAGCACTTACTCCGAGTAATAACAAAGTAACAAAAAATAAAAGTAAAACAAAGTAACAGAAAAATAAAGTCCTTTAATTACGCTAATCGCTATTGATATAAATATCGTCATTTACACTTTTTCCTTTACTGACATTTACCACTCTGAAGATGCAAGTTGCAAAAAGTCAGTTTGTTTGGGTTGACGAACAACAATAAGGCAAAGGCCAAGTTCTACTTCTTGTTTTGGCTCTCAAGGAGAGACTAGGACCAAGTTTAAAAAGTGTGGGTGTTTAACTACGACGCAGCCTAAGCCGAAAGTCGCTTATAATCATAAACAGAATAACCGCAAAAGCTTAAGATGTTATTTTATAATAATATATACCAAAAAATAACATTTCTTGAAAAAAACAACATAGAACGAGTTGAGATGAGGCAAAGGTTATACACAGAAAAGAACATTGGTACAAAAAAAAATCAAAAAAGCAGCAGACATCAAAACCACATGAACATCTTCAGCTAGCCCAGTATTGAAATAGGTAACGTGTGAAAACCGCTAATTAGAAGGTTGAAAGAATTTAAGTTTCAAGAGTGTTTTCATTAGTTAATTTAATTGCTTTATTAATCATGGGTTTAGTATCATGGCTTCAGAAGTCTCTAAATTAGTTAGTATTCACCTGATGACGATTGCAGATACTCCAGCAGTTAAAACGTGATATGCATTTATTTTTTTTAAATATGAAAATAAGGACAATAGTTCAAACTTATACTATTATAACAATAAGTTGCTATTGTAAAATTTTTTATTTTTATTTGTAACCCTATTTAATGATGATTTAACATGCAAAATAAAAATAGTGCACTAGATTAGCTTACAGAATTTATATTAATATAAAAACAAGAAATATAGAACATAAAACATGAGACAATTTATATACAAATTTATAATTGAGATCATAGAAATTCTATTGTACTTTAAAATTTTATTTTAACCTGAAAACGCACTTAAATGTAATTTTAAACGTCACAATATTTTTATACTAAAATTAGTAAAAATTACGTAAAAGGTTAGTTTAGTGTTATCACCTTGCGTTGCGCACTTGCATCTGGAGGGTGCAACTTTTGTAATGCGTAATTTAACTTCCAAATTTTGCGTATTTTCTTTTAATTGATTTCTTATTAGTAAAGATTCAAAGCCAGAATATTGGACCTATAATATAAACGTCTTGTAACAAGGTTTTTAAATTTGAATCGTACCAAACCCATTTAACTTTAGAACGTAAGGCACCATAAAAATTATTTAATGCGTACTTAGACTAACATCTTGCATATAAATCGTAATTGTAAGCACAACGGAAGATTGTAAAAATTCTAATCGTAAAACGCATTGCATAATTAAACAAAGGAAATCTTACGTACGTCTCTAAAAACAAAGTTTTGTATCCAGAAAAAAAAATCGTACGTACAAAAAGGCAATGTGCGTAGCAAAATTATGTAGAAAAAATGTCGTAGGTACTTAGTAAAACAACACGCCAAATTAGAGGCGCTTTGTAATTTGACGCCTATAGCGCTTATTATATTCAACACAACAAAAAAAAACAGATTGAGAAAACTACGGTATAAATTTAACATGTGATTATGTTACAACAGCGTCCGTTTCCAGTTAAGTGTAACTCAAAGATCATCCAGAAGAAGGCTACAAACTCATGTGCACCAGGCAGAATGATTTGCATACACGGTGATAAATTTGTTTGATATATGTTTTATTTATGTAAGTAGGCAAACAAAAAGTTTTTGCTGATGACGTTTTGTTTTGTTTTTATTAGAGAATGTTTTACATTTGGCTCAGGTACAAAGCAGAGAAAAAGACTACAAACCACAAATCAGGCGATTATCAATTATTTAAATAATACAAAAAAATTCCATCTCTCTAAAATTAAGAAGGAACGATGCGGCTATATTGTAGATTAGATAATTAAATTTTTTTTCGTAAGTGCTGCTGTAGTTCTAAAAAATTCTAAAAAAGTGGTTAGTGTTGTATATTGATTTTCCTTATATATGTCATCCAAATGACTTGCCGTTGCATGTCATTAATTATGTACCAATATTGTAATTTTCACTTTACTAATAAACTTTATAAGTTTGTATTTAAATAAATTTCATAATTGCAAAAAAGTTAACAATACGTAAGCATAACATATAAACAAAAGATTCGTTAATTAAAAACTTGTTTTTGTCATACAAATCACAAAACGTATTTAAGAGTATGTCGGCATAACCGACTCGAAACTAAACAATTGTGCCATGTAGATTTGTTTACGACTGTATTTTAGCCAAAATATTAATTTAGAAAGTAGCTAATGCACTTTAAATCAGTATCACAAATCACAAATTTCTACCGATTTAAAAGTTGGAAAACTATCTAAAAGCTTTCAATAGAAAACAAACCATAAGTCAGTTGTTAATAATAATTTAAAAACGTTATATTTTGAAGAAGGTTGTACTAGTTTAGCAAATATTTTACATATCATTGGTTTCAAATAATAACATAAAGATAACTGCCGAGCATTACTTGAAATTCAACATGTTGATTCAGCAACAGTCAACTTTCTAAAGTGATGTAATACAAACTTAACTAGCAAAAAACTTCTTTAATGTGTATACCTATTTAGACAAAACTTAAATTTTTGAAAAATGATCTATAAAATAATCGCAAATTTACTTCTGAAAAAAAAGTAAGTGTTTAATCTCTGTTAACAGTAACGATTCAATTATCAAATCGTATTATAGTTTATTTTAAAATTAGATATTAAAAGATTTTAAATTTAGGTTTATTGTACTGCTTGAATTAAAAAAAAGATTTATTCCATTGGCTTCATTAGTTTTTTTTTCAAACACTCAGATTATTATGAGGATGTGAAAAAATAGTTCGGACAGCATTAAAAACTCAAAAGTAGTTGATGAAAAATAAAATAAAATTTGATTCTGATCTATTCAACACGAAACTACTTAATATTGCTGCATTACTGCATTTTTAACTCCATTGAAAACATATGGAAATAACAATAACGTATTATAAAGAAGGAAGCACTTAATAGTGTTACACCGGAGATGTGACATAATACTATTCTTCATACTGATAAAAGAATTTTAAAGTAGGGCAACCGAGAAGAAGTTTTAGATGTTGAAAATATTGCTCCATTAATAATAGCTTTTGGAAATACTAATTCCAAACATAAACATTAATCTAAATCAGATCAAGACTAATAGATATTTAATTGTATTGTAGAAGTAAAAAGTTGTATCTCTAGTATCAAAATTGGACCGTTGCTTTTGGTTGTAAAATCTAGCATGTCTTTTGTAATACAACTTTTTATAGAAAAATGTTATTTATTAAGAATAGTTAATACACTAGCAATTGTTGATAAGAGTTTAATATTAGTAGGCATTTTGAGAATGTGTGCTACACACACATTCAGCTGTTCAAATCTATTGTATATACCAATACATACACTAAGGGCCAGTTTAGAAATGGTGGATTAAATATTTAATTGAAATTTAGTTAATTCGTTATGTGATTGGTTAAATTTTGGTGAACAACTAATCAGAAATCAGGATTATGAATTTAATTGCGATTAACTTAATATTGATTTAATTCACTTTCTGTAAACCCAACCCAGATTAATGAAAATGTTGTAATACGACCGGCACATTTAAGCATAGTTTTATATACACCTATAGAAATTTTCAAAAAAAAATTTTGAAAAAATTATGTATATTTGTTAAACCGGAAATGCTTTGCTGCAAATAATTTGATATACATTGTTTGTCGTGTCGATTTTGAGATGCAGTATATGTTTCTTTAAATTATACGTACTTACACAATGTACTAATATTTAGCAGTATTAACTGTAGCCGTTTATACTAACTGTTACTCTAAAATAACAGGAACTGTTACTACTAATGAATACTGCTAGTAACATGAATAAAACGCGATGACAGAGCCACTTTATAGTATAAATTTACTATGCATGAATAATGGTATCTAAATATCTATAAAGATGTAAAACGTTGAAAGCTGATTTTTATAGTTTTATGAAGTCAGCTAAAGCACAGTAACTTTATATTATGATATAGCTTTACCATCGTATTTCAATCATGTTAATTGATCTGTTAATTACATACGATGCATGCGTTGAATATCAAGATATTAAGAAAGTTTAGGTGTCAATTACAACTAGATGTTGTTACAGTTATACCGTTATATTAAAACATGAGAGTTTTAAACATTTATTAATTTTGAAATATAGTACTAGATATAAAACCAAATTTTAATCTGCATTAAACTTTGTGTGTAAATATTAGAACGTGTTACGCAGAGTACAAGTTTAGTAATATTATTACCATTATAATTGTTAATACAAAAAAAAAGCTTTAAAGTTTTCGTAGAAACAAATCATATAATACTTTTAAAACAACTAAGTATGTTCACACTTAAATAAATTAGTTTCTTGTAAGTTTGAATCACGTCTGTTTTTACAAAGAGAATAGAATCTTTCTTATACATATTAAATCACACCGTGAGGTGAATAAGTGCTACAAAGTTTCAAATTTCACCGGTACTAACTTTTAATATAACTGTTCTATATAAAAATAAAAATAATGTGTATGACTAGTAAAATCAGTACAATAAAAAATTTACGATCCTGATATTACTTTTTACAGTAAATGAAAAATGATTATTAATGTTGCACAATATGTAGTATAATTATCCTATGAGTGGTTTACGCCTCACTTAAAAGTAATTTTATTTTTTTATCCTGTAGTTTTATGAAACCACTTATAGATATTGAAAATTAAATATGTTTTAATGTTTTTAAAAATTTGTAATAGAATGAAATAATTTTTCAGCAAATGATGTCAATCATACCAACAGCAAAATGCAAAAAACTTGTTATTGTCAAATACTAAACTAAAATTAAAGATGCAATTAAAAAAATAGTTAAAATTAATATTGCTATAATTTAGTTAACAACGGTGTCAGCTAACAACATAGCTTACTTTGTCTACTCGTAAAAATAATGTACAATCAACATTACTTTCTTTCAAAACAATAATTAATTTTCTTATATTTGTTTAAAAAAAACAATAAATAATTACATATCAAATAGATTTCTACAAAAAATTGCAGTATGATTTCTCATTAGTAATGACAATAGTTCATTAGATTTATTAACCTTTTGCTCAAAGATTTGATGTATAAACTATTCTAATGTTTCTATTTTTTTTATTGTTGTATTTTTAAATTGATATACATTAGTTGATTGTTGATTGATAATTGATTTTGTATAAGTCAATTTTTAAAAGTATGTTATAAAGTAAGTAATATTTCTTAAACTTAAGATTAGGATTTACGTACCCGCGTTAAATTACAAACTACAAAAATATCTTCCAAGAATGTGTGAATCAAATGAACCTAAAACAACAATTACGTTACTTTTGTTACCTTCATTAATAACATCAAAAATTTACAGAAACACGTAATTAAGTTTTAACATGTTTAAAAACTTTAAACAATCTAAACGTTGATCTATTAAGACTTAATATGTTTAATTTTTTATGTAGTGTTTTAACAAAATTATCAACAATCAACTAATTATACTAACAGAAAAGTACAGATTCAAATAATGACAAACCTAAATATTTTACCAATCAATATTAAATAGTACTATCAAAAATATCAATTTTCATAACAACTATTGTCTTACATTTAATAAATTGTTATCGTAAACTTAATTACTGTGTTGCCGTTATTAAATAACTGTAACCATCGAGAAAATAAAATCTAAGAATTGTTGATTCCTGTGTTACTAAAGTTAACAAAGGTGTTTTAAGAGTTAACATAAGATCATAAATTATAATGTATTTTTATAATTTAATATAAATTATATTTTGTTCTGCCAACATCGCAAACATTATGTAGTTTAGTTGCGTAATGGGCAAAAAAGCTATATAGCGGCAAATCACCATAAAAGTAAGTGTTTAAAGTCAATTATTATATTAAAACTAGTATGCGACGAGTGGTAAAAAGCAAAACTCTTGAGAGTTACAATTTAAAAAAAAACGATGTAAAGTTAATATCAAATTTAAGAGATTTAGTAATAAATGTAGAACCAAAATTATATATCTGGTGATTTTAATTTTTTTTTATTTTTTCGAAAAAAAAAGATGTAATTTTACAAAAGGTAACACAAAAAATAATGTACGTTATTCTCGTCAAATGCATAACTCACAAACATGCTTTCCTTTCGATAATTGTTAGGTAAATTACTATTATACTTATTTTATGTTTATTTTTTAAATACGATCCTTATAAAAGACAAACAAAAAACTGTATCTAAACTGTACACAAGCATTGCAACAAAATATTTTTTCTATGCAGTTATAATAGATAAATCAAAAACCCATTCTATAAGATAGTTTTTGTTACTAAACGAAACGAACATTAGAATGACATTTTTACGACAAATCAATAATGTGAAATAACTTACCTCTGTTTGCAATTTTAAAATAAACAAATTATTGTTTACTTAAATCATTATTCTATTAACTTTTTTAATATATTTTTGGGTTACAATTAGAAGTCTTTTCAACAAAATTCGCTTACTTTATCAACCGAATTCTCTATTTTAAGGTTTTTCGTCAACACTATAAGCATAAAAACATTAATAATATTACTTTTAAAGCAAATATATATTTTAAATTGTTCTTAATTTTTAAACCATAAATTGGAAAAGCAAGTTAACGTAGCTTTATTGTATTTAATCAAAAATAACCCAATCGACAATTTTGTTTACTACCCATTTTGATATGCAGTTTAAATTTAAACGAAGTATGTAATTATTTTTTCATTGGAATTATTTGGGATTACTTTATTGAGTAACCGTCTTAAAATGTTAATCACCGACGAAGCAAATCTTTATTCGGATTGCGTTGTTGACAAACAGAATTTTAGATATTGAAGAGCTAAAAATCTTTGTTAATGGTTTCCAAAAATTTGTTAGTTTGATAGTATTTGTTCAGTGTAGTGTAAAATCTTTTTGTATTATTGGTTACTATTTTTTTAGAATAAAAATTATGTAACAATCAATTTTGAGGGCAACATAAACAAGCGTTTTTTATTCCAAACTTAATTAGATGGAAATTATTAATTGGTATTTTTGTTATTTCAACAAGACGCAGCAACAGCGCACATAGCGATAATCACGAAAAGGATTTTGCAACAATGTTCTAACGGTTGTTTAATTTGGAAATATGTGTTAGGGTTCTAGGTTCCCGGCCTAACAGTACTCTATTTTCTTTTGTGTGGATTTTTAAAGAAAACATTTTAAGGAAGACGTTCTGCAATTAAGAAACTGAAAGACGGTATTCGATAAAACATCACAGGAATATATTGATTAAAAGTTGCGTTTAATTTAATAGAAAATTTTTTGAAAACACGATCTTTAAAAATTAAACTAATGCACAAAAGTTCAATTTCCTCAAAACGAGGGCATAAATGAAAAATTTGTTTGATTGAAACAAAAATTGATGTATGAGTTTTCAAAATCACTACTTAACAGTTTGACTTCTTAAACAATTCAAAATTACGGATCCATAGAGACTAAATAAAATACAAAACTTTTGTCGTTTCTTCAATTTATATTAGAAAAATTATATACCTAAAAGTTTAA
Source organism: Aquatica leii (assembly GCA_035610365.1). Classification (NCBI taxonomy): domain Eukaryota; kingdom Metazoa; phylum Arthropoda; class Insecta; order Coleoptera; family Lampyridae; genus Aquatica; species Aquatica leii. The sequence goes on from CM069432.1 coordinate 112,619,059, forward strand.
TCGCTGTAGTCGTCCGTCGTATTCCAGCTGATATCTGAAGTGGAGGATTTGACTGTTCCGGGTACGTAAACAACTGTATGACCTCAAAGGAAGAAGTTTCGGGTTTTTTAGAACGAGTAACGACTAAAACACGTCTCTCATACTACTTTCCTGGGAATATTTTCGTAAATAATTTTCTCTGTACTTTTTAACGTTGTTTCGGAATTCTTGCGCTTCCTCGGACAGTTTAGCAATAATTGGCAATGGTGCCCATTCAACAATGAGAAGACCATGAATCAAGATTATCGTGAATTGACATGAAACACCACAGAAAATTGTGCATTAACATATCCGCAGTTTCTAAGCAATCATTTTTTTAAAATTCTACATTGACAACGTAACTGCATGATAAAACTTGCATTATAATGTGAGCACAATTTAACAATTCAGCGTTCAAACACAAAATTTAGGCCGACTCAAACGAATTATCAAAAAATTTTTTAGCAGTATTACCATCATTACAGGTACTGAATCCTCCTACTCTTGGAACATCGACAATAATATCAAACCGGAATTTGAAACTTTTTTGAATCTCTTCTTTTTGCAGTTTTACATTTTCTTTGTCTTTGAGTGAATGCGCTTGCCATTTCTTCATATCCAATTTATAGCCTAAATGTAAAAAATACTACATAAAATAGACCCAAGCATGTAACGTAGGTAAACCGTACCTCAATTTTTTTTGTATACTGGTAATAAACTAACTTAATCGAGATTGTAATTTTTTTTATATAAAATTGTATTAGTTTACGTTTTTAAATAAAAACTAAACTGAAACATTCACCTGGGCATTATTATAATTGACAATTGTAAATATGCCGTTTCCAGTAATTTTAGGTTAAGGCGAAGCAGTCCGATTACTAAAAAGAAGACGAAAGTAGACAATTTGGAGTTACAAAGTGCTTAAACCTAAACTAAGATGACAAATTTGTGGTGTAGCGACCAATTAAAATTAGCAACTAACATTTTATTTCTATCATTTAAAATGTTAGATGTTAAAAGTTATTCTAGCATTTTAATTTACTCGTGAAAATTCGAAGATTTATAATGTTATTTACTTCAATTTTAACATTTATTTTTATTCAAGTACGATTTTAAATTAACTTACAATATACTACCCTAAACTTTCTCAAAGCAAAATTTAAATTGTAACAAACATTTTTAATATGCACAAGAAGTTATTTTATAAGTTACCTATAAAAACGGACAATAAAAAGTAAAACGGCGTTCCATACTTACATGTATTAAAAGTGATGACATATTTAAAAATTTATCAACAATAAATAAATAAATAACATAACATAAATGCTCTACAAAACAATTTTAATATAATTATTCTATTATGAGACTCATTTAATTCGATTCCTTATGCCTCAAATCACTCCGTATTTAGAAATTTAAAAGTAACCAAAACTGCCTAACTACTTGTTCTTTTCATTACTTTCTTTATCTGACAACCGAAGGCTTCTACTTCTGCGTCTATTGGCGAAACCTTATTCAGTGGTATCCTATGCTTAGTTTAGCTCCATAGTTACTTTATGGGATTTAAGCCTAATGCTAAAGCGGTTAAGATAACACAATAAGTTTAAATATCTTTACTAAATGAATAACAATAAACGCGCGAATTTGGGTTTCTGGATGTAATTCATTTAAACGTAACACGTTACTCTACTTGATTTAAACATCAACATTCTATTTATCACAAACCTATGATCCATCTGCACAAGGATTATGTATCTCTGGTTAGTTCTGGTGTGATATACTATGCTAACTTCTTTTGATTGACATTATGTTGATTAATCTATAAATAATTAATTGCTGTATTTGTTTGTTTTTGGTTTACTAGCCATGCCGTTAGTCAATTTACCCCGCAAAAGTATGATTTTAAAATATATTCAATTTCATTATAAATAGTTTATGGTTTACATTAAAAGGAATAAAAAGCTACAAAAACTAAATAAATGCAACCATAAATAAACGTAATTGATGTTACGTAACCTCGCAATTATGTAAAATCTGTATAATACCAATCTGTAATCAAGGTAATTAATCATTAGCCATACGTCGTAACTTGTAATTTTTTTTAGGGGTTAGATGATCTGCTTTATTTTGCAACAAAATTTGAAGTATGTAGATTATTTTATTGAATTTTTCCCGATTTTTGCCCTTTCGTTTTTTACACCAAATTTCATTTTTTGCCTTAATTTAAAAACGGTATGATTTCATTTAACTTGAGATATTTAATTTAACTACAATTTTATTACTAATATTAATATTATTATTATTTTATAATAGCAAATTCCAATTGTATCATCTGTAAGATATTTACAATCAAAACTGTATATGTTAAAATTTGTTTAAAGCATGTTTGCATTTATGGACTTTGTAATTTTTAACATATTAAGAATTGAAAACATATAACAAAATACAAAAACTTGCATGTTTTAAAACCAACAAATGTGACAAGTTGTAACTTAATGCAGGAAAATTTAAATTTATCACAATTTTGCAATTATGCTCTTAAATTTGACAATAATAAATAAAGTCATTTCTTTTGTGATCAGTAAATTTATTATTAGTTACAAAAATAATGCCAGTAAAGTTTAGAGATAGTGCCAGTGAAAGATCATGTTTTGTTTTATTTCAGTTCTTCATTTATAAGTATGCAAACTTTGAATGTATTTTTGTTTTGGAATTTAATTGATTAAAATTTAAATATAACAAAAAGACACTTTTTAATTTGATGTGTTTACAAACGCTTATATATTTAATTAATTACCAAAGTCAAATACAAATAAACATTTTACAACAAGAAAAAGTAACGTTAAAAAAATAATCTAAACGTAAAACTTTGCTTTAGTAGTACCTAACATACACTTTGGTTCTTTCAAATTTTATGTCAAAACTTTGTATTTATTTTATTTTAATTTGGGCTATAATTATTTAATTTTTAGTTTATTTATTTTTAATTAAAAAACAGTAAGTATAATTTAGGTGTTTTATGTACATGCAATGTTAGCTAATCTCAAAATTTTAATTTTGGAGCCAGTAAATTAAAGAATTCTATTTATGCAAAAGCCTAAATTGTTAACAACGTCAAGTTCTTTGACAAACACAATGTTACTATGTAACGTTTTTTTAAGCCGTTGCCAAAACAATAACATGCGGATGTGACTTATAAAGCAAATAAGGTAATTTGTAAACCTTTAAAGTAATGATTGTTATTATTAAGAATAAAAGTTAACACACAATAAATAGTTTCGTTTAGAAAATGCAAAATAAAGTAAATTACCCTAACGGAGTTTTTTTTTATTTATTGATAATTGTTGAGTCATTCGGCCTTACAATGCGTTACGTTACCCTTACACCTTTTCCCTTTACATAATAATATAAAACACATAATACATACAAAAATTTATAAAACTAAAATAACTTTCTCCAATAAATTATTCCAATCACCATCTTACTATTCTATTTCTGTTAGACCTAACCCTCCCCTTTTATCCTTCTTTCCATTACTGGTTTCATTCAATCCAATCCTTCCCCTCCTCCCCAAGCCAAGCCTTCCTCCCCCTCATTTCTTCCCTTAGCTCGTCACACTCCTCACTCAAGTGCTCTAGGTCCTTCCATCCTTCCCCACATAATCTACATCTTCTCATTACATCCTCCTTCCAATACTTATTTAAATTCTTCTCATTTCCACATCTAAACCTGGCTATAAGCCGTTTCTCTCCTAAGCTTCTCCTCCCCATCAGATACTTAGGAACCCCCTGGACACTATATTCCCATACCTTACGTTATACTTTCCTTCCCTTATCTTTCCTTCCCTCTCTTGCACCTGCGAGTCTTTATCTCTCACTACTATCTCCTCCGTATTTAACCTCCCTTCCTCTCTCCTTCTTTCCACCTCTTCTCTTGCGAAACCTCCTCGTTGGTAGTACAGTTTCCTTTCCTCCTGCTTATATATATTTTTGTTATCTTTTACCGTCCTCCAGCAACATTGCAAAATTTTACATTCTCTCCTACCCTTCATTGTCTCTTCATAACCCATCGCCCTTTTCCCTGCTTCTATTCTAATCTTCTCTAACTTCCCCTCCTCCTCTATTATGTACCCCGGCGTCTCCTTGTCTAAACCTAGTATCCATTTCCAATATTCTATTTGCACCCTTTCCAACCCCATACCTCCACCCCGTACATCATCACACTTTTAATCAATTTTTCGAACAGCCATCTTCTCTTCTTGATTTCCTTCCCAAACATTCTTTCCCCTAAACTCCATACCTGCCCTAATACCCTGTTACCCTTCTTTGCTAACTCCCTTATATGCGCATCATCTTTATTATCATACCTTAGCCTATATCCCAAATATGTCACTTCATTCACTGCCTTTATCTTTTGTTCTCCCTAACTTAACTCCTCCTTTTTCTTCCCTCTTTTCCCTTTTTGAAAAACTACCATCTTAGACTTTCTCACATTTAAACCCAAATCTTTCCTTTCCAGGTACCTCTTTATCGTATTTATCATACTTTTCATCTCCAACTCATTTTTTGCCACCATGACCATATCGTCTGCATATGCCAACACGCACACTTTAACCCCTCTCTCCATGACCACCCCACCACACTGGCCTCCTTTCAACACTTCCTCTATGTCCTCTATATACAGTGCAAATAAAATAGGGCTAAGAGGACACCCCTGCCTTAACCCCTTCCTCGTTCAAAACACTTTACTAACACTATCCCCTATTTTAACCCTATTTTTAGTCTCTTTATATATCACTTCTAGTTTCCTCACTAGTTGTTCCTCTATTCTCTTTTTCCTTAACACCCTCCATAGTTTCACCCTATTCACATTATCAAACGCAGCTTCTATGTCTATAAAAAACGCGTATACCTTACCCCTTTTCTTATCTAATTCTCCATTCACCAACTGTTTCAATATATAAACATTGTCTATTGCCCTTCTTCCCACTCTAAATCCTATCTGCCAATATGGTAATGGACTTTTTTCTTCTACTTCCTTTTCCAACCTCCTTTGTATAATCATGGCATACAATTTATAACTTACATTAGTGACATTAATCCCTCTATAATTCTTTACCTTCTTCCTATCCCCTCCCTTATAAACCGGAAGAATTAAATTTTCTTTCCAACTCTCTGACAATTCCTCTCGTTTCCATATTATATTAAAAATTTTCTTATATTTCCTCTCACTCTCTCCCCTACATATTTTCATAGCTCTCCTTGCGTACCGTCCGTTCCTGCCATCTTTCTTAATTTTAGTCTATTTATTGTTTTCTCCATTTCCTCTTTCGTTATCTCTTACCCCTCCTGCATTGTATTTACCCCTTGCAATATCACCTGCTCTGGTCCTTCTATTGTTCCATCCAAACGCTCCATACAATATCCCAACCACACTCTTCTTCTCTCCTTGTTTAGAAATTCCCACACTTCTCCTTCTTTCTTTATTTCCTTTACTTGTTTCTCTATTTTCTCTTTATAAGACACCTCTCTCTCAAAATACACATTTTTAAAATTCACGTTCTTCCCCTTATACTCCTGTACATCTATTCTACCTTTCTTCCATCTTCTTCTAGCATTTCTCATCTCTGTTTTTGCCTCTCTACATTCTGTATTCCACCACCTATTTTTGTTCCTCTTTTTTCCTTGTCTTCTCTCAAACTTTTTCTTTTCTACTGTCTTCTCCATTTCTGCAGTCAACTCCTTTAATCCTTCTTCCCCCCTACATCTCCCCAATTCACTTGCTCCAACTTCATCTTATATCTTTCTATTCTTTCCTTAGTCCACACTTTTTTTAATCATCTCTGTTCCTCCTTATTTCCTTACTCTTTTCCTTTTAAAATCACTTCCAGTAGCTGATGATCCGATTCCTCTTCATCCCCCACTTTAAACCTTTCTATGTCTTCCCACATCTCCCCACTCACTATCACGTAATCGATCACTGTTCCCCCCTTCCTCCCATATAAGTGTAGTCAGCTCTGTTTCCTTCCTCTGTATTTCCATTAAGAATTGACCACCCTTTTTCCTCACATATCTCCACTAACATTCCCATTCCTATTAACTGTCTTATCCATGCTAACTCTTCTCTTTACTTCCCCTCCTATAATCACTCCTCGCGTTAAAATCACCCTTTATAATAATCTTTTTCTTTTCCTCCCCCTGTACCATTTTCTCAATCTTTTCACTCATCAACCTCATATCCCGCCCATAAACTGTTAACATTATATATTTTTCCTTTCCTTCTCTGGCCACATAACTTTTTACGATCCCTTTCCCTTGCTTCTCGTCTCCCTCCTCTTTTTCCACCGACCAGTTCCTTTTTATACCCGTTAGTATTCCTCCCCTTGCTCTACCTTTACTTTCTGTTTTAGTTGCAAATTCCACTTTCCAATTATACCCCTCTGGAAATTTTTCCTTCTATACTTCCCAGTCTTTTTCCTCCAACCATGTTTCCGACATTCCCATCATATCAAAATCCTCTACGTATCTCCAGAAATCCTTTGCTTTATTTTTTATGCCTACCACATTCCAAAACAATAATTACATTTGATTGCATTTCCATCTCTTTTTCCTTAAAACTTGCTAAGCCAACATCGTTTAATCCATCTTTCCATCTCCCAACTCTTAGTTTTTTGCTCCCTTCTTCAGACCACCCTTCCTCGGAATCCGACATAATTTCACTTCTCCTCTTATCGTTACACTGCTTAACTGTCTACCCTTTCTGATTAACGAAATGTTAATTATATTAAATTCACCAAAAAAATTCCACGTATTTTATGAATACAAATGCAAAATATAAACGCCGGAAAATCCACGCTGATTATTATATTATCTTATCCGCACGCCGTACCTTATTTCGTAATCAAAACGACTACGTTATAAATGAACTACTGCGTTAATCAACCTTTTTTATTTTTACTTAAGTTTTAATACCGTTTAAACGCGTTATTTTAGATTTATTCAATTTACATATCTATACAACCTTCTTCTTTCACTTCCTAAACGTAACTATTTAAATATAAGTTTAAAAAATGGTTAGCAGGGCAAATGTATTGGAAATTAGCATTTTTTTACGTAAAACAATAATTTAAGAAAAAAACAAGAAATCATTTACAGAAATGATAAAAAATAACAATGAATAATTTCTAACAAGGTAGCGACAAGCGTAACCGCTAATTAACATACAAGGTGTCGCATTATCAGTTAGTCGTAAAAATTTCTTTTAATTGTGTATCGTTACGTGCATTTAGTTATAAAAAAATTTAACGTTATTTTAAAATTTAATTTAAAAACTATAAAAACTACAAATTAACTTAAATAAACTGTACAAAAATTTGTGAAACTTTTACAATTACTAAAATGCAATTCTAGGCAATGCAAGGACAAGAAACTCAAACAACCAGTTGAAACCTATCAGGTAGCAGCACTTTAATTATACAGTAAATAAAAGTTTAAATAATGTCAATTAAATTAAAGAAAAAAATGTATCACACATAGCAATAAGTAAACATTAAATTAGAAAAAAATAATCCTTTAGATTTATAATGTTATTTACTTCAATTTTAACATTTATTTTTATTCAAGTACGATTTTAAATTAACTTACAATATACTACCCTAAACTTTCTCAAAGCAAAATTTAAATTGTAACAAACATTTTTAATATGCACAAGAAGTTATTTTATAAGTTACCTATAAAAACGGACAATAAAAAGTAAAACGGCGTTCCATACTTACATGTATTAAAAGTGATGACATATTTAAAAATTTATCAACAATAAATAAATAAATAACATAACATAAATGCTCTACAAAACAATTTTAATATAATTATTCTATTATGAGACTCATTTAATTCGATTCCTTATGCCTCAAATCACTCCGTATTTAGAAATTTAAAAGTAACCAAAACTGCCTAACTACTTGTTCTTTTCATTACTTTCTTTATCTGACAACCGAAGGCTTCTACTTCTGCGTCTATTGGCGAAACCTTATTCAGTGGTATCCTATGCTTAGTTTAGCTCCATAGTTACTTTATGGGATTTAAGCCTAATGCTAAAGCGGTTAAGATAACACAATAAGTTTAAATATCTTTACTAAATGAATAACAATAAACGCGCGAATTTGGGTTTCTGGATGTAATTCATTTAAACGTAACACGTTACTCTACTTGATTTAAACATCAACATTCTATTTATCACAAACCTATGATCCATCTGCACAAGGATTATGTATCTCTGGTTAGTTCTGGTGTGATATACTATGCTAACTTCTTTTGATTGACATTATGTTGATTAATCTATAAATAATTAATTGCTGTATTTGTTTGTTTTTGGTTTACTAGCCATGCCGTTAGTCAATTTACCCCGCAAAAGTATGATTTTAAAATATATTCAATTTCATTATAAATAGTTTATGGTTTACATTAAAAAGGAATAAAAAAGCTACAAAAAACTAAATGAATGCAACCATAAATAAACGTAATTGATGTTACGTAACCTCGCAATTATGTAAAATCTGTATAATACCAATCTGTAATCAAGGTAATTAATCATTAGCCATACGTCGTAACTTGTAATTTTTTTTAGGGGTTAGATGATCTGCTTTATTTTGCAACAAAATTTGAAGTATGTAGATTATTTTATTGAATTTTTCCCGATTTTTGCCCTTTCGTTTTTTACACCAAATTTCATTTTTTGCCTTAATTTAAAAACGGTATGATTTCATTTAACTTGAGATATTTAATTTAACTACAATTTTATTACTAATATTAATATTATTATTATTTTATAATAGCAAATTCCAATTGTATCATCTGTAAGATATTTACAATCAAAACTGTATATGTTAAAATTTGTTTAAAGCATGTTTGCATTTATGGACTTTGTAATTTTTAACATATTAAGAATTGAAAACATATAACAAAATACAAAAACTTGCATGTTTTAAAACCAACAAATGTGACAAGTTGTAACTTAATGCAGGAAAATTTAAATTTATCACAATTTTGCAATTATGCTCTTAAATTTGACAATAATAAATAAAGTCATTTCTTTTGTGATCAGTAAATTTATTATTAGTTACAAAAATAATGCCAGTAAAGTTTAGAGATAGTGCCAGTGAAAGATCATGTTTTGTTTTATTTCAGTTCTTCATTTATAAGTATGCAAACTTTGAATGTATTTTTGTTTTGGAATTTAATTGATTAAAATTTAAATATAACAAAAAGACACTTTTTTTAATTTGATGTGTTTACAAACGCTTATATATTTAATTAATTACCAAAGTCAAATACAAATAAACATTTTACAACAAGAAAAAGTAACGTTAAAAAAATAATCTAAACGTAAAACTTTGCTTTAGTAGTACCTAACATACACTTTGGTTCTTTCAAATTTTATGTCAAAACTTTGTATTTATTTTATTTTAATTTGGGCTATAATTATTTAATTTTTAGTTTATTTATTTTTAATTAAAAAACAGTAAGTATAATTTAGGTGTTTTATGTACATGCAATGTTAGCTAATCTCAAAATTTTAATTTTGGAGCCAGTAAATTAAAGAATTCTATTTATGCAAAAGCCTAAATTGTTAACAACGTCAAGTTCTTTGACAAACACAATGTTACTATGTAACGTTTTTTTAAGCCGTTGCCAAAACAATAACATGCGGATGTGACTTATAAAGCAAATAAGGTAATTTGTAAACCTTTAAAGTAATGATTGTTATTATTAAGAATAAAAGTTAACACACAATAAATAGTTTCGTTTAGAAAATGCAAAATAAAGTAAATTACCCTAACGGAGTTTTTTTTTATTTATTGATAATTGTTGAGTCATTCGGCCTTACAATGCGTTACGTTACCCTTACACCTTTTCCCTTTACATAATAATATAAAACACATAATACATACAAAAATTTATAAAACTAAAATAACTTTCTCCAATAAATTATTCCAATCACCATCTTACTAATCTATTTCGTTAGACCTAACCCTCCCCTTTTATCCTTCTTTCCATTACTGGTTTCATTCAATCCAATCCTTCCCCCTCCTCCCCAAGCAAAGCCTTCCTCCCCCTCATTTCTTCCCTTAGCTCGTCACACTCCTCACTCAAGTGCTCTAGGTCCTTCCATCCTTCCCCACATAATCTACATCTTCTCATTACATCCTCCTTCCAATACTTATTTAAATTCTTCTCATTTCCACATCTAAACCTGGCTATAAGCCGTTTCTCTCCTAAGCTTCTCCTCCCCATCAGATACTTAGGAACCCCCTGGACACTATATTCCCATACCTTACGTTATACTTTCCTTCCCTTATCTTTCCTTCCCTCTCTTGCACCTGCGAGTCTTTATCTCTCACTACTATCTCCTCCGTATTTAACCTCCCTTCCTCTCTCCTTCTTTCCACCTCTTCTCTTGCGAAACCTCCTCGTTGGTAGTGCAGTTTCCTTTCCTCCTGCTTATATATATTTTTGTTATCTTTTACCGTCCTCCAGCAACATTGCAAAATTTTACATTCTCTCCTACCCTTCATTGTCTCTTCATAACCCATCGCCCTTTTCCCTGCTTCTATTCTAATCTTCTCTAACTTCCCCTCCTCCTCTATTATGTACCCCGGCGTCTCCTTGTCTAAACCTAGTATCCATTTCCAATATTCTATTTGCACCCTTTCCAACCCCATACCTCCACCCCGTACATCATCACACTTTTAATCAATTTTTCGAACAGCCATCTTCTCTTCTTGATTTCCTTCCCAAACATTCTTTCCCCTAAACTCCATACCTGCCCTAATACCCTGTTACCCTTCTTTGCTAACTCCCTTATATGCGCATCATCTTTATTATCATACCTTAGCCTATATCCCAAATATGTCACTTCATTCACTGCCTTTATCTTCTGTTCTCCCCAACTTAACTCCTCCTTTTTCTTCCCTCTTTTCCCTTTTTGAAAAACTACCATCTTAGACTTTCTCACATTTAAACCCAAATCTTTCCTTTCCAGGTACCTCTTTATCGTATTTATCATACTTTTCATCTCCAACTCATTTTTTGCCACCATGACCATATCGTCTGCATATGCCAACACGCACACTTTAACCCCTCTCTCCATGACCACCCCACCACACTGGCCTCCTTTCAACACTTCCTCTATGTCCTCTATATACAGTGCAAATAAAATAGGGCTAAGAGGACACCCTGCCTTAACCCCTTCCTCGTTCAAAACACTTTACTAACACTATCCCCTATTTTAACCCTATTTTTAGTCTCTTTATATATCACTTCTAGTTTCCTCACTAGTTGTTCCTCTATTCTCTTTTTCCTTAACACCCTCCATAGTTTCACCCTATTCACATTATCAAACGCAGCTTCTATGTCTATAAAAAACGCATATACCTTACCCCTTTTCTTATCTAATTCTCCATTCACCAACTGTTTCAATATATAAACATTGTCTATTGCCCTTCTTCCCACTCTAAATCCTATCTGCCAATATGGTAATGGACTTTTTTCTTCTACTTCCTTTTCCAACCTCCTTTGTATAATCATGGCATACAATTTATAACTTACATTAGTGACACTAATCCCTCTATAATTCTTTACCTTCTTCCTATCCCCTCCCTTATAAACCGGAAGAATTAAATTTTCTTTCCAACTCTCTGGCAATTCCTCCCGTTTCCATATTATATTAAAAATTTTCTTATATTTCCTCTCACTCTCTCCCCTACATATTTTCATAGCTCTCCTTGCGTACCGTCCGTTCCTGCCATCTTTCTTAATTTTAGTCTATTTATTGTTTTCTCCATTTCCTCTTTCGTTATCTCTTACCCCTCCTGCATTGTATTTACCCCTTGCAATATCACCTGCTCTGGTCCTTCTATTGTTCCATCCAAACGCTCCATACAATATCCCAACCACACTCTTCTTCTCTCCTTGTTTAGAAATTCCCACACTTCTCCTTCTTTCTTTATTTCCTTTACTTGTTTCTCTATTTCCTCTTTATAAGACACCTCTCTCTCAAAATACACATTTTTAAAATTCACGTTCTTCCCCTTATACTCCTGTACATCTATTCTACCTTTCTTCCATCTTCTTCTAGCATTTCTCATCTCTGTTTTTGCCTCTCTACATTCTGTATTCCACCACCTATTTTTGTTCCTCTTTTTTCCTTGTCTTCTCTCAAACTTTTTCTTTTCTACTGTCTTCTCCATTTCTGCAGTCAACTCCTTTAATCCTTCTTCCCCCCTACATCTCCCCAATTCACTTGCTCCAACTTCATCTTATATCTTTCTATTCTTTCCTTAGTCCACACTTTTTTTAATCATCTCTGTTCCTCCTTATTTCCTTACTCTTTTCCTTTTAAAATCACTTCCAGTAGCTGATGATCCGATTCCTCTTCATCCCCCACTTTAAACCTTTCTATGTCTTCCCACATCTCCCCACTCACTATCACGTAATCGATCACTGTTCCCCCCTTCCTCCCATATAAGTGTAGTCAGCTCTGTTTCCTTCCTCTGTATTTCCATTAAGAATTGACCACCCTTTTTCCTCACATATCTCCACTAACATTCCCATTCCTATTAACTGTCTTATCCATGCTAACTCTTCTCTTTACTTCCCCTCCTATAATCACTCCTCGCGTTAAAATCACCCTTTATAATAATCTTTTTCTTTTCCTTCCCCTGTACCATTTTCTCAATCTTTTCACTCATCAACCTCATATCCCGCCCATAAACTGTTAACATTATATATTTTTCCTTTCCTTCTCTGGCCACATAATTTTTTACGATCCCTTTCTCTTGCTTCTCGTCTCCCTCCTCTTTTTCCACCGACCAGTTCCTTTTTATACCCGTTAGTATTCCTCCCCTTGCTCTACCTTTACTTTCTGTTTTAGTTGCAAATTCCACTTTCCAATTATACCCCTCTGGAAATTTTTCCTTCTATACTTCCCAGTCTTTTTCCTCCAACCATGTTTCCGACATTCCCATCATATCAAAATCCTCTACGTATCTCCAGAAATCCTTTGCTTTATTTTTTATGCCTACCACATTCCAAAACAATAATTACATTTGATTGCATTTCCATCTCTTTTTCCTTAAAACTTGCTAAGCCAACATCGTTTAATCCATCTTTCCATCTCCCAACTCTTAGTTTTTTGCTCCCTTCTTCAGACCACCCTTCCTCGGAATCCGACATAATTTCACTTCTCCTCTTATCGTTACACTGCTTAACTGTCTACCCTTTCTGATTAACGAAATGTTAATTATATTAAATTCACCAAAAAAATTCCACGTATTTTATGAATACAAATGCAAAATATAAACGCCGGAAAATCCACGCTGATTATTATATTATCTTATCCGCACGCCGTACCTTATTTCGTAATCAAAACGACTACGTTATAAATGAACTACTGCGTTAATCAACCTTTAAAATTTTTACTTAAGTTTTAATACTGTTTAAACGCGTTATTTTAGATTTATTCAATTTACATATCTATACAACCTTCTTCTTTTACTTCCTAAACGTAACTATTTAAATATAAGTTTAAAAAATGGTTAGCAGGGCAAATGTATTGGAAATTAGCATTTTTTTACGTAAAACAATAATTTAAGAAAAAAACAAGAAATCATTTACAGAAATGATAAAAAATAACAATGAATAATTTCTAACAAGGTAGCGACAAGCGTAACCGCTAATTAACATACAAGGTGTCGCATTATCAGTTAGTCGTAAAAATTTCTTTTAATTGTGTATCGTTACGTGCATTTAGTTATAAAAAAATTTAACGTTATTTTAAAATTTAATTTAAAAAACTATAAAAACTACAAATTAACTTAAATAAACTGTACAAAAATTTGTGAAACTTTTACAATTACTAAAATGCAATTCTAGGCAATGCAAGGACAAGAAACTCAAACAACCAGTTGAAACCTATCAGGTAGCAGCACTTTAATTATACAGTAAATAAAAGTTTAAATAATGTCAATTAAATTAAAGAAAAAAATGTATCACACATAGCAATAAGTAAACATTAAATTAGAAAAAAATAATCCTTTTTAATTAATAATAATATTGTATACAAGATACTGTTTGTTTATTAAATTTACCTAATTGGTTATAAACAAAAATAGCAATTAATTATAAATCTTTTTATATACTTAAAGTTTACAAAAAGAAAAACTTGATTACGTTTTGTTTGTTCAAACTGTCTGCAGTCTGTTACATTATAGTATTTACCAAACTTCTAATATAGTGTAGTGTTACGTAGTTTGGTTTTGCCTTAAACCTTTTATATTTATTACTTATTTCGTAACATTACGACCTGCTGTCGGTATAAACTTTTTTGTTTTGGCGTTGGTGCGAAACAGTAAAATAATGACATTGCTACATACAAAAAGTAGAATATATTTTTATTTTATAAAAATTTTGCATTCTTGCTCTTATCGTTACTTTTACGTTACCGTGCATAGTTCTCATTTATAAGCAATTTTAGTTAATTATGTTAAAAGGTGGTTTTTCTGTAAATTTTGTTAATACATTTGCTTAAAAGTAATAATAAAAAATCTATAAGTTTTATTATAACAATAATATAATAATTTATTGTCTAATCAACTAATAATACATTGTATAGGACAACTAAAAATTCAATTAATCTTAAAAAGAATATAGGTACTTATAACTATTTTTTCTACTATAAACTAAATACTATTTTAAACTAAAAGTAAAACTAAAGTATTTTTTTTATTGAATATAAAGCATTATGTATTAGTATTTTTTTAATTTTCTTTTTAAAGGATTTTGAAATTTATGTAATTTTTTTAGCACCAATATAAAGTGATTATTTTTAAACAACGTAAATTGATAGATTTCATTTGGTATATTTGCCCACATTTTGTTTTATATAAATAAATAATCACATTTCTAGAATTTAAACTGAATATTGTAACCGGTAGTGGTAGTAGAGACACAACCCGAATTTGTATTATGCGTGATTTAATATATATGTAGAATGTTAATGTTATGTTACCCAAAAACAAAATAAAATACGAGCGGCGCTCCAACTTGTGGCCAAAAGCATTGAAACTTTAAAGAAATGTGTAAATAATCGATAGTACGTTATTAATTTTACTTTTTTTAACTTTAAATGTTGATAAGGATGTTTTTGATGGGGGCAGGCATCAAATACATTCGAAGAGTCAAGTCGTCATATTTTTTAAAAATAAATTAATTCCATTTTATTATTTCCATTAGTTTAACAAATTATATTATTCATTATAAAATAAAACGATTTGTTGTAGCAACAGAATAAATAGTCCCTAGTTACGAGTATTAATACGCATGAGAAATTCTTTCATCCCGGCGTTATAGAGGGCTCGCGTGTACTTCTCAAAGGGAGTAAATGTTCAACTTTCGTCCCTGCTATTAGGGACGAAAGTACGTACTTTCGACCGAGGTATGAAGAAAAGGCTTTTTCATCCCAAGGTGCTGGTTAGTGCGGTGCACAGTGGGCTAGAATCGGCAAATGTGACCAAAAATCGATATTATGAAAGTACAAATATGTATTTCAAATTTCGTTGGTAGGTAGTTAAATAGAAGCACAACCTCACTAAACAAAATTTCTACCTGCTATAGCCCTCTAAACAATAGACTTTACTGTACATTTACTCATTGCTACTTTAACGCATTTTATAACCAGACTTCGAATAGTTATTGTTTCTAAAAACCGTTTGTGTTTTAAGTAAAATGTATCAAAAAGCTTTATAGAGGTATGTACATAAATGTATATATTCTCGTATGTTGATTGTTTCTCTATATATGGCAATTGTATACATAGATCATGATGATGCTGAATGTGAAGTTGTTCCCTCTTATGGCCGGTTTCTGGAACGTAACTTATCTGTTGATAAACGTTATGAGACCGACAAACTCCTTATAACTGCATTTTGGCGTTTCTCAAAACTTTATCTACACATAAACTCTACATAAACGACTTCTAACTTATATGACGAATAATCTACTCATAGTTTGTAGCCAAGTTGTAGCGCATACATAACCTATATCTTTGAATTCTTTGACCTATATCGTAATCGTCTTTTATTTACCGAGTGTTCCTTTTAATTTCTTATTTTTTATTTGTGAAGCGTTGAAAGATACCAGACTGCACTGCACTTATTTAATGCACATGAAATCAAAATACGGATTATATGTTTCTTATCTGTAGAATGGATATATCATTTTCTTCGAAGTCGTCTGATTCTTCTCTGGACGAAGTAGTGGAGATTGTTGACGTATTAGAACGCCCAAGAAATTTTAAACATAGGCCGAATGCTTTCCAACAATATAATGAATCTGAATTTCGCCAGAGATTCAGATTATTAAAAGCCACTGTCCAAGTGTTGATAGATTCATTATCGGCTCAGTTGGAAACAAATACAGAAATGAACTTAGTCTTAGTCCGGAAAATCAAGTATTAATTTCATTGGGATTTTATGCAACAGGTAAGTTGTCATTATAAAAACATGCTTTTAAATGTAATGTAATATGTTGTAGGTTCCTTTCAAGAATTAGTAGGAGATAATGCTGGAGTGCATAAAAGCACAGTTAGTCGTACAGTTCAAAATACATTTCAATTTATAGCTGAACTGCGCCCACAATTTATAAAAATGCCACATACCGATGATGAAATACGGAATACAAAACGAGATTTCTATGCAATACGTGGTTTTCCTAATGTTCTAGGATGCATAGATGGATCTCATGTTAAGATTTTATCCCCTGGTGGAGACAATCGGGAACTATTTAGAAACAGCAAGACGTATTTCGCTATTAATGTCCAAGCTGTCTGCAATACTAAATTACTGTTCCAAGATATTGACGCTCGTTGGCCAGGTTCAACACATGATAGCACTATGTTTAATGCATCATATTTATGTGCACAATTGTCAAATGGAGAATTTGGCAATGGTTATTTATTAGGAGATAGTGCCTATGCATGTACACAGCACATGACGACCCCGTTGTTGAACCCAACAACAGATTCTGAAAATAGTAATAATACTGCTCATATACAGACGAGGAATTGCATAGAGCGTGCTTTTGGGGTGTGGAAACGACGTTTTGGTTGTTTAGCAAATGGTCTACGTACCAAGTTAGACAACACTTTAACAATTATTATTGCAACTGCTGTTTTACATAATATAGCAGTGTTCGAAGGAGACTTTGAGATTGAACAAGAAGAAGCAGTAATAAATCCTGTCATAGATCAACACACTAACTATAAACAAAATGTTGCTGGAAATGCAATTAGAAGATCATTAATTGAAGATGTGTTTCGTTAATAGTTATTTTTTATAATTAATATTTTCAGATTAATTTATTTTACTTTTTAATAATAATCAATGTATATACAATTTTAATTCTAATTATAAGATAATTTTAATTAACTAAATATATGTACTATTTGTATTTTTGAATTGATTTATTGTATTAATTGTTTTATTTGCATATCCAAATATTCTATTTCTTTTTGTTTTTTTAAGTTTTCTTTTTGAAAAAGAATAGATCCATGTGCAGTTCTTGTCTCTATTTCTTCAATTTCTTTTTCAATTTTTGTGAGTTGTTTTTGTTTTATTTTTTTTTTATTGCAATCACTTCTAATCTGGCTTTTTTAATTTCATCATCTCGTTCGTCTTTCTTGTTCTTTCTTCCAACAACTCTATTTATCAAAGTGTCGAGTTTTTTTTTCTGGTGAGTGGTTTTTTGTTTTTGGTGTTAACGTAGTGATGCATGCTTCTGTTATTGCATACTCATGATCCACCTGAGAATGAGACTCCTCTGCATTCACATTTGGCTCTTCCTCAATAACTACCTCAACAGTATTATTAAAACTGTTATCATCTGTAAAATATGCAATGATTACTTTTTAAAGCCATTTCACATCAAAATGTATAAACATATACCTTCAACGAAAGCGTCGACGTAGTATGAAGATAACGAATCATGTCGATTTGGTATGGGCTTAAATTGTGGTCTTAGCATCGACACCAATTTTTCATCCAATTTATCAGATTTATGCACAAAAGTGCCACCCCCAGTTGTGTACATGTGTTTCTACAAGTATAATTATTTTGTTTGTATATGAAAACATAAACAAGCAAATAGTAATCCTACCTTGTCTTCATGTAAATTGCTTCTTGCTTTACCTTTCATCCCGTGGTACAAGGCTGCTAATTGTTTAGCACTTCTGTTACCTGTTTGAGCAGAAGCATTGTATTCCTTTTCGATTTGTATCCATGCTGAAGTTTTATGTGACACGCTCATTGCGTCCGTTTTTTTATTTTTGATTACATTTAAATATTTTGACTGGCTGAAAATCTCTAATAGCATATTTTTATCCGCGTCGGAAAAGTTTCGCGATCGCGATTTTTTAACCCCCGAACATTCCATGGAAAAAAAACAAAATTTTTAGAATTCGTCTAGGCAAAAGCGAACACAAAAGTGAATCCATTGTAAGTTGAAATGACTATTTTGCATTACACCTACCGCAATACAATAAACTACGTAATAATCCTCTGAATAAAAAGAGATGAAATAACCAAAATGCGTTTTTTCGGGTACTCAGGTACAGAGTAATAAATTCAGGTAAAAGTCGAAGAGGGCAGTGCAAGTAAAGAACCACAACCTTTAGGAAGCGGCGTACGTCGAAGTCGACGGCCTAGACTACCATGTTCAAAGAGTAGTTCAAAAACAAAACGAAAAAAAACTGATAAAATAACTGCAAGTTATGAACCAGAAGAACTTGCATTAGCGGCAAGTAAAGGCTTGAAGAACAAAGAAAAAGCTTCTGCGGCAAACCTCATTGCTGAGGCAGTTTTAAACACAAGAGCCAGTAAAATACGAGAAGTTTGGCATAAGAGTAAAAAATTGCAAAGTGCTAAACCTTCGACACCTGATAAAGCTATTTGAATCATGGTAAAAGCCAAAGAAACAAAGCATCAACATTTAATTCATAGGCGAACTGGAAAACAACAGTCTGCAAATATATATCCGTTGTGTAATAAAGTCCGACAGGTCAAGTCCTGTGATATTCTCGAAGGAAGGGTCAAATTTGAACAGAATCTTCCGCAGAAGTTCTGTTGCAGAACTTTCTTGACCATACGACAAGGCGTATAGTTGCTTTACAAGAACCAGTTATATTTAGTCTGTCTGATAATGCACTACTAGTGTACTAGTCATTCTGAATACAAGCAAGTGTTTTTAGAGTTTGGAGTAGGTAATGGTGATTTGTTTCTGACATCTCTGATCGCTTTGTAAATATGCAGAAAACCCCGGAGCGGAAAAAATAATAGTATGGCAAAATCCACGACTTTCTTCTACTAGATTTTGCCGACCAATTAGATTTCAGTTCCAGAAAAATCCAGTGCACTAACTGTACAAGAGAAAATTATGTAAACAATCAAATTCAAGAACTTGTCCTCACGAAATGCAAAATTCAAAAACAGGAATTGTTTGTGTCGTATGTTTGCGTAATGACCATGATTAATGGTAAAGTTTGCAATGCTATTTTGGAAACTGCCTCAGCACAAACTTCCTATATTTGTAAGGCGACCTTGAAAGAAATGAATAACATAAATAAAGTTTTTGAGAAAGAAGTACATAAAAGTACTTTTAAGTTTGGCTTATCGTCTCTTCATGCATGGACACGATTTTTTGAATGTTTGTTGCACATATCATATAGATTAGATATACAAAAATAGCAAGTGCGTAGTGTAGAAACAAAAACACGTTTTGAAAAAAAGAAAATAAAAATACAGAAAGACTTTCGTGAAATAATGTGGTTGCTGGTCGATGTTCCAAAAAGTTGTAGTAGTGGAACAACGAATGATGGCAATACTGCCAGAAGATTTTTTAATGATTCTTCCCTGGTCGCTTTTATAACTGGACTGGATGAAACGCTACTTAAGACATTTGGCGTAATTTTGCGTACGCTATCTGTTGAATATTCCGTCAATTCTGACGCATTCAACAAATACGCTTTAAAAACTGCATATCTATATGTCTATATATTTATATCTACATATAAAATATTCTTTTGCGTGGTTCCATAATAATCAAACAAGCAATTTTGCCGATTAGATAATTAATTTAAGAAGCACAGGAATCGCGCAATAAGAATCTAAAATATTTTAGAGAACATCATACGCGCAAGTTTTCGAAAATTACGGCCAATCAAGACCTGTTGAATCGGCTATTAATTACTTCAGATCCCCTCATTTCTTCCTTGCGACAGTTACCTTCAAAAAAGGGTACTGTTATATGTTTGGATGTGTTGTCTATACTGAAAGTACTATCAGTTGAGACATCATCCTCCCCATCTGCTACAGCACATCTAACTCCTCTAGCAACGGCTGAGATATTAGAAACGGACACATCGTCAGAAGAAGAATGTAATAGTGAAAGTGACAATTACGTTCCCTTCAATCAATGAAATGGTGACAGTAATATATTATTTTTATTTATATATAAATAAAGAAATCACTTTAGCATCTTTTTTTTATCGTTTCCCCGTGTTTTACAGGTTATACGGTCTTTATTTAAGTTGACTAAATATTAAGAAACATAGTTTGTAAGCAATTATTGAAATTTTCAATTAGTCAATTTTTTGACTTTTGGAACCTCTAAAAGTGTCACCTGTGGATTTTTTAAAATCATTTTTTGTCATAATATATTTGCAGATAACTAACATACTCAACGCATAATTCTTAATTTGATCACTTTAGTATTAACGGCACCCGTAAAAACCACCCCTAATACATGAAATTTTTTAAATTATTTTTCCATAATTATCTAGACAATATTTAAGGCATTTAAAACATAATACAAATTTGGCCACTTTAAATAATCTAGATAACCCTATTTTCACCACGTGTTGATATACATAAGAATTCTGATCTAAACTTTTATATTACTTTAAACTATATATATGAACGAACGTATAATGCGAAACTTCACATTCACGCACGGATACGAGTAACGCCGTTGTGTACTTACTTCAAAGGATACATCTGTTACGGAGTCAAGTTCGACAATTCACCCTAGTGATGCGGAAGCTAAATACAAAATGTCAAATCCCTTAATGATGACGGAAGCACAGTTGCAAATGTTATTGAATGGGATGCGACAAATGGTTTCAGATCAAAATCATGTTGTTACCCCACAACCTGCAGTTAATTCTGAGACGGCAAGCGTCACAAAATGTTCACCAATGAAAGTATGTCTTCACATTATGGATGAGAATGCCTTAAGAGGTTTACCGATGATATTAGATAACAGTGCAGCAACCTGGTTTTAAGGACATCGAACGATACTTTAGAAAGTTTAAGGCATGTATTTGGCAAAAACTTGTCCCCTTAAGATCTTTTCTCAATAAAAAAAACTGAACGAGAATCAACCGATCAATTCGTTAGTCAATGCCGAGATTAATTAGCGCCTGAAAATTAACCGATGTTACATGAATTATTACATAAGTTAGACATGATCTATAGTCTTCTACATTTAAAAATTAGAAGTCGAACCCAAGAGATCTGATTAAAAGCTTTGATGAATTGATAACAAATGCTCGATCAATTGAATCGGATTTAGAATCAAACAATCAGTCATATACAGAGCAAATTCAGAAACCAGTCAGCAGCTCAAAGACGAAAAAATACAAATGGAAGTACAAGAAAGGGAGTAACTTTAACGATTAGGTGCTATAATTGTGGTACACCTGGGTTTGTGAGGTTCCAAGGTCCGAGTGCAAATCGTTCTTATCTGTGCCTCAAAACAGTTCACCAATTACAGCAAACAGCGTTTCATTTACTAAAGTGTTAGTTGCCAAATTTAAAAAAGTTAATGTCTTACGCCCAATGCTACGTATTACAGTAAATGATCTTACAGGATTAGCATTTGTAGATTCTGGTACACGTTGAAGCATGGCTGGTCATCAAAGAGTATGTAAACATTTGTTGAAAAAGAAAGTATCATACACTAAATCAATTATTAAAATGAATTTGGCAGATGGAAAACCTATAAATGCTCCTCTTTTGTTGTTTGGTGTAACAGTAATTTTTTATAAATATGCCGTATCACAACAATTTATAGCTGTACATAAACATGTAGATAGCAAAATAGCAAAACGCTTTTAGGGATAAATTGTATTACTAATGCTAATATCTTATTAAATATACCAAAATTGGAATATTGGATTTTAGATAAACTACAGAATGCTTATACCTTACTCGCAAAACCTAGAATCGATGATCAAAATCATACAGCGATAAATTCAGTTGAGATATTATTAGCATTGTGAGAATGAGGGTAATGAATTGAATAATGTTGAAAACAAACCGCTCAATGACCTAATAACATGTCATCGACAAGTATTCGTTGATAACCAGGAAGTGACGGCCTTTGCTGAGCATGCTATTAAACTAACCAATAACAGTCCAATTGCTGTACTGCCATACAAACTATCACATGCGAAGAAGGTAATACTGAAAGGTGAAATTGAGAAAATGACCGTTACCCACTTCCGGAGATCGATAATCTATTAGATGCTACAAAACTGACAATCTGTATGTCTACAATTGATTTAACTTTTGGAAATTTATCAAGTCTCAGTGAAACTCTAAAACCGTGATAAGACAGGTTTTGTCACCCCATTTGGAATATACCGTTTTAAGAGGATGCCTTTTGGATTGAGAAATTTACGCGCAACATTTTACCGATTAATAGACCGATTTAAAGCAGGTTTAAGCGATGTTAGTGTGCTTGCGAATCTAGATGATGTAATTGTTGTTTCGTATAGTTTTGAAGAACATTTGACAGACTTACATGTAGTGTTAGAACGATCAAAAACTTTTAAATCAAACGCAAATTGTGCTAAATGTGCTTTTGCTTGTGCGACTGATAAATACTTAGGACATATTATAACGTTTAATAGAGTTGGTCTTGATTCGCAAAAAATATTCGCAATTGTACAACGACCGTTACCACGAGATGTTAAACAAGTTTTATCGTTTTTGCAAACTTGAAGTTGGTTTCGAAAGTTCATGCCAAACTTTGCCGAGGTGGCACGACCATCAGCCAAGTAACTCGCAAAGCTGTTACTTGGTGTTGGAGACAGGAGCAAGAAGAAGCGTACGCAATACTTGAACGTTTGCTAACTACTGCAAAACGAAGTCTATCATACAACCTACAAACGGATGCCAGTTTATATGCTCTGGGTGTCTGTCTACTCCAGGGGGAGAGACGTGACGAACGCCTTATTTAATATGCAAGTCGTCTTCTAAGTGCTGCCGAACAAAATTACAGCACTACAGAACGAGAAGCTTTAGCAGTAGTCTATGCAGTGCGGAACTTTAGAGGTTATTTAGATGGATCTACGGTAACAATAACAACTGATCATCAACCGTACGATGGCTTATGTCACTACGTTCTCCAAGTGATCATTTGGCACTATGGGCGCTTATCTTACAGTTGTTTTACATAAAGATAGAGTACACTCCTGAACGTTATAGCAGACACGGTATCACGGCCCCCGTGTCATGATGCTAAATTGGATTCATGTTCTGTGTGTACTGTCTCTGTGTTAATGCCAAGAATTACCCGAGATAAACAATTTAGTGACCCTGACGTGTTTTGAAAGTGTGACACCAAATGCAATACATTTATTTCCATCGGTGAAGTGATCGAGGTTACTTTATGTTAAAGAAATATCGTACCGTTATCCGCCTCATAATGACAGTGAAGAAGCTTAATTAGTTTTGCTTTTTTTAAAAGTGGCAAGTATTCTGCAAGAATAACATGACTCCACTAGCTGATCATGATGGTGTGAATAAAACTTATATTAAAATTGTCGTTAAGTACTATTGGCCATCCATGCGACCCGATATTAAACATTATGTAATAAAATGCTCCAAGTGTCAGCGCTATAAACCAAAAAATTTAAATCTAGTTGGACTAGTACAAACTCCGGTGTTGACGCAGAGGTTCAAAAACTTAGCTATGGATTTGGTTAAACCTGTTCCAAAGACGGAAGCAGGGAAACGTTGGATATTTGCTGTCAAAGATACGGCGACAAAATGAATGAAGTGTTTTCCATTAAAACAAGTAACCGCCAAAGCCTGCACAAAATGCCTTATTGATGAGATCATTCTAAGATATGGAACCCCTCGTCGAGTTATCATCGATCATAATAGTCAATTTGTTGTGAGGGTAATGCAACAAGTTGCAGATTGTCTAGGATTTAAACAGACTCGTCTGATGAGCGTCGAAACCGAGATCTGAAGTTATCTATTATAGTGGGAACGGAACATACGAAATAAAAAGAAACATTGCCGTCGGTACAATTTGCAATGAACAGCAGCAGGCATTTGTTTACGGGTTATAGTTAAACCAAATTGACCACATCTTATCATTTAGAAGGTATCGTCTACATCTTATACATTCCTGATCAACCTGATGTTTTATTCAAAACCTACCATGTTTCTGCATTGACACCTTGTGTAGAAGACGAAAGTGTGAATCCAGTACCGATCTACCCCATGAGAAAAAGAGACCGACCCTGTAAGGCTATAGTGAAAAATACGACGCTACCTTCTTTAGATAAAGTAGACCTGACTACAGCAGTTCCAGCAGTAGATGATGTGCCAACAACTAGTACTACGTATCCTCGCCGAGCCCGCAAGATTAATCAACCATGTACAGTACCTTGCTGTATATTATTAATTAATATATTGCAAATGCTATTCATTGTTGAATCCAACCGGAGACGGTATGTAGAATCGAAAGAGGCAGAATTGGAACCGGTAGTGGTAGTAGAGACACAATCCGAATTTGTATTATGCGTGATTTTATATACCTATGTGGAATGTTAATGTTCTGTTACCTACGTTAAAATAAAATACGTTACCATATACAATTAAAATGTGTATAACTTCTTGTTGAAAACTGTATAACAAATCAAAATAAATAAAGCAACTGAATAAGTAACAACATAAAAATATAAAGTTACAAAAAATGGATGTTTTTGTAAAATTACAATTCTTAACAGATTTTTAATTACTTTGTTTTACTTTATAGAGGATTAACCTTATAAAGAGAGCGTATTCTTTTATGTTTCCATATTGTATAGAAATAACAGTATTATGTTTTTCATTTTATTTTGGCACGTTAATGTAGTATGGAACAATATTAATAATGCATTACAACACTTTAATATTAAAATAACGTTCTAGTTTAGCATTATTTAGTACATATTTTAACAACAACGTTTTGTGTTAGTTTATTATAATATTTTAAGATACACATTTTTGTTTGTTATTGTTATAAATCTTTTGTTTCTTATTCTAGTAATTACTACTTTGTATTCCGCACCGTACAGTATTCTCTTTTAAAGCACTGATTGAAATATTTATTTTATATATATTCAAGCAATACTTTTTTATAGATTTGTTTTTAGTCACTATGCTTAGTTGATAATTTATTATTTTGATTTTGTGCAGTTAAACAAATAGATTAGTTCAAGTTTTTGGTTTTCTTTTGCTGCTTATTCCGTTCATTGTTAAACTTAAGTTTCCTTCAAGTTTTCTTCTTTTTTATTGTGTGCTTTTCTATACAGCTGTTATCGGTCACTTCTTTTACGTCGATTGTCTATCTGATCTACTGTTTTTTTTTGCTTTTTTGGGGTCTTTATTCTTTTATTTTAAGCGCTTATTTGTGATTTTGCATTTTTCCCAGATCACCAGGACAATTCTATTTTAGTATACTTAGCCTTTTTGTTACACCAGTTTCTTTAAATCTCTTTACTTTGATAATTTGCGTATACTTTTTTTCTCTATAGAACTTTGTTACTTGGGGTTTGTACACGATTTTTTTAATTAAGAGTTAAGTTTCTGTCCCATCCGTTAAAATTGGAAAAACGTGTTAATTAAAGTGTTTCTGATTTTAGTGTATTTGGTACATTTTGATTAAATAAATATTTTAATGTTTTGCGTTAGGTTATTTATTTATAGTTAGAACTATAAAAAAATTGTTAATGCGTTTTAGGTACTTAATTATAACACATGTACTTGTTTACGCTACCCACCTAAATAAATATGTAAAAGTTTTAGTAAAAATTTCAATTGTTATTGTAAAGAAAAAATGTTTGGAAAAAAAAGATGGTCAATGATGATTAAAGTCAATAAACAAAACAAAAAATGGTTAATTTCTTTAGGAATAACTAACTAGGCAAATTAATATTAACTTTTAAATAAAAATTTTACAGTAGCTTTAGATTCACAATTAATAACATACCAAAACTGAAAATGTAAAAAATCAAGATACGTATGACAAACATTTCTAACGTTTAAGATAAATTTTATGGTTTTCTTAAATTGTTGTAAATAACATTTGCAATTCAAAATATTTATATTTTGTATTTAACGCAACAGTCTAAGCAACAACGAGTTAACTAATTGAGATATTTTAATAATATAATAAAAGTTATTTTTTCTGATAATGTGAGCAACGTGTGAGGAGTCCTAGACACAAGGCTCACTGGTTACAACGCTTACCCAGCTTTTTATTAATTTGGCTGTTTTCGTGTAAAAAGAAAACAAGGTATTAGGGAATGTGATTGCATTTGACTTAGTAAGGAATGATTATTAATCATAGATGCAGTTACGGTTTAAGAAACAGCTTTGAGCAATAGTGACAAGTTTGCTACTTTGGCAATCCAATTGCATATAAATGAAATAAGTGGGTTAGTTAAGATATAATTTATTAATCACGGTTTTGTTTTACTATTGCGATGTTAATAAAGAATTGGTATAATGGTAATTATAAGAAATAAAGAAACAATTTAAATAAAATGCCTCAGATGTCAACTTTTACTACAATGTAACATTATCCGACGTTACGTGACAATTAACTTAAACAACTTTACATCTAGAACAATTACATTATATAACAAATTACATTGTCTTGCATTACAGGGCAATCATGACAAATTACATCATCTTATTTTACATGGCAACCGTGAACATCGAGAGGAAGTAACTGTGCAACATTCAACAAAGTGTAACATGAACCAACGTTTGTATCTACGTTAAAAGTACATTTTTGAACATCAAATACTAATAGCAAACAAAATTAGTTATGAAAGCAGGTACTTTCAAGAGAAAAAACTAAGCAAGTAGTACATATGTTACTATAAATTATGACAAACCAACTTTTCAACATTCCTCTGTATTGCAAACCCCGTGGTAATAATAACAATTATTATCAGTGGCATAGTCATCAAAACTATTCCCTGTACGGCGAAAAGATAGAGTTAAGCCCCTCCTTTTGTATGTTAATTTAAACCAATGGATCAAGAGACAAGTTTACACTGCTCAAATTAGTAAAAGCGCAAAAATTCTAAAATTATGTAATGTATAATATAGGCATTAAAGATTAAAGTACATAGGAAATCGTAGAATTTTCAATAAATGTACAAAATTAAAAATTTCTATTATAACAAACAAATACGTTTACAACTTTATTTATTAATTCAGTTACACGATTAATTGCAAAAATTTTTCAAATAATACTTAGAGGGAACAACTAAACATTTAAAACGCGTATAAACAAGCGCTTCATTAAATTTTTACATTTTAACAAATTTGCCCAACTAAAATTATGACATATTTTATAAGAGTTTAAATAATATTTTGTATTAAAACAAAAGACATTTAGGATGATTCTGATGAAGAAGAGTCATCCTCCACACGAATTATCAACGGTTCCACTACAATCTCCATTGCGATGTCAGTTTGCCACATTCTTTCTTCTTCAGCTTGTGCATGACGAATAGCATTCTTCCAGTTTTCTGCAGATACATTGCCTACAGCTTGTTGAAATAATTGATGAAGGTCTTTCATTTTAAAGGTTGTATTGTTTCTTGCAACTTCTCCTTTTATTTGACTCCATATCAACTCAATAGGTATGAATTCACAGTGATACGGAGGCAATCGCAAAACAATATGGCCCTGTTCTTTTGCCATTTCATCAGTTACATACTTTGGCATGATAGCAGCTTCTTTTTTTTTGCTATGATAAGAAGCATTATCCATCACAATCACAGAATTTTCAGCCAAACGGCTCAGAATTTTTAAAAACCAGTTTCCGAAAATTTCTCCAGTCATTTCTTCATGGTAATCTTCAGTTTTCTTTAATTCAAAGCATAGCAAACCATTCTCAACAAAACCGTATTCAGATCCTATGTGGAGTATTATAAGACGATTTCCCTTGCCGGCAGGGTCCTTTAATCCTGTCGTTAATCTTTCGATGAAAGCTTGCTTCGGAGTCCCAATTGTTGTGTCTTTCCATACTTTGCTTACAGTATGACCAGCGTTTACCCAGGTTTCATCTAAAAAATACAATTTCTTGCCCTCTTCCCTGTATTTTCAAACTTCTAGCAAAAAACGTTGTCTCCAGGCAATGATCTCGTTTTTTTCTTTAAGAACACTATTGCGTGATCTTTTTGAAAATCTATAATGCAAACCACAATCACATTAAAAAATGTATAAATAAACAATTTGTTTACTCACCGAAATCCAATTTCTTTAATTAGCAAACTCATCGTAGTCCTTTACAATTGAGGTAGATTTTCGTTTTTATGCAATGCCGCTAACATTTTATTCAGAGTTGGCGGTTCATTTCTTTCAAAAAAACTATGTATTAAACGTCGAATAGCATGTTTAGCTGCATCATCGATGTTGTCTAAAACTGATCGTGGTCTGCGATACACTTTTGATGCTTGAAGGTCATGTGTTTCTTGATATTCACGAATAATATTGAAAACACTCGAAACACACACACCTAAAATTGTAATCTATATAGATAATATTAATAACTTAATTAAAATTACCTGCGGCTTTTGCAGTAAACTCGATAATTTGGGTCTTAGCTCTATCGGGGGTGTTTCTCGGTACTAGCTTTAAAGATATTTACAATGCGTTCCTTGTCATCAATCGAAAAATGCCGAGATGTTCGTTTTTTTCGGTGGCGACAGGGCCATGGCTTGATCCATAATTAATTAAATAAATAACCTAAAATAGAAAATGTAACTTTAACGTTAATCTTTAATGAATCATGTTAGTACGCACCTGAATATATACAAATATCTTCTAAAGTATTGAAAAATACTATTTCGTCAAATGAATGGAAATAACAAAAACTTAAAACTGCGAATAAATTAACCAAAATGTCGAACGTTAAACTCAGGTCAAACTGAAGTATGTCACTAAATACTGGTGTTTGTTGTAATACTGACTTGAAGATTTTAACCAATAAAAAAATTTATTCAAATTTAGCGCGTATTTGATAGGAGGGATTGAACTCTATCTTTTCGCCGTACAGATAATAACAAGAATTTGACAACAAAAGCGGTGCGTTATCACGCATAAACATTTCCAAATTTATTAAATTACAAGACAACAACAATGCTTTCAATCGCACATATTACCAGTAACACAAAGTATAACAAAAGCACACCATCAAAACAAGCTAAATCTTCAAAAAGTAGAAAACAAGAATAAAGAAATAACTATTACAAATAATACGTTATGAAAATCTTAGGTACCTTAACTTATAATTAAAGTAACCGCAGATTACGCTACATTACATTACATGTATTTATTGTTGCCAACTCAAATTTTAACAGGTTACAACTTTAACAGTATGTGATTCACTGTAAAAAGTAGAAAAAGCATTAAAAAATGTGAATAGGTTTGACCTACTAAGGAATGATTATTAAATGCAATCACGGTAGAACCAACAGCTTTGAGCAATAGTAGCAAGTTAGCAACGTTGGCAACTTAATTACATATAAATAAAATAAGTGTGTCAACTAAGAGACAGATTTTAAGTCCCAGTTTTTAAACGACAGTTTTTAACGATTGTTATTAATGAGAACTATAGTAAGAGTTTTAATTAATTGTGTATTAAATTTTTTTAGAATCTTTTATTTCAGAATTATTATAACATTTGTGATTATTTACAACTAAAAGAAAAACTTTTCAATGACGTTATATGCATACATTACAGTTTATTTCGCATTTGTTCAATCTGTTTCGCATTTAATTAAAATTTTTATCTTGTTTTCTTAACCAAAAATAATTGTTGTAAATGTTTAATGTGTTTGTGTTAAATTAATCTATTACTAATTATATAATAATTTACTAGAGTGATTACATTGTTAGAAGATGCCTTCCTTCCGTCTGAGTCATCATCAATGTCGTTAAATTCTTTTAACAAATACGATGTTTGATATGTTAAGAGTTTTTTTAGAAGATGCAACAGAATAACATGTAGATGTGACTTATATAGCAAACAAAATACATTTGTAAATGTTTAAAGAAAATTTGTAATTAATAGTAACGTATGCTTTTATCATTTATTATACTGTACAGTCATGAAATTGACCTGCACGGAAATGACTTTGACTTGTACCAAAATCAGATTGTTAATAAAAATGTATAACGTTGCCTAACTGTTAATAAATATACAATGTGTCTTATTAACTAATAGACGTGGAAAAGTTTACAATTCTTCGTAATTGGTTATTTTATTTTGTTTATCAATGACTTTTCAACAATATACTAATTTGTTAACAAAAAATACTACTATAACAACTACTGTTGAACAATTTTAACTGACAAATATAATAATTTTATGTAAAAAATTATTGAAAATTGCAATATATTATTTTTTTAACCG
Source organism: Aquatica leii (assembly GCA_035610365.1). NCBI lineage: Eukaryota > Metazoa > Arthropoda > Insecta > Coleoptera > Lampyridae > Aquatica > Aquatica leii. The sequence continues at coordinate 112,649,901 of CM069432.1, forward strand.
GTTTTAAAAAAAAAATTTTTTTGGTTTACAAATATGATAGGTACTGATAATAAAAAAGTTAATGATGGGAGTCGTATCATAATTTTGAATTTTTATATTAATTAACTGTTTCATTACCTTTTGTTGCTAATAACGTTTATTATAGTGACAAATTTTAAGAAAAGTTTCCCAAAGTATGGGTCGCGATTCACGGTGCCAAAATGCAACGCACGAATAAGGATCTATATGGTCCAATACTGAGCGTGAACGAACACACTTACGCACAGCGCGAACACCTCTTGCCCCGTGCGACATTACAAGGCAACAACGTAACTGTATTTAAAGTGCAAGACAAAGTGAAAGGTGCCATAAAAAAACTCAACTATTGGTTACGTGGCGTAGAAACAGGTTATTAGAATGCTTTTACAAAGTTAAATAAAGTACTAAAGCAGGATAACATGAGTTTATTACCTAGAGATGTCTCGGTTGCTGTAAAAGAACATTTGCTAGGATGAAAAAGCAGTATGTAGACATATTTTTCTCTAATAAACAGCACCAAGGCTTGGATACGGAATCCATTTACGGTAAACATAGAGACTGAGACAGAACTGCCACATGGAGATGTTGAGTCTCTAATTGAAGTGTCTTATGACACATCACTAAAAAACAACTACAACTAAACCACTGGTAAAATTTTGGCTATCATGTCGTCAGAAATATCCCACTTTATGAGAAAAAACAATTAAATTTTTGATGCCATTTATGACAAACTATAAATGTGAAGCAGAGTTTTCAACTTTAGTATTCCTAAAAAATTAGTACAGGAACAGATTAGAAGTCGAACCGGGCCTAAAAATAAAATTAACATCTTTTCCTGCAAACTTGAAGATTTTATTTGATAAGAAACAGTTTTGCACTTCTCACTAATAAAGTTTTGTTAAATGTATTTTTGAAATACTTAATTAGTTACTTAATGTTTTGTAACCAAAACATGATTAAAAATGAATTTAGTATTACAAATATGAATATATTTTATTTAAATTGCATAATCCTACCAACTTACATTAACAATATAACATTAATTTTCATACTATAAACATATTAACAGTCAAAGGATCACGAATAAAAATTTAGTAAATAACCGGGTCACAAAAAAAAACTTTGGAAAACGCTTATCTAGATAGATTAAGCAATTGTTATTCAAAATGCCAATTGTCGTTAAAATTTTGTTTTTTCAAATTGAAGAAAACAAATAAATATAGTTAATGAAAATCATCAAATATCTATTTTAAACCGTTGAGACTTTCGGGCAAGATTGAATACAATTATTGTTTTCAATGCAATAGTAAATACCTCTTGCAGTGTTTCATAAGGAATTCTCTAATTTCAAAACTTGGTATATGCGCGTTATAAAAAGAGTTTGCTTTCTTAACCTGCACTTTTTTTGTTGCTTTATTTTATGTTGGTTACAATAATGTTTATCGTACCTACTTGATACATCTAATTGGCACTGCTAATTTTACATTTTAAAACCACAGTATCGATTAAAAAACAATACTACCATTACAATGTTTATATGTTTTTATACGTATCTGTGTAATGTACATTAACGTATGTGCCGGGTACGTACACATTACTTATATAGGCAAGTGTTTGTACGATTTGGTATAAAAACTTACTTAGTAAATAGAAGTTATTAACCTGCCACATTTAATCAAAACTTATTACTAAAAAACTTAAATAAATAAGTCCTAATATAATTTATTTTTTTTTAGATTATTTTATAACGAAACTACAACTATTTTAAAGTTAACCAAGCTGTTGTTGTTTTTGTTGTTAGCTGATGCTCTTGTTAACTAATTACGTTATCAAACAATAAAATGCGATTGATTTAACATTTGCCGTACCTTTAGTAGTGACTTATTTACCATTACTTTAAACTTAATAGTAAATTTAAAAAAATACGAATAATAATACAATTTAATCAAGTAAACAAATTAAGTATTTAAAAACAAAGTTTAAAGCATTTTAAGAAATATGCTATTAAATGTAGAATAATCTTATAAATAGTAAAAAAAAGTTAAACAAAATCAAACGTGTAAATTAATGAAAATTATAAAAATAAGCTCACATTCGCAGCTATAGAAGAAATCAATAAATATTGTTGGAAATATAAAATAAAATAAAATTTTAGAATTGAATTACGGCCTATTACTAAAATGTAATCGAATTTCTTAAATTCTATTCCGTTGAGGTTAAATCTTTTAAAAGATTAACGACAACAAATAAAGTTACGTGATTGCTGTATTCGTTTTAGTTTAAAATTAAATTGTAAAACTTACCAAATTATCACGTAAAGTTGAAATACTTACGCAATATAACAAAGTTGTACAAAGTTAATTATGTTTTGCATTTAAAAGTTTAGACAGATTTTAAATGCTTTGCTAATAATGCCGTAAAAGATATTTTAAATGTTTTACGGAAACGTTTTGTTTAATGTGTTTTAATTTATAAGAGTTTAAACAGCAGTTTGTGATTATAGAAATCTCTAAATTTAGAAAAACAATCACAATGTATAAAATAATAGACACATGTAACTATTTATTAGTATTTGAACTTATACAGAATTATTTATAAGTGTTAAATGCAGATACATTCACTTTTATACAAATTGAATCTTATAAAATAAAAAAAAATGAAAACAAGTTCAATTAATTTAAATTATTAATTTGTTACCTAGAAGTAATTTTAAAGTTTGCGTGTTTAACGTAATTACACGTTTAGTACCGTGTGCGTATATATAAATAATATAGCTAAAGTAATAATACCGTATTTAATATAGATAAGCTTTCATTTATTTTAATTTAAAAGTAGAACTGTTTTGACGCCAAAATTTTTATGTGTCGCGAGAAGAAATGTTTTTATTATTTTTGAAAAATGTGTAATCTTATTGTATACACAAAAATTAGAATTACATTGGAAAAGAATAACAATTAATATAAAAGCACCAGAACTTTGATACTTAAAAAGTTTTAATTTATAAGCTTCAATTATAAATATACATATATAGTTTAATTGTGGCAGTTGTATTATGCATATTTAGATTATTATAATTTGCGGCATAGTATGTCAGTAAAACTCAAAATAGAATAAAACACTTTTAATAAAAATTCTGTATTCAGATTAAAAAAAATTTGTTTGTGTAGCAAAACCTATTTTTACTTATCTGGGATCACCAATTAGGTATGTTAGTATATTATACCTCATTCTACATAAAAAATTATGTTAAAAAAACAACTTAGTAAATAACGAAAATATAAATTCGTGTGCTGCATTTAACTTATTATAACAGCAATATAATTATTATAATAGAAAAAAACTATGTATTCTATTTGCAAATATTTACAATATACATTATTATATATGTAGATAGATGATTTTTACAAGTTTTGGTTTATTGGCCAGTGTGATGTCTGATTTCTTACAGTTTGCTTATAAAATTTTTGAATTACTTTAGTATCCCAAAATTATTTTTTCTGCGACTAACAGATAATACGATACATTGTATACTTAATTGCGATTAGGCAACGTTGTGCATTGTGATTGTCTAATTTCATTTCTGTAGAGGTCAATGCCATTTCCGTACAGGTCAAACCTATTTACGTACAGGATAATGAATTATGAAAACATAATTTAGAAGACTTTTACAATTATCTGCATCACAAATTATGAAATTTGAAAACGAAATCATTGAGTGTCATGTATAAGGTATTGCATTAGTTTTATAGCGTAAAATAAGTGATTTATAAATTACATATTTTAGATTCTATTCGTAAACGTTGACGTTTAATGGTGACTTTCTTGTAATGAAATATAAATATATTTTTAGAAGTTCAAGGTAATTAGAATAAATAAAGACTTCTAATTTGCAACCTAACTACTTGTTTTCTTGCACGGTTTTCTTTTGATGGGAAGGAAATATTAACAGTAGTTTACCAGATTTTTGCAGTGTTATAAACAGACTAAGTAAATTAATCCTTAAAATAAAATTACTCATTTTATAATAACATGCTCAAATTAACTTAAAGAAGTTAGTATTTATGAGAATATTTATCAGTTTTTTAAATTGCATGACAATTCAAAAGTAACCAATTATCTTTTGGCGTTCATCGATAATTGCAAGATACCAAAATGTTTCTTTCGCACATGCCTGATATCTGTTTGTTGTTATTTATCCTTATATTAATGCAGTTTTCATAAGTATTTATGTATGCTTTTACTACATATTATATTATAATGTTGTAAAAATAATGTATTCGCACATTGTCACTACCTTCTTAAAAATTTATTCACAAACACTTTGGAGTTACGGTATTATAAATAACAGCAACTAAGTATAGATACAATTCATTGTTACAAGACTAATGCAAACCACTGGTTTATACATTGAAAAAATTATATACTTAGATGTAATTATAAGCAAAAGCACTGAATCACTTGTTTTCTTTACCTACAATGTGTTTTGTTAAAAATTCATTTCTCATGTTTAAACTAATTTTGCAGTAAAGATTATTACATCATATTTGATCCATTAGAATAATTAACTATCTTACAATTTCTAAAACGAATTGTTTTCAATTCTTTAGCTACGATGTTCTTATTACCTTGTTAGTTTGGAAAGCTTCATTCTTAAGAATAACACCTATTAATTACAAATTATCTTTAAACATTTACAAATTTACCTTATTTGCTTTGTAAGTCACATCCACATGTTATTCGGTTAAAGTTTCTAGGATAAACTATCGCATATCAACATTTGTCAGAACTTGACGACATTGTTAACGATTCAGGCTGTGACATAAATAGATTTCTTTTATTTACTGGTTGCAAAAGCAAAATCTTGTCATTGAATCATTAGTACTTTTTAAACTAATCTAGCTCATTTATATTAGTTTATGCTTGAAATTAATGTACTAAAAAAAATTCAAGTACTAAATGGTTTGAAGTTAAATAAAATTGCATGCATTTAAAGCAAATAAATTATACTTACCATTTCTTTAACTAGAGATAAGTAAAAAACAAGAATAAAATAATAGTAACAGATAACTAGTAGTTTTGATTTAGTTTTGATACTTAATTTGTCTAATTAATTGAGTGGCTTTCGACTTTGCATTAAAAGTGAAATTACTTTACTTTTGATTAAATCAATATCAAATATTAATTTGGTTGATATTACATTTATTCGAGTTGTTTGTAGAATGTTTTTTATTTGAATTATCCCGACAGTTAATAACATAAAAAATCAGTACTAACTACTAGCTATTTTGGAACACGAATTCAATAAATTGTTTGAATCATCATTTTAATATAATAGTTATTTCTTCTAGCAGTGGCTATTTTTATTAAATTAACGAGCAATAATTGCGCCTTGCTTCTGTTTCTTACTCTCAAGATCCTTTTGCAATAACTTTGACCCAGTGATCCAGGTATAAGCTTATTAAACCTTTTTTTTAAGAAATACTAGATGAAAAAGAGAACAATGCTACTGAAGACCCAGAGAACATTGTTAATGCCAATTTATTTATAACAAAAAAATAACAGAAAACTAACATTAACAATTATTTTACATGCTACATTAAAAAACAAATGTACATAAAAAAAATTGAACGGTAGACAATTTGCATTTTAAATTAAATAATTGTTTGATCAGTCAGAGTCACTATCATCAGTTATATTAATAATGAACGGCGGCACGTCCTTGTCGTCAAAAGCTACTTCTCTCTTCCACCAATCTTTTATTATTTGTTCGCAATGTGGAACAGAATTTGCCCATGCATCTTTCTGGTGTTGCCATTAAAGCTTAGCAGCTTTTTAACTGATTTCCATCCCTCCCTTTATGTTTTTATAATAAGTTTTTATAATTCCCCATATTTCAATTGGATTGAATATACAATGGTAGGGAAAGAGACGAAGTACTTTATGGTTATATTTTTTAGCCAATTGATCGGCTGCATACGTTTTTTCAGGTTTATTCCTATAAATAAAAATTTCAGAGTATTCATTTACAGAAAAAATATTAATTTACCTTTCAACAATGTGTAGTAACTCCTTTAAAAAGTTGATTTCAAATGAAACATTTTGTTCTTTTAACCATTTCTGGATATCTTCTTTTTTCCATCCACTATTTAGAGTCTTCGTAACTAAAGTACGGCACGGAGCATTGACCATTATAATTGCGGAAGGTTTAGTTAAATCTTCAATAATTTATTTTCAAACCAATTCAAAAAATTTGCTTGATTCATTTCCCCGTGGTAATCTAAGTTTTTGGTCGAGAAACTAAACACCAAGTCTGCACCAGGAATAAATCCTTCCTTATTACCGGCATGAAGTACAATATACCTGTTTTTAGCAAATTTTAATAAGAAGTATAATAATAGTTTTATCTAAGTTACCTTTTGCCATCGACTTTAGTAGTTTTTACAGTTTTTAAATTGTCATTCTGTCAAGAACGACCCACTGTACCATTCTGAAAAATCCAAGTTTCATCCAAGTAAACAAATTCGTAAGTTTTTGTTTTTTTAATTCTTAAATACTCTTTTAAGAATCGAATGCGTTTGATTACAATGTTTGGTAATTCCATTAAACCTCGTCTAGAATTATCTTTTTGGTACTTAAATCCTTTGTTTTTGAGAATAGTATTTAATGATGTTTCCTGATCCTTTAAATACTTCGCCGGCAACAAGTTTCTGTCTCAATAATTAAACTGTTACAGGTTCACCTAAGCTAATTAAAATTGTTAAATTAAATTTTTACTAATTTTACAACTTACTATTTTCATACACTCTATAAATTGTGTTTTGAATAGCAACCTTGCCAAAATGATCAATGTTTGTCACTGGCCTTGAAAGTTTTCGTTTCAATTGAGAAGTACTCGGGATATTTTAATCGTTAACTTTCTGGAATGCTCGGTTTACGATGGAAATACTTATCTTTAAGGCAGCTGCTACACGCTGTAATAAAATTTAAAAAGTAATTTTGTACTTAATTGTAATTAGTTAAATATACCTCTCGAACATTATTCAAAGATAAAAACGGTCCACCTGCATCACGTTCTTGCTCGAAAAATTCAATTAACAAAACTACCAACTCATAACCACGTTTACCTAATTCCGTACCAGGCATATTAATAAACTAAACGTGGCATTCATCTACTTTTGAGATTAGGTATGCTTTTGTGTTTTATTTAATAGTGTGATATCAGGTCTATTGCATATTATCGTTTTATCTGTGTGTAGAGTTCTATCCCAGTATAGTTTACAGTTTTCGTTTTCTAATATAGTTGCGGGTGTATATTTGTAATATGGTGTTTGTGTTTGTATTAAGCCGTGTTTAAGTGCAAGTTCTTGATGAATGATTTTTGTTGCTGTGTTGTGTCTATCGGTGTAGTCTGTTCCTGCTAGTAGTTTGCAACCTCTTGTAATGTGTTCTATTGTTTCTGGGTATTACACAGTGGGACGAAGTACCTGCATTTACGGACAAAATGCGAAATTTTTCATTGCTTAGAAATCGATTTAAACTATGACTAATGTTTAGACAAATATTTCAGCCTCCTGATGACTCATAAAGAAGGGTGAAAAAGGCCGGAATTGTAATCTTTCAGGTACTCCAACTTTCGTGTTAGACGAGTACCGTTGTATACGTTTATGTTTTCTCTGTGCGTTTGCAAGTGATTTTAAAATATTTGTGATTATTTTGTGTTATTGAATTATTATGGATTTATTAAATCAGGGTAAGTACGTGTTATTATGACATGGTTTACTATATATTTTGTATTTGAATACAAAAATTTGTATAAATTATAACTTTATTTTAAGAACGCTTTATTGCACAAGTTCTAGTTGAGCTACAAAATTTGCCTTGCATTGCCCGACTCTCTTTCTTTTTTTAAAATACGATTTATACTGTAGTTATTAAGGTACAAAAAAAATTAGCTGCCAAGAGGTGCCAATTTAAAAGTTATGTTTATTTATTTTCGGTTCTGTAAAAGTAACTGTAAAGACAGTGTTGGAACAAAAAAATGTTAGTTCACTTTGCATCTATATTTATTTATGTTTTAGAAACATCCATATAAAAGCTTATCGTTGCAAGGGGCGCGCTTCCCTCAAAAGGGGGTGTGTAGGAAAAATTTTGTTTTCGTATTGTTAAGTTCACTGAGCATATTAAATAACCCACTACTAAATTGTTAGTGCATATTAGTAATATTTATTTTATTCAACAGAGATTTCTCAAAAATCTAGAAGAGATATTCTTCAAATATGGCTTGAAAAAAAAGGTCAGGCTAACAACATTAAGCGACAACATGTTATAGATACTGTTACTAGTAACTTAGATGATGAGAATGTTGGGAAAGAACTTATGGAAAAAATAAAAAAAGATATCCGTCGATGTTGCAGTGAAATTGAAAAACGGTGGCAAAAATGCAGAAGAACAGAAAGCTTATTTCTAAAAAATAATTCTAACTGGTTAGATGAAAACTTGTTCGACTTACCACCTAAGATTGTTCATGAAGAGCTAGTGGAAGAAACTCTTGAAGAAAACTTGCCATCAACAAGTACTGGTCGACCTGCCGCTGCATTTAGAGAAATTGGGGACCGATCGAAAAGGCGGAGAACAAAAGAGCTTCGCGAGCAATATAGTTCGAGTGAGCTGGCATATGCAGCTCAAATGAGTCTGCGATCTGCTGGACAAAAAGATGCCGCAAAGTTGATTCATGAAGCAGTTGAGACTACACCAACTAGGCCCTCAAGAATAAGAGAAGCATGGACCAAAACTAAAGAAAATTAGTTAAATCCGTACTCATCCGATGAAGCACTAGCCTTATTCATCGATACCAGATTGACAAAAAGTCAGTATCTCAAAATTAGGATTCAAGCAAAAGCAAGACATGCGGACATCTATCCAAGCTACCAGAAAGTCCAAGCTGCGAAGAGAGCCTGCTACCCTCCAGACAAAGCTATAACAGTCACTGAAACTTTAATGGAAGTGAACTTACAAGCTCTTTTAGACTTAAGTGTCAGAAGAATTGTATTGTCGCAACGGGAAGTATTTGAAGTCGTGTCTGCTGAAATTTCGCAAGAACTTGTACTTGTGTCAAAATGGGGCTGTGATGGAAGCAGTGGACACAGTGAATATAAGCAAAAGTCAAGCGAAAATGTGAGTGACAGTGATATGTTCATAACTTCTTTTGTACCGCTTCAATTATACACTTCTTCTGCCTCAAAAAAACACATTATTTTGTGGCAAAATCCGCGACCTTCTTCAGTCAGGTATTGTAGGCCTATTCGTTTACAATTTAAAAAGGAAACAACTGCACTATCACAACAGGAGGTCGAATATATCGAACAACAAATTAATGTTTTACAAAAAAGTCACATTTAGGTTGCAGGAAAAACGTTTTTTGTAACGCACCAAATGGCACTTACAATGTTAGATGGTAAGATTTGTAATGCCGTAACTTCGACAACATCTGCACAGAAGTGCTATATTTGTAATGCAACTCCTGTTAAAATGAATGACCTGGAAGCAGTAAGCGCTCGAAAAATAGATGAAGCAACATTTCGATTTGGCTTATCACCGTTACACGCTTGGATAAGGTTTTTTGAATGTTTTATTCATATATCTTACCGCTTAGATTTTAAGAAATGGCAAGTTAGGCAGCCCGCAGACAGAGAAGTTTTTGACAATAAAAAAAAAATTCAGCAGGACTTTAAAACGCAGTTAGGACTATTAATTGACCACGTAAAGCCTGGAGGTAGTGGCACATCGAATGATGGCAACACAGCTCGGCGTTTCTTTAAACACGCTGAAGTATCGGCAACTATAACGGGGATTGATGAAAGGATAATTAAATCGTGTGCGGTGATACTCGAAGCCATCTCTTCTGGCTTTTCTTTAGACCCAGAAGCGTTCCGAAAGTACACTTTTGACACAGCCAAATTATATGTAGAGTTATATCCCTGGTACTACATGCCTGTTTCAATGCACAAAATTTTGATTCACGGTACGGATATCATTGCACATGCCTTACTTCCAATGGGACAGCTTTCTGAAGAAGCACAAGAATCCCGGAATAAGGATCTAAAGTTTTACAGAAGGAGTCACACAAGAAAAATTTCTCGACAAACCACAAATCAAAATTTATTAAATTTGTTACTTATTTCGTCGGATCCGTATATAACATCATTTAGAAAATTGCCATTAAAATTTAGAAAAAATCTCTCCCCCGAAGTTTTGGAGCTTCTTTCTCCTCCTAATCAAGAAGAAGCAGTGTTATTAACAGACGTGTCAGATATTTCCGAAGAATCTAGCGAAACTCTATCCGATAGTGATAGCGACTGAAATTTATATTTAAATTGTTATTGCATTTTTTTTTACTAAACTGCAATTGTTTTTACATCGATACCAATTCAATTGTTAAATCATTTTGTCCGCGTTTCAATGCATTGGATTCGTCATTTTGTTTAGTTTGTCGTGTCGGAAAAACAAATAATTTTGTAACTGTTTCCTACTGCTTAACTACTTATTTAATCTGCGGTCCTTTTACCTATAGACCCTTCAGGCGATTAAACGATAATTTTTATGTTGTGCTCTTCAAGCCTTACGGATTATTGATCATTTACTTGGAATAACAACTGTTAAAACTTTCTCTTTTTTCAAATCTTTTGTATATTTACCTAAAGATGTCACTAACTACTTGAGTAAATGACAAATCCTTTGTACTTTCACATACTGACTACTTGAGTAAGCAACAAACTCCCTGTGATGACTGTTAGTTTTATTATTCTTTGTATTAGGTTTAGATTTATTATTGTTCTCCATCACCTTGGGGATAGCCATGATAGAGTATATATCTCGTATACATCTTGTTTTTGAGATAAACAATCCAGTAGTAAACGAATAACCATCAACGTACTTCGTCAAGTACTAACTCTATATTAATTTTACACGGCTATATTCATAAGTTTCCAACATTATTATTTGTGCACCTACTAGTTCATTATTATTTACAAGTTTATATAATTAAAATGATCAAAAGGTGTAACGACTTTTATTTTTTGTTTCTATTTAATCAAAAACGAACAAAAACAAAACACTGTGAGGGTGAGCATTATTCAAGAATTTACACCCCATAATTCTAAATATTGTTTTTTCAAAAACTAATTTCATATTCGTTATCAGTGACGTCTAAACCTCGCGAGTACCACATTTTACTGAAAATGATCCATTTTTTTATGTTCATGATTGCCATATTGGCTCTGCCATTTTGTTTATTTAAAAACTGGAATCATATTTTTTATCAGTAACCTCGAAAACCTTTAAGTGCCAACTTTTACTGAACTTGATCAACTTTTTTATAGTCATGATTGCCATATTGGCTCCGCCATTTTGTTTTTCCAAAAACTGATATCATATTCGTTTTCAGAGACCTCAAAAACCCCCGAGTAACAAATTTCAGAAAGATTACTTAATTTTTGGAATTAAGTCCGCAAAATCGGGTACTTCGTCCCACTGTGTATTAGTGGCATTTTTGGCATGTGTATGTTTTAATTTTTTCTTTTATTATGTACTTTCTGTAGTTTTTTTGTGGCTATTACTTTATCTTGGATGGCTAGGACGAATCTTTCTGTTTAGCCATTTGTATGACAGTTGTGTGTCTATGTGTGGGTTTTGCATTACGTTATAGTGGTTGCCGTGTAATGCTTTTTCTGCCCAAATGTCTTTTTTGTGGTGTATTGTGTTTGTTTCGGTGTTTTCCTAAATGTCGTTTTGATGTAGGTTGAGTGGGGTGTATCATTTGTCTGCTTTTGTGACTGCTTGATGTAGCGAGCTGTTTTTGTTTATGAAATATTTTTTTAAGTTTTGTATTTGTGTGTTGTGTAGTGTTTGTATATCTACGAGTCCTCTTCCCCCTTCTTTCCTGGCTATTGTAATTCTTTCAATGCAGTTTGGATGCAGTTTGCAATGTTCTGTTAATTTTGTTCTGTTAACTCGGTTTAACTTTGTTAGATCCGTGTCTGACCATTTGACTATGCCAAATGAGTATGTCAAGACTGGAATCGCGTATGTGTTGGCTGCCTTAATAATGTTTTTAGTCGAATGCTTTCTTATAATCTATATAGCATGTGATAATGTTTCGTTGTTGCTTCTCTGCTTGTTTCATAATGACGCTGTCTATGATTACTTGCTCTTTGCATTCTTGACTGTTTTTTCGACATCCCTTTTGTTCTTCTGTAAATATGTGATTTTCTATTAAGTGTTTTTCTATTTTCTGTGTAATCAATTCTGTAAGTATTTTGTATAGTGTTGGCAGGCATGTGATCGGTCTGTAGTTAGCTGGATTTTGTGTGTCTTGGTTTTTCCTTGTGGTACGAACGGTGGCACACTGTGCGGTTCTAGTATAATTTTGTTGATTTGTATTGTTAGGTGCTGGTATATAGATGTAAATTGTTTGTACCAGAAATTTTGTATGTGGTCTATTCCAGGAGCCTTTCAGTTGTGTGTTTTTTGTATAGTGTTGCTTAGTTATGTACTGGTAAGCTCGAATGTTTTTTCTGTTCTTCTGTGATCCATTTGGCTGTTTCTTTGTGTTGCTTTGGATGTGACCATGTATTTTCCCAGAAATGTTTTATTTCATCTGTGCTTGGTGGTATTATTTGTATTTTTTCATGTTTTTCTAGGTTTTTGTAGAATAGTTTTTCGTTTCTATTAAATTGTATGTTTTGTGTTTTTCTTTTGTTTGATTCATTGTATCTTTTTAATCTTGTCGTATACAGTCCTAGTTTTTGTTTTAGTGTGTCTAATGCTTCTGTTAGTGTTTCTTTGCTGTTACTGTTATTTATAATGTGCCGTATATGTTTTGTAACTTGTTTGGTATGGTTTCCTTTTCAATATTGTGTTAACCTTCTTAAGTCTTTTCTTATGTTGTTTATTTTGTTTTTCAAGTCTGATTTGCCATTTTGGTTTTGATTGTTTTCTTTCATGACTTGTATGTATTTTTCGTATATTAGTTTTGGTAGTGATAATCTGTTTTCTGGGTTGATTCCTGTCCATTTGACTATGTTTGTTTGTAATTCATCGTTTATTGTATCAATAGTATTTGTATTTGCGAATCTTGATGTTTGTGAGTTTAGGGTTTTGTTTAGTAGAGTTGATTTGGCAGATGTTTCTGGGAGTTCTGTGTTTTGTATTATTGTTGTTGTGGTTTGTAATGATGTTTGAAAATTGTTTTGTCTTGTATTTTTTCTGTCCAGTTCTGTGGCTATTTCTTCTTTGATGTTCTAAATGTCTTCATCTGTAAGTCTTTTGTTTGTAAGAATTACTCGTTTTTGATCGACTAGCCTCTGCGGTGTAATTATGTTAGGTAATTCTGGATGTGTTTCTGTAAATAAATTATAAAGTTGTGGTCGGTATCCTATTAAAATTTGTTCTAACTGTGTGGCGGTGTAGTAGCAGCGCATGACAGTAATTTTCATTTCTCGTGTCCATGTCCATCGGGCTGTTCATTTCTGCGTCGTCCTCAATCTTGACGACACTCGTCCGAGGCTTTTATATTAGTAGTAACCTCTGTACACACCAGGGGATGGTTAGTCCCATTGGTGGTTAGCTAGGATCCGCGTGCTCGCTGCGCACGTAAGGTAACATTATTATTATTGTTATCGTTATCGTTATCGTCGTCGTCGTCAACTGCAGAAACGTTTAAATGTTGCAGAAGGTTTCTTGTGACCACGTTATGCTACAAAAATGTTTACAAATAGTACAAACAATTCAAAGAAAGCAGAGAAATCGTTAGAAACAAAAATTGTTTTGAACAACTATCAACATCAACTGATGAGAAACACGTCAAGGAAATCAAAGATTTGGCACTTAAAAATTGTCGATTGACAATTAGAGACTTGTTGATAACGTTAACATTTTATTTGGATCAGTTCAGACAATTTTGAAAGTTCTTTTGTGTTGTAAAATAGTGAAATCTTGTTTGGCGACAAAAACACCATTTTCTTTGGAAAAATAGCATTGGATCTATGCGTACGGGTCGGATATAACTAATGAATTAAGCAAATACGTGCAAAAATTAGTCAAAACCTAAATGATTGCGCAAATATTATTTGACGTTATGCATCGTTTGCGTAAAACTACTTGCAAAAAAATTCAGGCAATGCACCATTTCACATTGCATTAGTTCTTCGAGGACATTTTACCTAATATTCATGCACAATGATCGTATTCGTCTGATTTAGCACTCTGCGAGCAACTATTTTGTAACTCAAAAAACCGCTCCGAGGACACCATTTTGACACGATTGATGAGATAAAACCCAAATTTCCGTTCTCTTTTAAAATCATTCCAAAAATAAATTTTTTTGCTTACGTCCGTTTTGACATATTTTACAGAAATTTTCTAGCTAAAAGTTGGCACTAGTAATCATTAATTAATTAAACGCCATCTGTCAATTTATAAGATTTATTAACAAACACCATTATCAATGTTATTGTGTAGAGTAGCACTAACAATTTTTTTTAAAACAAATATAACAAATTTGCTTATATCTTACAATTGCTCAAAACAACAATGGTCAAATTAATTTAAAAAAATTGTATTTTGTCATTACAGGTTTCAATTTTATCAACATATGTTATTAAATGTTATTATAAATCAATAGTTAAATAACTGCTTTTAATTAATGTATACTATAAAGGTCAGTACAAAAAATGTTGTATATCACACGTCTTAAAAGTATTTTGCGAGTATTCGCTTTTTGTAGGTCTCGGCTTCACCTCGGTCTACAAATATGCTCATACTCGTAAAATAGCATTTTCTGGACTAGTGATACAAATAACCATTTTACCATTGTTTCGAAGATTGGAAAAAACGTTGGCATAACTGTATTGTATTAGGAAAATATTACTTTAAAAGCAATAAAATATATTTTGAAGAATAAATAAGGTTAATTAAAAATCCAATAATTCTTGCAGTGTAGGCCCCAACACAATATAATAAAATGTATTATAAAATTGGTTAAATATTAGATGTAGTTTAAATATGGGAGGCAGCAAGAATGCTTAGATTTTAAAACTTAAAAAATCATTATTGAACTAAAATTTACAGTTGATAGTAAGATCCAAATTAAATGATTAACAAACACTTACTTTATAAAGTTGAGATGCATTATAAATATGGTATGCTGCTTAGTAATACATGAAGTTTGAATGGGTTTAACTGTATATACTTTTTATGCAAAATTTATTGGAACATAACGTATTTTACTTAAATTTGGCAATGAGTTAGTACTACCGACGTTAGTATGTGCAGTTATGTTATAGTTAAAACTGCGCATGCGCAAAAACAGCGCTCATTGTAAACACTTTGTGGGCTTATGTCAAAATTATCCATTAGGTCCATATTATGCGTTATGTAGTTTTTATGCTTATGATCATGTAACTACTTAAAATACATTTCAGTCGTAGTCGCGTGGTGGTAGATATTGCAATAATTTTGCGTAAGCAGAGCAGCATGTACTTAAAATCCAAATGTGCTTAAATGCAATTTTTTTGTTAAATTCAGTGCTAGTACGAAGTTAAAAACAACACTTTTCAACATTTTTCGATGCATCATATAAACATCTAAGAAGCCTACTTGATGTTAATTTTCTGTTGGATTTTCAACAGAAATCTAATTAAGCTTTGTTACCCTCATGATTATTAATTACTGAAGTTTCACAAATGGAGTTACTAACTGATTTACCAATGGTAACGTCTGAGGCAAATCAATCGTGGGCGAGGCGAAAATCTCGATCTTTTTTATATTGTACTTCAAGATATTTACACTTTAATTGTTAAACGTCAAGCTAAGTGGGGCCAAACCGTCCACTTTTCTGTCATTTAAATTACTACTACTTTTTGATATAATTTAAATTAGTATTTGTTTCTATGTCATTTAAATTACTATTATTATTTTGTAATTAGAATAGTTAATTAAACCAATATTTTTTATCGCTTGCACGCCTGTCATGATTTGATCCGCTGAGATTACTGTAAGAAAAATATATTAGCGCGAACGCGATTAAACCACTTAAATTTAGCAGTTGCATTCAGTTTAATGATTTCTGTTTCTTACATATTTCAATCTAGGATAGTGTTTTAATTATCAACAATAAACTTTATCAAATTCTTATTTAGAACTAATTGCAATTTTAATTCAATTTATATGATACTTGATGATATTTAGTCCTGGACTTCGCTGTGATATTTTGTCTTGTTTTCTCTTCTTTGTTATTCGCTGTAATGCAGTAATATTCCCGAATAAATTGTAATAATTTTTTACAACTTTTTTTTTACAAGAAGAAGGTAGCGCAGGGCACTGAGTCACCAGACAAAGTTAGGTACTAACAACTTAACCTACGACTAACTCCGACTTAAGTTAGCGAAACAGGTGAGTCAACAATCTACCTTCACAATTTGTGCGTTGCAATCATTTTAAATAAGCATTAAAAAATGGTAGGTATTGCAAAGTGGAACTTTATGCAGTCAAAAGCAGTGATTTTTTAAAAATTAGATACACAGTAACAATGTAATGACTGTATTTTAAGAATCAGACAACAAAAATAAGTAATAAGTTAAAAAACTTGATTTCTAAAATAAATAATCTAAAGAATAATAAAGAACAAAACAACTAGCAGCAATAAAACAAAATTTTCAGTAATTTAGATATTGTTTATCGTGCAATTATTGTATATTTTGACGATCACGACTGTACCATCAATTTTTCAAAAAGAGGAAAACAGTGGCAAAAGCAGTAGCTGCCCTATTTTTTAAAATTTATCAATTTTGGGCATTTTGTTAAAATAAAAAAATATTAAGAATGTACTCATTTTAAATCTGATCTAAATTGCTTTTAATTATTAATTTGTTTAATTCTTCATTAAAAGAAAATTGCCATTATTATCATATCCACATGTCTTAAAATTACCTAAAGATTGTCGTTATTCGATAAAATGTAGTAACTGCATAGACATATTGTAACGCGTACGGCTTTAGCTTTTAATGTAATTTTTTAAAACTCAGCGTTAGACTTATTTTCGTTAGAATATTTATTTACCTTTTTTGTCCTTTTCTTCTTTCTTCGGGTACCCAACAGTTTCACTTCCTTTCTATAACGGCGCTTGCGGCAGTAACTAATTAATTCTTCCTTTTATATCCCTTTCTATTTTAATTTCACTCGTTGTTTTTCATAAAATCAAATTTCTTTTTCTTCCTATAACGCTTTGAGAATTCTGTTTTCTTTATACATATACGCTTTACACTTATTATTTTGTTTTAAGCATTTTTTGTTTTTCTTTGCGCATTATTTCATTGTAACACCAATTTCAACTGCCGCTACCTCTCCCCCTTCTTTCTCCCGTCTCGCGCTGCTCTCACATTTTATCTCTACTGCGTTTGCACTGCATTCCTTCATGTCTTCTATATACGAGGCACTGTCACAAACATTAAGTCTAATTATCTTTGACTTCTTTATCTCTTTTGTATTTACCCACTTTTACGATTTATTTTGTGTTATATACTGTACCGTTACAATATTTAAAAGCAATAGAATAAAGGACATAAAATATGTAGCATAGTAAACAAACTACTTAATTTTAAAACAAAACGTTGATTGTGTTAAAAAAATGTTTCACCGTATGTATTCAAAACTTAAACAAATTTTGATATTTGCACTTTTAGATAAAGATGGAACTTTGCAGGTTTGATTCTTCTAAAATTCTTCTAGTTAAGTTTAATTTAAATTTTAAAAATTAATTTATTATTTATTTTTTAATTTTAATTTAATTTAACTTCAACAATTTTAACAATTTAACAAATGTTATAATCAATAAATTGTCAAGTTTTTTCTAATTTAGTCTAAAGTTTTTATATTAAAAATAAGTAAATAAAAAAAAAGCCAAAAAAATGTTATTCATTCACTGCTTTAAATTCTAATTGTATTGAGATTGACTTAAAACTTTGTAATTAAATATTTTATTATTGTGTATTTATATTTCATCCAGTAACAACTAAGATTTTTAATAAATTATGTTTAAATTTCAAAATACTAACTTATCAAATCAAATTATTAAAATTAAAGTTTTTAAAAAACATTGTCTTTGTTTGAAATTTCTATAAATATAATGTACTATTGTAAGCATAAACACATCTCAAATTTAATTTATAGTTTTCAAAGTAAATTCATGGACCGTCTCTATAAACTGTTTTCTATAGTAACAGTACTAACACGTAGTAATGATACTCTGGAAACATTAATTTCGTTTAAATTAAATCAATGTTTGCAAGTACAAATATCTGCAACATTCACATAGCTAATAAGTTAATACATTTGAAAGCGTACTGTTACTACACACCTTAGTTCACTTTTTTCATAAATAGTAACCTTACTAAAAAGTCATTGCGATTGGTTATAATTTAAAATTGAATGCCACAACATATTGTAAATAAAAAGTAAATATGAAATAAAACAAAAAAATAAACATGTACATGAGTGATTTGAAGTAAATATTATATAATAAATTATTACTACTTTAAAACAGTGGATAATAAACAGTAAAATTTTGCATTGTGCTATTTGTGTTTTTCAGTAGCATGAACTAATCTACAAAATTAATAGAATAAGAATACTGTACATAATATATAAAACGGATTCTAACCAAATTAATATATAGGTAGGTAAGTATACTGTAATTACAACTGTTTTAGACAACTTCAAAGTTGAATACAATACAATATTAATAACTTAATTAAAAATAAAAATTAAATTTAAATTTTCTGTATTTTGTTGTTTGTGATATGTTTACTTTTAAATTAAATTTTTGATTTTGTTGTGATATATACCATCCTATTCGTGCGTATTTTCAATATATTTTATCTTACTTTTATTGATTTTATGTTGACATGTTACGAATTTAAGATTGTAGGGTGCTTTTTAGTAAACGTACCTACTAGAACGTAATGCGATTACTTATATTTGTGGTTTTTAAAATATTTACAAATGAAACCTAGTAAGGTACTAAACAAAAAAAAACTTTTCAAGCATCTAAAAAAACTCTTATCTTAAAATAATTTGCAATATTAATTATAAAATATTTGTTTTTCTAAGTAGCTTAATAATTGTCAAAAACAAAAATTATTTTCTGAATTTTCAATAATTCAAACTTTAATAGGTATAAAATATTATTATAAAACAATGTGACAATAACATATATTAACTTGATCATTGTGTTTACAATAAAGCTACAGACAATATATTTATGTTATTATATTTTTATTTGAGTATAAAATTTTGTGAATTTACTATTTAAGTAGTAAATTTACTTGCATGTAAGAAGCTTATACAACTCTAGTTATGTACTATACTTTTTCTACGAATACTTTCATTCATAAAAATAAAAATCTTAAATGTAACATTTATTAATTTAATTTGTCAAAATGACGTCTAATAAGTCATTTCCACAGTTACTCAACGCAATTGACTAACAAAGCTAATGTAACAATTTACATGCGTAATTTTTTTATTACGTGCTAGTCATTACGTGTCAGTGTCTGTTATGATCTATTTACTTAGCAATCAAATAGTAGGTAATATGATATTTACTAGTAAGAGAGTAGAAACGATTTATCAATAAACATTCCTTACGAATTATACACTATAATTTTTCTACAACTCTGCATTTAATTAGTAATCAAATTTAAACAAAATTTTACGAAAACAAATTACCCTAAAAATAAATAAGCTAATTTAAATATTTGTGTTGGTAATATCTAAAATGACAATTAAAAAATTATGCCAAAACTTGTATTTATTTTATATCGATTTGTCAGCGCTTATACTATAAATTACGTGTTACTATTATTCAACTCTTGAGTTTTTGATACTCATCTCTAGTTAGAAAAATGATGAGTATAATTTATTTGCTCTAAATATACGCAATTTTAGTTAACTTCAAATCATTTACTATTTGATTTTTTTTAATACATTAATTTCAAACAAAACTTAATTTGAATGAGCTGGATTAGTTTAAAAGGCACTAATGATTTAATAACAAGATTTGATTTTTGCAGCTAGTAAATAAAATAAATCTATTCATGCAAAAGCCTGAATCGTGAACGATGTCGTCAAATTCCGAAAAATGTTGATATGTGATAGTTTTTTCTAGAAACTGCAACGAACTAACATGTTGGTGTGACTTACAAAACAAAAAAGGTAAATTTGTAACTATTTAAATATAATTTGTAGTTAATAAACATTTCCATTTAGAAAATGCAAGATAACTAATTATCCAAATGGATCTAATATGGTACAATAATCTTTACTGCAAAATTAGCTTAAATATGAGAAATAAATTAACAAAACACATTGTAGAAGGAAAAAGTGCTTTTCCTTATAATTACATCTAAATATCTAATTTTTCAATGTATAAACCAGTGGTTTGCATTAATCTTGTAGCAGTTGATTGTATATATATGTATTTACATTGTGTTATTTATTATAACTTAAGTCCAAAATGTTTCTGATTAAATTTTTAACAAGGTAGCTACAATGTGCAAATAAATTACTTTGATAAGATTTTAATATAATATGTAGTAAAAATACATTTAAATACTTATGAAAACTGCATTAATATCAAAATAAATAATAACATACAGACATCAGGCATGTGCGGAAGAAACATTTTGGCATCTTGCAACTATCGATAAACGCCAAAAGATAATTGGTTACTTCTGAATTGTCATGCAGTTTAAAAAACTGATAGATGCTAATAAATACTAAATTCTTTCAGTTTTTTTGAGCATGTTATTACAAAATGAGTATTTTTATTTTCAGAATTGAATTACTTAATCTGTCAAACATGCAAATTTCAGTAATTATTATTTCTAAACAGCTGATTTTTATAATTATAACTCTTTTACCACAGCGTATTTTTATAATCATAACTCCTTTACCACCCTACAAAAGCAAGAGTCCAATAAATTACTGTTGACATTTCCTTTCCATCAAAAGAAAACCCTGCCAGAAAACAAGTAGTGCGGTTGCAAATTTTTTATTTACTTTGAACTTCTAAAATACATTTTCATTTAATTACAAGAAAGTCACCACTAAATGTCAACGTTTGCGAACGTTACCTAAAATATATAATTTACAAACTAAACCCTCTTTGCGATATAAAACTAATGTAATAACATCTACATGACCCTTAATTATTTTGTTTTCAAATTTTAATAATTTGTGATGCACGAAATATTGGTAAAAGTGTTCTAAATTTTGTTTTCATAATTCATTATCTTGTACGTTAATAGGTTTGATCAGTACATAAATGACTTTGACCTGTACGGAAATAAAATTAGATAATTACAATGCACAAATATAAAATCTAAAAAATATCCTTTATGCTAACGATGACAGAATTGTACGTGATGCTTTGTACAAATCAAACCCATTATGTTTAAAAGCAAAGCAGAGTGATTAAAAACGCGCGAAACTAAAAACAAAATAGACCGAAGTTTAACAGTACAACATGTGAAGTTTTTTAATCTCACAATGTTCTATTATAGACGAGAACACGTCTTTCCTACAATTTTCTATGTTGTAATGACGCTGAAAAAGTCGTCTTGCAGTTGGATAATTGTGTTTCGCAGAAAGAACTAGTACTTTTTTGTGTATATGATAAATTCGATTAAATTTACTGGTAGTGAAGTAATTTTTTTGGTCCGCAGTCGACAGATGCCTTGTGCCACTAAGTGAAATAGTATCTTAAATAGAAAAAAAAAGTTTTTGATTTTCAGTATTTTGAAAACAGAAAGTAATTTTTTAACTTATAAATGCCAGTTTAATAAATTAGAAAAAAAACTAATTTTCATAACAGCAAAATTGATTTTAACTTTAAGCGGAAAGTCACTTTGTTCAATAAATTAAAATACTTTATAGTTCTCCAGTTACACAATATCTTGTTGGTAAACAAGAATAATAAAAATTGATCTTTTGTTTTATTGAAAAATTCTGATATTTAGTTAGCTTGCAAAATATGAGTCCTTTAATCAAATTTTATTAAATTTGCATTTTTTTTCATTATTTTTTTTTAAATTATTTACTTATTACATTCATGTAACGACAAAAAAAACTGAGTATTAAATTTAGAAAAATGTTTGGTTATTTAGAAAAAATTCTATTTTGTCAACTTACAATAAATTGTTTCTATACAAACAAATGTTGAAGCCCATATGGACATATAGCATTCAGGTACAGCGTTGTGTCAAATAGAAAATTTAGACATAATTTGGCAGTTTCAAATCAAAATAATAAGGATTATTGTTAACCTTCTATGATAGTCAAAAGTCATAAAAAGAGACTTTTTCACTACGGTAATTTTGAAGCAGTCCAGTTTCTCGTCAACACAAAACGGACAAGACGACTAAAAAGCTCTCCAAACTCTCTGAGTTAATTTAACATTTGTATTAGTGCAAAAGCTAAATATAGAGCTAGTGTACACTAATATTAGTGTAAATAAGTTGGTGCACAAAAGAGATTGTAGCGTAAGAATCGTTATTTTTCATTTTAATGTAGTAATTTAAGTTTGCACGATACGCCTAGTTTCTATGTAATGCAATGGTTTAACAGATAATAAAAATTAGGGCGTGTACTAGTGTACACATGTAAGAAGTGAAACTTCTTTATGGCCTTATTTTTCGCAAAATGATCTACATGCAACTTTTCAGAAATTGGTTAAATAAAGTTAAATTAGATAAATTTTAAACAAAAGGATTTTATTATCATAGACATGAATACAAATTTTTGGAAATCAATTAACTAATTTTTGTAGATTCAATTTCATATTTCAGTTACCATAAGCCATTAATTACAAAAATATATAATAACGATGACAATGATAGTAATAATTCTATTACAATTAATGAAATGCTGTAATAATCTTAGTAGCAAAAAGTTAAAGTGAAATAATTGTATTATTTGTATTCATGTCTATGATAATAAAATCCTTTTGTTTAAACTTTATCTAATTTAACTTTATTTAACCAATTTCTGAAAAGTTGCATGTATATCAATTAATTGATGTTCATTAAATTAGCAGTCTTATTAATTAATAAATACTATTTTAATGAAATCATATACATTGACCGATAGTTACAATAAGAAACTGAGGTTAACCTTAAATAAATATTTTAAATTTAAAATTAGATAAATTTTAAACAAAAGGATTTTATTATAATAGACATGAATACAAATAATACAATTATTTCACTTTAACTTTTTGCTACTAAGATTATTACAGCATTTCATTAATTGAAATAGAATTATTACTATCATTGTCATCGTTCAAACAGAAACTGAGGTTAACCTTAAATATATTAAATTTAAAATGTCATCGTTCAATCAGAAACTGAGGTTAACCTTAAATATTTTAAATTTAAATTAATTACATATTTCAGAATTTATACTCTATGTCAATTAATTCCACCCAAGTATTAGAAAAATAGATATAATTACTTACTTTTGTTAAAAATCCACTGGAATTAGAATTAAAATAAAGCCTTTGATTTTGTTGATCACTTTAGTATTGATATATTATTTATCACGTCGCTATTGTGTTTTAGAAAAAATGTGACGCGTAACCGAAAAAAAAGATGGCGCGTAACGGAAAAATGTGACGGTAAATTTTTTTCCAACGCCGATAAAGAAGTTTCACTTCAATAAATTTGCAATATGCAAATAGATGCTAATTAGTTATTTTTGTTTTTTTTTGTATATTGTTGTTGTTGTATAAAACAGATATTTGTTACAAAATGTTACAAAAGTTTTAATTAAACGTTAATTTAAAATTAATTTTTACTACATTAAACATATGTTGCAGTATAAGTGCTTATAATTAAAATTTAATTTATAAAAATGCACAAATAGTTTTTTAACTAATTTTATATTATTTATTTTTATTTTTATATAGATTCACTAAACCTTCCCATTAATATATTTAATTTTAATTTTTATATTTTAATTAACGCTACATTAAATATATTAATGGGAAGGTTTAGTGAATCTATATAAAAATAAAAATAGATAATATAAAATAATTAATCCCATTTTGTGCAACTATAGAATAAATGGAAAAAATAAACTTTTTTAACTAATATTTATGAATTCATTATTAATGTAAAACTTAAATTCAAGTATATAATTTAACAGAAAAACAACTTACAAAATTTGAAAAAGTTAATTAATCTTTTTTCTTCAACATCAAACAATTTAAATTTACATATTTGCTATTATAAAGTAGAAAAAGTCTCTTTTATGAGGTTTGACGTGAATTATTATCAAAACGAGTATAAAAAAATGGATAAAAAATTACTGTACAACAAAAAACTAAATTAAGGTTGTATTTATATTTGTTAGATTTCTTATCTAAAACTTTACAAACAGACATAAGAAAAAATGTATTAAATAAATCTGCAGAAGAAAAAACAATTACGTTTTAAAAATATAAATTATTATAATAAAAGTAATTAATTATTTTAATTTACTTTTGGATGTATTTATCTTTAACTATGTAAAAGTCTCATTTAAAAAATTTCAAATTGCATGTATTGTACAACTATAAATTAGGGTAATAATAGAGGTAGAAACAGAGAGTCGCAATTAATCAATGTATTTTACTAACGATAGAAATTTCGATTTAAGCAGATTTGGTTGAGTCAATTTCCGTCGTTTGTTAAAGTGAAAAATAGTATCAATCAGATCACATCGTAAAAAACCGCAAATAAGTATTACTTTTTTATTTGGCACTAAATTGATGAGCGAATTGATGGCAACGTTGGAAGTAGCTGATTAAAGTGATTGGAGGGTAGAGGGTAGACCACGATTCAACGTATCATTTAAATCGGCCATATATAAGACGTCATAAAGAACTAGATAAGAAATTGTGATCAATTTGCTTTATTTCTTACAGTATGCTACTTTTCGCAATCTCTCTTGAGAAGTCAATTTATTACTCAGCTTATAATTATGTTCTTTGTCAAAGAGAAACTTTTGAATTTCAATCAGTGCATATTTAAACAAAGGTTGAGGAATAAATGAATTGGTGATTGTAATTCTGTACGAGTTACAAATCTCATTAAAAATTTTCAAGGGGTTTTAAGAGTTACGACTAATCTTTACTTGTCAAGTAGTTTTTTAAACATAGCAACTTAAACACGCACGGGCTCTTTTCTTACATAGTAAGCTAGATTAAGTTATTTTTACTAAATTTTTTTATAAACTCTAAAAATGTATATAATGCTTTCATACAGTTAAATTAAATTAAAACTTTAAATATTTATTTGGTTTGCGTTACTTGTTATTTAAGGTATAACGCTTTTTAGAAAAACTATTTACAATACAATAAATTAAAAACTAAAATAATGTATTCCTATGACTCATACTTTTTAAAAACTTATTATTCTTAGAATTGTTGTTATTGTAAAAAAATAGTACAGAGTGGTATAAAAAAATTATCTAAACACAATAATGAGTATTTATTGAGACTGGTAAATAAAGGAATAAATAAAAATCGTTAAATGTTAACAAAATAAATTGTGTAATTTAAGCAAACACAAAAAAATCTTAGTCTTTGTAAAAAAAATTAAAGTAAACTAAACTAAACTAATAAAATTTGTTTTTAAATAATTGTATTTTTAATAGATATTTTAAGCATAATTGAACCTATACATATTTGTATATTTCTAATACTGATAAATTTTACATTTTAAAACAGGCAAATAATCAAAATAGCATTAAAAGTAAGAATGCGTTTATTGAGAACAGAACAAAAAATTCAAGATTAAGAGCTGCAATTTATTATAAGTAAGAATTTAACACTTTTCTATTTCTATTACTAATATGATTTTAAATTACAATTAATAATAATTAAATAGTATATTGTGTATCAAGTGCGTTCGCAAAAACCACGCTCGTGTAATAGTAGTTTACGTAACAAGAGTCGAAAGTAAGAAATAGCAAAACGAACGTTAACGCGACGCGAGGCCGCACGGCCGAGCGTTGCATGTGAGTAAGTTATGCTATGATTCTTTCGACGAGAGTAATGTACATTATTTTTTGTGTTGCCCTTTATAAATTTACATTCTTTTTTGAAAAACTAAACAAAAAATCAACAGAAATATAATGTTGGTACTACATTTATTACTAAATCTGTCAAATTTGACATTAACTTTAACATCGTTTTTCTTCAATTTTAACTAAATTTCAAGATTTTTAAAATGATTTTTCCACCTGTCGCATACTCGTTCTAATATATTAATTGACTTTGAACACATAATTTTATGTGGATTCCTAGTTTTCATTTTGCCACCCTAGAGCTTTTTTCGTTCATTACGTAACTACACTAACGAACGAATATTGACGTTTGCGATGTTGGCAACACAAAAAAAAATTTTACGCACGTGTTGCACACTATACTTTTTCTAGGGCCATACGATTAAAAATAAATTTACTACAAAATCGATTATAGTAAATTTATGAATTTTCTTTATTGTAATAATAATTTTTAACAGTAATCGTACAATTTGTTTCTCTAGTTTTACACCAGTTGCCTCACCGGATTGCTTCGGAACATCATTATTTCAATTGTGAATTAACAAACTTTTGTTTGAAATGTCATTCTTTTTATTTACTGAGTTCTCTATGTACCCTTTAGCTACGGATAAACTTTTCCATGCCTCGTGCTGTTTTAGTGCTAGTAAATCTGCTCCAGTTTCAATGAATAAAGATGAAGAGGAGCTTCTAAAGCAGTGACCCGTGTATTGTTCTGCATAAGTAAGTTTTAAACATTGTACAACATCGGAAGGAATTCTTCCAATTTTGTTTATGCCGATAACTTGACGGGTACATTTACCTTTTTGATAATTAATATAATGCTTTTTTTTGTATAATTTTGAAGATGGAGAGCCACATTTTTTTTATAACTTTTGTTTTTGTGTCAGAGACATCCACAATGGTTGTTTTTAAATATTGAATATCATCTGTTGTTAGTTTATAAATTTTATGTCTTTTAAGAATACTAGCAAGTCTAAAGATCAAAATCGCCTACAGTTAAAGAAATAGAAATTTTGTACTATTTGCCAGTGCTGACTTACCTTGTGTAACAAAAATGTATCATCCGGCGCTTGTTTTAAGAACTTGGTAATATGTTGTTTTTTTAAAACACGACTGTTCTTTATTCTTTCTCTTTAAAAACGCACGAACTTTCAAATATACACCAATGCTTGATGCTGATGGTATTCTTCAACATGGAATAGTTACTTAAGGTGTGATTTAAAGGTCTTTGACAATTCTGTCAAGTACGATAACACTATATTTTTCAAAAACGAATGTATATTCTGCTCGGTACGCCATTTAATAATAATAATAATAATAATAATAATAATAATAATAATAATAATAATAATAATAATAATAATAATAAAAATAATAATAATAATAATAATAATAATAATAATAATAATAAAAATAATAATAATAATAATAATAATAATAATAATAATAATAATAATAATAATAATAATAATAATAATAATAATAATAATAATAATAATAATAATAATAATAATAATAATAATAATAATAATAATAATAATAATAATAATAATAATAATAATAATAATAATAATAATAATAATAATAATAATAATAATAATAATAATAATAATAATAATAATAATAATAATAATAATAATAATATATAATAATAATAATAATAATAATAATAATAATAATAATAATAATAATAATAATATATAATAATAATAATAATAATAATAATAATAATAATAATAATAATAATAATAATAATAATAATAATAATAATAATAATAATAATAATAATAATAATAATAATAATAATAATAATAATAATAATAATAATAATAATAATAATAATAATAATAATAATAATAATAATAATAATAATAATAATAATAATAATAATAATAATAATAATAATAATAATAATAATAATAATAATAATAATAATAATAATAATAATAATAATAATAATAATAATAATAATAATAATAATAATAATAATAATAATAATAATAATAATAATAATAATAATAATAATAATAATAATAATAATAATAATAATAATAATAATAATAATAATAATAATAATAATAATAATAATAATAATAATAATAATAATAATAATAATAATAATAATAATAATAATAATAATAATAATAATAATAATAATAATAATAAGAATAATAATAATAATAATAATAATAATAAGAAGAATAATAATAATAATAATAATAATAATAATAATAATAATAATAATAATAATAATAATAATAATAATAATAATAATAATAATAATAATAATAATAATAATAATAATAATAATAATAATAATAATAATAATAATAATAATAATAATAATAATAATAATAATAATAATAATAATAATAATAATAATAATAATAATAATAATAATAATAATAATAATAATAATAATAATAATAATAATAATAATAATAATAATAATAATATTTGTTTACTTCTGCAATATATGTACATTAGTTTTGAAATAAATTAAAATAAAAGTAGAAGTAAATTCAAAATTGTATAAATCACAAGGCTCCATATCAAATAGGCATAGCCCTTGATCTTCCTATGGAACCTGGATTAAAATAATACTTATTCCATCAAAAATAACAATAAAAACAACAAAAGAAAAGAATAAAAAAAGACAAAACCCTATTTTTACATAATTATTACTGACCCGTGCCATCAATATTATAGTAGTCACGTTTATTAATAAGGAAGCATGAACATATATCTCATCCATTTTGCTCGTCCATAAGTAGTTTAACCATTTTGTTTTTTTTGTGAATACAATAGAACTACACTTTTTCAACTGTTCAGGTACTTTGTTATAATTTTTATATATTTGATATGTAAATGAACGTTCAAATGTTGCAGTTTTGTGTGATGGTGATGAAATAATACCTTTACATCTCAAATTAATTGTAGATACATCAGTTTTGAACTTGATTTTGTTGTATAAGTAAGGTGGATGTTTTATTTTATATTATTATTATTATTATATATTATATTATTTCATAAATTTGTGATACGTATTTTTGTGAATATTTAGCGATTGTTGTGGTAGCAAAGAAGTACTTGCTGTGTTTGTTGCAGCCATTATATGTGGTGGAGTAGACGGCTTTTTTTGTATCTGAATCCATAATTATTGCCACAGAACAAATCAATTATCGCAAATTATGCTTAAAACGAGAATGATTGAGTTTGACTGACTGGTATTAGAAATAATACTTTACGCATTTTTATCAATTTGCGAACATTTACTTTAGAAACGGGAATAGAAAAATAATTTTTATTAGCTTTTTTATTATTTTCTTACAAAACTTGATTTTTAGATGTTCATAAACGCTAGAAAACATAGAAAACGATATGATAAATAAAAACTCAGTTAGAGCAATTTAGATTAAATAATATAAATAATAAAATTTTTTAAATGTACGCAAGCAAAAATTCTTTTTGAACCAAAAATATCAACATTTAAATACTTGCGTTTTACACATGTCAAGTCATAGATTGGTCATCGTTTTGGTATTGCTAAAAGTCTGTATTCCTACATTTAATGACAATTTTGTAAATTGATCTAATCTTATACGTTCGTAAGATAAAAGACAATAATGCTACTATTACAAAGTATACAATAACTAAGCGTTTGTAAGAAAAGACAATAATACTTGTATTAGCAGATTCTTAAATTAGGATTTTCTGACAAGCGATTAGCTAATGGCATCTTTAAAACAATCTTCTAAAATTGCTAAAATTTTAATAAATACATATATAGTGATATAAAAAGTAAGTTGCAAATAGTTCAACCAATGATATTACAAATAGAAAGCGCCAACCCCAGGTTAGCCATTAACACTGATTGTGTTTCATGTTTGCATTCATACACGTTTAAGTTTAGTGATACAAAAAAGGGACTTAAAAAATATCTAACTAACTACAAAGTAGCAGACACGTGGAGGTAAGCCAACTTGCTGCGATAATACGAAAAAATTAAATTGCTTTGTAAAATAAAACTTAATTTATACTACAGCAAAATTAAAATTGATTTACCCATCAACAACAAGGATATGTTACGATATTTAAAATGTAGATTTTAATGGGCATAGCGTTAGTTTACGTGTTGTTTTCCTTGATATTATAATCGGAAATCAAAATCAGTAATCTACCACTCGTAAAATAACAATTATTAACATTAGTACAAAACCTATACAAAACTGTTTTTAATATAACAACCAATAACCAATAATTTGACGGTATTTTTAAATTAACCTGAGTTAACCAAAGTTTAAACTATTGTAACTCGTCCTTAGCGTTACAAAGTGTTTGTGTCAACAACACTGCAGGAACCTAAGTGGAAAAATGAGTAACCGACACACAATTAGCATTTATAATGAATGAACATATTTACACAATTCATTTATAACGAATTAAATACAATAAAATAAAATAAAAAAATCATATTAATTCTTGGCGGTTGTATATACCTAGACGCATGTCATTTTTGTCAAACCTAAAACAAAGGTTAGTCATATGGCGTTTTTATACCCATGTGTTTTTTTAATTAATGCGAATCCTATGTCAGTAAGGTTTTTTCATGTAGAAATCTGTATAATTGGGACAGGTAGAAAATTTGACAAGTAAGTGTGAACAATCCCGTCAAATTGTAGTGAGACGTTGACCTCACGTGATTGTTAATCAGCATGTAATTACTGTAGTATCAATACGACACAATTACTAAGAATCAAATTCAACTAAATCCGCGTTGATGGAGCAATTAATAAAATTAGGGCAACGTTTTCTACAATTTTCTAAGGACGCAAGTAGCCCTTGAACTTTTGGTGTAAACGAATGAATATAATGAAATTAAATGAACGTCAATAAACAATTATAAGGTATTGAACACGACGCGGGAACAAAACAGATTCTGACTGTATATGTTTATGTCACAGGTATGGAGTTACATAAAAACTCGAGAAATGAGTAAAATTCTCTCAAACATTTACATGGAGCACTCGACTCCTCTACGTATCAAGGTCTAAACGCTACTCATCCGGGTCGACCAAGATGCAAAATGAACAAATAACTCCTTCGGAGTCTACATCGGGCGCGATGACACTATACGTATCGATAAACTTAGGTTTAAAAGAAGTACTACCAATGATAACCAATTATAACACTCCACAAAACAACGCTATCTAAATATACGGACGAATTGATAAAATGAATGAAACGACATGTTGTTTGTTGCGACAGGTGAAGCTCAGGTTCAGATCGTTGCAGTAGTTAGTAACGGATTTCGAAAGGCTCGGGGAGTCTTTAGAAAAGGCGACAAAGAAGAAGATGAAGGTTTCTAAACGGTTCAGAGGTTTGGTGTTGCGCGAACTATAGTCAACACAAACCAATTCTGTGTCAAATTCCATCATCAAATTAAAGATAACATTGATTCTTTTTTCAATCCAAAACCGTTGATTAACAGCTAGTTCCTTAAAACTACACAAGCTTGTTTTAATCATGATTCGGCTCAGTTAGACAGAGAAAAAACAAATTTAACTTGTAAAAACAAAATAATTGATTTTTTAAAAACGAATTTTGTAGTAATTACACTAAATAAAAATTGTTATATCTAAAAAAAACAACATATTAACCGCAATAGTTTGGAGGTTACACAATAAAAAGATTTTAGAATTTAAATAACGTTTTAGTTTTAAATCTTTATAACAAAAGCAATTACTCTAAATAACATTTAAAACAGTTTTGCTATTCTTAAAACAAATCAGCATAATAATTAAAAACTTAAAAAATAAATAAACAATTTTAAAATGCTTTCAAAAAATTATATATATAGTTACAAATAATTCACTTGTTTTAGTTAATGCCTCTAACTCAAACTGTACAATTTTGTACAAAATGCAATATTCTACAATGGAATACTTACAACGACTAACTACTAACTCACGTCTAGTGCCGCTCAAACTACAACTAGATATTTTACACTTGTTACGACGCAGAATTTTTAACGTTAAATAATATTACCAAGTAAAACAGATGCAAGTTTAGAATTGATTTCTGTGTATTTATGTTTTTAGATAATTTCCAAACAAATCTATATAGTTTTAAAACGAATCTCTGTTAGTATCAATCCGCTATCAAATTTTTCAATGGTTTTTGCTGTTTGGTGACTGTAGTGGACATCTGGTTCCTTATAAAATGCCTAAAATAACAATAGTTTGGAATATGTTTTTGAGTTATCTAGGTTGTATACATTGTAAAAAACCGTCATTGTTTTAGTACATTTTTTTGTATGTTATCTTTAATCTTTAATATAATATGAACATCCCACTATGTAAAAATGTGTTGTCTGTACGAATTGTCGGAGTTACAAATTGTACGTTACCTACTATTTATGTGGTTACTGTAGCGTTACAATTTGTACAATAGTAACTAAAAAATGAAGTATTTAATTATACTAGAAGTTACTATTTCAGTTTTCTATTAGATAAACAAGTGTTTAAAAATGACAATTTTAAATAGTTACCTTATATACTCAGTTATATATCTGTGGTACAACATGCTTGTATGAATGTATACAATTTTGATTACAGCTCATTTATTATTAAATAAATTTTGTTTTCAATAAACAAATGTTTGATACATATTTGAAAGCTTATAGAAAGAGTTGCACAAGAAAAAACATAAGTACTTTAAATGCAAGTGTAAACTTTACCTTGAAAGTACAAACTAACGACGGATATTTTTCAAATTTTTTTTGTAACAAGTGACAGCAAATAATTAAAAATAAACATGTATTGTAAATACTGATACTAACACATAATTTTGTATAAAAAAAATTACAGTTGTTTAATGAAAACCGTAAATAAATTTTAAATAAAAGTTGAATAAAAATTTTTTAGATGACTAATAAAAATATAATATATACGAAAACAGCATTTTACGTTTTTACTCAAACGTGTTCAATTTAAATTTTAAAATATTGCGTTACAGTTTTATTTATACTATTTCTAAAACGTATAATAAAGAATGCACCTTCCTTTACAATTTAAAATTTATTACAAACTACTGTATCTATGATCTACACACACGTTTAACCATATACTTATGCATGCAACAGCAATATATGCATAGAGGTGTAACAAAATTTATTATTGGTTTTATGACATGACGGAGTTTTTCATTACTTTCGTTATACTTCGGTAAAATCGTATTACGGCAATATCATAGGTTTTCCATTCCAATATCAACTACCTTTTGACGTTATCTATTACAATTCAACATTCAGTTAAAAGATATTTATAACCACTTCTAAAATATCCGTTTTTAATTTTATAACTTAAAAAAAATATTGTTTAATCTAACTTTGCTGTCTTGAGGTTAACAACAAAATACAGTTTTATTATAAATAAACGTTATACCATTCTTTAATGTAGTTTAAATAAATTTCAATAAACTATCAAAAACAAAACTATTGCAAACTTATTAATAACATTTTAGTACAAGAAACACATTTTTTTATGTTCAACATTTTTAGACACTAACCAAAATTTATACTTTTATATTATATAGAAGAAATTGTATTTGGTTTTATGTACATTAAAATAAACTTTTGACATATGTACATATAGTTTAAACGTAATATTAACATCACCTGTTTACCTATAGAAGTCAATTAAAAATAAATTGATTGATGCAATAAATAACATATCTTTAAAACATTATTTTAATTATATTCTATTTTTAGATATACGGTAAAGTTATTACATTAATTCTAAATTCAAAAGTTTTTAATTGATGTATTATGTTACATATAAACTTAGATAGGATTCTATAAATCGGTTCAAATAAATTTTAAAACAAAAAAATTTATTTGTACATTTAGTCATAAATATAAAAATACATTTGTATGAATACAAAAAAAAATAACCTTTAACGAATACATAATATAGTTTACTTACTTCCTATTTCCATCGGTACAGTAAAAATAAATATCTTTATTTTTGATGGTTTGTTTTGATTCAATTAGTAGCTTACAATAATTAATTTTTGTGCACCTACTATATGAATTTTATTTAATTTTTTTATTGCTTAAATTTAAAAAGTACATATAAAACATTGCATTGTATATCATTACAAATTACGTAAAACATTTAAAATATAGTAAACGTTCATTAACTAAAAATAAATGTTAAAGGAATAAACACAATGACTTTAATTTAATTTACATGTGAATATTAATTTAAACGTAGTCATTACTAAAATTAACTTTAAGATGACAGTATAACAACGCAACAATTAAATTTGAGAGCACGCCATTACATGAAATAGAAAGCACAAACCATTGTTGACTTACAAAAAATAACATACTTTATTAAAAATAATTTTAGAAATAATTCTAATAATTTATTTACTTTATATACTATTTGTTAAAAAAAAGCGAAACAAATAATTTTAGTTTTTACTTCAATTAAAAAAACGAAACCAAAAGAACCATTATTGGATTAGATAAAATAAAATAAATAGAACAATGTGTTAATCCAATATACATATAATGTTATCATTGATGTTAATTAATAAAATGTTACATGTTTTGGTCCATTAATTACACAGGGACCATCCTCAAACTAGTATAAAACAAGTTTAACAAACTACATAAAACGGACTAACAAAATTGAATTAGTGAACGATCGCGACTGTTAGCCCAGTCGATCGTGGCAAAGGAAAAAATATAAATACGTAGAACAGACTGCGCAACGTAATTACCAACTGCTGCACGCATCATGTTGTATTATTTTTTAATCGCCGTTTTATCCTCTCTTCTACGCAGTATAGCTCTCTTTTGTTTTCAGCACGCGATGAACAATATGCGGGAAACGTGAGGGACGCGGGGGCAGGGCGGATATCAATCTGTCAGTCAGTTGACGACAGAGATTAGCGAAGTTACGACGTCGACGACTACCGATGTAAATCACGATTAGACGCTGTCTCATAGCTGAATGAACATCAAATGAAAAAAATGCTTCTAAAGGTTCATCAAATAAGGTAAGATAATATTTTTGATATTGTTACTATTGCAAACAAACCCTTCAATAATTCTACCTATACTACAAGAATTACAAAATTTGTTAATACACCGTTATTTTTTTTAACCACAACGGAGAAGCTCATACTCGTTATACCGATTCATCAACTCATAACCACATTAAAAATAAGCAAGTACAATTAACAAAGCTGATCATTACCGAACATTGAGAAATACGTGCCATGTACATGTCATTGACCTTCTAAGCACTACACGAAGTTTTCGCACCTATATTACATAAAGTTATGCATCTCTAATTTTTTTAAGTGTATTATAAAACAATTATTATTTTAGGTACTCGGTGGATCAAGCGAATTATCCACCTAGTAAGTGGGTAAAAAGTTTAAAAATAATGTTCACTCGTTAACTTTGTCCCATCATTAGGAAATTAATTCACATTAAATTTTAGTGGTAGGATATTTCTACTTTTGTTATAATACGAATTATGTTCCTAATATTTTCATTTAATTTTTTCTGGAGATCCTTGATAAATGTGCTCTAAAGAAATCAAGAACTTATCACTTTTACCAAAAATGTAAACTAGATTACTTCTTTACTATGGTGAAAGAAAACTGTTGCTGCTTAATATGCAATACATTCGTGGCAATACCAATAAAAAGTTTAGAGCGATATTTTAACACAATAAATATCAGACTGACATTCGACCTAACAGGGAAATAAGAATGAGTAAATTGCAAGCATTGAAATTTCAATTAAAATTCCAAGAAAACATGTTCTTGGGCCTATTGAGCAAAGCAAAGCTGCAACTTCTGCTTCTTTCCAAGTAACCTACAAAATTTTCAAAGGAAAAACTCGTGGCCTTGATATATTCACGGAGTCAAAACATTATATTACCTCGATTAATTGAATAGAGGGGTGATGATTATCAGCAATTGCGTGATTTAGACTGGCAATGTAATTTAGCATCTTTAGCATATTTTACTGGAAAACTGAGCATATATTTACGTTGGACAGCATTTTCTACTTAAAACAAACAAAAAATAAACACCGTTTTTGCTTGACAGACACTCATACTTTGAATTCTTTAAGCTTGGCAATTTCCAACTACAAACCTGATTTTGCTAATCTAGCGGAAGATGCTCAGACGCAATGTTCACACTAATATAAATAAGTAGTTACTAAGAATAATTTTCATTTTTATGTTTTCCCTCTTAATAAAATAAAGAATATTACATAATTGTGTACTGAACTACGCTGTTTCATTTATGATTTCAAGAAGTATGTAATTGGTAGCTCGCACAGGGTTTTGTGTTAACGAGCTCAAGTCGGAAGAGTTTGAAGGTAACAAAAAAAATTGTTTCACCGGATTTCGATTTTCCAAAATTTAATTAAAGAAGAGTTCATATCTTGATTAAACTACTACCCAACCTAGTATCTTTTCTTGTAATACCGCTTTATTTTTTTTAGAGGTATTTTTCCTAAACGTAGTAATTGATAAAATAAAGAAACTGTGATTAAAACATCTACGGGAGAATTGTTTGTTATTACGTAACTTGCAAACAACGTAGCTTTCTGTGTTTATTTATGAAATTTACTTATTATCTATCTAATATTATTTAAATTAAGTGGCATTTAGTAGTGTGTGTTTTAACAACATCAGATTTGGATCTGGTACGTTTAAGTTTATAATTACTACTTAATTATCTTCAAATTTATAACCATATTGATTAAATTTTTGGCAAGTGTACTTATCAAAAGTGTT
Source organism: Aquatica leii (assembly GCA_035610365.1). Taxonomy (NCBI): domain Eukaryota; kingdom Metazoa; phylum Arthropoda; class Insecta; order Coleoptera; family Lampyridae; genus Aquatica; species Aquatica leii. The sequence continues at coordinate 112,686,911 of CM069432.1, forward strand.
TGACCTTCTAAAATTGCATAAATAGTTTAAAATAATTTATATTATTCACATTTGGGATTTATTAGTGTTTATACTTAAGTGTAATTTAAGTTGCATAATCATGAAGTGCAAATGCTGCAACCAATCTGTTGGAAATGCTCTTTTTATTACTTGTAGCATCTGTAAAGATGTTTATAAAGAATCGTGTGTAAACATCAATGCAACAGAATCAAGTATCTTGCGGTCTAAACAAAATATAAAATAGACATGCACGACGTGCTGCAGCTCTTCTGAGGATGTATCTTCATTAATTAAAATCATTACAGACTTATAAAGTGAAATTCAGTCACTTAAAGAATCGTTTGACCTCATTAGTAAAACGAATAAAACAACTGTTGGTGTAGACAATTTACAAATGGAAAACATCATTCAAGGAACTAATATGCGTAAATCTAGAGAAGCTAACATAGTCATGTTTAATGTTCCTGAATCTACTGGGGATAATGTTCAAATAAGCAATAATGAAACAGTAAAGAATATCTTAAATATTATCGACAATTCGTTTAACTGAAGCAATGTAACTATGTTTCGCTTAGGTAAAACTATAAATAAAGAAAAATGCCGTCCTCTTAATATAAAGTTAAAATCGAAAGATATTGCTCGTTTATTGATGCGTGGCAGTAAAGTGTTAAAACAATCAAAATACGCTAAAGTTTTTATTGGATCTGATCTTACTTCTTTACAACAAGACAATAGGACAAATATATTAAGAGAGTACAATGATAGAATTGCCAACGGAGAAAATGATATAATAATAAAATATATTAATAATTGTCCAACAATAATTTAAAAAAAAACTAAATTCTGCCCAGCAAACTTTTTCTAACAATATTTCTTTATATTACCAAAATGTTCGTGGTCTAAATACCAAATTAGAACTTTAAAAACAATATTTTTGGCTCAAATTTTGATTGTTTTATGATAACAGAGACGTGGATATCTCCTGACATCTATGATAATGAAATCTTTCCATCCTCATTTAACGTATTTAGATGCAATAGAACTCCTTTTGTAAGAAACGGGCGTTTAATTACTCGTGGAGGTGGTGTTCCAATTGCAACTACAGACAAAATACAAGGAATAGAGAACTATTTTTTGTTTAATATACCAGGTGTTGAAATTGTAAGCGTTCAGGTTATGTTAAGGAAAGAGGTTGTGTTACTTATCTGCCTGTATGTACCTCCAGCTACTACCACTTCAGTATTTAAAGAACTTCTAGATACCTTAGAAAATGAATTAACTAGTTATAGCAACATTATATTAGCTGCCGATTTTAATGTTTCTGATTACATTAGTGTTTGCTCGAATCCGTTAGATAAAAATATTCTACTAACACAATTCGTTAATTTATTAAACTTAGTTCAATGCAACTCTATTCTTAATAATGATGATAGATTGTTAGACTCAAAACATATAATACATTGCTGTAAAAGAGCAAATTTTCCTTTAGTTCCAATTGATTCCAGATATCATCCAAGCGTCTCTATCGAGTTTGCCTTTTCAAATAAAACAAGCATAAATTTTAATACTTGTAATAAATACAGCTTTGATTTTCGAAATGCAGAGATTAATACTTTGTACTCGCTCATAAACAATACAGATTGGAAATTCTTAAATTTGTACAGTACTTCAAATGATATGTGTACAGTCTTTTATGACAAATTGTATAGCTATATATTAGTTACCGTGCCACGTAAACATTATATACGAAAGAACAAGTATCCACCTTGGTTTACTTATCATATTAAGAGAAATATAAAAATTAAAAATCATTTCTTGAAACTGTACAAAACTACTGGATATCAATTTTATCAAGAAAAAGCTATAACTTTTTATAATGGTATTAAAATCAAAATTGATCGTTTTTATAAAAATTACATTAAACAACTAGAATGTGATATTGTTCATAATCCAAACAAAATCTATCAATTTGCTAACACTTAAAAAAATAAATCTCGAATTCCAGGTGTAGTAAAACACGGTTCTTCATTTTTTAATTCACTTGAGAATACAGTCAATGCGCTTGCTGATCATTTTTCTAGTATTTACGATCACAATGGTGACTATTTTAGTCATGAAAACCCTATGTTGTCAGGTTATCGTACCATCACACTTTCTATTATCGACAGTGATTCGATTATTCAAGCTATAAAAAAACTATCTTCTGGTCCTGATGATCTACCATCTTTTTTAATTAAAGATTGTGCAGAAATTTTCAGCTATCCGCTTATTATTATTTATAACAAAATTTTAGAATCTTCTATATTTCCAAATGTAGGAAGGTTTCGAAAGTAATTCCAGTCCATAAAAAAGGACCAAAATCTGAAGTTGAAAACTATAGACCAATTTCAATAATATCAAATTTGCAAAAATTTTTGAAATACTTTTATGCCAATTTTTGCAACCACATATTTCTAATGTCAGCAATTCATAACATGGTTTTACTAAAAGAAAATCTACCGCAACTAACCTCTGTAATTTTACAAGCTTTGTTTCTACTGCTTTAAATGATTAGTAGACGTTATTCATACAGACTTAACCAAAGGTTTTGATCTAGTTGATCATAATTAACAAAGTTAGATTACTTTAGTTTATCTAAAAATCTTATAATACTATTGGAGGCATATTTATTTAACCGAACAAATTACGTTGAGTATGGTTTTACCAAATCTAGATATTTTGTTTCTTCTACAAGTGTTCCTCAAGGGTCTAATCTAGAGCATCTTTTATTTATTATTTACATCAATGATTTAGAACAACATATTGATTGTCCAATTCTTCTGTATGCAGACGATGCCAAATTATTTACATTAATTAACTCCAATGATGACTGTACGTTCTTACAATCAAACCTGAACAAACCCCACGCTTGGTGTACCAATAATAAATTAAAGATAAATGTAAACAAATTTAAAACAATGAGTTTTTCTAACAAATTCAATATAATAAATTTGAATTATACAATTGATGGAATTTCAATAGAAAAAGTCTCAAAATGGTTAGATTTAGGTGTAAACTTTGATTGTAACTTATCGTTTAAGTATCACGTTCATTCCATTTGTGTTTTTGCCGTAAAATCGTTGAGTTTTATTATTCGATCGTGTAAGATTTTTAACCCTACTTCAGTATTAATAAAGTTATATTATACGTATGTTCGAAATATACTTGAATACAACTCTATTATTTGGAATCCGTATTATGCCTCGTATAAAAATGAAATCGAAGCTGTACAACGTAGATTTTTTAAATATCTGTGTTATAAAACTTACAATAATTGGCCAATACGAACCTATCCATATGATAATCTCTTGTGTACATTTAATTTCAACTCGTTAGAGACACGTAGAAAAATTGCTTGCACAACGTTTTTATACAAACTAATTAACAATTACTATTGCGATTCCGAATTATTATATTCCGTTCCATTTTCCTATTTAAAATATAATACACGCAACCCTAACATATTCCTTATCCCTTTCGCAAACACGATGAAACATCTAAATTCGCCGCTTTTAAATATGTGTAAATTGTATAATAAGCTTCCACCTGATTGTGTTGATATTTTTTCTAACTCTTAGCAAAATTTTATTTCTAAATTACAAAAATTAAATAAAAGTAAATAATAATAATAAAGTTTTTTTTTATTATTTTTTATAAAATTGTAATATTAGACATTTCTAATTTTGGGTACAAAAATTCTCCAAAATAAGATTACCTTGTGAAGCGAAATCGAAAAGATATTTTTCTTAACAAAATTATTTAGTTTTATATTAATAATTGCTTGAGATAACAACACTTGTTGATAATCAAAATTGGTACAAGACAAAAACGTTTCGAAAAAAGGCATCAAAGTTTTAGAATTATCATTTTGAACAGACAGATAAAAATTTTTCGCATACGTCATTAGAATTTACATTTACAAATTTACGTGATCGCGCTTCATTATCAAAACATAAAAAACATGTGATTTGTAACAATGTCTGCATTTGAACTTAGAATTTTATTTTGAATTAGGTCGAATATAATGTTTTAATTCTATCAAATCTTTCCTTGACATACCATTGCAAAAAATCATTATACAAACAAATCGAGTGATTGCTTTTGCATAATAAACATGAACAGTGCCGTAGCTACATATCCAGCGTCATGGAGCAAGTAGAACCTGGGACACTCTTTTTTTCTCGCGAGAGTTCCAGCAAAATATTATGTTTTCTAAGCTTTATCTTTATATTTTCATTTTAAACATTACTTTATGACAATTTATTTAAAATATGACATATTCAAACAGTAACATAAATTTATTCAAAATGATACGATATAAACTACGTGAGTGAAATACGATGGCATAGCCATCTCATAGTATAAATTTAGTATGTATTAATATCAGCATGTAAAACTACATACATTAATAAATTTATAAAATTATTAGTATATAAAACTACAATATTGATAATTGATTATGTTCCGTCTTACCTGAATAGTTCTAGGATTTAATTAAATATTGCACATATTGTTTCTGTTTGTGTCATTATCCTTTGTTTGAAATCTTCTTTACTTTAAGTACAATGAAGATTCTAGTTACTTGGCATTGTGAAGAGCTTACTACGGGACCTCGGTACTTGTTAACATCTACATTTTAATTAAATAAAGATAACGTGCAGCAACACCCAAGCGTTATTTTGATTTTCGCACAAACAGATTAAACATATTTTATCATTTGATCAAACAGATTAGTAACATTATAATAATCTTATTTTAAATTTTCGTCTCCGTGAGTCCAGCACCCTTAAAACTCGTGCACTCGGAGTAGCTTACTCTAACTGCTGCTACAAAAAAATGTCAAAGAACCATTGAGCTTCGATGATAGTAAATTCTTGCAATAGTTATTATTTATTTATACGTTTTTGAATTATTGTAAGATGTTCAAATGCTTCGCATTTACGTGTTAAAAATTCAAATATCTCGTTTAAAGAAAGTATATGTCTTATTTTAAATTTACTGAATTTGATAGCTGTATGAGAATCCAATTTTAATTTTAATATATACATTATTACTGCAGCTTTAAATTTTTTATCACACACGGACATGTTATCAAGTGCTCGCAAATGACGGGTTAAGTTATCCTATAATTTTCTTAGTTTGTAAGCTGATTTTTTATGCAATTTATTAGTTTCAATTATACTTTCTAAATGAGAAAAAATTATTAGTTTTTTGTTGCTGTGCCCGTCTCTTAACATTAGCAATATAATTGAACAATTACTTGTACAATTTTTTAGCAGGACCCTTAAATGATTGTTGCAAATAAAAAAACTATTCAGCATTTGATAAATTATTATTATTATTATTATCAATCAAAGCAATAAATGGTTCGTAAAAACTATTTTATTCGAAATAATGACCGTTGAAATCTGGAACTGATAACACTAGCAATATAACATTAAGTTTGTTTGTACTTGGCTACGATTAATTTGTTCAAAAAGGAAACTAATTTTGAGACATGTTTGTTCTCTAAAAGTTTTTTAGTAATATAGAAGCTTTTGTAATTAAAGCAAGATACGTTTCTTCAAATTCATCAGAAGTAACTGATAATGATTGTACAAATAATTCTTCGTACTTATCCGCTTCAACTACTGACTGGTATATTTCTTTAGTATATAACAAATTTAACTATTTTTCAATTGTATTTAACTTTTTATTGATTAAACCGATATTGGCTGAAATGCGTTTGCGTATCTATTTTTGTGACGCGTAAAAAGGTTTAATTTTTTACAATAACTATTGTGTGGAATTAGAAAAGTTATAAAAATATAGTAATATTAGAACCCATCAAAAACATTTTAGAGAAATAAATCATAATAATTTTTAATAAAAATGAATATTTTTAGATGTTTTCTTAATTTAGTTTTTTTAATATCTGAAAAAAATATACATTTAGCTGTACTAAAAAAATGTCTACATTTTAATAAGTAATAGATAATACTATAAGTAGTTGCCGTTTAGGCAGTAGTCACTCTATTAACACTAAATAATGTATATCCTTACTTTTTTTTAATAAAAGCACAATATTTTATTTACTCAAAATAAAAAACCTGTTTTTACAATTAACACTGACATGTGTTGTCTATTTTAAAACAGTAATTATTATTGGCATTAACCTAATTTTTTTTTAATCTGTACACGCTTCAAAACACTTTTATTAAAACGTATGCACACGTAATTTAGTTTGAACAAAATTTGAATATATGCGTAAATTAGAAGAAAATCTCACATTTGTTAATGACAAAAACGACATTTAATCAGATGCAGATAATGGTATTAAATTACATCTGAAATTAGAATAAGTTCAAACTGTTAGTTAAACATGCAAAGCTACGAACACATTTGCATACTATGTTATTTTGCGACTATTTAACACCTATCTTTTTAAATTTAAATCCTTGAAAGTAAGATGTCATATTTGATAAAATTAACTTCGACATTTGTCACACCCCAACATGGGCTATTAGCTGTCAATAGACGTTAGCATCCTAACTTTTTTTGAATTGAATGGAAATCTCAAAACGTGTCTATCGATGCATAATGCGTATCAGTAATATGTTGCTGAAATCCTTTTTAGATTAAATCATGTTTGAATAAATTTAATAAACGGAGTAAAACAAGATTAATGAGTATATAAATTTTGTAATTTATTATTATTTAATATGAATTACGTATCAACGCCAATATTGTTAAGAACAAAGATTAAATAAAAACCAAATCAGCTTGTGTGAAAATTTAGCCAACGTAATTACGGTTAAAGTAGATTTTCATAACTGAGTTTAAATATTTTACATGTGATTTAAAAGTAAATAAAGTTTTAAAGAAAAAAAATTGTTTTTGAATTCAATTTCCGGCATGTGAAAAATCAAATTATAAAAACTTTATTTGTAAATAAGAGTTTGCAATTTTGTAAAACTCATTTACATTATACTTGTTTACATAACTTTTAAATTAAATTTAACATGTAGGTATTTATATAATATAAATTATTTAATTAATTTAATTTACCTTGTAATATGCAACAAGCGTTTGATTGTTTTCTAACTGATCATAATTGTTACATTGTAATCCCGTCTACAGTAAGTAAGAGCTGAATTCTCACTGTTATTGTTGATAATGGCAGGAACAATTAAACATGGCACCAACTGTGAATGGTAGCGGATACAGAAATAACATTTTCTTAAACTAAATGTTTTAAATATTATTTGTATTTAAACAATCAAACTCTTAAATTTATCTAATACACTGCGCAATAATAATTGATTAATAAACTATTTTGTAAATATTTGTAATATTAATAATTGTTCTTAATTTACTAAATATATAATACGGTTGACAATTAAATGAATGAAAACATCATGTAATATATACTACATAATTACAAAGTGTGATTGTGTCTTCTACTTACTATTTTAAATGTTGTAGTAACTGCATTTTGTCTTAAACATTAAATTTTATGCACTTATAGTATTTTTAACTTGTTTGTTAAATTTTTAGGTTTTAAACAAGTGTTACGACTTTACAAATGATACATGGTTTTATTGCAAATGCTCACGCATAACTACTGGAATTACTCATTGTACATAATATAAGTAAAATCGTCCAATCCGCTCACGTTGAAAATATATAATATTTTAACAACTTATAGCAAATTTAAATAAATAGTAATAAAACCCGTTCTCTTAATAAAAAATAATACAAAAAAAATAAAATTTTAAGTAAGCACAAAACAAAAATATTTGTTCAATCTGTTATTTAATGTTCGTTAAATCTCTTCTTTTCCATTGTATTCTTTTGAAAAATGATTAATTTTTGTTATGGAACGTTTTATCACACCTCGCGCTGCTATTAACAACACTATGCCATCATTCCTAGGGTGTACTGATACTAGGCGTTCTACAGCACTGTAAGGGTAATAACTCTTATTACCCTTACAGGGTCGTCAGTGATATTATGACTACCTTTCCTCTATTACTGACATTTTTTAATCTTATGGATGTAGTCGCTGCCAAAATTGGTGCATCAGTGGTTGACACAATTGCCAACTAGATAATTTATTTTGATAAATTCGTACCCAGTTCTGATCCGGAACCGATGCAATTGGCTTTCCGAATAAAAATGACCGGGAGTTAACGAAGCAGAATCACTAGAATCATATGAGACAGAACAAGGCGGTCGTGAATTAATACCGTGTTTAATTCTTCAAAGGTCAATTTTACGTTTTTAATCTTAATGCAACAGTGCTTAACTTACTTACCCGCTCTAAATGACTTGTCTTAGTAATGACATTATTAAAAACGCATATATAAGCCTTCGAACATTTAGAATTTATTAATGTACTGTTTTTTATAAAGATTGGAATCACATTCTGTTTCACATATTTCAAAAACTCTCCTCGGTGTTATTTGCGAAGCTGGCAAATTTCCCATTATTTAATCTGAAGCTGATTTTAGCTTTGCTTTAAAACATTGTATACAGTTTTTTACAATTCTTTTTCGCCAAGGTTTTACCCGCAATCGGCCCCACCACAGTAAAACAATCTGAGATGTGTTTCATAATCGAATTTATTAAATCATGATTGATTGCCAATAAGATTAGATGTTTCTTACGAAAACTGTAATCCAAATTTGAATTACTTCCACCCACACAAAGTAGTTCGCTTTCGTTAAAAAATGGCGACAATAAAATTAGTTTGATAAGATTGTTAAGCTTTACGTGCTTTTTTAATTCGCTTAATTCGCATTTAAATATATATATATTCACGCCCATCAAATAATACGAAGCCCGACAAACACTATGGAGGAATCGAAGCCCAGGTAATGGGGAGTGCCGGAGGCATGTATATACAAAAAATATTTAGTACGAATGTTGCGAAGCCCTATACATTTTGTGCTATTTTGAAGCCCGTTTGTATATTTTTATATATTTCACTTATGATACGAAGCCACGCAAGGTTGCTAACATGAACCTACTGTTTCATCATTTATTTTTGCATTAACCTGCAGTACTAAAAAAAAAGAAGTATGGGTCTGAAACATTTGGTTTATTCTTTATTTTTTTAATTACTTGCATAAATATAATAAGTTTTTCACACGTGACATGAAATTCAATTTTGATAAGGTATCTTTAATAGCATGGTAACGTTTGTTAATATTATACAGGTATATTATATAAAATATGATAAGTATACATCCATGAAATATATTCATACGCTTACTTCTTATTAGTATATTCAATTTTATATTTTGAAATAGTTTCTTTACTCGTTTTCTTTTGTAACTGTATCTAGCACCACAAAAACCGTTTGTTATAAATTCTTGACTTGTTCAAAGAATAAAATCAAACACATTACCTACCGCCGGCGCCGGTCAGAAATAAAATAGTTTCATATTTAAATATTTCTACTAATTAAAAAAAATTATATATACTACATATTTTAAATACTAAGGACTACTTACAGCAACTTTCAGAACTTCTTATTGAATTATTAGTAACATTTGTATTGTAGGTTATTTTAACTGCTACATAAACATAATTTCATTGTGTACCGACTCAAGTGTAAAATTTGAGAAAGATTCTGCTTTCTGATCAAGTATGCAAAGTAAGTCCTTTCTTTAGACATGTTTATAGCGGCGCCTTAACTTATACCTGTGTTTTACAGTTGTATTTTTGAATTATGACAATTGTTGCTTCACTAAAATCAATATTTACGACAAATAAAGTCAGATTTCCGAACTACATTCTCATGGTTATTAAAAATTAAATAACAAAAAGGATAGAAGCATCAATTAATAGTATATTAAGTATTAAGAACATTAAGGGTTTATAATGCTTATGCTATTTTTTGCACGATAGAAACATCTTTTCTTTAATCTTAGTACATTATCTTACTAAACGTCAAAATGACGTTTTATATTTTCGTGCTACGTAAAGATTTTTTATTTAAATTAGTTGGCTTTCTAGGCGTTGTTACGTTACTTGTCCTGTACTTACCGATCTAGAACGGTAAATAAATCACTTATCGACGGGTTACTAGTAAATCAAACTTACCGTCTTAAAAACAAGCGTAGTAACTAAGAGAAAATGATCTAGTAGTGCAAAAATAAATGTAACAGGTCAGAGACTAGGACCAAGTCTGGTTATTTAATTACGACGCAGTCTAAGTCAAAAGTCGCTTAGAATGTTAACCAAGAAAACCGTAAAAGCTTAAGATTCTATGTCCTGATTCTAGTTAATGTATATGTACAGACTATCACAGCCTTGATCTTTTCTTCTCGTTAAGTATTCAAAAACATATACACATACATAAACTAGATAGATTAATTGAATCGGACAAGTCCAAAATGTTACATTTTTATCGGTCATAGCCATTTTGTTTTAAATTCGAATCTGCATCAAATGAGTAGAAAACCAGTACTAAATCCAAATTCTTAAGGCGCATATTAGAGCTCGTTTCTTATCATTGAGATTGAAAACAGTACAAGTCCTGTACTTGTACTGTTTTTGCTCTCAACAGATCATGCTCAGTGTTTCTTGTGGTTTTTTATTGCTGTAGATTATGTTCTTAAAATAAGTGCTAAAGCAAAGTAAGGTAATGTCGTCAAGTGATAGTTAAAAAGAAACTGAAACATAAAATGTTAAAAAAACGTAGGAATCCAGAAAAATGGAAAGTTAATAAAATAAAATTAGCACGTCAATACGGGAAATCATACACCTCTTTATCAGGAAAAGCTGTGAATTCTCCATGCATGTAATCGTTGATTTGCTTTGTATCGATAAAATTTTAAACCTTGTACTGAAAACTTTTGTAGGTGCAAAATGCAATGTACAAACAAATTTACAGAGGTGGGAAACAATCTAATAATTTCAAAGTTGTACGACGGGAAGCCGAAAAATGCGCAAGACACTTTTTCTGCAAGGTTTAATTAAAGCAAGACTCATTGCAAGACGTCGCAAGCGTCTTACAGATGAAAATAGGATGAAAGCAAAAACTGATTTTTTTTTCAATGTTTTGTTAAGCAAAATCAAGAACAAGTGTCTCTATGCAAACAAGCGTTTTGAATTTGTATGCAATATCTCACTTCCGTGTTCAACGCTTGAATTTGTTACTTGGTAAGAAAAAATCTCCTAAATATATGCAAAGAAAGCACAATAATAGACCTACATATTGAATGTTTTCCTTATAACATTTTACATTATTCTACCAAAAAAATCGGTATCTGGAGTTAAAGCTTAACGTGAAGACTATGTTTAAACTTTTTATTAAAGCGTATCCTGAATTAATAAAAAAAAGTTAAACATGAACTTTATCTGAAATACTTCAATGAAAACTACTCTTTAAGGTTTGGAAGACCACAAGTAGACTTGTGCAGTGAATGCGAATCACAATACAAGAAATATTCTACTTAAGGTTGGCCTCCTTCGGCTCTGTGTTGAATGAGATCCGCTAGATGGAAACAGTATCGTTTTTAAACTTGAAAATAATACGCTCCGCCTTATCAGAATTGTTTTGTTTTGTCTTCAGCTCGGATTGCATTTAAACTTAACTTTGAATGAATTGGATTTTTGTCGTCGTTTTACGATGAAACATAATAGACACGAAATATTTTAAAGTAAATTACGAATCATAATTATTAGCTTATGTATTTACTTACATTAGCTTCAATTTTAATTAATTTATTCGCAATAGTGTCAAACTATTATTTTATTATTTTTCGTAATTAACATAAGCATCGTTTCAACTGTCATTTTATTATTTACGAGTAACTTAAAATAACTTATTAACACAAAAGGTCAGTTAAGGTCACTTTTATTGAATTTTTTTGAAATTAAATGCTCCAGATTTTATTACCCAATTGTTTCGCACCAAAAATACTTCTTATTTGGTTACAAAATGTGTTATTTAAGTAAATATATCTAACATTATTATAAGTAACAGTTATTATCTATTTTTGCCAAGTCCTAAAAAAGATGACAATTTTACAGAAAAACATATTATAGTACCCGTTGGATGCAAAAACTATAAAAGTCTTGTCAACTAAGTGCTTGTTAGCTGTTAGCTATGAGTACTTTTTCTATTAATGGTCAGTAGGTTTCTTAGTCAATATAAATTTAAAAAGGCGAAATCCAACAAAGTTCTCAGATATCAGAATAAGTTGATTCATGATTGTCACAAGGATATAAACTTGCAGCAAGTAGAAGAAAAAGAAGCTTGAATCAAACACTCTAGTTACCACACAAGTTTGTATCAAGCTTATTTTGCTTTGTTCGTAATTAAAACCCTATTTACATTTAACACGTTGACTGCCACAATGCCAAGACAAAAACGGTCGCTCTAGCCACAATAGTTTTTTTTACTTCAAAGTTATTGTGTTTTTTTAACCGTACGAAAGTAACTATGGAGAAAATTGTTAAAACATATTTATTTTGGTGAGACTCCAAATACACACGCGGTTACAGTAGGGTAGTTTTGGTCACAATAGCCGTGTGGTACAGTTTGAATAACCTATTGCCTAGTTTGTTTTTTTAACGTGCATAAATGTACTAAACATTAATATACTAACTTTGAGTATTACCATTCAAGTTATTAGTTTTGATTGCGTCAGGCTTTAGGTACTTTTCGTATTTTTGCAAACAGAACTTACAAATGTGTAATGGCTGCAAATAAATTTTTTTACAAGCAGTTCATGCGCTATTTGTATTGTACTTAAAAGCATGCACTTCATCAAAAATTTAATCCAATGCACGTATCAACTGCACGCTTGTTTCAAGCTTATTTTGCAAGTTTACAGCAAACTTGCTTGAACATGTGTGTAAGTTCGATGCAAGCTTGAATTCAGCATCTACCTAGTTACCACACGACAAACTTGAAATAAGCTTATTTTGCAAATTGCAAGTTAAAAGCAAACTTGTAAGCTTGTATATCTGAGTTACTTACTGATTAAGTTCAGTCAAAGTAGCCTTTTTCATTTTTTAAACAATATTCTAGTGTAGTTAATTGTCCTCCCCGTTTTCTTCAGTCTCCCGTTTTTGATTCAGTTTTTTACAATTCTTTGTGCTCATCTACTTGTGCTCGTTTTGTTGTAATTGTTACACCAAACTTAGCTAAATCGATAAAAAAATTCGGATTCAACTTGATCAAATTTGTTTACAATTTATTTTGTTTATTTAATTGTGCTAATATTAAATTCATTAATTTTGTTTTAATAATTACTTTAAAATGGATAGATAATTAACCAAAAAGAGACTGCTAAACCAGAACAACGAATTGCTAAATTTAACCATAAATTAGCTACTTTATTAAGAGTGATTAGATTCCATTAAAAATTAAATCATACACGATCTATTTAGAAAAAAACCCAGTTAGTTAAACATTGTATTATCACTGTATTATCACAATTTAGCAGAATTAAATATGCAAGAAATAGTGTAAATAACTTAAAAACAGTGAGTTTGTACACATATAAACTTCCGGATTTTGCTTAAAAATAAGTTTAAATGAGTTTAATAATAGCAACATTTGCATAAAACGAGCACATTTAGACGACCAACAAATATTGTAAGAAAAATTGAATGAAATATCATTAACAATATCAAATTAAACATGCACAGTTACAAATAATAGAGGCTCAATTGAGCACAAAAAACAGGATTAAATACGCAAAAAAATTGTAAAAAAGTGAAAAAACGGGGGACTAGTGTTCCAGCTAGCCCCCAAATTTGTTTTAATTTTTATTAATTAAGAATTAAGCACTGGAATATATAATTTAAAAAATGAAAGTGGGGGGCTAACTTGACTGAGTTTATCAGTAAGCTTAGGCAAGTTAGCGTCCACTAAATATTTAACGAAATACCCTAGCAAATATGTGTCGACACCAAGTTTTTAAAGAATTAAACTTTAAAATTTGCTAACGATAAAAAAACTAACGACAACGCTTTCTGGAACAAAAACATTTTTTTAAAAAGTTTAATTCAATTTTTTATTTGTTTCATTCTATAAATACTTATTCAGCGCATATAAAAATTCCATTCAAAACGATTCTAATTACGTGCATATTTTTTTTAATATGGAGGAAGTTACCAATGATTTTTTAGAGGTTAGCTTATAACTTGGAATAATAACTGACGTGCAAGAAGATACAAAACGCAATGAGGTAAATTACGTTTTTAACATGGATCAACGTTATTTTTGATTTTCATGCAAACAAATTATAAGAATTTAGTCGTACGTTCAATTAGATCACCTATATTTTATATACCTTGGAAGGGATTTCCTATTGAATTCATATCTTATCTAAATGTTGATGTTACTATACGTGATTGGTCTAAATGCATATCACTTCTCAGAAAAGGCGGAGTTCGCGAGTTCTTTCAAAATCATTAAATTGCGTTTCAAGATTTCAGAAAAACCAAAAGTCCAAATAAATTTTTGTTTTGACCATTGCAATGTGTATAATGTAACTTACAGACTGAACTTTTTTTGTAAAATTATGTATTTTTCTAATTAACTGTGATAATTACAAAACGTTATCAATAAAATTGATTCAGACAATAAAGAATTATGTAATCTTCCATTGTGCAAAATTTCATTGAAATCCGTTCAGTATTTTCGCTGAAAACTTGAAACGCAGTTTAACAGTACAAAGTATACGAGGATGCCAACCTTAAGACAGCTTTGTGTTTATTCTTTTGCAATACACAACTTAAAGACAAATGCTTGCCATTTCTATATGTATCACTAGGGTCAAGCCTTGAAAGGTCTTAATAAGGTATTTATTAAGCATATACCCAAAAAAGTTCAAGAATTACGCATTTTCTCTGACGGCTGTCCAGAGCAAAACAAAAACAACACGATGGTAAATTTTTCATGGTTGTACAAGGCAGTAATCGCTTCAAAATGATCAACCACTATTTTCCATTGCGTGGTCACTCATTTTTGGCCTGCGACAGGGATTTTGCAATTGTTAAAAGAATCATTAGAAGATGCAATAGAGTGTATATGTTCCCGAGGAGTCTGAAACAATGATTAAAAATTCCAGAAAAAATAATACATTTACGATAGACATTATTACTTACAAAGATATACTTGTTTTTAAGAGTTGGTTGCCTCTATTCTATAAAAAAAAACCTGAAAAACGGTCACAGATAAAGTAAATGAAAGTTTCCCCATTTCAAATACATGCAGTTTGTGTACAATGTGTCATTTACAGGATATGTTAAATGTTTAGACGGAGCTATTTCTTATCATACATTCAGATTATTAAAACAAAATCAAAACTTGAAGGTTCTTACCAATAAAGCTTATTCTGCTCCAGTGCCAATTAATCAGCAGAAAATGAATAATATAAAATAATGAGTTACATTGAAGAAGAACGGTTAGAGTTTTATTATCATATAAAATCCTGGCCGACAACTAATAAAAATCATGGTGATAATGCTGATAACCAACTTTGATTATTTTTTATGTTTTTTAAATAAAATAAGCTTTATTAATTGTAAATTGTGTTATTTATACATT
Source organism: Aquatica leii (assembly GCA_035610365.1). Classification (NCBI taxonomy): domain Eukaryota; kingdom Metazoa; phylum Arthropoda; class Insecta; order Coleoptera; family Lampyridae; genus Aquatica; species Aquatica leii. The sequence goes on from CM069432.1 coordinate 112,702,506, forward strand.
TGTTCCCAAAATTTGTTTAAACCTAAATTTGACATTTAAGAACAGTAAAAGTGCAGCTTTGTTTTTTTTTAAATATACAAAAAGTTCATAAGCTGAGAAATTTTATTTTTACTTTAAATAATGTATAAAATAAAACACTAACATTTATCTGAACATACCAAATCTGTAAGATGCTTAAGAAACGTATTAGACCGGAACCAAAAATAACCGGAATAAGAATCGGAATCGATTGATCATGGAACCAAAACCGGAATTGAAACTTATATTTTAATTCAGTGTAGAATTGGAATCGGAACCTATATATTGTGATAGAAGAACCGGTATTTTCGGTTCCAGATTTCGGTTCTGAATGTGTTGAAATAAAACGACAAAACGACTTATCTGTATGCAAAAAAGAAATAAAAATAAAACAAAAATAGATGTACTTCTAAACAATTATAATACTGAACAGCAAAGAGTAAACCGCAATGTAAACATATTAGTCTAGAGTGAAGATTGTCCTTTATCCATTGAGATCAAATGTTTTAGCAAACCTATATTAAAAGATCAGTTGCAAAAGCAAATTATCTGTTTCAATATAATAATAAGTAAAATTTGGTACATAAGTACTTGTTTATAGAAACATCTTTAGAATTTAATGAAATTTGAGTTCTTAGTATTTCAGGTACATCTAAACGGAAAGTCATAAATGATTATAAGGAAGATGCTGCAAAAATGAAACAGTAAACTTTCTGCATTTTATTGCGATAGAAATCAATATTCGCTTGCAAGAAGTATTACTTTTAAAGAATAATTTTGTTAGTAACATATTTATGTACATTTATCATTTTTTGTAGCGTTGCCACATTTAAGGGATTGGTGTTATACAGAAAGCACTACGGGCTTTGAATAATTGAAGAAATATATCCATTGTATATACATTGAAACCGTACCGCTATCTACAACGTTTGACTCGAACTAAACGTGTATATTTTGAGGTATCTGGTCTACTTTACGAAGCCTTTTTAAGAAAAAAGTTGATTGTACCATAAGTCATAACTTTTCATCCACAACACTAAGATACACGTATTTTTTACGAAGCCCAAAATGTGCTTTTTACTGCCGATTATACGGTAAATTTACTGTACTTATAGTTCTGTTTGTAATTTTTTTTAACTGTAAAAATATTAGTACAAATATTGTTTTTTTATAATATTTTCTTGTTATTTTAAATCATGTGGTTTTACGTGAAAGAAACGAATGGTCTTTTGAAGCTGTAGGCCCCCTTGAGGACCAGGGCAATGTTTTAGAGACCAACAGTCGCAACTATAATTTAGAACATTCAGAAGGAGAAGAAAATCAGAATGAAACTCACCAAGTCTTTAACGCCCGTTAGTGTTTTTTGGGAACGGACGAACAGACGGTTTGGAGTAAATTTTGTTTAGTTACATTAAAAACAAAGACTCAAAGCATAAATATAGTAACTCAACCCTCAAAAGTAATTGGAGTAGCCAAAAAAGCAAAAACAGTTCTAAAGGCTTGGCAATTATATCTTTCTGATTTTGTGCTAGAAGAAATAGTTGGACACACAAACAAATATATTCAAAGGTTTAGACAAACTTACAGTAAAGAAAGAGATGCCAATGATACAAATACAGTAGAAATAAAAGCGCTTATTAGGTTCTTATAATTGGCTAAATTCTTGCGATAATCAAATCTACATTTGAGAGACTTGTGGGCGCAGAACGAAACCGGCGTAGAGACCTTTCGGCTAACAATGAGAATTCATCGATTTCAATTTTTGTTGAAAGCACATCGATTTGACAATCTTGATGATGGAGAAGAACAAAAAAAGTGTAATGAATTGGCTCCTATTAGACAGTTTTTTGACGGATTTGATCAACGTTGCAAAGCCAATTTGTCACAATTGATAAAATGCTTGAGTCACTTTGTGGTAAATGTAGATTTTGACAATATATACCGAATTAAGCTGCAAAACACAGTAAAAAAATTTTAGCTCTTGTTGACTCTAAATCATATTATTCCCATAATATGGAAGTGTATGTTAGAACCAGACGGGCCCTACAAATGTGATAATAGTGCCTCTGCAGTCGTCTAATGGTTAGTTCAGCTAATTTCTGGAACTAGGAGAAATGTAACTTGCGATAATTGGTTTACATCAATTCCTTTTGCCTTAGATTTATTGAAAAAACACAAACAAAGATAAAAGATCGTAAAGTTCATTTAAGTATTTTTGATTTTACACAAGCATGACTTTGGTATCTTACAAACGCAAGTAAAACAATAGTCACACCATTGTCAACCATGCATTATTCAGTTGACATCTATCCAGAAAGTGGTGACGTCTGTAAACTAAGCATTATTACATTTCACAATGCAACAAACGGAGGTGTTGACATTATTAACGAACTAAATCAGCATAAATTCCAATTTTTACACGCTGTTACATACTATTAGTTAATATCAGCCCCCTTACCAATTTACGTAAAGATAGGGAAGTAGCGAGGGTAGTTGTTAAGTGGTAAAAGTTGTATGCGAGAATAATGTAAGAATCGTTGTAAGGTGTAAGTAAAATAAATAAACAATTATAAACATCCATGACTGATAATTCACCAACCAACAAATTAATACACACGCTTTTGCTTTACTAAATTTATTTAGAATAAACAATAACTCAATTAAGCATGCGGTCGATATGACCGTGTGCGTGTAAGAACGATATCTTTTTAGCGCATGTACTGCCGGGCTAATGTAAATATTTTGAAAATAGATAAAACTGAATAGTTTCTGTCAAAATGTGAACCATTTTTCTTAGGTACATACGTTAGGTCAATAGCATTTATCGTACTTTAAAAATAGAGACCCATTAAACCACAAATTCAAATTGAATAGCTGACTTGTAGTAGCTCTTCTAGAAATAATGTCGGTATCCGGGTATATACCGCCAATTTTTTATATCAGTAATGTTTTGTATAATTGCTACTCGATTAGATACAAAAATATTCCATTTGTTTGCATGATGACGTAGCTAAGATAAAGCAACTGTAGAATTCGACCACATGAACTCTTAAAGTTTAATTTAACCTTATAAATTAATTTCGATAAAAGGAACATCTCGTTAAGTTCTTATGTTAGCATAGATTACGTTTTTATTGGTGAAACTCGTGTTTTTGAATAAAGTAACCACGTTTCAAATACTCTAATTGTTTTCTGTAATATAAACACAAGCCCTAAATGCCTTTTCACTACTATCGTGTAGTTTTAAATAAAAACCATTAATTAATTCGTTCTAGTAGTAGTAATTCTTCGTTACATTTTTTCAAAAGATTTAATATTTTGTCAGAAACTTAATCATCCCATTCTTACTTTAATTGTTATATTTTTTGCACAATTAATTTTCCTCTAATTGAAACCGGTCCTAGGAATCCTAAAAGATAAAATACTCTTTTTTGTATTGTTGAATGTGTGCAATATAGAATCATATGATTGCGGCATTACGATTTACAATTATTATAAACTTCTTGAAATTATCAAAAGTAAAGGATCTATTATCACGTAATACTGATTAATACTTTGAGTATTTGCATTTTACATGACATGGCATATTAGGTGCATATTTGCAACAAGAAATTTCTTAAATATCATATTCCTCAACATTTTCTACAATTAAATTTGCAAGATACCAACTTATTCTGTTTGTCGTTTCGGCGAGAAACACAAATATGAAATACTCAAATGCAGTTTTTTGCAATTTAATCTCTTAATTTATAAAATTTTTCATTGTTTACATTATAAAATAGAATATCGGCAGTTAGACACAATTCTTGAATGAACTGATCTAATTTACCTGTAAGAATAGAAAAATTGAAAAACTTAAAACATAAATATTTTTTTTACTTTCTCTATTACTACTTTCTGGAGCATTTAAAATTAGAGTTAGTTTTGATTTTTTCAAAGCTTGATTTTTTAAATGTTTAGCAGATTCCAAATTCAGTACTACTAAAAACTTTTTCGTAAAGCGATTATCGATTATTGTGTATATTTTCCAGCTTAGTTGTTTAGCACACGAAACGTTGTCTTGGATTTTTAAATTTATTTTTAGAATTTAAGTTTTTAATAGATTTTATTAACGCACCTTATCATTTGCGTGATGTAGTAAAAATTTTTGCGTGCTCTAATAAAATTAGTGTAATTTTTTATTACAAGATTGGTATTAGTGACTTAATTTTAATTAATTGACAAGTAATGTCAAAATATGTAACATCACTGTAACATAACAGAAAAAAAAGCGTCCACTAAGTAACATTTTTTTTAACAAGACGACGTTTTGCCACTTAATCAACAGATAATTACTAACTTTTTATACGACGAATTTCGGAACAAGTGAATAAGCAACCGGTAAGATGGCCTGCGACATCCCCTAGCGTAACACTTTTTTACTTTTTTGTGTGAGCTGACCCTCAAAAATTAAGTATACTGTAGATTATACAAAACCGTACAGGAATTACAACAATCAGCAGTGACGAAACGATGTCCGATGTGTGTGCAAAAAAACTGGTGGCTTATTTAAGCACTTACTTTAATCCTAAAATGCTGTTTTTTTGTTTGTTGTATAATTAAAGAGCATTTGAAGGTTTGTACTATTGTTTAATTTTTTGCCTCTAATATATTTGTTTAAATCCTATTAGCTTAACTTCTGCTAGCAGTTGCCACTAAAACGTTTGCTAATTTATAGTTAAATTAAATAAAAATACCAAAGCCTACTTACTATGAAACCTTAATGTATTTATTTTTCATTGTTTATCTTACTAAACATACTCATGTTATACATGGTTCATCATCGGCATATCTTTTTAATAACATTTTTAAAATTGCTATATTCTCTAACTTATATCTTGAAAATTTAATGTCCTTAGCTTCTATAACAAAGAAAGTATCAGGATTTTTGAAAAATAAACAGTTTTAATTTTTGGTCTTTATCTACGTAGCGGTATCAATTTCAAATAATATAAACCTAGATTATTTTGGAGCAAACAAATACTCAACTTTTCTTCTATTTAACAAATTTTGTTTCTTCAACGGTTTCGAATATCCCCAGGTACGTCAAAATACACTTACTCATTGCACTCCATGTGTAGGTTATGTTTATGTCAAATAGCTTAATTGTATTGTAATTACTATTATTTCATGTTAATTACTTGTATGTCTGTGCAAAAATTTAACGTTTGCGATTGAAATAGGTCTGATAAAGTTGGCGCAATAGCTTGTAACGGGAGACGTGCCAACTACGCCAGTCGTGAATGCATATACAAAGAGAGTTAAGATGTAAGCGCCATTGTAAAGGATTAGAAATATAGTTTATTGGAGTAATCTTGTAAAATCACGTATAATAATAAACATTAAAACTAAAATGCAATATATACTATATAGCTGACAAAACGTACCCATTAAGATCAATTTGTTTTTGATTTTTTACACCAACGTCAAATATTATTAGAAGTCCTTTTAAGCATAAAAAACCCAGTAGTTTCAATTTTCTAGAACACCGTCCCATTATAATTGCAAAAGATTTGAAATAACTAAATGCCAACTTTTGAAACAGGTGAACCAGAAAAAATGAAATTTAAAATTGGTTTTTTTGCATTTGCAATACTCTGTATTATGTATAAAACTGTTTAAAAAAGTGACCATAATAGATCCCCAATAGTAAAACTTTTTGAAAAACATATATGTTGACAACAATAATTCATATTGTATAGCGTGAATAACCGTGTATAGAAGGAATAATAAAACGGACGAATGATATTAGATCAAAAGTTATTACACTGATAACTAACTCTGAGGAATAATGGTAATAACAATTAAAGTTATTAAAATGATTGATAATTTCTACACCTTTTTAATTTTTTTATTGCAGAAAAGTAAAGAGTTGCCCATTACTAACACATTACCAAAGCGGGTCTTGCAAACCGTAGTAAAATAATGAGTCCCGACAATATTTGTGATATCAATGTAAAACCTAAGCTATGTAATGATTTATGTTACAACTATTTTCAACTACGAATTTTTTTTTTCTAAAAAAATTACAAAAAAAACTTTTTTATATAAAGTCTAATTTAGACAAAATAACAAAGCTACTTGAATAAAATAATACTGTATTTACGTTTTATACTATTACTTCTTTTTAATAATTTATTTAATTTAATTTGATATAGTTTTTAACCAATAAATAATAAAACAATAATATATTTTGTGTTTTAGACACTACCCAATCAGCATTAGTATCAAAATTATTGGTACAATTTTTATAGCTAATAGATAGCTTGGTGGCTTGTATACGCTGCTATCGTTGTCAATGCATAATTCTGTTATAAATTCAACGCAAAAATTCAAACGCTCAAAGCGTCAATTTAGTTGATACAAAATTCATGTAAGCGTTATACATACTTTTTCATATTGGTCATTTTGCAAATGTTGCATAATATTTTTTTCTGCAATTATTAATCTGAAGACAAGAATTTATTATGTGTAGTTACCCATTTAATCTATTGTGTATTTTACGAAAAAGACAATTTGTAAAAAAAGATAAATTATTTTAAACATAATAAAATAATTAAATAATAATTCAACGTCGTGGAATAATAATATATATTAAAGATAAATAGATATAATTTTAGACATAAAAGTTTCACCATAGAACAATAATTTTTTACGGTAAATGGTATACAAAAAAAATATTAAGATATAATTTTATTTTATTTTAACGGTATTATAAACGCACTGCACTTACGCACCGAAGCCTTACGACGAATGTCCGTTTTTGTCTGATGAAGTATAACGTTGTATAACCTCAGTTTCTTTATTACTTGGCTTGCTTGTTAAAACGATGTTACTACCATATAAAAGTTTTAAATATTGCATTCCAATATGTAATTTGTAATTACAGTGTTTTTTTATAAGTTTGTATCTTCACTAAACCTAGTAAAGTTAAAAAATATAATCATTATTCATACTGTACATATTTGTATTAATCAACAAGGGAACATATTATTTAATTAATACAAATTTCATAACAGAATGATGGAATAATTATGTTATGTGATATGGATTTGGCATCACAATGATTCCTCAAAAATAATAATGACAGTTTATGGATACCGATTTCATGCCGATTGATACCAGAGAAATGGCGCTTTAAAAGATATCTTTTTATGAGAGTTTTGTTATTTGGGTATTGTCGTTTATATTAAATAAATAGGTGTTTAGACATTTAGCAAACTTCTAGCAATTAGTGCCTAATATTCACGACGAATTATTAGACCATAAAAACAAAGTCAGCAATCCTAAACCAAAAAAACAAAACGTAGATCAGTTATTATTTATCAAATCACATTAGTAAAAATACTATTTACTTATCAAAAAACCTCTAAAATAATTTCTAAAGAAATCAAAACCATTTTTTACCTAAAATATTTGTTTTTATAATGACATAAAAAATGTATATTTTTTTTAATAAGTTGAAAATATTAGCAAATTAGAAATTATATAATAAATAAAAACATTAAGTTTTAGTAGCAAAAACTCAAATTGTTTAATCAGACAACACTAAATAACTAAACAGTTAATAACTAATAACTGTATTATTTTAAAAATATTTTTTGTGCTGCAAACGTCAACAGTTGTTTTTAAGCGTACTTACGCAATGGGTCAAAAAAGCTTTAGAGTGGCAAAATAAAAAATAGAAATGTACATAAAACTAAGTGTTCAAAGTCAATTATTGTATTTGAACGAGTAAAAGAAGTAGTTTAAACAGAACAACAAAAAACAACACAAAAAGTAAAGTAAAGTACTTTTGCCAAAAATGTTTACTTACGTGCAACGCTCGGTCGTAAGTCTCGCGTCGCATTAACGTTCGTTGTTACGTAAATTATTATTTTGTGCTGCCAACACCGCAAACGTCAATATTTGTTTGTCAGTGTAATTAGTAATATGCAAAAAACTTCTAGAACGTCAACATGAAATGTAAAAATCTACATAAAACTAAGTTGTCAATGTTAATTATTGCATTAAAACAAGTATTCGATAGGCAAAAAAAATCATTTAGAACATTCTGAAATTCAGCTAAAGTTTTAGATATACATGTACCAACATTATATTTTCAGTGATTTCAAATTTTTTTCATTCTTTTAAAATGAAATGTAATTTTACAAAAAGCTACCAACAAAAAATTTAGGTTATTCTCGTTGAAAGTTTTATAGCATAACTCACTCACACACGTGCGGTCTCGTGTCGCATTAACGTTCGTTATGTCATGCTTTACTTTCCGTGTTAAGTACATTATGTTTTTGACCAGATTTATACATTTTATACTAACAACATACTTAAATCTATGATCTTGTAATGCACCAGAGTATTTTAATAGTCACATCAACTGTTGAATTAAGAAAACGGTGTATCAGTGATAATTTATCATTGCACACTTAAACAGGTTTTTTAATCAAAAACAATTTTTAATTGTATATTGTCTTAACGTTAGAACTACTTAACTGTATACAATATTTAATTTAATTTTTAAAGTTTAGATTACAAATGCACATAAATAGCTAAACACCATAAATTAAACAAAACTGTAAGCAATAATGTAAAGAGAAAGCGTGTTCAAGTTTATCTATTGATGCAAAAAGTGTTACGGTTCAACAGTTTTTACTAAATTAACATCAATTTTGTAGCTCAGTTATGTAACTTGTAATTTTAGAAACATAAAATTTTAGAATTCATGACATAATAATACCAGTATAGTCGTGTCTGAATTAAATCTTTTTTAATTGTTTGAACTGTTTCTTACTATTTACATAAAAACGTATTTAATTTTTTATACTCTTAAAGGTACCAGAACTTAAATTTAGAACAGTATTTAACGCTCTATTTTTGTCAATCAATTTTATTATTGATTAATAATATTTTTATCATTAATATTAATTTATTAACTAAAATTATAATCAATGTTGTGAACAAAATGCGTATTATAAATTGTTGTTTGTTGTCTCAAGCTGACTAACTACTAAAATACACATATGCTAGAAAGTAGACGTAAAGATTCACTTACAGTAACAAACACTAAAACTCACACTTTGAAATATAAATTTAAAAACGTCTAATTTATATTATTATAAATAACTTAACAAGTTGTAAATACCAAATATATGTTTTCAGTAGAAACATACAATTTAAAGACTTGTGTATATTATAATACAAAATTGTACTATAAAGTAATATGCGTACTGTAATTTTATAAACTTTATGTGTATATATATAAATCAAAAAAGTAAACATAGCATTAAATTAAACTAGGTAAATTTAAACTATTTAGTTAACAAAAATAATCTTTTGAATAACTAACCTATTTCTAACGACTCATGTGAAACCAATTTGTATTTAAGCATCAAGTGTGTAAACATTGCCTTTGCTTGTCCAAAAGGTCACAGAGAAGCCACGTGTGTACTGTAACCAGTTTGTAAATAATTTAGTTTTTGATTCTATCTGTAAGTATTATTTAGTTGTTTTTATAATATATATATATATAGACATATAAACCGGTTGCTGTTGAGCCCGTAGAATATATAAACGCTACGCTCTGTAGCCCGAAGAAACGCTATTAAGCCCGGTTTCGGGCTCATCTACGTATCCATGTGTATATAATCAAAATACGATTATATAAGCATCAAAACGTGTAAATCCAAAAATTTGGCCGGGCTTCATATTATACCGTTTATATCTACATTATATACAAAATAGTTCCGAGTTGGCCGCTGCAGAGGTCGCTTTTATATACAAACTGTCTACAGACACGGACGGTACGTTGTGTAGCCCAACATGCGACAACGTTGGATGGGCTTAATAACAAGCAGTAAACGTATACTCTAAGTGCATTTTACTTTAGTATGAATTTTATGCACTTTTTGAGTATCATCACGTTTTAATAATTTTTCACAAAAACAATACAAACGGTTTTAGTCAAAAATCGGAAGTTGATTTTTAAAAACGTTTGCAATTTCTACGTGATGCTTGTACGTACATATGTAGAATGTGGTACTTTTATAACTATTAAATTAAATTAAAATTAAAGTATTGAAAAAATTATTTGAAAACCTCTAAAGAGATTTGGATCAAAAGTACAATATAGGTAGCTAAGAAACTTTAAGGTTATAAGAATGATTTGTTGGTTCATTCATGATGTGATACCTATAAAATAATTTGAAACATAAATACATACATTTAATAAAAACCTTATAACGAAAAAGGTATGTCTTAGGATATGATATTAGCATTTCTCATATAATTTTTTTCTTTTACTTAAAATCTTTAAAAACAATGTAGGGATCTCGTTTTGTAGTGTAAAAACTCTTATAAGCATGGAAATTTTTTAGTAGTCTGAAAGAGTTTTGTAGAATCAATTGGAAAATATTACTTCTCGTGAAATAATTATAGAAAGTTATGATAATTTTGCAGATAACACTGTACAATAAAAAAAAATTAAATTTGGTTTTACCAACACAAAGCTTTTACAAACAAAATTGAAAAAAAAGAATTGTCCTAGCAAAAAGAGAAACAAAACTTACATAAATTTTAAAATCGACACAGAGTTTTTAAGTAATTATGATGACAATTTACTTAAAAGTTAGAAAAATAATAATTAAGAAAAACAGTTAATCCACTTCTTACAAGAAATAAGATATTTTTTTAAAGATTGATTTTATATGAAATCCTCTAAAAGTAAAAGCTGACTTATTTTAGAGTCCTAAAAAAGAAATCTACGCACATTTAGTTTTGATGAACGCCCGTTTTCACCTGACTGAATTGAAAAACATAATTTTTATGCTTTTTTTGAGTGCACAACGAAAATTTATTCAATACCGATCAACAATGACGCGCTGCTAAAAATACGTTTTTTAACTTATTTTCAGTGATTTTTAACTGACTCTAGTGTCTTGGTCGTTTAATGTAAACACCTAATCTTATTCAGAAATTAAGTTTACATATCCTAAAAAAAATAAACCCAACAACTGATCAAAAAATCCACTTTTTGTACAAAAAAAAACGCTTGAAATTCGATGAAATCGCGTTATTCAGGCTACATTGGTCGTCTTGTTGATGTCACATTTTTAGTGCCTATACACTTGGTTTTTTAAAGCAAATATCTAGGTAATTTTATTAGGTTAAAAATATTATTTGCAATTGGTTACTCTTTTGTGTGAAGATTCATAAAACACTACATGTTTGTTTTCTATATATTTAGTGTAGTTTTATCTATTTGTATCTTATATTATAGCAAGTAGGTGGAATGTTTTTTAAACGTGATATTATGTTTTCATTTTCATTGAAATTGTGTGTATTGTAACTGATATTTATTACGTAAATATAACATATGATGGAATATTGAATTTTTTGAAACAAAACATTATATTTTCTTAGAAGGCTTAGCTTATTTGGTTAACGATATTGACAGCATCACAATTATAGAAAACTGAATACCTTTACGGTATCAACTACCTGTGACCGTGAGAAATCTAAACTATATTAAATTATTGTACCTTTTTATGTTATTATCTTATTAATACATATGTTACAGCAGCTTGAACATTTACACTCGATACAAAAAACTAATTTTTATGCCAAGAATTTCATTAGAGCAGAAATCGAACATTGTTTCTGGAGTTACTATATGATGATCTGTAGTTCGTTCTAAGCTTTTTTTAATAGTTTGTGACGGTCCGATTAATGATAAATCTGTTACTTTAATCGGCATTTAACGTCCACATTAAGGAACAAATAAATTGAGTGAAAATGTTTCAGACTACTTATTAGAATTCCTCAATTTCGTTATTTGAAACAGAGTATTCTATTTACTATCACATACATATTTTAATTTCAACTAAAATTTCATGATAATGTTGTATGACATACTGTATGCCCAAAACTAACCTTTCAATTTATTTCTGATTGATTAAAAAAACTTTGTGTGCGTAAATAAGAATATATAGGTACAAACATGTAAAGAGGTTGTTGTTGAGCCCGTAGAACATATAAACGCTACGTTCTCTAGCCCGAAGAACCGTTATATATCCCAGTTTTAGGCGCATCTCTGTATATATGCGTATGTCATCAAAACACGATTGTAGAATCATTATTTTTTTTATTATGCGGTATATTGTAAGTTTGATTTAAAAATTAATTTGTGTCAAATGATGACAAATAACACACTCTACGTTAGTCGTGCAACTTGCGGCAACGGTTAAATTTAACATTTCTTTAAAAAAGTTGCCAAAAACAGAGTTACATGCGGAATTTTAAAGAAAATTATTTAATTTGCTGCCGTTTTGAGTATGTTTTTTTCAGATAAGAATTTGCTAATACACACAAGTTATAGCTTACAATTTTGAATTATATTTACAAATAAAACAAACTTTGCACCAATCATAAAAAGAGTTTAATGCTTGAATACAGTTTTTATTTTAAATCTACAGAAAGTTTATTTGTTACGTCAATATTAATCAAGTTAAGAAGATGTTTAAGAGAGTTATCTGCAAAGGCTAAACGCAAATGTTAAAATTTCAAATCATTGTCGAATTTCGCTTAATAACTACGTTTAGAGCGTGTATAATATTGGCAACGCAGTCGGGATTAACAGCGCGCTAATAACGTCGTGTAGAAAGGCGTTACCGCCCGGGCTCATCGGGCACCTGTTTACATATCGGGCTCAATTGCGTGCTGTTTATAACTATATATATATATATATAAATACGTCTATCTAAATGGCGACAATACATAAAAAAGTTTTTTGGCGTCCACCGCTTCCCGTTGTGATAGAAACAATCTGATTCGTGTATATAAACTTTTTTTGTTATATTATGAATCAATTAGTAATAAGAACTGTAAAAATGTAAATAATAAAGAAGTTTAAATACGTTGCAATTTGGCGACCTTTTATAAATGAATCAAATGGCGTCCAATATACGATTATGAATATTTTACTACAAACTGGCGACCAATATACAGATCACTTTCATATATCCGTTAAATGACATCCAAGCAATGTTGCCAGTTGTTGCAACCAGTATTAGATTACAACCTTGAACCTCGATTATCTTTATAGCAGTTCAACAAACATGCTATATAAATAAACTTTTAACCGTTATAGAAATTTGATCTTTTTTGTTACTTCCTTGAAACAATTATTGTACTTCTACTAAACTTAACCTAATTATGTTTTTGTCATTAAATTATTTTTTGGGTAAATGGTGTATTATTTATTTAGCAATTGTATTTCTAAATAAATAATACACCATTTACCCAAAAAATAATTTAATAATGTTTTATGGTGAAAGTTTTGTTTTTGTCATCTGTTCGTAAATATTTTTAAAATTTTGGTTAGAGCATAAAACGAAATTTTAACTAAGAATTGTATTTCTTGCAAATATGTAATGTGCAGTAATTAAGAAACATAATAAATTATTTGTTCAGAATAAAAACATTGTAAAACAACTCAAAAGACATATGACAGTATAAGCAACAAAATGGAAATCAGTTAACTAGAAAAGTGTTGAATTTTTGTCATTGGTTTAATGCACATATACGTATTAAATGTTTATATTTAAATTTATGTGCAGGTTTTTTTTAATTACACAATTTGTTTTCGAATAGTAACGTAGATTAAAATTAATTAAATCAAGAATCATCAATACATAAAAACACTAACTGATACAAATTTATAAAAAAGAGTAAGTTTTAGTAGATTTTTTAGAAAAATAGAAAAAAAAGAAAGATTACTAATTTAGCCATTTTGTAAACTACGCAGTGATTATGTAAGCTTAAATAAATTTAAAAAAAAATGCAAAATACTGATTTGAAAAGTAAAATGTGTGTTATCTTAGCATATGGAACTATAGAATAGCTTGCCACTAGTCACTACCACATTAACGGCACAGTTCTATACCGTGACTACCACAAAAATGGAAAACAAATATTTGGCTGTTACGTGATTACAACTATTTTATCACTTAAAATCCACGTGGCTGCTAAATAGCAGCGTGGTGAGTGTCTTCTAGCGGAGATGTATTTATGTATCTGTTTCATTTTTAAATGTTGTATACTTTCTTATCTCTTTATTTTGTAAATGGTACAACTAAATTTACTTTGGTCAAGATGTTTTTAGCTTCTATAAAGTAGATGTATATAATGAATTTGAACAATCTCTTACTAAGAGCAAAATTCCGACAAACGCAAATTTACTGTTAAATGTAAAGGTTATAGATCGAGATATCACTATGCAGCATCAAATTTTTTTTAGAAAAACAAAATTAGTTAGTACATACGTTAATGTAAATATGCTGCACGTACCTGTACCTAATATGTGCGTACATTGTACGTACGTTAATGTACAAGGATTTTTGATTATAAACTTTTGATGGTAGTGCTGTTTTAGGTATCTTTCAATCTTTAGTGTGGTTTTAAAGTGTATAATTAAAAGCAACTAATAAAATATATTTATTAGAACATAAAAGCCATTTATATAATATGTAAAAATATTAAGTCGTCGTGACATACTTGGTAAGGCATCTGCTTGCTACGCCAACAAGAGTTCAAATCCTGTTCGCGTGAAAGTTTTTTTTGTTATTACATATTATGTACAAAACTGTGACAATTAGATGTACAATGTACGTACACTAGGCGTAGTGGTAAAGATGGCTTGACTGTTCGTACTAATTTTTTCTCAATTATTGGTAACATCGTACTACTACAACTAGTTTATATTTTACTATTAATTACATTTCATAACGTATTCTTATTCAGCTTACACATTTTTAATTTTCTAAATTACTTATGTGCTTGATGTGATCAATATTGTTATTTATGCACATATCAAATCTCCGTCTAATGTTCTTAAAAATATTTTGCAGTTTTTATGGAGTGATATCTGCTTCATTATTAAAGGAAGTCGAATTTAATATTTTATCATTTCTGAAATTATCGTTAAACCAATAACAGTAGTTTAGTCACTTGTCGTAATCAAGTGTAAGCAACTGTAATGTTGTATGGATGCAACAGCAAATTATTTATTAGAGCTTTACATGTTCTGTAACTTAAACCTAATATATTAATTATATAAAATTCTTGCGACAACTATTTCAACCCGGCGTCGGTCGGGTGGTCAGAAGTTACTTAAGCGGTCAGGTAGGGTCTAGCGGACCTCAATGTTTGTAAGTCATAATCTGGGACAAAATAAACTTTTAGGCATTATTTGTTTTGGCCTCATTTGGATTAAACAAATATGCAACTAAAGTTAGATGGTCTTTATTTGAAAAAATATCATATTTTATTAAAACACTAGAAATTTAGAGTCTTAAATGTTTTAATATTTAAAAAAAATCACAGTATTTTTTAAAGTATCCCAAAAACGTGTTTTAAACAAGTTTTTGACTTGAAAAAACTTGGAACAAAACATAAAAAATACAAGAAACAGATAGGTCAATCATAAGTTCAAAAATAAGGGCACACAATCTGGTCAAATATAGACGTGCTTTTTTTAAATATAAATCTTATAGAACGCCAATTTAAAATAAATTACAAAACAGAAACTAAAAAATAACACTCTCTAAAACATTGGCAAGAAAAATAAGAATAACATAACATGAAGTATAAGGAAATTGACCGAGTAGGTACACGTTCGTACTACATTATACAGCATCGGATGTATGAGCACAGGACTCGCATTGCATAACAGCATGGTCTAAACAAAGAAAAATATTACATTTATGGCAAGAATATTGTCTTTCTTTATCCATCCTTCGAGAGCAAATACCACATCGACCACGAACGCCAGCTGGTTTTTTATTTGGGGGTTGTTCCGACTGCAAATATGTTTCTAATCTTTCTCTCAAAACTCGTTTCATCCTGGGATTGTTTTTTCTAGCTTGTGCATATTCTTTGACTAAGGTCAACCCTAAATCTTTTAAATAATTTCTTCTTTTTATTTTCTGATCGCCGGTATTAAACTTATACAAAACTTGTGAGTTGATGCCAGCAATGTTTAGCAGACAAAACATAATTGTTAGGGGCCATCTTCTGCTGTTGCGACTTACGTTATAGGATGCAGATAATTTATCTGTTATATCAACCCCAGACTTTGTTGAATTATAAAAGCTTATAATTTCAGGAAGCATCTTCTCGCCGATATCTTCACTAATTGTATCATTATGATGAAAGAAGTAAAACATTCTTGCCTTTCTTAGGCATATATGACAAGATAGTTATGTTTTTTTGAAAACCAAATAAACTGGAAGGCACTGACCTGTTTTTAGTTGAGAGAAAGGGTGAAGGAATTTGTCGCTTGTTTTTCTTAGAGTACCGACGGATCTGAGTTTATGATTATTGTAGAGTTCCTGGATGAGGTCATAACTTGTGTACCAATTATAAAAGGTAACATTTCGGTTAGTCCCTGAAATTGGTGCAACCATTCTAAGAGTTATGTCTTTTGGAGTGTTACTCATTTGAAATGGCCTATCAGGCTGCTTTCCTGTATATACCTCCATATTCAAAGTATAAAATGTTTTAGCATCAACCAAAGCTTGTATTTTTATGCCGTATTTCGCCGGCTTGTTTGGAATGTACTGCCGAAAGGAAGATCTCCCTTGGAACGACTCGAGCTTTTCGTCTAAGGTTAGATACTCACTTGCAGTATATGCAGATTGACAATTGTCGACAAACTTGTCAAAAATTGCTCTTATTGGAGCAAGTTTGTCTATTGTCAGTCTTTCCGCTCTGTTTTCGACGTTATCAAATCGTAGACAAGTTATCAAAAACATGAATCTTTTGGCCGACATGGTTGCGGGAAATATATTTATGCCGGTACCATCAGTTTTCCGAAAATCTTCTAAATTCCTGTGATTTGCCCTTAACACGCCTGCAAGGTAAAGTAATCCAAATACCGCTTTAATTTCCACTTCATTTGCATCATTGCAAAAGTCCTTATTGTGTTTGTAATTTACGGATTTTTGTCTTATTTTTATTGTAATGTATTTTGCTATGTCGGAAATTATGTCATTATCAATAAATGATAGCCAGCAATCAAGAGTTGTTTTCAAATCTCGTGCACTTTGCTTAACTCCTGGTAAATGCGTTTTTATATTTTCCGCCCTGGTCCGAACCCGCTTATTACTATATGTTTTCAACCATTTCGTGCCGTCCTTACCTTTATAATGTGTACTAGTACTTGTATCTAATTCATCATCGTTTGAACTGTCTTCCTCTTCCAGAATGTTTCCCTCAGCATCGTCAACTTCATGTTCGTAATCTGCGCTTGTGATATTGTCCTGTAGTTCTTTAGCCTCCTGAGAATCTTCAATATTAATTTCACTTCCACTGTCTGAATCTATGAAATGTTCTTCTTCTTCATTCAACTCTTTCCAGAAGTTTAATAGACGTTCTTGCTTTTTTTCATAATAACCAGATGCCATGACAGCTAGAATTTGTTTGTTTGGCACAAATACAAAGAAATAAACCAAAATTCTTTACCTTCAACTATCTCACAAAATGTCACGTAAATGGTTGGGTGGGGTTTGTCAGGCCCCAAGCAAAATTGCAGCAATGTAGATTCTTTACACTCACAACAACGACTAAAATTTGTGCTGCACGCGACAGCATAACATTTGAGCGGAGGGTATTGCAACGGCTGGTTGCGCAAGCGTATCGGCAAAAAAAAAATACGGCGCTCTAGATCTGCATGGGGTCTACAAGACCCCACCCGACCGATGACGGGTTAAAGGCTCCGCACATGCTTGCTAGGATTATCGTAATCAAATTGATTTGCAAGTGATTTCTTCCACGGAGTAGGTACTGCAAAGTTTATAACAAATAAATTAAATTTATTATATGCAGTGCTGTAAGTTAACAAAATAATCAAACACAAAATACCCAATGTTATGTATATGTTTATTTCACTCTGTTTAATTTATTCATAATGTCTAGGATACGAAATATGTAAACATACACATAACAATCAGAGCCTTATGAGACGGCGTTATGAATTTAGAGGACGTTATAAATTCATAAAGCACTCTCATAATGCCCTCTTTAGATTTTGATGGTAACAAGTTTTCTATTTCTTCTTATATACTTAATTTTTAATTAAAATTTTATATAAAGAGAAAAATAAAATTTTGTATGTACTACTGGAGTTACTGTATAATTACGCTCATTGAGCAACATACATCTTTTGCGCCAGAGACCTTTGGGCTGCATCACGTTGCTCTAGGCGTAACCATCGTAATAACGCGATTGGTACACAATTGGCTATTACGAATCTTGTATCCTAGGCGTTATGAGTAAGTTATAACAAAGTGGAAAATAAAATAATGAATAGCGACGTTATATGAATTATGTCACTATCTGGTGGCTTTAATCTAAAATGTCTTGTGAAAATCACTTATGAAAGTGGCTCTAACGTTACAACGACAACCTACCATTCTAAAGTGAAACTGCTTTTCAGGTATATTTTAAGTTCACTTCTACTTTAAAGTGGTTGTTACTTTAAGGTATGATTTTGGTGATTCGATTTAGTGGCCGCCACTTCAATTTTCCACTTTAAAGTTAAAGAAACCTGAAAGAGATTTTACTTAGTAAAAATAACGTTGATAAAATCTTACTTTTTATCACAAAGCTGCAGAACTACAAAGTGGTTAAAAAAAGATGAATGCACGTAATTTTCCCTATAAATTAATAGAATAAAGTTATAATTACCCGTAAGTTTCATATAAAGTGTTAAATATGTAATAATCAATAAACTCAACTGACATGAATTATCTTGGATGCTACTTGGGAAGAAAACATACTTTTTTTAGTTTTCTATTTGTATTTTTCATTGTTTTAACAGAACGTATTTGTTACTTTTTCGCGGTTAAGGCTTGGATACTACTGTAGTACTATTTTATTTTTATTACAATTTTTCATTCTGGATAAATCACGTGTTGCCGCAGTGAACATAAACTGGTTATTCCAGGCTCTAAAGATGTACACTGCAACGTGTGACAAAAAGCTCAGCTTGTATGATAACGACAACACAGGATTTATCCATAATGGAAAACTGTAAAATGAATGCAACTTGTGGAAATGTGGATTCTACTACGATTTATTTATACATATATATATATCTCAGATTGGTAAGGCTAAATAGTTAATAATAATGTTTCTGAGTACCTTTGTTAAATGAGCATTTGAAGAAGACATGTTTATAGGTTTCCGCAATCAAACTTAGCTAATTAATTTTAAAGAAGGAAAAAAAAACATTTATGGTCAAATCACAATTCAATAACAAAGGAATACATATTACGTAACCAGTGACGTAACACAACTTTAGAGTCATGCTATTTATTTTTCTTTATAAAAGAGTTTAATAAACAATAATTACTTTCATAGTTCACAAAATATCTTAATTGTAATGATAGACTTTTCTAGTTTTACCATTTCAATTGTTTTAAAATTACTTTTTTTTTTAAATTGGGTACTTTTGCTTGTTGCTGTGATGAAGTGCACAATAGCGAACGTTGTTTACAAAAATCTCAACCAAATTGTGGTCATCTGTGTCTCCTACCACAAGACTAAAATGGAAGAACATATTCAAAAATTATTAGAAAAAAAAGTGTTTAATTTATTAATTAACGTTAATTAACATTACAAATTAACATAACAAAATTTTAGAATTACGTTTAGCGTTTTTCATTATTATATCTTTCGCGGTTTTCTTTGTTTATATTATAAGTGAATTTTGGCTTAGGCCGCATCGTAGCGAAACACCAGTCTAGTTTGTTTGGATTCACAAACAAAAAAACCCAACTGCTTATTTTGGCTCACAAAGAGAAACTAGAACTAAACTTGATGATTCAGAAATAGTCTAATCGCAAGCCACATCTTTAAATAAATTGTTTTATTTCTTCGAAAACTATTGCTTTGCAGACTTTATATATTATAATAATAAAATTGTTTATTTTTCAATCCTTTATTGATTTTCTTTTATCCGCCGTATTGGCGTTATGATAGCAACACACTGAATTTAGTAAATACTAAATAAACTAAATAAGCCTATGTTTCAATTAATTGTAAAATGTTGAATTTGTTACTTGTTAGTTTTAAATTTGATATTGTTTTTAGAAGGTAAAGAACAAAGTACAAAAAATTCTGGCCAACGTTATT
This sequence comes from Aquatica leii, assembly GCA_035610365.1. Lineage (NCBI taxonomy): Eukaryota > Metazoa > Arthropoda > Insecta > Coleoptera > Lampyridae > Aquatica > Aquatica leii. The sequence continues at coordinate 112,722,750 of CM069432.1, forward strand.
TTTTGTACTCTCCGTGATAACTACAAACAAACAAAGTTTACTAGTTATATCTACATCAGTAGTTTTAATAATACAGATGTATTATATTAAATACGTTTTTGTTCAACTTTCCGTAGACCAACACAGCAAAGATAATGCAAATTTATTAAACTAAAAAAGTATTTTATTGTTTAACAATATGTAAAATAGTACTCTTCTCCAGAATAGTTAATTAAAATTAGATATATATTATAATTCGAAAAATTTTTATACTTTCGAAAAATTCTCAGAAAACGCAAAAAAATTATTCTGAACTAATTGACAGACATAAGATTACGTGAGAATAAAATATAGTTTAACCAAATCAGCATACCACAACTCTGACAACTAAAAAATATGCGTGATCGTATCATATGTACCGGATAATGTTGACAGTTACTCTGCATTACCTTGAACTACGATATCGCTAATGTATGATTTAATTATCTTTGTTACATGTGCGTTTTTTCAAGTATGTTTTGCGTTTCAACTTAAATTTTAAGCAGACTTAGTTTCGTTATAATTTCATTAATTCTATAATGTGCCTTGATTAATAACATTTAAAAATTCTTAATTAGATTTTGGTTGAATTTTTAAGTTAATTCTTTTATTTCACGCTTAGACAATGCTTTTACAGAAATTTGACAAAACATTAGCAACATTGACACATCTGTACTGTAAAAGGCGATTATAACTTAGTAATAATTTTTGAAGTGTTCATATAAAAATTAAAATAAATTGTGACTTTGATTAAGAAATCGTAATTAATTTTTTAGTAAAAACACTACATCTATAATCGTATACTATAAATATGCAATTTTTATTAAAATACATTTTTGACAAAAATATGTGGTCAAACAGCGTTTCACTTGCATCGTCTACCGAACCGCTAGTGACCAGAATGCGTATTCCGACGATCTTACGATGGTCGAAAACGTATTTTTGTACAACTAAATACACGTTTTTCTCGGTTATTCAATAGCTAACTTAAAAAGAAAAACGTAAAATACAACATAAGGTAATTATACATTCCTAATCAATTCAATATGAGAGTCGGAATGTGACACTGTTTCCCAATTCTTTTATACCAAGTAGTGTATAAAGTAGTTTTAAAAAATTTGTAGAAGTTAAATAAAAATTTGTTAACACTTGACAATGTTACTTCTTATATAAAACAAGGCATTTTAATTACTTTAGAAGAAACGCTAGTACAACAAAAATAAAAAAATATTATATAATTAATCATATCGCCGATAAAATTAAAGTATAATATGATAAAATTACGCAAAGCAGCTATATGCATAAGTTGCAAACAGGTTCTTTTAATACATTTTCTTCGTCATGTATAAAAAGTACACCTATATGTTCTTTTTTTTGTTACAAAATGTTTAAAATTGTATGAGAAATTAGAATTAACCCTTTATATTAATTATAATTAAGAACCACTTAGAGTAAATTAGCATATGTAATATTGACTTTGATTTTGCAAGGCTGCGTCGTTACGGACGTTTTACTGTAGTTTAAGTCTTGGTAATTACTTGTAAAAACTACATTAATGTTTGTTATAAACTAGAAGGATAAACTGGTATAATGCATATGACCTAATCATTAATCTGGTCCTGGCGTCTATAACGCAATATTTAATTATACATATTCATTTTTATATCAACATGGCATCCTGCTACGTTGCCACATCGAGGTCGCCATATTGATACGGAAATGTATTTCAAAAAATATATTCGTACAATATACAATTATGTATGGCGACAGTAGCGCTCGTAGTGAAAATTTTTTGAACTAAATTATTCAATTTTCTGACACGTTTACGTTTTTTGGCGTCCCTCCAAATCTTTGTCTGTAGGTAGTAGGGGTCTACCGCAACACTTTTATAAGGGAATCCAAAGTGGCGTCCATATACGGACGCCAATTTACCATGGACGCCAAATTGATGATGATTTTGTAGTGGCTGGACGCCACGTTGATAGACGGATATATATATATATATATATATATATATATATATATATATATATATATATATATATATATATATGTATGTAACAGCGGAACTATTGCGAACTTTTATATATAAAACGGTCATTGTTGCGACAAAAACGGAACTACTGCACCGGCGTAATAGTGCCACCCAAAATTATAAGTCCAATTATATATAAAGCCGGTACTATTACGACCGTTCAGAGACATCTAGTGCAGATCATAGTTTCTGGGTATTTGTCTTTGCTAAGTCTGTGTTGCGGGTCACATACTACTTAGGGTTTCTAAATCAAATTAAAATATTATCAACAAGGTTGGTTGTATACTTGACAGACAGCCTTGATTTTTATTAAAATTTAAATTACATTACATGTTACCTATATGATTAACAATATTAATTTTATAGTATATTATTATATCAAGGTCTTGGAGAATTTTAGTTTACTCTTGCATTTTATGTTATCCATCTTCTATATAAGACGATTATTTTGCCGAAAAACATTTGTAGCCTTGAATTATTAAATTTTATATAACTACGTAAAATATGAAAATTACGTTAAAAATAATAGCACTGTAGTCCATAAAATACAATCATATTTTGCGACATAGATAACAGCCATTTTTTTTATGATTAAAATTTTCTAAAATGTTTGTAATTGCTATTAGTTTTTGTAATCGTTTTATGTCGATTATATTCTGATAGATATGTACAAAAGTGCTAAAATTACTTTAAATAAATGCAAACATGATAAAGTATTGCTATCATTTAAGCAACCTGAAAAACTTTCAAATGTTTACTAAAATTACATTTATAGAAACGACTTTTGTATATTTCAAGGTAAAAGTTTAGTTAGTGTATATTAAAAAAGGAATGTAATAATATATTGCATTTACAAATTAATATTATGGCTCTAATGTGAAATGTCGCTGAAGCTACAGAAGATGTGCCATTTAGAAGGAAAAAAAATGTTTTCTTACAAAATTTAAAATAAATAACAAAAAAAAACAGAAGCAGGGAAGAAATTCAAAGTGAATTTATAAGAAAAATCTTCGATTGACACTAAATTTGGAAGGTGTAGCAGAAGTAGGGTGGCCTTTTTTTATCGAACTTTTAAAAACGGATCCAGAGTCAAATCGAGAGCAAAATAATCGATGTTTTCAATAATCGATTTTTTCAGGAATTTATACAAAACTTCACAATAAATCAATATTTTTTTCTATACTTTATTCTTAAGAAAATCAAAGTGAATATATATTTATAATCAACATAAAAACAATAATTCTATTTTGCTTATTGTGCAAATGTTCAAATTACCGAGGGTTTTAAATTGAAATCTCTCGCTATTTAAAATTTTTGTTCAGCTTGGTGATTTGATTATTTACTTATGAGTTTTTTGTTGTTACATTATAGTTGATTAGAGTGATTACAATTGCACAAGTTCGGAATTCTCGATCCATTCTTTAAATTTTTGAATATTAGTAAAAAAAAGTTTTATTGAAGAGATAGAAGCATCATTATATACAACATGCTGTATAATCAATTGAAGTTAATACATATCGCATTTCGTTAACAAACATGACCTTGCCACCAAAGTTCAGTCTCATCACGTCTCATTTCACTCACACTTTTCTAGGGCCGAATATAAATATTTTGGCTCCAATTTATAATGGAAATAAATGCTACAATCAATTGAAGAATGCCATTCATCATTAAAAAGTATGTTGTGTTTGGAAAAATCGACAACAAATCGCGTAGTTGGCGACCAAAGGAAACCTACGTTAGAGATGATGCTGTCTTAAGACGAACAAGCTTTTCAGATAGAGGTCTCAATTCTGCCCAATTAACAAACATATGGAGTGAAGCTACAAGTATAAGTGTATGCACTTCCACTATGAGGAGAAAGCTGATTAGTTTTGGATTGAGAGGGTGTAAAGCACGGAAGAAACCATTGGTTTCCGAGAAGCAAAAGCTGAACCGTTTGAAATGGGCAAAGGAACATCTAAAGTGTACCACAGATTAGTGGCAAAACGTATTATTTGTTGATGAATCAACTTTTAACATCAATAATTATACTGTAAACACGTCCAACAATTAAGCTTCCAACCTCAGTTATGATGTGTGGTTGCATCTCCTCCCGAGGCTGCATATTATCTCTGGAACGATGAATGCCACCAAATTCAGTCGAACTCCTATATAGTGATGTTCAAAATTCCCTTCAAAAACATCATTATATAGAAACTTCATTGTATAGAATTTATACTTAAAAAATAAAACACAAGTTTAAACGTATATAAGAAATACATATTAATTATAAACACTTTCGTTTTGTCATTTTTAACCAACTTTACACTTAAACAACTTGAAACGAAAAAATTGCAAATGAAACGTGTTCAATAACATGACAAGGCATTTCAAAACTCGAAGGAAATCCTATAATCCTCTAAACAATGCATGCATTTATGTCATTTACAAATGTACAGAATTTTTAGTACCAAGTAATAGCCTTTCTGTATTGTAAATTAAGAAGTCTTATAATCCGCTTATCCGTTTAACAATGCGGCATTGTAAAGGTAAAGTAAATTGTACGTGATTCCAAGAAAACTTTAAGTAGTTGGGTAACATTTTCTTTGAAAAAGATCATAATATAGAATTTGAACATCATATTTTAGAAGTGTTTTTACACGCATTTTAACCCGAAGGTCAATATCCTAAAGAAAACATCACTAAATAGAAAAAATCATTAAATAGGAGTTCATTGAATGGAGGTCCGACTGTACATCGAAGTACTACAGAATAAAATGCTGCGAAGTGAAGAAGATTTGTTTGGCGAAGAAAGCTTTCAGTTTCAAGATGACAACGCACCTTGCCATAGAGCAAAGCTTGTTAAATTATGGATGGAGGTGAATGAAATTAACAGATTGGACTGGCCAATGCAATCTCCCGACCTGAATTCTATCGAAAACTTGTGTAACAGAATATCAAAAATCATATCGAGAAAAAAGCCAACGACAAAGGTCACTCTCATGGAATCTCTAATTGACGCCTGGAATCACTGTATCACAAGAGACGAACTAGGAAAACTAGTGAATTCCATGCCCAAGAGATGTCAAATAGTCTTCAAAACATGCTGTATAATCAATTGAAGTTAATACATACTGCATTTCGTTAACAAACATGACCCTACCACCAAAGTTCAGTCTCATCACGTCTCATTTCACTCACACTTTTGTAGGACCCAGTATAAATATTTTGGCTCCAATTTATAATGGAAATAAAGACTGCATCCAATTGAAGAATGCCTTGATAAAAAAAGAAAGAATTGAACATGAAATACAATGTACTGTATGCGAATAATTAAAATATTTAAGTTCTTAGCTGATTTTTCTCCGTTACTTTGTTAATTTCGTATTTTTGTTTAAATATTGGGTTCTTAAATACAATGCACTTAACATTTTAAATTATTTTGTAGTGCTTTCGTTTCGGTTGCACTTAGTGGAAAGAGAGATCAAAAAGAATTTAGTCAGAATAAACCTGACGTAATTATTAACATGATTTTTTCGCATTAAATAGAAAGTTTGCATTAAGTATCATATATAAGCGTTAGTACTGATTCCAACAATAAAAAATAGATTGAAATTTTTCTGATCGTAGCAAAAATACTTTTTCAAAATCAAGGGATCAAAACAGGGTTGCTAAAATGTGATGTTTTAAGAAATGAAACTTTTAAAACTATTACAAACTACATACTAAAAGCACTTAAATTGAATAACCACGCCAAAAGTTCGTATGTGTTCTCGAGACAACATCGGTACACATTTTGGTAGACTGGCTCGTAACGTAACGAAACTGGAAATTTATTTAATCTGTTAAAGAAAATATTAGACGATTGTTGGCGTGGGTGTTTTGCACATTATCTATACGTTGTGTAATCATTCTACACGTAGACTATAAGAACACACCAGCTGTTGAATATCAAGGTATGCTAAAAAATACTAAGACGCAATGGTTGAGTCTATTTCCTGCTGTTGAAGAAATATTACCAATTTTTGAAATCTTAAAAAACTTTTTTTGATTTTGAAGGAACTCGAAAAAATATTACAATCCATACGTCAGTAGTAAAATGTAACCATTCTGCAGTAGTTCGGATCATTAAAAACTATGCTGAGTTTGAAAAAATCGACGACAAACCGCGTAGTGGGCGACTAAAGGAAACCTACGTTAGAGATGATGCTATCTTAAGACGAACAAGCTTTGCAGATAGAAGTCTCAATTCTACCCAATTAACAAACAAATGGAGTGAAGCTACAGGTATAAGTGTATGCACTTCCACTATGAGGAGAAAACTGATTAGTTTTGAATTGAGAGGGTGTAAAGCACAAAAGAAACCATTGCTTTCCGAAAAGCAAAAGCTGAACCGTTTGAAATGGGCAAAGGAACATCTGAAGCGTACCACAGATTAGTGGCAAAAAGTATTATTTGGTGGCATCTCCTCCCGAGGCTGCATATCATCTCTGGAATAATGAATGCCACCAAATACATCGAAGTACTACAGAATAAAATGCTGCAAAGTGGAAAAGATTTGTTTGGCGAAGAAAGCTTTCAGTTTCAAGTTTCAACGTACCTTGTCATAGAGCAAAGCTAATTAAATCATAGATGGAGGTGGATGGAATTAACAGATTAGACTGGCCAGTGCAATCTCCCGACCTGAATTCCATCGAAAACTTGTGTAACAGAATATCAAAAATCATATCGAGATAAAAACCAACGACAATGGTCACTTTCATGGAATCTCTAATTGACACCTGGCATTACTGTATCACAAGAGACAAACTGGGAAAACTGGTGAATTCCATGCCCAAAATATGTCAACTAGTCATCAAAACAAGGGTTGACCGATTAAATACTAAAATCAATTTTAAATAAGATCATATTTTGCATAATGCAATATATGTTTTTTGTCAAGTTTTTTATATTTTGATTAAAGCCTTTTTTTTACTAAATTACTTCAACGTTTTTTTATTTTATCATTGTCATGAATTCTTTAGTTAAGATAGAGCTGATGTAGAGAATATGGTTGAAATGCATTTTAGTGAAGTACGTTAACCCTTGACGTTAACCCTTTACGTTTTTTTTTTTGAAAAAAAACCGACAAATGATTTAATTTTTTGTGATCAAACTTGTTATTTGATTTTGTCCCGATTTTACATAGCAAAAACTCTTCTGCTTTTTTTTCTAAGAAGTGCCCTATTTATAGTATGTTCTAAAAAAAATAACTTACAACAGCTAGTTTTCGACTGTCGTATACATTTCAACCGTTTCAACTGAACGTCTAGCGTTACTCATTAGCTTAACACGTGTACGAAATTTTGTCACATTTTCCTCGTTATTGTTTGATCTAAGCGCTCGGTTTTCGACGCTTGAGACATTTGGTACCGATACACTTGCGTCATTGTTTTTCTAACGATTATGTATTGAATTAGTGTATTATGTTATTGTTAGCGATTGGCGTTGTTGTTTTACTGTAACTGTAAGAGCATTCTTATATAAAAATTTTAAGCGTGTGTACGTTTTATTTATTAATATTTGTTTCTTTCTAAAAATTACACACAAAAATTATAGATGATAAGATATTCTTAAGAACAGTCGTTACTGTTCTTTGTGTCGCTTATTTACAATTAGTTAACCTTGAAAACGCTAAACTTGCTCATATACAAAGATAATGACATTATCTTACGATTAAATAAATATAAACATTCTCACATTTCTCACATTATGCGTTGACTGAAGAAATGTCAACGCTTTATCTTAGTACCCAAGATAAATTTGATAACTTTGAAAAAACTGTATTATAAGAAGCTTGTAAGAAAAAATTCATCAGAATTATTTCCTGTACTTTTTCTATTAATTTACTTAATTGCTTATTAATATTTGAAATTTTTAACAATCACATATCGTCCGATTTAGCAATTGTAAATGCTAACGCTTGTTAGAAATGCGTATATCTCATAATGCGTTCAAGGTTTTACCACATTTTACAAGCTTCTTAGCTTCTAATATGGTTTCTGTCCTTTTCTTTTTACTAAGCGGGAAATTACAGTCACATCCAGCGTTGCCAACTCAATAAATAACTTTATCTGTGGAAATATGTTAATAAATCCCTAAAAATCCGTAGGTGGGAAATTTTAATCCGTAGATAATCTATAAATATACTTACTTTAACAGAACAAAATAATTATATACCCAATAAATAATACTACTTGTTTCAATGAACACAAATTTATTCAAGTATTAGTATGTACTTACAACAATATAAAGATATAAAGACTGCATTCTTTTTGCGCCTATGACATTTTTTATTATGGCCGTATATTTTGTGCGTACAAGGGAAATTTGTTGTGCAATTTTTGAATCCGAACATATCGCCTTCACTAAATCAGGAAAGTGACTTGCTACAGCAAAAGGTAGATTGTGTTCGGCAATAAATGAAGCAATTCGTATTTCTGCTGTTTTCAAATCATCCTCTTTTTTGTTATTCTTGACTTGTAGTAGAGTTTGTTGATTTTTCAATGCTTTTGCATTGTTAAGATGCTTTTTTGTTAAATCATGTCGAGTTACTTCAGTCAATCCACCTTGGTAATCAGTACGACAAACCATACAATAAAAATGAAATTCATTTTTATTACTTTTTTTCACCCATTTATATTTCTCTTCCCATTTAAAATTATATTTCTGTAAGTACCTTTTTTTCTTGATGTGTTCTCTATTTCTAATAGTAATTCTGTTGTTTTCCTTGTCGGTATCATATGAATCTTCCGATTCCATAATGAAACTTCAGGTTCAGACGACACCTAAATTGGGTCATTCTATCATTTATTTAATTTACAATTTCAACTTACATTTATTAATTAATCAACTTGTTCAATTTTAAAACCCTTTAACGATTAACTGTTGAGGTGTGTTTTTTTTTGGTGGTTCTTGTATCTGCTTGTAGCTTTACTTCTTTACAGTTATAAAAATCACATGTACTAATGCTACCAACTCTAAATTGAAAAAGTACTAGATATACAACCAAAAAAATAAATAGATTTTCAAAACATGTATTTTGCAAGGTATTTTGCTACTTGCAGGGGCTACTTGTAGGTACTCGTAACAAGCAAAAAATCCGTAGAATATAATGCATTATCGTAGAATCCGAGATTTAACGTAATAACCGTAGATCTACAGATAAATCCGTAGATCTGGCATTGCTGGTCACATCACTATTAGATAGACAAGGCAAGCTACTCAGCACGCAATATCCCTCTCGCTCACTCCTAGTGGAACGTTTTCAAACAATGCGCATATGGCATGGTTTTTCACCCTTTGATAACATATAACCGATTCCCAAGAAATTTTGAAATAAAACATTATTTGTGCAAGTTTTGTTTAAATAAATGATAGCTATTGTCAGGAATTTGAAGTACTAAAAATTTTGAAAATACGCAAATTTTAAGCGTTAAAAATTATCAAAATAATCACCAAACAAAGAAAAATAAGCGTTATTGGTTTAGTGTTATCGTTTTATTGACGTTGCCAAATGAATAATACAAAAAACGATATACTAATCTTACAGACTAGATAAAATATAACGACACTAGCATTAAACCAAATTCCTTGAAACTTTTTGTATCTAAATTTTATTATCTACACCATAATAATACCAGGTGTTAACTAATATCGGATTACAGTATTGTTGTTATTATACGTGCAACTATCATCACCATTACTGTAAGGAAATATTTACAAAGCACAATAACAACGACAGTTGTAATATTTTTCTAGGAATTGTTCGTTACACTTTGACCTTTGTTAGCGAAAATTAAACGTTTTGAAGTGGACAATAGTTATTTATTTAACGAGTTTCTGTGTAAATTGGGCATTTTTTTTTTCAAAGTAGACATTTTAAACCCGAGAAGAAAAAACGCCTAATTTAGACACGTACGAGTAGAACACATTTTATTGTTCGAACAGAGACTACAAGGCCCAAAGTCTTAAAATCTCTCAAAAATTGGCATTTATGACAGTTAAGAACAATAAAACATACATGATTTTCCATGTGTTCACTGGGATTTTTTCCATAATTTCTTTGAATGTTTTTTCTTTCGGTTTTAATTCTTCGTGTTATTTCAAGAGTTTGTCTGTTTTTTTTAATCCTGTAATAGTTTTTTCAGATTTTTTTCTCCGAGCGTTTTTTATTTTATTTTTTCCGTTTTTGTTTCAGATTTTCAGTTTTTTCCTAATTTTTTCTTGGTTTTTCTCCAAACGTTTTTATTGTGTTCTTTCCTATGCTTTTTGGGAGTTTTCCAGTGTTTTCCTGAAGTTTATTTTCTGGTTCTTTGTTTTTCGGGTTTTTATCTAAGCGTTTTTATTCTTACGATTTTTCGTTTTTTTCTATTTCTTTTTCTCTGCTTTTTTTGTTTTTTTTGTCTTTATGTCAGTACCAAAAAAACAGTTTACACATAAATATTTGAAGCATATGTTTTAACAAAATTTAGTCCTTGATGTTCTGTTTTTAGCTTCTTTTCTTCCTATCTCTTCCACTTTCAACTTGTAGCAGCCGCTACACATTCGTTTTTTTTTTTATTTTGACAAGGATGTACTCTGTTTTTTGAGGTTGTAGCAGACTAATGTCTTGTTTCAGTAATCCTGCAATGTTCAATGCCAGAGTAATTCTGTATATAATGAATTACTTATTATGACTTCTTCTCTGAATTTGGTGATAGATATTTTATTATTTGTAATTTCCTGTAGCAAATAAGCATTTACCAAAGCAGTAAGTAATTCGATTGCCAGTTTTTTGTACCATTTTACTTTGCAGAAGGAAGAGTTGTAAATCTTCATTTAATCTAAGTAATATCTTTTATAAGCACAAAAGTATAACATCTCTGTTGCTTGATGAGTTGTATTCAACAACTAGCTTTGACTTTTCCACATCTACGCCTCGTTTTCAAACAGAAATCATTTCGGGTATATGCTTGCGTTTAGCATCGTTACGTCTCGTTTGTCTTTCCATTTTCCTACAAACAATGCGATATTACTATCTTGAGCAGTGAAATAATCTCTAATCTTCTTCAGTAAAGGTCTAATTCTGTACAACTTATTTTCGTTAGTACGTACTGCCCATCGACCTGACAACATCGGAAAGCTACGCTTCCCTCTGGACGAGTAATCTGTATACTTTTGCAATGTGTTTGTTTGTCTCAAACATGTAGAAAAGGAAGTACATTTGTTTATTGTTATGGTACGCACTACTTGTCAATTTATGTTGACATACTTATAACCTCAAATTTTAGAATAGGTTCTAGCAGCATTATTTGAAGTACGTAGATAGTAAAATAAATTAAATCAAACTTTAAACATGAAATATAAATACGATGTATATTTAGCTTGAAGTAGGAATATGTAAAAGTAAACAAACAAAATTGTCGTTTGACAAGTAGTGCGTACCGTTTGTTTACAAATACGATTTCTATCTCTTACAATGTTGTGTACACTTTTCAGCCTGTGATTACTCGTCCAGAGGAAAATATAGCTTTCCGTTGTTGCAAGGTCGATGGTACTGCCTTATTGTCCACAAAATGTCAATTTTTTAGTAGAAGTTGGAACCGATTACTAGATAAATGTTTTATATTATTATATACCGAGAAACAACGTACTTCAATTGGAGCTATTTTATATTGACCCTTAAAGACTAGTATACTCAAGTGTTACTTTTTCTACTAAAATTTTTGTAGTCTGGCGTGTCAGTTTGTGTTTTTCAGTATTTTGTTTATGCGTCCGGGCGACCTTTGAAGTTAAGGTTATGTTTCATAATCAGTTCAAGAATTTACGAAACTTAGAACAAAGCGTGTAAAATTTATGTTAGATTGTTTTTATTTTAATAATAAATACCACGACTATATCTAGGTGAAGCACAATTAAACAGCTATTTCCCAATAAAAATTATATTTTGCCTAATCCTATAACACGTTTATTATTGAAGACATAATTTGAAGGTCAAAGTTATTAATATTAAAAACCTTCAAAAATAGCGCAATAAGAAAAATTCTATAAAATTGTTGAAAAAATTGAGTTAATAAAATGCGTTACACATTAGAAGCACCGAGACGAATGGTACCCTAAATATTGGTACATACACAAGGCGCTGCCTGAGACTCGCACGGTCGAACGCGGGCGAGGAATACTTAATCGCATGAGAATAAAAACGAATGAAAATTTACGAATAACTGTACATATTTGATTTATTATAATTAATAACAAACAATGCGATATTACTATCTTGAGCAATGAAATAATGTCTAATCTTCTTCAGTAAAGGTCTAATTCTGTACAACTTATTTTCGTTAGTACGTACTGCTTTATTGTCCACAAAATGTCAATTTTTTAGTAGAAGTTGGAACCGATTACTAGATAAATGTTTTATATTATTTCTGTATAGAAATTTATTTGATTAATACGCACATAATAATGCAAAGAAATCGTTCTATTTCTTCTAAATCTGTATTTTTCCAACCACAAATACGCACCCTATGTACATTTTTAAAATTTTTTTTTCTTGACTAGCGTATCAATTTGTTTCATTCGCGTATAGCTGCAATATATATTTATAAAAATCGTAAGGAGATTTTGAATAGTACTCGTCGATAAATGTTTTAGTACCTTTGTTAGTTAGTCTTGTAAATCATTTTTTTCCTCGTTGTCATAGTTATAAGAAGTTTGAATGCCGCGAAGTGTTAGTACAGTGAAAACGCGAAACCTGGCTACAAAAGCAAGAAAGTCGTTTTGGAAACGTCGAAGTTTTAAATTTAATTAAAAACACCACAGAAGATACCCATCTAGAATATTTTAATAAGTAAGGTTCTGAATCAGTACCTATCTAATACAAATTAATTAGAAATTTAAATCTTTATTTTGGATTCTCTCATAAGTTGTAATTGTTGTATTACGTACTAGATATTTTGAAATGAATTTATTGTTTATGTGCGATTACAGTCTTGTACCAAAGGAGTTGCCCAAACTTCACGTAGAAAGAACTACAGATTCGCATACTAATCTTCACGGCAATCTACTGGTTCAAATAGCTTATTTTGTTGAACAATTACGCCGACTAGGGATACATGACGCAAAATGCACGATGGGTAAAATGGAATTTCAACATGAAACTCGCAATGATTTATTGTCGTGTTTGAGGTATTTATGCAATACATGTGGAAATGAAATAAAAATAAAAATCCCATAACGCTGACGACATAAATGAAATTTTTGTATGGGGTGGATCTGCAATTGGTTTGGGATATTCAAAATCATAAGAATTGCTGTCTGTTCTCAATATACCTATAATGACAAAAAAACCAGACAAAAAATTATAAGTTGGACTACACTACAAATGGCAACAGTTACTGGTAAAGAGTATCCAAGGAAGTGCTACAGAAGAAAAGAAATTAGCTCTTAAAGCTGGAAACATAGAAGATGTCTTTCCATACATCGCCGTGGCAGTCGATGGGGGGTTGAGCAAAAAGGTCATACGGACATAGTTATTTTTATTGGGGTCAAAATAAATTTTGTCACATGTATGCCACTGCTAACCGCGAACATACATGTTTTAAAAACTTTTGTAGATTATCAGCAATAATAGAACAAGCAGCTATTGTGGAGGGTTTTAATGAAAGCGAGAAAATGTTTGGGTTTCGTTATAAGTATGTAACTGGCGATGGAGATTCTAGCGTTTACGCCCAAAATAAAAAAAAGTAACTTATGGGCGTAGTGTAATAAAATTCGAACGCGCTATCCATTGCGTCAAAACATATACTGCAGCTCTATAACGACTTATAAAGAACCGCCATTTCCAAATAGAGACCAGAAATATTTTAAAGAAGTATGTTGGGAAAATATCATCTTGCACAAAAAAAATAATTGCTAAATCATCAGATCTATTCAGTTTAAAGAGACAGCAAAAAGAATCTTTTGCTACCATGATGAGCAATGATATTAAATTATTAGAACATTTGCTTCTATTTTTAGACATGGAAAAAGCAAGAGATAATGTAATACGAAAGGCAGATCGACTACTACATAATGTAACCACAAATCCAGCTGAGCGATAGTCAATAATATCCAAACTTACAGGTGGTAAGCTAACCAACTTGATAATGAAAAACACGTATTTTACCAGATGTGCAGCAGCTGCATTATGTTGTAATATAGGGTCTTTTGGATTTTATAAAAAACTTTACTGTAGTAATAAAGAAATTTTTTTTTAAACAGTTGTGTGAGCGACGCAAAAAAAAATTAACAAATCGCTGTGTAAAAGAAGGCGTCACCAAATAATAATCACAGACGAGTCACAAGATTATGGAAACTATCTTAATGAACTGTCAGCTCCTGATCTAGACGTTGAAGCTTTGGAAGTAGTCAAGGATATGGTAATAGCAAAATAGCAAAATTGAATGAAGATGATATATGCGATACAGAAGAGAATACTAGGGGACAAAGTGAAAATTTGCGTTGGTACGAATCTCGTAGAAACAGAATAACAGCTTCTGTTTTTGGAAAGATTTGCCATCTGCGAGAAAGAACTAATCGCACTGCAATAATTATTACACAAATCTTTTATTCAACGCCTATAAACAGCAAGGCCATTTCATATGGAATAGAAAACAAAAATTGTCATAAAGCGATTTAAAATTCAGTTAGGTGTAAACGTCGAAAGCTACGGTTTTTTTAAAATATAATTAACAGACTTCCTGAATATTTCTAAAGAAGGATTACAAAGGTAATAATCCTTTTGTGTCAAACGAGACAAAAGTTAAAATTATTTCCACTTGAAAAATCAATTTTGCCTAATTTTTCAGTGTACTTTATTTAAAATTAGATAATTTTTGTAACATTTTAAAGCTGTCGGATTGAAAGTATCTATTTCTAGGAGTTGTGACAATTTACAAGTAACAAAACATTTGCACAACTCTTGCTTATCTTCAAAAACGCCGTGCCGTTTATAATAATGCACAGATTGTGCATTTGGAACTCGATCCTTTCCTCAATTCCAAAAATAACTAACCTTGAAGGTTCATGACAGTATTTCAAAGATCGATGCACAGTACGTATAATCTCATACTCTGTGGATTTTAAATTGGGTATTGTAAAGGGTTTCAAACGGTTTCAACCATAAAAGTTTCCTAATATAATAATAATAATAATATATAATATATATTATATAATATGATAATATACAGTCAACAAACTAAAATCATTATATGTCTCCTGCAGGGTGGATCGATTGAACACAAAAATTTATTTGCATGTGTGATGATGCCCTTGAACTTGTGCGATAAACAACCTACAAACGCGCGACCTTGCAATATTTCAATATTAGTGTAACGTCGAGGAATTTAACGGTATGATAATGAAAATGTGACCCATACATGTATTAATCAAAATAAAATAAGTGCAATTAAAATGCCTTTTTCTTGGTATATAAACAAGAATAAGGAAATCAAATGTCGGATTCATTAATTACATATAATTTTTTTTCGTGTATTACTATTATTTTTTATTGTGTGTTTTGGCTACATATTCTTATTTTAGTATGTGGGCGATTTCAGCGAAAAGGTAAAATATACTGCAACCAAAGGATATCTTGACATCGCTGTATTTAGTTTTACGCATTGAATCATACCTGAAAAAATGAATTAAAGAATTTTGTTCGGTTATCGTTTTTCCTGAAGCAAAATTGTTAGAACTTATTTTATCATCGCCATGGATTGTAACCCACATGTTTTAACTATATTTCATGTATTGTATCTAGATAAACAACAACAGCCTCATATTACGGTTTTGTAAATTTAAAGCATATTCATGGAGTTGATTAAAATGAATCTTATCATTGAAAAATTTGCATAGCTGGTTATTTTTTCAGTAAAATCAACAAACATAAAAAAACAGAAACAGAAAGGAGACTGTGAAAGAAAAAGAAGAGAAAAACTTAAACCAAATCCAAAACTATATGAAAAATCCAAATATAAGAAAGAGGGCGTTATCAAAAACGTAAGAAAAATGCAAAATTAAACCTATATCCAGTAGAATGTTAGAGTCATAACGCGTTGCTGGAAGGAAGCATCTGCAAAATACAGAGACAAGTTCAAAAAGAATAAGAATGTCGTCACATTTTGTAGAATATCAGAATATACCTAATGAGAGACCAAAACGATATTTTAATCGGTAATACTGGCTCGTTAAGTAAAGTGTGTGGACGAAAAAGGATTCTGCAAAACAGATCTAAAACTAATAATGAATTAGCAGAGGTAAAAAAAGTTAGAATGGACGATGAAACGTTGTATAAAATATAAAATACGTTAATACAGATTACGCGATAAGCGCTTGAAAGAACGAAAAAACTTAATCCCGAGTCACAGGTGGAAAAAGAATTAAACGGTGAATCGGTAGGTACTAAAAAAACTGGTATTTTCTGAGCCAATGAAGACGCAATCAGAGATTAACTTCAAAGAAAGAGTGAAATACAAGGATAAAAGACAGTTCGTGAAGTGTATATCTAGAAGTATCGTTATCATACAGATGTTTTAGTAACATGAAAAGTTTTGGATCTTATAAATTATTTTCTCCAATTGCACAACAATCAAATAAAAAAGCTGTAATTACCAGGGAAATCAGAGGTTCAATTAGATAGTTTTACCAAAAAGATGAAAGCAGTAAAGTAGCTCTAGGTAAAAAAGATTCAAGCACTTTTCATAAAATAAAAAAACAAAAACGATTTCCCTACGGGAACTATATAAGCTGTTTTGTCAAGAGGAAAAACCCTTTCAAATGTCATACGCACTTTTTTATCAGTATAGACCGTTTTGGGTATTAATTCCAAAATCCTCGCTAAGTGAGACCTACTGTCTTTGTATTACTCTCAAATATAAGACTTTTGGTAACAACAATGAAATTTCTTGGAATGATATCATGGGCAAATTCAGATGCTGTAATTAAAAGTGTATGTTGTAAACCAACAACACAACTATGTCTGGAAAGATTATGCCAACAGTGTAAATCGAAAACTATAATTTTTTGTGATTTTGTTGGACAAGAACAGACTTCATATAAAAATGGATCGTTAAAAAAGAAACATGTATTGTTAAAGAGAAAATATGCAAAAAGACTGTTAAGAAAGAGTTCTCTTTTAGAAAATGTTTAGCAATTCAGTTGAAAAGACAACTGATTATTATATACATCACATTTCTAGAATGAAACTTCAATACCAAGCAATGCATGATGTCAAATCGAATTTAGGCGAAAGGGATATTTTAATACACATGGATTTTTCAGAGTGCTTATTTTGGCGTATCCAAATCTCAGATTTTCCTCCACACTGTAGTTTGGTATAGTAAGTGTGAAGACGGCGAACTACATTCACATTCTTTTTGTAGTGTCTTAAATAGTTTAAGATATGATCAAGCTGCTATTTTGGCACACCTTCACCTTAGATACTATACATTTTGTTAGCGACGGGCCTACTACTCAGTATAAGAATAAAAATATGTTTTATTTATTTGAAATATTGTTTTTCGGCATACTTGAAGCATCGTATATGACTTGAAATTTTACAGAAAGTAGCCATGAGAAAGGGGTCTCAGATGGTGTATGGAGCTGTATAAAAAGAATAGCTAACTAGTTAGTAGCTCAGGGGAGTCGACATACCATTTATCGATAGTTTCATTTCATTACTAAGGCAAAACTGTCCATCCATAACTTTTAAAATAATAAAAAAAGATACTAATAAAAATTTAGATGTAATGATTCCTGTTAATCTTAAGCTTTTTAAAGGCATCATGAAAGCAAGACAAATTGTGTGGTCGTATGAGCATGAAAACCACGTACAAATTCGACGATTAAGTTGTCAAAGTTGCATACGTTCAAGCTTTTGTATTCCGTATTATTTGGGTAAAATACAGTGGTCTCCAACAGTTAACAGCAGTCGTCTGAGATATTCAGATGTTTATTTTGACGATTCTAACGAGGTTGAAGCAACTACTTCAGTTTCAGCATCATTAGAAATGATAGAAACGAGTCAAGAGTTAAATGTCGAAGAGCCTGGTCAATTTGTTTTGGTAGAATATCCTTTGTATTCTCAAATATTTTACGTTGGTCAACTAACAAATTTCGACACCGAAGAAAACATCAAGATTAATTTTATGAAACGAAATACCTCAAGTAAAGAGAATTATGTTTTTATTTGGCCGGAAGTTAAGGACAAAGATATAGTTGAAATAAAAGCGATTCAAAGAAAGTTACCTGTGCCAAAGGCTTTAAGAAGAAGACGCTTGCTACTTGGCGATCTTAATTTCAATCATACCAAGTTATAATTTTAGTTTAGGAATATTTCTTTTGGTATAAATCAGTTGTTACTATTTTTATTAGTTCATTATTTTTTCATTGTATTCTATTTTATTTATTTTTTTTTGTTATTATTGAATCCGTAGTCAGATGTTATTTTTCTAAGCTTTAGCAATTTTATTATAGTTGATTATTTTGTCTTATAGTAGGTATTCTATTTGAAAATGTGCACAGAACTATGTAGAAATCATATCCGTGGACAGGGATCAACTCCATGGACGTTATATTTCCTTATTTCATTTTTTTTAATTTTTTGGAAACTTATTTTTTATCATTTGGCTGAAATTACCTATGTACTAGGCACCGACAGAAAATTCTAAATTAATGAATTCGGCATTCGCTTTCTTTATTTTTGTTTATATACCGAGAAAAAACTTATTCAGTTGGACCTATTTTATTTTGACCCTTAAAGACTAGTATACTTAAGGGTTACTTTTTACTAAAATTTTCGTAGTATGGACCACACCGTATGGACGCAAGTTAAAACTCGATGGCCTAGAAGCGATACCTCGTATATCCATTTTTTCAAAAATATCGATTTTTGCGCCAATATACTTAAGATAAATGACTGCCTATACTGACAATTCCTCGTATTTGTTTAACTAATACAAACGCTCGAATCAGCTTGTGGCAATACCTCCATCAAAATATCTCGATTTTTCTTAAATCTTGAACATTTTAGCATTTTGGACGTACGAGGTATTGATTCTAGGCCATCGAACTGTTTCATAATTAGTTGAAAAATTTATAAAACTAGGAAATCTTAAAAACATGAAACAGATATAATCGAAACTTAGCACAAAACGTGTAAAATTAATATTAGATTGTTTTATTTTATTCATAAATACCACAAATATATTTAGGTAAAGCATAAATAAACAGCTATTTCCGAATAAAGATCTTGATATTTTTTCTAATCCTATAACACGGTTATTCTTGGAGTTTGAAACTCAGCTGTTGAGAAAGTCAAGGTTATTAACATTGAATCAGTCCTAATTTTATTTTGTTTTCCTTCTAAAGAAGAAAAATTCTATAAAATCGTTGGAAGAATCGAGCTTAAAGAACACCGATACGCATAGTTCCCTAACGTGTATAGGTATATACACCAACGCTGGAGACCCGCGCGGTCGAACGCGGCGGGGAATGCTTAATCGCACGGGAATTTGAAAATTTATAATTAAACACAATTTCCGTATCTTACAAAAATACTACATTTTCTTTTGAAATTTATCTTTGTTCATATACAAACAACAAGTAGATGGTCCTTAATGGAATGTAATGTAACAAATTCATTATTTAAAACGTTTTTAAGAAAGCTCAAACTTATGAATTCGTTTTGGTTCTTTTTTGTGTACGAACTATATTTTACTGTATTGTACAAAAAATAAATTACAACCAACTGGAAAACGTGTGTAGTTAGTTTTTATAGGTACTACAATAATTTTGTTTGCGTTTTCACCGTTGGTTTTCACTAAATTATTAATCAACTTTTATTGTTATTCAAATTAAAATATTAGTTGCCCTATTTTAAGTTATAATCAGAAATTATATTAAAACTGTTATTGGTTTTTACATTATGAGATAATGATTAAAAAAATAGGAGTGAGAGTAGAAAAAAACAGCGAGGTTAGAATGATTTCTTTGTATTATTTATTGGCTAGCGTTTCCTGTTTCGTTGCGCGCTTATGATGCACTTTGAGATGATGACCTTGTAATTGAGTCGCTGCAAACACAAATCTAATCTTTCCTGTGATCTGTCAGTTGTAAAATGGTCGTGAAAGTTTATCAATTACCATTGTCCACTGTGCAGGATAGTTTCCGAAAAGTTATATTTGAATTAATGGTTTAATAACGATCTAGTGTAATACCACAGGTAACACGTACTAGTTAATGGTAAGTAGAAAATCTCTTATATGCACAATTACATATTAATTTGACCTAATTTAACTATTATCCATTTTTGTTAGTCATTCATGTTATTATATTTCAGTTTAGTCGCGCTTTTATATTCACATTGTAATTATGTAGTTACTGCAGTTTCACTTATACTTGCTTAAAATCTCCTCTCGTGTGTAATATGTGATAAATAATATAAATTCTAATTTGTTTTAGAAATGTCTTCAATGTGCAAAGGGTTTTTGTTTGGCCATTGAACCAACACGACTGCACTTATACCAAATGCTACATTTTTCAAATTACAATTTAGTAGAATTAATAAACCAAAATTGACCTTTCATAGAAGAAATCCATGTAGAATTGAATCGATTGGTATTTGCATAAAAAACCATATTACGGAAAGCCTGATCCCATTCGATTGTGTGCTGTTAAATTGGAGGGTCGAGAACGTTTTAACCCAGACATGCAAATTTAAACAAATTGGTAGGTCAAAAAGTTTTCGTTAAACTTATTCTAATGCAAGGTTATTCATATTACAGATTATGCAATGGTTGGTTGTCAGGACAATTTAATACAGGGCTCGACATTATGACTATCCTATTAACTATTTATCGTGTTAATTTTGTTTGGATCGAATGCCAGTATGGGTAGAAGCAAGTGTCCTAGTTGTGACAAATATGGTTTTCCTCACAACCTATTTTAGATAAAGTGAGTAACATTAACATTTTTTAAAATGATAGAGCAAATCTGAATGTTTTCTATAAAGTATCTTGATAAGTACAATTGTACTTTGTTGTACAAACAAGAATTCACTGTCGTCTTTTGTATTTGAGTAATATTTCACAGTTTAGTAACACATTTATCTTTATCAGGATGCTATTGGGAATATTTGTTTTGGTTTTAATCACCAAACAAAAAAATTTGCTAAATTGTTTTTTGAATGGGCATTATTTTTAATTAGAATAAAGCATTCTTATATTCTGTTCTTTTCTTAGTTTTCTCAAATCAAATATTCAACCAGTTGTTTGTTACTCACACAGTTGAAATTTGGCAGACGTTCTTTTCAAACATTTTGAACGACATGAATTTTTAATTTATAATTATAGTAAGTATAAACAGCAAATTACCTAATTTAGGTTTAAATTTAGAAATTGTTAAAGGCAACCTTAGCTTGCACTGTTCATATTCAGTTTAGTTAGTATTTTACCTGTTAATATGATTAAGATTAAAGTAAAGGACCATTAGTTCAAAATTAGAATGAAAAAGTTTAGTATGAAATGAGAGTTATGTCAATCTAACCCTATTAGGTTAGGTATGACAAATTTAGTTCATTTCGAAAAATGTTGGAGTTACGTTTTTGTATAGCAAGTTTGTATATGTAAAGTTTTACTTACAGGGGTTATTTAGGTGATATACAAACTAAATTTTTAGAAATTTATATGTTTAATTGGTTTGACTTAGTTTTTGCTCATTTCCTAATTTTTGTTAAAGAGAACGATAATTTAATTATTTTAATTCGTATTCCTGTGTAAATCCATGCTTCAAATAAGACTAGAAACAATAAAATCTGCTTATTCAAAAATTACTATTTTTTGGGATATCTTTAGATGCAATAGAAACTTTTGCCTGTACATGATACTGTTATTTCGTTGACTCTATTTTCTTATTTGCTAACTGTTAATCTGCAAATTTTGATAAATTTTGACTGATAAGATTTTAATTTACAGCTTCATAACTTCTCGTCTAAAGCTTTTGTTGTTGCCAAACCTTTGTTTAAGACATGGTACAAACATTCTTCTATTATACATCTGGAGAATTCCATTCCTAAACCTACAAAAAATAAAAGGAAACATCTGGTGAGTTCATTAATTTTTTGTATTAACCTTTTAATTAGTTTGAGTTTGTAGGTTCCAATTCTAGATACAAGACACGATCACCACAGTCAGTACGATTGTTTATCAAAAACCAGGTGGTAAAGCACAACTCTACAACTCCTGTAAGACCAAAACCTAAGCCATTAATTAATTAAACGTCCAAGTTTTCGGTAACACATGGAAGAAAAGACATTGGCCATTACAAATTGAGTTCGCGTGTTGATGGAAAATATTTGGACACAATGAAAGAGAACTCAGAGAAAATCGTAAGCATAAAATGAATAGCATTTATGGGAAACGCTCTACACTTTTCTATGCTATCAATATTAAAATTACTTCATTCAAAAGACTATAAATTATGAAGACGATTTATTTATTTCATCACGTTAACAAATCTAAATTAAAAATCAATTACAATTTTAGAATAAGTAGTTCACGTTGTTTGTTTAAATTTAAGCCTTTGTACATCTTTCAAAAATTAACGTTTATAGCCTTAAATTTGCTGCTTAAGAACAGTCAGGTAGCTGTGTAATTATTGAACAATAGGTGTTAATAGTATCTGGTGTGTCTTACAACTTACCTACCAGTTCTTAAGCTAAACTTTGTTTTTCGAGTACCTGGCTTGTACCTATTATTGTCAAAACTGCATGAAAAATAGTTTGATTTGTTAAAAAAGCTTTCTGATTCTTCTTTCTTCCGTTTTGTAATTACATAACGGGGTTAAGACGCCTTTGATTTCATCGCACGTTACAGCTTTATTCTTTCTGAACATACTTTATATATGTACCTTTTATTCCTTCATTTTGCTTGAATCTAATGTATCATTTTTATTGTAGGTAAACTGGTTGCTTTACAATTGACCTGCAAGATATAGACGAACATCTAAATAAGAGCCTTTGTTGTAGTGTAGCATTTGTAGCATAGATAATGTAATATTTAAGTTATATAAATCATCCCATTTTATTCCCAAGAAGTTGTAAGGGTGATAAATATTTTGTTGATTTTGTTTGTTTTGTGAATTTAAACTGTACAAATTTGGATGAATAAATATAAATAACAGATGAATTTGTTAACTTCTTGTTGATCATAAATGAATTAATACTAAAAAAAGCATGGTTTCGTTTATAAGCTTTATTTGATCTACTTTGACGTATACTAGAAATTAATGTCTCAATTCAATTTAAACTCATTATTATATTAGCTAATTAAAATGTGTTGCAGCACCTATGATTTATTAAATTTTAATAATGAAAGTTATTAATAGTTTAAGTAATTTTCAAATGGTGGTACCTATTCTAAGTCATGATTATATTGGTTAATTATCATTATATGTGTTAGCAAAGTAACGACTTATGACTTATTTGTGAACGCCATATCTCATACTCAGTTTATTCACCATTTGTACTGTGACTACAGTAATAACTGATTCAATTATCCTGTATGGTGCTTTTGTTAGTTTAGAGCAGTATATAATACACATAACAACTTTTAATTATCTATTACATTACATATATACATTTTAAGAGGACTCAAATATATGACAGCTTTTACTAACGTTTTAGATTCAGCACATTTTTTCAATATCTCGAAATAAGAAAGCTTTCCACTTTTGCTTAGTAATTTTGATAAATTTGAGTAATTGTAATTATTTATATATAATAATTATCTATTATAAACAATTAATTAATTGTTTATAACAAGTTCAATTATTTGCACGGTATTACTGCGCCTCAGTTTCCACACGCTGCCGCATGGTGTTGATGTGGTGAATTCCTACTATATCACGGTGTAATAATGCCTGTTCTACAAACATATATATATATATATATATATATATATATTTTATAATATAATTATTTAAAATGTTGACATGTTTAAAAAATAGATATTATTTTTAAAAATACCTACAAATCACTTTTACAAATAGAGTAAATTTAAGATTTTAATTATATTATTACACATTTCTTAACTGTTATTAGCTTTAGATTTAAATAAAACAATTAATGAACACCAAGTTAAAGTAATACGAAGTGAACGAATCTAGACGTTTTTTATATCAAAATGTAGTAAAAAAATTAGAGAAGGGCGTGCGGTATATAGGAACTTGGAATGCTTTTTTAACATTGCATAAAATGAAAAATTTGAAAATGGTGAAAAATCATGTCATATCATTTATTGTGAAATTCTTTTAACTGCACATATTTGCAGTAAAATCTTACATTGCGTACCCAGTGGCAATGTTTAAGCTATTTTTCAAATTAAAAAAAAACTAGAAATTGAAGAAAAACATGACTTTATTAATGAAGCATTGATTTAATGACCTAATATTGTAAAATATATTGATACAATTATTAGCCTATTAGTTTATATGATCTTTGCTATTAATCGTACTAAAGTCTATTAATTAGCACCGAAGAAAATGTGTTTAATAAATATTTTTTTTACAAATAGAGAAGTATGTAGTAAACTTAATTAGGTTTTCCTTTTAGCGGTTTAGTAGAAAAAATCTGGCTTTGATATCGACGTCAGTTTGAATCTATGATTATAGTAGAATTAATATCGGAAGACACCAAGCTGCGCGAAAAATGTGACGTCAGAGTGTGAAACCCAACTTAAAAATATAAGTTTTCAAAAAATTTAAAAAAAAACATTTTCCAGTTTTATTTCTTAGTTATGCTTCTGTTATTTTTAAGTTTGATTTGAAAACTGTAAAACTATATTTTTTTTTAAATTGTAACATAAAAGTCAGGTTATGTTATTTTATACTTATTGGTTAAACTTTAAGTAGTTTTTAATTACAACGTTCAATTTAAAGTTGATTAAACAAACTTAGAAGTCATTTTTTTAAAATACTATTTTATTAAAACGATTTGTGAATAGTAATATTACGAAAAAACAGAGTGTTTTATTTAAACAGTAATTAATACTAAACAGTTTAAGATTTGTTAGTACAACATAACTACAGTTAGTTTAATATCTTAAGACTATAGAATTTATTATCTCAGTTACATAAATTAGAAAATACGTATTCTAAGCAGTTACGTAAATAAGTTTCATTACTACTCAAAATCAAATGTATAGTCGAGATCTTCTTCGGAAGTATCACCAGCTACGTATACTATAAACTTTTCATATTCAGTATCCACATGTTCCTTCTTCATGTAATCCTCTACAATTTTACATGAAAATGGATTGAACCAATACTGTAGTTTTGTTTGTTTAATTTTATTAAGTTATATAATTCTGGTTTTGTTCATTTTTCGTAATGTGAGATCTTCCATTAAGCTGGTACTCATTTCGTCATGTCGAAATTGGATGTTTCTCAGCTGACATGTTATGGTAACTAGCATTTGGCTATTATAATTACAGTATTCTGTGGCAAATTAGGTAGCAATTGGTTCTCAATCCACCTTTTATAATTTTGTCAGATTTAATATCAATAAAGCATTATTGATGAAACACATTTCAAATCCTAAAATAAATAATGGTAAGTGAGAAATTTAATATGAAAAATTCATGTAAACATACCAGGATGTACTATAACAAGTTTTTCCTTTTGTTACTGGTGATTTAAAACCTCACGTGATTCATCGTGTAAAACAAAATAATTCTTTGTAGGTACTAATAAATTACATTTTACCTTCTGAATTTTGGTTTCATTTTAAAAACGCTGTTATGTTCCAAATAATCTCTCTAGCATCCTTCGATAACACATGCCGTTTCTTTACAAGAGCAGACGTACTTGCTGAGCACATTATAAGAAACTACAAAAGTTTTCCTTAATATATTTAACTTTAATAACAATTAAAAGAACTTACCTTTAAAATAAATAAAAACAGTAAAATCGTTTTTTGTTAAATAAGTAGAGTAAAACAGTGAGGTTATAAACGAACATCAACAACAAACAGCCAAAAAATGACAACAATTTCCAGTAAATGTCCGATCTTGATCTTACTCTAGAATATTATAAAAATGATTCATAGCTGTCAATCGAACTCTGAATTACTGTTTTTTGGTTTTGTTTAAGTATCATTTGTAGTTTTAAACAATATTTTACAAAAAGACACAAAAATTCTATATGTTCTAAATTTTGAGCAGTTTACATCATAGAGCATTTAAAGATTTAGTTTTTAGGTCTTCTAAGTTAAAAATGCAAGCAAACATATTTTCAAATTTTGAAAAATTTTGGGTTTAAACGAGCTCTAAATATGTTATGCTCTTCTCAGCACTTTTTGTAACTGTAAGTGCAACGTATTATAAAAAAAAGCATTTTGACTTTGCATTTTTATTAACTATATTTAGCAGAGTGGTTGTTGTAATCATATATATTTTACAACATTGATTTATAGAATTAGAGTAGTAGTAGTAGTGTTTTTATTCGACGCAATCTACATTACGTTTTTATTGCGAATTGATCTTAGCGTTAGTATTACTTATCAACACGTTTATCTTAAAAGTAAGATAAAAGCTTCATGAGTTAAATACTCTTCAAAAAAAACTTCCAATCACGTTTATTGAGTTTTGTGAGTTTCAACTGCTCAAAAAGTCACGAATTTTCTATGTTTGGATTAAACATTTTCTTAAGTAGTCAAAATTCGAGTTCCTTCATATTAGTATAAGTATGGAAATTAGCATGCGCTTAATTTTGCTGCATCAGATCTCAGTGTAGGTGTTTCAACTAAACAGATTTTGAAAACTACAAAATTAGTAGCTATTAATTTCAATGTATGAACCGTGCAAATTAATTTACGTACGTGATAAAACCACACCTAATAAATGTACCAAAAAACCTATTATTGTTTCTAAAGACGATAATATAGTTATCGCAACGGTTCAGTAAAAGTAATTTAAGTTGTGTTTTTGTTTATATCTCGTATCGTATGTATTTATGCTCAAGTTTAGTACTCTCAGCAAAAATGAAAAACATGTACAGCGATTATTCATCAATGTTTGAGGCTTGAGTGACCGATCTGAACTGTATACTATCGTTGACTGAACATACTGTTATCTTGACAAATATAAAAACTATTATTTGTACGACGCCAATGTATATACAACAAATTTTATTCAATGCTTTACCATATTACAAAACGATAGGCGTTAAAACTGCGAAATCGCGAAAATATAAAACAAAATATTACTAAAAGAACTTTTAGAAAACATACATATATTTTAATGTTTATATTTTACTAAAATATTTTGTTTTGTTCCTCATATCTAAACCAATACTAAAAATTTATAAAAATGTTTTACAGTTTTGTTCTTATTCAACGAATAATGTAATAATGTTTTAAAATAACAAAAAATGTGCATTTTTAGGTAATAAATGTTTTGAATAAAAATGCTGAAATTATATTTGCAAAATTATTTAAAAAGTATTTAATTTATTAAAATGTGTGTCACATTATTTTTGTATGTAAGATGTATAAACCTGGCTTATCAGACTCGGAGTAATGTTTGGTTATAAGAATATGCAGCGTTTGTTACTACAATTTATAAACACTCTCATTCTCATTCTCTTAATAAATACCAAATAAAACTCTACAGTTATTAAGCAATTGTTAATTCTTCAAAGAAACTACTCAAATGTTGTTTAATCTAATCTGATATTAAAATTGTTTGCCTAGAGAAGTTTCGCATTCTTTAATAAAGGAAATATAATTTTTATCGTTTGGTTTGAACGTTTTTTTTAAATGTTAAACATAATAAATAAGAACAAACAGGTTAAATTACTGTTTTTAAAAATATATAATAAACAGAAACCAAATGAGTGTTCAAGTACGTCTTAACAAAAATACGAATTTTATCATAATAATACATTTTTATGTACAGCCATATTCATTGGAAATATCCCTAAAATGAGCAATACCGCACGTTCAGTCACATTCTAATAGTAATAATCGTATTTATAACTGTAAATATATCCTAAGGTTATGGTTTTTTCTTTGTCGTATAAATACAAAAAGGTGATTACCATTACTTAATTCTGTATGTATTTCTCAAATCATACGAAAAGGCTTTTAAATGTTACTCTCAAATAAACGTTTTATAATACCAAAAAAACATTTTTTATGAGAATTAAAAAACAAACACTTTTTTCTAATTTTGAATAACAATTTATTAACGTATTTTTAATAAACATAGGACATACTATATCGTCAAATTTTTAGGTAATAAATGTTTTGAATAAAAATGCTGAAATTATATTTGCAAAATTATTTAAAAAGTATTTAATTTATTAAAATGTGTGTTCTAGTCACATTATTTTTGTATGTAAGATGTATAAACCTGGCTTATCAGACTCGGAGTAATGTTTGGTTATAAGAATATGCAGCGTTTGTTACTACAATTTATAAACACTTTTTCTTATATAATATTTAATAAGTAACAACGATACTTGTTTTTTGTTATAAAATAACTGTTTATTTTTTCAATTTCTTAATTTGAATGTTGGTCCCGTTTATGTAAAAGTAGGTATTGTACCGGATATGCACCCTAGAGTTAAGCGGATTAACAAATACCTCACTTATTAATGATGTGTTGTCAATGAAATTGTGGTAATGCTTATTTTAAAGACATTTAATAGTATAGACTTAAATAGAGAAACTTAAATATTACAATGAAACAAGCTTTTATAAAACCACAACTGCTTTTATGTTTTTGTGCAAATTAATAAACAATTCGGATATGCATCTTAGGATTCAGAAAAATTTTTTGAAAAATGTCAAATTTTTGAAGATGAGCTTTATATTTATAAGCTTGAAACATATGTAAAAATATATTTGAAAATTAGTATTTATTATTGGTGGACTTATAATTTAAATAATAATAATTATTTACCAATAACCATGTATCCCCTTAACAATTTAATTTTATACGTTCCAAATTTTACTATCAATAAGTATGTATCTAAAATTATAAAATGAAATGTGTGTTTTTTTATTCGCATAAAAATATAAATACGGTCATAAAAGTAATACTATTTTCTTATGGTTTGAGAAATACATGTAAAATTTAGTAATTGTAATCCCTTTTTTATTTACAAGACAAAAGGACATAACCTCAAGGTATGTTTACAAGTATAAATACTGGTAAGACTGTTAGAATGTGACTGAAAATGCGGTAATGTTCATTTTAGGGACATTTCTAATGACTATGGCTGTACATATTTACATATACGACATTTATCGTGTTTCTTCACTACAACACTTAAAAAATAACGATTCTTAGCAACAAAACACAATATTAACATTTACATTTTTTCTATTCCTTAAATACTTTATGTTACGGTTATTTTAAATTAAAAACTGACAATGTACATGTATCGTAGAGATTAAATTGAAGTCATAATCAAAATAAATTAGTAAAAATAAAAAGTAAATTATCTGTCAAGCGCAAGTTTGCTAGCGTAGCACCTTTTTCTTGTTGAGACTTTATAAATGTTTTCAAAGCAGATAAGACGGTTGAGAAATTAAAGTCTTTAGTGATGACCTCACATATGTCAGTTGAGTTTAAAGGATTAACAACGTGTTTCAAATTGTCATTATTGAATCAATAATTAGGAAGCTTTTATTAGTATTTGGTAAAATACGTAATTTGTGAAAAAGTTAGATTACAAATTCTATTTGTTTTAATTAAGTTTCTCTGCTTGCGTAAATTTAGTAATATTTAACTTGATGTTTAATTACTACAGACAATTACAAACTGATTTTTAACGTAACTTCTTTTTACTAAAATTATTGTAGTTTATTTGATTAAAATTAAATAGTAATAATATAGCGTAAAGATTATGTTATACTTAATAAATGTCAGAATTATTGTTTTATGTATATGTCAAAAAAATATATAATTATGTTCTATAACATTAATAACATTTATTTACTTAAACAAATATTTGTTGTTCTATTCGTTTTGTATATAATTTTAACGTAGAGGTTTTTTTCGGTTACAAGACTTGAAGATATGACAACTATGCACTCGAATGGAAAGATTCTAGATTTTTTCCGATTTTACGACGAAAAATCATATTTGATAAAACATTTTTTTTTACTGAAAAATGAATTTACCATAATACAATCTGGGATGAAATGTGCAAAATATTAAATAATTAGAAAACATTAAAACGTTTTAAGAAAAAAAAATATTTTACAACAGCTTAATCAAAAAAATTCATTCAAAAGCATTATAGTTTTAATTAAATGCAAACTTTGCATGTTGGGTGCAGCTTAAAAATTTTTACTAACAATTTGTAGTAAGATAATGCTTCGTTTTTTAGATGTAAGATTTTTACAGCTGCCGCTGTCTCTCATCTTTCAACCAGATCTTCAATTCCTGTCTATCATGCCAGTCGTCAGCGTCCAGTCCTCTTCTTTAGTAGTTAAGTTTTTTAGACATTCTTGTAGCAATTCTTTGGATGTTTTAAACTTCAAAATAAACCAATTTTCAACTTTTATGTGTACCGTGTTTTTCTTATACAAGTTTTGCATCGCTTGGACTGTAGGTTTGTATTTGACTGCTAATGAAACTTACTTACGTAACTGCTTCGAATATGTGTTTTGTAACTTATTTATCTAAAATAAATGGATTCTATAGTTTTAAATGTTAAACTATCTGTAATTATGTTGTACTACAAATCTTAAGCGGTTTAGTATTAATGGTTATTGTTTAAATAAACTACTATGTTTCTTTTTGTAATATTACTATTGACAAGTACCTACTTCTACATGTTCGACATTTAAAGTTTACAATCGTTTTAATGAAATCTTGAAAAATAAGTTCTAAGTTTGTTTAATCAACCTCAAATTGAACGTTTTAATTAAAAACTACTTAAAGTTTAACCACAGGTGTAATATACTCACAAATAAGTTCAGAATGACATACCTCACTTTTATGTTAGAATTTTAAAAAAATATAGTTTTACAGTTTTCAAATCAAACTTATAAATAAAACAAAAGCATAACTAACTAAAAAACAAAACTCAAAAATAATTTTTCTAAATTTTTTGAAAACATATTTTAAGTTGGGATTTACACGCTGACGTCACATTTCTCGCGCAGCTTGGTGTCTTCCGATATTAATCCTAACTTTAATATAAATATATCTTTTATAACTAACACTAACTCGTTGTAATGTAAATAATATTATTTATTACAAAATAATGAATTGACACATGTAATTAAAATTTTAAATTGAAAAGCATTTTAGTTATTTTGAGGTTAAAACGTTTGTGTAACCGATATCCCTTACAGGTGTTTGGAATTTGCTTTTACCGCCTTTGCCTGTCAGTCAACTGTAATTAAGTTAAAGAGGAATAGTTGCTAAGGGTGTGTTATATAAGTTTGCTTTATTACAATCTTCATAAACCCCGATTTTACCTAACAAATTTATTAAACTACACAGTTGATCAAATTATAAGTTACTATAATAATAAACACGTAATTAAATTTAAAAGTTAATTTTATATGCTAGTGGCTACACAAAAATTGCGTTTAATAAAATGTTTAGTTTTCAAAATAAATTAAAAAAATATTATTTATAGATTGTAACTATACTGCAAAAATTTTACTAAACGTTTAATTAATACACGGCAATTAAATATTCTTAATTTTATTAAATAGTGATGTTTTGTTATAAACATTTGACAATTACAAAAACTTGTTTTCATAATAAAGATGTTTTATAAAACACAATTAACATTAATTTACAAATTAACAACTAATTAAAAAACTCAAATTTTGTTTAAAATTTACTGGTGTTTCATTCCATCTAAAAACTTATAAGAACATAGTAAAATGTTAAGCTAAAGTTTGAGATTGGAATTATATGTGTAAACTATAGATTTTATAATAAATTTTTGATAATTTTCTAGCAGTTTAACTGACGTAGTAAACGCAGTAATATATAGCGTAAAAATGAATGCAATGTAAAATAATAATAATAAAAACCGATGAGTTAAAAAACGGTGTATGAAAAAAATTCAACAAACGTTGACTTAAACTATATCTCTTACTTCAATAAATATTTGTGTAAATGTCTTATAAGATTATGTATAATAAACATATTTTTGTAATACTCATTTCAAATAACTAACGTATAATGGCATTTTCTTTTAAAAGTTAAAATAGAACCAATTAAAGAGGCTTCGATAAATTAAGGCAAAACGATCGTAGTTCAAGATCAGAACTTTTAATAAAAGAAAGTATTAAAAAATGTTTATGGCTGTAATTTAATAAATTCTGCAATCACACATACAATTCCAACAGCTGATAAACAATAACATAATAGATTTTAGTAACGCTTTGGTGATTGTAAAATCCCCGTTCTTCTTCAATAGAAAAATCCGAGAGAGAATAGAAATCATCAAACACCGCAATAACTTTAATGTTGATCATGGCTTCGATCTATACTCTCCTTCCGGCTATTAGTTCTTTATTAAAAACACGCCCCTTTTCAACCGTAACTCAATCAGAGTCACCTCTTCTTTATATACGGAGACTACTTTTTCTTAAGTCGCTGCTATGGAGTTTAAAATCTGACTTGGTTCAAAACGTGATTACCTAACTCTAAGTAGTTCATTGTTAGATTGTCGTTTGTTTTTTCAAATTCATCGTTTTTTTTTTTACTTTTTTAGAGTTAAGATTTTGGCTTGGTTTATAAGTTGCTTACCTAACTCTTGAGTGGTTCTTAGTTAGATTAGATATTTGTATGCATATTATTTTTAACAAATACAGTACTTAGACACAAATGAATTTTTTGTTTGTTTTGTTATTGTTCATATGAAATTAGTGTAGAGGCAAATACAACGACAAAAGCAATAATAGGTTAGGAAAAATGTACTGCCGGAAGTTTGTAACACGGATGATAGCAACATTTTGACATAAACCGATTACAGCGCCACAGTTTACGAGATCCTGAAAGACTTTTAATAAATATGTTATTATACATTCAAATGGTTTTTAATTAATTGTAAAAATTTAATTTTAAATAGTTATATTTTAATTAGACACTTGTTTTTTAAATTTATTGACAAGTATTATGTCTTTATTAATTGTAAATTATTTTATGTTTAATTGAAATATTGTTTTATAAGATATTTATTACATAAAAAACAAAACATAATACAATACACTTATTTTAATTTACAAAATAATTCTGTAATTTTAATACAAATGCCGGTACTATAAAATTTTTTGTGTTAGTTAAAACACCTAAAATTTAATTAAGTTTATTGTTTTATATTTCATTGTAATTAACTTAAATTTATAGAATTGTGTGGTTTTATTTGTTTGATTGTAATTGCTACTAGGCATACAAACGCAGTACTTAATTATTGAACAACCGTTTTAATGATTCAGTGGGTTTACCAAACGGTATACATGCATAATATTACAAAAAACGTACAACAGTAGCCACAAATTTTAACAATAGCTCTGCGGAATTTTAGTATTGTTCCCTTTTAACAGGTCATAAAAGTGAAAATTTCCTTCGCATCTAGGTGTAGGGTTGCTTGCACATTTGTTATCATTTGAATAAAACATTACGTAGGAGATAGAAAGTACAATACTTTAGGGAAAAATTAAAATTTGCGAATTACATTATGCAAAACATCAAAGTACTTCAAAATTTTATATTATTTAAAATATGCAGTTGTCGGTTACTTTATTTGAATTTTAATTTTACACAGCGCATAATTTATTTTATGGTCATATATCAACTGTTAAAAATGTTGAATAAATAATAATAAATGCTTAAAACGATTTATCTTAAAATGTTCTGCAAGTTATTGTCAAAAACCGCATCGTTATTTACAATGTTATAACAGAAACCAAAATTACAGAAAAAATGTATGATATTTTTTTGATATGTGAAAAATGTTGACATGTAGTTATATGAAACTCTTAAACTGACAGCCTTTTAATATGGTATTTTAAACCAAACCGACGTGATACGAATTTTATTTTTAGGATGTGTAAGATCACCTTACAAGGATTCCATCTAAATAAAGACTTAGTAGACGAGCAATACTTTTGTTTCCAACATGTGAATATTTTAAGATAGATAAACTTTGATTTGTGCATTGAATACAAATATCTATGCCTTTTCGCATTTTTTATATGCGTTATCGAAACCTACAATAAGCTTTACAATTTTTACCATTTTTCTATATATTCAAAAAGTTTAAATACAATAGTTTATTGTGCTTGCGTGTAATGATGTTTTTATTAATAAAAATTTAATAATAAAATTATCTACAATAAAAGAATTTAAAGTGTAAATTGCAAATTAAAATTGAATTTTACATACAAATCTTACAAACAAATATTTGATTTTAAAAAACGTCTGTCTTGAGAAAAACCGTCAGATAAAGTTTTTAAACGGTATTTTTACATTGTATTTCTGCTTTAAATTTTTTTTTATGAATTAGAAATGATCTCATTTGAAAAACTACATTATTTTAATTACACGCAGTATTTATATATTTTTTTGTTAAATAATTGTTTTCATAACACGAATTCCCAATTATTGAAAACTGGTTTGATGAAAAATTATTATCTATCAACTTTGAAAAAATACCAACACTTGCAGGACAAAAACAAAACTATCTTAAAAAAAAAAATACGAAAATGATACAAGAAATGAAAAATAAACATCAACTTCTAAAATAAAAGTTTTGTATGTGGAAAGTACTAACACAAACAGCAAAGTGAAAGTGTGGTTTGCAAAAATTGTTAGTAACTCAAAAACAATAGAAACTAGAAAACCACCATGAAAGTAAAAACACTGGAAACATAAATTTAAAGCCAAAAAGTAAACAGACTTCTACTGAGACTTCGTAAAAATAATCTTTACGACAAAATCAAACCTAAAAAATTAAACATAAAACGCAAGGCAGATAAAAAAACCGAGAAGGCAGCATAGTAATACAATGCTAGAATGAAAATTGCAAAACTCAATGGTCAAAGTAGTGTCTGTAATATGAACAAGGTGAATTATAACATACCCTAAATTCCTAGAACAATATTACAGATGAGAAATGATTAAAAGGAACTTACATAAAATGTATAAAAACAAAAAGCACCTATAAAGTATCTTACACGATGCAGCAACTCGAATGGCTATAAACACAGCGGTAAGTACTATAAAAACAGTCATCATGTGCATACGCGTTAGAGCTCACAGTAGACAGAACTGTGATAAAAAAACAAATAAATTGCACAAACTGTACCCAAGGTAATATAAAATACAAATTATACCATAACACAAATCGCATAGCATACCGCAAAGAATGCTCTACCATTAAATATTACATGAGTTTAGCAGCAACTAGAATCAAATATA
Source organism: Aquatica leii (assembly GCA_035610365.1). NCBI lineage: Eukaryota > Metazoa > Arthropoda > Insecta > Coleoptera > Lampyridae > Aquatica > Aquatica leii. The sequence continues at coordinate 112,758,303 of CM069432.1, forward strand.
ATTAGTGCACACGAATAAGGTTATCAATCGGGTAGAGTTACAAATTTACAACACTTCCAACTCTTCAAATACAGTATATTTATCTCTTCGTGACAAAATTAAACAACATAACATTATTTTTTATCTCTCTTTAGTAACGTTGTAAACTATTTAATGCTACCGGTTCGTAGTTTTCGAATTGGATTATCGTTTTATGAGAATTATGATTTTGACATTTTTTGCTGATTTCATTTTTTAAATTAACAACCTGTTAGTCAGACAAATATATGCATTTACAATTTTCTAACCAATAAACATTTATATGTGTTTTTTTCTGAATATATTATATTATTATATTATTTGTTTTGAGCTGGTGTTGAAATAAGTAATTGTAGTGGACTGTATATAAAAATGCTATATTCACCACAGCAGCTTAACAAGTAATGCTTACAAAACGATATTTTTTAAGGAAAAGTACCTGGACATTCTTTGGGTTAACTGTCAAGTACTCCCCGTCTTACCTAAATCATTATGACTAACATCCTAACTAATTTCAAGTACATACTGTGCACAAAATATAAATACAAATACTAAGATATAATAAAACCAATCTTAACCAAACATCTTATCAAAAATCTCAAGTTACAACGAGATTAACTGTATTAACATAATAAATCAGTAAATTACAACCAAAATAGTTAACAACATAAAACAATGTAAACTGACCTGATCCAACTTATTAATTTAAACGAATAAAACATAATATACAACAAACAAGATTTGAATCAAAATGACAAAGTGGTAGCATACGTTAAAAATAATTACAATTAACTCACTTCAGTACGGTCATTACGCAGCACCAAGGTGATCAATATCTGAACAAAACATTTATCATCACTGCTCTCTATAGATCACCATCAACTTAATCATATGTGTTTAATAAAAATCTAGAAAATTATAATAAAAATATTCCAAAGAGTCAATACAACTTTTTAGTAAGCGGCATCAACATTGACATACTCGGAAACTGAACATTATGTCTGGATCACATATTTATAAAAATAAATGATACCCTAAATACCTGCAATCCAATCGCGTTTGAAAATAATTTAACTGGTTATTTTACGAATAAATAGACGTAGACAAAATAAAAACTTTTTTAAATAATAATATAAAAAAAACATGAAAAGATTGGCAAACTAAAAAATATCCTAGAACAAGCCAACGAGGAAGGAAAACTTCGACAAGAGGTCCCGAAAAGACGGCTCAATACCTAATTAAATTAATTAAGATACAAATAAAATACAAATAGAACTATGTCCAAATATAAAATACCTAGAAATTCAATGTCTTCAATACGGAATGCTAGCACGGGAGACAGCAGCCAGTACAAATCTCAGAAAACTGGAAACAATTCAAAAACGTTTTTTTAAAATTCTTTTTAACATGAACGATAGATATCTTACTAATACATATGGTTACAAAACTCACTTATATTTTAATTTAATAACAAAAAAAACAAAAAAAAATTGACAATTATGATAGGGCTATAGCCAAACCATACAATAAAAAAAACACAAATAAGAAAATGGTTCAATAGTCAATACGATTTCTAGAAATTTTGGAATTATGAAATCTTTTACTTGCTCTAGTTTTTAGTTCTAGGGATATTGTTATGGCTTTGGTTAGCCACCTTAGCTCCTAACCAAAGACTCAACAAGTATTTAGTGAGTATTATTATTAGATTAAGGAAAAAAATTAGAACTTAGTTTTTTGTAATTTATTTTAAGATTGTTTATTCTAAAACACTTATGGTAAACCAAGTACATCTAAAACTAATCATTATTATTACTGTATTGAATAATTATTTGTAAACTGTGTTTAATATAAACAAATCTTAATATTATTATTACATATATTTATATATTTTTAAACCATAAAACAAACAAAAAGACACAAGTTATTTGTAGTTTTTTGTTGATTATAAGTTTATTATTGAAAAAGTTTTAATATAATTAAAAAAATGTCATTTTAAATTATACAGTCCTTCTCAACAATAACAAATAAATTTAATAACATTGTAAACAAATACTTTAGAAACCAAGTCAATTTTAATTTTACACTATGAATTAAAGGTTGAATTTGTAACTTTATACTTTTTAATCCTTTTGCGTTAGCAACCCGATCTTTAAATCAAACAACACAGTAACATTTATAATATCTCATTTGATTGTTTTTTACACTAAACTTAATTTAAAAGTTTTTATACTTAGTTGATAAATAACAGTGATATTTGCTAAAATATATTCAAATAAGCATTGCAATTTAATTAACTAATTTACGTTAGCATTGCAGAACGTGAATAATTTTATGAACAATTAATTGCTTTTACTACCTTATCAAGTTACCCCTTAATTAAAATTTAAAACAATAATTTAATAGTAAACAACGAATAGGATATAAGAACATATTTATATATTATCTGAATATTTTATAGCACAAACTTTACTACAAATTTATTTGAAAAATTTTTAGCATAAAGATTATTTAAATCAAGTATATCAACTTACCGGTTTCAATCTACAACTACAATAACTTCAATCGTTGTTTTTTAAATGTTTTATTTAGAAAAATTATAACAGATGTGTTTTTTCCCAACAAAATTAATAACTAATTTATGGAAATTATGCAAACAAGTAGCGTTCAGAAACATTTCGTTTGAAAGCAATTACAACTCTTAACAAATTTAAAAAAAAAATCTTATTTTACTTGCAAATAAAACGGTTACAACTAAATAATTTCTAAATTACAAATTAGAAAAAATTTAGTAATTCTTTAATAATTATAACATTGCATCCTCACAAACAAATGCATTTCAAAAATTGTTGATAATTTTTTTTTTTATCTAAAATTATTTTTAAGATTTTGTTTTGCATAAAAATAGAAGCTGCCAGTTTGTCAGCTAATCTAACAGCTGTTATATTTGTAACAGTAAACTTCTGTTAAAATTGTTCAATTAATAATAACGTTTTTTTCTGTTATAATATCTTAATTTTTCTATTATTAAAATACTAAACAATTTTTTCTTAAACCATTAATCTGAAATTGTCTTACATCTCAACTAGTTCTAAAATTGAAATTCTCACTTTCTAGGCAAGTAATATGAAAAACATAGTGAAGAAAAAAAAACAATTTTATAACAACACGGCTCTTGTTTCGCTTGAGCAGTGAACACTAATCCTAAGCTAAAATCGTCTTGTTCCATCCCTAACAACACAATATACTATTTTATATGACGGAGCAATTTTGTTACACGTTAGTTTTTTAATTAAAGAAGATGATCTGTAAAATATAAACTTAAGTTATTTTTAACAAACTATATAAATAAACAAAAACCGTAATTATGTTAATTTATGCAATTATTTTGAAGAACGGTTATAATTATAGCAATTATGTAAAGAGTGTAAAGATTATTTATTATGAAAAAAATGCTTAACGTTTGTTTAGAAACATTTACTTATACTCAAAAAAAAAACGTTTTTTGAGCTTAGAACGTGTTTTACTCATTTAAAATTATGACAACTTCTAATTTTATTTGCGATTTTCGGTACCATGGTAGCATAGCTTCCTTTTATATTGTTACCAACAAATTATTTGTTAATTTAGTGAGTATTTTAGTCGCAAAGTGTAGGTATACAAAAAACTCTAAACCGAGTGACTAATTCAGTACGAAGAACATTTGAAGTAAAGAAGGAATATTTTAGTGTTCTACTAAAAACTACAAGACTTTTCCACAATTATAAATGTTATGTAGTATATGTAACTTATTTTTATTTATTATTAATTTATATCATAGTTAAAGAGTTAAAAATAAAATTTCAGGATGTTAGTGGAGCCAAATATTATAGTATTCTTTTTTACTGCACTAATAAAAGTAAAATTTCAATAATTGTAGGAACATTCTAAATATAATGTTAACACAATGCAATAAAACAAATTTTTAAATTGCAAGTTATCGTCTTTTGAAAAACGTAAAAAAATTATAAAATTATCATGTACTTTACTACCACACAACGCATTTTTTATATTAAGCAAAATAAGTCAGTTAAAACTGTAGGTAAATCAGTGCATAAACCGTCTAGTTTGCATGTTCGTGTAACGATAGTCACACTTCACTTTAATCGATTTTAATAGATTTTTTATATTTATTTTTTATTGATTTTATCAAAATTGTTTACTTTATGATATTTTTTTTAAATTTGTACGTATTAAACAATTAGGTAAACCCAAAGTAACCAAATAAAAATTAAAATATTAAATTTAAAAATACAAAAAGTAGGCATTAGTGTATTATTTAAAACAAAATACTTAGTTAAAAATATTTTTTATTTGAACATTAAATATTGATGTACTGATTTATTTTTAAGCTCTAAGGGTACATAGGGTATAAAAAACAATTTTAGGCTTGAAAAGATTATGATTCTATAAAAGAACATAACTGGTCGATATGTAAAACAAAACAAATTCTTTAAGTTTAAGAGCACCTAGTATTGACCTTTTAAAATAAAATAAAAAAACCTTAAAGAAAAATGGATTTTCCGCAGATTAAAGTATTGGTTTAGAAAAGAGATTGAAAAGGGTTAACAAAATATTACGGTTTATACAAATTTTGAAATCAATATGTATAAATACAATTTTTATTAAGAACCTATTTGATTTCAAACCTAAATCGTCTTTCACGCAAATAACTTTTGTGTATCGTAAATGAAATATAGAATCTACACATTTTATATTTGCAATTTCTCGATTTAATATTTCGTATGTTTTAGGTTTTTACCATTTCAAAATATATAACAAATTTCTAAAGGATTATGCTGCATGAATACCAATAAGGAACAAAAATAAGGGTATTGTATAAAAAAATATCTGTTTTTGTATAGCGTAATTCCGGTTGTAGTGTTGCGCATGAATGCTCATTGGTGTTATATTTATTTTTAAAATTAAAATTGTATCTAATATATATAAGTTAGTAATTAGATACTTATTCAAAACTTCATGGTGGGTATTATAACACAAAGGTATAGTTTAAGCTAAGTCTAATAAAATTAAATATTCGATATTCTAAAAAAAGCTTTTACCGTCATACAAAATTGACATCACGTTCCTTCATCTTAAAAAGCTGTTTTAGAAGTTTTGTTGCCTCGAGTGTGGTATAACATTTTTTTAGATATACTATAAGATCGTGGCTTGTATCATTAATTCCTTTACATAAAATTTGCAAAACAATTATGTAAAGTACAAAAATTAAGAAGGTTAGTAATTTATTATATAATTTTACAGAATAGTTGCATAACATATAGTTTTTGAATTGCTTATTGTAAATGTTTATAACATTAACATACAATATAAATATTAAAGCGTTTTTTTTATGTTAAATGTAAACAATAAATTATTAATTGATTATTTTTTGCGTGCAACACATTTAAAAAAATATATATTATTACTGATATTAGCTTGTTTATTTTATTTAGCAAGTATAATTTTAAAAACTATATTTTAAGACTATTTTAAAATAAATGCATACAAGTTAAAAGATTATTTTTAAAGTCGTGTGTTTTTTTAAATTTTGTTGTGTTTCTGTAAAATTTGTTTTTAGAACTACATAAAGCTTTAATCCGTGAGCTCTTATTTATAGTAGAGTAACTATTTCAAAGAATGTTAAATTTTCTCAGCGATAGATTAGAGGCAAAAGCTACTTCAACTTGGGCACGTTAAATATAAGCCACTGGGTGAAAATACACAACATAACTTCTTTAAACTAAATCTTTATACTTAAATATCTGTCCTTGTGTATAAAAGTTACTTTGATGTTTTGCCTTTCTAAGGTTACATTTATCACTTTGCCATCGCCTTATAACCAATATAAAAACTTTAAATTACGCAATGTTAAAAAAGTATTTACTAAATCTTAATAAATATTTGACAATGTGAATAACATTTAGAACAGGTCTACAAATATGTTTTTTAAATAGTTGTTTCTTTATTTTAACTAATAACTGCTTCTACAAAACCCGGTTTGTCAAATGTTAGTAGTAGTTGTTTAAAATTGGAAAAATTTAATGTTTGCTTTTGTCAAAAAATTCGAAATTGTAAACAATAATTTTTAATATTTAGGCAATTGTTAATTTTATTTGAAATGTAATTTGTTTAAATATATATGTATGTATAGTAACGTTTTTTTTTCTGATGTCTTACGTTTACTTTACTTTCCTAATTTTATAGCTAGATTCTAACACATGAGATAAAAACTCTATGCTCAATCAGGGTATTTATGGGGTTTGAATGTTCACCTTCTTTACATAAAAATATACATAAATACCATTCAACTTTATTACATATATAAAGTAATTAAACGTGCGTTTTTGCGTATTGACTTCACTTGAAAGTACGATCACTGTGGAAGCTTTAGATCTTTGTTATTTTAAATAGAACTTCCTTCTGCAAACCGTTAGCCAGATCGAAGTAGATGACCCGTTTTTTGTAACAATTGTTCGTTGAAATACACCTTTTTATTTATATTGATTTAGGTTCCACTTTTCTTTAATATTAGTTCGAAACAGTTTGCACTTCGCACTAATTTCATCTTTGTACTTAGCCAATTTGCGCGTTGAGTTTGCTTAGCATTGGCTCATGTTGGCCAAAAGCGCGTTTTAGTACTTCCGGTACTTCTTGGATCGTGGCTGCAATCGAAGCTCCTCTTTCATGTACTTTCGTAGAACCTATTGTCAACACTTGCGCGTAACACATTATACACACACATAACGTACGTAAACCATAGACATTTATAATTGTAGACTGCGCCAATAATAAAACTAAGTAACTAAAAATACAGTTAATTTGAATATAGAAACTGTCATACAGTACCCCCTAAGATTTTAGGATCAAAATATGAAGGGTTTGAGAGTAAAATTTTACATAATACACTTTTACTAAAACACTACACTATAGGTTATATATAAATAATTAAAATATAAAACAAATAAAAAAATGTAACGTTATTAAAAAAATAATACAAAAAAACTAAAGCAAGCACATGTTCGAAACAACATTCGAGCGTAAAAAATTTAACCAAAGGGCCAACTCATCATAATCATAAGTTTCTAATTCTTACGCTCAATATATTTCTTTAAGTTAATTACATTCTGAGTACTTTTATACTCTTTTGAGTTAGGATACTTCAAAGCATACGCATTATGTCCTACTTCAGCTATGACTTCATAAGGACAAATAGAAAAACTTTTTAGCTTTATCTATTGCCGATTAATGAAAATGTGTTTTTACTAATACTAAATCGCCGGCTTTGAATTTAACCGCTTTCACTTTTGTGTCGTGTTTTCTTTTTGTAACTTTAGCTTTAGATACTATTTGTTCCCAAACTAATTAAATCTTAAACTTTTTATCCACTCCTACTCGATTAGGGAATGGTTTTTCTATCACCTGCTTTGGTTTGTTTCCAATCAATTCACATGGAGCCAAACCGGTCGAATTTTGTTCGATGTATTTTGGCTATGTTTCTCACTGCAGTATGCTCGAAACAACAAAAATGTAGAAAACATCACCACTACCTACAAGTAATGATCCGAACAGATCCACTGAAACAAGTTCCAACGGTTCAATAGCTATAACATTTTTCATTAAATCTTCGCATGTTTTGTCCCTAACTTTAGTTTTCTGACATAAATCGCATGTGATTAACAATTGTTGTACCTTCTTTCGCAAGTTAAGGACATAACAAGTATCTTCAGTACATTTTCTAGTTCCAAAGTGTCCATAAAATGTATGATACTCCCAAATCAATTCATGCTCTTTCGTATATTTGATACTTTTGACATAACTCGATTTTCTTCTCATTTCGATTTAGATTCAATTCAACTTGTATTCATTTTAACTATTTATCATCTTCCTGTTTTTTCATCATATTCTTAAATAAATTTTTGAAGTTATTCTTTGGCACTCTTGTTAGTTCTCTTATGATCAATGGCTTATGTCTGTCATCTCCTTCGCTTACATATCGCGATAAGAAATCAGCAATGACATTGTCCTTTCCTTTACCATATTTAATTTGGACGTTATATTCCTGCAAGTACATGCTCCATCTCATCAATCGAGCACTAAACGCTTTACATATAAATAAAAATTCTAAAGACCGATGATCTTTCAAAATAATTACTGGGTATCCCAAAATGTGTGTGCAAAATCTATTGCACGCAAAAACGATAGCTAAAAATTTTTGTTCTGTTATCATATACGATTTCTCAAAGTTTAATAAACCACTCACAAATGTTATTGTCTTACATTGATTATTTCCAATTTAAAACAGATGTGCCCCTGAAGATTGGGTTGATGCATTTGTTAAAATAAAAAAAAGTTGACTAAAATGAGGGTGTGATAACGACATTACTTTTATAAAGTTATCTTTAGTTTTTTGAAACGCTGTTTGGCAATGCTTATCCCAATACCCTTTGGTATTTTTATTTAATAATGACGTCAACCGATTTGTGTATTGTGAGTAGTTTGACACAAATTGTCTGTAGTAATAACAAAAACCTAGAAAAGATTGTAGTTCTTTTTTATTACGTGGTGTTCTAAATTGTCAGATTGTTTGTTTTTTATCTTCATCTACCTCAATACGAGATGCACTTATTTATGTGACCCATAGTTTTAACTGTTTCTCAGAAATTCTGAGTTTACTTAACACTAAATTTAATTGATTAAAATGTTCATGTATATTTTTTGATGCAATTAAAATATCGTCGACGTATACAGTTGCACTTCCGGTCCGAGAACGTGTTCTAGACATCTATTAAACACTGCTACCGATACGTTCAAATCAAATGGTACGACCTTGAACTGATAACTGCGTCCATTTGCCATGAATGCTGTGTATTTATTTTTTTTTCTAATGCTATCTGCCAATATCCGCATGTTAAATCCAAAGATGACAAATACTTTATTCCATTAAACTTTTGTAATAATTCATTCATAATAGGTGGTGACTCACGATCAGGTACAATAATTTTATTTTATTTTCTGACGTCCAAACACAATCTTATACTTTCGTCCTACTTAGTAACAATTACAATCGGATTTGAAAACGGCGAACTCAATCGTTCAAGAAGCCTTCAATCTAACATGCGTTTGATTTCTTTATTAACTACATCTCTTTAGAATATGAAATTGGAAACGACATTTGTACCAATGGCGTATCATTTGTAACGTTTAGCTTACATTGAAAAGTAGTACATTTACCGAATGTATCCGAAAAAACCTTTTCATGTTGTCTGACTGACCGATAAAAAGCCGTTTTTATTTATGGTGCGTGGAGTGTTCGTTTTGCATGTTACCCTTTTATCTGTATTTACTATAAACTGGAAATTTACAATATAAAACACAAACAACAAAACATTTGAAATTTACACCAGTTAACATTGTTATGCCAATATTCAGCCTTGCAATCGCTAGTTCAGCTCACACATATTTTTTTCCATTACAAACAGATGTCGACTAGTATAATATGCTAATATACTACTATAAAAACAATGTACATTTTTTAGATTGCCGTAATGTAATTGTTGTCACGACGACTGCGACGAACATAAAAAACAATTAAGTTTTAAATAGGTGCCACAAAATTTTCAAGAAAAGTTTGTTTGCTGTACTCAGTTCTAAATCATAAGTAAAATGTTTGGTTTCCTGATATCTTTATCAATTACTTTTTCTTATTTATTTATTACTATTATTATTTGCTTGTTTGCTCAGCTGCCTGGTTTTCATAGCTGGATTTGGTATTACTCTGACTATCGAATTCTTTCTAAGAGTCTGGGATAATTAGAGATATCGACGAAAATATAAGCTGTATCTAGCTGCACTGCTTTCTGTAGTTGACTGATTTCGATTTCCTCTATGCCAAAGGTTGCACCAAAGGTTCCTATTATTATTGGAATTGTTTTAGTTCCTTTCTTCCACAATTTCTCAATTTCAATTTCTAAATCTGTGTAATTGAACTTCTTTTCTAACTCTTTTTTGCTGATCCTTGTATCTCCCGGTATTGCCACATCGACGATTTGAACTGTATTTTCTATCTTATTTACTATTGTTATATCTATAGTATTGTGGGCTAGGTGTCTGTCTGTTTGGATTCGGAAATCCCAGAGCACCTTAGTAGAATCATTTTTTGATACTTTTTCTGGTTGATGATCTCACCAGTTTTTGCTGGCTGGGAAATCATAGTACCTATTAACAAATATTTTAAAGCAGCATTGTAGCTACCTTATCGTGTCTTGCTAAATAATCTGTCTGTGCAATCTTTGAACAACAGCTGATGATATGATCAACAGTTTCATCTTTTACTTTGCAAAATCTGCATTTACTATCATTAGTTGTTTTATCTCTTTTATAGCGGGTTGCACAAAAGATAATTGACCGTTAATTGGAGTTTAATCTTTGATTAAAGTATGATTATCTTTTAATTGTAGTTTAACGGGCCATTAACGGTCAATTAAATATTTAATTGAAGTCGACGTTAATCAGAGATTAACGGTCAATTAACTATATTTTGCGTTGCACAAAACTTTAATCTCTGATTAAACTCTTGTTAACAAAAGATTAGCTAATTGGAGATATTTGGCTGATTAACCTATAATTAAAGTTTTTCAATAATAAAAAATTCATGATTTGCAGTCAAAACTAAGTAATAAATTAAAGCTACGTTTAATTCAAGTTTCGTTTAATACAAAATTATTAAACAAAAATAATTATGTTGTTCCATTTGTCGTCTTCTTCCTCGAGTAGCTTTGAAGACAGCTTCGCAGTATAAGGTTTATACGAGATAAAGAAAATCTTTTTGAATTGTTAGACGGCATTGATTTCAAGAAAAGGTTTCGATTAAATAAGGCTACCATAATAAACTTGGTACATGCAATTAAAGATAGAATCGAACCAACAAGCTATCGAAACTAATCGTTTGATGCAAGAGTGCTAATATTGATGCTCTATTCAGCATATCATAAATTAAATGGTCAGGCTCTCCCATCAATATATAAAGATGTCTAGAACTACCAAAAAGTTAAAGGAAATAAAACAATGGTTCTTTCGCATTTCTATTTTTTTATGTATTTAGGAGCTGTTGATTGCACACGCATATACAATCACCCGATAGACTAAATGCTGAATCGTATCACAACAGAAAAGGATATTTTAGCATTAATGTTCAAGCGATTTGCAATGACTTAAAATTAATGCATTTTATTGTTTATTAGCCAGGATCAGTACACAACAGTATTATTTTCAAAAAATCTCTTCTTCCGGTTGAATTTTGCATCGGAAGATATGGCAACGGTTACCTATTAGGTGATAGTGGATATCCATGTAATCCTCATCTGCTTACATCCAGTAAATGTCAGTGAAGTAGCATAAAGCACATATTATGACAAGTAATACCATAGAAAGGTTCTTTGGAATTTTGCAGAGAAGATTTCCTTGCTTGCAATATGGTTGCAGACTCTTAATTAGCGCAACATTAATTGCATCAGTTCTTAATATACAAAAAGTATAAAAATAACATAATTTATTGTAATTTTTTATTTATAAAATTAATACTGTGCTTTATATTTTCTTAAAACTTGATTAAATAGTATTACTTCTTTCAGTAATTCATAGTTTATAGTTTTTTGCTTTTGAAATTTTTCTTATAAATAACTCGGGAGGAGTTGCCACAGGTTCTGCAGTAAATAGGAGTGTGCGAAAGACAAGAATACGAGATAATACAGGTTGAAGTTCAGCCACATATAATGATTCTCATTTGCCCATTTTTAGTAAGGATACAAATTAATATTAGATTTCATTGTAATTATCTCCCAATTTACCAAAATAATAAGCTGTAAAGCAATTCAAAGCAATTTCTAGGTGACTCACTTTGGTATGCAATGTTCGCCAGCAAAACCTCCTGATCGGCAGTTATTAAGAGGTTGAAAACTCCACGAGAAACAGATTTTTTCATCATACATAGTACAACTTTTAAGTCCTTGCTTACATGTCCTGTTTCACAGATCTGTTTTATCTTCAGTTTCATATATACAAACAAAGTTTCAGGTATTTCGCTGTTCGGATGCCTGTTTTAGTCGATGCATTACATTAGTTGGTGATGTTTGTTGACAGCGAACATTTCTTTTCAACTATAAATCCTTTAGTCAGTTACTCCTTTATATTGTTATCTAAAGTAAAGGATAAAAAGAATTAAGCAAGAAATTTTATTGAATTAGAAATTTTTTATCGGTAAACATAAAATAAAACTTAGCTATCTATACAGAAGCAATAGTTTCCATAATGATAATATAACTATTTATAAGAAAACGTGAATAATATAGTAATACCATTGTAATACTCACTTTACTACAATATTTATTAACGTTTCTTTCTTGATTTAAGTAAATATTTGTAAATAACCTCCTTTTTAGTAGTCATTTTTGTTTCATAAACTGACATTAAAACGCGCGGTTGTCAAGTTGCCTAGCAGTTAATGGTCGATTAACTAATGGACCGTTAATCATAGATGAAATTGTTTTGTTCAACGCAATCGAATGTTATTCAACCATTTTCTTTAATCGACGATTAGTAAATCGCCAATTAACCAGACTTTTGTGCAACCGGCTATTAGTTTTTATTGCATTAGTTCTTAAGGCCTGATCTTGGGCAGCCATTAATAGTGCTTTAGTTACTTTCTTCAAGTTGCTTTTTTGTAGCCACTGCCACATATTCCCTTGACTGATCTTGTCCTTGGTATCTTTTACATATTGGCCATGCAATGCCTTACTGTGCCAACTATCTACTCTTTTTTGAAACTGTTCATTTTTGTAGACTTGTTTGGTTTGTTGGAAATTTTTTATTGTACCTTCATTGATAAGTGATTTTAGTAGCTCCTGCTCACTTTTTTCAAAATAGTCCTCGCTTTACTGCTTTAACAGTTTAGTACACTTGTAGCAGTCCTCTACCACCAATCTTTCTTGATAAATAGAGCCTATTAACATCACTTTGCGGGTGAAGCGAATGGTTTAATGTCATTATTTTTCTAGTTTTTCTATGTAATGCTTCTAACTTGGTCTGATTCAAGTTAACGACACCTGCTGTATACCTAATAACTGGAACTACCTATGTATTTATTGCTTGGATATAGTTTTTACCATTTAATTTAGAATTTAGTATCTTTCGTATTCTTCTGATGTACTCTTTGCTAACTTTGATCTTTACTTCATTATGCTTGATGGTGTCGGCTTGCAAAATTCTAAGCTACTTGTAGAATTCTTCCTCATCTAGTCCTTTTATAAAATTATTATTAGGCATATCAATTCTTTTTGTTCTAGTTATTTTTCCTCTAGTCATACTGACGGTTGCGCACTTATCTAGACCAAATTCCATGGCAATATGACTGCTGAATATTCTTACTGTATTTAAAAGTGATTCAATTTCTTGTTGCGATTTGCAATGCAGTTTTAAATCATCCATATACAACAGATGATTGATTCGCTTTGATGTTTTTGACAATTGATAGCCCATGGTTGTTTCATTTAGTATTCTGGTTATTGGAATTAAAGCAATTACAAACAGCAGTGGTAAAAGTGAGTCACCCTGAAATATTCTTCTTTCGATATTAACATTGCCAATTTCTTTTTTGCTTACAGTCAGCTTTGTATTCTATTTTGACATTGATACTTTAACAAAATTTTGGATATTTCCTTTGATTCCTACTAATTCTAAACTTTTCAGTATCCAGTCATGAGATATCAAATCAAATGCTTTCTTGTAATCAATCCATACTACATGCAACTTTGTTTTCTTTCGCTTACAACTTTTTAGTATCATTTTATCAATTAGCAACTGATTTTTTGTTCCACGGTTATTTTTGCAATTACCCTTTTCTTCAAAAGGGTACAGTTTGTTTTGATTTAGGTAAATTTGAATGGTATTGGCAATTATTCTTGTAAACAATTTGAATGTTGTTGGCAACATGTTATTGGTCGGTAATTACTAGGCATTGCTCCTTTATCTGAATCTTTCAAAATTAGATAAGTCTTTCCTGTTGTTAACCATTGATCAATTTCTCCTTCTTGGATAATGTTATGAAATTGCTCGGCTAATTTTGAATGCATGCTTACTAGATGCTTCAGTCAAAAGCCATGCAATTAATCTTCTTCTGGAGCAGTCCAATTTTTAATTTTTTTACACCTTGTTTTTAGTAATTGAGTGGTAATATGAATGCCGTTCAATCCCACACTGGCTTGCTCCAATTCGGCCGTCTTCATCCAGCCTGCCTCCATATCATGGCTCTGAGGTTTAGCCCAGATGTTACGCCGGAAGGACAGTATTTCACTTGAAGAGGGTCTTGATCTGTCACCGATATTCTGGTCAACAGCCACGTGTGCAGTCGTCTGGTAGAACCTATTTCAATTATATTGAAATTAATCAATAAATAAAATAGACAATGTCGTTATCCAATATGTAATGTTTTATAATTTATTTTATATACTTAGTGACATGTTTCGGTCTTTAAAAAATATATGACCATCTTCAGACTAAAAACGTTGTTATTATATAAAATTGTCAACTAATAATTAATTACGCTTACCTAGTAAAAAACAAATATTTGACTACATAAACTAACTAACACAATGAAATTACAATAACTAATAAAATTGATAAGGTCTGAAATATCAAATTTTTATATAAATAAAATTGAAGGTGAAATATTTTGGTAAATTTTATAATTGTACACAGATGGCAGAGGTAGCATCTTTTATAACAATTATGAATAATTCAATTGTAAATTTATAAAATTAAACTGATCGTTCAACAGTGATGATCTAGGGGCACTTTTGATATAAATCATCTCAAGTGAATCTAACAGTTGGTTAGAAGTGTTATTATAAATAGGATGAATAAGAGTGGTAGAAATAACTGAGTGGTTAAAATTTAGAACATGTTCAGCGAAGGTTGACTTTATGGACGACGGATTATTTAAATATTTTGATGGTTTGTTGATATACCGTAAATGTTCTTTTAGTCTAATATCAAAAGCCCTCTTAGTTTTACCTATATAAAATTTTTTGCAGGAGCAAACTAATTGGTAAATCCCACTGTTTCCATTTTTGTTGTGATGTTCAATGTCTGTTGAGAAGATGCTGCGTAGGGTAGGAGGTTTTGAAAAAGAAATTTTAAAGTCATAGCTTTTATTTAATTTGGAAATAAGATGATAAAACTGTGGAAAATACGGAACAGAAAAATAATTAACACAGTCGTTTTTGATAATCGAAAGTGATGTAACGGAAGTGATGTGTTTTTTAAGGAGCAATTTATTGTAAATATTTTCAATTAAAGATAGAGGAAAATTATTGACATGAGTTAAGTAAAATATAGTTTGTAATTTTTTATTATAATTGGCAGTTGATAGCGGAGTTGAAATTAATCTGTTGAAAAAATAATAAAAAGAAGTTAACTTGTGAGATAGAGGGTGATTAGAATCGAAAGGTAACACTTGGTTAGTAGTAGTTGGTTTTCTGTAGATATCAAAAATGAAGTTGTCATTGCCAATAGAAATAAGCAAATCTAAAAATGGTAGAGAGTTGTCTAAAGGTATTTCGACTGTGAACTTAATTCTACTGTGTATGTTATTAAGAAAATTGAGAAAAGCGTTGATTTGAAGGTTTGAGCCCTTAAAAATACAAAAAACATCGTCAACGTATCTTATCCAACAGGCAACATTATTTAGAAAAAGGGGGTTTGTAGTAATATAAGACGTTTCAAAGTTGTTCATAAAAATTTCGGCCAAAATAGGAGAAAGTGGAGAACCCATAGGAAGGCCTTGTACTTGTTTATAGTAACGTTGGTTGAATTGAAAAAAGACATTGTTAAGGCAAAATTCGGTAAGACCTAAGATGTCAGATGTAACTGTATCTGGCAAATCAGTACTATTCAGTAAGTTAGAAACTAATGGAAGAACTTCTAAAGGAGGAACTGAAGTGAATAAATTAATAATATCAAATGAAACAATCTTATGATGGTTATTAAACTGAAGAGTATTTAAATGAAAGATTAACTCTGAAGTATTGTTAATTGAAAAAACTGATATAAAATTTATAGATCTTCTAAAACTCTTTACAAGAAATTTGATATTGGGATAAGTTGGGCAACCTATGAAATTAACGATGGGTCTGATAAGTATATTAATTTTGTACGTAAAGTTGGAATCCTGGGGTTAGAGACTCTTATGTAGTAACTGTGTAAGTTAAAATATTTTAAAGAGTCATTGGTAGAAGATATATAATCTTTCGTGGAGTTGACAAATTTGTTCAACGGTGAGTTACTCAATAACAAAAAATCTGGAGATTTCAAAAAATTTGAAGTTTTTTCAATATATTCATCTTTTTTCAAAATACCCGTGCAGTTGCCTTTGTCTGCTTTGGTTAGGATGAGATTATCTATTATTAACTTTTCTTGAATGCTTTTAACTAAGAGAGCATGTTCCAAACTAAAGTGTTGTTTTAAAGAAGTAAAATTAGAGGGGATAAGATTTTGTGTATTAATTGTGTCCTTGAAAGATTGTGGAAATTTTGAAAATATGTTCTCTAAAGACGCTTTGAAAGTGTTAAAATATTTACTGTTCTGACTAATGGAAGGAGAAAACTTAAGACTTTTTTCAAGAAAACATTTCATTCGAGGTAAAGGTGATATTAGAGAAGTTCATGACATTAGGGTGAAAATTAATAAGTGGTGTTTCCGACGTAGGGAATTCATTAATACGTGAGTAGGAATAATGTCTAAAAATAGGTTTGTGAAAATAATTCAAAAATTGGAGTTTACGATTTAACTTAGTGAATAACTTATAACCAAAAAATGCTACCTTGTCTCTGTTTCTGTCATCAAAACAATTCCAAATGGCAGGATGAAAACGAGATGCAAGATCCATATGAAGAAACCAAAGTTTCATTTGCGTGATGTTTAATACGCTATACCATTTTTTAATTTCGGACTTAATGTAGGTGATGATAAAATTATAATATGCTAAAGAAAGCGTTTTTGAAATACTATTAGGTAATTTAATCTTGGTAAACGTAGGTTGTTTCTTAAGTTGTAGACACTTTTTCAAAAACCAGATGTTCAGAGAAAATCTCTTTTTGTCTATGGACAGTTTTTTATATAATACGATCCTCTTGCTTTGACTGGCAGTTTTCAATTCGTGAAACGGATCCAAATACATCATTATTGGATTGGAATTAATCAATAAATAAAATAGACAATGTCGTTATCCAATATGCAATGTTTTATAATTTATTTTATATACTTAGTGACATGTTTCGGCCTTTTTATATAGGTAAAACTAAGAGGGCTTTCGATATTAGACTAAAAGAACATTTACGGTATATCAACAAACCATCAAAATATTTAAATAATCCGTCGTCCATAAAGTCAACCTTCGCTGAACATGTTCTAAATTTTAACCACTCAGTTATTTCTACCACTCTTATTCATCCTATCTATAATAACACTTCTAACCAACTGTTAGATTCACTTGAGATGATTTATATCAAAAGTGCCCCTAGATCATCACTGTTGAACGATCAGTTTAATTTTATAAATTTACAATTGAATTATTCATAATTGTTATAAAAGATGCTACCTCTGCCATCTGTGTACAATTATAAAATTTACCAAAATATTTCACCTTCAATTTTATTTATATAAAAATTTGATATTTCAGACCTTATCAATTTTATTAGTCATTGTAATTTCATTGTGTTAGTTAGTTTATGTAGTCAAATATTTGTTTTTTACTAGGTAAGCGTAATTAATTATTAGTTGACAATTTTATATAATAACAACGTTTTTAGTCTGAAGATGGTCATATATTTTTTAAAGACCGAAACATGTCACTAAGTATATAAAATAAATTATAAAACATTACATATTGGATAACGACATTGTCTATTTTATTTATTGATTAATTCCAATCCAATAATGATGTATTTGGATCCGTTTCACGAATTTATATTGAAATTGTTTATTTTGTTGGAATTGTTTTATTCAATCATCATATTGGCTTATCTTTTTTGCTGTTGCTATGATTTCCTGCTTGATGATTTCCAAAGCTTCTTTGATCTTCCGCTTGTCCAAATGATGTTTAAATTAGTCCAGCAATGAAAATAAATAAAAGGGAAGGAAAAATGAACAAAACAAGCGGCACTAAGATGCCAAATGTGCTGCAACTGCAATCAACAATAGACTATAATAGGTTAATACCTCTCAAATTTTGCCGCCTCATTCGTAAGAATGACCTTCAGATGGTCTACCCAAACATAGATATTGCTCTGAGAATGTTTGTGAGTACGGCTGCCTCGAACTGTTCAGCGGAAAGAGCATTTTCATGGCTTAGAAGGGTGAAAACGTATCTGCGCACAAACATGGGAGAAGATCGCTTAAATTCTCTGGCGGTACTGTCAATTGAAAGTGACATGTTAAAGTCAATGGATTTTTCTAAAATAATCGATGTTTTTGCCCAAAGAAAGTCTCGAAGAAAATTGTAAATTCTCCAGTATTTTTTTTTATCGTCTAATAAATAATGTTTACACCAAAAATTGTTTGTGATTATGTCTCTCTTAATAATGTTTAATAAAATATATTTTACTTTTACCTAATATCAAAGCAAACAAGATATACAATTAATCTAGGTGAAAATATTATGTGAAATTGAAGAGTGTAAGGGAAGTGGAAAGATATAGAAGAGGATGATGGGGCGGCATTGCCTGTCATGCCTGGGGGCGGCAGTACGCTAAATCCGCCACTGTAGATAATTCAAAACTGCACTGTAATCAATGTCAAAAGACAGCTGGGAAATAGTGATCCGACTATATCTATTTCAAAATTTGAAGTTTGGATGCCGTTTTTTTTGCTTGTAAGGCATATGGTGATATGGTCTAAAGAAAAACCACTATTAAAAACTCTAGACGTAGCTCATTTGTTTTTTCTAGTTACCTTAGTTTTATAATTGTCATTTTGTTAATTGTCACCTGAAGAAGAACATAGACCACGTTCGAAAGTTTTTTAACAAATATATATATACCGTTTACTCAAAAACTATTTTATTAATTAAAATGTATAAGATTTTTTATTTGCTTATAACTTTACAAGTACATATATTGCTAAAATTTTATACACGTTTGTAGTTGCTTATTACAAATCCTGAGTCAACCTTAAATTTTGTTTAAAATTGTTCAATTTTTTCGATTTTGACTAAGAATAGTTAACTGTCTTTGCTCTTATAGAAAACATTTTAGATTTTTTAACTTACTTATAGAAATATATATAAGTATATTTAATTAAACAAAATCATTAAAAAAATACATAATTTAATGTAGGTAAAATTAATTTACCGTCGATCGTTTGTCAATACTTATATGTTATAATAATGTATTAGAAATAGACCGGTAATAGCGTTTATTACCGGTCTACTTTAAACCCATAAAACCAACAAATTTGTATTACTCTACGATTTTTCTAACCAATGAAATTGTCGAAGAGAGTTAAAATTCTTATAAAGTTATGTAGATTGTACTCGTTGACGTTTTTAATAAAAACCCAAATTAAAAATTATAAGAAAATAAAAAATTAATAACATACGATCAACGGATAAACTTAAAAAGTAACTTGTTTGGTAATTCTTAACGATTCTTGATTATTAATCTTTCTAATTACCAATCTTGTTGGTTAAATAACTACAAAGAATGCCTTAATACTTTTAAAACCATTAGCATACCCAAAGTTATACTAATACTAAAGAAATAGTTTAGTACTTTTATTGTAATTTTTACACACAATTTACATTTTACAGTAATTGTTGTACAAAAATATTTTATGTTTTTTAGAATAATAGAATGGTGTGGCTATGAATAACGTTTAGTCAAACGTTAAATAGTTTAATTTGCTGTCTTGCAACTTAATGAATGAAATCAAGATTTTTATTTAAACAAAAAAACAGTATTTTTATGGTTATGCATTTTACTTTTACTAAACTGACTTTTATAGGATTATCAAATTTTTGCAGTATAGATTTTGTTTATCATTGTGTTCTTTAATAAACCACTGACTAAGTATTATCTGTCTTGTCCGATTACTATATAAAATACCGTGATCAAGTAATATTTAGTAATTTAAAACATTTTAAAATTATTATTTTTGTTGATTTGGCAACTCTTATTACTTGGCGACCTATCTCAATTTTTCTTAACAATTTGAATAGTCATACTTTCTGTATGTTTATTGGTATTTTATAATTGCTAAACATTTGTTTGTCGTTTTTCTTTTGATAGTTATCTAATTTGAAGAAAAAAATTTAAACATGTTGTAACAGTATTTATATCAATTTGTTTAGAACATGTTTGACGCTTTTCATGCTGTGAAAAATAATTTTAAACTGATATATCAACATTTTTTTTTAAATAATTAAGTTGAATCCAAAAAATTTTTTAGCAAATAAATTTGTTTAAGTTATAAATTAATTTTAATTGGTGATTTCAAAATCAGTTGTTATTTCTATTTGTTTTTATTCTTATTATTTTTGTAGGTTAAGCAAAAAGTTTCTAACGTTTATTATCATTCTTTATACTTATAGTATAACATATACTAGTTGTTAGGCTAAGCGATTTTTTTAAATTGTAATACTCTAGAAATCGCTTAGTAAGCAGTCGGTTACTAAGTAAAAACGTTTACTAAGTAAGAATTTCGGCAGTCCAACCATAAGTTCATAAAGCAATTGTAATTATAAATCATTTAGTGAGTTGAGTTCGGTTGTTAAATAGTTTTGAACGGTAAAATTCTTTTCTGTTAAATTTTTTCAAGAAATTTATATACATTTTTTAGGTAAACATTCGAGTACAAAAAAAATGAATAAATATACACCAAAATAACAGATGTAACAGATAGGTACCACTTGCATTTGCTTAAAAGGGGCGTTTATAGAGAATTACCAAAGAAAACTTAGTGATGGCGCTGTAATGTATACATGGCATAGATGTTTATATAACTTCGTTATAGATGCGATTTTCCGAGGTTTGTATTGTGCTCTACGTAAACAAAGACAGAGATAAATAGTATAATAAAATTGCGCATGTGTTTAAGCTACACGTTTTTGCTATAATATTTAAATGTAGATAATATGACGATTGCTCGAAATTTTATTGAATTGAAACTACTGTCAGCGGCTGACGAGAAGGCACCCGGAAGGAATGCGTTTATCCCTACTAAAACTTGATATATTACACTTGATAAAAACGTCGCCCAGTAGTTGTGATTACAAATACTTTCAGCGCCCTCGCACAATTCGCGGTGGTCAAGTTCTAAACTATCATATCGCTCAAAGCCCACGTGATTTTTTTCTGCTCGTAAATATAAAAATAAAACTTGAAAGTAAATTAATTTATTAATAAAAGTATAACTATTGACAAGATTAAATAAATAAGAAACGCTTAAACATTTTTGTACATACTACATATTTTTAAGTTTTATTAACTTTAAAGCAAAATAAATTTCAAAAATGATTATTGAACAAGTAACCTTCACCGAAATAAAAACATTGTAATTCATACATGCTTAAACTTATTATCTTATCGTGAATAGAAAAGTGTCGATGTCGTAATCTTTTTGTGTCAATTATAATACAATCACATTGTCATTTTAAAAAAAACTTTTAGAACATAAAAGTTAATAGTAATTTTTGTATCATCACTTAATTTATATCACTATCAGTATTTACATTGTAACGAACCGTTACAAATTGTACTTACAGCGCCGAATGTTGTTTAGTTCGTCACTTTCTTCGTTATCATTACTATCCTGTTGTGAGTTTATAATTATTTCATCAACAAAATAACGATTCAAAATAACAACGGTAACAAGTATAATAACACACAAAAAATAACGCTTCTACAAAAACACAAATACTATAAGTTCTGAACAACACGGATGCTAAGATGCAACTATACCGAATTGATAATGATGTTTTTAGGACCAGCAGTAATATGCGCTTGAGTGACGAAATGCATAAAATTGCGATCCCCTTACCTCAGCCCCAAAGTGCCTTCTCGTGAGACGCTGACAGTAGAAATACAATTTTTAAAAAACCAAAGTATTGGATATTTGTTAAAGTAGTTAAATATTTATAAGCGAATAAAATATTTCATCAACAATACATGTTATTTCCGCGTCGGCGTGTTAGAACTGTACTATTTCAGAGTACCCTTTACCACACTTTTGCCTTAGCTCTGCATTAAATAACATTTAAAGCTGAAATCCGTATCTATAACGAAGTTATATAAATATCTATAATACATTTTAGGCACTTATGCATGGTTAGATGCCACTACTGGGCATTTTGCAGAAACCTTGTTAAAAGGTTTTTCTTCTGCTGTTGCTACTAAAATATAGAGGTCTTTTGATTTCTTTCATAAATAATACATTTACTATTTTACGTTTGATCATTGTTACAGTTCAGAATTTCCTTTTTCAACCGTTGACACACACTTGCTAAATCCTTTGGTTGGTCGCTACTTCTTCAGATAGTTTAAAAACTACATATGTTTAGTAATCTAAATGCAATTTTGTATTTAAGAAAAGAAGACAGAAAAAAAATCCTAACCTCTTTGTTTTAACTTCAAGCTGTCGCTTATGATTTATTTGTGTAAAACATTTTTCATTGGTCTAGCTTTTTACAATGACAGGCATATATCAACTACACTGGATAACAACTGGATTAAATACATAGTTTCTTATCAGCGGAGTTTGAATTTCAGTACATCGAACCGATAAGCAAATGTTCGCTTCCAGATATGAACTTTTATTTTGAATAAAGCAAATTCGTATATTTCAATTTTAGTTTGCAAATATTTTCAGTTCAAATTAGTCATGGCAACTAATTAATTGACCATTGACAATAACCGCTCAACTTTTATTTTCAAAAAAGCATATTATTATATTTCAATTTTTGTTTACAAATTTAAATATAAATTTTCTTTAATTTAAATTAGTCATGGTAACTAATTAATTGACCATTGACAATAAGCGGTCAACTTTTATTATGAACAAAGTACATTACTATCTTTCAGTTTTAGTTTGCAAATTTAAATATGAATTTTCTTTAATTCAAATTAGTTATGGTAACTAATTAATTGACCATTCACAATAACCGGTCAATTTGGACAATTAACATTTTAGTCAAATATTTTGTTTAGTTAATTAATCGGTCAATATAAAAAGTATTGTCATTTATATATGAGTTTCTTATCAGCAGAGTTTTAATTTCAGTACTTCGAATAGATATCAAATGTTTGCTTCCAGCTTTAAACTTTTATTTTGAATAAAGCAGAGGTTTATCATACTATTATATTAGAAATTTGAATATTACTGATATATCTTACTGTCTTATGAAAACAAATAATCTGTTATACACACGTGAAATATTTGAACCTCTTTTTCTATCTTATTATTTTATATGCGGGTAACAATGTGAGTAGGTATTTACAAATTATTTCAACACATTACTTATACATGTAATTGTAATTGCAATTAAATATATATATTCTCAAAAAAATTTAAAGAACTCTGCGTATATATAATGACAATGAGGTGCACTAAAATTTATCCAAGCGAATTTAATTCATTTTTGTAAGTTAATTTTATCTGAAATTTCAGTAATATTCAAATGCAAATAACTACTGTTTCATTAGAGTGACAGTTTAAACCAATTTTTATTTGATTATTTTAATGAGGTATTTTCTAATCTTTGTAATAATTACAAGTTACCTCTATATAGTTTTTAGAACATAATACTATTTAATAGTTGATTTGAAACTTTGCTTGAAAATTAGATAGTAACTATATAATTATACAAATAAACTACTGCAACATCTCTTGCCTTTTTTACTATTTATTTTAACAATTCAGCAAAACACGTTTGCACAGATTTACTGGTTTTACAAGTAATAATAATGGGTAAATAAGAGTACTATTTTTCGATTTCAAATTTTCAAAACCGTCTTTTCTTTATTTATGACTGTGATTAGAACCCTCTATACGGAAGGTTTTGCAACTATTTTAGAGTAGCTTTATATATTTCATACATAGCTCAAAGTTGTTAGCACTCTCTTTTAATAAATCGCTACACTTTGTTGCTACAAAAATTTTAGTGATATAACCTAAAATTAAGTCGCTAATCTTCTATACAACATATTTCAGTTATTACTTACGATTTTGCACTATTAATTGAAATATAAGCTTTTTAAGGATTGCTTCGGGTTATGTTTATCTCAAAATTTTGGTAAAAAAATTTCAAAAATACTCAAATTTGACTTCAATTTATTTCTGTGTTAATTAGATTTATGATTCCAGAGTAGGAGGTTTCCTAAAGTAACATGTAACGAATCATATTTTGTAATCAGATTTTTTGAATTTTGTTTGTAATTGCAGTAAGCTTGTATAGAAAATTGGTTTAAAATTATACTGTCGCGCCATCTTTTAACCCGCGTGACTTAAACGCCCCTTTTAATCCTTTTTACAATTTACACCTACTTGTTCCTATAAAAATAACTAACAATGGCAGTCTTGTAAAAGCTACGTATTGGATTACTTCGTCGACATATAGTGTTTGTAGTGAAATTTTATATTATTTGAGAAACAGTACTTGTTACGTTGGAGATGTCTAGTGTTGGTTAAAACTAAATTAGTAGTGATTAATTTTTCCAGAAATGTGTATACTTTTAGATACAATGAAGAAAGAAAAGAAACTAAAAATTTCTTAATTCGCATAAACAATTAAAATTTTTATATTTTTTGCAAATATATATGTAATATCAAATTTTAAATAGAAATTTTTATGTTTTTTAACAATACGCTTATTATTATTTATACTGTATTTATAATTGTATTAATAAAAAATACTTCTCAAATAAAATTTATTGCATTGACCAGGATAAGTAAATAAAAAAAACCTATTCTTTTCTACATATTTCTGTATAGCTAATTGGTTCTGTACAATCAAACAAACAATTATTAATGCTTCATTTACGGATACTGTAGAATTACATTTTAAAAAACAGTAAAAGCAGTGTATTAAAAGTTTAATTTTTGTTTAATGTTAAAAAATTAATGAATACTTAATAATAAATACATTAAATTAGAAAAACGCATTTTATTACAAATTACAATAACTAATACTTACTTTAACACTAATATAGTACTTTTTGTATTTATTTTGCGTTTAGGTTTAGTAATAATTCATAAATCTTGTACATGAAACTTTGCAAGTTTATAAGCGAGTCTGTTACGTTGGTACATTTGCAAGTGCTAAATTAGTAATTAATTGACTAAAGCAAGTTTTAAGAGTTATTTAATTTGCATTATTTTTTTAAATCAGGAATCAAAGTGTTACCGTAGTGGTACCGTAAAAGTATAATAGTATTTTTTGAAATAATATATTACACATTTGATATTCTCCTTTACTGCTACGGAAAGATTAATAGTTGAACGTTATTCGGTAGTCTAGAATAAAACGTGTTAAGTTTTAAACGTTAAATATCTTCAATCGTTAAGTTTACGCTGACGTGAAATAAATAATTTAATATCTGTTTATTGTAATTTTACAAATCCAACGTACTAAAATACTGTAAAATTTGTTGATTATAAACGTATTCTTTCATACTTAGGAGTTTTTGTTTGCGTTTTTTAGTGTGTTGCTCTAAGTTCACAAAAATGATCATTGCCAATTACGATAACCAACCAAAGTAATTTATTTAAATCAAAGTTGTCAAGTTGTAACAACCATAGACCCGTTTTTAATTAAAGTTTTGACTTTAATTGAACTCGGTTTTATTTCAAAGTTTTTCTATATTATTAGTTACCACAAAACAATCAATAACATGATATTTTAAAATTAAACTCAGTTTTTTTAAATATTTACAAGTGCCAAAAAGTGTTATTTTATAATCCTTGGCAGAAAGTATAGAATATAAACGTAAAATCAAAACGGTACTATATATAATCTAAATTTAATAAATAAAAATATTGTACAAAGTCAAATAAAATCTAAAAAAACAAAATTTGTAACAAAAAGTACGATCAAAAACTATCAACAATCAAATCAAATAAGCTGCTAAGAAAAATGTTTAAATTAAACAGGATTAGATTTTAACCTTATTAATTCTACATTAAATAGTATACAGACTGCATTGTTAATCAAATCAATTAGTGACTAATTATTTACCAAATTGTATGTATATGTTAAAGTGTTGTATGATGTTCATTTGTAGTTTTTTCTTTCGAATTCTAAAACGTTTTTGCTCTTCAGTAAATTTAATTTTTAGTGTTATTGCAAACCTAGTCATAAAAACTATCCTTTTTTTACTGTTCTATTTGTGATAAACCAGCTAACAACAACAATAACAAAAGTTTTAAAATTTAGTAGATACTAGAAAACGCACTAAGTGTAGCCAAAAATAAAAGCAATAAAACAAATACATTTTCAGACAAAACGATCAAAATGATTGAGAAAAGAAGAGAATTATAGTCTTATATGCAACACAATAAATCAGAGAAGCCCAAAAGGAAGCAAACAAAAAAGTCACGTAAAGACATGGAAGATGCATATGAAAAAATGGCAGAAGAAGTAAAACAGAAAAACCGTAATATAAAGTCTAAGAAGAAACAAAAGAAAATGTGACCATAATAGCAATAAAGGACATAAATCAAAGAGAAATATCAAACAGAACAAAAGTAGTGAAATTAACTGAAAAATATTACAAAGACCTATATACCCCTAAAACAACAAAACCTAAAAATCTAGTAGAAATACAAGTTGGTTCTGCAAATTTACCTGAAATAGATGAAAAGGAAATAGCGTTTGCTCTACAACACATAAGAAATAATAAAGCATCAAGAAAAGACAATGTATTAATAGAAATGGTTAAAGAAGCTCGTAAAAATAATCACACAATGGTTAAAAGAATTGCTTGTTAAATGTATAAAAAAAGAGAGGATACCCGATTTATAGAACATAGAAGTAATTCTGTTATTTAAAAAAAAATGTTAATAAAAAAACAGTAAAATACAACTTGCCGCTTGGCCTAACCTTTATAAATTACAAAAAGCATTTGACTCAATTGAACACTGGGTAATTATAATAGAATTAGATTGATTCTAGGTACAAATACAGAATTAAATATATATACAAATAAACGTTGTCAGTGATTAAAATACATAAAAACACCAAAAAAATACCACGACACGATGTCACCAAAACTGTCTAATTTAGCCTTCTAAAGCATCTTCAAAAAACTAGAATTAAGCAATGTTGGAATTAATATTAATAGAGAAAGATTTATTTAAATCAAATACGCAGACGGTATAGTGCTAATTGCCGACGACAAAGAACACCTACAAAAAATAATAACTAAACCGGAAAAAGAATTGCAGAAGGTTAGTTTGAAAATCAATTTAAATAAAACAAAAACTATAAGTCCCCAGAACAATTAAGTAAAAATAAAAAAACTACAAATAGAAGACGTCACTGAATATACATATATATCTAGGCCAAATGACATGTAGTAAGACTAAAGCACAGCAGATAGGAGGTAAAAATTGTGTAGTAGAGACCTTGGCATGGGAAGAGAAGTAAAGGAAAACGGATTACAAGATGCTTCGATAACTTAAAGGAAATTGCTAGATTAAAGTAGATACCAACAGCTCAAAAATGAAAAGTGCTCGCCCACACTAAGTCATAAACAGAAAAAAAATAAAGTTAGATATTTGGAAGAACAATAAAATAAACAATAAAAATTATTAAATTGTATCACAGTAAAAGTAACTCCGGTAGAATTGCCCCATACAAAAAATGTTTAAGAAAAACTTGACGTCAAGCTGTAGCATACCTTAGCAAAGTTTTTTTTAAATTTATTTATTTAAGCAAAAAATAATTTGCATATTTATGGCAAAAATTATTATTACAAAAAACGCACATTAGCTTAAGCTGGACTAAAACCAACTCAATACAGTTAAAGAAACTCATGGAAGTACTTACTGTGATTACTTCTTTTGCTAAATCTAGTGAATGTGATTGGAGACCACAGTATACTAAAATAACAATAATAAAATTTGAACACAAATACAAAAAGTCTACTAAGAACAAAAATGTTATTAAGTACAAATCGTATTGAAACGTTTGAGAAATTATTCTCAAGTTCCAGAACGTTTACCAAAAGATATAGAAAATTCTCGAACGTTTGGCTAAAATATATAAAAGCGATACAAATGAATCATAGGTGAGTTACAATAATTCAAAGACGACAGTGCTAAGAAGATTATTTAAGTCTAAATAAATAAGTGATTAACGCGTGTCGCGATAAATCTACGGTGTATTACCTTGTACGTGACTTTAATGTAAACAAGCGTTAGCGTATAATAAATAAAAGTTATCCACGGACTTTATCTTTCAAGTAAGTGATAGTGCGATATAAATTAGTGTGTGTTTCTATTAAATATCCTTAGATTTAATTAGTCGTTAGTTATAAACGTGTACATATTTTTAGTATAAACAAATTAGTAGTTTTAATAATGGTTACAGTATGTTAATGCTTTTTATTAACTTTAATACGCGACCTTAGCCTAGTCTTCCGACTGAAGAAACCAAGTTAAGTTTATATTTAAAAGAAAAGCTTATGCTTACACCAACAAAAACCCGCCAGTACAAAATCCGTACAGGATGATGATAAGACAAATTTCATGAGTTTGTCAGACATTAGTGTCCATTACGTTGACAAAGTGAAAGTGACAATATGGACAAAAATTAACTAATCGTATGAGTTGTTGCCAACTAAAGCATTTAGACCATATACATACGTATAGAATGATAAACGTCTAAACGTTGCAATATTTTTATGCCTACATTTCTTATACTATATTTATTTAATTTTAGAGTTTTCGCACAAGTGTTGTTTTGTCAAAGCTTAATTTTATTATTTAGGATGTTGTTTACAAGTACTTAATTAAATTGGTAGTGTCTTCAGTGGTTATAGCAATATTTTCTGTTTATTAGATTATTTTAGATTAAAATAAAATTGTAAAAATTTAAAATTGATTTGCAGGTTGTTAAAAAAAGTATGTATAGTATTTATAAAATATTGATGCTTTTGATCAAGTTTTTGCTAAACAATTTTAATTTGTCTATAGCCGCAATTAAGTAATTTAAAAGTTCTTAGGAAACAGTTTATGAGTAAGCAAGTTATTATAAGCTTATTGTTTCTGTTAGCATTTTTTTTAAATCAGAGATGTATTTTTTTTATTGCCAGTTTAAAGCAACATTTTATGCAGTTTATCTTGTCTTAGAAAAGATTGGTTCTCTATTTTATTAACTTTTTGTCGCAATAACTATTTTGTAACAAATATGTCAACTAACTGTTTCTGTTAGGTAATTTATTTACGGGACATTTTTATTTTGATTTGTTTCAAGCGTATTCTGCTAGAACTATTCTTTTGTTTTTAAGCTTTAAAATTTTCATATTTTTTTGTTTAAAAATTACTTTTATTAGTTTTAACATATATAGTTTTACTTTTATATCTATTAAAATTTGATATAAAGCGTAAATAAATTAAACTTTATTGAGATAATGTGAAATGCACACAATTATAGTTTTAAACCTAAATAAAAAATTATTTTTCTTATTTTTCTGATATTTATTTCCCCTGTATAATCTAAATTAAAAATTTCGTTTTTTTTTCAATTTATAGTTTTACATTTATCGTTTTTAATTTAATTTTTTTGTAGTAGTTACTGTTTGTTCTACTTAATTAAAACTAAGTTCCATACTTTATTAAAAATAATTAAAATTTTGTAAAAAAGACTTTGTAGTTTTATTTAAATTTTTATTTCTTGTTAAGTAAAAGTGCTTGCAACATTAATTTTTTATAACCTTTCTACAAATGCATAACATTTTTGTGTTAAGTATGCATACCTTAGTTATTTACAAAAAATTGGAATACTAAGAATAATTTCTATATTGAATTATAACTTAAATTTAATTTAATAACATCAAAAAGAAATAAGCTTAATTAAATTTTTTTGTCCTGTAAAAATACGCTGTCGCTGCTGACAAATATTTTAATAAAAAAACATTTAATAGCTTTTAAAATACGTACAAATTAGCCATAAGTTTGTACTAAATAAATTATGCGCCTAACATTTTTGTAGTGTAACATCATTTTTTCTGCTTTTGAGGTATGATAAATAAATGCATAAATTGTTAAGAAATGTGTTTTCTGAACCAGCAGATGTTAACTGCGCCGTATTGAATGGATTACTACTTCAACAAAAGAAATGCTATAAAATAAAAAAATGTGTATTTTATTAATGTTTGACAAGTTATTCAAACAGCAGCAAGAAAAAGAAACACAGTTCGGTTTCTTTTCATATCAAGAAGCATAAAATTAAGTTTAGAAATTTAATTAATGATTTTATGAAAACAAGAAGTTATTAGATCATAACCGAGAATTTGATAACTTGTTAACACTTACAAAATTTTAGGGTAACTTTATAGTTTATACAAAATTTTTAATGTTAACAATAATTATATCACAAACAAGTTTTTTTTAATAAAAAAATTTCTCAGTATTACATACAAACTTTGATTTAATAAAAAACAAAGTGTTATAATTATGATAAAAGACTAAAGAAATTATACATTCTTTAAAAATTTTAATTAAACAATTAATTTGATTCGAGTGTAATTATAACGAGATGCTTCTGCTGAAACAAATATAAAAATAAGTAAAATAAACGTAAATTATGAAAGCTTCTTTTCTCAGCTTTAATTAGAATTTTTATTTTAAATTTTCAAATAGAACTTATTCAATCATCTGTAGTTCTGTTAAAGAAATATAAATTAGGTGTAGCATTTGTATAAATAAATACTCAATATGGAAAAGAAATTTGTTTCTTCTTTGATTTGTTGTGAACCCAGCTTACAAAGAATAAAACAAGAACGCGATATAACGTTTTGTCAAATTAGTTTTTTATATATAATGCACGTACGTGATAAATAATTATTTGTAAATAAACGTTTTTAGTAGAAACATAATTATAAATACGTAAAAAAAATATTTTACACGTTACTATTGTTATTTAATATATATTTTTTAAAACTTATTTAAAATAATACATAAAATTTTTTAACATAAAGATATATGATAACAAATAATATAAAGATTAATCAATGAGAAATATTATCTAAAAAATAGAATTGCAATAATGTCATTTTAGTTTCATTATTTTCTAAAACTTAATTCTAAAATTATTAGAAAGGTTAATAATACCTAATTCTAGTTTTGATCACTTAAAAAAATGTTACTATTTTTGTTGATTGAATACATGCTTTAAAACCTATAGGGTACTAACCGCAGACTATACTTTTACCTGCCGACAAACTAAAAAAAATTAAAATTAAAAAATACATACATTGTTAAAAAATGATGATAACTTACAAGATACAGATGCGGAAAACAATCTTATTGCAAAAAAAAACAATTTTTTTATAGAAAAATAAATCAATTAAAAGAAGAAATGTAAAAGAAATCACACAAACGCTAGAAAAAGCTATAAAATTAATATAACCACCACCGATTATAATAAACAATGTTAAACATTGTGAAGAGACTACAAATTAATAGATTTGAATTCCGATAAGTCGTATACTAATTATTACCACTGAGTTGGAATACAATAAATTAACGACATTAATAGATAAAACTGAACTAGAAAGACACAAATACCAAAATAAATCTACTCTATATTACAAGGTTGCGATTATTTTAGTTTAATAGATATTATTGTACATGTATACTTACTTTAAAACAAATACATTTAGCCATTTTCTGTATACGTCTAACTACTCCGTTCCGTAAATCCCCTTATCATCCTGTATATGTGTGTACTAACTTTAAAGCAAATACATTTAACCATACTCTATATCCTTCTCACCTCCTTGTTTTGTAAATTATCTTGCATTTGTTTGCCGTTATATATGTTGAAGTTTAAAAACACAAAGGGCTGTTTTGAGGTACATTCTGCTAGTTACAGAAAATGCATTGAAGCTAAAGAACTGCAAAAAAAAGGTAAAAACTAAAAATGCAACTAAGAACATTTGCTTCCAACGTAACTAAAACTAGTAAATCGCATGCACAATGCAACAATGTATGCAACTCAAAATTAGGAAAAAAAGCTCACTTTTTCTACATCTAAAACCAAAACATAATGAAACTTATCAATTCAGTAACTAACCGATTTGATAAGCTAGAAACCAGATACACAAGTGCCATCTCTAAGCAGAAATAAAATCAGAGACTTACAAAATCTACAAAATTCTATGTAAAATGCCAACACATTCTTAACAAAAAACACTCTTCAGACATTTTTTTCAACTTCGATATGATGACACATATGACAACGTATACTTATCTAAAGATAGCAGGTTACCAAACTGTTATACAATCAATACGAAAAACAAAACAAAAAGTAAAAATACAATTCTCATCAGAAAATCTAGTGATCATTTTGAACCTATTAGGCGTAGATATACAACTTACCGTGATAGCAATTAGATCTACTAAACAAACCTTATACTAGAAGCACTTTATTGTTCACCCAGGCATAATCTTAAAGAAGATTATAACATTTTTTTGTAAAACCTAAGACAAAGTTTTATAATAGGTGGCGATTTAAATGTCATGCAACTTTGGTTAACATTTAAGCACTATCAGTATGAGTATAAAACAAACCTTGTTTAAAAAATAGGATGCAACTATTATACCACATGTGACCAACAGATATCTATTAAATGTAGAACTTTATGAAAAGTTTTACCAAACTTCAGAGTTTAAAAAAAATTGATTAACTATAAATCTTGGTGACCATAAAAAAGAGACACATGATCAGCACTAGTAAATAAAACTACAAACTGAGACAGTTTAAAAATTTATTTACAATATAATATCAACTTACGCGAAACAAGTGAGAAGTTGGAACGTATACAAGCAACAGCAAATAATAAAGTAAGAAAAATTACACATAAAACCAAAAGTATAAATTTACGTTTTTTTCTTACAAAACCATTCTAAAGAATAATTTCAAACAGCTCAACAAAAATAGACAAGTTAAAAAAAGAAACCCTTGATTCTTGTTCAAAAAATCTAACCAGAAATGCATAAACTGACTACTAATGTATTCTCTCAATTGCATCGACAAACCTTTCTACATCGTAACATGTAATAATACATGGTCTAAAATACGGCTACTAACTCAAGAAGTGTTTTTTTGTAGCGTTCAATGAGTTTTTGCATTAAAGATTTGGTTTAAAGTGACCTAGTTTTGAGATATTTGCAATTAAAGTTTTCAGGTCGGTCCTGGCTATTTAAACAAATAGGATTTTTTTGTTGATTGATGCTGCAAAATCCGTGAGACGTATTGTTGTATTGTGTTAAGTATTGTTTTCTTTAATTTACCATCATCCACAAAATTAATTGTTAATAAAATAATTAAAGCAGATAGTAATGATTATTTTTTAAGGCCGTCTGACACGATCAACTTTTTCAACGAAATTTTGATTGAGAAATTGAACGAAAAATATTGTATAAAGAAAAGTGCTACAAATTCTTAAATAAAATACATCGTGAATGACACTAATTTATATTTTCCATGAAATTACATATGAAAGCGTGCGCATTGCTTGTATAACCTGAAAGATTATAACTGATTATAACCTCATTTTGTTTGTTTCGTACGTATTTTATAGAGCATCCGTCCTTGCACTGCAATAATAATATAACGGGGGTTTCATTTTATACAAGCATTGATATTTCCATGATATTTCTGATACTCGTCGTATTTGAGGTTAAAAAATACAAAATTCGTTATAAATAGAAAATAAACAAAACCAACTTCGCATGCGCGGATATATTTTTAGATGCAAAATGTTCTATCTTTCGTCATGAATTTCGTTCAAGTGTATCTGACACGATCGAAAAAAATTTAATTCAAATTCTCATTCAAAATTTGGTTGAAAAAGCTGATCGTGTCAGACAACCTTTAGAATTATTACTGACCTAGCTTAATAAAATGTATTTTGTGTACACGATCACGTTTTTGTTTGGTTGTAACTAAAACAAAGACTTTAAATAAATAAACTCAGGTCTCTTAGAACTGATTTATTTCTGTCTCGATCTTTTAACGGATTTCTTTGGTTAGTGCTAAGTGATTTGTGTAAACGTACTTGAACTTCATAATATTTAACTTAAATTTTCTTTATTATGTACAATTGCAAAATCCAGTGATACTGTGGTAATATACGGTGAATGTAATAATAACACGCAGATTGTGGGTTAAGCGATATCCTAATAGACAATTGCCTTCAATAAACTTTATTTTAGCGTGTCAAAAGAAACTTAGATAAACTAAAAGTGTTCTTCCTACTTACAAAGACCGTTGTCGAAAAAAAACCACCTCACGTATTAGAAACGGAAGAAGAATAAATTTTTTCAATCAAAAATAAAAACTTTAATACTTGTTTTTTTTCAATGTATGCGCAGATACGGTAAATTGTAGAAGATTGGACACAAAGTTTTACTAGAGGAATAAGTCACGAGGCTAACATGTTCAATAGTACGCCACATCCAACATTATTTTTAGATAAGTGTTGTTTGACACAAAATGGAGTGCTGAATTTTCACAACATGCATGTTTGGAATGAAGAAAACCAGAAAGACTTACAACATGCAATAGCAATTAAATATTGTTTGACGTTTTATAACGTAAATCACTACATGTCTACACAATAAATAAACATAAGTTATTATTACACAACTTAAGAAAATATAAAACAAATTGCAAGTTGCGATACGTATCACAAAAAGCATTTCGCGTGTGTTGCAGTTGTGACATCAAAGCATAATCTCAATGTGCGTTGCTTAAACATATACAATAAAGAAAAATAGAATAAATTACAATACGCTTCATTTTAACAAGTTTGTTAAAATACTTCCAAATTATAGTTTTGGTATGTACACTCCTAAAGTTTTAAAAACTGGAATTAATTACAATTCATAATACGAGTCGTTGAGTAAGTTGTTTATTTTTTATTTTAACTCTACGAAAAAAAAGTAAAAACAAAAACTTGTAATAAATGAAAAAAACTAAGTACATTTAAATAACATCTTTAAAAAAATAAGGTTTTGTTAAAATTTACTATTAGAGAACTCGTACACTTGAGTTATATAACTAAATAAGCCTTTTTGTAATTCTGTTTCTGAAGTTTAGTGATTGTGAACAATAGTGTACAATACCATTTAAGATTATTTGAAGGAGTTTAAGTAACATCGTATATGTGAATAAAGGTAATAACCAATTTTAATTACATTTGCAAGGTTTTATTTGATATAAGCTGCGCGAATAGTATTGTACAGTAGATGTAGTAATGATACTTGAATCAGCAATACTGAAAATGTAAATTTTAAATGAATACGTATTAGGTTTTAATAACCTATTCAATACTAGACTTTGATTTTAAGATAAAAACTTTGTACACTAAACAAACTTCAAATTGTTATTGTATTTAGTATATACTAAATTTAATCAATACTAAACACTGCAGTTTTACATTTTTCTATATCAATAGTTGCGTTTTAATTTAAATTTAAGTTATTCTTGTAGTCTACTGGTCTTTTTTAACTAAGAAAAAATTTAACAAATAATTAAATTAATTTTTCTTGGATGTTTAAGTTTAATATAGTTTAAATTTAGTTATTGTATTTGTTAAGTAAAGCATACAATAAAAATAAAATAATATCCAAGCATTTTACTTTTGTTATATTTATGCATATGTTATAAAAAAATATATTATAAGAAAAATTAGATAGTTAAAAAAAATAATTTAAATAAACAATTTTAAATGTTGTTTGTTATAGTACTATATAATTTTAATACATTTTTAAACGTATAAATTTAAACTACGCTGCAAAGCTTTAAATGTTGTGTGAATTTGGATTACTTAAACATTTACAACATAAAATTAATGGTATTATTTTTCTTTAATTACTAAAGGCTTAAGTCAATTTGCTTTTACAAGTTGGTTTTTAAAATTTATAATTTTTAATTTAAAAAATAAAATCAACAATGTTAAATAGTATGGCATTCGAAGTTTAGATTTTGAAGTGAAAGTGTCGTATTTTGATATCACTGCGTACACATTGTAAACAATGCTGGTAACTATTACATTAACTTAAATCAAATAGTGCATTAATTTTGTGTAATCTGAATTTAATTCTTCAAAAATAATTGGGGAAATACTCAAAGATTTAACACTTCAAACACAATGAATGCCTCAGCGACAAGGGTTCTGAGAATAACGAACCTAATACACCAAACTTTACACCAACTCGATTATTTATGAACATCCTTAAAACAATATTAATTTATTACATATCCAAAAAAAGATCAAACTATTTTACTAAATTCAGTTTAAAAATTATTTATTATATATGCGCGATTGACAATGGGTAATTTCCACGTGACGTCACAATACAAAGTGGGAAAAGTTATATGGCTGTTTTGGAGTAAAACATTGCAAAAAGTTACAAATTATCTATACAATATTCCAAAATTTTTGATACATTGTTTGTATGTGTGTGTAATTATTTAGTGTGAAGCTAGACAGTTATATTTGCTTAACACAGCAAGTAATTAGAAGTGTATATAAGCAAGTAGTAAACGACTACTTAACTTTGGTAGTGCTTTATATGCTTGTGCAGTTATTCGTTATGCCATACAATAAGAAACTGGAAGGAATATTTCTGAATTCTACCAGGAAAAGATAATAGAGGCAGATTAATCGAACAAATTCACAGATCCAGTTTCACACAACGTGTGTAAAGGCATTTGAACTTTTGTATGCACGTATTTCATTTTGGGTAAATGGTATTGCATTAAATAATAGATTTAGAATTGTCTATAAATTGTTGTTTATTAATGGTGTCGAGTTCGGTTTGATTTATTTTTCTAAATATTACATTTTATTTTGTTGCGGAAGTTTATAAATGTATTCAAGGTAATTATTCATACGATGAAATTATTTAGCCTCTTAATTGATATATATGAGAAAGGTGTTTGAATCCTTTAAATGTAAGAGATGCCGAAAGAAAACACAACTTACAGTGTTTTTTGTAGGCGACGTTTCGTGAACCTGTGTGTCCACTTTATCAGGCCTCTATGTTTAATAAATGAAAAAAAACAAAATTAAATTTTGTAAGTAACTTGTCTATTTTATACATTTGACTTGTTTTTTGTTAGTGTTGTTAGTTTCTGTAAAAGATTTGTTTTGTTTAGTTTTTACAACTAGTTATTCGTTTAAAAAGTTTGTATGTTCACCTGAGTTGTATTTACGTTTTGTTAATTTTGCTTTTTTCATTTATTAAATATAGAGGCCTGATGAAATGGACACAAAGGTTCACGAAACGTCACCTGCAAAAAACACTGTAAGTTGTGTTTTCTTTCGCCATCTCCTACATTTGAAGGATTCAAACACCTTTCTCGTAATTATTCATATTTGTACACTAATTAACTATCACTATTACAACAAATTAACACAAAATTCAGACCAGAAACATAAGTAAACTTAGTTGTTTTACTCCAGCTGATTGATCGCCATCTTGATGACGTCGGTATAAATAATTATATACTGCACCTAAAAAACATAGTAGCAGCATTTCAAATTTTAAATGAAAGAATTTGTGTATACTTACAAGCAAGCAAATTGAAATAAAAATACCGTTATTATTGAAAATAATTTAATACATATTAGAAGATTAATCACTGTAGATAGCTATAAACGATGGTAAATACGTTGAGTTAGTTTAACACCCACAATTGGGCGTCAATGCAATTGTGGGAACAACATTAGAGTGTATCTCCTACTACTGATGAGCCCCAAAAGGGCGAAACAGCTGTCTAGTAGTTCACTCTGGTGGCGTTTACACAATTGCATTGACATTGCTCACCCCCAATGTCCTTTTACGTTGTGGTTTTATCCCGACGAATAATTCAAAGTATATTTTGAAATTCGCGGGTGTTAAACTAACTCAACGTATTTACCATCGTTTATAGCTATCTACAGTTAATTTTAATCACATAGTAAATTTATACTATGAGATGGCTCTGCCATCAAACACTTTTGAATGGTAACTTCATCGTACTTAATTATAAAGCTATAGGGGCGTCAATGCAATTGTGGGAACAACATTAGAGTGTATCTCCTACTACTGATGAGCCCCAAAAGGGCGAAACAGCTGTCTAGTAGTTCACTCTGGTGGCGTTTACACAATTGCATTGACATTGCTCACCCCAATGTCCTTTTTACGTTGTGGTTTTATTCCGACGAATAATTCAAAGTATATTTTGAAATTCGCGGGTGTTAAACTAACTCAACGTATTTACCATCGTTTATAGCTATCTACAGTTAATTTTAATCACATAGTAAATTTATACTATGAGATGGCTCTGCCATCAAACACTTTTGAATGGTAACTTCATCGTACTTAATTATAAAGCTATAGGGGCGTCAATGCAATTGTGGGAACAACATTAGAGTGTATCTCCTACTACTGATGAGCCCCAAAAGGGCGAAACAGCTGTCTAGTAGTTCACTCTGGTGGCGTTTACACAATTGCATTGACATTGCTCACCCCCAATGTCCTTTTACGTTGTGGTTTTATCCCGACGAACAATTCAAAGTATATTTTGAAATTCGCGGGTGTTAAACTAACTCAACATATTTACCATCGTTTATAGCTATCTACAGTTAATTTTAATCACATAGTAAATTTATACTATGAGATGGCTCTGCCATCAAACACTTTTGAAAGATTAATCACGTTCAATAGAACTAACCTTATCAAATATTCCGCCTATTATTCCAAACAAGTATATTGAAAATGTTTTAAAAGAAAATATGCATGTACAGTTAATGTCACCAATACATTTTATTAAAACGGGATTAGATAACGCAGAATACGCCCACATCTATAGCTTCCGACGTTTTTCATTTGTAACAATGGAAGAAAACATTGATATTCCCAATTTAAGTCTGATAAATATTGAAAAAGATAAGTAATGCATGTTTTTACAAATAGACGAATGCAAATGTTATAAATGTGAAAAGCAAGACCACATAGCAGCAAAATGCACACAAATAACTATAATACCAACCGAACAAACTCCTAAATTACCTCATAATCCGAAGAAAAAGTTCAATTTAAAGGAAACAAACGTACGTTTTTAAATGCACATACTGATTAATCCCCAGATATAATAGATATCACAAATCAAAATCAAATTGTTTTTGAAACTCCAAAATTAAATCCACCATTACAAAAAACTGAGGAAACGCTAAAAACGTTTAAACAACCAATTTACTTTTTCCAAATTTCAAAGTTTTTATAACTAAATTGTTACATCATCTAACCCATTAGAGGTAGCAGTGTTGTTTATGCCTAATATAGACAAATTAGTCGACACATTAAAAGATTTATATTCGTTTATCACTCATCAAAAGAGAAAATATCGTTTTACTTGAATAATAAACGTACGTAATACGCAAAACGAGTGAACGGGACATCGAATATAGCAGTTCTTTTCAAGAATCATATATAGACAACGCTAATGCAGTATAACATTATAAACATTGTTCAGATTAATTAAAACGGTTTTTTTCTTATATAAATACTTTGCATTCTTACAACTAAACAAAAACCTGTAGCATTATGCATTCAAGAGACACATTTTAAAGAAAACCACAAACCATACCTTCAAGGATACAAGATTCACAACAAACCACGTATTACAGAACACGCTAGCGGTAGAGTATGCACTTTTATCAAGTCAGATATATATATTTTGAACCAATTCTTCTAATTACTGCATTAGAAGCTACAGCTCTTTATTTAAAACAAAAAATAACACTTTGCAACTACTAGTTAAACTCAGAAAAACTATATAAAATTATCAAACATCTTCCTATCTTGTATATCATAATGAGCGATTTTAACACAAACAGTACACATTGGAGATCATCTTACTCTGACAGCAAAGGAAAAATTGCAGAAAAACTTTTAGATAGATTGACTATAACATTACGAAACACTAGCTTACTAACCCATTTTTGCAGTAGAACAAACAAGTTTTCGACAATCATTATAAACCATCCGAAACTAACCACTAAACTTCAATGAACAGCCGAAAACGATTTTTATGATAGCAATCATTGCACGATAATTATATCCAGCACAAACGCCTACATACAAAAATCAACAAATTACCAAAAAAAATAGATAGTGCTAAAAACTCAATGAACGTTTTCCAAACTAAAATCATAAATTATCTTTAATCCTGCAGAAGACATAAACATAATAAACAGTGTCATAATCAACGTTATTATTCAAGCAGCCAAAAAGTCAATACCTTAAACTAGAAATAAGCACTAGTCACATTATGTACATGTTGGCCTCAAAACTGCAAAACAGCCATTCAAAATAAAGCTATTATTTTCAAACAGTATATGAAGTATAAAACCATGAATACACCCATAGAATACAAAATATACAGGGCGATTACAAATAAAACAAGAAAATAAAGTAAACGACAAACGTGAACCGAATATATATAATTTTTATTAACAATAAAACTAAGAATAAACAAGTATAGCAAAAGATCAAAAATATAAAAAATTACCAAACACCATTTCATATAACCGGATTAAACATAAGCAACAATGTTATAACTACACAAATAGACGTAACAAACTTTCTTGAAAAAAACTTTTCCGTAGACACCAATTCTTCTTAGTATGATCAAAAATTTTTACAGTATAAAGAAACTAAAAAAAACAAGCACTGTACTGTAGAATATAATCTACTAATAAGTGTTTGATGGCAGAGCCATCTCATAGCGTAATTTTACTATATGACTAAAGTTTACTGTAAATAGCTATAACGGCGGTAATACGTTGAAATTGATTTAACAGCCGCAAAATTCAAAATCAGCTTTGAATAGTTCTGCAGGATAAAACCACAACGTAAAAAGACATCAGGGGTAAAGCAATGTTAATGCAATTGTGCAAATGCTACCAGAGTAAACTACTGGACGGCCGTTTCGCTTTTTTGGGGCTCATCAGCAGTAGGAGATACACCCCTAGTAGCACAAAATATACGTAATATATTAGTAAATAACATCTGGTAAATATTTAAATGTCACACTTTTTTATATTGGCCATTTATTGTAATGCTATATCAATAATTTATATGAAATAAATATATTCTAAATATATGTTTTCGATATATGGTAGACATTAGATGTAGATGTCGTCTCAATATTTGTTTCCAATATATGGGAAATATATCTTTTTAATCTGTTCTAGATGTATCTCACTATTATTTGTGAGATATTTGTAAAATATATACCTACTACATATGTGTATGTTTGTAAATGATATTTAATCTGGTTCTTTTTTGCTACGCATTGTACAGTATTTATTAAACCGTATTGAAACACTGCAGATATTCTGTAGAAACACGTTTATTTATAAAAATTACACTAACAAAACAAAATTACAAATGAATAAAATATAAATATAAAATCTGTATACATTTTAAACATCTTTAAAAATAAATACACAAAAAATTGTATCTTAAAATTACTTATTAATATCATCACATATTACATAGGTAGTACATAAATGTTCTAAATCTTGCCAAATATAACGCAACATTAGGATGTCGTCTTCTGATGGCATCTGAAAAAAAACACACAATTAAGATTTACTCTACAAAGTTGTATTAAAAAATCTACATTTTATAATAATAATTATAAAATGCATTAAAATTATTTTAATTGTTATAAAATATACAGACAAATGGTTTTAGTTTGAATTTTTCAATAAAGAAACTCTATCAAGACATATATTTTTTTTAAAATTTGGTTTACAGAAATATCAACAGCATTGATTAATTTAATTATTATTTTAGATTAGTTTTAAAAGTGCACAAAAGCATTTTCTTGGGATTGCTATTCAAAAAATAAGGTAAATTTGTTGTTTATTAATTATTGATTATAGTTACGTAAATAAAAGCATTTCTCTAATTTAGGTTTCTTATTAGTAATGACCGTTGAAATTTTTTTGAATCATGTTCTATCAACGTTGAACAGCCAACTAAGCTGCGTTAAAATAAATTATTTACAAAATGACTTTTTTTTTTAAAAATAAGAAAATTAATAGACACTTACCTGATTATACAATTACGTTGCACTAAAACTCGATATAAAAATTTCAACTTCGCAAACTGCAAACACGAAACCCAAATGCATATTAGTAAAGAAAACTTTCTTTATTCTTGTTCAGGGTCTATATAACTGTTTTTGACTTCAGTACCCAAAAGCAGGTAAATAATACATTTTTTCAATGTTGCAAAGGATTCTAAGAAATTTATTAAAAGCACCTAAAAGGTACTTGTACTACCTATATACCCGTTTTTAATGCCACAAAAGTATTTGGAAAAGATGACCTTCAAAATCATAAATACTTGCTAGCATTACTAGTAATTTTACAGCAGAATTAAAATACCTTGTCTAAAATTTCATTGCAGCAAATGTAGTTTATTATTGTAAAATTACTATACTTCTAGTTATAATGCAATTGGTTTTTCCATTCAATTCAAATGCAGATGTCTCAATTTTATATACTCCTTGTGTAATTTTTTTAATAATTAAATTGCGTTGCTTACAAAATTTTTAGCAGATTACATACTATGATATTGGATTACTTTTTATTAAAATATACGCATATAAAGATAATTTTTAAAATAAGCATATTTAAATTATGAGAACATTGTGTTAGGGTTTT
Source organism: Aquatica leii (assembly GCA_035610365.1). Taxonomy (NCBI): domain Eukaryota; kingdom Metazoa; phylum Arthropoda; class Insecta; order Coleoptera; family Lampyridae; genus Aquatica; species Aquatica leii. The sequence continues at coordinate 112,801,361 of CM069432.1, forward strand.
TAGCAAAAATGAAAAAAAAGTACAAGAAAAACGTTTAACAACTATAAATACATAAATTTAAAAGTACAGTTAAAAAATAAGCATAAAAAGTTAGATACTGATTAAACATAAATATTCGCTCTATATATAATTATAATATATATTTTATGTCAGTCAAATTTTGAAAAACATTTGTGACCTTAGAATACACGAACGATATTGTTGGTACATATTTTTAAAACATTGTTTTTATCTAGTTTTACAATATCTAGAATACATTTTTTACATCTTGCAATAAGTATCTAGAATTAAGATATTTACCTGATGTCATGTAAACCTTGAAAAAATTTATGAGGTTTTAAAATATATCAATGATATTGTAGGTATATATTTTTAGGAAATTAGTATTATACACTTTAACAATATCAAAAATATATCTATTACAGCAAGCAATATTTAGCCGACTTTAAATATTGTACCAAGATCATTAGAATATCGTACATATATTTTGTGCTACTAGGGACTCTAATGAAATTCCCACAATTGCATTGACGCTCCAATAGCTTTATAATCAAGTATAACGAAGGTAACAAATAATAAGTGTTTGATAGCAGAGCCATCTCATAGTGTAATTTTACTATGTGACTAAAGTTTACTGTAAATAGCTATAACGGCAGCAACACGTTGAAATTAATTTAACACCCGCAAAATTCAAAATCAGCTTTGAATAATTCTACGGGATAAAACCACAATGTAAAAAGACATTGGCGGTAAAGCAATGTTAATGCAATTGCCACCAGAGTGAACTACTGGACGGCCGTTTCGCTCTTTTGGAACTCATCAGCACTAGGAGATACACTCTAATGTAATTCCCACAACAATAGTTACCGACCAATTTTACTCACTAGCATCTTTTGTAAATTTAAGGAAATGATAGTAAATAACCGTATAACCAATATGGTTTTCGAAAACACGGATCAACTGAAGAGCTTATTGTAATAACGTGATATGCCACAAATAAATAGAAATGAGTTATTTGACTTCAAAGTTTTAGAGAAATATAAAAAATGTAATATCATTAAATTTAAACATAATGTATTTTTAACAAGCTTATTAAGCACCTTCCTAGTGAACACACACAAAAATAATGTGGCTTATCGTATTATTGCATACAACAAACAAGCAAAACTTTTAATAAAAAAATATGAAACTCTATATTTGTTTATACTTTTCCACTACATAATATATACACCTAAAAAAATTTTATTCATTGCTAATGCTAGTATGTTATTTTAAATAGACCCATAACTTAAAAAATACACTTGCACCATAACTGTGACTTCAAAAAGATTCTTACTATTAACACTTAATTATTAATGAGTTTATGCCAACCTTCTGCAAAATAAATTTTAAGAGTATACTTTTCTGCGCCTTCCTTTTATTAAAACAAACTCTGTTGGCTAATGTGTGTGCCTGAAAACAAGAGTAGGGTGTGTTATTGTTTTAAACCTTTTTACTTTAACTAACTGCAGATAAAATGCCATAAATATCTAATTTAAAATGCTAAACCAGCCGTAAACTTGTATATAGGCATTGTCTGTTGTAAATCGAAACCGATGACACATACGTGTATGTTACTTTTTGGTCGCACCATCTCCACTTTTAACAAATTTTGGGTTGCATTAGTTCTATTTCTGTGTAACTGTATAGAAGTTGTTAACCGTTGCACTTTCACGTCGTTTTTTTCTGATTTTGCAGTATCAAAATATTTGTTTTGTCGCATATCTTACACCTGTCAGACTTCAATAGTTTAAAACCAATGTTGTATTTTCTGCAAAATATCTTCCGGTACGCACTGAGTGTACTTCTTGTACAGACGTGCAATTGTCATATCGCAGTTAAAATAGGTTTTATTTATGTCATTGGCTCTACTGTAATGAGTTTGATACTTTGAAGTCTTTTTAATATGATTTTTTACAAATTGCTTTTGATCAGTACATTAAGCTACTTTTTATGCTAACTACGTGAGTCTTTTTTAAGAACAACAGATTTGGTTGTCTTTATCTTTACCATGTGATTGTTTTTCCCTCAATAATGTTGAAGTCTATTAACATTACTGAACTTAACTTTACATGTTTTGATATTATTACCATCATCATTTACAGTGTATTTAGTAGTAAATTTTCTTAACGTTTCTGCTTTTTTTTGTAAGACCAATTCTCAAATGCAACCAAAGAGATAACTGTTTTTGAGATTATAGAAGCGTAGATGGCTGTTACTGAGTTTTTCTGCGCGTTTGTTCTTACATCTACAAAGAGAACTCAAAGCTTGTTTTTTGTTGTTCAATATCTTTCTCTTAAATTGCGCTTTCTTTTTTTTAACGGTTTATAGCTTACGTTTCTTTTTGGTCTCCAACATGACTGCAGTTTTTTTGTGTTCTATCCGTTACTGTAAAATTAAAAAAATATATAGCAATAACATCATAAGCCACGTTAAAATTTGTGATAGCTTTGTTTCGTTGAAACATTATATGCCACAAAACCAAAAAGAAGTGCACACCTCACTTGTATCTGAAGTTCTGTTACCAATTGAAGGCACAAAGTTTTTATCACTAACATTAGTTGATACACAGAATTCATCATCTGAACTCGAACTATGACTTAAAATCGAATTTATATTGAGAGGTGTAACAACGCCATTTTGGTGTGGCTTATCATGTTTTAACCTTCAGATGATCAGGTAAAATTTATAATGCAGAGAATCACGTGGGGTCACCTTTCACCAAATCTAAAACAACTCGTTTGTTCTGTTTCTTCTCTAACGAATTGTCTAGCATTTCTTTTGATTTTATGTAAACACGGAACGGACACTTGCCACAAAATGGAACAAGCTGTTTGTCAATGCAAACTTCACCATTAGGTATATATGTTTTCTAGCAATTCAAAGTAAACATATCAAATATATCTTCAATTGCTGCAAATTTTTTTTCTCGACGTTCTGGTCTCGTCTTTATATTGTCAAATCTAACAAATTTCAGTATTTCTTTCATTCTGTTTCGGAACATTGTAGCAGAAAAAATCGTACGTTATAATGCTGGATTTCGATGACTCCACAATTATAGAATTGGGTCTTGACATACCTTCAGTGAACCAGCAATAATTAGTAGACATAGAAAACCTTTTGTTTCAACACTAATTGCGTTTCTCTATTCATCTCTTTTCAACGGAATAGCTCTGCTGTTAGTTTCCTGAATTATAATGTCCAACATTTCACCAGTTATAAATAACTGGAATGCCTTCTTAGGTGTAACTATATTTTTGCTATAATTTGTAAGTTGTAACAATACCCGTATAAGTGTCGTGTTTGTTTTTGGAATTAAGAAATAATTTTTTCAAATACGCGTAAACTTTGTACTCGTCGCATTTTCCAGTTTTGTCATTTCGTCATATTAAATATTGCCTTCGTTTGTTTCGGATAGATACTGGGGAGTATACCAATAGTCTATCGATTGCATTGCAAATAATCGCTAAAATAACTGCTGGCTAGTTGATTTTTAAAAGAAAAAAATTGTTAGCACGTACAGTGACACTTATTATTGGCACGCACCCTGTATACAGTTTTAATCATATTTATAATTTTTAAACAGTAGTTTATTAATTCCCGTTATATATTTTCATCATCGATTTATATTATCGATATTAACACCGCAATTTTAAGTCGCAATCTGTGGAATGTTTGACCAACTGACCCGGAATTAATAAATTAGGTGTTTGTATGGCAGAGAAAGATATTGATATCTGCCATTTCTTGTCTAGTGGTGAAGGTAAAATAAAGCAAGTTATCGTGCGTTTTGTAAGACGTGAAGTTAGGAATGATGTATTCCCAAAGAAAAAATTGCTGCGTGGAACTAGAATCTCTATATATGAAGATCTGTCTAAAACTAGAGCACATCTGTTAAAATTTACAAAAGTACAACTTAAATTGGAGAATAAAGATGTGTGGACTAATGGAGGTATAATTTAGCCAAATAATAAACAATAAATTCATAAAAAAATGGAAGAAGAACTTAACATGTTACTTAAGCACTAGTGTATTGAAGAGAGTCTTAGATAATGTTCTCTAATCACAAGTAGCATGGTTAATTTTCATGTGAATTCACTTTTTAAATTATTTACTTGGTAAAAGGACAAGGAATATTAAGTTATTATCAATGTCATATTTTGTTTGTAATTTTGGTCTTTGTGTTTATCCTTATATTGGAATGCTGATAACTGCATACTTGTATAATGGATTGCATGCGTGCATTGACATTTTAGTTATCATAATCTTACAAGCTTTAACCATCTAAAGTTAGTTTGCTTAGATCTTCAATAGTGTTAATCTTTGCTCTGGTACTTTTCTAGTTTAAGCAGTTAGCGTTGTGTATTTTATAACATACATACTTGGATTATTATTTCTGTTATATTAATTTCACGCTTCTCTACTCTGTTTTAAAAAGAAACCATTTAGTTTTCTGTTATTGACCATTTCTAAGTACATACTAATAATCATTCACGCGACAGGGTTTAAACAAATAAGTATGTAGTTAATAATTCTGTTACTATTGTGTATTATGTTACTATAAGTTTGCTCTCATAATGTAGTATTGCGACAATGGTTAATTTTAATACGGCACATCTGAATCTGCAATCATTGCTGTCACAATTTGATTCATTCTCAGATTATCTCTGTAGAACGGAGTATGACATTGTTGCTATATCTGAGACTTGGTTGACAGGAGAAGTATTAGATGATGTGGTATATGTCCCTGGGTATCGTTTCATTCGGTTGGATCGTTCTACACGGGCAGGTAGTGTTGTGTTCTATATAAAAGATCATTTAAAGTATATAAACTAGTAATCGTAGTTTTATTCGAGATTTAGCCGAATTTCTTTCTATTACTATTCACTTAAGTAACACCAAACTTGCTGTGTGTGTCTTATATAGCAAACAACGCGGCTTTTTATGTTTATTTATGTTGTTTACGTATTACTTATCTAATATTATTTAAATTAAGTGATATCTTAGTAGTGTGTGTTTAAACAACATTACATTTGGATCTGGTACGTTTAAGTTTATAATAGCTATTTAATTATCTTCTAATGTATAACCATATTGATAAAATTTTTGGCAAGTGTAGTTATCAAAAGTGTTTGACTTTCTAAAATAGTATACATATTTCTAAAATAACTTATATTATTTACATTACGGATTTATTAGTGTTTATACTTAAGTGTAATTTAAGTTGCTTAATCATGAAGTGCAAATGTTGCAACCAATCTGTTAGAAAAGGATGTTTCTAAGAATCGTGTGTAAATATCAATGCAACAAATAAAATAAAAAATGAACATGCACAACGTGCTGCAGCTCTTCTGAGGATGTATCTTTGTTAATTAAAATTAGTAAAGACTTACAGTTCAGTCACTTGAAGAATTGAATTGAATTGATCTTTAGCAAAACGAATAAAAGAACTGTTGGTGTAGATCATATACAAATGGAAAACATCATTCAAGAAATCAATATGCATAAATCAAGAGAATCTAATATAGTCATGTTTAATGTTTTAGAATCTACTGAGAATAATGTTTAAATAAGCGATAATGAAAGTGTAAAAAATATCTTAAGTATGATTGATAACTCGATTAGCTGAGCAATGTTACTTTGTTTCGCTTATGTAAAACCTCGTGTAAAACTATAAATAAAGAAAAATGCCTGCTTCTTAAGGTAAAGTTAGAATATAAAGATATTGCTCGTTTATTGATGCAAGGCAGTAAAGTATTTAAACAATCAAAATACGTCAAAGTTTTTATTGATCTTACAACAAGATAATAGGAAATAGTTAATAAGAGAGTACAATGATAGAATTGCCAACGGAGGAAATGATATAATAATAAAATATATTAATAATTGTCCAACAATAATTTAAAAATACTAAATTTTGTCTAGCATATTTTTTCTAGCCATATTTTTTTATATTATTAAAATGTTCGTGGTGTAAATACCAAATTAGTTAACTTTAAAAACAATATTTTTGGCTCAAATTATTATTAATTGTAATTGATTGTTAACGTATCTGTACGTAGAGAAAAGATAACTTATTTTGAATATATTGTCTCACGTAACAAATACAACACTCATTAACTCTAGAAGACAATTAAATCTCTTAAGGTGCAATGGTTTTTACAACGCATAGTTTTTTATTATGTACTAATATTTTTGGTAATTTTGAAAGTTGAATTAATTCAATATTTTCATTTACTGTCCATTTACGCAATTTATCAGAAAACCATTTTTAATCTGTAACCTCATCACAATGAAATGCAGATACATTATCACTATTTGTACTCGTGGATTGATCCACAGATAACCTAAAACGATGATCAGCAGTCGTCAGAACAGCTGTACATTGTATTTCATGAATACATGGTTATGTGAAACAATTTTATTGAGAAACATAACTTATGTCTTTGTACAAAAAATAACAACGTACAACACTGACCACCAATAAAAAATACAAAAAGTTTGAATGAAATATTATTCAGACGAAGAAATCAATGTCAACTATAAAATAACAAGAATATACAAACACCTCTGTGGCACAACTCGCCGACTTTCGTAAGCACAGTAACATACATCGAATTTTGTTGTCCTTCCATTTTGCCACTTGTGACGCATATTATAAATTTATGTTTACTTGAGTCAACTTTTCAATACCAATACCTAAAACAAACAAGTGTGATGAAATAAATGATCTCCGTTTAATAAGCATTATTTCACTTTTATCAAAAATTTTAGAAAAGATAGTGGTAAAGCAAATTAATGCTCATCATACCAAATTCAAAGTTCTTCCATCAGGTCAGTATGGTTTTAGACCGGGGTATATTTATGCGTCAACTTTAGCTTATACCACTGATGATATAATTGCGCCTTCGGATTCTGGTTTTAATACTGCTTTGATCTTACTTAGTTTCTTGAAAGTGTTTGATACTATCAACCATAATCTATTATTTTCTATCATGCATTTCATAGAATTTGGCGCGCCTTCTTTAAATTTTGTTAAACAATTTTAAGATAATAAGTTTCAATGTGTCAGAGCTTATGATAAGTTGTATAAATCTATTTTAGTTTTTTGTGGCGTTCCACAAGGCTTTGTTCTTGGACCCTTGCTATTTTCCATTTATACGTGTAATATTTTCTCATGTAAGTTTTACTTGTATACTGATAAACCCACAATGATATTTTTTGTTTAAAACATGTAACTATTTAAGAACCCAACAGTGCATAAACACTAATCTTTCAAACTTTTTACGGATGACCCACGACTAATTCCTTAGTATAAATCCGGCAAAAGCATCGGTTTTCTTGTTCTGTAGCAAGGCCGCGAGGAATTTTCTCAAAACAAATATTTCTATCAACCTGGGTGAAAATGTTCTTGTATTTCTACATAAAGCAAAAAATCTATGGTTAATCTTGGATGTAAATCTTAGGTTTAAAAGTCATATATCTTCAACAATTATAAAAACATACTCATCTTTTCCTACGATCTATCCGTATCGACAATCTCTTTCTCTTTCTCTCTCTATATGTTTCTAAACTTCTCTGTGGTATGCTAGTTTTAAGCCATTTTAATTTCGATGTTATTTATGGTTTTTGTTTAGATTGGCATGAGGCTAATAGCATCCAAAAGGTTCAAAATTGTTGTTTGCGTTTTATTTATGGTTTAGGTTGCCGTCAATGTATTTTATTTTCTCTGAAAACAGCGCAGTGGCTGAAAATGATTCAGAGACAGCTACATTTTAGTATTTTTGGTCATCGAATACTATTGTACAAAAGCCTACTTATATGAAAAATAACCTACAGCACAAACATCCATAACTTAAATCTACGGCACCAAGGGTTAATATTTGTTCCACGGCATAGTAAGACATTATTTAGACGGTTATTTTCGGACAATATCGCTTTGATTTACAATAATATAAATAATGATTGAAAGTTGTTAATGCCTGAGACGTTAAACGCCAATTTGAAACAAATGCTAATAGGTCAACAGCAACAGTAACAATAAGATTTATTTGTTCACTTTGTTGCAATTGCTACTTTGCTTAATAATTAAGAAATATCAATAGTAGTCCTTTTTTTGTTCTTCTTATTTTGTTTACATATGCGGATACTTATTTTATTCTTACATGGTTAAGAAACGCTGAAATAAAATGTGTAAATTAAGTGTATAAAGTCTCGAAAAAAATCAATGCATCTGCCGAGGTGAGTGACATGACCAGGTACTTTTTGACAGAATATTATATTAATTTGGTATATTGATTGTTATGTTGTGTTTTTGATCTGCCAATAAAATAAATTATTTTTAAACAAAAATTTAAGAGCTATGAGATTTTTACAACTGCTGCAAGATGAAGTAGCTCCGGCACTAGAAGGAATTGGTAAAATTACAATAAATTTGGTTTTAAATGTATGGCTGCCCTGTGCACAAGAGTTGCGATATGCGAGAATTCTTGAATAACAATTTTGCAAATAAAATTGTTCCAAGTTCTTTAATTGATTGGCCAGCTAAAATGCCTAATATTTCGCTTAACGATTTCTAAATTTGATGATATTCGAAATAAAAAATTTATACTGTACATTTTTTTGGAAATTTAGAAAGACTTAAAAATAAAATTCAAATTGAATGCCGAAAGATAACTTCTTACCAACTTACACACGTTAGAAAAGAAGTTTATAATAGATTAGGCTATTATTTAGCAGCACATAGTGATTTATTTAATTATTTGTTCATTTTTATTGTTTGTTTAATTGTTTAATTAAATAAATACATTTTTTTGAATTCTGTTTCAATTTAATTACTATTTTTATTTTTTAAATAAATATTATCTTGCAATCTGGCTAAAATTTATAACGTTATAAAGATTGTTTTAGTTGGTATAATTCTCAGAAAATCTTTAACAAAAAATAATTCTTCAGTTTTCTGATAATGTAATCTGATTTATTTCCAAATAATAAAAAAAAGAAATAAGTACAATATTTTACTTTTTTCTCTAAAATAATTAGAAGAGTCAATAATCAGACATTACATGTTTAGCATTAAAATCCCTATATTGCGATGTTCGATTCTACACCCCGTATAAATAGTAAACTTTTTAAAACAGCAGTGTTATTAGTGGTTTTCTAAAGGGCTTTACTATCTCTTAATAAAATGTGCAGCGATAACTCATACGTCAAAGAAATACAGGATCGCTTCGTACAGTTAAATGGTGGAAATAAAAATATTATATTTATATGCATCTCTTCTTACGTTGTTATACAACAAAACGAAGAAGCAGACCAACTAGTTAAATTAGCGACACACAACAAATATGGATATACAATGCAATATGCCAAAGATATGTACTAAAAGCAAGATTCTAGAAAAAAATCACTTTAGTTGGAAGCAACACTGGAAAAACCTCACGAATATCCACTTCAAAATCATCAACGACGAACCAGTAAAATTGACACCCGGCGTTGAACCGCAAAGAAAAATCAGCAATCACTGGATTGAGAATCAGACATAGAAACTGGTTTAGCTATTAACCAAGAAAATTCGACCAAGCTGTAATACATCTTACAACCGAACGTAACTCATATAATAACAAAATGTACGAAATATAACAATATTATGAAAACCTATCAACTAAACCTTGTTATATTAAAAGATATTTTGTGCAAGATCATTGAAAAATTATTAAGTTGCTTAAAAGAAACACAGTTGTTAAGTTTATTATAGTACCTATAGTTTTAGTATCTTATGAAATAATTAAATTTAGTTAATTATAAAGCCAATGACCTCACGATTATCACTATTTTTTTGTTAAATAAAAAAAATTAATTTTGAAAATTATAATTTACAAAATTAATTTTTTGTATGCAAGTAAACATTAAGTACAATTCAATAAATTTTAATTCTAACCAAAAAGATGTAAAAAAACAGATCACAATAAACAAATGTTTTTAATAAAATACTTCATACCTTCTTTAATGGTTTTTATTAATGCTGAATATTAAACAAATTTGTTTTATTTATTATCCGCCGGTATTTACGTCATAATTGAATAACCGCTCTGTAAATAAGCGTTTCTCGTTTTTTATATATACCTTGAAATCCTATAATTTAAAAAGTGCAATGTCGGCTTTATAAAAATATTTCAAACTTTCAGCACAAATACGGGTATTCAAAAAATACAAATACTTTTGTTTACGGGTTTCTGTCATTTTTTGTTGCTTATGTTTGTAAACTAAATTAACAATAATCTTTTTGTACGTTCTAACACAATTTTTTTAAAGGCTGTAACTCAAATAAAATTTTAATAATTTTTAAATTAATTCTTATTGATTTAACTATGTTTTGTAAATTATTGTTACAAATTAATAAACTAAAAACTATTGTATCTAAATTTAAATGATTATGAATTTTTTAAATAAGTTAGTACGTGTGCTTTTTTTGCTCTCTTTTAGTTTATAATTCTAAATCGTATTTTATAATATTACATCTAATGTAACTTAATTTTTACGCACATTTTTAAAGTTTTGTACAATGCGGTAAAATGTAACACTAAATTTTAAGTTTTAAGAAACATTTGAAAACTATGTTATGTATATAATATTAAATTTTATAAAAATAAATGTTACGTTACATTTATTTAAATATAAATATAAATGTACAAAAACGCAAGAAATAATGTTAAATTTATCAGATTGCGGTGATTGTAATTTGGAAGTAATTACATGGACTTTATTAAAATCTTATTCCCATGTAACCTATGAAATGAGTAACATTGTTTAGGGTTGGTAGCGTTACCGTTAGCGTTGCTGTAGTTTTGAGGCTGTTAAATTATGTAATTCGATTTTAAGGCTGTTTGGTCACTTCTTGAGAATTAGAAATTTATGTGGGCGTGTACTGTATTCTTGTATAATTTATAATCAAAAACAATTCTATATTAAACGTACGTAAAGAATAAATATTTTATTTATTACGCTTCATAACCATGTGTCACAGTGGCGATTCGTGAGTTTGGGTTTAGGGTAAGCTACCTTTTTTAAAAAACTTGTAGATAACGTGAACGTTTTTAAATATCATTACAGCATTATATAGGTAACTAACAAAATGTATTAGAGTTAACAAATAAATTTTGTTAAGCAATGTATATGGATGCAAAAACTTTGTTTTTTTTTAAATTTTTTCATTTAAATGTTTTCAGTTTGTACCTACATCCTAATCTTGTTAGTTTTATTGATTCTATCAGAATAAAACAAAACAAGGCATTTATCGTATCACATCCACATGCTTATTGTATACACATTGTACTAAATAATTTGCCATGATTGAATTTTTGGGTTTGAAACCTATTTGTCCCGGTTTTGTAATTTTACAAATGCCAGCCCTACTAAAGACCAGAAAAAATCATTGTTAATTTTTTTCTGAATAGTTGAAAAATTTTGGATTTCGCTAATAAAGCAATAATAATTGCGTTTTTTTTTAAATTTACTTCTTTCAATCGGAAACCACTGAATTTTGTTTTGTGTGAATTGAGATTTAATATTAATATAGCTACTAAACGACAATTTTCTGTGGCACCCATTGCTAATATATGTAGACGTTCGAAAATATTAGTATCATCTAGTATAATTTAACAGATATGTTATGATCAATATTTTATTCCCAACAGCATTTTTAGTGATTGCGACGTGGCAGCCACAGTCGTAGGAACTGTAGAGTGGCGTGCCACTAGTCACTACCACGTTACAGGAACAGTTTTTATACCGTGGCTACCACCAAAATGGGGAACAAATATTGGGTGGCTGTTACGTGATTACAACCATTTTATCACTTATAACATTACACCCAGGTAAAATTCACGTCGCTGCCAAGTGGCGGCGTGGTGACCATTAGTGGCCCTGAGCATTTCAGAAACTGCTTTAATGCATTTATATCTCTGTCCCATTTTTAAATGTTGTTTACTTTCTCATCTAGATCCCTTCTTTATTTTACAAATGGACAACTAGGTTAACTTCGATCAAACTGTTTTAAGTTTTTATGATCTACATTTATTACTGAATTTGTACAACATTTGCTAACAACAAAATTGCAACAAATGCAAGTTTACTGTTAAATGTAGAGGTTATAGTTTGAAATATAACCATGCGCCAACAAAATTTCATTTTTTTTAGAAAACCAAAATTAAAAAGTCCTAAACATAAAATAAAAATTAGATAACTATACAATCTAAAACACATTTTATTAGGATTTACATTATAAATTTAATTATAATTCATTAATTTCTTACATTCAATGTGGTGTTACTTATAAATTTCATATATTTAGAATAATTGGCAAATTTTTGTTAATGGCGGCATAGAGATTGTTCATAAATATGGCTACTTAGAAATAAAGTAACTGTTAAGTGGCAAAAACTAAGGATAGCCACTTTGGAGTTACTTTCACTTAATAAGTGGCCAAGAGAAATAAGAAACATCCAATCAAATTTCAGAACACTTAAAAATGATTTTTAAAAGTGGCAGCATTGGTGGCAACCACGTGAATTTTGTTGAACTGCTACTCAATAAAATTTACATGCTTTCACGTTCATCTTCATAATGAAGTTGGATACATAACCTAACTAATTTATATTTTATTATCAACTTCATAACATAATTACAATCAATTATTTTAAACACTCTTAATAATATTGTTATCCAGCTTATACATTTGTAATTGTTCTAAATCATTTTCACATTATGGATTATATGTGTTATTAAATGTCAAATTCCTAATAACTAACTTTACTTTACGGATTAAACTTTTGATGTCTTCCTGGAAAACAATTTTAGGTTAGACAGATTTAAATACTAGCAGTGTATTTTTATTTATACCGAGCCGACCCACAAAACCATAAGTTCCATGTAGGTTCGATAAGCATTCCCAAATATTCATTTCTAAAGCATGCCAATAGTAGTTTGTCTATGGACTTCTAATAACACACTTAATTTAAAACGTATTCTATAAGAATGCCTATATAAGAAGAATAAAGTACTCTAAAAGATTCTTTTAAAAACACTTCTATAGGAATACTATATTTAATTTAAGAAAGAAGTGCTTATAGCAGCCTTAAAATTGGCAGTTGATTGGAATCACTAAAGTATTAGAAATGTAGCATTCTAATGGCGTTCCCATATTGATTCTATAACAATGCATATAGAAGGAGAATAAAGTACCCTAAAAGATTCCTTTAAAATCACTCCTATAGGCCTTCTATATTGATATAAAAAATAAAGTGTTTATAGCAGCCTTGACAATGTATTAAAATTCAAGTATTACGACTAACATAAGATTCTTTTAGTGTTTTAGTACCTATAAAATTGGTTTAATCGTTCTTTATTTGAGATAAAGAAATATAATTTTTAATATCAGAAAAAACCGTTTGTACAAGTTGCTAAATTGTAATACCTAAACAAAAATAACTTCCTGTAGAGATTAAACGCCGACGTCTAAATTTTGTTGATAAAGATATGTATGCAATAAAAAACTTATGCATTCGCGTTTGATACTGTAAATGTAGATAAGATAATTTGATTTCTGAGAATTGTGACGAGATATGTACCGACTACGGAGTTTGATTCACCAGAAACGCTTCTAAGTAAGTACTTATACGGTTACGGGTATATGTTGGGTATATGCAGTTTTACGTTTACGAAAGGAAGACGACTTCGGGCTTAGTTTATATTTGTAAATGTGTTCTTTTTTTGTGCTGAATTAAAGAAGAAAAAGCTATTAGAAGTTCTGCTGATTTAAGTAAAAGTAAGTACAAAAAGAAACAATTGACAACATATCTATTTTTGTACGATCAGCTTATCCACGTTTTAGCGCTTTATTGTTATTGTTTATTTTTTACTTGGCGTCCAGTTATTTTTTTAGAACAGGGGTGGCCAACCTGCGGACTTAAACTTAAAAAGCATTGTAATAAAAAATTTATTTTATTCATAAAAAGAAACATATTTTTGATATGAATCTAGTGAAAATACATGCGACTGATAATAGATAATAAAAAATAATTAATCGCATAATTTTGTTATAGAGTTAACCCAAAGTTGATTCAAAGGAGTTCCTATAGATGTTATTAATGAGAAGATGTTCCAATGGCTACGTCATGGCAAAGCGAGATTAAAAAATGAAATAATTAGGATGATGCAGCAAACTACAAATTCGCAAACCATTGATTAAAAATTATTATAGTTTAGACAAAGATACTGTACAAATTTCTTAATAAAAAATGATTTAAAACTAATCATTTCATGCTTTTTGTGTTTCTTATGGTATGCTATTAAAACCCTGTAAAAGCATACAAATCAATTACCTTTTAGTCGCTAACTTTGTCATGCTATTCTACAACATAGGAAAGTACTACATTGGCACTATTTTAAAGCATTCTAATGGAACGTGAAAACTTCTACCTTTGGCCTGCTTTTGTACAACGTCTAATAGGACTCTATAAGCACTAACTGTACAGCATTCTACTGGAGTGTCAAAACCTATCTCTAAACATAAACCATTCTACTGCTACAGGAAGGCTTTCAGTAATATCAATACTGCCTCTATGCTTCTAAAAGCATTATTATGGAACCTATTTGGTTTTGTGGGGAGATGCATTGTAGGAAATAGGCCACTATTTAGTTACTGTAACTTAAAAGTGGATTTCAGAAGTAAATGTCACTCTGTAGTGGCTTTAATCTAAAATTTTTCGTAAAAATTACTTATGGAAGTGGCTAAAACGTTACAACAACGACAACATACCACTCTAGAGTGCACCTACATTTTAGGTATATTTTAAGTTTCCAAAACGTGGCCAAAACTTTAATAGCCACTTTAAATTGGTTATTACTTTAAAGTAAGATTTTAGTGATTCAATTTAGTGGTTGCCACTTTAATTTGTCACTCTAAAGTTAAAAAACTTATAATTGATTTTACTTAGTGAAAATAACGTTGAAAAAACTTTACTTTTCACCACAAAGCTACAGAACTACAAAGTGGTTAAGAAAGGATGTATCCACGTAATTTCCACCATAAATCAATAGAATAAAGTTATTATTACTAAAAAGTTGCATATAAAGTGTTAAATACGTAATAATCACTAAACTGAAGTGGCAGTATAAGTTATTCTCACTTTGATGCTACTTGGGTTGTTTTCTTTTTGATTGACTGTAATACGGTATTTTTATAGTTTTCTGAGAGATATTATTTTAACCTTCTACGACAGCTTTACAAATTAATTTAAAAAAAATACTACAAAATTTTTTTGTATTTTTCGAAAATTAGGTACGACAAATATATCGTTTCACTTACAATACGTCGTGCAACTCCAACCGTTTTATGATTACTGAATTGAAACCATCGCGGGCTACAAAGCGCGAGAGCTCTTTCGCATGTTAAAACTGCATATAAAATCTCTTAGTGGGGGTCGCGACGTCACGCTAGAATGTTCTGCCATGGGCTCAAATAATTGTAGCCCTAACATAAAGAAACTACTTATTTAATATACGTTGCTTTGAATGATGATCATATTAAATTAATGTTTTAGAGTAATAAAAAGTATTTATATTTATATTCTATAAATATGTTTAAATATTTTAATTCATAATAACTTTTTTCGTTTTAATAAACGTCTGGAGGACTCGCGTCCTAGAGCCCTTATGTACCAGCCGCCACTGATGTGTCATATCACATTTTATTACGATTCCTAACCATAAAATAAATTTTGTTGTTGTTTGCAAACAAGTAGTAGTACTAACATTTCAGTGTATTCAAAAACAAATTTTGATTTGTTATGTAAGTTTATCCTAAAAACTCTTGTGAGGGTGTACTCTATTCTTGAACTGTAATCAAAGAAACCGTTTTATACTAATTAATTTAAACTTCTTCGTTTAGGAGGGGCATGTAAAACCACTTTAATTTATTTTTGTGGCAACGTTTCGTACTAAAGGCGAGCACTTCATCAGGCCAACTGTAATTTATTAAACTCGTAAGTTAACAACATAGTAACAACAGAATGAATTAACAAATCATTTTTAACACATAAAACTTACAGAATAAAATCAAGTGGATCAATCCACCGACCAAGGACATAGGCAACTTTACGAGATTGTGTTTACTAAATAATAAATAAAAAATAAAACATTAAACATAAAATGGTCAATAATTAAAATTTTTTAAATAACGCAAGACATAAACGTTCAAAAAACAATTGACAAATGTTGTGTAATCAAAAATTTATAAATGTCAAGGGAAAGATAAGAATAAAAAGAACAGAGCTAAACAACGATAAATCCAACCTATATAGTTATCTCACAATTTTAGATATTAAATTATTATAATTTAATTTAGTTACAATTAAACGACAAAATTTTTATTGATTCTTAAAATTACCCTTGGCCCAGTAATAGGTTTAACTCAAATGTGTTTGGCATACATTTTTTAAAGTCCTTTTTTTGTTAAAAAATCTTATTTTTTTCTTTTTAGTGACGTTAGGAATAGTGTCAACTCACGATTCAGCTATATGGCAAATGTCTACAGTTAGAGAACAAATGGAGCAAAAATGTTTTGGGGATAGAACAAATACATACATGGTTTTTAGAAGATTTTGAATACCCTTTGCAGTCTTGGTTGATAACACCTGTAGTATATGCTGTGCCTAATGCACCTAAAGCAATGTTTACAGAGTGTCATAAATCTACTAGGAATGTAATAGAACGACTGTTTGGGGTTTTAAATATTTGCTGAAACATAGAGTACTTCAATATATGTTACCAAAAGCAACATCGTTTATGAATGTGTTGCTTAACATTTCAACCTCGATTGAAAGACAAAAAATTTTTTTGGTATTAAGCAGTAGAGTAAGAAAAAACTTAGTTCAGCATTTTATGTGACTTTTCTCTGTTTTATTTAAATCCAGTTTTTATTTTAGATTAGTTTATCGAGTATATGATGTACACAAAATGCGTTTTTTGCATTTTATTCAAATATCCAATATTCTAATACAAAAAAATATATAGATATATGCATCAATCATTCCGTGATGAAAGTCACCTGCACTTTGTTGTAAATATATTCTAATTTATAATAATAACAAAAATACATAAATAACAAAAACTCAAAAACTGTTTATAACTCTAAATAAAAATCCTCGACTCCGAAAACACAACCACAAAACGATAACATATAAACACAACACAAGGTAAAGAAAATATGACTTTACATTTACTTTTAGTGCATTGTACTATTTTCCGGGGCTACCAAGTCTTATTTCACTATTGTCTTTGAAGAGTGGTTATGATAACGACAGTTTCCAACTAATGCGTTGCAGAAACAATCTCAAGTGGTTATCTTAGTTGCTATCAAAAGTTATTATTTCAGTAGTTACAGTTACAAATACGATAACCACTTTTCTTAGTGAATACTTTTAAAAGTATTACCTCATCAAGTTATTAACAAATTAATATTTTTAAATTTTAACATACTTTGACACCCGTTTGTTATAACCAATTTCCACTCTAGTGTTGTTTTAATAAACAGTCTGCTATTTAAACAAATACATAACTACACAATTAACAATTGTTTTTTATACTACAACAACGCCGTAAGTTTTTTTTAAATAGATACAGTTTTGTTAAGTGTTTATACATCAATATCAGTATCGAGCTATTTGATGCAAACAAATTTTATAGCAACTATGTTCTTTTACATTAAGTTTGATAACAAATCATCAATTCCTTTCTTGGAACAAATAGCTTTTGAAGTAAAACTTTTCTAGGCGCTACTTTATTGCATATATTTATGTTGTTGACATCTTGGTTTCTGTTTACGTTGTTATTTTAATAACACAAAATTATTTATTTATTTTATTTATAGTACAAAACAAATAAAAACTTTTTATTAAGAGAACTTTTTATGTTACAGTTTTAATCCACAAAACATTAATCTAAACCATGTTTACTACTGTAAAAATGCTAATTAAATTAAAAATCAAACTAAATTACAGTTAAATATCTTAAATTTTTCTAATTATATAATTGTTTTTTAATGCAGATATGATTTCGTTTTTTCCAGTTAAACAATGTAGATATACATTAATATTTTTAATAATAATTTTAGAAAACGGTTCATAGATACGTATATTACATTTTTTTAACATTAATTTAAATTTAGAATCTTAAGCTCAAAAATTGGTTTTATTCACTTTTTATTCCAAAAATTGTTTACACTTTGTTGTACCACCAAACACACACAGATACATAAAACTTTTACTTATAAACGAGCAAGTAACTAACTTATTCTATTTATAAATTTAACCAAATTTCGTAATAAATAAGTTTATGAGTAAAATATAATTTATTTATTTATTATTCAAAACAGAACTGATTAAATATACAACTTTAATGTAATTTTTAAAACGACGTTTTTTACATCTTAATTAACAACTACTTTAAGAACTTTAAAATTAAAAGTTTGAATCAACCGTAAAAAATGCCAAACTTTGTTAAAGACTTGTTTTAAAACTTACTTTTGGTTTTTTAGTTCATTTAATATTAAATGTTGCTACCCTAAACTGCTTTTAATCAAGTTCCACAAAACAGATTTATTGTAGATTTTGAAAAATCAAATTAAATAATAATTGCTTTTTACTTTATTTGTAAAACATTTATTTGATTTTTAAATTTTAAATAATTAGTTTAAAACTGTTATGTAACATTTACTTATTTAACAACTATTCCTAAAACACGCTGAACTAATTTATTCAAACACAACGCTTTCATTTTGAACTGTGGACTGTCTGATGTAATTAACTGTTCCTTTTATAATTTCTTTTAGAACCTTTTTTGTAGAAAAATAAAATATCTTTTCAACTAACAACTGTGCTTTGGAAACAACGTGTTATTTTGGATTGATTTATTAATCACTTGTAACAAGTTAATGTCATTCTATGTATAAACAAGAAAAACTTATTACTGTTTTACATTTAAAATAAAAAAATGATTGTATTATTTACAATGAATTATTTAAATGTTAATAATAAACATAATTCACGTACGACAAGCTTTTTATTAATATTTGTAGACATTATTATTATTAAGTAAAAAATACAGCAAACGCCGCTAATCAATAACATAAAAAACACATAAGTTGTACGTGTCTAGATAGCTAAAATGTTGTTATTAAAGATAATCATGATCAACTAAACTATTGTGATTGTTAAACTATATTAATAGTTTAGGCCAGTTTATGACTTATTCATTAACTTTCTTAATAATTACCTATTATAAAATAACAATTTTATTATATACTAGATACTATTAATCATAGTTTTTAAACGTTTATTTTTTTCACATTTTATAAAAGTATTGTGGCAACAAAGCTGCATTAAAGTTAAAGATTTATGCAATTCTAATTAAAACCATTTTTGTGTAATATTATATATGTATAGCTTACGTTATAAAGAATGTTCCAATTTTCAAATGAAAAAGTAATTGTGTAATTAACTGCATCATTACCTCTTTTAGAACGAATGGAAATTTTTAGTTCTAAACTAAACTCTTTTTAGTTTTGACAAATCGTCTCCCTTAACAAAGTAATGCTTTGTTCGTATTGCGTTTCCGGATAAATCCATCCTCTCATGTCGTGTTAATTACTGGAAACTCGAACACTCAGAGCCCTGGTTAGGGTTTTTGTGCAACCGGAAACCAAAGATTTAATTTACAAGTTCGCAACAGCTAATTACACAACAGAAATCATTAAAAGTGTTTTCTAATTACAATAATTTAATAAATTTTTAATTTTCTTAATTGCTTTAATATTTTTATAAGCCTGTACTACGATGTAATTAAAAAAACAATAACGTTTTGTAGTTATTTTAAACGCATTAAATTGTGTAAATAAATTAAATTAATATTGCACTATACAAAATTATTTATTTAATTACTAATTTTGTTAAAATGTATCAGTTCATTACAAACAAAATAAAATTACTGTAAAATTACAGTTATTTGTTTAAAAACGTGTTTTCAAACTTGATCTACATTATTTATAAGGTGACAATTAATAAATGACCGATTTGTGTTTGATAATGACAATTAACGGCTAACGTATTTAGAAAAAAAATGGTCAAAGAACTGAAAATAAAAATCGCAAGTTTCTTTACCTACAGCATTTGCTTAAACTCCTAAAAGAAAACATCATAAGAACTCTAAACCTAACTCAAAGTGTGTTTAGTGAAAAAGTAAACATCAAGATCACTGTCTCGATTAAAATTATTAAAACATTTAATAATTTCAATTCCTTCTCTAATCTTTTTTAAATGACATTTAATTATTATTTGATCTATACACTTATTAAATACAAATTAAGTTAATGAAGTGAAGAATTGCATTTATTGTAATAATTATAATAAAATTTCACTACAGAATCAATTATTTTAAAAACAGTTTTTATGTATTATATGATGCAACACTCAAAACCATAAAAAAATATAAAAAAAAAGATAAGTATGTCTTCCGGGTTTGAACCGTGTCATTGTTGTTGTAGCCGAAGTTGCCAACGTTTCTCCCACTTTCGTAAGGGGTTTAAACAGGGCGTGAGATAAATGGCAAAACTCAAACAAGTAACCAAAATCTAACTAAGAACTTTTCAAAAGTTAGGTTATACACTTGTGAAACAAGCCATAATCTAAACTTTGAAAAGGTAAGGAAAAAAACGATAACTTGAAAAAGCAAACGAAAATCTAACAAAGAACCACAAGGAAAAGGATCGTCACGGATGGTTAATCTCCACCCTGATTGAGTTACGATTGCTAGGTGGCGTGTTTTCGAAAAATTACTAATGACCGGGAACCAAAGAGGGGAAATTCGAAACCATGATCGCGATTGAAGTTATTGGGGTGTTTGATGATTTATATGCTTTCTCGTAATTTCCTGTTGAAAAAGAATGGAAATTTGTCAATCAACAAAACATTCTTAAAATCTATCTTGCGACCTGTAGTAAAATGAGGTTAAGCAACCGCAGACTTGGAAATATACCTTTTTCTTATACAACGATCATGTTCTGAAATGCGTGTAATGACGGAACGACCGGTTTCACCAATGTAAACTAAACCACATGAACAAGAAATCTGATATACATCTTGAGATGAAAATGTAGGAAATTCGTCTTTGGGAGAAGGAAGAATCTGAGAGATTTTGCTTGTCGAGTTAAATATGGATTTAATACCATTCCTACGAAGAAGTTTCTCTATTTGATCTGTAACCTTGTAAATGGGTAGAAAGGCCAATTTCGGGTTGGATTCGAGAGTAGAAATTTCCTTAGGTAATTTAATATGACACGAGCTTTTGACTTTTAAAAGCAAAACTAACTTCAATAAATGTAAGTGGGCAATATTAAACGTAATAAGGAAAGTGTAGGAAGAGGAGGACTGTAATAGTTCATAATTTAAATTTAGTAATTAATTTAGACTTCTGCGTTTAGGAGGCGCATGTAAAACTACTTTAATTTATTTTTATGGCAAAGTTTCGTGCTAAAGGCGAGCACTTCATCTGGCCAATTGTAACTTATTAAACTTAAGTCAACAACATAGTAACAACATTTAAATTTAATGTTTTTTATCATGTATTTTAAATTATAAAATGTTAAAAACCATAGGTATATAAAACTAATATTAAACACTTATGTCTTAAACTAGATCATATTTCCTTGCCATACTACTTTTCCATACCCATTAAAATATGTTTTAAATTGATTGCGAATTTGTAGACTTCTAGTATTTGGGCGTCTCCGATTAATGTTAATGCTTTGTAGAGTTCCATCAGCATTTTTCCATAAATCATCTATCACACTACCATTTTCAAGTTCAGTATCTGCCTCACCTACTATCACAGTTGGTTTTTTTATTCTAACAAGCTTGTATTACCAATATAACTTTGTCTGGAGGCAAATTTATTGTTGTTAGTAACACCCTGAACGTATTTGCCAATATTCCAAATGCGTTTTCAATGACACGTCTGCCACGACTTAATCGATAATTGTTAATTTGTTCTTCCTTCGTCATGTTTTTAAATGAGTAAGGTTTTAAAATATATTCTTGCAAGGAAAATGCTGCATCAGCTAAGATGATATATGGAACTGCTTCTTCCATTCCTGGTAAAAGTTTATTATATGGCAGATTTAAAGTTTGTCTATTTAGTGCAACTGCAAAGTCACAATTGTCATAAACGCCTAAAAGTGGTCTTATACAATTATCAATACTAAAATTATTAATTCTTGAAACATTACCTCTATCACCAACCTGTATATTTGTACCAACAACAATGTACAAAAATTTATAATCTGCATCCACTATTGCAAGAAGTACAATACTGTGGGTGCCTTTGTAATTATAATAGTAGAAACCTGCACTTCTCGGAGCTTGAAATGCAATATGTTTCCCATCTATGGCCTCTATTGTATTTGGAACATTCCACAAATTATAAAATTGGAGGGCAATCACTTCCCACTCTTGTATTGTCGATGGAACCTTAAATATTTTACATGATTCAGACTAAAGTGTTGACAATAAATTATAAACGTACGTACTTTTAAATATGTTTCCATCAGTTCTTCATAAATTGCACTCAAAACTTGTGGAATAAAATTCGATATAGTGCAAGCAGCAATTCTTGTACTATAGGATAAACTTTTAAGGGATTCCCCAGCAGCAAGGAACCTTAGAGTAACCATTAAACGAAATTCTGCTGGTATACACTGACGGAAGTTAGTATCACGTTTTTCAATTCTAGCTTCAATTAAACTGTTTAATTTGTTAAACAGTACACAATCCATTCTTAACCAGTTTTCATAAGAGCGTTCATCTTCCTGTAGAAGTTTGTTTGAAACAAATGAACATGCTCCTAAGCATAAGACATCTCTACGAAGCAACCACTGTTGGCTCCATAACCTGGTTTTAGTATTTCTTTGTCATTGTTTTTTTATATCTACGTGTTCTGTTTTCATAACTTTCCTTCCTAATTTTACCAAAGTGCAATTATTGCAAAAAGTCTAAAAAAATCTTCTTACGGTAACGCGATTTATATTTAAGAAGATTTTTCGTTGCTTAGCATAGAAATGCGCACAATCTGTCTTGTCCCTTAGTATTGCCGATTGCGTAGAATATTTTAATTATTTTTAACGTAGAGAAACGTCGTTCTCGTTTTACTGTATTCATGGTAAATGTTATTTAATATATCTATCTATTTTCACAAACATTTTTATTGTGGTCTTTAATTGACTTTCGGCAAGCGCTGTCCAATTGTACGCAAATATTAACGCTGCCAAGAGTAGCATCATTTATATAATTTTTTATGTGATTTGCCGATAACGAGTGTTTTCCAGTTTTTCTTTTAAATGCTATAAACCCGTAACATTATTTTTACACCATAATGATTAATGACTCATGTAAAAACAGTAAACATACAAAAGAGTAAAATCTGTTATTTATTTAAAATTTACAAATCCAATCTAACAAATCATAGATTTTTTTAAAATTACTGTTGACTTTATTAACATTAACACAGTCCAAGCCCGGAAGACATTCTAATGTTAGTATAGATTCCGGCCGTGGAGGCCTTCGCTATTATACTGTTGACTTCTTTATTTTTGTATCTTTACTGGTCTGTCGAATTTGAAGTAAAGACTGAAGACAAGCATTAAACTTAAATTCTAAACGTGTAAACTAGTATTAGTTATTAATTTTTGTATGTCTTGTACCACCGTCATTATAAAACAAAAACGGTAATTTGTTTCCTACAAATGAATGTTATCAATCAATTAAGAAAATTGACTCTAAAGTTTGTCATATGTGATAAGAAATCTGCATTTCAGCATCTGTGTAGCGACCCGGCTGTAGATCGCACGAAAGCATTTAAAGATTTACTTATCTTCTTTTTTAATTCGCATAAAATTGTATTTTGTTTGTTTCATTCATGACTACAATAACTATCATTTATGATTCGGCTTCAGTATAGTATATATACGGGCATAGTTGAGCCGCACGTAGGTGCCAACTTCAAGTAAATTTGCAAGCTTTCGTATCTGTTGCGCTTAAATTAGCAATTATTAAAACGCATGAATTTTAAACACCGATAATATAAAATAATAACAATAAAAGTATACTTTTTACTTTGTAAAACAGAAACTCTAGTTGAGCATCTTTCAAAAATGTATCAATTTAAGCTTAACTGGATTTTTCTGTTTGTAACTAATATTCTGTTTTTTAAGATATGCTATTAAACTTAAATTCATTGATATATCATTGCAATGTAGAGCGAAGCATTGAATATATAGCCTACAAAGTTAAATTTTTTTTTTGTTGCAATGAGCACGCTTTCATAACCAATGTTTTCAAGTTTTTTAGCAAGATAAAAATGTTGGTAATTTTTGTAGCACTTCTAATATCGACCTCTACTGTTTGTTTTTTGTAAGTATTTGCAGCTTCCCTCAGTTGTGGATAAGTGCTTTCAAATCAGATATTGAGACACAAATGATAACTATGAAAAGTAAAATGTGAAACGTTTGACACAAAACGCGTTTGTTTTCCTTGTCAGTTAGATTAAAAACAATTTCGCAATTATCGACTTTCAGCTCAAATATTTTTGATAGTTTCAATGATAAAGCACTAATTGTAAATAAAATAATATATATACCATAGAAAAAGACTTCATTTTATTGCCTGGCATATTGCCTTTGCTCTCAGCGGGTTAATTCAACCGTCTACTGTAATGAAGCATTTCTCCCATTGGTATGTGAGCTATTATTATTAAATTATTACTCGAATAATGTTTTTTTCAAAACAATTAGATATTATACTACCTAATATAGCATACAAAACATCTCCTTACTAAAGTATAACCAACATAACAAAATTTTTATATTTTTTTGATATAATAATAATAATCTTTATTAGATAAGAATAATATACAATCTTAGTTATCTAAAAGGCGAAGTATCGGTAAAAAACCGTTTTTCAACTTTGCCTTTATTTTAATCAAATTTAAACTAAAAAAAATAAAAACTAAACAAAACTAAAATACTATGAAAACAAAGATTAATTTAAAACATAAAATCAATGTTCCAAAGTAACACTATTCTGCTTATTTAACAAACTTATCTTTAAATTCTGTTTAAACATTTTCACTGTTGTACATTTTTGTATATTGAGCTGTAGTTATTTAAAACTTTGCATGATTGATAATGAAATACGCACTGATATTTACAAGTTTTGTGTAAAAGTATACTGTAATCCTCGTTAAACCTAAGATTTCTGTTATGAACTGTAAGTAATACATACAGATATGTAGGGCATTTACTATTTATTACATTATACAGCATGCAACCAAACAATAATAGGATTTTCTGTTTTTAGTATACTATAAAAATTATAGAATGGTGTGATATGTTCCCTTCGCTGTATATTAAACGCAAATCTAACACAATTCTTTTGTAGAACCTGAATTTTGTTTTTATATTCTTTAGTTAAAAAGTTGAAGTATACGTTAGAACAATAATCTATGTGACTTAAAACTAAACTATTTACAATATTCCATTTAAATTAACATGGTAAAATATATTTTTACTGATATAGAGTGACGGCTTTTGCATAACTAGTTGACATGACTTTTCGTGCAAGTACTTGAAATGACATATCTTGGTCTAACACAATTCCCAAACTTTTCACATGGTCACTTAATAGCACTTCAACATTTATAATAATTTTTTTATTCACTAATGACACTGCCAAATTACGAGCTGCTCTAGTGCCAATACATATTGCTTCTTTTTTCTAAATTTGTTCAGCAGTGAATTATTGTCTCGAGACCACTGCATAATATTACTAAAGTTGACATTAATTTTTTTTTATAGCAAAATTTACAAGGCGTGGATCGAACGAAATGTACAACTGTCTGTTGTCTGCGTATAGGTGTAGATGTATATCAAGAGTAATACTGTACATTAGGTCGGATGTAAAGAGCGTGAAAAGTATAGGACCCAATATGCTCCCTTGTGGTACATCTTGTCAAACACTAAATTGATCTGATGTTTGTGAATTTAGTTTGACATGTTGGGTTCTACAGTACAGATAATATTGAAACCATGTTAGTACCAGGTTGCTGCAGTTATAGTACTTGAGTTTAACAAGCAGTAGTTTATAGTTTATGGAATCAGATGTTTTGCTGTAGTCTAAAAGTAAGAGCATTGTTACTTTAGAGTCCATAGCCTAAACGATATCGTTTGTAATTTAAGCATAGCTGTTGTTGTACTATAGCTTTTTCTAAACCCTGACTGTACAGATCTTTTTGCTACTATCAACTCTAGAATCTTTGAGGCTACTGGTAAAATACTTATGAATCGAAGTTATTTTGAATTATAAGTAAATCACTATTAGTTGTACTGTACGGATTAATAAAATGCGATAAGTTTAGGATTGTTAATTGTCCACAAATATCACACCATTTATAAAATAATTAACTTAAATAATATATACACGACCAGGGCTAGTTGTTTATCTTTTTCACTACATCATTCTACGCAATAAATTAATTCACACCTCGATTCCCTGTTATCAATTTTACAATAACATTAATAATAAAATTAATTACAACAAAAATCAAAAGTAAACAAATACAATCGTATGACAACATCGCCGTTACAATTACGTCTACAATGGAGGAAGATTGTTAACTTACCTTTTTGATTAGTGTTTTTATTGGTTTATTAGATTAAGCTTGACCTGTTATTGTAATAGATGATCCAAGCAGGTATCTCACATTTGTTGATATCTTAAGGTTTATCAGGAATCTTAAATTTCTCCTCGCTCTCAAAATATTAATTTTATATTGGACTTACAAATTATCCGGATTCTTATACATTACCTTTATGATGAATAGAATTTTAATCATCTAATTACAACCAGAATAGAATAATTTCTTACGACTATTGCTTAATTTCTTTTATACAACCAAAGCGATAGTTTTCTCAATAAAAAGAATTTACTTATTACAACCAATGCGATAAGTATTTTTACAATTGCGGAGAATCTTTTTTACAACAGATACAGAAATTGTCACAACAAAAGCCAAGTAACAACATTACATATTACAAAAAAATGCAGTGCGATGAACTAAGAAACATCATGGCGAAACAACGATAACTTAATTCGATTAATAGCGGTGTGCGTTAATCTTAAATTTATTACGATAATCTTATGCTTTCTAATTCCAATTATTAAAACATAAATACGAAAAGTACATGCCCAATATTCGTCTGGATGACGTAAGATTAATTCAAAACTTTCAAAACTTCAATGAATCTAAGTATGCACAACCTTCTAGGAAAACGAAAAACTACGGCACTAAACATTTTTTAAAGCGTTACACATCATTTTTGTAAAGAAGGGTTTAAGAAACAAATTCTTGAGATTGAGAATACTTATAAAAGTAATTATTTTTGCTCCTGCAAATGTAGTTTTAAACTAACATTTTAAAAATACAATGTATATATCTGTGGTTACTGATCAATACTCAAATTTCTTAAGTTTCTGTAAACCATTTTTTTGTTATTAAAAGTATAGTGATTTACGTAACAAGCGTCTCAAGTAAAAGATATCATAACGAATGTTAATGAAACGCAAAGACGAAGAACCGGGCGTTGCTTGTGAGCGAGTTATGCTATGAAGCTTTTAACGAGAATTACGTACAATATTTTTTGTGTTGCTTTTTGCAAGTTTAATTTTTTTTTAAAGAAATGTTTAAATTACCAGAAATATAATGTTGGTACTACATTTATTACTAAATTTAACTTTAACATTGTTTTTTTTTATTTCAACTACATTTCAACATTGTTTAAATGGTTTTTTCACATTTCACATAATAATTAACTTCAAAGACGCCAGTGTTAATCTTTTACTGTGGCCACGTAGATTTCTCTACCTTTTGCCTATTAAACAGGTCTAGAACAGAAAACTGAAAAACTTAGCGCATTCTCTACAGACACACTGAATTGCAAGTTGTTTGAGATACAATAACTCAAGAGGAAATCCACCACTTGCTGAAATCGATGCAACAAAAGGTAAATGAGTGTAAAACCAATAGAGGGGGACACACATTATGAAATATAATGTCTTTATATCTTTGTTGTTTGTTTTTTTTTTAAGTTTTAATAATTTACTACCTTTTAGTAACTAACTATTCCTGCAAAGTTTGTTTGCAAAATTCTTGTTTCTTCTTGGTGTTGCAATTTAAATGTCACAGAGTATATATTATTGTGCTAATTTTTTTAATTTTTAGGAAGTTATTTAAGTTATTATTGATTTTTCAAGCATTGATTATTGTAACTAAAAAAACCTTTATATTGTATATTAAATGATAAAACCAGTACATAAATAAATACAAACACAATACTTTTATTTTATTCTATTTTGATTATTACTCTTTTATGAAGTTGGCATTAAATTGAATATTTTTTAATACATTTACGTTTTATACTTTAAATATAAAAATTCTTATGGTATACACACCACGTAAATTTTTACGATTACAATATACAGGTATGTAAACCCAATAATAAAATTAATTTAAATTATTTTAAACTTACGAAACATTATATATTTTACAGTTGTTTATTGTATAAAAACATAATTCAACGTTAGATCTTATTAATATTCAAGAAGCAGAAAAATAAAATATCTAATTCACATACGTGTTTTCTGTTAATCTAATGAAAGGGAATATGTGCTTTTAAGGAAAATTTACGTAGGTATAGTAAACTACTGTTACTCCGTTAGAATTCTAACATATATGTTCTTTATTAGTTGAAATCGTGTAGTTGTATTGTTTATTAGAATTGGTGTATATTTGATTATATGTTTATAAAAATTAACAATTATAAAAATTAAATATAAATGTTTTAAAACAATCAATTAATTACTTATTTTTAACTGATAACATTTAACTTACCAACTACACTTAAAATCCATCTTACCTGAAACAAGAATAAAACGCAATTAAATATAAGTAAACAACCTTACATAAATTTAAAAACAAAAATTGCATAAAAATTAAATACATTGTACTAATAAAATTTAATATTTTTATGTTTTTAATTATTAAAACATTGTATAGGATTATTTAAAATTATTTTTATAGTCAAAAAACACAACACTTAAAAATAATATACAGCCAAATGATTAATACAGCAACAAACTTTATTATTATTACTATAAAATTAGCAATTCTCTTTTGTTTAACAGAAACAATTATGTGAATGCAACAAAATAATTTTTAATTAGAACGATACAAGTGGTTGTTGTCAAAGCAAAATTTACTACTCTAATAAACAGTATAGTTTCATAGATATAAATAATTCTTGTGTAAGCTAAAATAAACGTATTTGTTACAAAAAATAGTTTTTAATTTATAAAACATATTTTATTTATCGGTTTGTTTTTTTGATTTTTATATTACTGAAAAATAACAAATTGCTTGTTTACAAAATTAAATGCAATTACACTGTAAATATAATATAAGTTAAAAATATATAAATACATTCAATGCATATAATTTAGTAAACCTCACATTAAGTAGTAGTTATTATAATTTATTCACACGCACTATATTAAATTCAATTAACTAATAAATATACCAGTTGCGACTTAAATAAAACTAGAAAATGTCTACACGCAAAATTTGTTATCAAATGCTCAAAAATAGTATAAACAAATAGTTAAAATTTGTTATTGTAAATAGTAGCTACATTTAAAAACGTACATTATTATTGATAATGCCAATTTGTTTTATTAGATAAACTAAGCATATCTGTGTTAAATCAGTAATCTGTTTTTTTATAAATAAATTTATTGTTAAACAGAAAAAACATTTATTTAAATAAATTTTATTTTCATCCAAAATTGTTTTTATGATGATTTTGTACTTAAAATATTTTTATCAACGGTGAAGGTATCAAACAACAAATGCTGTGGAATATATTATTTGACCAACAAACCTACATTTGTTTATTAAACAAACGAATTCAGTGTTTTTTGTGTGAAGCAATATTTTATATACTTTTTGTTGAAACGTTTTGTATATCTAAATTTAACTAAAATAATGTTTGACGTGATTTCTTTCAGGTTCTTCTATGAGAATGGGCATCAAAACACTAAGTGTCTATATAAAGCGACGTTTCGTGCAGCTAAGTGCGCACTTCAAGCCTCTGTTTTATTAAAAATTGTAGTTATTACATGGCAGGTAAAATTAGAATTTGTTATCAGTAATTAACATTACAATGAATTACACTTACATTTATGGATTGAAAAAATGACGTGTCATGGACTGCACTATGAAGACATTTAATTAAATAAACTAACATTAAAAATAAATGAATTAAACACAAGAACAATGTATGTATGTATGTAAGTAAACGACTTGAAAACAATAATCATTTAAGACTAGAACCGGCACTAAACCATTAAATTAACTAACGATGCAAGCCATATCAGCCTTACTGTTTTCGTTTGTTTTTAGTTTTTATTTTTAAGCAAAAGTTTAAAATCGTTAATTTACTAAAGTTAAATTATTTAATAAGAATTCAGTAGCTGCAACTACTATCAATAGTTTAAATAAGTATAGTCACTAATAATGTCTTACATACAGTAAAAATAATATTATTCTATTTCTAATAAAAGTTTATATTTTAAAACGAAAAACATTAAAAGTAATCTAATAAGTTCAAAGTAAATAATTTACAAAAATTAAATAGAATAGAATTAAAACAATCTTAAATTTAATTAATAAAAACAACTTAACAAATTTTAAAATTTTAACTAATAACATGTGATTGGTTAATACATTGCTAATTGCAATATAAAAAATGCTCAATATAATATTTAAACTTATTTCTGTATATTAGTTTTTAAACATAGTTACTACTACTTAATAATAGTAATTATTAAAAAAAAGTTTTATACTATTAACACTTATAAAAATTTTATTAATATTTTAATAAATACATTTTCAGAATTTTGTATTGCAACATCAAAACCGTTTTGCAGCTAATTTATTATTGACCGAAATCAGATAAAATTTATATATATTTATATATATATATATATATATATATATATATATATATATATATATATAAGGATATTAGTCATAATACGTTAGCTAATAATTAAGATCCCAAGTCTCATTAAGGTTACCATATAATCAAGCAATATATTTAATGATACGATCTACCCTCAACATTATAACATCTTCCTCTGTGAATATATTATAGACTCATCTACGTAATGTTAATTGTTAAGACGTATACTTTTTTAAATTACAATAGGACATTTTAATTTTTGAATAAAGTTGTTTTTAATTTAATTATTGTTTAAAATTTTTATTTACAAAAGCAGTACACACGCTATAGCTTCTATTTGTTATATTTTCATATCTTGAGTAGTTTAGTGTAAATGACGATTACTGCTAATGTTTATGTCACTTAGTGCATGACATTAAAGTACATCAAATTAATAATTAAATGGTTAACATGATTTTTTTTAAATATAATTTTTAATTATTACTTATGTTAACTGACTTAAAACGTTAAAAGTTATGGATAGCAATATTTATTTAAACTAAAACGAAAGTATAATTTATTCAGCATAGGAAGGTACTTTTGTACCTTTCTATTTACTTTTTGTTAGATGTAAACCTATAAAAACATTTTATTATATATTTATTAAATGTTTTTTGTTTTTGTATATGATTCAAATTAATAGTATTGAAACGTAAAATAAGGTATATTATAATTTTACCTTTGTAAGCTTATAATTTAGAAAATTTATAATTTATACAACAACATTTACCTGACTTAAATGTGTTGTGCATTACTGAACATTGGATGACTGATACTGAACTAAAAAGTGGCCTAAGAATTGGACATTTAAATTTAGTAAATTATTATGCCCGAATATCTAGACGTAATGGGGGTGTGTTAATGTTAGTGCATCAAAGTGGTTCAACAAAACAAATACAAACAATTGATGAATTGTCGTTAGAGTATCATTGTGAACTGACTACAGTGTTATATACAGAGCTTAGTTTGTTGATAGTTACAATATACAGGTCACCGAATGGAGATTTTAATTTGTTCATTAACAACATAAAAGAACTTTTAGAAAAAACAAAAATGTTTAAAAAGGTGATAATATGTGGTGATTTTAACGTTCACTTTAATACAGAAGACTTAATATTACTATGTAACTTGTGCGCTACGTATGGCTTTAAACAGACGATATTTACACCATCTAGAAAAGAAAATTGCTTGGACAATATTTTTGTTAATTTTAACATCATAAATTACGAAACAACGTCTTTAGAAACCCACATAACAGATCATTTAAGTCAAAAAATAGTTGTGCAATTAAGACCAAGAGAAACCAAAAGCAAAAATGAAAAAAAGCAAATACGAATTTTCTCTCAAGAAGGACACTGTAAATTCTATAATCTTGTAAGTGCTTCTAACTTAGATTATTTATATAATAAACATTTAGATGTAAATTATAAGTTTGATACTTTTTTAAATAACATTAACGATACTTATAACAAGTGTTTTCCAAAAAAAGTTGTGAATACCAACTTGAACTTTAAAAAATCAATATTACGATTGGATAGCACATTATTACAGTTAAAGGATAAGTTCATTCTTTTTAGTGATTTATATAAAAAGTATAAACATCAAAATTTTTATGACATAAGAAATCATTATCGTTCAATGTACAGAAAAACTATCAAACAAACTAAAATTAAGATTAACAATGATAGTATTCGTAATGCTTTAAATGCCAACAAAGCAATGTGGAATATAATAAACAAACATAGAGCTAAACTAAAACAAAAAAAAAATAGATGTAGTTATAGATGCCAATGAATTTAATAATTATTTTTCAAAATTGCCTACTAAAATTATAAATGATCTACCAAATGCTATACTTAATCCTTTAGATTTATGTAGAATTAAGAAATGTAAGAGTTTTTCTTTTCAAAAAGTGTCGCAAGTACAAGTTAGAGATACCATAAAATCGATGAAGAATAGTAAATCGAGTGATTATTATGAAATGTCGTCATACTTTATTAAAAAACATAAGAATTTAATTGTAACGCCACTTACAACACTAATAAATTTAAGCTTAGAATCGGGAATTTTTCCAAATGCTTTAAAGATTGCTAAAGTTATACCTATAAAGAAAAAAAAAGATAACGATGATGATATTTGTAATTATCGCCCGATATCACTGCTGCCAATCTTATCCAAAGTGTACGAAAAAATTATTTATAACCAGATTAATGAATATTTTGAAACTAATCTCTTATTCTGTACAGATCAATTTGGTTACAGAAAAACCAAGAGCACTGTTGGAGCAGTATCTAAACTTGTAGAGCAGATAATACAAAATTTTGAAAATTTTGATTTTACAATGGGTCTCTTTTTTGATATGTCTAGTGCTTTTGATTGTGTATCGCACTCAATACTTACTAATAAGTTAAGAATGTACAACTTTGATGAAATTAGTCTAAATCTTATAAGTTCTTATTTAAACAACAGATTACAAGTAGTTTCTATAAACGGAATTATTTCAAATACTTGCGAAATTAAATGTGGAGTACCGCAAGGATCAATACTTGGTCCTATACTCTTCTTAATATATATTAATGACCTATCAAACTTTGTAAAAACTAATGTACCAAATTCTCAATGTGTTAATTATGCGGACGATACAACAGTATACATAAACAGTCATAGCTTGAATGATATTTTCAGATTAACGACTCAAACTAAAGTAGCAGTAAATAATTGGTGTGTAGCTAATGACCTAAAGATAAATACAGAAAAAACTCAAAAAATGTTATTTACTTTAAAGCGTTATACAAACTTTGAAAATCCGAAATCTATAAAATTTTTAGGAATTGACTTGGATAGTAAACTAAAATTTGAAAACCATACTATTAGTCTTGCTAAAAAATTAAGTTCATATATTTATTTATTAAGAAAACTCTCGGAAAATGTATCAAGCGATATCTTGAAAAATGTATATTACTCTCTAATTCAAAGCCATATTTCATATGGTATCATTGTATGGGGCAATTGTACAGCAATGCAAAAAATTTTTTCATTGCAACGTAGAGCTGTTCGCATTCTAGGTGGATTGCAATATAGAGACGATTGTAAAAATGTTTACATTAGAAAACACATACTAACTGTTCCTGCTCTTTATGTGTATGAATGTTTGCTCTATATTAAAAACCACAGTATAGATACCGAAAGAGATTCTAACTTGACTGTTCATTCGTATAACACAAGAAAAAAACATGTACCAAAAAAAGAAAGATGCAGATTGATACAAACAGAGAATCAGTTCACGTATCAAGCTAAGATGTTTTTTAATGCACAACCACTTGCAGTTAAACAACTCACTACTGCAAAGTTTCAAAAACGTATAAAAATTTTTTTAATTACAAACTGTTTTTACAGTGTTAAAGATATTAGTGAAAGTATAAATTTCTGTACTTAACTATACCTTTTTTTCTTGACGATTGTAAGATTTGTAAAATTATTTAACATAAAATATATTATTATTATTATTATTATTATTATTATTAATTAAATAAACATTAATTAAACTTAATTTAAGTTTATTGAATGTCGTACTAAAAAACGATTCTACCCAAAATTTTGACAATAGTAGTAGTACTGTTTTCAAAATGAGACTGATTGAAAACGATCGTTTGACCGTAAGTCGTTTAAACTTAGAAAAGTATAAACTCAGACATGTTTAAACGAAAAACGCATTTTTATTTTCTTAGACAAAGTAAGAAAAGTAAGTGTTGAGCGTGCGAATAGCAACTTTATTTTGTATCTTCGTCATTGATACCATTTAAATTCAAAATAAAAACTGAAGGAAATTTTTAAAAAGAAAGTAAAGAAACTAAAATTTAAAAAAAACAAAATTGCTATCGAACAATAATTAATAAATTTACTTAATAAAAATTTCTTTTAAGAAAAATTTAAAACAAAAATGTTAAACAAAATTTACAGTTTTATCGACTAAAGAAACTTGTAAGAAAAAAACTATGAACTACCATTTTTTAAAACAGATTGACTAAAATTTTTTATAGAACCTAAATAAAGTAAACTAATTAAAAAAAGAGAACAAACAGAAGCAATTTTAGTGACAAGTCAATTAAAAATGAAAATTTTAATATAAAGAGTGAACAGAAACAGACAAAATAAAATTTCAATTTATCAACTTAAAATTTTTAATAAAAAAATTAAATAAATTAAGCAATTGAAATGAATGTAACTCGTTGAATCGAAGGATGTAAAATGTGTTTTAATGTTGTAAGCGAAACTATTTTTCGTATTTTGCCTTCATTAAAACAATAAAACACCTTTTTTTTTCTTTGTAGTCTTGATTAATTTTTTTACAATATCTTGCTTTTAATTTCTTTTCTTTTCGTTCTTTAAAATATCCATTCTTGACGTAAAATTTTAATAATAATTTTTAATTGAAAACAAACATTACATGTTTTTGTTTTACAATTTTTTGAATTTTTATTGTAAATTTTCCTGAATAATTTAAATCTATTTTTATCAAAAGTTTATAAATAATTAGTTTTTTTTTTAAATTTCGTCGCTTCTTATCTTCAATTTGATTTAATTTAATACGTACATTTCTGTCAACATATTACCAATTTCTTCAAACTGATAAAACCAATCATCTTTGTAAATTTCTCAATTTTTTTTTATTAAAGTTGTTTTCGTTTTTGCACTTTTTTTTATTCTTTCTACTTTTTGCTTAACGATTAGTTTTATTGAACAAGCAAACTTTTGTATTTTTATTTTTTGTTACTTTAAATTTATACATAGCTTTTTCTGTAGTTTTTTTTTTAAATTTGGTAATAATGTAATGCTCTAAAATCAGAAAAAAACTTTTGTTTTCTTTATTTTTTTTTAATTTATCTTTATTTGCAAACTTTAGTTTATCAAAACCAAATTTTTTTTCAAATCAATGTTTCCACTTTTTCTTGACTCTTATTCAGCAAAATAAAACAAATGCTTCTATCGATAAATGTGAAGAATTTTTTAAGGTTTTTGTGTTATATATTTTTTATAAACCTTAATTACGTAAACAATCTATGACTTTATTTATACTCTGTTACAGTTTCTACTTGTCGACCTAGAAATTCCTTATAATTAATATGAATTTATTGTAGCCAGTTTTGTTATATAATGTTTTGTTCTGTACTATAAGTCGTTCTTGAGATATAACCAACGGTTCTTTTCAACGAGTCACCTTGTACAATAAGGCTTAAAAAATAACTAAAACAGTATAATTTGTTGTCAATTATTATACAAATAAATATATATTTTTTAATGTTTTTGATTGAATGCTTATTTATTTAAATACATTTTAAAAATAAATTACTTTCAATAGTGTTAGTTCAAGTTATAATGAAATACTTACTTGTTAAATAAAATATATTTTTTAATTCAATTAAAACACAAAGAAAATAATTTTTATGTTTATTAATTTATTTCTGACTCTAATTACGTGTATAAAAAATTTTAGTTTATCTAGTTACAAATAAAAATTTTTAGATTATAAATATTAGAAGTGTATATTAAATTAACGTTAGTTAATTTTTATAATATTTGTTTTTGTTTTTTAACAAATTCATTGCTTAAAAGTAAAGCTATACAAATACAAATGATTATGATTATTAAAGTAAATCTCTGTAAATTGCATTTTGTAAAGCATAAGCTTTTTTTCAATTTCTAAAAATAAATATTATTTACCATAACCGTAGTTACCTAAATCTTTTTAAACATAAATTAATTTTGTGTACTGCCTCTCAGGGATTGATTTGAACGTTTAACACTTCAAAACTTTTGTACGAACAATTTTATTCAAACAACCGTCATTTTGATTAAACAGATATAAAGATAAAATTAAATTAAAAATGTGTACCTGTAGTAAATATATTATTTTTAATTGCATTTTATTTGTAAACATTTAAAATTAAAACAATTTATATTTATCTTACACATACACCCGTAATTCTTAGAGTTTATTTAGATTAATAGTTATAGTAGAATATTTTTGCTCTATTTATGTATCAAAGACTATCATGTTATATTAGAGTAGTGTCTGCTTACTATTATTTAATTTTTGTTTGTTTAAATAATTGCTGTTAAAACAAAGACAACTTATTGTCATCAGGAGGTTTTGCTGGTGAACATTGCATATCAAAGTGAACCACCTAGAAATTGCTTTGAATTGCTTTACAGCTTACTATTTTGGTAAGTTTTGGGAGATAATTACAATGAAGTCTAATATTAATTTGTATCCTTAGTAAAAATGGGCAAATAAGAATCATTTCATGTGGCTGAACCTCAGCCTGTATTATCTCGTATTTTTGTCTTTCGCATACTCCTATTTACTGCAGAACCTGTGACAACTCCTCCCGAGTTATTTATAAGAAAAATTTCAAAACCAAAAAATTATAAACTGTCAATTACTAAAAGAAGTAATATTATTTTATCAAGTTTAAGAAAATATAAAGTACAGTATTAGTTTTAAAAATAAAAAGTTACAATAAATTATGTTGTTTTTATACATTTTGCATATCAAGAACTGTTGTAATTAATGTTGTGCTAATTAAGAGTTTGCAACCATATTGCAAACAAGAAAATCCTCTCTGCAAAGCTCCAAAGAACCTTTCTATGGTATTACTTGTCATAATATGTGCTCTGATTTATTCTATTTACCGGCATTTGCTGGATGTAAGCAGATGAGGATTACATGGATATCCAGTATCACCTAATAGATAACCGTTGCCATATCTTCCGACGCAAAATTCAACCGGAAGAAGAGATTTATTGAAAATAATACTGTTGTGTACTGATCCTGGCCAATAAACAATAAAATGCATTAATTTTAAGTCGGCATCGCAAATCGCTTGAACATTAATGCTAAAATATTCTTTTCTGTTATACGATTCAATATTTTGACTATCGGGTGATTGTATATGCACATGTGTGCAATCAACAGCTTCCACAACACATAAAAAACCAGAAATGCGAAAAAACCATTGTTTTGTTTCCATTAACTTTTTGGTCGTTCTATGCATCTTTATATATTGATGGGAGAACCTAACCATTTCATTTATAATATGCTGAATAGAGCGTTAATATTTGTACCCTTGCATCAAAGGATTAGTTTCGATAGGTTGTTGGTTCAAGAATCAAAAGGATTTTCTTTATCTCGTATAAACCTTATGCTGCGAAGCTGTCTTCAAAGCTACTCGTGGAAGAAGACGACAAGTGGAACAACATAATTATTTTTGTTTAATAATTATTTTTTTAATAATTTTGTATCAAACGAAACTTGAATTAAACGTAGCTATAATTTATTAGTTAGTTTTAAGTGTAAATCATGAACTTTTTATTATTGAAAAACTTTAATTATAGGTTAATCAACCAAATATCGCCAATTAGATAATCTTTTGTTAACAAGAGTTTAATCCGAGATTATAGTTTTGTGCAACGCAAAATACAGTTAATTGACCGTTAATCTCGGTTTAACGTCGACTTCAATTAAATATTTAATTGACCGTTAATGGCCCGTTAAACTACAATTAAAGGATAATCATACTTGAATCAAAGATTAAACTCCAATTAACAGTCAATTATCTTATGTGAACCCGCTATAAGTGTATTACCTGTAAATACTATTATTTAGTTTTATTGTGTAGACAATTAGTTTTAGTTAACTCTGCTAAATCTTTTTTTTTAATTTAATGAAAAATATAAATTAACACAAAATTTTTAAACAAAAAATTTAAGTTAATTTATTTTCTGATTAAATAGTAACGCATTCTTTCTTTTTTATTAATATTACAGGACTTCTTTACCTTGTTATATAAATTCAAAGAAAGAAAATTCAAGTTATTTCATTATTTTAAAATAGAAGCTTTATATTATGAAAAAGTTGTTTTTAATAAAAGTTATATTAATTACTGTAATTATAAATCAACATCTACAAAAAACAACTGAAAACATTTTCAACATTTTTAAATATTATTTTTCTAATTAAGTAAAACGTTTTTTTTGCTAAAATAACTTTTAAAGAAACTAATTTGGGTTAACGTTTTAAATCGTTTACCAATTAATTTATTAAAGCATTATTGATTTTAAGTTTGATGGCTGTAAAGTCTATTAAAAACGTAATTTAACAAACAGTTATTAAGTAAAAAAATATGTGAAACTAGGTTAATTACGGAAATAACAAGATACTTGAAGAATTGATCGTTTCCTATCAGTATTTTCTGAGTTAAACGCTCAATTTATCTGCTTTAGTTTTACAAGTTTAAAAAAGAATAAAAAACGATACAATTTATTTTTGTAGTAACTAACACACAATGAAACTACATATGTACCGAGTAGTATATAATAGTTAATGAGCTATAATATACTAACTGGAGAAACCTCTACGTACGTCGATGTATCGCGTATCCCCACTGCTTTCGAGCAAAAACGCATAAGGTCGACCACGTTTGAAAAGTAGAAGTAAAATTAAAGCTTGTATGAAAACAATAAATTGGTATATTTCTTAAATTAAAAATACATATCATTAAATATAAAATACAACATTATGTATTTTAAATAAAATTAATTTAGTTTACTTTAATTTAATGGATCTACTACCTTAAAAAGACGTCAATATTTATGATTTTGCAGTAAGTTTTTAGTCGAAATTCGAAATATGTATTAATTATAGTAATTTTCAACTCATGTAACATGTAACACGTTGCCAAAGTTTCTATAATTAGGTAAATATAATTTTTAAATGACATTCTATTTATTATTACTTTTTTGACGGTGGCCGCAAGAATAGTTTTTACGTTAAGGGGGTTCTAAAACGATCGCTTTGATGCATCGCAAGTTTACACAAAGTTCGTTTTTTTGTTAAAAGTAAAACAGCTAAAAACCTAAAAAAAGCTTAAATAATTACAAGGGCTAGCTGTATAAGAGATTCTCTAAAATTAGAATAATCTCTCAGGAGAATGAGCAAACACATTTCATTTTGTGTAGCGTTTCTAGTCTGGCCATAAATGTTTCTATAATAATGTTTATTTTGATACAAAAACTATGCATTTATAAACTAAATACACATATCTAGGTCGAATTTGTGTCACTTTTTGCAAATAATCGATGGTACGCTTACCAGGTGCCCTAAAAATTTACCTAAAATTGCCTAAAATTGTTTCGTTTTCTACTCATTTTTTATATTTTTAGCTTCCAAATTACACAAAATGTCACAAGACAGCAATACAACTAGTTTTTGTAGTTATTTTAGTTTCTTTTTTAAGATTATAGCTCTTATACTTTCAACAAAAAAGCGAATTCTGTAGAGGCTTGCAACGCATCTAAAGCCTATTATTATAAATAAGTTAAAATTATTAAACTTACTATTACATGCATTTTAAGCAACTAAAATGGACAAAACTGAAATTATCAAATGTAATCCGAACGCCACAAAACACTTAAGAATACACGATAGTTTGCTTTATTGCCTGGATGAAGTGGGGAAATACGAAATAATACTGGACCAAATTCGTAACCATACTAGCACACGGAGTGGTTCCTCTAGTTAAGTAGTTATTATATTATACCTTGATTGATAATAGTACATTGTATAATCAGTAAGGAATGGTTGTCATTGCCAACAAGTATAAAAATTCGTTACAAGCCGAAAGCGATGCTGACAATCCATGAGAGTTGGCAATACACATTCTTTACGAATTATACTTTTTCTACGGCTAGATATTTAATGGTTTTAATACTATCGTTTTAAAGTAAATACTATTTTAATCATTTTATAATTAACGTTTACGTTGAGAAAATGAAGAAAAAAAATCCAATGAATCTAATATGCTACAACGATCTACAGTGAAAATCGTTGAAATATAAGAAATAATGCGATAAATAAATTGCAACAAAACAAATGTGTGATTAAGTATTCTTGCTTATAATTACTTTTAAATATGTAGTTTTTTAATGTATAAACCAGTGATTTGCAATACTCTTGTAACAATTACTTATTTTTTAATATTTATCTAGTGCTATTTATTATAACGTAAGTACAAAGTGTTTATGATTAAATTTTTAACAAGGTAGCGACGCTGTAGAAATATATTGTGCGCATGACTGAGTATAGGTACGGTTTGCTGCTTCTGTTAAAAGTGATGTCGGTTTTTTATTTTTAGTATTCCGCTTCGGTAAATCTACCGTAGCTACGTCGTTAGTTATTGGTAAGGTTGTAAGTCTTCTTGTTCTTGTGGTGGTGAGTGCAAGTTTCCATGCTGTTGGTATTATTTGTGTATTATCTCTAGTGTTGAAACTATTTGGCAATTTCTCAATCTTAATTGCTTTATTGATGATCCTTTTTGTTTTGTGTTCAACAATTGCAATGACTTTTGTTTCGTTGAATTTGATTTCATGAGAAGTTTTTCTCACATGCTCTGTCAATAATAATGTCGATTCTTGTTTTATTACGGCGTTGCTGTGTTTTTCCCGCTTTATATAACCCTTCTGTTGGTTTTCCCCACGTAGCAGCCATCACAATCTTTGCAGGGAATTTTGTAGACCCTTTGTAATTTCAAATTTATCTTAATTATTGGATTCGGAAGAATTTGGTTTATCTTCTTTATGGTGTTGAAAATGGTCTGAATGTTGTGTTTCCTTAAAACTTTGCTGATCCTATCTATTGTACTTTTTATGTATGGAAAAAAGGCTGTGGCATCAGGTTTATTTTTGTCTTCTTCTGTATCTTTATTTCGACGTGGTTTTAACACTCTTCTGATGTGATCTTTAGAGAATCCGTTTTGCCATTAGCTAATCGCATGTCAGGAGAACCGTAAATAGCCCTTTTGTTATTTCATAATTTGTGCTGTTACGATTAATTTATGCAAATTTGTTTTTGTAATTGCTAATTAAAATTATCTGTTTCTGACTGTGTGATCACTAGATTTCTATTGATTCGAATTTTTTTCGTATTCTTCTCAAATTATATTCACTAATTTTAATATTATTAACAAAAGTACCTACGCGTATAAAATGTAGCCTAATTTAAAGATTTGCTAGTTATCGTTTCTTTACTTATGAACAATTAATTATGGTATACTTCGTTTTTTGATTGTTTTTGTTCTCATTTTATGTTATCATTGCAATAATTTTTTTGTTTAATTACTATAAATTCGGGAATATGCAATATGTTTAAAGTGGAAATTGTAAAGTCTTGCAGCAGAATAGTTAAACTAATTAAAATTAAATTAATTGTTGTTGTAATAACATTTATGATGTTATTTATTATAATGCATTACAGGTTTTCTTTATGTTTTTGTTAAAATCTTGATTATATAATTTTACTATGTATAACACAAAAGTCTTGTGTCAAATTAAATGCAAAAAATTAATAATTTATTGACAAAAAAATAACAGAAAGAAAGAAAAGCAACAATTGTAAAAATATATATTATAGTCAAAAAATAGTAATTATTTATTCTAAATGCAAAACAGCAATAGAATGACTAACTAAAACTAAGAACTAATCGATTTACTATAATCAAAAAATTTTTTAAAAACGTTTACATATTAAACTAATAAAAAAAAGTAATATTTAAAATTTAAACTTATATGTAAAAATATTTTTAAATTACTTTTTTTACATAAACGTATTTTTGTTCAAATAAATAACTAAAAAATATTTTTTTATTATTAACTAAAATATAGAATTTACTAAAACAAAATTGATCTCAAGACATTATTTTTAAGACAGTATAAAGTTACGAGCTTTTTATTCATATTAAAACATTATCTATGCAAAAGAGATAAATACCAATATTAAATGAACATTTTAGGATAGTTAATAAACTTATAAGTAAACTGTGTAAGCAAAATCTTTTGAACGACTTGAATAAAGATTTTTACGGTTTATTCGATAGAAATAAAATTTTATGATCGATGGAGTTAAAAGTATTTTATAGACAATCTTTGTATATTTCATAAAACATTAAACTTGATATAAAGTAGTATCTAAAAGTCTGGTATTATACTTTTAAGAAAATATAAAATACGTGTACGTTCTAGCTTGAAGTCTATGAAAATTGCTTCTCAGTTGTCAATATTTATGAAGAAGAAAGATTTACTAAAGTCATAAATCTTGGGTAACAACGTTTGCATGTTGGTTAATTCTTATACCAAAACGTTAGCTTGACTTTACTTAATAATAATTTACATTTAAAAGATAATGGATAGATAAATAAAAAATTACATTATATAAAAAATTACAATTTGTCATTTGCAAGAATTATTTAAAAAAACATTTTAACTGAATATGATGTAAACCTGTTTATATAAAATTGATTAGATTACTTTAAATAGCACATTTTAATCTTTATTTTAATTCGTTGGTATTATTATGTTTTATCTTAAAGAAGCAAGCAAAATCTTGGAAAAATAAGAAAAATTTAAGTCAAAGTTCATAATTTATTCACACAAAGGAATCGAACACAAGAATCGACATTTTTACCGTTGGTATCTGCAAAATGATTTCTTTTTATTTTACAAAGTATTTTTATCTTTTTGAGTTTAAATTATTAATATAGACTGTGAATACCAAATGAAAAGGGTGAAAAGTTTGGTTAACTGAACGTAGAAACGTATGCATTTTAAATCTTTTGTGCAAATTTTCTTTCAAAATTTTTTACTACATTTATTATACTATTTAACAATAATTTCAAAATTTATTTTTTTTAATAATTTATTATTAATACTAACATTTTTAAATAAAATTTATTTATTTAAGATGAGAAATTAAGAAACCG
Source organism: Aquatica leii (assembly GCA_035610365.1). Lineage (NCBI taxonomy): Eukaryota > Metazoa > Arthropoda > Insecta > Coleoptera > Lampyridae > Aquatica > Aquatica leii. Next base: position 112,845,431 of record CM069432.1, read on the forward strand.
TCCATATTACGCAAATAAATGTACAACTTTAAAGCAAACGTTTAGAATACCACTTAACTTTTAAATAAACAAATTTTAAAAAATTAAATGTTTTTTTATTATAACTCAAGACAAGATAAACAAATTAAATATAAACTTTTAAAGCGTATTTATTTGTGCTTAATAAAATGAAACTTAAAAATAAATAATTTAAAACAATAGTTTAACAATGCATTTCCCAAGTTTAACTGATAACATAAAATTATCTACATTGATTGCAACAACAAATTTAAGTATACACACTACTTATCATCATTTACCCGTTATCGTAGAAAGAGTTCACACTTTATAATACTTATATGTATTAAACAAAAGCAAAATAATTGTTATTAAATAATATTAACGCAGACCAATTTTATGTATTATTCAACAAAACTTTATAATTATTGTTACAGCAAAACAAATTAAATTATAACACAATTTTTATAAATTGCATTTTTTATTAACAAAACATGCTAAAATTTTTCTTAAAACAATAACAAAAAATACAGTAATCTAGATAAAGTCCAAAGGGCAATTTTAGTATGGTTTACAAAATATAATTTACGAGTCAATTAAATTTGTAATTTAAAAAACATTATTTGACCCTGTGTTTTTTACATTTTATTAGAGAAATGACGATCATTTTAAAAACATTAATTTTATATCTAAACTGTATAACAACAAGTAGCTAATAAAATTATTACTTTAAAAACTTAATTTTTTAATTAATAACCTTATTTTTAAAAAAGTTTAATAAGGGTAAATACATACAAAACATTTTAATGCATTATTTGTCTACTTTAGTCTTATATTTTTTGTTTATTTTCTTTGGTATAACTATATAAATTTTTTAAATAATTTATTAAACATGAGATAAACAAAAAATAGTAGTAATATAAATTTTCAAAATAGTTAGGGATACATGTACCTACTACCTGATTTGGCATACATAAACTATTTCTGTTGTTTTGTTTAAATTTTGTTGACGCAAATCTTTAATTTGTATCACTAATATGATTATACGACCATAAAAATGAGTGAAAAAGTTTAATGTGTTAATTTCAATTATAGTCAGCTGCAAAACTATAAAAGCTAATAAAACACTCTTATTTATAATGATATAAGAGTATATAAAATAAAATTTAAAACAATAAGATAAACTAAATGCAAAAATTATATTTTTTTTATCTAGTTTTAAATATTATACAAAAATTCTTTTGACAAACCCGTATAATAAAAAGTTTGTAAAAGTTGAAAGTAAAGAAGCGAGATGAGCAAATCAATTTAAAAGTTACAAATGCAAACTGATCAAAAGAAGCTTTACCACACTTTAATGCAAGTGTACTTCTTATGTATTCATTTTTGTATTATTTTTCATCTACAAGAGAAAGGTAGGTATTTCAAATTCGTATAAGAAATAACTTCTCAAAGAAGATGTTTTAGAAAGTGGTTTATATTATTTACACTCTTTATACTTCAAAGCGATTACGGTATCTGTGTTTTTGTGAATTGTAACAAAAAGTTTTTATTTTTCAGTAAATACATTTTATACAAAGAATGAATAATAGAAAAAACAAACATAAAATTTAATAATAATAAAGATAAAAGTTTTCATGTAAAGTTTCAATTGGGTTTTTGTTACTGGGTACTGTAGTAGGAATCCTTTTTAGTATAAGTGTAATCCAATTCAACACTAACATTTTCCATGATCTAATTAATGAAAGGAGTAAATTACATAACCTTTATTGTGTTCTAAATTGCTTTTGGGCGAAAGATATAACTTATGAAAATTTTATACACGCACGGAACAGATAAAACTTTATTGCCCACGTTTATGACGTCAGATATAATATAAAACCTTATTAAACTAAAATATGGATAATATTAAAATATATAGTTTTTATTTATTCAATTTTACAATATTTTTTACAAAGAATTTTTTGCAACGTTTAGTGTAGGTTACTCATAGCAACTCAATGGAAAAGATTTCGTCTATCAAATGTACTAAATGTTTAAATGTTTAAAAGTTATATTGTTAAATTTATTTTTTTAAAAATATTAGAATGTATGATTGTATCAACGTTCTCGTATATATTTTTACTGTAAACGTTTATTAATTAATTTTATAAATTAAAAGATATCTTTAAACCTATTTTATTTTAACTTCTAATTGTAACTATTACACTTAAGGCTTTTTGGTCACCGCAGTAACGCAACTATAACTAAAGTAGCATTTAAATAACATTTGCGTTGCTTAAAAGTTGCATACGAGTTAAACACGTGTTTCATAATAAAAACTCGTAGGCTAGTGAAACACAAACGCAACTACTTCGCTCTACTTCCTCATGCAACTGTACAAGTCAGTTTTATTGTAACCGTTGCGTGGTAAAAAAACAAGTGGTTTCTTCGAAATGTACTGTTTTATTATACGCTTTATATTTCTGTTTTTGTATACAGGGTGTCCCACGAGATACTGTACATACTAAAATGGTATGTTCCCTAGGTCAATTTAAGTAGAAAACGTCCTATAAACAAACATTAACCAATTCGCCATAGTTACACAGATACAAGCGTTCAAAGTTTATAAATGCTCACACATTTTTTGAAAATTATTATTATTGAAAACAGAAAATCGAACAACAAAACAAACATAAAAAAAAACAAACAAACAAAAATCACATCAACTGCTCAAAATGACCTCCTTCGGCATTAATACAACGACGGCTGCGATCTAAAATAGACCGAGTAGCCGCTCGAAGCTCCTGCTGGTTGTTCCGTGTTTGTTGACACGCATCCAGGATACGCTGTATTAGTTCAGCTCTGGTATTAACTTTTACCTCGTATACTAAACTTTTCACATGACCCCACAGATAGAAGTCCAAAGGTGTGAAATCGGGCGATCTCGGTGGCCAAGCATGCGGGCCTCCACGCCTAATCCACCTATTGGGATAAGCAACATTTAGATATTCGGTCACATGCCGACTAAAATGTGGAGGAGCTCCATCATGTTGCAGAAACATTTGTTGTCTTGTTAGTAAAGATACTTCTTCCAAAAGCGGTAGCAATTCATTCCGCAAAAAGTTAGCATATGCTTCTCCTGTCAGACGTTCCTCAAAGAAAAAAGGTCCAATAAGTTGATCGTTAGCATGCCACACTATCTCGTTAACAGAAAATCTGCGCTGAAAGTTAGTTTCTGTTGTGCCATGTGGATTTTGATATGACCACAAATAAGAATTACGTGTATTGTTCACTCCATCTCTAGTAAATTGCGCCTCGTCGCTAAATAAAATGAATAGAACTAATTGTGGATTTACCTGTAGCCAGTGGCAGAAATTCAACCGGGCAGCAAAATCTCCAAGTTCCAGATGCTGAACCTGTTGTATGTGATAGGGATACAAAAGTCCATCATGTAATGTTCGCCATACTGGCATACGGGAGTGTCCCGTTCAAGAAAAAATTCTTCTAGTACTCAACCCTGGACTCCGATCAACCATCTGTAGAATGTTTTCCTGCTCATTCACATTTAACTGCATAGGACGGTCAGATCTTGTTGCAACTGATGGAAATGAACCATGAGTCCGTACATGTTGAAACACAGAAGAAAAGTTTTGGTGGTTTGGCACCCTCCTGTTGGGAAATCTTCGTTCATATTTAATAACGGCAGATCTCGCATTTCTATCACAAAATCCATAAATGTAAATGATATCAGCATACTCTTTGTTAGAAAAATGAGAAGCCATTTTGCATTTAAATTACACTTCATTTAATAAAATCGACTGTGACATTAGTAGAAAAGAAAGCAATAAATGACATATTGTTCGGCTTTTGTTTCCCAGTTGACTAAAAATAACTAATTTTAAAAAAATGTGTGATCAGTTATAAACTTTGAACGCTTGTATATGTGTAACTATGGCAAATTGGACCTCTGTTTATAGGACATTTTCTACTTAAATTGACCTAAGGAACATACCATTTCAGTATGTACAGTACCTCGTGGGACACCCTGTATATTTATGCAATATACAAACTAATCTAACAATATTGTGTACTGGTTTCATTTTTGCAGCAAATGACAGCTACAAAATTTTAAATTTTTGTGACTATTCCATATTCACATTTAACTGTTTTTTAAGCTCTACTTAATCTATAGTTAAAAATCCTTGTTTTATTGTTTAATTTTCTCTCCGGGTATACTATATTAAAATTTTTTGGAAAAGAAAAGCTTTATAGCAAAAAAAAGTAAAAAAATTAAAAATTATCAAATGGCAAAGGTTGCGTTTGTAGCAAATGAAGTTTTTGTTTGACCACTGACACATTTTGGATGCTTTAAAGATTCCTCCGTAATTGTTACGCCGGCATATCTGTTTCTATTGGCATGAGTACATGCTATAACGAAGGAATAAAATGATTTAAAATTACATTTTTTTAATTTATTAATTCCGTTAATAGAACTTAGGCAGTTTGGCAGCTCATAAAGTCGTTGTGATATTTGCATCTAAGTCTCAGAAACTATATACTCAATAGTTTTAATATCTCTTGTAAAATAAAATAAAAATGAGGTAAATGTACATTCAATGACCAAGTATCTAGAAATTAAAATACATCAAATGACACAACAATACCCAATGTTTTACTCTCTAAATTTTTTTTTGTTACAGTTGGAAAATGCAAGGATAAATCGCAAGGTATAAGAACTGTTTTTATGCGTTACTTAAAAGGAAATCCAATAGGCGCAAAAAAATATATTATTTGCATAATAGTCTACACTTAGTGATTCTTTTTTTGAAAGCAACTACCCAGTAAACACGGATTGAAACTGTTACAGTCACAAGATTAAAGCAATTGTTTCATTACGTTGTTTCGTGTTAGTTCCATTTTTATATCATTTACATGTAACTGACAGTGAATAAATTGAAAGAGTTCCGATTTTTCACAATCAGTTTTAAACCGTTTCAGTACTTGCAATTTTTTTCCCATAATCAGCAACCGTCTAAAAACTGATTTATTAAAACCGAATATTTTTTGAAATACTAGAATTGTTTCAAGATCGGTTAAATAAAACTGAACTATTTTCAAAACAGTAGAATCGTTTTAGTAAAAACGAATACTTTGTGATTAGTCAGCATTAGTCGTTGCTATACTTACTGTCGTCAACGCTTGCGCTGCAAATTGATATCTTTTCACTTCTACGGTTGCAGTTTGATAAGTGATGCTGTGTGTACAATTACGAAATGGAACAATAAACGGTAAGTCGAAGCATTTTATTATAATCCATAAATGTAATCAATATTATTATCATTTCTGTTCTTTATGTATCATGTTTTAATTTGTATAAAAAATGTAAATTAACACACATGATTGCGTTAAGGTAGATTATTGTGTAAATCTGATGATACTTTAGGATTTATAATTACAGTTCAATTCTTCAAGTTTTCCATACGATTATGTACAGCTAAAGGTATTCACAGTGTTTTTATAACTTTCTTATGATTGCTAAAGTGATATTTATATTAAATTTGTGTTGTTTTTGATTAAAAAAGTGTAATTAATTTTGTGTAACTCTATGATTATGTATGTATATAAAAGAAATATTTATTTCTATGTTACAGATGCGGTTAAAAGTTGCTAGCCAACAGTAACTGATGCAGTTTTCGAGGCTTCCGTGAAAAGATCACAAAAATATGTAAAAACTCATTGTGATGTATTGAAAAATATTTATTGTGCAATAAAATTTGAAACGTGCATTCGAAAATGTATTAGTGTATTATTGAAAGAATTGTTTTAGTTCATTATTGAAACAAGAAAATCATATACTTATTGATCATTTAGTATCAGTTCAAGAACGAAGCTTTTAAAACGTAAACCGAATGCAACATTTGTTTTGCAACAGGTTTGAATTTAAAATACCGAAACTATACTGATTCAAATAAGTGAAACAGCGATGGACTTATAGCTATTTTATTGCAGTTAGGTTTCTTTTATCTTTGAAACAAGAGTGAATCATAAATTTTTTGTTTTGAAACTGTTACTAAACATTATCAGTTTTGTGTTTACTGGGTACTATTGATGTTTCTAGTAATGCTTTTTATCCGACAGCACAGTTTATTGATACGCAAACCACAAATATTGATACTGACAATGAACCCAAAAATAACAACAGTAAGCATTTGGCAGTGGAATACAAACATAAAACACTTTAACAACAGCCAAAAAAAACTGCCAATAAATAAAGAAAAACTCAAATACTTTTTGAAGTACATAAGACATTAATCAAATTTATATTACTAGAACTAAAACAAAAGAAGACAAAGATCCAAAAAAAACTTTTTTATAATTATCTTGGTTGATCTACATTTAATAGATCAGGTAGATGCATTCTACAAATACCACCGGAGTAAACTACTTGACGGCCGTTTCGCCCTGTTGGAGCGGATCAACAGTAGAAGCACACACTAATGTATTTCTACAATTGCATTGACAAACATTATAGTTTTATATTCACATACGATCATCACCAGTTATTGTTGGCCAGTTACAGATTGCATCGTAGAATGGTTTATGCTCATCCAAGACGTTGTCTAACACCTGCTGTATATTTGCAATTTTTTTAGAATTGATAGAAACTTGGATAAATTTTGGTATATAGTAAAAAAATTATAATCGTATAGTTTTTTACAAGATTAAATGCATGTTTTCTCTCAACCACTCAATAAAATATTCTGTCACTACAATTTTTTTGTTTTTATTATACTAGAATGACATAAATTCAGGAGGTGCAAAAGTTTGTTTTAGGTGCTTGGGTATTGTTCTTCCAAACTTTCATCTAAGACAAACTTTCATTTGTAATATGTTGACCATGATTTATTAAAGTCTAAAATTTGGTTGGACTGCATTAATTATACGGAAAATTTGGAGCTTACTTTATACATAATAAAATGGTATCTCTTTGGAAAATAGATACGGTGGTGCTTGGTAATTTTTTTTATCAGTACTCCAAAATCCTATTTATTTCAGAAGAACAAATGTCCTTGCACAAAAAAATAATGTGTGATTTTGGAAAAAGTTTTAGTGTTTGTTATTAATAATATAATTCTTGTTTTGTCTAGGGCAGTTTTTGATATTGTTTTCTAAAAAATCTTCAAAATTCTGAGCATAGAGTTATTAGCTCTTTTGTTTGCTATTCCCTCCTGAAACACATAAAACACTAAATTATAAGTTTTAATAGTTTTAATACTAAAACAGTTGACTCACAATTGTCAAAGATAAAATATGTCTTGGATCGGAAGATTCAGTAACGCAAAGTTTTGTATAAAATTTACTGTGATGTTTCACAAAGTGTTTTTACTGAAACTTGTTCATTCTTCGCATGTTATTGACTTGTGGTGTTCCAAATCTCAGTAAACTTGTTTAAAATACTTTGTGTAAATCAGGAATGTTTATCCGTAAAGAAATTAAACATACGCTTTTAATCCAAACGTGTATCTAGATATTCTGTATGTTTTTACGAATAATAGTTCCACTAAGTTCCATTAAACTTAAACTTTGAGCATTTGTTATAATGTTTTGTCGTTTGATAATGTTGAAATTATTATTTTTGTGTTGCCAACATCGCAAACGTCAATATTCGTTCGTTAGTGTAGTTACGTAATGAACGAAAAAAGTTCTAGGGTGGCAAAATGACAACTAGGAATCCACAATAAAATTAAGTCAATTAATATATTAGAACGAGTATGCGACAGGTAGAAAATTAGTTAAAATTGAAGAAAAACGATGTTAAAGTTAATGTCAAATTTGACAGATTTAATAATAAATGTGGTACCAACATTATATTTCTGTTGATTTTTTTAATTTTTTCAAAAAAGGATGTAACTTTATAAAAGGCAACACAAAAAATAATGTACCTTACTCTCGTCGAAAGAATCATAGCATAACTCACTCACATGCAACGCTCGGCCGTGCGGCCTTGCGTCGCATTAACGTTCGTTATGCTATTTCTTACTTTCGACTCTTGTTACGTAAGCTACTATTTCGTCGATCGTCTGTTAATAGCAATATTTAATAATGTATCAGAAATAGATCGTTAATGATCGCTATTAATGAACGATTTTGTATAGCAACCAATGAAATCGTTAGCAACCACTGATTTAACGATATTGCGCGACTACTAGATATAACATCGGGTTAAGTATGTTTTAGTTTCTTTATAACTTCACACGTTTTACTAACGTACGATCAACGAAGGAACTTTAAAACTATCTCGTTTGTTAATCGGGGACAAATAATCTCGACGATATTAAGATTATTAATTGCTATCATTAACAACCTTGTTTGTTAAATAACTATTAACAACTTGTTAATATTTTTGTAAAAGTATACTTTATTTTATAGTACTATTAAATATTAAAAAAACATTTAATTAAGTAAAGTTAATTAAGTTAATTAAGTAGTAGAAACTAATGACTAAATTTAACCAATATAATGCAATCCGAGTATTGTGTTGTTTCATTAAAGTTGTATTTAAAGAATTGTGGTATAAATAGTTTAAACAAATTTAAAAAAATACAGTTTTAAACCAAAAAAGTCCAAAGCAAAACATAAAAATAAAATCAGTAAAGTACGTATTATCTGTACGGCGAAAAGATAGAGTTAAATCCCTCCCATCAAATACGCGCTAAATTTGAATAAATTTTTTTTATTGGTTAAAATTTTCAAGTCAGTATTACAACAAACAAATAACATACTTCAGTTTGACCTGAGTTTAAGCAGGTTTAACGTTCGACATTTTGGTTAATTTATTCGCAGTTTTAAGTTTTTGTTATTTCCATTCATTTGACGAAATAGTATTTTTCAATACTTCGGAAGACATTTGTGTATATTCAGGTGCGTACTGAAATGATTCATTAAAGATTAACGTTAAAGTTACATTTTCTATTGTAGGTTATTTATTTAATTAATTATGGATCAAGCCATGGCCCTGTCGCCACCGAAAAAACGAACTTCTCGGCATTTTTCGATTGATGACAAGGAACGCATTGTAAATATCTTTAAAGCTAGTACCGAGGAACACCCCGGTAGAGCTAAGACCCAAATTATCGAGTTTACTGCAAAAGCCGCAGGTAATTTTAATTAAGTCATTAATATTATCTATATCGATTACAATTTTAGGGGTGTGTGTCTCGAGTGTTTTCAATATTATTCGTGAATATCAAGAAACACATGACCTTCAAGCACCAAAAGTGTATCACAGACCCCGATCAGTTTTGGACAACATCGATGATGCAGCTAAAAATGCTATTCGACGTTTAATACATAGGTTTTGAAAGAAATGAACCGCCAACTCTGAATAAAATGTTAGCGGCATTGCATGAAAACGAAAATCTACCTCAATTGAAAAGGACTACGATGAGTTTGCTAATTAAAGAAATTGGATTTCGGTGAGTAAACAAATTGTTTATTTATACATCTTTTAATGTGATTGTGGTTTTGCATTATAGATTTTCAAAAAGATCACGCAATAGTATTCTTAAAGAGAAAAACGAAATCATTGCCTGGAGACGACGTTTTTTGCGAGAAATTCGAAAGTACAGGGAAGAGGGCAAGAAATTGTATTTTTTAGATGAAACCTGGGTGAACGCTGGTCATACTGTAAGCAAAGTATGGAAAGACACAACAATCGTAACTCCGAGGCAAGCTTTCATCGAAGGATTAACTACAGGGTTAAAAGACCCTGCCGGCAAGGGAAATCGTCTTATAATACTCCATATAGGATCTGAAGACGGTTTTGTTGAGAATGGTTTGCTATGCTTTGAATCTAAGAAAACTGAAGATTACCATGAAGAAATGACTGGAGAAGTTTTCGAAAACTGGTTTTTAAAAATTCTAAGCAGTTTTGCTGAAAATTCTGTGATTGTGATGGATAATGCTTCTTATCATAGCAGGAAAACAGAAAAGATTCTAAATTCAGGAACGAAAAAAGCAGACATACAAGCTTGGTTGGAAAGCAAGTCGATTGTTTACCTACCAGATATAGTAAAAGCTGAACTTCTGCTTCTTGTTAAAGAAGCTGCCATCATGCCAAAGTATGTAACTGATGAAATGGCAAAAGAACAGGGTCATACTGTTTTGCGATTGCCTCCGTATCACTGTGAATTCAATCCTATTGAGTTGATATAGAGTCAAATAAAAGGAGAAGTCGCAAGAAACAATACAACCTTTAAAATGAAAGACCTTCATCAATTATTTCAACAAGCTGTAGGCAATGTATCTGCAGAAAACTGGAAGAATGCTATTCGTCATGCACAAGCTGAAAAAGAAAGAATGTGGCAAACTGACATCGCAATGGAGATTGTAGTGGAACCGTTGATAATTCGTGTGGAGGATGACTCTTCTTCATCAGAATCATCCTAAATGTCTTTTTTTTTAATACAAAATGTTATTTAAACTCCTATAAAATATGTCATAATTTTAGTTGGACAAATTTGTTAAAATGTAAAAATTTAATGAAGCGCTTGTTTATACGCGTTTTAAATGTTTAGTTGTTCCCTCTAAGTATTATTTGATAAATTTTTGAAATTAATCGTGTAACTGAATTAATATATAAAGTTGTAAACGTATTTATTTGTTATAATAGAAATTTTTAATTTTGTACATTTATTGAAAATTATACGATTTCCTATGTACTTTAATCTTTAATGCCTATATTATACATTACATAATTTTTGAATTTTCGCGCTTTTACTAATTTGAGCCGTGTAAACTTGTCTCTTCATACACTGGTTTAAATTATCATACAAAATTGAAGGAGGGGCTTAACTCTATCTTTTCGCCGTACAGGGAATAGTACTAAAATTTTTACAAAAGTTGCGAAAAATAAATATTCCAACAGCAGCAAAACAAAAACTAAAAAAACTTTGAATTAAAGCAATAGAACAATTAATGGCACGTTCAGTTTGTACTGTAAGGAGTTTTAAATATAATTTATTTATAACTAAATTTTTACACGAATGCTCGCGGATAACTTCTGTTTGTCTAAAACTGATACTTGTTTACATTAAAGAAATACGCTTAAACTCCGTTATATTTGTCTTTAACGCACGCGTTAATGACTTATTTATTTAAACGATCTTCTTAATACTTCTGACTTCGAAAAATTGCTCTGATTCTTTTAATCCGTTTTTATTTCTGTTATCTATTCGACAACTTTCTACATCTTGCGGTAAACGTTCTGGAAATTGACAATAAGTTTGTGAACGTTCTCGAAGACTGTTCTATCCCAGAACAGAAAACTGGATGCAACACTGATAGAAAGTATAGTAGCGATAGCGACAGCTTTTTCCATTGTGGCGACTTTTTTGAGCATAAAAGAAGCAGTTAATAGACTTTTTCTGGCCCAATATTCTACTTGGTTAATCATTGCGAACCAACACTTAAACGCCTGTTCCTTGGAAGACGACGTCTAACATATTTTGAAATATCCTCCAATTCAGTTAATCTAAGCCACATCTAAACTTGAGTACTACCAATTTCTTGATATTTTTAAACTCAAATTCTCTCTTGAGATTTTATAATACTTGCTACAAATTTTTGTATAACGGTTTTGTACGTGAGTTAGTAATCAGATAAAAAACGAAGCGTCGTTTACTACGTAGTTTTAAAACTTTTCCAACCGCCGGTTGCTGTTTTTGTAATTCCTCTAGCCGTTCAAACTCTTTTTAAAATATGGCTGCAACCCTTCTGTACATGTCAAGATCCTCGCTCACGCAATGTGCGATTGCGTAATCTTTTCGTGTTTGAAACAGGTCTTGTTGTTCTTTGGTTGTGACTCCGAATTTAGTCTTTCCAGAACTTCCGTATATGCTTATAAACTTTTCAAAGTCCATTCTTTTGACTTGATTTCTGGTTCTGCTAGTTATTACCCTGGTTCGGAGCTGAACTTGCGTAATGTAGTTATCGCCAACAAACTAGACTAGACGATCGATGTGAACCACTTTTGGCTTGCGCTTGGGAAGTTTTCAGTTGCGATATATAATGTTATTAATACGTTATATTTCATTATAAGAGCTCTCCCATTATCTCAGCAACTTCGGCGACAAACCTTGTTTTTGCAATATTGGCAAATCCGGGTACAAATCGTCTATAATAGATGCACAACCCAAAAAAATTTTGAACCTGATGCTTGTCGATTAGTCTTGGCTATGCTTGCACTGCTCGGATTTTATCTGGGTTACGCTGTTACATATGCAATTTTGTGCTATTAGTTAAACCTCTATTGCTTTCGAATAGAAATATTAATCGTATCTGCCCTTGCAGTGTTCGTAGGTGCAATGCTTCTTTTTAGAAATTGTCCGCCGTTGATGTTTAAACTTTTACAGACAAAGAAACCCACATTTGGAAGGTAACACGTGGCACTTGCGTTGAATAAATGAAATAATTATAGATGTTTTCATGATACATCGTGTCACAACATGTAGATGTTTTCAAGAAATCCAAGTTTAATTCAAGTAAGCATATTTTATGCAACAAACAACGTGAAAGTAAAATGACGACCTTCTCGTTTATTTGAACGAAAGGGATGCTCGTTAGATGGCGTCAAGAAATGGGAGACTAACTTTAATTCAAACAAGGATATACAAAGCAGCACAATTTGAATTTGATTTATTTGAGCTTGGTACACTTGTTGAAGATGGGCATCTCCATATAACTCATTTTGAAACGTGAAATTAAGAGTTCGTAATTTTCTTGTAAAATCACAAAATCCTAAGCGCTTCACCACGTAAAACCACAATTAAAAACGCCGCTTTCTGCTTGTTGCTTTAACCATTAGCTGTAGCTGCAGCTTTAAAATGCTGGTAGTACGTTGATCAAAAAGTTTTTCTATCATAACTTGAGAGCAAAATCTCAAACTTTTGCGTGGTTTTTTCTCCATGAGCTATTAAATATTTGCTCATGGCATTTCCTTCACCGTGACAATTCATTTGGTTCATTTTTTGATCAAGCAGTTTTATTCTGTCTTCTAATTTGTCCTCTGTTGATTTTAGTTTGTCATTCACAGATTTGCAAACTTCTTTAAAATTTCTAGAATTTTCTTCCATTTCTGAGAATGTTTGGACAGTTTTTTTCAATTATTCTAGAATTTTCTTCTATTTTCTGAAAATAACTAAACCGATATAATTATATTTTATCAACAAACACACGTAGACACGTACTTATCACACAACGTTTTTAAACCGGGAGCAAGATTAAATTACTTGTATTTACACCTTAAAACCGCAAACTCCACACTGACACCACTGTAACAAATTTTAAAACTAATTTATTTATAATTAAATATTTACACGTTTATACCAACACGTAACTAATTAAATCTAACGATATTTAAGAAAAAACTTACACTCATTTATATATTACAATCACTCGAAAAATAAAGTCCGCGGATAACTTCGTTTATCTAAAACTGATACTTGTTTACATTAAAGACACGTACGCTTGAACTTGAACTTTGTTACATTGATCTCTAACACACGCGACATTACTTATTTATTTAAACGGTCTTCTTAATACTCCCGACGTCAAAAAACTGCTCGTTTTTATATATTTTTGTTATCTTTTCAAGAATTTTTTACATTCTTTGGTAATTGTTCTGAAAGTTGACAATTAGTTCGTAAACGTTCTTGAAGTTGACAATAACTTTGCGAACGTTTCACTATGTTGTAGAATTTTTTTTTTGTGCGATACAGTAAGAAGTTTTTATTGTATGTATGTATGTAATTACGTAACATCTAATAGTATATTATATATCAAGGTTAAGAAGTGTATCATTATAACATTAGCGATAGATTATACCGCGAGACGCAAAGCCTCGAGGGATATATGTAAATCGCGCAGATTATAACAAACTTCTCAACCGTAGTATACATATATACAATTTTTTCTACTACTGGAATTATTAAAACCTTTCTACCTGTTACTAAATCAAATTTAAAATTTAAGATATTAATTTCAAATTAAAAATCAAGTCAGCGATTTTGCCAGTTGTCATTAGTTTATTAGAATTAATTTTGACATAATTCTTAATTGTGATTTAAAACACAAAAATAAACAGATAACCTAAGTTTTTATTGCTAAAATTTAAATTGTTTAAAAGCATTATTATTTTAATCATTGATTATATCTAAAATATATTTAATTCAATAATATTTACATTTAATTAAGCGCGAACTTTAAATCACTTGCTTTTTGAAATCAAATTAATTTATTAATTGAACGATTTAAAAACTTAAATTAGCATTAAATAAAATTTCTTGCTCTTGGTAGACAGTTTTGTTAACTTTTTTCTTTGAAACTGTTATAGTATTATCAGAAAATGTAAATATGTTTATAAATAACCACTGGTTGATAATGAAATATTATTTACCAGCGCTTAAAAACGTACAACTTCACAATCTAATATTATACGTAATAATGAAAACTTATACAACTAGTAGTGGAAAAAACTTATTATATATGTAGATAATCTAAAGTAGTGATTATAAATATAAGGAATAACATGGTAAAACGTTGGTTGCACCACACTTTGTAAAATCTTTTCAATATTTTCAAGAGATTTTAATTTGGCAAAATATACTATGTTAGAGAAACTGGCAGAGTTAATAAAAAAAAATTCTATACACACAAAAAACATCTTTGTTTATTTTAGCTTACTAAGTTTGCTATTGTCAAAATTTCACCATATATTATCTACAAAATTTTTCTTTTAAATTTAAAACATTTGCTAACACTAAGAAATAATATTTAGAAACATTCGATAAATGATCAAAAATATTAAATTTTCTTGTAATAATACATATTAATATATACAACTTCAAGAAAGGGGATAAATCCTAGTGTAGGAGAAGACAACAAATTAAAGTAATTTAACTTTAAGTAAATCAATTATTTTATTTTTGTTTATCTTTAATTTTAAAAAATATTAATTTTTTATTTGTTGATTTATTAATTGGAAAAGGTTAAATAACGTAATTTATTTTGTACTTACATTTCACAAAATTAATTATTATAAACACTTCTCCAAAATCTTAGAAAAAACAATTTTGCTGTTGAGATTTTTAAAATCTTATTTACAAATGTAAATTTTAATATTAATAATTCAATAAATTTTAAATTTTAAACGATAAACATTTCAGTGTAGGACTAAAACTAAATATATTTTCTGTGACAGTGAACAATTACTTTTTTGCTAAAAACATTTGTCATTCGAACTATTAATTTATATTATTAATTAAACTGCTGTTAACTACGCAAATTTTTTGTTTTTTAGAAAGGATATACAGTATACATATTTCTAATATTTTATCTTTATCTCTCAGAAGATTAATTAATTTTTATTTGCATAAACATTTATTATTTTGTTTAATAGTTTATTTACTGTTGTAAACTTCTTTTTGAATTTAATTTGCAATCAAATTATTAATTTTATTTAATTTTTAAGTTTTGAGAAAAATAAGTATACAAAAATACATCCAAAATATTATTATAAAACTATTTGTTGAATTATTATGGTTGACATAACACGTTATAACATATTTCTAAAGCATCAAGAAATATTTCGTTAGGTTATACGTATAACTTTTGTAGAAAAAATTTTTGAGTAGAACGAATTTACATGAAATCAGAAATTAAAAAAATTGTATATTATGTTGCTAGGAGTAGAACGCAATGCTTTTGTGTTGAGCCTACAGTTCCAGTCAAAGTTATAGCTAAAGCCAAACAATTAAGGCAAATATGCAACTTCTTTTACGGTGGTCATTATTTAGTCTACTACATACCTGAAAACATTATTAATTAAACATGATTGATGTTTAACTTAAAAAAATATATTTTA
The DNA here is from genome assembly GCA_035610365.1 of Aquatica leii. Taxonomy (NCBI): domain Eukaryota; kingdom Metazoa; phylum Arthropoda; class Insecta; order Coleoptera; family Lampyridae; genus Aquatica; species Aquatica leii. Next base: position 112,861,332 of record CM069432.1, read on the forward strand.
AGATTTGCAATATATTGTTTCAATGTCTAAATTTTATAAAAAACTAAGTTAAAAAAATGTAATAAATAATAGTTTAAAAATGCTACATCGCAACGGTATGCAAAGTAAAGTAAAAATCAACTTGAATAAACTTTTTCAGTTTCTTTGAATTTTTTTATATAGAGTTATGAGTTATTACGTTACAAAAGTGCTTATTAGTTTAGAACGCCCGATGTTGCTGAATCGAAGACTTATGAGGTAAAACTGTTCACTTAAAAAATACACAATGCAAAAACGGTTTTAGAGTCCAAGTTTCCATTTACTGACGGGGTTTTAAAGGTAATATAGTTCTCGCAATTTAACTTTCGATGCACGTCATTAATGACGTAAAATTCATACCACCCTATTTATAGCAAAAAATAAATAAATACCGAATTGTTCTATGGAATTTTTTTTTGTCGCGTTGTTGGTGTGCTTACTAAAGTTGCAGCGTTGTTGGCATCTGTCAAATTTAATTTGTGTTTTTTACGTCAAAGTAATATGTCAAAGTGCTCATTGTTTTTTATAATTATTTTTGATACAAAACTGTACTATTTTAAGCTTGAACGAGATAATGGTGGTCCATTGATATCAGTAAATGCTGTGCGAGAGGTACCCTTTTACATAATATTTAAATTGTGGTAATACATACATATATCCTACAGTTATTTCTGTATGTACAGCGGTTGCTAACAACGAGGTTTTTAGATCTCCTCAAAACGTAAGCGTAGTACACCTGTTACGAATGTAGAAACATTTAATAAAAACGTAATTCGCAATGTAATATTAAGAATGTACGAAAAGAGTAAGTTTACATGATAATACCGACAACATGGTTGAATAACTACGTCACTGACGTTAATGACTTGCATCGAAAGTAAAATTGCGAGGACTATAATAAACAATACTTTGCATGCCGCTGGTCAGATAAATAATTGTGTACTCCTTATCGTTTACTTTTTACTTCTTGTCTGTGTTTAATATAAGTACTGTAAACGCTATAAACGTACTTCTACGTTTACGAAAATTTAGAAGAACCAACTTTAAGGTGTATTAGTTAGTCGTTTTAAATAAAAATTTTTTAAACAGTTGTTTTTGTTTATTGTTTTAAATAAACTGTTAACATTTTTTCTTCTTTATTGTTATCAATTGTTTAAGTTGTTTTAACCGCAAAACGTCTTTGTTTTTAATAATCTTTTTAATCACTTCAATATTTCGTTTTTTATTCATCCTTGATAAATAAAAGTTAAACTAAAACTAAGCAAATGCAGAAGAATTATGTTTATCAGATTTTTATCAGATATTTTATTTGCTTGGCATCATTAATAAAATAAAAAATATATTAACAAAATATAATTAATGATTACTTACAGTCCATTTCTACTCCTGTCTAACATAGAACATTGCTGGAATCTATTGAATTTATTAAATTATTCGGCATTTGCTTTAATTGAAACTTTGGAAAAGGAATAATAATAAGTAACTTTTATTTAAATAGCACTTTCTTTAAATGTAATTAGAAATAATTATTCTTTATTTTGCTACAGACTAAATGTTTTAACCCGTTTGTTTTATTCTACTATATGTGTGCCTTCATATTATAACTACATTTGAATATGTTAAATTATTGCATAATTATTGACGCAGAAATGTTTCGACTAATCTTAGTTTTGCATTATTAATTGCATTAACAGCTTAGCAACAATAATTATTGGTTCTAATAAGCCAAGTTGAACATGTAACTAAGATGTAATTGACGTAATTATACACTAAGTTGCCATTATATTATTCAAAATGTTATAATCTAAAATGTAAACTAAAATAACAAAGTAAATATAGTAATGTATATTTATTATTAATTTTTTTTAAGTGTATATAAAAATAAAAATCTGATGCTTAATAAAATTTTTCGCATAAGTTGTTTTATTAAGTTGTACAACAAATTAGATAAAGTTAAACGGTTGTAAGTGAAATGTGTTGTGATTTGACAACTTTGCTTTTAAATAAACTCCGTATCTAAAAGAAAAAAAAGAAAAAAATAATAGTTTAATCATTTCCCATTGGCTTGACAAATACAGTTTTCTATTAGTGTATAAAACCATAGAATGAGTTATGTTTCTCGTCATGTAGTCAAAACATTGACAAAATGAATAATTCTCTATAATTTACTCATAATTTAATATAATTTACTAAAAAAAAAGAAAAAACCGGACCTACAAAATTTTACTATTTGGCCATTAACAAAAAGTAGACACAATTTGGTAAACGACTTTTTGATGCAATCTACTTAGGTGCAAATCTCAGCTATTCGGTCAACACCGTCAGCATCAAAATATAAGTTTAAAAACGTTTTCCGTATACCATTCTAATAGAGTCAAATAGTATTAAAAAGTAGTAGTAATGGAAGTAAATAGTATTAAGTATTAGTGGTAAAGGTTGTAAGTTATTAAGATCGGAAGAAAAAAAAAGGACAAAAGTTTATAGTAGTTTCTACTTGTGCAATCAAAGCACACAATTTTTCAAACTTGTCCCTGGTACACGTTTAATATTTACTTTGCAGGATTTGATTCCTGTATTCTACAGACCATCAAAATCTAGGCTATGCGCAGAAATAAAGTGCCAATTTACATTCTCATTGGCAAGAATTTCAATAATAGCAAAATGCTGAGCAGCAATAAATGTTTTTAATTTCTGCAACTCACAGTTAACGTTAACAAAGTTTGTATTATTATTTGAATAAATACGTAAAAATTTGCCGCGGCGAGCAAAAAGACGTCTAAATGGTAACAAAATAATATTTCTAGAAAAATTCCTCATTAACTCTAGGTAAACGGCCTTTATAGAAAAACCGACAAATAAACACAAGAAACTTTTGATAATTTTAGTATTAGTGTGTTTGCAATATTTTATGAGAAAAAAACCTACTACTATACAAACAAAAACTAGAAACCTAGGCTCTACTCAACTGGTTGAAAATCTTTCCGTAATAAGCTTTGTAACCTGTGAATCAAGTTTGTAGCATCGCAAAAAGTTATAAACATTTTTTTTCGTTTAGAGGTAATCCGGAAACAGTTTCTTAAATTACGTAATAAAAACTAAGATCTAGCATTTAGTAATCTAACATGCTCGCAAGATGCAATGAGTTTAGTAATAGTATGCTTTCCAAAAAGAACAATAGGATAATTTGTCTTACTTGTAAAACACTGGAAGTATCTAGAAAAGGATTAAGCTTTGCTAATGCAAGTTTTAGCATTTGACCTTAAGCAGAAAACGAAAAGCAATACTTTGTTTTTAAGCAATTTTAACAATGGTTATAATGAATTAAAAATTTTGCTTAAAGAGCAAGAACTAACTACTTGAGTATTTTCCAAACTCAAATAAATCAGAACATGCAACAGCAACCATGGTATTAGTTTTTAAATTTGGGAAAGATCATTAAAAATGGGTCATATTGTTGCGTCGATTTGAAGAAAATTCGGACCGTTCCACAACATGATAGAATTTTTAATATTTTGAGGCTCTATTTTTCTAGACAAATAATTAGCAAGGTTAAGTTTTGTTGGAACATGACGGCATATAAAATAAGAAGATCTTTGCTGCTGCTAGTCAGCGACTATGTTGCACACAAACGTCTTTAACATTTGTTTTTAACCACCCTAAGATTACAGTAGAGTCTATTCAGAAAAGACAGTAAAAAATTTGCAAAATTAGAAACTTTTCAACTTGCTCTAAAAGTTTGGGCAGTAGTAATACTTCGCAGAGTTTAAGTTTTAAAATAACTATAAGTTCTACTCGTGCAACTTTATACTTTGCACGTAACAAATAGTTGTGTATTTGTTTGGCCCGATTTATCTATCTGACGTATATGTAACTGTAACCTTTGGTAAATGCATCAGAAAAACCATAAATTTAATTCAATAAAACTTGAACAGGTAATATAACGATAAATTTTTAATCCATTTACTTAAGTCCTTTTAAAGAGAGAGTCATAGTCATAGTTTTTGCAACCAAAGTGGTTGTAAGAGAAATTTAGCTAAAAGAATACATAGAACTTAAATTGTTTGTTTAGTGACGCTATCGTCATATGACTTTGATACGAAATACATTAAGTGAGCTAAACGAAATTACCAGATAAGCGTAGATTAATTTTTGAAACATCGACGAGAACCTCCCCACATAGCCAAAGTTAACCTTAATTGTCTAAAAAGTGATCATACTTTAACCTGAAAAGTTGACAAGCATGTGGTATCTTTATCGTGCCTTTTAGTCATTCATAAAAGTTAGTTTTACTGCGTGTCCTTAATGTTTAACTTGTTCACAACAAATAGTTATTCTTAATAATCAGCCAAATTGTAAACGTAAAGTATAAAATATGGCGACCTATCTCGTTTCTTACCTACAGAGGTTGACTTTTAGATAGCTTTTTAATATACAACTTTAATTGTTACTCAAAAGCCGTTTTAAAAAGTTAACTTGATGGTAACCATAAAAATTAACCTATTAAGAGCTTTCAAGTATAAAATGAGACTACTTGTTTTTTTACTAATCCTATAAGTTAACTTTTCGATATCTTTTCAGAGATTTCTAATTAATGTCTTGAAAAAGTTACACAACTGACATCCTACAAAATTAATTTATAATGTTAATCCTAAAAATTAAGTTTTTAGTAGCCTTATAGTACAGAATGAGACTACATGTCTTTTTAGTAACCACATAAATGTTATTTTCGGTGAGTTTTATAATCAATGTTTATAAAAGTTATGAAAGAGACATTCTAAAAAGTTAAATTTATGTTCATTCTACAAATTAACTTTTTAGTAGAATGTTTTTGTGTAGAATAAGACCGTATCTCGGAAAAACGTCCTCGGAAGAAAAATCACCCTGAACCAAAATTACTTTTCTATCTTCTAATAGCTCTTACTATTATTACGACTACAAGAAGAAACTAAGAAATGAGTTTACCAATTGCGTTTCTGACTTTTGGTGATTCTCATGGCAAAAAAAGTACCCTTATTTTGGCTTTTTGTGCATTACCGCTTAGTTTTCAAATTATGAATTTTTAAAGAATTGATCGAAATCGTCAAAAGTTAGTCGCTCCGTGAGCTCCAATTACAACAAATTCAAGGGTATGTTTTTAAATAGACAAACACTTGTTTAAAAAAAAAATTAAAAGCACTGTAGATGGAACCTGCAGTCATTGTTTCGCTAATTATTTGTTGTAATTTTTATAAGTATATAGGATCCTTAGTTGTATACGCTGAAACTAATTATCTTAAAAAAAAACTTGTATTTGAAAAGAAACATTTTAGTGGAGTTGTAAGTGTAATTGATTATTATTAATTAGTGTTTATAAGTTTAGTTACTGCTTACATGTATAATAAAAATCTAATTGTCTAACAAAGAAATCTTTAGAAGTAAACTTTATTTTAGTTCCAACATTACGCTCGCACAACAGTTTTCTAAAACGTACCATTTTAGGTAATCTGATTATCGTCATAAACATTGTTCTTTTTTGTTTGTACCCTAATGATATTTTTAATTTAATTTCAACGTAAAAATTAATTTTTTTAAACAAACTTTTTTATAATTTGTAATGTGGATCGATACAAAATCGTATTGATAATAGTTCAAATTATTGCCCTCTAAATCGATGAAAAATATCAAGTTTTTCTTCAAAAGCGTTTACAGGTTAAAGAGAAAGTATTAATAAACGCGATGACATCTTAATCTTGATTGTATAACCTTTTTTTTGGTTGTTTTCGTTTCATCCGTTACGGTACATGAATAATTTAAGAACTTATTTTGCATTGCGGTAAATATCAACGAGCTGTGTGTCAACCGGGCACCAAACAAAAGCTTTTGTGGATATTTTTATCCCTTCAATGTGTCGGTCTCTTTGACTATTCAAGGTCTTTTTCTTAGATATTGCAGTTTTAACGGAAATTTCATTCAAAGAATCTCATTCTGCCGATGCTGACAAAATTTTTTTAAAACAAATTGTTATTACTTTTAGCAGAGTTTAATATTCATTTCAGCTTTAACAAATCCGTTAAAGAATTATAATATAAACTTGGCCTCTTGATAGCAAATAAGAAAAATGTATTTTTCCAAACAGAGATACCGAACAAGTTTTGTATTTAAGCTTCTTTAATATTGTGACTCATAAATGCGCATCAATATCCAATTTTCAAAACGTAATACAGGCAAATTTTAGTGTTTCTTATTAAAGGATAGTTTATTCGCAATAAACGGTAAAAATGTATTATTAATGTCGAAAGTGGCAATACAATAATTGATCTAGTGCTTCAAATAAACTTTCTAGAATTAATTCAACAGTTTTTTATTATATAGCAATCATTGAAAAAAAATTAAATTTCGTAAAAAAATTGTAACTTAAGTTTTCATGTCGCAGTTAACAATGAGGATATGACATTTGTACTGATTATTCTCAATTTCTTATTTAACCTCTTGAAGCACTTTTTTTTTAAAAAAACGACAAAAAAATCATTTTTTTAATTTAAGAAGATACATTTTTGAACTTTATTTTGGTCAAAAGTAATAACTAAACACAAAATAACTGTCTATAAACGCTTATCTTTGCAGTTTTATAATTTTTACATATTACATCACAAAAAAAGTCTTTTACTACTAAATCAATAATAATTATAAAAAAGAATAAACACTTGTACCTATTTGTAATTTACAAAAAAAAACGTTTCTTTGTTTTACAACTGGACGAAAAGTAATATTACTCTAACATTTTATAGCTTACAAGACAGATGTAAATTAAAAAAAAATCAAAAAGGCCATTCTTTTCTTATGTTTCGCTATACCGCTCGAATTAATTCAAGCGTGCCTATTTTGGCCCATTTAGCGTAATAGAATTAACTCGAGCATACACGTTACGGGGTTAATTTAAACTTAACAAAAATAGATTTTAAGAATTATTGAATTAACATTAAACAAACGCCCACCGTTAGTAAAATTTAAAATTATGTTGTTGAAGTGGGAGAAAATGCGTATAGTAATTTAAATAAACACCGGGTTGTTTTAAGACTAGTTTAAAATTGAACGTCGTTTTTTTTACCTGCTAGACAATCGTTCAAGTTTTGTTGATGTGCGTGTTGTACAAGTCGAGTGTTAACTTTGTGTAATTGTGTTATACTAAAAGTTCCAGATATAAAGGTAAAACATCTTTATACATATTTTTAACAGACACAAAGGAACACATAATTCATAATTGCAGATGAACGGTCAGTATACAAAAAGACATAGAAACAGGATTTCTCTAAATTTTACATTTTTGTCCCGATTTTAGAATACCCAGATTTTTTACAACTTTCTAGATCGCTGTGAACCCTGTAAAAAATCAAATCAAATATAAATATTGGTGGTTTAGTTAAGTATTTTTTCTAATTTCAGCTTCCGTAAAATGAATAGTTTCCAGAGCCACAGAAATGGACGTTTTAGTGGCGACAAAGGTGTGGATTAGAAAATCGAGAAAAAGTGTGAAAAAGGGTTAAAGGCGATGACATTTATTTTAGATGTTTTTAAATTTGTAAACAAGTAATAAATATATATGTATGTATTATATCGTATCGGATAAAATCTGTTTTTCAAGACTTGCACCTTTACTTTAATGTGTTTTATTTTCAAATGTTAACTATAAGATATCTGTTAAGCAGCCATTAATCGTTGAGCAACTGAAAAAATAGTATTTCTTAAGCAGTTTTAAAATCCAACTATTTTACATCTTTTACAGTTAACTCCAGGTTGATTCTTGAACAAGTGCAAAATTGTATATTTTAAACAGCTTTAAAATTAAATAGTAAAATACCCATTTAGATTAACTTTAAGTTATCCTAACAGGTTGAACGTTAAGCAAACAAAAATTAGTATCTTTTAGGCAGTTTTAAATACCAACAATTAACAATCACTTTCGATTACTTTAGATTACCCTAAGTTGAACGTTGAGCAAACAAAAAATGGTATCTTTTTAGTAGTTTTAAAATTCAACTATGCACCGGGCATTTCGATTAACTTTAGGTAAGCCCAACAAGTTGACCAATGAATAACTAAAAAGAAGTATCTTTTCAGTAGCTTTAAAAGTCCGTTTCGGTTAATTTCGGGTTACCCTAAAAGGTTGACCGTTGAATACACGCAAGGTCAGTATAAGAGTATTCTATGGAGGGATTAGGTGGGACATAGTCCACCATAGGATGTGCTTTTGGGTACTCTATGATCACATTTGCCAATCCAAAGCGGTTACCTTTATTGCGACTTTTGGTTACTTTTGGCTGTGTGGGTCATGATTAATGGAATTTTTTTTAAAAGAAGTAAAACCAGATGGGATCAACGTTTAAATCATTGCAAGCAGACAACAAATTATCTAGGCAAAAATCTCTGTATAGTAATCGAAATAGAGAGGTTTAAGAGGTACTTTTGCTAGTAGTAAAATTAGAACAAATTTAAACATTAACGCTGACTCCCATAGACCCAGTTACAACCGTCTTTTGGAAAATGGGCTGGACTAAAACAAACCTGACTTACGCAAAGCACTTTAAAAAATATAGAAGGATAGATGAGCAAATCTACATTTCTTGGTTCCTGAAAATTTGAATTAGCTAAGTGTATTCTGGTATTTTGAAAAAATTATGATCGCTTCTACAACTTGGCAAGTCGTGTGTAATTTTTTCTAGTACTGAATAAGAAAGATTAATTTTGTACGATAAATATTGATCACATATAGTAACATTGCACTTAGAACTTACTCGTAAAGTGATTTTTGGCACAAACTCAAACCTATAAAATTTGTTTGTGGCTGAATCTATAAGAAAAAAAACGGAATCAAGAATTTGTGCAAAAACAATCGAGAACAGTACCTGCACGATGTTTCAAAAAACGCTAAAATAACGGTAGAAGGTTGAATAACCGTTTTTGTAGAAGTATTTGGCGCTGACTCCAAGATAGTATCTGTAGGTACCGATGAGCTTTCCTAATGCGACACGATATGATACTGGAATTTGCGTTTTCGACATATAAACTTTGATTTGCATTGATTTACAAAATGTTCTTTTGTAAAGCAATTGACACAAATCCTTAATTCTTTTATTTTTGCCAGGCGTACTTTTGAAGACAACTTCTAAAAATTTTTTTATTGGAAACAAGAGTGAGATTTCTTGCAAAGAACACTATTAACCTGCTGTGTGCAAATGATTTAATGTTACTCAAAAGCTCAAAAGACTAATAGATAGAAAGTATTTTTTTAAGAATTCTCTAAATTGGTCAAGGGTTGTATGCCAAAACTGTTTTTCGTAGTTTTTCATTGGCGCGAAGTGCTGAGATCTAACTTTTTCGAAATAATAAGAATTAGGAGAGTCTCAAAAAATATACTATAAGTAGCAAAATACTAAACCGTTGTTACATATTTGAACAAAATATCATTTAGTTTTCTCAAATTGGAAAAAAATGTCATAGTAAAAACTTCGAAATGTAAAATAAGCTTCATATGGTTATGTACTAGCAAACGCGGACTATTATAACGTTCACAAATATAGTTTCACGCAATCTTGTATTTGGTACCAGTAAACTTAAGAGATCTTACCTAACAGTAGAATCAATTATTTCTTTAACTCAAGCGTAGTATTAATGAACAAATAAGATTTTGGTAATTTGTTGTTTGTGTTTTTCATAATGTAAATTGTAATTTATCATATTAGTTTGTAAGTTTTTAATTATACTGACAATTGAAATATGTTCGACTTATATACTTGTATAATTAATTATAATTACCATCCAATATAAATTGACCTGATAAAGTTGGCACACTAGCCAACGAAACGTAGCCACAATTACTACAGAGTTTTCTTTCTGAGTTGTGCCTATCCTCCTCATCGAAGCATCTATGGTCGCATAAAATCACTACCAAGCTATTGTCAGTATTTTTAAGAATAATTTTAGCCAATGTACGTTAATAATCCTTTTGCGGTTGAGATAAGCTTCTTTTTGTTCAGAATTGGTAGAAATTTTAAACATTTGAGCATGAATTGCTTGAAAGTCAGATAAAAATAGAGACGCAATGTTTAATCTATTTAGTAAATTCTGAAATTTGTTCAGATATTATTACTTGATTAACATCGTCGCCCAAAGTTTGAATAGTTTTTACAAACCGACAAAGGTGGAAATGATTTAGCACGACAACAAAACAGTACTGTGTTCGGTAATGTAAATGTAGCATAAATAATAAGCTTAAAATGTAATAATTGCCAATAAAAAAATAAATTAGCAGAAGGACACCAAACATTCTAATTTTACAAAACAGTGAATATATGCACTGTGTATGTAGTTTGCAATTTGCAAAAGAAGTAACATACAAGATTAAAAAATAGTTATGTTTACCTGCTCACGGTAACGTTGTATTACAAGAATTCTAAATGCGTGCCAAATAGTAACGCTTTATATCGACGAATATTCGGGACGTATGGAATACGTTATGGATTTTTTGTTTTTGATCTTCAATGCTTAAAGAATTTATTTAACCAAGCCTTGTTTTTTGATATAAATGGACTGTATGAACATTTTTATAAAGTATTTTTAATAAAGATACTTGTTTATAATTTATATGTCTTTTCTTTATATTGAAGGTTTGAGCGCTAGTCTATTGTTATCCATGTTAACTAAAAAAAGTTTATAAATTTAAAACATTAACCAAGTTGTAAATAAATACTCAATATCTCATAACTAAATTGGTATGTAACCAGGTGAGGTATAGTTTAACACTTTAAGTTTATTTTAACAATTATATTTAACATATTGATATAGATGTATTAAAGCAAAAATATGAGTTTTCAAATAAAAAAATATTAATATTATTGAATATACCTAATTTCAATCTGTAGAATTTGTAGAGGGTTGTTTTGTTAACATATTTTAAATAAACAATTACGTATAATTGTAAATAAAAAGAGCATTTTAAAATACTAGTTAATAGTTTACTTTAAAACATAATAAATAACGCAACATAAATTAATCGTAAACTACAAAACGAAATTCAAAACCAAGTCATTTGTAATGAATTAATTTGCATCTTAGTGTAATAATGCATATTATAAATGTTAAATAAAGTAAAAAAAACTTATCTGCTTTGGCAAATACATCATCGCTTATTGCATTTGGGAAAGATTACGTGCTATTATTTGTACTAATAAACATCACGCCATCAATTCATTAAATATGTTTTACTCGTGTTACAAAAATGTCTTAATGAATGATTCAGTATGTTTAAATCTTTAAATGTAATTATCTACAAAATTGTTTATATTACTAACATAAATTAAAAACTGTATTAATATCACAATGATTTATAGTAAAATGTATTCAATAATTAAATAAGTTTTAGTTTAAGTAATATATTCGTGCGCATAAATGTTTTTAATTAATATGTACCAAAATATGAAACGCCGCAAGTATTTAAAAATGACACTGGTCTGGTATTAGTATAGGAAAAGGTCATAATTTTAATTTTAATAATCATATTATCTTAGATATAAAGTACATCTTCAAGAAAAACTTAGTTTCAGATATGATGTTTATTAATAACAACAACGGCAACTTAAAAATTGACATCAAACGTTTGATTTACAAAAACATAATTTATGAAACCAACAAAAATTATTAACTATATGTATAATTTATGTAAGAATTATTGAATAGTTGCATAATAATTCTACAAAAATTTTCAAATAGATAACATATTTAAAAATTTAATCAATTTTCATAGTTGCACTTTTAACATTAATTCTTTACATGTAATTTTTATTGCTTGTAATTTTTATGAACTCGTTAATTTAATGATGTAAAAAAAATTTAACAGTAGACTTAATTATCGGTTTCTTATTTTTCAGATAATTTTAACATCTAATTTCCTCATTTTGTAAGTGTGCTATTATTAAATAGATGACCTAATAAAGTTGTGCGCATAGCCAACAAAACTTTGCCAAATAAAATGAATGGTTAGTTTTTTATTTGTCGAGAGTATGTCTAAACCGAGGTGAATTCTCACAAAATACTTTCAGGGCGTAACAAAAAAATTCTTGTGCTAATTTTTATAATATGCATTTATTAAACAGTTATTTAAGTATTAATTTTTTTTTTAAATTAGTAACATACGTTGATAAAACTGATACCTGTATGATAAAATTTAATCGTTTTTGAAAATAATTTAACAATTACATTATATTTTTTATTAAAATTTAACTTATATAAAAATAGAACCATTATTGCTTATAGCAAAAGTAAGATATAAACAAATTTATTATACTTGTTTTAACAAAATATATCCAGCTGCAGAAAACTTAAAATAGCAACTGATTATTTAACTTGTAATTAAAATGTAACAAGTTGTCAGATTTTAATAACATAAGTTAGGTCAGACTTTGGTTATGATTTCAAAAATAATCACTTGTCACGTTTTTGCTTAGTGCAACCAGCTCATAAATGGTGTATGTTAATAAAAAACTGACAAAATGACAGTTGACGTAAACAATTAAAGATTATTAGTGCACAATTTCTAGTTATAAAGTTCTACTACACTTTTTAGTAAGTGAAATTTCCGGTAGATTATGCTATCTCCAAGATACATGAAAACGAACGGAAGCACAACAAATAAAAAAACACTTAATAAAAACAAATAAAACCCAGCGTATTTACAAATCAATATTTTGATAAAATTTTATATCATGAGTCCGTAAAATTTTTCTCTAAAACGGTACATGTATGAATCTATTACATAAATTGTAAATTTGTTATTGGACACTATAGATTTTGGTTATCTTTGCTAATTCACTTTAAACGTTTTTGTTGCCGGTATTTTCCACGTGCTTTAATTGCGTTTTGCTTTCGATTTTATTTTATTTTTGATGGGTGTATTTATAAGTTTGTACATTAAAATTATATTATTGAGTTCAAATTATTTTATTAAGTTTCCGGGTCGTTATAATACCATAATAAATATTAGCCTTTGAGCTAATTTGGGATGTGCTAGCTGAAGTACGATAGCTATGGAATGGTTTAGACAAGTTAAGTAAGAAATCACGCTTTGTGTTACGCTATTTACGAGTTAATTTGATTTTTTATTTTGTTTTAAATGTTTCAAATTATCATTATGCGTATACATTTCTATTTGTTTAATGATATTTGAATTTGAAATTGTAACAGAACTTTTGTTCAATTTAGCTAATTGCCCGTAAGTTTTAAATTATAATTTCAGATTTTAGTGCTAATGCATTCTGAAGGATAAATGTTTTTTTAAAGTATACAGCTTGACAAGGTTCGCTCTCTCTCTGTTAATGAGAAGCAGAAAGTCAATTTTTGAATTTTGAACACCAAATGTCCCATAAAATTTTGATTCACTGTCGCATACATTTTAATAGAACTTTAAAATGTCTATTTTTGAGTGAAGCGCATTCGCAGAATCCACGAGTGCTTTGTATCGCTTGTTTTTTTAGTTTCTACTACGACATTAACCGTTTGTAGGTAACCGTTATTAACGTCAAATTTGTATTGTTATTATAAATAGATATATAATATAAGAAATAATTTATTAATTATTAAATTTAGAATTTATATTAATAAATTTAGAAAATGAAGAAAATGTTGCAATGATAGCGAATTTCAGTTTATAAAAAACCTTAGATTTACAAAAAATCTTACTAGACAATCAATTGGAACGTTAAGGTCTTATATGATAGCATACACACGAGCTTCTGCACATACGGTAGCAAAAAAGGTAAGTTTAATTTGTTTATACAAGTTACTATATAATATATTTTTCATTTTCTAGGATTATTAAGTTTGAGTAACAGTTCGTTTATAGCTGCTTATAACTTTGTCATTTTATGCCACTGGAAGTTATCAAACTGCTGTAAGAAAAAGCATCTACAGAGCAGTATCAGAATCGTCAGTGAGTAAGTGCATTAATGAGGTGACTGAGGCACTAAGTAGACCCGAAGATTTTAACCGTTAAGTTTTCTTTCCATCAAATCTAGAAGAGCTCAATACTCAGATAGTTATACATTGTTGAACATTTGTTTTAGATATGTGACACAGACTTGTTACATACATGTCAATGCCAGGTTTTCCGGAAGTTTTCACGACGTATACATTTGGAATTGTTGTAGTGTAGATTCAACTATGCAAAACATATATAATAGAATTGGCAAAGGATATTTTTCGTTAAATAAAAAAATATTAACTGGTTAATTACATTTTGATAATTTATTTACGAGATTTGGAGTATCCACTACGAGCCTGGCTGTTTACATTAGGAGCTGCAAAAGACAATCATTCTACACAAATAAAAAAGGGCAAAAAAGGCGAGATTTCGTTGTCTGCTTAAGCATAAAGTGCTCTACTATTACTTCCTTAAAAATTATGTTTGTGTTGTACTTCGCAAATAAGCAGCAGCCAATAGAAGATTTGTAAAAAACAATTTTGATTTTGAACATGTAGATTAACCTATGTATCAAGAAAATATTGAACGCATAAACCTAAACCAGTTGACGGAAGAACAATTCAAAGACGAATCAACCAATTGCAGCCTCTACAAAACTAATAAATTGTTATGTGTTATAGTCTTTAGGCACACTCGAAAAAAAAACAACATAAGCATTTATTCTATTGCTATAAAAAATATTTTACTTTAAACATAATACATAAAACTATTGTATAAACACAAACATTGGTAAAAGCTAGAAAAATGTTCTTTAGGATAATTGGTAAATCTTATTTTACTATTTCCATTAAAGCATCAGCTATCTTCTTCATCGCTATTATTCTCTCTGCAATAATAAAATTTTATTTTTTCCTAATTGCTAATTCTTTTGCTGGCACTTTTGCTATAATTGTCGAGACTTACACTGGATTGCAACTTTACTTCCCCTAATTTGATCTTTGGTTTACGTATCGAACTAGAAGTCAATAAATTTTCTTTTTTTAAATTTGCGGTTAGTGCATTCAAATTTTCTGCAACATTTTCTTCAGGTTCTTCATCTACGGATTCTATATTCACTTTTTCTAATTTTGTTATTTCTTCTGTATGCTCTATATTTACCTTTTCTTGATTATTAGATTTCAAAGTCATATTACTTTAAACCACAGAGGTATTTCCAAAAACAGCATGTGGATTAATTGTAAATAAAACAATTTCTTCCGTTGTTAATGTACCTTTTTGTGTTGGTTCTTCTCCTATCTACGTTACCTATTTTTCTTTAATTTTGCTTGTTTTGTTTTTGTTTTGTTTTTATATCCTGTTATGTTTAAAATAAATTTAGTTTCATTATTCATTTTTATTCTATAACAATACAATATACCTTTTTCCAATGCCGGCAGTCTTTGTTCACTCCTGGTATTCCGTTGAGAATTTCACCAATTGTTGCCTATCTTTTCTAGATTTCTTTGAATGTAAATGTCGCAGAAAATTTTTCTGACACCAAGTCTAAATTAACCAACACTACTTTAACTAGTTTATTTTGACGGTCATTTTAATTACCTAGCAAGCAGCAGCGGTACTCGCGGTACTAACCTAACCTCGCTTTCTGCAGTTTAAACACCTTAAAACAGCTGTTAATATTTCTTTATTTGCAACATTGCTAATTAGTCGACATAATTTGTCTAATACTACAGCAAAGTCGATTGGTGTTTAAAAATAGAGTTTAAATAAACCGATCGACAAATTCGCTGACAAAATTTCGTATACGACAAATTTCATTCGAGATTCAAGAATTTACCCCCAGATTTTGGTTCTATATTGCTTCCTTGTTTAGCACTTACTAAATTTAGGCTGTTTTATTTACGTCTTTAAATTTTCTCATTGTTCGCAAATTGCAATTATTAAGCAATCTATCTTTATTTTATTGAATAACAAGCATAACACGGTTATATTACGTTATGAAAGAAATTTATTATTGACATTTTTAACATGTAACATTATTTGCTTAAAGATATTAAAATAAACATTTGCAATAACGGTTTTTGCTAATATTTGATAATTTTTAGACTAAAACATTTTTATGTATTTTGCGCAATTGCAATTTTAGAAAACACAAAAAAAAGGTAAATAGTAAAACATGTTTAAAAGTAATAAATATTTAAATAAAAAACAGTTGGCATTATCATAATAATCTGGAAATATATTATATATACATTAATAATAACTAGACTTATTAACTATAAAATAAAATACAATATTAGCATATTTGTTCACGTAATTCATAAACCAAAAATTTTATATTTATTTGCTATTTTGTTTGTTTTATAACAATTTTACATTTTTCTATTCAGCCAAATTTCTACTTACAACAGATTTCAAAATGCTCGCACTGATTTTTGAAATTAACTTTGTTAACAGTTTTACTGAAATAAATTTTAACGTAAATACTGTTACAATTTTGTTCAGTTGTTAAAATGGCAAAATTAAACAAAAAACATTTAAAAATTTTGAATTAATTTTAATTGACTAATATAATTTATTAATTTGTGGTTTTAAAACAAGTTAAACAAATGATTGTAAGTTTTGATATCCATATTTATAGTCTACTTTTAAAAATGTATATTAAAGTACAGTCATTTCTTCTAACCGTCCACTAATTACGACTATAAAGTAAATAATTCTTTATAACAAAATGAATTATTAAAGTAGTTTAAAGCTTTTAATGTTAATGTTACTTGAACAAATTGCAAAACTTTTTAAGTGTATTCATTAAAGAAAACAAAATTAAGTAGATTGCAAGTAATAAGTAGTTTTGTACAATAAATTTATAATTTGTTTTATAAAGTAATAAAAACTGTTGTCGTGGTTTTTAATGTATCATTCTTTGTCACATCTCTTTGCGCGTTGTACAAAGATCAAAGGTTCAAAACGGAAGTGCAAGTACGTGTAGTGCTTGATGCCTCAATCAAAACTAAGTACTTGAGAAGTTTTCTTGAGATTTATGATACTATATAACTTTAGATCTTTCCTTTATAACTTTATACAAGTCTACACGTGCATATAAAAATTGCCATATTTTACGATATCATTTTAAATTTACTTAAGGAAAGTAAGAAATGATTTATTGCATGTACAAACCGACGTATTCATTTATATATATATGTATAAATGAGTTTAAAAATTAAAGCTGAAAGTTTGTTAAAATGAAAGCATTTGAATTGTTCCAGCCTTAAAAACGACCGCTGTTTATTTTAAAAAGATAAATTGCGCTTTCTTTTTAAAGTTACTAGAAAGTTTTTTTTAGGTAAAAAAATAGAAGAGAAACTACGGACATTGTAATTGATTATATCGTTTGCTATAACATGACAATGTATTTATTTATTTTATATACAAAATAAATCCAAATTAAATGTTTTAAAATAATTATTGAAAACAGTATAAATTAATTATGTTTATTTTGTGTATATATTTTTAAGAACATTAATTAATGTTAACATTTCTTAGTAGTTACTACAGTTAGAAATATTGTTCAAATTAAACTCACCTTTATTTTTTATTTGACGATAAACAGTATTTTAAAACTACATAATAAAAAACACTTAAGTAATGACTATTTCATTTAAGTATAATTAACAAAATTTATGATTTCTAATAAAAAAATTTTGAATTAAATAACAATTTTTAAGATTTTATGCTTAAACATTCTAGTCGCATTAATACATATGTTACTAAATTATATGTTATCATTTGTCAAAAACTTTTAATGAGCAAGTACACAAATCGGAATTAGTTGTTAATTCAAACAATAGATAGCACAACAAATTTCTTGCTATAGTTTTTGCGGTCAGAAAACTCACTCGTATTGTCATCCGAATTCTATAATGTGTTGTTTACACATAACTCAACCCAGAACTTTGACATTAAATACTTTACAAGCAGTTTACCAGCCAATACAAAACTTTCTATATAGAACGATGAAGTTTTTTGTCGTATTAGAAGTTTGTCTATATAATATAGTAGTGTCTTTGCCACGTAGAAATTATTTTCTATAAAATCAATATGTATAGAATAAATTTGTTTATATTAATCTTATAAACATTAAAAACATAAATTATTTTATTAAAATAACAAATGTTAAAAGATATTTAAATCAATTATTTAACAGTTAATAATAAAGTAGATTTAAAGAAAACGTAATAAGATATTCATCAAAATTTTTATGCAACAGTTGTCTTTTATACTAAAAAGCGCAATAACTATATACAATACTAAAATAATCATTAGTTATGTCAAATTACAAAAAACACATTACTCAATTCTATTCTATTTGTTCTGGATTTAAATAATTTTATTTAAAAAATATTTAAAAAAAACATCTAACAAGAATAACTAATACTTATCTGAATAATCGGTACCCTAGTAGAAACTAATACAGCATAGTAAAATGAAATTTTGCAATAAATAGAGCACACGTTATGACTTTAAAGTATCAGTAAAATAAACATTATTTGGTTTTCATAAAGGTGTCACAATTTGTTTTTATGAACATAAGAAAAATAAGGCTATCATATTATTGTGATCTATGCACCACAATGACGCTACATTCTATAATATGATTAATCTTTCAGTTTTTGCAATTTACGTAATATATTCAGAAAATAATCCATTAGACAAAAAAATCAATCAACGAAAAAATAAGTGAATCCTCAAAAAAATTTTAGAAATATATCTAGAATTGAAAGGATACTGAACAAATCAGTAATATGTAGGAGTGATTTACCATCAACGTCGACAAGTACAGCAGCTCGGGATTTAATGAGATACAAAAAAGTGACTGGATCTTGTTATACAAAGTGTATCTGATTAACGAGTTGTGATTTTACCAGGTGAAATTAGAGCATAAATACAAAAAAAAATAAAAATAAAAATTAAATCGTAACTTAAGAACCCACACTTTTTTAAGGTTGTTGACACCACGAATAAAAATTAACTGTTCGAACAAGTGCAAAATTTTGCTCAGCAAATTGGTGATACCAAAAATAAAAATAAATACAAAAAATAATAAAAACGGATAACGCGTAGTTAAATTACTGTGGTTAAATGAATTTTGCGTTTGTTCATCCAAAGTCTTGTTCTGGTTACAACCGAAGATAAACGTGATAGTGTACACAAAGTACATTTAAAGAAATAAACGTTACTATCTGTTTTAATTGTTTCATTAAGAACTGATTTTGTAGAAAAATTAAATAAAACAATAATTGGCACAATACATCAATACGTTTCACGGATTTGACAGCATTTACCTATCATTTACCGCATATAGTTACAATCAATAAACAATTTCCATTTGTTTAGATAGTCAGGACAGACCTGAAAACTTTAATTGCACATATTTCAAAACAAAGCCACTTTAGACCAAATCTTTAAAAACAAATTATTTATTTAACGCCACCAAAAAGTTACTCTTTAAGTTTGTAGTCGTATTTTAGATGCACCTTGTATGTGCTACCAGGTAGCCCACAAAAACTAAATAAAAACACGGTGTGTAAAAATCCATTCTATTATGTTAAAATATAAATTAAGTAAATATTAATAACAACATTTATGTTTTTTCAAATAATACATATAATATAAATGTTTATCTGCTAAAATATCATTTAAAGGTACGTACCCGATTGTTGAATAAGTAGGTTCACTTGTTTAAGAAATAAGGTTCTGCGAGGTTTTGGCAAAACTATTCAAAAACCACAAAAAAAATAATATCGAATTCGACACGTACACGGTTATTTATTTACAAAATGTATAGATGATTTTTATGAAACATACATAGTAAAAACAAAATAACAAAATTTTATGCAATTAATGTAAATGTAAACAAAAATTGGTAATTGTAGTATGTTAACAGTTTTTGGTTTTTTGAGCATAATATTTATCAAACCTAAGCAATAAAAATATTTTAAAAATGATATAATTTTTATCAAAAACACATCTTTCAAAATTTAAATATTATGAACAAACTTATGTAAACTGATGAAAGAATGAAATGTTAAAGGGTTAAGACATTGAAATTAAAAGAAAAACTATCAACACATTAAATTGAAAATCACATGTAAACAAACTTTAATCAACCCAAAAAATAACAACAATAACAGCTGTGCTTAAAGAAATTAAAAAAATATTTTTATTTCGAAATTGAATGCATAAAATTAGTGTTTCTTAAAGAAGAGAAAAAAACAAGCTCAATTTTACAATTTAAAAATTGTGAAGAACATTTTAAGTAACCTAAAACTGTTATTTTAATATCAACTGCGCTTTAAGAAACAAACAAAAGATATCGCAATAATTTTATTAAAATTGGACATTGTGCAGCACTTTGTTGTTTGTAAACTATTCTATTTTTATTTAAACCAGCTTGCATACTTTTGTGATTTATTCAAATTACATTTGAATAAAAATTAAATTCAGATTATAATCTAAAAAAATGTTATTCATATTTTATTACAGTTTAACTTAAGACCGTTATTACTTCACATGTATGTATAATATACGGTATACACATTTGCAATAAAAAATCTAGAAAGTAATCTGTATTACCTTTCACACACGGATAATAATGTTTTTCTTTATCAATATTCGTGTACTTATATTACATGTACATTTTCTAAAATAGAAAACAACAGTAGATCAGTGTTATGCAAACTTAACTTAAACGTGCTTAGCAGGTTATGTACACATATAATAAAATGCATAATTACACGTGTCACAAAAACATTGATATTTAATCTGCAAATACTTTTTTGGATTAAGCCGGTAAAGTGTAGTAAAATTTTGTCACTAGAAGTTATGTCAAAATTATTATTTTATGTAGAGCTTAAATATTATGTTAAATTGCTTAACGCAACTTTTTCAATAACAAATTCATACTTATTTTTATCTTATGGCCAAAAACAACGATAAATGCAACTGTAAAATTAAATATTACTTAAAATAATATCGATCAAATAAGTACACCTATACGAAATATCTATAACCTATTGTAAATTATAGGATTATCAAATTCATATAAACATTTTTAAACATACATTATAAGAAACGTATTTATTTACAATTAGAATTAATTGTGCAGTTTGAAATATTTATATTCGGTAAAATTGCATCATTTGGTTTGAATTTTAAGCTTTGGATGGTAGATACCATCGGCATTAGCAAAACTTGTAGAAGCCTGTGGTATGGAATTACGTAGTCTTATTAGTTTATTAGCTATTGCTATTTTAGGTTTCAAGAAGTCTGTTATGCATGTTTTGGCAACTATACTACTGTTCCAATCACCGTGCAGTTTTAACATTGTGATATCAGCTCCATGACCTACTAATATCGTGACACTATTTTTGCAAAAGCAGTGCTTTGTATACAATAAAACATATTTATTGTAGATGCCTACTATATTTTCAGTACACAATTTAATAAAAAATTACCAGTAATCGTACATTTTGAACAGCTCTTATAATGTGTGTAAAAGTATTCATTTTAAGACAACACAAATAGATAATAGTTGCAACCGAGTTTATTGAATTATAACAAAATTATTTAAGTTAGTATAGTTGTATAAAAAATTAAAATTGAAAATCTCAGATTTTACTATTGTCAACATTCGCCTTGGCCTACAAATATGCCCATACTCGGAAAATAGCATTTTCTTTCTGTTCACATTTAAAACTACAGTATTCATTAGTTAGAGAAAAAATTTGTTAACATGTAAATAAACTACGATTACAACATACTGAAAACATGTTTAGTTTTCATGCGTAACTATGTTTTTCAAAAAAAGTTAAAACAATAATGAAAACACCGATAATACTTTTATAAAATTAGTTTCTGTATGGATAAAAACAGTTTACACGATAATGCTACTAAAGTAGAATGTTGATTATTCAAATTTTAATTTGATTGTTTAATACATAAAGTGATAAATTTTAAGCAGTTGTTTTTTTTTTGTTTGTCTTTATCTATGAATATTTCTTTCAAATAAAGTTCTTATAGTAATTTAAATTTCCGACTTTTTGTCATTATGTGTTATTTACAAACAAATACGTGTTTTTTAACGTTAGACTGTATTTTTAAACTAAATTTAACATTCAAGCTCAACGAATCTGAAAAGTTTGTGGTATCTGTGCCGTATACAGTTGGAATAACAGTACGTATCAAAACAGTAAAGAAAAAATATTTGTTGAATACCATACTTGTAAATACAGTAAAACCTCTCAATAACGAATAGCAACGGTGTAAGAAACATTGTCCGTTATAGAGAGATGTCTGTTAAAAAGTGGGTTGAATGTAATAGCGTAAAACTACATATATTTTGAAAGAAAATTTTCGTTTATACCAAGACATAGTCACTTTACGTAAACTACAACTTAAAAATGAAATTTACTTGGATACAAAAAATAAACAAATGAAAAAAAATGCATTAAAAACGAAATGAAATTGAAATAGGTAATCCTCAAACAACTAAAAAATTCTAACCCGGCTTTTAGCGATTGACAAGTCGCTAAGATAAGCTTATACCTGTAACTATTGAAATTATAAACAAGAATTCCTGTTCACCTGAATAATTCAAAACCACATTTTTTCAATTTTATTAAAATAATATTTTAGAGTTTCGCTATGGAAAGGTAATTCTCAAAACAATATGAAAAAATGTGTAAATTTTATTGTCTGCGTTCGTTATATAGTTTTGTATCTAGTAAGTTTGGGGAATAAGAAATTGTCCGTTAAAGAGACGTGTCTGTTATTCAGCGGTGTCCGTTAATAGAGGTTTTACTGTAGGTACTCAACTTGACAAGATGTCAGCTTAACATAAATTATCAACCCATACTACAAGATACATAATTAGATTTTATGAAAATAAATATTTTTTGACAAAACGATTTTTCGATCGACTTAGAATGCTAAAAAGCTGCGCTGAGCACTTTTTCTTCCTTTTCTATCTCAGTCTATGTTTATTAATCGGTAGATAAAGGTTTCTACTAAGTTTTTCTAAGCTGTTTTAAAGTTTTATCGGCTTTATCAAAGTAAAACAATAATCATGGGAAACAAAACAAGCCATATAAAATCTTAAGCTATCGCGGTTGCTTTAGTTCCGCGACTTTCGGCCTAGACTACGTCGTAGTTGAACGCTTAGACTTTTTAAACTTATTTTTAGTCCCTCCTTGAGAACCAAAACAAGAAGTAGAGATTGGCCTTGGGCATATTGTGGTTTGTGAACCCAAACAAACTGACATTTTGCAAGACATTACAGCTTGTATCTTTAAAGTGGTAAATGTCACTGAAGGAAAAAGTGACGGTATTTATATTACTAGCAATTAGCGTGATTCACGGACCTTAACTTTCTGTTGACAGACTTCATTATTACTCGAAGTTAAAGTTTGTGTTCTTTACAAAAAGGTTGATTTTTGTCTTAGAGATCCAAGTCCTCAATTTGATTTTGAATAGTTTTAAAATCATTCCAAATTTCATCTGCTTTCTTTAGTCTAAATTTGACTTGTGTTTTACTACTAGCAGGTGTTAAAGAGTCGGCAAAGGTTTCAAATCGAGTTAAGGATGCTTTAATATGATCTCGTTGTTGAATTAAGCTTTGTAATTGTTGATTACTTTGACTTTTAGGCATTGCGACATAGAAGTAGAAAATGTATATTTTACGAGGATTAAGATGAGTACGGATAATGCAAAAAATAGACTCACCGTTAACCGTTAATAGAAGTTTCTTTCTTGGCTTTGGATATTAATACGTTTTCTGATTTTAGTGTAATTGTTATGAATCCGGAAGAATTCGTTTGCTTGAATTACCAGTACTACGACGAATTTCTTGTCCGGGACGAATACTTCGATGCGACGAATAAATAAATTCGATGAATTGAGTAATTAATATTTTTGCGCGAAGGACCAATGTTGTGTAGTTCACCTTTTGATTAAAGTTACACTACCACTATAAAAAACTATAGAAGTCTTTTACTATTTTCTCTTTAATTTTGTAAAATAATAAAATGTTGGTTTTAAACGTTTATTCGGTGCTAGTTTTCTAGGTACTCCCGTTAAACTTCTTTAACATTAACCAGGGTTTTAAGGTGTGGAGATGGTACAAAGCAAAGGCGTAAACAGTTTCTTATAGAGATAATTCTTTCTAACAATTTATTCAAATAAATAACTTTCTAACATTAACAGTTTATTTGATATTTAATTTATAATTTGAAATGAATTCACAAATATAATATTATAATAAGTTCGAATCCTATCTACGACGATATTTTTTAGGATTTACTACAGGGGTAAACAATATCGAGGCACACAAATGTAAAGGTTAATCGATATGACAACATAAGCTTAATTTGCCATATTTCGGTTATATCTTAATGAAATCGAGGAGAAAAATTTTCAAAAAAATTATTCCATGCTAGGAAGTTAATACAAACGTGTACATATTACTTTAAAATGGTTTTATTACAACATAACCTTAAAAAATATTCAGACATTTCTTTATATTTCCTTACAGGAAAGTCGTGTGGTGACATCTTGCTATGTGAAAATCTAATGTGTTTCTTTTTTTTTAATAAAGTAGTAGCCGTAATGAAGTGCGCACAACAACGTCACAAAACGTCGTCTTGATAAACAAAGACCAAGTTGTGTTAATATGTTATTCCTACCTTAAGGTGAAATGTAATTACGCATACTGTAAGAATAAACAAAGGCGTCATTAACATATATTAAATTTTTTTTAATCTATTCCAATTCAATTTTTTGTCAAAATCATTTAAATACAATTTAATAATTCCATTTAATTTTTTCCAAACCAAATTTTTTATATTCAAGTTTTAAAGTTTACATTTAATAACATTTTTAATTAAATTTAAAGAAAATTATAGAAATTATACAACGTTTGTATATCACTTTATTAAATTACGTAAAAAAATATAATGTAAAGACATGCACAAATTTTTGTAATTTTTAATGCGTTGTTTTTTATTTATTTATATTTATTGCAGTAGAAAATTAAATATAAAGTAGGTTAAGTATATGATCATGTTCAAAAACCCCCAAATATTTTAAACCGATTATGGTTAAGTGTAAAGTGCATCAATACCAAGTTAATTCATTAATAATTTAGCTAAAGGTTAATACTTATTCCATTAATTATTTAATATAAGCTTACTTAGGTATTACAAACAGTTTGCCTATCATTGAGTTCAAAACACTACTTTTTGTTGTCTAAATAATCAATGTATAACTTATTGAAAAATTTTTTATTTATATTTTATAAACTATATATATTGTTTCTCGTTATTTTAAGTTATAATATGTATTTTTAGTCAAAAGTAAACAAATTTTATGGTTTTTTTAATAGATATGTAGATCTGCATACTGAACTTTTTTATATTTAAAAACAATACAATTTTTAACGTAATAAATGCATTTAACAAAAAAGTTTTTAGGCAAATATAAATAACAGTTTGTATACCAGTAGTAACTACAATATCTTTTAAAAACGGAAACACATTCAGAGTTTATGGATACTACAGTAGATTAAGTTATTTTGCGTATCAATTTGTTTTACAGACAAAAAATGTAAACATTTTTGTTACAAAATCTATTTTTTTTATTAGTAGATTTTGTCTACGCATTTTAAAACTTGTAATTAATCGTTTTGGCATCTGGAGAAATAATTTCATATTTTTTGTAATGTCGATATGCGCAGATAGGAAGAATGGGGGTTGTAAAGAACATCACGACAACTCCATTTTGTTTATTGTAACAAGTTCAATTTTCTTAACGTTTATTAAAGTTTAAATATGAACAAGTGCAGTTTCTTTATACAGTCCACTATGTCAACAAAAATTGCCTTAAAATTGGTCCTTTCTCGCCGCATTTGGATTGTTTTATACCGTTAAACATTTGTAGATGTGATGCACAAGCGCCCCATTGTTCGATGCGCTTATCGTTAGAAGAACGTCATTGAACCCGGCACTCAAGATCGCATGAATTGGATTATTAAATTATTAATTAGAAGATTGATACATGAATACGATCAAAAGTGAGTACCTTCCATTCCTTTCTTGTTTGTTTTATTTTGAGTCAAAGTAGCGTGTTTAACGTTAAAAAATTATTTTGTTTTATGGATTAACGATGGTAAAGATTAAAATTTAGGTATATTGGTATTCCAATTACTTACGATTATTTAAGATTATAGATTTGCAAATTCGCACACGGATTAAAGATGAATTAGATTTAAAGATTTAAATAAGATTTCAATTATGGATATGTTTGGCTTAATTAGAAAAAGAGATGGAGTTAAAGATAAACTTACTTCGTTTATAAATTTTTTAAAACCGATTTGTGAACAGTTTAATCGAGATTCATCTTCATTAAGTGAAGAAACGATTATTGAGTTAGAGGAAAGATTATATAAATTAACACTAATTTTTAGTGAATTTGATGAAGTTCAGGCTTTAGTGGAGGCTTCGTGCGATGAAAGTCCACTGGATGACTAGTACAAAGAATGGGATGAGTTTAAAAATAAATATAACAAACATTTAGCTATTGCAAAAAAAATGTTAAAGCGTTTGAATGTTTCTGAGTTTGAAAATAACAGTTAAAAACAGTTTTTGGTTACACTGTATCGGGTTGTTTAAGAACTGGACCTTTAAGGTCTAGAACGTCATGTTTTTTTTGTCAGTTAGACAAGATTTGGATTTAAATCCCAAGCAGCATTTTGTAACCGTGGTTACGTTGTAACCAGTTGCAAATTAGTAACATTAGCACCATGGTAAATAAACCGTTGCAGCAACGTAGCAGCAACTTTAGTAATTTACTGAGGTTTCAAATCTATTACAAAAATAACCATTTTACAACTATGGTTATAAGTTTTTCTTAAACCCTTATGTAACTACAGTGACATTAAAACCTTCATTTTGGTTTCAAGTGTAACAGTCTTGAAACTATGGTTACAAGTGTGAATTTCTAAAACTACACTACAGTGTTAATCTATACGTTCAAACAGCAACAGAAGAAATTACGAAATTTTTATAAAACACATAGTCCATTATCATTATCCAATAAACAGTACCGAAAGTGTTTCTAATTCAAAACTACGTAAGTACAATTATTGGTATATTATATTACAATAATTTTAATCGTGCATTTAAACTACTGTTTCTAATTTAATCAACGTTGAAGAAATTTTAAATTGATTTTATTTTCTTCTAGGATAAAATAGAATTTGATTGCAAGGACATTACAATATTACACACAATGATTAGAACGTGTAAATTAGATTGCCATTGCGAACACCTATAATCTTTAAAAAACCAGTCAAAATTATGATTATTGAACCGATTATAATTGCACATGTGCATTTGTAGCCTAATACAAATATTTAACTAAGAATTACGTAGACGCATTAAACTATAACATGTGAGGAATATCTTAATCCGCCATAATCTTTTAACACAAAGACATTTTTCTCTTAACAAAATTTATGTATTTACTATTTACAAAATTTATAAATAATAGACATAATCCGCTTTTCTTAAAAATTTGCCGTAAAAACCTGTTTACTGGTACCTACTTGCAACAGATGTAAAAATTCTTTTAGATATAAATCTTTTTTGTTTGAATTCAGTTCTATAAGAAACTATAAAAATTTAAATAATGTACATTTATTATAACTTTTTATATATCCGTATCTTATTATTAATATATTTTTATCTCTATTTTTGTTTTAATCTTTATGATGCACTTAGTAACTAAAATCTTGGATAAGTTGCTTAACAAAGCGGTTATAAAGTAGTTTCAAATAATGGTAATAAGCATGTTTTCGAAACAGTTACATAGCAGTTGCTGTAAATGGTAACTACAATGTTACAAATTAATTACAAAACCGTGATGAGAAACCATTACAGAAACGATTCAGAATAGGTAAACATGATTTGTAAAAAACCGTTATAGCAACGCTGCAAAACAATTACAAAGTAGTAATTGCAACGGTTTCAGACACGTTGTAAAACGGTTGTAATATTACTGCAGTTGCCTTGCAACTGACCAAATCCGGTATTGACAACGTATCAGGAAAGACTCAGCAACTATTTTGTAACTAAATACCATAACCATAGTTTTGTAACTGATTTTTGCTACTTGGGAATGAATCTTCCCAAGTAGCAAAAATCAGTTGCAAAACGGTTGTAAAACTCTCTTGCAACTATGGTTTCAGTAAGGTATCTAGTTACAGAATAGTTGCTGAGTCTTTCTTGATACGTTGTCAATACCGGATTTGGTAAGTTGCAAGGCAACTGCAGTAATATTGTAACCGTTTTACAACGTGTCTGAAACCGTTGCAATTACTACTTTGTAACTGTTTTGCAGCGTTGCTATAACGGTTTTTTACAAATCATGTTTACCTATTCTGAACCGTTTCTGTAATGGTTTATGATCACGGTTTTGTAATTGATTTGTAACATTGAAATTACCGTTTACAGCAACTGCTATGTAACTGTTTTGAAAACATGCTTATTATGGTAATATTTGAAACTACTTTATAACCGCTTTGTTAAGCAACTTATCCAAGATTTTAGTTACTAACTTCATCATAAAGATTAAAACAAAAGTAGAGATAAACATATATTAATAAAAAGATACAGATATATAAAAAGTTATAATAAATGTACATTATTTAAATTTTTATAGTTTCTTATAGAACTAAATTTAAACAAAAAAGATATAATAAAAGAATTTTTACATCTGTTTAAAGTAGGTACCAGTAAACAGGTTTTTACGGCAAATTTTCAAGAAAAGCGGATTATGTCTATTATTTATAAATTTTGTAAATAGTAAATGCATAAATTTTGTTAAGAAAAAAATGTCTTCGTGTTAAAAGACCATGGCTGATTAAGATATTCCTCACATGTTATAATTTAATGCGTCTGCGTAATTCTTAGTTAAATATTTGTATTAGGCTACAAATGCACATGTGCAATTATAATCGGTTCAATGATCATAATCTCGACTGGTTTTTTAAAGATTATAGGTGTTTGCAATGGCGATCTAATTTACACGTTCTGATCACTGTGTGTAATATTGTAATGTCCTTGCAATCAAATTCTATTTTATCCTAGAAGAAAATAAAATCAATTTAAAATTTCTTCAACGTTGATTAGATTAGAAACAGTAGTTTAAATGCACGATTAAAATTATAGTAATATAATATACCAATAATTGTACTTACGTAGTTTTGAATTAGAAACACTTTCGGTACTGTTTATTGGATAATGATAATGGACTATGTGTCTTATAAAAATCTTGTAAAACGCACTTCTTGTGTTGCTGTTTGAACGTATAGATTAACACTGTAGTGTAGTTTTAGAAATTCACACTTGTAACAATAGTTTCAAGACTGTTACACTCGAAACCGAAATGAAAGTTTTAATGTCACTAAATCGACACTGTAGTTACATAAGGGTTTAAGAAAAATTTACTTATAACCATAGTTGTAAAATGGTTATTTCTGTAATAGATTTGAAACCTCAGTAAATTACGAAAGTTGCTGCTAGGTTGCTGCAACGGTTTATTAACCATGGTGCTAATGTTACTAATTTGCAACTGGTTACAACGTAACCACGGTTACAAAATGTTGCTTGGGGGGTTGCACAAAGCAAATCAAAAATGTAGCATTTGATTATTTCTGAAATCAATTGTTACATCACCAATAAACGTGGTTTCATTGTTTATGTAGCAATTTTTTTGAAAAATAATCAGTTGTTACATTTTTGATTTGCTTTGTGCAACCCGCCTTAAGTGTTTAGAGATTCAATGGAATTGTAATTCTGATGATTTGTCTTTTACGTTTACAGATTCAGTTGTTGTTGGTTGTTGTACCAAAAGATATGTCTTATCTGAGATTTTAAAAATTTATGACTCGTTAGGAGTACTTTCTCCGTCGGTTATACGATTGATCCAAAAGTTATGGAGTCTTAGAATAGATTGAGATGATGAATTACCTTATAATTTACGAGAAAAATGGCGTTTGTTTTAACAAGATTTGATTAATTTAAATTCCCTTAAGTTTTAAAGAAATTTTTTAGTGTCGAAGTCGTCTAGGATTCAAATTTTTGGTTTTTCTGATGCTAGTAACCAATCATATGGAGCTTTACTATATATGCGGTCAGTTAATGACCACGGTAAAGTTAAAGTTTCACTTTTATGTGCAAAAACAAAAGTATCTTCTTTAAAACAGCTTACTATACCAAGATTAGAACTTTTAGCTGCTCTAACGTTACCTAGATTAGTCACAAGCGTTTCCGAATGTATGATGTTTGATTTTGAGTGTTATCTTTGGTCAGATTCTTTAATTGTTATGCATTGGATTTACACAGAACCCTTTAGATTGCAAACGTTTGTAAGTACACGAGTTAGTGAAATTCAAAGTTTGACTTATAAGTTTAAATGGAATTATGTTTCGTCAGCGCAAAATCCTGTTGATATCGCGTTCAGAGGTCTTTTTCCTTCCGAACTTCTTAATAATGAGATGTGGTGGTGTGGGTCTTCTTGGATTTGCAATTTTGATGTTTCTAATTATGATTTTAAGTTTACTCAGTCATTAAATGATTTACCTGAAATAAAGCATGAAGACGATCCACATATATTTTACGTCATGCAACAGTTTGGTATATTTTCAAGGTTTTCAAAAATTAAATTGGTTGTCCAAAAATAATAATAACAAAGGTTTAAAAAATCGGTTCAATGGTTTATCAGCTTTTCTCGATAAAAATGGTTTAATAAGGGTTGGAGGTAGACTCAAACATTCTGATTTACTGTATAACGCTAAGCATCCGATTATATTAGATTTTAAGCATTTTCTTACAAGGTTGTTGTTTCGATTTGAACATATTAGGTTGTTGCACGCAGGTCCGCAATTATTGCTGAACAGTATTAGACAGATTTATTGGCCTTTGAGAGGCATAAGTCTTGCAAAGGTTGTTGCTAAAAATTGTATAAAATGCTTTAAGTTTTGTCCAAAGTCTTTGAACGTTACAATGGGAGATTTACCCAGGCAAAGAATTACAAATGTTTTGCCATTTTGTCACACTGGTATAGATTACGCTGGCCCTTTTAATATTAAAGACAAAAAGTTTCGTGAAAGCAAAATTAGTAAAGCTTATGTTTGTTTATTTATTTGTTTAAGTGTTAAGGCGATTCACCTTGAGTTAATTTCAGACTTGACTTCTGAAGTTTTCATTGTTTGTCTTGGAAGATTTTAAGCTTATAGAGGTTTTTCATCTGAGTTGTACTTTGACAATGGAACAAATTTTGTAGGCGCGAATAATATTTTAAATGAAACGTATACATTTTTGAGACAAAATGAACATGAAATTGTGGATTATACTGTTAGAAATCAAATAAAGTGTCATTTTTTGCCTCCAAACTCACCTCATTTTGGAGGTATTTGGGAAGCCAACAATAAATCTTTTAAAAGACATTATATAAAGTTATAGACGAAACTATTTTAACATACGAAGAGGCAGTTTTAAACTCCAGACCGCTTCATCCTTTATCACCCGATCCTAATGATTTAACTTCACTAACTCTTGCTCATTTTTTGATTGGCAAAATAATTACAACGCCACCTGATCCAGATGTTTTAAATATACCGATAAACAAGTTATCAAGATATCAGCTGCTACAGCAATTGTATTAAAGTTTTTCGCGACGTTGGTTTTGCGATTATTTAAATTCTTTACAACAAAGAAGAAAATGAGTTGATAATTCAACTAATATTTCCGTTGGCACTATGGTTATCATAAAGGTGGATAATTTACCTCCGTCAAAATGGATTCTTGGAAAACTCGTCAAGCCACATCTTGGAAGTGGTAACCGAGTTCGTGTTGCTAGTGTTAAAACAGTCAAATGTCGTGTCAAGGCCACTCCGACGTGCCGTTAGATGGAATGGAGACGAGTAAAGTGCGCATGAGTGAAAGAAAACGACAGAAGAAGCAGTGTAGTTGTTGTAGAGACTGTAATGAGTAATGGCGATATACGTGTGAAATTCATTTTTATGTTTTTAAGTTTAATAAACTCTTTATCATCATCAAACAAAAGAGTGTTTAAACGTGCTGTTGTTAAACTGTGTCCTCTACCATGTAAGCCCGAAAATGACAATTTTACTTGAAATATAATTTTCCTTATCTAATGTATAATTAGTACTTGTATTTTTTTTGTTGTTTTGCTAAATTTAATTTTAGTTGCTGATGTTGTTTCATACGTTAAGTTAGTGTTAAAAATTGTTTAATGTTGAAGACGTGGCAGTCTGTCAAGGCGGGCGGCATGGAGAAATAATTTCATATTTTTGGTAATGTCGATATGCGCAGATGCGAAGAATGGGGGTTGTAAAGGACATGGCGACAACTTCAGTTCGTTTATTGTAACAAGTTCAATTTTCTTAACGTTTATTAAAGTTTAAATATGAACAAGTGCAGTTTTTTATACAGTCCACTATGTCAACAATAAATTACCAGCATCTATAAATAATACCAAATATTATTTACACGATAGTATTCAAAAAAAATGTCTAGTTGATTTTGTTGTCATTAATAAAGTATATATCGTTTAGTAAAAGAAGCCTAAAGAGTGTTTTAATAGATTATAGAAACAATAATAGTTTTACACAGCTTGTAAGTAAAAATATTTTTGAACGACTGTTTGTAGAAATAGTTTCTTATAATCGTTTGAACAAGAATGATTCTTGCGTGCACATTTGGAAAACACGTTTCATTATTCCAATGAACAGAGAAAACAAACAATCAAGATAACACAATTTTTTGTTATTGTTATAAATAAAATGCTCAATTGACTTCATCGTTTATTGACATTAGTTGAAATTTGTCAAACGAACAAAACATGTTACAGTAACACCTAATTCTTACAAATGATTTGTATTTTTTGTTTAATTATAGCAAATGCATATTAAAAACAATTGTCTTTTAATTAGTAATTTTGTAGATTCATATTTGGAATAAAACCAATTAAGATTGCTAACACTCGATATTTAATAAATTTTAGTTTTTAATCAGTAACGACATTTTAAACTGATTTAATTAGTAAGTTTTTGCTTAATTCAGATGCATGCGAGTATGACGTAGAGGTGTTGTTTCCTGACAACGACTATACCGTAAATTACTTGGTTAATTTTAGACTACTGCACATTTTTGCTAACCGATACAGATTCAAGTATTAGCTTTATAAGAAGCATGGTAAATAAAAAATCTAGTAATTACAAAAGAATACTTTAAAAACATTCACTCAGAGAAAAAACATCGTGAAATTCAAAAAAAAAACTAAGAATTTAAAAAAAAATCAATTATTTTTTTGCTTAATTAGTGTTTCTAATTGAAGCTATAAGGCATCTTATGGTGTTGTGTAATGTTTTTGAAATAAAAATGGTAATAGTCATTTTAATATTAGCCCGTGTTAAAAAAACAACATTGTGTTTATTTTAACTTAACAGAAAACCTTTACTGAACAACTTGACAAGCAAATATACTATAATCGCAACCGATTAATTCAAGAAGAAATCATTTTAAATATATAAGAAAAGAGACTTAGGTATATTTTAAAGTGACAAAAATGTTAATTTGTTTGATAATCAATATTAAAATTTTAATACGTGAACTTGAAGTGTTCAGTTTTTATGACTCGGGCACAGGACGTCTCAAAAAATATTAATTGTAAGAACACAAAAACGTGTTTGTTGTGAAATGTTGTCAGCATCATGTAAGGTATTTTAAAATCTTGAAAAAATTTATTTTTTTGCATAAAAAAAGTCATAAAGTAAGCAATATTTTTCAATAATAATTTTCTACTTCTTCTGTAAACTATACTGATACTATTGAAAAGGAGAAGTTATAAAATAGCTTAGAAAAAGATGTAAATCTTTTCTTTTCATTTGAGGGTTTACTTTTTTAATTACGTAAGGTAGTTTTCGAGTGGTTCTGTTCCAAGTGAAATATGTTAACAATTTTAAAGAAATTGATTACAATTTATTTCGAGCAACGTCGAAATATATAGACTAAATATGTTGCTCAAACTTAGGCAGGTCGTCGAATGCAAGAAGTGCAGGGGACGTGCTCCCCGTTCACCGCATTACATGTTAAACGGAACTTTGAGCAGTGACGAAGAATATAAAAAAGAACGTTTATCAAACAGATAAATACGTATAATTGTATTTATACAATGATAAAAACAACACGCCACTGGTTTGTTTACACATTGACAATGTTTAGTTTACAATCCACAACCTAACTATATATTTACTGAAATAAAAATATGTTTACATCAAATGAACGTACTGCACCTTAATCGTATTTTTTAAAATAAATTATGTTTTAACAAGTAATTAACAAACACAGTGTCCAAATTTAAATAATTTACACACTAAAATATTTCTACGATCCGCGCCTTTTACAATGTGACCAATCACAAAGCGGACCTTACTTTCGAATTTAAAGTCTAAATTCGCATGCTTTGTTTTGTTTTTTCTTTGCCCGCTTGTAGTTGTTGGCTTCAAAACAAAACGCTTCGTTCAGTCTCTATATCTTTCCACATCTCTGATTTCAAGTTTTCATTTTTAACAATTTTAATTTACAAATTGGCACTTCTGTATACTAGTATAATAGTATAACGAACCTATTTTTAATTTTGTTAGAAATAAAAAGAAAAATATAGTATACGCTGCTTATTGGAATTACGGATAATGTTATCAATCGGGTAATGCTATCACTTTATTAAAGAACAGGCCGGACGTATAATACTACATAGAAAAAAATTGTTTATAGTAATTGTAATTTCGGTTTATGTTATCAATTTTCTTCTTAGGTTTGTTTCTATACATGAACCTGTTTTGTATGAATTTTTTAGCTTCATTTTTGCAATACGCTTTTTACGCTTAAGCATCTGAAAACACGTTATCTTTGAGAATTAACTTGAAAAGCATGTGCGTTCTTAGAATAATAACTTAAATTAACTACGTTTTATGTGATAACCTTATTTTGTACGTATTTATCTTTAGTGTCAGCAAATTTTTAAGAAGTATTGTGTCGTTTTTAGAACAGTGAATTAAAAATCATAACATTGTTTTTGATTTCTTTTTATTAACGGTATGAACAAACTATTAATGCTACAGGTGGCTCAAAATTTTGATTTTGTAAACGTTTTATAAAAATTTCACTTTCTAAATTAACAACCTGTTAATCACATACATGGAGTATGTATTTACTGCTTTCTAATAAATAAACATTCGTTTTTTTCTAAATTTTGGATAATGTTATCATTCTGTTATTGTTATCAAGTTCCAACGTGATTCTATTAAGCGGCGCGCACTGTAGTAACAATGCAAAAGGCACATATGAAATATAAACGGCGTTTTTCACACTTTAAATTCTTACGGTATTAGATTTTCTTAGTTTAAACAGAATTTAATTTTATTATTATGTAACTATTTGTTACACAATGTCAATTCGGAATTTTTTTTTTTTAATTTATGTTAAGTACTAAATCTAATAGATTAATAAATGTATTTACAGGTCTCTAGAGCTATTTTTTCCAAATAGCATATTTCTTGATAATTCTCAATATCGGTTGTTGGAACGGAACACGTTTATTCAAAATTAGTCGTAATGTTTAATTCTTGATTTCCAAATTGTTAACTGAATAGGTAAGTATGCAAATGCAGCGTGTTTCTAAAATAAAACTACAAACTCAAGAAGTAGTTTCCATGTGTGTGTGTTCGAACGTATTTAAATTACAATTAATCAGTCTTTTTCAAAACATGTTCATCGAAAATTAATTTCATTGCAAAGCAAACCTGAATATAGCCAATAACCTAAAAATACGGCTTTCTTAAAGAAATGGTTACTATATAAAATCACGTTTTGAAATGTAGACGATAACAAAAGATACACGTTTTCATTGATAAATAAAAAGTATTGCTGACATGCATTCTTATCAGTCTTACAACAGTACCATCTGTTGTTGTATAGCGGCGAGTTTATGTAAAAAAAAGTTTTATCATTTTACTATAGCATTGGAGCCACTTGACTGTATTTGATTCCTTTTCTTGTCTTAAGGTACTTCTCACTTTACTAAATTCCGAACTTAAAACGATTTCTTGTTCTTTTTGCAGTGACTAATTTTTCTCAGTGTATGAACTAAAAAGAAGACCAGTACCAGTAAAATTCTAATGGAAAACCGTTTGGAGAAAAAATAATCAAGTGTCAACGACTTAAATGAAGTAGATATTCTAACAACAAATAATAAAATTATCAATTTGACATCGCTGTTTAAAGTAGCGATTGTAATATAGTAATTATAATAATATTAATATAATACAAATTGAGTTCGATATGCTTTTTTTTAATAAGCGAGAATAACTTACTTTACCCTTCTTTTTAAAAAAATAAAATTATTTATTTTATTTACTCTGCTTATAAGTTATAAATAAATAACATACATTTTTACTAGGTCTAAATTATCAAGATTGAGTTTAAAAAATACTGCATAGTGTACATAAAGCAAATTTTTTTATTGTATTTTAATCTAATGTATTTAATCTAAACTATTTTAAAAAAAATTAAATTAACAAACAACTCAAAAAAGTTTTTTTAAAGCTTAAATCTAGCTTAAAAACAAAACAATTAAGAAAAAAATTATCAGTAAAAACACAGAAATAAAGTTAATAGAAACAAAAATAAAACATCATAATTTACTACACGTATATTTAAATAAAATGCTAAAACACCAAGAATTTAAAAATATATAGAATACAAAACAAAACAAAACAACATAAAACAAAATATTATTGACAATAATCAAATTATTTTATAAAAGTTTAAATCCCAGTGATGTATAAAACTCTCTTCATTCGCAGGTAAATTATAATTAAAAAATATCTAGAGGAATAAGTGATTTAATTCTTTATACTGTGCTTTAATAATTTTTTGTTTTTAACATTGATATTGCTAAACTCTATTGTTATATCATGTTATGAAAACTAAATTTACTATTAATAATACTTAAATACTTAAAATAAATTGTTTAAAAATTAAAATTTTTTATTAAATTTTTTTTATTACAAAATTTATTAGAGTTTAAATCAAATTTTAAAACTGCTTACATTTAAAGTAAAATTTGAAATGCATTGGCTTGAAAAGTAATTACATCAAATAGAAATATAAATTTCGTTTTTCTATAAATTAATTACGTTAACCTAAATTTTAAAAACAATAAACATAATAATGTAGTGTACATATAGTAACACATGAAACTAATCCATTAAGTTGCATAATTAATTTAACGAAAAAATTGTTGTATTCAATTATATCAATTTGTGTCCACCAAAAAGTTATCTATAAAATTATCTAAAGGTACAACTAGGTACTGTTTTGTCTGAAATAGATACGTAATTAGATGTATTACCAAATTAGTTAAATAACGATGTGTAAAAAATGTTTTTGGTTTTTCAAGATTTTTCACTGAAAAGGTAGAATTAACGAGCGGTAGAAGCGTTTCACTATATCGTGAACTGTGACCTGTGTGAGTCCAAAATTGAAATTAATAAACTAAAAGTCAAAAATTTGACAAGCCTATCTAAATTACAAAAACGTTAGTCTATTTAAAAAGCACTCACGTCAGTAAAAATTAAAAATAATCGTATATATATTTAATAAATAAAAATGAATTTACTTAATATATATAATAATAATACTTAAAAACTATTAACAACAAATACAACGATAAAAGCAAAGATAGGCTAGAATAAATGTACCGGCAAATGTTTGTAAGACTGATAATAACAATATTTTGACAGATACAGACTACGTCTAAATTTAAAATTTTCGATTTTAAGTGCCAAAGTAAAAACATACTATGATCAAAGAAACATGCATTATAGAAATCTGTATTACCAAATAATAAATATTGAGTTAAACGTTAAATAAGTATACTATTGTTGATCTTTATATCATTATAACAATCTATACTAAATACATAAATGGTAACTAACTAAAAAATATACCCTGCTAATCAATTTACTTATTTAGGTATATTAACGTTTTATCGTAACAGTTTCTGCTCTTGCCTACAGTTTTCCAATTTCGAAAGAACTTATTATGCGCTTACACACAAATAAGACGGGTTTTCGTATAATTTAATACAATTGGTTTTACCATGAACATTTTGTAAAAATATGTCTATTTGGAAACTCAAAATTTTCATACAAAAGTTACGATTAGAAAAAAATTAAGAAATGAAAATACTATTTATCAATTAGTTCTAGATTACTTACTAAATGCTAAAATAAGTTGTTTATCCATTTCTTATTACAAACTATATTATACGAAATTACAAATAGTTTTTCAATGAGTTTAATTAAATCGATAACGTAAAAAATTATAATACAGTATTGCAATATTGACAAATTATAGTTTTATTTGTTAATTATAAAAGTTAATAATGCCTTAGAAATAAATACTTTGATTTATCAATAAATACAAGCATAAACAAAAAAAAACTCGTAATACAGTTTGCTCCAATACAATTTTAAACGTTTAAACAAAAATGTGTTAATAAACAATGAAACACAAAAATGAGTGGTAAATAATGTTGATTAGAATGAATTATTATTTAATCATCTGTAGCATAACAATCTGATTCTTCATCGTCATCTATTTCAGATTCACCAATGTTAATAATAAGTTCTGGGACACTTTTACTCGCAACTTTCCTGTCAAGGTATTCTGCTTCCACTTTGTCCACGTGATCACATACACTTTGCTATTCGGTTGCACCGTTTTCTTAAAATTTATTTTCTGTCAACTTCAAAACACCACTTTGCTTATATGTAGTATTGTGTGCTGCTACATGATTTTTCATTAGTGCCCATATTTTTTCAATTGGATTGAGTTCTGGATGGTAAGGGGGTAATCTTAAAACAACATGTCTATGTTCCGATAGTAATTTATCAACTACATAATTTTTAAGTTGTGGTTTGTTTATTTGAATCTTCGCATACAAGCTAACTTTTGTTTCGTATGATTCAAACAAAATACCTCCTTTTGCTAACCACTTTTGTATTAAATCTTTCTTCAATGCAAATGTAGGATTTAGGATTTCTAACACTAACACTGAATTTGGTTCAACGTTAGGAAGAATTTTTTCTTTTAACCATTTTGTGAAATTGGAATTATTCATATGATCGTGGTAATCATCTGTTTTAAGTCCAGACTTAAACACTGATTGGTAATCTGGAACATATCTTTTTCGACCTTCAGCATGGAGAATTATTGAACGTTAGCCTTTTGCAACTGGTGACTTTTTCTTAAAATTTGTCTACAGATTATTTTAGGCTTTCTTTGTTAATAGTTTTTCTAGACAAAAAAAATTTACTTTGTTTGGATTTTTCAGAAACTTTCTTCAAAATTCGCTTTACAGTAGTCAATTCAACTCCAGTAGCTATCGCTACCTTTTCTCAGAGGCTGGTCAAAGAAATCAAAAGTTGTCCTTGTTCTTTTCCATTTAACATAAATTTTTAAACGTTATATATAATTTCACGTCCTTGACTATGAATAACTCTTTTATTCAATGCTATTGTTTGAAATACTCCTACAAACAGAAAAATCATTAACCTAAAAAAATTAAAAATTTTGCTTACAGTGAACTTTTAAATTAGAGGTGGAATAGTCTTGACAAAGACTTTGAATAAGCAATAAAGCACCAATAGTAAGGATAAATATGAGAAAAATACGTATTAAAGATCGCAAATTGAAACTGAAGTAAAAAACGTTTAACGAATTGACAACTATTGTTTGTTGTTTTATAGTTTATATTTAATTGCGGATACATTTGTTTTAAAGTATAAGCATAGAATAGTATAAGTATGTTTATATATTTCAAATATGTCTACTTATCAACTCAGTTTAAGTTTTTTTTACAATATATTACTTAAACAATAAATCTGACGTATTTGATGCTTATTGTTACACAATTTTAAAAATATTTATAATGTTTGCATTTTGTATCTTGTATTTTATATTTTTTCTATACAATTAAATCTCAATTTTAATTTTTTTAAGCCACGTCGCACTAACATATGCTTTAAATAATCATTTGTATTCTAGAAATTGTATGATAGAACAAATATTTTTAAATTGTAATTCGCAGATCATGTGTTAGAAAAAAAATTAGTACACTTTAAATTGTAACGTTTTGTATAATTTGTAATAAAAAAAATTTTTCTATAATTTTTTCAGCAATTTAATATAAAAAATGAAAAACTGACACTATTTCTTTAAAAAGTAAAAGTATTATTGTATGCTTTAAATTATTCTTGTCTGTATTTGAACGTACTGTAGCAGACAATCTTATTCTTATACTAGAAAATTGTTTAATTAACAAATATAATAACACGTAAAACCAATCCAAAAAATAAATTATTTTTTACTTTTAAATTGTCAAAATCAAATAATAATAATAAATATGTAGTCAGTAATTTGTATTATTTTGTATGAAAAATTAATTTTTTCATTTAAACACCCTCAAATATAATTGAAAACACAATAAATTTTTGGTTGGTAGACATCTGTGTCAATTAAGACAAAAAAGCATTTTATTGCGCACTTCGTGAACTGAAACTGCAGGCGTTGCGTATCATCATATTGTAGGTTACGCTGACAAATCTATGACTGGGTCAAAAAAACAAACACCAGATTATTATGTAATA
This sequence comes from Aquatica leii, assembly GCA_035610365.1. NCBI lineage: Eukaryota > Metazoa > Arthropoda > Insecta > Coleoptera > Lampyridae > Aquatica > Aquatica leii. Next base: position 112,902,149 of record CM069432.1, read on the forward strand.
TTGCAAATTCTGATGTTTGGACACGAGCTTAATACAAAATGAAAAAATTAGAAAACTCGATATAAATAAATAGTTTTAAAAACAAACTACAAACTTACACGTCGTGTTCGTATCATGTGAAACAAATTTTTTTTATAGCATTAAAAATAAAGTAAATCCAATTTTAAAAAATTAACACACAAAAAAACTAGAAACTAAATTATGTAATCTTAAAGTACATAGTTAAAGCAAATACTATGTATCTAAATAATATTTGGTTAATTCCAACTTACGCATTTGTGTAGGTAAAAATCTTTGTATTGGAAAAACACAATGTAAAAACAATTCTGTAAAAAGGTTGAAATTATGGCGGCAAAACATACGCCGTCACGCAAGTTAACAAACAGATCTGAATAACCAGTATGTTTTTGAAAAGTACTTTCGGGGCATTTAGAATGTTTAAATTTTACTACGGCCGCAAACTTACATTAATCACTAGTCATAAACCGTTTGTATTTATATTCAATTTCAAAAAATTTTACTTTCTACAAGAATGTGATATTAGTTATATACTACACACAAACAACAAACTATGCAACGTTTTTGCGACAATTTCCAGTAGTACAAACATAAAAAGAAAAATCATACTTTCTTTATTGCAATAAATCTAAACATTACCAGTGACTGCTAAACAAATTAAAAAAAAAATAAAAATTTCTTTAAATCAAAACATGAAAAATTTGAAAACTTGAAATAAAAACTGCAAATACTTACTTACAGTACTTACAAAACAATTACATTTTTTTTAAGAAAAAAAGAGTTAAAATTTCAAATTGATTTTGAAATTGTTAACAATAAACGTAGATGAAGCAGACGTTGTCTTTTGTGCAAATACAATAATCATAATTACGTTTGCAGATGTCATCTATAACCATTATGTATATTTTTTTCTATAAAAATTAACTTTAAAAGTTAATATTATGAAATGTATTTTGAATAATTTTAATCACCAAATAAAAAAATTAAATAATTAACATCTTTAATGAATTTTAACTATACGTATGTAGCAATACATTGTTAAAAAAAAAGAAAAATGCTATTTAACCATGTAAAAATTTAATATGGTACCTATTTAAAATGAGAAAGTTGCTATCTATATCTTGCAAACCGTCATTATGAATTTTATTCAGACATTTCATTTAAGTTTCTTTTAATAAATCATGTAACCTCTGTATGAAATATTATTTTATATCTTTAATATTACGGAGTAATTTGACTTTTTTAAAAATGGCAATTTTTGTTTTTTTGCATAACTTTCCAAGTGATTAGAATGTTGGATGTTTCTTACCGAAATCTAAATAAACACTAAAAAGTGTACAACCAACTTTGTTTCCGAGATCGCAGTTGGGACTCAATGAATTACAGACACTTTGTATATGTATTGCAATACTTTGGTTATCTGATACCATTTCTGCACTGCATTATTTCTAGATGTTCTACGGTGTCAGAAATGTCTCTAAAATTAATAAATATTAGTATCAGAGACTTGTACTCAATTGTGTTTTTTATACAGGTTTTTAATGTCAACAAATAATTGTTTGAACCAATTTTTTTCAAAACTTGGCTTGCTTTAGAAGTTGGTAACAGACTTAGGTCCGGTTTCACCAACTAAAATTTAACTGTAGATTAACTAACCTACGATTAAATTTAAAATCCTGTCATATCATTGGTTAGTGGTTTTAAGCTAACCAATGATATGACAGGATTTTAAATTTAATCGTAGGTTAGTTATTCTACAGTTAAATTTTAGTTGGTGAAACCGGACCTAAGTTATTACCTAAGCGTTTTTCTATCATTTTTGTAGTTTGATAATGTGGGAAAATAGACTGTTTGGTTTGTAGATTGAAAATTCTACTGTATCTTCATATTATGTATTAAAATTAAGGTAACGTTGTTCCAACCATGATAAGTAGTAACATCATAAAGACACATGTTGAATAACTGTGATAATATTCTTCAATTTTCATAGTTTCTGTTGCCATTTCTGCTTCTCCGGTAGGTTTTTGGCTTTTCATTTTCTTTAAATTTATTTCAATTTCTGCTAGAGTTATATTTGGCGTATCTTCGGATTCGTAGTTTATTACTGATTTTTTTTATTTGCGACGTTTTGGTTTCTTTTCTTAAGTTTAAATACTTACTTTTTGTACTGAGGACATTATCCTAATTTTTTTTTATTTTTCTTTTCTAAAATAGTCTCTAACATTTTTCGTTAAACTTTTCTATACCTTTTTTGATTTCTTTAGCTATATTTTTGTTCAGTTCTTCACTTTATTCATGTGTACGTTAATATTTTATTTAATTTTTTTTGTCAGTAAGGTTTTGTTTTTTTAGTTGATCTTATTAATCTTGTTTTTCTTTAGACAATGCAGTGTCTTTGTTTTTTTTTTATTGATTTTATAATGCTGGTGTTTAATGTTTGCGTTCTTTGTACTTTTGTTCAAATTAGTTTAAATTGTTCAATGTTCTTATGTGTTTACGTCCAGCGTCTGCAAAGCATTTTTTTTTTTTTGAAAAAAATCATAATCAAATACTGTATTTGTTGTTAAAAAAAGATATAAGCATTTGGTGTCTTCTTAGTTTTTGTAAGTTGATGGAAGGAAATAATGTCATTTATGTATTAAAAAGTCTACGCTGCTCTTGGAATCGTCAATTTTCAAACAAGTAAGTGATCGATGTCTCTAGTATATGGCTAATTTATATATTTTTTTAAATTTTTCTTTTAATTAAAGAACACAACTTACAAGTTTGCTAAACAATTTCCTGTTTTAAGTAGTAAAACTAGAAGTAGATTTTGTGGTATAATCGGAAAATCGCCATTATTATCAAGTTTTTTATTAATTAAAATAAAAATTTTACAAAGTAACTATAAATGAACTGTTTTTTTAAGTTCTTAACAAAAAGGATTTTGTACGTTTGACAACGAGGTTAAATCATACAAAAAAAGCAAAAAAAATTGTAAAGATTTGTCTTGATTTTAGAACTATAATGAAACTATTAATTTCCAAGCTATTTAAAAATGATGTTTAATAACATCGATAGATTGTCTGTCATTGCTACCATTTAATAGTTTATTGTCATTATTATTATTATTATTATTATTATTATTATTAAAGCAAGAAAATAATAAAAAAAAGTGATTAATGCTGTAACGGCAAAATAGCAGCAGTCTTTTATTTTAAAATTAATATACATTTATCTACTGTTTTAACACTACATACCCAGTAAACACAAAATTAATAATGTTTAGTAACAGTTTCAAAACAAAAAATTTATGATTCACTCTTGTTTCAAACATAAAAGAAACCTAACTGCAATAAAATAGCTATAAGTCCATCGCTGTTTCACTTATTTGAATCAGTATAGTTTCGGTATTTTAAATTCAAATCTGTTGCAAACTAAATGTTGCATTCGGTTTACGTTTTAAAAGCTTCGTTCTTGAACTGATACTAAATGATCGATACATGTATGATTTTTTTGTTTCAATAATCAACTAAAACAATTCTTTCAATAATATAATAATACATTTTCGAATGCACGTTTCAAATTTTATTGCACAATAAATATTTTTAAATACATTATCACATTGAGTTTTTTACATATTGCAAATTTCTTTGATGTGGTCTTTTCACGGAAGCCTCGAAAACTGCATCAGTTACTGTTGGGTAGCAACTTTTAACCGCATCTGTAACATAGAAATAAATATTTCATTTATATACATACATAACCATAGAGTTACACAAAATTAATTACATTTTTTAAATAAAAAACAAGACAAACTTAATATAAATATCACTTTAGCAATTATAAGAAAGTTATAACAACGCTGTGAATACCTTTAGCTGTACATAATCGTATAGAAAACTTGAAGAATTGAACTGTAATTATAAATCCTAAAGTATGATCCGATTTACGCAATAATCTACCTTAACGCAACCATGTGTGTTAATTTATATTTTTTTCATACAAATTAAAACATGATACATAAAGAACAGAAATGATAATAATATTGATTACATTTATGGATTATAATAAAATGTTTCGACTTACCGTTTATTGTTCCATTTCGTAATTGTACACACAGCATCACTTATCAAACTGCAACCGAACAAGTGAAAAGATATCAATTTGCAGCGCAAGCGTTGACGACAGTAATCAAAAGTATAGCAACGACTAATGCTGACAAAGTATTCGTTTTTCCTAGAACGATTCTACTGTTTTGAAAATAATTCAATCTTATTTAATCGATCTTCAAGCAATTCTAGTTATTCAAAAAATATTCGGATTTAACAAATCAGTTTTTAACCGGTTGCTGATTATGGGAAAAAAATTGCAAGTACTGAAACGGTTCAAAACTGATTGTGAAAAATCGGAACTCTTTCAATTTATTCACTGTCAGTTACATGTAAATGATATAAAAATGGAACTAACACGAAACAACGTATTGAAACAATTGTTTTAATTTTGTGACTGTAACAGTTTCAATCCGTGTTTACTGGGTATCTAATAGTTTATGTTTTAGGGTACTAATATTAACTGCGTTTACATCCTATGTATTCTATGTAACGGAAGCGTAAAATGTATGTGTTTTTGAAAGCGTAGCTGTTTTAATAGAACAAAAATTTAAAAAAAATTGTTTGTATGAGTAGGTTTGTAATAAACAAAATGACCTAAAAGTTTGCAGAGTTTATGTGACACAAAAACGTCAAAAAATAGAAAAAACTAATTATTTTTGATTTTTAATTTAAACTAATAAAAACTGAATATTCGTTGTTTAGATAATCAAAAAACGTAAATAATTAGAGATGACGACAGGATCAAATAATATCAAATTATATACCTAAACCAAGCTTTAGGTTTTAATAGCAATTATTCTAAAGCAACTGTTTCAAAAAAACATGTAGTTGGCTACATTGTACATAAAAGATTAAAAAGTACTGACAACAAAATAAGATTTTGAGTTAAAAAATACTACGTTATTTATTTTAAAACAACAAATGCGTTGTTTTTGTAGGCCTGAAGAACAATAACATCAAAATTTTTACAATAATAATAAATAATAAAATGTTTTTTTTAAGAATCCGTTTGGAAGCAATAGCAAAACTCAGTGGTTGGCCGTAGTGCGGTTTCAGATAGCTGGTAAATAAATCAGAATAACTACAAACATTTAGATGGTGAGCTACTTCAATACAATGATAAAAGAATTGTTTAGAATCGTCTCTTACTCACATCTGGTTTGTTTAATTCGTTTGCGTATCAATTAAGAAAATAAACAAATAAATAATATTTTTAGAAAACCTTGTCTAAATGCAAAATTTGAGTTTCAAAAATGCAAAATGTAGTCACGACAGCAACTAAGAAAAGATAAAGTGCACAAAAATTTGAAAAATTTGTGGTGGATTTTTAGAAATACGGAGGTTTTAAAAGATATCATTTTGCAGAGGTTGTTAATGTAACAGCAAAAGCTTTCACGGTCAGAATCTGTGCAAAAACAAAAATGTTTTATAATTCCAACAGTATTAATGTTGTAACCAAAATAATAGTGGTTTTGTTTAGTTTTGTAAAGAGTTTTATCAAAAAATTTAAAAAAAATCTACAAATAACCAAAAGGTAATTAACAACGTATAAAAAATAAATTACAAAAACCTAAATTTGAGAAAACAGAGAACAATCTGACACAAATAACTATGACAAAATTGGTAGTTAACAAAACTTACATTGGTAGAATTTAGGTTTCCACGGGTTACTGCGCTTGTGTGATAACGACCATACGAGAATTATCCAGAATGGAAGTTTAATGCATTTTGCTTACTATCAAAAAATATCAAAATTGTAAAATCAACAACAACAAAGTACTCTAACTCGTTATTACAAATCTTTCATTACCGTTAAATCAGTAGTTGCTAACAATTTTATTGGTTCCTACACAAAATCGTGCATTAATAGAAATTAATTCTTTGTTTTAAAATTTTGCGGTAATGTTAGTAACTTACGTAGCAAATTTCTAAAGTAAGGCATAACATTACGAATGTTAATGCGACGCGAGTGAGTTATACTATGGATCTTATGACGAGAGTAACGTAAATTATTTTTTGTGTTGCCTTATGTAAAATTAATTTTTTTTTTAATTTAATTCAGAATTTTTTAAATGACTTTTAACCTGTCGCATACTTGTTCAAATATAATAATCGACTTTAAACACCTTGTTTTATGTGGATTTCTAGTTTTCATTGTGCCACTCTAAAGAGATCTATTTCTTACACATTATTATACGTTAATATTGTTATTAACAAACAATCAACAGAAAATATTTTATTATTAATCACCGATTAACAATCAACATAATTAGTAAATTTTAACAGTTTTTTTTTAAATCAGGCGTTTTAGTCTAAAGGATATTAACTATTTCTAAATGCCTTTTGGATTTGATAACATTTTTGATTATTTTTTAGCTGCAGCTCTTCAAAAATATTTACAACACTAGAGATATCCTTAAAAATAAACTATAATAAGATTTATAAGAGATGTGACACAGTAAAGTGAAGCTTTAGAAAAGTTCTTTTCAGCTTACAAATTCTAGTCATAAGTTGCAGAGACGTGAATCTAGATGTTCATGCCAGTTTTGTTAATTACGAAAAAAATTGACTGTGTGCAACATGAAATTGTTAAAAACTTTAACAAAGCTACGGCTGGATGATAAAAATATACGATCATAATAGAATCGATAGAGAATCTAATAAAAAAATTAAAATACTACGAGGAGTACCGCACGGTTGCGTTTTTTATCACTGCTGTTTAACATATACTCTAAAGTAATCTTTACAGAAGCATTAGAAAACAGCAAAAAAAATTAATATGAATGAAAAAAGATTAAATCATCTGCGATACGTTCTAATAGCACAAAACGAACAAGATTTACAAACACAATGGATTAATTGTTTGAATAATTGTAGTAATCAATTTGGGATAAATATAAATAAACAAAAAAATTAAATATGACTATCCGCAAACATAGAGATGCGGAAACGAACATTATCATCTACGGAAATCGGTTAAAACAAGTCAAAAAGTAAAAATACCTGGGCTGTATAATAAAAAATAGATTTATAATGTAGAATGAAAAATTGATTAGAACAAGCTAAAGTAGTATTCTTAAAACTGAAAGAGCTTATAAACTGCAAAGATCTAAATCTACAACTTTGCATAAAAATTATATAATTACGCTCATCCAAAAAATAGTTAAAAAGATAAAACTCTGTGAATATACTGACGCATTCTTAAACTTTTTTAGGTTAAATGAGTACACAATAATACAGTTTTGCAACAAATGAGAAAAGACAGCAAATCATAAACAAAATCAAGAAAAAAATAAATTATTTTGGGCATGCAATGTAAAACCAAAAATATTAGTTGTTGCAATTAATCATGCAAGTTGGAATACAAGAAAACAAAACGACGAGAAAAAACGGATATCTACACACACGTGGTACGGAAAAAATACAAGGTTTCTATTTTGTGCAGCAGTATCCAAAATAGAAATACTCTTGACAGTAGCCAACTTTTATTAGGAGGCAGTACTACAAGAAGAAAAAGCAATGTGGTGTTACGTTAATCAAAAATTGTACTGAACCAATTCTTTCATAAGATTTACTTCGTTTTTGTTCAATACAGTAATAAAAATAAAAGCTGGGAAACGTTTTGTAAAGCAGAGCTAATAGACGTAGTAAAGAGGTAAAATAAAAAAATAAAAATAAAAGTTGAGGTTGACGTGGAACGTCTAACTATAGTAAAAATATACAACTAACATTGTGTTTTGACGTGGTCAATTTATTGATAACATTATAACGAATAAATTTTTTTCCCAACAATATTGTATAATGTTTTTACTGTTAGATTTAACCATTACAAATGCTAATGTTAGATAAGAGAGGTTCTTTATCGCATTTAAAAACTCCAAACATTGCATCTGATTTATGCGACAAACACAAACAAATGAATAGGAAAAGAAAGTGTCTTGTTTCAATTTTTGCAAATACGCAATTAGTAAAAAATAGGAAAAAGGAGATTAAATACCATGCTTCAAGTGCAAAACGTGCAAAAAGATTACTAATTTTTCTGAACAACAATGCACGCAAGATAATCTTCTAGCTTCTTCAGCGTTCTTTGTTGTAAAACAAAAAGTGCAAACTACTTTATAAAAAATAAATGGAAATACAAATAAAAAATTGAGGTGACTAGAAAAATAAGAAATGTGAAGGAATTTGATCAAATAAAATCGGCAAGTTTCTTTCAGCTACTACAGGTTTTGTTGCCAAAATAAGTAGCTTTTGTTGTAACAAGCTACGGATACTATTATTATCTACTTTAAATGTCTTATTTATTAATTAGTGAAATATTGGTATAGTTATAGTAAAAACATGCGCAAACGTTCTAAGTTTTTTTATATTACTAATATTTTTGTTTAAACTCCGTAGAAAACCTTAAACCCCAATTTTATTTATTTTATTTTTTTAATATACTTTTACTGCATTTTACTACAGTTTGCACAACCTTTTAAAAAACAAGATTTTTTTATAAATTTTTATATAAGTACAAAACATAAATACTACTATATAAGATTATACAAAATTAATTGCATGTTAAATTAAATATACCAGTTATAATGTATCTTTGTATTGATTTTGTATGCCAGTAGTTTTATGTAGTAGACATTGAATGTTAAATAAAATAAAGATTTAATGTCACCTGTATTTTTTATAAAGACACTTAAAATTTCAAGAGGTCTTACTCTTGATTTAATAATACTCCTTTCAATTTAACTTATAAAAAAGCTTTCATTATAACCGTAAATCGGTAAGAAGATTTCATATAATCTTAACTTTTACGAGAAAAATTACATTTGAAGTATTCCTTCAAAATTGAAGTAGATTACTTCAATATCCTTTCCACAGCAATTTCATATTACATTTACTCGCATTTATTTTATAACGATGTTTTGCATAAATGCAGTAATAACGCAATTAAATTTATATTGATTTATAAGCATTATTTAATACTAATGCGTAGTAGTCTGTAAATCAAACCATTTGCAAAACATTTTCTGGCATGTATCTATTGAATGATGTACAGCATTTCTTATCCTTTGTTAAGAGACAGCAAAGTTCTAATTCCGATCACGACTGGAGACCCTATATATACTTCAGAATTTTATTTAAATTATTACAGATAACGACAAATATATTAAACGTTTTACAATACATAATAAACAAATAGTATATACATATATATATATATATATATATATATATATATATATATATCCGTCTATCAACGTGGCGTCCAGCCACTACAAAATCATCATCAATTTGGCGTCCATGGTAAATTGGCGTCCGTATATGGACGCCACTTTGGATTCCCTTATAAAAGTGTTGCGGTAGACCCCTACTACCTACAGACAAAGATTTGGAGGGACGCCAAAAACGTAAACGTGTCAGAAAATTGAATAATTTAGTTCAAAAATTTTCACTACGAGCGCTACTGTCGCCATACATAATTGTATATTGTACGAATATATTTTTTTAAATACATTTCCGTATCAATATGGCGACCTCGATGTGGCAACGTAGCAGGATGCCATGTTGATATAAAAATGAATATGTATAATTAAATATTACGTTATAGACGCCAGGACCAGATTAATGATTAGGTCATATGCATTATACCAGTTTATCCTTCTAGTTTATAACAAACATTAATGTAGTTTTTACAAGTAATTACCAAGACTTAAACTACAGTAAAACGTCCGTAACGACGCAGCCTTGCAAAATCAAAGTCAATATTACATATGCTAATTTACTCTAAGTGGTTCTTGATTATAATTAATATAAAGGGTTAATTCTAATTTCTCATACAATTTTAAACATTTTGTAACAAAAAAAAGAACATATAGGTGTACTTTTTATACATGACGAAGAAAATGTATTAAAAGAACCTGTTTGCAACTTATGCATATAGCTGCTTTGCGTAATTTTATGATATTATACTTTAATTTTATCGGCGATATGATTAATTATGTAATATTTTTTTATTTTTGTTGTACTAGCGTTTCTTCTAAAGTAATTAAAATGCCTGTTTTATATAAGAAGTAACATTGTCAAGTGTTAACAAATTTTTATTTAACTTCTACAAATTTTTTAAAACTACTTTATACACTACTTGGTATAAAAGAATTGGGAAATAGTGTCACATTGCGACTCTCATATTGAATTGATTAGGAATGTATAATTACTTTATGTTGTATTTTACGTTTTTCTTTTTGAGTTAGCTATTGAATAACCGAGAAAAACGTGTATTTAGTTGTACAAAAATACGTTTTCGGCCATCGTAAGATCGTCGGAATACGCATTCTGGTCACTAGCGGTTCGGTAGACGATGCAAGTGAAACGCTGTTTGACCACATATTTTTGTCAAAAATGTATTTTAATAAAAAATTGCATATTTATAGTATACGATTATAGATGTAGTGTTTTACTAAAAAAATTAATTACGATTTCTTAATCAAAAGTCACAATTTATTTTAATTTTTTATATGAACATTGCAAAAATTATTACTAAGTTATAATCGCCTTTACAGTACAGATGTGTCAATGTTGCTAATGTTTTGTCAAATTTCTGTAAAAAGCATTGTCTAAGCGTGAAATAAAAGAATTAACTTAAAAATTCAACCAAAATCTAATTAAGAATTTTTAAATGTTATTAATCAAGGCACATTATAGAATTAATGAAATTATAACGAAACTAAGTCTGCTTAAAATTTAAGTTGAAACGCAAAACATACTTGAAAAAACGCACATGTAACAAAGATAATTAAATCATACATTAGCGATATCGTAGTTCAAGGTAATGCAGAGTAACTGTCAACATTATCCGGTACATATGATACGATCACGCATATTTTTTAGTTGTCAGAGTTGTGGTATGCTGATTTGGTTAAACTATATTTTATTCTCACGTAATCTTATGTCTGTCAATTGGTTCAGAATAATTTTTTTGCGTTTTCTGAGAATTTTTCGAAAGTATAAAAATTTTTCGAATTATAATATATTTCTAATTTTAATTAACTATTCTGGAGAAGAGTACTATTTTACATATTGTTAAACAATAAAATACTTTTTTAGTTTAATAAATTTGCATTATCTTTGCTGTGTTGGTCTACCGAAAGTTGAACAAAAACGTATTTAATATAATACATCTGTATTATTAAAACTACTGATGTAGATATAACTAGTAAACTTTGTTTGTTTGTAGTTATCACGGAGAGTACAAAAAATAACGTTGGCCAGAATTTTTTTGTAATTTTTTTTTACCTACTAAAAACAATATCAAATTTAAAACTAACAAGTAACAAATTCAACATTTTACAATTAATTGAAACATAGGCTTATTTAGTTTATTTAGTATTTACTAAATTCAGTGTGTTGTTCTCATACGGCCAATACGGAGGATAAAAGAAAATCAATAAAGGATTGAAAAATAAACAATTTTTATTATTATAATATATAAAGTCTGCAAAGCAATAGTTTTCGAAGAAATAAAACAATTTATTTAAAGATGTGGCTTGCGATTAGACTATTTCTGAATCATCAAGTTTAGTTCTAGTTTCTCTTTGTGAGCCAAAATAAGCAGTTGGCTTTTTTTGTTTGTGAATCCAAACAAACTAGACTGGTGTTCCGCTACGATGCGGCCTAAGCTAAAATTCACTTATAATATAAACAAAGAAAACCGCGAAAGATATAATAATGAAAAACGCTAAACGTAATTCTAAAATTTTGTTATGTTAATTTGTAATGTTAATTAACGTTAATTAATAAATTAAACACTTTTTTTTCTAATAATTTTTGAATATGTTCTTCCATTTTAGTCTTGTGGTAAGAGACACAGATGACCACAATTTGGTTGAGATTTTTTGTAAACAACGTTCGCTATTGTGCACTTCATCACAGCAACAAGCAAAAGTACCCAATTTAAAAAAAAAGTAATTTTAAAACAATTGAAATGGTAAAACTAGAAAAGTATATCATTACAATTAAGATATTTTGTGAACTATGAAAGTAATTATTGTTTATTAAACTCTTTTATAAAGAAAAATAAATAGCATGACTCTAAAGTTGTGTTACGTCACTGGTTACGTAATATGTATTCCTTTGTTATTGAATTGTGATTTGACCATAAATGTTTTTTTCCTTCTTTAAAATTAATTAGCTAAGTTTGATTGCGGAAACCTATAAACATGTCTTCTTCAAATGCTCATTTAACAAAGGTACTCAGAAACATTATTATTAACTATTTAGCCTTACCAATCTGAGATATATATATATGTATAAATAAATCGTAGTAGAATCCACATTTCCACGAGTTGCATTCATTTTACAGTTTTCCATTATGGATAAATCCTGTGTTGTCGTTATCATACAAGCTGAGCTTTTGTCACACGTTGCAGTGTACATCTTTAGAGCCTGGAATAACCAGTTTATGTTCACTGCGGCAACACGTGATTTATCCAGAATGAAAAATTGTAATAAAAATAAAATAGTACTACAGTAGTATACAAGCCTTAACCGCGAAAAAGTAACAAATACGTTCTGTTAAAACAATGAAAAATACAAATAGAAAACTAAAAAAAGTATGTTTTCTTCCCAAGTAGCATCCAAGATAATTCATGTCAGTTGAGTTTATTGATTATTACATATTTAACACTTTATATGAAACTTACGGGTAATTATAACTTTATTCTATTAATTTATAGGGAAAATTACGTGCATTCATCTTTTTTTAACCACTTTGTAGTTCTGCAGCTTTGTGATAAAAAGTAAGGTTTTATCAACGTTATTTTTACTAAGTAAAATCTCTTTCAGGTTTCTTTAACTTTAAAGTGGAAAATTGAAGTGGCGGCCACTAAATCGAATCACCAAAATCATACCTTAAAGTAACAACCACTTTAAAGTAGAAGTGAACTTAAAATATACCTGAAAAGCAGTTTCACTTTAGAATGGTAGGTTGTCGTTGTAACGTTAGAGCCACTTTCATAAGTGATTTTCACAAGACATTTTAGATTAAAGCCACCAGATAGTGACATAATTCATATAACGTCGCTATTCATTATTTTATTTTCCACTTTGTTATAACTTACTCATAACGCCTAGGATACAAGATTCGTAATAGCCAATTGTGTACCAATCGCGTTATTACGATGGTTACGCCTAGAGAGCAACAGGATGCAGCCCAAGGGTCTCTGGCCCAAAGGGTGTATGTTGTTCAATGAGCGTAATTATACAGTAACTCCAGTAGTACATACAAAATTTTATTTTTCTCTTTATATAAAATTTTAATTAAAAATTAAGTATATAAGAAGAAATAGAAAACTTGTTACCATCAAAATCTAAAGAGGGCATTATGAGAGTGCGTTATGAATTTATAACGTCCTCTAAATTCATAACGCCGTCTCATAAGGCTCTGATTGTTATGTGTATGTTTACATATTTCGTATCCTAGACATTATGAATAAATTAAACAGAGTGAAATAAACATATACATAACATTGGGTATTTTGTGTTTGATTATTTTGTTAACTTACAGCACTGCATATAATAAATTTAATTTATTTGTTATAAACTTTGCAGTACCTACTCCGTGGAATAAATCACTTGCAAATCAATTTGATTACGATAATCCTAGCAAGCATGTGCGGAGCCTTTAACCCGGCATCGGTCGGGTGGGGTCTTGTAGACCCCATGCAGATCTAGAGCGCCGTATTTTTTTTGCCGATACGCTTGCGCAACCAGCCGTTGCAATACCCTCCGCTCAAATGTTATGCTGTCGCGTGCAGCACAAATTTTAGTCGTTGTTGTGAGTGTAAGGAATCTACATTGCTGCAATTTTGCTTGGGGCCTGACAAACCCCACCCAACCATTTACGTGACATTTTGTGAGATAGTTGAAGGTAAAGAATTTTGGTTTATTTTTTTGTATTTGTGCCAAACAAACAAATTCTAGCTGTCATGGCATCTGGTTATTATGAAAAAGCAAGAACGTCTATTAAACTTCTGGAAAGAGTTGAATGAAGAAGAAGAACATTTCATAGATTCAGACAGTGGAAGTGAAATTAATATTGAAGATTCTCAGGAGGCTAAAGAACTACAGAACAATATCACAAGCGCAGATTCCGAACATGAAGTTGACGATGCTGAGGGAAACATTCTGGAAGAGGAAGACAGTTCAAACGATGATGAATTAGATACAAGTACTAGTACACATTATAAAGGTAAGGACGGCACGAAATGGTTGAAAACATATAGTAATAAGCGGGTTCGGACCAGGGCGGAAAATATAAAAACGCATTTACCAGGAGTTAAGCAAAGTGCACGAGATTTGAAAACACCTCTTGATTGCTGGCTATCATTTATTGATAATGACATAATTTCCGACATAGCAAAATACATTACAATAAAAATAAGACAAAAATCCGTAAATTACAAACACAATAAGGACTTTTGCAATGATGCAAATGAAGTGGAAATTAAAGCGGTATTTGGATTACTTTACCTTGCAGGCGTGTTAAGGGCAAATCACAGGAATTTAGAAGATTTTCGGAAAACTGATGGTACCGGCATAAATATATTTCCCGCAACCATGTCGGCCAAAAGATTCATGTTTTTGATAACTTGTCTACGATTTGATAACGTCGAAAACAGAGCGGAAAGACTGACAATAGACAAACTTGCTCCAATAAGAGCAATTTTTGACAAGTTTGTCGACAATTGTCAATCTGCATATACTGCAAGTGAGTATCTAACCTTAAACGAAAAGCTCGAGTCGTTCCGAGGGAGATCTTCCTTTCGGCAGTACATTCCAAACAAGTCGGCGAAATACGGCATAAAAATACAAGCTTTGGTTGATGCTAAAACATTTTATACTTTGAATATGGAGGTATATACAGGAAAGCAGCCTGATGGGCCATTTCAAATGAGTAACACTCCAAAAGACATAACTCTTAGAATGGTTGCACCAATTTCAGGGACTAACCGAAATGTTACCTTTTATAATTGGTACACAAGTTATGACCTCATCCAGGAACTCTACAATAATCATGAACTCAGATCCGTCGGTACTCTAAGAAAAAACAAGCAACAAATTCCTTCACCATTTCTCTCAACTAAAAACAGGTCAGTGCCTTCCAGTTTATTTGGTTTTCAAAAAAACATAACTATCTTGTCATATATGCCTAAGAAAGGCAAGAATGTTTTACTTCTTTCATCATAATGATACAATTAGTGAAGATTTCGGCGAGAAGATGCTTCCTGAAATTATAAGCTTTTATAATTCAACAAAGTCTGGGGTTGATATAACAGATAAATTATCTGCATCCTATAACGTAAGTCGCAACAGCAGAAGATGGCCCCTAACAATTATGTTTTGTCTGCTAAACACTGCTGGCATCAACTCACAAGTTTTGTATAAGTTTAATACCGGCGATCAGAAAATAAAAAGAAGGAATTATTTAAAAGATTTAGGGTTGGCCTTAGTCAAAGAATATGCACAAGCTAGAAAAAACAATCCCAGGATGAAACGAGTTTTGAGAGAAAAAATTAGGAACATATTTGCAGTCGGAACAACCCCCAAATAAAAAACCAGCTGGCGTTCGTGGTCGATGTGGTATTTGCTCTCGAAGGATGGATAAAGAAACACAATATTCTTGCCATAAATGTAATATTTTTCTTTGTTTAGACCATGCTGTTATGTAATGCGAGTCCTGTGCTCATACATCCGATGCTGTATAATGTAGTACGAACGTGTACCTACTCGGTCAATTTCCTTATACTTCATGTTATGTTATTCTTATTTTTCTTGCCAATGTTTTAGAGAGTGTTATTTTTTAGTTTCTGTTTTGTAATTTATTTTAAATTGGCGTTCTATAAGATTTATATTTAAAAAAAGCACGTCTATATTTGACCAGATTGTGTGCCCTTATTTTTGAACTTATGATTGACCTATCTGTTTCTTGTATTTTTTATGTTTTGTTCCAAGTTTTTTCAAGTCAAAAACTTGTTTAAAACACGTTTTTGGGATACTTTAAAAAATACTGTGATTTTTTTTAAATATTAAAACATTTAAGACTCTAAATTTCTAGTGTTTTAATAAAATATGATATTTTTCGAAATAAAGACCATCTAACTTTAGTTGCATATTTGTTTAATCCAAATGAGGCCAAAACAAATAATTTTAGTCAAATAATGCCTAAAAGTTTATTTTGTCCCAGATTATGACTTACAAACATTGAGGTCCGCTAGACCCCACCTGACCGCTTAAGTAACTTCTGACCACCCGACCGACGCCGGGTTAAAATAGTTGTCGCAAGAATTTTATATAATTAATATATTAGGTTTAAGTTACAGAACATGTAAAGCTCTAATAAATAATTTGCTGTTGCATCCATACAACATTACAGTTGCTTACACTTGATTACGACAAGTGACTAAACTACTGTTATTGGTTTAACGATAATTTCAGAAATGATAAAATATTAAATTCGACTTCCTTTAATAATGAAGCAGATATCACTCCATAACAACTGCAAAATATTTTTAAGAACATTAGACGGAGATTTGATATGTGCATAAATAACAATATTGATCACATCAAGCACATAAGTAATTTAGAAAATTAAAAATGTGTAAGCTGAATAAGAATACGTTATGAAATGTAATTGATAGTAAAATATAAACTAGTTGTAGTAGTACGACGTTACCAATAATTGAGAAAAAATTAGTACGAACAGTCAAGCCATCTTTACCACTACGCCTAGTGTACGTACATTGTACATCTAATTGTCACTGTTTTGTACATAATATGTAATAATAAAAAAAAACTTTCACGCGACTAGGATTTGAACTCTTGTTGGCGTAGTGAGCAGATGCCTTACCAAGTATGTCACGACGACTTAATATTTTTACATATTATATAAATGGCTTTTATGTTCTAATAAATATCTTTTATTAGTTGCTTTTAATTATACACTTTAAAACCACACTGAAGATTGAAAGATACCTAAAACAGCACTACCATCAAAATGTTTATAATCAAAAATCCTTGTACATTAACGTACGTACAATGTACGCACATATTAGGTACAGGTACGTGCAGCATATTTACATTAAAGTCTGTACTAATTAATTTTGTTTTTCTAAAAAAAATTTGATGGTGCATAGTGATATCTGGATCTATAACCTTTACATTTAACAGTAAATTTGCATTTGTCGGAATTTTGCTCATAGTAAATATTGTTCAAATTCATTATATACATCTACTTTATAGAAGCTAAAAACATCTTGACCAAAGTAAATTTAGTTGTACCATTTATAAAATAAAGAGATGAGAAAGTATACAACATTTAAAAATGAAACAGATACATAAATACATCTCCGCTAGAAGACACTCACCACGCTGCTATTTAGCAGCCACGTGGATTTTAAGTGACTGTAAAGATATTTTATAAGTGATAAAATAGTTGTAATCACGTAACAGCCAAATATTTGTTTTCCATTTTGGTGGTAGTCACGGTATAGAACTGTACCGTTAATGTGGTAGTGACTAGTGGGAAGCTATTCTATAGTTCCATATGCTAAGATAACACACATTTTACTTTTTAAAGCAGTATTTTGCAATTTTTTTTAAATTTATTTAAGCTTACATAATCACTGCGTAGTTTACAAAATGGCTAAATTACTAGGCTTTCTTCTTTTCTATTTTTCTAAAAAATCTACTAAAACTTACTCTTTTTTATAAATTTGTATCAGTTAGTGTTTTTATGTACTGATGATTCTTGATTTAATTAATTTTAATCTACGTTACTATTTGAAAACAAATTGCGTAATTAAGAAAAACCTGCACATAAATTTAAATATAAATATTTAATACGTATATGTGCATTAAATCAATGACAAAAATTCAACACTTTTCTAGTTAACTGATTTCCATTTTGTTGCTTACACTGTCATATGTCTTTTAAGTTGTTTTACAATGTTTTTATTCGGAATAAATAATTTATTATGTTTCTTAATTACTGCACATTACATATTTGCAAGAAATACAATTGTTAGTTAAAATTTCGATTTATGCTCTAACCAAAATTTTAAAAATATTTACGAACAGATGACAAAAACATAATTAGGTTAAGTTTAGCAGAAGTACAATAATTGTTTCAAGGAAGTAACAGAAAAGATCAAGTTTCTATAACGGTTAAAAGTTTATTTACATAGCATGTTTGATGAACTGCTATAAAGATAATCGAGGTTCAAGGTTGTAATCTAATACTGGTTGCAACAACTGGCAACATTGCTTGGATGTCATTTAACGGATATATGAAAGTGATCTGTATATTGGTCGCCAGTTTGTAGTAAAATATTCATAATCGTATATTGGACGCCATTTGATTCATTTATAAAAGGTCGCCAAATTGCAACGTATTTAAACTTTTTTATTATTTACATTTTTACAGTTCTTATTGCTAATTGATTCATAATATAACAAAAAAAGTTTATATACACGAATCAGATTGTTTCTATCACAACGGGAAGCGGTGGACGCCAAAAAACTTTGTTATGTGTTGTCGCCATTTAGATAGACGGATTTATATATATATATATATATATATATATGTATATATATATATATATATATACATATATATACATAAATAAAAACAACATTTAATGAATTGCATTAACATGTAAGTTATGCTAATTACTTTTTCTTCAACTAAGTGTATACAAATATAAGTATTTTTTACATTGGTGTATTTTAGGGTTTTTTCTAAGCTAAACGTACTATACTATAACAATACTTTTAAGTATGCAATACAAACATAATAAATAATTTGGTTTTGTGTATTATTATGATATTTACATAACTGTTTTGCTGTACAATGTAAAGCAATAACGTATTATTAAATAATAATTTTTTTGTACAAACATTTTTATTAATTTTTTTATTTACTTTATACGTTAACACAGTATACCGAGTTTTTGTTTCAATAAAAACAAAAAACCTTTTTGAAGTATTGTTTGAGATATAAAATGTTTCTAAAACACTAAATATAGTTTATGATTGTTATATCTTGATACAATTAGACTTGGCTCAAATCTGTTTGCACAAAAAAAATTGTATTACCTAACACAAAATCATTGTGTGTCAATTGAAAATTGTATGTACACGATCAATATATTATAGTAGAATGAGGCAAAGCACATTTAGTGATTAGAATTTGCGTGTATAAATCATTTATGTCTGTTAAACTTCCTTCCGTAACTACTTCAATAAATTGTCTACAGAAACCTTAAAACTAATATTTAAATTATAGGTCAAAATTAGTATTACATTTAAATATTTATAGCTTATTCCAGTCTTATTAGTTAATTTTTAAATAATAAGTAATTGTTTAAAGTGTAAAATTACAACGTATAGTTTATAATTTTTATTACTGTAAACAATGTTTAAAGACAAGTAACAATGTGCAGTTAAACCGATTTCAGAAGGTTCTACCTTTCTTAATTATATGTACTTTACTGTACCTACAAACAATTAAAATTAATTATAATAAACATGTTTAAGCATTTACTTTGTTAACAGCAATATAAATTATTGTAATTGTCTTTGTTTTTTAATGTTTAATATTGTCACATTTTTAAAGTTTTGTAAAAATACTAGTTAGACAAAGCTAATAGTTAGAAGTTAGATTCTGTAGTCTAATAAATAATAACTGTGCAGTAACTGTTTTCTATATTAATATACAACAATATATACAATAATATAAGTTTATTAAAAGTTTTATTTTAAATTATTTTATTAAAAATCTGTTTTAGTAATTTGTTGAATTTTACATTGTTTAACGTTTTTAAATTCATGAGTGCAAACGTATTTTTCATTTAGGTCTATTATTGTTGTCATCAGTTGTACCCAAAATCAAACTAATGTATTTATTAGAAAAGTTTCTTTCTTTTCTTAATTTTAATTTTTAACATTAACTACATAAAGAACCCCGTCTTGGATTTTATTTTAATTATTAATTTAAATGTTTAGATTAAAATTTTGTAACTCAGTTTAATTCTGTAATAATTTTTATTTGTTGTAAATTTTGACTATGCAATTGCCTTTTTTATTGGTGTAGTTTTGTATTTTATTTACATAGACGAATTAGCAAAATTAAGCAAGAACAAAACAATTTTCTTTTGTAGACGATAACAGTCATTTAAAACAAAAACTTTATATATAGTGAAACTGACAGGCATAGTTAAGATAAAACATAAACATTGATAGTTGAACACCATAAATACAAACAATACAAAGTTTATGTGTTTTCATCACTTCATTCAAAACAAATTTTTGATTCTACTCGAAGGAAGAGCATGGAACTTTTCTAAGTCTTAAATATTTTATTTATTTTTAAATTCTAACTTATTTTCTCTATATTTATAAAAACCTACATTGAAAAAAAATGTTTATTTTTACATTAAAGTTACATGTCAGTATAACTGTAATGTTTTATCCAGTAATATTTAATCATAAATCTAAAATTACTTAAGTATGCCTGTAAAAGTTACGTGTATGTTTTTTACAAATATTTTTACAATAAGTTTAATGTAATGTAAAATTTCAGTAAAGAATTTTACTATGAGAACCATTAGTAATATTATAACCCTAAATTTTCAGAATAAAATTACATTTTTTTAGTGTAACTGATTTCTAAAAACTTTAGCGCAATCCTGAACTAATTTATTGACTACTGACACTTCATCAATTGCATTTAATTGTTGTTGTGCATCTAAATGTTTAACTAATCTCTACCTACTAAAATTGGTCTAAATGGTTGTTATATAAATACTCCGGGTAATACTTATACCCTTAATCTAGAATCAATTTCCACTTGTGACTAATGGCCAACGCTGCTTTCTTTTTTCAGTGCAATATTCAGATAATATTTCAAAGTTTTTACAGACTTTTATTTGCATAATTGGTCTAATAATGGCCCACTTTGTAAACCAATAACAAACTTATATATAGGGTAAGTCAGAATATGTGGGAAGTACGATAACTATAAATAATATAATAATCTCAAAACTTTATAAAAGACAAAAAGGTTTAAGAATAAAATTTTATATCAAACACAATCGGTAAATAAAAAAAAAGGATTTAACAGTGAAGGTACTTTAAAAATACATCTTCTGTTTTTTTAATTTTTATTAAACTTTTACCGTTTCTTCTTTTTAAGTACTCATTATTTTTCTTAAAAAATTTAAATTATCTTTCACTAGTCAACGCGTCGTCAAAAAACAGATGCGGTTACTTACAATACCTGCTCAAACGTTAATTTTTTGTGGAAACTGAGTTTTTATTTTATAGTGTTGATTTTTATACTTTTGCCGGTTTACTGTGCCGTCGAGGTCTTGAAAAATACAATGTAACATTAAATTATTGTTTTGCAAAACTTTAACGTTCTGTCAAGGTTGTTTTCGTTTAGTTCTTAAACCAAAACCATTTTATACGGATGCCATTTCTCT
The DNA here is from genome assembly GCA_035610365.1 of Aquatica leii. NCBI lineage: Eukaryota > Metazoa > Arthropoda > Insecta > Coleoptera > Lampyridae > Aquatica > Aquatica leii. The sequence goes on from CM069432.1 coordinate 112,923,795, forward strand.
AACTTCAAATGTTTTAAGACGAAACTAAAGCGATCTTTTACATTGCTCACTTTCAAGAATTTTTATTTGATTGCTTGCTAACAGTGGACAGTGAAATTTGTTTTCTGTTAAAATATATCTTATTAAATAAACTGCAAAGTTCAACTACTGTACGAGTTTAGTTCGGTAACCGATCATCATCAAAATATTTATTCTTTTCTTTTCACTGAAATGGCGGACTATTTTGCCATTTGAAAAAACGTTGATGGCGTCATATCTCGAAAACAAAAACACAAGCAAAAAATGTCAATGTCAAAAAATGACGTTTAAACAAACAAAATCGACGTAATTCAGAACATTTTTTCAGACTACATATATCATTTAGGTAATAATAAATTTATTCCATACCTCACGACCTCCTGTATATTTAATTTAATGTTAGATCATAGTAAACATTATCTTGCTCGAGTTTTACTTTTAGGCATTCCATAATGTTTTTGATGAATTAAGTTTAACATTTCATTTCTAAGTGATTTAAGGACAATAATTTTGTAATCTAAAAATAACATGCCTTGTGACAGTTGTATTTGATCTTTAGTTTTGTAAAAGTACTTTAGATTTAAATTTTAAAGTTGTTTAGGCTAATCCAGTTTTATGTATTTAATTACTTTAGATAAGATTTATTTTTGATCATTTTTTTTAAATAACATTTTTTTAATTACTTAAAGAAATGTTATTAGCTAGTGAATCGATAACAATAATACTGCGTTTCTGGATCATCAATGACATTGTTTTTTATAATACGACCATGACATTGATTAAGCAACAACATTTTTTGCAGTTCAGAAGTTATTAATAAAAAGCTTTTTTTCCAAATTTGAAGACTTAATAACTTTTACTCGTGCATGCTAGGAGATAAATTTATTTCAACAATCGTTTTTTATACCTACTATTTATAGCTATTCTGTTTCCTACATATTCTGACTCACCATGTATACTGTTTTTGTGCCATTTTTGTTTACAATAACATAATTGTTATAAAAACAATTTCCGCTAATAATTCAATTTAATATCTAAAATTAAAGAGTTATGAAAAATTGATTAACCTTCTACTTGTTGTCTGCTATGTAATAACTGCAAGTTTTAATAAAATGGATTTCTAAAGAAGTGCGCTCTTTGGCGCACAAAACGTCGTTTACAAATTAGATTAAATTTTGTGAAAAAAAAAACTTAATCAGAATGATTAACTCAATGTAAATAAGTAATAAGTCCAAAAATGTTCAAAAATATGGTCAATTATTTTTTTCTTTGAACAATTTTGGAAAATAACCAAAAAGCATTCGTAAAAATTTGTATCTACCAAATAAAGTATTAAATGTACTAACAAACCATTCTGTTAAATAGTTACTTTAATAATATAATTTTACTGTTTAAATATTATTTGTTTTTTTTTTCTAAAGTATCTAATTCTTTGTTATGGTGATTTATTTTAGAACAGCATGGAATTACTGTTTGATAAAATTTATTCGATTTACAAAAAAATACTAAAATACCATCATCATTTGTGACCGTAAGATGTTGGAAAGCGACATTTAAATCACCAACATCAAAGTGCACCTGCGACTTGAGGTTAACGAATGTTTGCTTAATTTGCGTACCAGAAAACGTTTGTTCATCATAATAAGAAATTACTGTTAAGTATAAGGTAGTTGAGTGTGTGGAGAACCCACAATCCGAAGCAAAATTAACGCCAATATAGTTGTCTTCTTTACGACTGGTTGATAGAATTTACGCTTTAACAATATCACTTTTTTTATGTTATCTTTTGTATTTTTATGAATTTCCATAACGCATTGGGGCTTTTCATGATTTTTTATTTCTGTTTCTATTATTTCTGAATGTGTATTTTTGAAACTTGGCAAATTTTTTATTTGAATTAAAACTGATTTAACAACATGTCTTATTTTAATTCTTGTATTTGCACACTGTTCGAAAATAGTTTTGCTTACCACAATAATTGCATATTTTGTTAAATGCTAAACATTTCTTAATTTCATAAGATAGCAAACACTTTCTACAACTTTATTATTTGATCATATTTAAATCAAAATAGGTTTATCAATAAATTAAAAGTTTTAAAAAATGTTTTGACGTTTTAAGCAATCAAAATAGTGTTTGCTTTTATCCAAACTATAATTCAATATAGAATTATTAGTTTAAAAGATGTATGCAAATCTTATCTTATTGTTTTACATTATGTACCAAAACTATTCTTAATTTTTTTTAATTATTAACGTTTTTTTAATTTAAGAAAATATGCCATTTCGTTTTTATGAAAAATTTAAACTTTTGTGTAACAAAACGCACTATGTTTCTCAACAAAAATAAAGAACGTTTCTTGTTATAGTACGAACAAGTTTTGTTTGATGTGATACCAATTATATTTATTAATAATGTTTAGCATTAATGTGTATTAAATTAAAAATAAATAAACATTACATATTTAAAAAAACTAAATTAACTACATTTAATATAATTTTAAATTATTTAATGCCTTTCCCATATACGTAACTGTTTTTTTATTTATTAATTATTGGCGGCTACATGCTTAAACTGTTCAATTTTAATTTATTAATTTATTTATTAATTAGGCCTGATGATGACCGTTAGGTCGAAACATGTAGCCGCCAATAATTAATAAATAAAAAAACAGTTACGTATATAAGAAAGGCATTAAATAATTTAAAATTATAATTAAAAATCCCATTTTGAGCTTTACAATGGATAATACAATCTACATTTAATATCCCTAATACCTGCTAACTTAAACTTTTCTAAAGTATGCAACCTACATAAGCTTTTATGCTGTTTAAAACAGTATTTTAGAAATGAACTGTCAAATAAGTAAGTAAAGTTGTATGGTGTTGTTTAGAATAATTAAATTCTTAAATTTACTTTTATGTAAAACAATTTATAGTTGACAAACTTTGTATTGTAATAGCTACTTGTAATTTACATAAGAACACAATGTTTACTTAAAAAGTATTTAATTTAAGTTTTGTTTGCTAAGAAGGTAAAAACGATAATTGAATTGCTAAATATTACAAAATTTGACAACCAGAAAATTATACAATTACTCAATTAATTCTATGCCATTAAATAAATGTATAATAAATTAATTTTAGATTATATCGAGAAATATTTATTACTGCTGCGTACGTATCATTTGACAAAAAAAACGAAAAGCATCTTATACAGTCAGCTGAATTTTACTTAGATTTATGGAAAGATAAATTCAAATTCTGTACAAAACATTTAGAGTTTGAGTGTGCTTACTTTGATAAAATTTTGATTTATTTTTATAATAAACGACTAACTGAAAATTCACTTTATGCAGCAGTTCTAAATTAGTTTTCTCTAAATTATATTTAATAATATAATCTGCATCGCAAAAAAAATTTTTACTAAATAGATAAAATATAAATGCCTAAAAATTTCATAAAAACCTAAGACGTTGTTTATCTTCAATACGTTTTTATATGTGTACATAAAATGTATTAATATAAGAAAAGCGTACAGCTACTTTATTTTCTTGAGTAAAGAACGCAATTAGGTCATCTAAAGCGTACATTACTGTAAATACATTTAGAAAAACTACTGAAACTCAAGTACGTACAAAGGTTTGCTACTGAAATAAATTATTTACGTAATTTATAAAGGTTATTTGAAAAGTAAGAGTTGCTATTTACGTTTAAGCATTTATTCTATGGTTACACCAGCGACTCTCTTATAAAGCTAAATTATTTGTATGGCCACTAACTGGCTTTTTTAATTATTAATTACAAAAGATTAACTAAGAACATATTCCTTTACTTTCAAAAACTACTTAATTAGTCAAAATATTATGCATAATAAAAAATTTTAAACATTTTTAAACTTATAATTTTTTTAGAAAAACAATATATACACGCACACATATATATATAAATATATATACACGTAGCGGAAATTTAAGTGTTTTATGCCCGTATTTACAGTTGAGCAAGATTGACGTTTGCATCTTATAAACTGACCTTTGTGAATTCTTAGCAAAGATTTACTTGAGCGTTGAAATTTAGTGATGTTAATATTTAAAGCTGACTTTATTTTATTACCGTTAAGTATTTGTAATAGTTTTTGTGTTGTAGTATTTTTGTTCAAACTTAATTTTAGTTTTTTTCAAAATTGTTAAATCCGAGTGGCAAAGAAAATGTTCAATTTATTACGATTTACTAATTTTTACTTTAACAGAAAATGGAAAAAAAAACTGTTTATACGCAAGGAGTGTAATTAATACAAAAATTAGCGAACAAACGTAATTTTTGTACAAGAAAAGAATTGAAGGGAAATGGGAGATCATTACCAATTATTATAATGCGTAGCCCAAAATAACAGTGAAGCAGCTGAAAAAATTCTAGTCTAATTTAAAACAAAGTATGTATTCTAAAAGTAAGCATGTTTTACATTTGTATTATTGTTTTCTACCAACAAAAAACATAAAGCTAATACGGAACAAAAATATGAGTAGCTCTGAACAGGTGCTGGTCTACCGAAAACAAAATTTAACTGATGTTGCAGCACCTCACGTCAATATTTTATATGGCTGTGGGACTATACGGCTAATTAGCTGTCAAAAATCAGAGCATGCAAAAGGGCATCAAAATTTCAAAATATGTACAGGGTCGTAAAGATGGGAAGGAAAAAATTTTTTTTAGTTTTGGTTTGACACATTTTACTGTCTTATAATTTATTATTATTTTTTTAAAATAGAAAAATACATTACCACTTATGGTTTATAGAACATTGAATATTTTTGTTAAAATGCACTGAAAAATTAATAGCGGGTTGCACAAAATATAATTGACCGGTTATTGAAGTTTAATCTTTGAATAAAGTATGATTATCATGTAATGATAGTTTAACAAACCATTAACGGTCAATTAAATATTTGATAAACGTGTACGTTAACCAGAGATTAATTAACAATAATCTCTGATTAAACTTTTGTTAACAAAAAATTATCTAAATGGCAATATTTGGCTGATTAACCTACAATTAAAGTTTTTCAATAATAAAAATTATATGATTTTATATATTAAATAATTAATTATATTATTTAAAAAATAATTATTAAACAAAATTAATTATATTGTTTGACTTGTCGTTTTCTTCCTCGAGTAACTTTGCTGGCAAACCACCAAGAAAACAGCTTTGCATTATAAGGTTTATACTAGATCAAGAAAATCATCTTGAATTGTTAAACGACATTGCTTTTAAGAAGAGGTTTCCTTGAAATAAGGCCACCATACTGGTACTTGCAATTGGAGATAGAATCGAACCAACAAACTATCGAAACAAATCTTTTAATGCAAGAGTACAATTATTAATTGTTCTATTCATCATGTCACACATAAACCTGCCGAGGTGTTCCATCTATATATAAAGATTCCTAGAACTATCAAACAATTAATGGAAACAAAACAATCGTTTTTTTGCATTTCTGGTTTTCCACGTACTGTGGGAGGTGTCGATTGCACACATGTGCATATACAATCACTCGATGGTCCAAATGCTAAGTCGTATCACAACAGAAAAAAATATTTTAGCATTCATCTACTGCATTGTATTGTTCGTTGGCCAGGAACAGTACATGACAGTATTATTTTCAATCATTCTCCTTTTTCGGTTAATTTTCGCATTGGAAGTTATGGTAATGGTTACCTATTGGGTAATAGTGAATATCCATATGTTAACCTCGTCTGCTTACATCCAGCAAATGCCAGTCAAGTAGGATATAATAGAGCACGTATTATGACATAAATTACCATAGAAAGATTCTTTGGAGTTTTCAACAGTCGACTTCTTTGCTGGCAATATGGTTGCCGACTCAAAATTAGCACAACATTGAATGCAACAGTTTTTAATATGCAAAATGTATAAAAACAATCTAATTTATTATAACAATTTATTTATAAAGCTAATACTGTGCTTTAAATTTTTCTAAGTTTGATTAAATAATATTACTTCAATAATTAACAGTTTATAATCTTTTTGCTTTTAAAACTTTTCTTTTAAATAACTCGGGATGAGTTGTTACAGGTTCTCTGAAAGATAGAAGCATGCAAAGGACAAGAATACGAGATGATTTTAGTTGAGGTTTAGCCACATCAAATAATTTGCATTTGTCTGTTTTAAATATAGATAAAATTTAATTTTAAATTTCATTGTAACTATTTCACAATTTATCGAAATGATAAAACGTACTTCAAACTGATTTTCAGGTGGCTGAGTTTAGTTTTCAGTTTTGCCAGCAAAACCTCCTAATCGGCAGTTAATAAGAAGTTGAAAGCTCTACGACAAACATATTTTTTTATGGAATTAATACAACTTTTATGTTGTTGCTTATAGGTTCTGTTTCACAGATATGTTTAATTTTTAGTTTCATGTATAAAAATAAAATTTCAGATATTTTGCTATTTAGATGCTTGTTTAGGTTTATCCTCCTTTATATTGTTATCTAAAGTAAAGGATAAAAAGAGTTAAGCAAGAAAGTTATAGAATTCGGAATTTCTTATCGGTAAACATAAAATAAAACTTAGCTACCTATACAGAAGCAACATTTCCCATTATGATAACATAAGTATTTATAAGAAAACGTGAATAATAAAGTAGTACTATTTACTACAATATTTATAAATGTTTCTTTCTTATAATAACCTTTTTTTGGGTAGCCATCTTTGTTGCATAAACTGACATTAAAATGCACGGTTTTTAAGTTTACTAACAGTTAATGATTGATTAACTAATGGACCGTTAATCATAGATTTTAATTGTTTTGTGCAACGCAATTAATTCTTATTTGACAATTATCTTTAATTGACCATTTGTAAATCACCAATTAACGAGACTTTTGTACAACTGGCATAATTCTATTATAAAATTTTTACCGTTTAGATTGCAATTAAATAGGTAACTATATAATAATACAAAAACCGTTAATGTAACGCACTTTCAATCAAATCTACTAGTAGGAAAAATCACATACATAATACTTTATTGACCTTCTTCTGAAAAAGATCCTGAATCAGAAATACACATTGTTGTTGCTGGAGTTGTATCGAAATTTTGACAGGTTTTTTGTGACATACATGTACATAAACTTAGACAACCTATCTTGTTTTTCTTACACATACATATTTTACTTGCACAATTTGTAAAAAATTAGACCAATTTAGAAAATTTTATCACATAGGTGCACAAAAATAAAATACTTTTTTTACATTACAAGATATTAAAACGTCTAGCTTAACACTGAATGAGGAAAACATTGATAAAACTGGGGAAATAAAGCTTGTCTGGTCAATCGTCTAGCTAAAATCAGTCACACTAGATAAATGTTGACTTTACAATAAATTCAAACACAATATTTTGAAAATACGCATGCAAACAATGCCCGTTTAAGGAATTACTGGTTGCAAGCAATTTTGCAATTATTGTAAATGCTGCCATTGCTCCTCTTATAGTGTTAACGCAAGTGATCAAAATATTTTTTGATTTTAGTTTAATGAAAAAATCTTGCATTCTCTTACTGAAATTGTCAGTATCAATACCATCTAAATATACGTGATAATCAACGGAACTTTTTTTTTTCAAAACTCCTGAACTGGCTGTACGCTTTCTTATTAACTGTTCTGAGAAAAAAATCAATTGTTTTTTTGTTGTAAATGGAGGAAATAAATAGTTTCCATTGTTTTAGAATATAAACGTGTGCATTGTCTATCACTTTATTAATAGCAGATCCCGTTCCTGGTTTCTGTCTAGTTGTGTTCTTTATGGAATAATTTGTATACTGCTCAAACACAACATATATCCTTGCAGCGTTGTAACTATTCTTAAATACAAAAAATGTGCATTTACTAGATTATTTGATAATTTGCAGAAGTGTCATGTTATCAATTATATGACATAATGCTGTGTCACTATTGTATGTATTGCATGGAAGTCACCGGAACAATAATTTTCTAATATATGTCTTAACGCACTCTTATTAGATGGAGTACTTAGTTTTCTATTAACTGTGAAGAACCATGGGAAAAGGTGTTAACTAGTTTTTAAAAATGTCACTGTTATCAACAACACGCTCCATTTCTTTGGCAGGTAAAACTTTTTGCAGAAACTGTTGTTTTTCTAAGATTAAGATTTAGATGTATGTTTTTCCGACTTTTGTTTTATTATACCAAATACATTCATTTTCTTTCTTTTCTGGCGTGTCAATTTTATCTATAAATGATTTGAGTGCATCTTCTTTCTTTTGTCTTGCATTTAATTGCGTTTCTGTCTGGTAAGTAGAATATATTTCTTTAGTTGAGATAGATATTAAACAATTGGACTGAGACTAATTCATGCTGAAGCAATTGATTTTGCAAATTTGTCTTTGGTAAATCGATGCTTTCCAATTTTAGTATTTTGGTTATAGTTGTCATTCTTATTTATTTTTATAGAGCACAGAAACTATTGAACCAAGTTCTTTATAATTCAGGTACCACTCATCAAGTCTTGTGCTATTTTTAGTTAATCCGACGATTCCGCCTGCTAGTTTTGAAGTGGTTGTTAATGTGTTCTAATGCCCGATCCACAAAAATATTGTTAAAAACTCTATTTAATCTTTTAACTGCAAAATTTCCATCCAAAAAATCTTTATACACTTCTGTCGCTTTATTGAGCAGTGGCAACATATCGTTCAAATAGACTAGATCCCACTTTGCATAGTTATTGTGATCATAAGCAAAAAAACTATGGTATCATCTTAAAACTACTTAAATATATTTGTCAGTTAGCAACTCTTTCACTGTATAAAAATTCCAGTACAATCTCGACTATTTCAAGATAAGTGCACCAGAATTTAAATGTTAGAGACTATTTATGTACTTTGCAAGTGAGCAAGATCACGTCAAGTGAACTCTCTATTTTCCACTTGATGTCCATGTACTTTTTTTATAAGTAGTCGCCATGAAAAATTGATCCACCAAACGATTTTTAAAAATTTTAATTCAAACAATAATTTTTTTTAGAATGAAAATTTTAGGTACTTTTAATTAAAAAATAGATTTTAAATCAACCGTTAAAGATAAATTAATGAAATTTTCAGAATTTATCGTCAAATATTAATATTTTAATAAAATATTAACAACTAAAAGTAATTTCTTTATTATCATCTTGTTAATTAACTTTTAAGTAAAGAAATTAAAATTTCATTGATTTCTCGGTAAAAATATAAAGTTTTTTTTATCAGTTAAATGCGATATTTATTTAAGTTTAAACAATATAAATTTATTTGTCACAGCGCGCCGGACGTCAAGCGCTGTCAGAACACCGAGCGGCCGAGCGTCAGACTACATTGCAGCTTCGGTTAATTATAATTATAAATAACAATTAAGAATGTAATCTTCAAACAAATTTTATTATTATTATTATCAATATTATAACTGAAACACATAAATTAATTTTCTGTTATTAAACAAAAACAAGAAAAACGAACTAGTAATTAAATATATTAAAATTTGTGAACTCTCGTTATCTTTATTTTGTTTTTTTTTAAACTGTATTTGTAAAAACTTTTTCAACTTCCGGCACAAGCTTACATTGCAGTGAGACATCATCCAACGGTTTGTAATAATGGAATTGACGAGTATTTTTTATTGTCACTGCCCGTTCGAATCGTTGTTTGTACTTTTCTTCATGTAAATCATGATCTTTCTGGTCACAGAATGCAAAATTAACTTTTTTAAATGAATTTTCCGTCCACTGGAAAAAGGAACGTGGTGTCGTTATGTGATTATTATGGTCACGTTGAAGGCTAGCACGATAAGCCTGTCTTTTGACACTTCCTGCTAAGCCGTCACACGCTCCTTTGCCATGAGATGTAGCGAAAAAATTCCACTCTACTTTAAATCCAAAATCATTTGTGTGATTTATTAAGTTTCCTAAAATTATCAAGCAACAATAAACATAAAAAACTCGGATTAATAAAATTTTTAATTTACCTATTTATTTTTGCTGTTTAATGTAATGATAAAAATGATTTAATTGCATTATTCATATAAGTTTAAAAAAAAATATAAAAATAAACGAGAGTCTACAAATTTTAATATATTTAATTACTAGTTCGTTTTTCTTGTTTTTGTTTAATAACAGAAAATTAATTTATGTGTTTCAGTTATAATATTCATAATATTAATAAAAAAATTTGCTCGAAAATTACATTCATGATTGTTATTTATAATTATAATTAACCAAAGTGCAATGTAGTCAGACGCTCAGCCGCCTGGTGTTCTGACTGCGATTGACGCCCGGCGCGCTGTGATAAATAAGATTATATTGATTAAACTAATCGCAAGCAGCGAAATTTTCTTCCGGAATCTTAAACTTAAATAAATAATGCATTTAACTGATAAAAAAAAACTTCATATTTTTACCAAGAAATAAATAATATTTTTATTTGTTTATTTAAAAGTTAATTAACAATATGATAATAAACAAATAACGTTTAGTTCTTAGTGTTTTATTAAAACATAAATATTTGAGAATAAATCCTAAAAATTAATTTAATTTATCTTTAACGGTTGATTTAAGATCTATTTTTTAATTAAAAGTACCTAAAATTTTCATTGTAAAAAAAATTATTGTTTGAATTAAAATTTTTAAAAATCGTTTGGGGGATCGATTTTTCATGGCAACTACTTATGATAAAAGTACATGGACTTAATTTTTATGATCAAGTGGAAAATAGAGGGTCCACTTGACGTGATCTTGCTCAAGTGCATCTGACAATGGCTGAATACCTTTTACTAGAAGGAAAAATTGTTTTAAAATGTTGTGAGTCGGTATCAATTGACCGATTTCTTCTGCTCTTGAACGACAAATATTGAATGTGTCGATTAAATTATCATTACACTCCAGCAACCACTGTTCAAACATAAAAAGCAAAATTCTTTAAAGTCTCTTGTAAGCGAGCTTAAGTGTTTTTATTCCATTGTCCATTTTTTGCGGTGTACCAGTGATTGTTGAATCGCCGTATAGATCTGTTTCAATCCATGCACAACCTAGTCCAAACTTTTCCATATGTTGACTAGCTAAGCTAGATTGTAAAAATCACGAATTTAATAATTTTTAGGTTGTGCTTAGGTTGTGCTATGCTTTGCATAGAAACTGTGAAGTATGTTTAAAATTCTTATTGTAATTGACTTTTTGTAACAAGTGCATATTAGAAATTTCTAATTTTCTCTTATATGATAAAATTTTAAATTTTTTTATATGGTATTGTCTGCAGGCCCCATTTGAAACGCAACTATATGGGTTCTATACAACGTAAGTGTTTTATCTAAGCTTTCCTCCAAAATATCAATATTGTCGGTCGCAAATTGAACAAATTTCTCAAGAATTTTGTAATTTTTTCTTAGGCAAATGTGTTTTTTAACCTAAAAACAAATTTTTAAGATACAAAATACTCAAATGATGTAATGTCTTCATCATTTTTTTAGACCTGGTTTCATGAGGAATCATAATACCCTATCTGATATGTTTAGGTGTCTTTCGGTTAGTACGGTTGTAAATTATGTCTTGACGTATAGACAGAATATCAACATTGTCACATGTTTCGCTTTTACTTGCCACTAGTAAACTAATTAGCCATTTTAAATTTTTAGGAATTTGTTGTTTATAGTTTGTTACATTAAGTTCTGCATACAGTATATTTTTTGGTATTTTGTCAATTTCGATCCCGATATTAACACAATCCTTATGAGTTTGAAATAATTGTGATGTGACAATGGTTCAATTGCCAAAAAGGTTATTGTTGTTTTATTGTAACTATGGATAGTTTGGCTTTTTTGGACTTTACAATATTGATACAAGTTCCGAACTATCTTGTTAAAATGTCCATCAGCAAACGCTTTAATTTAATTTTGTTTACTTCAACGTAACACTTAAATCTGGAAATTACAGTAGAAGCTTTGTCCTTTGCAATCCCAACCTAAATTTCATTTTAACACTTTCTAATGCTTCGTTACGTTTAGTTCTAATATTTTCAGTTATCTGTGATTATAATTTTTTTCTTGTTATTTTTAGATTCGTAAGCAAGCAAGCCGTATGATACTTTATTTCCATAGCTATTAAGTCGTTTCCGCCTATTCGACTACACACATCTGAATTTCTTGCTGATATGCGTTGAATTTTGATTTCAATATTTTTTGACATCACTTGAGACAATCGCTTAGTTGCAGAACGCTTCTGACAGATAACACATTGATATATATCAAAACCTTGACGCCTTGTTCACATAACGGGAGAACGTGGTTTAACCCCAGCTTTTCTACATTCTTCCATTGCCTGCAATTGTTTTTAGAGAATATTTATGTTTTTCTTACTTACATAGTTCAAATAGTATGACACTGCACATTATGCAAGCAACCATTTTTAATTTGTTGAATTGCATCGACTATGTTCTTACTTACCGTTTTCTGATTTTACAAGGTTTTAGGACTTGTAGTATCACTAGTATCCATTCCTCTACCTACAATAATTAGAATTGTTTTGCAAAACTACATAAAAATACAAATAAATGCCTACTTAATTCTTCTAGCTTTGTATTTTGCTATAAAACTATTATACAAACACTACATATACTGAACTGAGTAAGTATACTATAATAAGTGCGGGTGCGATAGAGCTACGAGGAATTAAAAAATGCACAATGGCTGTGATAATGAGATATCAAAGTAGTCGACCGCTAATAATAATTGTAATTTAATCACCTTCTTACACTTTATATCATAATTACCTTATATGGATCTTAAAGAATAATTCCTTCTCTGTTATTTTCTGAAAGCATCGGAGAAAATTTTGGAAAGAATAACTTTGTTCATTTAAGGCGTCCGTTTTCAACATATTGCAATGTAAAAAGGTAAAATGTTATAATAAAATTAATTTTTTATTGCATTTGAACGGAGATATGTTTTATAGAGTATGCGCCGTAAGTAGTAATGTATTTTTCTATTTTAGAAAAATCATAATAAATTATATGCTACAGAAAAGTGCGTCAACCCAAAATTTAAAAAATCTTCTATTTTCTGTCTTTACGATCTTGTATAGGGTGGCTTAAATTGTATGCTTTGATAGGAAAACTCAGTAACTATAATTATAGATATGAGAAATTGGAAAGCGTATCCTTAGTCTTGAGATATACGCAAAAGTTTGATTTTCTCAATTTTGACCATTGAGTTATAACATAGGAAGGCCGTGTTTTCTATTCTAAAACGGCACCACTAACGCCATATTGATGATAGACTTATGTCATTCTAACGTCAAATGTTAATAGTTGCCTTTTTTCAACGTTTATAATGATTTTTTGTGTTTGTTTATATGTATTTTTAGTTTTAATTAAAAACATTTAAAACATAATGGTTTTGTGTGCTTTATGTAGCTGTAATAGTGGAAAAGGTATAAATAAAAAAGTATTATTTTGAATTACATTTCACAGGTATGTATGCAATATAAGCAGAGCAGTATTAAAGAAATTTATACATTAATACCCCAATTTACTATTTCTCAATTTGGTTATTAAGAATCAATTTTAATAAAATTTAAATATTAGATTACTGTTTTTTAAAATAATTTGTTTGATTTGTTGCATATTATTAATTAATTTTAAATTGTTTTACTAAATTAGCTATAATCTAAAAAAGTTTTTCTTTACTTTAGACTAATAAAGTTGATAAAAAAATCAAAGTTGATATTGCTTAATTGCCTAGATCCACAAATCTCCAGTTAAATAATTTTCTTACTATATTACAATTATGATTATACGTCTGCAACATTGTAATTATGTCAGCTACAGTTTTTTTCTAAGCATAAATTTGGATAATTTGATGAACTATTTTATTTTTGTATACTAACATACAAACTGATAAAAAATTTACAATGTACGATTAATGTTAAACATTTAATTTTTATGTAATCCGGGCCTGGCAAAGTTTCCATTTTGATAGTAGACTAAGCCACGCCCAGTGGTTCCACTTTGTACATAGAACGGATGGCGATATTTCGGATATTCCTCAAAGTAGAGAAAAATGATTTATGTGACTTTAAAGCACTGTTCTGAGTAGAATGCAATGGCGTTGTATAATTCTGTATAATTTCATTATATTTCAAGCTATGACGTATAGTTGTGTTTTTTTAAATGCAAATTATAGTAGGCTATTAAACAGTTAAAATCGTTCGTGGTTTCTCTTTTGAATGATATATAACATGTAGGGTTTATGATTTTATATTTCTCAGATTTTATCAAAAAATCGATATTTTTTAACAAACCTTTATCCCGTTGTAGTTTTCTCATAGTAGGTTACTGTCGTTGAAAATATTAACTAATTAAATCATTTTGTATTGAAAATTACTTAGTATAAAATTCAATAGTTTTCCAAATTAATGAAAAAACGATATGATAGAGTGCTAGAATAGTTCGATTGTTACCTAGAAAAAACACAACTTTTTAAAACTATTTTTATGAGATTGAAACAAAATCTGCGGAATCATGAATTATTTGACAAACTAAAAAACCTAGTATGAGAATTACAACGGAATACGTGTTTGTTAAAAAAATTCTATAAACGCCACTTGGCCTTTTCTACAATTTAACAGTTAAAAATCAGAAAAAGAAATCTATTTTAAAAATCTAATACCAAAAAATGTTGCAAACTTAAGAAACACAAAGTTAGAACGTTTTATTAAGGGTCAAATTGACCTTTTTGGTGTTAAATCGCTAAAACTACCTGAGCGTTACTTCCGTCAAAAAAAATTTAAATTGCGGCCAAGAAGCTTTACTTCAAAAAGTATGTTTTGTTGCTGTTAAAAGAACATAAAAAACAATCTCAAGTAGGTATTTATACACAGGGCCTTCATAAATGATTGGATTCCACGTGACATATGTTAGGCAACCAACATTGCTTGTATTGGTATAACAAAAAAATTACTAAATGAAAAATTTGATTTGTAACCTCTAAATTAACGTTAAGTAATCTATTAAAAACTTTTAAAAACGGTAACACATTAATTACCAATACCTGTTTATTTGAAATAAAAATAGGTAATAAGTGTAATAACAATTATTTAAAATTTATAACCGATGTTCAATATGCTGCGATACATCTGTTAATTCTCTCTTTAAATTTTGGAAAACATTACGCCCGTAAAGAAAGTTAAATCTAACGGGTTATCGTTATTTTATATGTTTAATAAACCATTTACAAAATTGTGTACGCTACAAGAAGCCAGGAGCACGTAATTCGTAATAAGCCGTAACCTTGTACGAAGTCATGAAAATGTTTTTCTTTAATGCTTTATGGCAAGTTTCTACTCATAATCTTAAAAATTGAATGCATATAATTTATAAAGAAAACTTAAAATGACTTTATACCCGTTGACCGTAGATAACTTTAGCACCGATTTATTAGGACTTGGTTCCTTGCGACTGCGAATTTCTTCGATAACAGGTGCAGTGATTACAGTAAGCCTTCCTGTAGGTTTCTCTTTGCAAATGCAATTTTTATTTAAAAATCGCTTAATTAAAATTTATTTACGTCGTCAGAAAGCATCATAAGTTTCATCGGGATTACGAGTACTACTTCTCAGTTTGCAAATGCGTCATTACAATAACGGTGACTTGTCCAAGAGTAAACATTGTAAAATGTTATTAGCTAATATAAGATTACAGAAATTAGACCTCAAAATTACAACTGTTATTCAGTACTTACCAACAGAAACACAAAAAGTGCTAAATAATCATGATTATAAATATTTTAAAACAAAACGTCAAGCGAGAATGTCAAAAAATGTTACTAAACGATAACACCTGTGGTAACACCACCAACCTAAAACAATGTTGATGTTCAACTCTTAGATCACGTGGAAAATGGATTTTAATAAAGGCCCTGTATAAGAATTAATATATCAATCATAATTTTATTGTTGTCAAAGTGATAAAAACTCATAAGCATAAAAAAGTAAATGTCTCATGCGCGTATATCAATATGAAAAAACTTACATTATATAAATTAAATTAAAGAAGCATACAAACGCTTATTTTAACCAAAAACTTAAAGTAGTTTAAAACCAATTTTTTTGGATTACCTTTCATATTAAAACCTTTTACAAAAATAACTTAATTTTATCGGACAATGGATGTTTTAATTTTGTTAGTAAATAACTAATTGCTTAATAAAGTTATTAATTAATTTAAACTCTTAAAATTTATTATTCATTTAATTGTTAGTTGATTTACTAATAGTAATAAGAAAATCGTTTAAAATAAAAACATTCACTATATTTTACTTGTAAATTTTAAAATACTACTTTTTAAGCACTCTTTAATAAAACGTACTTTAATTAATGCAATTATATTTGATAGGACTGCCTAATAATTAATTTAAATTTAATTAAATATATCAAAGAATTTTGTATATTGCTTACAGTTGCTTTTATAAAATATTACTTTATTAATTATTTATATTCTGTTATACGTTTTTTTTAATAAGATTATTCAGTGTGTTTGTTAGTAATACACATTTTATCAAATTACTTTTCATAAGTCTATTAATAAGTTGCATTCAAAAGTAGTTAATAATCTAATGAACTAAACAAATTATAATACTGACTAATATTGCGATAAATTATTAACGTAAAATTAAAAATAATATTATTTTATTATAATAAAAATTAAGCAAATTAATATATATTAGTAAATAAATTATTCCATTATTTAAAAAACAAGTTGTTTTTTACAGTTCACTCACTTCACTAAAAAATATTTGAAAGAGTTTAGACTATTATAACTATTGTAACTTATATCTTAATAAAAACAAACTATAATTATAGCATTTAATTGAGTACTTTACTTTTATTATTTGTTTTAAAACTATGGCATTGACAAGGAAATTTGTCAAGTGATCTACATAAATGTTTACACAATTTAATAAATCATCAATGTAATTTTAAAATGTTACGTTATAGTACTATCAACTACCACAGAATTTGCTGAAAGTTAAAACCGCAATTTTATCGTTAAGTGTAAAGAAGTTGTTTTATAATACATACTTCTTTTTTAATGTATTAATTTCTATAATTAATATAATTTCGCCATTTGTTGTTTAATTTTAAAACTAAAACAATTATCTAAATTGATTTTTTCTACTTGGTAAAGGTTTTTTCTCTTCCTTTGTATCTGCACTAATTAATTTGGAATTCTTCGTTTGGGAGGGGCATGTAAAACCACTTTAGACTATTTTTGTGTCAACGTTTCGTGCTAATAGCGATCACTTCATCAGCTCAACTGTAATTTATTAAACTTGTAAGTCAACAACATTGTAACAACAGAATGAATTAACAGATAGTTTTTAACACATAAAACTTACAGAATAAAATCAAGTGGATCAATCCACCCTCTAAGGACATAGGCAACTTTACGAGATTGTGTTTAAACACAGAACACATACTTAGAAACAACAACTATCCTAACAATATAATAAAAAAAATACTGCTACACACTAACACAACTAATATTATCCCACTACCAGTTAACCCACCTAGTACTAACCTTAACGCTACCCTTAACGCTAACCTTAATACTAACATCACTTACACCAAAATCATAAACGTCCCAAATCTAACACAAAGAATCATTCCGATACTAACAACACCTAACATCAAAATAACCATGTATAACAATAACACCATTTACAACATGCTGTACAGTAATACTAAAGATAGAACTAACACTATGGATAAACACGACGTAGTGTATAAGCTTGACTGTACTAGATGCAGTGCGTGTTACATTGGTCAAACTAAACAGAAGCTAAAAATCGGATGGCCAATCATAATTTTAACAATTCTAATTATTTAGTAAACACAATCTCGTAAAGCTGTCTATGTCCTTGGTCGGTGGATTGATTTACTTGATTTTATTCTGTAAGTTTTATGTGTTAAAAATTATCCGTTAATTCATTCTGTTGTTACTATGTTGTTGACTTGCGAGTTTAATAAATTACAGTTGGCCTGATGAAAAGCTCGCCTTAAGCACAAAACGTTGCCACAAAAATAGATTAAAGTGATTTTAGATGTCCCTCCTAAACGAAGAAGTCAAAATTAGTTAGATCGAAAAAATGTTATGCTAATCTTACAGCAAAAAATGCTTCTATTTATTTTGTAAATACTATCAAGTACAATAACAATAATGTATAACAATAATTATAGTTCTATTATAAAAATATGTTAATCTATTCAATTAACACTAGTTTTTAATTTTTGTTATTATATATTATAATATTTTAAAATTGTACTTCCTACTAATAAAACAAAGATTAAAATATTGAATTTTATTTTTAGATAAAATCCGTAATAAAATATTAAATATAAGAGCTTGAAGCATTTGTTTTAACATGTATTTTCTAAAATAAAACGTAAGTCGCCATTACAAAAGTTGTTTTATTATATTTTTGTTAGATAATACAGTTATAAAAAAGTTATAATTGCAACATCTGTACCAGCAGAATAGTGGTTCTATTCTCGTGCCAAACTTATCCAATCATTGTAACCAATAAATTTGTAAAGTTTAAAACTAGTGTAATTGCAAAATTCTTTGTTACATAAAAAACCAATTTTATTATAAAACTTGTAATATTAGTTAATTGAATTCACATAAAAAACGACTGCAAATTGAAAATACAAACATTTTGTTAAAAAGCTAAAACTGAAAAATGAATTATTTACACGTATAAACACGTTAATAGAAACTTGTTTGATAAAATATTTTTTATTGAATTTATTTAAGTAATTGTTAAAAAAAAAGATACAAAACTAACAAAAATATCAAATTTGAAAAAATTGATTTAAGTACATTAAGACAAATTAAAAATGTATAAAACAATTAAGTTAATTATTATAATAGATAGGTAATTTTACTGTAGTTTTTTGTTGAAGTTTTAAAAACAACAAAAATTTGTTTTTAATAACTACAAAATATTTTTAAAAAAATCTGTGTAAAATACTTAATTTGATAATTTAATTTTAATTGTTTTTTGCTTTACATAGTTTAATTTACAATTTTTTTTTTATGAACAACATCTTTGCAAAATTATATGTTGTGGTTTAATAGTGTAATCGATTATACTTTCGTAATTATAAATGCACCACGATAATAAACTTGTTTATTAAAAATTTGTAGATTATGGTTTTATCCAAAATATATATAAAAAAATAAGTCGTACTTACAAATTAATTTTTGACAGTCACTATTTACTAAAAAATATTTTTATATATATAAAACAGTTAATAACTTTATAATTTTGTTAATTGTAAACAACCCAGAACAAATAAGTTTTAGTTATTTCCTCGGTTATTTCCGAGTTCCTATAAATAATTTTTTTGCCTAAAAAAACTGGTGTGGTCACCACACGACTTTTCTATAAGGAATTTCTACATACTTATTATTTTCAACTCAAAGAAAAACATCCAAGTCAAAAGAATATAGAGAATTCAGGAAACTTATGTTTATAATTTTATTTGCTTAAAGCAAATAATAGTAAAACTAGGTGCTAACGTTGACTGAAGATCAGTCAACGGTACTAAGTATTACACATGACACAATTTTTATTTAAATTTTTTTTTATTCTACGCACTTTGAAGTGATGGATACGTTTGTATTGACTTTATAATATGCTATACTTTTATTAATATTTTTTTTTCTCGATTTCATTAAGATATAACCGAAATATGGCAAATTGAGCTTATGATGTCATATCGACTAATATTTGTACGCTTTGATATTGCTTTCCCCTTTAGTAAATCAGTAAAAATTATGCTTTTTCTTCAAGATATGAAATTTGTTTCTAAAAAAAATCGCCGCAGGCAGGATTCGAACCTGCATTATATTTATGAATTTATCTTATAGAAAAAATATCTAATAAACGGTTAACGTTAAAAAAGTTTTATTTGAATAATTTTTTAAGAAAAATTATCTCTATAAGAAACTGTTTTTTTTATCAAACCCATCTTTTGACAGAACCAAGAGATTATAAAAAACTTCCTCTATACCAAATTTTAAGTTACTAAGACTATTAGTGCAGGAGTTATCGTAAGTACATTGTTACACACAGACAGACAGACACTAAACATTTTTTGTCAAAAATACATTTTTCTGATTCAGGAGACCTTTTTCAAAAAAATTGCGATTGCTATATTTTTTTTTATAGGAAAGTAATAATTTAAATACTAATTTGTCATCAAAAATAAATAAACAGATTATTAAAAACGCATAACAATAATTATAGGTACAGGTATTTACATCTCTCCCTCCCAAATAATTTTTTTAGGTAAGAAAAGTGGCAACTTATTACTATAAAAAAATTTGATTGTTGTTTACAGTCTTTCTAAGGATCCCATTTGTTTATCTAATGTTCTCAACATTTAAAAAAAATTTTTTTTTAACAGTGAAATGAAGTATACAGTTTTTGATTAAAAAGTTTTAAAAATGTATAGATAGTGTATTTGTGCATTTAAAAAAAGTTACTAAGGTTTCAATTCTCTTAAAAATCTTCAATTTAATAAAAACATTATATTAAAAAACAGTGCTTAAAGTGTGAGTACAGACGATAATATGATTAATTTCGTTATCAATGCATGTTTTTAGGATAAAAATGCAATTGTTAGTTAGAAAAAATTTTATGCTGAGAACAATGTCATAAAATCAGTTAATCAGAGTAGTAGTAACAGCTGTTGCGTTCTCGCATAATATAATTTAAAAAATCTGATATCAAATAAATACTGTACTGTAACATTTTATTGTGAATTTTTACGTCACTTACAACTTTATTTTGCTACGAGTCAGAAATAAAGCATGCATTATTTTCTGAGTGTTTAAATGTTTGCGGTACGTTGTATTAACAAAAAAAATTTTAATTAGTAATAATAGGTTGATACTTAACTTCGTAGCATTTTTTGTTCCCAAGATAATAGTGCTTTGACTATCACTCGATAAATACTGTTTGCGGATAACTTTGCAATTTTGTTCATTTAAACTGGTATTTGCTTATGTTAATTTACACGACTTGGACCAATTTTAAGAATTTCGATTTCTGACTAGAGTAACTTAAAACCTCCTTCGGACAGTTTTTATATTTTTGTTTTATCGGCTTCGAGAACATTCCGGTAATCACATCGAATCATCTTGAGTAATCCCAAAGTTTCTATGCGTTTTATTAGTTTTTAATTAAACATTTTTAGAATATAATGGTTTTGTGTGTTTTATGTAGATGTAATAGAAAAGGTGTTATTTTGAGAACAGTCCCGCTAGCTAGTAAGTAAGCCGCTAGGTAAGTAAGTATTGTATTTCCTATTCTAAGTTTTTTTATTTACGTTGTCAGTGGTTTGTACGTATATTTCAGAGGTTCACAATTAATTACAAAACTGTTTTTGATATTTAATATAGTATTAAAGGGTGCGTTCAGGTTTGCTTAATTCATCGAGATATTACATATTTGTATTCTATTTACCATTGTAAATTTATTTTTTTGAAATGTAAAAATTAAACCGACAAGTTGAATTTTATTTACGACGTGTTGTTCAACTGAAGAGTGCTTGCATCAACAATTATTGTTTGTGATCTGTACCTACGTACTAGCAATGTTTTCTAAACTTTCTTGTTGTTGTCATTTGTTCTTTTTCAACAGTAGACAGTATTAAACGGTGTTTGCCATTCTAGGTTCTATCCGTTTGGCGCTTTTTAAATCTTATTTTATAATTAGCACATATAGACTTATGATCAGCTTGTCGGTTCAACTGAGTTAGTCGCCAGCAATTAAATTACGAGAAAATCCTCGTAGCAAGTTAATGTACTTTGATATTCAAACAATAAAATTTTAAATTTAAAAAAAACTATTTTTTTTTCACAGAGGGATTGAAAGTTCGCTTTCGGACTTTATTTTCAGGGGCGAAAGCACCACTTACGCTCCCGGTTAATTGTTTTAATGAATTAGTACGCATGCTTCAATTTTTATGCACATGCTAACTTATTCTGATTATTATAATCATAATTGCAGTAAATGAGAAGAATACTCTTAATTTTTAGAAAAAAAAAACAATAATTATAACGTTACAATTTCATGTATTTATGAAAATATTCAAAGTTAATTTAATTTTTGACGTTTATGCTGACAAGTGTGCCAAAACTGTCAAAGACGGTTTATAATAGCGAAAAATTAAAATTTATGGCAGTTAAGAACATTAAATTTTATTTTTAAGGAACTTTCGATAACGCTGTGATTAAAAATTGTATACTTACCACGGGAGGAAAGTATGACATCCCAACATGCGTAGTATTGTGACCCGAGTCGAATACTTTCCTCCCTAGGTAAGTAATATACTAATTTTTCTTCATACCTCGCTCGAAAGTACGTACTTTCGTCCCTAATAGCAGGGACGAAAGTTGAACATTTACTCCCTTTGAGAAGTACACGCGCGTCCTCTATAACGCCGGGAGGAAAGAATTTCTCATGCGTATTTATACTCGTAACTAGGGACTATTTATTCTGTTGCTACAGCAAATCGTTTAATTTTATAATAAATAATATAATTTGTTAAACTAATGGAAATAAACACATTTTTGATAAAATGAAATAAATTTATTTTTAAAAAATATGACGACTTGACTCTTCGAATTTATTTGATGCCTGCCCCCATCAAAAACATGCTTATCAACATTTAAAGTTAAAAAAAGTACAATTAATAACGTACTTTCGACTTCGCCTCACAGCATCATGACGCGCATGGCCGAAAATTCAACTTTCGGCCCTCGTAGTGTATTATACTATTCAACCAGTTACAAAACGAGCGTCATGCTTTAAAACGAGTTAAAACTTTTTTAATAATCTACTTTGAGACTGGTGCAGTGTCTCTCCGGCGACGTATTTCCATTAAATTAAACGTTGGCTATAGGGTAGAAACAGTTTAAGTACTGTGATTTTTAGACTACTGCCAACATTAAAAAAAACGATAACACACTAATATTAACATAAAAAAATGTAATAAATAATTAATAAATAAATTTGTAAAAATGATTAAATACAATAACAATGCAGTGGCAAATGGTTGATCAAGTTTTAGTTTTTTGTAAAGAATCTTAGAAAATGGTTTCATAAAACTCTAGTGTAACAGCTGCTTTTATATTTGCTTTTGATTTTTAATTACTGCTTTTTTAGAAAAAAACCCGGGCGTTTTTTCTACTAGTTGTACAACTAGTGCAACTCACAGTCGTACAACTAGTTGTACCCGGCATGCGTTGCAATGCTATGTAAAAAAGAATTGTTTAGATTTTAATATGTTTATTAAAGAAGTTTTTGATATACAATATTTTTTAGATGCGTGAGCAAACCAAATACAATTGTTCATGTAAGAAACATTACTTCTGCAAGGTTATTCTACACACTTTTCCCGTAAATTTTTTTGTTCAAATTGTAGTTTCGATGATAATGTTTATTAAATTTTTCACTATGGTAAAAGCCTGGTACCTGCAAAGTCTTGATAAAACGATGCTTCACAAAAAAATGGTTAACACTCAACACAATCAACTTTTAGTATTTTAATTAAATCAGGTAAATTTAAAAATTCAGTTAGATAATTTATAACTTTGTCTTGATTCATTCCAGTATTGACAAATTTATATGTTGTAACTGGTTCACTGAGCCACTGATGGCTTTTGTAGTTTAGTGTAATAGTTTTTTAAATAATTATTTATTAATTGTTTTCTTGGGAAGTAAAGTCATAAGACATATTTTAATTTAAAAATATTATAACGCCGTCGAAGTTTGTGTAAACTTTTATAATTTTTCCTGATGAAGCAACAAATTTGTTGCGAAAGCTTGAAAAAATAAAAAAAATAATAAATTTAGATTTTGCTTCCCAAGAAAACAATTAATAAATAAAAAACATTAAAGTAAAAAAAAAGTTTACACAAACCAAAAAAACTTTGTTTGCACAACATAAAATTTAAAAAGCAAAAAAAATATATGTATTTAGTACAACACAAATGAACAAACTTTCAATTATTATCAAAAACTTAACAGATGATACTATAACAAGTAAAAAACAATCTAAAGCAAAATAAGATAACATGCTTCTCAGATAAAACTTTTTATTGTCAATGTTTAACAAAATCTTTTGACTTTTTACTTTACTTTACTAACAGAAGATATTTTCTACAATAAGTAATATTTTATTTACAATTTATTTACAATGATTATACTTTGAAAGAATCAATTTATTAAATTGTAAATGTATAGCAAAATAGAAATAAAATGTATACAATCTTTTAAGTAAAAAGCTAAAAGTTAAAAAAAAAGTTTAAACGTTAGGCATTTTGTAGTTTAATTTATATTGTTTAAAGTCAAAACAAACATGTAATTGATAAAATTTATCACAACAAACAATTGACAACAATTGCTAGTACGCGACTGGAAATTTTTGCGTTAAACATTTATTGTTATGACAATATGAAAAAACGTATCACATGTTACAAATAAACAAATTAAAAACATATTTTATACAATAATTATGACAAAAGTGTTATATACTTTTTACCACGAAAACATTTTATTTTACATAATTAACTTAATTACATAAACACTTATGTTTAACCCAGATATTTAGCACTGCAATTTACCAATTAACTAAAACAAATAAAAGTATTTTATAACTTTTGTTTATTTTTACATTTTAAAAAGTTCAAAACAAAACTTTTACGATAAAATAAAACACCGTAATTTTGTTACTTTATTCAACAAGCATGACACAGTAAATAGAATTATTTAAAAACTAAAAATCTTTTTAAAATACATAAATTAAATAATGTATACGTATTCACAAAAATATGCAAGTAAATAATTAATATAAGTTACAAAATTGCAATTAAAATATAAAGCAATGTTTATTTTACCAAGCAACAATAGATTTCTAGAATGTATTAAATCTTTGTTTACAACGTTACTTTTAAAATTTTATCTCTTAATAAATTAAATTTTTGAATAAAAATTGTTATAAGACTTTTTATATATAACTTATAGAAGCTTATATTGAGCAAAACTGAACAAATCGATATTGTCGATTTGTCAACTTCTAATATGAAATATGTTCAACTCTGCTAAAAGCTTCTAAAATATCAGAGATATCAATATCACTTTTCTTAACATATTGTTTTTAGAATCCACTCAAACCGTATATTTAAGATAACAAAAAACAACAAAAAATCCCTAGCGATTTAAAAAAATGAAAAATGATTACAAAACGATGATGTCAAATAAAAATTATTTTACGTGCAAATAGCTTTTATTTTAGATGCAGCGTTCAATATTGATTTTTGATTATTAGTTATTTAAAAATCAACTATAGGACACAAAATATTTTTTTTGCAATTGTAATGCTTATCAATCACAAAATATTATTTACAATATTAAGTTTAACGTAAAACTATTGTTAGTGGTCAAAGAAATAAATTACTAGTATCGGTAAAAACACAAATGCATTTATGTTTGCGTTCTTTTGCTCATAGGTAATTGATTATGTTTGTAAGATGTAATAAATGCGTTTAAAGAAATACTGCTGCACAAATAATTCATCGTAGCGGTTACTTTAGTCTTTACACTTATATGCACAGTAAAAATAATATGTAGGGTTTTAAATACACAAAGAAATGCAGTATTTACATGTACATTTACATGTACAGAATTATTAAGTACTGCTACTAAATCGTAAAATCATTTTGTTATTTTTTAAAAAAGAGGCATTGATTAAAAATATTAGGCAGTTGTAGTCATTTACAACTACAAATTAGTGCGGAACATGTAAGATACAATACAACTACGTACTATTAAATGTAAAGAGCGTGTAGTAATTATCTCGTATTAATTAATCGACATAAATGACGTAGACCTTTCCAAGCATTATTATATCTTGGCGAAATACTAACTATATATATAAACTAAAAGTGATAAATAGAGATTCTGCTGTGTTGTTCATTTTAGCAGGTACCCTGTGAAAAACGTACGGTACGTTTTAATGTTTTTATGGTCGCGATAGATAATTGTGCAAGCTACTCATTGTTATTAATTAAGTGAATCAAGCACATAAATTTTGCATTTTTCTACAATGAACATTTACTGTGTTTTCTTTTATAGAAAATTGCACACATTAAAGCTTTTTTGATTCGCCAAGAAGAGAATTTCAATCAACTTCTTCCAAAATTGGGAATACCAAGAAAAATAATCCGACATTGAAACGAATTGGTAATAAACGTTTTATGGCATTATTCTTTAAGTAGATTTAAAATATTTGTGTAGTATGGTGCTTTTACAATTATCTTTTTTTTTTTTGAAGAGTTTTCATTATTGAAACTTTTGTCTTTAGTTACAGAACTAACTATGTAGTTACATTTTTAGATATTCAAAATATGAAAACATTTTATAATGTAAAAAACTATTTTTTAATTTTTTTTAACCTTAAAATTATATGTATTGTTAAATGTAAATAAATCAAATTATTTCAATTATTTTTTTTTATTTTTAGTGAATGTAAATAAGTATTAAGTATTACTCCGACAATCCTCATTTTATATACACGTATATGATATACCAATTATCACTAAATAGTTTTATATAGTAACAATCAAGAGATAGTACTAATACAAGTGACAATGTCTATATAACACAAATCTTGTAGTTGTATTAATAACAACGACGTAGTAGTACGCGTAAACAATCTTACACTAATATGCTATAAGTAAGTAATATTTTGTAGTTGTAATTAATAACAAGTGTAGTTACTGGCGTCTATATTACTACTACATGTAATAGTATTTATTAATATTTTTCTAGTATCCGTTAAATGTAATTTTTCTCAGTGTAGCATTAGAAAACTTTTGTACCGTTCAAATTTTACTTATGTATTTTGTAACATATTTTCTTTTATTACCAATTATTTAACTGTTTAACACCGTCTTTGATAAGATAGCAAGTCAACTTTATTTTACTTGAATTGGGGTGACTGCAACGGAACACGACAAATTTTAGAACCGTTAATCAATATTGTATTAAATTCTGACATCTCTTTTCAAATAGTTTTTTTAAAACAAAATATTTTTGACACACAACCACTCATGTTATGTAGTCTTCAAT
Source organism: Aquatica leii (assembly GCA_035610365.1). Lineage (NCBI taxonomy): Eukaryota > Metazoa > Arthropoda > Insecta > Coleoptera > Lampyridae > Aquatica > Aquatica leii. The sequence continues at coordinate 112,951,082 of CM069432.1, forward strand.
GTAAAGAATCATTGGAAGAACTTTGTTTTGTAAAACATGCACATATGTCTTAGCCATTTGTATTTTTAGATTTAAGAGTAAAACTATTCAAATTTTTTATGACTGTAATACTAATTCGGCAACTTTATTAAACAGCTTTGTAATGATTTTTAAAATTTCACGCTTTATCTAACTACCAATTTGGTTTCTTATTACACAATAACATTTAATTTTCTATATATAGGTTACTCTAAACAAAACAATTTTAACTTTATTTATAAATCAATGTTTTCAATGTGTGTTTATTAATAAACATATTTGTAATACTAACGCTATACTAATAAAAAATAAACAATTACGTTGTATGTAAAACGTTGCTAAAAATAGTAAAAATTATAAATGTTATTTATAATATATTAATGCTGATTAATTTTGTACATTCAAATATTGTTATTTTATTTACTCAAATAAAAACTTTAGTTTACTAAATAACGGTTTTATCTAGTTTTTACTTGACTCCAAAGCATTTAGTAAAACGTGAAATGTAAATGCATAATTTCAAATTATTTTTAGATTATGCATAACTCATTTACTTTACTTACTGAATGTATGATTATTTAAGGTATATTTAATTTTAAACAAACAATATACTAGTAGGTATGTTTATTTATTGAATAAATAACAACTATATATATGCTGATAACTAAGTAAACTAAACAAACTTCTATAAAAATATTTAGTATTAAAAAAGTAAACGTTTTTAAACTAAGCATTAAAAATAACTTTTATAGAAAAACATTCAAACGTACAAATAAAATAATTACAATGATGATTATAAAAAACATATTTTTTTTAAATATTAAATCATGATTTATATTTTTACTATATAGCTACATATATTATTTGTTTTTACTAAAAAACTATATAAAAACATTCACTGTTTGTTTTGTAAGCATAGATAATTTTACATCTCCATTCAATATTTGAATAAATTTGTTTTGTTCAAATACTTTTTTATCGTCTACCTTATTTGCAACATCTGTTTTACATAAACGTATATTTTATTAAACATAATAATTACGATTGTGTGTAGAAAAACAATTTTTTAATAAAACGTAATCCATTCATGAAACACTTTTAAATGAGTTTAACGTTGGTCGACTTTTTTAGTAAGTTACATAAATACAGAATTTCTAATATAGTAAAGTTAAAATGTGTGGTTGTTTCAGAATTACACAAATGAAAATTTATTAATAACTTTTAAGAACATTTAAAGTAAAAAGTTTTAAACAACATGTAATTCATTTAACAATGACAAACTATCTACTTTGCGCTTTGAAAGACTGAAAGTACTAAATGTGCCCAGATTGACTTTGTGAAGAAGCAAACAAGTAAACAAGTGTAACATTAAATGGGTTACTAACCCAATTTATCTTTTACATTACTTTAATGTGTACTTTGTAGAAAAATTGCTTAGCTTAATTAATCTTTAAAACATTTTATGTTATTAAAAATATGTCATAGTTGTATTTAAAAAAGTTACCTAAAAGCACTCTTAGATAAAACAAATTGTTAAATACAAAATAGCGGAAAATATTTGTAATAAACATACTATCATACAGTAATAATTTTAAAGTCTAGTTGTTCTTTTTAAAATTTTTGCTATTGCATTTTTAAATAAATGCAAACTTCACTCGAAATTAATTCTTATTTTAAAAATCAGATTATAAATAATTAGATTTATCTAAACTGCATAACAAATAAAAGTGAAATTATGTTAAATAAATATAATGCTTAAAATAAATAGAGTATGCACAAGCAAACAAGGGACTAATTGTCTAATCGCAATTAAGCAATCAAACTAGCTCTTGCGTTCTTATTTTTTTATTTTTTATTTTTATTGATCTTCATTAGTTGTTTTTAAAACTCTTACTATTGTGGATTTTATGTTTAAGTTAATTTAATTTTTTGTAGGTTTTACGTTTATTTTTTTAATGCATTAATATCAATCATAATTTAATTTAAATAATATTCATTAAAAAAACTTACTTAATTCTAACTTTTTTTTTTAGAAAAAAAAAATAATTATTATTTAGAGGTGCTGTCTTCGTCGACAATTGTTGTACTAAGTATACCAGTTAAACCGACCGAGTGGAGATTATTACTATTTTTGTTATCACTTATCAAGTGTTAATACTAGTGATTATACATTTTTGTTTTGTACAGTTACGTTTCATCTGGTTTTATCTACTTGTCAATTATTGTTTTGTGTTAGTTTCTTTGTGACAATATGGTAAAGAAGCATACAGCAAAAAAAACATTTCAATAAAAAACGCGGAGTAGAAAAATGGCTTAAATTAAAAGATACATTGTTTTGTTTTAAATACGTTTTTAAAATTTATTTATACCAAATCACTTGTAATTAATTATATACAAATAATTAGACAAGTTTAATTGTTTGTTTTACAATTTAGACAAATAAACGCATCTTTACAAACAAAATTAAAGTCCGTTGTATAAAACAATATTCCTTGTCTAATAATGATTCATGTTTAGTGTTGTATGCACATAAAAAAAATGATGAATTTTGGTAAAAACAAAATAGTGAATAAGCTTCTAAACTTCTATTGCTTCAAATGCCTTCTTCCAGAAAATAATTAATCCCAGAAAAAATCGAGGGATGGAATTACGAAACCCAGAACGTGATGGTTGAAGCTATCTTATCGTTTTCACTAAAAAATTGCTTTCATCAGTACACTACCACGGTACTGAACCATTACAATTACAACACATATATTCTATTATATTTTTAATCAATAACAATTACCATATGTAAGTTATATTCAAGGACTTGCAGACGTCGCATGAGATAATGTAACTATTTCTTATGAGATAGCATAATTTATTATTGTCAGTTATTATTAAGTAAAAATAAACTAGTTTTAGGTCCCAATGTATAAAAATTTCTAAAATTGTTATTCAAATACAAATTAAAACTTGGATTATTTGGTAACCCAAATAAATTTGTCTATGCAATTTATTAAAGATAATTAATTAATAAACTTATTTTATTTCATGTATTTAGATTGTAATTATAGAAATAGTTAGCAATTACAATCAAATGTTTGTGGAATCTATTTACATTATATAAACCTTATCTTTTACAGTGAGGCTTTATTCGTACAAAAAGGTAGTTGCCGATTATATCGAAATGTACAAATGTACAATATATAAACATACAAACTGAGTAACTTGCAAATATTTCAAATTTATTTCAATTTCAGTTTTCTTACAAACTTTTATTCATAAGGTTACAATTAATAGTTTATATGAATATAGGTTATATTTGTTTATATCGTACATTGTAGTAGTGGAAATTGCTAGTACAGTTAACTGTTATACCTTTGCAAATCTTTGCAAACCGGTAATTAAGGAAACTCCGCCTTTTTTGTTATTTTACTCTTGCCCGTATTTATTTTCAACAGATACCTTATCTACTGTGACAGACTCTTAAAAAAGTTGCGTGAAAATGATACTCTAGAAACTTATTACAATAGCTAGCCACAGACGAGCATTCTTTCTTGTCATTCTTTCCTCCGACGTTCTTTCCTTTAAGATAGGTCGAATGATAATAAAACCGTTATAACTCACTAACATAAAACTTTACTGTCGTCTTTCTTGTCGCTTTTCCTGTGGTAGTGTCGTGTCGCTTTTTCATTGCATCAAATAAGTCTTTTACTGCACATTAACGTAAAATGCCGGTTCTCTAATTTTTCCTCTTAAAACTGCATCCTACAGGAATGCTCGTCGGTTAGTGGATAAATTGGATCACTTTTGGCTAAATTTTACTGTCGTTTTATCGTGTTGCTTTTGACGAGAGGATAATAGTTCAAGTCGTGTTTGACTTAGTTATTTAACATGTTTAATAGAAAAAAAAAAGTTGTTGCTATTGTTGGTATTGCTGTAAGTGAAGTATTGTTTAAAAAAAACTAAAAAAAAACGGCGTGCGTGGGCTAAAACGTGGTTACAGCAACGGGAGTTTTATAGTGATATGAGACTTTTAAAGGAGTTAAAAGCAAATGAACCAGAAGATTTTAGAAAGTATTTGAGAATGGATTCCGAGACATTCGAAGAATTATTAAAATTGGTTAGTCCACATATAAAAAAACAGGATACTGTAATGAGAAATAGCATTACCCTAGAAGAATTAAGATTCTTAGCTACAGGGAGGAGTTATGAATGCTTAAAATTTAATACTGGTATTCCACCGCAAGCAATTGGTTGCATAATTCCTGAAACATGTAAAATTATTTACAAAGTGCTGCAACCGAAACAATTAAAAGTAAGTAAAACACGACTTTGGTATAAGTTTTATTTTTATTATTCATTAACAATATTGGAAGAAAAATATCCTCTCAGTCCTAGAGAAACGGTCTCGAATTCAGGTGTGCCTTCTGGTGCAGAGGAGTTTGACATAGAAGGGGAAAATACATCTACTGTGTGTGTTGAAGGCCATGAAGGAGTGTAACACATATTATTTTCACCACAGAACATTACTGTTGTATATTCAGTTAATCTTCCCATTATTGCCATATTCAGTACTTTAGTGAGCATTTTTTGCTCTAAATTCGTTACTTTCTCTAATTTACTGCTGATGTACTGACCTAGGGCTTCGCTTTCTGTAGGTTTCGATTGAAGCGCATCTGTGCATGACGTAAGAAATATTTGCTTTTCTCTATCTTCATTTTTTTTATCTTGCTAGGACCACGTTTTTCGTCACTTCCACCTCGTTTATTAATACGACTTGCATCAACAAGAGTGGCTTTTTCTTTTTTTCTAACTTCATTATTTATATTACTCTGGCTGGGAATGGAATTGTTTTCTTCGCCGTCTAACATATCCTAAAATATTTTAAAAAAATTACTTTCGTTATTATAAGTTAACTTATTTATTATAATTGATATTACTTTTAGTTTCCAACTACTACAGAAGAATGGAAACAAATCAGAAAACGTTTTGAAACCCGTTGGCAATTTCCGAACTGTGGGGGAGCCATAGATGGGAAACATATTAGAATTACCTGTCCAACGCAGTCAGGAGCTCTTTATTACAATTTTATAGTATAATTTTGATAACTTCGGTAAACGCTGATTATGAATTCATTTATGTTGATATAGGAAAAAACGGAAGAAACTCGGACGCTGGTATTTTAGAATATACGAAATTCTATGACAAACTAGTAAATGATCAATTAAATATAATAACACTGATCAAATAAATTATGTCTTTGTGGGAGATAAGGCGTTTGCGCTACATAAGCATGTATTGAAACCATTTAGTCAAGCTGAACTCACTTACGAAAAAAAAAATTTTTAATTATCGCTTATCAAGGGCCAGAAATGTAGTGAAAAATGTTTTTGGAATCATCTCTTTTCGATTTCTAGTGCTCCATACAGCCATTGCATTGAAACCAGAAAACACACAACTAGTATGGATGGCTATATGTGTTTTGCATAATTTCTTGCGCCGAAAAAGTTCATTATATTTTAACTCTAAAACATTTGACGCTGAAGATAAAAATACGCACGAGATAAGAAAAGATGCCGACTGGCGTAAAGAGACGACAGAATTGTGTGCATTAGACAATAACGGTAGATATATGACTCAGGATGCAAAACGTAACCGAGAAGGGTATCTTCGGTATTTCAACAGTAATGGTAGTGTACCTTGGCAAGATACAATGATTGAAAAGGGAAAAGCATAATTAATGATTTTGTATTACTAATAAAACTTATATCTAATAAAATTTCTATGTGCATAAGTACCTTATTGTTATCAACTTCTAAGTCTAATTCCTGGCTTAAGTCTTCTATGTTGTCAATGCTTGTTGTTGGTAACTCATGATCAGTTAAAAACATTAGTAAATTAAAATACCATAAGTGCGATGTGTACAAATCATCCACACCTGATCCCGATCGTTGCGATTTTTCAACCTTGAAAAGGAAATTTTTATAACATTTATTTGAGTTCATTTAAAGTAAAAAAAAAAACTTAGAAAAATATACTTGCCTTTTTTAATTCTTTGCGGAATGATCCTCGTAAAGATTGAATTTTTAATTTGACTGTTTTCTCATCAGCGTCAGCATCATACTTCTTCCAAATCTTGCTTAATTCTTTATAACCCTTAATTTTCAAATTTCTCTTGTTATAAACTTGTTTATTTTTAATTTGCCAAAGTGCTGTATGTAATCTATATGCTTCAATATTTTTTTTTAAAATTCCCTTTGGCATATTTCTGATATCATTTTTTTTACTTTTATCTTCATCAAGAACTTTATTCGACATTTCTTCACTCATATTGCACAAATACAAATAGACCCGTTCACACAAGTTTACATAATGGATAATAATCATTTGATGAAACTTGACACGATATATAACGTGCTGAGAAAAACGCGTAGCTGACTAACGCAAGATTTGCAAAAATTTTAACTGAAACGACGGGCATGCTCGAAGGAAAAGATGCAATAAAATTAATCATTTACTTATGCACTAACATGAATTCTTTCCATCGCGATTTGCTTTTCCTGCAGGAAAGAATGCTCCTCTGTGGCTAGTTATTCTTAAATAAAGCATATTTTTATCCTGCAGTTTAATCGTATGAGTTTGTGCAGAACTGACTTTTTAAATCAAAAAGTAAATCTAGCGCCTACCGTAATAACATGAACCATAATAACTTTATGCAATAAACGGAAACGTAGTTGATTTCAAATTTTCTTCTTATTACAAATTAATAAACCACTAAATAAAAGTACAAAAAAATTAACATTAGAGAATGGTAATGTAATGTAATGGCATTTCAACTACTCACTTATCTAATGAATTACCAAAAGAATATAGACATACTGTGATTCTTTTGGCATCTTACCATTGTGACTTAAATCTTATTCAATTAATTTAGAATTTGGTGAAACGTAAAATGGCAATAAACAATGTCACTGAAAATGATGCAGAAAGAAAAGAAATTGTACAAATGCTTTGTTGGAAGTTACCGTTTAATCCAGAAAATATGGGAACGCAACGGCCTGTTGAATGAAACAGTAGAAAATGTGTTTTTTATAGTAAACATTATTTCATCAGACAAAAACTCTAGTGATGAAAAAGATATCAGTAGTTAACTTTTATTTAAATTAGTTTCTAATTTTGTATACATAATATTTGTGAAATGGTCAAACAGAAAGTATTGTACAGTCTTGCAGTAAAATAGTTAAACTTTAACAATTAATTGATTTTAAGATAACATTTATGTTTTATGTTATGTGGCGTCGTGTCGATAATTACAACAAAAGCTCTTTATATAAGGATTGACTGTTTTAGTAATATTACTTTAAAATATATATAAAAATAAACAAAAACATTTATAAAAATTTTATTTATTAAATAATAAATATGTTTCAAATTTGTTAAGAATTAAAGAAAAAAAAACTTGGAATACTTTAAAATTTTAGTTTTATTATTCCAAGTAGTGAGTTTTGGTTATTCTTTCGGCAATCAGGTTACTAATTTAGTAGAATATCTGCAAATTCTAGTAGTCAATCTAAAAAGTAAAATTTTCTATTTTTATTGCTCGTGCAAAATAATACATAAAAAAACATTAATTATTCTCTCTGACATCATTGAGCAATATTATTTGAATAGAAAAACATATGATGCATCTTACTTAACTTAAGTTTAGTCAGATGTTTGCTTATGTCAACTCTACAAGTAAACAGTATTTCATATTAAAATTAAGAAATTGACACCAATAAACAAAAAAATTATTGTTAAACCTTAATTAAATTTATCAATAATCATTTGTTTGTATTTTAACTCAAATTCTACGTTTGTTATTTTAATTGTGTGCTATACTATATTGTATGCCCTTTACCCAAGTATATAATTTTTTTACCAATGCTTAACTGTTTACAAGTAATAACATTTTACTATAATCTTGATAGTTGTGTGTTAAATCTGACAGTTTACTTTTACAAGAATCTCGGTATTTACACTTGTTTTAATTAACAGTTATTTTAGATAGATTTTATAGATAGTTGTGTGTTAAGAAACACCATTTGTTATTCAAATATTTGATTATGTATTATAAGTAATTTTTTTAACATAACTAGTTCGTAAGAAATTATAAGTTTATAGTAAATACTTTAAGGTCTAATATTTCAATTTTTTTATAATACCTTTAAGCTTAACTTTTTTAGTTCACTATTTTTCTAAATGTTAATTTTAAGACGTTAATTAGATTTTGAGCTTTAAAAATCAAGCAGTTTGTGGTTTTTAGTCTTCCCCACGTCTTACTTTTTAGTGCATCTTTGTTTAATTTAATTTATATGCTTTGTTTTTTTAAAACTATGTCATGACTTTATCTTTAATCGGGTTAACAAAATTTGAGTACTGGTGAAATTTGTAAGCAGAGAGTTGGATTTGAGGCAACATTTTGTAATTTACGATTTTGTGAGGTTTATGATTTAAACAGTCTTTTATTTGTTGTAGATATTTCGTATTGTTGCATAACCCAATTTTGCATTTCGCTGTTAAAAAAAAATTTAAGCTTTAGATTTTTAACTACCGTTTGAGTTTTTATAATGATGACTTAACTTTTGTTACCTTGCTTGCTGAATAGACATTAGCTTTAAGATCTTTTACCAGAATGTAGTCTCAATAGTTAAATAAAGGTATTTATAGTTTAATGTTTAAGGCAAATGTGACCAAAAGATTTTCAAAACCTAATATCTATTACAATATAGTTTCTAATTTTTTTCACATAACCGAAATAATTAATAGTTCTTTGTAATGCAGATAACTTTTTTTTTGTAATTACGGGCACGTTAAATTTAATTCAAATTGAATTATATAATAATTCAAAAAATAATGTATTAATTCTTTTTACAAAATCCGTATGTAATTACGAAATTAATTAATTTATAATTTGCGTTTTTCAAATTGTTAATTCTTATTTACGCAAAGCTTTTATTTTATAATAAATGTTTCGTTTGTAATTTTACGATGTATTTTCTTTTGTTTAAGTATCATTTTATATTTTACGTCGTTAACTTTCAAAAATAAGACTTTTAAGAATCAAAGTTAACAGATAAGTTTTATAGTGAATAAGAAAGTAAAAAATATCGTCGTGTATTTGTTTTGCGCCTTACCGATTTTAGAAATAAAAAATAATATATAAACATATAAAACAACACTTTTAACTTTAATTATAAAAATAGGGGGGTCAAGGTCGTAGACCAGGGACATTTGATGCGAAATACAAGGGTGTGCAGCCAACGGCGACACCCGATTTAGCCTCTCAGTGTCCAAGACCGTTCGCCCGTAGCTTCGACTACATCCTGCAAGAGGTGACCCTGCTTTTGCAAAAGGCGACGGATCTAGGGGAGTAAACCCTGAATCAAAAATCCGCAACTCAAGGTGTTTGCCGTGCCGAGGGGTTCTCACGTCAGTGAGCGGCTCTGCGTTATGAGTCTTGTACGGCTCCTCACCGACATTGTTACGATGGCGTAGTAACGTGGGGTATGCCGGTGATTTCTTTCTAGTTTTTCCCTGTGGGCTGGCGGTAGCCATAAAACGCAAATTAATGAAAATGCTTTCTTCTAATCAGCCGAGCGGGTTGGGATCTGGGCAGGATCCCTCTCGGAGCCCGCATTCTCTGCCCAAGGGTGATGTGAGTAGTGGCACTTCTTACCCTCTTGAATCCACAAGACCTACAACGTCCATGGATAAACTCTCAACGGATGGCTCGATTACAAAAGACGCAAGGGAATTACCTAAATTCCCAATAACTAAAAACACAAACATGGAGACGGAGGTTTTACCCCGGTTCCTTGTTGTTAAAAGAAAAGAAGGGGACTTTCAAAACATAAGCCCCTTTTTAATTCAAAAGACTGTGTACCGATTACTTGGAAAAGTTAAAAATATCAAAAAAATTAGGGATGGGTTGTTAATAGAAACTGTGTCAACAGCACAAGCTAGACGATTGTTAGCTGTATCTAAATTCGCAGATATGTCTGTAGAAGTGATACCTCACAAAACACTTAATATTTCTAAAGGCGTTGTTTATTGTCCAGATCTTCTAAATTGTCCCTTAGAAGAGATTCTTAATGAAACTAAAAACCATGGCATCATAGATATCGTAAGGATAAAATCAAGAAGAGACGGAACAGTTAAAGAAACCCCAAATCATATCATTACATTCAACACACCTACATTGCCGAAACGGGTCCAATTAGCCTTTTATAACCTTGAAGTACGTCAATACATTCCTGCACCCATGAGATGTTTTAGATGCCAAAAATTTGGCCACACCTCAATACGCTGCACCGGCAACCTGGTATGTACTTGCGGTCAGCCTCTGCACGAAGGAAATCCCTGTCAAATCCCAATTACATGTGTTAACTGTGGAGGAGAGCATTCTGCTAGAGCTAAAATTTGCCCAGAATATATAAAAGAAATGACTATCAACCAAATAAAAATAAAAGAAAACCTTACATATCAAGAGGCCGAAACAAAATTAATTATACCTACACCTAAGCCAAACGTTAATTACGCACAAGCCACCGTAGGAACAACAAATTACGCGGATTTAGTAAAAGAACTAGTGCCACATTTAATTGATGCCGTAAAAAAAGTTTTAAAAGACGACACAAAAACAGAAAAACCAGAAATAGAGACAATCAAACTGAAAACGTAATGGAGGTAGAAATAAACCAAGAAACTAACACTAAAAAACTAAGTTTACCTAGGTCACCACTGTCAATTGACAACGACGAAGAAATTGATTTATCCTTTCGCAGAACAAAAAAATGGGATGGCCTAAAGGAAAACCCCGGAAAACAAATAGATCATCTAGCGTAGTATCGACTAGCGAGCTGATCCTAAATTTAAAAAAAGTAAACTGTGATATAAGATTAAGACAAATAATCTGTGATATTAGATTAGGACAAAATCTGTGATACATACATAGTTTAATTTATTTACTTATTTATTTATTTGAACGTACTTATTTGTTTGTTTGTTTACAAATTTGTTTGCTTCTTTACCATATTTATCTATTTATTAGTTTATGTTATTGTCTGTTTACGAAAGTACTAAATTATTTAATATATCCAAAAATGACTAAATTTTTACAATGGAATTGTAATGGCTGCCGCAGCAAACTCCCAGAACTGCGGCACATAATAAACGAAGAAAACCCGTTCTGCATTTCTCTACAAGAAACGCATTTCAAACCAGGAGAAGAATTTAACATCAACGGTTATCATATCATCCGACACGATGTAACATCTGTCAGACACGCACATGGAGGAGTAGCAATATTTATTAAAGAAGAACTTCCTTTTACTGTAATCAATCTAAACACGTCTCTCCAAGCCGTACACTAGAACATCCTCTACGAATCTCAGTTTGCAACATTTATTTGCCCGACTTTGCTTGGACGTATAGAGATATTGCAAATTTAATTAATCAGCTGCCATCTCCATTTATACTTATAGGAGATTTCAACGCCCATAATACTATATGGGGGTCTGACAAAGAAGATGCACGAGGGAAAATATTAGAATCGTTAATGGAAGACTAGAAATTAATTATACTGAATAATGGAAACGGCACCTACCTTAATGCTCGATCCAGAACATTTAGTGCCATAGATTTAACAATTTGTAGCGCATCCATTGCACCTAAATTCCTTTGGAGAATTGCAAATGAATATTTGTACTCCGATCACTTTCCCATAGTGGTTGATGCAAGCTGTAATGCCCCATTAGTCACGCACAAAAATAAATGGATTTTTAGATTGGCAAACTGGAGTTTGTATAGGGAACGAATTCCTGCTTTTAAAATAGATAACTGTATAAACGAAACAGTAGAAAGAATAACGAACAACATCATCAATACCTTAAACAAATGTGTACCTAAGTCCAAAGGAAAAAATAGGAAAAATACAGTGCCGTGGTGGAACAAAGATATAAAAAAAGCAATTCTTGAAAAAATAAAAGCTCTTAATAACTTTAAAAGACAACCCACCCAAGAAAATTTAATAAACGTTAAACGTCTAAGAGCAAGAGTAAAAAGAATCACGCTAGAAAGCAAAAGATCATCTTGGCGTAAATTTACAGCCAGCATTAACAACACCACATCTACGCAAGAAGTATGGAAAAAAATACAAGCAATAGCAGCAAGAAGAAGAAAAACCCATTTGCCAATAATATTGAATAATGGTGCATACACATCAGACCCATTACAAACATCTAATATAATAGCAGAACAGTTTGCCGCTAATAGCAAATCTGACAACTTCCCAAAAAATCTTAGAAGAGAAGAGAAACCAATAGATTTTTCCACAGACGAAATATAAGAATATAACAGCCCACTTACAATGACAGAATTTGAAAGAACCTTAAAATCAAGCAAAAACACATCTCCTGGCACAGATGGAATAACATACGAAATGATCTCTCAACTTCCGCAATCTAACAAAGAAGCGATAGTTACTTTATTCAATCATATATGGGAAACTGGTCAATATCCCGAACAATGGAAAACAGCCATTATAGTCCCTATTTTAAAACCTGGGAAGAACTCTTATGATGCTATGAACTACAGACCGATATCGCTAACAAGCTGTTTCAGCAAACTTCTTGAAAAGATCATTAATTATCGCTTAGTATGGTATATAGAAAAAAAGTCACTACTGAACCAGTGGCAAATGGGTTTCCGACCGAATAGATGTACTACAGACAACCTAGTTCTTCTTGAATCGGAAATTTTAAATTCATTTGCTAAAAGACACCATACTATTGCAATATTTTTTGATCTAGAAAAAGCATACGACCTCACGTGGAGATACCTAATATTAAAAAGTTTGAATGTGTTAAAGTTCAAAGGAAATCTTCCAATATTTATAAAAAAATGTATAAAGCATAGATACTTTAAAGTCAAGATAAACGATACCTATTCAAAAACTCATACTCTCGAAAACGGTATACCACAAGACTCAACTCTAAGTGTTACTTTATTTGCAGTTGCAGCAGACAACCTGTTAAACAGCTTAAATCCAGAAATAGGTAAATGCATGTTTGTTGACGACTTGGTCATTTATGCTTCGGGAGCACCAGAAACAGACATAGTAAACGTTCTCCAAAATCAAATAAATTGTCTAATAATAACAGCTGAAAAATTGGGATTTAAATTCTCTGAAACTAAAACTGAAGCACTCCATTTTTGTAAACTGAGAACAGTATGTGAAAACCCCCAATTAAGAATTAATAACAGTCCAATAGTTTTTAAGAACAGTATCAAATTTCTAGGAGTCACCCTTGATTCTAAGCTATCATGAAAAGAACACATTGCAAATGTCGTTCATAAATGCAAACCATTACTCAACAGCTTACGGTGTATAGCTCATTTGACCTGGGGTGGAGATACTTTCACTTTGCTTTCCATATACAGAAACCTTATATTGTTCAAAATTATCTACGGACTAGTTGTATACTCTGGAACAAGAAAGTCATACCTTAAAGCAATTGAAAATATTCACTCCCAAGGTTTGAGAATATGCACAGGCGCCTTCCGAACTAGCCCTAAGCAGTCACTTTGTTGCATTTCTAGATTTCCTTCTTTACATTACATATACAATAAATTAATTCTAAAATACATGACTAAAATCATATCAACAAAAAACCACCCATTACAAAATGTAATTATTAATGAAGAACAAAATTCTATTTTTCTAGCACATCAGACTAGAGTCAGACCTGTGGGAGTAAGGTGGAAAGAAATATGTGAAAAATTAGATATTAAAACCGAGTTAAATTGCTACCCTCCAAAATATTCAGAAACCCCACCATGGAAACAACATCGACCTAATATAATTCTAAATGTCAACAAACTTTCAAAAAAAGACACTAATAAAGCGGTATTAAAATATACATTTTTAAGACTAATAGAAAACTATTCTAGTCATTTAATCCTATACACAGACGGCTCAAAAACCGCAAACGGCGTAGGAAGTGCATTTATAGAGGAACGAGTAAGTCACAATTGGTCTCTACAGCCTTCGGCAACTGTATATACTGCTGAATTGTACGCTATACACCAGGCATTACAAAATTGTAGCTACAAAACTAACGAACGTTTTGTTATATGCTCCGATAGCTACAGCTCACTAGAAAAACTAAAGGACCCATATACAAAAGATCCTTTAGTTGTAGACATCTTAGACGCGCTTGCCTGGCTTACTAAAACTGGAAAAAATATTATTTTTATATGGTGTCCTGGACATGTAGGACTCGCAGGTAACGAGCTAGCAGATGAAGCGGCTCGCCGAGCGACTTTTAATAAAATCATCGACATCGACTGTCCCTATTTGAGACTGGAAGATGCTTATAAACATATACAACATAAAATAACAACAAAATGGAAAGACGAATGGACAGATGTAGGAACACAATTATGTAGATTAAAAAAAACATGGAATACTGGAAACCAACAAACACACTAAGTAGAAAAGAAGAAGTTGTAATCAATAGGCTTAGAATAAGACACACAAGAATAACAAAATCATATCTATTACGCGGCGAACGCCCACCAAGATGTGAAACCTGTAAACTCAAACTTACTGTAGAACATATTCTACTACACTGTAAGCTATATAACAACCAAAGGAAAACAAAAAACGTTTCTAACGTCATAGAAGAGGCTTTAAACAATAGAAATGAAAACCTACAAAGAACACTAAGATACCTAAAGGAAACAAACCTATTGAAAGAAATATAAATATAACCAAAATACATAGCAAAATTAATACTTGGTAACGACTTTAATAACAAGAACTTAATTACCTAGATAACAGCGTTAATGGCCAATGACGCCGAAACGCAAAAAAAAAATTATAAAAATAGTCTTAATATAGTAAGTAGATTTTTGTAATTCGTTTCAGTAGTTATTGAGTAAATGTTTCGATGGTTAAAGTTAATTGCATAACTTTGTTTTTAAAAGCGCTCTATGTTATCAGAAAAAAATTATTATCTTATAACTAAAACTTAAAAGTGTTTTCTATTATTAACAAGTGTTGTTAAAACGATTTCATTTCAATTTCCATAGTTCATTTGATTAAATTAGTAAGATTAGTAAATTCTACAGATACTTTGATATATTTTAATTTAAGAATTTGTTTAGAATTTCAATTTTGCGCGCAATGTTAGAGGTCAGATGACGTTCATGATCATGCGTGATTATATGATAAATTATAACCTCTGATTATGACGCCGTTTTAATGTTTGTTGCCGTTCTTATATGCTTTATTTTATGTAAAATTCGTTATTAAGTACTATACAATATATAACGTTATTACTGAGTATTGGTGTTGTCTATTTCATATTTATGGTACATTTGTTATATACATTGTAATTAATAACCACATTTGAAGAGTCCTTTGAATTAATTGTTAAACCAGGGTAAACATTATTACCATTTGTTACATTAATATTATGTTCATTAATATTAGTTTTAGTAACACTAGTCATATTGGAATTTTTTGGACATCCTGGTTAATTTATATTATTAATGTTAGAGTTTTTTGAACATCCAGGTAAGTCGATATTTTCTTGCGGAACAAACATTTTTGCAACATCAATTTTATTTTTCAGTAAAGCATCTACATAGCCCTCTGCAACCGTTGAAGACTTCTACCCACCATGACTTTTCAATGTTAACAAATCTCCGCCACGATTTGCCAAATGTGTAGCACTCGATCTTCGGAAACAATGACCCGTAAACAGTTCCGGATTAAGCAATTTTAAATAAACTGCAATGTTTTTTGATACTTTTCCTATTGTGTTGATACCAATAAGGCTGTTAATGCAGCGACCATTTCTGTATGTTACAAAAAATCTTTTGTGATTAGTTTTGGTAGGAAGTTTTGCATATTGCTTAATCAATTCAATCCAATTTGTATCAGTAATTGCGAACGTGCGTAAAATATTATTTTTTGTTTTAGGAAGTGATATAATAATTGAATCATGTTTGAATTCAATGTGATCTGTAGACAAATTGAGTAATTTATCTATCCTACAGGCACCATTAAAACCAATAATCAGGATGACCTAAAGTTCATATCGTAACACAAGAATACTCATTGTTGTATTAATTATAAAAATACTTACTTTCATAGATAAATATAATTTATTATCAGCTTCATTTATAAATTTATTAATATTGTCTTTTTCTAAATTGTTTGATTTTTTGGGCACATAACCAACCGATGCCTGTTTCAGTAAAGCGTGTAATTTATTAAACTTTGATATATCTATGTTTTGATGTAAATTTAAACTACACCGTAACATTGAATACATTGACCACAAAGTTGATGATTTGTAATTATGTCGCTGTAGTTCAAAGTAAGGTAATAATGCATTTTCTGTTATTTTTGTCACTTTTTTTTCACGGCACCATCTTTCAAATTTGATGTACTGTTTATCATATACATGTTTTGATTTAGTAGGAATTAAATTACTTATAGTATTTTGCGCAATTTCTCAAATTTCTGGTGGAGTACAAGATAATTCTTTGTCAATCTAATTTAATTAATTTAAAACAAATGCATAACTACTAATAAACAAATTCAAATTTTAAGTTTTGAATGTCAGTGTAGCCAATTGTTCAAAATTTAGGATACATTATAATTACAAATTTTTATTTAAAAATTGAATTAAAGTCGCAAAATATAAAAAATAGTATAAAAAACTCGTTCATAAGTCATTTTATCGCACTTGACCATTAAAACACTCGCCGCAAGCGGCTCGTGTTTTAAACTTGGTCGCGTGCGATAAAATTCGATTTATGAAACTTGTTTAATATACTATTGTTGATTACTCTAGTTTAAAAAATAAAACGAACTGTAGATTCACATATTTAAATATATTCTTATTAAACATGTGTGGACATGAGAGTAACAAACTTAATGGTAAACCTAAAACTATTACAAATTAAAAGAAAACATTACGCGTTACTGGATTAGAATAAGAACTAACGAATTTTTGTTTTAACCAATGGTAACAAAGGTCACGGATTATACATACAATGACGGTAATTTCTAAAATTTTAATTATTCTTTACAGTTTATTTGTTATGTTTAATACTAAACTCATAGAACTGTCAATCATCATTAAGCGCATTTGCAAATTCTTAGCAATAAATTGTCTTTGCTTTCACATGCCGCTGCTCTTGAAACAATGTAGCTTAATTCGTTTCAAGATTACTTTTATTATATATTAGACACTACTATAATTATTAGTTATTTGATTGTCAAAACACATTCACTTGTAACCAATCTTTTGACAACACCATCACTGGTTTTCACAGTTACAACCCGACTACTATTATCTTTGCCTAGATAGCCAAGTTTCTACTTAAAAAGAGGTAAATTATTCTCATTGGGAATTACCATAGCTCCAGGTTTAATTAAAGTTGAATTGATTTTTTATTTCTTCTTGACTTGCAATCAGCAACGTATGCTTTTGACCATCGTTTCCAGAAACATTGTGTTATTTCTTATAATCTTTCAAATTTGGAAAAATTGTTGTTGTTGCTGTTGTACACACTTGGTTCTAGTAGCGACGTTAAACTTTGCCAAATTAAGTAATATCTAGTGGTTAAAAGTAACAAGTCACGAGGATTTCTAGATAGAAAATATAAGGATCTGGAATTAAGGCATGTTTTAATTTGGGAGCACACTGTATTAAATTTCTTATGGTTAAGGAAAGCATTGGCGACTATTTAATTAAGATTGTGCGCGTGCAAGTGTGATGTTGGAGCGATTCAGACAGCTGGCGATCGAAGAGGTATACTTGCTTTTAGTACGCCGAAATCCAAACTCTGCCTCAACATATGAATTGCCCTGATGAGTCAAAATTATAGTGTAAATACCGAGTTACTGAAGCTATCGGCAAGTTGAAAAAGATTTTAAACGCGTTTTTCTTAAAACAACGTTTTTGACCTGGTTGACAAGATTTTACAAAAGCTATTTAGCCGATCAAGCTGAAATTTTGAGGAGTTATTTGTTACATATATGGTTATAGCCCGTAGTAGAATAATAAATATCCGTTGTCATATTAAAACAACATATTCTCAAAAAAAAAATAAGTCAAAAGCCGCCATTTTGTTATTTTTCACTTAAAATTCTTAATTTTGGTACGGGCTATAGCGACTTACTTATATTAAATATGCATTTAAATTTTTTGATTTCAGTGGTTTCTAAGTCGATAAATCATGTCAACTAGAAAAAAAAACAGGCTTTGTGGTGGGAGCCATACCTGTGCCATATTGAATTATAAAAATTCAAAAAAATATTTTTTTTACACTTTAATGTGTATTTTTGCATATTTGAAAAAAATTTAGTTTAATAATAAAATTTACTGTAAAAGAAAAATTCTTAAAAATATGTGCAAAAGACTAGAGATGCCCCTTCAGTAGTCTACGCGATTCAAACAATGTGGTAGAAAGAATAGTCCAATGATACAATGAACTGTTACGCTCACCCGTATACTGTATTTCGGCACTGCATATGTGATTGAAACATTAAATGCTGATTTTTAGTACTCAGTGTCTATTTATAATTTTGTCTATTTCGCAAAACTGTATTTTTAATTTTCTATGCATAAAATGTTAGATGCTGTCGTTTCAAAATATTTTGAGTTGTGGAAAATCTTAAATTTTGTTTCATTTGTCTGAAAAACGCAAATGTTTTATTTTTTACGACATTTAGAAGAACAACAGTTGTTGTTTCTGTTGTTTTATCACTGCTTTTTTTTGTATGTTACTTGCATATTTTATTAACCATATCTTTTTTTTTAATTTTTGTACAATTCTTCGGATAGTTTTGACAGTGGAAACTGATTGCTTTCGATAAAGCCTTGCAAACGTTTGTTGACTAGTTATTAAAAAAGATTATTTATAGTACCACTTTATAAAATTTACATTTTGTTTTCTCCTATAGAAATCTACAAATGTAGTAAATCGAAATGTTGAAAACCTTATTCTATGATGACTAATCATACTCTTACAAAAAAAATTTTTTTTTTACCAATATATAAATCAAATAAAAATTAATGCTTTTTCTTAATTTGTATGTTTTTGATTTCATTTTTTTGTTGTAAAATAATTAAATAATTAAATTAATAAATTAATAATTAAAAAATTGAATTACAATAAATAATTTTTTTATACATCTTGAATATTGAAATCGATTGCTATTAAAGCAATAACAATATAATTTTCATTAAAATTATACTTTTAATTCAAAATAAAATATTCCACTTACTCTTACATCTTTAATTTTATCAAAATAATTTTCAATCATATCATCTTGATCTTTACAGATGTTATATAAAACACCCGCAACGACTTAAAATTATGTTAATTTTTAGTGGACAAGAATTTTGCATCCAAAGAAATCTTTTTTCTAAAATTCCAACAAATCATGGTATTTCGTGTCAAAATATAGGCCCTGTTGTATTCTATTTCACTAACTTTAGTTAGAACTTTAAAAGGCGTAGGAAGATAAAGTTTACATATACGCACCCATTACCCATTACCCTATAATACGCAACCATTGTCATATCTTCCAATGCAAAATTGAACTGGAATAGAAAAATAATTCAAAATAGTACCGTTATGTACCGATTCTAGCCAACGCCAACGTACAAAAAATGTATTAATATTAAGTTTACATTGCAACTCGTTTGAACGTTAATGCTAAAATATTATTTTCTGATGCGATACGTTTAAGTGTTTGGATCACCAGGTGATTGTTGATGCACATGTCTGCAACGAACAGTTTCCAAAAAACGCAAAAAACCAAAAATGCAAAGGAACTGTTTTTTAATTTCCATTAATTATTTGACGGTTCTGGGCATTTTCATATATTTATAAAAAATACTACCAATTTTGTGTAGAGCACGCTAAATTTCTTTGCATACATTATATTTTAAAACAAACACATAATCATCACTCAACCGCTACAAAACAATAATTCAAATTACTAATTTACTTATAAAAATTACATTTGCATAAAGGACGTTAACAAAAATTGCACTATATTCGTACATGTTCAATTGGATTGATCTAAGAACTGTAAGATATTATTAAAACATACACATTACATTTTATAATTACATATTCGAATTGTTGCTAATCCAACACAAAAAAAAATAAAGTTTTATTTAAAACTTTAGTCTTGGAAAATAAAAATCAAATTTAATTGAAACTTTTACCTTAACGCATCATAAATTAATTACAATGTCGTAATACCTGGACCTGAAAGAACTGCCCACTTGCTATTAATATGATTGTCGCGAGTATAAACTACAACGACAAACATCATTTGTATTAAAATTTTTAAATTATGTCCTCAAAATTGTAAGTTGAGATAAATTCAGTGCTAAAAATAAATTTGTTTTAAATTTGTATTTTAGGTAAAAAATTGTAACCGCAATTGTAGCATTTACTACACATTGCAAATATACTGTAAACATTCTATATAGCATATATTATTTCTAATTTTTATTAAAAGTGTATTGATTAACAATAAAAAATGTGCCTCGTAAAAAAGTTTATGATCAAACGTATTACTAACTGCATGGTTACTGTTTGATTTATTGATAGAGTTTACGTGCAAGAAACTATTTTAATTTTGTTTATGTGTTAATAGATACAATAATTTAAAATGTTTTTGTTTTTTTTTAAATTTTAGGTATGCAAACATACGTTTACAATAATAAGTTAACAAATATTTGATTATAATTTTATATTATTTTAAATTAAATTTTAACAACTACTTATTTTTGTACAATTGTAATTTTGTATATTTGTACACATGCGTTGTTAAATTAAAAATAAATTTGCAAATAAGAATGTTTTTTGTATACTAGTTAATAATTGAATTTTCCAAATATAAAGCATTTTCTATAAAACATTGTAAAATTTAATGTAACAAAATATACATATTTCTATGTTATTTTGGTGTTGGCAAACGTTTAATTTAATTAAAACAACATCATTTTCTGGACTTAAACAGTACTACTTACATTAAAAAAGTATTTTCTACAGTCACGCATAAATTAGTGTTTATTTTGTTTAAAATTTAATCAAATGCGTTCAAATATGGGTTTTTTATTCTACACAATAATAATCAAAATTTTGTTTTTAATTAGTATAAACTATATAATTGTAATAAAATTCTTATATATAGTTTGTCCGCAAAAAAAAATTGTTTTAATAAACTAAAAAACCTATAGTAATAACGATTACAGTTTAAAATTCAAGTTTAAATAAAATATTACTAATAAATATTTCTTAAGAATATTTTAATTGTAAATTAAAATTAATTTAAGAACTTGAATTTTACGCTTTTAAATTGTACTACATCCACCTAATAGCGTGTTCATAGTTATAATAATGTTTCTGTTTTTGTATTAGCTACTACTAAATTTTATTAATTATTTTATAAGAATAAACGTATTTAATTTAATCTTATGTAAATATATAAAAAACTACGGTTCAACACTTTCGAGATATGTTTGGGGTTCAAACGTATATTAAATGTGTATCTTACCTTTAGATTATTAGAATCATTTAGTAAAACAATAAGTATGTACTTACTTATTGTAATTTTTATTACCTTGTATTACAATTGACTTACCTATAACAAAAAAAACAGTTAAATAAAAAATGTATTTAAATATTTAACCAAATACACAAGTAGACAGATATTTACAATAAAAAATGTAAGTTAAAAACATACATGCAAGGGTGTTCTGACATAAATTCGTTTTCCAAAAACGTTCTCCAAAAATATTAGACTTGTTAATGTTTGCGCTTATTTTCCACTGTACTAAAGTATAAACTAAAACTTGATGTTCTACTGACGTCTTTAGAAATGAGAAACTGTTTGCCATTTGCATAAATTTTTTAAACTTGTTTTATTTAAATAGTTGTTTTTTTATTATTTGTGCATTTATTGCTTGATTAAACTTAGTTAAATAATATTTATTCTTAGTTATTTCTGAACTGAACAAATTTTTATACACGATATATTCGTGGTTTTTCTTTCTTTTTTGGTATAGCACATTTTTTTGAGTCACAGAGCCCCTTTAAGAGTTTAAAATCTAGCTTGGTTTACAAGTTGATTGCTTAACTCTTTAAAGATTTTTAGTTAGATAGATGTTTGTTTGTTGGAGTTCTTTCATTTTTTACGCTCTGATAAAACTTTTTACAAAAGTGGGCAAAACCTTAGCAACTACGGTTACAAAATTAACACCGTCCAAACACAGAAAACGTTCTTCTGCTTTATTTATGGTATTTTTGTAGAAACATAAAAACCGTCTTTATGGCAAAAATAAAAACTAATTTTTTGTTTTATTTTATAAAGTAAGTTTTTTGCTATTCCTTAAAAATTTTTGCGAAATTCTTTAACATTTTTGAGATTGTTCTACTTTAGTCGTAAAGCGCTTTCAGCTACAATTTTGCCGTTTAAATAATATAGATATCTGTCAAACCATTTACACTTATTCACTATTAGAATTAATTTAACTTTAAAAGCACATTAAGTTAGACATATAATTACATAGCATTAACTTTCGTTAAAATTCGTTACGTTTATAATTTTATTTGTGCTTATAATTGTTAACTGGTAAATAGCATGCAACTATGTAAATTGTTTAAATCAGTTCGAATAATTCATTTTTAAAACGCAATGTTAAAAAACAACATAAATATTTTTATAAAAGTTACGTAATACACATCAAAAGTCAAAAATGCAATTTGATATTTATTTTAGTAAATCTTAATTTAAAAGCTAAATTTAATAAATAAGATGTAATATAACTGGCACGTTTGTTATTTTTTCATTTTTAGAAAACAGTTATGTTTCTATTAAACGATGTAAATGATGTATTTTAAATTGTTTAATAAATTTCAATAAACATTTAAACTGTATTTAAATTAAATTTTCATGCGTAATAATAAAAAAATTATAGTTACGAAATATTATTAAAATAACACCTAAGGAATCATTTTACTGTATTCTAATCGGCAATTTTTAAAATAAAGTCAAAAAACGTTTCTAAAGTTCGAATGAAAATTTAAATTATAATTGAACATAAATAGAATTTGCTTTACTAAAAAATTAAAGATTATTTTATACGCGTAATTTAATTTTTTTTGAATTTTTAGTTTTTTTTTAAATTTATTAAATTATTATTTATTATTATCATTTTTATGGTCGGTGTAAACGTACTAATTCTATAGACATTGGGTACTTTTTATTTATTTATTAATACTCAGGTGTTAGTTTAAAACTTCTGCACATTATTGCACAATGACCTCGTTTTGTACATGATAATACTATCTTTAAGAACATTTTTGCGTCCGTTGATTTTGAATATAGAAATAGATACATTTTAGATGACAGCGGTTATCTTCCTAAAGCTTATCTGTTAACACTTTTTATAAACCCGAATACTTTAGTACAGGGAGCAATTTAGGGTGGTCCTTATTTAGGGTTTGTCCGAATTTTTTTTCACGATAGTCCTAAATCGCTTCTAAATCTATTAAAAAAAATTCATGCTAAGTTATAGCTCTTAATTTTATTTTTAACCCGACCCCCCCGACAGCCAAAGTTTTAAATGGAAATAACACGGGAAAAGTTCTGTTAATTTTTTGAAATTTTTTTTCATCATGAAATAATGAACAGATCATGTTATCCAATAACAATTCTTATAGCAAATTTAACGCTCTACAAAAAAGGTCTCTTATGATTTTTTGCTAACTCTAACGGTTTCTGAGTTATTTAAGGTCATAGTTGAAGGAAGCTTAAGTCAATTTTACGATTTTTCTATTTCTACCGTCGTTTATTGATTTAAAAATGAAAAAAAGATAATAATTCATAACTCAGACGACTTTTTTTACCTTAACGCATGCTCTGAAAGAAAAGTATTATTTTTTTAAAAAATCGACTATCAAAATTTCAATAAATTAAAAAAAATAGTTGAAACTCACGACAGTTCAAAAATTAGAGAAAAAATAATGTCACTTAATTATTAAAATTAATCGGTCAACGAAAAAATAATTTGCTAATTAATGTAACTATCATTGTAGGGCCACGGTTACTTTAGAAGTTTTCGAAGAAACAAGAAAAAAAACCATTGAGATTAAGAATTATTATCCTTTTTACATTTTTAAATCATTAAACGACGGTAGAAATACAAAAATCGTAAAATTGACTTAAGCTTCAACTATGACCTTAAATAACTCAGAAACCGTTAGAGTTAGAAAAAAATCATAACAGACCTTTTTTGTAGAGCGTTAAATTTGCTATAAGAATTGTCATTAAGAATGTCATTGGTCGACATTATCTGTTCATTATTTCATGATGAAAAAAAATTTCAAAAAATCAACAGAACTTTTCCCGTGTTATTTCCATTTAAAACTTTGGCTGTCGGGGGGGTCGGGTTAAAATTAAAATTAAGAGCTATAACTTGACATGAATTTTTTTTAATAGATTTAGAAGCGATTTAGGACTATCGTGAAAAAAAATTCCGACAAACCCTAAATAAGGACCACCCTAAGGGAGCATACAACAAATACATGTTAGAAGAAAAAATTCAGTTGAACATTAAAAGTTTTAAAACATTGATTTTTATGTTCGTTAGTTGGTCTTCACATTAGAATGGAACGATGTTTAGCTACAGTTGTAGCATTCCCTATCCTACGCAACATCGCATTTTAATAATTTTAACAATATCGCAAACTTATACATGATGTTGCAGTAGAATTAGAACAAGATGGTATACGATTTAGTTGAAGACGCAGTTAAAGAGCTAAGATTAGTGTCAGCTTTAAACCAAATTGTTGTTGTTCGTAATTCACTTTTAAATAATGTTTTTGACCAGTGAGGTCTTGAATTTTTAGTGTCTTTTTACGACTTCGTATATACAACTTTGTGTTTACATTATGTAAGTTTATTTGGAATTAATTAATTATTAAAACAGACACTGTCTAGAAATGTAATTATTTGGTGTTTCTAGATTTTATTATACTAATTTTTTTTATGTTTAAGTTTAGCTATGGTTGTATGAATTGGGTAACAAAAACTAAATAACTAAAATGAGTTTCCGCAAGAACGCATTTATGTAACATTCCGCCCCTTTGTCTGCAAGTAGACTACAATAGCGTACGATTATGCGTTTCAGTTTCTTTACGCTACTTTTGAAAAGTAAAAGATTTGCGGTAAAAGTACTTTCTTAGATACTTTGTAAACGAATTGGTTTAAAACATATTTTTACCTAAATCACCATTTGTATATTTTTCAAACATATTGCATATTTAGTAAATAAGATAAGCACTGCATTATATTTGTTCGAACAAACAACATGTTTATGTTACAAAAAACCATAATTACTAAATTATTCATGTGTATGTACTTAGTTTTTAAATGTTTTTGAATTATGATACACGCCGCTAGATTTTAAGTTCCAACCTATTCATAAGTAATATCCTTTAAAAAAAAAGTTAACCAATGCAATATTACTTTTAATTTTTTTACGTTGTCGCAAGAACCGGAGGAAGATTTTGACAGTTTTTAACACAATTTTAATGATTAAGAGTCTTCACTGATACGAGATAGAATACTGTAGGGCAATCAAGATAAACAAGTGCAAGAAAGGTTGATAAGAACCAGTAAATAGGACCTGGAAACTACGATAAGGGACTGCAGAGCAGCAGAGGCTACCAAACAGCAACTGAAAAGTTTGAGAACAAAAGAAATAGATGTACTTAAAAGGGCAAAACCAAATCAATCGTCACATAAACAACGGAGTGAGGCAAGTAATCAAAATTCCTATAAGTGTTTTAAGTGTGGTAATATGCATGATGCAAGGAAATGTTTAGCTTATGGTCAAAAATGTTATAATTATGGGGGACAAAATCATTTTAAAAGAGGTAGTAGATTTAAAAAGCAATTTAATGTAAGAAATAACCGTAAAACAGTAGTAAAAAGAAAAGGGGTTAATGACATTGAGCAAGTTGATGCACAAGGTGTCATTGATTCAATTAGGGTATTAGATTTAAATATAAATAAAAATAATAAGCCCAGATGGGAAAAAGTATTAGTTATAAATGAAAGAAAAGTTGTTTTCAAATTAGACACAGGTGCTGAGTGCAATGTGTTACCGTTAGCAATGTTCAATAAGATAGACTGTAAGAATAATATAATAAGAACAAGTCAAAAGTTGCAGGGTTATGGAAATAATAAAATTAATGTAATAAGGAGTATTAATTTAAGATGCAAACGAAAAAATATGAACGAAAATTTGTTTGTAAAGTTTTATGTAGTAGATGATAAAGGGTAACCTATATTAGGGCTTAATGCTTGCATAAAAATGAATTTAATTAAAAGAATAAATGTAGATCAAGTGTCTCTTAAAGAAAAAGGGGATAAAGAATTGTTTATTGAAAATAATAAAGACATTTTTAATGGGTTAGGCAAAATTCCTATTGAATATGAAATAAAATTAAAAAGTAATTACACACCTTATGTAAGTGGATGTAGGATAATTCCTGAAAAAGTAAGAAATAAAGTTAAAAGAAACACCAGAAAGGTTAGAAATGGGCAAATAACATTGTAGTAGTAGAGAAAAATAATGGGGAAGTTAGAATTTGTTTAGACTCGGCGCATTTAAATAATAACATTTGTTTGGAACAGTTTTTAATTACGACAGTTGAGGAACTTGCAAGAAAATTAAAAGATAAAAAGGTTTTTTCAGTATTATACATGAAAGACGGATTTTATCAGATTCTATTAACAAAGGCTAGCACAGATTTATGTACATTTATATCACCATTTGGTAAATATAAGTATTTACGCTTACCATTTGGATTATGCACTAGTCCAGAAGCGTATATTGAGAAAATCTTTGGAGATCTGCATGTAGGTATTTATATTGATTATATAATCATAGGTGCTAAAGATGAAAAGGAGCACAATCAGTTAATGGCGTTAGTTTTAGAGAGGGCTAAGAAATTTAATGTTAAATTTATTAGTAAGAAATTACAATACAAAGTTAGTTCTTTAACCTATTTTGGTCAAGTTTTTAGTAGTGAGGGTGCTAGAGCAGATCCTGAATATGTTAAAGCAATTTTGGCAATAAAAAAACCTAAGAGTAAAAAAGAGTTGTTAAGATTATTATGTACGATAAATTATTTAAGTAAATATATTCCAAATTTAGCTAATTTAGTAGCTCCACCAAGAGAACTAATAAAGAAAGATGTAGAATTTGTATGAACAATAGAACATGATGTGGTGTTTGAGAAAGTAAAGAGCGTAATCAGTAATTTACCTACATTGATAATTTTTGATCAAAACATAAAACCAGTCATTCAAGCTAATGCAAGTCAGTATGGAACAGGAGGGTGTTTGCTACAGAATGGACAACCAATAGCTTTTGCATCGAAAAGTCTTAGGAGAATGAAAAAAACTGGTCACAAATAGAAAAGAAACATTTGGCTATTGTTTATTGTTTGAATAAATTTCATCAATTGATTTATGGTATTAAAACTTTAGTTAACACTGATCATAAACCGCTAGTAGCGATACATACAAAAGATTTTAATAAGGTTAGCAGTAGGCTGCAAAGATTAAAAATAAAAACGTTAAACTATAATTTTGATGTAGAATACTTACCTGGAAAACACATGTATATCGCGGATTTATTGTCGAGGTCAGTCTTAAAAAATGAGGTTAATGTAGATAAGTCAGTTGAGTTAGCAGAAGTAGTTCATACCTTAGGATTACAGTATTCAATAACAGATAGGAAATTAGATAATTTAAGAGAAGAAAGGGTAAGGATAAAATTCTTAAAGTAGTTAAACAATTTTGTGAACAAGGGTGGCCAGAAAACAAGACAAATTTAGGTTTTGACTTGTCTAAATTTTTTTAATTAAGATCAAACTTATACGTACAGGATAGTTTAGTACATTTTAAGGATAGGATTGTAGTGCCAGCCGTATTACAAAGACATATGTTAGAACAACTTCACAGAGGGCATTTTGGTATAGAGAAAACTAAATCAAGAGCTAGAAAATTATTTTCTGGTTAGGTATGGCAACAGATGTAGAAAATTTTATAAAACAATGTAGTGTTTGTAAAAAATTTAGTAAGGCGAATATAAAAGAAGCATTGATATCGCATCAATTTGTAGGACAACCGTTTGAGAAAATAGGATCAGACATTTTACAGCTTGATAATAATTCAAATCTAGTTGTGGTGGATCATTACAGTAAATGGATTGAGTTAAGAAAATTAAAACCTAAAAACATCAGAGAAATCATACAGTTATTAAAACTAATTTTTGCGACCCATGGCATACCAAAATATTTTATTTTAGACAATAACCCAAACAATAGTAACGAATTTCTTAAATTTGATAGAAATATTAATATGAATGTAACGTTTTCAAGATACCCAAAAAGTATTCGGATGGCTGAAAAGGCAATTGGAATATGATAAGGAATTTTAAAAAAGTCTAAAGAGACAGGGGGGAAATATTAGACTATTTATTAGAATAAAACTTTTTTGTGGTCTAAATGTCTCTCCATCAGAATTGTTAAATTCACGATTATTAAACACAGCTCTACCTATAGCTGAGAACAATTTAAAATTAAAAATTATAACTGTTACAGAGGAAATGTTAAAGAAAAAAGTTAGAATAAGAGCTTATTATAATAAATAAGCAAAGTTCACGGAAGGTTTTGAGAAAGGGGAAAATGTGAGAGTACAGAAAGGAAGCGTATGGGTAGGCGCGAAAATTTTAGATAAATGTAATGAACAAAGATCATATATTATAAGAAACAGCGAGGGGTCAACTGTAAGACGTAATTCAAGTTTCTTAAAAAAGTCAGAAAATGAAATGGGTGTAAGCGATGATTGCAATGCGGATGTTGAAAGTAGCGATGTAAAAGAAGAGGTAGTAAAAAATACAAATAATTATTTAAAAAAGGATATTGTGTGCGATAAGACCACGGACACGTATACTACAAGAAGTGGTCGTATTGTTTCACAATCCATTAGGTTTAAGGATTTTGTGTCAGAGATAAAATGTATGTAGTTTATGTTTTGTAAAAAAGGAGATGTTGCATGTTAGCTAACTTGGCAACCACGCAAGAGAGTTGGCAACATGCAAGTAAAAAAATGGATGTCAAGCTAGGATGTAAAGTTAAGAAATAAAAAGTAAATTGACTCACATCGAGTGTTTAATTAAGGACCCTGTAATAAAAATAAACAGTCGGTATTGAGCCGTCAGTGGTAACATAAGATGTGGCCGATAAGATTGCAATCCAAAACTTCTGATTTGACGGTAAACTGTTCGAAGGATGACAGAACGACTTTTATTACCAAACCATTGATCGGCGACTAAACTGTTACTAGAAAATCAGTCTTTCATTTCTATAAGTCAAAGATGGTGGCCGTGCACTTTATTTATTTGTTTTTATCTCTCTGATTTTTTTAGTCCAAGTTTAGTAATGATATTGTATTGGTTCCGGTTAAGACGATTTGCAATTTTCCTGTCGAATTCGCTTAAGTGGCGGTCATTTTTACGTTGTCGCATTTTAGGCATAATCATACACTTAAAACAGGTTAAATAGGAGAAGCACAAAAAATAATAATATTAAAATTGACCAAGATTCGCACAAAATACACAAAACAGTAAAGTAGTAAAAACAAACGTTATATATGCCATTACTAGTTGATCCATTTGAATAACATTTTAATCATTTACTACCTCTGAATAGTTAAATTTTTTTGCAAAGTTTAGTTACAAAATTCTTACCCCTTCTTAGTGTTGCAACTCAATGCCACTTGAAAACAGCGTGTGTAAAAATTAGTTGCACATTATTGCAAAGTTAGTACATAGAACCACTGATGACATTTACAATATCAAAATTAATAATTTTTGTAATTTATTTAAGCCTGTTATAACTAGAGTTACCACGGATATTAAAATTTAAAAAATAACAAAACATTCAGGTCTATTATGTATCACGCAACCTTTAAAAATAAGGGTCAACCTTTATATTAAAATAAAGTTTCAAAATAACTGATTTCCTAGCGTCTATTACTGAAATGGTATTACGTAGCAACCTTTAAAACAACGCTCGAAAGTAAACGTTATTTTTAATGCTTAACAGGATGGTAAGTTTTGAGCAGTTTTAAATCAAGAAAAATGTTATGCAACTCATGTTTGTCGGAAAAAGATAGCAATATTTTAAAACAAAAACATGATTTATGTTGTTTATACTTTCCGTGATTTTAGTTTTATTGCAACGAAACGTCAAAAAAGCAAAAAAAAACCACGCATTTTCAAAATGAAGAACTGATTGCATTTGTTTACAATAAAGTGCTGTTGGCGAACGACGCAAACATGAAAAGCAGTGCACTTTCAAACATTTGGCAATTTAGATGATTTTTAGTTTTTTTGTTTTTTGTAATTAGTAATTTTATAAATTAAATATATAAATAAATATAAATAATCTATTTAGTTCTAGATTTTTATCTTCTTTAGGAGGAGCAATAAAAACCACTCTAAACTGTTTTTATGGCTACGTTTCGTGCCTCTAGTGTGCACTTCTTCAAGCCACTGAAAATTTATTTACGGTAAGTGAACAACATTACACAACGTATATAACAACTGAATTTGTTAACAGGTACAGCATACAACAAAAACTTACAAGAAAAGGTTACGAGTGGTGGTAGTCCACTGGTCCAACAAGCATACCGTCTAATAAGTCACTTATTCACTTATTGACTTTACTGAATGACGACAAAATCTACACCAAAATTGACATAGACCCTACTAACAAATTTCAAAATAACAATAACAAAATCAGTAAACAACTATACGAGAACGGACATATTGACTTAAAGACATATAAAAGACTTACAACGTATACAAGTACACCTCCCAATTTTTACGGTCTGATCAAAACACACAAAGATGAACTTCCTATAAGACCTATTGTCTCCTGTATAGGAACCCCTACGTATGAATTATCAAAATACATATCTAATATAATACAGAACATCTCATATTTATTTATACATAATATAAAAAACTCATACGAATTAATCGCTAAAACTAAAAACACATTAATGCCGCCTAATCATTTGCTTGTTTCATTTGATGTGTCATCTTTGTTCACCAACATTACTAAAGAGCTCTCTGTAAAATTGTTAAAAGAATATTGGAATGAGTTAAAGAGCCACACTACATTAGAACTAATTAATGTTGTCAATATTATTGAGTTCTTATTTGATTCTAGTTATTTTACGTATAATGACAGAATGTATGTTCAAAAATTTGGCACTGCAATGGGCAACCCAGCATCACCTATACTAGCCAGTCTTGCAATGCATGATTTGCTTAATTATGTAAAAAACAAAATGACATTTACACCGACATTTTTGTTATGATATGTTGACGATATCATTACATGCATTCCCGACATAGAAATTGATAACACTTTAAATATTTTTAACAGTTACAATCAACATCTAAAATTCACGGTTGAAATTGAAAAAGAGGGTTCATTACCATTTCTAGATGTTAGACTCAGTAAGGATGTTAACACTAGTATGTTAGTCACAGAATGGTATACTAAACCAATTGCCTCTAATAGAACAATTAACTTTTTATCGAGACACCCACACCATCAAAAAATTAATGTCATCAAGGCCATGAAAAATAAAATTATAAATTTGAGTAGCCCTGAATTTCACAAAGAAAACCTTAACATCTTAAATAACATATTAAGGAAGAACAACTATCCAAAAAATATATTAAACAAAATACTTTCTAATACTAACATAACTATCGTGATCCCACCACCAACTAACCTACCTATAACTAATCTTAATACGACCCCTAACACCAATCCTACCACTAACCTTAATACTAACATCACTTATATGAAAATAATTAATGTCCCAAATTTAACAAATAGAATCATTCCGATTTTAAAAACAAATAACATCAAAATAGCAATATACAATAATAACACCATCTATAATACACTGTACAGCAAAACAAAAGACAAAACAAACACAATAGAAAAGCACGATGTAATATACAAACTGGACTGTACCAATTGAAATGTATGTTATATCGGCCAAACCAAACAAAAAGTAAAAAATCGGATTAATAACCATCGTTATGATTGCAAAACAAAAAAAGCAGACACAGCATTAGCAGTCCATCACATTAACACTGAACATACCTTCGATTTCAACAATCCTACAATTTTAGATGTTGAAAATAATTTCAAAAAAAGGTTAGTCTCGGAAATGATATACATCAACATATATAAAAACAACATTAATTTCAATAACGACACCAACAATTTAAGTAATATTTACAATAATTTAATTTCAAAAATTGCAAAAGATAAGCTTTTATAGTTGTATGCGATTTCATGGTCATTTCTATCTATTAGCCTTATCATATTTACAATTATTTTTGAATTTGCATTCAGTGTATATTGTTTGTTTAACTTTAATGTCCGTCGTTTTCTTTGTATATATATTTAAATTCTTTTAATCTTTGACCTAATTTCATGTTAACTAGAATAAGTGACTTATTAGACGGTATGCTTGTTGGACCAGTGGACTACCACCACTCGTAACCTTTTCTTGTAAGTTTTTGTTGTATGCTGTACCTGTTAACAAATTCAGTTGTTATATACGTTGTGTAATGTTGTTCACTTACCGTAAATAAATTTTCAGTGGCCTGAAGAAGTGCACACTAGAGGCACTAAACGTAGCCATAAAAACAGTTTAGAGTGGTTTTTATTGCCCCTCCTAAAGAAGATAAAAATCTAGAACTAAATACAACTTGACCAACAGGAGGATAAACTACTTTACCATTATAAATAATCTATTAGAATATTTTTATTAAGAAAAAAATAACTTGATAATTTCAAAATAAATATTTACAAAGATCTACTAGCTAACTTACAATAAAATTAACGAAAACTTTGAATTACAATTTGCGAATTCTCCTTCCTTCAGCTAACTAGTTCTCATCTGTAAATAAAAACAAATAATTGATCATTGTAACACACTGCAACAGTTACCTCCTATAACATCTCTGTTCTGATGTTCTACAATCCGATCTCTTTGCGATGTTGATTTTTCTTCAAATTCTTGCAGTATTTCTTGTGGTATCTTACTTTCTACTGCCATGTTGTGCAAAATCACACAAGAATAAACAATTTTTGCAGCTTTTACAGGGTTGTAATTGA
Source organism: Aquatica leii (assembly GCA_035610365.1). NCBI lineage: Eukaryota > Metazoa > Arthropoda > Insecta > Coleoptera > Lampyridae > Aquatica > Aquatica leii. The sequence continues at coordinate 112,984,469 of CM069432.1, forward strand.
GTGTTCTATGTTTTAAAATGCATCCAAATCTACTTTTTATTACACCAAAGGACCTTTCAATGCAGTTTCTTGTTTTAGTGTGGAGAGTTCACTTCTGCATTTTCTACTGGAGTTAACAGCCACGGTTGTAATGGATAGCCACTATCGCCTGTACAAGTTTATTTTAATAAAAATAAAAGTAATTGTATAAACATTTTTATAATAAATTATACATAAACAAATACTTACAATCCGCATTTTCTAATTGATTTAGAATAAAAACATTAATTAATCTGTTGTAAGCCATTTTTTCTTCTAACCACTATCTTCTTGGACAAGAATAAATAATTAAGCTTTTAAGTTTTTATTACGGCGTTCTTCTGGGTTTAAAGATAGAGGATAGAGTGGTGTTACATTTTACTTGATTTCTATGCAGTAAGTTACTTTCTGCATGATGTCACTTACGAATTAAAATCACTAATAATCCTTTTTGGTATACCGTATTGTAAGAAAATCTCATCGATTAAAATTTTGGCACAAGTCAAAGCTGTAGCGTGCTTAAACGAAAACAGCTGTATCCATTTTGTTGCAGCGTTTTTGACAAAAAACACCCAATATTTGCTAGAATTAGTAGTTAAAAGCGATCTTACCAAATCCATGGGTAATTTACTAGATAAGGAGTCTGATAAAATCCTGCAAACTTTAAATTATTAAGTTTAAATCGTTAATAATTGATACACGTTATGTGCTGTAATCATATCACGGCTTAGTGTGTTCAATAGTACTTTGCACTAACTCTTTTGTTGTCTTGTCTACACTATAGTGCGCCGCGCTAGGCGCATCATGGTATTGTAGTGATATCTCAGGAACTTAAGATTTAGGTGTGAAAAGTTGAGCAATATCCGATTCATAATCTGAAGAGTAACTACACAAAACACCTTGTAGCATTACGTATTCCCGATCGGTAAACTTAGGAAAGTCAACAGTATTAGGTTTATTTGCTTTGAAACATTCTATAATTAGATTATAATTCTATTAGAAACACAGTAGGTAACGTGACGAACGCATAACATACTTTAGCAGTTATTGACTCGGGAAATGGTAGACGCCACCACCTTGCGTTTTCCGGACAGATTCTCAATCCGAATATCGTTTTGTTAAAATAAAAGGGCCCATCTGGCTAAACGTCCACATGGTGATCTTATAGACATTAACCATTTTAAAAGTTGATGAGCAGTCTTAATATAACGATAAAACTTCAAAACTTAGTCGTAACCTATACAACTGCTAATGCTTCCCGCTCCGTGGTACTATAATTCCATTCCATAACACTTAAAATTCTGCTACTATATTTGACTAGTATTTTGTTTTTTTTTCTCTTTAGAGTAGACAGGCCCCGATTGCGTAAGAACTGTCGTTGGTTTTTAGTATAAACCGCAGGTCACAGCCGGCATGACAAACGATAAGAGCACAAGTCACTAAACGTTTGAAAATCGTGTGAGCAAGGTGTTCTTCTTTTTATCATTTAAAAGTAGCGTTTTTACGAGTTAATAAATTTAAGAAACGCGCTACATTTATAAAACTAGTCAAATATCATCTGAACCAACTACAAGTCTGTAAAAATGACGCTTACTGTTTAACGTTCTGCGGTGAAGTCATTTCTAAGACAACTTAAATTTAATTTAGATCTGGTTCAATTCTATTTAGAGTAAAATCATAACCTAGATATTTAACAAACATACATTTGTAACAGTTGACGCACAGTTTAAACAATACAAGACGTTTAAAAACGCGTTTAGTTTTTTTAAATGTTCTTCAAAAATGTTTGATATAACAATCAAAATATCTAAGTAAACTAACAAGATTACATTATCTAGTCCCACCCGAAACCGGTCAATCGAACGTTGAAAAGTAGAAAGCGCATTTTTAAGTTTGAACGACATGCAAACAAAACGATAAATTAAAAAAAAATAAACCTAGTCTTATTACGGTTTTCAGGTTTGACGGTAACTTGATGATATGCAGCTTTAAGAACTAGGGTTAAACAATGTAAGTGCACTGACAAGTAACAAATCATCAATTCTTGGCATGGGATACTTATTCGAAGCAGTTATTGTTTTAGGCGTCGATAATCTACGGAAAATTTAACTGATCCATTATTTTTAGGTACAAGCACTACGGGCGCTGTATTCGATAAGTCGCACTCTTCTACAATGCCAGCTTCTTCAAGTTTATTTACTTCTTTTTTAAGGATTTTAGTAGCAACAGCCTATAAGAAAGTATTGCTATAAGTACATCATTCTTAAGTTCAGTAGTATGTTTAGTGTAAAGAGTGGCTTCTTCATGTTCAGTAAGCACTTCATGATGTTTACGCAATAAATCTTGTAACTTTGCTTTTTCATTGTCAGGTAATTGTGGTGCTTCATTTGCACGTAAAATAATTTCATTGTAGTTTATGTGGACCTTTCCTTTATTTAATTTTGTGAATTTATGAATTTGGGACGTATCATTAGCAAAAACCCATTCTATTTAGTTTATATTAATAAGGATGTTTGTAGAAGCAATAAAATCTACACTTAAAAGCATTTTATTTTAAGTATGGTCAGGTATGGCAATAAATATGGTATGTATACTGTGATTTCGCTTGGCAACCGTATCAACGTACGCTAGGCATTTCAATAGAAAAAGTCTTTTACCTGTTTTACCGATTTTAGTCATCATAATGTCGACTTAAAAATTTCTTGCATTTGTGAACAAGATAAAACATTAGATATGTACTATAATTAAACGATAACTGTAAATACTAATAACCGCAGAAAACGTTGTAAATTGATTGTTCACCCGCGTAATCCAAAACAATTTTAATAAAACATCACAATAAAACCACAACGTAAAGGACATTGAAGGTAAAGCAGTGACAACGCAATTGTACAAATGCCATCAAAGGAAATACTGGACGGCCGTTTTGTCTTTTTGGAGCAGTAAAAAATATATTCTAATGTCATTTTTACAATTGTATCAACAACTTTATAATTTTATATTCACATATAATAGGGATACCTATTAGCAAAAGATTGATGGCAAAGCCATCGCGTAGTATAAGTTACTATGTCTAAACACTAACAGGAAGTAGCTATAACAGCGAGTTTGTTCCCCAGTGTCCTTTACATTGTGGTTTTATTCGCACCTTTATTCAAAAATATTTTAGATTACTTACGTTTTTTGTTGTTATAGTTAAATGCAGTTTCTTAGATAATGGGATTTTGACGTCAAACACGAGCGTTTGCAATAACTAGTGCTTGACATCATAAATTACATCATCTAAACAACTGGATTCTATTTATTTTTTGTTAATAATTTGATTTGTTATACATGTATAATAAGTTGAAGTATATTCTTTACTTTAAGATAACTGCATATACTTCTTTATAAACCTAAGTAACTATTATTTGAATAAAACAAAATAAAAAAAATCAGTCACGGTGTCGCTTACATTTTTGAGAATACCAATCAATACAAAACTATCTTACTTTTAAGTACACTGCATTTCGAAATTTTATACTATTATTTGTAACTTTATATCAAAAATATTTACAAGCAAAGTAAAACAATTTTATAATAAGTTGAATGGTTTATTATGACATGAAAACATTAAAAAAAATACTAAGATAAGAACGTCTTCCGGGTTTGGACCGTGTCAATGTTGTAACCAAAGTTGCCAACGTTTCGCCCACTTTCGTAACGTTGGCAACTTTGGTTACAACATTGACACGGTCCAAACCCGGAAGACGTTCTTATCTTAGTATAGACTCTGGCCGTGGAAGCCTTCGCTATTACATTAAAAAAAATATCTAAAATTATTTTCATTCTTTAATTTAGTCATCTTAAAAGTTGATTAAATAATTAAATAAATTATCACTATAAATGCCAACAAAAATAGGTAGATACAACCTATATTAAAAACACATTAAATAAATTAAAAGAATAGTATTTATCGTTTACAAGCATTTCGATTTTAAGTTTTTTCTTTTAATTATAAAAAAATAATAACAGATTTTTTTTTATCTTTTATAAAATGTAAACGTTTATATTTTAAAAACGTGTATAATAACGTTAAATTGTTATTACATATACACATTTCCTTTTTAATCTACAAAAATACATAAACTCCGTGCCGTGACAAAGGTTTAAAACATTCTCATGCAGTATAATTCATCCACTTTCCTAAAACATCGTCTCATGCAAATTTAAAAAATGATACTATTTGCATATTTTCGTTCTGGGTTTATTGTTAGTGCTACTTATAAATATTTCAATAGAACAAATTTTTTGTTCGTTTTATGCGATAATCTTATTTTACCTATTTCGTTATTTTTTTCATTGAACATTATATATAAGATAAACACTAATAAATGGTGTTCGTTTTTAGTAATAAAAAAAAGTTAGTTATTTTGTAAAAATATGTTTAAAGTTATTTTTTAATAAGTTAGATTGCATTCTATTATGTGTTGCAATAAATTCCCAAATATAAATTTGATTGATTATTTGATAAACCATTTTGTTTTCTAATTTTTTTATGACATCACACTACAGTTTAAAAAAATTAATGTTTTACTTTTGCAATGGTTCTGATACTAAAATCGATGTTTTTATTTAGCAGTACATTATTACTAGTTAGTTGTTAAATCAGAATATTTATTATTGAAACACACATTTTTTTACTGTTTTTATTTTTGTTTAATCTTATTATTTTTTGATTTCTTTATTTGTAATATAGCTGTAGAAATGTATGTTATATTACACTTTTATAAACGTGAGATTACAGCATCTTAAGTGTCGCAAATGCTTTAGACTTACAAAAAGTTAAAATCTATGAATATATATTTTAACAGATTCCCGTTGATTAAAAAATTGCTAACGCGTTGTTAAAAAATGCAGCAATTGTCAAATTATTACCTTTTAACAATAATAGATTTGACATTTCTTTTGCTTTACTAATGAGAATTTTTACTCGAGTAAATTTTATTTTCCTAGTCTAACTACAATTTAGTTTTATATAAATTTTTATTTGTACAATTATTTTCAGTACAGTACGTTGTAGATAATACAGAATATACACATAATTATAAAAGCAACCAACATTGTGTAAAAAAATATCTACAATGAAATTCACAACTTTACAGTTTTACTTAAACGTCCAAATTTTTGATCACGTTTATACAACTTCTTTATATTTGACATGTCAAAAAATCTCATAGAAATGTGCGCCGACAACAACGCCGTGCTAATTAAGATTTAACAATTAGATCGTTGTCAGCAACAATCAGCTATACCGAGATCTGCAGAAGTCGACCATGAAATTGCTTCTAGAAGCAGCGCAGATGACCGTAGAATGCCTATAAACTTATATTAATGAGGAAAAAAAATACTTTAGAACTACGACTTAGAATCAAACAATCAAAATATGCTCTTCAAACGCTTAAAAACTTTGACGTTTCTGGTTTAGCCCGAAACGAACAAACAAATGTAAAATGCTTTTATTTTCAAAATAAAAACACTATTGATGTATTCAGCAATATTGTTGCCAATAGATGTTTATTGTTTATAAAATTTTTGTCAATATATGTTAATGAATTTTATTAAAATCTTAAAATGTGTGTAGTTAACAATAAAAAAATTATTATTTAAAATTATTAAAGTTTAATTGAAACCCTAATAGTTACACTATGGTAAATCAATCAATTTGGTTGTGGTTTGCTTTAATTTTACGGTTTTGTAGAAAGTGAAGTGTTTGATAAAAAAGGAAACAAAAACAATGGAAGCGGTTGTTTTGTTCTTGGCGTTGCATATGCAATTTTTTTTAATATACACATTGTTGAAATCTAAATAATATGTCAGAAAAACTTGGCTCTAAATTTGCATACAATTACTCCTTATTAGAAAAGTGTTTTACATACATGAGCCTTAAATATCAACCTAGACATTTTTATATTAGAACAATAGCGCGCTTTTAAAGATATGTTTCTAAAGTACGCCTACAATAATTAAAGATCAAGAACTAATACACTACGTCTCTGTTAAAGATATCAATTGTATGTTTAGAGATGTCCCGTTGCAACTGAAATAAAAATCTTTTTGCCGTGTTATAGAATATTTTTATAATTATGTTAAATACAGTTCCACTCTGCAAACAAGATAGTCATATATGTCAACTAAAAAAAAAATCTTTAAATTTTTGTTGCGATAAATAATTTGTCCAATCATATTTGATAATTTTAAGTTGGTACATTCACAGTTAAAAGAAAATTATGACAGTTTACAGCTGATATTTAATTAATTTTATTTAATTTAAGAATTAATGTGTGTTACAAATTGCCAAGCAAATAACTTATTCGTTTATTCGATCAAATATAAAACTTTAATACATCTAAAATAAACAAAAGGAATTTTGTAAATCTTAAATTATTTAACATTGGTTCTGTAAAACTTAATATTGTCACTAAAAATTGTATATTAATGTTTAAGGTTAAACTTTAATAAAACAGTTCTTTCAAATTTGTAGTTTACCGTTGATAGATTTGTTCTTTTCAGATTTTGTAAAAAAAACAGTTACATTGGTTATGCAGCCCATCATACATTTATGTGTATCCAACAATACACATTTAAATTAAGCTCCCAACAATTTTTTTTGGGGTTGCTTACAAGCTACTGTAGCGCCGGTATCCCTTTTCCAACTATCTTGTTTGCTGTGTGAAGCTGAACTTAACCTTTAGCTTAGCTGGTTTAGAACAATACATGAGAAATATATGAATATTAGAGATAATAAATCATTTTTTTTTTATTATATCTTTAATTATTTCTGAAATGGTTCATCTATTTTTAATTTTTTTATTTGGTTAAATTAATATTGATAATTGATATAACTAAACGTCACATAGTTGTATAGCCTTTCATTATTACGTACAATAGTAGGTCGTGAAGTTTTGAAGAAAAGTTTATGTCAAATTGCGTGTAACATTTACTTATATTCCTTTTACCTTTGGCGTCTTTCAAGTGAAATGGTAAATGCTCTCTTTAAACAATAAATTTAATTTAATAGTTAATTATTTTTTATTCATATAATTTTAATACAACAAAATAAAATAAACAATACACTAACAAATGAAAAAATCGCATAATTTATAAATCAGCAGTAAATTTGTTTAATATTTTTTTTTTAATAATAAAGAAAGTAACTGTTTTCTACTACTATTTGTATTTTAAATTTTATTGTTATAGCTTTTGTTTAATCGACTTAATGGTAGGTACCTAGTTGTAACGTTCAGCCTAGAAGGTTAAAAAACGAGAAGAATTCATAAATTTGTAAAAGTAATTTTTTACTATTCTACACGACTCCCTTGGTGATGTCAAAATATAAATTGTTCTACAAAACCAATACTAAATAAAAAAAGTAAACTTATTTAAAAACATGAGATAAATATAATTAGATAACGCTTATACATAAATACGTTTTAGTAAACTAGTTACTAACACATTTAATTTAAACTGATTAATTGTTACCATATATTTTATATGATTCATCTTTTAAGCTGGTTTAACCTAATTTTTTAAAGCAAATATAAGGTATTTTTGTATTACAAAATAATAGTATTATGCGTTATCATCAAAATTTTTAAAGTTTTTTAACTATGTTAATTTACGTTTTTAAATAAATAATGTTCTCTCTTTACACTATAGTTTTAATTAGTTTCATAGTGTTATTAAAGAAAATTTTTATAATTGAGTTTTGACAAAAAACTTATAATTTAATTTAACAAGTTCTTTACATATTTTTTTTAATAACAAATAATATTTTTTCTTGAATTAGATAGCTAACATTTTGTATTGGAAAGTTTATATAATCGATTTGTTAAGTTACAAGTGACACGTTTTTCCTATAAAATGATTTAGTATAAGTTCATGGAATACTTAGGAGTTCTTTAGAAAAATTGATTATATTATAAATCTATTTTTCCTCTTTTTTGTGGAAGTTTTTTAATAGTATTTTAGAAAAAATATTAAATTACTTTATGTAATCTTTTGCGATAACTTTAAACAGTTTGTCTTTAGTAATAAAATTTATTTCCATACCAGGTTGTATTTGTTTAAGTGTGCATAGTTTATGAATTAAACTTTAATACACTCTGTATAAATAATGAAATACTTAAATTGCCTAAATTGTACCGTTTAGGTGTTAATTCTCAAAAAGCATGGCTTAATGTTTTATTAAATATTGTAGTTTATTTCATTTTGACTTTATAAACCGTTGAACTAATATCAAATCGGTATTATTATGCTGTAAAATACCTCATTCAAACCTTTTATATATTTTTTCCTGTTTCTAGTCGATTTTTACTTTATGACGAACTAATACTTTTGAATTGTGAAAAAAGTGTAACTTAATGCATTTTCATGTTTTTAAAACATACCTTTTTTACAAGTTTTCATTAATCAATTTTTTTTACTTGTATTATCAAGATTATTAAAATCTTGCTAAAAACTAATTTTAGTTAAAATAATTTAGTAAAAATACTTGATAATGCTTTTATTTTAATTTTTTTTGTGCAAATATTTTAATTTTTTTTAACTTGACTGTTTACATTACGCATTTATTAAACTGGCAAAAATTTTTTATAATGTTTTTTTATCGTTTTAGCCTTAATTGGCTGTTACTACTGTAATTTATATTTCTAATTTTGATTTTGTTTGTCTGCGCTTAACATTTACGTATAATCTTGTTTCCACTAAACACATTCTTTTTGTTTCAAGCAAATTTAGAATGTAAACATTCTTAATTAAATAATTTAAGATATTTTTTTTAATGTTTAAATTGTTTATTACTTCATTACAAACTTTACCAACAGAGACGTAGTGTATTAGTTCTTGATCTTTAATTATTGTAGGCGTACTTTATAAACATCTCTTTAAAAGCGTGCTATTGTTCTAATATAAAAATGTCTAGGTTGATATTTAAGGCTCATGTATGTAAAACACTTTTCTAATAAGGTGTAATTGTATGCAAATTTAGAGCCAAGTTTTTCTGACATATTATTTAGATTTCAACAATGTGTATATTAAAAAAAAATTGCATATGCAACGTCAATAACAAAACAACCGCTTCCATTGTTTTTGTTTCTTTTTTTATCAAACACTTAACTTTCTACAAAACCGTAAAATTAAAGCAAACCACAACCAAATTGATTGATTTACCATAATGTAACTATTAGGGTTTCAATTAAACTGTATTTAACATAATTATAAAAATATTCTATAACACGGCAAAAAGATTTTTATCTCAGTGGCAACGGGACATCTCTAAACATACAATTGATATATTTTTAGCTAAAAAGATGCGGTTTGTACAAAAAGTATATAACGTAATTATAAGAACGAGCCATTAGAAAGTTAGACTGGTTTATGTAGTTATTTTAATGCATTAATTTAAGCAGCTCTGAAGTATTTACCGTCTGAAATTTAGTAAACAAATATAAAAGCTAACCGTGTGTTTTTTATCTAATTTTTTTTATATTTATATAAATTTAGATATTCTAACACAATCTATTTACAGTAATACGATAATATAAGCAGCGAAGTACCTACAGATAGAAGCTTATTGCTTATCAGCTCAAATCGAAGAAGGGAGTGGGAAATAAAAATTAAATGAACGCTGTCATAAACGTACCGCCACTGGCGACAGCTGGTAAGGGGTTAGGAATTTTTAAGATACATACTAGCGTAATGGTGACAAATAATAATGTACGCAAGACCCGCTTTGTACAACTAACAATAAAGAATCTGACAATAAATTAAATGTTGGTTTATTTGGTAGTCTTACTACACAAACAATTTACATGGCGCAGTCGAAATTGTAATCTACGCACGGATTAAGAAGATTAAAAACAGAAGAAAAAAGTGGGGTTAAGTACACGTGGTAAATGCACAATGGAATTCTTAAAGCAGCCAAAAAGTATGGCATTAAGCGGCGATTTAAGTGCAAACTGGAAAAAATTCAGAAGCAATTATGAACTTTATATGACCGCGAGTGGAACTATTGAAAAAAGCGAAGAAATTAAGGCTGCTGTTTTATTGCATTGCATCGGGGAAGATGCAAGGGAATTATTAGACACGTTTGACTTATCACATCCAGATGAAAAAGATGCTGAGAAATTATTAAGAAAGTACGAGGAATATTTCATACCGAAAACGAATAACAGTATAGAACGACATAAATTCAACACAAGGTCACAGTTACACACAGAATCGTATGATGAATACATTTGTGTCTTAAGAAAAATGGCAAAGAATTGTGGATTTGGTAAAGTTAAAGATGAATTAATTAAGGACCGATTGGTATGCGCAATTCACGACAAGAGAGTTAAAGACAGGTTGCTACGTGAACCAAATGCGGAAGAAACAAATCGACACATTACTAATCTTGCAAATCAAGTAACAATAGTGACACTTGGTGCAGTGCAGCGTGGACAGAGACTAGGAGGCTATCGAGGAGCGTTGATCACAACAAACAAGTTAAACAAGAAGCTATGGTATCAGATGGGGGAAGAAACAGGCAACAGCGTACTTCACCCTGGGACAAGAATTCCGGGCAACAAGAATGCGGAACATGTGGTCTACAACATAGTACAAGAGAACGGTGTCCAGCCAGAGAGAAAAGATGCAACTACTGTCACAAGGTAAACCATTTTTCCAATAAATGTATATATAAAAGTAGAGTTAGAAGTCACATAAATGTCATAGAGAATGCACAGGTTAATGAGGAGATACCAAATGATGATGAGGCAGCGGGCGTGACATTCACGCTGGGCACGGTAGAATTAAAAAGTGCAGAATCAAATTGGTATGAAAGTATGACACTAATTGAAACAAATGAAAGTCTAAATGTAAAGTTAGACACTGGAGCCCAGGTGAATGCCATTCCAGCAGGTATCTTCTTTAGTTTAAGAGCTAGAGATAAGTTAAGACCTTGTAATTACAATGTTTCAAATTACTCGGGAACAAAAATTGTAGTTAAGAGTAAATGTGAATTGTTAGTGGGAATTAAGGGGAAGAAGCAAATGGTAGAATTTGTTGTAGTGGAAACAACCCCAATAGGTACTCCAGTGTTGGGATTAAAAGCAATTCATAATTTTAATTTAATAAAACGTGTTGATGCGGTCAATAATAATGTTATTGCTGATTCATATGCAGATGTTTTTGAGGGCATAGGAACAATTAAAATTGATCCTGTAGATTTCAAATTAAAAGAAAACTATGAAAGTAACATAGTACCAGTTAGGAAAGTACCATTTCAAATTAAAAACAAATTGTAAGAAGAATTGAATCGCATGGTAAAAGAAAACATAATATCAGAAATTACTAAGCCCACTGAATTTGTAAATCCTATTACAATAGTTCGTAAACCGAATGGAGACATTAGAATTTGTTTGGATCCACAAGTACTGAATAAATACATGTTGCGTGAAAAGTATAATTTACCAACTTTTGAAGACATAACTAGTGAAATGTTAGGGTCACAGTTATTCTCCACATTAGACGCTAATAAAAGGTTCTGGCAAATACCATTAACAGAACAGGCTTCTAAACTTACTACATTTGGTACCCCATTTGGGCGGTTTAAATTTAATCGTTTAGCTTTTGGGTTGGCAGTAGCGCCAGAAATTTTTCATCGGGTATTTTCAAAAATATTTCAAGGTATTCCACATGTACAAGTATACATAGACGATTTAATAATTTTTACTAAAGAGAAAACAGAACATGAGATCATTTTGAAAAAGGTTTTAGTAAGGGCGCGTGAGATGGGAGTAAAATTCAATCGTAATAAATGCAAATTTTTTAGACCGGAAGTCAAATACATAGGTCATATCCTATCAAAAGACGGTATTAAAATCGATAAAGACAAAGTAGATGCTATTAAACGAATCCCACCATCAAGTAATACAAAAGAGTTAGGGAGATTTTTAGGAATGCTGACAGATGTAGCAAAATTTATACCGAATTTGAGTAAGTTGACTTATAATTTGAGACAATTAAGAAAAAATAATGCGGAGTGGTTATGGTTGCAATCTCATGAAAACGAATTCAATCATTTGAAACAAATTTTAATGACGAGACCAGTTTTACAATATTATGACGAAAATAAACCCATTGTCCTTTCAGTGGACAGCTCAAAAAGTGGGATAGGCGCGGTTATTTTGCAAAATAATGCACCGGTAGCGAATGCTTCTAAAGCACTCACACAGGCTCAACTAAATTATTCTCAAATTGAGAAGGAAACTTTGGCAATAGCATAGGGTGCCAACAGTTCCATCAGTATCTGTAGCAAACAGTTTACAGCGAAAACAGATCACAAACCTTTAGAAAGTATATTTAAGAAACCATTAAATGAATGTGCTTTAAGATTGCAACGGTTAAGAATAACGTTACAAGCATATGAAATGGAGGTAAAATACAAATCAGGTGCGCAACTCTATTTTGCTGACGCATTGTCTAGAGCAAGTTGTGAGGATGCAAAATTTGAAATTAATGAGTCAGCAATTGATGCGCAATTGGACTTGATATCACTAGACAATCTCGTAAGTAATCAGAAATGTTCAGAATCTGTTAAAGCAACAAAAGAAGATCCGCAATTGCAAATGTTATTAAAATACATTAAAGTGGGCTGGCCCAAACAAAGGAGTAAAGTAAATGAGTTAGTCAGGTTGTATTGGAATCATAAGAATGACATGATTGAACAAAAGGGTATACTGTTTAAGGGTACGCAGATGATAATTCCAGAAAAATTGAGAAACGAAATGTTGAATAAACTCCATTACAATCACTTGAGCATAGAAAAAACAATATCAAGGGCGAAAGAATATGTCTATTGGCCAAACATTAACCAGGATGTATACACTTTGGTTAGTAATTGTCCCGCGTGTCTGACTTTCCAAAGGAAAATTCAAAAAGAACAGTTACTAAAGAAGCAGATTCCAACAAATCCTTGGGAAACCTTAGCGGTAGATTTTTTCTACTTTAAGAGCAAGAATTATCTTCTAGTACTGGATGTTTTTTCTAAATATCCAGAAGTAATATATTTATCTGATATCTCGGGAATAGAAATAGTAAAGAAACTAAAAGATATTTTTGCGCGACACGGTAAACCGGATACGATTTATACTGATAACGATCCACAATTTGTCAATACAGATTTTGATGATTTTAAACTAAAATGAAAATTTTGTCATCAAACTTCAAGTGCTGCCTATTCACAGTCTAACGACTTTATTGAAAGGCACGTGCAAACTATAAAAAAAATTTTGAAAAAAGCGTACTATGATAAAAAAGACGTTTACCTTTCTTTACTTGAATATAGAAATACTCCATTGAGTCGTGGTGGTGCTTCGCCAGCACAACTCCTTTTTAATAGAATGTTACAGGGTCTTCTTCCAATAAATGAGAAATTGTTAGTAAATAAAGACAATTTACAGCATACAATTAAATTAAAAAATGATCAGAAAAAGCAGAAATATTATTATGACCGACACGTTAAAGACCTCAAAGAATTAAGTGTAAATGATAATGTAATGGTTCAATTCAAAAACGCTTGGAAACCTGCAGTTATTGTAAATCTAGATAAACAACGACCAAGATCATATTATGTTAAGCTAAGAAAAAGTGGAATTGTAATTAATAGAAATAGGAGATTTTTGAGGCAATTTAAGATTGACAATTTTAAAGAAACTGAGAAGGATGAGGCATTTGATAAAATTTTAGAGGAAACAATTCAAACAAATAGAGATGAAATGCATCACCCTCCTCAAACTGAAACAGTGCGAGAGGAAGATGTAGATAGAAATGAAGGCAGTGAAAGTGTAATCGTGGAAAAAGATTATGTGACTAGATTGGGTATAACGGTTAGAAAACCTAAACAGTTTGCAGATTATGTTTAGAATCATTGTTAATATGTAGACTATAGTTAACCCAAGTAGCATCAAAGTGCGGATAACTTATACTGCCACTTCAGTTTAGTGATTATTACGGATTTAACACTTTATATGCAACTTCTTAGTAATTATAACTTTATTCTATTGATTTACAGTGGAAATTACGTGCATACATCCTTTCTTAACCACTCTGTGGTTCTGCAGCTTTATGGTGAAAAGTGAAGTTTTTTCAACGTTATTTTCACTAAGTAAAATCCCTTTGAAGTTTTTTTAACTTTATAGTGGCAAGTTAAAGTGGCGGCCACTAAATCGAATCACTAAAATCTTACTTTAAAGTAACAACCACTTTGAAGTGGCTGTTCAGGTTTTGATCACGTTTTAAAAACTTAAAATATACCTAATATATAGCTGCACTCTAGAGTGGTATGTTGTCGTTGTTGTAACGTTTTAGCCACTTCCATAAGTGATTTTCACGCGACATTTTAGATTAAAGCCACTATATAGTGATATTCACCTTTGAAATTCACTTTTAAGTTACAGTAACTAAACAGTGGCACATTCTCTACATGTCCCACAATGCATCTCGCCATAGCTTTTAACAAAGAAAACGTCGCGTTGTGTGTAGTGATCTTGTGTTTATATAAATGCAACATGAGTAACAACCAAAAAAAACGTAAAAAAACTTTTCGACATTCCAGTACCTTTTACAGAAAATTAAGACTTCAGTTAAAAGACAATAGTATTAAACAAAATCATAATAGTGTTGTAAGTAAAAAAAAATCGATAGCAAAAAGCGTCCAAGCGTTACACCCATCTTCAGAACATAAATACGACGTTAACAGAGAGCCTATCATAACGGACGACTTAAGATTGGTTCCTAGTATTTATGAAGAAACTTCTGACGTCAAAGACAATAATGATTCTAACTTTCATAATGAGGAGAACAGTGACGATATGTACATTCCTGCCGAAGATTATACAGACATAGTCTTTGAAGAACAGATAGTTTCTCAAATTTCAATGACACAACAGCTTTTGACGTGGTATCATGCTCATAACATGACCCACAGTTCACTTGATGACTTACTGCACATTTTGAGATTGAATGGTGTTTTAAACTTATCACTTGATAGTCGCACTTTATTAAAAACTCCAACATCAGTAAAAATTATAAAAATGGGAAATGGACACTTTTGGTATAATGGTATTGCAAATTCTTTGCTTCTAACCTTTGAAAAAATTGCTAAACCATCGTCAGTGTCACTAGTTTTTAATGTAGATGGATTACCACCTTTTAAATCTTCACCAGTGGAATTTTGGCCCATTTTGTATAGAATTGAGAACATGTCACATATTCAACCTAAGGTAGTAGCAATTTATTGTGGAGAAACTAAACCACCACTACAAGAATTTTTGTTGGAGTTTGTCGCTGAACTAAACGGTATTTTGACAAAGGGAGTTATTATCAACAATCATAAAATAGAAGTGAAAGTTAAATATTTTGTGTGTGACACGCCCGCGAGAAATTTCATAAAAGGTAATTTGATTTTAAAAGTAGATAACATTATATCAGTCAATTAATACATTTTTATAGGTACAGTTGGATTTAATGCAGCTCATGGATGTATCAAATGCATAACCATTGGCGAATATGATAAAGGCGGAAGACATATGAGCTTTCCAAGGCTTGATTGTCCTTTACGGACTGATGAAAGTTTTCGAAAGAAAACAGATGATGGTCATCACAAAGAAGATTCGCCTTTGTTAAAACTTCCCATTAATATGGTAGATGACATTATAGTTGCAGATTCCTTACATTTGTTTGATTTAGGTAAGTACCTAGTACAACGTCCATTAAAGTTGACAATATTTGGTCACAAAGTAATAATATATTTGATACACGTTGTTATTTATCAATCATTATGTTGCAGGTATAATGCGAAAGTGTTTGTATGGGTGGATTCATGGAAGTTACAATTTTCGAACAAAATTATCAGCTCTACAAATTGACCAACTATCGGATATGTTAGAAGACTGCAACAAAAGAAAACCTGCTGAGATTCATCGCGTCATTAGAAGACTTAAATGTTTAAAGTTCTGGAAAGGTACTGAATATCGAACTTTTTTACTTTACGTTGGTTCAGTAGTACTCAAGGATTTTTTGTCTGAAGAAGCTTACTACAATTTTTTGACACTCTGTTGTGGAGTTACAATTATTTCATGCAATACTTATTTAAAATACATTACTATAGCTGAATATTTACTAACAGACTTTATTAAACAGTATATAGACATTTATGGTGTGGATTCAGTTAGTAGCAATGTTCATAATGTATGTCATGTAGTAAACGATGTTAAAAAGTTTGGTCCACTTTCGGAAATCAGTTCATATTCCTTTGAAAACTTTCTTGGTCATCTAAAATCTTTACTCCATACTGGAAATCGACCTCTACCACAGTTAGCCAAACGAGTTATTGAACTGTCTAATTTTCAATCTCTAATCAATAAAAGTTCAGTTTCAATAACTCCTTTTGTTGAAAACGAAGATAGGTTTAAAAAACATCAGTTAAAATGCTGTAATAGAGTTTTTAATAAGGTTTGCATTTGTGATAACTTTTTATTGTCTAATGATGTTAAAAATAAGTGGTTTATGACAAAAACCAACGACATAATATCCATGATAAATGCTACTTATTATCAAGGAAAAATTGTTATATATGGTTCGGCGATTGAAGTAAAACTGGACTTTTTTGAAAAACCTATAAGGTCATCACATCTAAATATATACAAATCAGATGGTAGACAAGTTGTACCAAGACTGTATTCATTGAACGAAATAAAATGTAAACTGATATCTTTAAAATATAAAAATTATTTTGTATTTATGCCGTTGCTTCATACTTTAGATATAGTAATAGTTTAGTTTTTTTTATATTTATTTTATATTTATGGAATGTGGTACAAATAGATACAAAAAAAGATTATACATTATTTATGTCCTGCTCTGTGTTCCCCTCTTCTGTAATACTCAACATACTAGTAGGTTCCACTTCTATCGTTGCTTCTATTTCATCTGTTTCATTTGTGTCATTAGAATTATTGGTTGTGCAACTGCAAAATAAAAAATATAAAATATTATTACTTTATGTTAAGTATCTTACATTTTTCGTAAACTACGTTTTAAAGCGTATTTTAAAACGCCATCTTTAAAAATGTTGTTGTTTTTTTGAATCGTATGGCGACTATCGGCCAAGCTCACGACCTCAAAAAAAACATTTAAGATCCCTTCCAAGCCCTGAAATGCCATTTTCTTCGACATTTTATCTCTGGATATTCCAGTCCATGTGTAATTTATTAAAACGGTTGGAGTAAATACTCGGTCAACAATTTTATAGGCCACTTTTGTGCCGTCCGCTTCGCGACTGGTGCCCCCAATTTTTGACAAATATGAAATCTGTAACATAACTTGTGAAAAGCAGTAGATATTCTAATATAGGGACTATACCAATTGAGCCTTAAACCGTTCGTTGTTTCTAATTTCCTTGTCCATTACTTCGATTTCTTCGGACGACGCCAATGGAAAATTTATTAGCGACAGTAAATCTGTTTCCAGCGGTTTGGCGATTACGACGCTAGCAGCCGATCTTAGCTCTCCTAATCGATCAAAAATTTGATCCAAACTGATATTAAATTTAGCCGAGTCTCTTATCATACTTGATTTTATGTTTTTTATTTCATTTATAATAGTTGTCATCTCCTCCCTGATTTCCAATAGCGTTTCCTCAATACCAATACCCACTTGATTTGGAACTGAATACACAATCAATTGTTTAATAATATAACAATAAGTTGTTATACAGAAAGTGATTTATAAAGCATACTAAAAACTTTGAAGTGTTTGAAAGCTGCGAGTAAATAAATTGGAAATAACATTTGAAAGTCCTACTTTTACTAAATAACATTATTATTACTTTATATTTCATACTCACTGGTATCAGTGCTACTGTTAGTACAACTTATAGTCTGCAAAGAGCCATCAGTATTTACAAATAATGTTTTGTAGACACTAGTACCAACAGCATTATCATTACTGCTTATGGGTTCTATGACCTCTTGGGAGATTATTTTTATTTTGTTTTCCTGCAAAAGCGTAATTTTAATAATTTATTTAACCACAAAAATTACACTTACTTTTTTATGTTTGTCAAATAAGTCATTTCTATCTATCAGATTAGAAATATTTCCTAAGGTGTGACGTTTTTTCTTCTGGGCCATTTCAATGAACAGTCTACATACAAAACAAAGGCCCAGTTAGATAAAAGTTGCAATAACAAGTGTATATAAGATTGGTAATTCAAATGTAACAAGTTCTCAGATTTTATTTCAATACACAAAACAAATCAAAGCTGATTACTAATCAAGTGCATAACTTCTTATGATAAATTCAGTTTGGACAACTGTTGCATGTAAACAATGCAAGCAGATACGATGCCTATTTAAACAAACGAACAATAGATTCAAAATGCATTGATATTAATAATATCTAATAACACTACTAATTTTGCTGTCAGTATAGTTATGTATCGCAGAATAGAGTGTCATTTGTGTTGTTTAGATTATCACGAGAAGATGATTTTTATTATATATATAATTAATAGATATGTAATTTATGTTTTGTAAGAAATTTGGATGTTAAGGTGAATGCGACTATGTGAACGGGAAGTAGTGGAATGCAACCACCAAGTTTAAGTGTAATGCGCTTTTTATGGTTGTCATGTGATTTTTTTTATGTATAGTTTTCATAAAATAAACAGATATATGTATGCGTGTGTGAGAGAGAAATAATCGCTAGTTATGTTTTTGATTTGCTTTGTGCAACATGCCCGAAGCATGTAATATTTTCATTAAATGTAATAAACTTACCCTTCTTCGGCATCAGTGTCTATACACTTACTCAGTTCTTTCTCCATTCTTAATGCATCTTTAAATTCTGTTAAACCGGTGCATTTCACAATACATGGGTATTCCACCCAACAATCCTCCGGTGCACTGGCAACATTGCAACGTAAACTTTCTCGGGTTGAATGGTTCAAATGACCTGGCCATTTCAATACTTGTGCTGCTTCCCATTTATGAGGTACTACGCATACGTTCACCCCATTTTTTTCAATAGTTGAAACAACTTTAAAAAAATCCATTTGACTGAACTGACTAAAAAAGAAAAACATGTTAGTTTTTCATACAACTTTGTTATTTAATAACAATAGCTTATTTTAAGATAAACAAATATTTGTATATGAAAATTTAACTCACCTTTTCGTTAATTTCAATAACTGAATAAACACGAATAAACACTGTACATCAGCTGTTTCATCCGTAAAAGCAGATGCACCAACATAATTCTTTTAGTCACAATAATTTAAATTCCACTAAAAAATTGCGACTATTTACTCGATACGCACCCGGCCGATTTAAATAGTTTTGTTTGAAGTGGTCGTTCAATGGAATTAACGTGCTCGTCACCAATGCCGCCACTTATTAAAATCACTTTTTAGTGCTCTGAAATCTGATTGGATGTATGTTAGTTTCATTAACCACTTATGAGGTGGAAATAACTCCAAAGTGGGTATCCTTAGTTCCTGCCACTTTACGGTGACACTATTTTAGTAGCCATATTTATTAAAGATTTCTATGCCGCCATTAAAAAAAATTGGCCTACTACATAAAATAAATGAAATTTATAATCAGAAATGCATTAATTGTAGTAAATTAATAGATTGTCATTAAGTTTTGAATGTCAAAATTTATAAAATGTATGTTGAATTATGTAGTTCTTAATTTTTATTTCAAAATTATTACGTTTTAATTTCGTTTTTCTAAAAAAAATTAAAATTTTGATAGCGCATAGTTATATCTCGAGCTATAAACCCTATATTTAACAGTAAACTTGCATTTGTTCCAATTTTGCTTTTAGCTAAAAGTACAAATTCGATTTAAATTAATATTACATTATAAAAACTTTTTTATCGGACTAAAAAAGTTAGCTGAGTTGTCCATTTGTAAAGTAAAGAGGGGATATTGTAAGAAAACTAAACATTTAAAAATAAGAAAGAGACGAAAATACGAAAATAGCATATGCTAGAAGACTGCAGTTTTTAGTGTCCACGGCCACTAATGGCCACCACGCTGCCACTTGACAGCCCCGTGGATTTTACGTGGCTGTACAGTTATTGTAGAGGATATAAAATGGTTGTAATCACGTAACGGCCACCCATTATTTGTTCCCCATTTTGGTGGTAGCCACGGTTTAGAACCGTTTCTTTACCGTGGTAGTAACTAGTGAAAGCCACTTTATAGTGCCTACGACTGTTGCTGCCACGTGGGAATCACTAAAAATGCTAGTTGGGAAGTTAGTAAACTCTTCCATTTAGTAGAATTATCAGTTTGTTTTTTGTTCAAGGATATGTAACATTCAGTAGATTCTGTTTAGAACTTGTAGTATTAGTTGTTTTTGAAAAAGAAAAGGAGATGTCATGAACGTACCGCCACTGGCGACAGCTGGTAAGGGGTTAGGGATTTTTAAAATACATACTAGGGTAATAGTGACAAATAATAATGTACGCAAGACCGGCTTTGTACAACTAACAATAAAGAATCTTACAATAAATTAAATGTTGGTTTATTTGATAGTCTTACTACACAAACGTATTACAGACGCCACCTGTTTGGCAAAACCTCCTCTGACACTAGCACATAAACAGGAACAATTTAAAGCGCTGATACCCGTCGCAAAATTTTATTGTGAGTTACACTTAATAATCTACTAATATAGTGAAATTAAACGCATAGGTGCAGATATATACAATTATATAAAAAAACACCTTTTGAGTGGTTTAAACTACTTTGTAATCACTAATAACAAAACTGATTTCAAAACGTTGATACCGATTAACTGATTATTCGTGCACAAATAATACTATTAACATACTCTTCTGACGTAATTACAAACCTAATAATCATGCAACATTTATAAACAAATAAACTAAAGCTAATCAATGGCTGATCAATCGGCATCGATCCCACGCAAAACTCAAAAACAAACAATTAAACGTCCACTTACCAGTTTACAATGTTATAATTTAATTAACATTATTCAGTTTACGGAATATACTTATTTCTTTTATATTTATTTTTTTTTTGTTTTCCTAATAAGGTTGTCCACAAAGAATTTATTAATTGTAATGACGTCGAAGGAACGGCAATCCAGATTTTAGCAAGCCACTGGTTATCAATCGGTCACCAATATCGAATCTCGCATTGTTCGCATTCCTGGACTTTTGATTATATTTTTTTTGTTGTTATTCAACAACGAAAGTGTGGTAGTAGTTGCTAGATGCCCTTTATAAATTTAAGAGCACCCAATAAATCAAAACGAAAGCTTATAGTTTTATTCAGCCAAATAGCATACTGATATTTCTAAACAAAGACTGTAATTATGCTATTGCTTAATTAAGAAGGTTTCAAATTTGCTTTATTTTAGCAAGAAGATACAATCCTCCCATACCTTCATTTAAGTACTTTTGGCAAAACCCACATAAAATGATATTAAAAGTGGAATCGAAATTTTATCACAATTCGAGCGTTTCCGAAATATTTAATGGCTAGTTGCCTACCCTATTGCCGTATAAAATTCCAATTTGCATTTAGGACTGTTACAAAGTCTACAGCGCAGGTATGAGACATGACATTGCAGGTTTTGGTCTACCATAATGCTTAAGAACGCGACCGAAGTAGTGGGGATTTGATATTTTTTATTATGTGCATCATAGATGCAAATCAACGTTAACTCTTCATTCATAGATGGCACTCAACATATAAAAACTGAAATAAAATTAAAAGCGCCATTATAGTAGTTGGAATGCGATAGTTTTATGAGTAAAGCACTTGCAACTTGCATTTTTTTGCATTTTTTGCATTTTTTTATACTTTTCCCTAAAAAAATGCATTTTTTTTAAATTTGAGCATTTTTTGCATTTATTGCCAATTATTTTAAAATCCTATTAAACAGAAAGTTTTCATTATGGAATTTATTAAATCTGTTTGGGTTTGGAGTAATGATTATTATTTCATTACTTTACCAAATACCTTAAATTATGGTATTTGGTATTTCCCACTCTAAGAATAAAGACCATAAACAATTAACTGTAAGCGGGGGATTTGCAGTGGGAGCGGCCTCCCTCAGTAAATATTAGGTAAACCTTTAATTCAGCAGTATCTTTCAAAGTGTTTGAGTCGAAATGCCTAAAACGACATTTAATACTACGTGGATAAAGTGTCACCAAGAACTTAGTTGGGATGGAAACCACCTTTTTTGTACAGTGTATTCAAAAATTGTAAGTATATGTTACATATTGCTATTGGCTTTGTTTTTGAAGTATGTTTTATCTAAAAGTATAAGCATTCATGTTTTCAAGATATTATTTTTTATCAAATTTATTGTTTCTATCCTTACTACGTGGAATCTTTACATCATTAATACATAAACTACGAGTTTAAAATTCCACAAATAAATACAATATATCAACTCAACCGGTTACACAAATTACTTTGCATCATTCTTCAATATTTTGTTTGTCCTGATGATGCAAAGTTATTTGTGAAACCGGTTGAGTTAATTGTATTTATTTGTAGAATTTTAAACTCGTAGTTTATTTATTAATTATATTGTTTTTTAAATTTTTTTCTTTTTACTTATTTGCAGCTTATTTTTTAACAAATCAAATTACTCGATAAAAATTTTCTATATCCTTTCAGCCTACCAAGTAAAAAAATTGTCCGCTTAAAAACGTACAAGGTGTCCAATTATTTTGCAGTTAGATATTTGTTTTTTTTGCTTATATTTTTTTGTAAAAATAATAAGTAGTTTTCCGTTCCCTTTATAGATCCACGCCGAGAAAAAATTCATTGTAGAACAACACGTCAAATCTGCAAAGCATATTTCCAATATGCAGAAATTATCATCGCAACAAACCTTAAGAGGTTGCCTCCAACAACAGAAGCCAAAAAAAGACGAACAAAAAGAGTTCAATGAGGATTTGTGCATGACAATGATTGCCAGTAACATACCGTTGAGCAAATTAAATAATTCCAACCTGAAAGAATTTTTAAGAAAATATTGTAATAAATATTCCTGACGAGTCGACCTTACGTAAATCAAGTGTCGACTCAATTTATAAACAAACATTAACTTGTATCAAAAACGAAGTCAATTCAAACTATTTTTATATTGTAGTAGACGAAACCACTGATTCGTGCGGTAGATATATCGCACATCCGTTAATAGGTGTTTTAAGGGAAACGAATCCAAGCAGATCCTATCTTTTTGCTTCAAAAAAACTTGAAAAAGCTAATAATTTAACAATTGCACGATTTGTCCAAGATTCATTGAACAATTTTTTCTTGCCCGAAATTGTTCCGACAGAAAAATTTATTTTATTTTTATCTGATGCAACACCTTACATGATTAAAGCTGGACAAAATTTAAAAATATTTTATTCAAATCTGCAACATGTAACCTGTCTAGCTCATGGCATTAATAGAGTGGCAGAATGTATAAGAGAGCAGTTTCCTTTGGTCAATGACCTAATTAACAATGTAAAAAAAGTATTTTTAAAATCTCCGACACGCGTTCAATATTGCAAAGAACATTTTCCAAACCTGGCCTTACCTCCACAACCTGTAATAACTCGTTGGGGTACCTGGTTGGATGCAGCTATATTTTATGCTGACAATTACAACGCCATTAAAAATGTGATTAGCGATCTTAATGACTCTTCATCTGCATCTCTTTTAAACTCAAAAAATCTTTTCCAAAATTCATTAATAAAGAATAGTTTAATATTTATATAAACCAATTATATGTTTGTATCTACAACTATTACAAGTTTAGAAAAATCTTGTGTTCCACTAACGGAATCAGTAGCTCTAATTAGTCAGTTTGAGTTAAATTGTAAGACAGTCACTGGACAAATTGGGACCGTCGTTCTACATAAATTCAATTCTGTGGCTCAAAATAATACAGGCTTTCAAATTTTGAAAAATATAAAAGTTTTTGTGAGCGAAAACGATGTAAATATACCTAACTTAGAATTAAACATCATTTGTAAATATAAATATGCTCCCATTACATCAGTTGATGTTGAACGAAGTTTTTCAATTTTTAAACACATGTTTTCTGACAAGAGACAAAGTTTCCTCCTAGAAAACTTTGAAAAACACTTAATTATTAATAGTTTTTATAATAATTAAAAATTATAAGACGTGACTTATGTCTGTTCAAATACCTATATTGTTATCTTAGGTATATTAATGCTTATAATAGTATGTATTATTAATAATAAAATCTGATACTTAATATAAATTTTGGTTATATAATTATTAAATCCCGCCCCCACTCCCTACCATAGTAAAATAATGAAATAATAGTATTATTCAATATTATAATATACATAATTTCTTGCATTTTTTTCTAAATTCCTTGCATTTTTTTTTAAATCTTTGCATTTTTTGTCAATTTTTGATGCATTTAAATGCGCATTTTTTAGACTTTTTCGGTTGCATTTTTTCCGTGCTTTATTTATGAGTATCTTAGAAGTAATACAACGTCAACTCGTCATTTACAGAGGGCATAAAAATTTAAAAAAAAATTACAAAAAATAATATGCAACCACTATAAAAACTTGAGTGCAAATTTGTTTATTATTTTAAATTTAATTCTACTGTTAGTGTTTTTTTGTATCATTTAATCCTATATTATGACGAAACGTAATTTAAAAATTCATAAAGACAGTATTTATAAAACCTTAAGAAGACATTTAAAATTAGAAAAATTTTGAATATCGAATTTCATATAATTTAAAAGATAATTTAAAATATTTTTTTAATTTGTTATAAGAAATGTAAAATATTGGAAAATAAAAACCGAATTTTTGCTACTTCTGATTATCAATAGGGGCTTCTCTGTTAGGTCATTTGCCAATGACCCTCCAAAGAAATACTAACAATTATGCTATAGTAACTAGTTCATATTAAAAAGATTATAAACGATAACAATTAGTTTGCATATTACAAAGATAGATAAATCGAGCTTAAATTTAAATCTTTGATTAAATAATAATGCGTTTTTAAAGTATTAATGTTGAAATGCCCTTTTGCACCATTGACCAGCAGCCGCCATTGCAGATTTTATTACTGAAGTATTTTATATTTTCAGTGAGTATTTAGTTAGTAAAAACAAATGTACAAATATTATATTTATAGGTTCATAAGGTAGGTAAATTATACAACACGAAAGTTTCGTTTCCAAAAATTTATAAAAAATACACCACGTTTGAAGATGTTGTGTTTTTAGAATAGAATTGTTTTCCAATGATAAACTGAATCATTAATGGGTATCATTTTACAGTCAAAACCGAATACTGCTTAGTATCGTGGGCATAGATAACATCTGAGAATTGCACAAACGTTGTTGACATAAAAGTTGCTATAAGCATTGATTATACAACTATCAGATTGCTCATCCTTGTATAATAATTGGAAGTCCCAAAAATCCAACGACTACCAGATGGCGGCATACGGAAATCAAAACTCCGCCAACGTCTACTAGGTGGAGCACTTTTTTACCACATTCAAAATATCTTTTTCGGTTCAACAACAAAACGACTCGTTTCTCACGGTGGCGTTTGTAAATATTGTCTGCGAACTTGAGATAAGAATAACTATGCTGCTCAAGGTTACAAACGTGTATCGTATACATGAACTTTATTTAATTAAGGCTATACTCCCGGTCTAATTCAGATTTGTTTTGAGATGGGCGTTGCACTAATTTGTTCAATTATTTAAACTCTCACATATGTTTAGAGTTATGGTTACATACTGTTAATGTAATGAAAGAAGAAAGAGTAGAAAAGATTCAGTCGTGGTTGCCTTACTGATAATTTATAGGATTAATATTACCCACGATTGGTGCTTCGACACTTTGACTGACATTTCTTAAGTCCACGTGGACTACAATTCCGTAATCTTTATTATGATGAAATTGCAAATTTGAGATAACTAAACAATTTGATGATGTTTATGAGGTCATACTATATTTACATAACAAAGGTTAATATACGTTGCTTACAATGATAAGAAGATTTTGAGACAAAATAATAATGAGAAGAAAGTATTGCTTTTTATTTATTGAAATCATTTTTATATGTTTCTGTAGAAATATTTACTTGCATATATGATACCATATAATACTAATACGACCATTGTATATACATAAACAATGTTACAACGGTATTGATAAAATACATCAATGATAATATTATTGATTATATGTATATAATCGTTGACTGATATAATCCTTCTACTATGAAAATTAGGTCTTGTATTAAAAATATTTATTAAACTCTCATTTGAAATGGAAACCATGTAAACACTCACGAATTGTTATGTCTACAAAATGCAGATCGTGCGTGTAATCATTCTGTAACGTAATTAGGTAAGCTACTAGAATGAACAAGTAATCTTGAATTGTTTTGATGAAATAAACCTTGCGAATTACGTGCGTTCATTGTGCGTTGTGACACCTAGCGGATTATTTTTAACTATAATTCTGAAATCAAAATCTCCCATAAGGATGATCTATCTGAATACGAAGTATATATAATGAATGCTATAAGCATCTACTTTATTATTATTGATCTCTTTTTTAATTTATCTTTTAACATTTTACTTAAAAACGATAGCAATAAAAATAACACTTAAAACAGTAAAATACATTTCAACTGTATAAGCGTCTTATAATCTTTGTTTTTAATTTATTTAATTTAACTAATAATCAATGGCGGCTGGTGGTCAATACTGCAAAAGAGTCATTTTAAGATTAAATATTTTTGAAGGGTCATTGACCAAATGACCTAATGGAAAACCGCTACTGTAGGTAATCAAGATTATTCAAAGTTAAGAGTTTAAATTTTTTATTACAACAGTAAACGCACTGAACAGCAAATTGTAAATAGTACTTTTAAAACACTTGTTTTAAAATGTAGATAAA
Source organism: Aquatica leii (assembly GCA_035610365.1). Taxonomy (NCBI): domain Eukaryota; kingdom Metazoa; phylum Arthropoda; class Insecta; order Coleoptera; family Lampyridae; genus Aquatica; species Aquatica leii. The sequence goes on from CM069432.1 coordinate 113,011,532, forward strand.
CAGTATCCAAGACAAGTATCATATTACGGTCAGAGCTGAATGCTAAGCGTGGGCATGAGATAAGACTCAAGAATTTATGATAAGTTATTTGTATCTTTTATACAAATAACTATTTCAAACAACGTTTGTAACTATTGTGTTTGGGTGTTTTTTTGAATATGGATATGTTAGAAATTTATTGTACACCGCCTGAAATGCGGGAAGCTGCAGAGCAGTTAAACGACGGACTATCCCTGAATTCTCAAAACATTTAAATTTGTCCATTATTAACCTAGAAAAAATTAATGACCACTGCTAGAAAAATTCAACTTCTCAGTTGGCTAGGAGACGCAATAATTGTCAACTTCATAACTAGTAGTGGTAAAAAAGTTATTGACTTTCCAACTTTCCAAAAGTTCCATGTATTACTAGGTACCTTTTTGTAAAAAAATAAATAAATAAATAAAAATTGAATATCATGTAATGTACATCAAACTTTCCTTTCATAGTTTTTTACATACCTATATTTAGTACCTAAGTAATTTTTTTCCTAATAAAATTGTTCTTCGCAATAAACATGTATGAATTTTAGAATTACAAAATTACAAGAAATACTTATTAATTTTTTTTTTAATCTGTAGACATATACCAACCTGCAAACCAATAGCGTTAATTGAAAGAATTTCTCACGTTTGCAGCGCGCAGGTAAACGGATATTTCAGTATTGTAGCGCCATCTTTTAACTCTCACTCTGGACGGCGCGCTCTTAACTTGACATTGTTAGTAAATCGGTTTGTATCAGATAATCATTAAGCAATGAATTTTTGCTTGGCGTTAAGAAAAACAACAATGCCACAATTTTACGTGAGTTTAAGCTAAGTAATTTAAATTCAGTCGTTTTTTTAGTTATCATCTTTGTTGCTGCCTTAGAGTACGCGTAATTTAAGAAGTATCTGTCGCGTAATATGCGCACTACTCAAAATTGACACGACGAATCGATGCGTACGAAAGAAAAAAGCGTTCTTATTAACAAGTGTCAGTTTTCGTTGTAGAAGCTGGTAAAGTCTCTGTTTTAAGGCAATTTAAGACAATTCTGCAAGTAAAGTATTTATCTAAGTAGATATATTTATAAATTTATAAACAAGTCTGCATTTTAACCTTGAAGTTGCCATGATTTGCTAATATTTATCTGTTATTTATAACGTAATAACAAGTATATTTATATCAATATGCTTTGCGATTTATGGTTTCTCAAAAAGTTGTTTAATGCATTTAAAAGCAATCCAGACTTCCTTTTCAACAGCATGTCCTTCTTTTGCATGTAATTTGATATGTAAACGTATTTCGTTTGCTTTCGATAAACTTTCATCTGTAATATTTTTTTTATCCAGGTGTAAGATTGTCTCAACAAAGACCTTTTTGTAAAATTCTCAGCAGCATACTTAATTTAGAAGGTTTAACTCTTGTAATCAATCAAGAAGTTCAGATTGAGTGAATGCTCGAGGTATTAAAGTACTTTCTAATTAATAATATTTTTCTTTTGTAACCTTGTGAATATCTGCTTTACTAGAAGAAGATGTAAATTCTATAACTTCTGGTGGTGGTTAAATTAAACACTTTAATGTTACACTACTGTTTTTTGTAGTAATACAATAATTGGTATGTTACTACGCCAATGTATTTAGAAGGTCACGCAGAAAAGCTCCGCCCACAAGTTCTTTTTAAAGTATGCGTACTCTACTAAAAACTTAATCACATAGCAAACTTAAAGAGTTCCCACTTTGTTATCATTAAATAAGTATATATCAAAACTTGCAATATTTTGAATTAACAAGTTAATAAGATAGATCAAAAACAAAATTGGCTTCAAAAATTTTTTTGTAGCACTCTTGTTTTTACATCTATGACAGCGCTGTTAATTTTGCCAATCTTACCTACCTAAACTTTTAAAACTTTTAATTTTTTTTGCAAGCTTTGTGAATTTAATTTTTTATATTTTTATGATTAATTGTGCTTAATGTTTTTGTTAAAATCAAAAAACGCTAATAAAAATTGATTACTGTTACTTTTTTAAGTCAAAATATTAGAATTATTAATTAACAATTTCTAAGATGATTTATGTATTCTTTAAACCACACTCTTTTTAATTTTGATAATTTTTACAGTTCCTTTCACACACGCTGCGAGTCTTTTGGTTTATATAATAATAAGAATTATTTGCACTATTGCTATTAGATACTTAAGAGTTAATCGTTTTAACACCAATAAAATAATAATTAACTCATGTACCATAAATTGCTGTGTTGAGTCAAAGTATCGATTATCAGCAGTAATAATTTTTTTAATAGGTAGTAGGTGTAGTAATTGTGGTACAATCACTTATTTTATTTTGTATACTATAACTGTCGTAAATTATTGCCACATTTAATCGTTTTATTGGATTAATAGATTTGTTAAGAAGTCTTCAAAATATTCTGTATTTTGTAAATGTTATTATTAAAAATATATTAAAATATTTGCGTACTCTATAACGCAGTTTTTTTTTATATAAATTTTACAATGTCGATTGTGATCTAGAGTTTAATCTTTTTGTGTAACTAAATTACAATTATTGTTAAATACGTCTAATAATTTAGTATAAAAGATATCAAAAAAAATATTGGCATTTGATTTCTTAAGTACGACTGTACATGACTTACTTTTAATTCTCATTTTGAAATTATGTTTATTAATTATTTAACAAAGGTATGCTTATTGCAACGTTATGGCTAGTAATATAACAAATCATTATGGCTGTCTTAGAAGTAAATGGTTCATTTTTTAAACGTATATGTACATCTATAGAGACATTTGACGAAACCATATTCATCCATTGTATCTATAAAAATACTTGTAACTCCTGGATGTCAAGTACTATATTTCTAAGCCGGCAAGAAAACGTAACATTCGTGTCACCCAGAAACCTATACAGAGCCGTACGATAATACTGTGTTGCCAATGAGCAAAGTGTTACCAACCAGTAAATTGTTAAATGGCGAATTACTTTATTATTCTGTACATACCAAAATGACTGATTTTTATTAAATATAAGAATATTGTTATAAGCCATAATTACAATATTTACAACAAAAATGTTAATTACTTATACAATACTATTTCATCAGTTAAACAACCAACGTTTATAGCATTCAGAAATATATGAGAAAAAATACTAATCAACTATGCAATAGCATTGGCAATAGTTAATTAGCAAATAATTCGTGTTATGAAATCTTATCTTGCACAAAAGTAAAATTGATAAACAATACTTATTTTTTTTAGTATATAAATTATTAAGTTTTAAAAATAATATTTCTTTTAAACAATTTAGATAACAACTAATTGTAACAAACAATATTATAACAAACATATAGTATTTTAAATAGATTAATAAAAGCTTTGGTAACAAACAAGATTTTTAAATTTTTAACTTTATAAGCCGTCTGAGATTTATTCTGAGTTAATGTATTCTACCAACTTTAAGAAGTAAAAACTAAATTTTAAAGTTTCTTATTTAAATTAAAGTCATCTTGCTAAGAGCAATTTGACAAGACACTCTGTTAATAAATCATAATCTGACGTAAAGTTTAATTCTAAATTTCTTATCTATTTTAATTAATTTAGAACCAGTAACTAATGTTAATATTATATTCGGTTCTTCAACAAAAAAATATATAATTACTTTTTTGTATAACAAAAAAACATTTACTAATTCAACAAAATTATTAGGTAATTACGTTTTTCATAATTAAATTTTTATTATAAACTTTATTTATAAAATGATTTATTAAAAATAGTTTAAAATTATTAGATGTTTTCATCTATTCTTAAATTAAATTAAAAAAGTGATAGTACAATTAGCTTAATTTAAACTGTATGATATCTATCTAATTTTCACAATCAACTGTGTAACGTATTATATCCAATTTTCACTGTACTATTAAAATCATCTGTCTATATAATTCGATCAATAAGTAGCTCTTAAAATAGCTCTTTGCATACGCAATGAACTGACAATAATTCTTGTATGCTGTAAATTCTGTTTTTGCAGCAAATATAATCCAAATTACATATGAATAACTTAATTTTTAATTTAAATTAAAAGCACGTATTTGCAAATGTTTCCGCTATTGTTTTTATGTAATGATTTTGTGTCATTTCCATTTAATAAATCAGTGTCATTTATACAAAACTGTAATCTAAATGATCTTTATTCTAAAAATACTATTTTATTGTTTTGTGTATGTATTTCTTTGTACGTTTTACACGACAATGAATTGCATTTTTTCTGTATTTAGTAACATTCTATATTGACATATTTTATTGATTTATTATTTGTATAGCAAAATGTGGTTTTGTATATTGTATATAATATTTACTAAAAATGTTACAAAGTTTTTATAAAAAATAAATTAAACCAAACGCTATCAGACAATCAACGTCTCTATAAAATATAGTTTTATAAAGTAGTTTTAATTAAATTAATTAAAAATAACAAAAAATATGTAATACAAAAAAAATGTTTTTTAGAAGATGATGTTAACACTAACAATCAACAATATAATGTTTTTATTAAGGGTACATAACTGTACAATTATTTAGTGTGTAATTTTTTTACATACGTTTAATAAAAAAAGTAATAAAATATTTATAGCGGGTTGCACAAAAGATAATTGACCATTAATTGGAGTTTAATCTTTGATTAAAGTATGATTATATCTTTTAATTGTAGTTTAACGGGTCGTTAACGGTCAATTAAATATTTCATTCGACGTTAATCAGAGATTAACGGTCAATTAACTATATTTTGCGTTGCACAAAACTATAATCTCCGATTAAACTCTTATTAACAAAGATTATCTAATCGGCAATATTTGGCTGATTAACCTATAACTAAAGTTTTTCAATAATAACAAGTTTATGATTTACAGCCAAAACTAACTAATAAATTATAGCTACGTTTAATTCAAGTTTCGTTTAATACAAAATTATTAAAAAAAATAATTATTAAACAAAAATACTTGTTGTTCCACTTGTCTTCTTTTTCCTCGAGTAGCTTTGAAGACAGTTTCGCAGCATAAGGTTTATACGAAATAAAAAAAATTCTTTTGAATTGTTAAACGACATTGATTTCAAGAAGAGGTTTCGTTTATATAAGGCCACCATAATAAACTTGGTACATGCAATTATAGATAGAATCGAACCAAGAAGCTATCAAAACTAATCCTTTGATGCAAGAGTACAAATATTAATGCTCTATTCAGCATATCACAAATGAAATGGTCAGGCTCTCCTATCAATATATAAAGATGCCTAAAACTACTAAACAGTTAATGAAAACAAAACAATGGTTCTTTCGCATTTCTGGTTTTCTACGTGTTGTGGGAGCTGTCGATTGCACACATGTGCATATACAACTACCCGATACTCTAAATGCTAAATCGTATCACAACAGAAAAGGATATTTTAGCATTAATGTTCCAGCGATTTGCGATGCCGACTTAAAATTCATGCATTTTATTGTTTATTGGCCAGGATTAGTACAAAACAGTATTATTTTTAATAAATCTCTTCTTCCGGTTGAATTTTGCAACGGTTACCGATTAGGTGATAGTGGATATCCATGTAATCCTCATCTGCTTATATCCTGCAAATGCCAGTGAAGTAACATAAAGCAGAGCACATATTATGACAAGTAATTCTATAGAAAAGTTTTGCAGGGAGGATTACCTTGCTTGCAATATGGTTGCCGACTCATAACTAGCACAACATTAATTGCAACAATTCTTAATATGCAAAATGTATAAAAACAACAATTTATTGTAATTTTTTATTTATAAAACTAATACTGTGTTTTATATTTTCTTAAACTTGATTAAATAATATTACTTCCTTCAGTGATTGACAGTTTATAATTTTTTGTTTTTGAAATTTTTCTTATAAATAACTCGGTAGGAGTTGCCACAGGTTCTGCAGTAAATAGGAATGTGGGAAAGACAAGAATACGAGACAATCCAGGTTGAGGTTCAACCACATGAAATAATTTTCATTTGTCCATTTTTATTAAGGATACAAATTAATATTAGATTTCATTGTAATTATCTCCCAATTTACCAAAATAGTAAGCTGTAAAGCAATTCAAAGCAATTTCTAAGTGGCTCACTTTGGTATGCAATGTTTGCCAGTAAAACCTCTTGATTGGCAGTTATTAAGAGGTTGAAAACTCCACGAGAAACAAATTTTTTCATCATACATAGTACAACTTTTAAGTCCTTGCTTACATGTCCTCTTTCACAGATCTGTTTTATCTTCAGTTTCATATATACAAACAAAATTTCAGGTATTTTGCTGTTTGAAGGCCTGTTTTAGTCGATGCATTACATTCGTTGGTGATGTTTGTTCACGCCGAACATTTTTTTTTCAACTATAAATAAAGGATAAACGGAATTAAGCAAGAAATTTTGTTAAATTAGAAATTTTTTTATCGGTAAACATAAAATAAAACTTAGCTATCTATACAGAAGCAATATTTTCTATAATGGCAATATAACCATTTATAAGAAAGCGTGAATAATATAGTAATACCATTGTAATACTCACTTTACTACAATATTTATTATTCTTCCTTGATTTAAGTAAATATATGTAAATAACCTCCTTTTTGGTAGTCATTTTGTTTCATAATCTGATTAACTAATGGACCGTTAATCACAGATTAAATTGTTTTGTGCAACGCAATTGAATGTTAAGCAATCAATATCTTTAATTGACGAATAGTAAATTGCCAATTAACCAGACTTTTGTGCAACCGCCTATTATACTATTAAAAATAATAAAAGATTTTATGACGTTGAAAAATTTATGTGTTTTAATTATTATAGAGTGTTTAGTAAAGATGTAATCTTAAACAATTAAAATAGTACAATAATATCACTATAAGCTTGTAACTTGCAATAATATTTTTAGAATACGACAATTTTACAGTTATAAATTCGGTTTTATTCGTTTAGTTAAATTGTTGATTAAAAGACACAAATAGTGTATATAAAAAGAAATTAAATATATAAAAACAAAAAAATTTAAAAAATATTTCAAATACACAATTTGTTAATTCTGTAAAACTTTAATGGATACAGACGCTGTGTATATAAAATAACAATATTTTACACAATTACTACCTTTAGAACACACAAATGCAAAGGTTCAAATCCCGATAGAACAATGAAAAACCCCCAACGGTGAGAATTAATGTGGACTACAAAGCTAATAATGAAAGCAATCGACACACTTTAAGTGCTTTGAAAGAAAGAGATTAGAACAAAGTTCTATAGAGATTTTATGCTAATACCTGTTATTTAATTTAGTACTCAATTAACATTTGGTTCAATTTAACACGTTTTATTTACACATTTGAAATATGAATACTTGTCATTGCTTTTAATATAAATTGCGTCATTAAAAACGCAGCTACATATTATACTTACATGTTGTTTATTCTAGTGTTTAAACATTAATCTAAATTGGTTATGCAGTTATATATATATATATATATATATATGTATTATATGTATAGATATATATGTGTGTGTGTGTATGTATGTGTATATGTATGTATTCTGTATCATTTTTTATACCATTCCCATTATCAGATTTATTTTTTTTTAAATCGGTATTTTGGCACTTATATATCATATACTTGTTTTCTCTTTTTTTTCCTCTTATTCCTTTCACATTGCTATTATTTTAAAAAAAGTCAGGTAGAACAAAAGAAAATTTATAATGTGTTTTTATTTATACTAAAAATTTTTGCATTATAAACGAGTTGTTAAATTATAATATTAGTATAAATTATTATTTTTAGATTAATCTTTAGTTTGATTTCAGACAGCTATCATTGACTTATTTTAATTTGTGTTAGATTCTAGTTTTTAATTTTGCTTGGGATAGGACATTAGGTATTGCTATAAAAAGTTTATAGATATTTTTGTAAACTGATTTTAGGTTTAAATTTGTTTTTGTTTACGATTTTAGACTCAATTATTAAAATAGAAGTTTGTGTCTTATCATATAGCTCACTCTCTTGCTATTTGTTTCTAAATTATTGCTGTTGAAGGTTATTTTCTTTTAAACCGGTATTTTAAAATAATGTATTCAAAAAGGTTTTATTGCAATAAATAAAAGTAAAGTTAAAATAGTTTTAAAAAGTAGTTTAGCAACTGCTTGTTAAAGTTTACTTAATTTAAACTTATTATCAAATTAATTTCTTTAACTTTTAGTTTTTTATATTTAGTGACTAGAGCAAAATGTTATTTTTAAAAAAATTGTAAAATTAGATACGTGATAGTTGTAAATATATTAATATTTTTTTATTGTTACAAATTTAATTGTAAGTAGTAGCAGTAAGTAAACGGTAAAAAATCATAATCAAATTATTTCATTAAAAAAATTACATGTTGCTTTTAAATTAATATTTTACCAAGTTTGTTTAATAGTTATTTATTATGTATAAGTATCTTATTTAACTTAAAACGCTAAAGAAAAACTTAGTCACAAGAGCTCTGCAAACAAAAGACGAATGCAATAGAAAACTTTATCCACAACTGCAAAGCAAAATGTAAAAATTATAATTACAAATATATCATTTACTGTTCTATTGATTCCTATAAAATATTACTACAAATAATCAATGCTTTTGAAATGGTTGCTATGTGTATCCATGTTACAATAAATATGTCGTTTATTATTTTATTAAAAGCAATGAAAATTGTTGATTGACGCTATTTTGCAGGTGAATAATTGGTGCATTAATTTAAAACTTTCTGCAATAATATAGATTGAAAAATTATGTTTCACAGCAAATAGTTTGGTACTTCACGAAAGAATCGAAAGATACCTGAAACGAAAATGAAATATTTTGCTAGTCTATTTTTTGCGTAAAATAATTGGTGTCGTGCGTCATTCTTTTGCACCAAATACTTCTATATAACTTTACAAAAACATTGATATTGTCTAATACAGTGAGTTTGATTTTTTTGAAAGCGTATCAAAAACATATACTAAAAAGCCTATATTCTGGAACATGAACATATAATACAATTTTTGAGGAGTGTTTCAGAACAAACATATTTGACATAAATAAATAAGGTATTGATATAAATTATTATATTTTATTGTAGATTCTATTAATAATGGAAATGCAATGAATTCATCTATCTAAAAATGAAGATAAAAAAGCTTTTTTTCTTACACTTACCGACAAAAAAAGTTACGTAGCTTAAAGTATTGCTTCGATTCAGTCAATATGTATAGAAGATAGATGTTATTACGTCTTGCTAATGTTTCTCGAGGCAGATTCTTTCTTTGATATCATATGAATAAATGTACTACCACGTTGCTGGAATTAATATATTGAATAGTACTGGCCACTGTTGCTTCGTATATTTTATGTATATTATGTATTATGTATATTTTTGAATCTATTACATTTTTATGTTATTTATATGATTTTTTTTTGTTTTTTGTAGAATAATTATTTTCAGCTTAGCAGCTAATAATTAGTAAACATGTATAACTATCAAAATTAATAACATTCTTTTAATTAAAATTAGTTGTGTTTTTAAAATTAATTGCAACTTTTTATAACGTTATATACAAAGTAATTGTGCTAAATGTAATTATAACTTCTAAAAACTTGTCAAATTAAATTAAGCGCATAAAATGTTAAACAATACGAAATGCATTGCATTTTGTTAGTCACTTACAGGTAAATTTAATTAACTTCAACTCACTTTAACAGTTTCGTGCAAATTGAGTTTTAGATACGCTGAATATAATAAAACATTTACTTAGTTTTGCATATAAGACGACTACATTCGTTGAAAATCTTAAATTTATATCTTCTACTCGACATATCGATTTAATATGCAATTTATGATATTATATTTGAAAACTCAGGTTGTAATAAAATATTTTTCAAGATAAAAAAATAATAAACTTAAAAATGTATGAAACAATCATCATACAAATTCTTGTTTTGCGCATTTTTTGTTTGTTTTATTGACATTGAAATAGATATTAAGTACAATGCTTTGTTAAAGTAAAAAGTTAGTATAATACTTTTTCATTTACTTTTAAAGTATGTTGCAAACTTTATATAATTTATATAAGTTGGAACAAATTACATGTATACAAAATTGGGACATACCAAACGTCAAGCAACCAATAAATGTCTATTAAAATTAAATCAAAGCTTGTTCTCGGCTTTCTGTTGCAATGTAATTATTATATGAATAGGTTTAAGGTTATATTTAAGTCACGGATGAAGTATGCAGTATTCATTTTACTTGTAAATCCTTTTCATAAAATATAAAATCATATTACGGAATCATAAAACAGCTGGCTCGATTTCTTACTAAATATAATGAGGTAACTTACATTATTTTAATTGAGTGTGAGATTATAGATCATACCAAATTTTCATATTTGTTAATTACACTACACACTTAGTTTAAACTTATATATTGATTTTGTATTATGTAAATTTAATTACATTTAATATAAAATTTTGCAAATACTCAGTTTAGAAATATTTAACATGTTTAAAAAATTTACCAAGTGTCCACTCGTAAAGTCGAACACAGGTAATTAACAGGTATATTTAATTTTTAGTTAGGTTTATTAGCATTAGTTCTATAATCAAACGGCAAGTACGTAGCAAGTATAAACATGTTTTTTATTAAAAATTCAATAAATAATAGTAACGAAACAATAAATTATATTAAATATTCAAATAATCCCCTGCCTTCAGCGAATCAATAGTATAGCCTATTGTAGAAACAATTTCTAACGTAAGCCCACTGCCTGTCAGTAATTAAGTAAAGTAAGTAAACTATTGCTTCTCTAAAAAAATTAATATTTGGGCTGGGATTTATAATGATAACATTATCGACCCATTTAAAATTGAAGAAAATTTTAATTTAATTTATACATTTGGTTCATTATTTAAAGTAAAAGTTTACTGGTCGGTGAAGCACGCTGACGACACAAATAGGCGATCATTGTTCGCGCGCTTTTGCATTTCATAGCAAAAAGCATTTCTACTTTCTTCGTTCAGAGCAAAAATCTCTTGATGGCATTGTGGCTTATAGGGATGATATTTATGTTTTTTAATACATTTCATACTCGCGATTTGCATAAACCAACAGAAATTTGTCACAAACTGTATGTTTGGTTCGCATTTACCATCGCCAAAACACGCTTTTTTATGGGGTCAACAATTTTATTTTATTCAAAATATTATTACATACTACTTTTCTGTTCCAAATTTTGCAAAATGCACTGACAGATGGTATTGTACTATTAAAGTTAACGGCAAACAAATCTCGAACTCTTCTGAAACTAGCGCGGTCATAATAGGTTTTTACTATATAAACCATTTTTTTGTTACTATAATATTATTAATTATTATGTCAATAATCTTAAATACGCGATTTAACGTCAAATTCTTATTGACAAACAAGCAGTACAAGAAACATTTGCTGTAAAATTCTAAAATCAAGGCTAATACTATTTAAAATTATTTTAGTGCTTTAAAATAATTATTCGCACTTTTAGTCTTATAATTTAAAATCAAATTAAACATTTACAAAAGCTTAGTTTGTTGATATTTTGTTTAGTTTTTACTAACCGTTTACTTTTAAAGTGAACAATTACAAAAATTAAGAATATTGTCTGGATACATAATGACCCTATTAGAATTTTTGTGTTTGTAAAATAATATTTTGTGTTATTTATTATATCCTAATGTACAAATTGTTTATAATTCATTTTTAAATATAGTTTTGTTGCAAGTTGATTATTTTTATAAGATTGAAATAAAATTTGTAGAATTAAATTAAATTAAACACTGCATCTTGGTATATTGCAAGTGTTAATGAATACTAAAAACAATTATACTTTATTGTTATTATCATGCAGTTTAAAAAACTAATTGATGTTAATAAATATGTGACATTGTTTCATTTTAACGATAAATTAAATAACCATACATATAACAATTTTTGAATTTTTTCTTAGTGTATGAAAAAGAAACAACTACTTATTCAACTAAATTAAATACTAATTAAATATTTTTAACACAAGAATAGTTTTAACACTGCATCTTATCTAATATATACAGTAAAAATATAATTAAAAAAATATACAACAAATTTGTATTTACCAATTTACTACTAAACCCTGTACGGCGAAAAGATAGAGTTAAGCTCCTCCTTCAATTTTGTATGATAATTTAAACCAATGTATGAAGAGACAAGTTTACACAGCTCAAATTAGTAAAAGCGCGAAAATTCAAAAACTATGTAATGTATAATATAGGCATTAAAGATTATAAATTTCTACTTATAACAAATAAATACGTTTACAACTTTATTTGTTAATTTAGTTACACGATTTATTTTTAAAATTTATCAAATAACACTTGGAGGGAACAACTAAACATTTCAAACGCGTATAAACAAGGGCTTCATTAAATTTTTACTTATTAACAAATTTGACGAACTAAAATTATGACATATTTTATGAAAGTTTAAATAACAGTCTGTATAAAAAAAAGGATGATTCAGATGAAAAAGTCATCTTCCACACGAATATACACAAATGTCTTTCAAAGTATTGAAAAATACTATTTCGTCAAATGAATGAAAATTACAAAAACTTCAAACTGCGAATAAATTAACCAAAATGTCGAACGTTAAACTCAGGTCAAACTGAAGTATGTCATTTGTTTGTTGTAACACTGACTTGAAAATTTTAACCAATAAAAAAATTTATTCAAATTTAGCGCCTATTTAATAGGAGGGACTTAACTCTATCTTTTCGCCGTACAGAGAATAGTAGGTTTGATTGAGAGTGCGTTACATTAACGGTTTTTGTATTACTATATAGTTGCTTATTTAATTACAATGTAAACGTTAAAAATGTTATAATAGAATTATAGTCGATTGCACAAAAGTCTGGTTAATTGGCGGTTTAGTAATGGTCGATTAAAAATGATTAACATTCATTTGCGTTACACAAAACAATTTAATCTATGATTAACGGTCCATTAGTTAATCGATCATTAACTGCTAGTCAACTTGACAACCGCGCGTTTTACTAAGAAAATGAGGTTTTCCCTCATCAATCGTCATCTAACGTAAAGACGTTTTTATTTTAGAAATATCCAATAAATCCGCTCGAATGTCGCATTTGTAGAACGACATAGCTGAATATTTTCTAACCAAAGTCATAGAGTAGGTTAGTATTTACACGTGGTGAATGTTAGCGACGTACTAGCTATTTTTGGTTGTTTTAGCTTTCTTTCATGGATTAACGCAGTCGTTAATTTGCTTATGGATTAACGAAGGCGCAATTTGTGTGGTGTAATTCTACTGATGGCGTCCTATTGTGTAGTTTGAGTTCGCCTAGGATCGGTTGGAAGTAGTGCTACGTGCGAATGAGTATTCCTTATATAGTTTCTGGCCGAAAAGATATTTATGTATAATATAAGTTTCCGCCGGAATAATCAAGCGGGAAATACGGCACCACCTCAACCCTCAACTGGTCAAGCACTTTGGAGTTACCGATTTGCAATCGCGCTAGGTAGCGTCGTGTCAAATTTAAACAACGTTACAATTTTTAAATGAATTAAGGACTGTTTCTGAAATATCTGTGCATTTGCTAACTTTGTTCTCTAGTTAATACTTTAATCCTACTCAATGTCAATTTTGTTTATACACTATAAATGTCAAAACTTAAATCATTAATGTGCGAGAATGTAACTATCAGAAATTTGGAAGTACGCGTCCGATTGTGATTCTGTCGTAAAATGAATTTTGACTAATGATAGCGGTCGTAAGCTTGACGTCAAAATATACAGGCGGTTTTAAAATTTTACTTGCAAAATCGTATTTATTTTGCTACCGTTTATTCTATTGCGGCGGCGTATTTAATCTAGTAAAAGGATATGTGCTTCTAGAGTCTATTTTAGACCTGTTTTAGCACTGTAATTTATTTGTTTTGTTATTATGTATATGTAATTTGTACCAGTGGCGTAACAGTCGATACTCATCTTTTATCTTCAATGAAATTTCTCTTAATAAATAATTGTTATTAATTTTGAGTATCCTTTATTTGGGAATGTACTTTGGGGGATTGCGGGTCTAGCATCTCCTTTTCTCCTGCCTAGACATCCTACGTTATATTAAATTGCGAGTAAAAGTGGCGCAATCGGGCATTTAGTTTAACTAAGAATATTCTTTTTTACTTCGATCTTTAACTTACGACCATCTATGGTGAGGCTAGCCAAAAGGTAAGCGAAATATCTCAGTATAATAAACTTTTTCTCCACCTCCCTCATTGGAACGTGGCAGAAGTAATATTTACTGAATCAACTTTAAGCAAATATGAAGCACAGAATTAGTTTAACAAATAATAAACTACAATAAATTTTGTTGTTTTAATACGTTTTGCATATTAAGAACTGTTGCAATTAATGTTGTGCTAATTTTGAGTCGGCAACCATATTGCAAGCAAGGAAATCCTCTAAGCAACTCCAAAAAACCTTTCTACGGCATTACTTGTCATAATATGTGCTTTGTTATATGCTACTTTACTAGCATTTGCTATATGTAAACAGATGAAGTTTACATGAATATCCACTATCACCTAATAGGTAACCATTGCTATATCTTGCAAAACAAAATTTAACCGGAAAAGGAGGATGATTGAAAATAATACTGTCATATACTGATCCTGGCCAACAAACAATAAAATGCAGTAGTTTTAAGTCAGCATCGCAAATCGCTGGAACATTAATGCTAAAATATCCATTTTTGTTGTGATACGATACAATATTTAGAGCATCGGGTGATTGTATAAGCATAGGTGTGCAATCGACAGCTCCCACAACACGGAGAAAACCAAAAATGCGATAGAGCCATTGTTTTAGTTCCATTAATTGTTCGGTAGTTTTAGGCATCTTTATATATTGATGGGAAAACCTGGCAATTTCATTTGTGATACGCTAGATAGAGCATTAATATTTGTACTCTCGCATCGCAATGTCGTTTAGCAATTCAAAAGGACTTTCTGTACCTGGTATAAAAGTTAATCGGCGAAGCAGTCTTCAAAACTACTCGAGTAAGAAGACGACAAGTGAAACAACATAATTACTTTTGTTTAAAAAATTTTTCTTTTATAAATTTGTATATAATGAAGCTTGAATTAAACGCAGCTATAATTTATTAGTTAGTTTTGACTGTAAATAATGAACTTTTTATTATTGAAAAAATTTAATTGTAGGTTAATCAGCCAAATATCGCCAATTAGATAATCTTTTGTTAGCAAGAGTTTAATCGCAGATTAAAATTGGAAAACTTTAATTGTAGGTTAA
Source organism: Aquatica leii (assembly GCA_035610365.1). Taxonomy (NCBI): domain Eukaryota; kingdom Metazoa; phylum Arthropoda; class Insecta; order Coleoptera; family Lampyridae; genus Aquatica; species Aquatica leii. Next base: position 113,026,983 of record CM069432.1, read on the forward strand.
CCAGTCAAATATCGCCAATTAGATAATCTTTTGTTGACAAAAGTTTAATTGGAGATAATAGTTTTGTGCAACGTAAATTATAGTTACTTGTCCGTTATTCTCTGATTAACGTCGACTTCAATTAAACATTTAATTGACCGTTAATGGCACGTTCAACTACAATTAAAAGATAATCAAACTTTAATCAAAGATTAAACTCATAATTGTAACAATATTATTTAAAAAAAACTATTTAGGTTTTTTTAAATGCTTCTAACAACACAAATTATATTTTAAAAAATTTAACCTAAATAACACATAAGAGAGCAAATGCTGCTTTAACAAATTTACTTGTCAAAGCAGCTTAATTAAAAACTTGAAAAAATGTATTTACTTATACAACTTGTCAAGATTTTATGTTCAAAGTTATAAAATAAAAAGAAACATTTTCTGTTTTAACGTATAACAACTTCAAGAATTTGTTAAAAGTTAATTATTTAATCTATGTATGTAAATTTTTGTAATTTTAGTAATAAATTACAACACAGTGTAATAACAATTTAACATTTATTTATTTACTGTTTACAAAAGCACATTCATTTTACACTGTAAAAAAACTTGTTTTCTATCAAAACTTTTGCAACAATGCAACAATTCAGATAATATAATGTATCGTGTGTATTTTTATAATAAAAGTAAGAATCGAGTTAAACTAAACGTATTCGATTTAAAGCTTAACAGAAAATAACCAACAATATTAAAAAATTAATAAAATATGTATACCGTTTTTAAATATGTTTTTTTCAATTTTTTTTTATTTAGAAAGAGGAAATAACCATAACCGCCAGGTCATTGGCTTTTTAATTAACTGAACTTAATTATTTATGTAAAATACTAAAAAAATAAGTACGTACTATAATAAACTTAGCAGTTGTGTTTTTTTAAGTAACTTATTAATTTATCAATGTTCTTGCACAAAATATATTTTAATCTAAGATTGTTTAGTTGATAGGTTTGTCTGATGTTGCTATATTTTGTACATTCCGTTATTATATGAGTTACGGTTAACGGTTCCTTCCAACATTTATTACAGCTTCGTCGAACTCTCTTGGTTAATAGATAATCATGTGTTAGTTTTGTATGTTGTATTCTGAATCTAGTGATGGCTGATTTTCTTTCTCAATGCCGGATGTCCATCTTATCGATTCGTCTTTGCTAGTTCTGAAGTAGTTATTTGTAAGGTTTTTTCAGTGTTGTTTCCAACATATAGTTATTTGCATCACTAATTTAGAAACTGCTATTTTGGGAGTATGAGTTTATTTGTAGGCCGAGGTAAAATGCCGAGACCTACATAATGCGAATACTCGCAAAATACTTTTGGAACGTGTGATACAAAAAAAATGTTTGTGCTAACTTTTACAGTATAAATTTGTTAAAAACAATTTTTTAAGTCTTGATTTTTAATAAAATCTAACGTATGTTGATAAAACCAAAACCTGTAATGACGAAATTTAATTATTTTTGAAATTAATTTGACAATTACATGATTACAATTTAACTTATATGAAAGTAAAACTATTACTGTTTTCAGCAATTGTAAGATATAAGCAAATTCATTCTATTTTTTTTTTAAATTGATGTGCCAGTACTGGCAATGCAACGTTTGGCCGTCAAGTACTTATTGGGTCATCATCGTTAGCCATTATTGGCCCAATTCCCCGTTGTTCATCCGGCCGTTAATCACCCGATTGTGTCGCGCTATTAATAAAACATAATGGGGATGCAATGGCAACTTTATTACCCCATTAAATATACCGTTCATAATCCATTGAAGGTACGTACTGAAATTAATACAATATTTCATATGTAGATATTTTTATTTATAAATTTATAAAATATTAAAAATAGAGTATTCCTTAATTAAATATAAAAAAACATCTATAAGCATAAGAACAAACATGTTAAATGATTAAAAATATAGAAATAAACATATGAAATCTAAAACTAAATGAACTTAACTACATATATAAAAACATAAATTTATTTACTTAATTGAATATAATTTTAAAATAAAAATAAAAAATATTTGCAAGAATAACAAAAAAATACAAGCTAAGTAGTACCAATAAAGTTTAGAACTTATCATTTTCTAAACTTTTATTTTGTCTCTTTGCACGACCTCTTTCTCGATCTGTTCTGAACGAAATCTTGATCACATTTTGAATATTTGCTAATGTTGCAGTACTTGAATTATAATTGTTTCTCGCAGCTACTGTTGCATATGCAGTAATGGTTGTTCAAAAATACAGAACTTACCATGTATTAAATTAATTATATTGAAATGTGAAATTGCTGAATGTTTTATCATTCGGATGCAATATAGTTTTATCTTTTCTACTTACATTTTGAAAAGATGCCACCCACAAAAAAAATTTTTCAAATTGTATTCATTTGCTACAAATTCTACTACTTATGAAAAGTTACCTTTACCTGCTAAATATTTATTAAATTTAAAAAAAAAATTAATCGAATCTATGAACTGCCTGTTACTACGAAAATCTTGCTTTTTATATTATTAATTCAAAAGCATTAAATAATTCGGTTACCCAAATAATTAACATTTCTTGATATCATTGTACATGTAGACACGAGTTCTCAAACAATTCCTATAAAGAAATATTAACAATAATTACTGTATAGATTTTTTTTATTATATAGTTCTATTTACCTTGATCTTTTACATCTGAATCGACCAACGATTGTACTTGTTAGGGTTAATGTTTACAGAATTTTAGAGGTTAATGTTGAAGGTCTTGTAAATGGATTTTTAGATAGGTATGCACAAGTATAATTTCACCTTTTCTTACAAAGTATTGGTAGCTATTGGTGGTGTAAGCACCTTCACTAAAGAAGTTTTTTTCATAGTCTGAAAATGATTCTTGTTTCTTGATTTTCTTGATTATTGTTTATTAGCATAACTACTTGACACACTTGTGTTCTAAATTTTATGATTCTCATAACTACCTACAAGAGCAAAAATTAACAATAAAACAAATATCACTTTATTAAAGTATGCAAAAGAATACATCGTATACATACATAACATAGAAATTTGACTTACCGGTAATCTGAACTTCGTAGTATTGTAATAATAAAATAAGTGAAAAGTATCATTAAAATATTTTACTGTAAAAGTTTTTAGACTCAAGTAAACAGTTATAAATAAACCACATATAAACAAGGTATAATACCAATAAAGGCCCATTAACTCCAAACGTTAAATTATTTTTTCAATTATTTTTTTAACAACTATATAGTAACGGATATTTACTGGAAATTTGATGTACTGCCAATGCCATCATTTCTCCGATGTTTTCGGCAATCGTCAATTTGCTTCGACCATCAAACACTTATAGACGCGCCGCTAGCAATTCCGAACGATGAGTTGAGTGAATCAAACATCTAAGCCGATGTGATGTCATGGTGGGGCAAAACTTTGTGATATAGCAATTGTGTTGTTATATTCGGTTGTTATTTACCCACTTGCAAATGATTTGGTTTAATAAGTATTTTATTTGTGTTTTATCGTTTTCGATTTAACAAAAAGATAATTTTTAATAATTACAGCCAATACAAGCAGCGTTTTGTCCTGTCTTCTAAAGACGTCATTTTAATTTGCAAGCAAGCCGAACAACATTTCCGTCTTCTAGAAATAAGATTAACAAACTTGAGTATTTTAAAAACAAAAAATCCAATAATCTCCGAATTAATGGTTAACATTCTAAATGAAATTGACAGTAGTGTTTTTTCACAGTTGCTAAAAATAATAATGGAATTCATTTAATAAAATTACTTATGTTTTATTATTGCAGCTTACGCTTATAAAACAGAAACAATAAATAGAAAAAAACGGATAAGAAATAAATTGACAAAAATATATACAAACTTGAAACAATAGTTTTTTGGTTATATTACTTTTATTTTTCAATACGTACATATGTATGTATGTGTATCTGCATGCATATGCATTTTTATATAACACAAAATAATTACAAAAAATTTTATTGTTACCTAAAATGTACTTTTACTAATGCCCGATTGCACCGTATTTTTTAAGTTACACTTAATGTGAAGTAACGCTTAATTACTATAGCAACATTTGTTATAACAATAGTTTCTACTGTTATTAAACGTTACTTAGCACTAAATATAACTTAAAAAATACGGTGCAATTGAGCATAAGTGATCATATATATATATGACAGCTTTGAATACGCTATGCGTTATCACAGCTAATATTTTTGCCCCGACGCAACGTGACGTCGCGGTTTAGATAATGATGTATGTTAATAAATCTGACATAATGACGGATGACATTTAATCAATTAATGATTGTTATTCTGTTCACCGAACAGAAATAGTTAAGCTTCTCCTAAAAAAAGTTATCCTTGAGTAGACCAATGAGCGTACTTGACAGTTTTACACGATACAATTTTACACAACCGAGACAATTTAAATTATACAACGCTTGTCATGTATAGTTAGTAGGTTATGTTGCACCCTTAATTATTAACTCTGATAAGCTTAATTACATGTTTACAGTTAAAAATTAAAAAAAAGTCACAATTGTTTAATTAACCCATAAACACTACTTAGATAAACGGTAGAACATGATCTAATCATTTTTCAAGCACATTTTTATTAACATTTATTGGCAATATTCTTGTATTATTACAGTAATAATTTTGTAAGTATAAATTTAAAAAAATTGTATAACTCATTTGATTCAGACTTCAAATAATGACAGTAAATATCAACGTTTAACCTCAAATAATATCGAAAACTCAAGTATCGTGTAATATGGGTTTAAAAACATGAGCAATACAAAAATTATATTCAAATGTAACGGGTTTTTGTAAGGATGTGCTTAATTATTTATGCTCGGTGAACAGTGAATAGTGTCAACTTCTAATTATAAAATTCTACTACAATGAACCGGTCTAATCCAGAAAAATAAAATTTACGGCCGATTATGATGCTTGTAATAGTTATTTGCCTTACACCGAATTAACTCTAATAATATGTACATATATAATGTATATAATACTAATTATCTATAATAAAAAATTTACTGCTATAATCGAGTTTGCTGATTGATTAGTTGCTGTGACTACGACGCGTGTAAACAAACAAAGTCAGTATACAATTTTGTATCATAAATTCACTCTGTAATTGGTACAATGAGTAATTCCGACAAGATTAAAAATTGTAAGAAAATTAATGAAACTGTGCTTTTGGCATATTTTAACGACAGAGCATAGAATCTAAGGTCACCAACTAGCTTGTGGAGTGATTATTCGATGTTGTGCTAATGAAAATCTCGACATTCCCAAATTCAAGTAGGTATACGTACATGAAATTTTAATTTTGCTAAATGTATCCTACCATTTTATAGGCCAACTCATTTCTCAAAAGAAAAAATGATAGGTGTATTCCTAAAAAAGCTAACATTTTTACCAATGAAGAGGTAACGAGGTTTCTGTGTGATGCTCCGGACCACCTATTTATGTTGATGAAAGCTGCGATGGTTTTGGGAATTGCCGGTACTGGCCGGACCGGTTAACTTTATAATTTAAGTTACGAGGACGTTGAAATTAAACCTGACTTAGGGATTGTTAAGATTCTGCAATCCAAGAACAAAATCTCCTGATTATTTGTGGTAATTGCTTGCACTGAAACGGTTAATTGGTTCAAGATTCTTAAAAAATAGATGAAGTTACGTCGCATTAATACCAAAAAAAGTAAATTTTTTTTGCGTTATGGTAATGGTAAATGTGTACGGCAAGTAGTAGACCGCTATACCGATGAAAATAACAAAATTTTTAAATCTAGATGACTGCAAAGACCACACGGGTCACAATTTTAGGAGAACCTCCACTACTCTTTTGGCTAACAGCAGGTTGGACGTCCTTTCATTAAAAAAACACGGAGGGTGGAAATCCAACACCGTTGCAGAGGGGTACGTTAGAGTATCTTTAACAGATAAAACCCACGCAGCTAACAGAATTTTCTATGGCAAAACCGTTGTAATTCCAATCGTAGTATTAATATTAATAAATAAATGCGTTCTCTAGGTATACATGACAACCCAGTAAACACAAAATTGATAATGTTTAGTAACAGTTTCAAAACAAAAAATTTATGATTCACTCTTGTTTCAAACATAAAAGAAAGCTAACTGCAATAATATAGCTATAAGTTCATCGCTGTTTCACTTATTTCAATCAGTATAGTTTCGGTATTTTAAATTCAAATTTGTTGCAAACTAAATGTTGCATTCGGTTTACGTTTTAAAAGCTTCGTTCTTGAACTGATACTAAATGATCGATACATGTATGATTTTTTTGTTTCAATAATGAACTAAAACAATTCTTTCAATAATATAATAATACATTTTCGAATGCACGTTTCAAATTTTATTGCACAATAAATATTTTTAAATACAATATCACATTGAGTTTTTTACATATCGCAACTTTCCTGGATGTGGTCTTTTCACGGAAGCCTCGAAAACTGCATCAGTTACTGTTGGGTAGCAACTTTTAACCACATCTGTAACAGAGAAATAAATATTTCATTTATAGACATACATAATCATAGAGTTACACAAAATTAATTACATTTTTTTAATGAAAAACAACACAAACTTAATATAAATATCACTTTAGCAATCATTAGAAAGTTATAAAAACACTGTGAATACCTTTAGCTGTACATAATCGTATAGAAAACTTGAAGAATTGAACTGTAATTATAAATCCTAAAGTATCATCAGATTTACGCAATAATCTACCTTAACGCAACCATGTGTGTTAATTTACATTTTTTTTATACAAATTAAAACATGATACATAAAGAACAGAAATGATAATAATATCGATTACATTTATTGATTATAATAAAATGTTTCGACTTACCGTTTATTGTTCCATTTCGTAATTGTACACACAGCATCGCTTATCAAACTACAACCGAACAAGTGAAAAGATATCAATTTGCAGCGCAAGCGTTGACGACAGTAATCAAAAGTATAGCAACGACTAATGCTGACTAATCAAAGTATTCGTTTTTCCTAGAACGATTCCACTGTTTTGAAAATAATTCAATCTTATTTAATTGATCTTCAAACAATTCTAGTTATTCAAAAAATTATTCGGTTTTAATAAATCAGTTTTTAGACGGTTGCTGATTGTGGGATAAAAATTGCAAGTACTGAAACGGTTTAAAACTGATTGTGAAAAATCGGAACTCTTTCAATTTATTCACTGTCAGTTACATGTAAATGATATAAAAATGGAACTAACACGAAACAACGTAATGAAACAACTGTTTTAATTTTGTGACTGCAACAGTTTCAATCCGTGTTTACTGGGAAGTGTGCATAGGCGGAAAGTGCCACCGTAAATCTTTTTTTTTTCACTCCTTGGATACCATCTGTTTATGTATCAAAGTAAAGGTTTTACTTTTCATTACTGTCGTGTTTTTGTTGTTTTTTTCTGAATCTCGTTTTAAGTGCTTCTTTAGCATATTGTGTTATATATTGGTCTTTGTTGTGTATTGCTGATTTACCTAGTTGGTCTGCTTTTTCGTTTTGTTGTATACCAACGTGAAAAGGTATGTATATAAATGTAATGCTTTTGTTTCTACTATTTAACTGTACGAGACGATGCTGGATTTCTTTGACGCATGGGTTATCGCTGTACATTGTTATTAAGAGATATTAAAGCACTAAAAGAGTCCATTAATAACCCTGCTGTTTTAAAAGGTTTGCCATTTATATAATCTAATGCTTTGATTATAGCAAATAACTGCAGAAAATTGAACTTTGTTAATCATAAAAGTTTGGTGTAAGTTTTTATATAGTAAAGCAGATTCGGTTTCGTTTTTGGTTTTTAATCGGTGAGTTTATATATGAGAAAGATGTGTGTATCTATTTAGAATAGTGCTTAGCGTATTTCGAATTGCAACAGAAGGAGTTTAACTTTTATTTAAATCTACTAGTTCTAGGTTTATTTTGACTTTGAAATTTTGAAAACGTTATATTAATGTAGTTTGAATGTTGCTTGTTAGCTAATTATGACGCTGTATAGTTTAAATGTAGTTTAGTACGTCTGTATTTTAATAGAAATGGTCCAGTTTCTGCGTATATGCTAATAGTAGGGATAGTTCGAAAAGAATGTGTAGCGTATCGTAGGCCTATGTTGTATGTTGTATCTAAAAGTTTTAACATATTGGGTTTTGCGGCTTGATATACGAAATAGCCATTATCCATTTTGGATCGTCCAGGAATGCTTACGATTTGTATCATGATGTTATCAATTGAACCCTACCTACTGTGACAGATTGTTTTTATTAAGTTTAATGTTTGTTGGGATTTATTGAGGAGATTATTTATGTGGGCAACCCACGTTGCTTTTGAATCAAATAGTAGACTGAGGTATCTGTGTTTTTAAAAAAAATTAAGAGAGCGGTTATTCATAAATAGGCTTGAGTTTTCGTACACTCGTTTTCTGGAAAAATTAACACAGTTTGTTTTTTCATCACAGAAAGATCCATTTTTCATAGCCATTCTTCTAGAACATATATTGATTGTTGTAATTTTTTGTTTATATTTTATTTTTGTTTTGATTTTTGTTGTTGTAACAATAATCTATTTTTTTCGTCCAAGAGTGTTTACGATTTGTATCATGATGTTATCAGCTATAATACCCCTAGAGCATTGATAATACCGAGATAATTTTGTCATAGAGATTGTTGAAAGCGTGTTTTTTGGTAATATCACGAGGCCGAAGGCCGAGTGATATTACCTCAAAAGAAACACGCTTGAAACATTCTCTACGACAAAATTTTAAGTATTTATCAATGCTCGAGGTGTATTCGGTAAGATAATTTTTTACTACTTTCCATGTTTTTTAATCAATTAATACAAATGAGTTGTGTTTTCTGGTGTATTTTCTAAAAGAATTTAGTTAATTTTGTTGTTACAAATATGAACAAATCTTTCTATCATTATTATGAATTGATTTACTATCTGACATTTAATTTGACATTTGAATATATCATGTCTGCTTTGCCCGATAACACCACACCCGTGGTGTTATCGCTGTAATCCGTTGATGATTGGTTGAATTTTAAAAAATGCAATAAAAGCAAATTTTTTTATTGGTTAATTGATACAGTAAAAAATTATCAATTAAACTCCACCTACTGTAACAGATTGTTTGTATTAAGTCTATTTGTTGGGATTTTTTGCGGAAATATTTTATGTGGGCATCCTACGTTGTTTTGAATCGAATGGTAGACCGAGGTATCTGTGTTTTTTTAACAAATTTAAGAGTGCGGTTGTTCATGAATAGACTTGAGTTTTTGTACACTCGTTTTCTTGTTTTTTTTATCAGAGAAATATCTATTTTTCTTAGCCGATTCTTTTTGAATATATATTAATCGTTGTAATTTTTTTTTCAAATTTTATTTGTTTTGCTGTTTATTGTTGTAGATTACTATATCGTCAGCAAATCTATTTTTAGGCCAGGATGGAGTTTATCGAATAAGTGATTAATTGCGACTAAGAGCAAAACTGTACTCAAAATGGAACTTTTCAAAAATCTATTTTCTTATTTGTATTGTTTTGAAATGGTACTACCTAAAAGTTTTTTAAAAAACGACGTTTTTCCCGTGGACTATAAAATAGAAAGTAATTTTTCAACTTCAACGTAAAACGTGGGCGCATTTAAATGTATTTTCTTAAATTTTATAAGTTTGCATTAATGCGCCCACGTTTAAAGTTGAAGAAAGGTTATTTTCTACTTTTTAGTCCACGGGAAAAACGAGGTTTTTTAAAAAACTGTTTTTATAAAATATTTATTTTCTTCTTTTTAGTTTTATGATAATTTATTTTAATAAAGTTTTAAACGAACAGTTTAAAAACTTGCCCGACTTACATAGGTTACACAACTGTCGTAGATCAGAAATTTTACGATGAAATTATTTAACCTCCTAATTAGTGTATTTAAGTAAGGTGTTTAAATCCTTCAATTGTAGGAGATGGCGACAAGAAAACAACTTAAAGTGTTTTTTTGTAGGCTACGTTTCGTGAACAGTGTGTTCACTTCATCAGGCCTAAAAAAACTAAGAACAAGTAGTGGTGGTCCGCCAACACAGTCGATAACATTTAAACAATAAATTCAAAACAAGGAAACACATAAAAGATGTGAAGCTTAAAATTAACATGTAACAAAACTCACTAACATCACATAAGATCCATTTTGATCTTATGTGATGTTAGTGAGTTTTGTTACATTATTTTTATATTTTTTGATGCTTGAAAATTGTGTTGTCATTGATAATGTCTAAAAAATTCTAGTTTAATTAGTGCAGTATAAATGGTTAAAAAATCGATTACACCATTTGAAATTTTGCGGACAAACAATCAAACAAAAAAACAAGAAAGCAAGCTAAGAAGAACGTGGTAATAAAAAAGATTAGATAGTTTTGCAGTTTTTATTTTAGTAGTTGTTTTACTATTTGGTATTTCCAGGCTTTATTGTATGCTTTGCAAATGTTTAAAAAAACCATAGGGTGTTTGCTTTTTAACAATGTGTTTTGTATATCGCTTCCTGAATGTGCGATAGCGTCAACAGTTTTATAAAACCGTATTAGTATGGTGAGATTTTTCTAAAATTTAGGTTCAACAGTTATTTACTATCTTTTCCATAAATTTACAAAAGATGCTAGTGAGTGAAATTAGTCGGGAAACTATTGACGAGTTTTGTTTGGTTCTAATCCGCTTATATGTAATGGTATTTGGTAACCTTTTAAAGTTTTGACTTTTGTTTTATTAATAATAGAATTTATATATTTGGTCTAAGTTTGTTGTTTACTTTGTTCTATTGTACTTTTTGAGATCGCCCTGTATTTTTTTATTCTATGAACGTATTCATGGTTTTATACTTCATATACTGTTTGAAAACAATAGCTTTATTTTGAAATGCTGTTTTGCAATTTTGAGTTCATGTTGGTACATAATATGATGTATATTGATTCTTTGGTAGTTCGAATAATAACGTTGGTTAAACTATTGTTTATTTTGCCTATATCGTCTGTGAGATTAACATATATTGATTATTTATGATTTTAGATTGAAAAACGTTCTATTGAGTCTATAGTTCTTTCTACTATTTCGGTTAGTTTGTTGATGCCTGTGTGTAAGTGTTTGTGCTATTTCCAACTGTCTATTGAATTTCAGTGGTTAGTTGTAAATAGTTTAATAACAATTATAATGTTGAAAACTCGTTTGTTCTACTGCAATAATGTTTAGTAATGTTATATCAAATCTATCTAAAAATGTTTCTACAATTTTTCTTTGCTGTTAGAGTAAGATGATATGTACTATGTGAGATAAAATTGCTCATTATAATATACAGAATAGAAAGTGATTCGATAATTTTATGTAGTTCTTCTGAGTTTAACTGGTAGTTAGATGGTACGTAAACTATGCAAAGTGTTATTTTAGGTTTTAAATAGAGAACTGTGGCTGTGCTTCTAACCCAAGTAGCAAAAATCAGTTACAAAACGGTTGTAAAACTCTCTTGCAACTATGGTTTCAGTAAGGTATTTAGTTACAGAATAGTTGCTGAGTCTTTCCTGATACGTTGTCAATACCGGATTTGGTCAGTTGCAACGCAACTGCAGTAATATTATAACCGTTTTACAACGTGTCTGAAACCGTTGCAATTACTATTTTGTAACTGTTTTGCAGCGTTGCTAGAACGGTTTTTTACAAATGATGTTTACCTATTCTGAATCGTTTCTGTAATGGTTTATCATCACGGTTTTGTAATTGATTTGTAACATTGTAGTTACCGTTTACAGCAACTGCTATGTAACTGTTTTGAAAACTTGCTTATTACCATTATTTGAAACTACTTTATAACCGCTTTTGTTGAGCAACTTATTCAAGATTTTAGTTACTAACTGCATCATAAAGATTAAAACAAAACTAGAGATAAAAATATATTAATGAAAAGATACAGATATATAAAAAGTTATAATAAATGTACATTATTTAATTTTTTATAGTTTCTTATAGAACTAAATTCAAACAAAAAAGATATAATAAAAGAATTTTTACATCTGTTGCAAGTAGGTACTAGTAAACAGGTTTTTACGGCAAATTTTCAAGAAAAGCGGATTATGTCTATTATTTATAAATTTTGTAAATAGTAAATGCATAAATTTTGTTAAGAGAAAAATGTCTTTGTGTTAAAAGACCATGGCGGATTAAGATATTCCTCACATGTTATAGTCTAATGCGTCTACGTAATTCTTAGTTAAATATTTGTATTAGGCTACAAATGCACATGTGCAATTATAATCGGTTCAATGATCATAATCTCGACTGCTTTTTTAAAGATTATAGGTGTTCGCAATGGCGATCTAATTTACACGTTCTGATCACTGTGTGTAATATTGTAATGTCCTTGCAATCAAATTCTATTTTATCCTAGAAGAAAATAAAATCAATTTAAAATTTGCTTACTTATAATTGGCAACTAATTCTTCAACGTTGATTAAATTAGAAACAGTAGTTTAAATGCACGATTAAAATTATAGTAATATAATATACCAATAATTGTACTTACGTAGTTTTGAATTAGAAACACTTTCGGTACTGTTGATTGGATAACGATAATGGACTATGTGTCTTATAAAAATCTCATAAAATGCACTTCTTCTGTTGCTGTTTGAAAGCATAGATTAACACTGTAGTGTAGTTTTAGAAATTCACACTTGTAACCATAGTTTCAAGACTGTTACACTCGAAACCGAAATGAAGGTTTTAATGTCACTAAATTGACACTGTAGTTACATAAGGGTTTAAGAAAAACTTACTTATAACCATAGTTGTAAAATGGTTATTTCTGTAATAGATTTAAAACCTCAGTAAATTACGAAAGTTGCTGCTACGTTGCTGCAACGGTTTATTTACCATGGTGCTAATGTTACTAATTTGCAACTGGTTACAACGTAACCACGGTTACAAAATGTTGCTTGGGAATGCAGTAATTAGAAGAATTGATTCAAAATGTATATCTGACTTGACAAAAATGCACACTCAACCGCTAGCGTGGTTTGTTGTAAATGTTGTATCTTAGTAGGAAAGTTTTTAGTTTTCTTTAAAATGTGTTTCTTGAATGCATAATGCTACCGGTTGATGTTTAGTAGTTAGTATGCGAATGTTATTTATATGTGCGAATAAACCGTTGCAATTAAACTAAATGTTTTTCATAACTTTATCGTATATCAGCGTTGTGTATATATGTTTCTTGAAAAGAAATGCTATATTTGCTGTCACGTTTTCTCGTTTTGCATGTGACGTTTATTATTCAAATAATGCCATATTTTATCTATTGATGGTCGAGCAGCAGATCTAAATTTTTTGATATGTCAACTAATTTGTCTATATTAGGCGACATTGCTACCTTTAATGGATTAGGTGATGTAACAAATTTGTTATAAAAACTTTGATTGAAAAAAAGTAAATTAAAAATTATTTTGATTGTTTAGAAAATGTTTTATTGGAAATAACATGTTATTTGCGGTATCTTCTGTGTCGGAGTTTTGTTTAGGTTTCTTGGTAGGTTTTTATTCGTTTAGTAGTTTTATTTTTTTCTGTTTGATTTCTAGGGTTTCCTCACTAATTGGTGTCACTGGATTTACTTTTGGAGTTTCAAAAACTATCTGATTTTAATTTGTGATGTCTATTCTATCTGGAGATGAATCAGTATGTGCATTTAAAAACGTACGTTTGTTTTAAATTAAACTGTTACTTCGAGTTGTAAGTTAAGAGTTTGCTTGGTTGGTATTTTAGCTGTTTGTGTGAGTTTGGCTGCTATGTGGTTTTGCTTTCCACATCTATAACATTTGAATTCGTCTATTTGTAAAAATATACATTACTTATCTCTTTCAATATTTATCAGACATCATTTGGGAATACCAATATTTTCTTCAATTGTTACATATGTAAAACGTCGGAAACTAGAGAGTTGTGCGCATTCTGCATTATCTAATCCCGCATTAATAAAATGTATTGGTGACATTAATTTCACATGCAATTTTTCTTTAAAACATCTTCAATATAGTCGTTTGGAATGATAGGCGGAATATTTGATGCAATTAGTTTTATTAAAGGTGTGATAAATCTTCTAATTTGTATTAAATGGTTTTCAATGACGATGGAATTTTTTTTCAAGTAATGTATCTACAATTTGTTTGCTTCTAAAGTATATATAAATTCTTTCCTTTAAAATTTAAGATGCTGCTACTATGTTTTGCACTATGTTGCCAACAGCGTATTGATATTCTTTAATTTTTAAATTTGTGACTGAATTTAGTAAAAAAATAATTGAGTTGATGTAAAGTTTGGTGTGTTTGGTTCGTTATTATCAGAACCCCTGTGGCTGGGGGCACTGGATGTAGATGGATTAATTGTGATTAGAGTGTTAAATCTTTGAGTAATTCCGCCATTATTTTTGAGGAATTGAATTCGGGTACACAACATGTATGCGCTATTTAATTTAAGTTAATTTAATAGTAACCAGTAATGTTTACAATGTGTACGCGGCTATATTCAAATACGGCACTTTCACTTCGAAAGCTAAAATGTTTTCAAATTTAAAACTTTAAATAAACTTTTATAACTTTTATTAAGATTAAAAACTAATAATAAACTTACCAGAAAAAAATCGTTTTTTATTATATAAAAGACTATTAAATTTACTAAATACATCAATCTCTAGAAATGAAGATCTAAATAACAATAAATTCTTAACACCCATATAAACTACAATATAAATTTTAAAGCAATTTTTATACTGAAAGTATTTTTTGATTGAGATTTTTTGAAAGAAGAATAAAAAGATGTTTAATTATTTTTAGAATTGCTACCTTTGATACCTTCAAATATAAAATTAATTTATTTAAATTTAAAATTACTTACAAAAATAAAAAACATAAATGTATAAAAGTATTTTATTACCAAATCAGTTTATATAAAATTAATGTATATTACATTTTTTACAAAAATTGTTAATAGTTATCATTACTAGCAATACATTAAAATATATCATTCAGTGTATATTTAAATTAAAACATGTTTATTACAATCATTTAAAAAAAATGAATATGTAATTACCATAAACAAAATTTTGTAATTATAAAACGCTATTACTGCTTAATTTTTATAACTTGTTGGAAACGTTAGCAAAACAACATCAAAAAGAAAGTATAAAGATTTAATTGAAATCCTTCTTTTAAGAGTAGTAATAAACTCGCTTTAGTGTCTTAATTGACAACATTTTGTGGTGCTACGTGCGCACTTTTACGGTCAGTATTTATTTCATTAAAGAAGTACAATAGAGTATTAACGTATGTATAACAAATAAATAATGACATGTTATATTTATTCCTTTTTTTTGATAATTTAGTCATTTTCTGTTCTATTTGGTTTACTTATTAATTAGTGCATGGTGTTTCTTTATTTATAAAATATAGAATCTGTAAACAGAAGTAGCATCCAAAGTTATTATTATTCAATGTTAATAAATAAACTTTAAATATACCTTTTTTAATCACTTAATTTGAATATACGTTGACGTAGCTTTTAATAACAAATATTTTCTAACAAATATGTTTGTAGACATTTTATTACTGACATTACATTCAATAAACTAAAATTTATTGTAAATGAAAAATCTACACATAAACCTGCATAAACAATGGTAATAAACATATGTAAATTTGCTTTTACGAGATGGCGTATACCTCAAATTTTCCATAGTAACATTTAAGTTAAATTTATTAACTATATAATAGCTAGTGTGTTTTGTAATAAAAATATATTGTATGAAAGGTTAAAAAAATAAGTTGCAAGACTTATAATAACATTTATTTTTATTCATTTGATTTTTGCTACTACAATTATTCAAACTTTTGGAACTGTGATGGAATCAATTTTTTCATTAAAAATTTTAATTTCAGATGAAAAATCAAGGGACAGCGTTTTGTTTAATAGTGACAGTTGCCAACTTGTTAATAATAATTAATTTTGACATAATTCTTATTTAAAGCACAACAAAAATAACATAACGTTACTAAATTTCGGATGCCATGAAATTATAAAATAAATTAAAAAAATAAATGTATTTAGGTACATATATCATTTCTGGTTTACGTTTAGAATTGATTATTAAATTAAGTTCTCCTTAAAATGTATGTATTTAACGCAAAAAGAAGTGAAAATGATAAAATGGTTTTATGCCGGAAATAATGCCCGTAAAGTAAGTGCTTTATGTATTGTAAAATATCTGAATTGACAGATTCTAAGTAGTACAACAATTGATGGAATAATACACAAGTTTGAAACTATAAACATAGTAATAAACAAATGTAAGTGTAATAATTACAATCTGAATTTACACTAAAACGAGGAAAATGGTAACAACTTTAATGTTTGTAAGGCAATAGCTAAAAATCCCAATGAAAATTTAAGACAGAAAACTTTAGTTTGCACCACACCTAAGTGCTGCAAATTTTACACAACAAAAAGTTACGGGAACATGATTTAAAAAGGAAGAATGCATTTTGCTTCCAAATTATTAGAAAATGTAACGCAGATAGAGAAGTTTTAAAGAAATATTTTGCTGTACACATGAATGCACGTTCACTTTGCATTGATGGACCAAATTAAAAAAATTCAGAGTATATGCTACTAACAATCTACACAAAATACCGTTTTATACTTTGAAGCTATACATCATATCTCGTCTTTATTCTGTCCCTAGCAATTTGCGTGTTTTTACAAACTGCCTCATGTACTTTATAGCCTCTTAATCAACTTCCTGAGATATGTAGATGTAAACAAAACAAAACGTCAAACAAGAATGTTACTGAATGTTACTAAACGCTAACACTACCAACTTAATACAATGTTGATGCCCAACGCATAGGTCACGTGGGAAATAGGTTTTAATGCAGTCTATGTATATATTTTACAATTAATTAAATAAATATATTTTCTTTCTCGAGAAGTGCAACAGAAGACAAAATGTAAAAGGAAACAAAAAAATTGGTATTTGTTTTTTTTAATGTACACAATATACAACTTAAAAATACAGACTTAACTGTAGCAAGAAGATCAGTTATTTATTTCATATAGATGGCCAAAATATATCGTCAAAAAATTGTCAAAATCTTGATCTAAGAAAGTGTAGTAGTTTATTGGCTACGCATTTTACAGATTTTTATAGTGTGAGTTGTTTATCAACTAATAAACAAAAATAAAACACCAACAAAATTTACGACCGTACTAAACATTTTTTTAAAACACCGTCATATGATTGTTGGTTTTGTGCTAACCAATAAAATGACGTAATTTTAAAATTAAACATGGTATATTTAATATAATTTAAACCTTAACTGAAAAATACTTTTTTATAGTTTTATATTAGGTATTAATTACACATGTTAAATACTTATAGTGAAAACGTTAAAAACATTTTAAAAAATGTAAATTTTAATTCCGTTCGACAAAAAAGAAAAAAAACGCTTTAAACTGTAGAATTATTACAAAAACGTCACTTTAGATGCTTTATTTAGTCGGCGTAATTTGTAACGGACCTGTGGGTGGAGCTCTTCTGCACAATTTTCTAAAGACGGCGTATCAGAACGCTACTTGTTGTATTATATTTGTAAGGGTTCGTCGTGTCAATTTCGTCTACTACGTATATCACGTGACAGATCTTTTACAAATTACGTGAACTATAACAAACTATTTAATAACGTTTCTTTATCATTTTTTAAGTTTATTTTCAACGTAATTTAATTTATTCCTTCATTCAAGAAAAAACATAGAAATTATTCAGTTTTTTATAGCGACGTTTCGCGCATTAGATATACACTTTTTCGAGTCACAATAATTTGTTTTTGTAAGTATTCAAGAAACATTGTTATTGTGATAAGTTGCAATTGTTATTTATATTGAAAGGTTTGCCTCCTGATAATAAATATTTGACATTTAACATGTTTAAAGTTAATTTCTTATTATGCCATTTCATTTTAATAATTTATTCTTTTTGACTCAATGGTAGGTTTTAAACTTCCGTTTACCTCTGTTACTTTGTTAAATATAAAAATTATTTTTTTCAATTTTGTTAAATTATAAAATAATTTTTTACATGCTTATTAACGGTTGCTAGTTTTTTGCTCTTCTCTTCTTTGACTCTTGTTTTTGATGTTTGTTATTTATTTTGTACACTGTTTTTATGTGTTTTTTACTAAATAAAGGAGTGACCTGATGGAATGCTGATTATAAGCACAAAACGTCGCAGATTAACTGGGCTTGTTTCCTTATACCTCTTATTCGAAGGGATCATTAAGTCGAATGGTTATTTATGTATGTTTTAAATATTTATTTAAATACGCAGATTACCAAGTTAAGTGCTAACAATTATCTACAAAAATTACATTTATCAAATTTTTAAAATAAATAAAAAAATTTATAACAAACAAGGTAGGTACTTTAGCATTTGCTTTACGCTAAGTTATTAATAGGTTTAAGCAATTGTGAAAGACACTAAATATTTTTTTTTAAATTGAAACGTCTTTGAATTCAAGCTTACTAAGTTCGTTTTCAACAAATCTAATTAATCTTCAATCATCGATCATAAAAAAATTATTTTTAATTTCTGCTTATATTCTTATATTTGTGATTAAAAACAAATTAAAACGGTTTCTGAAACAAACAAAACAAAAAGATGCAAGAATAGTACATTTTTTTAAATACAAAACCGTCAAAAGATAAAAATATACAATTAAATTGAATTAAAAAATTAGGTATTTTACTACAAAATAAAAAAGTTAGTTTTGTTTTTAACTAAATTTATATTTTTGTCAGTTGCAATAAATTTTTGATATTAATGATTTATTAATAATTATTTGCCTACCTAACAGCTAAGCTTAGACACTTTCGAGTAGACACAAAATGTTTAAGCAAAATAATTTTTTATTTCTAATTTTATTTTTGTAATAAAAACTTTTTTGGTTTGATCGTAACTATAAAATTATAAAAACTCTGTTTGTGAATTAAAAAAAAACATTAAATAATATTTAAATTATTTTATTAAACTATGTTTTAAAACATAAACTTCATAAACATGCATTTTAGAAAGTAATTACTTTTATTAATTTATTTTTGGTAAACTAAATCATAATTGAACAAACAGATTTTAGGGTTAATATTTTTTTTGTCTTTTTAAATTTAAATCAACTCTTGTACAAACATTTAATGTTTAAATTTCAAACAATAAATCATACACGAGTTCTAACAGTTGCGGCATTACCCACATAAAACTCCAACAACGTATGTACATATATACACCTATTAATGTTAGAATTACAATACAGATTAGATACTTATTCGTTGACTTGTTACTATCAATTAAATGTATTTTGTATTTAATTTAATAAAATAATTTAAAAATTTTGTTTTAATATATAAAGATACGGGTTTAATTATGTATTTAAATATAATTACTTTAATTATAATAACATGTTTGTATTTCTTAAATAGAATGTATCAAATTTTCAAATTTTATTTTTATTGTGTATACAATTTTACATTTTATGTCATGTGTAAAAGATTTTACACATTTTAAGCGTAAATGTATGTATAAGATATCAACAATGCGTATATTATAAAAAATAAAAACTGTTGACTTTGTGTATAAAATTATAATGTAGGCTCAGCTAGTTGCAAGCTCAGCCGAACATGAGCTGATAGTACAAAAAGGTAAACAGACAATGGATGTTAATGCTAATCTACTTTTAATTTCAGCAATGTTTATAATTATGTCACTAATTTAAGTTGATTTAAATTAAAAAATAATTAAATTACAACATAACTAAATATTTAAAAATGTGTTTAAAAAGTAAAACTTTCTATTTAAAACAAAAAAATCAAGTATATTTTATACCTATAATTGTTAGATTTAAATATAAGTTTATACAGTTTTTAAGAAAATTTTCCTTAATGTATTTGAAACATAATTAAAAAAACTTTTTTTAGTTTCAACAAAATAAGGTAATTTGCAATTAGGTTATTAAGGACACCTGTTATTATTAAAAAGTAGTAAACCTTAAAAAAAGTTAGTTATTACATCTATACCTTGTACTTGTACTAAAAATAATTTATACATTAAGGAAAATAGTAAAACAGATATTACGGTATTACAACGGTATTACGTAGTATATGTTAATACCAGAAAAGTACACAATAAATAAAAATAAATTGTAAAAATAAACAAATATTGAACAAATTTAATTTTAATCAATATAAAATGATGATTATAATTATATATATATTTCAGTTAGTTTTTTTGTATGGTAGAGTTGTATTGTTATTTTTTGCAAAATTCCGTATTTAAAGTATAACCTGCGTCAGGCTTTCTAATAAAAATGTACTTTGTTAGTCAGTTAAACATGTAAAATGTTACGCTGCTTTTCTCGTAACTAAAAAAAAGAGCGACTTCTAAATCAGTTGTTCCGACGATAGAGTCGTAAACTTCGTAGTGTTAGATTATAAACAAACGCCAAAACGATGAAAGATTATGTGTGGTAGACACCGTTTTATATCTACCCGCAGCTGAAATCAAACAAATGTCAAGACACAAGTAGTAACACAATATGTATTTTCTCACAGACAGTAGTTCACGTTGGACAAAAGAGAAAAATGTGCATAAGTGTATTAATATAAATTTTCCAAACACTAGCACGTAGGTCGGTATCACAGACAAAATACGACTGGGTAACACGTCGTATAGCAAAGTGACTTAATCGGTCTAACTTTTACATTCCGAAAAAGAATAGTACAGACGAGTAAAAGTCGAAGATTTAAAGAATCTAAGCACAACGTATAATATGTGACACAACAAAAAGATTTTAACATTAATTGCTAATCCAGGAAACAGATAAATTTTTTAAACGTAATTCGTCGGGATTCATATATGTAAAACATGTTTCACGCGGTGTTGAGTTAATAATTAATTAATAAACTAAATAAAACACTAATTTCGTGTTTCTATTGTTTTCTTAGGGTTTTCCGAATGAGGAAGTTAGTACGTAGTCGGGGGTCAAAGTGGAAAACCCAACGTTCTTCTCTGAAAAATGTATAAAACAAACAGGAAAACTTAAAGGTAAAAACGGGTAGGATGTTACATTGCGACTACAACCTAGTAAGTACGGTCGACTGACCACCAAACGATTAAGAATTAAAGTAAAAATGTAATACTAACAATTAGTTTCCTCCAGGTATAAACTAGCTAGTACATCCTGTTAGAATTGCCTAAAACTCAATTGAAAAGAGGATATAATACTGAGAAGACGGTTTAAGACTCAGCAAATCTTGGCTACCAGTATTATATCCTCTAAGACAAAGATCAACCTTCTTAGAAAGGACACAAACACTTACTCCGATTAGTAATGAAGTCAGTCAAGCGGTAACGGAAAGATAAGTTACGTTAATCACGCTAATCGCTATTGGTATAAATATCGTCATTTACACTTTTTTTTCAGTGACATTTACCACTCTGAAGATGCAAGCTGCAACGTCTTGCGAAACGTCAGTTTGTTTGGGAACAACAATACGGCAAAGTTCTACTTCTTGTTTTGGGTCTCAAGAAGAGACTAGAACCAAGTTTGTATTTTCTGTTATTAAGATAAAAGTTCATACAATGTCTACACTCAGTAAATTTTTTATTTTATGTGCTGATTTAGAAACCGTTCAATGGAGCAACGTTTCAGATTGAATTTTTAAAAGAAATGTTGCAGTTTCTTATTATAACATTAAAGGTTTATAATTCTAACTGTACCAATATCACACATTCTCTAAGATTTATAAATGGTTGGAGAAATACCATTTGTTCATTTTTGTGTGTGTGGAATATTGTAAAAAGTAGTCATAAATTTTTGTGTAGTAGGAGATGCAATTAGGATTGTCTGGAAATTTTTTTTTAAAGTATCAGGTAGCAAGGAGGAAATTGTTTATTTCTCCTCCTATTATTTTTAGTAGAGTTTTTAAAAAATTACTCTGTTTAAATTACTTTGAGCATGTAAAAAATGGTAATTGCATTCAAGATTTAGAAGTTGTATTAGCTAAGCTAAATTTTCCGGTAAAACCGTTCATAATTGGCGGCCCAGTAACCAATGCATGATATTACTGTTTAGAGTATATACTGTGGATCTACGGATTACCCAAAATACAAAATAAACATCTTCGACCATTTGTTAGCTGTATTGGATAAACAACTTATGAACTATCTAAGTATTTGAACTCTATACTAAAACTTTATATTGGCTTGAGTAGTTCATTTCTAAAGAACACAAAACATTTCACTGAAGTAATTAGTAAACAGAAATTATGTTCAAATGATTTACTAATTAGTTTCAATGTTTCCTCCTTGTTCACTAAAATACCAATAGTTGATACTTTACGTCTTTTCCAACGACAGTTTGATAATATTACCATCATGTTATTTGAACATTGTTTGACTACATCATTCTTTTTGTTTAATAGTGAATACTACAAACAGATAGATGGTGTAGCAATGGAATTGCCAATTACTCCATCTTTAAAATTTGCATTTAAAATATTTAAATTATTGCTTAGATATGTAGATGATATTTTGCGATTTAGTCTCATAGTGAAGATAAATTACATTTTTTTCTGCAATACCTTAACAATCAACATCTAAACATAAAATTTAGTATTGAAAAGGAAATTAATGGTACTTTATCTTTTCTTTATGTAAAGATAGAAAAAAGCTAGATGATATTTTAATACATTCAGTTTATCGAAAACCAACACAAACAGATCAAAACATAAACACAAATTCTTACCATCACTCAGCTCAGAAACTTGGAATGATTATGTAATCGTGCAACGATAATTTGTCACAAAGATAAATTACAAGAAGAGTTAGATTACCTTAAGAAAGTTTTTATAAGAAAAGGTTTTAATAACAGATAAATTAAAAAGTCTACTTTAACAGATTATTCAACTACAAAACTGTGTTATTCTACATTTTTTTCCAACATAAGTGACAACATTGGAAGAATACTAAAAAAAACATAAGATAAAAGTTGTTTATAACAATACAACTAAAATTAAAAATTTGTTGAATCTTACAAAGATAAAGTATCTTATAATACATGTAGAGTGTACCAAGTCCCATGCACCTGTTGCAAGATAAAAATTGGCGAAACTAGTAAATTACAGATACAAGATTAAAAGAACACAAAAGACATCTTTGATTACTCCAGCTTACTAAGTCTGTCATTGCCGAACATGCGCTTGACACTCTTCATGATATAACATTTAGTTGCCTATTACTTCCTAATCTTAATTTGTCCATCAATTACTCTTAAACTACGTCTAGAGTTTTTATGGTGGTTTTTTTTAGACCTTCGAACAAATGTTCTTTTACAATTCTTTGTTTTCAGATACCTGGGTTTTATAATTCTCAATTTAATTTAATTTATACTGCTTGACGAAGAAATTAGCTCAAGTTTGAAAGTTTTCTTGTAAATTGTATTAAATATATACACCATTTAACTTAAAAAAATCATTAAAACCCAGATAATCCCGAAATTATTTTTTGTTATAAATACATTTTTTATTTAGCGTTTCGTTGTCTTTGCATGATGATAAGGCGGTTTTATTAAAGTTTTTTCTAAATTAAATCAACCATTTTCGAGATAATGGCCGTCCTTTTAAAAGGACAGTGGTAATATCAACTGCCATAGAATATTTTATTTTATTTTTTATTATTGAAACCAATTCTGTTACAAATGTGAACATTTTACAAATATAATTTACATGGACTGTGAAAAAATTCTAATAAAATAAATAATGATACTATTTCTCATGATGCTCTGCGAAACAAAATTTTGGATGCAGGGCGACGTCACACTTTTTGCACCTAAATTGCACTTTTTTATGACATTGACCACATCTTGATTGATTTTCTTGATAAATTATTATATGATCCATTCTATCATAACGGGAGTGCTCGTGTATATTGGTGGTGGTACGTAAAGGACCTCTTTTAGTAATTTTTTTATGTGATTCCAGGAGACCCTGCGCAATATATCTTCTAAAAGCTAAATGGTCCAACGTGCCACCATTCTGCCGATGTATTTGCCAAGCATTTTGTTCTATCATGTCGATGCATTGACAAACAAGTGGAAAACACCATTTCTTTCCGCTAATGGAGACTGTGTAGAGACTAATATTTTGGTCTGCGCGGTCTACCCCACCCATATTCTGATTGTATGTTTTGATGACGTGGGGTTGGTCTATTCTGATACGTTTCTTTTGTTGTTGTGAATATCGACTCACATTTGCCAATGGTGATACTGACCCAGCATTTGTGGCAATATTGACTACACTGTTGTCGTTCCATTTTGTAATCAGAATGTTTTTGAGGGTTCCAAAACATATTCAAATGTACCTCTTAGAGTTTTCTTCAGTGCTTTTGAAAGACTCAGGGGACAAGTAGGTATTCTGTTCTCGCGTATGGTTCCAGTAGCCTTTAGATCTCTCTCGGACAAAATTTGCAGCAAGTCAATACCAGTGAAATATTTATCAAAAACCAACTGGAATGGCAGCTTGCCTTTATTTTCTAATAATATGTCAGAAAAAGTGAGGACCACACTAGCGCCCAATCCTAGATCTTTATATTTGTCAGGAAGCTTAGTTGATGAACCTTGGTATGGTTCAAACCATTCAATATAACCGTGCGCAGTTGCGCCGACCCAGAGTTTATATCCCCAGCGTATGGGCTTGCCCCTTATGAACTGCTTCGTACCGTGACGACCGAAGTATGGCACCATACATTCGTCGATGCTATGGCACTCTTCATTAGGAGCTAATTCCATAAATTTCTTATTGAGGGCCTCTATCAATGCTCTAATTTTAGAAAACTTGTCCGTAGCATCTAGGGTAAGGTTGTTATTGGAGTGAAAATTCTGCATGATCACGTTGAAACGGTTTCGAGAAATAGCTGAATAAACTAGCTTGTTACCACAGTCACTATTATTTTCCCAGTACATCTTTTGCCTCGGGAAACAGTTATAACCACTAAGTAGGAGGACACCTATGAAACACTTCATTTCATCAACCGTGATATCCGCTCCACGATTTCTCTGAGATGCGTACAAATTACTTTGGTCCACTAGCATCTCAATCAGAGAATCATCCAAAAAGCTGGTGAAAATTTCCACTGGTGATTGCTGATTTTTAGGAGAGTAATCCTCTTGCCATTGAGGTAGATTACACAACAAGTCCTTTTGCTCCCAGGAAAAATTTCTTGGCTTCTTTTTAAAATGTTTTTCCTTTAAAAAATTTGAAAGTGGTAACTCATCTTCACTGTCATACAAATTATCTTCTTTTTGCCCATAAATCGCTTCTGCTGGCGCATTCAGCTGACTGCCAGGATCATTATCCATGGTGACATCGTCATC
Source organism: Aquatica leii (assembly GCA_035610365.1). Taxonomy (NCBI): domain Eukaryota; kingdom Metazoa; phylum Arthropoda; class Insecta; order Coleoptera; family Lampyridae; genus Aquatica; species Aquatica leii. Next base: position 113,052,597 of record CM069432.1, read on the forward strand.
TTCGCCGGAATCTTCGTCTGTGTTTTCACCATTTGCGTTGATAGGTGGGTACAATACAACTGAATCAGGTAATTGTGAGACATCATCAATCTTCTCAATCTCCTCTAGTAGCTCATGGGCCGTTAAAGGCTTTTTGTAGTAACTGCAAAAAATATCATATTATAGTAGCCGTTTAAACCACTGTCTTTTTAAAAGGACATTGACTATTATGATCACTTTTAACATTATCCAGCTTATATTTGTTCAATTTTATGCACTTATCAGGGAGAATAACAGTTTATAAAAGATTATCAGGGGCTTTGGTTTTACAAAGACTAATACTTGGTGCTCCACTTACCTCCAATTATCCATGTTGAGCAGGTAATTAAAACTCACAAAAAACAACTCACTAAAATGGCACAACAGTGTTAAAAACTGTCAAATATTTACTAGCATTTCGTCAATTTCAATGTTACCGACATACATACATAAGCGCCATCTATCAGTGAGTAGCAGTATTCGCAAAATATGCAAATGTCGGTGGTGTCCTTTTAAAAGGACAGTGGCTTTATCTGGGTTAATATGTTTTATGGTGAAACTTTTATGTCTCAAACATTATATTATATTTATTGATATAACTCTGACGATAGCGCTTAAAAATTAATTTATTGTCTAAATAAGTGTGAAGATTTTATTATTGTACAATGATTATCACTAGAGTCAAATTGTTTCGTAAAGCTGTTTTACGTAAAATTTACAATTAAAGTATTGTTACTCTTGAGTAAACTTATTGACTTACAGACTGAAATGTTGAGCTGTTCTAAACTTTTGTTATTTTCTTTACACTTTCTCTTATTTGCATGAATTTGTTTTTTAAATCATGTTACTAAATTGAAGTGCTAGAACTCCATGTGGTAGAAGATTTAGTGTTGAATATTTTTAGATATTCTTCTAATAAGTTTACAATTTTTTTAATTTTTATATCTGTTTTCTGTCTGTAGTTTATTTTGTTTATCGTCAAACGTATACTTTATTCTGACTGTTCCATTCCATTCTATTGTGTGTTTTTGTCATCGAATTGTACCATCCACCTTTTTGTGTTGTTTATACACTTTACCGGCAGTTTTCCGTGTTTTTTTTTATTTTTTATCTTTCTATGTGTTTATCTGTTATCTAGCATTTTTTTTAGATGACAAACCCTATTCCACCTTAGTGTGTTTAGTTTTACTATCACATTAGTTACTTTGGATTTTCTTTATATTTGGTGTTGTTTTGTTTCAAACTTAAAAGTAGTAATTCAGTTTGAACAAAAAAATTTTTCAACAATTGAATTTTTTGAAATTGCACATACTATTCTTTAGGCTTAAAATGTTGACAGTAACTATATTTGTTAACAAAATTACAAATTAATTTTCAGTAAGTTAGTACAGAGTTTCTACATTAACTTTTTAATTTTTTAGTATTTTTGTTGTTATTCAAAATATAATTTAAAAAATTCAGTTACTTTAAGAATTTAACAATTTTTTATAGGTATGTCTTTCCAATATAATTCAAGCTGACTCATCTTTTTGTGTTCTTACTGAAAATGATCAATTTGATAATAATGAATTATTGTAACACTTAAGTTAGATTTAAACAAAACTATTTTTATCATTAAATAAGTTCTAACCTCGGTTTTAAATAACTTTTTTTTGTTTTTAATTTAAAAAAACTTTTTGAGGATAATGTGCTATTGATTTTTGTTTAAGAATTAGAATCCTTTACTGATATGGTCGTTTTCGACACTTTTTAATTGACAATATAAAACATTTATTCTATTTTAAGGACAAGTTATAAAATTCAGTAAATCTTGCACAGTGTAAAACTTATATAAGGTTTAGATTATTGCTCAAAATACTTTACTTACAACTGTTTTATTGATCACATTGGTTTTTTGACACCAGTTTTACATCGATAACAATGTTTATACTGTTTCTTTAATTTTACTTGTAGAAAACGTTATGTTTTTGTTAATTCTTTTAGCCAGTACAAGACTTTTTAGTGATAATAATAATTATAATCAATGTTTTTTCTATCTGTTTAATAACACACAAAAAAACATTTTAGAGAGTAATTATTTTAAAAGTTGTACTACAAATTTATTTTAATAGTTTTATTGGTTAAATCATGCGTTTAATTAAAATAAAAGGATTGAATCATCAACTTTTCTGTGAATAAAAATTCATAACAGAAATATTTAACTATATGCTGTTTTATAAGTAAAAATACTTTATTGTAATAAAACACAGTTATTATTTTTACAAAACTCAAATACCTACCTTTAAAATTAAATTTAAAGTTACGTTAAAGTATATTGCTTTATATTGAAATATAAATATTTTGAAATATATTAATTTTTTAATGTACCTATGATAGACAACACAGCGCAACGTTTTGATATTAGTTTCAATCAACTAATTGTAGCTTTTAAAGAAATTAATTCAATTATGAAATTATTATAGACCAAGCTACATAAATCTTTTATAACAATAGTTTTGATTACATTAATGCGACTTCTACATTTGGTTAAGCGTAGAACTGGTTATAATCTATTATGTAATTAAAATTATATTAACTTTCGTCGTTCATATTTAATATATTTAGATGCTATTTTTAAATGTGAGTACTATAATAAAATAATTATTATAAATTTAATTTACATTAAACTGTATTAAGACCCATTTTAAATGCATTCAATTGTCATTCATTGTTATTTAAATCTAACAATTATCATCGTATGCTGCAGCAAACTTTTAACATTTATTTTAAATTAATTTATTTTAATAAAAGTTTATTTTTGATATCATGTGAAAGAAATGTCACTACAAACTACGCTCGCTAAATGTATACAGAATTTCCGTGTTTAGTTGTTGTAGTAAACTTGCCAGTTCATTGAATACATAAACCTTTATCTAGTCTAGAAAAATGTATTGAACCATCTAGTTATTATTTTAATAAAAGTTATTTATAATAACATTTTATTTTACTATTGTAATTGCTCAGTATTTTGTTAAACAACCTATTATAAATATTTCGAATATGTAATTATGAATATTGATTACGTTTATAAGACAAATCAAATTTAAATTTTTAATAATCAATACAACATTAATGTACTATAAATTAAAAAAACAAAGTTATAAAATTAATAGTTTTTCATTTATATAAATATTAATGTTATTATAGACTTTTTTATAAGAATGCACTAAAAACACTTGGGGGTTTAAAATATGTCTCTTGGAACTTTTATTAATTATTTTTTTATAAATACATTACTAATTAAAAGATTTGTAACTAAAAGTATTTTATTTTTACAGTCGTATATTTAATTAGAATTATTTAATAAATAAAATTATAATCACGTTCTGTAATAGATTACTGTTAAGTAACAATAAAATAAAATTTGGATTATAAGTAACTGACAAATAATTGTATTGTACGGATTAATAAAACGCGATAAGTTTAGAATCGTTAATTGTGCGCAAATAACTAAGCAACACGTTAATTTAGTTGACACATCGATTACAACTTATCAGTTTTACAATAATTTTAAACATGAAATTAATTACAACAAAAATCACAAGTATACAATTATACTGTATCGTATAACAACACCTTAATTCGAGTCTTCTCCGCCGTTAGGATTACGTCGACAGTGGAATAAAGTACTTGACTTTTTCTTTTGATTATTGTTATTATTGGTTTATTAGATTAAGTTTGACATGTTATCATAATAGATAATCCAAACAGATATATCACGCTTATCGATATTTCAAGCTTTGCCAAGAATCTTAAATTCTGCTGACTCTCAAAATCATCATGGATACTAACTATTTAGTATCGTAATTTTATATTAGACCCAGGAATTATCCGCAGCACTAAAGTTATCCGAATCCTAAAATTTCGTTTGTTGTTTGACGCATTAATTTTTTTATTCAAATATAAACATTTCTTTTTTTTTATTAATTTTTTTGGTAACACATAAATTATTGTTGGAACAGCCTATTTCTTCAAATTTTTTTTCCAAAACAGAAAATAATTATTTATTTAATTTATATTAAACAATTTTATTTAAAAAACTTAACAATTCATTTTGCAAATCTTGTTCATAACTCGTGTGTGAAACTAGTGAAGAAAGCTAGTGTTAGGGTTCATCTTGTCAGTCTTTTTACAGCATCTGAATTGATTTCAAATCGGTACTTTCGGGGAAACCTGTGATGGATAATTTGGAGATTTTTGCTTTTGAATGCAATCAAGTTATTATGCAACCAACAGAGTGCACCCTTTTTCCTGGTATTGTAAAATTACACCTCAATATCTAATATAATGTAAATTGAGCAATCCTTTACATTTACTATCCCTGATTTTCAGCAACTATTTTGATGTTAACTTCTAACCTTGGTCGAGTGAGTATTCTCTTATATATAATTATTTGAAATAAATATTCACAAGTATAAATTTAATCAAAATTAATATATAAACATGCAAATAAGTGTCAGTATGTAATGATTCTAATATTTTTAAAATTACAATTATCTTACGTGAACCTGTACAGTATATCATTAATTAAACACTTATTTGTGTGCTGCATTCATAAATGACTTAACTTAAAAGAAAAAGGTAAAGGATTTTTTTAATTTTCTGTTAATGAAACACGAGATGTTAGGATTAATATAATTGTAAATTATTTTCCAAATTGCAATTAATTTTTATTTTGTTCAGATTTTATTTTTACATAGAATTTTTTTTTGTTTTGTTTTTTGCTAGAATATATTTTGTTAGAATTTATATTTTGTTGGTTTTATTTATTTTTAATTAATATTTAATTTTTAAAACTAACAGTTCATTAGAAAAAGGTTTAATTTAATTCTATCTGTGATGACGATTTGGTAAACAAGTAGTCTTGAAGTCATCACTCGAGTTCCCGGATAGAACAGGAGGGAGTATAAAGATGAATCTATTAAGATTTGAAAAAAATTGTAGAACCAACGGTAAAAACACCTACCTGCTATTTATCAAAAAATCTTTGTTGTAGATTATATATTTTTCTTAATTCTCTAATTAAAGTAACGTTGAAGAATGGAAGTTAATCCTATTTTTTCCTAAACCTTCGATGTGAATTATAGTTACTAAAATGTTAACATACATGTTAACATAGATATAAGTTAAAATGGACGATGTAGGATTACTCATGACCGTACCAAATTTCTGAATGTATATTAAATAATTCAGAGTGGTAAAAGTCACTAGCAGATGCAAGCTGCAATGTCAAAACGTCAGTTTGTATGGGTTCACAAACGACAATTAGACAAAGGCCAAGTTCTACTCCTTGTTTTGACTCTCAAGGATAGATTAGAACCAAGTCCAAAAAGTCTGGGTGTTTCACTACAGCGCGGTCTAAGCCAAAAGTCGGTTATAATCATAAACTAAACAACCGCAAAAACTTAAATTTTAATAATATTACAGTTCTTTTTATGCTAGATAATGCCGGTATGGTCGATTTCTTACAAGACCAGCTTTCATCAAACTTTGCAGTGAACATTTGAGAGCCTAGAATAGACTTTTACTTTTTTATTCCAGACTTTTAAAATGTTCGTTGCAGCATTAAACAAAACATTAGTTTGTGAGAAATCTACTACACTGGAATTATCTAGAACAAAAAACTGTAATACAAAAGTCATGAATAATGTTTAAATATTTTTTGATAAATGTATGCAAACTTTTTTTAAAAACAATTACATACGGCATGTTTTCTTCAGCTTTTTTAGTTACTAAAAATGTTATTTGCATAATTATTATATAAACGATTTGTTGACAGATGCACAAATATTTGACGCAGCAGCTAGATAAAATAATTAAAATTATAGCAAATGGTTTCTTTTTACGACAATGACTTTCCAACAACATCTGTTTTTTAAATAATTTTAAAAATTCTACAATAATTAGTTTAGATAAAACAAAAAAAATCAAAAACTATTACGTGTTTTTTTTTTAAAACGATCCATCCGAAATATCTAAAAAACAAACACGTTTTCTGCAAAACGCCAAAATCGGTAAATTTTTGTTGCGAGGGGGGCACTTAATTAGTATAGGTTGAGACTTGCAGGTGCACTCTCTTGACCGGGGCAACAATTCTCTTAAAAATCTTAAATGGAACAAACGGTTAAAAAGTCTATTGTGTGAAAAGTCCAATTAAACTTTTGTTTGGCTATGTAGTAGTTCTTGTTTCTACGATTAATTTTTGAAGGCATTGTTTTGCACATTTTTGTTAAAATCAACGTTTGGGAATGTCAACTATCAAAAAGATGGATGTTTTGATGAAACTAATATGTTACGTGCTTTTTTACCCATAACTTAAATGCAAGTGTCTATCAGTATGATTCGGTAAGCTGGTCGTAAGTCTCGGTTTGCTAATCTTACAGTAAGATAAAATAAGAAACCAAAACGGTTGCAAACTAGTAATGAAAGATACCGTTTAACTATATTTAATACTGAAAGAGAACAAATGACAAAACACAGATTATAACAACGAGTATAATTCTTTTTAACAACGAAAGAAAGAGAGGTAAAAAAAATAAACAATGCAGAATTACATATATAATAATAATTAAAAATTCGTTGATAAATATCACATTTAACAACGTCGATGGGTAAGCAACACTTTATACATAAAGTTATCGTAATAAAGTATGACAGTATAAATTAATATGTAATTAAAGAGTTAAACTTTAGTTTATTGCAACCAAAAGCAAATCGCACTTTGCATAAATTGAAATCGTAATGGTACAAACAAATTTGCGTTTAGTAGTCGTGATAACATCTATACCTACGTCGCACGTATGTTACCTTCGACAAAAGCACAAATTAAAAAGAAATAAAGAAATGTTACTCACAAATATCTAGTCATGCTAATAGCTATCGGCATGCTTGCATTATCCCTTAAAATCACTAAAAAGTATAAAGTATAAAATAATTAGATATAAAATGATATCAAAAAGTTGCTTGTAGTTAAACAATGAAACGTCTTAACCAAATATGGCAAGCTTCCGTGCGATTTTTACTATTCCTATCGCAAATGTACCTCCAAATTTATTAGAATACCACACAAAATAGGAAATATTGCATTGCAAAATTGGTATTATTAATCAACATCTCTATTAGTACGTGTTCCAAGTAATCCATTCTAGCAAAAAGTATCTAATTGACATATAGCATTTCAAAGTGTGAAACACGTGGCGGTATACCAAGTCGCTATCACAATTACGGGAAAATCAAGTCACCAAAATTCTTACCTTAAAGAGAGCTTTTTATATAAGGCAAAACTAATACACTCATTTATAACGTAGGTAAAGGTTTATATTTAGAAATGAAATACTCACTGAACGCGCACGTTAAAGGATTATGTACAATCCGTTTCACAGTCACCGGAAGTATCGTTTTTTTTTCTCTTGAATAATTCTATACGTCAAGAAAAACAAAAAATGACAGCTAACACTGTAAATTTAGCAAAAGAGCGTTCCAGGACAAAACTACTACAATACAGTACGCAATCTATATCAGGATGCTTTTAATTTAAGAAATGTTTGAACCACTGTTTAAAGTTGAACTTCAAGTTATCAATTAAACGTCATTAATAAGTAAAGAAGCACACCATGAATAATGAAAAAAATGTAATGTCTTCAAAAATACAAATTCTTGTTTAAAACAGTTGAATTTTACAAGAGATGTTCAATATGCGCACCATTTCGTTCCAAGTAATAGTAAATCCGGTTTTCAAATTCTTCATTCTTATTTTTTGTAATGTTTTTTGTGGAATTTGCTTGCATTTAACAACTTGTTATTGTAAGTCTTCCAAATAGCCTGTTGTGTTTTGTATAACACTGACTTTAAATGTTACTAGAAAAAAAATCTAAACTGTCAAGGTCAATAGTTTAGAATAGTTATTGATAAATCTGCGATGTTTTCATTCATAATTATAGGCTCAATGACAACATCCCTAAGAACTTCTCCCCAAACATTCAGTTTTTGGGAAGCTTGAGTATGACCTTTCATGAAAAATAAAACATCATTTATCACTGAAACAGATATATTTTACAAAGTTTGGGTTTTCAGTGACCAAATTTGAGAAAGTCTAATAAACCTCTATTTGTTTGTCGTAACAATGTTTACCAAGCTTTTGAACAATTAGCATCTTATAAGGATGGAACTATAAATTTTTGTCATTTTACAAACTGATGAATAGGAAAACCCAGTAGTCTCAGCAGTTTAACGCAAATAGTTAGTGGGATTGGCAGTAATATAGTTTATTGCCTCAATTTGAGTCATTTCATTTACCATTCTGTTACTATGTTGTTTCTTAATTTGTACCGATCCCGTGCATGTAAATTTTTGTACAAGCTTTGTAATGTATTTGTAACTCAAATGCTTATATTAAAAACCTTTGTCGTGACTGTAGCATATTTTTTTTTGAAAACCATAAATAAAAATCATTTTAACTCTTTCAGCAACAGAGTACAACATTTTTATCCGAACGTGTGCAGATTTACTTTAAAACTCAATAATTGTAAATGTCAATGCATAAGAAACAGTTATTATTTCAGAAAACGTCGTAATATGTACGAAATCACTGACGACATTCTCAAATCAATCAATAAATTAAGTTAACAACGCCATGCCGTCAGCCAACAGTATAGATAATTTTGCTTTATGCAACCGAACTTAATTCTTATTATTGAACTTTAAAAATTAATTTTATACAAAAACTGGATTTTATGCGTAAACTTGAAAAATTAACTAATGGCACTAAAGTCAACCAAAAATGTTTACTATTAATTTTAAATTCTTTTATTGAGGATGATAAATTTTTGCTTTAGATAATAAAAACACTATACACTATAATATAAAAAATAATTGTTTTTCACGGGACATAAATGTTAGGCAACTAATCTAGCTTAGATTGATATAAAGTAAACAAAAATTACTAAATGCGAAGTTTGATTTGTAATCTGTAAATTAAAGTTACGCAATTAATTAAAAACGGTAGCACATTAACAACAAAACCTGTTTATTCGAAATAAGATTTTTAAATCTTTAAATACAGATGTATACACAATATTTTTAGTGGCTGTATTAGTAAAGATTTTTTTATGTTCTCAATTGTACAAACACATCAATATTCGTTTGTTAGTGTAGTTGCGTAATAAGAAAAGAAACTCTAGAATGGCAAAATAAAAAGTAGAAATATATATAAAAAAGTGTTCAAACTCAGTTATTATATTAAAACAAGTATCATACAAGTAGAAAAGTAATTTTTAAAAATTTGAAATTTAGTTCAAATTTTAAAAAAAACATGTTAAAATCAATATTAAATTTACTACACATGAATAATTGTATGTCAATGGCTATAAAGATGGAAACGTTGAAAACTGATTTTATACCAACGTAATTCAAATAAATGTTGAATAGAATTTTCTTTGTACGTTTCCATTTCTATAGCTATTGATATACCATTATTCATGCGTAGTAAATTTATACTATGAGAGAACGTGTTACTCATAATACTAACACCGTTTATAGGTCTGTTAAAACATTTGTGGAAGTACACGAGAGTGTTTTCCCACTGCTAAAAAGTCCCAAAAGGACGAAACGGCCGTCTAGTGGTTCACTTCAGTAACATTTTTACATCTGTATTGACATTGTTACCTTATATTGTTATACGTTATGATATAAAATCAGTTTTCAGCGGTTTCATCTCTATAGCTATTTACAAATTAATAGTTTGATTTACTAAATTTTTATATACTTTTTTGTAAACATTAAACGAAAAATTTTAAATATTAAATGTATTTTTTTAAATTATTATATTGAAATAGTGTTTATGTTACCTACAAGATTACATCTCATCAAATTTTTAAATTGCAAATAAACTTAACTTGAAATATATTTACTAATTAAAAAAATACAATATTAATAATATTATAAAACAAAATTTTTGTATGTGTATAAGCAAAAATGTTTTAATGGTTATGGTTGATTAAAGTTTGTTATAAATTGTTTAGTAAAGTTAACTTGCTTGTAAAATAAGAGTAATACGTTTGTAGTCTAAATAGTAATGATTTGTTTGATTTTTTATTTACATTTGCTGACAAATCTATAGCATTAATTTTAAAGCATTTTTAAAAAACAACAACACTAAATAATAAAACTTTGATATCTAACCCATTTCTAGAAAATTTAAAATTTACTGTAAAGTGTACATATGTAGTTATTTTATTTAACACGTAAAGATTTTCTGTTTAAAGTTTAACGACGATGAATTAGAAAAACAACTATTTTATGTATATTTTTTATACTTAAAAATGTAAATAAATTAATACTAAAAATTATAAAAATTATGTAAATGTTTATTTAACAAACACATAATTTGAATGTATATTAAATATGAATGTAACTTTTATTGCAAATATGGATTACGTAAATATAAAAATAATTTTACCGTGCAATTAGTAATTAGAAATAACTTTATTTAAAATAATTATGACAATATTTGTTAAAAACTATTATAAATTTTAATGGTATTAAAAATTTATTATTTAAATCAAATAAATTTTCGTCACCAAAGATTGCTTTCAAACCGCAAATACGCTAAAATGTATGCTGAAGTTAGACGTTAGTGGTAATTAAAATGAAGTTTCTAATTTACTTAATGATTAAAATTTATACCAAACGTACAGTACGAGTGCGGATAAAAATTTGTTTAACGTCAAAAGGTCATTACTTAATTAAGAAGTGAACACGAGTTAGTTCTTTTATGAAGAAATAAAGATAACGTGCAGTGTAACTGTTCCCACGTTACTGAAGATTACATAAAATAATAGTGATACCGTTTGACTATTGAAAATGTAATTTCTAAATAAGATTCAATAAGTTTGTTATTTAGTGATAACGTAGTTATTAGTAAAAGTAATTAAGTATACATAATAATTAGAGTTAATACTGGTTGTATATAATAAAATTGTTTTTAATTATAACCAACGTTTTATACGTTTTTAAAGATATTTACTTCTTTTTTTTTAAACAAAGTCGTGTTTTTAAAAAAATGTTTTAAATTTAATGATTTAATGATCATGATAAAAAAGACAATAAAAAAACGTTACAATGTAATTGCTTCTAAAAAGATACGTTGTTTGAAATCTTTTGAATTACTTTGATCATGTTTAAGTATTTAGTTGTTTAACTTATAAAGTATAATACATTTTTGTTTATTTACTTGACAAAAATAAATAATATTTTTAGTACGCGTATATTAAATTAAACTATTATTTTTTTCTGTAAACAACATTTTTTATCATTTATGTATTTTAAATTCTGATAACAAAATGTATTTTAAGTTTATATAATATATTTTAATTAATTTAATTAGTCCAAGCAGTAATTTGGTTTTAGAGCAATAAAACATAATACATATTTACTTCTATTAATATATTTTAGACCGTTAATGTTTAGAAACATTTTGTTATTGATTTAAAATGTTTATATTATATCTAATAGTATAGTATTTTATAAGGCACTGAAGTGTGACTTCTTGCGACGAATCTGTTGTTTGGCGGACGAACATACTGAGTTCGATCATTACAGATGATGAATACACAATATAATAAGTAGAACAATTTATAAAAAAACAATAAATAAACATATTAAAAATAAGAAGCACTAAAAAACACAAATCTATTAAAAATGAATAAGCTAAATTACAGATCAATAACTCCATTGAAAGAAAGTTTTGACGTCTTAATTTTTAATAAAAAAATTGCTTATTCCTTTCTTTTATTGTATGTAGTAATATTGTATAATGATCTATAGATATTATCATATTGTTATTTTTTACTGTTTTGTGTAATTAAGTAGTTCTTCGAACGGCCTCCATCAATTTATTTAACATTTACATTACATAGCATTGAGTTTATTATTGTTGGTAGTTTTGTCCGTTAGTTATACTTTAGTTCTACTGTGGAAAACCTTGGTTAACTTATTCAAATAGGTTTTTTTATTTTATAGCTCTTGAAATTGCGCACTGTAGTTTTTATTTAGTTTCAGTATGATACTTGTTCTATATTTGAGTTAATAGTCGTAGTAGTAGTAGTAGTAGTAATCTTTATATTATTTTGTATTTAGGTAGTAACTCTTTCTTTTCAGTCTTTAAACGAATTCAGTTCAGTTTATTTAGCAATGTGCTTTTAGCGTAGTCCTTTGCCAAAGACTTTACATTGTTTTTCACCGTAGATTTATTATCGTTTTGTTTGTATTTTTACTGTTTTCTATTCTTCTATGTCTTGCTAATTTTTTATGAATTATTTTTAATCACTTCTAATTGTCAACCTTTCACTTTGCTTGTTGAATTTAGTATATTTATTAACATCTTTATTCCTTGTATGAGCACGGCAATGTTTTCATTCTAGCGGTGCCTAAGACTCTTTTACCTAAGTTTTTGAAAAAAATTTTTTTGGTACAATTTCATTTTTGGTTTTCAGGTGGTGTCGGTGTACTATAATGGTATCATAAATAAGATACTAAAAGTTTCATACAATAATTAAAATTAAATTGTGCTAAACTTCTTAAAGTCGGTTAGTTTATAAGTGTATCACCAACCAATTATTTGTGCTAGAAGAAGATATACAAACGTTGGTTTCAATTGTCCATCTAACATAGGTTAGTGGTTGACAGGTTTGACATCTTAGTGATAGGTTTAGTTCTTATATTCCGTGTATGCTTTATTTATCAATCATTGAAATTTTTTGAAGTAACAAACACGTGTAGATGACCAAACTTACTATGATAATTAAAGTAAAATTAAATCACGCCGTAAAATGGAAATGCATTGTTACCCCAGCGCATATTTTAGAAACAACACATCAAAATCACAACTGTGCTGTTTTCTTAACGTTAAAAACAAAAATATAACAACTATTATCGTTTGTTGGTGACATTTACGACTGAAAAAAATTCATACAGCACAAAAACCGGACCAAAGTTTTTTAACATAGCAAACTTTATCGACGATCATTTTTTAAAAATTAATTATATTAATAATAATAATAATAATAATAATAAGTTAATAATAAGATTATATTATATTATTATTTGCAAGTCGATAAAAAACAAGCTGGAAGCCTCGATCATCATTATTAACGCGCGTTCGCTGTCGACTAGTAACTACACACCTGCTATTATTTTTTGAGTTTTTTTGTATACTTAGATTTATACTTTATTGTACATAAGTTCTTCTTTTTGTATCATAATCAAATCAGATCATCTTTTTAGATTAATTGCATTTTTATGCGAAATATTTGTTTTAATTTATATATACCGTTTCACGGTGGCTTTGTTAGAATAGCAAAAACGTACATGAGTCGTTGCCGCACTAAGTTTCCATTTGCCAAAAAATGTTACACTTTTACTTATTTTTTTTTAAATTGTGATTTGTTGATCTATTTGGTGTGTTATATTTGAAACGCACTTCATTTTGTAAGGCACCCGTTTAGAGGTAGGGGTGTATCTAAATATTTTGGGGAATGGGATTAAAACGGATAATCGACTCTTTAACGTCCATTTAAAATCTTTTTCTTTCATTGTGTACCCTTGTCGTCTTCACTGTAAAGTTAAGCGCGGCGATCCAACTTCTAACCTTGACGTCCACTAATTAGGGGTCGTGACAAAGTAAAATAAAATAACGTAAAAATATATAAATATAAACTATAAAGAACTAATCTATATTGTAAAAAAAAACAAATTATATATATATATATATATATACAGGGTTTTTTACGTAACCCGTTCGTTAAAAGTTTTTGTACTTCTAATAATAATTGAATTTTGATTTTTTCTGATATTAGATAAGTAGTTATTAGCTTTATAATTAAAATACATATATTTAAAAACGTATCCTTTCCGGTATAACCGGATACATCAACTTCTTTATTTCAAACGGAATGCTATACTTTTACTTTGTTAATTTTTTGTGTAATTATAAAGCTATTTTGTTCATAGCTCATTATCTCAAAAGTAACGGTTTTTGAGATATTTAGATGTTTTTGAGAATTTTCACATTTGTAACATCAACTTTAAAAATTCATATCTCTCAAATTATGAAGTTTAAGCTGTGATATTTGTATTACTAATAATTAAAATTATCATCTTTTAAACAACTTTTTGTAAAAGGCCAACACACATACAGAGTGTTCAAAATATAATGCAAAAGTTAACAACTTTTACATGCGTAAAACTCAATTTTTTTTAATGGAACATACATACATATTCTGCATCAATTGATATAATAGTTTTCGATACCTATCTTTACCACTTAATCAGTTATAAGAACTTCTTTGATATTAGTACAAATTTCAATTAAAACGCCCTCTAGTGACAAGATCCTAAAAGAGCTAGTTCCTTAAGGAATGCTCTTTTCAACAATACTAAGTTTATTAAAATCAGTTGAGCCTTTGAACACTTCTCGTCACTTTATTTTCGGAGATAGGGCAAAAAATATTTAACGAAAAATACTTGATTTTACTAATACTAATCATAATACTAATTATAACTCATTAACGGTTAAAGATGGGCATAGGAAACCATTATTCTAAACCGTTTTGCATAATTGTTAGAATTAGATTGTATCAAACAATAATGTGTATTGACAAATGTCAGATGTATTACTCAGTCTACTACCTGGAATATTGGATTTTAGTTGAAATTTGTACTAGTTTCAAACAAATTCTTATAACTCATTAACGGGTACAGATGGGTATAGAAAACCATTATATCAATCGATGCAGAATATAATTGTGTTTTTATCCATCCTAATATGTATAAGCCGTTCCATTAAAAAAAATTGAGTTTTAGGCATTAATAGTTGTCATCTTTGGCAATATATTTTGCACACTCTGTACGTCTGTTGGATCTTTACAAAAAGTCGTTTAAAAGATGATAATTTTAGTTAACAGTGATACAAGTATCGCAGCTTAAACTTTATAGTTTGACAAGATATGAATTTTTAAAGTTGATGTAACAAATGTGAAAATTCTGAAAAACATCTAAATATCTCAAAAACCATTGACTTTTGAGATAATGAGGTATAAACAAAATAGCTTTAAAATTACATGTAAAATTAATAAAATTAATAAAAAGTAGAACATTTTATTTGAAATAAAAAAGTTGATGTCACTTCCAGTATAACCGGAAGCGATACGTTCTTGAATATATTTTAATTATAAAGCCAATAAGCATTTACTTAATATTAGAAAAAATCAAAATTTAATTTTGATTGAAAGTATAAAAACTTTTAACGAACGGGTTACTTGAAAAAACTCTGTATATATATATATATATATATATATATATATATATATATATATATATATTGATACGTGTTAAGGTGTCACTTCCGTTATGTAGAAGTGGCTACCTGACTTCCAAGTTTTCCAATTATCTTAAAAAAATTTTAATAGCATATATGCTATGTACTAAAACGGTATTAAACGTTTCTCAAAAGAGGGGTAAATAATTTTTCAAAAAAAAATTAAATTAACTATTGTACTTATATAAGATACCTAGTCACTTCATGGCGGCAAAGTATATATATGATACAAGCAACTCGTTCTCACTTCCAGCAACGTTGACAAATATAACCTGCATATTACTAAGAAAAGAAAGAGAAAGGTTTTTTTTCTTTGTCCTTTTGGGTGCAATGTTCTATTTTTAGATTTTACTACACCTAACTGGTTATTTTTATGATTGTATTTTGAAATACGTATTTCTAAAAGTTTACTATTTTTATGAGAACTACGTTTTCAGCATTCCTATTAATTTTTGTTTCAATAATATAACACAATCAGAAACGCCCATTTTTGATATAAATATTTTATAAAAACGAACTTGTGCAATCAATAATTTGTAGTTTTTGTTAATAACAATTTTTAATTTAATAGACTGGATCTTTTATTGATATTATGTTACTATAATATGTGTATAAATAAAACATTTCATATAAGTTTTAAAATTTACGTATTACACGATCAAGAGTTTTTTTAAGTTAAAATTATTATTTTATTTGTCAGCATTAACACGTTTGTTTAAACGTTCGCACTAATTAAAGGTAGAAATTAATGATTTAGTTATTAAATTTCATTAAAAGTACCTAAACTGTGAAATGATTCATTCTTTAATCTTTAGTCAGGTAAATCTTTAATTTTACTACATACAATAAGCCGGTGCATTTTATTACTTTAAAAGTTATCTTTTGAACGGCATTGCAATAAACTATTTTTTAAAATAAGTTTTGAATTCGAAATTTTATAAAAACGTATCTCGTCATACATTTATAAACTCGATCTTTAGCATATAATTGACATAAAACTATTAAACAATCAATTAACATTTCTTGTTTTAAATCTTAATCAACTTTTTTTTTAAAATAAAACTGATGATCAGTAATATAAATTTAATGTAAAACATAACCAACCAAAACATTAGCAGAGTAGTATTTAAAATAATCACAAAAACGTATAAGACTTTTTAATATTAGTTTTTTAATTTGACTTCCGTAAAAGTTATTCGTGTTTCCATGCATTGTGTTTTTTTTGTTTACTATTTTTAGCTTTAACTTTAATTTGATTTTATAGTATTTAATAAAAATTATAATATAAGTTTGTTAGTATTCATATATTGTATTAAGATTCATTAACTTTGTAAGATCTCTTATCCGAATTTCAAGTAAGGGCGCCCCAAAGTACATAGCACGTGTGAGCGTGGTCGTGTTGCCTTATAGCACAAGGCGGCCCTGGCAAGATGCTTGACATTTTTGACGTTAATACATTTTTTTATAAGTATTTTACAAAACAGACGTCGTTTTGTTACTTAAAAATTATACAAAAATTAAGTGTATATTTAATAATACATAGAAAGGATTGTTTTTACTCTTTATACGTAAATTACATAATACAGGATTTACACAAATTTAAAGAAACCGCTAATAATTATCCTGTTAATTTAATTTAGTTTTGAATGTAATGTTTTTTATTAACTTTTTTTTATATAAGTTATCTAAACTGAAGACTAGTTACAAGTTTAACTACTTTTATTTGCAGCCAGATGTTTTGGCGGCAAATCTACTTTACCGTTGCAATTTTTGTCGCCTAGTTTTATTGTAATGTGTCAGTAGATGTTCTTTTGCTTTTATTAGTTCTTATCAGAGCGTTTTTAACAGAATCCTGTTAAACGATATCACTTTTCAGTGATAAAAAAATATTAAATTATCTAAATAATTTATCATTACTAAATATGCAAACTATTTTATTTTTTGTTTAAGACGAGTAAAAATTATGAAAAAGTTTTTTTAAAATTCAAGGTAATTTTTTATGTTATTATAAAGAAACAGTTACAACCGACGCAATCATTCTGTTAGATACAGGTACTAGCTAGAAGACGGCTACTTTTTGTGTAACCTTTTTTTTAACCAAAATTCCTTTATGTAATTATTTCAAAAGCTTTACAACTGCCAATAACTTTAACAAGCAGTTTAATTTAGACTGTAAAAAACAAAATTATCAAACTATCAGCATTATCTAATAGTATATTACATAACGAGCATGAAAAGTGAGTGATATCGTACGAGTAAGAATCTCACGAGCAAACGATAGACACTTTCCCGCGAGTTTTGTACAGTATTTTTCCTACAACAGTAACTTAAGTATTTTAAAAACTCGTTTATAGGTCACAATTTCGCAAAAACTTTTTGACGTTTTTGAGCACTTATTTTAGATAAACAAAATAGTAACATACTTGATAAAATCAAACTGTTACATTATAACTGTGCGTTATAATATCGCACGGGTTTTTGACAGATGAAGGTAATTGTCAACTTTCATGCCTACTTAACTGTGTGAACTTGACGTCTTTCATATAGTGTCGTAGAAAAACTGCATTAAACAAACAATAAAACATAATGGAAGCTTATTTCAATTGACTTTGTGTTCTTTTAAACTTGTAAAATTTTGAATTTTAAGATATAAGTTTCTATTTTGTAAATAAATACGTAAAAATAAGCAAACGTATTATAAAAGTACCTATAATAAAAATAGATTATAGTTAAACTAATTTTTTTTAAATATTATTGTTTTAATCACACAATACCAAGTAATCAATTTTATTAATCTTACAATTAATTGAAAATGAAGTTATTAAAAACATTGATTCGTGCAACAATTCTAAAACACGTCATTAATTTATTGTTAATTCTAACATAAATTAAGTATGAAATCACCGAATTTTTTCAAAACCATTTTTTACAAAACAAACGTTACAACAGTTAATTTTATTACGTATTATAATTTTGTCTAACAAATTAATTTTTTATTATTCTTTAATACTGAAATATTGAAGAAACTTCATTTGTAAATTTTAGCATTTATCTTTTCTTAATGTCGATACGTTTTTAAGCGGCTACTCAGACCCTAAATTTGGGTTATAACGTGTTTATGGTTTTATTGATGCTATGCTTTACTTCCAACGTTGCCGCATGTCGGAAGTAACAAGTACTCTTTTAAATAACAGAAGTCACATCGAACAGCCCGTACCTGCATATATCAAGCATCATCAGCGCTAGCGGATATACCCTGAACTAAGAGACACTTTTTGCGGATATAAAGTGTCATAGTGACTTCCAACACAAATTTTGAATTTAGGCTTCTGATGCCCCCTAGTGTCTAAATCCGTTGAAAACAAGGCGAAACGTTGTCACTTCCGAAATCGGAAGTGACTACGTTATATATGAAGTGACAACGTTCGATATATATCTGAAATGGAAGTCACTTTATACACTTTACCAATATATATATATATATATATATATATATATATATATATATATATATATATATATATATACATATATATTCTTTGAAATTTTCAATATCCAGACTTTAAAAACGTCCATTATTAAAAAAAATAATAACTTTTTAAATAAAGACAACAAAATTTGGATAATATGAAAAACTGCTATAAACTTAACATTAATCTTAATATACGAGTATATTTAAAAAATTGGAGTTTAAATAAGACATCAGTCGTATTGATTTTTATAAAATGCTTCTTTCAGCAGTTTATTTTAAAATATTAAATCAAATACTCTATCATAAAAATAATCCTGTTTTTTAAATTTTCTTATTTGACATATAAGAATAACTTGTTTATAACAATGTGTTTGTAGTTTTTGTACGTATAACTTTTTAGTTAGTTTATAAGTAATAGCAATGCAACAATCAAAGTTGAAAAACTTAAGATACGTAATTTAATTGTTGTAAAAAAATAATTATAATTTATTTTTATTACTATAAAACGTAAAATAGTATATTCTATAATTCGTAAAAAATAGTAGTAATTGCCTACGAGTATGAACACTTTCAGCCGAGCCGAAAACAAAACTACAATTCACATTCATAACAAATTAGATATAATAAATAACCAATTTGCAAATGTTAAATAATATTATATGCAATATTCTTCTTTTTCTAATATTTAGTACCTATGTGGAATTTTCCACGAGGTAAAAACACCATTTGAATTTCACATATACATAGTACTTACGAGATATAGCTGAGGTAGTTCTTAGTAATAATTATAGAAACACATTAAAGCTATAACGGTGCTGAAAAGTTCAAAATAGACAAAACAACTGCCTATCGCTTATTTAATGTTGTTTTTTCAACTATACCATGGATTTATTATATTTTCAGTTGATGATTCTTATAAAGCGCTTATATAAATGTCAACTAATATTACTCGCAGTTTACTTTTTTCATGTTTACTATATAGAAATTATTACGAGATAGAAACACCACCTAAAACATATTTAATTTAATTTCTTCTACCACAATCAAAAAATTGTATTTTAAAATTTTTACTTTCTCATAAAAAAAGTATAGCGATCGCTGTGAATGTAGGGCAAAAAATCTAATTTCGGATTAGATTCGGGAGTAGAAATGTCCTTAGGTAATCGATTGCAATGATATAGATGACGATTAATAACTGTATGAATATCTCGCTTCATATAACTATTGTTACCGATCGAATAAGGAAACTTCTTCGTAAGAATGGTATTTCACCCATATTCAACTCGACAAGCAAAATCTCTCAGATTCTTCCTTCTTCAAAGAACAAATTTCCTCAAGGTGTATACAAAATTCCTTGTTCGTGTGGTTTAGTCTACATTAGTTAAACCGGTCGTTTCGTCATTACTCGCATTTCAGAACATGATGTATAAGGAATGTTGTATAAGAAAAAGGCATATTTCAAAGTCTGCGGTTGATGAACATCCTTTTTCTACAGGCCACAACATAGATTTTGATAACGTTTCGGTGATCGCCAAATCTCCATATTTTACCAACAGGAAATTCCGAGAGAGCATAGAAATCATCAAACACCCCAATAACTTCAATTGTGATCATGATTTGAGGTATTCCGTCTTTGGTTCCCGGTCATTACTCCTTTATCGAAAACACGCATTCTTTCTACCGTAACCCAATCAGAGTCGAGCTTAACCAGCTGTGACGATACTTTTTCTTTATATACAGAGACTATTTTTTTTAAGTCATTTATATATAGTTTAGAATGTGGCTTGGTTTACAAGATGATTACCTAACTTTTGAGAAGTTTTTAGTTAGATTTCAGTTGCATGTTTGAGTTCTTCGATTTCTCTCACGTCCTGATGAAGCCCTTTACGAAAGTAGGCCAAACGTTGGCAACTTTGGTTACAACAATGACACGGTCCAAACCCGGAATATGTTCTTAGCTTAGTAAAGATAATTCTTAATGCAAAACTTCTTCCAACTACTTGTAAGTTTTCTTAACTCCAGGTTAATGTAGCTTACAAAATTTGAACAAAGCTACTTAATCTCTATGTTGTCAATTTTCTAGCCGATGATATATTTGGTCGTAAATGGATTGCTTATTTTTCTGATCCCCATCAATAATCTGAACCAGAAGATACAAACCCCAGCTTTTGAAACTCGATTCAAACTCAACTAACTAATCTTATAAAGAAGTACGGCAGTTTGTTTAGCGACATAGCAGGTACACTTGAAGGACCCCCAATACAGTTACATCTTAAAACAAATTGTAAGCTACTCTTTGCACGAGCACGCCCTATTCCTTATTTTCAGCAAAAGCTATATGCTCAAAAAATTGATAAAAAAATACAATTAGGGTTCTATTCTAAAGTCACTCATTTTGAATGGGCTTCACCAACCCACATAATAAAAAAAAACGACAAATTAAGAATTACAAGTGATTACAAATTAGTCTCAATCCTCAACTGATTATTAACGAACACTCCATTCCTAAGATAGAAGATATTTTCAATAAGTTACGAAATTCAAGGGTCTTCTGTAGATTAGACGTAGCTGACGTTTCCATGAGAATAATATATAATGAAAATGTTTGTCAAGTTATGACATTAAGTACACTTACTCATGGACTCCTCAGGCCTACAATAGCGCAGTACTTTATGGAATACAAAGCGGTGCAAATTTTTTCGACAAAATTCTAGTTTTTACTGATTCTTTTAAAAATCTATTTACAGTCTTTGAAGGTGTGTGTGAAAAATTACTAAAATCCGTATTGAAACTAAAACGTTCAACGTCTAAATTTTTGTTAAATAGCGTAGAAACGTATAAACTAGACAAACATGTAAATGCTATTGTTAAAGCTCTTAAGCCTACAAACCCCGATGAACTGCTTATTTTTCTTGGAAAAGTTACGTATTATCATTCTTTTATCCCACATCTATCTACCATTACATTTCCATTAAGGGAAATGCTAAAACCAAAGAGTTTTATGTAGACTAAAAAAACAATAGAGTTGTTTGAACAATTAAAATCAGAATTAATTTTAGACAATGTGTTAATTCTATATAATCCTCAACTGCCATTAATCTTAGCCGTGAACGAAAGTCCAGTTGCCTTAAGCGCAGTCTTTTCACACAAAATGCCTGATAGAAAGGAAAGACCGATTGCTTCTTCATAAAAGGGTTACCTTTAATTAGATAAACAAGTTTTAAGTATTGTTTGGGAGGTGAAAAAGTTTTTTCAATATGTATATGGTTGGGAGTTATTTATTAAACTTCAATTATAAAATCCGACACAAAAGTTTAAACGAGAATATTAATTCAGACTACTTATGTAGAATTCTGAACTCAAAAAATGAAATACACTGTGATGATTTTGCTATTCGTGAAGAAAAAAAATTATCAACATTAAAGTATACTGAAAGAGAATTAGATTACTTTTAATCTTGCGGTTGTTTAATGCTGGGACATAGAGTCGTTATACTTTCTAAATTACGAAATTAACTACTTGAAGAGCTACACATAGCACACATTGGAATTGTTTAGATAAAAAATCTAGCTCAATCTATTATTTACTAGCCCAATATCAATCATAATAGCGAACAAATAGCTAAAAATTGCGAAGCTTGTCTAAAAACTTCAAACATGCCACCTAAAAACAACTCTCACCATTGGGAATTTTCTGACAAACCATAGAGTTGCGTTTACCTTGATTTAAATTTGATGCAACGGAGAACAAAAATAAATCCAAGATAAAGTTATTGCGTTACGTGTGTTATTTATTTCACTGTTCTAAGAATTTCATATTTCTTTTAAGTACTTTGGTTAAAGTATTCCCACGCTTTTGCACAAAGATAGCACTATAAAAATAAAGTCGAATTGTTAAATATAATAATGAAAAAAAAACTGAATTTACAAAAAAGTAGTATATACTTCCTTAAAAATTTTCTCGCAATGCCATGTTTTATTTTCATTTAGTTCTTGTTTTGATTTATTAAATATTGAATGTGAAACGTGAAAAAAAGCAATAGGAAAGAAAATAAGACCTGCTTGGAACTTTTTTATTGTTAAAAAAGATAAAAGCGTTCAATGTAAGTACTGCCATGCTGAGTACAAACATGCCAATGTAAACAAAATGGAGAAACATATTAGAAAATGTTAAAATTGCCCCGTTGGTTTAAAAAATGGTTTGAACAGGGATGAATCACTTTTAAAAACTGTTACACCGGGATCATCTGCTAACTTTTTACCGGAAATGTCAATAAACGATATGACGCGTAAAATTTCGTGTTTTTAATTAAATGTTTTATGTAATCATTAACTCTTTTTGACTCACTATAAAAAGAGATTATTAATTTGATCATCACAGAAATATAGGTCATTACCAAGACGCGAACCGTTCTATTAACAGTATTAGATATTTGATTTATAATTTAAAATGAATTCGAAATATTATCTAGATTCAAATCCTGCCTGTGGCAATTTTTTCTAGAAAAAAAAATTATTTATTAAAGGGAAAAGCAATATAGAAGCGCACAAAAAACTTTAAAAAAATTCATTACTTCAGTGGTAGAGCAGCCAGTCAATAAAAAAAAATTTTTTAAATTATACATATATGTGATGAAGATGAATTTGAAATAGAGCCGGAGTGCCATTTTTTATTTACTTCTCACGGCAAAAGCCTATGTGATGGTGCAGGAAGTGCAATTAAAACACTTTTAAAAACAGCTTAGAACGAACTGTAGATCATCATATAATAATCCCAGAAACAATGTTCGATTTTGTTTGTATGTTGTATTTTTAAACGAATGGTTTTTACAAGTCTTATAACCCATGGAAACCAAAAGAGTTATTTCTTTTTGAAATATTTATTTTTTGCTAACGTAAGTACAAAGTGTTTATGGTTAATTTCTAAATATGCAGTTTTGTTAAATATAAGCTACGAGTAAAGTTTCTAGACAGCCAATTAAAAAATCTTATATTAATGACTTTTTTAAAACAATGTACAAGCAAAAGTTCGATAAGTTAGTGTTGACGTTTTTTCCATTAGAAGAAAATTCTGCAAAAAAATTAAAACTAATAGTAAAGTTGTAATTTATTCTTATTATTAGCTTGAACTTAATTTTTCTAAAATATATTTTCAAATAATTACAAGAAAGTTACTATTGAATACAAAATACCAAATACGACAATTTTTGCAAACATAACTTAAAACATTTAATTTGCAAACCAAATTGTTTTTACTCTGTACGTAAGTCAAATGTAATGCGACAGCATACACACAGTTCTAAATGATTTTATTAATAAATTTTAGAATTGTAATGCAAGAAATATTTGTACAACTTTTCTAAATTATACTTTCATAATTTATTATCTTGTGTGGTAATGACGTTAATTTGTACTAAAATAACTTTGACCTATACGGAAATGAGATTAGGCATAAGAAATGCACAACGTCTAACCGGTAATAAACATACAATGTATTACCTAAGATTTGTAGAAAAAAAAGCACAAAAAAATGTAAGTATATATTAATAAGCATAATTTAAAATACGTAATAATATTTATAATTAAAATATTAATTTATAATATTGTTTTCTAAAATTAAAATGACTATCTGTTTTAAAATACATTAGTTATTAATTATAGAATGTTCATTATATTTACATTTTAGTATGAATATTATTGATCTTATTTTGCGTGTCGTTAACGACATTGTAATTTCTCTCTTAACTTGTTAACGTTCTTTAACTATTTATTATACATTGACAAAGCACTTACTAAACAAAAATAAATAACAAACTTATTAAAGTAAAATAAATGTAAACTTATACAAGAAGTTTGATTGACTTTAGAAAACTTTAAAGTCAGTCGTGAGCGTTGTATTCATATTACATAAATGTTAAGGATCGATTGCTTTACTCTAATTAACGTCAGTAACAAGCTTATAGCTTTCATCAATAACATCAAAAAAAGTTTTCTATTTAAATATTTTTTTGCTAAAAAGTTTTTGAGTTACGTTTTAATTTTAAAGAAATTACCATTTTATAAAACATACTACTAAAACAAATTATACTTTTTTTTAATATAGGTATGGAATAACGTATACGTTTATTTAATTGTTTAAATAATAGTTGTATTTACTAAAAAATGTGTTAAAAAAATTATACGATTTTTACTTATAACATTTGTACAAATTGTCTATATTTTGTTCTAAATTATAGTTTTTGTTTTAATTGCTCCTTTTTTATACTTGTTTAAATTACACGTAATTAAGTTACTGTATTATGATTTACTTAAAATATTTAAATAACTTAAATAAATGTTTTGTATAAAAATGATTTTATTAAAATCGATAACCAAGGACACTTCATTTTTAAATCAGAATTATGCAGCCAACAACAGGTTTTCAGTGTAAAAGATGGTTTGCTCATAGTATCGGTTATATTCTGCACCTTTTATAGAGGGCTAGAAATTTAAACAAATAAACATTAGATCAAAATTTGCAACTCTAACTGTTTCTACGGCAATAGACAATTCTGCGTCGTAAGTCTCAAACGACTGTTTCGAATCACTACTAACTTTTTTCTTTGTTGTTGTCATTGTTTGTAATATTCAGTCATATCTAAATGTAGTCAAAAAACGCGAATTTATATTTAATAGCATGCGTAAAATTATCTAAAAATTTGCTACTTAGGCAAAATTCTTTGTGAAACATAGAAACGTTTACCAGTTTTATAAACTTACAAAATCTAACATAAATGTTAAACAAATTGTTTTAATATAATTATAAAAATTTAACTTTAAATACGAAAAATTAAAGAAAGAAAAAAAATTGTACAATCCAATAACTCTAAGAAAGGCAAGTTTTTATGTCAAATTTAAGCTATCTTAATAGTTATTTAATTTTTAGTTATATAATTTAACATTGATGAACACATATAATAAAATCATGATTTGTTAACTTTTATTTTCTAAGTTAAAATATTTTTTTGGATAAAACAATAAATTTTCTTTCTACGATTTCTTGTGTTATAGTCGTGTATATCAGAATTACCTATATTTTCAGGCATGTAAGTTGGAAGTAGTTCATTAATTTCGTTACGTATTAAATTGAATGTAATAAAATAAATGTTGCGTTTTATAATTAACCATTAAAGACCGTCTAGCATTATTGGTATATAGTATGTTTTGAACATTGCAATAAAATTTTTATTGCTGTATTTTGTGAATTTGCACTTTTTAATTGTATTTGTACAAACAAATAATATGCTGGCGAATAGTCATAATAAAGCGCTACTATTGTTGTCTAAACTTTCATTTTTAACTAAATTGGTAAATAGTTAAATATTCTACTAAAAGACAACTTATTTAATCAAATATTCGACATATCTCTAAAATTTAATTTATCATCTATAATTGCTTTTAAATATTTTATTTCATTAACTTAGTGTAATTCTACGTTATCTATTTTTAATTTAGTTAATTTAATGTTTTTATTAACGATAGTGTTGTTTATTAATTTTTTCTTATTTTAAATAAGGTTCTTTGTGTTGAGAGGAAGCACCAAGAAAGCATTCTATTACTAAATGTTAAAATGACGATTCTTTTTCATAAATGCTATTCATCATCATGCCAATCTATATAATTAAACGTTAATAATTAATAAAATAAAACTTCACAAACATCAACTAAATATAACATTAAAATGTGTATTATTAACAAGAAAAAAGAAATGCATTAAATTTTTTTTTTTTTAATTTAACGAAAAGGAATAGCCATAACCGCGAGGTCATTGGCTTTATAACTAACTAAATTTGATTATTTATGTAAAAACTATAACTATAGGTACTATAATAAACTTAACAGGTGTGTTTCTTTTAAGTAACATAGTAATTTATCAATGTTCTTGCACAAAATATCTTTTAATGTGATATTGCTTAGTTGATAAGTTTATCTAATATCGCTATACTTAGTACATTCGGTTATTATATGAGTTACAGTTAACGGTTGGTTGTAACATGCAGTACAGTTTGGTCAAACTTTTTTAGTTAATAGATAATCGTGCGTTAGTTTCGTGTGTCCTATTCTCAATCTGGTGATGGCTGATTTTTCTTTGCGGTTAAGTTCAACGCCAGGTGTCTATTTTATTGGTTCGTCTTTAATGGTGCTAAGGTGGTTATTCGTGAGGTTTCTCCAGTGCTGCTTCCGTGCCAAAATAACTTTTTTCTTGAATCTTGCTTTTAGTGCATCTTTGGTATATTGTGTTGTATACTGTTCTTTGTTGTGTGTTGCTGATTTAGCTAATTGGTCTGCTTTTTCGTTTTGTTGTATACCAACGTGGGAAGGTATCCATATAAATATAATATTTTTATTTCCGCTGCTTAACTGTACGAGCCGGTCTTGAATTTCTTTGACGTATGTATTATCGCTGTACATTTTATTGAGAGATAGTAAAGCACTTAAAGAGTCCACTAACAACACTGCTGATTTAAAAGGTTTACTATTTATATAATCTAATGCTTTGATTATAGCATACAATTCTGCACAAAAAATTGAACTTAGTTTGTTGATCTTAAAAGTTTAATGTATGTTATTATGTAGTAAAGCACATCCGGTTGCGTCTTTGGTCTTTGATCCGTCTGTATATATATAAGGGAGATGTGTGTATTTGTCTAGAATAGCGTTTAATGTATGTTTAATTGTACCAGGAGAAGTTTCACTTTTATTTAAACTTACTAGTTCTAGGTTTATGTTAAAAGGCGGGATAAGCCAGGGTGCAAAATTAAAGTTGTTAGTTTGCAAAATGTGGTCAAATTTAATTTTTAAAGTTTTTAGGATTTTATACGCACTGATGTTAAAAGGTGGTGAAATATGTTGTTTGCTAGCGTAGAGATTTTGAAATCTTGCAGACGTTATATTAATGTAGTTCGGATGTTGTTTGTTTGCTAATATTGAAGCTGTATAGTTTAAAAGTAGCTGAGTGCGCCTGTATTTTAATGGAAATTGTCCAGTATCTGAATACATGCTAATAGTAGGACTAGTTTGAAAAGCATGTGTAGCGTATCGTAGACCATTGTTGTAGGTTGTATCTAACAGTTTTAATATATTGGGTTGTGCGGTTTGATATACGAAGCAGCCATAATCTATTTTTGATCTTACGAGAGTGTTTACGATTTGTATTATGGTGTTATCAGTTGAACCCCATCTACTATGACAGATAGTTTTTATTAAGTCTAATGTTTGTTGGCAT
Source organism: Aquatica leii (assembly GCA_035610365.1). NCBI lineage: Eukaryota > Metazoa > Arthropoda > Insecta > Coleoptera > Lampyridae > Aquatica > Aquatica leii. The sequence continues at coordinate 113,080,763 of CM069432.1, forward strand.
TTTTTGCGGAGATATTTTATATGGGGAACCCACGTTGCTTTTGAATCAAATAGTAGACCAAGATATCTGTGTTCTTTTACAATTTTAAGGGGGCAGTTATTCATAAATAGACTTGGGTTTTCGTACACTCGTTTTCTGGTAAAATTAATACATTTTGTTTTTTCTTCAGAAAAGGATAATCCATTCTTTTTAGACCATCCTTTTAGCACATATATTGATCGTTGTAACTTTCTTTGAATTTGATTTATGTTTTGATCGTTGTTGTATGTAGATCACTATATCGTCAGCAAACATAGCTATTTTAAGGCCGGGATGGAGCTTGTCGGTCAAATCATTAATTGCTACCAAGAATAAAACAGTACTTAAAATAGAGCCTTGAGGGATTCCATTTTCTTGATTGTATTCTTCTGAAAGGGTACTACCTAATCTAACCACAAATGTTTTGGATTTTAAAAAATTTTGAATAAAAAAAATTATATGGCCTTGGAGTTTCCATTTTAGTAGTTGTTTTATTATTTTGTATTTCCAGGCTTTATTGTATGCTTTTTTAATATCAAAGAAAACTGCGATAAGATGTTCTCTGTTAACGATTGCGTTTTGTATATCACTCCCTAACTGTGTGAGAGCGTCAACAGTTGATCGATGTTTTCTAAAACCACATTGGTATGGAGAAATTTTATTTTGTTTATCTAAGGTCCAGGTGAGACGGTTATTTATTATTCTTTCCATAACTTTACAAAGTGTGCTAGTGAGTGAGTGAAATTGGTCGGTAACTATTGACGTCTGTTCTAGTTTTGTTTGGTTTTAATATAAGTATGATTATAGCTTTTCTCCATTGTCTTGGAAAAACATTGTTTATCCATATATGATAAAAAAAATGTAACAGTTGAATTTTAAATGAAGCAGGAAGGTGTTTAATCATAAAATAATGAACGTTATCTATACCGGGAGAAGAATTTTTGCAAAATTGTAAATTATATTCGAGTTCTTCTATAGTTATAGGTAGATTATATTCTTCAGTATTATTGTTTGGTATGAACAATGCTTCTTTTTCTTTAGTTTCTCTGTACTGTAAAAATTCTGGATCGTACTGGGAAGAATTGGAGTCCAGGGCAAAGTTTTTTCCAAGAGTGTTTGCTACATCTATTTGTGTGGTTATAATATTGTTGTTTATGTTTAATCCGGTTATGTGAAACGGTGTTTGGTAACCTTTCATGCTTTTGATCTTTTGCCATACTTGTTTATTTATTGATTTATTGTTAATAGAATTTATATATTCGGTCCACGTTTGTTGTTTACTTTGTTTTATTGTTCTTCTTGCAATTGCTCTGTACTTTTTGTATTCTATAAGTGTATTCATGGTTTTATACTTTATATATTGTTTGAAAGCAATAGCTTTGTTTTGAACAGTTGTTTTGCAGTTTTGTGACCACCATGGTACAGAATGTGACTGATGTCTATTTCCAGTTTGAGGTATTGCTTTTTGAGCTGCTTAAATGATAATGTTGGTTATACTATTGTTCATTATGTCTATATCGTCTGTAGGATTAAAGATATAGTGATTGTTTATGATTTCAGTTTGAAAAATGTCCCATTTTTTTGGGTAATTTGTTGATGTTTGTGTGTTAGTGTTTGTGCTGGATATTATTATCGGGCGATGGTTGCTATCAGAAAAATCATTTTCTACTGTCCATTGAAGGTTAGTGGTTAGTTTTCGATGGCTTAGTAATAAATCTATTGTCGAAAACTTGTTTGTTCTACTGCAAAAATGGGTTGGTAAGCCAGTGTTTAGTAAAGTTATATCCGATCTATCTAGAAGTTTTTCTACAATTTTACCTTTGCTATTAGAGTAAGATGATCCCCATGTACTATGTGCGTTAAAATCGCCCATTATAATATACGGTATAGGAAGTTGTTGAATAATTTCATGTATTTCTTCTGTGTTTAACTGATAGTTGGGTGGTATGTAGATATTGCAAATTGTTATTTTTTGTTTTAAATAAAGTACTGTTGCTGTCGCTTCTAATGTAGTAGTAAGAGGAATTGATTCAAAATGTATGTCTGACTTGATAAAAGTGCATACTCCACCGCTAGCGTGTTCTGTAATACGTGGTTTGTTGTGTATATTGTATCCTTGGAGGTATGGTTTGTGTCTTTCTTTGAAATGTGTTTCTTGAATGCATAATGCTACAGGTTGATGTTTAGTGGTAAGTATGCGAATGTCGTTTATATGGGCAAAAAAACCGTTGCAATTAAATTGGATAATTTTCATAACGTTATCGTATATCAGCATTGTCTATATATGATTCTTGAGAAGAACTGCTGTATTCGCTGTCCCGGTCTCTCGTTTTGCGTATGACGTTAATTATTCTAGTAAAGCGATATTTTATCTTTTGATGGGTGAGGAGCGGATATAGATCTTTTAATATGTCGATTAATTTGTCTGTATTAGGCATAAATGATACTGCTACTTCTAATGGATGAGGTGATGTTACAATTTTATTATAAAAACTTTGAAATTCGGAAAACGTAAATTCAAAATTTTCTTGATTACTTAGATACTGTTTAATTGGAGATAACATGTTTTCTACTGCGTCTTCTGTGTCGGAGTTTTGTTTAGGTTTCTTTGTAGGTTTTGTTCGTTTAGTGGTAACAATTTTTTTTGGTTGCTTAAACGTTTCTAGGGTTTCCTCATTATTTTGTACTATTGGATTATGTTTTTGAGTTTCAAATACTATTTGATTTTGGTTTGTGATGTCTATTATATCTGGAGATGAATCAGTATGCGTAGTTGAAAACGTACGTTTGATTCCTTTAAATTAAATTGAACTGTTTCTTCGGGTTGTAAATTAAGGGTTTGTTCGGTTGGTACTTTAGTTGTTTGGGTGCATTTTGCTGCTAGGTGGTCTTTCTTTCCACATTTATAACATTTAGATTCGTCGATTTGTAAAAATATGCGGTAATTATCTCCTTCAATATTTATCAAACATGAATTGGGAATATCAATATTTTCTTCCATTGTTACATATGTAAAACGTCGGAAGCTATGGATATGGGCGTATTCTGCGTTATCTAGTCCCGCTTTAATAAAATGTATTGGTGACATTAATTTCAAATGTAAATTTTCTTTTAAAACATTTTCAATATACTCGTTTGGAATGATAGGCGGAATATTTGATAAGATTAATTTTATTGAAGGTGTGATTAATCGTCTAATATGTATTAAATTGTTTTCAATGACGATTGTATTTTTGGTTTCGAGTAATTTATCTACGATTTGTTTGCTTGTAAAGTATATACAAATTCTTTCATTTGAAATTCGAGATGCTGCTACTATGTTTTTCGGGTGCACTATGTTACCAATTGCGTATATATAATCTTTAATTTTTAAACTTGTGACTGAATTTAGTAAAATAGCTTAATCTTTTTTTGGATATGCAAAGGTTGGTGTTGTTTTAAGGATGCTTGAAAATAATTGAGTTGGTGTAAGGCTTGATGTCTTTGGTTCGTTGTTGTCAGAACCCCTGTGGCTGGGGGCACTGGATGTAGATAGATTCATAGTGTTTAAGGTATTAGATGTTTGTGTAATTCCCCAATTATTATTGGGGAATTAAATTCGGATTACATAGAATTTATGCACTATTAGATTTAAGTTAATTTAATAATTACCAGCAATGTTTACAACGTGTGCGCGGTGATATCAAAATACGACACTTTCACTTCAAAATCTAAACTTCGAATGCATTAAATTAATATTAATAATATTAATATTTGAAAAATCAAAATTGTTCTTTACGACCGCAAAACTATTTATAATACTATCTACACAAAATGGAAAAACAAGAAAAACGTATTACATAAATCATCTTTAATTTATAAAGTTGATTGTAATCATTGCAATCGATAGTGTATAGGACAAACAAAACAGAAATTAAACAATAGAATTAAAAACTGCAAATATAATTGCAATACTAAAGCTATAGACCGGTCCTACATGCCAAGGTTCCAATTTTTGTGGTTCTATATTTATAAGGTTGCATAGTTTTAAATAATCTTGTATTTTGAAAATTTTTTATTTCATTAAATTAGGCCAAAAGAAATCAGTAATTGTTGGTAAGTTTTATGACTATTAAGTATGATATTAAATAATTTTATAGTAATTATAGTATATTATCACGTAAAAAAAATCTGTTTAATTTCCCAGCGATACACTGTTAGTTAAATTAATATATATTCAGGACATTTTTCGTTGTTTATAATGTACATTGATGTTATGATTAGTTAATGTTTGTGTTATTTTATTTTTTTTTAATTTTATTTCTTTTATTTGAATGTATTAAACAATGTTGCTTGATGCGAAGTAATAACATTCTGCTGAACTTTCATTGTTTATTATTTTGAAATAAATATACACAACGTTTCGATTGCTGTGGTATCTGCAATCGTCATCACGTGAATACTGTATTGCAGATACCACAGCAATCGAAACGTTGTGTATATTTATTTCAAAATAATAAACAATGAAAGTTTAGCAAAATGTTATTACTTCGCATTATTTCTTTTACTCGATAAAGATGAGCGTTTATGCTAATGGAACGCCCGTTTTACAGATAATAAAATACTGTTTTGTTGGAGCCTTTGCTCCACAGCAAAAATCAATTTAAAAGTTAACAAATTTAATGCTAATATTTGATAAGATAATAAATTTAGTTTTTGACGTGTATATCACAATATTCCAAGTTTAGTGTCAGATCAGTTATGTATATTAAAACCAATAAAAAAACATAGAAATGACTCTTTAGGTATCCCTACGTCGTTTTATATTTATAATTAGTTTAACTCCCGCGAAATTCAAACTCAGCTTTGAATAATTCGTCGGGATAAAACCACAACGTAAAAGGACATTGGGGGTAAGCAATGTCAATGCAATTGTGCAAACGCCACCAGAGTGAACTACTAGACGTCTACACATAGTAAAATTATACTATGAGACGGCTCTGCCATCAAACACTTTTGAATTTATATTTATTCTCACGAATGGCAAACACATTTTTTAAAATAAAATAAAGTAAATGACACGTTTTACAAAACTGTTTAGTCCAAAAACTTAATCAGGTTTTTTTTAAAAGTTTAACTTTTTTCACAAACAATTTTATAACTGATTTTTAATTACTGATTCTATAATTTGTTCATAAATTGATAAGTCAAAATTTATCAAATTTTTGTATTTGAAATCTTTAGAACAGGTATAACAAGTGATTGTTTTTAACATTTAAGAATGTTTACGGTTTTCAACCAATCATTAATAAGATCTACAAAAGTATCTTTAATTAATTGGTGACGCTTCTCTGACTACTTGAGCTGTCTTGTTTTCCAATGTATTTTTCAAATCAGTTAAAATAAGGTTTTTTAAATTTAAAAAAAAAATTATTTTGTAAATAAGCGCATTATTGGTTACTAGTCGCGATTAAGTGAACTAATTCCGGCAAGACTTGTTTACGATATCGAGATGTTCACTATTTAAAGGTTAAAATTAGAACAAGCAATTTTGAGAAACAACGTTTATTATGCGTAAAATACTAATTACATATAAAAAAAAAGTCTAAAAGCGTAGATAGGTAATATGTATGCGCTCATACAAAAACTATAACAAAGGAGTAAAATATGAGGTAATTTGGATTGTTTACGCTTCTTGTTCATGTTAATTTGAACTAATTTTTGTTTTCTACATTTGATGTATTGCTGTTATCTTCCTCTTTGCTATCTGATTTAGTTATTTTAGTCTTAAACTGCTTTGTCTTTTTTATTTCTATGTTTTTATTCCATTCGTTGTTAGTTATCTCACATATGACCTGAAACACATAGAGTTAAGAATTTTGTACTTTTACGTGTGTTTCATGTATGTATATACAGGTTTACAACTATCTGGTTAGCATTAAATGCTTCATCATACAACACTTATGACCGATTGCAGAAACGCGGATTATATATATAATCCGGTACTAAACGATTGGTGCGGTATTATAATGTCGAATTCAATTACATAAACATTATTTAGTCTCGTACTAAATTTTAATACGGCATCAAATTGTAATACCGTACTACAGAAACCATATTTTCATTGTATAAATGCTTTGATCCGGGATTAAATGACATAGTCCAGTACTAAATATAGTATCAAAATTAAACCCTAGATTAAATTGGCAGTTTACTTAGATACACATATATTATGTATTTTTAATTAAAAAATGAGTTAATAATTGTTATTTTAATTATTAATTTATTCTCTTATATTCAAAATATTGAGTATAAATTAAATATTTACGTTAAAATAGAGAGTACTTTTGATAAGTGTCTAAAGCATAGATCTGCTTGAAAGTCAAGTAGCACAGTGGTATAGCCGATAAGCATACTTTATTCGTATTTTTTTTATAAATCTGAGGTTGGGGTACAAATCCCAGTCGCAGTTTTTATATAAAATTTGACTAGATTCTGCACTGAGATAGTGATTACAATTTATTTTTTGTGGTACAAACATCGTTAATCTCAATATTCATTCGTTAGCGTAGTTACATGACAGATGGAAAAGTCATTTAAAAAATCTTGAAATTCAGTGAAAATTGAAAAAAACGACGTTAAATATAATGTCAAATTTGACAAATCTAGTAATAAATGTAACACTAACATTATATTTTTGATGTTTTTTTTATGTTTTTAAAAAAGACTATAATTTTACAAAGGGCAACACAAAAAATGACGTAGAATCTGTTTTTTATTTTCTATTTTATGTGTAGATACATAAAAACTAATACGTATGTATTTATTATTTTTAAAAGATTTAATTTTTCTTTCTCGTTATAATTTTTGCTTTTGTATTTCTTTTCCATTTTAAATTTAAATTCTGTCAATTTAATACTTATCGCAGTTTACTGTTTAACTGTATGAAATATGGCTGGTTTAGAAAACAAAAACAAATAATACCGGACTACTGGCCGGTTTCTAGAATAAACATTTAATCGAGGATTAACTAATCGAGACTTATAATTAACGGAGCGTTAAAATATCATTCGGTTTCTTGAACCAATTAAACGGAGACTTAACTAATCGCGGATTAATTATTTTATTTTATGTTGGTACCTCCAGATAACACGAAATTTAAAAAAAAAGAACTGTTTGAAACAAAATTTGAAGTTCGAAAGTCTGAATCTTATTGTTTGCGTGCGAATTGAATGATGGAAAACTCAAGAATTCGTGAGAAAAATTTTTCTGAAAATGAAAAAAATGTTTTATTTGATTTAGTTACGTCGAAGTATAGCGATATAATAGATAATAAAAAAACAGACGGCGTAACTTTAGCCAAAAAAAAATTGGCATGGGAAGAAATTGCTGTGAATTTTAATTGCCAAAATCAAAATGGCAATCGTTCAGCAAAGCAGCTGCACGATTTATATGATAATTTAAAACGCACTGCACGTGTAAATTTACAGTGTGACAAGGTAAGTTCACATACTATAATAAATACTAGTATAAGATGTAACAGATCTACTTGGTAAATTTACAAATTTTGGATATTCGACAATTTTTCCAGCAATTTTGTGTACAAATATACAATTATTGGTACTAGTGGCAAAATAATTGTACAAAAACTTTTCACATAGCACAGCAAAACCAAACAATTGTCATATAGACCACAGTCCTGTGAGTCTGTTTTACATACTACATTTTACAAAACTTTCATTTTAGAAAATGCTTACAAAACAGGTGGTGGTACATTTATTAAAAAAAGTACCCCACTAGATCAAAAAATAGTAACCACCTTAAAGCCGCAGTTTACACCATTGCCAAACAGATATGATTCGTCTACATCTTACATCGACCCACAACCAAGTTGTAGCTCAAAGCACACACCTACAGGTATTCTTAAAAATAATCCTGTTAGAATCCATTCCAATTAATAAAAATGTTTAGCTTGCAATATGGTTAGAAATACGGTTTTAACCTATGATGTAGTACCATCGGGTGACTTACAGCTCGTCACACCAGGTTTGATGAAAAATAGATTATGCTTAATTTGTTCATTATAATATTTTTTAGATTCTCCCTTGTTTACGGAAGACTTTCCAGGTAATTATACTTCACACAGCCCCAAAGTGAAATATTCTATCTTACCTACATACATAGATGATACACATAAAAACACAGTAAAATTCAAGTAGTTACAATTATTCGATTCATATTTAACTTTAAGTTGAGAACTAATCGTATCCTACAAATAAACCAAAATATATCTTCAAATTTTTCAGAGTTTGTTGAAACTGAAGTAGAGGAAGTTATTTCGGCAAATACGGATGTCTCGGAGCTTAGTCATTCTCAACCAGGAGCAAAGGGAATGAAACGAAAAATAGTCGGCAGTAACTCACAACCTGCAAAAAAAAAACCCTCAGAAAATATTTACAATAGATTTTGTAATAGAAAAAATTTTAAAGATGATGAGACAGATCAAGAAATACATAAGTATAGATTAGAATGTTTGAAAATAGAAAAAACCATTAAAGAAAGACAATTAATGTTAATAGAACAACAAATTAAGCAAGAAAAAGAAATTCATGAAATTAAAAAAAAAGATCTACTAGAAGAAATAGAATTTAAAAAAAAAATAGAGCAAACAAAATTCAGTAGTTTAGTAAGATATTAGTTTAAATTTATTTTTTTGGGTTTGAGTTTTTTTATTAAAGAAATCAATAACTCAATTCTATAGGATAAGAAGTTAAAAACGTTAGTATAGTTTTAATTATTAAAGAATTTCTTGTTAATAATCCTATCGTAGGTAGATCTATTATGTTTAGTCGTTATTTACATGTTTTTTTATAAATTAGAAGTAATTAAATTTTATTAACTATCTTTCATAAGTTCCGAATTATTCAAAAGATTTTTCGGTGTTCTTATATATTATAGAATTGAGTTATCGAAATTAAATTAAATACTTTGTTTATTTTACCTAAAAGCAGTTTCTATTAGTCCTTTTCTAACATTTCCATTTTCTTCATTAACGCCTTGTAGCATTTCAACATCCATAGCTGGAATGTTATGGTCTTCTTCAAAATCGTCACTAGGGTCATTTTCTTTAACAGCAATGTTGTGCAATACAAATGTTGCTACAATGATTGTCAGGCTAGTTTCCAACTTAGTTCTTAGACCAAGATAAAGGCAAGGAAATCGCCTTTTCCAAACTCCAAAGCACCTTTCGATACAATTTCTCGTTTTTATATGCGACTTCTTGTAAGCAATTTCTGACTGGGTCTCGGGATTCAGCAAGGGAGTCATACAGTAAGATGTACATCGATAAGCACTGTCTCCTAAGAGAAAGCTTCCTTGGAAGTCTCCTGCTTCAAATCTTGCACCTACTAGCGAAGAATTCCAAATTGTGCTGTCATGAGTCGATCCTGGCCAACAAACAACAATATCTCGAATAAACAAACTAGAATCACACACAGCTTGAACATTTATTGAAAAAAAAGATTTTCTGTTTCTAAACAGTTCAGCATTGTCTCCTCCCGGGGACTCAATTGGTATATGAGAACCATCTACGCAACCAATAACGTTTGGAAAATTTCCAATTGCATAAAATCCTTGCTTCACTTTAACTTTTTCAGCATTACTCTCTGGCATTTTAACAAAGTTCGGTCGCAATTCTGCCAAACATTCAGATACTTTCTGAATAACTCGAGAAACTGTACTTTTATGAATTCCATAATCATCTCCAACGAGTATTTGAAATGCACCTATTAAAAAAATCTATTATAAATAAATTACATTTAAATTTCTGTCACTCATACCTGTTGCATAAAATCGTAATGCAATGAAAAGTTGATCAGCTGTAGAAAGCAAACAACTTCTTAAAGTTATCGGAGAAATCCTGTCCTCGATTAAACCGATTATGGTTTGTACAGTTTCTGGTGAAAAACGATATCGAGCCCTAAATTCTGCCCTGCTGTATTTTTCAAACGGATTGGGTCTTGCTCTAAACACTTTAACCCTGTCCACGGCCCCCAAAAGATCAAACACTTCATCATCGGATGATGAACTTGAAGAATCAAATTCCATTTGGATTGATTTTCTAGTTACGCAAACACGACACAAAAATTGAAAAAGAAATATTTAGAAGTTCTGAAAAGAACTGTATAAATAACAAAAGAGAAATAATCAAGAGAACACAATATAACCACGACGCACCAAAACGAACGTAAAACGAGGTTAGAAAACGCAGAAGGTTAAGTGTAGCATTGCGGTTTTCGATTACTGCGCATGCGTCCGTTAAATTTAATTGACCAAAATGCTCAGTTAATTTAATCAAGACTTAAATCAAATTAATCTGAGGTTAGACGTTCTAGAAACCCATTTTTTAGTTTAACAGGGGATTAAACTTAATCTTCGATTAAATTCGTTTCTAGAAACCGGCCATACGTAATCCTATCTAAAAAGACGTTTATGCAATGCAGTTATGATCTCTTGTTTAATCTGCGTTTCTGCAACCGACCATTAGTAGAACATTATCTTCTTCATTATCCAAATTTGAATCAAAAACATTTTACCAGCATTTCTCTATGACAGGTGGCTTTAAAGTGTTCTAGGCTACTAACGTCAGATCCTTTTGATAAAAATTGCATTAGTACATTTTTACAATAAAATAACTTGGTAATTCTAAAAGAGTTCTGATCCATAACCTAGATTAAAAGGGTTACGTGTTTTTAACTCGGTTTCAAATGGATAAATAAGTGCGTCATCCAACAACAATAACGCTTTGACTGGTAAGTTGCAACTTTGCACAAATGTTTTCACCTAGAAATTACAATGTATGAGTCAGTTTTAATAGCACTTGGTGAGGTACGTAACTACATTTTTAGACATATTTAGCAATTACTTCTGTGATAAACATCGTTACCATTCTCTAAAAATTTCCATTGTTATCCAACCAGTCCTAGAACGTCTGTAATTAACAGGACAACTAAAATTTTGATACATTTGAGGTTTTTGGGCTTTCCTATAACTAATGGTTTTAATTTATAATCTCCTCTTGTATTTGTGCAGGTCGAAAATATTATTCTTTGCTTAGAACGTTTTCTGACGTATGCAGTTTTTTTCCGAATCTGATACGTAAGTCTACACCAATCAGCATGATGGGTATAGAAGTATGTCTTTATATAAACCAAAAACCAATAATTTAATGACTTTATTCAAAAATTAGACTTTGTAAAGTTGATTTATTGTGATTGTTCCGATTTTGCGTTATAGAGATTCTCAGCAAAAAAAACGAAAATTTCATAACGATGGATTTGTATATATGTTCAATCGCATAAATGCCTGTAGTGAAAAGAGTTTTTGGAGGTGTAACCAAAGGTCGAATGATGGAGAACAACGTTGCAAGACTCGTATCCATACAGTAAATTACCGTCGTTACGTGTTTAAATAAACATTTTCATGAAAGCTCTGCAGCTTGTTTTGAAGCCGAAATAGTAAAAACTGCAATAAAAAGAAGAACAGAAGATACAAACAGAACCTTGTACTCGTCGTATTACAATATTTTATTGATGGTTTGCGGAAAGCAAGCTGGGTGAGATATGTATTATGAGAAATTGATTGAGGGGCATGCCTCAAACAAAAACAAAATTAAAAAAATATCGCGATGCTGATAGCCAAATTAAACACCTGGTAACAAATTACAATAACTGTAATATAGTTTAATATTTAAGAGGTATATCGCACAATTATTAAATGGGCAATTGATTTTATACCTATGTAAATATTTGTATAATAAAATACATTATATTGCGTTTTGCTCGTTGATTACCGAACTTTCGTGTTCTAATGTACCTGGGTTAAAATAACCTTGCGTTCAAACAGGGTCGTCGAAATGGCGGCGTTCAAACGTCCCACTCCACATATAAAGGTAATATTTATATAACTGTATGCAACACATTAAAATAGATTTATATTGTCAGGTAGTACTTATTATGAGACTTTCTGGTGCTTGTCGATCTATAGAACTCTGCGAACTCTTTCTTAGTGCGGTCAATCTTCAAGGTCACATTGTACATGTTAACTGATGTCTCATGAATAAACTTCATAAAAAAATATGTGCTGAGGCCACAATATACAACTGGCAATCGTTTTTCATGACAGACAGAACTAAAAAATGTGTTAATCGCCCAATTAATCGCAATCAATTTAAAGCATTTTCTTCAAAAATAGTATCTTTGATATGACAATGCTAAATGCTACACGTGACAGTGCTTCCGACGATCTTCTGTCACTCTGCTTGCAAATAAAAGAGCAAATTTTCTAAGTGTGAAGCGTCTTGGTGGTTGGCAAAGTTTTATAGTAACCGAAAGATATGTTGAAAACAGTCTACCTAATAAAATCAAAAGATCTAACAAGTTAACCTCAAATAAAAATACTATACTACAAAATATGTTTAGTTCTTCAAGGCAGATGGAATCAGATGTACAAGTAATCCAAATACTATCAGTATCAACCGCGATAAATATGTACTACTTCAATATACATAACTGCTAGCTGAAACGCAAATGTGAACGTGACTTTTAATAATTGTTCTCACAGTAACATACAACACGTTCAACGAGAGATAAGCATAGAATAAAAAGATTTGATTGTCTTCCATATTAGTTCGTTAGTTTGTTAGTTGGTAATAAAAGTTATTGAAAATAGAATGTTAATATATTATTATCAAAATTGCACATACATTTATAATTTACGATTAATTAAAAGTAACCAATACCAATAGACCATTCCAATTGTCATTTGCGCATGTGCGCGCGATCAGCTGTGATTTGTTTTTCGAATCATCTTTTATAGTGTGCATATGTACTTATATGTTTCGGTGTAATTAAACGAGGTATGAAATGCATTACAATATTTATGTAAGCTCGACAATAACAAAAACTGTTGTTAGAGATGATGACTGAGTGTCCTAGCAAAATTCCGCATAAGGCTATTAAATTAACGTCATTCCAGCCGTGAAACTCCGAAATGCGAATATTTCAGCAAACAGTGTTGCTAAATTAAAGAGATTGCTGCAATGTAGAGGTATAAAGCGAAGTAAATTAAAAGAGAACGATTTAATTAAAAGTAATTACTAGTAATAAATTTGCATTAAGTTGTTTATTTTCTTGTTATTTATGCAAGACCAAAGAATGCATCGACAATAGCAAAGATATTGCTTTAGACGTGGACAAAGGCACTTGAGCAGCAGCAAAAAAATGCAATTAGAAATGTTGACTTAAATAACCAAGTTAATTACAGTTATATTTTTCCGGTCACAGGTAAATGTGGTTTTATCATCCAATTCAATACTTTATTTTTTCTATGACCAGGATAAACATACTGCACAATTTTTAAAGTATTTTTGACCAATAAATTTATTATGGATATCCTGCTCTCCCTAGTAGCATAAAATATATGTAAGATTTTCTAATGATCTTGGTACAATATTTAAAGTCGGCTAAATATTGCTTGGTGTAATAGATATATTCTTGATATTGTTAAAGTGTTTAATACTGATATTTTAAAAATATATACGTACAATATCATTGATCTATATTAAAACTTTGTAAATTTTTTCAAGGTTTACATGACATCAGATAAATATTTTAATTCTAGATACTTATTGCAAGATGTGGAAAATGTATTCTAGATATTGTAAAACTAGATAAAAACGATGTTATAAAAATATGTACCAACAACATCGTTCGCATATTCTAAAGTCACAAATGTTTTTTCAAAGTTTGACTGACACAAAATATATGGATATTTAATATTTATGTTTAATCAGTATCTAACATTTTTACGTTTATTTTTAAACGTGCTTTTAAATTTGCGTATTTATATATTAAACTTTTTTTTAATTTTGCTAAAAACCCTGACACGATGTTCTCACGATTTAATTATGCTTATTTTAAAAATTAGTTTTATATGCGCATATTTTATTAAAAAGTAATCCAAAATTATAATATGTATATAAACGCAATTTAACTTTTAAAAAATTACACAAAGAGAATATGAAATCGAGACATCTGCGTGAGAATTGAATTGAAAAATTAATTGCGTTATAACTAAAAATATAGTAATTTTACAAAAATAAACTACATTTACTGCAAATAAATTTGAGACAAGGTATTGTTATTTTGCTGTAAATTTACTATAAACATTCTATTAGGTATTTATGATTTTAGTCATCTTTTCTAAATATTTTTGTGGCATTCTAAATGGGTTTACACAAAGCCCCTTATAGAACATTTCGTAGAATTCTTTGCAACATTGAACATATTACAAGTTAATTATTTACGATGAAATTATTTAACCTCCTAATTGATATATTTGAGAAAGGTGTTTGAATCCTTCAAATGTAGGAGATGGCGAAAGAAAACACAACTTACAGTGTTTTTTGTAGGCGACGTTTCGTAAACCTGTGTGTCCACTTCATAAAGCCTCTATGTTTAATAAATGAAAAAAACAAAATTAACAAAACGTAAATACAACTCAGGTAAAAAAACAAACTTTTTAAACAAATAACTAGTTGTAAAAAACTAAAACAAAGCAAATCGTTTACAGAAACTAACAACATTAACAAAAACCAAGTCAAATGTATAAAATAGACAAGTTACTTACAAAAAACTAAACAAGTAGTGGTGGTCCGCCAACACAGTCGTAAAAATTTAACAATGAAAACAAAACAGGAAAACACATAAAAGTTGTGAGACTTAAAAATAACATTTAAAGAACGAGCTCACTAACATCACACAAGATCAAAGAACAATGATTATAAAGAAAAATGTTGGCATGCAAGATAAGTGAAAATTTTCAAGGTCATGACATTTTTGTGATTAAATTATTATAAACAATACTGATGTTATTAGTATCTGCGTTGAAATTCACATTCCCAAACATAACAACAATGTAAAACGTGCATTTACATTTCAGATATAGGTGCATAGGACCGCTATTAAATGTCCGAAATGAGAAAATTTTATTTATCTTTTCATCACGTTTTAACATTGGTTGTTTTTCTTCACAGAATAGTTCTAGATGACATATTGTATATACACGTGGGAAAATCATATTATCGCTCCTGTCTCATAATAAGAGAACTTGCTTTCAGACGTTTGCGATAATTCACATCCGGAATACTTTCATATACTTTCTTATAGGTAACTAATATGTTTTCTTTTTTAACTAACGGTTTTATTGACCAGCTAGTGAAACAATGTGTCATATTAATTTTAAACTATAATATGAAAATAAAAATAATGTGTTATTTTTCTAAAAAAAAATTTTTTTCACTAATGTGCTTTTTTTCATTTGTTTCTCTGGATATTATTATTAAACTTGACAAGCATAAGAAAGAGTGTGTGTTTGAAAAAAAATGTGCAGGCATAATTTCACCACTACCGTTGCGTAACTGTATTTTTTCATTTACTTTAGTAAACTGGCGGTTCTTAAAATATACTAAGAGAATAATGTAAGTGAAAATTGAAATCATGACTAGAGTATTTTGGACTATGTTCGACACGTTTAACACTCACAATAATTTGCTTTTTTTTGTTTCTTACTAAATAAATAATGTATCGCATTAATTTCAATTCGTTTTTTATATTTAAAAAAAAAGTATTGTTTTTTTTCTAAAAAAGATTTTTTTACATTATTGTTTAGATAAGTAAAAAAAAATTGTTATGCGTTGGCCTATCTGCAATTACCTTATGAGAGTTTAAAATCAAAGGTATTTTTATACACACGCTTTGGACGTTTTTTAATGCCTGGCTCACATTTGTTAAATACGGTGATCACGATCGCTGTTTGTATTCACTGTGATTTTTAACAAACGATTACCAGGAACGGCGTTCTTAAAAAAATCACTTATCTTTAGATAAGCACATTCAAATTTATGTGCAGATTGCATATAGAAAAAACTTGTGATTAACATAATTAACAACACTGTTAAGATAATAACAAAATAGATATAAAAAAACAATCTCAAACGGTTTAATATTTTTTTTTTAATTTATTGTCAAGTAATAGTTACAAAACAAACAAAAATTAAAATTAACTCTTGATTATACTGATATAAATTTACATCAAACGTAAATCATAATAAAAGAAATTGGTAGAATCAAAAAATCAGAAAACATTTATTCTATTTAATCACAATGTTTACGTTTTAGATTTATTAAAAACTTTCGATGAAGCAAGTCATTAAATGATTGTTCGACGGCCAGTATCTAATATAAAAACAAGACTCAACCTACATAGCGCTAAAGATGTGTTCGTTTCAGCTGAAATGATTCCTGTATACAATCAGACAATTTGATTCAATACTTACGTTTCAATTCCAGTTTCAATTATATTTATATATTAAATTTTGTGTTTCAATGTAGAGCTATTATATTTGCAAAGAATGTGGTATGCATTTTTGACGACAATAAAAATAAATAAATATATTATTTATTAGACGGTAATCAACATTTAACGTAGATATGCTTTATTGTCATAATTGTTATCTCTATTTATTACAAAATTTGTATAACTTTGTGTTTGAATTAATGTTGCATAAATATACTCACAATTGTTTAGTCTGTTACTGAAAGTTTTTGTTTGTTTAAATTCTTAAATATATTACTATTGGATAACTAAATAAACCAGATACACTTTTTATTATTATTGATATCGATACGTATCGATATTTGGATATATCGATACGAGCTTGTGGTTTGTATGTATTGTGTCAGACGTATCGATACGTATCGATATAGCGATACAACGACCCAGGACCAATTACAATAACAATAAAATAAAATTATTTATCGCAGTGTATCAAAAAATACTTTACTACGATGCAAGTACAATCAAGTTTAAGAAAATTCAATTACAAGACGAAATAAAATCGTGTTAAATCTAAATTCGCTAAAAACATATAATACAACATAACGGTAATTTAAAAAAAAAATAATCAAAACAAAGGTGAATACCGGGACGTTTGCAAAAAAAGTGACAATTAACAAATTTTACAGAACGGTGAGAAATATCGCCACATACAAAAATTTTTGCTGAATACAAATCATTTCATTTCTATTTTGATTTACAGCTCTAACTAATGATACTAATTGTTTTGCAAACTTTTGGCAAAATTAAGAGACATAAATAAATGTTATATAAAATTACATTACTTTCTTATAAAAAAAAGTTTCATTAACATTCTTAAGTAACATTTTTGCCACCATATAGTTCTACATATTAACAGCAGAAGATTATATACAATGGTGTTTTGGACGCAATTTTGCAGTTAAATGATTTGCAAAACTACTTCATATTGCCTGTACTTTATTCAAAATGTTACATCGCAAGAGATATGCAGATATACTATAGACCTGCATTACTTCTGCACACCATCTGCAAATAAGATACATTTACCTGCAATAACAGTAGTGTACGGACAACTTGCAGGTTAATAAATAAATCATACACGGTTATTGCAGATTAAGTGCAGGTGTATCAATATAGGTAAGTAGGTGATATACTACAGGACAAAGATTTTTTATTTAAAAAAGTTATTTTGTAGAACTTGTTTATTTTCTCACGAACATATTCAGTCAATCACATTTTACTGTATTAATCAGTATTTGTATACCTTAATTAAACCCATTATTTTATTAGTTATAATATTTACCTACAAATTTTAAGGCTTGGCTGGGGTTCTCCAGAATAATACTTCAGTATGGGATACGAGTCTCTTGAATATAAATAATAAATTTGCATCTTTTTACTTATAGTTTCCTGAACATAATAATATTATAGTACGCTTTTTGGTGTTCAAAATAATTATTAAAAATAGCATTTTAAACTGCTTCTGTTCACTTTTCTATACAAAGACTATAATGTAAAACCTGACAGATTTATAAAAATAAATAGTAATTATATAGTTTTGCACTGGTTTTGTACGATCTGATTTGAGCTGGCAACCTTGCTTCCTATGCAACATAACCTAAAACACCCTGTAAGCCTTGTGTTTATATGGTTTATGTATTTTATTTTACCGTAAGAAATGCAAACGCTTACTGCAAAATATTGCATTGTCCAAGAACAAAAAACTAAGAAAACTCACGTTAAGTGAGTAAAATTAAATCAGTTAAGTGGCGGCAGTGACATTCTTCACTGGCCTCATAAATCAAATAAACATTTAATAAAATTAATGGAAAAGGACCCAGATATCCCTCCAAATGAGGATGATTTCATTCAATTGAAGTGCGACTTAAAAAGATCTGGTTTCAGAACCTCTGAAGAGGTAAGTTTAATTAATAGGTAGTTTAATTTTACACGGATAAAACTGTTTCTTTTATTCAAATAAAGTTTACTTGATTAAAACACATTTTTTGTTTGTATACAAAAAATTATTTCTTAAAAAATTCATAACATTTGTTTTGACTTTATTAAAAGTCAAACAATGACATTTTTTAAATGAATAGATATTTTTAATTATTTTTAAAAAACTATATAATCGATTGAAATAACTCGTTTGTTTTGTATAAAACAATGAATAAAGGCAATATATCTGCTTTGTTTTAAATTAATAATTGTTTCATTTAAAATTACTTATTTGTTAGTCTTTTATTGTAGGTTATTTTTTTAAACAAGCCAAACAAGAAAAGTAGTTGCAATTCAGATAAAATTATTTTGTTTTAAAAAGAAAGCAGTTTGCTTATAGTAAAACTAATTCATTACATTATAATAAGTTTTCAGTGGAACAGATTACAGTTAAATAAAACGATATTCTTAATTTCAAGAAACTTTTTTTTTGTGTGTGCAATATGAACATCACACTAACTCATTATTTAGTTGTTACAATAAAGTGCATTATTGCATAGCCAGTGTTTGATCTCATTGTAGTGAAATAACATATCTGTAAACAATCAGCTATTAATGAAAAATTTTAAATACGTTATTTTACCATTTACTTATATCTAAATTCAAGTTCAGTTGTTTTTAGTTAGTAACATTTATGATCGCTTCAGGCTGACGCTATTGTGGAAAAATTGCTACAACAAAGTGATTCAGAATCAAAAACTACAACTTCAGGTGTTGTGAAAAGCAAAATTGGATGCAATATCTACCAATATTTAAACGAAGCTTCAAAATCTGCATGGTATTCTGGCAAATATTAATGCCAAGTTAAATGTAATCGGGTCTAGAGCACCTCAAAATGCATATCAGGCAGCTCATTTTTCTCGGCGCCTGTTTAATCAAATAGAAACACTTGAACAGGCTGAAGAGCTCGAAAACAACTTTAAAACTGACGAATTCTGTTATTACACCTATTAAAACAAAATATGGCACTAACGTTTTTATAAATTACCGACTAGCAACTTTAAATTTAGTAGATTATTTTTGAAACAGACAGTTTTTTAACATCCGCTCTTGGACAGGCAAAGGTAAAAATGAAAACATAATCAAATTTCAAAGCTTTTTTAAAACTATAGAAGTTTTTAAGGACTGTGTTTCTGCTTGCTGTGTAGAAGACAAGTGGGCGGTTTGTAAACATAATAATTTTTTACAAGACCCATTAAATAATTCAGCAACTCGACTGAATACTCCGCTTAACAAAAAAAACAGTTAATGCTGAAATTACATCAAAAGTAAACGATGCCAAATAATATTATCTAGAATGTGTATCATTTTGATTGTGTTTTTAATAAAATATTCAAATTTTTTTGTTTTAAGTTGGTTCTTTTTTTTAGTTTGTTTAAATATTTAGCACTATTAAAGTTTTCGTAGTTTTTTTTAACTTATGCAATAAATCGTTAATATCCTAAGATTATATTAAATGTTGTTTATTATTTACAAACATTCATTTAATGGAAATATATGATGCAATGGTAAAATAGCATTGTTTCATAGTCAATAATTGCTACTAACTTACACAAAACATCTTTAAATACATATTTAAAACTTATGCTTTTCTGTTTGAAAGATAAGCAAACGATTTGATAGTAAGGAACAATCAAAGAAATTTTTAATATTTTTTAAATGTGATCCAAATATGCCAGATGAATTTACACATTCCATTGCTATAACTTTTTTGTTTCTGTTGAGAAACCATTTGTTTTGAAAATTGTTTTTAAGTAAAAAACCTTCTCGTAATTTTACATGGATATACTTAGAAGGATTATTTTTTTAAGAATATTTAAATGGATAGGCAATAGCACTTTTTGTTTAATAATTAATTTGATTAGATGTGATTTTTGATAACATATTTGCTATTTGACTTTAAAAAAAACGTCCGCTTCTTAACATCTGTTTGATTTTAAAAAGGCGATTTTCAAACGGATATGAACATAAAGTTAATAAATTACCAAAACGTTGTACTGCATCCACGACATGGTGTAAATTATGAATATTCATAG
The DNA here is from genome assembly GCA_035610365.1 of Aquatica leii. Taxonomy (NCBI): domain Eukaryota; kingdom Metazoa; phylum Arthropoda; class Insecta; order Coleoptera; family Lampyridae; genus Aquatica; species Aquatica leii. Next base: position 113,101,231 of record CM069432.1, read on the forward strand.
TCACACTTCTAAATAATCTTTAATGAGTTTTGATTAATGTATCAAACATTTGTTGAGCAATTTTTAAAAATCGGCGGGAATAATCTGTTGTTACAAAACAAATGTAGAAAATGTTTATAATGTACTTTTGGCAAAAAAGGTTTTAACACTACAATACCAATATAATTAAGAAATACGCTGCATTCTGATGCTTTCCAGTGTGTTAAATAATTGATTCCCCAAACAGACCTATGAAATTCTGCAGAAAGTTTAATGCTGGTCAAAACTCTAGATATTTCATCTATAGTAATACCTGACTACTTCAGCTAATCAGGAATAATTAATTCCGAACGTGTATTTGTTTGTTTAATACAATTTAAACGGGGAAAAATGTTACAACTTATGGTTGAAGAATCAAAACCTACGGTGCAGCATTTCAAACAACCGTGTTGATTATTAAAATTAACAACACCTAAAAATTCGGCAAGAAAGAAAATTATGATGGTACAAATATATTGTAACGAATTTTACTATTAACACTAATTTATTTAAACGACTTAAAATATGTTATACTTGTACTATATGAAAATATGTACACTTGTAAATTAACCGAACTAATGAAATCTAATAATATTTAATAAAAACACTTACACTAATTAAGATAAGATAAAGTCCGCGGATAGCTTCACACTTGTTTACACTAAAAATCACGTACGAGATTATTCTCTGTATATTTATGTACACACACGCGACTTATTTATTTCAACTTAAATAATTTTCTTAACACTGCTGTATTCGCATTTCGGCAATAACTGACCTACGATTAGTTTCGTCGGTATATATACACATAAGGAAATTCTTCTCGAGTGTTCCCTATTTTTCGGTATATCTTCTAAAAGATGGATTACAGCTTCTAGAAGGCTCTTACATTTGCAAATAACTTCTCGAACGTTTCAATACGAATTACTACTTTTAATATAAGATCAAACAGGTGAGTCACAAATAAATGCTCTGATCTTAACTGTTAAATGATTTCCATTGATAAATATTCCTGAGTTTAACAACAAAATTGCTTCATTTAGAAACGGTGTAAAAATTTTTTCAACGGACTTGGGTTTTAATTTTCCGTAGAAAACTCTAATTATCATTGGCTGAATATATTTCATGCTATGAACATTAAACAAAATTGACCAAAATTGATTGGTTCCATTTTCAAATAGGGACGAACCATCAATATTCATGGGGTTTATACAAAAATAAACATAGCAGGTAAAACCAAAAGTTTCAAAGATATGCACATAAATAAGTACTGACCTATTAGTGATCTAGGATCATTAGGTAAATGAAATTCATTTTTTCTTTGTTTAATTTTCCGAATAAAAGTTTTAAAGCAATTTGTGGTATCATAAATTTAATTGCCTAGCTTTTTTAAAACACTGCAAAAGATTCATTGGGTATTAAATCAAAGCTTTCTTCTATATTATCTACGTCTAATATATCCATCTGCAATAAATTAGTTTCAGATGCTTCATAGTCTGTGGTTTCTTTATGATCAGCAGACTTTGTAATGAATCAGCTGTTGCATTCGCAGAAAATAAATCTCGGTATTCTTTTACTTGTCGACGAAGTGTTCCACTGCGTTTTGCGTTTCTTCATTTTTTTTTTATTTTTCATTTACAATATCATTAAAATTTCTAAAATTTTTGGCGTTTGTTGTTACTTAACCTAGAAAAATTAACCCCATGTAACAAATTTACTTTTACTGCATATTACATTCATATTGATTGTATTTTATAGACAGTGATAAGTAGACATCATCTGCATAAAGCCTAAAAATTAGCTTCAGTTAAAGATTTGCATTTCATTTATGCTTAGAAGCTATTTGCAGGATATTCAAACTTGCATTTAGCCCTGCATATAATTTTATAAAAATCTTGTGAATCTGTAGGCGAAATGCAAGAGAGGCTTGCATTTTGACTGTTCGTATATGTGCTTTGCTTATAGTTTATAGTGAAATGTAGGTGATATGCAGTTACATGTAATTTTAGCTGCACTTACACAAAATATGTAAGTACTATACAGACATCCCTTGTTTTCAAAAGCTATGTGCAATCAATCAAAGAATTAAAGTTTTTAATGTAAATTTTGAGAGTATTTAATACTTACTAATTTTTCAAAATTTTTAGAAAGTGTGTAGTTACTGCAAATACTTACTTAGAATGTTATTTTGCAATTAATATAAATGTTTAAAAAATTGTCAAAGCATGCAGATTTACGCAATAATTGCAGCGGTCACAATGACCGGAACCGTACATAATGGTAATTATAATAAGAAAAGCAATTACAAGCACAATGTAGACACAATTTTTTAAGAAACTATATCAGTAGTCCTATTCAGGGCAGTTGATCAAATTTTGTTAAAAGTGAAACAATAGAAAGAAAATTAGAAAAGAACAAAAATTTTGACCGTCTTAATATTTCTAATCCTTATTTAACTAACTACGAGGAGTGATTTAAATTTATCGCGCTCTATTCCTGCGATCCTTGTGGCCAAGTTACAGTTCTTTTTACACAGCCGCAAATACTGTTGTTTTTTTAACGCCATTTTGCTTTTTTATCGAATTGTAACTTTTGTGTTATTTTTGCGTTGTAAACCTCTGCGTTCACGTATTTAATTAAAAAAAATCTGTTAACTAAGAATTTTGTATTACAATATTTGAAGAATTACGCAGTGCCAAGTACCAGTAGTGTGCTTAAATAAACGACTAGACTTGACTGTCATAAAAAACAGTGCATAAATAATATGTATAAGCAAATTCTACCTGGAAGATGTAAAACTGATATTGTATCTAAAATATCCGAAGATGCAAATATGTTTTGTTGACGGTATAAATTGAACGCTCTATCATGTAGATTTTTTTGTAGGCATGGCAAAATCAACTGTGTATTGTATTTTAAAAGAATACAAAGTCTTCAACATTGTGGTGGCCGAATTGACGACATTTAAAGATAATATTCAAAAAACAGTACATGGTTTTTTTTTCGTAAATAAAACCCCGACACGTGATAAGATTAGTTAAAAAATTAGTTACAATCAAAGAATATCAGATTTAAACGGGACCTTGTTCAGTCTGAGCTTTTACCATTAATATATCAACACAGGTATAAACATAATGGAATAGTTGATAATTTAATAGAATTACTGATAATTTTTATTAACAGTGATACGACTTCAAGTTCCGAATCTGACAGTGAGTATAGTTTGCATGTTTTGTCTTACTTTTTAATGTACTTAAAGTTTTTCTATTCTGAGTGATTAATAAGTGTTGTATTTATGTATGTATATATTACTCATTTGTAATACATAATTTTGTAATTTATGTCATTTTGTTACTTGTGTTATGATTAACGTTAAGAAACATGTTTTGAATCTTACTATGATCGATCATGTAACAAAACTGCTACTTTTGAATTTACCGCCTTAAATTATTTGGCTATTTATCTGGTAACTTTCAGCAGTGAAAGTCAATCTTTTGCAATTGCAATGTAACAAATAAAATGTGCTAGACACTTTTCAACAAAATGTTTGACAACACATGTCTCAAAAGAATAATAAAATGTATTGTGTTTATTAAATATAAAAACTATTGTCAGCAATTACACAAATGTTTGCTTATTGTCGTGATAAAAAAATTAGTAGTATTTTGTAGCTTTATAAAAATCCACAACAATCAACGCTGGCAATTTTTTTTTGTATGTATTTAACAAATTTGTTTAAGTAATGAAACGCAATATAGATATATTTTATCATGTATATGTATTAATTTAAACTAAATTATTATCTTGTACATACATAACACATAAATTCAAAATTATTTTAAATTTATTTTTAAAATGTTTTTGAATAGAAGTTTTTATAAACATACATTGGATTAAATAAAATTGTTTTATCTAATTGCGTGATTTAAAAAAATTGTTATTCAACGCTTTTGAGTTGCATGATATTTCAACAGCGACATCTATGATTTCCACTAGAGTTTGAGATATAATTTGTACCGCTGGCAATATATGCGTCAATGTCAGTCAACCATTTTTAGATTCGTTAGAGGTTAAATACATTAAGTTTTATTCAAAAGACAAACATTATAATACAAGGTAATATTAATAAACGCTAAATATAAATAAACGTTATTCCTGGCAGTTGCAGTTGACTGTACAATTAATAAAAATTCTAATGTTGACTGTGCATTAATTGTTATGCCAGGCATACTTTGTGACACGATATTTTGCTTGAAGTTGGTGTTGCCCACGACGTTTGTACATCTACCGTAAGTATTGTCATTGTCGGTATGATTTATATCCGTAATATTTCGTACCTCGCAGTTTTAAGGATCGTCACAGCATGACTGGAAGTTGACGTACTTGCTGCTGTGAACATTTCAGCTACTTTTTTTTTACTTAAAGAGGTTTCAATGTAACTTTCTGTTACAGCTGAACTTCTCCACCCACCATGCTGTTTTATTCTAATCTTTCTTGATTAGCCAATTGAGTTGCACTCGAACGTCACTAGAAGCGTGGCCAGTGTATAGCACAGGATTCTCTAATTTTAAGAAAACTGCAACTTTTTTGGCACTTTACTAATCGTATTTATACCAATTGGACTTGATACACACAGTTCATTACGATATGTTAAGTAGAAACGTTTCGTTGGGACTGCACTAAGACGAAGGTCAAGAACCTTTAACAATAGCCTGTTTATACAACTAATTTATTAATATACTATTTACCGTATAGTTCTGTTATATTATTTTATTGGTACACCACAAATAAGTAATTTGAAAACATAAATATAGATTAAGCATTTATATACATAATTACTATAAATTACAAATGTAGTCAATTTTTTTGTGTTTTAAAAGAAAATTTAAATTAACTTAAAATTTGAAGAGATCTACATTTGCTTTAAACGTTTTATGTTTAATAGAGTAAAACAACAAAAAAGTAATTTTATTTAAAAAATAATGTAAAACAAAATGTACAATTTTTAAAATAAATGACTATGGAAACAAAAACAAGAAATTGTAACATTTAAAATTAAGCTTTGCGAGTGACCGCATACTTTTTATGCAAAATTTTAAAAATATAAAAAAATTGCGTTTAAATACACATTACAACATAACTTTTTGCAAGGATAACATTATTAGTGTTTATCGTGTGTTATAATTTATAAAACATTTAAAATATGCTTAATTTTTTTTTCTTACTTTAACTATGTATTTTAATATAAATGTATATTTTTATTGTACAATTATTATATTTAATACTAAATAAACTTTAAAAAAATTTCATATTTTTTTATTTTAAGTGTTTGTTTAGTGTCAAATTTGATAACAAGTTTTTAGACAAGTTTTGGTACAATATACAATTTCTAACTAAAGTCACAGTTGTAAGTATTTACACTACTAAATATTTAATTAAGTTTGTTATTTAAAAATGTTGTGTTAACAATGAATAATAATTTAGTTGTTTTAAATAATAATATAATAATAATAATAATAATAATAATAATAATAATAATAATAATAATAATAATAATAATAATATAATAATAATAATAATATAAGAACAAATTTGTTTACAATTCAGATAATTTGGTAAAAAAACGGGTTGCGTCGATTATTATTTTTAGCTAAAATTTTTTTGACATAAAAGAATTATATACAAGGTGTCTCAAAAAAACATGCAGTCATCACTATTTTTTTTAATGAAACATCCTGTTTGTTTTGCCGTTTTTGAATTATACGGTAAATTCTAAACACTTTTTGTATTACATATCGTATCTCTTCAAATCAGCGATTTTTGAAATAATGTCATTTTAACAATTTTACGTTTTATTTCAAGAATGTATTTATCTGTAAAAAATTGAAGTACTTACGAGAATTAGTTTTAGAGACAGAGTGCGTACTTAACAAAAAGTCTGTAATTTATTTAGTGCAATTCATTCTAATGAACATCCAATTACTAGATCTACTGTCAACAAGATTGAATTGAAATTTGTTGATCACAACTACGTTAAAGATTTGCTTAAAGGACGACCAGCAAAAATAGTAGAAGATTTTCAAGATTTTAGTAGAAACTAGAAACTTATGACAATCTCTAGGAATTGTAATTTGTCATCGGGATCTGTGTCACAAATACTCTGAAAAAGTAAATATCATCTTTATATAGTTCAACTAATTTAAGAATTCTTACTTTTATTTTGAACAAAAAGCGCAGTTATGTAAACAGATTAGATTTTATTCGAAAGATGATTTTTTTCTGATGAAGCGACTTTTGTTTTAAATGGACACCTAAATAGGCAAAACTGCAAATACTGTGAAAATAAAAAGCTTTGTTGGACACAAAACTGTCACACACAAAAATCAAATTCTTTGACCTTATTTTTGGTGAAACTTTATTGTTACTTTCTTCAGTTTAAACTTATTTTTGTTTTAGTTGTTGTGATGGGGCGCCTCTTTATTTTTAATTGCAGTTCAACAATTTCTTAATTTATTTTTTTTTAATAAATGGATTGAACGCAGAGATCCTGTTGAGTGGCCACCAAAATCAACAGATTTAACTCGATTAGATTTTTTTATGGGGTTATTTAAAATATAAAATTTATGTGAATAGACCAAGTAATCTAAAACAGAAAATACGCCAAGAAATAAGACTAATACCTGGTTGTATAAAGCAAAATTAACTATGTGGTTAGCTGATGCCGTTGTTTACTACGTCACTGGCCGCCAAATACATTTGGTTTGGTACTTGACGACCAGTAGTTACGGACCTTATTCCAACAGAAATAATTGAAAACGTTTAACGGGAGACAATTTTTCGACTACAAAAATATATTGAAATAAATGAACAAAACATTGAACCGTTATTATAAAGCAATTGTCATTATTTCTTTTGTGTTTTATTGTTAAAGTTCAATAACTTTTTTTTTATTTATCACATTTCAAACGTCATTATTCTGAAAACCGCAGTTTTAGAGATGCGGTATGTTATACAAAAGGTGTTCAGAATTTACCGTAAAGTTCAAAAAAATGTTTTTTTTAAAAAAATCGATAATGGCTGCATTCGTTCTTTTTGCGACAACCTGTATCTCATTTTTTTACGTCAAAAAATTTACACCTAAAAATAGTAATCGACGTGTTTAAACGGTTTTCCACAAAATAATTACGTTTTAAACAAATTTATTCTTTTTATCGTGAACGCACAACATATGATAATATAATATTAAACTTTATAAAACAAATAGTAATTGTAAAAACAATTTTAAAACAATTTTTTAAATGTTATTTAACTTTATTCACATTCAGAATAATAATCATGTTATTTAACTATTAATTCATGTCTTTTTTACCGTAACTATATACTAGCGCTCCGGAAGTAATAGATTTTATTTTTACATCGGGAAGTAAGTTTTTTTTTAAATTGACTTTTATATTAAATTTAAAAACTTAGTCAAAATTTAAACACTAAATTAATACAAATAAAAACTATATTTTTACAGTGTATTTACAAAGCAATATGTACAGTTAATAGCATGTATCACTGAAACTTTTTTCTAAAATAGTAAACGTATCAATCTCATATTTAAATTTTGAGTTACTTTTATAATTGAAACATTTGGCGTTTTTTAAAGTGACGAATTATTAAAAATAAAGTTCTACTAATTATGTTTCATATTTTAGTGTTGATATCCCACGTATTACATTTTTATTAATACTAAATTTGAAAACAAAAAATTCTAAGTCTAAATACAAATAAAAATGATTGTAAATAAATAGTATACATACTTTAACTAAAATTTTATTACTGCTGAGAACATTGTTACTCTCAGCAGTAATAAAAACTGTTTTATTATAATCATTTGTGTGTTGTATACTTAGTGTATTAGTCAAATTGATAATCATAAATGTTTTCAAAAAAATTTGTAAAAATTTGTTTTTAACAAGTTTTTAAAAATTCTTCACTTTAGAGTTTTGCTCATAATTGCAAAATTCCATTTTCTAGACTAATGACACAAATAACGTAAATCACATTTCGGTACTTCAACAAAATAGTTATTTGTCCGGAATTTTGCTAATATGTGCATATTTGTAGACCGAGGTAACGCCGAGGTCTGTACAATAAGAACACTTGCAAAATACTTTTAAGACATATGATACACAATTTTTTTGTGCTTCCATCCGTTTTGATGTATTTTACAGCCATCATAGTCGCTCGGAAATGTTACTTTTTCGACCTAGCCCGGTAAAGTGTAGTAGTAGAATTGGATAACTAGAAGTTGGCGCTAATATTCATTAAATAATTTAACGTCATCTGTTATTCTGTCAGGTTTATTAACATACACCATTATCTGTGTTATTGTTTAGAATAACTCTAACAAAAACTGTTCAAGCAAATATAATAAATTTGCTTATATCTGACAATTGCTAAAAATAATAATCGTTTTATTTTCATATAAGTTAACTTGTGATGAAATTATGTAATTGTCAAATTAATTTCAAAAACAATTGAATTTTGTCATTACAGGTTTCAGTTTTATCAACATATGTTATTCAAAATCAATACTTACTAACAATTTTTAAGAAATTTATACTATAAAGGTTAGCACAAAATTATTTTTGGTACAATTATCATAGAAAATTCCAAAATGATCTCTATTTGTATTAGAAAACAAATTGATGCTATAATGTCATTCCAACGGTTAAGGAAAAATATTTATAATTAAAACTATTAAATTTAAAATTACATTTAGAAGTTTTGAAAAAGTTGGAATTTTTCCACACTATTACAAATGGATTAGTTACACTTTGTAAAGTACGCAACATAAATGTGAACCTACAACGTAGCTTATTACGCTGTTGCAAACAAGACCATTTTTTAATATTAGTTTTGCGTTGGAGATACAAGAAAAAATTATTTAGAAAAGTTGTTTAAAATTCAATTTAACCTCGAATAACAAATTTTGTGAAAAAATTTGCATTTTAAGTATTTTTGCACTAAATCTACACACAATTACAAAAACATTTCTTAATTTAAACTTAAGTTTAAAAGTTCAAAAAAACTAAGCTGTTTATTCTATTTTGCTTAAAATTATCAACATTAAAGTAATAGGTTTTTTTTAGGGAATAAATAACTCTTTGTAATAAAATACATTTACAAATTAATAGTTTTATAAGAAAAATGATTGACAAAAAAATTATTACAAAGAATATATTGCTGTATAACCAAAGTTTGTGTAATTTTTGGCAAGATAAATTAAAGACATCAAATTTAAATAAACGAAATCAATAATTATGTTTACTTAAACAATAATAGTTGAAGGAACAATAACAACAAATCATATTATTTGATAAAAATGACAATGTCAATTAGACATTTGGACATATAGAATATTATTTAACTAATAATTTCTAAGCTTCTTCGACAGGCAGTACAAATTAAATTGACAATGATAAAACTAAGATAACTAAAAACAATAAATCGTAATTATTTGGGATAAAGTATGAAACCAATTTATTGTCTTTAAAACGAGAATGACTATATTTTTGTAACTTTGCAGGCCAGTTCAATGACGCATAACGCATCTGACGTCATATTTTTTGATATTACTATAGATCCGGTTTTGTAGGAAATATCCTCAACTTTTTTAATTTAAATGAGACACCCCGTATACTTATGCAAATTTTAATATACAGGTGAATTCGTTTATTACTATCTAGTAGGTAACTGTTGTCAAACTAATTGACAGAAATAAATTGTACGAATAAGAATGGTTCATTTAAGTAAAAAAGATCGTATTGAAATATTAATGATGATTGGTTATGGTGATCGTGTTAGAACTCATGAAGAAGTGTGTAATATTTTCAATGATTTGATGATATCACGTTCAACGGTTACTAAAACATTACAACGTTTTAATACAACTGGAATGGTCAAAAATTTGTAAAAAGCTAGAAGACCCCAGACTGCAACAAACGAAGTTATTAGACAAAACATTGCATTTGATTCAGAGGAATCGCCCCAAACTTTTACAACAAAAACTGATAAGTCTACGTTCTGTAGGAAAAATGTTGAAAATTGAAAAGTATTATTCGTATAAGATACAATTGGTTCAAGAATTGTCAGATGATGCTTTTGACCGACGAATGGAGTTTTGCAAACGACTGATGAACATTTGTAATAACCACGAACATTTTGCAGCTAATGTAGTGTTTTCAGATGAGGCAACTTATTGTTTAAATAAAACAGTTAACCGCCGTAAGTCAAGATATTGGTCAAATGAGAATCCTCATTACATTTATGAAGCACATACCTAGCATCCACAAAAGTTGAATGTTTGGATGGGAATTGTTGAAAATAGGCTTATAGGCTTATTTTTTATAGACCGAAACTTAAATGGTGATAAGTATTTAGATTTACTAAATAACCAAATTATTCCTGCATTTCAACAGAATAGACAAACAAAATTATTGGTTTCAACAAGATGGAGCACCTCCCTCCTATGATCGACGGGCTAAGAATTTTTTAGATGCTTTCCAAATTGATGGATTGGGCGTAGAGAATCTATAAAGTGGCCTGCTCGTTTTCCGGACCGTAACTCATTAGATTTTTTTCTTTCGGGTTAACTAAAATTACGTATTTACGTTAGACAACCACGTGCTTGCAGGAATTGAGACAGAATTATAGATGAATGTGAACTAATACGTGCAGAAGTCTTGAAAAAAGTGACTCACGAATTTATTAATAGACTTGCATATTGTTAGGAGCTAAACGGCGAGCATTTTAAACATTTCAAGTGATTTCGTTTAAATTATTATTTTTATTAGTTTAAATTCTTTAACTGTCAAGTGATTTATTTCTCGTTTTTACAAATTATTTCTACTAAACTTAGTATGTACGGATTTGAAAAAACAAGGTCTATTAAAATGTGCAAAAATATACAAGGTGTCTTATTTAAATTAAAAAACTTCAAAGTATTTCCGGTGAAACCGAAAGTACAGTAGTAACAAAAAATATGGCATTAGATGCGTTATGCGTCATTAAACTTGTCTGCAAAGTTTTATAAATATCGTCATTCTCGTTTTAGAGATATTTACTTGGTTCTATACTTTATCCCAATCCATACATATAATATAATAATCGCCATTTACTTACTATTTTTTATGCATAGTAATAGTAGATAGCTCTGGCATCGTATTTTACTCATGCCAATTACATTATGTATTAATATAAAGCTATAAAACGGTCAATGCATTTGTAGAAGTACAGTACAGTGTTATCTCACTGCTGAAGACCCCTAAAAGGTATCATTGGTTTACAATTTTCCATTTGCATTGCAAGTTGTATTTTTATTTCGCGGTTTATTTAAACCACATTTGAATTACGCGGGTATAAAATTAGCTTTCAACGTTACTATTATTATTATTATAATTATTATTATTATTATTATTATTTTTATAGATACCATGAGATGGTTTTGTTATCGTATTTTACTCATGCTAATTCTAATTTAAATAAATACACACATCATTTACCTTAAAAAAATTATTATTATGTTTCATGGTAAGACGTTTATGTCTAAAACTTGAAATTTACTTATAATTATTGGATTTATTTTATTATTCAGTGTCACCTTGTGTAGCCGATTTTGTATCTTCTACTGTATTAAAAAATTATACAAGGGGTGTTTAAATTGCAACCTGAATTTTAAAATATTAATATATATGAAATTAAACAATTTCAAAAATTATTTAGTTTACTTTCTTCTTTTTGTATGCAATATGTATATGAACATTTTTCTACTGTTTTACTATCGAGCAGCCGTGCTCATTCCAATCGGTTTTGTCTTTTTCTTCAACGCGAAAGTAGTTTACGTACAGCTTTTAGTCATTTCTTTTATTAATAAGCTGTATTTGACAATCGTCTGACTCAATATCCTTAATTTCTTGATGCCGACTAATAGTGTATTATTTTACGGTAGATTTAGAAATATTGTATCTTCCACTAATTTTTCAATTTAACACAACATAATAATTGCATGTCGATTTCTACACTAATTATTTTCCTTTGGGGCATTATTCACAGAACTATTAATTAATAACTTATTTTCAAAGTTTTTGTAAATATAAATATTTTTTTGTGTTACCAACATCGTCAACGTCAATATTCGTTCGTTAGTGTAGTTACGTAATGAACGAAAAAAGCTCTAGGGTGGCAAAATGAAAACTAGGAATCCCCGTAAAATTAAGTGTTCAAAGTCAATTAATATATTAGAACAAGTATGCGACAGGTGGAAAAATAATTTTAAAAATCATGAAATTTAGTTAAAATTGAAGAAAAACGATGTTAAAGTTAATGTCAAATTTGACAGATTTAGTAATAAATGTAGTACCAACATTATATTTCTGTAGATTTTTTTAAATTTTTTTAAAAAAGAATGTAAATTTATAAAAAGCAACACAAAATATAATGTACATTCCTCTCGTCGAAAGAATCATAGCATAACTCACTCACATGCAACGCTCGGCCGTGCGGCTTCGCGTCGCATTAACGTTCGTTATACTATTTCTTACTTTCGACTCTTGTTACGTAAACTACTATTGTATATACGACGCACAATTTAATACGATTATTTGGGTTAGCAAGAAACTGCAATTAAAAACTAAGATTAAAACATTAGAATATAAATAAAGAATACTAACCAAATAAAATTGTTACCAAATTATAAATCCATATGTCAGTTAAACGTGTTTGACAATTTTATACAGTCTACTATATTTAAAAAAATTATTTAAAATAAAGAAAATTGAAAAATAAAAAATAGCAAAAGAATAGAAAAATAAAGAACATTAAAAGAATAAAACTATAATTTTGAACTGACAAGAAATGAGGGATTTAAACTTAATATTTTATTTAGACAATTTATAGAAACATCGTTAGAAATTTTATTTATTTATATATTTCTCTAATGAGTTAAGAAGAGATCATTTTTTGCAAACATGTAAAATTTTGATATTCAAATCTAAAGAAAATGAATGTCCTTGGCAAAAGGAGAGTTCATGTTATAAATATTTGTATTTAAATATCTATTTATCAAATATAAATGTAATTTTAGTATAGTTTTAAATTTTTTACCAGTTTGACCAACATGTGAAGAATTGCAAAAAGCACAAGTAAGTTCATACACTCCAGATTTATGTAAAATTGGTATTTGGTCTTTATTTTTAACTAAAAATAATTTAAATGTGTTGTGTCAAAAATAAAACGTTGATATTATGTTTTTGCAAAATTGAAAACAGTGATCAAAGTATAGAAGAGATCTAAAAACCATTTCATTATTAGTAGAAAAATTGATCAAATTTTTGAATAAATGTTTTATACGATTTCTGTGAAAAATACTATTATTCAATTAAAAAAATATTAATAAATAAATAAAATTATATATTATATAATTAATTGAATAGGATAATCATTATTTAAACCAATTTTATTTATAATTTTGTGTTCCTTAGTAAAATTAGAAAAAGACAAAGGTATAAAAAATAGTCTATGAAAGTACGAACGAAAAGCAGCAGTTTTATAAGAAAAGGGATGGCATGAATTAAAAGAAATTACGCAATCTATGAGAATTAAATTAAATTAAACATAAAATTAAAACCAGCTTAATTTTAACTACGTTCATAACCACCATGATGACAGTTTACAACGCCATCTATATTTACTTTCCAACTCGAATAATGGATTAATACTTTATGTTTGACAAAATTTGTATAGCCGTTACCAGGAAAAATCCCTACGCCATACTTGTATGCATCAAAATTAAGTAAAAACTTTCTAATCAAATCAGTTACTTTAAAATGTAGTTTATAATTAAAAACTAAAACTGACTTCATATCTAGCGTTAGCAATACTAATTGCTTGTAATCCAAATACTAACCTACAAAATTACTATTTGTTTTAATATATGTGTTATAATTAAACAAAAAATGCAAACTAATATGATGGATAATTAGATTGCTTGCGCATACAACGGTTTAACTTAAATTATATACCCGATAGAAGTAAATCTTTGAAATCTCAATAAGCAACGTATGATAAATGTGAACTAATGTCAAACAACGATAACATCTATTGAGCGATTTATTTATAACACATACAATAAATAATTGTATCTTAGTGGTACTCACAATTTTGTCTTTTTATTCGAGTAATGGAATATGTGATATGTTTAATAATTACTAATTTTTGTCCATATTAGTCATTGGTCAAACTTTAATAAGCGGTATGTTACATGACTTTAAGTGCTTAAAGGTAAAATTTAAATTATTAATTTTTTTAAAAAACAAGCAATTTGTTAAAATACTTTTTTTAAATTTTTTTCGTACTTATAGAATATAGTCTTGATGTCAAATCAAATTAATGTATGAATTTTTATAATGAAACTAGCTACTATGTATTGTTGGTGGTTTTGTGTCTATATATAACAAAAAAATATTTTCTAAGAGATGCGTTATCTGGTTGTGTTTTTAATAAACTGAATCAGTGACATACGAACACAACTTTATTTTTGTTTTAAAAAAATATTTTGCAATGGTTTTTGATAAATACTTCCACGAAAGATAAATGATAATTAGATCCTTGGCATCGATTGACACATTATTACCCATTTTTATTAAACTTCTTCGACTTAATTCTAAAAAACGTAGCAAAAAAACAATAAACTCAAAACCGTGTCACTAAATCAGGTTTTTAGTTACACCGCAGTAACGCTGCAATACTAATAGATGTGATATTACACATTTTTAAAATGTCTGTAACCTTAAATCGCAAAGTTTACTATAACGCAGTTTGCATCAACGCCAACGCCACAATTTTAATTACTGTTAAACAAATTTTATTAAAAACAATTACAGATTACACTTGTTTATCAATGAATAAAAATTAAATTAAAGTGCTTAGTAATAATTAGTTTTAGTTTTTTATACGCAAGTCAAATTTGAAATTTTACACAATCAATTTATAGAAGTTATCTTTATAAAAAACAACTTTCAAATTTATTAAAACAAAATTGTCTTATATTTAAAACCAAATAAATAATAATTTTTTTTTTATTATTGTATTAGTCTAAATGTAAACATCTTAAATAATATATCACAATATTGGGAAAACCGTAGCTATCAAAAAATAAAAAATTGTATTATAACAATTTTGTTTTTATTAAAAATAATCCAGAAAAGTAGCATTCAAAAATCAAATATATGTTATAAATATAAAAGTTTTATTAAAATAAATAGAATCAATAAAACTTACATCTTGAGCATTTGCAACATTTGATTTAATTTCTCTGTTTCTGTCTTTTACGGTAATCTAACCTTATTATATAAATTATTGTACAACCAAAAATTGTTAAAATGTTGCTTTACAAAAGCGTAATATAAAAAATTAAACAATTATGTAAGCATATAAGTATACTACAAAAAAAACGCAATAAATGCAACTCTATCAAAACGTAATCCATAACAAAGAATTTTATTTAAATAAAACAACAATAATAAAAATAATATTACAAATAAATAATTTTAAGTAAAAAATATAATAAAAAATAAACAATTTTTATAATAAAAAATTGTCAACAACACAAATAAATATTAAGCAAAAATTAAAAACAAAAGTAAAAAATTTTGAAAAAACTAGATTTTAAGTATAAAAAATAAATAGAATTAAATCAAATAAGTATAAAAAAACACAGTAACGTACGAAATTGTAATGACTTTAAACGTATTAGAGAATAAAAAAACTTATCCTATGCATATAAAATTTAAATATAAATCATGTTCTAACTTTGCAATTTATTCTAAACATTATAAATTCTATAAATAAACTAAGTATCGTTCTTTTATTCTACGTTTATGCTTTTATTATCGAAATAACAATAAAAGAAAGTATACTGGTATACTACTTAGAGAGCAATGTTTTAGAAGCAAACACAACGTGCTAACGACGTAATAAAATCTTTTAGAAAAAAATGTTTTTTAATACAGTTTATTTTATTTAAGAGTATTTAATTCATTTTTGTTGCAATAATTGCATTAAAATGCCATTACTTAACTTTAATTACGTTAACAACGGTTACTAAAAAGTGTGTTGAGTTTATAATGTAATTAGCGTTTATAAAAAGGAGAAAATGTAATTAGAAATATTTAAAGTTTGCTCAATTTTTTGCTTTGTTTAAATACAAAATACGTTTTGTGGCAACAATAAATTTTAGCCGTGAACATTTAATAATGAGAAAAAATTTGAACAGAAAGATAAAAAACAATATAAGAATAACTGTGAAACGGTAAAGTAATAAATTTACTCAGTGATAATCTTTCGAACTTTTTCAAACAACAGTAAATTAAACAAAGGGTTATGATAACAATATATTTATGTTGCTACTTACGTGGAAACTATAAATTTGATAACGTTAAAAAACCTAATGACTAAGTATAGCTTAATTGAGTTGAAAAAAATTATTGATAAAGTAAAAAAACTTACCTCGTCACTTTTATCCTCCTTATCAGCAAACGCATCTAAAACAAGCAATAATTTTGAAAATGAAAAATAAAAAACTAATTGACGTAGTTGTTAGAGTAAACTTCATTAGGAAAGTAAATAACAGATCTTAATTGCAAAACTGTAAATTACTGAAATTCTGGTTCATAATTGCTTTTCAAACAAGAATTTAAATTGGCAGGATATTGGCATTTTATGGTTTGTTTTGATTAGTTAATTTTTAATAAAAATTTTAGAGGTAATAAGATTCTTAAATGCACAAGTCTATCATTCTCGGTGTTTTTAACAGTAAGATAGCAGCATATCGTGTTTGTTTGAAAGCAAACTTATAAGCTTCATCTAATGGATATACAAACGGTATAAAATTTCATTCTGATCGAATAGACGAGCGTGAATATTGATTTAATACGTACAGTAAACTACTTTAAGTTATAAAATTGTCGATATTAAGTGCAATAAAGTTTTACACTTACCTTGTTTAATGCAGTATACTAACAATAAAAAACATAAAAGAGCGTAATTTTTATTAAACATTTTTAATTAGAGTCCAATAAAAAAATATAATTTATCTTATATAAGTTAATTACATTTCAAGACTGGACAAAACTCGTAGAACACGTTTAGATTTTCGTTTTTACATGCACATGACAACACTTGAAAACGTTCGTTTAAAGGCTGCAAAAGGACTATTTTACTACCCCTCAACAAGCTATGCTAGCAACCCCACAATACTACACTAAAAACCGAGCTTGCGCTTTCCTACTTTTGAAACGATAATAAAAAACATTATACCTTTACTACTGATAACAAATACTTTAAATACCAAAAAAATATATAAATTTACTATAAATATAATTAAATATAATACATTTTTAAAATTAGAAGAAGCAATAAATGTTACGTTTTATTTGCGATTTACTACCTAAACAAATAGAAATATATTGATATTTTAACTTAGTTTATAAAAAAAATTAAGAATCGATTCTAAAACCTTATTTAATAATTAATATTGATATAAAAGATTACATTAACTATTATAGCTGAGAGAGACTTTAAAATAGAATCCTATTGTTTAGTGTTGAACAATTTGTATTTTAGCTGATGCAGTAAAAATTGTTTAAAATACATAGTTATCTTTTACTACAAAACTCTGTGTGTGAAATTGACCTATATGAGAAAGGAAATCAGACACATTGCCGTAGTGGTACATTTTGTAGTAAATATAATGGAAACTAAACAAAACTTTGTCTGTTTAATTACGTATCGGCTTTCATACTATAGTAGTAAATAATTTAATAAAAAATAATATATTTTTTTAAAACGCTAACACATTTGAACGTTGTTTAATTTAAAAATATTAGATTATAATATTCAAGTTTTAATATACATACCAAATTAGAAATATATTACGCTCGTAAATGCATTTGATTCAGTGATGGACGCGTAAAAAATTGAATTTTCTATGTGTAGAGAATACATGACGAAATTGATCTAAAAAATGTTGAGTATTTATAAAATGCAAACAAAATGCGGGAAATAAAATATTTTAAAGAAAAGTAAGTTCTAAAAGAGCAACAGGCTCTAGAAAAAAAAATAAATAGCTATTAAGTATTTACTGTGCTACCAAACATAAAAACACCCTGTACAATATACCAACGTATCACGATTTACTTGCGCAAAATTTTGTTCAAAATCATAAAATATTTGTTTGTAAATTTTGTCAACGTTTTGGTTCCATTTTACGTTGTAGCTTGTTATATTCTTTTTACGTTTTAAAACAATCTATTTAAATGTTCTTGTATAACATATGTATAAGTTTTTTTTTTAGGTTTGAATTATCTCTATTTGGTTTATAGCACAAAATAATTGATTTATTGTGTTTATAGTAAAAACAGTATTAATTAATGATTAAAATGATTTTTTTGTATTACAGTTTTAAACCATGGAAAGCAGAACTGAAAAAATTGTTTTGAAGCACTAAACATTCAGAACGTGATGAGTCCCTTTTTGTAAATAAATTGTAGCTGGTCAGTGAATATATCCAATTGAAAAATCTTTTGAAATTGCTTCTGTTGCAACAGAGAATTCTGTGAATTGTTGAAAGAATCTGATGTTGCCGAAGACTCACGCTCCAACAAAAAGGTCGAACTGGTTACTAATATTGAATTAAAATTGAAGACGGCTTACACATGAAATGTATACTCCTGGTAATCAAGTTATATATATAGTCAAACTATTAGTGTAAAAAATTAAAACAAAATCACCTACATGGAAGAACATAAAACTTTACAAAAGTTGGTAAGTGTTGGCATAGTCTGGTATTTATAAATCTAATGAAGTTGAGTAACATATTATAGTGTATTTGTAAGGATTTGTTAACAATGGTCTTCTCATCTAAATCACAAACTAACTGATTATCGTGGTGACTTTAACTATACAATCTTTGTACAGTGACTATAAAAGCAACTTATTCTAAATTTACTCCCAAAAAACTTTATCGTAATGGCAATACACTTTACTACTCTAAGAATATAAATAAAACTAACTCAATTAGAATCTTTACAACTAAAATGTGAAACGCAGTATTTATAATGCTAGTGTAGCAATATTCTACATCAAAGCTATTATGTAGATAAATTGCTAACATGCTTTAGACATATTGTTATTCGACTTTCTCCCTATCATAGTGTCTTACATTTCATAAAAAGAAACGTTTCAATGAAGTAGTAATGTTGAATCATGTGTTACATGTTTGTGATTAAATTATGCAAATTTTAATAGCTGATCTTCTTTAAAAAGTTTTTGTTTTTTTTTAAGTTTTTAACTAATAAATCAAAATAACAAAAAATAGATTTATAAAGTACTGTAAGGTTGAACAAAAATTAATTGATTATTTTTTATTCTTTTGCTTTAATTAAATTTTAATATAATTTTTTGTACTCGTAATTAGTTCCATTTGACAATAATAATATGGAAAATATAATAAATAAATATAAATAAGTTTACTTTTTGGGACTGTTACATTTTTTATTACTAAAACTATCTAAAACTAAGTGTCGAATCTTCTTGGTACACGCTAATAAAGCTTTTGCTTTAATGGTTTTAGTTTATACAAACGTACATATACAAAAAGAATAAAATAACAATGAATACAATTAGACTATGGTAAAACTAAATTATAAGATGAATATAAACCCGCATTTTTACATTAATCGCTATTTACCTCGATAATATCTTAATGGAAATACTTGAACCTACTTAGATTTAAAATAAAGTAGGGTTCTTGTTGAAAAAAAGGTTTTTTTACATTTTTTTAATTATTGAACAAATTTTATTCAAATTTGAAACTTTAGTACTGTATTTGTCGATGTTTTGCTTTGACTTTAGATATTGTTATTCGGTTTACAGTAATACATAAAACTTTTATTATTATTACTAGAACGCTAGAACCAGATTAAAAGAAGAAATAGCAATAGGAATTTAGCTAATTTGAATCAGCATATGTTAAATTTCAACTTCAACAGTTGTTGACAGGTTGGGTTTTTAGAAATGGCGCTTATTCTACATTATTTACGTCATTATCTACATTGTCTACATTTTATACATTATATACGTATTTTCTACTTATACGTGTAGAAATAGTAGTTTATTTAACGAGTTCCTGTGTAAATTGGACGCTTTTTTTCCCAAGAGGGCATTTTTAAACCCGAGTGAAACGAGGGTTTAAAAAGTCCTCGAGGGAAAAAAAGCGTCCAAATTAAACAGGAACGAGTTGAATACAACATTTTATTGCTCGAACAGAGACTAGGAGGCCCACAAAGTCTCAAAATCTTTCAAAAATAATTTGACGTTTATGTTGACAAGTGTGTCAAAACTGTCAAAGACGGTTTACAATAGCGAAAAATTCAAATTTATGACAGTTAAGAACAATAAATGATTTTATACGCGTAAATACGCATCACTTTGATTAAAAAAACTCTCTTGCACTACTAGATTTATTGATTCTAGATACTACGCTTGTTTTTAAAACGATATGCTTGATTTAGTAGTTGTTAGGCGTAGCTCGTGGACAAGTGATTTATTTACCGTTTTAGAACGGTAAATATACAGGAGAAGTAACGCAACAATGCTTGGAAAAATAAATAGTTTGAACAAAAAATTCTTAGGCAACTCAAAAATAAATACTGTAATAAAATTAAGGAAAACATGTTTCTATTGTGCAAAAAATAGTATAAGCATTACGAACATTAAAGGCTATCGATCTCAGACAATATTAGAGTCATTGCTAAACATTGTCTTTAGCCGGTAAAAAGTCCTTACTGTTGTTAATACCTAATAGACTATTACAGTTGCCGTCACAAAACTTAACGAGAGTATTTTATGCGTAAAAGGTGCATTTGAGTTTAGATTCCATCATCGTACGGTCGGTAAGGTTACTAAGTAACGCGCCGGCAATTTTTGTTCTTATTAAAATAGTGAGCACATATACCATCTTAATTAAATTGTGTATACTCCTCTATATCTTTTACTACAATATTGCCCCACTGCCTTTAAGCATTTCTTTAGTACTTATAATTGCAATTACATAAATAATGCTATTAATTACAAATCAAAAACCTTTTTTTTTAAAGATTAAAGAAATTACAAGTTTTTTTTAAACCGTACCAATAACATTTTCAATTGACTTTTATTTTTTTATAATATTTATTTAATTGTCAGGTAATTGGTTATTTAAAATTACTGTTCAAAATCTTTAACGTAACAATGTGAAACTTTTTGGAGGTGTTACTTCTGACTTTGTAGTTGAAGA
This sequence comes from Aquatica leii, assembly GCA_035610365.1. Lineage (NCBI taxonomy): Eukaryota > Metazoa > Arthropoda > Insecta > Coleoptera > Lampyridae > Aquatica > Aquatica leii. The sequence continues at coordinate 113,122,631 of CM069432.1, forward strand.
CACTTCGCACACAACGCGTGTCAGAATAGTAAATTCAAAAACAAGTCTTATAAGACATGATTTTTTTGCATGGATCAAAGTTTAGAAAAAAGCATTTTAAGATTTTCAACTTCGGTGTACACGGAATCAATAAAAAATTGTTTTTAAGAAGAAAGCAAAACTAAAAAAACTTCAACTTCATGGTCAACATACTCTAAGTTGCGATTATCTCCAAATATGTATAAAAACATCGACATATGACAGTACTTACACTATACTATAAGTTTTTTGAAACGATTGTCAAAAGGTTATAAAGCAAAAAATATAAAATCTTAAAACCAAAAGATATAGACCGCTTTATTAAAAATCCAGATGATGTATAGTAATGAAACTAATTTTAGCGCAGTTTTGCTTTTATAATAATTTATATAAATAGAGTTGTTTTCATGATAGATTATTTTAATAGTGGGTTATAATAGGGGTTATAAACGTAACACATTAACAAACAGGATGATGGATGACTTAGTATACGAAGACGATGTTATTATTGTGACTGTGCTTAAAACAAAAGCAGACATACTAAGATTATTTGCAATAACAGATGAGCCGTGAATTAGTTTAATAAAAATTCTAGTCTAAGACAATAAAAATTACAGAATGATGTTGTTGTCACTTATCAAAATGCTTATTGTGCATCTTCTTTAGATACCTAAACTTAGTTCCAAGTATTTAAAATTGTCAAATCTCTAAGATTTTACAAGACGCTGTTTTTTACGTTTTATTATTTCTCATTTGGCTAATACAGGTAGCGATAAAATAACCTTTTAACATCCTAGAAGATAGAAATTATTAGCAGTGGCAAAAGACTATATTCAAGTACCGCTTTTAAAACTCAAGTAGCTCAATCTTGCTAGCCAAGTACATCAAGTGGATGTTCCAGTGTGTCACTAACAAGAACTAGGCTCTATTGCATAAAGCATTGTTAACTTTGACAGTGTAGTTAACTGCGTGATCATGTTGTAGAGCGTTGTCATTGGTGCATAATTAGTTGTTTTGGCGACGACATTTACAAATCAATAGCTGCCATTTAGTTAACAATGATTTTCCATAAGTTGCTCAGGATAGTTTAATTCTCATTATAATTTTCTATGTTTGGTTGTCTTAGGTAGTTGTTATTGTATGTCCAAGATATGTGTATTGTTTTACTTTTTCTATAACTTTGTCTTCTGTCACTTCTTCTTTATTGGTTTTGCCTTTTGTGTATATTTTTGTTTAGTCTAAAGTTTATTTTCAGACTTATTTTTCTTACCTCCTCGTATACTTTCGTTAACACTGTTTGTATTACTTTTTCTTTGGTTTTGGCTATTACTACTACATTGTCAGCAAAGCACAAGTGATTAGTTTTTTCTCTTTGTATTATAATATCCAGATTTTTATTATCAGTAGGTGGTTCAAGGTACTGAATTTTTTTCTAAAGCTTATTTGTTCCTTAGTTAAGTATAATCCTAATCTATTGTCTAATTAGTTTAATACGATTCTAGTAATTAATTTATATATTTGTGATAGTAGGCGGTAATTTTCTAAGCTTTAGTTTCACCTGGTTTATATAGCAATATATCTATTGCGTTTTCCCAGTGAATTGGTATTTCTCCTTTTTTAGGCATCCCAATCAACGTTTAATATTTTTGCTTTTAAAATTTCGTTTGACTTGTTTTGTTGTTTACGGGAATTAAACAATTTTTAGTAAAATCGTTGTTTTTAAGTTTTCATATTCTTTTTCTATCTACATTATTTTGTTTAAATACTCTTATTCTATTGTTTTGTTTCAGAATTTTTATTACATCTTTTTCTTTATAATTTCTAATATTGTTTTTAGTGATTTTCCGGATTGTTTGTCGAGATTGATTAAAATAGTTCAAACCCAGGAGTAAAATATTTTTTCTAGGCAAACTGCTTCGGTTCTAAAATTTATATCCTTGCACTAGTTAAAATTTCCAAAAAAAAGTAGTTACAGAACACAAACAAAATAATTGTTGAATTGCCTGAGCGCCGAGGTATTAGTAATTACACCTACAATATTTAATTTGTAAAAATCAAAATATTTCAAATGCGTTTTCATAAGAGCAAAAGCTTAGAGTGTAAGTGAAAATTTAGTACAAAAAAAGTGAAAACAGATTATTCAAAACCGCATGCAAAAATAAGAATTTTACAACATAAATGATTTGGTAACTTTATAATAGCATTGCAGTCAGGTGACGGATAAAATGATTAAAAAAATAATTCTTTGGTAAAAATTGCACAGGAAGAAATACCGTAGAAAAAAATAAGAATTTAGAGTAAAATAAAATCGTTGTTCATATTCATACGATATTGTAAAATGTTTAACTTTAATGTTTAAATAACTTAAATTTATATGATTTAGAGACTGAATTATTAAAATCGCATTTTGCATATAGAATAATTTAATTGTTCAGATAACAAAATATAATGCAGTGTTGCAATTTATAAGTAAACAATTTAATTCATGTTCTATAACACTGTATAATAATGCTAATCATAATTTTTTTTCATTCATACATAAACTAGAAAAATACAAAAATCAAATTTCTTAATTTTCATTCCATTCGTAACATTATCTAATATTGGCTTTGAGCTACGGTACACTTTCAGAAAATGCAGTACGTAATCTGTGTTATATTCAGTTAGCACGTTGTATACAGTAGATATAGAAACATCTATGTAAATTTAAGTTAACATAAATCTTCACATGTAAAGTATATAAAAAACGCAAATAAAATAAAGGGTTACGTTACCTACTGCTGTAGCTGTAAATTTAGTATGATTATTTGTTTTTGAAGTACTTGGTTGACTTAATTTGCAAGTTTTATAGATATGTAGAATACTTTCTTTATCAGATACTGATAAATGCTTCGCTTTACGTTTTATAATAGCAAAAGATCCATAATAATCTATTAGATAACCTATAAAATGTTGTTTTGTCAGTTCGTAGGTATTTTATAAGAAATTGTGCCTTATCAACAATGTCGGATGGTCTTCAAAAGATTATTTTAAAATAAATTGCGTGTACAAAAAATACGAAACGCTGAAATGCGAAAATTGTTAGTACACAATAACTTCGCGAAGTGAATCAGACTTTTAATGTAATTTTGCCGCGTACTTTGAATTAACCAATTACAAAAACATTTGTGAGAGAGGCTTATTTTTATATATGCAATACATTTGGTATAGTAACGTCATTGATGGAATTGTGCACGTGCTACATTTGTATGCACAAAATAAATTATTTATTTACAAAGGGTATGTACAGGCTTACGCAATTAACCAAGTTTATGTTTATCAAATTGTTGGAAAAAATTCTAAAATGGTGATTAGAATATTATTTTTTTTAAAACAATGAAATTACATGCATTAAATAAAAATTTGTTTTTTTGATATAGTAGGGTTTCTAAGAGTAACTGGATGTATTGATAGCATGCATATTGAAATAAAACGTCTTGTAAGTTAAAAGATTCAACCTACAACAAATTTACAAAGTAACATTCAGAATATAGCAATCCGTTAGCCAGAATCAGCTCATCGTAGCCGAATATTCAAACGCAGGTTTGTCACGTGAACAAAATTTATATTAGTTAAAAGAAACGGTTTATGTACAAGCCTATTTATCTATACATTAATGTTTAAACCCTAAATACATCAACACAGCAAGGTTGAGAACGTTTAAAAAAGACGATTTTGATGTCTGGACAAGATGTGTAGTTATATTTTATAAAAAACTGTGAGAATCATAAGTACTACTGTTGTTTTATATTTTAATACAAAAGATCAAATAATAGTAAATAAAAATTGCAATAAAAAATGGTATTAAGTAAAGCACACTATTCGAGCATAATAAAACGCCATCTTACAAAGATAATAAACGATAACTAAACATTATTATGTAATTTTATTTTGAGAGTAAGATAAATAATTAGCAAAAACTAAAATTTTCTAATATATTTCATCTTTCTCAAATTATAACTTAAGTATAAACTACTGTTACTATAAATTTGCAACTTTGCTCGCTTGCTCAATGAATGCTTGTGTAAAAACGTTCATTAAAACAATAAATAAGTAATTGCCTCATTCAAACATTATTGATTCTTGAATAGACGAGAGATGTTTTTAGCAATATCTTTGAATTTAATCCTAAAGTCGGATAATCTAAGATTCGGAAAAATTGTTTTGATTAAAAAAATATGTAAGTAATTTAAAAACTAGCGAAGGCTTCCACGGCCGGAATCTATACTAACATTAGAATGTCTTCCGGGTTTGGGCCGTGTCATAGTTGCAACCGGAGCTGCCAACGTTTTGCCCACTTTCGTAAGGGGCTTCATCAGGGCGTGAGATAAATCGCAAAACTCAAACAAGCAATCGAAATCTTACTAAGAACTTCTCAAAAGTTAGGTTATCCACTTGTAAAACAAGCCATAACCTAAACTATGAAAAGGTGAGAAAGAAAACGATAACCTGAAAAAGCAAACGAAAATCTAACAAAGAACCACTACCGAGTTAGGTAATCAACTTAGAACCAAGCCAGATTCTAAACTCCGTAGAAGTGACTTAAGAAAAAATAGTCTCCGTATTTAAAGGATTGTCACGGATGATTAAGTTCGACCCTGATTGGGTTACGGTTGCTAAGGGGCGTGTTTTTTGATAAATGACTAATAACCGGGAACTAAAGAGGGGATAGTTCGAAACCATGATCGCGATTGAAGTTATTGGGGTGTTTGATGATTTCTATGCTTTCTCGGAATTTCCTGTTGAAAAAGAATGGAGATTTGGCAATCAACGAAACATTATCAAAATCTATCTTGTGACCTGTAGTAAAATGATGTTCAGCGACCGCAGACTTGGAAATATACCTTTTCCTTATACAACGATCATGTTCTGAAATGCGAGTAATGACGGAACGACCGGTTTCACCAATGTAGACTAAACCACATGAACAAGAAATTTGGTATACACCTTGAGATGAAATTGTAGGAATTTTGTCTTTGGGAGAAGGAAGAATCTGAGAGATTTTGCCTGTCGAGTTGAATTTGAATTTAATACCATTTTTACGAAGTAGTTTTCCTATTTCATCTGTAACCTTGTGAGTGTAGGGTAAAAAAGCCAATTTTGGGTTGGATTCGGGAGTAAAAATGTCCTTAAGTAATCGAGTACGTGGATGTAGACGACGATTAATAACTCTATGGATATCTCGCTTTACATAACCATTGTTTACTAAGGTTCTAGTAACATGACGAAGTTCTGAGTCTAGATTCTCAGGTTGACAAATAGAAAAGGCACGATGGACCAAAGATTCAATAACAGAACGTTTCTGTGCAGGATGATGATGAGACGAAGCATGAAGATATCTGTCCGTATGGGTGGGTTTGCGATAAACAGAATGGCCTAGAAGTCCGTCGGGCTTACGAGTTACAAGAACGTCAAGAAATGGAAGAGAACCATTACTTTCGATTTCCATAGTAAATTTGATATCTAAGTGTTGATTGTTAAGATGATCAAGAAACTTAGACAATTCAAGATGACCATGAGACCAAACAATAAACGTGTCGTCAACATATCTAAACCACACTTTAGGTTTTAATATTGATGATTCCAAAGCAACCGTTTCAAAGGATTCCATAAAAATGTTAGCTACAACAGGTGATAGAGGAGAACCCATAGCAGCACCAGAAACTTGTTCGTAAAACTTATTATCAAATTGGAAGTAAGTAGAGGATAGACACTTTTCAATAAGAGGAACCAAACTCAAGTCCTTGCCATGTTGAGACAGAATCTGTTTGATGATAATAAGCGAATCCTTAATAGGAACTTTAGTAAAAAGTGAAGTAACATCAAAGCTCACGAGAAGATCTTGGGGTTCAAGTTTTATAGTTTCTAGACGTTGGATAAAATGCTGAGAGTTGAGGATGTGAGAAGAGGTTTTACCTGTAAACTCGCAAAGAATGTTGGACAAGAACTTGGCTAGCTTGTAAGTAGGAGATTGGATAGTACTAACGATAGGTCGAAAAAGAATATCTTTGGGAAGTCCGTATAGACGAGGTGGTTTAGAATCTGATGGGGTAAGTCGACGTTTAGTTTCAGGAGGTAGATTGGAAGATTTGATGATTTGGCTAACCTCGCGTTCAATCCTCGAAGTGGGGTTATGGGTTAGAAGAGCGTAAGTTTCCTCAGACACAAGGTTACAGATCAAATAGGGAAACTCCTTCGTAAGAATGGTATTAAACCCATATTCAACTCGACAGGCAAAATCTCTCAGATTCTTCCTTCTCCCAAAGACAAATTCCCTACACTTTCATCTCAAGGTGTATACCAAATTCCCTGTTCTTGTGGTTTAGTCTACATTGGTGAAACCGGTCGTTCCGTCATTACTCGCATTTCAGAACATGATCGTTGTATAAGGAAAAGGTATACTTCCAAGTCTGCGGTCGCTGAACATCATTTTACTACAGGTCACAAGATAGATTTTGATAATGTTTCGTTGATTGCCAAATCTCCATTCTTTTTCAACAGGAAATTCCGAGAAAGCATAGAAATCATCAAACACCCCAATAACTTCAATCGCGATCATGGTTTCGAACTATCCTCTCTTCAGTTCCCGGTTATTAGTCATTTATCGAAAACACGCCCCCTAGCAACCGTAACCCAATCAGGGTCGAGCTTAATCATCCGTGACAATCCTTTTCCTTTAAATACGGAGACTATTTCTTCTTAAGTCACTTCTACGGAGTTTAGAATCTGGCTTGGTTCATAAGTTGATTACCTAACTCGGTAGTGGTTTTTTGTTAGATTTTCGTTTGCTTCTTCAGGTTATCGTTTTTTTTTTCTCACCTTTTCATAGTTTAAGTTATGGCTTGTTTTACAAGTGGATAACCTAACTTTTGAGAAGTTCTTAGTAAGATTTTGATTGCTTGTTTGAGTTTTGCGATTTATCTCACGCCCTGATGAAGCCCCTTACGAAAGTGGGCGAAACGTTGGCAGCTCCGGTTGCAACTATGACACGGCCCAAACCCGGAAGACATTCTAATGTTAGTATAATTTAAAAACTACTATTCTTATTTAATCGTTATTATTATTGTTATATGATACAATTTGAACTTGACATTTGAAAATGATTTTTGTATAAATAAATAATATTTTGTAAAACTACAACAGAAAAACAGTTAGAACCCTTTTCAATTACAATTTTTGCTTTTTTTGTTTACGTTAAGGGCGTTTACTGTAAATAAATTTATTTTTTGCATTTTGGTTTAATCTTTACATTTGTTGATGTAACAATCTTTTAAACAATTTATACAAACTTTTGGTTTAAGATTTAAGTATTTGTTGATTTTCATTTTGTGATTATTTAATTTTAGAAACAATTCGCATTAAATTCGCTGACTTTTAATTGCATAATAAATGAAAACAAATTTTACGAATTTAGTGTAGCAAATCTGTTGCAATAATCTAGAAATTGTCTAAACAAAGAAAACTAAACATATTATTTAGTAGGCTTCTCAATTTAGTTTTATATCTTGTTATAGGATTTTCTAATTTAGTTGAATGAAAGCTAATAATGGGTTTTATTTGTCTAGAGATTTAAATAGAATGTGTTTATAAAAATAAACTTTTGATACAACTTGCTACATTACTGTGATTTAGTATCAATAAACAATGAAATGTTTGTAATTAATTCTTCATTTCTCTTGGATTAACTACATCATTTTCAATTGTTATTTGGTTTGTATACTTTGATGAAATCTGTTAAAAATTTAAGTTTACATACACGCTTGTCTAATTTTAAATAACTGTAAAGTTTAGTAATTTCTTGTTACATTTGTTACGCATTTATCAAAAATGTAGATACTTTCTTTAAAATTGAGTGTTTTTAACTCGTTTTTCATTTTTACTACTAGATTTTTTGATGTTTCAAGATATAATTTTTTAATTTCTTACCTATACAGTTATTTACGTAAAACTTCAATAAATGTAATCATTATTATAATTTTAAGATTATTAACAACTTTGTTAACTAAATGATTATTATTACTATTTTATTTACATCTAACACTACAGTTGACATAAGCAAACAAGTGACGCGAAGGGCGTGAGGTCGCTTTCATTTTAACGGTACATTCCAAGTAAAAAGCATTTTGGTGGTAAATTTAAATATTTTGGGTTATATAAGTTGCAGTATGCGTCTTTCCTAATCAAATAATATTATTCATTAATTTCTGAAAACAAAAATTATCTTCACGTATGTATTTCACAAGTTACAATGAAAATTTTTACTTTGTTTTTTTGCGTCGGTTATTGGAGTTTGCATTGCACTGAGTTAGCAATCAGATTGCTAAGATAACCAAAACTTACAACTATGACGAAACTCATAAATTAGATTGCAAGCATTAAGCTTCCTCGCTCAGACTGCCTGAGTATGGAGACAAAAATAAAAATTTATTGATAACAACATGCCAAGAGTTTTTTTGAATATTCTTAACGACAGACTAAAATACATATGATTCAATAAATAAAGTTTTCTTAATTTTTTTTATTTTTATTTATTTTTATATTCATTATATTGTATTATTACAAAAACAGTGGATCCTAAATACAGTGCTACAAAACTTTAGATTTAGATAATAATCATAAGAGAATTATGTATTGCACTATAATAAACAACAGAACATAAATCTTATTACAAAAAACAATTGTTATGCTGTAATTATCGAGACACAAATTTATGACAATTTCATCCGTTACGCTTATAAAAATTACATGTTTTAAGATAACGGTGATCATAAGACAATTATGCATTTCATTATAATAAACAACAATATAAATGTTATCGTAAAAACAATTAACTGTCAGGTACAATTTAACTACTCGGCTACGATTGTTTTTGGCCACCTCTAAAATATTATTTATTATGAATTGAAAAATTAGTTAAAAATAAAAGGTTAACCATTGTGATCCTCATGACAATTTTTTTTAGTAGGTTTCTTATTTTCTCCTACAGCATTATTTTCTCGCAACAATTTTAAACAACAGCATCGCCAAGTGATTGCGTTTCATGAACATTTTTTTTAGTGTAAAATTTTTTATATTTAAACTCAATTTGACGTAAGGCTTTGCTTAGACTATCTAGTTTGCCGTAATCAACTTTCTGCTGCATTTTTTTAACTAAAATTTTCATTTTTTGCACTGTTTATCTATCGTATCAATTTCATGACTACTTCTTTTCAAGATACTCAAAATGTTGTTAGAACTACCACTTTTTTGTTTCTTCGAGGGAGATTTTAGTACTCCATGCTCAGCTTATAAAACTGGTATCCTAATAAAATTATTTTTTATTTACATACTTTAAATATATGCTTAACTTACCTTTTTTGTTTTATAAACTTCGTTGATTTTCTGGTAGCATAGGCAACTCATTCGGTAGCTTTCTCTAAATAAACAACCACACATCAGCAGCTTATTACTACTTGTCGAAGAACTCTACGACATGTGTAATGTTGTTTCAGGCTTCGACTTGAACTAAAAAAGCAAAATTTTAGAATTAGCTAATATTTTGCAAACTAATCATTACTATTCAAATTGAATTATGATTGACGTTGATATATTAAAAAAATAAATGTAAAATCTACACAAATTTAAATTAATCTAAACAAAAACAAAAGTTATATAGAATAAGTATTCTGCACTTACCGTTTTACAAAAACTCTTCGATGAATAAAAGTGAAATATAAAACACCAATAACTTAGAAACATAAACCCGAGTACAAGTTAAAGGTATTATTATGAAAGGTACCTACTAGGATTCTTTAATTTTGATTGGATGATTGTTTTACCACCACAAATTTTTAAATTTAGTTACATATTTTCCGTGAGTTTGTCATAACTAACAATGCTTTATGCAACCGAGTCTAAAACAGCTTAGGTTACTAGTACGCTGAATGTATTTTAGCGTTCCCGGTTGCATAACGCATTGTTAACTTTGACAATGTAGTTAAATACATAGTCATGTTGTAATTTATTGTTTTGTTGACGATATTCTCAAATCAATAGTTACAATTTAGTTAACGACGGCGTCAGCTAACAAAATAATTAAGTTTGCTTTATGCAACCAAACATAAGCGTTTTACAAACGACAAATTTTGTTAAAATAACAATCAATTGCGTTAAACGTTGTTTGAATAATCTTTGACTTTCTGCTAACTAATTTTAATATTGTACTTTTTAAAACAATGTTTTGTTTCTAAAAATTAGTTTTTTGGAAATCGAACATTAAATTGTGACTTTGTTCTACAGTTCATCTCATAATACTTTGAAATATACCAATATAAATATTGTTTTTTAAGACCGCAATAACTTATTTTTGCAAATTAATTTAAAAACTGTTTCTAATTTTAACAGATTTTAGAGCTAGAACATTTTTTGTACTTCTAATTCAACGAACACATCCTTCTGTTTACTAAAACATTTCAAACTTTGGTTTATAGCGTTTTTTGCACTGTTGTTTTTGACAATTTTTATATAAGATAGAAACATTTTTTAATTTATACTTAATCATTTTTAAATTACTATTTCAACTTTTTTTCTATCAGTTACAAAACATAATATTTTAAAAACATGTCATAAAATTTTTCAATTCTTTTGTTATATTTTTCACTAAACAATTATAAAATATACATTCCTGTTAAACTTATTGTACTTATTATTTAATAGCTCATTCACGTACTTAGTGTTAAAATTTCTTATATTTTCCATCAACTATAGTTCAATACAGATTTCTTTATAAAAAACACTAAACAGTTAATTAATCTTAAATTTGCATTTTATCTACTTATAATCACCATAAACTATTATTTTTATGTTAAAAATTTCTTTATTTGGTTCCCACATTCGCTGATTTTGCAGATTTTCTAAGAAAAAATTTGTAAAAAAAATATTTGAATATAACAATAAAATTTATATTTAGAACAAATATCTAGGTATAGATTTTCATTTAAATTTAAATTAATAATCAATTTAAAAAAAAAATCAAAACAATTTTTAGATGCGTTCTTGTTCATGACATTTTTTGTATGTTCATGATGACGTCACGTCAGTGTAGCTAACACTATCTACACCTTTGAGGGGTTTTATGCAATTATAATCGTATTAGAGAAAACACTAAAATTACGAAATTAATTTGAGGGAAACTCTGGACATTCGTTTATTTTCAGCGATCGTATAAATTAAATGAGTTTTACTTGTGATAACATTCTATGTACGTCTTTGTTAGAGTATCATTCTTTCTATTTTAATGCTTAGTATTTTGGTGGTCAGTCGATTGTAAAGACGATTGTACGTACACGTTAAGTTGTTAACAGAGTTAATTGTACAATCATTTTGTTTTGTACATATTATTTTGCGGTGCGCTTTGATTCTCTAGATTTTCGAGTTTCGTATTTTTGTATTTTAGTTTACAACAGCTGTATTCATAAAAATATTCAAAAATACTCTTTAAACTTGTTTTATTTAAAACGTGTTTTAAGGCTTACAGAACGTTTTAACTTTCATTCATTCATAAACGGTTCGTAAACTCTAGGTACTCAAAATAAAGTTAAAATACCGATTTTAGTAAATTTAATGTAGTCGCGTTGGTAACGTCAAAACATTAGAACTATTTTTTGCGTTTATTAGTTACGTCTGTCAAGTAATAATTATGGTAGTTATTAATAATGACAGATAGTAAAAAGAAAACAAGAAGTGGAAATTAGCTTGTAGAAGATAAGGTTTGTATCAATTTGAATGTGTTGAAAATAACTTATTTAGTTTTTTTAGCATCAATTTCAAGAATAGGTGCAAGAAAGGGTCAGGATAATTGAAAACAAAAATACTGACGCCAACAAGCAAAACAAAATGTTGACATAGTTTGTTAGGTAGATAATTTTGCAAGTCTGCTGGTGTGATTAATTACAATTCGATTTTTGAATAACTGTTTAACATTAGTAGTAATTATTTTAAGTAAATTTGTAAATTAAAAAAAACGGACTATGCAGTAATAACGACACTTTGGAGATAAGTTTGGTATTGCATAAAATACATCTTTCTGGAATGTAAACTGCTTATTTTTTTAAAATGCTAAATAAAAAATTATTTAAATCAATGAATTATATGAATTACATTTTATACCTAAAAGAAATCAAAATTCTCTTTCCGATCGTATGGCACAGACCAATGGGCAGTAAAACATCACTTAACGTAATATTTAACTTAGGTACATTATGAGAAAAAAATTAGGAGGATACAATAAACTTGATTACAAAAGAATTAGAATAAGTAAAACTATGAAGACGTGTTGCCAAAAAGTACCAAGATTTGTAGTACCGCCAAGATGACAAAATTCACTTGAAAGCTCAGTCGAAGTCGCGAATTATATCAATTATATTATTTACAATATTAATGGATATTAATATCATCTATTGTATCCGTGTTAAATTAAATACAGAAACAAATTAAATTTCTTTTAAATAAATTTTTTCACTTCAAAAATCTGATTATACACAATTTTTTAAGTTAAAATAGGTTTAAAGAAGGATAGGCCCTATTTTAAATATTGCTAAGTTACAACACTGTTACGAAAGGTTTGTTAAGCTAAAACGCGTTTATGAATAGTGTTTTTTGACATTTATGCTAAAATAGGTTTGAAGAGCTCTGTAACAAAATTGTAAATTTTTATGAATTTAGTAATTTGTCTGTGATAAAATAAATATACTCTGTGTTACCATTTCCGTCTTGTCATTTGTTCTATTATAATTTCGGGTAGATTGAAACGGTATCTTCCACATTAGCCTTGAATCGTGTTAGCGCTTTTCTAAAATTTATTTTATAATTTAGCACCATGAAGCTTACGACTCAATTACTGGAACAACTGAGTTAGAAGAAAAACCACATAACATGTTTACGTTCATTTGTTTTATTTTAGTTTTAACTGAAAAAATAGTTGTTATTACAATTTTTCAATATTTGTAATAATTTTACAATCATTATGTTAAATCCAAGGTAATTGTAATTATATATTGACTATTATTCAATTAGTTACGTAATATATACATAATTTTTACTTTTATAAATATTGGTTAGTCGTGTGTGCTAATTTTAATTTGTTTGGACATGTTTTATACTTTAGTTGTCTAACAGATCTTCCACAAATGCTTTTGTTATTAATTAATTCAAAGTGGGCGATAAACTTGCATTAATAGTTTTATGCATTTTTTGAAATTATTGTGTACTAATATCCCTTGTATTTCAGCGTATTGTTAACTTTTATCAGTATTATTTGATGTGTACACAATTTATTATATTAACAAAGTTTTTTTAAAAGACCATCTGCTATTGTTGATATCAAGGTAAGAAATCATTTCTTTAAAAATATTTACTAACTGACAAAACAAAATTTTTATACGTTATTTAATATATTACTATAGATCCTTTGTAAATAAAAAAACGTAAATTGAAAAATTTATTAATATATGATAAAAAAAATATGCTAAAAGTGTACAAAGTCAACCAAATAGTTTAAAAACAGATCATAGTAAATTTACAGCTACAGCAGCAAGTAACGAAACAATTTATTTTATTTGCGTTTTTTATATGCGTACATGTTATATTACCTTAATTTATTTACATATGTGTTTTTGTATCAACTGTAAACATTGTGTTAACTGAATATAACACATATCACGTACTGCATCCTTCAAAAGTTTACTCTAGATAATATTATGAATACAATGATAAGCTCCCTAAAAGGTACTGTGCATTCGTTGTTAACGTAACAAACCACTAACATTACAGAAAGTTATGGCTTGTATTAACAAAGATGGTAACTCTTTAGCTGCTCTACACGTACATATTAGTAAAAAAAAATGTGTGTATTTTTTCGTCTAGTTTTAAAATAGTTCCCTGCTCAACACGACAATTTTCGCTAGGTATTATTTACGTTTAAGCGTCTATGAACATGTTCTATTCTGCAAAATTGACTTTACGCAATATGTTTCGCATAATGAGGCACCTAGTTTCTTTTAGCATTCTGCTGAAGAAATATTTGTTATACCTTAATATTTATAATAATTTTATAAATATGTGTTGTAAGAGTTTTACTTATAGTATTAATAATTAACGAGCAAACTTACTGACAAACTGATCTACGCAAGTAAACACGCAACTGAGCTATAAAATCTTTGGAGTAAAGGCAAACGATTAATTTTGCTACATATAGGATCAGATACAGGATTTGTTAAAAATAGTTTGTTTATTTTTGAATCAAAAAGAATTGTCGACTACCACGAAGAAATGAATTTTGAAGTATTCGTAAACTGGATTTTGACAGTACTAAGTAACTTAAAAAATTGTACTGTAATAGTGTTAAATAATGTTTCATATCATAGCAAAAAATAAGAAAAACTTCCGCCACTAAACAGTTGATATATAAGACTGACAAGTAAATCGATTGAATTTGAGGAAAGCATGGTTAAAACATACCTTTTACCATTTGTCATAAAAAATATTTCAGTAACAAAGTTTATGATAGATGACATGGCAAAACCAGTAAATAAGTTTTGCTACAATTTATACCATATCACTATAAGTTAAATCATATTAAATTAATATGGGCAGAAATGCAAAGGACAGTTCAAATACAACATTTAAAATAGAAGATGTTAAAAATCAATTTTTTAAGAAAATATCCAATGTCTTTGCAGGTAATTAAAAAAAATCTATACAGCATGTGATTAAAGTAAAACAAAAAATGTAGAAAACAAACCTCAAATTAGAAGTTATAGTTGAACCTGCTATTATTAAATTGAGCAACGAATTGTCTACATCAGATTCCGATTCTGCACAAATATTGATTTTGTTGTTCGAGTTTATAGTTGTGTTATATAAATGCTTAATAATCTTATATAAAATATCAAATCTAATGTATTTGTCATTTGCTGTTAGTTATTACAATTATAATAGTCATTTTTTTTACTTTTTAACTAATAAAAAACAAAAGACTACCATATAAGCAAAAAACAATACACGTATGTAATAAACGTTGTACATTCTTATTATTATAATTCGTGTATGTAAATCTGACTTAACACAATTAAGCCCTTTCTTTAGTAAGCGGTACTTAATTCCATCTGTTGAGCAACTAAAGTATAGTAAGAATATACAATAACTAATTATAGTTTTTGTTAATGTGGTACGTATTTAGTCCAAAGATGGGTTTATATTTATTTAAAATTTTAAAATATACAATTAAAAACATTACACAAAACAACAAGATAACAGTATGAGCTTTTTTTGGCAGTTTTTAAATCATAAACGTTCTTCAATCAGATGTACATCTACCAAAAAAATCTAATTTATAAATTTGAAATTTGTATTAAAATGACATTTTGCTACGGTTTACCTACAATGGTTATTTGCACTACAAATGGCAATAAGTAAACTTTTTTATTCAAGGTGGGAGAATAAAAAGAAACATATGACAGAAATTAACTCTAATAATATGTACTAAATATTTGGGTATATAAAACTAATGATCTATAATTAAAAATTTAGTACCATAAGAGAGTTTGCTGATTGATTAGTTGCTGTGGCTGCGGCGCTCTTAAACAATAAAATTCAGTATATTTTTTTTTTATAAACCCATTTTATAATCGGTGCAATGAGTGATTCGGACAAGGTTGAGTATTTTTCTAAAATCAAAAGTAGTGCTAATGCAGCTCAAGCCTCGTTACTGCCAGAAAAGTTAAAGGCTTGAACGAACATATACGTATTTTAAGGAATTGTGCAATTCAAAAAATGTTAAGAAAATTAATGAAACTGTGCTTGTGGCTTCTTGTGGAAAATTCTAGTAATAGTACCACCAACAAAAATTGATCTAGTTAATAACGTTATTTCTCTTACGGACAAGAAACAAAATGATGTTAAACAACTTGTAAACATAACTTCAATTAACACTCAAGAATGTTCCAATTGTAGTATTAATATTAATAAATAAATGCCTCTTCTATACACTGCATTTTTTTAAAGGTGTGCATAGGGATTTACACACTAATATTTTGGCCAAATGTTAACCTATGTATCTATGTGGGTTTGATACAACTGTTTATTTAAAATAATAAAATAGACATTTTTCTACATAATGCACATTTCGCAAGCAACACATCTGTTCTTATTTAATTTATTGTAGCATTTGAAGTCCAAATAAGTATGCGAATAATAAGTGCGTCAGAATCAGTTTAACTTTAAAATTTGCAAAACATTGTAAACATAAGTCTTTAATGAAATAGATGTGATTTTGATATAAAATAACATAATTAATAAATTAATAATTTTATTAATTAAAAATCTTTTATCTTCAAATGCTTGTTACGCAACCAATAGGTAGTGCATTGTACTGCATCTTTGGCCTGCGGTTTAATTTTAGACATAGAATAGGTATTTAAAAATGAACTTTTTATTTGAACATGCTTTATAATGGATGATAACTTTTAAGCTGTTTTTCAGTAAAAAGTTAATAAAACTACTAGCAACGGTTGACTGATTTTATAATTTTTGTCAAAATTTTATTGACGTATAAAATCGCATAATTTTATTAAAACCTATTAACATAAAACATGAAATAAGAGCTAACAATAGAAAAAAAAATTAAGTATAAGAATAATGCAAATTTAGACAATATCCTAATAATAATGTTATTACAATAGTTATTTATTATTTTACATGATGTCAAACTGACAGCTGTCATCTATTTCATTGAAAATACGTTTACAATGTTGTGCTAATTTCAAAAGTAAAGTGATTCTCACGAACTCATTTTTTGCATAATTATTTGAACTTAAATGCTACAATAAATTAAATAAGAACAGATGTGGTGGTTGCCAAATGTGTGTTCTGTAGAAAAATGTCTATTTTATTTTTTAAATAAAAAGTTACATCAAACCAACAGAAATGCAAAGAAAATAAAATATTAGCATGTAAATCCCTATGGACATCTTTAAAAAAAATGCACTGTATATACATGACAAGTGTACATAGGTGAAAAGTGGTAAATCGTTTTTACACTCTTTGAATACCACCTGTTTATGTATCCAAGTAAAGGTTTAACTTTCCATTACTGTCGTGTTTTTGTCAAAGTAACGTTGATTTACCAAGCTGGTAGTGAGAAAAGGTATTTTTACAACATATTATAAAATGTTTTCACGTTGTTGATTTAATTTGTCACTTTGTAACCATAATGTATATAAAATCCCTAATTTTATAATGTTTTTTGTATACTTAATCTACTAAGTGATAGTAGAAACACTTAATTCTTTTGTTATGAATTGTTTACTAACAAATAAAATAAAATTATAAATTATAATAATTAAATTTAAGATATTTTAAATTAATTAAAATTATACGCAGCAGATAAAATAACAGGATTTTTAAATAAGATAATTATAAAATAGATGAGAACTGTAAGGTTTATTTGCCACTACATCTTTTTTTAATGTGGATATTAGTACAATTGTAACACTTGTATTTTTCTAGCGGTTAATAAACTACAAATTTACAGTGTCTAAACATTTTAATCGCTTACATACAAAATAATGACATAAATTAAAAAAGTGTAATTGCTGGAACGTATTGTATTCTACATAAAAAAAGTTTTATATAAACTTTATGTAGTTAAGTAAAACTCACAAAAAGCAAAATATAAAAAAAATGATTAAAAACTTTGTACGATGATATTGAACAATTTATCAGAGGTGTATAACCAATAATCGTTTAAACTACAAATTACCATCGGTTGCATTTTACAAAATAACAGTAACCACTAATTAATTGCCAAGTGCTGATGAGGTAGTGACACGTATAAACTATAATTGTAGTATCAACACGTTAATATTAATATTTAATAGTAACTCATATATTTAATAAACATCTGTAAAATAACATTCAAATACAACAATTATTTAGTGTAAAGTATTGACATCATTAGAAGGAAGTATGTATTACAACAGATGTCGAGTTTAGAAAGTACTGGAATTTTGTAAAATTGTGTTTTCTCTTAAAAGTTTTGCTGTGTTAGCGTTGTTAGTGGTTTTGCAAAGTTTTGTTGTAATATTATTTTTAATAAAGTGTAAAAGTTAAAGTGTACGGTAACACGTTTAAAGTGCTTGTGTCTTGTTATATATTTTACGTAATAATAAAAATAATTAAAATAGTGTGTTTTATTTTTAAGCAACTACTATTTGTATAAATAAATAATATTATTTTTTTTTAACTTTTTTAATTAATTTTTAATTGTAATTCTATTTTTGTTTAAATGAAGATTTAGGTTTGTTAATATTACTACTAATTTAGTGTTCAATTGTTTTTACATTCATTTTAAACAAAACAAAAGGTTTCTGCAACAAAAATGTATCTGTATATAAGTACCTATAAGAAAATAAAATAAACAAATTGTTGAAAGATATAATCATTCCACGGATACAAAATTTAGACATAAGTGCATAACGTTGTTTAGAATACCTAAGTAGCCTTCTGTATTAAGACGACCCAACAAACGCCTGGGCCATGAGAACTACAATCCCATACATTTACTAAAAACTGTCTGCTACACTTTTTGGAGCTTGTGTAATTAACATCATAACGACTTTTTAAAAATCGAAACACTTTTATACAATACAATTCCAAAAATCCAGCGGTTTATTGACGTAACGTCTTGCAAATTCTAGACGACTTCTTTTCGCTAAGAGTTTCTTTTATAGCTGCTTAATATTTTTTTATTCTAACCTCGTTCAATCTTGCCCGTGCGGTTAACTGGCATCCCGAAAATTCAAGGTCGGGTAATGAATTTCAGAGAGTTGTAAAAGGATTTTGAGTTACATATGCCACTAACGCCACGTCCTAGGCTACCGTAAACATTCTTTGTCTGGCATTTTTGATGATTCTGTTTTTCGTATGCTCGCAATACCATTTAACTCTGATACGTCCTACAGCAATTGCTCAAATACTAATAGCCGTATTTATAGTCGATCTTTAGGTACACCTACACTTTAAGATTGTCTATCTTGTGTCATTAATAGTCGTTTCTACACCTACTTATCCTTAAAAGTGGTTGAAAGTTTCTTTGAGTGTTTTCATCTATCTTTATTTCGAGGTTATGTTTATTACTATAAAACTTTCAATTTAGATTCTATTAATTATAACATCACGATAATTTTGATAATTACATAAATGTATTGGAGATAGTTATAAATATGGAACGATTACCAAAAAGATATATACGGGATGCATAAAATTGGGTAGTATGCAAATAATGAATTTAGCAGCAGATATAGATTTACAAAAAATACAGTCGTAAATATAATATCATCTCTTGCTCAAAATAACCTGGAGAAAGTAAATAACAGCAGATTACTAATACCACCAATGATTAAACTCATAATTTGTTTACGATTCTTTGCAACAGGTACATTTCAATTAGGTTAGCTAAATAAAATTTTTAGTTACTGATTGTTTATTAATTTGTAGACTGTAGCTAGTTACCTAAAAAAATGAACACAACATCAATATTCCTAATTGTTAAATCTGTGTCTACAATTGTACCACGTTATTTAGCAACTTATATAAAATTTTCTAAAACCAAATAGTTACAACGGTTAAATATTAAAAAAAACTTATGAAGTTGCTAATTTCCCATCTGTAGCAAAATGTATTGATTTTACTCATTTTAAAATAACAAATCCAGGTTGAGATAACATTGAGGTTTTCAGAAATAGAAAACAATGGTTTTTGCTGAATTTACAGGTTATTATTACTGTATACCAACATATACCTATCAATTAATGTGCATGTTAGGTTGTAATTGACGATAATCGATATTCTAGTTTGACACCCAAGTTCTGCTCATGATAGTTTAATATTCGCCCGTAGTTTAGGGTGCGTTTTGAAAGAGGTGAAATCTTAGGATTATTATTGGGAGACAATGATTATGCATGTAAAAGTTATGTATTAACCCCAGTACTAAATCACATGATGAAGAATTACATTAGTAGCCATATACGAACTAGAAATTTAGTAGGACTTGTGTTCGGATTATAGAAAAGACGTTTTCCATGTTTACAACAAAGCGTAGGGACAATGATAGAAACAGCTGTAACAATAATATATACAGCCGAAGTTCTACATAATATTGTCTTACAGCAAAATGAAAATTTTAATGCGAATGAAGAAGTAGAAACAATAGAAATACCTCAAACATGTTGAAATGGAGTTAGAATTTTGTAGACAATTTATGATAACACATTTTCTTAAAAACATTTTTATAAATAAATATTTAAACATTATGTCAATTGTAAAATTTTTTTAATCTCAATTCTGCGAACTCCAATTCGGCTTAAACGGCCTTTATTCTAGTTTCGGGCAGCTACCTTTGCTGTATTACTGCTTCTTTTGTTTTAAATACTCGCCAATATTGTTCCGTCTCTAATCATTCGCAACAAATTGATGTTGCTAAGTTTGAAATTAAGTGACAATATAACTAAATTTGTAAGCTTAGAAGGTGTAATTATATTTGGACAATTTTGCATTTTTGCATTAATTTTAACAGAACGCAGTTTAAGTCAAGTACAATCGATTTACAAAAAAAAATATAATAAAATTTTGAAAATAACGAAGTTGCAATTTTTAAGAATTTAAGAAAAAAGTTTTAGGACCGACAATTCATA
The DNA here is from genome assembly GCA_035610365.1 of Aquatica leii. Classification (NCBI taxonomy): domain Eukaryota; kingdom Metazoa; phylum Arthropoda; class Insecta; order Coleoptera; family Lampyridae; genus Aquatica; species Aquatica leii. The sequence goes on from CM069432.1 coordinate 113,143,417, forward strand.
TGTTTGCATAAGAAACCAGAAGTTTTTTAACGTGGTTTGAACTGTCAGCATTAAAAGGATGATAGTACGGATCCCGTAATTTGTGTGTCAAATAACCTGTTCCGTTTAAAAAGTGAGCAGTTCGATTAACGTACAATGACATAAATTAATGCTGTTTAATTTCTACACTAATATTTAAAAATACTTTCAACTAACACTTTAATATTGTTCTTATTTGATACTGTTAAAATTTCAACGTATCATAAAAAACTATCGATTTTTCTCAAATATTATAATAAATGTTCTAAGTTCTGTCCATCTTCCTGGATACACAATATGACGTAACCACGAATTGATGCAATTTCGTAGTTCATTCTGTAAAACGAATTATTTCCGTAGCATTTTCTATTCGTTCTCGTAATTCTTGTGGAGTGTTAATTTCTGTAGCATACACAATATTTTTCAAATGACCCTATAAGTAAAAATCAATAGGGTTTAAATCCGGAAAACGCGGTGGCCAAGATACATCATAGAAACCACATGTGTTGGCGTGCATTCAACGGCACGTCTTCTAATAGTTCAGGCAAATTATTTTGTAAAAATAATAAATATGAGTGATCTGTCATACGCTCAGATAGCACAAAAGGGCCAATGAATTGCGGGCCGACAATACCTGCCCATAGATTTATCAAAAATCGATGTTGAAAATGAATCCGTCTTGTCGCATGTGAGTTCTTAAAACTCCAAACGTGGCTGTTATGGAAGTTAGACATTTCATTTCTAGTAAACGTTGCTTCGTCGGTTACCAAAACTTGACTCAGAAAGTGTTCATTTATAGCGCATTGCTCACTTAAGCAATTACAAAAAGCAATGCTTTGTGGGTGATCTGCGGGGTTTAAAGCTTGAACACGTGGAATATGGTACGGATATAAAAATAAGGACTACGTTTCTGGATACATTTACTTCCCGTGCAATTGTACGAACACTAAAAGTGGGATTGTTATTAACAAGTTCAATATTTCTTCTTCGGCTTCCATAACACGTGATGTTTTAGCGCGTCCGACATTCCGGCCCCGTTTTAACCTTAGGTCGCCAGTATCACATACACGTTGAACAGCATCTACGAATGCTCTAGGTACTGAATGTTGTCTTCCAGAAAAACGTTCAGTGTAAATACGTGAAGCTTCTACTGCGTTTTGAAGCACTTCGCGATAATGATGAATGTCCTTTAATTCTTGATTTGAGAATTGAGCCATAATATTGATCACAATACGATAAATAAAAAATAATATTAAATAACAAATAACAATTAGCAAACAACAAACAATAAACAATAACACCAAACAAGAAAAAGCAATAAAAAGTATAAGATTAGGTTAACGTGACAAAACTGAACAATAAATCTATTGACGAAATCTGTACCAATGACCTAAAATCTACAAAATTGCAATTGTGCTTATGCATCATCTGATAAAATGTATAACCAAAATTGCTTAAAATGCGTAGGTGTGTAGTCAATGGTACTCAAACAATTTTTCCTTCCCTTATTTTTAAGCTTTTATTATAGTTTTCTCTGTTAATCGATATATATATATATATAGTTATAAACTGCACGCAATTGAGCCCGATATGTAAACAGGTGCCCGATGAGCCCGGGCGGTAACGCCTTTCTACACGACGTTATTAGCGCGCTGTTAATCCCGACTGCGTTGCCAATATTATACAGGCTCTAAACGTAGTTATTAAGCGAAATTCGACAATGATTTGAGATTTTAACATTTGTGTTTAGTCTTTGCAGATAACTCTCTTGAACATCTTCCGACCTAATATTTTTTTTTTAAATTTAACTTGATTAATATTGACGTAACAAATAAACTTTCTGCAGATTTAAAATAAAAACTGTATTCAAGCATTAAACTTTTTTTATGATTGGTGCAAAGTTTGTTTTATTTGTAAATATAATTCAAAATTGTAAGCTATAACTTGTGTGTATTAGCAAATTCTTATCTAAAAAAAAACATACTCAGAACGGCAGCAAATTAAATAATTTTCTTTAAAATTCCGCATGTAACTCTGTTTTTGGCAACTTTTTTAAAGAAATGTTAATTTTAACCGTTGCCGCAAGTTGCACGACTAACGTACAGTGTGTTATTTGTCATCATTTGACAAGCACAAATTAATTTTTAAATCAAACTTACAATATACCGCATAATAAAAAAAATAATGATTCTACAATCGTATTTTGATGACATACGCATATATACAGAGATGCGCCTAAAACTGGGATATATAACGGTTCTTCGGGCTAGAGAACGTAGCGTTTATATGTTCTACGGGCTCAACAACAACCTGTTTACATGTTTGTACCTACATATTCTTATTTACGCACACAAAGTTTTTTTAAGAAATCAGAAATAAATTGAAAGGTTAGTTTTGGGCAGTATGACAGTATGTCATACAACATTATCATGAAATTTTAGTTGAAATTAAAATATGTATGTGATAGTAAATAGAATACTCTCTTTCAAATAACGAAATTGAGGAATTCTAATAAGTAGTCTGAAATATTTTCACTCAATTTATTTGTTCCCTAATGTGGACGTTAAATGCCGATTAAAGTAACAGATTTATCATTAATCGGACCGTCACAAACTATTAAAAAAAGCTTAGAACGAACTGCAGATCATCATTTAGTAACTCCAGAAACAATGTTCGATTTCTGCTCTAATGAAATTCTTGGCATAAAAATTAGTTTTTTGTATCGAGTGTGAATGTTCAAGCTGCTGTAACATATGTATTAATAAAATAATAACATAAAAAAGTACAATAATTTAATATAGTTTAGGTTTCTCACGGTCACAGCTAGTTGATACCGTAAAGGTATTCAGTTTTCTATAATTGTGATGCTGTCAATATCGTTAAGCCAATAAGCTAAGCCTTCTAAGAAAATATGTTTTATTTAAAAAAATTCAATATTCCATCATATGTTATATTTACGTAATAAATCTCACTTACAATACACACAATTTCAATGAAAATGAAAACATAATATCACGTTTAAAAATTATTCAACCTACTTGCTATACTATAAGATACAAACAAAATAGATAAAACTACACTAAATATATAAAAAACAAACATGTAGTGTTTTATGAATTTTCACACACAAAAATAACCAATTGCAAATAATATTTTTTTAGGGCTCTAAAATAAGTCAGCTTTTACTTTTAGACGATTTCATATGAAATGACTCAAACTTTAATAAAATATCTTATTTCTTGTAAGAAGTGGATTAACTGTTTGTCTTAATTATTATTTTTCTAACTTTTAAGTAAATTGTCATCATAATTACTTAAAAACTCTGTGTCGATTTTAAAATTTATGACTATAAGTTTTGTTTCTTCTTCTGCTAGGACAATTTTTTTTTCAATTTTGTTTGTAAAAGCTTTGTGTTGGTAAAACGAAATTTAATTTTTTTTAATTGTACAGTGTTATCTGCAAAATTATCATAACTTTCCATAATTATTTCACGAGAAGTAATATTTTATTATTATTATATATTATTCTACAAAACGCTTTCAGACTACTAAAAAATTTCCATGCTTCTAAGAATTTTTACACTACAAAACGAGATTCCTACATTGTGTTTAAAGATTTTTAGTAAAAAAAAAGAAATTATATGAGAAATGCTAACATCATATCCTAAGACATATCTTTTTCGTTATACCTTTTTTATGAAATGTATGTATTTATGTTTCAAATTATTTTATAGGTATCACATCATGAATGAACCAACAAATCATTCTTATAACTTTAAAGTTTCTTAGCTACCTATATTGTACGTTTGATCCAAATCTCTTTAGAGGTTTTCAAATAATTTTTTCAATACTTTAATTTTAATTTAATTTAATAGTTATAAAAGTACCACATTCTACATATGTACGTACAAGCATCACGTAGAAATTGCAAACGTTTTTAAAAATCAACTTCCGATTTTTGACTAAAACCGTTTGTATTGTTTTTGTGAAAAATTATTAAAACGTGATGATACTCAAAAAGTGCATAAAATTCATACTAAAGTAAAATACACTAAGAGTATACGTTTACTGCTTGTTATTAAGCCCATCCAACGTTGTCGGATGTTAGGCTACACAACGTACCGTCCGTGTCTGTAGACAGTTTGTATATAAAAGCGACCTCTGCAGCGACTAACTCTGAACTATTTTATATATAATGCAGATATAAACGGTACAATATGAAGCCCGGCCAAATTTTTGGATTTACACGTTTTGATGCTTATATAATCGTATTTTGATTATATACATAGATACAGGTAGATGAGCCCGAAACCGGGCTTAATAGCGTTTCTTCGGGCTAAAGAGCGTAGCGTTTATATATTCTACGGGCTCAACAGCAACCGGTTTATATGTCTATATATATATATATATATATATATTGGTAAAGTGTATAAAGTGACTTCATTTCAGATATATATCGAACGTTGTCACTTCATATAACGCAGTCACTCGATTTCGGAAGTGACAACGTTTCGCCTTGTTTTCAACGGATTTAGACACTAGGGGGCATCAGAAGCCTAAATTCAAAATTTGTGTTGGAAGTCACTATGACACTTTATATCCGCAAAAAGTGCCCGTTAGTTCAGGGTATATCCGCTAGCGCTGATGATGCTTGATATATGCAGGTACGGGCTGTTCGATGTGACTTCTGTTATTTAAAAGAGTACTTGTTACTTCCGACATGCGGCAACGTTGGAAGTAAAGCACAGCATCAATAAAACCATAAACACGTTATAACCCAAATTTAGGGTCTGAGTAGCCGCTTAAAAACGTATCGACATTAAGAAAAGATAAATGCTAAAATTTACAAATGAAGTTTCTTCAATATTTCAGTATTAAAGAATAATAAAAAATTAATTTGTTAGACAAAATTATAATACGTGATAAAATTAACTGTTGTAACGTTTGTTTTGTAAAAAATGGTTTTGAAAAAATTTGTTGATTTCATACTTAATTTATGTTAGAATTAACAATAAATTAATGACGTGTTTTAGAATTGTTGCACGAATCAATATGTTTTTAATAACTTTATTTTCAATTAATTGTAAGATTAATAAAATTTATTACTTGGTATTGTGTGATTAAAACAATAATATTTAAAAAAAATTAGTTTATCTATAATCTATTTTTATTATAGGTACTTTTATAATACGTTTGCTTATTTTTACGTATTTATTTACAAAATAGAAACTAATATCTTAAAATTCAAAATTTTACAAATTTAAAAGAACACAAAGTCAATTGAAATAAGCTTCCATTATGTTTTATTGTTTGTTTAATGTAGTTTTCCTACGACACTATATGAAAGACGTCAAGTTCACACAATTAAGTAGGCATGAAACTTGACAATTACCTTCATCTGTCAAAAACCCGTGCGATATTATAACGCACAGTTATAACGTAACAGTTTGCTTTTATGAAGTATGTTACTATTTTGTTTATCTGAAATAAGTGCTCAAAAACGTCAAAAAGTTTTTGCGAAATTGTGACCTATAAACGAGTTTTTAAAATACTTAAGTTACTGTCGTAGGAAAAATACTGTACAAAACTCGCTGGAAAGTGTCTATCGTTTGCTCGTGAGATTCTTACTGGTACGATATCACTCACTTTTCATGCTCGTTATGTAATATACTATTAGATAATGCTGATATTTTGATAATTTTGTTTTTTACAGTCTAAATTAAACTGCTTGTTAAAGTTATTGGCAGTTGTAATGCTTTTGAAATAATTACATAAAGGAATTTTGGTTAAAAAAAAGGTTACACAAAAAGTAGCTGTCTTCTAGCTAGTACCTGTATCTAACAGAATGATTGCGTCGGTTGTAACTGTTTCTTTATAATAACATAAAAAATTACCTTAAATTTTAAAAAAACTATTTCATAATTTTTACTCGTCTTAAACAAAAAATAAAATCGTTTGCATATTTAGTAATGATAAATTATTTAGATAATTTAATATTTTTTTATCACTGAAGAGTGATATCGTTTAACAGGATTCTGTTAAAAACGCTCTGATAAGAACTAATAAAAGCAAAAAAGAACATCTACTGACAATAAAACTAGGCGACAAAAATTGCAACGGTAAAGTAGATTTGACGCCAAAACATCTGGCTGCAAATAAAAGTAGTTAAACTTGTAACTAGTCTTCAGTTTAGATAACTTATTTAAAAAAAAAGTTAACAAAAAACATTACATTCAAAATTAAATTAACAGGATAATTATTAGCGGTTTCTTTAAATTTGTGTAAATCCTGTATTATGTAATTTACGTATAAAGAGTAAAAAAAAATCCTTTCTATGTATTATTAAATGTATACTTAATTTTTGTATAATTTTTAAGTAACAAAACGACGTCTGTTTTGTAAAATACTTATAAAAAAATGTATTAACGTCAAAAATGTCAAACATCTTGCCAGGGCCGCCTTGTGCTATAAGGCAACACGACCACTGCTCACACGTGCTATGTACTTTGGGGCGCCCTTACTTGAAACTCGGATAAGAGATCTTACATAGTTAATGAATCTTAATACAATATATGAATACTAACAAACTTATATTATAATTTTTATTAAATGCTATAAAATCAAATTAAAGTTAAAGCTAAAAATAGTAAACAAAAAAAACACAATGCATGGAAACACGAATAACTTTTACGGAAGTCAAATTAAAAAACTAATATTAAAAAGTCTTATACGTTTTTGTGATTATTTTAAATACTACTCTGCTAATGTTTTGGTTGGTTATGTTTTACATTAAATTTATATTACTGATCATCAGTTTTATTTAAAAAAAAAGTTGATTAAGATTTAAAACAAGAAATGTTAATTGATTGTTTAATAGTTTTATGTCAATTATATGCTAAAGATCGAGTTTATAAATGTATGACGAGATTCGTTTTTATAAAATTTCGAATTCAAAACTTATTTTAAAAAATAGTTTATTGCAATGCCGTTCAAAAGATAACTTTGAAAGTAATAAAATGCACCGGCTTATTGTATGTAGTAAAATTAAAGATTTACCTGACTAAAGATTAAAGAATGAATCATTTCACAGTTTAGGTACTTTTAATGAAATTTAATAACTAAATCATTAATTTCTACCTTTAATTACTGCGAACGTTTAAGCAAACGTGTTAATGCTGACAAATAAAATAATAATTTTAACTTAAAAAAACTCTTGATCGTGTAATACGTAAATTTTAAAACTTATATGAAATGTTTTATTTATACACATATTATAGTAACATAATATCAATAAAAGATCTAGTCTATTAAATTAAAAATTGTTATTAACAAAAACTACAAATTATTGATTGCACAAGTTCGTTTTTATAAAATATTTTTATCAAAAATGGGCGTTTCTGATTGTTTTATATTATTGAAACAAAAATAAATAGGAATGCTGAAAACGAAGTAAAAATAGTAAACTTTTAGAAATACGTATTTCAAAATACAATCATAAAAATAAGCAGTTAGGTGTAGTAAAATCTAAAAATAGAACATTGCACCCAAAAGGACAAAGAAAAAGAAACCTTTCTCTTTCTTTCCTTAGTAATATATGCAGGTTATATTTGTCAACGTTGCTGGAAGTGAGAACGAGTTGCTTGTATCATATATATACTTTGCCGCCATGAAGTGACTAGGTATCTTATATAAGTACAATAGTTAATTTAAATTTTTTTTGAAAAATTATTTACCCCTCTTTTGAGAAACGTTTAATACCGTTTTAGTACATAGCATATATGCTATTAAAAAGTTTTTAAGATAATTGGAAAACTTGGAAGTCAGGTAGCCACTTGTACATAACGGAAGTGACAGCTTAACACGTATCAATATATATATATATATATATATATATATATATGCCGCAATAATAAAAACGAATGGACCAGCTGGGAGGACTTTGTACGTAGTTTTAAGCATCATTTTGTAGGCTCGCGATACCAACGACGACTTGAAGATGCTGTACGAACCCGTATTTAGAAAGACGGCGAAAAAGTCAGAGAATACGTTAAGGCAATAAAAACGCTCGTGCGAGGCAAGGAAAAATGACTCCAGACGATCATTGGACCGCGTATATGAAAATTTACATGCTTTATATGAATTTTATATAAAACGACGTGATTTCAAGAACCTTTTCGAACTCGAAAAAGTAATGCGTAATTTCAAGGCTGTTCCACAACCGAAGCCTGCTAGGCAACCGACCGTACAACCAGGAGTAGCCACGGTAAACACAGAGGACGAGCCTTCAGTAAAGGCGATCCAAAACCAGACAACAACAGTACAATCTTGACTGCATAACAGCGCGGAAGGGTGTTGGCAATGTGGACGACGAAGACATTTTAAAACCTAATGCTGAGGCAATTTCAAACTCTTTTGCTCACGTTGCGGCAAGGAAGGAGTCTATTCCCGCGATTGCAACTGTCTGAGGCCCGGAAACGGGCGAGGCTGACTAGAGTAAGAAAGCCACCGCTAGTCATCAAGGCTGTTCGAGGCACCCTGGAATGGAACACATGGCTACAAACGGTTAAGCAATTCTTCCAGAAAAAGAAAACTACCGTACCAGCAATTGCTACGATGGATTCCCGTTTATTTATGCCCGTCCCCGTATACGGACATAAGTTTTATGCAGTTATAGATACTGGCGCCACCAGAAGCTACATAAGTACTAGAGTTCAATCCTTAGTGAACAACGAAACGCATCCAATAGTGAATCAACCGACTCCGGTTCAATTAGCGAATGGAGAGACAGCTAGAACTACGGGTAATTAGTTCTTTGCAATAAAAGAAGGATTACAAACCCTGATGCTGGAGAAACACCTCATCACAGATCTATTGATTGGATGGGACTTCCTACAATATAATAATACTATAATCCACGTATCTGAAGGCGTCTGTGTTCTTAACAACAAACCCATACAATGCGTCACCAGTAACAGTCAAGGCGTGGGTGGCATTAGAAGCGTAACAAAACAAGAACGCTTCGTTTTAAACGACTTCCTAGATAAAGGATTAGAACAATTGAAAGTAATAACCGGTCCAGCTATAAACATTACTAACCGAATTCTTGTAAAACCAGAAGTGGAACCTGTGGTCATTATACATACTACACGGTGGCAATAACTCTTCGAAAGAAGGTGGCTTAACTGCTACTAGCATTCGAGATAACCAACACCAAGCATACCAACACCTGTTCTAAAACCATAAACCGCGTCATTAATCAGACCAAACAAATCAATCATTTTCTCACCGATCCTTGTGTATATTTCGTTTGAAGTAAACGACCTTAAGCAGGTAACAACCGCTTTTTGTAATTTGAGATAGTGATTGATGTAAAGTCCATAAACTAAACAGTAGCAATTCAACCGTTGTTTTAACGAATAAATCAGTCTGGCTAAAATTTATTCAAGAGTAATTCAATTAGTCAATACCAATCACGTGGCAAAGTTATCATAAACGGTACCTGTCAATATTCCTCCGAATCCGCATAATCCAACAGCTTACAAAAAACACTCTAAACCCGTTCAAGTAACAATCTCCTACAGTTTCGCGTAATCTCACCAACATCGGCTTCAAGCGTACCCGGAAAACGTCAACCACCATCTTGTTAATAAGTATATCGGTATCTAAATAATTTAGTTCCAGATTCCGACGTGGCGTAAGAGGAGTAAAGTTCCAGTGGCGTAGCGCCCCGGAAAGATCCGAATTAAAGCACCAAAATTAAGAAACGTTTATTTGAGGTATAAAAAGATGTAGATTTAATTTTAGTTAGTTAATCGATACATTGTACCTGATTTAATTAAAATTTGTTAAACTTGTACCATAATTTTGTACCGCAGCTACCCGGGCACGCTGACGACGTTAGTGTGTTACAGTATTTCTGATTACCTACTCACATATTAAAACAACTTCAAATTTTGTGACAATTTTATTAATATAATTTAAAAAAATAACAATTCGGTTTTTTCTCTAATTATAAAAGATTAAGATTACAATTAAAAATTAAATAAAAAAATAAACTTATTACTTTTTTAATCAAGTCAACAGTTGCAGTTAACTTATTTTAATTTAGTATAATATTTTGGACTTTTATTTTAAGCCAATCTTTATTTATTAGTACATCTGGATGTAATTTGCGCAAGCTCTCACATTCATATTTTTTTGAAGGCTTCTTTGCTTTTATGTGATTAGAGAAAAACTGTTTTTGTTCGTTTGTCGATGGAGTCTTTACAATTTTTTTAGATTTTTTTTTGTACATCTCTTGCTTTGGTCTATTCAAATAAAACTAGAGAAATTGGTCGCAAAGGTAACTTTTCCTGATCACTATCTACTTCATTTACATTTTCCATTATAAACGTAATTCAAGGACATATTGTTCATCATTTGACATTTGAATCCTTAACTGTATCATACACTAAAGTTAAATGATCAATAAAATTTTTGAACTTGAGCTTGATAGCAACTCTTTGCCTAACTAAACTCTACCAGTTGGGCATTTTAATATAGCGAGTATTGTATATAAATAAACTTTAACACAAGCAATATGTGATAGGTAATCAACAATAGGAAAATAATGGAAATGTGACTATAATAACAAAGTATCCAAATAAGCAGTTTCAAAAATATTGGCCCATAATTAGAAGTCCTGTGACCCCACATTTGTCACACTTTTTTCTTTTGTTTACCAATATCAGTTCAGCCTATTTTTCGGTATAAGCGCAATCAATAGAAAACGTACCTCTGATTGGCAATCAAGTAATTGTAAAAAAATTCTTTTGTGACAGTTCTTTACAAAAGCAAAGTACCTGGATTCAAAGATTATATTTATAGTAGATGTCCAATTTGGTTGAAATTTTGCAGGCATGTTTCAAATACAAATCTATCAATATCCTGTCAATTTAAGGTTATCCTGTCAAATAAAATTAATTGTGGTTACATGAAGTAACATATTAATAGACTAGTAATTATGCTATTAACGATGTTAATCTCTACATAGAAATACCTTAAATGAGAACATTGCATTCAAACCCAAATTTTGCAATATAGAGTCTCTTGTTACAGTTTTTTCAATGTTAAATCATTATTGTACTTGCATGCAATATTCAAGACACAACCATGAAAAAAAACACTTTTCTTGATGTTTGTGGTAATTTAAAATTTCTTTTAGGTGGATTCGGTATTACTAAACATTGTCCAATTTTATCCAAATCGTTGGTTTACTACAAAAAAACATGTGTAACCACTATCTTTTTTAAACAAGTAATGTGTATTTCCGATTAGATTTCTTATAAATAAAATAGATATAATTCTAAACAAAGAAATTAAATTTTAATTTTTTTTTATAAAAGCAACAATAGCATTTCGTATTAGATACTTATACTATGCAAAAACCTACTTATATCTACTTATAGAAATAACGGTAAGATAATGACCGTTACATATCAATTAGACAATAATGCTTCTTAATTAATAAGAAGGTATGTAGTTACATTAGAGACTTAAAATTCTATTTTCGGAAGGGATTATAGGAAATATCACTGGTCTGCAAAAAAATATTTTTTATCGAGCCCTGACACTATTCCGGGTGATTCTTATGCAAAATGACGTCCTGAATACAAATATGTCTTTCGTTTTCTTCCATCACTCACCATTTTCGAGGGAGCCCCAAATCTCTAATTTTACCACTTTTCGATAAATTAATTATAATTTATTTATCGAACGATAATAATAATTATAATAATTATTATAATAATAAATATATGGACATGAATTTAATTTAAATGGGAAAAAGAACTATTTTAGCTATAAACGGTAATTAATAAAAATATATTCATCGTTACTTGGAGCTTGCTTTCCTTTTATAAACTGAGGTACAGCTCTCTCGTGTCAAAAACCAGCGGTACTCCGCCAACATGCTTGCATTCCTCTTCCCTGAAAATCTTTTCTCCAGCTTAGCGATGTCTTGATGGAACTGTTCTCCGTGTTCATCTGAAACTGCTCCTAAATTTTCAGGGAAAAAGTCCAGATGCGAGTGAAGGAAATGAACTTTAAGAGACATGTTACATCCTATGTCGTTGTACGCTAAAAGCAGTTCCTCGACGTGAGCGACATAATCTTCACTTTTGTGGTTACCCAGGAAGTTCTTACAAACGTTTTGAAATGCAAGCCAAGCTCGTTTTTCTTTTCGATTTAGGTGTTCAATAAACGTCAAATCTTGGAAGAGTTGTCTAATCTGGGGACCAACAAAAACGCCTTCTTTGATTTTAGCTTAGCTAAGACGAGGAAATTTAGTTTTCAAAAATTCAAATGCGCCACCTGTCATGTCCACTGCTTTTACAAACTGTTTGATCAATCCAAGTTTGATGTGTAAAGGTGGTAAGTAAATATTTTCCTTCGGAACCAAAAGATTGTGGGCGACATTTTTCTGACCAGGAATAAGATTTTCTCGCAGAGGCCAGTTCCGTACGATGTAATGTTTATCTCGGGCTCGGCTATCCTATTCACAAAGGAAGCAGCAATATTTTGTGAACCGTGATTGCAGGCCCGTGAGTAGAGCAACAACTTTTAAGTCAGCGCAAAGTTTTCACTTATAATCATGATAACTAATTTTATCAAGGATTTTGAAGATGTTTTCGTACGTTTCCTTCATATCAACAGAGTATGCAACTGGAACTGATGGGAAGTCATTTCCATTTGCCAACAGAACAACTTTTAAGCTTGTTTTTGATGAGTCTATAAACAGTCTCTATTTGTCTGAGTCACATGGCATCTGTAGCTCTGTCATTAATAAATTTGCATTAGGGCAGAACACTAAAACTTTATCTTCTGAGAAAATACATTTCACGGTTGCTTGTCTGGTCCTGTAAAAAGATATTTTTACTTCCTTTTCTAAGACTGTTAAAGTCGCGATCCTAGGAGCTGAGATTTAGTCTTGGGTAACTGCAAATCCCTGACAAGATTATTTAATTCCAATTGAGTGAGGAGGTGAGGTTGCCGAGAAACTAAATCTGCGGAATACTCTTCATCATCATTGAACGTATCATTCGAAGCCCCAGGTTATGGCTCAAAGTCTTTTAAATCAATTTCCGGCTCTAGAGTATAAGTGTTTGGGGGCTCTGGGATTAGCAAAGTATCGTTATGAGGAACAGGTCTTAGAGCTGACGGAATATTGAGATACTGAAAACCCGACGGTGGAAGTCATACAAAAGTAACAATCTGTAAGATGACAGCGAGGTTCACGCCAAACCATGGGCACAGCAAATGGCATTGATTTACGGGTACCTTTGAGCCATTTGGTCAAACTACTGTAACAAGTCGTACAGCAAACTGATGGAGCCCAAGTCTTGTCCTGGTCGTCAACTTCACAATCAAAGTACAATTTATAAGCTGTTTTAACAAGCGGAGAAAGGGGTTTTCGTTGCGCTTTTAAAGTTCATTCCTCGCAGACATAGCAGAAGCTATCGGGATGATTTTTACATTCGCGTGGCATAATTAAACAGTAATTCAACGCCCGACATTAACCACAAATCACACTTAGTCACTTGAAAAAATCCGGAGTAAAAGTAGTTTTATTGTTTTACACAAATGAAAAAAAATGAACACAAAATCCAGCATGTTTAAAACGTCGACAAGTTAACTCTGCAACAGCTATAGATGTACTGATCGAAGCAGTTAAGCAAACAATGTAATATACTATAATGAGAATAGTAGTACAAGTTCAAGCCTGTCGAAAATTCCTGTTTAAACCTGCATGTGGTATTGAGATCGCCAGCGTCGTGCAGTGAATCTTCCTAACTGTTTATTGGTATTTTTTGAGTGTTCTTATATATTTGTATTTTATTGTTGTTTCTATATACATTTTATAGCAAAACTTTTGTCATATACTTTGGTATAAATTTTATTACCTGCTTTGGGGTGTTTAACGGCTATACGTTAAAATTCTAAAAAAAAATGCAAAAAATAAAATAAAAATGGAGTCCCCCCAAAATAGGTGGGTGATGGTTAAAAACGGAGCTCATTTTTGGATTCAGGAGGTCATTTTACATAAGAATCGTCAAGAATGGTATCAGGGCCGATTTTCATGCAGACCAGTGATATTTGTACCTACTTCAAAATTAAAGTTAAAAAAGTGAAGATTGCATTCTTACATTGCAAACGCTAGTAAGTGTTTTTTTAGACTTTGCAAGATCATTTATTTGTAAAACTATTTTTATTAAATTAAAAAAGAAACAATTTTACTTTTTCCAAATAGAATGGCAACTTAATGATGTCCAAAAAATTGTCTGTGACCTTATTTTATTTAACGAAAACGATTTCCACGTAGAAAGAATTTATAGAAACGATAATCTGTGGAAAAACAAAATGGTTCTACAATTAAAACCATTTTATTTAAATTTCATAATCCAAGAAATTATTGATCCACGTTTACAAAGAAACATAAAAATTAGAGAAATAAGTAACGTTGAAGAGCTTTGTATGTAAATGTATATTAACTTATAATTTAATTTGATAATTTTGTAATTTAATTAAATATTATATTGTAATATACTGATACTGTTAGTTTTAAAAAAAATGTAGCTATAGTACAAATAATAATTGTAATTGTTCTCCATTAAACTAGTTTACAAAAAAAAATAACAAAAGTCAAATCATCACGTAGAAGTATAGATATATACAAAATTCTCGTCCAAACAAACGATTAAATTAATTGTACTTCAAATAACGAAAATTGTCAACATCAGGTAAAAAGTCTATCAGACTTTCTTGTTTCAGGTAATATTCAAAGCGTGTACAAATAATAGTTGTATTTTGCTAGGTGGAGCAATTATTAAAAATACAATAAAACGTATACTAATGCCGCGTAGCGGATTTTATTTGTCTTTATTTGGTACTAAATCACCTTAAGGATTAACTATAAATACGGCCATAAGACCGCTCGCTAACTCCGCGATGATTTGAGTCTTCAAATCAATACTCGTATAAGCATTATCAACAACAAATAGTTTTCTAGAGAAGCTTACTAACTCGTTGCTATATTTCCACTACATCATAATTTAAGTTAAAAACTACAATTACTTTTACAATAAATAAAAGTGGTGGTAATTTACATTCACAATTCACATATGGTAAATACTAGATCAATCAATTAAAATTTTCAGACTATAACACGTTAAACTATCATGCATGGTAAAATGTGTACAGTGTAAAACGTTACTAAATATTAGTACTACATCTGAACCAACCAAGTACAACTGATTGGATTAAATAGCATGGAGGGAACACAAGTCAAAAAAAAAAGACAAAAAATATTAACTACCTACCTAATAAAAAGTTTGCCATTTAGGTGCCAGAGTACATCTAGCACAAAAAATTTCTCTTCTCTCTTTTTGGCGAGTTTGTACCGTTTATAAGTAATAGGTACTTAAGCATTAACACAGAAATTTATATTTGAAATTAATTTATCTCTTTTAATGCTTTCATGTTAGTATTTGTTACAATGCTACATTTTATTTTAAACGCATAACTTACAAATATTTTTTTTCTTAGTTGAAACCAAAATTTTTTCTTTATTACATAAAACTTTCTATTTTCCACTTTACTATTTTTAGAAAATCGAATATTGCTTAAACTACTAAGTAAATATAACTTAAAAAATCTTCTATCATCTCTTGTACTAAATTACTATTCTAGTTGCGTCTTTATTCTTTTTGCTTTTATTATATTGCGTCTTATCATTTTTTTTGTGATTTTTTAGGATACTACTACTTTGTTTTATGTGCAAACCGTCAACATTGCATTTTTTGTTTGTCCGTTAAAAATTTGTATTATTTCTTATCTTGTATCTATTCTATGTAAATAATAAATAACCAAATTTTAGTTGTTCTTTATGTACCGGTTAAACTAAAGCGAAAGCAGCCACGCAACCATTTATGATTTTGTTTTCAAATATTATGTTGTGTTACAATTAAAATAATGTTAATTTAATTAATCAAATTACAACCAGTATTTGCAAAATATTAAAAAAAAAATAACTTTTAAAACCATAGTAAAATTTTTATTTAACTGCACAAAATTACATAAACTTATTTAAACATTTTTGGACATAGTAAATCTGTAGTGTTTAATTAACTACAAAAAAATTAATTTAAAACGTTACACAAAACATTTCTACAATTGTTTCAAGTATAAAATATATTTACAATTTTTTTATTTAGTTAATAAGACTTACACTACAAAATTGTTTTGTAACAACATAGTTTTTGATAACAATATACATTCTACATATTTGAACGTAATAATTAAAACATGCTCAATAATATGAACACGTTTTGTTAAATTTTGTAAATTTTTGTAATACATATATTTGAATAAAAAAAGAAAGTGCTAGTAAAAATTCTAGACACACATTATTTGCGTACGCTAAGCATACCAATTGCACAAGTTGATCTTACACACAAGCACGCTCCAACACGGATTTAATACATTAAGAGAAAGAAAGTTTTTAATCTTGGTTGTATTGTCTTTTGATAATAAAAGCGTATTGTTATAACCGTTTTAATTCAGTTATGTATAAACTCATATTTAAAAAAACTTAATTTTTTTAAACGTCAAACAATACTTATCTCGTTTATATTAATGTATTTTAGATTTTTTATTATTTTTAGTTGTTCTGTAATAATCAATTTGTCACTCTTTATTGCTAAATAAGTAACTTTACTGTTCGCTTATAATAATAATAATAATACTTGTCCTAAGCTATAGTTTCTTGTCATAATCAGGTTTGAATTCTAGGTGTTCAGAGACTGTAAATATTTCTGTCCGTACTATAGTAGCCTATCTTTGTTCAGTGACTTTATATAACATTCTTCTCGCGTTGTATTGTACCTAAAGTTGTATTTAATATTAGGTAGTGTTGATTGATTTTGTTTTGATGACGTAAATTAACTTTAATAATCTATTTTTTGTTTAAATTATTTAAATCACAAACAGTAATAGAATATTAATCAATTATGAAAACATATATTTTTTTATATATTTAAATTTAATTGTATACTACTTTAACTTTATTCTAGTTCAACATCGTTAAAATAAATGCCAACTTTTAAAGGTACAAGTGTTTCGTTTGTCAGTATTTACAGTAAATGTTCTAAAACTGCATAACTGTTAAACTTTATAAATACATTTTTTTAAATTGTTTTAATGATGTATTACATTGATTCTATACAGTGTCCTTTAACGGAATTTTTCTATTTATTTTAAAATTGGAAATTCAAGTATTTCTAGAAATCTATGTCGTGTTTGATTCAATTTTACACGCACAGAACAAAATATTGTGAATATATGCTATACAATATACTTTTTTCTAATATTAATACAAAGCGTACATATTACAAATTTTTTTTAATATGATTCGAAAATGAGTTTTTAAATTAAAGTAAAAAAATCAATTAAAAAAACTGTAGTCTCAGAAATTAAAACCAGTATATAATTACTCAGTTAACAAAAACCAAATTGTTTTAGAATTTTATGACAATTTAAAGGTAACATTTAGTTTGATTACTCCGTGAGTTGTAAAAAATCATTAACTAACAGTTAACTACCTATTGAAACTAAGAAAGTCTGTTTCTAGAAAGAATCGGTTCGGCAACAACTGCAATTAAACAAAATCAAAAATGTATAAGTTTAAAAAAACCAAACATATTCCAAATATAATAACCGCAGCAGTTACAATGTTTACACAATGCAACTGTTTTGGAATTCAAATAACGCTTTAGTTTTAAATTTTTATAACAAAAACAGTTACTCTACATAACATTAAAAACTACAATGTTTGATAACCGTATTGATATAGTAACAGTAAACAAAAAATAATTATTTAATTGGGTATTAATTCAAATGCATTATAAACCATTGTGATATTTGTATTATTTTGTACGTAATTACATTTAATAATTGAAATATACCACATTTTTTTTGTAACATGATTAATTTGTATTTAAAAATTTTATCACGTGTAGTTTTTTAGAACAATAAAAATTTAATTGCTTATTTTTACCAAATGCAATATGCAACGTTTTAAAAAAAAATTAAACAAAATCTATACGCAGTTTTAAAACGAAACTTTATTAATTTTAACATAATTTTGAATTTATGAGTTTTCGTTTTAGAATTTAATTTGTAAACTGTGACAAACATATACTTACTACTTTACTGACAGAATACCGAAAATAAAGTTAAAAAGAGTAACAAAAATTCAAAATATGTAAGTATTTAAACTAAACCACTTTTATGTTATACAGGGTGTCTTTGAAATACGAGCAATACTTTTAACAGGACGTGGTTAGAGTCATGTACAATCGATTCACAAACAAAAATTATAACAAAAGTTTAAAAATAACGGATTTAGGAGTTTTCTAAATTAAATGAAAAAATTGTTTGAGAACCTAACTAACTAACTATACACCTACGCATTTTAAGCAACATCGATGATACATCTTATCAGATGATGCATAAGCACAATTGCAATTTTGTAGGTTTAAGGTCATTGGTACAGATTTCGTCAATAGATTCATTGTTCAGTTTTGTCACGTTAATCTTATCGTATACTTCGTTTCCGAGTTTGTCTTTATCTGTTGTTCGTTGTTTAGTATTGTTTATTGTTTGTTGTTTGCTAATTGATATTTGTTGTTGTTTAATATTATTTTTTATTTATCGTATTGTGATCAATATTATGGCTCAATTCTCGAATCAAGGATTAATAAACATGGTTTTAATTTATGGTGAAGTGCTTCAAAACGCAGCAGAAGCTTTACGTTTTTACGCTGAACGTTTTCCTGGAAAACAACGACCAGTACCTATAGCATTTGTAAATGCTGTGATACTGGCGACCTAAGGTTAAAACGGGGTCGGAACGCCGGACGCGCTAAAACACGACGTGTTATGGAAGCCAAAGAAGAAATATTGGAACTTGTAAATAACAATCCCACTTTGAGTGTTCGTACAATCGCGCGGGAAGTGAATGTATCCAGAAACGTAGTGTGGCGTACCCTAAGAGAAGAATTTTTATATCTGTACCATATTCAACGCGTTCAAGCTTTAAGCCCCGCAGATTACTCTCAACGCATTGCTAATTGGTTACGTGAGCAATGCGCTATAAATAAACACTTTTTGAGTCAAGTTTTGGTAACAGACCAAGCAACGTTTAGTAGAAATGAAATGTCTAACTTCCATAACAGCCACGTTTTGAGTTTTGAAAACTCACATGCGACAAGACGGGTTCATTTTCAACATCGATTTTTGATAAACCTATGGGCCGGTATTGTCAGCGGTCAATTGATTGGCCCTTTTGTGCTACCTGAACGTGTGACAGGTGACAGGTCAATCGTATTTATTATTTTTGTAAAATAATTTGCTTGAACTATTAGCAGATGTGCCGTTGAATGTACGTCAACACATGTGGTTTCTTCATGATGGTTCAGGTACATGTAAACAATGTTTTTCGAAACAGGTGCCACAGAAATTAACACTCCACAAGAATTACGACAACGAATAGAAAATGCCACGTAAATAATTCGTTTTACAGAATAAACTACGAAATTCCACCAATTCGTGGTTATGTCGAGTGATATTGTGTATCCTGGAAAGTGGGCAGAACTTTGATCGTTTTTTATAAAATTCCAGAAAAATCGATAGTTTTTAGTGATACGTTGAAATTTTGATAGTATCAAATAAGGACAATATTAAAGTATTATTAATTGAAAGTATTTTAAAATATTGTTGTAGAAATTAAACAGCATTAATTTATTAAAGTAGTAGTAATTAGTTAATCACATGTAGTTTAATTGTACCAACAACGTTTTTAATATAATTAATGTCATTGTACGTTAATCAAACTGCTCACACTTTAAACGGAACAGGTTATTTGTCTAAGAAATAACGAGATCTGTACTATCGTCCTAAAACTTTTCTCTTAAATTCTTAAAAATTGCAGCTTTGTTATTTTCAAAATATTATAATTTTTTTTGTAAATCAAATAAAAAACAAGAGAAAAATTAAAAAAATCGTTTAATAAGTTTCATGTATGTTATTTTTTGCAAATCAATTTAAATTAAGAATAAATTATGTATATAACTACATGAACAATAACACATACGGTAGTTGTTAATATAATGGTTTGCAATTATCTAAATAAGTTAGGATTAAAAGTGGCATTTTTTTTTGTTAAGCAAATTTTTCATGTACTAGGCGAAGCGAAGCGTAGCCGAGCAGATGCAAAACTGCGAGACAAAAAAAACACTTTTAATCCGAATGAAACATGCTATTTTTTTTCTAACCAAAATCACTCATTTAACAATTAATTTGTGCTTTGAATTTATTATAATAAAGAAAATATTGCGAAAACAATACTGAAAGTTGATAGTGGTAATAATAAACCTAGCACAGTTGTTATTTCTGATTTTACAACGTCTGAAAATAATATAACTATTAATGAAAATGTGTTAGACAGCTTTAAGAGTTGGTTCAAGAATAAGGGTACTGGCAGTTCCAGTGGTTTATTTAGTTTTAATACATGTTCAAACTGTGTATTTAATATCAATGTAGATAAACAGTAATTGTAAATATTGTTAAATAAATTTCTCAAATTAAAAGTACCAAGTTTTAATTTAAATAATTACTTTTAATACTACACAGTAAAAAATATATAGTTAAATTAACTACAATTTTTAGTTCCAGCAGGTCCACTCCTATTTTTAGTAAATTTATCAAAACCTATGGAACCAACTTCAACAACAGCATAACTGTCAAACTGTACTACATTAATTGTAACAACAACAACATTTTGATACATGATTATCTAAAACTGCAATAATTGACATTATATGAGTTATTTCTACAACGTATTTTGTAAATTTACTGCTTATTCACCATTATCCCATCAGTAAAAGTAACTAAAAAATACAGTTGCTATTTACTCTAACTAAGTAACTATTAAAATGTTGTTAAATAAAAGTGAAATTAACAAAATATTTTTTACTGTGTAGGGTTAAAAGTGACAACTTTAGCTCCTAGGGTTAAAAGTGAATACTTCTGTTGCTAAGATACAATTTTTTTTCTCTCAGTAAGGAAAACGTCAACTTTAGAGACTCTTGACAGTAGAAAAATGTCATACTTTTGTAACGGTTGGAAAAAAACAATTTTACTTGTGCATATTAGCAACACATAAACAATTTAAAGATTAAACACTTGTAAATCTTGTAATTTTTCAGTAGAATATTAAAATAATGTTTCTAATTCTTAAAATTATAGTTTTTAATCATACTCAAACAGAAATAACAATTATCATTGTAGTTAGAATATTAAAAGTGTATTTTATTTAATTCTATTGTTTCTCTTTTGTGCGTAAACGTAACAGTCAAAATAACCAATATTATTATATGTCGACTATCAATTTAAGCAAAACTAAAAACCATTATTTTATTTAGATGAATAAACTAAAAAAATTAATACTTTTTAGTTTAACAATAATTTATTGTTTTAATAAAAATTGACATGCAGTACTTCAAAAAAATCTATTCTAAAAATTAATTTATAAAATTCACATAAAACTGATTTATAGAATTTATCTATAAATATTTGTTTTCTTGTTCAAGCTTGACGGTTGCAAAAAACATTTCTAAAAACGAGTTAAAGCATGTATATTTACTATGTCGAAATAAATTATTTGTTTGTTATCTTATCTAAAATTATTCTGATAGTATGAATTGTATTTCAGTACGACAATAAATTATCGTGTATATATAAGCATTTACATAACTACAATTTAATTATTTGTTATACAAAATTAACGTACTAAAGTAGAAATCTTGGAGGATTAATTGCTTAGTAAAATTGCGTTAAGTAATTTTGTAGAACGCAAAGTCACGCGCTCTTTGTTTATACAAACATTTAGATGAACAAATCCGGATATCTTCTATAAATTAGCTTGCAAAAGCTTAATTGGTCAAGTAATCCTTTATTTACCAAAATCCACTAATTAGCAATTTTTTTTTAACAATGGATAATAAGGCCTTTTATTATTTATTTTATTTTAAACGTTAATTAGTTTATGTGAATCGTAATTTACAAATTTTATTTTGTTATCCTTTGTTACGAAACTATGAACGGAATTTGAATTTAAATGTTCATTAAGGGTTCCAGATTAGACATTTGTTGAAAATTTTCGTCGAGTATTTTAACTGTACCCTGTCATCCTACATCACACGCTATTACAAACATTAAAATAAGGGTTTAATTAGCACCGCATTCAACAAAAGTAGTAAAACATTACTTTAATCCAATGCAGGAACGTATCTTGGCCAATTTTGTTCTTTTAATTGTTTTATACAAAATTAATGATTGATTAACATTTGCGTACTATATTAACAAATATTATTGTTGTTAAATCATTCTAACCTTTAATTTGGTTGTGATTATACACATGTTTATGAAGCGTTGTTTTGATAATTTTTCTTAATTTTCAATTAATGTAATTGATGAGTAAAACACTTTAGTTTCTCATCAATAAATAAAAATAAATAAATAATTAATTAATTAAGAAATAAATTATGTGGGTGAGACCCACTTGTTTTTTTAATCCATTTTTCATGGTGGTGCAATATTGTGTTAGTTATATGTGCTAATTTTTATTGTTTGAAAATTTATTTAATCGCGTTTAATGGTATATTGGACAAAATTATCTAGTCAGAATGGCAAGATAGTTTTTTAAGTTTAATGACATTTTTAACTGTAGTCTTAAATAATTAGTATTCTTTACTTTTGTGGTATTATTAAAATTAACTAATTTTAGTTAGTTTAAGTTTGTTATCTTCTTTAGGAGGGGCAATAAAAACCACTCTAAACTGTTTTTATGGCTACGTTTCGTGCCTCTAGCGTGCACTTCTTCAGGCCACTGAAAATTTATTTACGGTAAGTGAACAACATTGCACAAACGCATAAAACAACTAACTGAATTTGTTAACAGGTACAGCAAACAACAAAAAACTTACAAGAAAAGGTTACGAGTGGTGGTAGTCCACTGGTCCAATAAGCATACCGTCTAATAACTTACTTAATCTAGTTAACATGAAATTAAGTCAATAATTAAAAGAATTTAAATATATGTACAAAGAAAACAACGGACATTAAAGTTAAAACAAACAATATACACTGAATGCAAATTCAAAAATAATTTTAACAGTTACAATCAACATCTAAAATTCACGGTTGAAATTGAAAAAGAGGGTTCATTACCATTTCTAGATGTTAGACTCAGTAAGGATGTTAACACTAATATGTTAGTCACAGAATGGTATACTAAACCAATTGCCTCTAATAGAACAATTAACTTTTTATCGAGACACCCACACCATCAAAAAATTAATGTCATCAAGGCCATGAAAAATAAAATTATAAATTTGAGTAGCCCTCAATTTCACAAAGAAAACCTTAACATCTTAAATAACATATTAAGGAAGAATAACTATCCAAAAAATATATTAAACAAAATACTTTCTGATACTAACATAACTATTGTGATCCCGCCACCAACTAACCTACCTACAACTAATCTTAATACGACCCCTAACACCAATCCTACCACTAACCTTAATACTAACATCACTTACATGAAAATAATTAATGTCCCAAATTTAACAAATAGAATCATTCCGATTTTAAAAACAAATAACATCAAAATAGCAATATACAATAATAACACCATCTATAATACACTGTACAGTAAAACTAAAGACAAAACAAACACAATAGAAAAGCACGATGTAATTTACAAACTAGACTGTACTAATTGCAATGTATGTTATATCGGCCAAACCAAACAAAAAGTAAAAAATCGGATTAATAACCATCGTTATGATTGTAAAACAAAAAAAGCAGACACAGCATTAGCAGTCCATCACATTAACACTGGACATACTTTCGATTTCAACAATCCTACAATTTTAGATGTTGAAAATAATTTCAAAAAAAGGTTAGTATCGGAAATGATATACATCAACATATATAAAAACAACATTAATTTCAATAACGACACCAATAATTTAAGTAATATTTACAATAATTTAATTTCAAAAATTGCAAGATAAGCTTTATAGTTGTATGCGATTTCATGGTCATTTTTATCTATTAGCCTTATCATAGTTACAATTATTTTTGAATTTGCATTCAGTGTATATTGTTTGTTTTAACTTTAATGTCCGTTGTTTTCTTTGTACATATATTTAAATTCTTTTAATTATTGACTTAATTTCATGTTAACTAGATTAAGTAAGTTATTAGACGGTATGCTTATTGGACCAGTGGACTACCACCACTCGTAACCTTTTCTTGTAAGTTTTTTGTTGTTTGCTGTACCTGTTAACAAATTCAGTTAGTTGTTTTATGCGTTTGTGCTATGTTGTTCACTTACCGTAAATAAATTTTCAGTGGCCTGAAGAAGTGCACGCTAGAGGCACGAAACGTAGCCATAAAAACAGTTTAGAGTGGTTTTTATTGCCCCTCCTAAAGAAGATAAAAAACTTAAACTAACTACAACTTGCCAACAGGAGGACAAACTACTTTACCATTAACTAATTTTGTAAATTGTATTTATATTTAATAGATGGCCTTATGAAATTGTGCGCATAGCTAACAACACGTCGCAATGTGGTTCCAAATGAAAGTTTTTCTGTCAGAATTCTGTAACTACGTAATACTTTTACCGATTCTCATAAAATTTGGTATGGGTAATGACAAATAGTTCATGTCTAAAAGATATCTACATATTAAAATGTGTATTTAATTGCATATATTACATCTAAAAAATTAAAATTATTAACATAATAATGACTTACACCCCGTGTTTTAAAAATTCACATCAAGTTGTGTATGAATTACTCATATAAATATAATATTTCCAATTGTTGAAATCTTGATATAGATTAATGGATACAAAGCTTATACATGGTCCTGCAACAGTGCGTCGGGCTTTCCTAGCGCATTTTCCGTGAGAGATAGAAAAAATGATTCGTACAAAATGTTATTGGTTTAAAAATCTTTATCTCGTAAAGTTATTTTGAAACATACACCGTGTCCCATTTTTACATTATAACAAAAAAAATGTTTTTTAAATGGGACACTGTGTATATTTTTTAAGTTTTAATTTCTTAAGTAGTTTCTAATAAAATGTCTATACCATTCCTTATACCTAAACTTAATTTTTTTTGTAAACATTTGACAGTTGTTTTTTCAACAAAAATAGCATATAACTTTTTTGTTTTTATGTTTATTGATATGCCATTTTGTTTTTTGGAATCTTTGATTCTATGTTAAACTTTTCCATTTTTGTAACATATTACTTGATGAAAACTAGCATGAATTTGGCAAATTTCAAACGTTAATAACTTTTTTATATTTAATAGAACACTGGGTATGTTTTTGCATAATTAAATTTATTTTTAAATTACCTTTTGATTGTTATAACTATTCTCTATACCTATCGTTAATAATTTTAAACATATTTAACACATTTACATAATTACACAAAATTTTGTACAAAAGTAAACCTGTCAAACCGCTTTTGATTCTCTTAAAAACAGCTTAGTTGCGGCTCCTATTCTATCGTGTCCTGATTTTTCACTTCCTTTTGTGGTACAGACTAATGCTTCGAACTTTGATTTAAGTGCTGTGTTAAATCAAACGACTACGGATAGTAAAAAAGTTGTTAGTTATCTTAGTCAATCGCTATCTAAGGCGGAGCGACATTATTCGACTACTGAGAAAAAATGTCTGGCTGTGTTATGGGTTATAGAAAAATTCCGTCCTTATGTGAAAAGATCCCATTTCACGGTGCTAACTGATCATCATTTGTTGCTGTGGTTAAATTGTTTGCAGAGTCTTTTAGGACGATTAGCTCATTGGTCTATTAGGTTACAACAATATGCTTTTGGAGAATAAATCGAAAAGGAAAAAATCATGTCGTTCCTGATGCGTTATTTTACTCAGTTCCTGTACTAAAAGCTGTCCATCTGTCTGAAATTTCTTCTGTCTTTATGCTTAAGTTGCCGACTACTGGTCTTCGGTATAATAATCTTCTTAAACATGTCTTAGAAAGCTCCTCAATAAGTTTGTGAAACAGTATGTTAGAGATAATGTCCTTTATCATCAAGTTGTTACTTCTTTCTCTTCTGATTCTTGTGATGACTGGAAAATAGTGGTTCGTACAAAACAACGTACGGAAATGATTCATAACCATCATGATTTTTTTTGTCGTTGGACACTGTGGTGTTGCAAAAACTACGGCAAAGATTTTGCAACGTTATTATTGACCCTGCTTACGTGCAGATGTCGCTCGCTCTCTTCGGCGTTGTCGTATGTGTGCTGCACACGAGGTAGAAAAAGTTGTTCTTCCTGGTATATTCGCTCTTTGTGCTAAGACATCACACCCTTGGCAAGTTCTTTGCTGTAGCATTGTTGGTTCTCTGTCTCAATTTTTAAAAGACCATAGTTATGTTTTGGTGATCGCTGACTATTTTGCTAAGTTTCCTCTGTTCTTTCCATTACGTTCAGCACTTGCTATTTCTATTTGTAAAATCATCGAAGAACACATCTTTTTTATTTTTGCTGCTCTTCAGTATCTTATTACGGACAATGGTATCCAGTTTTGTAGTAAAGCATTTGGTAAACTTTGCGCCACTTATGTTACAACGATTCTCTTTACGGCTAGATATCATCCTAGGGCTAATCCCGCCGATCGGCATTGGCATGTAAATCTCTCAAAGATTGGCTGCGCTATTCGTACTGCAAAACACAAAGTCATTAATTGTAATCTTTTCTTTGCATTGTTTGGACGTGAACACGTTCTTTCAAGAAATTTCTTCGACCCATCTTCTTCTGATGTTCTTATTTCGGAACCTAAGGTTACTCGTTCAGTCTTTCATTTGTTCGCATATTTTCAAACAACTTTCTAAAGCGTACACAAAAACGCAAAATAGACATAATCTTCACCGTCGACATGTGCGATATAAAGTTGGAGATTCGGTATACGCTTTCTGATGCTACTAGGCATTTTAATGCCAAACTAGCACTTAAGTTCTTAGGACTCTTTATTATTAAGACGGTTAAATCTTCTTGCACGTATGAGTTTGTTACGCTCCGCGTAATTTAACTACTTTTAGATCTGCATTTTATTTACTTTGAAGGAATTTTCAAAACTTCACGGTCGGATGACGTAATATTTCACATCTGTTAACATTTAATAATCCACCCTCTACCCTTGCAAGTCGCCGTAGATTCGTTACAGATTTTCTAAACCTGCATAAGGAATTTGCATTACTGTACCACGTGACTATACATTCGACAAAAAAAATAAACCTTTTTCGTTTGCGGTGAGGCCGTTTTTCATCAATCGAGCCGAGATTTCATCTGTTATTCACTGTTCTACGTTCTTGATTGCCAGTCGTTTGATCTACATTTCTAAAAATCGGTAATTACACCGGATATAACGGGTCATCGACAAATAAATGATTGATTGGAATCACCTGCTTATCTCCAATAATCATTATACGTAACTTTATTTTTACGGATATAAAAGCATTTAAGTGCAGTGTTAAGGACTAATTACCTCCAACGCTTAGACATTATTTCAAGAATTTTATAGTTTTACTTTACTTTTACTTTTTCCACATCGTCATCTCCGTCTTTGATATCCTTAAATAAATTATTGTTTAACATTTGGTACATCTCGCCGTCATCGTGAAGTGTTACCCTCATTCCTTCCGGTCAACGCCGTAGCGAAAGAAACTGCAGTCCGGCTTCGAGTTAACGATAAGTTAAATCAACCTTTACTTACCAGTTTCATTAACTTTTAATTTATACGATTACACCATCGATCTGTTTACGTCATAACTGTTAATTACTTAAATTTCACCTTAAATATTGTTTTGTTTATCATTTGACATTAAATTTTAGAATTCACTTACTTATTCAATTTTTTTTTCTCTGTGTCTATAACTGTTAATAATTTTGTAATCTTATTTACCTTAACCATTTTTTTTTATATTCATTTTAAATTCGGATTACTATATTTTCTTTCAGCATTCGATTGCTAATACTGCAAGTGAGTAATTACTATTTCATGTTCGGTTCAAACCATTTTTTTTTTTTCATTTTGTATAATTCCTTTTATTTAGATAAGACACCTCGGAATGCTCTTTGATCAAAAAAATCATCCCGAAGTCAACTCAAGGTAAGTTTTACTGATTAATTAATTACTTGCTCGTCATTTGTGTCACTCGTATCCTGAATTACTTTCAAATTCGTTTATTAACGTAATTTAGTTTTAATATTTTTTTTGTTATCTAAAGGTAAATTAGATATAATTTTCTTGTAAATAATCCGATATTTAAGTTAATTGTGTAGTACAATACGCCCCTGCGGGTACATTTATGTCATAATTTTTTTTGTTTCAATACAACCTAGTGAAGCCTATTGTTAGCTTATTTATTTCGCCGCTCACTCTTAAAGCTGCTAGTCCCTTCGTAGTTCTGATTATCAGCCCTATCTTTTGAAGAACTTACGTGGCGCCCTAATTCTAATTCTCTTTTTCTGCCCTTTACTATTCATGAGTGTTCTACTTTTACTCTTCTTAACTTACCCACACGATTGTGCCTACTAAGACCGAGCCATTGCATTTTTGTAAATTGTG
The DNA here is from genome assembly GCA_035610365.1 of Aquatica leii. Classification (NCBI taxonomy): domain Eukaryota; kingdom Metazoa; phylum Arthropoda; class Insecta; order Coleoptera; family Lampyridae; genus Aquatica; species Aquatica leii. The sequence continues at coordinate 113,172,208 of CM069432.1, forward strand.
TTGCCAATTGAATCTTACCGTAACAAATTAGTCACTATTATTGGACAATCGGTGAGTATCTGGCATACTAAGGATCTTAAACCAGTTCGAGATTCTTCGGACTCTGATTCGAATGAGACTCCACGCCAGGTGAACTGTCGGTTGGTCAACGTGTCGTTATTATATCCTCGTCGGCGTAAACGACGTTAACTTCGTTTTAGATCATCTATGGTTTTTTTGGACGAATAACTTTGCTTTCCATCTAGGTTACTTTCTTCAGTTCTTTTAGTTTCTACGATTAACGTTAGGCAAATGTAAAGTCGGTCGGTGTTAGTGTTTACTAGGTTTAAGTGAATTTATAGTGAAAAACTAGGTTTTTATGGTCACTCTAGTCTTTGGCTTGAGGTTTCGTGACTAATCGGATTACTGGTTAATTTCTTTACTCCGAGAGATACGACTTTTGTCACTTCCCAGGTTTTTATGTTGCTGGGGGAGAATTTGTTATGTTAAAAATGTGGTATATTAAAAATTTTCTAGTATAACATTTATCCTCGACACTACCATTTTTCATGGTCAAAAACACAATTTTATTTCTTCCGGCAAAGTTTGTGCAACACAAACCTACGTTTAGTGATGTCTACGCCCAACAAGGCTTTTATCATTAAGTTATTTCACGGAATTCCACGCGAATATGCGGTCGAATTTTGTGTCTGTTTGAGCATAAGGCTATTCGGGGTAAGTGGTTATAATTTTTTGTATTAGGAGCTTAAATTGATTCTTTAGCGGGTTTCCACGCCTCTATCTGTGTTACTTATCTGTGGAGTTGATAAGCCCCTGTTGCAATTGGAAAATGTCGCTGAAGTTTAAGGGGTTGATACAATTATATTGGAAGAAATAATTACCCAAGTTACAAAGTTAATTAGAAGGAAGCTTTGCACAATCGCTCATTTTTAGTGATCGTATAAATTAAAATCAGGATTTACTTGTGATAACGCCATATGTACGTTTTCTTTCAATTGAGTTTTAGGTAATACTGGTACGGAATTAGTTAATCCCCTACTGGATAAAACTTACTGTAAGTATTACATTTTTACTTTAATTCTTAATAGTTTGGTGGTCAGTCTACCATACGTACATACTAGGTTGTAATCAATTAATGTTAAAAATTTTTTGTTGTGTCATATGCGCTTTGATTCTCTAGATCTTCGATTTTCGTACTTTTGTAATTTAATTTATGAATTTAAAGTCACTCTTTCTTTATGTGTAAAAGTTAGACCGACTAGGTCACTTTGCCAGTCCAGTGCGAAACTGATACTTGCCTTGTGATATCAATCCATGTACTAGTGTTTGGAAAATTTATATAACTATACTTGTGTACCTTCTTCGTCTTCTTTAACTACTGTCTATGATAAAATAAATAATATATTTTGCGTTATCACTTTTGTCGTGTTATTTGTTCTTTCTCAGCTGCGGGTAGATTTAAACAGTGTCTCTATAATTTAGTCTTTCATCGTTTTGGCGCTTTTTTAGATTTAATTTATAATTGATCATAACGAACCCTGCGACCCCATCTCCAGGAACAACTGTGTTGACCGTCGCTTACCTTTTTTGTTACACGAAACCAGCGTAACAACTTAGTGAGGATGTTAACACAGGTTTTATAACTATCTCAATAATATAATAAACAAAATACTCCTACATACTAACACAACCAATAATATTTTATCACTAATAAACTACATTATTACTAAGCTTAATACTAATCCTAACATTATATTACATCAAAATCGTAAATGTTCTAAATCTAACTGAAAGAATCATTCCGATTATAAAACTAATTTATGCTTTAGCAAACAATAAATATCAAAAAAAACTTTAAAATTACTCAACAGTCGACAAAAGTCAATTATTAATTATAATAACGAGCGCTACACAATTGTTATACATTTAAAAAACATTTGTATTTAAATATTATTTTAAAATTACAAATTGACGGAATTTAATAATGTTAATAAACAATTTTACTTACGTAGCATAAAAAATTAATTTAGAATATAAATTTAAACTAAACAATTTTATTTCAAATTATATTGCAATGCGTAATTAAGACAGCAGAAAATAAGAAACGTATAAATTGGTAATTTTAATCTTTTATTTTCAAAATGCGTGGTTGCTTCTGTATAACGAACGTATAATGAATAATAAATAGATCAAATTATAATAAGTAATTGATACATATTGATTACTATAAAATTGCAAATTGTTAAAAATGCTTATAGACGGGCAATTCTAAATCATACAGAAATTTATAGCTTTTTTGCATTGCTGTATCGGTTCTGGGAAGAAATTTTCTACATAAGAAATTATAGATGTTTTAGGTTTTTGTTTTGGTCTATAATAACAACTGTATTTTTTGTTATAAAAAATAAGAAATTGAATTTCAATTAAGTATAAATTATTGAAATCGATATCAATAATTATTATCTTGAATAAAACAATCTCTTTCAATACTGCATTTTGCAATAATAAACAATTTATATTAAATGTATGCTTTAAACATAACTTATTTTTTTTTATTAATGCATGTGTTAAATAGTCACAATTATTATATTCAAGCATTATCACAAAAAATATTATTGTTTCAAGCAGTTTATTGTGCCGAACTAATGCTTAAAGTAATTGATGCTTTTGGAATAAAGAATATATAACATGCTCTGTTTTTACATTTTCAAAACATAGATGTTTACTGACAAATCGTATCATTTAAAAGTATCATGGCGAACCAAACTACAATATTAAATACAAATAATACAATAGTAAGTGATGCTAAGAATTAAACAATTTTATCGTAAACGTAATCTGACATTGTTTACCTTACAGTGTTATGCTTTGTGGTTTTATCTTGCGGTATATTCAAATATTTTTTTTGAATTATGCGGGTATAAAAGCCATTTGTCAACGTTTTCATCTATTTAGCAATTTACAAATTACTATTTTCATATACTAAATTTACACTATCAAATGGATCTGTCATATTTCGTTTATGTTAAATAATTTATTAATATATATATGTTTGGACATTAATGTGACATTTTCACACTTGCATTGAAATTGTTTACTCTACAATGTCCTACGTTGTGGTTTTCGTTTGCGTTATATTCAAAACCTATTTGAATTACGTGGGTATAAAATCAGTTTGTCAACGTTTCCACCTTCATAGAAATTTGTTACAAGCTTTAGGTCTTACGAACCTTGCACGGCCAACTGACACAGTCGGAGATAGGGGAGGTTCAAGCAAATTATAATTAAGGGCGCCAGATCAATTCTAATTAACACTTCTGCCTCGATCACGACAGACGGTCCAAACTTGTAACGAATTTTTTGGTTTGTAATCCTTGTTACTCTGGTGTTCAGGTAACCACAATTTAAAGAGAAAGGTATGCTACCATAAAAGAAAGATTAACAGGTATAAAAACTTTAATGTAGTAACGTAGAAGATTAACAGGAGTATATTTGATTTCTCAATTCATAAATGCCAGAAATATTGGCAACACACAATACATAGGTTAAGTTGAAGCAAAATAGCAAAAAAAAATTTGTAATAAATATTGTTCGTACCCAACATGCGATACACACAAAATGATAATTAAAATTACTTTAATGGTATTGTAACAGTAAACGTAATTACGGAAATTAACATTAGCCAAAGTTCCGTGAGTGACTTTTATGACAGCGAAGAAAAATAATCAATCAGACTTACCCAAAATCCAGTACCTACTTGAGCGAAGAAAACGTTTTCCCCGGTAGTAGCCTAGAATAGATATTAAATAGCAAATCGTGTCACACAATAACTAACGAAGATAGGAAGCTACAAAATCGTTAATAATAATAAATTAAATGAGATATAAAAACCCGTTGTATCGAATGCTGTTAATTGTAATTACGAACAGGTGGGTAGTAACGCAATCGACTGGTAGATAAGAAATAACATCTCCAAAGTAAATGCTTGTCGAGACTTCGTTTTCGTTGTGGATCATATGCCTTCCAAAATCTTAAGCGTTCGGTAACGGTATTAATCAATAGGAATTATTTTTCATTGTTCATTTATTGAATCGAACATGTGATCGAAGCGTGGCGAAACGGCTATTAAATTAATACAGAAATTACAAAGGAATCCTAATAAACCGGATGCAAAATATCTTACCCTGTGCCGAATAGATTACAATAAATTCGTAATTGACTTATAATTTCGTACTCATCACAGTGGATGCACTTAGAATCTTAAGAATTAGGTCAAATTTACGACACAGACCGTCTCACGTAGTTGACAGCTTCAAAATGAATCCGCAACCTGTCAGCACCCAAAAGGATCGGCAGAGGGCGTCAAAACCAGAGTCTAATTTTAAGTCGATATACAGGGTATTACGTTATGAAAATTTCGCACGTAACAAATTTACAAATAACTATTCTTACACGGTAAATTTGCACTATGGCATGGTTCTGGCGTCATTTTTTTTTTATAATAAATAATAACCATTTTTGTTGAATAAATCAAACAACTGCAGCGTTAATTATATAAATAATTACAAAAAACCATTAAAATAACTAAATAAACTCGATCACGTGTTTTGACAGCTGAACGTCATTAGCAGCAACTTGACACTAAACGTAATGTTAAATTTAAAACTAATTTATACTGTGTGTAACGCTTCGTTACGCTTCTCTGATTTTATAAAGTCTAATAATTCTGAAAAACCTGACGGTTTGTGGTCATCATTATTCATGATTATGTCTTTGTTTTTATAGATACGAATCAAGTTTGTTCCTATTTTCTATTTTTTTAACTTAACTTAATCAATTGTATGGTTATTTTTAAACATATGTAAGGTAACACTAGATTTATCTATCCTTTTATATTTAATATCAGCTTTTTAAACAAATCTGGCGTTAAGAGACTTTTTGGTTTATCTTATATATATTTGATTGCAATCTTTACAATTCATTTTATATATTCCCGATTTATTGCACATATCTAAAGAATTTTCGGATTGCCTAAAGAATTATGTAAATTGTTATTTGTGGTTGTATCAAATGTGTAGTCAGATTTTAAAAAGAGTTTGTAAAGGTCTTTTTATGTAAGCAGAATTATTTGGTAATTTGACAAACTTTTTTTCTGCGTTGCTATTCATATTTGTCAACGTAGTTACGTTTTTAATAATTAGTTTATTTTTTATTAATTTCTGCTTTCAGGCTATATTCCTAACTGTTGATTCTGAAAAGCCATTTTACGTTGTAATTTTATTTACATACTTTATATCTTTGTTAAAAACTTGCTTTGACAATGGAAATTAATTTGCACATTTTGTAATTCAAAATTGAGCATTTTGGTATCCGATTGATTCGAATACTTAACTTGTCGAACATGCATATTCTAGTAGTTATTATAAACTTTCTAAACAACCAATTAACATTTTTATAATCACAACTTTTATGTTTCAATGTACGAATACAGAATTGTTTAACCGCTAATAAACATATGTGTCGTATTACAAAAAATATCTTTTTAAATCTGTAAATTAGAGTGTAACTGGTCTTTGCAATTTTGACTCTGCAAGAAACTGCAGTACTTTTCTATTCTTACTTGTACAATTAATTCCTAGAATTCTGTTCGAAACATGTTATAAATCAAAATCTTAGGGACGAATTGCATGAATGTAAATAAAAAACTAAGACGAAAAAAGTAAAACTCGCAGAGGCAAATTGCACAAATAAGAACACCACCAGAATCATTGTATGTTTACTTTTGTCCAATGAAAAATAAAAAATAACTACTAATTACATATATTATATTGCTAATTTAGGCAACTTTTTTTCCAAAAAGTCCTAGTAACTTGAAATTTAATATGTAGCTGGCTTTTCATATTTTTTTGGTTCTATCAAAAGATGATAAAGAAACCGGAAGTGGGTGTATCCGCCATTTTTAACAGTTTTTTTTATATAATTTTATACGTATGTAAATTATTCTAATTATTTTTACAGTTTCTTATAGAGTTAATTCTTCTTATCAATTTATTCAAATAAAAAAAAATTTAACATTAGCAGTTTATTAGATATATGATTTATAATTGAAAGTCAATTCCACATATGATCCTAGGTTCGAACCTTGCCTACGACATTTTTTTTAGAAAAAAAATCCATATCTTGAAAGGAAAGCGAGATACGGTAAAAAAAACCATTTTTCTCCAAATTTTTATGTGTTGTTTATATACGGAGTGCTCTTATTTAAATTACCTTTTTACGTACCCACGATAACTCTCGAACTAAAAGTCTTAATTACTTGAAGTTTGGTATGGAGCTAGCTTTTCATATTCTCTTGGATCTATCAAAAAATAGATTTGATAAAAAAACCGAAAGTAGGTGTATCCGCTATTTTAAACAGTTTTTCTTATATAATTTTGTACGTATGTAAATTATTTGAATTATTTTTACAGTTTCTTATATATTCCCAATAATTTATTTCAATAAAAAAATTTCTAACATTAACTGTTCATTAGATATTTGATTTGTTTATATACCAAGAGCTGCGTCTTATTTAAATTATGTTTGGATGTACCCACGATATCTCTCAAACCAAAAGTCCTAGTAAATTTAAATTTGGTGTAGAGCTGGTTTTTTATATTCTCTTTGTCAAAAGATTGGTTTGATAGAGAAACCGGAAGTGGGTGTATCCGCCATTTTTAACAGTTTCTTTTATATAATTTTGTACGTATGTAAATTATTCGAATTATTTTTACAGCGTCTTCAATCGTGCCCATATCACTTTAAAATGGTTTTATGACAATATAGCCTTAAAAAAATATGTAGATATTCCTTCATCATTCCTTATAGGAAAGTTATGTAGTGACCACACCAGTTTTTTTTAATGCTTTTTATGTTGGCAACAATAAAAACTTTTCTACACCGTTTGTAATAAGTCTCTCTAAAATAATGTTAAGTTGTACTACTTATCTCACTTTTTTTTTAAATTAAAGTTTAGTCATGAAGTAATCTAATATACTGTCTACTTTAAAAAAATTAAAATGATTTTTCTAGGATATAATAATCGTGAACTGACAGTATTTTGAATTAGTTTATATTCTATTACAAGCGCAATTAGTAGTATAAGTTCTATGTAAACTAAATTTATCGAAAACCAATCATACACAGCAAAACTTGCTAAAACGGAAACTTGTGATATTAGATAAATTTCCCGTTTTAAAAACATGTATACTCATCTGGACTAAAAAAATACGTTTTTACCAAGTTTTCGAGATTACACATTGGCAGGTTTAACTGTATTTGTATATTTTGTGCAAAATTTAACTTGCGCCTTGTAATTAAAGACAGTATACCATAGTAGCATAATTTACAAATAAAATAAAAAAATAAAAGTTATGTTTGAAACTCAGTTAACAGTTATCAAAGTTGTAGTTTTTAATTTTTTGTCTACTTTTAAAACTAAATAATGGTTTAAGGTAAAGAAATCATTCAACGGAAATAGAATGAAACGTTCTCAAATTCAAGAGCTTTCTCAAAGTTTTATCCATTTTCCAGAACGTTCACTAAAGGATGTGGAACAATCGCGAACGTTTCGCGAAAATGTATAAATTTGGTGCAAACAAATCAAGTTTAAATAAATAAGTAATTAACGCGTGTGAGATAAACCTACGGTGTATAACCTTGTACGTGACTTTAGTGTACACAAACAATAAGTGTAAGTGATAGTGTTATACTTAAATGATAGCGTAAGTGTTTTTATTAACTTTCCTTAGATTTAATTAGTTCGGTTAGTTTAAACGTGTAAATATTTTTTGTACAAATAAATTAATTTTTATAATAATAAAAAACCTTACATTGGTGTCATGTGTCCGATTTAAAACCCGTTGAAATCGTGTAAATAAATAAAGCTGTTTGCGGTTTTTAGTGTAAATATCATTAAGTAATATCGCTCCCGTAATAAAAACATTAATTGCGTAAATAAATAAAACTTTAGTTCGCGTTTAATCGTAGCTGTTCCATTTCGTTAAACTAGTGTCGAGCATTATTAAAATTTAGTGTTATTAAACTTTTTTTTATTATTACTTGTGGTTAAATTTATGCCGGTGACGCGTTTGCAAGTAGTTAAAATGGATTCAAAAATATTTGAAATTTTTGAATCGATGAACAAAAAAATGAAAGAAAATAATAGAAAAATGGGCGAAAATTCTCAGAAAATTAAAGAAAAACTGTCAGAAAATTCCAGAAAATGAAAGAAAAGTTTTACGAAAAGGAGCATAGAAAATCATATCAAAATTGTTCAAGAAGAAACTCAAGCAGACATGTTAAATTTAAGAGAAGAAATATGCGAAGATCTGGAAAACGGAAAACAATCTATGAATGAGAAAATAAAAGCAATAGAAGCCAAATTAAAAGACAGTATGAAACTGCTTGAAGAAAGAGTGAACCAAATGAATTACCATAGCAAAGAAAGTGTCACAAGTAAAGATTTAATAATGGACCGTCAAGAAGAAACTAGTCAGAACTTTAAGGTTGTACCGCCAAATTTTGATGATAAAGTTCCATAGTCAACCTACTACAAGCAGTTTGAAGCCGCAGCTACAGCTTATAGTTGGAGCAACAAGCAGAAACCGACGTTTTTAATAGTGTCTTTACGTGGAGAAGCGCTTAGAATTTACAAACTGTTCCTGGCCACATGCAAGAAAATTACAAACTTTTAATTTCACGTTTAGAAATGAGATATGTAGATGGTCATCTTCAACAAGTGTACCAGGCTCAAATTAAGTATCGGGTTGAGAAAGCTGCCGAAAGTATTCAAGAGTTTCGCCAGACAAACACGGCTTGCATATCTTACAGCGCCAGATACCTTTTTGGAGCAGTTGGCTATTCAAACCTTTGTAAACGGCTTCCGAGACAACAAAACGCAGCAGATTCTCCAGTTAGCTCGACCAAAGACATTGGATAACAGTTTTGTGCTTGTTTTGAAGTTTGAAGCAGAAAAACAAGCATTGCAACGAGACGGTCATAAATTTTGCTGTGCTGCAGAAGTATCCGCGCAGACACTGGAAAGCATCAAGGAGATAGCGCAACGAATACTTCGGGAAAGAGGAGTAACGAATTTAAACTGCGGCGAAATAGACCATGTACGACGGCATCGTACTATACCTAAAAAAAGGACAAGAAGAACGCTCGAAAATTTGGAACAAGGTGACCAAAAGAGACAAAAGGTAATCTTGTCTAGTCAGGCTCCGGAGATTACAATTTTAATGGCATCGCCGATGGAGCAATTGCATAGCATTTATTTCGATAGCAAGATCAATGGAAGAAGTGTTTATTTACTGGTTGACACGGGAGCGACAAAGACCATCATTCGTTCTGACATGTTGTTGAAAAACGAGAAGACATCACCAATATTAGTGCGACTTTGAACGGCGACGGGCAAAAAATACCTACACACGGATAAGTCAAAGTAACCATTGGTTTGGGAAAAAGAGTACTCGACCATAAAGTACTGGTAGCCGACTTTGCGGAAGAAGTTATCCTGGGAATGGACGTGATAAAGAAGTACGGGTTCCATTTGGATATGAAAAACGATGTCCTGAAGATCGACAATGAAAAGATTCATTTTCATTCGTCAGATAAAGCAGCCGTGCGAGTTTTATTGAGTAAAGACGTGACTCTGCCTGCAAGTCCTTAAAGTGTGGTGATGGCACGCCTGGATGGAAATCTCCGGAAAGGCTACATACGCGCGATTGAACCAATGGAGGGCGGCTTAGTTGAAAAGGGACTACTTGTTGACAGAACTTTAGTACAAGTAAAAAACACAATGCCAGTAAGGATCTTAAACATCAACTCAAATCATGTAACGTTTTAAAAGAAGACTGTGGTAGGCCAATGCACGCTAGTATCTCAAATTGTGAAATGCGTGAAGTCTGACAAAGATAAGTCGCCAAAGAAGTGTCCACAACATCTATTGGACATTCTTACCACTAAATGCCAAAACCTCAACCAAGACCAGCTGCCTAAAGTTAAAGTGTTATATAATAATAATAATAATAATAATAATAATAATAATAATAATAATAATAATAATAATAATAAAACGTACCCGGATTTGCTAATATTGCCAAACCTTTGACGAAATTGACGAAAGAAAGAGCAGAATTTAGATGGAATGAAGACTGCGAAAATTTTTTCCATCAACTAAAACAGGCCCTAGTCACTTCGCCGATTTTGAATTATCCAAGAGAAGATGGAAAATTTGTTTTGGATACCGACGTAAGCAATCTGGCCATAGGCGCGGTTCTTTCGCAGGTTCAAGATGGACAAGAAAAAGTTATCGCGTATTTTAGCAAGGTTTTGTCCAGGCCAGAAAGGAATTATTGCGTGACTAGGAAGGAGCTGTTAGCAGTCGTCAAGTCCATCGAACATTTTTACAAATATTTGTATGGACGAAAATTTTTACTGAGAACAGACCACGCCGCTTTAAAATGGCTACTGCAGTTTCGTAACCCGGAAGGACAAGTGGCAAGATGGATCGAAAGACTGCAAGAGTATGACTATGACACAAAACACCGTTAATATTTTAAAACATTTTTGTTTAGAAGCTTAAATAGTTTTAACAGCATTTGGTTGGTCTATAAAAAAACTTGTGTGGTCATCACACGACTTTCCTGTAAGAAATGATGAAAAAATGTCTACATATTTTTTTAAGGTTAAGTTGTTATAAAACCATTTTGAAGTGATATACACATTTGTATTGACTTTCTAGCATGCTATACTTTTTTTGAAATTTTTCTCTTCGATTTTATTAAAATCATATTGTCGAACCCTTATATTTGTGCGTCTTGATATTACTTACCTCTTTTAAATCACTAAAAAAATTGTCGCAGAAAAGATTTGAAAGTATATTATATTAGCGAATTGATTTTAAATTACAAATTAAATATCTAATAAACTGTTTTTTTTTATTTGCATAAATTGTTAGGAAAAATTATCTCTATAAGAAACTGTAAAAATAATTCGAATAATTTACATATTTACAAAATTATATTAAAAAAACTGTTAAAAATAGCGGATACATCCACTTCCGTTTTTTTTTATCAAACCCATCTTTTGACAAAGCAGAGAAAATATAAAAAGCCATCTCCATACAAAATTACAAGTTACTAGGAAGTCAAAAAAATATAGACAAACATGGTTATATTTTAACGTATCTTGCTTATTTTTTTCTAAAAAAAATTGTCGCAGGCAGGATTCGAACCTAGAATTATATATGGAATTCACTTTAAATTATAAATCAAATATTTAATAAACTGTTAATGTTAGAATAAAAATTTTATTTGAATAAATTGTTATGAAGAATTAACTGTATAAGAAACCGTTAAAATAATTCAAATAATTTACATACTTACAAAATTATATAAGAAAAACTGTTAAAAACGGCAGATCGATCTACTTCCGATTTCTTTATCAGACCCATCTTTTGATATATACGAGAAATCAGCTCCATACCAAATTTCAAGTTGCTAGGACTTTTGGTTCAAGAGTTATCAGCTATAATACCCCTAGAGCATTGATAATACCGAGATAATTTTGTCATAGAGATTGTTGAAAGCGTGTTTCTTGGTAATATCACGAGGCCGAAGGCCGAGTGATATTACCTCAAAGAAACACGCTTGAAACATTCTCTACGACAAAATTTTGAGTATTTATCAATGCTCGAGGGGTATTTGGTAAGATAATTTTTTACTACTTTTCATGTTGTTTAATTAATGAATACAAATTAACTGTGTTTTTTGGTGTATTTTCTAAAAGAATTTTGTTAATTTTCTTGTTAAAAATATCAGAAAATCTTTGTATGATTATTATGAATTGATTTACTATCTGACATTTAATTTGACACTTGAATATATCATGTCTGCTTTGCCCGATAACACCACACCAGTGGTGTTATCGCTATAATCCGTTGATGATTGGTTGAATTTTAAAAAATGCAATAAAATCAAATTTTTTGATTGGTTAATTGATACAGTAAAAAATTATCGAGGGTACATCGTTACAAACAGACACACGCACACACAGACACCCAAATTTTTTTTGTCAAAAATACATTTTTCTGATTCAGAAGATCTTGAAACGTGAAATTATGCAATTTTGAGAAAAAAATGCAATTCTTATACTTTTCTTATAGGAAACTAAATTAAATTGGTTTTATAACATCAGCTGTTTGTTATATGGGAATAAATATGATTAATTTTTTTTTATTTAAACATTTGAACAGTTGAAAATTGTAAGTACTTTGAATTGGAAATTAAGCTAAGCAATTTTATTTTAATTCTCCTAAATTCATAGTATTTTTGTATTGTTTCTGTCACTCAGTATTACAACAAGATCGGTTTCTATCAAGATCAAATTTTAATGGTAAAATTAATTTAATACTATCAACAGATAGTAAATACAATGTTATACTTACATAAACTAAAAAAAAACCTTTAATGTAAACGTAATTTTGTAAATGCAGTATTTAAATATTGCATTTATGAACAATACAAAATAATTAGATCTATTTGTAATACTAACAACTGCTTTATATTTGTTGTAAATTAATAAAATAAACAACATATAACTGTTTGTATTTTATGTACTGGTTTAGAGAAATTCTATTTAATTACATTACCTGATGTGATGCGAGTTCCTCAATAACGGAAATTGAAAGGCAACAACTATTGGTGTTCGAAATGCAGTACATTGATGTAGACCGGAAGAATAATGCAGAAAATAGAAAAACCTGTACGTGCCGAGAATATTATTAAACAATCAAAACACTCAACTTTGAGGTAATACAATTATATACAGTTGCAAAAAAATGCATTGCTACACGATTCAGACTAAATAAGAATTAAAAGATAAAAGTAGAAGTAAATTAAAAAATTACGTTGTTGAAATCTTATATTAAAATATTACAAAGTTTAAAAATATGTATAAAAAGCATTTTGCTGAAATAAAATAGAAAGGTACAAAATTGTAGAGAGCAGTATTTTAAAATTGCAATCTCATGTTTTAGATCAACAGACAAGAATCTGAGTAGAATTTAAATGTACTTTAAGAACACTAATAGTATTATCTTTGTTCGATTAGTTAATCTACTATACTTTTATATATCTTGCTATTTTAAAACAAAATCTACTTGTATATAAAGGTATTCTATTGCTGCTAACTTTTTACCTTTTATCTTGTATTTTTGTTGTTAATTTGGCGATAAATTATGTGTTATGAAAATACCGTAAGTTAATGTTTTAAATTAATTTTCTTAAAGAATGAATAGTCAATAGTTCCGTTAGTCTACATAACGCTAGCCAAACAGTAGTTGACTTGTAAAAAAACTAACGTTTATTTTATGTTTTTAGTAATGTCAACTAAAATTTGGTTTAAACATGCCAATAATTTAATTTTAAATTATTAGAGTAAATAGTTTAATTGCGGTACAAAAATGTTTACTTCACAAGTTAATAAGATGTAGTTATTAGAATCAATTACTAAACTTCTATTGTTTAATCGTACATTTTAATTTATCAAAATACTGTCACATAAACTAAAAAATTGTTGGTTTTTGTTTGTTTTGTTTGTTTATCTTACAATTGCTAAAAACAATAACAATTGTATTTACATATTAGTTAAACAGCATAAAAATTAATAATTGTAAAATAATTTTTTTTTAAAAATGAATTTCGTCGTTACAGATTTTACTTTATCAACATATGTTATTTTTATTAATAATCAATACTTAAATAACTGTTTTTAACACATTTATATTATAAACGCTACCACAAAAGAATTTTGAGTATTACACGTTCAGGGAGTATTTTGCGAGTATTTGCTTTTTATAAGTTTGAGCATATTTCTAATGCACAAAATGCAAGTACTTTGCAAAATATTTTCAGAACGTGCGATACACAAATTTTGTACTAATCTTTATATGGTCGACTTGCTGAACAGATGGAAATAAATCTCTCCCACTAAAAAAATGGGCGGAGTTATGTCCAGTCAGATTTTATACATGTATATTCGTACGCATGCCTATACGGTAGTCAGACAATTTTTGCTTTTTTAATTAGTTAAGTTAATGACTAGGTACATAAATAACAATGCATTAAATATTAAAAAAAATCTTCTCTAAAATTTTATTCTTTAACAGTCTGCTTCAATTTTTGTTCTGTAAAACTTTATATAATGCTTTTATCATAAATTTACTTCATTCTTATATAAACTATTTTTCTACAAAAATCAAATTTCTATATTGTCAATGACGAATGAAAAATAATTAAAATAGTTCAATTTGAAGTTTATCTACAGACAAATAGAACTTAAAAATAGCAATTATGTTGTGTATTAAAAACCATTACAATTATTGTAAAATTTAATACCTATATACTAAAACAATAATTTCGGTATTATTTAAATCTTTTGCAAAGAATTTACCTTTACTAGGTTAGTATGTTACGGAGAGAGAGCTTTTTTTCTATCCAAGAGTGTACCTAAAATCACAAAAAACATTAGAATACAATTTGTGTAAATTAATACAAGGAGTCATTAGTTTGATATGGTAGAAGAAAGATCGTCAAACTAAATACAATTGTGTTGCCATAAGTGTACTAAACTACAACAAAACTACAAACAAAAGTTTGTTGGTGTTTTCAATGCAGACAGTCGTAAACTAGTTATTTGCCAGAAGTAAATCATTTAAAAAATTTTTGACGTTACATTGCAGTATTTCTCTGATGCTAGTCATTAAAGATAACGGTGATAATTAAGCGCCATACTAATATGCTACACCAGACTAGAAACACGTCTTAATGAATAGATAGAATAGAGCTAATGGCCAACGTTTTGTACCCCGTTTACAAGTCTAATCGCCAACCATCTGATCCATGTACACCGGATTTATACATGTTTTACTCGAGTATTTAGTATGACTTCTTTGATGGTTTTGATAAGTCAACCGCAATCGTAATGTTCTGTAGCGATGAGAACCACTGTTTTTTTCTTTTTTGACACGTATGAGCATAACGAGATGTTATTGTGGAATTCGAATATTCTGCTGAATACATATCGGCTTGAATTCAACATCTACTTCGGTATTCAAGCTTTGTTTTTGCGCATGGTGCCTACATATGCCAACCGTTTTGATATAAAAACTGTGGCCAAATGGAATGACAAAAAAAATTATTGGCATACACTGTTCGTCCTGAATCGGCGTATTTCTAGGTCAATTGAAAAACAATGTTCTTGCTTTGATTGACCGCACGCGCTTCCTTTGACTGTTTTCCTACATATATCAATCCTTTCAGAGGATAAATAAACTTAGCATTACATTTTTATCTCGTATTTGGATGATTTTGAGAGAACATATTGTGTAACACGCATGCGTCCTCGGCAAGGGAACAATTGCTCATCGATTGTTATCGGTGTACTCGGAACTTATACTATAACTTATTTGTAAATACCGTTTTTTAAGGTTAGGATAAGATTAGAAAGATATAAGTGTATGGAAAATTAAGAACGTTTCTAAATTTTTATAATATTTTTTTTTAAATGTATTGAGTTTGTTTGCTGTAGAAAATCATGTTTTTTAAAGATCAACAAAAATAACATGAAGTTTTTTTCTGCAAACTATTCTTATTTTCTCATTAGTACTCCTTCTGCAAAATTATTCTGGCTCTAAACTTTTTTTTTGCCGTTTAGTGATCTTATTTTTTACTGTACTTTTTGTGATAAGATCTATATAACACCTATTTCCAGCATTACCAGCATAATTTAATAAATTTACTTACCAATCTACAATCTAACCACAGCATCACTCATATTACCACTTAGTTAAACTTTCTTAAATGCAAAAAAAACAACGTTACTTTTAAAAATTAAATTATTAAATACTAATTATTTATTTATTTTAAATTTACGCCAATACACATTAATAGAATAGAAAACGTTTTAACTAATAAATCTCTATAAACCACTTTTAGAATTACGTATTATTGAGTTTGAAGTTTGAAAAGTTGAATAGGCAGACGAAATACGTTGATTCGTTTATAACGCTCTACAATTTCTAACCAAAAACTTTTGTAAATCTACAAACGAATAAATTTCTGCTTGTAGATGTTTCACTTTAGTAAATTTAAAAAAAAATTGTCATAAATGAAGTTTTACATATTATATTACATATTAAGGAATAAAAAGCAACCGTAATTGTTGTTTGTAATATTTTACAGCAAATAATATCGTATTATACAATTTTTAAAATATAACAAAAAACAGTTATAATAATAATAATTAACAATTTTTAGTTTTATACAGAAA
The DNA here is from genome assembly GCA_035610365.1 of Aquatica leii. NCBI lineage: Eukaryota > Metazoa > Arthropoda > Insecta > Coleoptera > Lampyridae > Aquatica > Aquatica leii. The sequence goes on from CM069432.1 coordinate 113,188,582, forward strand.
CCGTACATAAAGATTTGAAAACGTCAAAGTAAATCATAAAGTAAATTGGTTCACTAAAAACGCATTCCAGAATTTATGTGCACAATAAAGCAGTTTTTATATAAAGTAGACGCTCTTTACGTAAAGAAGTTAAACTTTATCTTTCAGTAATTTTACTCGTCAGTAACATAATTTCTTCAAAATTATTAAGTTACATTGTAATTGTAAGTAAAGAAACTCTATGTTTTTGTCTGTCTGTCTGTTGTAATAAAATAATAAAAAATGTTTTTAATAAATTTTATAACAGTTTATTTAAAATCAGTAACAATTAAATGTATTGTTACATAGTTACCTACTGCAGGTCTTACTTTTAAATTAACAATATCAATTTTTTAATGGTTTTGTATGCTATTTTTGATCAAATTAAAAAAATACAAAACTTTTTAACTAGGCGTTTTAAAACATGACATCCTCAAAAATCAATTTTATTGGGTAGCACTATCTTTGGCAACACCTGTGTTGCGTGTTTTGTTAAGTAAATTTTTAGCAAAAAAGGAATAAAGCACTAATTTTCAGCAGTTCTAATAAGTTTGGTAAAATCTTAAAATTGACAGCAAATTTGGAACTTTTCTAACTTTACAACCAAGAGTTTGCTGATGCTCTCATTTGAAACATTAATAAGCACTAATAAAATATTGAGTAATTGTTTAAAATAAGTGTTCAAAGTGTTTTGTTATATGTAAAGTTAGTAGAAAACTTTGATTAACAATAATTTTTGACGTAAGTGTTTAGTAATGATGTAATATAAAACACTAACAAGCACTAATTCTTAGCATCCATGCTCAATGTGTTTTGCTGACGCATATACTAAGAAACAAATTTTACTCCTAACAACTTTTTAAAATTAGTGTTTAAAATGTTTTGATAAGTATGAAGTTAACAAAAAAATTTGATCTTTAACAACGTTGAATCGCTAACAACTTTTTAAAATTAGTGCTTAAATTGTTGTGTTGAAGCGTAATTAACAGATAATTTTGATTGTTTTGATTTTTTATAACTTTTAAATTAAATGTTTTAATAAAAAGCAAAAATAAGCAGTAATGACTACGAATAAGTTAAAAATGATTGTACTAGATCTTAATTTACCAAGAGCTTTATGCTTGACTATCGGGGAACGGAGCATTCCCCGGAACGCTCTCAGAAAAGCTAACTCACCTTCACCCCCGAGAATAAAAATATCCTGTTCTTGAAGTCAGTGAAGCAAGAAAATAATGACAGTACAAGTATTCAAGAGTCAATGAACGTGCCACACAAGTGTTAAAGTTTGTGTACCAAAACAAAAAAGATAAAGACATAGTAATTTAACTTCAAATTTTAGTTTTGTGCCAGTGCCTCACATTATTCTTTATTTTTTTTATACATTTAAATTGAACGACGGTAATTAATAAGATAAATAAGTATATTTTATTTCATACTGTCTGATAGATGTTTGATTAAATTGTCAATTTTAGTCCAATAAGCTTTTGATCGAAGCAAATTTAAAACTGATGTGACATAAGTTGACATGTTCGGACAATTGTTTACATTGCTCGTATAAAGATATCAAGAAAAAATCAAATGTTTTTCTGGTACATGATCGCTCGTTTAAAAACTTTGATTTTGCTTCTTTGCCGCCTCATCCGTAGAAAATCTAAATGCGTGCTTTACTAAGTCACTTCTCAACGTTATATCATAAATAATTATTTTTATAACATTAATAGACAAGTAAAATAGCAGAACATGATGCAATGAGCTTTCTGCAAAACAAAAAAGACCCTGGTCATTATGTACATATATGGAAAGCCGGAAATGCAGAAAGGCAATAAGCTTACTCTTACATATGTACACAAAAGTGGTTGTGAATACACTTTAAGAATCAGTAACTTTAATTTTCAATACCATACCGAGAGAAACTATAAAGACATTTACTCAGTCGAACAAAATAGAATGATTATTTTAATGCATAAATTTCTTATTTTCTCATTTTATATTTTTATTTGTATATATTTTTCTATATTTCTTAAATTTTCTCTATCTTTTGAAATAAAAAGTTTTCTAAAACAGTAAATGATAAAACACCCAAATATGGCTAATCAACAAATCATAAATTTAAATTGCAGATGTATTTGTTTATTATTTATGAAAACGTTTTGTGCACAAACGTTTCACAAGAAAAAGTTTAAAGTATGCTGCAAATTAAGTTATTATTTTTATAAAAAAATGAAACGATATGCTTATTAACTAATGGACAATCGAATCCTAAAACTCAATTTTATGGTAGACATTTCAGCTAAACTACAAGAAAAAAATACAAATTATTTTTTAGTCAAAATTTTGAAAAAAAACAGATTTATTTTCTAACCTAGAAGAACAAACTTTAATCTTTGTTTAAAAAGCACTTAACGCTAATGTAACAATTTTTAACATTGTCAAGCTTAAAATGCAATTGATGTATCTAAAAGACCAATGAATTATGTAGCTTTAAACAGTCAGTGTACTCTAAAAATAAATGCTTAGAATAGGTATCTTTAAAATAACAAGAAATACAGCTTTGGTTAAATAGAATTAGAAAAAATGTGTTAAAGAGTCTTAAGATGCAACGCGCATTAATTAATTAATTAATAAAAGTGCATAGTATGTCTTAAGCTGCCGTTATTACGTAAATTATTTGATTTTAAGTGCTATATAAATCAATGTAGTTATTGCGGTTTTTTTAATTTTTGTACACAAAAAATCACAAAATAAATAATAATAATAATAAATTAAACACAAAAATATTTAAACCTTAAGTAAAAAAAATTAAGACAAGAAAACGGTAACTAAATAAAAACAACTTTTGTAACTATTAAATGACCTAAAACAACAAATGTAATTAAAGATAAACAATGCATTTTATATGGTTTAACACAACTTGTATATTACAAAAACTAATATCTTTTAAAAATATGCGACTAAAAGTGTAAATCGTTAAATTTTAAACTGTTGGTCTTAGTTTTAATTATGTAAAATAAATGAAATTTTATTTAAAGCGCTCTAACAACGGTTTTAATATAAATACATTAACGTAAATATGTTGTTTAGAAAAAAAACTATTGATTCAAAAACATTTACAAAAAAAAGTTGATTTAAAAAATCTGCTTAACTACAATTTTTATTAATAAATTGTTATACTCTATTTTTTAACTATAAGGGCAAAATGTTGTCGGTAATGTGACATCTTTTATCTACAATTATAACACAAATTTGAGTTTTTTTTGGTTCTATATTATTCAATTTATTTTTATTTTAATAGGAAATAGCCTTAAATTGATTGTTTAAATTTTTAATTGACGACGTTTTGCAGATCTGTCTCCGCTTAAATTATCTATCTTAAAATTTAAGAAAAACAATTAATATTTAATTATTTTCTAGGAGATAACTTCACAACAAATTTATTAAAAAATTATTAAAGATTTCGAAGACACATACTGGTAAACTATTATCAACTATGGGTTTACCGATGTATTTACTGCATGTACTAATTATCTTTTTGGTTTTTTCTTATTTTTACAGTTATTTAACTAAAAATTGTAAAAACATACATAATAATTTCTTAACATAGTTTGTCTTTTAAGAAAGAAACAAGAAATATAAATCTTTTAATTTATAGTTTGTAATAAGTTATAGTATTACATCCTACAATTTGTTCATGTTTATGTTAATTAAATATTAATTTAAAAATCGTTTCAATCTACTCATTTTGTAAAAAGTCAAGTAAACAATAGTGTTGCTATTTATAAACATCTCTACTAAAAATGGTAATTATTCACATAGAAGTTATTGTTAACAATATACTTTTTATTGGGTTGTATGTATATGTATCTCCGTAACGGAATCTTTAAGCTTAATTTTCACCGGTTTCTAGAAGTCTGATCAAATTGAAACTTTGCACACGTCTCGAGGGCCGATGACAATGCAATAATTCTATAAAAAATTTTATTATTCTGATTAAGATCGTCAGGATTAATAAATTTCTTTACGGATCTTCTGCATGAGAGTAACAAAGACAGAGCGCGTGAACTGCGCAGGCGAGCAGTTTTAGACTCTTTGCTTGTTTTTCAAGATAGCTGCGTTCTCGTCTTGTTTGTTCTTTATGCATATGTAGTTTCTGACAAGTCTAATAAACAGATACTATTATTTATAATATCCATAATATATTAACAACCGTGATTGAGAAAAAGGCTTCTCATTTACAACAAAATAATCAGGTCAGAAATTTCAATTTCTTGATTTTACGGAACAAAATTTGATAAACAACACGGCCTTGAATATATAGTATAATAAAAAAGGAATTAAATCACGAAGGATCAAAAAATTTATAATCACAAAGTCTTACCGATTGAAATGGAAATAACGAATATGAATTAAAATAGATAATATAAAAATCGAACTAAAAAATTAAAAATAAATAATAGTTTAAAAAAACACGCTTTTATAGCTAACCGAACTAAAAAGTAGAAAATAAGTTTTAATTACAAAGAGTTTATAATACAGTAGTATAAGGTCGAACAATCAATCATAATTTGTCACCTCAAAAAAAAATTATAATAAAATTCAATTCAGAGTAAAAAGCGTGGGGTGCATTTTACTACATTTTGTTAAATGTTACAATCACTCTATTGACAACTATTTATGAGAGGAGAGTTATGTTAGTTTTTTAATACGTTTTTTAAATAATATTAACAGCGATCAAAGATCAAGCTTTAACTACAATTTTAATGAACAGTAACTTTTTTCTCAAAGCATAACTTCAATTTAAATTCAAAGCAAAGGAACTTTGCTTGTATTGCCATGGCAACAACTACTACTGTTTAATTATCACAGTAACAAAGACAAAAAAGGCATAAAAGAATTATGGGAAAGTGTTAAAATAAGAATAAATTTAAAAAAATAAAGAGCTTCTTATAAACATATTTTTAAAGTAAATGGATTATTTGTAAGTATCATTTATTACTTTCTTTTAATTTTGTTTTTAAAATTTTAATAAAAACAATTTTATTTGCATTAAGGTAGTTTTATTTATCTTAAATTTTCATTATAATTAATGCGATACATTTGTTTAAAAAAAATTTGTATTGCGTTTTAAATTATTAATCTTAAAATGTTATATTTTAAACGTACATTTATTACAATTGTAAATGCTTGTGTATTTATTATAATTTATTTTTGTTTATACTTTTATATAAGAAGAATCTGTATGTATTAAGCGATGCTCTTGTAAAAAGTTTAACAAATATAAATATTATTAATAGAAAAATTGGTACATAGAACATTTGTGTTGTTAAAAACATATTTTAATTTAATAATTCGCACTTACACCCTACAAAACTCTTAAAACCCATTCTGTATATGATGAAAACTATAACAATTAATATAACATATTAAATATTTACATAAAAACATGATTTGATTTAAAAAATACAAATTAAATAATTACAACTTGTTTTTTGTATAAGGTAAATAAATAAATAAAAAATTTAAATTTTAATCAACGTAAACGTAACTACCAATAAAACGCTTTTATTTAGTATTAGTGTCATAAGTAGGTAATAACGTAATTTTGACTTATGACCCGCGTTTTATATGGTGATTAAATTTTGAGCAAAAAATTTTATTACTTTTAGCAAGCCCGCTATAGAGTATGCCCTTTGTTTGGTTACATCAAAATCTTTCCTGTTATAATCTTAGCACGTTTTGAGATGTCTAAACACGTTGTTCAATATAATGTAGATATGTAACTATGTAACCACATTATCTTCTTTAGAAAGTTAGATGGAGAGTTCTTTTTTTATCAAGAATTGATAGTGCACATTTAGATTTAAAGGTTACGTTTGATTTGATTTTATAATATAAAATTACTATTGTTTGTTTAAGTTTTTAAAGATTAAAAAAACAATACAAGCCTAGACATAATTCCAATTTTGGTAATGTAAACTTTATTTTCTGTTTTGTCGTACATATGTGCAACCACAAAACAAATTATTGAATTTACTTTTAAAACTTAATTGTATTGTCATTTAATTTAATTACGCTATCTTTTTGTGATGCTCAGAACGTTTGTAATTCAATTCATTTTCTACGTTACATCGCTTTAGTGTGCGTTGTATACTACTATTGCTATTAGTATACACAATTATAATTATGTTGATAGAATGGTTTACTTCCTGGTAATGACTACTTTAGTTTATTGTGACGTTACGTGCTCGAGATGAGCACTGCATCAGGTTCGCTCCACTGAGTCATAAAAGTTAATTACTAAATAACACATTTAATGAAATCACGACAATTGTAGCGTCACTTTGCAAATATACAAGGAATGTTGGCGAATTAAAGAAATCTTTCAGGCTATTTAAGTATTTATAACTTTCATCTACGAATTTACAAAAACAAATTCCAAAATTTTAAAAAACACCAGTTTTGTGACTATTTCTTTCTAATGCTACATTTTTAAAGAAACACCGCAATCAATTTAAAAAATTTAAAAACCAGTTTTTATCTAACTTTCATCGAACAACATAAAAAAATAATAGGTTGCTATTTAAAAAAGTGTAACTTTATGCTTCCTAGCGAAAACTGAACACCTTGTATAAACAAAAAAAATTTTTTAAACGCGCAGCTTTTTAATAGAAATGAGTGAAGTACTAAACATTTTATGCTGACATTTATACAAAGGCACTAGAAACCGAGGCCGAAGTAATGGCAAAACCTGTATAGTAGTCATAATAATGTATGGTGCGTTCATACACATGTTAATAAATATTTCGGCCTTTTATCATATATTTTATTTTTAAAATATAGATCAAATTTTATTTAAAGTATATTACGTGAATACGCTTAGTTTTGTAAAAGTTTATTGCATTTTCTATTTTTGTTTTTAAACAGTAATATTTCAGTCTTTTATTGATTTTACACTTGAATTTAAATTTGAGATTAAACGTTTATATTAAATGTGTTTGCAACACGATAGAGCTCATCTATTTTTAAATGTAAGAAGGTTAAACTAAAAATATTGAGATTGATGAATTAAACTTATTAACTAAAAACAATACAAAATATTACAATTGCGTTTGGTATTTGTTATGTTAAAACTGTTTTGGAATGATGTTTGTACGGTATAAAATTTATTCTTGGAACTCTCACTTCTTGCTGCATTGGGAGTGATTGCTGTCAGTTTGTTAATGTTTGACATTAAAAAAATGGATGAGAAAAAACAGAACGGCTAGTTAAATTTGACAATATTGGCATTGTAGACATTACTTGCAGCGATATTACGAACGAATTCAAAGAACATGTTTTTTTGCTGCAATTACAGGAAGACCCCGCTTAACGCTGTTTCGTTTAGCACTGTTTCGGTTTAACGCCATTTTGATTCAACCAGGTGATTCCTCGAAATTGCTCGCAGCACTACGAGGATTCCCCGAAATTGCTCTCAGCAGTACGGGCATTCCCCGAAATTGTGCGCAGCGCTAAATTCCAAATACATATGTACATAACATATCCAAAACAGTGTATGTACATACAATAAACTAATACATCGCAAAAAGTAAATAAGTGATTATGACAACACAAGAAAGAGATAACGGTTACGGTCACTGTCGATTTCGCTGATCTTGCTAAAAATCTCTGATGATAAAATAAACAAGTTCAAATGTTGAGTTGGTATACATATATGTGTATCTCTTAGTTTATTTTTGCTCATTCAACATAAAATTGTTAAAAGCTACTAACTTTAATTAAATCAGCATTACATTTTACATATGTTGATTAAAATGTTTGGTTACAGTTTTATTAAAAAAAAATTATTAAATTTACTTGTTAAGATAGCTTCTTTTAGCTCTGTTTTGCATTACACTCTACTTTGATGAAACGTATCCTACGCGTTAAGCGGGGTCTTACTGTATGTATCTAAATTGTACCTAAAAATTAAAATTTTTTTTGTCGAATTTTCTATTAATGTATTTATGTTTTTTGCTCAAGTTTTAAATGAATGCTAGACTTTAATTAAAAAAGTTTTAAATCATTTATAATTTCATTTATAATTACAATAAATTTAAAAAATTACCATTAACAGTTCAAATAAATTTAAACTGCATGCCCAAATATATAATTGCTGTTTTAATTAGCTTAAATTTTTAATATTTTAGGATTAAATTAAAGTCAACATTCCGTTTTTTTTGTAAAAGAAGTATTATCATCATTTGAACATAATTAGTGGTTGAACAATTGTAATCTTAATTTCCATTACAAATTTTTGTATCATTAATTCGTAGTTTGCATTTTTTCATAGAAAATTAATTTTTATGAATATAGATAAAATCCGATATTTAATTGTTTTTTTGATTACACTGTCGTAATTTACGGAAAAAATGCTTCAACTTTCCTGATTTAACCTAATTTTTGGATGATATCGATCCTACTAGTTTAAATATTAGACAGAAGGTAGGTATGCGTAACTCAAATTTACTTATCTGTGCCTGTAGAGTTTTATTTCCAGGCGGCTTTCGTAAAATTTCATTTATATTATAACAAAAAGAACAAGTGGCTAGAAAATTAATATTTTTTTTTAAATATATTATTTTTAGTTAGTTGTAACTGAACTGGAAATTAAAATTAATATGATTTTCGTTACCTATAAATCAAAACAGAATTCTTGTAGGCTTTTGCTAAAACTAAGTAATAAAAATATATCACCAAACATTGGAAAAATCAGTCTCTTGGTTTTTTACAAAATGATCAACGCTTATTTTTAAATTAATAATATAAGCACTAAGTCTCAACCTTAGTTCAAAAAGAAAATATTTTTTTTAAATACCCAATACTTCAAAAACCTGATATTTATAAGTAACGGTTAACCTAAAAGATGTCACATCGTGGGATATTTAACACGTTCAGCCTCGCGGCTAAACTTTCGTGACAGCTTATGGACCGCAAAGCCAAGTTTATTTTAAACCTTCTTCACAGCTCATAGGACCGTGTTTTTTCTTATTTTTTCTTTTTTTCAAGTAATTCAAATTAATTTTGATTAAGTATAATGTTAAATGTGTGCTCTGTTTGCATTGCTTTTTATTTTTTTAATTTGAATACAAAAAAAATGACAAAATTTTAAAAATTCAACTTTTATTAAATATAATAGAAGTAAGCTTTTACATATTACAAAAAATGTTATTGTTGTTATCTGTTTTCTTAAACATTAAACCATTCTATGACTTTTTTCTTGAACCGAGAACGGGTTTATGGAAAGTATACAAATTTTTACTTTTGTCTGAAAATGTTCAATAGAAACTTAAAAACAAACTGAAAAATAGGCCAAAACTTTAAACGTTGTTCCATACTATTAGAAACAAGTTTATGTGTCGCAATAGTTGCCCCACCAAATTTTGACGTAATGCAGAAATTCTAAATAGACGGTGCGGTTCCAGACGCGGGCGGGGCCGCTGCTTTAAAGAAATATCGTGTAAAAATAAGATGAAAAGATGCAAATATCCCCAAATAAAGAAATTATGTTTCATCTTACTTTAAGCAATTAATAATAATAAAACAAGTACAATAACATGAACAAAATATAATAATACAAAAACTAAACTTTTTTAACGAAATAATTACAAAACATTTATAATTTATAGTTTTTAAACTTTTTTTAAATTTATATATGTAAGGTGTTGTTTTTTTTAGAGAAAAAACCTTCTGCATTTCCCAAGATAGTAAAAAAGTTCTTTGGAGACCACATAATTCTAGATATGAATCAAAACATGTGCAAGCCAACAAAAAAAGTGGAAGAACTAGTGCTGCTTACTGGGGATGGATAAGTGATGCTAGCCCAAGGTAATTAACACGTGTCGATAAACGCTTAACTGCTCAAACTTACCTGACGATTTTAAAAGACGTTATGTTACCTTACGTACGAGCAGTTTATCCTGAAGGATCAATTCGGTTTGTTTAGGACAATTCTCCTATACGTACAGCAGCGGTAGTTCAAGAATGGTTTTTACAACATTCAAAAGTGGAAAGAATCCGTTGACCACCTAAGTCACCGGATTTGAACCCTATAGAGAATTTGTGGGCGGCGGCCTTGTTTTTCAGTGGGACGACAAACTGAACAATAACATGGAAATACAAAATATAAACAATTTGCATCGCCATATTAATACCGTGTGGGAAAGATTTCGAGGAGCTAATGTATGTGCCAATTTAATCAATTCGATACCAAACCGTCTACGGGAATGTATAACCAATAATGGATATTACAAGTATTACTAGCATGTAAAATACAAATATTTAAATAAAATAATAAATACTTTTTTCATCATGTTTTTTATTAGGATTTTCTGTATCTAGTTTTGTTCTTGTAATATAAATAGTATTTACATATAATTTATAATAAAATCTAAGGTAATACTTAATAATAATCTAAAACATAAAAAAAATGCAAACTACAAAAATTACAAATTTCAGTTAATTACTATTAAATTTATATTCTCTCAAAATAGTTAATACTTAAATTAAATGTTTCGCATATATCTAATTTTGTGATTTTTAGACTTATAGCATAGGTATGTATTTTCAAATTTTATTTGGATTTTTTAGCGTTCTGTATGAGAAATTAGACTTGATTTTATAAAGGGAAATATGTATCCTTTAATTTTTTATACGAATAATTTAAAAGTAGTAATGGGAATTTATACTGCAATTGTTTGATCACTAATTACGTTTTAATCGTGATAATACTTCCTTTGCAAAGAAAATCGGAATGTTGACTTTAATTTAATCCAGATATATTATGACTTTTAGGATAATTAGTACAGTAGTTTCATGTTTAAGCATACAGTTTATTATTATTCGAGCTATGGGTAGAACTTATTTAATCATAAATAACAATTAAAATTTTTGAATTACTTAAGCAGAAAACACAAATAAATAGAAAACTCGACGAAGAAAAATTTAAAACTTTAGGGTACAATTTAAATAAATATTTGCAGTTAAGAAGCATGTTCTTGTAATATTGCTGCAAGTAATGTCTATAATGCCAATGTTGTCAAATTCAACCAGGCGTTTTGTTATAACGTAAGTTTAGTTACCTACCTTGCAAGTGGCGCTTAAAAGTGTCCAATTACTTTTTTGAGCCAGTGTACATTTATTGTTTTGGTACGTAAAAGTTAGGTCAACTAATTTAATTTTTTGTACGACGCGGTGCCCAACCGAAGAGGGATTACTTTAACAACTATTGTCTGTGATATTGACCTTCGTTCTAGTGTTCAATCGCCCTTATGTAAATTTATCTTTTTCTATTTTCTAACTTAACTTTCTGTGAAAAAATAAATATACTTGTTATTACAACCTGTGTTTTGTCGTTTGTTCTTTTTTGGCTTTGAATAGATTTCAACTCCAAAATAAATAAACAAATAACTTTTATTTTGATAAAAAACTACCTAATTACAAAAACTGATTCTAGACAAACTTTAAACAATTTATATTTAAGTTTGTTAAAATATTGCACATCTTTGATACGTTAGGTCCTACAGAGCAAGCTATTCTAAAAATTGTATTGTTAATGACAGTTTATAATGCAGCATTTTAAAATTTAAATGAATGTGTTGGATTTTGTGAATTGGTTTTGTACATTTTTTTATTTAGAATAATTAAACAACTCAATTTATTGTCTGTTGGGATGAATAACAATTGGAAAGTAACTGCTCCTTCTGTCATAAAATACATGGATAATCTATCTCTAGTACATGCAGCACTGCGTTTATGTGTATTTGTTCCAATACGAACATTTGTATTACTATCTCTGATCTTGTTTCCAAAAAGTTATTTCTTTTTTCATCTTCTGTATCTACAAAGTTTTCTGGACAATATAAAACTTCATTGTTCTGATTCTTATTCACTAAATAATTATAAATACACGGAACACCTTTTACTACTGCTACAGATGTAACAAGTGGTTTTCAAAAAATCCACCAGCGAATTACTAAAATGCCAAAAAATTTTTCAATTACACATCTTTCCTCACTAAACATAAAATAAAATACAATACTAACTGAAAATTACTGTTATAATTAGTAAATTAATCTGTAATTACATTTGCACTTTTCTTGAAAGAGAAATTTTTCTTGATATGACATTAAATTTTTTGTAGAAGAAAAGCTTCATTACCAACAAAGTATTATGGAATCAAGTCACCACTGTCCTTAAAATTAATAAGTAGTGGAATATTTAATTTATTACTAGCCATTATTTTCTCTAATACTAAATTTTGGAGTACACTTTCATCACTCTGTCTACTTTTTGCTCCTATTTCTACAACTGTAAACTTATATTTGGCATTACATATTGCAAGTAGAGTTATACTAAAATTGTTTTTTATAATTGTAATAATTGGATCATGAGAGAGATAAAGTCTATAATAAATTATAAAATTGCACATTCGTTGATTAAAATTATCTACGCAATGTATTTATATGTTTTTTATCTATGGCTTTTATACAATTTGGTAATTGCCATATATCTTGAAAACGATTTGCTGCCATGTTCCAATTATCTCTACTCAAGAAAACTATTTTCTTGTAAAACATCCTAAATAACATTGCTTATTAACAAACAAATTAATTTTTCCGTCGGTCGTGTGTTAATAACAATATTAACGTATAATAATGTATCAGAAATAGATCGTTAACGACCTCTATTAATGAACGATTTTGAACCAATTGATGAATTTCTATTAATGAAAGATTTTGTATAGCAACGAATGAAATCGTTAGCAACCACTGATTTAACGATATTGCACGATTACTAGATATAACATTGGGTTACGATGCTTTAGTTTCCTTATAACTTTACACGTTTTACCAACGTACGATCAACGGAAAAATTTTAAAACTAACTCGCTTGTTAATTGGCGACAAATAATCTCGATCATATTAACGCGTTCGCTGGCTACAATCGCTCACGGCGTTAAAATGTCTCGATTATTAATTGCTATCATTAACAACCTTGTTAGTTAAATAACTATTAAATATGTAATTTTTGCAATGTAAAAACTAGTGATTTGCACTAGTCTTGTAACAATTGATTGTTTTTGTAAAATTTATCTTGTACTATTTGTTATAACTTAAGTACAAAGTGTTTATGATTAAATTTTCTACAAAGTAACGACACTATGCAAATAGACTGTTTTTATAAGATTATAATGTAATACGAAATAAAAGTATACATAAATAGTTATAAAAACTGCATTAACATAAGCATAAATAATAACTGTTTATTCAACCCAGTGGACTGTGTAATTTTTCATAAAATACTTGCAGGACTTAAATCCTTTCTTTAATAAATTAATTTATCCGAACCCAACAACCATTTATTACGACTTTTATTACAAAGATCACAAAAATACCAAAATTCCGCCATTAGTCGTCTTTTATCTTGTATGCGCGTATATTTTAATGCGCGCCGATAAGTATACTTTTACAAAATGGATTCAGTGCAAAATTACATATTTGAACTAACAACAACAATAACTATAAATAGCTATAACGGCGGTACAATAGTAACTCACGCTATAATATGGCACTGCACGTTGCTAATAAATAATAACGTACACATATCAGGCATAATTAGTATCTTCCGACTTGTCATACAGTTCAAAAGACTGATCAATTTTAATAAGTACAAACTTCTTTAAGCAAATTTTAACTATTGTAAAGTCTTTAAACGGCCAATCTGTTACAAGTCTTTTGTAACAATTTTTGCAAGCATAGCCTAAACATTTTTTACTCTATACGTACCGTTAAAACTAATGCAAAGGCACTCTTGTTTTCAAAGTTAATAATTGTGGTCTACAGAATATTTGTACAAACCTTTTAAATTATGCTTTCTTAATTTACTATCTTGTACGGTAATAGCTTTGACCTGTACGGAAATGACTTTGACTTGTACGAATATAAAATTGGTCAAACACAATGCACAATGTTGTCTAATCCCAAATATGCATACAATGTATCGTATTATCTGTTAGTCGTAGAAAAAAATTATTAATTGTAAATAAAGTATATTTGTTTTAAACTAGTTATAATTAAGTATTATTGTTTATTTAAAATAAAATACAATTTTAGTTTAATAAGTGATAAATAGTTTTATTTAAAATATTAAGTTATGGTTGTTTTAATTTTAAAAAGTAATAACTTTTTAACTATTGCTATGCTTGAATTATTCAATAATAACGTTGGTAATAAAAAATGTGTTTTTCTACGACTAACAGATAATACGATACATTGTATGTTTAATTGCGATTAGGCAACGTTGTGCATTGTGATTGTCTAATTCCATTTCCGTACAGGTCAAAGCCATTTCCGTACAGGTCAAACCTATTAACGTACAGGATAGTGAATTATGAAAACATAATTTAGAAGACTTTCACAAATATTCACTGCATCAGAAATTATAAAATTTGAAAACGAAATCATTGAGTGTCATGTATAAGGTATTGCATTAGTTTATAGCGTAAAATAAGTGTTTTATAAATTACATAATTTAGGTTATATTCGTAAACGTTGACGTTTAGTGGTGACTTTCTTGTAATGAAATATAAATATATTTTAGAAGTTCAAGGTAATTAAAAAAAATAAAGACTTCTAATTTGCAACCCAACTACTTATTTTCTTGCAGGGTTTTCTTTTGATGGGAAGGAAATATTAACAGTATTTTACCAGATTTTTGCAGTGTTTTAAACAGATTAAGTAATTTAATCCTTAAAATAAAATTACTCATTTTATGATAACATGCTCAAATTAAGTTAAAGAAGTTAGTATTTATTAGAACATTTATCAGTTTTTTAAACTGCATGACAACTCAGAAGTATCCAATTATCTTTTGGTGTTCATCGATAGTTGCAAGATATCAAAATGTTTGTTCCGCACATGCCTGATATCTGTTTGTTATTATTTATCCTTATGTTAATGCAGTTTTCATAAGTATTTATGTATACTTTTACTACATATTATATTATAATCTTGTAAAAATAATGTATTCGCACATTGTCGCTACCTTCTTAAAAATGTAATTACAAACACTTTGGACTTACGTTTTAATAAATAACACAAGATAAACATAAATACAATCAATTGTTACAAGACTAATGCAAGCCACTAGTTTATACATTGAAAAAATTATATATTTAGATGCAATTATAAGCAAAAGCACTGAATCGCTTGTTTCTTTTACCTACAATGTGTTTTGTTAACAATTAATTTCTCATATTTAAACTAATTTTGCAGTAAAAATTATTACAGCATATTTGATCCATTAGAATAATTAACCATTTTGCATTTTCTAAAAGGTATTTTTTTTCAATTCTTTAACTACGATGTTCTTATTACCTTCTTAGTTCGGAAAGCTTGATTCTTAAAAATAACACTTATTAATTACAAATTATCTTTACACATTTACAAATTTACCTTATTTGCTTTGTAAGTCACATTCACATGTTATTTGGCTGAAGCTTCTAGGAAAAACTATCACATATCAACATTTGTCAGAACTTGACATTGTTAACGATTCAGGCTTCGCATGAATAGATTTCTTTTACTTACTGGCTGCAAAAGCAAAATCTTGTCATTGAATCATTAGTACTTTTCAAACTATCCTAGCTCATTCATATTAGGTTATGCTTGAAATTAATGTATTAAAAAAATTCAAATACTAAATGATTTGAAGTTAACTAAAATTGCATGCCTTTAAAGCAAGTAAATTATACTCACCATTTCTTTAACTAGAGATGAGTACAAAAACAAGAATAAAATAAAAGTAACAGATAACTAATAGTATAAACGCTGTCAAGTTGACATAAAATAAATACAAGTTTTGACATAATTTTTTTATTGTCATTTTAGGTATTACCAATACAAATTTTTTTCGTAAAATTCTGTATAACTTTGATTACTAATTAAATATAGAGTCGTAGAAAAAGTATAGTGTATAATTCGTAAGGAATGTGTATTGCCAACTCGTACGAATTGCCAACCTCGCCTTCGGCTCGGTTTCAAATTTTCATACTCGTTGGCAATGACAACCATTCCTTACTCATTATACAATATACTATTGAAACATTAATATACCGATAATTAATATTTTATGTATATTTTAAATCAATTAATAAAATCCTGTAATTTTTAGTATAACAAATTTGTAACGTTTACATATAACAAAAAATAAAGTTATTTAAACGCCTGTTTTTTAATTTTCTTTATTTGATTCATTAGTGTGCACAAAATAATGTATTTCGTTTAAAATAACAAAGGTAGGTGTTGTACAAACATATTGTACTGTTACTTTTTGCAATTATAAATCTCATAAACTTTTATTTAAATCTGTTTTTTTACGTTTATTTTAAATTCTATCAAAGAATCCTATAGCTCATAGACACTGTGTATATTAATTAAACACATTTATTGGCTTTTTTGTTTGTATACAATTTCTATTGATTTGCTATTGTTGTTTGTTTAAATTTGTGTTTGTAGTTGATCAGTTATTATATTATCTTTATGTAAATAACAAATAATAATAAATAAACGACATTGATGTTATGTTAGATATTTTTCGTATTGACGTCAGTTTAGTTATTTTCTATTCAATAAAAAGAAAAATAATATTATTTAGAAAATAATATACACACGTGTCTAATATTTTTCAAAATAAAATAAATCTCAAAATGTAAACATCAATTAGTAAATAAAACATAAAACAAAAAACAATACATTGGTTATAGATATCTTTTATCTATGCATTTAACATCAATCTTTAAAAAAATAATGCAATTTTTTATACATTCAGTTAAATAGGTGACATTTTAATAGATATATTTTTATGATACGCTTGATTTCATAATCAATTTTAAAATACAAAAATAACTTAAAGTGAACAGAACGGTTTTAAAATATTACCTTTTTAATTTTCATTGTTAGAAAGATACAATGTTTTTTTACTGTTTTTGTTTAAACAAACAATCGGTAACAAATTTGGTTAACATTGAAACTTTCATATAAATTTCACATTGAAGCCAATAAAAAACCTATTTGCTTTTACTGGAATTTTGTGCCGTAAGATAAAAACATATAACTAGCCTATTGGTAATTTCCCTAGTAGAACAAAATGATTTCAAATCATTTTAATTTGTCACAAATTTAATGCAATGGTATTGTACATGAAAACAGTTTTGTAGTATATCCGAATCAATTCCATAATAACTAATAAGTGATTCAAAAAATAGTTAGTTAAAATTGTTTATGTATTGCAGACGAAACGTTTTCATGATCAATTCTAAAAGTTAATAAAGCGTTATTTGGTAAAACGAATTTTTTATAATATAACATCGTTTTAAAACATCATTTTTACATGAATTGTTGAAATATTTTCAGTATCATTCTGGTAACAATGTAGATTGATACAAAATCATCATATTAGATCATCTAAAAAATGATTCGTAGAAACGTTTTTGATATATTATTTTGTCGTGCACAGAATTTTTAAACAGTTTTGTTTGACAATTCTAAGAAAAATATTTTCAATAGAGTATACCTGCTTTTAAAAGGTTTAAATAGGTTACAGTTTCTCGACAATAAATGAAATTTAATCTCTATACAAGAATCGAGAAAGACTCATTTGTTGCAGTGTAGTGTTCTTAAGTTTTTAATAATGTCAATAGTAAGTTTAGTATTTTTATTGGAATTCATATAATTTATGAATTTTTACATTTTTGCTGCTGAGATACTAATTAATCGTTTTTAATAAGTACAAATATTATAAAAATGAATCGATCCATGTTTTTAACATTGAGTGTAATATAATATTAGATAAAGATATAGCTTATTTGTCTTTCCCAATAATTTATTTTTAACTTTCTTGACAATTGTTTCTTTTGCCTTAATGTGCAAACATTGAAACAATGTAATTGAATGATTTTAAAGAT
Organism: Aquatica leii; assembly: GCA_035610365.1. NCBI lineage: Eukaryota > Metazoa > Arthropoda > Insecta > Coleoptera > Lampyridae > Aquatica > Aquatica leii. Next base: position 113,206,598 of record CM069432.1, read on the forward strand.
TTATAATTAAGTTTTAATGAGAATTTCTTTTGATCATTGATTAATTCGTTTTCATTAGTTTGCATTATAAAACACGTTTCTAGTTCGTTTAAAATTAATAAATTTGGATTTGAAAAAAGTTGTTTAGATTGAATGTATGGTTATTTTTTAATAAGTGTTGAGCAAAAGTGGATTTTATTTAATTTGGATTGTATACTGTAGAATTATTGATCTATTTTAAATATTTTTTTAATCTGGTTTTTTAAGACTTCTTAGTTTGACTCATATAGAGCATTTTACAAGAACTGACGTATTTATAGACTCCACTCTTTTCAATTTCGGATATTGAAACTTTAGTTTGAGAGAAATTGTTATATAAATTTGGTAGATCTGAAAAACTTAATTTTAAAGGCGACTGTAATTTTATTTGTTTGTAGATCTGACAAATTTTATTGTTGATCTTACATCATGTTTGTTTAATTCAATTATTTTACGTCATCTTGTCTCAATTGACATTTTAATGTAATATTTCTTCTGACGATGTTTGCACATTAAGGCAATAGTAACAATTGCGAAGAAAAAAAAATACAGTATTGGAAAAGACCAAGTTTTATCTTTATCTAATATAAACATTTTTTTTATCAAATATGTTTTAGTGAAATATTAAACCTGAAGTGTTTATTTTTACCTTTGAATCAATTTTATTAATCCATAATTTTGCAATTTGGGTATTAAGACTCTTAGTAATTTTTCATTTTCATTTTTATTTAAATTAAAAATTGATAAATTGAAATCGACAAATTATAATTTTTTTGAAAAAACTATACATACATACTGTTTTATTTTTCATCAATTTAGTTTATTTGAATAGGATTGTACTTTATCAATCTTATTTAGAAACTTTAGAGAAACAAATTTTCATTATTTTCAGCTATGTTGTAATATATTTTATTAACAGTATTAGGAAAAAAATCAGCACTATTTTAATTATCCTTGGAGTATTAAAAAAATAATGTGTTATTCTTGTTTACTGTATTCAGACATTCCACTTCATCACTTAGCATCTTTATTTTGTTTTTTAAACAATTTTACATCGACGACTATCTTAACATTCACACCATATCGTTTGGAGTTCTGGGGGCCTTTTACGGTTCGGGACCCCTAGATTGGGGGATTATTTACAGGGCCGTTAGTTTTGCAACTGCATCGTTGTACAATGTAAAAAAGGTATTGTTTCTAATTTATTAAATTAGGTAATCTATCAAACTTCTCATTTGTCATACGCAAATGGCTTTTGTTCGAAACTCAATTTTACAACGCAAATTATTTTATTTTAATTTTATGTCTTTATGTTTAATACATTTAAAAAATGTTGTAGGATTTGTTCAAGAGGTATCCAACCTACCTACCTTTAGGCCAGTACATTCATTTTTCTGTCACGTACATACTAAAATTTTCAAATTTTCAAGCTATCTAATCCGTTCTACCGACAAAGAAAGGGATTATACATAAAATTATGCATTGTTTTCCCATGAATGTATTCCTATTGTATAAATAAGTCTGTTTCTAAGGTTCGATTTTTTTTAAAGCAGCTAATATTTATTTGTTGTGTTACTTGTTTCTCTCTTATTGTGTACATATAAATAACATTAAATTTTTTAAATCTTGAAATTTCAAACAATTTTACAAAACACTCGGTTAATTTCTATATGAACGGTTTTGATTATTCTGTATATTATTAGCAATTATTAGTACTTATATTAGTAGTATTATTTAGTTCTAAAAGTAAATTAATTTTTTATAGTTGTCGCTCGAAAATTATTTCCGGAGATGACTGAAAGCTAGCGTATGGTTCCGTTCTGCAACAACAAGAGTGAAACGTTCTGATCTAAAACAGGCTTCAACTGTGATCTGCGTCGATTTTAACTACTGAATGCCCAAAAAATTACTTAGCTTTGTGTATTTATGTATTTTATTAAATAATTTATTTTTTATTTTAATTCATTTATAACTCATTTCTGTTAATGACAAGTTAAAGTATGTAATCTTTAGGAAATATATAAAACAACCTTTATGTAAAGTTTTCTATGATAACATAATATAATCAATAAGTATATAATAGTGTATTGTTTTATATAGGTACTATTCTTTGAAAATAAATGATTCATGAAATTATAAGAATTCGTGTTTTAGTACATGCTACGGCTGTGAAATAAATTGTGTGGAAATTTCCGAACTCTTAAATATCATTTATGAAAGCAAAAGTTAAATCACTTTGATATGATTATAAAAACAATTTTTAGAATATTTACGAAATGTATTAAAGATGATTCGGTATGTGCAATAAAGTATTATTTGCAATCGTTACAAAAACAATTCTAAACGTTATCTCCCTTACAATTTTTAATTGAATGTGCAACGTAAACAATTGGAAATGATTTTGAGAAATTATTTATGGTGTTACAAATGCTTATATAGAAACGATTCAAAAAATTTAATGACAGGAATGTTTGAAATCGTTTCAGAAACAATTCTACGAAACATTTTTGTATTACTATGTTTAATTTTACAAATGATCCAAGAGTGTTCCGAAACTAACTTTCTGAATCAAACTGTACAACATTGAAAAACATTTTTAAATCAATTCATGCTAATGATTTGTAAAAATGTTACAAAGGAGAGACATTTGGCAAAATTAAACAAAATTGAAACAATTTTGAATCATATTTTCAATTTTGAAAATCTTTGCTGTAATATTACAGAAACAATTTTTTCTACTAGGGATATGTTATAAGATGACTCTGCCATTTAACGTTGCTAATGGTTACCGTTACCACACTTGGATATAAAGCTATATGGTTTGTTAGTGCAATTGTGAGAATTATATTAAAGTGTTTTCTTACTGCTGATGAACCCTAAAAGGGCAAAACAACCATTCGGTAGTTAACTCTAGTGGCATCTCCATAATTGCATTGTAATTGCTTTATCCTCAATGTCCTTTACGTTGTGGTTTTATTTCGCAGTTTTATTAAAAACTATTTTGAATTACACGGGTGTAAAATCAACTTACAACGTTTGCCGCCGTTGTAACTTATTTACAGTTATTTTTTATACCTAGTAACTTATATTATAAGATCGCTCTGCCATCAGACGTTGCTAATTATGTAAACTTACTTTTGTTATTAATATAGCACAATTATTTTATCGAATGTATGTTTAGGAGGAGATAACAGCAATGCATATTGTACTAGAAAATACTTTTTTTAACCGTTCAAATCGTGTCTGATTGTCCAATTAAAAATAAGAAGTATAGCAGCACGTTAACCAGGATCTGTATAGGATCTATCAATTTTTAACAACAGCAAATTAAAAAAAGTTTTTAAACTAATTAGTTAAAAAAAAATTTTATTATTAAATGATAGTAGATGTTTTTTATATAAACAGCTTATAGTTCCATTTCATTAAATAGAAACACCTGCAGAAAAAATTATATGATGAATCTTTGATTCATACCAAAAATACAGTTGAAAGACATTATGGTGTGTAGAAAAGAAATTTCCCTATATGCGTATATATAACACTACTGTAAGATTTATAGTAATAGCAACTATCGTCTTGCATTGTTCTAGAGATGCATCATGAGCTAGCTGAAACCACAGATCAACTAGAATGCGGTGAGAGTATTGAAATAAATAGGATGCTAAGCAAAAAAAATTGCTCATACAAATCAACTGGCAATCAATAATCTTTTTGCTCAGTTACAATTATTTAATCTGTTAAAACCCATAATGTGTTTTAATTAAAATGTTTTTAAGTATTTAATTACATAATTAGAAATTAAATATACCATTGAACAAACTGTATAAAATATATCTAATAAACAACTTATTTTCTTATTGTTATTTTCTTTTTTTTTTAATTTGGATTTATAAACTAACCAGTTCCATCTTTTTACACTTGTTTTTTAAGGCAAGAAATTTTTTTTTAAATAATTTTTTTTTTAAATTATAGTTTTTTTGTTTGTTTACGTACTGATAGTGTATGTTTCGCAATTTATGTTTTGTGCAGTTTTCAATAAAACTATAGCGCGTACCGTGTCTTCACAGACAGCACTTTCTATCGTATAATTTTGATTTTTTTTTTTCAAATTTGAATTGTCGGGTAGTTCCGTTTCTGTTTTTTGTGGTAACCGCACATGTACCAAATAAATATGATTCGTGAGCAGTATAGTACTTTCTTGATGCTGTTTTTTAAGTGTAGCTTTATATTTTTATTGTAGTAGATTGTTTTTAAAGTTAAGAAATGTTTTCGTTAAACGTAACTTGGACTATAATAATTGTAATAAAATTGTAAAAAATGTCGGATCACTCGTTGTGTGAATGTACTCGCTGTCAAAGGTACAAGAATTTAAAGAATAGAATCTTTTGTAGGTCACTCGTTCGTGACGTCACGAACCAGTGACTTTAAGAATAGCCCCTCAGAACCATTCCAGTTTACGGTATTAAACCTGTACTTAATTAAACTAAAAACTAACTGCTTTATCTATTGTAGGTAAGCTAGACAATGTCAACGGAAATGTAAAACTACCACCAGAGTGAACGACTGTTTGTTGCTTTAACCCCAGGTATATATAAAACCTATTTAAATTACTCGCAGTTTTTTACATATTATAACTTTAGAAGTTATATAAGTTTACACAATTTAGTACTTAATTTTTAGTTTTTAGTATTAAAAAGTTTTACAAAACATAATTTTCTTTACAATTACATTTTGTAAAAATTGTGTAAACATTTTGTATTAGATTACGATCAAGATCAGATGACACCCGTGTAGAAACGCACGTTTAAATTAGAAAATGATGCAGTAACGATATGAAAAAAAATAAAGATGTTACAGTACATGCGAAAAACACTGGAAATTACATCAGTTTTTCGCTGTTTGTCGTTAATGTTTGTTTATAACCTCATTGTTTTACTCTATTTATTTTACAAAAAATAATGTTGCTGTTTGTATTAATTTTAAAGGTAACTTATCTTAATTGTTATTAAAGTTAAATATATTAAAGAAATTCTTTGTAGTTTCTTATAATGTGCTCAGCAAGTACTTTGTAAAAAAACGACTTGTGTTATCGAAAGATGCTAGAGAGATTATTTGGAACATTAGAGCGTTTTTAAAAGGAAACTAAAATTCACAAAGTAATATATAATTTATTAGTACCTACAAAGATTATTTTGTTTTACACTATTTTATTTTTATTAAGTAGTATTTTGAAGTTCCAAAAGTAAAGTTGTACATATCTGAAAACAGGGTCGTGCAATTAATTGCGGTGAGAAAAGTTCATTTGTGATTTCAACCTCGATACCGAAAACTTCACTCTCACACAATGTCATACGCTTAGACGGATGCATCACGTGGAGGTCTTAAATCCCCAGTAGCAAAAGGAAAAACTGATTATAGTACATACTGGTATATGTACATGATTTTTTCATATTAAATTTGTCATTTACCATTATTTATTTTAGAAGGTGAAATGTGTTTAATCAATAATAAAAATTGATATTAAATCGGACAAAAGTATAAAAATTGGGTTGAGGACCAATTGCTACCCAATTTGCCACAGAATACTATAATTGTAATGGCAAGTTACTATAACATGTCATCTGTTTAACATTCAATTTCGACAAAATGAGTACCTGGCAACGTGGCATCTCACATTACGAAAAATTAACAAAACCAGAATTATATAACTTAATAAAATTAAACAAACCAAGCTATATGCAATACCGTATTGATCAATCTTTGCATTTTCACGTAAAAGAAATTTAATAGGATTACATGAAGAAGGAACATATAGATACAAAATATGAAAAGTTTATAGAACACGCAACTGGTGATACTTTCGATGAAGACCTGGACTGTACGTCAGATTTTGAGTGTTAACAAAATTTACTTACGTAACTGCTTAGAATTTTCTAATTTATGTAACTGAAATAAAGAGTTCTATAGTGTAAAGATATTAAACTAACTGTAGTTATGTTGTACTAACAAATCTTAAGCTGTTTAGTATTAATTACTGTTTAAATAAATTACTCTGTTTTTTCGTAATATTTTTATTCACAAATACTTTTACATGTTCGACGTCTAATGTTTACAACCGTCTTAATGAAATATTGAAAAATGAATTCTAATTTTGTTTATTCAACTTGAAATTGATCGTTGTAATTAAAAACTACTTAAAGTTTAACATACTAACAAATAAGTACAGAATGACATAACCTGACTTTTATGTTAAAATTTTTTAAAAAATATAGTTTTACAGTTTTTATATCAAATTTAAAAATAAAACAAAAGCATAACTAAGAAATAAAACTTTACAATAACTTTTAATTTTTTTTTAAAAACTTATATTTTTAAGTTGGGTTTTACACTCTGACGTCACATTCCTCGGGTAGCTTGGTGTCCCGATAATTATCCTACTCATGAAGCATTAAATTGTGTCAAAGTAAATATGTAAAAAAAATTATTATAATGGTAATAGAAAATATAAACCACAAGAAATTGCTTAAAAGGATTAATAACAGAACGTTAATAAACTCAATATTGAAACATTAAAAATTAATTCTGTTTTCAATTGAATATTAATTAACAAAAGCCAAACTTATGTTCAAAGCCTAATTAACTATAGTTTGTAATTGCTCTGTTTGTGTTTATAATGTTCAATTAATAAATATATTCGAAAATTACAAAAGCGTAAAGGATGTGTAGTTATTTGTATGTTTCTCTATTTATGATGTATTATTACTTACTGTTACGTCATTTAATTTCAAAGATATAGTTCAAAAATCTATTATAACTGTTTAATCAAAGCATAAATTACAATTTACTATACTAAACTATAGTAAACTAAAATAAATTGCAAATCAAGTATAATTTAGATAAAATTTAATTTATGTTTAAAAATTAATTATTAAAAAATTTAAGAGGACACAATTTATAGAATAATTTTAGAAACAATTAAATCCGAATTAATTAAAATATGAAATTTCATTTTTTATAGGAAATACAAATAATTGATTTAATATGCGTTTCAGTTTTTTTGTAAGTTTTATGATAATTTTAAAAAAGTATTACTTTTTGATTTTTTAATAATTAAAAAAAAATTTCTAACAAAATTGGTAATGAAGACGATTAATAACCAAAATTATTAGTTGCCTATTAACAAACAAGTTAATTTTTATGCTTTTTCGTCATTTGTATATTATTAATGTTTCCATTTTTTTATAACTTTACAACTTTACTTATTTAACAACTGTTTCATTTCTGTATAAACGGTAGTGTAATTATTAAATAATGAAAATGTTACATAACCTCAACATCAGCTACGTTTATTGTTGTGATTTCTTTTATAATTATTTTGTTTAATGCATTAACGTGAATAAAACTTTAATTTGATTGATTATAGTTAGTTTTAAAAATATGTAATTAAAAATTCAGAATTGTTTATAAAACAAATAAACTAATGTTTATACATATAAAAATAATTTGTATATAACGAATATCGTTATTAAGAATAAAACTATAAGCTGCCAGAAAAGGTTATAAATCTATGCTAAAAACAATGGTAATTTGAATACACTTTTAGTAGATAAGAAAGTTTTAACAATAAACATTTTAGTTCAGAAAATGCAAGTAAAAGCTAATTACAAAGGTAAACCAGACGTTATAAGCAGTTTCTTACAACAAATTAGGTTTGAGAGGTACAAGAAGCTGAATCTATATTTAGATTAAACATATATGTGTTTATCTATCCATCACATTGCGTTATTACTTTTATACATTGCAATATCTTGCATAAGCAACAACAAAAAATTTGTTATGTACCACACAGAGTTGACAAAAGATTTATAATTGTTCGTCAATAATATTAATTTGTAATAATTTCAACTGTAACGTAACGTGTCATATTGTAGTTTTCAAATGAACAACACACAAAAAGTTTAATTTATAGATTTAGTAACATAATTGTATACCAAAATTAAAAGTCGTCAGATGTCACAAGTTACAATTGTTGGGATCTTTAAATGTTTAAAGAGCATCTTCCGACTAAAAACTAATTACACCAATAATAAAAATGATAAAAAATTAATTAACAAGAACTTATCAAAAACACACGTGTGCACTAATTGACAAACAACTATTCTTATTGGTGTAATTAGTTTTTAGTCTGACAAAAATCATCTTCTTTAAACATTAAAAGATCGAAACAACTGATGTAAGTAGTCACATCTGACAAATTTTAATTTTCAAATTTCATATATTAAATTCAAATATTGACTACAAATTACAAAATTTTATAATTAATAATTTACTTGTCTACTAGCATATTTCTATTCGTTCATGGAGTATAGAAAACAAAAGAAAGAATTTTCTTTTTTTGGATATAGGATACTGTAGTTTTATTGTTAACAAAACTGAACATTAAAATCTTTGGTCTGTTTGTTACTACTATCAACTCTGGAGGATTCTTTTTTTAATTTTACGCAAAATTTCTATGAAAATTAAATTGTATGCATCAGTCAACAGCTTATCAAGTCAATGAACCAAAAGCAATTGTTCATTGTAATGTTACAATTGTTTCCACCCAGTAAACACAGATACATATCAAATATGGATTTGTTATATAAACATAAACACTTTTTATTATTATTGCAGTTATACAGGGTTAACAAACGTTTGATGGCAGAGCCATCTCATAGTCCTTTACGTTGTGGTTTTATCCTGCAGTTTTATTCAAAATTATTTTAAAATTTGCGGGTGTAAAATCACCTTTTATACCATAACTATGTCAAGTTCAAGTTTGCTATTAAGTATTAATTTTTAGATGACTAAATAAACAACATTTAAGAGAAAAGGTGTCGTGCTAAATTCAAGGTTATTTTTAATTTACTTCAAGATGCTTAATAACAACATAAAAAAGTAAAGTAACAATGTTTATAGGTTATTATTTTAAAATATCTAAAATAAATGAAAATCGAATCAGCAGTAACGCACAACCGAAATAGACACAATAACCCCTAAATGGGCAGAAGAAGAAATTTTAACTACATAGTTTTATTTTATGTTAACCAAAGTTATGGTTTTTGTACGCGTTCAACGATCTACAGTAAAACTAAGCATTTTTTCACTTTGTACCTGTTGTTTACTACTAAACGATAATGCCAATTCATTGGCTTTTCTTCCTACGAATTTACATTCTATGACAGGACCGTCTTAAATTTTAAATCTGCTATTAAGAGATTATTAGTTATGTTAAAACCTGTATATCAACGCCGCCTTATATATATATACAGAACACTAAAATTTGAAAATTATATTACTATCTGTAATAGATAAGATACATATATGTATGTACATAGGTAATATATAATATGAGATATGTTCATCACATTTGAAATGTATTTGTTATATTGTTATTAGAGTTATATAATATATCACGTATATAAATTAGTATTTTAACTTAGTTCTTTTAATGAGCTCTAGATAATACGTATGAGAATGTGCGTTTACTGGGCATGGATCCAGCCAAGAGTAACTCGTTTGTATTTATGTTCTACTCTAAATAAAAACAAGCACTAATCATATGCTTTGTTTTATTATTTCATACCATTACAATTTTAATTCCGTACTTTGCGGCTTATTTGGTATGTAGATCATACATCAACATGCTCTACAGTCGGATTTTTTTATCAATAAATCTGAGGCGGTTTATTAACAACGCAAGGTACTTAAGATACTTAAAATTGTACTATCAAACATATATTTTGCAAATAAATGTCTTTTTTTGCTACATTTAATATTAAAATTCTAAACAAAGCTTTTAGTTTATCTTTAGTTATTTGTGATAGATTACTGTAACTTTGGGCATCATATTTTTGAGTTTGTCTAGGAATTTCATTGTTGGTGTATTGAATAATGCTTTCAAAAAAATTCTTCGAAAAAAATGAAAGAAGTATGCTTTTGTTATTCTTTTGTTTCTTGATACAAAATGGATAATATTTCGAGCTGCTACTTTTTTTAGATCTAAATAGTAATTCAGACGACTACTTATGTTCCTTTTTAACTTTTATGTTTATTTTGTTTGGATATGCTATAAATCTATTTATCTATCAAGTATATTATGGTCCGGTTGCATAAAGCATAGTTAACTATGTTGTTAGCTGACGCCGTTGTTAACTAAAACGTAGATATTGATTTGAGAATGTCGTCAGCAAAACACTTCATTTTGTACCAATAACGACGTTTATCGACATGAGCACGTATTTATCTACATCCCTAAAGTTAACAATGCTTTATGCAATCGGTTTTATTTTTACATTGTTCCAACGTTAAGTTTTTAATCAATCTATAGCCATTTGCTAAATAAAGAAATAGTTTTTTAGTAAATAGTAGTAAGCACATATTAGATTTTGTGTACTCAATTTATAAACTTTTAAAAGTGTTGTGATTTTTGAAATCATATTTTTTACACAACAATAATTTTTTAGAGACTTATTGGTGGTTGTTGCTTCTCTACTTAAAGCAATTTTACCGATGTGAATTGCATAGTTGTCAAACAAAGTAAAAGATCTTTACTTATAATGTCTAAACGTTTTGTATTTAATTTATTTTCTGAATTGTACAAAAACACTTATAATCGTAATCATAAAAAAATATTTGGTTTTTGTATATATTAATATACATGTATTAAGCATTTTACGCATTTGCCAGGCAAGCAATTTATATGGTTTGACCAAATTAATTTTTTATCTATGGATAATCAAAAGTTAACTAATCAGAATAAAAACACTTAAATTGACCTACATACCTATTTTTTTAATTTAATTATGTAATTTAATATTTTAAATCGATTAATTTGATTATGCAGTTTATAAAAATTTCTTCTTCATTTATAATATTCATTTGCTTATTCTTAGTTATAATGTAGTCGTTTATATCCGCGGATGATTTTAAACTTCAAACATGTTTAAGCTTTATTGAAATTTAATAAACTAATAATATTGTGGGAAAGGCTGAAAGTGTTTTTTTTTTGAAGTTATTCAACCATGAAACATAAATCTAAATTGTTGATACATTACAAAATCATGAAAATATATACATATATTGTAAATTATTTTTCTGTGTAAAAGTGAAAGAAATGATTAAATAACCATTTTTTGATGTTATTGACTACCAAAAACATGTTTTTATAACTCAGTGTAAACTTTTATGCAAGTCAAAACTGGATACGTCGTTAACGTATTATATCATGTTTATTTTGTTTTTAAATAATAATTGTAAATTTGAGGTATATAAGTTGAATAGTAAAGGACTTAAAATTAGACTCTATTTAAGAATTTTTCGATTTTTATACGTAAGATGTGTGCTTGAAATTACCTGCTTTTACTCTCTTATTTTGTTAAAAAAATAATGTTAACGTTGTTATAAGCTTTAGTTAACTCAAGAAAGAGAACTTCTCAATATTGTTTTTTTACAAAGGTACTTAAACAGTACAAACAAGTTTAGAAGGGTACGGTTTCTTTATTCTCTTTATTTAACTTAATTAACAATATTGAATTCTTCGTTCAAGGAGGGGCATAAAAACTACTCAGTGTTTTTTTATAGCGACGTTTCGTGCACTAAATGTGCACTTCTTCGGGCCACTGCAATTTATTATGGTAAGTACACAACTAACTAATCAAATAAGTTAACAGTAACTAATTACAGATGTAAACAGAAGAACACTTAACGTAAGAACTTACATAGAAAATTTGAGCAATTACTCCAAAGTTTCACAAACATGAACACGTCCTAAACGTAATTAACAGTAAATTAAATCAATAAATAAGTATAATTAATAAATGACATTTACAATTAAACATGGAGAACACACACTATGATATGTATAATCAAACATTTATTCCAAGGTAACCTGTTATCAAAAATAGACTTTAAAACAAAAATAACCGCGAAAAACACCTAACAATTTTTCGTAATTTTAGAAATCAAATTATTATAAATGCTACTTTAATTATTAGTGTCCGTATTAAAATTAATATTATTTTTGTACACGTTGATAAAGATCATTTCAAAAACTAATCTTTTCATCTAATTATTCTCCACATCTAAAATACTAGGATTGTTAAAATCGAAATTATGTCCTGTGTCGATGTGATGTACAGATAACGCTGTTTCTCCTTTTCTTAGTTTTACAGTATTTATGGTTGTTAATACAATTTTTGTTTCGTTTATCCAATGTAGCATCCTTGACAACCCGAATCCAAATCATCTTCCAACGTTCAACTGACATGGCACAACACAGTACGAAACAACTACAACTACGTTAAGTTAGAAAAGTCATACATAAAAAAAAACTAAAATACTCAATCGGAATAGTTATTTAACAAACAAGGTTGTTAATGATAGAGATTAATAATCGAGACATTTTAACGCCGTGAGCGATTAACAAACTGGTTAGTTTTAAAGTTTTTCCGTTGATCGTACCTTAGTAAAACGACTGAAGTTATCAGAAAACTAAAGTATACGTAACCCGTTGTTATATCTAGTAGTCGCGCAGTATCGTTAAATCAGTGGTTGCTAACGATTTCATTGTTTGCTATACAAAATCATACATTAATAGAAATTCATTCATTGGTTCAAAATTGTTTATTAATAGGGGTCATTAACGTTCTATTTCTGGTACATTATTATACGTTACTATTACTATTAACAGATGATCGACGATAAAGTGTATTTAAAAAGGTGTAAGTCAAATTTTGTTACTCCCACACATATTCAACAATTCTTTAAATACACCTACTTAATACAAGCTGATCACATCCCATTGAGCAACAAATTAGATAGACTAATTAAGAGTGGTCGGAAGTATAGCGATAATAGTATCGCGATACGAGTATTAGTTTAGAATATCGTATCGCGATTCATTTGAGAGAAAAGTATCGATATAGATATCGCGATAGTTTTCTTGTATCGTCTATCGCAAAATGCGATACTTTGAATCGATACTTGACAATTTATTGGAATGTTTAAATTTAAAAGTACTTCGAACTAAAACCGAATTCTACATTCTATATAGTACTTTAAATTACAATAAATAATTTTGTACCTGCAATGTCTACAATTTTCAAATATACTATTGTATTTACTTTCTTTAAAACAGATATAATTCTACTATTGTCTGACAATTGATTTTTATAGCTTTTGATGCTAAATAAACAGAATATACTTAAAAGAGAATTTTCTTTCTAGAAGATATGCGCTTTTCGAAATCATGTTCAACAACTAAGTATGTTTAATTTATGGTACAAAAATCGAATTATTTTAAAGATTTATCAAACAGGTTACTACTTTTTACTATTTTATAACGAATTATTATGATTTCAAAAAACAGTAACAATTAGGATCAAAAAAGGTTGCAGTAAACAACTTTTAAGTAAATTCTTACAACCACCCAAAAGTCACGTTGCAAAAAAAATAGTTTTATCTTTACCGACTCCAGATGTACTTACAAATTGTATAATTATCTTTTTTTAATGCCTGTCACAACCAAACCATAATCGAACAGCCAGACAATAAAATATAACAGAATAGCAACTAGCTTTTGATTCCTTAAGTAGTGCAATTTAGGTGTAATTTCGCTTTTTGCTACCATTCTTTTAAGCATTATAGAAGCAAGTACTTACAAAACATAAGTATTTATTCTTAGAAAAAATATAAAGTTTGTGCTAACTGATGAATGTAACTGTTTTAAAAATCCGTATAATTTAAATCTTTATTTAAATTTGGTTTTAAATATAAATACCTTGGAGATAACACAGCTTTAAAAAATAGATTTATAATTAATTTTTGTTTAATGTTAAAATACGGCTAAAGTAAAACTGTAATTTTTTTCTGTACAGTTTTAAATAAGTGAGTACGGTTTTATCATATGGTGAAACGACGATTAGTAAGTATAACTAAACCTTACCAATAAAGTAGCAACTCAAAGTAATTTAAATTCAATATCGGAATTTCTCTCCTCAGATCACTAATGAAAAAGTATCGCAATAAGTAACGCAAAATTAAAGCGATACTATTATCGTTATCGCGATACCATTCTAGGCAAAGTAAAGAGTATCGGTATCGCGTTACATTTTTGCTCTAAGTATCGCTTATCGTATAGCGATACTTTTAAAAAATATCGGTCCGACCACTGTTAATTAATAAATTTAAAACATCGATATTAAATCTAGAAATCGATTTAACGTATTGGCAGATACATAATCTAAAAAAACTGTTAATAATCTAAACGAATACTTATACAGTGTAGTCCGCCAAGAAGATGTACAGATTTTTTCTAAAATATTAAATAATAAACATAAGTATATATCCTCAAATAACAAGGCAAAACTTAAAAACAAATTTCAGAATCTGTATAAACAACATAATTACAATTTTAATGTTAATAAACAGGGTTGCATTTACAATTTGACTAATGTACAATTGCCTGATAAAGTAGCTCAATGTGTTGCGTTTTCCCCTAAATTCATGTGTTATTATTTTAATAACTTACCTTTAATAAATTTAATTAAAAACACAGAAGATATACTTACTTGTTATAGTGACGAGGAAAAAGAAATATTAAGGGAGAAAGTTGTAAACATTATTACCAACTTTGTAAATAAATAATGCAAAAAAGAAAGTTACACCACAAGATGTATTTATTAAGAAACTATTGACATCTAGTAAAAAATTTATTAAGGCTCATAAAGATATTTGAATCACAAAATTATACATAAACAAGAATACAACGAAAAAATGTTGACTCTACTTAATAATAATAACACCTACAAAAAAACTGATTAGATCTTACAGCTAAATTCCAAAACAAAAATAACAAAATGAGCAAACAAATATATGACAATGGACACATTGATTTTGTCACTAACAAAAAACTTATTACTTATACGAGTATACCTCCTAAGATATATGACCTAATTAAAATCCATAAGAATGAACATCCGATAAGACCTATTGTTTCATGTATAGAAGCTCCTACATACCAATTGTCTAGTAAGTACATTTCTAATATAATACAGAATATCTCTTACTTATTTGAAGATAATATAAAAAACTCCTTTGAATTGATAGAAAAAAACTAAAAATATAATAATACCGTCAAATTATAAGATTCTGTCATTTGATGTTACTTCTTTATTCACTAATATATCTAAAGAACGGGTAGTTAAACTTATAAAAAAGTATTAGATAGATCTAAAAAGCCATACTACTTTAAATTTAGTTGATGTTGTCTAACTTACGGAGTTTCTTTTTGATTCGAATTATTTTATATTTGATGATGTAATGTGTACTCCAACATTTGGTACTGCCGTGGGTAACCCTGCGTCGCCTGTATTAGCTAACCTTGTTATGCCTGACTTACTTAAATATGTAAAAAACAATTTAACATTTACTCCGTCATTTTTATTTTGTTACGTTGTTGATATTATTACATGTATACTTAAAGCAGAGGTTTAATACACTCTTAACACGTTTAATGAATATAATCCACATCTAAAATTTATGTATGAAATAGAACAGGATGGTTATTTGCCTTTCTTAGATGTTAGGCTTAGTAAAGACATTATTACTAATACTATAGTTAGTGATTGGTACACCAAACCTGTAGCCTCGAACATAACGATGAATTATTTATCGAAACACCTACATCATCAAAAGATTAATATCAAGGCTATGAAAAATAAAATGTTAGTTTTAAGTAGTCCACAATTATATGCAAAAAATTTTAGCATTTTAAAGCAGATACTAAAAAATAACAACTATCCGAAGAACATAGTAAATAAATTATTAACATACACTAACACAGCTACAAATACTTCACCTGTAAAACTACGACTAATCTTAAAGCTAACTCTAACACTAATAATATTATGTACACGAAAATCATAAATGTCCCCAACCTAACAAAAACATTAATTCCAATTTTAAAAACGGATAACATCAAAATAATAATGTATACCACTAATACTATTTACAACATGTTTTACAGCAGCACGAAAGATAAAATCAACACAACGGAAAAACACAATGTAGTGTATAAATTAGACTGTATAGCTTGTCAATGATGCTACACTGGACAAACGAAACAAAAAGTTAAAAATCGTACACAAAACTAATATTAATTTTAATACGGACACTAATAATTTAAGTAGCATTTATAATAATTTAATTTCTAAAATTACGAAATATTCATTTTAAAGTCTATTTTTAATAACAGGTTACCTTAAAATAAATGTTTGACTATACATATCATAGTGTTTGTTCTCCATGTTTAATTGTAATTGTCATTTCTTAATTATACTTATTTATCGATTTTAATTACTAACTGTTAGTAATCCCATTTTTGTTAATTACGTGTAGAACGTGTTCATGTTTGTGAATCTTCGGAGTAATTGCTCAAATTTTCTATGTAAGTTCTTACGTTAAGTGTCGTTCTGTTTACATCTGTAATTAGTTACTGTTAACTTATTTGATTAGTTAGTTGTGTACTTACCATAATAAATTGCAGTGGCCAAAACTGAGTAGTTTTTATGCCCCTTCTTCAGAACATTTAGGCAATACTCTCATATTTTATCTAATGCGTTAATTAACCGTTTTAATGTTTTTGTTGTACACGATAACAATGGTATAAGATATAAACAAATTTTTAATTTTCGAAATAATTGTTTTTAATAAAAGTGTTTGCACCATTTTTTTTGTTGAGATCATAACTAATCTTATTGCGTTTGATGATAACATTTTTGTAAACTGTGGTGAAGATTATTTCACCTAATACTTATTAATTAATTTGTAGACTGTATAAAATTAAACTGTATTTTTATGTGTAATACAAATTTTACCTTATGGCACTTTCAAACTGTTCAAGTTGGCGTTTCCCTCAAAACCAACATTATTACAATTCTTAAATTAGTAAAAAAATACTCAAAGTTTGAGTTATGGATAAAAACAACACGTTTTAAAATGTAATATATAAAGAAGGTTTTAAGAAAAAGATCAAAAATTGTATTGAACTTTTGTAAGACAATAAGATAAGATTGTGGAACAAACGTTGCTAAACAATCTAAAATCAAATTGTCTCTTTATTATACCTAGGTCTTTATTTCTTTTACAATTTATATGTAAACAAAATTGTATGTAACGTTTCTTAAAAAAAAGTTTTCTAATTTTTATTATTTTTTTCTATTTTAAACAAGAACATTATAGAATAAATCAAATTTTAATATAAAACATTTTAAAAAAAATATTTAAATTACTTTGCATTGGTAAAATTTAGTTATTTTTGTAATTGTTTGATGGAAATCTGATAACTGTAAATTTATTTTTGATTTAAATAAGATGTTCTAGATTATTTTTAGTCAACAAGGGTAAAAATTATTTGATTAAAAAATATTACATAACGGTTTTAAATAATAGCCGTACTTATAAAGTAAAAACAGCTGGGTTCGTACTAAATTCTATTGTTACTTGTTACTACAGGAAGCCTTATTTGACATTATCTATTCTAATTAAAATGAACCATACAAATGTTAAATAATATGTAATTGAATTATTTTTGCAAAATTAAGAGTTTTATAAATAATTGATACAGAAAAAGCAAACGGTGGTAACATTAAATATACAAAAAATCAATATGTCCCTACGCAAAATTTAGACTACAAGAAAATGCAATTTTACACAGATAAATTTAAGTTAAAAATTAATAAAAATTGCTTTTATGTTCTGATTTTTCAAAATCTATTAGTTGTGTTTATATTATTTCTTATTATACATTTTTCTGAGTAGTCATTTTAAAATAAATTTAGTAATTACGTTTATTATTATTTAATTTTGCAATTTTATTAAAAGTTAATTTAAAAAACATTAACTTGTGCAATAAGGATTATCGATCTTATTCTTTTAGTTTATTTAATATATTGCTTTTATAAAGTAACGGACGAATTTGATAAAATCATTATGTTCATAAAAAACTAGACAAGTTAATTTTTATTTTTAAAATAATAACAAACACTAATAAATACTATTAACAATGACAAGTTATAAATAGTTTTGTTAACTATTAATAACAAAACTGTGTGTCGGTACATTAAAAAATGTTTTTCAAACTAAAACCATAATTGCAATACGCTCAACTTCTATTTAAAAATCATTCAATAATAACTTTTATTACAAAACCGGAATTATTAAACCGATATCTACATAACCTCAACGCTTCTCTCAAACTTAACTTCTTGCTTTTGTCCAACATCAAAGACGAAATTAATTTGTAAATTGTTCGAGTTTGGTAAGTTTGAAAACTTTTTGATAGCGCTACTTAATTTGTTATTTTCAAGTGACAAAAAGTTTTTTTTGTAAAGTGTACCTAAAAAACTATTTTTTTATGAATACAATACTTGATACAAAAGTTTAAATTACAATTACAATTTTGTTTAGCACAACTTTAAAAAATATTTAATTGTGTAATAAAATGCAATTTATGTAGTATAGTAAATAATGATAATGAACGTTAATTCCGGTTTCACGAGTTGCAATGCAATTATTGAAATTGCGTTCTAAATGCCACTTTTAACAATAAATTACAAAACAGCAATTAAAAAGAAATTAGTTTATTTAAATAAAACGGCCAACGCTAGCATGTTTACGCTTTAGTAATAATTTATAAGTGTCAAATAGAATTTAATTTCTCATTAAACGTCTTCAAATTTTATATCAAAACAATTAGAGAATACTAAATTCAACAACTCTTCAGAATAGACAGAATTCAGTTATAGGATTAGAAAGGTCTATTGTATTTCGTTTTAATCTATATTCTGTGGCATCGAGTTCATTTCCCATCTAAAATTGAATTTGAATAGTCTGTTCTGAATATTTTTTATTGCGGAAATTCGATGATTCTCAAATTTTTGTTTCCAATTTAATTTACAAATATATAGTGCTTTGTCGTCAATTATTAGGTTTCAATTTTATCGTTTTTCTGAACCTTCGTTATAAATCTACTTTATTCCGGGATTTTTGTGAAAAAAAAACAAAGAACTTTATTTGATTACACTTGTTTTAACAAGATGTTATTAGTGAAACATGTGGATAATTAGAGAAGCTCAAGGCGTTTTTCAAGGTTTCATTATAATTAAAAAATAATAAGATTAGCACGTGGAAACTAGTTTACCAACAAAACGTTATCAGTTCTCTAACGTTCAAGGCAGTGTACTTGTAATAAAAGTGTTGACCCATTGGTAACACGACTTTTATGTAGCAATAAACTTATCCTTCTTCCATAAATGTTTCACGTATCGTAAACAGCTTGCGGAACAATTATCTTTTTCAATTGTTTAACATTGTTTAACATCACACAAAATTGCAACATTTTTATTAACATCAATAAAATGTTTTTAATGTAAATTATGTTTCACATATTGCTAAAACTGTTAGTAGAAAATTGTAAATACTGCATTGATTTTACCAAAGTTACAATTTTTGTAGTTTAAATTCCGAATTGTTATTTTACTATTAAACATGGTGGCAAAAACCTTCAAGTACTTATTACAGACAAACTATATTTCATTGCGTGATAATTAATTTAAGCTTATGATTCTTTAAATTTTTAAGTTGTTTACCTAGAAACAAAAAACAAGTTACATTGTAATATTCGAATCGTATAAGTAAAATTAAATTTTAAATAAATTAACTTACTTGAATTATACCTGCTGAATGTATGGTAAAATAATTCCACAAATATCAAATTTTGCATTAAAGTTAATGAATTCGTTTTTAACTAACCAGTTATTTTTTTGTAATTCAACTTAGAATTTCTGCTATATGAGATTGTCATTTTTTTTGTTTTTACAATTCTTGTCTTCAGTCATCTTAAACAATAGAGGATTTCGCTGAAAATATGACCTTGAAAAAAGTGAGATACAAGCTCTACCCTATTACTATCTTTTATTATCAGTAATGCCAATGTGATACTCTGAACAATCCTACATTACTATTTATATTACCTTTTGTAACTATAAGTAGGTTGGTAAGCAGTGTACAACAACGTAACCTCATTTTACCGTTCTTATTATTATTCTTGTTTCTTTACCGTTTTTTCGTTTTAATACCATTTCTGCTATTTTGTTACCTTTACATTATTATTATCTTCCGTTAATTCTTATACACGTTCCTTTCTCCTATTTTATCATTATCCTACACTTTTACTTTTAAACAGTCTTTTTCAAGACTAAAACAGTCACATACTTACGCAACTTGTGTGTACGAGAATACAAAATTAATTAAGGTAATTTTTTAATCCTTAATTAATGCTTTTTATATTACCTAAGTATTAATATGAATTTACTTAATACAAATTTTGTTTTAGAAATAGATACATCAGGAATCCAAGGGTCAGTAGTTTTAGAACCTAAAGATGTACCAGGTGCTGTATTATATCACGATAAAATTGTCGAAGATTGCAGCATTTTGGAGCTGAAAAGGTGGTTGGAATGTCGTGGTCTAAAACAGCAAGGAAATAAATGGGAGTTAGTTTAACGATATGTGAAATTACACAACTATTGTATCTTGAACTACTTTATCACAGGATATTAATTTTAGAGTGATCAACTGTATTAATGCTGGTCGTGAAAATGACATATTCTTGGGCGTCGATGGAGGTAAATGGTACGACACAAAAAAAAATTGATACAGGGTGCTACTCACTCCAATAATTTGTCAGCGTTGTGTTTAGTTACTATCACATGGGGAAAATTTCCATCACGAAGTATTCCAAAATATTTTAATAAAGGCCATATTTATACATATATTGCTGGACTACAATTTGAAGGTGAAGATTATGAGTTAGCTGATTACGAAGGAAGCATCACGAAAAAACTTTTTAAAAAAGGTATTCAATTTGTCAGTAATGACCATATTCATGATGTCTATGATGCTAATGATAAAAGACATTATTACGTAAAAACGAAATGTTTGGCATCATTTTGAGCAAAACTTGTGTATAATGTCAAATGCACTTTAAATCTAATGTCCAGAGCAGTGGTCAATGGTGAACACAAGTGTAAGTAATCTGCATTACGTAGATGTAGTCATATTAGTGCAATGTTATGGTTTCTGGCTAAGTTTACTGAAAAACATGGTTACGATGGCATTGCGTGTACTAGGAAAACTACAAGAATGGGGTTTAGGAACCAAAACCAAAACTCCAGGTTCAGTTGCTTCTAAATACTACCCTACAGTTAGGTTTAATCCAATGAAAAAAGCATTGTTTGATCCCAGAGCAACAAATTATGAAAGGACTATCAATTTAAACGATTTTATTTGTAATATTCAGTGTGGAAGAACTGATACGATGTTTGAAACTTTGATCAAATTAAATAAAATCAAGTTGAGATTTTCAAAACGAATATGATGGCATATATGATTCAGTATGAAAATAAAGTTATTCAAATCAAAGGTGCAAAGGTCAAGGTTCAGATGATTAGAGAAAGTGGAGAACTTGTTTTTTACGGTTCCTACTACAAAAATGGTTAGCTCACTAACAACTGTTAATGGAAAATCGAATTATTTAAAGAAATATTTATGGCAACTGACTCCGTCGTACGCAATGTTGCCTGCTCTTTATTATGGAGGTAAACATGAACCTTTGGCAAGAAACCAATATGCATTGAACAATTTAGAACTGAATGAAAAATTATATATAGTCGGCCTTTGTGCAAAGAAAGATTATCCACATCTGGCTTGCAGTGTTAATGGACTCATAGAAGAAAATGGAAATTTTACTAGAATAATAGAAATACAGTGTTCCAAACTGTTAGAAAATGCAGATTCATGCAACTTCTCTAGAGTTCTAACGGAAAAGCAAAAATCGTCGTTTTTTTAATAGAAGGAAATGACACGATAAAACTTAGAGATAACCATCCATATCTTTATCAGGTTGTAACATTCATGTTAATTTTTGAGGTTACCAAATGTGACTTTATTATGTAGTCAAAAGTAAATATGTTGGTGTTTAAAGTAAAATGGAAACGATAGATCGAAATGTCATTGAAAATTTAGTTGTTAAACTTAAACAATTGTACTATAAATTCCGGAATTATTTTTGATAAAAATTCCACGCAACTTGCCTTTGTTTGAGCTAGACAGACATCTAGTCCTGAATTAACAACTCAAAAAAAAAAACAAAATGTTTTAATATGTAGGTTCTTTTAAATGTTTCTTTTTAAATATATTTTATTTATTATTATGGGTGCCTAATTTAGTAAATTATAAGATATTTTACATTAATTTTTTTAATAGTAGACCGAAACTTAAAACACAAGTGTTGATACTTTATTAAATATATAATCAATAATTGTAAACAGTTATAAAACCAATGATTTTTCAAAATTTACAAGAAAACAAATAATACTAAATATATTTAATATCAACGGTAACATTGTTATTTCTATTGGTTTTGCTAATATTTGGTAGTTTTTGATCCTGTGAATTGCTGTTTCAACATGGATCCTGGCCTTTGCAATCTTTTTTGTTAAGATTTCCTCTTCTGCTGTCAATCTTGATCTACCCGCTAGAAATGGTGGTATCAATAATTCAAAAGTTTTAAATGATTTGTTTTGCAAATCATGCGTGTTGTTTGCGAAATTTGGAGGAATTCATAAGACAACCCCACTTAAAAAGTTTGTTGTTAGTCCGTTGCAAAAGTATTCGAAACTTTTTGGAAAAGACGGCGATCTACTTGTTCATAACAATTTAAATTATCATAAAGAAGCTATGTGTTATGCCAATAATTATATTAAAACTTATGAAAATCAAGGAAATGAAATTGTAAATATTTTAGACTCTAAGCGTTTAGAGCAAATTCAAGAAAATAGAAAAAAATTGAAAGCTATCTTGAACACCATTGATTTTCTAGGAAAACAGAATGTGCCGTTACGAAGTCATACAATACAAAGTGAAGTAACCCAGTCCTCGGAAGTAAATGAAGGAAACCTCCGAGAATTTTTACGGTATCGGATAGAAACGTGTGGAGACGATTTCATTTTAAAAAGTCACTTTGAATCGGCTACTGCTCGCACTAAATATATTAGTGCATCGATTCAGAATGAACTTATTAATTGCTGTGGAGAAGAAATTTTATCAAGCTTTATACAGAAGATTAAAAAATCGAAATACTATAGTGTTATTTTTGACGAAACTACTGACATAAGTAATAAGTCGCAAATGAGTATTGTAATAAGATATCTTAATGAGGAACATAATATTAAAGAAGATTTCCTTGGTTTTCTTGACTGTCATGAAGAAAATTACAATGATTTTACCCAGGAACCTGTTCTTACAGGAGAGATTTTAGGACAAACTGTGTTGTCCTATATCGTGAAGTTAGGTTTATCATTTCAAAATTGCGTAGGGATTGGAACTGATACCTGCAGTGTAATGATGTCAGATCAGAAAGGAGCTGTTTCAGAACTGCAAAAGCCACTAAAAAATGCAATCAAATGCCCTTGTTATAACCATTGTTTAAATCTATCAATATCAAAGTCTAGTAATGTACAAGATATTAGAAATGCTGTAGGTATCATAAAAGAAACAGTAAACTTTTTCAAACTTTCTTCCAAACGAAAAAAAGTGTTGACATTTATTAATAATAAAGAATTAATAAGTCTCTGCGAAACTAGATGGGCAGAGCGAAACGAATCTGTATTAAGATTTAAGCTTTGTTTTGAGAAAATAATCGAAAGCTTAGAATTAATCACGGAATGGAAAGATAAAGAAAGTTCTTCCAAAGCACGCACTTTATTAGATGCCCTTTTGAGAACAACATTTATAACGTCTCTTTACTGTCTATCTTATTTTTTAAGCTTAACGGTAACTTTAAGCAAACTTCTCCAAAAGAAATCTCTCGATAAAAATCAAGCAAAGTTCTTGGTTAAAGATATTACTTCTATACTAATTGACAAAAGAGAAAATGCTAAATCTTGTTTTGCAGATATATTTAAAGAAATAGAAAAACTACATAAAAAAATTGATGTAATTTTATTAATGCCTCGAACAACACAAAGACAAAAAAATCGGGTTAATGTATCAGCTACTAATGCAGAAGAATTTTTTAGAAGAAGTATATTTATTCCTCTTTTAGATCATGTAATAGCTGATTTAAATTTTCGTTTTAATAAAGAATTATACGATGTATTGGAAATCAATAGTTTAATACCATCAAGATTAATAGAAGAATCTAAAAATGATATTAATTTTTTTAAACAAAATTTAGCTGAATATTTGTCAAGGTTTAAAAACCAATGTGAAGATTTTATTTTACATCTTTTGGATGCAGAATTGGAACTTTGGATTCAAAAATGGAACAATGTATTAAGTTTACCAGATACAGCAATTTCTACTTTGTAAGTGTGTGATGAAAATTTATATCCACATGTGTATTTGGCACTTTATTTAATATCGGTCATGCCTATAAGCATGGCAACCTCAGAACGAAGCTTTTCTACGCTAAAAAGGTTGAAGACCTAGATTCGATCTACTATGGGTCAAGAAAGATTAGTTGGACTAGCTCTGCTTCATGTCCACAGAGATGTCAAAATAAACACGGATGTCGATTTAGACCAATTTGCAAAAATGAAAAAAAGGCATTTAGACTTCGTTTTATAAAAATATATAAAATATTTAACAGAGTTGTTTTATTTTTTCTATATGTATATAAGTTGCCTCTCAAAATGTGATTAATCATTTTTAAATTTAGATAGGATAGTTTATGTTGGTTGAGTTATTAGTCTTTAGATATGGTTAAATTTGTAAATATGTGCATATGTGTAACTATTTCATTTTTAATTTCTGGTGTAATTAGTAGTAGAGTTTAGTGTTAGCAAAATAAAAGAATTGTCTCTTTATATTACCTCCCTCTAGAAAAAAGAAATATCGACGCCGTTGCTATAAGCACATATAAGTTCGAATACTATGTAAAATTATAAATAACTTGAGATCAGAATATGAAAGCAAATATAGAAAATCGTAGTTATTATTGTAATTACAATTGTATTTGTATTTTAACACGTTTATACAATGAGTCTTAAATAAAAGTAAAACGCAATTGAAAAAATGGTTAACAAGATAAAAATACTCTCGTGATGCTTGTTGACATAAATGGTACTTACAATGCTTCTCTATATAGGGAGCTTATTGGCTTATTGATTTTTAAGTTGTACCAATTTGATAAACATTTGTAACGAAGAATTTTACAAGAATACAAATAGTTTAGTAAAAATGAAATGCTTACCTACTAAAACAAATATATTTATCGTCTAATAGAAATTGATAAAATTATTGCGTTTTCTAAAGCTTAAATAAGCCTACTTTAAATCAAACCTTTAAAGTACGTTGCGTAAGTGTTGCTTACATGTATAGGTGTATATATATATATATATGCATTTAGTACTCATACACCTCCGAATGCTATATGAAAAGATCGATTTCGCCTCCGTTTTTACGTGTTTGCCTCCGTTTTCGGAGCCGAAGGCGTTTTTCTTATTTTTCATCTGTATTATGTTTCTTGACGCACTCTCTATCGTTTGACGATTTTTTTACCGGAGGTGAAAACGATCTAAATATCCATACAAAAATACAATATAGTTCTACTACTTATTCACTAGGGGCGCTGCTGTTGTATTTCATGATGTGTTTAGTTCCAAACCACCTCCTTATGCTAATAGTACGTATTTGCCTCATAATATTGACAACACCGCTAGAGGCAAAAACGATACAAAGTTATATGTACATGACGTATATGGATATAATTACTTTTCTGGATTTAGTCGTACCTACATACCTCGTATTTTCTCCCAGTCAATTTTTGTTTAATTTGCTTATATTACAGATTAGTAAGGTAAGTATGATATTGATATGAACTAATATAAAACAGGTCATTATACATATATACAGTATATCTCCAGATCAAATTTACAAGAGGATAAACCATTTATGTTTACGAAAAAGTTTACTGTGACACCTAGAAAAAAATAAAAAACTTTAAATGAAAAAATGCCATTATCTACAGAATAAAATCTTTATGCAAAAATAAATAATTTTAATTAATTGTTAGATCTGGGACACTGTTTTGGACTTTGAACGAAACGTTGGCAACTTCAGCTTCTACGGTTTAAACCCAAAAAAACGTTTTCACTTTACTTCGGCCATGGAAGCCTCTGATCTTATATTTAAATTCATTATATTTTGTAGAAATGTTATTATAAAAAAAAATTTTGTTTTTAGGTAGCTGTTTAGTTACAATTAAATAAATAACACGCAGTTATAAAGTTTATTTAACAAAGATTATAAAAGTAATAAAATGAAAACAATACAATACAAATAATAAAATAATGACATTATGTCAAAATGACTACGTATTTTTATTTTTCTGCTGTTGTGTATATATTATAAACAAAAGTCTTCACTTTCTGTTGGCTTATAGGCTCACACACCCAAGCATTTTTAGAGCTTACTTCTTTTTAGTATGCTGTTTAAAGTGACGACACCAATTTTTTCTGTTTCTCTGTTCTTCTAACTATTCTGCTTCTTTTCTATTTTTGCAACATTTTTAGAACTTGATAAACTGCAACTTTTTTCTCCTACACAGTCTTTTGTAGTCGAAGGTTTGTTTTTTTGTACGGGTGCCGGTGGTGAGTTCGGTAGAATGCCCTCTTCATCAGAATTAATATTAATGACAGTTAATGCCTTGTTTTTGTATTTAATTTGATCCTCTTTGTCAAACAATGTTGCAACCTTAACCGTTTAGTACGCTTTTTAACTTATTTCGTAAAATTTATGGTAAGTTTTTACTGTGTGGCCCATGAATTTGGCAAATTGGGCACTTTGATTTTTACTAACTGCATCAGAGTTGCAAATAAACAAATATTTGTTTTTTGCGGCATCATTTCACTTCTTAATTCAAGTAACAAGTCTATAAATTCTTGTACATTTGGCGGAAACAAAGAGTTATAAGTCTAAAAAAGCATCTACTTATGAAGGCAGTAGTGGACGACATCAAAATGCTGATAGCGTGATTTTAAATGTAAACAGCAATGCGGTAGGGATTTACCACTCTGTCGTTAGCAAATTTGTAGGTAGTAAAAAACAATTTTTTAAATCTATTTTCCAATATTTATAGTTAAAAACAAACCATATTATGAATTTTACTTTGCTATAAATTTACATTTTTTAAACTACAACTTTAAAAAAGAAAATAAAAAATAACTGCTGCACGACACAGATAATGTTAGTTATGTTTTGGCCAATTAATCAAGCTTTAATTTAAAAAAAATTAAAAAAAAACGACACTAGACTTGTTTTAGCATTAGCTACTATAAGAGAAAAAATATTGGAAATTTTTACAAACCGTGAGAACAAAGCTATAAACTAAATGAGCGACGTGAGAGAACTACCTTAATTCTCTTCTTAGGTATGAGGAATGCGTTTTTAGCTTGGAGTAGTAATTTTACAACAATGCACTTTGTCCAAAAAACAAGAAAAAATTTGAAATGCACTTTTCCGTTCTTTAGTAATAATGCTTAATTGGTTGGTCTATCCACTTAGAAAGGGCTACTATATCTGCAACATTGTTTGCTTTTAAAGAAAAAAATTAACAGTAGATTATTCACTAAAGTTAGTTTTAAGCGCAGCTTTTCAGAATGAAAGGTCGGATCTTCATCGGAGTTGTGGCTGCAGTAAAACGGATCTAACGATTCATAGCCGGTAGAGAGTAGAGAGAATAAAAAAAGAAAACAAATAGTCAAACACATTATTATTAAGTATTAAGTACGCAACTTCAGCTTTTTCAAATTTCTTGAGAATTTTGCTTTCGCTGATTACATTTGATCGCCAATTTTAGAAGTATTTTTGCACTTAAACAAAAAATCTTAAGCTTTCGCGGTTGTTATAATTATAAGCGACTTTTGGCTTAGACCGCGTCGTAGGTTAACACCCAGACTTAGGCTTGGTCCTAGTCTCTTCTTGACAGCCAAAACAAGAAGTAGAACTTGGCCTTTGCAGTATTGTCGTTCGTGAACCCAAACAAACTGACGTTTCGCAAGACATTGCAGCTTTCATCTTCAGAGTAGTAAATCTCACTGAAAGAAAAAGTGTAAATGACAATATTTATACCAATAGCGATTAGCGTGATTAACGGATCTTATCTTTCCGTTACCGCTTGACTGACATCGTTATTACTTGGAGTAAGTGTTTGTGTCCTTTCCAAGAAGGTTGATCTTTGTTTTAGATGATATAATACTGGTAGCCAAGATTTGCTTAGTCTTAAACCGTCTTTTCGATTCATATTACATAGATGTTTTACTATTTCCACGGCTTCGCGGATTAGTCTGGAAAGGTAGAAAGGAGTTCTAGCCAACACTTTAGTTTGGTCGAAGTTCAGCGTGTGTCCTTGGTTCCTTACGTGTTCTGCAAATGCTGATTTAGTAACTCTGCGGTGTTTGCAGTCAGCTATATGTTCTTTTACTCTAACTTCAATAGGGCGTCCCGTTTATCTTATATAACTTGATCCACAGAAACAAGGAATTTTGTATACAGTAAAGTAAATAAGCGGTGCTAGTAGGAGGTGATAAGTCTTTTTTGACTTTTAGATTTATTGCTCTTTTCCATGCGTTTTGGATATCTTTAAACCCGTATTCATTTTGTTCTAGGGATTCCAACAGTGTTACTTTTTCTTTTTGTAGATTTTCATTATCTGACACACGTATAGCTCTTTTGGCTAAAGTATGCAAAACAGAGTCTCCGCGTTTAAGTATCTATTATTGTGCGTTTTCTTTCTATAAACTTAATGCCCCTATTTTCCGTTATTTTACCTTATCACCAGTACATCAAGAAAGGTTAGGCTGTTGTTGTGTTCTAACTCCATAATAAATTTAATGCTGTTATGTGCATAGTTTAGATGTTGAAAGAACTGATTTAGTTTATCTTTGCTATGAGGCCATACAACAAACGTATCATCAACATATCTAAACCAAGTTTTTGGTTTTAACTCAACATTTTTCATAATATCAGTTACAAAATATTCCATGTAAATTGGCTATAACTGGAGAGAGCGGTGAACGCAAGGCCGCTCCTTCTACTTGTTTAAACACGTTGTCTTTATAACTGAAATACATGTAAAGTAAAAGAACATATGGCTGACTGCAAACACCGCAGAGTTACTAAATCAGCAGTGGCAGAACACATGTGAAACCAAGGACACACGCTGAACTTTGATTAAACTAAAGTGTTAGCTAGAACTCCTTCCTACTTTTCCAGACGAATCCGCGAAGCTGTGGAAATAGAAAAACATCCATGTAATATGAACCGAGAAGACGGTTTAAGACTCAGCAAATCTTGGCTACACTTTTTCTTTCAGTGACATTTACCACTCTGAAGATGCAAGCTATAATCATAAAAATAATACAAAATAAAAAATGAATTTGGCGATAAAACATTTAAACGTTGTCAAGAATTTTGTACACCACAGTAATTGAAAAGACGTACCTAAGCAGTTATTAGAATATTTTGAGTTCTCAGCAATACGCCAATACATCTATTTTGTAATAAAACCAACTTTTACTTACTGCGAACAAGTATTTATTGCAGCAGTCTGCTTTAACTGCACACTACTCAAAAACAATTCTAATACACTGTCTGCACACAATAACTAAAAATTAAATTGTACCACTGTAAAAACTAAATCACAAGTACAAAATATGATGCTGTATTATCACAGCGTGCATAAGCTGTTTTGTCAAATGCGTTGAAAATATTTTTAAACTTTGGCAGCGCCGCTGGAGGTGAACTCAACCGTAGCATTTTACAATTATATATATAAGGAGGCGAAAGCGTCGTAATCCCATATGGAGATAGGGTAGTACTAAATACAGATTTGTATTTTGTATGAAAAAAACATGTGATATCATTACCCCTCTACCTTTGCCTGTAAAATGGTGTAACACCTGACCCCTTAAATACGGAAAAAACTTGTGTAACATAATTTGTTCTACCGGATGGATGGGCGTCCTAAAGATATGCGGAGACGAAGAGGATACAAATGCATATATATATATATATATATATATATATATATATATATATATATATATATATATATATATATATATATATATATTTGTAACGTCGTACTTGTAGCAATGCAAAATTTATGCTTCCATACCTATAGCAATAATCGTGGACGCGTTGCAATATTGCTACGCGTCCCGATATTTTGCCGTACTTGCCGCAATAATTGTGGCAACGCTGTTTTGAGATGTGACGTCAATCCCAATGTGTGTTGCCTACATTATAGGTATGTGAATGAATTTGTATTCTACAAGTATTCTAAATTATTCGCGATGTATTTACAATACAGAAAATGTTTATTATTAACATTAATTAAATGATAATAATTAATAATTGGTGTTGTTAATAGAAAATACGGTATTAAACTTGTTTAATAGAAAATATATATTTTTTAATAAAAATGACGTTGATTACAATATCAGTATAATTTTGATTTTTAAATGAATTCAATATTCGGAAATTTCTAATTACCGAGTTTTAATGCCATTCACCTTATGTGTTTTGTACTTACACATATAGATATTAAAAACGTGCATATTTAATGCAAGTGCAATTAGAAAATGCTACAATTAACATTATTGTTAAAAAATTGTAATTTACCTTTCTTTCTAATTTTTTAAATTAAATTGAATTCAACCCTTAAAAGTAAACGCATAAGTAAACAAAAAAATCAAACAGAAAAAATAAACCAATCATCCGCGAGAGGAACGAATCGTGTAAACTTCAAATTTTTGTCTCTTTATCAGACATATTTGCTAAACGTTTGTCAAAGAATAAACAATTCTTGTTTTTACTGAAATCATTTATAAGCTTTTAATAGGTGGTACAACTTTGAAAAAACAAACTTTATTCAAACCTCATTGTAGGTGTGCTCGCTTAACATTGGGTCAGTCATAATGTTTAAAAACAAGTGTTTGAATGTTATATTTATAGTTGTTTTACTGGTTTTTTGAATATGTAACTCATAATTTCCAAGAGAGTTACAACAAAACTAAGAACCTGTATAATATCAATTCCGAAAACTTCCTTATTAATTTCAGCAAGCAGATTCATACTAACACCTTGAACTAAACCAGTTTTGATAGTTAATTAGGTATAGGAGCTATTATTATACATACTACAGGATACTATTTAAATATTATGTCACTTATTTAAACAAAACAAAAAGATACTAAATACGAATTCGTAGAATCTCACGTAAAGTGTTTTAGTATAAACACAATATTATTACTGTAGTAGAAACGTATTTGGACGTGACCTATCTAAAGTATTGAAATTGATACATAGTTTGACTCGACATTTATTCCATGTGTTATCTCAATTTTTACCAACGGTTTTTACTGTAACAGCAATGTCCTACTGTGATCACAATTAGCATACTATTACAATTTATTTTAAAAAACATTTTTGTTTTATGACCTTTTATAAATTAATGTATTATTATAAATTGAGTTACTTTTGTAAAAGAAAGGTAGATAGCTGTGTTATGATTTTATTTTCACAATTTGTTATCTTTACAAGTTTTACTACAATCGTTTACATCTAATGCAATTTAAATTCATAATTTTTTTTTTATATCTTTTATTGAAATCAGATAGATTTGTTATAAAAAAGCATCTAAAAACTGTTTATTTTGTCAGTTTTAGCAGAAGTTATAGTAGTAGGTTTTATTGTTTTTTTAAAAAATTTATGGATATTAATACAACTAAAAATACGAGGAGTTATCACAATTTTTGACAAATCTTTGCCAAATCTGGAGAGGATGGTTCCCGATAGATTATAAATTCATTATCATCAACGACGTTTTGCTATCTAGATGAAACTGCCTTTTTCACCCTGGTCACGTTTTCAACATCTCACGATCTTGTTGTTTCAAGTTCGATAACCATAAAACTCCTTATCAGATCAAAATTTTGTTTGCGCGATCTAATTGTACGCACTTTTATTTACATATTTAAGAAATTTGGAAAAAATTCGAATATAATTGTGGTTACGTTGACATTTTAACCGCAGTACGTTCTTATCATAACACGCGAAAAACGAATTTTTGACTTTCTCGGTCCGTATTTTGGTAACCCTTCATTCAAAATTGTAATTTGACACATCATTAGATACCCCGTTTTGTCCCCTATCGTTTCTTATAATATCGACTATTTTCAAATTTCGATAATAAGTTTATTTAGCTTTATGTAAAGTGCTACACATAGTGCATTATAATTTTCAGTTTTTATTACGAAAGATGACTAAAATCCACAATTTTTGACAAATCGTTACCAAATCTGTAGGGGATGATTCCCGATAGATTACAAACCCATTAACATCAATGACATTTTGCTATCTCGATGAAACTGCCTTTTTCACCCTCTTGTTGTTTTCGACATCTCACGATGATGTTGGTTCAAGTTCGATAACCCTAAAACGGCTTGTCAGATCAAAATTTTGTTTGCGCGATCTAATAATACGCACTTTTAGTTACATATATGAGAAATTTGAAAGAAATCCGTATATTACGTTGACGTTTTAACCGCAGTACGTTCTTATCATAACACGAGAAAAACGAAGTTTTGACTATGTCATTCTGTATTTTGGTAACCCTTCATACAAAAATGTAATTTGACACATAATTAGATACCCAGTTTTGTCCCCTATCGTTTCTTATAATATCGATTGTTTTCAAACTTTGATAATAAGTTTATTTAGCTTTGTGTCAAGTGCTACACATACTGCATTATAATTTTCAGTTTTTATTACGAAACATGACTAAAATCCACAATTTTTGACAAATCGTTACCAAATCTGGATAGGATGGTTCCCGATAAGTTATAAACTCATTACCACCAACGACGTTTTGCTATCTCGATCAAACTGCCTTTTTCACTGTCTTCTTACTTTCGACATTTCACGATGTTGTTGGTTCGAGTTCGATAACTCTAAAACGCCTTATCACATCAAAATTTTGTTTGAGCAATCTAATTGCACGTATTTTTAGTTACAAATTGCATAAATTTGAAAGTAATTTGTATATAATTGTGGTTACTTTGACGCTTTAACCGCAGTACGTTCTTATCATAACACGAGAAAAACGAATTTTTGATTTTTCTCATTCCGTATTTTGGTAACCCTTTATCCAAAATTGTAATTTGACACATCATTAGATACCTTGTTTTGTCCCCTATGGTTCCTTATAATATCGATGATTTTCAAACTTTGATAATAAGTTTATTTAGCTTTGTGTAAAGTACTGTGCATACTGCATTATAATTTTCAGTTTTTATTACGAAAGATGACTAAAATCCACAATTTTTGACAAATCGTTACCAAATCTGGAGGGGATGGTTCCCGATAGATTATAAACTCATTGACATCAACGACATTTTGCTATCTCGAAGAAACTGCCTTTTTCACGCTTTTCTTGTTTTCGACATCTCACGATGATGTTGGTTCAAGTTCGATAACCCTAAAACGGCTTGTCAGATCAAAATTTTGTTTGTGCGATCTAATAATACGCACTTTTAGTTACATATATGAGAAATTTGAAAGAAATCCGTATATAATTAAGATTACGTTGACGTTTTAACCGCAGTACGTTCTTATCATAACCCGAGAAAAATAGAATTTTTGACTTTGTCATTCCGTATTTTGGTAACCTTTCATCCAAAATTGTGATTTGACATATCATTAGATACCTTGTTTTGTCCCCTATCGTTCCTTATAATATCGATTGTTTTCAAACTTTGATAATAAGTTTATTTAGCTTTGTGTAAAGTACTGCGCATACTGCATTATAATTTTCAGTTTTTATTACGAAAGATGACTAAAATCCACAATTTTTGACAAATCGTCACTAAATCTGGAGGGGATGGTTCCCGATAGATTATAAACTCATTAACATCAACGAAATTTTGCTATCTCGATGAAACTGCCTTTTTTACCCTCTTCTTGTTTTCGACATCTCACGATGATGTTGGTTCAAGTTTGATAACCCTAAAACGGCTTGTCAGATCAAAATTTTGTTTGCGCGATCTAATTATACACACTTTTAGTTACATATATGAGAAATTTGAAAGAAATCCGTATATAATTGTGATTACGTTGACGTTTTAACCGCAGTACGTTCTTATCATAACACGAGAAAAACGAAGTTTTGACTATGTCATTCTGTATTTTGGTAACCCTTTATACAAAATTGTAATTTGACACATAATTAGATACCCAGTTTTGTCCCCTATCGTTTCTTATAATATCGATTGTTTTCAAACTTTGATAATAAGTTTATTTAGCTTTGTGTCAAGTGCTACACATACTGCATTATAATTTTCAGTTTTTATTACGAAAGATGACTAAAATCCACAATTTTTGACAAATCGTTACCAAATCTGGAGGGGATGGTTCCCGATAGATTATAAACTCATTAACATCAACGAAATTTTGCTATCTCGATGAAACTGCCTTTTTTACCCTCTTCTTGTTTTCGACATCTCACGATGATGTTGGTTCAAGTTTGATAACCCTAAAACGGCTTGTCAGATCAAAATTTTGTTTGCGCGATCTAATTATACGTACTTTTAGTTACATATATGAGAAATTTGAAAGAAATCCGTATATTACGTTGACGTTTTAACCGCAGTACGTTCTTATCATAACACGAGAAAAACGAAGTTTTGACTATGTCATTCTGTATTTTGGTAACCCTTCATACAAAATTGTAATTTGACACATAATTAGATACCCAGTTTTGTCCCCTATCGTTTCTTATAATATCGATTGTTTTCAAACTTTGATAATAAGTTTATTTAGCTTTGTGTCAAGTGCTACACATACTGCATTATAATTTTCAGTTTTTATTACGAAACATGACTAAAATCCACAATTTTTGACAAATCGTTACCAAATCTGGATAGGATGGTTCCCGATAAGTTATAAACTCATTACCACCAACGACGTTTTGTTATCTCGATCAAACTGCCTTTTTCACTGTCTTCTTACTTTCGACATTTCACGATGTTGTTGGTTCGAGTTCGATAACTCTAAAACGCCTTATCACATCAAAATTTTGTTTGAGCAATCTAATTGCACGTATTTTTAGTTACAAATTGCATAAATTTGAAAGTAATTCGTATATAATTGTGGTTAGTTTGACGGTTTAACCGCAGTACGTTCTTATCATAACACGAGAAAAACGAATTTTTGATTTTTCTCATTCCGTATTTTGGTAACCCTTTATCCAAAATTGTAATTTGACACATCATTAGATACCTTGTTTTGTCCCCTATGGTTCCTTATAATATCGATGATTTTCAAACTTTGATAATAAGTTTATTTAGCTTTATATAAAGTACTACACATGGTGCATTATAATTTTCAGTTTTTATTACGAAAGATGACTAAAATCCACAATTTTTGACAAATCGTTACCAAATCTGGAGGGGATGGTTCCCGATAGATTATAAACTCATTGACATCAACGACATTTTGCTATCTCGAAGAAACTGTCTTTTTCACGCTTTTCTTGTTTTCGACATCTCACGATGATGTTGGTTCAAGTTCGATAACCCTAAAACGGCTTGTCAGATCAAAATTTTGTTTGTGCGATCTAATAATACGCACTTTTAGTTACATATATGAGAAATTTGAAAGAAATCCGTATATAATTAAGATTACGTTGACGTTTTAACCGCAGTACGTTCTTATCATAACCCGAGAAAAATAGAATTTTTGACTTTGTCATTCCGTATTTTGGTAACCTTTCATCCAAAATTGTGATTTGACATATCATTAGATACCTTGTTTTGTCCCCTATCGTTCCTTATAATATCGATTGTTTTCAAACTTTGATAATAAGTTTATTTAGCTTTGTGTAAAGTACTGCGCATACTGCATTATAATTTTCAGTTTTTATTACGAAAGATGACTAAAATCCACAATTTTTGACAAATCGTTACTAAATCTGGAGGGGATGGTTCCCGATAGATTATAAACTCATTAACATCAACGAAATTTTGCTATCTCGATGAAACTGCCTTTTTTACCCTCTTCTTGTTTTCGACATCTCACGATGATGTTGGTTCAAGTTTGATAACCCTAAAACGGCTTGTCAGATCAAAATTTTGTTTGCGCGATCTAATTATACACACTTTTAGTTACATATATGAGAAATTTGAAAGAAATCCGTATATAATTGTGATTACGTTGACGTTTTAACCGCAGTACGTTCTTATCAT
Organism: Aquatica leii; assembly: GCA_035610365.1. Classification (NCBI taxonomy): domain Eukaryota; kingdom Metazoa; phylum Arthropoda; class Insecta; order Coleoptera; family Lampyridae; genus Aquatica; species Aquatica leii. The sequence goes on from CM069432.1 coordinate 113,243,023, forward strand.
AACACGAGAAAAACGAAGTTTTGACTATGTCATTCTGTATTTTGGTAACCCTTCATACAAAATTGTAATTTGACACATAATTAGATACCCAGTTTTGTCCCCTATCGTTTCTTATAATATCGATTGTTTTCAAACTTTGATAATAAGTTTATTTAGCTTTGTGTCAAGTGCTACACATACTGCATTATAATTTTCAGTTTTTATTACGAAAGATGACTAAAATCCACAATTTTTGACAAATCGTTACCAAATCTGGATAGCATGGTTCATGATAGGTTATAAACTCATTACCACCAACGACGTTTTGCTATCTCGATCAAACTGTCTTTTTCACTGTCTTCTTACTTTCGACATTTCACGATGTTGTTGGTTCGAGTTCGATAACTCTAAAACGCCTTATCACATCAAAATTTTGTTTAAGCAATCTAACTGCACGTATTTTTAGTTACAAATTTCATAAATTTGAAAGAAATTCGTATATAATTGTGGTTACTTTGACGCTTTAACCGCAGTACGTTCTTATCATAATAACACGAGAAAAACGAATTTTTGATTTTTCTCATTCCGTATTTTGGTAACCCTTCATCCAAAATTGTAATTTGACACATCATTAGATACCTTGTTTTGTCCCCTATGGTTCCTTATAATATCGATGATTTTCAAACTTTGATAATAAGTTTATTTAGCTTTATATAAAGTGCTACACATGGTGCATTATAATTTTCAGTTTTTATTACGAAAGATGACTAAAATCCACAATTTTTTACAAATCGTTACCAAATCTGGATAGGATGGTTCCCGATAGGTTATAAACTGATTACCACCAACGACGTTTTGCTATCTCGACCAAACTGCCTTTTTCACTCTCTTCTCACTTTCGACATCTCACGATGTTGTTGTTTCAAGTTCGATAACCCTATAACGGCTTGTCAGATCAAAATTTTGTTTGTGCGATCTAATAATACGCACTTTTAGTTACATATATGAGAAATTTGAAAGAAATCCGTAAATAATTGTGATTACGTTGACGTTTTAACCGCAGTACGTTCTTATCATAATCCGAGAAAAATAGAATTTTTGACTTTGTCATTCCGTATTTTGGTAACCTTTCATCCAAAATTGTAATTTGACACATCATTAGTTACCTTGTTTTGTCCCCTATCCTTCCTTATAATAACGATTATTTTCAAACTTTGATAATAAGTTTATTTAGCTTTGTGTAAAGTACTGTGCATACTGCATTATAATTTTCAGTTTTTATTACGAAAGATGACTAAAATCCACAATTTTTGACAAATCGTTACCAAATCTGGAGGGGATGGTTCCCGATAGATTATAAACTCATTGACATCAACGACATTTTGCTATCTCGATGAAACTGCCTTTTTCACCCTCTTCTTGTTTTCGACATCTCACGATGATGTTGGTTCAAGTTCGATAACCCTAAAACGGCTTGTCAGGTCAAAATTTTGTTTGCGCGATCTAATTATACACACTTTTAGTTACATATTTGAGAAATTTGAAAGAAATCCGTATATAATTGTGATTACGTTGACGTTTTAACCGCAGTACGTTCTTATCATAACACGAGAAAAACGAATTTTTGACTTTGTCATTCCGTATTTTGGTAACCTTTCATCCAAAATTGTAATTTGACACATCATTAGATACCTTGTATTGTCCCCTATCGTTCCTTATAATATCGATTATTTTCAGACTTTGATAATAAGTTTATTTAGCTTTGTCTAATGTACTACATTAGACAAAGCTAAATTCTTATAAAATTTTATTTACACCTAATTGTACCCTATTTTAGTTACAGTTTAAAAAAAATTGATTGATGTCCTTATATAATTGTGATTAGTTGACGAACTCGAGTACGTTGTTATCAGAACACGCGAAAAACGAATCTTTGACTTTGTCGTTGTGTGTTTTGGTAACCGTCTATCCAAAATTGTAATTTGACACATCATTAGACACCTTGTTTTGTCGTCCATCGTTTCTGATAATAAGGATCATTTTCAATCTTAGCTAATAAAACTTTACCAAATTTGGAGAATATGTTTTACCGATACGTTATAAATTCATTAGCATCAGTGACGTTTTGCTATCTCGATCAAATTGCTCTAAAACAGTTCATCGACCAAAACATTGTTTAACACTTTTAATTGTACATTCTTTTATGAATTTGAAAATGTGGAAAAAAAATTAATGGAAATCTATGGATCCATGCAATTAAAGTTAAGACTTGAGTTATTTAAACATATGTTCATTACAGATCAAAAATTTACAATCAGTAAAAACGAGAAGATAATTATTATCGTTCATAAGCCGGCTGTAGTGCAAGTCAGCATAAACCTGTGCCAACATTCGTTTACATAATTATGTCGTCACTTTCTTATCATAGTGTAAGACTGTTTATATTGCAGTATGATATAATTTGCAATTGACTTCCCGCCAAATAACAGCCAAGATTTACTTATGTCTTTAGTTGCGAAATAAACATTTTATTTTTAGTTGTTATCATTTTTTTGCCCCATGGTTAGATAGCCGTTCAAACAATTATTGTCACATTATCTAGATTCTAATGGTACAGCATTTATAATGGTCGACTGTCTTGCAGAATTATGTTGATTTTGTTTATATTTGTACATTTTATAAATGGAAATTGACAACAAGAATTTTCTATTTTGAACTTGGATAAAATATTTTCTTGTTTACATGTTTTTACTCAACGCCGAACCTAACACTAATAACAATAAACGTTCTATGAATTTGAGTGAGTGAGCTAGGCGTCGGTAATAAGATAAATTTTATTAAATGAAATTAGTATATGCTTACATTTATCATTTGATAGATATTTAACATTTATATGAAGTATATGTATTACTTTATTAGGCATTTATAACGAGCATGATAACATTATTTGAAATAAGTGAACGTTAGGCAACACATTACACATTACTTTAGCAGTTTGGATATTTAATAAAAAAAAACATTTTACTATGTAACAATATAACATGTGTTGCTATTTCCTACTGTACCTAATTAAATACATATAAATGCAGTAGTTAAGAACAATTAAAGGTTGTTGTTTAATATTTTCTTAGTTACACATTTTGTAGGACCTGTGACATTGTTTTTATACGTATAAAAGTTGAAAACTGCAAACCGTACGTATCGCGATGCGTATAAAACTGTATAAAACTCGAACAGTGTTGCAACATCAACATTGCAACAGGTTAGGCTGTACATATATATATATATATATATATATATATATATATATATATATATATATATATATATATATATATACAACAAAAATACAACATGTTGATGAGGTAAGAAACAAATTATTTTGATTTTTTATAGGTATACTTTTATTTATTTTTTTTTTTTCAATTACCAAACATGTAAATTAGTGAGAATATAGTAAACATCATAAATGCATATTACTCAGTAAACAAAGACGTTTATTGAAGTTTTAATTCCGTTTACTAATAACACCGTATATCGTGGCAATGTCGCGCGTATACTTGCCATTTCATGTTCTCGCAGCTTCGTCTACACGCGAATCTCATTCACCAAGTAATTTGCACTAAGCTGTACATAAACAGGAAATTCAGTTTTTGCAAAGTGATTAAAACAGTTAATTTAAAAATTATAACAGGAATTTTGTTCTCGTATTTTTCAGTTCCAACTTAAATGCAATTTAATGTAGATTATAATTCAAATAAAATATTTTTTTAACAACTCAAACATAACATAACTAAAAAAATTTATTGAAAATATTAAGTTAATGATTTATTATTATTTATAATAATAATAGTTTATTTTGAGGTATTGGGCATATTAAAAATAAAATCAATTTACAAAAAAAATAAAATTTTAAATTAGGTTCTTATTAACAATTATGCTCTAATTTTTTTAAACAATATTGTGTCTATTTGTTAAATTTTATTTATACAACCGATATAATTATGGTGAACTTGATCGATAATAATTAAACCATAAGTGTATATAAGAAATTACTTTACAGCAGCTTCTCAAATGTCTCTAAAGCCCTAAGAGAAATGATATGTCTTTTGAGATTATTTTTACTTAAATACGCATTGATTCTGTTGTTATCTGTTCTAATATAAGTAAAAATTGGTTTTGATGTTTTTCCAGCTTCTATAATAATTGTTCCAGCTGAGATTAATGTATTCTCGTCAAATGGCTTATTTGATACTGTATACCAGTTAGTTTTGCTTTTAAACAATTCCTACACTGTTTCAAAATCTTTTTTAGATACTTTTTTGCCTAAAAGTTGATATTTAGATCTAATTGGTAATACTAAAATTTAAATTCCATAAATGCTCAAAAGCAATTATTAGTTTTGCTAAAGCAAGCAATAAATATGAATGCTTTTGTTTATAACTAACACAACAACAACAACAATTTCTGCCTCCTTCCTTTAGTAATCCAAATTATCTAAAAACGGATTTAACGAATAGAATTCACTTTCCCTGTCTGTAGATATCAAATTTAAAGTAACTTTTGCAAAATATTACTGATGTGTTACCTTTTCTAAAATAGCACTGACACTACTTTTAGTTCTTCTCTTATTATCTCGTTTTTTATTCTGTCTAATCGTGTCACTCTTTTAATTGCTCTTCTCAAACCGTAATATATTCCTCGCCGTTTCAAACTTTCCCACACTATTCTTCTGGGTACTTTATCAAACGCTTTCTCTAAGTTTATAAAAGCTATATATACATCTTTTATCATCGTTCTACTTTATTTTTTGACTTGTTTTGTGATAAAGATGTGGTTCTGTATACTTCTCCTTTTTCTAAAATCACTTTAGGAGTCTTCTAGTTGAGATTCTATTATCCGTCGTAATCTGCTGTCTAGCATTCTTTAGTACAATTTTCTGACTATGTTTAAGAGTGTAATGCCTCTACAATTAAAGCATTTTTTCTTGTATTCTTTATTGTTCAAGGGTACTATAATTCAAACTTTCCAATCATCAGGTACTTTTGCTTCTTCTCAGGATTTTTGAAATATTTCATTTATCATTTTGCCGTACTCTCCTTAGTGTACGATAATTTCTGGTTGTATTTTATCAAATCCCGCGGCTTTTCCTTTTTTCATTGTCTTGATTTTTTTTTATCACTTTTCTCATACTGATGCCTTCACTCGATTTGCTTTACTGTACCTATTCTTGCAATGTTGTATTTTTTCCTATTGTATTCTCTACGTTTAACAATTTCTAAAAGTATTGTCTCCATCTTTCCATTATGTCGTTGTTGTTTTTTAGCACTTGTATGTACTGTATGTACTTTGTTGTATTGTCTTTTCTTTTTCTCAGATTTTCAGTACTTTATAGAATAGTTTTTTATTTGTTTTTCTGTATTCCTCCATTTTATTTTTAAACTCGCTCTATGTTTTTTTTGCGTCCATTACCATATTCTTAACTTCTTTACTTTCATTTTGATATTGTGTGTTATTTTCTTGTGTCTTTTTTTTCAGATATTTTTTCCAACTCAGTTTTTTATTTTGAGTTGGATTTCAATCTCTTCGTTCCACCATCTTGTTTGATTCTTTTTGTGAGTTATAAAAACCACTCTACATGTTTGTCTTGCAACACGTAAGACAGCTTTTTTAAAATTTTGCCATAGCAGGTTTACTGTTTTTGTTTTCCACTCATTTTTTGTCCGCATTATTATCTATTCCGTTTTTTCTTTGTATTCTTGTGCAGTTTGATTATTTACTAATTTGTAAGTTTTTATTACTTCGTTTCATTCTGTTTTGTTTAAGTTTAATTTCTGTTTTTCTTGTTTTCTAATTTTTATTCTTATTTTAGCTACTAATAAGTAGTGGTCGCTGTTAATTTTTGGGCCCCTTCTAACTTTTACGTCCGTCACTTCTTTCTTGAAACATGTATTAGTACATAATCTATAACTGATTTTTCTTTTCTACTTTTTATTATTCTTGTAATCGTGTGAATATCTTTATGCTTAAAGAACGAGTTCATTATCAGCAAATCGTTTTCAGTACATAATTCTATTAATTTATTGCCATTATTATTTTTATGCTCTTTACCGTATTTTTCTATCACACTCCCAGTGCTGTTTTTTTTACCAACTCTGCAATTCAAGTACCCTAATAGTAAGATCCTATCAGTGCGTCTGTTCGGTACTTCTAGATAATTAGTTATATAAACATTTAATTTAACCATTTCGTTGTTTTCTTTAAGAGATAATGAGGTACTGACTAAGCAAATTGCCTTTAAGAGTACAAGACTAAAAACCAACACACACTGTGTTGAAACAACAGTTGTCAAATTTACACATATTCCTTGTCTTAAATGAATATAGACGCAATAACTATATTGTTTTATCTATTATGAAGGTAATCTTTTATTTTGCACAAAATATAATTTATATCTATGTATAACTGTAACTAAAATTATGATATGATTATGATACTCAAAGTTGGAGTAAATGCCGTTGAATGTAGTATATTGACCAACGCGCACTACATTTATTTATATTTTGATAGCTTTGGAAACTTGCAGCTTCTATTAACATAATTACAGTACTTAAAAAGTAATGGTTCTTGTAGCATACTCTACAATCACAACAATTTTTAATTCTTTAATACTGTTAAATGTTGACATTTATGTGTAATGTTTTTATATAATTATAATGATGATAGGCTTTTCGTTTACCGAATTAACAAAGAAACATTTTTGAAATGTTTTTTTCAACGTTTTACAAAAGATATATTTACATTTTTAAAAACATTGCAAAAATGTCTTAATAAGCAGAATTACGTTGCAAAATCAATATTGGAAAAACATTCTAAAAATGTTTAAAAAACATTATTTATAAGAAGAAGACTTATGCTAATAAAACGGTCAACGGCAAAATGATAATCTCTGTTAAAAAAAAACTTCAATTTCGAGGTACTTCAGTAATAAATAAAAAAGCAGTGTAGGTTAACACGATTTTATCGCTTATATTACAAATACCGCTGTAAGAAAACTAATGAGAAAACTGTGTATTTGACTTATTGTTGATGCATTTTTGTTTTCTTATATTTTTGGTAAATTATTTAGTTACGTATTTAAAATTGTACTTTTATTTGTCATTTCTAAAATTTTGGCTATATTTTATTTAATTTTTCTAATACAGTTTGGGAAACACGTCAACACCGTTTCAAAAATAAAAATTTATGGTGGATAAAAAATTACAGATTAGTGTTTTTAAATAGTTTAAATTAAATTAATTTAAAATTAAATTTTAAGGTTTAATTTTATTTGTAGTAATCAAAAATTTGATTGAAAAAAAAACCTATAGGCACATTATAAATTTTTCACTTTGCTTCAGTAAAAACAATATCAGATAAAGATGTAATTATAGTGCAATCTTAGCTGGCTTTAAATAGTATATTTCATTACTAGGCTTGAAAGAAGGCTTTTCCCGTGCGAGCTTGCGAGTTTCCCGTGTGAGGCAAAGCCGAGCACGGGAACGCATGCGAGAACGGAAAAAGCCCTTTCTGCCGTGTAATGAACGATATTTTTCATTATACCTGTCTACAAAACTAGAATAAAACATAAAAATTAAAATACATATGTTTGAATCACCCTTCATTACATTAACAATGCATATCTAGAATACATTGAAAATTTCATGCATAATTGTTTTGATATAGGTCAAATTTTAAAAGATGGATATTATAGAACATAATTTTGAAATACCAGAAATTATTACTCAGCAAGCTGCAGAAGTTGTTACGCCCTGAGCAAATTTTTCTAAATCCGGTATTGTTTGAGTCATTTAAGTTAGACGTGTGGGAATCTGCTGTTGCTGCTAATCTCACGCTTTATTTCGTTACATTTTAAAGTTGATAATTTGTAATTTATGATTAATTAAGAGCGTATTATCTTCGCCTAATACGTGATTAAATTCTGCTTTTCTGCAAGTCCTTATCAATATCTTTGTTTAAACTATCAGTTACTCGAGCGTTGTCACGAGTTTGCTGACGAATTTATTTTGTTATCTTGTGAAGTCATTATGACCTAGCTTCTTTCGTTTCCTTCTTTGATCAGTTCCTGGCAAACTCTTGTTGAGATCACTTCAAAAATTTACTGTACCTTGGAAGTACTAACGTTTACTTAAACATGGTGATTTTACCGGATATTACGTTGAAACCTTCCTATCTTTTAGTATATCTACGGAACCTGTTTCTTTCCTAAAATTACTAAAAATCGTATATTTACGGCTATAAGTTACTTTAAATTTTAAAAGTGTACTTAGTTTTCTTAACGCTGGATTATTATACCCAGGTAAAGTACTTAGTTTTTGCTTTATTTAGTTTATCTAACTTCGCTTCTCTCCCTTGCTCTTTATAGCGGTTTTTCTTCCGACAAAATTGTTCCAATTTCTATAAACGTCTTCTCCAACGGATTGTTTCCCCCACGTATGAGAGTTCCTTCAATTACCAAAATACTCCGTTCATCTGTAAACTCCACTAACGCTACGCTGAGAAGTCAACTTCGATTGCAGCAACTGACTAAGTGAAAAACCAACCGTTAACCTTCGTTTTATTGTGAATTAATTCATATTTGTGCAAATCTCAAAGATTTGATTTTCTACATTGAACTTTTAATCAAAATACTACTTGCCTAATCAACTTTAGAAATTCAAAAACTTTTTCTTATACTTGAAAATTAAAAAATTTTTTTTTTATTTAAAATTCACTTTTGTTATTTAAACTTTGGCTCAATTTACTTAATTTAATTTCTCTTTGTTTCTATAAGAATTTGTTATCTGATTTACCTTAAATTTTGTTGACTTATAACGTAATTGTAACTGACCTATTAACCTACATAAATTTGGTTACGCATCTCCTGATCTACGAGATAGTAAACTTGAACCTAACTCTAATTCTCGGCTGTTATTTGCCGACGGCCAATTGTTTGTTTTAAATATTTTATCTAAGGAAACTTCGACTGGAATACCTTGCACGGAGTTTCATCAGCGAAGTAATAAAAGTAAGATTTTTTTTTGTTTTGTATTTCAAATTTGTAATTACTGTCTTGTCGAATCCCGATCGCTGCTCCAAATTTAATTTTTTTTTCTTTTTGTTTGTTTTGCGGACCTAACTTAATTAAATTAGTTTTACTACTTTTTTTTTAACACAAGGTAATTTAGATTTTGTATTTTTTTTGTAATATTTGAAATCCATTATCGATTGTTTTACTCAACTTCACGCATATTTTGTTTGCATAATTCAAAGTTGAATATTTTATTGATTATTTTGTAAATTGCCATTTATTCTAAATTCATTATATTTACATCGAATTTACTGATTGCTATTTATTGCTTAACCTTCCCCGTTTTTCTTTCAGCAACCCTTCGCTACTACTAGAACCCTGTTAAACTTTTACAATTTACTTAACAGGACCGTAACTAAACAAATTGTGTGGCGCCCATTTCTAACAATTTCTAATCACTATTTGACTAATTTTATCTACCACGACATCTTTGATTTAAATATTCCCCTCACAACTTCTAACCCACCCCATTTTGCTTACAAGAACCGAGCTACCGCGGCCATCGCTCCATTTAAATTTAGTTACCCCTAATTCTTACCGTAACAAAGTAAGAGCAGAATTACTTCCTAAAAAATCTCGAGAGAGATATGAAAAAGAGTATCGTTTGTTCTATGAATGGCACGAACAAAAAAATGTAAAATCTGTGTGATGATGTTTATTTGTCGGAGAAAGCTAATCTTATGAAACCATCTGCTCTGTGGAGTCAATTCTCTACGATAAAAGGTTGTTTATCTATTAAAGAAAATGTAGACATTAGCAAGTAAATACAATTCACAATGTATACTTGCGTAATATTTCTATTTTTTACTTATACACTGATGCATTCATTCGTACAGACAATCGCATTTTTCAAACGTCAAGGTGTTGGTTACGTACCTAAAAAAGCCAAAGTATTAACAGCAGAACAAGTAACCAAATTAATTTGTGAAGCTTCAGATGAGAAATCGTTATTAGCAAAGCTTTGTGTTTGACTTATATGTAAAAAATGTTCCTTCCGATAGTAATACTAACCATTATCGTACAGGTAGTTTCGATATTTGGTATTTATGGAGCATGTCGACACGTCGGACAAAAGCAAATCGTAGAGTTCGGCTATAACTGTAGATATCAGTAACAATTCAAATTGTACCAGTAATGTTACATTAAATTAATTTATTGTTAAAAATAAAAGCTGTTCGGTTAGTTCTTCTTCTACTATATACATTCCTAAAATAGAGTAGAATAGAATTAGCTACAAAAAATTCACAAAAAAAACTTTGATTCAACTTTGAGTACAAATAAATATTTTGACAAATGTCAAAAATTGAGTGTAAAAATGCAGATCGCCAACATTAATTTCATGGCGCGAAAATTTGACTTTAATAAAAATGATCCGAATAAGACCGAAAACTGTTAAATTACATTGAAAGTATACTTTAGGAAAGAATTAACTCTAGCTGAAGTATCTAAAAAGTATTGTTATAAAATTAGTCGTTAGTATAGTTACCTACAATTAAAGTCACTAGTGTAATGTTATTTTTAAAAGATAGCAACATTGGAACACGGGAAAAACTTTTCCCGTGCAGTGCACGGGAAAGATAGCCTTTCATAGATCATAAACAAGTACGAAATACATATGTTTTCATTGTAGTATAATGAAAAATAATGTTTGCAACAATAATATAAATACAACAAAAAAAAGTCGTGATTGATAACACTAATTGCCGTGACATTAAAAATAAGGAGCAAACTTAAAGATGTTAAAGTTATATATTTTTGGCGTTGACTGAAGAAATGTATTCTTCAGTTAACGTTTTTGGTTCATATGTTGCTGCAATGAAACAAGCAAAGCTGAAAAATGGTTAGAAGCAATGAAAAATATGGTTTTATAATTAATAAATAAAATTAAATAAATAAAAATTATCATAAGAGTTTTGACAATAAACAGTTATAACGGGTGATCGAAATTATTCTCAAGCCACGTGACCTGTTTGATTACGTTTTTAATGGATATTTACTGCGTTACCTATACTACAGGGTCACGTGGTTTGAGAATAATCTCGATCTCATTGTGTTATGTAGATAGTAATAAACAAGCGATATTTGCTGCTCATATAGTGCGAGTGGTTTGATTTACAACAACAATCATTATTAACAAATTTACGTACTACAAGCACGTTGTTCAATAAACGTTTAAAACCAGAGTTTGCTTTTCTTTTATATTAAAAGTGTATAAGAACATTACAAGTGGCGACGAGGATTTGTGTTTATTGTGTTAATTACTATTATTTGACTATTTGAGTAATGGCAGTTTCTGGTGGCAATGTAGGACATTTGCGTGAATTTGACCCTGCAAATTCGGACTGGTCAATTTTCAAACGTCGAATTGAGAATTATTTTGCAGCCAATTATATCAAAGATGACAATCGAAAAGCTGCAATCTTATTAAACGTGCTTAATGAAGATGCGTACAAATTAGTGTTTAATTTATGTTTACCAGAGAAACCAGAAAAAAGTAAATATTCAGAGTTAATCAAATTATTATCTGAACATTTCAAATCAAGCGTGTCTGTGTTTTCCGCGAGATATAAATTTTACAATTCACGGAAAAATGTAAATGAATCCGCAAGAGAGTGGTCAGCCACAGAATTAGAAATTTGGCTGCATTATGTAATTTTGATAACAAACAATTGGAGTTAGTGCTAAGAGATCATTTTGTAATTGGTTACGATAAAGGTAGTGTTCAAGATAGACTTTTCGAGGAGAAGAAAACCTTGACTTTCAAAGCGGCAGTGGAAATTGCCACCGCAAAATCGACGACGTTTCCACTTGGGCTTGTTATCAATATCCACAGCGCCCGAATAATATTAATCGGTCTAAGCAGGTATTTCATAGTAAATTCAAGGTATGTGGACGTAAAAACCATTTTACAGATAAATGTTCTTTTCGTGAATGCATTTGTCACATTTGTGATATAAAAGGGCACTTAGCGCCAATGTGTCCAAATAAAAAAATAAAAAAAACAAACAAAATTTTGTAAATAATAAAGTTTCGCAAAATTATTTAGAATCTGATTATTCGCTATTTAATTTAGATTGTACGCTTAATCCAATTAGTATCAAGCTTATAATAAATAATAAATTATTAGATTTTAGTTTAGATACTGGTTCTAGTTTTTCCGTAATCTCAGAAAACTTTTATTTAGAATACTTTAATAACGAAATTTTGTATGCAACTGATATAGTAGTTTACGTAACAAGAGTCGAAAGTAAGAAATAGCATAACGAACGTTAATGCGACGCGAGGCCGCACGGCCAAGCGTTGCATGTGAGTGAGTTATGCTATGATTCTTTCGACGAGAGTAATGTACATTATTTTTTGTGTTGCCTTTTATAAAATTACATTCTTTTTTGAAAAAATAAAAAAAAATCAACAGAAATATAATGTTGGTACTACATTTATTACTAAATCTGTCAAATTTGACATTAACTTTAACATCGTTTTTTTTCAATTTTAACTGAATTTCAAGATTTTTAAAATGATTTTTCCACCTGTCGCATACTCGTTCTAATATATTAATTGACTTTGAACACTTAATTTTATGTGGATTCCTAGTTTTCATTTTGCCACCCTAGAGCTTTTTTCGTTCATTACGTAACTACACTAACGAACGAATATTGACGTTTGTGATGTTGGCAACACAAAAAAGTATTTAATTTATACAATGGTGATAAAATTATACCTTTAGGATTTATACATTGTAAAGTTGCATATCAAAATAAGAAATGTTATTTAGATTTTTATGTAATCAAAACTAATACAGGTCCTCCTCTGTTAGGACGCGATTTTTTCAATACTTTCAAATTAGGAATTTCACAGATAAATCATATTAATTTATTAGATGACGTAGATTACTTGGTAAAAAAGTATAAAGACGTTTTTTCGCCTGGTTTAGGCTGTTTTAAAAAAAGGGTAATTTCTATTAAATTGAAAACAATTGATGTAACGCTGAAGTTTTATAGGGCTCGTCCGCTTCCTTTTGCAATTAAAAAAAAGGTTGAAACGGAGTTGGAACGGTTAGTTGAAATGCAAGTCATAGAACCTATTGATTACAGTGCGTGGGGTACACCGATAGTACCAGTATTAAAAAAAGATGGTTCAATTAGATTGTGTGGAGATTTTAAAATCACTCTTAATCCATTTATTGAGGTAGATCGTTACCCGCTTCCTCGAATTGAGGAATTGTTTGTTAAATTACAAGGAAGCATAGAATTCTCTAAATTAGATTTGTCTAATGTCTACCAACAAGTATGTTTAGATGAAAATTCAAAATCTTTAGTAACCATTTCAACACATAAAGGTCTTTTTAAATATAATCGCGCACCTTTTGGAATTGCTAGTATTCCCGCAAAGTTTCAGTGTATCATGGATTCATTATTGCAAGGTTTAGATGGAGTAGTGGTGTTTTTATATGATATTTTAATTACAGGAAGAACCAGAACAGAACACATTAAACAATTAAATAAAGTTTTATTTATTTTACAAGAAGTCGGTTTAAAAATATCATTAAATAAATGTAAATTTTTCCAACCAGTAATTTCGTATTTGGGTTTTACCATTGATAAAAATGGATTACACACAGATAAATAAAATTGTTGCAATTGAAAACGCGCCAATCCCACTAAACGTAACACAGCTGAAATCGTTTATCGGAACAATTAATTATTATAGTAAATTTGTACCAAATTTATCAACAGTGTTATATCCGTTATATAATTTATTAAAAGCTAAGGTCAAATGGCATTGGACACCAGATTGTGACAATGCTTTTAAGAAAATAAAAGAATTATTAACTTCTGCTGAAATATTATCACATTTTAATCCAGATTTGCTATCAAATTAAGTACCGATGCGTCAGACGTAGGTATTTATTAGATGGGAACAAAATCGGGCAGATTTTTTATCACGTTTGCCGATTATAGATCAAAATAGTTTTTGGGATGATGTCGACATTACCTTTATTTCTTATTTTTCAAATAATGAGGATTTTCCTTTGAATTTTAAAGTTATTAGTAAGGAAACCTTAAAAGATAAAGAATTAGTTACCATTTTAAATTTTGTTCGTACAGGTTGGCCTAAAAATATTCCTAATCATTTAAAACTATATAATCAAATAAAAAACGAAGTAAGCGTCGAATTACATTGTTTATTATGGAATAATCGTTTAATAATTCCTTCGCTTTTACGAGCAACGATTTTAAATCAGCTTTATGTATCGCACATGGGCGTAGTTAAAATGAAAAGTTTAGCAAGGTCTTACTTTTGGTGACCGGGATTAGACAAAGACATTGAGAGAATTTGCAAAACATGTCCTAATTGTGTAATGAATAAGAAATCTCCTGAAAAAGCTAAATTAGATTTGTGGCCTTGGCCTGAGGAAGTGTGGTATCGATTACATTTAGATTTTTTAGGACCATTTATGAATAAACAATTTTTAGTACTTTTAGATGCTCATTCTAAATGGATCGAAGTATTTCCGATGCACTCTATAACTTCAAAACTCACGATTGAAGTGTTAAGGTCCACTTTTGCAAGGTTTGGGTTACCTAAACAAATTGTTACCAATAACGGACCAACGTTTTGCTCTAAAGAATTTCAAAGTTTTTTGATTTTAAATAATATTAAACACGTTACGTCTCCTCCTTTCTAACCTTCGTGCAATGGAGCAGCCGAGAACGCGGTAAAAACTGTAAAAACGCTTTGAAAAATGCATTAGGTAAAGATGTATGTTTTGATTTAAACAAAATTTTAAATAATTTTTTGTTTGACTACCGTAATACAGCGCATTGTACAACGGGGGTAACTCCGTCTAAGCTTATGTATGGAAGAAATTTAAGAACTCGTTTTGATGCTTTATTACCGAGTAATTCAAATTCAATTGATATAAAAACTGTTCGAAATCGAGTTCTTATAGATCAGGGTAAGCAAAGAAGGTATGCTAGAGGTAATAGATTTATGGAATTTGAAATTGGTGAATGTGTAACTGTAAAGAATTATAAAGTGCCCAAAAAACCTACTTGGATAAGAGCTAAAATTTATAAAAGAATTGGTAAATCAACGTACATCGTTGAAGTACCAGAATTTTCTAATATGCGGTGGAAAAGGCACCTTAATCAAATTAAAAAATTTCATTTTGTTGAAACCAGTTTACCTAATAGTAGTAATGATACTTCTAATAATACACCGATCGAGGATGCTGATTTAACGATAGAAACTGAAGAGATTAGTGCTAGACCGAAACGCATAGTTAAACCAGTAGATCGATTAGTGTATGATAAATTGTAATTTAATTTTCTTGTTAAAAAAGAAATTGTTTCATTTAGGGGAAGGTGTTATATAGATAGTAATAAACAAGCGATATTTGCTGCGCATATAGTGCGAGTGGTTTGATTTACAACAACAATCATTATTAACAAATGTACGTACTACAAGCACGTTCTTCAATAAACGTTTAAAACCAGAGTTTGCTTTTCTTTTATATTAAAAGTGTATAAGAACATTACACATTGTATGTATGGTTTGAATAAAGTTTTGTGACTAAACATTCCTAGTGGAGCTGCGTGGTTTTTAGAAACTTTGTAGATCTTATCTTATCTTGAAACTAATAAGCCTTATGTTGTCTGTGTTGTTTATTTCCATTTTCTTATTTTCTAGTAGTTAGTTTTTTATCTTTTTTTTCTAATTCTACTTCAATTGGTTGGTAATTCTAATGCGGTATTTGTTATCTGTAATTTTCTTCAATTTTTTTTTCATTTGTTTACTAAACTTTATTATTTTAGTTTTACTTTGTTATCGTTAAACTTTTTTCTTTCTTTTTGCTTATTATATTTGTGTTTTTTTGTTATAAAAACTATGTTTTCAGCACACGCCATTATTTGTCTTCCGCTTGTTTTAAGATTCTGTTATTGTATTGTATTGTATAACTTGTCTCTCCACATATTCTAAAGCAAGATTGAGTAGTGTTGTTAATAGGATGTTTTCATATTAATTCTTAACTTTACTCATTCCATATTTGTTTAATGCTCTCATAAATTTTATAAAAACTAATAAAAATCGTTTCAGTTTAATTATTAATGATTTTTATTACTTTTTTTTAAGTAAAAAGTGTAAAGTATGCAACGTTATATATAAACACAAGAATAAACGTATACTAAACAAACAATAACTAATGCAATAACGCAAGTCTTGAATAAATTATGCACTAGTTCGATTCAGTCACACATACGTACGTAATTAGAAGATTATTGTTAAAACTTAAGTAGAGTATTTTGTTATATAGTCCAACAAAACGTTTTTTAAGAAAAAATGATTTACATTTTAACGTAATCTAACAGAAAGTAAAGGTTGTTGGTAAATTGTAGACCTTAATTAAAACGTTGTTTAATTTTCCTCGCCTCCAACAAAATTAACATAGTTACGTTGAGAAAGATTGTAATAGTTTGCTTATAAAACATAACGCATTAAATTTGTAAACATAAATTAATTATAATATTATAGCAAAAAAGTCAAATAAATAACATAACGAGAGACAAATCCAGAAACAATTGCGTAATATTATGATAGGTAGTAAGATTACTAACATTGATATAAATATATTATTACTACATTTTTAAATAAAGCAGAATTTTTAGTTTGATTTAAGTTTTTTTAAATTCTATTTTGTTGCTATAACCACTAATCTTATATCATACAATTATTATAAACTAGTATAAGGTCGCAAAACGGTTTTAATTACAAACATTTATAGTATGTGATATTACAAAAACTATTTTTAAAATTATTAAAATATTCACATTATCATCCTAGTATCTTTAAAAAAGAGAGTTGCAGCCAGCACATGAATGTCTCATATCGTATGATTTAATGGATTTTTATTCTACGGATAGGTAATATTTTAAAGTATTTAACAAGCTGTTAAAACTTTTTTTTTAAATATTGTATTCAATTATGAAGTAACTCGACTTTTTTTAAACAATGATTAAGAAAAATTTAATTCGTTTAAAACTTAAATTACTGTGGCAATTTTAGTTTGACAGTATATAATAATCTTTAAAAAATTAATTGTTTAGATCAAATTAAACTAAAAAATTATTTTATTTATTAAAAACATTTATTTTTAGTAAAATTTTTAATAAGAATTGTCAATAACTATGATAAACGCTAAAACAGTTATTTAAAAAAAACTATACATTAGAAAACATTATAATTATAATAAAACTTCTACATCTTTTAGAAGTTCTTTTGTAAACAACTTTTTTACAACGCATTTTAGTTAGGTGATATTATTAAACAAATATCAACTTTAATTTTTGATTTATTATTTTAATTTGTACTAACTTGAATTACTACTTTCTATACAAACGGTTACACTATACAAACGGTTACACTATACAAAAAAAAAGTAAATTGAAAAATTATTAACACGACGAATTTAAATTATTTATCGAACTCAAGTTTCTCGTGCCCTTATTACACTTCTAATATCCGATTCGAAAGACGATTTTTAATGTAGAATACTTATTTGATTCTTTCATTAAAGAGTTTTTTTTTTGTATAATACTTATCTATTTCTTCAATTAATTAATCGAATAGTTTCGCCTTCTTTACACTTAGTTGGACCATTGTTTTGAACAGAACAATCCCAAACAGCAATGTAAGCTTGTATCAAGATTGCAGCAAACTTGTCGTGACAATTATAAAACTTGCAACAATATTATCGTGACAAGTTTGGAGCAGCAAGTTGACTAAGAAAGCAATAACAAGCTTGTGACAATCTTGTTTCGACAAATAAACAATATTGTTACGTCTTGCCATGACAATATTTGAATTTGCAGAAATGTTACAGTACCCTGTCATCGCAAAGTTTAAAATTTGTAAAAACACTATTGTAACATGTAATTGCAAGACTTACTTACTTACAGTCATATTAACGTTGCTTGTCATGAAAACTCATGAAACTTTTAGTAATATCGCTGTACTTTGAAGAAAGGTACAAAGCTAAAAGCATGCAAAACTTTAATAATTTAAAAATATATTATTATACAATACACAGCATACATTAATGATCTCAAACTTGGTTACTAGTGTTTGCAAAATTATTTAAAATTTTTAATCGAATAAGTATACAAACCTAAGATGCAAACCAATAAGTGCAATAAATTGCAATAATAAATACTCACCTAAAAAGTGAATAATAATGTGTTATTAGAATACAAACACCATGTAAATGACAGACATGACTTTTATTAACATAAAAATGGCGAGACATGCGCCGGTATTTATGCGTTTACACCTGCGTACTGTAAATTTGAAAAAGAAAGTTTTCTGCAAGCTTGCAGCAAGTTTGCAGCAAGCTACTCAAATTTCTCAAGCGTATGTTCTCAAAGTTGCCAATATTACCAATATTGCTGTAAACTTGCAGCAAGATTCGTAAACTTGGCAAGGAAAAAACAAGCTGAAAGCAAACTTGCTGTAAGTTTACATACTATCTGGGATACAGTTGGTCATTTTTGTATATATTTATTAAAACTAAGGCCCGGTATATTCACCTTTCAATAAAGTGTTTAGTAGCGCTATTGAGTAGATTGCTATAAGTAAAAGTATATTCATCTTCCAGTAGTGACAACCTTTCAGTAAATTAAAGTTACTGACCAAATAAATTTACGGCTCACATTTACCAGCTGTTAAAAGTTTACTGGGAACGTTATCGTTGTTATTATTACTGTGATTAAAATGAATCTTGTGGACGATATAAATATTATACTAGATGAAATTGACGATGAGAGTGCCATTCAACGATAACGGCGTAATAGATATCACCAACAAAATAATTTAAATCGTTGGGATGATTTGGAGTTTTTTCAAAGGTTTCGTTTAAAAAAAAAGAGTGTACTAGAAACGTTGAATTTTGTAGATGAGGGACTTTTATACCAATCAAACAGGTAAACATTGATTTAATTTCGACAATCGTAAATTCCAATCAACTCAAGTATCTGTCAACGGAAATTTAAACAAATTACTTGTTTTCCTAGAGTGATTGGTGCTATAGATTGCACACATATAAAACTTCAGTCAGTCCAGGTAAGCTTATGAATGATGACATAAAAACTATTTGTAAATTATAAAAATTTTAACTTTTAGGAGAACCAAATGCAGAAGTTTTTTTTTTAAAAAAAGGCTTCTTTTTACTTAAAGGTTCAGTGCATTTGTGATGCCAATTATAAAATTACAGATATTAAAGCTGGATGGTCAGGTTCCTCTCACGATGTAAATATTTTTGATAATTCAATTGTAAAACAAAGAAAACAAAATTTGAAAGAGGTTAATTTAGGAATTCCGTTTTATTGGGCGATAGTGCACATTCTTTAAGACGCTACTTAATAACGCCTATTGTCAACCCACAAAATCATGTTGAAAATTTATTCAACGAATACTAAATACGTAGTAGAAATCTAATGGAAAAATCATTTGGGATTTGGAAGCGCCGTTTTCTTTGGCTTTCTACTGGACTACTGGACTGGTCAGATACCATCAATGAGGTATAATACTAACTACTATAGAAACCATTCCGTATGCTAGCATGGTTACGAATTCGGTCCAACTTGATTTCTTGTTTCCCCACTTCATCCGGGCAAGAAAGCAAACTATCGTGTATAGTTACATGCATTTAAATGCTTTTTAGCGTTCGGGTTGCATTCCATAATTTTAGTTTATACTTGCTTAGAGTACATTTAATAATAAATTTCATAATCTTAAATTATAGTGTGTAAAAATGGTCAACTTTTGCTGAAATATTTCTTGAAATGTCTGAAACAATTTTAAATTACATGTCACTTGTAAATAAAGATGCGCAGTATGTAAATAATATTTTATATTATCTTCCTGGTTATATTATTAAAAAAAAATTTAATTCTGTAACTTGTAAATATTGTATTTTGATGTAGATTTCACAGAACGGTGTAGAAAGTGTATACATAATATAAGAGATAATTTTACTGCGTTTACAAAATTTGTTTGAAGAGGTGGTTTCAAATTAGCTAGTTCAGAGACATTTAATATAATTCGTGTCTGTGAATCGACTTTTAACTTATTTATAATAAAAGGACTTATTAACGTACAGAGTAACGTAAAAACTATTCTTGCGGCCACCGTCAAAAAAATAATAATAAATAAAATGCCGTTTAAAAATTTTATTCACCCAAGTTTAGACGAGTTTGGCAGTGTGTCAGATGAATGGAAAATTACTTGTTTAATAATTAATATGTATTTTGAATTTAGGTTAAAAACGTACTGCAGGACTGTAAATGTTGATGTGATTTTAAAAGGTAATAGTTCCATTAGATCTAAATTAACAAAATTAGTTTTATTTAAAAATACATAGTATTGTATTTTATTATTAATAATATGTATCTTTAATTTAAGAATTATACCTACCTATTGTTTTCATATAATCTTTTAATTTTACTTCTACCTTTCAAACGTCGTTGACTTTAATGCGTTTTTGCCCGAAAGCAGTGGGAATCAGCGATAGCGCGACGGCTCGCCTGAATGTACGAAGTGGTTTCTCCAGTTAGTACATTATACCTCATTAGATACCATTGGCGCAAAGCATTATTGTTGCAACATGAGTATTGCACAATATTGGAAGAAATTATAGTCTAGAAGATGATGAAATAATGTTCGGCAATAACAATCTAGAAGAAATTGAATAAGTTATTCATAACGAAAATAACAACTTTTATAGAGTCGAGTTTTTAAATTATTTTAAAAATTTATAATTTATATGTATAAATACAAATGATTTTTTTGTAATTATTTTATTATTACTTATTTATAAGTTCTTTTTATAATTGTAATAATACCGTTTTTGTTTTATGCTCTTCTACAGCTAATTGAATTTTTAGTTTGTGCTCCTCTTCTTTTCGATTATTTTATCATTTTCATTTCTAGCTTAAATTTAATTGATTCAGTTTTTGCTACTTTTTTTGAATACTTATTAATTCTGCACTATCAGCTATCGAAGAATATTTATTTGGAATTTGACTTCCTTGTCTTGTTTTTAACTTTTTGGGGATTGTGGTGTCTTCAACTTAGCTGGAGTCCAAGGGTTTCATTTTATAGCTGAAATAAAATGTAATCAATATGAAACTTTGTCATTGTAGCATTGTACAGCAAAATACCTTTATTGTTCTGTTTCAACTTATACATCAGTTTGGGTAAATGATGATGTAAGCACTAGTGCCCATTACCACTTCCATTACTTCATCGTTACATAAATTATTAATTACATGTATATCTGTTTCTGATTCTATAAATACAGTAGCTTGAACTAAAGGAAAAAATCAAAATTGTAAAGATAAAATGGATGATAGTTTACCTTGGTCACTCATTCTCGGTTCTGAGCATTTCCACATTTAAAGATATTAATCGTAAAAGTTTTTCCTCTCATGAGGTATGTGTAGTGACTTCTGCACTACCTCCTCCCGTTTGGAACATATCAGATTTGCATTTGTTATGTTTGATCGTTCTTTTAATACCATCACATTTAATTTTTAGCATCTTGACGCTGCGATTTGTTGACTGCAAGACATTGAATGTTTCGGTCAACTCTGCCCAGCATTTCCACGTGACTGCATCTGTGCGTTTATTCTCAATCACGGATGCTCGTTTGAGAATCTCATCAAAAAGACATTCGGTTTCTGCCACAGTAAAATATGTAGAACTAGATCGCTTAGATACTACAATT
Organism: Aquatica leii; assembly: GCA_035610365.1. Taxonomy (NCBI): domain Eukaryota; kingdom Metazoa; phylum Arthropoda; class Insecta; order Coleoptera; family Lampyridae; genus Aquatica; species Aquatica leii. Next base: position 113,264,916 of record CM069432.1, read on the forward strand.
TGATTCGATCAGAATATATAAATATAAAAAGTTCTGTAATACAAACCTGACATAGACATTCTTTGTAGCAAAATTACAATCGTAACGTAAACAAATATTAATAAAAACGAATACACCCAGAACCGAAATCTTAATAAAATAATACAACAAAATACCTAACACGACAATAAGAATTAAAAACAAAAATTAATTTATAAAATACAAACATCTACCACCATAAGAATTAAGAAAAATTTTAATTAAAAAAATACTAATATTCAACAGCACAGTAATAATTAATAAGAAAGATAGATCAATCAAATTAAAGTGAACACTAAGACAAAATTTAAGAATAAAGTCAGTAGTACTTGACAGATAAAATAAGGTGAATATACTCAAAATTCTTACTGGACACATAAATATCTACTGAATACTTATTTCACGGATACTTTACTCAGTGTTGTGACAGGTACTCATTTTTTGGTACCTAGGTACAGGTACAGGTACATTTATTTAAAAGTACCTAGGTACAGGTGCAGGTACAGATTTGACAAACGTACCTAGGTACAGGTACAGGTACAAAAAAAATGTACCTTAAAATTTCAGGTACTTTTTAGGTACTTATTTATGATCATAGAAAATACAAATTTAGTAAACCAACTCTTATTTGTGCGATCTCATTGAAAAACGATAGAAATTATTACAGCTATAAAATGCATAAAATGATTGAAATCAATCAACGATATGCTACTATATTAATCACTGTTGATGACACACACAAGTTACCTGTTAAGACTTCAGGACTAAATTATAAGAAACTGAACGGGATGGGTATGATGCATGGCAGTTTAGTGATACAGTTGACATCGGTTAGGACGGTTAGTAAGTACTTCAAGGGACCGATCGTTTTGTACTTATTATCCGAGAAGACTTACTATTCAACGTACACGACACCTTAATTTTCGTTGAGGTCGTGCTTACAGCATTTATGTTATATACCGTTAGTTATACCCGTTATACTTACGTTTTCGGCTATGTTTATGTAATTTAGTATGATACAAAGTAATATATGTCGTTTTTAGAATAAGTCATTAAGTACGTATTGTTTATATAAGCAGAACTACGATTCGTAATAAATTTTATTATAATGTCACTGTGTTATATAATCAGTTATAATTGTTTGCTTTTTTCTAGAACTCCACAGCTCTTTTTCTAAAAATCATCTTCTATTTTATACAGATTATTTAAGTTTGTACATTTTAAAATTTATCGCATTCGGTTTGATACCCTGGCTACTCATGTTAACAGTCCGATTGCGTTGCTGTAAATGATTCATTGCAATTCATTCGAGGGCTGTCTTTAAGTGTGCTGTCACTGCCTACATTTGCACTTTTAACAAGGAAGTTTTATACACATTAACGGTACCCTTCGGGGATGATTAAGGTAAAATTGCGTAGGTCATGTGTTATTTTTGGAAGTTTAGTAATTTCAAAGGTGGTACAAAGGTACGTTCTAAAAAGTACCTGAGTACAGGTAAAAGTACATTAATTAAAAAATACCTTTCTAGGTACATAGGTACACAAAAATTACCTAGGTACTTGTACCTAGGTACATTTACCTAGGTACATCCCAACACTGACTTTACTGAGCAGATGAATATACCAGCCCTAAGTAAAATGCATCTGTACACTATGAAAGATAAGAACGTACTTCTTGGTTACTTTTACAACTCTTACCTGCGCCACTAAACACAAAATTAACGTTGTTGCCAATACATATATTTTTTTGAGGTTAGAATAAAAACATTTGAATTTGTATAAGCGTCGACGAACCGAATAAAAAACTTAAACAAAGTTATTTGACATTGAAAATTTTAATTAGATAAAGATAGTCGAGTTTTAAAATCTTACCTCTTGGGATCTGTATCTGTTTACAAACTTAAAATTAAAGTACCTACTACAATTGATACTAATAAAACTAACTTTAAAGGAATAAAAATTATACAAAAGAATAAGTTTAAGTTTGTCATAAAAAATTGCAACAAGTAAACAAAAATAAATAGTGATAAAAGCACTTATAATGCACCTATAAATTTTAGGTACTTTAAATTAACTACTTTTATTTTTGTCATCTATTATAAATAAAGTAATTAGATATTGTATGCACTACACATCGTATATACACGATGTTTTTGTTTAAATAATAGAACGCAATAACTATATAACTGAATGCAACTAAAACTAACGGAGTATGACAGAATTGCGCAGCACAATCAATTCGGACATTTTCGTTGAAACCGGCTGTCTTTGAATGCACGTGCAAATATCCGTTACAAAATTTTAATCGACTAATAACGTGGTAATTTGGATTCGGTTCTTTTTTTAAATTTATTTATAGGCTTAAAAATTAAGTAAGTTCCTATTTTTAATATTAATTTAATTTAAATTTTTAATATTAACTTATAGACAATTACTTGTATAAATCTTAATTAAATTATGTCTTCACAGTAATTAACAATGTCCAGAAGAACTCCAATTAAAGAACTTATAGCTGAAGAGGCTGGCACACCTTCAAGTCCTATAAGAAGATCCAGTAGAATTGCAACACGTCGATCCTCCGCACACGAGGAGATCGGAAGTCAGAAGGCTAAAGATGATGATCAAATTAGTGTATCTTCAACATCTTCAATAGGAAGCAAATCTGGAAGAAATACAAGAACATCCAGCATGTCTTTAGAAAATGATCTAGCCAAAATTCCTGTTAAACGAACACGTAAAGGTATATTTAATCAAATTTTTTTAATTTTTTGTTTTGTTTTGAAATGAAACAGGTTTTATGAATTCTAAATGCCATTTAAGATAACATTACTATTGCACAATATTAGGAAACTAAATGGTGTATCTTGTTAAAAATTAATTTTGATTATATCGATCACCGTTTTAAGTTTCAAAACAATGAAATTAACAAATTGCATTGTGTCGAGCAATATGAATTCAATAAGAGGAAATAGTTTTTCTTATATCTGTTTTATAAGGTTGACAATGTGTTGGAAGTTCTGTGATATTACAGCAGTAAACTAAATAAAATATGTCTTAACCTTTAACATTGATTCTGTATTATATTGTCTTAAATCTTAAGCTGCTTACATATGTTATAATAATGCACACCTACTACATTATATATAATTAAAATTTACCAATATTATCTCGAAATTTTACTGACATGTCTTTATTCTTTCATTTCGTCAGATAATGATTTACAAAACACTCACCTACACATAAAGAAAATTTATTTACACATGGCTGGCATTGGTATTATCATTGTATTATGTATTTTTTTTGTATGTTTCTGTGGTTGTAGCACCGAATACATCTGAATATAACTGCTGTCTTTTATGATTTTGTAGGGGTGAAATTTTTTTTATGGTTTTGTGGATTACATGTAAGATTTGGTAAAGTTTTCATGTATGACTTGATTAAAAGGAAAATTGGTTTCAGTATAGTTTAATAAAACAGTTGTAACGTACTAAAGCAATACTGCATATAAAATAGTTTATAGTAGGTAGTTAGCAGAGCTAAATTATAAATTTCTATATTTTTGGTAGTTCATATCTCTAAAAACGCCCATCCGATCAGTCCTTTAAAACTAAAGAAGAGTAATATTTTTAACAGTAATAAAACTCTAAAACATTACATCTAACACTAATTTAGATATTAGGAAAAACAATGGATTTGTATTCTACTTTAGTTAGCTTACATGTTTAACATCATCTTTTACACTTGTTTGCTGCCGAATATATTCCTTTCTAACTCTGTCATTTATGGTCGATTTATACTCAATATAATATACTTATCATTTAACATTTAGCATCTAAGAATTCTATTTTTAAGTACAATGTCTTAATTGTTACGCTGAAAGTTAGACGTAGTCTCGAAGACTTTAGACGAATATGCAAATAAAGGTAATATTTTATTCAGTATGGATACTATATACATTATGATTATATGCGACTTTCGGCTTAGTCCGCGTCGTAGGTAAACTCCTAGACTTAGACCTGGTGTAGTCTCTCCTTGAGAGCCAAAACAAGAAGTAGAACTTTGTCTTTGCCGTATTGTGAAGCTAGTTTAGGTAGAAATGAACATTAAAACATACAAAAATACTAACATAAATTAAATTCTATTGTGAAAATTAAGTGTTATAAATTAATAAATTTTTTCAATTCTAGTCTATATTTTGAATTACGTATCTGTTCAAAATGCTGTCCATCTAAATTTAAACACAGGTTTACTCTTTTTAATATTGTCAAAAACATTATGTAACACTTCTGGTGTAATACTGTTAACAGCTTCTGTAATCGCATTTCGCATTTCTTCAAACTTTCTCAAACTTTATTTTTTAAAAACCAAACATAAAGTCCAGTGGGGTTAAATCGGATGATCGTGGCGGCCATCTATTTTCACTTATCAAGCGGTCACCGAAGAACTGTCGTAAATAATTTAATGTTATTCTAGCAGTGTGAGCGGTGACCCCATCTTGTTGGAAATAACAATGCTGTTACTCATCATCAGTTCATTAAACATAAACGGATCCAAAATTAATTCTCTGTAAGTGTTTGCATTAATATGTTCGTTTAAAAAAACCGGACCAATGATCCTACATCGTGACATTGCCAACCACACCCCAATCTTCTCCGGATGAAGTGATGTTTCTACAAAAATATTTGGGTTTTTTACTGACCATATTCTACTATTCTGAGAATTCCCATATCTACTAAGATGAAACCATGCTTTATCACTAAAGAAAGTTACATCTAACACGTCATCATTGTTTAAGATTTCGTTAAACCATTGACAATACTCTATTCGACGTGGAAAATCAGGAGGCAGTAACTCTTGTGTCACAGTTACATTGTATGGGTGTAATTGCAAGCTTTCTGACATGTAGCAAGCGATAGATTTGTTTGATGTGACAATGGTCACAGAGATTTCTTTTGACTCACTTCCATTTTCCGACGAATATCATCCACAACTTCTTCCGCTAAAACAGTAGGCCGGCGGTAGATTTTCCTTTTGAAACACTACCCGTACTACGAAACCTTTCGACTATACGACGAACATGTGAAAAAAAAATCATATCTAAATAAGTCATTGGGAAATTGCTCGTGAAACTGTTCGTAGCAATTTTGGTAGGAATAATCCCATGTTTCTTATTCATTGCGAATTCTTGAACGAAAATAAGTCTCAATAATGTTGTGTTGTTCGGTAAATACCATTTCCAATAATCTAAAAAGATGTCATGTATTCTTGTTAAGTAAATTATTTTTAACGTACATCAAGTAAAAGCTGCACAATCGAAAAAAAAGCCTTTTGGCAATGAAAACTTGAAATACTAACAAGAAATCACTGAACTATACATAAATTGTCAAATTGAGAAATCAATCAAAACTGAATCAACGCTGTAAAATCAAAGTTATTAGTTTGACGACGCGCCAAATTCAAACGCTCGTCAATCATTTATGAACACAGTGTACAAAGAAAAGATTAAAAGAAAATTAAAATCTGAAGAAAATATTGGGCTTTAAAATGAACAACTTTACTTATTTTTGAGCGCAGTTATTGCAGACTGGTTTTGTGCACTGTTGACAATCGTGCCTTTTGCACCTAAGACAGAATTACGTTATTCTACACTTTTCCGAAGAACACAAGTTATAACAATTTAAAATGCATCTTAACTGTCGATTAGGCAACTTCGCAATCCTAGTCGAGTGGAGATAAATATCTCGATGGTTAGTAAAGTTTTTAACCGTAATATGGCGCAATCTCTGCTCGATTTTTGTAAGCGTTCGAACGTCATTGTAACTTTGATTGTGGTGCTGGTAAGAGGCTTTAGAACACAACAGTGTAAGGAATACATTTTGTCATCTATTAACATCTGTCTTATGGATGTTTAAAAAAAAATCTTTGTTACATTGCACTTAGAGACAACTGAAGAGTATATTTTCGGTTTTTTTAAGCTCCTGTTTGTTACCCCAATGTTGTTTATAAACCAATTTGCGATTGTTCAGTATATAAACATTTAAAGTGTTAATTTTTAATCGTGCTACGAGGTAACAGACTTCGTGATAACATTGCTGCATTGCTATTGTTAAGCTTCGAGCATCCTCTAAATTAAGATTCTTGGTTTGTGTCATTTTAAAATTAATGTCATTAAGGTTACTATCGTAATTTTATAACTTGATTCTGCGAGGAGATTGAGAAGTAATCGCCCCGTATGCTTATTCTAAAAGGGTTAATTAAACCAAAAGTATTTAATCTCGCATGCACGTTTGACGTCATTGCTGTCGGTCAATGATTTTTTTTACGCATTTATGCCATTGTAGGATCACATACTTGCAAATCTGCGTGAAATTTTATTCATTTTATGCGATAGAACTATTAAAAATTGTTATGCAATTTACACGATATTCGATGATATCGAACCAAATAACAACTAATTGTAAGGTTAATTTCTTGTAGATGCTACTGTTTGCTATCATTGTCGTAGCTACGATATAAGAAATGTATTAATAACTTAGGGGTGTACCGACGACGAATATTTAGTCTAGAACTTCGCTGAGATATATTTCTGTCTCTCTTCTCTGTTTATCAGCTGTTAATGCAATACTAGTCCAGAAGAAATCGTAACTTTAAGTCTGTGATAACTTTGGATTGTTTTATTTCTCAACGCACAATTGGGATTACGGGTTTGAGTATTTCCTTTCTTTGGCCTAGACTTTGGTCCGTTAGGATTTTTTTCTTCACACAAGGAAAGGTAGCGCAGGGCACCGACGAAGTTTGGTACTCATCTATGGCCATCTGCGACGGAAGCTAGCCAATTAGATAAGTCGACAATCTACTTTAACAACATCTTTTACCTTCACAATTGATGCGTTACAAAGTGACAAATCTTACGTCATTCCAGAGATCATCGCTGTCGGTTTTTTCTTGTTCATCCGGGAATCCAAGTATTCCTTGAATAATAGTGCGTATTTTACTCATCGTCAAACGTATCATGTGATCTTTCACCAATTGCTTGGTTAATTACATTGCAAAAACACTTTTCCTTTTTATGATTGGATTGTTTTTATAACACTGGTGTAGGATATATCAATTTATCACGGAAATGTCTAGTAGACAAAAAAATATTACTTTCGATGTCTCGATGTGCTTTTTGAACACTTCTGACCGAAAGAATCTACTCCGCTTTTATTTTTATTGTAGTAAAAAATGATTTGTGGTTTGTCTGTATTAGGATCATTGAAACGTCTGTCACGCATTCACGATACTAGTTCTGTGGCTTTTCCAACTTCTCGTAACGTAAGAAATTAGAGTGCATTCTTTCCTGAATCCATACAGCTCTTTTCTTAGTGGGTTGAAAAGACGGTGGTACTTCGGCTTTATTTTTTTTTTCCATTATGCATACATACGTCAAACTATTTTTCCGCAAGACATCCACTATTTCTATTGAAAAATACCAATTATCAGCTGTAATATTCCGATTGCTTTTAAAAAGTGGTTTAACTAGACTTAATACATAAGAGTTAAGAGTATTTTTGACATTTGACGTATACAGAGTGTTATTGAAATAAGTACGCATATTTTCAGGGTATATAGGCCATGTGATAACGATAATTTTTTTGCCAATACACTTAGCACCGCAGACTTAAGATAGCGGCACTAATCTAAGATTTAATACGTGACATTGGAATCAGAGTGTAGCGAAGACAAGTAGGCGCCGCTTTAATTGCTGTTCTTGTGTCACTTTTAGTGAAATGCGTTGATGAAATTAAGTAAGCATTGGTCGCTAGATGTCAAATAATTGTGATTTTGCTCGTGTTTTTGAACTTTTCGGTATTTACTTGCAAATTCATCTTGCTGTCTTGTTGTGTTTTTGTTGTTATTGTTCCGTTAACGTGCAAAATGCACAGATTCGTTTGGGTTGAACTCGCCAATATGCACCTTGTGCTCGAGGATGAATATGCATTACGCGCCGCACGCCAGCCATGAGAAATGCTTCCAGACGCTCGCACGTTTGGGACTGTTGATCAACGCCTGTAGGATAAGGGGTCTTTTGAGGGACATCATCAAGGCCGCGACCGACAATCATGGGTTCGATAACCTGCATCGCAGGAGGCGGTTTTAGGACGATTTGAGGAAAATCCGTCAACTGGTACGCGCGCTGTAGCTCGACAACTGAATGTCAGCCGCTATACAGTATGGCAAATTGTTCACGAAGATTTACAACATCCATTCAAATTACAAAAAGTTTAATAAGTCGCTGGAGAGGATTTTCCGCATCGCCACTCTCAGTAGTTTTTACCGCAGATTGTAAACACACCTGACTTCTTCAACATAGTGTTGTTCACTGATGAGGTCACATTCACAAGGGAAGGAATTTTTAATACGATAAATAGCCATGTTTGGGTCACAGAGAATCTACACGCTTCAAACGGAATGTGTGGGCAGGGATTGTGAGAACTTATTTAATTGGGCCTTACATTATTCCTCCACATTTATAGATAATTTCTATGCGAAGTGCTTCCAAAACTTCTTGAATGAATACTACTAGAAGTAAGAAGAATGTTTTACCAACATGACGGGGCTCCTTTTCATTCTACTGTAGCTGTTAAGAGAGTGGTTGCACACACAGTTCCCCAATAGATTCATTGGACGTGCTTGACACGTTCATTTGCCGCCGCGGTTCTCGACCAGCTCCCCTCGATTTCTTCCTCTGGGGGCACTTGAAAAATTCTATTTCTGAAACACTTGTTGAAAATGTATTACAGTTACTGCCGGAATGGTCAAAGATAATCCTCACATGCTGCAAAACGATAGAATTTGCAGTTCGAAGAGAACGTTTATGTAATGAATTAAATTGACGGCTCTTCGAACACATGCTTATAAGTTCAATAAAAATCTAGTATAAATTTGTCTTTAGATTTTTCGAATTTCTTATTCACATACGTTATCAACCCTGAAAGAGTATGCGTTGTTATTTCAATGATTCTTCGCTACCGACTCTTGATTCCAATGTTATGTACTAAATATTAGATTTGTGCCGCCATCTTAAGTTTCCGGCACCAAATGTATTGGCAAAAAATGGTCTTTTTTATATGTTCTATCAACCCTGAAAATATGCGCACTTATTTCAATGACACCTTGTATATTTCTAACTTAATTTTATTTGTATTAATAGTGAATTGTAAAAGTAAGTGTTAAAAGTTTAAATAAACCATACCGAAAGAAATTAGTAGTATGTAGTAGTAACGAGTTGCTATTAGAGGCATTTCATTATGTCGTGAACTGTGACCTTGAGTCGAAAATTGGAATTAATATACTAAAAGTCAAAAATTTGACAAGTTATCTGAATTCCAAAAACGTTGGTCTATTTAAAAGGCACTCACGTTAATAAAATTTGATAATAATCGGATACTTATTTATTAAGTAAAAATTAATTTATTTATAATAATACCTAAAGACTTATTAACGACAAATACAACGATAAAAGCAAAAATAAGTTAGAAAAAATGTACCGGTGAATGTTTGTAAGACTGATAATAACAATATTTTGACATATACAGACTACAGCGCCACAGTTCACGAGATCTTGAAAGACGTCTAACAATAACACATCTTGAAACCACAAGATAGAACAGGGTTCACAGCAACTTGGAATAATAATAAATTAATAATTGTGAACTTTAGTAGTAAAGTTTTTGATCTGTTAAAGAACAACCTTGTGGTTAGTAAAAATGTAAATTCTCTTACCTTTTGAAAGTCTATGTTTATTAATTATGCGTATGTTTTTGCATACACTTTTTGCCGCATGAGATATATTAATGTAAATTACTTAGGCGTTTTAAAATGATAAAGTATCTAAACATATGACCAAAATTACTAGGTAAGGTCAAAGAAAATATTTAAAAACGGCCAGTGAACTTGAAAATACAGATCTGCTGAACTCTGAAAAAACGTCGGTATAGGCGTTATTTTGTACCACCAATAAAGAGATTGCTAAAAGAACAAGGACTTGTTAGTAATTTCTTACGCTTCGTTTACCAAAATGATACTGAAAGGTTTTTTAAATACACAAGGATGACTGAATTCGAATTTGACACCTTATTGCAATTATGAAAACCATTTTTATGCAAAAGAGCGACTGTTAAAACAATTGAAGCAGGCTATAGATTGCTTATAACATTAGAGTAAATGATAAAATATACGAGTGTGTTGTCCCCATATGCAATGTCACTTTCATTATTAGTTATCTTTTGGAAGGATGGTTTATGCTGGAAATTGCTGTGGGACATAGAATTGAATATGCTACTGTTTCTAAAATAATTAAGGAAAGCATTAATCCTGCTAATGAATTTTTTTTGTTGGAACATGGATCATAAAATTGGTGCAATAGATGGCAAATATATTCGTACATAAGCTCTAAAGTTTGGGATTCGTGTTTTTTAATTATAAAAAAGTCACAGCATTGTACTTGTGGCTGCCTGTGATGCTTTTTACGGATTCAAACTTGTAGATATTGGTGCAGCATGAAGTAATCACGAATTGGTGATATTTAGGGAGTCGGGGTTTGTTCACAATGTTTTTAAAAAAATGCCTGTCAGCTGACAAAGTTTTGTCCAATACAAATGTCTATATTTCTCCTTTTTTACTGCACTTAATCTGGCGATTTGACTGTAAACACTTCTTCTCTTCTACAAAAAGTTCTGAAATCTACCATTGCTGATTTTAGATTAGAATTAATATGTTCTGTATTTTGTTTTTCGATGCGCCTTTGCCATGCAGGCGGTGTTTTACATTCTTGTATCCTGTCTTACTACCTCCTGGTCGTCAGACATAGTGTTCTAAACTGATGTCGAACTGCTAGGTAATAGCAAATCTACTGGTATAGTTGGCATAAATTTTCTTTTAATGTTGCCCTAGTTCTATAACAAATGCAATTAATACGATGACAACAATAATGTAGTGACTTAACTGTCGCTTTCTGATGTGCACATTCAAAAACAGCATTTGGCGACATATTTCACATTCCGTATTAAATTTATTTCGTAAAACAGCCCATCGGTTTTTGCACTGTTTATCATGAAATAGAAATAATTAAGCACAAATTATTAAAAATTATGAATGTTCTCACTAGTAACTTTCTCATCGTCTTCTCGAGTCTCATTAATGATATTGTAACGAATTTTATTATTAAAACTAATTTATTTAAACTACTAAAAATATATTCACGTTTAAACTAACCGAACTAATTAATTCTAAAGATATTTAATAAAAACACTTACAGTATAATTTATATATAGCGCTATCACTGACACGAAGATAAGATAAAGTCACACACTTGTTTACGTTAAAGTCACGTACTTCGTAGATTTATTTATAACACGCGTTAATCACTTATTTATTTCCACTTGAGTAATCTTCTTAATACTGTCGTCTTTGCATTACGGAAATTACTGACCTACAATTTGTTTGTTCCGTATTTATATCGTTTTGGAAATCCTTCTCGAATGTTCCATATCTTTTGGTATACGTTCTAGAAGATAGATAACAACTTCTAGAAGGCTCTTGAATTTGAGAACGTTTCACTGCCAACCAACTAACACTTGAACGCCTGTTCCTCGGAAGACGACCTCTAACATGTTTCGAACTGTGCTCCAATTTAGTTGATCTAAGCCACAACCAAGCTTGGGTACTGCCAATTTCTTTGCATGGTGGAACTCCATTTCCCTCTTGAGATTCCATAATGTTCGCCCCAGATTTTTGTATAACGGCTTAGTACGTGAGTATTTCTTGGTCACCAAATATAAAACGATGCGTCTGTCACCACGTAGTTCTAAAACTTTTCCGACTGCCGGTTGCTGTCTTCCTAATTCATCTAGCTGCCCAAATTTCTTTTTAAGCACGACTGCAACCCCTCTGGACATGTCTAGATCCTCGTTCACGCAATGTGCGATGGCGTAATCTTTTTGTGTCTGGAACAGGTCTTGTTCCTCGGTGGTAACTCTAAACCTAGCTTTTCCAGAACCTCCGTATAAGTTCATAAACTTCTTGAACTTCATTTCTTCGATTTGATTCCTAGTTCTGCTGCTTATTACTCGGGTTCGGACCTGAACTTGGGTATTGTGGTTATCGCCAGCAAACGGGGCTAGACGATCGACGTGGACCACTTTTGGCTTGCTTCTGGGCGGTTTTCGGATGCGATATATGACGTCATTAATACGCTGCATGACTTCATAGAGGCCCTCCCATTGCCTTTGCAGCTTCGGCGACAAACTACGTCTCCTTTAAGGATTATACAACCAGACCATACCGCCAGGTCCTTTGCCGCTGGCTAGGATGTGGAAAATAATTGTGTAACACCGGATACTGTCGCAAGAAATGTAGGAGGTCGACAAAAACCAACCGAAGAGTAAAGAACAGCGACAAAGTCGAAAGAAAGTAACGTAAACTAAGATTTATATGTTTATCTAAATTGAATTTCTTTTCTTTGTCATTATTAGTGTGTTAAATATAGTTGAGAGTGGACTAACGGTTTTTTTTTATCCACTCCTCTATTTCACAGAATACAATAACTCAAGAGGAAATCGACCACCTGCTGGAATTGATGCCACGAATTTTTTTTTAAATACATAACATTCTACAGAGTGGCGGCGTTACCCTTCTGCGCGTCCTCCCGCCATTTTAGTTGCGGCGCCCGTAAAGGAAATCAGAATAAAGTGTATACAGACTAAATTTTATTATTATTTATTTACAATTGATATCGAGAATATAATCAGACTTATTTGTACGCTTAGATTTAGGTAAATAGATACAAGAACTTAAAAATTATTCTAAAAGTAACAGTACTTAATTTTTTTTGCTAGATTTTGCTGTAGCAAATTTATAATAAGTTGCAATTATCATGACAACACGTGAATGAGTCAAATCATTTATTAAGTGACCATCGACACCACTTGCAATAATTTGTTAAACTGAGGGTAGTTTCAACATGCGGTGGCATGTACTGAATTACTAAAGGGGAAAGCAATATCGAGACGCACAAATATAGGGGTTAGTCGATATAACAACATAAGCTCAATTTGCCATATTTCGGTTATATCTTAATGAAATCTAGGAGAAAAATTTCAAAAAAATTATAGCATGCTAGGAAGTCAATACAAACATGTACATAGTGGTTTTATGACAGGATAACCTTATAAAAAATATGTAGACATTCCTTAATCATTTCTTATAGGAAAGTCCGTGTGGTGACCACACCAGATTTTATTTAAGCCTAGTCCTACCCCCTTTTTTACCCATCTACCCACCCAATTAAGTAATTATTTATTGATTCACCTTTTTTCATGACCTACCAATCGTTGAAAAAATATAATAAATCAAGAATAAAAATAAAATAAAATTAATCAAATTTGGTTAAATAAACAATTAATATTAATTAAACGGCTTAACTTTGATTACTAAAAATGTATAGGTTCCGAGAGGACAGTAGTCCAAATTTAATTGTAGTAATCTTTACCAAGCTACAGTAAACAAATCAGCCGGTTATTAATCATATTTTATGGCCCAGTTTTCGTTATGTTATAACAATTTGACAAATTACCCTCGTTTATATTGTTATAATTTAATGTTGCTCTTCTGATGTCATTATACTAATGCAGACGTTTCTCTTTTACCTAGATAAGTGTCTTATTTCACTAAGATGTTTTGCAGTTCTCCATGAATATTCCGTCTCTCTCTCTATTTTAATTAACTTTCCATAAAGCATGCCTATTGTAAATATAAAAACTGAAATGTAATAGGTATTGAAATGTTCTCAAATTCAAAAGCCTTCTCGACGTTTTATCCATTTTCTAGAACGTTCACGACAGAATGTAGAGGCTTTTAGAATGTTTGCAGAAACGTATAAATACGGTACAAACCAATCGTAGGTCAGTTATTTTCCGTGATTCGAAGACGGCAGTGTTAAGAAGATTACTCAAGTCTAAATAAATAAGTATTTAACGCGTGTGAGATAAATATTCTGGTACCTGACTTTAACGTAAACAGTAAGTGTTAAACAAGTGTGTGGCTTTATCTTATCTACGTGTCAGTGATAGCGCTATATATAAATTATACTGTGTGTTTTTATTAAATATTATTAGATTTAATTAGTTCGGTTAGTTTAAACGTGTATATATTTTTAGTAGTTTAAATAAATTAGTAGTCAGTAATAAAATTCGTTACAGTATATTAAAAGAACTGATAGAACATTTTGCGTTTTTCTGCTTTATTTGAATTCATTGCTTACATTTTTCACTACTAAATATTGTGATTTCTACTTATATCATTTTGGACAATTTGTTTGTATCCTAGACTACTTGATTAAATATGCCTATTGCGTTAAAATATTTTAAATTAATTTACAAACTGATTTGATTGAGTGTTATAATAATAACAATACACGTGGAGTTAGTTAATTTAAGATCTTTCGGGTATTGTTTAAATTTTTATTTGATTATTCAGATAACAAAAAGTTAACGGATGAGGATGTGTGGACCCTTATTTCGCCTTGCCTTAAATTTTTGCAATAAATAGAACTATTTTCTATATTTTTTCTGTAGTTATTACGTAACGTATTGTACTTATGATTTTGTTAGGAATGCGTACTTATTGACTATTACTTATTGTGATTTATTTAAGTAATTTTTTTAGTTGAACATTTATTTTAATAAAGCTATTACATAGACCGTATGTTAACAAAAGTAATTTCAACATTTGATGTATTATTCGAAAATCCAGTTATAACAGGTAGTACTTATATTTCAAATACGGAACTTAATGACTACCGGTATAAGAATACCAGAAAATAATTTCATAAAGTTTTTGAAAAAAATTGACGACATCCTCTTTGAACTGCTCCATGCAACAAAAGAGTTTATATATATAGGCGATTTTAATATTAATGCACTAACTGTTACCGATAGCAGATTTTTAAAAATCAACAACTTTCTCAAGTTCCATAACCTAAAGCAAATTATTTCAGAACCCACTAGAATCACAAATTACTCTACAACTTTAATTGATTTTGAGGAGTCATCAATTGGTCCGGAGTCACCCAGGTACACGATTTGGCGGATCACTGTTTAGTGCACTGTACTTAGAAGTTTTAAAAAATTTGATTTAGAATTGTTTTCATATGATCTTCGGTCTATTCCCTGGCAAACAATCTTTGATATTTCTAATATTGATCAAAAAATTGAATTTTTAAATTATCACGTTTTACATCTTCTTAATCTACATGCACCTTTACTCATTCGGATCACCGAAAATGTCAAACTTTTAATTGTTATGCGTGAAAAAGCTCTTAAAAAGTTTAAGCGCACTTTTTGTGAAAGTGATTGGAGTTATTACAAACAGTTACGTAATTATACAACGTTCTCTATTAAACACGAAAAAAAAGCATTTTGGAATAGCTTATCACGAGAACAACGTCCTAAAAATATATGGAAACAACTAAAAACCTTAGGTATACACTATAAAAAACAACCGGAAATTCCTAATTATCTAACTACTCTAAACAATATCAACCGTTTCTTTTCTTCCTTACAGAATAATTCGGAGCCCAATTTGGATCTCTTGAATTATTACAACTCTAATAATGTGTCAAAAATCAATGATTTTCTCATATTTAAAGCAATTTTAGGAGATGATTATTGACAGGGTAATTTTCAAAATGTCATCACGTTCAGTGGGTGTAGATGGGTTAAGCGTTCAGATGATTCGTTTAAACTGTCCTTTACTAACTCACTTTCTTCGTCATATTTTTAATTACTGCATAAACGAATCTTATTTTCCTAATAATTGGAAACATTCCAAGATAATCCATTTACCAAAAAACAATAATCCATTACATTTTGATGATCTTCGTCCTATCAGTATCCTTCCGACCCTTTCCAAAATATTTGAAAAAATCCTTATTACCCAGTTGAACAGCCACTTAACTAAGTTTAACGTACTTCCACTCAAACAGTCCTGGTTTTGAGCGGGATACGGTTGTGCCACAGCATTAACTGATGTCACTGATGAGATCTTTCGCGCAATAGATTCTGGCAAGGTGACGGTATTAGTAATGCTAGACTATTCCAAAGCCTTTGACGCTACTAATCATAAACTTTTATTGTCAATTCTACATTACGTAGGTCTCAGTGATAGTGCCATCTCATTAATGTCATCTTATTTAAAAGACCGTTTGCAATATGTATTTATGAACAATCGATTATCATTGCCGCAAGTTGTTAGATCTGGAGTTCCTCAGGGTTCAATTCTAGGTCCTACTTTATATTCTATCTACACTTCCTTTCTTTGTAAGGGCTTGAAACACTGTGCTTTTCATATGTATGCTGATGATACACATATTTACCGGTCATTTCCGCCTTTAGAAGTGGATTACATTATTAAATTAATTAATTCCGATCTTTCGCGCCTTATTAACAATTGCAGTAATCATAGCTTAAGGGGAGGTTTACTTGTATTTGACTGAAAAGTAAGCAAACTTTGACGTTTATTTGTGCCAGAGTAAAAATACTTACAAACTTCTGATTTTGATTATTATATTCGTCAAGAATTTAACAATAAGTAATATTTTTTTGAAAATTTAAAAACAAAATGGTGGTTTAGAATCGCGGTTTGCATGGACTGCTATTGACACAAAATTGATCCACAACTTCGAGTCTTCGCCCTCTGGTGGTGAACCGAAATCAAAAATATTTTTTGGTATTAAAGTTTATAAAATTCTTTATGACTTATACCTAACTAGATTGAAGTTGGACCAGAATTAAGAAAAATATAGACACTAGAACATAAAAGTTAATTTTTTACCTCTTTTTTTTAACTTTAAACTCACTTAAAAAATATTGATTAACACTTTTTTTCTTCATTTTAGGTATAAGTCATACAAAAAAGTATATCTTTTAAGGCATACTTTGCAGAATGTAAATCAAATGAATTGTTCAAGCCCTATGCTCGAAGTTGTAGTAAAAAATGTAGTTTCGAGAAAAACGCGTTTAAAGTTGTGGTAAAGTTTAGCTTGGGATTATATTCTCGTTTGCATGACAAATCTTAGTTGCTATACGTTTTCGGGGTTGCTGAATACAAATCTTAAATCAATTTTGCAAAATTCAAAATGGCGGATCCAGTATGACCAACCAAAGAATTTTTGTTCACTATAATTTAAAACAGATTTTCAATTTATGGGTCTTTTTTAGCCGTAAATTGATTTCCTTCGAAATGTTTTTTCCAACCCTGAGAAAGTGCTGGTCTCGTTTTCGGCATTTTATTAAAATGAGAAAATATGACTGCGAACGCAACGCAGGTTATCGTCGGTTTTACTTTGTTTAATTGTAATAAAAATGTGCACGCTCGATTAAGAAAATAACCATATAAAACATGAGAAAACAAAGGTTTTATTGATATCTATTATTCATTTATATTTTAATAAACTGCACGTTTTAAATAAATACGCTGCCTTCAATTTGGTCCGCGCGGTGAACTGACTTGAGCGTCATTCAGCGCGCGTGCAGTAGGTGCGTTCAAGACGCTTTAGTTACATAAATATGTTTCGGATCGAAAACTCCTTTCACACAAAAATTCTAGACATATGTACCTTACATATTATGAAAAAAAAAGAAATCGATTTTTTCGAAAAAATCCAAGTAAACCTCCCCTTAATTATAAATCCTACTGTTTCGTCCCTAATTTTAATTAGAAAATTTGTAATCCCGTGTTCCTTGCGTATGCAACAACAAGTGAAATACGTTGTCACGGAAAAAATAATTTGTAAAAAAATAATTGTATCGATATCAAAAATTGGTAGAGTCCGTTATCTTCTTTGAATGTAATGCGCATTCATGGTTCGATGGAATTATGTAGTATGGTTCGTACCGATTGGAATTCGAATAATTAATTTTGGCTACTGGAAAATACGAGAATTGGTCCCCATGAATGCAGTCGACTAATTAACTACTACCAATGGTCATTTGGATCGCACTTATGGGTAATTAAGGTACATAATTATCAGCATCTGGCAATTGTAAAAACGCGCATATGGAAAACAAGACATATCTATGGCGGGAAGTAGTATGGACAAGAAGACGTTGTTTCGTGTCAATTGTGGTTGCATAGGCAATATCCTTTTTTTGACTTTATTATATTTATCCGAAACTAGCCTGTAAGTAAATTGATTTATAGCCTTTGTGGAGCACATGTAAACAATTTAAGTTATTTGACAAACTTGTAAATATAAATATAGGTTAGTCGTTAGTTATCGCTTCTTTTATTAATTGTCTGATAAATAATAGTAGCGACCGCATGTTTGTTGCGTACATAACGCAACTGGTCCTCGCCTAACAGTTTGCAAAGATTTTATATTTTTCCAAACACGTTAGATAGAAACATTTGGTCCTTTTTCGCTCGGATTGATATCGCTCTGTAGATTACAGTTTACTGTTGTTGGTTACAAGTTTGTCAATTGAGAAATTGTAGTAAAGTGCTAAAAATTTTAGATTGAATTAATTTTGGATTTCGGTTACGCGTTATAATTAGTGATAAGGTCTTTCATGTTGCTTATTGGTAGTGGTAGGCATGTAGTTTGGCTTTGGGGATTTCGATCGTATTAACGTATTCCTTTATTACAATTACACATATTGTTGTTGTCGCGTTTATATTTATTGGTAAGCAATTAATATTGGTTCAATTTGAATTATCGTATTGAATAATACATTTTGGTGTAAATATTTGGATAGTATACTGCCATACCGTATTATTGTTTGTTATTTAGTTAGGACTTACAATGGTTCAAACAGTAGAAAAAACTTATTCGTTAGCAAAACGAACCATTGCAAAATTGCAATCGATTTATAAATTAGCGTTAGAAGTTAAAAGCGATGAGTCGTTACGATCTGAATTTATGGCTGCTTTTAAAAATGCTCAGCTCCTATTTAGTAAATTTCAAAGTACATTTAATGATAATACTCTTGTTGATGAAAGTGTCGACAATTGGGAGGCATTGTGTAATCTTGATCTAAATATTGATGAATTTTTTTATAAAATAGAAGCGATTCATTTATCGTTAGAAACTACACAAATAAAACAACGTCCTCTATCTCCTACAAACTCTGTAGCATCAGAGTCAAAATTAAATAGATCACACGTTCATTTGCCCTGAATTGACTTGCCAAAATTTGACGGAGGCCTCAAGGACTGGCGAACCTTACAAGATTTGTTTAATACGCTCATTCATGAAAATGAATCGTTGTCGAATGTAGAGAAGTTTCAGTATTTGATTTCCACCTTATCTAAAGAACCCTTGACTTTAGTTAAACATTTACCATTAACTTCGGATAATTACGAAATTGCACATAAAACATTAGTTGCTCGTTACCAAAATAGTAGAGTATTGGCCACTTTTTATTGGCAAAATATTGTTAGAGCTCCGAAAGTAAGTATGCAATCTCCTCAAACGTTACGCGATCTTTTGAATGTTTTTGTAGAGAATTTAGCTGCCATTGATCAGATTACGGGTATCGATCATTGGGATTTTACATTATTTAATTGGTTACTTGAAAAACTAGATCCAGATACTCGCCAACGTTTTGAACTAAATAATACTCAGCCACATCATAAATTCGAAGAACTTAAACAGTTTCTTAGCGATCAATGTCGTGCTTTGGAAGCAGCGTTCTTTAACAATAGTAGGTTGTCGAATTCTGCAAAATCTCGCGATGGTCTTCTCGGAACTTCAAAAAATAGTAGTAGTAGTAGTTGGGACAATAAGCGTTCTCAGCATTCGTTCGCAGCGACGACCAATTTGGCATCGCCTAAATCTTTTTGTTTGTACTGCAAAGATCAGTCGCATATTCTGTTAGCTTGTCCTCGTTTTGGTAAACTCAATCCGCAGGAGCGCTATACAGTAGTCAAAACTTGTTGTGTTTGTTTAAATTGTTTGAGTTAGCAGCACTAAGTGAAAGCGTGCAACTCAAAATTCTCGTGTCGACATTGTTCAGAGCGACACCATTCGTTGTTGCATTTTGGAAAAACGTCTGCACGGAATTCGTCACAACCATGCAGCGTTAAAGAGTCTTCGCAATCGACTGTAGAATCATCGGAAGCTCCTTTAGCTTTAACCTCAGTGAACTTCACAAATGCTATTTCGTCTATCATTACATTGTTGGCTACAGTTTCCTTAGAAGTCCAAGATCGTTGGGGTAAATTTCAAACATTTAGGGCACTTTGTGATCCAGGTAGTCAAATCAGCTTCGTAACGGAAAATTGTCGTAACCGCCTGGGTCTACCATACAACAAATCGTCGAGTTCAATCGCATGTTTAGGCGACACGTCAGTTAAAGTTAGCCGCGGGAATACCAACTGCAATATTCGGCCAGTGGGTTCCTCGTCAGTTTCTGTGCGCGTCAATGCCGTCATCATTCGGAAAATTTGTGCAAAACTTTCTCATACTCACATTCACGGCGGTGCACATAAGGTCAAATTATCAATTTACGACGACAAAAATATAAAATATGGTTTAATTTTATATTCTCATCAGAAATGCTTATAAAAAGACTACTTAGTATATAACTGTTTAAAAAATACCTAATTTAGGACTAGGTGATCATAGTATTGTAATTTAGAAAAAATATTTTAAACTATTTCTCTATTTTAAATTAAACAAAAAAAAATAGTGAGGCTGGTACAGTTTTAATCAAAATATTATTCTACAGCGTCATCACCATTATCATCATCATCAGACTTGTGCTTTATTTTTTTGGGTTTTTTTTTGATTATTTGTGACAATAGGATCAGAGGACACCAGCATCCGGTTAAATATGTCACTATTAGTGTTGATTCTTGAAGTTTTTCTAGATCGTTTAAATCTTTAGAAGTAGCTTTACAAACATTGCACGCTTGCGAACTTAAAGTATCAGTCAAAATTTAACAGTATTTCCATTCAGCATCGTACAAATGGGAATGTGTTAAATTTTATTTCTTTAGTGCCTAGACCCATTATTGCCGGCTCCAATTGTAATATTTGTGTTTGTATTTTGTTATAAATTTCTTTCATATTTTGAACACTTTTTTTTTTAATTTTGAATCCAATTGGACGACAATACCTTGTTGAAGATGGTGCCGAGTTTTTCAATATAATCTTTTGTTAGTA
This sequence comes from Aquatica leii, assembly GCA_035610365.1. Taxonomy (NCBI): domain Eukaryota; kingdom Metazoa; phylum Arthropoda; class Insecta; order Coleoptera; family Lampyridae; genus Aquatica; species Aquatica leii. The sequence goes on from CM069432.1 coordinate 113,286,141, forward strand.
TCATTAGATTCACACATTTGTAGTGGTACAATCGTACATAAAATTATGTTGGAATTCGCAAACTCTAAATTATTCGCAAAATTTTGTTTATATATATAATGTGTCCACCACTGCCATCTAGGCCCAATTTATAATAAACTTTCATAGTATTACAATTTTTCTAAATGTTCTGTAATATTACATCAGCCTGTACTTGTGCTAGACGTTGCGTAGTATGTGCAACAAGATTCAGTAGCGGCACCACAGCCTCCTCTTCCGTTATTTTAATATTTGCCGGATAACACTTTCTTTTTGCTTCTGTTATCACGTAATATGAGGGATAAATATTAGACCCTTTATTTTTTGCTCCAAGCCTCATTGTTATATATTTTTCTTTTGTCAACCTAAGATCCACTATAAGACCTAAAGTTTCTTCGGTACTGTACGGTCTGATAACAGCAGAAGAGGCTGTGATGGTTGTATCTCCGGTAGGTTTAAGTATTCATTAAGCCATTTAATGTGTTTCTTATTCAAACGCTCGTATATGTTTTGAAACAAACACTTTGACTACAAGTTTTGTTTGTATTGTAAACTGTTGAGAAAAATCACTAACACTAAACTTGTCCAATATATACCGTAATAACTGTTCATTACACTTTACTGATGATGACCTGTAAAACTGTTTATTTTTTAACACTGTAAATAGTTCTTTTCTCTAAATCTTCAATTCTTTTACAGTGGGATCGCTACGACTGCTTGAAAAGAATGCGCTCAATTTAACAAAAGGGGAAACAAGGGGACTTGTATTTTATGTTATTATGTTAGCTATAAGGTATATTTTCGAACTAGTAAAAAAAAATAAGTGTACTGCACGGAACTTTTTGTGTAACGCTAGCTGATGTAAACATTTCAATTTTCGTTTTAAACAAAAATAGTATTTAGTAAAAGATACATTATATTTATATTGCGTACAACTTTTATGTTAACAATAATTTCAGATTAAAGTACACACCTGACGCTTCAATATCCATGTTAAAAACCTTGTGATTTTAAATGCAGAAAAACTAGACGAGCGCAGTTATTCTGTCAAAAATTTAGGCGCAACTAACCTGTATGAGCAGTGTAAAAAATAACCTAACTTTGCGCACACGCACAGGCTAGTGTATTGCATTAAAAAAATTAATTTTTGCTGTACAGTGAGGACTGATTTATAGAGAACGTTTTGAAAGTATTTTTGATTAGTTTAAAAATAATATTTATTTCTATTTTTGTCGTCGCAATTTAGATATTTGGCCTTATGTGCGGTGCTAGGTATTTAAACGTTAATCTAGCGGATCCTCGTTGGAACATACCAGGAAATATTCACCTTCTATTAGGTGCAGATGTATTTCCCCAAATAGCTCGTGGATCTGTGTTTCATTTCGCTGATATTGATGATAATATTGAAGGTCCTGTCGCATTAGACACAATTTTTGGTATAGCATTACTAGGTCCTATATCTTGCAATGCGATGACTCCACCGCAACTCCATTCGTTTTTCGTATCGGTTGAACCGTCACTTGATGACACTCTGAAATTGTTTTGGAACGTGGAAAATGTTCCTACTAGTCCGTGCCTCACTTCTCCTGAAGATCAGCTAGCTGAAGATTTGTTTGTACGGACGCACGCAAAAGACCATTTGGGTCGTTTTATAGTATCGTTGCCTTTCAAAGACGCCGAGTCTTGACCGACGTTTGTAGGGTCGCGTCAAATAGCACATCGCCGTCTATTAACACTTGAACGTCATTTAAGCTCACACCCCGTTATGAGGGAGAAATATAGTGAATTCATGCATGATTATTTGAGTGCAGGTCACATGTCCTCAGTTTCAACTGCGGATATTGATAGTGTACATAGTTATTACGTACCGCATCATTGCATTTTTAAAGAAAGTGATCCTCACAAAATTCGTGTAGTTTTCGACGCTTCGGCTAAGGATAGCGCAGGTATCTCTATCAACGAGACGCTTCTTGCTGGTCCAAAGCTGCAAAGCGACATTAGCGCTATGCTAATTCGTTTTCGGTGGTTCAAGTTTGTTTTTACTTGCGACGTACGTCAAATGTTTAGACAGATTTTATTGAAAGATTTGCATCGGCAATTCCAATTGATCCTTTGGAGGTTTTCTACCGATGAAACCATCCAAACCTTTAGATTGAATACCCTAACATATGGTTACGCTTCTTCACCTTTTCTAGCTATTCGTTGCCTCTTGCAATTAGCACAGGATGGCAAAGAAAACTTTCCACTCGCGGCTCAAGCCATACTTTCGAATTTATACGTTGACGATTTTGTTTGTGGAGCAGACACGTTAGAGTCGTTGTTAGAATTGCAAAACCAATTGATTAGATTATTGAAGTCAGGTTGTTTTGAATTGCGCAAGTGGGCAGCCAATTCACCTTCGTTGTTAGCTTCGCTACCGTCTGAATTTTGTCAGAACCATTCGGTGGTCTTTGAAGAAGATGGATTAACTGTTGCAAAGATTTTAGGCCTTCAGTGGCAAGCATCAATCGATTCGTTTTCATTCATGGTCAAACCAGTAAGCGCCCTTTGTACCAAAAGATCTATTTTATCTGAGGTCGCTCGCATATATGATCTTTTGGGATTTCTGTGTCCACTTACTTTCTTTGGTAAACGATTGATACAGCATCTGTGGCTTCTAGGATTAGACTGGGATGCAAAGCCCCCAGCAGACGTTTGTAGTCAATGGTCAAAGTATAAGTCGTCATTGGTTAGCTTGTCAAACCTTCGGATTCCTCGTTGCTCTAAACCCGCATCGTTTGTAAATTGTTCGTTACACGCATTCTGTGATGCATGTGCCTTTGTTTCATTTGTTATAGCTAAATCAAAAGTCGCTCCAATCAAACGACTATCAATCCCGCGTTTAGAATTGTTGGCAGCAGTTTTGCTTTCAAACTTAGTTTCGTTTGTCTTCAAGTCGTATGCCAATTTGATAGACATAAATAACATAGTTGCTTGGAGTGATTCCAAGGTCGCATTAGCTTGGATACGTTCCTCTCCACATAAATGGAAAATGTTTGTCGCAAATAGAGTTTCTCATATCCAAGAACGCATCCCTCCGAGTTGCTGGCGTCATGTTCGTTCGTGTGACAATCCAGCGGATCCAGCTTCGCGTGGTCTTCTCCCAGAGGAGTTGCTTAATTGTTCGCTTTGGTGGGCGGGTCCGAGTTGGCTTTTGCAACCCGAAGATTATTGGCCTCGAGAAAAACTAGATTCTTCGATGCAGGATACGAATGTGGAATTGAAATACGTGACGTTTACAGCGCAAATTGTGCGCAACGCACTTTTAGAATTACTCGATCGTTTTTCGTCGTTGCGCAAAATACGGAGAATTGTTGCTTTTTGTATTAGATTTATCGATAATTGTCGGAAAAGGGAAAAGAAATTCGGTTCTTTAACTCAGCATGAATTGCATCATGCACCTTTTCGTTTAGTTTGGTTAGTGAATAATCTGTTATCGCGATGGCAGTTGGTCCAAAGGTTACACCAAGATTTTTGGAAACGTTGGAGTAGTGAATATCTCCACACATTATACCAACGCGGTAGATGGTCTAAATGCCGTGCATTTGAACCAGTTGATATTGGTACCTTGGTCCTCATCAAGGACGATTCAACACCCCCTCTTCAATGGAGGTTGGGTAGTGTTATGTCGAGGTTAGCCGATGTGTACTTTCATTAATAAACCTTCACTAATTAATACGTTTATTAATACAGTCACAGACTATCGTTAAATTTTATATATATAAACAAACACAATATACGAACGCTACTACAATCAGTGTATGGTTCCTCCTCAGCGGCCATATCTACAATGTCGTGGCTCTCCCCACGCCCCCGGTACTTTAATACACTACATTTCCTCCTCTTTAAGTTACAATTTAAAATAGAATACAATAAAATAAACAATACATAATACAAAAACTTAATTTTAGATATTTGTATAGTAATTTTGAGGATTACCGGTTTTGAGACTTTCCTGCCTGATCTAGTTTGGAGTTACAGTGTTATTAGACTTATTAGAAGTATTTACAATTACAGTTTGATTTGCAATTTCGGGTATCGATTCAGAATTAGTGTTGTCAATAGGATTAGGTGAGATAGGTATCGTCGTTATGGCAATGCTCGAGTCTTGGGAATGAATCTTCTAACTTCCTTATCTTCCATTTTCTCTGTTGAAGCTTGAATGTTAAGTTTTTATTTGATCTATATGTCTTCTCCATAAGTGTCCTTCCTTTGTTTCACATATGTAGTATTTTGTTCCCTGTGCTTCTTTAACTATGCCTTCAATGAATATTGGATTATTCTTGTTTCTGTAGTCTTTAATTAATACCTTTTCCCCCTCTTTAAGTGTTTGAGTTCTTCCTTTTACCTCAAGTTTTTCATTCTTGTGTGGTTTCAATAAATCAAATAGAGTTCTCACTTTCCTACCCATCATCATGAATGAAGGTGTTTCGTTTGTTGTACAATGTACCGAATTACGATAGTTGATTAAATATCTACAAACTATTATATCTGGAGATATTCTTTATTTCTCTTGTCTAATAATGATGCTTTTAAACATTTTTTGAAACTTTTCACCGCATTTTCTGCCGCTCCGTTGCTGGCAGGGTGATATGGTGCACTTGTAATGTGTTTGATTCCGTTTTTTAATAAAAAATTATTAAAATCTCTTGATACTAACTGTGGTCCATTGTCTGAAACAACAGTTTTTGGAATGCCCCATCTCGCGAATGATTCCCTTAATTTTTGAGTTGTTTCTTCCGCTGTTATGTTGTTCATTCTGAATATTTCTGGATACTTAGAATAAGCGTCCAAAATAATCAGATAATGTGATTTATTTATAGGTCCTAAAAATCTATGTGTATTCTCTGCCATGGTCCTTCTGGTTTATTCCAAGGGATTGTTATGGATTTACTTGGGTTATTTGAAATTGTTTGACATGGAGTACATGCGTTACACATTTCTTCTATGCATTTATCTATTTTGGGCCAAAAGAAATACGATCTTGCGATGGATTTCATTTTTACCACCCCATATGACTTGAATGCAATTCTTCTAATAATTGATCTTGAAATTTCCTCGGAATCACCACTCTGTATCCCCACATAATACATCCTTGCTCATTATATAATTCAAATCGTCTTCTGAAAAATGGTAAGAGCTCTTCTCTCTCTATCCTTTCAGACCATCCTGTCATGATATATTCTACTACTTTGCTTAATAGAAAATCTTTCCTTGTTTCGGTAGCGATACTTTTGAAATTAACCGGTATTTTGTCCGAAATTATTAAGTTGATATACGTCGATTTTGCGTTATAATCGTCTGAAATATATTTAACCTTAATTGGGTGTCTGCTAAGCATATCTGCAACTTGATTGTTCTTCCCGTTTATATATTCCGTTTTATATGCAAAACCTGACAGAAATAATGCCCACCGTTGTAATCGTGTCGCTGCCATTTGCGGAATGCCTTTATTTTCTCCGAAGATTGATGTCAATGGTTTATGATCCGTTTGTATCGTGAACTCTTGCCCCATTAAGTAGTGATAGAATCTCCTTACTGACCAGTATATAGCTAACGCTTCCTTGTCCAGTGTCGAATAATTCTTTTCTGCCGGCATTAGCGTTCTTGATATGAAAGCAATGGGTTTCAGTTGTCCATTTGGAAATTTGTGCAGTAATGCTCCTGCTATTCCATCTTGACATGCGTCCGTTTGCAGAATTATTGGGATTTTTGGGTCAAAATGAACTAGTATTTCATCCGATCCTATTATTCGTTTTATTTCTTCGAATGCCTTACCACAAGCATCAGTCCATATGTACTTGTTATTTTTTAATAATTCAAAAATTGGCTTCATTATTATCGATAATTTTGGAACAAATTTTCCATAATATGTCACCATACCAATAAAACTCTTAACTTGGGTAACATTTTCTGGTCTGGGTGCATCGATAATTGCCCTTTGCTTATCTGAATTTTTTTAATCCCTCTTTCGAGATGGTATATCCCAAATAGCTTACTTCATCTTGAAAAACGCACTTTTCTTTTTAATTGAAGTCCTGCATCTTCCAATCTCTTGAAAACTTCTCTTATATTTTTTTCGTGATCTTCTCTAGTTTTGCCCGTTATTATGATATCGTCCAAAAAATTCGCAACACCATTACATCCTTGTAACAATTTTTCCATTTCTCTTTCGAAAATTGCACTTGCAGGTGTAATGCCATATGGTAATCTATTTAGTTTGAAAATACCTCTATGTGTGCTCCATGCTAGCTTCATTGCAGACTCTTCATTTACACATATTTGGTTGTAGGCGTTACTCAAATCGATTTTTGTAAATGACTCTCCCCCATTGAGCAGTGAAAAGATATGCTCCATGGTTGGCAATGGATACATAACCTTTAACAAATGTTTATTTAGCGTTACTCTATAGTCGCCGCAAATTTTCAAATTCCCGTCTTGTTTTATTATGGGTACAATTGGAGTTCCCCATTCTGATGATTCAATTGCTGAAATAACCCCTTCCTTTTCCAATCTTGTTAGCTCTTGTTCCACCTTAGATCTAAATGCGATAGGAATAGGTCTAGGTTTAAAGTAAATAGGTTTGGTATTTTCAGCTACCTGCAAATCAACTTGTTTATACTTGTAACATCCTAACTTATTTTGAAAAATGTTTGCAAACTCGTTAAATAATTGTTCCCTGTTGTTCACAGTTGTTACTAACACATCTGCAGTCAGTTTAAAATTAAATTTTTCCAGGAAGTCTCTGCCCAATAAATTTTGAGTTGGCGTATCGTTCCTAACAACTTGAAACATAAAATTTTTACAAATAACATTTTCAAATTTAATGTTTACAATTACACAACCAATTGGCTTTATTTTACAACCAGAATAGCTACGCAATGTTATAAAAGAATGCTTCAGCTCACACTCAGACAAGTGTCTCTCATAGAAGTCATAACTTATTACTGATAAACCTGCCCCCGTGTCTACTTGCATTTTGTAATCATTGTTATTTATATTTACATTTAAATATAAAGGTTTTTCATTGGTAATATATATGCTATTTATATCTACACAATCATTATCTAACTCTACATCCAAAGTGTTTTGTCTAATGCTTTTAGTATTATTACAGACTTTTGATAAATGTCCTATCACTTTACATTTATTACATGTGTAGTTACTGTACTTACAGTTTTGTTTCCCTGTATGAAAATTACCACAGCATTTACATTTCCATTTACCCGACCTGGAACTATTTCCTTGATCCATCTTATTTGAAAAATTCCTTGCTGTACCATGTGCTTTTTCATACTTCTGCTGTTGTACAGGTTTCTTCTTATGTAAAAAATGCACGTCTTTGCTTTCAGCTTGAATACTCGATTCCCTTGCTTGAGCAATCTCCAGTAATTTATTCAAGGTTGTTGTAGGTTTTTCTTCACAAAGTCTATCTCTTATTTTTCCTTGTTTTAAGCCACACACGAATTTGTCTTTTAAAATGTTTTGTAACTGCACACCAAATTCACAATTAGTTGACAAGTTATGTATTTTTGCATACCAATCGTTAACATTTTCATATTCTTCTTGTTTTGCATTGTAAAATTCTATACGTTCTCTAAATATGCAAGTTGTTGGCGAAAAATGGGTTTTTAAAAGATTACACAGGTCTTCATATGCTTTGGTACTCGGTAGGTCTGGCGTACACAAATCTCTGAGTATCTTGTAAGTATCGGAACCAATAAGACTTAATAATGCACTTACACGTTTATCTAATTCTCCAGCTGATTGATTATCAGATGCAACAGTAGCATGCTTTTTTATACCATTTATGTTAAAAAATTGCTCTAACTGCTCTTGATATATAATCCAGCTGTCCCTTTTTGGATTGAAGCTATCTATCGAACCAATTAATGCCATTGTAGTATTCTTTTCGTTATGGATATTTGTCGTCCCACGTTTTATTTTTTTTCAGAATCGTCGCCAATTTGTTATGTCGAGGTTAGCCGATGTGTACTTTCATTAATAAACCTTCACTAATTAATACGTTTATTAATACAGTCACAGACTATCGTTAAATTTTATATATATAAACAAACACAATATACGAACGCTACTACAATCAGTGTATGGTTCCTCCTCAGCGGCCATATCTACAATGTCGTGGCTCTCCCCACGCCCCCGGTACTTTAATACACTACAGGTAGAATAGTAAAGTTGCACACGGGAAAAGACAATATTCCACGCGTGGCCACGGTTCATACTAGTAAGGGTCTATTTAAGCGCCCGTTGATAAAGCTGTGCGCTTTGCCGCTACAGTAGCACATGAGACCTTAAAATTACGTTTGGTTTCTTTTGCGATATATGCATATATGTTGTTATTATTTTCATTTCTTGTTTTGTTCGTGTTTAAAGTAGTTTAATCGTATTTAGAAAATCACCAAATTTTGATGATTTTGGTGGGCGGTTATGTTTCGTCCCTAATTTTAATTAGAAAATTTGTAATCCCGTGTTCCTTGCGTATGCAACAACAAGTGAAATACGTTGTCACGGAAAAAATAATTTGTAAAAAAAAATGTATCGATTTCAACAATTGGTTGGAGTCCGTTATCTTCTTTGAATGTAATGCGCATTCATGGTTCGATGGAATTATGTAGTATGGTTCGTACCGATTGGAATTCGAATAATTAATTTTGGCTACTGGAAAATACGAGAATTGGTCCCCATGAATGCAGTCGACTAATTAACTACTACCAATGGTCATTTGGATCGCACTTATGGGTAATTAAGGTACATAATTATCAGCATCTGGCAATTGTAAAAACGCGCATATGGAAAACAAGACATATCTATGGCGGGAAGTAGTATGGACAAGAAGACGTTGTTTCGTGTCAATTGTGGTTGCATAGGCAATATCCGTTTTTTTGACTTTATTATATTTATCGGAAACTAGCCTGTAAGTAAATTGATTTATAGCCTTTGTGGAGCACATGTAAACAATTTAAGTTATTTGACAAACTTGTAAATATAAATATACGTTAGTCGTTAGTTATCGCTTCTTTTATTAATTGTCTGATAAATAACAGTAGCGACCGCATGTTTGTTGCGTACATAACGCAACTGGTCCTCGCCTAACAGTTTGCAAAGATTTTATATTTTTCCAAACACGTTAGATAGAAACACCTACTAAATCAGCAGTTATGATTTTTGGTAGGAGACGCCATCGAGATTTTGTCCACGACAAATTAGCTATCCGAATTAACAACGATATTCTACCTATTGTTAAATTTCATAAAAATCTAGGCGTCTATCTAGATTCAGATTTACGGTTTATTAAACACATTACAAAGTTAATTCAAAAATGTTTTTCCACATACAAGATTTTATTTGTCCATAAAAATGTTTTAAATCAAAAGCTTCAGTTATTATTATGCAATTCCTTAATTTGATCCAACTTTAATTTTTGTGATGTATTGTACCATAAATGTTAAACGACTGTGGATATTAATCGCATTCAAACAGTACAAAACGTCTGTTTAAGGTTTATCTACGGTATCCGTAAATATGAACGCGTTTCGCATGCGTTAAGAGCGCGATCGAAGTAGTGGGGATTTGATACTTTTTATTATGTGCATCATAGATGCAAATCAACGTCAACTCTTCATTCATAGATGGCACCCAACATATAAAAACTGTAATGAAATTAAAAGCGCCCTTATAGTATTTGGAATGCGATACTTTTATAAGTATCTTAGAAATAATACAACGTCAACTCCAACTCGTCATTCACAGAGGGAATTAAAAATTTTAAAAAAATTACAGAAAATAATATGCAACTACTATAAAAACTTGGGTGCAAATTTGTTTATTATTTTAAATTTAATTCTACTGTTGGTGTTTTTTTGTATCATTTTAGTCCTATTTTATGACGAAACGTAATTTAAAAATTCATAAAGACAGTATTTATAAAACTTTGAGAAGACGTTTGAAATTAGACAAATTTTGAATATCGAATTTCATATAATTTAAAAAATTATTTAAAATATTTCTTCAATTTGTTATAGGAAATGTAAAATATTGGAAAATAAAAACCGAATTTTTGCTACTTCTGATTATCAATAGTGGCTTCTCTGTTAGGTTATTTGCCAATGACCCTCCAAAGAAATACTAACAATTATGCTAGTTTCTAGTTTATATTAAAAAGATTATAAACAATAATAATTATTTTGCATATTACAAAGATAGATAGCATACAGATAACATCTGAGAATTGCACAAACGTTGTTGCATGAAAGTTGCTTAATCACTATACTATTATCGATCTCTTTTTTAAATTATCTTTTAATATTTTACTTAAAAACGACAGTAATAAAAATAACACTTAAAAAAATACATTTTAACTGCATAAGCGTCTTTTGATCTTTGTTTTTAATTTATTTAAGTTAATGGATAATCAATGGCGGCTGGTGGTCAATACTGCAAAAGAGTAATTTTAATATTAAATATTTTTGACCAAATGACCTAATGGAAAACCGCTATTGTATGTAATTATTAGGATTTAAAGTTCTAGATGTTAAACGTTGATGTTAAGCGCATATCAAAATTATTCCAAGTTAAAAGTTTAAATTTTTGATCACAACAATAAACGCACTGAAAACAGCAAATTTTAAATAGTACTTTTAGAACACTTGTTTTAAAATGTAGATAAACAGTATCAAATACAAGTATCATTACAGTCAAAGCTGAATGCTAAGCGTGGGCATGAGATAAGACCCAAGAATTCATAAGTTATTTGTATCTTTTTTAATAGTTTAAAAAAAATTATTTGAAAAGAAACTTAGAAAAAAATAAAGCTTCTTATGATTTCTGTTTTTAATTTATTTAAAGAGGTACATTATTATACAAAAAATGCAAATTTGTAGTACTATAAGTACACTTTTAATGTTTATTTTAGTTTATAGACTAACAGCCGTATTCATAGTCGTTCGCCGGCGACTCGCTGGCGTTTCTCCGCTTGCCAGAAGGAAATTTCAATGCATAATAGTTTGCCAGCAACGACGTGCATGCGTTCTACCACAAACTTCAGTGAAAACCTGGCAAGTCGCTGGCGAATGGTTGGAGGTAGTCGATACCATCTTTGGCAATTCTCTGGCATTTGGCAATTGCGAATTTTCGTTATTTTTAAAAATAAAATGGAACGTGAGTTAAAAATAGTTTATAATGCAAACAGAGACATTTTTGATCTGCAAATTTACATACCTCGACGGTATCAAATAAAGAAACCAGTATAAATGTTTTTCTTTATATTTTTATTTCATTTTTCTTATTTAAAAGCTGACATCTGACTATTAATTTAAATATTATAGGTATATTCGAGATATGGAAAACTCATTAGAAGTTTATAATGAGGATCAATTTAAAAACGGTACAGATTTAGAAAAATATAATACAAGACCACAAATGAAATTACTAATAGAGGATTACCGGTTCTTGTATTAATTCTATCTATCTGAATTTGAATAAAAACATTTTTTTTTCATCGTAAAAACACAAATAATATGTTTACTATCGTACATAGATAACCAGTTGCAGAAATTTGATATATTTAAACACGTGCATTTCATGTAAACATGTAAAGAAATGAAATGCGCATGATCAGTAAGACAAACTTTTGCCGGCGTGGCGAACGGCGAGAGAACGACTATGCAACACAAATTATGTTTTAGCCGTTCGCCGGAGAAACCTCCAACGAAACCGCCAGCAAATCGCCGGCGATCGTCTATGAATACGGCTGTTAGTGTAACAGTAATTGAACTAAGCGTACTTATATAAAATTATCCAAATGGAATTTTTCAAGTTTTTAGATTTAACAGTAAATGTACATTGAATAGAAGAAAAATTACGAAAAATGTAATTGATACGGTTTTGTTTTGCCGGTAAACTTGTATGAACTTGGTATAAACCATGCTTCTATACGTATTTATCAGTTGTTTGCGTTATAGCGTTGGTTATAGGTATGCGCATATAAAGATAGAAATGCAAATAAAAGGAATAAGACTATACTATATGTTTTTATGTTTTACACGGTTTGTTATAACTACTGGTTTTAGTCTTGGAAGATTCTTATACATTTTGCCATCTCTTGCTCAAGTGCTGAACTATATTAACTTTTACGGCATCCATTTTTATAGCAATTGCCAAAGTAAATATTTTGCGGATACAAATAAAACGTACGGTAATCATTTCACATCTTATACTTTCACATAATGCTTGTTATTGTTTAACTTAGGTATTAAAGTAATATAATTGTAATTGGTTGCAATCAAAATTCAATTTACACTGATTTCAAATGTAAAATACTCGTTAAGTAAAGCTAGGTTCGATGTAAAATTTTGTAATTACTTAAACTAACATTTCCTGTTTAAAACAACATTATCACTAAATCATAATTTTTTGTATTTAGCGAGTGTTTTAGTTGCAAAGTTAATACTGTTCTTACATGTGGTGTCATCTATCGGGATAAAGTGCAGCTATCGCCCTCTTAAAATGGGCTGGTTGGTTGTGCATGGCTGATCGGCGAAGTCTACATCTGGCATGTTTCTTTCATAAAATAATAACGTCTGCCTCTCCCCCTACGTGTACTACAAAATACGCTATAGGACAGATGTTCATAATATTAATATAGGAAATAGAAAGCTCCTATCCATACCACCTCATAATCTAGAAATTTTCAGAAATTCTTTAAGTTACGGTATTGTATACTTGCATAATATAATACCCAATAATCTTAAAAATATATCTGTTGTTAGTTTCAAAAGTCACATTAAACGTTTATTGGCCAACAGAGAAATTGCAATTTAATGAGCATATCTAAAGTAACAGAGGTTGTCTTTGGTAACCTTAATGCGGGAAGATGATTTTCATGAGCGGCGAAAAAAAATTATAAATTAAAAAAATACAAATATAATAAAAAGGGTTATTTTGCTATTTATAAGGGCGGATGGAAGATCAGTCGACTTTTACCAGTCAGACTGAATTCGTTCCTTTTGGCAATGTTATTGTCGGTTTTTTTTCTTTTCTTGGATAGTATTATTTTTGTTTTTAGTTACTTAAGATCTTGTTTATCTTATAATTAATTCTATGATGTAACATGTCAAATAAAAGAATATACATATATAATATAATGAATATTTAAAAAATATTTTAAAATACCTAAATTTACGTTTGAGTTATAAATTCATATTAAAAAGAATATATATCTCGGTTTAAAAAAAATTAAATTATTTTCTGTAGAATAAATTAATATTAATGATGTTGTATAGGTACTCTTTTATGCTATTTTATAGGAACATAATACATTGAGAAATATTATCTTACATCATTGTTTATATCAAGTTCATCAAGTTAACATTTCTTAAGACACGTAACAATCTTAAAAGTTTGTTTTAAACATGTTTCGTAACTACAAATCAGTATACGCATTTACTATAAAAAAGCATATTTTATGTTACAGGATCAACATCAAGTCTAATTGAAGAAGAATTAGTATCTATTAATCGAGGAGGATCACCTGCTCCTGGTAGAGTAACGAGGCGTAATCTAACTCGATCGTTAAGTGTATCTCCTGTGTCAGAGCTCGAAAGTAGAACTAGAAAAACGACTACTCCGCAAAAATCTGTTTCCGAAAGCGCAACTGCTAAAGGGGGAGGTAAAAAAGGTCGTCGATTGTCAGTATCCGACACAATTTCACCATTAGAATCAATTAAAGAAGTAGAATCGTCACCACAAAAAGAAAATAGTAATAAAAATACGATTGAAAATACTTGCGAGAAAGATTTGCCAATAAAAAAGAAAAAAAGTTCATTTCTGCAAACTATTAGTGAAAAAAGCTTTACAGGAGATATAGAAACAGATAAGACTGAAAATAATAGTGATTCTGATCAAATTGATAATACTGCTGAAATGCTTCCTAGTGTGAGTAAAAATAAGCCATTTGAAACTGACATCGAGAATAATGAGAAACATGAAAACCCTACTTTATCGTTGAAACCTAAACCAAATTCCAATTCGCTTATTGAAGAAAAAGAATTAATTGTGGTTTTAAACAACATAGATAAACTTGATTGTAGTCATAATAAAAGTACAGACTCTAATGTCTCACAGGAGAACGAACACTGTGCGCCAAAAAATAATGCAGAAGAACCAATTTCTAAAAATGATTACAATTTGCCAAGCCGTACTAAATTGAGTTTAGATAACGAAACACAATCACAAGTTACGATTAATGTAGAAAGCAGTAAAACTTCTGACCCTAATGTTAATAATGTATCTATAGAAGTAAATGAAAACAAACAGCAATCGAAACACTCATTTTGTGAACCAATGGATGTAGACGTCTCGGTCTTGGATAGCAGTTTATTATCGAGTAATCAAAATGACAAGGACGCAACGGCTTCGGACATAAAGTCTCCAAAAAGTACAGAAAAGTCTAATGATGAAATTTTTGATAATGCTAGAATTAATCAAATTGGATCCATATCAACGTCGATGGAATCGACAAATGATTGTGCTTCTTTGGGTAGTTCTACATTGCATACATTACCAAATAATTCTCTAAACGAATTGGACACATCAAAGAAAAGTGAATCAATAAAATACAAAGATTCTTTAACAATTGATTCGTTAGAAAAAATAAGTAGTTGCGATTTAGTTGAATCTATGTCGTTAGAAACAGTCCCACTTGACACATCGCTTAGTTTAAGTAATAAAAAGTCAGCTGAAGCAGAGCATACGGAATTAGATGTTCAAACTACCCCTTCAACTAATAAAAATATATCGATTATCGTTTCGCCAGTTGTCTCACTTGATACATCGCTTAGTTCAAGTTTTAATCAGTCAGCTGAAGTAAAACATACAGAATTAGATGTTCAAAATACCCTTTCAACTAATAAAAATGTTTCGATATTCATTACGCCTGTTAAAGATTTAAAATCCAATAAATCTAATTCATCGCCTGACCAATCAAACATTTCAACAGATCTAGAAACTAATAAAATAATAGTTGCAACGAATACAACACCTGTGAGAAGAAGTCCACGGTTGAATAGTTCTTTAGATAAAATCGTCGATAATATTTCAAATGACAGTATATCAGATGTATTAAAAATTAATACTCCACCGGAATCTATTAATAGTGAAAATTCATCTCGAGATGATGTAGAAGTTTCTGTAAATGAGGAGCATAAAAATGATGTAGCAGAAGACGTGTCTGATAATATTACTATAAATATCGACGACGATGTAGAAGAAATAACAGAAAAGGTTGTCCAAAACGTTCAAAGTAAAAGTTGCAGCGAAGAAGAAGAAGATACAAATATATCGCAAACTGAAATGACTGAGGTCAATACAGGAAATAAATCAAAGAGCACTATAAGCTTTAATAGCGAACCTGAGCTTAATACCACATTACAGTCAAAAATTGCTGCGTTAACGGAAGCGTTAGAAGTTGATAGCAGTAGTGATGAATCTGTTAACAATTATATCGACAATATGGCTGAAGAAGGAGAGGAAGACACTCCTTCTGAAAGCAGTAATGATATTATTGATTTAGGAGAGTCTATTGGTAGCACCGCATCCGAAATAGATAGTGATGAAAGTTATGAGGTTGATTCATTTATTGACGATGATGGAGCAGACGAATTATTATCTGGAGAAGAGTATGATTTGGGTCAAGAAAAACGTAAACCGAAATCACCGAAGAGGAAACGAATCATTAAGTTAAACGATAGTTCAGACAAAGAAGAAGGTAAAGCAATTGAAACAGACAATGGCGACGTTCAAATATTAGAAGATAGCAGCAAAGTAAAAGACAAAGCTGAAGAAGAGTCTGACATTGAAAATATGTCAACACAGGCTTTTTGTGGCTTAACGCCACCATCAGTTGTTTCTGTAAGAGAATCTCCTTCTGAAGAGGAAACCAAAACGTGTAATCATAAAGATGACGAGGAGAGCATTACAAGCGTATTAATTAACAAAGAAGATAATTTGGATAGTTTAGAAGAAATCAAAGATCAAAGTAAAGAATTTTCTAAAACAATTACACCCATAAAATTAACTGAAGCTGAAGTTCCAACTACAAAAGAAAAATTTAATCCTTGTACACCAAACAACAGCATTCTTGAAAATAGTAATGCGCGTCACTCGGATTCTAAACAACAACGTAAAAGATTGTCATCGTTGACTATTCAGGAAACAGTAAATGTAAAAGACATTTCAGACCATAGCATAAGTGATCGAATATTGAAAGTTGTTGAAGTATTTTGCTCAACTGTGACTAAATCTGGAGACCCAGCATCGGGCAACATTTCTTTAAATGTATCTCTTGATTATATAAGTACGTCGCCAGATAAACCCAATATCCACGATGAACACAAAGAAGTGATCACTATTGAACCTTTACGTCAATGTTTTAAAAGCGACGCTGATGTCGGGTCTAGCACAGATAAAAGTGAATCATCAAAAAAGATCAAACGAAAACGATCTTTAGAAATAAAAAAACATTCGCCTGTTAAAATTTCGTTTGAAAACTGTAGCACTTCTGATGAACAGTTATCTGAGAAAGAATATCCCATTATGTATTCGCCAGAAGAACAGTCTAAAAAAATTAAAACCTTAAACACACAAAAATCATCAGTTTCATTAAATGAGTCCTCCTCTAAGAAGAAAAAGAAGAACCGTAAAAATCCGAAAATTGATATGACTGAAGGAGGAATAGATGAACCGTTAAAACGCGATAAGAAAACTAAAAGAACAAAAAAAATAGAAGAAATAGTTGATGAAAGTGATTCTGACATGTCACCAGATCTTGATAAGGAATTTGATGAAAAATATAATAACTCCTCAGGAGAAGAGGACAATTCGAGTGATGTCGAAAACACTAAAATTAAGGAATCTCGAATCGGTAACTTTAAGAAACCTAAAAAACAAGTTATTACTAAATTATCGGTTAAGAGCAGCAAAACAGTTAAACTAGAGAACGATACAAGAACAATTAGTGAACACGAGGTTTTACAGAGCGAAGATACATCACATATCAGTAAATCTAAGAGAAATAAGAATGATAATGAAATTAATCCTGCAGAGACATCACAAGAACCTAAAAGAAAGCGACAGAAAGTCAAAGAAACTTCAACAGAAAGCGGTTGGAAAATTCAATATTTACCTCATGATATAAAAGTTGCGTTGAGTTCTAGTAAATCTAGTATGCATTCCAAATCGTACATTACTCAAAAAGACCAAACGAAAAACATAGTACCTAAGAAAAAGCCAAGATTAGTACCAAGTCTTGATAGCGGAAAACTTTCGTGGCATAAAGTTCAACTAAAAACTACAATAAAACCATCGACCAGTTCGGAAATAAATAAAAACAAGGAATTTAACGCTGTTATTGTAGAAGCATTTCATCCTAAAGATTTTAAAAATAGAACCTTGTTCAATTCTAAAAGGCTTAATCGTATAGAAACAAAGGAATTTTTGAAGAAGAGGGAAAAAACGCATTTTTAATTTGCTCTTTATTCTTATTTAGTGTACTATTCTTTCGCATTGTTAATATATTCAATTTTTTTTCACTTTGTTTATTGTCACTGAAGTTACATTGTTCTTATTAATACTATTATTTGTAAGATTATTTAATAAATGTTTACATTGATTTCTTTAATTTCATAAACATAAATTGCTAGTGATATCAAATTAATCCAATTCTTGAACAAAAATTTCGACTAAAAATAAGTTTATAGAAGGAAACAATGTTACTTTTATTTCATTGTTGCAGGTAAGTCTATATAAACGATGCTTTTATCAAAATAACTATTGAATTAAATAATTAATTAAAAATCTGTAAAAGATACATTTGTACAACATAAAAGTGATCTGTAACAGAATTATTTATTAATCACAATTTGGTTGCCTAAAATTCTTCGTCACTGTCAAAAAAATGCTACTTTATATAAAAAATATAAACTAATAAGTTGACCTTAAATATAAATAGTTTATTAACTGATAAAGCCTTTTGAATGTTGAAATGACCCTCCTGCAGCATTTGCAACTAATATGGGCTTTTAGAAAGCAATTCTCAAACTATAGTTGAAGTGTAGTGAGTTGCACTTCAAATGACATCAAATGTATTTAATATTTTACAGAATGTATTTAAATTTACTAAATCCTCAAATGTTTTTTCTGTTAAAACTACAAAAAAACCAAGTAGTAAGAAGAGTGGATTTAGTGCAACATCCTGTATTGAATTTGTTTATTTTAGTGTCGCTAAAAAACAATGACTTGTAAACCGCTGCAGTTGGCTACCCTGAATCAAAAGTTGTCTTTTTACGTGACTGTGTAACTTCTAAGCTTTAATTAATAATATTGAAAATATTTCTAATAAAGCACATCAAATAAAATGGTGAGAAAATTCTGGCATGTAATAGAATAGTTTATATTAATTAATGTGTTAGTAACTGCTAATTTTATGCACTATACTGTAACCATACATTTCGTGTCGGAAGTATTTGAAAAATTATTTTATATATAGGGACAAAACCAATCCGGTCCAGGAGGTGGCGAAAAGAAAGAAGAAAAGGACAAGAAAAAAAAATATGAACCTCCAATCCCAACTCGTGTAGGAAAAAAGAAAAGGAAAACAAAGGGTCCTGATACTGCATTAAAATTACCTGCAGTAACTCCTCATACAAGATGTCGATTAAAACTACTTAAACTGGAGCGGATTAAAGATTATTTATTAATGGAAGAAGAATTTATTCGAAATCAAGAACACTTAAAACCTCAAGAAGAGAAGAACGAAGAAGAACGATCTAAAGTTGATGATCTCAGAGGCACACCTATGTCTGTTGGAACTTTAGAAGAAATTATTGATGATAATCATGCAATTGTGTCTACTTCTGTTGGCAGCGAACATTACGTTAGCATTTTATCGTTTGTAGATAAAGATCAACTTGAACCGGGTTGCTCTGTTCTCTTAAATCATAAAGTACATGCTGTTGTTGGTGTATTAGGTGACGATACAGATCCTATGGTTACTGTTATGAAATTAGAAAAGGCACCACAAGAAACATATGCTGACATTGGTGGATTAGATTCGCAAATTCAAGAAATAAAAGAATCTGTTGAGTTACCACTTACTCATCCTGAATACTATGAAGAAATGGGTATGCTCAATAGGTACCATTCAAGATGATTTGTAAGTTTATAATTCTAGGTATTAAACCGCCAAAAGGTGTAATTTTATATGGTGCTCCTGGAACAGGAAAAACATTGCTGGCTAAGGCAGTTGCCAATCAAACATCAGCAACTTTTTTGAGGGTCGTAGGTTCAGAGTTAATACAGAAATATTTGGTAAGTATATTTTTTATTAAATGGACAAATTTAACTGTCTTATTTTTATCTACTTTTGCATAGAGATTTTTTATTTGTAATTCCAATATTAGTTAAAAGGTTCATCTTTGTTATTTATTTATTTCCATATAATTGTAATGTTATTTTATATAAATACATAACTTGGGTGTTGGTTGGCAAACCACAGTACCTATAAACAGTGCACGCTACTTAATAGAATCACATTGGGACTTGCAGGTTTTTGATAACAATAACCAAATGACAACAAAATTTGATATTCGAAAACATTTGCTGCGCGCCATTCTTTTACAATTTATATCAACTTTATATGTTAAAGTTCAACGTTAAAGTCATTAACTTTTCTATTCTATTTGCTTAATAGTACAGTATGTTGCTTAGCCTTCGGATTACCAAGCAATTTTTGAGGCGCCGATTACCAAGAAGGGTCAGGTTTGACCCCAAGTTTTTTTTCTTATTTTGTAAAGAAAAACTGATTAATTTGTAATGGTAACCTTTATTAATATTTTAAATTAACATTAGATTTCATATAAACTAATAAAAATATAAAAATAAAATGTAAACATAAATTAGTGAGGGCAACAACTATTACATATTATTGTAGTTTTTTCTGGCAATGTTGTTTACATAAAAAGAGTTTGCACTTTTCACATGTTTCCGAACATTTTTTGTCACTTGCTCTTGGACATATCTTACAACGACCTCTTTTTGTGTTGTGCTGTGTCTGCCAAACAATATTTTTTTTACGTCGCAAAACAAATAACAATTGAAGAATTTGTTATATATTATTAAACATTGTTGAAAGAAACACAGCTAAAAAAATATTGGGACAGTTGTAAAAAAAACTTAAGAAAAGACAACAAAAACAACACGTCTGGGGTCAAAAAAGACCCCAATGGTAATCGGAAGGTTAATGTCGTCAACGTCGTTCCACAAATAAAACCTAAGCAGACAGCTCACAAGCTGGTGAAACCGACAGGACCAGGTCGAAAGAAACGAAAAATTTGTCAGGGATGCTAAGAAGAACTCGGAAAAACTCTTAGCAGTAAAGAATCAAATAAACGTGTGTCTAAAGATCTTACTGTTCTGACTGTCCGGGAAATCCTGGCATGTGCTTAGCAAGCTTCAGTAATAGACACATGTAAATGTAAAAGTTAACTTGAAGCAAACACGTTCTTTTTTATTAAAATTATTTATTGTGACTAAAGTATGTATCCCATTTACATGCGCAGTTGAATGTAACTTCCATCAAATGAATAAAATATTTAGTTTGCTAATAAAAAGAAAAACTACTCAAAATTTGACAAAATACGAATTTTTCTGTTATCGGTCTCTGGGGACCGATACCGCACTAGCGGAAAATCTAGTGTCGGTCTCCGGGGACCGATAACGCACTGAATGAAAGTCAGCAATTTCAAGCTACGCAGTGAACGTCCCAGCCTTGAAGGATATCAGTTTTAAATGGCTCCGAAGTCAAAGTAATAGAAAACATTATTAAGAAATCTAACTACTAATTATTTGCAAAAAATAAGATACTATCGGGAATTAAATAGTAAGGGGAAGGTAGCACAGATCAATTGTGGTGTAATTATATTAAATTCAAAGAAACACTTCTTACGTTGTGTCGTTGTCAGAGTAGCTAAGATCCCGTCGTTCAGTTGAAAAAAATACGACAATGAATAATCCACGATCGAGAACTATTTAGAATTTTCTTAAATCTAATTTTAGTCTTGCTGGTCAAATGGTTATCTGTCTTCGCAAGCAGTCGTGGGTATAAACTTTATTAAGGATATCTACTGTTTCTTTTCTTATTTCTGTGCTTTATTCCATATTATTTTGATTGGATTCAAAATTCTACCTTATCGTTTGAATTGGCCACAAAGAAAGTTGTTAAACAATACTGGCAACAAGTTAAAAAAAATGAAAGTAAATATTTATACGACGTGTGAACAACGTTCTTGAGTTCTAAATGTTTCAAAAACGAGTACTTATGGTCAATTCTTAACGCCCATAAAGATGAGGTCAATTACCGAATCGGTTGCCATCTCTAGTGTTACAACTTATTATAGTTTATCCATTCGATCGTTTTGGATATATGTAACTGGCGAAGCTTAAAAAATGTTTTTGAAGCTTTAGGTAAGCATAACAAACCGATGTTGTCAAAAAATATCAGATAGGGATGTATCCATGCTTTCAAAGACGAAACTGTTACACGTTATCAGTTTACGTCAAAAGGACAAAATATTGAGACGTCTCAAAACCTTTAGTTCAAAGATTCAAAGCCATTACCGAAAGAGAGACAATGTTTTAATTCAAGATGTGCGAGTATAAAAGGTAACCGAAGAAAGTTACAATTTAGTCTAGTCAGTAGTTTTAAGAAAAATTTGGCAGTCTTAATGCAAAGTAATTGTTTAACGCGCGTGCCAGTGTAAATAAATAGTGTACATAAATAAAATTGAATCTTATCCGCGGACGCTACACGGTTACAGTAATATACAAATTAATGTAAGTGTTATTTCTATTAAACTGTTAGTTTATTTTACTTAGCCATTATTGTGTTTTTGGTTAGGTTTATAATAATCAATGAGTTTTTAAACTCGTTACATTATTTTTTTAGATATATATATATATACATATATATAGAGCGAGTTACACACTTCTGGTTTTTTTTACTTTCCTATAAGGGTAGTATAGCGATCGCAATTTTTTTTCAAAGAATTTTTCTTGCATAATTTTACATTTCAAGGTCTCTTGAATCACAAAAATGTATTTTTTAGAAAAAAAAATTGGGTGTTTGTGTGTGTGTCTATGTGTGTATAACGATGTACCCATGATAGCTAGTAATTTAAAATTTGGTTTTATATTCTCTCGGTTCTATTAAAAGATGGGTCTGATAAAGAAACCGGAAGTGGGCGTATTCACCATTTTAACAGTTTTTCTTATATAATTTTGCACGTATGTAAATTATTCGAATTATTTTTACAGCGCCTTCCTAACAATTTATTCAAATAAAAAAATTTCTAGCATTAACAGTTTATTAGATATTTTATTTATAATATAATATAGGTACGAACCTGTTTTTTGAAAAAAAATCCATATCTTGAAGGGAAAGCATGATACGTTAAAAATAATAGTTTTTACTGGTTTACTAAAGGGGAAAGCAAGGTGCACAAATATAGGGGTTAGTCGATATGACAACATGAGGTCAATTTGCCATATTTCGGTTATATGTTAATAAAATGTAGAAGAAAAATTATTAAAAAAATTATAGCATGCTAAGAAGTCAATACAAACATATTATCACCAAAGTGGTGACCACACTAGTTTTTTTATTCTGTGATTGAGTATATGGATTTATCTAAACTATCATAATTAAGTTATTTCATGTGAAAAGATTATATTTTTATTGTGTATTAAACTTCTTTCGTGTCGAATGTCATTTCTGTCTGTCGTTTATTAATAATGTACAAAACAAATTGTCTGATTTTGTATTCTGTGTGTTGGAGTAATCCTTTTAGATTCATTGTGAGTATAATCAATTTGACAAGTAGATAATAATTAAACGTCATTTATTGTTCTCAACTACTAGATAAACAATTGTTCATTTCTACTTTGAATTTTATATAAAGTGAAAGATAAAATCTCGTATGCACCACTGGCGTTACTGGATGATTACGCACATCAAGCAACATACATCTCTCGGACCAAAGGCCCTCTGGCCGAATTAAGTTGGTTTCCGGCCGTAATCATCGTAATAACGCCTTTGGTACATAAATAGCTATTAATCTTATTGTTTTTGTTTAAATCGCATCTATAATATTTACAATAAACATGGAAGTATTTGTTTTAGGGAGACGGGCCTAAATTAGTAAGAGAACTATTTCGAGTTGCAGAAGAGCACGCACCTTCTATTGTATTCATAGATGAAATTGATGCTGTCGGTACAAAACGTTATGATTCAAACTCAGGCGGAGAAAGGGAGATCCAACGTACTATGTTAGAATTACTAAATCAGTTAGATGGTTTTGATTCACGTGGTGATGTAAAAGTAATAATGGCTACGAATCGTATTGAAACGCTAGATCCAGCTTTGATTCGACCTGGACGAATTGATCGTAAAATCGAATTTCCATTACCAGACGAAAAAACTAAAAAACGCATTTTTACTATTCATACGTCTCGTATGACTTTAGCAGTAGATGTTAATTTACAAGAGTTGATAATGGCTAAAGATGACTTATCAGGAGCCGATATTAAAGTATTGTAAATATTGTTCCTCGAAAACTTTAATTAACGCGTTATTTTTAGGCTATTTGCACAGAGGCTGGTTTAATGGCTTTAAGAGAAAGACGAATGAAGGTGACAAACGAGGATTTTAAGAAGTCAAAAGAAAGTGTTTTGTATCGTAAAAAAGAAGGAACCCCAGAAGGTTTATACCTATAGTTTATTTCAATTTTGTATTGCTTTGATAATAAATTAAATATGAAATTATACTAGTATTAACCAATGGTTTTATTTGTTTTAGATATTTGATTTTAGTACGAAATATTTGTAATCAATTTATATTCTTAAAATTAGGAACATCAATACAAAGAGTGTTTATTATGGAGACTTAGAAATGGGTCTACTGCTTACTAGTAGTACATACAAGTGATAGTATGCAACTAAAACTACACAAACTCAAATCTTATTTGGGCGGTCCTGAATTTTCAACAATAGACTTGGGGTACTCAGGTAACTGATATTTTGCTGATATATTTGTTTGTACTTGCCCGGATGGCCAGCGTATATCTATACAAATTGTTTTTTCATACTATACATAAAAACACTGGTAATTGTATTTTAAAAAACGGATTGCACAGTAACGTTCGGTTTCTTTGGCTATTAGACGCTGTTCCCACTTTCTTTTCACACACTATGCGCCCATTGGTTAATTTGCTTTTACAAAAAAAAATCTAATTGTATAAGAGTGACTTCTTTAAAAAGAATTTGATTATTTACTTTTACAAACAAAAGTTTATAATGAAATATTTATATTACGTATATACATGTAGGATTGAATATTTATTAATAAAAAGCAATAAGTATAACAAACGTATATAATCGATGGTACTAACATAAAAACTATTAACTTAAAAAATAACGTCGCCGTCGTTCTTTCGTTTGAGTTAAAACGTCTAACATTAACTCCACTCTTATACGTCCGGCCCGGGGTTATATTGGTTTCCATCGCTTGCTTACTTAATCACAGGTGCGCGCGCCTAACCCACCGCTGTCGCGACCCCATCCTTCACTCGGCCGTCCTGCAAGTTTTGTTTGTCCTCAAACGAATCATTTTCATCTTCGGAAGAAATATCGTTTACATCGAAGTTGTCGATCCACGGCTTCATGTAATCAACCGAAGTCGATGTCTCCTGTGGACCTTCATGATCACCTAGTTTTACAACAATGTAACGATCGTTACGTAATAACTTGGTAACTCGATACGGTCCCAAATATTTCGATGCAAACTTCAAACCTGGTCCGAGCTGTGTTCTTTTTATCGCCACTAAATCACCTTCGTTGTAAGTTTGTCCAGGCTTACGGTTTTTGTTAAAACATTTTCTATTTTCCGCTTGTATTTTCACTATCTGTTCTTTAGCACGCGTTCGTAATTCGTCGCGGTCTTCTTGAAACATGTCAACCCATTCTCTCTCAACCAGTTCACGGATTGTAAGATCACTGTTCATCCTAATATGTGTTCCAAATAAAAGTTTGAACGGTGTTGTACCAATACTTCGATGTGGTGTGGCATTTAAATACTTTTGCGCCGTGTCCAAGTATTTAAACCATTCGTTGGGGTTTGGTGCTGACAATTTCGTTAATAACGGAATGATGGTTCGATTAACACGCTCAACTTGCCCGTTCGCCCTCGGTACTCCCACAGTGATTAAGTTATGTTCGATTTTTTCCGTTTTACAATAATCAGCGAAATCGTTAGATGTAAACGCTGTTCCACGATCTGAAACAATTTTACGTGGATTACCAAAAATTGCCGATTGCTTTTGCAATCTCGTTAAAACTTCCGCTGTACCCGTCGAACGCGTCGCATACAACCAAACGAATTTCGAAAATCCATCTACGACCACAAATATATGTCTATAACGTTTTCGCGTCGATGGTAAAGGTCCTAAATGATCGATATGATACACTGCTAAAGGCACGTCGCCTTTATCAAGTGGGTACAAAAACCCTTCCTGTCTTCCTTGTTTTCTCTCCGCTAAGATGCATGAAACACAATTACGCACCACTTTATCAATTCTTCTTCGCATATTGGGAAACCAATATTCGCGTTTTATTAGCGTCTCAATTTTACTTCCTGAAAAATGTCCCTTTTCATGTATTGACCTTATAATTTCTGATTGCATTGATCGAGGTACAATCAAACACAATTCACTATCGATTTCCTTAAATAAAAGTTCATTACGCATAATGTAACCACTATTCGATTCTTTAGCTAACTCGAAAATGTTTGTCAATTGTTTATCGTCGTGTTGTGCTTTTTTAACTCGCGCCATTAAACTTGAATCACATTCATTAATTAGAAAACAAGAACGCGCAGGATTGCGACTAAGTGAATCTACATGAAGCATACTTTTTCCCGGTCGATGTTCAATTGTATAATCAAACTCTTCCAAAAATAAAGCCCATCTTGCAACTCGCACGCATAATTTTTTTTTACTCATCGTTAAAGTGAATGCTTTACAGTTCGTTACGATTTTAAAAGGAATACCGATCAAATAAACACGCCACTTTTTTAATGATCGAATTATAGCTAGAACCTCGAGTTCATAACTAATGTATTTTTCTTCGGCCGCGGTCGTCTTACCACTTGCATAAAACACCGGATGAAAAGCATTATCTTCTTCGCATCTTTGGAAAAGTATAGCAGCAAATCCGTACATGCTTGCGTCGGTATGTAATTCAGTCTCTGCATTTACGCGATACAACTTTAAAACTGGACTATCACTTAATATTGTCTTAAGTTTCACAAATGCTTGTCTCTGTTCGTCATTGAATTGAAACTTAACATCATTTTTCAACAAATTAGTTAACGGTCGTGCTATCAGGGAATAATTGCGTATAAACTTCCTAAAGTAACCCGTTAATCCAAGGAAACTTTGCACTTGTTTTATGCACTTGGGTTCTGGAAATTTCATGACCGCGTCTGTTTTATGTGTAGAAGGTCGTACGCATCCGTTTTCAATTAAGTTCCCTAAAAACTCAACTTTCGATTCTAAAAACTGACACTTCTTCCAATTTATTTCTAAACCAAATTCACTCGCGACGTTTAAAACAGTTTTCACATTTTGTATGCCACTATCGTAATCTGCTGGCGGTATAATTAAGTCATCCATGTACGTCAAAACTATCCCATTATCGATTAACTGCTTAAACACCGTATTTATAAATTTCTGAAAAACTGCCGCAGAGTTGCACAAACCGAATGGCATTTTTAAAAATTCGTATTGTCCATCGGGTACTATAAACGCAGTAAACTTTCGACTTTCTTCCTCTACTTGAACATGAAAAAATCCATTTTTTAGATCAACCGTACTAAATATACGCGCTTTCTGCGGCTTATCTAATTGATCTTCGATCAACGGTAACGGATATCTATTTTTTATAATCTTCTTGTTTAACTGCGGGTAATCGACACATAATCTCGTAGATCCATCCTTTTTCTTCGTAAGTACTACTGGACTTACGTAATCAGATAATGAAGGTTGTATTATCCCATCGCGTAACCACGTATCGATGTGTTGATTAATAATTGCTTTTTCGGCTTGAGGTAATCGTCTCGCTCGTTGATAAATTGGTTCATCATCTTTCAAAATAATCTTCATTTTAATGTTCGCTTCGTGTTTCTTGTTGGGAATATAATTAGTTACGAGTTTATTTATGGTGTTTTTGTAACTTGAGTCGACTATGTGTGAAATATTAACTTCGTTGACATCGTACGTATACTCGATATTAAAAAATTTTTTTCCGCTTTGCTTTCGACATCTTCAGTGATTGGCGATTTGCTTATATAAACTCGACCCTGCTTAATACGCATTTCAACTTGGTCTAAATAATCTGTTCCTACTAACATATCGTGTTTCATAACATTATTCGAAACTACGTGTACTTCTAATTGGTATAATTCTTCATCTATTATTGCGTTCATTTGAAACGACCCAATCGTTTTTATTTCGTTAGAACCTATTCCTTGAAATTGTACGTGCCGTTTTGTTAAAATCGGTGCTCCTATTTCCATGTGTTTCTTTTCTGTCATCAAGGTTAAATCACTGCCCGTATCTATAAGCGTTGATATTTTATGATCGCTGACAAAAATGTCTTTAAAATATTTATTTTTACCGCACTGAGAAATAGCACAACTATTGTTTTTTCTCGCGTTTTCAAGTCGTTTAGCACACTTTGCTGCCACGTATCCGTAAAATCCACATTCGTAACATTTTACACCTCGTGCTTTCATAGGGCAAACCGCACTTAAATGATCCCATTCACCGCAATTAAAACATCGCTTCGACACACGTGCATTTTTCTTTTTGCTTTGATCGCCGCTGTGTTTCAAATCCATTACTTCGGTAGCATTTTGTGTTGTTCTTGATCTTAAAGAAATTTCCGAAAATCTTTCCAACAACGTCTTTGTAGTCTTGTATTGTTAAATTCGCGCTTGATCTCTTAGTATTGCGTCCGATATTCCGTCAATAATTAAGCTGATTAATTCATCTTCATCGATTTGCAAGTATAATCTTATCATTTACGTATTCGCTAAACGATTCTTCCCTTTTCCACATTCGCGTTTCAAATTTTCTTCGCAGCACCAATTTGCTAGGTCTATGATCGAACATTGACCGCATTTCGACAAATAAATCTGCGATTGACATTTCAAGATATTCCGATCTTGAGTTAAACCATTCTCGTGCTTTTCCTTTAAGTCGCATTCCAATCAAAATTTGAGTTAATCCGTCGTTTAATTTATAAGTATTTTAAAGAAGTTTTACCTTCTTCTCCCAATTGTCGTAATCTTCGCCGTTACCTTCGAAATAATTTAGAACATCTGTTATGGCACTAATATTTGCTTTTGAGGTCGTCGTTGCTGCTTCCCGTTCTTCGTTGGTTGGCATCCTCAATCGTAGCTGTTCAATTTCCCATTGCACCATCTTTAATTCTCGCTCGGCAAGTTCTTTTTCTCTTCTTATCAATTCCAGTTCTCGTACATCGTAGGAAGTCATCGCTGAAGCTGAAACACTTGTCACTGCGTCTTTTTGCACATCGTTATCATCGTTAATTTCTTCGTCGTCGGTTTCATACAGCCGTGATCCTGAAGGATCGTTCGCCATCATACGATTGAACAATTCAGTCTTCGGTTCTGTCGTATTCAATCCTCTTCGTCGTAATTTCTCTTTAAGTTCTTCTAGTTTAAAGTTACTTATTGTTTTTTTTATTGACTCCTTTCAATCCAGGACGTACTCCCAATTTTGTAGGATTGAATATTTATTAATAAAAAGCAATAAGTATAACAAACGTATATAATCAATGGTACTAACATAAAAACTATTAACTTAAAAAATAACGTCGCCGTCGTTCTTTCGTTTGAGTTAAAACGTCTAACATTAACTCCACTCTTATACGTCCGGCCCGGGGTTATATTGGTTTCCATCGCTTGCGTACTTAATCACAGGCGCGCGCGCCTAACCCACCGCTGTCACGACCCCATTCTTCATACATTAAAAAAATTAACACAAAATCGTGAGTCGTGAATTAATGTCGCAAATAAAATAACAATGCTGTGTGCAAAGTATCTATTAAAACATTGATTGAAACGCATACATGTGTATTTTGCTTTATTTTTTAGTTTTCATGCCCCTTTAGATTCTAGAATCTACAAATTCCAGAATACAACGAGTTTCCCAAAATTTATTTAATCTTAATAACATTTTTTACAAAATATCGCTTTTTTTTTATTTTAATTTCTAGATCCACATCGTATATAATACAATGATAATACTAAGTACCAAATGTTTTTTTTTACATATAAAAATTTGTCCTTGAATTCAAAGTTTTTTATTTTATATTGCATTTTCTTTATTTTTTTTTGTTTCTTAATAAAAATAAACACTTTACTTCTATAATTGTATTATCGTGAATGAAAAAAAAACACAATTTTTTATTTTTAAATTTGTGAAACATTTGTAGTGCCCTCTATCATGTACTTAGGAAATACCTTAATGGTCGGACAACGCGCAAGTGTGGAAAACCCTAACGCAGATCGGCCCACTACAACTCAAGTCGTCCGGGTTAACAGCACGCAGCTGCTTCGGCAATTCTGTAATTTGTTTGTTAGTGTTATTGTATATTTTTAATTAAATATGTTTCGTTAATCTTTCGTTATTCACTATAATACATAAATCCGCTAAAATTGGTGACTCCGACGCGAATATAGAAAATTTTTTTAAAACAAACGCGGCGTGTATCTGTAGTGTACAAAATGGCGGAAGAAGCACAAGCCAACCAAGTATCCGCAGCCACAGTAATACTACCTCCATTCTGGGGCAACAAAGCCGAATTATGGTTTTCGATGGCAGAAGCTAAATTCAACTTAAGCTCCCCGAAGATAACACGTGAGGATACCAAATTTTACCACGTTATTTCAGTGTTACCACCGGAAATTGCAAGTGAAGTTTCCGATATTATTACGAAATCGACGGGCGACGCTCCGTATAGCGACCTAAAAAACGCGATAATATCTCGTACATCCCTCACGGAGACCCAGAAATTAAAGCAATTAATAGCAGGGTTGGAACTAGGAAACCGTAAGCCATCGCAATTATTGCGGCACATGCGGTCTTTAATAAGTAGCCCACAGGCAATAGATGAAAGGGTCCTCAAAGAATTGTTCCTGCAACAGATGCCAGTAGCTATACAACCAATTCTGGTATCATTAACGTTAGGGTTGGATCAGCTTGCGGAAGTCGCCGATAAAATTATCGAAACGACGCCATCTGCAATGGCAGCGATTAACGCATGTCCGGAAACGCCATCAACAAGCGCCAATACAGCAATAGACCCCATTAGTGATGACGTCAAAATTGTCTGGGAAATTTAAAATTTTGGACAACTCACATTTTGCCGTCGAGAAATTGACCCTTAACGCCACGTTGTTAAGGTTTATAATAAAAAGGTGTAAGTTTCCTTCATATTTGTGGTGTTATTATAACGAAATGAGTGGCAAGGGGTCTTGAAATGTTAACCACGAAGCTTCTATTTGTGTTAGACAGAAATTTCAATGTAAAAAGACACACAATTCTTTTAATTTCGTATTTACGATAAGGATGCAAACCACAAAAATTCAACTTAGTTACGCCATACGTCGCTTTGTTATGATTTTGTATTCGCGGTGCTTTCTGGACTACATAACCTCCAATATTACTTAATTCTCAACTTGCTCTCGTTTCTTTGTTTATTATCGTATTTTCTTAGCCTTTACCTTTTATTAATATTCGTTTCATTGTTAAATTTTAAATTTCCCAGACAATTTTGACGTCACAATAATGGGGTCTATAGCAGCCATGTCAACAGCGCCACCTACTGACAATTCATCCAACGACCTTATTCGTCAGTTAATAAAAAGAATTGATGCATTAGAAACACAGGTTAGTCGGCATCGGCAACGAAGCTTCAGTAGAAGTAAGTACAACCAACACAGGAGCAAAAGTAGAAATAGAGATGAGTATTGCTGGTATCATAGGCGATACAAACACAAGGCTAGAAGATGTGATCCACCATGCTCATACGGTTCAAAAAACGTGACACCGACACAGGGGTAGTGGCAGCCTCTGCAAGTAACTCACACCATAGACTTTTTATTAGTGATAAGAAATCGAAAATTAAATATTTAATAGACACGGGTGCATACTGTAGTGATACTTATCAGTTCCAGTTACAATCAGCTAGCGGTGTACAAATTAAGACTTACGGTGAAAAGACAATAGAGTTAGATTTAGGGTTAAGGAAGACATATTCGTGGACATTCGTGATAGCAGACGTAACAGACGCTATTATTGGTGCTGACTTTTTAAACTATTACAAGTTTTTGGTGGACATAGCTAACCGAAAGCTCATTGACATTCAAACAAGTCTTAGTGTATGGTGCCCCGTGAAACAAGCTAAAGAAACTGGTATTCATGCCTTAGTTGAGACCGACGAAGCATTTCGAAACTTGGTGCGAAAATACCCTGACCTGATCAGGCCTACCAACAAGCTTCGGGAGCCTCAACATAGTGTTGTCCACCACATCGAAACAACAGGTCCATCAGTGTACAACAAGCCACGGAGACTAGCACCGGAGAAACACCAGATAGCACGGCAAGAATTCAAGGAGATGATGGAAGCTGGAATAATACAGCCATCTTCTTCCCAGTGGTCGAGCCCTTTGCATTTGGTCCAAAAAAAGAGTGGAACTTGGAGAGCTTGCGGTGATTTTAGGTTACTAAATGCATGTACAGTCCCTGATCGATACCCCATTCCACATATTCAAGACTTCACACACAACCTAAGTTGCAAGAAAATATTCTCATCAATAGATTTAGTTAAAGCATACTACCAGATACCAGTGAATCCAGCGGACCGTCCCAAAACGGCTATGTGCACGCCATTTGGTCTGTTTGAGTTTTTGCGTACTCCATTTGGATTAAGAAACGCAGCACAGACGTTTCAACGTTTTATGGACCAAATATTGCAAGGATTAGACTGCGTATATTCATACCTAGATGACATTCTCATTGCTTCGACATCATGGACAGAACATCTAGAACATGTAGAACAGGTGTTAGCACGGTTAAACCAACACGGCATTATAATAAATCTGAATAAGTGTACTTTCGGAGCAGCAGAAATCGATTTCTTAGGAGTTCGGGTATCTTCAGAAGGTATTAGTCCACTAAACGAAAAGGTAGCTACGATACAAGGTCTACACTTTCCTAAAACTTCAAAGGAATTGCAGCGATTTCTTGGTATGGTTAATTACTATCGACGATGGTTACCTAAAGCAGCAGAAACCCAAAGACCACTCAATGCTCTGTTAAACGGCCACACTAGAACAAATCTACCAATCACTCCGAACGAGCAAGCACTCCAAGCATTTAATAAATGTAAAGAAGACCTTGTTACAGCAACAACATTAACATATCCAAAGAGATATGCACAGCTGAGCATTGCCACAGACGCTTCAAACAGTGCTATCGGAGGGGTTCTACAGCAAGTAGAGGATGGTGCAGTTAAACCCATAGCATTCTACTCCCAAAAGTTAACACCAACGGAACAAAACTACAGTACCTATGATCGTGAGCTGTTGGCAATTTATAGAACAATAGTGCATTTCCGACATTTCTTAGAAGGCAGGAACTTCATAATATATTGTGACCACAAGCCCTTATCATATGCCTTTCACAAAAAAGTCGATAAATGCAGCCTTAGACAAATTCGACAACTTGATCTTATATCACAATTCAGTACAGATATTTAATTTGTTCCAGAGAATGAAAACTCACCAGCGGATGCATTGTCTCGCATAGAATCTATAACATCAGCCCAATTCGATGTACGCTCACTGGCAGATGCACAAGAAACAGACGAGCAGCTAGTTCAACTGAAGCTTGAAAATAAATACAACTTCTCCAAGCAAGCAGCCCCATTGTCCTGATACCATGTTAATGTACGAAACTACAAGCGGAAGCAGGCTTTACATACCACCACAGTTCCAAAGAAATGTGTTTGAACTAGTTCACAACTTAGCCCATCCAGGTGTAAACAACACAGTAAAACAAGTTACCCAAAAATATTTTTGGCCAAATATGAAGAAAGAAACTGCAAGATGGGTTAAAGTATGTATCAGCTGCCAGAAATCAAAGGTTCACCGCCATACTAAGGCTCCTCTGGGTACCTTCCAAGACACTGATGGTCGTTTCACGCATATTCACCTAGATATCGTGGGGCCATTTCCACCTTCCGAAGGCTTCTACTACATGCTGACGATGATAGACCGATTTACCCGGTGGCCAGAGGCAGTCCCGATCAAAGACATCACAGCTGAGACCTGTGCCAGGGCTTTCGTCGATAATTGGCTTTCAAGATTTGGAGTGCCGGTTACGATTACCACCGATCGAGGAACTCAATTTGAATCAGCCTTGTTCACATCTCTAAGGAACCTAACTGGAATTAAGAGAATCCGAACAACTGCCTTCCACCCAAGTTCTAATGGATTAGTCGAGAGATTTCACAGACGCTTGAAGGAGGCAATTAAGTGCCAAGACATGTCTTGGACACAGGCACTTCCCTTAGTCCTACTTGGAATCAGAAGTGACATCAAAGCAGACATCGGATCAACCGCCACACAACTAGTGTATGGAACAACTGTAAAACTTCCAAGCGATCTCGTCGACCAGTCATCGGTTGTTGAAACAAGTACCGCAGACACAAATTTTGCAACACAGCTGCAAACCTATATGCAAAAAATTCAATACTCAAGAACAACAGCCCATAGCAATAATCGTTACACTTACATACCCAAAAATTTACACTCTTCTGAATTTGTGTTTGTTCGTGCAGAGGGGGTACAAAAACCACTAAAACCACCATACGATGGTCCATATAAGGTGATACAAGCTGCAGACAAGTATTTTACCCTTTTAATTAAAGGGAAACGACAACAGATTTCTATAGATCGTTTAAAAACAGCATATGTGGAACAAAAAGAGATATCAAGTGAGGTTAACCACGGAGGAGTAACGTGAATTTAACATTATGGCGCTACATTCAAAATCGTCAATAATAAAGAAATTCTTTATGTCGCAGCTATAGAAAACGTTTTACATCATATTATTATATCTGTGTGACATATAAATAAAATAATCGTCACTAAACTTATATAAATGTTATATTCCAAACAAGACTTAATAAACCAACATTTTTTGATATAAATGTTACATTAATATTACATAAAACAATTTATGTTAATATAAGGTTACTAAATTTATATAAATATTATATTCCAAAAATGACAATAAATTAACATTTTCTGATATAAATGTTACATTAATGTTACATAAAACAATTTATGTAAATATAAGGTTGTCCTATTTATATAAATATGATATCAAGGTAACAGATTTGTTTAGTGGGAACTGACGCTAAGTGGGAAAAAAACCAAGCGTTAACCTTCGTTTTATTGTGAATTAATTCATATTTGTGCAAATCTCAAAGATTTGATTTTCTACATTGAACTTTTAATCAAAATCCTCCTTGCTTAATCAACTTTAGAAATTCAAGAACTTTTCCTTATACTTTAAAATTTTACAATTTTTTTTTTGTTATTTAAAATTCACTTTTGTTATTTAAGCTTTGGCTTAATTTACTTAATTTAATTTCTCTTTGTTTCTATAAGAAGTTGTTATCTGATTTACCTTGAAATTTTCTCGGCTGTTATTTGCCGACGGCCAATTGTTTGTTTTAAATATTTTATTTAAGGAAACTTCGACTGGAAATACCGTGCACAGAGTTCCATCAGCGAAGTAATAAGGTAAGATTTTTTTTGTATTTCAAATCTGAAATTACTGTCTTGTCGAATAACGATCGCTGTCCCAAATTAAATTTTTTTTTGTTTGTTTTGCGAACCTAACGTAATTAAATTAGTTTTACTACTTTTGTTTTAACACAAGGTAATTTAGATCCTGTATTTTTGTAATATTTGAAATCCATTATCGATTGTTTTACTCAACTTCAAGCATATTTTGTTTGCATAATTCAAAATTGAATATTTTATTAATTACTTTGTAAATTGCTATTTATTCTAAATTCTTTATATTTACATCAAATTTACTAATTGCTATTTATTGCTTACCCTTCCCCGTTTTCTTTCAGCAACTACTAGAGCCCTGTTAAACTTTTACAATTTACTTAACAGGACCGTAACTAAACAAATTGTGTGGCGCCCATTTCTAACAATTTCTAATCACTATTTGACTAATTTTATCTACCACGACATCTTTGATTTAAATATTCCCCTCACAATTTCTAACCCACGTATTTAGCCTACAAGAACCGAGCTACTGCGGCCATCGCTCCATTTAAGTTTAGTTACCCATAATTCTTACCGTAACAAATTTCTATGGCGCTCCAACGTGCGGAGCCCCCTTTCTGTTCATAATTTCTTTGCATAACGTATTTCCTTTTTGCTTAACTCACTTCTTTTTACTCATTAACCATGTTTTCATTTAAAATAGATGTCAACCGTTTATTAAAAGCTGAACTTGAATATGAACTTTCTTCCAGAGGTATTGATCTACCCACTACTACTAGTAATTTGAGAAAACTTGCTCGTAATGCCATTGTACTTGAATTAGAAAAATCTTTGACTCCTGTTTCTCATTCTATTCCTTTCGCTGATGATTGGACTGCAGTTACCCAACTTATTGATGAAATTAAAACCTTCACTGACGTTGTTACTAATGATCCCAAATCAAGAGACTTCTTACGTTTGAATAGTTTAATTCCTCACATAGAACGCCGTTGCTCTTTGATGAACGTTACTAGTGATGCTGAAACCGGTCAACGTAATACATTACTTTTGGCAATTGCTACCCTTAAATCAAACTTAATACAAAAAATGAAAAAACTTAATCGCGTTGCCCTTACAGATTTTCATAAATTACCTTCTTCTAGTCCTAAACCTACTAGTACTAATGATCCTAGTGCAGCTGAAGTAACTGATCAAGATGCTAATCCTTCAACTCCTCCTTTACTCTCTTCTAGCGAAGATGAACTGGATATTTCTGGACCATTACCTAGAATAACTCCTGTTTCTCAAGCACTTGTTTCTGAAAAACGTTTTGATATCTCTAAGCTTGGCTTAACCTTTTCAGGTGAAGGCAAAGTGTCTCTTTTAGATTTTCTAACTCGATTGGATGAATTAGCTTCATCTCGTGCCATTACTAAACAAATGCTTTTCGCTCATGCTCCTGAATTGTTAACAGGACGTGCCCTTCTCTTATACCGTTCTCGAAAATTCACTGTCACTACTTGGGATGAAATTGTATCAATGCTGAAAACCGAATTCTTACCGATTGATTATGATGAAAGACTACTTGACGAAATTAAGAATCGTACTATGGGTCCTTCTGAAAATATGAGTTCTTATCTCGCTGTAATGTACAATCTTTTTCAACGCTTAACGACTCCTTTATCCGAAACCAAACAACTATACTACATTCGCCGTAACTTAACTCCTTTCTACCAAAATGCTTTAACGCTTACTCCAGTCGCTAATATCGCCCAACTTTCTGCTTTAGGTAAACAAATCGAACAGAATCATTACTTTATTGAAACATTTAAACCTCCTCCTTCCAGGAAATCTTCTCGTCTGCTTGAACCACCCCTCGCCTACTTAAGTGTTGGCTCTTCCTCAGATACCGATACTAGTATCTCGACTCAATCTAAACGTAGCTCGAATACTCTTAAACTTTCTGCTGCTTCTGTGGTGTCTACTCCCAAAGGAAAGGATATCAAGTCCGTTACCTCAAATGTCACTGCTAGTTCAACTGACTCAAAACCAAAATTTACTTCGAAACCATCAAACAAAACTTCCACTCCTTCTACAGTCACTTGTTGGAATTGTCGAAAACCAGGTCATGTTTCTTCTAAATGCCCTGAACCTCAAACTCGTCACTGTTATGGTTGTGGTAAACCAGATGTTATCAAACCAAATTGTTCAAATTGCACTAATTCTTCGTTAAACTAATTTCAGAGTGTTCGGACCGAGGCGAGCCCTCTTTTCTTTCACTTAACTCGGAAACCCCTTTCGCTACTTTACCAGATCATCATAAATATGTTCTAAATTTTGTTTTGGCTGATGTCCGCAAGGATGAACGACCTTATCTCAATGTAACAGTCTTTGGCTATCCCTTTAAAAGTTTATTGGATTCTGGGTCCTCCAAAACGATCTTAGGTCAACCAGGATGGAACCTTTTAAGCTCTTTAGGCCTTTCTTTGCGTAAATTTCGACCTTATCCTAAATCAACTTCAACTTGTCTACTTGCTAATGGTGAAACTTGTTGTTGATCTTCCTATCACTCTTCAAGACAAAACAGTCACTTTAGAAGTTTTAGTTATCCCTGAAGTCACTCAATCACTTATTTTAGGCATTGATTTTTGGAAATCAATAGATTTTGTTCCTAATTTTCATACGGGTACTTGGACTTTTGGAAACTGATGAGATTTGCTCCTTATCTACTACTGATCATTTAATTACTAGACATAACCTTTCTCCTACTGAAGAACAAACTCTTCAATCATTATTTGACTCTCCTGTACTCAATTCTACTGAACTTGGCTGCACATCCTTAATCGAACATCATATACCTACAACCAGTGAACCTATTAAACAACGTTACTACCCACTTTCTCCAGCTTTACTCAAAATTGCTAATGAGGAATTAGATTCCATGATTGCTTTAGGAATTGTTGAACCTTCTTCAAGTCCATGGTCTAGCCCAATTGTTCTCGTTAAGAAAAAAAAATAACTCCTATCGTTTTTGTATAGATTATCGAAAAGTTAACGCCGTAACTGAAAAAGATGCTTACCCATTACCATACATCAATACTATCTTGGACCGTCTTCGTGATGCTCAGTTCCTTTCTTCTCTAGACATTCGCTCTGCCTACTGGCAAATCCCTTTATCTAAAGATTCGAAACCCATTACCGCTTTCACTATACCCGGTAGAGGTCTATACCAGTTTAACCGTATGCCTTTTGGTTTGCATAATTCTCCTGTTACATTTCAAGGCTTAATTGATCAAATTCTTGGTGCTGATTTAGAACCCTATTGCTTCGCCTACTTGGATGATATTATCATTGCTACTCCTTCCTTTGACAAACACTTAGAAGTTTTAACTAAAATATTCTCTCGCTTATCTAATGCTGGACTCACTTTGAATAAAAAGAAATGTCATTTTTGTCTCTCTGAACTAAAATATCTTGGCTATGTTGTTAATAGAAATGGTTTACTTGTAGATCCTTAAAAAGTCAACGCTATTATCTCTATACCTCAACCTTCTTCTGTTTCTGAAGTTCGTCGACTACTTGGTATGGCTAGTTCAGGGGCGGGCAAATACTTTTAAGCGCGGGCCAAAATGAAATTTTCAAAATGTTTCACGGGCCGGAGTACTATACCGCGTACGTACAAAATCGCATAAAAGAGATTAAAAAATTGCTTCGGGATTTTTCAACGGGCCGGATAAAGTAAGCAAAGGGGCCGAATGCGGCCCGCGGGCCGGCTTTTGCCCACCCCTGGGCTAGTTGGTATCGTCGCTTTATACCCAATTTCTCTACTGCTTTAGCTCGTTTAACTCACTTAACTCGTAAGAGTACTCCATTTGTCTGGTCTTCTGAATGCGAAGAAGCTTTCTCCTTCCTCAAGAAACAACATATTTCTGCTCCAATACTTTCTTGTCCTGATTTTTCTTTACCTTTTTCTATCCAAACAGACGCCTCTAATTTTGGCTTAGGTACTGTTCTTAGTCAGGAAACCCCTGACGGAGAAAAAGTCATCGCTTACATTAGTCGCTCGTTAACTAAGCCCGAAACTAAATATTCTACTACTGAAAAAGAATGCCTAGCTGTCTTGTGGGCTATTGAGAAATTTCGTGCCTATATCGAAGGTGCTCATTTCACTGTTATCACGGATCACCATTCTCTTATTTGGCTAACTAAGCTTCAAAATCCTTCTGGACGTTTGGCTCGTTGGGCCTTACGACTCCAACAATATAATTTCTCTATTGTTCATCGTAAAGGGAAAAATCACGTTGTTCCCGATGCCTTATCTAGAACTGTACTCGACTTACAAGAGTCTACTCCTGAACTTTGCGCAATTAATGTCACTAATACTATACCTTCAATTAATCTTTCTATTACTGATCCCTGGTACTTGAAAATGACTAAAAATGTCTCTGAAAATCCTCAAAAGTTTCCTCTGTGGTCTATGGAAAATGATTTGCTTTACAAACATGTTACTTCTTCTGATCTCTCTGATATTTCATTAGGAAATTGGAGAGCAGTTGTCCCTAAAAACCAGCGTACGGAAATTATTCGTCAATACCACGATCCTCCCACTTGCGGGCACTGCGGTGTTACAAAGACCTTAAGTCGTATTAATAAGTTTTTCTATTGGCCAAATCTTCGTGCTGATATTGCTAGATACATCCGTAGTTGTCATACCTGTGCTGCGCACAAAGTCGAACAAAAAGCACAACCAGGTTTATTTTCTCCCAGAGCAACTCCCACTCGCCCATGGCAGGTGCTAAGTTGTGATATTGTTGGTCCTTTACCTCGCTCTTCTAAAGGTAGCTCCTATATCTTTGTCGTTGCTGACTATTTTACTAAATTTCCATGTTTCTTTCCGCTTCGTACTGCTACTGCTACTAAAATTATGGAAGAACAAATATTCTTATTATTTGGTACTCCTCAATACTTGATAGCTGATAATAGTGTCCAATTTCGTAGTAAGGAATTTTCAAAATTATGCACCCAATATCAAACCCAACTTCTCTACACTGCTAAATATCACCCTAGATCTAACCCTACTGAAAGAGTTAATAAAGTTCTTAAAACCATGATAGCTTCCTATATCAAAGAAAATCAACGCACATGGGAATTTTACGAAAACTTACGTACTGAGATTCTTGCTAAAATGAAACGTTCTACACAACGCACTCAAGATCGCTACAATTTACGCAAACGAACTGTAACTTATAAGAAAGGTGATTCCGTTTGGAAGAGAAACTTTGTTTTATCCGACGCTTCCAAATTCTTAAACGCTAAACTGGCTCCTAAATTCTTAGGCCCTTATAAAATTAAAAAAGTTATTTCTACCTGGACGTACGAGTTGGCTGATTCCTTAGGTAGATCCATAGGTATTTTCCACGCAAAAGATCTAAAACTTGCGTACTCCGATAACTCAAATTCTACTACTCATTCTTCTGCATCTGATTCAGATGATCACTCCACGATAGCTACCGATACTATTTCTCTTAAACGACATAATCGTCGAAAACGACATACCCGTCAAAAATTATAACTTTCCTATCTTATCCCTTTCCTTTCCTACTTTCGACTTTTCTTCCAACGTCCTATGGGTGATTAGATGAGGACGTTGTGGTGATTCTTAGTAGGTCAGTGCTCAACCCCTTTCTTTCCTTGACGCGCTGTCCTCGCTATAACATCAATTCTATTCATGACTTCATTCTTTGTTTTCTCCCTTCCTCTGCTTCTACCATGAACATTTTCATTAACTCATCCCTGGTATACTCACTCATCACTCCTTATTGGTTTCGCTACTCAGCTTCTTTTCTTTTCCGCTTCCTAGCTCAACTTTTATTGGGGGGGTGTTACGCCCTAAGCAAATTTTTCTAAATCCGGCACTGTCTGATTCATTTAAGTTAGACGTGTGGGAATCTGCTGTTGTTACTAATCTCACGCTTTATTATGTTACATTTTAAAGTCGATAATTTGTAATTTATGAGTAATTAAGAGCGTATTATTTTCGCTTAATACGTGACTAAATTCT
This sequence comes from Aquatica leii, assembly GCA_035610365.1. Lineage (NCBI taxonomy): Eukaryota > Metazoa > Arthropoda > Insecta > Coleoptera > Lampyridae > Aquatica > Aquatica leii. Next base: position 113,327,264 of record CM069432.1, read on the forward strand.
GCTTTCTCACGAGTTTGCTGACGAATTTATTTTGTTTTCTTGTGAGGTCATTATGATCTAGATTCTTTCGTTTTCTTCTTTAATCAGTTCCTGACAAACTCTTGTTGAGATCACTTCAAAAATTTACTGTACCTTGGAAGTACTAACGTTTACTTAAACACGGTGATTTTACCGGATATTACGTTGAAACCTTCCTAACTTTTAGTATATCTACGGAACCTGTTTCTTTCCTAAAATTACTAGAAATCGTATATTTACGGCTATAAGTTACTTTAAATTTTAAAAGTGTACTTAGTTTTCTTAACGCTGGATTATTATACCCAGGTAAAGTACTTAGTTTTTGTTTTATTTAGTTAATCTAACTTCGCTTCTCTCCCTTCCTCTTTATAGCGGTTTTTCTTCCGACGAAATTGTTCTTATTCATATGAACGTTTTCTCCAACGGATTGTTTACTCCACGTGTGAAAGTTCCTTCAACTACCAAAATACTCCGTTCATCTGTAAACTCTACTAACGCTACGCTGAGAAGTCAACTTCGATTGCACTAACTGACGCTAAGTGGAAAAAAAACAAGCGTTAACCTTCGTTTTATTGTGAATTAATTCATATTTGTGCAAATCTCAAAGATTTGAATTTTCTACATTGAACTTTTAATCAAAATCCTCCTTGCTTAATCAACTTTAGAAATTCAAGAACTTTTCCTTATACTTTAAAATTTTACATTTTTTTTTTTGCTATTTAAAATTCACTTTTGTTATTTAAACTTTGGCTTAATTTACTTAATTTAATTTCTCTTTGTTTCTATAAGAAGTTGTTATCTGATTTACCTTGAAATTTTCTCGGCTGTTATTTGCCGACGGCCAATTGTTTGTTTTAAATATTTTATTTAAGGAAACTTCGACTGGAAATACCGTGCACGGAGTTCCATCAGCGAAGTAATAAGGTAAGATTTTTTTTGTATTTCAAATCTGAAACTACTGTCTTGTCGAATAACGATCGCTGCTCCAAATTAATTTTTTTGTTGTTGTTTGTTTTGCGAAGCTAACGTAATTAAATTAGTTTTACTACTTTTGTTTTAACACAAGGTAATTTAGATCCTGTATTTTTGTAATATTTGAAATCCATTATCGATTGTTTTACTCAACTTCAAGCATATTTTGTTTGCATAATTCAAAATTGAATATTTTATTGATTATTTTGTAAGTTGCTATTTATTCTAAATTCATTATATTTACATCAAATTTACTGATTGCTATTTATTGCTTAACCTTCCCCGTTTTCTTTCAGCAACTACTAGAGCCCTGTTAAACTTTTACAATTTATTTAACAGGACCGTAACTAAACAAATTGTGTGGCGCCCATTTCTAACAATTTCTAATCACTATTTGACTAATTTTATCTACCACGACATCTTTGATTTAAATATTCCCCTCACAATTTCTAACCCACCCCATTTTGCCTACAAGAACCGAGCTACTGCGGCCATCGCTCCATTTAAATTTAGTTACTCATAATTCTTACCGTAACAACATAAACAGAACCTCAACTTTTTTTATTTATAAAGTTCACGAGCAAAATTGAGAAAAATATGTTTATTATAACAGCTACGTTATTCAATTTAAACTCTTCTAGTAATCGTACGTTGATTTTATAAGAAATTTTAATAAATTGAATTATTTCTGATTTATGTTTGTTTAAATCAACATCGTAATGTCGGTTATAACTAACGAAATTATAAATCATCGTAAAATTCTTTCAACTGAATTCCCGTATAACCAAACTGTATATAACCTATATCGCTCCTATATTTAAATCTTTACTCTATAAAGCAACCTATACTCTTTTGGTAAAGCGACGATACGGGTTTTAATACAGTTGCAATATAGATTACAAAAAGAATATATTTATCAAATCGGTAGCGATGCGTTATATTCTGACTAAAGAACTTACGCTTAATAGATATCGCACCTGTAAATACCCTATACAGGCTATATATATTATACCGTTATTTTTGTAAAAAAAATAGCCAATAAATTATTTAACGTACAATAATGCTCAGTATTTATTTTTGCACAATGTCTTGATATACATTATCTGTTGAACGACTCTCTCCCTTATGTGTATTTAATTTTTTTGACTTAGACGTGGGCCTGGATGAGGTTCGAGCCTACGACTAACATTGCTGTTACTTACGAAGTCGGCGACTCTTGTAGTTGTGCCACAGAAGTGCTTGTATATCATTATTATTTCAGAGTTATAAGTACATTGGTTTGATCGTCTTTTGTCCAAATATTGTTTAGTTAAATTTTTTTGTATTTTTAATTGATGATCAGTGTATATGTTGTTAGTGTCAAATTATTATTATTAATATAAATTTGATATATAAAACGATATGCCGAAAAATAAGTACTCGGCGATGGGCAACAGTATACGTACCGAAGTACATAGACTATATGGGGATATAAATGTGTCGATTAAATTTGTGTAACATTAATAATATTGTAAGTAACTAATACACGTAAGTTATATTTTTCAATCAATCTGTTTTACAGAACCATTTATTCATAAAACACAATGAATAACGACGACTGTTGATAATCATATTAATTTATCTCTGGATCAATCTTCAAGTACAAATAGTGATACTGTATCTGCATTTCATTCTGATGAGCTTACAGATCAAAAATCGTTTTCGGGTAAATTGCGTGAATGGGCAGTAAATCGAAATATTAAATTAATTCAACTGTCGAAATTACTAAAAATATTAGTACATACTGGTCATCATAAGAAACTGTCATTAGACGCAAGAACATGAGCATTAAAGTATTATTAGTATATTTTTGACAAAGGGAAGTCTGTATCGGAAATCTTTATGTATGCTAGTATTCAGTGTTGTCAATTATCTATATAAGCTAATATAGATAAATTAATCTAGATAGATTGATATGTTTTATCTATTTATATGTATCTAGATACTATGACAAAATATAAAAGTTATACGTATTTGCATATATATATAATTTTTTATTTAGTTGATTTAAATAATATATATAAAAAAATCCAGTGTCACGTAATATTTTGGTTTTGTAAATTACAAATTTTATGTAAATTTTTTAGTAATTTTACGCATTTTTGAAGTAGTTCTTCAAATATACTCCATTTATCATTTCTATTATCTAGATTATTTCACATTATCTATTATCTGTTATCTATAAAGAATTTTAATTTTTTATTTATTATCTAACACTAGATAATTTTCTAAAGAAAAAATTTTACTGTATATAATTTAAAAATCATCTATTTTCAACACTGGCTGTATTGATATGTTATCGAATAAAGCAATTATACTGTATGTATACTATATATATAGTAGCTATAGATTCTGTACAGGATACGCCTGTACAGACAAAAGTTATAAATTTTTGGTTATAATTACTATTTATTTATATATTATTGACAAAGGGAAGTCTGTGTGTGGTCTGTATCAGAAGTTTTTACTTATGCTATATTGATGCGTTATCGAATAAAGCACTGATACTGTATGTATCCTATACATAGAAGCCATAGATTCTGTACAGAATACACATATACAGACGAACTTTATAGTTACTATACAGATTAAATACAGAACATATCTGTAAAGAAATATTTATTTATACTATTTAGTCTCTATATATCAAAATTATTTATTATTATTATCGACTAATCTTTATAGATTAGGTACAGATCTATACAGTTCACGGAAATCTGTATCGGCTGGTTACACGGGTTATTTGTTCGCTCCGAAAAGAGCGTTTTTTTTTGTGCTGATGACTCAGACATCTTCAACTACTGGTGGTGGAACGGCTGGATTGTAGACTTTAGCGGCGCATCTTAAAAAAGACAGAAATGAATTTGTCTCCTTAAAATGTCGCCGCCGAAGATACTCACATAGATGGTCCACTAAACATTCATCACGCGCAATTTGTACTTTAAAGGTCGCCACTGCGACTCTATTGTTCGCGTATTAGGAAATGTGTTCGTGTCAATAAAATTTGCTTGATGGTTTAGTCAAATGGTTACACCTTAACTCGGATAAAGAGTTATAACCGCGCCAAAGGTCGGTCAAAATGGTGGTTCCAGGTTCTACATGTGTTCTAATGATTGCTTTTAGTACTGGGCGTTCTCGAGATTTTTTATCTAGAGCAAGTGCCGGAGGTTTACAAATTTCTAAACGGAAACTACCTCCTTTGCCTCGACCTTCAACCACATTGATTTTGACAATGCCTACAATTCAATGGCCATCAACATTACGCCCTCTATTGTATTTGCGTTTGCCAATATTTGTCTCGTCTATTTCCACCACGACGCCTGACCACTGATTCCACCTTCATTTTCAAAATGGCGATCCAACCAAATTAAACAATAACTTCGCGCAACCATGCCATCCACTGCACGACGGATTTGCGGCTCGTTACGACATCATTGGTTGATGACTCGCGTATGATTGTATGATAGGTATTTTCACCAAAGGCAAAAAGAAAATAATATACAAAACTCTGTCCACTGGCAGTTTGGCCTTAGCAAACGGTATTTTTAGTCAAAGATTCTTTAAAATCGTGTGGATTCACTCCTCTTTTGCGGCATCTTCACATATACATATTTTTGCCTTTTCTGCCACCAATTTAGCATTGTCACCACAATATGAACATATTTAGTCACGCTAAAACAACCCAACATCTTGACATAACACTACCCAACCACCGTTATTTGGATCTTCCTTCGCCAGCAGCACACAAAGTTAAAAATGCTTACAGATATGCATACTCTTATTAGAAACAACAATAGTGTAAATAAAGAAAAAGTAAGTGCGCATCAACATTTATAACAATTTGCAATCTCAATAGTCATAAATCAACACTACAAAATTTGCTGAAGAATAATAGATTTGATTAAAATGAGCGAAGTTGAAGTTAGTCATTAAGAAAGTTTAATCGATTATAATACCATAGAGATGGCGTGCACACCTGAAACTTAAAAAATACAAAATGAAAATTGATTTATTGCTTACCTGTTCTGATTTTTGACTACTGGTCATAGATGCAAGTACTTTCCTTCTTTCTGATGCGTATGTGTTTCTAAGGCCATTAAGTTTCTTACTTACTTCTTGTTCAGACCCTTTAGTTATTTCGGACAAAGCACAATTTCTAGAAAACTATAAATTAGCTGTCACTTGTCAATAGATCATTGACTTTCGCTTTCATTAAATCCAATGACAACTTTTCTACCCTCCGTACTAATTTATATAGTTTTCTATAATATCATACGTGGTATTTTTACCACAGGATGGCGTTCCAAAAACACTATTTCTATTTAATTTGTTGTAATAGTCTTTATTTTTAATTACATATAAGCACGGATGTTTCTAGTATTTATGTATAAGCACACTAATTTGGCCACTTGTCCACATTTTTCACTTACAATTAGTTAACATGTACGTTGATTTTTAAGGTTATGTTCATAATAATTTATTTTGGACATAATGCGCATGCGTCTATCACAAAATGTTATAGAAAATAAGACGGGTTTTATTTTGTAACCAAATATCTAATTCCTGTATAAAACGATTAAAAAAAATTCTAAACAAAAATTTCGTAACAGAATTATAACCGTCTAAAAGGGCCTTTATATTCAAATTTCGAATAAAATAAAATGACAAACATTGAATCTTTATTATAATTTTTGTCGATCGAATGCGATTTCTTTTGATACTGTAACAAAGAATATTTAAGTAACACTATTGGAATCTTCTTCCAAGGAGGGGCATAAAAAAACTGCTCAGTTTTTCTTTGAAGCGACGTTTCGTGCACTAGATGTGAACTTCATCAGGCCACTAGAAACATTTGAGCAATTACTCCGAAGTTTTCGACAAACATGAAACACATCCTTAACTTAATTGACAAAAATGTTATTAATAAAAGTCAATGATTAAAAACAAAAAATAAGTATAAATAATAAATGACAATACAATTCAACATGGGGAACATCTGTGATCATACAGATCATAGTGTTTGTTTAGTTAACAAAGTAATTCACTCTTGAACTAAGATCTAGGATTTCTTCTATTAAGAAATTATTTATCATTTTTTGAGAAATTTAAGTCTTAAAATATCACAGTGTTTAATTAAGAATAATATATTCTTCATTGAAGAATATTTTCTTATATAAAGCGTTGATTAGCAAACAAGAGAGAGCGTCTTAAATTTGTTTTAAAACAAGAGTTTCCTTATCTTGGCGCAAAACAAAGAATACATTTCTTATTTTTTATCTTACCAGTAAGAAAAAATTTTTTTGTGTGTACATTAGTCGTCCTAGAAAATTGATGTAAGCTAAATGTAAACTAGATGTACAGATTTTACCTAAAATATCTGTAATTTATACATGTGAAATTGCTGACATCCTGACATGTAAATACACTAGATCCTTCTTTCCCATTTATATAAGGCTAACCTTGGAATATCTTAAATATACGTATATCTGATGTTGCAATGTTTGTTGGGTTATATATTTTTGATTGTAACTAGATACATATAAATAGATAAAAAATATGAATCTAGATTAATTTATCTATATAAATTTATATAGATAATTTACAACACTGCATATTACTAATAAATACGTATTAAACCTTTTCGTTATTCTAAAAACTTTCTTGCAAATTTGAATTAAGTACTTAATAACCGCGTTTGCGCAAAGTACCAGTATCTGCGTGAAAAGATGGCGATTTTGTAAATTATAATTGTATTATATTTTAAGCTTCAACGAATCCACAATTTCCATGGCATTCCATGGTATTACTCGCTATGCTGTGTAATGTATTGTTAGTGTATCAGTTTAATCGTTTTCTAATTTGCGTTCTAGTGAAACTCAAATAGATACTTTTAGTATGTCGGCATTTATTATGATGGTATGTTTTTTGTTGCAAGAAATTTTGTTGAAGTATAATGTTATTAGTTACAGCAGTGGTACGCTAAAACGTTCATTCTATATACTTCATGATTTCCATTCTTTGTGATGTTTTAAGCAGTGGCGGCTTCTCTATTAGGTCATTCGGACAATGACCCTCCAAAATAAATTAGAAAATTATTTTATTTACTTTAAAATTACAAGAACCCGCCTTTAAATCAAATTATCAGCGTTTGAATTTCAATTTTCATTGTAAGCGCAACAGATGCGAAAACTTACGAATTTACCCGAGGCTGTTGTGTTTTATAGTCCCTGTGTATTATATTGTATTATATAATGCAGCCGAATCGTAAATGATACTTATTGTAGTCAAGAGTGCAACACACATAATACAATCTTATGCGAATTAGAAAAAGACAACTAAATGGTTTCTGCGGTTGTCAGCCGGGTCCCATTTCGCGTACTCAATGCAATGCTTACGTCATTTATTATTACCTCCGCAATACGTGTTTGTAAAACAAAAATGCTGGAATGCACATTTTTTATCTCATACGACAAACCTTGCACTCGATTTTTTAGTTGTTTGATAACATTCGTTTGTAACTAATGTCAATGACTTTCACAAGTTAAAAGAAAATTAATTATGTTTAAGTACATATTACCGTTTTTGTTTGATAAAAAAATTAATCGCTAATAATAGTTTAAATTTTGAAAGACGTTTAGAATTTAAAACCAATGGTTGTCTTCGGCCTTTACTTCAAATAATATAAATAATCGATAAACAAGTAAACATAAAAATAAAGAAGTACACCGTAATTTTAAAGAATCTATGTACGATTTATCAGAATAGATTTGTGTACGTAAAGAAACATGGAAAAATTTTTAATTGAAAACATTGTAAGTTTTAATGAACTTGTTATCGATCATTTTGCTGATTCTAAAGATGGACGAATAATAGATCTTAAATATAAATAGCTTTAATGCAAAAAAGTTTTTTATTTACTTTTTGTGATAATTGCGTTTTTTTGAATATTTCAAAATGACCCTCTAGTATGATTGACCACCAGCCGCCACTGGTTTTAAGGATATCAAATTGATATGATGTTAGCCAAATGGGAGATTTGAACTTGCTCAATAATACCAATTAATCTTGGTATGTAATTTTTTCTGATATTGATGCAGCATTATGTTGTGTGTACAAAGTTTCAAAATCTTGGATTGTTAGTTGTTCTGGTTTTCGTTTTTACACAAAGAGGTAGTCAAAAGTTTTCTTATTTTATAGATAATATCCTTCGGTGTGGAGGAACGGCAACAATAAAAACAACCTTTATTGTTCAGGCTTTAACAACAGACAAGGGTTGTTTTTATTGTTGTCGCCGTTTTTCCACTCTGAAGGATCCTATCCATAAAATAAAAAAAATTTTAATTAATTGGAAACTTTTGTGAGGATTATTATAATTATTTCAATTAATATAAAGTAATTACATGAATAATGTTTGTTTTACTTTTATGTTAATGTGTTAATTTTTGTTATAGGCACCAAATGCGTTTACAGCCACATGAAATTGAACTATTTATACTACACGAAGATTGTATTATTTATTTTTTGTAAGTATTTTAGGGCTGGTTCTATAATATTGGTATAAATGTCAGTTAAGTTATACTTAATTTGATTGTAATGCTGTCGTTATTGGCTAGTATAAATAAAACTAACAGCCAAATATGTCAGTATTTTAAATTTAAAGCAAGTATAACTAAACTTACATTTATACCTTGATTGTAGAACTGCCCTTAAGTATATTGCAATATTTAAAAAAAAACGTTGATTATACATTTTTTATACATTAATGTAACCACAGATAAATAAGGTATACAGATAGCCAACCGCATGCATTAAATTGGACGGTACTTTTCTGGCGACCAAATGAAATTAGTTTGGCGGCAACACACTTGTGAGATTAGCGCTGTAATAGCGCTACCCAAAATAGTCAGAAAATGAATTGTAGAGATTTTGTAACTATGGTACATCTATTTGTTTGCAGATGGCTAAATATTTGTATGTATATCGTTATATTCTAATTATTGTGACAGTCTTATCTTATTTTTCGTTATCTTGTAAGTATATCGAATTCAGCATTTGTTTATACAAGGAGCACGTATAATTGCTGGAAAGTGAACACACGATTTTTTTACGCTTCTTATTTCATGATGACAAATACGCATTTTACCTAAGGTGCTTCAAGTTATAAAATTCTAATTCTTACATAATTTAACAAAAATGTATATATAAATGATGATCAAATTAAATCTACGAAAGTTACACAAATGTCAAAAAATGTATAATTATATCGGAACAATTTGTTAATTTTTGAAAAAATAATTTATTGTCATTAATTTACTAGTAAAAACATTATAATAAGAAAACACGTATTTAGCACATTTTCTCTTGATTCAATAAAGTTCTTATTTTTTCGATATACAAGATTTCTTGAAATGTTGAGATGGTAATTTCCTGTTCAAATTATTCCACGCTATCACTTTCATTTTCTAAATTTTTTTTTAGAAGTTAATATACTAGATATGCAAATATCCATTACTTGCTTGTTGTTAGCCTCACTTTTTTTTGATAAACTAAAAAACTACTATTGTACTGAATTGTGCTATTTTGTGCCCTAAAAACAATTTCTTTTTTCCCTCATTTATTTTACGGAGACTATCAATTAGAAATTACTAGTGTGCTGAATTGTGCTCAGTATGTGTAAAATAATTCTTTTTATATGTAGATTTTATGAAACAACAAATTGTTTTTTTTTTAATTTTAAAATATTTTATTTTTAGAATCATCAGAAAAAAAATTTGGTTTCATACTTTTGAGTACCACCAAGCACGGTGTCGTGTATCACTAGTGTTACGCGTACCACAGTTTGGGAAATGTAAGATTTTTAGATACAGTCTTTGGATACAGTACAAGTTATCCCTCTTGGTGATTCTGTTTACAAAATCCACTTTTCCTTCGTAGCTTTCTTTATGTTGGTGTCTCTGTAACAGTTCCTCCTAAGTGCTTTTTTAAGGTGCATCTTTTTTCTTTATACTGCAAGTTGTAGCTTTTCTTTTGGGGTTCCTTCACGTCTAAGAAAAGTAGATTTCCATTTTGCTCTTTAGTAAGCTCGATTGCTCTGTGCAGTGCGTGATGTGGCCCAGAAATTGTTGGTTTCTAATAGATGCCATCATTAAGTAAAAAAAAAACATGCAGCTTTGCTTACAATAACTATAAAAAATTTGAACCAATATAGTCTCAGTACCTAGCATTATTGATGTTAAAATTTTAGAATAGAGATTCATAATATTTCAAATTTCTGGCAAAAAAATTGAACACATTAAGGCGAGGTTTCAGTCGATCTACAACTCTGGAACGCGCGTCGATATTATTAATCACATTTTAGCAAGTACTCACAAATATTTACTTACTATTGTAGTAATCTTTCAAGTCATCGATTTTAGAACAATTGACAATAAACGTGTTCTTAGAAGGAATTCTAGTTTTGTATAAAGTTTTTAATAAAGCAAAACTTTTTGGTATATTATTACGTCAATTGGGGTTTTTAAACTTGAACGTTTGTAGTGAAAGTTTCGCTTCGTTTAAAAACTACAGAACAAAATTAAATCTCCTTCTAGGAAAACATTTATTATTAATAATTCAGAGCCGATGACTTAAAAGATGACCACAATATTTGTGGTCGGAAAAACTATATGACAAAATTTAAATTGTTCTGTTTAGTAGTTCCTGAGATTTGTAAGTAAATATAACGGAACGACAGCAGAAAGTAAAAAAAATATTGTCATTTTCATGAAATTCGTAAGCGCAAAAAATATATATTAAAACATATGTACATATTTGCGGCGCAAAGTAGCAAGTTTTGTCTAGTAATTTTATATTTCATTTCAAATGAAGAGAAAAACATTTTGTACAAAATAACAAAATAAAGTACACTGAAAAACAGGTTACTATACAAAAATATTAATAAAAAAAACGAGGCAAAAAAAATTACGCATTACAATTTTTACTTAGGTAACTTTACATTTATGATTAAATATTACTGCAGAAAACATGAATAAAGTATTGCAATTATTATTTTTTACTATTACAGACATGTAATCTTAAATGTATACACGGATTGTTTTCAGTGTAGTACAATAAACAGTAAGATGTCATTTTTCATTTTGTATAAAACAAAAAGACAACGTTATCTACTATCATAATAATAATTTTGCCGTCATGAACTCTGCAAATGGTGAAAAGATAGAAATTGTTTCTGCGGCACAAAATAGCACTTACTGAGCACTACTTAGCACAATAGTTACTTTTCATTTTATCGAAAAAGGCGAAGCTATGTATTATCGTAAAAACTTTTTTTTTGTTCATAAAATCTGCAAATAAAAAGAAAGAACAATTGTTTTCACGGCACAAAGTAGTACATAATGGGCACAATTTCAGCACACTAGTTGTTTTTGATTTTATCGAAAAAAACGAGGCTATCTGTTTTCGTAAAAATTGATGGTTTTTTGTGAAAACAGTAAATGGAAAAAAGGAAATTGTTTTTGCAGTGCAAGGTAGCACATACTGAACACAATTCAGCACAAATAATATTTTTTAGTTTATCAAAAAAGGCGGGGCTAACTATACTGACATATTTTCAATGACGCTCTCCAAAATTTTTTCTGTGTTGTTGCATTATACACAAATTCTTGTACACGTTAACGAAATCTTTAAATGCCATATTGTTGATATCTGCTAAAGTTGCATATAAAGCTCAAAATAATTTTAACTGAGTAAGATATAGTGGAAGAAAATCATCTTCATCCCAATCAAATTTGACTCCTCTTTCTTGAAAATCATGTTTCACAATGTCTGCTTTTTGAAAATAATTTATAATGGTTTGCTGTTTTACATTGATATTCCATATTTTGCTGAGATCTCTAATGGCGTCCAGTAAACTTATGCTAGTGGTGTGCATGCCAATTATTTTTATGGTAAACAATAAACATTTAAAGAAAAGTTTTGTGTCTTCTGCATTAAAAATATCGTCTTCAACGTACCCTCCACTTAAATTATGTAAGTTTTAAGAGTCGGATAACAATGTATTTTCCGTATTTTGCATGGATTGCACATTATAAGTAGGTACAACAAAAAAAGTCAGCTGAATCCTGATGTTCAATAGCAGACTTCTTTTTAAATCGGAGAGAGAGGAAAGTTCTACCCTAGCTCTATTTCATTTTACCGGCACTGCCACGTTAACATCTACAATATTCCTAAAACAACTAGAATTTTTTACATATCCCTAAATAAACGTTGGGGGTGGTGTACCTGCTTTGCAAAAAATCAAGGACAATGAGGACAATAACCTAACTTTTAATTGAAAATACAGTTGGATAATTCCAATGGAAATTATCTACATAGTTTATATTATTACTATTATTTGAATTCTTAATGAATGGTTTGACTATTCATTGGAATAATTGAAGTCTATTGATCATTTTTGTTTTTATTACACCAACATTGAATAAGATATGTTCGAAACAATTCGGTATTTCACTCGACTAAAGAATTCGATTATATTTTCGATGCAAACTTATAATACGTAATGAATCTGAACAGTTAATATTGTTCGGAGATGGAGTTTTTATAGTTGTTATTTTAACGATAATTCTAGTGATAGTTATTTTATTTTAATTACTAACCGAGTTAACAAGAATTTGTTGTATATTATTTGAGTAATGCTTAATTATATAGTTCAGAGTGTATTATATACATATTGCATATGATTATGAAATACATTTAATTTTTTCAATGATAATTTAATTATTTAAACATTCAACTGTGTCCATCACTAGTTAGAGTCATAATCGGAAGTTATAACTTTGTACATGTGACCCATAACGTGACCCTTGCTTTTGTGTTTATTCAAGTTTCTTTTGGTTTTTTTTTCAGACTTCGAGTGTTTTTCAAAAGTAAAACAATTAAAAGTTAGGTTATTGTTTTGTTTTGTTGAAGGTTTGTTGTCAAGAATCAAGGTCAAGAATGACATTTATTTATAGGGACATTTACAAAAATTCTAGTTAGTTTAGGGTAATTGAAGGTGCTGATGTTGCAATGCCGTTAAAATGAAATAGAGCTAGGGTAGAACTTTCCTCTCTCTCCGATTTAAAAAGAAGTCTGCTATTAAAATACCGTTCTGCATGTATAGCTTTATGTTTGCATTGCATTTATTCATTTATTCAAGTACATATTTTAACTGACCTACGTAACGTCACCTCATTTAAGCATCTACGTTATCTTCTAGTTGTTTTTAGTGTACTCGTGTAGTTCTTAGAATAAAAACATTGTGATAACATTTGTTTTTGGTGTCAGTAAATTACTGAGAAAAAATGTATAGTTTTTAGAACTAAATTAAACATCATAACTCTGAGTAGTGGTATCAATATTCAATACACAAAATACTGTTATCACTCACCTCTAATCATAACATCATTATAACATCGTTTTTCATTTTTTTTATTTCACAGTGTCAATAAACTTAGGGCAGTAATAAATGTAAGATGTCCGTAATTTTCGATTTATTTGGCTCCAAATTTAAATATTTGAAATGTTGCATTAGAACAATACTTTTTGCTTGTATTGATGCTATAATTTCACATTTTAAATTAATCCGATACACGCTGTATGTATTCATGTATGTATTTACTCGTTTCTAATCAATAAAAAAAATCATTTGGTTATTGTTGTCAAAAGCCCCAAAAGTGTGATTCTATTAAGCGGCGTGCACTGTATTTATTTAATATAGTTTAATTCCTTTATTGGTGTTTAATTTATTTCATTATATCTACCATATTGGTTTTTATTTTAATAAAATATTTTTATATGTATACGTTGCCTACATTACAGCTTAATTATCAGTAAAAGAATGAATAAAATATATAAATTATTCAATCATTCTATTTTCTTGTAAACTTTACAATTTTTATATTTGATTATTGGTAGTCAGCAAAATTTAACAGTTTCAAATTTCTGTTGTTCTGAGCGACGATTCAGCTGATATGTAACCGACATTAAAGTTACCGTACATAAACATTATTAGTCACAAGTCCGTAAAAGTTTTAAGATAATTTCTTCGAATTTTATTACGTCACTACTACAAGTACACCATCTGTCAAAGAAAAGACAATTTATTTCTAAGTTGTGATGATTATTTTATCTGCTACTCAAACAATTTTTCTTACTTTGCCATCTGTTGTTAATTTTTCGTACGTTACAAATATTATAGTTAACTAACATTTTTGTATCCGTACTAACTGCCAAAACCTTCATATACGTTCGCTATCTGTATACCTTATTTATCTGTGATGTAACATTTGTGAAATATTATAAATATATATATATAAATAATATTATAAATAATATTTTTTAAACATTTTTAGAATGTTTTTCTAATATTGACTTTGCAAGGTAATTCTGGCCATTAAGACGTTTTTGTAATGTTTTTAAAAATGTAAATATATCTTTTGTAAAACTACTTTACCAGATTGGTACATGATTGCTGCAATCGAACTCCAAGCGTTCTCTTTTGCTAATTTAGTTTTGTAATTTGTATTACCCTTATCGTATAACAAGGTGTACTGCCTTACTACCCACACAACACAAGCATATCTAATGGATATGAAATGTACACACCAACCATGGATACCGGAGGTGCACCGAACATCCATATTTAATATTATCGAGCAAGGATGGAGGTCCAATGGATATATCATTCCGTCACGGAATAATCTTCATAGTATGTCCATAGGACCTCCAGGTGGATATATTGAACAATCATATGAACGTACAAAATACATACATATGGAGGTTCAATGAACATTTAATAAAAGTATAATAAACATTCATTTTTTTATAGAACCTTCATATGTAGGTAAAATATATGTGCATATCTATGTATTACCAAAAAATATGGCCACACGTCAAATAAAGTCAATACAAGATGCCAATATAGTGATATTTTCCAGATGCAATGGGAGATGTAGCTGCACAATGACGAGGAGTTCGTAACAGGGTACGAGCATCAGCTGGAACACCTAAATTTTGTTTTTTTAATAACACTAGTAATTTTGAAAGGGACCCTAAGGTTATTTTTTCATTAATTGCCCAATTTTGCAATTGTGCTCAAAAAGAATCTGTTTTATGAAAAGGTTCAGTATTTTTGTAGTTATCATCATCACTTTTTATATTGTCTATAATAATTGTTGACTCATTTAAATTATCATGTTCGTATTCAAATTATTTATATTATTTACATTTACATCTTCAAACAACAACTCCGGTTGGTCCACAGAAAACGTGTTTTTTCTATTCTCGTCATTATTTAATATGACCACTTGTTCATTTTCACTCAAACACAATCGAACTTTTTTATTTACACATTCTCTCATTTTTCTAGACCTTTTAACCATTATTTATATTATAGAAATCCAAATACTTACTAGATTAATGTACAGCAAAAGTAAATTCAAATATGCAAAAATACCTTGTCTTTACCCAATAAACACATCTGTACTGGCAATGTACTCTTTAGCCGGCACTATGTACTAAATGAAGTACACTGCCGGTAACCAGGTGACACACCGGCCGATATATTGCCGAATGAATCTTGCCAATGCAGAAATTGCATCGAACCAATATCGGCAAGTTATGTATATTAATACAAGTTAAATGCAGAATGCCAGTGAAATCTGTGCAATATAATATGTACTTTGCCATCACATAAATAGTGCGCAATTTTAAAAGCATTGGCAATGTTAGCAACTTAACACAAATTAAATGCATACAATGGTATTATCATTTTTAATTTAATTAATAAAACAATATGGAAACTTAACATACAATGTTCATATATGTACTGAAAAAAATTTTAAAAATATAAAAAACCTATTTACATTCATTCTGTGCTTATGTTTATTGGCGTCTTTCGTACCCACTACTCCTGGTGTTTATTGCGTGTTGTAAAGCTGCACCACAATTTGAATTTTTTCTTATAAATACTGTAAAATAAAAATTACATTGTAATGCTACTCAAATAACTTATGCACTTTTTTAGCAATTTCTAAACTAAATTTTGAAGTAATTATAAAGAATTGCTTTGTAAATAGTCGTGAAATAAAATACAACACGAAAGTCAAGTTTGGCAGTAATGCACTTGAAATCACATTACGTTAATATACATATAAAGTTAATGTTTTAAGTTTTAACCTATAAACTATAAAATACTCTGAAGCCTCTTACCATAAATTAAATTTAAAATATTTTTACAAATTTGTTTTGCTTGATCCAAACCAATTACTTGGTTAAAACATGTCTCGTTTGCTGTATCTTTTCATCCAACAAAGTAGATTGATTCGATCTAAAAAAAAATTCAATTAAATAAAACTCAGCAATAAGAATAATGAATTGGGAAATTGAGATAGGTAACTCACAAACTGGCTCTTAGATTACAAATTCCAAAGTCATTATATATTTTCTCGAAAACGTGTTAGTTTTTAGGTTATATATTTATTATTAAGACATTTAATACTTACTTATTTTGTTAATCCATCCTAAATGGTGAAAAACAAACACATTTTTTCGAAATTTTAAAGCACAAAATGGTTTGCATACGATAAATACAAGCTAAACAAAAAGCCAAAAAGTTTGCGTGTGCAATAATTCAGTTGCGACAATACGCGAAAACCTTGTCGAAAACAAACGAACAACGAAGAAAGTTTAAATTAAACCACGCCAAGTATTTTTTTTTTACTTTTTCAATTTTTCATTAAATTTGTTGTTGCATGTTAAATATTTACTACAAATGTTAAATTTTAGAGAATTTATAATTATTTCTAAATAATTTTGATAAAAAATAGCAACTCACAAAGTTATGTAACATGATACATAAAAAAAAGGTTTCCGAACATAACACTTATAACACTTAAGATAATCCTATTTCACAGATATCCATGAATGTATATAAGATGCATATACAATGGATATTAAACTACGGATGTACATCAATGGATATTATATGGATAAATATGTATATCCATTGCATCTCGCGTGCTGTGTGGGTAGGTCCATTAAAACGCCGTCATCAAACAAAGCCATTACAAAAATAACTGCAATTCTAGACTAGAGCGAAGAAAAACAATCAAAGTTAGGTTAGTAAACACGTGGAGACCTTAACATAGTCCCACCTCTGTGGTGTCTTTAAATAAATAAAACAACAGACGAAATAAGTGATATATTTATTGATTGTCTTAAATGGAGGCTTGTGGCGAACTTGACATCAAACATGATCTTAAGACACTGTCTTAGTATGCATTAGTATAGATGTGTGTTAGTATGCGCCGGTGCGGTATATAAATACTTTTGCTGGTGTATATAACGGATACATAATATCGGCATAATTTTTAATAAACTTCGAATAATATACAAGCATACCGATGAAAGTTTGTAAGTCTTTAATTTTTTGGAACCTGAATATTTAAAATAGCAGCAATTTTATCGTGGCTAATGCGAATACCGTTTTCGTCTAATTCGTAACCCAAGTAATTAATTTTATTTTGACCAATTTCGCATTTTTCTTTCGAGACGGTAAGTCCGGCGTTTCGCAATCTTTCTAAAATTAATCTCAAACGAGCATCGTGCTCTTGTTTAGTCGAGCCCCCCCGCCTATTAACATTTCCATTTCTCGCTGTAAAATACCTGAAGCTGACGCGATACCGTACATAAGACGATTATATATAAAATGTCCTTGCTGCGTATTTATCGTAGTGAGACGTTGCGATTCAGGATCTAATTGAAACTGTTGATACGCTTGTGATAGGTCCAGTTTCGACTGAATTTTGTTTCCGCCTTGATTACTTAGAAGGCAATCTTGAACACGCGGAATCAGATATCTATTTACTACCATAACGGGGTTAATCGTAACACTATAATCGCCACAAATTCTTATTTGACCGTTTCGCTTTATTACGGGGACAATTGGGGTTGCCCACCCACTGGATTTGACAGGAATAATAAGACCTTGTTTAACTAACCGATTTAATTCATCATTCACTCTTCCCTTCAATGCAAAAGGTATTGGTCCCGCCTGCTTAAAAATTGGCTTGGCATTTTCTTTTAATTCGATACTGACTACTTTTTTATACGTGCCCAATTTATCAAAAAAAACATCTCTAAATTCCTTGATTAAATCTACATAATTTTCACTAAAACTATTTAATGCAACATTAAAGTTAGTATTATTATCGTTTTCTGAAATTATTTTGAGAGGGAGAAGCCACTCTCGACCGATAATTGGATTGCTGTTACCGTGAAAAACATACAAATCCAAAACATTTTTATATTCGACATGAGCTTTGAAAAATCCTAACGGGATCATACTATCGTTCGTAAAACTACGAAAAACTCGCATAATATTTAATAAACTTCGATGCTTAAAATTGTTATCGTAAAAATCTTTTGAAATGGCGGTTATCGGTGAACCAGTGTCGAGTTCCATGTTTACATTATTTCTTTCAATCATAACATTCAAATTAATTCTATCGTTAAAATTGGAATTTTTAATCGTGAAAAAATCTTCGCGAATGTTATTGTTATTAAAAAACATTGAGTTACATTCTTCAACAAAATGTTGTTTTTCCTCTAAGCTTACATTTTTCTTGGAACTCGTATTAACATCATAACCGCGACTTGTCTGGCGTTTATTTTTGTTCTTGCATACTCGCGCTAAATGACCTTTCATTTTACATAAATTACAAACATAGTTTTTATAGTAACATAAATTTGCATTATGATTCGTGCCACCACAACGATGACATTCTTTAATCTTATAACTAGTAACCTTATTATTAAGTTTCACTTTACCCTTGTCGTTGGCTGACTTCGAGTTTGTCGGAAAATTTTTCTTTTTCCTAACGAGGTTGATTGATCCTCCTTACTTGTTTGACATGCCGGCTGCATCCCTGTTGGCGGCTTCGGCGGCAACGGCTAATTCCACTGCTTTTTTACTTAGAAGCTTCTTCTTTGTGGCATCACTTGAAACATCCCATACAAACTGATCTCTTAATTAAATTAAAAATGATTATTTAATTCAGTTTCAAAATTGCAATGCATAGACGATGCTTTCAATTTTGCACAAAATTGATTGATGTTTTCACTGTCACTTTGAACACATTTTTTAAACTTGTAGCGCTCGGCTGGGGCTGTACATGATTTTTCATCAAATCGACGAGATTTTTGAACGTTTTGTTCTTCGGTACTTCGGGT
Organism: Aquatica leii; assembly: GCA_035610365.1. Taxonomy (NCBI): domain Eukaryota; kingdom Metazoa; phylum Arthropoda; class Insecta; order Coleoptera; family Lampyridae; genus Aquatica; species Aquatica leii. Next base: position 113,346,563 of record CM069432.1, read on the forward strand.
AAACACAAATTTTTAAGTAAATTTTGTCGTCAACAATATCGTTCGCTTCAAAATACTGTTCGAGCCTCTCAACCCAGGAAGTCAAGTCATCGTTTTCTTCAAAAGTTTCGATTGAACCTAAACTACCTCCGGGTGCCATTTTTCTTTTTTATACCTACTTCTGTCGATTTTTGTGATCGGCGACTTCACTTCACTTAAACAACACTTTACAAAAATTTTATCTTTATCCTCGTCGCCAAAATGTGGTGTCTTTAAATAAATAAAACAACGGACGAAATAAGTGATATATTTAATGATTGTCTTAAATGGAAGCTTGTGGCGAACTTGACATCAAACATGATCTTATGACACTGTCTTAGTATGCATTAGTATGCGCCGGTGCGGTATATAAATACTTTGCTGGTGACGCAACAATCACGTGTATAAACTCATAATGGATTACAAGTACAATATATTACACTTTATTAAGCGTCACCGCGATAACGATGAAAAATAAAACTGTAGTTTTTAAAGGTGAAGTTATTGTTTTATCGGTTTTATTCAAATATTAAAAATAAACTGTTTCGGATTCGGTGTGGAATCATAAAAACAAGTATTATTTCGGCAAATTACGTTACAGATAATATGTCAGAAAAGGATGAGATCCTTTTTATTATGTATTACAAAGAAAAGATTATTTTTAATGTTGTCCCTTGAAATACTTATTAGCCGATGTCAACTGTATCACTTAACTGCCATGCATTACGCTTCCCGTTCAGTATCTTATAATTTATTCCCAAAACCTTAACAGGTTTACTAAAATTGTATTTTCTATCATAAATAAGTATCTCAAAAGTACCTGAAATTTTAAGGTACATTTTTTTTGTACCTGTACCTGTACCTAGGTACGTTTGCCAAATCCGTACCTGTACCAGTACATATAGGTACTTTTAAATAAATGTACCTGTACCTAGGTACCAAAAAATGAGTACCTGTCACAATCTGAAAATACAATTGAATTTTGTAATTTGTATTTAGATACAATGCAAAATAGTATTTTGTAATTTAAATACCATGTTTGATGTATTTTGTGTATTTCAATTACTCGAAACTAACGTAAATCAGTAAACCGTTAATTTTATACATGGTTACAGTTTCTTAATTTAAAATCATATCCAACAGTAAAAAAATGTTAATAAAATTCGATTCAATACAAGTTTATGTTTTTCGGCACGTGGAAAAAATGGAACGTCTATTTTCATTTGCAAATTTTATACATTCACTAATTAGATGTATTTTATCATACAAACAATTTAAAAAATTAGTTTTTTTGAAAGAAAATAAACCTTTTTATTAAAAAAAAGTAGTTAAATTTGTCAAGTGAATGAAGATTACTTACAGTTACTTTTGTGTTACAAAGTCATTTGTAATTGTGATTAAAATACTATTTTATATTTTAGACATTTTGTATTCTATATCTTGTATCTAGCATTTTAAATACACAATATTAATGTAATTTGTATTTCAATCACCTAACAAGGTGTATTTTGCCCACCCCTGCAAATGCCGTTGTTTATAATTTGGTAATGTGCAATTATTTTATTTTTCAGATAACTTCAGTACAAATTCTAATTCAGTACTATTGAAACTACAATTCCACTACTTGAAAATACGAATCAAAGCTAGTTTCTTAACCGAATTCAGCACTTAAAAGTCACATTACAATTATTTAAACAGCTTGAAGGATTTGAGATAAAACAATATGAAAAAACAATTCTCTTCAAATTTAAACGTTATATGCCAAGGATCATTAAATAACAAACAAAAACTATACACAACAAAATATCTAAATAATTAGTTAAAGTTCCTTTCTTAATGACATCTTCATATTATCTGAATACTTTCTATGAAGATTTTTTAGTACACCGTTACAAATTTCTACTTGCTGTTCAATCATGCCTTGTATTGAATCTTCTGTTACAATACTATTTTTGCAAAGCTGACATAATCCTCTCCTTGTATGCTCTAATTGTTTATCACATAAATTATTCTCCCTAAAAAAAGAATAGTTGAAAATAACTTGGAACTTTTTAAGACATATAACTTACTGTAGAATACCTTTATATTGGCCTAAAGCAAATCCTACCCTAAATCCTTGAAGATATCCCTCGTCGAAACTCTTTTGAAAAACTTTCTTTTTTCCATCTGCAGCTCCATCACGATACCCAGCCTAGAAACAATTAAGTAAATAACATTAATTAGAGGCATTTCATTTGTACCTTTTTAGCAGTATCTGCATATTTATTCCAAGAATTTAATATTACTGCATCTTCGTTAGCGTTTATTGACATCTTTGAAAAGTTAGGTTACAATTATTATTTATTACTTAAGTGTTAATGTACAGAAAATCAAAAGAAAACAATTTTTGAATTAATGAAGCAAAAATGAGCAAATCTGAAAGCGAATCTCGTGAAAATAATGAGATAGAAAGTGAAAATCGTATACTAGAATTAGCAAAATCAAAACCAAATGGAATATCTAACAACGACATTAAAACTGAAATATCCAATATACCACCAGAAGTTTGGACGAAAACAGTTAATAAATTATTAAAAACTGGGTATTTTAAGTTATTCTATTTATCAATGGTGTTGCTTACTATATACTTTTAGGGTTTTAGAGTTATTTAAGGACAAAGGTGTCCTCCTTTATAAATATAAGGATCCTTCGAAGAAGACCGAAGTGAAAGGATCAGATAATGAAGAGAAGATTGTTTATAAAATAATAGAAGAAGCTGGAAACAAAGGAATATGGATAAGAGATATTAGATTTAAATCGAATTTAAATATGACTCAATTAAATAAAGTTTTAAAAAGTTTAGAAACAAAGAAGTTTATAAAGGCAGTGAAGTCAGTTGCGGTAAGGACGTTTTGTACTCAATACAGTATTGTCAATGATGATTGCAATTTGATATAATGCATTAGAACAGTGTTTTTTTTTATTAAACTTTAGATATGAATAATTTTCGCAGTATTTTATCTTTTTTGTTTTCGTTTTTGTTTTTGAGTGACTTTGTATCTCAACTTTAGTTTCGAATCGAATCACAATTAGTTGGTATGGAATTTCTATTTGGTTTGTAACATATAAGATGCAATTTGGGTTGCTTATATTAATTTTTGATCTATTTTTTAAATTCGACAAAATTGATAGGTTTTATAGTATCAAATCTAGAGCTTTTGATTTTTAAAAATATTTTTTAACGATTTTATTAGGTGGTCATGGTGAGCAATTGTGCTAGTATGAAGTAGAAACTGGTGATGGCAATAAATTAGTCTACAAAATTGAGTAATGGTTAAAACTAATTAGTTGACTAGTCAACTTATCGACTTATTCGAAAAAAGTAGATTTCGTTGATTAGTCAATTTCCACCACTAGTAGGAACCATTACTAGAAAAAATGAAAAGGGTTTCCGTTAATTAAATAGACTCTGAGAGTGAATTATTGAAAATTGTGATCAATTTTGGGTTCTATATTCATCTACAAACATTAATCTGGTTTCTGTTAGCTCTTCTTTTTCTCTAACTGATATTCTTATTTTGGTCTTTGCATCTATTAAATCATTTAAAAAGTATATGAATATATTTAAACCTTAAGTTGATGTTAGATAGACGTCTTTCAGGATCTCGTGAACTATGGCGCTGTAGTCTGTATATGTCAAAATATTGTTATTATACGTCTTACAAACATTCACCGGTACATTTTTTCTAATCTATCTTTGCTTTTATCGTTGTATTTGTTGTTAATAAATCTGTAGGTATTATTATAAATAAATTAATTTTTATTTAATTAATAAATATCTGATTATTTTTAATTTTTATTGACGTGAGTGCTTTTTAAATAGACTAACGTTTTTGGAATGCAGATAAATTTGTCAAATTTTTGACTTTTAGTATATTAATTCCGATTTTCGACTCAAGGTCACAGTTCACGACATAATGAAATGCCTCTACAAACACTCAAATTAAACAAAAGTTGACACTGCTAAATCAATGAATCCAGATTGTTTGATTAATATGCTTCAGATAGTCATTCACAAAAACCGCTAAAACATGCATTTAAAATATGTACGGTTTTTATAATCTGTATTATTTATTTTCTATGTGTTATTGAAATTGCAACACCAAGAAGGGGTGGTAATTTTGTAACGAAACTTGGCAGGAAAGTTTAGCTACTCAGTGATGTGGTAGATGATTAAAATTTTATTCAAAGTGGTAATGGCATATCTGAGGTTTTTTTTGTTTTTACTATTTCATTATCGTGTGTATTTCGTGCGAGTCTTGGTTAATTTTAATATTATTATCGCTTATGGATGGTTCTTCTGTTGAACGTGTTTTGGGAGTATTATTATGCCTAGAGTGCGACAGCATAAAAATTATCGCGAATTAAACGAATTCGGCAGATATCGGATTGTTGGTTTACGTAAAGATGGTTTTTTGAACAGGGAAATTGCAAAAAGTCTTAACCGGAACCAAGCCACTATCATGCGGCCACATCATGATGGACATATGAGAATCATACGAAGACGTGGGGAACACCTCAATGTTCAATTTTCTGTTCAGTGGCATGTGCACCACACTGTGGGACTTATATGGTAAGGGGCACTATAGCTAATGGGAGTAAATATCGTTTGGTCTTCATCCGAGGCAATATGAACGCATGGTAATATGTTAACGAGGTTAATATAACCCCCTATTCTTCCATTACTTCAACAGTTAGAAGACCTACTTTTCCAGCAGCATAATACTTGTCCCCACTTAGCAAGACACTCTATGGACCGATTTAAAGAGACCATTGTTAATCTCTCACTATTGTCACCTAGATCTCCCGACCTTTCGAATATTGAATACGTGTGCAAATTGGAAGTTGTTTGGTATAGAATAACTCAAAAGGAAATCGACCACCTGCTGGAATCGAAGCAACGAAGGTGAGGGAGTGTGAAGCCAATAGCGGGTACCATCACATTATTAAATAAAAATTGTGCGCATATTTGTTCCTTTTGTTTGAAATTTTAATCATTTACTATCTCAGGAGCTAAACCGTTTTGCCAAGTTTGGTTACAAGATTCTCTCCTCTTCTTAGTGTTGCAATTTCAATATCACAGAGGATACATTACTAAATAAAGGATATAGTATTTAATGCTAATAAATAATTTTTAAAAATGTAAATTTACGCCTGACGTCGGTAACAATGTTTTTGTGGCAAATTTGAAATGTATAACATCTGTTGGTTTGAAATGTTTATTTCACTTATATTTTTCAGACAAACTTGCTTCAATAAATATTAAATCCTTTTTTTTCTAAAATTATTTGAGCTTTTTTGATGCTCTGTTTCTTTGGGGTCTAAATTGCAGCTTCTATTTAAGTTCCTTATTGAGCAACAATCGGTGTAGACGAGAGCGGTATGTTTTCGCCAATTTTTTTTAAATTGTAGACTAATTTGCGCTTTTAGAAATACTTTTTAAAGTTGTTTACGGTACTATAAGTAAACCGAACTGTTTTTGCAACTCGCTGTAAACTATGTGCTAAACTTGTAATAAAATATGTAGCATTTTTGAAAACAGCACTTTTACATAGTTCTTGTATTGCTTTACACATATACGACACTGCATCAGCACACAAAATACACACACTCTCATTTAAAAATGCAGTTTACTTTATCTAACATTTTCAAATTGAAGAAATACGATTTTCGTTTTTCTTCATTACCCTCTAAAATTTAAAAATCGATATCTGTTTAGGTTTTCTTAGTTTTACCTCGTGTTTTACTAAATAGTTTTTTTTTCTTATCACAGATTTTTTAGAAATTTTCTGCTTAGTATACTTTTTCAAAAACTTACAGAATACTTTATGTCGGCGCTAATAAAAGCTAAACACAAATGTAAAAATTGCTTAAAAGCGTTTTGATGTTGTACAATATTTGATTATATTTTAAAATGTAAATACAGTGCACGCCGCTTATTGGAATCACGGGTAATGTAATGCATGGAAAAAACACCGTTTATAGTAACTATAATTTCGGTTTATGTTATCAATTTTGTTCTGAGGCTTGTTCCTATACAAGAACAATAACCTATTTTGCATTAATTTTTTAGCTGAATTTTTATAATACGCTTGTTTAGAAAGAAAAATTTTATCATTGTACCCTAAAAATACTTGTTTTGCATGCTTAGCTTTATTTTTGCAGTATTATTGATTCAAGTATTTTGACTGACCTACGTAACATTGCATCATTTAGACATATGTAAATACGTTATCTTCGAGAATTAACTTGTTTTGACGTTTTCTGCCTGTGTTAATGCCATGATTTCAGATTCTAAATTAACAATACGTTAATTAGACACGCTGTGTGTTTACTGCTTTCTAACCAACAAACATTTGTTTGTATTTTTTTTTCTGGACTTTGGATATCTTTATCATTCGGTTATTGTATCATTAACCCTAAGTCCCAACGTGGTTCTATTAAGCGGCGTGCACTGTATATGCATAACTATCCCTAGCCTACGGATTAGTAAAAAATAGTTATTATAACAGTCATAACAATACATTAAGTTTGAAAAGTTTCTTTTTCAATAACATCGATGTATTACTTCATAAAAAATTAATTATTTTTTAATAAAATTTTAACAGGCGAGCAAGAAGAAAGTATACATGCTGTACAATCTAGAACCAGATAGCTCTGTAACCGGCGGTGCATGGTATCAAGATCAAGATTTTGAATCCGAATTTGTAGATATATTAAATCAACAATGTTTCCGATTCTTAGAAGGAAAGCGTGAATCTGCGATAAAGTTAGGAGGTGGTCCATTAATGTGTAGAAACAGAAGCTACGTTACTACTACCGACGTTCATAAATTCATTTCTGAATTAGGAATCAGCAAAGTGCAGTTATCGGTAGATGACATTGAAAGTATTTTGTATACAGTTGTTTTGGATAACAAGGCTGAAAGAACAGTTAATTCTAATGGCGAATATTTGTATAGAGCTATAAAACCGTTCTTAGATCCTCCCGGAGTTGTGCGAACTACTTGTGGTATTTGTCCTATAGTTGATAGGTGTGGGGATTCTGGTTTAATTAACCCTAAGTCTTGTAAATACCTTACATCTTGGTTAAATGATTAATTGTTCTGTGTTAAATAAATTTTAAGGTTGCTACTCGATGTTCTTATTACCCTTGTTTATATACATTATAGTTAGACAATGACTGCGCTAAAATTGGAAACATTAATTTGGATGCAAAAAGGAGTAGTTTTGGATGCAAACGCAAAATTGACATATTTAGCGCTGCTTTTGTTAATATTACAGATTTCTAAGTTACAGATCAGTATATTCTCTTACAGTGATCTATAAAGATACAGTTTTAGAGATTTGGAATAGACATACGTTCTTTTTTTATTACATGTAAAATAACCTTGAAAGAAAATTATATCTATGCACGATAAGACTTGTTATGAAATTCGGTCTACGTAAACAACTGGTATTCTGAGAAACATAATTATTCCCCTAATAGAAGACAATTTTATAATTGAATGTACAGTTTCTAATTTGTATATATTTGTTTATAGTATTCAAACGATCAAAACAATAAAATAAACTACCTAATTTACAAAATTTCTACTCAAATTTGATATAAATTAGGTTAAAGTTAACTAGTTAATGAATACACATGCTGATAAAAAATGATAAAAGATAATTTGGGTGGGCAGGCATGTTTAGCTAAGGATGGTCCTTTTATGTCAATAAACAGAAATATTCTACATGTTTCTGTTTATATTGACATAATAAAAACACATCTGGGATCTGGTATTCTGTAGGTAGTCCTGGGTCGTTGTATCGATATATCGATACGCCGATACAAACCACAAGCTCGTATCGATATATAGAAATATCGATATTTCGATACGTATCGATATTTCGATACGTATCGATATACCGATACGTTTCCATATTTCGATACGTATCGATATTTCGATACATGTCGATATTTCGATACATATCGATATTTCGATACTATCGATACGTATCAATATTTCGATATATCGATACAAATTGTGTATCGATATTCGATACACAAAATTCCGTATCGCCCAGCACTAATTGTAGGTGATGCTGGTATTATTTCTGGCCGAATGCGTGCGTTTTAACTATGCAGTGCACGCTGCTTAATAGAATCACGTTGGGACTTAAGGTTTTAGATAACAATAACCGAATGATAACAATATACGAAATTCTGGAAAAATGCTTATTTGTTAGAAAGCAGTAAATACATACAGCGTGTATGTGATTAACAGGTTGTTAATTTAGAAGGTGAAATCAAATCGTATACTTATACAAGCAAAAAAATTTTTATAAAACGTCTAAAAAAGCAGACACCATTAATAAAACGAAATCAAAAACAACAACGTTATGACGCTTCATTCACTGTTCTAAGAACTACACAATTCTTCTCAGAAATTTGCTGACACTAAAAATAAATACGAAACAACGTTATCACATAAGACGTAGTTAATTTAATTTGTTATTCTAAGAAGGCACGTGCTTTCCAAGTTAATTCACAAAGATAACGTATTTACAGATGTTAAAATAATGTACAGTTTCGTAAATAAGTCAAATTATTTTAATAAAGAAATAACACTGCAAAAGTAAGATAAATATGCAAAACAACTATTTTTATAGTACAATGATAACATTTTTCACTCTACACAACCGTATTGTGAAGTTCAGCTCAAAAATGCATACAAAATAAGTTATTGATCATGTATAGAAACAAACCTGAGAATAAATTGATAAGTAATTCATACGAAAATTTAAATCAATAATTTGGTTCTAAAGTTCGAATCTTTAAAGCATCGCCCTGAATTTATTGCTAAAGATACATTGAAAGTGCTAATAAGCTTGTATATTTATATTTTATGTGCCTTTTGAGTAGTATAAAAATTAAAAAAAAATTAAATTAGCACATCTTCGTTGGCTTCCGGCTTGAAAAGAAAATTAAACAAAGTAAATGAAACAAACCACTCAACCGATTATAATTTGCTAAAGCTTGTATATTTATATTTTATGTGCCCTTTGAGTAGTATAAAAATTAAAAAAAAATTAAATTAGCACATCTTCGTTGGCTTCCGGCTTGAAAAGAAAATTAAACAATTATTAATTTAGTGATGCGACAGACGTCTGCTTCTGCTTCCGCAACTGCGGAAGTTCTGTACCTTTTGTGACATCCGTTTCTGTTTCTGCTTCCGTAACTTTTATAACGGAAATTTAAACGGAACTTTACGACCGTAAAAGGAAAGCGCGCAGATGGCAGATGAGGATGCTTAGGACCCAAAATTTGTTTAACGCGTCACTGATACGGCATACCTTCACCCAGAAGGTGCCGAACTCAAATCGAGTCTAACCTACGTCATCATATATGATGAATTCATTAGTACTAGTGTTAGAATCTATGTTAAGTATGAAAGAAGACTAGCAAGATTCGATTACAAATAACGAGACTGACAATCTACCTTTGGAGACACAGTCATAACTACAAGAGTACAAAAAAAAAACGATTGCCTTTGCATGAGAATGCCCTTATGTCGTGGAAATTAAATTCATACAAATATACTAATGTCAACCAGGGTATGAGCACTGGCATTGTACGTTTTGTTTTTATAGAAAACAGTTTTAGTCCTTTTCATTAGATGGCACTAGTCGTTTTCGCATAAAGTCGGAAACCGAATTTACACGATTTTTGAATTAATCATGTACCTAAATTAAATAATAAATAATAGCATGTGCCGGGAACACGCATATCATGTCCCAAGTGCCTAGATTAAATAATAAATTATCCCAAGTGTCATAAATAACCGTCAAACTTTGTGTGTTGTTGTCATTTCTGTGAAGTGAATTAACAGTTATTTAGACCTGTTGTTTAAAAGTGTTATATCTACCTATTAAAAATTTGCTGATTTTGAAATTGCTTCAGTATGTCGAGTTATCGGCCATGTGCAGTTCCTGGATGTGAGGATAGAAAATCAACAAGACATAGATTCCCTAATCCTGAAAAGGACTATACACGCTATGTTGAGTGGATTAGAGTTGTTTCTAATAGCAAACTTAATAATCTTGACCATAAATCAGTTTATAAGTCTTATAGAGTGTGTCACCAACATTTCACTATTGATGATAAGTCGACAAATATGTACCTAAAACGTACAGCAGTACCTTCCCAACAATTACCTTTTGATAATTTTATTTTATGTGAAACAAGTAAGTGCTGTTGCAAGTATTGTTTCCAGTTTATTTTGTATAGTTATATATTAACATACATCTATATATTTAAAAGTTAAGCTGTTTGCAATTATGCTCAGTGGACAAGTTAAAGTTAAGAATAGTTTCAAACTGTTTCACATTAAAACCCCAACATTCTATGTTTTAATTAGGTAAAGCAAGAATACAAAGCCACCAAGAGAATCTCCCTTCTAGTTCAGTTCCGAGTCTTTGTATGACACCCCCACCATCAAAGAGTAAATGATGATTTATAATATATTGCTATATTATAAACTATGCTGTCTTAGAAACCCATTTTACTTTGTTGTTTATTTTAGAACAAAATGATAACTTATTGAGGTCCGTTGGCGTGTCTCGTTCCTGTGAACTAACGCCAAAAGCGAAAGAATTATACAAAAGAGCAAAAATTAGTAAATGCTCAGCTGGTGTTTATCGTCAACGATACAAAAGCATAAAAAAAAGGATTGCATTGGGCTTGCAGGTACATTCATTTAGTGCATTACGATCTGAAGCAATAAATTTTTGCATACAACAATTAACTCGAAAACCATCCAAACCAAGAGGTAGACGATTCTCCCTTGAAGAAAAAATAATGGCCTTAGCTTTGTATAAGACGTCTGGCCCAGGTTACAGATTCTTGTCCAAATGGTTCACCTTGCCATCTAGAAGAACATTGATGAGATTATTAAACAACATTTCTCTTGGGACAGGTGTAAGCAGTTTTCTTATGGAAAATATAAGTAAAACTGTAAAAGATTTAAAACCAAAAGAAAAATTATGTATGCTATTGTTTGATGAAATTTCCTTAATGCCACATGTAGCATATGACCGGCACCGACAACAATTAGTTGGCATTAAAAACAATAAAATATGTGACCACGCTCTGGTTTTTATGATTCGTGGAATTACAAGAAAATGGAAACAAACCGTATGCTACACATTTTGTGCGGGGCCCACAAAATCAGTGGAAATTAAAACTTTGTTGAAATCTATAATACGGGAACTTAAAAATGCAGGTGAGACGTAGTACAGTATTACTATATATTTATCTGACTGATAGCATAATAATTGGGTTCCTTGTTAAACAAATACGCATGTTTATTTAATCTACCTTTCAATTAATTTAAATTTTCATATTTTAAATTTATTGTATGTTTAAAAGAAAAGTTATTCTAATCTTAAAATCGTCCATATTATACTTTAAAATTTTTACAGGTCTACAAGTGATTGCTACAATTTGTGATCAGGGTAGCAATAATCGTTCAGCCATTGAAAGTATGATTGAAGAAAGTCGTGGCATATATTTGCGTAATGGTGTAACACCTTTGAGACGCCTGATTGTAGAAGATTTGGAGATTATTCCTCTCTACGATGTACCACATTTAATAAAAGGAATACGCAATAACCTGCTCAAGAAAAATTTGGTTTGGGAAAAAAATGATGGCACTATAACTGCTAAATGGAAAGACATTGAGTGTGCATACCAAATTGATTCTGCTAGCGGGGATATTCGATTAATTCCTAAAATTACCGATTTTCATATCCTTAAAACTAAAATTAAAAAAATGAAAGTATCTTATGCCACACAAGTCTTCAGTCATTCAATGGCGGCTGCAATAACAAGTATGGCACGTAACAGTAAGTTTTTTTTCTATTGCCAACTCGACCAACTTATATGCTTTTTCTTGCTTAGATGAAACTGATGTGACTGGTGTATATACTATGGAACATAGAGGTCATGAAACTGCAAAAGTGCTTAAGTTTTTTGACACCCTTTTTGACAGTTTAAATGGAGGAACGTTCAGTCCACTATCAGGAAAACCTTTGACAGGTGCCGTAAAACAAAACTCGCATCATATAGGATACTGGAAGGAATCAATTAAAAATTTGAATCTCATGTATTATCAAGCAGAAGGAAGTCAGGAACATATTTTTCCACCTTCATTGAAAAACCTAAAACTAACTATAGAGGGTTTTATTGATTTAAAACACTTTCTTTTATCACGTGGCATTAAATATTTCTTTACTAGATCTTTTAATCAAGATTCCCTAGAAAATTATTTTGGCCAAATTCGACAACACAGAGGGAGAAACATAATCCCAACATGCTTTCAGTTCAAGTCGTCTTATAAAGCGTTATTAATAAAAAATATTGCTGGAAGTCATTCAATTGCTTCAAATTGTGAGGAAACTTTTGATTCGAATTTAATTCAATTAAAAAAATTATTAACGAAGAGTAAAACCCTTCCCAAACCATACATATTTTCTGAAAATCCCATGATTTGTAGAAATTTAGCAAAATTAAACCATTCCATAGAAAGGCCTATTTCTAAATGTGCCATTTATTATGTAGCAGGATTTGTAGGGAAAAAAGTTTTGACTAAATTTAAGTGTGAATTTTGTAAATTACATATTATCAAATCTCCAGATTTATTGGTTACTTCATCGGAATTCACTTTATTAAAAGAATTTCAGGAAAATCGATATTCGTTAACTTATTGTAACGATTTCTTTGTAAAATGTATTTATAAAACATATAATATAACAAAGTTTTTAGTAAGTAATCACTTAGTTGATAATAATCTTAGAACATACATCTACAATTATATTGTACAGTTTGTTCAGTTTAGTTTTGTATGTAATCATAGTGCAGAACTAATTTTATATCTCGTAAATTTTGTTATTGACCTTTGTATTTTTAATTTTTGTAAAGGGATTAATCGAATTTTATTAGGAAAAGAAACTAGAGTTTCTAGCAACACGTGTCATTTATATAAAGAAGCGTTCGAAGTACTTCGAAAACGAAGACTGTTTTATAAAAGAACATTATGTTAAATGTATTTTAGGTATTAGTTTAAGTAAGTTCCACATATTAATTTATTTTTGTTATTGTATATATCTTTAATTAAATGGTGTTAAACATTTTCAGTTGTTATTATTTATTAAAAATAAAAATTGGATTCAAAATAATAAAATTATTATTACAATTAAATTTCCCGCTAAATTATTTTAGTACTAGCACAACTCAAAAGATGTCTCAATATAAAAACAAATATGTGTATTAAGTGGCCTATCTAAATAATTTATTATTTAATCTAGGATGTCAACTAATGTTTTGCCATTAGTGCGCCAATATTTATTAGCTCATCCAAGCAACGTCGCCCGTGTGCAATTATTTAGTGGACCTGGTTTTATATATGAAGAACACCGGAAGAGATTGTTAGGTGTAAAAGCGGCCAAAGTGCTTTTCATAAATATAATTTACCATTACTTAATTTTAAATATTAGTTTTATTAAATATGGTATCTGTCAAAAATTGTGTTTTTTTTCATGTATTAAACGTCCGCTTCCGTATCCGTTTCTGTTTCCGCTAAAATTTACTTTTTACATCTGTTTCCGTTTTGACACTTCCGTTGCATCATAATGTATATAAACAAGGTTATTACCTATCGTTAATATTAGTTTAATAACTTAATTGATTTTATTAAAAGGGATGTCAAGAAATAAAAAAATAATTAATATATGTATATGTTACAGATAATTTGTAAAACTAGATAGTATATGAACTAACCGGCTAGTTTATAAACTAACTAAAGCGTTAGTTATTTTGATCAAATCTTGTTAGTTTATCAAAATAGCTGTTAGTTTATAAACTAACTGGATAATTTCTAAATTATCCACTTGTTTCCTGATTAATTTATAAAGTAACGAATCAAAGTTTGTTAGTTTATAAAATTGTAGCGGACTTACTTCTGAATTCAAATCTAGCGCCAACAACTAATAAGGGAAGCATCCCTTCTCAAAACCTCAACACTAGCTACAGCCACCCGATAAGGGATTCCGGTTCGGCCTCTCGAGTAAAACGCATCGCTTCCGCTTGTATTTATATTTTATCTTTAATTATATTTTTAATCATTCGTTTACTTTGTAATTAAATATTTATGTTGTTGTTGTTTATTTTTATTAACGACAGACACGCTAAAATTGGTGACCCACGACGAACTAAAGTGTTGTTCTCAAGAAAAACTCTGGTACCACGTGTAGTGTTTTCTCGTGTTAGTTGTACACGAAGATAAAAAGCAATCTAACGATGGAAAATGCAAGTGAAAGTATAATCCAAACGGAACCTAAAACATCTGCTGCAGAAGTGAGTGAAATACGACACGTGAAATTGCCACCATTTTGGCAAACACGTCCGTCACTTTGGTTCGCTCAAGTCGACGCACAATTTTACCAATTTGGTATACGAGCAGATAACACTCGCTACTATACAGTCGTTGCCGCCTTAGACTCAGCCGTTCTTCAACAAGTCGCAGATATAATTGAAAACCCTCCACCGACAGACAAATACGAAGCCTTAAAAAAGCAACTCGTTGGACGGTTTACGGATTCGCATGACAAACAGCTGAGAACATTACTGACAGACTTAGAACTAGGAGACAAGCAACCTTCGGCATTACTTCGAGAGATGAAAACACTAGCAGCTTCAAAAATAGACGAATCTGTTCTTCGCACGCTATGGCTACAGAGAATGCCGTCTCAAGTTCAAATAGTACTTTCGGTGAGTAAAGACGAGAAACTAGAAAAACTAGCGGAAATGGCGGACAGAATTGCGGAAATTAGCAATTATAGTATTGCCGCCATTAATAAAACCGCACGCGCAGAAACATTCACCAGTGACGTCATTGAAATGCCTGGAATCGCATCGTTGCAGAAGCAAATTGCCGAGTTAACGGAAAAAGTCGAAAAACTTTCAGTGCGACATCGACGACCTACATCGCGATCGCGCTCATGGTCCCGTGGGCGCAGCGCCAACCCGGAGTGTTTCTATCACCGCCGTTTCGGAAAAAACGCGAAGAAGTGCCGTTCGCCGTGTAGATTTAGTGACATTACGCCGGAATCGGGAAACGAACCTCACCGTCGTTAGTGGAGGCGGTAAGCGACGGAACGTGGTTACAAAGCCGCCTATTTATACAAGAACGAGAGACAGGTATGCGTTTCCTAATTGATACCGGAGCTGACGTGTCGGTAATACCGCTCACTTGCACCCGTCTACGAAAGACACCGGCTGCCTTAAAGTTGTTCGCCGCAAACGGATCTACCATAAATACGTACGGTGAAAAGTCTTTATGTGTAAACCTTGGATTACGTCGCGCATTCCGGTGGAGATTCTTAGAAGCGGATGTCGCTCGACCGATTATAGGCGCCGATTTTTTAAGACATCACGGATTGCTAGTTGATTTAAAGAATCGCCGACTAATTGACAACATCACCCATTTGTCAACAGTAGGCTCAATAGCGCGCTGCGATATCACAACAATCACAACGGTAGCGAAAACATCTATTTTCCACGAACTGTTAGCGCAATTTCCATCGGTGACGCGGACATCAGTATTGACTCCCACTAGAAAGCATGAAGTCGTTCATCATATTCTCACTAAAGGGCAGCCGCTAGCGGAGCGCGCACGCAGATTGCCTCCAGAAAAAGCTAAAGCCGCTAAAGAGGAATTCGAATACATGCTCGAGCAAGGGATTTGTAGACCATCGAGCAGTCCTTGGGCCAGTCCGTTACACCTAGTGGTTAAAAAATCGGGTGAGTGGAGACCGTGCGGAGATTATCGTCGCCTTAATGCCGTTACAACACCAGACCGGTACCCTATCGCGCATATTATGGACTTTTCTTACAAATTAAACGGTAGAACAATATTTTCAAAATTAGATTTAGTGCGTGCCTATCACCAAATTCCGATCGTAGAAGAAGACATACAAAAAACAGCAGTTATAACACCGTTCGGGTTATTTGAATTTCCATTCATGACATTCGGACTCCGTAACGCCGCGCAAACGTTTCAACGGTTTATGAATATGGTGTTAAAAGGCCTTGATTTTTGCTATTGTTACATCGACGACATTTTAATAGCTTCCGTTGATCGAACACAACATTTAAACCATTTAAAAACAATCTTTGAACGACTTGACGCTTACGGAATTGCAGTTAATCCAGCTAAATGTGTATTAGGTGTTACACAATTAGAATATTTAGGATACCTCATTTCCGAAAAAGGATCAACGCCGTTACCATCCAAAGTTCAAGTAATTTCTGACATGAAAAACCAACTACGATTGTCGAACTTCGTCGTTTCTTAGGAGTAATAAATTTTTACAGAAGGTTTATTAAAAATGCTGCAAAAACACAAGCGATACTAAACGGCTACTGTAAAAATAGTAAACGCAACGATAAAAGGTTGATAGAGTGGACACCGGAAGCTGAACAAGCATTCCATTCCTGTAAAAAAGATTTAGCAGAAGCAACAGCACTCGCGCATCCGTCAGAAGAAGGACCTCTCTCATTAACAGTTGACGCGTCGAATTATGCCGTCGGTGGTGCACTAGAACAATTACAGAATGAAACATGGCAACCGCTCGCATTCTTTTCTCAGAAACTTAATAACGCACAACAGAAATACAGTGCCTATGATCGGGAACTTTACGCAGTGTACGCTGGTATAAAACATTTTAGAGACGTTATTGAGGGCCGGCAGTTAATAATAAAAACCGACCATAAACCATTAACATTCGCGTTTCAACAAAGATCCGACAAAGCATCGCCACGTCAACAACGCCAACTCGACTTTATAAGCCAGTTTTCGACTGAAATAATATATATAGCGGGAGCTGATAATACTGTAGCCGACGCACTCTCGCGATTAGAGGCTATTAATTTACCAACCGCGGTAAGCTCAACTGAAAAATTTATTAAGTAATCCTACATGCCTGGTGCTACAAGAATACACCCCGTTAGACAGCGATCTTCCATTATATTGCGACATATCAACAAGCAGAATTCGACCGTACGTCCCAAAAACGCTACGTCGACGAATTTTTGATTCGGCTCATAATATATCTCATCCAAGCAAACGCGCAACTTTACGGCTTCTCGCAAACAAATTTGTTTGGCCATCAATGCGCAAAGACGTCACTGATTGGGTACGCAGCTGTAATGCATGTCAACGATCGAAAGTACAACGGCACACAAAGTCGCCTATTTGTCACTTTCCCGTTCCACACTTTCGCTTTCAACAGGTACACATAGACATCATCGGACCGCTACCACCGTCACGAGGATACCGCTACTGTTTGACTATGCTGGATCGCTTTTCCAGATGGCCCGAAGCAGCGCGGCTAACAGACATCACAAGTGAATCGGTAGCTACTGCTTTTTATGAGTCGTGGATATCTCGTTTCGGGGCTCCGCAAACAATTACAACCGATCAAGGTCGACAGTTTGAGTCATCTCTTTTAAAAGAATTAACTAATCTTTTGGGTACGAAGCGCAGTAGGACTTCAGCGTATAACCCTAAAAGCAATGGAATTTTAGAACGCTGGCACAGAACGTTAAAAGCCGCGATTATGTGTCATGAAACGGACAAGTGGGTTGATGTATTACCTACAGTATTAATAGGACTACGAGCTACCTACAAGGAAGACATCAAGTGTTCTCCCGCGGAAATGCTATACGGAGAAACTTTGCGTTTACCGGGTGAATTTTTCTTAAGTGATGATACATGCGACGATCCAGTAACTTTTATAGATAAATTAAGGAACCACATGAGAGAAATACGACGTACACCTACCGCGCATCACGGAAAACATTCAATTTTTGTACATCCTGAATTAACTAAGTGCAGTCACGTCTTTTTAAGAGACGATACGGTTCGACGACCCCTGCAACCGCCGTATACCGGTCCGCATAAGGTCATTGAACGAATCAACAACAAACTTTTTAAAATACAGGTAAATTCAAGAATACTAAATATCTCCGTAGATCGATTAAAACCAGCCTTCTTGGCGCCGGAAGATTGCGAAACGCTAACCCCGAACACAGCAGCAATACCACAGATGCCACGACACAATCAGCCATCGGAAGTTAAACAAACAAAGTCGGGTCGTACCGTAAAGTTACCTACGCGCTTTGCTACCACTTCGTTGTCACTGGGAAGGGGGTGATGTAGCGGACTTACTTCTGAATTCAAATCTAGCGCCAACAACTAATAAGGGAAGCATCCCTTCTCAAAACCTCAACACTAGCTACAGCCACCCGATAAGGGATTCCGGTTCGGCCTCTCGAGTAAAACGCATCGCTTCCGCTTGTATTTATATTTTATCTTTAATTATATTTTTAATCATTCGTTTACTTTGTAATTAAATATTTATGTTGTTGTTGTTTATTTTTATTAACGACAGACACGCTAAAAAATAACTACCGAAACGCACTTTGGAATGTTGTTGAATGTAATTAAGTGCGGGAAAATTACAATGACGCATCGAAATTACGTTAGTGTTTAATCAACTTTGCTAGTGAACCGACGCTAATGCGAGCTATTACTTCTTAGAAGTTATTAGTCGGGTTCGGTTACCTTTGTTTACCTGCCACGTTTATTCGTTTCTTACCTATGTGTGTGTGTGATTTTAATTTCATAAATTGTTTTATTGATTTTTAATTATTATTTTACTCATTTATATGATGGAGGAACAGCGGCATATAGAAACATTTGTGAAAGAATTTAAAACAAAAGTATTGGCTAAAAGGATTAATTCGAAAGTGTATTCCCAAGAAAATTACAGTGATTTAGTTTTTAGGCTACAAGAAATTAAAGCAAATGGTTCAGGTAGCAGTAAGAATGATTATTATACTAATAGAACATACGATCTTCAGAAAATTGGTTCAGAATATGTTGTTTTTCACAAAAAATCTGAGAAAATTGTCTTGCATTTGGAACAGTTGTTTGAAATAATAAAAGACGCTCACGTTGCTACAGACCACGGCGGTCGGATTGTTAAAGGTAAAGCCCTCAACGCGAAATATCACAACGTAACGCAAGAAATAGTTTCACTCTACATTGAGACCTGTGAAAACTGCCAGTTGAAAAAAAAGAATATGAAGGGAATTGTTGTTAAACCAATATTGTCAAATCACATGAACTCCAGGTGC
Source organism: Aquatica leii (assembly GCA_035610365.1). Taxonomy (NCBI): domain Eukaryota; kingdom Metazoa; phylum Arthropoda; class Insecta; order Coleoptera; family Lampyridae; genus Aquatica; species Aquatica leii. Next base: position 113,365,862 of record CM069432.1, read on the forward strand.
CAAGTGGATTTAGTTGATCTACAGACCAGACCAGACGGTGAGTACAAGTTTGTACTTGTATACCAAGACCATTTGACAAAGTATGTCCGCCTAAGGGCATTAAAAACTAAAACTGCAAAGGAAGTAGCTGACAAGTTATTGGATATTTTTACTGACCTGGGAAGTCCCTGTGTACTTCAGGCAGACAACGGTAGGGAATTCGCTAATCAAATAATTGAAGAACTTGTGTTATTGTGGCCAGGCTGCCATATAGTGCATGGAAAACCCAGGCATTCAGAATCTCAGGGCTCTGTTGAGAGAGCTAATCAAGACGTCGAACCAAAACTCAAAACAAAAAGAGAGATAACAAAAGCACAAAATGGAGCGAAGGCCTACGCCTTGTACAGTTTGCAAAGAATAGATGCTACCATTCTGGGATTGGAAGAAGCCCTTACGAAGCCATGTTCGGTGTTCCTGCTAGAGATAGTCTCAAAAGTCTGCCAATCCCAAGTCAACTCCTTGTCAATATCCGTAGTGAAAAAGAGTTAGAAAAACTTCTGGACGAAAAAGAACGTAACAATGAACAGTCAGCTGCAGATGAAAATGAAGATACAGGAGCCGACACTGTATTGAATGCAGAGATACACGAACTTCTGACCGGAGACGATGATACAGTTTTTGTGTATGTAGACAATGAAAATGAACTAAATCAAGAAAAAGAAAATAAATGCCTTGTCTGTAGTTTATCGAATGAAAGTTGTACCAATTGCAAATACGCAAAAAATATCAAAGAAGCCAGACTTGACTCTTTAAATATGCAAAAACGTCAGGCAGATAAAATGTTAGCTAATACAAATAAAAAACTAAACCTCGGAGAAGTAGGAACGTCCGTGAGACTGCCAATACCTGATGTAGATAGGCCTAGATCGGACCATCAAAATATACTGGGAGTTATAATGTCTGTTGAGGAAGGACTGTACAAAATAGGAACATATTATGGCATATTGAAACAGCTTTATGCAAGAAATCAATTCGAGATATGCAAACAAAGCTTTATTTCGATTGAGGATGTAAAAAGTGATGAAATAACAATTAGAACCGCAGCCGGAAAAAGTTCAATTTCAGGGAATATCCAAGGTTATGTAAGATGCCAGTGCACAAAGCGGTGCACTAATAAAAAGTGTAAATGTGTTGCCAATGGTTTAACGTGTAATAGCAAGTGTGACAGAAGCAATGACTGTTGTAACAAGTAAATAGTATTTTAGTACCTAGTTATTTAGTACCTACTGAGTGATATCACGATTTCGCATACCTACCTCTAGCTTACGTATACCTTCATGTGTACAAAGTTTATTGTTACCTATGCTATATTGTTTCTTTCTTTATACTATTTTATAATTTTAGTTTTTTATACGTTTATTAGTTAAGCTCTACAGTGAGCAAAATTGTCTTTAGTTCTTGTGGTTCTACTTATGTATTTTTAGTTAGGTACTTCAGTACATTGTAGGTATATTATACACTTTTGGTTATATTTAAAGCAAGCCTGCTTTGTTACTCGCAGTTTGATAAATAATTAAAATAATTATGTGCTTAAGTTGATCCTTTATAATAGTAGGTATCTTACACGATTGGGAATACTGTTTCGGGTGCGGTGATGTCTAATGTAAATCAGGTAATGTACAAGTGCCAGTAAACTTAACAACACCATCATCGCAGTTTTTACAATTCCTTTGCTACAGAAAATACGGTTAAAAAGATTATAATAAGATAACAGTGTTTCAGACACTTTACCTCGTATTTATTTTTTATTATTTTATAAACTAACCAACATTGATTGGTTATTTTGTAAATTAATCAGACAAGTGGATAGTTTATAAACTATCCAGTTAGTTTATAAACTAGCTATTTATTTTATGAACTAGCAGCTATTTTGATAAACTTAGAGGATTTCACTAAAATAACCAACGCTTTAGTTAGTTTACAAACTAGCTAATTAGTTTATAAACTATCCAATTTTACAAATTATCCGTAACATATATACATATATATATATATATTAAAAAATATGTTGATGACATAATTCTTGCTATACCTCAAAATCAGTCTAATGTAATTTTGAATGTTTTTAATAATAATCATAATAAATTTTTAGAATTTACTATTGAAGAAAAAGATAAATTTCTTGATTTATTACTTCATAGGCAAGAAAATGGTATAATAAGAATTTTATGGTTTACTAGACCTGGTTTTCAGGTCATTATCTTAACTTTAAATATATAAATGATTATCTTCATAAACTAAGAGAAATTTGATTAAAAAACGAATATCCTATTAAATTATTAAATAAATTTTTATTTTAAACATCTAATTGTGATGTAACCTACTCGCGTTTGAAAATTAAACCCCGCGAACAAACAAAAGCAGCGACATCTTGCTGTGGCTGTGATCGTCAAGCTAACCCTTTTCCCCTTCCTACGTACTCTCGATATGTAGGCTGTAGTAGGTTAAATAAAACAAACAATTAAAAAAAAAATTAATCGTGATTTTTATTCGAATTTCTCTCGTTAAATTTTAAACGAAATTTTGCCTGTTCGTTAGGACGCGCTGTGGGAGGGGAAGAACAAAGCGAAGAAACTCCTCCGGTCCTTTAACTGAATGTAAAACAAATAAACTACATAATTTGGATATACAAACAACAACTGTTCTGAAGGAACAGCTAATATATTATATAATGTGTAAAAGAAATTACTATTCTTTTAAGTACTTTTAGCAAGTATGGCAACCCGGCGAAACGAATAGAAGCTTGGCAACCAAGCAAAGCAAACTGAAAAGTGAGGTTAACTAGTAATTAGTGTGGTGGTTACGAACAGTTACGAAAATACAGTTAGTAACTTTATAAAAACGCAAAACTACAGTTGGCAGAAGTGCATACGAAAATTCCAATATAAGCGATAGAAGAGGTGAACTCGCTCTCATTCATCGAGTTCGTCGAGTAAACTATAAACTTTAAGTAATTCGTATATCATTGTTAATGTTATTTGTGTTTGTTGTATTTTGTTATTTATTAATATAAGTTTGATTCCACGGGTATAAACTATTTTGTTATTGTGGATCGGTATTACCTGTATATATATACCAAGTTATCCATAATTGGTGACCAACGACGCGAACCACGTGGAGCAACAAAAAAAAGCACGCCGTAAAGATATCCATTGACATCGGCACGTTGAACAAACATGGCAGAGGAAAACTTAAAGCCACAGGAAGAAATATGCAGAGTTTCATTAAAAATACCCGAATTTTGGAAGGAACAGCCGCAATTTTGGTTTCATCGGCTGGAAGCACAGTTCAGAAGCGTGGGTATCAAACAAGACGCTACGATGTTTGATTACACAATTGCCGCGTTAAATTGTGACACCATAGCAGAGGTATATGATTTATTGTCATCTCCACCTGAAACGGAAAAGTACAAAACTTTAAAAGAAAGACTGATACAATCATATTCAGATTCCGAGACGAAGAAAATTCAAAAACTGCTAAGCGGAATGGCCTTAGGCGATGATAAGCCGTCACAATTATTGCATAAAATGCAGATGCTGAATAATAATCAAATTAAGCCAAAAACATTATGGCTAGATCACTTGCCAGCAAGCATTAGGGCAGTCCTGACAGTCAGTAACGAAGAACTTAGCATAGTTGCAAGCATGGCTGACAAAATTTATGAAACAGTGCACCATGTAAACGCAGTATCGACTTCAAACGACAACAAAATGGAGGATAAAATACAAAGTCTTTGTCTTCAGATCGAAAGCTTGACAAAAGAAGTTCAAAACTTGAAGAATGGAAGTACAAGTAAGAATCATTACCGAACAAAATCAAGATCCCGATCGAATACAAGAAATAAAAATTACTGTTGGTACCACAATAGATTTGGAGACCGTTCAACCAAGTGTACCCAACCCTGTTCCTTTTCGAAACAGGAAAACTAGAAAGGGGGAAGACGGTAGCGACAATCGGACCCCTTGATGTACCACGTCGCTTGTTTGTGATAGACCAGGAGACTAAAATCAAGTTTTTAATTGACACTGGAGCTGACATTAGCTTATTACCGCAACACTTATTTAAAGGTAAAATAAGCAATAACTTAACATTATATGCAGCAGATGGTTCACCGATTTCTACATACGGTATAAAAACTTTACCCTTGAATTTGGGTTTGCGAAGACAGTTCATGTGGAACTTTGTTATAGCAAAAGTAACACATGCTATTCTTGGCGCAGATTTTCTTCATCATTTCAAGTTACTGCCCGATGTAGCAAATCAAAAGTTAATCGACTCCACAACTTCACTAACAATCAACTGTACAAGCAAAATATGCAGTATAATGGAAGTGCGAACTACACCAGATCTCGATCCATATTGGTCTATTGTAAATAAGTATCCTAATCTGATACGACCAACACTCACGACGATGAAAGAGGAAACCGAAGTTTTCCACCACATTGAAACAAAGGGTCAACCAGTATATGCAAGACCAAGACGCTTACCTGCTGACAAACTTGCCGCAGCTAAAAAGGAATTTAAAGTTCTTGTAGAGAATGGAGTAGTAAGACCATCATCATCCAATTGGTCGAGCCCACTGCACATGGTACAAAAGCAAGATAAAAGCTGGAGGCCATGTGGAGATTATCGGAAGTTAAATGGCATCACAAAGCCAGATCGGTACCCAATCCCTCACATCCAGGACTTCTCACAACATCTCGAAGGAAAAACAATATTTACCAAGATCGACCTAGCAAAAGCATTCCATCAGATTCCTATGCACCCGGACCATATTGCAAAAACTGCTGTAACAACACCATTTGGCTTATTTGAATATATAAAAATGCCATTTGGACTCCGGAATGCAGCACAAACATTACAAAGATACTTGGACAAAATCTTCCAAGACCTTGATTTTGTGTACATCTATGTAGATGACATTCTGATAGCATCAGATTCTGAAGAAGAACACATAAAACACGTGGAAACAACTTTAGCAAGGCTCAACGAGCATGGGATTGTGATCAACACGAATAAGTGCATATTGGGAGCAAATGAAGTTGAATTTTTAGGAGTATCAGTATCAGCGAAAGGAATCAAACCCATAGCTTCAAAAGTAGCAGCAATTAGACAATTTCCAATGCCTACTACAGTTAAACAGCTAAGAAGATTCTTGGGGATGGTCAATTTCTATCGTCGCTGGATTCCCAGAGCTGCAGACATTCAACAACCATTGACAGATTTGTTAACGAACTGTAAATCAAAACAGGAAGTGATTCGATACACCGATGCAGCAACAGAGGCATTTAGTAACATCAAAGAAGCATTAGCATCAACCACAGAATTAGTGTACCCATGTAACAATTCACCCCTAAGTTTGTACAGCGATGCATCTGATGTAGCTATTGGTGCCGTTCTGCAACAATCAACAACAGATGGTGTCCAGCCGATTTCTTTTTTCTCGAGAAAACTTACAGCAACCGAACAAAAGTATAGCACTTATGATAGGGAGCTGCTAGCCATACATGCAAGTGTTCGACATTTTAGACACTTCCTGGAAGGAAAAGAATTCACTATATGGACTGACCACAAACCGCTAATTTACATGTTTACGCAGAAACAAGAGAAATTGTCGCCAAGACAAGAACGTCAGCTAGACTTCATTAGCCAGTTCTCAACTGAAATCAAACATGTGAAAGGTGTAAACAACGTTGTAGCCGATTCGTTATCAAGGATCGACATAAATGTGATCAATAACGACATCGATTTTACACAAGTAGCAAAAAGTCGACAGACAGATGAAGAGTTACAAGGTATCATAAATAACGAAACCACAAGTCTCAATATCCATAGAATGAAAATACCAAATTGTGATTCCTTCATACAGTGCGACTTAAAGAACAATAAAGTGCGTCCATACATTCCACGCCAGCACAGGCAAACCGTATTTAAAGCAATACACAACTTGTCTCATCCAGGTAATAGAGCAACTCAAAAGTTGATACTGGACAGATTCGTTTGGCCTGGAGCGAGAAAAGATATTACGCAATGGACAAGAGAATGTATAGCATGCCAAAAAGCTAAAGTGAACAAGCACACAAGAACACCAGTACAACAAATAAAGGTACCTGATGAACGTTTTTCTCATATTCACGTTGACATAGTAGGACCACTGCCTCCTTCGCAAAACAATAGGTATATGTTAACAATAATTGACCGTTATACCAGATGGCCGGAAGCAATTCCAATCAAAGAAGTAACAGCAGATGTAATTGCAGAAAATATCTTAACACATTGGATTTCTAAATATGGAGTTCCTTATAAAATAACGAGTGATCGAGGTAGACAGTTCGAAAGCGAGCTATTTCGAGGATTAACCAAGTTGTTGGGTATACAACATATTAAAACAACTGCATATCATCCACAAGGGAATGGAGCTGTTGAAAGGTTTCACCGAACACTAAAAGCAGCAATTATGTGTACGAACAACATCCAATGGTCAGAAATATTACCTACCGTACTTTTAAGTTTGAGAAACTGCTGTAAAGAAGACCTGAAGTGTTCTCCAGCTGAATTAGTTTATGGAACAACGTTAAGGCTACCTGGAGAATTGTTTCAGCCTACAACACAGCTGTCAACAAACAGTGGAGTTCGTTGAAAAACTTCAAAAAACTATGGCACAAGTAAGACCTGTCCCATTCAGTAATCATGCAAAACTGAAAATATTTATGCATCCAGACCTGAATAGCTCGAGTCATGTTTTCATCCGCACAGATCGTAGTCGACCTCCATTAACTTCACCGTACGAAGGTCCCTACAAAGTAATGAGAAAACATGAAAAATACTTTGTACTCAAATTAAAAGGCAAGGAAGAACGCATTGCTATCGATAGATTAAAACCAGCGTTTTTACCACCTGCGATGCAAGTAACCGAAGAACATTCGTATGCACAACAGTCGGGAAGAAACAGTATCCTTGAACCATTATTAACTACCAGCCAACAAAGGAGAATCGTTCGTTTCCAGTAGGTTACTCTCTGAAAGGGGAGTGTTGTGGTGGTTACGAACAGTTACGAAAATACAGTTAGTAACTTTATAAAAACGCAAAACTACAGTTGGCAGAAGTGCATACGAAAATTCCAATATAAGCGATAGAAGAGGTGAACTCGCTCTCATTCATCGTGTTCGTCGAGTAAACTATAAACTTTAAGTAATTCGTATATCATTGTTAATGTTATTTGTGTTTGTTGTATTTTGTTATTTATTAATATAAGTTTGATTCCACGGGTATAAACTATTTTGTTATTGTGGATCGGTATTACCTGTATATATATACCAAGTTATCCATGTTAGTGTTTTGACAGGTTACCTGTATGGAAGTTTTACTAATAAACTAACTTCCTTTGAAGCAGTTATCTTTTAAGATCTACAATAAAAAGAAGTAAATTATGAATTAATTAAAGCCAACCGCATACATGCTTCGGCTAGCTATGTGACACCGGCGTATATCATTAGGATTAACAGGCAACAAATAAATTACATTTGGGTCGACTCAAAATAGCACAGTAGCAAATTAAATTAACAAGTACTTATGTACGTTGCTCATTTTATTGTAACTTTTTTCAGATAAATGAAATTATAACGTCAATCTAGAAGCTAGAATGTTGTGAGTTTAAATAAAACCTTGTGATAAACAAGTACGATAACAGGTTCAAATTCCGACACGTAAACACATGCAAGTACATCATCATATTAAACTGAAGAAGAGTTAGTTAACCGACGGCCTATCAGTGAGTAGTGAAGTCCTGGGTTACGGATGCAATTCAGCTATTAGTTGATTGGTCGGGACAAACAAACAAGGGCCATAAATACACATATAATACGCAAAATACGCATAGATATAATAAACACACAATAATATCAAACAAATGTTATAAAATATCATGGAAGCAACCTACCGCGACTTTAATGCATATATCGAAGTAGGCACTTGTCTATATCATAGAAACACAGGGTCCTCATAGTATGAGAACTACGTGCAGGCACATGTTGTATGCCCCTCACGGTAAATAAAATATTAGGTTTACATTCGACAAGGCTATTCGCACAACGGTTTGTGTACCGACTATCGTACATATGGTTATTTCCCGCCATAAACGTGTGAATATCATAGAATAAAACAATTCTAACTTCTAGCAATTTGAACAATTCATAAAACACACGATCAATTATCAAACAAAAGAAAATTACAATAAAACGTGCTCCGTCATTTGTTTACGCGACTCGAGCAAGTTTACAATAGTAAAAAAATAAAACTTCAATTGCAAAATCAAATCGTTTTGTTTAAACGTAATTTTTAAAAGAAAACATAAATTGACACAGAGAAAAATAAATTAATTATAAAAAGAAGTAACGGGACCATACAATGGCTAAACACGCTATCTTTTTAAACAAACAAAACAAGTGTAAAAACTACCCTGCAACCGCTTAAAGCACAAATACAAAAACAGACAGACTTACATGGATTGACAAAACGAAAACACAAATTATACAAAGAGCAACTTTTCAGGGTAAAACGTGTATTGCTATCTCGAACAAGATTCACCCCTAAGATCTCGACCGCTTCCCTGCGTCGTACTTTTAAAGCCTACCACCGTTAAGAAGTGCATGCGCACTTTCGTATTCCTAGTTTTCGTTTTTTTTTCGTTAGATGACGCCTGTGTAATTTTTTAATTGGATTTGATAGCGAAGGCTTCCACGGCCGGAATCTATACTAACATTAGAATGTCTTCCGGGTTTGGAACGTGTCATAGTTGCAACCGAAGCTGCCAAAGGTATACTTCCAAGTCTGCGGTCGCTGAACATCATTTTACTACAGGTCACAAGATAGATTTTGATAATGTTTCGTTGATTGCCAAATCTCCATTCTTTTTCAACAGGAAATTCCGAGAAAGCATAAAAATCATCAAACACCCCAATAACTTCAATCGCGATCATGGTTTCGAACTATCCCCTCTTTGGTTTCCGGTTATTAGTCATTTATCAAAAACACGCCCCCTAGCAACCGTAACCCAATCAGGGCCGAGCTTAATCATCCGTGACGATCCTTTTCCTTTAAATACGGAGACTATTTCTTCTTAAGGTGATTTAGTACCAAATAGGGACAAGTGAAATTCACTATGCGGCGCTAGTGTACGTTTTACTGTTTTATTAACAATTGTTCCGCCCATCAAAATATAAAAGATATTATTTGTACACGCTTTGAATATTACCTGAAACAATAAAATCTGAGAAATTTACCTGCCGTTTCTAATTCTCGTTATTTGAAATAAGTCCAATTAATTTGTCCAACCAACCCGATTTGACAAATCACTGGAATTCATTATGACCCATCAATCAGAGAGGTCGTTGTTGACAACCAATAAAAGTTTTTATTTTTTGAGGGCGATTTAAAATTCATCAGTTTTACCAACCCAAAAATGTTAAACCTGAAGTCCAAAAAAACGCTTGAATATGGTAAATTGTTGCCCATAGCTTTAGACAGGGCCGGATTTAAAGGTCTGGAGGCCTCGGGGCAACAAAGGAGTGGAAGCCCCTTAGCCCCAAATTATTTTCCAAATAAAATGAATTTTACTGATTGCCTGATTGGAGTAAACAAATATAGATCAAGTTTGTACAAAGTACCGTAGGTAAAGGTAAAACGCGAAATAAAATATGAAAGGAAAAGTTGTTTACTGGTGTTTACTAGTCTGAATTTGAATTTTTCTTCCGAAGTCTCTATTGTGGGGGCCCCTCTTTTGTGGAGGCCCTGAGGCTGTAGTCCCGCTTGCCCTCCCCTAAATCCGGCCCTGGCTTTAGATCATAGATGTCGCTGCTGGAATCTAAATTTCTTGGGGCACCTACAAAATTGCTGACTTTTAAACTTTTAAAACCATGGAAATTGTGCTTGTAAATCATTGTAAATATTTGAGTAAAAAACGTATTTTGATTCGATATGACTGATTCTTCGTATGGATACATTTTTTAGCCATAATTTCTGTGTTGTGCGTTGCTGTACGTAAGTAACTTTTTTATAATGAGAATAATGTAGCAATAAGTTATTACTTTTTAGATTAAAATAATATCGATAACCAAGTTTAAATCCCATGCAAAGGATTCGGGCAGGGTTTTGAAATTTTCTGATGACGTATTTGACAGTGTTAATGGAAGCTCTGTTATTCCTCATCCAGGAAACCCTCATGTGGTGCTGTAACTAATAAGCAATCGATGCAAATGAAATATTAGCAATTATTTTCTCAATATTTAAAAAACTTGTTTTTTCAATAGAACCCAGCTAGCAAACCGTCGTCAAAATGACGTCAGAAACCAGTCATTATATGACTAGAATTGACTAGTTTAATGACACGTTATGACGTCATTATCTCGTCATAAAGACATACTAATGTCACAGACCAAAGACGTCATTTAGTGACGTACTTTTCATGTCATAATTTGACGAGTTTTTTATATAGGGTAGGTATTAATAATGATACTATAAAAAATATTTATTACAAAACATTTCTGCTATAAAATACATTACAAAAATCAACATTAAAAATAGGAATCTACTAGATATAATAATAAAGTTAAATAAACTTGAATTCTTAAAATAAACAGTGAATCGTGGAAGTGACACAAAATAATGGTCTATTTACAATTTAACAGATAGTTTTATTCACTCGAGAGTTTTACCAGGTAAAGTATGATTCAGTGATAGAAATTACCAAGTATTGTAGAAATTAAAACTTAAGAAAATATTCACATATTATTTTATACATTTTGACATCAATAAATTTATAATTTACTTGTTTTTACTTACTTAAGTATACATACCACATTCAAAATGGATTGTTGCAACCAGTTTTCTTCATCAGGTTCGCCTCCTTGTAAAAGTGCCTTTCGATACTGGGAGCTCGTTTTGTATGAAGACCAAAATATCTGCTTTTTTAAAGGACTGCGAACTAATCTAATTGATCTTCCACAAAGACCATCATCTACATTAGAACTAAACTCCGGTCCAATAAATGCCATCGTGCTAAGCATAATTTGGAAAACATTGACGAAATAACTGATATATATATAAATCAAAGTAATTGAGTTTTAATCTAATAAAAACCTAGAAAATTGGTATAGCTAACCTACAAATCTAACGTAATGATATTTACCTTCTTCATAAGAAATCCTATTATTAAATAAAAAAAACTCGCACAACAAAACTGAGCTACAGGGAACAAAAAATTATTGAAAAGTAACTAATGAATAAAAGAAAGGCAGAAACAGAAAACCGCATTTCACCTATTTTACCAAATGTTTCATCATCTTATAACATAACCTTATAATTGCAAAATTAATGGTTAAAATTTTGCTATTTGCGAAAATTGTAAAATCTTTAAGGTAGTAAACTAAAAATGAACAAAAAGTATTATACCTCAAACTCAAACTTGTTTGTATTTCACCATAACCATCAAAGTGATGCAATTGTGGATTTGTTCCATACTGGTGATACGGTATATTCAAAAGACGTCTGTACCTGACCACCTTATGACGTCATTATAAAGACGTTCTTTTCTAAGACCTCTTGGAACTTTTCACGTCATATATTCTTAAGGATATAGATTAAGAAAGCGTTAAACACGATCGTGACTATTTAATGAGTAAATAAAGTAATTATGGCTCTACATGAAAAATGCTTAACACTACGTTTTAATAACATCTACATTCACCGAGTAACTACAACAGCGCAGACTTTATATGTATGTTGCACATTATTTGTGCTCCATTATATGCGTGCGCAACTTCATTTTATTATACAGAGTTTATGAATATATATTATCCAACATATATCTTAGTATGACTAGTTATTTACGTCATAATGACGACATTCATTTTTTGAAAAAAATGTCAGAAATGTAAAATATATGAATCCTATTTTTAGTCAGGCTAAAACAATGTTCTTAAGTAGATTAAAATATGATTCAAAACGTAAATAATTAAATATTATAATATAATGTAATGGTTATTGGTTTGTGTATAGCAATAAAAAAGCAAATACGTAATACATTTTAGAAATGCAGCTTTCTCCATGAAACAATAATTTTTTTTAGGGTAGATGGTGTAAATTTATTTAATTATTATCTACAAGTTTTTGAACTTGAGCGAAGTTTTTCGTCAGTTATATAATTTATACTGCCTGACGAAGAACTTAGCTCAAGTTCGAAAGCTTGTAGATAATAATGAAATACATTTTTACACCATTGAACGTAATACATAATAGTGACATTTTTAAATTTCGCGCATCTACATTCCTAGCGCCCTCTCGGTCTATCCTTTTTACTGCTTTTTACAGTCGCCCAATACAAGTCGTTGCGAACAAAAATTATACTCGGAGTTGCAGCTCTCTGGTACTATTGATAGCAAAGATTGATAGTACCATTGTCTAAATGTATTATAGTCAGACAACGAGATGGGGACAAAGTGGACGTGTCCGATAAGAGAGCACTATGCACCTAAACTATGCACTATGAGCACTGCCTGTTTCAAATTCAAAAGTTTAGCAGAATTACACGCCAATATATAAAATTTTTGAATAATGCTATTCAACGTTAGATGTCACAAAGATATTATACCATATTATACTGTCAGTTTGCTATCAGTACCAGTAATATGCAAGCATAAACAAAACGTGACAAAAATGCAAATACAGTTGCTACACTTATCTTTGATTTCAATTGCCGTTCCACATTTGCACATTAAACTTAAACACATGTTAATTGATGATTTTTAATAGCCTATTATAAAATGGCATTCTAATTACATTTTTGAACTTCACATTTTTTTGCAATTGTTTTTGTACCGTTATCAACTTTTCTTTAAATGCATTCATGTTTTTAATAATCAATGTGCAATCCTTAATTGCATAATTTTGAAGATTCTGTATTTATTTTTCAACAAACACTGTTGAGTTGAGGCAATCTCAGTCGACTCATCAACCACTTTTTTTTGATTAAACGATTTTTTAACAAATAGAGTTAAATTGGAGCATAATGTTTGTTCTATGTATTATTGTGAACGTATAAAATTTAATGTGTTTTTGGCAGTGGCGGCTCGTGACTTTATCATTTGACAGTGCTGCAGAGTACAGATGACAAATATCTTAAAAGTTAATAAAAATAAAAATGGCATTCTAATTACATTTTTGAACTTCACATTTTTTTGCAATTGTTTTTGTACCGTTATCAACTTTTCTTTAAATGCATTCATGTTTTTAATAATCAATGTGCAATCCTTAATTGCATAATTTTGAAGATTCTGTATTTATTTTTCAACAAACACTGTTGAGTTGAGGCAATCTCAGTCGACTCATCAACCACTTTTTTTTGATTAAACGATTTTTTAACAAATAGAGTTAAATTGGAGCATAATGTTTGTTCTATGTATTATTGTGAACGTATAAAATTTAATGTGTTTTTGGCAGTGGCGGCTCGTGACTTTATCATTTGACAGTGCTGCAGAGTACAGATGACAAATATCTTAAAAGTTAATAAAAAATAAAATGGCATTCTAATTACATTTTTGAACTTCACATTTTTTTGCAATTGTTTTTGTACCGTTATCAACTTTTCTTTAAATGCATTCATGTTTTTAATAATCAATGTGCAATCCTTAATTGCATAATTTTGAAGATTCTGTATTTATTTTTCAACAAACACTGTTGAGTTGAGGCAATCTCAGTCGACTCATCAACCACTTTTTTTTGATTAAACGATTTTTTAACAAATAGAGTTAAATTGGAGCATAATGTTTGTTCTATGTATTATTGTGAACGTATAAAATTTAATGTGTTTTTGGCAGTGGCGGCTCGTGACTTTATCATTTGACAGTGCTGCAGAGTACAGATGACAAATATCTTAAAAGTTAATAAAAAATAAAATTCTTATAGGTATACCGAAATACAATTAAAATAAATTTACAAAAATTTTATCACAATCGAAATACCCAAGATGTAAAAACTAATTTTCCCGTTTTAGGTATTATACTAGTTTTTTAATAAAAATGCTTTCCTACAACAATATAATGGATACACAATCAAATTATAGTACACTAGTTTTTTTTTAAATTAAATCAATGCGCCTATTTTTTTTTTTTTTTTTGAAGCAAACTTGTCAATAACTTTTTCATTAAAATTGACAATAACCGATCGAATCATCTTTTGCTCAATTGACATACAAGCTAATGCGTTGAGTCTTTCTTGGCACATGGTACTTCTCAAAAATGTTTTGATTCTTTTTAATGTAGAAAAATTTCTTTCTGCTTCCACGGTTATCATCGGCATCGTAACAAGTATTTCTAGTAGTTTAATGGTCTCTTGAAAAAATTCTTGAAAGTTATTGTCAATTAAAAAATTGAGAAGTGTGGCACGAGGAAAAATTTCTATATTCACAGCTAGAATACAGAATACTTAGTTCCGTTTTTAATCTTTGTTTTTCTAGTATTGAATACGACTTAACAGTTTGTGTAAAATAGTCTTCAGGAAAACGTAAGTCATACCATTCAAATTTTTCAGAAATAAATAAATTTGCCGCATTTAACTGTTCAGTATATTGAAAACGGTCCTCCGCTACATTAATTATGATGTCACAAACCTCAATTGCTGATGTTCTCCAATTGTCTTCGTTTCGTTTTCTTCTTTTTGATTCTATACCTTCCACAGCATTGGCGTGATCCAAAATATCGTGCTTTTTTTTGGTTTCTAATATCAGTTATATTTTCCTTAAATTTTTTTAAACACTTTTTAACTTCTACTCTATCTATTATACGTTTATGAAATTGGTTAAAAAGAATATCTACATGTGACATTATGTGGTTAAAAAATGTTAGCCAAAATATAAATGTCTTCTCTTGTAGCATTCTTCTTATTGCGGACGCTTGATTCTTTGTTATATTATTTATGCACTCAATTAGCTCTTCCCCATTCTCATAAACAACATTGACCGTACGACTTTTAAAATTCCATCTTGTAGGAGCAGATCTTGGAATTTTACGTCCAACAACCTTATTGAGAAAAGCAGTGCGTTGATTGGAATTGGAAAAAAAAGCTGGTATATCAAATAAATTACTAAAAAAAAAGGCAAACTTGGGTATTTTGTGAAGCTGCCTGAGCCATAATTAAATTTAGCTTGTGAGCACAGCAATGCACAAAATGACTCAATGGATATCTTTCCCTAATCTTCGCTTGAACACCCCCATGTTTACCGCTCATTACTGCTGCGCCGTCATAGGATTGTGCAATTAACTTCTTTCGATTTTTTCTAATTACAAGATCAAGTTCCGTGAGAATGAGAGAACTTAGAGCATCAGCTGTTTGCTGTGTGGTTGTAAAAAATCCCCAAAAACGTTCAACTGGCACACCATCTTTAACGTAGCGAAATACTATAACAGTTTGCAGCTGTGTAGAAACATCTGTAGTTTCATCCGCTATAACTCCCAGAAAATTTGCATTATTTATTTCCATAGAAACTTCTTCTCGGTAAACCTGAAAAATACAATCAAGCAAATCATTTTGAATTTCTTTAGATGTTCCTTTAAAAACCGTTGCTGTTTCTAAATGTTCTTTTAAGATACGTATTGTCCAATTCCGCCGTGTAATTAATAAGACCTTGAAAAATTCCAGGATTTTCTGATATTTCACTCTCATTGTGTCCCCTAAGCGCAAGCTCAAAAGCTCCACAGAATTTTATAGCATCTATGACTTTAGAAAGTAAAAATCTGTTTTTAGCAACAGCTTCATTGTACGTGGCGGTGTTTTTCCAATAAGCATTGTCTAATTGCTCTTGTATATTTGCTTTTCCTAACAAAGTAAAGCGCATTTCATTAGTTAGATGCTGCTTAGAATTTCCATGCTGCTTTGCTTTTTCAATTAAATGCACTAAATCGGTAACACCACTACTTGTCCAATGTAAATCACCTCCAAATAAAACGCAAATAAAACAAAATAAACGGTTTTTAATTTCACAACCACAAATCCAACGGTATTTGGAACAAATATTTGCATTAAATTTGCCTTTTACCGCGACTCGTCGATGAACATTCTATAGTTAATTCAGAGGTTGGACGTCCATTTCGTTTAATTTCTAGTTTTTCATGTAGAATTAGTTGTGAAAAGTTTTTATATTTATTTACTAGATCCATTATTACTTTGAGACAAAACAAAATCTTTTATACCATGAAGCATAAAGAATCTCAGATAACTAAAAAGTGCAGCGTTTTGATTTCGTTCGCAATTTTAAAGTCGCTCTTGACTGGCAACTTCTTCTGCAGCCCAAAAACCACGTCACCGGATAACATAAAGCTAAGCTTTGATTGGTTAGTTCAAGGTTAAGTCTGAAATAAGGTTTCTTGTAAATGTAGACGCTGACGTAGCAGTCACGGCTGCAACAGTACGCTGACGTAGCAGTCACGGCTACAACAGTACGCTGACGTCAGCCCGACATGTATAGCGAAATAATTAAATTGATTACAAATAAAATATTGTGAATCGTAACTGCTCAATATAATAAATAAAAGTCTTATATTTTTTTAATTAGTAGGCAGTGCTGCAGCTCTGCAGCTCTTATTGAAAAACCGCCACTGGTCTTTGGCATTTTTAAGAAACTATATGAGCACTTTAGACAAAACAGATAAGAGGTGTAACATCATTTGTGTCTGTTCCTGCTTTGTAAAAAAAGATTGACTAATCCAAAAAAAGTCGATGTTTCGCTTTTGATAATAATCGATTTACTAACCGATGTCAGCAGTATTCAGTAATGCCGTTTTTTGTCATCGATTCCTAGTGCATCCGTACGTTGATGTGATAGAAATTAGTTATTGATGAGATTTAATTTTGTGCCAGAAATGAAACTATTGTGGACTTCAGATTATACTCAATTTACCAAACAACGTTGTTCCAAATTAGACACTTCTCAAAAGAATGTTTAAACAAAAAGCTTCTCAGAGAACACTAAATTCATATATTAACAACTGATAACAGATAGTTTTTATACGAGCATTTGTTTGTAAAAACATTAAAAAAAAATCTTCCTGTAAAAACTTAATGAAAAAAAGTTAATCAATTTATACGGATGAAAATGAATCGAAAGAAGCTGAAAAATGAGCTACTAGGATTTATCGTATTCACTATCATTGTAAATACATTTTGTAATAGCGAACCCAGGTAACATTGATTCACGAAATCGTAACAAATGAAGTGACGTTTTCTAACTCTCTTAAAATTTCGTATGTTTGATTTTATTTAAAATCCGTAGCTGCAGCAGTTGCAAAACCGCTTAAAATTTGAGTTACTTAGGACGTCACGGTTGGTCGTGAAAAAAACGTCGCGTTTTCGTTTTCATTTGGGTTAAAAAAAACGTTACAGATTTAGTTACAGTAAATCGTGAAGATAACGTGGGATTACCGTTGTAGTTTCTAGATTATATAGTGACTCCATCTGCAGCTTTCCTTACAGCGATTGTTACGGATCCGCGAGTGACTATTTTTAATAATAATAGTAATAATAATAATGACTTTATTGAAACATACCTATTACATTAATATAAAGTCAAATAATATAATATAGTGTAATGCCTTAAGAAAAATTTATAAATGTATTAAATCATTAAAAGATAAACTAAATATATATCACTTTTTTTTGTTCTTCTCGTTCAACTAAAAAATTGAAAATATATTATAAATATTGATAAACATGTAAACGATTCTTTTCAACAATAGAAAAAGGGCGGAAGTAGTTGAGCTTGACCTCGCTTTACCACCCCACAAAGTTCGCGCCATCACGAATGTGGTACGCGTGGAAAATTTTAAGAAAAAAACAGAAGAGATGTTTGCGAAAATTGAGAAGTTTTTTAGTTAGCTTTTTACTTATGTATGTACATACCATATGTTTTTGCATGTCATATGTATGCTGGAGGACGTACTTCATGTGACCTTCGGCTGCCTCATATGTACAAATTTGTTCTTCAACTAGTATATCCATAAGCATTTTTGATAAATTACTTCCCTGCCCGAGCAGGAGCATCACAAGTAAAGGCGTTTATTTTAATTTTATATGTGCTTCCATTCACCTGCACATCGTTTTTCAATAAATCAAGCAATTCATCTACAAAAGGAGCCATGAACTCATTCATATCCTTTGGCAATGAGATAAACCTTTAGCAAGACCGAAGTGAGTAAACTTTTCCGGAGACATATCAACAACTGTTACAGATTTAGGCGTACACAATAGTGTTCTAGCATCTCTGAGTAATTCATGTCCGTTTCTCCTTAAAATTATTAGTAAATCATTCAAATGGTTATGTTTAATCTGGTTTCTAATTGCCCAACCAGCTATCTCTTCTTTGAAACTTGTTTGGGTTTTATTTTGATCATTTTTTTCTAAGTTCATTGCACTACTTACATTCTCTGTCGCTTCTGTCATCACAATATCATTCAAATCATTGGATTTGGTACCTTCTGTTGAGTTATTAGCAGCATGTATGTCTAATTCTCTAGCATTATTATTAACAACCAAGATTTCATGATGATTCAGCACATTTTAAGGACAACTAGAATAAACATTTTTGACTTAATAAATATAAAAACTACATGAGTACAATTCTCGCAATAATCAATCATTTAACGACAAAATGGATTATTGTTGAACGTGTGTGGTTAACATTTGACAAACTTGTTATTTAAGACATTTACAGTCAGTGTTGTGACGTCTAGATACAGTATCTAGATACTTTTGGAGTATCTAGTTACATATCTAGATACACTAGACAAAATGTAACTGTATCTGTATCTAAATACATGTTTCGTAGTATTTGAGTGGTTTAGATACTTAGATACTTTTTCTTGCTGAAATTGTAAATTTTACTAGTTTTTTCTAAACACCGCAATAGTTTTTTCTGTCAGTTCATCATATACATTACAATTTGAATTTGGAGACTTTGTATTCGGTGTTTTACGAGTGCAATTCTTTCAGCTTCGCCAATTCTAGTAGAATTCTACCAAATTTGGAGATTTTATGTAGTAGCGGGTATTTTGTGGGTATTATAAACTGTTGCGAAATTTTGAGGAAAACAGTGTATAAACTTACATTTTATATAATCTAGTATTACTTGAGAAATGTGACGTGTTAGCATTTATGCCAACAAACCAAATTCATAAAACTTTAAAAAAGGAAAACAATTTTCAACTAGAACTATGAGTACAATTGTGGTCATTGTCGAACTTTTATAGTTTATGCAAAGAATCGCGACAAAGTCAATTGGCAACACTGAATTTCTTCATTAGCTCAAATAGAGCAAAGAAGTGGAGAAACTTTTTAGTGTTAGTAGTTTACTATTAACTCTACGTCGAAATATAATGACGAGACATTTAACTTGCTATTAATTTTAAAACAAAATAACCTTTATTTGTAAATTTGTATTGTTTTATGCAATTAAAGTTGATAAGGTAATGTTTTGCTTAATGCCCAGGCAGCACACTGACGTCATATGACGACACTGACACGTCTTAATGACGTCTCGTAGTTTTGACGTCAATAAGACGTAATGTGCTGCCTAGGATACTGTTATTGTGTTTTTAGCTAAACCTTTATTTTAAATTTTATTTTAAGATTTTGTTAAAAATGTATCTGACAGTATCTAGATTCTTTCTTAAAGTATCTGTAACTGTATCTAGATACTTTTTTTGAAAAAGTATCTTATCTGTATCTAGATACAATTTATGAAAAGTATCTGTATCTGTATCTAGATACTAGAAAAAAAGTATCTGTTACAACACTGTTTACAGTTTACTCAGGATAGTAAGTATACATCTTATTCATCTTGCCCTTAACCTCAATAATTATTCTACACACTATTTTTTTTTGTTTCATTCTTTTAGTGGCGGTTGCACAAAGTTTACCATTAACATGCACTCATGACAAAAATGTTATGACGCATTTACTTTACTTTTTTTCCAACATAATTATTATAACTACGTACAACATTGAATTAAAACAGCTTACCTTAAACACTTCAAGGAAAAAACACGTTTTTTTCCAAATCACAGCACTAATTAATGTATCATGAAAGATAATTAAAATGTGTTAAAATGTATCATGGTCATCCACCATATTATAAATAATCATGAGTTCGTTTTCGTATATATCCGTGGCTTTTGGAATACGTGAACAATCATTCGTCGCTACTTTAAGAAATCCATAGACAGTCCATAGAAAAGAGAACGAAATCTTCACTTAATGCATGTCACCAATTTTACAGCGGCAGCTTGACGGTATAGTTAAAAAACCTTTACACGATCTTCGAAGATTTTTGTTAGATTTCGTGACGGTATCTAATGATGTGACGACGTTGTCGTGACTTTTACGTGAAAATCTGTCTATTAAAATTTATATAATAACTAAGTGAAGACAATAAACAGAATCTTTATAAAATTAACTTTATATAGACAAATAGTGACGATTCCGTCAAACTTGAAATATTGTCGTGACGAAATGTTACCTGGGAAGGTTTCCACGGCCGGAATCTATACTAACATTAGAATGTCTTCCGGGTTTGGACCGTGTCCTAGTTGCAACCGAAGCTGCCAACGTTGGCAACTTCGGTTGCAACTAGGACACGGTCCAAACCTGGAAGACATTCTAATGTTAGTGTAAATACATTTTGTTTACTATTAAAGCACGTTTGTATAAAAAATGCAGATATATAGAAATTCAGATGATTCCAATAAAGATTATCTTATAGTGATGTAATAGCAATCTGCCGCATCGCTATCGACATTTAAGAAGCTCAACTTAATTTTTTGTCTGACCAACTGCATCCAAAGTAACGGTTTCTGTCTCCAAATATTGGAGACACTTTTTGAACATTGGGTTGTCTTACTATAACATATTTATACAATGATAGCACTAAAGTCGATAGTAATAGCACAGTAATAGCACAGGTAATAGTAGACACAGTACAACTGACCATATTCACGCGTTTTATAAACTTCGGGTTTAACGTTTTTGGCAGTGTTGTGATAGGTACTCATTTTTTGGTACCTAGGTACAGGTACATTTATTTAAAAGTACCTATGTACAGGTGCAGGTACAGATTTGACAAACGTACCTAGGTCCTAGGTACAGGTACAGGTACAAAAAAAATATACCTTAAAATTTCAGGTACTTTTGAGGTATACTTATTTATGATCATAGAAAATACAATTTTAGTAAACCAACTCTTATTTGTGCGATCTCATTGAAAAACGATAGAAATAATTACAGCTATAAAATGCATGAAATGATTGAAATCAATCAACGATGCTACTATATTAATCACTGTTGATGACACACACAGTAGCTTCTGTGAATCTCAGTAAAAATATTAAAATTTATACAACTTTTGTAATTGCAGTTTATTGAGCAATGATACTGCTGTTTATTGTATGAATTGCATTATTTAATAATAAAAATAAGATTACTTATTCTTAAATATGTTTATGAAAGTTACCTGTTAAGGTTTTGGGACTAAATTATAAGATACTGAACGGGAAGGGTAATGCATGGCAGTTTAGTGATACAGTTGACATCGGTTAATAAGTATTTCAAGGGACCGATCGTTTTGTACTTATTCGAGACTTAACTATTCGACGTACAGAACACCTTAATTTTCCTTGAGGTCGTGGTTACAGCATTTACAAATATTTTGTTTGTTTTGTAACCATTTTTTTTAAACTACTGCAAGGGTACCATAAATTTTATGACCGGAGTAGCCCGCCTAGAAAAAATATTCCACTGCTCTGTTTGAACTATTTCAATTCTGACACTTTCTTTTTATAATGTCAACAGCAGTGCAAAACTATTTTGAATGTAAAAACTGTTGGAATATGTAATTTATCAATTTATTGTAATTCATTCTAAAACAATTAATAATGTTGCATCAGCTAAAACAAATTACTTACTTAAAATAAATATGCTTTATTGTTGTGAATTATCATAAATTTTAATTTTTCGCTATTGTATAAGTACCGTCTATGCAAGTTTTTGCGCTCGGGTTTAAAATGATTGAAAAACTGCTAATTTACACAGGAACTAACTATTTTTTATGTATGCGACAGTTATGATCGCTATTTTTTTCTTATAACCGATAACAGTTTTTGTAAGAACTGATTATTAAAATTTATTATTCAACGTAAGATAAGAGGTATTTATTTCATTCTTGGCGTTATCACAGTCATAAATCACCTAAGTACGACTGGCGCCAACCAAATACGCGCGAAATGTCCAATCTAACATTTGTACAAATACACTAGAAAACAGTAAAACAATAGGTAAAAAGGTGCTATTAAAGTACAGGTTTTGTTACCGACAGCTACTGAAAATGTCCACGATCGCAGCGCTGCATCCAGTATCCAGAACTAAAATTTCCTGTGTCCTTTTTATGAGCGTCACACTTTTTATCTATAAAGGTATATAATCAATGGTTATACATATATCGTTGGTTATAGGTATCCGTTATACCCTTGTTTATATACATTATAGTTAGACAATGACTGCGCTAAAATTGGAAACATTTATTTGGATTCAAAAAGGAGTAGTTTTGGATGCAAACGCAAAATTGACATATTTGGCGCTGTTTTTATTCATATTACAGATTCCTAAGTTACACATCAGTATATTCTCTTACAGTAATCTATAAAAGATACAGTTTCAGAGATTTGGAAAAGACATACGTTCTTTTTTTATTACATGTAAAATAACCTTGAAAGAAAATTATATCTATGCACGATAACACTTATGTTATGAAATTCGGTCTACGTAAACAACTGGTATTCTGAGAAACATAATTATTCCCCTAATAGAAGACAATCTTATAATTGAATGTACAGTTTCTAATTTGTATATATTTGTTTATAGTATTCGAGCGATCAAAACAATAAAATAAACTACCAAAATTACAAAATTTCTACTCAAATTTGATATAAATTAGATTAAAGTTAACTAGTTAATGAATACACATGCTGATAAAAAAATTATAAAAGATAATTTGGGTGGGCAGGCATGTTTAGCTAAGAATGCTAAGAATGGTCCTTTAATCTCAATAAACAGAAATATTCTACATGTTTCTGTTTATTGACATAATAAAAACACATCTGGGATCTGGTATATTGTAGGTAATCCCGGTATTATTTTTGGCCGAATGCCTGCGTTTTTAACTATGCAGTGCACGCTGCTAAATAGAATCACGTTGGGAGTGGTTGGGACTTGAGTTTTTTGATAACAATAACCGAATAATAACAATATACGAAATTCAGGAAAAATGCTTATTTGTTAGAAAGCAGTAAATACCATGAGTAAATACATACAGCGTGTATGTGATTAACAGGTTGTTAATTTAGAAGGTGAAATCAAAGCGTATATAAAAGCAAAAAAGAATTTATAAAACGTTTAAAAAAAGCAGCATTTTGAGCCGACGGATCTGACGCATTAAACAGTTTTCAAAAACAACAACGTTGTGATGCTTCATTCAATGTTCTAAGAACTTCACAATTCTTCTCAGAAATTTGCTGATACTAAAAATAAATACTAAACAACGTTATCACATAAGACGTAGTTAATTTACTTTGTTATTCTAGGAAGCCACGTGCTTTCCAAGTTAATTCACAAAGATAACGTATTTACAGATGTTAAAATAATGTACCGTTTCGTAAATCAGTCAAATTATTTTAATAAATAATTAACACTGCAAAAATGAGATAAATATGCAAAACAACTATTTTTCGAGTACAATGATAAAATTTTTCACTCTAAACAACCGTATTGTGAAATGCATACAAAATAAGTTATTGATCATGTATAGAAACAAACCTGAGAATAACTTGATAACATAAACCTAAATAATGATTACTATGTTACTTTAGTAACGTGATAACATTACCCGATTAAAAACATTATCCGTGATTCCGATAAGCGGCGAGCGCTGTAAGCAATTCATACGAAAATTTAAATCATTAATTTGGTTCTGAAGTCCGAATCTTTGAAGCATCGCCCTGAATTTATTGCTAAAGATACATCTAAAGTGCTAATAAGCTTGTATATTTATATTTTATGTGCCTTTTGAGTAGTATAAAAATTTAAAAAAAATTAAATTAGTACATCTTCGTTGGCTTCCGGCTTGAAAAGAAAATTAAACGAAGTAAATGAAACAAACCATACTCAACCGGTTATAATTTTATCGCAACGTTTGCAGGATTTTATTTATTCTATATTTGGTTTATAAACAGAAATTCAAGTGTACGAATTATTTTTGCAAACTCGAGTTTTAAGAATCTTTGGAATTAAAGCAAGTTAACTGGTAAAACATTGCTTTGCACGTATGTCGAAACTAATAGCGTGTGTATGTAGCTTACTTGTGCCGCCATCGTTTGCAATCTTTTAATAACAAAAAACGGTTTGAGGTTTTGCATTTAATTATTACCTTGTTTCCACTATCGCCATCTAACATGACTAAAAAATCTGTTTCCATATAAAGCTATCTCATTGTCTAACTATAATGTATATCAACAAGGGTTATGCTTACGTTCTCGGCTATGTTTATGTAATTTAGTATGATACAAAGTCAAAATATGTCGTTTTTAGAATAAGTCATTAATCACGTTTTGTTTATATAAGCAGAAATACGATTCGTAATAAATTTTTATATAATGTCACTGTGTTATATAATCACTTATAATTGTTTGGTTTTTCCTAGAACTCCACTTTCTTTCTAAAAATCATCTTCTATTTTATACAAATTATTTAAGTTTGTACGTTTCAAAATTTATCGCATTCGGTTTGATACCCTGGCCACTCATGTTAACAGTCCGATTGCGTTGTTGTAAATGATTCATCCGAGGACTGTCTTAAAGTGCGTACTGCCTACATTTGCACTTTTAACAATAAAGTTTTATACACATTATTAACTAACGGTACCCACCCTTCATGTATTATTTTTGGAAGTTTAGTAATTTCAAATGTCCGAAACAAATATATAAAGTGTACAATACATGTATGCTTAAAAGTACCTATTTTATTAGGTACTTAGGTACAAATAAGGTACGTTCTAAAAAGTACCTAAGTACAGGTAAAGGTACATAAATTAAAAAGTATCTTTCTAGGTACTTAGGTACACAAAAATTACCTAGGTACATTTACCTAGGTACGCCCAATCAACAAGGAAACATTTTTGAAATGTTTTTTTCAACGTTTTACAAACGATATACTTACATTTTTAAAAACATTACAAAAACGTCTTAATGGTCAGAATTACGTTGCAAAGTCAATATTAGAAAAAAGTTCTAAAAATGTTTAAAAAATATTATTTATAATATTGTTTATATATATATTTATAATATTTTACAAATGTTACATTAATGTATAAAAAATGTATAATCAACGCTTTTTTTTATGATTGCAATATGCTTAAGGGCAGTTCTACAATCATGGTATAAATGTAAGTTTAGTTATACTTGCTTTAATTGTAAAATACTGACATATTTGGCCGTTACTTTTATTTATACTAACCAATAACACAGCCAATAACGACAGCATTTTACAATCAAACTAAGTATAACTTAACTGACATTTATAACATTTATTATAGAACCAGCCATAAAATGTTTACAAAAGATAAATAATACAATCTTCGTGTACTCAAAATACTTCAATTTCATGTGGCTGTAAACGCATTTGGTGCCTATAACAAAAATTAACATAAAAGTAAAACAAACATTATTCATGTAATTACTTTATATTAAGTGAAATAATTATAATAATCCTCACAAAAGTTTCCAATTAATCAAAAATATTTTTAGTTTATGGATAGGATCCTTCGAATTGGAAGAACAGCAACAATAAAACAACCTTTATCATCTGTTGTTAAGGCCTGAACAATAAAAGTTGTTTTTATTGTTGCCGTTCCTCCACACCGAACGATCCTATCCATAAAATAAGACTAATTATGCATGTACCTCTTCGTGTAAAAAGGAAAACCAGAACAACTAACAATCAAAGATTTTGAAACTTTGTACACACAAAATAATGCTGCTTCAATATCAGAAAAAATTACATAGCAAGATTAATTGGTTATTGTGCACGTTCAAATCTCCCATTTGGCCGACATCATATCAATTAGATAACCTTAAAACATCACAAAGAATGGAAATTATGATGTACATAGAATGAACGTTTTAGTGTACCACGGCTGTAACAAATAACATCATACTTTAGCAAAATTTCTTGCAACAAAAAACCAAAGAAAAACGTACCATCATAATAAATGCTGACATATACTGAAAGTATCTATTTAAGTTTCACTAGAACGCAAATTATAAAACGATTAAACTGATACACTAACAATACATTACACAGCATAATGTGACGCACCGTTTTATTTTTTGACGACATCTCGCGGACAAGATAAAAAAAATTTTAAATGCAATGACGCGAAAATATGTAATTGTTGTAATTATGTTGAAACTTTTCGAGTTCAGTCAATGACTAAAATTCTCTTACCTGGATAAATTATTCTAGTGGCGTGTGATCGTCTAGTTTAATTTACTTTCTTAAATTAAAGCTTTTGGTATTTTAAACCTGGTATTAGGGAATATTTGGGGTTGTGCTAGTAACACTTAGGTTCTTTTTTTCAAGCGATGTACGGTAAGAAACAAAAAGCAAGCAACAAAATCTCCAAAAAAATTTAACTTTATTTGACACATTGAAATCTTTTCAAGACCGAATGTCACATTCTTAAAGCTCAAATAAATAAAATTGCTTTCACAAGTATATTAGGCGAGGAAAGGTCGAACAATTGAGATTCACGTCCGTTGACTGTCATTCTTTGCTGACTTTGTCGTGGTTGAGAGCTTTCTTATAACGGCAACAATTTTCTAATTACAATAAGTGTTAGAGCAAAAATAGAACTAACAGAAATTTAGCCAGTTCTTGGTTAGATATGGTAGATAATTAGATAATCAATTTATACCGCGTGATCCCTGGCAATTGTTTCTCAATATTCTAATTCGTTGGCGCGCATTTCGAACGCAACAAAAACAAACAATTACATACTAGATTTTACCCGAGTTTTATAGCGGTTCACCGAGCCTGTGCTTCTGAGATTATGACACGATTCGAGCTATGTTGCCACACCCTTTCAGATGTAAATGTTTCAAAGTGGAGATTTCACCTTTGGAAATTTGCTCCACAGTTTACAAACTGGACTTTTTCAACAGTTTGTCGCGTTCGCGATACCCTGTCCCTGTCATATCTAAAGAAGACTTACAGCAGACTGGACTCGCAATAAAACATATCGCGACGCGCAATAATTAATGTTTGGACTCAATTCTTTAGGTGTTAACAGCGTAAACTTTCGGCGCAAAAGAAATAAAACAAATTTTAAAAACAACACGTCAATTGCCAAAGACAAAACAAGCAAAACAAAATTATATTAAACTTGCTCTCACCGTTTCCAAGAGAAAACAAATGTTTAGATGTTAAGATTGATGTTAGATAATTATTCTCAATTTTATCGCGTTAGACAGTATCTCAATTCATCGCATCTCTCGTACAATAATCAAATAAACTTATAAATGCACATTCAAATAAATGTAACTTAATTTCTGACCTTTTTATGTGGCGCCTATTCCTTAATTGAACACCAAGTACCGCGACTTTTTAGGTCTTGACGGGACGCACGTTAACACTCACTTGAATAATGTGTCCCTTAACAGCTAACAAACCATCCGAAGCGTAAAATTTAAGTTACAATCTATATGACATCAAATTACAATTGAAGTTAAACAAAATTTTCTACAAACATCTCTGGAAACTAAATTATAACACTTTACACACCGAAAAGGTTTAAATTAAAGCCCGTAGTTAATTTAAGTAAGTTAAGTAAAGTCAGTCACTCTTTTCGCGAGACGTGATCAAAAGAAACTCCCGTATGCGGTCCGCAATCGAATCAATCAATGAATCAATCAATAATCTCCCTTTTTGCTTCGCGTTAGGGTTTTTAAAACTTTCGTTTAAAACTTTCTCCGCCTACATTGTGCGCAATTTTGACTTATTTCTAAAATCGCCCTTTTTTGATTGGTTAAGTTTTCAAACTCTCTCAGTACCAAATTTGCCAATTGGCTTCTCTCCTTTACTCATTCTCTCGAAGGCGGCGTCATCCCCTTTTCTACCCTTAAGCTATTACCACGTCGCTACTAGATGGCGCTAGGTATTTCAACTGGAATAAATTTTACCGATTTCGCAACTTGCTTTGTAATTATTAATTAACAATGAACTAAGGCGCTACCGACTATAAACATGCATTAAATAGTTAAACTTTACTTTAACATAGATCATAGGTTCAATCTTAACCCATCTATAACGCTAATAAATTTTACAATTGGTTGCCTGTTTATACAATTTCAATCTTTAAAATTTTTACTCAAATTTTGTTTTACATATTTTCGTTCTTTACATTGAAAGCGTTTATGACTTAAACTAGTGATTGCTGATAGTTTGACTTTTAAAAATTGGAAAATTAGACTTAATAAATTATCATCTTGCTTAAACGTATTTCATAATATGAACATAAATTAGGGGTTTTGTAGAACATGTGCGTTTCGGTCGAGTTCTTTTTGATGATCATTGCGGCCTTTTTCGGTCAAGAGTCGCTTTGTCGCTTTTGTAATATTATACCAGGCATTTGAAACTGTTGTTCTTGTAAACTATGCCTAAATCGAAACCGCCCGATTTTTCACATTGAAACGATTTGCTTCATTTCTTAAGACTTATTCCCACCGACGGTGGAACGAATCAACATATTAGCCTGCAGAATATGGTGGTTGTATGTTAGTGGATTAACTTGTCACCCTCGTCTCGATTCACTGATAACAAATAGTTTTTTTTTTCTGGACATATGTTGTTACTTCGGCTTTATTTTATGACGTTCTCACACTGTCGGTCCGTTTCAATAACGATTAATGGAAATTGTTGATTCGTTGAAGCTTAAAATATAATGCCATCATAAATGCAATTATAACATACAAAATCGCCATGTTTTCACGCAGATACGCAGATCACGCAGATACTGGCACTTTGCGCAAACGCGGTTATTAAGTACTTAATACAAATTGGCATAAAAGTTTTTAGGAAAACGAAACGGTTTAATATGTATTTATTAATAATATGTAACAAAATTTTATATAGTTGTGTTTTTGTTACAATATATAAAAGAAAAAAGTGTATAGGTGAAAGCAAGCAAAAGTATAATTTCTAATAAAGTAAAACGTTTTTTATGTTACTAAAAAATGTTTTAGAAAACATTTTTAAAATATTTCAATATCAATGTTTGAATGAAAATTTTTAAAACGCAACAAAAATATTTTTTTGAAAAACATTTTTTATTTCGACTATTTTAAAACTTTGTAACGTTTTTAAAACATGAAAAACCTTGCTGATTAGGACATCCCAACACAGGTTTTTGGGTTGGTCAGACTGCTACGTTTTAAATTACATTAAAAAAATAAACTCCCATTGGCTGTCGAGACAAGGCATTCCAGTGATCTGACAAATTCGGTTCAATATGGCGTTGGACAAATATGCACAAAAAGGTCTGGTTGTTAGTTGTTATCATAAGTTTATTGTTGCTACTAAGCCAAATTGACAAATCATTAGAATTCATTATGTTTCATCAACCAGGGGAGGTTCTTATTTTGAGCAATTTAAAATTTATCAGTTTCACCAACCCAAAAATGTTAAACCTGAAGTCTAAAAAAACGTCTGAATGTGATCAATTGACGCAAAACATGTCAAAAGTATATATTGTATAAAAGTAGTAGTTGTGGCTTTCCACCAATATTACCAAATTTTACGAGAACTACTTGATACACAGCTTCACATTGACAATAAGTGATATACTACGAAAACCTCAATGCATTGTCTTTGGTCAATAAGGCCTCAGACACACTGCACCACCGTGAACCATCCACGGCCATCAACTAAATTTCAAACGTTCATAAACAAATGGCGTTGGTCATACTAAGTTACTGCTAACCATCAACAATCATTAAATGGCGGCCACCAGTTTCAATGTTCAATCTGTCGGAAATTTAGTGGTTGGTGGGTGAAAATGCAAATGTTATCATGTTTAAATTTTAACGGTATTTCTATTTAGTTTTATTGTAAGGGCTATATTTAGCAACGCGTGAAAAGAGTAATAAATTATGTTCATGGTCTCTTGTAGACATAGACACGTTAATTTATTATGTACTGTAGATGAGGATTGAGCGCCAAATTTAAAATATGATACTATATCGGTGGTCACTAGTTGGTGCAGTGTGGCTGCATACAAATATATTAGTGGATTGTAGTTGTTGGTGATAGTGGGGTGGTTGTGGTTGCAATGTGACTGCGGTCTAACTTGGAAATACACGCAAGCAATATTTTTTATCAAACGTTATGCAGTCATATTAATAACTCGTTTAATATGTTAAGATATTAGACTAAATTAATCAGCTGTTTCATTATTGAACAAGTTTTTATTCTTAAAAAAAAATTCCCAATAAACACAGAAAGTCCAGCAGTGTACAATGCCATTACAGCAATTAAAGGCAAAATGCGTTTATGGTTTTTGTAGTGCATAAAAAGTACACATTCTGTACGTAAATCCCAGTACTACGTAATGGTATAGTGCGTTTTCAATACTCCTTATTCTATGGCCAAACTATGGCGTACACGCTACGCATTTTGCCATCACGTTTAAAACACATTTTTATTCGCAGATTATTCGATTTTGTTCGGTTCCTGTCGCCGTCACCGTGAAGTAGCTCGTAGCTTTTTCCCTACCCTTGCTTTTGTTACTTTTGTTTAGCTTTAGCCACAAAATATTGTATTTATCGTATGCAAACGAGTTTGTGCTTTAAAATTTAGAAAAAATGTGTTTGTTTTTCATCATTTAGGATGGATTAACAAAATAAGTAAGTATTAAATTCAAATATAATCGATATTATTTCTTAATAATAAATATATAACCTAAAAACTAACACGATTTCGCGCAAATATAAAATGACTTTGGAATTTGTAGTTGATGGGATGTTATAGTTTGTGAGTTATCTACAATTTCCCAATTAATTATTCTTATTGCTGAGTTGTATTTAACTGAAATTTTCTTTTAGATCGATTCAATCTACTTTGTTGGATGAAAAGATGCAGCAAACGAGACATGTTTTAACGAAGTAATTGGTCTGGATAAAGTAAAAAAAAATTGTAAAAATATTTTAAATTTAATTTATGGTAAGAGGCTTCAGAGTATTTTATAGTTTATAGGTTAAAACTTAAAACATTAACTTTATATGTATATTAACGTAATGTGATTTCAAGTGCATTTATTACTGCCAAACTCGATTTCGTGTTGTATTTTATTTCACGACTATTTACAAAGCAATTCTTTATAATTACTTCATAAACTTCATAATTTAGTTTAGAAATTGCTAAAAAAGTGCATAAGTTATTTGAGTAG
Organism: Aquatica leii; assembly: GCA_035610365.1. Classification (NCBI taxonomy): domain Eukaryota; kingdom Metazoa; phylum Arthropoda; class Insecta; order Coleoptera; family Lampyridae; genus Aquatica; species Aquatica leii. The sequence goes on from CM069432.1 coordinate 113,397,489, forward strand.
CATTACTATGTAATTTTTATTTTACAATATCCATAAGAAAAAATTCAAATTGTGGTGCAGCTTTACAACACGCAATAAACACCAAAAGTAGTGGGCACGAAAGACGCCAATAAACATAAGCACAGAATGAATGTAAATAAATTTCTTATATTTTTAAATTTTTTTGTTAGTACATACATATATGGACATTGTATGTTAAGTTTCCAAATTGTTTTATTAATTAAATTAAAAATGAGAATACCATTGTATACATTTAATTTGTGTTAAGTTGCTAACATTGCCAATGCTCTTGAAATTGTGTACTATTTATGTGATGGCACAGTACATATTATATTGCACAGATTTCACTGGCATTATGCATTTAACTTGTGTTAATATACGTAACTTGCCGATATTGGTTCGATGCTATTTCTGCATTGGCAAGATTCATCCGGCAATATATCGGCCGGTGTGACACCTGGATACCGGCAGTGTACTTCATTTTAGTACATTGCCAGCATTTTAAGTGCCGGCTAAGGAGTACATTGCCAGTACAGGCCCATTGATTTGTGTTTATTGGGTTTTCAAACTTATAAATAAGGTGCAAGATTTATATTGGTTTATTGATAATATTTGTTAAAACATATTTTTCAAGTGACAAGCATAAGAGCGAGGTATGACCTCTTCGGATCTTAGACTATCTACTTTTTGTGCTAGTTTCAGTTTTTTTATAAAGTGTTACACTCAGAGGTGAATTAAATGGTTTTCAAAACCTATTTAAAATGGAAAATAGAAAATACATTCGTTAAATGTATTTAAAATACAAAATGGCAAATGGTTTCTATCAAGCTATTTAAAATACAAAATAGAAAACGGATATTTTAAGTAGATTTATAAATAGAAAATAGTTTAAAATCATTTAACTTTTTTACAGTATTTTTCCCAGTAAGGTGCTAATGTTTCCGAAACGTTTCATAACGTGTAATTTTTGCAACGATGATGCGATTCATGGCTTCGCATCTGTAGAGGTTCAGAGATGTTATTACTTTACATTTAAAGTGTCTTGCAGGTGACATGGAAACGTTTCCGAGTGCTGACTGCATAATATATCAGTTACGAAAATTAATGCAAGGTTGAAACATTTGTACTTGCTATTTGTGACGAGCACCCTACTTCTTTCACGTGACCATCGCGAAATAAGTCTATTTGCTGCATAGACCACACGTGACCAAAGCCATTTCTTTCCATTTTGTTTCCAACAGCGAGAGGGACACAATCTTTCAAATAATGGCCGAGGTGTTTGGTATCGAATTCGCAACAACGTGTTCCTACAAAGGACAGAAGGATAATTTTAAGGTAGACGGCACTGCCGTGCTTTCTACTATAAAAGGTAAACTCGTTTGCTTTTATTTTTTTCTAGAAATTCTATATTGGTTGAATTCTTTCTAGAATCAGTGCAATCTAATTTTGAGGATCTTCGAAATGAGGTATTTAAAAGTGCTGTGAGCGACTGGTTTCGTGGTGCTGGATTACACTTGAAACGACATTTAAAGAAAAATGTAACTTAATGGCGTTGAATTATATACATACACCTTTTTCATATTTGTTTATAGTTTTATTGGTTCCTTTTGGTACCTATTTTGTGTGTGTTAAATATACATATATTAAACATTTTTATTGTATTGACTTTTCCCCTCATGTTTCTCTATAAAAAACTAAAATAATGCAACCTATTGTAACATATCATGGTTGCAGAATTTCTACTTCTTTGAAACGTTTCGTCGCTGCGGGTCTGTTGCGTAACCATGCAACGTTTCATCATTGTATAATGGCTACCCCTATGAAACGTTTCGCCGTTGCGAATCTGATGCATAGCCGCGTAATATTTCACTGTTGCGCATTGTAGGAGGACATTTCATGGTTTCAGAAACGTATTAGATGACGTTTTAGAAACGTTTCCCGCCAAGATTTTAATGCATCGGTTACGCATCTGATGCGCAATTTTCCTTACTGGGTTACAGCTAAAGCCAATGACTAACTTATTTGTTTCAAACGTATTGATAATATTACTATACCAAGAGGTTACTTACTGTTTATAGTTTACTGAGAAACAGTTTCTCAAATGATTCATTCTTCATAAACTTGCATTTGGGTCTCATGATCATTCCCTCATGCGAGAATAAGCTTTCAACGGGAGCTGAGAAGAAGGAACTTCTTGACACCTTGATATTGATAAAACATAGTAAAAATTGTATCATTGTTTTGCAGTACCCGAAGACTAGTGCCATCAGTGCTGGATTTACTTAGGCCGGTAGGCTCAGATCTAGGGGCACACAATACTAGGAGCGACCTATTAGTTATTATATACTAGCTGTTTATACTAATATTTTATTCAATTATAGATGCTATTCCTCAAATTATGTTCGTAAATGACTTTTATACAATAAATAGTTCACTGTCATCATAAAAATTAATTTCTTGTAAAAAATTACCAAAAAATTACTACTTTTCTTGTCATTAATAGACAAAAATTATTGGGCCTAGTTTAGAAACGTCCACACTTTAAACCCAACCCTAACTACCTATTCTCATCAAATAGGAAGTGTTTATTCGTTTACATTATAAGCGACGTTCGGCTTAGAACGCGTTGTAGCCTAAGCCAAGTTGCTTAACAGCCGGTATTTATGCGTGTACGCCTGCGTACTGTAAATTTGAAAAAGAAAGTTTTCTGCAAGCTTGCAGCAAGTTTGCAGCAAGCTACTCAAATTTCTCAAGCGTGTGTCGTCAAAGTTGCCAATATTACCAATATTGCTGCAAACTTGCAGCAAGATTTGTAAACTTGGCAAGGAAAAAGCAAGCTGAAAGCAAACTTGCTGTAAGTTTACATGCTATCTGGGTTTAAGTTCTAAAGACAGAATCTCTAGTTCGTTGAAAAACAATTGTTGAAGTTGTTCTCAAGAATCTTTAGAAATTCATTTAAGACCCTGCACTAACCATATTACGGTCACGTGTTTTAATTTTGAAAAACTTTCCGTTTTAATATGGATATGCAGCAAACTTGCAATTTTATCCCACGCACAGAACACCTTTACAGAACACAACAAAAAACTACGGATGCTATGATCATTGATAAGAAAAAGGTTTTGATGTCCAGAACACGTGATGAAAATTATGTAGTCGCAAAAGCTTGCACAAACGTCGGTATATCTAGGTCGCCTATGAGTAAGTATTTAAAATAGAAAATGGTTCTAAATTTCCATTTAAAATAGAAAATGGAAAATAGATTTAAGTTAAATATTTGAAATAGAAAATGGCATTTCCATTTTAAATAAGTATTTAAAACAGATTTATTCAAAATAGTTACCCACCTCTGGTTACTCTGTATTTTGTCTTTGTCCATTTACAACTGCATATGGAGCATTTTAAAAAATGTTCAGATACTCTTGAACGCTGCCAAAATTTATTACACATGCGCACGAACATTAGATCTGTCAATGAACAAGCCGAATGTGTATGTACGTTTTAACTCGTGAATAATCAAAAATTTCATGTGAATTTATTATACGCATAATATTTTAATAGATTCGGTTTGATTTGTAGTTACGTATTTAAATCATGTGCATACTTTTTAAATTTTACAATCTATCAAATAAGTGATCTATCATATAATTGTGTATTATAAGTTTTCCCTCCAAAGTATACTGCATGGTAAAAGATGCCTCTGCTTAAGAAAAGAGAATTTAAGAAGGCTCCGCTTCCAAGTGGACTCAGTAATCATGAAGAAGTATTTCATTGCGTAATGACAAATGAAATATTTCGCGAATACGAGTAAGTTTAGGTTTACTTTTATACACGTACTATAGCTGAGTGATCAATTATTTTGTATCAATAACCTAACGGTTTTCGGTAGGTACCCATTAAAACCTTTTCCTCATAACGTCGATTCTGTACAAATTACACATTTTCACGTTTGACATTTGATTTTAATAGGTTATGTTGACATCTTTAACAAGTCTTTAACGTTTTTAGAGAATTTTGTCAAAGAGTTATATTATGCAATTCAATGGTATGGACATGCAGTTTTACTGGGAAGTCGGGACTTACCTACTTAGAAGCTTTAGAAAGTGAAAAAGAATCACAGGGTATGCTAAAAGATTTTCCAACCGAATTACGCATACCTGTACTATTTCTTGCATCTAAAACACAGCGAAGCTCATTTATTGAAATGGCCGACGATATTTACCTGTACATGAAAGATCGTTATTTTATTGGAGAAAATGTTGAAGCATCATTTTTAGACAATAAATGGAAAGAAGCTCATGTATTGCAAGTCATTGCACCAAATCAAGAAAAACTTTTAACTATGTCTACAAATGGGTATGGTTTTAGTTATACACCTTCTTATTTATTAAATCCATACATTTATAGCCACACAAACGATAAACAGTTTTACCCACCAGCATCTTTATATAGTTATGAAGTTGAACAACTAGATGCAGAAGATGAGGATGTCAGTGAGGTCATGATAGTAAACGCCCAGCAAATAAAAAGAAAACTGAAATTAACGAGAGACAAAAGCAAACTGTTTTTGCGACAGTATGTTACACAAAACGATAGTGGTATTTTTATTGTTAAAGAAAAAGTATTACAAAACTATGGTATAAACAAAATGAGATTTGAACAAATTTTTGACGGGCCTTTGCCAAACTTTTGTGTATCAAAAAAAATGAAGAAACCTAAACAAGAAAGTATAACTCAATTTTTAAGTAATAAAAATGATATGAGTGCTGAGAATACTCTAAATTTATTGGAACGAATGAGGAAACGTGAAGAGGAGTATAAGCAATTGAAAGAAAATCAAAAACAGAAAAAGGCAGAAATTAAATTAGCTGAAAGGATTAAACAAAGAGAGGAAAACAATAAAATTTCGGCTTTACTTAAAGAATGGTATACACCGAAAGAAGATTTAGAGTTGGAGAATCACAAGGTTTGTTATTGCTTATAAATAATTAAACATATACGATTAATTGAAATTGTAGAAAATACCTGTACCTGCACCTTTACACTTAAAAGTACCTGATCAGTATCTAGGAGATATATTGTCATTGTTGGAGTTTGCTCATACCTTCTCTAAATTTACTCGTACTAAATCATTTTTTCCTAATGGTTTCACAATTGATGTAATAGAACGAGCGTTAACTGAAAAAGAAATAGAAGGTCCTTTAGTATCTATCCTGCAAATGTTATTATCAACAATTTTTAATCTGCAAGCGGAGGAAACTTATCATTGTGCTATCAAAGTAGACATCTCCAATACCAGTAAGTTGTAATTAAATTCTTTAATTTGAGTTATGCATGAGTAGAGTTCTCGATGATAATAGACTGCAAGAGACTAAATATTTCATTATTTGTCTATTTTAAAAGAATTTGTAATCATCACTTGTATTTCGTGCACTCATTTATTAAAAATCATAAAATACTTTTAAGAATCAATTAAAACATTCTGAAATAAGAAAAACTGAGACATAGTACTACTCTGTGGTACTACTATAACTGCATTATTATTATTTAAAATTTTTTTTTAAGATCACGTTTATTAAAGATGGAAATTGCTAAGCTTCTTTTGCTGACAGTAACATGTGGTTCTTATTTTGAACACGTTTACTTATTTGTCACTGTAATTGATCTTTTATTTTTTGCCTTGACTTAGTCATTAAAGTTTACTAAAACGAATATCATTTTTGGGATCAAATATGCTTTTATAGTAATCTCAAAAGTAGATGAATGCCACGTGACTTCAAATTTATGACGTCAGAATAAGTAATGTTGCCAGTTCTTATGTTGACATTTTATTGAGGTTAATTGGAAATTGGTTATGTTTTACATTCTTTTAAATAATTTTATAAGCGGTTTGTTCTATTAAAAAAATACACAAATTTATATTTGTAAGATTGGCAGAATTAATATTTCAATCATCCGATTTGATTTGTTTAATTAACCGAGTGGCTTTCGACTTTGTATTAAAGGTGAAATTGTTTTTACTTTTGATTAAATCAATATCAAATATCAATTTGGTTGATATTACAATTATTCGAGTTGATTGTAGAATGTTTTTTATCTGAATTATCCCGACGGTAGTTATTTCATCGTTGTAAAATAATATTTATCATGGAACAACCAACAAAAGCAGAAGCTACATATATTTTGTGAATAATATGAACAATCAGTACTAACTACTAGCCGTTTTGGAACACGAATTCAATAAATTGTTACATTACTACATAGGTATGGAGTATAATTCTTGGAACTAAAAAACAAAACAGTTTATTTATAATAATTATTTTTTTTAGCAGCGACTATTTATTAAATTAACGAACAATGTTTGCACCTTGGTTCTGTTTCTTACTCTCAAGTCCAGACATCCTCGTATAAACTTATTAACCTTTTTTTTTAAGAAATACTAGATGAAAAAGAGAACAATGATACTGAAGACACAGAGAACATTGTTAATGCCAATTTATTTATAATGAAAATAATAAAAACAGGAAACTAACAATAACAATTATTTTACATGCTACATTGAAAAACAAATGTGCATATTTTTTTAACAAAAAATTTGAATGGCAGACAATTTGCATTTTAAATAGGGCATCATTAATTTATATAATTTTTTAATCAGTCAGAGTCACTATCATCATTTAAATTAATAATGAGCGGCGCTACGTCCCCGTCGTCGAAAGCTACTTCTCTCTTCCACCAATCTTCTATTATTTGTTCGCAATGTCGAACAGAATTTGCCCATGCATCTTCTGGCACCGCCATTAAAGCTTCTTTCCACATATTTAAGCAGCTTTCAACTGATTTTCCATCCCTTCCTATATGTTTATTATAATAAGTTTTTGTAATTCCCCATATGAGTTCAATTGGATTGAATATACAATGATAGGGAGGGAGACGAAGTACCTTATGGTTATATTTTTCAGCCAATTGATCGGCAGCATACATTTTTTCAGGTTTATTCCTATAAATCAAAATTTTAGTTTATTCATTAACAGAAAAATATTAATTTACCTTTCAACAATGTGTAGTAACTCTTTCTTTAAGCAATTGATTTCAAATGAAACATGTTGTTCTTTTAACCATTTCTGGATATCTTCTTTTTTCCATCCACTATTTGGACTCTTCGTAACCAAAGTACTGTGGTATGGAGCATTGTCCATTATAATTCCAGAAGGTTTAGTTAAATTTTTCAGTAATTTATTCTCAAACCAATTCAAAAAATTTGCTTGATTCATTTCCCCGTGGTAATCTGAGTTTTTGGTCGAGGAACTAAACACCAAGTCTGCACCAGGAATAAATCCATTCTTATTACCGGCATGAAGTACAATATACCTGTTTTTAACAAATTTTAATAATAAGCATAATAAAAGTTTTATCTAAGTTACCTTTTGCCATCGACTTTGGTAGGTTTTACAGTTTTTAAATCGTCATCCTGCCAAGAACGACCCACTGTACCATTCTGAAAAATCCATGTTTAATCCAAGTAAACAAATTCGTAAGTTTTTGCTTTTTGAATTCTTAAATACTCTTTTAAGAATCGAATCCGTTTGATTACAATGTTTGGTAATTCCATTAAACCTCATCTAGGATTATCTTTTTGGTACTTAAATTCTATGTTTTTGAGAACAGTATTTAATGATGTTTCACATCCTTTAAAAAGTTCGTCAGCAACAAGTTTCTGTCTCAATAATTGAACTGTTACAGGTTCATCTAAGTTAATTAAAATTGTTAAATTAAATTTTTACTAATTTTACAACTTACTATTTTCATACATTCTATAAATTGTGTTTCGAATAGCAACCTTGGCAAAATTATCAATGTTTGTTACTGGCCTTGGAAGTTTTCGTTTCAATTGAGAAGTACTCGGGATACTTTCATCGTTAACTTTCTGGGATGCTCGGTTTACGATGGAAATACTTATCTTTAAGGCAACTGCTACACGCTGTAATAAAACTTAAAAAGTAATTTTGTTCTTAATTGTAATTAGTTAAACATACCTCTCGAACATTATTCAAAGATAAAAACGGTCCACCTGCATCACGTTCTTGCTCGAAAAATTCAATTAACGAAACTACCAACTCATAACCACGTTTTCCTAATTCCGTACCAGGCATATTAATAAACTAAACTCGCAATAAGTAATCAAAAAAATTGTTCTGAAAAGAACAGTTTTAATATAAATAAGAAACCAAAACGAATTTAACCTAACTTGACAATAATAAGTACGCGAAAAAGTGACAACACCGTGTTGTAATGCCAACCTCTTTTTTAAAATTTATGCGAAAATAAACACAATCTTAAACTGTTTAGTGTGGTATGATTTTGACGTCATATGTCACGTGGCATTCATCTACTTTTGAGATTCCTATATTTGTTTTTTTTTACAAATCCGGCGTGACTGAAACAATTTTGATCATCGACCTGGCGACAACGGAAAGCTATGCTTTCCTCTGGACGAGTAATCACAGGCTGAAAAGTGTACACAACATTGTAAGAGATAGAAATAGTTTTTGTAAACAAACGGTACGCACTACTTGTCAAACGACTATTTTGTTTGTTTACTTTTATTTATTCCTACTACAAGCTAAAGATATAGTGTATTTATATTCCATGGTTAACGTTCGATTAAATTAATTTTAATATCTACGTACTTGAAATAATGCTGCTAGAACCGATGCTAAAATTTGAGGTAATAAGTATGTCAACATAAATTGACAAGTAGCGCGTACCGTAGACATAGACAAATGTACTTCCTTTTCTACATGTTTGAGACAAAGAAACACATTGCGAAAGTATACAGATTACTCGTCCAGAGGGAAGCTTAGCTTTCCGATGTTGCCAGGTCGATGATTCCGATGCTGAATAAATGAACATCACCTAGCGCAAAATCGCTTTTGGATATTTTTAAATTTCACAAATTTTATGTTATGTAGTCTAACAATTAGATTAAGGAGATCAAAAAGGGCACGTTATTACTGTAATCTACCGATATTAGAAATTTTAATCATCTTTAAAAAAAAAATAGAACACCACCAAAAAAACAGTGTAATTTATTAAATCCTATCGTACATCTTTCTTAAAGTTAACTTTCTAAAAAGCATCTGTTCACTATTGCTACCTTTTTTTTATTATACAAGCTATAAATTGGGTCAAATTAGCAACTTTCCCGTGGATTACGACAGTGTAATAATAAAAATACTATTTTTTTATGGAACACCAATATATTATTAATAAACAAGTAAGAAGCGTTTAAAGTTGTGATATTTATTGATAATCCAGTTAGCGATGTATATTTTTTGTAAAACAACGATAGGTTGTTCGGCAACAAAATAATCTTGGTCTTTGTTTTTTTTGCAACTTCCTACTGCTGTTTCTTTTCAATTTGCTAAGAAATGCCGTCTACACACGCAAACGCGATATGCTGGTAGCATAAGTCATTTCTAGAAAGAATTTAATAAATGCTCTTCGCTCATATTTAATCGAGGTCACACGTGCCACGATATTTTGTTATTGTTTTAGCTGGTGCTTGCATCTATATGTGTAAGGATTACGCTAGTTACAGTGTCTTACAGATTTTTTCTGAGAAAATTAGTAGTTCTCACAAATATGTCACTTTCTCACTTTTTCTGTCAGTAGTTTCGTCTCTTCTATCATCTTTAAAAAAACCTATTAACAAACTGATGAGAATCGTCTGGATCGGACAATCATTTTGTATAAACGTATACCAGTTTCCGTGGTTTAACTGTGTTGTTGCGACAGGTCGCGTCGTATGTGACAAGGATGATGCAAAGTAGTGTTATACAACCATATCGCCGAATCGCGGCAGTCAGAGATCGCTGCCCGCTGCAGCAGACCACGTTCCGTAGCTTTCTAAACACGACATAAAATAATTTTCTTAATAGTACTTTAAGGCGATTGTTTCTTTATTCTACAAATCCAAATCATACTCTGGTCCGTAAAGAAAACATTCACGTCGTCAACTTAAGCCAACATCTCCAGTGAAATAGAGGCCAAAGAATCTGCTGTAGCTTACACGACAAAGACGGAAGATAAGAGAGACCGCATTTATACCTTGCGTTTTGAGAAAATAAGGGGTAATTTCAAAGTGATATTGCCGACATAAAATGCAATGATCGTCTTAGTGCTGATGCAGATTTGTTAATAAAGGTTAAATGTAAGTCGCTTGATTATTTTTATTTAATAATTTCAACAGAAGACATTGAAAATAAATGTGAATTTTAATGTGTTTTTGCCGTATTTTTGTGATTTTTTGTAGGAATAACTATCACTTTTGTGGCCAAGTCAAACAATTAGCGACCTTCAGTTATACTTAGCATACATGTGTTTTTTCCCATTAGGTTTGGTGATTTGGTTTTGCTGTAAAGTCTATCAAAGAATGGGGATAATTTTGCCTGATTTTACATAGAAAGAATCCCCTTAACAAGAAATAAAGAGCTTATTTCTTTCTGTTGCTGCTCAACCACAAATAATAATAGATTGTGAAGTAGTACTGATAACGATAAGATTTGAGTTCTGGCAAACAGTATATCTTAGGTACTTTTGGACAATTTTCTTCTAAAACTTGATTAAGCTTAGAAAAACATTTAAAACTATTTACTCTTCAATTACAATAAATTTACACAGCACAGTCGTTTTTAGCGACGAATTAAATTATTAGACGAACATTTTTTAAATATTTGAGATTTATCTTTTCAATAGCTTTAAGGAAACTTGCAATGTGTTGTATTTGACATATATTATATTTGAGAGCTTTCGTCACACATCGAAGTGGACATCTTCAGTGCGTAGACTAAACTGATTGATACTCCGTGAAATCTCGCTTTTATAGACCGGTCTTTGATCGATAAAACTGGTTTCCAAATCTCCGGTAAAGGAAAAATAGAATTAATTATTTCAATTCTCTGATTTTTCGCTGACAGCTATTATAAACAGCCAAAATCTTGTGTTTCAAATATAATTTGATGACCCGTTTTTAGCACGTGTTCCGCTACTGCTGATTTAGACGATTGTTTAGGACGACTACATCTCGTTTCTTTTATGTATGGTCGATCATAAAAGCAAGGAATGCTATAAACTAAGTCATATTGAAAAATAATGTCCTTCACCGGATTTAAGAGTTGACCCAATTTAGGAAGAGTAGAAATAAAAATGTTACATTTTTCCTATACGGCTCATAGTACCTTTGACATAGGGTAGATAAGCGATACACAGGTTGAGACCTAGATTCCGCTGTTACTCTTGGTTTCGCAGACGTAAACTTTTTAATAACCAGTGAAAGCGGAGAATCTATGGCGGCTCCTGATGTTTGTAAGTAAAACTCGAAAATTAAAATATATAGACGTCAAACATTTTCTGATAATAGGTACTATGTAGCTTGAAATATTATTCTCGCTGAATCAAGATCTAATAATGTTAATTGAATTAGGTACCGGAACGTTAGTAAACAAAGAGTCGACATCAAAACTAACCAGAATGTCGGTCGGTTGCAAACGATAATTATGCAACTTCTGAACAAAATCCTCAGAATTGAGTATAAATGACTCAGTCTTCCCTGCTACAGCTTTAATAAACGTGCAAGATACTTAGAGGTTTTATAAGTAGGTGAAATTATATCGCTGACAATTGGTCGAAGAGAAGTATTAGACTTGTAAATTTTAGGTAATCTGTAAAGTTTTACAATATTTTGCTATTAAAAGTTTTTTGTCGGCTTCATTAATTGACGACTCTTTTATAAGTTTGGAAAGTGCTCTTTTAGTAGCTGAAAAAGGATCTTTGGAAATTACTTTATACGACCCGTCTGTGAAAAAGTTGTAGATTTTATTATCATAATTTAATATTCAATTAGAAGGCGAAAGGATCCTTGCGAGTTCTAGATGAAAGTCAAATAAAGATTTATTAACGATATCAATTTTTCTTCTAATCGAATAAATAGTTCTCTAATTAAGGAAAGACCTCTTACTATTAATTACTCTTAAATCCGATGAATAATGTTATTCCATTTCAATCTGACGGCGTTTATAGCATTCCTTGGTCTTGTGGTCGGGCATACATAGGAGAAACGTGTAGTAGCGTGGGAATTCGTATTAAGGAGCATCGACGATGTAGTCTTAAACAATCTTGTAAGTCAGCAGTGCCGGAACACGTGCAAGAAACGGGTCATCAAATTATGTTTGAAAACACTAAGGTTATGGCTAATGTTTCTACTATCAGCAAAAATTCACGGAATCCATTGAAGTAATTAAAAATCCTTTAGTATTAACCGAGATTCTAGTTTTCCTTTACCAGAGATTTGGAAATGAGTTTATCGATCGGCAGCCGGTCTATAAGAGCGAGATTTCACGACGCAATCAATCAGTTTACTCTAGGCTCTGAAGATGTCGACTGCGACGTGTGGCGAAAGCTCAGCTTGTGTGATAACGACAACACGGGAATTGTCCAGAATGGAAAATTGTATTACATTATATTTTATTAGTTTGACATTTTAGATGTATAATACGATTTAGTTTTATATCGATTGAAACAATATGTTTGTAAAAACTCTGGCAGACAGGAGGCGCTCTGCCGCAGCGGGCAGCGATCGCGTTGGTCGGCGATATAGCTACGACGCATACAAAGCGATACTGTGTAAGCGTTCCAGTATTGTGATAGTTTTTCGCAGCAGATCAGTAGTGTTTTGTGCTATTTACAGTATCGTGCAAATGTTTTTGGGAAAACTAGTAGTGCTCACGAGAATCAATCTCTGCTTACACTACATTTTTGTTCAAGTGTTGTCGTCGTGTGTGACAGGAATGATGCAATGTTGCGTTGTGGTCAGATATCGATGTCTGCTGCGGCAGACCACGTTCTGTGTGCCAAAGTCTTAATTCACCACAGAAATTGATCATAAACTTTCATGGATAATTGTTTTCATAGGAAGGTATTGGAAGTACGTCCCGTTTATAGCGAAACTTTATATCGTTAACTACTCCATGTGATTTTTGAAAACTATCAATGATCTAGGAACACTAGCTTTTCTGTTTGTTCTTAACATTATTTTAAATTTCTAATATGTTTTATACGTTTATAGATCTATGGTATCAATTATCTTGGCGTGAAACGCAATTTTGATCTTATTAAGCAACGACTTTCTATCATGAATCTTGCTTGTGTCCACATTTATTGAAATGCACAAGATCTATAGTTTAAATTCGGATCGGAAGGTGGAAAGTTTTTTTACAGAATATATACGACGGTTGCTCGTTTATTTTAACTTAATAACTGTTTGAATGTTTTTTTAGTGTATGTCAGCACATAAAGAGAATAATTAAATGACCTTTAGTTAAATAAAAATAACAGTTATTTTTTATTACAATACCACTATTATATACTTTTATATATTACTACTATGATATAGAAATTAATAATAATAATATTTTAATTACATAGTTATATACAAAATTTTATAACAGATTTTCTAAAACTTGTCTTTCAGGCAGAAAAAGTCAAAGATCCGACTGAAGATATTAGTTACACTGAAGCTATTAATTTAGCAACGAAGGCATCGATGTGTAGTGTGCATTATCATGGATTATCCTTGAGCAGTTTACCCATTACTTCACTTACAACGTCCGAAATTCTAAGATTGCATTTGTTATCGTCTGGTGTTCGTGTAAATGATTCTGGAATGAAATGGAGGTATCAAGTTAGAGGTGGTTATTTAAGTGAAGACGATCCGGGTCTTGATTTTCGTCTAAGATACCCTCACATACTTAAAGCTTTAGCAGTATATAACATTAGCGAATTACCTATAGGAGATAAATTAAAACTCATTCATTGCTTAATGAATCAAATTTTAACTTATAGCGATATACGAGATTTTATTGAAGATAATTTAGATAAATCGAGACAAGCTAAAATTGATTTAAAGTTACTACAAATATCTGATCGTAAACAAGATCAAGAATACATTTCTTCTCGTGTAAGAATTTCAAAAGAGAAAGATTCTGATGTTTTTTTAGTGAAATTAACCAGAGATCACGAAAAGAAGAAAACTCAAAATTCTAAACAGATGAAGAATTTGATGAAATCTTCTACTAAATTTCAGAATTTATTAGGTCAAGATAGAGCTTACAGAAAGTAAGTATTTATATTACTAAAAATATAACTATTTTAATTTAACCTTTTGGTTAATTTATTTTTTCCTCTATTAGTAGAATACATTATTGTTATTCCTTATGTCAGTACGTTGTGAAATTGCATTTTAGTAACTGCCGGTAAAATATGCAATTCGACTAGTGGCGTAGGGTAATATTTTAGGAGTGCACAACGAGTGACAAATTTAGCTTAATGAACATTTTTTAAATATTTGAGATTTATCTTTTCAATAGCTTTAAGGAAACTTGCAATGTGTTGTATTTGACATATATTATATTTGAGAGCTTTCGTCACACATCGAAGTGGACATCTTCAGTGCGTAGACTAAACTGATTGATACTCCGTGAAATCTCGCTTTTATAGACCGGTCTTTGATCGATAAAACTGGTTTCCAAATCTCCGGTAAAGGAAAAATAGAATTAATTATTTCAATTCTCTGATTTTTCGCTGACAGCTATTATAAACAGCCAAAATCTTGTGTTTCAAATATAATTTGATGACCCGTTTTTAGCACGTGTTCCGCTACTGCTGATTTAGACGATTGTTTAGGACGACTACATCTCGTTTCTTTTATGTATGGTCGATCATAAAAGCAAGGAATGCTATAAACTAAGTCATATTGAAAAATAATGTCCTTCACCGGATTTAAGAGTTGACCCAATTTAGGAAGAGTAGAAATAAAAATGTTACATTTTTCCTATACGGCTCATAGTACCTTTGACATAGGGTAGATAAGCGATACACAGGTTGAGACCTAGATTCCGCTGTTACTCTTGGTTTCGCAGACGTAAACTTTTTAATAACCAGTGAAAGCGGAGAATCTATGGCGGCTCCTGATGTTTGTAAGTAAAACTCGAAAATTAAAATATATAGACGTCAAACATTTTCTGATAATAGGTACTATGTAGCTTGAAATATTATTCTCGCTGAATCAAGATCTAATAATGTTAATTGAATTAGGTACCGGAACGTTAGTAAACAAAGAGTCGACATCAAAACTAACCAGAATGTCGGTCGGTTGCAAACGATAATTATGCAACTTCTGAACAAAATCCTCAGAATTGAGTATAAATGACTCAGTCTTCCCTGCTACAGCTTTAATAAACGTGCAAGATACTTAGAGGTTTTATAAGTAGGTGAAATTATATCGCTGACAATTGGTCGAAGAGAAGTATTAGACTTGTAAATTTTAGGTAATCTGTAAAGTTTTACAATATTTTGCTATTAAAAGTTTTTGTCGGCTTCATTAATTGACGACTCTTTTATAAGTTTGGAAAGTGCTCTTTTAGTAGCTGAAAAAGGATCTTTGGAAATTACTTTATACGACCCGTCTGTGAAAAAGTTGTAGATTTTATTATCATAATTTAATATTCAATTAGAAGGCGAAAGGATCCTTGCGAGTTCTAGATGAAAGTCAAATAAAGATTTATTAACGATATCAATTTTTCTTCTAATCGAATAAATAGTTCTCTAATTAAGGAAAGACCTCTTACTATTAATTACTCTTAAATCCGATGAATAATGTTATTCCATTTCAATCTGACGGCGTTTATAGCATTCCTTGGTCTTGTGGTCGGGCATACATAGGAGAAACGTGTAGTAGCGTGGGAATTCGTATTAAGGAGCATCGACGATGTAGTCTTAAACAATCTTGTAAGTCAGCAGTGCCGGAACACGTGCAAGAAACGGGTCATCAAATTATGTTTGAAAACACTAAGGTTATGGCTAATGTTTCTACTATCAGCAAAAATTCACGGAATCCAATGAAGTAATTAAAAATCCTTTAATATTAACCGAGATTCTAGTTTTCCTTTACCAGAGATTTGGAAATGAGTTTATCGATCGGCAGCCGGTCTATAAGAGCGAGATTTCACGACGCAATCAATCAGTTTACTCTAGGCTCTGAAGATGTCGACTGCGACGTGTGGCGAAAGCTCAGCTTGTGTGATAACGACAACACGGGAATTGTCCAGAATGGAAAATTGTATTACATTATATTTTATTAGTTTGACATTTTAGATGTATAATACGATTTAGTTTTATATCGATTGAAACAATATGTTTGTAAAAACTCTGGCAGACAGGAGGCGCTCTGCCGCAGCGGGCAGCGATCGCGTTGGTCGGCGATATAGCTACGACGCATACAAAGCGATACTGTGTAAGCGTTCCAGTATTGTGATAGTTTTTCGCAGCAGATCAGTAGTGTTTTGTGCTATTTACAGTATCGTGCAAATGTTTTTGGGAAAACTAGTAGTGCTCACGAGAATCAATCTCTGCTTACACTACATTTTTGTTCAAGTGTTGTCGTCGTGTGTGACAGGAATGATGCAATGTTGCGTTGTGGTCAGATATCGATGTCTGCTGCGGCAGACCACGTTCTGTGTGCCAAAGTCTTAATTCACCACAGAAATTGATCATAAACTTTCATGGATAATTGTTTTCATAGGAAGGTATTGGAAGTACGTCCCGTTTATAGCGAAACTTTATATCGTTAACTACTCCATGTGATTTTTGAAAACTATCAATGATCTAGGAACACTAGCTTTTCTGTTTGTTCTTAACATTATTTTAAATTTCTAATATGTTTTATACGTTTATAGATCTATGGTATCAATTATCTTGGCGTGAAACGCAATTTTGATCTTATTAAGCAACGACTTTCTATCATGAATCTTGCTTGTGTCCACATTTATTGAAATGCACAAGATCTATAGTTTAAATTCGGATCGGAAGGTGGAAAGTTTTTTTACAGAATATATACGACGGTTGCTCGTTTATTTTAACTTAATAACTGTTTGAATGTTTTTTTAGTGTATGTCAGCACATAAAGAGAAT
Organism: Aquatica leii; assembly: GCA_035610365.1. Lineage (NCBI taxonomy): Eukaryota > Metazoa > Arthropoda > Insecta > Coleoptera > Lampyridae > Aquatica > Aquatica leii. Next base: position 113,414,517 of record CM069432.1, read on the forward strand.
AATTAAATGACCTTTAGTTAAATAAAAATAACAGTTATTTTTTATTACAATACCACTATTATATACTTTTATATATTACTACTATGATATAGAAATTAATAATAATAATATTTTAATTACATAGTTATATACAAAATTTTATAACAGATTTTCTAAAACTTGTCTTTCAGGCGAAAAAGTCAAAGATCCGACTGAAGATATTAGTTACACTGAAGCTATTAATTTAGCAACGAAGGCATCGATGTGTAGTGTGCATTATCATGGATTATCCTTGAGCAGTTTACCCATTACTTCACTTACAACGTCCGAAATTCTAAGATTGCATTTGTTATCGTCTGGTGTTCGTGTAAATGATTCTGGAATGAAATGGAGGTATCAAGTTAGAGGTGGTTATTTAAGTGAAGACGATCCGGGTCTTGATTTTCGTCTAAGATACCCTCACATACTTAAAGCTTTAGCAGTATATAACATTAGCGAATTACCTATAGGAGATAAATTAAAACTCATTCATTGCTTAATGAATCAAATTTTAACTTATAGCGATATACGAGATTTTATTGAAGATAATTTAGATAAATCGAGACAAGCTAAAATTGATTTAAAGTTACTACAAATATCTGATCGTAAACAAGATCAAGAATACATTTCTTCTCGTGTAAGAATTTCAAAAGAGAAAGATTCTGATGTTTTTTTAGTGAAATTAACCAGAGATCACGAAAAGAAGAAAACTCAAAATTCTAAACAGATGAAGAATTTGATGAAATCTTCTACTAAATTTCAGAATTTATTAGGTCAAGATAGAGCTTACAGAAAGTAAGTATTTATATTACTAAAAATATAACTATTTTAATTTAACCTTTTGGTTAATTTATTTTTTCCTCTATTAGTAGAATACATTATTGTTATTCCTTATGTCAGTACGTTGTGAAATTGCATTTTAGTAACTGCCGGTAAAATATGCAATTCGACTAGTGGCGTAGGGTAATATTTTAGGAGTGCACAACGAGTGACAAATTTAGCTTAATTATTTTTTCTTTGACGTTAAATAGCTGAAAACGTATAGTTAAGAACTCAAATAAAAAATGTATTTATTTATAAATTTCTTTCACAATCTTATTTTGTATTGCAATTGAAGTCATCTTTCCTTTTTTGAAACGAATTCATCAATAATATTCTTTGAGATTTGAAACGTCAAGTAAAGCTCGTTTTAAAAATAAAGAATGCTGAGATGCGCGTCGGATAAATTCAGAATTTAACGATCATGCGAAATAAATTCTAATTCTAAAAACTAAAAACATTAGTTGTAAACAATGTGTAAACTTAATGTAATGGTTAATCTTTAATTTTACAATGTGCACACCTTAAACGCCGTATAAAAAGTGCAAACTTTTTTAGTTGGAAAATGTATTGACATTTGGAACAAAATTTGTTTCTGCACAACCATTCTTTAGTTTTGAAACGATTTCAAGTACGGTCGGTTTTAGAATTACTGTTCAGAATTTAATGAATTGGCATATTGATACACCATAACAAGATAATGAACCCGTTTAAAGAGCTACAGAGAACCAAAAAAAGGATGAATATTAAAAAATTTTGCCTTTAACATTGAATCTTATGACAAATCACAGATTTTATTTTACTTCACAAAAAATACCGTTTAAGTTACAATCCAAGAGGTATTTACCGGAACAAAAAAATTTTTTCAACGTTTTAGTTACTTAAAAATCGAGCTTCAGAGCATGTGATAATAGTAATTAGGAAAAATCTAATTTTTATCTCCTTGTTAATTAGTTGTGGCAACGTCATAAAAGAGGTTGGGCAACGGGTTAAGTTTATTTCAGGGATATCCATTACAGTAAATACTTCGTATGTGTTTTTTCTACTCCACTGTTTGTAGCTTAAATAAATATATACATATAGTGTTACCTATTTTTGTTGAAGGGATAATTGGAAAATATCGAAAATTATTGTTCTTAAATCTGTTGCATTGATACATACTGATTACAACTTGAGTATATTGAGTGAAACACACTATAACTAAACTGCGTTGCTAGATATAAATACTACTAAGTCAAATTAGTCTGAGCACACATTTCACGTTTGTGGTATCTACAGAACTACCTTAAATATTCTTATCTATTTCTTTAAATATTCAATGAATGTATTTCAGAATGTTCTATGAAAGTGTTAGTTATTTCCAAATGACGTGTAAACGGAGATCTTATTTCTGATATGTGGTAAACTTTTTTAGCTTGGACACTTGTAGAAATATAAGAGTTTCGCTTTTATTTGTTGCGGAATCAGTTGTTCTTTTTTGCAGTTGTAAATATATTCAATATCAAATTTATTTGATGGGAGTAACAGTATGTAACGTATTATGTTTTTGTACATCACTGTGAACTACACTGAAAACGCTTGGGTTAGCTTTGGAACATTAATTGATTACGTTGATCGGAAGGTTTTAAAAAACTCCAAAATCGTTCAATGTGTCTTTTTTGTTTATTGTCTTTAATGTTTTTTGTTTATTGTTTTCTCTCAATTGAGTTTTTGTTTGCTTTAATATAAAGTGATCAATTATGAATATCGGAATTTTAGTTTGACTTTTCTAAGTATATTTATGAATCACTTTGTGGTTAAATTATTCATTCACGGTTATCAGGTTACTTTGTTCGCGGAGGTTAATCACCTATCGACTGTTATCATTATTGGTGTTCCTAGTCTGGCGTTTAAATCTCTAGTTAGGATGACTTCTCGGTTTATTCCTATTTCTCTTATTGTTAGAATTAGCAGTTTCAGATAACCCAATCGTTATCACGTTATCTAGCTGCAAAACTTGCCGTTGACAAAAAATACAGAAACTCACATTAAAGATTCCACAGATTTTGTAGAGAAAGTTAAGAACTTTTTTTTTACATAAACTCGCCGCTGTACAACAGATGGTACGGTTGTAAGACTGATAAGGAAGCATGTCGACAATACTTTTTATTTATCAATGTAAACGTGTATCTTTTGTTATCGTCTACATTTTAAAACCTGATTTTATTTAGTAAACATTTGTTTAAGGAAGTCGCATTCTTAGGTCATTGTTCCAACACGTTTTTTCTGGAGCATTATGCTCGAGTTCATGCGATAAACTTCGTACGTGAAAAATGGCGTATGGTAAATATCGCATGCGATACTAGTTTCATGCGAAGTATTCTTGGCATGGTGCGATAAGTTTTGTAGGCATTTTGCATGAAACACCGTGCGTCGTTACTTATTTGGCGAAATAACCAATATTGAGAGTTTAAAAAATCACATGACAGTTACATGTTTAATGCGGTAAAATCTATATTTTCAAATGAAATTTCGGTGTGAACAAATGAAATATGCCTACAAAAGAATATATTTTTACTAGTTTGTATCAAATTTTAAAACGTGACTTAAAATGTTTTTTTCAATAAATATTGTTGCCAATATGCACTACAAATATATTATTTTTTCCATTTGATATTCAGATTGGGGTATAAATACCTTATTTATTGTGCTCCGTACTATCGTATTCTTAATTTTTCGTTCAGTTTAAAATGGATAAACGCGTAGGCTCAGCTTTTTCATAGCAGCAAGAAATGCCATTTCATCCTAATTAGCCATAATTATAAAAATTAACAAAACGGGTAAACAAAATTAACGAAAAACAAAACAACAAGAGTAATGTTAAAGTAAACCATACTCAAAGTGGAGTATTATATATGCAATTAAAATTATTTAAACTTAAACATATTTGACTTTAAGTTTAAATGTAAAAACAACAAAAGAAAGATAATAAAATAAGGTTATGTTAAAAGTTCAAAGTTTGTCATAATCAAGTTAATGCGCATGTACCGCATACGAAAAGTTATGCTTCGCACGATAAACTGCGTTCGTCGAATGAACTCGACATTAAGGCCCCTGCAATCGTGACACTGCATGTTTCTTGTGATGAACAAACTCGCACAAATTAGTACTGATTAGCATAAACCAAAATTATAAAAACTATATTATCGGGGTTGTATTCAGCTTTGATTAGCAATTAAATTAATTCTCGAAACGTAACACATAATATATTCTGTTAAGTAAGGTCAGTGTCAACATGAAGAAATAAAGATTGGTATATGCATACTTACCTATTGCGTTAACAATTTAGAAATTCTCTAGAAATCGAACGTTAAACATTTAAGATTAATTTTGGATAAATGTCTTACGTTCCAACAACCCATTTAGAAAATTCTTAAGAAATATGCTATTCGGAAAAAATAACTATGGATTTGTAAATGCATTTATTAATCTATACAATTCAGTGCTCAACATAAACTTTTTAAAATTTTCCGAATTGATATTGATAACAAATAGTTACCTAATAATAACATTTAGAAAAATTCAATTCTGTTTAAACTAAGGAAGTCTAGTACAGTAAGAATTTAAAGTGTGAAAAACGCCGTTTATATTCCATATGTGATTTTTGCATTGTTACTACAGTGTGAGCCGCTTAATAGAATCACGTTGGTACTTGATAACAATAACCGAATGATAATATCCAAAATTCAGAAAAAAAATGTTTATTTGTTAGAAAGCAGTAAATAACGCGTGGCGGAGACCAAATGACCACATTTGAAACGGACACCATACCTTTGATTTTCGAGTTATCGGGATGAAAAAATCACACTTTGTAGCTAATAAACGGAAGTTTTATTGTAATACAGAAGAAAATTAATTATGATAAATAATGTCCGATGAATGCCATCCTTCCACGGTGACGCATTCTTGCAAACGGTTCTTAAAGTTCCTCATCACATCTTCAAACATTTCAACCGGAATTGCTACGATTTCACGTTGTATAGCTTCTTTTAATTGTGGAATAGTGCGTGGTTTCTCAACGTACACTTTCGACTTGAGGTATCCCCATAAAAAGAATTCGCAGGGGCTGAGGTCGGGTGAGCGGGGAGGCCACGGAACGTCACCATTTCTGGAAATTAGGTGTCCCGGAAATGTTTCACGGACGAGATTCATTGAAACTCTCGCGGTATGAGCAGTGGCTCCGTCCTCTTAAAACCAGATGCTCTGACTGTCCCATTCATGTTTCTCGAAGTAGGTAATAAAAAATTCACGAAGCATAGCCACGTAGCGCTCTGAATTCACCGTCACCGCCTGCCCTCTCTCATCTTCAAAGAAATAACGTCCGATTATCCCAACTTTTGACAAAGCACACCACACTGTAACTTTTTGACTGTGAAGAGGCTGCTCGTGCAATTCTCTAGGATTGTTAGGTTCCCAATTTCTGCAATTCTGTTTATTCACATAGCCCGCCAAGTGAAAGTTTGCTTCGTCCGATGTGATGATCAATGCAAATTTGTCCTGAAGAATATCCAACATGCGCTCACTGAATTGCAAACGTTGAATGTTGTCAGTTGGAAGGAGCATCTGGACGATCGTTATCTTGTAGGGATGGAATTTTAAATGTTTTTTCATAATGGTTTGAAGGCTTCGACGCGAAATTCCAAGTGCTTGGGCGCGGTGTCTCGTTGAACGTCGCGGACTTCCCTCAACGGACACTCGGACACGATCAACATTCTCGGGTGTCACCACAGTTGGAACACGTGTAGAGGGTTTTTTTGGGACAACATTACCGTGTTGACGAAAATGTTTAACCCACTTAGAAATTAAGCGGTTGTTCGGGAGAGTTGCACGTTGAGCGAGGTTGAAATGTGTCCGGAAGGCGCGACGTGTGGCCGCAAAACATTCATTATTACGATAAAACGCCTCTACGGCGAACGCACGATGTTGACTTCCCCAACGCGGAATGGTAACTAAACTTCCCACCTTAAGTTACCGACTGCGCTACAGAATGACATTTCCCCACCTACCCACTTCAAACCACGCCTTTTACATATGTGTCATTAGGTCTCCACCACCTTGTACATTCAGCGTGTATGTGATTAGCAGGTTGTTAGTTTAGAAAGTGAAATCATAGCATCAATACAAGCAAAAAATGTCAAAATAAACATTTTTTTTAAACGTTGAAAAAACCAAATTTTGAGCCAACGGAACTGTAACATTAATAGTTTGTTCACATTAATAATAATTAATAAAAAGAAATCAAAAATAACGTTATGATAATTCTTCTCAGAAATTTGCTAACACTAAAACCAAATACAAAATAACGTTATCACATAAAACGTAGTTAATTTAAGTTATGCTATTCTAAGAAGGCACCTCGTTGAGCGAGGTTGAAATGTGTCCGGAAGGCGCGACGTGTGGCCGCAAAACATTCATTATTACGATAAAACGCCTCTACGGCGAACGCACGATGTTGACTTCCCCAACGCGGAATGGTAACTAAACTTCCCACCTTAAGTTACCGACTGCGCTACAGAATGACATTTCCCCACCTACCCACTTCAAACCACGCCTTTTACATATGTGTCATTAGGTCTCCACCACCTTGTACATTCAGCGTGTATGTGATTAGCAGGTTGTTAGTTTAGAAAGTGAAATCATAGCATCAATACAAGCAAAAAATGTCAAAATAAACATTTTTTTTAAACGTTGAAAAAACCAAATTTTGAGCCAACGGAACTGTAACATTAATAGTTTGTTCACATTAATAATAATTAATAAAAAGAAATCAAAAATAACGTTATGATAATTCTTCTCAGAAATTTGCTAACACTAAAACCAAATACAAAATAACGTTATCACATAAAACGTAGTTAATTTAAGTTATGCTATTCTAAGAAGGCACATGCTTTCCAAGTTAATTCTCGAAGATAACGTATTTACAGATGTTTAAGCGTAAAATGCGTATTGCGAAAATTCAGTTAAAAAATCCATACAAAATAGGTTATTGTTCATGTATAGAAACAAACTTGAGAATAAAATTGATAAATAAACCGAAATTATGATTACTATAAACAATTTTATTTCTATGTAGTATCATACGTCCATCCTGTTCTTTAATAACGTGATAACATTACCCGATTGATATCATTATCCGTGATTCCAATAAGCGGCGTGCACTGTATTTTCTTTTATTTCTAACAAAAATAAAAATAAGTTTGTTATACTTTTATACTAGTATACACAAATACCAATTCGTAAAGTAAAATTGTTAAAAATGCAAACTCGAAATAAATTGTAATCAATTCCTTCAAAATCACATTAAGGTTTAGCTAACTCAATTGTGACGTCTTTACTAAATGCAATTGTAAATTGTTAAAAATGTAGACTCAAAATAACTCGAGATCTATGATATCATTTTTACTAATAAAGATAAGTTATTGAAATATAATATCCAAGCAGAGCTGGGCAGTAGTTAACTACAAAGTAGTTAAGCTACTAATCTAACTACTTTATTGTTGACGATAGTTGTATTCTATTTATTCAAGTTACTTTAATTTAATAATGTAACTGTAGTTGGAATAAATTACTTTTTTCGTGTAATCGTATTGAAAAAGTAGTTAGCTACACTATTTTAACTACAAAAATAGTTAAACTACTTTGTTAATAGCTTAACTACTTTACTAGTAATTAAACTACTTTATTAGCGGCTTCAATTACATATAATGGCTACAATTATTCAGCTTGCATTGCAGTTTCGCAGGTTAAAACGTGTCCTTCAAGTAATGAACAGTAACGCAGAAGTAAACATGGATGTAAAGATTATGCAAAAACATTGTATAAATGCAGCAAACCTAATTTGTTTCGAAATGTTAAATGCCTCTGATCTAAACGTAAACAAAGTATTACTTCAACCGTTGCTTCAACAAAAGTTTTTTGATATTGATGAACCTGCTTTGTCTAAAAAGTTACACATTTCTTCTGATACTGAGAATGAACATGCTCACAAAAGCAGAATAATAGAACTGGAATTGTTAAAACACCTGGAAGATAACAGAATTCATATATCTATTTGAGATTATTATTAAAAAAATGTTCATTAGATATAGTACAATTTTACCTTTACCACCTTTATCAGCTGCTGTCGAGCGATTATTTTCGTTTTTCACTCATAAATTCGCTCAAAAGAAATGCATTGGCTGATGCTCTTTTTGAAAAGTTACTTTTATGAAAAGGAAATGAATATTAAATACCACAATACGTTTATTACTTTAAGTTCTGTTTTTAGGTTTAGGTTTATTTTATTAATTTTTTTTTGAGAATTTCTAATAAAATAGATATACATGATAATAGAATAATAGTACTTACGTTAAAATTGTTTTACTGTTTTCGTGTGAGCGTGATTGATTTACTTTGTCTTCTTTAATGCAATAATAATTCAGTGTCTATAGGTACTTATGTTTATATGACTAAAAGTGGTATAACATAAATCGTCTCGAAACTCCTTTTTCTACAAGTAGTTGAAAAAAAAACTTATATTTTAGAATACAACTGTTGAGTAGTTAGTAACCTAACTACTTTTCGATTTACGGTAGTTAGTAGTTAGTAACTTACACTACTTTTAAAAAGTAGTAACTTTAGTTAGTAGTTAACTACTTTTACAAAGTAACTTGCCCAGCTCTGTATCCAAGGTGTATCATCGACTATTCACATCGCCATCTGCGTTAAAATGGATACTGTGTGTCGGTAGCTACTTTTTAACTCAAGTTTGCGTTTTATATGTTCAATTTTTGACCTTAATGACAACGCAGTATAATCGTTAACATAGATCACTGGGATCAGGACCACTCGTAAACTACCTAACGTAATTAATAAAGTAAACCCTCAAATGAAAAGAAATGATTTACATCTTCCCCTAAGCTGTTTTATAATTTCCTCTATGCAATAGTATCAATATAGTTTACAGAAGAAGTAGAAAATTATCATTAAAAAATATTGCTTACGTTGTGACCTTTTTTTATGCAAAAAAATAATTTTTTCAACAATTTAAAATACCTTACATGACGCTGACAACATTCCTGTTTCATAGGAACACATTTTTATGTTCTTACAACTACTATTTTTGAGATGTCCTAATACATGGCGAAATCTCAGTCTTAAGGGAATAGTTTTAACTTTCTTTAATTTTAATTAATTTATGTTATTGTTCTTTTATTTAACGTCATATTTTTAGGTACTACAAGTTAATGTCCTTACCAGGCCTGTTGCTTAATACAGAAGAAGATTTTCCCGGTGTGTGTTTAGAGGAAAGTATCAAACGTATTCCGCAGTTGGTTGGTGCGGATAAATCTGCTGTTCTGGCTCACATAAGAAAACTTCAAGATGAATTAAACAACAGTAGCGATAAGGAAAATATGGAAAATAAGGAACAAAATGAAACTCCAAAAGTAAATGGAGTGCACACTCCCCCATTAGTAGAAGATGACGATGTTTCAACGCTATTAATGTGTAATGCTGATCCTTCAAGTTGTGTAGTGCATTCTATAAATGGAAAACAAGATAATTGGGGTTTTTATTACGACGATAAACAAGTCGACGAAATAATAGAATCATTAAATGATCGTGGTGTACGAGAAAGTGAGTTGAAACAAGTTTTACAGAATGATCGTGACGATTTAATGACATTTATTTCACAAACACCATTGAGTAAATCTGATGCACAAAAACCTAACGAAACTGAAGACAATGACCTAAGATTACGACCTAGAAGGTCTACAAAACTCAAATTTGAAAATACTAATTTTGGTTTTCCAACTGATGCGAATTCTGATGAAGTTTTACAATCAGTTTTGATCGATACAATTTTAGAGTTAGAAGAAAATATTTACTCTGGTAATATAGGTTCGTTAAAAGTAAAAAACAGAGAAGTTTGGAGGGAAAAAGTGGTAGAAAAAAATTATGAGTACATAACTGAAACGTTTTTATCTAAAAAAGAAGATGCCGTAAACAAAATAAAAAGCGAAGGAAATAATAGTAGACCCGGAACACCGGATATTACTAAAAAAAAATTTGTAGATCCAGGACACTCTCTTAGTATTAAACATGAAATTAGCGAAGAATATGATTTTAATTATGTGGAATTTTTATCCCACACAGAGGAACACAGGTCTGCTATTCGAGCATTGGCTATGGCATTAATACATGTAGCGCAAGGAGTCGAACAACAATATTTAAAAAAACCTTTAGGTAACAAAATTTATTCTTCTTAAATACTTAAATCCTTCATTTTGCTCATTTCTATGTATAGCTTTAACTATAAAAATTTTATAAGGTTTTTTAATTATAATTTAAAGAATTCTAGTTATCATTTTTATAGGTCATATATCATTAAGAAGTGATTCAAAAAATTTGAAAAGTGACTTAATGGAAAAATGGGAACAATCGTTATTAGCTGCTTCGAGTTACAGCCAAATATTTTTACATTACAGTACTCTTGATAAATGTATATTGTGGGCTCGATCAGCATTTTTGGCGCGTTGTTTAGTATGTAAAAGAAAATCTGATCCAGAAAGCATGATACTATGTGATAACTGCAACAAGGGACAGCATCTGTTTTGTTTTAGGCCTAAACTTACAGTACGTTTATTTTTTTTTTTGTTATGTTTATTTATGCTATCATTATGTATAGGCTATACCTGAAGGAAACTGGTACTGCAAAGAATGTCAAAAGGAAAAAGACAAACAAGAAAAAGCTGTAGATCTCGAACCTCGGCCTAAAAAACGCCGTATTTTCAAAGAAGAATCTGATGAAGAAGTCCACGAGGAACCTATAAACAATCACGAGGAACAAGCGGAAGACGAACAAGAGCAATTTGAAGAGGAGGAGGAAGACGAAAAAATGGAGCAAGGAGGAGATGACGACAACGATAGTACTCAGGATGAAAGTGATAAAGACTTAATTACCTCAAATACTAAAAATAAGAAAAAAACATTATTATCTGATGAAGAGGAGTCTTATGATACTTGCAATAAATGTTCAAAGGAAGGGACGCTGATTTGTTGTGATTATTGCCCCAACATGTATCATTTAGAATGTGCTGAACCACCACTTCGAAGAGTTCCTCGTGGCGAATGGTTATGTCACAGGTGTAAAGAGAAAAAAGTTAAGACATCAGGTAAATATTAATTTAAAGGTTAAATATTGTTTTAATTTTCTTTTAATTTATGGCTAATATTATCTCTTGTGATGTAGATTATATCAGTTTATCTGAGAATTGGGCACAGTGCTCTGGTGGATTTAATAACCAGCGGCGCTGTGCTGCAAGAGCTCGTGATAAGATCCACGGCTTCACTAGAAGTCTGCGGAGGATATCTGAATCAGAGTCTGAGGGTGGGTTCAAACCCTTAATCGTAAAAAAGCTTTATTTCTGTAATTTTGTTAGTACTACTACCATTCACATTGAACGTCTTTACTAATAACGATCATTTTCAAATTCAATTTTTTTTATCAGGGTTGTTTAACATGATTTGGTTTATTCACAAAAATTTAATACTGTATTCCACAGTTGAAAATATCTCTATAGAAACTGGATGAATTAATTGCTCTATATTCTGATGATATTTTGTATTGGCGACTTCTTAATAATGTGTCTTTTTAATCTTATTCTACCGTGTAACTAACTGTCTTACACTCATTCTTCAAATACATTGTGGGTGGATTAAGTTCTATTTATATGTGATTTGCCATCATGCTTCTACTTTATTATTTACAATTGATAGGTTTTCTATAGAAGTTGCGTTTAAAGTATATTGGTAATAAATTTCCCGCAAAATGTTCTTGTTTATAATACATATGTATATTTCATGTTAAACATAAATATTTATATTGTTTGTTATAATGTTCTACCAGGGTGGATCTATTCTATCAGTAATGAATTCGTTAGTAAATAAATCCTATGGAGATTTATAATGTGGAATACGTATACGTAAAATTATAAATCACAATGATTTTTTAACAACCCTGAGCAGTTTTAGGTTTTTGAGTATTGATTTAAATATGTGCTTTTAGATTCCGATAGTACCAGTGGGGGTGAAAATTTGAATGCTAGGAGATCGAAACGTCGCGAGTTTGATAATGATTGCTTTTTACACAATGCTCCATTACAAGAGGTCTTGGCAGATGTTTTGAAACAAGAATACGCATGGCCATTCCTTCGCCCTGTGACCAAGAATGAGGTAATTAATTTCTAAATTTAACAGGTTACTTTATTTCATTACCTTGAAGTATTGTGTGATGTAGTATCTTATGCGTGAAAATTTTTCTGACTATCGCTTTATAGATAAATGCTCATCTGTGTTTAATATGTTGTCTGCCACCGTTGTCTTTAGCCTAGTTTAAAATCAAATCTACATGACAACCGGCGATTGTATTTACCTAATTATACTCGTACTTTGTCAGGTTACAATCTTAATTTTAATTTGTAAAAATAGCCAGCAATATTAATTAGTTACTTTTTAATATTCCTCATTATGTTTTTCTGATAAAATAACTAAATTTTTTTTAAAAGTTTCTAATTTGGAATATTGCTTATGATTATTAAACATGTAGTATACGTCGACTACATTATACTATAAATTTTTTTTTAAGTTTGTTCGAATTGAATATCCCATTCAATTCAAATGTATACTTTTATCCCAAAAGTATACATTTGACAAGTTTGTTTTTTTTTATTTTTTTTTTGAGCTTTTAATTGTTTTAAAACATTTGTAGTAAAAAAATTATTATGACTTTGCTGTTTTAACCTAGAAATAACATTTTTTTGGTGGAGGATTTGCATGTTCTATGGTAGATAGGTTTTTCATTTTTTAGAAAGAATATTCTGAAGGGAACTTTTTGAACTACTTCCTTTATTATTCGCTGGCAAGTTACGGCTGGGTTCTACGAGAAATTTTCAGTCAAGTTAGTAGTTTCTGCCTTTTCTCCAAGTTTAAATCTAGCCAGGCTTTATGCGACTAGAGGTAGACGTTTCGTTATTTTTCAGACTTGATTTAGGATAATGGAGACTCACGCGGCTTTTTCATAAATCAATATCTACTAGTGTTATTTTATTTACGCTCGTTTTTATTTAACACAGGCTGCCAAATATCATTTTTAAGTAATGCAAAAACAAATTCAGGTGTTACAGGTACTTTGTGTCCAAACTTCTGCCAGCATTTACAGATTCAAACGTTGTTAGATGACTACTTTTTTACCAAAATTTATTAATTTCTTTTGCCAAAACGTTTTCGCTAGTTCAAAGATTATACTTATCAAATGGTTGTAGCATATTCTGTTTCTTCGAACTGAACATTGTTCTAGAATATTTTTACGATATCAAACTATTGTTGCGTATTTATTTATTAAAAACTAATTTATTTAAACGATTAAAAATTATGTTTACTTATTCTAGAAATATGTACACTTTTAGATTAACCGAACTAATTAAATCTAATAATATTTAATGAAAACACTTACACGAATTTATGTATAACCGTTGTATAACACTATCACTTAAGATAAGATAACGTCCTCGGATTTCACACTTGTTTACACTTTAAATCCCGTTCACTCGATTCGGTGTACACTGTTATTTATTTAAAACTTCGCACGTGCTAATCACTTATTTATCTTCACATGGATAATCTTAATACTGCTGCATTCGCGTTACGACAATAACTGACCTACGATCTGTCTCGTCGCTATATATAGGCATACGGAAATCCTTCTCGAGCGTTCCCTACTTTTCGCTATAACTTCTAGAAAATAAATAACAGCTTCTAGAAGGCTCTTGCATTTGCAAGTAATTTCTCGAACGTTTCACTGCCCCCTTCTTAGGACTGTTCTGTCCCAGAACAGGAGACTGGATGCGACACCGGTAAAAGGGATCGAGGCGATAGCGGCAGCTTTCTCCATTTCGGCAACTTCCTTGACCATAAAAGTAACAGTCAATGGACTTTTCCTGACCCAATTCTCTCCTCGGTTGGTAACTACAGACCAACACTTGAATGCCTGTTCCTCGGAAGACGACCTCCAACATGTTTCGAACTGTCCTCCAATTCAGTTGATCTAAGCCATAACCAAGCTTGGGTACTGCCAATTTCTTAACATGATGGAACTCCATTTGTCTCTTGAGACTCCATAATGTTCGCCGCAGATCTTTGTATAACGGCTTGACACGTGAGTATTTCTTGGTGACCAGATAGAAAACGAAGCGTCCGTCACCACGTAGTCCTAAAACTTTTCCGACTGCCGGTTGCTGTCTTCGTAATTCATCTAGCTGCCCAAACTTCTTTAAACACGACTGCAACCCCTTTGACATGTCAAGGTCCTCGCTCACGCAATGTGCGATGGCGTAATCTTTTTGTGTCTGGAACAGGTCTTGTTGTTCCTCGGTGGTAACTCCGAACCTAGCTTTTCCAGAACCTCCGTATAAGTTCATAAACTTCTCGAACTCCATTTCTTCGATTGGATTCCTGGTTCTGCTACTTATTACTCTGGGTCGGACCTGAACTTGCGCATTGTGGTTATCGCCAGCAAACGGTGCTAGACGATCGACGTGGACCACTTTTGGCTTGCCTCTGGGCGGTTTTCGGATGCGGTATATAACGTCGTTAATACGCTGCACGACTTCATAGGGGCCCTCCCATTGCCTTTGCAGCTTCGGCGACAAACCACGTCTCCTTTGTGGGTTATACAACCAGACCATATCGCCAGGTTGAAACCCACCATTTTGCGCCTTGACGTCATATCTTGTTTTCATCCTGTCGCTGGCAATTTGTGTGTTTTTACGGACCTCTTCATGTACTTCGTCTAACCTCTTGGCCAGCTTGCTGACGTAATCTTCTCCAGCAACTTCTTCTTCCGGTCTTCGCCCAAATTGAAGATCGCATGGTAATCTTATCTCACGACCGAGCATGACAGAGGATGGTGTTTGGCCTGTGCTTTCGTGAACGGATGATCGGTATGCCATTAAGAAAAGGTGCAAGTACTGATCCCAGTCTCTTTGGTGTTCGGACACTACCTTGGCTAAGTACTTGCCCACAGTTCGATTCATCCGTTCAACCATGCCATCAGATTGAGGATGGAGAGGCGTTGTCCTAGTCTTCTTAATTCCTAACAGTCGGCAAACTTCTTGAAACAGCCCAGACTCAAAATTGCGGCCTTGATCGGAGTGTAATTCCAACGGAACTCCAAACCGGCAGAAAAACTCTTTTACTAATACGTCTGCGACTGTAGCTGCTTTCTGATTCGGTACGGCGTAAGCCTCCGTCCATTTCGTGAAATAATCTATCGCCACCAGTATGTATTTATTTCCCGAATCGGATTCTGGGAACGGCCCTGCGATGTCAATCGCTACTCTTTCCAGACGGCTTCCTACGTTGTATTGTTTCATGGGTGCTGTTTGGCACTACCAACTGTAGTCTGTTTTCCGTGCCCTCTGCACTTTCTAGGGATCGCTTGAGAAGTACGCTTTGATGTTTCTGCCCAAAGCACTCACTTCTTCCCAGGTTGGTCGTCGCCCGCTTTCTTTCCAGTCCAGGAGTAGTCTTATTTCAGGATCGTCTTTTTGTTCGCGACGTAACTGCTCAGGTTCCCACTCATCATCAACCATAGCAGTTCTCCGGAGACATTCGACTTTTTCTTCCAGTCGCGAACAATGGCTGCAGTCCGCCGGACATGGTCTTCTGGACAAGGCATCAGCGTTCCGATGACTGCTTCCGGCACGGTGTTCTGTGTCATAGTCATACTCTTGCAGTCTCACGATCCATCTTGCCACTTGTCCTTCTGGGTTACGGAACTGCAGAAGCCATTTTAAAGCGGCGTGGTCTGTTCTCAGTAAAAATTTTCGTCCATACAAATACTTGTAGAAATGTTCGATGGACTTAACGACTGCTAACAGCTCCCTCCTGGTCACGCAATAATTCCTTTCTGGCCTAGACAAAACCTTGCTAAAGTACGCGATAACTTTTTCTTGTCCATCTTGAACCTGCGAAAGGACCGCGCCTATGGCCATATTGCTTGCGTCGGTATCCAAAACAAACTTTCCATCTTCTCTTGGATAACTCAAAATCGGCGAAGTGACTAGGGCCTGTTTTAGTTGATTAAAAGAATTTTCGCAGTCTTAATTCCATCTAAATTCTGCTTTTTCTTCGGTTAATTTTGTCAATGGTTTGGCAATATTGGCAAATCCGTGTACAAATCTTCTATAATACGTGCACAACCCAAAGAAACTTCGGATCTGATGTTTGTCGATTGGTCTTGGCCATGCTTGCACTGCTTGGATTTTGTCTGGGTCAGCCCTTACTCCATCTCTAGATACGACGTGGCCAAGGTATTGCACTTCCTTCTTAAATACGTGGCACTTCCTTGGGCTCAGTTTAAGGTTAGCCCCACGTAATCGCTGGAACACTTCCTTCAAGTTGTTCAAGTGTTCTTCAAACGACCTTCCAACCACGATCACGTCGTCCAGGTAAACCAAGCACGTCTTCCAAGACAATCCGCGCAAGATGGTCTCCATCAAACGCTCGAACGTTGCCGGAGCGTTACACAGACCGAAGGGCATTACAGTGAACTGCCACAAACCAGTTCCTATCGTAAAAGCAGTTTTTTCACGATCCCTGGGTTCTAATTCTACTTGCCAGTATCCACTCTTTAAATCTAACGTAGAAAACCACTGGGATCCTGACAGGGTGTCTAGCGTATCGTCAATTCTGGGTAAAGGGTAGCTGTTCTTTTTGGTCACGTCGTTTAGCTGTCTGTAGTCTACACAAAACCTCGTTGATCCATCCTTCTTCTTTACGAGTACCACTGGGGATGCCCATGGGCTACTTGAAGGTTCAATCACGCCCTCCCTCTCCATATCCGTAATTATTTGTTCGGCTTCTTCTCTTTTCGCCAAAGGAAGTCTGCGTGGATGTTGTCGTATCGGCCGAGCGTCTCTGGTATTAATTTTATGTTTCACCACGTTAGTTCTTCCTTTGGAGCCACTCTTCAGCGCGAACACATCTTGGTACTCTTGGATCAACACTTTAACTTTAGCCAGCTGGTCTTGGCTGAGGTTTTCGCATTTGGTGGTAAGAATGTCCAATAGATGTTGTGGACACTTCTTCGGCGGCATATCTTCGTTCGTCTTCACGCATCTCACAATTTGTGATACTGGCGTGCATTGGCCTACCACGGTCTTCTTTTTCAACGTTACAGGATCTGAGTTGATGTTTAAGATCCCTACTGGCATCGTGTTCTTTACTCGTACTAAGGTTCTGGCAACGAGTAGTCCCTTTTCAACTAAGCCGCCTTCCATTGGTTCAATCGCGCGTATGTAGCCTCCCCGGAGATTTCCATCCAGGCGTGCCATCACCACACTTTCTGTCCTTGCAGGCAGAATCACGTCTTCACTCAATAAGACTCGCACGGCTGTCTTCTCTGACGAATGAAATCGAATTTCTTCATTGTCGACCTTCAGGACATCGTTCTTCATATCCAAATGGAACCCATACTTCTTTATCACGTCCATTCCCAGGATAACTTCTTCCGTGATGTCGGCTACCAGTACTTGATCGTCGAGTACTCCATTTCCCAAACCAATGGTTACTTTGACTTGTCCGTGAGTAGGTATTTCGTCGCCCGTCGCCGTTCGAAGTCGTACTGTTACTGGTGATGTCTTCTCGTTTTCCATTAAAATGTCAGGACGAATAATGGTCTTCGTCGCTCCTGTGTCAACCAGTAACTGGATGCTTCTCCCATTGATCTTGCCATCGAGATAAATGCTATGAAATTGCTCCCTAGGCGATGCCATTTGGATTGTAATCTCCGGAGTCTGACTAGATGAGATTACTTTTTGTCTCTTTTGCTTGTCTCGTTCCAAATTTTCGAGTGCTCTTCTTGTCCTCTTCTTAGGTTTAGTACGATGCCGTCGTACATGACTTATTTCGTCGCAGTTCAAAGTTGTCACTCCTCTTTCCCGAAGTATTCGTCGCGCTATCTCCTCGATGCTTTCCACTGTCTTGCCGGGTACTTCTGCAGCACAGCAGAGTCTATGACCATCTCGTTGCGATGCTTGTTTTGCTGCTTCAAACTCCAAAGCATGCACCAAAGCGTCATCCAATGTCTTCGGTCGAGCTAACCGGAGAGTCTGCTGCGTTTCGTTGTCTCTGAGGCCGTCTACAAAGGTTTGAATCGCCAACTGCTCCAAGAAGGTGTCTGGTGCTGTAGGATACGCAAGCCGTGTTAATCTGGCGATGTCCGCCTCAAACTCTTGAAGACTTTCGGCAGCTTTCTGAACCCGACTTTTAATTTGAGCTTGATAGACTTGTTGAAGATGGGCATCTCTATATCTCATTTCTAATCGTGAGATTAAGAGTTCGTAATTTTCTTGCAGGTGGTCCGGAACAGTTTGTAAAATTCCAAGTGCTTCTCCACGTAAAGGACACTATTAAAGACGTCGCTTTCTGCTTGTTGCTCCAACCATTATCTGTAGCTGCGGCTTCAAACTGCTTGTAGTAGGTAGACCATGGAACTTTACCATCAAAATTTGGAGGTACAACTTTAAACTTGTGAGTGGTTTCTTCCCGATGGTCCATTATTAAATCTTCGCTCGTGACGCTTCCTTCGCCATGGCTAATCATTTGGTTCATTCTTTCTTCAAACAGTTTCATTCTATCCCCTACTGCTTCTATTTTGTCATTCATAGATTCGCAAATTTCTTCTTTTAAATTCAACATATCTTTTTGGGTTTCCTCTTGCACAATTTTAATTTGGTTTTCTATGCTTGTTTGTATTTCTTCTTTTAACCGTCTAGAATTTTCCATCAATTTTTCTTCTATCTTCTGGGTATTTTCAAATAATTTTTCTTCAATTTGTTGAGAAGTTTCGTAAAACTTTTCTTCATTTTTTCTAGAGTTTTCTTCCATTTTCTGCGAGTTTTCTTCCATTTTTCTATTCATCGATTCTTGACCATTTTTTATCGATTCAAGAAATTCAACTAGTTTTGCATCTATTTTAACTGCTTGCGAACGCGTCACCGGCATAAATTTAAATATAACACGAAAGTTTAAATACACTACTTTTTAAAATACAGTTTTTGTATAACACAAAATTTTAATAACGATCCACTTGTTAATTTTTATTTATTCGTGTCAGAAGCATCGAAAAAGGGTAAAATTATATATAATATAAAAGTATATGGAACAATACAACATACAAAATATATACACATATAAATATCACACATGTTTGGACCAGTAATTGGCCACGTCGAGCGCATTTGGTGTTGCATTTACCAGATCCTCCATTGTGCAGGTGGCTGGGCATAGTCGGCATTCCATGAGATGTGTTGTGGTCTCTTCTTCTCTACACTCACATAGGGGGGACTCGCAGGGGAAGCCCCATTTTATTTTATTTACTTTACATCTCGTTACACCCGCACGAAGTCTATTCAAGGCCTTCCATTTTCCCCAGTTTTCTTTATGCCCCGGTGGGGGTCATCCAATCTTCGCTGAGGTGGCAGCGTGTTCTCCAGAGGGTTTTTCTAGTCTGTTGGGCTGTTTGTGTGAGTTCCTCGGTGGTACGTAGGAAACTTTTCCTTGATTTGAGCCGTTTATGGGCGGGCTGAAGACCAAATAGGGGGTGTGCTGCAGATGTGGCGGCCTTCTGCTTTTCCTTCCTAGCCGCCACCTCGCGTCTTATATCGGGGGGTGCAATGCCGGCTAGGCAGTATAATTTTTCGGTCGGTGTCGGTCTCAGACAGCCTGTTATTGTACGGCAAGTTTCGTTCAGAGCCACATCCACCTGGCCGGCATGACACGATCTATACCACACGGGACATGCGTACTCGGCTGCCGAGTAGCTTAGAGCCATGGCACTGGTTCGAAGAACTTGTGGTTTTGCAACCCATGAGGTAGATGTAAGTTTTCGAATGATGTTGTTTCTGGCGGAGACCTTTAGTTTTGTGTTGTGGCAATGTTTCTTATAGGTTAGTGTCCGGTCCAGGGTTACTCCCAAGTATTTAGGTGTGGGACAATGTTCCAGGGCGGTTTGTTCCCATAGGATCTGCGGTTTTCTCGAGGCTTGCTTATTGTTTAGGTGGAAGGCACATGTTTGTGTTTTAGCCGGATTTGGCTTAAGATGATTCTTCTTATAGTAGGAGCCAAGTTCAGCAAGGGCTTCGGACAGCTTCTCTTCGACGCCCTCAAAACTTTTAGCCTGGGCGGTCACTTGTTAATATTAAACCACTAGTGTACGGAAACGAATTCAATTAATATCGTGATCACGCACTTATTAAAGAAAAAGTTTAATAAACACTATTTTATACTTTATAAACAAACACGCGTATCGCGAACAGTTATTTACGCAATGAATTACGGGAGCGATATTAGATTATTTAATGGTATTTACACTAATAAAAATCGCGACCTTCACACCGTGACACCACTGTTGCGTATTTATTTATTAAAAACTAATTTATTTAAACGATTAAAAATTATGTTTACTTATTCTAGAAATATGTACACTTTTAGATTAACCGAACTAATTAAATCTAATAATATTTAATGAAAACACTTACACGAATTTATGTATAACCGTTGTATAACACTATCACTTAAGATAAGATAACGTCCTCGGATTTCACACTTGTTTACACTTTAAGTCCCGTTCACTCGATTCGGTGTACACTGTTATTTATTTAAAACTTCGCACGTGCTAATCACTTATTTATCTTCACATGAATAATCTTCTTAATACTGCTGCATTCGCGTTACGACAATAACTGACCTACGACCTGTCTCGTCGCTATATATAGACATACGGAAATCCTTCTCGAGCGTTCCCTACTTTTCGCTATAACTTCTAGAAAATAGATAACAGCTTCTAGAAGGCTCTTGCATTTGCAAGTAATTTCTCGAACGTTTCACTATTATTTCCTCAAATAGAACCTACTGTTCGATGACAGTAGTTTACATAATTCAAACTATAATTTATAGATAATACACAGACTAAATAATGAAAGACCAAAAGGTTAATTTTAATCAATAGCAAATATAATACGTCAATATTTGCATATTATGTACATATATTTTGTTTCTAAAAATACTCGTATAGGAAAACCACTTGTTTAGTGTTGTCAAATTTTGAAGGTTTTGCACACCTACGTGCAACAGCAGTTTTCAAATCCTCATAAATAATGTAAATTACATCAGGTCATCGTGAATATTTTCTGCATTATTGCAGGCGTTTGGGTTTCTAGAGTGACACAAGGTGTATGTCGTTTAATGAAGTACATAGTAGTTTTTCGACCTATTGTTCAAATGGACTATTAAAGATTATTGTCCGTTACGTATTTTTGAGTTGAATTGAGTAATGAATTTTGTCTCAAGGGTAACCAGCCTTAGCTCGAGCCAGCAAGCATTCAACAATTTTTTCTCGATTTTTTTGTGGAATATAGTTTTACGGATTTGTTGAATCGATTGCGTTTTTTTATTGATTCCTTTAAAGATAACATGTATTTAGCAGCAGCTGGGTAAGTCTAGTTTTTATTTCTTACGTGACCTACTGGATTTTTAATATTTTTCTTTAAAGCACTACACTACTAGTTTTTGGAATGCTTGCGATGCATTTAAAACATAAATGCAAGTTAAATAAAAAAAAAGCGCAAAATATTGCGTACATTCATTCCAAAATGCTGTTTACATTACCCTCATATACACTTTTTAAATGGGTACTAATGATTATTAAACGTAAATTTACAAGAAAATTAGTATATGGATCACTGATATATAGATGAATATAAATTAAAGCAAATACATTTGGCAACAGCGTAAACGAAATTAATGATGCTATCATCTTACACAAAGCAAGCGAACTGAAATGTAACTAACAATCTAGCAACTTAAACGATATACAGCGAAATGTTACTAAATTAGTTGAAGTATTACTAAATGATATTTAGGTACAGTTAATTTAAATTGATAAATTGGTAGTTATATTACGAATCATTCTAATATTTGCTTAAGATGCTATTTGTTTTCAGAGATACATAAGTAAACAAATTCGTCAAAATAGTGATTTATGTATGTCCAGTTATTATGACTACTTAATATAATTTTTTTATAATGTATATTACTTTATTTACTGATTATGACTAGATTACAGTAAAATACATAGTTTTATTTATCTTCGTTGTTTATTGCAGACCCACAATATTTATACTTTTTAAAAAACTGTACCCAAAAACATTACATTTTTCGGCTAATTTTTTAATATGGCCGATTGCTAAGCAATTTCATGTGGTTTTTCTGTTAAGCACATTTGACGTCAAAAAATAATTTTATGTAAAATAAATATTTTGAGATATGTGTATTCATATGTATTGCGTTAGACATGAAGTTCAGGTATGTGTTAGACGACTAGTAGGTAGGGATGAATGAATAAAAAAGCTATTTATTCACTTGTTAAATGAAAATTTCGTAGAGTGTAATTCAATTAAATTATTAGTTTTTACTTTTTAGTGCACTTTATTTGATGCGTTTAATTTTTTTGAAACCAGTTTTTTTGTTTTTAATATTTATTTTACTCCCCATCATCAGAACCCAAATTTATGTGGGTCCACCCTTAAGGTACCTCTTTTTTAAAAAAAAAAGAATCCTTGAAATCGTTCAACGTAGTAAAGAATTATCCCTGAACACAGAAATAAAAAAGTCGGTTAAAAAGATTCCAACATATTGAGTTAAGCTATCGATGTAATGTAATTTTAAAGACACTACTGAAAGTTGTTTGATGCCATCAATCATATTAGATATTTGTATTTTTTTCTTTTTTTTTGTAACCTATGAATTCCAAAGCTGTCTTCTACTAAGTCTTTTTGCTGACTATCAATTTATGTTATGTTAATTTTGGGTGTCTCTCGAACAAAAAGTCATAGTAACTTGAAATTTGGTATGGAGTTGGCTTTTCATATTCTCTCAGTTCTATCAAAAGATGGTTGTCATAAAGAAACCGGAAGAGGGTGTATCCGCCAGTTTTTAACAGTTTTTCTTATATAATTTTCTACGTATGTAAATTATTCGAATTATTTTTAGTTTCTTATAGATATAATTCTTCCTAACAATTTCTTTAAATAAAAAAAAAATTAACATTAACAGTTTATGAGATATTTTATCTATAATTTAAAATGAATTCACAAATATAATCTAGGTTCGAATCCTGCCTGCGACGGTTTTTTCTTAGAAAAAAAATCCATATCTTGAAGGGAAAGCTAGATACGTTAAAATTATAGTTTTTACTGATTTACTAAAGCGGAAAACAATATTAAGGCGGACAAATATAGGGGTTAGTTGATATGACAACATAAGCTCAATGTGACATATTTCGGTTATATCTTAATGAAATCGACGAGAAAAATTTCATGAAAATTATAGCATGCTAGAAATTCAATACAAATTTGTACATATTACAGCCCGCGCCCAAAGAAGCCCTGAAGGTTGGATGCGCATTTGTCCAACTCTCAAGTCTCTTAAGCGCGGCATGTCAGTGGCGTCGCCACCAAAACCGCATTCTCTTTATTATCATGTACTACAGTTATTAATTATTCATTTCTGTTATTAATTTACATACGTACTTGTTAATTTAACAATTATTGCAACAAAACGACAGTGAACCATTTTGTGTCCTATGTGAATTTTATTTTCAAAATTTTAAAGCTCATACTCAAATTTATTAGACAATTATGTATAAACAACAAATCCTTTCACAATAGTAAAATCATGAGTAGTTTTGCGGCGCATGTAATGTTAATCGCATTGGCTTAAATTCTCATTAAAGAAATCCTAATGGTTGACATTCCTTAGTATAATTAACAACAGATTAGCAAATATTCAAATATGTTTTTGGTGATAAATTTGGAGGACGATTCAGAAACTGAAAGTGGCTGGTCTAGTGATGAATGATTGTGTGACTTATTTGTTAGCAGTATTTAATATTATTATAGTAGGTAATTATCGTCGTTTCAGTAACTTTTCCCCAAAGTGTATGAAAATATAAAAATTGATTACCTAAGAAATATAATTTTTTTTAAATAGCTACACTACCTGAATAATTCTCTTAAAATACAGCCTATTCTGTTTCTATAATTAAAAATCCAACTTATACTTTTTTGATTTTCATAAACGATTAAACTGTTGTGTTCATTTGTAATTCAAATATAAAATTTATTGCTTGTCAACATGGTTATTTTTTTATTTTATAAATGTTTAAACTATTACTGTTCATATGTAATCCAAATAAATAAAATATTTTAAAATTTCTTGTGCTTTGGTGACGAATGATTGAAAACGCGACACCGACGCCACTGGTAATGCTTTCAGTCGCTATAGACCCCATTACTGATGACGTCAAAATTGTCTGGGAAATTTAAAATTTTGGACAACTCACATTTTGACGTCGAGAAATTGACTCTTATCGCCACGTTGTTAAGGTTTATAATAAAAGGTGTAAGTTTGCTGCATATTTGTAGAGTTATTATAACGAAATAAGTGGCAAGGGGTCTTGAAATGTTAACCACGAAGCTTCTATTTCTGTTAGCAAGAAATTTCAATGCAGAAAGACACACCATTCTTTTAATTTCGAATTTACGATAAGGATGCAAACCACGACAATTCAACTTAGTTACGCCATACGTCGCTTTGTTATGATTTTGTATTCGCGGTGCTTTCTTGACTACATAACCTCCAATATTACTTAATTCTCAACTTGCTCTCGTTCCTGTGTTCATTATCGTATTTCCGTTCCTGTGTTCATTATCGTATTTCTTAAGCCTTTACCTTTTATTAATATTCGTTTCATTGTTAATTGTTTTATACTAATTTATTAGATTAACAGTAGTAGTTTTTAGTACATTAATTTATATTATCCTAACGTTTAATCCTTAATTTAATTTTTTATTTGTACCTAGCAGTTTGTACTAATTGTATAATAACCTTAGAATAATATAAATTAATGTACTAAAAACTACTACTATTAATGTAATGAATTAGTATAAAACAATTAACAATGAAACGAATATTAATAAAAAGTAAAGGCTTAGGAAATACGATAATGAACACAGGAACGAGAGCAAGTTGAGAATTAAGTAATATTGGAGGTTATGTAGTCCTGAAAGCGCCGCGAATACAAAATCATAACAAAGCGACGTATGGCGTAACTAAGTTGAATTGTCGTGGTTTGCATCCTTATCGTAAATTCGAAATTAAAAGAATTGTGTGTCTTTTTACATTGAAATTTCTTTCTAACACACAAATAGAAGCTTCGTGGTTAACATTTCAAGACCCCTTGCCACTTATTTCGTTATAATAACTCCACAAATATGAAGCAAACTTACACCTTTTTATTATAAACTTTAACAACGTGGCGATAAGGGTCAATTTCTCGACGTCAAAATGTGGGTTGTTCAAAATTTTAAATTTCCCAGACAATTTTGACGTCACACTAATGGGGTCGATTGCCAAAGAATAAATGATAGTACAAATATATTTTACCATGTAAGTTTAAATGGAATATTGTAAATAGTTTAGTTTTAAGTCATATAGATTATTGTTCTAACGTAACTTCAACTTTTTAACTAAAGAATATAAAAACAAAATTCAGGTTCTACAAAATAATTGTCTTAGATTTGCGTTTAATATACAGCGAAGGGAACATATTACACCATTCTATAATTTTTATCATATACTAAACAGAAAATAGATTTCTTTTATTGTTTGGTTGCATGCTGTATAATCTAATAAATAGTAAATGCCCTACATATTTGTATGTATTACTTAACCAAAGACATACAGTTCATAACAGAAATCTTAGGTTTAACGCGGATTACTGCATACGTTTACACAAAACTTGTAAATATAAGTGCGGATTTCATTATCAATCATGCAAAGTTTTAAATAACTACAGGTCAATATACAATAAATGTACAACAGTGAAAATGTTTAAACAGAATTTAAAGATAAGTTTGTTAAATAAGCAGAATAGTGTTACTTTGGAACATTGATTTTATGTTTTAAATTAATCGTTATGTTTCCATAATAGTTTGGTATTTTGGTTTTGTTTAGTTTTTGTTTTTTTTAGTTTAAATTTGATTAAAATTAAGGCAAAGTTGAAAAACGGTTTTTTACCGATACTTCGCCTTTTAGATAAGTAAGATTGTATCTTAATCTTATCTAATAAATATTATTATTATTAATATTAGCGTTAACCAGTGCGGCCGAATGCACGAACATCCATGCGCGACACGAGGCAATCTTTGGGCGCGCGGGCTGTACTTCAAAGTGGTTTTATGACAACATAACCTTAAAAAAATATGTAGATATCCGTTCATCATTTCTTATAGGAAAGTCTTGTGGTGACACCAGTTTTGTTATTGTGTTAGTATTTGTTTAAAAAAATTGGTAAATAGATCTTGTACAGAAGATCGTTTTGCATGAATCCTAATGTTTTTAAAGCGTGCATTATATTCGTTTCGACAAATAATGAATTATTTCCTCAAATGTTTTATATACTTTATTAATAGCAAAGCTAGATTATACAAATTTTAGCAATATTTTCTTATATACATACATTATTTTTTACATAATTTCTACAACTTTTCATAAATAATTTCAATGGTTTACATTTTTGTCAGTTTCTTGGCAATGAATTGTATTCAACTAAACATTTATGACATAAATTATTTTTGCTTGATCAGTATTTACAGTTGATACATAAAAAAAGTTAGTTTTTAATTTTGTATATTAATATCATCGTGTTATAAAATATAGTTTGTCTAACGCTCAATAGAGATGTATCTAGCATGCGTGATATACTAGTATATCTGTTGCACCCTAGTATACTTAATTCTTAATTCGTTTTTTTTTTGAAGTTCAGTTATTTGTGAATTATTAAACAGGTAAAAAAAATGCCTGCGCAGAAATTAAAATGTGGTAGAATAATGGTTTTATAAAATATTTCTGTACGAAATTGGAACGTTCAAGTGAAATGTATTTATATCACAATGGTTTATAATAAATGTTATTTGATAATTAAATAATTATTTTCTGTTTACTGTTATTATACCATTATGGTTAACAATGTCGTAAAAGTAATTATAATAACCAGATTATTCGTATGCATGTATTGAGTCGTTTGACTTGGAATGATTTCTTATTCTATTCGCCACTGGACCTTAAGTTGCAACGTATTCATAAGCCTACCAAGGTAAAAGATAAACAATGCATTTTTTATGATGATTGACGTGAATTCTAGATAGTAATAATTTATGGTACTGAATATTTTCATTTTGATTAAACTCTTGTGGGCGATGCAATATAAATTATTTACTTTTATTTTATGTATTTTTAGGTGCCTGATTACTATGACATAATTACAAAACCAATGGACTTTGGAACGATTAAATACAAACTAAACATGGGAGAATATAAATGCGATGCCGACCTAATGGAGGATGCAGCTTTAGTTTTTGAAAACTGTAATACGTATAACAGTGCTGATGACGAAGTCTACCAGTAAGTTTTCTTTTACTAATAATGCTGTGTTTTAATTAGGAAACTTCCCGAAATTGTTTTGAATACATTTCTTAGATCCACCATTAATAAAATTATTAATTTTAGGTGTGGTCAAAAATTGTTCAAGTATTTTGTTCATAAATGTCATGAGTATGGTTTAAAAGTACCTAACAAAATGGAAAAGCAACTTAATGGAGAAAACGGCATGCCCTCTGAACCTAAGAAGTTGTGTGTTAATTAGTATTATTTATCTAGAATCACATAGTAAATTATTTATCTTTAATGATAGTTGCAAGCGATTTTGGAGCAGCAAATATTTTTTTATGATTGTAAATTTTACATTTATTTTATTACCATTTCGTGTATTCCTTATTTTTTATTGTATGTATATTTTTGTTTCAATTTGTTTTTAAATGTTTTTTATTAATTTTAAATTTATTGCTTTAACTAAGAAATTCCAAGAATTGTACACTTTCATACAATTTATTTATAGAAAATAAAATATTGATGACAATTATATTACTTTCTATATGTAGTGTTTTTGAACCATCTGCCATATATCACTGCATGGTGTACCTATATTAGTATTCGCGTAATTTGTAAGGGACCTGTGGGCGGTCCTTTTTTGCGGGACTTTCGAAAGGTTCTGATTAGAACGCTATTTATAGTATTACGTTCACACTAGTGTAGAGTTAAATGAAAATGAAGCTGATATGGTAATGTTAGTTTTAATATTGTGCTCGGTAATTAGAAGAAAATGCTGTTCTAGTTATTTTTTTTTAAATTTATTTCAAAAGGTGGTTCGTCTAGCGCCCCTGCACTGCGGTCTTCTTGGTCCTTTTGTGCACCTCTCCCATGAGTTTCTTTAATTTTTGTCGACTCATGCTTGATAGTACAGTTTGAGTGTTTAATTGTGGCTCTGTAAGGAAGAATTTTGTGTGCCTCATCCCTGAAGAGTTTTTTCCATAATTTTTTATGCTCCGCTGCAAGTTTGCTGCGAATTATTTCTTTTCCGCTCTCGTATGCGATTTCGAAAACAGGTTCAGGGGGGTTATTCTACACTTTCGCAATCGGAATGCGCATTCGCATTCAATGCGATTCGTATTCAATGCGATTCGTATTTGAATGCGAACACGCGGCCTAGGATGTATTCTACACTTTCGTATTGCGTAATAAACATTTACGTGCCACAACAGAAAAGGTTGTTAATTTTACCCTAAAAAAATGATATAAACTTGTTATTAGAAAATATTAATGCAAATTCTACAAAAAAAATTAATTCATATCTAAAAAATAACTATAGTATTTTTGCACTCATTACGTTATTATAAAAAGTGTGTAAGAAATACGTTTGTTAATTTTAACTCATAGAAGAACTCGACAAGTGGAACTATTTTGATTATAACATTATTAAAAAATCGTCAATTTTTTACCTCTATTTTCCAATAAAATTTGGTGTTTGAACTTATTTTTTTACAGAACCCATGACAATTTTGTCCATTGCTGTTGAGTCGAATAGAAAAAAAATCATTCATTTAGTTAAATGCAGTTAGTGTTAAAATTAACATAAGAGTTTCTGGTATAGCCTGTATATATTTATCTATTGCTGTAATAATTAATTTTAAAGTGAATAACAATAGTAATAATAAATAGTATAAAATAATATAATAAAATATAAACAATCAGATGATTCATAACAATAAATTTCATTGCAAGCTGATGAGATTAAATTTTTCAAATACGCACGTAAATGCGAAAGCGAGCACTCTTTACCGTTCGCATTCGACCTTCGCATTCACGGAAATAATCGCAATTGAGAAAGCGTACGAAAATTGATTGCGAAAGTGTAGAATACGGTTTTAGAAAACGGTTCGCATTACGTTGCCAATGCGAACGATTTTTGCGAATGCGAAAGTGTAGAATAACCCCCCAGGTCCGATATATGTCCCTGTTGTGCCCTTTTTTGCTAGTGCGCCCTTTATCTTCTGGTCTTTTGCACCCAATGCAATATCATTGTATTTGATTGCATTTTCGCATCTGCTTACTAGTTGATGAATTGCTAATTGGCAAGATTTTCCAGATTGGTAAGCTGGTTTCGGTGCAGAGGCGAAGCCTTTAGTGCCCCGCCCCGTATATACTTGTCGACTACTTTTTCAAGTAGTTTTAAGATGAAAGAAGTTAAGCTGATCGGTCTGTAGGATTTTGCCTGGGCGTACGCAGAGATCTCCCTGGCTTTAGTATAAATACCACCTTGACAATCCGCCAACTGTTTGATATGTGCGAAAGTGCTAAGCTGCCTCTGAGAATTTCGCATACTGCGTTTCGAAGAGCAGCAAATCCTTTTTGCAGCATGATGGGACAAATTCCATCGGCTCCTGGAGACAACGGGTTTAAACTGCTCTAGTTATAATCTGATTGTAACAATTAATACAACAGACACCTGTCGATTGTTTGCTTCGTTAGTTACACACAAAAAATTATTTTTTGTTATATTTGTTGTGGTCCGTGAAACTTCAACTTGATATTTTGTGTGGACGGGATTACTTTAACGGGGTTCCATGAATAAAGTAGCACAACTACGTATTATGTTGGAAGAAGTCAAGTAGATTTCTTCAATTATGCACAGAGCGGTTTGTTAGCTATTTGATAGACAATTCTTCAAACGTCAGTACTCGGTAGAAGCAAGTTGTTATCGCTATAGACATGATAACAATGTCGAGTTTTGAGGTAAGCATTTGAAGTTTTTTGTTGACTAGGTTTCTCATACACAAAAACCTAAATTCTGTTTCAATATAGGTTGTAAGTAGTAAAGATTTAAGCAAAGTAGTGTTTAAGCTTGGACCTGATCTGCTCGTATACGCTTTACGGAATTTTTTTCTAGCTTTGGGGAAAATGTGGTTTAGGAGTCACATACCACTTATTTCGTGCAGCTAATTTTGGCAAAAAATAACTTACACTTGATATAATGCCGTGTGTGGGAGAAGAAAAATTAGTTCTTATATTTTACATTTTATATCTTATTGAAATTATTGAACTTGTTTAAAATGTATGTATTTGTAGATTGAAAAAAAAATTTATTTTCTCATTTATTAAAGAATTATTTACATTTATTATTTTTTTTTATCTGAATTGGGATCAAATGTCTCAATGGATTCCTCTGGATAAGGAGTTTTTAATGTTTCAAAAGTTTCTGTAAGATGTTTAAGGTCTTCCATGCACTTTGATAACGCGGAATCTTCTATTTCTTTTGAAATTGCAACTCTTACTTGTTCTACAACCCAATCAGTCATGCACCTTTTAGCCATTGCTTTTTCTATAGCTTCGCGCGTTATACAAAATTCTAACCGTTTCCTTGTTTCTGTGTAAGCATGCATACATCGTTCTCGATAAGCAGCTTCTCTTTGTAATGCAACGTTTTCTCGTTTAGCCTCGAGCAATATTAGTTGACCTTCGGCGCTTAATTGAAGTTTTTGTTCATGCTGTATACACTCTTCGATACTTTTCTTTTCTCCTTCTCGTCCTTGGTTTAGTTCGTTTTCGTATTCATCAATTTCTTTATCTAGGAACTTTGCTAGATCCGGTCCAATATATTTAGTTGCTATACCACAAAGTAATCCCAGCGATAATCCATTATAATACTCATGTTCGAGAACATAATATTCTTTACTGAACAAAAATGTTCCTACAGTAAAACATAACGTTCCAAGTCCGGTAACACCAGTTTTATTGAAAAAGAATTCAAACCATTCATTAGGAATAAACCCTAAACGTACAATGCCAGGTTCTTGTCGTACTAGTTTAATTTTTTCATCTTTTTTATCACCCTTCATACAAGAGTTATTGGAGAAGCAACATTTGTTGACAATATTTATGCCACTAAACTCTTTGTAACTTCTGATGTCTTTAATAAAAAGTTTAATTCTTGTTGATAACATTTTGTTTTTAATAACTGTCAAATGAAAGCTATTATTTTAATTGGTTAATAATCAAAGCTATTAACAATTATTTTCTTTTAATTACAAATCATTTGGTTGTATACTTTCGCTTTGTAGAAACTATTGGA
The DNA here is from genome assembly GCA_035610365.1 of Aquatica leii. NCBI lineage: Eukaryota > Metazoa > Arthropoda > Insecta > Coleoptera > Lampyridae > Aquatica > Aquatica leii. The sequence goes on from CM069432.1 coordinate 113,446,021, forward strand.
CGAATACTAGTAAATACTAAAAATGGTCCGGTATAGTAAATTTTTCTGTTTTTTTGTGTTGCATAACTATAAATTACCAATCATACTTTTGTAGAAACGACATATCATTGTTCTCAATTATAATTTACATTGAAACTACATTTATCAATTGCATAGCGTCATCGGAAAAATTGCAGCAATTCAGTATTGCAATCCACAACAAATTGCATATAGTATAATAGAACATTAGAAGTAGAATACATTTGCACTTTACAGATCCACTGCTAAAAGTGAATGTCTTATATTACCTATGGATCACACTTTCGGGACTTGAGCCACAGTAAAAATTTGTCAAGGTAGTTCAAAAGGTAGTTGAGGTAGTTTAAAAATGTTAATCATAGTCTAAGCAAAGTCTAAGTGAAAATTTATGAAATGGAGTTAGACGTCTACAAGAAAATAATAAAAACAATTAATAATCATCAAGGTTTATCAAAAGACTGTCTTGAACATTTAAAAGCCATTTTTTCCCAGCAAGTTAACCTCACTTCATAAAAAATTATTTTATTTATATTTATTTTGTAGGGTCTCATCAGATACGTTGCATAGTATTGTAAGTAATGAATACCAAAAACGTATGAAATACTATTATGTAAAAACACCAGAAGCTGTCGATAAATTTTACAGTTTGTACAGGGAAGCTGTTAATAGTGATCAACCCTCCGGGATTATTATAAGAATTGCAGTTAATACGGGTATATGCCCTTGTCTGATTGCTAAATTGATCTTACAAAAACCTTTTATGGATGATTCCGTTTTAAATAAAAGTGTGTTTAAAATTAGTTCAGAAGTAAAACGTTACATTAGGGATACTAATTTAATACCAGATCCTCGTTTGGCTTATGAAGTATACTTGGTGAGTACTAAAAATTAAATGTTAAGGCTTAATATTATTTTTTTAGTGCACTTTGTATGATGACTTGTATAGCCCTACAGTAGAAATTATGAAGACGTAAGTATATTTGAACAATCTCAACTATCTACTTATTGCAAAACTTGCATATTGTATTTAGCTACATTATTTATTTTTGCATTATGTTTTTTTTCAATAAGTCATGTTTTTCTAAATTGATTTGTTTATGCATTTAGCAATGTAATCTAAATTTCTAGCATGCTGATTATCTACAGCTTATTTGTTTCTTTTTTGTTGTGGTGTTTGTACCTTATAGAATGATCATTCAAATTTTCTATATGATTATAAAAACCTCAAGGGTGGTGTCTTATACTGCCTAAGTATTTTCTCATTACGTCAACCAAGAATTAATTAAGTTCATGTTACTTTTTCGCCAATTTAAGTTGTTTAAATATTTAGTTTTTAAATTTTGTTTTATGCTTTACCTATTATTAACATTTGTCATTTTCTATAGGCATATTTGGTTAACACAGGAAAAGGAAATCTTAGTAGATTGATTCAAAAAGCAGCATAGTTATTTCTAGCGCTAACTTTTATCTATCTTATCTATTTTTTGTCTTTTTCTGTTTTCTTCGGGTTTGAATCGATTTTTAGTTACATTCTTATTATTTATTATAAATCATTGTAATTGATCGGTGCTTACCTTTTCAATATTTTCGTCTAAAAGCGAACATATAGATGACTTCTAACTTAACTTACTTGGACTTGAACATATAGCGACTTTTCAAATATTTGGGAAATAAAAACTGAATAGTCTTTCAGTGCTTAGTCAGACAGGTTTGATGATCTTTCGTCTAACTTCTAACTAAATTTTTAGTGTTTCCTGGAGAGTCCACTGTTTTGAAGAAGAAGGGAAAGTTATCCTTACTTGTGGATAATATCATGTGGTTTCCACGGCAAGTTGTTTGTCGCTTCCTGTCTGTACAGATTTTGCAATTAATTTTTTAGCAATTCCTACTTCTTTTTCGGATTTAAGCCTAATCCTACGTCAATGTCTTACTTGGTGTCGACTTCAAAAAGTAATTTTATGTAAATAAAAATTTCGTGGTTTAATTGTAACCAAATTAAATTATTTTTTACTTTTTAGTTCATTTTTTGAAGTCGTTTTTTTTGTTAATTTTTTTTATTATAAACTTCACTAGAAAACTTCTGTGAAAAATTACGTTTCGCAGTTTTATCTGCTTGATTTAGAACGACGACATGTTAAATTAATGTTTTAGTTAGAGCAATAAAAAGTAGATGATACTAATTTCCTATAAAATATTTAAATGTTTAATTCATAATAATTTGTGTTATTTTTTTGTTTTAATGAACGTCTAGAGGGCTGGATCCTTAGAGCCTTTATAAACCAGCGGCCACTGATATAACTCGTACTGTGTCATTCGTATGCTACAAGTTCAAATTCGTTTCTGTTTTTCTATCATTGTTATTTTAACTTCATATATGCAATTACCTAAAAGAAAAATCATTAATTGTTGTTACTATTAAGTAACTATTTACTATCTCTTCATGAAACATAATTTATTTCATCTTAAAACTTTGTTTTTAGTTCACTGAACTATTCTTGCTACAAAACCTGACAGCTGTTTATATTACTTATTATGCGCGCGCTGGTCAATAAAGATATACGCTTTAAAAATAAGACACCTCTCGTGATTACGACTATACTTCAAAAAAGCAAAAAAAAAACCAAACTGGACATATAGTAAACCCTTATTGAATCATTATGTCACGAAAGTACAGATGACCGTACTCGGAAGAATAGATCTCCAACGACAAAAATTTAACGTGAAGTTAGAAAAGCTATAAAAGATTTATTTATATTAAGAGAAGAACAAAGACTACTATTTCAATTAGAAAGCTGACTACCAAAAATCAGTATCTGTTGAGATCGATTGTCAGTTTATGGAAATCACTCACTTACAAGTTAACCGAGTATATTGTCAAGCAACTGCAAAGATATGCAGAAAAACCTGGCGTTAACGTGAAGAACTGCACTACGTAAAATAGTTAAACAACTGAAAATATCAATTAGCGCTATAAAGATTGAAGCTGCAGTGTTTTCCGAAACGTACAGTTTCTCTGGGTACACAAACGAAAAAACGGTAAAGGCCAGGTTTTTTTTTGGTTTACAAGGAGCAACTAAAAGTTTGGGTATTCCATTACGACGCGGTTTAGGACGAAAGTCGTTTATAATTTAATTAAAACAAACAAGTCGTACAGATTTAAGAAAAAACAAATATTATTAGCAAGATTCTCGCAGAAAGCAATATCTAAAGATAAAGTCCAAAGCATAAACGAGTGAACGCGAAAATTTTTTTTAATAGTATTTTCAAGAATTTAATTAAAAGCGAAATAATTACATTTTCAAAAACTGTGTGCAATATATACAATGATGTTACAATTTGTGTAACAATTATGCAATCTAAGTTTTACGCGTGCAATATTTATGCAATGTCTGTAATCTTTGTAAAATAGATGCAATATCTCTGCAATATATACCTGGCACGACAGTTACAGTACCCATAAGGCGATAATGTATATATATATATATATACACATCAAAGTATTAAAGTATGGCTAAAAATACCATAACTAATGACCGTGAAATAAATTACAAAGATGTATGTAGTGCAAAAATAGTATACAGCTTACATGATTATGAACAAATCCTGAGATCTTTTTCAATACGAAAATACTAAAATTTTAACCTTATTACTTACTTCGTGTTTTGTCATCAGTTATCGTTAATAATATACTATTTTTAGCGTTCTAGGATCTATAGTCTTCTTTAGTTTTTACCCTTCTGATTCTTTTTTTTATATCACAAGCACATTAAATAATATTTTTTACTTATCTATTTTTGTAGGAGTATTGGACAGGAATATGAGATTAAGCTACAAAGGGAAATGACACAACTCGGGTTAGCTTTTAGAGCTGAGGAACATTTAAGAAAATATGGTTACGATAAAACGCCTGATATAAAATTAGAAATTCCTATAGCAGTAAATGGTTTTATTATTAACTGGGTTGAGAGTAAAGCACGATTCGCTGATGAAGAAATTCATAAGGAATATTTTCGAAGTCAATATGGTAGTTATTGGAACAGGTAATTAATTTTGGATACGTAAACATTTTATATAATGAATAAGGCACTCAATTTATTAATATTATAATTTTCCATAAAAGCAATCTCGAGTCCTATAAAAACACTATGAAGCTAATAATAATAATAATAATAATAATAATAATAATAATCTTTATTAAACAGGATAAAATCAACTACATTTAATACATAATAAAATAAATGAAAAATAATAATAATAGAGAGTTATTGCAATGTCATTTTTGCTGATCCTTTAATAAAGTTTTCCTTTATTTGACATACGCGCATGCGCAGATATTATCACTTAAATTTTTTTACTTTATTAAAATACAGGCCTCCTCTATTTAAATTAAATACAGGCAGAGATACTTTAATAAAAGCACCCTTATTTTGACATATGTCATGTCAAACCGATCGGAGTTCTGAGAGATTTTGTATTTTTAAGAAGAGAAATAATTGTATTTCTAGAAAGTAGTGTTTCTATAATTGTGTGTAATTTTAGATATTTAAAGGTAAGTCCTAACATCCGTTTTTTGTGATTTGGTAAAAAACAAATAATTCAATTTGAAACTGTATAAATAACAAGATTCTGGTCGATTCGTTAAAAAGAATTAACAAACAATTAACAAAACCTCTATAACCTATATTACAAACTGCCAGAGTAAAGTCAAGAATAAAATAAAGTACGAAATCAAGGCACGTTGCAATAGCACTCAGTTAAAATAAATGCAAAACTTTATTATAGGATACTTTATTTAAAGTTTCTTTTAATAAAGTAACTTTTATTTCACTTTGCAATAACTCTCTAATAATAGATAATAAAATTAAATAACTTTCAATTCCTGTTTAAGAGTGCGTTTTAAGTATAGTGGGTTGCCTAAAATATAGCATTTTTATGCAGTCACCGTTTTATAGCTTTTTCAAAATTGAAAACGAATATTTATATTTTTATTAATGAAAACTCTAAAAAACATGTTAGGCCATCGCGTGAGCTAATTTATTTCTTAAAATAAGGTGAGACTTAAAAGTTATTGATACTCAAAGTTAGTCAAGAAATGACAGTGTTATAATGTGGTTTTATAATATTTATAAAACGATCATCGTAATTATAATAGCACAGTACGATGAAGTAATACATCAAATAATAGTACATACTTTTAATTTTCGAAAATGTTGTCTATTTTTCGAAAAAGCTATAAAACGGATTTCACTCCATATACCTAATGTAAATCGCATCTAAATTACAGGAAATGATAATTTTTTAGTTCATCATTTATCCAATAGGTGGTCGACTTTTAACATGCGCGCATTACGTCATTACTACTTATTATCTTTATTGTTTTACGAAACACAATATGCTTGCAAGCTTGCAACAACAAAACAAAGATAATTAATTCATACAAGATTTAAACGAAACATTATCACGCTAACGCAACTGTTTGAAAAAAAGACCTATTTCGTCTTTTCGTTTTTACTAGTTATCTTCTTTGCCGTGTAATAATAATAAGTAAATTGTGCGTTTTTTCGAGTGAGGAAATTTTTGAATTGCTTACAATGAAATCAGTATTTCCCTGAAAATAATACTAACCTACGCTTTGCATTTTTTAAATTGAATTAGGAGTAAAATTTCTAAAATTCAGCTGGACAGTGGAGAAGCAAAATGTTAATCTTACTTCTTTAATATTTATTTTAATGTCTTCCACACTCCAGTGCTAATGTTCAAAAAATTTTTTCTCAAATAAATGTAAAAAAAATAGGAACTGCCTAGAATAATTTCTTCTAATAAAACTTTGGTGGTTCCAAAAGTGGCAATTGTTACAATGTTAAAATTATCCTAGATTTATTAAAGAAAATTACAATTTAAATGTACAATTTGGACGATCAAGGAGGTGTTAAGATATAAAATAATTGTAATAAAAGTTAGGTTTTTTTAAAAATTTATTTAGTTTCAGTAACAGCCAAAAAAATATTTCAGCTGCATTGCAGTCGGAATTTGACTATAAATAACCAAAAAAAGCATAAAATATAAATTTTATTTGCTCCAATTTCTAATGTCTCACGATTTTTTTGTGGTGACTTAAAGAATTTTTACAATCGATTTTTCATTATACATTAATTTTTTATAATCGATTAATAAATTTAAAGAAATCGACCGAGAATCGTGAACACTACAAATATGTAGCATAATATTAACGAACATAAATTAATTGTAAAAGAATTCGTTAGTACACATATAAATATTCTTTTTTGTACTTCCGTCCGTTTTGATGTATTTTGCAGGCATCATAATCGTCCGGAAATTTTACTTTTCCGGCTTAGGCCGGTAAGGTGTAGTAGAATTTTATAACTAGATCGAAGTTGGCAGTAACAATCTTTAATTAATTAAATGTCATCTGTCAGATTTATTAACATACACCATAATCTATGTTATCATTTGGAATAACACTAACAAAACTTTTTTAAACACATATAACAAATTTGCTTATATCTTACCATTGCTAAAAACAATAATAGTTTTATTTCCTTTCAGTCGGTCTGCAAACGAAGTCTTCGTGCGGCAAAAAGTCTCATTGTGACATTTGTTATTCAATATACTATTTTCGCTTTCATAATCCGTTTTGACAGTTTTTGCGCAGTTGTCAACATAAACGTTTAACTGTTTTTGTGAGATTTTGAAAATTTGGGGGCTTCGCAGTTCCTGTTCGAGCAATAAAATATTATATTCAATTCGTTCTTGTGTAAGTTGGGCTCTTTTCCTCGTGGACTTTTAAAACCCCCGTTTCACTCGGGTTTAAAAATGCCTACTCGTGAAAAAAAAACGTTTAATTTACACAGGAACACGTTAAATAAATAACCATTTCCATTTCTCATTCAAACTTTGTAGATTCATTTTGACTAAATGATTATTTCTAAGTTTAGTATATATAAGTTTCAGAAAAAATCAATTTAAAAAAAATCGATTATTGTGCCATCAATTTTTGTCTAGATTGATTTTTGACGCATCGATTATAAACGAATCGCAAAACCGTTCTTTTTCAAGAAAAACTACAATATTATTAGTTATCAATAAAATTTGGTTTTTTGATTTGTAGTTAGAAGAAATTAAAGAGAAAATGTAGTACAGTAGCCTCGTGATTATCCGGATCCCGACTAGCCGAAACGTCGGATTATCCGAAACAAACTGAACTTTTGAACCCGCCGAAACCGAAGCGAAACAAATTTGGACGAAACATCTGGTCGGTCATTTCGTTGAAAACGTCGGGAAACCCAAAAGTATTTAATAAAAATTTGACTGCTTATGAAGGTCAATTATACTTCCAGTCTACAAACATGAGTCATCTCTTTTCATAAAATGTTCTTTTCGGACTTTATACGAAAGGTCTTTGTAAATGGTTTATTATTATTACTTTTCTCAACATTTAGAACAAAACATTCAGTTCTAAATACGCCACTGTCAACATGAGTAACATAATAAAAAAGCGGAAACGTGTTGTTGTTACTGTGCAAGAAAAATTAACTGCAATTAAACGGTTTCATAAAGGAAAATCCTTGAAAAGTGTTGCCAAGGATTATGGTGTAGGTATAAGCACGGTTTCCAAATAGAAAAAAAATCGACAGAAAATTGAACAATGGTGTAGTGTACTAGCATCCTCAACATCAAAGCCAGAATTCTATGAAACAGGGCGAATACAATAAAATTGACGAGACATTGTGTTTATGGTTTACTCAACAACGCGACCGTGGTATTTCAATCTCAGGCCTTATATTACAGCAAAAAGCAATTGAAATCGGTGAAAATCTTCTTGTAACCGAAGCTTTTCTGATGATACATTTATAGCAAGCGACGGCTGGTTATCGAGATAGAAAAACTGCCACGACGTACGTTAACTAAATATTTGCAGTAAAAAATTGTGTGCTAATCAAACCGAAGTTGAAAATTGTAAACAAAAGTTTAAGCAACTCGTAGAAGTACAGGAGTATACGCCAGATCAAATTTATAATAGTGACGAAACTGGTCTCTATTACAAAATGTTACCAAAGAAAACTTTAGCTGGAAGAAATGAACGCGTTGCGGCCGGCTACAAAAAAATAAGGACCGGGCAACAATTCTTGCCTGTTTAATGTGCATTAGCAAATCCGCAAAGCTAAGAGCAGAAGAGTAAAAGGTAAAGACTCATCGATTGTTTAAAAATAATAAATATAAAGAGGTAATTTATTTGCATGGAATAAAGTGAAAAGTACAACGTTACAAAAACTTTAGGCAAAGATAATACACCAAGAAGAACTTCCTGTAGACAATGATGATGAAGAAGAAGCTCCGCTTCATGAAACGATGAGAAATTTAGATGGTTGGGAAGATATTGGCCCAGAAAAAATTAAGGAGTGGATAACATTTGACAAAAAAGAACAAGAAGAACTAACTGACGTTGACTTTATTGAACTTGTTAATGAAAGGGATCGTGAAAATACTAGTGATAATGAATCAGAAGGCAATGAAGAAAGAGAGAAGAAAATTTTGCACTTTTAAGCTTTTGATTGATTAAACTGGTTAAACACAGCATTTTTATATGTAGAGCAACAGCTTAATACAACACCAAGTGACATCTTTACTTTTAGCAAGGTGAAAACACATTGCTTCCAAAAAAAAAAACGCTTGGATGCAAAATTTAAACAGATTGATTTTTTTTCACACCACCAAAATAATATACCAATGTAGTACGTATAATGTAGTACATTTTTTTAAATAGAAACTACTATGTATTTTATTTCAAATATATTTTTTTGTTCTTTGAATAGATACATATTTATGTACCTACATAAATATTTTACGTTTTTACCTCTTTTAGTAAAAACTCCATATTAACCAAAATTTCAGTTATCCGAAAAGGCTTCGTTCCCGACTTTCGGATAATCGGGAAACTACTGTAATTCTGTTTATTAGTTGAAATTCGTAATAAAGAATTTTTAAATGACACAATGAGAAATAATATGGAATAAACCTCCACTATATGCTTGTAATTTTATTTATTTTATTTTCATACATAATTATATCATTCGTGTTCATTCAAATTACAACGATTGCTGTTGAAATTCGAATCAGCAATTTGACTGCTATTTTTAAATTTTCTTACATTGGCACATTCAAAGATAAAAAAAAAACCTTGAATGAAATTTGATGAAATTGAACCAAGTTTTAGTGTAGAGTTGGGTGTAGTCACTATACGTCTTATTACTCGTATTAACTCATTTTGTAATATATTTAAAACGATTGGTTTTTAAAACGAAATTTAATGTATGCATTAATTTTCTAATTCCTTTATTATTTTTTGGAAGCAACTACTGAGAAGATTCTAATAACAATTTCTACCCATCTCTAATTTTCTTTATACGTCATACGAACAGTTTTCTACTTTATAACTAAGCTGACATCTGTTTTAAATATTTTATATTATTACTTCTATTAACGCTCACTACGTATTTGGAATGTCGCATTCGAACGCGCCCTTAAAAGGTGAGAGATCGGCTATACGCCGTTTTTCACTCTTTAACCTTTACTACATCTAATTCGTTTGTGTGACTATAACATTAAATAGAAAGAAAACAAAACTAAACAGCATCAATACTTTCAAAATTTGTATAAATAAAACTCAAACAAATTATAAAAAACATTTTTTACTAACAACCCCTTTAGTTTTTTTTTTAAATTCTTCATGTCGAAGATTTCGTTGTGCTTGTGGCAGATGATTAAATATTTTTAACCCTTCGTACACAAAAGTGTTGCGTGTGATATTAAGTTTGTATTGTGGTAGCCGCATTGTATTGGCTTGACGGGTGTTGTGATTGTGTATGACGCAATTATAATCTAACTCTGATAAATTACGATGAGCCCACAAACAAACTTTGTAAATATATAGGTTGGTTAGCGTCATAATACCTAGATGTGTAAACCATGGTCTACAAGTGTCAGTTCTACCTAATTTGCAAATTGTTCTTATTGCTGTTTTTTGGAGTTTAAAAATATTAAGAATAGTCGAAACGCCACAATTTCCCCAGAATAAAATACCATATGATAAGATGAAAGTTTGAAAAATATATCATTCTACAAGTAGCTGAATCTAAAGATGTGGTTGCTTGTTTTAAAAGATAGATAGCGGAGCTAAGTTTAGCTGAGAGATAATTTATGTGGGCTTTCCAGTTTAGATTTTCGTCTAAGTATAAACCTAAAAATTTAAAGCTACTAATTGGTGTTATGTTTCCAGTTATTGTGGATATTGTGGGTGGAATTAATGCTCGTTGGTAAGTATGAAATTGAATTAACTTTGTCTTTGAACAGATCATTTTTAGGTTGTTATTATTGCACCATGTAATAATATTATCGATCTCCGTCTTTGCGTTGTTTTCAACAGTCTCTTGTGTTTCTCCTGTTACCACTAAACTAGTATCGTCTGCAAATAAATACACTTGTGAAGTTTCTATCGTCAGAGAATAATGAATGTCGTTTATATAAATCAGGAAAAGTAACGGTCCAAGAATAGACCCTTGAGGCACTCCACACGTAACGCACTGTAACTTTGAACGTACATTACTTACTATACCGTCATCACTCACAAATTTTAATTGAACATATTGATTTCGATGACACAAGTATGATTTAAAAAACTGTGAAGCTAAACCTCTTATACCATAGTACTCCATTTTTTGTATTAATATATTATGGTCAACGCAATCAAAGGCTTTTGAAAGGTCGCAAAAAATGCCAATTACTTGTTTACTTTCTTCCACTGTATTCATCATACCATCAAGCATACTTGAAATTGCTTCGGAGGTAGATTTGTTTTTACGAAAACCATATTGATTATTAGTAAGAACGTTGTTTTGAGTAAGAAAATGTATCAATCGTTTATATACTAATTTTTCTAGTACTTTGGATAGTGATGGTAAAAGAGAAATTGGCCGATAATTATCAACTATTGTTTTATCACCTTTTTTATATAATGGGGTAATTACAGATGTTTTAAAGCTCGATGGAAATATGCCTTGTTCGAAGGATTGATTAAAAAGGTAAGTAATTGGTTGCGCTAAATCTTTTATATTATATTTTATCACAGTTATTGGAATATTGTCGTAACCACATGATTTTTTAGGAGAAATAGAGTTTACAAGTGATATCAGTTCGTCTTGTGCAATAGGAGTAAGGAAGAAAGAGTTAGCGAAAGAATTTGAATTTTTTTTTACGTACGTCATTGTTTGCTTCATTGATGAGTTGTTACTATCTACTGTTCCTGTACTCACAAAATGATTGTTAAAGATATTTGTCACTTTTTCTGGATCTTCAATGCAACTGTCATTAAAATTTAACTTTATATTTTCTGTTGGTTTGTTTTTTGATTTACGAATATTGTTGTTTATTATAGACCACATAGTTTTAGTTTTACAGTTAGATGTTACTATATGTTTATTAAGATGAGATCTTTTTGCAGTTAATAAAAGTTTTTTTAATATAGCACTGTATTTATTTAAGTAGATTTTTAAGACTTCACTGTTTATAATTTTATTAATTTTTATTAATTCGCGTCGCGTTTTGCACGATTTTCGTAGACCAGTAGTAATCCAAGATTTTTTTGTCTTATTAAGATTGATGTCGACGTAAGTAAAAGCTGCATTAAAACAATTATTAAATTTGTTTAAGAAAGTATTAAAGTTTTTGTTAAACTCGTTACTTAAATATATTAAATATATATTTCGTCCCATTTTTCATTTTTTAATGAGTTAGTAAATTTAAGGTGGTTATTTCTATTAAAATTTCGAATATTTACCATTTTCTTAAATGTGAACTTACTACTAGATACTCTTTGTTTATAATATTAATAATCAATTTAACGAACATCTGTTTTTGAAGAACAGCTTGAAATATATTCCAATGTAATTGTACTGTAGTGGTCGAGGGAAATCTATAGCACTATCGATTACTATCAGTGAGTAAAAATAATGAAGAAGCAACAATTCTCCTAAATGTTTATAATAGAATACGTATTAGAGTAAATCGGGCGTTTAAAGCTTGTGCTATCATTGGTGCTATTTGGTCATTACGAAAACCTAACATGACGTAGGCTGGTTTTTGTTAGCTTTGGCGCACTACAAAAATGTGCTAAAAAGTGTCTATGTATGACTGCATCTTCAATTCCATCTAAAAGAATGCAAACTGAAAAAACTTATTAGAGTATCTAGAACCCTTCGGAGCAGTTTTTGTTAGCCGTAATTGCGATTTTATAAAGGTGGCAGCATGGGTGACAGTTGCTTTAAGGAAGTGTTCATCGCAATAGTTAATTCCTCATTAATTATTTTTGATACCACGATTTTTTCTTTGCACACAATTTTTTGAGAGACACTGAATTTTGTCTGCAGTTTTAATTTTCCTCGAGGTTTGCGAAAAAACATCTGAAAAACAAAGAAAAAATTATGACTTATTAAAGTTGCTAAATCTAAACAAAACAAACTACAAGCCGGTGGTACTTGTAAGCTACATGACACATTTGATTAATAAAAAAGAAACTTTAAAGTAATAAACTACGTACCATCAGTCTCACCCTCAATTGTAGAACTTGATGTGTCTATTAATTGATTCGTTGTTCCATAGATTTTGAAACTGAAAGAAAACGTTTTATATGTACACAATTGGTTTTTAAAAAGAACCTATATATCAATGTTAATTGTGTTTATTTAAAACTTACGCCAGTACCGTATTGATTCAAATAACGGAACAGTGTCTTGTTTTAATCGATTTTTCAGCAATGACGAAAACATCCCATCTTCAAAATTACTGCTGCATATTCTGACTTGTAACAATAGTTACCATCTTTTGTCATCAAATCTGTACGACCGCTATTTCTAAGCCAATTTTTACATCTAGATCATTCAACCAATGCATATATGTGTATGAATTTACTTTTCAAAAATTTACCTTATTGTATCAGCTGGTATACGAAAAAAACTAAGGTTCGAATTATTACTACTATTATTTTAGCAAACAAATGATAAATGTTACATTACACAAAAACTTTAATAAGATTAAAGCATAGATTATACTGAAAAACGTTTTGAATCAGTAAACAACAAATACCAAAAACAAGCTACTGCGCTAGTTGCCACGAGTCGATCATACTCCGTGAAATTTTACGGAAAAATATTCCTGAGCGTGATCCTACTGATTCTAAAAGCATTATACTGTGGTTATAGTGTTGATACAAGTCCTGGAGGTTAGGCAACCCTCCACACAAGGTTATCGAAATACATCCAACAGAACAACATCAAGTAATATGTAATTTCGGAGTTAATCTGTAATTTAATGTGAAACTAGTGACTTCACACCCGTTGCAAATCGCATTTTACTTAAATTGACACCGTAGGAACAAAAAAATCTGCATGCGTTAATTGTGATAATAGCTATATCTATGTCATACGTATTTTACGTTTGACAAATTTACAAATTACTGACAAGTAAAAGAAAAAAGAAGTAAAATTATATATGGAATCGTATCACAATTAAATTGCTTATCGACAAACAATGAATCCTAGTTAAATGCGTCAAGCATCCAAGTGGTTTTCACTAATCTTAATGCAGGTGTGCCTTCAAGGTTCTTTGAACATCACACGAATTACAAATATAACCAATTCTCCCAGATTGTCTCGGAAGTGGCTTAATTGCTAGAGAGCCCCTTTTTGTATGTGCTTCTAATTATAGCCTCCAGCGGAAGGTAATAGATTAATCATGAGTCCTTCCAAATTGGCCCAAAACAAATTCTTACCCCAGGAAGACTTTCACAAAACCTCGAATAATGCACCCATTTATAACACAGATGCTTGTGAAATTTTAGAAGTAAAAACTCCGCTAGCGCTTACCTTAGAATATACATGTGAAGTGTATCACAATCACCGGCTAAAAAAAAATTCAATTTGACATTTTATCCCCACTCAAACGACGAAAAAGTGGGCGTATCGAGAATAAATTTTATACAGGGGACAAACATTATACTAAAGCATTTTTAACATAACACAATTTTGGACGTATTCGATTTATATTTACAACTGTTGGATTTTTTTAAGCTATATGATAATATATTCTAAAACTGCATTTACCAATTTTGCAACAATTCTTTAAATTCTAATGTTAAATCAGAAACTTGAGCTGTATTATGAAGATGAGCCGTTTCCCAAATATTTTATTTTATCTCGTTTTTTCATCCGTAGAAATTTATTATTGTCATCACATCATCATTGTCTGTAGACCTAGGTATTATATTAGAACTTGAAGTTGGCATTGTAGTTTTTTGTTTTCTTCTTTATTAATTATAATCCAACTTGTACTAGACATTGGTTCGGCAACTTTACTGGCCTTTTTTAAAAGCACCATTCTATTGTGGCATTTTTTGAGTTCTTTCATAAGAAACACATCGGTGCTTACACTTAGGGTATAACAGTGTTTTTGTAGAAATGTGATATGATGTATTATTAAATTTTTTGATGTTTTAAGCCTATATACATTCGTAACATTTCTTATATGTTATTGTTTCCAAGACCTGTTTTTTTTTCATTTGCAGTAGAGGTAACTTATTTTATTCTGTTTGATGTTTTCTTGAACGCACGGGTGCTTGCAGTATTCATCTAACATTTTATAAAACCTTTAAATCATATTGAACACGAACAACGACAAACTACAAGAATTGATGGGAAGAGCTTTTGGGCTGTTTTAAAAACGTACCAGCGCTATGAAGAGACTAGCTTGCTAATCGCAAGACCAAGATAGTTGGCAAATATGAGATCATATGTCATTATCAGTAACAAATATCGGAAACAATTCTTCTTTTAATCTTTATACGTGAAAAAAATTGCTTTCGTTTGGGACAAACATTTATACGATTTGGTAATAATAATTTCTGGATATTTTTTATAGTATTATGCGTCTTTTTTAAGATAGCGGATAATTAATTTCGAAAAAAAGTTTTTTTCTGCTCACGCTAGTAACTATCTACTATTCACTAAATTTTGAGGCTTTTGTTTTTGGTGCATTTTCTTACAAAGAATGTGTTGGACGATTTTTTTAGCCGCATATTGTTTTTTTAGGTTTTATTTTATTTAAATAGATATTTTTTTATTAACTACATACTAAGTTTTTAAAACAAATTTTAATGTCTCTGTTTTTGTATTCATTTACGACTAAGGTTGTCAACTTTTTGTTTCTTAAAAGCCCGTCTAACTTTTACTATTATTTTGAAACAAGTGTAGAAGAAAGATGCAACGTGTTCTTATTTTGAACTGCAACAAAGTATATTTTACTTAAAATAATAAGAAAACAATGTATAAAAATAACACTAAACAAAACGTAATTTATTTATGATTTAGTAACGAGTTTAGCAATTAAACTTCTATTTACCTGAAGATTTTGACGCACCAATTTAAAATTTCTTTTTTCTGTTAGCTGGCACCGCCGCTTCGGAGAAATGTATCTAACATTAATCTAAAAGATTTATATTGTCTATATAGTAGTGCACTACTCCATTCACTTGTAGTTATGAAGACAATATAAGTTTTGCAAATTATTGTTAAGTTATATTGTTTCTTCGGCAGTAGCGATAATATGGTTATTGATACTGTGGTGTCATTGTCGCCTTAAGAAAAGGACAATATTAATAACATTCAATACGTGATAAGCAACTTTATTCTGTTGATTACACATTAACGCTTTTGTTTAATAATCTAACATGAGGGCGCACATTTATGGTCATACATCACTTGATTCCCCTCGACCGTGTCTCTTGTCCCCGAACGTTGGATGCATTCGCTCACTTCATTTTTAACGCTGATGGCACTTCCCCCTTTTTTATAAATACTTGAACACACATAGTCTTTTAAATACAATGGTTTTGAAACTTTTCTTATTGATCTACGTACTATTTCATTTTCATTTGGAGTAATCATTGAAGTGGTTGATTCCTTATCGCCATTAGTAAAATTATCGTTTTTGTTACTTTCTATGACAATATTATTATGCTCAGGACTAATGTTATTTTGTGAAAAGGAATCACCGCACTGTTCAGCATCATTTATGACCGAGTCATCAGGTTGGATACTTGTTTGATACTCATTTTGGTAATAATACGATGCGTGGACCAAATGCCACCGATTCCGTCTATAGACTCCACCATTGCACGCTTTAACTAAATATGAACAAATTGGTGCTATTTGTTTATATTTTATACGTGGGCTCGTTAACCACGAGATGGCGACAGCCACAACACTTTTATAAATATGAACCTGGCTCATTGCAAAGATTTTGAAGCACACCGTATTTAGGGATGTCAATTATCCAAACAGAATCGCCTACATTTAAATTTGAAATGTCTGTTGCCTTATGTCTAACATTATAATTTCTTTCTTGTTTATTATTACTCTTTCTCTCTCTTTCTTTAAAGGAAGTGATATCTACATTTGTATTAAGTTTACTATGAAACATAGGTAAATGAGTCCTTAATTTTCTTGACATAAAAAGTTCTACAGGACTAAATCCGGATTCTAAGGGTGTTGATCTATAAGACAAAAGAGCTAAATGTATATCTTTGTTTTTTCTAAAGTAAATCTTTAGCAATATGGATTTTTCTCTCTACAACTCCATTGGATGTGTAAAATAAGGACTACTAGTAATGTGTTTAAAATTATATTGTTTTGAAAAGTTTGCAAATGAATTTTGAAATTGCGCACCGTTATCGGTCATGACGAATTCTGGAATTCCATATCGAGAAAATAATTAGTTTAGGATTATGGAATCTTCATTTAAATTACTGATTTCAAAAATCTCAAAAAATGTTGAAAAATAATCTGTCACTATTAAAAACCATTTATTTTGTTTAAATAAATCTACTCCGATTTTCTGCCAAGGTCTGTCAGGAATTGATTCATTGACGAAAGTTTCTTTAATATTCTTTCTTTCTTCCACACAATTTGGACAATTTTTTACAAGATTTTTAATTTGGTTAGAAAGACGTATCCACCAAATAGATGTTTTGGTTCGTTCGCGACATTTCACGATTCCTTGGTGACCTGAATGAATAAATTCTAAACATTGAAGCTGTAAAGGTTCAAGTATAACAATTCGTGAACTTTTTAGAACTAGATTCACTAAATAACTAAAGTCGTACCTAAACTGATAGTAAGGATAAGTTCTATTGGTATTTTAGATTTTTCTGGACAAACTAATACACTGTATTCGCGATTTTTTAACTTTCCTATAAGGAAAGTATAGTGATCGCAATTTTTTTTAAAATTTTTTTTGAAGAATTTTACGTTTCAAGGTCTCCTGAATCAGAAAAACGTATTTTTGACAAAAAAATGTTGTGTGTGTGTGTGTGTGTCTGTCTGCGTGTAACGATGTACCCACGATAACTCTCGAACCAAAAGTCCTACTAACTTGAAATTTGGTATGGAGCTGGCTTTTCATATTCTCTCGGTTTTATCAAAAGATGGGTCCGATAAAGAAACCGGAAGTGGTTGTATCCGCCATTTTTAACAGTTTTTCTTATATAATTTTGTACGAATGTAAATTATTAGAATTATTTTTATAGTTTCTTACCGAGACAATACTTCCTAACAACTTATTCAAATAAAAATTTTTTCTATCATTAACAGTTTATTAGATATTTAATTTACAATTTAAAGAGAATTTCATTATATAATCTATATAACTGCCTGTGACGATTTAAAAAAAAAATATTTTTTTTGCTTAAGTTTACGTTTCAAGGTCTCCTAAGTCAGAAAAAAATATTTTTGACAAAAAAAATTTGGATGTGTGTTTGTGTCTGTTTGTGTGTAACGATGTACCCACGATAACTCTCGAACCAAAAGTCCTAGTAACTTGAAATTTGGCATAGAGCTGGATTTTCATATTGTCTCGGCTTTATCAAAAGCTAGATCTGATAAAAATACCGGAAGTAGGTGTATCCGCCATTTTGAACAGTTTTTCTTATATAATTTTGTACGAATGTAAATTATTCGAATTATTCTTACAGTTTCTTATAAAGATAATTCTTCCTAACAATTTATTCAAATATTTTTTTTTCTAACATCAACGGTTTATTAGATATTTAATTTATAATTTAAACTGATTTCCATTATATAATCTAGGTTCGAATCCTGCCTACGACGATTTTTTTTTAGAAAAAATAAGTAACCGGTTGCACAAAAGTCTGGTTGATTTACGATTTACTAATCGTTTTTAATACAAACATATCACTTCAAAGTGGTTTTATGACAACATAACCTTATAAAAATACATTTATTCATCATTCCTTATAAGAAAGTCGTGTGGTGGCCACACCAGTTTTTTTATTATTGGATTAATTGACTGTTCGTGTATAATTTTTTGTAAATAATTATCTTTGACTGGTAATTGTTTGATTACGAAATGAACATAAGCTTCGATTTCTGTACTTAGTTCTTCATTAACGGGCATTGAATTTTCATTAGGGCTGCTTGAAATTTACCTGGAGTATATTCTATATGATACTGTCAGTGGCTGAGGAGAAGGCACCCGGAAGGAATGCGTTTATCTCTACTAAAACTTGATATATTACACTTCATAAAAACGTCGCTCAGTAGTTGTAATTACAAATACTTTCAGCGCCCTCGCACAATTCGCGGTGCTCAAGTTCTAAACTATCATATCGCTCAAAGCCCACGTGATTTTTTTCTGCTCGTAAATATAAAAATAAAACTTGAAAATAAATTAATTTATTACTAAAAGTATAACTATTGATAAGATCAAGTAAATAAGAAACGCTTAAACATTTTTGTACATACTAATATTTTTAAGTTTTATTAACATTAAAGCAAAATAAATTTCAAAAATGATTATTGAACAAGTAACCTTCACCGAAATAAAAACATTGTAATTCATACATGCTTAAACTTATTATCTTATCGTGAATAGAAAAGTGTCGATGTCGTAATCTTTTTGTGTCAATTATAATACTATCAAATTGTCATTTTAAAAAAAACTTTTAGAACATAAAAGTTAATAGTAATTTTTGTATCACTTAATTTATATCACTATCAGTATTTACATCGTCGTCACTTTCTTCGCTATCATTACTATCCTGTTGTGACTGTTGTGAGTTTATAATTATTTCATCAACAAAATAACGATTCAAAATAACAACGGTAACAAGTATAATAACACACAAAAAATAACACTTGTTCAAAAATACAAATACTATAAGCTCTGAACACCACGGATGCTAAGATGCAACTATACCGAACTGATAATGATGTTTTTAGGACCAGCAGTAATATGCGCTTGAGTGACGAAAACCCATAAAATTGCGATCCCCTTACCTCAGCCCCCAAGTGCCTTCTCGTGAGACGCTGACAGTAGTTATATCGCATTAACCACATCCTAACTCGCTGTAATCTAGGTTTATGATCTGTTTCAAAAATTACTTCCAAGAGACCTGTAATATAATCAGAAAAGTTCTCTACTGCTCACGTTAAACCTAACGCTTCTTTTTCAATTCGTGCATAACGGGATTCCGTGGAATTTAATAAACGAGAAGCAAACGCGACAATTTCTTTCGTACCGTTTTTATCGATTTGTGAAAGTATACTTCCTAATTCGTAAGAAGATGCATCTGAACTAACTATTATAATCTTGTTTGGATCGAAAAATGCAAGATTTTGTGACTTGTAATTTTTCTTTTATTATCTTAAACGATTGATTTTGAGCGAATCCCCAAATAAATTCGTTGTCTTTTTTAAGCAGAGATGTGAGTGGCTCTAATACTTGAGCTTTATTTTCTATAATTTATCATTCCTAATAAACGCAATGGTTCTGTTTTGGTTGTTGGTACAGGGAATTTATTAATATCTTCGACTCTTTTAGGGCCAACTGAAATGCCTGTGGACGATATAATATGTCCTAAATAATTGACTTTATTCGCGCCTAAGACGCATTTGGATTTATTTAATGTAACACCTTCCGAGTGAAGGCGTTTCAAGACTGTCCGTGTTCCTCCATGTTCGACGTATGGATAAGAACGTCATCCATATGGACCATAACTCCTTGAATATCCGACAAAATGCGCGTGAATTGCATTGAAAAGTATTCGGGAGCACACGATAGTTAGTAATTGACTGGATTTGTCCAATTTGATTTGGTAAAATCTCGAAGTCTAATTTGGAAAATATTTTTTAACCCACGGCTGTGCTAAGGTGTGCTCTACTTTAGGTAAAGGGAATTAGTCGCGTGTAATCACAACATAGGCGTACCTCATTACCCGTTTGCACTAGTACTATGGGGACGACTCATTCTGTATGTTCTGTTACCGGTACAATAATTTTTAGTTTAAGTAATCTATCTAATTTGCATTTAAGCTTATTTAACAATGGCATTGGAACGCTACGCGGTACTGATTGATTGTATGGTTTATACTCGGGCTCGAACTT
Source organism: Aquatica leii (assembly GCA_035610365.1). Taxonomy (NCBI): domain Eukaryota; kingdom Metazoa; phylum Arthropoda; class Insecta; order Coleoptera; family Lampyridae; genus Aquatica; species Aquatica leii. Next base: position 113,466,567 of record CM069432.1, read on the forward strand.
GATCGAAATTTCGTTTTTGAATTCACCTATCTTGTTAAATATTCCCGGATATTTGGAATCTATTTGTTCAGAGGTTAAATAAGTCTTTTTTAATACACATTAATTGACTTCTTCTCTAACGTGATTATTCCTAAACTGGTCAAGCCCGGTCTACCTCAAATTGGTAGATATCATTTATGATAATCATCTCTGTAGAAAAGGATTTTTTCTCATAATGTAGGTTTAAATTAATTTTACCTCTTACATCTAAAGGTGCAGAATATGGTTGAGATATCTTGGCGTTTGTTTGAACAATTTGATTATGTAAACTCCTAGGCAACAAAGGAATGCAAATGATGTTCGCCTCAGCATCTACAAGAAAACTTATTAAATAACTTTCATTAAGTTTTATATCTACAAGCCATTTGTCGTTTCCATCTGCATAGATGTGTCCAACGAAAAATAGTTTATCTTTCATATTTTCAATATCGTTAACACAAGATACATTATCATCTATGAATAACAAATGGTGTTTCCAGACATACAGGATCAAACGCCAACGTCTGCTTGCTTAATTAGCCTTTTTGAGCAGATGTAGACCAGGACATTGTCCCAGGTTTTCTGCAAATACAACATGACATCAATACTAGCACGGGAAAGCATATACTGCGAAGAGCAAACCGAGCCTTGTTAAGGGAGAGGATACACGAAACTAGACGCCAATTAGACCAGAAAACCACGGAGTTATTTTCAGCCTATTCACGACTGATCAACACAATAGATTCGTAATCTGGGATTTGATCGACAAACTATCTACGGAAAAAGCCGAAGAGATTGCCAAAAAGGTAAAGAAAATACAAATGGCGAAGTTCCAGAAGTTACAGGAAGTACAACATCCTTCACCGCCGCAATTAGAGACAGACAGGATCATCATCAATATGTCTTCCACCACACTCAGTGGACCAGCAACAGCCATCTTATCAAAAGGATTAAATTTTGATATCACACCAAAATTTATACCAAAGGAAGAAATAGCGAGTTTATTGGAGAGCACACTCAGAACTCTACCACAACGTATTCAAGAAGAGGTGAGGGTCAAAACAGCCGACATTCTGAAGAAATCTACAGCACCGAAATCCAACATCAATCGAGAAGAAAGAAATGCTCTAAGGGAACTTAAAGCTAACAAAGAAATAACTGTATTACCAGCTGATAAAGGAAATGCTTCTGTAATCATGAACACCAACGACTACATGGAAAAAATCGATACCTTGCTACAAGATTCGGCGTACAAACCATTGAAGAGGAATCCAATAAAATCTCTGGAGAGAAAGATTTTGGCCGCTGTAAAATCCGCAAGCACGATCCCGGAACATCAAAAGAGACGACTAATTCCTACAGACACCAGGATGCCGCACCTTTACGGCCTTTCAAAAATCCACAAACCAGGAGTACCGATTCGCCAATTGTGAGTGCTACAGGTTCAGCCACTCATCCTCTGGCTAGATACTTATGTACCATTTTACAACCGCTTACGGGAAAAAGCATCGATCACGTAAAGAATTCCCAGCACTTCGTCTCTAGAATTAAAAAATTAAATTGGAAGACATTTTAGTAAGTTTTGATGTGACATCCTCTTCACAAAAGTGCCACTACAAACAGCACTGGAGATCATCAAGACCAAATTACGAAAAGCGGATTTGGATGAGGAGCTTAACGGACTAATTGAGCTATGCTTAAAGTCCACGTCTTTCTCATTGAACAATATTGTATACGAACAAATTGAAGGGACAGCCATAGGATCACCACTTTCTCCAGTCATCGCCAATATATTTTTGGAGGATTTTGAAGAAAGAGCATTAGAAACCGCTACCCTCAAACCAAAATGCTGGCTACGTTATGTGTACGATACATTTGTAATTTGGTCTCATGAAACAGAAACACTACACAACTATCTGGATCACATCAACCAGTTAGATTTCAACATCAAATTCACCATGGAAAAGGAAACAAACAGAAGCATTCCGTTCTTGGACGTACTGGTCACTCGAAATATGGACAACAAATTGGGACATCAAGTATATATAAAACCGACACATACTGACAGATACCTCAACGCCTAATCACATCATCATCCAGCTCAGAAGTTTGCAGTTCTAAAAACTTTAGTACACAGGGCCAAGGCGAACCGAACACGTTAAAGACCGAGCTAGGTCACCTAACAAACACCTTAATAAAAAACGGTTTCAGAAAAGCAGACATATATCGAGCAATTAACAAACACAGCAAGGAAAAACCAAAGAAGGGGGAACCCGTGGCAACTTCCTTCCTTCCTTACATAAAAGGTTGCACGGATAAAATAGCCAGGATACTTAAGAGGGAAAAATATCAAAGTGATCTTCACTGCAACAAATAAAATATCCGCCAATTTCTCAAAATCAAAAGAAACAAAAGCACCACTCGAGGAACCAGGGGTCTACCACATCCCTTGTTCGTGTGGGCTGGCTTACATAGGACAAACGGGACGCAACATAGCTACCAGATTAAAAGAACATAAGGCGGATACAATGAAACATAACACAAGATCTGCTGTTGCGGAACACTTTTTAGACACCGGTCACACGATAAAATTTGAAGAGGCAACAATGTTGGCTAAATCCCAAAACTGCTGGCCTAGACTATATAAGGAAGCCATTGAAATCCAGAAGTACGACAATTTTAATAGGGATAATGGAATCGATCTAGTGCCAATATGGAAAAACATGTTCCGGAAAACTAATGAATCGGAACCGTCACGAACCATTGACCCGAACGGCGTAATATAAAGGCTTGTCAGGATCCTATATCTTCAGTTTCAGTTTTTTTCTGAAGAAGACAGCGACATGACTGTCGAAACGTCAAACATTGTAAATTATTCAAAGTTTGTAAGTTTTATAAATTTTGTGAAAAGTGTAAATATGGAACGCGGTTCAAAACCCTAAAATAATTATTTGTTACAAAATACAAGACATTATAAATGACATCCTAATCCTGGTCAAACTAAACAGAAGCTAAAAAATCGGATGGCCAACCATAAATACGATTGTAGCACAAAAAAAGGCGATACAGCTTTGGCCGTACATCATATAGACACGGGACACAATTTCAATGTTATCAATCCCACAATTCTAGATGTGGCAAACAACTTGAAAAAGCGTTTAGTTTCCGAAATGGTATACATCAATATATATAACAATAATATTAATTTTAACAACGATACCAACAATTTAAGCAGTGTTTATAATAATTTAATATCCAAAATTGTGAGATAACTATATAGGTTGGATCTATCGTTATTCAGTTTTTGTTTATCATTTTATTCTTATCTTTCCCTTGACATTCAACAATTTTTGATTACACAACATTTGTCAATTGTTTGTTGAACGTGTATGTCCTACGTTATATTAAAATTTTAAATATTGACCATTGTATGTTTAATGTTGTATTTATTTTAATTACTAACTCGTAAAGTTGCCAATGTCCTTGGTCGGTGGATTGATCCGCTTGACTTTATTCTGTAAGTTTTATGTGTTAAAAATTATCTGTTAATTCCATTTTGTTGTTACTATGTGTTGACTTATGAGTTCAATAAATTACAGTTGGCCTGAAGAAGTGCTAACCTTCAGCACGAAACGTTGCCATAAAAATAAATTAAAGTGGTTTTATATTGCCCCTCCTAAACGAAGAAGATAGCATTAATTAGGATATCACAGAGAGGAGGATAAAGAATCTTTACCAATTATAAATGACATAATCGCCTAGTAACTTTTTTATATTATTTCGGTTGGTGTACACTCATTTTCTTCTTCCATCTTTGTATTTGAACACTTGAAGAACACAAAACTTTTGTTCACTAGTAAATACCTGAGCGTTTCGTTCATTTAAAAAAAAGTGACATTTTACGTGAAAATAGACTTTTGCGTTGTCAAATGCAAGGTCAAATGTCTACTTTCTATATCGATTGTAAAAAAACAAATCTCTTACAAAAAATTATGAAAATCACGTATTTTATCTCTATGGTTTTATCAATTTGTTGTGATACATCATTCTCCCGTTATCTATCATTTTTTAAGGTACTATTTTTAAAAATTAGCGTAAGTAAAGTATACCGTGGCGTACAAACATCCCCTTAAGCATAAACTTTTTGAACATGGCGGTTTTAGTACTTTTTAAAAAAATCTAGCACATTCTATTAGTGAAATTTAGTACCTCTAAAATTTAGTGATTCGGCAACAGTAAACCATAACCTAACCAAATATACTACATCATGCTACAACATTATTTATTGATTGATGAAAGTTGTTTTACTTTACATTACAGATCATTTCGATATTTATTAAAGTCTAATTTATAAATTAAAACAAAATGAACAAATTTTTAATAAACTTTTATGCATGATGAATTTATTGTACACTCGCGGTCAATGAAAATGAACGTATTTAGGTAGAAATAAAAGTACGTGGTCATAGTCTTAGTTAGACAGAAAAGTACCGTGTCCTTTATAATCTCTGAGGTAAGAAACACCACAGTATCTATGATTTGTTATTTACTCTTTATACATTGAAAACTCAATTATATATGAATATATATTCTGCTTCGTTAACAAGTAGATATTATAAATAATTACAAAAAATATCCATATATTAATACTTAGGTAATGTTAATTAAATTGGATATTAACTTCTACAAAAAACTAATAAAAGTGCTAATTGTCAAGTGATTTATTGTTATTTAACAAAATTTTACAATTTCAACAATGAATAAATGAAGTATTTTTATTCTTTCTTTCACGTTTTATTTAGGAGTATTAACTTTTAATAAAGTCATAATTATAAAAAGTGCCCAAAATGTTACAATTTTAATTAATTTGTCAAAAGGTCAATATCCTAAATACATTATCTATGTAAGGGATTTTCTGATTTAAAAGACAATACAAGAACAAGACAAAAAGACAATACAAGAACAAGACAATAGTATCGATTAAGACAATATATGTAATTTTTTCAATGTAGAGGGTTCAGTGGGAAAACCTTCACTAAGAAGAGAACGTCTTCCGGGTTTGGACCGTGTCATTTTTGTAACCGAATCTAAATAAGAACTTCTCAAAAGTTAGGTAATCAACTTGTGAACCAAACCAGCTTCTAAACTCTGAAAAGGTAAGAAAGAAAACGATAAACTTGAAAAAGCAAACGAAAATCTAACAAAGAACCACTACAGAGTTAGGTAATCGACTTGTGAACCAATCCAGATTCTAAACTCCATAGAAGTGACTCTAAAAGAAATAGTCTCCGTATATAAAGAAGAAGTATCGTTACAGCTGGTTACGCTCGACTCTCATTGGGTTACGGTTGAAAGGGGCGTGTTTTCGATAAAGGACTAATGACCGGTAACCAAAGAGGGGATAGCTCGAAACCATGATCACGATTGAAGTTATTGAGGTGTTTGATGATTTCTATGCTCTCGGAATTTCCTGTTAAAAAGAATGGAGATTAGGCAATCACCGAAACGTTATCAAAATAGTCGGTCTGCAAACCTGGTCTTCGTGCGGCAAAAAGTCTCATTGTGACAATTGTTTTACAATATACTGTTTTCGCTTTTATAAACCGTCTTGACAGTTTTTGCGCACTTGTCAACATAAACATTAAACTGTTTTTGTGAGATTTTGAGACTTGGAGGGCTTCGCAGTTTCTGTTCGAGCAATAAAATATTGTATTCAAGTCGTTCTTGTGAAAGTTGTGCTTTTTTTCCTCGTGGACTTTTAAAACCCCCGTTTCATACGGGTTTAAAACTGCCCACTCGTAAAAAAAAGTCCAATTTACAAAGGAACTCGTTAAATAAATAATTATTTACATTTCTCATTCAAGCTTGATAGATTCATATTGGCTAAATGATTATTTCCAAGTTGAGTATATGTAAATTGCAGAAAAAAATCAATTAAAAAAAAAATCTGACCGGATGTTCTTCTTGCTTGGTAACTGCAGACCAACATTTGTACGCCTGTTCCTCTAAAGACGACATCCAACATGTTTTGAACTGTTCTCCAATTCAGTTGGTTTAGGCCATAACCAAGCTTGTGTACTGCCAATTTCTTAATGTTGAGGAACTCCATTTCTCCTTTGAGATTCCATAGTGTTCGCCACAGATTTTCGTATAACGGCTTGGTACGTGAGTATTTCTTGGTGACCAGATAGAAAACGAAGCGTCTGTCACCGCGTAGTTTTAAAACTTTTCGAACTGCCGGTTGCTGTCTTCGTTGTTTATCTTGCTGCCCAAACTTCTTTTTAAATACGACTTCACGCAATGTGTGATGGCGTAATCTTTTGCTGTTTGGAACAGGTTTTGATGTTCCTCGATTGTAACTCCGAAACTAGCTTTTCCAGAACCTCTGTATAAGCTCATAAACTTATCGAAGTCCATTCCTTCAACTTGATTTCTGTTTCTGCTAATTATTACCCTGATTCTGACCGGAACTTGCGTAATGTGGTTATCGCCAGCAAACAGGGCTATACGATAGATGTGGACCACTTGTGGCTTGCCTCTGGGTGGTTTTCGAATGCGATATAAAACGTCATTAATACGTTGCACGACTTCATAAGGGCCTTCCCATTGCCTCTGCAGCTTCGACGACAAACCACGTCTTCTTTGGAGATTATACAACCACACCATAACGCCAGGTTGAAACCCACCATTTTGTGCCTTGACGTCATATCTGGTCTTCATTCATTTGCTGGCAATTTGTGTGTTTTCACGGACTGCCTCATGTACTTCGTCTAACTTCTTAGTCAGTTTGCTGAATATAAAACCAATTTCATCATTTACAAATCTTGATACAATATGGTCCTTTCAAAATTTTCATTGCTAAGTAAAAATTAGACTATCAGGACTAAAGTCTTTCAATTAGCGCCGAAATTGATGTGTTTAATCAATAACTTTTTAACAAATGGAGAAGTGTCTAGTAAACTGAATTAGTTTTTCTTTGTAACAGTTAGGAAAAATCTGGATTTGCTATCTACGTCAATTTAAACCTCGAATGCTAAAAGATTATAAAAATTATCGCTCATAGTCGTCAATCAAACTACCTGAATTATTGCTTTTTGTTTTTAAATTTAAGTTGTCATTTGTAGTTCGATATTTTAAGCAAATTTTTCACAAAAAAAACAACTAATCCTCAAAAATTTATTGTATTTTAAATATTGAGCAGTTTACATCAGCGAGCACTTAAAGAATTTGCTTTTAAGTCTTTTTAAAAAAGGCAAGCAGTTTTTCTTCTAAAAAAATTGCGTTTTAACGGGCTCCAATATTTTAAACAGTTGATGCTCTGCTCAATACTTTTTGTTATTGTAAGTGCAACAAATCCAAATGTAAAAAATAAGCATTTTTTGCTTTGCGGACTTCTTAATTATATTTGACGATGTAGGCACTTCAACTAATTAGATTTTCAAAACTACAAAATTAGTAGCTGTTAATTTCAATGTATGATTGTGCAACTTATGTATTGAATAAATGTACGTATATTAAAAAAGCTTATTATTGTTTCTAAAAATGATAAGATACTTATCGCAATGGTTTAGTTTAAAAAAGTAATTTGAGTTGTGTTTTTGTTTATATCGCGTTTTGCATGTATTTACACTCAACGTCATGTGAATCTAATTTTTGTCAGCAGAAGATCTGCAAAAATGCGAAACATCGACGGCGATTATTTATCAGGTTTTAGCGATATAGACCGTATTATGTTACTTATAAAAATCATCTAGATAATTGCATGACAGATAACAGAAAAATCATCTGAGATAATCATCTAGATAATATTTAATGCTTTTATCTAGATAAGGAAAAAACATTATGAAAAATTATCTAGATGAATTATCAGCTATAATACCCCTAGAGCATTGATAATACCGAGATAATTTTGTCATAGAGATTGTTGAAAGCGTGTTTCTCGTTTCAAAGAAACACGCTTGAAACATTCTCTACGACAAAATTTTGAGTATTTATCAATGCTCGAGGTGTATTCGGTAAGATAATTTTTTAATACTTTGCATGTTTTTCAATCAATTACTACAAATGAGTTGTGTTTTCTGGTGTATTTTCTGAAAGAGTTTAGTTAATTTTGTTGTTACAAATATGAACAAATCTTTCTCTCATTCTTATGAATTGATTTATTATCTGACATTTAATTTGACATTTGAATATATCATGTCTGCTTTTCCCGATAACACCACACCCGTGGTGTTATCGCTGTAATTTGTTGATGATTGGTTGAATTTTAAAAAATGCAATAAAACCAAGTTTTTTTATTGGTTAATTGATACAGTAAAAAATTATCATATGTAATATCATAAGTCTTTGTAAAATTATCGGTAATGAGACACCTTATTGACGGAAACGAAAAATGTATTGCCTAGTAATTTACGTTTTGGCAACATATTTTGAGTTCTGTCCAGGTCTCGAATTTTAGATAATTTTACAAAGACGAATGAAGTTCAAATGATTATTACTCAAAAAAAGCAAAAAAATTATTTATTGTCATAATATTTATTAGTGACGTTACAATTTATTATAATACACATTTGAGGGTGCTTGAATTGATGAAGTTTATGTTGTACTTGTTTTATTTGTGTTTTCAATATTACTGCCTCTCAGTGTAGCCAATAGGTTAGCATGGTGTTCGCTGCTTAGCTGGAGCTTAGAGCATTTTCATGGATACTTATCAACAGGCATACTTATCGCTGTAAATATATCTCTTCCGGTTGTGTTATCGCTTATTAATGCTCGTTTAATTGAAAAACGTGATTGAAATGGTGTAATATGATTGGTTAATTTTAAATGAGGGTAATAGTCTATATAATTTCATCTAGATAATGCACAACACTGACAATATTATATAAGAAAAACTGTTAAAAATGACGGAAACACCCACTTCCGGTTTATTTGTCAGACCCATTTTTTGTTAAACCGAGATAATATATGAAAAGCAAATTTCAAGTTACTAGGACTTTTGGTTCGAGAGTTATCGTGGGTACATCGTTACACACACACTCAAAATTTTGTCAAAAATACATTTTTTTGATTCAGGAGATTTTGAAACGTAAAATTCTACAAAAAAAATTACGACCGCTATACTTTCCTTATAGGAAAGTAAAAAGTAACATTATGCTGCTCAGCGAAAACTAAACATCCTGTAGAAACAATAGTAATATACGTAACAAGCGTCGAAAAGTATATCATAGCATAACGAACGCTAATGCGACGCGAGGCCGAGCGTTGGATGTGAGTGAGTTATGCTATCAAATTTTTGACGAGAGTAACGTACATTATTTTTTGTGTTGCCTTTTGTAAAATTATATTCTTTTTTGAAAAAATAAAAAAAAGCACCAGAAAAATAGTGTTGGTACTACATTTATTGCTAAATCTGTCAAATTTGACATTAACTTTAATATCGTTTTTTTCAATTCTAACTGAATTTCAACAGTTTTTAAATGACTTTTTCACCTGTCGCATACTCGTTTTAATATAATAATTGACTTTGAACACTTAGCTTTATGTGGATTTCTAGTTTTCATTTTGCCACACTAGAGCTTTTTTCGCTCATTACGTAACTACACTAACGAGCGAATCGTTTGCGTTTGGCAGCGCAAAAAAAAATTTTTAAACATGCAGCTTTTCAATAGAAATAAGTACAGTACTAAACATTTTATGATGACATTTATACAAAGAAAATTTAATTATAAAAAGCGCGAGTGGTTGTTGCAATTTCCTATAATATTTTTCTTTAGACTCGGCGTAATTTTTTCTATCAACTTTCACGCATAATTTATGAATCAATAACTAAAAATGTTTTGTTTCGGGTGAATTGTCTACGTTATATAAACCACTAATGTGGTTTCGCGGGAAAACTTATACAAAACAGTAAATTTCTGGCAATGAAACCTGATTTTTAGACAAAATAATTATTATCTCTAAAGTTATTTTATAACTTGTGGTTTTTGATGTACCAGAAATATTACGGTACTAATCATTTAGGAAGTTGTCGCGATAATGTACAAGTTAAAAGTTAACAAATAATATCCTCTACTCTAAACGATTTTTCGTTTTTTTAGTATTGAAAAAACCATAAGAGCTAAAGTAAATTACAAATAAAGCATACAAAGTTAGTAAAATTTCGGAAAAATATCCGGATATTATCCACAAAATATTACGCGCAAAAATATAAATCAAATTCATTAGCATTTGCCACCGACTTCTTAATATTCGTTATACTTTTTTGAGTAATTTGGACCTAAATAAATATAGATATTGCATGAGAATTGATTAGAAAAATGCTAATTAACGTCGAATACCAAATATAACAGATACGATGTAATGGGTTCTAGTGATTAATAAAGGTCAGTATTAAATAAATGCATTAGCTAGTCATAAAAAATATATTTATAGAACTAAAAAACAAATATAAACAATGGAAAATTTAAGCAAAAAATAAATAATCTCAGAAAAGAGCTTAATTAGAATAACGTTACCAGATATTATTCCAAAAAATATTTTTTCGGGAAAAAATAATGTAATTATATCTATATCATTTATTTATGTTTATTTATTTATTATTATATGCGATATGTTTACATATTTGTCGTTATAGCTTGCAGAGTTTTGTTTATCACAGTGGATTCAAAGTGATTGCTATTATTATTAAGTTATAATATATATATAAACTACATTTAAATTTCAAACTAAGATTTGGCGGTAAATTTAAAATTGGGAAAATCCCAGAATTTCATTGCTAAATTTGTTTCTCGGTAAAATACAATTTTTCTTCAAAAAGTTTTACATATACATTACGATATTTAATCATTTGCTTATATATCGTATTAATCAAAACAGCAATGCCGATGTGTCGAATTTGAGATACATAGTCTAGTTAGTTGACTATAAATGAATGCGTTTTACATTTTATTGTACTAGTACCTACTGATTTAGATTCGGGTTTAGTAGTATGATATAATACTAAATTTATGGAAATATGTATATAACATGAAATATACTATGATAAACTTAATTTAATTACATCACATTGTTTATATGTTAGAAACGTTAGTTTATTTAGAATGTACAGATATGATTAATGATGCAGCGTCTTAATAATTGAACATACATGTAAATTATAATTAATGCAATAATTGAATAACGAGAGCTTCTTATAACGGTTTTTACCTGTTTTAAAACTGATATATGAGTATATTGGACACCCTGTATAAATGTATAAGATATTGATTTACAATTTTATTGTGGGTGCTTTGCTTGTTAAGTAAAACAACACTGTAGCCAACATAATGTTAACACACAAGTTCTATTAATAATCTTTGTTTATGCTGTTGTTTTTTATTGATCTCTATGTAAATGATTTTTTTGTTTTGTTAGTAGTATAGGTACAATGACGTGAGAACTTAAGTTATTTAATACTGTGTAATTTGGCGTCAAGCGCTTTAAATATGTGAATTTATTTTTTCAGTGAAATTAAATAATTGGGTGCCTTATTAATTATAAAGAATTTTTTTATGAGTGTTTCAATACAGTAGTAGAGTTTATTTATTAGGTTCGGACCAGGTTTAGTGATATATTGGTTCGGTTTTGTGGAAAGTATCTTGCAACCATCTGATAAAAGATTAATGATTCAAGATCATTTTCCCACTAACATTGTTTGCTTAACACCATCAAAGCTTAGCAAAGAGAATTAGACGTAAGTTACAGTTGAAATAAATTGCTAATATTAATTGATCGTTACTTTAGGTTAGCTGCAGTTTTAATTACTTCTACAACAACTTTTTCTTATATTTATAATTTGTTCTTGAAACAGAAAAAAAATATTTACCTAGTGTGTTAGTAGCCTATAATTATTAATTTGCTAGTTTATGCTTCAGTCATGATTCATCTTTTACTAAATGTTTACAATATTTATTTTTATATGTTGTAACGTATACAAATAATGTTTTATTTTAAGTGCTTGACATTTGTCTATTTTATGTACCTATGTTATTTTAAAATTGTTAAAAGAAAGAAATTATAAATGGATTTATGTTAAATAGTAAAGTGTAAATAGGTAGTCTAGGAAATTAGAAGCAATTTGTTAATTATTTCAATTTGACAGTTTTAGTAATCTTGCTTTTTATTCCTTACAAGATGACGAGTCAAGCAGAACGCATTAAAGCGTTTAAACTTGCGCAACATGCAAGGTTACAAAAACAGGTATGTTAATTCGCTTTTATTTTGCTTTTTTAATGCTATTGATTTAAGTTAAAAACGCATCCTTCTTGTGTTTATTCATAAACCATTTTTTATATACAATTGCATTCATAATCTTAACCTACATTTCTTAACGGTATTTGAATTTTTTACATTTACGCATTTTATTTCCAAAATTTGTAATTACATATTTACATGTTTAATTATTTTACAGGTACTATTTTTTAGTTTTCATATCGTTTACATTCTATATTTGCTTTAGACACAAGAATGAACGTTTAAGATTGTTTATTATAGTATATCATCTACAGAAAAAGAACGTACATAATTTACTTTTTTTCCGATTTCTCTTCTAACTTTTAATATTACATCTCATAAATGATTACTTAAAGTACTTGTGTTGTGGAGCATGATTTTAAGAAAAACTCAAAATCGACATTTGAGGAATCTAGTTGATTCCTATATACACGCAATTTTAAAGTAAGCACAGTAGCGTGTGGTTCACTGTGTAATTCAAGTAATCGTGAAACTGCTGCTTTAATTATTGTTTTAGATAATTCTATTTTTGTTCGGACTAACCTGAATCCGTGTCAATGAATAAATTTATTGTCATTTTTAATGGCAACTTCTCAGCTTTATGTTTAACTTATTTTAAATAAATATTTATAATTCAATTTTGATTTGACGAAATGGTTAAAAGATATTCGCATAAATTAGATAATAGAAGTTGAGCTGTTGCTGGTTATTATATATAATAGATTCTTATGCCAGATACATAGTCAAAAAAAGATATCAAAATGTTAAGCATTTTTTAAATATGTAATTTATTCTTAAAAAATCGTAATTGTAGTTTCTGTTCAGTTTCTTATAATAATCACTATATAATTATTCTTGTACGCAAATATTTTTGTTTTATTTGACCATACGTTATCTACATGGTCAAAATCTGTTCTTGGATTATAGGTTCCGAAAACGGAACTTTGCAACTGGCACAATTATTTTGCAACATTTACCATTGCTATCTTTCTATAAAGTTGAGAAGTTGAAATGATTTCTTTTTGTTTTTTGCGAATAGACGTAATAACTCAAATCACGGTGATGAGTAGGTGTTTAACAATTTAGTAACGGCAACACTTAAAATAAACAAACTCAGGTATTAAATAATTGATTGATCTTGATGGTTTTGAGCACGCTTCCATCTGGTTTTGTCTTCAAAACGCTTTAGTGTTTTAGTCAATTCTTGGTAAATTTGTAAATGTTACTTTCACTGTCTTTGCATTTGATGTAATTACAGGATTTTTGAAAAGACAAATTAGTATTGTTATTAAGATACTCTTCCAGTCTTCTTAAATCAGTCAGGTTAATTCCAAAGTTTTTGTAGGGTTATTGTAAGTACTGGTAGTTAATAGTTTTAAAATTTGTTTGTGTTGGTTCTTAATTGTTATTAAATAATTCTTGATTTACGGAAACTTGTAAGTTGCCAGCAAAATTAAAATTCACTTATAAATTAGAAAACGTAACTTTTTAATTCACTAGTGCTTTGAGTTAATTGTGGACTTAAAAAGCCACTATTGATCATTGTGGATGGCGTTGGTTTGTAAGAAAATGATTGGCGTAAAAGGGAGGAACTTGAAGCACATGTGCTCTTCAAACAACAGGACTGGTAGTTGCTGAAAAAAACCGGTTAACTTTAAGCGCTTTAAGTTATTATTTAAATGTCTTTACTCACAAACTCTACTAGACGAAGGAAGAATATTAATTGCGTTATTGTTTAGGATTGTCGCCAGATCTTTGATTCGTGAAGCCATAGGAAGCTTACTGGAATTTCTGAAATTTCCCTCATCACTTGACGAATCGATAGTTTTTACATTCAAACGCATCTTTTTTTTCACTTCAGGTTCTTTTTGTTAATTTTGTATATCAGATGTGAATACGCATTTTTTACATTTTTCTTTATTTTTAAAGAAGTTATCTAGTAACAAAAAAATAGTACTAATTTTAGTAAATATTTTTGTATACAACCCTTCCTTGAAAATACATCTATTTATTTTGTGAAACGACCAAGTTTTCTCTGCTAGAAATTTTCTTTTCCGGAGTGCATTGCCTCTTGATGCTTTAAAGGAGGCCACCAAACTTCTTGCTTCTCAGGAGTTAACCAATAAGAGTGAGCCACTTTAGTAACTTCAGCTTTAGACTCTTCTGAGAATTTTATACCCACGCAAGCCATATATTAACATTAATATTAATAACTTCAGGAAAACTAAAATACAAACTACATTAATTTTGCTAAAGATTAGGTACCTATATAAACAATTATTAAACATAATTTGTTTTCCGCTTCTTCGTTACAAAGATTTGCGCTTTATTGCCTTAAAAGTATACATACCCGTGTCAAAGAACATTCAGTTTCTGCAAGTTTGTATTTCACGGGGTTAATAACCTACTTACACAAAATTTTGCGATTGAGGTATTATAAAATTCATTAAAGTAAAAGTTAATATTTCAATTAAAATCATATTTTTTAATTTTCTAATGTTCATAATAGATGGATTGATGCTTTATAAGCGATCGTTATTTTATAGCAGGCGACTGATGATCGTGATCGCGATCATATTTATAATTCTGGTCACTTATATTTACTGAACGAACGTAGGATAACCGGAGAATGATATTTGTTAGTTAATTAAATTAAAATAAAAGAAAAAAACGGTGGTTTTGAAGCACCATATAATTTATCACTAGGAGAACCTAAACGTAATTACATTAATTTGGCAACTAAAACTTAAAAAATATTGCGGATTAAAGATACGAATAAAATATATTGTAAAATGTATAACTTTGTTTCACGATTGATTAAATTACTTCAATAAATTTAACTTCCCTGAAATAGCGTCGGTTTTCTTTATGTAGTTTATATAATTTTTTCACGCAAATGGTAATACTAATAATAACTACAAATATAGAGCAGTGTTGGGAACATATTCGTGCGTACGTAAACATGTAACTATAGAGAATCCTATGCGGAACTTACGTTCGTTATAACATTTGTTTGAATATATTTCTACTCCAGAATCCGGTATTGTTTTTTAATATTCACTGAATTTAAAAGTTTGTTTAATTTTGTTTTTACTATCTATTATTACTTATAGTGTTGTATTATAACTAAGTTTTTCTATATCGAGATAAAAGAATATCAATAAGATGTTTATATCAAATGAAACCATTAAACGTAATTTTACGTGAAAGATATATTATACTGTTTATGACTTACTTGTAGAACTTGAATTTTCTAAATCGTTAATATGAGCGTGGGCTAGATATAAACTAAAAATTAATTAACATTATTTAATAAATGGTATGTTTCTTATGTTATCAAGTGCTAGACTAAACAATTTACATCTATGATTAAAGTAGTTTTTTCTACTTAGTTGCAAATTATAACTAGTCCAGTATAAATAATAGTTTTATATTATTTTTTTGTTCACTAATTTTGTTTGGTTCAGTTCCTTGCAATATTTATGCTTTTTAAAGTATGATTATTTCGTGGATATGGTATAGGTTGTTCAGCTGAGACCTTATGGTATCTACACGAGGTGTCATCAAATGTGGACGATTTAACACGGCGGGTTTCGTGTAAAATATGGTTAATGTATAAAAAAATTGGAATAAAATTTTTGGAATCAACAAAAACTTTTTTAGCTAACTGGAAATTCACTTATCGGTTTTAAACAACTGTTACATTAATACTTGTATGAGTATTATTTTAGAAGAGATTGAAATAAGAAAATAGAGTGTTCCCGAGATCAGGCATGCCGACACAAGTAAGATCGTGCGCTGCAAGTACACTCTCTGCTTGTTACAGTCGGCATAATGTATTTGTGGCTCTTAGCATAAAAGGCCTCTGCAGACAAAATATAATAATAATAAAAATGCAGGTATTAAAACGCACGACGATTTATGTTACATCAGCTGTAGCCAACAATATTATTATACAGGGTTATTAAAAAGTGTGGAGATGGCGATTTATAATCGTTAATATTCATTTTAGGAAAAATAGTTTAATACAAAAGTTGTTTATGTAATTTTTATCTACAATTGGGAATACTTCAATGTTTGCTTTCTTTAATTGTTTTTGAGTTATACTTTTTTAAATGGTAACATATTACTTTTACCTCGCCATTCAATAGATCATTTTTTTCTCTTTAAAACAGCACTAAAGAAAATATGTTTTAATAAAATTTTTTTCAAGAAAACGCCGAAGTATTTACATCAAGTAGGTATATCTGAGACAAAAAAAGTTATAAATCAAAATGTTATCACTTAAAACAAATTAATAACTAAGTAATTTAAAGTAAGTGTTCAAATTGTCTTCCATTTGTCATTTGACAATGACTCAGTTGATTTATAAAATTACGAAGAGAATTCTCTAATTATTCACGGGGATTGATTCTAGTAATTCGGATTTTTGATTTTTCAATGTCATTGGACATATCTTTGTAGACTTTGTTTTTACATATCCCCAAAGAAAATCTAAAGGGATTAAATCAAGCGAATGGGCTGGCCACTCAATCTTTCCTCGTCTTTCAATCTATCTGTTTGGAAAAACGTTATCCAGATATTGACGAACGTTTAAACCGTAATGCGGTGGGGCGCCATCTTGCTGGAACCAGTTGCTTTCATTGGGAAGGTGTTCGTTGTTTTTATGTGGATAGAGCACAACACAAGCAGGTATAATTTGATTCTGTAACAACTGCAAGTATAGAGCCGAAGTTAAATTCCCATCAATGAAAAAGGAACCAATAATATGACTCCTTAGAATGCCAGCCCAAACGTTAATCTTTTGAGGATACTGCGTATGGTGTTCCAACAACCAATGAGGATTTTCTGATGAGCAGTTAAGGCAAAACGTAGTTTCGTCAGAGAAAAAAATATTGTAATAATTTTCGTTAGTATTGCAAATATTTAACATATTTTCACAGAATTGTAGTCTTTTATCTCATGTTCCATCAACTCGTGTACAAGGTGTGTTTATAAGGTTTATACTTTTCACTTTTCAAAATTGAAACGATCGATGACTGTGAAATATTGAAATTGGCTGCTAACCGATTGGTTGATAAATAAAGATCTTCAGATACATCCAATAGCACCACCAGATTCTTATCATCACTTGTCGCGTTTAAATAGAAATTGGATTTCTATTTGGATGCGTATTATTAAATAAATTACAAACGTCTTGTAAACTTCTGCATCTATCTCCGTAACCCAGCATCATAAGTGTTTCAATTCTTTCACGTTCACTTAAACTCGCCATTGCTAATATTAACAATACAAACTAACAAATTAGTAATTTGACGTAAACAATAATCACCAATAAAGTTACCTCGCTCGAGTTTGTTTATCGTTTTTGTCTTCAATATACCTACTTCATGTAAATAATGTAATAATGTAAATAAATTTAAAAAAAATGTTGTTTAGTCCTATTTTAAAGAGAAAAAAAATTACGCGGAACGGCGTAACTCGGAAACAATTGCAAATAACAAAAATTCACGTTTTCCTAATTGTAGATAAAAAATACATAAACAATTTTCTATTGAATAATTTTTCCTAAAATGAATATTAACGACAGTAAATCGCCATCTCCATACTTTTTAATAACCCTATGTAATAATATTGTTAACTACAGCTGATGTAACATAAATCGTCGTGCGTTTTGATACCTGCATTTTTATTATTATATTTTGTTTACAGTGGCTTTTTATGCTAAGAGCCACAAATATGTTATGCCGACAGTAACAAGTAGAAGAGTGTATACTTGCAACGCTCGATCTCACTTGTCTCCATACGTTTTAATAACCCTGAACGTGTAGTTTATTTGAATTATTTACACGACTATTCATATAACTAATTTACTAAACTAAAACACAAACGAAGAAAATTATAACTTACCAATTAATAAAAACAATAACTTACTAAGGCAATTTATAATTTTATATACAGGGTCATTCACGCTATACGACACGGAATATTCTGGCCAAAATGCGTGATTTTCAAAAAGTTTAACTTTGAGGATACATATATCTATGGTTACTTTTTTAAATTCTTTTATATTATACAGGGTGTTGCAAAACCCCTAAAACTAATAAGGTTGTGTTTTTTTTTTAAATGAAACTGCTGTATATTAGTGCATTTTTGGATTTTTGATTAAAAACGTGTGTTTTAAAAAGGTTTATTTTTAAATTATTTAAATTTTGTCCAAATATAACTTAATTTTCATGTTTGAAATACTTAAAAAGTATCTAACTTATGTGAGCGAAATTTACAATGAAATGTAACAATATGATGTTTTATATTTCAATTATAATAAACTTATATTAATAAACTTTCCATCCTATACAGGGTGTCTAAAATGAAAACCTAGCAATTAAGATATTTAAGTGCTTAACTTGATTAATTTAAATACACAATACGCAATTTTTTTTGTAACATTTGGCATTTTTTAAATAAAAGTTCTAATGGCCGTATTATATTTAGAAATATCAGATAATTAAGAATTATAAGAATAATAATAAAGAATATCTAATAATTTTCAGATACTTGGAACGTAATTTATAATCCAACAGCAATAATGACAATAACGTACCTACCATAACATAAAACAAAAGTAAAATATTTATACCTAACAGCTGTTCGATATGTTGAGTATTCTAGATAATTTCTTTTATGCATCCTCATAAAAAAAAATTGGCTTATTCATTTCGAAAATTCGATTGTTTTGAAAGTTGGCATTTAAATATGGCCAAACCTCACGATGACAATGAAAAAAAGTTCTATGCAATTGAAGTTACATAGTTGTTCTGATGTTTAAAGGGACTTCTTCTAATAATTTGTTATGAAAGGTACCTACATTGATCATTAAATATCACACTATCAAAAAAGTTTTTATTTTCTGCCACTTTTATCTAACATCCACTTTCAAAATTCAATTTGCTACTTGTCAAAATTGGATTTTATAAGGACGAAATCTGTGTTTTTTTCAGAATTCTTGAAGTACTTGTTTGACTAATGTTTGAGATTTTCGATAACTGAATCAACTACCGTAAAAACATCTTCTTTATCTTCAGTGACAGGTTTTCTTGTAACGGGTGTTTCATTTTCTTGATACTAGTTGAATAGTTTTTACAAAATTTTCCAGAAATCTTTAATCATAAGCTTGAAACCGTTTTTATGACGTTCTCCAAAGATAAAAATCAATATGCTATTCTTTTTGGTAAATTTTCATTATTACTAAGCACCACAATAATATTCAAATAATATAACGATCTAAACTTCTACAATTACAGAAAATAGTACCACTATAGCAAAAACAGACTTTGCAAAGTAAACTGACAAACTAAATGAATCATCTAATATTTACTTAGATTCATTAGACCTTTTATTTAAAAAATACCAAATGGTGCAAAAAACGATTATTTGGCATATTGTATAAAAACGGGAAGACTTAGCTATAGAACATTCTATAGATAATTACAGTGGCGGCTGGTGGTCAATCATACAAGAGGGTCATTTAAAAAAAACGCAATTATTGCAAAATGGCTAAAAAAACATTCTTACAGTTACGTGATTTATATTTAAGATATTCGTTTATAATTACAATTACCAAAATAATCAATAACAAAGCTCTTTAAAATTTACAATGTTTTTAGTGGAAGATTTTTCAATGTTTAGCATAGAAATTTAATTCTTTTTAACACAGAGAAACATGGCTCTCTTTTTACTGTAGTCATATGTAAAGTCAATCAATTGTTTTATTTAATATATGCATCTACTTTTAGTTTTTACAAACATTTTCATTGTGTTCTTTAATTGACTTCACATGTGCTATTTACTTTTTCTTTTAAATGCTATAAATCCGTAACATTATTTTTACAACATAATGGTTAATGAATCATGTGAAAACAGTAAACATATAAAACACTATAATTTATCATTTATTTCAAATCCACAAATCTAATCTAACGAATCATACACAGATTCTTTAAAATTACTGTTGACTTCTTTATTATTATTATATATATATATATATATATATAGTCGTCTCTTACAAATGAATATTATCGATCAACTAAGAAAATCGACTATAAAGTTTGTCATATGTGATAAGAAATGTGCATTCCAACATCTGTATTTTACACACACGTGCTGCGAAGATAACGATAGATTACGTAAGTCACGTAAGCATTGCACTCAAAGATAATTGCACTGAATATTATCTTTGAAGTAGGCGGCCGGCTGAAGACCGTACGAAAGCATTTAAACATTTACTTTCTGCTTTTCTAACTCGCATAAAATTGTATTATGTGTGTCTCACTCTTGATTACAATAACTATCATCGTAACATAATGTAAATGCGGGCACAAGTACGTGTCAGTCTCGGGTAAATTCGCAAGTTTTCGTATCTGTTGCGCAGATAATTTGATTTAAACGTAAATTTTCTGTAATTTTAACAAATAAAATACCTTTCTTATTCATTTTTGGTGGGTCATTGACTAAATGACCTAATAGAGAAGCCGCTACTGATTAAAAAGTAGCTTTCTTGATAAATTAAAGAATATGGCGCTCTATTTAAATTAATCAAATTATACCTACTTAAATTTCTTCACTTCAAATTTTGGACATCCTGTATAAGATGTGATGTCTATCATAATTGAGAGTATATATTATGATCTATTGTTACACTTTACTGTAAATTTCACTTACATAACTTAGATACATGAAAGTTAGGTTATATTTTGATAAAATTTTAATTATTAAAAAACCTTAAGGTTTAAGCATTGCAAACCTTAAACACACTTGTTTTAATCGGATAATCTAAAAATGCAATAATACATTATTTTAAAAACACAACTTTGATACTTATAGGGCTTTTGCCACACTTTGTATAATATACAAAATAGTTGAAAAAAGCAACCATAATAGACTCTTATATGTCCCAAAAGAGAAAGTTTTTGAAAGGCAATAAAGAAACTACGCTTGTGTAAAAATTATGAATATGCACTTTATTATTTATGTTTTACTTTATCATTCAAGTCGATTTCTTGCGTTTACTTTTTATGTTTTCCGTGATTGTTTTTTAGAATAATCCCACATTTTTTCTAATTAGCTGAAGCTGAAAACGTTTTTAGACAGTAGCGAATTTTTAGAAAATCTTACTATATAAATGTTTGTTACATTTTCTTATCTTACGACTACAGTTTAAAAAAAATATTTGTGCAGTACAACTCTAATTCCAGCTTTACACTCTTCTTGAATGCGCTCTCCGCAGATCTAGCCGATAAATTAGTATATCTGGCATCTTATTCAATTTTTCGTCATACAGCCAGACTTGATATAAATTAAAATTTTTATAAAATCGTCGTTTACGAGATTCTTTTTATGCTTTTTTGATAAATTTAACAGAGAGAGAACTGTTGCATACCCAGTAAACACAAAATTGATAATGTTTAGTAACAGTTTCAAAACAAAAAATTTATGATTCACTCTTGTTTCAAACATAAAAGAAACCTAACTGCAATAAAATAGCTATAAGTCTATCGCTGTTTCACTTATTTGAATCAGTATAGTTTCGGTATTTTAAATTCAAATCTGTTGCAAACTAAATGTTGCATTTGGTTTACGTTTTAAAAGCTTCGTTCTTGAACTGATACTAAATGATCGATACATGTATGATTTTTTTGTTTCAATAATGAACTAAAACAATTCTTTCAATAATATAATAATACATTTTCGAATGCACGTTTCAAATTTTATTGCACAATAAATATTTTTAAATACAATATCACATTGAGTTTTTTACATATTGCAACTTTCCTGGATGTGGTCTTTTCACGGAAGCCTCGAAAACTGCATCAGTTACTGTTGGGGTAGCAACTTTTAACCGCATCTGTAACATAGAAATAAATATTTCATTTATATACATACATAATCATAGAGTTACACAAAATTAATTACATTTTTTAATCAAAAACAACACAAACTCAATATAAATATCACTTTAGCAATCATTAGAAAGTTATAAAAACATTGTGAATACTTTTAGCTGTACATAATCGTATAGAAAACTTGAAGAATTGAACTGTAATTATAAATCCTAAAGTATCATCAGATTTACGCAATAATCTACCTTTACGCAACCATGTATGTTAATTTATATTTTTTTCATACAAATTGAAACATGATACACATAAAGAAAAGAAACGACGATAATATTGACTACATTTATGGATTATAATAAAGTGTTTCGACTTACCGTTTATTGTTCCATTTCATAATTGTACACACAGCATCACTTATTAAACTACAACCGAACAAGTGAAAAGATATCAATTTGCAGCGCAAGCGTTGACGACAGTAATCAAAAGTATAGCAACGACTAATGCTGACTAATCACAAAGTATTCGTTTTTACTAAAACGATTCTACTGTTTTGAAAATAATTCAGTTTTATTTAACCGATCTTCAAACAATTCTAATTATTCAAAAAATATTCGGTTTTAATAAATCAGTTTTTAGACGGTTGCTGATTATGGGATAAAAATTGCAAGTACTGAAACGGTTTAAAACTGATTGTGAAAAATCGGAACTCTTTCAATTTATTCACTGTCAGTTACATGTAAATGATATAAAAATGGAACTAACACGAAACAACGTAATGAAACAATTGTTTTAATTTTGTGACTGTAACAGTTTCAATCCGTGTTTACTAGGTAGTTACATCATCAAAATCGTAGGCCAACTTTCTATGATTGGTTACAGTAAGTTCAACTAAAATATATTCATATGTTTGACATATATTCGTAATCTTTAAAAAGTTGTCAAGAAGGGCTGAGGGCTTCTTGAACACTTAACTTTTTGTTTTTTTCCCTTAACCTTCTTCATATTGTCGCTTCCGCATCATCAAGCTTTAAATCTGTACTCTAAGATTCTATCGTTCTTTTTAAAGGTTTCATTTTCACAAGAAAATACTTCCAAAAAACTACTCAACTACGATTTAAAAAAAAACATTTTGGTGTTATTTTAAATTATATAACCATAATTTTATTATTTCAATTTTTGGAATGCAAATAAAATGTATACCTAAAGCTGATACTTTTTGAGATGTTCTTTGGATAAAGTCAAACAGTTGCTTCAGTTGCCCTAAAAACTATTAAATTCTAATACTTGATTAGGTGTTAGTGGTTCAAAGGTGTTTCTGGCTTTTCTGATTCCGGCCCTTCACTTAACTACGTTTCTCTAACTGCTGCTGCAATTTCAATTTCTGACGGATACTCCAGTTACCATACAATCCTCAACACCTTTAAACTCATTAAGTACGTCAAAAGCGAGAGACTCTTTCCTAAGATCATTTTTTATAGCCCAGTCACGTAAATTGACAATGTTTTCGTCATCTACAGATTCTGAATTTTTTGGTCCCGGATTATCCAATAGGCCAAGTAGACACTGGCTTATGCGTCCCACGCCTTATAGGGGCTCCACGATAAAAATAATATTAAATGTGGTTTTGAAAGAGAATTACAATATTGGCCCCCTTTCTTCGCCTTGACGTAATTGCTTTTATGCTTATGACTTAGACATAAATTACTAAGTGTGAATGTTTAGTTTATAAAGGTAATGCTTGTTTAATAATACAGTTCGCGTCTCTTATTGGAATCATGGATGATGTTATCAGTCGGGTAATGTAGTCGCTTTATTAAAGGACGTACGTATGCTACTACATAGAAAAAACACCGTTTATAGTATCTTCGAGAATTAACTTGGAAAGCATGTGCGTTCTTAGAATCACAACTTCATTTAACTATGTCTTATGTGATAACGTTAATTTGTATTAATGTAAGCAAATTACTGAGAAAAAAATTGTCGTTCTTAGAACAGTGAATTAAACATCATTATTGTTTTCAATTTCTTTTTATTACCGGTGTCAACAAACTATTTAATGCTACAGGTTCGTATTTTTCGATTTTTTTGACTAAACATTTTGGTTTTTAAACATTTTATGAAATATATGAATTTTGACATTATTTGCTACTATTGATGCTATGATTTCACCTTCTAATTTAACATAAAAAAATAAGGATAAAATCTAGCACGTTTGTAGCAATTAACGATAGTTTTTTTGTGAAACACGGTTTCATGCTGTAACGATATCTTGATTTATGGGTAGATCTGCTATTATATTGGGTAACAAAAGTACTATATGGCACTTAGGTTTTCAATTGTAGGATGTACTAGACAATGATCGATCATTAACAGTATTTCTGGTTTGCATTTTTATAGTTCCTGATCCCAGTCTCTCATTTCCTTTTCGAAAATCTGTGATGTTACACATATAACGGTATAACTTACAGGCAATTGTTCTTTGCAAAATTTGATTTTCCAATGACAAGTACCTGTCATGTTGGCTCAGATACAAATTGAAATTCTTTCTTTGCTTTTTTTTGTCTTTGATACTTCTTTTTGAAATTTCATGTTTTGATTTGAAATCATTTCATAAAAAACAACGGTTTCATCTTCATCACTATCGGAATAACCTCTTTTTATTTTAAACCAAAAGTTGTCAAGTCAGTCCCCGTTGTTTCAGCAGAAACACTTGCTCTTTCTCTATGACCTTTACTAGATGAAAAGTGGTACCTCTTTTCAAAGCGGTCGATTTAGCTTTCTGAAGAAGATGACAAATATTAGCATTCGATATTCCTCTATCTATTTCATCAATAATTTTAATTTTTTGTTCTAACGTAAGGGGAATTTCTCGACATGGTTATAACGGCACAAAAAACACTATCATTTAAATATGTATTGACGTATTTCTGCCAGAAACGTTTCAAATGTTGGTAACCTTTGTACTTGCTTACATCAACTAATCAGCTCAAAGATGTGTGGACTCTTCGTATAATCACAGCGGAAAATGTTCGAAACTGAACAAATATTGCTCGTTGTATACAAAGTGATGTAGCAGTTTCGCAAAGAACATTTGTTTGTACTAAAAGAAGTGCTCGTTATATCCAAGTTTGTTGTATTCAAACTCAAATTATATTAAGTTTAATGAACAAGTTAAACGGAACGATTGTTATAAGTTATGCTCGTTAAAAGCGGACTCGATTGTATTTAATAACATGAATTTACTACATTGTACGTCCAAAAATATGCGTACTTTGCCTTTACTTCTTTATACGAAGCCACAATACTTACAAGTTTAGAATTTTTCGTATACTCACGGGTTTAGAAATTTGAGAAACGACGTATCAACAACGGTGGTAAATGCATGGAAAAATTTAAAAATATTTTTAACTGTAATAAAGATTTGAGACAAGTTAAGAATTAGAATTAATTCATTTTATTGAAGTGAAACTTCTTTATCGGCGTTGGAAAAAAATTTACCGTCACATTTTACGCATCACATTTTTTCGTTACGCGTCACATTTAAATTATTCCGTTACGCGCCATCTTTTTCTTTTTTAAATTTAAGATATTTAAGGTTAACCTCAATTTCTGATTGAACGATGACAATGACAGTAATAATTCTATTTCAATTAATGAAATGCTGTAATAATCTTAGTAGCAAAAAGTTAAAGTGAAACACGGTTGGTTTTTCGTTACGCGCCATCTTTTTTATTTCTGAAACGCAATAGCGACGTGATAAATAATATATCAATACTAAAGTGATCAACAAATCAAAGGTTTTATTTTAATTTTAATTCCAGTGGATTTTTAACAAAAGTAAGTAATTATATCTATTTTTCTAATACTTGGGTGGGATTGTGGTATTTATTTTTTTAAATTTAAGATATTTAAGGTTAACCTCAGTTTCTGATTGTAACTATCGGTCAATGTATATGATTTCATTAAAATAGTATTTATTAATTAATACGACTGCTAATTTAATGAACATCAATTAATTGACATAGAGTATAAATTCTGAAATATGTTATTAATTTTTAAATTTAAGATATTTAAGGTTAACCTCAATTTCTGATTGAACGATGACAATGATAGTAATAATTCTATTTCAATTAATGAAATGCTGTAATAATCTTAGTAGCAAAAAGTTAAAGTGAAACACGGTTGGTTCAGACGAAGAGTACTTTCAGTTTCTCCAACGCAGTAGGGATAGCATGTCGCTTATTTCGTTACGCGTCACATTTTTAATTAATACGACTGTTAAATTAATGAACATCAATTAATTGGCATAGAGTATAAATTCTGAAATATGTTATTAATTTTTGTAAATCAATTAACTAATTTTTGTAGATTAAATTTCATATTTCAGTTACCATAAGCCATTAATTACAAAAATATATAATAACGATGACAATGATAGTAATAATTCTATTACAATTAATGAAATGCTGTAATAATCTTAGTAGCAAAAAGTTAAAGTGAAATAATTGTATTATTTGTATTCATGTCTATGATAAAAAATCCTTTTGTTTAAACTTTATCTAATTTAACTTTATTTAACCAATTTCTGAAAAGTTGCATGTAGATCATTTTGCGAAAAATAAGGCCATAAAGAAGTTTCACTTCTTACATGTGTACACTAGTACACGCCCATGTTTTTTTTTATAAGCTTGATTGTTGCATTAACGACACTGCTAAATAAATAAAATTTACAACAATTATATTTTCAGGACGACGAAGAACAATGGATATCTAGTGAAGAACTGTGTACTGAAGGAAGTAGCGATGAAGAAACTCATACAAATACAATTGGATACAGACACCGAAAACGAAATAGTAAAGCGCAAAATCGCGGAATATCTCCACTTGCTCAACCTTCAAAAAAAGACGAACCGAGTATACCGGGTCTGAACGATACGAATTACTTGTTGCCTGAAATTCCAACATCAAAAAGTACAATTGAAAGAAAAAATCAATCAAAAGAAATGAATCGGTTTGGTAAAAATTTGATAGATTTCAGTGAGACGAATTCGGAAGAGTCATTGGACGCCTCAGATACTGAGACAATGATGCAGTGGCGACCAAAGAGAGGTAGTATAAAACTACCCAACTGTTCAGAAGGAGTTGCGGCAGTAGAAGTTTTACCTATAGATAGTATGTAGTTTTATATTTATCATACAGTTGGTATTTTCATATGTACCTTTTATATTTGTATACCTACCTTTGCACTTCTACTTGAAGCAATAAAGTGATATTAATTGTTAAAACTTATTTGCACCTGAACACTTTAATGCATTTCAATCACAACGAGTAGAGGTATGTAAAGTATAAAATAACTAAATAAATCTTTTACTACAGATTTTGATAAAACTGAAGCACATTCGTTGTTTGAAATGAGTGCACTTTTTACGGAAATGAATTTGACAGTAAGAAACTTAAAATTAAAGCGTACCAAGTGTAATGCTGCTTTATTTCCTGACATAGATGAAAACGAAGAGATACGTGTTTGTGCTTCTACAAAGTATAAGAATAATTTTAATATATCTTCTTTGTTAGAAGATGTAAACGAATTAGATGATCTAATTTCTGAAAAAAGTTTTATGTTGGAGGTATGTCTAACGGATCTATGATAAAATAATTACTAAATAGTAGAAAATAAAATTCAATTAGAAGGTTACAGCTGAACGAAAAGTTATTCAAACTGAAATGTGTTTTACAATAGTTAACGATAGCGATTCATCAGTTTCAATGAGCAAAAACTTACAGACATTTTTGGATTTATGTCATTTTGAAATGAACAGTAGTCAAGAAGATAAAGGTAACTTACTGTAATTAACAAACATTTTTACAAATGATGATTTTTTAGACATAGAAACAAATGAGAATGTTGACGGACATAAAGAAATCGGTAGGAAATCTGAAAACTCACACAAGAATTTTATAAACAGGAATATACAAGTAAGAATTTAACTCTATTTATTATCTATATATTTAACATTATCTTAAATAATTCAGCTTAACTTGACTGATCATTATTTTAAACTGTGAATAGCAGTTACGATTTTAACAAAAGTTTAAAGTTTATCATAAAAACGCAAGTGAATAAGGTTACTTGCATAACTACTTAAAACTGAATAATAAAGTATCTATTTGTTTTATTGTATCATTTGCTGTTTAATTTTATTACTCACTTGGTCATAAAAATAAATTGGTTTCATATTTTCTATTTTTAAAAACATCGTGTCTACTACGGTCTAAATAACAATCAAATAATTATTTTAATTTTTCTTAAATCATTAAAATGATTTTTTTTATAAAAAAACTGGAAGAAAAATTGTACTAAATAAATGTCAACGTTTAAGGTTAACGTAAAAAGTTGTTACGAAGATTTTCTTGTAACTTTAAACTCAGTTGCTTCGGTAATTGGATCGTGAGTTTCGTGGTGCTAAATTATTCCGTTTAAACTCGCATGGATGTGTTTGAAATAAACGGCCATTTAAGTCTGTTTTTTGGGCGCATTTAACTTCGTGCTATTCGAAGATTACTGGAAGATTGGCTGCCTTATGTGTTGACATCTATCCCTACCAGTAAGGCGAGAAACCCTGAGAACAATTCTTATACAGCAACATTAAAACCTGAGAGTGGACACTAGCTAAAATCAATAATAAAAATTTAGTCATACGCCAAGGACAAAAACCTAAAATCTAAAACCAACCTAAGATCAATGACATCCAAACTCAAAAGAAACGTAAATGGAAGATGTTTTTCCAGTTCGCCAAGTATCACCAACTAGATGAGTAGAGTAGAGTGGCATGAAGCAGAACGATACTACCAAGAACCAAAAACTCCAACCAACAGCAATGAAGTATCAGGAATGGTACTCGTTGAAAGTCGACATTAGTTCTTACGAAATAAAGCAAGAAAACGACGCAGTCCCATAGTCCTGAAAGACGGACAATTCTAAACAAACCAAGAGAAAAATAAGTCTGGGAAACAAATAATTTTAGACTACGGTTTAGGACAACGCCCTAAAATCCTATGAAACTTCAGCTCACAGGTACAAATCCTAAGAAACCTCTCAGGAAAAGGACAAAGGTACTATAGAAAGGCGGGAAATGAACGATACACCCACGAGACTAGGAAATGCCTTAGGAATCCTATCGCAGTCTAAGGTTTCTTCGTTGAAGTCGCGGACGATTGTGTGGCGTCGGAGTCTTAACCACATCTCAAAAGCACGCGAAAGGAAGTAAAATCGCGTCATTGGGCCCCCAACGTTAGCCCACGCAAGCGCACGTCCCCGCAACTAGACCACAATAGTCTTCCTTCTACCCAAGAAGGAATCTGATCTACGACTAGAAGGAACAAGACCTAAGAAAAACACTTTACCGAGTAAAGAAATTAACCAGCAATCCGATCAGTAACCAAACCTCTAACCAATGACTGGAGTGATCACAAAAACCTAGTTCTGCACTCTCAATTTTCCTAAACTTAATAGACATTAACAAAGACGGACATTACATTTGCCTAACAACCGAAGAGAAATAACCTAAATTGAAAACAAAGTTATTCGTGTAAAGAAGCCACAGATGATCTAGAACATAGCTTACGTCGTTTATGTCGACGGGGATATAATAACGACACGTTGACAGACCGACGGTTTATCTGGTGTGGAGTCTCATTCGAATCAGAGTCCGAAGAGCCTAGATCTGGTTTAAGATCCTTAGAATGCCAGATACTCAGCGATTGTCCAGTAGTGGCGACTAACTCATACGTCTAAGGAGATTTAACCGTTTCAATAATAAGAGGTCGCGCGAACTTAGGTGCTAACTTAGCATTAAAATGCCTAGTGGCGGCAGAAAGCGAATAGTTATGTCGCCATACCGAATCTCCAACTTTAGATCGTACATGTCGACGAAGAAGATTATATCTATTTTGCGTTTTTGTGTACACTAGAAAGATAATCAGAAGATGATGGACCTAAGAAATTTCCTGAAAGAACGTGTTTACGTTCGAAAAGCGGAAAAAAGGCGTACAGTCAGTGACCTCTTGTTTTGCGGTACGAATAGCACAGCCAATCTTTGAGATATTTACATCCCAATGCTGATGATTTTCTTTGACATATGAAGAAAGCATGGTTTTTAAGACACTAATCATTCGTTCGGCGGGATTAACCCCAGGATGATATACAGTTTACCAAATTCTTTACTACGAAACTGGACACCATGGTCCGTAAGAAGATACTGAGGTGCACCAAAAAGAATAAAGATTTATTCTTCTATAATTTTACAAATATATGCAGCAAGAGCTGAACGTAACGGAAAGAACAGATTAAACTTAGTTAAATAGTCAGCGATCACCAGTACATAACTATGGCCTTTCTAAGATTGAGGCAGAAGACTTACGATGTCACAGAGAAGATCTTGCCAAGGGTGTGTTGGTTTAGCACGAAGAGGAATATACCTAGCGGATCAACTTTTTCAACGACGAATATAGCGAGCGACGTCTGCACGTAAAAAGGGTCAATAATAACGTTCCAAAATCCTAGCCGTAGTTTTTGAAATACCACAGTGTCTAAACACAGGAGAATCGTATGTTTATTGCATTTTTTTAAAAATTTTTACTAGCTAATAAATGTTAAATTGTTAAAATGTAACCGAGCTCTTAATCAATTAACTTGTTTGCGAGTCAATTTTATTTGTTTTTTTAGAAGTTAGTTACCCTACACACTAAAAAGGTAAGTTCTAATAGTGTGTACGTCGTCTGACGTGTTCTCTGGTTGGCAAGATCTAGAAGCCCATTTGAGCGATAAACTTTCCTGGCACCTTTTTAATTTTGACTTTTACTTTCACATTTTAAGTTTTCCAAATTATTCACGGATTTCTGAATTTGATTTACGACCATCTTTACTAAGTATCGGCAGTTACCTCATTTAAGTTAGTTTTATTCAGACATTGCTCTTATCAACATCTTTTGCATGTAACTTATTTTTCATTTTATAAATACAAACATATTAGATGAAGAGTTTTATTAGAGTATTATTTTATATAAAACAGTAAAAGTCAATAAAAACGTTAAAGGAAATTTTTTAATTTTTTTACCGTAGGGAAGTAATTATTACTACTTGACATACGACAATGTATCGAATGTCATTAAAATTTATAAAGCTTAATCATTGTAAAATAATTTTATTGTATACGGGACAAAGTTGTAAACTGTTTGGGAAAACTAGGCACATCTTACTTATCATTATTTCAAAATCTATAATAATAATAATAATAATAATAAATGCCTTTATTTTTATGATTTAAAAGTAAAAATACAAATTTCAACAAAAATAGTATGAGGCGAAGTTCAGCTAATCAAGTTAGACAAACTTGTTAGCTGCTCTTCCACTTAACCTCGTATCGAGAAAGTAAAACTTGCTTTTGCTTATCTAGGTTAATAAATATTGTTATTGTATGACTATATAAATGTATAAACAAATTACTGGTTGTGCAAATTCATTAATAGCTATACATATAAATTATCAGTTTGGACTTATTATGGTCTTAAACTAAACTGTTCTTTATAAAGCACTGTAAACATGGCTTTTTTAAATGCATTTACAGTCAGAGATTTTAAGTGGTTTGGAATTTTGTTCAAGTATGAAGCTACCGTATATGTGAAAGATCTCTTAAATGTAGTCGTCTTGTGTGCTGGTATAGATAGTAGTGCCTTGTGTCTTAAGTTTAGATGGTGAACATCTGTACGGTGTGATATCTTTTCGTATAGGTAGTTAGGTATCTTAGTTGTAACTAATTTGTGATAAAAGGTGACGGAATGTAAAAAGCGCCTGTTTGACATATTTAACCAATTTGCATCATCCAACTTATCTGATATTTGATGCACTGTCTTAGGTATTCCATAAATTAATCTTAGACAAGCATTTTGCAGTCTTTGTATTTTCCTAGTATCGCTGTTATCGAGGCAGGGTCCATATACAATATCACAATAATTGCAATGAGATAAAACAAATGAATCGCATAGAATCTTTTTTATATGACTGTTAAGGTATACTCGGTTTTGATAAATAATACGCAATTTCTAAACCCTTTTTCATAATATAGTTAACGTGCGAGTGAAATCTCAGATTGTGGTCCATAAAAGTCCAAGATTCCTAGTTTCTGTAGCAGTCCCTCCTTCTGCACCGTTTACACGTAACTTTAATTGATGTAGAAGTTATCACGAAAGTTACGATTACAGAATAATATACTTGTAGATTTTTTTGGATTTACTTTCAGATGATGAGCTTCGGCCAGATTTGATAAAGTATCTAAATCTTGATTTATTTTGTCACAAGCTTGCGCAATTGCTGAAGGTATAAATGAATAATAAAGTTGTGTATCATCGACGTAAAAGTGGCATTTGTTAAATTGTATATAGTCAGAAAAGCTGAAGTGTATACTGAGAATAGAATTGACTCAATATGGACCCCTGTGCACACCAGCATGTAAGGGAAGATAAGATGATTTTGTTTTGATATATTACTGCTTGCTGTCTGTTAGATAAATAATTGTGGGAAAATCTAATAACACTGGGGAGAAGACCGCAAGACTCTAAAAGTGATAACAATATATTATGATTGGCAGTGTCGTAGGCTTTTGAAAAGTCCAGTAATATAAGTATTGTGGCAAGTTTTTTGTCTAAACTGTCGATAATATCATCGGTAATTTTAAGTAAAGCGGAAGTACAACCGTATCCAGACCGAAAACCTGACTGAGTTTTTGGAATCAAATTATTTTTATTTAAAAATTCCCGAAGTTGTGTATCTATAATTTTTTCTAGAATTTTTGATACTACCGGTAGAATAGATATTGGTCTTAAGTCTTTAAGCTCTGTAGGATTGTTTTTTTTAGGTAGCGGTAGTACATTTGCTTTCTTCCAGCTATCTGGATATATACAGTTTGTTATGCAAAAATTAATTATGTGACAAATTATAGGTAAAATGTACGGTACGCATAGTTTAATCATACATACTGATATGCCATCGTGGCCAGCGGAATTAGATTTAATGTTTGAGATAATACGTTGTATTTCATTTTCTGATACCTGAGTAAAACTAAAATTGTCATCTGACTTAATCTTAGTGTGATATTTAAGAAAGAAGTCATTGTTATTGTTTATAGATTTGGGAACTGCATTTATAAAAAAGTTGTTTATAGTTTCGACGTTAGATAGAGATTGAGGTAAAGCTAACGTTTTTTGCTTGCTTCTTATGATATGTCTATTTAGAGAACTCCATATTGCTTTCATGTCCTTTGTATTGTATAGATTATCAAAATATTTTTTCTTTTCTTTTCGGCATAATTTAGTAACTTCATTTCTCATTTGGTTATACTGTTGACGGTTAAGTAAAGTTTTATTGTTTTTGTAAATTTTATATGTATAGTCCCTTTGTTGCATTAAAAATTGTATGTGTTTGTTAAGCCAAGGAGCTGCATGTTTTGAAATTCTTGACGTTTTAATAGGAGCATGTTTATTAAAAACAGTTATTAAGTTATCGTTGAAGAAGGCTAATTTTAAGTCAATGTTAGTGATGTCATATATGTTATGCCATGGTATTTTCTCAAGATCATTATTGAAGTTGTTCTGATTGAAATTTCTAAAACTTCGATATGTCTTGAAAATTGTGAGCGTTTAATAGTAACAATTTTTAGTTTACAAAATATCATTTCATGATCGGATAAGTTAACAGATGGAATAGTACCGGATTCAGTTATATTATTTGTTTTACTGGAAAGGATTAGATCTATTATTGCATTGTCTCGAGTTGGTTCATCTATAATTTGTGCTAGTTCAAGACTTTGGCAAAGTGCAATTAACTCTGAAGTTGGTTTTTCTAATTTAGCATAATCTATATTAAAATCTCCTAATATCAAAATGTTTTCCGATATTATACTGACATCTAGGAAGGAATTGTGAAAAGCATCTAAGAATTCTTCATAGAGATATCGATGTGGATTGTACACCGTACCAATAATTATCGCATAATTATTAATCTTAAGTCTTACCCAAATTTGCTCAATAGAAGTGTCAACATCTAATACTTGCGTAGTTATACTATTTTTTACATACACTCCAACACCTCCTCCGTGGTGCATTCTATCTTTTCGAAATAAGCTGTAATTTGTCAATCCTACATCGGATGTCGGTATGTCAGGTTTAAGCCATGTTTCAGTAACTGCAATTATATCAGGATTAAATTTATTAGCAAAGTCTTTTAAAAGAGTTATTTTACCCCTTAAAGATCTTACATTAATGTGAACAGCCAATAATTCATTTGCACAACTCATATTTGTTTATAGTTTGAAAGCGATATAACAGGTTTAAATAGATTTAAATTATCTGTTTTAAAAACAGAAGAAAAACAGTTAAGTTAAATTTTACAGATCTGTATGTATTTAAAAAACCTAAAATTAAATTAAGAAGTATTGATATCTCTGTTCACACTGCATATGGCGAAATCAAATATTCAAAGATAAAACGAGATAGTGCTGAACTTAATTTTATAGCAACACTTTATTTACTTATGAATAAAATATAACATAAATTAGTAATTCTATCTATTTATAATAACAAAAAAAACAGTTTTATAACATAGTTTCGATTAATAATTATAAAAAAAAAAACAATTAGATTCATAAACTGTGAAAAAATATAAAAAATAATTGATTTAATTCACTTAGTAATTTGTAAACAAACTTTTATTAACTTATAGTACTAGAACTAAAAAACGAATAATTCAGTTGAAAAATGAACAATATGTTCTATCAAACGGAAGTATGTGCACTAGTTAAATTATTAGGGTTCACATTACATAGAAAATTTGCAATATGATGAGTTATCACTATTTGACCTCGCACAGGTTGCTAGTTGATTGAATTCTAATTACACGGCTTGTATCACTCATTTTCATAAATATTTTGCCCTCTTTTATCCACAGATATTTACACTGATGCTGTTTTTTATATTCACGAGCTTTAAACAGTAACTGTCGATTATAGCGGGATAATGATTCATTGATGTATATGAGATTATGTTTTTTAATTCTTTGTAATAATGATGTATCAAGATGCGAAGTGGAAAAGTCACGCTTAGTTTTTTTGCTAGCCAAAAAATCGTTTTTGTCGTTTCGTCGTACAAATTTTACGATAATTTTTGCTGGTTGTAACGGATCATTAGAGTTTTTTTTTAATCTATGACATGCGTCCACCATGTCTGAGGTTAGTTTGAAGTTTACGGCAGCTGCAACTAATTGAACTGTGGTTATGACGTTTTCATTTGCTACCTCAGGCACTCCTGTTATTTCAAGACAATTGGTTTTACTGTATTGTTCAATATTGTTTAATCGTTCTTTTAAATTCATATTCTCTCTTTCGAGAGTAGTGTTTGTACGTTCTAACAATTCAATTTTAGTAGTACAATCATTAATTAATTTAGCTTGTGTTTCAAATTCTTCTCTTAATGATTTCAAATCTTTATGACATGCATCGATTGACTCACCAATACTTTTTTGTTCCATTCTCATTACCCGTATCTCCTTAAAGATATCGCTTAGAGTTGGTTCTGAAGCATTTTTTTCTCCCTTTTGCAAGCAATAGTCACATTTAAATTGTTGATTAGCAGCATTTAAAGCATCAATATCACTTTGTTGAAGGTTAACGCAGTTTCCGTGATACTGCATACCACATGTGCCGCATTTTATTTGCAAAGTTCTAGGTAGTAATTTTCCATTACAAGTATTACATACCATTTTGGACACTTAGATAATTTGTATTTTTCTTAATAACACATAAACAGTTAGTCTAAAGTAAAAGTACTTGTATGATTACGGCATTAATCACTCGCGCCAAAAACTAATCGATTAAACAGCACATTTTTATTATA
This sequence comes from Aquatica leii, assembly GCA_035610365.1. Lineage (NCBI taxonomy): Eukaryota > Metazoa > Arthropoda > Insecta > Coleoptera > Lampyridae > Aquatica > Aquatica leii. Next base: position 113,502,698 of record CM069432.1, read on the forward strand.
TCCGTGTTATCTGTATAGATACAGTACTGTATTTAAAGTTCAAACATTCTTTAGTGCCTAACAATATTGTTTTACACAAAGTTCAATTAATAATGTACCTCAGCACTAGTATATAGATTAAACTTCGCCACTGCAGGGTTTACGCGTCTAAGCTCGCGTCGCCATCTTTCTCTATAGTAAGAGAAACCTATAAGATAGGCTGTTACGAGAAACTCAGGTTTCTTGAGTTGATCTGTCAAAAATAAAGTGTCACATCGGTCTTCTCATAACCCAACAAAGCAATGGCTAGTACAGCTTCTTCGGAGAGGGATCGCAGGCTTTGTTATGTGTGATTATAACGTGAATCTAAAAAAGGGGCCAAGACGATGAAAAATTAAATTCGGGGGATACCGTCTAACTCTCCCCGTAGTAAGAGAAGAATAAATAACACTACAAAAGTACTAACACCGAATATATATATATTTATTATATCACAGAAGTTGAAGAAAGCATAGTCGAACTCCTATATAGTGATGTTTAAAATTCCCTTCAAAAACATCATTATATAGAAACTTCATTGTATAGAATTTATACTTAAAAAATAAAACACAAATTTAAACGTACATAAGAAATACATATTAATTATAAACACTTTCGTTTTGTCATTTTTAACCAACGTTACACTTAAACAACTTGAAACGAAAAAATTGCAAATGAAACGTGTTCAATAACATGACAATGCATTTCAAAACTCGAAGGAAATCTAATAATCCTCTAAACAATTCATGCATTTATGTCATTTACAAATGTACAGAATTTTTAGTATCATTAGTAATAGCCTTTCTGTATTGTAAATTAAGAAGTTTTATAATCCGCTTATCCGTTTAACAATGCGGTATTGTAAAGGTAAAGTAAATTGTACGTGATTCCAAGAAAACTATCAGTAGTTGGGTAACATTTTCTTTGAAAAAGATCATAATATAGAATTTGAACATCATATTTTAGAGGTGTTTTTACACGCATTTTAACCCGAAGGTCAATATCCTAATGAAAACATCACTAAATAGAAAAAATCATTAAATAGGAGTTCATTGAATGGAGGTCCGACTGTAAATGTAAATTCTTGACAAAATTTATACGTAGGCCGATTGAATTAGAAGGTGCGCCGAGTGGCGAGCAACACACCGTATAACAAACTGCCCTTGTCGGACTATATAGTTACATCGACATAGAGTCTGAATTTATAAGTACATATATTTAAATCGTAGACAAACCAAACAATTCAAGCTTTCGAGATTCGATGTGCACAACTGATAAATTCGCGAAGCACAAAAATACAATTAGTTGTGTTAAGTTAACATGCACGTACGGTCCTAACGACCTACTCCCCGAAATACAAATAAAAAAAAATTGAAAGTAGCAATGCTTACAGGTAGGTTTTACCTCAGTCGGACATTAGCTAATCTCCGTACTTGATGTACCTAAAAAGTAATATTAAACCCAAATCGGAACGAGCATATACGTTTAACACAAATAAGCAGGTTTATTTAGCATCCAATTATTACGAACGCAAGTGCGCAGCGTTTCTCTTTGACTTAACCAATTAAATTTTTCATGTTTGCCTTAATTCTTCGCAAAAGAAAGGATTGTCCTGGCGGTTCTCAACCTTTGACGGTGGATATGATAAGGACGTATCAATACTTCGACGTCATGGAATATTTCAAACAAGGCCACCTGTTAGTTATCTATGGTGATAACGCAGAACATCTGGTGGCTACCAAAAGCCGCTACAGAAAATTAGTAGATGTCAATTTAAACCCTTAATAAAGAAACTTGTATACCACTTACCCCGTTTCAACCTTCCAAAAATAATCGCATATTAAACTAGCAGCGTGACGCAATCTAATGGTGAAGGTTAACCCGGGCGTAAAAAGTACCAAACTCGCAAAACGATCTAATGCAAATTGAAGTGCGAAAATGCTGTCTAAAATTTGACAGGCTCGGCGCAGGAGCAGAGAGGCTCTGACAAATTTCATACTAACGATAAATTTTTCATACTCGCGAATTGAACTACTAATTTCTTTTTTTTAACGTTACAAATTCCCCCCCAGCAACATAAAAACCTGGGAAGTGGACACTAGCTAAAGTCAAGAATAGAAATTTAGGCAAACGCCAAGGACAAAACCCTGGAATCTAAAACCAACCCAATTACAATAAGACCCAACCCAAGAAGAAACGTAGACGAAAAAAATTTTCCCAATTTGCCAAGCATCACCAACCAAATATGTCCAAAAGTCGCATGAAGCGGAATGATACTCCAAAGAACCAAAACTCAACCAACAGAAGAGAAGTATCAGAACAGGTACTCGTTGAAAGTCGACAACAGTCGTTACGCTATAAAGTAAGAGAACAACGCAGTCCCAAAGACCTCACTGACAGACAGTTCTAAGCAAACCAAGAGAAAAAGAAGAAGTATAGGAAAGAAAGAAGTTTAGACCACGGTTAAGGACAACGCCTTATAATCCCTTGAAACCCCAGCCCACGAATGCAAATCCCACCCTGAATATAAGTCCCCAAAGCTAACTAAGCTAAAGAAGTAAAAAAAAAGAAAAAAAGTATCTAGATGTTGAATTGTGATACGCGGATTTAGATGAAAAGTCAATCAGAAATACTAATGCAGTTGTGTCCAAAAAGTCGTCAACAGACGATATGAGATTCTTCCACCAAAAAAACCAAACAGACCTTAAAGATCTAAGCAAAGAAAACCAACGAAGATATCTCAAGCAAAAAGAAGATTCTGATTAAAAGTCGACAGAAGTCGGACTATTAAAAAGGCAGAGAAAAAAATCAGTAATCCAAGAGTCACAACAACAAAGTCACCAGAAAGCTAAACACTAAATAAGTGCCAATCCAAAAGAAATCGAAACCACGTAACCCAAAACAAAACCAAAAGTAAGAAAGAAAAAGAAGTAACAGCCAATAAAGGACAGAAAACTTCACTTGCCAATTGAGCATCGTGAGTCAGTGCTCGTTGTGTTGGAATGTCACGTTGGAACGCAAATGCCGAAGAACGGATCAGAATATTCTAAGAGCAAAAGAAACCCAAAGAAGAGAAATATCCTAACGGTGACTGACATAATCAAAAATGCCGACTAAGCGGAAGTACAGAGTACAAGGAGCGACGTTGCAGTCTATCCCAAGTTCCAAACCAAAAACAACAAAACAAAAACCCACTAAACCCAATAAAACCAGAGAAGTAACTGTGAAAGAAAAGAAAAAAGAAACACAGTTGCAGTGAACACTAAAGAAGGAAGTTACTAAAAAGAAAAAAAGAAAGTGTTCAAGCAACAACCAAAGAAAAAAGCAAAAGAGGTAATTGTTCTAAAGACAAACCTTCAAAAGCAAAAGAAAAAAGATGAAAAGTAAGAAAAACAAGAAAGGAAGAAAAGAGTCAGACGGAGAAAGATAAGACCAGATGTAAGTGTCTGATTCGTTCTTCTCTCCGTAGTAGAAACGAAAGGGAGTGACCAGCCCTTCAATGCCCAACCAACTCCCAAGAAGCGAACCACAAAGAGAATCCAAAAAGAAAGAAAACTGGTTGGTACATAGAAAAGATAGATAGGCCTCAAGAACAAAAAAATTAAAAGTAGAAACGATAAGAGATAGAGAAAGACGGAGAAAGATAAGGCTCGATGTTAATGCCTGATTCATTCTTCGCCGCGTAAAAGAATGAAAAGAGAGACCACCCTACGGTGTCCAACCAACCGCCCTATAAATAAGGAAAAAGAGAGAAAAGAAAATATATTAGTTAGTCATAGAACGAAAGCATACCAATTGCCGTCCCAAATTGGAAAGTATACTTCAAGACTTTAATGCCGACGAGCGGAATAGAAAACTCAAGAAAAGAAAAACCAAATCCAAAAGCAGAAGAGAGAATTCTATAGATGACGTACCAATCCAAAAAAGGCCGACTAAGCGGATATAAATATATACAGACGGAAAGGTAGTCTGTCCTGAAGTAAGATGGAGAAGAAAGAAACCAAAAGAATTTTAGCAGAAACTTAACCATAAAAAAGAATATCGGTGACAGCAAAATGGGTGAAAGCAAATAGATAGCATCCGAACCACAACAAACAAGATACCAATAGCGTATTCAAAGAATGGAACAACCAAAAGAAAAGGACCAAAAGAATAGCAAACGTCGAAAGTCGAAAGCCCAAAAAGTGAACTAGCACTTACGACGCTTGAGACGCCGATGAAAAAGAAGAGAACGATTAGAAGGAGACAGCAAAGAATAAGCAGAAGTAATTGACGAAGTGGATGTAAGAGTAGTGGCTTTTACATCAGGAGGAACAGCACTATCCTTATGTAGACGCGTAGACCTTGTAGCGACACTAGTGTTAGAAAGCTTCGTTTTACTTGGCAAAACGTGACGTGACCTAATAGGGTTGCTTCGTTGCGAGTTCGAACAAGAACAATAACGTATGAACTCGGCAACTTTGGGTCTCATATGAGGCCAGTAGAAGTGACATCGAAGAGCTTCCAACGTACGCTTAACACTGAGGTGATCAGAACCAGATGTAATGTGGTAATCCTGGATAAGTTGCTTGCGCTGGTCCGATGGTACGACTAACTTCCAAACGCAAGGATCAAAAGAGAAAATACGTACACGTTTACATAAAAGATTTCCACAACACAACGACGAGGAGAAACAGTAACTTTAGATATCATACCTAAATACCAAGGATCAATAGTAGGCCTAATAATCCTAGAAACTGAAAAGAAATTAAGAGGAAGAGAAAGAAGAGAACGAACAGTACGTAAAGGCTTATCACCTTGAGAACGACAACGAACACAAGTATTCGAATTAGAAGGAGATACAGAAGAAGAAAGTGTAGAAGCATTAAGAGAACAAGTAGCAGGAATAGCAGAAGAGACGGAAGTAGAATTCTTACTAGCAAAGACTAAAGACAAAGACTAGAGATGACTTTTGAACTTTGTCACCAATCTCTGTTGTTGAGAAGCGGAAATAATCACGAGAATTGATGTTCGACTCCAAACGCTTGTCTAAAGATATTAATTCAGCGATAGATTTGATTTCCATCAACGCTAAAGGCAGTTGGTAGAACGGCGTTAGATTCCGGCGAATAACCTTGAGCTGCATTTGCTCTGAGACCTGTTCCGATAGCTGAAGAAAGAGGTATCGCATGGTGGTAACGTAAGTACCAATGGTTTCGTCAACTCCCATCGTACGACTGCGAATAGAATCCATCAAGCGCTCATCATAATCCAAAGGTAAAAACTCCGACTTCAACAAAGCAGCAACATCATTCCACGAACTTAACGAACTTTGATTCGTTCTAAAAACAAGAAGGGCTTTGCCATATAAAATTTCAAAAGCTGAAAGAAAAAGTTGATGCTGTGACACACCACGAGATAAACACAACTCGTCAATACGAATAAGAAATTCTATAAGTAAAGAAGGGTCTTCACCAGAAAACGTTACATTCCAATTCCCTAAGTTCGTTTCTGAATCAGAATCCGAAGAAGTAAGAAGTGGTGGTTCTTCATCTGAAGAATACATAGTTAACACACTAAAATTACGATAAAATCTAAACAGAATCAAAATAGTAAATCAAAAGCAGAAAGCTGCTAACACATATCTGACTAAAACTCAAAATAACAGTAAGTACAAGTAGTATCACTAATAACTAATCTAATAAGCAGAAGGGTTAACCGACGTAGTCGAGTTAATCCAAAAATCAAAGCAAAGTCCAACGAGTCGTGTCTGACTTGTAATCCAATTAAAAGAAAAGTAAGTAAGTAAATTGCTAATATAAATTCAAACCGCAGCACTACAAATCAAAGAAGTAAAACTAGTGAAGTAACTCCGACGTCAAGTCTTGCAGCAATAACTAAAGGAGCGAAGCAAAGTAAATCGAACCCACGAAAGACTAAGAAAAGATAAAAGAATCAATAAAACTAGAAGAAATTATAATCGCACACACAGAAATCGAGCCCAGACAGTTGGGTGCCAAAATTTGTTACGTGAAACTCAGGTTTCTGGAGTTGATCTGTCAAAAATAAAGTGTCACACCGGTCTTCTCATAACCCAACAAAGCAACGGCTAGTACAGCTTCTTCGGAGAGGGATCGCAGGCTTTGTTATGTGTGATTATAACGTGAATCTAAAAAAAGGCGCCAAGACGGTGAAAAATTAAATTCGGGGGATACCGTCCAACTCTCCCCGTAGTAAGAGAAGAATAAATAACACTACAAAAGTACTAACATCGAATATCTATATTTATTATATCACAGAAGTTGAAGAAAGCATATAAATGTAAATTCTTGACAAAACTTATACGTAGGCCGATTGAATTAGAAGATGCGCCGAGTGGCGAGCAACACACCGTATAACAAACTGCTGTTGTCGGACTACATAGTTACATCGACATAGCGTCTGAATTTATAAGTACATATATTTAAATCGGAGACAAACCAAACAATTCAAGCCTTCGAGATTTGATGTGCACAACTGATAAATTCGCGAAGCACAAAAATACAATTAATTGTTTTAAGTTAACATGCACGTACGGTCCAACGACCTAGTCCCCGAAATACAAATTTAAAAAAAATTGAAAGTAGTAATACTTACAGGTAGGTTTTAGCTCAGTCGGACATTAGCTAATCTCCGTACTTGATGTACCTAAAAAGTAATATTAAACCCAAATCGGGAGGAGCATATACGTTTAACACAAATAAGAACCTTCAATTTTATTTATATAAAAAATTGATATTTCAGACCTTATCAATTTTATTAGTTATTGTAATTTCATTGTGTTAGTTAGGTTATGTAGTCAAATATTTGTTTTTTACTAGGTAAGCGTAATTAATATTAGTTGACAATTTTATATAATAATAACGTTTTTAGTCTGAAGATGGTCATATATTTTTTAAAGACCGAAACATGTCACTAAGTATATAAAATAAATTATAAAACATTACATATTGGATAACGACATTGTCTATTTTATTTATTGATTAATTCCAATCCAATAATGATGTATTTGGATCCGTTTCACGAATTACAAATAAGAAGGTTTATTTAGCATCCAACTATTACGAACGCAAGTGCGCAGCGTTTCCCTTTGACTTAACCAATTAAATTTTTCATGTTTGTCTTAATTCTTCGCAAAAGAAAGGATTGCCCTGGCGGTTCTCAACCTTTGACGGTGGATATGATAAGGACGTATCAATACTTCGACGTCATGGAATATTTCGAACAAGGCCACCTGTTAGTTATCTATGATGATAACGCAGAACATCTGGTGGCTACCAAAAGCCGCTACAGAAAATTAGTAGATGTCAATTTAAACCCTCAATAAAGAAACTTGTATACCACTTACCCCGTTTCAACCTTCCAAAAATAATCGCATATTAAACTAGCAGCGTGACACAATCTAATGGTGAAGGTTAACCCGGGCGTAAAAAGTACCAAACTCGCAAAACGATCTAATGCAAATTGAAGTGCAAAAATGCTGTCTAAAATTTGACAGGCTCGGCGCAAGAGCGGAGAGGTTCTGACAAATTTCATACTAACGAGAAATTTTTCATACTCGCGAATTGAACTACTAATTTCTTTTTTTTTAACGTTACAAGGCTAAACGTTGGCATTGGCCAAGTTAATCTCTTTGTTCAAGAATTTAACCTGGAACGTAAGTATATACATATATAATGATTTAACGGGTTATAATAATAATGAAAGTGAAGTGTAAAATAACTTAACTACAATGTTTGCTTACAATCAAAATATGACAACACTAAAAACTAGTAGTGTCTGTAGTATTAAGAAGTACTATCAAATAAATATAAAAATTAACACAAAATACAAATTCTATTGTAAGGTTGATAAACTAATTGTCATTATTAGCATTGTATATTAAGAAAGGTATCCCTAATTGGCATGATTCGTTTTCTTATGAGATATATTTATTCCGGCAGCAACGCGTGTCTCTTTCAAAAATCTCGATCGAAATACCCAATGGTGACTAAATAACAAAATAACATTTAATTTTTTTACATATCTTTAACTGATCTTGAATCTGATAATAATAATTATGTGATCTTTTTAAATATAATTGTTCATCTTTATTACTGCAAATTTAATTTTCTGTTGTACTGCCTCAAGTGGTGTGCAATCCTTTGAAACAATAAGACATTTTACTTCCACAGTAAAGTTTTTTTCAATTAATCCTGCTAATCCATCAGGGGAGGCAGAAAGAAAAGGTTTTTCGTCGTCAATATACGTACCACAAGGTACAATTATTTTACCCATTCTTAGTTGAAATTCGTTTAGTGCTCTATACTTTCGTTTTCAAATCCATATCAAGTTGCTACCTATAAAATCTGTATAAACAATATTTTATACAGCACTGGCAGAAGATGTAGTTTTTTCATCTTACAAATTCTTCCAAAATTTGACGCTGTTAGACATTTTGATGTTTTTTGGTGCCAACGATCACTTTTGCGCTTTCCTAAAATTTCTTCGGTAATTTCTCTTAGATTGTTACTTAACAGCTGCAAAAATTTATCTTTCATTTCTTTAAATTTTTTGCTTGATATGTGTGGAATGTCATTTCCAGCATTTGAACCATAATCTGAATTGACGGTTGTTGTATTTATCTTTTTTTTCGTGTTAGGTTTTTTTCTGTTTAATACTATCATTGCGTGCTTTACAGTATTGTGAAGTATATTTTGCTTGTGTTGTTAATTTATTTCTAATAACTTCATGAAAACTACCAATATTATTATGGGCTACAAGTGCTGCTTGACGACGCGTTTGACATAATGTGTTTTCTGAAATAAACAACGCAAAATTTATTTTGTACTCCCATAAATAAAACTTTTTTTGTTCTAATTTCAAGTATACAAGCTACGCCGGACAAAGCGTTATAATTAGTACGGTATGATTTTTAGTTCCAGGCACCGTCAGCTATTACAGCAATTCTAGTGTGTTCATCTTCGTCTATTTCTCTCTGTTCTTTTGCTTCTTGAGCTGCTGAAATTTTCATTTCTTTAACGACAATAGTATCGTAGACTTCAGTAAATTTATTTGATACTGTGCATACGTAGCCAATAAAGGCGCTGGAATGTTAAGAGCGCTACAGAATTATGTTAGTTGTGAATATCCTGCATCAATAGAAATTATAGATGAAATAGCTGAAAAATTAACATTCATTTCATTTTCATTTTCACTGGAAACAGTGTCGTAGTTGTACACAATACACTTAACGTAAATTTTGATATATAATCACACCGTTTTCCCCAAGCAACTGTAAGTTGTAAAAAGAACATTGAGCATTTTATAGTTTTTAATACATTTAAAAAATAGTTTATATCAACAATTCATCGTCCATTAGTACTGTTTGTACTATTTAGTTTAATTGTTTTCTCTAGTTCTACTTCAATGTCTGAGTCAAAACAATCGTCTTCAAGTATTTTGCTGTTACTGCTTTGTAGATGAGATTCTTGTCTAAGAAAATTCGTATTTTCTGCATTTGTTATATTTAATTTTATGTTTTCAAAGTCGTTATCCTCTTATATACTTTTTTGAAAATCTTCAACGTTACCATCAATAAAGTTAAGCGTTCTTTTTACTAAAGTAGCGCATACAGTGGCGTACCCAGACTGATGTGTTGGGGGGGGGGGTTAATAGTAATCAAAGTGTAACTAAAATAAGAGGGGGGGATAGCCATTCACATGGGAGGTACTATGCTTTTTCTTAAACTTAACTTTAAATCCTTAGAAGTCATTTTGATGTGTCCTGACACCTGAAACAAAATTTACAAAATTGAAAACTCGTATTTGGGTAGACAAAATATCATTTGGTATTTTAATAATATTTATAAGACAACAGTTTATACGTAAGTAAAGTAATTAAATATGTGTCTTAATTAAATAACAAAATCGAGTCGCATTGACAGCTTGCTCAACTCTCCAAAAATTCATCAGCCGACAGCGTTAGTTCCTTATGAATGGACTAAAGCGCCAAGCCATATAACCTTGTGTAAAATAAAATTTTTCGTTAACATGTCTTGTTAAGTTTGAATAAGCAACTGATGAATGTTTTACTAACCTGTGATGCTGAGTTTCGCAATTAGGTTTTAACCCTTTTAAGCGTCGAAAAAGTACGCTCTGGTGTGGCAGTCGATACGGGAAGCGTACATAATATTTTAAATAATTTGTAAATGTTGGGAAATGCTATCTCATTGCAACATTCTAAAGCTTTCAAAACTTGATTTTTTTTATCTTGTTTTTATGTAATGCAGACAAATAATTTGTTCGCCCAAGTTTTATTTCTGTAGAGAAAAGATTTAATAATATCTTTAACGATTTAATCTCTTTGTTTTTATCTGCTCCTTCAAACGAAAACAGGCACATGAATCCTTCAAAAATATCTTTCGCAAAGAAAGAAGTCAATATATGGAATATAAACAGTTGTCCGAAAATATTCCATAACAGATGTTTCCAATGTGCACATTAGATTAGCGCGATTAATTTGGCGTTTAACTGTTCTTTTTTTTAAATTTCTGTGCTCACATCATCGGCTATTTCCTTAAAACACAAAAATATTCTTTTGTGGCCAATACATATTTAAAAAACTATTTACCTTTGATCGCTGAAATATTTTATTAAATTCTTCGTCAACATTATTGCGTAAGCTAGTCAAAGCAGAAATAGTATTTTTTGCTATAGCAACAGCTCCTTTTAAATCGATATTTACTGTTTGTAATATTCGACTTAATCCAAAAATTTGTTCAGTGACATTTAAAGCGAGTATAAATTCACTATTATACAGTATTATTGCATCACCAGAATCTCGTCATTTAGATATTTCCACTAGAGCTTCGACAACAAAGCTATATAGCTCTGCAAAATCATTTAAAGCTTCAAATCTTGTTACCCATCTTGTAGCACCTAATTGTTTTAATGTTTTTACTGCAGAAAATTTATTTGAATCTTCTATTTTTTAAGCAGCATCTTTCTACGTTTTGGTGTATTCATAAAGTCATAAACGCGTTCAATAACACCTAAACAGTTTCTTATTTGGTGAATATTGCTCGATTTGCTAACGGCCAGATTGAGACAATAAGCAGCGCAATGCACGAGTTTGAGCATGAGTACTAATAAATTTTCTGGACATATTACTTGCGCCATCATATCCCTGTCCAACTAGATTAGATAAATCTATTCCGCAGTTGTTGAGACCGGTTAAAATTGAATTAGACAATTCTTCACCCGAAAGACCGTCAGCTGGCACAAACTGCAAAAAATCTTCATGAATTTTGGTTTCAAATACATATCTCAGACACAACGTTATTTGCTCTATAGTCGATGTGTCTGTTGTCTCATCTGCTATTTACTTTATCAAACAGTTTTCGTAGCAATACGGTGTTTATACAATCAATTATTTGATTCTGTACTTTTGGGCTGATATTTGTTTCTCGAATGGAAGCTGTTTCTAAAAACTTACATAAATTAGCATCTCTTTTAGCTCTAAACTTCAAAATAGCTCTAAAATTCCGTTCATTTTTATCACAATAAATATCTTTAATTGGTCCGCCATCTCTCCTATCTTTTCTATTGCTTTTCTTTGTCGGTCACTATCAAGTAAATTAATAACAGGTACTTGTTTCTTCTCTTATATTTTCTTTAAATTTTGATAATCAGTTACAGAACGAATATGATATTTGGATGTTTGGTGATAATTAAATACCTAAAATGACAAACAAAACACAAAGTATGTAGATAAAAAAATTATATATTTGTCTACTTCTTTAGCTTTTTTCCAATTGTCAAATTTAAATCTGCAAAGCGCACTCAGTTGTTGAGAACCAATTCCTCCGGTTTTTACAAAAAACCAACAAAACTTGCAAAATGCACCTGTTTCTTTTTCAGAGTAACATTACCAATCATATTCCGAAAACCGTTTGTACTGAAATTTTAATCCTCGTTTATTAAATTCTTTAAGTACTGGAAACGTATAAGATGGCGGAGGCACCCATAATGATTCGATGATACCAATTATATTTTGAACATTTTTGTTTATAAAATTTCCAATATCGTTTAAATTAAAAAAATTTCTATTTGAATTGTTTTCATTACTGCTTTTTTCAATGTTCTGATTCTTACTCTCTTGATCATGTACACCTTCACTTTGAGAAACATTTTGAAAAGTTGAAGTCATCGGTAGGTAATTCAAATCCGTATGTATCTACTTCCCAATCTCGGTCTTTTCTTTTAAAAAAGTTAGTCATTTTGCACTGCTTGACTGCTTACTCATATTTTGTAAACGAAAATTAAATGTAACAATAGAAAGACAACCACAATGCACAATACTTTTCGTATACACGCGAAAAAAACTGGTAGCTGGCTATACTTCAGTACAATAAAGTACTCAAATACCGTAGAAAAACTAACAAAACGTGGAGTATTTTGGAATAAATCGTCGCGTAGTTTGACAACGTGGGTACGTGTTTATAATTAAACAGTGCCTAAATAAATGTAAAGGAGAAATATTGCAACACTCTTAGTCGGCGTTTTTTAGTCAAAGTTGGATGTATGGTTTCGATAATAATAATCGGTGTCGGTGTAATGCCGATTTGCAGTTTTTATTCTAAATAAAAATTTTGATTCCTTAACCCAGCTGGCTTTTACAATAAGAAACTTGTTTTTATTTTTGACACGTACACCATATTTATAGTTTTCTTTGATTTATTTATTTACTGTGTATTTTATTAATAATGATTGATTACACTTGTTATGCCATATGTATTATTAAAATTTAAACATTGTCAATTTTAGTTTCTTTTACTTCAATTTGTACTTTTATATTTATGTATATTTTAATTGAAGTATAGCAGTAAAAACATTAAAAATAATTCTAAATAATCATTTTAGTTTTAGATTAATTGAAATAATGTATGTTTATACGTTGTACATATATACATTTCATGTACTAGTAATTTGGTATATCTATCTAGGTACTTACTTTTTTAAAATAAACTTATGTGCATTTAAATAGTAGAGTAATAAAACCTACTTATTACAATATAACAATACAATCGACGCCGTAGACCCGCGCATAAGAAGTCACAAAGAAGTAGATTAATATTTTTATAGATAGTTTCCAAACTTTTATGACTCTGTCTTGGGGGTGGGATCTATCCCCTTCACCCCCCCCCCATGGGTACGCCGCTGAGCGCATATGTATTTTTTTAAGTAAAATCTGTAAAACTAAGTTGCATCGACTGCACAGCTTTGCCGTACTGTTGTGGTTGTAAAGCAGCAACGCTAAAATGAAAACATATTAGTTTGTTCTACCGTAAATTAAAAAAAAAGTTAAATTTTGATGATTAATACGAGACTTTCTTGTTATTTATATTGATGTTTATTGATTCTGTTGTCAATTGAATAAATTCATAAAATATCTGATAATGGCGGATAGCTGTTTTAGTCTAACTTTTTTTGGGACTTAATGGTGATCACAATTTGGTTGAATAGACAAAACAACAACGTAACAAATTTTGTTTGTTTTTATACATAAAGTGGCAACAGTGTAGAGTGTAGATGCAAATCAAATTAATTTTCAGAAAAGTGGTTTTAGTAAAGAAAAAATCAATAGAAATTGTTTTGAAACAGTGGAAAGCAAATAAAGAAAAGAAGAACACAGAAATATTGTAATAGGAAGCAAGCGAGAAGTATCCTTTTAATATAACATAAAAGTACAGTTAGTATTTTGACAGTCGGAGGAAGGTCATTGAGAGAGGAAAGGCAAGGTTGCCAGATTTAGGAAAAGAAACCAGAAGCGGAGTAAACGAAACAAAATGGAGGAAAAAATCATAGAAATCCTGAACGGCATAAAACAAGAATTGAGCGAAGTAAAAACCGAATTAAAGGGATTAAATACAAAAATGGAAGAAACTGCAAAGGCAGTAAATGAATTACAAAGAAAAAATGGTACATTAAAGAAACAGGTAGCAGACCAGGAAACAAGAATTGGGATGGAAAAAGAAGTAAAGAAAAAAAATATAATAATACATGGAATGGCAGAGGAAAATGATGAAGACGAAGACAAGTTATAGGAAAAAATAGAACAAATGTATAAAAAGATGGGATTGGATGAGAAGAAGGTACTGCAAGGTAGTGAAATAACAAGAATGGGAAAATTCCAGGAAGGAAAAAATAGAACAATAATGGTGGAACTAGCAACATGGAAACAAAAAATAAAAATTCTCACAGCTACAAAATTTTAAAGGGCACAAACATATGGATAACCGAACATTAAACTAGGGCAGTAAGAGAACAAAAGAAAGAACTAGGATACTATTTAAAAAAAGTAAAAGAAGAAGGCTGTTTGCCAAAAATGGGATATAATAAACTAATCGTGAATAGCAAAAAATTCAACCTAGAAGATATAGAAAAAATACCTTTCCCACAGAGTAATAAAAAACAAAAAACCAGAACAGTGAGTGAAAGGTCACCAACAGACGCAGAAAATGAAGAGTTTAAAAAGCAACTCCGAAGGATAACAAATATATCACGGCGATCCAAAAACGAATAAATGGGAAAAAGCCGGCAAAATTAAAGATGACGACAGGATACGAAAAAAGATATGGTTTTGGAAAATGGATAAATAAACAACAAAAAAGAAAACTTAAAAATGAGATAAAGATAGGGACTTGGAACATAAAGACATTACTGAAAGAAGGAAAAATGATGGAAGTCGCAAAAAAATAACAAGATATCAAGTAGAAGTGGCTGAAGTGCAAGAGATACGATGGACAGGAGACGGAGAGGAGGAGGAGAGATAAAAAAAAAGATTTTACACTATTATACTCAGGAGAAAAAAGGCAAGGAGCAGATGGGGTAGCCTTTTACGTAAATAATAAAGCAAGTGGAAAAATATTATGCTTTAAACCAATAAACGGTAGACTAGCTTATATAAGAATTGAAGCGAAACCTACATATCTGTCAATTATAAATGTATATGCCCCGACGGAGAAAGCTGATGAAAATGATAAGGAGGAATTATATTAAGAATTAGAAAAACTAACAGAGGAAGCACCAAGGTATGATATGATGATGGTGGTTGAAGCTTTCAATGCACGGATAAGCAGAGAAGAATTCGCAAGTAATATGGCAGGAAAGCATACGATACATGATGACACAAATGATAATGGAAGTAGACTGTACGAATTCGCAGCATCAACAAACATGATAATAAGTAGCACAAAATTCAAGCACAAAAGAACACATAAAATAACATGGATAATACCAGGAGGACACAGTACACAAGGAAACCAGATAGATCAAGTACTGGTAGCAAAGAAAAACGCTACTTCAATAAGAGATATAAAAACATTTAGAGGTGCGACTGCCGGTACCGACCAATTTTTTGGTTATAGCCAAAATAAAACAAAAATTCAACGAACAAAGAATAAAAGAGGGAAAAAAGAAACGCTGGGAAATAGACAAGTTTACACAAGAAGAAATGAAAACGAAATACAAGAAGAAGAAGCAGAGGAATGTCAGATGAAAATGAAATGTTGCAAAACAGTGCTGGAAAAGTTAAAGAAATATAGAAAGAGCACTTTCAAAAGCTGCTGTGTACACCCTTTGCGATATGAACAATGACCCAGAAAGACAAAAAGGGGCTAGTAATAACGGAGAGGAAATACAAATAACAGAACCAACGTATGAAGAAATTAAGTAGAAAGTAGTGAGACAAAAAAATGGAAAGGCCTAAGGAACAAATCAAATATGTGGAGAAATGATTAAGTATAGTATAAAGTAATAAAGGAGATTTGGAGTACGAAAGAATACCAATTTGGAGTACCGGAAAGAATACTGGAGTGAAGGCATTATTGTGGCAATACACAAAAAAATTGAATAAAGAAGTATGCAGTAATTATAGATGGATTGTGTTGCTAAATTTAGCCTATAAAATATTCTCCCCAATGCTCAATAGAAAACTGACAGAGCACTTGAAAATAGATACCTACCATTTTGGGTTCACCAAGGGAAAATCTGTAATACATGCTATCCACATAATTAGACAAATATTAGAGAAAAGTAATGAACATAATATCACATTGTACATGATTTTTGTGGACTTTAAGCAAGTTTTTAATAGCATTAACAGGAAGAAATTGATACAAGTCTTGAGAGACGATAGAGTACCACAAAAATTAATAAGACTAACAGAAGCAACGCTAACAAACAGGGAATACCGACAGATTTATTTTCAATAAAGGAATAAGTCAAGACGATGCCTTATCAGCCACTCTGTTTAACGTAGCGCTGGAAAGTGTGATAAGATAACTAAACTTTATAGGAACAATAATCAATAGAGAAGGACAAATAAAAGCATACGCAGATGACGTGGTAACAATAAGCAGGGCGGAAACCAAACTAAAAGGGATATTCACAAACCTAGACGGAAAAGCAAGGCAAATAGGGCTGACAGCAAATGAGAAAAAGCAAAAAGAATTTTAAAAATCAACGAAACGCCTTAGAACGAGTGAATCAATTTAAATATTTAGGAGCAACAATAAAAAAAACATAAACAAAAAAGAAAACGAAATAAGAGAGAGAATACAAACAGCCTTAAAAGCATTCTATGCAAACAAAACATATCTCAAAAGCAACAAATAAGCAAAAGCACAAAAATGCAAATATATAAGACAATGATAAGACCGGTAATGACTTACGCTATGGAAACGATGTGCTTAACAGGTAAAGAGGAGGAGCAAATGAGAATAGCCGATAGGAAAATTTTAAGAACAATACTAAGACCAATCAAAACCAATGAAAACGAAAGTAGACAAAGAATGAATTATGAAATAGTTACCGAAATGAAGGGCGAAGACATAAAAAAATTCATCAAGTCTAGAAGAATAGAATGGCTGGGATACATAAGCAGAAGAGAAGAAGACGACACACTAAAGAAAATACTGGAATGCAAACGAATGGAAGTTAGAATATGGGGAAGACCAAGATTGAGATGGATGGATCAGGTTAAAAAGACCTAAAAACATTGAAAATCACAAACTGGAAAGTAAAAGCAAGAAACAAAAAGGAATGGAAAGAGATAGTTAAAGTGACAAAAACACACGCAGAGTTGTATTGATAGCGATACAGTGCCAGTTTTTAATTGTTTTAGTGAAGTGGCATAAGTGTAATGAACAACAAGGGGGCTAATCCTGCCCGAAAAACGGAAATCGGAAGTCCGAATGGGCGGCTAAATTCCTTGAAGGAATGTTAAGCCAGTATTATTATCATTATTTATATTTATTGACCTTTGACAAGAGTGGAAGTTAGAATCAGAAACTTGAACTCATTGAACACATAATAAATAAATATGAAGTATTTGCCGTTTCATTCTGTTTTTCAGCGCAACTTGTGCTTTTTTTTACATTTTTTCGATGAACGGATAAAAAGTTTTTTGATTTATAATCCATTAAGTATTTATACACTATTTACTTATTTTCACTACTTGTATTAAGAAAGTTAAACGCATCAATAACCGCCAGACGCACTGTCACGATTATATATCGTGTAATCCCTGCAATGTATTAGTAATTCTTAAAATCCATTAGAAATAATAGTTATTTACGTTAACTCGAACGTTTGTCAAACAAACTTAATTTAGACGAGCAAAGTGCTCCAGACAATTTTAGTTTGGATGATTTTGTTGCGGATCTAATCTGCAGTGCTGAAACCCCATCAGAAAATGACAGCTCATCGGAAGGTTGCGTAGGTGAATTGTTGCTGAATGGTAGGATTTAAACAAGGATGATGACAATGATGCACAACAGAACGCGACAACTTCACAAACCTCTACTTGGACTGTGAGACGCCACAAGAATTTCAAATTTACTGGAGTGCAAAAAAGACGTTACCGCTGTCGTTGTGTTTAAACTTTTCGTTAGTAATCTATGATATCCATAAAAAATTTGTTGGGTTCAACAAATGGACTAGAACCAATGCAGAAGAGATGAATACATTTTTTGAACTAACAAT
Source organism: Aquatica leii (assembly GCA_035610365.1). Lineage (NCBI taxonomy): Eukaryota > Metazoa > Arthropoda > Insecta > Coleoptera > Lampyridae > Aquatica > Aquatica leii. The sequence continues at coordinate 113,520,760 of CM069432.1, forward strand.
TTGGATGGGACTAGTTATGCTTTTCTCTTTTTTAGTTTACTGGGCCTAACATGGCATTTACAAGCAACACATCCTTCCGTTCATTACGTCTAGAAACCGCTTCCAAATGTTACTCAGTATATTGCATTTTAGCAATAATAGGACTATCCAAACAGGAAATAGATTAGCAAAATTTCAACTTCTACTTGGCATGTTAAAAATAAATTTTCAACAATTATTTTACCCCGACGAAGATACTGTTATCGATAAGACACTGGTATCCTAGAGAGGCCGCCTAATCTGCAGACAATACATTCCATATAAATCTCATTGATATGGAATTAAAAATGGCACAGAAAGCTAAGCATAGAGTTTTTATTGGGTATAGCAGTAGTGAACTCTTGGGTGGTGTTCCGAAAATTGTTAATACAAAAATAGCAATCGGTGCTTTTCGCGAAACACTAATCGAGCAGTTATATTAGGAATAGAAGGAAAACAACGCCCAAAAACAGAAAAAAAAATCGTGCGTAAAAGTGCGTATAGTTTGTTTCGCCGAAAGTACAATCGAACAAAAAAGTTTTTAAATCTTTAACGTTGGTATCAACAAAGTTTTAGAACTCATAATTTTTTCAGTATTTCAGTAACTCAGAGATTTGATGTATAAAAAAACTGTTTGATTTTTTTGAAATATTAAACAAAAAAAACAAAAGCGGCCGAACTGGCGCTCGCACAACGCAACGAATTAGAAAACTTGTATTTTTAATAAGACCTTAGGTACATATAACAAATTCAAAATCTAAAACTACATAATCTTTTGTCAGATAAAATGTACTTTTTTTGTTAATAACATTGATAAGTAATAATAATTGGACGTCTGTGTTTAAATACTTTTTTAAAATACCTTTTTCAATCTTGCCAAAAAGTTATTCAAACGAAATTTATTGTGATTTTTATACTAATATAAAATGCGACATAACTAACAGCAAAGTCAATTAAATTAAAAGTACGGTGGATTTGGTTCAATTAACAAAAGAATTTCTATAGTTTTTGTGTATTTATTGTAGGCAGTGAAAACCGTAAAGTGTGTATTCAATATAATTTTTTTAATTTTTAAAGAATGCATGATGTAATTTTGTAAATTTCATGGATAGATACTTTTTGTTACTATATAAGGACACAAGACAATTATAAAGAACTTTTTTACAGAGACAAAATATAGACATTTTTTCAAAAACATTGTTTTTCACAAATTTATTTAGTAGTAGTTTGTAAGTCAAGGAAAGCTAAGCCGTCAATATATGTATGTTGATAAAATTGAAAAACTCAAAATGTTGGTTTTCCTCTAACTTAAATATTAAAATTAGAAATCAAAATAATCTAATAATTTTTTTTGTTTAAATTCTATTTTTTACTATCTATGAAATTATGTCAATATACAGTTGACATAAGCAAACAACTGACGCGTCGGGGCGTGTTTAAGGGCGCTTTAATTTTGACGTTACATTCCAAGTAAAAAGTATTTAGGCGGTAATTTTAAATACTCTAAGATATGTAATAAGCATTATAAGATGTTTCTATTTAAATACTACTGCTTAGTAATTTTAGAGATAATAACTAATGTTTACTTATCTATTATTTTACACAATCTATAAAAATGAAATCACGTTTTTGGGTTGTTTACTGGAATTTGTAGGCCTTATACTAAGTTAGTAATCTGATTGGTAGTATAAGAACCAAAACCCACAAAAGCATTAACCATCCTACTTTAGACTGCTTAAAGGATCTGAAGACATAAATAGGAATTCATCGATTAAAATATTTTTTTTTGATTCTTAACAACTTACTTAAAACATAGTTAATATTTAAGAATAAAGTTTTCCTAAGTGTTTTTATTTATTTTCACATTAATTTCATTGTAATATTACAAAAACAGTTGATCCTTATATATAGTGCTACAAAACTTGAACAATTTACTTCGTTATGCTTAAAAAATTACAAGATCTTACCAATCATTATAAGATAATTATGTATTACATTATAATAAATAACAAAACATAAATGTTATTAGAAAAACAATCAATTCTTAGGCTGTAACCAATAATACATATTTAAAATTGTAACAATTATTACATTTTTTTTGACCACCTCATAAATATTTATGTATTTAAACATTGAAAACTAATTTAAATCAATGTTAAATACTATGATCTTTTTGATCATTACTGTCTTCATTTGATGAACCAGTGTTAACTCTAAAAGACAACGTTTTCACTATTTCATCCAACTGGCCATCATTTTCCCACATTTTGTCAGCTAAACGGTTAACATGTTGACAATGTTTATTCCAGTCAGATTGAGAACGCATTTCTTACAAAATTTTCTATTTCTGCATTACTTTGAGTGGCATTGTTCATTGCCACTTTATGTTTCATCAAACTCCAAATGTTTGAACTACAAACATAAATTATTTAAATTTAAAATAAAATATAAAATTGCAAATTTAATAATATCATTGTGTTGTAATACGATAGACACATTCCTTACAGTATATACAGTATATAATGTGTGTTAGCAAATTCTTTCCAATGTCACAACATGTATTGTGTATTAACAAATTCCTTACAACGTCGTAACAAATAAGCAAATTTTTATATAATATAGGCTAACAATGAAATGGTTGAATGTGGAGCTAAGCATTCTTATGTGTATAAATACTTGTAAATAAAGTTAATAAATTAGCAGTCATTTTACAACCGTATTTTGATTGTCTCGACTACTACAGTTTAAAGTATCAGTGGACTAAGCCATAATTACCTGCATGAGGCTGTGCAGGACTGATACCTCTTAAATCGTATCTACTGCATTACTGCCTATCCAAGCCACAATTTACCTACATGAGGCTGTGTAGGGGTCAGTAATAATTACACATTTACTTATTACTTTAACTCTTCATATCAGCACACTTGATCTCTCGCTGACACCAAATGAATGCAATAGGATTCAAGTCACAATAGTAACGTGGCAAACGTATAATGTGTTACGTCCATGTTTTATCAACTACATAAGCTTTGGTGATGTTACATTGTTTTGCTAAACATAATAATTCAGCTTTTCTTATGTCATCAAAAGTTGATATACCATTACATTGCAACCATTCTTTAAAGTTCAATTTATTTTGTACCTTGATTTGGCGGTTTATTTATTTGTACGCTATGATATGGTTGCGTTATCCATAACAACAATACCGTTAGGAGGCAAATTTGGAATTACTTGCGTTTCCATCCATTGCATAAAGTTATTATGGTTCATATAATCTTGGTAGTCGCCAAATTTACTTTTTGATTTAAAAACTAATAGTCCATTCTTCACAAATCTATAGGATTCACCTGCATAAACAATTATGTATCTTTGTTCAGCTCTGCCTGTGTGATACACACTAGGTTCGTCTTCTGATTGCTAGCATTTACTAACCTCATATGATGGATGAATGTATGTTTCATCTAAGTATGTAATAGATTTGTTGTTTTCTCCTAGAACATCATTTTCTCGCAACTTTCGTTTGTTCGACATCGCCAAGCTACAATGTCATTACGTTTCATTAACAATTTTCTTTGTCGTGACATTTTCTGTATTTAAACCCAATTTTATGTAACGATTTTTTTAGAGTATCTGTTTTACCACAATAGTCAACTGTTTCCTACATTTGCTGAACTAAAATCTTCTATGTTGGAACCTTTTTGTCTATAAATTTTATGAATGCTTCTTTTTAAGATGCCTAAATCAGCATTGTCGAAAACAATTTTGTTGGAATCACTACTTTTTTGTTTCTTTGAAAGAAATTTTAATACTCCTTGCTCAGCTTCCAAAACTTCACTGCTAATGAAAACATTTTTTAATACATATTTTAAATATTTACAAATTTATCTTATTTGCTTTATAAACTTCGGTGATTTCCCAGTGGCTGAATTCAGTAGCTTTGTCTAAAGGAAATGACCACACACACGAGCTGCTTTTTGCTTGTCGAAGCACTGTACGACAGTTTTAATGACGTTTCGAGCTTCGGCTTGGTTTACTTTCTATGTTTTTCTAAAAAAAAAAACAAAATTAAGTAATATTGATTAATCCAGAATACCGTCAAACTGTCTTTCAGATTTTACATTTTTTTCTAGAATTAAAATTTACAAATAAGGTAATCCAATGCAATATCAATTTTTTCTGTAATACAATTAAATTTTAGGCCAAACTAAACAAACTTGTTTCTAAATTTTAATGCAGAAAAAAAGAATGTGAAATCTAGGAGGCAGTTTGACCATATTCTAGATGATTCAATTCTTCAAATAAATTAATATTATTCAAATTCAATCATGCTTGACGTTAGTGTATTAAAAAAATAAACGTAAAAACTATACAAAATGAAATTAATTCAAACAAAAACCGTTTTGATAATGAGGTTACGTAAAGGTGGATGTGTGCAGATCAATTTAACATTTATTATTTAACATATGTAATAGCAAAGGCTCCCACGGCCGGAGTTTATACTAATATAAAAACGTCTTCCGAATTTTGACCGTGTCATTGTTGGAACCGAAGTTGCCAACGTTTTTCCCACTTTCGTAAGCGGCGAAATCAGAGCGTGAAAAAAATCGAAGAACTTATACAAGCAACTGAAATCTAACTAAGAAATTCTCAAAAATAAGGTAATCAACTTGTAAACCAAGCTAGATTCTAAACTCTATAGAAGTGACATAAAAAGAAATAGTCTCCATATATAAAGAACAGGTACCGTCACACCTGGTTATGCTCGACTATGATTGGATTACGGTCGAAAAGGGATTAAAAGTAACCACGATTACAATTAAAGTTATTGGGGTGTTTGGGATGATTTATATGCTCTCTCAGAATTTCCTGTTGAAAAAGACTTAGAAATATGCCTTTTCCTTATACAACGATCATGTTTTGAAATGCGAGTAATGACGGAACGACCGGTTTTATGAATGTAGACTAAACCACATATACAAGGAATTTGGTATTCACCTTGAGATGAAAGTGTGAGAAGCTTGTCTTTGGGAGAAGGAAGAATCTGAGAGATTCTGCCTGTCGAGTTGAATATGGGTTTGATACCATTTTTACAAAGAAGTTTCCTTATTTGATGGTAAAAAAGCCAATTTCGAGTTGGATTTGGAAGTAGAAATATCCTTAGGTAATCGAGTACATGGATGTAGACGACGATTAATAATTGTATGAATCATATAATCATTGTCTCTAAGGTTCTAGTAAGATGAAGGAAAGAGAAAAAGTGCAATGATTTAAAGATTCAATAAGAGACCGTTTCTGTGCAGGTTGATGATGAGACGAAGCATGCAGATATTTCTCCGTATGACTGGGTTTGCGATAAACAGAATGGCCTAGAAGTCTGTCAGGCTTACAAGTCACAAGAGCGTCGAGAAATGGGAGAGAACTATTATTTTCGATTTCCATAGTAAATTTGATATCTAAGTGTGGATTGTTTAGATGATCAAGAAACTTAGAGAATGCGAAATGACCATGAGACCAAACAATAAATGTATCGTCAACATACCTAAACTAAACTTTAGGTTTTAATATTGATGATTCCAAAGCAACCGTTTCAAGACATTCCATAAAAATGTTAGCTACAAGAACCCATAGCAGCACCAGAAACCTGTTCGTAAAATTTGTTATCAAATTGAAAATAAGTGGAGAATAAACACTCAATAAGAGGAGCCAAACTCAGGCCTTGTCATGTTGAGACAAAATCTGTTCGATGATAATAAGCGAATCCTTATAGGAACTTTAGTAAAAAACTGGTGTGGTCACCATACGACTTTCCTATAAGGAATGATGAAGGAATGTTTACATATTTTTACTTTCTTATGAAAGTATAGCGATCGTAGTTTTTTTTCAAAAACTTTGATTGCATGCTTTTACGTTTCGAGGTCTCTTGAATAAGAAAAATGTGTTTTTGACAAAAAAAACATTGGATATGTGTGTGTGTGTGCGTGTTTTTTTTATTGCAACTTTTTTTGATGTGGTCTTTTGACGGAAGCTTCGAAAACTGCATCAGTTACTGTTGGGTAACGACTTTTTACCGCATCTGTAACATAGAAATAAATATTTCATTAATATACATAATCATAGTCACCCAAAATTTATTACATATTTTTAATAAAAAAAACTTAATATAAATATCACTTTAGCAATCAAAAGAAAATTATAAAAACACTGTGAATACCTTTAGCCTTAACCCTAACTTTAACCTTAACCCTAATCTTAACCCTAACCTTAACCCTAACTTTAACCCTAACCTTAACTCTAACGTTAACTCTAACCTTAACCCTAACCTCAACCCTAACCTCAACGCTAACCTCAACCCTAACCTCAACGCTAACCTCAACGCTAACCTCAACGCTAACCTCAACGCTAACCTCAACGCTAACCTCAACCCTAACCTCAACCCTAACCTCAACGCTAACCTCAACCCTAACTTCAATTTTAACCCTCTCAACCCTAACCTCAATTTTAATCAACTCTATTTTCATTTACCCTAACCTCAACCCTAATTTCCTCAATTTTAATTTTCAATTTTAATTCTAATTTTAAGTTTAAGCATTTAATTTTATCAAGTAATTTTAATACACTTTAGTAAGTAATCTCAATAATAATTTTATCAAGCTAATTTTTCAACACTTTAACACTAAGTAATTTCATCAAGTAATTTTCAACTTTAATTTCAATTCTTAATTTTTAATTCTAATTTTAATTTTACCTTAAATTTTAATTTTTAACTCAATTTCAATTTTAATTTCTAATTTTAATTTTAATTTTAATTTTAATTAATTTTTAATTTTAATTAATTTTAATTTTTAATGTAAATTAATTGTAAATTTAATTGTAATTTTAATTGTAATTTTTTATCAAGTAATTTCTTCAAGTAATTTAATGCACTATAATCAGTAACTCAATTTAATAAGTAATTTTAACAAGTAATTTCAATTTTTAATTTCACTCAATTTTAATTTCCTAATTTTAATTTTTAATTTTAATTTCTAATTCTAATTTAATTGTAATCTTAATCCTAATCTTAAACACAGTATAGAAACAAATCAGTAGTCTCACTCTGCTAGCGGCCTTTTGATCTTTGTGTATCAATTTTATCCAGTGCGCATTATGCTGGAAGTCGATTTGATCGGCAAGATTGGATGAAATTTCGGCACCTGTTTTGAACGTGTTTGTCAACGTTTAAAAAATTTGTCAAAGCAACTGCGCATTATGCTACGAGTTGAATTGCGCTATGACAATTATGTTACACAAATTTGCTCGAGTTAAACTACTGGTTTGTTTGTATACTGTGACGTAATCTTAACCCTAACCTTAATCTTAACTCTTACTTTAACCCTAACCTTAATCCTAGCCTTAATCCTAACCTTAGCGCTAATATTAACGCTCAACTTAACACACGCCTTAACGCTAACCTTACCTCAAACATTAATTCCTACATTTAACTCTAACCTTTACTTTATCCTTAAGGAGTTGTCCCTAACCGCCAATGTTAACCTCAACGCTAACTTCAGCGCTAATCTCAACGCTAACCTCAACGCTAACCTCAACGCTAACCTCAACGCTAACCTCAACGCTAACCTTTCAAATTTTTAAGATTTTAATTATAACCTCAACGCTAGAAATTCAACTCTAAAACCTCAATGTTAAAACCCTGTATTAGCATAGAAAGAAAACCTAACCTCAACCCTAACCTCAACTCTAACCTTAACCGTAATCTTAATCCTAATCTTAAACACAGTATAGAAACAAATCAGTAGTCTCACTCTGCATGCGGCCTTTTGATCTTTGTGTATTAATTTTATCCAGTGCGCATTATGCTGGAAGTCGATTTGATCGGCAAGATTGGATGAAATTTCGACACCTGTTTTGAACGTGTTTGTCAACGTTTAAAAAATTTGTCAAAGCAACTGCGCATTATGCTACGAGTTGAATTGCGCTATGACAATTATGTTACCACATAACATTATTGCTCGAGTTAAACTACTGGTTTGTTTGTATACTGTGACGTAATCTTAACCCTAACCTTAATCTAAACTCTTACTTTAACCCTAACCTTAATCCTAGCCTTAATGCTAACCTTAGCGCTAATCTTAACGCTCAACTTAACACACGCCTTAACGCTAACCTTACCTCAAACATTAATTCCTACATTTAACTCTAACCTTTATTTTATCCTTAATTCTAATCATGTCGTTCACTTTGATCCTAACCTTAACTTTAATGACAACTTTAACATTAACTAACTCTAAGCTAAACTTCAATCTTAATTTTTATCATCCTAAAAAGTGTGTAAAGTGGTGACATTTTTAGTGACTGGCATTTTTTTGTTACACCATGTTTTTATAATACAGTTTCATTTATTTTTAAATTAACCACCCTTTCGTATGTAATTGTATAATACGTTAAGTTTACTTTTAAGTATCTTTCAACTCATGCGCCTAATGTACAAATTTAGATTTTTTTGTTTTATTTTAATTTCCAATTTAAAGTGTACTACTATTCTATCTATACTTATTAAAACGCCGTGTCTAAGGGCACACTAGCTTGTGCACGCTTAAACGTCATTGTTGATTATGACCTAAGCATTTTAGCGTGTATTATACCTATATTACTTCAACCCATGTCAACGCTGGTACACGTACATTTAAGTAGTTTTTATATTAAACTTGTAAGCCCGGTTGCATAAGGCATTGTTATCTTTGACGATGTAGTTAACTATGGAATCATATTGTTAAATGTGATCACCAAAAAAAAATTGTTTTGTGGCGTCATTGTTAAATTAATACCTACGATTTAGTTAAACACGTCAGCTAATATTGTTTGTTGTTAGATGAGTAATGAGGTAAAACAAGCTACAAGTTTATTTATAATTTTTTTTAGATTGAAATATTTTTGAGTAATTCTCAAATTATCAATCATTTTTTTGTCCGCTTTTATTTGATACCGATAAGCAACAGTCTGCTTTGCACCTCTAAGTCTGCTTTTAATTATGATTTTAGGTGGCAATTTTATGTCGTTTTTTAAATAAAAAAAAAAACTTTAAAAACCTGTAATCTTACGTGGGTACACTTCTGCCCGTAGATACACCTTTTATCAAAGATAATATAGTATAAGTTACATAAATTTTTACACGTAACAAATATCCAATATTCAGTAGCTACTTCTAACGTAAAGAAAGACTCGCGCTAGCGTGCCTTTAGAGAAACCTAATAGTATTTTTCAAAAAAGAGTGCCTTAAAGTGATATTTAGCGAAATAAAACTACATCTTATGCAATAATTTTTGTTGTTTTAGAAAGTAATAATACTTAGATTATTGTTTGCAATAAAAATTTTAGGAAATAGCGAGAAGAGCCATAAAAAACACATATTCAATTTATTTTAAATTACGTTTCGCCCATTTGTATATAGGCTTCTTCAGATTTTAAAATTATAATTCTTTTTTAACATCCATCTTAAATACAATGTTATATTTACTATATTTCCAATTTAGATATACTTTTTTTTAATTAAATATTTATTCATTATTACTAAAATTCACTTTTTTATGATTTAAAATTTCATAAAGTGAATTTTATTAATAATGAATAAATATTTAATTAAAAAAAAGTATATCTAAATTGGAAATATAGTAAATATAACATTGTATTTAAGATGGATGTTAAAAAAGAATTATAATTTTAAAATCTGAAGAAGCCTATATACAAATGGGCGAAACGTAATTTAAAATAAATTGAATATGTGTTTTTTATGGCTGTTCTCGCTATTTCCTAAAATTTTTATTGCAAACAAGAATCCAACAGCTACAAGTTTTTAATTAATATACTTAGATTATAAAATTTAAGAAATAAATTAATGTCATTGTTATGTCAATCGTATGACGTATAGGAAAGTATTGATCAAACGATGATCAAACATAAATGTTAGCAAACTCTAGTTTAAACGCTCTTTGTTGTTACAGTTAGCTAAACAAAATTCCATGGCACTGTGTTCATTAACTGACGAAGAAAAGATACAGCTGGAATCTTTACTTTCAGATATTTCAGGTACGTTAAAAATCATTCTAGTCTAGTAGGTGCCGTTTTCGTTGTATAATAATATATAAAATAATTGTGACATATTCTAAAGAAATTTTTAAAGAGTTTAAATTTACATGTACATACCTATTATGGTTGTTTTATGTACAAATTACTTTTAATTTATAGACACCGGATTAAACATTTTTAGATTCTGAAGACTGTATAAACGAAAATAATATTTTTAATACACCAATGAATATTAAAAAAGAAAATGATGCTAAAAATAATATCAAAAGAACAAAACCTACAAAGAAAAACGACGAACCAATGCGTAATTATTTTAAGCTGGACGGTGATGCAGCTACAGTAATGAAAAATCTGAACGTACAATTACATGTTAGTTTTTTCCGCTTGAGACTAAACAATTTAATCTTTTAATTTTTTAGGAAATTCTGGAATCTTATAAGGAAGAAGACGTGAACGTACATGAAAACTTCAGTACTTCTACTGAAGATCTTTTAGAGGCTGCAGATAAAGAAGGTAAATATTGGAAACACGAACAAATTCGTATACGCCTTGAAAACATTCAAAAAAATCTTAATGAAATGGCTGTGAGAGACGAAGAAGATCAAAAGAAATTAAACGAAATTCACGAAATTGCTGATAATGATTTGAACAATCAAATAAACTAAATAATTAAAAATGTAAAAACTTTTATTATATTTATTCATTTGAAATACTTAATGTAAATTTATACTATGGAATTTTTATATACAAATACTTTACTCCCGCTTCAGGCATTTGTGACTAGCCCCGCAATCATTAAGGGGATTTAGGAGACAATAGAATATTCAAGGGGAAAATTATACCTCAATTGTACATCTGTGCAAGTTTTACCCTCACTTAAACGTGATCTGAAGTTTTAAAATATCTGTTTATATCCCATTTCAGAATATTTCCTTGATTTGCATTAAATTTAAAACAGTGTATTAATAAAGCCGTTGTTTACGTCTGAATACTCGTAAAATTATGTAGAATTGTTCGTGCTTGTGCGATTAATACGTTTTATATCTTCGAATTTAGTTGGTATTATGATTTGATTTATAGTCGTATTTGTGTTCTTGTTATGAATCCAGGCGAATTGAATTAACTTTTCTATTGTGCGCCACACACATTGTATTTAGGAAGTCATCCCCTGCGTTTATATGGTTACGAACATTATAAACCCCCTTTTATTGAATTTGGGCGATCATGATGCAGTTATTTGTTTATGTTGCGTCTAATTATCATACTTTTGCAAAACTAAGCTTTAATGCATTCGAGCAAATTACAAATTCTATGTCGCTTTTACGCAAGCGTTGACTTAGTTTGTTTTTTTTTTTAAGCAATTGTAGCATTGTTAAAACCTGTAGTAACTAATTGAGAAAAATTTTTGCTCATAATGTAAGATCTTATTTTTTAAACATTTTCTATTTTATTATTGTCGTTGCAGTTTCTGCATATAAACTTTTTGTTTGTTATGAACTTGTTTTATTAACTATTAATTTGTCTACTCAAATGTTATTATATAACGCAGTTTTAAGACGGACACTGGTTTCCTTGTTTGTTCATGTTGTGTCCTTTTTGAAACTGCTATAATCTTTTTGGTATTAAAGTAACAATTTTACTTTTACTAGTTTAGTTCAGATTATTCTGTTTGGTTTTTCCGTTTAAGGATTTTATAATGGCTTAATAAACTATATATCATGTGCGTTTTGGTGGACGTACGTCGGATTCTGTTATAGTACAGCATAGTGGATATTTAGATGTTATTCCTAATGAATGTTCAGTAATGGTAGACCGTGGATTTAAAGGAATATGTTTTATTTCAGCCCTTAAATTGTAATTTAATAAGACGTTTTCTAGTGTATAAAATGGGTTCAAAAGTACTAAAACAGAAGTTATGAAAACTAAAAGAATAGATGCTTTACGTATTCACATTAAAAGAGTGATATGAAGACTTATCCTGAATCTAAAATGCTGAAACAACATGCATGTGTAAATAAAAAATTAATTGTGCATTTTGATAATATTGCTGTAATTGCATCGGCTTTAGTTAATTTACAATTGATGGTGATTAAATCCTTCAAAGTAGGAGAGGGCGATCGATTACACTACTTTATGTAATTTTTGAAGGCGACGTTTCGTGGAACAAGTGTCCAGTTCCTCAGGCCACTGTATTTGATAAAACAACAAATTAATACAACATATACAACAAAGGTAAATTTTAACAATACTTAAAGCTAATATTATACAATTGCTATTATCTTTTAGGGTGAATAAAAAACTATGATGTGAGAAAAACATAAAAAACTACTTACAAAAAATTTCCAAAACAAGTAGCGAAAAAAATCCGCCAAACACAGTCAATGTGACAATAATAATAAATAACACTAAACATAAATTGTAATTGATTTAAAAAACAAACATTAGTTAGAACAAATCACAAACATCGCAAAGACCAAAAACAAACTAACCAAAAATGTTGGCACTGAAAGGTAATAGATAAAAGTCGAGGTCATGACATTTTATTGATTAAGTTATTATAAACAGTACTAAGATTGTTAGTATCTGTATTAAAATTTAAGTTGTTGTTATGTTTTGTGATGAAAATCATCTCAGATACCAATCTCTTATTATATTTGGGTTCCACATCTAAGATGATGGGGTTACTAAAATCGAAATTGTGGCCAGTATTTTTTATTTTAAACATAACATAAATGTGTTTGCACGGCTTGAAACGGTGAGATGGGCATGGGTGGTACGATAATTAAAATTTAAGAATGTTGGATGTCAAAGAAAAAGGCGTAAAAGGAAATCAAATAAAGACTAGATCGGTAGGTTACAACGTTTAACAGCTTCTAAGTCCTTATTCACCAAAAAAGTCGTCAAGTAGCTTTAATTCTCAAAGGACTTACCTCTGAGTGATTTTCACGAATATAAAATCTTAAGCTTTCCCGGTTGTTATGTTTATGATTATAAGCGACTTTCGGCTTAGACCGCGTCGTAGTTAAACACCCAGACTTAGGCTTGGTCCTAGTCTCTTTTTTCACGAAATGTCATTTTTTGTGTACCTTAAGCTTTTATAATTAATTTTTAAATAATGAAGTGTTGTGAAAATTGTAAAAAATATTAAGGAACCCTTTTCTTCATATTTCTCAAATATATTTTTCTTTATTTGTTGTTTTAATTTCTGGAATACATAATCAAAGTCAAATATTTTCAACACCGTCAGATGTACCAGTAGTGTTCTGATAGCATTGTGTGCAATTAATACCTTGAAAAGTAGTATTATTTGTAGTTTTTGTGTGACAAATAGAAACAAAGTTAGCTTAAAAAAACATTATTTCAATTGTAGAATAAAAAAATAATGTTTTTTAATTTTTTTTACTGGTGATTTACCCGTGTACTGATAATTTTTTTAAACTTTGTGAATCGCTCCTAAAACCGTTACTAAATGATTTAATATTGTCTTTTTTAACCTTGACTGTCTATAAGTGGAACTAAAAAAACTATGTTGTGGTAGGGATAACACGTGTTTACTTCACTTGTACTTTGTATGCTAAAGCAAGTGGTTGTTCGTTTTGTTTCTTGTTGTGGTTATGCGTTAGTCTCAGCTCCGTGAATTAAAATTTTAAGGTAAGTTTTAATTTTAAAATTGTTTAAATAATTTGCCGAAGATGCGTAATACATTTCTATAAATATTTTTTTTTATTTAGGTAAAATGGCTCAAAAAATACTAGTGATAAAAAAACCAAAAAGAACGACAGAGAGAGGCAATGAAAAGACTTCGAGCACCTAGAAAAAGAGCAAAACGAACAAAAAAGAACGGTGGTAGAAGAGAAGAGAGCAAGGTAAATTAATATCTATTGCTGAAATGACAGAAGCATGGCAAGAAAAAGTGTGCAAAAACTTTAATGGACAAACTCAAGGATGAAACACCCTTACCAAGCCCAATACAAATAGAAAAAAATCTAGAACATAAAATTCAAAGAGTACAAAAAGAAAAATTAAGAAAACGAAACATGCGTCAGTAGGCGACTCAATTTCAGATTCTAGCGCCTCTAGCGGCAACGAACAAACTATACTGCTGCAATGATAAACGTTGTTGTTTTTTATTGTTGTTTAAGACTCAATAGAAAATACAAACGTCATATACAAAACGAATTTAAATAAAATTATTATAATATTATAGTATTATAGTATACGGACACTTGCTGACAATGTATTTTTTTAGTTCTTTTTTATAGCTTGTTATAGATTGTATACGTTTAAGATTTTTTGGTAGATTGTTGTAATAACTAATTCCTTTACTTTCAGGACTACTTTTATATTTTGCTGTTTTGCAATGGTTAAGAAAAACATTTCTTTTTGTTCGTGCATCATCTAAGTGAACATCTTTATTTAAAGCAAGAGATTGTGGATTTTGTTTTGTTAATAATATAAGATCAAAAATATACAGTTCATAAAACGTCAACATATTTTTTTCTATAAATATGTTTTTACATGATTTATAACAATCTAAATTAAAAATTAACCGAATTATCCATTTTTGTATTCTAAACACTAGACTAGTTTCAGAACCCCACAAAACAATACAATGTTGGATAGTACTATACGCACTCTCATAATAAAAAATTAATAATACATCTTCGGTGACAGTTTGTTTTAGCAATTTTAAGCAATAATCATCTCTGTTTAGTTTTTTACAAACACTATTAATATGTTGCAACCCGTTTAATTTGGAATCCATAACCACAACAAGGAATTTTGTTTCTGATATTTTCATTATTTCTTTCCCATCTGACATAATATTAAGATTTAAGTATTTGATATTAGGTTTTTCAATTAAAAGATAGCAACTTTTATTTAGATTTAGAATTAATTTATTTTTATAACACCATTCGTTAAACTCACTTAGCGATTTATTAACTTTTTTCTGAAGGTTTGTAAGCGATGGTGCAGATACAATAACCGATGTATCATCTGCATACAGTATCACTTTACCATTCGTTATATGTTTAGGAAGATCATTTACAAATAGCACAAACAAAATAGGCCAAGATTATTTCCTTGTGGGACACCATTGTTTAATTTGTATTTATTTGATTTTGTTTTATTAATGTCAACAATTATGTGTTGCTACTGAAGATATGAGCGCAGCCATTTGTTAGAAATTCCTCCTTTTCCCATTCTATCTAATTTGCATAGTAAAAAGTGATGATCCACAGTATCAAAAGTCGCTGAAAAGTCTAGCAGAAGTATACATACATGTTGTTCATTATCCCAAGATTCCAATGTGTGTTCAAGAAGATACAACACGCTGTTGTTAAGTGTATCATCATTATTAATATTATAGTCTGGTATTCTTTTGTACATAAGACCCTCAAGCAGTTTGGAAAACACTGAAAATATTGAAGTAGGTCGATAGCTATCTATTTTGGTTTCTTCTCCTTTTTTGTATATTGATTTAACGATAGTAGTAGTAATTGTTGGGGAAAACTTCCATTTTTAAATGATATATTTGCTATTTCATTAAATGCAAGTGAAATTAAACGTTTAAACTTTTTTAAAACTATTGACGGTATGTTATCACTTCTTGTTGCACATGAACCGCTCATTTTCTGAATAACTAAGTTTAGTTCATTTTCATCAGTAGGATATAGGCATAAAGTATTTGTAGATATTTTAGGTAATATGGAAACTTTGTGCACGTACGTTTTATGTATTTTAGTTTAGCCATATTTGCATAATAAGAACCAAATAAAATAGATATTTTCTTCAGATTATTAATGTTTTCATTAATAATGTTAGTTAAATGAATATCGCACTTTTTTGTTTGTAGAATGTTATTAATTACTCTCCATTTCCCTCTTGTTAAATTATTGCTAAAATCAATCATTGTTTTCATGTAATTGCTTTTAGCAACTTGAATGTGTTTTACATGTTCCTTTTTTTCTATTTGTAGAGTTGTTCTAATAATTTACAGTACGTACGGAGAAAGATTGCTTCGGGTGCGCAGGTAAACTTCGTGCATTCGGAAACGATCGGCATGTAAACTGCTTTTTCCACGTTTAACAGTGGCGTCGATGTTTATAAGGAAATAAATCTCATAGGATTTTTAAATTTATATTTTAGTAACAAGAAATTAATGGAAAAATACGTGTATGTAAGAATTATTATTGTAAAGTTACTATTTTCTTTGTAACGCCACTGACTTCCAGAACTGTCAGGTGGTTACAGCATTCTACATTACCGACGGATTTTACGGAAGATGGTGGATTGTTAGAATTGTAAAAAATAAAATGTAGTGTATCATGAAATATTTTCTTATAAAATAAAAAGGCCATCCTTACATGTACAAATTAATCCTATGCAAATTACAAAAAAATATTAAAATTACTTTAACAAAACCAAATTTACACCATTCACTCGTCACTAAACCAATCGCTTTCGTCTTCTGTCTCATTGCCCACATTTATTACAATTTGCTCGGTTTGTACGTCAATAATTATTTCGTTTTTTAAATAATTATTTTCACACTCGATTACCTTTTTACAGCATTTTTGCCAGTTTTCTGGAGTTACAAGGGTTAGTTCTTCTTCTAACAGTGTTTTAACATCGTTTAAGTGAAACGTCGTATTTCTTTTTGCTACATTGTTTTTCACTTGAGCTCAAATTAATTCTATTGGGTTTAGGTCGGGGTGATGCGGCGGTAACCTCAGTACTGTATGTCCTTAGTCGCTTAGTATGGAGTCAAATTTATAAATTATGTGTTTTTTATGAAGTTTGATTAACTCGTATAACTGTGGTTTGTACATTTCAGAAGTGAATTGAATATTTTATTGTAGAATCGAACTAATCGCCTTAAAATCAAGACCAATACTACAGTGGGAATAATAACTTGTAAGTAAATTAGCAGGAATGTCAATAAATACATTTTGGAATGCATTTTTAATTATTACGTAAGGTAAGTGCAAATAATATTAGTCATATCGGAATTCACAATATTATTGAATAGCATTTTAGTGGTTTTTAATTACACATCACATCATTAATTAAGAGTAACAACTAGCTAAACTCATGAAAAATTACAGTATTTTTAGAATTTTTGTTAATTAACTATACCTTATTTAGACAAAAATCATTTTTTTTAAATATTCAAATTAGATGTTAGCGGCGACACCAGTAGTATCACCTAATTTCCAAGCTTGCAAAATTTACAATTATACGTGTACTTAAATAATTCTTTCAATTCTAGGCTACTTTTTATTATTTCAGGAGTTATCCATTTATTTCTTGGTTTATTGTTAATTATTTTTGTTTGTACAACAAGAAAGCTTACTTGAAAACAATATTCCAAATTTTTGAAAAAAATATCAAATGCTTCATTAATGTCGGTTACATTATAAGAGGTATTTTTCCAATTTAATTTATGTAACATCAAATCTATTTGGTTAATTCCTAGATTATTAATTGCTCTTCTTGAAACCTTTAGATTTTGAAAATATTTTGATTTCCTAACACTTAAAGAAAAAGTGACGTAGAATCAATGTAAATCTACATTGAATCAATGAAAAACGTACCTACTAATTTTTCATCCGATAAATGGGTACATCAGCCGAATGAATTTGTTACATTAAATTAATGTACTAAAACATTGAATCTGAACAAGAATGTGTACATTAAGACAATGTACTATTACTTTAATTGAATGTACATGATTCATCAATTTCGTGTACCAACATTCACGAATCATTGTAAAAGTTCATAAACACAAGGTACGATTACATTGACGCAATGTGTGTGCGTCATTAATTTGATGTACAGTTACATTGATTTTATGTATGCATTTGATTATTTTGATGTACCAGATTTCATGAATCAGTGTAAACTGTACATCAACTATAAGTACGTTTACATTAATCTAATAAATGCACTACATCAATTTAATGTATTAATAAACATTATTAGTATGTAAAGTATATATTTAGATATTATACAAAGCGATCCAATTTTATTACACTCTGAAAGTACATTTTAATCAAACCACTAAAATACAAAAAAATTAGCTTTTTATTCGTATTGGTGATATTTTTTTAGTAATCCATCTCCTGGTGGGTATAGATAGGTAAAGTCAACATTATTCTAAAAATATTAGATTTACAATTAAAAACATTATTTTATAAAATGTTTTTACCAAACGAAAATCAGATTTCGTTGATAGACTTAAATACATTTCTAATTTTATGCATGCGAAATTCAATGCATGCTGTCCAGTAAGAATCCAATTTATCCGTTGACAATTTATCAAATTTTATACATGTTTTGCCAAGGCCCGTTGGACGTCCAGTTTGAGTCCAATAAAGGTCTGAACGTCCATGGATCTTTAACGGATGTCTATGAAACGTTTTGTGCAAAACGTACATTGGACAAAATATTATTTATGTCCAATGGACGTCCGTTGTACGACATTTGTACCATCTGGTAAATGCTAACAGTATTTTTCTACAACTACGCATAATACTTGCGCCATAATACGTATGCGAAACGAGGTTATGTTTTCAATACGTTTATCAGTTTTGATTCTGCATGTAGTCTATTACAAAATACTCGGTGATAATAACTTCTAATTTATGAATTAAGTCTTAAAGTTAGCGATTAAAAACATCGTAGTCGTTCAAACTAAATTGATTTATGGAAGCAAGTGTTTCTGAACAGTGATGTTTAAAACAACAAAAATAAAAATTGCAATTCAACAACTTGTTGATGCGTCCGTATAAACATGGACTCTCCATGGTGTTTCATATTTAAAAAAAATTATTACCTAGAAAACAATAGTAACGGCCGTTATCTGGTAAAGTGCTGGCAATATAATCGTATGTTTGCTCGTTAAATAAAATCTAATCGACATACAGAAAGTACATACAAAACCATTACAAACAGAGCTTTGTCGTAATTGTCAGCAGTATATTTGATGACAGGTAAATATCATTGTCATGTTTATACGTTGTGGTAAATTATAAGCATAATTGAAGATCTGTTTCTTATTCTGTTAACGTTACTATTAGAGGTAACTTAACTGAATCGTTTTTTGCACTCTCTATAAGTATTTTTTTCGTATTTAACAAATATTTTTTTGTTTACAGAGCTTTTTTTTGAATAAGTGGCGGAAAGGATATTAATGATACGAGGAAAATTCTTTTCCTTTCGAAATTAAATTTGTGGTATCAGAAGACACTGTGAAATTGACACTATAGGTTTTTATAACCAAGGTGTATTACCTACTAATAATACTGTAATATCTAATATTCACATTCTCACTTAAATTTTGATCGAACGTAGAAAAGTAGTTATAATCGAGGTCAGAAGCGTAACTATTAGAAGTCAATAGCATTTTTCAATTTGCATTTTTTTTTATATTTATAAAATTATATTCTGATTATAAGAAATAATTAAAAAATTTTAAAGTAGATTTAAATAGTTGCAATTTATTATTTATACTCTGTGCCAAAGTAACGTACTATGGACGTCCATAGTATTTACTTTGGATGTTTTATGGACGTCCGAAAAACGTTCGGATTTTTGTGCTATTAGGGCATCGTCTTTTTAGGCTAAAATAATTAGAGATGTGAATTAATTTCTCTTTTTAACACGCTTTTATAAGCTTGGGTTGTATGTATCTATGTATGTAACTGAATCTTTGAGCTTAACTTTCACCGGTTTCTAGAAGTCTGATCAACTTGAAACTTTGCACACGTCTCAATGACCGATGACAATGCAATAATTTGATGAAAAAATTTCCATTATCCTGATTAGGATCGTCAGGATTAATAAATTTCTTTACGGATCTTCTGCATGAGAGTAACAAAGACAGAGCGCGTGAACTGCACAGGCGCGCAGTTTATGGGCTCTTTGCTTGTGACACTCGTCTCAGCACGACAGAACCAAAGACTTTTTTAAGATAGCTGCGTTCTCGTCTTGTTTGTTCCTTATGCATATGTAGTTTCTGACGAGTCTAATAAACACATACTATTATTTATAGTATTCATAATATATTAATAACCATGATTCAGAAAAAGGCTTCTTATTTACAACAAAATAATCAGGACAGGAATTTCAATTTCTTGATTTTACGGAAGAAAGTTTGATAAACAACACGGCCTTAAATTTATATTATTATTAATTTCTGTTATTATAAAATGGCCTAATGATTGCAAATTGAAGCCAGTTTTCTAGATTAAATGTTGCTGTTTCTTTAGTAGAATGAATCGTTACTTTATATGCTGCTATTTTGGTAGATCTTATTTGTAATTTTTCAATATTACAGAATGTAATGTTTTGATTTTTTAAATGCGATTCTAGTTGGTTTACTGTAGTCTTAGGTGATAATCGTGAGATAAAAATTTGCCGTATACTAGCTCCTGCTGTTATTTCACATTGATTAATATTGGTTCTTAAAGTAGTTTAACTGGTTTTTTTTTGGTTCTCTTATTAGATACAGTAATGAAATCAGCATTACCCTTTAGTTGGACAATGACAGCGCTAAAATTCGAAACATTAATTTGGATGCAAAACGCTAGCAGTTTTGGATACAAACGCAACATATCTGGCGCTGTTTATAAATATTACAGGTTTCTAAGTTACAGGTCAGTATATTATCTTACAGTAATATATGAATATACAGTTTCAGATATTTGAAAACGACATGCGTTCTTTTTATTACATGTGAAATAACCTTGAAAAAAAATTATATCGATACACGATAACACTTATGTTATGAAATTCGATCTACGTAAACAACTGGTATTCTGAGAAACATAATCATTCCCCTAATAGATCAATTTTATAATTGAACGTGCAGTTTCTAATTTGTATATATTTGTTTATAAGTAATTGAGCGATCAAAACAAAATAAACTAGCAAATTTACAAAAATTCTAATTAAATTTGATATAAACTAGATTAAAAGCCATTAGTTAATAAATACACAATGCTGCTAAAAAGTTATAAAACAAATATTAATAACAAAATAACTAAAAACGCCTATGAATTTGAGTGAGCAGACGTGTCTAGCTGAGGATAGTCCTTTTTAAGAAGTAGAATAATTCTGTTTATTGACATAATAAAAACACATCTGGGGTTTAGTACATTGTAGGAAATGTTGGTATAATTTCCGGCCGAATGCCTTCGTTATTAATTATGCAGTGCACGCTGCTTAATATCATCACCTTAGGACTTGAGGTTTTTGATAACAATATACAAAATTTAGAAAAAATGCTTGTTTCTTAGAAACCAGTAAATACAGCGTGTATGTGAGTAACAAGTTGTTAATTTAGAAGGTAAAATCAAAGCGTCAATATATGCAAAAAATGTTTATAAAACGTTTAAAAAAAGGAACATTTGCAGCCAATCGATCTGCAGCATAGTTTGTTGACACCGTGAATAAAAAGAAATCAATGCTTATTTCACTGTTCTAAGAACTAAATAATTCAGAAATTTGCTGACACTAAAATAAATACAAAAAACGTTATCACATAAGACATAGTTAATTTAAGTTGTTATTCTAAGAAAGCACATAGTTTCCAAGTTAATTCTCGAAGATAACGTATTTACAGATTTTTAAACAATGTACCGTTTTGTAGAACAGTCAAAATATTTGAATAAATAATAACCCTGCAAAAATAAGGTAAACATGCAAAACAACTATTTTTAGGGTACAATTATAAAATTTTTTACTCTAAACAAGCGTAATGTAAAAATTCAGCTCAAATATACTTACAAAATAAGTTATCGATCATGTATAGAAACAAACCTGAGAATAAATTGATAACAAACCCAAATTATCATTACTATAAGAAGCGTTTTTTCTATATAGTAGCATGCGTCCGGATTGTTACTTTAGTAAAGTGATAACATTGCCCGATTGAAAACATTATTCGTGATTCCATTAAGCGGCGAGAGCTGCAATAATAATTCATACCAAAATTTAAATTATTAATTTGGTTCTGAAATCCGAATCTTTGAAGCATCGCCCTGTGTTTATTGCTAAAGATACATCGAAAGTGCTAATAAGCTTGTATATTTATATTTTATGTGTCTTTTCAGTAGTAAAAAAATTTAAAAAAAATTAAATTAGCACATCTTCGTTGGCTTCCGGCTTGAAAAGAAAATTAAACAAAGTAAATGAAACAAAGCACTAAACTGATTATAATTTTATAGAAACGTTTGCAGATGCAATGCAGAAAGCAATCATCAAGATCAAGAATCAAAAGACGCTAAAAATAATTATGCGTGCGAGTTGCAAGAAGGGCTTTATTTTTTATTTTCATGTCATTTCATGTAGATTCACTTAGTCGCAATCCTACGCGTTCTTGTTTTCTAATTTGTGAATGTGATTCAAGTGTAATAGCACGAGTTAAAAAAGCACAACACATCGATAAACAATTAACAAACATTTTTGGGTTAACTAAAGAATCGAATAGTGCATAGTTACATTATGCGTAATAAACTTTTATTTAAGGAAATCGATGGTGAACTGTGTTTGATTGTACCTCGATCAATGCAATCAAAAATTATAAGATCAATATATAAAAAAGGCATTTTTCATGAAGTAAAGTAGAAGCGCTAATAAAACGTTATTATTGGTTTCCCAATATGCGAAAAAGGATTGATAAAGTGGTGCGCAATTGTGTTTCGTGCATCTTAGCGGAGAGAAAACAAGGAAGACAAGAAAGTTTTTGTACCCAATTGATAAAGACAACATGCCTTTAGCAATGTATCAGATTGATCATTTAGGACCTTTACCATCAACGCGAAAACGTTATAGCCATATATTTGTGGTAGTAGATGGATTTTCAAAACTAGTTTGGCTGTATGCGACGCGTTCGACGAGTACAGCGAAAGCTTTAACAAGATTGCAAAAACAATCAGCAATTTTTGGTAATTTACGTAAAATTGTTTCGGATTGTGGATCAGCGTTTACGTCTAACGATTTAGCAGATATTTGCAAAACGGAAAAAATTGAACACAACTTAATCACTGTAGGAGTGCCGAGGGCAAACGGGCAAGTTGAGCGTGTTAATCGAACCATCATTCGGTTATTAACGAAATTGTCAGCACAAAACCGCAACGAATGGTTTAAATACTTGGACACGGCGCAAAAGTATTTAAATGCCACACCACATTGAAGTATTGGTACAACACTGTTCAAAATTTTATTTGGAACACATATTAGGATGAACAGTAATCTTACAATCCCTGAACTGGTTGAAAGAGAATGGATTGGCATGTTTCAAGAAGACCGCGACGAATAACAAACTCAAGATAAAGAATAGATATTGAAAATATAAGTAGAACTAGGCTTAAAGTTTGTATCAAAATATTTGGGACCGTATCGAGTTACCACGTTATTAAGTAACGATCGTTACATTGTTGTAAAACTGGGTGATCATGAAGGTTCACAGGAGACATCCACTTAGGTTGATTACATGAAGCCGTAGATCAACAATCTCGATGTAGACGATATTTCTTCCGAAGAAGATGAAAATGATTTGTTTGAGGACAAACAAAACTTGCAGACGACCGAATGATGGATGCGGTTCGAATGCGCTAGACTAGGCGCGCACGCCTGTGATTAAGGGGGGTCTACACAGATAACTAGGCAACACACCGTACTTCCATAAGACCAATGTTAAAAGTGCTGTTTGTTTATATAAAATTACAAAGTTACTTATTATTTTGAAGAATCGTTCAATTCGTCAATACAACCAGGAAACCTATCTCCACGTCAATATAGAGCGGTTTTTAAAAAAAAAGTACATATAAATTGATATTAAGTTGTTTTCAAACACGACTAATATTTGACATTGCAATAGTTATAAATGCTTTTTTCATAAAAATGCTTCTATAATGACTTAGCTTTACTTAAACAGGTCTGATTAAACTTGTGGAAAATTTACAAAATTATAATTTACAATTAAAATTCTTATATAAACAAAAAAATTTTTCGTGTCAGTTAGTGTCAATAAAGACGAAAATCGACAAAAAATATTACGAGTCGTTTTAACCGCAATATCGCCGGCGGGTTGGTAGGTAGTTGAATGTTAACACAATAGGATTAATTTTGAGGGTCTTTAAAAGTTTTGCTCATAATTCACACAATGTTATTTGTATTATTATCATAAAATGAAACAAATAAATACAACGTTTGTACATGCATTTTATCATAATTTAGATATAACATATATATAACACTGAATCAAATTTTTAAGTAAATTTTTCGTAGGTCCAAATTACGACAGCGACGCGGATCTACCAATTCCGGTAATAATGCATGAAAATAAAATGTTTCTAGTTTTGCCACCATGCGATCTGTCCAAAATAAATCGTCCCTATAAAAGAAGAACTATGATTAAAGTGTTTTTCTCAATTGAATAATAATTACCTTTTAATTACTTCAAAATGAATTCCCTTCATAGTATAAACAATATAATAACACTTCGTACGTTTGGTGATTTGTAATATTCCTTGAAGTTGATAATAATAATTATGGTTTCTTTTTAAGGTCATTTTCCGAATCTACAACACAATAATTAATTAAGCTTGACTTACAGGCTTCTAACGGATCTATATCTCCAGCTTTTAGAGAACTTTTTATCTCTATAATTGCATCGTCGTTTACAAATCCGTCAGGAGAACATGCCAAAAAGGCTTTTCCTTATCAATAATGAGACCACAAATAGTAACCTTCAAGTTATAAGTCTCTTCGAATTGTTGTATAGCTACTGATTCACTATCTAACCCAAAAGCGGTGTACTTGTTTCCTTTAAAAATGTTATATAGTAAAAAGGATACAGTTTTGGAAGTGCAGGTTGTTGGGCGTAGCTTACAAATTTTACCAAAATTGCAGGCCGTTATCCTTTTTCTACGCTCCGCTTTCCACAAATCATGTTTTGATTGTGTTAACGTACCTTCTTCAATTTTTTTTCTGTCTATATTTTCTAATTTTTTTAGAAACTGACTAACCCTTGAGTCATATTCGTCTTTTGGAAGATCAGGCTCGATATTTTCGTCTACCATCCCATAGTCAGCATCTGCAGTAGCGAATCTCATTTTAGGGTAATCTGAAATTAAAAAAAATTAATAAAATACATGGCAATACCCAATCAGCAAGGAAACGTTTTTTTCATGTTTTAAAAACGTTACAACGTTTTAAAATAGTCGAAATAAAAAATGTTTTTCCAAAAAATATTTATGTTGCGTTTTAAAAATATTTCATTTAAACATTGATATTGAAATATTTTAAAAATGTTTTCTAAAACATTTTTTAGTAACATAAAAAACGTTTTTACTTTATTAGAAATCATACTTTTGCTTGCTTCCACCTATACACTTGTTTCTTTTATATATTGTAACACAATTATATGAAATTTTGTTACATATTATTAATAAATACATATTAAACCTTTCCGTTTTTCTAAAAACTTTCTTGCAAATTTGAATTAAGTACTTAATAATCGCGTTTGCGCAATGGCGCAAAGTACCGGTACCTGCGTGAAAAGATGGTGAAAAGATGGCGATTTTGTATATTATAATTGCATTATATTTTAAGCTTCAAAGAATCAACAAGTTTCATGGTATTACTCGCTATGCTGTGTAATGTATCGTTAGTGTATCAGTTTAATCGTTTTCTAATTTACGTTCTAGTGAAACTCAAATAGATACTTTTAGTTTATATCAGCATTTATTATGGTACGTTTTTCTTTGTTTTTTTGTTGTTGTTGTTGTTGTATAATGTTATTTGTTACAGCAGTGGTACACTAAAACGTTCATTCTATGTACTTTATGATTTCCATTCTTTGTGATGTTTTAAGGTTATCAAATTGATACGATGAAATCGGAGATTTGAACGTGCTCAATAACCAATTAATCTTGGTATGTAATTTTTTCAGTATTTTTTTGTGTGTACAAAGTTTCAAAATCTTGGATTGTTAGTTCTGGTTTTCGTTTAGAGGTAGTGAAAAGTTTTCTTATTTTATAGATAATATCCCAACCTTTATTGTTCAGGCCTTAACAGATAAAGGTTGTTTCTATTGTTGTCGTTTTTCCACTCTGAAGGATCCTATTCATTAAATAGAAAAATTTTTAATTAATTGGAAACTTTTGAGAGGATTATTATAATTATTTCAATTAATATAAAGTAATTACATGAATAATGTTTGTTTTACTTTTATGTTAATGTGTTAATTTTTGTTATAGACATCAAATGCGTTTACAGCCACATGAAACTGACTACACGAAGATTGTATTATTTATCTTTTGTAAGCATTTTAGAGCTGGTTCTATAATAATGGTATAAATGTCAGTTAAGTTATACTTAATTTGATTGTAAAATGCTGTCGTTATTTGCTAGTATAAATAAAACTAACAGCCAAATATGTCAGTATTTTAAAATTAAAGCAAGTATAACTAAACTTACATTTATTCCATGATTATAGAACTGCTCTTAAGTATATTGCAATATTAAAAAAAGCGTTAATTGATTATACATTTTTATACATTAATGTAACATTTGTAAAATATTATAAATATATATAAATAATATTATAAATAATGTTTTTTAAACATTTTTAGAATGTTTTTCTAACATTGACTTTGCAACGTAATTCTGGCCATTAAGACGTTTTTGCAATGTTTTTAAAAATGTAAATATATCTTTTGTAAAACGTTGAAAAAAACATTTCAAAAATGTTTCCTTGTAGATTGGGTATTTACGGAATAAATACGCACGTTTCATAGTTTTATTCCTATATCGACGAATTTGGGTGTCTAAAAAACGACTCATGTAGTATCCTGGAGCTCTACCACAAATATCTTTATGCAAAAGAGATAGTAATTTTCCTCTGCTATTAAAAGAAATTGCGGCCATTTCGCATCTCAATTGATAAGAATTTTTTAAAGAAAAATTTATTCTTTTGCCTCCTATAAACTTAGCCACTATTGCATTATAAGTTTCCGCTGGATTATTGTCAGTATCGTAAAGCAAACTAGATGCTTGATCTGCAAGTCTTTGTGTGATAGTAGTGATGACTTGCAACATACCACATTCGAAATATGTATCAACCAAGTCCTAATAACATAAATAATTTTATAAAGGTGTTAATTATATTATTTAAACTTATCATTACGTACTTCGTCATCCCCTTTGCCACTACAAAAATATTCTTGACAGCGTTCATGTCTACCTAATATATGGAATGGACTGTTTAACACATCACGTCTCAAATTTTCGATTTTGGTATCTATTGGCAAGTTTTCACGTTTGCTTTTACAACTGCATTACGAAAGCGTCCTAAAGTTGAAAGACTGCAAACATAATCTCTTCTGCTTTTTGGAAAGCTGGAATTTTTACTAAGATCACTTAACTTGTTTATATAGTTTCGTAACAAATGATTACGACATTCAATTTTTCTAATGTAAAAAGTGGGACCGTATGGTGCAAGCTCAGTTAAATGTCGGTAAACACTGCTATCACCATCACCAATCAACTGTCCGTAAATTAAATTATGCCTAGAAATAGAATCTGCGAAACATTCACAAATGATAAATTATGGATGCCTGAAACACATTTTTACTCAATAATTATTTAAAATTGTTTTATAAAATAACTCTGCTATTACCGCTATAATAGGTATACCGTCTTCATTTTAATTCGGTTTCTTCTTTCGAAGCTACGCTCATTAAGTGTTGGTTTAAATTTGTAACCCATTTTGAAATACCATTATGGTGTTTCAAATATGTCCCATTGGACATTTGAGGAATATCCATTGCAGCAAACAATTATACCCAATTCCAATTGATAAACCACCAACTACGCTAGCACGATTAGCTAAACCAAATGAAGAATTGGTGTCACCAGTTCTTATAACATCGCATTAAAGAAAGAGCAACCAAATCCAATATGTTGTAATGATTTCAAATCACTTAACAAATATTGTATATCTACAACTCTTCTGCCAGTTTATACCTTTTGTTTTTGAATATGATCTGTTTCTGTATCACTTTCAATAAGCAACGAAGCGTCTGAATACTGATCTTCATCTACAGAAGACACGCCTGTCACATCTTTGATCTTGTCTCTATCTGAAACTATTTTTTCTTCAGATTCGCTATTTAACGTCTCTAGTATATTGTCGAAATCGACTTTAGGCATCTTTAATTTTAAACAAATACACAATGTATAAACACTGATTATTGATGTAGGGAGGTGGTATGAATTAGCAATAATAATAGATTAACTATTATGTGCACTAGAACTAATTAAAGTTTAATTTTCTGATAAGCTAAGATTTTGATATTTTGCTCTTTATTTTCGCATTATAACTAATACGTAAGCGATGGGAACCGATATAACGCCGTGCCTGGCGTATAAGTAGACAGCGTTGCCAAAGTTGGTGATTTTTTACCAGATTTGATAATTTTTGACAGTTTGTGGTGAATGGTAAGAAACGTTTCTTATTCTAATACATTCTAGTGATTTTTAAATGAAACAAGAAATATATTTAGTATCAATAACGTACAACAAAAAATAAAATCTGACAATAAAACAAAGAAATTAATTCTGACATCAATAAAATACATAACTACAAATTACAATAAAAAAACAGACCAAGGAAATTAATGTTAGGGTAGGTTCATGTATTGTCACCTTTCTTTATGTCATGTACAAGCCTCCAAAAATCAATCATATTAAGTTTTTTAGGTATATCCTTATTCTTTAACAATTGCCATTCTTTATCCAGTTCATTTATATCTTTAACAAAATCAAGAAATTTGTTACAGAGGTCTTAAGCATGGAAAAATTTCAATTTGCGATGCATCTAAAAATTCCAATAGTTTCAATGATTGGATAAAGTTGAAAGTAAAAGGAAAACGGATATTTATTTGTCTAATACAATTTATACAAAAACGCAAACATCTTTTTTAAACTCTTCAATCTCTTGACTTGAAAATATATCTTCTATTAGTTCAATAGATAATTTTGGACCAATATAGATGTTTTCTAGTGGTACAAAGTAATTTGGATTTTCAAACTAAATTTTATCTATCGAAACTGAATTTACGTAATTTTCTTTTAGATGGTAACATTGTTTTGTAAATGGTAGCAATTCTATTACAAAAAAGGAAGCTAACTTATAACTTACTTTATTAAATATTTGGTGATATTTGGTGATATTTCGTGATTTTGTTGGTACTGAGTTGTTGAACTTTCATAATCTCTTCTGGCAACACTGCGTATAAGGGTTTAGTTAATATTAGATTTTTTAACTCAAATAAAAGAACGATGGCGACGTTATTTTTAAGTTACTAGATTTTATGTTAGTTGTACTTATTGTTTATTAATAATAAAATTTCAATCCTACATTAGCAAAGATTTTCTTCTGCTTATCATTTTTATCCTAAATTCATTTTGAGATCGATACTTATAAAATTTTGACAACTCCCTCTGTAAGCGAAGCTATGAATTATAAGTTTTTAAGGGGTAACCCCCACTTGTAACTTTAAAGTTTTTTGTTGCATTTTTTTAAAGTATAACTATCTGAGAATACGTCCTTCAAATTTCAAGTCGATCCGAACAAAATTGACCGAGATATGAGCGTTCAAAGAGAAGAAACTGTTACTTATACAACCGGCTAATCTGCCATCTGCCGCGCTCGACCTTCTCTCCGAATTTTCGTCGTCTTATTCGAACTTTCAACTCGAGACGTGTCTATTTCCTCCGTTCAATTTATTATAACCGCAGTTTTTATGTTTTATATATAAATAAATGGATCCCAGAAAAGGTTCGCGAAGATCAAGAAGCGAAGATAATTTTCGGAAATCCCGACTAAAAAAAGGAAGAATATTTTTAACCCCAAACAGGTCGAATCGGCGAGTGAAAATTTCAGCACGTCTGCAAAGAAAATGAAAGATAATGTTGATATGATTGTGTGTCAGGATAGTAATGTTGAATATCGCATCTTAAACTTTTTGACTGTGTTTGCTGCGATTTCGAATTTAGTAAAGTGCAAAACGTGTGAGGGGAATATTAGATTTGAAAGTACAAGAGGACTAGGCTTTAAACTCGTTGAGAAATGTGACTCGTGTGCAGATAACTTGATACTATCTTCTCCTTTTCTGGCACATCCGTATGAAATAAATCGTCGATTTATATCGTATTCATTATGCGAGTTCTCGGCTTAGGATTGGCCGGAGCACAAAAATTTTGCGGACTTATGGACATGCCAAGTTTTCTTGCTGAAACTACGTATGCAATGATTTTAAAAAGCATTTATGAGTCTGTAAAAACAACTGTTGATGTAATATTTAAAAAAGCCGTACGAGAAGAAGTTGAAAATACCCCTAATGCGGCAGGCGATGCAACTTCAAAATTAACAATTTCCGGAGATGGATCCTGGAGGAAGCGAGGATATATGTCGTTATTCGGAGTTTCATCTGTCATAGGATACTACAGTGGAAAAGTGCTTGATCTTGTGGTAAAAAGTTCGTACTGTAAAATGTGTGAATCGTGGAAACATAAACTAAATGATGCGGAATTCGAAGAATGGTACGAAGAACACAAAAACGAATGCAGTTGAAATCACGAAGGCTCCGCGGGAAAATGGAGGTAGACTCTATTGTCGAGATCTTCAACCGTTCAATAGAAAAATATAATGTCCAGTACCGCTACTATATTGGAGACGGAGATTCAAAGACGTACACTGGGGTAGTGAATTCTCATCCTTATGGCGACGTAAAAGTTATTAAAAAAGAATGCATCGGGCACGTTCAGAAGCGTATGAGATCCCGCCTCCGTAATTTAGTAAAAAAAATAAACATTTGGTGGTAAAGGAAAACTAACAGAATAATTGATTGACAAGCTCACAGTGTACTACGGACTTGCTATTCGACGTCATTCTGATTCTGTTCATGATATGCATTAGGCAATATGGGCGACCTTTCATCATTATAGTTCAACCGATGCAAATCTACGCCACGAGAAATGTCCAGCCGGTGAAGAATCGTGGTGTGCGTTTCAACGAGCTCACACGAAAAACGAGGCTTTCAAGCACGACTATAATCCTCTTCCACCAAATATTTTGAACGCCATCAGACCGATATATACTAATCTCAGTAAAGAAACTTTACTTGAAAGATGTGCTGGTGGCTTCAACCAAAATAACAATGAAAGTTACAATCAGCTTGTTTGGAAAATCAGTCCCAAAATTGTATCGAGTGGAGCATCTATCGTGAATTTAGCGGCCTACATTGCCGTTGGACTATTCAACGAAGGATCGACATCATTATTATTTTTTCTTAACGCCATCGGAGTAAGTTGTGGTCACAACGCGCACGCATACGTGAAAAAAATTGACGAAACCCGGATTGCAGCCGCAGAAAGGTTTGCGGCCGAGAGCACTCGAGAAGGCAGAATGGTGAAAAGGCCACAGCAAATTGCATTTTTGAAAGCGGCATCGTCGGCGGAAGAGCTATTATATGGCTCCGGAGTGGATGACTCTATGTAAATTTAAAAAAATTGTTTTCTTCATGTAAACTGAAATTTAAATTTTAAACGCGTTTTTCTCAAAATTACATTTTTGAAGCCGGTGACCAAAATTACTCAAAAACTACTGAACCGATCTTTTTGAAACTTGGTAGGTTTTAACTATTAACTATGACTGTCCGCCATTTTGTGAAAAATAAATATTGTTTTAAATTCTTCGATCAAACACTAGTTGATAGTGTTATTTAACTAAATCAATAGCCATTTTTTGTTTTAGATGATCCAGTTCGACACAATGTTGGTCACCGCAAAAAGTGAAAATTAAAATACCATTGCTTTGATGGCTATTCGTAATTTAACAATGTAATATTTTTCAATAAAAAAAATACTGAAAGGTGTTCAATAAATGTACTTTAAGATAATATAATAGTTGTTTAAAAATTTTTCGTATTTTCTTAAAAAAAAATTCATGAAGATGACCTATTTTTTGCGCTACAAGTGGGGGTAAATAAATGTATCCAAAATTAACGACAAGAAAGAAAAAAGTTCAGTTACTAGAAAAAACAAATTTAAAACATTATACAAAAACTTGGTGTTTTAGAGTTTCAACATTTTCTACAAAGTTTGAAATGTAGAAGGTGTTTTATTATGTCGTACATTGTGACCTTGAGTAGAAAATCGGAATTAGTAAACCAAAAATTGAAAATTTCACAAGTCTACGTGAATATCAAAAACGTCTATTTAAAAGGCACTTTTCTCAACAAAAATTAAAAGAATCGCAGATTCATGTATTAAATAAAAATAAGTTTATTTATAATAGTAATGTAAACACTTATAACAAATAAGTTAGGAAAAATATACTGACGAATGTTTGTAAAACGGATGATAGCAACGTTCACAGATCACGAAAGACGTCTATTATAAATTTATACAAAGCTACTACAGTAATGTTCAAGAAAATTTGATTACATTAGAAATAAAATCATTGTAAATCTAAATTTGTTAACGATTTTGAAAATAGCATCATAAGATACAATATATCGGTAATTTAAAATAGTCTTTAATTCAAACAAACGTCAATACCGGTGCTTTCGCAAAAATAAACTAACAAATTTAACACAACGGTAACAACTTTACATAAATCTCCTACTATTCGTAGATGAACCTATCCAACTGCAGTATTAATGTACACTTCCCTCATTGTACTAAAACAAAAAAGTTATGTATTTATTGATATTTTCAATAATCAATTTAATATTACAACAAAGTTTACTCTATAAAGCTAAAACTTACCGCAATCCTTTCACGCTTTCATTTTTGCTGAAGTATAACAATCGCTTGTAGAAATGTACATTCAGTTTAAGTAGGTTATAATTTTGTGCAATAACATATCCCTCGTCGGGTCGGCCACTTGACACAACGGCCACCTGGAAGTGTGACCGTTGTAGTCATGACCACAACGGCCACCGTGACCATAACGGCCACCTACCAACTGGAACCACAACGGCCATCGTGACCACAACGACCACTTGCATTTTTTACCATAACGGCCACCGTGACAACAACGGTCACCTATCTTCATGACCACAACGGCCACCGACGCCCGATCTAAAAATCGACTAGCGACGCCAGTTACAGCGAGCTCTGTGACTATAACGGCTACCTCTGCTCGTAACCACAACGGCCACCTATTTTGGCGATTACAACGGCCACCGCGACGACAACAGCCACCGTGACCACAACGGCCACCGCGACCACAACGGCCACCGCAATTACAACAGCCACCGCGACCACAACGGCCACCGTGACCACAACGGCTAGCGCGACCACAATGGCCACCGCGATCACAACGGCAACCGCGACCGCATCGTAGCTTTAAAATACTCGGCACACAGTGCCTCGTATTTCAATTTAGCTCCTCTTCAGTAATGTGAAATTTTCCTGACTTATGTAAATAACTATTATTTTACTTCACCATTGGAAACATAGAATTAATTGTACTAGTTTGAGTTTTAATGCAATATTTAGAAAACACCGAGCGATTCTATGACTTGGGTTACAAATACATATAAACTATGTCGTTTAAGTTGTAGACAAGTTAATTAATGGGTTATGAATAAATATATAATCTTTGAATTTTATATGGCACATACAAGAATGTTTAGTTAAAAAAATGTGTAAGCGACGTTGCACTCCTTAGATTTGATGTGTAAACATTAAATATGTAAGCTCCTTAAACTTTGGTTTTCTTGAATATTTAGATATTTCTACGTATAATTAAAACGCTTGCGATTGAAATGTGTCTAAATACAGTGAGAATACACATTGATAGTTGTTTTTAAGTATAATACCACCAGAGTTAAAAAAATTTTAAGAACATTAATTGGTTTTTTTGGAAATTATGCGTTTAAATTGGAAAAAATTTGGATAATCTGTGCGGATGTTTTCACATCCGTGATTAATTCAAAATTAACGATATCATTGTGTATATTTTTAAAACTTTAATCTACTTGTGTAATAACAGTATCAATCACAATATTGAGAACAACACCAAAATTACTCTATCGGTATTTGTAAAACTTCATCTGTGGCTAGTTCGGAGGATCTTTTCGAACTATTTTTTTAGAGAAGTGTTCTGAAACGTTTAAGTTTATTGCTATAATTTTTGCGTCGGCGTGGTCGAAAAATTTGTCAAATGTTGATCTTAAATTCTTAACTTTGTATTTAATTTTATTTACTAAAATGAAACCAGAATTAAGAACATTTTTTTTTCCTGAAAGAATTTGATGATGTAAACCACACTAATAAACCTAAAATAAATTGCATTCGTTGCAATGAATATAATAAACTTTTAGCTTTTTTTCTACCTTTTAGTAGATGCAGAAAATAAGCAGTATAACCGTTGCAAAATTCCAAAAAGAAATTTACAATGTATACTGCTGGAAGCAGCATCAAAAATT
The DNA here is from genome assembly GCA_035610365.1 of Aquatica leii. Classification (NCBI taxonomy): domain Eukaryota; kingdom Metazoa; phylum Arthropoda; class Insecta; order Coleoptera; family Lampyridae; genus Aquatica; species Aquatica leii. The sequence continues at coordinate 113,555,376 of CM069432.1, forward strand.
AACAAATTAAAAGACTGATAAACAAGGTATATAAATTGCACAAAGATTTAAACAAATTCTTCGGGATTGTACATAATTGTATTTTGTAAACAGAAAATTAACAAAATTCTTTTAGATAATACACCATAAAACACAATTAATTTGTATTAATTGATCAAAAAACATGGAAAGTAGTACATAAGTTTAATTTTATTTGTCCACCTGAGCGTCATAAACTGATTGATGTTGCCCTATTTACAATTTTACCCCCCCTCCTTTTTTTTACATTTACATTAAAATACATTCTTTTTTACATTTATATTTCCTTTCTAATCCTCTCCTCTTAGTTGTTTCCTTCTTCTCCATACTTCTTCTATCCACTCCGCTCCTTTTCCGTTTTTTATAATATTTCCTTTATTTTCTTAACCTCTTCTCTTAACTCCCTGCATTAGTTTCTCATATGTTTAAGGTCCTCCGTCTCTTCTCCATATAGTCTGCACATCTTTTCTTCCTATTTTGTCCAGTATTTATTTCCTAACTGTTCGTTCCCACATCTGAACCTTGCTATCATATTTTCTTTTTTGTGCTTTTATTCCCTTTCCTCTTTAGATATTCTGACACCCTTTTCTCTTGATATTCTTATAATTTACATTATATCTGCCCTCTTTTATCTTTGTCCATCTTTCCTGTTTTTCTATGTCCCTATCGATTTTTATTATTTCCTCTCTTACCCTTACTATCTTTTCGCTTAATATCTTTACTTTTTCTCTTGTGTACCCGTTTAATTTGTAAGTAATATTCTTCTCTGACATTCTACTCGTACTTCACTCTTCCCCCCTTTATCTTTTTCTAACATCCCTGTAGTATTTTGCATTCGGTTCTTTTCCTTAGTTCTTCCTCGTATTTTATAGCCCTTTTTCCTGTCTCTACTCTTTTTTTTCTGCCTGCATTTCCTCTCTTATAATTTACTCCAGTGTTTCTCTGGCTAGCCCTAATACCAATTCCCAGTATTTTTCTTGTATCCCTTCTACCTCTTTATACTCTTTCTACTCCCATATTTCCGCCCTATAAATCAACACACTTTTTATTAGCTTCTCAAACAGCAGCCAACCCATGTGCACCCCAAACAACTTTTTCCCCACACTCCGCACTTGTGCTACTAATCTGTTTCCCTTCCTCACTCTTTCTTTTATGTGTTCTCTCTCCTCATTATCCTGCTTCATCGTGCAACCGAGGTATATGAATTCCATCACTTTCTCTTCCCTCCATTTCTACTCCTCTCTTTTTCTGTTTCCCCCTCCTTTTCTAATTACCGTTATTTTTGTTTTTTCCGTATTTACTTCCATTTCTTTTTTTTTTTAATGTATTTTTTCAACGTTTTTATCATCTCCTTTATTTCCATTTCTTCCTTAGCCACCAACACTATGTCATCACCTTAACTTTCTCTACTACTATTCCTCTTATCTGTTGTCCTCTCATTTCTCCTCTAAATCCCCCATATATACTACAAACAGGCTTGGGCTCAGTGGTAATCTTTGTCTCAACCCTCTCCTTGTAACGAATTTCTCGCTCTCTTCTCCATTCACTTTCACCCTGCTTCTCGTTTTTTCGTACATTTCCTCCATTCTTTCTATTAATCTTTTATTTATTTTTTTCTTCTCATGTATTCCCAGAATTTTTCCCTGTTTACTCTATCAAAAGCTGCTTTTAAATCTAAGAACAGTGCCACCATTTCCCTTTTTTTCTCTAGCTTCACCAAGTGTCTCAATATATCTATGGTATGTTTTCTATCACTCTTGTTCCCTTTTTGAATCCCGTTTATCCGTCTGGTACCAAACTCCTTTCCTCTATTTGGCAAGTAGTAAAAAATGATCTTACCGAATACACTTTGAGCATTGATAAATACTGAAAATTTTGTTGTAGAGAATGTTTCCAGCTTGTTTCTTTAAGGTAATAGCAAGAAACACGCTTTCAACAGTCTCTTTGACAAACTTATCTTGGTATTATCAATGCTCTAGGGGCATTATAGCTGAAAATACCAATCGATGCGGTATTCTGGTGGTATTTAGACACACTTCAATCGCAAGTGTATAGAAATTTATTTTTTTTTGTTTTTATTATACATACATAAAAATATCTAAATCTCCTGTTTATCAAAACTAGTGCATGCATGACCTGTTTCTCAAAACTGAAGTGTAAAGAACTTACATATTTAATGTTTACTTATCAAATCTAGGGAGTGCAGCGTCGCTCACACATTCGTGTATGTGCCATATAAAACTGAAAGCATTTTAATTAGATTCCTAACCCATTAATTAATTTGTCTACAACTTAAACGACATAGTGTAAAACTCAAATTAGTAAAATTCTGTGTTTCCAATAGTGAACTAAAATAAAAAGATATTTATATATCCAATAAGCACAATGTGCAAGCTTTGAAATACTACCTAACACGCTCCATTTTGACGACCACAAAAGCAAATGAAATAGACACCACTAAGCTAGAAATGCGAACTAAATATCATCAAAACTCATGATGAATGACGATTGGTAGTCGCTATGGTCGCGGTGGCCGTTGTGTCGACAAAATAGGTGTTCATTGTGTTTATGGTGGCCGTTGTGGTTACAAGCAGAGGTGGTCGTTATAGTCAAAGAGGTCGCTGTAACTGGCGTCGGCAGTCAATTTTTAGATTTGTAGTCGCGGTGGCCGTTGTGGTCATGAAGATAAGTGGCCGTTGTTGTCACGGTGGCTGTTATGGTCAAAAATGCAAGTGGCCGTTGTGGTCATGCTGGCCGTTGTGGTCGACAGAATAGGTGGCCGTTGTGGTCACGGTGGCCGATGTGGTTAAAGTTGGTAGGCGGCCGTTATGGTCACGGTGGCCGTTGTGGTCATGCCTCCCTCGCCTTTCTTGGCTATAACTATATGCATTCAACTCAAAACAAAAACAAAACACAATTGCCATTACTAACAACAAACGAAATCCAAACACAATTAAAATATGCTGCAATAAACTGCAGTAAGTTTTAGTTAAGAACCTTGTTACGTCATAGCTCGATCGGATAAAATGAGGCAGTGGTCTTTTCTTTTTAAAGAATTGATTTTAATTGTGCAATAAATCTTAATTAAAGTAAAAATTTGATTGATGATTGATGTTTGTATTTTATTTTATTTATACATGTCTCATACTTCCAAATTAAAATTAAATTTGGTAACAAGTTATTTATATATATTAAGTAATAGTTTTGTTGTATGTTAGTAACTCGTTAGACAATGTAATATACTCGTTATAATAAGTTTGGTTTCCGTACAGGTCAAACGCATTTCCGTATGTCGTTTTAATACCGAGTAAAAAAAATGGTTTGTGTATTTAATGTTTTAGATTATGTAAGCTGTAATTAACACGATTTCTTTAAGGTTCTTCTATGAGGAGGGGCATCAAAACACTTTAAGTGTCTATATAAAGCGACGTTTCGTGCAGCTAAGTACGCACTTCTTCAGGCTTATTTACAAACTTAAAAATGTGGGGTGTCTCGGACTGCACAATGAAGACAACCATACAAATAAATTAACATTGAAAATAAAGTAATTAAACACAAGTACGAATACAACACAAAAGTAACAAACGTGGACTTGAACCAGCTGGACGTTACTGATTATTATTTCTGTTTCTAACGTTAAGGAAACAGCACGTGTGGTAACGCCATACACAGTGATATCTACATATTAAGTATCTTGAAACATTCACGCTGTTTATGTGTAAATCAATTTCTATGTTGATGTGTGACACGTGAAAGATTCGCTGGGGTAAGAATGTATTTCCATTTTACGGTGCGATTTAATATCTTTTTTATTATATTAGCAAGTTTGGTCACTTGCACTTGTTTGTTACTTTAGAATCGTAATGACTGGCTAATTAATTTTTCTTTGGGGTTGATAAACAAGGTTATATACGAATACAAGAACTAAACCGTATTAGCCAGAGGTTAATCATGTCTAGCACCAACCTATGTTAGATGATTAAATTGAAACCAACGTTTAAATATCTTCTTATTAGCACGCCTATTCATATAATTTAAATACAATTCAGTTTTAAGTCACCGTATGAAAATCTTTGCAACTTATTTGTGATAGCCTGTTTGTATATCGATCAGTTTACTTTTTAGCAATTTTAGGGGGATGTTTTGAATATGACATTAGCTAATATCATATTAAGAACGCTGAGTAAATACTTTGTTTTTTTGTATATGCAATTACTTGTTTTGGAGTTTGTCGTATGGAAGGCAACGAGACATATACGCCTCTTATCAGAATTAACGTACCCAAACTTTTTGCATTTATTTAACAATTTTTTACGGTGCGTTTTGTTTCTTATTGTGTAATTACTGATATTTCGTGATAGTTTAATTTTTTTGGAATTCAATAGGTTTAATTTGTTAAATGCAACGTTAAGCCATTCACTGCTTATGTGTGCGAAGTGTTGCCTAATTTAAGGGTCCGCTAATACTAGCTTTACTGTGATAATGTTTGCGAATCATTGGCTGTTATATATTTCTTATTCTAATTGTTATTTTAATTTTTTTATGTTGCCGCTGCACTAAAAAGTCTAGAGTAGTTTTCGTATGCCTTTTCTACAAAAAAACTAAATTTGTTAATTTAATTACTGAGATAACAATGCATTGTGATTGTTTAGTTGTAATTTATATTCGTTGTATTTTGCACTTTTGTTTTGAAGAGTTATTGTAAACTTTTGTTAAAACAACAAAACGAAGAACACTTATACTTATTAAATATTCAAAATTGTGCAGAGAACATTTAACGTTGACTCGCCTAACTCTTTCGGTGCAAGAATTTTGGGATAAAAAAAGTTTTAGAAAGAGAATAATTTTGTTAATTTTTTAACTAAGAAATTATAAAAAACTTAAACATAAGTGATCTTATATTGAAATAAAATTGATTTTGAAACATTTTTTTAAATATTTTTTGAAACAACTTACAGTCTATATAGTGTACCACTGCAACTATAATGCATTCACTGCTTACTGTCTTTTCCTTCCGTAAGCAAATGGGTACTTTACACACTATACACATCCAGTCATTTTGAATTTGTTTCTTAGAAGCACTGCGCTTTGTAGTAGTTCGAAAACAAATAAATGCACCATTTATCTCACCATTTGTAAACGACAATAAAAGTATTTGATGCAAAGATTTCACAATCAACACGTTGCATCAGTTTATCTGGTTGAAACTTGGAAGCAATCTTCTATTAGAATTAACTTTACCATAGGTACGAATGCTGTTACTTTTCAGTTCCTTTAATAACGGTACTGAATTGAAAAAAGATAATATGATTCTTTCCTTTTATACCTTTCGACAAATTTGTGATCACTCTAGCAAGGTCTGTTTAGGATAGTTCGATTTTTTGGTGTAAATTTCAAACTTCTGACAACATTCATGTTTGTTTGCTATCATCCAAACTTTGTAGCGCGTTTTGATGGTTTTTTTTTGGATCAAACTGTTTTGGCGTACTTCTTCTTTTAAATTTGATCATGGAGTCATCAATTGCTACTTCTTTTGAAGGGGCTACATAATTTTTAAAATTGTTGGAGAGATCGTCTAAGACTGGTTCTTCTTTGTATAATCCCTATAGCTGGAAATTTTTTTAAACTCATAAGTACGTGTACAGCCAAAAAAGTTTTGTTGCCTCTCAGGGTTATGACCTGAGACTTTGTAGATGTTTGATAGCAATATGTTATATATGTTTGTTTGAAAAACTATGTGCTCCATCGATCGTCGGTGACAAAAAATAAAAACAAATTTTTAGGTATAGGAGATTTCATATTTTTTACGTAGTCCAGATTTTTCAATAAATTTTTTTGTTTCTTTGGGCACTTTATTTTTAAACCAGTTGCGTGTACTCGATGGTTTTTTAGATTATCCTGAATAATTGACAAAGATATGTTTTCTTCTAAATCAGATTCACTCTCCGATTGTAAAACATTAACGTCGTTGTTGTTAATAATGTTGACATTTTCTTCTTCTTCTTCAGATTTATCCACAACAAAATCAGGATCTGAAAGGGTTTCTTCAAGGTTAAAACCACAGGCCGTTCGCTGCATACGAGTGAGTTATGCTATGAGAATTTTGACGAAACTAACATACATTATTTTTTGTTCTACCTATCGTGAAATTATTGCGATAATAAAAAATACTGCATTGAAAAATCACAATGAGGACAGTACAAAAAATGTATTTCATTAATATTCAGATAATATTAATTTGAAATTTTATCGAAAAGTCTTTGAAGCTTGACTAACATATGAATGCATACAATTGACAAAATATCGTTGTATCAAGTGTACCTACGCTGAATTGAATAGCAATTTTAAAAACAAATTTTAAAAATAGGCAACTAGCTGGGTTTAATGTAACCTGTGAAATTATATGGTCTATTTTAGTTGTTTGTTATAGAATATCGGAAGGCATTCAAATTAGTATAGTCGTATTACATTGCACTGTGTTATTGTACAAACAAAAAAGAAAAATTTGTACTTTAATTTGCTGTGTCTGTGTTATTAAAAATTATATATACTATAAATAAATACAATAATTTAATTTTATTCAGGTACTTTGAAGTTGTCCTATTTAAAATATAAATAAATATGATTTACATATGCTTTGCATACCATTACATAAAAAGTCCATAAACAACAAATAAATAGCGTGTATACAATATTAGAATTTGATTTTATTGAATTGAAAGAAATTGGGTATTGAGTTAACGTTTGCAAAATTGGATTTTACCGGAATAGAATTTTACTGCGAAAGACATTAAATTTATTCAAAAGCATAAAAATAAGTCTTTATAATAAATTTCTACGAAACGACAAAAAACATTTTCATAATATATTTATATTACCCGTAGTTTTGAAATTGTATTTTAAATTGTATATTCAAAATGAACAAAACAAAAAATATTATTAAATTTATTTCCTCTGTGCTTTTAAACAATGCCGGTTTGAAAGAGGCAAATATCTCGGTGTGGCAGCGAGACAAATATTGACAAAGGGATTCGAAGTGTGCCCACAAAGCAATATTACGTCGTCATAAATTGTTTATAGTCGAGTTGAAAGGCGAAATTACTTTGTATACCCTTTGTATTCTACACAAGAGTTCATTCTAGTTTGAGGATGCGAGTAAGCCATTGTAAAAAGTTTTCTTCTGCTGCTTCTACATCTACAATATACCACATAACTTTTACAACTACTTCCAACTCTCCGTCTTTAACATCCGTACGCAAATATTCTTTCAATTTCAAAATAAATTTCGTCGTTTAAGTGCGTTTCTTTTTTCGTACTTTCTTAATGCATAAAAAAACATTTGATTTAAAAAAGAAATAAAATTTTAGATGTATTTTATTATAACTGTGCATTAAATAAATCTAAACATACGCAACAAACAGAAAAACACTTTTATTGCAAAATGTTTATTTTACGCACAAAAGAAAATTTATTTTTATGTAAAAAATGTTTTTTTTAACATTGTGTGAGGACTGGTGTTGTAATTACGAGAGGTGTCTTATGACTCGTACTTGACCGAATAGAAAATTAAATATAGTATACTTTACTTTGAATTAATTTAACTGTTAATCAAGCATAAACTGTCTTTACGTCAAAGAATCGTAATATATGTTATAATTCTTTATAACCATCAACGGTACATGTTAAATTATTTTTTAATTTTATTCCGTTATATAAATAGTAGTACAATTATCTACATTTTAATCCTAGTTTTACACTTAAAAAGTACACATCATAGGACGGTATTTCATTTCACCAAGTCACGTACTTGCAACCTACAAAGTAGTATATGAAAGTTGTCATATTTTGATTAAAATGCAATTATTGTTTTAAAATACCTTTTCAATAATACTATCGTACTGTGTCATTCCTATGCTACCAATTCAAATTAATTTTACTTTTCCGGTCATTGGCGTTCTTAACTTCACATGTGCAATTACCTAAAAGAAAAATACATCATTATGATTATTAAGTAACTATGTACATCTTGAAACATATTTTATTTTATCTTAAAACTTTGTTTTTAGTTCACTGAAGTATTCTTGCTACATACGTTGACAGCTGTTTTCAAAATCTCAATATTTTATTTTATCGGTATTACAGGCATCACTTTTATGCTCGTGTTAGTCAATAAGGACATACGTTTCAAAAATTTTAAACCTTACGTTGCCTATTGATGAGTCATAAGACAACTCTCGCGATTACGACTATACGTGTTTAACGTGTATTTTTTATTTCTATTATTCTTATTTAGAAAGAGTATTTTGTGTTTCGTATTTCAAATACATTTTTTTAAGTATATTGCATTACTTTTTCTTTCATTGTTTTTAGTATGTTTTTTCATTACGATTCATGGTACCAATCTGGATATTATATTTGTAGTGAGAAAAGTAGGCGATTACTTTAAACATTTTGGTAACTCAAGTACCATATGATTATAATAAAATGAAAACACGAACACTGTAAAATAAATACAATAGTTTGCTGTAAATCGCTAGCTTGACGCCGTAGTTTTCATATTCTAAAATGTTTCAATATTACACGTGCAAAATCTATTTAACTAGGGTTGTAAACTTCAAAAAACAGTAGTAATTTTAAAGGTCAAGTTATATGTATTTCTGCCCAAAGAATCAAATAACACCAACTATATTTATTCTACAGACATCTAAAATCAGTTCCGATTGTCAAATGTTTATTTTAAACATTGCCACAAAAATTTTAATCTAAATTTTAGGTGTAAAATAATTCTGGATATTAAATGTTTAAACTTAAAATTGAAGATTAATGACCAACTAAAAATCTCATTTAATTCTCAACTAACAGGAGATTTATTAACTAAATCTTAACAAACCGTTTATTGGTATATTGTTTTTGTTAAAATTTTGATATAAATTTTGCTGCTATTCGTTTTCTGATCAAGACATGGTTCTTCTTGTGCCAACAACGATAATGCACGTGGACTGTACTGTACTATAATAATAAAAAGTTCCCGCAGACTTTCCGATAAACGGTAACGCTATTTTTGTAGAACTGCGGAAGCGCTTAAAATATCGTAACGCTAAATAATTGCCGCCATACGCTAAATTCAACGAAATAGCGGACCAAATATCGTAAACAGCATCTGTGTATGAGGTTATGTGCAAACCTTTGATTTGTAAACATTTAGAATACCTGTTAAATTGCAGTGTTTTTAAGGTTATGTAACTGTGTGTTTAGCGTTATCCAGAGATCGTATGTGTGGGAACTCCACATTTGCAACCAACCGCTAATCGTCAATGGAGTATAAGTGACGTGATTTTACCATTAGATTAAGTTTATGGTAGTATTTCCGGGAATAGGGAGTCCCCAGAATGTATAATACAAAACCGTTACAGCCCAATTTCAGTTTTTCTAGATTATATATTTTTACCATATATAAATAAAGTTTAAATTTTCACGTTTTACTATAAGTGATCACTGAAATATAATAACAAATCTATAAGATAATGATATACTAAAATCTTAAGCTTCCGTGGTTATATTGTTTATGATTATAAGCGACTTTCTGCTTAGATCGCGTCGTAGATAAACACCCAGAATTTTTTATGCTTGGTCTTAGTCTCTACTTGAGAACCAAAACAAGAAGTAGAACTTGGCTTTTGCCGTATTGTCGTTTGTGAACCCAAACAAACTGACCTTTCGCAAGACATTGCAGCATGCATCTTCATAGTGGTAAATGTCACTAAAGGAGAAAGTGTTGACCCTTTTTTCGACATGTTTTGTTTTAAAAAACTTGAACTTGAAACAGTTAAAATATAAACACAAAAATATTTTTTTCATTAACATGTTTATTGGGATAATGACTTTTTTTTCGATAAAACTTAAATTTCCTTTATAATAAAAGAAATAAACAGAATAATAAGTTTATTATAGCTGCGCTTTAATAAACTCATTTATTGACTAATAAACAAACGTGCATTAATCTAATGAAATATGTTACCAGTTCAATTTTAATAACCAAGTTTATTGTTATAATAAATTTTTTTATTGTATCTACGGATTTTTTTCTGTGTATTAGGCTGGTGTTGTTGGATAATGCTTTCTTAAGGTGTGCTTAATATTTACATCTGAATCAAAATAATGTATTGTATAACAAGTAAAAAATGGTAGTCATTGCTAACAAGTATGAAAATTTGCAGTCGAGACAAGGCGAGGGTGCAAATCATACAAGTTGAAAATGCACGTGTCTTACAAATTATACACTATACTTTTTGTATGATTATATATTTAATTATTTAATAAAGTTGAATAAAAATTAATTTTGACCAATAAGAACAAGTGACGCAGAAAATTAATAACCTAATTTAAACATTTGTATTGGTAGTTTTATTAACATGAAACTAATTTTTCCAATCATAATTAAAAGATTTATGTGTGAACTTTGTATTTATTCTATGTCAATTTGTTGGAGTTTATATTAAAAGTTAGGTATAAGTGTTACTATTGTTTAATTTTGACTTTCAGCTATTCATCTTTATTTAGAAAACGCTGTAAATAATTTACGTGTTTTAAATACATGCAATATTAGTTAATCTTAAATCATTTAATATTTTAATGTATTTTTAAGGCATTAATTTTTAGTAAAAGTTAATATGAACAAACTGGATCTTGCTTTTGCAGCTAGTAAATTAAAGTATTTTTTTTATGCTTGAATCGTTAACAATGGTCTTTTGACAAATACGATGTTGGTACGAGATCGTTTTTCTTAGAAGCTGCAACAGAGTAACATGTAAATGTGAATTATAAAGCAAAAAATAAACTAAACTTAAACATGTTTAAAGATAATTTGTAATTAATGGGTATTATTATGGTATTTGGTGTTGTGATTTTTTTGTGCCACAGTGGTTCCTATAATGTTATTAATTATTTCTGGTTAAACAATATACGTTTCAATCACGACTTATTAAATCATAACTGTAAATAGCTTTAACAGCGGAAACCATTTTTGTTAACCATGTTGTAATTATGATTTTTTTGTATTTTTGATTTTATTGCTGGAAAATGACTTTGTTTTATAAATTATTTTATTTTATTAACTAGTTACACAGTTTATATTAAATGAATTTAAATATCAATTTCAAGAATATTGAAACACTTCAAATTAAAAAAAAACATGTTTTAGGAATATGAATGAATGAATAGCAACGTTGTGCATTTTGTTCCATGCTGTGAATGCGATTTGAAATGCATTGGTTTCATATTGATTGTATTTAAAAACAAGAATGTCTCAACATTGTTGAGATATTAGAGAAAATAAAGCTATACAGTTGCACAACAGATAAAAATAAGTCCTTCCCACTAAAAAATTAACCTGAATTATATGCCAAACTTGAATCCACGACAAATGGACGCGAAAATTTGAACGCGCGACAAAAAGACGCGGACATTTGGACGCAGCAATATTTGGTTGCAACGTCATTTGGACGCGGCGACATTTGAACGCAGACACATCGGACTTAGATTTAATGTATTGGGGTATTGTTTATTTAATAAAAAATTAATTGTTTTCGTGTAGCAGGATGTGGACAGTAATACAAGTCATTCCAAATTTATAATAACCGCCTACACTTAGGCAATTAAATTGAATAGAAATGCGGTATCCTGTAATTGAAGCCCTTTAAATCTTATGTGGTAGGTAGTTAAATACAAATTACCTGTAGACAATTAGAAATTTTATGAGCATCATTAAAAAATACTTAAAATAGTGTGTATATAATGCAACTGCCTTGCAATATAGCTCACAGTCCTTACGTTGCTCGTGTCGCAAAGATGGTGCTTCAATTTGTGAAAAGTACAAAAGGCAACAATATGCTTCTGTATGGCGGATTTTTTCAAAAAAAGAAAGCATTACCGGTGAAAAGATAATTTGTAAATGCGTTAATTTTAACAAGTCCAAGTGTCCCGGTCGCGTGCATACGTTGGACGAAGAAGTCGTGAAAAGTACTAGTCACAATCACGTTGCGGATGCTGCTAACATAGAAGCTAGGAGAGCCATAAACAAAATGAAAACAGCAGCTAAAGATTTGCACATTACAACTCAAGGTGTGTTGGCCATTGTAGCAGAAGGTACATCTTGTGCAGCAGCAGGGCAATTACGTTCGGTGTTATCCATGAAGCGAACAGTACAACGTATTAGAAAACAAAAAGAAGGTGCAACGGCAACTCCCAGAAGTTTGATAGAGCCAGTTATTCTAGATGAATACCTACAAGACAGCAGAGGGGAATCGTTCCATCTATTTGACAGTGGTCCAGCCCAAGTAACAATTTTATATTTTATAACGTTTGAGAGAACGTTTACAAAACAAGATTTATAAAACACCTTTTGCCCTAAGAACGTAACTAAAACGTTCTTACAGTAGCTATAAATGCAAAATGGGCACATATTTATAAAACATATTCGTTTTTTAACGTGTTTTGTAAAGTCAACAAAACACTGTTATGGGATAGTTACGTAAACGTTATATATCAATTACAAAACAGTTTCATGAATATTTTATAGTTGGTTGGCTCTTTATTACAATAGTTTTGATGAAGCAACAAAACATTTTTGTAATGTAGAGCAGCTTTAATAAAATCAGAAATCAGAACAGTTATTAAGTACTACTTTTCGGAACGTAATTATTTCTATTATTTACATAAACTAAAACTGATGGCTATTTCATGAAAAATGGCAACGTATAAAAGTATATATTATTTACACGAAATTTAATGAGATGGATCTACACGGACGTCGTTTTTTGCTACAAAGGAAATTTTACTGTCAATTATGAAGTATATAAGTCGCAATTTTAAGTGCGCCGCAGGTTTAATGGGTATAAAAGTTTAAATTTCAATTTTTTATCATAAAACCACAATAGTACCAGTATAAGAAGCTTTAATTGATGTGTTTTTGTCGTCAAAGTAGTGAAATATAATTTAATTTTATGTTCTTTGAGAATGGCGGCCATGTAAATATATGCGAAAACATTTTCAAAATGGTCCCTTTTTAATAGAACATTTTTATTACCAAATTTACTCTTATACAACAATTATGATGCATATAGAAAACTTATAAAACGTTCAACTTTAATTACACTAGTTTATGTAAAAATTAACACGACAGCATCGTATTTTACAAATGTGATTATATTTTGATGAATTTCCAATATATATATAATAAAAAGTTAATGAAAATGGTTGAGCAGGCGAATCACATATAAAGAAGCGTAACTTTACAATAAGCTGCGATCCATTCACTATTAATCCTTCGGAAAGAATTATTTTAGCTTCTTCGACAAACGGTTGTAGATATCCTGGAAAATCTTACGCCGGTATATCCAAATTATTTATAACTATATTTAACACAATAATTTTGCGCTTTAATAGCAGTTTTGGTCTATAACTGTTTTTTTCTTATTTTATAACTGAGGGTTTGTGTCCTTTTAATTAACAGTTATAACTTTCGTTATGAGTAATCTGATGCAGAAAGCAAAATTGTTATATAATATTACTAATACAACAATTATATAACGTAGTCTCATACTTTATTAAAACAGTTGTATAAAACAGTTCTAAAGTGATAAATGACATAGTTACATAGCTATTATAAATCAATTAATATTTGTAAAGGATGAATCTCTTATAACCAATATTATACCTTGTGTCCCACGCTAGGCGTACTCCATGGGATTTAACAAGGGAAAATTAAAATTACTTTTTTCCTGCTTCCCAAATTAAAAAATTGCAAAAATTTTGACGCAGATTTAAAGTGGCACGTTTCTAAAAACAAGTTTTTGATTATAATTTGATAATTAATAAATTAATTACAGGCATTTGAAGGTTTTTCGCGCATGCGATTCAGATCGGTTATCTTCGGTTTTTAAAGTAATATGGATGCTAAAATTAAATTGTTGCGCGTCAAAACAACATTATGCAACTTTATTTTTGAGGAAATGGAAATTTGAAAAACAGAGACTAGAAAAATTACATTTGAAACATTTTCTGTAGCAGACTAGAAAAAAAAGTAATCAAACATAAATTTACATGTACATAGGTAACTACGAACACTCATTGTGGTACCAATAGGTCGAACGCAGGAAGATTGCTGGAATAATCGTCGTGCAGAAAAATTCATTTCAATTGAGAATTTGTGGCCCTGTAAAGGGCCTTTTTAACATTGTCGATCCGTTGCTTGGCGGAACGACCACGGCGAACCACTTATTTGGGTATGAGGTGTTCAAAAATGCCTCCTGCTTGAACTGTACAATAAGTTAGCCGTTCAACAAATCTTTTTCGTGTTTCAGCTAATTTACGAATGGTAATAGCTCGGCATATCACTTGAATTTCATCTTTTAGTACGTCCCTATTTTTATACGGTTTTCCTCATTTGAATAATTTTTTTATGTAACTCCACAAAAAAAAATCGCACGGGTTTAAATCAGGTGACCTAGCAGGTCACGTAATGGGACCATTCTTGCCTATCCATTGATTTGGAAATGCTACATTCAGAAACCCAGTGTTTATTCTAGCAGTATGGGCTGGAGCACCATCCTGCATAAAACAAACTTAGTGATTTTGACCCGCAACATCATTTAGTTGTGGAAACACTTCTTCTAGTAGAAGGTAATGATATTTTATGGAAGTAAGTGTACCTTTAATGAAAAAAGGACCAATAACATGACTTCCCAGCAAACCCATCCAAACATTGACAGTTTGTCGCCATTAACTTGGTCCATTTACTAATTTGTGTGGATTTTCGAGAGACTATGTACGATTATTTTGTCGATTTGGTCTTTCATCAAGTCCAAATGAACATTCATCCGAAAAACAAATGTTTTTTACAAAATCGCGATTGGTATTGTTCATTTCGGTGATTATTTCACAAAATCTCATACAAGCATAATAATTGTGTGGTAATAATTCTTGATGGCATTGCCAACGGTAACTTTTAAAGCCCTTCTGTTTGAGGTACCTGAATGCTGACGACCGAGGAACACCTACATTAATTTCAATTTCTCGCAAACGAACATCAGGATCTTGGTCTACAGCTGCAAGAACTGTCAACTTCTGAGGGTTGTCTTCATGATCGTGTAAGGATGGTGGACGCTGACATTTACATGATGGATTTACGGAACCAGTGGTTTCAAATAATTGTATCGTTTTTTTGATACTCTTTAAAAAGGGTATTGGTCTATCTGCGAAAGAACCAGCAAAGTATTTTTGAATTTGGACCTTTGAAACACCGGGAAAATAGTGTACTACCACAAGAATTTTTTTCTTATACATTCATTTTCGAAGCTTGTAAAACAAATCAAAACTGTCAACACTTCAAATGTTTTATAACAAATCAATGCTAACTTGATTTTTAATACCTATTTACTTAAACATAATTCAAGTTTATTTTATTTTGGAATCATAAGCTGGTTTATTAGCACGCAAATGCGGGCGCAATTTGGTTTTTTTAAATTACAGAAAATTTTCAAATGTAATTTTTCTAGTCCTTGTTCTTCAAATTTCTATTTCCTCATAAATAATGTTGCATAATGATTTGACGGGCTACAATTTAATTTTAGCATCCATATTACTTTAAAAACCGAAGATAGCCGATCTGAATCGCATGCGCAAAAAACCTTCAAAATTTCGTACTTCAAATGCTTGTAATTAATTTATTAATTATCAAATTATAATCAAAAAATTGTTTTTAGAAACGTTTTAAGTGTCACTTTAAATCTGCGTCAAAATTTTTGCGATTTTTTAATTTGGGGTACCCCTAGTGTGGACACAACGTATAAACGTTTACAAAACACTTTTATAGTTATCTCATAAAAAGTTTTATAATTTTGTTGTAAGAACGTTCTAAACATCGATTTAAAAAACAATATTGAATAGATAATAAAATAATCTTCCAGACAACTTTAATAGAACCATTTTACATTTAGTGAGCAACAACATAACTACAATAAAATTAAAAAGTTTTCTAACTTAAGAATTATAAAACCACTTTGTTGCTTGGAAGGTGAAGATCGCATTCTGCTATTTTCCACTGAACAAAATTTATCGTATATGGAGCATAGCAAACATTGGTATATGGACGGCACCTTTAAAGTCGCTCCACCGCTTTTCCAGCTAGTATATACTTTCCATGGTGTACAATACAATAATGTAATCCCAACGGTGTATGCATTGCTCTCCAACAAAACTGAAGCCACGTATACACGATTATTTGACAATCTTAAAAAGTTGAAACCAGGATTACAACCGACTACTGTTATGGTCGATTTTGAAAGAGCAGCTATTAATACCGTGCGAGCTCAATTTCCAGAAGCTACATTATGTGGCTGTTTTTTCCACTTTACCCAATGTATATGGAAACATATCCAAGAAGCAAGATTACAACGAAGGTACAATAACGATTCCGATTTTGCCTTGCAATTAAAACAACTAGCGGCTTTAGCTTTCGTACCCGAAGACCACGTAATTGCTTCTTACGAGGAATTAATGGACAGTGAGTTTTACACTGATAATGAGAATATTTTATTACCAGTAACCAATTATTTTGAAGATACTTGGATAGGTTGTCTAGACAGAAGACGACTAAGACAATCACTATTTCCAATAAACATGTGGAATGTTTATTCAAAGGTGGTGGAAAATTTGCCACGAACAAACAATGCGGTAGAAGGATGACACAATAGCTTTGCCTCCACATTTAACGCCAATCATCTATGTATTTGGCGATTTATAAAAGCATTAAAAAAAGAGCACAGCCTCAATTGTGTGAAAATAGCAGGCTACATAGTCTCACAAAGTAAAGTGTATAAAGACACAGCACAGCGCATAAAAAATATAGTTGCTGACTATGAAAATTGTCCAATTACGGAATATCACATAACTTTCAATTCCAAGTGTAGATAATATACCTATTTGAAAAACGTCCACCAAAAAAATTAAAATAAAGTATGAAAAATTAGAAGTAAAATGACCGAATGTTTTGCAACATGGAAATAATTTGAATAAAACAAAATACACAAAAAAAACTTTTAAACACGCCAGTACAAGTACTGTCAATCCTAAGCCTGGAGAAAGTGCAAAAGAAAGGCTGCGTCCAAATGTTGCTGCGTCCAAATGACGTTGCCACCAAATATCGCTGTGTCCAAATGACGTTGCGACCAAATATCGCTGCGTGCAAACGTCCGCGTTCTTTTGTCGCGCGTCCAAATTTATGCGTCCATTTGTCGTGCTACGCGTTTTACGGCCAATCTTAAATACATAAATAATAAAAATGCACAACTTTTACTCAATATGCATACGTGTGTTGTTAGTTGCCTATATGGTAATCGGCTTGTTTTTTATAGTTAGGTATATACAGGATCGTATATTAAATAATAAAAAAAAAACAATATCATAATTGTAATAACCAACAGTAAGTGATAAATATATTACATTTGATATTTTATATAGGATTATTAATTATTTACAAAACACAACTAAAGAAATCTAACAACAAAATAAATATTCATGCAAAATGACAAATGATGAAGATTTATTGCTCAATTTAATAACAGGTTCAACTATAACTTCTAATGTGAGGTCTGTCTCCCACATTTCCTGTTCTGCTTTAATCACATGCTGTATAGATTTTTTTCAATTATCTGCAGAAACATTGGCTACTGCTTCAGGAAATAAGTTTTTAACATTTAGAACTCGTTCTTTATCGTTGTCAACAGTTTTTTCGACACAAAGATAAGCAAACAAATTTCAACAAATCTTGTATCTGATTATATATGTATGTAGCACAATTAATTGTTTGGCTTTACCTGAAAGATCCATTAAATAATCCAGAAACAAAGACTTGCCGTACTGTTTGAATGGTTGTATTTGTCTAATTTTTTTGTGGTAATATGACCGGTGTTAACTCAAGTTTGGTCCAAATAATATGTTTTTTGTTCACTTTTTTGTACTTTCTTATTTTACGAAGGAATCGTCTTTTCTACGTTATCATTTTTTTAATAGCTTACTGTTACGATTACTTTTTCTGTACATATAAAATAACGTATATTACACACACAATACACTTTTGTTTGTTTAACTAACTTAAATTCAAGTTTTTAAAATAATGTTTATAATGTAGTTACTAAAAAGCTTGGCAAATTGTCATTTTCGCTAATACAAGCCTTAACTTTCTGTACTGTTGGTGGTTTGTTACGTAAAAAAAAAAAAAATTATACACTATACTTTTTGTATGATTATATATTTAATTATTTATTAAAGTTGAATAAAAATTAATTTTGACCAATAAGAACAAGTGACGCAAAAAATTAATAACCTAATTTAAACATTTGTATTGGTAGTTTTATTAACATGAAACTAATTTTTTCAATCATAATTAAAAGATTTATGTGTGAACTTTGTATTTATTCTATGTCAATTTGTTGGAGTTTATATTAAAAGTTAGGTATAAGTGTTACTATTGTTTAATTTTTAACTTTAGCTATTCATCTTTATTTAGAAAACGCTGTAAATAATTTACGTGTTTTAAATACATGCAATATTAGTTAATCTTAAATCATTTAATATTTTAATGTATTTTTAAGGCATTAATTTTTAGTAAAAGTTAATATGAACAAACTGGATCTTGCTTTTGCAGCTAGTAAATTAAAGTATTTTTTTTATGCCAAAGCTTGAATCGTTAACAATGGTCTTTTGACAAATACGATGTTGGTACGAGATCGTTTTTCTTAGAAGCTGCAACAGAGTAACATGTAAATGTGAATTATAAAGCAAAAAATAAACTAAACTTAAAAATGTTTAAAGATAATTTGTAATTAATGGGTATTATTATGGTATTTGGTGTTGTGATTTTTTTGTGCCACAGTGGTTCCTATAATGTTATTAATTATTTCTGGTTAAACAATATACGTTTCAATCACGACTTATTAAATCATAACTGTAAATAGCTTTAACAGCGGAAACCATTTTTGTTAACCATGTTGTAATTATGATTTTTTTGTATTTTTGATTTTATTGCTGGAAAATGACTTTGTTTTATAAATTATTTTATTTTATTAACTAGTTACACAGTTTATATTAAATGAATTTAAATATCAATTTCAAGAATATTGAAACACTTCAAATTAAAAAAAAACATGTTTTAGGAATATGAATGAATGAATAGCAACGTTGTGCATTTTGTTCCATGCTGTGAATGCGATTTGAAATGCATTGGTTTCATATTGATTGTATTTAAAAACAAGAATGTCTCAACATTGTTGAGATATTAGAGAAAATAAAGCTATACAGTTGCACAACAGATAAAAATAAGTCCTTCCCACTAAAAAATTAACCTGAATTATATGCCAAACTTGAATCCACGACAAATGGACGCGAAAATTTGAACGCGCGACAAAAAGACGCGGACATTTGGACGCAGCAATATTTGGTTGCAACGTCATTTGGACGCGGCGACATTTGAACGCAGACACATCGGACTTAGATTTAATGTATTGGGGTATTGTTTATTTAATAAAAAATTAATTGTTTTCGTGTAGCAGGATGTGGACAGTAATACAAGTCATTCCAAATTTATAATAACCGCCTACACTTAGGTAATTAAATTGAATAGAAATGCGGTATCCTGTAATTGAAGCCCTTTAAATCTTATGTAGTAGGTAGTTAAATACAAATTACCTGTAGACAATTAGAAATTTTATGAGCATCATTAAAAAGTACTTAAAATAGTGTGTATATAATGCAACTGACTTGCAATATAGCTTACAGTCCTTACGTTGCTCGTGTCGCAAAGATGGTGCTTCAATTTGTGAAAAGTACAAAAGGCAACAATATGCTTCTGTATGGCGGATCTATTCATAAAAAAGAACGCATTACCGGTGAAAAGATAATTTGTAAATGCGTTAATTTTAACAAGTCCAAGTGTCCCGGTCGCGTGCATACGTTGGACGAAGAAGTCGTGAAAAGTACTAGTCACAATCACGTTGCGGATGCTGCTAACATAGAAGCTAGGAGAGCCATAAACAAAATGAAAACAGCAGCTAAAGATTTGCACATTACAACTCAAGGTGTGTTGGCCATTGTAGCAGAAGGTACATCTTGTGCAGCAGCAGGGCAATTACGTTCGGTGTTATCCATGAAGCGAACAGTACAACGTATTAGAAAACAAAAAGAAGGTGCAACGGCAACTCCCAGAAGTTTGATAGAGCCAGTTATTCTAGATGAATACCTACAAGACAGCAGAGGGGAATCGTTCCATCTATTTGACAGTGGTCCAGCCCAAGTAACAATTTTATATTTTATAACGTTTGAGAGAACGTTTACAAAACAAGATTTATAAAACACCTTTTGCCCTAAGAACGTAACTAAAACGTTCTTACAGTAGCTATAAATGCAAAATGGGCACATATTTATAAAACATATTCGTTTTTAACGTGTTTTGTAAAGTCAACAAAACACTGTTATGGGATAGTTACGTAAACGTTATATATCAATTACAAAACAGTTTCATGAATATTTTATAGTTGGTTGGCTCTTTATTACAATAGTTTTGATGAAGCAACAAAACATTTTTGTAATGTAGAGCAGCTTTAATAAAATCAGAAATCAGAACAGTTATTAAGTACTACTTTTCGGAACGTAATTATTTCTATTATTTACATAAACTAAAACTGATGGCTATTTCATGAAAAATGGCAACGTATAAAAGTATATATTATTTACACGAAATTTAATGAGATGGATCTACACGGACGTCGTTTTTTGCTACAAAGGAAATTTTACTGTCAATTATGAAGTATATAAGCCGCAATTTTAAGTGCGCCGCAGGTTTAATGAGTATTTAAACAAAAATTTAAAAATCAAATAAAAAACAAAAAGTTTAAATTTCAATTTTTTATCATAAAACCACAATGGTACCAGTATAAGAAGCTTTAATTGATGTGTTTTTGTCGTCAAAGTAGTGAAATATAATTTAATTTTATGTTCTTCGAGAATGGCGGCCATGTAAATATATGCGAAAACATTTTCAAAATGGTCCCTTTTTAATAGAACATTTTTATTACCAAATTTACTCTTATACAACAATTATGATGCATATAGAAAACTTATAAAACGTTCAACTTTAATTACACTAGTGTATGTAAAAATTAACACGACAGCATCGTATTTTACAAATGTGATTATATTTTGATGAATTTCCAATATATATATAATAAAAAGTTAATGAAAATGGTTGAGCAGGCGAATCACATATAAAGAAGCGTAACTTTACAATAAGCTGCGATCCATTCACTATTAATCCTTCGGAAAGAATTATTTTAGCTTCTTCGACAAACGGTTGTAGATATCCTGGAAAATCTTACGCCGGTATATCCAAATTATTTATAACTATATTTAACACAATAATTTTGCGTTTTAATAGCAGTTTTGGTCTATAACTGTTTTTTTCTTATTTTATAACTGAGGGTTTGTGTCCTTTTAATTAACAGTTATAACTTTCGTTATGAGTAATCTGATGCAGAAAGCAAAATTGTTATATAATATTACTAATACAACAATTATATAACGTAGTCTCATACTTTATTAAAACAGTTGTATAAAACAGTTCTAAAGTGATAAATGACATAGTTACATAGCTATTATAAATCAATTAATATTTGTAAGGGTTGAATGTCTTATAACCAATATTATACCTTGTGTCCCACGCTAGGCGTACTCCATGGGATTTAACAAGGGAAAATTAAAATTACTTTTTTCCTGCTTCCCAAATTAAAAAATTGCAAAAATTTTGACGCAGATTTAAAGTGGCACGTTTCTAAAAACAATTTTTTGCATGCGATTCAGATCGGTTATCTTCGGTTTTTAAAGTAATATGGATGCTAAAATTAAATTGTAGCGCGTCAAATCAACATTATGCAACTTTATTTTTGAGGAAATGGAAATTTGAAAAACAGAGACTAGAAAAATTACATTTGAAACATTTTCTGTAGCAGACTAGAAAAAAAAATTAATCAAATATAAATTTACATGTACATAGGTAACTACGAACACTCATTGTGGTACCAATAGGTCGAACGCAGGAAGATTGCTGGAATAATCGTCGTGCAGAAAAATTCATTTCAATTGAAAATTTGTGGCCCTGTAAAGGGCCTTTTTAACATTGTCGATCCGTTGCTTGGCGGAACGACCACGGCGAACCACTTATTTGGGTATGAGGTGTTCAAAAATGCCTCCTGCTTGAACTGTACAATAAGTTAGCCGTTCGACAAATCTTTTTCGTGTTTCGGCTAATTTACGAATGGTAATAGCTCGGCATATCACTTGAATTTCATCTTTTAGTACGTCCCTATTTTTATACCGTTTTCCTCATTTGAATAATTTTTTTTATGTAACTCCACAAAAAAAAATCGCACGGGTTTAAATCAGGTGACCTAGCAGGTCACGTAATGGGACCATTCTTGCCTATCCATTGATTTGGAAATGCTACATTCAGAAGCCCAGTGTTTATTCTAGCAGTATGGGCTGGAGCACCATCCTGCATAAAACAAACTTAGTGATTTTGACCCGCAACATCATTTAGTTGTGGAAACACTTCTTCTAGTAGAAGGTAATGATATTTTATGGAAGTAAGTGTACCTTTAATGAAAAAAGGACCAATAACATGACTTCCCAGCAAACCCATCCAAACATTGACAGTTTGTCGCCATTAACTTGGTCCATTTACTAATTTGTGTGGATTTTCGAGAGACTATGTACGATTATTTTGTCGATTTGGTCTTTCATCAAGTCCAAATGAACATTCATCCGAAAAACAAATGTTTTTTACAAAATCGCGATTGGTATTGTTCATTTCGGTGATTATTTCACAAAATCTCATACAAGCATAATAATTGTGTGGTAATAATTCTTGATGGCATTGCCAACGGTAACTTTTAAAGCCCTTCTGTTTGAGGTACCTGAATGCTGACGACCGAGGAACACCTACATTAATTTCAATTTCTCGCAAACGAACATCAGGATCTTGGTCTACAGCTGCAAGAACTGTCAACTTCTGAGGGTTGTCTTCATGATCGTGTAAGGATGGTGGACGCTGACATTTACATGATGGATTTACGGAACCAGTGGTTTCAAATAATTGTATCGTTTTTTTGATACTCTTTAAAAAGGGTATTGGTCTATCTGCGAAAAAACCAGCAAAGTCTTTTTGAATTTGGACCTTTGAAACACCGCGAAAATATTGTATTACCACAAGAATTTTTTCTTCTACATTCATTTTCGAAGCTTGTAAAACAATTCAAAACTGTCAACACTTCAAATGTTTTATAACAAATCAATGCTAACTTGATTTTTAATACCTATTTACTTAAACATAATTCAAGTTTATTTTATTTTGGAATCATAAGCTGGTTTATTAGCACGCAAATGCGGGCGCAATTTGGTTTTTTTAAATTACAGAAAATTTTCAAATGTAATTTTTCTAGTCCTTGTTCTTCAAATTTCTATTTCCTCATAAATAATGTTGCATAATGATTTGACGGGCTACAATTTAATTTTAGCATCCATTACTTTAAAAACCGAAGATAGCCGATCTGAATCGCATGCGCAAAAAACCTTCAAAATTTCGTACTTCAAATGCTTGTAATTAATTTATTAATTATCAAATTATAATCAAAAAATTGTTTTTAGAAACGTTTTAAGTGTCACTTTAAATCTGCGTCAAAATTTTTGCGATTTTTTAATTTGGGGTACCCCTAGTGTGGACACAACGTATAAACGTTTACAAAACACTTTTATAGTTATCTCATAAAAAGTTTTATAATTTTGTTGTAAGAACGTTCTAAACATCGATTTAAAAAACAATATTGAATAGATAATAAAATAATCTTCCAGACAACTTTAATAGAACCATTTTACATTTAGTGAGCAACAACATAACTACAATAAAATTAAAAAGTTTTCTAACTTAAGAATTATAAAACCACTTTGTTGCTTGGAAGGTGAAGATCGCATTCTGCTATTTTCCACTGAACAAAATTTATCGTATATGGAGCATAGCAAACATTGGTATATGGACGGCACCTTTAAAGTCGCTCCACCGCTTTTCCAGCTAGTATATACTTTCCATGGTGTACAATACAATAATGTAATCCCAACGGTGTATGCATTGCTCTCCAACAAAACTGAAGCCACGTATACACGATTATTTGACAATCTTAAAAAGTTGAAACCAGGATTACAACCGACTACTGTTATGGTCGATTTTGAAAGAGCAGCTATTAATACCGTGCGAGCTCAATTTCCAGAAGCTACATTATGTGGCTGTTTTTTCCACTTTACCCAATGTATATGGAAACATATCCAAGAAGCAAGATTACAACGAAGGTACAATAACGATTCCGATTTTGCCTTGCAATTAAAACAACTAGCGGCTTTAGCTTTCGTACCCGAAGACCACGTAATTGCTTCTTACGAGGAATTAATGGACAGTGAGTTTTACACTGATAATGAGAATATTTTATTACCAGTAACCAATTATTTTGAAGATACTTGGATAGGTTGTCTAGACAGAAGACGACTAAGACAATCACTATTTCCAATAAACATGTGGAATGTTTATTCAAAGGTGGTGGAAAATTTGCCACGAACAAACAATGCGGTAGAAGGATGACACAATAGCTTTGCCTCCACATTTAACGCCAATCATCTATGTATTTGGCGATTTATAAAAGCATTAAAAAAAGAGCACAGCCTCAATTGTGTGAAAATAGCAGGCTACATAGTCTCACAAAGTAAAGTGTATAAAGACACAGCACAGCGCATAAAAAATATAGTTGCTGACTATGAAAATTGTCCAATTACGGAATATCACATAACTTTCAATTCCAAGTGTAGATAATATACCTATTTGAAAAACGTCCACCAAAAAAATTAAAATAAAGTATGAAAAATTAGAAGTAAAATGACCGAATGTATTGCAACATGGAAATAATTTGAATAACACAAAGTACACAAAAAAAACTTTTAAACACGCCAGTACAAGTACTGCCAGTCCTAAGCCTGGAGAATGTGCGAAGGAAAGTTTACGTATCTATTCGGTGTACGTAATGCTCTGCGTCTAAATGTCGCTGCGTTTAAATGACGTTGCGACCAAATATCGCTGCGTCCAAATGACGTTGCGACCAAATATCGCTGTGTCCAAATGTCCGCGTCTTTTTGTCGCGCGTCCAAATTTCTGCGTCCATTTGTCGTGATACGCGTTTTACGGCCAAACTTAAATACATAAATAATAAAAATGCACAACTTTTACTCAATATGCATACGTGTGTTGTTAGTTGCCTATATGGTAATCGGCTTGTTTTTTATAGTTAGGTATATACAGGATCGTATATTAAATAATAAAAAAAAAACAATATCATAATTGTAATAACCAACAGTAAGTGATAAATATATTACATTTGATATTTTATATAGGATTATTAATTATTTACAAAACACAACTAAAGAAATCTAACAACAAAATAAATATTCATGCAAAATGACAAATGATGAAGATTTATTGCTCAATTTAATAACAGGTTCAACTATAACTTCTAATGTGAGGTCTGTCTCCCACATTTCCTGTTCTGCTTTAATCACATGCTGTATAGATTTTTTTCAATTATCTGCAGAAACATTGGCTACTGCTTCAGGAAATAAGTTTTTAACATTTAGAACTCGTTCTTTATCGTTGTCAACAGTTTTTTTCGACACAAAGATAAGCAAACAAATTTCAACAAATCTTGTATCTGATTATATATGTATGTAGCACAATTAATTGTTTGGCTTTACCTGAAAGATCCATTAAATAATCCAGAAACAAAGACTTGCCGTACTGTTTGAATGGTTGTATTTGTCTAATTTTTTTGTGGTAATATGACCGGTGTTAACTCAAGTTTGGTCCAAATAATATGTTTTTTGTTCACTTTTTTGTACTTTCTTATTTTACGAAGGAATCGTCTTTTCTACGTTATCATTTTTTTAATAGCTTACTGTTACGATTACTTTTTCTGTACATATAAAATAACGTATATTACACACACAATACACTTTTGTTTGTTTAACTAACTTAAATTCAAGTTTTTAAAATAATGTTTATAATGTAGTTACTAAAAAGCTTGGCAAATTGTCATTTTCGCTAATACAAGCCTTAACTTTCTGTACTGTTGGTGGTTTGTTACGTAAAAAAACAAGTTGACAATACGTCTTAGGTCACTTTTCGTTCTATCAGTAACATTATTTAATATTGACCTGGACCTACATTTTTGATAAATTCAGCAAGATATCTGTTTTATATTTAGATAGCACATTGTATACAGTAGATACAGAAACACCTATGTAAATAAGTAAAGTTAATATAAATAAACTACACAAAGAACGCAAATAATGTATATAATTGTGTTACTTGTAGTTGTAAATTTACTAATATCTGTTTTGAACTACTTGGCTGACTTTACTTAGAAGTTTTATAGTTTTTGTGAATAGTTTATCAAATATTGATAAATGTACTGATTTACATTTTTTATTGGCAAAAGATCAATAATGATTATTAGATAAATGTTGCTGTCAGTTGGTACGTATTTAAAAAAATTGTTTTTACCTTCATATGAATAATACCAGATGGTCTTTAAAAATATTATTTTAAAATAATGAATTGTGTATAAATACAGATAAACGTTAACGAAACGTTGAAATACGAAAGTTATAAGTACACAATAATTTCGGAAAATGCATTAGAGTTTTAATCAATTTTCGTGTGTACTTTGAATTAACCAAATACAAAAGCGTTTGTGGGAGATGTCTGTTTCGGTGTGTTCAACAGTTTAATTATACTAAAAAAATAGTAAATTATAAGAGTTTATACATAACAAAAGTATATATTACAATTATTAATTGAAATACATCACAAATTAAAATGAAAGTAATGTGTTACACATAAAATTATTGTTTACAATAATTTTTATAATATTATCTATTATCATGTACATTAATTACAAAAACAGTCAATGCCATATGAATCGCACAATTTCCTTGATTAAATCTACTTATTTACGAATTTGAATATAATTAAACAAAATTCGGTACTATAAGTATTTATGATATACTACAAAAACAATCAACCCTTTGCTGCAATTAACCTGCTTTTGTTACATTAAGATTTTAACAACAATTATAAATAAAGGCCGGATGTTCAGGTATTAAAAATGTTTAAAATAGGTAGGCACTAAAGTAATAAAAAAAACCAAAAGTAGGTACTAATAAATTTTAAATGGACTTAAAATTGCAATGTAGGGAAGTAATAAAAGTATTATTAAGTTCATTCCTAAGACGGATTAGAACAATGAATAGGTTTAAACTATATAATTGTTGTTTTAAATAAAATATAGATATTGTATAATTTAAAATAAGGAATACTACTTTGTTAATTCAGGTTTGGGTTAATGACGTTTTCACGATTGTACATGTAAATGTAGGTAACAGAAGATTTTCCGGTATTGGTAATTGCAATTGTTTTTAATGCTTAATTGCATTTCTAAGTTTTTTATCAATTCAAGCTATTTTTTAAATTAATTCTTATATACATCAATATGTTTTTGACAAAGTTGGTATTAAAGCGCAAAATAAGCATTTATAAGAAAAATGCAGTAAAATAAGCATTTAAGACTTTTTTATGCATTTTACCTGAACATTTGGTATTTAATTATAAGCAATTCCAGCCACACGAAACAGGCAGTTTTTTTCGTGTTATACTTAATAATACTATTACATAACTAAGATTTCAACATAAACATAAAGAAATTCTGTAATACATTATAATAAATAATAACATAAATGGTATTACAAAAGCAATCAATTCTCATAGTTTAACTATTCTGCTACAAGTCTTGTGCAATTCTTACACTTTTACTACAAAAATATTACATACCCTAGAGTTTGCTTTGTAAAACATTGTTTACTGTCACCTTATGTTCTACCATATTTTATATCAATTCAATAGGATGAAGGTCACAAAGGCAAGGTGGTAAACGTAGTACAGCATGTCCACGTTTGTTTGATAACAATTATGTACCTCTGTCCGACTCTATTTGTATGATACACACCAGATTCGTCTTGTGATTGTCAGCACTTAGTAACCTCATATAATGGATTAATATATATGTTTCGTCTAAGTAAGTAACAAGTTTTTTATTTTTTCTTAGAGCATTATTTTCTTTCTTAAATAACCACATCGTCAAGTTACCATATCATTGCGTTCCATTAACATTTTTTTTCTTATGGCATTTTTTGTATTTAATGCCAATTTGGTGTTAAGGTATTTATTAAAATGCTCTATAAACTTCATAAACGGTTCTTTTCGAGATCTTCAAATCAGCATTGTCCAAAAGAATTGTGTTATAACCAAAAGTTCACATCTAATAACAACACTTGTTATTTACTGTATATTATATAAATAATCACAAATTTACCTTATTTGTTTTATAAACTTTGTTGATTTTCCAATTGCAATATCAGTTAGTTTGGTAACTTTCTTTAAACGAAACGATCACTCACTAGCATCTTTTTGTTTGTCGAAGAACTCTATAACGGTTTTAATAACGTTTCGAGTTTCGGCGTGAACAGTGTTCTTTGATGTACTGGCCATACTTTTCTAGAAAGCAAATTGTTGAAAATAAGTAATTTGATGTTAATGTATAAAAATAATAAGCGTATAAACTACTCCAAATTAAATTAATGCAAACAAAAATAAATGTTGGTAACCAGATTACGTAAAATTGAAATTATTTAGAATAAGTATATTTGGTTAACCGTTTAACAAAAAGATGCTCAATTGTAAGTTTTGAAAAAAAAAAAACTTTTAATAAAAACGAATAAAAGTAAAAAATTGAAGATTAATAACACAATAATTTGTAAGTCAAGTATAAATTAAAACAAATTAAAATTTTTGTCGGCGAAAGTAGCTTTTTATTTGCCACCACAAATTGTTAAATTTAGTTCACATATTTTCCAGGAAACTCGTTTGCTTTAGTGCGTATAGTTGTTGTATTTATAATAAATAAAATGTTTTGTTCTGGTTTATCTTAATTGTCTGTAACATGTGTGTGCAGACAAATAAAAACTCTTTGTTTTCTGAGCACTATTACAAAAAGTTTAAATTTTATTTTATATTTAATTGGTTTACTGAAATATGTTATTTCAAAAAACAATTTTTCTAAAACAAACTAATTGTTTGTCTTCAATAACATTAAAACTACGATAACATATTATAATTTTTAAATATATTTTAATTGTAGTACAAAAATAACCTGTGGCAACGTAAATTCTACTATACAGTAGCATAGTTTATTTTTCATGTTGTTTCAATCTATTTTTTAATTTACCACTTGTCTTTTTATACCCTTAGAAAAATGTCATTAAATATAAGAAATTTTTGCTAAACTAAAACCTATAATTGTTAAAACTCATCTAATAACAATAATTACCGTAGATACAAGTTTTCATAAACTAGTGAATAACAAACATTATACTAAATTTGTTGATACTGTGACGGATTTTAAAAACAAATTTATTTGTTACTAACTATTTACACAGAATTTATATACCTATTATAAATGTAACTAATTTTTAATACAACTACTCAAATCAAAGGTATAGCTAATAATATGAAAGAAATAGAACTTACAAGTAATTTATATATGACTACCGCTGGATATTTATAAACAATGTCCGCGGGTAAGTTTCATTTTTATTTAGCTACACTATTTATTTACACTGGTACACGCGTTAACTTATTTATTTAGACCCACAAATGTTTTACGATTTAGAACTAACTTGCAGCTTTTTACAAATATCTTTTATATTATCATGTTATCTGCTACCAGAACATTCTGTTTGTTTTGCTAATCGCTTTGAATCATCTTCAATGAGCTCAAAGCTTTGATACGTTTTAATACAAAAATATGCCAACGATAAGTCTGTATTATTATCAAAAATATATGAGTTTCGTCTGTTATATTGTAACGTTCTGTTATCGATTGGTTTTAATTTAAATCAAAATTATGCTTTATTAACAACACGCCACTGCTTTTATTTAGATTTTAGAAAATATTGTTTAATTTTGGGAGTGGGAAAGGAAAGGAAAGCAGAGAAGGGTTACTCGTGGCAGCGTCAACACGTAGGTTGAATCTTTCCCTTAAGTTATATTCAGGCCTGTATAATTTGATTTTCAATTTTTTAAATTTTGTTCGAGTTTGTTATTAAATTTCAATTTTGTTTTACAATTCTTGTTTTATTGATAAGACAACAAACACCCTCCAGTGCCGTGGATGATAAAATTTGAAAATATTCTTTAAACTTTATTTTAACTGTATGTTATCTGGTATACGTTGTATGCCTGGCGCCCAACTCAATATTCATATCTTTTTATACATCGGGTTGTTTCATTGGATGCCTAGCTCTCTGGTTTAACCAAGCCTGTCTCAAATATTTAAACAAGGATAACGTTGCAATTTGCGCCCAACGTGGGGCGAGTTTTTTTAATTACCATTAGTTTTTATGCTGTTTTATCAATAAAAATAAATTATTAATAGTTATTAGCATTATTAAAGTGATTTCTTGTTTTAAATCCTTTTATAATAGAACCAAATCATCTTAAAGTTTTCGAGTTAGATTATTAAATTTCAATTAGGGGTAAAGCTCCAATCGGTGATGTCGTTAGTAAACGTAAACTATTGAGCGGTTTATTCAATGGAAAGCGTCATAATCGTAGTTTCTCTTCGATGTTTGATACATACGAGTAATCAGGAATCTATTAACAATTTGGGTGGTGAATTAGGCAGTTCATCTAAACTAATTGAAACTCGTTTTAATCATGTTTCTAACCGTATTGAAAGACTTGATCCTGATACTTCGGCCAATGAACTAATTAAAAAACAATTGGAAGACAAAACGTTAGAGCAAGAAGATGATTTTGCTGAATAATTTCATGTTCTTTCCAAACCTTTGTCGCAAACTTCTACGCTTATATCATTTCAATCTGTAGTTTTAGTTGAGCTTTCTACTTCTAAAATGGTTCCTGTGTATAAATGGAACATAAAGTTTGAGTGAATTTCTCAATCGTAATCAGTTTACAAATTTCTAGATAGAGTTAAAGAATTACGTATAGCTAGAAAAGTTTCTAAAGAAGATCTTTTTCGCTCAGCAGTTGATTTTTTACTAATAATGCGTTGTTATGATTTCGTTCAATTTGTTCGAAAATCACTTCATGGTCGTTTAGAAAATATTCTTTTTAATTTACAGCCATATTTTCTTGATCATTTAGGAATCAATGATATTACTTCTATTGAACGCTTAAGTATCTTATGCAGAAAATTAGAAGAGTCTAAAATGCGTATTGACCAAAATACCATCACTCCTTCTATTTTTAAAGAAAAACCTAAAACAATTAAATTTTCTTCTTTTGGTCAGTTATTCGCAGTTACTTGTTAGAACTGCAGACAGACAGGACATTCTTATCCAAGTTGTACATCTTCTAGACATGTGTTTTGTTTTGGTTGTGGTAAATCAAACGTAACTAAAGCAACTTGTGATGTTTTTAAGTCAGAACAAAAAACTACTACAGAACAAACTAAATCCCAGATCTTCTTCCAACTCATCTGTTTCAAAAAATAAGAAAAAAAACCCGACAAGTAGCTTTGATATCCTCTGTTTCTACCTCGTGTAATGATTCGAAATTATGGGTTCAGAAAGTTAAAAACTTTTATAAACCTAGTACAGATACTAGAAATAATTTACTTGATGAGACTGAGACATGTTTAGAAGTTTCTCCTGTCATTTCTTTTAAGTGTCATGATAATCGCTTGTATCTTAACTTAAAAAATTTTAATTACACCTTATGTGGACTTATTGACACTGGTTCCAATGTAAGTGTTATAGGTAACTCTGGTTATTATCTTATCAAAAATATAATTTATCTTTGACTACCAACTTCCGAAACTCTGTAGTAACTACTGCTGACGGCTTACCTCAAGTTGTTTTGGGTGTTGTAAGTTTGCCCATTTATATCAACAACGTAAATTCTACGTTTGAGCGAGCTGTTATACCTACTATAATTTTCTTAATTTTTTTTAATTCTTTAATTTTGAGTGTAGATTTTTGTCAACAATTTAAAATTAAAATTGATTTTTCAAATGTTCCAGTTGATATAAATACCAATGTATCTTACAAACAAGAAGTCAATGCTATTCAAAGTTTTACCTATCTTTCTTCTAAACAGAAAGATAAGCTTTCTCAAGTTGTTTCTCTATTTGATAAATTAGCATCTCCAAAATTAGGTAGAACTAAATTAATTGAACATTCTATAGAGCTTACCGATAACAAACCATTTTGTATTAGGCAATATCTGTCCTACTTGACAACAACATTTATATCAGGAAATAGACGAAATGTTAGAATTAGTTGTGATCAATGAGGTATAATATACTAATTGCAAGTTTTGAATGAATAATCCCATTCGAAACTTGTTTGTAAAATTTTTAAATGTGTTTAAGAAAGCGCATGGTTGCTTTATTTGGTATTTCTTTCTAACCTAATGGTTGTTATGACGAATACTTTCAAACGTGTAGTGTAATTCTTAATTCAGATAACTAATGTACGTGCTCGCTTTACTTGATGAAATCCTACATGTAAGAAGGAAACGGCAATAGTGTATATATGTCGGTGTTAAATAAAGCGCTAATCCGAAACTGAAAATGTTAAATTTTACAGACTATACCATCTATTTTTTTAAGTTACATTCAGGCCTGTATAATTATTTTCTATTTTTTAATTTTTGTTTGAGTTTGTTACAAAATTTTAATTTTGTTTTGCAGCTCTTGTTTTATTAATAAGGCAACAAACACCTTCCAGTGCCGTGGGTAATAAGACTTGAAAATATTTCTTTAAACTTTATTTTAACTATGTATTATCTGGTATAAGTTGTATGCCTGGCGCCTAACTCAATTTTCATGTCTTATTATACCTCGGGTTGTTTCATTGGATGCCCAGCTCTCTGGCTTAGCCGAACCTGTCTCAAATATTCAAACGAAGATAACGTTGCAATATGTAAACTCTTATTATTAAATTTACTTTTTGAAATTTTAACTAAAATTTAAAATAAAAACTTGAAATTGAAATAATCTTGTTAAACATTCTTGCGCTTCGCTTACCACAAATACGATTTCTTTAGTAGACAATACTAGTTTTAGTTTATCTACAAAAATAATACATCTAAAACTGATTACGTTATTGATACAACTGAGACCAAAATTGTTAATGATTCAGCGTTGTTTATGCTTCTTCCATTTGACCTAACTAAAAAATGTATTAAATTATTCGTAGATACAACCGTATATTATCTGCAAATTTAAATCAAATAAATGAATACAAACCCAGAATTTTTGCACACTGTTTTAATTAGTGATTAAATTAGGTAGACGACTTTTAGATAAATATTTTTATCTTATTCATGCATGAAAATAATTTTCAAATCAAAAACAATAAATTTATTTCAGAATAGCCCGTTTGAACGCGAACGATTAAACGCGACCGTTTGAACACGACCATTTAGACGCAATACCTTTGAACCCAACGACGTTTGAACGCAAGACGTTTGGACGTAGAGACGTTTGAACATTTAGAAGTTTGAACGCAAAGACGTTTGGACGCAAAGCGCATTTTTATTTTCTTATGCAAGATAAGAAAAATAAGTATTGACTTTGTGAGAAGCAGCTTTATTTTGTATCTTTTGTCATTTTTATAATATTAAATAATTTATCAAATAAATTACAACGTTTAAGTTTATAATAAAAAGAATGAACAAAAAAATTAACAAAATTTAGTTTCAACAAGATTTTGGTTAAAAATGAAATAAAATTCACAGATATCGCAAATCTTGCAATTGTCGGAAGGTGTTGAAAACAGACACAATATTACATACGAAATGTAATGAACAAGATTTATTACAATTTTTTAAAATAAGAATGCATACATAAATAATAAAAAAATTAAAAAACACAAATAACTAGTATTCTAGGTACATATTAAGACGAGAATTATACGAAAATTATTATAGTATAATAATGTAATATTATACGAGAATAGAGTCGTATAATAATTCCCCAATTGTTTTTATTCAACATTTGTCCATGAAATGCCCGATAATTGATTGCTATAACCTCTTCATTGCTGGAAGATGATGAATAAGCAACGCCAATGACTTATAGAAAATTTTTTAAGATAACAAATTAACTATGAGCGAGACCGTTCATTATCAAGAGTTGCTACGCGCTGATAAAACATTGCTTCCAGTGACATATCTAAAGAGAAACCCGGTCACGTAATTATTTTTTTTCATTTTTGTAGTTCAATTTGTTTGCCCTATATCTCTTCAAGAGGAACAAAAATTGTGCTCGGCATTGAATTAGTATTAAAAACTCTAAATCCAAACACTCCCGGCTGTTGTTTCCCATTTATAGATTCCAAACTGGAAGGTACATCTTTTATAGAAAATGTTTCTAGAGTAGCACAAAAATGAGTATTTTGCGTTAATCTTTTCCAATCGTTAACAAAATGCTCAATAAACTCTGTCATAAGTTTGCGACTCCTTTTATTCCACTAGTAGTTCACTGTTGGCACAAATATTGAGACGCGATGTTTTGGTTGTAAAGCTTTAATGTCGTGAATGACCGTACTTATTTACTTTCTCAAATCTAAGCTTTGTTTAGGCAACAAGTATTAGGAAATATTTGGGTTGTGTTGGTAACGCTTAGGTTCTCTTTTCCAAGTGATGTACGGTAAGAAACACAAAGCAAGCAACAAAATCTCAAAACATCGAACTTTATTTGACACAAAATATTTTCAAGACAAAAAGTCACCTTCGCAAAGCTCAAATAATAATATTGCGCTCACAAGCATGTTATGCGAGTAAAGGTCGAAAAACTGAGATTCACGTTAACTGACTGTCATTTTCTGCTGGATTATATTCGGTTGAGAGCATTCGGATAAATGTAAAATTTTCTCTAGACACAATCAATTTTAGAGCCAAAGTAGAACTTTCAAAAATTTAGCCAGATTTGGATTGAATACGCTTGGATGAAATAAATAATTCAATGATTAAATAAACAATTTATATCACTTGATCCCTGACAATTGTTTCACCACACTCAAATTAATTGTCGCGCATTTTAAAAAAAACAACAGAACTAAATGACTACTGGATTTTACCCGAGTTTTATAGCGGTTCACAGTTCAACAGCTCCTAAGATTATGACACAGTTCGAGCTACGTTGCCACATCCTTTCAGATGTAAAAGTTGCAAAGTGAAGATTTCCTCTTTGGAAATGTGCATCCACAGTTTAAAAACTAAATTTTTTAACAGTTTGTCGCGTTCGCAATTCCCTGTCATATCTAAAGAAGATTTACAGCAGATTGGACTTGCAATAAAAACATTTCGTGACGCGAAAAAATCGACATGTCTATTTATTTAATTTATTAAATTCTCTATGTGTTCTTAGCGTGATATTTCGGCGCAAAAAGGTAAAACTAATCTTATAAGCGACTTGTTAATTGCCAAAGACAAAGAAAAGAAAATATTAAATTTGCTTTCTCCGTTTACAACAAAAAAACAAACAAAAACCTCCCTTGCGTGAGTACCTTAAAAAAAAGTCCGACAGTAACTTCTTTTTTGCGAGTAAGTCAAAAGAAGAACTCCCGTATGCAACTTTGTTCGTTTTTGCATTGTGCCAGGGTTTTTAAAATCTTCGTTTAAAACTCTCCTCCTTCTTACTACGCAATTTTGACTTTATTTCCTAAAACGCTCTTTTATGATTGGTTAAGTTTACGAACTCTCTCAGTACCAAATCTGCCAATTGCCTTTTTCTTTTTTTACTCAATCTCTTCAAAGCGGCGTTATGCTTCTAACAGATTTATAACGCTTATAATCTTTACAATTGCTTGTCTATTGGTACAATTTCTACATTCAAACTTTACTCAAATTTTATTTTGCATGCTTTCGTCCTATGTTGATAACTTTACCGTGAAATCGTTTATGATTTAAACTAGTATTTACCGATAGTTTTTATTATAAAACTTTATAAACAGATTTATTAAATTATTACTTCGTTTCGCATTTTAAAATTTGAACATAAATTATCGGTTTAGTAGAACTTGTGTGTTAGTAGGTAGCTTTTTCGGTGTCGTAATATTACACCAAGTATCTGGAGTATGCTTTTCTTGTAAATTATGCTTGCATCGAAACTCCCACAATTTTTGTTTTGAAATGATTTGCTTAATAACTTAAAACAAAGACTATATAGTAGAAAGACAGAACATCTTACGGGAACTTTTACGCCAAAAATTGTTCCGCAAAAGTAGATGGCGACACTCATTGGAGGAACACTTTTTTTGCTCATACTAGTTGGCGTCGTTTATACGCGTGATTTTAAACAGTTGATTTGTTTGTATACAAAAAAGTAAGGTTAAATTCTTATTGAAATAAAACTTTAACAAACTTGTTAAACATAGCATTTACTTATGCTAAAGTTACTATGTATTAGCCTTAGTTTCAATTTACATAAACTGTTTATATACAGTTTCAAATTATTTATTAAAAATAAGGTGTTTTATTTGAGGTGGCAATATCGGTACTGTCAGAGATCGACTAGTACTTTATATATAGGTTTATTGTTTTACAAGATTATGATTTATGTAGATGCAGTAAACATTGTTGAAACCAGCAAGGTGAAACACATTGAATGATTAACTAAATGTTTCACTTTTAAAGAATTGCTATGAACTAAAATTTCATCGTAACATTTTTATTTAAATACAAAAATCAAATCAGTTGTTAACTAATATAGAAAGTCATTCTATCAATCTACTATTGTATGGCAGGAATTCTTACAGATCAACTCTAAATAATCTATTTCTCATAGTCTGCAATACCAGGTCAGAAATATAATAAATTGTTTTGCATATCTGTTATATAAAATGGAACGTAAGGGGTTAAACTATAAATAATACAAAGTTAACTGTAACTTCTCCAAGATTGACTATTCTTACTTGCATTACATGAAAAGTTAAACGTAACTTTGTAGATGTTTCGATATTTGTTTTTTTTATGTTTAATAATTGTTTGTTGTTATTTTGTAACTGTTACTTTAGGATTAATGGGAGAAGTTGTTGCAAAACATTTCGTTAGACAAATCGTACAAATCTATTGAAATAGATTTTTTTTATTGTTACCCCACATTTCCACAAATGCTGCTCATTTGAATTTGTTTGAATCCATCGCAACTGTTGGTGTTGATCTAATTGAATGTATAATCAAATTGTTTTATATTTTGATTGAGTGGTATATCCAAATTGTCTCAACAGATTACATAATTATCTACTTAATTATTAAAAAAAAATTTTTTTATTCATTCATTAATTTCAAATTTCAAAATATCATGTCAAATTATTTTATTCAAAAAACGCATTTCAGCATAGATAAGATAGATAACGTGTCTGGCCTTCAACTAAAATTGTTCAAGATCATAAAAAGAAAGAAAGAAGTAGCGAAACGAAAGGGAAACAAAGCTTAAATACCAAATAATTAGTGATGCAACCAACATTACACTTATTTAAAAAAAATACATTGTGTGAACCATCTATATACTATATAATCTTTGTTTAAAATAACCAATAAACTATTACTCTAAAACGGTGCAAAATAAAAAAAAAGTCCGCGGAAGAGTACAATTACCTTCAATAGTTAAGAAGATACAAGTGTGCAAAGTTGCACGAAAATGTCTCACATTACATTAAAATTCTGTAACTGTTAAACTATTAGATATAATTATACACTCCAGCGGACTTTTTTGTAGTAAATTTTGTGCTGAATAAATTGTTTACGTGCAATTTTTATCTATATTCTACAGTTTTTGCAGCGTGCAAGGCGAAAGCTCGCGCTACAATTCTACAATTATTGTAATTATTTTTTAGCACTGCTGAGTGAAATTAGAACTTATTATATTTTAAAAACATAAAACGAATCATAAGGAATATTTTGTTTAATAATAATAAACACTACATCCGAAAAAGACAAAAAATGAAGTGAAATTGGGCACCACCACAAGTTCTAGCTTTTTTTCATCTGAGCGTTTTATCGTTTCGTTACATGAATCTTTGCATCAAGCATCCTATAAGAGTTTTCAACAATAAAAACTAACCTATTGAATAAAACTAATTGCGTTTTGATTTTTACTGCACATCAGTCTTTATTAAAATATTAAATAAGAACAATTTTATCATTAAAAAAAAACGTTGCATTAAACTATTTCACATTGTTAAAAGAATGCATAAGTATATGTCTTAATATTATTGCAATTTCTGTTTTAAACTAAACTTCAACAATATTATTGAATGTCTTTTACATTTTGCGTTCAAACGCCTCTGCGTTCAAACTTCTCCGCGTTTAAACGTATCACGTTTAAACGTCTTGCGTTCAAAAGTTCTTGCGTTCTATTTGAGTTCCAAGGTATTGCGTTTAAACGATCGCGTACAACCGGTCGCGCCCAAAAGTCCTAGACCGAATTATTAAAGTTCTTGTCATAAGAGAAGATCCCTACGTCATTACCTACTGATGTAAGAAATAACATACCGACTATTATATAAGCAAGACATAAACTATGTGTAAAACAAAGATGGAAGATTGATTGCATGCGTTATGAATAAAGTTATTCAATTGACTTAAATCAAGTTGACGTTTTGTCAAACAACGTTTGCTGTCATTTTCGTTTCGTTTTGTATCTTTGGTTATTATTATTATTTTGCATTATTTTATTTCAAACTGTTCTTTTTAGAACAAAAACATGTCGGGTTTTATACAAGGTAAAACATTACGCTCTCAGTCTCGCCAAATCGTGGTTAATTTACTTGCATACTTTCAACAAGAAAAGGATAATGGGGGTCCTTTGATCCCATTAACGTCTGTTCAAGAGGTAAGCTAAAGAAAGAAATGATTAACTTGCATTACAATAAATTATTTACAGAGAGTTTCAACTGCATTGGGCGTAAGCTTAGCTTCTGTTAAGCGGATAAAGTCTGAACACAAATTGAATCCAGTGTTATCAAGTCCTGGAAAGAAAAGGTCACGAAGGAAGTCCAAAACTGTAGACTTGCCAGAATCTTCAAAAATGACTATAAGAAACACGTTGTATACGATGTACACAAACAGTAAGTTCCGATGAAAGCAACCTTCATAATCTTTCTAAAGCTAACTTTTTCTAGAACAACATGTGACTGTGAATTCCCTAAACAGCGAACTCAAACATAAACATGTTTTGTTAAGTGATCGCACTTTAAATAGAACTCTGCATGAAATTGGCTTTAAATTCAAGAAAAGACGATCACCGTAGATCCTTAATGGAGACTTCACGTATAGCCCTTATGAGGATTAAATTTCTAAAACGTTACATAGAAAATCTAAACTCAGAATTTCCACGTGAAGTAGTTTTTATGGATGAAACTTGGATATTTGCTAAAGGAAGTATGGGGAGATCGTGGCAAGATGATAATTTAAAAAGTGTACGTAAACCTGAGGGCTACGATGGTAAACGATTTATTGTCGTACATGCCGGTACAAAATCTGGATTTGTAAAGAATGCTTCGTTATTGTTTTCATCTAAATCTCAGCATGAAGATTATCATGGAGATATGAATGGTGAAACGTTTAAAAAATGGATTATAGAACGTTTACTTAATAATTTGAAAGAATCATCAATTATAGTGTTGGATAATGCATCATATCATTCCATGTTACTAGAAAAAATGCCTTCGTCAAGTTGGAAGAAATCCGATTTAATTTCTTGGCTAAACAAAAACAATATTTCGTATGATGCTAACATGTTCAAAAGTGAATTACTTGACATAGCTAAACAACACAAGAAAGAAAAGAAATATGAAGTGGACGAACTGTTACAACAACACGGACACGAAGTGCTACGACTACCACCCTATCATTGCGAGTTTAATCCAATCGAACTAATATGGGCCCATGCAAAGTCATATTACAATAAACACATTGGTAGGGATGGGTATGGAGATGAAAAAGTAATTTCAATGTGGAACGAAGCACTACAACAATGTACTTCTGAAGTATGGGAAAAGTGTGTGATTCATACAGAAAAACTAATACAAGAGTGGTATAATCGAGAAAAGTTTTTAGACATTACAGTGGAACCTTTAATAATTAATGTTGGTTTAAACGATTCAAGTTCATCGGAATCTTCAGATAGTGATGACTAAAATAAATGAGGTTCATAGTGTTTTTAAAACTGAACATTTTTATAAAACCAATTGTTACTCAAGATGTTGCTCATTTCGTTGTTTTATGTATTAAAATTACGTTTAATCTGTATTATACATGACTTCACTGTGCTTAAAAGGTTTTTATTTTAAATTACTTCAATAACTGGATTTTACAAAAAATGTAATAACTACATATGTTTAAATCTAAATTTCACTTTAATAAATATAATTAATCAAACATAAACGAATTGCAGTCATTTTTAATAATATTTATTTTAATATTAGTAATCTCAAATTAAGCGAAAATTAATTTTGAAGGTTAAACGTGTTGTGACAGCAAAATTAAAATTCTTATAGGTACCAACTAACCAGGATAGCCAACACTGAATTTTTAATTGTAACTAATAAAGTAACACTTAATTTGACTAGTGCGTTAATCTTGATTCATATGAATACGATGATGACGTAGGGCTCTTCTCTTATGGCAAGAACTTTATAGGATTAGTGCTATCAACGTCATGTAAATTATTTAGAACATGTTTAGGTAATTTTGATATACTACGTTTTATTAATATTCTTTGTTTTTTTAATGTTTTAGTTTACTGAATAGTTGACCAATATGTCTTTGTACAAAAAAACTATATTATATTATGAGTTAATTAAATGTGTAAACTATAATAAAAGTGTTTAAGAAGTACTTAAGAAAAGTCTACATCTTGATCGTCATTGATCAATGTACGTTTTAAATTATATTTTGAAAATAGTGATACAGTAGACGTTCGATAACGTGAACTAATTTAAACCAAGCGTGTTCTCATTTTTTAATTAGAGTTTTAGAAATCATAATACAGTAATAAAAAATGTGCTTTTCTAACCTTACCGGCATACGTAATACGGTAATATATTTTATTTTAAATGAAATAAAGTTATTAAAAACATAAATATTTTTGTTATTCAGGTGATGCCGAGTTTAAAACTTAAAAGAAATAACATATTTTTACAATAAATAAAATTAACTAAATATTTACTTAAAATAAAACTCAATTTAATTTTGAATTGAATTTCAAGAGATGTTGTATTATATAGAAAAAAAATATTTGTTGTACATTTCTTTCAATACAAAAAAATGAATTAATTTTTCACTAAAAGTACGAGAAAAAAGAAACTTTTACAACACTCTTTCATCATGGTTTTATATTTGAACAGTTTTTCTTAAGAAGAGTTATTGTTTGAACAAGAAAGTTATTTAAGTTGGTTTTGAAATATGAGGATAATGCTTTGTATTAAAACAATGAAATCTTGCATAGATAGCTATAATCATTAAATGTATTGAAAACAATTGTGAGAACGTTATATTTTGGTTTGAGAAAAATAAACGTTGCATGTTTAGAATATTAAAACAATTTATTAAGCTATTTACCTCCTTTAACTTTTTTCTTGCCGTTGGCGTTTTACGTTATATAGTTTGTGCAATACTATTGTATTCTATTGTAAAACTGCAAGTGTAAAAGTAGCGTGCTTACTTATATTGGAGAACAACAAAAATGAAACAAGTTAATTAGTTGACAATCTAGAACCGGTTGTTTAATAATTAATATAATTATTTATTTAAGTGTTTTTTTTAAATTTCAGCTTGTTATGCGTTTCTATACTAATTTGTTAGTTATTATTTAAAAATGTATTGAGCAGTAATTATCAAACCAATCATATTACTTTTTTTAAATCAAGCATAATGTAATCGAATTCAACATAAAGGTAGTTTCAATGTATTTATTTAATTTTAACAACACCAATAAATTTTAAACACACTGAGAGCAAAATTAATATGAATATGTAACTTACCAGCTGTTAACCTACGTATTCATCACAGATATGTCAATAATATCTTAATTGAATACATCGTAAAGGTTGCGACGAAATTCCTCTAATGTTATCACTTATCAGATGAGATTTGTCGATAAATCACTCCGTCACAATCTAAACGAGGACGATTATTGGATTTAGGGTTCGAAGGACCGAGGGATTCTATTACCCCTTGAGGGGTTGCACAAAACTACCTTGTAATTCAATATTATGCTCCGCCTTAAAGGTTATACGTTACCCTGACGACGAGATGCAGTGTTTTCCCCTGTCAATGGCGGACCCGGGCGGGGTTTTCGCTCGGTGTATTTGCTCCGAAACTAAACCCTTATTGAAAAATCGGTTCTACCCAAGCTTTACATTGCACTACAAATACACCTGGTATATAAAAACCATTTACAGAGTAAATACTTAAACCGCTTGTTTCTTCTTCTACTACTCATAAGTGTAATTGTAAAATAAAAATGAATCCTAAAAGCATTATGAATGTTGCGGTTGTTATTGAATGTACCAAATACAATTTTCTGTTATATTTGAGAATGTCACGAATCACTTTAGGTGAACACGTTTCCTTCCGCAATATTTAATTTAAGCATGGCCGCGTTTCCGGTTGTCAAACCGATGTTGACTCCGTCTCATTCTCAGTAATAATAAGATTTATTCTTGACGTTCAATATTCTCAAACGAAATATATTAGTGTTGGGCTTGTTGTTTGAAGAGAAGCGAACAACAACGATGGAGGAGAATTTTCGTTGATATAGAATGCAAATAAAAGCTCTAAAGCGCTTTAGAATGTATGTTGATGTTGATATGAACATGCGAGTTATGAAAA
The DNA here is from genome assembly GCA_035610365.1 of Aquatica leii. NCBI lineage: Eukaryota > Metazoa > Arthropoda > Insecta > Coleoptera > Lampyridae > Aquatica > Aquatica leii. The sequence goes on from CM069432.1 coordinate 113,598,514, forward strand.
GACTAGTATGCATTTATGCATCTTTTGTTATATCTCAATTTTAACTTTATTTTTAGTATAAAAAATATATATTTTTGAGTATTGATTTAGGAGTATATTGTAAACTTAATAAAAAAAGGTATATGGTATATTTGTTAAACAAAACTCTGTTAAAAAATGATAACTTTTAATAAAATAAATTTAAAAATAGAACGCTAAAAACCTTAAAATTATGGGGTCTTATTTTCTCTACTACAAATAACAAATAATAATATTTTTTATTATTATGGAAAAATATGTAATTTAGTAAATAAATATATATATATATAATATTTTTTTGAACTGTTAAACTTTACAACTCTATTAGTTATATTAAAAATTAGAATCGATAAGGCAAAACAAATAACCATAATCTACTTGAAAAAAGTTTCATTTGTAAAAAGGTATTAAGTAGGTTAATTTTTTAGTCAGTCAAAAATTAATTATAACAAAAAACAATATAAACTGGTAAATTTTTTGATGTAGTTGCTTTAATAATACATATTCTAAGTTGATCAATTTAATGATCCCTTCTTTTAGAAGGTTAAACAGAAGCAACTACTTCAGTTTTTATGCGGCGTTTTGTGTTCAGGATGAACACTTCATCAGGCTTGCTCCACTGAATCAAAGAAATTTAATATATATTTAATTATGCTTAGAAACAAGGTGGGTATTAGAATTTGTTGTTATATTAACAGGTCTAAAGAAGTTCGCGTTACTGCAAACAATGTGAGGATTTTAACAAAACAATTAATTTGTTTGTCAGCAATACCATACTGTTGCATAGGAACTGTAATCTGTAGCGTCTTTTTTTGTGCTGCCATCATCGCTAACATCAATATTCGTTTGTTATTGTATAGTTACGTAATGACAAAAAAACTCAAAAAACAACTGTAGCGTTTCTCGCAAATGTCCCAGGAAATTTGGATTATAAATACGTTACAAAGTAACGTTGTTTTGAAAGAAACAGTTTCGCAAACTGTCGCATTCTATAAGAGAAATAGCTATTTCCATTACTAATAGGTAAAATGTAGTGTATATATATATATGTAGCTGCTGGGCTTCCGGGATTGGCTCCGCGTTGTCGTTGTAAGATGATTTGTAAACAAATCGTTTGTATTTTGACGACGTTTCGGCAAAGTCTCATTTGCCATTTTCAAGTCTTCCCCGTTTGAGCTGCTGCTTTACTGCGTGTCAGACGTGGACTGATTTTCGTTTCAATCGTTAGTTGTTTATATCTGGTTCTTGTAGTACGCTTTGGTGCGCATGAGTGGTTATTTGTATGGTTCGCTGCTTCCGGTGAAAGTGGTGGAAATATATATATTGCACGTGGGATAAACATAAGCTATCGTACTTGCATCATTACAAAACGCGCTTCGAAACACTTATAGTATCTATAAATACTTAGATTTATTTCACTTTAATTATTTTTTTTATAAACTTTTTACCTTTTGTTTTATTAAAGAAATAGTAGATTAAATATATTCCAACAAACTTTTTTATGTTTGTTAATAAATAAATAACGGCATCGCATGGATTTCAATTACGCTTGAACAATTTTGTATTAGATAAAAGATAAAACGTTAATTGAATAAAAACAGCAAGCATTTTTCAGTTAAAAAAAACTTTTGGTTTTGTTTTTCATTTGTATCGTTATAAATGTATTCAATTGTATGCATAACTAGCTATACCTACTCGCCATGCGTTGCAATGCAATGTCCAAAAGAACGTGTTTAGATTTTTAATCTGTTTGTTGAATTTGTTTTGGATATGCAATATTTTTGGTTGTCTCGGCTGATGCGTATACATATTTTATAATGATTTTTTTAATTAATCGCAAATCTTTACGGGCATACACAGAACAACTTCTTAAAGTTTCATCGCGATCGGATAAATGGTATAGGAACGCATACAAACATACAAATATTCATTTTTTTATACTACAGCTATAGGCAATCCTTCCTAAGCGATACGCTATCTGGTGGCGTTTAAAATAAACTGTTTTACTGGTATACGAACATAACCTCATTTAATGTACAGTAATTATGTCTAAGTCAAATACTTATTGTTGCGTGCCTAATTGTAATTCATGTATTAAGAACAATCCAACCCTTTCTTTTCACTACTTTCCACAGATTAAAGAACAAAAACGTCGAAAATTGTGGATTAAACAACTAAAAATGGAAAAACCCCCAAGTCGTTTTATGACAGTTTGTAGCCTTCATTTTATGGATGCAGATTTTTTTAAATGTAGCGAAACCAGAAAAAGGAGAGATTTAAAAAAGACTGCAATACCTTCATACACATTTCCACAATCAATTAAAAATGAAAGAAACGGAAGAGCTGAAAAACGAAGCTTCCTAAAAGACAAGCAACTAGTTGTATCAACTGATGAATTACAGCAGTCAGTAGAAAGTGAACCTACTGAAAGAGAAGCTATTGCAGCCGCAGCATTGCTGCAGTTAATACATAGTCAACCAAACATACCAGAAAAAAAAACTTTTAAAAATTTTCAAGTACAAGTAAATAGTCCAAATTTTTTAACACTGAGTGATTTGATAAATTCAAATTCTGTTTTATGTAGCTTTATCGGTTTACAAAATTTTTAAATATTATAAGCAATAATGAATGCTGTGGACATGGTTTACAAAGATGTTCGTCAACATAGATTGACACTGAAGAACAGAATAATTTTAACATTTGTAAAATTAAAACTTGACCTAAGCTTTGCTGTATTATCACCTTTGTTTGGAATTACACAAAATCTGTGTAAAACTTATATTGCTACTATGGTGAATATACTTTCTGAAGTTCTTAAATGTACTATATATCTTCCCGATAAAACTGAAATTCTCAAAAATATGCCAATTTGTTTTAAAAATTTTGAGGACACTGCAATAGTTCTCGATTGCACAGAAATAAAAATTCAAAAAGCAAAGTGTTTGTGTTGCAGAATTCGATTCTATTCACATTATAAATCAAGTGATACTATAAAGTTTATGACTGGAGTGTCACCATCGGGGGTTATATCTTATATCAGTAGAGCTTATGGAGGTCGTGCTTCTGACAAAATAATATTTGAGCAAAGCAAGTTGTTTGAAATAATTGAACCCCAGTCAGCTATTATGGTTGATAAAGGATTTTTAATAGATGATTTGTGTGCTCTGCATGGTATAAAACTTTATAGACCACCTTTTTTGAAACAAAAAAAACAATTAAGTTCAGAAGAAGCTCAGCGAAACGCTGAAATAGCTGCAGCAAGAGTACATATTGAGCGGTCCAATCAACGTTTGAAAATTTTTAAAATACTAAATGGTCGATTACAGAAGAGCTTAGTACCTCACGTTGAAAATATATTTACCGTAATTTGTGCTGTAACAAATCTATCCTCAGCAATATTAGCAAATAACAAATTTTTACAGTAATATTTTTACGAATAAAGTACTCTCTGCATAGTGATTAATGAGCAAAATCTTAAGTATTTTAGTTTATTTCATTTTTAAAATTTTTACATGCATATGGTAACATTTTGCTAAAATAATTTTGTTTTACTACAGAAAAAAGCTTTTTTGAAAACTCGTAATTAAAATTGATTTCAATAACATGCATGCTGTCATCAAATGGACAAAAAATTACAAAATAACATATATCCACGTTCAGTACAGCCATGCCAGTTTGAATTTGTCCATAGTATTTATGTTTTTCTTTTAATATGTACTCCCCATTTTCCATCTTCAAGTAGCTCAACTATTTTATTACTTTTAATATTGTTTGTGTTGCACCTGTAATGTTAATGAAATACAAATATCTTACGTTGCAACACTAAATCAAAAAAAAATTTTTAATTATTATTCACCTGCAAAAGGACACTTTATTTCTAAAAGAGCGATAGGCTTGTTGTCGACAAATACTACACCATCCGGTGAATATCCTAACCAATTGTTATTATGAGGAACAATAAGTCCACATGTACATACGTCCACTTTGAAATTATCTATAAAACAATTTCTTGCTCTCTCCTCATATTTTAATCCATGATTAATAAACTTATTTGTAATATTCTTTGGATTAAAATATCTATCGTTTTTTGTTATCCAATTATTAGATGAATATGTAAAAATTTCGTATATTCTAGATCCTGTGATTCTAAATTTTCTCTGTACAAACCATTCCTTTTGCGAAAGTTTGGTTGTTTCTAAAATTACAGCAGGATCTTCATTTAAATTAATTAAAAGAAAATTCTTGCAACAGTTTTCAATTGTTACTTCCACTGAAGATAATTGCATCATTGTTATTGATTGACTGGCATTATTTAAAATTAAATTACATTTTATGTCCTGGTAATTAATTATTCTAGAATCATCGATAGGTTCGACACGACGTCCAATACTGAAACAATAATTTATTTAATTCCAGTGTTACAGTGAGACTAATTACAGTAATGATATTAGAGAGTTTTAATTTACCGCTTTAAATTTAGTGATGAGCCTGGAACATCTAACATTAACTTTTCCAAAATATTTTTTTCCATTTCTTTGGAAATTGTAATAATTGGTTTAGGCCAATGTTTTTGAAAACATGGCATTGCCTTTATTTCTACAGGTTTATATACTTCTTTTGTGTTTGACTTCACATTTGCCGTAGACCATTTACATTTTAAATCAGTTTGAGATAACTGTTCGAAATTATTTATGTTGTTCCTGAAACAAACAGCAACAGACAACGCAAAACTAAAATAATTTAAAATACTAATACTATTTAATTGTAATACTTGATTGTACTAATATAAACTTGATATTGTATACACCTGGTGCAATGTATTAATACAGCTGATATGTGCTTGCAACGACCACTGCTTCCACTTTTACAACTACAATTCATATTTAATACGGTCGGTCTATTAGACGTCATATTTAATTCACCCTGAATTGTATGTGGCGCAGATTGTAAAGAACTTGTCTGTAAGCACAATGCATGTATAGTTACAGTATCCTTTACATCCTTTTCACTAGGCACTTTTCCACATAAAATTACATGCCCAGCATTAAACACTTCTTCTCCTTCATATATTCTTCTGGAGTTTGTGTTTCCGCCCATGTACATAAAATAATCATTGATCGAAACCATTACAACCCTTGAATCCATTAGTAAAACTAAATAAATGTGTAAAACATAACCATACTTAATCATATTTGAATGACTTAAGTCGACAAGTTTTACTTGTTACTGTACATTACCCACTTGAAATAAAATCACTACTCTTTAATCCAAAATTAACCAAAAAATTGATGAAAATATCTCTAATTCAACACATATAAACACTAACAAACTAGTTTGACGAATATAAACCGTTTATAAACACTACTGACACCAAACTGACCCCAAACTAACACTACCGACACTACCATTAAATCTGGTTTCTATCGACGCCGCAGTGGCGCTACGACCTTAATCGAGATTACCTATACCCGGCTTGCGTTGCGTGCATACACATATAAGTCAGACGGCTTTCCAACGCGTGAGCAACTCATATACAGTTGTTTATGTGAGAAGTATAAATTTAGTTCACACACTTGCAGTGATATTCTCTACGCTTTGTTAATTTGTCTTAACTCATTACAGTAACGAAAAATTTATAAGTTGTAGTCTCGCCTGGTATATACATATGTCTGTTCTTTATGCGTTGCTGTACTATTCATCTGATCCCGATAAAAGTTTTTCTGCATACGCCCGTAAACATTCCTAATCATCTAAAAAATAAATACACATGTAAGTATGATATATTTTTAAAATAATTTATACATGTAAAAGTTAACGCTTTTTTATTTTTTTTGGTGGTCAAGAACTTTTACGGGTGTACACAGAACAACATCTTAAAATTGTATTGTGACAAGATTGCAGGTATTAGGAACGCATAGAGACAAGCATACAAATATTCATTCATATAAACAGGGTGTATCTCAAATACGAGTACAAACTCAAGGAATAGTTTCCTTGTGACATTAAATGAATTTTTTTCCTTTAAAAATTTGGTCTAAGGTGGCCTAGTAAAAATTGTAAAAATTTCAGGCCGGTCCTGACTATTTAAACAAATCGAAATTGACTGTTGATTGTAACTATGCGGTAAAGAGTGAGTAAATGTTGTAAAATCCGTGAAACGTATTGATGTATTGTGTCCATTATTGTTTTCTTTAATTTTCCATCATCTACAAAATAAATCGTTAATAAAATAATTAAAACAGATAGTAACGTTTATTTCTTAGCATTATTACTGATCTACCCAGTAAACACGGATTGAAACTCTTACAGTCACAAAATTAAAACAATTGTTTCATTACGTTGTTTCGTCTTAGTTTCATTTTTATTTCATTTAGATGTAACTGACAGTGAATAAATTCAAAGAGTTTCGATTTTTCGCAATCATTTTTAAATCGTTTCAGTATTTGCAATTTCTTTCCAATAATCCAGCAATCGTTTAAGAACTGATTTATTAAAATCGAATATTTTTTGAGCAACTAGAATTGTTTGAAGATCGATTAAATAAGATTAAATTATTTTCAAAACGGCGAAATCGTTTTAGTAAAAACAAATACTTTGTGAACTATTAGTCAGCATTAGTCGTTGCTATTCTTTTGATTAGTGTGGCCAACGCTTGCGCTGCAAATTGATATTTTCTTCACTTGTTCGGTTGTAGTTTGATAAGTGATGCTGTGTGTACAATTATGAAATGGAACAATAAACGGTAAGTTGAAACACTTTATTATAATCTATAAATGTAGTCAATATTATCGTCGTTTCTTTTCTTTATGTGTATCATGTTTCAATTTGTATGAAAAAGAATGCAAATTAACACACATGGTGACATTAAGGTAGATTATTTCGTGAATATGATGATACTTTAGGAATTTCTATACGATTATGTACAGCTAAAGGTATTCACAGCGTTTTTATAATTTTTTTTCTGATTGCTAAAGTGATATTTATATTAAGTTTGTGTTTTTCTTTGGTTAAAAAATGTAATTAATTTTGTGTAACTTTATGATTATGTATATAAATGAAATATTTATTTTTATGTTACAGGTGCGGTTAAAAGTTGCTACCCAACAGTAACTGATGCGGTTTTTAAGGCTTTCGTGAAAAGACCTACTGAAACTCAATATGATATTGCATTTAAAAATATTTATTGTACAATGAAATTTGAAACGTACATTCGATACATCGATTTAACTGTTTGATTTTAAAACCAAAACTAATGTATTATTATATTATTGAAAGAATTGTTTCAGTTCATTATTGAAACAAGAAAATCATATATTTATCGATCATTTAGTATCAGTTCTAGAACGAAGCTTTTAAAACGTAAACCGAATGCAACAAACTATACTGATTCAAATAAGTAAAACAGCGATTGACTTATAGCTGTTTTATTGCACTTAGGTTTCTTTTGTGTTTGAAACAAGAGTAAAACTTAAACTTATGTTTTGAAACTTTTACTAAACATTATCAATTTTGTAGTTACTGGGTAGCTTAACAAAATGTACTTTGTGTACATGATCACGTTTATCTTCGATTGTAACCAAAACAAGACTTCAGATAAATAAATGCAAGATTTAGTTTTCTTCGAACTGAGTTCGGTAATCTGCTTTATTTCTGATTCGATTTATTTCACGGATTTCTTCAGTTGATGCTAAGTGATTAGTGTAAATGTACTCGTACTTTATACTATTTAATTTAATTTTTTTCTTTATTATGCACAGCTGCAGAATACAGTACTATTGTTTTAATGTGCGGTGACTGTTCTATTTGACTCTATGGTTGTTGCTTTGAACTGTAAATTGTTCTGCTTTCAGATTTCATTTATATTGTCGTATGATAAGAGTTAAAAATTAAAACAACTTATGTTTAATTTTTTGTCTAACTGTGCTAATTGCTTTGTTTTTGTAATAGGTAGACTAACGTGCCTAAAACTTTTAACGTATTTTTAGTCTAAGTAGTATTATTGTTTTTTACTGTTTTAATCTCAACGAATAATTTCATTTAATTTAAATTTTTTGTTTTTTTTAGAATATTATTAAACATTTGCATTTATAAATAATTTTGTAATACTTTATAAAGTTTCTAGTAAGTCAAATCTCTTTTGTTTTGTTTATCATAGTTGCTGGTAAGTTGTAGTTCTTATACAGCTCTTGTTTTTGCAATTCTTAACGTTCTGATTAATATGCAATTATTTTTGTTAGATCATGCACAGAACAGTATTTTTTACGTAATATGTAGCAAAAAATGTAAATCATGCAGCAGTGTGCAAAATAAGCAAAAACAAAAAAAACCTTATTGTATTTATTTATTTATTTGTAAACTTATAATTACAATGATCAAATTTATTATAACTTATTACTAACAAACACATTTTTATTAACAGTAAAAGTTAAATCTCGTTTGAAATGTCCAAGATAAATTCATTGACTTCTGGCACTCTACATGTTTACATATAGAGTGAAGTGGTAAAATTTGTTTTGTTGAACATTTAAAATAAATAATAAAATTTATGATTAAACAACTTACCGTTTTATAGAAAAACTTCTAGAAAACAGTATTACATTTAAAAAACGTTTTTAAAAGGACAACGAATTCGTGCGAATGTTTTGTAAGATATGGTTTTAGCGCTGTTACTATTCCACATATAAATGAATAATGCATTTGCGAGTTTTTTTTTACTTATCCTTTAAAAAGTTTAATGCAATTTTGATAACAAACTCATAAATAAGGAAAATCTAGAAAAAATACTTATAGGTAATACCATATACATAGTTTTCTACTTTTTTCACTATTTTAAAACTTGTTGTGTTTGGAGGTATTTTCGTTATAATTTTCCAGGCTGGCGAGGCGGGCTGGAATATGGTAGCGGTATGGGATATTAAGGTTTAGAAGATATGCTATAAATTACTGTTTGCAAATTCACAGAGCATTAAAAAATATAAAATCAAATTTAACTGTAGACGAAAGTAACATTGTTATTGAAATTAGAAGACAAAATTTAATGAAAATGTATTTTTAATTTGTTTTTAAACAATTGTAAAATACAAAAAAGATTAAAAGAGCGATGGAACGAATCCAAATACAAACTTAGCAAACTTTAGGCCGATTAGTCTTTTAACAATAGTTTGTTAAAAGTTTAATCATTTCCGATACGCAAACGACATAGGCATGCGACACTATACTACTATAATTGACAAATTGGAAAAATTAAATAAAAAGTTAGATACATTTTTGGTCTCGAGATAAATTTTAACAAAATCGAATACATGACAAGCCTAGTCCTTAGGGAAAACCCTAAAATAAAAAAATAAAATGCAAAACACAACTTGGACTGCGCACAGAAAAATGTGTAATGTATTTAACAGCAATATTCACAAAAGCTTAAAACGAAAAGCATAAGGTTAATGTGTGTTTCCGTCTTAACATAAAGATTTGAAACTTCAATTTTGACAAAAACAGTAACGTGAAATTTAAAGGAGATGAGAAATGAAGATGTACTGAAATTTCTTTTTGTTGAAGAAACTTTTGACGAGCTACTTCAAAAAGCTTTGTTATTGTTGTTTTTTTAGTTACTTTGCATCGTCGTCGTCTGTACGCATAGAAGTATAGTAAGAATAATAAGATTTAACTGCTGCCCGAATATTTGAATTTATGATTGGAAATGTTCTTTATCTATACATAATATCTCAAACAGCTAAAAAATAGTGCTACGCTACTCTTTTATAATTTTTTATTGTTCAATAAACACTTCAACAGCAAAAATATTTTTTTTAAATTATCAGTACATTTTTATTTGCAAAAATGTAACACAGTTTTTTGTTTCGACATTTTGTTTTTGCCGGAAAAAGTATTTATTCATATTGTTTTTAAAATATGAATCATTATTTGTTAAGGTGCTATGTAAATATTTCAAGATTAGACAAAAATATTAATTTTTATTTTCACGGTGCTGACACGTATTATTAAACCTGTTAAGTAATTTGTTTATGTTCTTATAATATTAATCTCATTTATCTCTAAAACAAATTATACGAATATAGAATACGTGAGGTTTTAAACGTATTCAGTATTATTATCTATATTCGTAGTAATTGTGTTGTTCAAAACAACTTTGTTAATAACTACGTTGTTGCTATTTGTAGGAATCATCAGGGGGTATATACTTCGTGTACAAAAAGATGTATATCAATTTTCGTCTCTTGTACCAATGCGTCATCTTCGAACCGTATCGCCAGAGTTTTTTTTCTACCTCGTTGGGATTTTTCGGTGTCTCATCTTCAACAATATTCTGTGCTGTCTGATAAAGTAGAACCTCCATGGTGAGTAGATCCGGGTCATTATCCCGGTGCAGATAGTTGGTTTGCATGAACACTGTTATATCTAAAGGTTGAAAAAACGTAGAAATGATTCGTTGTATTAAATATCTATTTTCTACCATTTTGGTAACTGAGATATATTGTTTTATACTTCCATGATGTAATTTAATACTTTTAAATAACAACATTCTATTCTTCTTAAGGTGTACATGTATACTAAGAAGAATATAAGTACATATTTAATGGGTAATTCGAGTATTCATAAACATTAACAATGTTTGTAGTTTAGAAAGAAGAAAAAAATTGTAAAGAAATTTTATAAAATTACTTATGGTTTTTTATATCTCTTTTGAAATTAAATAGGCTATAGTAGATAACATCCGATTGATAGTAAGGAAATCATAAATAACCACCCTATTACTTAGATTTCTAAGATAAGACACTTTCAAGACCCGCACGTGCCGTGTTAGTTTTTAGCGTATAAAACTTTTTGAAAGAGCAAAATATGACTGTCGATTGTCGTGTTGTCGTTTGTATTTCTGAAAAGAATGGTGGTAACAGTTGTTCTTACCTTAATTTCAATTCTAAACCATTGTATTACGTTTGTTCTGTTAGCAGTTAATTTTGTATGTGTAGTGCTGCACATTTCTACTTAAAGAAGTAAGTTAAAAAAAATTTTATTAAATAAATGTTGTTTTATAAACCAACCAAATTTTTAAGAATCTATTCATAATCAGGTCGTCGTCAGTTATCTGAGCAATAACAGATATTAGCATTTTTACATTTTTCTATGCAAGATTTGGACTATTTCGTAAAGTACGACAACGATACGACAATATTTAATTAATTTAGTAATATATATTTTATTAGAGCAGGGCTCTTCTGTACACAATAATGGTGATAAGTCGCAATTCAAAAAATTGTTAAATTTTTCGATGCAAAAGATCCGTTCGAATTACAAACTTTTAACTTAAACTATCAGGATTGGGTAGAAACTGGCGTGGAAAGTTTAAAATGTAAAAGTACAATTAAAATAGTTTTATTACCAAGAATAAGATGACAGCTTCATTGTAAACGAATCTCGGTACTAACAAATTAACATTTTTCAGCGTTAATAGACGCGTCGACAATTATAATAAATAATTCTATGCCTTATATAGAATTTGAAATACAGACTTACGCAAACAGTTCCCAAATGTTACCAAGACAACTTTCAAAATTGGCACCGGATTTAGAAGCGGCAATAAATAGTTTGGATCGCATAACGTCAACAACAAGATTGTTCAAACACTGTTTAAAGACATTCAATATACTATGTAAGTAAATATTATCAACCATAGAACTGAAAAGTCGGCAGTCTGTTAATATAATATAGTCACTTTCTACCATAAAACTAGCCTCACTCTTAGTGCATTGCCAAGTGAGTATAATAATTAAAACTCAGAAAAAATTAGAAAATATGGTCTTTAGTATAAATAGTTTTATTAAAGAGGTTAAATACTCTGGATCTTCTATCACCAAATAGATTGCAATGCAACTGTCATTTTGCTACTAATTTTATTTAAAAAAGTTCCATTAGGGTTAATTACAAATAAAAGTTTTAAACACTGTGTTTTGGGTTTATAAAAATAATATTCAAGTCAATGTGGTTTTACTCTAAATGCATTTTTTTTCCATTTTAGGAACCTACTATACTATCTAGCATAGTACCCGTGACTAAAAATAAAACGGCGTGCTTTAGTCCCAACGCGAGGTATTACTTTTGCGTAGCTAACATAAAAATCTGCTCAGCAGATACTTATTTTGCAGCGTTAAAAACTATAAGAGCTGTAATATTTTTATTTAACGTTAACTTGGCAAAAAGTAATAGAAAATGGCCTCCAACGTTTGTCAACTAAAAGAACTACTAAGGCAGTTTAAGGCTCAAACTGTCTTAATACGAGGCTTGTTTAATTGAAACTCATTTTTGATTGTGTTAGCTTTAGAAACAATTGTAATCACTCAACTGACGTTTTGCAATGTTCGTTGTGTTTGTAAACGTCACACTAATCAGTTCCTATCATTTGAATTTGACAGCGATTTTAAGTATTGTGACTTTAATTTGTTGTTAACAATTCCGTCTAGTATAATCAGTGTGCGGTCATTCATTTTTTGTGTTCCTCGCTTTTTGTCAGAGGACCAAAAAAGCTTGCGAATGGGTTTATCTTTGCAACATTTTACGGAATACAGGCAAAATGGTAACGACTTTTTTTCGGCAATAATTGCTGGCGACGAATCTTGGTGTCATTATTTTGAACCATCCAGTAAGTTGTCATCGATGCAACGGAAACACGCAAATTCTCCGCCACCAAAAAAGTTTAAAGTTCAATCTTCTACAGACAAGGTCATGTTTTTTCGACCATGAAGGACCCTTGCTCATAAAGTTTACAGAACTTAGAGTGCATATCAATGCAAATCTGTATAATAAAACTTTGAACGAGCTCCATCAAACAGTAACACTAAAACGTCTAGGGAAGCTCTCACGTGGTGTCATTCTGCTGCACAGCAATGCTCGACCTCATGTTGCCAAAGTACTAAAAGAAAATCTACAACAAAAGAAATGGAGGGTATTAGAGCATCCACCCTATAGTCTCGATTTATTGCCTTGCGATTTTCACATCTTTGAGCTAATGAAAAAGACGTTAAAAGGTAATCGTTTTCAATCGAACGAAGAAAAAAAATGCCGTAAAAGAATTCTTCAAGCAACAGCCACAAGAATTTTTTAAACACACTATACATCGGGTGGTGAAACAATGGGATATGTGCCTTATAATAATAACAATACTTTATCCATGCATTACAAACGTTGACATTTGTTTACATAAGTCATGTATCACAGTTTTACACATTATAGCTATATGTATGTAAATGAAATGAGTTCTAAGTTTGTTTAATCAACATTATTGAACGGTGTAGTTAAAACTACTTAAAGTTTAACATTCTCACAAATAAGTACAGAATGACATAACCTGTCTTTTATGTTAGAATTAAAAAAAAATATAGTTACGGTTTTCAAATCAAACTTAAAAATAAAACAGAAGCATAACTAATTAAGAAATAAAACTGGAAAATATTTTTTTTAATTTAAATTTAATTTAATTTAAAAAAAACAGACAGCATATACTCTTTTCTCTATTTCGACATAAGAATTAGCGATTCTTACACTAAAATCCGTGTAAGAATAAGCAAATTCTTACACGAATTTTAGTAATGTTAGTTTTTTCAAAGTTGGTATCTCTGCATCGTAAGTTGACGTTACATGAAAAAAAATCAAAATTATTGGAACTTAACAATTGCAATTCAAATTTTGATGCCAAGATCAAATAAAAACATCCTATTAATACAAAGTTATTTACTTATAAAGGTATAAAGAGATAAATTTTGTATGAGATTTTAGGTTAACACATAAATTTCAATATGTCAAAGTTTAAGTGTTGCCAATTCAATAAAATATAAGTTTCCCAATGTTTTAAAATTAAAATTATACGAAAAATTTTAAATATTCTATCGAAATAGAGAAAATAGTATAAAGCACACGTCATAGAATACGTTTCAATCACTCGACCGCTTCATAAACTCGCCGCTGCGCGGCTCGTGTATGATACCCGGTCTCGTGCTTGAAGCACGTTCATTCTGTAACTTGTGTTTTAATATACTATTAAGAAACTCTAGTTTTTTCCATTATAGTTTTATGTTGCACTATTTTCAACCACAAATCATGACGCCCTTAATGTAATGCAATTTGAACAACAAGAGCTGCATCTTTTTGCAATGAAATTATTCTAAAACATTATTAAACCGTTATCATACTTACAATTATTTTTGAATTTACATTCAGTGTATATTGTTTGTTCAAATTTAACGTCCGTCGTTTTTCTTTGTACATAAATTTAAATTTTAATTTTACTGACAATAATTTTATGTTAACTAGAATAAGTATCACTATAATACGGTATGGTTGTTGGACCAGTGGACTGTTTCCACTCATAACCTGTTCTTGTAAGTTTTTTGTCTTTATGTCGTACCTGTTAACAAATTCAGTTGGTTGTTATGCACGTGTGCAATGTTGTTCACTTACCGTAAATAAATTTTCAGTGGCCTGAAGAAGTGCACACTAGAGGCACGAAACGTAGCCATATAAATAGTTTAGAGTGGTTTTTATTGCCCCTCCTAAGGAAGACAAGACCTAGGACTAATTATACTTCACAAACAGGAGGATAAATTACTTTACCATTATCAATACATTTAGTTTCTAACTATAAACGTTATATAGTTGATATGGGTAGTCAATAGGTGGCGAAAAAATCGCACCTTTTTGGAAATTTATATGAAGTAAATACCCTCTGGGAATCATAAAACTTACATATGTGTACAACCTAGCTGAAAGTATCTTTACATTTTTATTTTATTCATTGTTGCAAAAACTAAAACTTGATAATGCGCAGTCACCATGAACAACTATAATGACTTGAAATGTTGTGAAAATTGATAAATTGTAAGTAACTGTTTAATTCGTGCGTTTAACGGATTTTGAGAATCATTTGAGTATTTTTGCAATAATACTTATTTTTTATTGTTTTATTTAGTAAATTGAACGAGCATTACTGTTCATACGAATTACTTATTAATTTTTTTTTTGTTTATTCAAAAACCAAGTAAATATAAACTTCATTTTTACATGTGTAAAAAACGTTTAGTTGTATTTTTTTCTAACAAATAATTTTAGTTTTTTAAATTTGATTTCTATAAACAAGTAGGTACGTCCTTTTTTTAATTTTTTTTTAAAATAGATATGCATATTTCATACAACAGATTAATATTTTTGAGGAGTAACTAATTATCAATTTGATTACGGTTTAGGTTTTGGATTAATGTTTAAATAATTTTGTTTTGTTTTATAAACTAAGTGGTTTTTACAGGATAGCGCTTTTATTAAAAATGTTTTGTGTATTTGTTTTTATTTTTTATTTTATTGCATTAATTTCAAGAAAAATACTTTTTGTGTAGAATTAAATTTTTATAATTATTCTTATTAGTGGTTTTTCTGAAATAAAAATATTTTTCTGGCAAAGCGTTGCTTAAGTTAGAATGAATTGCAAACAATACGTATCGTTTTAATAATGCATCATAAATGATAAAAATAGCTGTAAGTAGTGTTTAAAAGTACTTGACGTAGCGTGACATATCACACGGTAAACTAAATCTATTGTGAAATAGACGCTGAGGGATGCGGATCAAAAACTAATAATCCCAAGCACTACCGGCAACGACCAGTGGCTTGTAAATACAAAGCTGGCTTAATATTACAGGGGTTGTACCCCCTATTGGGCGATCATCAACGACACTCGTACGCCTCATCTCTTCTTTTGATTCCGCCTCGCTAAATTAACTCGTCACATACCTTGCCGATCCTTCTAAACTTTATGAAAAGAACTTACAGAAGTCTGAAATAAACTGTTAGTTTTATTTACAACAACAACCTTTATGAAATAGTAACGCATGTACTATTTTTTATATATATATATATTAATATACATAATGACTATATAACCCAACTGCGTTTAAAATTTGCAGTAGTATGAAAAGATGCTCTCATTTGCATAAATTTAATTCATACGGGATTTACTCACAGCAGGATACACAGTCGTATCCATAATAATTTGACTAAATGCGACATTTTTATATACATATAATGACAATCTAGTTATTCAAATAAAAATCCATACACGTAGGTACATTATTTTTTAGTATGGAAATACGGTATTTGGCCAGGTTTGAATGTATATTTGGTTACGATGAGTAACCTAAGGTGTTATTAGCAGTAACAATTTCAGTGCAAAAAAAACATCCTGCTAAACCAGAAACTGCCAGTACCGGAACAATTTTTCGCATTTGACAATTTTTCATTATGTCAGGTTTTATTAAAAGAATACGTAAACAATAGCTTATAACAGATGCATACTAAAAAAATAATAAAATAATATGCATTTTTAAAATAAGTGATTTATTTTAAATAATCGTTTAAATTGTAGTTTGTATTTTTTATGATGTATTATTAAACCGGACGTACCGCTAGAAACTCCGCCAGATTGTTTAAGGATTAAGTTTAAAATACTACCCGCCTTATATTTTTTATGTCAAATGGTAGAAACTAGGTAAAAAGTAGATGTATACATTTCCTGTGAATGCGATAAGTTGATTTTGTTGCATTCCGCATAACAATTTATTTTTAGCTCCGTATTATGCAAGTTCCCGTATTAATAAGATAAAGTACAGTGTGTATTTTAATAATTGTCCGGTGTTTGAATTTGCCGCTTGTTTATTCGTCATCGAACCAACATTGTTTGATTATAGTTACTAGATTACTAGAATGATGACGCGGCAAATTCAAACACCGGACAATCATTAAAATACGCACCGTATATATACAAGGATATATGTATACTGGCCCTAGTCTAAAAAAAATCAGTTAGATGCAAATTTCCCTTTTAAAGAAGTTCCCCAAAAAACAGGTTTCAGTGTACTTTGGTTGAGATTGTTGTTAAATATTGACATTTTTTGGTAAAATTTTTTTTATGTAATTGGTTTTGATTTACATTTTATGTCGTTGAGGCTTTGAGGTATGTATATTTTATCCTAAACATAGTTCTATTGTTTATTCGATTTCTTTTGTTCAGAATTATAATTAGTAGTTTTGGTTTTAAAGAAACGTTTTAGTTTCTATTTACAAAACAAAATTGTGCACCTCTATGACCGTTAGAGATTATAAACCGAAATTGCCGATGATGAGCTTTTGTTATATTATTTCCATACCACTAACGAAATAGCCTTTTTAATGATTTTTGAAAAAAATACTTTTACGATAGACTACCTTATTTACCATTTTTAAACTCTGGCTTTTTTTACATGTTGATTATAATACTTTTGAAATGTATTATTTTTTAATAGTAATATGACTTTCACTCACTTTGTTAAATAATCTCAAATTACTAAGTACGGTTTATTCTTATACTCCAGAATATCAGATTTTTAGTATTACAGTCTCAAATAACAAAATTCTCATCTTCTCATTTTCGCCACTTTTTTCATACAAAATTTGTGTCGGAAATTTTGCATGAAATCGATATCTATAAACTGTCACTATCATTTTTGAGGATGAAAATGATACCATCTATAAGAAAGCTGAATGTCACTGTGATGCCAAAATCATATCACATAACATCATTATTTCATCATTCTGTTATCAAATTTGTATTAATTAAATTATATGTTACCATGTTGATTAATAAAAATAAGCAAAGTATAAATGATTATGTTGTTTAACTTTACTATGTTTAGTGAAGATCTAAACTTATAAAAAAAAAACTAATTACAAATTACATATTAGAATACAATATTTTAAATTTTTACATGGTAGTAGATATCGGTTCAACAAACATTGAAAGTAAAAAAGCTAAGGTTATACCACGTTATATTATCTTTAAACTATACAGAATTTGACAAAAACCGACATTCTTTGTAAGGTTTCGGTGCGTAGGAGGATCTTACAGTAGACCGTTGTCAGACTTTGTACTTTATGCGGCAAATTGTGCTGATCAGTTTATAATACCGCCAAAATAATTATATCTTAAATAATTTATCTTTCTTGACAATTTTTTTTTGTAACAGAAGTTACTATTGTTGATATAAAACTTTTAGGTTTGTTATAATATTTAGTGAGTCGTTGCTATAAAAATTCTTTTGTCGGTAGTACTAGTGGATTTTCTTAGTTTCATTTACATCTTTAGATTCGTACGCTACAAGTCTATCTTCTTGTAACAGACAACAACCAATTCTATTTTGAAACGCGTCTGTGTAAATTGTTATGTCTTTGTCATCAAAGTAGTATGGATAGGTGGTGTTAACTCCTTTATCGCTTTAATTCTTTCATTGTCTACTATCTGTTTTTTCTCTTGCACTTTCTACCACTTTAATCAGCACTCTATAATGCTTCTTTAATGTATTTGTCGCAATTAGCGTTTAAGTTCAATAGTATATTAAAAGATTAGTTTTATAAAAGACCATTTTAGCGCACGAGACCAAAGTTCAGAAAAATACCCGCAAAGCGGGGAGTTTTTTAATAGTCGAGTACGCCAAAATGTATTATGAAACGTATACTTTATACTATTTTTCTATTTTGCAAATTATATGTAAAAATAAATTTAAAGTACATATTATTACTTTTCTTTTATGAATTAGAGAAAATTACTTTTTTTAATAATAAGTTTAATTTAAATTCAATAAAAGATCAAAATACTAATATGATACTGACAGAGTGATACACCAAACCTATTGCATCAAACAGGACTATCAATTATTTGTTCAAAGTGCTATTTTGCGAGTATGAGCATATTTGTAGAGCCGAGGCCTACAAAAAGCGAATACACAACATTTTTTGTGCTGACCTTTATATCTGTATAAATTAATTAAAATCAGTTATTTAGGTATTGATTTTTAATAAAATTTAATGACATATGTTGATAAAACTGAAACTTGTAATGACGAAATACAATTGTTTTTAAAAAATTTGGTACAATTACATAATAGCATTACAATTTCACTTCTATGAAAATAAAACCATTGTTGTTTTTAGCAATTGTAAGATATAAGCGAATTTTTATATTTGTTTAAAAAAATTTTGTTAGTGCTACTCTAAACAATAACACAGATAATGGTGTATGTTAATAAATCTGACAAATTGACAGATGACGTTTAATTAATTTATGATTACTAGTGCCAACTTTAATTATAAAATTCTACTACACTTTACCGGCCTAGGCCGGAAAAGTAAAATTTCCGGCCGATTATGATGCCTGTAAAATACGTCAAAACGGACGAAAGCACAAAAAAGATATTACAAGAAAATAATTATCTATGCAATATTATAAACAAACTCCACTAGCTTCTGTATTACTATACTACCAACTGTGAACTAATTTATTGTAACTTATGCCAAAATTATTAATGTACCTGGTCTAAATAAAAAAATTAACTTAAAACATCAGATATCCACATAACCGCAATTATAATAAAAATATTTACATGTTTTACACCAAAATAAAAGAAAAATCAACTCACTCAACAAACATAATGTTATATATAAAATTGAGATGCAACAAATGCTATGTGGGCCAAACCAAACAAAAAACAATTAATAGGATTAAAAATCACAAACAAAACTGTAAAAATAAAAAAGGAGAGCCAGCCTTATCCGAACATTACCTAGATACAGAACATTATTTTGATTTTAATAACCCAATCGTTTTGGATGTGGAAAATAATTACCAAAAACGATTAATATCGACGAAATATAGTAATAATGTAAATTTCAATACAGATACACAAAATGTAAGTAGTATTTACAAAATTTAATTTTAAAAATCAAATAGTTTGTGCAGGGAAACCTAATAGTTAATGTTATCTGTGTTTCTCATTCAGTATTACCTTGACATTGAATATTGTTAGATAAAAATTTTAGTTCAGTGTTTGTAAGAATATATGTAGTGTGTCTTTTAGATTTTAATTACTTAACGTAGTGTGATTAATGTAAATGTTGGTTGTTCAACGTACTGTTGGGACGTCCACTTCGTTAGAAATGTAAGTACATGCAAATTTAAGTTGTTTTGTGTTTTGTAACTTTTGATTAAAATGTTGTACCATCTCTTATGTTATTTGAGTAAATAGTGACCTGATGAAGTGCACACATCAGTACCACGAAACGTCGCCTTAAAGCTACGAGAAGTAGTTTGATTAGTACTCCTAAAAGAACCTGAGAATTGGTTTAAAAAAAGACATCATATGGTGGTTTTCTTTTCCACATTTATGACATAAGCAAAACATTCTGCACATTCATGAGTTTTGTACACTTTTGGCTTCTATATTCCTACACAAAAGTAAATTGGTATATTCAAAATACGTTTACTATATACGAAATATATTTAAAATATTTGGGTAATATTTACTTAATATTTCCAATTGTATATTCCACAAATATTTAGAAAACACTCTATGTGTATTAACAGAGTGTGCTAATAATATTAAATAGAAATATTATAAAAACCCCGTGAAACGTAGTCAATACGCTAATTTAATATGAAAATTTGAAATTTAAATTTAAAATTCGTAAGATGTTACAATTGTTTTGATCTTTTAATGTTTAAAGATCATCTTCAGGCTCATGTTTTAATTATAAGTTAAATGATTAATATAACACATTTCAATAATTCTAAAAATTGTAAAGAATGAATCCAACTGAGTAATTTAATTTGGTCAAACTGGTCGTTGTTTAAATTACTAGCGAAAGTTGTTTTAATGTTTAATGTTAATTTGTCTAAACATTTTCTGCAATAATTAGATGTATGTTATAAGAAAACGTGATACAAAATGATTGAAACTGTTTACTATTAAATATTAAATTTTTGATGACAAAATAAACAACATTTAAGAGATATGATGTCTAAAATCAAGGTTATTTTTAATTTACTTCAACGTTCTTAATAACGACAGAAAAAAGTATAGTAATAATGTGAATCGGTTATTTTGAAGTCATAAATGTAGAAATTAAAAAGTGAAAATAGTAAATAATACGAAAAACTATAAAACTAAATAGAACAAATAACAAAACTAAATACCGAATACCTGCAAAAATAATTTAATGTATTTAAAATATCTTGAAATAAATGAAAATCGAATCAACAGTAACACACAACCGAAATAGACACAATGACCCCCGAATGGTCAGAAAAAAAATTTAGCTTAGTCTTATTTGATGTTAATCAAGGTTATGCTTTCTGTACGTATTCAACAATCTACAGTAAAACGAAACTAAACAATCTTATCGCATGGAATGGACTTTATGTTTATAGTGCAAATATGCTCTAAATCATTACAGCTATCTACCATTACGAGATTATTAGTTATACCTGTTACACCCTTATAAAGTTTTTCTAAGTAGATTTTATTATTAAATTTGAAAAAGGTGTTAGATATTAAGGCTGAACTTTAATAAACACTGTCTGCTGTAACACTATCAGGAAAATCTGAAGTCGTAAGTAGATTTGCAATTAAATTAATGGTTTCAGGCGGTGGAACTAATGGAAAAAGTTTTTTGACGTTAAATGATTTAATTGATATTGATTATGCTTAGGTAATTTTAGTTTTTGCAGGTCTTGAATTAAACTATTTACAGTTTTTTTATTAAAAATTCGTGTTTAAAGTTTAATTGAGTATAAAAAACATTTGATAAAAATTTAGAAATAAAGTATGTAGGTGAACTAATTTATTGGGAAATTTGATTGTGGTTGGACAAGATTTTAAAATATTGTATGAAGAATTTATATATTTGTTCAATGGGTTGCAGTCAATCATTTGAAACTCTTGTGTATTAAGAGAATCTTCGGTCTTTTCAATACATCAGTCTTTGTCAATTACAAAGGTTATCGGAAGTTATTTTATTTTGTTTAATTATACTCTAATTATGTGTAAATTTAGAAAAATTGAAGAGAATGGTGTCTATCAAATCATAGTGCAAGTTAATATTAGAGTTTTTGGATAACTTATTCCACTGAAGTTTTAAAAAGATTAAATTGATTTTCTTTAATAGGAAGTGTGAATTGATAAGATTTCGGTGAAACATGAAAAGAGGTGAAATGTTGAATGTGCTGTCAAACTTTATAAACTGTCAAGTTTCATAAGTAACTTATTAGTTAAATTATTACCTAGTTGATTAACTTTATTTCTGTTGTCTTTATCTAAACAATCCCAAGTAATTGGGTGTAGACACGATCTGTCTGTAGATATAGGATCTTCATTTGTACGTAGTTTTTAGAATACCAATGTTTAATTTATGGGTTGATATAGGTGATGATAAATTTTGATTTTGCTAATTGTGATGCTTTCGAGTTGTTGAAAAATTTAAAGTTTGTGAATTTTGATTGTTTCTTGCAAGTTAAGCATTTTTTTAAAAACCATATGTTTAACAAGAATTTCTTTTTATCCATTGCAAGTTTTTTATATATGGAAATCTTTTTGCTTTGACTAGCATGTATTAAATCTTAAAATGGACCTATATTCAGCCTTATTAGGGTAGAGTTTAATAAAAATCCCGTAAAATATAGTCAATACCATAATTTAATATGTTAATACGTCTTAATTTAAAGATGTTTGATTAATACTTTAGTTTAGCAAATTTAGTTGTGAATGTTTCTCTAAATTTGTATTGCATAAATTTTAATAGTTTTTTTTAATAAAAATCATAATTGTAACACTAAAACTATACTTCGTCTCACGTAAAATTGGGAACGTCAAAACATTTTTCGCGCACCTAATGTAGTATCAACTTTTTTGTTATCGATGTAACATACTTACCGAAATAATATGTATTGAAAACCATACGTTTGATAATCATAGTAAACCGCAATGTAAAAGGAGTGTTAAATTATATTAAACTAACTACTACTAACTAAACCAATTGGTTAACTTTTATCTCCAAAGAAGATTATTTATGAATAGGTTGCAACTTAAAATTCAGTGGCGTGTTTTATAATTTCAAGACATTTAAAAACTTAAATACATGCATATAAATAATTCGGTTATTATACTTTTTAATAACAAGTCTTTTTGTAACTAAGCATGTTGTTTGTCGGAACAAATACAGTGGTGTTAAAAAGTCATGCATCACCCAAATCTATAGTGACTTTTTGCATATTGTTCAAATTTTTTGCATTCTTTCGCTAATTACCTTCAACTATTTTATTGTAATTAGCATATTATTATTGTTAATCCTAATTATTTCATTACAATACGTTATTAATGGTCCATTAAGCTAATCTTACACAATTTCAATAATAGACTGTAAATGTAAAGTTTCTAATTACAGTCGTTAAAAGTTAATTTGCATGAAAAATTTTAATTATTCTTTGAGTATATAAAGACTGCAAATACTTAAAGATATTTATTTGCTTTTGGAATTTTGTCAAAAACTTCAAAATGCGTTCTAAACCGAAACAAACAAAATTGGCTGACGAAAAACGGTTTGAAATTATTTTTCGCTATAAACAAGGCGCTTCTAGTCGTGAAATCGCTTCCGCAGTGAAATGTAATCAATCTACAGTAATTCGGATTATTAAAAAGTACACCGAATCTGGAAAAATTGAAGACAAACCGCGTAGTGGACGACCAAAAAAAACTTCGATTCGAGATGATGCTGTGTTAAGAAGAACAAGCCTGGCAGACAGAAGTCTTAATTCCACTGAATTAACCAAAATATGGAGCGAAGCTACTGGTGTAAGCGTATGCACGTCCACAGTAAGAGGCTTAGTTTGGCCTTAGGGGATGTAAAGCTCGGAAGAAACCACTGCTTTCCGAGAAGCAAAGAATCCATCGTTTGAAATGGGCCAAGGAACATCAAACTGGACAACAGATCAATGGCAGAAGGTACTATTTAGTGACGAATCTACCTTTAACATTAACAACCATTCTGGAAATACATACGTCAGAAGGTTTCCTGGGGAAGAATTTTCACCAAAATGTGTCCTTCCAACCATTAAACATCCGACCTCTGTCATGATATGGGGGTGCATCTCCGCCCGTGGAGTTGGTCGACTACATGTCGTCTCGGGAATGATGAACAGCACCAAGTACATCGATGTATTGCACAATAAGATGCTACGTAGTGGAAAAGATTTGTTTGGCGAAGAAGCGTTCATATTCCAAGACGATAACGCACCTTGTCATCGATCAAAACAGGTTAAATTGTGGTTGGAGACCAATAAAATTGAGAGATTGGACTGGCCAGCCCAATCCCCAGACCTGAATCCAATCGAAAACTTGTGGCAAAGAATATCAAACATAATATCAAAAAGAAAACCGACAACAAAGTGAAATTAATCGAATCTTTAATTCACGCCTGGCATCACTGTATTTCGAGAAAAGAACTGGAAAAACTGATTAATTCTATGCCCAAAAGGTATCAACTAGTCATCAAAAGCAAAGGGTGGCCGATTAAATATTAAGATTAGTTTGTATTAGAATATTTTGATAATGTCCTAATTTATCATTTTGCCCAATTTTTGTAATTTTGAATAAAACTTTGTCTAACTGCATTCTTTCATTATTGTTTCATTTTATTATTCTGATTAAGTTTTCAGGTAATCTAGAGTTGATATAGAGATTATGGTTGAAATATATTTCAGTGAAGTGCGTTAAAATTCATTTTTCATTAATTTTATCAAGTGATGCATGACTTTTTAACACCACTGTAAGTATGATGCACGCTCTTACCTTATCTACTAAATATGCGAGATGTTTGAAAAAGCTATAAGTAACGATTTAGGTGAAAAAATGTTTTGAACAAATCTGTTTACAAAGTATCTAAGAATGTACTTTCACCGCAAATGTATTACCTTTCAAGAGTACCTACTTCAATAAACATTCGCACATTAAAAAAGTGGCGTTAAGAAACTGAAATGTATTATTGTACGCTACTGTAATCTAACGAGTCTAAATCGAGACTGTCTTTTTATGAATTGTTTTATTAAAGCGTAATTGGTTTTGTAACTTATTCAGTAATATCGACCAACTACTACGTCTTTGTTTTTTTTTAATCAGATAAATAACATATTTTTTTTTAATTAGTTTGCTGAGTGAAAGTGATAAAGCGGAAGTCGTAGTATGAAAATTTTTATTCGCAGCCTATTTAATAATGCAAGCAAATCTATGGATAATAGTACATTATAAGCACAGTGAAAAAAAAATTATTACCGAGAGCAACAATAGCTTACCAAGACGTTAGCTAATGCTCGAAGCAGTAATGAAATTTAAACCGAGGTAAGTATATTATTTTATTTACAAACATTTCTTTTTTTATTTTATGCTTAGCATTTTTTATTTTTATAATTGCCCGTAACTTAATTCTATTTTTTTGAAGTTAACTGCGAATTTTGTCGTTTGTTACGGGTTTCTCGTTTTTGTAGACTACACCGCCGTAAAACAGTTTAGTATGAGTAAATATATGTAAAGTAAATAGTTGATAAGAGCGCCCCATCCATTAAACGCTAATTAAAAAAATTGCCGAATAAACAAGATTGGTAGTTTAACCCGCAACATAAGAAGGCCCACAACAATACACAAGATGAAAATAATTTACTAATGTTTTAGATGCGCTAATAAGTTAGACTTTTTCGGTTTTTTTTTTAACATAACGTCACATTGCGCAGAATATAAAAACGCGTTTGATGTCAGCTTATGTCCGTTATACGAAGCAGCCTAAAATGTTGCCATTGTAACAATTTTAAATTTAGCATTTCTACATAACTAATATTTTTGAGTTTAATTGATATTATGTCGTATGGAATGACGTATATGGGCTAATGTGTGACGTCATGTTTATAACAAAACCGAAAACTTCTAACACATCCCAATTTATAAAAATATTACAAAAATACGCAGTATAGGCAACACACTGTATAACAATGCAACTTTAAAAAATATGTCATTTCACAAATCTCTTTACGTTTATCAAGTTAATTACCAAGTGTATTGAATGAAAAACGTAAGTAATTATAGATGTACTGCGTACGTTAAATGTAGTCGAAAAATTAAACACAGGTAAACACTGACACAACAATATATACAGATTTTCTAAAGTTAGACACATTTCCGCAATAACTTAACACTTCATTTAATGTGTGATAGTCTGTAATAATTATGAAAAAACCCTGTAAGGCACTGACCACGTGGTTACTTGTATAAAAGTTTGTTATTAAAAAAAACACGACTTTCCTATAAGGAATGATGAAGGAATGTTTACATATTTTTTTAAGGTTATGTTAGCATAAAACCACTTTGAAGTGATATGTACACGTGTGTATTGACTTCTAATACAATTACTTATTAGAATGTCTACAAACTTAATTCTTAAAAAAACATTAAATTTATAAGTAAACCGTATCCTTCTTAATTATTATGCTTTTAATTGTTTTTTCAGTGTTTAAACAATCATAGCTATGTGCGGAAAAATTGCAACGTCGTACATAGATTTTCGACTTTACAAGATTTCTATAATTTTGTTCTATAAGTTAAAAAATGTCAAACCATATTTATTTTGCATAAAATAAGTATTTGCCTATTGAAATTTCAAACATTTAGAAGCGTACGAATATGATATTCTAACTAAGCAATCTAAAAGCAATCGTGTTACCGGCGTTTGAATTTCGTTGTGAAAGACACCGTAAGTTTTCTTTTTTGTGTGTTTCGATTGATTATTTTAGTATTAGCATCGAGAACGTTTTGTGTATTGTTTGTGTGGTTTGAGTTTAATGATATTTCAAGTTGTTTTCGATCATTATTGAAATTCTCTTTTAAATGCATACAGATCCGTAGTTTTGTTTTTGATTTGGTACTTTATTTAGTTATCTTCATAGAATACCAATTCAATATAATTTACGACTTCCTTTGTGGAATGTAAGTTGATATATTTTCTTGGTAATTACACTTTGTTTAAGCTCTATCTTGAACCACCTGCAAAAATGCAAGTCTCAGCGTTCTTGTGAGAAATATTTTCGTCGAGGTCTACGTGAGGAAATTCACGTGGCTAATTATAATTTTCATCTTTGTTTTTCTCGTTTGTTCAATGTTCTTTCTTTTACGTAGATGTTACCGCGCAAGCGAAGGGAATTTGGTGGGAAGACGAAGTGTTAAATATGAGAGTGTTTGGTTTTTGGGGATGAATAATCATCAATCGATCGTTGGTCGCAAATTTAAATTACCGGTTACCGGGTGGTAAGGGTACGTTAACCCTGTCGTCATGCCCTACCGCGGAAGTTAAAAAGAAAATTGGTACCGTGAAAATGTAGTGTAGTGGTGAAAAAGTTTGATTTTTATCTTCTTTTCAAAGTTCGTAATTTTCGGATTAAGCAAATTTCACGGTTTCCATAATTATAACGCAAGTTTCAAGTTGGATATTCAATCGTTGGATTGTACTGTGTCCAATCTTCGCATTTGTGCGGATTATGTTAAGTGTTAACAAGGAAATTCTTCCGCCGGCATAGAAATTATTTGGAGTACCTTTTCGTTTGGCCATCCCGGACCTAACCATAAGTACGTTCCTGCAGTTACGACGAATTCAAGGTATTTATGTTACACCATTTATTTAATCGAGAAGATATTATTTACGTGTTTTGTTTTTACGTGTTAAAAGCTTTGAATTTTCAATTAAAAATTACAAGTGTTTCGAAGTTAACTTTAATGTAACTAATTAATGACCGTATTTCACGGTACTGTTTTATCCCAAGTTTAAAATTTATTAAACGGGACCGAATTATCGATTCAAATTATATGTATATAAATTAGTTTATAAGTTTATTTCATTTTGTTTTTAAATTATATCGACACA
Source organism: Aquatica leii (assembly GCA_035610365.1). NCBI lineage: Eukaryota > Metazoa > Arthropoda > Insecta > Coleoptera > Lampyridae > Aquatica > Aquatica leii. Next base: position 113,626,354 of record CM069432.1, read on the forward strand.
CACACACGGCCGTGATCATAGATGTTTTAGTTTGATTAATTTGTGCTGTTTATTTCTTTAAAATTCTGTATTGTGTATTTTATAATTTTGTTTGTGTATTTTATTCCATTAACTGTAAATTTGTTTTGATCTAACGTGCATTCACGTAATTTTTCTATTATTTTGCTACTGTTTTGGTTGATTAATTTTGTCAATCTCAATTCAATTATTTTATTATTTTATTCATTTGGTTTTATTTTGTTCAAATAAATGTTAAATTATTAAATTGTAAAGAGCTTTTAATTCCGTCGGCCTCCGCGTGTGTAACTTTATTAGTTTATTTTAGATTTTAGCAAATGCACCCTCTAAGGTAAGTCCGTTGGGGGTGTATACTACAGAAGCGGACTTATGGTTGGCAAGGGTCATTAGTCCATTAAGCTTTACCCCTTCCTGGCGCCCTTTGATTTCGACATTATTATTTATCGATTCTGTGTTTTCGACAAGTCAATCCATTTCGATCACGAAACTTTTAAATAAAACTCACCCCTTCTCCATTGAGCTAGTGGCACAACCCCCGTTTATGTTACTACATTGCAGGCAGTGACTTTGTGTTAATTTTGGCATGTAACATAAATAATTTGGCGTCTCCAGCGTGTGGCCTTTTTTTTCGAATTTTAGTTTGCCTGTTAAGTTTCGTGATTTTGGAAGACTTTACCGTTTTGTAATTTCATTTTAAAATGGGTTACAAATTGATTGTTGATCGTTTATCGCATAACGAATTACGTTATGAAATTTTGATTAGAGGCGGTGATGCATCTTTAGGTGTTGTCGTATTACGAGGTTTACTCAAGAATTTCCTTATTGAAGAAGCCACCGGAAAATTATCTCGTCCCGTGTATCCGTTCGATTTTAATGCAGATAAATTAGCGATTCGTGAAGGTATCGATGAGCTTAGAAAGTTAATAGATTCATTGAAAATTACTCCGACTACAAAAATTTCTTCTAGCATTGAAACCAAAATTAAATATTTGTTAAACCGTATTGACAATTCAATTCCTATTCAAGGTGACGATTCACAAGTTAAAGATGAGTTTTTAAAAGATTTAGTTGTTTTAATTTCGCAGTACGAACTTTTGGATAAACAAATTGTTGTTTCAAATCCGTCTACTTCCGCCGATGAAGTCATCGAACCTGTCGTTCAGCCTTCTGTAGTTGATACCGCTTTACCGACATCTTCTGCTGTTAGTCAAAATTTTATTAGTCATGTTAAGAGTGTTTCAGTTTCGAAATGGAACTTAAAGTTTTCTGGTAATGCAAAGTCAATTTCATTGAATGCATTTTTAGAACGAGTTGCCGAACTTCAATTATCGCGTAACGTTTCAAGCCATCAGTTATTTTTGGAGTGTACTGATCTTTTTACAGGTCATGCATTGATTTTTGTTAGATTTATTCGTAATTCAGTTAATTCTTGGGAGGATTTAGTTAAGTTTTTACGTGAACAATTCCAGCCTACCGATTATGACGAACGTCTTATTGAAGAAATTAAGCGTCGCACGCAAGCTAATGATGAACCTATGGGTATTTACGTTGCAATTATTCGCAACATGTTTTCACGTCTCGATGAGCCTTTTTCTGAAGAAAAGCAGTTAAAGATTTTATTAAGAAATATTTCTCCCGTTTATCAAACTCAGCTTGGTTTGTCGTCAGTTACTTCAATTGAAGAATTAATTAAATTTGGTCGTATTATCGAGGACCGCATGCAAGCTATTGAAGCTTACACGCCTCCATCTCGTAGAAAGCAGGACATGGAGCCTGATCTCGCTTATGTAACATCTCAAGTTAAGGACATTGCCGTTTCTCGTTCTTCGAATAACGTTAGTAGTGGTGAAAAATCTACACCACCTGTTAGACAAAATTCACGATTACCGTCTTCTAGTATCGCACCTTCTTCAAGAAGGTTAGCTATCGTTAATGCGCCTGCTTCTTCTAATCGAAGTAGTCCGCAATTATGTTGGAATTGTAGGAAGCCTAACCATCGAGCTGCTTCTTGCAAAGAACCTAAGAAAGGTTTATTTTGTTATCGTTGTGGAAAATCTAACGTTACGGTCCGCACTTGTTCTAAGTGTTCGGGAAACGAGTAAAGGACGTACTAAGAAGCCGTTTAGTGACGTCAGAGGTCAAAGTTAAATCGGCTGTCTATTTTAATAGTTTACATTCTTCGAAGAAAAAGAGTTTTGTTAAGAATAAAGTCGTATTAGATTATGTTTTAGAGTCTGCTGAGTCTGACGAAAGACCTTTTGTCTACGTTAAAGTTTTTGGTCACGAAATTTTGAGTTTATTAGATAGTGGCGCTTCTCGCACTATTGTTGGTTCTAAGGGTTGGGAAATTTTTAGTCAGTTAGGTTTAAAGTTAAATAAGTCAGTTAAAGTTAATTGTATTGTAGCTAATGGTAAATCAGTACAAAGTTTAGGTTCACTTCTCGTCCCAATCGAAATTAAAGGAAAAATTATTGTTTTAGAAGTTTTAGTTGTTCCTGACGTCCCGCATAATTTAATTTTAGGCGTTGATTTTTGGAAACAAGCAGGTATCGTTCCTGATCTTAGAAAAGGTGAGTGGCGTTTCGAAAATATGGACACCATTTCACAATTGGAAGATAAAGATTCAGTTATTCAGTCTCGTCTCGATCTTTCTTCAGAACAGCTCAATCAGTTAGACAATTTAGTTAGTAATCACTTTTCTTCGTCGAATAAAAATTTTGGATGCACCAACTTGATCGAACATCAGATCAAGACTACTTCCGAACCAATTAAGCAACGGTATTACCGAGTTTCGCCGTTTATCCAGAAACAAATCGATCTGGAGTTAGAAAAAATGTTGAAGTTAGGCGTTGTAGAAAAATCAAACAGCGCTTGGTCGAGCCCAATCTTATTGGTGAAGAAGAAGGACAACTCTTATCGTTTTTGCGTGGACTTTAGAAAAGTCAACAAAGTTACCGAAAAGGACGCTTATCCTTTACCTTACGTTTCGTCTATTTTAGATCGTCTTCGTGACGCAAAGTTTATTTCATCTCTCGACATTAAGTCCGCTTATTGGCAGATTCCTTTAAGCGAAGAGTCTAAGCAGTATACCGCTTTTACAGTTCCGAACCGTGGGTTATTCCAATTCACGCGTTTACCATTTGGTTTAGCTAACGCACCAGCTTCTTGGCAGAGGTTGATTGATCGAGTTTTAGGTCCCGAATTAGAGCCTTACGTTTTTGTTTATTTAGATGACGTCATTATTTGCGCTCCTTCCTTCGAGAACACACATGGAAGTGTTAACTGAAGTTCTTCGTCGCCTTAGAGGCTAATTTGATGCTAAGTAAAGACAAATGTCATTTTTGTAAACCTGAACTTAAGTATCTTGGTTTTATCGTAAATTCTACTGGTTTGTCGGTTGACCCGGAAAAGGTCGATGCAATTTTGCGTATTCCAGTTCCCACTGGTGTCGCTGAAGTGAGAAGAATTATAGGCATGGCCTCGTGGTATCGCCGATTTGTACCAAATTTTTCGACAATTATCGCTCCATTGACGTCTCTGTTAAAGAAGAATTCCAGCTTTAATTGGACTAGTGATTGTGATGAAGCTTTTCAAATTATTAAGAATTGTTTAGTTTCCGCACCTATTTTGTCTTGCCCCGATTTCAATGTTCCGTTTACAGTTCAAACTGACGCTTCTGATTTTGGTCTTGGTTCCGTTCTTACACAGTTTATCGACGGTGAAGAACGTGTTATTTGTTATAATAGTAGGTCGCTCACAAAATGTGAACGCAAGTATTCCACTACCGAAAAGGAATGTTTGGCTGTCCTGTGGTCTATTGAAAAATTACGCCCTTATCTTGAAGGAACAACTTTCACTGTAGTTACCGATCACGCATCATTAGTCTGGTTACATAATTTAAAGGAACCTACCGGTCGTCTAGCACGATGGGCTGTTAGACTGCAGCAATTTGATTTTACGATTATTCATCGTAAAGGAAAGGATCATGTCGTACCTGACGCATTATCTCGTTCAGTACCAGCTATCGACAATATTACTACCGATTGTGACACTACCGAACCTAAGTCTTCGGACAAATGGTTAACGAAACTTATGGAACGTGTACGTTCAAAACCTAACGCTTTTCCACAGTGGAAAATTAGTAACGGAAAGCTATTTAAGCATGTTACCGTAGACTATCCCGATCTTCGTTCTGAGAAGGACAATTGGAGAGAAGTTGTGCCTAAGTCAAAACGACTCGAAATATTGTCAAAGTTTCACGATGAGCCTACCGCTGGACACCTTGGTATCTTTAAGACTCTCGAACGAATAGTTCCGCTTTATTACTGGCCTAAGATGAAGGCTGACGTTATTCGTTACATCAATGGTTGTAAAGTTTGTATCACGCATAAGCCAGAACAGAAACGTCCTGCTGGCCTTATGACCCGTCATCCTGTTGTGGACAAACCTTGGCAGTTGATTTCTACCGATCTTGTTGGACCGTTACCGCGATCTAAGATTGGTTATTCGTATATTCTTGTAGTTGCCGATTATTTTTCGAAATTTGTTTTATTTTTCCCGTTACGTTCCGCTACTGCAGCAGCAGTTACTAAACGTCTTGAAGAAGATGTATTTTTAATGTTTGGAGTTCCTCAATATCTTTTGTGTGATAACGGCACACAGTTTCGTAGTGCAGAGTTTAAAAAAATGGTTTCGTCATATAAGTCTAAAATTATTTTTAACGCTAATTATCATCCACAAGCGAATCCAACTGAAAGAGTCAACCGAGTCATGAAGACAATGTTATCGTCATATATCGAAGACAACCATCGACATTGGGATAAATATCTTGCTAAAGTAGCATGTGCTATTCGTACCGCTGTACATGAAGTCACCGGCTTAACGCCGTTTTTCGCCAATTTCGGACGTGAAATCTGTCTCGACGGATCACGTCATGGAAAAACTACCGATTCAAACACTATCGACGATCTAGCTTTTGCTGATCGTACCTTTTTGGCCGAAAGAGGCCCAGCGTTTAGAGAAGTTTACGTCGACATTAAGAATCGCTTGAATGCCGCTTATGTTCGCGCTAAACATTATTACGATTTACGTCGTCGTCCAGCACCTTTTGAGGTGGGAGACACAGTGTGGCGGAAGAATTATGTCCTTTCTGATGCATCTCGATATTTCTCGGCCAAACTGGCACCTAAGTTTATCGGTCCGTTCTACGTGAAACGGAAAGTTTCGTATCAGACCTATGAGTTGTCTGATGACACGGGAGCATCTAAAGGCATATGGAACGCCAAGGACTTAAAGTTAAACCCGACTGGGGATAAATAGTTTTATGTTTTACCTTTCTAGTTTCTTATTCGTTTTTTTTTAGGTTAGTTTCGTTTTTGGGTTCCGTGTAGAGACGGACTAAGAATATTTCTCTACAGTGGGGACACCACTTGTCGTAAGAGGCGACTAAACAACGGTTCTTTTATTTCCATTTTTCTTTCTTCTGCTATCTTGTCTGTCCTTATCTTTTATTTCTGTAGTGTTTGCGGCTAGGTGCCATCGCTCGGTGAGGGCAGTAGTTGTGGGAAAAACGCAATGCGCGGATCTCGTGAAGCGCAGCGCGCCCTCTTCTATTGTGCAGCATCGAGTGATCTGTGTCGAACCCAAACATATGCTACCCTTCTTATCGTTTAGTTCTCGTTCCGTTTTAGTTTCGTTAGGGGGTTCTCGATGATTGCGAGATTGCGAGAACCATAGGTTTAGTTTTCGTTTAGTTTTAGTTTTTTGTTTTGGGTTATGGGTTTTCGATTGCTTTTTGTTGTTTGTCTATTTTTAGAGTGATTTAAGAAATCCCTCTTTAATTAGGGGAGGTGTTACCGGCGTTTGAATTTCGTTGTGAAAGACATCGTAAGTTTTCTTTTTTTTGTGTGTTTCGATTGATTATTTTAGTATTAGCATCGAGAACGTTTTGTTTATTGTTTGTGTGGTTTGAGTTTAATGATATTTCAAGTTGTTTTCAATCATTATTGAAATTCTCTTTTAAATGCATACAGATCCGTAGTTTTGTTTTTGATTTAGTACTTTATTTAGTTATCTTCATAGAATACCAATTCAATATAATTTACGACTTCCTTTGTGGAATGTAAGTTGATATATTTTCTTGGTAATTACACTTTGTTTAAGCTCTATCTTGAACCACCTGCAAAAATGCAAGTCTCAGCGTTCTTGTGAGAAATATTTTCGTCGAGGTCTACGTGAGGAAATTCACGTGGCTAATTATAATTTTCATCTTTGTTTTTCTCGTTTGTTCAATGTTCTTTCTTTTACGTAGATGTTACCGCGCAAGCGAAGGGAATTTGGTGGGAAGACGAAGTGTTAAATATGAGAGTGTTTGGTTTTTGGGGATGAATAATCATCAATCGATCGTTGGTCGCAATTTTAAATTACCGGTTACCGGGTGGTAAGGGTACGTTAACCCTGTCGTCATGCCGTACCGCGGAAGTTAAAAAGAAAGTTGGTACCGTGGAAATGTAGTGTAGTGATGGAAAAGTTTGATTTTTATCTTCTTTTCAATGTTCGTAATTTACGGATTAAGCAAATTTCACGGTTTCCATAATTATAACGCAAGTTTCAAGTTGGATATTCAATCGTTGGGTTGTACTGTGTCCAATCTTCGCATTTGTGCGGATTATGTTAAGTGTTAACAAAGAAATTCTTCCGCCGGCATAGAAATTATTTGGAGTACCTTCTCGTTTGGCCATCCCGGACCTAACCATAAGTACGTTCCTGCAGTTACGACGAATTTAAGGTATTTATGTTGCACCATTTATTTAATCGTGAAGATATTATTTACGTGTTTTGTTTTTTCGTGTTAAAAGCTTTGAATTTTCAATTAAAAATTACAAGTGTTTCGAAGTTAACTTTAATGTAACTAATTAATGACCGTATTTCACGGTACTGTTTTATCCCAAGTTTAAAATTTATTAAACGGGACCGAATTATCGATTCAAATTATATGTATATAAATTAGTTTATAAGTTTATTTCATTTTGTTTTTAAATTATATCGACACACACACACGGCCGTGATCATAGATGTTTTAAGATTGATTAATTTGTGCTGTTTATTTCTTTAAAATTCTGTATTGTGTATTTTATAATTTTGTTTGTGTATTTTATTCCATTAATTGTAAATTTGTTTTGATCTAACGTGCATTCACGTAATTTTTCTATTATTTTGCTACTGTTTTGTGTGATTAATTTTGTCAATCTCAATTCAATTATTTTATTATTTTATTCATTTGGTTTTATTTTGTTCAAATAAATGTTAAATTATTAAATTGTAAGAGCTTTTAATTCCGTCGGCCTCCGCGTGTGTAACTTTATTAGTTTATTTTAGATTTTAGCAAATGCACCCTCTAAGGTAAGTCCGTTGGGGGTGTATACTACAAACGGACTTATGGTTGTAAGGGTCATTAGTCCATTAAGCTTTACCCCTTCCTGGCGCCCTTTGATTTCGACATTATTATTTATCGATTCTGTGTTTTCGACAAGTCAATCCATTTCGATCACGAAACTTTTAAATAAAACTCACCCCTTCTCCATTGAGCTAGTGGCACAACCCCCGTTTATGTTACTACATTGCAGGCAGTGACTTTGTGTTAATTTTGGCATGTAACAATCGGCCGTGGAGTAGTGTATCCAATAGTCTTTTCAAGGTTTTCTATTACGCTGCATTTCACCGACGAATTAAAGGTCCGTGGTTCCTTCCAATCCCGTGGCCGTAGCACGCTTTAATTAAAAACTAATAAAATAGCTAATGTTCAACGGTACTCTAAAACATACAAACAAGAAATGTCATTCAAGAACCAACATTTATTTATTTATTTTTTCTAAAAAAAATCGTCGCAGGCAGGATTTAAACCTAGATTACATATGGAATTTACTTTAAATTATAAATCAAATATCTAATAAACTGTTAATGTTAGAAAATTTTTTATTAAATATCCTTAGATTTTATTAGTTAGGTTAGTTATAAACGCGTACATATTTTTAGTATAAATAAATTAGTTTTAATAATCGTTACATTATTTTCATTTGCAGTATTTCTGTATCTTAGTCCCAATAAATATTTTTTAATTTAGTTAATGTTTCATGCATATGCCCAATTCACTTGTTTCTATATTATGTATACTGTATAGTGCATGTTTATTGGGACCAACTAATGTCATTTTTTTTGCACAAGGAGGAAGGTAAGCGATCTACTCGCCTGGAATAATAAGGTGTATTGCCAAATACAACTACCAATCTTACGTAATAGCACAATCATTTTCAAACGTATCAGAATCTATTTCTTTGTGGTAGTTGCGTTTTGCTCAAAAATAAGCAGTTTTCCGTTAACAAATCTTTTAACACACCTAGTATGTGATATAATTAAACATCTTTTTGTAACGGTTTTTTTTTTGAAACCAGTAGATAAATTTTGTAGAAAAACCGTTTGAGCATTTGTTAAAAAACCGATCTGGTAATAACTTATCTAGCTAAAACAAGATTTATTTAACATTATAGTTATATTATAATACAGATGTTTGTGGCAAAGGTCAGATTTGGTGTATTAATTGGTGGAAATCTTAGAAACAACCATATTATCACGATTTGTATTTATTTTATTATGTTAATTTTTTATTTTTTATTATTTGAAATATTAAGTCAAAAAAGCGTAAAGTTCTATTACCACTTATCGAATAAAAAATGCACTTGGTTTGTTATTTTTTGAATTAAGTTTAATCATTCGTTTTCGCAGTCTAATTTTATTGTTATTATTCCAAACCAAGCTTATAATGGTTATTAAATTCACTAAGCAAAAAAAATTATAACTCCTGTATATACACAACTAATAATTTTCTAACACTACCTTAAGTGCTTTCGTAATATATTTTTACTTATATTTGCCAAACTGCAACGTTCTTTTATTGCAGAAAACAATGTATTTAGTTGAAATTTGGTTTACAAAATAAAATTCATAAGCAGCTCTTTGAATTTGGACTTTTAAAAACATCATCAATGATTAATTCTGTTTTTTTTCTAAACTGAGTTTTAGTTTTTTTTAATATATGGTTGACTATCGTCATATTTGAACATAATTGAACAATACTATACCTATACCTAAACTTAATAGTTTTCGAGTTATTAATTTTTTTCGTAAACATTTCACAGTTGTGTCTTCAACAAAAATAGCTTATAACTTCTTTGTTTTTAGCTCTATTGGTATGCAGTTTGGATTTTTGGAATCTGTAAACATTGTTTTAATGATTCTGTTTAAGCAAAAACGATTATTTTTTGGTAAGGTTGTACATATTGCTAAGTATGTGTAAATAGAAAAGAAAGGTTACTAGTTATTAGTCATAGTGGTAGTTTCAAGCAGTTGCATTAAACATTTCATCGAGTAAACAGCAACTCGAAATACTTGTAATTAAAGAGTAAAATAAAAAATACAATTACAAGCAATTCAATACAGTCCACTTTTATTTACAAAATAACATTGGTCCAATTGACCGGATAATGAATTAAGAAGTCTATGAATAATCAAAAAGCCAGCCGGTAATTTACTACAAACAACGGTACAGTACTACAACGGACGGGGGCAAGGAGACGCAAAAAATTTTCCTTTAATTTTTATTATTAATTTAAATATTGTTTTTTATATTTATAACAATGGCAGATATATTAAAAACAAAACGTGCTGTTGTGAAAGGTAAAGTTACAGGTTTTTGCAATTTACTAGAAGAAATAACTACTAGTGCCGATCCTAACGCGCTTAATCAATTAAAAAAAACGATTAGTGAAGTTAGAATTAACTTGGGATGAATTTGATAATATTCAAACAGAATTAGAGATTTTAAATACCGAGGAAGTACAGTCTAATGAACGTGATCAATTTGAAAATATATGTTTTGAAGTAGTCAGTAAAACAAAGTCATTGCTAAATAAACAGTCGTTTGTCGTAGAAAACAAAAATACGGATTATCAAATGTAATTACATTGCCCAGCTTTAACGGTCAGTACTGTAATTGGTTAAAGTTTAGAGACGTTTTTAAAGTATTAGTAGATAGTAACGAGTCAATTAATGAAATACAAACATTTTATAATTTGCGTTTATCTTTGCAAGGAGATGCAACCCATATTATACAGTCGATTCAAATTTTGCTGACAATTACGAAACGCTTGGCAATTGTTGATCGATTTGAAAATAAAACATTAATGATTCATAATCATATTATGGCGATTTTTGAGCATCCTGCAATTCAAAAAGTGTGGCACGTTGTACTTCGTAAACTATTTGATAATGTTAGTAAAAATTTATTAGCTCGTAAAACACTTGGGGAAAATACGGATGCCTGAGATAGATTAATTATTTACGTTATAACTAATAAGTTTGACCATATAACGCGTCGCAAATGGGGGTCATACAAATATACGAACGGTTAACCGGAAATGAGCGATGCGAAATACCAGGAAAGCTTGAAGTTAATAAAAGTGATAAATATAAGTCGATTCAAAATTTTAATAAAAAAGCGTTACGTATTAATACCTTTATTGTTAGCAAAAATAAATGTTATTATTGTCACAAAGAACATGCAATTTATTATTATGATAAGTTTTTACAATTACCCGTAAATAATAGGATTCTAGCAATTAAAAGGATTAAGCTATGTTCCATTTGTTTACGTGATTCACATTCATCATGGATGTGTATAGGCAAAAAGTGCTTTAAATGCAACAAGCCACATAATACGTTATTGCACTTAAATTTTACGAGTAATACACCGTTAATGAAAATAAAGCCGAAGAACAACCACCTGAGGCAATTCCTTCTACTTCTAATGATATTTCTTCTGTGAATAGTAGTCTTATTGAAAATATAGAAAGGTCAACAGGACCACGTCAAATTTTATTATCAACAGCGTTAATCAAATTAGTTCACAAAAATAAGATCGTAGTGTGCCGTGCTTGATTGGATAATGGATCTTAAAGTCATTTTATTAAAAAAAGTATTTGCCAAGAATTAGACTTACCTATAGTTAACGTAAATTATGTAGTCAAAAGTATTGGAGGATCATTAGCTACATTTTTCAATCAAGTTCATGTCACAATTCAATCTTGCATTAAGGATTTTAGTTTAAACATAAATTGTTTGGTTTTACCGATAATAACAAATAAGTTGTCAACTACTTCATTCAACAAAAACAGGTTAAATATGCCACAAAATGTAACTTTAGCTGATCCTGACTACAATATTTCTAGAGAAGTTGATATTTTGTTAGGATCTAACGTATTTTGGACAATATTATGTGACGATAAAAAACAAAGAGGAACTAATTCTCTAATGTTATCAAGAACACAGTTAGGATGGATAGTTGCTGGAGAAGTTTATTATACATCGGTGTTGCAATATTGCGTTAAATTATTTAGTAGAAAATTTTGGTTTAATTATAAATGACAACATTTTAGGAAAATTTTGGCAAGTAGAGGAAGTTACAAATAATAAAAATCGTAATTTTTCTAAGGATGAAAGGTTTTGCGAAAATCATTTTATAGCTACTACTAAACGTGTTAGCACCGGACGTTTTATAGTTAATATTTCATTTAAAAATTCTTTGAACGATTTAGGAAAATCGCGTGAAGCCGCAATTCGTCGTTTTTACTCTTTAGAAAAACGATTACAATGTAATCCAAATTTAAAGGACGAGTACATTAAATTCATGAATGAGTATACAAATTTAAATCACATGTATGAAGTATACAGCGAGGATCAAAAACAAGAAAACGGGTATTATTTGCAACACCACGCAATAATCAAAGAGTCAAGTCTTACAACAAAGTGTCGCGCAGTGTTTGATGCGTCCGCTAAAACTGATAGCGACTTGTCTTTAAACAGCGTACAATTTAAAGGTCCAACATTGCAAAATAATGTTTTTCGAATTTTATTAAGGTTTCGTAAAAATCGGTATGTAATGACTGCTGACATATCTAAGATGTATCGGCAAATTTTGGTAGATAAAAATCAACAAAAACATTAAAATTTTCTGGCCTAATGAACCCCATAAAACTTTAAAATAATATTTTCTAACTACCGTAACTTATAGTTTTACTAGTGCTCCTTATCTCGCAGTAAGATCTTTGGTACAGTTAGATTTAAAAAATACAAAAACATTTCCGGTTGCAAGTAAAGTTATTCTTAACAATTTTTATGTTGACGATTTGTTAACGGGCGCTGACATAAAAGAAGAGTTTCTGCTGATACAAAAACAGATCACAAACATACTGTAACAAAGATGTTTTCAGTTAAAAAAATGGTTATGTAATGATCGATCAATTTTAAATAATTTTAATGTAAATAATGAGCTAGAATCATGTATTTTACGTATAAGAGAAAAGGAACACAACAAAATATTAAGTATTTATTGGACTGCAATGACGATGTTATACAGTATTCAATAAATAATTTTATTAAGATGAAAAGTATTTCGAACAATTCCTTCCGTAATTTGCCAAGGTTACGATTCATTAGGTTTATCAGGTTCAATTATTATAGTGGCAAAATTGTATATCCAAGAGCTTTGGAAATTAAATATTGATTGGAATGATACAGTATCCAATTCTTTATGTGATACATGGATAACGTTTCAAGAATAATTATTATTAATCAATTTAATTTGTTTACCGCGATATATCTTAAACGACCGTTGCGTAACGCTTCAGTTACACGGATTTTGCGATGCTTCGGAAAAGGCTTACGGGGCGTGTGTATATGTACGTACTTTAGGTTCCGATGGCAGTATCACTTCAACATTACTGTGTGGAAAATTTCAGGTGGCACCACTAAAAAAGATATGCTTACCACGATTAGAGTTATGCGCAGCTCTCTTATTGTCTAAGTTAGTTAATTGTAGTAGACGCTATAGAAATCAAATTTCAAAAAATATTTTTATGAACAGATTCAACCGTGTCGTTAGCATTGGATTTAAGGATTAAACTATATCCAGGGAACAATGGCATTACCAGAGTAGTTGATATAAAAATGCAGAGTATTGTTTCAGACGTGCAGTCAATAAATTATGTGTTGTGCCTATAGACTAAGTCAAAGATCTGTAACCACATTTTGGCAATTCAAGGTTTAAAGTAATGTAGTTTATGTATATTTTGATAACATTATGTATGTACACTAAATTAATATGTCAAATTGAAAGGTATTCTTTCCAGACGGGCGGGATATTTAAGCGAAAACGATTATTTTTTGGTAAGGTTGTAGGTACATACTGCTAAGTATTTGTAAAAAGACAGGTTTACATCTTTTGTAGTCTAAAAATAATACTAAATAGAAAAGAAATGTTATTAGTTATTACTCATAGTAGTAGTTTTAGGCAGTTGCATTAAAAATTTCATTGAGTAAACAACTAATATAAATTACTTGTAATTAAAAAGAAAAGTTCACTTTTATTTACAAAATAACAGATTCCATTTCAAACTTTGCCATATCTCTAACCTATTACTTGATAAAAACTAGCATGAATTGGACAAACTTCAAATGTTAATAACTTTCTTATTTTGGAACACTACGTATGTTTTTGTATAATTAAATTTGTTTTTAAATTACCTTTTGATTGGTATAACCATTCCTTATACTTAAAGTTAATAATTTCAGAGATGTTCAACACATTTACATAATTACAAAAAATTTTGTACAAAAGTAAACATTTTATTTATTTATATGCATCGAAGTAGGTCAAGCTAAGACAAAAGAACTGTCAAAATGTAAGTACCTAAATGTCAATGTAACATTTGATTTGTATACATTTAAAAAAATGATTCTGTTCGTTACATAATGAATTTTGAAAAAGACGAACTAGTCGATATGATTTTTGTATTAGGGAAGACGAATTTACGTAACACGTTATCCCGACAGAAGACATCCGGATGAGAAAAGTTTTAAGATCGTACTCAATTGATTTATTGAAACGGGAAGTGTGAAACAAGAAAGAATAAAACCTATCAGTAAAGTGGAAAACCAATTTTTAGTGCTAATAACTGCAACTGAACATCCTTACATGAGACAAAAAGACAACGATGAAGCAACCGGCATTAGCGAGAGGTCAGTACAACGCATTCTAAAGAAAACTCGGTATCATGCATATCATATTCAATTACATCAAAAACTGAGTAATACTGATTTTTAATTTGGTTCCGAATTTTGTATCTGGGCAAGAATGAAAATACAGGAGGATCCTGCGTTTTCCCAGTATGTTCTATTCACGGATGGGACGACATTTCATAACAGTAGATCTGTCAACAAACACAATTTTTATTATTATTTGACTAAAAATCCGCATGTTATGAGACAATTTGATCATCAGCACCGATGGTCTTTGAATGTTTTGGAAGGAACTATTGGAAACTATGTGGTAGGTTTACATTTCTTCGATGGTCATCTCAATGAGGTTATGTATTAATACTTCTTGCAAATTGTATTAACGGGATTATTAGGTAATCTACTTCAACATACAAAAAACATGCTGTGGTCTCAACAAGACGGGGCACTTGCAAGACGTGAGGGTATTTCTTGATGAAATCATTCTCAATCAATGGATTGGTAGGAATGGAGTGGAAAGTTCTTTTTAGCGGAGAATTAGTTTGTGCCTAAATGAAAATGGAAAACACTTGAACATTTACTTTAGTATCGTTTCTTGTTTGTTTTAATAATGTTGGTATCTTTCATAGTGTTGGAATAACAGAATTAAACGTATTATTGAAATATTAGTTGTTTGTGTTTATCTCACATTGACTTTTACATTTTGACAGTTGTTTTGTCTCAGCTTGGCCTACTTCGGTGCATAGAAATGTAGTGAAATGTTTACTTTTGTACAAAATTTTGTGTAATTATGTAAATGTGTTAAATATCTTATTAATTATTAAGTTTAGGTATAGAGAATGGTTATACCAATCAAAAGGTAATTTAAAAACAAATTTAATTATGCGAAAACATACATAGTGTTTCATAAAAAATAAGAAAGTTAATAACGTTTGAAGATTAAAAATATAGCAAAGTTTGACACGGAATCATTAAAACAATGTTTAAAGATTCAAAAAATCCAAACCGCATA
Source organism: Aquatica leii (assembly GCA_035610365.1). NCBI lineage: Eukaryota > Metazoa > Arthropoda > Insecta > Coleoptera > Lampyridae > Aquatica > Aquatica leii. Next base: position 113,641,511 of record CM069432.1, read on the forward strand.
CCAATAGAGCTAAAACCAAAGAAGTTATAAGCTATTGTTGAAAACACAACTGTCCAATGTTTACGAAAAAAAATAATAATTCGAAAACTATTAAGTTTAGGTATAGGGTATAGACATTTTATTAGGAATTACTTAAAAAATAAAATCAAATACACGGTGTTCTATTAAAAAAATTTTTTTTTGTTATACCGCAAAGCTGGGACATCCTGTATGTTTAAAAGTAATTTTACGACATAAAGATTTTTAAACCAATATTTTTTTGTACAAATCATTTTTTTGTATCTCTCACGGGAAAAGTACGTACTGGGAACGTGCGACGAACTTTGCTTTAGAAATCGAGCTATTTTAAATTATTTAAATACAATAATTATAATTAATAGCTTTTGGCGTGACAGCTCACGGCAGTCTACTTGCCAATTAAAAAAAAATCAGAATAATATAAATATTAAGCAGATGAGTAGCAAACGGATTTCAAAACAGGTAAATAAATATATGTATTACTTTTTAAAGTATTTTTATAGAGAAATTATTCACACATTTAATATGAAATGAAATGGAACAAAATATAAAATAGTTATTTATTTTGTTTCTAATTACTTTAATATTAGTTATTATTTTAAATTTTTAAAGTTTCGTTGCTATTGTCAAAATAAACATACATATCAATAAAAACTGAAGTTTGATAAAACTAAAAATGTATGCTATGCGTTATGAAAGTTCAAGTATGAGATATCGTGTTGTAAATATCGTTTAGAAATTCTACATAAGATTTTTGCTTTGCAAACAGAACACGACATTTCTTTCAATGTCCATATAATACAGAATATTTGAAATGTCTAGCAAACATAATATGGAATATACGTCTACTAAAGCAATTCAAGAAAGCATTCGTGTTAGAGTCCGAACTATTAATGTGTTTTGTTTATATGTACAGAATTGATTTAAAAACTTTTTTATTTATTATTTTATTCGTACCTCCAAGTAATTTTATTTTAATAAATGCATCCTTCATAAATTCAGAATTCCAAATACTTGTGGAAGTGTTAAAACTAAATGAAAAAGGCGTTCTACTGCTTTACAAAGTTTTATTGAGCTGCATAACTTGGCGCTGACTCGACACGATCAAGAATTAATCTTGCCCATTGTTGGGAGTGTTCCAATTCACACAATTCTGGTTAATTTGATCGTCGTATAGATAGCGCAAGATATATCATTCAGTACACAATAATCCCTTCTATTGAAAGGCAAATGGCGAAGAGCATTAGTCCAATACATTTAAAAGACAACTAGCAATTGTGTGACTTTTAAATTTAGTTACTGTATATTTTTTTATACAACATAATTAGAATATAAAGAAACTTGAAATGATCCGCAATAGAAAATCTGAAAACAAAATTATCTAAGGTTGTGTGGCTGCTGTCGGATTAGCTTCAAAAGTACATATAAGGTATAAAGAATTTGGTCTGCAAATTAAATACTTTATTTTATGTAAACTGTATTTTGAAAACGGCAATAGTAAAGACTTTTACTTGTGTATTGTTATAAAGCAGTTATAATTATAAGAATTTTTAATCGGCTGTTTAAGTGTTTAATAACTTTACAATGATTACTCGAATTTGTATAATTGAGAAGTAAAGTAATTAAATCAATTAAACAGAAACAGAATTACTTTATTTGCAATAATGAAATTAAATTAAGAAAGTGAGCACTTATTAACATCAATAATTTTTTTTAAATTGCACGACGATTTAAAAAAGGCCAATTGTCTTTTGGCATCTATCGATTATATTATACGCTTATATGTGTACGTTATTGTTTATGTTGTTATTATTGCAGTTTTCATAGATATTTAGGTATACTTTATCTCTGTATTATATTATAATCTTATAAAAACAATCATTTTGCACAGTATTGTTACTTCACGGAGAGAAAAGTTTACTGTAATAAAGCAAAAACAGCTATATTTCATGCAAATAGGCTGTTGGTTTTGAGTCAAGCCAATGTACGCTTAAATAAAGCTTTCATTTTATTACAACAAATATTTTGAAAAAGAATTGTATAGATTTTATAATATATCAATTTAAGAAATCATCGTTTTCTTTTATCATTCAAAAGTTGCTTAATGTGATCGTAGAGAAGAACCATAGTTATGACAAGTACTGCTTTTTCTTATCTCTGTTGATTGGTGCGTTTTATCATAAATAGGTTTAATAGTAATAACACTTCGTATTAATTTAAGCACGCAGCGTCATAATGTTTGCTTTTGTGCAGCTTCAGGGTATGAATGATTTCAGTAAATATACACATAGTTTAAACGTATTTATTTGCTAAATTCAAAATAAATGTGTTATATTTTATCATCACTACAGTTTATGGTTTAATTCTAGATTACATTAAAATTTATAATTATTGGTAATATTACCGATTCAAATAATACTGTCCTTGACACCAATATGCACAGGCATCAGCATTAATAGTATGTTACACTTAGAATATTAGTCGAATCTACACCATCCGAGTTAAATAATCTTCTTGTAACTTTGAAAGTTATTTTTTTCTGTCAAAGGGTTCTCCAACTACTAAACTTTACAATCAACCCAAATTCACCTTCCTTAAATATGTCCAAATCATTTTCCGTTAGGCACACAAGGGATGTAACATCAATTTCTTGTTCTAAAAGAAAAGCAAATGCACGATAATTTCATTTCATTGCAAAAAACTAAGTCATACATGCCAAAAAATGTGCAAGCTTTGCGACATAATTCTAACATATAACGACAGTGAACAATATTCAAAATCAGAGTCAATACTTACTTGTAAGTTTCTGATAGTTTCCAATCAATTACTAATTGATGTAGTGAGTTATAGATTATATGCTGCAAGCAACTTGTTATAAAATGATGGATCCATGTCGTATAGTTCCAAACAAAAAACTGTCGGCGTCACGGTACACGTTAATTTATCTTTGCCACAGCTTTAGCAAAAAGTTTAGTACATATTGCAAACCTTAACGTAAATTAAATTGCTGATACCTTATTTTAGACCAGTGTGGAACATAAATGCTTACTTGAAATTCCTATTTGTGGTTTCGTAGTAATTTATTACGTACTTTAATCGCTGATATGATTTCTTATAATACTTAGTTGAATTTGAGCAATTTGTAGTTTTAATTTTAACAAAAACTTTTTACTTGTATCATTATAATTATGAATGATTTAATAAAAACATGTTTGGATTGCAATAAGAAATTTAATTTAAGTTTTAGAACATGTAGGTTTAATTTTATTTGAATGTGAATCAATTTTAGAAAAAAAAACAAATGCTTTAAATATGAAATTGTAATGATTAAATTCAGCATAATATTTCTCTCCGTGGTTTGTAAAAAAGTTTGATTGGTTCCGTAGGATATACTTAATACTTAATATTACCGCATAAAATCAACATTAACACTTTGGACTTACGTTATAATAAGTAAGATTAGATAAATATTAGAAAAACAATCAATTTGTTACAAGACTAGTGCAAATAACTCGTTCATACGATGAAAATATTACATATTTAAAATTATAACTGTTATCTCTACAATCAAATTCTTGTTTTCTCCTATAATACTATTTTTTAGATAATAAGATTGCAAAGCTAAAATACATTTGTTCCGTTGACAATTTCTTTTTATTGTAACATTTTTTATATTTAAACTAAATTTGTAGCAAAAATTTTGTAGTATATTAAAAACATTAAAGAATTTAAATTTATCTTTATAACGCAAATGTTTATAATAAAAAGATTAATACAGTTTTAAGCTTAAGACAATGGTTTTGAAACTATAACTTGCTCAAGTGAGATGTTCATATTCATTTTGAGTACCTTTTTAGTAAAGCTGCATTCCTAAGAATAACATTTATTAATTACAAATTATTTTTAAACATTTACTAACAGACTTTATTGAGTCACATATACATGTTATTTTTGTTGAAGCTTCTTTAAAAAAGTTTACATATGTACCAACATTGTATTTGTCAAAAGAACTTGATGTTATTGGTAATGATTTAGGTTTGGACATAAATAGATTTTAATTTACTGGCAGCAAAAACAAAATGTTGCAAATCATATCATTCATATTAAATTTTACTTGAATTTAATATATTAAAAAAAACTGGTGTGGGCACCACACGACTTACCTATAAGGAATGATGAAGATATGTATTTTTTTTAAGGTTATGTTGTTTAAAACCACTGTGAAATAATATTTACACGTTTGTATTGACTTCCTAGCATGTAATTTTTGTTTTGAAATTTTACTTCTTGATTTCATTCCGATATAACCGAAATATAATAAATAACCCCTATATTCGTGCGCCTCAATATTGCTTTTTCATCAGTAAAAATTATTATTTTAAAGTAACTTGCTTTCCCTTCAAGATATAAATTTTTTTTTAAATCGTCGCAGGCACAATTTGAACCTATATTATATTTATGAATTTACTTTAAATTATAAATAAAATATCTAATACTGTTAATAAAATTTTTTTATTCAAATAAATAGTTAGAAAGAATTATCTCTATAAGAAACTGTAAAAATAATTCAAATTATTTACATACGTACAAATTTATATAAAAAAACTGTTAAAAATGGCGGATACACTCACTTTTAGTTTCTTTATCAAACCCATCTTTTCATAAAACCGAGAGAATATGAAAAGCCAGCTTCATACCAAATTTCAAATTACTAGGATTTATGGTTTAAGAGTTATCGTGGGTACATCCAAAGATAATGAAAAAAAAATGCAGCACTCCGTGTATAAACAAGTCAAAAGAATATAGAAAAAATTATTATTTTTAACATATCTTGTTTTCCCTTCAAAATTATGTAATTTTTTTTAAAAAATCGTCGCAGGCAGAATTCGAACCTAGATTACATATTGAATTTACTTTAAATTATAAATCAAATATCTAATAAACTGTTATTGTTAGAACAAAATTTTATTTGGATAAATTGTTAGGAAGAATTATCTCTATAAGAAACTGTAAAAATAATTCGAATTATTTACATACGTACAAAATTATATAAGAAAAACTGTTAAAAATGGCGGATACACGCACTTCCGACCCATCTTATGATAAAACCGAGAGAATATGAAAAGCCAGCTCCATACCAAAGTTGCTTTGGTTCGAGAGTTATCACACGGACATACACATTTTTCTGATTCAGGAGAACATTTTTTTGAGAAAAATTGCGATTGCGATACTTTCCTTATAGGAAAGTAAAAAACTAAAGTACAATGTGAATTTTAAATACCGAAAGCTACGTGATCCTGTCGCATAGGCAACACACCATATGATAAAAACTACACTAAACGTCAGTCATTGGCGGAACATGATGTTTTCATCAAAGCAAACATTCAGACAAAAACGAATGACAATGTTAATAAGTTTAAATTAACATATTAGCAAAAGTAGAAAAAAAAATACATAAAACAGTGACTTTAAAAATTGTTCAAAATGTTCACCATTATTCGCCAAACACAACTGCGTTTTTTCAAATTATCGAAAACTTTTACTAGAACTTCAGGAGTTACACTATTTATTTCATTTTATATAGCTTCTTTCAAATTATCGATTGATTGTGGATAATTTGCATAAACCTTGTTTTTCAAATGACTAAACATAAAAAAATCCAAGGGAGTTAAATCAGGTGACTTCGGTGGTCATCGCCCACGACTAATTAAGTGGTTATCAAAAAACTGTTATATATAAGCAATAGTGGCCCCATAATGTTGAAAATCTTTATCTTAGCTGATCATCCATTAATTGTTTAATTAACGGTTGTCAAATATGATTGCGGTAGCGCTCTGCATTTATCGTGTCATCAAAAAACATTGAACCATAAATACGCTTTCGTGACATTCCTATCCAAACACCAACTTTTTCAGGAGTCGACGGTGGTATGTAGTTTTTCAGCAGCCCATGTCGAGCAGTTTTGACTATTAACATATCCTGTTAAATAAAACCAGGCTTTATCCGACATAAATGTCAAGTTTAAAATATTGTCGTTGTTTAAAGTTTCATTAAACCAATAGCGAAACTAAATACAAGCTCCAAAATCAAGTAGAAATATTTCTTGAACCACCGAAACCTTGTATGGATTCAAGTTTAATTTCTTTGTTAATGCCTTACGACATGTTGCATAAGAAAAACCTATGTGTAACAACATTTTAAATTTAAATTTTAATGTAACAGTTTTGAATCGTATCTGTTTGTGATGATAATTTTCTAATTGATTTCTTTGGATTTTAATCTATTCTTGTTTGAATATCGTCAAGCATTTGCTCATCTAAAATAGTTGGTATTTCAGGAGGTTTCGTTTTATAAATAAAATGCTTTGTGTTAAACCTTTCAATAATAGCATGTCGACGGTTTACAAACACATCGTAAGGTATACTTGCATCGGGAAAAGCCGCACTAAACTGTTAATTGCAGGATTGCAAATTGTAAGTCTAAGAACCATCAGGATTTTCTGAACTATTCCAAAAATGAGTCATCAAGATAAATGCATCTTGATCTAGTGTAAACATGGTTTAACGTTTGTAACCTAGGAATTTAATACATGTTAAATTACTGTACTAAATTTTCATAAACTTATCTTTGCTAGATATTTATATCAGTAAATTTAGTTCTAAAAAAAACTTTTCATAAAAGTAAAGCAAAAAAACGAAAAATACGAATAAAACAAACAATAACAAACCCTACAAATGCCGTTGACAACTAAGACAATTTTAAGTTGGGTTATTTCGGTGTTGCCAAACCTTAAAGATAAAAGTTTCTAAACAAATAAAAGTTACTGATCACGTGGCTTTCGGTAATTACAATTCGCATGGTATTTAAAACACGCAAATTAAATTCACTGTTTTTTGAATAGAAATCAATATTTAAAAATAAAAAATTAAATAATAGTAACACTAATAACATAATATAAACGCAAAGAAATTAACAAAATAAATACAAAGTTCTGGCATATAATTTTTTAACTGTAATTGAATAAATCAGTAGTATGGTTTAAGACTGTTTATACAAGCTATTAAAATATTGAATTAAGATCTAAAAAAAAATATTCTCGTGCCAAGATTTAACCATATTAGACAAAACACAAAAATTATTTTTTCAATTTCTTAGTCTACTGCTTTGAAACGTGTATAACTTCTTGGTTTTTGTTAGAATATTTTATCAATTTTTTAAACTATGTTAATCAAGTGTTTTGTTTTGATATGTGGTATATGTTTATCTTTTAGAACCAAACACGCAAACGTTAGTTAAACCTACTTTCTGTTAAAATAAAATTTCTAGAGGCATGAATTCGACTAACTCATAATCAATTAGACTGCATATGCAGCAATTGTATTTTACTACACTCAATTAAACAAAAAACGGGACACCTTGGTTAGTTTGATTGAAATAGTTAGCGATGTAAACTAGGCTTGTTAGTAAATACGGTGCGTATTTTAATGATTGTCCGGTGTTTGAATTTGCCGCGTCCTCATTCTAGTAACTATAATCAAACAATGTTGGTTCGTTGACGAATAAACAAGCGGCAAATTCAAACACGGGACAATTATTAAAATACACACTGCACAATCGGTAATTATTCAAGGCTGTTTGCAATGCTATTTAAAAAATTCAAACTAGATAAATAATAAACATTGACAATACCAGAAAGTCAAATCGTTTATCCGCAAAACCTAAAAAATCAATATATTCTTATTTTTGAATGTTTTCAAACAGTAAACTGCATTTTATTTTTGTGTGTAAATAAAAGTTCCATATTGAAACAGTGTATTTTAAACTTTATTAAGCTTATTTTTTAAACACATTTTATATTAAACCCATGTAACAACCTATTAATAACATTATTAATTTAAGACTATTGTTCTTTTTTAATCACTTTGTACGTAGTTGTTTTTTAAATATCTTTTTTTGGTCAAAATATCAAAGAAAGGCAACTATAATAAATGTTTAAATAATTGCTAACACACTTATAAAAGATTTTGTGTCAAAAAGATATTTGTTGCATTTGACTTTTATTCAAAATATTTTCGTCTATAAATAAACGAGTATAATCTTCGTAAGAATAAATAAATCAAACTTAACGTGTCATTGGATTTCTACATGTTACGTTTCTTTAGGTACCATCACTAGCATAATAAACAAAAAAAACATTCTTTCTGTCACTCATATCCTGATTTACTATAATACAATAAATAACCGTTTTTTCAGGAATATCAATTAAGAACAATGAAGTATTTATTTGTATATTTATTTACTACTAATTTTAAGTCGCAGTTTTAGTCTTAAAAAATGACGACAAACGCCGTGGAAGAAATAAAGCAATTAATTTTTTTTTAATTGCACTCTATATACCTGATTGCAATGCTATACAATAATCAATTATTCAGAGTTTATCATATTTATAAAATATAGATTATATATTTAAAAGAAAATAAACAAAAGATCTTGTAACTACATATTGAAATTGAAATTTGATCCTAGCTAGTAAAAAGTACTCATTTTACATCTTTACTGTTTTTATTTTAATTAAACATACAATTGCTAGTAATGAATTATGTAATTTAATAAATTGATAATAACAGTTGAAAAAACTATAACTAATCTATACTCTGAGTAACTGTTGGGTTATTATTCCACGTGCTTATTGTAACAGTGGAAAAATTAAGATAACTTTAAGTATTAAGGAAGCTCATCTGTTGAAAGATGTAATCGTTGTCCGAATACAAAACCTGGACCAAAAACTGCATAACGTTGTTTAAACTACCTAAGTAGGTTTCTGTATAAAGACGACCTTTAATCACTCAACAAACGTCAACTCACCCTATACATTTACTAAAATGTCTTTGCTACACTTTTTGGAGTTTTTGTTCTTGGTAAGAATTAGTTTTATAATGCTTGATACTTTTTTATTTCAGCCCGTGCGGTTAACTAGCATTCCGCAAATTCGAACAGAACATTTCAGAAAGTTTTAAAAAGATTTTGAGTAATATATGCCACTAACGCCGCGTCTTGGGCCACCGTAGACACAGTAATATGTGAAATCATAAACATTCCAGCAATTGGTCGAACACTAAGACCACGTACTAACTCCGTGATGATTTGAGCTTTCAAATCAACACTCGTATGTGCAAGCATTATCAACAACAAATAGCTTTCTAGAGAAACTTACTAACATGATGCTATATTTCTACTGAATCATCAACTAAACTAAAAACTACGATTGTCTTACAATAATTAAGGGTGCCGGTAATTTACATTCACAACTATAGTAAACAATAGACCGACCAATTAAAATTTTGAAACTATAACAACGACTTAAAAACTAAAAATAATAAATAGTAAAATACTTCATTGTTCTGAATTGACATTCCTGAAAATTACAATAAGAACGAGTATTTATCGTATTATAGTAAATATAAATATAAATATATATAGGTGACAGAAAAAATACGTATTTTTTGTTATTATACTAGTGATGGTGCCTCCCCCGCCCCTAAAAAACATAAGGTGGAAACATTAAGTATGATTTATTTATTTTTACAAAGATTATACGCTTTAAATCCATAAGCATTAACAACATTCCAATAAATGTCTAATTTTTATACTAATGTCGCAAAAAAACGAAAATGCATTGTATAAAAATAAAATGCAGCGAATCTTTTTTAACACAAAATCATTTTACTGTTAATGTTTTTGTAAGTGTGTTAGCAATTATTTAAAACATTTATTATAATTGTCTTTCTTTGACCAAAAAAAAAATTAAAAAAACAACTTCTTAAAATGTAATTGAAACTTAAGTGGAATAGCTTATATTCACAATGTTATTAATAAGATGTCTCATATGCAATATACCCATACAACACATGACATCGATATCCTTTAACAACATCCATAACAGATCTATATCCGTAATGATATACATTAGATATACGCTGGCTAAGGTAAATAGATATGTATGCTGTAACTTGATCATAAAAAATTATTATTATTTTTGCTACATTGTTATAATGTAAGCTTAAATAATACTTCATCGTAAAATAAATATTAATTGTTATGACGGAAAAGATTTCAACCAGCTATATCCCTTGTATATCTAGAAAATATTCATTATAGATATTGTTATGAGATATCCATTGTACATTTTACAGATATTTTTTCATAATTTATTTAATGTAGTTTGAAGTCATATGAAATAAATAGTTAGTAATTTTGATAAGCATTAACAATTACGTATTACATTCTGTTATTTTTAAATAAAAAGCATCTTTTTTGCGTATTTTCTCGTGAGATTTCAATCAAAGACAGGAAGCGTAACCGACAGCGCCCGAACCACTAGGCAAAATTGGTTGTGCTCGTGTATGCTAAGGTATTACGTGAATTATATTCTTTATTTCCGTTAATATTTTTAAAAACATATTTTTTTTTAAAACATATTTTTATGGATATGTATATTTTTAGAGAATGTTTGAAGTAGTCATGGAAGAAGTGCTTTCACAGAAAAAGGACATTGCATGGATGTCCACAGGATGTACTTAGTGCTTCCGTTGGATGACTATTACTGGACTTGTAAACATCCTATGGTCGTCCAAAGGATGTTAGTTTGTCACAAAAATGAACATCTGCTGGATATCGCGTACGGGTATCCGCTGAATGTTGATTATTAACGTGCCTGTTGTCTGTGAACGTGGTAAAAACTTTAATAGGATATAATCTAACGATGACTCATAAGACGTGCAAAAATGGTCGTACACAAGATGTTGATATTATGTTCATAAACGAGTGGATATACATGTTGAACTAAAATCTTATTCTATAGATAATTGGTGCTGTATGCGTTATCGTAATGGTTATAGAAAGTATTAAGAACTGCTACAAGGAGTTAAAATCAGTAAGTATTTTTTTAACTATTACCGTTTGCGTCTATGTATATTAATCTAAATCTTCATAAAAATATATTTTTTGAATTTTTTAAAGATAAGAGGTATTGTGTATTTTTGAACCATTTTGAAACAATTGGTATTCTCAGTTTTATTACTTGTAACTATTTTATCATCATAATTTTGAAACTATTTTATTTTTGTTTAGGGATAAACGGTGAATGTCATTCAGTCTGTTAACAACAAATCTGTATCTGATATTCTAAGAAAAATGTTAACTAGTTAATTAGTAGTGTTTGCCATTTTATATATTCATACTTTATACATACGTATTTGTGTTCATTATTTTCGATTATCTACTTATTTCATACTTTTTACATATTTTTGTATATATTTTTAATAACTTATGTATTTCAGTGTAAATAAAACTGTTTTTTTATGTTTGCTTTACTTCTGTAAATCAAAAAACGGAACATGTATGTCTATAGAATATACATAATATAGCACAATGAATTGGGTATTGAGCGAACGTTGTAGTATCCATTTGGCAGCTATGGATATCTTGTGTATATTACGGATATTTTGTCTAGATGTTTCGTGTATGTAAAAAAGACATTCATAGACTGTATTCGATATCCATACATATCTATTCAATATACATCGGTTAGTTATAGATATCTCATGTATATTGTGGATATTTTAGATAGACATTTAATGTACGTGTAATAGTCATTTATGTGCTGTATGGGTAAAATGTGTTCAAACATCGCCTTATTAAAGTTTATAATGCAATGTTTTAATATGAACTTTTATTTACATACAAAATTATTTCGTATAAAAATAAACTTTACTGTTTCAAATTATTCAAAAATAAGAATGTATTGATTTTTTAGTTTTTGTGGATAAACAATTTGACTTTCTGGTATTGTCAATGTTTATTATTTGTCTAATTTAATTTTCTTGAATAGCATCGTGAATGGCCACAAATCATTGCATTCGCTAACAAGCCCAGTTTACACCGCTAACTATTTTATTGGAACTAACTAAGATGTCCCGTTTTTTGTTTAGTTGAGTGTACATGACCTAATTGCAGATTTATTTAAAACAGCAATGTAATAGATATATTCCAATATTTTTATTTATTAAAACTAAACTAAAAATATTCGATATAATTTATAAGATCTTTAAGTAGCTTGGTTGACGATAATCACAGTTTTATTAAAACGTTTGGTCTTTAATGTAAATCTGTTTGATGTATAAAATAAACAAGCATAAATAAATTACAATAAAAAAATTTGAACGTAGATCTTCAAAAGTTATTAATACATTAGAATGTATAACAAATAAAAATATGAAAACAATATCTATATACTATAAAATATTTTCCATCGTTATAATACGTACGATTTTAATCTACCGCATTCTCTAGCAAATAGGACAAGAAAAACTTATAAGCGGCAAACAGCATCAGACAACACGCAGTTTTGGAATTTTATTGTTTCACCTCTTTACAAATTCCAGACATTATGATCAGTATTTCCAATGTAAGAATTTACTATATTAAGATTGAAAGCGTTGTCTCTTGATTCAAATTTAATTTAAATTTAATTTAAGACAGTCAAATAAATAAAATGAAAATAACTTTGCAAATAGACCGCGTGGCTTTGGAATGTCGTAAAGTGTTATAAACGGAGGGTGTTATGAAGAGGGCGATAATGCTGATAAAATTTGTCACCCCGTTTATATTTAACCTATGCAATATACGATCTGTAGAGAACTTATTGGATTGAACGAAATTAATATAATATATAGTTTAATCGTGTCTTTTGTACGAAGATTTTGAGATTGACAAAATTCAATAAAATACCAGTTGGACGTACTATTTATTCATTAGAAATTAAATCGAATCTATTAAATTCAATATTAGATAATCAAACAATAAATGCAATCAAAAAACAAAGAAGCACCTGATAGCGTAGTTTGCATCCAAATTAAATTTAGGATAAATTAAATCGACTACCCCGCAGCTTTTTTCGCCCTTTATGGTTGCAGCTGTGCCACTTTAGAAAGCTCTTCAGCTTTTGTTCGCGGCTTAAGCCTAGTGTATTTTAATTTTTACACTCCATATTCATGACCCTGTATAATATAGATGGATTTGCAGTACTCTTAAGTGTTTTATAGGTTGTTATGTGTTACTTCTAAAATACAAACCCTTGATTTTATAACTAACCGTTTACGGTTTTTAAGTTTACTCACAATATAACAGTTTACGTTTCTTATTTATCAACTTTCTTTTAAATTATTTTGTAAGATGTAAATATATCGATTCAAGCTATACAAAACTGATAATTTAATCTTTTTTACAAGTTAAGCTTTATAAAATAAACACTCGTTTATTTGGCAACAACAAACACTATTAAAGTTTATTAAACTTGCAATAAGAAGCTTAAGTTTAAATAAACAAGCATACAAACAGTCACGTGCAGTGGTTGGTGACATCTCTTCAACATTTCTATAGCCCTTAGCTGTTATAAAGGCCCTCCGACGTTCTAATGTCACTGTAACTGTGTTTTAAGCTTTAGAACAAATAAAATACAATCTGTATCAATTTTAGGCTCTCAGGACCGGGATGCACTATTTATTTCAGTACTAATACTTTTGAATTAAAAATTCGTTGATATGCTGTTTTTCAATTTTTATTGCAAACGACAAATGATTCTTGGTTATTAAAATACTTTTTATAACTTGCTGTTAAATTGTACGATTATTAAGTTTATTTTTTGAATCTATTAGAAGTACTTGTTACCAGATGTTTAATTGTATATATACGTTTTAACATTTGGTCTAATTACCGACAAGTTAGTCTTGAAAATCTGTTCTGTTTTTTAATATTTTTAAGTGCATTTAAAATATAAAAAATAAGAATAATTTACTACACTGTATGAGTTTTTTAAAGTAAAGTTATTTCAGAAAACATTGTTAAAAAAATTAGACATAGTGAGTCGTGTTAGATTTTTGTGAGATTTTAAAAAACATATCTGTTATTATAAAGAATATATCAAAACAACGACTTGTTTATTATCTACGCACAATCTAAATACGAATTTTTTTAAATACAAACAAATTACTTTAGTAGAGAAGGCTTTCACGGCCGGAGTCTATAGTAAGATAAGAACGTCTTCCGGGTTTGAACGATGTCATTGTTGTAACCGAAGCTGGCAAAATTTTTCCCTCTTTTTTTTAGTCGAAAAGCTTAATATTTTTGGTATATTTTTAAATTATTTTCTTTTATAACAGTATATGATTTGCTTTTTTGGTGTTAGTGTGATAAATCTTTACCAGTTAACCTGATTTAATACCTTCAATTCAATTCGATCTTTCATTAAAGTTGTAAAATTATTTTCATTATTAAGTATTTGTGACCTGAAGCATGTTTTAAGAAATCGTCTATTTGTAGATTCTTTAAAACTTTTGATTTGGTTCACTTGTACTCTTCACCTTGTTTTTTTAAAAACGCTTTCAGTGTCACAATTTTTTTGCATTTCTACACTATTCCTTATATTCAGTCGCTTTCCTCATAGGATATTTTGGCCACAATGTTTGACTTAAAGAAGGTAACGTTGTTTGCTGATCACAATGTCATAATCGTATATGCTCATATTGCGCTGTTAATACCGTTAGATATGGTTTTTTGGTTATATAACTTAATGTTTTCATTCAGAATATTTTATTACTTTACTTTTGGTTAGTGTTTTTATTTTTTCAAAAAATTAAGATAATTGTGCTATTCCCAACTAGTATTTTTGGTGATTGCCACGTGGCAGCCACAGTCGTAGGAACTGTAGAGTGGCGTGCCACTAGTCACTACCACGTTACAAGAACAGTTCTATACCGTGGCTACCACCAAAATGGGGAACAAATATTGGGTGGTCGTTACGTGATTACAACCATTTTATCACTTATAAAATAACATTACAGCCAGGTAAAACCCACGTCGTTGCCAAGTGGTGGCGTGGTGACCATTAGTGGCCCTGAGCATTTTAGTAACTGCTTTAATGTATTTATATCTCTGTCCCATTTTTAAATGTTGTTTACTTTCTCACCTACATCCCTTCTTTATTTTACAAATGGACAACAAGGTTTACTTCGATCAAACTGTTTTAAGTTTCTATGAACTACATGTTTATTATTGAATTTGTACAACAATTGCCCACAGCAAAATTGCAACAAATGCAAGTTTACTGTTAAATGTAGAGGTTACAGTTTGAAATATAACTATGCGCCAACAAAATTTTCATTTTTTTAGAAAAACAAAATTAAAAAGTCCTAAATATAAAATAAAAATTAAATAACTATACAATCTAAAACACATTTTATTAGTATTTACATCATAAATTTAATTATAATTCATTAATTTCTTACATTTAATGTGTTGTTACTTATAAATTTCATATATTTAGAATAATTGAGCAAATTTTTGTTAATGGCGGCATAGAGATTGTTCATAAATATGGCTACTTAAAAATAAAGTAACTGTTAAGTGGCAAAAACTAAGGATAGCCACTTTGGAGTTACTTCCACTCAATAAGTGGCCAAGAGAACTAAGAAACATCCAATCAAATTTCAGAACACTTAAGTGATTTTTAAAAGAGGCAGCATTGGTGGCGACCACGTGAATTTTGTTGAACGGCCACTCAATAAAATTTACATGCTTTCACGTTCATCTTCATAATGAAGTTGGATACATAACCTAACTAATTTATATTTTATTATCAACTTCATTTCATAACGTATAATTACAATCAATCATTTTCAACACTCTTAATAATATTGTTATCCAGCTTATACATTTCTAATTGTTCTAAATCATTTTCACATTATGGATTATATGTGTTATTAAATGTCAAATTCCTAATAACTAACTTAACTTTACGGATTAAACTTTTGATGTCTTCCTGGAAAGCAATTTTAGGTTAGACAGATTTAAATACTAGCAGTGTATTTTTATTTATACCGAGCCGATTTGCATTGTAGAAAATAGGCCACTATTTAGTTACAGTAACTGAAAAGTGGATTTCAGAAGTAAATGTCACTATGTAGTGGCTTTAATCTAAAATGTCTCGTGAAAATCACTTATGGAAGTGGCTAAAACGTTACAACAACGACAACATACCACTCTAGAGTGCACCTACATTTTAGGTATATTTTAAGTTTCCAAAACGTGACCAAAACTTTAATAGCCACTTTAAAGTGGTTATTACTTTAAAGTAAGATTTCAGTGATTCGATTTAGTGGTCGCCATTTTAATTTGCCACTATAAGGTTAAAAAACTTATAAGTGATTTTACTTAGTGAAAATAACGTTGGAAAAACTTTACTTTTCACCACAAAGCTACAGAACTACAAAGTGGTTAAGAAAGGATTATATATATAATTACTATGAAGTTGCATATAAAGTGTTAAATACGTAATAATCACTAAAATAAAGTGGTAGTATAATTTATTCTCACTTTGATGCTACTTGGGTTTTAGTTAATTTAAAAAAGATAGTTTCTTTTTAATTTTTTGTTATAAACGGTTAAGTAACATCTGCTATTTTATATTGGATTCTATAATTTATAGATAAATGACAAAACATTAACTAGTTCTTAATTTTGAAAATCTAGAAAATAGATCCAACTGAAAACATGTTGCTAGTACCATTCTTAACTCCGTTAATAGTTTACGTGATAAATATTTGATAAATGTTTCTCTAAACTTAAAAACGCTGTTCCTCTATACCGTAAATTGGATGATATTAATGATTGTTTCTTGTGATGATTTTTATGTAATCCCAATTATAAGTTTTCGTTAATGATTAAACTTCACTTGCTTTAATTGTTACATAGGTTTTTTATGTTATACATACTCTGCGTCATTTCAAATATACCTTATCGTACGTTAAAGAATTAGCACCAGTGATTAAATCATGTATATAAACATTATATATTATAAACACAATTATGGCCCAGATTTAGTGCTATACGTTACATTACTTAATTGAAATTTGGTGATAACATCATTTGTCTTTTTCTAAACTATATTCCTCAAATGACGATCTTGTGGATTTATTAACAATTGGCGATACATTTTTGAAATGTCCTCAGTAATAACGTAAGCGTGCAATCTAAATCTTACATTAGGAAAAAACAAATAGCTTTGCAACAGGTACCATACCTGTTAATTGAATGTCATTTAATGAAATTCCTTTATTGCTTTTGCAACTGCCGTCAAAAACTACTCTCAATTTAGTTGTGACTGATGCTCACAAAACACTGTAGAAAAAAAAATAGGTAGCTTTTGTGCTATTGGTTATTTATGTCATATGTTGCTTAACTATTTGTCAATGTCATTATTTAGTAACTTTTATAAGTTAACAATCATAACAAATTTCTAAACATAACTTGTTATAAAATATATAAGCTTTAAACACACATCATATACCTAATGTATAATTAAAACAAATCTACATTAAATATTGAGAATAGAATTACATACCTGTAATGTAATAAATAGTAATTTACGTAACGTCGAAAGTACAGCATAGCATAACGAACGTTATTGCGACGCGAAGCAGCACGGCATTATTTTTTGTATTGCTCTTTGTAAAAGTATATTCTTTTTATAAAATAGCAATCACCATAAATATATTGTTGGTACTACATTTATTACTATATCTGTCAACTTTGACATTAATTTTAAGATTGTTCTTTTTTTCATTTTAACTGCATTTCGTGCGTGCGTGCGTGCGTGCGTGTGTGTGTGTGTAAAATTTTTGTTATAGAGATGGCTTTTCATATTCTGTCGGTTTTATCAAAAGATGGGTCTGATAAAAAAACCGAAAGTGGGTGTATCCGACATTTTAACAGTTTTCCTTATATAAATTTTTACTTTTGTACTATGTAAATAATTCGAATGATGTTTACAGCTTCTTATAGAAATAATTTTTTCTAACAATTTATTTAAATAAAGATTTTTCTAACATTAACAGTATTAGATATATTCTATTTATAATTTAAAATAATTTCACAAATACAATATAGGTTCGAATCCTACCTGCGGCAATTTTTTTTAGAAAAAAATTCTATATAGTGAAGGGAAAGATATGCTAAAATAAAAATTTTTACTAAAGGGAAAGCAATATTGAAGCGCACAAATATAGGGGTTATTCGATATGACAACATAAACTCAATTTGCCACATTTCGGTTATATCTTAATGACATCGAAAAGAAAAATTTCAAAAAAATTGTAGCATGCTGGGAAGTCAATACAAACGTGTAAGTTGATGCGAAGTAATAACATTCTGCTGAACTTTCATTGTTTATTATTTTGAAATGAATATACACAACGTTTCGATTGCTGTGGTATCTGCAATCGTCATCAGGTGAATACTAACAAACTTAGAAACTACTGGAGCTTATATACTAAAGACATGTTCGATAAAGCGTTCAAGCATACAAAATCAATTTAGCGTAACAGATTAATTAACAAAATTACTTAGTCAAGTTTAAGTTGTTTTAGAGGTTCGATAAGTGGTTTCCATATGTTGCTTATCTCGACACTTGGCTGGCTGAAAATTTCTTTGTTGTTGTTGATGAATGCCGCCAAAGCTCTAACCAGTTTTCATAAAAGTAAAAAAACCTTTTTTTGAGAATAGAACGAGACACGTCTTCTATGTTGCAGACATTTGACAAGGTTGCTGAATCGACCTTAATAAAATTGTGTTTAACTAATACCTCCACAATATCTTGTTTCTGTCTAACTAGTGACCTAAACTCAAATACAAAAGTAGAGTAACTTCCAAAATTCTACAATTTGCACTGATACTTGATGTTACAGAATTAATAAATAATAACTGCCTTAATGCTCATTTAGGATGTTGAGAGTTTGGATGGTTGTTCCAACTCCCTCTAGACCTGATACAGGCAAAAAAAATCTAAGTTATCTTGGGAACACATATATTAAAAAATACACAAAATTTTCTTTTAATGCGAAAATGTCTTTCACTAAACTCAATGTACTTTTTATGGTTAAAATAAAACCCAGTGCAAAAGTTTTGTTGTTGTGATGTAACAACAGGATACCATCGACGAACACAGTTTTTAAGTGCTGACTTGACTTTAAAAACACATCGTCAGATTGAGCGTATTTTGTCTGATAAGTGCTTTATAAATCCTTCCATCAGGATTTCTATATTCAAAATATATAATGCGTTTGAGTTTCAAACAGCAAGGTTGTACGCCGCGAGTGAACGCGATAAGTTAAGTTATCAAGTGACCTCAGACAACTGGTATCATAAAATTTATATATATGTTTATTTATTTATTTAAAACTAACCATACTGAAATAATTGAATTAAGTGTATAAAATTATAATAATAGCGTGACCATTATGACCTACGCTAATAATTATTCGCAATATGGTCCATTAGCGTCCCCGCAATTGGGACATTTACACAAAGATCAAAACACTACAACACAATATACACAACCACGAGCATACACAACATTATCACAACCAACACACTAACTAATCCAACCACAACATGCAATGATGTTTTATAGCCAACCCCCAACCTGTTCACAAACAAGCAATTATCAACCCTATGTTAATTATTCCTCATTACCAAATAACAAAACTGAGAATGGATGGCAACAAGTAATTTACGGTAAGAAAAGAAACAAAACTTACGACGAAGATAAGGATCTAAATAGTAAAGCTAAACAAGCTACTTATTGGCTAGGAGAGGATGTGCCAGTTAGTAATAGGTATAAAAATCGAACGGAAGAAAACATGGACGAAGAAAATCATGCACCTAAACAACCAAAACCTCCACCCATTTTTATAAGAGGCGTCAAAAATATAAAGCAACTAACAAGCCTACTTGACGAATTGGTGAAAGATAAATATCTTATTAAATATTTAAGTAACGATCAGGTCAAAGTTCAACCGTTAGAAAGCAGGGACTATACTATAATAATTAAAGCATTAACGGAAAAAAACACCGAGTTTTACACATATAAACCAAAAGAAAAGAAAGACTTTCGTGTAGTACTGAAAAATATCCACCCGTCAACAAACATAAAAGAAATAAAAAAAAGCCTAAAGAATGAAGGACATGAAGTAACAAATATATGGAACATTAAACAACGGAAAACTAGAACCACTCTACCGTTACTCTTCGTAGATGTTAAACTAAAAGATAACAGCAAAAAAATATATACAATTAACAACGCTTAAATACAATAGTACAGGTCAAACCTCCGCACGTCAAAAGAGAAATACCTCAATGTACGAGATGTCAGAGATTTGGTTATACAAAAAACTATTGCCATAATAGCCCAAGATGCGTTAACTGCATAGACAATCATTACGCAAAGAACTGCTCTAGGAAAGTTAGGGATAACGATGTAGTATACGTAAACTGTAAAAAGAAGCACTCTGCAAACTATCGAGGATGCTTGGTTCACAAACAGCTACAACAAAAGTTATATCCTGCCTTACGCGAAAGACGAACACTTACACGACCTGTACAACAAGGTATAACCTACTCTTAAGTAACAAGACAGGAAGAACAAATCATACAAGATACTCACAATATTAATATTGATCAACACAATACTGCAATTGCCCAACAAACTAATGATCTAATAGAAATAAAACATACCCTGAAAACGTTACTTGATCAAATGAGCACCCTTATTAATCTCATAACCACACTGATTAATAAAACTACAAAATGACACCAGTACTTAATATTGCTCATTGGAACGCCAACGGCTTGTGCTCACATGCACTGGAAGTCACATCATTCATACAGCATCACTCATTAGATATACTGTTAATTTCAGAAACACACTGCACATCCAAAAGCCATCGTAAAATATTTGGATACAGCATATACTTTACAAATCATCCTGGAGAGGTAGCGCATGTGGGTACTGCAGTAATAATTCGACAAGGAATTAAACACTACGAAAAATCAAGCTTTAGATATGAACATATACAAGCTACTAGTGTAGCTGTAGACATCTGAAGTGAATTTGTAATCTCAGCCATCTACTGCCCACCAAAGCACAATAACAAGTACGCACAATATTAGTTAGGCGGAGATTTCAACGCCAAACAGTCACAATGGGCATCTCGGATAACTACTACAAAATGAAGAGAATTGTTAAAAGTGGTACAAAAAAACAATTTATCTGCGATGTCTTCTGGACATCCTACTTATTGGCCCTCAGATAGACGAAAAACGCCAGATATAGTAGAATTTTGTGTTACCAAACGCTTAGATAGGAAAATAACCATAACATCAAGTTGGGATCTTAACTCAGATCATACACCAACTTTAGTAACAATAACCACAAATATAGTTCAAAAAACAAAGGAAGCATCAATGTACAGTAAAAAAACGAATTGGAAAGAATTTATAGAAAAACTTAATGAGCTAATTAACCTAGAAATACTGCTAAAAGATGAACTAGACAATGAAATGGCTATAGAAAACCTAACTAAATCTATACAACATGCAGCATGGCAAGCTACGCCAGAGCGTAATAAAAAGCAAATTCAAGAGCACCTACCACTGCTGGTAAAACAAAAAATTGTAGAAAAAAGAAAGCTCCGAAAGAAATGGCAGATAACAAAAGCAGATAAAGATAAGGCTAAATATAATAAAATATCTAAAGAACTTAAACTGTTACAAAAAATTAAAAACGAATCGATCCAGGAGTACCTAAGAAACTTATCCGCAACTGAAACCACAGAATACTCACTATGGAAGGCAACCAAAAAACTTAATAGGCCACAACAACGTATATCACCTATAAAAGCTACAGATGTTATTTGGGCTAGAACGAACCAGCAAAAAGCTGATGCCTTCTCAAAACATCTTACTGAAGTTTTCCAACCCCTACCATCGATGACGGACTTCCAAGAAGAAGACAGCATGCGCACATTTCTGGAGACGCCTTATCAAATGGATCTTCCACTAAAAAAAATAACAAAAAGAGAAATATAAACTGTCATCTTCAAAGAAATTAACCCAAAAAGGCTCCAGGGTACGGTTTTATAACGGGAAAAGTACTAAGAGAATGTACGCAAAAGTGTTCTACAGCCATAACCCAAATATTCAATGTCATCTTAAGAACCCACAACTTTCCCAGTAAGTGGAATTATAATTATACGCAAACCAGGCAAATATCCAACAGAAATTAAGCCTTCTACCGCTACTCTCTAAAATCCTTGAAAAAATAATCTTAAAACGACTTTTACAAACAGTAAAGGATACAAAACTCATACCTCAATACAAATACGGATTTAAGAAAGGGCATGGAACCATCGAGCAAATTCACAGACTGGTCAATCAAATACATGACACCCTAGAACAGAAACAGTATTGCTCAGCTCTTTTTATAGACATCAACCAAGCATTCACCAAGGTGTGGCATATTGGACTATTAATTAAACTTAAAACATAATACCACATACCATGTATTCGCTCCTAAAATCCTATCTTACAAACAGACAATTCTATAAACACTATCAAGAGGTGAATACTGATATTTGTCCGATTAATGCTGGGGTACCGCAAGAGAGCTAACTCGACCCAATCGTTTATCTAATCTATATGGCGGATCTTCTAACGACAAAAATACAACAATGGCAACGTTTGCGGATGACATTGCAATATTGGCGACGCATCATAATAACATTATTGCATCTGTAAATTTACAAAACCATCTTAATAAGCTGCAACCATGGCTAACAAAATGGCGAATACAAGTTAATGAGACAAAATCTAACCACATCACATTTACCATGAAGAGGGACAATTGTCTTCCAGTTACCTTGAATAATTGCCAAATTTCTATAAGAACTGAAGTCAAATACCTCGGAATCAACATTGACAGGTTGACTTGGCAAACGCATATATTTAATAAGAGAAAACACTTGAGGATAAAATATAGACAGATGTATTGATTGCTGGGAAAAACCTCACAGCTATCTCAACTCCTGTTATACAAAGCAGTATTAAAACCTATATGGACTTATGGGATTCCCCTTTGGGGATCGGCTAGCACATCCAATATTGAAATACTACAGCGCTTCCAAAACCAAGTTACTCGTAACACAGCTAACGCTCGATGGTACATACCAAACACAGTGCTACATAAAGACCTAAAAATAGTTACAGTACGTGATGAAATAACTAAAAACAGTGAAAAAATAAGACAGAAATAAAATCACTTATTAATAAATTAGCTGTTAATATGTTAAATAAAGCCAATGAAATCGGACAGCTAAAAAGATTTAAACCGTCAGACTTAACAAATAGATTTAAAAATTATATTCTATAGTATCTGCCACTTCACTGCTTAGCATTTAAGCAGCTAATCTCACATTTATGATTTTATTTTTACAGCTTACGCATTGAGATGTAAGTGCATTAGCCAATTTTAACTGCTAAGACTATTGAAGGCTATCTAATGTCTTTACATATTCCCAACTTATTTTTCCTGAATGGGATTTAATATTTTTTTCAGCAATTGCAATTCTGGCCAATTTCAGCATGTGTCGAATGTGTAATATGCGCTATACTCGTATGGCGGTTTTAATAGGAGGGGGGGGGAATGGAATCAATTTCTCTGGCACCTTACTGCAACCTAAATTTGTGTACATTGCAACTTGGGCTCCGCCAGAGGTAATTGACCTTATTGTTATACCAACATCATATAAGCTCCTTAAGCAAGCATTTATTAATTGCGTTTGCAAGTTAGCATCTGTTTTATTAATTAAATAATATGCTACTAGGCATTTCAAATTATTTTATTATTACTGTAGCTAACAGTTAAAAAAAAATAATGCCTCTGATGCTGCCATTTCAAAACCGGCGTCAATAATACCACCATAATTAACATTTCCAGTAAATTTTCCCTCTACTTTATCCCATAAAACTTGTTTTCTAATAAACATACCATCGACTATTAAATCACAGTTTTTAAGGTAAGATTTTTTTCACTTCTTCTTTTAAAAATTGTCGAACGTTGTCTGAAATTCCTGCCTTAAAATTTTCACTACTTAATCATTTACAAATAGTACGTGCATTGGGTGGCACAAAATGTTGTTTTAACAAATTATATGCATTGAGAGAGTAGAAATATAATGTGTGGGCAAATTGAATCATTACTTCGGAATACCAACGCTGTCCTGGATTTATAGCTTTTTTGTTCTTTGCTTGAAGTTCCAAAAGCAACTCTAAAACCCAAATTAATCAAAAATGTGTTTGAATCTCGACTGAGAAACTATCCCTACGTCATGAAATTGACACAGCACATTTGGAAAAATTTGCATAATAATATCACTTTCTGGACTCATGTAAATAAGTATTACCTTCGAAAGAATTTTTCAGGACAGCATCCAAGTTTTCATTCCTGTAGTCACTTGTTCTAATATCAATTATCACACCTTTCATGCTTGACAACTTTAGGTCTCTTCTTTTTACCTTTTGTTTCAGAAGTTTAAGTTTTTTTCGTAACAGAGTAACTGTAGCATCTAGATTAGTTTGAGTTTCTTTGTCAACAAACGTTTTTGACTGTTGATGTCGATGGTAAGTCCGTGTCCATAGATTCAACATCATTTTTTTAAATTTAAGTTGGGTGTAACCTGAAATAAATAAAACATTACT
Organism: Aquatica leii; assembly: GCA_035610365.1. Lineage (NCBI taxonomy): Eukaryota > Metazoa > Arthropoda > Insecta > Coleoptera > Lampyridae > Aquatica > Aquatica leii. The sequence continues at coordinate 113,666,177 of CM069432.1, forward strand.
ATTATGCGTACAACATGTGTTGTTTCATATTGAAATGTTTACATTTATATTATCTTACATGTTTTATTAGTTTTCTTTGTGGTAGAAGAGCTGTCGTCTCCAAATGTTTCGAATATGAAAAAATGCTCGGTACAGCATTAAGTTTAAAAATTTTGTAAGTAGATCTTGGTTTAACTTGATAATTAGAAGGTAGAAAACGTTTTCCACAGAGACAACTTGTTTTTGTTGATGCCCAGTTTTTCCTATGAACTGATTTTATGACAACATAACCTTAAAAATATGTAGACATTCCTTGATCACTCCTTATAGGAAAGTCGTGTGGTGACCACACCAGTTTTTTATTTTACGTTATCGCATAACTGGTAATTTTTTAGTACTCATAAAAACTAATGATTTGAGTAAAAATGAAAATGTTTTTATTAAAAATCTGAAGGTGTAATTGGATTTGAACTAGGGTTTTCTCGATTACAAGCCAGCGACTTTCACCAGTGCTCCACAAGGCTATTGGATTTAAACAGTCAATTTATTGCTGTTTGCCATAACAATACAATTTTAATAAAATAGGTTTTAATGTGTAATAATTCTATAGTAATTTTAGATTAAGAATTAATTAAATTGTAAACTGAAAAATAACAAAAAAAAATTAAATTGCGCGTTAATTTTTTAAAACTCAAGTTTTAGAAATTAGAAATAAATAATAATTCTAATATAAACAAAAATTTAAAATAAAATATAACGATTAATAATAAAAATAAAAATAATTTTTATCTAAGTCAAAATAAACTATAAAACAATTTTAAATGAGTAAAACAAAAAAAAATAGCGGTAAAACTACTTTTCAAGATAGTTAAATAATTTTAGAATAGTGACAAAATAATTTTTAAAATAATAAAATAAATTTTTACAGTTGGTACTAAAATTAGTTTTAAAACGACATAACAACTTTTAATAGTTGGTAGTAAAAATATTTTTAAAATGGTGGCTTAATTGTAAAATTATAGATTTGTTACTCAAGTATAAAATCCTATAAGTTACAATGTTCTAAATTTAAAATCAAGTATATAATGTATAGAGTAATGATTTAAAAAAAATTAATTTGAAATCAAAATAAAACTTAAAAATAAAATCATAGGAGTTAAACTTTAATGTTTTATTCAAGAAAACCGTAAAAGTAAAATAATATAAACAATTTAGAAAAATTAACAAAGATAGACTTACTCTGCGGTAAAAATTTACACAAGCATTTTTTAAAATATTGGCATTTTAATTTATTATTATTTAAACGCACATGTTAACACACTTTTGTCTAAAGCCGAACCTAATCTAATTAGAAAAATTTATTTTACCCCCACTTAATTACTTGAAAATTTGAAATTTTTTATTAAGAAATGACGCAGCATTTTTAATTATTGTTATTTGAAAATTATGTTTAATCGGATAAACTTTTTACATAACGTGAAAACAAAAAAAAATCTGGGCATGATGAATTTCTTACATAAGTTTATCCCAAATTATGGCCAAATTACTTATCTTTTAAGAATTTTGTTTAAAAAAATACTAAATGGATTTAGTCTACGGAACAATAAAAAGCTTTTTACAAGTTAAAATGCTTAATTACTAAAAGTCCCGTCTTAAATTTTTTTAATCCAAAAGAAAAAAATATTAGTTAATCTGATGGTAGCAATTTAAGTTTAGGTGCATGTTTGTTACACAATAATAAACCTGTTGCATCTGCTAAAGTTAAACTAAAAATAAAGTTTATTATCCAATTATAGAAAAAAAGTTGTTAGGTATAGTTTTTGCTTCTAATAAGTTTCATAATATTATTTATGGTAGTAATTGAAATTAATGCTGATGTCATTGTAAAAAATTAAGATAAAAATTCTAACAAAACCAGTTCAATAATTCAAAGATTTGTTCATAACATAACATTAGGTGAAACTGTAAATATACCTGAATATGCTTTAGAAAATCTTAAGAAGGAATCTCAAAAAGACTTAATTTTACAAGAAATTAAAAACAAATTATTTTGGATGGCATAATTTTAATTCAAATTACTTGCTTAAGCATTTTTATAAATTGAGAAATACTTTATCTATAAGAGATAATATAATTTTTGGTAATAATAAGATAGTTGTCTCTAACAGTATAAAAACTGAATTTGGTATGGTTAAAGCTAAATAAAGAGCTAGAAAAATGTTATATTGATACAATATGACTAGAGATATGGAGATATTTATATAGAAATGTAAACTGTGTGAAAGATATCAAAGAACATCTAGTTATGAACCTTTAATAAATCATGAAATTCCTAATTTACCACATTATAAAATTGGTCTAAATTTAGCTGAATATGGTGGTAAAACATATTTGATGTAGATTTTTTATCTAGATAGTTACAAATACTGTTAGTTCATGATAAATCTATACAAGAAACAATTAAAAAAATAAGACAAATATTTTCCATGCATGGATTACCAAATGAAATTATATGTAATAATAATCCATTTAACAGTTATGCATTTCTTGAATACTGCAAAGCATATGGCATACAAGTAACATTCAAGAGTCTAGCATATCCAAAGCTTAGCCGAAGAAGCTGTAGGTATTTCAAAGCAAATACTTAAAAATGCCAAAACTGAAAATAATATTTTAGACGCATTATTTGAATATCGAACAACACCAGCAGCAGGAACAGAACTCTCCTTCAGAGATTTTAATGAATAGGGTTTTAAAAACAGCGTCACTCTTACCTTTGGTATCCTTAAAACCGAATATTAGATTGAATAAAACTTTAGATAACTTTACTGACAATACAGTTAAAAACAAATTGTATTATGATTAAAATGCAAAAATAAAACATTTTAATGTTGAGGATAATGTAAAAATAGAGCTTTGAGGCAGAAGGAACCTGATAAAATAATTTCTGTAAATGATACTCCCTGGCCATATAATGTATAAAAGAAAATAATAATTTAGTAACTAGGAATAGTTTACATTTGAGAAAATATTTTATTGAACTATGCAATGACAAATGTATACTAAAGATGATATTAATACGGATAATATTCTTAGTAACATTGATGTAACTCCTGACGAAAGTATAACCCCTTTTTTAAATCATACTCGGTCAGGTAGATTAATAAATATACCAAAAAAAAAATATATAAAAGTTTTGTTATGTAGGTTATACTTTGGCGAGGGTATGTTTTGTATGTTATTATATGCAATATAATATCTAGTTGTTTTAGAAAAATTATGTTGCTACAGTAATAATTTAATAAACATAATTTGTTGTTGAATGTTATTAAACAATTTAAAAAAATAATTGTTTTCCATTATTAAGAAACATGACACTGTCGCTTACATATGTATATCGAGTAATAACATAATGGTACAAGAGTTAGTTGTGCAAGCATAAACATATTGTTCTACCAAATATTTCTAGCTTAATAAAATCAAGGAAGAGCAAACTATGCTGATAGTTAATCAACACGTTGGTCATTCGAACCTAATTCGATTATATCCTTCGACAGTTCTTTGTTGTTTGTTTCTGTCTCTTCTGTACTTAATTTACTTTCAGCGGGTTATTCTAAGGCACCTGGTTCTTTAACTAGGTATTCTACTAGTGGCTTTAAGGAGGTGGCGCCCAAGGTTTTATCCTTTGTAATAAATTTCAATCTTTTACCTTTAATCAAATTGTTAGTCAAAGCATAATCGTTGGGAACTTTTGGCATTGTATTTATAAGGGGGTACTTAACGTCTGTGTTAATCTATGCGCAGTGACGTAGCTACGCTAAGAGATCTGAGGGTCCAGACCCCTCCCGAAACGTTTATTAAAAATCCCAAATAAAGTGATGCTTGCAAAAAACCAGGCGGAAGTTTCAAAACCTATTTACAACAAATAAATATTTTAACCAGACTCCCCTCTAACTAAAATCCTGGCTACGTCACTGCTATGCGAATTATTCCAAATGTCTATTTTGACTGGATTATAAATCTAAAGTAGCATAATCAAATTCAACGTTTTCTTAGCTTGAAAATGTATCACTACAAGTCATATTGATTATGTCTAATTCTAATATTTTGTTGAATATAGTTATGTAATGAAAGTGTTTTTAATTGTTTGTCGTAGTTAAAATAAAAGTTTTGACAACACAGCGAAACATATGTAAGTGTATGTATGATGACGTCAATAGCCATAAACAAATAGCAGCATTTTGTTGTTATTCGTTCCTAAAAAGAATAGTTTTCTTACTGTCAAAGTATTTTATAACAATGTGATCAAATTTATCATTCAGCAAACATAACATGGTTATGACATAGATATAACACCTCGAAGTGAACTATTATCTATGCTCCACAGTATCTAGTGAAGTGTACTAATATATTATATACTTTGTGTTGTCAAATATGTGTTGCATAAACAATAATTTAATATAATCTATCTATGTAAAGATAAACGTAATTTGTTGATCAAAATACAGATATAAGAAAAAATGCAACAAGAGTTATCTAGGTATTCAAACACAGTAATGTTGATTATCTACAGATAAATTTACACATTATTATTATTTATTTGAGAAACTATATAATTATTGTTTATATTATTTCAATAAACAGTACAGTTTTTACTATAAGAACATAAGAGAAAATAAAATAAATTATAAAATTAAAAAATAAAGTTAACGACTTAAAAGACAAACATGTTGTCCTGTTAATTAATTTAATGAAAAATTGAACATTTGCACAACGAAAAACTATTCATGTCATATCAATGTATCGATACGACGACCCAGGCTTAGTTGTAAACGTAGATAACTAAAGGAGTATAAACTTAAGGAACGTGAACACAAAAGTTACAAAACTGAATTGTCAAACTTAGGGTTATGTAGAATAGAGAATAGTACACAATTTTAGAATGTTTAGATACGTGAGAATTGTTTGTTAGTTTTGACTACATAGTTAGTACAGAACATAAATTTCAGTATAAGCGATTGTGATCACCGATTGCCTTCCAGAAGCCGATTACGGTCTCGATCATAAATAATATACAAAATAACAACTGAATTGCAGTTATTGATCCTCTATAACATAAAAATTGCTACTATCGCTCGCTTATAAAATAACAATCATTGTGGTTGTAGGAAAGAAGTCAATACTCTTAATTATCGCAGATTTCAAAAATGCTTACCTTTCTATTATAAACAGTTGCAAAATTAGGAAATATGATTTTACCTAAAATATGTACTTGTATTTTAATAAAATGTATAATAAATTATTTTTTTAGGTATGTAAACAGTTATTTAAGGACTATTGTAACATTTTGTGTAAGTAGGTTATTAACCCTTTTAATTCTACCTTTTCTAGATAAGATTTTTTAATTCCCCTAAATATTTTTAAACAATAAATTGCTTGCATTTAAATATATTTTTGTTTATACATATTACTTACCAAAACTTGAACGATATGTTCTCTTCAATTAGAATTGGAAAGCTAAATACTTTAATAGCTTGTTTAATTGAATTTGGTTATAATTGTGAAATAAATTCTTTCACATAGGGTGTCTGGAACGTATCTGTCGTAATAAAAATCATTTTGCTTTATGATATTTTTTCGTATGTCATAATAAGAGAGGGAGGCCAATACGTTTGTCAATATTTTTAATATCTCCTGAACCATTCCACTTATTTGAATATTTTTTAACTTGTTTGAAAGAAGGTTTTATAGTAATTGTGTGTTAAGCTGTGTAATTTAAAATAAATAAACAAGAAGGCGTTATCTGCAACTATTACTTTTTTTTAGAATTAAAGTTTTGTAACAGAGTTTTAGCCGTCATAAAATTAGCTAAATCTCCACCCGTTCTCAATTTATAAGAAAAAATGTTAAAAATTCGAGTATCCTAGCCTGATCAAGTTACCTTAGCGAGAAAAACAAGTCACTGCAATGAATCAACAAAACACTTAGTGTTACTCAAAGTTTACCCACAAATATTCAAAATGCATTTGTTTAGTCTAATTTGTGTAGAAAAAAAAACGCTGCTTAAATTTCAGCCTTATACAGCATATTTTTTCTGGTTGCTGGTTTCTCTTTAAAACCAGATCTTTCTGTTCACTCCATAGGTTACAAATCTAAACAAGTTAGATCGGGTGACCACGCCGACAAGGAAAATAGACTTCCAATAACACGATGTGCTCGCTTAAATGCTAACCCAGGTTTTAGCTAGAATGCGCCGGACAACCATCAAGCTAGAGCCATGTTTTTTCTTGTTTTACGTTAAAAAATTCCAAAAACCTTTCTCCGTTAAAAGTTTGGTCAAAAAATATGGCCTTATAATTTTACCTTCCACGATTGTGAAACTCACATAGTAATGTAAATTTACAAATTAAGATTAAGAAATAACAGTTTTCTCAAAGTTTATATCATGAAGAGTGTCAAGTGCATGTTCGGCAATGGCAGACTCAGTAGGTTGTAGTAAACAAAGATGTCTTTTATGTTATTTTAATCTCGTATCTATAGTTCTACCAGTTTCGCCAATATAATTTATTTATAATATAATTAATTTCTCCACCATTGACACTTAAGCTACGTCTAGAGTTTTTATGGTGGTTTTCCTTTAGACCTTCGAGCAAATGCTGTAGATAAATAACTTGCGCATATTATCTAGTTCCCTTATAATTATTGTTTTTGATTACCTTAGTTTTTACAATTGTCAAATTAACTTAATTTTGCCTGACGAAGAATTTAAACCAAGTTCGAAAGCTCGCATTTATATTATTCTAAATAAATAATACACCGCATTTACCCTAAAAATATTTTAATATGTTTTATGGTGAAAGTTTTATGTCATTATACGTATATTCAAAATAAAAAACAGTATTGTGTATTTCCTAAATATCACTATGGTCAGTGTTGTAAATTATCTATATAAATTCATATAGATAAATTAATCTAGATTCATAATTTTTATCTATTTATATGTATCTAGATACAATCAAAAAATATATAAATTATATGTATCTGTATATATATAATTTTTTATTTAAATTATTTAAATAATATTTATAAAAAATCAAGTGTCCCATTATATTCCAGTTAGACGTTTTTCAAGATCTCGTGAACTGTGGCGCTGTAATCTGTATATGTCAAAATATTGGTATTATCCGTCTCACAAACATTCGTCGGTACAGTTTTTCTAACCTATTTTTGCTTTTATCGTTGTATTTGTTGTTAAGAAGTCTTGAGGTATTATTATAAATAAATTAATTTTTATTTAATAAAGATATATCTGAATGTTTTTAATTTTTATTGACGTTAGTGCCTTTTAAATAGACTAACGTTTTTTGAATTCAGATAGATTTGTCAAATTTTTGACTTTTAGTATATTAATTCCGATTTTCGACTCAAGGTCACAGTTCACGACATAATGAAATGCCTCTACAATATGTATGTTTTTCTTCAGTAATTTGCCGCATCCATAGTAGTTCTTCAAATGAACTCCATCTATCAGTGCTACTACCTAGATTATTTTATCTATTATCTGTTATCTATATAAAGTTTAAATAGTTTATCTATTATCTAATACTAGATAATTTTTTAAAGAAAAAAAATTATCTATATATATATATGTATATAATTTAAAAATTATCTATTTACAACAGTGACTATGGTAAGATAAACTATAAAAAATAGTACATTGCATAACGAGTAAAGAATGGTAGTCATTGCCCACGAGTATTAAAGTTTGCAGTCGAACCAAAAATAAGGCTGCAATTTATACTAGTTGACAATACACATTCTTTACGACTCACTATACTTTTTTACGTTTTTAAAGCCAAATAAAAATAAATAAAATTAGTGACGCAGAAAATAAATAACGTACATAAAGTAATTTGTGTTGACAATACCTAAAATATGCTAGTGATTTCTGCAATCGCCATTAAGAAATTACATGTCAAAACTTATTTTATTCCAATTTGTGTGTGTTTATATTACAAGTTATTAACAATACTGTTATTTAATTGTTGACTTTTAGCTATTCATTTATAAAAGATTGAGTATAACTTACGTGTTTTAGATATTATATGCATTGTTAGTTATTCTCAAATCATTTTTAATACATTAATTTAAGGTAAAACTTAATATGATTTAGTCGGATTACTTTCTCATCAATTACTAAAACATTTAGTTTTGCAGCAAATATAGTAAAGAAGTAAATATTTGAAAGAGGAAAGAAAACAATAAGATCACCAGACGTTAAAAAGATATCGGAGGACAACGAAGGAAAAACCTCAAGAACAGAAGGAGGAAGGAAAGAAATGGAGGAGTTAAAAGAATTAATGAGCGAAATGATGAAACAGATGGAAGAAAATATGCAAGGAATAAGACAAGAAATCAAAGAAATGAAAAAAGAAATGGGAGAAAAAGAAAAGAAGTGGGAGAAAGAAAAAGAGAAACTGGTGGAGAGAATAGAAAAACTGGAGAAAAAAGCGGAAGACGATTAAAGATGGAAAAGAAAAAATAATATCGTGATAAAGGGGTGGAGAAGTGAAAAACCACAAAAAGATTTAGCAGTGATGCTGGAAGAAAAATTAAATGTAAAAGTAGAGGTGAAAAAAGTGACAATAATAAACAAAGAGAAGAAAAATGAGATGGTGGTGGCGGAAATCGGAGGATGGGAGGAAAAACAGAAGGTAATGGAGGAGAAGAAGAAATTAAAGATTATAAGAATATATATAAGTCACAATTTAACATGGGAGGAAAGAAGAGTGCAAAGAGAAATAATGAACATAGCGATGGAAAGAAGAGCGGAAGGAAAAAGAGTATGGGTAGGGTACAGAAAGATGGAGATAGACGGAGACAGATACATATGGAACAACAAGGATAGGGGACTGTGCAGAGAAAGAGAAGAGAAAGTGGGGAACCAAAAGGCAAAAAACTAAAGGGCAAAGGGGGGGTGGTAAAGGAGGGAAAGTTGACGAAACGGCAAAGAAAAGGAATAATGAAAGATGGAAATGGAAAAGAAAAAGAAGGGAGAAAAAAGAAAGTAAGGAAGAAGCACGGGGGGAGGTGAGTGAGCTGAGAGTATTGTTTTGGAACGTAGCAGGAATAAAAAACAAGGAACATGATTTCTGGAAGTACATCAAGAAACAGGATGTAGTGGGATTACAGGAAACATGGATGGAAGAAAAAGAATGGGAGTGGTGAGAAAAAGAGTTGCCAGATGCATTTGAGTGGGTGGTGCAACATGCAGAAAGAGAAAAGAAAAAAGGGAGAGCAAAGGGGGTATAATAACGGGAATAAGAAAAAAATGGTTAAACCAGGAAAAGAAGGAGAAAGTGCAACAGAGAAGAGGAGTTGTAGAAAGGAACATGCAGTGGGGAAAAACAAAAATAAAAGTGGTGACGGTTTATAGCAGTAGAATGAAAGAGACAAGGAAAAACTTAGAAGAGATGATAGAAGAGAGGGAAGAGGGATTGATAATAGTAGAAGGGGACTACAACGCAAGAATAGGGAAGAGGGGGAATACAAGAAAGAAAAGGGACGGGAAAGAGACAAACAAAGGACAAGGTGATAAATAAAGAGGGAGAAAAACTGCTGGAATTGTGCAACGAAAAAGGGTGGGAAATAATGAACGGGGACAGAAAAAATGATGGAAAGGGGGAATTTACGTACATAGGAGGAAGGGGAGAATCAATAATAGATTTTGTAATAACAAATGAAGAGGCCGCAGAAAAGGTAAAGACATTTAAGGTGCGAGAAAGAGTAGAGTCAGACCATCAACCACTGGAATTGACAATGGAAGAAAGGGAAAGAGAAGAGAGAGAGGAAGAGGAGAAGTACATAACTAAAAAAAAGTGGACAGAAGAGAGTATAAAAAGATATAAAGAGAGAATAGGGAAAACGGTATGGATAGGGAAGGAAGGACAAGAAAGTATAGAGGAAATGAGAGAGATGATGGAGAAAGCAACAGAGAGAGACAGATTTAGAAAATGGAAGGGGAGAAAACTGGATGGAAGAAATGGTGGGATAAGGAATGCAAGGAAGTAAAGAAAAAGGCAAGAAGAGCATTAAGACAGTGGAAAAAGGGAAGAAAGAAAAAGAAGAATACAAAGAAGCAGGAAAAATATACAAAAAAACATGCGATAGAAAGAAGGAGGAAAACAACAAGAAACAAGAGGAGCAGATGAAAGGAATAAAAACGGAAGAAGATGTATGGAAGTACCTAAAGAAGCAGAGGAAAAAAAACAGGACGACAAAGGGAATAAAAATTAAAGAATGGGAGATATATTTTCGGAACCTGTTGGGAGGGGAAGAACAAAAGCAGGACAAAGAAAAAGGAAAGACGCGGTAGTAAGACAAGAAGAAGGAGATAGGGATAGAATAAGGGAGGAAGAAGTAATAGAGGCGATAAAGAATATAAAAAAGGAAAGGCGACAGGAGAAGATGGGATACAAGGAGAAGAGTGGATATACGGGGAGAAAATGTAGCAAAAAGGATGACGGAAATAATAAACAAAATATGGAAAGGGGAAGGATTCCCAGAGAGATGGAGAGAGGGAATAATATGCCTAATACATAAAAAAGGCGAAAAAAAGAAAGTCGAGAATTATAGAAGGGTAACATTACTGAGCTCGGCATACAAATTGTACGCGACAATACTGCAAGAAAGATTACAGAAGGAAATAGAGGAAAAAAGTTTGGTACCAGACGGACAAGCGGGGTTCAGAAAAGGAAAAAGGGCGATAGACAACATATATACATATATATAATGAAACACTTAGCAAATAAAGAACTAGAAAAAAAAAGAGGGAAAATGGTAGCACTATTCGTAGACCTAAAAGCTGCTTTTGACAAAGTGAATAGGGAAAAGCTGTGGGAATATATGAAAAGAAAAAAAATCAATGAAAGATTAATACAAAGAATAGAGGAAATATACGAAGAAACGAAAAGCAGGGTTAAAGTGAATGGGGAAGAGAGTGAGAAATTAATAACAAAGAGAGGGTTGAGGCAGGGATGTCCACTGAACCTAAGCCTGTTCTCGGTATATACGGGGGATCTGGAAGAGACAATGAGAGGACAACAGACAGGAGGGATAGTGGTAGGGAAAGCTAAGGTATGGTCGTTGGCTCATGCGGATAACATAGTGCTGGTGGCTAAGGAAGGAAATGAAAGAGATGATGAAAACGCTAGAAAAATATATGAAAAAAAAAGAATTGGAAGTAAACACGGAGAAAACAAAGATAATGATATTTAGAAAAGGAGGGGGGAAAAGAAAAAGAGAGGAGTGGAGATGGAGTGATGAGGAAGTGCAACAAGTGAAGGAATTTACATACCTGGGCTACACAATGAAACAGGATAATAAAGAGGGAGAACACATAAAGGAAAGGGTGAAGAAAGGAAACAGGCTAATAGGACAAGTATGGGGTGTGGGGGAAAGAATATTCAAGATGGATATAAAAAAGAAAATTGCTGTTCGAAAAATTAATAAAGGGGTGATAATGTATGGAGCGGAAATATGGGGCTGAAAGGAGTGGAGGGAGGTAGAGGGGCTACAGGAAAAATACTGGAGATGGGTGTTAGGATTGGACAGGGATACACCGGGGTATATTGTGAGAGAGGAGGTTCAGATAGAAAAAATAAGGATCGAGACAGGAAAAAGAGCAATAAAATACGAGAAAGAAATGAGGGAAAGAACAAATTGCAAAATTCTGCAAGAATGTTGGAAAGAGATAAAGGGAGGGAAAGTGAAGTACGGGCAGGAGGGCAGAGAAGAGTATTACAAAAGAAACGGGTACGCGAGTGAAGAAGTGGAGAGATTAAGAGAAGAGGGGGTAGGGACAAGAGAAGAAATAATAAGGAGAGATAGAGACATCGAAAAACAAGAAAGATGGACAAAGATAAAAGAGAGCAGATATAATAGGAATTATAAAGATATCAAGGGTGAAGGGGTGCCGGAATATTTAAAAGACGGTGAGATTAAAAGCAACAAAAGGAAAAAAATGGTGGCAAAGTTCAGATGTGGCAACGAGGAGTTAGGGAACAAATATTGGAAGGAAGAACCAGAAAAGTTGTGCAGGCTATGTGGTGAAGAAACGGAAGATCTGAACCACATGAGAAAGAGATGCAGGGAACTAAGAGAAGAGGTGAGGAAAACAGTGGATATCTTAGATGAAAACGGAAAAGGAGCGGAATGGATGAAGGAAGTATGGAGCAGGAGGAAAAAGTTAAGGGGGGAGAAGGGATAAGAAAATGTAATATATATGTAATGTAATAACACGACCAAATTTCTAAGCCAAATGGCAATGAATAAAGTTAAACTTATATATAGTAAAGAAGTCTGTTTATGCTAAAGCTTAAATGGTTAATAATGTTGTTAAGTTCTTTCGACAAGTACTATGTTGGTGTGTAAACGTTTTTATTAGAAGTTGCAGCAGAACACCGTGTAGATGTGATTTATAAAGTAAATAAAAATAGTTTGGAAATGTTTAAAGATAATTTGCAATTGTTTTTAGAAATTGAGATATACAAACTAAAAAGGTAATGTGGTGCTCGATCAATTATTGGAGCCAATGCTTTATATGTAGCAGTGCATTGCAACGTGAATTTGCAACCTTTACTACGAGATTTTTATATGTCCAAATAATATTTAGTTAAATTTTTTTGTATTTTTAAATGATCAGTGCATGTTGTTAGTGTCAAATTATTATTATTAATATAAATTTCATATATATAACGATATGAAATAAAAAGAATAGTACTCGGCGTTGGGCGACAGTATACGTACCGAAGTACATATAGACTATATGGGGATATAAATCTTGTCGATTAAATTTGTGTAACATTAATAATACTGTAAGTAAGTAATACACGTAAGTTATATTTTTCAATCAATCTGTTTCACAGAACCATTTATTCATCAAACACAATGAATAACGACGACTGCTGATAATCATATTAATTTATCTCTGGATCAATCTTCAAGTACAAATAGTGATACTGTATCTGCATTTCATTCTGATGAGCTTACAGATCAAAAATCGTTTTCGGATAAATTGCGTGAATGGGCAGTAAATCGAAATATTGAATTAATTCAACTGTCGAAATTGCTAAAAATATTAGTACACATTGGTCATCATAAGAAACTGCCATTAGACGCAAGAACATGAGCATTAAAGTATTATTTGTATATTTTTGACAAAGGGAAGTCTGTATCGGAAATCTTTATTTATGCTAGTATTCAGTGTTGTAAATTATCTATATAAATTAATATAGATAAATTAATCTAGATTGATATGTTTTATCTATTTATATGTATCTAGATACTATGACAAAATATAACAGTTATATGTATTTGCATATATATATTTTTTTATTTAGTTAGTTAGTTAGTAAATAATATATATAAAAAAATCCAGTGTCACGTAATATTTTGGTTTTGTAAATTACAATTTTTATGTAAATTTGTTAGTAATTTTACGCATTTTTGAAGTAGTTCTTCGAATATACTCCATTTATCATTTCTATTAGGTATCTAGATTATTTCACATTATCTATTATCTGTTATCTATATAGAATTTTAATTTTTTATCTATTATCTAACACTAGATAATTTTCTAAAGAAAAAATTTAACTGTATATAACTTAAAAATCATCTATTTTTAACACTGGCTGTATTAATGTGTTATCGAATAAAGCAATTATACTGTATGCATACTATATATAGTAGTCATAGATTCTGTGCAGGATACGCCTGTACAGACAAAAGTTTATATATTTTTGGTTATAATTACTATTAGATATATTATTGACAAAGGGAAGACTGTATGTGGTCTGTATCGGAAATCTTTACTTATGCTATATTGATGCGTCATCAAATAAAGCACTGATACTGTATGTATTCTATACATAGAAGCCATAGATTCTGTACAGAACACACATATACAGACTAACTTTATAATTACTATACAGATTAAATACAGAACATATCTGTAAAGAAATATTTATTTATACTATTTAGTTTCTATATAGTTAAATTATTTATCGACTAATCTTTAGAGATTAGAACAGATCTATACAGTTCACGAAAATCTGTATCGGCTGGTTATACCGGTAGTAAAATCCAATATAGCAAGCTAAGCGCGTAAAAAAATTGACAATTATATTTCTTTTTAATTTTTATTTGCAATTACGTAAGGAAGTCTTAAATATTGTTAATGTGACTTAAACGTAAATACAAATGTTGTTTAAAAAAATTGCAGTTTTTTTTAATTGTTGCATACTTTGTACATTTAATTACATATTGTAAAAAAAAACTTTAGTTATTAAAATGCGAAATAAAAAAATATTTATTTCTACATCTTTTAAATTTTTTTCAACAGTTTTTGCCACAGCATTCTGGATAAAATGTGATTAAATTTGGCTTATTTAAGCAATTCTTATGTACAGGATCACATCTAAGCAATAACAAATAATAAAATTATATTTTTAAATGTTTGAACTTTACCCGCTGTGTACTATTAAGCCACCTCCTTTACATTCGACTTTAATACATTCTCCCGGTTTCATTTTTATTTCACCTTTTTCCATCGCTCCAATTTTGCCAACTTTACTAAAACAATACCCTTTGTGACCTACAATATTTTTTTACTTGAAAATAAGAATCGTTTATTGTTTACTTACTTTGACTGTTGTCAGTTTGCTCAATAGCAGTCCAAGCGTATAGTTCAATAGAAATATTTAAAACAAGAATTACTAGAACAAAAAAGTTCATGGTTTGTTTATAAGATACTAACAACGTATAAACTAAAAATAACGCTTGAAGCAAAAACACAATTATAGGTCAATGATAATTAGCAGTGATATCAAAACTATTCGTGAAAATAAATTTAAAAACATTTTAGTAATGTTTTCTTGAGTAAGTACATGAGATTGTTTACTTCTAAAACGGTGTTTAAAATGTTATTAATTTATATTACATTAGTAACAAATCAAATCATCTTACAATATTCAGTGTAGTAAACGGTAGTATAGTTCTAGCAGTAAGTTTAATGCTTATACCGTTTTAAGATGATGCGCCAAGATAGAAAAAATACAATTACAAATAAAAACAAGTATAAAAAAATTATAGATTTGTTACTGATACACAAAAGTTACAATGTTCTAAATTTCAAATCAAGAATATAATGTATAGAGTAATGATTTAAAAAAATTAATTAGAAATCAAAATAAAGTTTACAAATAAAATCAAAGGAGTAAAACTTTAATGTCTTATTTAACAAAACCGGAAAAGTAAAATAATATAAATCGAAGGAGTAATACAATGTTTTATCAAAACAAAAAAAAATTAATAACTAGTGGCAAAGATACTTTTAAGATGGCTGAATAAATTTAAAAACTGGTGACAAAATAGTTTTTAAAATTTTTCAGTTGGTAGTAAAAATAATTTTGAAATGGCGTAACCACTTTTAACAGTTGGTAGTAAAATTAAGTTTTAAAATGGCGTAACCACTTTTACAATTGGTAACAAATGTTTTTAAAAAGGTGGAATAAAAATTAAAAACAAAACTATTTATTAAGCAATAAACTTAGATTCTGTTTAAAGAAAAGAAAAAACAAAACCATTACTTAAAGAAAATACACTTACCCCATCATATGCCACTAACTTGTTTTTAAATTTATAAGTTTTAATTTAATATTAAAGAGCTTACTTGCACACATTTTAACTCGAAGAAGACACAAACTAAACTAAACGGAATTACAAATTTTTGAAAATCCCCTCCTTCAAAATAATTTTCATTAATTATTGTATTGACTCATCTGCAAAGTCTTATTAAATTTTTTTATTATTATTCAAAACTTACGTTGTACAACGGCAAAGTTAATTGTACACTTTACCAAAAGATAAAAAATTGCTGTAAAACATATATATCTATAAAAAATTAAACGTAAATAAATGTATTAGTAATGCCGTTAAGCATATCCTTTATCAATTTATTTATTTACTTTTAAATACACTGCTACCAACTTAAGATAACAACATTTAATAAATTTTGTGGCGGGAAATTTAACTTGACCCCACGCATTTTGCGTCACTGCGTATGTACATAGTAAATTTATAAATAAATGTGTTCGTATTTTTTCAAATAGATTAAGTTACAATGCATCTATGAGTCTTTCTATCTGTTTTAATAAAGTTTGATTTTAATAATAACTGTTTGTAACATTAACTTTGGGTAGAAATTTAAACGTTACGTAGGTACCCACAGAGCTAAACTTTAAGTTATTACTTTGTGAATATCTCGAAGCTGCTTTTCATTACAAAATTATGAGTAAATAAACTAGATATCGGTTATTGTTTAAACGGATTTAATCTTAATCGATTTAACAATTGTTAATATTATTAAATCACATCGAAACAAAAAATTTAGAAATGAGTGTCCGATATAATTAAAGTGATTTCTTTTTTTCTTAGCTTCAATCTTTTAAACTGGTTATTTAATTTTGAACGAACGGTGAAACTAGAACCATGATGTTATTTACAGTCAAATGTTTCTAAATATTTGTGATTGTGATTTATTACCTGACGAAGAAAAACGTAGACCACGTTCAAAAGATTATAAGTTTTAAATTTTTAATCAAACAGTAACACCATTTCTAAAACAATTTTGATTATAACAGTTTTTCTTTCTTTGTTCTTTCAAAATTTTGCTTAAAGTTTTCAGTAGTTGTAACATTGTAACATTTACTTTTTTTAAACAATTTGATATCTGTTTGTGAAAGAGTTTTCTTTTTTTATTTTCAATAATTTAAGTACATTTATTGCTTTTATTGTAGGTATATCTTAAAAAAATATTTATTTGTTTGCTGATTGAGATTATAGAGTATCTAATTTTAACTATTTAAACAAAAAACTAAATTGCTAAATAGTTTTTGTTAAAAATATTTTGTGACGTTTCTTAGTTTTAGAAATTTTGTTTTTAATTAGATTGTAATAACCCGCAAGAAGTTTTCAGTATGACTACTTATTTATTAACATTGAGAAAGGTTTTTTCTTCAATCATTTCTAATGACAGTAAATTCCTATTGCTTTTCTTGCAACTTTTAGCAATTTTTCATAAGTTTTTATTTTCCTTGAGAATACAGCATATCTAATCTAATTATATACGTAATTATTTTCAACTATTTCACTATTTTTAAACGTGTTCTATACTTATGAAAATATATTTCTTTATGTATGATTTTTAAATAACTAAAAATCAAAAAGTACGTTCTTGCAATGTCTGCTTTTAATTTTAAGCAATTGTAACGTTATAATGTTTACAGACTGATGAACACAGTTTGTAATACTAATGTAAAAGAAACGTAGACATATCGTATTAGAAATTTTATTACACCAGCTTAGAGTAAGGTGTATTAATTTTTTTAGCAGTAGTTTTTGAATTGCAAAAACTATGTTAAATTGTGTTTTTAGAGAAATGTTATATAAAACAAGTTCTAACGGGTCCATCAAAGTTTTTGTTGACAAATAAAATACAAAATAATGTTACTCAAACAATCTTTATTGTTTCAATAATGTTGTTTAGTTTCGACGTTAGCTACAATTGTTATTTTTATGAGGTTTTTATTGTAGTCTTAAAAATTTTGTTATTAATTACATTATATAATTGTCTTTGCTAAAAACGTTTCTTACTGTAACAATATTGCTTGGTTTTAAAAGTTTAATTAATTACATCTTTATTAACGGCATTACTTTATTTATTTTTAATTTCTTGTAGATATATATGTTTTACAGCAATTTTTTATCTTTTGGTAAAGTATACAAATAACTTTGTCGTTGTACTACAACGTAAGTTTTGAATAATAATAAAAAATTTTAATTTTACATAGTTACTAATGTAATGATTTGATTTATTTATTATAAAATATGGAATAATGTGCTAAATGAAGGTCTTCCAAATTATTTAGAGGACTTTAGTATAGACACTGGTGGCATTTTAAGTCTTTATTGCTTTAATAGTTACAAGATTATTTTTAAAAGTACAAACTTTTTTTAGTAAACGAACAAGGAAATTGTGTTGACGATTTAAACTCAATTAAAATATAAAGCAACGTTTTAGAGCTTTTATTAAAAAATATTGCAAAGGTAGTGGTTAAATTTTATGTTACTATCGCAATCTATGGAAATTGCTTGTTTTTGAAATTACATGTTAATTACATCGGCATTAACAATATGTTACAAATAAATTCCTAAACGTTTTGGTTTCTTATAGATACGTTTTATAAGAATATATTTTAATTCTTAAATAACAAGTTCAAACACTTTATTCTAACAATTGTATTCTAATTTAGACGCCCGGATATACTTCATTCTGTCAAAAGTTATAGAAAATTAAATAAATAAAACATATTTCGGAGTGATCACGTTATGTCTCAACAATAAACGACGATTACTTACAAAAGTAAGTTTTCTATTTCGTACACTGCAATACTTTACAAATGTGATGGTTTTCATACTAATGCTTTATGGTATACGATATTTTTTGTTTGGTTGCCTGGCGCGTAAACAAATAAAGCTGACAGTTTCCCAACGCGGCAGGCAACATTCAACTGTCCACGAGAGAAGTATGGGTTTTCAAGATTAACGCCGCAAACACTCAACGACTGATCCTGGGATTTTTTTATTGTTATAACAAAAGCAAATCGCACTGGAAATTGCAGTCGTTTAAATTTAAATGGTACGTCAGTTGGTGCCATTGGGATGCGGGGTATGAACACATTTCCTCTCCCTTATATTTTACTTTTAGAATTGTTGCTTCGATTCCGAGTTCTTCGATCCAAATTACTGCGCCCACGTTTTGGCGGCATGAGTCTAAACGTAATCACACTAAACACAATTAGTTTTAAAGAGAAGTGAAAATATAAAAAACAACCAAGAAACTGCCACACACAGAAGAATTAATGGTGAATGACACTTACGATAATATTATTTTCTCTATTTCGACATGAGGATTAGCGATTCTTACACTAAAATCTGCATAAGAATAAGCAAATTCTTACACGAATTTTAGTAATGATAATTTTTTCAAAGTTGGTATCTCTGCATCGTAAGTTGACGTAATATAAAAAAGAAATCAAAATTACAGTACCTTAACAATTGAAATTCAAATTTTGATGCCAAGATAAAATAAAAATATCCTATAATAATATAAAGTTATTTACTTATAAAGGTATAAAGAGATACTTTTGTATGAGATTTTAGGTTAACACATAAATTTCAATATGTCAAAGTGTAAGTGTTGCAAATTCAATAAAGTATAAAAGTTTCCGAATGTTTGTTTTATGAAAAAAAAATAGCCGAATTGGTCCAGCCGTTCTCCAGTTTTGCGCTTAGGAACATTCATTTTTATTTATATTGATTTTTTCTGTTAAAAATAGTCAATACAATAATTAATAAAAACTATTTTGAAGAAGGGATTTTCAAAAATTTCTAATTGCATTTAGTTTAGTTTGTGTCTTCTTCGTGTTAAAATGTGTGCGAGTAAGCTCTTTAATCTTAAATTAAAATTTATAAACTTAAAAACAAGTTAGTGGCATATGGGGTAAGTGTATTTTCTTGAAGTAATTGTTTTGTTTTTTCTTTTCTCTAAACAGAATCTAAGTTTATTGCTTAATAAATAGTTTTATTTTTAATTTTTATAACTATAAATTATATTCTTAAGTAGATATTTCAAAAACGTAGGTATTATTTAAAATTCTACAAAATGATTTTTACTGTTAGCTACTAATTTGTAAATTAAAAAAAATAATTTTTCCTTGCTCTTGGGAATCATTATGATTAAAGTAACTAATGTGAAATTTAAAAATTATTCCGCCTTTTTAAAAACGTTTGTTACCAATTGTAAAAGTTGTTACGCCATTTTACAGCTATATTTTATTACCAACTGTTAAAAGTTGTTACGTCATTTCAAAATTATTTTTACTAAAAACTGAAAAATTTTAAAAACTATTTTGTCATCAGTTTTTAAATTTATTCAGCCATCTTAAAAGTATCTTTTCCGCTAATTTTTAATTTTTTTTTTTTTGATAAAACATTGTTTTACTCTTTCGATCTTATTATTTAAGCTTTATTTTGATTTCAAATTATTTTTTTTAAATTATTACTCTACACATTATATACTTGATTTTAAATTGAGAACATTGTAACTTTTGTATATGAGTAACAAATCTATAATTTTAAAATTAAGCCGCCATTTTAAAAACATTTTTCCTCCCAACTGGTATTACGCTGTTTTAAAACTAATTTTAGTACCAACTGTGAAAAGTTATTTCGTTATTTTAAAACTATTTTGTCACCATTTTTAAAATTATTTAGTCATCTTGAAAAGTATTTTTACCGCAAATTTTTTAATTTTTTTTTGTTTTACTTGTTTAAATTGTTTTAAACTTTATTTTGACTTAGCTAAAAATTATCTTCTTTAAATTATTAATCGTTATATTTTGTTTTAAATTTTTGTTGATAGTATAGATAGAATTAGTATTTATCTCTAATTTCTAAAACTTGAGTTTAAAAATTATCGCGCAACTTAATTTTGTTATTTTTCAGTTTACAATTTAATTAAATCTTAATCTAAAACTACTATAGAATTATTACACAATAAAACCTAATTTTTTTTAATTTTAATTTTCTCGTATACAACAATAAATTGACTCTTTAAATCCAATATGTTCGTGGAGCACTAACGATCACATTTATCTAAAAATTATTTTGCCATTTTAGTACTAATCTTTTATAAGAAATTCTTTACTGCAATTTTTTTATTTGGCTATTTTATTTACAATCATAGATATTATTTTAAAATTGACCACTTAAATTTAACTATCTTCATAGCCCAGCGGTTACGCTCACCGCTTTGTAATCAAGGAATCCCGGGTTCGAATCTAGCTTTTTTTAAATAAAAATATTTTTTTCTCGCTCGAATCAAGAGACTTTATGACGCATAAAAAATTACCAGTTACGCGATGACGCACGATGCAATAAAAATTACCAGTTATGCGATGACGTAGCAATGTGAGAGAGAAAAAAATGTGAGAGAACAAAAATTCGCTGTAAGAGAGAGAAAAAAAAGTTCATTGTGAGAGAGAGAAAAATACTTTTACAATAAAAAAACCCTTCACCTACGTTTGCGACGAGGTCGTGTGATGTCAGAAGTGGAAGGGATATCCGCCCCTTTCTACTCGAAAAGAAACAGCAGCTGTATAATTATTTACACTGTTCATGCTCTACCACATAATAATATGCATAAAAGACACTTACAGTCGGCACCTTTGCTATTTCTGCCCGGAAAATGAGTGACCTTCGGCCATTTTGAAAATAGTGTGGTAGCGCCAAATTTAATTTCTTTTAGTAGAATGCATTTTTTAGACAACAAATCGATTATTTTAACTGTAACTTAGATATAATTGAAATGTAATTTAGTTATCTGTTTAAGCTGACCACATTTGCAAAGTAATTCAAATGATTTTATCATGTTAATTATTGTTTGTTATGCTTTTAAAAAAATTCTGACGATTCAAGAAATTTTTAAACTATAATTTTCTTATCGAAAAAAAATGCTGTGTTATTTAGTCTAGTCTGTATTATTGCTAATATTTATGTTTCTAACTCATTACACCATGCAGCTAACAATACGAATTTTAACATATGTATAAATTGAGTAATGACATTATCTTTTTCACTGTAATTTTCAACAAACGAAATTGTTTATCATAAGCAAGCAAACAAATGTTTGTGTTGCATTCAAGTACTGCATTGGTAAATTCTTGACGTTTATTCATCATAAAAGGTGTAAATACGAAAGAATTCGAAATATAACCAAACTTGTCAGAAACAATAGATTAACCACCGCCACATTCTTATGTGTGCAAACTAGCGTATGCGTTCTCAATTTTTTTGCGCGGCAAACTACTGCGTGTCCCTTATGGTTGTTATTATGTGGCTGTACCTTAGTACATATGTTATTATTCATAGTTTTTGGTAATAGTATGAGCCTTCAGCTATCATTGTTCTCAAGAAAACGCCTAGAAGTAAAGAAGGTAAAACAAAGCATTCAATAGTGTTGGAAAAAGCTCTGAAGGATAGTAGATAATAGTTGTAAAGTTTGAATTGCGGTTAAAATGCATGAAATTCCCAAAGGTGCTCTTTTTTGTTATCTCCGTTTACACCTCTTACGAAGTGAAAATAATACACAAAAATCCAAATAATGCCAACTAAGTTTATCAGGGAAAAATGATATTTATAAAATATTTAACTAAAAACTTTATTATTTAAAAGCAGTTTGACTTCACGATGGTCTGACAAAATAGATGCAATAAAACCAGAATTTGAATTTGCTAGTAAGACCCATTCAAATACGATTATAGTTGGACTAAAAATACCGTTTGAGAAATCTGGTTACCAGGATTGAGGAAACGCCATGCCGGTTTCATGTTGATTTTTCCCAGATTTTACTTGCTTTGCACAACTGTATTGGTGCTCCAAAAGCATTAATTAGCGGGATAAATGTATCTAAATCATTTAATAAAAAGTTTTTTTTTGCAATAGGTATACAGTGTGTCCCAACGATCTGGGGGTGGAAGATTACGCCTATACTGTTGATTTAAAAAAATATATTATAACAGATTCTTTTAGTCGATAACGAGGAGCATCTCGTAAAAATATTTTGGTATATACAGGGTGGCCCATTTTCGAGTACCACACCAAACTTGTGTTTTTTTTAATGGAATGCCCTATATATTTTTATATATTTGAATTCTCTGTTAAATACTGAGCAAAATGATATAAAGTATTATGGATCTACGACCAACGGTTCCTGAGTTATTGACATTGTTATGTAAAAAAATGAGTCAATTGAGTAGGCTCCTGTTTTGCCATCTTTAAATATATCGAAGTGAAATTTTGGTATTTGTATTTCTAATATGTCTAGTATTGACCTCTATGCTTAAATTGCAGACTCTTTTTTCTACATATACAGGGTGGTCCATTTTGCGCAATGTTATTTTTTTCAATTTTTTTAAATGGCACACCCTATATTTTATTACAGATTTGAATAGCATTTTTTACGAGCTTTCAATAGATACTTACTTTATACTACCTATTCTTAAGTGTTTTTGAATTATTCTGTCTTAAAGTTGAAAATTGCAAAATTTTATTACTTTTCTTGAATTTGTCACAATAAGGGTCTATAAAATAAATTAGGACAATGAAACAATGAACTACAGAAGGGGAACTATTATTTACTTGTAGAACGGAACAGTATAACCATAATCTTTAAAATGGAATTAAAGGACACAATGAATTATAAATTTTATATTAAATGTTCAAAAATGTTTCCATTTTCAGCAATACACAATGCCAACCACCTAGTGAAAGTTGTTTTGACATTTTGAAGGGTAGTTCTTCGAACTCTTCGAAAGGCCTCTCCAATTCGAATTTTCATATTGGCCGGTGTAGTAGGCAAATCCTTATACACCTCCTGTTTCACTTATCCCCAAAGAAAAAAGCCTAGGGGAGTGAGATCGGGTGATCGCGCTGGCCAAGCAATGGGACCACCGCGACCTATCCACCGATCTTCGCGCCAATGTTCTAAATACCGACGTACTCGATTATGGTAGTGCGGCGGGGCTCCATCATGTTGGTAATACATAGTTTGTCGAGTATGTAGATTTACATTTTCAAGCAACTGTGGTAAATCTTCGTGAAGGAATTGCAGATATTTTTCGCCTGTCAGGGAACCATCGAAAAAGAAAGGTCTTATTACATTCGTATTGATAATACTACCCCACACATTCACAGTCCACTGATTCTGGTAGTCTATCTGTCGTACCCAGTGTGGATTTTCAACGGAGTAATAGTGCATATTATGTTTATTAACGACTCCTACGTTATTAAAACTTGTTGGTAATTTTTTTCTATAATAGTATTGCAAAATGCGACGCGATCGAAATCTTGCGGTCGTAGGCTTTGATGCAAGCACAAATGGTATGGGTGAAATTTATGTTCGCTTATAATTCTTTGTATTGAAGTTTTGCTAAGATCTACTTGCACCGCGATCTGACGAACACTTACGTGAGGATTTTCTTCTACACTTAATCAAACTGTCAACTCGTTTTCGTCGTTTGTAACTGTACGTTGCTCTACATCTCTTTTTTTATATTTGACATTTCCTGTGTCTTCAAATCGTTCTCGAAGATGTTCAAACGCTTCAGATCTTGGATGTCTAGCAAAAGGGTACTTTTGTTCATAAATTCGTGACGCAAACAAGCAGTTCCTTTCAGCCTCTCCTAAAGCATAGGTCATATTAATCAGCTCTTCTTTTGAGAAATTCATCGCACAATAAGTAGATAACCGGCTATTAACAAGGTAACTATGCAGATTACTATCAACAATGATTTCACGAACCATTGACAATAAGAGACTTTCATTTGTTAAGTTGCTAAGGAACAGAAAGGGACAAGCGGAAATCGAGCTACTATGATGTGAAGAAAATTCAAGAAAAGTAACAAAATTTTGCAATTTTCAACTTTAAGACAGAATAATTCAAAAACACTTAGGAATAGGTAGTATAAAGTGAGTATCTATTGAAAGCTCGTAAAAAACGCTATTTAAATCTGTAATAAAATATAGGGTGTGCCATTTAAAAAAATTGAGAAAAATAGCATTGCGCAAAATGGACCACCCGGTATATGTAAAGAAAAGAGTCTGCAATTTGAGTATAGAGGTCAATTACTAGACATATTAGAAATACAAATACCAAAATTTTACTTCGATATATTTAAAGATGGCGAAACAGGAGCCTACTCAATTGACTCATTTTTTTACATAACAATGTCAATAACTCAGGAACCGTTGGTCGTAGATCCATAGTACTTTATATCATTTTGCTCAGTATTTAACAGATAATTCAAATATATATAAATATATAGGGCATTCCATTTAAAAAAACACAAGTTTTGTGTGGTACTCGAAAAGGAGCCACCCTGTATATACCAAAATATTTTTACGAGATGCTCCTCGTTGTCGACTAAAAGAAGCTGTTATAATATATTTTTTTAAATCAACAGTATAGGCGTAATCTTCCACCCCCAGATCGTTGGGACACACTGTATCTAAAACATTTAATTGTTCAAAAAAAAACTACAAAAGATGACGCAATCTTATTAATATTTAATAAGCACAAAGTAGACATTTACGTTCCATCAATTACCTTAACAAAACAAAAGCATTGTGATGCTAACGCTTCTTTTTCCAAAAGTACACAATTTTTCTTGTCTTTACAATATTTGGCGTATCATAAATGTTATTATAAAACCGTTCTAGAAAACTAATTAGCATGTATAATATTGCTGTATGAAAAAGAACAGCATTTAGTAAATCTTAAATTTAAGGTGATGGAAATTTATCTCTTCAACGAATAAGTATTTTGAGAAGATGAATTTCTATTCGCACTTGAATAATAAGAAATGAAAAAAAATTAAAAAGGTTTAAACTGGAAGACTAACTGCAACATCTTTGCAAAGTCGACCATTCAAAATAATATTTTTGCTGCGTCAATTTCGATCTCAACATGTTCATTTTCTTTTAAATCGTCAGTAGCAATACGTCCGTTTCTAAACGCCGCACTAAAAATATTTCAAAAAAGACAAATAACCTAAAAAAATCAGTTTGACTAATGCACGTGAAAAGGAAACGAAAAAAAAGTGTGAAACATGAGAATAATTTGGTCAAAAGTTTCTCAAGGTAAAAAGAAAGGTGTTTAAGAAACACAGTTCCTCAGGTGAAGATAATAGTGAAAAAATTCTATGTTTAAAAATATAAGAAGTGGAAAAGCTGAAGAAAAGATATAAGAGAATTTCCCCAATAATAATTTAAATAAGGTAGACTTTGTTTTGGTAAAAACTTTCCCGAACAGTTTTGTTTGCGTTTAGGTTGGTGAAATTACTAACGGTTTGTTTGATTCAGATTTTTGACTCAAGAATAACCTTTAACTATTAGAAATTTCTTTTCTAAATGTATTAATTGGATAATTTGGAGAAATCCACTATTTCGATTGATTAACACGTATCTATGTCTATTTGATTTCAACTAGTTGCTACGAAATTAGGATTGATAAATATTTCTTGCATTAAATTATGCTGAGCGTTGCAATCATACTGGATTGTATGTTAACCACTAAAAGTTTATTGGCGAGCTGATAAGAAATAAAAAGGTTTTGCAATCGTATTCAAAACCTGTATAACTACTGTACTCCTAAAATGTTTCAACTTTTTTTTACTTATTTTTACTTCTCGTATATTAAATACTCGTTATAATACAGTATGTAAATTAAAAATTGAACGTTTGTTTAAAATTTTATATACTTTGTGTTAAGAATTTATTGTGTTCGCTGGTTTTCGTTCGCCGAAATATATGTAGAGTTCATTTCAAGACTAAAGAACCGCTGCGCAGAAACCAATTTTGTTCCGAATGTCAATACACTAGCTAACCAAAAAACGTTTGCACTTTTCATACGGCGTTTGAAGTGTCCACATTTATTCCACAAGTTGTTACAAACTCTTTTTTATCTGTGTTTTATATTTTTTTAATATTATATTCATCGTCTTGTATGCATTCACTTTTTAGTTCAATTAAAGGTAAACCATTACAGTTAATGTACATCGTTTACAGATGATGTTTTTAGTTAGAATTTATTTTGCATGATCGTCAAATTCCGTTTTTATCCGACGCGCACCTCACAGTTCTTTAGTCGTGAAATGATCTCTACGGGTGTTTTGCCCCTTCTTATGTTGTAAGCGGCGCGTACCCCCAGAGTTGTTCATGCTACCTTCGTAGTAGAAAGACATCAAGATTATTATGTTTTGAATAAATCTAATTCAAAGTTTATATATTTTATTTTGGTTTGTTGGCCACCTCAAAGTGCCAAGAAATTCGTTGAGCTGCTAGATGCTGCACAATCTAGATTGAAAATAGTATGATTGCAGTTTACAAGAAGCAGTTCCTGCATCATACGATACATGGTCCTTCTTCGAGCCGGTTGATCTAATTAAGTTGATCAATTCCAACCAATTTCAGAAAAACGTAAGTTTGAATCAACAAATTGTTTTATTTGAGAGAAAGTTATATCAATTGTCCTATGCATTACAATTTTATTCTTTCTGTCGTATTACTTTTAAACTTATCCAAGTAATAAGCATTCCTTTGACTACCTGAATGCCCTTTATTTTGAATAACTAAAGTGATTTTGTAACAAATATTTTATACGCATATTTTACATTTATATATGTATGTATGTACGTAAAAATTCAATTCAAATTATTTCTGTATTGTAAATGCTATTTGGTTTTCTTCACTTTCAGCGAGTCGCTGTGAATTGACCTTGCATAGTATATTATTTTACTTGCAGCTGCATTGCTTATCGTGTACGATTCAATCATTCAATATCGTTTCACTTTGGGTGCAAGAATTCTATTTATCTATTATTAAGTGCATGTTTTTTTTTTGTTTGTCGCACATATATTAGTTTTCACCGTTTCACTGTAACGATAAGAATTTATGTTGTTTTATTTATTTCGCATTATAGTTAATAATTCTTAATTGCTTTAAACAATGGCAGAAGTTGCCAAAAAGCATCGTTCTCAAGTAAAATCAAAGCTGACTCGGTTTCAAACTTATTTGTTAAAAATTGCTAATCTCGATATTAATGATATTTCAGACAAACAAATTAAAAAAATTAAAAATTGTTTAGATGCTAATCTTTCGCTGTTATCTCAATTTGAACAAATTCAATCTAAAATTATCATTTCGACTGAAGACGAGGATGCTGGAAGCGAGTATCACATTGAATTTGAGGATAATTATTACTTAGCCGTTTCTAAAGCTCAAACGTTGTTAGACAAGCTACAAGCTAAGTCAAATAACATCGATCTTATTTCCTCGAATACCGGGCGATCAGAAAATTCAATAGAATTTTCAAACAAAAGTTTAACGTTTAACTTACCGAAAATTTCTATTCCAAAATTTTCCGGAGAACTAGAAAATTGGCTCGAATTTCGAGAAATATTTAATAGTTTAATCCACACGAATGAAAACCTTAATGACATCCAAAGACTGCATTATTTAAAGTCCAGTTTAGTTGGGGCCGCATCTCAAGTAGTTAAGTCCTTACAATTTTCTTCTTGTAACTACAAAATTGCTTGGCCATCAATCTGTGCTAGATACGATCAACGACGAATGTTGATAAGAAACCATCTAAAGCCTATATTGGATTTAGATCCTTGTATCAAAGAATCCGCTACCAAATTGCGCAATTTTGCCGACGCTTTGTTTAAACATATAACGGCTTTAAAATCTCTTGCAACTGAGGAGCAATTATTTGAAATGGTGATTATCTATATTATGTCAGGAAAACTCGACTCCACTACGTCCCGGTAGTGGGAAACTCTTAGGAACAACTCCAGTTCGGATTTGCCATCTCTTTCTGAGTTCAAGACTTTTCTTACAAATACAGCCAATCTTTTAGATAGTCTACCTTCCAAACCTCCATTAAAGATTGCGCCAGAAAAATCAAAACCTAATTTTTCTAAATCATTTGTGGTGAACGCATATCCATGTGCTCTTTGCAAAGATTCACACTCTTTGAGCTCATGTGATGCATTTTTAAAATTATCTTCCCAACAAAGGTTATCCAAAACCAAAGAACTAAAGCTGTGTATAAACTGTCTTCATAGAGGGCATTTTCTGCCACAGTGTTCGTCAAAGTATACTTGCCGCATTTGCAAAAGAAAGCATCACTCTCTTCTACATGCTGCACCTTCTTGTGTTGTCCATTCTCAAGTGCAGCCGGATGGTCTCGCAAATGTTGAAACGCCTGGACCATCTCAATCAGTCACAACATTATGAGCAAATGCATCTCAAGTTTTATTGCCTACTGCGTCTGGTCAAATTCTTGATTCTGGCGGTAGACCGCATTCTGTTCGAATTTTGCTTGACTCAGGTTCTCAATCGAATTTTATTCGAACTTCCCTTTGCAAAAAACTGAATGTGCGTATCTATGACGCTAATTTCGTTGTTACTGGAATAAGCAATTCCACCTCTCGCATAAACTCAAAATGTGACATAATAGTACGTTCGAATTATTCCAAGTTTCAAGTTTCACTCTCTTGCTTGATCATGGATGAAATAACTGGCGTAACGCCCAGCTCTCGTGTTGATTGGAATATCTTGCAGATTCCATCGAATATTCAGTTATCTGACCCCCGATTTAATGAGCCTGGCGAGATAGATTTTTTAATTGGTTCCTCGCAGTTTTTCAATCTGTTATGTGTGGGTCAAATTCATTTAGGTTCTAATCTACCGATTCTGCAAAAAACTAGACTTGGGTGGGTTCTTTCTGGTCCTACAAGCCCCCTAGTATTTACCCAAACGCAATGCAACGTCAGTATCAAAGATGATCTTTTTGGTTTATTTTCGAAATTCTGGGAACTTGAAAGTTATCCTGTCGAGAAAGTTTTTTCACCCGAAGAAAATGTGTGCGAAACTCATTTTCAAAATACTTTTCGTAGAAATGCCGATGGTAGGTTTGTCGTTTCTATTCCTTTAAAACAATCAAGCGAGGTTCTTGGAGATTCATTTCATGTTGCTCAGAAAAGATTTTTATCTCTCGAACGCCGATTTCATCATAATCCAGAACTTTTAAAGCACTATACTTTGTTCATGCAAGAATATCAAAATTTAGGACATATGTCCCTCTCAAAATCCCAATCTTCTGAACAATCGTATTACCTTCCTCATCATGGAGTAATAAAGGAAGGGAGCTTGACAACAAAACTCCGTGTCGTCTTTAATGGATCTTCTCCCACATCTTCGGGTAATTCGCTAAATGACATTCAAATGGTTGGTCCAACGATTCAACAGGATCTATTCTCGATTCTGATTCGCTTTCGTAAGCATACCTATGTTGTGTCCGCCGACATTGAAAAAATGTATCGGCAAATATTGATTGATCCCATTCAAAGGTATCTTCAAAAAATTATGTGGAGATCCTCACCGTCAGAATCTCTCCAGGTTTTTGATTTAAATACCGTCACCTATGGTACGGCTTCTGCCTCGTTTCTGGCCATTCGTTGCTTGCATCAACTTGGCGTAGAATGTGAGATCACTAAACCACTAATTTCTCAAATAATTAAATCCGATTTTTATGTGGATGACCTTCTTACTGGTGCTGACAACTTAGACGACGCTCGGAATATTTGCTCGGAAATTGCGCGTGTTTTACGAAAAGGATGTTTTAATTTTCGAAAATGGGTATCTAACAATCCTAATGTTCTTGCAGAAGTTCCTACTTCAGAACTGCACCCGGGTATTCTAGATCTTGGGTCTCATGATCACACTAGCACTCTTGGTCTGGGTTGGTCATTCCAAACGGACACTTTCATTTTTACTATATCTCAATTAACTGCCAAAAAGGTGACAAAAAGGTCTATGCTTTCTAAAATTTCGCAGATATTTGACCCGTTGGGGCTACTTTCTCCTTGCACATTCGGTGCAAAGATCCTTTTACAACAGTTGTGGTTGGAAAAATTGTCGTGGGACGACCTTATTCCTAACGATGTCTTATCAAAGTGGTGTTCATATCGTAATGATTTAATTATCCTCAATGATTTGAAAATTTCTAGACACGTCTTATGTAAAGATGCAACTGACGTTCAGCTTCATGGGTTGGCGATGCCTCAATGTGCGCCTACGGAGCCTGCATATATGTCAGATCTATTGATCAAACTGGTCTTATGCAGTCACACTTTTTGTGCGCAAAGACCAAGGTTTCGCCCTTAAAACCTACTACCATTCCAAGGCTCGAATTATGCGCCGCTGCTCTTTTATCCAAGCTAGTTGGGCAAGTAATTAAAGCTTTAAATGTAACAACTTCTGCAGTTTATCTATGGTCGGATTCTACTATAGTACTTAGTTGGTTAAAAACTAGGCCGAATCTCTTAAAGACCTTTGTTTGCAATCGCGTTTCCGACATACAAGAACGCACGTCCAATGCTATTTGGAAACATGTGCCTACCAAAGATAATCCTGCCGATCTACTATCTAGAGGTATCACTCCTCAAGCTTTGAGATGTGCTGACTTTTGGTGGCACGGTCCATCATGGTTGATAGAGAATGAAGTTGCATGGCCTGAATCTTTCTCCGTAAGTTCTAACATTCCTGAAATAAAATCGTCTTGAAATCTTATATTACAGTAGTTGATTTTCCAATACCATACTCCAACTTGAATCGTTTGATAAGGATAATAGCCTTTTGCCTTCGATTTCGTAAAAATTGTGCTACGTTGCCTAAAGATCGTAATAAACGCTCTCTTACAATAAATGAACTAAGATCCGCTCTCTTTTGTTTGGTCAAAATGTCTCAAATAGAAACATTTCCAGATGAAATAAAACAATTACAAGCCAATAAACCGTTGAAGAGGTCATCAGCACTTCTCAGTTTAAATCCTTTTCTAGATAGTGATGGTGTCATTCGTGTTGGAGGACGTCTTCGTAACTCCCAATTTTCTTTTGATAGGAAACATCCTATTTTAATTTCTGGCAAGCATCACCTGTCTAAACTTATTGTTAGTCGAGAGCATTTACGAATGCTTCATGCGGCCCATTATTATTACTATCTTCGCTAAGAGATCGATTCTGGATAACTTCAGGTCGATGTCTTGTCAAGCGGGTAATCTATGAATGTATTAAGTGTTTTCGACTTTCGCCAAGCTTTCTACCACCATATTACGGGGGTTGATTATGGCGGACCTTTCCAAATTAAGGATCGCAAGGGTCGTGGATGCAAACTTTACAAGTCCTATCTGTGCTTATTCGTTTGCTTTGCTACTAAAGCCGTACACTTCGACTTAGTCACAAGCTTGTCTTCTAAAGTTTTTCGACGTTTTGTGTCTCGCAGAGGTAAGCCCCTGCGTGTTTACTCCGATAACGGGACTAACTTTTCTGGCGCTAATTCTCAACTTAAAGAATTAGCCACATTTTTAAATAAAAATGGTTCGTCATTGTCTGACGCTGCTGTTAGTCAGGGAACTGAATGGCATTTTATACCCGCGTATAATCCTCACTTTAAAGGTTTGTGGGAGGCTGGAATTAAATCAGCCAAGCATCAAATTAAGCGAACCGTAGGTAATGAAATTTTAACTTACGAGGAGTTTACCACTTTACTTGCTCAAGTAGAAGCAGTTCTTAATTGCCGTCCACTATCCCCCCTATCTTCTGATCCCAATGATCTCCAACCCTTAACTCCTTCTCACTTTCTCATTGGAAAGCCTCTTACGTTTCTACCGGATCCGGACGTCAGCGAACTGAAAGAATCCAGACTTACCTGTTACCAACGTGTTCAACAGTTACATCAACGCATATGGAAACGTTGGAGTAAAGAATACGTTTTAACACTTCAACAACGCGTAAAATGGAAATTAAATGGTTCCGAGCTACAAGAAGGCACGCTAGTTCTTCGCAAAGAAGACAACCTTCCACCACTGCGCTGGAAGCTAGGTCGCATTGTGCAATTATATCCCGGTAGTGATGGTGTAAATCGAGTGGCGTCCATACGCACAGTGTCAGAAGTAGTGCGCCGCGCATTTACTAAAATTTGTTCTTTGCCCATACACTCAGTCAGTGCAACAAAGTGACATTAATTTGGTTATTATAGTATAATTTTATTTGGACAAAATCTATATTTAATGTATCTATTGTTTGTTGTTTTGCGTAGTATAGTCATTTCTTTTTTTTTTTTTTGAAAGCTTTGCCTTTTAAGGCCGGGGGCAGAATTTATTGTGTTCGCTGGTTTTGGTTCGCCGAAATATACGTACGGGTGTTTTGCCCCTTCTTATGTTGTAAGCGGCGCGTACCCCCAGTTGTTCATGCTACCTTCGTAGTAGAAAGACATCAAGATTATTATGTTTTGAATAAATCTAATTCAAAGTTTATATATTTTATTTTGATTTGTTGGCCACCTCAAAGTGCCAAGAAATTTGTTGAGCTGCTAGATGCTGCACAATCTAGATTGAAAATAGTATGATAGCAGTTTACAAGAAGCAGTTCCTGCATCATACGATACACTTTGTAAAATATAACAAAGTATTAAACATTTATTTTATTTTGACATTGCTTATATATGTACATAAAATTAAATGCTGCAATCTACGTAAGGGCAGCAGTCTGGGTAAGGTTTTGTCAAATCAGATGCCAAGTACTTACATGTTGACGGTAGTATTCTTGTATCGCACCTGTAAAGTAAGAAATAATTAACTGACTATTGTAAAAGGTGATTTAACATTTATAAAATATTTCCGATTTGTATAAATTGCTTTTTGTACGTGTTTTTGTTTGGGTGCGTTGATCTATCTGTACTAAATCGATAAACATTGTTTCTTGTGGAGTATTCTAAATTTTATTCTTTCCGTAAAAATAATCTTATATTTGTTTTTTATTTTATATCTATCCTCTAAGATAAAATTGTTGAGGTTTTTTTATAACTACTAAATACTTTAGCCTTGGGTAGTAATGGTAAGTTCTCGTAATGTTTTTAATTTGACGCCGTGGTTTCTATTGCTTACTACGTGTGCTAAGTTTTGTTTGTTGTTGATGTTCTGTAATTCTACATCAATAGTCCCTTCTGTTTGACTAATATAACCTTTACATTAGCATTCAGAATTATATATGGCATTAGTAACATTCGGAATAAGTTGGCAGTAGAATCAACAAAATTTCAAAACTAAATTTAAGACCACAGCATCCATTGTAACAAGTAAACGTATATACGATAAACGACTCAGTAATTGCAGTGTTTAGTACGTTTTACAATAGTTATAATTATACAGTCAATTAATATTTAAGTCTTTTCCAGAATTTTTAAACATTAACATACATGCATAACCAGCTTCATCATGTTGAAGAAAAATTTATCAAAACAGCCTATTAATTTAAATGCTCCAGAAAGTAGTAATAGAGAAAGTAAAAAGAAAAGTACAAATATTACTTATGTTCCAGGTTTTCCAATTTTCTTAAAGATAAATCAAATCAGTTTAATTAAAACTTCTGGGCAGCTATACTATTAGCCGATGTTGCTTTTTATAAATTAAACAATAAAAAATTCAAACAGTTCTAAACAAAAACATCCAGTATCCTATTCTTGACAAATCAATCCTAAGAAAAATATATGTTCTTACAGTGTACAATAATGCAATCAAAAAAAACAAGAAACAAGTGGCAGAAAATTGTATCTGGGTATCCCTGGCCGAAACAACAGACAAAATGGTATGTTGCATATTTGATCGTAGGAATTTTGAAGGACGAAACAACTTGATCGTATTTACTAAGACATCTTGAAAAGAATGATCCATTCTACAATTGCGGTAGTTTTTAATAACGCTTTGATGTTGATTTGGTCAGGTGATAAAATACAAACTTCTGCGTGTGTGTACTAATGCAGTAACATATATGCTAAAAAAGGATTTAAATTATATTTAAAAATGAACCAGATTATGTATTTGGCACATGGGTTGCTGAAAGTGTGCGAAAACAATTTGAAGATGTTAACAGTTTGATATCGAGTAC
This sequence comes from Aquatica leii, assembly GCA_035610365.1. Classification (NCBI taxonomy): domain Eukaryota; kingdom Metazoa; phylum Arthropoda; class Insecta; order Coleoptera; family Lampyridae; genus Aquatica; species Aquatica leii. The sequence continues at coordinate 113,700,844 of CM069432.1, forward strand.
AAAGAAAGTGATGTTAAAAAAGCCCAAAAATTTTTTTTTTAAAGAATTCTCAGTTTTGGAATTTTTTCTAAGTCTGGTAATTACCAGATAGAGCACATGGATTAATGCTACCATTTATTACGCGAACAATTTTCAAAAACAAAACCTGTTGACTAAATTGAACGAAAGCGGCAAATGTGTTACAGATGCGGTAACTTGTTTTTCAATTTCAAATATTGCAAACGATTTGATTTACATAAAAACCAAGTTTTTGTGTATACCTCAGGCTATTTTACAACTTGAAAAACAAAATATGTTAGAAAGAAGAAAATAAATTAACAAATGTTTTAGCTTGCAACCCTAGTTATAATTTAATTACAAATATTGTTTTTGTTTTAAGTATGTCACACTTGAGCCTAAATAGTAGAAAAATATGATATTCATAATTAAATTAATTTTAACAACCCAGTAGTGTCTGACAAACACATATTCTACTTATTTGCATACAAAATCGTAAATGTTAAACTTTTTGCTGTATGCTTCTATCTCTCAAATTACCATGATGTAATTTTTCAAATGCAAAGTATACCAGTGCGCATGCCAGGTAACGGGGTGTGCGCAGTAGGTATGCGTTCAGCATTTAATAGTTCAAGATTTGGGTTATCCAGCGTTTTCTAAGATTTGATGATAAAGATACTACAATGCAAAAAAGGAGTGAAGACAAACTAGCGCCTATTAAAGAACTGGGAAAAGTTATGAATAAGTTACAAAATTTTTGCTTGCTTTGATAGAATCTGACAATTAACAAACAGTTAATTTTTTTAGGAGAAAGATGTCAGTGAAACAATACTTGCCAAGTAAACTTGACAAGTACAGCATCCAGACGTGGTCAATTTGCGGTAGTAAGACAAGCTACCCGTTATCTTGATTACTTTATTTTGGGAAAGGACTGAAAAGAGCTAATAGAACAGAAAATTTAGTTCAGACAGTAGTACATATATTATGCGAACCATATCACAGAATCAATGGAAACAACATTTGACAACTACTTTACCAGTATTAAAGTTGCACAATCATTACACGAGAACGGATTGACAATCTAAAAATAATAAAAAATTTTTGGGTTTTGTAAAAATGCAACAATTGTTTTTTATGCGCTAAAGAAGAATTGCGCTGTTATTTTACTTTCTACTATGTACCATATCTACGAAGTAGATACGTCTAACAAAAATAATTCGAAAGTAAATTTTTATTATAACGCAACTAAAAGCGATGTAAACACTTTATACTAAATGGCACATGAATATACAATTTGACGCATAACATACATGTGGTTAATTGTATTTTTTTAGTGGGAACTTTAGATAAAGATTGTAACAAATAATGACATGTTTTTAAATAAATATTATAAAATCTTGTAGTATATGTTGTAGTAACACTAAACCAGAACATACTCTTGTTTTTAATATACCTTTAAATTTTTGATTTATTCGAAGTGCTAAATATGGTTTTGCTTTTACGTGTTGCTTTCAATCACAGTAACCCAAATTTGTTTAAAAAAATTTGCTTGTAAAATTATTGTATGATGTTGACGTGCTTCAATGCAATTACAAACTGCACTGCACAATATTTAAATAATTTACCCAAACTGTCTCTATTGTCAATACAGTAGAAAACTTATTTTTTTGATATGGATTCTAATTTTTTTTCTGAAAATGACTTCAGTCGTAACATCTGTTATCTGTAGTCATTTTTTCATAAGTTTATATTGCTGACTTACGCTGTTTTCAATCATATCTTTTGTAAATAACTAAATAACTGTTTAAAGATGCTGATTTAATTTCAAAGCTTTAATACAAAATTTTTCGACATTGAAAAATAAATAAATTTATTTAGTTTAGTTTAGTAAATAAATATATAAATAGCTTTTTAGTAGCTACATAACATAAAACTTTTCTTTATTTTAGTATAATCCTAATAATTATGGTTTTTGGTGATATTTATCAGTCTTGCTTAAGAGTTGGTTATTCATAAATTTTTTATTTGTGTCGATTGAAAGTAACTAAATGCTTTAAAATAACTTGTAAAAAAAATTCTTTAAAAGCAAATTTAAAATGTAAAAGATATTCGACTTGCTCAAGTAAAATCTCGGAGAATACAATCTCGGTCTGCTTCTAAATAACCATTACCTTTTTGTTATGTACCGTAGAATGGCCCGAATAGGATCAAAAAATTGGAATTTGTTTAAAAAAATTATAAATCATCAAAACGTTTTGTGTCTGAACTTGATTGACGCCTTATAACATAATGACATAAATGTCGGTAAGATTTAGTCACCAGCAGTTGGCAGTATGAAAAACCAATAGATACCTCTATGAACGTTGTAAGTCAGTTGTTTAAGTGAGCGTAAAAACTTTGTCTGAAACTTCAAACTGAAAAGGCTTAGATTCAAAGTAATTAGCATTAGTGGCCCCAACAGGTTAGTAATTAAGAAACGGGAAACAGCTTTACTTCAATTGTGTGCAAAAAATATCTAGAAAAATATTTTCAATTTGCTGCACGTTTTTAGGGTTTTGGGTTGAATAAGATCAATACCTGAGGTGAATAGGATCAATACCTGGGGTGAATAAAATCAATACCTGAGGTGTTGATAGGATCACAATGTAAACATGCCTACAGATTATAAACCTAAAGTACTGGAAAAACGTTACAAACAACATCACCCAGATATAATTCAAGGTGCTGAAAATGATGTCATTGACAGTTACAGTATAAAACAAGCCGTGAAAAGACACAATCTTACTTAAACCGTGCTTCAAATCATTATCAAAAATGAAGGTGTTAAGAAACAAGGAGGGCAAACAATGTTGAGTAAAGCAAAAGAAACATCTATTGCAGATAAGTTACACATATGCAGCGAGTGGTGTAACCAATTTGACACATTCGATTCAAGATTACTAGTTCAACAATATTTAAATAGAGGTGGTAGAGTTGTTCCTTGTTTTAAAGATAACCTTCCAGGTAAAGAGTTTGCATATATTGAAGTAAACATGTTCAATAACATAATTGCTGGATTTGATAAATGCGGAATATTACCGTTACTGAAAGTGTGTTACGCATGGTAAAAAATCCAGTAAATGAAACTCCGAAAGATGACAAATGAGTTGTTAATAACTCCGTTGTTAATATTTTAAAGTCCATGAGGTATGATGAGAACAATTCTATGCAGTGAAAACGAAAAATTAGCGTTTCTGCTGGCAGAAGTGTGGCAGTTGACAACATTGCATCTTCTGATGAAAGTAGTCAACATTTCAACAATCACGATTCAGCTTCAGATATGGATTCCATGTCTGAATATGAAGAAGAAAACGAGAGTACCTTACTGGCGAGAATGAAGAGTTTTCTCAGCCGTCGCCAATAAACTCTAATGACCTGCCTTCTGTCAATAAGAAAGAGATTAATATTGATGACTGGCTTTTTATAAATTTATCTTACACCGCTAAGGAAGTCTTCTAATATATTTTTTATAGCACAATTTTTAAATTAAAAAAAAAACATCTACCAATAAATAATAAATAATATAACAATAAATGTTTGTATTTTTAAATAAAATGATAAAATTAGATAAAAAGAGAACGTTTTTTATTGATAATTGAAGAAATACACGTTCCTATTCAACACTAAGGAGGTTAAATAGGATTGAACACAGTAAAAGCATGGTCGATCTTATTTACCATAATGACAGGTGAATAAGATCAGAGAATAACAAAATTCATACATGGGAAACCATTTACCATTTGGCATAAAAAAGTGGAACCGGAAATGAATAGCCCATATATAGACACATGTTTTGATATGTATATCAAAATTCTGTCTATTACTGGTGGTATTACACGGTTCCAAAATTCAAAAGTGATCCTATTTACCCCATTCTACGGTACTTTTTACATACTAATTTTAAATTAAAAAAATTTCTGTTTTTACAAAGTTTGAAAATAAACGTTTTAATTCAATAAAAACGCAAGTCTAATAACGTCTAATAACATACCCGTGGTAGTAAATAGTTCCTTCTCTATCGTCATCACACATTGCCATAATACAAATATGACTTAAAGTTTTATATTCACCCTTATTCATAGCCCCTACTCCTGGTATTAAACTAAAACAATGTCCTCGATGAGCTACAAAAAACATATTTTATGCAATTATTTATTAACATTTGTAAGTTACTCACGTACGCTATGATTACTGTTTTCGTATGTAGGCCAACTAAAACAAATAAGGAGCATTTGCATATAAGCACAAAAGTAAAAAAATAGTTTCATGTTGTATTTTTACTTATACTATTGTCAGTACTTAAATAAAATGTATGGACCAAAGCTAATTGAATAACCTTAACCGCAATTTTACGATAACCTACTGACTTTGTTGTTTTTTAAACTTGCATAATAAAGTAGTTGATTATCAACATTTTTAAATTATTTTTTGGGATTACGTGTAATGCATTGCATTTATTAACTATGTTAAGATCTTATACCTTACAACTGTTTTCTTTTGATTTGTACTTTTTTTGATATGTATGATAGTGTACAATATTTGTATTTCAAATAATTTTTTATAATGTAAAACAAATTATTAATTAGTTGTTGTATGACCTGATGAAGTTGGACGCTTATGTCAACGAATCGTCACCTTAACAACAAGTATTTTTGTTTTTTTCTTGATTTTCCTCTACAGCAACCGACCTTATTTAAAACAGAAAATAAATTTAACTAATGGATATTTTTTTAGACGATTTTCCTTTAATCTAAAAGATCTGAGTAGTGTAGTCAAAACTAAAATCATTTCCTTTTACATCAAATCTTTTTTTACCTTTTACAATTTTTTTCCAAATCGCAACCTAAGAGTTATGGCCAGAATACCTAAAATAATCAAACAAGTCGTTTGAAATTTTACACTGCACATTTAGTTTTTCTTTCAAAATGCAATAAAAAAAGTTTTTTAAAATACAAAAACAGGAATTTACCTTTATTTCGCCACAATCTGACAACATGCTACATTACAACACTGATGAAAATACACGTCAAAAGAGTTATAAGCAAAAAAGTAAAATCCAGTATAAAAAAAAATTAGAGAAAATGGACTTAAGAAAACTTTGATGGTAGGGCAATGAACGAAATTGAATATATATTGTCATCTTCTATGTGCTTTAAACGTTACGTTACTGTACTAAATACGCCCTACAAAAGTAACGACTACTAACTTGTAAGAAGAAAAGTAATAGTAACTTCTAACAACAACAAAAATTGAAAAAAAAATAAAATAGTAGGTACTAAATCCGAAAACAAAAGATCAAACATTACACATCTTAGTAAACCATCTACAAAAACCAAAAGATACCAAAGAAGAAAGTAACAAGCCAACAAAAATAACGTATTAAAAAAAGCTTTAATAGTGGCAAAAAGAAACGCTAAAAAAAATATCGGAGAAGACAAACAATAAGATAAAAAAAGAAAAAACTCTATACTGAAAATAAATATGCCACAAACAAATATGATGAAACCAAAAAACAAACACAATAATTTAAAAAAAACATACAAAACAGCAATCTAAGCATCTTATAAAGGAAACAAAATAGACATGAAACCACCATATTCATAAACCAAGATGCAAACAAAAACTAATATAAGCAATAAACTGCTAAATATTGCAATAAATTATTATTAATCTTATATATAATAAATAATGATGATAAACAACCTATTTTATTTTTCATTTAAATTACAATTACTTACGTTAAAAGTAATAGATCTATCCAGAATGTTGTCACCTTGCTATCACACTGTCCTAATTTGGAATTAATATTTTGAATTAAAAATTTGACTTATTATTTACTAGAATTGAAATAGTTTTAATAATTCTAGTAGTAGAAAAAATTGTATATAAACCACGTTTGAAAAGATTATTATAGCCTTCGCAATTTTGTTGCTAGGGTTATAATAATACACTTTACAACGTTGTTATGTAATAAACTATTGTCACTTTTATATTCTAATTTAAAACACTATATGATAACAAAGTTTAAAAAAAAACTATAAGCGTCAGGAGAACAAATATGTGTAAGAACATTTTGCTACTGTCTTAACTCCAGAAAGCAAACGTAATTTCATTTGAATCGTGTATATTTAATAGATTTTAAATATTAACAGAAAAAATACATAGCAAGTATACCATAAGGTTTTAGTAAATGAAAACACATTGCAACTAAATGCTACAATAAAATACTAATACTGTAGATGCAAGTATATTAAAAAGTTAGTGTTTGATATCGTTCGTCAACAAAGAGTTAAACAAATAGGTGGTGTTTAGTATTATAGGGTTTATGAAATAAAATTATTTTGTTAACAGCAATCTTTTGTAATTTTATTTTTTTATTTTAAATTTAGCATTTTTGCTTTGAGGGTTTGTTTTTTAGACAAAATTTACTAAAGGTTAAATTTTTTTGGTTTAAGTAGATTAATTTAAAAAGTACTGACAAGTTTTGTTAATATTATTGCGATACACATATTTTCTTTGTGTATGTATATCTTTAAATTGTAGATGTCAGTATAATTACTGACGTAAAAACATGATTTTATAGCTGCTTAATTTTTTCTGGAGGTAGAAGTCTTATGATGGCTTTATTTTATTAAGATGAAAACAACTTGAAAAATTACAGTGTAATTAACAGAAATTTTTAGTAAACCTTTATTATATCGTTTAAAATTTAAAACATACTTATATGTAATTGAAGTTTACTTTAGATATAAACAGTAAAATGATATCTTATTTGAGTGAGCATTAGAATGTTTGCTTTTGCCATACAAAACACTGCTTTAGTTCAAAAATACTTATTTCAACTTTATCGTTAAAATATTAATTGATCTGTAACTAACGAGGTATAAAAAAAATTATCATTTACGTTAAGCGTTATATATTGTGTATAAACTACAATGTAATGTAAATCTAAAAAAACACGTTTTAAAATGCTGAAAAAGCGTATTTTTTTGCTAATTTGTTATGCATTGCCAAAAATATTAATATTTAGAAAATGGTATTTTATTCAAAAGTTTTACACTTTTATAATTTAACCGTTGACGTCATATTAAAATAAATTTTAATTTCAGAATTAACTTTCGAAAAATATACTAATAAAGCTTTGTAACAACTAAATCTTTTTATCATTTGATTGTACTTATCAAAGTCAATTAATTTAAAATTTTATCTCACAGAAAAAAAATACTACTTCATTTGTAATGATGTTTAATATTGATAAGCAGATAAAAGAAGTAGGTATTAAAAAACATTTAAAATCTTAAAGTAATCTTTCTCTAATCTTACGTAAATTGTTAGTATATCAACAATATTGAAATTTTATTTTTTTGAAAATTACATAATGTGATAAATAGCCAGTTTTTTAATCTGGGTTTTTCCAATGTTTGTGAAAAACGGATTAATCATGCGTATTATTGATTAGTATTGATTTGTTTTTGAATATACTTTAAGTTAATTGTGTCTTGTGAGATATAAATCTAAATCCGTAATTTCTTTAAATACCTAACAGATCTTTAACAAATTTGAGTTGCAAAAAAACAACTTCTACTAGTAAGATTTAATAATTAAAAGGAAAACTGGTTAAACAAACATACTCTAATTAAAACATGACTTGCTTTTTTAATAAAGATAAAATTGTAGTGATCGTTGTCTGGCATTTATCAAATTTAGAAAGCTAATTTTTAAAACTTGTTTAATTATCCTATTTGTATTTAATTTTTTTGAATGCGACTGTATAAACTTTGAAATAGTTGTACATAATCGTTAACATATTTCAAAAAGAGTTTTTTAGACGTCGCTTTTTTCTTGGACGTATTAGCTATTTGTCAGAATGTCTACAAACGCACCTGTATTGAATTGTTTAATCAACTATCAACTATATACTGAGTTACCGTGTTCATTATTTCAGAAATACTGGTGAACGGCAAGGTAGGATTAAAACAGACTACACACCGATAGTTTCAAATAGTTTTTGAAGTAGTTAATTTAATCAGCTGTTTGTGCTACGTTTTTGACGTAAATTCAAAAAACAAAAAACAGTACAAATTATTATGAATTAAAACATTTAAATTTATTTGTAGGATATAAGTATCATATACTTTTTATTACTCTAAAACATAGGTTCCCAACCGTTTATGAACTACCGCCCTTTTACAAGAAAAAAAAATACCAACCCCCTTTTACATAATAGTTAATTATACCAATTTTATGTCTGTCGCCAAAATTAGTAAAAAAAAATTATAATAAAAAAACAAAATTCAATAAGAAACATAAATATCAGTGCGATGGTTGAGGCTGGTGGAGTTTTAACAATTTGTGAATGTCGGGTTTCAATTTAGTTAACATCAGTCGTAGATCACCACGCTCAGTGATCTGCAGTCTATTTCTTTTCTTAGACAGTAAATTAGCTACTGCATTGAACTCACTCTCAGCCAAATATGATGAAGGAAACGGAATTAGAAATTTCCAAAACTGTTGGTATTCATTTCTGAATTTTACTTTTAATTCTTCATTAGCTGTGAGTTCTACGAGTTCTTCTTCTAAATTTGATAATTCTGCTGTATCTGCATTTGCAAAAGGGTCTAAAACCTAGCTTGGTATATTCATATTTTAAATATCCTTGAATCGCTCTGTAAAATCAGCATGAAGAGCATCTAGGTGTTGGCAGTAAGTAAGTAAATCTTTCTGTTTTACTGATAATGCTAATAATGTCAGAAAGTGGCTGTATTCATCTCTTCCTAGATTTTGTTTGAATTGTAAATTAACATCATTGAATATTTTAAAATGCTCTGTCAAATAAGCGATGTCATTTGTGGACGCAATCAAGTTTCCGCGCAGTTCATCGCTTCTGTTTTCTAGGAAGTCTGGTACTGAGTCAAGCAGATTAGATTCAAACAAACACCTTTCGAGAGCTATCGTACTTCTGTGTGCAGCAACAAGCAATTATAGTGTTCTTCATCTTTACTACAAAGTTGCCCAAATAATCTGTCATTTAATGAATTACTTCTTATCTTGTTGACTGCTCTAATAACGTAATGGAGCGATGTATGCAGGCGTTTATTAAGATTTTTTGTAACCAAGTACTGCTTGTTTTACATGCGCCATGAAACCGTTATGACGCTCTGTCATTTCTGTTGCACCATCCTTAACAACTGATAAAATATTTCGAATAGGAATTTCTTTCTTTTGGAAAAAAACGTGCATGGTATTAAATATGGATTCTCCTTTTGTATCGTTTTTCTGCAAATAATAACTCCTAACAATTTTTTTTTCTTTTTTGTGTTTTATCGAAATGAAAACAATAAAATGAAGTTGATCATAACGTATTGTGAATCATACTAGATGATACTAGTATTTTTAAACATCTACATATATTCAAATAATATTATTTTACGTTTATTGTTAATCAGCAATGAGAGTCCGAATAAATTTTTTGTAGCTTTATTAATATTTACACGAAACAAAAATCCGTGGTTTCTGGTTGAAAGTAGTAAATTAAAAAAAAAGAGCAATTATTGATTTATTGGTAAAATGCAAAAATTTTCAACTATTAAAAAAAATGAAGACAGCATTTTTCCAAACTTTAACAGGGCTGCCATTTGTAAAATCACAAAACCGCGACAAATAAGTTTCAAACATCACATTTCTAAACTGCAAACCTGGACGATTTTTTAAAAATGTATATGATGAAATTCAAATGACAGTTAAAAACTGTACGTGTTTGTTATTTTTGTATTCATTATTAATAATACACACATTTATAATGTATCATGTATCATGTACATATACATTTTTTTAAAATGAAATTATAATTATTTACACAATTTATTCGATGTTAATTGTACAAGGGTAGAACTAATATTGATTAATTTCTTATTTAGTTATTGCCTTCTTACAACAAATGCTTATTTACCTAAAGTTGATACATCCGCTGTGTTTTCTTGCATTTGCGGATTATCGAGTAACTTAAAAATAATTTTAAAGTGAGAAATTTATTCCATGAAAAAAAAAATTAACTCTAAACCAGAAACCTTTCTAGATTAGTATATTAAAACACAAGTTACAGAATGAACGCGCTTCAATCACGAGACCGGGTTTCATACACGAGCCGCGCAGCGGCGAGTTTATGAAGCGGTCGAGTGATTAAAACGTATTCTATGACGTGTGCTTTATACTATTTTCTCTATTTTGATACAATATTTAATATTTCTCGTATAATTTTAATTTTAAAACAATATTGGGAAACTTTTATATTTTATTGAATTGGCAACACTTAGACTTTGACATATTGAAATTTATGTGTTAACCTAAAATTTCATACAAAATTATTTCGTTATACCTATAAAAGTAAATAACTTTGAATTAATATAACATATTTATTTTATCTTGGCGTCAAAATTTGAATTTCAACTGTTAAGTTACCATAATTTTAATTTTTTTTCTTGTAACGTTAACAACAAAAATTAATTTACGTAAATTGAAATTTTCATAAACTAGTTAATAACGAATATTATTCTATACTTATTGATACAGAAATATACCATCAATAATTGTGTATTATTATAAAAAGTATGCGAAGTTCTGCTATTATAAGATACATTGTTCTAAAAAAAATCTAAGATCATTACAGACATTGTTTTATAACTACTACAAAATTTTGTTATTATTAGAAATATTAAAGCAGAGAATAATCAGTGGTACGTGACAGATTCTGGAATTCTGCAAGACTATTGTCACTCGTTCGATGTCAAATACAAACGCTGATGTACCTATTAATCCGGTACTGTATTATTCAACTTAATACTATTATTGGTGTACTTTAGTTTTTTTTTGGTCAGTCTGAAAATAGTGTAGGAACTAAAATTTGGTAAGTTATTGTATTTATTTTTCTTACTTAGGTGTATGGTATAGAATCAAAGTACTATAGAATTTTGTGCATTTATTAAATAACATATTTTGTTACAGGGTATTGGTTTCCTACATGCGAACTTAAAGCATCAAACAATTTTATGCGTTAGGGAAATTCAGCAAATAAATGATTTCGTCATGACATCGAACGTAAGGTGAACAATTCATTAAGAGAGGATGATTAATTGTGTTTGTTAGCCTTGTTTTCAATACTATAGATATATATTGTATTGTTTTAGATGTACCTAAATTTTAACGCTCATGTACTTTTATAATAGATTTATGTTTTGTATATATTTTTTTTGTTATTTGATAAAAGTAAATTTTATAATGCGTTTTATTTCTACAATATACTCTTATACAAAAGAAAACCAATATTATAAACTATATTACAAATATATTATAAACGTTATGACACTTTCTACTAACGTTATAATATTTTACTATGTTAACTATTAAAACGTTCGAGAAGTCATTCTCAACTTTGAGAGTCTTTGCGAAGTTTTTGTACATTGCCAGAACGTATACCGAAAGATATGGAACATTCGAGAAGGATTTTCAAAATGTATAAATGCGGCACAAACAAATCAGAGGTCAGTTATTCCCGTAATGTGAAGACGGCAGTGTTAAGAAGATTATTCAAGTTTAAATGAATAAGTAATTAACGCGTGTGTGAGATACGGACTACAACCTTGTATGTGACTTTAAAGTAAAAAAGTGTAAGTGTTTAGATAAATAGAAGTTATCCGCGGACTTTATCTTCGTGTAATAGTGCGTTATAAATTAGTAGTAGTGTTTTATTAAATACCCTTAGATTTAATTAATTCGGTTAGTTATAAACGTATTTATTTTGACAAATAAATAAATTAGTAATAATAATCGTTATATTGGTGACAGGTGCGTGGTTTCAAATCGAATAAATAAACAATTGTCTAACTCGCGATTTTAGTGTAAATATCATTAAGTAATTTAATATCGCTTCCGTAATAAAAACATTGATTGCGTAAATAACTGTTTAGTTCACGATACGCGTAGAAACAAGCAAAACACAAATTGAAGGCACGCATCGCCACCGGCGTTCCATACACCGCTTAACTAACAGCAGCTATCAGCTCGTTGGTTGCAATTTTGTCAACATTCTCATTTACGTCACGATCTGTCACATTTTGTGGATTTTTGTAGTCCTTTATAAGAAAGTGGCAGTTTCAATTCTTTACAACATTAGAACACTGTCATATTGTCTAAGTGGTGCTTTAGTGAAGTATTGTAATTGTTCATAAGATAAGTCAACCAACATATGTATAATAGGTATAATTTGTCATATTATTTTTGTTTTATTATTAATTTATTATTCTACACTTTTTATCGTGTCCGTACCTAACCTTGTGAGAAGTTAATTTAAAATGTTTGAAAATTGAATACATATTCTTATTTTAACACATATACTATTTAGATAAGGCAAATTCTCTACAACACTATGGAAACAATTGAAATTGAAATGGGAACAGATTCAACTATTGCAATTTTCCAAAAGTATTTAGAAACTAAACTATTAAGTTTGCAGTTTTATTTATAACCTTGTAGTAAATTTGCAATGAATTTACTTTGCTTACTAGAAATAAAAAATATATACTTGCCAAATTTCTGTGGGGTTTTTCGCCACTTGCCGCATTTTTAAACTACAAGAATATTTGAGAAAAATTAAGAATTAGCTTATATTTTAGCAAATAATTAGAGATACATGTGTGGTAGAAATTTCGGTGACTTTAATAAGATGTTGCTGGCTTTTTTTTCTTATAGGAAATGAAATAAAATTCTAAATCATTCTGTATAGCAACTGGTTGTTAGGATAAAATAATAAACAAATTAGTAGGTTACCATAGAGTTTGTTTATTTAAAAAAAAATTAGCACATTGTTTATCTGTGATTAGCACCTCTATTCAAAAACGGTCAAAACAGGGACAGATTTCCGAAAGTTCAGGAAAATGTGTTTTGAGTTATTTGAGCTATTGTTGTTTTTATGAGATATTGTTGTGACGATGACGAAAAATCCAACAAAAAATTCACAATTCAGTCACAAATTACATGTAGGCAATAAAAAAATACGTGAAATATAAAAATACTGCTTTCAACTTTTGACAGTTGTATTTGTAAAAACTTTTTTTTTCAGATGTCTTATGAAAGAAAGAAAAAAAAACTATCGGGTTACCAAAATGTAATAAACAAGAGGAAACAAGACAAAGAGCGTGACAAAAACACCACAAAGATAACACAGTTTTTCCTGTTCCATCTACATCAACTTTGAGTACTTGTTCGTCTTGCTCTTTGGTTTCCAAAAAGACGACTCCTACTGATAATGAAGAAACTAAACGGCGCACCAATCTGATGTGCATATTACAACTGAAGAAGAGCTACAATAATTAACAACCTTTGATGAAACCAACACTGATGTAGACCTGAGCAAGGTAAACTCTAGTTACGATGGTCCAGGTCATTGGCCAAAGGCTCTAAGTACGAATACTATACAAATTTTAGTAAAAAATGGCTCAAAACAAATTACACGGTTAAATTTTCTTCTAATTATTATGAAAGACGTTTAAAAAACGGAGAAATTATTATAGAAATTGGTTACTTTATTCTATATCTAAAAACATGGTTTTCTGTGTTTGTTACAAATTTTTTGATGTGCAAGAGAATAATAAATTTTCTGGGGGTTGTAATGATTGGTTACATTTAGCAATGAATTTAAGTAAACATGAAAAAATTTATCTCATTTTAGTAACTATCAAAAATGAACAAAAGTATTTTTTAATAATATTTGAATGTATACTGGATATTGCACATATAGAGCAAATAAGTATTAGCATACGTTTTGTCCATTTTAACACCTGTTCTAAAGAATTAGAAATACCTACGCGAACATTTTTTAGCTTTTTGCCTTATTTTTGATACAACTGGCATTGGTTTGAGTTTTTTTATAATAAAAGTTTGCAGAAAATTGTTTTAGATCTGAATCCACGAGCGTTTTATATGCCCTGTGCCACTCACACATTAAATTTAATAGTTAATGATGCTGTAAAAGTTAATCACAAAACAGTGGCTTTTTTCAGTTTAGTTCAAGAATTATACAAATATTTTTTTGCGTCTACTAAACGTTGGAATATTGTCAGACAACACGTAGTTAATTTTACTTTAAAACCATTATCTGACACGAAATGGTCAAATGATGCAATAAACCAGTTTAAAAATTTACCAGAAATAAATATAGCATTATATGACATAACAAATTTAGATAGATTTGATCAGAAATCAAAATATTAAACTAGGTGTTTAAGGGATGAAATATCAACAATAACGTTTATATATTCAGTTCACATCTGGTATAAACGTTTAGTGCAAGTTAATTTTGTTAGTGAAATGTTACAATCAGAAACTATGAATATACAATTGGAGCTGGAAGTTTTACAAAAATTAAAACAATTTTGATGAAAAACTTAATGGCGTTATTACTGCAGCAAAAGAAACTGCAAAAAAGTTAGATGTGGAACTCAATTTTCAAACAGCCACCTGGCGTCGGCAAAAAACTAAACAGTTCGACTACGAACATAAAGATGAACCAATTTTATACCTTAAAACATTATACAAAACTAACTTTTTTTACTGCATTCTTGATCAAACATTAATTTATTCAGTCAATAAAAGATTTTCCGTATTAGAAAATCACATAAACGCCTTTCAATTTGTATACAATTTAGACGAAACTTCTGAAAAATCGCAACTAAGACTTTTTGTCCAAAAAATTGCAGAAAAAAGTGAAATTTAACGATAATTTAGATATAGGTAGATGGAGACTATTTATAGAACAAAGTTGTACAAATCCAGCTTATGTTAAAAGATTTAAAAAATAATATTTTTCAAATTTTACAGTTTATATTTCATTATGATTTAATTGCAATATATCCAAGCTTAGCAGTTGCTATTAGAATTCTGCTTACTTTATCAGTATCTGTTGCCACTGCAGAAAGATCCTTCTCCAAATTAAAGCTAATAAAAATTATTTAAGGTCGACCATGAGTCAAGATAGATATTCACCATATCATAAAAGAACTTGCAGACATGAAAAGTGGATTATTTGTGAATTGCCGATTTTTTAATTTGTAAAAATAGATTTTATTTTGTTTTGTAATATTAGGATGGGGGTACTTGACAGTTCTGACAGAAAAAAATTAATATTTATTTCTATTTGTTAGAAGTAGTTTGTAAAGAAGAATTTGTTTTAATTACATGTTGGAAAATTTATTGTTATTTATGAGTTATACCATTGCGTTTACATATGTATTAACATACCTTGTGTAGAGTATTTGATTTGTATATTTTACCATTTTTATATTTCTTGTATTATTGCCATGTGAATAGGTATTTGTTTGTTTTTACTTACCTTTATATTTAACAATATCAAACAATTTTTTTACTATAATTTTCATGAGAGTCATAAAACTTTTTGCACACATCAGGCGCCACTAAGTATCGGCGCGGCACTGTTTTTAATGAAGCTTTAATACTTCATAACCATTTTATCAAAATAAGTTGTCAATAACGTACACTTTTTCTCTTTTGTTTAATTTCGCATTAATTCAACTTTACACAAATTTTTATAATAAAAATATTGTACGTTTGGACCAGAACCTATACACAATTTCAATTTTTTTTTCATAATCGAGAAAGTTGCATATCTAGAAGTACGCTATGATACGTGCATTATCCATATCCATTATAATTGACGATGATTCATTCAAATTTAGAATCAGCTTCTGATTCTGATATCTATGTAAGTTAATGTCACAATTGGTCATAAGGTCTTAAATATAAAAATAAAAACATACAAATTGATTGATTAAAATTTTTTATGTTGTACCTATAATGTTTAAATATTTATAGTTTTCGTAGATTTTTGTAAACGATGAATAAAATTTTACTATATTATGGTATCATATCGTTATTATTATCAACTAAGAATGCATTCAAGTTTTTATTATTTAAACAATATTATAGTTAATGGAATAATTAATGCATTATAAAATTTCGAAATTGGCCTCTAATTAAGTTCTTTTAAAATAAAAATGTAATAATGGTCGGCTCAAAAATTAATGTTACTAATTAAGTACGCATTTTTATTTTTAGGTATATGGATAAAATTATTATTGCTCTAATTGGTTAACCACAAATTATGAACCCAATAAATAATGAAACAAAAAAAGTATTAATAAGATAACAACATTTGAGTATATACATAGCTACAGTAAATAGTGTATTATGAAGAAAAAAGAAAACCTGAATTCGGTTCTGTACTATTATTGAACAGCAAAATCCTGACAAATAGGAGAGTAGATTACAACTACTTTGTCGTGTGAAAGTGCAACTGTAAACTCGACTAAGCGGAAGGTAAATATCCCTTCAATTACACGATCTATGTTTACTATCTCTACAAACAAGTGCACTGATAATTCTATGCCCTTCAGGCATGCATTGTAAATATGCATTTTATACTTTGACGCTTTTTGCAAGGGAAACCAAACCTTGCTATAAAGAATGATTTTTGTACAATTAAACTGTAACATAATAATTAATTATTTAAAAAATATAGTTTTATATTATTTTTAAAATATCTCATTAATATACAATAATATATCTGCATGTAAAAGTTTGATAACCGTTTTACTGACAAATTAAAATGCTTATTTAAAATAAATTATATTTACTAAGACTTAAAGAGAACGTAACATCAATGTTTAAGTTTAATAAAGTTAGATCAACAGCAAGAATAAGCTAATTTCAGCTAAACTTTAGTTTTACTGTTTTCAACGTTAACATTATTTTTTATTTATTCTAGTTTGTTTAATTTTTTTGTTGATATTTACATTTTATAGGTCGCCAGTATAAAGCCGTCAAAAGTCAACTAATAAAGTTTTTATTTTTTTCGGCAGCACGTTAGTCATCATGCTGTATATAAAATAGCTTCAGTTAGAAACTTCTTACAAATAAAAATAGTTTCTTATGTCAAAAACGAGTAATTTCAAAATTATTTATTAGAATACAAAAGTTAGTATACAGACTTTTAGAGTATTTGAGAGAGTAACAATTGTGTTTAAAAAAGTCTATACTGTAATAGCGTTTTCACGTACTCTGCGCCGTCAATTTAATAACAAATGAAAATAAAGTTACTTCTATACTATGGTTGTTATATATCCATATATCATTTTTCATATATTTATTCTTTATTTATTTCATTTGCCAGTCAGCCATCAACAAATGCAGAAGTAAAATAGTATAAGAATGAAATCAATTTGAAATGAAAATTCAAAATAAAATTGAATCTTTAAGTCAAGAGATAACTCGAAATAAAATAAGTTATTTAAGCTTTTTCTTCAGTATTAAGGTAAGTTACCCAAGCAGCACAATATATTATACAAATGTTATTTACTAATATCGATCAAACATTCAAATGTAACACTTTCATATATTAAAAAAATAATTTAGGTTAATATATAAAAAATATTTGAGATATATTTTACCAAAATATTTCAAGTAAATATTTTTAAAATATTTTAAGTAAACGTATAAAATAGTATATTGTATAATGAGTAAGGAATGGTTGTCATTGCCAACGAGTATGAAAATTTGCAACCGAGCCGAAGGCGAGGTTGGCAATTCGTACGAGTTGGCAATACACATTCCTTACGAATTATACACTATACTTTTTCTACGACTCTATATTTAATTAGTAATCAAAGTTATACAGAATTTTACGAAAAAAATAACGCAGAAAATAAATAAACTAATTTAAAAATTTGTATTGGTAATACCTAAAACGACAATAAAAAAATTATATCAAAACTTGTATTTATTTTATGTCAACTTGACAGCGTTTATACTATTAGTTATCTGTTACTTTTATTTTATTCTTGTTTTTTTACTCACCTCTAGTTAAAGAAATGGTGAGTATAATTTACTTGCTTTACAGGCATGCAATTTTAGTTAACTTCAAATCATTTAGTATTTGAATTTTTTTTAATACATTAATTTTAAGCATAACCTAATATGAATGAACTAGAATAGTTTGAAAAGTACTAAGGATTCAATGACAAGATTTTGCTTTCGCAGCCAGTAAGTAAAAGAAATCTATTCATGCGAAGCCTGAATCGTCAACAATGTCGTCAAGTTCTGACAAATGTTGATATGTGATAGTTTTTCCTAGAAGCTTCAACCAAATAACATGTGAATGTGACTTACAAAGCAAATAAAGTAAATTTGTAAATGTTTTAAGATAATTTGTAATTAATAGGTGTTATTTTTAAGAATCAAGCTTTCCGAACTAAGAAGGTCATCGTAGTTAAAGAATTGAAAAAAATACCTTTTAGAAAATGCAAAATAGTTAATTATTCTAATGGATCAAATATGCTGTAATAATTTTTACTGCAATATTAGTTTAAAAATGAGAAATTAATTGTTAACAAAACACATTGTAGGTAAAAGAAACAAGCGATTCAGTGCTTTTGCTTATAATTGCATCTAAATATATAATTTTTTCAATGTATAAACCAGTGGTTTGCATTAGTCTTGTAACAATTGATTGTATTTATGTTTATCTTGTGTTATTTATTAAAAAGTAAGTCCAAAGTGTTTGTGATTACTTACATTTTTAAGAAGGTAGCGACAATGTGCAAATACATTAGTTTTACAAGATTATAATATAATATGTAGTAAAAGTATACATAAATACTTATGAAAACTGCATTAACATAAGGATAAATAATAACAAACAGATATATGGCATGTGCGGAACAAACATGTTGATATCTTGCAACTATCGATGAACACCAAAAGATAATTGGATACTTCTGAATTGTCACGCAGTTTAAAAACTGATAAATGTTCTAATAAATACTAACTTCTTTAACTTAATTTGAGCATGTTATCATAAAATGAGTAATTTTATTTTAAGGATTAAATTACTTAATCTATTTATAACACTGCAAAAATCTGGTAAAATATTGTTAATATTTCCTGCCCATCAAAAGAAAACCCTGCAAGAAAATAAGTAGTTGGGTTGCAAATTAGAAGTCTTTATTTGTTCTAATTACCTTGAACTTCTAAAATATACTTATATTTCATTACAAGAAAGTCACTACTAAACGTCAACGTTTACGAATATAACCTTAAATATGTAATTTATAAAACACTTATTTTACGCTATAAACTAATGCAATACCTTATACATGACACTCAATGATTTCGTTTTCAAATTTCATAATTTGTGATGCAGAGAATATTTGTAAAAGTCTTCTAAATTATGTTTTTATAATTCACTATCCTGTACGTTAATAGGTTTGACCTGTACGGAAATGGCTTTGACCTGTACGGAAATGGAATTAGACAATCACAATGCACAACGTTGCCTAATCGCAATTAAACATACAATGTATCGTATTATCTGTTAGTCGTATAAAAAATATTTAGCGTAAATGTTAATATCATATTTTAAGTAAATATATGGAAATCATTTAAATTAATTGTTTGTATAAGGTTTCCCAATAATATTTTCTAAACATTTTAAAATTATATATATGAAACATTTGTTGGTCAGATTTAAAAAATAATTTCAAAAATTATTTAAATATGTTTTTATTATACTTTTGAATTGTTTTTAAATAAAAGATTGATACGAAATCAATTTACAAAATAAACTTATAGTTATTACAAAAGAGTATCAACTAAGATTATGTTTGAAATATTATAATAAACACCCGTTTTACAAGTTTGATAACGTAAAATATAAATATTTATATCTACAAACTAACATTTTAGTCGTCATTTAGATTTTAGCTTGCATTTGTTCTTCACCTGAATCAATTCTGTAAATAGAATGTATTAATTTTGTAATCATAAGAGCATATGAAACTATTCAAATGTTGATTATTTATCGCGTTTAGAAGTTGATAACTGTATTTTAAACAAGAAACGTGCCTCAGAGATGCAAAAAATATAAACTAAATTAATATACTTCAAAATTAAATTTTACAGACAAAACTACAATTAGGACGACAATAACGACAAAATTACAAAAAACCAACTAAAACCACTTAGAGACGCATTAATTCTTAATTTTTTAATAACAGCATACCTATTATTGACTATGTTTACATCAGTTGTGAGAACTTTTCCCACCCGTGCCTTGGATGTTGACAAAAACAAGGAAGCGGATTTCTTTATCTGCTGCTCAGTAACATTAGGAAAACGTTTTCTGGTCGCCACTAAAAAATTTGTCATATTAGCGTAGTAAAAGTATAGTTTGAAAATCTTATGTGGTAGTCTATGACAGAAGAAGTTCCAAGTAAAAGAAGTACTCAACGAAATTGTATAGTATAGTTTTTTAAACCTATTCCTTTTGCAAATTGACGTCATTTCATTATTCCAATTGTTTAAGGTTATTCGATATATATATTTAGACAGCATCTACCAAGTAAATTGAGTAGTTTTCTATAAATTACTAAAATTAAATAACTAATAAAATAAAAGAATACCAAAAATTTAGAAAAATGGAGTATAACACTTTTTTTATATTGAAAAATATAATGTGTTGATATTTAGTTAGCTGTTTTCAAAATATTTTTATTCTATTAAAGGCAATGTTTCTATTTAATTTCTCGAAAATATACATGCTGTTTCATTACAAATAAATATACGGAATACCCTGTACAACAAATAAAAATCGTGAACTTTAACAGATTTGCTGATTAAGACCGGGTTTATCGATAAACTTATTCCTGATAACTAATAACAAAACTATTTAATTCAAGTTCTTACGTGCTAAGGAGTGGTTATCTTAGTCTAACAAAAAGGCAATTTTCCTTTTTTGCCTATCCCAGAATAACTTAATGCCAAATGGTTTGTCATGAGTTTGGTCATTTGCAGATAAATGCTTTTGTGTGCTGTTTCGCCTCCAGTAAGGTACAATATATCTACCTGTAAATAGAAATATACTCTTATTAAATAATGGTCACATCAAGTTCACATTTTTAAGAAATCGACATTATGTTTGATTTTAACGTTATTAACTTAAACACTTAAATGAAATTATTCATTTATTTTTATTAAATACTACTTGTTAAAAATAAAACAATTTTATCTTCAATTAATATGATTTTATTTCTAATAAGTGATTTTATTAAATATGAAAATGTTTTAAAAAGTAAGAGGTATTAAAAAACAACTGTAACATTACACGTATATAACTTACCGGTGCATCTTGATGTGATAGTTGTTGCATTAATTCTTCCAAAACTTCGAAATCGTTTATACTTTTTATTGAAAGAAGATTCAAAATTTTCTTTTCGGTTTCATAGGCAACAGGTTTAGTTGACGAAAATTGGCTTTTTATAACTTTCAGAACGGTTATTTCTAATGATGACATCTGTTTCTTTATCCCTGTAAGTTCATATTTCATTTCGGCTAATTGTTGTAATACTAGGTTGTTTATGTTTACTGAAAGTGTAGAACATGTACAAATTAATTAAGACTAAAAATTTAGTATGTACATTATTACCATGTTTATTATTGTTGCCGTTAGTAGCAGACTCTTGTTCTGGTTCTTGAATGTTTTCTAAAATTGTATGACTTTGTGATAAAACTAAAAATCCAATTTACTAGTTTATATAATTATAATTATTTATAGGCTTACTATTGCCAATCTGAAGAATATTAGGTCTTTCTGACTGGAAATGATGACGATGAGGATGAAGGCTGATAATTTGGAAGTAATTTTCTACGGGAAATTACTTTTTCTGTTTCAGATACAGTTTCTTCATCTGATTCAACATTACTGGTGTATGTTAACTTATCTGCCAGTTTTCTTGCATCTTGTAGGTTTGTAACACAGGATTTTTTACAAATAGCTGGGTACCAGGAATAGTTTTCGACAAGGTTCGTGCATTCAACTACTAATTTGTTTTTTAAATATTCAGTTATTCTTGGTCCAATTGGATATTTATATTGGCTTTTAGTAGCATTACTCCAAGAAGTAGGAACATAGTCACAAGCATTTTCATTACTCCAAACGATAATATCCCAAGACATAGTAATGTGTTATATTAGGGTAAATCTGAAACCTTTACAATGCAAATACGCTATATTATTATGATAAGATAAAGACAAATGATAAAAAAATGCTACAATTTTTAGATACTCTAATTTTTATATTTTATATTTTAATTTTGATTGTTAAGTAAAATTGTTCTGTACGTAATAAATAGAAACTACTTGATTAAATTAAATACTAACAAATTTAAGTATGCAATAATTCAAATACAACAATGCAATTTAAAGTCCTCAAAATGGAACATTTTTTTAAAACTTCTGTGATAAGCCATTTCGAAAGTGATTCATCAAAATTTATTGTCTTATATACTCCTATCGATTCTGATTTTATCGGATAATCATAAAAGCTATCCAACAAACCGGACAAATGTCCAATTACATGAGATGGTGTAAGTGATATTACTTTTAGCACCCGGCGATTTTTTAAAAGAACATAGCAGTCATTTGTACTATTTGTGTAAACAATCGTAACATCATTTAAAGTAAATTGCGTACCGGTTTCATTTACATAAAATTTTGGTTCAGTAGATCGAAATTGAATTTTACAGGCTTTATTTTCTGATAATAGTTTGTACACTTGTGATAACGGTGTATTTGGGGTCCTAATAAGTTTTAAAAGTTGTCCTAAATAATTTTCAAAAGGAAAACAACTTAACTCGTTTAAAGAAGTCCTATGAGTAATTACATCTTCAGTTAAGTGTAACAAATTATGAAAATTGTAAGTGCAACAAAATGAGCCGTAAAATTCATCGATGTGTTTTACAAATGCTTACATCATTTCATTGGCACATTGAATTTGTGTGCTATATTTACATGCATCAGCATTAAGCAAAATTCGCATAGCACAGTGAAACAATAAAAAGTGTTCATTAATAGGTTTCGGTAAAATATTAAGTAGCACAACAGGTCCAATATATACAAAAAATGTTCATAATTCCGTCGCTTTCCACCTATCTAATTCCATTAGAGAACGGCCCTTCATTTTAAACTCATTAGGCAGATACTTGGAAAAATATTGAATTCTACTTGATAATTTTCTCCTAAGACGTACAGATAACATTGACTTTTTACATCCTTTTCCCTTAACCCAATAATTTAAAAGCCTTCTCATTACACCCAAACAGCATAAGTGCATATAATCTAGGACAAAATCATTCACCATATCTAATACGTCAATGTTAATTAAAGGACTTTTATCAACATGATGAGAAGGGTCTTGTTGTGCTCTGAAACTGGAATCTGTTCGTAAATTGTAAATGGTTTTGGAATACACAGTTCTTCCAAGAATAGATTTCCCTTTTTGAGTGCACCTATCACATCCCGAATGACCATTATGGCCTTTTATAGATTTAATAAACGCTCGGGCAGGCGCATCACCAGAAAAACATTTAATTTTAACAACAATATGTTGATTGTTGTAAGATACTTTTGTGATTAATAGGTTGTTAATTTCTGCAATAAATTTTTCAAAGTATGCGCTAAGTGATTCTGGTTTTGAATCACCGTAATAAATAGCAACTGGAAATGGATTGACTGAGTAGTATTTTAACACCAGTTTACATAATATAGGCCAAAATTGTTTAGAAGTACTTTTGTATAAGGGAACTCCATCTACATTAAAAATTAGATGCAAAGAAGAAGTTTTCAATGTTTCATTATATATCAAATTATTGCTAAGGTGGTTTTTATTGTTATTTAAAATTCCCAAGTACACGAATTCGCCTAAAGTATCTCTTTGGCTCTTTAAAATAACAATATTGTTTTTTCGCTTAGTGCCCAACAATGTTCTTGCATCTAATGGAATATCACAATTTGGAAAAATCTTTTTCAACCTCTTCAGTAAATAATTAATTTAATAATGGGATGCATTTGTGTCAGGAGCAAACTCATTTATCAATATAAATAAATCATTTGAAGTGTTATAAATGTTAGTACTTTCAAATACCGTAGATGTAGAAGAAGCATTAGTTTTGTATTCCGATTGATTTATGATTTCATCTGTGCTAATATTGAACCGTACATATTTTGTTTCTTGTACTGAATTCGTACCACAAAAATTATTAGGATATGCTGTTGTACATGATACGGTATTTATGGTACCCTTGTCTGATATATTTAATAGGTTGTTATCAGTTGCCAAATGTAACAGGTTTATATCTTTTAAAATTTCTTTTTTGATAAAACGACTTTTAGCAACGCGGCGTTTAAAGGACATTTTTCGTTAGCCTAATAAATGTAATTACCTTATCGCAAATAACAAATACTACTTAAGCAAGTCTAAATATCTAACATGAACCCTAAATATCTAACATGAACCATGTGCTCTACGCATCAAGAAAAAAGAAAAGCTTTGTGGAAAGAGCGGGATAAAGTACACTAAATGATGCAAATCAGATCCTATGATACAAAATTAAAAAGATTACCTATTACATAAAAATTGAATAAAAACATACTTACCTAACCACTGTTTATACTTCGGTCCAATATTGTACTTTTACTGGATCTTATTTGATTACTTCACACAAATAAATACACCCACTTATAAGTATCGCAAATTAATTGTGAACTGTAGTGATCGATGGTAAAATACAGAATGGTTGAAATACAAGTAAAATCTTGGTTCATTCGTATTCTTTCTTGATGCGCCTAAGTAGGATTTGCAAAACAAAAGATTTGCAATCGGCTATAAACTATGAGTAACGCAAGCACAAATATGTTTTTCTACGACTAACAGATAATACGATACATTGTATGTTTAATTGCGATTAGGCAACGTTGTGCATTGTGAGTGTCTAATTCCATTTCCGTACAGGTCAAAGCCATTTCCGTACAGGTCAAAGCCATTTCCGTACAGGTCAAACCTATTAACGTACAGGATAGTGAATTATGAAAACATAATTTAGAAGACTTTTACAAATATTCTCTGCATTACAAATTATGAAATTTGAAAACGAAATCATTGAGTGTCATGTATAAGGTATTGCATTAGTTTATAGCGTAAAATAAGTGTTTTATAAATTACATATTTTAGGTTATATTCGTAAACGTTGACGTTTAGTGGTGACTTTCTTGTAATGAAATAAAAATATATTTTAGAAGTTCAAGATAATTAGAACAAATAAAGACTTCTAATTTGCAACCTAACTACTTCTTTTCTTGCAGGATTTTCTTTTGATGGGAAGGAAATATTAACAGTATTTTACCAGATTTTTGCAGTGTTATAAACAGATTAAGTAATTTAATCCTTAAAATAAAATGACTCATTTTATGATAACATGCTCAAATTAAGTTAAAGAAGTTAGTAATTATTAGAACATTTATCAGTTTTTTAAACTGAGTGACAATTCAGAAGTATCCAATTATCTTTTGGTGTTCATCGATAGTTGCAAGATATCAAAATGTTTGTTCCGCACATGCCTTATATCTGTTTGTTATTATTTATCCTTATGTTAATGCAGTTTTCATAAGTATTTATGTATACTTTTACTACATATTATATTATAATCTTGTAAAAATAATGTATTCGCACATTGTCGCTACATTCTTAAAAATGTAATCACAAACAGTTTGGACTTACGTTTTAATAAATAACACAAGATAAACATAAATAGAATCAATTGTTACAAGACTAATGCAAACCACTGGTTTATACATTGAAAAAATTATATATTTAGATGCAATTATAAGCAAAAGCACTGAATCGCTTGTTTCTTTTACCTACAATGTGTTTTGTTAACAATTAATTTCTCATATTTAAACTAATATTGTAGTAAAAATTATTACAGCATATTTGATCCATTAGAATAATTAACTATTTTGCATTTTCTAAAAGGTATTTTTTTCAATTCTTTAACTACGATGTTCTTATTACCTTCTTAGTTCGGAAAGCTTGATTCTTAAAAATAACACCTATTAATTACAAATTATCTTTAAACATTTACAAATTTACCTTATTTGCTTTGTAAATCACATTCACATGTTATTTGGTTCTTCTAGGAAAAACTATCACATATCAACATTTGTCAGAACTTGACGACATTGTTAACGATTCAGGCTTCGCATGAATAGATTTCTTTTACTTACTGGCTGCGAAAGCAAAATCTTGTCATTGAATCCTTAGTACTTTTCAAACTATTCTAGTTCATTCATATTAGGTTATGCTTAAAATTAATGTATTAAAAAAAATTCAAATACTAAATGATTTGAAGTTAACTAAAATTGCATGCCTGTAAAGCAAGTAAATTATACTCACCATTTCTTTAACTAGAGATGAGTAAAAAAACAAGAATAAAATAAAAGTAACAGATAACTAATAGTAATGAACGGTTCGCCTCCTGGTGAGTGGTAAATTTAGGTTTTAATCAAATTAATGATTCCTTCTTGTAGGAGGTTGGATGAAAGCAACTACTTCAGTACTATTGCGACGTTTCGTGTTCTGGATGAACACTTCATCAGGCTCGCTAACTTTATTGTAAGAAACAAACATTTTAATATACTTTATAACATAAAAACAAAGATTAAAAATGTGTATAAAACATAAGCGACAAACAAGACAGCACTATGAAATTTGATTGTTTTGGGATCACTAACATTATTATATTTAAAATATTTAAAATTGTTAATTATAATAAAACCTTGAGTCATTAACTAGTAACTAACCATTAAATATTTGTAGTTGAAATATAATGCGGATAAAGGGTTTACTTACCACTGAGTCACGTAATTTTTTTCTAAAATAATTATGTTGCAATTAATACATTTGAGTTAAAAACGTTAATTTGTACATCGTGCACATATTTAAAACGTACGAATGATATAAATTTTTGGTGATGATATATGGACAAGGTGAAAGGTTATTGATAGGAAAGGAATTTTTGTTTGGTAAACTGTGGATAATAGGACATTAAGTAATTATTGATTATTAAATAACCACACTAATTATACAATTTTATTTTACAGGTGTTATCAACGGGCAGTTTTTTTGTTTTAGTTTTAGTTTAATTTAATTAAGGAAATAGTTAAGTTAGTTGATTAAGAGTAGAACATAAGTTAGTAAGTAAGTTAGATAGGTTGTAAATATTCTTTTAATTTGTGTTTTATGTTCGTTTTTTTATTTTTTTAATTAAATTATTATATACCGTACTGAGGTTTAGAGTGTCCGTTCTAAAATTGACGTTGTTCTCATATACATTAATAAAAATTTCTGCAACAAGTTTTTTGTTAAAATTGGTTTCGAAGGGTTATTGAAATTAAAATTATGTTGTAACTGGGTGTGATGTAACTAATAGTATAAACGCTGTCAAGTTGACATAAAATAAATACAAGTTTTGACATAATTTTTTTATTGTCATTTTAGGTATTACCAATACAAATTTTTAAATTAGTTTATTTATTTTCTGCGTTATTTTTTCGTAAAATTCTGTATAACTTTGATTACTAATTAAATATAGAGTCGTAGAAAAAGTATAGTGTATAATTCGTAAGGAATGTGTATTGCCAACTCGTACGAATTGCCAACCTCGCCTTCGGCTCGGTTGCAAATTTTCATACTCGTTGGCAATGACAACCATTCCTTACTCATTATACAATATACTATTTTAGTAGTTACCTGCTTAGGTGAAAATTTATGATAAACTAAGAAATACAAGCAAGTTTGGACAATTTTTGTATGAATTCAGAGCGTTCAACACATACATTACTGATTGTTTTTATTTATTAAAGTTTGCATAGTATTTATCAGTAAATTTGTTCTCGCCGTTTCGGCTTGTCTGTTTTGTGCCTTAACATGCCACCTCTCTATTTCAAACTCCAATTTGGATTTTTGGAACTGTAGGGTTTCTTCTTGTAGACGAAGATTATCTGCTGTTAAATTCGGGTTCAAACCTTGTCTTTTCCGCTAAATAAATAAATACGCCCTTTTCTTTATTATTTGTATTCCTTTTCTTAGTGGCACTACTTGTACACTCCCGAGAAGTTGTAGGGGTACCAGTACTGCTTTCAGGACTCTCTGCAACAGATAAATTGTCCTCAAGCACCTCTACATTGCCTTGTTCAATTTCAGCTCTCTTCTTAATAGTTCGCAATGCTGTATTGCGAATATTTTTTGCCATTTTTACATCTTCTTTCGCTTGTGACAGTGCTTTTTTTTTGGTCTACCAACTTTAGCAGCAGGTTCTGCTAACTTTTCATAGTTGTCCCACACAAGCATTAGTTGCCTCATGTAATCCCCCTATAGTGTTTGCAGGTGCTCTTTCCCGGATTCTGTTGCTTCCTCCAAGTCATATTTTCTAAATTTTAAGATCTGCTCGAGCATGTGGTCTTTCAATAGTAGTATTAATGTATTAAATCGGTCCGGATGGTCATACATGAGTGTATCATTGAGTCGAGACCACACGTTTTCTTCATTGTGCAAGTCATCTTCTGCCAAAATGCCATGCAACTCTCTAATGCACTTTATTCTGTCTGCTTCGGAAAATCAGATCCGTTTTTTCTTTTGTTTACAATTCTGGCTTTCTTGTACAATGTCCTCATTGTTGGTACTATTTACGTTAGCGGTATTCGCACTAGTAGTAGGAGTAGCAGTGCAAGTTGCATGAAATAGCAATGATTGAGGGAATACTACATTTGTAAAATATACAATACAAGCCTTCTACAAGTATGCACTATCAAACTGTTTCACATCGTACAGCATCGTCTTTATTTAGAAAAAAATTGTAGCAGTGGTCAGATTTAGGATCATATAACGTCTCTTCTATGACTTTCTCCAACGAATTCGTCATTTTTTCACAACTTCACAACAATTAACCGTTTCGATATCACGCTCTCACACTTGTCACAACAACAAAACAGCTGTTCGATGCAGTAATAGACATGCGCCTTTATACCTACTATTTTCTGATTGGTGCCGATATTTCTGGAAATAACGTGTAAAAAATAGTTTATACGGTATAAAATTTGATAAAATTCAACGTTATACCTTATAAGGGTAATTTTTATAACGACAAAACTCCACCGCAACCACGCTATTTAGCTAAGATCTATTATGGTACAAATAATTAATTAGTGTTATGATTGTACTTTATTTGAAATACAAAATGCATTAAAATACTTAATAATTGATAAAATATACAAGTTTAATGGATAACATCACTAAAACAATTTCATGTTGTTTTATTTATTATTATTTCACATTATTTATTTATCTAATTGATGGCGACTTTTTGTAAGACAATAATAATAATAAAACAATACATTTTTGTCACGTTGATAATAATTGTAATCTATGTTGTCTTATATTTTATAAACAAGTTATTTTTAGTTAGTTACAAAATAAACATTTTGAGTGAAGAGAGTAATTGAAGAAACATGTTTGTATATTATTACTCTTTTAATTCTAGATCTTAAATGCGAAACCGCCATTTGAATAAAATACATTAATACAAATAGTCATGTTATGGGAAACAAAAGCCGAACAATATGTCATTTATTGCTTTCTTTTCTACTAATGTCACAGTCGATTTTATTAAATGAAGTGTAATTTAAATGAAAAATGCCTTCTCATTTTTCTAACGAAGAGTATGCTGATATCATTTACATTTATGGATTTTGTGATGGAAATGCGAGATCTGCCGTTAGGGAATATGAACGAAGATTTCCCAACAGGAGGTTGCCAAATCACCAAACCTTTTTTTCTGTGTTTCAACATGTACGGACTCATGGTTCATTTCCATCAGTTTCAACAAGATCTGACCGTCCTGTGCAGTTAAATGTGAATGAGCAGGAAAACATTCTACAGATGGTTGATCGGAGTCCAGGGTTGAGTACTAAAAGAATTTCTTCTTGAACGGGACTCCTCAGTATGTCAGTATGGCGAACATTACATGATGGGATTTTGTATCCCTATCAAATACAACTGATTCAGCATCTGCAACCTTGAGATTTTGCTGCGCCCGTTGAATTTCTGCCACTGGCTACAGGTAAATCCATAATTAGTTCCATTCATTTTATTTAGCAACGAGGCGCAATTTACTAGAGATGGAGTGAACAATACACGTAATTCTCATTTGTGCTCATATTAAAATCCACATGGCACAACAGAAACTAACTTTCAGCGCAGATTTTTTGTTAATATATGGTGTGGTATGATTGACGATCAACTTATTGGACCTTTTTTCTTTGAGGGACGTCTGACAGGAGAAGCATATGCTAACTTTTTGCGGAATGAATTGCTACCGCTTTTGGAAGAAGTACCTTTACTAACAAGACAACAAATGTTTCTGCAATATGATGGAGCTCCTCCACATTTTAGTCGGCATGTGACCGAATATCTAAATGTTGCTTACCCCAATAAGTGGATTGGGCGTGGAGGCCCGCATGCTTGGCCACCGAGATCGCTCGATCTCACACCTTTGGACTTCTATCTGTGGGGTCATGTGAAAAGTTTAGTATACGAGGTAAAAGTTAATACCAGAGCTGAACTAATACAGCGTATCCTGGATGTGTGTCAACAAACACGGAACAACCAGCAGGTGCTTCGAGCGGCTACTCGGTCCATTTTAGATCGCAGCCGTCGTTTTATTAATGCCGAAGGAGGTCATTTTGAGCATTTTATGTAATTTTTGTTTGTTTTTTTTTTGTGTTTGTTTTGTAGTTCGATTTTCTGTTTTCAATAATAATAATTTTCAAAAAATGTGTGAGCATTTATAAACTTTGAACGCTTGTATCTGTGTAACTATGGCGAATTGGACCTATGTTTATAGGACGTTTTCTACTTAAATTGACCTAAGGAACATACCATTTCAGTATGTACAGTACCTCACGGGACACCCTGTAATTAGGTAGTAAAAATAAAATTATTAGTAGGATTACTGTGTAATTTAAAAAACTATATAACTTTATCATGAAATGTGTATGTCATAATTTTAAACCAGCTTTATACTATACATAGTTTAATATACCAAGAAGAATTATTATATAGACTTTTGTACACCTTTAATTGCTTTTACATCGCGCAGTTTAAGTTTTTAAAACATCCTTTACAAAATAATATTTACAAAAGTTTTTAGAGGAACATTTGTGTCTAGACTGTTAAATTATTTTACCTAGTCTACAAAGTTAATTACAGTTTAACTATAAAATAATAACAATCAAACATTATTCACAAATAACCCAAAAACAATGAAAATAATCTATCTATTTAACAGAGTTGGGCATGACCGAACTAAATATTAACAATTAACAGTTATTTACTGTGAACCTATGCGGCGAATTTATTTTGTTACCAAGTTGAGTCATATATAAATATATATATATAAATAGCTATAAACGAAATACGTTGAATTAGTTTTATAGTTAACTTTAGACACATAAAAAATTATACTATGAGATGGTTCTGCCATCAAACACTTTTGAATTGTAACTTCGTCGTACTTAAATATAAGCTATAAGGGGCGTCAATGCAATTGTGAGAACTGCATTAGAGTGTATCTCCTACTACTGATGAGCCCCAAAAGAGCAAAACGGCTGTCTAGTAGTTCACTCTGGTCGCGTTTGCACAATTGCATTGACATTGCTTACCCCCAATGTGGTTTTATCCCGACGAATTATTCAAAGCTGATTTTGAATTTCGCGGGTGTTCAACGTAATTTACCGTCGTTTATAGCTATTTATAGTTAACTTTAGACACATAGTAAAATTATACTATGAGATAGCTCTGCCATCAAGCACTTTTGAATTACATTTTTAACGTTTATTTTGTATTTCAAATAACGCACTTAAAAGAAATAAAATAATCAAAAATTTAATTGAAAACATTATGAAGTGCTCCAATTTTACTAATTTATTTTTAGTTTCTATACCAATATGGCAAGGAAGACCAGTTTTAAATCAATTAATGTACAATTTAAATTTTTTTCACTTAAGCAACGAATGCAGTAATGTTTTTATCGACGTAAATGATATAATTTCTCCAAAAGATTAAGTTAGACATGGACTGCATTTAAATGTACATGGTAAAGAAAAAATCATTATGAACAGTGTGAATATGTAAATTATAATAATTTAAAAAGAATAGTTCCTTCTTTGGGCACTAGTAATAGTAAGCAATCAAATGATACATATTATAAGAGCAACGGTTTTGAATGGCTTAAGCGTATGTGTAGAATACGCAAATAATAATAATAGTCAAACTCAATTAAACAATTTTTTTTGAATAACAGAGACGACCACCTTCAAAATATTGTAATTAATTCAAATGTTATAATGCACGTAAATATACAAAGTTTTCTTGCACACAAAACCGAAGTTCAACTACTTTTTAATGAAAATAAACCGTATTTACTGTTTCTCAGAAAGTCGTGTTACTAAAAATATTCTAGACTTAGAACTAGACAGGTGGAGTATTAGTTTATATAAGAAGCAATATTAAATTTCAAATTGTTAGCTTATCTAGTGTATCTAGGAGTTATAGCATTGTTACTGTTGTTGTGACTTTGTTAAAAAAAACATTATATTGTTACAGTATATCACTCACTTAATTCTAATCACGATCTATTTTTGGATTGTGTAGAGGAAATATGTGATCTTTATTGCGATAATTCAAAACAATTTATAATAATAGGTGATTTTAATATTAATTGGAATAACAAACTCAACAAGTTTACAAATATACTTAAAGGTATAACAAAACGATGTTGTCTGAAGCAGTTAATAAACAGCCATACGCGTATTACTAACCAAAGTGCAACGACCATCGATTTAATTATTTCAAATAATTTTCACATCTCTGGTAACATACACAATAATGAAAAAATATCTGATCACGAAATTATTGCAATCAATTTTCTTTTCTCCAAACCTCAAAATAATAAATATATAACTATATATAAATAATAAAATAATTAAAAAAAGAAACATTACAGACGCTAGCGTACATCAAATTAACCTAGAGTTACTTAATGCGCGGTGGTCAATTTCATCAGATATAAACAAAATGTATTATATATTTGAAACAAACATTTCATCTGCAATTAATAAATATTGTCCGTTACAAACATTAAAGCAAAAAAATCATTCTAAACCTCTTTGGGCTAATTTAGATGTAATTAAAGCACGCAGAGAAAGAGATGATGCGTATAAATCATTTAAAAAAGATAAGTTACATGAAAATTGGTTGTAGTACAAGATAAAAAGAAATCAAATAGTAGCTACTATACGGAATTAAAAAATATTATATTTTGAACAAAAAATTGATAGCAATAAGAATAATCCTACTGAAATGTGGAAAACTATAGTCCTCGCAATTTTACTTTCGATGCACGTCATTAACGTCAGTGACGTAGTTATTCAACCATGTTGTCGGTATTATCATGTAAACTTACTGTTTTCGTACATTCTTAATATTACATTGCATATTACGTTTTCATTAAATGTTTCTACATTCGTAACGATTGTACTACGCTTACGTTTTGAAGAGATTTAAGAACCTCGTTGTTAGCAACCGTTGTACATACAGAAATAACTGTAGAATATATGTATGTATTACCACAATTTAAATATTAAGTAAAAGGGTACTTCTCGCACAGCATTTACTGATATCAATGGACCACCATTATCTCGTTCAACCTCAAAATAGTACAGTTTTGTATCAAAAATAATTATAAAAAACAATGAGCACTTTGACATAAAAAACACAAATTTAATTTGACAGATGTCAACAACGCTGCAACTGTAGTAAGCACACCAACAACGTGATAAAAAAAATTCAATAAGACAATTGGGTATTTATTTAATTTTTGCTATAAATAGGGTGGTATGAATTTTACGTCATTAATGACGTGCATCGAAAGTTAAATTGCGAGGACTTTAATAAACAATAAAATAATCGATCGCCGTTGCTCAGTTTCTTTTAATTTTAACTTATCAAATTTATGGGAAAATTTTAATGAATACTTTATAAACAGCATAACAAAATTATTTGGAAATAAAAACAAAAATAGCTGGAATCTATAGAAACTACCAATTA
Organism: Aquatica leii; assembly: GCA_035610365.1. NCBI lineage: Eukaryota > Metazoa > Arthropoda > Insecta > Coleoptera > Lampyridae > Aquatica > Aquatica leii. The sequence goes on from CM069432.1 coordinate 113,735,000, forward strand.
TTACTAGTAGTTTAGGATGGTTTCAAAACATAACTATACACGACCTTAAAACTTCTGTATTTAAGATAAAGAATAAAAATAAAGATCTTTTAACTTCAACAATGCTAAAAAAATATTTTACGTTATATGGTATCAGCTATTTAAAATTGTTAATTGTTCTCTCTCGACTGGTACATTACCGACAATACTAAAAGTCAGCAAAATAATACCAATTCCAAAACATAAACAGTCCGTGCATCCCGAACAGTACAAAGCTGTTCATGCGCTGCCGACGGTTGAGAAAATTATTGAAGTAATAGTTTATGATCAAACACTTAATTATTTTGATTCTAATCAATTACTTTATTCACGATAGTCTACGTTTCGGAAAATAATGTTCTTGTAAAACAGCGTTATAGTTAGTAGTAAATAAATGGAAAAGATACTTCGATGATAATAAATATGTAATTTCACTATTTTTAGACTTTAAACGAGCTTTCGAAACAATTAGTAGACAAATTTTATTAAAAAAACTTAAATATTATGGCGTGAAAGGTCCAGCGTACAAATGGTTTAAAAACTATCTAATAGATCGTTTTCAATACATATTGTACGATAATACTGAATCATCTATTATTGAGAATAACGTTGGAGTTCCACAGGATAGTGTGCTAGGTCCTTTATTGTTTATCATTTATACAAACGACATTTACCATATACTTAAATATTCTCACATTAACCTATTCACCGACGATACTCTTGTTTACACAGCAAGTCCATTATGAATGCGCATTTAATAATTTAGTAGCGGACATTAAAAATATTGAGATTTGGTTACAAGCAAATCAAATATACTTAAATATAGAAAAAACTAAAGAAATTGTGTTTTGTTCAAAATTTAATAAAAGAAAAACATAAATTATAAAAGAACAAAAATTGATATTTATAATAAAATTATTGAAACAGTAGGTACCTAGTATTACTGATCTCGGAATTGTAATAGACTAGCATCTAACATTTACACAATATTTTGAACAGCTACGAAATAAACTAAATAAAAATATAGGTTATTTAAGAAGATTGTCACAATTTATCTCAATTAATACTAGAATAACAATATACAATACGTTAGTTTTACCTTCCATTCAATATTGTTGCACAATTTTATTTTATTTTAGCAAAGAACAAAAAAACTTTTTAGAAATACTTCAAAATAAAGCAATGCGCGCTATTTTAAAATGTGATAAATACACACCGATACAGGTAATGCTCGAAACACTGCAATGGATGTCAATAAAAGATTTTATAAATATGCGATGTATGATTTTCATATACAAAATAAATACTAATTTAATTCCTACCTATTTTATATTAACACGCAACAGACATGTTCACTCGTAGTCAACTCGTACAAAAGATGAAATCAGACCTCAATGCGCATTAAAAACTATAACACAAAACTCCATTTTTTACAAAGGTGTGTTGTCATATAAAAAAATCTAAAAGTATAAAAAAATTAAAAAAAAAATATTTGTCATACATAAGGAGTACAACAGACAAATAAGTGGCTGAAACCGTATAATGTTAATTACGTTAATTATACTTTTGTAGTTTATATTTGTAATTATGTGGTTATGTAGTAATATGTTTGTTTATATTTATTTGTACAAATGTAGCATTTATGCTAATAAATCGTTCACTTCACTTCAAATATTCTTATTTAGAAAAGGTATTTTCTATTTAGTATTTCAAATGCATTGTTTTTTCAAGTATTTTGCAACACCGCCGCCTTTAATTTTCTTTCGTTGTTTCAATCCTTTCTATTTTTCTATTGTGTTTTTTTATTACGATTGTTATTATGATTAATAGATAAAAAAAAACCTTTTGTTTCTGAGCGGTTCTTTTTTCAACAAAAAACTGATTTGCGTTTTTTTTTCTACCAACAGAGCGTACTACCCTATAAACCGTTGCATAACAACAATAATTTTACTAATATAGAACTATAACAAATATGGCAGTTATTAGAACACCAATGCAATAACAAAGTTGAAATACAGAAAAAATGTAAGCCAGACCTCAAGTAAATTTTAATTATCTATTTTTCACATTTTAACATTTGTTTTTCTTTACAGAAATAGTACTAGATATCATATTGTATATATAGGATGATTAGTACGTGTGAAAAACATACATTATCGATCTTGTCTGATGTAGAACTCGCTTACAAAGGCTTGCGATAATAGAGTGCACATTTTTTCAATTGCAATATAAAAATAGCTTATCCTAATTCAATTAAGGAATATTTTTAAATAAATTCCGATAACTAACGTGTCACATTAAAATTAATTACGGTTGTAGAAATTTTTTGTATGCAGAAAATGCAGAATTTATTATTAAAATTGGTTATATTAACAAGCATAAGAAAGACTGTCTGACTGAAAAAAAATGTGCGGGCGTATATCTGCTATCGTTGCATAATTGTAATTTTTAATTTACTTTAGTAAACTGGCGGTTTAGAATAAAGCAAGTAAAAATTTCAATCATTTCACATTTCAGTATATTGGACTATCTGTTTGACACGTTTTATTATTGGTTATTTTATAAACACTCAAAATAATTTGTTTTTTCTTTGAATAGTAGTAAATAAGATTTTGATTCGCCAACTAGCAGGTTTTTTTTTTAAATTAAATCACTGAAAAAATAGCAGCAGAAAGTCAGACTTTTTTGTTTCTTATTAACTAAATCACAATAATTTCAATTAATTTTTTAGATTCAGATAAATCGATAATTCAATTTTTTTCAATACGTTTTTTTAAAACGATTTATTTTTTTTTTCATTTGCACCACTAATCGTTGTAGCAATCTGGATCTTATATGTGCAGTGAGAAAATTATATACCTGTTTCGAATATTTTGATAATTCAAATACGATATGATATAGCTATTTTGTAATATAGTCAGCTTAGTTGCTTTTCAACACTTATTAGTTGCCACGTGTACATCTTTGACAATAAAATTACTAGAAATATAATTACTTTTGTTTAAGTAGTCTTAGACATTTTCATATAATATATGAATTAATATTTAATAAATATAGCAGATATGTATTTTAATTTTAATTGTTTAGAAACTGAAAAATTGATTAAAACGATTTTTAGTTTAATTGTTTCATACATAATATTTACCGTAAACGTATTGCATTCAACACAACAAAACCATATAATATAATAGTCAACATTTTTATTGTCTAATGGACTACAATATTGAAATGTACGTTCTATACACTATGTTTAAGATAAGAAATTGCAGCATGAAGATCTTAAAAATGGTAAAAAAAATTAGTTACATGGTTGCGCAATTTGGTGACTATACATTTTTCTTATTTTACAAAAAATTACAACGTTGACTTAGTAACGCCATTTTTCTCCGAGCATGTTTCATGGGTGTGTGTGATAAAAATTAAGACAAATTCAACGAATTCAAATCTTCTTACTTTACCAGATTGTCTTATTTACTGTTACACCTATATTACGTTACTTAATTACTTACTTAATTAATGGTTGATGCCAATACTAATTTTCTAAATGCCTTAATGCATTTGAATCTATTTTTTGCTATTATCTGGTAATTTCATGACTCATCTAACAAAAACACAAAAGTTATGCTAGTGTTGTATAATAAGTATCAACGTTTTAACCAAGTTGTTTACGCAAAACATGTATACTCTTTCCAATTGTTTTGAAACATTGTTTTTCTACGACTAACAGATAATACGATTCATTGTATTTAATGGTAAGGTTTCTTTATCCTTCTTATTTAACTTCTGATTAATTGCTGGGAAGAACGCAGCTGATGAAAACATTGCTATAAATGTGAGACCCACGCACAAATGGTAAACCATACAAATGACAACCATAGCAACGTATTAACAAATTCAGTAAAATCTAATAATGATCAACAATGCAACGAATTATCAAACTTCTTTAACATAATCATAAATTTACAAAAATCAATATAAAAACAACGAACTATCAGCATGTTAAAAAATTAAATTCAACAACTAAGACAACTAATCACCGTAGATAAATAATGGCACAACTATTGAGGGACAGCTGAATGGAGCGCAAACAGAGTTTTAAAACACAAACATGAAATTCAAATCTTTTTATCATTAAACAAGATAAATATCTTATTAATACCCGAGTCTCACCTGTACACAAGTGCGCAAGTATAACGCTTACAATCAGATGCAGAAAGGAATGCCAGAGGCGGAGCAACGGTAATAGTAAGAAAAACTCTTAAACACTATGAGCTATCTAAAATTGAAGAAAAATGTATACAAGCAACTGTCATCATGATTGAAGATTAAGGAGGCCCACTATGTGTTTCAGCAATGTACTTTCCACCAAACAACCCTTAAAATAAACATTCTTTTATAAAACTCTTTAAGGCACTCGAAGCAAGATTTCTGGCTTGTGAGTATTACAATGCGAAACATAAAAGTTGGGTTTCAAGGTTATCGCCACTAGAAAGAGGTAGAATTCTGTATAAAGTAATTCACGAAATGCGTTTAAATCACCTGTCAACTTACAAACCGACATACTAGCCAACGGACCAAAATTGACTACCAGACTAGGCTTCTTTGTCGTTAAAGGCATATCTAAAAAACATCTGCAAATTGAAACAAATGAAGGTCTGCTTTCCGATCATGCTCCAATTATTGCTGCTATAATATCAAAACCAAAAAAAACACAACTATTTGGGATTGTTAATAAAACAACAAACTAGGAATTGTTCTAACAAATACTAAGAACAAATAAATCTGAACATTTTACTAAAATTGTCATAAGATTTAGAATTAGCTATTGAGACATTTACGAAATAAATACAAAAAGAAACTTGGAAATCAACAATACAAAATAGCAGGTGTAAAAGAGTTCAAGAAAAATGTCCAGTTATACTAACAACTAAAATACTGAAAAAACGAAACTGAAAAAAATGGCAACTAATAAAACATCCAGAAGATAAAACAAAACTAAACAGAAAATGTAGAGAAGTGAGAGAAGTAATAAGAAAACATAACAACGACTCTTTTGAGTACAATCTAAGCAATCTAACTTCAAGTATAGATACAGACTATGCTTTATGGAAAACTACAAAAAAAATTTAAACGACCACAAAATCAAATACCGCCAATCAAAACAGAAAATTAAAAACAGATCAGGAAAAAGCAAATGCGTTTGCTGAATACTTAGAAGACATTTTCCAGTGTCTACCAGAACAGAACAATACAGATATATAAATATTTAACCACTCCAAACCAATTGGCTCGAATACCTAAATTAGCAACAGCAAATGTAGTGACTAATATAATTAAAAACCTTAGGAAAAAGAAACCCCTCATGCATGACCTTATAATTACAGAAATAATAAACAATTTACCGAAAAAAAGAATAGTTTTTCTGACACAAATTGTTAATGCCATCGTGAGAACTAGATACTTTCCTTTTCAATGAAAAATTTCAGAAATTATATTAATTTCTAAGCTAGGAAAACCTATGCAAGACAAGCCAATTAATTTGTTGCTTATAATGTGGAAAATTGCAGAACAGCTTATTGCAAAAAGACTACAAACCTAAATATATACGAACTCCGTTGTAGCTAATCGTCAGTTTGGATATCAAAATATATATATATAATGATCATTTAAGTTCCGATAACGTTTGGACAAACGTCATCGCAGCACATCGACGGTATTTTTAAACTACCCGCGTCGTTTTGGTACGATAAACATAACCACACCCGATAACATTACCTGCATATAAGTGTTCAAACTGGTTTAAACGGTTCAAACGTTGAAACCTTTCTTGAAACTTATAAGTCGTCAACTGTAAATTTTTATTATATATTTAAGGTAAATAAAGTATTTACCACAAACTATCGAAAAACAACACAGGGATAACCTAAAATTGTGTTGTCACATAAATAACTTATTTGCGCACGCTCACAGAGTTAATATTTCTTTAGGTGTGTCAGGGTAAATTTAAAACGATCATTTACTTAAATGATAATTTACTTTAATGATCATTAAGCTTTCAGTGTGTCTAGGGTATTAGAGTCCTACCTAAAAGAAAGATACCTACGTTAAATATGAAGATAACAAAGATTGATAATATAAAAACTGGCTTTCCACAGCGTAGTGTCCTAGGGCCAATTTTATATAGTATCTTTACAATAGACTTTTTGACCACCAAAGAATCCCTAACTGCGACGTTTGCAGATAATACTACTGGATTGATCAAAAATAATAATTTAGAAGAAGCAACAAGAATATTACAAGACAACATAAACAAAATAGTGAACTGGAAAAGCAAATGGAAAATACAAATAAACGTGGAAATTGCGAAAACAAACATGCATTAAGTATGTTGCCAACCTACCGTTGTTTTACAAAACATTAACATCACTAACTTGATTACACTATCGTTAAATATCACAACTTTAAAAGCTTATTTGTTTATTTTATTCAAAGTAGTAGTGAATGAGATATTTGTGATTTAGGATTTTATATTCTTTTAAAATACCTAACAATGTATAGGATGTTCTAAGAAAAGAAAATCATATTTAAAATTTGATATTCAATTGTTGGTTACACTGTCGTAATCTATGTTAAAAATGCTTCAACTTTGCTAATTTAACCAAATTTGTAGCTTTAATAATAAAGAAAATAGCAACAGTAAACAGATAATTTTGGACACTGTTAATAAGTTGAAATATATCTTTTATTTTATGGTGGTTCAATATCTATTGTTTATTATAATTTTCTTATTTGTTTAAAAGTAGAACAACATATCAAGTGGCGGCTTGTGTGTTTTTTAGTGGGAGAGCACAACAGCAATTATTACATTACTTACATCTTACTTAATTACCTGTCTCTGTAGTTGTGTGATATCGTTTACTTCGTTAAGTTTTTGATTTCTTTCGCACCCTGACGAAGCCCCTTGCGAAAGTGGGCAAAACGTTGGCAACTTCTATTACGACATAACACGGTCTAAACCCGAAAGATGTTCTAATCTTAGCATCTGATTGTCTGTGTTTTACTACTATCAAGTTACGAATTTTATTTCGGGAGTAAAACTGCTTTGTTTAATTAAAACTGTCTATTTGCATGAAAGTGGCAACTGGCTAAAATTTGTTGAATGGATTTTATTTCTGGTTGTTCTTGTTCTAAATTTACCTAAATGTTTTTAATAAAACACAAATAAACATAAGTTAACTAATATGTAAGAAGAATTTATATTATTCAGGAGCAAAAGTGCATTTAACACGTTCATAATTACTTGTCTAGCTGAATTATAATTGCTTTAAATAAAGCTCTTATTGCGTTATCTGTTACATTTAATCAAAATAAACACAAATAAATAATGAATATCGTGAATATAAGCAACAGGCTACTATGTTAAAATAGGTCAACATTGTTTCAAAACGAAAGAATGGTTGCAGAAACCAATTTTGTTTTGAATATCAATACATCGTCAAATTTCGAATTTATCTGACGCGTTTATCAGCATTCTTTCGTTTTAGAACGAGCTATAAGAAAAAAACATTTCTACTAAACTAAACCGGCTGTTTTATAACTACTTTAGCTTTTAAAGTTACTCTTTAGAACACTTTTAAGTGGTTTGTACAAAAACTAAAGCCTCTATGAAGCGTTTAAGTAGCTAAAAATTCCGCAGTTATGTAGTTGTTAGAGCGCTCCTTTATGGTCGGTTTCTGAAAAGACTTCATAAACTCGACATAACTATAACTAACGCTATTGGTCTGATAATTTGCAAGTAGCGTTTCTCAAAACTTATCTACTCATAACTTATGCGTGGATTGTAATCTGCTAATAACTCAGTTCTACTTTTACTCGCTAGATGGATAACAGTTGTGGCTATACTCATAGTATTTACTCAATGCTAGAAATAAGTCGTGCGGTGCCTAATTCAAATATAAGTTTACCTGAATTTATTAATCTGTATCTGAGTACATAAAAAACCGCATTTTGGTTATTCCATCTCTTTTTATTCAAAGGATTATCACTCATTTATTGTATTGCAGTAAGTGTAATGCAAAATGTCATTTTAACTTACAAAGAATTCATTTTCAATTTCTGCGTTTGCTTTTGCCTAGAGGTATTTCTACCATTTGTTTTATTTTTTTCCATGAAGTGTTCGGGACTTAATAAATCGCGATCGCAAAACTTTTCCGACACGGATAAAAATATCTTGTTAAAACAAACACACAAACACAAAAAATTTAAATTTAATTGAAAATAAGAAAACGGGCGCAGTGAGCGTGTCGCATAAAACTATTGTATGGAATCAAATTAAAAAAGAATATAATGCTTTTGCTCAAACAGGCGATAACTGTGCTAAACAATTAGCAACTCTCCGAGGAAAAGATATACCCATTCTACCAAATACGGTTTACACAAATAAAAGTAAAATAAACAATTTGTAAATAAACGAAGTCTTATAACCTTAGATTAGCTTAAAACGATGATGGTATAGGTTATGTAGGTATGCTAAACAAAGAGCAAAGATGCTAGAGACAAGTTATACGTAACAATGCAAATGTACGCAGGCGTCACATAAACTATGTTTAGATTATTCGCCAGATAACTTATTAGCCGTTTATGTGAAGTTTATGTATAGATAAAGTTTTGAGAAACGCCGAAATGCAGTTATGATGAGTTTATCGGTCTCATAACGTTTATCAACAGATAAGTCACGTTCCAGAAACCGGGCATTAATGCATTAAAATCGGGCTTATATAGCTGTTTGTGGTACTAGCAAAGCTTTAAAGAAGCTGTAAAGTAACCGTAAACCACCTTTCGGAAACAACTGTGCTGCTTAAATAGCTTTATTTTACTACCTTTAAGTAGCTTAAAAAATAACCAAAGAAAATAATAAATTAATTACTTATTTTACTTCTTCTCGTTTTGTCTACGTGTTTTACAGGTGTATTTTTGTTATATATTATTTTAAAAACGCAAATTTTACTTTTTACCTTGGTCAGATTTGAACCCGCGATCTCCTACCTGATGGACTTGTCATCATTAGATATTCCGACTGAGCTATCCTATAACATACATGTTATATAATTTGGTATAATTGATAAATTTTTGGAAACATTGTTGAGGTTAAGAAATGCATATTAAGTTTTATCACTAATTTTCCATTTTTTTAAGTATTTATTTTTGTGTCTGTGGATTGTTTGCTTATATTTATAAGGGAATAATACAAAACAAGGATTAAGTGTGGTTTAATTGGTATGTGCTTCAATAAATGTATGTTGTTTTTTTATCCATTACATTTAAATTTTAGGTATAGTAGTTAAATAAGGATCAAGTATCATTTTATTCTATTTCTGTTTCGACACATATTTGTGCATAAAAATGAACTCTCACAACAGCACAGAGACAACGCTGTAATTTAAAGAGAAAGTTTCACAAAACCGAAATATGTTATTAAGATAAACCAGCAGTATTAGAAGTTGTTACCTATCTAAGCTGGATACCATCTCAAAATATGGGATTTACAAGGGGTGTGATTTGTAAGCATATTAGAGATGTTTTGCACGAAAGAAAGAATACGAAAAAAAAATTGAAGTAGTACGCAGTACAATTAGTTTTCAAACAGTGCACGTACTTATACTAAGTGATTAAATAAATAACCATTGAACGTTTGATTATGTGAAAACTAATCGTACTTATATTTATTACATAATACTGAAAATCGACAAGACACGAACAACTGAATTAATAAAATATTTGACTTTCCCCTTTTTTTCTTTGGAAAACTTTCTCAAATATCTTCTTGACTGTGTAATGGTAGACCATCTATTACAAATGAATCTTTTTTATGAAGTCACAGTACAATTTGTCAATAAGGATTCAACATTGGTCATTGATTTTGTGTTGACAAATAAAAACCTCACTAAAAACACGTCTAAGATTACAAAATCCTACGAAAAAAGTAAAAGGAATAGGTTAAAACTAATGAAAACAATGTAACAGCTGGTTTTGTTTGTCCCAATTTTTTAAGCTCTCCATTTTGTAAATATGAATGGCAATAAATGATTAATAAAAAAACAACAGCTACTTTAAAGTAACAAAGTCAACTTCAAGAAACAATAATACTAATAAAGAGGCATTGTTGAATGCTCTTGAGAAGCTGTCAATGAAGTAGCTGTTTAAGGGTGGTAAAAAAACTTTATAAGTGGTTCTTAAGTAGCTGAGCAATTTTATATTGGTACTTAAGCTCTAAAGAAGCTTCTTAAGTTGCCAATTAGCTACTTAAGCCAATATCACTTCCTAACAGCCATTGAGTAGCCTAAAGTTCCACAATAAAGTAACGTTTTGCTCACTGGGAAAGCATAGGGAAAACAAATTTTTGATAGTTGTAATTTCTTAACCTAATAATTGCAATAGTTGCTTGTAAGCCGTTATGACTGTACTAAATCGTTGTGTATCATAAATGTACATTAGTTTTGCATTTAACAAGAAATATTCAACTTGATTGTAATCATAACTACTTCCATAATGCCAATAAATATTAGCCTAGTTGACATAACAGAATATGTAGGTGACAGAATTAGATCGCTGAAAGAAGGGGAAGCTGTGTATAAAACAGGACATATAATTGGTTGTGGGTATTCAAATAACAGTGAGAAAGAAATAATATCAGTGTAAGACATTTTTTTGAATTTGAATTTTGCGCGCGTTTACGCGGCGCGTGCCGGATGGTAGAGATCGGATGTCGTCGATGTTCATGCACGATACGATATAGATTATGATTATTATGTTAGTAGTAATGTACGCTTATGTTATGTTATAAAACGAAAATTATGGTAGTTATCTTTAGAAATAAATAATATCTACACTTATTTTATTATTAAGGTCCTACAAACTTCAGAAGTGGGATTTGATTTGGAATTTGCAATTGATTCGTCGCTTCATGAATTTATGATTGTCGATTGTTCAAGTTCAAGATAGAAGCAAGCCGAGCAAGCGTTAATAAACGAAATCCAATCGGTGTTGAACCGGCCATTACTGTTGAACAATTTATACAAACTTCAATAACAGTATCCCGTAACTTAGATCAAGGTAAATTTAGTTCTAAGGACATATCTTCTTTAATACCTACATTTCGAGGCGATGGTGATGATGTCATAATGTGGCTTAAACGAATTGAAACTGTAAAAGACCTTTATGAACCCAGTGATCGCATATTATTCTTAAGTTTAATTGGAAAATTAGAAGGAAAAACGTTAGAATGGTTTTATTCAAATGCAGAGAATATTTGACGTTAAAGAAGACGCACTTAGTTTACTAAGAAAATTTGAACATAGAAAATGGAGAAGATCCGAAAAATTTACCGAGTATTTTGCTGAAAAGGTTTTATTAGGTAATAAATTAAATTTAAAAGAAGGTGACATGATTAATTATATTATTGATGGAATGGATAATCCGACCATGCAAGGTCAAGCAAAATTAAAGGAATTTACCAATTTAAACTACTTACTTAAGATTATGAATGAAATAACGAATGTAGAATTACAATCAACTAGGCAAAACATTCCGAAGAAACCTATTAACCCACCAGCACTGTCAGTAATACCGGTGCGATCTACTGGCAATTCTTCATTTATCCGGCGCCCTACAGAAACGAAGTGTTATAACTGCAACATGACAGGACACTTTGCATCTGCATGTCCGAAGCCCAGACGTAAGAAAGGAAGCTGTTTTAATTGTGGAGATGTTCACCACCAGGTTCGTGATTGCCGTCTGTTGGTTACTAGCCAACCAATTCCTGCTTATAAGGTTTCTGTTTTATTTAAAGAACTTAATTTAGAATTTGATGTAGAAATTAAGTTAAAATTTTATGTTGTACCGTTACAAACTATGCCATGTAAATGTTTATTGGGTCGAGACCTAATATCAAATGGGAATTTTAATGTGACCACCGCATGTATGATGTTATCGCTGTAATCTTTTGATGCCCGGTTGAATTTTAAAAAACGCAATCAAGTAGTAGTAAAACAAGTGTAATCATGTGTCGAGGCTTAATCTGTAAATCATTATTGTTTGAAAAATTACTTCCTTTCATATTACAATGAAGTATATACCAATTCAAACTTTATTGTTTTTCGATTATCATTAACTTAAAAAGTTTAATTTTATTATGAAATTATTTTGCAAATTCTTAATCAACATTTAAATAAAAGAGCAATTGTCAGTATCAATTACAACAATCTTTAATAGCATTTTAAAACTTCTTAGAGCGATGAAAAATAATTATTTTTGTTGGTTTTCTACACTATAACTAAAGTTTCATCTTTGGATCAATGTTATTTCTTAACAGCTTTTATGATAAAAAAATTAAACCTACCTTCTTAATTCGTGCAATGAACTGCTACTTACAGTTACAGAGCTGTGTATATATTAATCTAAAGCACATCGTAATAATCTATTAACATCATTTAGTAAGTTTAATTATTATATATTATATACCAAGGTTGAAAAGTGCATTATTATAGTCCTCACATATAACAAGATTATATCGCGAGAATATTAACATTTGTTTTTTACGTGCAATCTTGAAATAACAAACAATTTCAAAATCAAATTAATTTCTTTAAATAACGGTTTAAATACTTAAAATAATATCAAATGAAATATCTTCGTTTTCCTAGACCTTTTTGTACATTTTTCTGAAACTTATAAAGTTATCAGAAAATGTAAATATATCCATTATTAACTAGTAGTTAATAATTACATATTATTTATTTAAAAAATTGCTACTTTGAGACCTACTAGGTACCATACGTAATAATAAAAGCCTATAATGCTAGTTAGTGATAGGCTTTACCGGCTACTTTTTGGTCACCGGTGAATTGGCGACGGTTACGGTTGCTTTGAAGTCACCGTTACTTTTACAAGCGACTGATATCAGTTATAACTCGTAACTAAAAGAAAAAAAGGTCGTAAAAATTTTGACAACGCATATAATGAAATTTGAATTTACAATGAAATTACTTAATTTGACCAATAGCCGTGCAGTAGTTACGGAATCACCGGTAACCGGTTTTGTATTTCTATTGGTCGCTAATATTTTAGTGATCCACAAGTAACAGCGACAAAGTCACCGGTAACAATTTTTAGCCCATCACTAATGCTAGTAGCGGAAAAGATACATTTTATCAATATCGAAAACTTACTGGTACTCTTACAGAAGCATATATAACATATTGTAAATTTTTTATCATTTATGATTATTTTATATTTATTTTTTTTTAAAGGTGATTTCCGTTTTATCAATTAATACACGTAATTAAATAGACCTTGTTTATGAATGTAATCTAAAAAATCTTAAGCAGCACAACTCCAATAAAGCGATAAAATATAAATTAAGTTCAATTTAGTTAATAAAATGGATATCACTTAAGACTTAATTAATTAATTACTTTAATTTGTACTGTATTTAGGAAGCTCTGTTTATTCAATCCCGTGTTTTATTTTTCTTGTAAATAAACGTTAATGCTTCTACATAGTGAATTTTGCGATAATAAAGACGTCTAAAACAGTCAAGATTAATCTTAAAATATTATTTTGTATTTACATTAAGATTGTGACTCGTAAAACTCCAAATTATCTAAATGAACTAAACGCGTTGAACGCAATAGCAGTTAAATTTTTTTATTACACCTGCATCATAATACATGTTAAAAAAATTAAAAAGCGGGTGAAATCTCAACATTAAAACACTGGAGTGCATTAAACAATGACGTCATCATTTTTAAAGAAAATTGTTTTTGTAATTTACACATGTAATTAGTGAGATATAACAAACGGTATCATTTTTGTTTCAAATAACATAAATGTTAAATGTGCAATTTTTATTTGACACGTGGGTTCTAGAGCTTTTATAGACCAGCCGTCACTAGACGATATCGTCTACTCGATAAATGTATATTCAATTTTGCCAGAATTATCACCAACCAACAGTGCTAAAAATTACATGTTGCACCTAGGTGCAACCAAAAACTTCCGATTCTATTGTACGTCATGTATCTTCACTTACTTATATGCAGAAAAAGAAAACTTCGTCTTCAACTTTATTCTCGACTTTAACTTGGTAGCAGTGACTATTATATTCAAGCAGGCCAGAGTTTTTTCAGTTAGTTAATATGGGTCTATTGAAACAAATAAGTAGATACGAAGACGTATTTAAAAAATAAATACAAACTTTTTGTTCATAACTCGTGATAAAGTGGGTGAACTATGTTTGATAAGTTAAAAGAAACCTCAAAATACTTATAAATCTCGAAGTATTCGATTAAAAATGAAAAGTAAGTTTAACATCGTGGAAGATACAATGTTTACTACCATATTTTAATTTTGAATTTAAAAAAAGGACTCATAAAAGTTTTTTAATTTTTGATTAATTATATATTTATTCGGTGGATTATCTTTTCTGTTGTGTAATATTTTTTTTTAATAACTTCTTCTGCCAACTGCTTTTAAGTTGTCATCTAAAAATCATACAAATGTTGTACAGTTGGAACTGAAGAAAAGGGTGTCTTGATTTATACACACTTTTCATTTCTTCTTGTTTACATTAAACAGTTATATGTATAAAAAAAAATTTAATCTTACCAATTCGAATTGCATTCCGACATAACTTTCTATGAGAAGCATCGGAGGATGCAATCGAAGGGAAATAGACAGCACATACTCTTTTAAGTAACAGAAGTTTTTTTTATTAAAGTTTCATATTGCACTATTTTCAACCACAAATCACGACTTTCTTATTGAAATGCAATTTGAACAATAAGAGAAGCATGATTTTGCAATGCAATTGTCTAAAACATTACTAAATCTCTATGATATTAAATTAATTTAAACTCAAGAAAACAGCGATTAAAACTTTTAAAAACTTTAAAAATGATCACACAAATAATTTAAAAAGTGCAAAATGTACATTATTTATGCGCGCATGTAATACGCGTGGGTAAATTAATTATACAAGTAGATGTAAAATAAAATAATCACAATTCCATTGTAAAATTGTAGGTGGCACAACAACTGGCGGTATTTACACGAAATTTGTAAGAAGTGAAATAGTGTACTTAATTCAATTCGATTTACTATTTTAATTGCATATACATTTGTATTTACAATTGATTTAGAATCCAAATTAACTTTATTCTAAACAACTGTCTTTCATTTCGTCCTTTCTCTTACTTTTATTACATGTTACAGTTTTTTTTCCTTTTATCACGGTTACTCTTATTTCTATCACTTCCTCTATCTATTATATACCTTTTCTATCCTCACTAAATAATTTATTTCTTACTGTGTCGTCCACTCTTAACTCTTTACATTTCTCTCTCATATGCTAAAAATTTCCTATCTCTCCCCGCACAAACATTTTCTTTTCTTGTTTTTCTATCAGTACTTATTTCTTTTTAATTTTCCGTTCTGAATTTAGCTATTATTCTTTTACACCTTAAACTTCTACTCCCTCTTAAATATTTTATTTTTGCGGTTGTTATTATTTCTTTGTAGATTTCATTCTTCTTCCTTCTATTAGTATGGCTCTTCGCTGTTGTTTCTGATTATCCAGACTTTTTTACACTATTTTTTCCACATTTCCTATTCTTCTTCTCTTTTCTTCTCTACTTCTTTTCTTACATATTCTTCTCTCTTCTCTCAAACTTTCGTCATACTTCATAGCTCTTTTTTTAGTTTGATTTCCCATTCTTTCTAATTTTATTTCTTCTAAATAATAAATAAACATGAACCCAACGGACACCTCTGTCTCCGCCTTTTTTTAGTTTAAGAACCTTCACTTAACATTAGTAAAAAACTAGTAAAAATTACAATTCATATATAAAAATATTCTGACTTGACAAAGGCTGTACTTTTTCATCTCAAATCTTAGTTTTTCTTAAATCATTTTTGCTATCATTTAGATTATTTCTCGTTCCAATAACTGTCGAAGGCAAGGAAGTATTGTTTCCTAGCTCATTAACATTTAACGAATTTATGCATTGCTCAAGGTAGCAAAAATAAGTCAATAGTTACGCATAAAATCAACATCTGTCGTTAAATTTGCAGTAGTTTGAAAGAAACACAAATCTTAAAAGTTCAGAACGTACCCGCATCTATAATTCCAATTGAAAAAAAAAACTTTGAAATCAATGGCAGACGGTTTGTAGATGTAAATGATTTTTAAAAAAAAATGCAAATGCACTCTCCATACACCTGCAATCTAAGTCATATGTACATATGGAATGAATTACACGACGGTCTAATATATACATTAAAATTAAAATGCCAAATGTATATCGAGAATTTTGTAAAAACTGAAATTACAGAGGATAAACTAAATATTCATTCTGTCATCGTTTCAGCTACCATTTTCACAGGTTTTAGTTTATTTTAAGCAATTTTTAAGTGTAATGAATATTCCTCAATTATCTGGAAGACAATTTGATAAACACTTTGAAAAAGTATTCGAAACAATTTTAAAAACACCATAGAAAGCTATGGAAGTTGCAGGCATTAAATAATGCCGTCTTGCTTGTGAAATTCGAGATGTTGACAAAAAATGGTTATCGTTTGATTACCGTAATTGCTGACGGTGCTTGGTCAAAGCGGTCTTACAAAACAAAATAAGATGCTTCATCTGAAGTAGCATGTATTGTTGGTGTCAAAACAGGCAAATTACTATTTGTGACTGTTAGAAACAAATGCCCTATGTGTGCCAGAGAAAAATTAAAAATTTTTTTTCTGGTGCGATAACATTTGTTACAAAAATTGATCAAGTATGTACATTAACAGCAATGGAATCCGATATACTCCTAGAAAGATTTAATCGCACTGTGGAAATGCACGGTTTAAAATATACGCAACTTGGTGGAGATGGTAATAGCAGCGTTTGCAAGAAACTGTGTATAGAAAAACAATATGGAAACAGCATTCTTGTTGAGAAAGTATAAGGATCTTCGGTACCTTGTTACGACACCTAAATTCTCTCAGAGAGCGCTAGTGTTGAAAATAGTGGTATTTTTTAAGGTTGACTTGGAGGAATGGTCTAACAACTGATAATGAAATAGAAATTAATTTAGATATAAATTTCTTCTTGTAGCTGGCTGCTTGTAGGTGTACCGTTAGCGTTCAGATAAGACATAGCCTTCTTTATTTTACAAGCCATGAATAAGAAATTTGGCAACACCGCCCGGTAGTCTTACATTTATGTTGAACCGTTAGCGCTGCGTTAGCGTTTATGTTTGTAAATCATTGAAATTCGGTTAAACTGTGTGTATATTAGTTTTTTGCGATATTTATCTGAAAATTTCCTATCATAGGAAACGTTTATATTTTCTCAAGACAGAAATAGTTGAAATTAGAAATGTAAGTACCTATATATAATCATTTTATCGTAGTTTTTATTTTGAGGTTAGATTGGACAATTTATATTTTGTGATTTTGGTAAATTATTATTAGTAATTACTGGATTAAATCATTTGGTATATGTTTTTAGAATGCCACGGCATTGCTGTGCCCCTGGATGTAAATCAAATTATGATAGTGAAGTAGGTGAACATGGAAAAAAGTCGACTTTTAAACTTCCATCAGATCCTGTATTAAGGCAGCTTTGGATTCGTGCAATTCCTCGAGATAATTGGAAACCCTCTGCTCACACTGCTGTATGTAGCGATCATTTTCTGGATACAGAAATTATTCGTTTTGAAACTTTCCTTAATCCAGATGGTAAGGAGATCAAATTACCATTAAGAAGTCCCAAATTAGTTGTAGGAGCGGTTCCACACATTTTTAAAAATTTACCAGCTTACTTGAGTTTACCATCATCATCAACAAAAAGAACTGACCCTGAGAAGAGAAAAGAAGTATTCATCCAGAGACACGAAGAAAAGTGTAATGAATTTCTTAACAGTGATTTAATTAAAGATTTCAAGGACTTTGTGGAAAGGATTAAAGAAAATCTTCAATTAGAAAAATGGAGTTACAAAGTTGTTTGTAACTGTGTTTATTTTTATATTTTAAACATTGATGCGAATGACAGTTTTGATGGGATGGATTGTGGAGTGAAAGTTAACTGCAGTGTGATGATAAATAATGACTTAGTTGTTACAGTTTTTATGCAAGGAAATTTGTTAAGTGCTAAGGATTTGCAATGGATATTACCACAAAATTTAAAATTAAGTAGGTGGTCACAAATTGAAAATATTTTAAGTAGGTATAAAAATAGTATAGACCTTAAACCTAATTCCGAAGAATATTTTTTAACACTTGCATGTAAATATGTTGATAAAGCCATAGGGGTTGATAATAATTCAAATTTAGCAATTTTAAAAAATCAGCTTGAGTTGTTTAATGCAAAACGTAGGCGATATACAATTGATACTATTGTATTTTCATTTTTAATTTACTATCAGTCTCACGCTAGCTATAATGCATTAAAAAACTTTTTAATTTTACCAACTAAAAGATACTTGCAACAGATCTCGTCATCGTTAAATATTTCTTCCGAGTGTGACATTAACAACAAACATTACTTGTCATTTATTGCAAAAACAACATGTGATCGGGAGAAATATGTAGCTCTTTTAATTGATGAAATATACGTCAATAGTGGTCTACACTATAAAGCAAAAAATATTGCCGGTTATGCTAGCAATAATCCAAATGCAATGGCAAAAACTGTTCAATCATTTATGATTACATCAGTTTTTGGGAGTATGTCTGAAATTGTCAAATTATTACCCGTAAGTGGACTAACAGCAAGTGAATTAAAAGAAATGTTACTTCAAGTTTTGAATTTTGTTCAGGGGTTCGGGTTTAAAGTCATTTGTATTATAACAGATAATAATCGCATAAATCAAAATCTTTTTAAACTCATTTCACCATCAGAAAGTTTTCAAAACCCTTCATTTCCAGATGAGAAAATTTTCCTTTTATTTGATTTTGTCCATATATTTAAAAATATTAGGAATAATTGGATTAATTTACGCAATTATAATCACACATTTGTTTATCCTGATTTTAAAACAAATGTTGTAAGAAGGGCTTCTTTTGAAGACTTACGGAACTTTTACACAACAGAAGTTAGCATGATAATTAAAAAGGCTCCCAAATTAAATTATAAAACTGTGCACCCTTCAAATTTAGAAAGGCAAAATGTTCTTTTAGTTGACAATATTTTTCATGAATCGACTATTGCCGCTTTAAATTGTCAAGTACAATTTAAAGATACTGTAGTTTTTCTAGAAATAATTCGTCATTGGTGGGATATTGTTAACACTAAAAATACATTTAAGGGTAAATTGAAACGAAATCAGTGGAGTGGACCGATATATAATATGCACAATCAGAAAATCGAATTTTTGAATAAATTTATTACTTGGTTAGACAATTGGAAGTCAATGAATGATTCGGTATGTTTAACTAATGATACGTTTTCTGCATTACGTCGAAGCACTTCAGTTCTTATTAACATAGTTGATTATGCAATTAATACACTACATATAGAATATGTTTTGCCTGGTAAATTTCAGACAGATAATTTGGAAAAGAGATTTGGACGCTACAGATCTCTCTCTGGATGTAACTACCATGTTTCATACACCCAAATAATAGAGTCGGAAAAAAAGAATGAAGCATTTGTTAAAAATTAGTGACGATATTTCAGTTTTAAAAGAGTTACAGCATAACGATGATTTTCAAGAAAATTTCGATGCAACTGAATTTTATTTTATTTTTGATACAGACTATCTTGACAATTTTGAGATTGACCAGTCTACACAGTTATATGTATGTGGCTATGCAGCACATTCTGTTATAAAGAAAGTTTGTTGCTATGCATGTAGAGAATATGTTGCGAAATTAGAATTCAAAGGTGAAAATATATGTGATAAATATTACGACTATCTTCAAAGAGGTGGCCTAAATAAACCAACTGATGCTGTAATAGAAATTAGTTTACATTTATTTTCTGTTTTTACTTATATTATTAATAATGAGGAATTAGAAACAGCATTTTTGAAGAAGCAAAACTATAAAGATGTTCTTTGCAATTTAACATTGTCAAGTCTGGATTCCAATAATTATTTTATCGATTTTAATAAAAAATGTAGTGATTGTACTGCTACAGTAGGAAAAATGTATAAAGTGCTTATTTCCATATTTAGTAATATTGCATTAAATAATTACACTAAAATGAAAAATAATATTAATAATACTGCGAAACAAAACAAAAAGCGAAAGCTAGGAACGCTGATGAAAAGCTAACCTTTTGTAAATATTATTTTTATTGTAATAAATTTTCTAAATATACCTATATATATATTAGTTTTTTATTTTTGTAATTTCATGGGTAATTAAATATTTAAAAAGACAAAATTTAACCATTTTTATGCTGTTTCGACATAGGACTACCAAATTCAAAAATGCTGCGTTGCCAAGTTTACGTTCATGGCTTGTAACTAAAGATGGCTATGGATAAGATAATCGCAAAGAAATTGACATGTGCTGTTTGCATTTACTAGCAGATATTTGTTACTTTATCGTTTTTTTAAGCGATAAAAATATCAGTATTTGAATAAAAAAGATATAAGTTTAGACTTTATAAAAACACAGCGTTGCCAATTGTAGTGACAATCAAGAAAATTTTGGGATTTTATGTAGTTGCGGGTATTTTGTTGTAGAATTTTGGAAAAAATATTGTATTATCTACATTTTATAATACATGTCACTTTTATTGAATAATCTGGCGAGTTTTAATATTGTATGTGTAACTATGAGTAAAATTGTGGAATTTTTACACCTTGTGCGGGGAATCGCAAAAAAGTCAGCCGAGAACATTTGTATAGCTAATTATATTTTAGGTTTTCTTAAATCATGTATTGCAAATATTTCTTGTTTTTTGAATACGTGTTAATGTATTATTAAAGATGACACACAATGATTTTGTTAATTTTATTACTAAAATCGAACTTATATTTTAAAGAAATTTTGTCATTTATTATCAAGGCCAATATTTGTAGGAGTTATTTAGACATTTGTAATTTAATATAACTACTTATTTTTACCATACCTAATAACATTTATTTGTATTTAAGGGTAAAAACACTAATAGGTACATATTAAATGTCGAATCAATAAATTCGTTTCTAAACTTAATTGGTTTTATCGACTGATGACTTTTATACATGTATAAAAACTCATATTCGTGAATTACATTCAAAACATCTTACTTTCACCTTTATTACAAATACAATAAACTAATTGTTAGCCTAGTCGACTGTAATAATTGTAGGTTAAGTATACCTAACTTGATTTTTTAATTAATTCTACTAAGTATTATTATTATTATTATCACTTTAATAATCACAAGTTAGAAACGTAATACAAATCTAATGTCAAATATAATACGGGTCTGTCAAACTTTGCAAATCAATTACTTTTAGTCAGACCCTGTGTTTCTATCCGGTAATGGCGTCGGCAAGGTCAAATTTTAAACCTCATTCACATAAGAGTTATCCTGCTGATTGTTATTTATGCTGTGCTAATGCCAAATAAAAACAATTCCTTATTAAACTGTTTCAAAACAAGGAATAAAACTTCAATATGTATTTTTCAATTTTTATTTTACAGATTTTAAGTGGTGAATGATTTTAAAAAAAAATTAAGTGTTTTTCAGAAGAACCATTTGTGTTTTATGTAAATAAGGAGAATATATATTTCAAGTAAACACAACAAACTTGTATTGCAGAAATAATAACTAGCTGTACGTCAATGTAATAAGCAAGTATTAAAATTTGATAGTGTCCCAAATAACAAAATTCTCGTAAAAAGATATCTTTTTAATAACATTTCTTGGGTATCAATTAGACATCATTTTGGCTATTTCTTTCATACAAAATTTGTGTCAAAAACTTCGCATGAAATCAATATCTATAAACTGTCACTATCATTTTTGAGACATCAAAATGATACCATCTATAAGAAAGCTGAATGTCACTGTGATGCCAAAATCATATCACATAACATGATTATTCCATCATTCTGTTATCAAATTTTTATTAATTAAATTATATGCTTCTATGTTGATTAATACAAATATACACAGTATAAATAATGATTATACTTTTCAACTTTACTGTGTTTAGTGAAGATCTATACTTATAAAAAAACACTGTAATTATAAATTACAAATTGGAATACAATATTTTAAACTTTTATATGGTAGTAGACATCGTTTTAACAAGCATTTAAAGTAATCAAAAAACTGAAGTTATACCACGTTATACTTCATCGAACAAAAGCGGACATTCTTCGTAAGGCTTTAGTGCGTAGGAGAATGCGGCAAATTATGCTGATTACTTTATAATACTGCCAAAATAAAATGAAATTCTACATTAATAATTTTTTTTATGTACACCATTTACCATAAAAAAATTATTATGTTCTATGGTGAAACTTTTATGTCTAAAATTATATCTATTTACCTTAAATAATTATTATTATTATTCCACGACGTTGAATTATTATATAATTATTTTATTATTGTTATTATGTCTAAAATAATATATCTTTTTTTACAAATTGTCTTTTGCGTAAAATACACATTAGGTTAAGTGGATACCTACACATATTTGATTCTTGTTCTAGTAGTAAATAAATTGCCATCTTTAAATTAATAATTGCCGAGAAAAATATTATGCAACGTTTGCAAAGTGACCAATATGAAAAAGTATGTATAATGCTTTCATGAATTTTGTATGAACTAAATTAATGCTTTGAGCGTTTAAATTTTTACATTTATTTTATAACAGAATGATTAGCTATGAAAATCGTACCAATAATTTTGTATCAAAATATTTTCATTAAAGTGACACTCGGATGTCAATAAATTTATACTAATGCTGATTGCGGCGACTTTTGAACTTATACCAGGATTATAAGTTTCTTTCTTTCTAAAAGCGGAATCTAGAATTTACAGTAACAAACAATCCATATAAAATTGAGTAAGAAAAGACAGCATTGTATCATTCCACAATTTTTTATTTTTATAAATGCGCTCGACATGACAATCATTTTCTGCGTATAATATAAAATCGCAGTATTGTCTGCCAGTGATGTTCAGCTGTCCCTGAACTTGATAAGCATGATGATAAGAATAGTTGTGTGTTTGTTTTAACCTAACCAAATATGTAAAGAATTAAAACAAAATAAAAATATTAAAATTTCTAATAATTATACCTGATGCCTCCGTTCTTAATAATGTAACATTTATCTTTGACGTCGCAATCGATGAATTTTTGGTTTCCAGCAGACCGCAAACATTTAACTTCGATTAATCTATCTTCACCGACGAATCCATCTGGACTTGCCGTTAAAAATAAATGATTTGGATCTATCACTAGTCCACATTTGTTCATCTTTACATTTTTTCTAGTTCTTAACGTTTGCGCGCATTATTCTCGTGATTTCGCCCTTACGGTATATCTTCATTGCTAGACAAACCAAGACTGTACAACATATTCTGCACTGTCTTTGCACACAACTTTGTTTTTTGCATTGTACAAATTCGTCCAAGATTAGATGCCGTAAGCCTGTCTTTTCGCGCTTTGTGCCAAAGAAGAGAATCGTGTTGACTTGATGTCGTCTGTTGAATACTTTTGTCATTACATGCCCAGGTTGTCGGTCCGACATAAGCTTAGACCATAGCCTAAGTTTTAACTCCGCCCAGACGTACCTGACAAAGCTGCTGCGTACATGCAAGTTGTATAAGACAATCGTTTTGAAAAATCTACTCTTTCACCACCTGTGCATTTTGCAGCTAAAGCGTACAATCTACAAAGCACGTACCAATTAATCAGTTTTTTTAATTAGTTTTTGATTTATATTTTTTATTCCTGAAAAGTACTTCAACAAAATATTCAAATGGCTCAGATAGTTCAAAAATTTTGTCTTTTAACACGATCGATACTTTTTTGTCTGAGTTTACGGGTCAACTTTAACAACTTTTTGCTAAAATATATTTCTTTGCTGACTTAAACAGTTATTCAAGCACATTGGTTTTTGCGTTACCAATTTTAAATTAGTTTGTTATATTTACTCGTTCGTCTATTTTAGCGGTTTAATTTATCATTTTACATTAAAGTTATATTTATTGCGCTATTGCCTAACTTCCCTTTTTTACAGGCCTACTCATAAGTCTAAGCGCTGTGGCATGGCGGTTTAATTACACGCTT
The DNA here is from genome assembly GCA_035610365.1 of Aquatica leii. Taxonomy (NCBI): domain Eukaryota; kingdom Metazoa; phylum Arthropoda; class Insecta; order Coleoptera; family Lampyridae; genus Aquatica; species Aquatica leii. The sequence continues at coordinate 113,759,311 of CM069432.1, forward strand.
TGGTCTACAATCTTTACTTACATTTGGGTTCTGAATAATATCACTGTCTGGTTTAAGATTTCCTTTCAAATTATTTTGTAATTACGAAGTTGTATCCAGAACATTATTTACTTATTAACTGACTTCATTATTATCATCGGCAGTACTGGTTAAATTACGGTTTGTGCATAAGTCAACATTTGTATTAGGTTTGGTCTCGCAATCGACAATAACTGTGTCAGCTTTAGATAAGTTTACCCCTTTACTATAACTACTACAACTATTTCTATCATCGGATTTGAAACCGACAGCAACTTTGGATCTTAGAATCTGATTAGCGTGTCTTTTCCAGATTAATTAATCTTTTAACGTCTTACATAAATACATCTTATCACCTAAAACTTAATAAACCTTTGCCTCAACCTAACTCTTTTTGTTCGGGTTTCTATAATCTTTACACAAAATTATATCTCCTTCCTTAAATTGTATTTTTTTTCCGAGATAACGGCTGGTTACAATTTGTCAAAATTTGTTTATTGTTACTTTATAATTTCCGCATACTCTCACATCCATTCTATTTGCTTTTATTACTAAAACTAAGAGAGTTCCCCAGCTGGAATTATTTACTTTCTCAATTAGTCCTTTTTCTAACTTTTCCAGTTTGTTTAATGCTTTCTGCCGAAAACCAAAAGATATCTAAGAAGACTTCTGAAAACTCCTATTGTTTCTAATTTTACTTTCTCGTACTTATAAGTACCTCATTTATTTCTGAACAGATTAGGAAAATATCTTAACATTGCTTGTAGCATTGTACGCTCTACATTTATTTGATAAACTGAGATTTTATTATCTATAAATTGTTTATGCTAATGTCTACCACCTTGTAGTACTACTACTTGACCATGGTAAACTTTATTTAATGCCTGTATCTATCTCCATTGTGATAGGTTTCTTATTTATTAACACATTTATGGCTATTGGTTTTACATAACTATTGTTATTAAAATTAAAAACATCAACATTAAAAAAAATAATTTTACCTTCCGAAAGTGTGGTATTGTCGTTTGTTTTTTATCGAAAATTATTATCGATTTTTACTTTCCACACTTTTCCAATACGCCACTTTTTCTTATACTTTTTACAATTATAAACTTTGAATTTACAGTTTTTAAAATCATGACCATGGTCCGCAATGAAAACATACCTTATCTATAATGTTAGTTTTATTAAGTTTTTTCTCTTCCTTTCTGGGCAACTTAACTTTTTCATTTTTACTCTGTATTTTTGCAAGCTGTTACTACATATTAGTTTTATCTTCTAACATTACTTCCTTTATGAGGACTATGTCATATAACTCTTGCAAAACTGGATTCTTTTGCGGTACACTGACACTGTTGGTTTAAACGGTTTCGACATTAATGTAATCATTTCTTTTAAGGTTTTACTTAAGATCTTGCCTAGAAAGCACAAATTGTTCAGTATTTTATAGATGTTTTTGCTTACCGATGTTAATAAAATAGACACTTTACGCTCATCTTCAGTTTTGTTTACCAGGAAGTACTGTTCCAGTTTTTCATCAAAAATTTCAAAATCATCCTCAACATTAAAATTAGAAATGGCTGCAATATTGCCTTGGTTGACTACTATAATTTGTTTTTCTTTAAAATCCAGTCTTATTTTATTAGTCGTCTACGTGGTTAACTCAAAAAAAAACTTATTATCAGAACAACTTCTAAAAAAAATATTATTCTTGCGATTAAGAAAACCCACTTTATCAGTCGTCGCCAGTAGTTGTTGTGTACGAGGTCGAATTTAATAAAAATTACGGTAACTTAAGTTTACATTTACTTATTGCGCTATTCCTAATTTCCTTTTTTACATGCTTTTTTGACGTTGTCGCTTTGGATATACTACAGTAAAGGTAGACGTATTCTGTTACATTTAAAACGTACTTTTTGTTTTTTACTATGCTGTTTACTTTATCAGGAGATATGACTTTTGTAATTCCCAATTTCATTTTTAGTTGTATTACAGTACCTATAATGTCGTCTGCAAATCCGAGGTGACTGATGTATTGTCCATTAATATTTATGCTCTTTTACCGTCATTTTCATTTCTTGAATGTTTCCTTGTCTTTTTTTCTCTGTTTATCTATTATTTGTTATTTATGTTATGAATATAGTTTAGCAAATTCTTATATCGTGAGTACAGGTATTCTTAAATTGACTATTGCACTAAAAATAGCCCAAACCTCTATCAACACAAAAGCCTTACTATAATCCACAAATACAAAGATTAAGGAAACATACTTAGTACAATTTTTTGTGCGTGTTTTAATGTTTGTATATGTTTTGTTATGCCATAACTCTTTTGAAAACTTGTTTGTTTCAAAAATTTATAGTTTTCAAATTTGTTAGTAAGCCTGTTAGTTATGGTTTTGGTTTGCAATAATAGATTGATGAGTATGTAGTATGTTTTAAGTGTTAGGCAGTACTACCTGTGAGGAATACTTCCATTGCCTCCATTGTAGCTAGTTCACCACTCTTTAGCAGTTCGACCGTTATTCCATCTTTTCCGCGCGCACGATCGTTTTTCCTGGGAGTAAGCGCTGTTGATTCCTACTGGTGTAATGTCGAGAAACTTTCCTGAACCAGTACTTATGTTGCTTACGAGGTCTATATTAATGTGTGGTTTTATGTTTGTGATAGAATACACGTTTTTGTAGAAATCTTTATGGATTTGTGTTATATATTTTTTGTCTATTTTGATGTCATTATTAAAATTTCTAAGTTATTTTATTCTCATTCAAGAATTTTTCTTTAACGTTTAACTAATTATGACTATCAAAAACGCTTAAAAACGCAGTAGAAAATAAGAGACGTTAGAAATGTACGTCTATAAATTACCAGAATGAACAGTCTTAAATCTACACCACGAAGAAGAAGAATACGGTGGAAATATGTTTTATCATTTGTTTTTAATGGATAGTTGCTATTCTTTATTTATTTTAATTTTTATAATATTATAACTTAGTATACAATAAAACATTAATTTTTTAGATAAGATAAATACACGTGCTGCTATATTTTTATGTTCAAATATTATCTGTTTTACATAAGGTATTTAAAATTTAAAAATAAAATGTTGTAAAATTATTTATGACAAGATTTAGTAACTTTAAAACAATGGTATTTACAAAAGTTTTTATCACTAAAAATACATTTCAAAATTGTGTTTTGATTTATTATATATATATTTATAAATAATGAATACTAAATTAAATAACATGATTGCCGCATACATAAGTAAGTTGGCCGCTAAAATTAAATTACATATGTGCAAAATGTACAAATACAGCAATAAGAAACCTACAAAAATTATTTTTGAATGTATTAAAAGCTAATAAAATATATGTATATAATAAAATATAGTTCAAAGAAACAATATAACAAAAAAAATTATCGGCATTTTTTAGTCTATATTGCCATAAAAATGTTTAATGATGCTTTTGTTATTAAATTAGTAAGTAATAACTTTAAAATTATAAGAAGAAATAGATACTTATATCTAATCAGCCCACATAATAAAAACACATTCACTGAGTATTTAAAGAAAATATCAAATGTTTTTACAAACAACGTAATATGAGTATTCTGTGAACATTAACTGCCTTACTATCGCACATTGACTAAATATTCCAAATAAATATCCTGTGAACATACAAATTACATACATTGATTGTATATACATTTTCAAATTTTCAATTAATACATATAGTTAAAACATTTAATAGATATTGTACATAGAGTGAATGCTAATTATTATACATTTAATTGAAAAATTCCGGAAGTTTAAATGCTGTAACACGAAGCGGGTTATTCTTTTACATGCACCGCAACAACGGTAAAATAATGTGCAAGAATTTAGGGTTAATACTGATATTTGAAATTGTGTTAATTAACTTACACAAGAAACGAGCAAAAAAATTACTAATCAGGACAAGGATTTAAATTACTTACATAAGTTTTGTTGCAATTGCAAAAGTTGATGACAAGTAATTAAAGTTCATCGGTTAGTACACGTACACTATTATCAGTTTAATTTAATTTTAATCAAGAATATACGGTTGGTGTTGATTACTAGTATTTATGTACAATAATAATGTTTACAGAGAAATCAAGGTGAAATTCAATTACGGTGGCGGCAATATACGGAGAAGTTAAGCTTCCACTGGGTTAAATTACGGTGAAGAATCAAGAAATAAAAACATTCTTTAAATATACTACAAGTATTTACTGCTGCGTAAGATTATACATAAAAAACCTTTTTAACAGCAAAATTGCATACCAAAAACTAGGTTTTCAAGTTGTATACTAATATAATATATACGTCACATGTCGTATGACAAATAGCGCTATAAGTTTCAACGTTTCGTATAGAAAATGTTTGAAACTTAAAGTATAGCTTCTTGTAGGTTTTAAGTTAGTAATCGTCATTATTATTGTATTTGCTCATCTTAAGATTTTCCTTAATTAAAAAATTTATATATATTATTAATTAAGAATGCTTGGAAAAAATAGAAACATGATAGATAGAAATGGAAATCACTGTACGTACTATTCATATGCAGAATCAAAATGATCGCCCACGGATAACACGTTATTATCCAAATTTAGTGAAAATTTGAAGTATAAAGATACTGCTATACGGTTACATCTAATTAACACGGTTCAAGATGCTTACCAAGTTAATGATGCAATTTTCATGTTAATGGCTGTACAGAACAGAGTACGTATCTTTGCCGTGGCCTAAACTAAAATTGAAATAACACGATACTTCTCTTCAAGACCTAGTTAATGAAATTATTTGAGAACCACCGCTGGTAAAAAACTAAACGTTTTTTAAAATATTTTAAAGACAAAATAGCCTTCGGGAATCGTGCAAGATTGATAGAATTAGATTTAATAGAATACATCATTGCTAAGTTCGATAACCCAACATTTCAAAGCCAAGCTAGGATGAGTGATCTTAGTAATATTCAAGATATATTAAGAATTATGAATAAGGTAACAAATGGGTAATGTAACTTGAATTATAGCTATAGACAACAAGTTATGCATCAACCATTGCCGACTGTGAGACGTGGGGTCTCAAACCTACAGCAACCTGTTCAACATCGTTGATTTAATTGCAATCAGTTATAGCACATGTCACCCTCATGTCCCAGGCCAAAACGTGAACAAGGTAGTTCCTTCTTGTGTGGAAAATTTGGTCATTTGGTAAATAATTCTAAACAACGCGCAGCAAGTGCTGATGCAAATTCAAGTCATGGAGATAGTCTGTTAATTCTTGATAGCACTACGCATGTAATCGAGTATGTACGAAGTGTCGATTCATACTTACACTGTGGTGGATGATTAAGCTGCAGTTTGTAAGTATAAGCTTAATAAATTATTTGATACTGGAAGGCCAATTAATTTATTTAAAAAAAATTGAAATGAATTTATTTTGTAACAATAAAGAGCTAAGATTAGAATCAAGTGTTGCAGAATGTGACGGTTTTAATTATTAATTAAATTAATTAATTAAGTGTTTGAACGAATCTTACCATATTGAATTCAACCCTGAGAGTTTTAAGCTTATCTACGTTGGATAATAATATTATAATTAAGTTATATGACTTAATGAATGCGGTATGCATTAAACATTTCAATAATAAATGAAACTCCAAGTTCGAAATGCACATCACAGTTTAACATCATCAAGCACTTTTATTGTGATATTAGCAGTATAGGATTCAGTGCACGATAATGAAATGCAACTTTTTTTTATTTTAGTCAACCTACAAGTCCTTCAAAATCAGAATATCATAGTTTTTAACTTCAATATTTATTTGTTAAAAATGTTATAAAAGGTTTTATATTTATCTGGCTAGAATCTCCTTCAAAGTTGTCACTAATTTTAACAGTTTTTGACTGACATTGTCAATACAAGATATACATCCTCGTATTGCCAGGTGGGCTATGTTTTTACTAAAATTATAATTATAAAGTGATTCACAATGCAGGTGCGAGAATGCAGCATGATATTGTGGTTAGTAGAATTTAAAACATTTTAATTCTTTAAGATAATACGTTTGAATAAATACTTGCAGTCAAACAAAGTATTGATCCTAATGTAGTATAGACTTGCAAAAGTCTGAAAGTTACTGAAAACTTCTTTTATGAATTGAGATTTCTAGTTTCTAGTTTATGGAAAAACTGAAAATTAGTTATTGTTTTATGTTCCGTCATCTATGGAACATGTTATTCGATCTGCACATGATGACATAAGTCATGTTGGATCCGATAAGACTATAGAGTTTTTTTAAAGAAATCTATTGGTTTCTTAATATAAATTCCAAAGTTAAGTTGCATATTTCCTATTGCTTCAAGTGTGTTTCTTATAATCTCTAAAGTCATAGAAATTCACGTTGACAATGATAGTCCATTAGAGAAGTCGACTAGTTACAATAAATCCTTAATTGATGAGTTTTTTAAATTTACAAAACTTTATACCTGTAAATCTACTCAAACATTCGAAGCTATACTTTTTTAAATAGCAACCCATCAATTTTTTTTATGCTGTTCGATTAAAGCTTAATTTAGATGAAAAATGCTTTTTAAATTTTTTAAATTGATTGCGGTATTGACATTTAGAGCAATTTTTTTTAAAATGCAGCATCAGGAAGAAATGGTCACAAAATGTGTTTTTTAAAACTGTGGAATTCGTAGATGCAAGTCAGATTGCATTTGCCATACTTATTTTGTATGAGAGCGCTAATATTCAAATTTTTCAAATTGCTAAAACTCATTTTTTGAATGGCACCCTTAATTTCTTTCAACTGTTCGATTGGATTTGCACTAGTATTTTCTTCTTCTAATATCTACAGTTAAATTTTCAGTTAAATCACAAAACGCATTATTTTAATTAAGCAGGCTTAAAATCGAAATTTTGTAGCACAGTTGTAAATACAATTAGCTATTTATGGTATAAGTGAATAAAGAAAAATTTTATCTACAAGAAAATTGTTTTTAAGTTAATAAAATTTTATTTATTTACGTGCTGATTTTGTAACTCTGCGGTGTTTGCAGTCAGCCATGTTCTTATACTCTAACTTCAATAGAGCGTTCCGTCTGTCCTATATAACTTAATTAAATTTATTATGGAGTTAGAACACAACAGCAGTCTCGCCTTTTTTGGTGTACTGGTGATAAAGAAAAATAACGGAAAATTGGGACATTTTGTTTATAGAAAAAAAACTGACTGACGGCAAACACCACAGAGCTACAAAAACAGTAGTGACAGAAACAGTGACACACACACTTTGACCAAACTAAAGTGTTGGCTAGAACTCCTTCTTACTTTCCCAGACTAATCCGCGAAGCAGTGGAAATAGAAAAACATCTATGTAATATGAACCCAGAATACGGTTTAAGACTAGGGTCAACCTTCTTGAAAAAGACACTTACTCCGAGTAATAACGAAATCAACCAAACGGCAACGGAAAGATAAGGTCCATTAATTACGCTAATCGCTAATGATATAAATATCGTCACTTACACTTTTTCCTTTAGTGACATTTACCACTCTGAAGATGCAAGCTGCATTGTCTTGTGAAACGTCAATTTGTTTGGGTTCATGAAACAGAATACAGCAACAGATAAGTTCTACTTCTTGTTTTGGCTTTCAAGAAGAGACTAGGGCCAAGCCTAAAAAGTCTGAGAGTTTAACTACGACGCAGTCTAAACCGAAAGTCGCTTACAATGATGCCTATAGGTAATCGTATTAAAGCACAAACATTTTATAGTGCCTAAACCATAAGTAAATTGTCATTCCAAACTACAAAATATCATAAATTTTAACCTGTTAACGCAAAATGTCAAAAAATTAACTTACCTCCATTAACAAGAAACTTATAAATTTGAGGTTGTAGGTTTCATTAGTGAAATTGACAAAATTGATCAATTAATTTCCAAAATGTCAGGGATGCCATGTAGTTTAAACTTAAAGACTGAAACCACTAAAAGTCCAATTAAAAATAAAAAGTCACAATAAAAAAAATAAGTAAACAGTATTTAATATAAAATCTAAAGATAAAATGAAGAATTAGTTTTAATTCTTAAACTAAGAAGTTACCGGTAATTCGTTACACTTTATGCTTCAAAAATAGGTTTAAACTAAGTCAAATAAAATTATTTGCTTTTTTCTAAACGGATGATTTAACTCAAATTTCTTAAACTGTAAACTTAAGTTAAGTAATTTTTCGAATCAAACAGTTAATTAGTGATTCTAATAATGCGTAAAAGAAGGTGGATTGTAAGCAAACCACTGTTGCAAAGAAAACGAATGAAATCTTAAAGTCCATGATCTCACTTTATAGAATGCAACGTTGTTTAAGAGTCTTCAATACCACGGCTGGAAATAGCGGAATTGGCGCTATGCTCGTGTCTGTTTACGTCTAAACTAAATTATGTATAGTACTAAAATTTAATTTTTTACCAAGAAGAAGCTTTATTGCACCTTTATATAACAACAAAAATACATTAAACTTTAAAGAAGTTATAATATAATACATGTAAATAATGCAATTTTAAGGTCATGTTTGGATTTAAATTCAGATTATATTAAAGCATAAATATAAAATCTGTTCCTATAAACAAGTGTTGTAAATCTTGGTTTGTGCAAAAATATTTTTTGTTTATGGTTTTCTATTCTAGATTAGTCAAAAACAGGCACGACCGTACATGCTACAACAGCCAAAATCGCTGTAAAGTGTCGCCGTCTACGTTCCATCTATCAACTATCCCCTCTGACAGTTTATGCTGGGTGCGGACAGAGGGTATTTCATAGTTTCTGTATGAATATAGGACAACCCCCCGCGAATACAGCAGAAACTATTCGTCTGGTATTGAAGACTCTTAAGATAACTCAACTACGTATTAATGTTTAGAAAGTTTCCAGAACCATAATTGATAATAGTGATCTTCTTTTTACAAAAAAAGAACGTTCGTCTCATTGATAGACCAAATCCATTTAAATTATGAGACTAAATAACAATCCCATAATTGTAAAAGCAGTATAAGTAGAGACATTCGGTATAAAAAAGTCTATAAAAATAAAGATATTTTAGATATAAGATGCAATATAAATTTTATGATTTCATACATATTTCATGCGTATAGGCAGTTCGAATGCATAACTGCCAATGACTCACCAACCTAGCTCAAAAAAGGCAGCGACTTCACAAGTTAAAAATAAAGAAAGGTTCGCGTACAACAATTTGTTAAATTAATACAAATAATTTAAAGTGAAATAATAACAGTAACGAAAACGATACAATTTGCTACATTGTGAAGGAAAAATCTTCAAACTTGGCTTCGCCAGTTAAATAGTTCTAAAGAAAATGCAAGATAGCGTAATCTTTGATATGCCATTTTGTTAAGAACTGCAATAAAAACATATGTAGAACTACTGGTTGAATGAGCAGAGAGAGTGAGGGATAATAAGTAAAACAAAAGAGAGATTGTTATTTTTTAGTTAGTGATGTAAAAAAATTATTTTTTACGTTAATAAATTGTTGTAGCAAACATTCTCAAGTTCTTGTACATTGAATTGGAACACTCTATTAAAACATTTCCTTAAATTGTTTCCAAATATATTATTATTATTATTATTATTATTATTATTATTATTATTATTATTATTATTATTATTATTATTATTATTATTATTATTATTATTATTATTATTATTATTATTATTATTATTATTATTATTATTATTATTATTATTATTATTATTATTATTATTATTATTATTATTATTATTATTATTATTATTATTATTATTATTATTATTATTATTATTATTATTATTATTATTATTATTATTATTATTATTATTATTATTATTATTATTATTATTATTATTATTATTATTATTATTATTATTATTATTATTATTATTATTATTATTATTATTATTATTATTATTATTATTATTATTATTATTATTATTATTATTATTATTATATTATTATTATTATTATTATTTTTATTATTATTATTATTATTAATATTTGGACTTTATTTGAGTATATGAGTACATACATGTATACCGATATATCAGATAATTCATAAACAAGACGAGAATGTAATTTAACAACCTTACATAGAATAAAGTTTGGTGCCAGCTTAGCACTCTTCGTAGCGTCTGAAAGAGCATAATTCTGTTTCCAGACAAAATTGTCAACTTTGAAACCGGCAGGACGTTTCCTCAAATCATATCATTATTTACTATGCTCATAAGCCTTTTTTAAACGAGATCTCACATCTTTATATAGTGCAGATAAATATAAAACATCATCCTTCCATTATTTACGCTCGATATTAGATACAAAATCATTAGTATGATTTTTAGACACAGGACCATAGAAAGATCCATCAACAGGTACGGTACGAACAAACATTAGAAAGGAAGAAGAAAATTTTGTTATTTCATGTTTACATAAACTAATAGCTTGAGCAATCTTAAAAACATTCTCGCCCCAACAACGATACTTTTCTTTAATGAAGGAAGAGATAGTAGTTAGAACAGTTCTGTTTCTTCGTTCGATAGGGTTTACTTAAGATAAATGACGAAGACCAAATATTAACTTTATAGTTAGTTAGTTAGGGATAAAGTCCGTAAACTGTTAAGCCTTAAAAACTTGTGCGTGTCACACAAGATAATTTGAGGTACGCCAAAAATAGTTAAGATATTTTCTCCAAGATATTTAACAACAAAAACGGTAGTATAGTACATAACATATTTCGTAAACCAATCAATAATTACTAGCAGTTGAGTATTTCCTTTTTTTGAGCAAGGTAAGGGACCCATAAAGTCAATAGAAATCATCTGAAACGGAAAGTTAATGTTTTCATATTCATATACAGGGGATTTCGCGTAACCCGTTTGTTAAAAGTTTTTTATACTTCCAATCATAATTCAATTTAGATTTTTTTAAATATTAAGTAAATGGTTATTGGTTTTATGATTAATATACTCAAGAACGTATCACTTTCGGTTATAACAGAAGTGTCATTACCTTTTTTATTTTATATGGAATGCTATACATTTTATTAATTTTTCAATATAACCTCGAAAATGTTAGCAAACAAACAAAACACCAAGACATTCTTTTTCAGTAACGGTATATTTTCTCTCAGCTTTAGTTATGGTACGACTTGCATAAGCTATAGGATATTCAAAATCATCAGCTTTTTGAAAATGTACGGCGCTTAGACCAACGTCAGAAGCATCAGTTTAAATGAAGAAAAGCTTAAAAAAATTGGGATTATATAAGAGAAGAGCTAAAGTCAATAATTTCTTTAAAGTAGAAAAAGCTTGGTCGCATTCAAAAGTACAAACAATAGATTGTCTTTTAGAATTACCATGTAAAAGAGCATTAATAGTAATAGGGGTACTGATAGTAGAGAAATATTTAATAAAACGACGATAATATTGTAATACGTCCGTTACTCTCCAAGCTTCGGTAGTGTTTTTAGAAACGGGGGTTTCTAAAATTGACTGAACTTTTTTAGGATCGGTAACTATCTTTATCAACTACAAAACCAAGAAAATCGCATAAAATTACACTTTTCAAAAGTTACATATAAATTAGTTTCTTTAAACTTGAAGAAACCCAAATTAAGAACTTCTAAATGTTTTTCAAAAGTAGAAGTGGCGATAATTATACCATCAAAATAAATAAAAGCATATGGGTAAAGTTCTAGACCAAGTACTGTATCCATAAGTCTTTGCAATGAGCGAGCACTATTACTCAAAATCAAAAAGCATTCGTTTGAATGAAAAAAGGCTTTTAACAAGAACCGTAAACGCAGTGTTAGGACGAGAATCAATATCAAGAGGAATTTGAAAAAGGCTTGTTTTAAATCAATTGAGGAAAGAAATTGACTATGACGAAGTTTGTTTAAGATAAAGTCAATCCTAGGCAACGAGTAGAAATCACGAACAGTTACTTCATTTAATTTACGACCGTCAAAACACATACGATAAGAATTATTTTGTTTTTTTACAAGTAGAACTGGAGAGTTCGCAAGACTATTAGATTTTTCAATAACGTCTTGTTCAAGAAAACTATCTATTTCATTATTAACAAGACATAGGAAACAGGATACTGACGTTGATTAATTAGCCTAGTATTACCAGTATTTATATAGTTAGAAGACAAATGCGTTTCAAGGTAAATAGGTAGGAGATAACGACTGGAATTTCTCGGCAATATCTTTGAATTGACTGATATTTTTAGAAACTTGATCAGAGAGACCCTTAACTTTATTTATACTGCAGACAGAAACTTTTGTAGGAACAGTAAATGAAAAGAAGAAAAGATTCATAGATCTATTAAACAAATGACAGTAATCCATTCCAAAAATTAAGCTAGTACAAACTGTAAACACGATATAAAATTTTACATTATTAGTGACATTATTAATAGTAACAGGAATTTTAATAATTTGAGATACTGTTTGAGGTGTTCCATCAGTAGTCTAGAAAAGCTGTTTATTCTTGGATATTTAAAAAAAACTTAATGTAAGGACGGGTGTCATTAGTCATAGAGACAAAGAGAGAAGACAATTCAGGTAAACACCGCAAAGAAGAGTTACGATAAGACTAAGCAAACCATTCATTTTTGGAAACATAAGTATTATAGGACCTTCTTCTTTTTTCTGGATTTTACAAGAATTGTTCTGGTTGAGATGACTGGGACACACTGCATCTCTTTGTACACCAGGCTCGTTTTTTGGAAGAGAAACTGTTTGTTGACCAGCAAGAATTCTAGAGACCACATTACGATAAGAAGAACAGGAAGGACACTGACTTAACTACATTAAGAGATCCCCGACCATAACAGATAATTTTTTTAGGTAAGTTACAGTCAGAATAGGTATGTCCATTATTTTGACAATTCCAACACGTAACGACAGATAAATATAATTCTGGAGTTGAATCAACAGTGACATCATCAGTATAGACAAAGTCAGAAGCCAAGAGAACATTTGCTTTCTTTGAAGGTGGTGAGTAATATTTTTTTATTTTCTGGCAACTATTTTCCAACTTACGACAAATATCTAAAAAAATAGGAAACCTCGGAGTATCCTGTACAACTAAATGTGAAACAAAGAAAGAATGAAGATTTCTTTTTGTAATACGAAGTTAGTTTTTAAGAGAGGACAGCGTAGACAATCTATTAAATATGCTTTGCATTTTAGCGACAGATTGAGTATGCTGCTTAATTTCAGACAGAAGGTCATCATGATAAGAAAATGGAAGAAAATCCTTATTCATAAGTTTGATCTTTAAAAAAATCTATGGCAGAGTCAAATAATTCTTGAAACAAAATATTACAAGCTAAACGTAATTCATAAACCTTCTCTAAAAATTGAATTAAGTTACTTCTACTTGAGGAACCGGAAAAATTTTAATTCTATTTACTTACAGGCATACTATACGAATGAAATACTGCTGTTTTTTGATCGAGGTATTTTGTAATTGTGACTCGATGTCAGAGACATCAAAACGTAAAAAAAAAATCGCCTTTTGAATCAATACAAAAATAATTTAACTTAGCCACGTCTTTCGTCATTTTCGGCAATCATTCGAAAAATCCTTACTGCAGACGCTTAAGTTTATCACTTCAAGAAGAAAAATCAAAAATACCATAAATTTTTGAAGTCAAATCTTTTAAGTAGTTAGATAGTTTAGAGACATCTTGCTCAAAAGCATAAGTAGACACTAGAACCTTAGATGCATCACTAGATTTGCGATGTAAGATAGAACGTAATTGCCTACGACGTTAATCCTGAGTAGACAAAGAATTTTGTCCTCTAATAGAAATCTTATAACTAATTTCTTCAGAAAGTAAGGGATCGAGACATTTTAGATTAATACTTGAGACAAAATAAATATACAAGACAAGGTGTATTCAAAACAAAAAAAAACAATTCATACAAAATCTCAAAATAAATTGTTTTATTATCCCTACCAGAGATGCCAAAAATTTGAACGACTTTCGTGAGTTTTTAAGACCATTAGCGCTCTAACCAAGATACTAGGAAATCAATTAAACAATTAGTAAAATTGCCAAATTGGTCAATTATCTTTTGAAATGTCAGGGATGCCAAGTAGTTTAAATTTAAAGACTAAAACCACTTAAAGTCCAATCTAAAATAAAAAGTCACACATAGGTATAATTCATTAATTAAATAGCAAATAGTTATTATTCTATATTTAAAAATAAACCAGCATTAAAGAAAAATAAGTAAACAATAATTTGTATAAAATTTAATGATAAAATGAATAATTAGTTTTAAATCTTAAAGTGAGAAGTTACCGGTAATTTTTTACACTTAATACTTCAAAAACAGTCTTAAACTAAGTCAAATAAAACGATTAGTAATAAATAAATTCAGCATTTTTCTTATACGGAAGGCTTAAACTCTTAAACTGTAAACTAAATTAAGTAATTTTTGGAATCACACAGTTAATTAGTGATTTTGATATCTAAGCTCTAATAATGCGTAAATTTTAGATATTAATTTAATAAAAAGAAGGTGGGCTGTCAGTAACGTTGCCAGCCGTCTTGTATTTCCCGAGACGTCCCGTATTTTTGCTATAAACTTAAATGTCCCGCCGGGACAAGCTTTGTCCCGTATTTTAACCTTGTTCGATATTATTGTAGATGGCGCTACATCTGACATTGACAAGTACTTCATAGCTACTACCTACCTGTATCCACCTACCGCATAAAAGTATGACCAAATACTATAAATGTTAATACGTGACACTTGCAGCATTTCGTATGTGTTCTATGGCAAAGGTATAGTTACAGCGCATCTAGCGGCATGGCATGATAACCCTCTAATTTGAAACCTTAGACCATGTAAGAACTAAGTTTTAAACTAAAATATTTTTAAATGAGTTAATTAATTTGTTACAATTTATTTTTATTTTATAACTTAAACTTACATAATCTTTCGTAGATATGTGTAGCAAAGAATTTTTTCAGGCAAAAACTGTTTTTGACTTCATTTTTGTTAGGCAGGTAACCAGAATATAACATGTATCCTTCCACAGTTTATTAAAATAAATATTTGAAAATACAAACATAGGTATATTATGTATTTACAATACGTTACAAATAGCACAAAACGTTTACACAATAGAAAAGGGCGAAATGGGAAATACATGAATAAGAAAAATTAATAAATTATTCGTGCATAATTTTTTTGCTTTTTGATTTCGTTTTCCTTGTGGTTTATCATGGCACTTATTATTTTCTTCATTTACAAAACATTTGATAAGTATTTTTAGATATTTATCTATAAAAGTTAACTTACATATGTCGCATATTAAGCAGTCAGAAGGCAATCCTAAAATATTGTTTAACTGCAATCTGACGCCACATTTATGTTGAGATATCAATTTTGGAAAAAATGTGTTAAATAAGTCCGTAATTTTTTGAGATAAATATGCTGCCATAGATTTTGGAAATAAAAAAATTGCGTTTTCATATTTCTTGTGTTGTAAATGAACATCTGTTAACTTATATTAGTTTTCATTAGATGCTAAAGCAGAGATGCAATCGGCATGTAAAAGTTGACTGCAAGCCCATGTAGTAACATATGAAGAAGTTGTTGTTGAATCAAGCTTTTAATGTCAAATTCTGAATCATAGTTTGTATTTGGGGATAACTGTGCATTTGAATCATCCAACCAAACAGGCTCGTTAGATTGCTCTAATTCCTTAAAAATTAGAAATTGGGAAGCGTCAACTTCACAGTTACCGTCTTTAGAAGGCTCTAACAATTGATTTGTTATCACCAATTTTAAACGTTCTTTAAAATCAATAGCACCAGAATAATTGTTATTACCACCTTTTGCTCTAATTATTGAAAATAAGTTTTCAATACAGTCTTGTGTAAGACGTCTTGTTACCAAAAAGTTGAAACCAAAGTTAGTATTCAAATCTGACCATAATAACTTCAGATATACAATATTTTCAATCCAGCCTTTGAACGAAACAGGATTGAAGATGTTTTAAATACATTTCACCTTCAGTTAGATAAGCTAAGTGCTTACTATTTGTTGTTAAAGCACACCGAAATGGTTTACAGTTATTGTGATGAATTAAAAATATCAAATAAGTTATCGAACTTCTCTAAAAACTCTGCTGTATGTATAGCCGTACTATTAATTGAACTAAATGAAATATCAGTCAAAAAGTCCCTGCTTACAGAGTCACTTATTACTTTGGCTGCTAAGCAGACTCTCATGAGACTAAATGGAGAAAGCTCAATACATAGTTTTGATAATTTAGGGGCCATGCGTGGTCGCATGTTGCTGTCTTTTTTATAAAATTTTACTATGTGTGACCAAGAAATCATCTTACCCTTATATACTATATCGTATTTTTTCAAATTATTTCTTATAGATTCCAGAAGATATGGTGGATCATGCAAGAAATAGATATTTTCACCATTAATTTCGATGTTTTCGATTTTTTCAGTAATACCACGAAGTTTTTTCATTTTAATATTATAAGATCCCTGATCACAAACCACAATTTTTGGAATAAAACCACAAACAAAAATTTTTTAAATTGCATGTTTTAAAATGGATATTAAATATTCTTCTGGCAGAGCATCTTTTGATATATAGTACCGAATCACCTGCTTGAAATTTATTTTGAGGCTTCGTATCATAATGAAAATCGCTTGGCTTGCCAGGCCAAATGGATTGTGATCAAAGATGTTGTTGAATTTGTTACCATAATTAACGTAACCAGTAAATTCATCTGCTTGAACTTGATAAGAAATATGTTTCTTTAGAAAAATTTCATTTAATACAATTGACACAACCTTCTCAGATTTATCAAGGTTTTTTGATTTTAATTTTAAAAGTTTAATAATATTTTCATTTAAGCCCGGTTTAATATCCAAATTGTTTCTTCTTATGATATTAGGGAAGCAAAATAGTTTTTGCAATATAATATATGTTTTTGATGAAGAACAATATAGTGCTAAAGCTAAACTTTTATCATCATCTGAGTATCTTCTCCCATGATCATTTCGTTTGTAATTTTTCATTTGACTTACAATAAACTGCTTAATGCTGATGTTTTGCTTGTCATTCAAGAATCTTATTAAATGTGGTTTGACACTAGTTCTACATTGCTTTAATTGACTTTTTAGTTGGTTAACTAATTTTTTATATTTTGAAACCATTTTCTGAGCATTCTTCAGTTTATCGTTTGCACTCTTTAAAATAACTTTTGGTTGACTGACCATTGAACTTTGTTGATAAGTAGCCACATCAACAATTGCTAGCATTGCTTTTTTTCGTATTGTTGGTGCCGATTCAGTGCATTTTCTTTTACATGGTTGTCGTTGTATAACAGATTTAACTTGGTCTAAAATACTTTACTTTTAAGACAATTTGCTCTAAAAATTATTGTATTGTTGTATTGTTACATGGAAGATTTAGAGATGGAACACTTCCCTTATAAATTCCTTGAGCAAGTAAATTTTTGTTACGAAAATCTTTTTCTGCAAAGTGGTTTGCATTTTAAAATCTACTGCTTGCAACTAGAATTATTAAACATTTATTTAATTAATTATATAATAAAATAAATAGTTATAAAAACATAATTTTAAAATAAATTTAGTACATAAATGCTTACAGATAAATGCATAAATGCTCTTTATACATTTATGGTTCTTAACACATCTTTAAATAAATTTTATAGCAGGTGTAGAAGGAATTAGATAGATTGATACTTACATTTGAGGATCTCTTGGAAAGAAGGATTTACCGAAACTCTTAGATTTTCGTAATTATTACAACCAAACACTGCACATATTCGACCTGACTTCATTTTTCTTTCATTTAGTTTTGATATTATTCAACATATCACCAAAATATAACTGTAAGGACACGTTTTTGTGTATAAACTTATAAAAAATCTAACCATAAAATGATAGTTATAATGCCGTTACAACAGGTGGCGCGCTAAACGCTATTCGCTCGAAAATATGGAAAGTGTCACGTATTAACATTTATAGTATTTGATATGACTCAGCTTGACTATCAGTTTACGATAGTGCGTACTGCCATTAAATAATTATTAATTCAATGGTAGTGCCGACTGCGTAGTACCGGCTACGGGACAGGTCAGATATTCATTGTTTCCCGCCCTCCCTCGCCGTGCTTTGCGTTTCTATTTATATTTGTTTATTGTCTATTGTACTTTCTTTCTAGAATTAGTGTTCGTCTATTGTTTTGCAAAAAGTTATTGAGTAATCACGTGTTACTAAGTATAGTGGAAACGGGGAAAATAGTTATTCCTGCTTAATGGTATAGTAAACAAATTTATGCAAACAAACACGCAGTTAATTTACGTACTTAAGTTTTTAGGCAACTTAACCAATGATGATCTCACTTCGTAGAATGCAACGTTGTTTCAGATAACTCAACTACGTATAAACGTTTGGAAAATTTCCAGAACCATAATCGATAATGGTGATCTTCTTCTTACAAAAAAAAGAACGTTCGTCTCATAATCTCATAATTGTAACGGCATTATCCGTAGAAAAATCTGGTATAAAAAAGTCTGTATTATTAACACAGACTTTTTAAATAAAGATGTTTTAGATGTAAGATATATTATAAATTACGTGACCTCATACATAGCCATGTATGCATATAGACAGCTCGAATGCACAACTGCCAATGGCTCACCAATCCCGCCCAAAAAAGGTAGCGACACTACAAAATTAAAAATAAAGACAGGTTCACATACAAGGATTTGTTAAATTAATACAGATAATCTGAAATGAAATAATAAAAGTAACGAAAACGGTACAATTTGCTACATTGTTAACAAAACAAAATGTTAAATATTACCGATAATAAAATAAAAGGTCATTCACGTTTGGTGTTAAACATAATTGTAAAGTTGTAATTGTAACACACAATGTACTGTTTAGCTAAAGATTTTGTTGTAATAATAACACCATATAAATAAATAGCACAAGAAAAATTAAATATATGTTATTTCTACCTAAATTAACAAAAAATTACGATTACAAAGAAATAAAAAATGAAAAAAAGTAAAAGTAATTTTAGTATTACAAAATTAATTATAAATAACATAGGTCTTAGATTACTTTTAGATTATATAAAGAATGTTTATCTTTACTGCTAATGTACTGGATCGCTAACTCAAATATTAACTGCATATAAAAAAGTAAAGCCAAAAGCGACCATTTGTAAAGTAGGTATATAATATATATTAGCATACATAACGCTATGCCATTAGAAAGCTTAACAGTGTTTTTAGACTTAAAATGTTACTTAACTAATGTTAGATGTAAGAATAGTACTGAAATAGTTGTTACATAAAAAAGTAAGAAATGTTATTATTGGTAAGTTTGATTGTGTTAGTGACATATAATGATGACTACCATCTTGTGGATGTCTTACAAGCTATTATTTAACGAGTTTCTGTGTAAATTAGACGTTTTTCTTCAAGAGTGGGCATTTTTAAGCTTGAGTGAAACAAGGATTTTAAAAGTCTACTACCATACGTCACCTTTTATGCGCTCTAAAAAATATATATGCGTGAAATAAATTCTCAATATTGCATATATTACATGTAAATAATGCGACGTTATAAATAACAGTTCGATTAGGTTGATACTAAAGCGTTAAGTATTTATTGAACAAAACATTTACAGGTGGTTATGGTTTTTAAAGATGTCTGTTTTTATTTAAATTTTGTTATATAAGAATTTTCTATATTTCGGGTTCTTCATAGGCTGTATTGTATTGCTAATTTTGGGACTCTTTCTGAGATGCATTATGTTTACATATTTTCTAATCTTGTTTTGCAGTTAATTATATAATTTTGTACTGGTTATATTGGTTATTGATTGTTCTTGTTCATATTTTTGCTGCTATATAGTAATGTGTAGAGCTCAAATATGTGTTACTATTATATTATTATATTGTAAAATGATGCTGTGTTGCCTTTCTCGTTTTGTTTCTTATTGTTTTTAGAATAGTAGGTACTGCACATTATGTAAAATGTAGATATAGTGTTTTGAAAGCTTTTATATGTTGTTATTCTCTAAATCTGCAATAATAACTTGGTTGTCTGCGAACGGTATTGTCTTGATATGTATTAGTTTATCCAGATTTCTTTTGGTGTTTCTGGTTTTCATGCCTTCACGGTATTCTTAATGTAAATATTACATAAAATAAGTGATAGATCACATTTTTGTTTTACCTCTTGGTGTATGTTATTAGGCTATTACTTTTGTCAGTGTTTTCTATAGTGGTTTTGGCAATAAAGTGTTTTCATTGCTTTTACCAGATGAGATGAAAATTCATTTTTTTTAAGATTGACCATATTTTTGTTTTTGTGACCTTAATAAATGCGCTAATTAAAACTGACAAATACCATACGTACGTTATTTGCGTTCTTTTAATGATTTGCTTTAAGATGAAGACAGAATTGTTGTTTACAAAAACCATTCTACTCTTCTTTAAATTTATGGCGCTCAGTTCCCGCCATCCTGTTAGCTAAATTAAGATTCTTTTTATACAGCCGCAAACACTGTTGTTTGTCAATTACGCCATTTTGCTTTTCTATCGTATTGTATCGTATTTGTTATTTTTGCGTTTTAAATGCCTGCGTATTTATATTTAATTAAAAAAGCAAATGCAAATACAAGAACTATTGTTACTGTATCTAAAATTTTGCAAAAAAGTAGATGTTTTGTTTATGGTATAATCTGAAGGTTCTAACTTGTGATATACTATTCTGAAACAGCTAAACTTCAAATTAGTTTACAAACAACAGTTCTAAAAAAACTTATTTTTTATATTTTAAATATCTGAAAACAAGTGGTAAAATTACTCTAGTGGCATGCAACCATGAAGCAGTACAGAACAGCAAACAAACCTATACTTTGCTTTAAAAAACTGTGGTTAAATAAAAGTTAAACGCAACAAAATAAATGGGTCGACAGAAGTATAACAAACAAGCGTTCATAATTTTACATGCTAGTTCTCAGCATCAAGGTGCAAATAAACGCAGCAATATTTGAAATATGGTTTTTTGAATTTCTAAGAAAATTACCACAGTAATATACTAATATAATAATATAATATACCGTACCATACTCAAAGAGTGGATTAAGTTTCCACATTTGTTATAGAGTTTGTTGCATTTACCACAAACCGGCAACACTGGAAGTGTAATAATTAAATCTAAGGTAATGGCGTCTTAATATGTATGTACTTACTAGTTACTTTAATGTAAAACTGAAAACTATAATAAAAGACTTATATAATATAAAACATTATTTGCATAAAAAAATTGATATGCAAAATTGATTACAATTAGAGAATATCGCATTTGAACCAGACATGGTTGGATCTGAGCTTTTAAAGTTAATACGTTAAGTATATATATTACTGTATCATTTCAAGTTAAAAAGGATAGAACTCATATGGGCTTAAGAAAAAACGAAGTGACAACAAAAAAGCTCTCAATATGTCTAAAGCAACGGTCAGCAACAGGTCGAACTTCGGACCACCAAATATTGTAATGTATTTAATATTTATTAATTGAAGAATATTTTTAAACCACATAGAATCTAACTTAGTACTTATTCTATTTTAAGTTGCCTAGTTAACCTGTTTAACAAGTACTTACAACTGACATGGTTTGATTACTTTCCTATGTAGCCTGTGTGTATGTGTGTTTGTGCGAATTAGTTATAACTGATGTGATTTAACTATTTATAAATCTTTGTTATGCACACGAAACATCCATAGATTGAACTACGTACCATATTTATGAAAACATGTGCGGAAGAATTCTACAGCGCCTCGCGTACTTACGTTACTGCGACTGTTTTGTTTTGTTGAAACGCGAGCTAGTATCGATTTGTTGAAAGCGCGAGCTAGTATCGAAATCGGTCATGCGGGCGTGTGGGTGGGGGAAAACAGATTGCCAGTCGGTCAATCGCAGCGCAAACCGGTGAGCAACCGTTCATTTGTTTTGTGATTTGTCGCGTTTTCGTTCGCTTAATAAAAAAACTTTTTCTACGTTAATATGCATCCTAAAAAGCAAAAAGTGGACAATGAAAATAGGAGATTTTTGTCAGAATGGACTGAACAATATTGTTTTACGCTGCCTGATAGGCTTCAAGCGGTTCCAGTGTGCCTTATATGCAATAAAACTGTCGTTATTATTAAAAATGGCAATTTTCAACGACATTATGAAACGACTCATCAGCAATTCTACAAAAACTTTCCTATTGGCAGTGAGGCTCGTAAAGAAAAACTTCAGGCATATCTCAGTTCTTACAATAAAAGCACAAAATTACTAGTTCATTTCATGAGCGAGCAAGAAAAATCCACAGAAGCAGCGTTACGTGTGTGCTGGACGCTTAATAAACCCCAGAAACCATTTTCAGATTCTGAGATAGTAAAGGAAAGTATGTTGGTAGTAGTCACGACACTTTTTGAAGAAAAAAAAGATGCTGTCGTTGCAATTGAAAGTATTGCATTGTCAGCGGGAAGTAATACACGAAGAACTAAAATTTTAGCTGCTGATATTAAAAACACTCTTCTTAAACTTCTGCAAAAGGCACCTTGCTGCGCCATAGCACCGGATGAATCATGTGTCATTATTGATGAAGAACAAATGTCTAAATTGCTAGCAATATTGCCGTTGAATGGTATGTACCATTCGAGGAGAAGATTTATTGAAGGTCATTGATAAATTTATTACTAAATCTAACATCAGTTACGATAAAGTGGTGTCGCTTTCAACTGACGGGGGCCCAGCAATGATTGGCAAAGAAATAGGTGTAGTAAAGAGAATCAGGGATAAAAATTCAGGTCTAATATCGTATCAATGCATAATTCCACTGAAACTGAAAACTTCAGTTAGCTGAACTTAGTTTAATTTCAAAATACTGACGTATTATTGGTTCCCGTTTTTGTGCTAACCAATAGTATGTCAATATTTTAAAATTAAACCAAGTTCAGTTGACTAAAGTTTGAACCCTGTTTATGCAAGTGGTTCTCAATCGTAGTTTAAACTTTGGTTAATTTAAACTCGGGTTAAATTAAAAATACTGTTATATCATTGGTTAGTGGTTTTAAGCTAACCAATAGTATGACAGGATTTTAAAATTAACCGTAGGTTAGTTAATCTGCAGTTTAATTCTTAATTTTGAAACCGGTCCTTAGTTAAAGAAGTGTTGTCTTGGCAACTATATAAATATTTGTGTAATAAATTTCATGTCTTATGGGAATTTAGTGTTTGTTTCTAAGATGGCATTGAGTAGATTTCAATCCCGCATATTTAACATGATTATGTCGCTTTTTCCTGTTTATGAGTAAACCACCGACATTCATAGATAAGCAGGTGGTGCCCTCTAAAATCTTTAACATTGTAGATTAATTCAAACCTGCTTTTTTTCGACTTCGAGTTAGTTAAACCTATAAATCTTTTGGTTGAATATTATAATTACCGTTTTAATTTAATTTAGTTTTCTTATCTTGCTTAATTATTTTTTTTAATTGGCAAATTGGGCGGCCATTATAAAGACTGAGAAAGCTCGTTTGGCACTACACCGACAAAGTTGGAATCAAGGTATAAAAAATAATATGACAAATTCCTGCAGTGGCTGAAAGTTAACTGTATTAAAAACAAAAATATAAATGAAACTATAATGTTGGTTGGTAATTATCTGTGGACTAAGTGGTCCATGATAAAATACCGATGACAATTTATAATAATACAAATGGGAGTAAATTTTATGAACTTGAAGCGTTTCTCAAAAAGAAATAGTCTAAAGTGTTCAGTCGGGATGACGTTGTCTATTGCTCTGAGGAAGAATATTTATTACATAAGATAATGCATTAAACTGTAGTGATTGCACATTTATTACTCTATTGTACAGGTGGTTCTAATTATGTATTATTTTGGAAGGTGTAGAAGTCAAAAACTTTTGAATATGAATATTGAATAGAGGCTCAGTTTTTGTGGTTGACATCCGGAAAGTAAAACAGACATCCGTAAGAAATTTACAATTGTGGAAGAAAACGAGTTCTCTGCATTGTGTCTGGTGAGAAAGTATATGTTTTTGCATCCGTCGGGTCCAGAGAGAATCTTTTTAAGGTATCGGCAAAAGCGTTGTACAGTTCATCTTGTTGAAAAAAATACATTTGGAAAAATGCCAAGCAAAATTGCTAGTTTTATGGGTTTGTCAGATCCAGAAGCTTTTCTGGACATTGTCTGCGGAGGACTTCTGCGACTACCTACCTACTACAACATATATTAAATAAGCAATTATTTATGCTAGGGCAACAATTATTGGAGCCTATGTTTGTATTATATGTACCGAGCATTGTAACATGACGTCGCGATCCCCATTACGAGATTTTTATATGCATTTTTAACGTGCAAAAGAACTCGCGCGTTTATAACCCTCAATTTCAATTTAGTAATCATGAAGCGGTAGAGTTTGTACGACGTGTTCTAAGTCAAACGGGATATTTGTCGTTCGTAATTTTCGAAAAATGCTAAAAAGTACTGTACAATTTTTTTTAATGAATTTGTAAAGCTGTCGTTAAAAAAAATTGAAATAAAATCTCTTAGAAAACTAAAAACTCCGCATTACAGTTTTATCGAAAAGAAAACAATAAAATGAAGTTGATCGTAACATATCCGTTGGATCATACTATAGAGGATACTATTTTCTACACATACTCAGTTAATATTACTTTACGTTTATTGTTAATCAGAACGGAATTATTATTGCTTTAATGAAAAAATGCATTTTTCCGGTCTTTGATAAGGGACTGTCATTTGTAAAATTACAAAACCAAAACAAATAGGTTTCAAACTGTGCATTTTTAAACTGCAAACACAGACAATATTTTAAATTATTATGAAGTAAATTCTATCACGACAAATTTAAATTATTTAATACAATATACTATTATACAACAAATTCCTTAAACAAACAGTTAAAAAATGGATGGTTTATTATTTTTGTATTCATTATTAAAAATACACAAATGTATCAAATGTAATCCGCCTTAAGCCCGACTTCACTAGCCGTCGCTGAAATCTATTAAGAATGATCGTGATACGACTTCAAGTTTCGAATCTGACATTGAGTAGTTTGCACGTTTTTGCTTACATTTTATTGTATTTAAAATTGTATTATTTCTTATTCTGAGTGATTAGTCAGTGTTGTATTTATATAGATTCATAGTACTGATTACTTGCCATACAAAATTTTGTAATTTGTATCATTTTGTTACTTGTATTATGATTTACGATAGTAACTATGTTTGGAATTTTACTATGACAAAAATAATTTTTATTCTTTAGAATTTTGATTACATTTTCTAAAAGGGTACATAACGGGAGTACTATAGGGGCACCACTAATTCCTTAATTAGAGCAATTTAATTAGGTCAATTAAAACCGCGAATTAAAAACGCGAATTAAACCCGCGAATTAAAAACGCAAATTAAACCCGCGAATTAAAAACGCGAATTAAACCCGCGAATTAAAAAACGCGAATTAAAAACGCGAATTAAAACTGCAAAAACCGTTAATCAATTCCGTGGATCAGATTTTGATTCGCGGGTTGTGATCGGCGGTGATCTACGGGATTGATTCGGTTCGGTTCGATCAGAATTTGAATTCGCGTTTTTAATTCGCGTTTTTTAATTCGCCAGTTTAATTCGAAGATTTAATCCGTGGATTTAATTCTCGGGTTTAATTCGCGTTCTTAATTCGCGGGTTTAATTCGCATTTTTAATTCGCGGTTTTAATTGATCTTATTAATTTAATTGCTCTAATTAAAGGATTAGTGCAATTAATTAGAGCAATTAAATTAATTAGGTCAATTAACCCGCGAATTAAACCGGCAAAATAAAACGCGAATTAAACCCGCAAATTGAATCCACGGATTAAATCTTCGAATTAAACCCGCGAATTAAAAAACGCGAATTAAAAACACGAATCAAAATCTGATCCACGGAATTGATTAACGGTTTTTGCAGTTTTAATTCGCGTTTTTAATTCGCGTTTTTTAATTCGCGGGTTTAATTCGAAGATTTAATCCGTGGATTTAATTCGCGGGTTTAATTCGCGTTTTTAATTTGCGGGTTTAATTGACCTAATTAATTTAATTGCTTTAATTAAGGGATTAGTGGTGCCCCTATACTACTGACGGGTTCAAAAAAAAGTAAAGAAAATATACCTTAGTAGAAGATTGAATGTTATAGAAACACGAGCAAATGTTTTATTTTAAAATTAGATTTTCTTATAAAAAAGAAAAATGAATTTAAAATTTGAATTATTTTACGATTTTTTCACGTGATTGGTAACGCTACTGTAATTGGTATGACGTCACTGTTTATATTCTGCATAAATATTTGTTTTTAAATGGTTTTTGTGTGTATTTGTAGTTACTTTTGGTGGATTTTTTAATTTTATTATACTTAATTATTTATTAAAATAAGCTATATCTTTAAATAAAATGGATTGCGGTTTTGTGAAAGCTGATAGTAGCATTACCTCGCGTTGATGCTATAATGGTTGGCAATTTTTTTAAATCCAATTCTGACTTTTGTTCTACTGAACAAAGGATTGTAAAAACATTGATATAAGCATATAAATATATATAAACAATTGAATTGATTCCAGAACTTTTTATGAGGAGCATCAGAACCGGTTCTTAGACACTTGAAGTGTTTCTGATGCCGTTCCTTATATAACAGTTCCGAAATCAATTAAACTAAGGAGAAGAACAACTTACCATATAAATATAATATTTTTTTATTATTTTGGATTATTAAGAAACAAGTTTTTATGTGCTCTACATTTTTTCAGTTCATCCCAAGTTATGGTCATGAAGGTTATGTACAGTTAAAGAGAGAAACAGGTGTGTGTGTATTAAGGTGTAAAATTTGTTCTGAACAAAAAGTAAAAGCTAAAAACTATGCAGTATCAATTACCGTTAAGGAAAAAGAAGTAGTGATCGAGAGTGTAAACTGCCATGACTGTGTTGCTTCGAAAGGAGGTCGCAAACATTCTGTTGCTTTTTTAATGTGGGTACATCGGAGAAGTGAAGAACAAGCTTTAACTTCAACCCAATGCTACTGGAGAAAACCCAATTAATCATAAATAAACAGTTTTATTCGCTAGATTATCACTAAAGAGCTATCATCAAAAAGGAAAAATACATGCTATGTTCCATCACATTCTTCTGGTGTTGTGTTGAATGAATTATTAAAAGAAGTTTATATTGCCAAATATTAAAACATGAAATTGGTTATGAGGTATTGGATGTGAAAACTTTGTCACTGCATAATCTCGTTTTAAAGTTTATAGATAAAGGGAGCACTGCAGATGTTTAAAATTTAATACCTTTTTTATTGCAAAATTATTTTTGGTAAAAATTATATTAAATACGACACAAAATGATTCATTTTACGCAAATTCGAAAAATAGTCAACTATCCTATTGTATTATTGCCTAATTATATCGTTTACTATTAGATTAATCCATTGTAAAACTACATATACCTTTGCTCTTATTTGATTCGTTTCTTTTATGGGTTGTTATGTTACTTCCTCATTTTGGTTTCTACGATATGTAACGCAGCAATATCTTTTGTTTCTAGTTCTTTTGGATTCTGTCCTTTATTTTTGTAATGTTGTTTGTTTGATTCCGACTTTGATATTAGATGTTGCTGATATGCTCTGCATTAATTTTTAGTTTGTCAGTCCATATCCATTATATCTTTCTTTCTTTTATTTTTTTTTACCTACTACATTTTATGTATAGTTGTTTCTACGACAGCTTATTATTTCTCTATATTTTCTTTGTTTCTTTATGAGACATGTTTGTTAAACGTGTTTAATATAGATTTTTGGTGTTATCCTTTTACATATTTTGTATTGTACTTTACCCAAGATTTTTTAATAGTTATTTTGCTTATTACTAAGTACTAAGTTTTGATCGTAAAACGTTAAAACACAAATTAAATGTGTTCTAAAAGTTTGTTTGACGTATAAATCCAATGTACGGTATAATTAAAAATAATATTTGTTTAGTTTGCAAAATATGCTTCAATCTAGATCTCACGAATAAGCTATGAAACTATTGTAAATGTCATATTATGATATAAGTTTATTTCAAATACTATTTTGCATTGACATATAGCTAAGTCTGCTGAATAAATGAAAATATTGAGTTTTACGTGGCCATACTTAAAAACAACAATTTTGTTGCTTTCATTGAATAATTATAATATGCTGATGTGTGCACGTCGCGTTGGCTACTAAATCTAACAATATTATATTATATTTGAAAAGTTGGTGTGATACGTTTTATTAAACACTCAGCAAGTGAATGCGAAATGAATTTAAGATGTCTAAAGGTCCGTACTCATAGCCGGATTGGCATGCGGATTTTTTGTTATTGGTTCATTTGGTTCAAGATCAAACACAACTGACATTTTTGCAGCGCCAATTTGATAATTGATATCCTGACACACCTGTGTTATGTTGAAAAGTACAAGCTGTTTTACAGTATTTCTAGAAGCGTATCTTTGTAACCAGTAACCATTATGGGAAGTTGTTTTTGGAAGAAAGACTATTTCGGATCAGCTATTTTGGATTACCGACTACCACTTGTACAGCGTAGTCAACCTATGCGAGAAAAAATATGACTGGATATTTTTTAAATGGTTGGAAGAGCCGAGTCAATTGCTGTGCTCAATTTCCGCAACAAATTTATGAAAATCAGAGGGAAGCGGTTAAACACAATGAAGAGCTAGTCCTTCACTGAAGGAAAACTCGAGTGAAGACTCTTTACTACCACCTAGTAAAAGGAGATGCCGTAGAAAGAATGACAGCAAAATTAATGCGGGTATTTTAAAAGTACTAGAAGAACCTCCCAAACTGTCATTTATAAGTGTAATCTTACATGTGCAAGAAGTTTCCAAGTCAAAAATTTATGCGGATCTGCAAGTGTAGTAGAGATAAATAATCAAAATTGCAATAATCAAAATGACATACAGTGCGACAAAGTAAACGAAAACCCCGAAAAATATGTGAGTTAAAATCCAAGTTTTGAACCGGTAAAAAATCCGACCAATCACAATTAAGAAATTCAAGCTGATACAATCCTTGACATAAGTTTATATCGACTTGTTAATTGTGATTTTGCAAATCGCTATTTTTGATTATTTTTTTTTTGTACGTTAAAACAGTTTTTTTCAAGACTGTTTATCTTATTTGTGGAATTAGTACGTATTACAAAATAAACATGTGCACAATAGTGCATATAACGTTAAAATTAGTTATGGCTTTTAATTATTTAATGCAATTGCGTTAATTAATAATTATATAAAGACAATATAGTTATTTTGCTGTAAATTTAATTATTTACGTTTGCTTTGAGTTGTATTATGACTGCTAAATCAAAGAAGACGGTTCATTCTGAAGCCCGGAACGTTGTTGAGTTCTTTGATAGACAGAAGGTAGATGGTGTATGGTCATTTTCATTAGAGAAAGCAACTGAGTTAGCTGTTGCTGCAACAGGAAATCGGTTTCTTTCATTAAAAAGATTAGGTAATTTTAAATGTATAATAATCATTGTTATTATTAAAGCTGAAACGACAGCATCTGAAAGTGGCATCTAAAAAAAAGAAGTGGTGGTTCTACAAAAATATCTTTTAACAGTATGGAATCTGGCATATTAAAACGAACTGTTTATGAAATCTATACGATATATAGCAAAGTTACTACGTTGAAAATTTTGGTTAACAAGATGCAAGAGAAAACTGGTTATTCTGGGAGTCGAGAAACACTACGACATCATCTACACCAAATCGGTTTTAAATTAAAAAAGTGTCACAATAACAAAAAAATATTAATGAAAGGAAATGACATTGTTGCATGGCGTTCTCGTTATTTACGCAAATTACGACAGAACAATGACTTACATTCATCCCTTATATGGAGTCAGCAGTTGCTTGCAATCTGAAGAGGAACCAGGAGTTTACCTAACTGACAGGGCGGGTTCACGGCATATAATAGTGCATGCAGGTGGTTTATATGGATTTATCAATAATGGTCTTTTGATATTTAAATCGAAAAGTAAATCCGGAGATTATCACGACGATATGAACCACACAATTTTTTTTAATTGGTTCCAAAAACAATTAATTGAAAATTTACCTTCAAATGGCATTGTAGTAATGGAAAATGCACCCTATCATAGCGTTCAAATTAATAAGCCACCTAATCAATCTATACGGAAACAAAATATTCGTGAATGGCTAGAAGAAAATGAAATACCAACAACAAGTGACATGCGTAAAGCTGAGTTGATAACATTGGCAAAGAAATTTAATTATAATAAAACTTATTATGTTGATGAATTATTAAAACATCATGGCCATACTGTGTTACGTTTGCCTCCATATCACTGCGAACTTAATCCTATTGAGCTTATATGGAGATTAGCAAAGCGTAAAGTTGCGATGAATAATGTATCTCAACGCAACAATGCTATCAAAAATTTTCGTGAGAAATGCATTTACAGAGATAAATGTATCGGATTGGGAAAAATGTTGTGCACATGTTGAACATGTGGTTAATGAAATGTGGGAACGTGATGGATTACTTGAGTAGAGACTTTTTCATTTCAAGTAAATACAGGTTCATCAGATGAAGAGGAAGAAAGTTCTGAAGAAGAAGAGGACAAGCATTTTCTTTGATATAGTGATTTATTTTTCTTATTCACAATAATTATTATAATTTATACGTGAAGACTTTTATAGTCAAATATAAGATACTTTGTTTACTTCATTATTTGTTCTAAAGGTTTTAGTTGTGATCAGAATATGTTGATGGTTCTTATTATATTTTTTAGGAAGTTCTTTCACTTCTGTATTAAAAGTTTTTGCAGTAATTAAGGTTTTTCTAGTTTTTTTTAAATATTTGTATTTATGCATTATTAAATTCTTATAAAACTTCAAATAAACTAGATAACTATAAAATGTGTTATTTTTTGTAGAAAATGCTTTAGTTTTCAAATTCATCTGATTTGGATTTCAATAATTAGTGCCTACGTACAAGTTTTTTATTTTTATTAATTTTCTACTAAATTTTATTTATTAAATAGAAATAAATTTGTTCACAAAATTTTGAAAGATCCCACAAATTAGGTTTAAATTTGTCGCGCTGATACTTTTTGTGTGAAACGTACCTGTCAAAAAACAGCGACTTTCGTTACGCCTCCTTAGAGCTTTTGTTTAATTGGTTGAGCTGTATGAAGCGTTACAAAAATATAAAAATTTAGTACGTAATTTGTATGTATTTTTATTGTTAACATATATGCATTATAATTATTATTGTTCCACTGAAAATTTATAGCACTTTCAAACATGAAATAATTGGTTAAATTGGTTCTAATGGTAGCAGCATACTTTGAATAGGCATTTCCACTCATTTGACCAACTGGCAATAACTTATTATTAGTGAATGGATCGTGCCTACATTCCTCGTTAATTATATTTCCATGTAAATTTCTGTATCAAGAAAATTTGTCAGACAATATTTTTTGTTTTCATGTTTATTAATATCTCCAAGCTTCAGCCAGTTGTGGAGCCAGACAGTCGCTAAAATAATCTTTATACCGTTTCTAATTTTGCTATTATTAGTTTACGAAAAATTTGCCATTTGGAGACCAATATTGCAAAAATATTCTCAATAGTTCTGCGTACTCTACTAAGCTTATATATATAGTTTAACTTTATTTGATTGCTTAGATGCTTACAAATTGGTTCGTGTTTGCCCTATTTACAATTACTACATTATATTCTATTTACATTTTTACATTATCTCTCCTCTCCTCTTAACTTTTTCTTCTTTTTCCATACTTCTTCCATCCACTCCGCCCCTTTTCCGTTTTCTTCTAAGATTTCTTCTACTTTCATAACCACATCTCTTAACTCTCTGCACTTATCCCTCATTTGATTAAGGTCCTCCGTCTCTTCTCCACATAGTCTGCACATCTTTTCTTCTTTTTTCCAGTATTTATTACTTAACTCTTCGTTCCCACATCTAAACCGTGCTATCATTTTTTCTTCTTGTTGCTTTTATTCCCTTTAACCTTTAAATATTCTGGCACCCCTTCCTCCCTGATATACTTATAATTCATATTATATCTGCTTTTTTTATCATTGTACATCTTTTTTGTTTTTCGATGTCCCTATATCTCCTTATTATTTCTTCTCTTACCTCTACTCCCTCTTCTTTTAATCTCTGCACTTCTTCTCTCGCGTACCCGTTTCTTTTGTAATACTCTTCTTTGCCTTCCTGTCCGTACAACATTTTTGCAGTATTCTGCATTCTGTTTTTTTCTTCAGTTCTTCCTCATATTTTATGGCCCTTTTACCTGTCTTTACTCGTATTTTCGCTACCTGTAACTCTTCTCTCATAATATACCCCGGTGTATCTATATCCAGTCCCAAAACCCATCTCCAGTATTTCTCTTTTATCCCTACTACCTCCCTCCACTCCCTTATTTCCGCCCCATACATCACCACACCCTTTATTAACTTTTCAAACAGCAGCTTTCTTTTTTCTAACTCCATCTCAAATTCCCCCACACCCCACACTTGTTCTATTAACTTGTTTCCTTTCTTCACTCTTTTCTGTATGTGTTCTCCCTTCTTATTATCCTGCTTCATCGTGTAACCCAGGTATGTAAATGTCTTCCTTTCCACTCCTCTCTTTTTCTTTTTCCCCCTCCTTTTCTAAATACCATTATTTTTGTTTTCTCCGTGTTCCCACAAAACCAAATAGGTTCCATAATAATGCTTTTAGAAGCATAGAGGCAGTATTGATATTACTGAAAGCCTTCCTGTAGCAGTAGAATGGTTTATGTTTAGAGATAGGTTTTGACACTCCAGTAGAATGCTGTACAGTTAGTGCTTATAGAGTCCTATTAGACGTTGTACAAAAGCAGGCCAAAGGTAGAAGTTTTCACGTTCCATTAGAATGCTTTAAAATAGTGCCAATATAGTACTTTCCTATGTTGTAGAATAGCATGACAAAGTTAACGACTAAAAGGTAATTGATTTGCATGCTTTTACAGGGTTTTAATAGCATACCATAAGAAACACAAAAAGCATGAAATGATTAGTTTTAAGTCATTTTTTATTAAGAAATTTGTACAGTATCTTTGTCTAAACTATAATAATTTTTAATCAATGGTTTGCGAATTTGTAGTTTGCTGCATCATCCTAATTATTTCATTTTTTAATCTCGCTTTGCCATGACGTAGCCATTGGAACACCTCATTAATAACATCTATAGGAACTCCTTTGAGCCAACTTTGGGTTAACTCTATAACAAAATTAAGCGATTAATTATTTTTTTATTATCTATTATCAGTCGCATGCATTTTCACTAGATTCATATCAAAAATATATGTTTCTTTTTATGAATAAAATAAATTTTTAATACAATGCTTTTTAAGTTTAAGTCCGCAGGTTGGCTACTCCTGTTCTAAAAATAACTGGATGCCAAGTAAAAATAAACAATAACAATAAAGCGCTAAAACGTGGATAAGCTGATCGTAGAAAAATAGATATGTTGTCAATTGTTTCTTTTTGTACTTACTTTTATTTAAATCAGCAGAACTTCTAATAGCTTTTTCTTCTTTAATTCAGCACAAAAAAGAACACATTTACAAATATAGACTAAGCCCGAAGTCGTCTTCGTTTCGTAAACGTAAAACTGCATATACCCGTGACCGTATAAGTACTTACTTTAGCGTTTATGGTGAATCAAACTCGGTAGACGGTACATATCTCGTCACAATTCTCAGAAATCAACAATCTTATTTACATTTACAGTATCAAACGCGAATGCATAGGTTTTTTATTGCATACATATCTTTATCAACAAAATTTAGATGTCGGCGTTTAATCTCTACAGGAAGTTATTTTTGTTTAGGTATTACAATTTAGCAGCTTGTACAAACGGTGTTTTCTGATATTAAAAATTATGTTTCTTTATCTCAAATAAAGAACCATTAAACCGATTTTAGAGGTACTAAAACACTAAAAGAATGTTATCATGTTAATCGTAATACTTGAATTTTAATACATTGTCAAGGCTGCTATAAACACTTTATTTTTTATATCAATATAGAAGGCCTATAGGAGTGATCTTAAAGGAATCTTTTAGCGTACTTTATTCTCCTTCTATGTGCATTATTATAGAATCAATATGGGAACGCCTTTAGAATGCTACATTTCTAATACTTTAGTGATTCCAATCAACTGCCATTTTAAGGTTGCTATAAGCACTTCTTTCTTAAATTAAATATAGTATTCCTATAGAAGTGTTTTTAAAAGAATCTTTTAGAGTACTTTATTCTTCTTATATAGGCATTCTAATAGAATACGTTTTAAATTAAGTGTGTTATTAGAAGTCCATACACAAACTACTATTGGAATGCTTTAGAAATGAATATTTGGGAATGCTTATAGAATCTACATGGAACTTATGGTTTTGTGGGTTTACTTCCATTTATTTTTTTCATGTATTTCTTTAGCGTTTTCATCATCTCTTTCGTTCCCTTTTTCTCCTTAGCCACCAACACTATATCATCCGCATACGCCAACGACCATACTTTCGCTTTCCCTACTACTATCTCTCCTGCCTGTTGTTCTCTCATTGTCTCCTCCAGATCCCCCCTATATACTGCAAACAGGCTTGGGCTCAGTGGACATCATTGTCTCAACCCTCTCTTTGTAATGAATTTCTCGCTCTCTTCCCCATTCACTTTGACCCTGCTCCTCGTTAGTTCGTAGATTTCCTCTATTCTATCTATTAATCTTTTATTGATTTTTTTCTCTTCATGTATTCCCACAGTTTTTTCCCGTTTACTCTGTCAAAAGCGGCTTTTAACTGTACGAATAGTGCCACAATTTCCCCCCTTTTTTTTCTAGCTCTCTATTCGCCAAGTGTTTCAGTATATATATAAATATATCTTCTCTATCACTCTTTTTCCTTTTCTGAATCCCGCTTGTCCGTGTGGTACCAAACTTCTTTCCTCTATTTTTGTCTGTAGTCTTCCTTGTAGCACTGTCGCATATAATTTGTATGCCGTGTTTAATAATGTTACCTTTCTATAATTCTTGACTTTATTTCTTTCTCCTTTTTTATGGATCGGGTATATTCCCCATTCCATATTTTATTTAGTATTTCCGTCATCCTTTTTTTTCTTCCCCGTATACCCACTCTTCGCGTTGTATTCCATCTTCTCCTGCTGCGTTTCTTTTTTTTATCTTCTTTATTGCCTCTATTACCTCGTCTTTATTTATTCTATCTCTATCTCCTTCTTCCCGTCTTACTACTGCGTTTTTTCTTTTTTTCTTTTCTGCTCTAGTTCTTCCTCTCCCAGCAGGTTTCTAAAATATACCTCCCATTCTGTATTCCCTTTGTCGTGGTTTCTTTTTTCCTTTCTTTCTTTAGATATTTCCATACATCTTCTTCCGTTTTTATTCTTTTGATTTGCTCCTCTTGTTTCTTTTTGTTTTCTTCTTTCTTTCTCTCGTATGTTTTCTTGTATATTTTTACTGCTTCTTTGTATTATTGTTTTTTTCCTCTTTCTCTGTTACTTTCTCCATCATCTCATTTATTTCCTCGACACTCTCTTGTAATTCCTTCCCTACCCATACCGTTTTCGCTATTTTATCTTTGTATCTTTTTATGCCCTCTTCTTAACACATTTTTTTCGTTATGTATTCCTCATCTCTTTCTCTCTATTTTCTCTCTCTCTTCCTTCCATTGTCAATTTCAGTGGTTTGACTTCACCCTTTCTCCAACCTTAAATGTCTTCATCTTTTCTCCAGCTTTTTCATTTGTCATTACAAAATCCTATATTGATTCTCCCCTTCCTCCTATGTATGTATACTCCTCTTTTCCTTTTTTTTCTCTGTTCACATTCATTATTTCCCACCCCTTTTTGTTGCACATTTCCAGCAGTCCTTCTCCCTCTTTATTTATCACTTAGTTCTTTGTTTGTCTTTTCCCGCCTCTTTCCTTTTTTGTATTCTTCCCTCTTCCCCTATTCTTGCGTTAAAATCCTCTCCTAATATTATCAATCCCTCTTCCTTCTCTTCTATCATCTATTCTATGTTCTTTCTTGTCTCTTTCACTGTGCTGCTATAAACCGTCTCTATTTTAATTTTTGTTTGATCCCCACTGTATGTTTCTTTCTACAATTCTTTTTCTTTGTTGCACTTTCTCTTTCTTTTCCTGACTCAACCATTTTTTTCTTATTTCCGTTATTATACCCCTCTTTGTCCTCCCTTTTTTTTCTCTTTCTGCATGTTGCACCACCTACTCAAATTCCTCTTGCAACTCATTTTCCTACCACTCCCATTCTTTTTCTTCTATCCATGTCTCCTGTAATCCTACTACATTCTGTTCCTTGATGTACTTCCAAAAATCCTGTTTCTTGTTTTTTATTCCCGCTACATTCCAAAAAAATACTCTTAGCACACTCACCTCTCTCTATGCTTCTTTCTTACTTTCTTTATTTCTTCTTTCTTTTTCTTTTCCCTTTCCATCATTCATTATTCCTTTTCTTTGCCCTTTCGTCAACCTTCTTTCTTTTTCTGCCCTTTCCTTTGCTCTTTAGTTTTTTTCCCTTTGGTTACTTATTTTCTCTCCCCTTTCTCTGCTTAGGTCCCTATCCCTGTCGTTCCATATGTATCTTCCTCCATCTATCTACTAAGCGTATAATTAAATATTTGTTTTTCCATAGATAAGAAACGCTCTGGTTCTCTTATAATACGATAAGTCAGAGAAAATGCTTTATCTGCTACTGTAAAGTAAGTCAATCTACTGTTGCTGGTTCTGGAATCTTCAAATTATTATTAAATAGTTTCTTGCCAAATTCATTAAGAAAAGTATTCCTCTGTTGCTCTCACTACCTTTGTCGCCAATATCAACCAATGTGAATAAATATTCAGCGTTTTTATAAACAACCATATAACTATTTCTACTAAACGCATAATGCACTTTATTTTTGTATTTATGTTGTATTTGTTAAAGTTAAAACTAAGTCTTCTAGGATATAAAATTTGTTAATATTAATATATCAAAAACTGTAAATTGTATAAGTATAAGAACATTATACATCGTTAAATGACTAATTTTTCTACCTATCAATCTGTGCGGTTAAATAAAAATTTTCTATCTAAAAAAATAATTTTTTGATGTCTGTGTTGTCGACAAGTGTTAGTTAAAAAGTGTACAAAGAATAGGTTTCAAATAATTTTTTGGAGATCGGTTGCTTTAATATTTTACCTAACGCATAGAAAAAAAAATTTCATGTTATAGTCAGCTGCTATCAAAACCTGTATGTTTACATATGTATATTTTCAGTCAGTTAGACATGCTGATAATACAACATTCCAAATGATGATATTAATATAATAATTTTCTAAACATTCTGGTTAACGAAAAATGAATGTACTTGTACAAAAAATTTTTTTTTTATTTTGCCAACATTACAAACGTCAATATTCGTTCGTTAGTGTAGTTACCTAATGAGCGAAAAAAGCTCTAGTGTGGCAAGATAAAAACTAGAAATCTACTTAAAACTACGTGTTCTAAGTCAATTATTATATTAGTCATTTAATAATCTTGAAATTAAGTTAAAATTGAAAAAAAACATGTTAAAATTAATGTTAAATTTGACAAATTTTTAGTAATAAATGTAGTACCAACATTATATTTCTGGTCTTTTTATTATTATTTAAAAAAAGAATATAATTTTACAAAAGGCTACATAAAAAAATATCGTTATGCTATGATGTACTTTTGACGCTTGTTACATAAATTACTATTTTTATTTTTATCAGATTTAAATACTTTATACATCTTTATAAAACCAAGAAAACTGCATAAAAATAATACAAAAAAAAATTACGAATACAAATATTTAAAAAAATACAACAAAACATACGCTTATTGAAATTTTTGTGAATTTATTAATGTAGTAAAAATTGCAGTAAGTTATAATGTTTGCTCGATTTATTGCTATTTTTTATATCAAACTAATTTAATTTCAAACTGCATGACTTATTTATTCTTTTATGTACGCCTACAACCCCTTTCATTAAAGTAGGATTAATTTAATAGCTGCAACATTTATTGGGGAGTATAAACACATATCTACTATTTTGCGGTAGCCTTTGCATTTTTTTAGTATAACACAATTTGTGTATATTGTGTATTAGGTACACGTAACAAAAATTATTTTAAATATTTAAATACACTAATATTCTTTTTTAAATACGTGTATTGCGTAAAAAACCGTTGAACTTGTATTGTTTAGTGTGCATCATCTCCCTTATTTTCTCATCCCTAACATTGAGAAAGTCTCTGTTGCGATAGTGGATTTCGGTGTAGATATTGAGTGTGACACGGAACAAAGTGATCTTCAATTTATTGGAGAGATTTTATAAATTATTTATGCATCAAATTCTCTGCTATTTTGCGGGTTCATTCATTAATTATTCAGACTAAATCACTTAATACTCGGATGCAAGTACGTCATGCAGATGACAAATTTCTTTACAAATCTTAGTTTTCTAATAGTAATACTTATGAAACTAACGATAAACATTTTATATATTAATCATCAATATTCATTATGACTGTATGCACATAACGTTAAGTGGTATATAAAATAATGCTTGAAGTGCAGTTGAATATGCAGGTTGCTTTTGAATATAAAGCAGAATGGGGGTGCAGTTGACAAAGTGGGCAAATTTTTACTAAGCTATTTAAGTAATGCAATTAAACTGTTAATAAAACAGTCTTATAATACAATCTATGTTTTGATCTAGCATTTAATTATTCATTTAACATAATATTTGGCATAAGTACAAGTAATGCACAAAAAATTACACATGAAAAAGTTAGTCTTACATAAAATTAACGCAAATGTTAAAACTAGTAGTACTTGGTAAGTATTTTTTTACCATTTATATTTATTTTGTATTATTGATTTTTCATACTTATGTACATACAAACTATTTTTCTCTTTGTATACTGAACATGTTATATTTACGTTCTTCATTTTCTTTTTCTTTTAAAACATTTTTTAAAATACATTTACGTTTTTTACTTTTTATTTATTCTTTAGCAGCTTTAGAAACTATTTTCCTTATTTTTTGTTATTGTATTGATGTTAAAACATTTGTTTTTGTTGTTTTTTTTATTTTTCAAAACTAAACCTACCGTTTTCTCATTTTGTACGTTTTTTAGTGTTTTTTTTTAATTTAATACAGTGTAAATCGGTAATTAAGTAACTCCAGAAACTATTGACATATTTACTTCTTAACCGAAGTTACTCAATAAGCGTACTGTTAAAAACCATAAAATTTTCTATTTAAAATTTTATATTACTTACATATATACGTATATGTATATACAAAAAATCTAACATCTTTAATTGTTTATGCGCATTAAGAAATCTGAACTACAATTTTTTTTTAATTCTATCTAAATCTATACAAATTCTTTGGATAATTAATCAGTGCTTAGTTTTCATCATTTGCAACTTAACAACTACAGTTACTCAAATAATACAAAATTGCACAACAAACTCTGTGTAAACTGTAAAGAAG
The DNA here is from genome assembly GCA_035610365.1 of Aquatica leii. NCBI lineage: Eukaryota > Metazoa > Arthropoda > Insecta > Coleoptera > Lampyridae > Aquatica > Aquatica leii. Next base: position 113,799,173 of record CM069432.1, read on the forward strand.
AGTAAATACAAGTGTTACATATCTTTTACATACGTTATTTTAATGCATACTTAATTTTAAATCTTTGACAATAGAAACTTTTTTTGTACTCAAATGTTTATCTATATACAAATTCCTTGGAAAATTTTATTAGAAAATAGAAGATCTTTTTTGCCATTAAAAATTATTTAATAACCGAATTCAACTTACTAAACAATTTATGACTATGCCTATGGTAAGAATTCTTACTTTGTAAACATTTTTACTTAGTAACCGACTGTTTACAAAACGATTTTTACTATATTTATACATTCTTTAAATTGTTTTTTGTCTGGTGATCTTGAGATTTATTTACTTGATTCAAAAAAATTTTATTTTTGATTGTATTTTTTCAACTTTTTTTCTTAAAAACGGGCTACAGTGAATAAAAAAAGTTAACACTAGAATAAAAAGACATGACTTAGTACTAAAGAAAAAAATAGAATTCACGTATTGTATTTTATAGTAAAAATATTAAAAATCTAGTTTTGAAGATTGTTTGTTTGTCTTGGCTGTGTAGCAGAAATATTTAAGGATTTTGTAATTTTATGATCGCGTTAAAACGTTTAGCCAAGATTATAGAATTTCTTTGAGTTCTTAACAGGAATAAAAAAAAAGTTTTTGAACTTATTTTTATGACTGCGTTATTAAGAAATTAATAAAGCTCTTCAAATTTTTAATTTAGTTGCTACGATTTTTAATAAGATGAGATGATTTATTTACTAATGTTGCATGTGATAAAAACCACATTATTAACAAGACCTAATAAATTGCACTTTTAATATGTCTCTATATCAGCAAATTTATTTAGTATCATAAAAGCATGTTGCTATAAATAACATAAAACTATAAAGAACGCAATCTGTAGATCTACGGCGAAGCTGAAAATATAAGTAAATTCAGCATACTGTAACATTCTAAAAACTTTCTGGAACATTTGACGTGGTACCGAAAGAGTCTAAATTTTGTAAGTAACAATAAAAGTATACGCACTAGAGAAATTAGAGCTTAGTTAAAAAATAACTGACAGGTTGTTTACATAAACAACAGTGTATGTTTTGCAAATGGCGAGTACATAAATCGACATTTAAAATGTTGTATAAATGAATTTAGTACACTATTGGCTAAATAATGAATTAATTATGGTTTTATTAACTTTTAAATAAATTAAACTAAGTGCAATAGGATTAGTGTCAGGTGTACGATAACAGACTACAATTGATAATTCCGACGAGCTAATTGTTGGAAATGTTGCGGCATTTGTACTATGGTACATCAAGAAAACACTATAGCGTAAATAAGACACTAAATCAAGTGCGAAAAAGATTCTATCGAATCAACTGCAAAATACACCTAATGAGATGGTGTAGTGTAGAATCACATTCAATTCTAACCAATATAAAAACTTTGAACCTGTTTTGTTTTACAAAGTGCGCGAATTTGAGAATCAAAGAAAACTCAAACGGCGCGAGTTTTTGTACTTAAAGGTTCATCAAAATTATTGTATAATTTTAACTGATTTTCTAAGTAATAAAACACTGTTTTGCATCATTATTTTATATTTTAAACGTTCGATCGCATAGAAAATGTTAGAAATTCTATATTCAAATAATCAAGTTAAAGCAAAAACATTACTCTTAGCAAACGGTTAAAATGATTGTGAAATTCATCTAATTTAGATTAGTTTGATTTTTTTAAAATAACATATTATACTATATGATAATCAAATCTCATCACTACTCAATAATTATAAAACTTAACATTATGCAGATTCGCTTTGATTAGAACTATCCTCCTTGTCTAAGTTGTCACTTTTTAAAGACATTAATTCTGGTGGTGTTTCAAAAAGCAAAAGTACTAATGTCTCACTGGAGAAAAAAAGCTTTTTTTATAGAGTTTTTGCTTTGTACTGCTCAGTAAAAGATCCGAATTCAATAACAGTCTTTACTAAGATAAGAATTTCAGAACATGATCGTTGTATAAGGAAAAGGTATATTTCCAAGTCTGCGGTTGCTGAACATCCTTTTACTACAGGTCACAAGATAGATTTTGATAATGGGTCGTTGATTGCCAAATCTCCATTCTTTTTCAACAGGAAATTGCGAGAAAGCACAGAAATCATCAAACACCTCAATAACTTCAATCGCGATCATGGTTTCGAGCTATCCCTTCTTTGGCTCCCGGTCATTAGTCATTTATCGAAAACACGCCCCTTATCAACTGTAACCCAATCAGAGTCGAGCTCAACCATACGTGACGATCCTTTTTCTTTATATACGGAGACCATTTCATCTTAAGTCACTTCTACGGAGCTTGGTTCACAAGTTGATTACCTAACTCGGTAGTGGTTTTTTGTTAGATTTTCGTTTGCTTTTTCAAGTTATCGTTTTCTTTCTTACTTTTTCAGAGTTTAGACTATGGCTTGTTTCACAAGTGGATAACCTAACTTCTGAGAAGTTCTTAGTTAGATTTCGGTTGCTTGTTTGAGTTTTGCGATTTATCTCACGCCTTGATAAAGCCCCTTACGAAAGTGTGCGAAACGTTGGCAACTTCGATTACAACAATGACGCGGTCCAAACCCGAAAGACATTCTTATCTTAGTAAAGATTCCGGTCGTGGAAGCCTTCGCTATTTCAATAACAGTTTGTTTAAGACATCCCTATTGCAGCTTTCTCGCAACAACTTTCTAGAATAACCTTGTCTGTACAGACAAAACTGTTTATTCCGGGCTTCGCCTGTCTCTTCGGATTATTGGCCTATAGGCAATATGGCTACATCGATTATTGTAGCACCATATATATAACATCTAATGGTTGATACCGTATTTGTCGCAACGTTGCAAACCTTTGCAGTATTGAAATATACCATCAGTTTTTGGAATAGTTGTTATTATCAATTTTCCAACTTTCTACATAAGGTATTTCTTCGGTGATAATATCTTTGGCCTCGTGTACAAATCGGATGCGTATTAGTCTGCAGCATCTTGTAGAAGATGGTACTGAGTTTTGCTAAATAATATTCTTTTGAGTGCCCATATTGCATATAAGTCGTAACCGTACAAAGGAGCTCTGAGAAATGTTTGCATCACTATCTGCTATGTTTTCAAATTTTTGTTTAAAGGTCTGCTGCTACGAATCGTCACAGCCCCATTTGGTTACGAGCTCTAAGTTAAGTTTTTCAGGTTTACGTTTCTGTAACCTTCTAGTGGTGGATTACACTCTGTTTTTTGTTTTTTTGTGAATAACATCGGTATATGTTTTTGTTGGCAGCATATATAATTTTATATTGTTTCCGAGTTAGGCTAGCTTCCACAAAAATTTCTAATTCATGTGATGTGATGTGTATGCTTTTTGATGGTATCCTTTTGAGAAGAAACAAAATTTTTCTATATTTTTTTGCCCTTGTTGGGGATAAAATAATATTTTTTATTACTTTAGGCTCACTCGATAAATTGAAATCTTTTAGTGGTTGACCTGACCTTTTCAATCTACAAGTAGTTAAAGTTATAAAAACATTGAGCCATTGTTTAGTTTGCTTTAAAAATCGTGCTTTCTTGTTAATACTAGATGACCATTTTTGTTTGAATTGGAACTTAAAAAATTTTAAAGCATTTTTAAGTAAATCTTTTAATTTTCTGAGCATTTGGTGATATATTTGATGTGGTCTTCTAAGAACACAAATTTGTCGTCTAGTTTTCTTTTCGGGCACTGTTTTAACACTTCGTAAAGTGATTTTCTTGACATTGTTATTACTATTCCAGAAAAATCTTTAAACAAAATTATGAAATAAGTTTTCTGGATTGGAAGTCGGGGTTTATTGGTTTTGTAAGAGGAAATTTAAAAAATGGCGTAAACATACGGAACATGTTTAGAAGCCAATATTATAATAAATAACTAAATTTTATGTTACAAATATTTTTATAAGTTAAGTTGGCTCAACTTATATACAAAAACATTTTTGAATATAGGATTTGCAAAAAAAATACATCAATTTTATCATAGTATGTATGTGATGAGAAATGTCACTTTTTTAAGTGTATCATTATAAAAAATACGTTATTAAAGTACGTACCTTCTTCTTGAACAGCCATGACGATTGATGCACAATATCACTACCACACTAACACGACACACGCTCAAATATACCTAACCATTCTACAGAAAAGGTTGAAAACATACACAAACGTTTTTCGGGCTGACAGAATTTCGACTGGCTGTTTTGCTTACTCAGCTTCAACTTAGCATAGTTTTTTTTATGAATTTAGCAAATTTGGTAAAATCGAGTTTCAATCACTTTTTTATTAGAAATCCTCCTCAGTGCGTCTCTTTACGTTCAATTTGATTGCATAGTTGAACGGATAAATTGCTTAATGTACAAATCCGAAAACACAAGCCAAACTACATTATGTGTTAGGTTAAGTACATAACAACAAATTGCTAAAAAAAATTACATCAGCATTGAGATCAATTAGATGAAGTATATGAAGTGAAAAAAAAATTTTAATGGTTAGCGACAGATGTCAAAACACAAAACTGTGGGTTCAAACTGTTAAAATTGTGTAGTTATACAATCCCCAAAAGAGAGTAGTTTATTGTCGAAGATGCAAAAACATTAAAAATGTCTTTATAAAGTCTTGCATAGCATTAATAACGTTTTACATCGTATTCAAAATCTACTAAAAAAACAAATCTAAAGGGTTTCATTTTCACCGTCTAGTCTAGTGTGTCGGCGATAACGACGTTGCTCAAGACTAGTCAAAGTTACGACTTAAGTGCAACAAAATATTTTTAAAACACCAAATGCAAATTCGTTATACAAAAATATATGGCGAACATTATTGAAGAAAATGGCGTTTCACATCTTTTAAAGAACTGGTGTTTTTATTATATAAATCGACAATTAAAGTGTTATATAAATTAGTTATAGTTTTTGTAAGTTGTTGTGTTTTCATTTTAGTAAAGTTATATAAATAACGTTTAATAAATTCAATAAAATGTATTAAGTGAGTTTTTTAATACTTGCTGTTTAACTTTTTTGTACCAAATACGAATACAGTAGTTTGTTTGGTATAGTTTTCTATTACTAATCTAACTCATTTTTGTAGTTTTCATTTCCAAACGCCTTTATTTTCAAATTAAAATAAACAGCTTAGAATAAAAAACAAGATAGATGGTATGATGAACAACTAAAAATAAAGAAAACTTACTTTGACAAGGTTACTACAAAAACACTTCGATATAACTCAGAACGTAAAAAGTATTTGCATAAATTTGTAATGTATGTTACAAAAAAACTATAAGTAATTTTTAGAAAAGTAAGTTATGATTAAAGTAATATCATTTTTTACACTATTATTTTATAACCCGATTTTAAAAATCGTAAGGGACAGCTTTTCTAAGATAGACGTACACATAAAACAATAATAGACAAATACAATATAAAATACTATTTATACTTGATTGCTTATGTGTAAATAAAAATGTTGAAGAAAATTCGAATTCAGAATTTAAAAACAAATGCAGTTTAAAAAATCACAAATAAAGTTTTTGTTTTTTAAATGTCCGTTCCTTTAGAATTACATAGATAGACTTTTTAATTTAAAAACAAAAGTAATAAAGGAACCGCATAATTATATCCGGATATGTTTCTATAATATAAAAACTTAGAGCAAATTAAATTTACTAATTTATAAAGAAAATTGTTTGCTAAATAAGTTTTGAAATATTTACTAGTATTGTTGGTTAATGTTTGAATTAGTTATCAAGTAATTTATAAACAGCCGTAATACAATACTAAAATATGTCTCGTATTTATTATTGTTTGTAAGAATTATTTTATTTCTACTATAATCTCATATACTTTACACAAACGATTAAAGTTTGTTTTGCAAGAAGAAATACTAAAATGGTTAAAAACATTTTTTTACAAGATGTATTGCAAACACGGTTTTGTTTGGCAGTGAAAAGTTTAGCAAATTATAATTTAGAAATAATTGAAATTTGACTCTTCTTTAGCTTAATATTTTTTATACAGAATTGAAACAAATATTGTAAATTAAAATTAACGGTAAAATCCAAATCGTACGAGTTAACTACATTGAAAAGAAAAACAATAAATAAACAAATTTTATTTTATAGCGCAGTCTTCTAAATAACTATTTTTTTGTGGTTGTCTTTGTTAAAGTATATAAGTATGCTATAACTTTAATATTTTGCATTTTTTTATTAATAATAATCTGACAAAAAAGCATAATCTTTTCTAAAATCGTTATTAAGTGCTTGACACTATTAACAAAAACTATTTTTAACGCTATTTACAGTGTCTAAGATATACCTACTTATATTGTATTTTAAACATTTTTTGGGTGATATATTTTTTTTGCATGTACAGTATATGTAGTATGTACGAACACTTAAAATCTGAGTGTTACTAATTTGATGTTGTTGATGATACAAAATGTAGTGTTGGAAAGTTATTTGTCATTCTTTCTCGTGTCTATTTGGTCTATCGAAGTCAGCTTTGGTTATTTAGAATTTTTGAGCTTTAATGTGTAAAAAACTGGTTGTTTTATCTTACTTAAATATACGGAATGGTTCAATTAAGCATACCTGTTCTTAGTGCCTCAGTGATGTCACGATTAAGATTCTTTTGTACATTTTTAAGACCTAGATGTTCAAATGTATTTTAAAAACATTTTTGATTAGTTTTGCTGATAAGACTTTTATATAAAATACGCAAGTCTAAAATCACAACCAGCTTTGGACTATCAGTTTTTTTAATGAGGGATTACGACAGTTTCTTCCATCTTCAAAGTAGTTAATAAATACCTTGTAGACGTCAATAAATTCCGAGTAGTATATGTGTCACAATTCATTGTTTAGAATTCTCTTTTAAAAACCCTGTTAGCGAGACTATACGCATGTTAAAAAATTAAAAAACATTAGATTCTAATAGAACTCGTTTATCATATAGACGATAAATAAAAGCATTTCTTAAAAAAATTGTTGCAGCAATAACTTTAAGAAACGTTCAAGTAAATATTTTGCAATGTAAGACAAAATTAATTTTTTATGAAAATTTTCTTTACTTCAAAACAAAAACTGCATTTTAAAAATAGTATAAAAACGTAGGAAACTAGAATTTATTTTTAATAAATATTGATGTTTAGCAAAGGAGCGCATGTACATATATACATGTTTTGAATACTATGTAAAACAACATAAATAACACACTGAATTAAAGGTTAAATACATATTATCCTTAAAGTACCTTGCACATAAAAAATACTTTGTGATATATAATTCAAAAATAATTTAATTAATGTGTTTCATGTTTGTTTTAAATTTAACACAAAAATGTAATGGCAAGAATATCTGTTTGTATTGTAAAAATTAGGCAACATTTATTATAAAATTTTGTTAACTGTTAAAATAAAATGATAAGAATTCTAAGCGAGAAACATTAATTTGTTTTATTTGTAGACAAGCTTAATTGTGTTTGTTTTGCGATAAAAAGTAAAAACATTAATTTTTTGTGTAGATTATAGTAAAACTTTTGATGTTACGCTGAAATAATTTATTTTATATTTAATACAAACTATTACTTTACAAACCTATTGTTGCTATTATTATATACAAGACTTGTTTCTATTAAATATAAATTATACAAAATACATATAAAAGACAACAAACAAAATTTTGTATTAAATACATAATTTTGATAAACACCAATAATTAAAATTAGGATTCTAAGATAAAAATATAAAGAATAAAGACTAAATAGATTATTTACGACGTAAACGAGATCATCAATCAACTTTTTTCTCATTTAAAATTGTCAAAACAAATTTAATTATAATAATAAAATCTAACGACCACACTATGAGTTTACACGCATACACACTATTTACTTCTATATTTACAAATCTACTACATATTGCATCTGGTTAATCACAAAAGAAATATCTTTGGTTTATAAATTAATATTGGCCGCGTAACGTCAGTCGTCTTTTGCATAATTCTTGCGATATAGTTTTTACGACACTATTTGTTAACTAAAACGTTTAATCGTAAAAAGAGTTTCACCTCGTCCAGTCGTCTGATGATGATAACGGAGAAAATGCCGAAACTTGATTGTGAATTGGCAAAAATTTGGATGATACGTTTAATGCTTCTGGACTATCCGACCGCAAATTCACTATGTGCAACGATTTTTGTTTGTCGTCTTCATTCCCGATCAGCGATTCAATCGAGAATCCGTTTTTAGCTTTTTTATATAAATCGGTGCTAGTCATTTCGTCAATATCTGAAACCGGCGTAACACTAGATGGTTGTACAGGGACTGGCTTACAGATACCCGGTTGCGGAAGGATGTTTAAATGCCCCAATCCTAATCTCGCTAAATCTAACGGCGGTAAAAACGGCAGGCTATTAGGTAAACTTGCTGGTAAACTTGGTATATACGAATACGGATTATGTAAAGTTGGATGCGAGAATAAACTGTGTTGATAATTATCTTGGTTTAAGAAAGATGCAACCATCGCCGAACTATGGTGATCGCGTAAGAGTAAATTAGTAGGAGACGGTCTTTTATATCTTTTCCTTCTTCTTAAAAAGCTTCCGTTATCAAACATATCTTCAGCTAACGGATCTAACGTCCAATAATTACCTTTTCCGGGGTTGCCGGGTTCTCGCGGAATTTTAATAAAACAATCGTTTAACGATAAATTATGCCTTATTGAATTTTGCCACGCCGGAAATTTTTCACGGTAATAATGAAATCGGGTCATTATAAACTCACAAATACCACTTAAAGTTAGTTTTTTATGTGGCGATTGTAGTATTGCCATTGTGATTAAGGCAATGTAAGAATATGGCGGTTTGATGAGACTTGATGACTTCTTAGGAGACGTTTTCTCTTTTCCATAAACGTCTTCCTTTGTTTTATTTGCTTCTATTGAATTTCCTTGTTGACCACGTAAATCCAACGGGCTCTCTGAAGTTGGGTAACGCTGTTCTAATAACATTTCGGTTTGATGCAACTCGCGAGGATCGAAAATACGGCAATCATCGTCCATTATTAACATTTATCACAACACTTCGCTATTGCACTACATGAAATGAATTAGTGCGAAAACCTCTAATTTTTAAGACACACAAAATGTTATCTGTACTAAAGCGCTACTTTATCTGTATAAAAATTTATTATAAAAACAGTTATTATTAAATACGTTTATTCGCATAGTCTCTTAATCTCGTTGAGTCAATTCCGACGGAGCGAACTTTATTTTTTTATTTTTCGCGCACTTACCGAGATGAGTTTATGCACGGATGTAGATCGCAAATAATAAAAAAAACTCACATCTAAATTATTAATAAACCGACGTTTTGATAAAAAAACTATCGTTAATTTATTTATGAAAACACTTAATTGTTTATACTTTGATTGTGAACATTGTTATCGTTTAAGTTAAATAATATTTTATTAGTACCTTATCAGTAATAATATCGGTGATAAGCGGATAACGTTTGCAACCTCTGTATTCTAGAAATGTTATACCAATATTATCTTGACAAGAACAATGATGGTTCAAGCCACCACATTTCCGGCAAGCTTAGTACGAAAACAAAGTGGTTGAAGTGGGGGGTTAAAGTTAGGACACGCCTTTTACCCCCAGTTATAACACCCACAATATTCAGGATTCTGGATCAGCTTGTTGGGATTTGCACATTTTTACATCAAGTTTACTACTCCGGGATTTATGGGGTGCCTGGGTTTTACTATTAGGATTATAATTACAAATTCGCTTGAATTTAATAAAACTTTTATAGTATACACAAAATATCTTAAAATTGCATTTAAAAGAACACTAAAACATACGAAACACGTACTCTAAAAAAATTCGTAAACACTTGTACTTAGAATAATTTGATTTTTTTAATCTAGGTGTACCTAATTGATCTTGAAAAACATCCTTATTAGATCAAACATACTACTTGTGTATTAAGTGTGTTCACTAAATAATCGATTTTAAATAAAACTTCTGGTAACTGACTAAACAAACGTATACTAAGCTAATATTACATTTTATAAAATATGTTTTTTATTAGCTGTAAATAATAAATAATAATCAATTATACCGAAATCAAAATGTAAGTATAACAATGATGAGACATTTAAAATGCATTTTGTTAAATGTTTTTAAACTTTAAATTTTAAAAGGCTTGGCTTTATTGTACAGGTAGCTTATTAAAAATGTGTAACTTTTGAGTTTTTTGTTTTTATGTTTTTTTTTATATACATTTTTTTAAGTTTAACATTTAATTGAAAATATTTATTATCCTGTTTTGTCACTACTCTACAAGCAGTGGTTATATAAAAAAACTCTCATTTAATTTAAATAAATTAAACAAAACCTACTTTTTAGCTGTTATTAGATGTATTTTACTTGGCAAAAAAAGTGCAACCGTGTTTATTAATTGTAAAATTAGTTTAATGCACGCCGCTTATTAGAATCACTGTCCAATTTCGTCTTATTGTCTATTGTTCAGGATACAAATAAAAAAGTCATGCATATAAGTGTTATAATACAGTGCACGCCGCTTAGCAAAATCACGAATAATGATATCAGTTGGGTATTTAATTAAGAACGGACCGAACGTATGCTACTACATAGAAAAAACACCGTTTATAGTAGTTGTCATTTCGGTTAATGTTATCAATTTTTTTCTCAGGTTTGCTTTTATACATATGCAATAATCTATTTTGCATGATTTTTTTAGCGGAATAGTTGTTTTGCATATTAAGCTTTATTTTTGCAGTGTTATTTATTTATTCAAGCATTTTGAAGACATGTGGGTTCTTAGAATAACAACTTAATTTAACAACGCCTCATGTGATTATTGTGTAATTATTTTTATTTTTAGTGTCAACAAATTACTGAGAAGAAATGTGTAGTTCTTAGAACAGTGAATACAACATTTTAACCTTATTTTTTATCTCTTTTTATTAACGGTGCCAACAAACTATTTAATGTTACAGGTCCGTAATTTTCAACATTTTAATTTTTTAAACGTTTTATGAACATTTTTTTTGCTTGTATTGATGCTATGATTTCACCTTCTAAATTAACAACCAGTTAGTCAGATACACGCTGTACGTATTTAGTTTTAATCACATATCATCCCACTGGTCGCACTAGGCGAGTAGAAAAACAAAAATGTATTTTATGGTAAAGGGTGAATTGACGTGACGAGTGCGTACTTTTCCCGTTCTTGTAGTAACAAAACAATTAAAAAATTTTGTTCCATCTTTATTATTACCTTTAGGCGTTTAACAAACAAACTTATACTTATAAGTTATATTTGAGATAGATATACTACGATTAAAATAATAAATAGTTAAATGCATATTTGTGCACACTATATTAATTGCACAGATCACACTTATAATTACCGTGTCCTCATACGCAACAGTTTTTGCTTTAGTATTTTTGATTATTGATTTAGTGTATCTACTCTATATTAACTAATTCTGCGTATACAGTGGAAATCGATTATAACAAACAATGTTATAACGCCATCCCTGTTATAACGTTAATTTTCATTTGATCCAGCATAAGCGTCATATACAATCAAGTACACTCATCCTGGTTATAACGTTATTAAAACCTTATTATCAAGTTATTTTAAAAGAAAAAAAATTATGGATAACGACTCCATTAACCAAATCTAATCGTTAAAGTATAGATATTTCTTCCTTTTGTCACAACACAGGTTTCTTGGGCAATTTTCTTTTTTTATTGAAAAGTCATTGTAAGCTTGAATGACTTTATAATCAATTTTGACTGTATTTGCAAACAGTTTTTTTTTGTTTTTTTTTTAAATTTAGCAGTTTTTTGAAAAAGCCTTTATTGTAAGTTATTACAGGTTTTAATTTTTTTGCAAATGCTTTTTTCAAACTTTGTTTATGAATAAAACTGCTTACAATATTAGGTTTTTTGGTTTTCATTTTACAGCTGTAGTTGATAACTTTTAGTACCTATTTTTTTAAAAATTGGGCATCTATATATTTCGTTCCAATATCTTTATTGCATGTGTTAATAATTCAATTTCTATTTTAAATTGATCTCTATCTATTATGATATAAACGTTTAATCTTGATTGTGCAACAATATTGTTTTTGTTTATATTCTCTGGTAGTACTATATGGTCTTTGATAGTATTTAGATATACTTAGTTGATGCATTAAATCTGTTTCTAATGATTTATTAACTATACTGATTCTACGAAGTAATAATAATGTTTAGTACGTAAAAATTTCCACAAGATGGAAATACCATTTGTTATTCACATGTGCTAATCGGATGCTTATTAGATATAACTGCAGTAGTTCTCAGCATTGTTGCCAGTGTTAGTACATTCGTACTGAAATCAGTACTTTTGTGGTTCAAAAAATACGCAAATACCTCTTTCATGATTTCAGTACGTTTTTGGTTTTCACTCTTCAGACAATTACTATTTTTGGTTTTATTTCATAAATTTGAAACAATTAAACAACTAAACAATTAATTTAGGTTGGCAAAGCTGTTTGCAAATCAAGTGTTACAGATTTGGTAGGTACGTACAGTGAAGTTTTCCGAATGTTTTCCGAAAAAAACTATTATAACGTTTTCATGGACTTTTATTTATAAGTTTTATGCAAATAAAATTTTGTTAAGATATAATACATTTTTGAATTAATTTATTATTTTGTGTTTAGGATTTGGGTTTCTTTTATTGTGTTGTAATCATAGTGCAATAAATGTATTATCTAAACATTGACAGCGTTTTTTATTGTTTATTTAAACACGAATGTCTATAATTTCAAACGTAGCACATAGAATTAGTTACAAAATACGTCACGAGATGCCGGCACATAATTTTCCACAAGTTTTTTAGATTCAGTAGGTTGTTTTTCAAATTCAGTACGTTTTTGTCTTTGATTCAATACTTTAATTTTTGCATTGCTGGCAATACTAGTTCTCAGTAATAGTTGTGAAAACACATTAGAATTATTACGTTGCTGAAGAGTCCCAAAAGGACAAAACAGTTGTCCATCGTTTTTTTATTGTGTTGTTTTTCACAAGTATACTGAATACTTAACTACGTTTACAGTTGGTGGTTCTTATACAGCAGTTTGATCAATGCTTAATTGACAACAGTATGATAACAACCCACTATAAGCTGCAAAATTATATCAAAAGCGCTTTACAAACACAGTCACACTAGATCGACGAAAATGAATGAAATAAGAAGATGACTATAAGAACTCTAAAAACATTTAAATTTAAAATTTTGTTTTTTAGCGTGTCTTTACATCTAATTTACGTCTACCAAGTTGGGTTTAACACAAGTTCAGATTTATTAAAAGAACAAAAAAGTTTTTTATTACTCTGCACTTTCTGTAGCAAGCAAACATAGTCTCATATAAACTTTTTTTTCAAAATCATGCACTGATATACTTTCTAAAATAATGACTGACTAATAAGAATTACTCAGTATATAATCAACATCTAAAAATAAATTATTGTTTGAAAATTAAAAATTGTTTATACAGAAGATAGTAGAACATTAACAAAAAATAACACGGCAATTTTTTGTATATAAAAATTAAAACTTTTAATTACTTATTTACTAATTACTTAATTTTTATAAACTATAGTTTTTGTAGTTTGTTAAGAGTTTGTGAAAAAATTTAAAAGAAAAACTAATTCATAACGTTATCATAATTTACTTTTATAGTTCGACTTCTGTCGGACAAAACTGGTTTCTAAAGATTTGGTAGTAGAAAACTAAATCTTTATAAATATTAAAAAAATCTTTACATATTTTAATAGACTTCTTATTTTTTTTACTGATAATAAAATACGGTAGTTAACATACCTTAGTGTTATAACCACAAAAAAAAGAAATACCATAAGTTTTTTTGGAATAAAAAGAAATACTGTCTTTAACAGGTTTTAAATGTTCAATTTAAAAAAAGTATAAAACCATACCAATACGATTTGTAGTATCTTTAATATTGAGTAAACAAACAATTAACAACAGTTGAGACTTATTAGGTTTCAATTCTACCCTTGATTTAAAAAAGCAAACTTTAAAACAAATTGTCAAGCAGTTTTTCTGTATAGTAGTTTGTGACTAAAACATTGGTTAGATGATTTAATACTTTTTAAAGATTTTGAGGTTGATTTAATCTTGTGTACTAAAGCATTAATCACCGATAATTTCTAAGAAAAATGATATAACAATTTATATAAATATCTTTATGTGGCAATAGGTTTTTAATGAACTACATTTGCTGATATTATCTTCATTTTAAATAACTATATTATCTGAAATGGCAAAGCGGAATTGGTTCCTAATTTGACTGTCATATTCTGGTCAATAGAGTTTAGATGATTTAAAAAATAGTGAGAGGGACCATGCAGCTAAAATATTATTTTTGTTAAATAAAGATTCGATGGTTTTAATTAAATCAAGTACATCCGACATTAAAACTAACCAAATTGTCAACGAAAACTATGCAGTTTTTGAACGAAATCCTTAGAAATTAGTACAAATTTATAACTTTTTTATGTAATTGGTAAAAAACTTAGAAAAAAAACTATAGAAAATTCATGGAACACATGGTTAAAATTTATAATAAAATGAATACGTGGTAATAACAACTTGAACGGTGTCAGTAAACACATAAAAAAAACTTTGTGCACTCTCTAAGTGCAAGAAGGAAATATTAATTTCGATAATTTAATATCAATATGATTATATAACCCCTAGGAGGCTAAAAAGATTGCAGTCGTAACTTAAAAATGTTTAAAAAGACTGCTCAAAGTAGTAGCGTATGTGAGTTTTAGCCACCTGGGGCGGAGGCCAATTTTACCACCAGCGTAATTAAGCATTTCAATCCAAAAAAATTATAGAAATTTTGAAAAACTTCCGTAAGAATATATTTGTTATTATCTGCCTACGACAAATGGGATCGTATTTTTAGGCGCTTATCTTTGGGCGCGAATCTTTTCGGCGTGGGTTTTTTTTGGTGTTGATTCTGATTTCTTTAATTTAACTTGAAATCTTGTAAGCATTTATACGAAAACTGTCAAATCGGTGTAGTACTTACAGGTTTTTATTTTATTTATTTACTGAATCTATTTAACTCAATAAAGTACATTAATTGTATACCAAATAATAAAACCCACATTATGAGGTACCGTTCAACAATTTAATAATTGCAATATTTTAGAATATCTAAAGAGAATTTTCCATCATTGTTTAATTTTTTTTAAATTTGTATTAGAAAACAGACATACATATGTCTTGTTGTTTTTTATTATAAATTAGAGATTGATATCAGTAAATTATATAGTTTCGCCTAACGGTCCCTGCACCACTTATTAAATTCACGAATAATCTTATCAATCGGGTAACGTTATCACTTTATCAAAGAACGAGCCGTAAGTATGTCACTACACAGAAAAAACATCGTTTATACAGTTTATAGTAGTCATAATGTTGGTGACTTTAAGTGTACAAAACTTGCGATAAAAGTATAAATAAAATGTATCAAATTTTTTAGTTGATATATAATCTGTGATATTGAAATTGCAACACCAAGAAGAAATAGGAATTTTGTGACCAAATTTGGCAAAAATGTTTAGCTATTCAGAGGCAATAAATGATTAAAATTTAAACTTTATTCAAATGGATCAAGTAGTAATGACAAATCTGAGATTTTTTGTCTCTCTTTCTAAAAAAATCAGAATCGTCGTAGACAAGGAACTAGAGAACGGAAGCAAACAAATGAGGTGCAGGACTGCCATCTTTGATTTATGGCAATAAAAACCGATTTTCCAGAATCAGATCAATTCCTGCAGCAATAGTTAGGTAATGAAGGTTGTCCTGTAACCCTTCGAACAGTTTACTATCAAATCAGAATTTTCGGATTGCAATCCTATAGACTACATCTTGTGCTACTATTGACCGCTCAACACCGACATTAACGTTTGAAATGCTGTAGGTTGCAAATTTACTAGAATCATAGATTAGTCTTTAATAATGAATCTTAATTCTGTTTACGGATGCATGATGGTCGTATGAGAGTCAAACGTAGACGTGGGGAACGACGCAATATTTAATTTTCTGTTGAGCGGCATGCACCACGCTGTAGGGTTTATGGTATGAGTTGCTACAGCCCATGAGAGTACGTCTCGTTTGGTATTTATCCAAGGTAATATGAACGCCCAGTGATATGTTAGCGAAGTAATAGAACCCCATATTATTCCATTTCTTCAGCTATTAGAAAACCCACCTTTTTAACAAAATAATGACCGTCTTCACATAGCAAAACATTCTATGTACCGATTCGAAAAGACAATTCTAAATCGCTTAATAAACACGTGTGGGACATTATGGCTAGAAGACTGATGAACTTAGCGCATTTTCCATAGACACGTGTTGTTCTCCGGCATAAATCGCAAGTTATTTGAGATATAATAACTCAAGAGAAATATAACCACCTGCTGGAGTAGATGCCACCAACAGAACCTCTGAGTAGCTAAACTTTTCTGCCAAGTTTGGCCACAAAACTCCCATCTCTTCTTGGTGTTGCAATTTCAATGTCACAGAGTGTATTCTTATTATTTATTGTAAAATTTTACCTTCATCGCTTCCGTTACGCTACGCCATTGACTTAAAGTAATAAAAGTAATTAACGACGTTACTTGTCAGATACGTAAGACGCCAAAAGGTATGTACGTAAAAACACCGTAATTCCTTTTTGTGTTTGCGTCCGTTTTGATATATTTTACGGGCAGATAAATATGCTCATACTTGCAAAATAACACTTTCTGGAGTAAAAGAAATAATTGTTAACAATTTGACATTTTACTCTACGAACAACAAAAGTGGAAAATTTACTTTTCCGGACTAAGCCGTTATGTGTCTCACATGAGGTGAAGATAAATATGCTCATACTTGCAAAATAGCATTTTCTGGAGTGAAAGAAATAACAATTTGGCATTTTACTCTACGAACAACAAAGGTTCTAGATACAAAATGAGACAAGTCAATAAAGCAAATGTATTACAAAAAAATATATATTTTCATACAGGGTCTACTATGGTACCCGTGCGGAGTATTGGAAATAATACAACATCTACAGTTTTAAAATTCTAGTAGATAAAGTAACGTGTAGATTTCGATAAAAACAAAATGTTTTAAACAGTGTGCAACTTTCGGTTTAACCGGAAGTAGCTACTAACTTTGTTATTTTAAATTAAACGCTTTATATATTATTACATGTTTGGATTTTCTAAGCTATTCAGTGATGATTTATGGGTCTAGATCACATCAGCCACTTGCCACAACGGCCACCCGGAAATGTGGCCGTTGTAGTCACGACCATAACGGCCACCGTAACCATAACGGCCATCTACCAACTTTAACCACAACGGCCACCGTGATCACTACGGCCATCTATTTTATAGACCACAACGGCTACAGTAACCACAGTCAGTCAGTCAAGTTAATGCTTCTGAGCAATGAGCAAAAAGAAGGTAATTTCAATTATGTGTTGGAACATTTATACTAGAACGAAATTGCATAGAAGTGTGGAGTTAAAGCTATTGTTTTGTCATCGATGTATTGGTTGTCAAGCCTATTTTAAAATTTCGTCTTTAAAATATATTTTATACTTTTACTTTGTGCTTGCTTATGAATATTTTATGCAGCTTTTGTACTACACTTAAACAGCGTTTAGTGCAATTAAAAAGATTGAAACCCGCTTAACCACTATATGAAAAATGCAAAAAAATGATGATGGAAAATATTTTTTAATTATTTCTTTGCAAATTATAAAAATTTCGCGAAATTTAAGCGTACAATTTCTAAAAAAACAAATTGTTTTCAAAAAATTATCATAAAGCCAAAATGCTTACATATTTAATGTTTACACATCAAATCTAGGGTCGCCCACACATTTTTTTAATTGAACATTCGTGTATGTGTCATATAAAATTGAAGACATTTTAATTTGATTCCTAACCCATTATTTAATTTGTCTACAACTTAAACGACATAGTTTAAAACTCAAATCAGTACAATTCTGTGTTTCGAATGGTGAAGTAAAACAAAAAATATTTACATATACAATAAGCACAAGTTGCAAGCTTGAAAATGCATGCTCCATTTTGACAATAAATGCCCACAATAGAAAATAGAAAGTACACCACTCAGCTAGAAATGCAAGCTAAATATAATCGAAACTCATTATGAATGACGATCGGTAGACGCTATGGTCGCGGTGGCTGTTATGGTCGCGGTGGCCGTTATGGTCGTGTTGGCCGTTGTGGTCTTAGTAGCCGTCGTGGTCACGGTGGCTGCTGTGGTTGCGGTGGCCGTTGTGGTCGACAAAATGCGTGGTTGCTACGGTCATGGTGACCGTTCTGCGTACGAGCAGAGGTGTCGTTATAGTCACAGAGGGCACTGTAACTGGCGTTGGCACTCAATTTTTAGATCGGGCGTCGATAGCCGTTGTAGTCGCGGTGGCCATTGTGGTCATAAAGGTAGGTAGCCGTTGTTGTCACTGTGGTGACGGTGGCCGTTGTAGTCGACAGAATAGGTGTCCGTTGTGATTATGGTGGCCGTTGTGGTCGTGACTACAACGGCCACACTTCCGAGTGGCCGCTATGGCACGTGACCGTTGTGGTCATGCCTACTTATATCAGGTATTCCTATACCAATCTGTAAGAGTTGTTGAATTCACAATTTTGTTTTAAAAAATTTGTTGTTTAAGCCCTCACATTTAATTTCATAGATTTCGTTTATTTATAAAAATATGTGTTTTTAACTCATACTGTGCTACCAAACTTACAAAAACCCCGGAAAATATGCGAACTAATTTAAAGGACAAATGGTTTGACCAATCATATAGCGCGATTCTTTAAAGTACATTTAAAATTATAAGGATTTATTTATTAATTTTGTCGACATTTTGGTTTCCATTTACGTTGTTATTTTTTGGCTTTTCATATTACTTTTTGCTTTTATATTTGAATTTTCGTCTTGATTGCAAACAAATCTGTTCTTTTTAGAACAATATATTCCAATTTACCTTTAAAACAGTTGGTAAGTATTTTTAGGTTAAAATTATTTCTAATTAACTTGTAACATAAAAAAAGTTGTTTATTGTGATTATAGTAAAAAAACAGCAATAATTGAAATAAAATTTTGTGGTACAGTTTAAATTCATGGAAAGCTGAACCCGAAAAGTCGTTATTCGGAAGCACAAAACGTTATTTGTAATGTCATGGATTTCTTTGATAAACAGAAAGCAGCTGGTCAATTGATATATCCAATCGAAAAAGCTTCTGAACTTGCTGCTACTGCAACAAGGAAATCTTTTCAGAAGTCCAGATAAGAAGCGCCGAACTGGTGCAGTGAACAAAATTGAGTTGGATGATTTTGATCAAGGTGTTTTAAGAAGATCTGTGCATGAAATGTATACAGTCGATCATCAAGTACCTACAGTCAAAGTGTTAGTAGAAAAAATGGCAAACAAAGTCAACTACATGGGAGAACGTGAAACTTTACAAAAGTATCTTTTAAAATTTGGGTTTCGTTATAAGAAATTATGTTATCAACGTAAACTTTCAATGGAACGAAATCAAATTGTAGCTTGGCGTTCACGATATTTGAAGAAACTGAGAGAGAATGATGCTAAAAGCAACAATAAACAACTAGTAAAGTACTTAGATGAAACCTACATTTACCCGTCGTATGGAGTTAACAAGTGTTGGCAGTCCGCAGAAGAATCAGTTGTTTATAAATATGATCGAACTGGGCAAAGACATATTATAGTGCATGCAGGTGTCCAAGTTACAATTTTATATTTTATAACGTTTGAGAGAACGTTTACAAAATAAAATTTATAAAACACCTTTTGTTCTAAGAACGTAACTAAAACGTTCTTACAGTAGCTATAAATGGAAAATGAGCACATATTTATAAAACATATTCGTTTTTTAACGTGTTTTATAAAGCCAACAAAACACTGTTATGGGATAGTTACGTAAACGTTATACATCAATTACAAAACAGTTTCATGAATATTTTATAGTTGGTTGGCTCTTTAGTACAATAGTTTTGATAAAGTTACAAAACATTTTTGTAGTGTAGTACTACTACTTTTCGGAACTTAATTATTTCTATTATTTACTTAAACTAAAACTGATGGCTATTTTATGAAAAATGGCAACGTATACAAGTATATATTATTTACACGAAATTTAATGAGATAGATCTAAACAAACGTCGTTTTTTGCTACGAAAGAAATTTTACTGTCAATTATGAAGTAGATAGGTCGCAAATTTTAAGTTCGCCGCAGATTTAATAAGTATTTAAACAAAAATTTTAAAATCAGATAAAAAACAAAAAGTTTAAATTTCAATTTTTTATCATAAAACCACAATAGTAGATAGATACCAGTATAAGAAGCTTTAATTGATGTGTTTTTGTCGTTGAAGTAGTGAAATATAAGTTAATTTTATGTTCCTCGAGAATGGCGGCCATGTAAATATATGCAAGTACATTTTAAAAATGGTCTCTTTTTACTAGAACATTTTTATTACCAAATTTACTCTTATAGAACAATTATGATGCATATAGTGTAGGCAAATAAATTGTTGTAAGATTTTATGCACAAGCTGGCAACCGCGCATAAAACGTCACAACGTCTTAAAGCTGGTAAGGTAGGAGATGATAAAAATAAAAATAAGGATACATGTACGTTAAGAATAATGAAGTTTATGTAAATTACGTTTTCTGTGGTTTTTTTATATTACGTATATCTTCGGATTATGGCCGTGGATAAATGATACTACATGTGAATAAAATTGTGTTTATTGCATCTTTATTTCTTATATAATTACTATTACTATAATTGCACACAATAGAAAACTTATGAAACGTTCAAATTTAATTACCTTAGTTTATGTAAAAGTTAACACGGCAGCATCGTATTTTACGAATGTGATTATATTTTGATGAATTTTTAATCGCGTATTCAATAATAAAAAGTTAATGAAAATGGTCGAGCAGGCGAATCACATATAAAGCAGCGTAACTTAACAATAAGCTGCGATCCATTCATTATTAATCCTTCTGAAATAATTATTTTAGCTTCTTCGACAAATGGTTGTAGATGCTGGCAAATCAGGTGGTTTTCTATTACGCCAGTATATCCGAATTGTTTTATAACTATATTCAAAACAATAATTTTGCGCTTTAATAGTAGTATTCCTCTTTAATTAACAGTTATATTAGAACTTCCATTGTGAATAATCTGATCCAGAAAGCAAAATTGTTATATAATATTACTAATACAACAACATAACGTAGTCACATACTTTATTAAAACAGTTGTATAAAACAGTTCTAAAGTGGTAAATGACAAAGCTACATAGCTATTATAAATCAATTAATATTTGTAAAGGATGAATCTCTTATAACGAATATTACATAAACGTTTACAAAACCCTTTTATACTTATCTCATAAGCAGTTTTATAATTTTGTTGTAAGAACGTTCTAAACATCGATTTAAAAAACAATTTTGAATAGATAACAAAATAATCTTCCAGACAACTTTAATAGAATCATTTTACATTTAGAGAGCAACATCATAACTAAAATAAAATTGAAAAGTTTTCTAACTTAAGAATTAAAAAATCACTTTGTTACTTGGGTGGTTCATATGGGTTTGTAAACAACGGCCTTCTAATTTTTAAACAAACTAAGTCTGGTGACTATCATGACGATATGAAACATACAAATTTTGTGCAATGGCTGGAAAAGCAATTTATTCCAAATCTACCCACTAATGGTCTCATCGTAATGGATAATGCGTCTTATCAGTCAAAACAAATAAACAAGCGTCCGACTCAAAGCAATCGTAAAGAATCATTCGTTTGTGGTTGGAAGCAAATGGAATTTCTACAACAAGTGAAATGCGAAAAACAGAATTATTAATTTTAGTCAAGCAGCATTCTACATCAAAAAGTTATTTTGTTGATAAATTATTAAGTGAGCATAGACATACTGTTGTTCGACTGCTTCTTTATCATTGTGATTTAAATCCAATTGAATTTATATGGAGTCTCGTAAAAAAAAAGTCGCAATGAATAATGTGGTACAACGAGAAATTGATATTAAAAATCTAGTTCGAAATGCATTTTCTGAAATTACAAATGAAGATTGGGAAAAACAAAGTAATCATGTGTCACATCTTTATCAAGAAATGTGAAAAGCAGATTGTTTAGCTGATGAGGTTGTTGAAAGTTTGACATTTACAGTAAATAGTAGTGATTCAGATGAAGACGGTTGGGAAACTGATTAAAGTGAATCTTCAGGTAATGATAATTAATTAATTATTGACCTTAATCATATTGTGTCATTTTATAAATAAGAGATAATGCATTTTGTTGTATTTTATACCGAGATAAATGTTTAAGGCACGCCTACTCAAGGTTTTTGTAAGCTTGGTCAAGCTGTACATCGATCTTTCAACATTATTTTTTAAAACTATTACTACCTTTTACACCCCCGCAAATGTTTACATGACGCTATTTGCTATACCTAGATTTCCTCAGAACATGCGCTCATAGCGTGTTCAGAAAACATCAAGTAGACGCAAGTGGTCGTAATATAAAATATTTGATACAAGTCATCACCGAATTGCTTGGGAAATCCAGAAATGAAAAAAAATATACAAAGTATTCCATTTAAATTAACAAAGTTAATGGATACTTCCGGTTGAATCGGACGTTGAACACTGTTTAGAATATAATATAGTAGTAACATAAGTAATAACATTAAACAAATACACTTTATTCAGCAACGTTATTGTTGTACTTTACCTACGTTACCGGACAGTAGCGTGTTCAGAGTCTGGTTGCCAGACTGATGTCATAGAAGAGTGATCAACGGCAATCAAAGTAGTACCAAAGTAAGGATTTGATGATTTAACCCTTCATAAAAGTTGTTTAGATAGAAAAACAAATTTTAAAAATTAGAACACAGATAGGTAGTCTTAAAATAAGAGACAACAAAACGATAACATAACAATTTACAATATCATATGATGAATTTGTAGAACAAGTTATGTAATTGAAACGTTCGAGAAGTTATTTGCAAATGCAAGAGCCTTCTAGAAGCTGTTATCCATTTTCTAGAAGATATAGCGAAAAGTAGGGAACACTCAAGAAGGATTCGCCGATGTGTATATATACCGACGGAACAATTCGTAGGGCAGTTATTGCTGGAATGCGAATACAGCAGTGTTAAGCAGATTATCAAGTGGAAATAAATCGTTAGCACGCGTGTGTCAACATAAATATACCGAGAATAATCGTGTACGTGATTTTTAGTGTAAACAAGTGTGAAGCTATCCGAGGACCTTATCTTATCTTCTTGTAAGTGATATAAAAATTAGTGTAAGTGTTTTTATTAAATATTATTAGATTTCATTAGTTCGGTTAATTTACAAGTTTACATATTTCTAGAATAAGTAAACGTATTTTTAATCGTTTAAATAAATTAGTTTTTAATAAATAAATACGCAACATAATTATCTATAATTTTCTCATCATTTAATGTTTTGTGAAAAATAACGCTTACACTAACTTTTTTGTTCTTCTGTTGAGTTGTGTAAATAAGATTGAAGTTACTTAATTTAATATGTAGGTAATTAAACTGTTGTCTACATTTTCATCCCTTTCTAAATTTTAATACTCAAGCAAATATAAATTTTGCTTAAGTTTTGCGTGCAATAAATTTATAAAAAAACAGTTGTGCAAAAGACAAAAGTACATTCTATTTGAACTGGTAATAGTCTGAAATATTAAACGTTTAATTTTTAATAACATTAGTTTTTTTTTCTCGTAACAAGAAAAGTTTTGAACAAAAATATATATTTATACAATAAAATCTCAAATATATTTTATACTTTTTTGTTCAGGTTTGTTTGCACTTTTTTTGATTAATTAGAAACAATTAATAATGTCAGTCAACAAAAAAAAAACATTGAGAACGACATATACAATAAGAGAAAAATTATTAAATAAATATCGTGATAAAAGTAAAGAGAGCTTTAAAAAATAATAACTGATCAGTAATAACACATTACCTATACGACAATGACGAATAAGGTAACAAACGTATTGCAATCTTGTAATGATTGGCATTTTAAATTAACGTACAATAAACAAAAGAAAAATTTTTAATCTAAGCTTTTTCTACGAAGTTTTATTATCCTCGATTTTTAATCGATTGTATAACAATTACTTGCAATTTTACAATATTTTATTATTGCGGACTGATAAAAATTATTTCTTTTTTTTTACGATATTTTTATATAAAAAAATTAATTCTAATTTAGATAAAGTAATTTATGTATATGTCACAAATACATATATGCATATGCAAATGAAAAGGCGTTTAACGTTAATAAATAATGCATGTCCGCTTTATATTTACAGCACCAATTTTTACATTAATGCTTTCAAACTTGTACCACCTTATTAAAATCAATTTCAACACGTTTTAGCATTTACCCCTTAAATCGTACCCTAACTTTTCCCACCCTCAAAACTAGGCGTGGTTGTAACGCTATCATGTTATCATTAACCAGTGGCCTGAAATGGGTGGAGTCAATATGTCTTTGTTTGTTAGGTAAATAATATTCTGCACAATGTATACACCTTTGTCAGGATTAGAATGCTACCGTACTGTTTGCGGCAAGTCTAACTTTGGGGCTGGCTTTATATAAATTCACGTTCTCAACGCTTTTGCGGCTACTGTATGCATAACTATGGTTTCAACTATGACTGTGAAAAGATTGTTATATTAGATTCACCCACTTGGTGACACGCTTTGCAACCCCCTGGAAATAATTTGAAGCCTTTGTTTTCTGCTTATGTTTTGCGCTTCGGTTTAGATGAATATTTATAACTTTGCTCATTATGCTATTAATGTTAAAAGAGACTTGTGCGAACTTTTAGTACTCTCATTTAAATACTATTATATTAAAATTTTATTTGGTTTTCTTATACTCTCAAAATTAGATTAACAACTAAATTATATATAATTTCTCGTTACACAATATATTTTTGTTAAAATACCAAATTACTTGACGCTGTTAACAGAAATTATTCATGATTCACGGTGACTGTCGAGAACGGTATCATTGAGGTGTTCAAATATCATTTCAAGATAAGTATACGATTTTAGCGTGTCTACAAGTGTTTTTTTAATTTTTTTACTTGTTTATTTGACCATATTATACTTATCACACATTTAATGTTAAAATCGTTTTTATCTAAGAAATACAATTATATCTACCTAATTAAAGTACTATATTTTTATACTATCTTAACACGTGTAAAAGTGTTTTAGATATGTTTTTATGTTTATGCTGTGCAAACATATACTATCTGCAAGGCCACCTATGTTATTTTTTTAAAACTATGTATGTAAAAAAAATACTAACAATTATACAATATTGTACACAAACACTAATGCGACATGTATACCTACATATTTTAAATTTATTAATACATAATATACGCATATTCTAATTTTTGTTAAATTCAATTAAGGAACCAATTTTTTTCATTTTAACATTTTTGAACAGCAAATAATGATGTTTGAAAGATGATAAGTGACAAATGAAAGTTTAATCGTTATTTAAATAATTCTGAATGACGGACAAAAAATGTTTACTATTTAAATGCTGTTAAGTAATGAATAAAATTTCCGTTGTCTATCAAATTATGAGTGACATTTAAAAATTAAATACTTACTTTATTAATCTCGACTTATTAAAACATTTTTTAGAAGTTTTCGGCTCTTAAAACAACTTTCTAAATTTATGCATAGTTTCGAAGATTTAAAATTATATTTTTTTTTATTTTTTTTTTAACTAGAACAAGACAACCAGTAGTTCGTTTATTGTAAATGTATTAACAACGTTTGCAACTTTGTTTGCAGACTCAACTGGTTCTACATTTTTTTACAGATATTGCTCAACTTCGCAACTACTGTTAAATGATTGAAGACGCAAACGTTCGCATGTCTAACTTCAAAAAGTCTCCATTGCCTTCTCAAACACTTGAATATTTTTTATATATAAGTATGCGATGCAAACGATGCCTTTACGGATAGTCCAAATGTCAAAATCTCAGATGTTTCTGCTCAGAATCTTAGGATGTTGCTGGAATTGTTGGAAAAAGTAATCATTTGCTACGTAACTATATTTCACCATATACACGTAAATGTTACCGCTATGGTCAAACTGACGTAACAAGAATCATTAATGTCTATGCGATCTAGGACAGATTTTACCACTGCTACGAATCATGACAACAACTTACCGCTCAAGCAAACAGTACTATTGAATTTTATACTTACACGGAGAGAAATATTATACTGAATTTAATCATTACGATTTCATATTTAAAGCATTTGCTTTTTTTCTAAAATTGATCCACGTTTAAATAACATTCAACGTAAATGTACTAAAACTTAAACTAAATCTCTTATTGCAATGCAATTACAGCTACAATCTAATAAAATAAAAGTTTAATTCAAGCGTATATCGGCTTGACTCAAAACCAACAGCCTTTTGCATGATACATATCAATTCCGCATAACCTTTTTTTCCGTGTAGTCATGCTGTTAACGATGAAAGACCGTACTTTTAAGTTTCTATCTTTGAAAAGAAATTGCTTGAACTTTTATATTCCGAAGTAATCAAGACAATCTTAAGTCCTCAAGAACGGAACCTGCTTAAGGACTTTTGCGATTTATTTCCTTTAGAAAACACTGTTCGTATTGTCGGTAATGGAAATAAGTGCTCATCTACAGGCTCGGTATTAAAAACCCGGGGCCCTTAGGCACTTAACATTTGCCCCCCCTTCCACCATCACGAAACTATTTTGGAAATTTGGCAAATTAAATGCACTACTACAGAACATATAATTTTTAATCGATTTTAATGGCTTTAATAAACATTAGAATAATACAGTCTATGTTACTATAGTTACGTTATTCTATAAAGTTTTTAAATCATACGACAAACTTTCTTCTGTGCAAAAGAACGAATGACGTCATCGTAGTCAATTGACTGCATCATTTCTGACTCTATGTACATTACAGAGAGTGAATTGAATCTGTTCTGACTTATGTTAGTTCTTAAGTAATTCTTTACTCTCTTTAGCGCTGAAAACGACCATTTTTGAGCAGTTTAACGATCGTGTACACAACAGCATTTGGAGCGCAATTCCTACGTTTGAATAAATGTCTAAAAAGCTTTTTTCCGATAAGTATTTGTATAGCTTCAGTAACGATAACTCCATAACTTCATCATTTGACGACAAATGAACTTGCAGGTGCAGACACTCGTTTTCCCAAGTCCTATCCAATTTCCCCGGATCAAAAGTTATAAGGTTTCTGGCTCCTTCCTTTTTACTCCGTCAAACTGGACTTTAAACTTACGTTTTTTCTGCTGCATGTCATCATATGCATAGTTATTTTCATCGGAATTTTTAATAACTTTCGACTCATAATGATCAAAGGTATTGGGTTTCCTTAAGTGTATTAGGTGTGTTACCAAAGACTGATACAGTTCAACGATAGTACCCAGGTTAATGTTAACAGATTGAAGGGATTTGATTACTTTGTTGGACTTTTCCAAGATGTCATTAAAAAGAAGTGATAAAAAGCAAGTTTCTATCGAGTCTAATAAATTCCAAAGACTTAAAGCCTCGGAGCGCGTAGATGGTTTTTTATTTGCATCATTGGAAATTATCTGAATGGCTGCCATGATCTCATGATCTCATCCCAGGAGCAACATAGACTTCGGCAGGCGTCAGCTCGAGCAGACCATCTTGTCTGAGAAAGACATGACTGTTGAATTTGACTTTAGTTTTGACAGCAAAATTTCCCATCTGTGTGTTGACTTAATGGTAGCATTGTTCTAAGACTGCCCCAACAAAACAGCGATATCCAAGTCGTAATTTTTCAATATCTTTAGAACGACTTTAGCTAGCTCTTTCGCTTTATGAAAGCAATTTAGAATAAATTTCAAAAATTGTTCGGCAGGACATCCATTTTCAGAGACATATCTCACTATCAAAAAAAATTGATCTACATGACAAATGTCTGTAGTACACGTAGTCTACAGAGATAGAGAAATATTTGGCATGTTTTAACTCAGTCACGATTGTATTTATTATCTTTTCTGTCATGATATTGATCATTTCTTGGCATATTTTTGACGAAAGATATGATGTTGTGCCACTTCCTTTGTTACCGTGGCGTTTTATGTGTAATAACAGAAAAGGATCGAACTCAGCCAAAAGTTCTAGGGTCATAACATAGTTCTCACTGTTTTTTGATGTAAATCTCTTATGAAAACCTCTAAACGGCAATCCGCGTGCAGGAAGTGACCTCACAACAGCCACAATGCGTTTCAAAAGCTCATGCCAGTATTTCATTTTTTCTTCCGTTTGAAAAACAAGACTCGTGTCAATTCTTTCGTTAGCATTCTTCTTAGCTAATAGTGTCGCAAGTGCTGACCTGTGTTCGTCGGAATTCTCGCGTTGCTTCATTTTTTGAACTGTGTTTTTTCAGTCGTTGTACCATTCATTAGCTAGCGACCCAATTTCCCAAACATCTTACAAAGGGCGCAAAACACTGCACCCTTGCGAAAATAATAATATATGTAACAATAATTTTTAATAATATAAATAATGATTGGAAGTTGCTAATGTCTGAGTAGTTAAACGCGCATTTGAAACAAATGTTAATGGGCCAACAGCAACCGTAACAGTAAGATATGTTTGTTTGTTAACTTTGTTGCAATTGCTGCTTTGATTAATAGTTAAGAAATTTAAATGGTTGTGTTTTTTTGTTGTTCTTATTTTGTTTATATATATATATGGGTATACTTATTTTATTCGTATGTGATTGAGAAGCACTGAAATAAAATGTGCAAATTAAGTCTACAAAGCCTGGAAGAAAATTAATGCATCTGCCCAGGTAAGTGACTTGACCAGGTACTTTTGACAGAATATTATATTAATTTGGTATAATGATTGTTATACTGTGTTTTTGATCTCTCAATAAAATGAAATAAATAATTTTAAAAAATACATGAACCAAGGTCGAAGTCGTGTTTCACGATTGTTTAATGTTCGGCGGTGACAGCGATAGCTACCTGGTTTTATCTGCGTACTGACGCCTTGAAGAAGAAAGTCGGCATCAATATTTTTTTTCACGCTATTTTGAACAAGGTACTTCGTTTATAATTATAAATGACACTCAAATGTAAACAAAACGTCAAAATAATCTTTAAGAACGTTACTATATAGTAGCACTACCAATGTAAAACAATGTTCATGCAAGCGTCATAGGCCACGTGAAGAACAGGTTCTTAATAAAGTCCTTGTATTAAAATTTTACTACGTATAAAAGAAATGTAAAAAATGACAAGTTTTGATTAGCAATCATAGAGTGCATGCTTTAATAGTTCATCTGTCACAACCAACAAGGTATCTTTCGTATTTATTTAAATGAAGGGTGAGTTTTGTACGTTAGTTTTTGTTGTGTATCGTTTACAAAAAAACTTAGTTCATTTCAAAAAAGTGTAAACTAACTTGAAACAAAGGCAAAAAAAGATTCAACAATGGAACGGTAGACTTAATTTGTCATTGAAGGAGGTCTTTTTTGCAAAAATTGACTCAAACAGAAGCACGATTATACCAAACCTAATCACGACGGTATTATTCACATAAAATATATCAGACAAAGCTATTACCTTATTGTCTGTTATAATAAAACACATATTTGTTGTACAGAATATATTTTTTGCTTTACAGTAAGACGTAATGATTTAACATGTTTTAATGATTGCGTTTTTAGATCATTATTTGGAAGAAAACAAAGGAATCATTATAGGGTTTCAACTTGTGGTTGTGGTTGATAAATGAAATATTATCAAGTTTATAACAAATATGTTATTAAAAAATTAAAAACATAAGATCTTATTCTATTAAAAAAAACTCAGATGTAGCTACTCATTCGGCACAGAAAAGGCCTGTTGATGCAAAAAAAAGTCATGAAGAGGAAAGCAAAAGCACAGATAGCCGAATTAAAATTATATATAACATTGTAAATATAGAAAAATTTAAATTATATTAGAAAATGATTAAGTTTTTTGCTTTTGCTTTGCTTTTTTGTATTTAATTATATTTTAAAAACAAGAATAAACTAAACCCATATGACACAATAAATTTTCTTATATTATTTTTTGTGCATCGTATGCGGAATTGAGTAGCTTTTACAATAAACTGCAAAAACAGCAAACAGTACGGTATAAAAAACATACGCATGAAATAAGCCAGTGAGAAAGTTATTTTTCGAGTTTGGTTGACAGCTGACATGGTTAACATCTTGTTTTGGGTTTGTATTTGTAGAATTGGTAAATTAGTGTTATGTTTGTAGATTTAATCAATAGTCAGACCAAAATATGTCTCTCATTCTGTAAGTTATTTATACTGTAGTTTCATAGATTATTACATGTATGCATATTTTAGTTTTCCGAAAGACCATTAAATCTTATTACAATAGTTTGTGGTCTGTGGATTATCAGACGATACAGGCCAAGTATCAAAAGTTGTGCTTTTTTATGTTTTTAGCATTTTAAATCTGAAGATTTTTAGCTGCAGAAACTACCATCAGTATCGCTTCTATACTCTGATCGGCTGCAAGAAACAAGTAAAGGCTGACGAAACTGCAACAAGTTCAATATTAGCTGTGACACCACCAATGTAGTACACTGTTATATTCTTGCACATACAACATACGATACTTATATAACTAATGTTGTTAGCATTCAGAGAAGAATAAAAATCTGAAAAAAATGTTTATTCTAGCTTTTGGACATAAAGCTATACTTACACTTCCAGTACCTGAAGTTTTCGTTATGCAGGAAGTGTACTGCAAGTAATGCCTAATTAAAATTGTGTGGAGTTGCATTTGAGTTTTGATATTGTGTATTTTACAAAAAAATGCATTGAGTTTTCTTTTTTTACCAAAAATAAATAAAATAATAAATAATAAAGTGCTTTGTTACAGAAAATCTTATCTGAGAACATACCCAAGACCAAAAGCAAAAGGCCTATTTACCACAAATACGTACGTTTGCTCTTACATCACGTTTTTACTCTCTGAAAGGGTGCAGTTACGTGAGAAAACTGGAAAAATTGATTACCTCGTCTTTCAACTATTAGAGAGTGATCTAAGAATGTGAATGGTAATCCCGCCTTTTGTCAGGAAACCTTCAAAGCAATGAAATTGAGAAGGAAAGAACGTAGCAAAGACATAATTGTAAATTTATTAATAGTAAAAGTGTCTATAGGAGAGCATATTTTTTATGATAAAGACAGATTTCAAGGATGAGTAGATTTTCTCATGACAATACTATGCGAGCATGACAACAAAGATGTACTCTTAGCTAAATATGCGTAATGTTTATGTGTATGTGTTTCTTGACGATAATTGGAAAATACCAAATAGTTACTTCTTCATAATAACATTAACAGGCTTCAGTTGTGCAAATTGACTTGTGATGTTTTATCTTAAACTACCTACCAAAACTTATGCAAACATTCGTTTACGAAATTAATGTGTTTAAAAATTAATTAATAGACATGTTTCTATACTGTATTTTCTATTAAAATGCATCATGGGAAATGTACGTGTAAATTTGTTTTACATTTTTCCATGTTTACATACAAATTTCAAAACAAGAGTTATAAAGTAGAAACACAAATTTAACCTAAAAAAATAATTAGGCATTGCCAATCTGCATGTTGAATTGAAATAACGAATATTTGATTAAGTTGTTCATGTATTACATAATAGTCAGGTAAAATGTTTTCACTTCTATATGAATGTTTTTAATAAAAATTTCTCAAAATCATTTAGTGCTGTATTCACGTAGAGTAGAACAATTATTTACAACTGGAATGAGTATAACCGCAGTTGTAAATTGCACAAAGTTGCAGGTACATTTGTATTCAAGCTTAAGTCTAAAAATTGGTACATATAAAAAATACAAATGGAAAAACTCATGAGTATTTTTTAGACTGTATGAGTTGCGCCAAACAAAAATATGTTTATTCTATATCATACTCTATTTAATCTTTAAATTTGTTATTCAATCTTAATATAATAATATGTTTTCAAATAATGTATGTATATATTGTAAATATGAATTATACTTCATAGTGTCATATGCAAAAATTTTAATTCAATCTTTAAAAATAAAAAATGGTTTAAAAATACTACAATGACAAACTTAAAAACGAATATGTTTTAATGTAATCTATTGCAAACTATTAAGTATTATAAATTCAAATAAGTTATTACGTTATTTTTATAAATAAATTTAATTTAAAATGGTTGTTAAGATTCAAAGTAATGTATAGTGTAAGACGTCTATTCGCAATTAGGATTTAACGTTAAAACAAATCCAACCAAAAAAGAGACAATACGACAATCTGTGAAAAGTGAAATAGCATCAAAACTAATTAACTCTATTATGTCTACTACGCCAAATAGATTTCCCGTCGTTTCACACAAAGGAAAAGCTTTTGAGGGATGAAATGTAATCTGTGTGCGGAAAGGTTTAATGTTGAGTGATAAACCCAGACAATACTTAATCCAAAGGGATTGATTCAAATTTATCAATTGATTCTATTATTTATTCTTCTTTTTGTACGCTCGCAAAAAACGTTTTCATAGTTTTTTCTATGTACAAATTTAATCAAATTATTTAATAAAATCATAATAACTTTTCTATTAATGAAGTGTATGTAAGTATGTAGGTATAACTAAATTACATTAAAGTTACAGTCAGTTTCGTTTGCCAGGTCTTTTAAATTATTTATATATTGAAAGGATTTTCTACGTACACTGTAAGTTGTACTGCCGTATCTTTATGACAGAAATTCAGAATGTTAGCTTTTACTGCCATCTACTGAAAGTCGACAACACATTTACGGTTATTGATCGCTTGCTACGAATTTTAAATAATGTCGGTAGATGGCAACACATTTTAAAAATGCACATTTATTGTAAATAATTTTTAATCAATACCTTCATTTCCATAATTATAGTATATTAAATTTTCGTATTTTATTTTATTATTGATAAACTGTTTTTTGTTTTTGTTGCCTTACTATACGTAACACTTCATTCAAATGTATAAAAACAAATACGTATACCAATTTAAACGAGATAAATATTCTAGTTTCAGCTTATGCTCTAATAAATAGACGAACATTAATTTCTATTTATACAAAGTCAAGCTTAAATAAAGCATTCTTGAATCTGCTAAATGAGCGTATGTATCACATTTTTCATCTTAAAAATGTCTTCTTACATTAAAATCAGCATTTTTTTGCAAATCATGAAAATTATAAATTTTTCAATTATTGATTCGACTCAGCGTCGGACTGGACAGCCGAGATACCGAGAAAATTCTTCGTTAGCCTCAGCTTATCGTTTATTTAGCCTTCGTATTTGCAAGCAAAGATAAAATTCACACTTGCCGAATAAGGTCTGTCATAATATTTACAGTTGAAATGTACAGCGTTGGTTGAGCGGATCGGATATAGGTACTGAATTACATACTGATAAACACTACAGTGCTTTATTTAAGTAGTCGTGCTATTTGCAATTTACTAGAAAGTTTGTAATAAAATAGAAGTAAATAGCACAGAGTAGTGTAAATCGTAGGTAAGTAAGTTGTATACTTTGGTATAAGTAGTTATCGCCGGGCGCTTTGGTAAATGATATAATATGAATATGAATTATATTATAAAATGTCTTATTTGGCATTACTTCGTGATTTTCTTTTTTTTTAAGTTGAAATTTCCAAGGCCATCAATATTTGACAGAATTCACAACTTATGTTGTAACGGACCATTGCACCATCGCCTCATTTATTTTTATTTTAATCATTTGTAAATAACCAAATGACCAGCGCACCTGCTAGTAACATGATATTTTACAAGATTTGTGCATGTTAAATGGGGTGAAACTGTTAGAAATCACGTCTATAGGCTATTAGTTTATTTTTTTAATCGTCTAAGCAGGGTGCAGGAAGAAACAGAGACTCTTGTTAATTGGATAGCCCACCTCTTAGAAATATAATATTAGTTAAGATTTATAATGTTAGTATTTTTGTTTACCCTGGGAACTACAAAAGTCACGTACCGGACTTTACTATAGGGGGGGCACATAGAGTAATTAAGAACACTCACAAGGGCAGTCACTTTTTTCGTCTTTGGAGAGTCAGTTCATATACGCGATGTTCGAGAATCGTAGAAGAAAAAGGACACCGGATTATGTTCCAAACTCATCAAAACAATAAGGTACTGTACAATAAATTAAGAAGTGGGACAGAAAGTGTTTGTTTTCTTTGATTATGTTGACTCTAGTAAATTAATTCAGTTGGACAGAGTTAATTTGGATTGTTTTTTGTTTTGTAAAATGGTCAATTTTAGTTAGTTTGTTTTATGCTCCTGTAAAATGGGAAATTTCGGTTAGTTATTTTAATGCTTTTACATTTTTCCAAAATTGGAAACTGTACTTTATAGTTTATTTTAATGCTTTTGATACTTCTATAAAATGGGAATAAATTAGATATTATATTTCAAATGTTTGTTAAGTTTCTTGGGCAGATTAGTATATTTGTGGTCCCCCAAGGGTATGAGTCATGAGTGGCAAATCAATATCGGGAGAATTAATAAATAAAATAGTAACAAAACGTTACAATGTGAATATGTGATTCAGATTTTTAACAAGTTTATTTTTGTCAGCTGCTTTACCTAAAGTCTTAACTGACATTTGGTAATATTATATTATGAACTCCAAAATACATAATAACAATAATTACTAATTAGCTTACCGGTTTCAATTATCCTTAGATGCGAGATGCCGAATAACGCGAAGAAGCAAAAATTAAAATCAGGGCATGAAATTAGAGAAGCAAAACGTAAGCGGTTGAGAGATTTAAGTGCTAGCGCCGAAGACCAAAGTTCTCTTCATAATTTTTTTTCTAAAAATAATAACCAAATTACTTTTGTGTAGTTACCTACAAACTCTCAAAACGAAACAACTTCTCAAAAAAACAATTTGGAAAGGAGTACAGAAAGAAACGAATTAGAGTTGACCATACATATGCAGAAACCCCAGAAACAAGATCTCGATCTAGTTGCCCAGGCTTATAAAGAAGACAATGTCGACAATAAGAACAGAAATAATAATGGACATAGCAGCAATATCCAATGTGAAAATGTTAATAAATCAGATGACGAAGAAACTTCTAGCACCAGAGGGGATGATGTAACCCAAACGTTCATGGAAGAAACGTCAGGAATGCAAACTGCGTTAGCGCTCCAACTAAAATTATTTGTGCCACCCAAAAGGGGATCAGTGCTGGAAAAAAATGCATTTTTACGTCAACACCCAATTCAACCGAAACAATGCGATTTCAGAGAAACCGAATTTCCTTTTAATGAGAGCAAGGTGTACTATAAAAGGCTAGAAAATAGGGAATACATTTTAAGACAGTGGATTTCGTACTCTGTGAAATGAAATAAACTATTTTGCAGTGTGTGTATGGCTTACAGCTCTCAAAGTCAAAACAGTATTTTCATAACAGGATTTAATAATTTCAGTGTACCAAAGAATTAGCGATCATGAGATATCTAATTCGCACAAAAACGACGTGGAAGCTTATTTTTAAAACAAAAAAGAGAAAAATATCGAAAACTACATAAATAAGGAATTACAGGAACTTAAAAACGAAGAACGAGACTGATGGCAGCTAGGATTATTGATATAATTATATTTATAGGAAAGCAAGGGATTAGTTTTCGAGGTAAAAATGAAAGTGCTTATTTTTTAAATGAAGAGATATCTGGTAGAGGTAACTTTTTAGAACTTATTTTACTTATTGCAAAATATGATGAGATTTTAAAACAATACGTTGGAGAAGTTACGAAAAAGTCGAGGTTAAGGAAGTTGAAAAATCCTAGCAGTCGTGGTAGAGGCTCTTAAAAGTTACTTGCAAGAAGTTTTAAAGTATTTGCAGTCATTTTGCAAATACGAAACGATACTGTTGTCTTTCCTATTTTTGCAACTGTTTGAATTTCTAACACCGGCATCTGATTACCTTTAGACTGAAGAGTATTGATTTTATGCAAGCACACTATTTAGTAGAAGGTTGCAAAAACAATATCAACAGTATGTTTGACCGCTTTGATAAAATAAAAGAAGCAGCAGATAAATTTGTCTGTTATTTGATAAACAAAAAGGAATTAGCCGATATAGAAATTGAAGACCAGCTACTACAAGTTAGAGCAAACAAAATCATAACGATGCCTGGTGAACAATGTAAAGACAATCCAATTACTAATCCGTATAAAAAATTCGAAATTGAAGTTTATAAAATTATAATAAACCAATCTGTCAACAGCATTGAACAGAGGTTTGAGCCAAACAGACAAATATATAAGGACTTTTCACTACTTGATCCTCGTAATTTTAAGAACATTAGTAGCGACACTATTACTCAACAAAGTTTAAGTAAACTCGCAAAAAATGTAAATGTTAATGCAAGTGATTTGCAACAGGAACTTTTAAGTTTTTGCGGAATTTATAACTTAGAAAGAATCAAAACAGATCTGTGTTTGTTTATTGACAAGGATAACGTGCAAAGGCTGTATTCACTGCACATTTTCTTCAATCTGTAAATACAATATGTATGTATGTACTTTCCCAAATTTATATCGTGGCTATAAATATCTGTTAACTCTTTCTTGTACGCAAGTTTATTGTGAACCATTGTTCTCAATACTTAAAATAATTAAGTCTCCTATGCGATCGAAATTGGGACAGGATATTTTGCAGACTTTGATGCTAATAAACATAGAGAGAGATCTGTTAAAAAAATTAGATTCTGAAAACATTATAGACATTTTAGCTTCAGATAGTAGAGATTACCGAAAAATGTTATTGGTTTAAAGCGTTCGAGTTCTTAATCGAATAACATTAATTTGCTAGTTCTTTTCTATTTGTTAGGTTAAGAGACTCCCTATGTATTTGTAAATTTTATTGTTTGAACTGAAATAAAATTTTGACAAAGTATCAAGGTTGTTAAGTTTTGAACACTTGCATCCATTTATGGTTAGTAAATTGTAGCCTATGCATATATTTTCTCGGTTAGCCTTTTGTTTCCAGTCCGACACTGATTCGACTCAAATTTATAATCACCCAAATACATAAGAAAATTAATAAATTTTGAAAACATTTCTGAATATTTTTAAATCAATTAAAAATTGACATATTTAAAGCTATTACAAGCATGAAAGTAACTTTTGTATTATATTATACAGTGGGTCCAGATAAAGATGAAAGGAATCTCGAAATTGGCAAGAAAAACATGTGATTAAATTTATAAAAAGTTACAAAAATGAAAGTATGCTTAAATAGTATTTGCAAAATTTATGTATTCCTTATCGTTTCCAAGATTTTTTGAAAAATGTGAAATCTGAAATATTCGTATTTTTATTTATTAAAAAAAATTAAAACTGAAAGACATCTTTTTTGATACTTTTTCAGTTCTACAAAACGCCGTGTCAAACTTTTGACACGTCGTTTCGTCTTCGAGAAATCATCATCAATTGTATTTTTTATATCACCACCACAAAAGTAACACTCTGTATCCGATAGTATTTATTATTACAAATTTAATAATGTATTAAACAATACTATTTTGTAGTTAATTTTAATTAAAAGTGCAAATTGTTTGTTTTTCATTTATCTTTAAAAGAATTATTTATTTAGTCTATATTTACAAACAGTTTACTTGAATAATTTAACAGTAGTAATAAATTAGTTACATTCAAAACTAGATACCATATCTACCATCCAAATTTGACAAACACTTTATTTTGGTATAACGTAAAAACGGGTTATATTTGCCGATCCCGTTTTAAAAAGTGTTTTGACAAACCAATTATTGAATTTTGGTTTGTAGTGGCTAAGCTTTCTACGTAATTGAATAGCAACAAACCTCCAACACAGCTCGTAGATTATTTAATTATGAATCAATTACTTTAGTAAAAAAATCGCTAATGCCTACTTGTATAATTAGAGTTTATCTTCGATTTAACCAAACTCTTGTATAAATGTTTAACTTTCTTTGTTTCCTAATTGGTTTACAAAGTGACTCATGTTTCTCCTATTTACACTTTTACCCCCTTTTTTTACATTTACATTACATTACATTCTATATACATTATATTTACATGTCATTTCCTCCCTTTCCTCTTAACTGCTTCCTCCTTCTCCATGCTTCCTTCTTCCGTCCACTCTGCTTCTTTTTCGTTTTCTTCTAGATTTCCTCCACTTTCTTAACCTATTCTTCTAACTTCCTGCATTCATTCCTCAAATGCTTAAAGTCCTCCATCTCTTCTTCACATAGTCTGCACATCTTTTCTTCCTTTTTTTCCAGTATTTATTTTCTAACTCTTCATTCCCACATCTGAACCTTGCTATCATTTTTTCTTCCTTTTATTCCTTTTAACTTTTAGGTATTCTGGCACCTCTTGATATTGATATTCTTATAATTCACATTATATCTGCCCTCTTTTATTCTTGTCCTTCTTTCCTGTTTTTCTATGTCGCTATCCCCTCTTATTATTTTTTCTCTTACCCCTACTCTCTCTTTCCTTAATCTCTCTACTTTTTTTTCGCGTACCCGTTTCTTTTATAATATTCTTTTCTGCCATCCTGTCCGTACTTCACTCTTCCTCCGTTTATCTCTTTCCAACATTCGATAGGAATGAGTATTTTGAATTCTATTCTTTTTCTCAGTTCTTCCTCGTATTTTATAGCCCTTTTTCCTGTCTCTACTCTTATTTTTTCCGCCTGCACTTTCTCTCTTATTATATATCCCGGTGTCTCTGTCTAGCCCTAATACCCATTTCCAGTATTTTTCTTGTATCCTTTCTACCTCTTTATACTCCGCTCCAAACAACCTTTCTCACACACCCCACACTTGTCTTATTAACCTGTTTCCTTTTCTCACTCTTTCTTTTATGTGTTCTTCCTTCTTATTATCCTGCTTCATCGTGTAACCCAGCTATGTAAAATTCTTTACTTGCTGCACTTCCTCCTCCCTCCATTGCCACTCCTTTCTTTTTCTTTCCCCCCTCTTTTTCTAAACACCTTTATTTTTAGTTTCTTTGTATTTACTTCCATTTCTTTTTCTTTTCATGTATTTTTCCAGCGTTTTCATTATCTCCTTTATTTCCTTTTCCTCCTTAGCCACCAATACTATGTCATCCGCATACGCCAATGACCACATCTTCACTTTCCCTACTACTATCACCAGTGTTGTAAATTATCTATATAAATTTATATAGATAAATTAATCTAGATTCATATTTTTTATCTAGTCATATGTATCTAGATACAATCAAAAAATATATAAGTTTTATAAAAAATCGAGTGTCCCGTAAAATTCCAGTTACAATAAGTATGTTTTTCTTCAGTAATTTCCCGCATTCTATATATATGTATATAGTTCTTCAAATGAACTCCATCTATCGTTGTTACTACTTAGATTATTTCATCTATTATCTGTTATCTATATGAAGTTTGAATAGTTTATCTATTATCTAATACTAGATAATTTTTGAAAGAAAAAAAATTATCTATATTTATATAATTTAAAAATTATCTATTTACAACACTGACTATCCCTCCTATATGTTGTCCTCTCATTCTTTTCTCCAATCCCCCGTATATACTGCAAACAAGCTTGGGTTCAGTAGGCATCCTTGTCTCAACCCTCTTTTTGTAATGAATTTCCCGCTTTCCTTTCCATTCACTTTCACCTTATTCTTCGTTTTTTCGTAAATTTCCTCCATTATTTCTATTAATCTTTTATTTATTTTTTTTATGTTGTCTATTACTCTTCATTTATTTCTGAATCCCGCTTGTCCGTCAGATACCAAAATTTCTTTACTCTATTTTCTACTGTAGTCTTCCTTGTAGTACTGTCGCACATATTTTGTATGTCGTGCTTAATAATGTCATCCCTCTGTAATTTTTCGCTTCATTTCTGTTTCCTTTTTTTGGATCGAGCAAATTATTCCCTCTCTCTATATCTCCAGGATTCCTTGCCCTTTCCATATTTTATTTACTATTTCCGTCATTCTTTTTGCCCCGTATACTCACTCTTCGCCTTGTATCCCATGTTTTCCTGCCGCTTTTCCTTTTTTTTACTTTCTTTATCGCCTCTATTACTTTGTCTTCGTTGATTCGATATCTATCTTCTTCTTCCCGTCTTACTACAGCTGCTTTTCTTTGCCATTGTTTTCCTTTTTGATTTCATTCCCTTCCCCCTCCAGGCAGGTTCCTGAAATATCTTTCCCATTCTTTTATTTGTATTTCTTTTGTCATCCATTTTCTCTTCCTTTCTTTCTTTA
Source organism: Aquatica leii (assembly GCA_035610365.1). Taxonomy (NCBI): domain Eukaryota; kingdom Metazoa; phylum Arthropoda; class Insecta; order Coleoptera; family Lampyridae; genus Aquatica; species Aquatica leii. The sequence continues at coordinate 113,839,854 of CM069432.1, forward strand.
GGTACTTCCATACATCTTCTTCCGTTTTTATTCCTTTGATCTGATCTTCTTCTTTCTTTTTGTTTTCTTCCTTCTGTCTCTCGCATGTTTTTTTGTGTATTTTTACTACTTCTTTGTATTCTTCTTTTTCTTTCTTTCTTTTTTTGCTCTTTTTGCATTTTTCTTTGCTTCCTTGCATTTTCTATCCCACCATTTGTTCCATATTGTATTCTCCCCCTTCCACTTTCTAAATCTGACTTTCTCTGTTGCTTTCTCTATCATCTCATTTAATTCCTCTACACTCTCTTGTAACCTCTTATCTACTCTCTGTTTTCGCCATTTTCTCTTTGTATCTTTTTATACCCGCTTCTTAACACATTTTTTTTGTTATGTACTTCTTATCTCTTTCTCTCTCTTCTCTTTCTCTTCCTTCCATTGTCAATTTCAATGGTTGGTGGTTTGACTCCACCCTTTCTCCATCTTAAATGTCTTCACCTTTTCTCCAGCCTTTTCATTTGTCATTACAAAATCTATCATTGATTCTTCCCTTCCTCCTACGTATGTATAGTCCCCCTTTTTTTCTTTTCTGTTCCCATTATTATTATATTATTATAAACCGTCTCTATTTTAATTTTTGATTTTCCCACTATATGTTCCTTTCTACAAATTTTGCAATTTTCTTTCTCTTCTTGACTTAACCATTTTTTTCTTATTCTTGTTATTATACCCCCCTTTGCTCTCCTTTTACTCTTCTTTTATTCTGCATGTTGCACCACCTACTCAAACTCCTCCGACAACTATTTTTCCCACTACGCTTATTCTTTTTTTTCCATCCATGTCTCCTGTAATCCCACTACATCCTGTTTCTTGATGTATTCCCAAAAATCCTGTTCTTCGCGGGTTTAATTCACGAATCAATTGAAACCGGAAGTGATTCAATTAATTTAATCCAAATTTTATTATGCCCCGTGGCGACCGGAAGTGGGGCGTATACTACTCTGGTATGTGTACCGAGATTGAAAGTTTAATTTAAAAATGTAGTTTGCGAAAATTTTAATTTATCAAACGCTAAAGAACCTTTAGTAAAATAGGTATGGGTATTTTTACTTTTAAAAATAATGACTATTTGCTTGTAATCGACCACTATAGTAAGTGGATCGAAAATAAGGAATCGTTTGACAAAATTGCTAGTAGTGTAATACATCCGTTAAAACAATTTTTTCTGTACATGGGATACCTGGAACCATAGTAAGCGATAATATGCCTTTTCAAGTTTTGAATTTGAAAAGTTCACTAATAATTGGTCTATACAGTTGCTGACTGCTAATCCCAGATATCCTAGATCAAATTGGTTGGCAGAAAAGAAAGTAGACATAGTAAAAAGACTCTTGAAAAAGTGCTTTGTCACTAATGATGATGTTTATTTAGCTTTGTTAAATTATAGAAACACCCCTATCACAGGTACTACTTTCTTACCAGCTCAAATGTTAATGTCTAGGGCCTTGCGTGATAATTTGCCATGCAATACTGTGTCACTAAAACCTAAGACAAATACTGAAATTGTAATAAAGCAAATTACAATTAATAAAAATCGATCTAAAAAACTTATGATTAAACTGCAAGGAATAGGGAGGGTTCTAAAACTGGCAATAATGTTTTAATACAAAATATCTATATTAAAACTTGAGTGCCGGGAATAATAAAAGAAATATGCAACACCCCAAGATCGTTTATAGTTCAAAATAATGTTGGAAAATATTTAAGAAGAAATAGTTTACATTTACGTAATTCTTATAATAAAGTTACCATAAAACCAAAATTAACTGATATACCGGTTGTTAATGAAAAAACTAATTGTGTTCTCTCTACTCGCTGCAGTGTCGCCAATAATTAACCAAATGTTAATGTTGAAAATCCACATAATTGTATTGTTCATGATAAATTTAAGCAAAATAGGTCAGAGAGTATTAGCAAAGTTCCTTCTTATTTGAAAGATTACTATTAGATTTGTGGGTCTCGTTATTAATAAAAGAAAGGATGTTGTAAATAAGAGCTATTAGCAACGAAATGTGTGAAACTATGGAAATAGTATTGACACATGCTTAAAATACTTCTGTCATTCCTTATATAAAGTTATTGTAGTACAAATTAAGTAATATAAATTCATTAATTTGTGAGTAACAATTACTACACAAACTTGGTTTAATTTTAAATTATTCTGTCATACAGTTTTAAAAAATGTAATTTAATAATAGTACATTCTTCAACAAGCGTAGAATAGTGGCTATTATTCCATGGATAAAGTTTCACGCAAATAGAAGGCTATATTTTCTCAACGAGTATGCGGCTTATGCAACAAATTATATTCTTAAATCATAGTTTTCAACACAAATTGTTATTTAACACTTAAAATATTAAATTAAAAAAATTATTGTTGTTGAGGGAGAATTGGGTAAAATGTGGTAAGAAGGTAAAACGGTCCAGTGGTAATTTGAACCAGGAATCTGCTTTAAAACCAAATGAATCTATGGAAACTACTTTCAAATAGATGGTTTATCGTATATTTTGCTGCATGTGTTCTTGTGACTAAATTCTTGTTGATTTTTCACGAGGTAAGTACACGCTTGGAAAGAGTATTATTTTAGGTACCGAGTCAATTAAATTCTGTTAATTTTTTGTGTGATCAATGTACTTTATCAAGAAAAAAATGATTGTCGGGTAAATTAGGGTAGGAACCGGTCTTCCAACATGGTGTACCCGATAACCATCCTATGACTCGATACTACTTTCTGAATGATTAATGTTAATCATTCAAATGTTATTATCAATTGAACGCTTCAGTGCAAGATAATAATGTATCAATATTGTTAGAGATGCATTCTTCGTTCAATATACCTTAGTAGAAGAAATCCGTTTTTTAAGTGACACAAATTTGCTTTTCCAAAAACAGTAAACGTTTTAAATTTTGACACAAAAATGTTTTATAATCACTACAAAAACGTGAAATATCCGCGTACAACAAAACAAATTGGATTCGTTTAATAAATCTCTTAACGATTGGTTGGGAGAATGTCACGTTGGTGTTGGATAAATAACATTTCCTAAATACAATTTAGAAATAACTCTGGAAAGTAAAATAAAGTTATGGTTTTGAAATAATTAAATAAATTTTGGTTCTTGAATGACATCTGTTGTGTTTTTTAGAATATACCGTTGAACATTAATGGCTATTTGTTTTTAATTAAAACGGCAGTTGTTGTTGAAAATTTTTAGAAGTGGCAGCCACAGGATATGAACCACGGACCTACCTATCATTCGTCGGCGTAATGCAGTGTATTGAGTGACCTTGGGAAGACCATTGGATACACTAGACCACGGCTGGTTGTTGGTACATTGCTTAGTTAAAGTATTACATTCGTACGTTTTCTAATGTTTAAAATTTCAATAAGGAAATACATTTTTTATGCAAAACAAACATGGCTTTACATTTTTTTTAACTTATAGAACAAAATTATAATAAACTTGTAAAGTTAAAAAAAAATTTTTCGCACTATGATTGTTTAAGCACTGAAAAAAACAATTAAAAGCATAATAATTAAGGAAGATACGGTTTACTTATAAAATTTAATGTTTTTTAAGATCCTGTTTTGAAGACATTCTAATAAGTAATTGTATTATAAATGATAATCAATTTTACTGTTGATAGAAAAACGGGGAAAACGTACTAATTTAAGTTACGATTAATGTACTTTTGCACTAACTTCGAACAAAACAAATTTTAAAACTGCATAAACAAAGATGTTTATACATAGAAAAAACTAAGACTTACAAACATTTCGATTTTTATATATATACTGACTTTCAGAAAAATTGCAACACCTAGAAGTTGTTAAACGATTTTATTGAAATTTTCAGGAAACGTCTATTTTCATGAAACAAGTGATGATTAAAATTTAAAAACAAAAAAACAAACGCTTAAAAAGTTTTTTCAATAATGAGTTGCTCCGCCAGGATTTGTAATGCACTCATTTAGACGTCTTGGCATGCTATCAATCAAGTGATCTATAGCTGCTTGTAGTATATCGTCCCAAGCTTCTTGAATCCGTAGCTGGAGATCGTGTAAGTTATCTGAAGGGTGTTTCAAATTACCCAGTCGCCTACCAATCATATCTTATACATGTTCAGTGGGCGACAAATCAGGCGACCGAGCAGGCCATGGGAGGACGGCAATGTTAACTCCTTTCAAAACCCTTGTTGTAGCCCTTGCCGTATGAGGACGCGCATGATCCTGCTGGAAAATGCAATTTTGCAGCCCCTGAAGATATGGAAGCCTAACTGGTTGTAGCACATTAGCTATGTGACCAAAAGTGATCTGCTACCAAAACATATTGCACCCCATATCATAACTCCTTGAGTGAGGGCTGTGTTGCGTTCCACAAAAAATGTTAGATTTTTACGTTTTCTACGCATCCGTCTGACTCTCCTACGGTCATCGTGGGCCCACAAGCAAATCGGGACTCGTCACTAAACACAATTTGATGCCATTTTTGCGCCCAATTCACTCTTTTGTTGGTCCACTCTAGTCTGCGTAGACGGTGATTGTGGTGTAAGGGGACGACATTAAAATTGACGATATGAACGCAACCCATAAGATGTTATCCGGCGATAAACAGATGACATTAACATTCTGTGTCTTATACCTCTCATCCAATCATTTGCAATTGATCGAGTTGTTGAAAATCTGTCTCTGTGGCCAAAAATCTTAAGCGACGTTCTTCGCGATTTGTAGTTCTCCGAAGACGTCCAGATCTACAGCGACGATGTTGAACCCCTTCCTCGGACCATTTGGACCAACATCTCAATACCGATGAAACATTACACAACAAGCAATTTCTTTTAGCGATAGTTTGGCCTCTCATACCAATAATACGGCCACGTTCAAATTTCATTTAATTGGACAAAATGTTGATGTTGACGTACTCTCGGCATTGTTATCAAGTTCATAATGAAATTGTGAACAAACAACAACAATTTGAAAACTTGGGAATTACTAAATGGTCTACTACTACTACTACAAATTTATTGTTACTATTTACTATGAAAACAACAGGAAAAAAACAAAAAACTACTAGCTAGATTTTATTCAAATTTTAATCATGACGTTGTTTCATGAAAATAGACGTTTCCTAAAATTTTCAATAAAACCGTTCAACAAGTTCTACGTGTTGCAATTTTTCTGGAAGTTAGTATAATTTAATTTTTGTGTATGAACGGATACCAGCGACCCTAGCTTTAGCCAACGTAAATTTTAAATTTGCTACAAATATACTTTGGCAACCTTTTAAAGCCTTCTTTTTTAAAGAAAACGTACTAAAATCAGTTACGAAAGTAGTGACGTACTTTTAGTCGAGCAAAAGTACTGAATTCAGTACGAATGTACGGACTTCGGCAACACTGTGCACAAATAATTTTTCTCAGCTATTTACGACAGATTTGTCAGTTAGAATGTTTAAAGAGTGTTTAAAATTTTTTTTGTTAGAGTTTAAAATATTATTTATCTTGTCGTAGTTTTTCGATAAACAATCTGCTATGTATGGTAAATTTATAAGTATGTAAGAATTATTCATACCTAATAAGCATTGTTATTAGGAAAAGGAACAGGAAAGCAGAAAATATTCAAGTTTTTAAAGATCAAATGTACTAGTTCGACAAATTTGATTTACGTATCTTAAAAACAACCATTTATTTTATAAAATGTGTCGCATTCGGGAAGATTTAAACCTCAACAACGAGCATTTTAGTTTAGAAAATTACTTACAAAAATGTACTAGATTCCTCAAGAAATTTTTTTTGTCAAATTGGGTTTGATTATAAAAAGTTATGATAAAAGAAAATTGTTGTTTGCTGATGTCGCTACACAATTTACGTTTCATAAAATTCGAAATATAAGCATTATTGAAGTGTTATTTATTTCATGTTCTAATAAAATTAAATCAATTTGTTTCGTATCGCAAACGTTTAGCAACAAATTATGAAAATAATTTTGTGTTCTAGGTTTTTTACATTGAAAATGAAAATTTTAATTTGTTTTGAGTGGCTTTGTTCTACTAAGATACCTTCGAAATACAAATGGATTTCAATTTGTCAATCTTGGAACGAGCAGAACATACAGAATACGATAGAAGAAGTGATAAATGATCAAATGGGCTATAAAAAACTGACCAATCTTTTCATGTTCTTCAAACCACTCTAGAACGCAGAGTTGGTAAGGTGAGAAATGAAGCAAATATCGATACTGCTGCCACTAAAAATTTTTGGTATTAACTAAGTCAATTTTCAATGTTTTCATTTGTGTTTTTTTGATAGGACTTGGCAGGCATAAACTTGTCTTCCATAACACTTAAGAAAATGTACTTGTTGGACATATTCTTGCAATAGAAGTTTAATTATTTGGCCTAAGTTTGAATTAATTACGTTATTTAGCATACGATGATAAAAAAAAATTGACGCATACTTTTAATCGAGAAAAAGAAGTGGTCGGAAAGGCATGGTTATATATAGATTTTTAGAGAGACGTCCAAAATTAAAAATACGTACTCCGGAAGCTACATTCCTTGCTCGGTATGTGATTCAATAAAATTTCTGTAGCAATTTTTTTCGAAAATTTGAATCATTTATACAACAGGCACAACTTTGCTTCAAAGTACATATAGAACGTAGACGAAACAGAGATTACAACAGTTTCTAAAAAAATCAAAAGTTTTAGGTCTGCAGCGGGAAATTTTGTGCCTAATATGTTCGTGTTTCTCAGAGCTCGGTCAAAAGCAGAACATCAAAAATGATGACACTCCACCTGAAAGTACCGCAAAACTTTACCTTTCTGGTTAGATGCAAAAAGTTATATTTTTTAAATCGTTCTAAAGGTTTATAGAATTTACAAAACTTTCTGAAGACAGATTTGTTCTTCTGTTGCTAGATAATCCCGCCACCCACATAAAAAATCTGGAGCTTATTAACTTAGCTCGCTCAAGCAATGTTATATTGTTGTGCTTCCCGCCACACTGAAATCATTGGATGCAACTCTTTGACGCCGCTTTCATGGCTCTTTTGAGTTATTATTACTCAGAAAAAGTGCAAAACTAGTGACGCATTTAAGAGAGCTGCTTTCATTGTCACAGCGGTTAATGGATTCCGAAAGACGGAGATTTCCCCATTTAATCCAGATATCTTGGATTAATGGAGGTTTACACTAGCTGAGACAACGGAGAGGCAACTACACGTCACCGGAGATAATGACTATAATTCTGAAAATCTAAATTGTTCACCATCACTTGCATCTGCGGTAAATGAACTTGCCAATGTTTTAATTGGCGATAAACCTAGAACTTCCGAAACAACTAGAAGAACGCAAATACTATTTGCTCCATACCAAGACAAATCTGTGCTTCCAACAGAATCAAAAAACTCGAGAATGTGCTTTTGGTGAGTATTGCGAGTCCGAAAGAAGTGATAAAATTGCCACAAGTTGAGTAACAAAAAGAGGAACAGAAACGGAATGTGCGACGAGAGAAAATGGCAATTCGAACTGATACCTCGTATAAAGACGAATTGGCTTTACAATTTACCCCTAAGAAAATAGAAATGCTTATTTGAGATACATTTATGTTTGTTCCTTTGTTTTTTGAGAATTTATTTTGTTTTGACTGTAAAACGTTAATAAAATAATTTTGATACATAATATATGAATATAGATGACTTCCTTATTTTGCCCAACTACGAATCCTATTTTACCTCACCGGTTGTGTAAGACGGAGTATTTGACATGTTTGACTAAAAACTTTTTTTTTAATTAAATGTAATTTAATGTGAATTATAGCACTCGTTTTCAAAACCCAATGTTCCAACATGTTAACCAGTTTAAGCGATGCATCTTTTTATTGGTACTTTCGGAAGTATCTAAGATCAGAATCTGAAGGCCAGTTGTACAATCATGGTTTAAACTACAGTTTAACTAACCTTGGTTTAATTTCAAAATACTGCCGTATTATTGGTTGACAGTTTTGTGTTGACCAGTAATATAATAGAATTTTAAACTTAAGCCAAGTTTAGTTAAACCGTAGTTTAAACCATGATTGTAGAACTGGGCCTAAGTATACCGTCTTACCCACATATAAATATCGCTACTAACATCCATTGCAAATATTATATTAATAAAAATTATGCGCGACAACAGCAATAAATAATTTATGTATTTAACATTAGGTATAAATAAATGGTTTATTTGATGTTTCAAATGGCGATTTATTATAAGGTTGCTTAGATACGCTCGTGTATTTATCATTAAAGCATTGTGATTTGTCATATTAGCGTGAATTTAAAAGATGTGATTAGACAATTTAGAGTAATTTCTTTGCAAGAAACTGCGTTAGAATATTAATTCTAAAACACTTCTGTCTTAAGCCGGCCACTCACGGTCCAACGCCGCAGTACGACAGAATCGTATAGCAAAACTATACAATTGTGTTGTGAAAATTGTAAGCGTCCACTGACGTTCCAACCTTGCAGCATTATTAAAGTTTTTGCCGAGCGGAAATGCCAGACCACGAAGAAGATTTGCTGTTAGCAACAGCCGCATTTTGTATAGTGCAAAATCAAAAACGAAAAAAACCATATAATAATCGAAGGTGGTTGTGTAAGAAGTGGTTGCTCAAAATAAATGAATTTTTACATATTAATCTACTATAGAAGAATTACGATTATACCCAGATGATTGACGTAATTATCTTAGAATAAACGAAGACACGTATTTATAATTATCAAAAAAATTGACGTCGGACCTAATCGTATCGCTGCAGTTAACAAGTTTGAATTGCGGTTCAATCTGATCCAACGTTGTTGGTCCTAACCACACACGGCACACACGATTATGTTTTGCTCAAGTGTCATTGCATTCAGCTTATACCGTCTAGTAGTGAAAAAAGTACGGTCTGTTACTCTGTTGGAATAAAAATTCGATACTCGTGGTTCATCACGTTCGTACACGCTTGCGCTCCAATCTTGTAACAGAATATACTATGCTATTTTGCATACCTACATATTATTAATAATATAAAACTCAATTTGGTTTCAAAACTGCGTTCTCTTTGATACGGAATATTTTGTTTTTCAAGTTTGGTCACATTAAATAATAAAAACAACGCTTTAAATTAGAAACGTAAAACATAAAATAACGTCAGCTTTCAACTTCATCAATATTACAGTTAATTAACAGTTAATTATTTATCGTATTATTTGAATTGTACAATAAATTGTTATATACGTTTACAAGTACCAAACTAGTATCTCTGGCATTTATTGTTATTCCAGGTATTTGTGAAGAGACAAAGTTTCGCTGAGTTATGTTATTCTTGACAATCATAAATTATGGTACTATCACACCTAAGTATGCATTTAAAGTAGTTGGCTGACTCGCAAACATATGAGCTACTTTAATTTTTTTAGTGATTTTTCTATATAGCCTTCAGCTGCAACAGATGACTTCTATCCTCCGTAGTCTTTTATAGTTACTAAATCACTACCACTGTTGTCTTGGGTAATTTTAGGTAATCAACTATGATCTTATGCATTTTTTTATTGATGCCGAATGAGTTATATGTGCAGTAACCATTTTGATAGGTAATGAAAAAGTAACGGTGAATGATTTTTTAGGTCGCAAGTTAACATGCTTTTTTACTCATTTTATTCATACATTATTTATAATGGTAAATAATTGTAGCATACTATTTTTGTTTTAGGCACTGTTACTATAATCACATCAATCTTATATTCTACGTGATCTACCATCGCATTGCTCATTTTATCACGTGTACAGACGATGGTATATCCCATTATTAAATCTATACAAGTGAATAATATACATTTTTTTTAATTGATCAAATACATTTACACCTGGTGATTTAACTTACTTTCATGGCCAAGTAAAGTTTGTCATCTGCATTTTGAATAAAGCAATTTATATCGTTTGTTTCTAGGATTTTTGACTTCTTTGCTATCATCTGACAATCGTTTTGTAATATGGTGTACTGCAAAATATCCACATTTTTATAAATGCTTATATATAAACTTCGCAAAGAATACTTTTCATTTCAAAATATGCCAATAAAACGTTTTCTTTAGAACCATTACTAAATGCAATTCTTCTAAAATCATTCTTAATAGCAGAACGTAAACATTCTTACTCGTTATGTTAGAATACTTATTCTAGAACACTTGCGTCTTATGTACTTTATATACATTTTCATTCTATTACAAATGATAGCATAAATATTCTAACACTACTCAAACAAAATTAGATACAAAAGTGTTTGATGGCAGAGCCATCTCATAGTATAAATTTACTATGTGATTAAAATTAATTGTAGATAGCTATAAACGATGGTAAATACGTTGAGTTAGTTTAACACCCGCGAAATTCAAAATAAATAATAAATTTGTGGGAACAACATTAGAGTGTATCTCCTACTACTGATGAGCCCCAAAAGGGCGAAACAGCTGTCTAGTAGTTCACTCTGGTGGCGTTTACACAATTGCATTGACATTGCTCACCCCCAATGTCCTTTTTACGTTGTGGTTTTATCCCGACGAATTTTTCAAAGCTTATTTTGAATTTCGCGGGTGTTAAACTAACTCAACGTATTTACCATCGTTTATAGCTATCTACAGTTAATTTTAATCACATAGTAAATTTATACTATGAGATGGCTCTGCCATCAAACACTTTTGAATGGTAACTTCGTCGAACTTAATTATAAAGCTATAAGGGGCGTCAATGCAATTGTGGGAACAACATTAGAGTGTATCTCCTACTACTGATGAGCCCCAAAAGGACGAAACAGCTGTCTAGTAGTTCACTCTGGTGGCGTTTACACAATTGCATTGACATTGCTCACCCCCAATGTCCTTTTACGTTGTGGTTTTATCCCGACGAATTTTTCAAAGCTTATTTTGAATTTCGCGGGTGTTAAACTAACTCAACGTATTTACCATCGTTTATAGCTATCTACAGTTAATTTTAATCACATAGTAAATTTATACTATGAGATGGCTCTGCCATCAAACACTTTTGAATGGTAACTTCGTCGAACTTAATTATAAAGCTATAAGGGGCGTCAATGCAATTGTGGGAACAACATTAGAGTGTATCTCCTACTACTGATGAGCCCCAAAAGGGCGAAACAGCTGTCTAGTAGTTCACTCTGGTGGCGTTTACACAATTGCATTGACATTGCTCACCCCAATGTCCTTTTACGTTGTGGTTTTATCCCGACGAATTTTTCAAAGCTTATTTTGAATTTCGCGGGTGTTAAACTAACTCAACGTATTTACCATCGTTTATAGCTATCTACAGTTAAAATTAGATACCTATGGATATCAAAACTGTTAAATATAACGTTACGTTTTAATTGTGACATGTGATTTATAATTAACCTATAAATTACAAAAAATAATTACACCAACTTTTAGTTTTAATAATTGTGGCAACAAAGAATGATACTAATGTTAATGTTTCTGTTTAAGTGTCTATATAAAAACTCAAATTTGCTTAAATTTTATCTTATTGCATTCAGCTCATCCTTTCTCGTCGTGGAGAAAGTATGGTCTTCAGTACTCGTTCTTCCTTACGCTCGCATACGTTTGCGCTAAGAAATGTTAACTCGTATCGAATTTATATTCCAATCAAAATAGAGAATATAGTATGAAACACACGTCACAGAATACGTTGCAGTCAGCACGAAAAACTGAATGCAATAATGTCAATCTTTCGGTTCAATAATTAATTAAAATTAAATAATTGAAATCAATAGAAAACGGTGGAAATTAAAATAAGGAATAATTAAATAAAATTTTATTAGAATTTGCTAAATATGAAAATACAGTAGGTATTTTATTTACATGCTTTCAACTGCATGCTCAGCGAGTTGTTGAACGTCTAAAATCCAATACCATGCAAAAAACTAAATTTTTTAATTGAAAATAGTATTACAATTTGCTTATAATATGCAGACTTATGTTTTTAATAAAAATTAATTTACACAAAAGTATTTCGTAATCGAAAATAACAAGACAATTAAAATTTAGAATGTAAAGTTAAAATGAGAAATTAGTTTCTCAAATAAACTCCATTCCTCGTTATTACTATTTATATACAGTTTGGGATGTAATTTAAACAATACCATTTTAAATCATTTCGTTGCGTTAATGCCGGCATTAATCAAATAAATTCGAGAATAAGACCACCGATATTTTTTTTTGTACTTATACTAGGTGACGTGTGTTGTATTTGCATCAGTGTTTCTACTACTATGGAATAAAATTATGCTGCAGTTACCAAAATTATTTGATTTTAGCATAATCGACAAACGAGATATTTTGTAATAACGTAATTTGGCTAACCTATTTATCCCAAAATACGAGGAATGGTTCCTATCAATTTTTTTTAAGAACACTTTAAAGTCATACATCAAATTATAAAGGAGTATATATTTAAATGCGTATTTATGGTCAATGAATATTCAAAATAATTAATTTAATTAACCAATTACACTCATTATTAATTTTGCAATTGTGAATTTTGGTTTTGTAAATTACAATATTTATGTTTTTTTTTCGGTAATTTCCCACATTCTTGTAGTACTTCTTGAATAAACTTCAATCGTTTTTACTATTTATTAATATTTATATATAAAAATGTTTATTATTACATTTAATTAATGCATACATTTTACATTACAATTGTAGACATCGCAAAAAATGTATGTACTTATATAATCTCTGCATATTTACAATTTTGATCAAAATAGCATTAATGTAATTACTTCTTATTATGTAATAGAAGCCAAGCAGTTAAACTAGGTATAAGTATATCCACATTTAGTACGATACGCAGATGCATCCCACAAGGTTCTATCTTGGGGCCCCTTTTGTTTTTAATTTATTTCAATGATTTCCACTATGTAGTTGAAGATGTTGCCACATGAATACAATACACTGGTGACACAACTTTACTTACGAATAATTTAAATCTAAATTCATTGCAAGAATCCATGAATGAAATAATTTCCCGTAGTTGTGAGTGGTGCGAAGCCAATAATCTTACGTTAAAGACTAAAAAACAACGAAAATGTTTGAGATCTGTTTACTTATTATTATTATTATATTATTATTATTATTATTATTATTATTATTATTATTATTATTATTATTATTATTATTATTATTATTATTATTATTACTTTGCAACTATTGAACCACACCTCTGTTATTGCAATCTAGTATGGGGTAATTTAGTCAACTCAACACGTATTTTTGCGCTTAAAAGGCGTGCAATTGGAGTCTTAGGTTCAGTTAACTATAATTCTGATTGTAGAGAGGTTTTTTCCAGATTTCATGTGCTTTTCCCACTATATTTATACTAAATTGTATTATGTTTGCAAAAGTTACATTAGATAATCATTCATTACGATCTGATATACATCTATGAGAGAAATTGCAATAGCTTAGTTTAAAATATAGTCGATTAAGTAAAGTCCACAAAAGCTTTACTAATATTTCAATAAATTTTTCTAATCGCATACCGGTTGAAATACGAAATCTTCCATAAAAAAAATTAGGAATGTAATAAAAGCTTTTTTAATAAATAAATCTTTTTACTCCATTTCGGAGATTGAAAATTCTCAGCTTAAACTTGACCTATAATCTGTATTTTGTTATCTAGATTTACATAATTTAATTTAACAGTATAAATTCATGTATTTTCTTAATTTATTTATGTATAATTTGAATTGACGTATCCCATATTATATTGTAATAATCGATGGATTAATAAAATACTTACTTACTTACTTTAATGAGTCTAACTATTTTTTTATTAAAACATCATATATCCTTAATTTAAACTAATTAAACAAATATATAGAAAAATTAACAAATTAAATTTAGACAAAAACAAATTATATTTCGTATGATCGCTTTGTGTTCGGTTTGAAAAGAGTCGGAATAATTCATATTTAATTTCGATAGCGGTCTTGTAAGTAACAAATAATATCGCGTCGAGGAAGTTTGTATTAAATTAAAGTAACTTAGGGTTATATATCCAATTACTTATTTAGTATTTCAAAATAGCGGAACAATTAAAATTTAGAATGTAAAGTTAAAATGGGCAATGAATATTTGAAATAATGATCTCTTATTTACTTTTTTACTATTCCAGGTCGAGGACCTTTACCAGTGGTCAGACCGATACTCTTTAAAAGTATCGCTATGCGATAAGCAATACTTTGAGCAAAAATACTCTTTATTTTGTCTAGAGTTGTATCGCGATAGCGATAAAAGTATCGTCTTAGTTTTACGTTTCTTATTGCGATACTTTTTCAATAATGATCTGAGGATACAAAATACAAATCTCGATAAGAATTTTACATTACTTTGAGTTGCATATACATATACTATACAGAAAAAAATTACAATTTTAATTTATCAGTATTTTAACATTAAACGAAAATTAATTATATGTAACTCTATTTTTTAAAGTCGTGTTATCTCCAAGGTATTTAGATCTAAACCAGGATTTAAATCAAAATTTAAATTATACGGATTTTTAAAACAGTTGCAAGCATCAGTTAACATAATCGTTATATTTTTTCTGGAAATAAATACATATGTTTGGTGAGTAATGTTAGGGAAAAGCAATATTACATCTAAATTCCACTACTTAATGATTAGCTAGCTAAGTGCTATTCAAATATATTATAAGAAATTTTATTGTCTGATTGTTGGATTATGGTTCGGTTGTGACAGGCATTAAAAAAACATAAATATACAACTTGTAAGTACATCTGGAGTCGGTAAAGATAAAAGTATTTTTTGCAACGTGACTTTTGGGTGGTTGTAAGGATTTACTTAAATGTTGTTTACTGCAATCTTTTTTGATCCTAATTGTTACTTTTTTTAAATCATAATAATTTGCTATAAACTAATAAAAAGCAGTACTATGTTTAACAAATAAATAATAAAGTTGATGTAAATATCCATGTAAAAAACCACGTGATTGACCTTCAAAAATAGGACCTGTTCTATATCATAAATTTTGCGTGTAAAAATTAATGTAAAAATTTAAGCTTACAGTACACGCTAATATTTGAAGTTTGTAAACAAATTAATGTTAATTAAATGTAAATTATTATAGCGTATTGCGGGCTTTAGAAGGAAAATTCTTCTTAAAGTATATTCTGTTTATTTAGGAACGATCATAAATTCAACTGTCAGACAACAGTGTAGTTATATCCGTTTTAAAGAAAGTCAATACAATGGTATATTAAAAGTTGTAGACATTGTACAGGATTATTTCGTTGTAATTTAAAATACTATATAGAATTTAGAATTCGTTTTTACTTCGAAGTACTTTTAAATTTAAACATCAAAGTATGGTATTTTGCGATAGACGATAAAGTCCCTGGAGAGGCGTGGCTAGTGTCACTTTAATTCTAAAAGTACACTCAAATTAAAAAGTATTGTGGTGGAAAATTCAAATCGTTCATATGTTCCCGTGTAGATAATCATTAGATCTTGTTGAAGTTTGAGTTTATTTCAAAAAAACACTTTATCACTTTAATCACGGATAGAAATATTATGCTGAATTTAATCATTACAATTTCATATTTAAAGCATTTACTTTTTTTCTAAAATTGATCCCCGTTCAAATAAAATTAAACCTACTACATGTTCTAATACTTCTTATTATTTCTTATTGCAATCCAAACATGTTTTTATTAAGTCATTCATAATTATAATGATACAAGAAAAAAGTTTTTGTTAAAATTAAGACTACAAATTGATCAAATTCAACCAATTCTTATAAGAAATCATATTACGTAATAAATTACTACGAAACCACAAGTAGGCATTTCAAGTAAGCATTTATGTTATCAGGTTATCACTATTTGTTCCACGCTGTCTAAAATAAGGTATCAGCAATTTAATTTGAGTTAAGGTTTGCAATATGTCCTAAACTTTTTGCTAAACCTGTGGCACAGATAAATTAACGTGTACCGTAACTCCGACAGTTTTTTGTTTGGAACTATACGACATGGATCCATCATTTTATAGCAAGTTGCTTGCACCATATAATCTATAACTCACTCATCAATTAGTGAATGATTGGAAACTATCAGAAACTTACAAGTAAGTATTGACTCTGATTTTGAATATTGTTCACTTTCGTTATACATTAGAATTATGTCGCAAAGCTTGCACATTTTTTGGCATGTATGACTTAGTTTTTTGCAATGAAATGAAATTATCGTGCATTTGCATTTCTTTTAGAGAAAGAAATTGACGTTACATCCCTTGTGTGCCTAACGGAAAATGATTTGGACATATTTGAGGAAGGTGAATTTGGGTTGATGGTAAAGTTTAGAAGTAAACTACCTAGTTGAAAAATGCTTTGACAAAAAAATTTAAGTTTCCAAACGTTACAAGAAGATTATTTAACTCGGATAGTGTAGATTCGACTAATATACCAAGTGGGTAACATCCAACGGTAACATATAATTAATGTTGATGCGTGTCAAGGACAGTATTATTTGGATCGGTAATATTAGCAATAATTATAAATTTTAATGTAACCAAGGATTAAACCATAAACTGTAATGATGATAGAAATATGACACATTTATATTAAATTTAGCAAATAAATACGTTTAAACTATGCGTATATTTACTGAAATCTTTCATACCCTGAAACTGCGCAAAAGCAAACATTATGAAACTGCTTGCTTAAATGAACACAAAGTGTTATTACCATTTATCATAAAACGCAACAATCAACAGAGTTCAGAAAAAGCAGTACTTATCATAACTATGGTTTTTCTCTACGATTACATTAAGCAACTTTTGAATGATAAAAGAAAACGCGTTTTCTTAAATTGATATATTATAAAATCTATACAATTCTTTTTCAAAATATTTTTTTGCATCATTACAGTAAAGTTTTCTCTCCGTGATATTATTAAAATAAATTGCTTAAATTTTCTTACTTCTAAGTTTTAGGGCCCGTAGAATTTTGCCGCCCTAGGCCCGGGCCTCAATGGTCTAAACGTAAATCCACCACTGTTTGTATACACAGTGAATAAAGAAAATCTGCACGTTGCAAAGTTTTTGATTCATTTACCATTGCTGTGGCACAACCTAAAATGAAATCGTTTTTTTTTAATATCTTAAGTTTTTAACTATAGAATTATAGACGCAATTTCAAATGTGCGACAAACATTTGCATAGAAAGAAATTTACGTCACTATTGCAATGAATGATCAATCTTGGTTAAGTCAATGGTTTTTAGTTTCAGAAGAAAAATTCAGTGATGTAAAATATGACTTAAAATTCTAATTAACTTGAAATGAAGGATTTATTAATTGTTTATTTTAATTGTCACTTTTTAATTTATTTATTAAGTTTAGTAACTGTTATAAAAGAAGATTACTAACTTACGTTAAAAAAATTATATATAAGTAATAACGTGTTCTAGAGGTAAGTTAAATCTGATTTAAATAAAAATAAATTTAATAAACATGAACACAAAAATAATAGAACTAAATTGTTATCTTATGGTTAAGTCATGACAAATAGGATGTCAAAATTTGTCAGTGTAAAACGTGTTTGAATATTGACTAATGGCAATCAAGATTTAAACTTTCTTATGCTTTCCATAACTAGCTTCTTAAATGAAACAGAAAAATTAAAACTTAGAAAAATTTTTAAAATACCGATCTCAAAAATTAAATGCATTAAATATAATTGATACACAATCATACGATAAAATTTTCATTTAACACTTGAATAAATACCCTTATTTATTCATCCTAATTATTTAGTTGTCTACTACATACTTGAACTTCACATTTAACACAATACATACATATGTCTAATAAACACATCATAAAATTTACATGATATTACTTTTTATAAACTCAATCTCGAATTTAAGAAAAAGAAGGAAAAAAACTGAATTTATACGAAATCTGGCAATGCACATTGTGCTAATTCTCAAGAGGTTTTAAATGTTTTAATCAGTTTTGTTAGTATTATAAATATTTTTAAAAAAACCGGCTTGCGGTATCATTATCACCTTTAAGCCATAACATGTAAAAATAATATTGCATAATAGTTACTTTTCTGCAACTCTAAAATGATTTTAAGCCTGCATTTAAAATTTAATAAAAGCAGCTCTACACCATTAGGTTTGTTGTATAACAATAAAGACGCATTCTTTTTGGTCTTAAGGTGTAATATACTTTTTTAGTGCTTTAGTAAAATCTTTTGCAAAGTCCTATTAAAGTTTACAGCATTTTGTAACGTTATTGAATGTAGAGAACATATTAATCACAGTTTTACGTTCAAGTTAAACGTTGATACCCATAGTAATATCGAAGCGTTTAATTATTTTAATACAAATATTTCTTTCTTGTGCATTTAGTTAGACAATACAAAATAATAAATTACTAGATGCTAGATATTTAAGTATTTGTTAAATAATACCGTAATTTATATTACGTTTAAAAATTTTGTTGAAATGAAATATTAAAGTTGCTTTGACAATGTAGCTGCACTACTTTTTATTCTTTTATATTATATATATTTGTTGTAATCGCATATTTATAACGTATTTGTTTCACAAAAAAAGTTTTTAAACTAGTAATTAATACATCAATTTTTTTGTTTGTATAGATTGTATATTATTATACAATTTTATATAGAGGGCGGTCACTTTTGAATGTTAGGATATCCTAAACCGATAGCGATATATGGTTCAATTACAAAAAAAATTGTTCGTTTCAATTCTTATTAAGGATATGAAAAGTAATTTGAGATAACTCGGTTGCTTTCTGAAATATCTTGAAAAAACTGATGTACTCCGTTTTCTTATTTAACTCATTTCTTTGTTATTACCTCATTGTATATCTACCAAATTTACATAATTTGATATCGGCTATCTACTCAACGTTTCACAAATTTTCTCGTCTTACTAGATCTTCATGTTTTTATTGCCAACTTTTGATTTTTTTATAGCTGCTATTTTGTATTTTTATACTGTTGAATAAAAAAAAAATACGAATTCAACAATGTAACACACATCAGTTATCTAACTTTATTAACTACATTAAAACATCAATTGAATAATTTATTGTCCAAACTTACTTGCCACGAAATAACAAATGAATGATTTAGAGTGTTCGCTTTGTTTAGTGCTGTAAATAAATCTCAGTAATGTAATGTATAATATTTATATTCGAAGCCATCGTAATTCAGTGACTGCTTTGCAGAGTTATGCAGAATTGTATTGCGAAAGAAGGTAACCATACAAAACCATATTTGAACATTTGAATATGCACTTGAATGAATTGGGTAATCTACACAACATAAATGATCGTTCAGTGATTGAAACTACAAATGGAATAAATGTGCACAAATATAAATCCGCAATCTTCACAAAGAAAAATTGCTTTATATATATATTTATATATTTATACAAATCTGGGGTTCAAAAAATCCTAAAGAAACATAAATACCATGATTTCAAGTTTAAATGGGTACAAACTTGCATCTAGGAGACTCGAATTGTGTCATTGGTTTCGTGGTCAACTTGTAGAGTTTATTTACCAACAGCGAAATGTTTTATAAAAGAAAAAACATTTTTTTGCCACTGCTAATCCTCACTTAACCCAGGATTTTTTTAATATGAAAAAAAGGCTAAAATACTATCTACAGTTTAAAATTATTATTATTACGATGCTCGCTGCACATAAATCAAAAACATATAAATAGTTAAAACAATGCAAATTAATTTTTAATTTCTGAAACAATAATTTGATCGATTCATCCGTTAAAAGGATTTTTGACGGAGAATCCGTTTGTATCACTGTTGCTTATTTTAGAGTCGGCACTTGACGCATTTGAGCAGACACTTTGTGGTCGTACTGGTGTGGCAGGTTTCGGTTCTAGTATCTATTATAGGACGTATTTATAGCACGATGAACCAAAGATTCAATAACAGAACGTTTTTGTGCAGGATGATGATGAGACGAAGCATGAGGGTATCTGTCCGTATGGGTGGGTTTGCGATAAACAGAATGGCTCATAAGTCCGTTGGGCTTACGAGTCACAAGAACGTTAAGAAATGGGAGAGAACCATTACTTTCGATTTCCATAGTGAATCTTTGGTTCATCGTGCTTTTTCTATTTGTCAACCTGAGAATCTAGACTCGGAACTCTGTTATCTTACTAGAACTTTAGTGAAAAATGGTTATATAAAGCGAGATATTCATAGAGTTATTAATTGTCGTCTACATCCACGTACTCGATTACCTAAGGACATTTCTACTCCCGAATCCAATCCGAAATTGGCCTTTTTACCCTACATTCACAAGGTTACAGATCAAATAGGGAAACTTCTATGTAAGAATGGTATCAAACCTATTTCCAACTCGACAGGCAAAATTTCTCAGATTCTTCCTTCTCCCAAGAACAAATTTCCTACACTTTCATCTCAAGGTGTATACCAAATTCCTTGTTTATGTGGTTTAGTCTACATTGGTGAGACCGGTCGTTCCGTCATTACTCGCATTTCAGAACATGATCGTTGTATAAGGAAAAGGCATATTTCTAAGTCTGCGGTTGCTGAACATCATTTCACTACAGGTCACAAGATAGATTTTGATAACGTTTCGGTGATTGCCAAATCTCGATTGTTTTTTAACAGAAAATTTCGAGAGAGCATAGAAATCATCAAACACCCCAATAACTTCAATCGTGATCATGTTTTCGAGCTATTCCCTTTTTGGTTCCCGGTCATTAGTCCTTTATCGAAAACACGCCCTCGTTCAACCGTAACCCAATCAGAGTCGAGCTTAACCAACCATGACGATAATTCTTCCTTATATACGGAGACTATTTCTTTTTAAGTCACTTCTATGGAGTTTAGAATCTGGCTTAGTTCACAAGTTGATTAGCTCTGTAGTGGTTCTTTGTTAGATTTTCGTTTGCTTTTTCGTTTATCGTTTTCTTTCTTACCTTTTCTGAGTTTAGAATCTGGCTTGGTTCACAAGCTGATTTCCTAACTTTTGAGAAGTGTTTAGTTAGATTTCGGTTGCTTGTTTGAGTTCTTCGATTTCTCTCACGCCCTGATGAAGCCCCTTACGAAAGTGGGCGAAACGTTGGCAGCTTCGGTTGCAAATATGACACGGTCCAAACCCGGAAGACATTCTAATGTTAGTATAGATTCCGGCCGTGGAAGCCTTCGCTATTACATTAACAATCTCTACGGGGAGAATATTTTTTCCAAAACCTCCGTATTTTCCAAACTTCGCCACAAACTCGTCAAGCTTTTGTGCACTTTAACCTTTCTTAGTCGCTGTTGTGACCACAACATCATTCTTGCATTTCTCAGAATCAAGTTTCACATTCAGACACGTTCTTCGAAAAACATCTTACACCGTGCTAGTCTAGCGTTGGTACGCGAACGGATTAAGCAAACTAGGCGAGAGTTAGACAACATTTCGAAACAACTCTTTTACCTTCATCTTGAGTTGGCCAACACTCTTTCCCCGGATGATTGGAATCTCTTTGACAACATTACTTACCAGCAATCTGATACCACTCTACGACTAACCACTGAAGGTCATCTCAAAAAGTTTCAAATATTGGAATCCAAGGATCGTAAAGTTTCATCTACTACTAACTCTTTAAAGACGGTTGTTAATTTATCTAGTTTGGTCCTCACTTCAGAACAGGAATCGGTGCTATCTAAGGGTTTGAATTTTGCTGTTGCTCCCAAACGTATTCCTAAAGAAGATATTTTATGTGCTGTCGAGTCTTCTATAAGACATCTTCCTCGCCACATCTCAGATCCCATTCGTATTAACACTGGCAAAATCTTTGAATCATCTAAAACTCCTAAACCCAACATTTCTAGGTCGGAAGAGTTAGCCCTAAAAAGTCTTCGTAAGAACCCTGATATTATTGTTCTTCCAGCCGACAAAGACAATGCTACTGTCGTCTTGAACCATATTGATTATGTTGCGAAAATCCATTCTATTGTGTCTGAGGAAACGTACGCTCTTCTAACTCGTAATCCCACTTCGAGGATTGAACGTGAGGTCAGCCAAATCATCAAATCTTCCAATCTACCTCCTGAAACTAAACGTCGACTTACCCCTTCAGATTCTAAACCACCTCGTCTATACGGACTTCCCAAAATTCACAAACAAGGTATTCCCTTTCGACCTATCGTTAGTACTATTTATAAAACAAAGTTTGTAATGATCTAGAATTGTCTAAGATTATATTTCTTATAATAACAGAAATTTTCATACTTTTCATAATAATCATTGTTGATATATTTCTGTATCGATAAACTTAGTGTAACGTTTGTTATTAACTAGTTTATGAAAATTACTATTTACACAAATGATTGTTAATAGATGAATATTAACAATTATAATATTTAGTTTAGCAAAATTTCTTATAACATTTCTCTCAGTGCAGTAATTCGAAGTCTTATGGCTATCATCAAGAGTTCGATCTTTTCATTCGCGTATTAGCAGTTAAAGTGTATACTTGCTTGTGTGATTTTGCGGAAAATTTGTTTTGTAATTAATTATTAAATCTGTTCTTAGTGATTGTGTTTACTAATAATAATCAAATTTGGTCACCTCATGTTTAAATGACCGCCTGACCCGGGGATGACCCTGGGGTCAGACAAAGATACGTAAGTAACAATGCACGTAAGTTTAAATAGTAACAATTCTAGCAATAATAATAATTGTAACATTAATAATCACTCTAATATTAATAACTCTTACATTGATTTAAACAATAAATATAATAAATCGGATAATGGGCCTTATTGCGTATATATAGAACATCCCAAGTAACATTTTGTAACCGTGGTTACGTTGTAACCAGTTGCAAATTAGTAACATTAGCACCATGGTAAATAAACCGTTGCAGCAACGTAGCAGCAACTTTCGTAATTTACTGAGGTTTCAAATCTATTACAAAAATAACCATTTTACAACTATGGTTATAAGCAAGTTTTTCTCAAACCCTTATGTAACTACAGTGTCAATTTAGTGACATTAAAACCTTCATTTCGGTTTCGAGTGTAACAGTCTTGAAACTATGGTTACAAGTGTGAATTTCTAAAACTACACTACAGTGTTAACCTATACGTTCAAACAGCAAACAAGAAGTGCATTTTACGAGATTTTTATAAGACACGTAGTCCATTATCATTATCCAATAAACAGTACCGAAAGTGTTTCTAATTCAAAACTACGTAAGTACAATTATTGGTATATTATATTACTATAATTTTAATCGTGCATTTAAACTACTGTTTCTAATTTAATCAACGTTGAAGAATTAGTTGCCAATTATAAGTAAGCAAATTTTAAATAGATTTTATTTTGTTCTAGGATAAAATAGAATTTGATTGCAAGGACATTACAATATTACACACAGTGATCAGCACTAATACAAATATTTAACTAAGAATTACGGAGACGCATGTGAGGAATATCTTAATCCGCCATGGTCTTTTAACACAAAGACATTTTTCTCTTAACAAAATTTATGCATTTACTATTTACAAAATTTATAAATAATAGACATAATCCGATTTTCTTGAAAATTTGCCGTAAAAACCTGTTTACTGGTACCCACTTGCAACAGATGTAAAAATTCTTTTATTATATCTTTTTTGTTTGAATTTAGTTCTATAAGAAACTTTAAAATTTTAAATAATGTACATTTATTATAACTTTTTATATATCTGTATCTTTTTATTAATATATTTTTATCTCTATTTTTGTTTTAATCTTTATAATGCAGTTAGTAACTAAAATCTTGGATAAGTTGCTTAACAAAGCGGTTATAAAGTAGTTTCAAGTAATGGTAATAAGCATGTTTTCAAAACAGTTACATAGCAGTTGCTGTAAACGGTAACTACAATGTTACAAATCAATTACAAAACCGTGATGATAAACCATTACAAAAACGATTCAGAATAGGTAAACATGATTTGTAAAAAACCGTTATAGCAACGCTGCAAAACAGTTACAAAGTAGTAATTGCAACGGTTTCAGACACGTTGTAAAACGGTTATAATATTACTGCAGTTGCTTTGCAACTGACCAGATCCGGTATTGACAACGTATCAGGAAAGACTCAGCAACTATTCTGTAACTAAATACCTTACTGAAACCATAGTTGCAAGAGAGTTTTACAACCGTTTTGTAACTGATTTTTGCTACTTGGGATGTTAATAAAAACATGGGAAGATTACATCTGATACGAATAGGTCACTATCTGCATTCCGGTAATATTTTCAAAAATTCTATTATCGACATTAAAGCCATAGGAATCAACCGAGTTTAAATTTTGCTTAATAATTACGAAATGGCTAACCTCGCAGTTAACCACGATACATTAATGAAAAACAGCTTAATTGCCTACATTCCCACTTTCTTCACGCAGTGTAAAGTACTGGTAAAAATGGTAGACACGTTTTTTGATAAGGAATATTAAAAAAACAATATCGAATTCTTACAAAAAGTTATGAATGTTCAAAGGATGATTAAACGAATTACAGATACAGACGGCACGACAAAAGTTGTAAAACGTCAAATAATTATAATTTCATTTTTAGGTAACACATTACCTACCAAAAAGTATTCGTATTAACAGTGTTAATTTTGTTGTTGAACCGTACATATATATACCCGGTAGTACAATGCGGAAATTGTTTACGTTTTGGACATAACAATAAATTATGTAAAGGATCCTTTCGTTTGTAAGATGTGTGGAGAAGGTAATTTAGAATCAGAATGTACAAAAAACAGTTTTTGTGTTCATTTAAGTAATAATGAACACTGCTCTACAGATAAAAAGTGTCCAGTCTTTATACAACAACATAAAATTAACAAAATAATGGCTACGGAAAATGTCTCATTTAAGGAGGCGGAAACTTTCGTAAATAACCCTTCTTACAGTAAAATAAGTACAAACAATAGATTTGCAATCTTAAACACTCTTAAAAACTACCTTCCATTAGCGGTTCAAGAACCTGTATTTAATTTTAACTATAATAAAAATAAAGTTCTTAAATTAAACAATGACCGTAACATCTCTTCACCAAAAAAACGTAAAGCTCCTAATTCACCTACGGAGAATTTTAATTTTAACCTGTCGCTGCTTGCAGCAAAGAGGTCTGTTCAAAAACAGTTACTAGCACATCGGTAGCTTACACCAGTAGGAAACAAGAATACAGCAGTCCTAACTACATATAAAGAAAAATTGATTGAACAAATAACTTTTGTAATATTTGATATTATTATTTATTATATTATATTTTAAAGCAATAATGCCTGAAGTAAATCTAGAAACAATGAAATCGTGTAATATTAAAAATCGTATTTCTTCAATTATGGATAACATCTCATTAACTGACAGTGATGGCGAATCAACATAATAAAATTAAAATTTTGCAATGGAATGCTAGATCTTTATCAAAGAAAAAACCTTTACTTTTAAATTTTCTAAACAGTAATAGTATTGATGTCCTAATCATACTTATACGAAACGTGGTTAAAACCAAAACACAACTTTAAACTTCCCGGCTTCAATTTAGTAGATTTAGATAGAACAGATGGTTATGGAGGTGTAGCAATTTTGATTTCATATTCCATTTCTTTTGTTCCAATCAAACTTAACGTCAATTTTAATCTTTAATAGAAGTTTGTGCAGTTTCATTAATAAAAACTAATTTAACTATTGTATCTATATATAATCCGCCTAACATACGAGCAACCGCATCCGATTGGATTAATTTATTTAGTCAATTTGTAAGAAATGTTATTATAGGTGGTGATTTTAATTCACATCATGGATTGTGGGGTTCATCTAAAGATGATGCTCAAGGTAACATACTTTATAACGCAGTAGATTCATTAGATTTAATCACTCTCAATGACGATTCACCTACACTTATCACGCCATCAACAAAACCTTTGTCGGTTTTAGATTTGTCAATAGTTTCTAACTCCTTAGCTAGTCGTATCTCTTGGAGCCTTTTAGATAACGCTATGAATTCCGATCATCTTTCAATTTTACTTGTTGTTAACGAAAAACTTGATGAACATCTTTGCTTTCCCTCGACTAAATGGAATGTCTCGCAAGTTAATTGAACTTTATTTCAAGAGTTAATTAATCAAAATTTACAAAATAAAAATAGCATCTGTAACAATAACCAGGAACGCTTTAATGTTCTTATGCAAGCAATTAATATTTCTGCTTCTAGTTGTTTTAAAATCAATAAACCATATAATATTGTCAACTCTAAGCCAAAATGGTGGGACGCTAGCTGAAATGAAATAATTCTTTAAAAAAAATAGCGTTACAAAAATACAAAAAAGAATCTAACCTTGATAATTATTTAAATTATAAGAGATTAGAAGCCCTAACTAAACAATTACTACTTAAAAAAAGCAGAGAAAGTTGAAAAGCGTATCTAAACAACATTAACAAAACGACATCACCAGTAGATATTTGAAAAACTATAAAAAACATTAAAAATATTACAATACCATCAAACAAAACGCCAATGTCAGATTCTTTAATAAATGAATTATTTGACAAAATAGCTCTTCCCTTTGTTTCAAACAAGTTTAGTATATCTAACAATACGATGAAAAAGAAATTTACATTACAAAAATTACAGTTAGCAATTACACAGTCACAAAATAAAGCATTAGGATTAGATAGTTGCACCTACATTATCATTTTTAACCTAGCATCAATTGCTAAAGAAATGTTGCTCAACATTTTTAATGATTGGTGGATAAACGGTTCCTATATTTCTGAGCTTAAAGATATTGTAGTGGTATATTTATTAAAACCAAGTAAAGATCCTAAATTAGTATCATCTTGTCGTTAATGTCATGCATTACTAAAACATTTGAAAAAACTTTCTTATAAGGAATGATAAAGGTATGTCTACATATTTTTTTAAGGTTATGTTGTCATAAAACTATTTTGAAGTGGTATGTACAGGTTTGTATTGATTTCCTAGCGTGCCATAATTTTTTTTTAAATTTTTTCCTTGATTTTATTAAGATCATATCGACTAACCCTTATATTTGTGCGCCTCGATATTACTTACCTCTTTAGTAAATCAGAAAAAAATTGTCACAGACAGGATTCGAAACTATATTATATTTGTGAATTCATTCTAAATTACAAATTAAATATCTAATAAACTGTTAATGTTAGAAATTTTTTATTTGAATAAATTGTTAGGAAAAATTGTCTCTATAAGAAACTGTAAAAATAATTCGTATAATTTACATATGTACAAAATTATATAAGAAAAACTGTTAAAAATGGCAGATACACCCACTTCCGGTTTCTTTATCAAAACTATCTTTTGACAAATCAGAAAGAATATAGAAAGCCAGCTCTACACCAAATTTCAAGTTACTAAGACTTTTGATTCGAGAGTTATCGTGGGTACATCCAAAGATAATTTAAATAAGATGCAGCACTCCGTATATAAACAAGTCAAAAGAATATAAAGAAAAACTGTTATTATTTAACGTATCTCTGTTTCCTTTCAAGATATGAAATTTTTTTATTAAAAAAAATCGTCGCAGGCGGGATTCGAACCTGGGATTATATATGGAATGCACTTTAAATTATAAATCAAATATCTAATGAACTGTTATGTTAGAACAAATGTTTATTTGAATAAATTGTTAGGAAGAATTATCTCTATAAGAAACTGTAAAAATAATTCGAGTAATTTAAATACGTACATGATTATATTAAAAAAAACTGTTAAAAAAGGCGGACACACCCGCTTCCGGTTTCTTTATCAGATCTATGTTTTGATAGAACCGAGAGAGAATATGAAAAGCCAACTTGATACCAAATTTTAAGTTACTAGAACTTTTGGTTCGTTACACACAGACACACATTCTTATAGGAAAGTAAAAATTGTTTTAATTTTTATTCCTACACGTTTACTTTTACTTGTAATTTTAATAGTTTAATAATTTGTTATAAATTTTATAATCCGGACGTTTAGCTAAACTGAACAAAGTCTGGTCGGATTATTCATCATTACTGTAATTATAATTTAAACCTCATTTTGTGTTAAACAAAGTTTAATAATGGATAGTAATGTACTTAGAAATGAATTAGGTAAACACAAAAAACATCTTGAACTGCTGCTTCCATAGCTTTTTTTCAGAGAATATGACGCTTTTTTCTAGATTTGTTAAGTTGCATTTTGTAACCGAATACAACAAAGACAATATTTCAACGCATTTAAAAACATTACGTACCGAGGGTGAATTAAGTTGTACCAGGAGACGTCTGTTGGTATCAGACCAATAACAATAACTGTCTTGTAGTAAGTACAAAAAAGCAGTTATTTCAGCAAACATATTTTTTTTGTTAAAAACAACTATAGAACAGATATTTTTTATTAAAACAAAAAAGTCAAACATTTTAAACGTACTTTAAAATATATCAATGCCTTTTGCTTTTTGATAAATACACTTTGAACCAACAATAAATATTTTACTTTGGCTCGGCAAAACAACAACACGTGTGTTCTTTGTAACAAACGACGGCAAACTGTGAAATACATAGCCAGATGGCAAGGTGCACAGTGTTGCAACTGTGATGTAAACAAGTAGAAGAAGATTAATTTTTCATTTGGTCTATATGTCTCTAGGTACAGCGATATTATTTTAATATTAAGTAATTATAAACCTATTAAACCGTTTTATTTTGTTTTCTAAGCTGTTTGTACACATTCAGCTTTTATTAGTTATAAAATTTAGCTCTGTCTTATAGAAAAGTTTATTAAAACATATCCTTTGTCTATTCTACTTCCACAGCATTCTTATTTCACATTTTTAGCAAAATTTTGAAAACGTGAAATTAGAAAATTAACGTTATAGAAGAAATTTTTAGATACGCTTTTTATTATTTTTAATTCAGTTTTAATAAAATTGAACAGTTGTTGAAGGTTGTAATTTAAGAATCTACATTGTTCTTATTAAATATTTTTTGGTTGTTTTAGATCAGTGGTTTTTACGGACCCACCGGAGTTTCCGAAATCATTCAGGCGGTCCGTGGAAAATTAAAATTGATTTGGGGATCTCTGAACAACGTCATAGGGTTTTCGCAAAGTTAAATATAAAACAAAAACATTGTAACACATTTTTATTAATATGAAAGTGAAAATAAGTAACAATGAATAAATTATTAGCGATTTTTACGTCTTAGTAAAATATAAATATAGACAAGTGCATAAAATACAACTAATAACAGGCAGGTTTATACAGAAACGCAATAGAACCTGCACCAACTAGTCTATAATATGAACTATAAAAGAGTCGTGCATCTAATCAACCATTTAGTTCTCTGTTATGAGTGAAGTGCATACAACAAATTTTCTAGTCTTGAACAAAAAGAAGTATACTTTTTTGTATTGTTACGCAGATAGCTTACTATCGTTACGTAAGCGTATTTATATAAAATTTAATTAAATAATTAATTTAAATTTATTTATTATGATAACTATAATCGTTTACTACTTAACACAGAAGTGCGTTGGTTATCAAATATTGTGTGTTTGGATCGCGTCTATTCGCTCTTTGAGTCAGTGTTGAAATTCTTGAAAAGTAAAGACAATGATACACTGCACGATTTAATTATTTCTAAATATAACATTGCTTAAAATATAACTGATTTATTTTCTAGATTTAACGAGACTAATTTGAAACTACAAGGTGACACATTAAATTTAATCAAAGCTAAAAGTATAGTATCTTCGTTTGTCGCAAAATTTTTACTGTACAAACAAAACTTGGGAAGAAGAAAATGTTCTCAGTTTCCAAATCTTTCAAAATTACAAAATAAAGATAAAGATTTGTTTTTTGCTTGGATATTCCCGACTGGGTGTTGAACCCTTTTGTAAGTAGTCAAATTCAGAGCACAGATACAGATAAACACATACTAATACAAGAGCAACTTATTGAATTATTCACAAATGAAGAACTGAAACCAATGTTTAAACAAGGATACGACAACTTCTGGTTACAATAACAGATCCCAATATTATATCCAGCATTATCGATTTTTGTTCAGAAGCTGTTGATTGCATTTCCGTTTTTATATTTGGTAGAATGTGAATTCAGTGAGCAAGTTTTAACTATGAAAGGGAGTGCTTGGGCCAAAAGAGTTTGGGAACTAATGCTTTAGATTAATATTTTATTGTAGGTATAGATCATCAAACGGCAATTAACAAAGAAATTTTTCACACAGACAAGTCAAAATAGGTAAGCATTGGTTTGAGAAATAGGTTCTGACTAGATATAAAGTATGTTGATCTGCCAGTATTATAACCTCAAAAGTGAAACTAAAACCTAAAAACCGTGTGCGGGATGGGACTACTGGCCGCGGCCGACTGGCCGCGTCGATTAGGCTGCGGCCGACTGGCCGCGATGACAACTGGCCACCGTTCCTACTGGCCGCACGCTTATGGTTGTTGTCTATCTATTCAGCATAAAAGAATTATTTTTCTCAGATTCGTTAGAGCATAAAATCCGAACTCTATATATCAGTATGCAAATTATTATTCTTCAAATTCAAACTCGATCAGTATTTAAAAACCGATAAAAACACGATTCTAATTTTTGACGAAGGGTTGGAAGCAACCCATTAATTGCATGGGTAATACGAATAAATAGGTAAATTTAAGTGCGATACATATTTCAGAACAAGAACAATTGCAGAACTTTTCTAATTCCTGGAACAAAACAAGTAAGTAAGGGTTTAAATTCTTCTTTTGTTAAAATTACAATGTACAATTACAGTTGTAAGAAGAAAGCGAAATGAACATTTTGCCGCTTCAACATATCCACCGGTAATGTAGATAACATTAATCATACCGGAACGTTATAAAAGATAAGAAGCAGAACCAGGTATGCTTTCTAAAAATATATAAAATTTACGTAGGTATTCACAGTCAAAAATGAATAATACAATATTGCTTGTGATTTGTTATTAGTAGTCAATACTTCGGTAATGTCAATTAACACATTTAACATCGAAGAGTTTGTGTTTCTAAAGTAATTTTTAAATTGTAGGCGTTTTTGAAAACTTTCTTCTTGAAGACAGTGAGGGTCCTACCGGATTTTAATTCTTGGTCGCCAAGATAATTTGCGAAGATTTCAAGAATCTAGGACATGGTATGCTGACGGAACATTTAAAATTGCTCTAAATTTATTTTCGCAAGTATTTGTTATTTTGGCGGAGAAGTTCACGGGAGTACATTTAATAATTTACGGTTTATTGCCAAATAAACAACATACGATAAGTTTTTCGACATGTTACTGGAGATTCAACCCTTATTTCAACCAACTTCTATTTTTTGTGATTATAAAATAGCCACATTCAGAAGCATTCAGGCACATTTTTCCGGAATTGAAGTCAGAGAACTATAATAAGGTATTTCTTAGAAGGGCATATAAAGCTTCATAAATTTAAAAGTTAATTAACTTTTTTATTTATGAAGCTTTATATGCCCTTCTAAGAAATACTTTATTTAATATTATGTACGCATTTGATTAATTACTGTATGCTTTATTTAGTTTGTTTATATGATAATAAAATGTGGCAAAATAATTTCTTTCTAAAATTTGTTATTTTACAGTTTAACCAAATTGTATTAATGCTTTCAAACTTGTTTCACAAAGTGCTAAAGTAATATAATCGGGAGATTTGAAAACGGCACCGGCTGCCAGTTAGGTTGGCGGCTAGTAGGGACGGCGGCCAGTAGGAACGGTGGCCAGTTGTCATCGCGACCAGTCGGCCGCGGCCACACAGCGGCCAGTTATACTAGACCGAACCGTGTGAACATAGCGTTTACGTTTGAAACTGATTTGTAGCAGAAGACAGTTATACTCTTTAAAACTGGAAAACTATTGTTTGTTGTATCCAGAAATAAGTACTCGCAATCTGGGCTAGAGCTGCAACAAAAAAATTGACACTTGCAGACCATCGTTGTTACACAAACTGGCAAGGCACTTCAACTGGAATGGAATCCGACATAGTCCTGGAGGGTTTTAAGTGTAGCATTGACATGCATAAATTGAAGTATGTGAAAATAGTGGGTGATGGAGACAGTAGTGTATATAAGAAGCTTTGTACACAGAGACCTTATGGTGGTAATGTTCGCATTACCAAAGTAGAATGCACTAACCACCTCCTGCGAAACCACTGTACCAAACTTCGTGAACTGTGCACCAAAAGTAGAAGTAGTGCTAATCAAGCTGTTCCTTCGCAAAAGGAGGGTGAAGTAAATTGTAATATATTAGATTTTCAAAACTGTGGCCTAATGGATGACGTACTTTCCTGCGGTAATAGGTTACAACAGAATAAGTTCAGTTTGTTGCTGAATATGAACAACAACGCAGCCGAGTGCTATAATTCTGTTGTAGCAAAATTCATTGGAGGCAAACGTATAAATTTTAGTATCAAGGATAGTTATGATATAAGATGTAGGGCGGCGGCGCTTCAATTTAACGAACATGAAACTTCTATATCAAAGTTCTATAAAAAATGACTACAAAAAGTCCGAGAAAATACACGAAGTTGTATATAGAAAAGATGTGACGAATGCAAGTATATATTAAGGCAAGAAAAATACTTTTCAGGACAGTTGCAAAAAAAGAGCGCAACTACTGGTGCCGATACTGATTATGGAGCAGTCGAAGAATTAAGTCCTGATGCAATGGAACGAAAAAAAGAGGAACTGGTGCGCTTAATCGCAACCTCCAATGTCCAAGAATTGAAAACGAAGACCCGAAGACAGTGCAGCAATCCGTTGTGGAAGAGCAAAAGAAGATATAGGCTTATAGCTTCTAATTTTGGAGCAGTCGGTTATTACTAACTTATCGAAACATTTACAAACTTTAAACTTCAATGTTTCTTTTTCAGATTGCCCAAGACAACGAATGTTGGAACGCCATGTTGCCAGTTTTATTGTGAAGTAATGATCTCGGAAATAATCAATAATAATTTTTAAGCGTCTTTTAAGGGTGTGCGATTCGCTCAACAGCAAATTGATTTTCGATTCACCAAAAAAAATCAATTCGAATGGATTACTCGAAAATCGATTTTTACTCAATTTTACCGATTCGAATCGGGTTGAATCGAATAAAATCGACTTCAAAATGAATCGATTCAGCAATTATTGCTTACTTTGAGTACACTAATTAACTTAAAAGTGATGTTCGAGGTGATGTTAAAAAAATAACATTGTTTTCTTACAATTTCTATTAGTTTGGCTTCACAAAGTAGGATCCGAATCGATTTTAAATCGAACCCGATTTTCGATGCTCGATTTTTTCTTCGAATGGACTAATCGATTCACACAATAAATCAATTTGAATCGATTATCGATTTTGCACAGTTAGTTTTTTCATATCCATATGAAAACCTATACCTTGTAACCTGCGTTGGATTTTTAGCAGTGGATCTTTTATGCCAGACCCCGTAAGTAGATCCAACTGGCTAAATTTGCGGTTTCTTTTTTTTTCTTTCGATTGATTAGTTCGATGTTAGCATCGAAAACGTTTTGCTCGTTAAAAGGTAAAATTTTGTTTTGGGGGATGATTATTGTTTTCGGAGGCAATTAAGAAGTACCGGGTACCGTAATGTAGTTGAGTGGTTAGGGTACTTTTACCCTATCGTTATGTAATACCGCGGAAGTTAGTTGGAACCGTGAAAATTAAGTGTAGTGGTGGAAAAGTTTGATTTTCCAAATTTCGTAATTTACGGTTTAAATAAACTTCATGGTTTCCAAAAATAAAAACTCACGTTCGAGGGATTTATTTTCGATGTTTTGTGTGGAAAAAAAATCCTGTCTTCGCCGATGTGCGGCTTTAAATTAAATTGTGAAATAAATCTTCCGCCGATATTCTATTGTTTGGGGGTTCCACCGAGCTTGTATTCGACCACTGAACACCTGGACCGACCGGAGTGCAATCTAATTACGTAGCTTCTGGAAACGCTGTGCCGACAGTTCATCTAAGTAAAAGTATTTATCGACTTTGTTATTATCGTGAAGTGAACCGCGATCGATATGATTTAAAAGCTTTGATTTGAGCCGATTGAATTACGGCTAACGTTAAATATTTCAAGAAACACTTGAAGGTGTTTGCGTGAAGTTCGATTTAATTAATTTTGTTTTGTGTGTATGTAAAAGTAAATCTTATTCATGCATAAAGATAATGTAACGAAATGTAACGATATGTAAACTATAATTTGTTTGAACGTTTAGTTCGAAGCAAAGTTTCGGGCGTAGATTTTATAACTTGTGTATTTTTATTTTATTTGAATTTGTTTACTACTTATGCGGTCAAAGCCTTGAAGTTTATTTTTATTATGTTTTCTTTGAAAAAGACGAGTTAACGCTATTAGTATTATTTTTTTTTATATATTTTAATTTTTGTATTCAGTTTGTTAATTTTTGTTTTGTCTTGCTTATTATTATTTCATTAATTAATTTTTTTATTCAAATTTGTTTGATATTCATTATTCATTTTTTTTTTATATATATTCAGTCAATAAATGTTAAATTGTTAAACTGTAAAGAGCTTTTATTCATTCAGCTGCCGCGTACGTAATTTTTGTTTTAAGTGTATTTCAGAATAGTTACAACTCAAGGTAAGTTCCGGGGTTGTAACCAACCAGATGAGCTTTCGGGTTATCAGAGGTCCGGAAGCTACGATCATCGTGACCTTGATTGGCGCCCTAACCGATTTTTGAGTCTTTTACCGTTTTAGTTCGATTTTATGTCAATCTCGTTTCCAAGTTATCACGGAATTTTAAAATATAACCCACCCCGTCTCCACTGAGCAACCGGCACAACATCGTTTATGTTACCTCATTTCAGGCAGTGACTTTGTGTTAACTTTGGCATGTAACAACCTTCACCGCACATTTTATTCATTATAATGTAGTAGGAGTACTTATATGTATTATTTTTAATAGTTATTATACATATTTGTTTTTTTCGTATCAAATAATTTTATTTTTTTTAAATTATTTTTCTTATATACTTACGTTATATTCAGATGAACTTATTTGGAAGCAAATTTCTGAAGGAGAAGTTTTCATAGCCTGAAGCGAGCGAAATAAATATGACTTGAAATATACAGGTTTGCACTTTTTGCTGCAACTGTAGATATTTGATATTTTGTAGCGGGACCTCGATCCCGGTCCACGTTGAGTAGATTGGCACATGCCAACTTGAACCATGACCAATTGCGTACAAGCCGGAGGTCATAATGCATTTTATTTTCACACTTGGAAGTTGGAGATTGACGTAAAAACAACCTTAAGATTACTTAAATGTTAACTTGTTTACTATTCAAACTAATTCAAAGATTCTGTATATTTAAATGTTCATACAAAATAGTTTGTTAGTTTGGTATAACATAAAAATTATGGCTCAAATTTTACAGAAAGGTTATTTTACAGTAGCATGTTTTTTAAATGTCTGTTTAAGCTCGAGCTGTGTTTTGTGGTAGAAATGTCAAGTCATACAAATATGACATTGAAATGCGCCGAAGTATTTCTATAATAGTTTTTTTCAACTGATACAGTTTTTAAATTTAAATAAAACCTCTACAATATACGTACAAGAATTATGTTAAAATAAAAATTTAGATACTTAGATATAGTTTTCTAGGAAAATTGGTGTAGGGAAGAGAGGGGGAATAGGGCGGTTTAAACAATTTTGCAAATTTCTTGTGTTTTTTGTATTTTTATGCTTTGGCTTTAAGTCAAATGAAACTTTAAAGTATAAGGAACAAAGTTATATATTTATAAAAAACTTAAAATAACTAGAACATTGTTTTTTATTGTTTAAAAAAAATTGAATAGCCCTTATTACCCACAAACCTGTAGTAGCCTAGGCCCTAATTACACCCATTTGCATGTATTTAGGTACAAAAGTCATAAACATACATTTTTCCATCAAACTCTGCACAATGTTTGTAAGTCCAAAGAAAGCAGACAGTACAACGTATCCACAGTTCACCGTTTTTCCCAAACTCGCCGCATATAAGATAAATATCAGCTGTTGTAGGTTTGGTCTAACACATTTTCTTCTAGGTTGAATCTTATCAGTCAGGTTGATGTCTTCATCCCCATCTTCACTAAACGCTTACTGCTTTTATTTATTTTCTTTCTTATCTTCTCTTCGTTTTTAGTTTGCTTGTTTTGCAATATTACCTTCATTGGTGTAAAAGTGAAAATTTCTGAATGTTGTTTTTTGTTATTTTTTTAACGCTTCTTGCTTGAGGTTTTATCTTTTGAACACCCAGGTAAGGAATTATATCGGCAAATGGTATCTCATGTTCATATTAGCTTCTTCTCCTTGCTCTTTATTTTCTTTTTCTATATTATGTTCTTCAATGCCTAGGTTTCGGCATCTTTCTGGCTCTTTTCGTTTTCTCTGTCTTTTATAAAACCCTCAGCGGCAGCAAAGTCTTCTAAAGTAAAATGATCTGAATTTACAGAAAAAATTCTTGTGCTTTCAAAGCATTTAATGGCAACACGTCCAAAGGTATTTTTAAAAATCTCGAAAGTGGTTATTCTCTTATGTGGATGTCTCCTTAGAAAATTTCTACATTCAACACGCATATTTAAAAAAAGAATAAAATGCTTCATCCAGTGGCTAAAGACGATGAGACGTATTGAGTGGAATAGTTAAAACTACAATTCTTCTTTCTTTGCAAAAATTATACGCCTCCAATATGCAGTGACTATCAATCAATAATAAAACTGGATCTGCTTTTGAAGGCTTTACAACATCACAAAAATGTTAGAGCCATTTTAGAAATAACTGTTCGCTTATCCACCCATTGTCAGAATAACGGTAGAGTGCACCAACTAGTTTATTTTTCTTTAATTCTTGTTTAATTTTCTTACGCGTATAAACCAGTAGAAGAGGAACATAGGTTCCAGAGGCACTTATGCAGCACATGATAGTAGTAGTCAGTCCTCTTTCTGCACTTGTAATAAAACCCACTATTTTCTGGACCTTTTCTGCAAGTGTTTTTGCAGGATTTTGTACAATAGTTATTCCTGTTTTGTCGGCATTAAATATTTTAGACGAGGACAATCCATGTTTGTCCAGAAGAGTGTTCAAATTGGAGAAAAACGGATCTGCTTCCTATTTGTTGAATGCAGAAATACGATTCGGATTTCTAAGCCGCTGAGCCAATCTTTACCTGCCGTTTTCTTGGCTGTAGAGATCGAGTGTTTTAATTTCTTCTTTTCGGTGTACTTGAAGGCACATTTTCTTAATTTCAGTGGAAGTGGGAGATGCCATAAAAATGTTTAGACAGTACTATAACTTGCTTTGCTAAAGCTTTTTCATCTTTTGTTAAAACAGACTTACGCTCCATTAAAGCATCAGATACATTATTATTTTTGCCTTTCTTGTAGTGTTGTCAGGAAATTGAAAGGCATCTTGCAGCATCTCGGGTACTTCTACCAGTTCTTATTGTGTTTAAAGCAGCAGTAAGCTCTCCAGAAGTCCAGCTACCCTTTTGTGTACTCTTTTGTAGGTATGTGGCATCTACAATGAAAAAAAACTTAACCCCAAATTGTACTTTTGCACTTATTTATGAATAACACTTGAATTATTGCAGTAAAATACTACATTATCTAAAACTACACATGCAGTTGCACAATTCGTATAGAGAATTGTATTACTTAAACTTTAATTCATTATTTTAACTTACCTTTAAAATGAGAAAATAATATATCAAACTGTAGGTACTCAATTTCACTTTCTCAAAATTTTCTACATTACCAACGTAGCAACGCGACCATTTTCGGTATATCGTGAACTACATGCCTATAGATGACGCACAAATATTAAAAAAGAAATAATAATATACACATTTTGATATACTGAATGGCCACTATTACCCCCGCGGCCCTCATTCCCCCACTCTCCCCTACACACAAATAAAACAACTGCAGTATGTATATATTTTCGTATATTCTTTCCTTTCTAGGAAACATTGTTTCTTCGTGTAATTTGTCATACTCGTTTTAGTGCTATTAATATTTTTATTACAAGGCAATGCTTATATAAGAACTAAAAAGAGTTTATACTACATTTAAGAATAAGAATATTTTGCTTAAATTTTAATATTACCAAAATAAAAATACTGTTTAAAATTTACTTTTCTGTATACTGTATATATTATTTTCGTTGTCTATGGTTTGACTGACAATCGCTGATGACTTTATGATCTGAAAAATAATAATTTCTGTAATCTTACTATTTTTAATAATTCAATACGCTTATACATAAATTAGTATTTATTCATTTGATACATATCTACCTTAGTTTAATTTCGATTTTAAAACAAATACGGATTATTTAAAATTAGACACACTGGTTTTGTTACATTTGCTGATGCATTTATTGCGAAAGTTTAAATAGAAACATTATTCAGCAGTTCTGAATCACCAAATTAAAGTTGTGTACAGTAATTACAAGAAAAAAGTTATTTACGGATATTTTTATCTATCATTTTATTACCGTAGTATCTAGTCTTAGTAAACGCTGTTATCATAATGAAAAACACATGTTGTGTTTGCTTACTGACATTTTTATGTTTCAGCAGTCTTGTCTAAGGGTTTCTCACAATATTTCTCACATAAGAATTTGACAGATTCATATCTTAATTGTGTTACCAGGCTTTCGGTGTTTATGTTGTTCATAAGAATGTGCTAGATTAGAACATAACATAAATCATGAAATCTTAAGGATCCATTATTGCGATCTGTTTGTATTCATAAGCTACTATAGTTAATACACATGGTATATATTTCTAAGTTACGATTTAGTTTACTATAACATACTATGGCTTTAAGTAAAATATTGTTATGTGTAATGTTAATGCATATACATACCTAAAAAAAATGTAAATACAATACAAATGTAATATTCCTATTCATCAGTGTAACTTTACTTAAAATACGAATTTTAAAATTAATTTATTTGTAAACTAAATATTTACACGATTTATTATAATTACTACTGTTCGGTTTAACAATTGGCTGTCCATTATCATTATCTGATGAATTTCGTACACGGTCAGCGTTACGTTTGTAGTCATCGTACTCATCTCATCGCTATAAAGTTTTCGATTATTCTAAGGGGATCGTATCTTTTATTTTCTACAGGTCTTCTATTTTCATAATGTCTAGGATTATCATCTTTATCGTCTAATGGTTTCCGTCTTCGATCTTCGTTTTTCTTTCTGTCACGGTTGTTTCTCTCGTCATAATCTCGTCTTCTATCATCTTTATACGATGTTAGTATTCACGTCTGTCATACGATTCTTTTCTTTAATCAAACTGGTTTTCCGAATCACGTCTGTTTTTATTTCTTCTGCCCGATCCCCTTCTTTCATACCTATCGTCATCGTAATCACAATCGTCGTAAACCGGCCGCCTGCCTTGGTCGTTTTCTTCGACGCCTTGTCTTCATAGTAATCATCTCGAACGTCTTCTTCATAATCGTCATAATATTCGTATTGTGGACGTCTTCTTGATGGCCGCCGTCGTCTTATAGCTGGCGGTGGTCTCCTAGACGAAGCTGTAAGAACAGGAGAAATTTATATAGGCGTTGGTTTAGGTGTAGTAGTAGTAGTAGATACCGCTTGATACAAAGCGTCATTTCTAATAAAAAAATAAATAATTTTTACTAATTGTTTAATAAACGATAATTTCTTACCTATGCCAATATTTATGAGAGTTAACGCAATCTACTTACGAAACAAAATGACAAATGAAAGTTGTTTGATCAAAAGCAGTGTAATTGGCACAAAGAAAGTCATAACGTGTGCCAAACGAGCAATGATGATAAACCTAAAAAAACAAAAATAATAAGTTTTTCGTTTATTCAACAATTTTCTAAAAAAGGTGTTGTGGGTAATTTCATTTCTAAAAAAAATAAGTAAATTTACCAA
Organism: Aquatica leii; assembly: GCA_035610365.1. NCBI lineage: Eukaryota > Metazoa > Arthropoda > Insecta > Coleoptera > Lampyridae > Aquatica > Aquatica leii. The sequence continues at coordinate 113,880,023 of CM069432.1, forward strand.
AGCTAAATGTTAAGTGATTTAAGTTGTTGGTGTTTGTAGATGATAATGCTGGTGCCAAGGTAAAGCGTCAATTCCGTGAGCAACATTTATTTTATAAAATGCTAACACTTTTTTGTAAAAATCTCGTTTCGTAATTTGTTTTATTGCAATAAATTGAAAAAAATACATATGTCTTTTTTACCTAACTTATTTTAAAAATTTGGTATTGTTTTGGTTAATTTGGTTTACGCCATATCCAATCAAGAAACAGCTACAGTCGCAGACGTATTAGTAAAAGAGTTTTTCTGCCGGTTTGGAGTCCCGTTGGAATTACACTCCGATCAGGGCCGCAACTTTAAGTCTGGGCTGTTTCAAGAAGTTTGCCGACTGTTGGGAATTAAGAAAACTAGGACGACGCCTTTCCATCCTCAATCTGATGGCATGGTTGAGCGAATGAATCGAACAATGGGCAAGTACTTAGCCAAGGTAGTGTCCAAACACCAAAAAGACTAGGATCAGTACTTGCACCTTTTCCTAATGGCATATCGATCATCCGTTCACAAAAGCACAGGCCAAAGACTATATTGTGTGATGCTCGGTCGCGAAATACGATTTCCATGCGACCTCCAATTTGGGCGAAGACCAGATGAAGAAGTTGCTGGAGAAGGTTACGCCAGCAAGCTGACCAAGAGACTAGACGAAATGCATGAAGAGGTCCGTAAAAACACACAAATTGCCAGCGACAGAATGAAGACTAGATATGACGTCAAGGCACAATATGATGGGTTTCAACCTGGCGATATTGTCTGGTTGTATAATCCTCAAAGGAGACGTGGTTTGTCGCCGAAGCTGCAAAGGCAATGGGAAGGCCCCTATGAAGTCATGCAGCGTATTAATGACGTCATATATCGCATCCGAAAACCGCCCAGAAGCAAGCCAAAAGTAGTCCACGTCGATCGTCTATCCCCGTTTGCTGGCGATAACCACAATATGCAAGTTCAGGTCCGAACCAGAGTGATAGGCAGCAAAACTAGGAATCAAATCGAAGAAATGGAATTCGAGACGTTTATGAACTTATACGAAGGTTCTGGAAAAGTTAGATTCGGAGTTACCACCGAGGAACAACAAGACCTGTTCCAGACACAAAAAGATTACGCCATCGCACATTGCGTGAGCGAGGATCTTGACATGTCCAGAGGGGTTGCAGTCGTGTTTAAAAAGAAGTTTGGGCAGCTAGATAAATTACGAAGACAGCAACCGACAGTCGGAAAAGTTTTAGGACTACGTAGTGACAGACGCTTCGTTTTCTATTTGGTCACCAAGAAATACTCACGTACCAAACCGTTATACAAAAATCTGTGGCCAACATTCTAGAATCTCAAGAAAGAAATGGAGTTCCACCATGTAAAGAAATTGGCAGTACTCAAGCTTGGTCGTGGCTTAGATTAACTGAATTGGAGGACAGTTCGAAACATGTTGGAGGTCGTCTTCCGAAGAACAGGCGTTCAAGTGTTGGTCTGTAGTTACCAACTAAGGAGAATATCGGGTCAGGAAAAGTCCATTGACTGTTACTTTTATGGCCAAGGAAGTTGCCGAAATGGACGAAACTGCCGCTATCGCCACGATCCTTTCTAGCGGTGTCGCATCCAGTCTTCTGTTCTGGGACAGAACAGTCCTAAAGAGGGAGCAGTGAAACGTTCTCAAATTCAAAAACCTTCTCGAAGTTGTTATCCATCTTTTAGAACGTATACCGAAAGATATGGAACACTCAAGAAGGATTTTCAAAATGTGTATAAATACCGAACAAACAAATCGTAATCAGTTATTTCCGTAATGCGAAGACTGCAGTGTAAAGAAGGTTATTCAAGTCTAAATAAATAAGTCGTTAACGCGTGTTATAGATAAATCTACGAAGTACGTAACTTTAGTATAAAGTGTGTGAAGCTATCTGCGGACCTTATCTTATCTTCGTGTAAGTGAATAAATTAGTGTAAGTGTTTTTATTAATTATCCTTAGATTAAATTAGTTCGGTTAATTTAAAAGTGTACATATTTTTAGTATCAGAAAAAATATTTTAGTAGTTTAAATAAATTAGTTTTAATAATAATGCAACAGTATTATATTCGTAACAATAAATTCGTCGTGTCAACTTCACATACTGCGTATATCAGGTGTGTATTACAATAATGTGGAATAAGTAGTGAACACAACTTAAATTAAGATTTTATTTTTTTATTTTCTGTAAATAGTTTTCATATTAGGTACCTTATTTTAAGATTTATAAATATACTTCATTTATTTAGGTTCTAAAAATAGAACTCTATTGTTTAGTTAGAGCAAGGGAAAACTCAAATTAACGCAATATTATTGAATAAATCGTTCAACTCTTTTATTATTTAATTGCAATTTTATTATACAACCCATAATCTACAGTGGTAAATACCGACGTGATTATAACGAAAGGGTGAGTGAATGTGCAAACATTTTTTTTTCAAAAATGCCGGATACCAATACTATCGTTTGCGATCGCGTTTCTTTACAGCAGTGTTGGACAGTACCACATAATAACAGCCATAAGGGACACTTCTGTCGGCACCTTTGATATTCTAGTCCGGAAAAAGAGTGACTTTCGGCCATTTTGAAAATAGTGTTGTTGCGCTAGATTTAATTTCTTTTAGTAGAATGCATTTTTTTAGACAACAAATCGATTATTTTAACTAACTTAAATATAATTGAAATGTAATTTAGTTATCTGTTTAAGCTGACCACATTAATTCAAATGATTTTATCATCTTAATTATTGTTTGTTATGTATTTAAAAAAATTCTAACGATTTACGAATGCTTAAACTACTATTTTCTTATCGGAAAAGAATGCTGTGGTATTTAGTCTAGTCTGTATTATTGGTATTTGTTAGATATAATACACAATCCGCGGGACCTCTGCGTTGAACTTGACCCTCAAATCGAAGGCGCATTCTTCGATATAAAATATAGTGTAAAACACGCTAACGTCGAAAAAGCAAGTGAATCGCGTAGAACTGTGTATAACATTAATAATATAATAATTAAGTTGTTTTTGTATCATAATAAATCGCTAAGTTTCAAATTGTTTATCGTCTCGATCCACCGACCTTTCTAACAGGTTATGGGCCCAGGATTGCATGAGTGATAACAAAATAAAAATAAAATTTTCTTTTTACGAAACGCGATCGCGAATTCACGCAGCTGTTGTGTAACATTTAAAAAAGGGTTATTTGATTGTGCTCGAAATAATACGCGATAAATAAATAATGGCAAACGTGAGTGTTATTAATTCAACGCGTATAGAACTATTAAATAAAAGTAATTACGACACGTGGTGCATACAAGCCGAAGCATTGTTAATTAAAAATGATGCATGGCGGTACGTAAGTGGCGAAATACCAAAACCCACCGTAACCGGAAAAGGCGAAGCTTTAGCTGCAGCACAAGCTGCATTAAGCGAATGGATAAGTCAGGATCGAAAAGCAAAAAGCGATCTCATTTTGTCGGTAAGTCCAAGTCAATTACGACATCTTCGAAATTGCAATACTTCGAAAGAAGTGTGGGACAAGCTAAAATCAGTGTACGCGTCGCAAGGACCGATGAGAAAAGCTACTCTCCTAGAGAAGTTGCTACTCGAAAATCTGCGTGTCGGTGACGACGTGCGAGATTATTTGTCACGTTTTATGGATACAGTCGATAAATTGCATACGATGGAAATCGACATTAATGGTGATTTGTTGTCAATAATGTTACTACATAGTTTGCCCTCAGGCTTCGATAATTTTTGTTGTGCAATAAAGTCCCGCGACAAGTTGCCTGATATCGACAGTTTGATGGTCAAAATTATTGAAGAGCATGACAGCAAGATCCACAAGACCGGTGAGGCGGGACAAGATGCTTTGTTTTCTCGACAACTCTACTTCAAGGATAAACAAGCAACTAACGCAAATGAACAGTATAAGAAACCTAAACCCAAGTGCAATTATTGCAAGAAAAGAGGACACAGGACGGCTGAGGCGTTCCGACGAGGAAAAACCAGAACGCAAACGTCGCAAACGAAATGTTTTACGCGAGTGAAATTACAAGTGCCGTTACAGGTGAAATCTGTAATTTAGTAACGAATAGACGATGGTGTCTTGATAGTGGGTGTACTTCACATCTTTGCAAGGACCCTCAGATGTTCGTCAACTCAACCAAAATTAGTAGCGACGTCAAGCTGGCCAGCAGCGCGACCGCACATGTGACAGGTAAAGGTGATGTCAACGTGGAAATCTCAAATGGTGAGTTCAATAAACAAATTACACTTCAAAATACATTGTACGTGCCGGAGTTGCGAACGAATTTAATGTCGGTCTCAAAAATTGTGGACAAAAAACACTCAGTATTGTTTACCGAAAAGTGCGCGTACGTTAAGGACCAAAACGGTGTAGTCAAAATGATCGCTGATCGCGAAGGAGACTTGTTTTATTTACGGGACAGACAATGTAACGCTTTTAATGTCTTAAACGACGTCCATGCAAACTCGATCGAGTGGCATCAACGTTTAGGTCATTTAAATTGGAACGACATGGTACTTATCCTTAAAAAAACTATAACAGGTGTTATCTTTAAAGCAAACCACGCGCTTCCTCCGTGTGACATTTGCGCGGCCAGCAAACTTACGACTCTCCCATTTTTTGAACGCGAAAACAGATCAACGGCTCCACTCGAAATAGTACACTCGGATATATGCGGTCCGATGCAAACGCAGTCGCGAGGTGGTGCGCGATACTTTTTAACATTTATCGACGACTACTCCCGGTGGACCGAAATTTATTTTTTGAAACATAAATCTGAGGTGACATCTAAATTTCTCGAGTATAAAAACTTGGTAGAAAATCAATCCGGTAGCAACATAAAAGCACTGCAGTCGGACAATGGTTTAGAATATTGCAATACAGCTATGGACGAGATCCTAAAAGGAGCTGGAATTAAACGTCGGCTTACAGCACCGCATACACCTCAACAAAACGGCATAGCTGAACGTAAAAATAGAACCTTAGTTGAATCAGCACGCTGCATGTTAACGGAGTCGGGACTTCCCGAATACTTTTGGGCTGAAGCGATTGCAATGGCAAACCACATTAGGAATCGATGCGTAACCAAAGTATTGAAGACCAAGACGCCTTATGAGCTATGGATGGGCAAGCGTCCACAGGTTAGTTACATGCAGGCATTCGGTACCAAAACGTATGTCTTAAATAAGTCACACAGAAAAAGTAAATTTTCGCCTAAAGGCAAAGAAGGCACGTTAGTTGGTTACTCAAACACCGCTAAAGCTTACCGGGTGTGGGTGCCATCAGAGAAGAAAATTTACGTTACACGAGATGTTAAATTTTTTAAAAATGTTAAGGTTAATGACTGCTTGGAAAATTCAAAAACGATTGGTAAAACAAAAATTGACAGTTCTAAATCGCTGGCCATGCCAAAAAGCGATAAGGTTGATGTTCCTGATTTACCCGATGAATCTCTGCCGATTAACGATAAACCATGCGGAGATGAAAGCATCGACAATCCTTTATCACTGTCTGACCCCTTAAGCAATAGCTTACGTCGAGGCCCCGGCAGGCCTATCAAGTTAATGACAGGCAGACCTGGACGTCCGGCAAAGCAATACCACATGGTTCCAACAATTGAAGAATCATCAAATTTGAACACGTACGCAGAAAAACCTTCATTTGAGTGTGAAAACATTAATTTGGCAATGAGTGCCGATGAAATGCCTTTTTACGAGGCACTCACAGGACCCGATCAGGAAGAGTGGCGAGACGCGGTTTACTCCGAAATAAAAAGCCTTGTTTTAAACGATGCTTTTGAAATTGTTCCTAGACCTGCTGGGCGAATTATAAAATGTCGCACGGTTCTAAGAAACAAGTACGATGCCAACGGAAGTTTACAAAAGAGAAAAGCTCGAGTCGTCGCCAAAGGTTATTCTCAACGCTTTGGATTTGACTTCTTCAACACTTTTGCGCCAGTTGCGCGCTTAGGATCACTACGTTTGCTCGTAGCATTGGCTGCCAAATCTAACTTAAAGATTTCCCAGTTAGACGTTGAAACCGCATATCTCAACGGACCGGTCGATGCGGACATACACATGGAGATGCCGGAATTGTTACTTGAGATGTTAGAGAGAATGGTTCAGAAAGAAAAGGATCCCAATATCTTGAAAAAGGCGCGCGCCATGATCGAAAGGAGCAAGCTTTCAGATGCTGTGTGTTTACTTCGCAAAGCCCTTTATGGCTTACGTCAGGCAGGGCGTCAATGGCACACTACTCTTGACAACACACTTAGGAGTATGGGGTTGGTTCCCACTAACGCGGACCCTTGTGTATATGTCAACACGGAGAAAAATACATATGTGCTCGTGTACGTAGATGACATCTTGATCGTCTCCGGTAATCAACCTGAAGAAAGAAAAATAAAGGAAGGTCTTGCAAAGGCATTCAAGATCAAAGATCTTGGCACGGCAAGGTATTGCTTAGGGATCGAAATCTGTCAAGGTGAAGAATACATATCTCTTTCACAAAAGGGGTATATCAAAGAAGTGCTTAAACGCTTCGGTATGAGTGATTGCAAATCTGCCAGCACTCCACTTCTTCACGATGGAAAATTAGCCAACTGTTCCGGCGAATGCGAAAAAGAATATCCATATCGAGAGCTGGTTGGAGCGCTGATGTACGCTGCTACGGGAACGCGTCCCGACATTGCTCACGCTGTCAGTGCATTAAGCCAATTTAACTCGCGCTATCAGAAACAGCATTGGATGGCCGCAAAACGGGTGTTGCGATATCTTCGAGGAACGATGGAAAACGAGTTGGTCTTTTCCAAGAACAGCTTTCCGTTGCAAGGGTTTGCCGATGCCGACTGGGGAAATTGTGCAGTAGACAGACGCTCTTATACAGGATACGTCTTTGTTCTTAGCGGCGCAGCTGTTACATGGGAATCGCGAAAGCAGAGAACGGTAGCCTTGTCGTCAACAGAAGCTGAGTACATGGCCGTATCTGACACCATCAAAGAAGCCTTGTACTTGTCGAGTTTTCTCAATGAATTAGGTCATACGGACGTTGCTGGCGTCGTTATTTTCAACGACAATAGAGGTGCGAAATTCTTAGCGGAGAATCCCGCCTTTCACGCTAGATCTAAGCATATTGACATAAAGCACCATTTTATTCGTCAAACGCTCAGAGATCAGAAAACGGCGCTCTCCTACTTACCGACGGACGAGATGATTGCAGACGTGCTTACCAAGGCCTTGTCACGTTCAAAACATTTACAATGTTCAAATGGATTGGGTTTGAAGTTTGTTCAACCGTCTCGGGCACGACTTGAGGGGGAGTGTTAGATATAATACACAATCCGCGGGACCTCTGCGTTGAACTTGACCCTCAAATCGAAGGCGCATTCTTCGATATAAAATATAGTGTAAAACACGCTAACGTCGAAAAAGCAAGTGAATCGCGTAGAACTGTGTATAACATTAATAATATAATAATTAAGTTGTTTTTGTATCATAATAAATCGCTAAGTTTCAAATTGTTTATCGTCTCGATCCACCGACCTTTCTAACAGTATTATTTATGTAACTATATATAACTCATTACTCCGTGCAGCTAACAATACAAAGTTTAACATAAATATAAATTGAGTAATGACATTATTTTTTTCACTATAACTTTTAACAAACGAAATTGTTTATCATAAGCATAATTGTTTGTATTGCACTTAAGTACTGCATTCGTAAATCCTTGACGTTTGTTTATCATAAAAGATGTAAATACAAAAGAATTCCAAATATAACCTAACTTGTCAGAAACAATAGATTAACGACCGCCGTATTCTTATGTATGCAATTTTTTTGCGCGGGAAACTACTGAGTGTCCCTTATGGTTATTATTATGTGACAGTGCTTGAGTATATTTCATATATTTGAGTATTGAGTACATGAATACTGAGTACAAAAAGTAATCGAGTACAATTGTACTCAAAAAAGTATGAGTAGAAATATACTTGATTAGAACTGTACTCAAAACAGATGAGTAGAAATGTGCTTGATTACAAATCTATTCAAAATGCATGAGTACAATTGTACTTGATTACAAAAGTACTCAAAACGAATGAGTACAAATATATTTGAGTATTAACGTAATCTAAAGTCATGAGTATAAATTGGTGTACGAATAGAATTACGTTAAACACGCCTAAATAAAGTGAAGTAACAGTAGCGTCAATATTATGTTTTTATGCACAATTATTTAAAGTAATTAGGAAAAACAAATCAATTTTGTAATACAAAGTAGTAAGAGATTAGAAATTAGAACTACATGATCTCGAATTTATAATAAAAAAATTCCCAAAAATATGATACCGTATACGGTATACTTATCAGTATAAATAATATTACTGTTGTTAAAAATTTCATGAAGTAGGTACGTGACTATGAAGCAGTTTTAAAGGTATCAGATACGACTGTGTTTATAATTTATATTGACTCGGTATAATAAGTCAAATAATTGCTTCCAAATAAATACGACAACTGACAACGATATTTTGTAATTATTTTTAATTGAAACCTAATCGTTACAATAGAAATTTTATTATTATATTATATTTCGTAAAGGAAGTAAGAACATAAAGAGCATGCATCTTTTAAACGATGGGTAATTTCTCGAAACGCATTCCTTAAAACTCATAAATTTGTAAAAAAATGTTTGTTTAAACTTTAAACCCATATACACGGAGAGAAATATTATACTGAATTTAATCATTACGATTTCATATTTAAAGCATTTGCATTTTTTCTAAAATTGATCCACGTTCAAATAACATTCAACGTAAATGTACTAAAATTTAAACTAAATCTCTTATTGCAATGCAATTACAGCGACAATCTAATAAAATAGAAGTTTAATTCAAGCGTACATCGGCTTGACTCAAAACCAACAGCCTTTTGCATGATACATATCAATTTCGCATAACCTTTTTTTCCGTGTAGTAGTAGAGGCTCTGCCTGCTTTACATCCTAAACTACATTAATAAATGTAAAGTGTAAACTTACGAATTAAAGTAGCAATATTTGTCAATTACTGTTTACTCTCACATTTACATAACAAATATACTCGTACTCAACCTAATTAAAATGATTACAACTATTCATACTCATTTCATATGAGTACTGATTACAATTACTCATACTCAATTTATATAAATATTGATTACATTACTCTACTCATACTTAATCCATTTGAGTACTGATTACATTTACTGTGCTCATACTCATGGAGTATGATTACGCTGTACTCGTAATCAATACTCATACTCATGAGTACAGTTTGGCCAACACTGCTTTACAGTTACCAGCGTTTTGGCCGGACGAACCCGCGACATGGTTCGCTTAAGTTGAAGAACAATTTGTGTTAACTAACAAAAGACGATGCAAAAAGCAATATTACTGCGTAATAAGTAATCTTGATGCGCGTTACACTTCCAAAGTTTACACATTATTGTGGGACCACCTGTGACCAATAAATATAAGAAAATAAAGGGATTACTAATCGCAAGTTTGTCGATTTTGCAAAAAAATAAAATGAAGCATTGCTAGAATTCTAGGAATTGAGTAACAGACAACCATGTCAGTTCTTGCGACACCTTCAACATCTGGCAGGTAATACTGTTCTTAATGAATTATTGAAGAAATTATAGAGTAGCCGCTTGCGCCCTACAGCTAAGCAATTCTTGCTGCTATCAGCGATCCGCCCCTCGTTGCCGCCGTCCAGTTAACAGATCAAGTATGTGAAACATGGCTAAAAGGTAGTTCTACATCGCCATCTTGCAACGTCGTAGCAGGTTTTTTCGTTTTGAGCAGTTTAGAGCAACTAGAAAAACAGAATGGCCAACCAAGAAACTGTACACTATGAGAACAACGACGTTACAGCTCTAGACGAAAGTCAAAGGATATCAATCCAGATTTTTGTTTTTACCATAATCGGTTTAAAAACAAAACTCGTAAGTACGTAAGAGTAATTATGCAAAAAAATGAGTAGATCTGTCCATTGAGACAACAGTAGACGAACAGGCACAACAATGTCATCTATTCATTACAGATAAAGACGATAAAGTAAAATACTTAGTAGACACAGGTGCCAACGTCTCCGTGTACCTCTAAAAACTCATCTGTCTGAAGTATCTACAACTTTCACTCCGAAACCACGGATTTTTTTCGTCATAATTGCAATCTAATATTAATAAAGCTCAGACGATTGTTTTGAACACTTATTACTGTTTAACAATAAACGTAAAATAACAATATAGATGACTATTTTGAGATACATTTAGAACTGCATATGAAAATCTCGTAGTGGGGGTCGCGACGTCACGTTACAGTGTTTTACTAGATATACAGCATGGGCTCCAATAATTTTAGCACGAACATAAAGAAATATCTATTTAATATAATGACGAACATATTAAATTAATGTTTTAGAGTAAAGTAGATGATACCTATACCCTATAAATATGTTTAAATATTTTAATTCATAATAATTTGTACCGTTTTGTTGTTTTAATGAACGTCTGGGGTGCTCGCGCTCTAGAGCCCTTATAGTAGGAAACTTGACATATTACTACTTTCAATGATGTTACGAATGAGCTCGTCCAAAACGTAGGCGTGTTTTTCGTAAAAATTTTTCTCTCTCACTTTTTCTTTCTCACATTTTTTTTTGACGTTAGTGTTAATTACTAATTAATTTCTAATGAAATTATCTTTGACCTTGTCGTAAACGTCGATGAGCCGTTTTTTCGTGAAAGTTTGTTTCTCTCTCACACAGTGATTTTTTCTCTCTTTCTCAGGTTTTCTTTCCTTTTTCATTTTACGTCATCGCATAACTGGTAATTTTTTATGATGAATGGAGTAAGTAAGAAACTATTTTTATTCAAAAAAGCTGCGGGTGTACCTGGATTCGAACCCAGGCTTCTTCGATTACGAAACAACTATTCTAACCGCTACACCAATACGACTGTTAAATTTAAAGCGTTAATAAACATTATTTAGTTTTAGTGGCAATTTTAACCAACACTTCATTATAAAAGTTCTTGTGATGGCATCTATAACAGCACAACGAGATGTAAAGAAATTTGCACCCTATTCTAAACGCGAAGATTGAAAGAAAAATTATAGATCACCAGTATCACCCGTATACATTTGTACCGTTAAAGATAAGCCAAAAAATCATACGGTATCAACAGCACAGAAGATAGTTCAAAATTAGAAGTACGAGAAAAACACGAGTTGTATCTATCTCATTAAATCACAGTTATTCAAAAATTGCGCGTCTAAGAGAAGATGTTTATAATGGCTTCAGACCTTGCCTGAAAATAATAAAATCCGGTTTTAATTTGGGTGTTTACTTCACCTTGCCACAATTTGCCGATTTTCTAAGTTTATTGGAGAACATAATAGAATACCTGAGTTACAAAAATGTGAGTAAACATGATCTCGAAGATGTTGTGGTACATACTACCGATGTGAACGCTGTTCGATTTGTACCTAAAAATGTGGATACAAAATTTCAGTTGTATGTTGGTCTTAGTTCGTTACAAACCATTAGAAGAATGAAATCCTATTTTACGTCACTACTGAGCGACAGAAAAAATTGCGACTGTCCTTTTCATGCATTTATACACGATGTGGTAAACTTCGTAGATGCAGAGAATAAACAAGAAGTTTGTTACGAAGATTTCGTAGGAGTTGTCGAAAAACATTATTACAAACGAATTAGTTCACAGATTTCCAAGTTTTATGAACATTTTGCTAAAGAATTATATAGATACATTTGACGACCGTTTTTTGTACAAATAATTTAGTATTTTACTATAATTACATGTAGGTAATACAACAAAATATAACCAATATAAAATAATTTTTTTTTCTTGTATATAAAACCTGTTTTATTTTGAACGCAGTTAGTTTTCGTTAAGATAACGATCATTAACATGTATCAACTTCAGCACCCTTTCTCAGCAATTGTTGTAGGATCCTCTGGGTGTGGTAAATCATACTTTATTGTAAGCTTTACAAAAATATGAGTGATGTGGCATGGTCTTATGATGAGTGATAACCTTTGTATAAAAATTTGCGAAAGATAAAATTTCAAGAAAGGTTACCGTTTATGAATGCGTTTGATGGAGCAGAACCTAGCTTAATAATCATTGATGATTTAATGCGCAAAGCCAACAGCTTTGTTGTAGACATATTTACTAAAGGTTGTCATCAAAGAAACCTCAGTGTATTTTTCTTAAGGCTTTTTTATCGCTTGAGAAAAGTTCAGTCTTTAAGTGGGCGGACCACAGTTTTAGCAGTATGCATTGCTGCACAACATACGTATTTAATGCACCTTAACGAATAACCCCTGTATTAGAAAAGAATGGAAAACAATTCAGAAGCCTGATGTTATATGCAGCTAATTTACGACAAGTTCACCGCTGTGGTTGGTTCAATTTGTTCCGACATAAATTGACAGTCCACGTGGACTAAATCTCGACCACATCTGGTTGTGATAGTTCTTGAAATTACTGAGTATGCAAAAAAATAATCATGGGTGATAATATGAAAAAATACGAAACTCGTAGTATTTGTAAATGCCAACGGATTTTATTGTTTTACAACGAAGTCAGTAACTTCAAGGTTGGATGCGCAATAGAATACTAAGATAAGAATGTCTTCCGGGTTTCTTCTTCTTATCTTAGTATAGATCACTTATCTATTTTACAATAACTTAATACATAATTATTTATAAAACAACACACAACAAAAATCTAACAATATAAACTGTTTTAAAGTTACTTAATATACATAAAAGTCGTAGCTGAGATAGGTTAGAATGGTTGTTTCAAACAGGAGCCCGGGGGTTCGAATCTCACACAGTGAACACGAAAAAAAAATCGTGAAAATCCAATGCGCACCAAACGAATCAAAAATTACTTTTTTTCATTTATAAAAATTATGTGTGTTAAATCAAACAATTTATTTAAATCAAATAAACTATTTTATAAAATTAATTTTTCTAACTTTTAAACAAATTTATTTTTAAAAAAATTAAAAACACAAATCGATTCAGATTGTTCTTAGTAGCATATGTTCTAAGTTTCAATAAGATTGGTTCTATGGTAGCTGAAAAAAATGTTCCGAAAGTTTTCCCAGTTGATAAAGCAGCCTTAACTCAAAACGTCTTTCACCAAGGTAAAGGACAACGCGACATAATTTTAAACGCTCATTACATAATTCTATTTAAAAATCGACAAGATAAAGCCCAAATAAAACATTTAACAAGACAAGTATACCCTGAAAACCCAAAATTTTTAGAAAAAACTTAAAATGATGCAACCTTGAAACCTCACGGTTATCTACTTTTTGATTTAAAACAGAGGTCGCCCGACATTGTTTGTTTTAATTTTTAACAAAGACAGCGCATGTTACATGTACATTCCTAAAAAAGGGTTTAAATACAAAAGTTCAGATGAATTTGACATAATTCAATCATAGTAACTAACGTACTTAGCAAGCATGCTGAACTGCTACCGGCTTTGACAAAATTAAGACCTAATAAGCGACAAGCTTTGCTAAAGTGTGCTACGGATAAACAAATCCATTGTATCTGCGAATGCATCTACAAAACTTTAAAAGAGAAGGTTCCGTTGTCAGGAACACAGAAGAGACGACTTTCTCGTCACAAAAACACGTTGAGACGAATAGTAAAACAAGGAGACGCGATTAAAAAGAAAAAACAAATTTTATTACAACAAGGAGGCGCGTTTCTACGGTTTCTTTTATCACCATCTTTTTAACTAATATGGCACTCGCTAAAAAGATGATTATTGTTCCCTCGGAATTAATACAGCGGTTAAAAAGTACTGCCAAACGTACACAAAACAATGTGTTGTCAGAGTTGAACATCAAAATGAACAAAGTTTTAAATTTGTAACTCTCAGACCACGATAAATAGAATATGCATAATCAGATTTTTCAAAGGTATTTACATATTGTGAACGAAATCCGACAGCCTATTAGCATTTCAGTTGAAGAAAAAAGATTACGAAGATGGCTGATTCTGATATAATAAACACGCTACCATCTACATCAAGAAAAAAATAGAAAACTTTTTGCAAATTTTGAATACTTTGGATAACATATTATGGGACAAGAACGGGGTTGTAACAATAAAAGGAGAAATTATACCATCTTCGAATATTATTGATTTGGTGCATGACGCTGTAAGACCGAGAAAAACTGGGACTCCTATAGGCTGGCAACAGCTTGTGCATCTTATATGAAAGAAATTTATTTCCCGAAAGAACTTATTGCAAATTTAAAACGTCGAGTGTTTTACAAACTAGAAATGAGTAACTAGCGACAACTTCGCCACGTAAGAAAGGTCAAGGTTTTGCCTCAAACTATGATGCTGATGACGAGTTAAGGCAAACAATAGCTGAAACGCCGAGAACATCGAAACGCAGATCAAGAGTTTTAAAAGATTCCTAGTTTAAACTAGGAATCTTTTAAACTTTGCTTATGGGCACCATATATTATGACCCAGCTTATATTAGCGGGTTTTCAAGTGTAAATGACTTATTTCAATCATTAAGTATAAACATAATCGCCCTAGTGTTGAAAAATGGCTACAACAACAAGAATCGTATACTATACATAAACCTAATAAAAATGGTTTCCTAGAAACAAATGCATTGTAAACAATATGTTTGAATTATGGCAGACAGATTTATGTGATATGCAAAGTAAAAAAAAATATAACGATAACTTCAATTACATTCTAGCCGTAATCGATGTTTTTAGTAAAAAAAAGCCAAGGCTAGATCAATTAAAGCTAAAACGGCCAAAAACGTTATTGATGCCTTTGCAGATATTTTTAACGAATGTCAAAATTATCCACTAAACATTCAAACGGATAACAGAAAAGAATTTGTTGCAAAAACTGTTCAAAGTTTTCTCAAAAAACGCGATATTCATTTTTATGTTACGAATAATCCGGACGTGTAAGCAGTCGTAGTTGAACAATTCAATAGAACTATTAAAATAAGAATGTGCCGTTACTTTACTTATTGCAATTCATATTGGTACGTTGATGTGTTACAAAATTTAATATTGTCTTATAATAATACATATCATCGGAGCATTAAAATTAGATGCATCAGTAAACAGTTTTTCGATAAGTTTTTGAGGTACGGATTATATTTTCGAGTCAACACGTGTAATTGTGATGATAGTGATGATAATGGTAACAATTGAGACTGAGCGAAAGAAGAATATGATGTCGATGGTGATGATGTGGTGGTGTTAACAAAGCCATCCATTTTTTAAGGTTAGGTGTTGATAATGGTGATTTAGTCGATAATGATCCGAGTGTAAGTAATTCACTCTTTATCTTCCTTTTTACACCATCATTTTTCACATCCATTTTTGATGCAATTGTAGTAAGCGGATAAAATATCGGCTTATAGGCGCTGCTAAACTCTTTTTCTCATCCAAATGCTGTCTTTTGAGAGCATTATATTTTCTTCTAATTGTATCGCGTACTTGCTGTAGTTTATGTTGATCGAACCCCTTTCGATAACGTCTATCATTGAAATTTACGGCATCTTTATTAATCACCATTAATCCATGTTGATCCAACCAGCACTTGGCACACATTTCTTTAAATACTTGAATACTAATCGTAGAATTGATGTGATCATCGTATATATATTATAATGTTAGCGTTATCTCTAATTAACTGGTTTGGAATTTTACTATACGTCTGACTTAAATAGAAACTATCGATTGCATTATGACGACCCATACTAAAATACGCTCTAATATTATTCTGCTTCTCGCATGCAATGTCGTCAAAGATAAATACAGAGTATAGGTCATTTACACTTTTGTGCAACAACCTTCATTCCATCTGCTTTCAACTCAATCAATCAATTATTATGGATAAACTAAACAAAATTATAGATGTACATATACTTTTATTTAAAAATGTGTTATTACAGTAAATTACGTTATATTCTACAATACTAATTAATTATAATATAATAATAATAATAATTATTATTATTATTTCGATCTACCATTTCTTAACCAGTAATCAAAACATTGTTTTCAAAGTTGCGAGTCGCCTCTAATTTGAGTTTTACGCCCACCGTAGAATTCTTTAAATTTTTGTTTTGATTTGCACAATCGATCACAAAGATCGGACAGTTTTTGAACTTTTTATAATCGAACGTTGAAACGTCGATGGCTGCCGTAGCTCCGGATCCCATGCTCGAATCGTCTCGATCATAGTAATTACGTTGAAAAGTCGCAAAATTTCTATACGCCAATGCATATTTGTTGGTGGTAAAATCGAGATGCATGGACTCGTACGGATATCTTTCCGAATTAAGGTGTAATCTAATATCGGTGATATTCACGTGATCGAAAATTGTTGTTCTACTATTTTTTTTATTAGCCATATATCCATTTTAATGTAGATAGGTCATATAATTCTCATTGACGAAAAAGTACGGTAATTGCAGGGTTTCTATTTATTTTTTCAAACAAATTTAATTTTGCTCGATCGCTGAGCGTCAAATGTGGTATTTTCCATTAAATTTTCGTTAAAGTTATAGCTGCATCGGCCTCACCAAAGTAACAATCCAGATCGGTTTTCGACCGGATTAACACTAATATATGGCAAACTTTTTATCCAAATCTTACTTGTAAAGGCTCGTTGTTTAAGGGTGACCATCCTATATGACCGAGAGATTTGTTTTCACTACTTGTATATGACGCATAATCAAATGCCGGGATTTCTACAAACATCTACCCGCTGACCACCAAGTTCATATCAAATCTCTTCAAAGCGAAATTACTTGTTGAATTACACGATTTTACCACATCTGTTTGACTACGTGAAAGTTTGCCTTTGATGTATAGAAAACTGTTGTGGGCGACCGTTATTAGATCTTGACTTTTTATTAAAATTCTAATTTCATCAGATAAACCATAATTGCTTGATCTACACGGTAAATATGTATGTATATCGAATCTAACGATGGATTCGTCGAAATGCGCTCCTCCAAATATATTTAATTGCTCGCTGCTGCTGCTCTTAGTTTTTTTCTCTATTTTTTCTACACTTTTTACTTTAATACCGGTCGATTTTTGAAAAAGTTTTTTTTGTTAGAGGCTTTGTTTCGATGAATGTTGTTACTTGTCGTAGAGATGGTCGCAGTAGTAGCACTCAAAGTACACGTAACGCAGTTTACCTGGGAGGCAATGCTTTTATTAAGTTTTAATCCCATAATTGTTTTTTAAGTTCTAAAACGATTAACTCCTCTTTGATCGATTAACTTGAGACTTATGTTAGTTATAGTTTGAGTGTTTACCTCCAGATATTGTATATTACTTGGTATTTTATCTAAGCGATAACCGGGTGGTACGAAAATGTCGATTTCATATAGAGTCTTAGCCGATTCACCGTTTTTGTAAAACCCTTTTATAATGTTACATTATTATTATTATTATTATTATTATTATTATTATTATTATTATTATTATTATTATTATTACAGTATATTAATATGTTTTATTATTTGAATATCTAAAGTTGACGTGTGTTGTATATTCTGAAACAATAGTTCAGATTCGAATTTAAGCATGCGACCGATATTGCCCAGTCTAGTAAAGTCAATTATGAATACACTTTGAATTTCACACTTGTTTGCTTTTAACTCGATTATAACGTTTGATTCGGCATCAGCTTATCCACCTTTTTTAATCTTCTTCATGTCGTAGGAGTCGGTAATTATTTTGATTTTAAATAAGCATTAGGTTCGTCTAATTCATACGCCCCATGTGGAATACTGATCGCCTTAAATTGTTATCGAGGTCTATCAGGGTCTTATTTATATTATATTTATATTATTGACATGATAACTAATTAAAACATGTTGTTTATTCATTTATTTATATAAAAAGTTGAAACATAAATGTCCACAATTTACAGTATTAAAATTTTGTTCTCTCGCATAGTTGATTATTTCGAGAGGTAGTCTAAGATCGCCAAAACTATTATAATTCTTGTAGCACACCTAATGTGTTCCAGGCCCACTAACAATATCCAAATTTACAATTCCAGATTCGTTTTTACGTAGACCACTTTTTGGTAAGCTATCTCGCATAAACACGTTTCTAAAATATGGAACATATTTTGCATATCTTCTCAAATCAACATCGATCAACAGTCTTTTGGGCAATTTTATCAGTTTTTTTAAATAATCCGGGATACGGTTTCAAGTATAAGGCCAAGCCTAATTTTCTATATGACTTTAAGTATATTCCGCTACTCTTTTTCCTAAAGCTGTTACCTCCATTGTACGATTATAACGATTGGCTTCTTCATTACTTATTTTTGCGTTTCGGGCATCATTCAGGGCTTTAACAATTCATGCGGCTTTGCCGACTAACGCTTCTGCTGCAGAGAATAGCGGTATCAGAAACGGTAAAATTCCACCAGATTTAGGTATTGGTATTATACGGGGTATTGTGATGTTACTTTTTCTACCAAAACGACGTGCAGCCAATTTAGTCGCACTAAGCATCGCTTTAATCAATGCTTTTTTAATGCTACTTTCATCAATAGTATCAGTATTCGGGTTACCATCTACGTATTGTACTGTATCACTAATAATTTTACGAACACGATGCAATGAAACTACTTCGTACGATTTTTTTCTAGCTGCTGTTTGCTTCGTCTTCACACTCTTTTTTAATTCTATTGACATCTCCATACCTAACAAACGTTTAGTCCGCATGGCTGTAGCAACTGCTAGTACGGCTGTTTTTTCACCAACACTAGCACACTTTGCTTTGAATCGTCCCAAGCGTTTTGTTGTAATAATTTGTCAGCTTGATGTCTTGCATCTAAATTAGTACGTTTTTAATTTTGTCAGGAATGTGTAATTCCATTGGAATTTTGTTTATTAACGTATTTACAATACCACTTCCTTTCTTGCTCTTCTTCATGCCTTTATAGGGTTTTTCTTGCAAGCAATACTGATGTTATCGCTGTTCAAACTTTAACTTTATTCCTCGTCATCAACATTATTATTAAATTTTTTAAGATTACACCTCTATTTATACTCGCATACTTCTCAAACTGCTTTAATTATTATTAAAATGAGACATGTTTTACAGATATAGTTTTAAATGTAGGGGCTGCAAAAGAGATAAACAAAAGAGAACGACTAGATACGTTACAACCACTCTAAACAACCTCTTTACTACACACTGCGCGCGGGGAAAGAGATGCTTATATGAACGAGAGAGAACGACTAGACACGTTACAACTATTGTGAAACAAACTTCACACACCCGCACAACTTTCCCTCTGTGAAGTGTGTGACGGCTGCAAAAAAGATGAAGATATGAACGAGAGAGAACGACTAGACACGTTACAATCAGTCTGAAAATATATCATTTTGAACACACTATTAAATTATGCTAATACATTGCGATCACTTCTAATACCCATTCTTCTCAAACACGCCTTCCAACATCCATTATGCTTTTTCGATCACGCCCCTTCAACAATAATAACCAACCATCTTGACCCATTTGACCACGCCCTTTCAACAATCACATCCATTTATCTACGCCTACGAAACTCATTAGTCTTTCGAACACGCTTTCCTTTGACCTACCATTCATATGCTAATTACACTCATACACAATCATTATGCTAATTACGACCACGCTCCTTCAACACTAAAAACCATTCATCTACACCTATTATGCTCTCGAACACGCTTCTTTTCGACTCCTTCCCCATTCATATGCTAATTGCACACATTTTCCTAATAACATCATGTACTTTATATGCTAATCAAATAACATTTCAATAATTACACTATTGCAATGTACATCATATGCTAATCAATCATAATTACACCTCATCTACATTACGACAATTACACAATTCACTTATACTCATTACACTATGTACATCAACATCATATGCTAATTAACTAACATTACATTCATACGCAATGACACGTCATCAACTAACATTATGTTAATTACACAATTGATTATACTAATTAGACAGTACACAACAAAAGCTAATTACACACACAATTGCACTAATCAAACCACATTACACTATTACACTCATACGTAGTTGCGCTCATACGCCAAGGTCAAAGTGGTGTTAGTGTCCGAAGTTCAAGATGGTCCTCAAACCCTATAGCTGTACTAATCCCATTGAAGTGGTGCCGAAACCCTATAGGTCTACTACTCTGTGATATACACAGTGAATTAATATTCTTATGATTATTTAGATGATCAAAAAACCTAGATAATTTGAGATAACCATGGTGTCAAACAATAAACGTGTCGTCAATATAATATGTAAACTAGAATTCAGATTTTAACAAGAAACTAAGACAACTTTTACCTCTCTTCTACTGGTCGAGGAAGCTTTCCACATAATTGTTTACGTTCCTCGTAAGCGTTTACGTTCCACGTAAGCGTTTCGGTCACGTAAGCGTTTAATTAGAAAACGCAAAACTATTGGTTCCATATACTGTTTATATTAAGCATTCATCTTTTAAAAAATGTTCGATTTGTATATTTTTTGACAATTAAGCTTGTAACAGCCAAAATTTAAGTCGCATTTATAAGTACTACCAAAATGATTTATTTTTTAAAATTTTCATAAAGATTAGCAAAATGTCGAAATGTATTAATTTATCTAAAACTATAACAAATAAATTAATATCTGTATAATCACATATTTGAGTTTAAAAACAAAAAAAAATAAATAGAAATTAAATGTTAAATGACTTTTTATTACAATATATGCTTACTGTGGAATTCATTTTCAGAGACATATTACACTGCAATGCGGTACAAGTTTGCCAAATACTATTTTACTTACATATACAATAATAATGCACATTCACTTCTTATTTATAGCATCTTTAAATTTATAATTGCAAAAGTGAATTTAGCAAAGTATGTAATCAGTTAGAAATAACTTTAAAACTAAATATAGTTTAAAGAACATTGCTGGGTTTTCAAATTTTTGTACTTTTATTTCATTTAGTTATATTTAAGCGCATAACACTAATCAACAGTGACAGTGACAAGTCTAAAAGAACTTGTAATTTATACTACAACCCTAAAATGTCCTTTACTAAAAATAAGTAACATTCTTTTCAACTTAAATCGATTATCTCCGTTAAACACATTTCAATTTTTCAAAATGGTATTACTATTCAACGCATACTATACGTATTTTTTTGTTAGTTATTGTAATATATAATCGGGATTACACATAAAATACGGTCATTCAGGTAGGTAGGACAAATTTTTCATTTTTTTCTTCTATATTCGCTTGCAATAGGAAAATAGAGACCGACCAACAAAGTCATTTTAAGCTTTCGGTTCCAGGCAGATTTTATTGTAACATTTTAATAAGTGTGTTATTGATATTGGTCCCTTTTTATAACGTAGGGGTGAACTAAATCTATGTTCAGTAGCACTCTAACAAAAGAACAACCACCAACCATGCGTTAGCTTTGTCGAAATAAAGACATTCCCATTCAGTTTTATGTTACGTTCAGCTTAAATTTGTTTGAGTCATGATACTACTTATAATCTAATCAATAAATATACGCAATTTTTATGAATCATTTTGTGACAATCAATTAATGTTTTCCTGTGATGTATGTACCTACGTATATACTTGCATATGTACTGCCTATTACATTACAAAGTAAATGGGTATATTATTGAGGCATTACTTATCTATGTACATAAAATTTACTTACTACAATATTTTTGCAGATTTAATTGCAGTTAATTCTTATTTGGTTGTAGTATATGTGCACTTAAAAACATTTTTTTAATTGCTGCATATTTGCTTTTAAACGTTTGTGCTGTTTCCGTTTTCTTAATATGTAGTAATGATAACACCTACATTTATAGTGTTAGTCATAAACAGTTTGTACTTTATTAGACCTGTTCAACTCTGACGTCACCATGTTACGGTAAGAATTATATGTAACTAAATTTAAAGGGAGCGATGGCCGCAGTAGCTCGGTTCTTGTATGCAAATTGGGGTGGGTAAGAAATTGTGAGGGGAATATTTAAATCAAAGGTGTCGTGGTAAATAAAGTTAGTCAAATAGTAATTAGAAACGGTTACAAATGGGCGCCACACAATTTGTTTAGTTACGGTCCTGTTAAGTAAATTGTAAAAGTTTAACAGGGCTCTAGTAGTAGCGAAGGGTTGCTGAAAGAGAAAGAAAAGGAAAAAAAAGAAAAACGGGAAAAGTTAAGCAATAAATAGCATTCAGTAAATTTGATGTAAATATAATGAATTTAGAATAAATAGCAATTTACAAAATAATCAATAAAATATTCAATTTTGAATTATGCAAACAAGTTGAGTAAAATAAACGATAATGGATTTTAAATGTTACAAAATTACAGGATCTAAATTACCTTGTGTTAAAACAAAAGTAGTAAAACTAATTTAATTAAGTTAAGTTCGCAAAACAAACAAAAAGAAAAAAAAATTAAATTTGGGGCAGCGATCGTTATTCGACAAGACAGTAATTTCAAATTTAAAATACAAAAAAAAATCTTACCTTATCACTTCGCTGATGGAACTCCGTGCACGGTGTTTCCAGTCGAAGTTTTCTTAAATAAAATATTTAAAACAAACAATTTCAAGGTAAATCAGATAACAACTTCTTATAAGAACAAAGAGAAATTAAATTAAGTAAATCAAGCCAAAGTTTAAATAACAAAAGTGAATTTGAAATAGCAAAAAAAAAGGAAATTGTAAAATTTTAACGTATAAAGAAAAGTTTTTTTGAATTTCTAAAGTTGATTACGCAAGTAGGATTCTGATTAAAAGTTCACTGTAGAAAATAAAGCTTTGAGATTTGCACAAATATGAGTTGATTCACAATAGAACGAAGGTTAAAGGTTGTTTTTTTTTCACTTAGCGTCAGTTGGTGCAATCGAAGTTGACTTCTCAGCGTAGCGTTAGTAGTAAGTAGAGTTTACAGATGAACAAAGGAACTCTCACACGTGGAGTAAACAATTCGTTGGAGGAAACGTTCATATGAATTGGAACAATTTCGTCGGAAGAAAAACCCGCTGGGTATAATAATCCAGCGTTAAGAAAACTAAGTACACTTTTAAAATTTAAAGTAACTTATATCCGTAAATATACGATTTTTAGTAATTTCAGGAAAGAAACAGGTTCCGTTGATGTACTAAAAGTTAGGAAGGTTTTAACGTAATATCCGGTAAAATCACCGTGTTTCAGTAAACGTTAGTACTTCCAAGGTACAGTAAATTTTCAAAGTGATCTCAACAAGAGTTTGTCAGGAACTAATTAAAGAAGGAAACGAAAGAATATAGGGTCATAATGACGTCACACGATAACAAAATAAATTTGTCAGCAAACTCGTGAGAAGGCTCGAGTAATATGATATTCTAAGCAGAAATATTTATAAGGACTTGTAGAAAAGCAGCATTTAATCACGTATTAAGCGAAAATAATACGCTCTTAATTACTCATAAATTACAAATTTTCGACTTTAAAATGTAACATAATAAAGCGTGAAATTAGTAAAAGCAGATTCCCACACGTCTAACTTAAATGAATCAGACAGTGCCGGATTTAGAAAAAAAATTTGCTCAGGGCGTAACAACCATGTATACCAAATTGGAATTTGAATTTTTGAATTGTAGAAAAAAATGAACCCTAAGTACATGAACAAAAAGTATTACTTTTTAAGTGTATTTTAAGTGTTCATAGTGACCTATAAAGATGAAATAAGTAAAATGGTTCGTGTTTTTCAAAACCTAAATTTTTTATTGTATCCTTTTTTCACAATATTTTTAAATCTAAAAGTAAAGATTCAAATTATAACTTATGATATTGCATTTATGAACGCCATTCTTAATTCGCTTATTTCTGTCTTAGTTTCGTATGATGGTATTATTTCTTTTATAAGCAGTGGCGAATGACCCTCCAAAAAAATACTAAAAATCATGCTAATTTATATTAAAAAAATTGTAAAAGACATTATTTATTTTGTATATTCCAAACATAGATAAATTGTTCTTAAACGTATATCTTTTATTAACTAAGAATGCGTTTTTAAAGTGTTAATGTTGAAATGACCTTCCTGCAAGATTGGCCACCAGCCGCCACTGTTTATTAGTATTTTTGTGTAGTTTTGGCACATATATTACGTAGATTTGTTTTTTTTTGTTATTATGTATTTAGTAGTCGATTAGTAAGTAATATTTTCTAAATAATTTTTACTGCCCTAACCGTAAATTTAGTTTGTTAATTTAATTTTACTAACATTTTTATATTTAATTATTATTTTACATAAGAAATAATGAAGACAATAAACATCATCAAACTAAAACACGAAATACGACAGGAATAAGAATCGAGTTGAATTAAATGTGCATGGCAAATATTCATATATGCAACATCATGTTAGTAAATATTATGACATTATGAGCAAAAGGGATATAATAATTTTATCTTTTTAAGATCACTTAAATTATGCTTTAAAAAAATAATACTATTGTTCAATTTTTTTTCTACATTTTTTACTTATGACACCAATTAAAATCACGTACATCGTGACGTCACGTGACACAGTGTTGAGTTATTTCTACTAAAAATTTTGTTTTTTTTATATCAAATCAGCATTAATCATTTCTTAAAAATAAAATTTTTATCAACACTTATACTTTCCATAAGAGCCTGTAAGCGAAAACGTTGGTGTAACAAACTTTTTTTACGCCAGTACCTTGTTAATCCAATTTCTCTAAAGGTAATGAATTAAGCTTAAAATGTGTTTTGTCAAAACACATTTTTTTCCAGTACTAATAGTATAGTCTTTCATTATTACGTATGATACAAGAGAGTAATTACTTGTGCTTTGTGTGAGACATGTACAGTACAATTAATTCTATGCAATGCATGCAGTAATTTGGCAATATATGTATTGTGCATGCAATATCATACAATCCGTGTGCAAGATAAAATGCAATCGATGTAAAATAAAAATAATGCTGTAATTGGTAGAGTATTGCAGCAATGCTATCCAACTTATATCCCAGATAGCATGCAAACTTACAGCAAGTTTGTTTTCAGTTTGCTTTTTCCTTGCCAAGTTTAGGAATCTTGCTGCAAGTTTGCGGCAATATTGGTAATATTGGCAACTTTGACGACACACGCTTGAGAAATTTGAGTAGCTTGCTGCAAACTTGCTGCAAGCTTGCAGAAAACTTTCTTTTTCAAATTTACAGTACGCAGGCGTAAACGCATAAATACCGGCGCATGTCTCGCCATTTTTATGTTAATAAAAGTCATGTCTGTCATTTACGTGGTGTTTGTATTCTAACACATTATTATTTAGTTCTGTGTTTACTCATCGTAGACTTTTAAGGTGAGCATTATTGCATTTTAGTGCAATTATTGGTTTGCATCTTAGGTTTGTATACTTATTCGATTAAAAATTTTAAATAATTTTGCAAACAGTAGTAACCGAATTTGAGACCATTAATGTATGCTGTGTATTGTGTAATAATATGATTTTAAATTATTAAAGTTTTGAATGCGTTTAGCTTATTTAAGATTACCATCACATGAGCAATTAAGGTTATTCTTAATTTTATGTTTCAGGTCAACAAACCTAGCGATGAATAGAACAGGTGGAAATGAAACAGAATTAAAACAAATAGACAATACCTAATGAAGTTGTAACTAGTTTGTAGAAACAAGTCTTTATTTAATTACAATATCAGTAAGCAAAATAATTTTTTGTTTTTCTTTGTACCTTGCTTCAAAGTGCAGCGGTATTACTAAAAGTTTGACGAATTTCCATGACAAGTAACTTTAATATGTCTGTAAGTAAGTAAGTCTTGCGTTTACATGTTTCAATAGCATTTTTACAAATTTTAAACTTTGCGATGACAGGGGACTGTAACATTTCTGCAAATTCAAATCTTGTCATGGCAAGACTTAACAACCCAGGGAGCACACACACGTCAATATGACGTCAGTTTTTCGTCGGTCACAACGTCATATTCACTTTACCAATGACGTCTAAATGACGCATATTTAACGTCAATATGTCACAGCACTAAGACGTCATATTAAGACGTCATTCTTGGTGATATTACGACACGTAGTTAGACGTCTGGATACGACGTGTATATGACGTCATTTTTAGAATATTTTAAGACGTCATTTAATGTTTTTGCAATTTGAATAGAATAGGTTAATTTACCTACAATGAAATTTGGATACATTTATTTGTTAAGATAGCTAATACAAAATAGTAAGATGAAAAAACATCATACAAGAAAACGAATGTGAGTGTAAAATACCTTAAACTAATATGTAAATAATTCATTTTTAATACAAGTAAAATACATTAACTTTTGAAATATATACAATCACTAAGTTGAATTTAAAGATTGAGATAAGCAAAACTTTCAATTTTTCAGTATAAAAAAAAATAACTAAAACATTCACAAAATAATTGCATATTACAAATAGGGTTTAATTACTACGAATTCAACTTCCCAGAACAGTCACATTTGAAAACATGTTTTACTATCATTTTTGAAAACTATACAGCAATTCATAATGTTATCATATAGTGTTAACAATTGGTAAACATACCCAATTACCGTTAGATGCAAACACTTACTGCTAATAGGGCAAAGTATTAATTCATTATCAAGATCACATAGAATATTTATATTTAACTTTAGAAAACTAAATCAGTAATGGTACAGAAGGGCATACGTCTTAAATTGTTTATCAATGTTAGGATTATCATTAGAATAAGTTTCTATTACAGGCAACACACTAGTTTCAGAAATAAAAATAGGTTTCTTACTTTGTAGAGGTATTAGCTCACTTTGTATACTTGCAGCGACACATCTCAACAACTGACGATGTCCTACTATTTCTTTCAACTTATGTTTTACAATCCTATGAGTCATATTTAATTATTTGTTTTGTGTTGTCGTTTTTCAATAGCTTTGAGTCGTTTGGGGGCGTGCTTCAACTAGACTTTTATTAGGCCTTCTACTTCGTTATTACAATTCGTACCTGCTTTAACTGCACCTGTAACAAAATTTAGTAAAATTAACGTTTCCAATCCATTAGTTTTTTTATATATTAGAGTAATACTTACGAATAATCACATCATTTAACTGTAATTCACAGAATGCCTTTTTCTTTGAACGCTTCCCAAAGTAATTGTAGTTTTGAGTCACTTCATCTGTTAAAATGTACTTTAAGATGCGATTTGTCTTATTAGTGATATCCTTGCCACCGAGAGTTCTTAAATATGTACACTAAAAAAAAGTATAAACAATTTTAATAGAATATAAATGGAGTCCAGTACCAAAGCTGAATTTGTATCCGGACTTTCAGTGAGAAGTGTATTTAGTCCTATTAGATCTTGCTCACTATTTATTGGCAACTGAGTAGGTAATTCAGGTAAAACTGGAAAAGGTGAAGACTGCTTCTCTTTTTGTTGAGTCAAATAATTTAATATTTGCTTGTTCTGTTCCTTAACATGTGTAACTGCCGTTAAACAACTTTCTTGTATAGAAACTATAAATATATCATTATGCAGGTAGATTATAAAGAAGGTTATGGATTTCCACTACTTACTAAGTCGATGTATTAAATCTTCGCTGATATTTAACGAATGCAAAGTACGAGAAGCAGTACTTTTTGGAGTGTCACAGTTAAAAGTTTGAGGTGAACTTTCATTAATCTGTGTTAAATTCCTATTTCTAGTAACAGCCATTAATGTCCCATTCTGTTGAAACTTTTCTTGACCTGCAATAACAGAATGTGATGATTAGTTAAAATGATTTTATAACATTACCATCATCTGCCGATAATAAATTAAGTCTCCTAACTTTTGGTGGTCGTGACAGTTGAGAAGACGTTTGAGGTTCTTCGTCTTCGCTATCTATGTACCTCTGCGGAAGAAAATGTTTCCTTCTTGTAAGTGGTTGTTCAGAATCGCTTTGAATGTCAGATGTAATTTCACACTTGATCAGTTTTTTATGTACCTTATTGTAATCATCCATCAAAAATTTGTTTAAAATTGTAGATTGTTTCAAATAACAAAAAAAAACTTTTGAATGAAGTAATAATAAAAGTGACTTACCCGTGCTATAAAAGCAGAGTGTTATTTGGAATGCTTCCCAATTATTGTCAGGAGTTTCTGGATTTATTAGCGCCCTATTGAAATGGGTTTGTGACTTATATGGAGGCCAGTTTACCTCGGTTTTTCTGGGTGTTAGCCAGTTTTTATTGACAATAGCCAAACCACCACCTGAGGATGCAGCAAACTCAACTATAACAAATGACATGACGTTCACCTTTAGGGATTTATGTAGTGTAGGAAAGGTTAACTGTGAACATACAAATGTACAATAAGTAGACACAATTTTTAACTTACCTTTTAAGTTTTTCTGGCACATGCAATGCAAACACATAGAGAAGCAAACTTGACATTATTTTTGTGCAAACTCTGCAATAAACAAGTGAATAAACAAACAGCAATCCATAGGCGCGATACACATGCGCTGCAAAGTGCAAACCCTATATGTGCATTGGCGGGTAAATTATTTGTAAATGAAT
Source organism: Aquatica leii (assembly GCA_035610365.1). Taxonomy (NCBI): domain Eukaryota; kingdom Metazoa; phylum Arthropoda; class Insecta; order Coleoptera; family Lampyridae; genus Aquatica; species Aquatica leii. Next base: position 113,908,827 of record CM069432.1, read on the forward strand.
TAAGAACCAATTAACGATTTATTATAGGTGACGCATGCTAACACGGTGTATTGAAAGACATAAGTCGCACTAACATAAAATTATAGAAAAATGCAAAACTATAACTGTATTATCTATCTATAATTTAAGAAATTAATGATTTTCGTCATATATTAAAGATAGCTTTATAACGTCATTTTGGTCTATACAGACGTCATTGTTAGACATCATTATGACGTCGTTATTTTGGACATCATTATGACGTCAGTTATTGGTTCAAAGACGTCGTAGACCAATAATCACTTAATACTGACGTCATATTGACGTGCGTGTGCTCGCTGTGAATATTGCTGCAAGTTTGTCGAGACTTGCAGCAAACTTGCTGCAAGTCTCCAAACTTGTCATGACAATATTGCTGCAAGTTTGTCGCGACAAGGTTGTCACAAGCTTGTTATTGCTTCCTTAGCCAACTTGCAGCAAACTTGCTGCAAGTCAGAAAACTTGCTGGAAGTCTCTAAACTTGTCACGACAATATTGCTGCAAGTTTTAAAGTTGTCACGACAAGTTTGCTACAATCTTGATACAAGCTTACATTGCTGTTTGGGATAGAGGTTTCGCGCCTAGACGTGTCTATTCAGATTTCATGTTCTTCTAAGACTTAGTTGACGCGTACTGAAATTTTAACTATGTAGTGCTAGTATTTTGACAGAAAAAAGTAATATGAAAAGTAACTAAGGAAATAACAATAGTGCTATACTAAAATTAGTAAAATATGATAATAGTATAAACTCACTACACATTAATAATAGTAGAATCAGTGGGGGCTCGTGACATTATGACATGGGGGTGTTGTATTAATAAATAAATAAAAAACATAATGTAGGTACTTATTCAATTTATTTTTTGTATAATTTATATATAAAATCCATTCTACGATTTTTAGTTCCACAAAATTTTTCATTAAAATTTTTTATTTGTGAAATCATGTTTTTTTCGATGGAAATAGACAAAGCGGTTTGTCGATCTTGACCCATATATTATTCCTTAGCAATGACTTAATTGGTTTTAGTGTTGAAAAACACCCCTCTGGTTTTGCTGTTGTCATTGGAACAGTAATCAATATCTGTAAAATTTTTATCGTTTCGCTAAAAATTCTCGATAAATTATCATCCCTTAGCAAATTTAACTGGGACAGTAATCCATTAAAATTCTGAAATTCAGTTCTGGAATAAAATAGTCGCACTTCTGTATTTAACTTTTCTCTAACAATAGTTGAATATTTCTCGCATATTTCTTTAATTTCAGAAATTGGTAAGTCTTTTTGTTAAGTATTAAAATGCTTTTTATAGAATAATTTAGCAGCTATTAAATGATTTGGAAATGCGAACCTCTGTTTGACTTCTTCGCAAATATGATCGCATACTTCTTTGCTTTCCATACTTTTGGATGAATTAGTAGATTCGCATAAAAGTGAATTGCGGATTGCAGAAACTGCATTATAACAGTCATTTAAATTCTTTTGGATTTTATAAGAATAAATATTTCATGCTTAGAATTGGCTATATAATATTTTGATATGTGGGATTATTTGATGAAACAATTTTAACCAAAACAAAAAAGTATCATTTTTCTTTAAGCTTAATCAGTCTGTTGAAGCTTGTATAGTTTTGTCACTCCTTCATTAAGTTATCCTTATTTTCAAAAACTGTGTTAACACATCTTATATTGAAATTCCAACGTGTACTTGGCAATCTTGGAATACGCTTGTTAACAATTTTTTCTGAAGTTGCTAATCTTTGAGAAGATTTAAAAAAAAAGCTACTATTCCAGAGAGATTGGCATAAAACAATCGGGCCGACTTACTTGGTGTACTAACGTGTTTCATTACAAGATTGAGTTGATGTGCATAACAGTAAATGTAATATGCATTTGGATAAAGTTGTTGAATTTTATGCTGCACACTCCCGTGTTCTCTTTTTATAACGTTCACCCCGTCGTACGTTTGGGCAATTAATTTACTTAGGTTATTTTTTAATACTATATCAATTTCTTTTAGTATGCATGACGGAATACCGTCTGCATTGAAATTCTCTGGATTAAAAAGTCCCCAAAATCGCTCATAAATTATGCCGTCTAATTCATAGCAGAACACGATAACTGTTTGCGTTGTTTCAGAAACATCTGTAGTATCGTCGCTCATGACAGCTACAAAAGATGTTCTTCCAATCTCCAAAATTATTTGTTCCCGGCAAACTTCTAAAATATTTTGTAACAATTCATTTTCAATTACGTTTCATGTCCCACTAAAAACCGTACTATTGTCTAAATGTTTTTGTAAAGTAGAGTCAACAGTAGCGACAATATTAATTAGCCCCCTAAAAACTCCGGGATTTTCAGACGAATTTCTTTCATCGTGGCCACGTAATGGTAATTCGAATTTGCCACAAAATTTAATACAATTAATTAGTTGAGATAAAATGTCTCGTTTTTATTTGACTTGCTCATTATGTTTGATTGTAGCTGTTTTGTATGCTTTGCTTTATCGCTCAGCAATATTAAGCTTTCCTAAAAACGATAATAAAACAACATTTTTCATGTGTTACCGTAAATTTTTATGTTTTTCATTTCTTCAATTCGATTTATGAATTTAAAAATCCACTTTTTGTCCAGATAGTTTCGTCGCCAAAAAGTAAACACGGAAAACAAAATAAACTGTTCGTGACATCACAACCACACAACCATTTTACTTTTTGATACCAATTACTATTAAAAGATCTAATATATTTTTTGTTATTGCTTATTCCTGTTTGAGTAATAATGATATTTGCTGTTGATCGGTCTTTATCTTTTATTTCAAGCTTTTCATGTAATGACAGTTGCGAAAATGTAATTTTTTTAAGATGACTGACGCCCATGATACTTTACGTAAATCTACATAATAATAAAAATCCAAATGATTTTATTTTTCTGTAATAAAATTAAATTAACGGTTAAAAGTTAAAAAAAAAGAAAAGTACTTTATTGCTTACCGTTAAGGTGGCAGTTTACATCTAAAAAATAACACCAAATTTCGTTTAGAGTAAGTTTCTAACGTAATATTGAACGAATCTAGACGTTTTTTATATCAAAATGTAGTAAAAAAAAATCAGAGAAGGGCGTGCGGTATATATTTTTAACATTGCATAAAATGAAAAATCTGAAAATGGTGAAAAATCATGTCATATCATTTATTGTGAAATTCTTTTAACAGCACATATTTGCAGTAAAATTTTACATCGCACGCCCAATGGCAATGTTTAAGCTATAATTTGCTGTATAATTTATAATGATTGCAGTTGTCGTTTATATAAAACTTACTTCAGAGTTGTAAATATGTAAATAAACTATAAAAATACAACAAACTATACACCATGACCAAAAACTTTGCACGAAATCTGTAAATGTAGTTCAACAATTATCAGTACGATGGCAGTTAAGTCGTAGCTTTGCTTTTTGTCTGAAATTAAAATGTGTAAAAAACTGCAAGTTGACAAATGATAAAAATTATCTTGTGAACTATATATTGTATTACTTTTTTTTGACTACATTTGAAGATAATCAAGAATAATCATAATAGCCTTGTAAATATCAATATATTTCGCTTCTTTGTTTTTTTTTTTTATAAATAAAAGCTGCGATTATAGGCGCTTTCCTTTTGCAAGTGATGTGAGATGACGCGAGTAAAGCACCTTTGCTCACTTTAGAACTTTGAAAAAGCTGCATCAGTTGCTAAATGGAACAACTTCCTCAGATATCTGTCAACAGTGTCAGAAACTGTCAAATTGTTACCCTTTTGTTACAAAACACTTCATGATTGATGCGAGTAAATTTCCTCACTATTACAGACTAATTAGGGGTCATACAGTAGCGGCAAGGGGGGAGGTAATATCCTCACTTTGCCTCAGTCAGCTGATTTTAAATAGAACGACACACGTAATTGTGGTGAGGTGAGTTTATCTGAGGAAGACTGCAAAAGGAAAGCGCCTTATATAAGTACGTAAAGTATTTCTTGCTATCAGTTATGAGAAAAATATATGTATATATAAAATTATCTTATTCATTCTTACTAGAATGGTCTTGCTGAAAAATCTTATTTTTAATTATATTCGTTTTTGGTGATACTAGATAATATTGTTGATACTTCTGGTAGCTTGTACACTTTTGAGTAAGATAAGTAGTGTCTCAAAATAATTTTACTAAATGTCAATATTTTTTTACCTTATAATTACTATTAGAATTTGATGTTACAAAATTGCAATCTTAAAACACACATAAGAAAATTTAAAAAAAAATGGTTAGTAATTGCTTGTTTTTGTAAATCTAATAACATTGATTTATAGAATTAGAGTAGTAGTAGAGTTCAGTTCAAGACTAAAGAACCGCTGCGCAGAAACTAATTTTGTTCCGAATGTCAATACACTAGCTAACCAAAAAACGTTTGCACTTTTCATACGGCGTTTGAAGTGTCCACATTTACAAACTCTTTTTTATCTTTGTGTTTTATATTTTTTTATATTATATTCATCGTCTTGTATGCATTTACTTTTTAGTTCAATTAAAGGTAAACCATTACAGTTAATGTACATCGTTTACAGATGATGTTTTTAGTTAGAATTTATTTTGCATGATCGTCAAATTCCGTATTTATCCGACGCGCATCTCGCGGTTCTTTAGTCGTGAAATGATCTCTAGTAGCGTTTATATTCGACGCAATCTACATTACGTTTTTATTGCGAATTGATTACTTATCAGGACGTTCATCTTAAAAGTAACGTAAAAGCTCCATGAGTTAAATACTCTTCAAAAAAAAAAAAAAACTCCCAATCACGTGTATTGAGTTTTGTGAGTTCAAACTGCTCAAAAAGTCACGAATTTTCTATCTTTGGATTAAACATTTTCTTAAGTAGTCAAAATTCGAGTTCCTTCATATTAGTATAAGTATGGAAATTGGCATGAGCTTAATTTTACTGCATCAGATCTCAGTGTAGGTGTTTCAACTAAACAGATTTTCAAAACTACAAAATTAGTAGCTATTAATTTCAATGTATGAACCGTGCAAATTAATTTACGTACATGATAAAACCACACCTAATAAATGTACCAAAAAACTTATTGTTTCTGAAGACGATAATATATAGTTTCGCAACGGTTCAGAAAAAAAGTAATTTAAGTTGTGTTTTTGTTTATATCTCGTATCGTATGTATTTACGCTCAAGGTCAGGTAAGTTTAGTTCTCGCAGCAAAAGAGCTGCAAAAATGAAAAACATGTACAAAGATTATTTATCAAGGTGTAAGCTACCGATCTGGACTGTATACTATGTTATCTTGATAAATATAAAAATTATTATTTGTCCAATGCCAATATACACAACCAATTTTATTCAATACTTTGCTATATTGCATAACGATAGGCGTTAAAACTGCGACCTTAACAAAACCTGGCGAAATATTGCTTAAATTGTACACAGATTGATAATCTGACAATTAAAAAATTATTCTTTAAAAACAATGCTGTCTGATGAACAGAAACATAATATCGGTACTGTCAATATCGCAGTGCTAGATTTAGCTCTACGCATGGTGTACACGAACTTAAGCGACGATAGACGAAGTCCAAACGACAGTTCTAGACTGCATATTGAAATTATTCTCTTATATCTCAATTAAATTGATTATCTTTAACAATTTTATTATATTAGTATTATAACTCCGTCAATATTATTGTCATTTTATAATATCAATGCAAACAGTATTTTTATGATTTCTGTAAAGGCTCGGAATGGAAGTAATCCTCTTCCAATGGTTAATCTGCCCAGATGACAAGGTTGAAGCAATGAAGCAAGTTTGTCGAATTATTAATTGCACTGCTGCTGAATACCCGTAAACCTCTTTCAAACATACAACATATTTGAGAGAAACTAGGAAACGAATAAATAAAAATGTAGTGATAAGAAGAATTTGGAATAAAAAATGAAAAAGTACAATGTTGTTTTTTATTGTAAGAAGACGCAATTGTTAAATACTGAACATTATACAATATAACAACTGAAAGCAGCAAAGGTAAATAGTAAATAGAAAAGATGAGTTTTTGTTCATAACTTCTAATAAAGAACCAAACGAAGATATCTGGCAACCGTACGTTGAAGTTACAGTTATTGCCATATTATTTTATTTTTGTGTTAGAAATAAAACCACCGTAGACTTTAAGTTAACACTTTTAGCAAAGAATCGTGTTAAGTTAAATATTATTCAAGAGAAATTTTAAAAGAACGGTTTTTGATAACACTAGTTCGTGATTATTATCAATAATACAAAACAATTAAACTTATATTAATTTTATTGTATATTTACAATTGATCGTTGTCGATGCGTTTACTTCTAAGTTACGATTATATATGAGCGACCCTTAAGATTTTGTAGTTTTAAATATATATTTCTAAACTAATCTAAACTTAATCTAAACAACTTAAATGGTTTTTCCCAGGTGCATAAATAAAAATTGAAAAATACGTAGTAACACATAAACATAAAAATGGATTTTTGAAGAAATGGAGAAACGAAAACAAAAAAATATATATTTGATTAATTTATGACTATTATATTAAGGGAGAATATAACTCACTATATTACAATAATAGTTGCCAGGAAAGACAATCTCTACGTCATACTCGTATGCATTTGAATTAAGTAAAAACTCGGTAATTAAATGAATTACTTTAAAATATAGTTACTTATTAAAAACTAAAATTTACTAAATAAATATCTAGTGTTAGCAATACTAATTGCTTTTAATACAAATGTTAACCTACAAAATTACTATTTGTTAAAGAACAGTTGTTTTTAATATATTTGTTATAATTAAACAAAAATACGAATTAATCAGAAGAATTAACTACATGCTTTGTTCGTTTGTTTTCTATATACACCAGACAACCGAAATTTTGAAATGTAAATAAGCGACTTATGACAAATATGAACTAATCAATCAACAATTAAGTCAATCGAGCGATTTATTTACAACAGCATGAAAACATGGTATTATTTCTGTTGTACGTTTTTCTTTTCATTCGAAAACTGGAACGTGTTTTTTAAATTCGCATGGTGATGATGTAGGGATCACCTTTTGTGGCAACCACTATAACAAGTATTGCATGATTACTTTAATTTATAAACTATATATGTTTTTTTTTAATTTTATCTTATGGATTTAGCAAGTTTAACTTACGGAGGTTCGACTGCAGTAGATTAACCTTAACCAAGTAAAACCAAAGCAAACAGGTGTGTGAGAGCGGTGGTAGATTTAACCTTTCTTAAAGTTTTTTTTTAAAAATAAATTAAAGTTGTAGTGTTTAATGCTAACGTGGTAACACTGCAAAAGTGTGGCCAGGTAAATGGCAGAGATAAGAAGCGTGGCAATCTAAGATGTCAGTTAAGTAATGTACGTCAATGTATGTATAGTTAAATAAATACTCTTAAGTAACCAAACTGTGTCTTTGGGGCGGGCAAACTCACCATCGACTATATGTCGATATTAAAACATAATAACTGGCGACGAGCAAAATAATCAGCAGTGCAAGGAACTCTGTATGGTAAAATGGGGTAACATTGACACAACTTTAAAATTGATTTTTTTTTGGCACATATAAGTTTGGTATATGACTGCTTTTGTGACAGAATGAAGATATATTAACCTTTTCTACAATGTATATGATAGAATATGAATATACCAAGTCGTTTACAGAATTTATTTTTTTTTAAGTGGTAATGTGTCAATGTTACCCATGGCAAGTCTAACATTGCACACTCATAAAAACAGCTAAATGTCAATATTTTGCATGTATACTGTAACAATGACAAATGTCCTAGATATTTTTATGGAAAATCATAGAAATAAAACAATAAGTACTTCATTAAGAAACTTTGTACTTAATTTTAGATAGTTATACACCTACGTATTATAATAAAGCCTAGTTAATCTTAGGAAGCGCTTTATAATTAGAAGGAAGAAAGTTGACATGAAAGTAATTCATTCCCCTTTTAATATAAGGTTCGCGCAGAACCATAGCGACATCATCTACAGATACCAGGCTTTGATCGGGCACATCAGGGTACACAAAATGTATTTTCTTCTTTCTCAAAAAGTTGACCATAATTTCGCTATCATTTACTTCCAACACTTGTCCAACATAGTGAATGCATTCTTCCTTTTCTACACAACTTTTAGAGTTATTAAATCTGACGAAAACCCATGAATTTGCAACTATATTTTGGTTACTTCCGTCGAACTTCACAAATTCCTTTGCTTTACCACAATTATCTTCTTCTGTTGCACTGGTATTATTTTCATCGTGTGAAATGTCATCATCTGTATCATGGACAAGTTGTAAACTAGCATCACTATCTAAGGTTTCTTCAGTTTTTTCAACAGGCTTCTTGCTTTTTTGTTTTTGAGTTTTTTTTACTGTTGGTTTTCTTTTGTTTTTCGCATTTTCTATCATTCTTAGTCTAACATCGTCCGCTGTTAATGTTTCCGCAAATATTCTTCTGAGTTTACTTCTTTTTTGTATTACTGTTTTGGCTTCTTGCCGTCTTAATACAGTCATTAGTGATAATTCCAACTTTTTAGTAGGTGTAATATCTTCCAACTGTTCAGGAAGTGGAGTAGTTGGTGGTGAGGATTGACTGTAACCTGCAAAATCGGGTGTTGGTGTTTCATTTTCTTTTTCTACTGTGGATGTGGTTGGTTGAATTTTATTTTCTGAAGAACATATGACGGTTGATGATATGGATTTTTTTAATATCCTTTCTTTAGATAAGGGAAACATTCCAGACCCATCGAAACCACCTACTGCATTGGCCCTAGAAAAACACCCAGTTTCTTGAAGTTTTTTTAACAGACCAGGAAACACTATCTTGTCGGCGTTCTTAAACCCAGTTTCTTAATAAAAACTTTTTAGAACATTACGCCATGCTGTTTTAACAGGTTTAAAAACTCCAACATCTAACGGCTGTAGAACATGCGATGTGTGCGAGGGCAAACAGAACAGTTCAATATTGTTTTTTATAGCCATATCAATAAGTTGTAGTGTTATGTGGGAATTGTGGCCATCAAATATTAGTAGTTTCGGTCGACTTAACGCAGCAGTAGCTCTCACAAAAACATTTTCGAACCAATCTGCAAACTGGGCTGCCTCCATCCAGCCGGATGGAGAACAGTTATACACAGTATTTTCTGGTAGATTTTGACACCATGTTGCGTAATGATGAAGACCTTTGTAATTTACAAATAAGGGAAGATATTCACCGATTGCACTACAACATGCTAGAACGGTGTAAGTAGTTTTTGTTACAGTGCCCACAAGTTTCAGTGGGTTGTGTGAACGTCTGCGACATAAAATTTTTTGAATACCAGCGTCAGTTTGAAAGCCTGATTCGTCACAATTAAACACATTCTGTGGCTTATTCGACAATTCCAGCCTTTCAATCGTGGCTTTTAGCTTTTCGTAAAAATCATTGAGCACTTCTAAAGAACAAGTATCTGCCCTATTTTTAGGTACATTTTGTGCGATTCTGTTACTGAGTTTTTTCTTCAAACGACGTTCAAAAGATTTAATCCAGTCAATACGTGGTAATCCATTTTTAAATGGATTTGGACGATCCATTCGTTTGAGATAATCCTGAACACAAATACGTAATTTAAAACGATCCAGTCCGAAGCCCCAGTCAGCTACTCTTATTATAGCATTTACCAAGAGTTTTTCTTCTTGTAAAGTGAGTACTGTGTGGCGGCCAACTGCTTTGCATTTATAATTTTTCAAGTGGTTTATTAACGTTGAACGGTTAATTCCATACATTTCACTAGCTCACTTGACACTTAAACTTCCATTTTTTACTTGATTTATGGCGTTTACCATACTGTCTTCATCATAGGTTTTATATTTTCTGAGAATTTCGCCAACCTTCTTTTTGCAGGGCATTTCTGCAAAGAGAAAAAACATTGACACATTTATAGAGTGTAACATTCACACAGGTGTCAATCTTAACTTTCACTTACGAAAGTAGAACTTCATGAAATTACAGAATTTAAATTGAAATAAACTAATATTTGTTAACGCGTAATATAAGAAATTACTTACTTGGCCGACTATAGATCGAATCTTCAAAAAACAATTAACACCGGCAAAGTTTTCACGTGACTCAACAAATTCTTGTGCTTAATCATTAAACAGACGCTACAAACCATAAAATTAGAACAAAGTGTTTGAAGTATAGGTTACTAGATGGCGGAACTATACAAAAAATTTTACAACAAAAGACAGAACGTAAATTTCTTTTCAACTAAAATTAGGAGGAAATTTTGAAAATGTGTCAATGTTTCCCCTATGTCAATGTTACCCCATTTTACCATATGTGTGTTGGACCTTTACAAAAGGTTGTTTAAAAAAGATAATTTGAATAAATAGTGATACAAATAACGCAGCTTAAACTTTACAATTTGACAAGATATGAATTTTTAAAGCTGATGTTACAAATGTGAAAATTCTCAAAAATATCTAAATATCTCAAAAACCGTTGACTTTTGGGATAATGAGCTATAAACAAAATTAGTTTAAAAGGACACGTAAGTAAAGTAAAATTAATAAAAAGTATAACATTCTATATAAAATAAAAAATATGATGTCACTTCCGGTATAACCGAAAGTGATACGTTCTTGAATATATTTTAATTATTAAGCCAATAATCATTTACTTAATATTTAAAAAAATCAAAATTAAATTATGATTGGAAGTATAAAAACTTTTAACGAACGGGTTACGTGAAAAATCCTGTATACATATACCTATTGGTTTTATTTAAGTTCATTTTTAACCTTGTTCTTTTCGATTCTTTATTTCTTCACTCACGATTGTTAGTTCTATTATATTGCCTGTCATTAGGATAGTGTTGTCAGCGTATCTTAAGTTAGTTAATCGTTTTTTATTAATATTATTGAGAATTTAAAACTATTTGACCTATAGGTAATCTCGATTAAGATCGTAGCGCCACTATGGTGTGGTGTAAATAAAAACCTGATTTAATGAGATACAATTTCAAGTTTTTGTAGCTTTTTGGTGTTTATAAGTGGTTATAAAGTTGAATTAAAAGTATTTCTGTCTTTTTTAATGTTAAGTTTTCTAGAATTAAGAGTAATAAGTTTAATTAAAATGGGTAATGTAAGTAAAATGTATCGGTTAAGTTATTTAAGTATGATTGTATTAATTGCAATATAGGTTTATCCAATATTACCCATATATCGTCTCAATCAAGCATTACAATTGAATATTATGGTTATTATATTAAATAAAAAATATTTATTTTTCTCGTCGGTTGCTGTTTGTTTCTGGAGCAATATAAATCATTTGGATTAGTTACCGTAAATTGCTTTAAAATGTACATGCTCTACTGCAAATATGCAATCAACTGATTTTTCTCACTTCTCGCTGAACACAACAATAAGTAAACGATTATTGCAGTATTCAACCTCATGTTGTAGCAACTTCAAATTTTACAAAAATTGAATAACTAAGACGTAAAATGTAATTTAATGTTAAATAATGAAGCTGTAATTAAAAACCGTTGCAAAGAAATTTTGATTAAAATTTAAAATAAGCTTGTGTTCGTATCTCATTATTTCTGTTTATCGAAAACGCCACCAAATAGCGTATCGCTTAGGAAGGATTGCCTATTTTACACAAATAGTTGAAAACGGTGAACAAAAGGACCAAGTAGACCGCAGTGCAGAGGCCCTACACAAACCACCTCTTGAATTAAATAAAAAATAATAAAAACACAACACAAAGAATGATTTGCTATAATTTATATATTACTATAACCGTAGATTAAATAAACACTGTTTGTCGAGGTGGACAAATGCGTTTGCGCTGATTTATGTGCCTTGTAGTTAAATTAAGTTTTTACTCACTTTTTTTGGTTGATTGGGCTCACAATTGTTCTTAACGTTACACACACTTTATTTAGAGTCTATACACGGCTGTACTTTTAACACTTCTATATCCTCTAGTTAAAACTAATTAAACCAACTAAAATGTAATTATAATAGCAAATGAACTAAAAAATTTTTTGTAAGCAAAATATGCTTATTGTAATGGTAAGGGGCATACTTTTATGATGGGTCTCGTAAGTATGCCATTAGTGGTTTTTAGAGAAACTACTCGTGCTGTACACAAGCAAGCTTCTAATGCAGAGGTGGCTTTTGTTCAGCTCTAATAACAACAAGCGCATCAAGTTTGATATTGGAAGAGGTTTCGTTCCATTTTGGTCTTTGTTGGAGAGTATGAAGGTACTCGTTGCGCCAGCCAGCCAGAAACGTTTGAACATAGCGGCTTTAGCGTTAAAAAATGGGGGTCATAACTTAATGGAGTAATTTACCGAGAATTCAAAACTGCTTCTATCTGTGCAAGCAGAGTATAAAGCTCTTCGAACGATAACGTTTGTTTACCAACTACTCTATATAAGTGGCTTTTTACAGATCATTGAAGTGTGGCGTCGCTGGAGGATTGAATCTCCATTCTATATCAAGTTTTTGGGTAGCATGTTCCGCAAGTTCCAAAAGCTGTCGGTTAGCACCAATAACGTTTGTTCCTTGGTCACTAAAAATTATATTGCAACTGCCTTTGCGCGAGACGAATCGTCTAAAGGCTGCTATGAATGCTTGAGATGATAGATTATAGATCAGTTCAAGATGAATTGCCTTAATTTTTCACAGAACATCAAATTGATAAGTTCTTGTTGCAGAGCTTTGGTTGTACTAACGTCGTTTCCTCCGTATATGATGTCGTCATCATAAATGTGGTGATTCACAACGTACGCTGCGTTAGGATACTTTTCTCTGTAGCGTGCAACAAGTTCTTGTATGCGGTTATCCAAATATGGCGAGTTTGATACACCATACATAACGGTATTTAAACGATATTCTTGTATTGGAACATCTTGCGAACAACGCCAAAGAAATCTATGGTAATCTCGATGTTGAGTTTCTAAGAAAATTTGGCGAAACATCTGTTTAATGTCGCACACAAAAACATATTTGAAATAACGAAACGCTAGAAAGATTGAAAATATATCCTTGTGTAGTTCTACACCTGTATGCAAGGTGTCGTTAAGCGAAAGTCCAGTAGACGTTTTTGCTGACGCATCAAAAACCACTCTGATTTTTGTCGTGATACTATCAGGCTTTTGCACGCAGTGATGCGGAATGTAATACGCAGTAGTAGATTTAGCTTCTGCTTGCGGAATAATAGTTATGTGACTAGTGTTTAAATAATCAAGCATAAACTCTGAATATAATTTATGTAACGATAAATTGCGTAAAAGTCTAGACTCTAATAGAAGAAATCTGCAAATAGCTTGGTTGTAGGAGCTACCCAGTTGTGGTTCTCCGTTTTTAAACGAAAGAGAAACAACAAATCTTCCATCGTCTTCTTGCCTAACAGTATTTTTGAAAATTTTTTCACATTGGTCGTCTTCAGGTGATATAGTTGGGTTTTTTTAAAATAACGTGATAAATTTTCTAGAATAGAGATATGACAATTCAACAATGGCGTGTCTAAGAGAAATACACGAAAACCGTTGATTTTTCTTGTAGAATCTAAGTTATTCGTAACGACAGGTTGTTCTTGTGTTCCTGTTATGCGATTGAACTTGAGAATGTAGGGTGTAAGTTCAGCACCTACCAGAACGTAAACAACAACAGGTATGTGACAATTGTGTTTTATTTGAGGCTGTTGGAGACATATTTGTGTTACAATAAAAGCCTCAAAATCGAATACTGTATTTAATTGATTGCGTGGGCGCATGTAACATTGTGCTATACCATTGATGTATTGCAAAGCCATGTTTATTTAAAACTTGTATAGAAATAGACCTGTGACGAAAAAGACCTAACTTTCAAAGACAAGTTTCCGTGATAAAATTGCCCATGTCTCCAGAATCGATGAGAATACGGACAGTTTGATAGTTGCCACGTATATCTTTGATATCAACGACGGCGGTTGATAACAAAAGGGTAGAAGGTTTGCGGACGATAGAATTCGTCATAACACTAAGCTTTGTAGAATCTACATTCGTTACAGGAGAAACAGAAGTCGACTGTTGTACGTGCTGCGACGCTTCATTGCTGTGAAGAAGTGTGTGGTGCGATTGATGGCAAACACGACATCTTGAATGTGATTTACAATGTTGCGTTGAATGTAAAGAACTAAAACAGTTTTTACATGAATAATTGCGGTTACTTAATTGGATCCTTTCATTTACAGGAAACGCCAAAAATTGTAGACAATGGTAAAGAAAGTGCGTTGCGGAACATACTGCGCATTTGTTTTGGGATACTGGTTGTATGTACCAACAAATGAAGAGAAATTAAAGCGTTTATTAATTTTTGAATTGTGTGCGGGCTTGTAGGTAATAGGTTGTTTTGTTACTTTAAAACTTGGTGACAAAAGTTGAGCATTAATTGATGGTAAGAAGGTAGCCCGGTATCTCTATGTTCTACTTCAAAATCGGTACACGTTTTGTCATTTAATTTTTTCAAAAGCATGTTAAAAAGTAAAAAGTCCCAAGCGTCAACTGAAAGCTGTAGGCCGCTTAAAGCTTCTAGATTTTCGTTAAATGTATCTACATGGGTGCGTAGAACGTAGAACGTTGCTAAATGACGTTTGCTTTGGTAGCGTTTTATTAGCGTATCATAAGCAATGTTATAATTACTGTCTTGAAGCGGTATACGTCTAATTAAAGTTAAAGGTTCTCTACGTAAACAGAGAGATGGAGAGGTGTGCAAACTTTTCACAATTAGAGAAATGGGAATTGTTATACACAACTGCATTAAATAAATCAATAAACGTTAGCTATTTTTTAAGTTCGCCATTAAAATTAAACAAAGTGGTTTTCGGAAGTCTTGGACTACTGTTTACGTGCGATGTATGTTTGATTCTTCATAAACTTGATCAATTTGCGAAATTCTTGCAAAAAAGAATAATGTTTGTGTTGAATCAGTTTCTGCATCTTGACCACAGAATACGGTATCCTTGAGACGCGTTAATGCGGTATTTCGCAGCACAACAAGTTTATTTAACTATGCAGACATATCGTATGTATACGTTAATACAATTTTTAAATGCAATGCGGAAATAAATTAATACGTCGATTTCAATAATAATTGCAAGTGATAACAAATCTTTACGAATACAGCGTTGCGCGCTGGATAACGCAAAAAAAACTATTAAGTCAAATACAAGATTACACAATTCCGGCTCGAAGGACCAAAATGTCACGGTGGATAAATGCGTTTGCGCTGATTTTTGTGCCTTGTAGTTAAATTAAGTTTTTACTCACTTTTTTGGTTGATTGGGCTCATAATTATTCTTAGCGTTACACACACTTTATTTAGAGTGCGTGCGTATGCGTTCTCTCTTATCACTTAAACTTGTTTTTAGTTGAAACGTATAAAGTTTATGCAAAATGAATTGTCGCGCGAAACAAAGAAATTACCTTACATGTGAGCGTAACGAACACTGTTTAAGATAATATTGCAACACGCGCGTTAAACCACTGAATACGCACTTATATATTTATTTAACACGTTCTTGTTTAAGTCTCACTAAAGTCGATTTCTTGAGTTTAGTTTTTATACTTTTGCTTTATTTTTGATTAAAATATGATCTAGTTTATCTTTTCAAATACGTTTTTCACTATTAAAAAAAACCATAATAAAGCCACTACATAAAGGAGGTCCTGCCAACTGCGTGAGTAACGTTCCGAACAATCGCAATAACGTCTATTTTTTCTAAAGTATTTGAAGATAAGATATGTTTATTTAGCTAAGATTGCTATTTATAATACAAAATTAACAAATAAACAAAAAATAAAATGAAACAAATAGAACTATCCTTAGAATAAATTAGATCACATTTGTTCTTTTATATAATTAATACATGCTTTTCTAAAGCTAACAATACAATTACAATTTTTTAGGTTTACTGGCAAATTATTGAAAATAACTAGTCCACTACTTAACATAGTATTAGACGCTAGTGTGTTCTTACAGGTATCAACATAAAAACCATTTTTTGATCTAGTATTGTGGTAATGAATGTCCGTATTGTATTGAACGGTTTCATGTATATATGCTGGTACATGCTTATGTTTAATTTTAAATATAAATAATAAAATGTTTAAAATAATATGTTGTTTGATACTCAAAAAGTTTAAACTATTTAACATAAGTTGAATAGGAGTATAACGGTTACAACTCAGTATTACGCGCATAGCTCTATTTTGAATTTTTTGCAATTGTTGTATTTGATAGTCTTTTGAATTAAATAATAATGTCGAACAGTATTGTATATGCGGTAATATTGTTGTTTTGTACATTAACATCTTTGTATAAATATTTAAATTACTACCAATTCTCTTTAGAAAATAAATTTTTTTTGACATTTATCCATAATGTACGTGGTGTTTGATTTAAATGATAAATTTTCATCAATGATGACTCCTAGGTATTTTATTTCACTCACTATTTGTAACTGAACTTTATTAATGTTAATTTTGATATGATCCCTATTAATATTGGCTAACTTATGTTTACTGCATATTACAACATATTTAGATTTTGTTATATTAATACTTAAATTATTAATACAAAGCCATTTAAATACAGTATCAAGATCAGTACAGATATCATTCACCATACATTGTATATTATTATCATTAATATATATCATAGTGTCATCTGCAAACATATGTACTTTACATTTGGTAATACAGTTAATCATGTCATTAATGTATAAAACAAATAATAAGGGACCTAAACATGTACCCTGTGGTATACCGTCTATTGTCTCAATGCTGTGTGAGATATATTTACCAAATTAAACTCTTTGCTGTCTGTTGGATAAATATGATTGAAACCATTTCAGCACTGACCCACGTAAACCCATCTTATATAACTTTTTAATAAGTAAGTTTCTATTTACCCTTTCAAAAAAACGCTTAAAATCTAGAAACACAGCTATAATTATACTTCTCCAGCATCTATTGATTTTAACTACTCGTTGGTAACACTGTTATGACCGTTTCACAAGAATGACCATTACGAAAGCTTGATTGTCTTTCAACTATAATTTTATTGTCTTCACAATGTTTAAATAGTTGTTCTTTCACAGCAACTTCTAATATTTTTTCGTATCATGGCACTGTATTAATAGGACGAAATTCTTCACATTTTTTTGTACTACTTATTTTTGGTACTGGTACTATTGTTGTAGTCTTCCAATCTTCAGTAAATATGGCAGTTCTTAACGGTTCATTAATTAATTGAAGGTACCAATGTCCTACTACATCAAAACTGTCTTGTAGAACTTTTGTGTTGATACCATCATCTGTTGTATAATTTAACGAATTAATGTAACTTCTTACTGTCTTCATTTCTAATACTTTAAAATTTTTGAGAGTTGTTAAAGAATTTGTATATCCTTTATCAAAGTTGTTACTTAATTTCTGTTTTTTATCAATGGTTTCTATAATGGTGGTGATACTATCCCTGTAATATATATTAAATTGGTTTGCAATTTCTTCATCATTTCTTAAGGTTACATCACCAAATTGTATATAACTTATATTAAAACTAGGTTTGTAAGGTAATAAACTTTTTAAATTTTTTTTTACTAATTAAACTAATTAAAAACCAACGTATTAAGTATTTAGAAAAATACAACATAATAAGCTAGTACCAATTTGGATTTAAAGCACAAAAAAGTACAAATGATGCGTTGGCGGAACTTACATCAAGCATTTATGATAACTTAGACAAATCTTTAGCATCAGTTGCAGTTTTTTTTATTTAGCTAAAGCGTTTGATACTGTTTGTCACCAGATATTACTAGATAAACTTGAATTATTAGAATTTAGGGGAATCCTTCTAAATTTTTTTAAACGTTACTTATCAGAACGACATCAGGTTTCAGTATCGAGACCATTAAGTGAAACTAAAACTATAAATTGTGGCGTTCTTCAGGGTTCTGTACTAGGGCCACTTCTTTTTATTATTTATATTAACGGTCTTTTAAATATTAATACTTATTCTTCACAAATCATTTCTTTTGCTGATGATACCGTTTTGTATGTTAGTGGAAAAACATGGAAAGAAGTCTATCATAGAACTACATTGTGTGTGTCACGAATTAAATACTGGTTGGAAAATAATATTTTTTTTCTAAACTATAGTCAAACATATTTTATGACATTCTGCTTAAAGAAAAATCAACTTCCCGAAATATATTCATTATTAATTCACGACTGGAACTGTGTAAACAATAGTAGCTGCTTATGCAATATTTATATATCACGAACCGAATCAATTAAGTATCTTGGAATTACTATTGATTGTCATTTAAAATAGAACCGTCACGTTCAAAACACAAAATTCAAAATTAGAAAATTTATTTGTTTGTTTAGAACTCTAAGGTATTGTTGACTTTCGTTCGGTTTAAATTATATATTATGGAATGGTTCAATCTGTAATTTCGTATGGTATTTTAGTATCGGGCGCAGCAGGTAGTTCGTATATTCGTTCACTAGAAATAGTCCAAAAGTTAATAATCAAAATACTTCTAAAAAAACTTTACCGATTTTTTTGCTATAGCTATTTATATTTTTAAACACTATAATCACCAAAACATACTACATCTCCCAATTCATCAATATACAACTAGAAGCAACATACGACAAATATCATATAATAGCATAGCTAAACTAACAATTGGACAAACAAATTTTTTTATATTATATACCAAAAGTATACAATTATTTACACACTATTATTAGTTTGAATTGTTTATATTATTCTTACTGTACTTTTAAAAAACACCTTAAAAAATTTCTGCATGAAAACGATTCAATAATAATTGACAATGTTTCTAAGAAACAATAATATTTTCTTGGAATTTTTTTTTTAAGAGATTGAAGACAAAGGGATAAGTGTCATTGACTACTTTACTTTGTATGTAATCTCATTTATTGCATTACACAGCATTCGCTTATTGTTTTTTTTTGTTCTCTTGCTTATGTAATTTAAAATGTAATTGTAAGCACTAAAAAAAAGAAGATTAAAAAACCTTTGATTTGATTTGTTAATGTAAAAAGTTTTCGCAGAATTTGTCGCACTTCTCTTCCGAGTGAGACAAGTTTTTTTTATGTACACTTTTAAAAATTCTGCGAACATGTCGTCAGTACACAGTATGTTCTCTATGAATTAACAACAAACCCAAACTATTTAAACTTGTATGAAATATTTTGTTCACCGAAAAACTGTAGTAAACAATTTAATGTTATTCTAGCAGTGTGAGCGGTGGTCCCATCTTGTTAGGAATAATAATGCTGTAACTCATCTTCATGTACTTCATTAATAAATGGATACAAAATTAATTCTCTATAAATGTTTGCATTAATATTTTTATTAAAAAAATAAGAACAATGATTCTACGTCGTGACATTGCCAACCACACTACAATCTGCGGATGAAGTGATGTTTCTACAAAAATATGAGACTTTTCTGTTGACCAAATTCTACTATTCTGAGAATTTACATATCTACTAAGATAAAACAATGCTTTATCACTAAAGAAAGTTACGTTTAACACGTCATTATTGTTTAAGACTTCGTTAAACCACGGACAGTACTGTATTCGACGTCGAAATTCAAAAGGCAGTAACTCTTGGGTAACAGTCACTTTGTATGGATGTAATTGCAAGACTTTCTTGCAAGCTCTCTGACATGTAGTAAGCGGTAGATTTGTTTAATGTGACAATTGTCGTAGAGCTTTCTTTGGATTCACTTCCGCATTATCTGGCAAACAACTTCAACTTCTTTCGTTAAAACAGTAGACCGGCCTGTATATTTCCTTTCTCGAAATACTATATTATTCTTGATTGATCAAGTTTTAATTGTTAATAACTGAACGTTAAATACAAAACTTTTATACTGTTTTTAATTTTACTTTAAAATGTAAAATTAACCATTTTTAAGTTAATCATGTAAAATTCTTTTTATTAAATTATCGTTATATTAGCATAACCTTATCAACAATGTTTACGAAGAAGAAAAAGAAAAAACTTTAAAACGTAAGAATTGACAAATATTTATAGAATTTTACGTATCTGTGTATGATACGAAAAAATATACATTTTGGGTTTTATACCATTCCGAAACTGATTCTTTTGTACATTCTAAAACACTAAAAAGTTCTGATTTATTGTTATATAACATGTACGTCATAACAATAAATAACGACAGAGTTGTTTTTTGTATTGTCTGAACAAATCATAAAAATTGTAGTTTAAGATGTAAAGTATTTTATACGCAAAGTAAGTTTAAAATGTGATGTAATATAATATATTCGTGTTTATACAAAAAAATCTTAAACGGTAAACAAAATTACCTGTAAATAATACCGGTAAAATTAAAATTTACTCAAGAAATTTACATTCACATAGTACTTAACAAGCGCACATTTATTACTTTTAGAACAGTCGTAAAAACGATTTACTATCTGTAAGAAATAAAGCAACCCTATTAAACAAGAATTAAATTACCGCATATCCTATAATATTTAAAGTAACGAAGGTGCGTCGTTTGAAATAGGTTTTTGCACGAATTTGCTACAAGTTATTTTTGAAAACGAAATTATACTTTGTCTACGTACAGGTAACGTTAAGTATTTATAATTTCACGGTCGGAGTTATATAAAATTTAAAAACTATTAAACTTTACTATTGATACTCTTTTCAAACCTAGCTAATTTTGCAAACAAAATTTAAACTAAGAAAACATTACTATATTGTTTTGTTTTAATATTTAACAGTGCTATTACAATTTTTTTTGTTTATTAGGTACTGGTGTAATCTATTACTCTGCTGCTATAATCATTTGTTAGAATACATAATTATTTATGTAATCAATTTTTTATACAAGTGTTGTAAGGTTGACATTACAATTACCTACTTAAAGTCATAAAGTCGAAATGTATTCTTGTTTCGTTTTGATAATTATAATTGTTAGCTTATATATTTTTAGTATTTTTTTTAGTATAATTGTCGTTGATGGTTACTAAAGTATCAAACTTAAACTCAACTTACAAGTAACGAGTTATTTTTAAAAAAAGTTAATCTTATAAAACTAGAATTAAGAAACATTCATGACTGTGACGTCATTATCTATTCAAACCGCTAGTGGCGGCTGGTTCACAAGGGCGCGAGCGTCAGTAAAATTTATTTTTAGTTAGAAGAAAAAGTTTAAATAAAACCTCCCGAAAAACATACTCCAAATTTGGAACTAAATGAAGCAGATAAAATTAAAAAACGTCATTCGACGGGCGAACACGTTTACTAAAAAGTGTACACCTACATCCTCTTTTTTAAGTAAATTTTGCCTCCAATCAATAAAAATTCTTGTAAATCGTACTACATTCTAATAAATCCTGGCTGTACATGTCAAAGTAATTGATTTTGTGGCCCAAAAAATCTTCTCTCAGGTTTGACAAGCAATAGCGACAGAATAAACATGTTTTGCGTTAAATTAGTACTTTTACAAAAATTAAAAACTATTTCCATTAATTCAAACATAAAAATTAGCTGTAATAAACTTATTCGCAACTTTACAACGCGGATGATTTTGAAGCCGTTTTCGACAATATATAAAAAAGAGATAGCATGTCATATATATATACAAGATTTCATATTAAAACCATGTTCATATGTTGCCTATATCTGACATTGTTAATAAATGTTTGTGTTTTGAAAAATCTTTAATCAAAAGCTTTAAGTGGGAATAATACTAGTAGCACAGTATAATGCTTTCAGATCCAGTAGGACCACTCCTTGTCGGCACCTTTGATGTTTGTTCCAAAAAATTTTCTTGCGCTAGTTACCACGAATTGATTTGATTGGAAGAATTTTTAGCGCTAAGTTCAAATTTTAAATATTTTTAATTCAAAGCGATCGTGCCATTTACTTTTTCATGTCCGATGTTATTTCCTTTTTAAATCAATTTTATGCTATTTATGTAATAACAACGGAAATTATTTAATACTGTTAAAACAAACTATTTATTTTTAAATTTAAAATTCAGTAAAAGTAACTAATATTTATTTTATATAGAACGTGAGGCATTACAAACCTTAAAATGATCCGTGAACGTGTAACTTCTTTATAAGATACTTTTTGAAATTGATGCCATGTATGACATTGACGTAGAACTTAAGCTTAATTATTAACATTAGCTTTGGTGATTGTAATAGATTTAACATTTTCGTTTTTTTACTTTATATCGTTTGTCGCACTTAGTAACTGACGATTCTAAGAAACTGCTTACGTAATTGTTCCGTTCATCATTGTCAGCACTTGCACCCATTGATTCCAAATCCCATAATTGCTGCGCTACTCGTTCTTTTTCTACCACCGATGCATATAAGACAGCTCGAACATTAGCTGTAACACACGTGATGTCGACAGGAACAGGACCATGCAACGTAAATCCAAACTTAGTATTTACTGCCATCAAACTGTCACTCAAACGTTTATTTTCACCCGTTACCACATTCCAATAATAATCTGCTCCTATTAAAATACTAATTCCATCTTCAATTACAGAATCTTCTAGAATAAAATTAGCAAACTGTAGTTTTGGAAATTCCTTTAACATAACTTCGTTTGGTATTTTTAAAAGATTCATACATATATCCGGTACTTCTGCTGCTCCAATGGTTATTGGTTCATTTCCATATTTTCCCTTTAGTTGAATTTGTATGCAATTACAAATCCTTGCCGGTGCGGAATGCTTATTTCCAAAGGTTCCGACTGTGATTCGATGTTGACCAACAACAAGCAACTGCAACTTTCTTGATAAGGATTCTTTAATAAAAAAGTTAGCTGACTTCTACCATCAATAACTAAACGAATTAATGTCATATTGTTGATGTCTATTCTGGCAAATACACATACTGTTTGTAACAAAACGTTTTCTGCATATTTGTGATTAAGCTGTATACAGGGGGTGTTATTACTTTAATCCCTTTTAACCATTCGGGATCGCACTTTGAAATTGCGTGCCCGCCTTTGCATTTACTGCACATCTCTTTGAATTATGTTTGTCCCCGGTACATCGATAACAACGGTAAGCAGCCTTTAGCATTTCTTTCTTCGTAACTAGTGGTATATTTGAATTGCTGTTTTGTGAGGTTTTCCGCAAAACAAACAATGTTCCTGTTTCTTAGTATCGGTAGTTAAGAGACTAGTTGCATACCACTACGCTTATGCATTTTATGACTGTCGTCCTCTCTTTTCTTCTTAAATTGACATTTTGTCGGTATTATTACTTCTTCTAAAGTGTCGAGTTCGTTTTTAATAAATTTTAACAAAGCGTTTACCTGCAAATCCGACTCTTCTTTGGCGGTACTTGCGGTGTTTTCATCTACACTTAGGTTAATAACCTCTAGAGTGGTTTCTTTGTGTTTTTGATTAAAATTTGATTTTAATATGACGTTAGATCTATCAGCACGCACGTTAAGGATCTTTAAACTTCTGATTGTAGACGTCACTACGTTATAATTTCGTTTTAAAGTGTCTATATCACTTCGCGACCGCACTTCATCTAAGTTCATTAAAGTATCAAAATACTGATTTACTAATTTTTCGGTATTTCCGTATTGTTCTTTAAGTACATTCAACGCTTCTTCGTAGAAGGTTCCGGAAGGTGGAAAACTTTTGATGCTGTCGGCGGCTTTTCCTTGAACACAAATCTTGAGATACATAAATTTATCTCCGTTAGTTAGTTGCGCGTTATTATCCACAGAACACTGAAATTCTTCCCAAAAATGTAACCAATATTTAGGATTGCCGTCGAACTTGGCTAATTCAAGACGTTGTAACTTAACCCACGATGGTACGATAGAATTCGTTTAAAGAGGTCGTTTCTTTCTCTAACCTACACACAAAAAAATATTCTCAAGTTAAGGTAAATTACTTTATTTTGAGTAAATAGTGACTTTCATATAATTCTAAGACATATTTTCTTAAAACAAGTAAAGCGTTTCTTTGAAGATATTTACTAACAATAAAAAAATTTGAGTTTCAAAACAAGATAGTTTGATATTCTCATTTCAACGCTAGCTATGTGTTACATGCAAAAGTTGAAACAAAAGCACTTGCCTGAAATACAGTAACATAAACGGTGTTATGCCGGGCTCAGTGGAGACGGGGTGGGTTATATTCAAAAATCCGTGATTACTTGGAAACGAGATTGACAATAAAATCGAAATAAAATAGGGTAAAAGCTCAAAATCGGTTAGGGCGCCAATCAAGGTCACGATGATAACAGTTTCTGGACCCCTGATAACCCAGAAGCTCATCTGGTTGGTTACAACCCCTGGAACTTCCCTTGAGTTGTAACTTGCTCGACTGTGAAATGCTCTCTTAAAAATTTACGTTTGCGGCTGCCGAATGAGTAAAAGCTCTTTACATTTTAACAATTTAACATTTATTAAAATAAAAATAGAAATCAAACAAACTTGAATAAGAAAATGAAATAAAAAAAACAAAAAAAATTCACAAACTGAATATAAAAATTAGAATTAAAAAAAAAATAAATGAAGCGTTAAATAGTTTTCACACAATATAATTTAAATACAAAAAAAATTCAAGGCCTTATCCACATAACTAAACTAACCCGCAAATTACAAAGCAAAAAAATATATAAACGTCCGAAACTTTGTTTTCGAACACAGAGTTAGTAAAATTACATTTTACATCGAGTTACAATAACTTTCATGAACAAACATGACTTGATTTAAAAAAAAAAATTAATTAAATAAAGCGAAATTCACGCAAACTTAACCTCTACAAGTGTTTCTTGAAATATTAAAATTAGCCGTAAATACGTCGGTTCAAATTCAAAGCTTTTAAAACATTTAGGTCGCGGTTCACTTCACGATAATATCAAATTTAATAAATACCTTGACTCAATTGTTTGTACCAGGAAAACTGCTGGGCACAGCGGTTCCAGAAGCTTTTGAGTTTAGGCGATAAAGCGACCCCGGGACGGTCTAGGTGTTCTGCAGTCGATTAAGATTCGGTGGGACCCCCAAACAATGTAATGACGACGGAAAAATTCTCTTTTAATACCAACGTGAAATCCGCACAAAAGCGAATACTGGATTTTAGGCAATTTTGGACAACACTTCGATAGCAAATCCAACTCGAAACGTTAGCGTAATTTTGGAAACCATGAAGTACATTAAACCGTAAAATTACGAATTTGGAAAACCAAACATTTCCACCACAACACTAAATTTTCACGGTTCCATTTATTTCACTTCCGCGGTATTACATAACGGTAGGGTAAAGGCACCCCGAACACTTGACTACATCTCGATACCCAATGTTCTCAAAAAACCTCCCCTCAAAATCAAAATTTTATCCTTATATTACCTCGTAATCCCACTTAATTCAACAAACTTGCGCCGTAAAATCTTTGTAAAAGATGGAACACTAAACAAAGTAAATTAATAAAGATGAAAAATATTGTCACCACATGCGTCACGTCACGTACGCACAGCGAAAGAATATTCCCATAAAAATCGCATACTCAGCTAAACTACCAAATGAAACATTCGCGCTCGAAATGGGTTTAAAATAAACAAAAATAGATACTAAGAAAATGTATCAAATTTCATTCCAGCAAGGAAACCATAAATTAGATAAAGTTGTTAATCCAATGCAATAACCCGAAATAAAATAACTAAATCGAAATAAAGACCACGGACCTTTATGCGTTTAAAAAAAACAACCAGTAATAATTGTTAAATAATTATTAAATACAAATCAACTTAAATTGACGTAATAAAATTAAACGAGTGAAACGTTTTCGATGCTTTAACGTGAAATACTGAATAGCTTATAATTAAGCAAAATACATTCAAATACAGGGTCTTTTACAAAAGATTCACGACCAAATTTCAACGCCGGTTACAAATGATCGTTTTAAAGTTCTCGTTCTCTTGTTTTGATGAACATGGTATTTAATGTGATCCATATACAATTTATTAAGTATCTGAATGTTTAAATCAAATTCATCTGGCTTATAACTAAAGAATATATTTATTTAGTTTGTGTACATGAGTTTGTTAATTTAATCTTCACCGTAATTTGATTTAAAAGTTAATGTTTATTTGAAAGAAGAATAGAAATAAAAAACTTCTATGTACATTTTAATTAGACACATACAATATATATTTATGATCGTTATAAATTGTTATAAACAATATATGAATTTAACAAAAATAACTGCACTTTTCTTTTTGGAGAAGTATCAGTAAAGATTTTTATCATCTGCATTTAGTGAGTTGATCTCGGCTGGTGTATCAATTTCTATGCGTCTTTTGAAACCGCAGTACCAGTAGGTCCAGGATTGCATAACGTCGACACACAAGGATAATTATTCTGTATAAATAATTAATAAAATACAAAATCAAAATTTAAATTAAAAAATTGACAGCCAAACATTGCACCATCAAAATTTACACTAATAAAAAAAAAGAAGTGATTCCAATAGATACCTGTAGTAAGGTGTGTAAAGGTCCCCAATTTTTATACAATCCTTTGTGCAGGCGCGGCTCCAGCAGTTTATTTCGGGGGGGGGCTCCAACAATTTAAAGCGGCGGGGGGGGGGGGTGCTCATCACATTTTTAAATAATGTATTTAATATGGCGTTAATATAAAATTGAATAACATTTCGTTATGCACCAAGCTTTTACTTGCAAGCGATCAAGCATCATAAATTATACAACTATAAAAAAAGCGAATGTATTACATACAAAGTGAGAAAAACTTCAGTATTCTTTTCAATGTCGGGGGGGGCCATAGCCCCCCCGGCCCCCCCCTTGAAGCCTTTGTGTCCAAACAAACCACAGGTCCAAACGTACAATTTGCACAATGCACAGTACGAAAGTACGAATCACAATAATCTCAATATAAAATTAGATTAATCTTTTTCACACGATGCATACACACATTCAATTCGAGGTAATGATGATAACGCGATCACGTAGCTGCATGCTAAGCATTATTTAAAAGACAATTCTCAAAATAAAATAATTAATTTCTCCATTTTAGAACATCAATGTTTCTATGGCTTTAATTTTTGTAACAGAGTTTTATACATTGAGTGCACCGTTTTCTTTGTTTTTAGAACGCAGTTGCATTGTTTCCATGACATTTCTTTAAAACAAGAACTATTCCTAAAAAAATAAGTTTCCTGTATTAACAAACTGAAAAATCTTAATATAATATAATTCTCTTAGTTTGAGGTCAGCTTTAATTAAATCTAGTAATAATATTCAAGAGAATATAAGTCTTCAATTCGAGATAACTTTTTTTCTGTGTATTCTTACGAAACTGCAAACGTGCCAAAACAGTTACAGCAGTTTCTTCATATTCGGCAATCTTCAATAAGTCTTCTTCTAGATTTTCGTTTTCATTTAGTAAGTGTTCCATATTGTGATCGGTTTCTTTTAAGTTAGCTGTAACTAGCTTAAGCTTAGAAGCACAAATGTTATCTAAATTACGTTAGTGATCTAAAACTCTCACAATACTATTCACAGTTTTTGTAAATTGCGTTCTAGCGACGCTCCGTTTTACGCGTTCCATTATGAGTCTTAAGTTAGTTGTCACCGTTTATATAAAACAAATGTACTATTTGAATTACGTTATGATATCATTATATCGTTAAACAACTCCGTCCCGGGTTTCGGCACCAAAATATAAAAGATTACATAAGACCGCTTGGAGTGATAATGGTATTTATTCAACGTTTGTACATTTATAAAACAGGTAAATTTACCCCACGCCTATTTGTGGTGGATTATTCTAGGTTGCCGTTATTTACAAATTAAAGAAAATTTTCCGCAGTCGTTATTAGTGTTAAATATAGTTGAGAGTGGACTAACGTTTTTTTTATATCCACGCCTCTATTTCACAATATTATAGCATACAACGAGATAGGGACAAGCGGACAAGGTGGCCTTGTCCGATAAGATGGTACTGCCTGTTTCAAATTCAAAAGTTTAACAAAATTAAATGAATCGAAAGAAGCTGAAAAATGAGCTACTACGATTTATCGTATTCACTATCATCGTAAATACACGTTTGTATAAAAAATGCAGATATGTATCCAATAAAAATTATCTTATAGTGTTGTAATACAAATCTGTCGCATTGCCATCTACATTTAAAAAGCTCAACCTTCTTTTTGTCTACCTAGTATGAGCTACAATCATAACAATCGTAAGATTTTGCGCCTTCTGACCAACTGCATCCAAAGTAATGGCTTCTGCCTCCAAATATTGGAGACACTTTTTTTTAACATCGATTTGTCTTACTATAACATATTTGTACAATGACATTACCTATAAGTATTTTAAAAATGTAGCCTTTCTTAAGCCTGACCTCACGAGCCACCAGTAGCCTATAATGATCTTAGATTTCTCTCAAAATAATATTTCGTTTAGTTTAGTTTTTATTTATTTTTTAATTGTAATCCCTTAGTATAGGTAAATATAACGGTCGTTGCCGATGGAGCGTGATCGAAACGGTCCTATAAGACAAAGTATGATACTTCTGGTGTGGCATGTATTGGTGGTGCTAACACTGATAAAGTATTATTTGTCACCGTTAGGAACAAATATTGCCCGGTGTGTGAAAGGGCAAAACTAAGAAATACATATTACAATGAACGAACACAAATATTACAAAAACTGATCAAGAACATCTAGGGCAATGGAATCTGACATTATATTAGAGGGTTTTAAGCGTAGTGTGGAATTGCACGGCTTAAAGTAGACTCAACCTGTTGAAGACAGGGATAGTAGTGTCTACAAAAACTTGTGTGCGAATAAACCATGCGGGAATGACATTTTAACTAAAAAAGTTGAATGCAAGAATCATCTTTCCAATTCTACAATTATTGTAAAAACGATTTCTGCTCATGGCACACAACCTTAATAATGTTTGCTGTAATAAAAATCCCTTGATAAAAAGCATTTAGCTTACTAACTGATAAAACTATCGCAAAAATGATAGTCGTGCGATAACGAACATTCTCAAGAGAATAATCGCAATTATTCCCACCACTAAACTTTTATAATTTTTGCGCCACCTGGCTTTCAATAGTGTAACTTTGTTATTTGTAAAAAATGCAGCTTTTACACATTTTATAATACTTTTTGTTGCGCTACCTGGGTCACAGTAGCATAACTTTTTAATTTTTACTAGAGATTACACTCTAAGTGTAAATATGGCCGACGAGACCCCGCTCTTAACGTAATGGTACATTCAAAGGTTCACTGTTCATGATATAACAAATTCTTTTGAAAGATAACAAATACAACTTGATACATTTAATCAATGTAAAGTAGATAAAAAAACTATGTACTTATAATGTAAATTACACAAATTCAATGAAAACGTACATTGTTTTAATGTACTATAGGTCGATGTATACCGTACATTGACTTTATGTACAATTTTTCTTTCAGTGTATGGTGCAAGAAAGTACCTCCGCTTCTATGAACGCCTAAACAAATAAATGTTGATTAAAAATTGTTTAACATTTTAATTAATTTTTTTTAAATACTTGAACTCTCCTTAAAGCCACAGGGTCAACAATTGAACCACTTTTAGTACCATCAACCTACAAGGAAAGTATTACCTAAAAGCTATAAAATATTCTAGTTATTTTAATAACGTGAGAAAAAATTCAAAAGCAATTCTAAAAAAAATTATTAACCATAAAAAAAATTAATAAACATTGATCATATCGATACAAATCCCTTACTAATGTCCGGTTGCATAAAACAAAGTGAACTATTTTGTTAGCTGATGCCGTTGTCAACTAAATCGTAGCTATTGATTTGAGAATGTCGTTAGCGAAACAATTGCGTTTGTAGCATTGCCGTTTAACACAGCCACGTAGTTAACTACATCAAAGTTAACAATGCTTTATGCAACCGGGTCTAAGTCTACAAGGATTTAATAAGTTAACGCTAATAATAGTAGTAAAAATTGTTAATACTATCCTAAGTACGGTACTTTACAATTTCTTAAAATTTACTTTTAGAGATTGTTGTAGACTGACTAATTTGAAAAGCTGACATTGAAGTGGAATATAAATAAAAACATTAGCGATAAGATAAGTTTATATCACTATTGATGTTAGCAATACAACTGTAAAACATTAAGGTGATTTTGTTAAACAACGTTTAAGAATAACGTAACGTAATAGACAATACAAGTAGAACGGCGACTTTAACCAACCCAAAATCTCGTAGTGGGGGATCTTTTAATTTAATACAGGTGCGATTGTAGCAGTACGTCCACGCTGCATTCAACTGTCATTAGGGAACCGGCTGCTGCCGCATAAGTTTGGTTTCTCCGTGCTTGTTTGTGTTGTGCTTGTCAGATTTTTCAGTTAAGTTTCAACTTATGTGTTATTATTTGACGGCCATTTAAAGTGGTCATGACTATTAGATTTAAAAATACAGAAGGTTGTATAAATGGAGAACGACTTCAACCGTTTAGTGCCGATTCGCAAAATCATATTCGATTTTATATTGTTGATGTGTGGTAAGTGACCTATATTGCCATAAACTGTAGAGTGCTGTAGAGGTTAAGTAGTCAATTGATTTTTAAACGCACGTTCAAGTTTGTCGTTGCGTTACGCTATAAAACAATACCGCATCGATTGAGTCTCAATAGTTGCGCGTTATTATGTTAGAAAATCTGATACATGTATAATTCAAAATCAATTTCGTGTTTCAGTGGGATTTCCAATATTATTTCTGTTTATTTGGGGTGAACCGTACCGTAGAGGGTTTTTTTGCGATGATGAAAGCTTACGACACCCTTTTCATAAATCCACGGTACCCGCTTATTTCCTATATATTTCTGGACTTGGGATGACCACCACAGTTGTAAGTTAAAAAATTAGAATTTGTTTAAGTGTGGTTTCACAAAAAAATACAGTTTTGTTGTACCTAAATCGATATATAAGCCACCTACCTTTGCAAAATAGGGCGGATATAGATATCAGCTGATTTCAATACACATTGTATAGATAAAGTCGGTACGAGATTAGTAGCAATGCCACTAATTTACTAGTTTGATCATGACTTTATCGATGTTATACAACAGTTATTACAAAATACTTGATTGCTTAAAGTCTTGTTAGATAAATTGATAAGACGCGTGCATTTAAATTTTGTGCTATGTAAGAACAATGCATTCTAAACTAAGCATACAACAAATTTTAATAGGCTTCCTTATATATTTAATACAAATAAATAAATTAAAAAAAACTAGATATTTTTAAAAAAGAAACCGAATACATTGTTGGATTTTTAAAAAAAGATTGATTTTTTTTTTGAGTTCAGTAATGCTCAAATTGATGAGTAAACTAATGTTTCTTTAAACTTTTTAAAAAATATATTGTATATAAATAATTCAAATATGTATGGTATAAATAGAGTCATATAAACTATAAGAGATTTCATGCTTAGTAAATAATTAATAAGTAACTATTAAGTCTACATTATTGCGTCAGGTTGCCAGTCAGTTCATTCATTATTTATTTTAATCATACAAAGATTTACTGGTATAATCATCTCAATCGTAATATGTATAATGATTTTTTTGCCGGCATTATTGGTTTTAGAAGCAAAATCATATCTATGATAATTTTCAGTTCTTAGGCAAACAACATTTTAAGACTCTTGGGAAACCTTTACAATCAATTTAGTGCAAATAATATCTAACAGAAATAAAGCTTATTTTAACGACACGGATGTTCTGATAATCAAATAAATCTTTCTAACATAATGATTTGAGTTCCATTTGTCTAATTAGGCATTTGTGAGCCGTTAAAAATAATTCATAAACTGACTTCCAAATAATTATCGATGTCTCATAACCTTTCTCAAATTTTTCGTAAATTACATAGTTCAAAGTTACACGCTTTGATTGAAGCATCTAACTACGGTCATAAAAAAATATTTTACATACTTTAATTCGGTTTTAGGTGTTTTTTTACAAAATAAATGTATTTTTGACTTATTAATTTTCTACTAGTAGAATAATATGGAAAGCAATTCTTGCATTATATTTAGGAATATGTCCTTTTTGACAAGCTTTAATAATAATAGTTTAGGCATCATTGTTCCTCGACCTATTTTTGCATAAAGATGTAAATAATATACCTGATCTTTGTGTAAGTCTCACTAATACTATGTTTTCAGAATCAGGCAAAATCCCTGATCTTTTATTGTTTTTTTTTGTTTCTTCAACTTGTCAATAAACTTTTATTTCTTTCACATCACCTCGGCGAACATTGTTTTGAGATCTCATAATACCACAATTACTTACTTACTACTCAAACATTTTATGAATTTGTGCAATAACAAATCTATCTGGTTCGAAAGAGCAGGCTAAAAATGCCTCAATGATTAGAACGTAATATGACAATAAAAACGCCTACCTAGTTAAATTAATGACTAGCGCATGGTAAAAAAATTGGATAATTTTTGCAGCACTGTCCGCGATAATTTTTTTATAGAAATATTAATTTTTGATAAGTTAAATTTTTTTCAGTTCTATGGTTTTTGTTGTTTGTATTGTTTGCTTTGGCTTATACTTATACTATACATATATACTAAGTTATAACACCCAAAAATTGCAGTTAGAACTAGTGATGTGTAGTTCTTGAACGAACTAGTTCAAATGTAATGGTCTTTTCAGTGAACTAAATGTACTAGTTCTCTATTATAAAGTGAACTAGTACTTTAGTACATTTGTTCCTTGCAAATCTTGTATTAGTCATCACATAATTTTGATAACGTCAATATCTTTACTAACATTAGAATGTCTTCCGGGTTTGGACCGTGTCATAGTTGCAACCGAAGCTGCCAACGTTTCGCCCACTTTCGTAAGGGGCTTCATCAGGGCGTGAGATAAATCGCAAAACTCAAACAAGCAATTGAAATCTAACTAAGAACTTCTCAAAAGTTAGGTTATCCACTTGTAAAACAAGCCATAACCTAAACTATGAAAAGGTAAAAAAGAAAACGATAACCTGAAAAAGCAAACGAAAATCTAACAAAGAACCACTACCGAGTTAGGTAATCAACTTGTGAACCAAGCCAGATTCTAAACTCCGTAGAAGTAACTTCTTTAAGATTTCGATTGCTTGTTTGAGTTTTGCGATTTATCTCACGCCCTGATGAAGCCCCTTACGAAAGTGGGCGAAACGTTGGCAGCTTCGGTTGCAACTATGACACGGTCCAAACCCGGAAGACATTCTAATGTTAGTATAGATTCCGGCCGTGGAAGCCTTCGCTATTACGTCAATATCTTTCTCTTCTAGACTGCATTGGCTACAAGGTCTTTTCCCACAGTATTTATCTCGATTATCATTACGGTTTTTATATTCGTTACTTTGATGACGATGATTATTGTATTCAATCTAAATTTGTTTTAAATTTTTTTTACTATTAAGTAAGTGTTCATATAACTGTTTTATCATGTTTTGTAGTTGCCAATTATTATTCTTTGAAAGGTGCCTACAAAAGGGATTAGAAAATCCGTTTTTCGTTTAATTAAATCTTTTTAACTAGACTTGCTAATAAAGAATACACCAACTTTCAATAAGATTGTGAATTTGAAACGGCGCTTCAGTTTTTAATTTATTAGGTACCATCACACCAATGCATCGCGCGTTGGTACCGTAATTGAAATACGGAACAAGATACCAGAGTTAAATGCAAATTGATCTGCACTACAAACTTTATGTTATGCATCCCTCGGTGCGTCTTAAATGAACTAAAGAACTAGTACATTGTATTAGTTCAGTTTCTTGAACGAGATCTGGTAAACTAGTTCATAAAAAAGAACTAGAATCCCCATCACTAGTTAGAACTCATTTAAACAAACCACTTTTCTTAGTTAAAATGTTTTATTTGGAGCTTAAGCTTACAGTTATTGGCGTTTTCTTGTTTCTCAGAAAATTGCCATTCCTTCCTTATTTAAAGGAGTATTTAAAAAATAAAAATTTTCAAAATGTGGATTCGGTTCTCTGAAACATTTGTATTTACAATTATTTTCTATTAAATAAGAAAATGACGACCGATCAAAATTTCAAATATTTTGAAAACCATTCGATCGATTTTTGAAAATAAAACATTTATAAAATCTTTAAACTATCTACTATAACATTTGTTTTCTGATCTGTCTAAAAAAAATTTATTTAAATAGAATTACAAGATAAACTTAAACAAACTGCAACAATTATTTACTTAAAACTTGAGGCACGTGTTTTCTAGTTTGTACGTTCACATTTAAATACTTTTTGATTAACACTATATATATTCTTTAAAACATTCTGGTTTTTGGTAGTTTGTGTCCGTTCAAATACGACACATTCTTTTTAGATTATTTGCTGTTTGTATTCTATTTTTTTTTGTACATGCTTTCTAAGTTGGGATTGTTTTCTTCTACTATCAGTTTGTCGTATTGTGTGGTCCAGCTACCATTTTATTGACGCTATTTGTTGAATTATGTTGAACTGTTGTTTAGTTGTTGTAGTTTGATATAGCGGTTATTTTCTAGGTTTGTCATGGCC
The DNA here is from genome assembly GCA_035610365.1 of Aquatica leii. Taxonomy (NCBI): domain Eukaryota; kingdom Metazoa; phylum Arthropoda; class Insecta; order Coleoptera; family Lampyridae; genus Aquatica; species Aquatica leii. The sequence continues at coordinate 113,943,620 of CM069432.1, forward strand.
TAGTTTTATTGTTTGTTTAATTTTAACTTTATTTTTTCTTATTAAGTTTTTAATCTTAAAATTTGAATCTTGTTTGTTTAACAAGTTGAAATTTTTTTTAAAATTTATTAATTGTTTTTACTATGCTCCTAATATGCAACTTATAGATTTGTGATATGGCTGAAATTTAGCGATAAGTTCTTATTACCGTTTGTCTTTTTTTTAACAGCAACATTTTTCATCTATTCGGTATTTTCTTTCTTGTTCTGTTAAAATGAGGGTCAAATGGTTGGCTGTTTTCATATTCTTTAAATTTGATTGGATTATTTTCCAGAGGGCTCGAAATTAACATTTTTTATAATTAACAAGCAAACAAGTTTTAATGGGAGTCAGCTACTACACATTTGAGAAGTGTCTGCAGTAATTAAAAAATATTTTCTCACTTGCAATTTTTATTAAAATGCTAAGGAATTTATTTTATATATTTTTTGACAAGTTCTAAATATTTTTTATTTAAGTTTTTCGATACCATTTATATGAAAAGAGTAATATTTTCTTAATAACCCCATAGCTATACCTACAGTATTTCAAATATTTTTTTGTAAGTACAGCATCACAATAATCACGAAGCCGTTCTGATGAAATCCATCTCTTCTAACATTTTTATGTTCTAGTTGATTGTTGAAAACGCTTCTGTATTTTTTGTTTTATTTTTAAATTTTTGTTAATTTTTTTGTAAAGTTCAGTTAAAATTAACAAAAACAAATATAATATAAGAGAATAAATGTAATAATTATACGGATTATGAACCCGTTTCCTTTCCAAGAGAAAAGTATATGCTCACCGTCTTGTATATTTTCTAATTTGAGTGTTGTTGATTTATGACACTTAATATATTACGTTGACGTTTAACTCGCTTCTGCCTATGATATATGTGCTGTTGTTTCCTGAACCTTTTATCCAACTCTTGATTTCGTCGTTTATATACTACTTTCGTAACTATAATTTAAAAACATTTTGCTTTAGTGACTTACGTTTTATTAAGATTTATATCTATAAAAGAAGAACACGGTGATATTAAACGTATTTATCTGTTTTTTGTCATTTGATACTATTTTTGTAGTATGAAAGTATAGTGAATTTTTCAATATATTCTAAAAATGTACTTACTTGGTTTAATACATCGAAAACATTCGATACATTAAGTAGTATTTACTTATATTATGAGAAAATGTTTCGGAAACATTTAAAATAAATTGATTTTTCTGAACTTTTTATTTGTCTTACGTTAGTGTAAAATATATGATGAAAATAAGGAATTGCTGAAAAATTAAAAAGTGAAGTAATTGAATACAAACAGGATATTTTTTATGATTAAGTTCAGATAACACTCTGAATCCATTAAGATTATTTCATGTAATGTTTATCATAGTTATTTATTATTCAAATGCTGAACTAACGCCGATGGTTATTATGATTTTTGTTATTATAGTCGCCGCGATTTATTTGATTTTAACTCGTTATGTACGTTTTATCATTACCCTGACGAAAATTGTTTGTGATACAGTGTGTCTAAGATAGGGACTTTAATTCCCCACATGGGGACCTTGGACACGATTATAGGTAGAAACTCATATAAATGGGAAAAGTTTAAATATTATAAGACTAACAAAATGACGTTTTAGGCTAGATCAAAAACACAACTTAATAAAATGCAGCCATTAAAAAAAACTCATAAAGTCGTGACTGTTGAACCTGATTAAAAAGTAATTAAACAATACATCGTTATGTTTGATCGTTAAAAAGCCATTATAAAAACACACAAATCAATTAAAAAAAATCAGAATTATTTTCTTTAATAGAAGATTTTAAAAATGGATGTATTTTATGTTTGACACAGTTATCTTTAGTTAGACGGGCTAGCGAGTGTATACATCTTCGGAATGTTCTAGACCAATGAGGCGAACTCGGTGGCGAATGTATATAATAATTTATTAATACGAAATTATTTTTATTTAAACCAAAATATGTATTTTGTCCCGAAACCACGCGAATTATTTTTTGCGACGGAATCTCGTATTGGCTCTTATAAAGAATATGTGCAGCTTTCTTTCTTAATCAGTTTTCCGATTTTTAAAAGGTCTTAATGGAAGCGCTTCTTGTGCTCACCGCTAACGTTGCTTATATTTTCTGAACATAAGTCTAAGTGCGTATGTGTCATATCTATAACATCTCATATTTTTTGGTTTTTCATTGAAGGTTGATCACTTTAAAATCTGCACAAAAATTCTAAAAAAACATATTTTTTTTTACTCCAATTTTTAGGTCTATGTAAGTTTTCTTTATGGAAACTCATATATTTTAAAGAATAATCTCCAAACTTCATATTATAGAATTCTAGCGCATGGCAAAAAGAGGTCGCTATTTGAATAACCAATTTCTCAAATATATGGCGTATGTAATACATACTACATGTGGAACCCAAGGTTTGTTCTGAGTAAATATATCACCCACACAAAAAAATTCGTATGGAGAATTTTGACAGTTATCTTACGAAAAGCGGATTTAAACTTTACTGTTTATGTAGCACCAAATAATAGTGGTGAATTAAATACGATATCACTGATTAAAAGAAAAGCTCTAATAAAAGGTACAAATGATTTAAAATCATGTAATTCAGAACTATCTAATCTGGATTGTTTAAGGAAACAATTGTATCTTAGTGGCACTAATGATTTAACTATATATTTATACAATTTTTTATTTAGAGTTCATGTTATCAAAAAGTTAACTTTGCACAATTTTACTTTTAGTTTAAAAAAATAATATGTACATACATAATTCTTAGTGCATTGTGTTTAATGATTACATATTTTTAAATGTTTTTTAAATAAAATTTATTAAACCCAAAAGATTTAGAAGTCAGGTATATGAACTTTATAAATTTTTGTATCATAAGGAATAACTTACTTAACGAAACACTTTGGTATAGAAAATAATACTTGTGGTTTTTTAATTAATTACGCTTTGGTTGAAAATCTAATCTCGACGTCATTTGTTCCCTGCTTAAAATTTTTATACTCGTTGACAATAAGGTTCATTCGTTACTCATATAATGTACTATTACCATTCTATTACCATATAGCTGAACATTTACATTTGATCAACTGCTTTGGTAGTAAATATATAAGAACTTTTTATGACTATATTATCAAAGTATCATGAGAATTGAATTTTGTTTTGAAAACCAAAATTTGGCCCTGGATAGAAGCGTAATATAAATCTCCCAGTTAACTCCGCTTTGCTCGAATTGAAACAGTATAAATCTATTTAAATGACTACTTATTAATACATACGTCAAAATCATATATCTACATATTAAAAAAGGTTTTATATTACTCAACGCTAAACACAAGTTAAAATATGCTATGGTCGGAAGTTGGCCCGTAAAATATGCGTTGTGCCAATGCTAGCCATATTTTCTTTGTATAATTGTAATATATATTTTATGTATGTAATAATGCTTCAAACTATATCAATAAAAATCACTTCAGTTTCGCTCATCGCTTTGCATTCACTGTGTTTCATTCATTGATTTTTATTTTACGTTATATGTTATTCGGGTGTGATGCATACCAACATTTTTGGGTTCAAACTGTAGTACTAAATTTTGCCAACAAAGGCGCTGAAGTAAATTTTATGCAAATTTGTTTTTAAACTGATTACTGTAAATGAACACAGATGTCCTTTACTTTGTGCGGTTTTTATCTTTGGGGAATACCGCCGTTACCAGTGGTTACATTTTCTTGTTATTGTTTTATGCATACAGTTTTCAGCTTTTAATTAGCTATTGATCTAAAAGTTTTACTGTGTACAATTTGAAATTATAGTTTTCAATTTACACAAAAACTCAGATAATTTTCAGTTGTGACGTCATAACTCAGTTGAGTGCCCGTCTTTCTTGTACAATGTGAAACTGAAATTTAACTGAGTTTTAGTAAAGATTGTGCACACGGTTATGGTCTGTTTGTGGCCATTTTTAGTTTGTTTTTATGATAAAATTTATTATAATTATTATACAAGTATTGTTGAAATCTAAAATTTCTAATTTTTTTAAATATAATAAAGGAAATTGCTCGAGTTTTGTGGCATTGTATCTAGAATCTGATATCTTTGTAATATTACAAATGTTTGGGTATTACAAAGATATCAGAAAGTTAATAAAAAACCTTTTCATGCATCTATTTTTTCTCTCCCAAATTTGTGTTGTGCTAAAAAATGTTCAAAGTCTATCATATCTAAAATGCAGGTATGTAAGCTAACTGCAGTATATATATTGTTGAATGAAAATATCTATTTCTTATGATTTCACTAGTTGAACGGTTTAGTCTAAAATGTTCTTTGAATTCTTGCTCATAATTCTTCACTATGTAGTTATTCTATGTAATTTTGTTTTAGGATTTTTTGCTGATTATATAAGAACCTTTTATCAATTTATTATCTAAGTATCTTAAGAATTGAATTTTTTTTTGAAAAATAAAATTTGGGCATGTGTAAGAAGCCTGATATTATTAGAGTTTGAATATAAATCTCGCACACAATCAAATTCCAAGTCTTTACTTTTTAAATTTGATAATTAGAATTATATATGAATTCAATTTTGGGTTATCAATTGTTATCGTATTTAACCTTACAGATTGAAATTAATCAAATGCTGTGAAACCAATTAATCCCAATTTGTAAGTAATAAAACGCATAATTATTAAAACATATTTATTTTGTTTTGTAAGAATAATATTTTTATTTAACTGCAATACTTTTGTCTTATCTACAGTAATTATGTAGTATTGACTGTTTGGGTTTTGTTGTAGTTGACAGTTGACTCAGTTTCTGGTCAACATTTTTGAAAAAATATTTGTACATTACAGATAACTGTGGTTTTTAGATAAATTGACATATCAGCAATTTTTTTAAACATGTTTAAACAGCGACTTTTGACGCTACTATTAATGTTTTAATTTGAATCATATAAAAAAAATTTCCAAACTTTATAAATTTATTGACGAAAAATACTAAAAACCTCTTTAAGTTGTGGTAAAGGAAGGTGGTAAATGCTTTTAGTAGGAGAGATACAATGTTTCTTGATTTATAAATTAACGTACATCTTTCAATCTGTGTTAGTAAATGTGTTAATGTACTAGGAATACACGTAGAGTAAATACAAAACGTCCTAGCATTCCAGATGCGCGGCGCGAGTTTCTACAATTTGAAAAATTTAAACGATGTTATAATTGTGCATTTGTAAAGATTTCTCAAAACCTTCGCAAATGATGTGTGCTTCCATTGCAGTAGGACTGCCATCCCAATGTTTGTAGCATTTATGGTCTTTTGCTGTATCACAGGACTTTGCGCACCATAGCAGTACTTATTTTGAACACCCAAGTATAACATCTTCTTTGTTTTGGCACATGTAATTCATGCCTGTAAATACAAAAACACTAATTAAGGTATTTAACAATAAATTACGTAGCATACTTACAACTCCAGATGAAGCATTACAGTTTGTCCGGTATGAACGTTTAGTCCATGCACCGTTAAGCAACATTTTCTGACTGTATTGCTAAAAGCGCTTCTTCTTTGCTAGCATTTATTAAAAATTCTTTATTTCTTCTATTTTTCAGAAATAAGGTTTAAATCAAAGAAAGAACAATCGTGCTCTAAAAAGATCATATAAACAGATTAATGTTTGTAAAAACTTTAGTTTTCATATTTATCTTTATGTTGCAATGGTTTCAGCTGACTAAAAAAGTAAGATATATTTAACTCGTCGAGCAGTAACGCTAAATGATGAATTATTTCTTTTATCGGTTTCACAGTAAAGTTTTTAATAATCTGTATTTTCAATTGAATCTGTGTTATTGTGATCTGAGTACCGACTATTATCGTGTAACTCATTACTAAAGTACTCATTACCAATATCAGAAAAATTTTCTTTAATTGAGGTATCGTGGTCGGTGTCAGAAATTGATCCAAAATCCGAAACTCTATCAAATGCATCTCGTAAGGAGGGATCTTCAAACATGTTACCTAGTCCTATAATACTCCCTTGAGTACTGATATTGGAATCGATAGACATTCGATTTCCATTTGATGTTTTTACTTTTCTATAAGAAGGATATAGCCATCGCAATTTTTTTTTCAAAAATTTTTTTTGCATAATTTCACGTTTTAAGGTCTCCTGAATCAGGAAAAAGTATTTTTGACAAAAAAAATTTGGGTGTTTGTGCGTGTGTCTGTGTGTAACGAATGTACCCACGATAACTTTCGAACCAAAAGTCCTAGTAACTTGAAATTTGGTATGGAGCTGGTTTTTCATATTCTCTCGGTTCTATCAAAAAAGGGGTCTGAAAAAGAAACCCGAAGTGGGTGTATCCGCCATTTCTAACAATTTTTCTTATATAATTTTGTACATATGTAAATTATTCGAATAATCTTTACAGTTTCTTATAGAGTTAATTCTTCTTAACAATTTATTTAAATATATTTTTTTCTGACTTTAACAGTTTAGTAGATATTTGATTTCCAATTGAAAGTGAATTCCATATATGATCCTAGGTTCGAATCCTGCCTACGACGATTTTTTTTAGAAAAAAATTCCATATCTTGAAAGGGAAGCAAGATACGTTAAAAAATAATTTTTTTCTAAATTATTTTGACTAGTTTATATAGAGAGTGCTGCATCTTATTTAAATTATCTTTGGATGTACTCACGATTACTCTCGAACCAAAAGTCCTAATTACTTGAACTTTGGTATGGAGCTGGCTTTTCATATTCTCTCGGTTTTATCAAAACCGGAAGTGGGTGTATCCGCCATTTTTAACAGTTTTTCTTATATAATTTTGTACGTATGTAAATTATTTCAATTATTTTTAAAGTTTCTTATAGGGTTAATTCTTCCTAATAATTTATTTCAATAAAAAAATGTTCTAACATTAACAGTTTATTAGATATTTGACTTGTTTATATACGGAGTGCTGCATCTTATTTAAATTATCTTTGGATGTACCCACGATAACTCTCGAACCAAAAGTCCTAGTAACTTGGTAGTAATAATTAGGTGTAGAGCTGGCTTTTTATATTCTCTCTGCTTTGTCAAAAGATGGGTTTGATAAAGAAATCGGAAGTGGGTGTATCCGCCATTTTTAACAGTTTTTATTATATAATTTTGTACGTATGTAAATTATTCGAATTATTTTTACAGTTTCTTATAGAGATAATTTTTGCTAACAATTTATTCAAATTAAAAAAATTTCTAACTTTTAACAGTTTATCAGATATTTAATTTATAATTTAAAATGAATTCACAAATATAATATAGTTTCGAATCCTGCTTGCTACGATTTTTTTTTACTGATTAACTAAAGGGGTAAGTATCATCGAGGCGCACAAATATGCTAAAAATCTATACAAACGTGTACATATCACTTCAAAATGGTTTTATGACAACATAACCTTAAAAAAAATATGTAGATATTCCTTCATCATTTCTTATAGAAAAGTCCTGTAGTGACCACACCAGTTTTTTTTTTATTGTAAGGACTAGTCGCAATATTTTTGCAATACTGTAACAGCTTTCCATCTCTTAATAAAACAAAACAAACATTGTAATGTGTTTATAGATGCAAAAATACGCAGGAGTATTTTATAAAAACGTTGAAATAGATACATACTTTTGAGAAAGTTTTTTCATGAGCATTTTCTTGCTTATTCTTAGTTGAGATAAGTGTTTACGTTTTGCCATTATAAATATGGTAAGCAGAATAACACACATTGTTTGAAACTACTACTAATAAAAGTCAAATCAATCACTATTATGTATTTATACTAAAATATAATTACAGAATGTTATTGCAAGTATAGTAATATAGTATAATTATACTCATTCAGGAATAATTAAGTAATAGCTTCTAAATTTGTAACTTTTATTATTTTCAAATTAAAAATAATTAATTTCTCTTTAATCGTATTAGAACTCAATACTTAGCCATAAAGAGTGTAGATTTTTTTTGTACTTTAACAAACAAGAGGTGCATTCCTAAGAAGGTTAAAAATTCAATAGTTAGTCATTATGTACTTCGACCGAAGGTTTCATTTAAATTGCAATGTTAGTTGCCTATATTTTTTGTAATTAGGCGCAATTTAAATTTTTGTAGTCTGTTCCTATCCCCCTTATTTTCAATAATTGTGAGATAACTATGTAGGTAATTCAATCGCTGTTCAATGATTCTAGTTTATCTTCTTAAATCTTATCTTCTTTTATGCTAGAAAGATAGTATATTAGTTAGTTGTTAAAATCTTATATTATCTTAGAGCCGTATGACACGACACTTATTTTATTTTTAAATTAAATATTGAATTTGCGCACGCAGATTCATCTTAAAAGTTAATCTTGACGGCGGAAGTTCTGTATGACACGTAAGTTTGAAAATAAGTAAGTGAGCATGCGTATTGATAAATAAATAAGTACAAATGTCGAATATCAAAATAGTTGTCGATAATTATTGCAAAAGTGAAACTCGATTGAAATATGGATCGAAAGAAAAAACTGTTACTAGCTGCAGCCACAAAGGTCATTACCATATTGGTAAGTGTAATTAATAAAAGAAAATCACAAAAGTTTAAAAAAAAGCGTAGAATTTGGGCGAGAAATTGGATAAACCGCCAACTGGAAGGTAAATGCGTATTAACAATGTTAAACGAGGAATTACTTATTGAAAATTCATCTTCATATAAAAACTTTTTGCGTATGGACAATAAGTCTTTTAAAAAATTATTAAATAAAGTTCAAGCAAAGTTAAGTAAGCAAGATACTGTTATGCGAGAAAGTATTTCAGCACGATCTAAGCAAGAAAGTACTTATTCTCTTTTTATAGGTAGCTACAATACTTTAAATTTCAGGCTAGAGACGACTCTACGATTTTTGGCAACAGGTGAATGCTACCGATCCGATCGTTGATGTACAGCACTAGAATTCATGAAACTACTATTTCACGATTTATACCTACTGTCTGTGATGTTATATCGCTTCCTGAAAGACGAGTATTTGAAGGTAATTATCAAAGATTACCGAAAAGAGAATGTATTTTTTCAATAGATTATAAAAATCTATACGTATGTATCTATTTCGTAGACTCCTGATGACCAAGAGACCTAGCTTAAAGTTTCTCAACAATTTAAAGAATTATAGCAATTTCCTAATTGCTTAGGCGTACTTGATGGACGCCATATCAAATTCAGACCACCTGTTTCTGCAGGAAGTTTTTATTATAATTACAAAGGCAATCATTCCATTGTACTTCTTGGGTTAGTTGATGCTGTTTATAAATTTACATATTATAATGTGGGAGTTAATTGTCGCATAAGTGATGGTGAGGTCCTTAGAGAAAGTGGATTACGTAAAGCCTTATCTAGCAATTGTTTAAATTTTTTAAATGACCAGGAATTACTTGGACAGAAATCTAAAACTCCTTTTATTATTGTTGATGACGATGCTTTCCCTCTTTTACAAAGAATTATGAAACCTTTCCCAAACAGAGAACTTTCTCAAGAACAAAAGATTTTCAATTATCGGTTATCCAGAACAAGAAGAACAAGACACCGGTCACACGATAAAATTTGAAGAAGCAACAATGTTGGCTAAATCCCAAAACTTCTGGCATAGAAGCCATTGAAATCTAGAAGTACGACAATTTTAATAGGGATAATGGAATCGATCTAGCGCCAATATGGAAAAACATGTTCCGGAAAACTAATGAATCGGAACCGTCACGAACCATTAACCCGAACGGCGTAATCCTATATCTTCAGTTTCAGTTTTTTCTGAAGAACACAGCGACATGACTGTCGAAACGTCAAACATTGTAAATTTTTCAAAGTTTGTAAGTTTTCTAAGTTTTATAAATTTTGTGAAAAGTGTAAATATGGAACGCGGTTCAAAACCCGAATATAATTATTTGTTAAAAAATCATGGCCACGAAAGCCTCAAAAATAAAATTACAGAACAAGAAGAGCTCGTTTGGAATTTTGGCCAATCGATTTCGAATACTTATTAATCCAATTCAATTATCATCAGAAAAAGTCATAAAAAAATCACTCGCATGTATTGCATTACACAACTTTCTAGCCACTGAAAATTGGTAATCTTACACAGAATCGATTAATACCGAAGACAACTAGCTCTCAAATATTGGTCAATAACGTGGAAATCGATCTGCAACTACTGCATTGCACGTGCGAGAAAATTTCAAAAACTATTTTAATAGTGAAATTGGTGCTGTTGAATGGCAAAACGATGCAGTTTCAAGACATAACATGTAATATTAAGATTACAGCTTTTATTGTGTTATAACAAAACAATATCAATGTCATAAGAATATAATATCTAAATAAACTAGTTTTTCTCTGTTTTACAACATTTTTTTCTAGCTTTATATTACAGATTTCGTGTTGAACATCTAAAAATAAATTTTTATCGTGGTCTTCTATAAATGATAATTGTTTGACCACAAAATTACCAAAAATTTGACTTTGTGGATTGGTATCGTTATAACTACCTTCGCTGGCCACATTTTCAATCTTTCTTAAAGACTGTCGCCGTTGCAATAATTAAGTTTTCATCTTCCACAATTCTTCTTCTTTTTCGTAATTTCTCCACATTCTTTCCGATAATACTTGCACTACAGGTTGGTGAAGATTCCTTTCTCGTATTTGGAGTTATGCGATGCACTGAATGAATTATGATTTTATTATCATTTGCTCTTTCACTGTACTAAAAATTGAAGAATATTCTAGCATAAAATTTGAAATCATGTAGTAAACATTTCACTCACCTGAAAGTCATTTTCTGTCTCTTCAGTGTCAGTAATAGACATTTGAGAATGTATTGCAGCATTTTCAGAATCGACCACAATGTCTTTAGAGTTTGCAATGGACTCTTGAGGTTCTATTGTAGAAGACTGAGAATCCGCTTGTGAGGATGCATTTGAAGAATCTGTCATTAGCTTTGATGGACCGGAAGCAATCGAATCTATAGATTCTCGGGGCGTTGTGTGTTCCAAAATAAACCTGATTGCATCAAAATACCATAAGTTTGGTTTATAAGCCTATAATTTTATAAATAATAAATTATATTCTCGTTAAACATGTAATAAGAGGAAAACCTACCTCGTCTTCTCCCATTCCACTATGAAATGAATTCGAATACTTTCTGTATTGTAGAAGGAAGTTTGTTCTAATATTATTAAACTTGCTTTTTATGTGCGCAACTTCTGTCTCCGGGCGAATCTTCTTAATTTTAAAACAAATAAGAGCAAGCGCATGATTTCTTGCACGTTTGTTTTTGTAATCTGCGTACAAACAGGGGTGCATCTTGTACTTGTCAATTAATAATTGTACTTGTAGTTGAGACCACGAAATTTTCAGATATCGTTTTTTAAATTCAGTTAATGATTTGTACTACTTGAGTAGCAGAAATAATTATTAAACTTTTATATTGTTTTTGTGTTATAACATAACCTACGTTGATAAACAACAAACTATTGTGCATATACACTGCGCTGATTCAGTACACTTTCATACAAGAATTTAGAACTTGTTCTTATTTTTTGCATCAAAATCTACTGAATCTGCGCGCGCAAATTCACTACTTAATTTAAAACTAAAATAAGTGTCGTGTCATACGGCTCTTAGACTTACAAATTTTTAAGTGCTCACTTGTAGCACGAAACGTAGTTTTATAAATAGTATACAGTGCATTTTCTTGTCCCTCCTAAGTGAAGAACAAAAAAAATGTGTACAATAGATATAGAGGAGAATTCAGAATTTTACTTAGTAGGTCACGTTACACTAGATTTTTTTAGGAATCCGCGTCTATGATTTTTTTAAAAGTTTATTACATTATAATTCTATATTTGGTAAAATGTTTGTAACTAATTAATTACTGTTAACACTGACCTTGACTACTAGTAACTACACATTCTTTAATTGTTCTACTTTCTTGTTTGCATAAATTCTTCTTCCTGCAATTAATTTATTTATAGTTTGAAAACTTATTTCATATACATAGTTTTGTAGTAGCATGTAATTTTTAAAATGTATGAATATTAATTAAATAATAATTTATAGAATTTTATTAAATTAAACACCGTTTGCTGCGTTAATTATATGATTGCAGTTTGTTACAGTTTTATATGCACAACTTGATTGGAGAGTTTATAGAGATTAAAGTATTGTCGATACAGTTCAACTTAAGTAGTAACCGGTTTACGTCTGCTACACGCGAGAATAAATGATTCAATTTTATAATAATCAACTTAATTTAACCTCATAGAGTTTTTGGGTGGTATCAGAAATATTTTCGTCAATCGGATTTTAATAGGAACTAATTTATGATTTATTTATGTTTTATTCGAATGTCTGTGAATGAGAAATAATTTATTTTAAGTCATTGAAGTATGAGATTCGATTAACTAATTTTTACGTAGCAACATTCTATTTATTAAAACATATGTTTAGATTTATTTTTGAAGTTGTGCAATTGAAATTATCTGTTTTGAGAAACTTCTCTGCATGTAATTTTTTATGAGAGCGATTTTTAATAGGAATTAAAGTCGCGTAGTTTACGTTTTCAACTAAAATTGTAATTTCTCTCATAAAAAAACAATGTCTTTGAAGATTTAGTACACATTCGTTAAAAGAGTTTTGACAATTTGACATTATATTGGAAATATATTTATTCAAATCTAATCGTTTTTTATATAATAAAAATGTTAGAGACCGGTAGTTGTGAAACAATTATCATTACAATACGATTAATTTTCATTTTTTATAACAAACCAATTTAAAGCAAATTTATTTATGCATCAAACGGACTGCTAATTAAATAAGCATTCGATTTGAAAAAAAAACTTTTTGAAGTTTTTCTTAAATCTGGAAATCACGTCAAATAGATACGTAACCGCGGGCAATTTTTTATTATCCATTACAGACGATTGTGTTTCGATCTTTTGACATTGAGAACCTAAAACCCCATTTTCGTAACTTTTACCACTTTCAGTTTTCAATTTTATTTACTAAACAAGATTTTGAAATTTTTTAGTGAAAAAAATGTTTTTCTTCAACAATCAAAATTGATACGCCGATTATTTTAAGCATGCATACTAAACATCTTATGACACATCAGAATGTGAAAAAAAACTGTCTGGTTTGTATTTAAATTAAAGACGTCGATGCTCACTTCCGGTATTTCCGGAAGTGCTGCCATTTTAAAATATTTTTATTCGATAGATTAAACAAGGGAAGTCGCATGTGCAAAATTTTAAATTTCTAGCTTTAACAGTTCTTGATATACTTCTAACTGACGGTCACCGTGAGACACACGGTATAGTAATAAATTTATTACAAATTTGTCTTTATGCAAGTTGGATAAGTGTGTCGATGCCGTGAACTAAATAAATATTATTGCAGTTATAAATGGTTAGAATTTTTTTTTAATTTAAACAAGTAATTTTAATGCAACTGTAAGTAATTATGAATTAACATTATTTTACATTAGGAGCATAAAAATATTTTTGAGAAAAATGCAGTCATTACTCTCTTATTACTCGTTAATTACGTACTACATTATATGCCTTACGATATACATATGTAAGTAGACAAGCACATGTTTTTCTAATAAAAATAGTATATGTGCTAATTAAAGTAAGTAGAACAGGTTCTAAGGTCACAATCCGCTAGTTTTTTAAAGAAATTAACTTATCATTTTATTATTTTTATTCTTGTGTCATCAAGTGTCTATTGTAAAAAGTGCTTTATTTTATTGTTCGCCTTTAAATTGTTTGGTTACATTTGATACTAATAAAATAAATAATAATTATAATGTATAAATTTAACTTTTGATGCGTTTAAGAAATGTCGCTCTATTGGGTATTTCAAGGTTGTGTAATTTTTAGTTTATAAATAAACAGTTCATGGAAGTTCGAGATTCACAGAATTACTTTTTTTTTATTATTTGTTATCATTGAACTGATTTGTTTTAAGTGTACAAAACATAATTTGGATCAATGTATTTTATATGTCTACAACAATAATTAGTTTTTAAATGTAAAACATTTATAATGTCAATTATAATTAATAAGTATACGAGATAATTCACGACTTATATTAGACGTATGTATCTGAAAAATTCAAAATAATTTTATGTGTATGTATGTATGTATTCGATAAAAGATTTTTTTTTGGTGTACCGTGTATTTTTCTTATTTTACATAGGACATTCTGTATATGATTTAATACTATTGCGATTCTGTAGGTAAAAATGTGGCTTTTCAAATGAAATTTGGGTTATTAGGTATTATTAAATTTGCTATTCACAAGAAAAGAAAGAAATGGTAAAAAAACTACAAAACAATTTTTGTTTTTTGATTTCATTTTACCAAACATATTCCACGCTTATAATAATTATTATTATTATTTGAAAAGTTACATATAGGTTGTTACGTGCATAAATTTAAATAATGCATCACCCTGTACATCAATTTAATTAAAAATTGCTTTTGATATTTCTTGACGCCATCTATCGGGTTCGTTGGTCACTTTGTATTGACAGACGGCATCCGGTGTCAGACCGGTATTTGCACTTTACCTTCGTACCTGTTAATATCTATGTCTGCGTGAATTGAATATCGTTTTCAAGAATCATCCACGTGCTGGGACACGATGGAAATTAGTAGTTTCTCTTAAATAATTGATTTCATACCCGCAGAGTAAGTGTTTTTATTATTTCTTTACTTAAACGTAATTTCTATGTCTTTTGGTTAGCACCATGTGCCACCTTCACGATTAGGGATATTCGTATCGTTACATAAAATCCTCAAGGGGGAAATTATAAGCGAAAGCAGAAGATCTTAATTACTGCAGACGATTTAATTCTATGTGGAGGCCATATATTCACCTGGATGAATATCACATTGTTCGGAAGGTCTTAATTACTGGGTCCGATTAAATTCTATTCGAAGGCAATTACTGAATACCACCAGAGGCGTAACATTAGTATAACAGCATCCGACGTTCGGTTTGTGTTTTGTGTACATTTTACAATTTACGTAATGACTTTGTAGATTTCGATTTCGTGAGCTATTAGGTTGACACGATTTGCAATTAAAATTAATTACAGGATACGTGCCGAAGGGAGCGCTTCCTCCGCATAAAAGGAACACCTGTATTGGTGGTAAGTTTTTATAATTTTCTTTCGTCGTCAACGAGGTTTCTCACGAAACTTACAATCATCATAACTTCGTACTGATTATTGTAATGGTAATATCATTAGTTAGTAAATTTGCTTATACTACGTATGCTGTTTATGCTTATTTATTGTGATAATTTAATGTTAATGCTATAATAATTATTTTGCCTTATTGTCGCTAATGCCATGTTCCTAATTATGTAAACGATATTTACTGCGAACTTTTCGTATTCATGTTCTTCACTAATGTCATGTAAATTGCCTATCTTACTGTGATTCGATTTTGTAGATTCTCGCTAGTACCTACTCAGATTTGACTATTTAATTCTTATTATATTTATCGTGATAGAGTAATTAAAGTACCATTGTTGTTAATGATCGAGTTTCTTTTCCATTTTAGTCGTTTCTTTCAGCAGTTACGGACTTAACATCATAGTTACAAGTTTATTACCATTCCTGTGGTGAGCAAGCAGGAACTTACTTTGGATAGGCTCTGGCGCCCTTAATTATCTTTTATTTACCTCTAGCAACCCTACCCTCTCTCCGACTGTTGAGAGTTGGCCGTGCAGGTTCGTAACCAGCTAAAGCTTGTAACAAATTGGCGAGCCCAACGGTTTGGGGCCTCGATTATCTCATTTCGAATTTCTCATTTCTCTACATTGCTTTTAGCTATTCTTTAATTGTGATTAGCGTAGGATTAACTTATACTGTCGAATTTCTCTAGACTTAGGGTGTAACAAATTAGCAACACGACTTTTCGATTCTTTTTTGAATTTCTCATTCGTTATAATTCTTTCTGCTGTTTAGATTTTTTTTTTCTCTAATTAATATAGAATTACTAGTAGGAATAAGTAGCTTATATTGTTGGTTTTCTTTCGATTTTGTCTATTACTTATTACTTCAACAAAATGGCTACTATTTGGAAATTTGATGTAAACCGACTTCACAAATTCGAACTTGAATACGAGTTAATTTCTAGAGGTATCGATACAGATATCAGTGTAGATCGTCTTAGGAAAATGGTACGAACAGCACATCAGGTGGAATTGAATAAGTCATTTACTTCGGTCAAACATTCTATACCATATGGGGAAGACAAGGCAGCTTTTGAACAAACTCTTATTGAGCTTACTGCATCGGTGAATAATTTCGATGGGGACATTTCTTCTTCCTTATTCTTAAAATTAAGTACTCTTTGGCTTCATGCACAACGACGGTGCGAATTACTGAATGCAACCTCTGACTTTGAATTGACTGAACGAAATAAATTCTTAATAACACTACAGGGACTGAAAAATGACGTTGAATCAAAAATCCGCAAGACCAGACCTTCTATTGCTTCTATTTCTTCTCCAGTTACTCATTCTGTACCTCAAGCTAATTCGACTAACGTACATCATGAAGAAGAACCTGACTTGATTTCTTCTGAATCTGAAGGGGAATTGACAACGCCTGTACCATCGGCTGAAGGCTATTCTAAATCTACTACTGTAGCTAAATTTAACATTTCTTTCTCTGGCGACAACTCTTCTTCTGTATTAGACTTTCTTACTAGGATCGAAGAATTACGAGTAGCTCGTAACGTTTCTAAACAACAGTTGTTCAACTGTGCTCCTGAAATTCTTAGTGGCAAGGCTTTACTTCTTTTCCGTTCTCGTCGTTCTCAATTACGTTCGTGGAAGGATGTCGTGACATTTCTTAAAGAAGAATTCTTACCAATGGACTACGACGATAGGTTGTTAGAAGAGATTCGTTCTCGAACGATAGGACACACCGAAACGATCGCTATTTACGTTGCTATTATGCAAAGTTTATTTAATCGATTAGCAGAACCTTTGTCGGAAGCCCAACAACTCAAGATCATTTTACGAAATCTCTCTCCTTTCTATCAAACTTCTCTCGTTCTTGTCGACATTACTTCACTTTCACAATTGTTAGCTATTGGCAAGAAATTAGAACACAATAAACAACTAGTGGATAATTTTAAACCTCCTCCTTCTCGGAAAACGTCGCGATTACTTGAACCAAATTTAGCTTATGTAGGTCCAGTTGTAGAACCACCGAAGACTGCTACTAGAGTTACTTTTGCTAATGCTTCTGCTCGCTCTCGTCCTTCTTATCCTTCTCCTAGTACTTCGTCTGCTCCTGATAATCGAGCTTCTACTTCTCGAATTTCGTCTACTGCTACTGCTGCTAGAGAAACACGTTGTTGGAACTGCAATCGGGTTGGTCACTTATCTCCACAATGTTCAAGGCCACAAACACTTCACTGCTATGGTTGTGGGAGACAGGGTGTAACTCGTACTTCTTGTCCACGCTGTAATTCGGAAAACTAACTTTAGAGTCTTCGGACCGAGTCGAGGATTCTTGTGAATTATTCTTAAACTCGGACACATCGTTTAATGGATTGGAAGATAGGCAGCGATTTCTTTTGGACTTTGTTTTAGCGAGTGTTAGGGGTGACGAACGTCCTTTTCTAAATGTTACGGTTTTGGGAATTCATTTCAAAGCACTACTTGATTCTGGAGCTTCACGCACTATTCTTGGCGGACCAGGGTGGGAGAAACTCCGCTCTTTGGACGTAACTTTCTTGAATTCAAAGACTTCCTTCTGTAAGTTAGCTAATGGGGTGACATGTACTGTTTTAGGTTCCTTATCTCTTCCTTTTCGTCTTGAAGATAAAGTAACAATATTGAATACTTTAATTATTCCTGAAATTTCTCAACCCTTAATTTTAGGTATTGATTTTTGGAAGGCTATGGATTTCGTGCCGGACTTTCGTAAGGGCTTATGGAGCTTTAATTCTTCTTTAGAATCAGCACCTAGTGTTGATGTCCTACATGTTCTCTCTGATCTAACCTTGGACCAAAATATTACTTTATCTAATTTACTTGACCAAGCATTTCTTTCTCAACCATCAGATCTAGGACAAACCAATTTAGTACATCATCGGATTTTGACTTCGGCTGAACCAATTAAGCAGCGTTACTATCCTCTTTCTCCTACTTTACTTTCAATCGCTCATACCGAATTGGACAAAATGCTACAAATGGGTGTAGTAGAACCTTCTTCAAGTCCTTGGTCTAGTCCGATCGTTCTAGTTAAGAAATCTGACGGTACTTATCGGTTTTGTGTGGACTTTAGGAAAGTCAACGAAGTGACTCAAAGGGATGCATATCCGCTTCCCTATATATCTTCTATTCTAGATCGCTTACGAGACGCTCGCTTTCTCTCTTCTTTAGATATCAGATCAGCTTACTGGCAAATTCCTCTTTCTTCTGAATCTAAGGCGATAACAGCTTTTACAGTGCCGCAGAGGGGCTTATTTCAATTTACTCGAATGCCTTTCGGACTTCATAATGCACCTGCTACGTTCCAGCGTCTTATTGATCAAGTTATTGGGGCTGATCTAGAACCTTTTTGTTTCGCATACTTGGATGACATCATCATTGCTACGCCAACTTTTGACGATCATATGCAAGTTTTGACGAAAGTGTTACAACGGTTATTTACTGCTGGTCTCACATTAAATCGAGACAAATGTCATTTCTGTCGGCCTGAGCTGAAATATCTAGGTTATGTTGTCAACAAAAATGGTTTACTAGTCGATCCTGATAAGGTTGCTGCGATCTGTAATATTCCTATTCCCACAAAAGTTTCTGAAGTGCGTAGATTGATTGGCATGGCGAGTTGGTATCGGCGATTCATTCCTAACTTTTCTTCTTTGATATCTCCTTTAACTAACTCGACTAGGAAAAATGTCTCTTTTCTTTGGACTCGAGAGTGTCAAAACGCTTTTCTTACTTTACAAAATTGCTTAGTTTCGGCACCTATTCTTTCTTGTCCAGATTTTTCTCTTCCTTTTACTGTGCAAACAGATGCTTCAGATTTTGGGTTAGGAGCCGTGTTAAGTCAGACTACTGATAAAGGGGAAACTGTCGTTAGCTATATTAGTCGCTCATTAACCAAACCTGAGCGTAATTACTCTACAACCGAAAAGGAATGCTTAGCAGTACTTTGGGCTATAGAAAAGTTTCGTCCTTATATTGAAGGCTCTCACTTCACGGTAGTTACTGATCATCACTCTTTGCTTTGGTTACATCGACTACAATCTCCTTCTGGACGCTTAGCGCGCTGGTCTATTCGATTACAACAATACGACTTTTCTATCATACACCGAAAAGGTAAAGAACATGTAGTACCTGATCTATTATCTCGCTCTGTTACACCAGTGGATACAATGACTGAACTTCCTAATGTACCTTCATCTGGCTTTGGCATTACTCTTCCTATAACTGATTCTTGGTATTTGAAACTTATCGACCGAGTTACGATGTTTCCTCGCAAGTTTGCTTCATGGTCCGTAGTTGATGGTCTGCTATACAAATCACTTCGAACTTCGTCGAATCATTCTAATTGGAAAGTAGTGGTTCCTAAGAATCAACAAAAATTAATTATACAGCAATATCACGATCTTCCTACTGCTGGTCACTGTGGAGTTACAAAAACGTTAGCGCGTATTCGTGAACATTATTACTGGCCGCATCTAAGAGCTAAGGTTACTGAATATATTCGGAAATGTACAGTGTGTGCTTCGCATAAAGTAGAACAGAAAGCACCTCCAGGATTTCTAGCTCCTAGAGCAAAACCAGTACGTCCATGGCAAGTACTCTGTATTGATATTGTTGGTCCTTTACCTCGATCTTCGAAGGGCAACTGTTACATCTTGGTTGTGGTAGATTCTTTTTCTAAATTTACTTGTCTTTTTCCTTTGCGCACGGCTACGGCTTCTGCAGTTTCTAAGTTAATAGAGGAAAATATCTTCTTACTGTTCGGTACTCCTCAATACATTATCTCTGATAATGGCGTTCCAATTTCGCAGTCGCGAGTTTACTCGTTTATGTGCCCAATATCGCACTACTATTTTGTTTACGGCTCGTTACCATCCTCAAGCCAACCCTGCTGAACGGGTTAATAGGGTAGTAAAAACCATGTTGGCATCTTATGTAAAAGGAAACCAACGCTCTTGGGATGTTCACTTACCGCACATTGGTTGCGCTATTCGTACTGCGAAACATGAAATTATTGGGATGTCACCTTACTTTGCTTTCTGTGGTCGTGAACATAATCTCTATGGAGACTTATTAGGTAATCCTCCTTCTTCTACAGAAGAACTTCCTGAACCCGAACGTCCAATACATCCACGCAACGAATTCTATGAAAAACTTCGTTTAAGTATTCTACAAAAACTATCTAAGTCGTATGCTAGCACTGGTCATCGGTATAACTTACGTCGTCGCTCTGTTCGTTTCCACGTTGGAGATCGTGTTTGGAAACGTAACTACGTACTTTCTGACGCCAGCAAACATTTCAATGCTAAGTTAGCACCGAAATTTATCGGACCTTTCCAGGTCAAACGCATTTCTTCTCCTTGGACATACGAGTTAGCAAATGACGATGGAGTTTCTCTTGGGACTTGGCATGTTAAAGACCTTAAACCTGCTGTTTCGGACAACGAACCAGATTCTTCTGTAGACTCACTTTCTTTTCCTACTGATACCTTATCCTTTAACTATCACAAACCTCGAAAGCGATTAAAGCATAGTAACTTCTCGGTTTCTCGATATTTTGACTATTAGCGTTCTCTTATTGGTCCTGATGTACTCTCGGATTGACAATTTTTTCTCTCTTTCTTCTCTGATTTTGACTTTGAATCTGATATCCTTATTCCTTGGCTGTAGTAACACCTAATATAAGTTTAGTAGTATAGTAATTAGTATAGTATTCCCATTCTTTAGGAGTCAAAACTCCGCATGGTATCTTTAGTTAGATTTTTTTTTCTCTGGGGTTTGCTTTGCTAGTATGGTATAGTTAGTGGTTTAAACGACAGCAACGCCATCACTGTATATATTACGTTCCGCTTTGTCGGCTTTTCGGTGTTGTCTGTCATTGATAGAAAGTTTATCCTTTTCTTTGGTTCTTTTGGAAGGCTTAACTTCCTGAATTCCTTTTATTTAGTTTACTTAGTATGTAAGGTTACTCTCGGATTATTCTATCCCGCTTGTCGGCTTTTGGAATGTTTAAAACAAGTTTCTTTTGTTTTGTTCTACAGCTAAACTCTTGGATATCACAGATTCTATCTACTTTGGGCGGTTGGTTGGGCATTGTAGGGTAGGTCACTCGGGGTCGGCTATCTAGGGAGAGGTAGTCGAGCCGTACAACACCATCTGTACTCTCTTTTCTCCTTCTGTCTTCCTGTCTTTCTTTCTCTTCCTTCGATCTGTCACCATGAGTGGGGGGGCGCCTGTTGTGGGAACCTGACGGCTATGCGTCCGGGAAGGTTGGTTGTCTCCGACCCGGTAGCCCCAAGCTCTGGACCAGGCATGATACCTTTCGGGGGCCGTAACGGCGGACTTGGTGGAGCTTGGCGGGGGTGACCAATTCTTCTTAACCGGCGCATAGGATGTTGTGGTTGTACAGCAGGCACCGCTTCCGGCTACCGTCTAGCAATTGCAGGCTGTAGTCCTTTTATTTTGGAATTGTGGGCAAAATTTTGGGATGCTTCTTTTCTTTTTCTTTTATCTACTTTCAGGGTGGGAGGGATTTTCCTGGGTCTTGTTCCTCCTGATCATGGATCAGATTCCTTCCTGGGTGGGAGGAAGACTATTGTGGTCAAGCAAGTACTGGTTGCGGTGACGCGCGCTTGTGTGGACTAACGTTGGGGGGCCCAACGACGCGTTTTTCCATCTGATCGCGAGGGCTTGAGGTGTGGTTAAGACTTCAACGCCACACAATCGTCCGGCACTTCAACGAGGAAACCTTAGGCTGTGATAGGATTCCTGGGGTCATTTCCTAGTCTCGTGGGTTTGGGCACCGTTCCTCTTCCATCTTCCTTTAGTACCTTGTCCTTATCCTGAGGGGTTTCCTGGGCTTCGTATTCAGGGTGGTTTTGTACTTAAGGGTTGGGGCTTAAGGGGATTTCAGGGCTACTTAGTCCTGGACGCTTGTCCAAACTTCTACCTTTCCTATATTCTTTTCTTTTCTCTGGAATTCTTTCGATACTTACGTCCTTACTGTATTGGGTTACTGATTGTTTGTACCTTACTTTTTGGTATCGCTTTATGCGCTTCGGAAATTAGTAAACCATGTTGGTATTCTTCTTTGCTTTTAGATCAAATTACTCTTGGTTTCTTGGAGATACCTTTCGCTTCGTGCGCTTCTGTTACAGTTTTGGTTGTCGGCATTCTTAAGATTCTGGAAAACCTCTGTCTCTTCTGTATTTGTGGTAATCTGATGAGATTACACGGGGTTGGGTTTCTTGGAATTGGGTTGGTTTTGGATTTAAGGGTTCTATCCTTGGCGTATGCCTAAATTTCTGTCTTCATTTTAGCTTTTGTTTCGTTATCTCCGCTCCACGCTTTTATCTTGCTGGGGGGGGAATTCTGTTACGTGCATAAATTTAAATAATGCATCACCCTGTACATCAATTTAATTAAAAATTGCTTTTGATATTTCTTGACGCCATCTATCGGGTTCGTTGGTCACTTTGTATTGACAGACGGCATCCGGTGTCAGACCGGTATTTGCACTTTACCTTCGTACCTGTTAATATCTATGTCTGCGTGAATTGAATATCGTTTTCAAGAATCATCCACGTGCTGGGACACGATGGAAATTAGTAGTTTCTCTTAAATAATTGATTTCATACCCGCAGAGTAAGTGTTTTTATTATTTCTTTACTTAAACGTAATTTCTATGTCTTTTGGTTAGCACCATGTGCCACCTTCACGATTAGGGATATTCGTATCGTTACATAAAATCCTCAAGGGGGAAATTATAAGCGAAAGCAGAAGATCTTAATTACTGCAGACGATTTAATTCTATGTGGAGGCCATATATTCACCTGGATGAATATCACATTGTTCGGAAGGTCTTAATTACTGGGTCCGATTAAATTCTATTCGAAGGCAATTACTGAATACCACCAGAGGCGTAACATTAGTATAACAGCATCCGACGTTCGGTTTGTGTTTTGTGTACATTTTACAATTTACGTAATGACTTTGTAGATTTCGATTTCGTGAGCTATTAGGTTGACACGATTTGCAATTAAAATTAATTACAGGATACGTGCCGAAGGGAGCGCTTCCTCCGCATAAAAGGAACACCTGTATTGGTGGTAAGTTTTTATAATTTTCTTTCGTCGTCAACGAGGTTTCTCACGAAACTTACAATCATCATAACTTCGTACTGATTATTGTAATGGTAATATCATTAGTTAGTAAATTTGCTTATACTACGTATGCTGTTTATGCTTATTTATTGTGATAATTTAATGTTAATGCTATAATAATTATTTTGCCTTATTGTCGCTAATGCCATGTTCCTAATTATGTAAACGATATTTACTGCGAACTTTTCGTATTCATGTTCTTCACTAATGTCATGTAAATTGCCTATCTTACTGTGATTCGATTTTGTATATTCTCGCTAGTACCTACTCAGATTTGACTATTTAATTCTTATTATATTTATCGTGATAGAGTAATTAAAGTACCATTGTTGTTAATGATCGAGTTTCTTTTCCATTTTAGTCGTTTCTTTCAGCAGTTACGGACTTAACATCATAGTTACAAGTTTATTACCATTCCTGTGGTGAGCAAGCAGGAACTTACTTTGGATAGGCTCTGGCGCCCTTAATTATCTTTTATTTACCTCTAGCAACCCTACCCTCTCTCCGACTGTTGAGAGTTGGCCGTGCAGGTTCGTAACCAGCTAAAGCTTGTAATAAGGTACTATGAATGGTTTATATTTTTGTGATATGATCTACTATAATCTCTTTGCCAATACTTGTTACAATGTGTATCTCTATTTTTATTAACCACATATAAATTTATCGGTAGACAAAACCTCAATTACGACAGCACTTCAAAAACCACAAACCTTCAATATTTTAAACAACGTTCATGTTGCTTTTTTATGTTTATTGAAATAGTATATTCTTTTATAGGGCACTGAATTGTGACTTGTGGTGGATCTGTTGTTTGACGGACGAGCGCCGATGAGCCACAAAAAGTACTTCACTATCAAATAGAATATGTTATTTTTTCGTAAAACGTATGTAATTTTAATTAATTTAAATAAAATTTGCTATATTAGGGAAATAAATATACAGGTTATATTATGTAACGGGTTGTTATTTTACCAGGTGAAATTAGAGCATAAATACAAGCACAAATGTCAAAATAAAATCTCCATTAACACATTTAAAAAAATTAAAATTTTTAGCAACATAAATTGTAAATTACGGATCTGTAGTCTCCTAAGGTTGTTGGCACCACGAATTAATAATAATAATAATAATAATGTTTATTTATGTTTTGCAAAAAAGAAATATGCTTACACAAGTCAGTATACAAATCTATTATATAATATTACAATATATTAAAGTCTAAAAACTCTTCATACGAATAGAAGGCGTTATGTACAAGACAATCTTTGATTCGTTTTTTGAAAGAAGTGTATGGTAGAATTTTTATTGATTCAGGTAAACGGTTAAAAAATTTTTGTGAATAAATTTCAGGGCTATTCAGCGTTTTATTAATTCGGCGGTACGGGATTCGTAACATATCCTTGCCTCTTGTGTCGTGGTTGTGAATTTCAAATTGTTGCGTGTAACTATTGATGTTTTTTCTTGCATGACAGACAGAAGCCAAAATAAAAATACTAGGCATTGTAAGAATTTCATTAGCTGTAAATGATTCTCGACAGTCATGTCTATAATTTAAGTTATTAATGATTCTTATAGCACGTCTTTGCAGTTTAAATAAGCGGCTATGGGATGGAGAATGTCCCCATGCTAAAATTGAATAAGATAGTAGGCTGTGACATAGACCAAAGTATGCGTTCTTTAGTGTCTGAAACGACACCTCATTGTACAGTCGTCGAAGCACGAACAAATTAGCACTAAATTTAGCGGCAATGAAATCGATGTGTTTATTAAAATTTAATTTAGAATCTATGTAAACTCCTAAGAATTTTACAAAATCGGTGTTCTCTGTGTTAACAGGTTTTAAGGATAACACTAAGTTTGCGGTTTTAGCTGTATTTACGCTTAAACTGTTAGTTTGAAACCAATCTTTGACATAGTCAAAATAGTAATCTGCTTTTTCAATTAATGTATCTAGATTATTATGTTTAGTTAACATGGTAGTATCGTCGGCGTATAGTAAAAGGGTACACTCTTCTGGTATACATGTAGGTAAATCGTTAATAAAAATTAAGAACAGAAGCGGTCCTAGAATGCTACCTTGTGGTACACCTTTGCTTAGATTAAGCATTTCCCTATTTTTATTGTTTATACGAACAGATTGTTTTCTGTTTGACAGATATGATTTAATTAACGATAAACTGACTACATCGAACCCGTATATCAGCTTTAGTTTATGTAAAAGAATTTTGTGGGAGATACAATCGAAAGCACGAGACAAATCTATAAATGTTGCTTTGCAGTATTGACCATTTTCAAAGCAGTCTAGTGTGTTGGTGACAAACGATAGTATTGCGTCGGATGTACATCGTCCCGATCGGAAACCGAATTGATGTTTATGAAGAAGATTGTTATTTTCTAAATATTTTGCTATACGCGCATACATCACTTTTTCAAATACTTTTGAAAATGCTGGAAGTATTGATATCGGTCGATAATTGTTTACATCATTTACATCGCCTGTTTTATAAATAGGTGTGACTGTCGCAATTTTTAGTAATTCCGGAAAGACGCCATCTAAAAAAGCGCTGTTAACTAATTTTACGAGTGGCTCAACGTATAAGCTTATGTTGCTTTTTATAAGATTTACAGTAACACCATACACATCTTTACTATTGCTGTTGTTTAATGAATGTAGTACGTCTCTGATTTCAATATGTGAAGTATATTCAAATTTAAATTTTTTAAGATTAGACGTTTTCAATTTACAGATACCGATTGGATCTAATTTATTATGATGATTATGTGTTTTATTTGTTATTTGGTCAGTCTGTCCTACAAAATATGTATTAAAATCGTTTGCAGATATATTGGGTTTTGTGTTCGGCTTAGATTTTCTATATCGATTTACAATATTCCACATTGATTTTATAGGGTTACGCGCAGAATTAATTGCAGTATCATTGGCCGAAATGCGAGCACCTCTGATTGCGTTTTGATAGTAGAAACGAGTAGACCTTTTGAGTTTTTGAAGATGATTTCTCTTATATTTTCTGTACAACTCGCAGACTAAATGGTAGTAGTTGCGTATGCTTCTTAGATTTTGATTAAACCATTTTATGCAGTAGGTGTTTTGTTAAAATAACCTGCTCTAAAAGGTGCAAATTTCTTCACAGCGCTTTGCTGACACCAAAAATAAAAATGTTATCGGATAACGCGTAGTTAAATTACTGTGGTTAAATGAAGTTGCTATTACATTCTTTTCAAGTACACTAGATAATACCTCTTCCATTGGATAAAACACACAAGTCTAAACATTTCAGAAAATTATTTATTACTCGCGTAAATAATTGCACATTCTGTCTAATTGCATTTGCTGCCGCAAGAAATTGATTTTGCAGCTCTTATCTATTATTTACGCGGGTTTTGTATAGGTACCTACTTCATTTTTCAAGTAGCTCCAGAAAAAAAGTATAAAGGGTTAATATCTGGCCTACGGGCTGACTAGCGTCTAGTGCCGTTTGTTGCAATTCCACGGTCCGTAAAAAATATAGTCAAGAAACCCCAAACGAGACGACTTACATACGGAAGAGCTCTATCGTGCATCAACCATATTATACTGCGAATTTCAAAGGGTAAGTTATCATATTCTTTCGAAAAAGTTTCTTGTAAAAGTACAAACCGCTTGTAAGTTTTTCTGGTAAAATAAACTGCCTAATTAAACTATTTCTTAAAATACCCGTCCAAACATTAATAGAAAACCGCAACTGAAAGTTTTTTTGTTGAATTTCTTGAGTTTTCTTGATTTCAAACCACTCCATTTCGTGTAAAGAAACACTCATCTTAAAACAATATTTTGGCAGTAAAGTCAAAGTCAAAAGCTTCTTTTTGCTGCAGCCACTTACAAAACTGAAGTCACGGTTCAAAATTAACGTCGGTTAACTGTTGGACTTGTTAAACATGGTAACTGTACATAGAATAATTTCTTAAAACACGATGTAGCGTACTATGGGACACGTTAGCTGCGCGATCGATTTCTCTAGTGGTACTTCGTGTCCGATACAATTTACAATATATAAGTTTCGTTTTTATTGAAAAGATTTATTCTTTTTCTGTTGCTAATGCTTGGGGTGGTCTTTCTTGACCACGGTCTACGTGTGGTCTGGAGATTATAATTACATTTACCGTACATTAAACCAGTATCACTGTATTCTGCAGTTGTCCATAATACAGAAAATTTAAATTAAATATTATAGTACGTTTACACGAATCACTTCCCAAATAGCAAAATTCTGGTAAGAAGATATCTTTTTAACACCATTTCTCGGATATCAATTAAACATCATTTTGGCCACTTTTTCATACAAAATTTGTGTCGAAAATTCCGCATGAAATCGGTATCTATATATAAACTGTCACTATCATTTTTGAGGCATCAAAATGATACCATCTATAAGAAAGCTGAATGTCACTGTGATGTCAAAATCTTATCACATAACATGATTATTCTATCATTCTGTTATCAAATTTGTATTAATTAAATTATATGGTCCCGTGTTGATTAATACAAATATACACAGTATAAATAATGATTATATTTTTTAACTTTAGTATGTTTAGTGAAGACCTATACTTATAAAAGAACACTGCAATTACAAATTACATATTGGAATAAAATATTTTAAACTTTTATATGGTAGTAGACATCGTTTTAACAAGCATTTAAAGTAATAAAAAAACTGAGGTTATACCACCTTATATATCATCAGACAAAAACGGACATACTTCGTAAGGCTTCGGTGCGTAGGAGGATGCGGCAAATTGTGCTGATTATAGCCAAAATAAAATGAAATTATATCTTAATAATTTTTTTATGTACACCATTTGCCGTAAAGAAATATTAGCATGTTCTATGGTGAAACTTTTATGTCTAAAATTATATCTATTTACCTTTAATAATTATTATTATTATTCCACGATGTTGAATTATTATTTAATTATTTTATTATTATTATGTCTAAAGTAATTTTTTTTACAAATTGCCTTTTGCGTAAAATACACAAAATATTAAATGGATAACTACTCATATTTGATTCCTGTCTTAGTAGTAAATGAATTGCATCTTCAGATTATTATTATGCAACGTTTGCTAAATGACCAATATGAAAAAGTATGTATAAACGCATTCATTCATTCATTTGTATGAACTAAATTGATGCTTTGAATTTATGATGCATTCACAACAATAGCAGCGTATACAAACACCGAGCTATCTATTAGCTATGAAAATCCTACCAATAATTTTGTATCAAAATATTTTTATTAAAGTGACACTCGTATGTCAATAAATTGATATCAATGCTGATTAGGTTAGCAATCGAGACAGAAATAAATCAGATTGTTGAATGGTGAGTATGATGGAAAATTAAAGAAAACAATAATTAACACAATACATCAATACGTTTCACAGATTTTACAGCATTTACCCATCATTTACCGCATAATTACAATCAAAAAACAATTTCCATCTGTTTAGATACTCAGGACCGGCCTGAAAACTTTAAAATCCTTAAAGCCTTGAGTTTGTAGTCGTATTTTAGATACACCTCTGTATAATTTTAATATCTATTCAAATAGCTTTAGGATCATTTCTAATTGGATAGTAAGAATATTAAAAAAAAATGTTTAAATGTAATTTCTATTTAACCGTGAATAATAAATAAATGATAAGAAAATACAATGCATTTATAAACATTTATATTTTAACAAGCGGCACTAAAGTATTTTTGCACCTGCTTGAATAAACAAAAACGCAAGACTTTAAAAAAGCGTCACTTTAGCCTTGCTCAAACTAACAGTGAAACATTTTGACGTTTAACGAGAAAATTATTAATCGCTATTTTGTTATAATGCAGTTTTTTATATTATTGCACAACTAAATATCTAACTTTTTTATTGGTACACTTTTGTCAGAGATTTTATCATAACGAGAATACATTATTAGACAATATTTTGCTATTGTAAACATGTCGTGGATCAGTGGCGGCTGGGGTCAATGCTAAAAGAGAGTCATTTCAATATTAAAACTAAACCAAATTTGCTGTTTATTGAATGTATTGCGCTTGTATTATGAATTTAAGCATATTTGCAATTGTAAATTAATAATAAAATAGTTTTAATGTTTTTTTGGAGGGTCATTGACCAAACGACTTAGTGGAGAAGCTGCACTGTTGTGGATCTATACAACGCTGTGTGTAAAAAATTACAAGAATGGTGGTTGTTGAGAACGAATAATAAAAATTACAAGTCAATGTCATAGGCATATTATAACTACAATTGAACTATCTCCGCGTTGAGTCAATGGTATTAATTAAAATTGATATTTATATTTTAATCTAAAGATCCGTATTTCTATATTCTGCATGCATTTTGGTAACAAATTCTTTCTAGTTTTTTTAGGTTTAGTACACTTTTGTCACTAAAACTACATTTAACATTGTGTTTACGTTACAGATTTATGTCATATAAGTTAGATTGCATTAAACTCGTAATTTCCCCAACAACATAAACTTTTTTATTTTTGTAATTTGCTGTTTTAATTACAGTTAATATTGTAATAATCAATAATTATTTATATAATGCATGATCCATTATAATTAGATATGGTTTTTTCAAATTGGGAATTGTTCAGGTTATGTATCATCCAAGCAATAAATAGACCCCATTAGTGATGACGTCAAAATTGTCTGGGAAATTTAAAATTTTGGACAACTCACATTTTGACGTCGAGAAATTGACCCTTATCGCCACGTTCTTAAGGTTTATAATAAAACGGTGTAAGTTTGCTTCATATTTGTGAAGTTATTATAACGAAATAAGTGGCAAGGGGTCTTGAAATGTTAACCACGAAGCTTCTATTTGTGTGTTAGAAAGAAATTTCAATGTAAAAAGACACACAATTCTTTTAATTTCGAATTTACGATAAGGATGCAAACCACAAAAATTCAACTTAGTTACGCCATACGTCGCTAATGTACTAAAAACTACCACTATTAATCTAATAAATTAGTATAAAACAATTAACAATGAAACGAATACTAATAAAAGGTAAAGGCTTAGGAAATACGATAATGAACACAGGCAACACAGGAACGAGAGCAAGTTGAGAATTAAGTAATAATGGAGGTTATGTAGTCCAGAAAGCACTGCAAATACAAAATCATAACAAAGCGACGTATGGCGTAACTAAGTTGAGTTTTTGTGGTTTGCATCCTTATGGTAAATACGAAATTAAAAGAATTGTGTGTCTTTTTACATTGAAATTTCTTTCTAACACACAAATAGAAGCTTCGTGGTTAACATTTCAAGACCCCTTGCCACTCATTTCGTTATAATAACTCCACAAATATGACGCAAACTTACACCTTTTTATTATAAACCTTAACAACGTGGCGTTAAGGGTCAATTTCTCGACGTCAAAATGCGAGTTGTCCAAAATTTTAAATTTCCCAGACAATTTTGACGTCACACTAATGGGGTCTATTGTGGTAGGTATTATATTTTGATGAGATAACAATCTCTCTTTTTTAACAAATCTGTTACTTGTTCTTGTATCTAAAATGATAAAATGTTTGCTTTACTATAGTTTTCTGATTTACAAATTTTAGCAAGGTGCAAGATTTGTAAATTTTTAGTACATCTAGGTTAGTCTAAAAAACGACTTTTGCACTTTAAATTTTTATTATTATTACAATTTTTATCTTTACAATCGTTATCATATTAATTGTTTTGGTTTTAATCCGAACGTTAATATCTCTGTTTTAAACAGATTTAATATTAATATTCCCTTTGATATATGGAGTGCGATTGCTACCATTGAAAAAAAAATTAGTGTAAATAATACAACATAGAAAAATTATTATAGCTTTCACTTTTCTTATCTAAAAATTTACCAACAACTTCTGTGTTTGATCACTGCGATCAATGTGTCATAATTTAGATCGATTGTAACGTGCACTTCGCTGAAGGGTTTAAATTACCTTCAAACTTAATTCACAATGCAGTAAAGGCCACCGCAGCTCTAATATCGGAGGGTGGCGTGGGGAAAGCAATTAGTACAAATCAGCCTATCTTTAACGTGCAGATTATAGCAGATTAAAAATGAGTAAGCTAATAAGAACTAAATTTATGTTGGAGTCGACGTCTGTAAAATAAAATAAGATCAACAATATTTGCTAAAAACGACAAAATAAAATTAAATGTAACCGCAAAATGTAAATGTGCATTGTACCTCAGTTATAGCTTCGAAAAGGCGTGAACATAACATTTCTTTATTAATGCTATTGTTAAAAATATATCGCATAAAAACACTTAACTGTGCATAGTTACTGACAGCAGTAGATTCATCACATTAAAAAAGACAATGTCTTGTAAAATCTGATTTTTAATGTAATCAGATAATTTATCAATACGTTGTTTCTTTATAGAATTGCGTAAGGAAATGCTTTCTGCTTTGCAATTAAAAATGTATATTATATGAAGCTTTTACAATGCGCTCTGAAAATATTCTCAAGTTTTGCAAAACAAACTGGGTTTGTTTTTAAGAAAGATTTGAGTAAACTTGACTCAAATACGGATCTACTCGAGCAGGTTGCATTGTATTATTTAGCAATTTGTAACCCATTCATAAATATACTATACTTTTAGTGACTTTTTCCGTTTTGTTATATTACAATATTTGATAACAGCTCAAGGGAACACGTACTGTTAGAAATGAAGTAAATTAGTACCAATCTGCAGTGGCATACAACAAAAAGCTAGAATTTAGCTATTTATGTAAACGTAAACTATAAAAAAAGTATCATTGGGTCCTTGTATGGTTATGTTATTTGTTATTTGTAATCCATTATGTAAAGTATGTATTAGAGTTAAATTCTCAAAATTACCACTTCGCCTTACATTAAATGTTGTCTTTTTGCTGTATTTGACGTATTTTATCAAGAAAGTACGTAGATTTTTTGGTAATGTTAACAATCAATATATTTTTTATTCTAAAGCTTAAAAATGGGCTTTATTAGATTTGTTTTTAGGGATATTTTTGCTGCATTTCATGCTTTATGTTCTATATTAGTTACAAATTTATTGTTAACCACCGTTGTTTATATTATATACATATATATTAGACTGAAATTGAATTATTTGACTCAAAGTATTTTCTACAAAATATTTTGGTTTTAATTTATTTTATTGTATACATGTTTCGACATTATAAAATGTCATCGTCAGTAACTCTACAAATATTACAAAATATTAAATAAAATAATAATATTAATAATATTCATATTAAGATGTGCCCCCCATGTTAATTAAATGGGAAATCGAAATTTGCGATGCGGCACACCTTAATACAATTAGTAACTCTTACAAATTGTCTTGCAGAGTTAAGCTAAACACGTGGATTTAATTATTTCGTTTAAGGTATCTGCTGAATCAGTAAGACTTGCACTAGTTTTTCTACTGTCAATATATATTTCTTTTAAGTTTAAGTAGCGTAGCCCTAGTATATTTTTTCAGCTAATTAATTAACTAAATAAACGTTATCAAAACTTATAATTTTAAGGAAATATTAGGTAAATTTTATGTAAAATTAATAAAAACAATTTTCAAAAACAATCTTTATTGTTAATTGTTACAAAAGAGTTGGTATATTAGTGTGATGTGTGTTATTGAGAATTATTTGCGCAAATTTCTTTAATGTTTGGTTTTATAGAAGAAAGTTGGAGTATCATATCAATTTCTGCATCTACACCATTTCAATACTTTGATTTAGTGGCCACATATGAAAAAAAAACAGTTTCGCAAAGGTATGCGCTGACAAATGGAAGAAAAACAAAAATAGCGTTTCTTAACAGTTCTGGATACGCGTGTTTAAAGGTACACCAAAAAAGATGCTCAATAATCTCATTTGATAGTTTTTTTAGGGTAGCTCAAACGTTTCCAACTCTTCACTAAATTCTTTTACTGTTGGAAAGCAGTCAAAGTTCCCACTTTTTACGCTACTAAGCCAAAATTATAGTTTCCTTTAAAAATAAATAATTTTGTCATCTGCTTTATATACTGGATATTTTTTTCTTGTAGAGATAGATTAACTTCATTTAATTTTAAAGTTAAATAGGTAAGTTTAAATAACCACATTTTATCACTAACCGAGTTTCCAAATTAAAGTGATGCTCCAAAAAAAAGAAGGCATTTTATTTCGCAACTCAAACAATCTAAGTAAAATTTTACCCTACAATAACCATCGTATTTCTGTGTGAAGTATTAAAGATGTATGCAGGCACCCATATCATTATACAATATCTTAAATAACCGCATTTTTAAAGGCCGAGACTTTATAAAGCTTATTATTATCACTGACTCGTCAAGAACAGTTTAAAGAGAAAATGGTAAATTTTTAACAGCCAAAGCTCCATCAGTGCAAACATCGATGCAATAATCCCATGGTAATCCATTTTCGCAAAAATAGTTGTTAATAACATTGAAAATTTCAGCCCCGGTGGTATTACTTGCTAACGTACTTCCTCTTCTATAGCATGTTTAAATACATAAATACTAACAAGATTTTAGACGCGAAGATAGTTCAGATTTTATGCTATCTGAGAGATCTTTTGTGCGGCGAGATACTGTATAATTCGAGAATGATATGGACAGTTGTTTAGCCGACTTTTCGTCCAACATACATTTTACCATGTCAATTTGTCACGGTTTTATGAGCTTTTCTGCTATTGTCTGAGTAATGTAAGAAACTTCGGTAGTATTTTTGTTAACAGTCTGTGATGCTTGAAGTATAAACGTTTTTGTTTTTAGAAGCTCTCTTGTTTTGCGAAACAAATTCTGCCGTCTTATTTTTATATTCTGAATGCAAAGGTTGAAAATGACGAAGCATTTTTGCAGGAAACATAGAACTGTTTGGCAAAACTTTGTTACACAAAACGCACTGAGGACAATTATCAGCATTCATAAATCCAAAAGCTATGTAACTTTTGTCATGCTTTCTCTTTTTTGGGTCTCATGAGATTTATATAAAGATGATTGACGTACTAAAGAACGCCTATTACTTCTTTCTGGCATAATTAAAGTGTCTGCTTCTGAACACTCTATAAAATCTAAGGATAATACATAATAAAGAAAATAAAAAATATTGTACCTGAACTAGAAGGCTTTGTTTCTGTACCTTGTGAACTTGATGTTAACGTAGTGGTTTTTTAAAGGTTCCTGTCTTAAGCCAACTTTCTATTGGAAACAATTGATAACACACCGCTCATAAAACATAAATAACTATGACGCACTGCCATTTATTTACGCAGAAAAGTGTTGACTGAGAACCCTAAGAAGAGTCTTCGTTGCTAAAAGATATTTGTACACGTTGGTAGATTACTTCAAGAAATTTCAGTGGATTCAAAAAATATTTAGTAAATTTAATTTTTAAGGTGTTTAACAGAAAAAAGCTAAATACGTAAGCTTTTTCTTGGAATTTTAAATTCAGTAATTTTTAATCTAGTATTTAAAAGCACTTAGTAAGTATCGGTACCAAATTAACATTTACTTTTACCTACTTATAAAACCTGAAATATATATATATATATGTACATACAAATAAGAAGTATGCATCAAAAACATCTTATTAGTACCTATCCATATTTACATGTACATCCAAATTCAACAAACTCTTAAATCAAAATTGTTTGCTGAAAATGTAATTAATGCCCAGAGGTCAGTGATTGTTGAAATATTATATGTATCCCTTAATAACGCATTGTACAAAACAAAGCACGCAGTACGTGTTTTAAACGTAAATTTAATTCTGTTGCGATTAAAGTAGATATACCTTTAGTAGTTGACTCGTCCTTTGGTTTAGTCTACGACAAAAATTTTAAAAATTGAATATTAGCTTTTTCGAAGTGTACGTATGACCCTTGTTTATATACATTATAGTTAGACAATGAGATAGCTTTATATAGAAACAGATTTTTTAGTCATGTTAGATGGCGATAGTGAAAACAAAGTAATAATTAAATGCAAATCCTCAAACCGTTTTTGGTTAATAAAAGATTGCAAACGATGGCGGCACAATTAAGCTACTTACACACGCTATTAGTTTCGACATACGTGCAAAGCAATGTTTTACCAGTTAACTTGCTTTGATTCTTAAAACTTTTGAGTTTACAAAAATAATTCGTACACTTTAATTTCTGTTTATAAACAAAATATAGAATGAATGAAATCCTACAAACGTTTCTATAAAATTATAATCGGTTGAGTGGTTTGTTTCATTTACTTTGTTTAATTTTCTTTTAATGCCAGAAGCCGAGGATGTGTTAATTTAATTTTTTTTAAATTTTTATACTTCTCAAAAGGCACATAATATATAAATATACAAGCTTATTAGCACTTTAGATGTATCTTTAGCAATAAGTTCAGGGCGATGCTTCAAAGATTCGGATTTCAGAACCAAATTAATGATTGAAATTTTCGTATGAATTACTTACAGCGCTCGCCGCTTATCGGAATCACGGATAATGTTTTTAATTGGATAATGGTATCACTTTACTAAAATAACAATCTGGATGCATGCTACTACATAGAAGAAACGCCGCTTATAGTAATCATAATTTAGGTTTATGTTATCAATTTATTCTCAGGTTTGTTTCTATACATGATTGATAACTTATTTTGTATGCATTTTTGAGCTGAATTTTTACAATACGGTCGTTTAGAGTGAAAAATGTTATCATTGTACTCTAAAAATAGTTATCTTATTTTTGCAGTGTTATCTATTTATTAAAATAATTTGACTGATTTACGAAACGGTACATTATTTTAACATCTGTAAATACGTTATCTTCGTGAATTAACTTGGAAAGCAAATAATAATAACAAATTAAATTCACTACGTCTTATGTGATAAGGTTGTTTTGTATTTATTTTTAGTATCATTTTTGAGAAGAATTGTGTAGTTCTTAGAACAGTGAATGAAGCATCATAACGTTGTTTTTTGATTTCGTTTTATTAACGGTGTCAACAAACTGTTTAATACGTCAGATCCGTTGGCTCAAAATGCTGCTTTTTTTAAACGTTTTATACAAATTTTTTTGCTTTTATATACGCTTTGATTTCACCTTCTAAATTAACAACCTGTTAATCAGATACACGCTGTATGTATTTACTGCTTTCTAACAAATAAGCATTTTTCCAGAATTTCGTATATTGTTATCATTCGGTTATTGTTATTGTTAACGTGATTCTATTAAGCAGCGTGCACTGCATAGTTAAAAACGCAGGCATTCGGCCAAAAATAATACCAGCATTACCTTCAATATCCCAGATCTCAAATGTGTTTTTATTATGTGAATAAACAGAAACGTAGAATATTTCTGTTTATTGAGATAACAGGACCATCCTTAGCTAAACATGCCTGCCCACCCAAATTACCTTTTATAATTTTTTTATTATCATTATCATTAACTAGTTAACTTTAATCTAATTTATATCAAATTTGAGTAGAAATTTTGTAAATTTAGTAGTTTATTTTATTGTTTTGATCGCTCGAATACTATAAACAAATATATACAAATTATAAACTCTACATTCAATTATAACATTGTCTTTTATTAGGGGAATAATTATGTTTCTCAGAATACCAGTTGTTTACGTAGACCGAATTTCATAACATAAGTGTTATCGTGCAAAAATATAATTTTCTTTCAAGGTTATTTTACATGTAATAAAAAAAAGAACGTATGTCTTTTCCAAATCTCTGAAACTGTATCTTTATAGATTACTGTAAGAGAATAAACTGATAGAAATCTATAATATTTACAAAAGCAGCGCCAAATATGTCAATTTTGCGTTTGCATCCAAAACTACTCGAGTTTTGCATCCAAATTAATGTTTCCAATTTTAGCGCAGTCGTTGTCTAACTATAATGTATATAAACAAGGGAATGACTATTAATTTTTTTTCATGTATTTGCTCGCGGAGCCCATTAAATACTTCGAGCACACTTTGAGAAACGCTGCAATAGAGAATAAGAATTATTATAACACTTGTATAATTTTTGGAGTTGAATTTCTAATAATATATTATTGCTGTTTAGGTAATAAAAAACTGTGTTTACTTATTGGATAGCATATATGTATATCTAAAATTAACAAAAAGCTTTAGATACATCATTATTGTAGACTACATACATAACTTTAATACGATTCGAGTTCAAACTTTCTATAGAAAAAATTAAATCATATTCTTAATGCATTAGAAAATAGAACATCTAAGGGTAAATTTAGAAAACTGGTTTATATTATTTAATGGGCGTATTTAAAATATTGTTAGGGTACGTATAATTTTCTTCGTTGCTGAGAGTAAGATGACAATAAATTTTCTTTGGTAATTAAAAACTTACTTGATTAATCACTCTCTGTATGAAAGATTTGAATTGTCTTAAAGTAACTTGTCTCGCCAAAGGATACGTATTAATTGTGTTGGCATTGTTTATGAATTAAGTTCTTTAAATTTTTTCATTAAACAGCTTCTTTATGAATGAAAATTACAGAGTACATAAATTTAAAACAAACATTATTCATGAGATTTCTAAATATAAATTAATTGACTACATTAATTACGTAGAAATTGTATTAATTGGAAAAGTAAACAGATGAACGATGGTGTCAATAACCATTTCATGTTATTTTTAGAAATTTTAGTCTTCAACTATTTTATGGTGATAATGCTATCGTGTGTAGCTACTTGTACGATTAATTATATTATAACTGGATTTTGAGAAAGTGTTCGGATTTGACGTCAATTAAATAAGTTCATTAGACGGTTATTTTTAAATTAGGGAAATTTGAAAGATTAAAAAAAAACATATTTTTGTATAGTTGAACAACTACATTATAATAAAATACATTATCGATCATTGACGATTGCTTTTTGTACTGACTGAAAATAAGTACTATTATTTATTAACAGTTTGTGATATTGTAAATTTTATTTAACGATGTGAGTATCCTGTTTATCATAGCTAATTCTACATTTATGGACTTGCATATAATATGTGAATAAGGTCGTTTCTAAATCTAGATATTTTGTTTATACATGTGATAATGTATTGTCATACTCATATTCTTTTTTTATTATACAACTTTGGATAGTCACTAGATACAGCAAACAGGACCGTCTTGTTTCCTATACTATACGTTCAAAAGCACATAAGTTGTACATGTTCATCTTATAGGTATTCTAAACATAACACATAATAATCCGTCACATTATAATACATACATTATATATAAACATCTCTTAAGCATTCCAAATATAATAAATAATGTGATATAATTCATAAGTCATAAGTGCGTAAATTGTCGAAACATAATACATAATGACACATAATAATTTGTTACATAAGACATAAATTTTGCACAAGTAGAAAGCTACGTAAACAAAAATTAGGTATTCATTTTTTAAAGCTAACTTAATTGTACATATTTTGAACATAATGGCAACCAATGTCTTAAGTGATTTGATCCACAAATAGTTTTGTAAGGAGTTGGAGATAGTTCTTTAGCGAGAGTAAATCTGAAATTTTTGTAAGTAGCACCGTAACGAAAAAGGGAGTGCCATAGTTGCACCGCACCGTACTGAAAAGTGGCAGCATAGTCGCAGGTAGTTATATATTTTTATTTACATTTCTGACGTTTATATTGACATGAGCTGATCCAATCTTGAATTTCATTGTAACTATCTACGTGTTTATGAAGCGTTGTTTTGAGTTTTTTTTTAAATTTTCAATTAACTTAATTGATGAGTGAAAATTATTATAAAGTGAGAGTGGTATAAACAAATTTTATGTAGAATATACATCATTAATATAAAACAAAACAAAGTTTAGTTAATTTAAAATGGAACCGGAACATTTTACTTTTTCATCAATAAACAAAAATAAAAGAAATTAAGGAAGTTTTACTTCTTCCGTGAACTTATGTGATGGGGTTCACAAGTTTAATTTTTTATATGATAAGGATTCTAACATTTTGGTGCTAATTTTGAACCTGTATTTGATTACATATTTTTAATCATAATCAAGTCACCTACTTCATAACAAATGGCGGTTTTACGTCTTCTGTTACATGATAAAGTGTCTTCTAACTGGACTTTGTTGAGATTTTCTACAGCAGTATTGTGAAATAAAGCTTTTACGTTTTCGGGAACAGGCGTGATCTCTTCTTTCTTTATAATATAATATAAAATTTAAACTGTAATTTAAACACCAAGTTGCTTTCTGCAGCAATCTTAAGAACGTCATAAAACGTAAAATCTTAAGCTTTTACCACTCTGAAGATGCAAGCTGCAATGTCTTGGGAAACGTCAAAGGCCAAGTTCTACTTTTTGTTTTGGCTCTCAAGGAGAGACTAGAACCAAGCCTAAAAAGTCTGGGTGTTTAACTACGACGCGGTCTAAGCTAAAAGTCGCTTAAATCATGAACGTTATGTAACGTTTAAAAATGCTCTTTCGTTGCACTAAAAATGTTATTCACGTAAATCGCAACCCTTCTAAATAATTAATTTTTCGAATTAATTATAAATAAAACGTTGGAAAACACTAGGAGAATTGGGGAGATCATAAAGAAGAATTTGTTTACATACAAAACTGTGTAAAACTGTTTGTCGCTTAGTAAATCTACTAGTTTAAGCAAATTTATGAAGTCTTCTATAAAATGTGTCTTAGAAACTTTTTTTTGTAATGTATTTGAAAGCTGCTCTAATTGCCCCATTTCTGGTTTTGAAGTATCTAAATGCCAAAAATTTATTAGTTTGGTTGAGAAAAATATATAAAGCGTTTTTTAAATTTGTACAACGGAATAGATGTATAATCTTTTTTTTAATAAAACGATTTGCTTAATTTTTCATTTAGGCAATGTGTTCTTTTTTTGCATCAATTTTACTTTCCACATCTATGTTTCAGTGTCTTGTTGCCATCAAATTCTGACAATAAGACAATAAAACCAGGCAATGCGTAACCTTTTTAAAACGGAAAACGGAAAAAAAAAGATTTTTTAGTCTAGGTGAGCATAAATACTTTGATTTTATCTGATAAAGCGGAGACTTGTGCAAAGCGGAAAGTTTTTCTGGTGCTGTTAGTTTCGGTTTTAGAAGGTTTTCCTGTAATTCTTTATATGTGATTGTTTTAACACTATTATTTTGTATTTTCAATTAAGGGGGTTCTAAAACGGCCGCTTTAGATGCGTTGCAAGTCTCTACAGAATTTGCTTTTCCGATGAAAGTATAAGAGCTTAAAAAAATTGAAATAATTACAAAGGTTATTTGTATAGCCGTTTTGAGACATTTTGTATAAAGTTAAAGCCAAAAATATAAAAATGAGTAGAAAACGAAGCAATTTTAGGCAATTTTAGTCGAATTTTGAGGGTTTATGGTAAAAGTACCATCGATTATTTGCAAAAAGTGGCACAAGTGCGCCCTAGATATGTGTCTTTAGTTTATATGTAAATAAATATTGTTATTGAAAAATTTATGGCCAGATCAGAAACGCGACACGAGTTGAAATTGGTTGCTGATTGCTCATTCCCCTGAGAAATTTCTATAATTTTAGAAAACCCCCTATACAACTAGTCTTTGTAATTGTTTTAGTTTTTTTAAGTTTTTACCTTTTGTAGAGGCTTGCAACACATCAAAGCGGCCGCACAAATACTCTTAAATAAAACACGAGGTGTGTGCATTTGTGATTTGTTGCTATCTTGTTACCGCTGGGTGCACATACCAAAAATAGATCGGTATCGAAACCTAAATTACGGTATCACCTAAACCTAGTCAGAACTGTCTGAAAATTGTGGTTCCATTCATGTACTTTTTTATTATAGAGTTGCCATTTTTAGCCGCTATAATTGTAAATGTTCACTTAAGGAAAACTGTTAAAATTGAGTTTTGTATCTATGCATATTCACAATTTATACAATTCGCAGATTTAGTTTTTATAAGAACTAATTGTTCAATGAAGTATAAATAGTAAAACACGGAAGTAAAATAAAGCTGTTTAAATATGGTTTAAACACGTTATTAGTAATAAGATCTATAGTTCATTGGTAATAAGATATGTCTAAACTTGACTTTTTAATAACCAATCATGTGTATATTTTTATGAACAAAATTTAACTTGCTTTTTATAATTAGGAAACAAAATATACTGTCTTTAAAGTACGTACGTAAAGTACGTTTTAAAACTTTTGTTGCAATTACATGACTTTTTCTATTGAAACTAAAAGCCAGTCATTAAAGTTTTTTGAAAAATGATTACGTTTACAATTGTTACTAAACTTGCAAAATAACACTTTTGAACATGATAGCATACAATTAGTTTTTTGAAATAAAGGTTTATATAACATAGCATAATAGAGTTAATTTTAAAATTTAGTTGTTTTTATAGAACTACACAAGTTAGTTCTTTTTTGGCTATAATAAAATACGTGCAAATAAATATAAAATGAGGTGTAAGAAAACAATGATTAACATTGTTAATATTGTTTTTATGTACGTTGATGAATATCATTCCGAAAACTAATCGTTCTTTGTAACTATTCTCCACATCTAAAATTGTGGATTATTAAAATCAAAATTCTATCTCGGGTTAATGTGATGCACAGGTAACGTTTCAGCTTTTTTTAAATGTTTAATAATAACGTTCATGTAAACTTAAAATAATATATTTGTTTTATTTGTAAGATTACTTTCATGCGGTAACTGTAATTAGGTTTATTTCATCGTTGTAAAATACAATTGCACTGTTCTTTTGTTTGAAACTCATGTTGTGTTATAAAAAATTTCACTGTATTTTGTTAACCCGATTGATAAGTTTTGTTACGTATTACGATACTGGTCATTGAATTGTAATAAAACGGTGGCTTCTTAAAGTTCACACGAACATCGCACGAAGGATTAAAAATAAAATCTATTAATTATTTACATAGTTTTGTAATTAATATCGTTCATGAAGTCTCAGTGATAACTTGCTGGTATTAATGTTTATAAAGTTAGAAATTCTGTTTAATGCTGTATTCTTCTATTTATTGTTCCTTAACGTTTGGAAAGTTTGTTTATATTATATACACTACACAATGAAAGGTGAACTATTTTTAATTAAATACCAGTCTAGACCTTACTACAAAGTGTTTACCATTAAAGTACTGTAATGCGATCCTAATTTTTCTTTGTTGTCGGATGAAATCGCTTGTGAAAACCTTTACTATTCTTTTAAAATGCTATTGTTGTATGTCGGGTACAAAAAAAGTTCGTTAACTTAACACCACATCTGAAATTTAGACAAAGCGGATTTATTTATTTGTCGTCACCTGACTTAAGTTTTTAATTTAGATAACCAATAGATTTTGTGAAGTATGTGTAAAAGGGACGTTTAGTTTTTGTACAGTTGATATTTTCATTGGTAACATTTTCTGAAATATATTCGGGATTTTTCTATATAAAGTATGTTTATACATCTTTATTACATTCTTATATTTAGTTTTAAGTTATCGTTCAGTTTTTCAAAATTTGTATTTTTATTCTAATATTATCATTTTGACATCATAAACATGAAATTTCAAACCACTGCACTTGAACTAGGTCAATAAATTGTACTCTCGTTTTTATGTTAAAATTTGTTTGTAAATTAGGTAATTGAAATTAATTCATATTTGAATGCAGATTATTGGATTAATGGTTAGAATCCGTCCTGTTATAACAATGTATTTATACAATAAATTAAGATACACAATTAACTTAATATTAGTTTTATAGTATGTATATGTCATAGTTGTCTATAAGTAAATTCTGTAAGGAAGTAAGCGAATATCTTATCTGTCTGGAAAAAAAGAAACGTCATAACTTTCACGTTGTTTACTGGAATTCTCACATGTTTCTACGTTTTAGCGAATGACTTGACAATTTACATCCGTATTTTAAGTAACGTGTTTTTGGGATGAAAAATAAAACTGTGTTCGCATGATGTACTGAACGTAATATAAAGAACACATGCTTTTTTTATTTGTCGTTTTCTTGAATTTTATTGCTTTGGTTTCTATTTTTTACATTTTCGATTCAATGATGTTGCTGCCTGCTTTTTAATATTATAGTGTTTTTGTTTTTTTTTAATAACAGTATTATACGTGTTTTTATTAGCATATACATAAGTTTACTCCTCGAATCCAAATAAGCTTTTTAGCACACTTCCGGTTATTAATTTTGTTTTGCAAAAAATTTAAATATAATTTATTTTACAATATCTTCGTTTTCAAACTTAAACCATAGGATATATTCCTAGTAACACGTTTTATCTGCATCATAACCGTCACGTCATTGACAATTAGAACTGATTTTCTTTATGCCCACTTTATACTGAACACGCGTGTTGGCAAACCACTGCCCGCGTGTATCTATCGTTCAAAGCGATAAGGAATGTCTGTCCTTCATTTGTAAGCATAATTTTTTTATGAATTACTTTGGATATAAAACATAGCACACTTTTTCTTTCCACCGTAGAGCCGATTCATAATTATACAAACAATGTAAACGTAACCCCGAAAGTAACAGTATTAATTACAATTGCACGATTCAAGTACAAGTTTTATTGTCCATAAATTTGAACATGTTTTATTTTTACACACTCTAAACCCCCCTAAACATATTTGCCTGTTTGAGACGTATCAGCACGTGTCTAAAACTTGTATATAGAATTGTGTGTATAATTATTGATCGTGAAATCTTGATAAAAAACATTTTTATGTACACTCAACTAAACAAAAAACGGGTCACTTTGGTTATATTGATTGTAGCAGTTAGTGACATAAACTAGGCTTGTTAGCGAATACTATCGGCATTCGTAGTCGTTCGCGATGCTATTCAAGAAGTTTAAATTAGACAAATGGTAAACATTGATAATACCAGAAGGTCAAATTATATTTATTACGATACATACACAGTGAGGTATTTGGGTCCGGTTGCACCCTAGCATCGAATTTAAAATTCAAATGCTTTATAATGTTTTCT
Source organism: Aquatica leii (assembly GCA_035610365.1). Lineage (NCBI taxonomy): Eukaryota > Metazoa > Arthropoda > Insecta > Coleoptera > Lampyridae > Aquatica > Aquatica leii. The sequence continues at coordinate 113,988,223 of CM069432.1, forward strand.
GAATTCAATTTACATTTATACATTAGAGTTGTTAAAAAATACAGAACTTTTTTTCAATCTCGAATAAGAATTTTGATATATATTTTAAGAAACATTTTTTAAAATTGCTATAATAGAGAAATTTTTAAAATCAAGAACATTTTAAAAACAAATACCTATCGGTTTTACATAATTAAACTACTCTAATTATCGTACTTAAAAACTAAAGGAATTATTGATGTACTTTTAGAAAATTTGAACTAAAAATACAGCAAATTTTTGAATAGAATTTCTAAATATTTGTTTACTTTTTAAATTTTTTAAAAACTAAATTTATGCAACAAATATAATAAAACGACTAATATTGATTTTTGGTTGATATTTTAAGTATTTTAATAAGGTACCTATTCACTGCACAAAACCCAAACTCAATCGCTTAAGATATACTCGCAAAAGTTGGATCAGAAGCTTTCCATTTTGCTAAATCAGGTTTAATATTGTATTGCTGTAAAGTAAAAAAAATAATTATTTTTTTAAAATCTACAGTTATCAATTGTTTTCATTCGGAGAATAGTAGAGCGTAAGATTTAATCGAATGTCGTTTTTATTTAGAAGCGCTCAGTATAATAGTATAATATGCGCCAGTATCATGGCGATTTGTGTTGGTCCCTTGCCATCTAGTTTTTCCCAACTAAGCCGGCTACAAGTTTTATATGATTATTCAGTGGGTACTACATACATATCTATATAAGAATTTCTTATAAAGTATTTTTTTCACTTGTCTAGTTTATTTTAAAGCAAAATTTGGATCTTAACTTATTCTACATCATTTTTTAAATTACTGTTCATTATAGCGTCTTTTTAAAGTGCGCAGTAAGAAACTAGCTAATCAGTATACATTTTTATTAAAAGAGCGAAATATAAGAATGTATCACTTTTTTATTTTCTGATACTTCTTCGTTATAGTTCAGATTAGAAAAACCCTGCAGAACTAGTGACAAGAACGAGATAAGAAGAAGAAAATATTCAATTGATAATATAACAGTTAATAAAACAGTACTGCAAGCACATTTTTTTTGCTGACTGATTACTATTTTATATGTCTATTGTTTTATGTAGCCATTGTTTTCTTATACAATAATGTGAAACAATGTTAGCAGAACTACGCAATCTATTAAATGTATAAGATAGAATGTTAAGGTTTTCACTAACCGAGTTTCTGGGACGAAGTTCCCATCATTAAATGTAATGGGGCAAGTTTTAATGTATTAAGGGTAGGGTAGTACCCAAAATTTTGTGTTACATCTGCATAGATGGGGCAAAAATAGGTATATTTTAAATACTCCTTTATGTATGCAAGCAACAGTACTAAGTACAAGACCAGGTAATACATATCTATTGATTCCTGGAAAACGTTAAATTCTTTTGTGAAAGGATTAAGTATCTTTTTTTAACGCATAAAGATTGTCGTCTTGGCTTTGTACCGATGTACCTGTAATGCAGTTCCTATTTGTAACTGTGTTTTCTTGTGTGACCTCTAGTTTCTGCGAAGTTTTTTTCAATAAAAAAATATATAAAAAATTAATTTTTATATATACCTACTTTTTTGCTTTATACATCGTTTGCAATAATAAACAATATGCCACGTAGTAGCTGTATTACCAAAAAACGAAATAAAGCTGCTAAATCCAGAAATAGTTTTATAAAACGCACTCGAGTGTTAGAAGCTATTCAAAACTCTGACATATACGTTCCTGAAGATGCCCATTTGGATTATTTTTCAAAGTAAGTAAAGGCTCTGTAACATGTCTAATAAATTAAAAATTAAAAAACATTTTTCGTATACTAAAAATTATCAAACTCATTATTTTTATGCTATTTTGTTTCAATAAACTTTTTGTTTTAGTTTACATCAAGAAGTACTTCCGGATTTACATGTAGAGGTAGAAAATATTAATCTAACATCAGTCGAATTGTCAGGAAACCGTATCGTAGATATAGCATTTTTTATTCAACAAATGCAGATAATAAGAAATCATGATCGCGTATGTACTGTAGGAGAAATGGTACTTGTAAAAGAAATTAGAAATGGTTTTCTTTCACTTATAACATTTAAGTGCACAGTTTGTCTTCGAGAAGTGACTATTAGAACTCACCCATCAAATAAATTAAATGACGCGTTTGTTTGGGGAATTTCTTCAATTGGTTCGGGATATGCGCAAAGTGAAGAATTGTTTTCTGTTTTAAATATTCCTATTATGACAAAAAAAACGTACAAAGCAAGTGAGGGCACTGTGCACCATATGTGGGAAGAATTATTAGTTAAGCAAATGAAAGAAAATGCAGAAGAAGAGAAAAAAATTGCAATTGAAAATGGAAATATCGAACACGACATTCCGTTTATAACTGTAGTGGTCGATGGTGGTTGGGCAAAGAGGTCCTACGGACACAGTTTTTCTGCATTGTCGGGCGTCGCTTGCATAATAGGACAAAAAACTAAAAAACTGTTATATATTAGTGTTAAAAATAAGTTTTGTTATGTATGTGCTACAAGTAAAAAAAACCATGTGTGTTATAAAAACTATGAAGGATCATCGACTAGTATGGAACAAAACATTATTGTTGAAGGTTTTAATAAAAGTGAGAAAGATTATGGACTTCGATATAAATACTTTATAGGAGACGGCGATTCAAGTGTGTACACGCGTATTTTAGAAAATGTCAGTTACGGGCGATACGTAATAAAACTTGAATGTGCTAATCACGTAACTCGAGCATTTACGTCAAATTTATATAAATTGACTAAAAATACCTCTTTTGACATTAAAGTTAGAAATATTTTAAAATCAAAGATTCCAAAATTGGGAGGTCTAGTTAGAACTATAATAGCACGCACCCGCGACATAAATCTTTTGCGCATTGATTTGAAAAACTGTCCGAAGCATGTTTTTGGTGATCATAATAGTTGTAGAACAGAAGTATGCACAAAAAAAACACTACCTATTGCTAATGAAGTGCCCTTATTAGAATCATCAAAGATTTTTTGTGAGATTTTAAAAGTAAGCGATAGTGTCATCCGAAAATCAGATCGTTTATGCAAAAATGTCACTACAAATTACGCTGAACGATATATGTCCGTAATAGCTAAATTTACAGGAGGGAAACGAACAAACCTGATTCAAAGAGGAGTATACAGATTTCGATGTTTTGGTGCCGGATTGGCATATAATTGGGGACCTTCGTTCCATAAACTAATATCTCCAAACAATTGCTTTTTAGAAAGGTTATGTAGAAGACGTCAACAGAAGAAACATTCAATAAGAAAACAAAAAACATATCAAAATTCAAGATGACGATATGGATTATGGATCTAATTGTGCGGAACCCGACCTAAGTTTGGACAATTTGGAAATTGCAAAACAAAAAATTATTAGTAGTTTAGTTGTAAATACTGTTGATTTAGAAAAGTGTACAATAGGACAAAGAAACAATATAATTTGGCATGAAACGCGTAGAAACAGAATTACTGCATCGTATTTTGGACGGATATGTTTGCGACGAAGTAGTACCCATTGCCACAATTTAATTAAGGATATGTTTTATAAAAACGCAGATATAAAATCTAAATCAATTCAATATGGAATTGAAAATGAAACATTAGCAATTAGAAAGTTTGAAGAACAGTTTAATATTAAAGTAAGAAGTTGTGGATTTTTTGTGTCCCCCGAATACAATTTTTTAGGTGCCAGTCCTGATGGAGTAACAGAGTACGACGAGTTGGTGGAAGTAAAATGTCTATATTCTATTAAGGACAAAACAATTAAGAACTCTTTAAAAGAATATAAAAACGCGTGTGTCATGTTAGACTCAAATAATACATTAAAACTAAAAGAAAAACACCAATATAATTACCAAATTCAGGGACAACTTAATATTACCAAAAAGTTGTACTGCTATTTGATCTTATATACAGACGTTGATTTGGAGGTATTAAAAATTGAAAAAAACGAAACGTTTTGGAATAACATAATGTTGCCAAAGTTAACTAATTTTTGGGATAAATGCGTTTTACCTGAGTTGGCTGATCCTCGTATTCCCAGAGGCCTAAAAGTACGAAATCATAATTATACAAGATAGACACGTAATAATAAATAATTAATTTTTGTTTTGATGCTTGGTATGTGTAACTTTTTTTAAATTGTGATGGGTTTACAAATTTGATCAAATTTTAAATGTTAGGTATTTTGATTAACAAAACTGTTTGCGCATGAAAACAATTAATATGTTTAAATTCTGTTTGGTGTGCATTACTATCAGCGTTTGTTGCTACACGTACACGTCCATGTTATTTATACCTGCATATGTATTCTGTAAATGAAATACAAACTAAAAATATGTTTATTTTCTTGTTTAATATTTTTTAAATGTCCATAAAGTCATTCTACAACTGTTTGTAAAAAGAAATGTTGGCTAATTCAATTAAAAACAAACTACATTAAAAAGAAGAGTACAAAAGCTAGAGGACGCACAATGAAATACAAATGACTAATATAGATTGCATTATAGGCGCATTTGTACATCAGTATGAAGTCAGAACTCAACTTATGATTTAAAAAAGGATCATCCTCTTACAAAAGAATTCAAGGTTGTAAAGTAACCGTCTGATCCAGATTTAATTTTATCGATTTTTTTTTGAGTAACTCGTACTTATCTGAATTTTTATTCACAAAACTGTACTTGTTTTATTTTATGTATGCATAATGTTATATAATTGCCTATGTGCATGTTATTTATTTTGAAAGTACGATACAATCTAAAAATGTGTTTATGATGAAAAAAATGCATGTACATTTTAGCTTCGTTGTGGAATAATAGAAAATTGCAAAGGATTTAAAGGAACCCTACCGTGCGTAGTTTACTAACTATATCCTTGCTCAGGTAGTAAATTCGGTGTCTCTCTTAGCCCTGTTTCTCTTTCTAAATGAAAAATTGTCAACATTTTATTCGAAATTTTATCAAAAACGGTTATAGAGAACAATGTCCGTGGTACTGGAAATTATGAAAATTAAGTTAATCTAGGCTATCATCAAATATAAAGTAAACCTGACGAAGGATAATTAAATTAGAAAGCTTTTTATTATAAATCCATGCATCTTTAATATGTTTTTAATGATATCACCTCATCTAATTGACAAAAATTAATACACTTTTTAACTCCTAGATACAGTATCACTTATTCATACTGTCTTAAGTTCAAGTTAAAATAAACGATATTAATTAAAATCTACAAAGTTCTATTTTCTTGCCAAATTAATTTTTGTTTTAAAAAATTAAATTAAAACCCAATTCTGTATTGTTTGTAAAAAGAGGTCTTCAATAGAACAATTAATAACAAATTTATAGCCATTTAAAGAGATGAATAAAATTGTGTATACCCCGTCCTTAAGCCTGATATGTAACGAATGTTTTCAGACATCTGCTTGTGTTTTTACTTTATTTTGTAACGTTGAACAAATTACGTGAAATAAAAAACTATTATTTTATAAAATTACCGCGAGGACTTGAATGAACAATGTTTTTAATATGACATAATTTGAATTAATTTTTATAAAATGAAAAGATTACATTGAATGTGTATATTACAAGGTCGTTGTTCGTCATACTTTACTTACATAACGTAATTATCAAGAGAGTATCGTTTACAGTAAATCGTCTTAATTTGTATGCTGTCTTTTATTTATATTAACATAATACCACCAAAATATGAATGTACTGAATTTAAATAACTACACAATGATGAATCGTAAAATCATTGTGTTCCTATATATTTTAATAGAAATTGCACGTCTTCGACAAAAATGAATTCCAAACCAATTTAGACCGGAAATATTTTGATCAATGAGTTAATTGATACCGGTTGATTTTATATGTAAATAAGTTTTTGTGCTCTCATGCATACCAACTAATGTAGTATTTACTACTTTGTTTATTCCACTAAATTGTTTTTTTAATTCGTCTACGCTGTTGAAAACTTGAATTTAAAAAATAGATAATTGAAAATTACATCTATTTTTATCAATCAGTAGTTTCTACATGTTAACTATTTCAAAAGAGCAATAAATTGCAAACATTGTTAAGTCTCGAAAAAAATGCCGTGATCATGTGTAATGATTACTTCCGATTGTAAAATGATTTTGTTCAAAAAAGGTCAAGTGTTAATCAGAGATTTTGCAATGAATAGACAATGATATCATTAGTGCAATTTTCGTTATCTGAGTAGTGAGAGGACGGACGTAAAAATGCAACGTAAAAAAAAGGTTTTAATATTGCAGAATGTACTCAAATTAACTTATACTCAGCGCTAATACATAAAACGATATTACGAAATAGCTAAAAAATAAAAGGATATACACATTGGCATGCGCAGAAATTAATCTTGTGGGGGGAGGATGAATTATTAAAAATTTGTATTACTTAGCCAAAAAGTTTATTTTTCGAATATAAAAATACAAAAACCGTGGGTTGTAAAGGATCTTCAGGAGTGGGGGCAGATTGCACGCTGTTCAATGTACAATAGCTGCACGAAATTATATATCATTAGGTTAAAATTACAACAAAAGAAAGCGAAGTAGACGTCTACAATAATTAACATCTTTCCAGAAGAGGAACTTTCAAAATTTAGTGGTTTTTATTAAATATTTCAAGAATATAACAAAACTCATTATGAGACATTTGTACATTTTTGTTACTATTTACGAAGCAAAACATATTGTAACGAACTACACGTAACTAAAAACCTAACGATATTTAAAAATAACACTTATACTATGCTTCCTTTGAACCGTTTTTATATATTTCTGTTATCTGTCTTTGAATGTTCAACATATTTCGGTCATTGTCTCGAATTTGACAATAACGTTTCAACATTTTTTATCAGAACTTTAACAACGACGCAGTTCATTAATATTTTGGGTATACGTTTTACTTCAACAGTCTTCTAGGCTTACGAAATCAAAAACAAAATTCTGTGATTAAAATTCTCAGTGTCTATAACTCAACATAATCGCATCTTGAATTTTTTTAATGAAAACGGTTACATGTTTTACTCTATTAAATAATAAGACCGTCATCTTCAGGCTACACAAATTTTGGTCTCGGTTTCTGTATAAGTAGTTAATTAGAAAAAAGTAAACACAACGTTTAACACAACAATAAATAAAGTTTGTTGAATGGAAGGATATTTTTAGGATAAAATTAATAATGTAATGTTTTTATTAGGCCAAACAGGCAACGTGAACATTTACATTCGGCAATCTAGATACATATGTAACGTGTAAATTTCTACTGCGAGTCAAAATCCGCCTGAGAGTTAGGCAACTAACAGTAACATCTTTGGCCTCGAACCGTAGTTCGAAATTACGCCTACGGAGGCGCGAAAGTTGTTAGTCGTCGACGAATTATATTCATTTTTATGCTGTTTGTGGATCGGTTTACAACAGGGGGAACATCGGAAAGGTGAGATAAATGGAATTTCTTTTCATCTGGTAACATCTTCTACACCGACGTTTATTTTAGCCTTTTGGAAATAAATCCGATTGAACCTCCGGTGCAAATAAAATCGGCACGATGTCTTGTGGACGGCCAGACACATAAAGTGGGTTAGTATTCTTACACGTGTTAGTAATGGAGGCCAACCAACTAATCTTCACAATTTTTAGCTTCTTTCTTTGGGCCTTTTTCTGTCCTTGTTACGTTGCGGTTGATATTAAAGTGGATGCTGGATACTCGATCTTCGCTTCTGACGTCTTCGTCTGTCGTTCTGAGGTATATCTGCGTGTACTTTTATCTATAATCTGAGGAAATGGTGAACGCGCTAAACCAGTTCGGATGTTCGACAAAGTAAGGAGAACTACTACGATACTCGAGGTATTTATGACACCTTTATATTGGAGTCGCGGGAGTCTCGCTGTCGACCTTATTTCGACCGGACGCTGTAGCCTTCGTTTAGCAGCGGCCGCGATGCGTGCATGAGGAAACGCAAGATCGTGTTCGTGTCGCCATTTTATCATATATTTCAACTAAGATTGATCCTCGTATAAATATATATAAATGATTGCGGAAGTGGGAGACGACGTCGAGTGTAATTGTTTTCTTATTTAAGTTAATTACCGGCGGGAAGCAAAATTAAAATTGTATAAAACTATCTTATCAGCTTACTGTGCACGTGTCTTTATAACTTGTCGGAGTAATGTTAATATCACCTAACGTCAAACTTTATTGTAATTCATAATTTTTTTGTATAATAATTCATTCAATACTTTAACTGTGTAATGGTCAAGTCATTACAATTATTTATGATAACTTCTCATTCACTTACAGTAATTATTAAATTTTATCAAAGGTAGAATTTTGGGAGTTACCCGTCTCTCTATATTAAATTGATTATTATTATTTACCGGTCCTATGACGCTTGATCAAGCTGTCCCCCAGACGGTACGTTAATTAGCGGGAACGCGTTTATCTATTAAATCATCGCTACCGTAGCCGCGGTAATTATTAGCTACGTAAGCGGTCTTAGCTGCTGTGGCTTCCAAACTCTATTGTTGTTACTTATATATGTGTACTTGTAATTGATATTTGTGCTTAATAATTTTTTCTCTGTGGGGTTATATAAATAATTGTCAGGAGTTTACCAGTGGCGTAACCGTCGCAGTTTGTGTTTCTTCCGTTCGGAAGGAGATGGTGAATCATTTTTTTTTTTTAATAAATGGTTATTGTGAATACTACATATGTTTTCTTTTGGGGAGACTTCGGGTCTAGGCTTTCCTTTTCTCTTCCCTAGACCATAATTTCTGCGGATAACAGTTCGAGAGAAGGTGGCGCACTTGGGCATTCAGCTTACCGGAACTAATTGAGTATCTTATGATTTTCTTTAACCCGACGACCACCTGCGGCGAGGCTAGCCAAAAAGGTAAGCGATAACATCTGGTTAATTACGTGAAGTGATACTATTCTTCAATTCTGTGGTTCTTTCTCCACCTTTCCCCATCAGATCACAATAAATATTGTAACAAATATTTCTGGCACCAGCAACGTGAGGCCTTCGACGATTTTCTTCTTGAACGGGTTCTGACGGTGAATAAGTGCTACTGTTTACTGGCTCAAATTTCTTATTATCCAAATTCTTATTAGGTACTTATTTAAATAGTGGACGTGTGTATTGGTATTAGAGCTCAAGTTGTACGTTTCTGAAGTTTTACTCATTAGTTGCTTGATTCTAATTTTCTACCTAGTGGGTGAAATCTTTTTTTCTTTTGCGAGAGTTTCGAATATTAATACGTGGGTTCGCGCTTCTAGTGAATTACAGTACTACCTTGTTAGTTTAGTATTAGTAGATTTAGGTTGTTGTTTCGTGTTAGGATAAGGATTACTAATGGCTGCTCAGTGGAAATTGGTTGTAAATCGTCTAAATAAAAAGGAGCTGCTTTATGAATTAGGTTCGAGAGGGTTAGACTCGGACATTCCTGGGAAAGAACTTCGCTCAGCGGTACGCAATGCTTTACATTTGGAAGCTAATAAAACATTTTCTCCAATTAAATATCCGTTTTCTTTTGAAGAAGATAAGATTGCTGTAGAGGATGCTCTTGTTAAATTACTGGAACTTTACGAAAGTTTTCAAGGGGATGCTACTTCTTCTACTTATCTACGACTTACTTCGTTATGGGTTCATGCCCAACGACGATGCGCTTTGCTTGCTGTGGGTACAGAGGAAGAAGGGGTTCTTAGGAATCAACTACTACTGCGGTTTCAAGATTTGTTTAATAAAGTCAACTCCAAATGCAAAAAGTTTCGGAGTACAACGTTTGCAGATTTTTCTTCGGTTCCTGCCTCTAGTCCTAAACCAAGGGAGGCTCATACTGAGGAAGATTCTCCTGATTTACTTTCTTCAGAGTCGGATTCGGAGTCGGTTCCGGTAGGGGTGGCAATGGCCGCTTCGCCTTACTCACTGAAGTCTGGGTCCGTTGGTAAACTAAACCTGGTATTTAAAGGGGATGGCTCGATTTCGCTAGGGGAATTTTTAACGAGGGTGGAGGAGTTAAGTGTCGCTCGGGGCATTACTTCTCATCAACTTTTTACTTCTGCTCCTGAATTACTCGCGGGGAAGGCTTTGTTACTGTATCGAACTCGCAAGGACTCTTTAACTTCGTGGAAGGATGTGGTCACTCTACTGAAATCAGAATTTCTGCCTACTGACTATAACGAACGCCTGTTAGAGGAGATTAAAGCTCGAACTATGGGACCTGCGGAATCGATGGGTTTATACATCGCAACTATGCAAAGTTTGTTTCAACGTTTGAGTGATCCTTTGTCTGAGGCTCAACAACTTCGTATCATTCGACGTAATATTACGCCGTACTTTCAGACAGCATTGGCTCTTCAGGAGGTTAGTTCGATTTCGGAATTACTTCAGTTAGGAAAAAGGTTAGAATATAACCAATATCTGACTCGATCTTTTAAACCACCACCTTTTCGACGTTCATCTCAATTGCTAGAACCAAATTTAGCGTACGTGGAGACTGCTACTTCTACTTCGTCTTCGTCTTCAACTTCTAATAGGTCGGTGACGACACCGAAATGTTCTTCAATGAATACTATTCGTACTGGGGAAAATTTGATTTGTTGGAATTGTGGGACTAAAGGACATCTCTCTCCTCACTGTCCTAAATCTCAAATTCTACATTGCTACGGTTGTGGAAAGCATGGGGTAATAAAACCTAACTGTCAACGATGCAAAACGAAAACTTTAAACCGACAATCGGGGTCTCGAGTCGAGTGATGGGCTCCGATCATTCTCTAATCTCGACAAAGGCTTTTGATGGTCTCGACGAGAAACATCGTGTGCTGTTAGATTTTATGTTTGCTAATGCGCGGGGTGATGAACGCCCGTACTTAAATGTATCTATTTTCGGTATTTCTTTTTGTGCTTTACTTGATTCAGGCGCAACGCGTACTATTTTAGGGGCACCTGGATGGAAAATTCTACAATCACTTAATCTTTCTATGATTCAGGAAGGGATTTCTTCATGTTCTGTGGCAACGGGAGCGAAATGCTCAGTGAGTGGATCTTTGTGGTTACCGATTACTTTGGAGGGCAAAGTAAAGGCGCTGAAGGTATTGGTAGTTCCGGAGATTTCACAAGCGTTGATTCTAGGTATCGACTTTTGGAAAATGATGGGTTTTGTCCCAGACTTTCGTTCGGGACAATGGTCCTTTTCTTCTCCTATTTCTTCTATAGGTATCGACGAACTGGCTTCTAGGTTTAATCTAACATCGGAGGAACACACGCTACTAGCGTCAGTGATTGATAAATACTTTTCTTCTCAAGTCACCAGGCTAGGGCGGACGAACTTAGTGGAACATATTATTCGAACTACTGCAGAACCGATTAAACAACGGTACTATCCAATGTCTCCTACCATGCTACAAGTGGTTAATCAGGAACTAGACTCTATGCTGGAATTAGGCGTAGTAGAACCATCGGACAGTCCTTGGGCTAGTCCTATTGTGCTCGTGAAAAAGAAAGATGATACTTATAGATTTTGCGTAGATTTTCGGAAAGTGAACGCCGTTACTCAGAAAGATTCGTATCCTATTCCTTATGTGTCTGCTATTCTGGATCGTCTCAAAGGTGCTAAATTCCTATCTAGCTTAGATATTCGCTCGGCGTACTGGCAAATTCCTCTTTCTACGGATTCGAAACCAATTACTGCTTTTACTGTTCCGAATCGTGGACTTTTCCAGTTTACTCGCATGCCGTTCGGATTGCATAACTCACCTGCTACCTTTCAACGACTTATCGATCGCATCTTAGGTCCGGAATTAGAACCTTTCTGTTTTGCTTATCTCGACGACATTATTATTGCTACTCCGTCGTTTGAAGAACATCTTCATATTCTTTCGTTAGTGTTACAACGCTTAGGAAAGCGGGTCTCACTTTACGGAGAGACAAGTGCTATTTCTGCCGACCAGAGCTAAAGTATCTAGGTTACGTGGTCAACCAACATGGCCTCATGATGGATCCGGATAAAGTATCAGCTATCCTAGGGATACCTACACCTACATCAGCGACCGAGGTACGACGCCTGTTAGGAATGGCTAGTTGGTATCGTAGATTTATACCAAATTTCTCTTCTATCGTTTCTCCACTATCGTTTCTGACGCGGAAAAATGTTACGTTCCAATGGAATGAGTCCTGTGACGTAGCGTTTGATACGTTAAAGGAATTATTAGTTTCAGCACCGGTCATGTCTTGTCCTGACTTTTCACTCCCATTTACTATCCAGACCGACGCTTCAGATTTCGGCTTAGGCGCTGTTCTCTCACAAATATCTAACGAGGGAGAAAAGGTCATAAGTTACATCAGCTGCTCGCTGAAAAAGAACGAACGAAACTATTCCACGACAGAAAAGGAATGTCTCGCTGTGCTATGGGCTATCGAAAAGTTTCGACCATATGTCGAAGGGACAAAGTTTACTGTAATTACGGATCATCATTCTCTCATATGGCTTAACAAACTACAGAGTCCTTCTGGACGTCTGGCGCGGTGGTCGATCCGTTTACAACAATATGATTTCTCGATTGTTCATCGAAAAGGGAAGGAACATGTTGTTCCAGATGCGTTGTCTCGATCTGTACCAGTGCTAGAGTCTGTTATACCGGAAACACCTTTCTCTCCTGCTGGTCTTTCTCTTCCTATTACAGACGTCTGGTATCAGAATTTATCTCGTCGTATTACTTCTTCTCCTCGCAAATTTTCGAAATGGTGTATTGTGGATGGTCTCATCTATAAGCGTACTCGTCCTATCTCTCCTTCTGAACTGCTGAATGAATGGAAATTGGTCGTACCAAAAGATCAACGATCAAAAGTGATTGGCGATCATCATGATCCTCCTACATTTGGTCACGGTGGAGTTAAGAAGACTCTGGGGCGCTTGCGTCAATACTATTACTGGCCTCAGATGCAGCAAAAAGTAACGGAATATATCCGTCGATGCACTGTTTGCTCAGCTCAAAAGGTGGAACAAAGGAAACCTGCTGGTTTGTTTGCTCCTAGGGCTAAAGCCACTCGACCTTGGCAAGTTCTGTGTGTAGACATTGTAGGGCCTCTTCCTCGCTCATCGAAGGGACATGCGTATATTCTTGTGGCAGTGGATAACTTTACTAAATTTTCTTGCTTCTTTCCTATGAGATCTGCGACTGCTGCTACGGTTACTAGACTTATAGAGGATAATATCTTTCTGCTATTTGGTACTCCCCAATACATTATTACTGACAATGGTGTCCAATTTCGAAGTAGAGAGTTCACTCGGTTGTGTTCTGCTTATCGTACTAAGGTATTATTTACGGCTCGTTATCATCCACAGGCTAATCCTGCGGAGCGGGTTAACCGCGTTCTTAAGACCATGATTTCTGCTTTCGTAAAGAAAACCAGCGGTCCTGGGATGCTAATTTGTCGAAAATTGGGTGCGCCATTCGCACTGCCGAACATGAAACTATCGGGTGTACTCCTTTCTCTGCTCTGTTCAATAGGGAACATATTCTTTATGGAGATCTAATGGGGATTCCCCCTCCGGATCAAATAGAACTGCCTGATCCTGATCGTACTCTTACTACGTCAACTAACTCATACGAGTCTTTACGTGTAAAGATTCTCAACAGACTGAAGAAGGCTGCGGCAAAGAACGCACACAATTACAACCTGCGTCGTCGCCCTATCAAGTTTAAGGTAGGCGATAAAGTGTGGAAGCGTAATTATACCTTGTCTAGCGCTGTAGACTTCTACAATGCGAAGTTAGCTCCTAAGTTTGTTGGACCCTATCGGGTTAAAACGGTGAAGTCGCCATGGACGTATGAGCTAGAAGATGATCTCGCTCGATCTCTAGGCATCTGGCATGTCAAAGATCTGAAACCTGATTATACCAGTCCGGATGTTTCCTCATTATCGGTTGGACCTCCTATTTCTCTTTCACTTGTAGATCGCTCGTTACGATATCATCGACGTCGTAAAAGACCTAAGTTGGATGGTATCTAGGGTGCTCTAAGGGTTAGACTATTCTGCTATATTTTGACGTATCTTACTCGGAAATGGGAAAAAAATTAGTATTACGAATTAGATTTGTGGTTGTCTTAGGTTAAGTTGTAAGTTTGTACCAAGTTACTTCACCCTTGTACTTATTGGGTTAGTTAGCTGTAAGGTAGGTTAAGGTCTGGTGGATACACCAATTCTTTTTTTAAGTTTGGGGTTAGTTCTTTATTAGAACTGCTTTAAGATAGACCGACACTCCCAACTGCATCGATACTTGATGATGTTCCTGCTTAGTCAGTTTCTTGGAGTGTTCAGTCAATGTGAGGTGGCTCGTTTCTTTTATTGGGAAGTTGACTAGGTAAACAGAATTTCCTTCTAGTTTTGTTTTCGCCCTTGAATCGAGGTGCTATCGGGTTACTGTAGTTTAGTTTAGGTTGGTTCTTAGATTTAGGATTTACTTGGGACACCTCATCCGCTTAGCGGTTTTTTTTTTTATCTTGAAGGATGATTTTTTTTTGGGGTAACTTGTGTCACAAATTGTCTAGACACGCATTGGACGTGTGGAACTCTATTGCTTCGGGTGGTTGGTTGGGCAGTAGGCTGGGTCCTGTTGGGTCGACTACCTAGGGAGAGATAGTCGATCCGTACAATAACATCGTGTACTCTCTTTTCTCCTTCTGTCTTCCTGTCCTTCTATCTCTTCTTTCAATCTGTCGCCATGAGTGGGGGGGTGCCTGTTGTGGGAACCCGACGGCTGCGTGTTCGGGAAGGTTGTCTGTCTCCGTTCCGGTAGCCCCAAGCTTCGGACCAGGCATGATACCTTTCGGGGGCCGTACGGCGAGCTTGGTGGAGCTGGGCGGAGGTGGCCAATTCTTCTGAACCGGCACGTAGGATGTTCGTGGTTGTACAGGAGGCATCGCTTCCGGCTACAGTCACGCCATTGCGGGCTGTAGTCCTTTTATTTTGGAATTTAGGGCAAAATTTTAGGGATGCTTCTTTTCTTGTTTCTTTTATTTACTTTCAGGGTGGGGGGAATTTTCCCGGGTCTTCTTTCCACTGGTCACGATCAGATCCTTACCGGGGTGGGAGAAGACTTGGAGTGGTCAAGTCAGTACGGGATGCGGTGACGTGCGTTTGTGTGGACTAACGTTGGGGGGCCCAACGACGCGCTAACTCCATCTTGACGCGAGGGCTTGTGGTGGAGAACAGACTCCGACGCCACACAACCGTCCGGCACTTCGTCAGGGAAACCTTCGATCACGACAAGGCTTCTAGGGTCGTCCTAACTTTGGGGGTCAGGGATCCTTCCCATTCCTTTGTTCCTAACCACACCACGTCCTTTTCCTGCAGGGTTGAGTGGGTTATAGTAAAAGGGGGGGAATTCACTACTAGGGTTGGGGTTTCATTGGGACTTTAGGGCTCTTGGGTCCTTGACGCTAGTCTAAACTTCCGTCTTTTTCTCCTCTTCTTTTTTTCTCTTAGTTGTCTTGGATCGTCGCTCCGTACTTGGAATAACGTCTCGTTCTTTATTCATACCCGGAATCACTATTTGGTGGCTTTAACGAGCACGTTAGTTTCGTGATGTTGGCCTTCTAAGTTCTTTGGAGTTTGGTTACTCAGGCAGTATCATTTTGCTGTATGCGTCTCTAGTCCAAGTTAGGTTTGATTGATCTTAGGGAACTTCGAAAGGTTCTGTTCCTTCATCTATCGGGTTGGGTTTCTGTGGTTTTTGGTTCCTGGGTTGGGTTATGGTTTTCAATGTGCGGTTAGTTGGTAACGAACTTCATGGCAAGTTCCACTCTAAGTTCTTTACGGCTGCGTTCGGATTTGATTTCGACCGTGGGTCTCACTTCTTGCTAGGGGGGAATTTGTAACGTGTAAATTTCTACTGCGAGTCAAAATCCGCCTGAGAGTTAGGCAACTAACAGTAACATCTTTGGCCTCGAACCGTAGTTCGAAATTACGCCTACGGAGGCGCGAAAGTTGTTAGTCGTCGACGAATTATATTCATTTTTATGCTGTTTGTGGATCGGTTTACAACAGGGGGAACATCGGAAAGGTGAGATAAATGGAATTTCTTTTCATCTGGTAACATCTTCTACACCGACGTTTATTTTAGCCTTTTGGAAATAAATCCGATTGAACCTCCGGTGCAAATAAAATCGGCACGATGTCTTGTGGACGGCCAGACACATAAAGTGGGTTAGTATTCTTACACGTGTTAGTAATGGAGGCCAACCAACTAATCTTCACAATTTTTAGCTTCTTTCTTTGGGCCTTTTTCTGTCCTTGTTACGTTGCGGTTGATATTAAAGTGGATGCTGGATACTCGATCTTCGCTTCTGACGTCTTCGTCTGTCGTTCTGAGGTATATCTGCGTGTACTTTTATCTATAATCTGAGGGAAATGGTGAACGCGCTAAACCAGTTCGGATGTTCGACAAAGTAAGGAGAACTACTACGATACTCGAGGTATTTATGACACCTTTATATTGGAGTCGCGGGAGTCTCGCTGTCGACCTTATTTCGACCGGACGCTGTAGCCTTCGTTTAGCAGCGGCCGCGATGCGTGCATGAGGAAACGCAAGATCGTGTTCGTGTCGCCATTTTATCATATATTTCAACTAAGATTGATCCTCGTATAAATATATATAAATGATTGCGGAAGTGGGAGACGACGTCGAGTGTAATTGTTTTCTTATTTAAGTTAATTACCGGCGGGAAGCAAAATTAAAATTGTATAAAACTATCTTATCAGCTTACTGTGCACGTGTCTTTATAACTTGTCGGAGTAATGTTAATATCACCTAACGTCAAACTTTATTGTAATTCATAATTTTTTGTATAATAGTTCATCCAATACTTTAACTGTGTAATGGTCAAGTCATTACAATTATTTATGATAACTTCTCATTCACTTACAGTAATTATTAAATTTTATCAAAGGTAGAATTTTGGGAGTTACCCGTCTCTCTATATTAAATTGATTATTATTATTTACCGGTCCTATGACGCTTGATCAAGCTGTCCCCCAGACGGTACGTTAATTAGCGGGAACGCGTTTATCTATTAAATCATCGCTACCGTAGCCGCGGTAATTATTAGCTACGTAAGCGGTCTTAGCTGCTGTGGCTTCCAAACTCTATTGTTGTTACTTATATATGTGTACTTGTAATTGATATTTGTGCTTAATAATTTTTTCTCTGTGGGGTTATATAAATAATTGTCAGGAGTTTACCAGTGGCGTAACCGTCGCAGTTTGTGTTTCTTCCGTTCGGAAGGAGATGGTGAATCATTTTTTTTTAATAAATGGTTATTGTGAATACTACATATGTTTTCTTTTGGGGAGACTTCGGGTCTAGGCTTTCCTTTTCTCTTCCCTAGACCATAATTTCTGCGGATAACAGTTCGAGAGAAGGTGGCGCACTTGGGCATTCAGCTTACCGGAACTAATTGAGTATCTTATGATTTTCTTTAACCCGACGACCACCTGCGGCGAGGCTAGCCAAAAAGGTAAGCGATAACATCTGGTTAATTACGTGAAGTGATACTATTCTTCAATTCTGTGGTTCTTTCTCCACCTTTCCCCATCAGATCACAATAAATATTGTAACACATAAGTGAATCATATCAAAGTATCTTGATAATAAACACATTAACTACTAAACACAGTCATTTTATTAGTAATGATATGACGCTGATAGATAAATGTTTACTAATCTAAAGTTATTTATTTTACTGACAGATTCTAAAAAAAAATTTGTTTTGAATCACTGTATATTTAAGCTGAAATAGATACACACTATAATAAAATTTTAAACGTTGGTTTTTTAACCTCTTGTAATTAACAAAGACAAAAACCGAAAACAGAACTTGATTACTACAGGTTTTTTTTACAAAATTTTGTTTTTATCTTATCAAGCATAATTCCGTAGCAATGAGTCTAAGAAACATTTTGTTATAAATTACATTTTGTCTGTTTTACTAGTGCGTTTTTATACAGAAATAATGGTTTTGAGAATTTCAGCAAGTGCGGTTAATATTCATCGGGCTGTTCTGCGTATGAACATGACTGATGGCAGTTTAACTCGTTTTTTAATCAATTTCTAGAACAATATTTAATTAATTTAAAAATGAGTTAAAATCATACATAATCTAATTCTTATGCGTTTAACCTCTTCTGTTAGTACTATCCATGGTACTTCTTAATATCAACTTGAACGTTTATTAAGTAGACCTTGGTTAAGGCTGGGATTTCACCTATATATTTTATATAGCCAACGGGCGTGCACGGAACACAGGTCATCTAAAAAAATATTAGTTGTAAGGACAAAAAATGTGTTTCTATGAAAGAAGAATGTTGTCAGCATTATGTAAGGTATTTTAAAATCTTAGTTAGTCGTGTAAGTAGATTCTTTGGCCTCTATTTCACTGGAGATGTTGGTTTACGTTGACGACGTGAATGTTTTCTTTACGGACTAGAGTATGATTTGGATCTGTAGAATAAAGAAAGAATCGCCTTAAACATGTGTAAATACGATATGATATCTTCTTTCTGCTTTCTAACAAATACATTTTTTTTTCTAAATTATTAAGCGACGGGCACTGTAGTAACAATGCAAAATGCACATATGAAATATAAACGGCGTTTTTCACACTTGAAATTCTTACTCGATTAGATTTGCTTATAGTTTAAACAGAATTGAATTTTCCAAATGTCATTATTATGCAACTGTTACACACAATGTCAAGTCGGAATTTTTTTAAAAAGTTATAGAGGTAAGTCTTTATTTCTTCGTGTTGATACTAACTTAACAAAATGTATTATGTGTTACCGTTCCAGAATTAATTTCATTTCGAATCAAAGCTGAATACAGCACCGATAATATATTTTTTATAATTTTGGTTTATGGTAATCAATTTTCTACTACTAATTTCTATGAGTTCGGTTGAAACATTATCACAGAAAACATGCAGTGTTATGATTGCAAAAAAACGTGTCGGGACAATAACCTAAAAGATGTTTACTAAATAAAATCACGTTTTGAAATGTAGACGATAAGAAAAGACACAAGTTTTCATTGATGATTAAAAAGTATTGTCCACATGCATTCTTATCAGTTTTACAACAGTACCATCTATTGTTGTATAGCGGCGAATTTATGTAAAAAAAAGTTTCATCATTTAACTGTAGCAATGGAGCCACTTGACTGTATTTGATTTCTTTCTTTGTATTAAGGTAAAATCTACTTCAGCAAAAAATAATGACTTGGAAAATTTTACTACTGAAGTAATTGACCACCGCATTATTTATCGGCAATACGATATTACATGCGTGTAAAAATTTGCAGTCAGTGTAATTTTCTGATAACTACATAATTGAACTGATACCTTCAAAGGTTACATATCCCATTTTCCAACATTTGGTCTATTGACGATAATAGGTCTAAAATGATAATTTATCGTATGGTCGTTAATCAATTGTATTTACTATACAATTAATCTTATAGGTATGAAAATTCTAAAAACAGTATACAATCTTATGTAGATTGTAATCTGGCTTAACTGCTAATTTGAGAGAGCAATTCTAGTCGATCATTGAAGCAGTACTAATAATCTAATAAAATAAACGCCGAAGACTATCTAAAAGGTACTAAATAATTGCATGATAGTTAAACTGGTATATTCATATTCCGTTAATCACACTTTTATGAATATTTTTATGCGAATACATTAATACTGCTGATATATCATTATAAAACCATCATTTTATTAACAAGATGATTATTACATGCTTCATGAAATTACTTTGTTGCAGGATAAAATGAAACAACTTAATGTTAGTACGTGGTCGAGGAATTAGTTTATTATTAAATTAAGTTTTTCAGTTTACTAATTGACGTAATTTGTAGTTACATACATATATACGTTTCGAAACGTGTTTACTCTGGTGGTATACATTTTTTTAAGTTATTCTCTTAACAAGCAGGTTTCTATATTGCTTAACAGAATTGGTACGTAGATATATATTTTTCTTATTTTTATTAGCCTTCTTTTAAGCCTAGTAATATACTATTTTTCTAAAATAATTGCGTTTATTTTTCTTATATATTATATTTACATAGATTCTATCAGAAAAAAATGGTGTCAATAGAACCAGTGCATATTCTAAATGTATAAATCGTGGAGGAAAAAAATGTAAACGTTTATTCAATATACAGGCGAAATTTTACTTACCATTAGCTGTTAAATAGTTTACAATTACCGGAGTAATAATAGCTCCATGATAATAATTTTTCGATTGTAATTTCTTGTTAATGTCCCAATTCGAATACTTGCACGAATACTTTCCGTCATGAAAAATTTTATAGATTCTTTGATTTTAATACTGCTATTTATTTAGTTTCTTTATATATATAGATACTTATTAAGCCAGAAAGACAGAATAATTTTATAGTCTTGTATAGCATATCCATTCTATTTTTACTTTTGTACTTATATTTATTTTAGTTTATTGAAGTTGTTATCATCGCAGTCCGTATTCCTTTGACTTATGTGTTAAACTGTCAACAAATTTTTTTCGTTGTTTGCATACTAATCTGTTTATTAACTTTTATTTCTTGGTTTTAGTGTGTAATATATTAATTCTTTTTTCGATGATTTTTTTGTATTATTCTGAATTATGAATTCAAGTTATTTATGAGTAAAATATTTTTTGCTGGATTACGTAGACATTCATTTGATATTTATAATCAATAAATTTAATACATTTATTAAAGATAATAATCTCTGTGTAAAGCCATCACCAGAAGTTATAGAATTTACATCTTCTTTCTGTGAAGCAGAATGTTATCAAAAATAATTAATTGCCTCAGAAATTCAGTCGACCTGAATCCAATGATTTAGTACGGGCTTGGGTCTTCTAAAATATGGTGCTGAACATTTTACAAGAAGGTGCTCTTTGAGACACAATCTTACACCGGGATCAAAAAATATTGTAGATGAAAGGTTAACGAAAGCAGATAAAATACTTTTACATATCAAATTGGGTATAATAAAGCAATTTATAAAAGCACATGACTGCTCTTGAAAGGAAAGCCTGTATTGCTTTTAAGTGTAATGAACAATTCGTTTAGACACTATAAATCACAAGACTATGAAAAAATCGTTAAGAATATGCTGGAAAATCTTGTACAAATGAGCAAAGAACAAGGAGAGAGGTTCCATCAGGATAAGAAAGGTGCGGAGGAAGGTGAAATGCAAACATTATAGCCGACTACTGTTGGTGTTTAAAAAGAGGCAACTTTGAGTTTGTGCATAAAAAGACCATTAAACGTGCATATTTTCAAACAAAAAAATCGTTTAACATTGTAATCTTATCAATTATCGTTAATAAGTAAAATAAAGTTATGCAACAATAATTAAGCGACGCCTTTTAGCAACAGAGCTCTTTATGCTTTTAATACTATTGTCGGTCTACGAGTAATTCAGCTAGTTAGTAATATGCAGATAAATTTCATCTTTATAAAAATCGTACGATCTTGAACTTGAAAAATAAAAAGGTGTTTTAAATACCTAATTTTTTAATTCTATCATATGATTCCAGCAATATGTTTCGATTGTCTTCAGTTCCATACTTTTTAGTTATAAAAATTATTATGCAAATAAAAGTACAAGTACAAGTACTTGACTTACCAATGTTAAAATCCATTTCTTGTGTGCATTTCATCATGCCTATAAACAATAAACATTAGAAAAACTTTAGAAAAATATTGTTTTAGTCCTAATAGCATGTTTTTCTCCTTCTACAAGTTGGTATTTCTTTTTCATAAGGCGGCAATCTCACGTGCCTGGCTTTGTTTTTTTGCCAAACATTTCATGGGTTGCCAAATCCATATTCTTAGTAATAACTCAACCTATAACAATAATCAATTAGTTAGTTAGTTCTGTTAAGTAATTCAATCAATAATAAAGCTACTGCAGTGGTAATATATATGTGTTTAAATTTGGTTTTACATGTTGATAGAAATATATTTTCTATTACATTGTGAATAATAGATAAACAAAAGCATGGTAACCGTAAGGTTAGAGTCCAAATTTGTTTATAAATTTTTAATCATACGTACTTGCCAAAGCAAATACTTTTCTTGCAGAACTGCTTTCAAAAAGACATTTAGCACTAAGCAAAATTTAAAAACTTCAGCAAATAACACAAATTTTACAATGAAAGCAATGACACCTATGGCAGGCGTGAATCACCCCTTCTTTCGTACGAATGGGTTTGTCGTGTGAATTTTGGGTAGTGTGCATATCACGTGACAGGTCCTTTTCAAATTACGCGTACTCTACAGCTAAATATAAATAAATAAATTTACTTTATTAAATGACAGTGACAAGTTAACACAGAATATTTATTGGGACACAATATTTTAATGTGATCGTCAAAACTTAAAAAAAGTTGTGGTTTCTACGTATTTGCTACATCTTAATTCATCAAAAAAACAAAGAAGATGTAAGTAATACTGAAAATGAAAAATCAAATCTTGATTTTGTTCTAACTACAAATATGCAAGTCATATTTTATTACTCAGATTGAATTAAACCAGTTAGCGCGGGATCTAAATCACAAGCAGAATAATTTGGGTTATTATTGAAGAAGACATGCAAATCTTGTTGACCTTATGTAGTATGGCCTGGAATTTAAGTTTTTGCAATTTGCAAACAATATTTGTTTGACAAAAACTACTCCGCAAGCTATTCTGCTACATAATTTCAAAACTTAAAAAAAGTTGTGGTTTCTACGTATTTGCTACATCTTAATTCATCAAAAAAACAAAGAAGATGTAAGTAATACTAAAAATGAAAAATCAAATCTTGATTTTGTTCTAACTACAAATATGCAAGTCATATTTTATTACTCAGATTGAATTAAACCAGTTAGCGCGGGATCTAAATCACAAGCAGAATAATTTGGGTTATTATTGAAGAAGACATGCAAATCTTGTTGACCTTATGTAGTATGGCCTGGAATTTAAGTTTTTGCAATTTGCAAACAATATTTGTTTGACAAAAACTACTCCGCAAGCTATTCTGCTACATAATTTCGTTCGTATAGGTTATTTCTATGTAGGAAATTTACGAAAACCTGAAAGTATTGTTATAGAATATAAAGTGCAAAAACTATTCCTGTAGTATTCGTGCAGCTTTTAAAGTTATTGGAACTTAGGTTACATCACTGTTGCTTTTATGTTTTTTATACTTTATACTAGAAAGCCACATGCAACAACATGCACCTTTAATACCACATCTGTATGTAAAACTAGGGCCTCTCTAAACAGTTGGAGTTTTCAGAAATAATTATTTGGTATCAAGTTGCTTACCTGAGCATAAGTAAACCGAACTGTTTCTGCAATTTGCAGTAAACCATGTACAATTCTTTGCTTTTATATTTATGCAGTTTTATCTAGAAACAACATTTTATAGTGTAAGTTCATCTATAGAATGACAACAGCAAGCTAACTATTCTATTCAATTCAATAATTAAAATCAGTATAAGTAAAAAAGTAGCTACGTATATCACCATTCAAATATGAAAAACTAGATAACGTAATATTTTATAATATTACGTAATATAAATAAGCAAAAAGAAAACTAAGATATAAGATTAATATTACAAGCCAAGTCGATACAAAGAAAAATAGAAAGACAGAAATGACTATGATTCGGAAATTTAAATATGATAAAGAACACAGGTGATTTTAAACTATGTACATAGAAACCAGGACCAGAATGAAAGAAAAACAAAGTAACTTGGTACTAATGGGCAAGCGACATTAAAAAAGTTAATATAGAAGTAAATATTAGTACATCGATTGATAGTTTCGTTCATAGAATAGAAAATCCTCGATACGGCATATGTAATAAAAGAGTGTCTTAAATTACAAATAACAGTAAGTAACAGTAAGTATGGCTATAGAGATGGAAACGGTGGAAGCTGATTTTATATCCGCGTAATTTAATAAGCTTTGAATAAACCGTGGGCTAAAAATACAACGTATAAACATTGTAATGTAACAATGTAAATGCATAGTAAATTTATACTATGAGAGGGCTCTGCCATCGTATTTGACTCATGTTAATCACATCATTTATTAATATAAAACTATAATACTGTCAATACATTTGTGGAAGTACAGTAGAGTGTTCTCTCACTGCCGAAGAGTCCAGATAAGGAAAAACGGTCGTACAGTCGTTCACTCTGGTGGCATTTTCACATTTGCATTGATATTGTTACATTACAATGTTTAAACATTGCGCTTTTATCCTGCGGTTTATTAAAAACTTATTTGAAATACGCAGGTATAAAATCAGTTTTCAACGTTTCCAACTTTATAGCCATTTACTTACTATTGTTCATGCATATAGTAATTGATACTATGATATGGTTTTGCGATCGTATTTCACTCATGTTAATTACAAATAATCTTAATTTCTTGATTTCTTTTGTTTGAATTGCTGCAACACGCGCCAATATTTATTTCCAGGAGATTTCTTTTATTAACACGCTTATATTTGCTAGGCCTGTATGTATCTATGTAATGGAATCTTGAACGTAATTTTCGCTAATTTTCAAAAGTCTGTTTAACTTAAACATTTGCACACGTGTCAAGGACTTATGACAATACAATTATTTGATAACTTTGCTCCGATGTTATGTCTAGGATTATCAGGATATAGAGAAATATATTTAAATAAGTTTCCAGGTTAATAAATGTATTGTATCCACGGAACGACGGCAAATGTCATTCTTCTTTACCGATTTAAATGGTAACGAGTAGGGTAATAGTGATGCGTTAGATGAAATGGAAAGGTTACGTAAACATGAATGAAATAAACTTAAATTTATTGCCACACAAAAAATATTCTAAAATTAAAGCTCTTGATTATAAATACTCTAGATAATATTTTGAGACTGAAAACTTAGAAATTAAATTATAGTTTTAAAAAACTAAAATACAAACACGCTTTGATAGCAAACCGGACTAAAAAGTAGAAAATAATGTAATGTAGTTTCTTACTTTCGCATACAATACCTGTCCTAAATAACTAATTTTTATAGAACGTACCTATTGATTACGATACTTCTACAATTATTGTTTTGTTATCCGTTTCCACTTTTTATGTTTTCTTTGATTTTTAGAATGTATTTTATTCTCATATTTGTTTATAGTGGATATTAGTTTTTTGTACGCACGTGTAGTATATACTTTTGTATATATAAGTTGATATATAGATACTTAATAAATCACTGATGTTTTTTTTATGCATATCTGTGAGTGTAGGTAAACTTATTTTTACGTGTCACTTAAATTCTGTTTTATTCGTAGGCTTGTAGTAGTAGTAGTAGTCTTATCTTCTAAAATGTATTTAAATTAGAAATTTTTATTATTATTATTATTAAGTTAGATTAGTTAAAAAAATGTTTTTGATTTAAAATTGTTGAAACTAACTGAATGCATATGTTTTTACAGTAATACTGTTCTTATGTTCATTAAATTGGTTTTTTATACTGCAAACATTAAATTGGTGTATAGATTATGTAAAATAGTGGTGACAATCTGTCTACTAAATTATGTTTAGATGCTCTTATTTATTACTCTATAATTAGGAAGGTAGTTTACTCGTGTTATAATCTGTAAGTGTATATAATATACAATATTATATTATATACCAAGATTGAGAAGTGTATGATTATAACCTAAGCGACAGATTAGATCGCGAGACGCGAAGCGTCGAGGGATATAAGTCGCGCAGGTTATAATCATCTTCTCAAGCGTGATCTATATACAATTTTTTCTACTACTAGAATTATTAAAACCCTTTTACCTGTTACTACATCAAATTTAAAATTTAAGATGTTAATTTGAATTTAAAAATCAAGTAAGTGATTATGACAGTTGTCATTAGTTTAATACAATTTTAACGTAATCCGTAATTGTTATTTATAACACAGAAATAAATAGATAACGTAAGTTTTTTGTTCTAAACTTACTAGAATTGTTTAAAAACATTATTACTTTAAGTAATAATTAATATTAATATTAATAATATTCACATTTAATTAAGCGCAAACTTCAAATAACTTACATTTTTAAAATCAAATTATTTTATTTAATAAACGATTTAAGTTAAAAAAAATTAAATAAAATCTCTTGCTCATGGTAAACAGTTTTGTAACCTTTTTTTCTTTAAAACTGTTATAGAATTATCAGCAAATGCAAATATGTTCATTATTAACCAGTGGTTCATAATGAAATATTATTTAGCTACGCTTAAAAAAGTACAACTTCACAACCTACTATTATACGTAATAAAGAAAGCCTATACAACTAACTAGTAGTAGAAAATAGTATATTATATATCAAGGTTGAGAAGTGCATCATTATAACCTAAGCGATAGATTATATCGCGAGACGCGAAGCGTCGAGGGATATAAATCCCGCAGGTTATAATGAACTTCTCAACCGTGTTATATATACAATTTTTTCCACTACTAGAATTATTAAAACCTTTCTACCTGTTACTAAATCAAATTTAAAATTTAAGATATTAATTTTAAATTAAAAATCAAGTCAGTAATTCTGACAGTTTTCATTAGTTTAATAGAATTAATTTTGACGTAATTCTTAATTGTGATTTAAAACACAAAAATAAACAGATAACGTAAGTTTTTATTTCTAAAGTTGTTTAAATTGTTTAAAAACATTATTATTTTAAGGATTGATTATATCTAAAACATATTTAACTCAATAATATTCACATTTAATTAAGCGCGAACTTCAAATAACTTACTTTTTCAAATCAAATTAATTTATTAATTGAGCGATTTGAAAACTTAAATTAGCATTAAATAAAATCTCTTGCTCTTGGTACGCAGTTTGGTAAACTTTTTTTCTTTGAAACTGTTGTAGTATTATCAGAAAATGTAAATATGTTCATTATTAACTACTAGTTAATAATGAAATATTATTTACCTGCGCTTAAAGAAGTACAACTTCACGGCCTTCTATTATACGTAACAATGCAAGCGTATACAACTAGTAGTGGAAAAAATATATTATTTTATATTATAAAAACTGATATGTTTTATTAATTCAGGAGTTAAATATAAACACGCTTTATGTAGTTATTTTTGATTTTTCGTTTTTCAGGCAATTTTTAAATAATAGTATATTTTTGTATACATATAACTGTTTTATTTTTACGGTATAAATATTAACGAAAATTTTTATATTTGTATAAAATGTTACACCATACATAGAATAGTATCGTATTATATTCAAACAAAATTGAATAACGGTTTGAAGGTTGAACTATGTTATCTCAACATTTATCTATGTTAGTACTTTACTCAGTCTTAACGTAATAGAATACATGCTTTATCTTTAACCCAAACGTATTTGGTACTGAATAATTTCTAAGTTTTGTTTCATAAAGGCCGACTATTATCTCACTAATTTAATGGCATTATTTATATTAGTTTCTTTATGCATGACATACGGCGACGAATGTTAAGTTTGACGACCCTTAAGACTTTAAGAACAAGTTCAGTTTTGTGCTTGTACACCAAAATAAAATAAAATTCTGTATTCGAGGTAATTACATACTACATTTTCTTTTTCTTCCATACGATCTTGTTTAATATTATAATTATTGTTTCGAGATTAAATATATGCAAATGCAGACATGTAAGCTACAAACCTCCACCAATAAATAACCTTGGCCGAACAATAAATTCCCTTCAACATGTTGGGACGGTAAAATCCATTACCATTACCGTGTCTGTCAAATTAGTAACACTACATTGTTTTCTAAAGCCAACGAAAAAATAAAGTTTAATCCCAGACATATGCTTATTAGCATTTTAGAAGGGCTTTTTAAAGCTACATGTCATATCTTGATTATGTCTCGAATATAATTGGATTTCTAAACGGTTAAACGAAAAGAATGGATGTGCATTAAATACAGTATGACATTAAATGTTAATAGTAACATACTCGACAGGTGAATTAAATTACGAAGTATAATTGATAATAAAAATTGTGATTTAATATTAATGTAGTACTCAACTGTGGTTTATTAATTAACTACCCAGATAAAAGTACCAGTTTTATATGCATATAGAATTGAAATGATAGTATTTATGCATTGAATTAGGACCAAAAGCGATTGATTGATTTAAACAAAAGTAAATTAATCAATGTTTGGTTTAAAATTTAAGCAGAAATTTTATATTATAAAAAAACTTTTTTTTGAACTAATGTACTATGTAGTTTGTTCTACTTCTTGTGTTTATATAATTAATTAACTTTGATGACGCATACTAAATTGTTTATGTAAGCAGTAGTATTATCCCTTTTTTATTGAAAAAGTTTTTTTCTGCGTTTGATGCGTATCATGTATGATAGAAAATACAAATAATTAATACATTGTTTTTATGTGCTACCTAGAAAAAAAATAATGTGCAATAAAAACTTACTTACTTGTGAATAATATCTATGTCTCAAAAAATGTAGTATACAAAAATGTAGAGTGCAGGCAAGTTTCTACGATGTATTATATGATTACATTAAATAATTACATAGCGCAAAAAACGTTTAAATGTAAATTTTTGTTTGTTGGCAAAAATGTTTTTTTTGTTCCACATCGCACGGCGCTATAATGGGAAATTTAAAATGTATCAGGTTCGTTGCTGAAAAATGTTTATTTGATGCATCGAGAAGGATTTGATTTTGCAACATTTATACTTATGTTTACTTTTAATCTCTATTTTTCATAACGCTCCTATTCAAGTTACAATAAACTTGGCGTTTTTAGAAATACTTTTTTCAGGTTTGGTATAAAATTGCTTACGTTAGTATAAATACACTGAAATGTTATAGAAACTCTTTGTAAACTCTCTACTAAACATGCATTCTTTTTGAAAACAGCATTTTTAGTTTTATTTTAGTACATACTAGTAAAAGGTTTTTGTATACAATACTTTTCAGTCTGTCATTGTGAACGGTAAGAATTATTATTTACATTTTCAAATTGAACAAATACGATTTTCGTTTTATTTATATACGTCTTTTCTCTTTTGGCATCTTAAAAAATGTTAACGCGAATGACAGTAACTAATTAAAGAATTGCAAATACAATCTTGTTAATGACGATTTCTGGTTTAGAGATTAACGCGTATACGTATTGAAATTTGAACCCCTAGACCCCGATGTGATAAATTATTTTTTTAAAGATCCAAATATAAGTAATCGGTAATATGTATTAGAAAAAAATAATATAACCGTTATCTGCTGTGAAACATGTATTTATTGGGAAATTAAAACATTCTATTTTGAGTAGAATAAAACTATTAAACTACTCAAGAACCACAAGTATGATTCTATTGATCCACATGCGGTTCGTAAGCCGTAGGTTGCCGACCCTAGCCCTAAACAATAATTGCAAAATAAATCGTATTTTCTGTAAACAGATTTTCAATAGAAAGTGATCTTTTCTGTATTCATTCGTTATCTGATTATCGTCATTTACTCATTTATTGGTAATCTTTAGCTAATTACATAGTTATTTAAATTTTTAATATGACAATGATTTTACTGTTCTTGCACAACTTTTAACCACGTAAAATACAACATTGCCAACTCGGGTATTTTTGACTTGACTGATCCGCTTATATGAATATGAATGAATATGAAATATGTCGGTATCAGAAAATCTTGTTTTAGAACTGCTTTCTTTGTTATTTTTATTTAAATTAGTTATTACTTTATTGATAGCCATATCCATTATTTTTTCAGGTTCATAATTTTCTTTACCGTAAATTGTTGACCAAAACTAAAATTAACGTTTTTAGAACTATATAATTATTACTGATTAGCCCTAAGAGCGTGGGTAGGGGTACAAACAAGCTTAAAACTTGATCTGGTGGTAATTTATCTAACTAAAGCAAAATTTATTTAAAATTCCGATTCTATTATAATATAGGTGTCTTTGGCAAACGTTTAGTTTATTAATTGACGGAAATCTTTGAAACATATATTATATATTTTTAAGCACAATATTGCTGGTACGGTTTAAAGCAGGGGTGGGCAAAAGCCGGCCCGCGGGCCGCATCCGGCCCCTTTGCTTACTTTATCCGGCCCGTTGAAAAATCCCGCAAGCAATTTTTTAATCTCTTTTATGCGATTTTGTAGAACTCAACAGAATTCCTCCGGCCCGTGAGACATTTTGAAAATTTCATTTTGGCCCGCGCTTAAAAGTATTTGCCCACGCCTGGTTTAAAGAATCAAACTAAACTATTTTTTGTTACCTCTATGTTCAATTACGTTGTTCCAAAAATTGTGTTCTTGCTTTTAAAATCTATAAACAAAGCTCGAGAGAGTGATTTGAAAGAACCGGCAGCCTATTTATAAATAACAACGATACCATGTCCAGGTAGATTAGAGAATTAATCTATTATAGTTGCACATTCAATTAATTAAAGAAATTAGCATTAGAATGCTAAGCGACATTACTGTATTAAAAGGTCTTATTAAAAAGATATTGAAAACCCAAAAGTTCAACAAATTTAGCTAAAAAGTTCTTATAAACGACATATCTGAAAACTATTAAATAGCGTTTAGTGTTCTGGTTTTTTTGGTGTTAATAACTATGCTTATTATATCTCTGATATGCATTTATCAAAACTAAGTTTCTTAGATGCCCATAGCTTTCTGTTCAAAGATGTTGATCTCGCTTTATTTGTTTGTACTTGATGCATTTTAGTACTGAGAAAATGTGTAGTTTTGCAATATACATGGCTATATACAATAGCAATATATCGTTCTGTACACCAGTGGCGACTGCTGGCCAATGCCGCAGAAGGGTAATTTAAACATTAAATTTTAAAAACGCATTCTTACTTATAAAAGGTTTATATTTCGGTGAATTTATCTATCTTTGCAGTAAGCAAAATGATTATTATAGTTCATAATCTTTTTAACATAAAGTAGCGTAATTTTTAGTATTGTTTTGGATAATCATTGACCCAATGACTTAACGGAGAAACCGCCACTGCTTTACAACGAAAGTTGGGTCCCCCCATTTAACACAGAGGGTTTGTTACGAGGCCATATCAATAACTTTATTTTTTAAAACGCTCCTTAAACAGTTAAAATGGGAGACAACTGTATTTCCTACCTTAACGTTAAGTAATATTTTTATTAATGGCTTCTATTTTGCTTACAACGTCACTTTTAATTATTAAACTGCTTCTAGATGGGTAATTGTTGTAAACAAGTCGAATTTATAAATGGTTAAGTTTAGTATTGTATTTTATGGTCTTGTCATGGTTTTGGTGGTGGTTTTTGATTTCACAAAGTTAAGAATATCTTATAAATGTTAGTATTTAGATATAAAAGGTGTGTACTCTTTGTTAGGTATACTAATTCATTAATACATACATGTTCAAAAATAATCTTCTTTTTCAGAAAAAGTAGGTTTATTTAAGGCTCGGTGAAAGAATCATGTACGATCAAAGCTAGTTCTGAAGATGTATTGTTAATATTAATATATCTGATTAATATTGATTTGCGAATTATTTTTAGATTGACTATAGTTTAGTATCACTTTAAAATTTTAGTTACCTATATTTTATTGTATTAAAAAACGTACCCATTCTAGGAATATTCTGTCATAAACAATGATGCAAAGGAATATTGATAAGATTTATGATAAAGGCCAACACAATAACATAGGTTAATGTATAACGAACATAAGAAACAGTTACTACTTAACTGTATATCTTTAAGTGTACTTCCAAGTTTTTCAATTCAATAAGTTCTTGGTATTAATTCTTTAAAATACTAGTCTTTGTTAATGAGAGATGAAAAAAATAATATATATAGTTTATAGTGTATAAGAAATTCATAGTACTCTCACATCTGCTGTTTATCATATTGGTTTCAGGGAATCATTACATTAATTTTTATTTTAAGAATCACATTATATGACAATGTAACATTTTGGCAACCCAATTTGTACAGTATTGAAATAAAAGTAAACATAAGTTATGAACAAGAAATCATTCATAATACAGAAAATTTTTATATTTTGACTCAAATACAAACAGAACTATAGTTTCCGACGTATTTACATTTTATCTGTAAAGTTTTTAATATAAATTGTATTTCAATCACAATTATAATTGCATTATTATATGTCAAAGGTTAAGTGTTGTCCACTGCTTAGTTATCACTTACAAATATTTTATAATCTAATGAAATCACGAGTGCACAATTTGATAGTTTATTATTTTTGTTGTTGAAATAAGCAAATATATGATAAATTTCGACAGAAATACAGATAAGGATAACTGTTGAAGGGCAGAGTAAAAAGAGCTTATTAAATATTTTGATTGCAGTAATTTTAAAGTAAAAATATTACGTTTACATGTCAGATGAACAAATCCTCGGAATTTTATGGAAATTTTTAAATGAATGTGTACGTAATGTTTGATTTAAAACCAGTTTATTGATAATAATACAAATATTTTTATTCTTGCATTTCATTACGTTTGGATAATCTAGGAAGGTATCTGTGAAAACTGAACCGAGAAAAATAATTAAACAATAGAATCATAAAGGCAAAAACGTAGAAAACAAATGCATAAATTAAAATAAAATTTTAAAGTAAAACTAAATTACGGATATGACTTTTCAATGCATATAGGCTTGATCACAAAAAAAATACTAATAAAAAATTCTAATAGACGTTTACAAAGAAAAATATAACAGTAAATTTGGAAATTATTAAGAAGGAATAATATACATACATACACGATGAACGAGTTATTAAAACACCTTCAAAACAACAAAAATTGTATACCAAAATATTATAATTACTGGAAACAAATCGATACGGAATATGCAGGATCTACATATTTCAGCTTTATTACCTAAAGATGTTGAAAGTTGAGCCTATCTAATGCCATATATCAAGAAAAAGTTTATCAACATTGACTAGCAAGATGGTGTTCAGTTATTTTTTATTGTAACAACTGATTGAATTTACTGCGATTTTAATGCAGTACGTCAGTATAACAGAACAGCTACAGCAGAAATCGTTCCGCGTTTTTCTGTTTTAGTAACTGTTTTAAAAATATTGGGAAAACGATTGCAAGAAACATGAGTACGAGAATGGCAGCAATATGATAGGTGACTAGAAAAAAGCTTGAGCTATAATTCTCTCGGTTAAAGAGACGGTCGTTTACTCTGTGAAGACTTGCCAAAAGTAAAACTTTTGTGGCAAACAGGTGACTGCAACTTGTTCAGCAAAAATTGTTTGTATGATCTTGTTTAGAGATTAAGTACATAATTTCTTTGGTTTGAGTTCTGTGATATAAAATTATACAAAAAATGTTTATTTTTTTCTTATTTTAGTGCAAACATATTCCTACTAATTTTCAGTAATTTTAAATGCTTTTGAACACTTAAATCTCGTTTCTCTTGAAATTGATATGGCAATTGGGAATTATAAAAGGAAAAACTTTGGATTTTGTCTTTATTTTTGTTGTTCTGAAGTATATACAATAACTAAAAAAACGAGTGCACAAAAAGTAACTAACGTAATTAGATATTAAAGAAGAAGGAAGAAAAGCAAAAAAGTAGATACAGAAACAGAACTTACACCAGAGGTTTTCATTGTTATATTAGATAACGATACTATGAACAAAACTTAAAAAAAAGCAACCAGTAGTTTTTTAATGTATGTAAATCAAGTTTATAGGGAAAACTAATTTGTAGATAAAAGCGCCTACAAATATAAGTTGGCTTTTTCAGTTGTCATCTAACAAAGTTTTCTTATATAAACGCAGGTACTTGACTTTCTGTACGTTGCTGAAGGACACGTGCAAAAAGTGAAATTATTTGACTAACAATTGCAGAAAATGAATTATTGCCATTTACACACAAAAGGTTTTCTTTTGCATCTCTATAAATTTTACATTAGAGATGGGTAATAGTGTTACTTCTGTAGAACGTTTCAAAAGAATAACTTTCGAAAAGAACGTTCAGACTAATCAAAATGGTTTCTAAGAAAATTAAACATTTTACATATTTTTTTTTTGTGGGAACCAATGGTCCTCGTGGTTCTTACACGCCTGGTACTTCTAAGGACATAAGAGGTTTTTATAATGATTGATAGAAACGATTAAATAATTTGTTAAAAATAAAGTATTAAGTGTGTCTGTAAGCAAACTAAAATTGACTAATTTTACAGTTCAATTTTAGTGTTCAAAAGGATTGAATTGAAATATTGACAATTACGTATTGTAACTATCTATTTCGTACCTAATAAAATTGACATTTGAGCACATGAGTGTAATTTAACAAATTAAAAAAGGTTGCAAAGGAAAAACGTAGGTAAAAATAATATTTTTGTACCTTCTGATGTGTTTAAAAAAAAATTTTGCTTGCTTTATTTGGGACAATTGGTCTTATCGTTGACTGAAGAAATCAACGGTCTTATGAAGTCATCACTCGGTAGAGTTCTCTCGCAATGCGAATACTAATACGCTATCTCATACGCAACGATAAGACGTCGATTGAAATGTAATCTGGTATGTTTTCAGTACAAGCCAAGTAGGATAGATATAAAGGAGGGATAGATGCCTATATTCGTTGGAAAAAATTTTAAGCTCGGAAGGGGAAAGCAATGTTTGGGTAGAGACAAATTACAAATAGCTACCAATTAAACATCAGCTGTTTTAAAGATGTCAACATATTTACCTAATTAAACAGGCTTTTGTTTAAAAGTACAACCGTCGCGTAAAATATGAATTTTACATCTAATGTTTGGTATCATTAATATGAGTGGAAGATAATCAATACAAAAATAAGTGTTTTTGTTTGTAAAAAAGTTTCTCTGCGAGTTTTTACTGTGTAAAAGCTTAAGGTAGGAAAAGCATTGTAGATCTAGTTTTAAACACTTCATTTTAAAGTGTATACTATAAATTGACATGTCGAATAAAGTTAAGTGTAGCATTTGAATTTACAAGTAATTTCATTATTCATAAACAATATTTTTTAAAAAGCTTATAGTAAAGACGTTGTACATATTTAAGATGGCATCTGTGACATACTGGGATAAAATGAATCGCTCATCGAAGCGTACTTCACGTAACATTAATGACAAAACTTCCGAAGGATAAGTTTTCAAGCATCGGTTATATGCATATATTTGCAATAATATAATTATTTGCGACTAAATAATACTAATTTGTTATACATTTGCCGGTTTTATTTTAACTGGTACACAACTCCTTTTTTGGCCAAAGCAGTCGAGTTATGGTATTATGCGAAACAA
This sequence comes from Aquatica leii, assembly GCA_035610365.1. NCBI lineage: Eukaryota > Metazoa > Arthropoda > Insecta > Coleoptera > Lampyridae > Aquatica > Aquatica leii. The sequence continues at coordinate 114,023,689 of CM069432.1, forward strand.
ACTCTCGATACATACGTAGGAATGAAAGTTAACATATTGCAATGTAAATCCCAAAACTATAAGTATAAGTAATTATTAGAGGTCAGATTACTACTCACTTATGAAAACTCAAGGTATCGATTATATTTTCTTCTTTTTTAGTTCTCACCATTATACAAAAAACTAAATACTACTAAAAGAAAATAGTAAACGCAGTACATTAAATTAACGTAAAATATGAGTTTAAAAGCATAAATAAGATGAAATTACAATGACAAATTATACTATTTCAAGCAACTTCAGTAAAGTTGCTTATTGTCTTGTGAAAAATAAATACAATATTTATTAAAAGCTGTTAGAAAATTTGAATCGTTAATAGGGCAAACTTATTTATATGGGTATAAATTTGTTTTACAACGCAACTTAAAGAATTTCTTTACACCACTAATGATGTTTCCCAAAATGAACGTTGATAAGAGTAAATAATAAGACTGTGTTTTTGTTGGCGTTTGTTGCGTTATCTATCCGTTACGCACATCGATAACTTCTATTTTTATTTCAGCTACAAGAGTTGACAAACTCGGCCACCTTGGTTGCTAATGGTGTGACAATTATCTTTGTGTACATCTCCATTAGCAACTGCAGATGAAAAAATAACATCTCAATTCATTCAAAATTTAGAGCTTTTCAAACTGCAATAATTCACAAATTGTCTTTTGTTGTAAAGTATATTTCAAGCGCCGCTCGTTATTATTGATTTTTCCAAATTGCTTAATTTTTGTTATTGTTTTACTGTTCTATTTTGTGCTATATAAACCTGCGTATTGTATTGATAATTGAATTGTAAAACGCGTTATATTACCAGAAATTCCATGTCGATAATTTTACGAATCACTGCCAGTTTTGATGTAATTAAATATGGCGAAATAAAGATTCATCAAACCAAACCGTTGGCGTTGTTAGCACGTCTTTGCTTCAACTCAATATGCATTTCGAATAATATATTAATTGTTACATTTACTAACATTTCTTTCAAATATGCATTTTCCAATATCTCTTTTTTGCATGCATTTGTATTTTGGACCTACTAGTTCAATGCCGAATCCGAACGGCAGAGAGAGATGTTGCAGATAATACATTTTAAGTAACCGTAAATACAGTTAGTCAAATAAGATACTCTTGTGTCAAAACAACTGCTCTAATTTTTGTCATGAGAACTAAAGCATTTGCTTTGGTTTAATAAATTTTAAATTTATATAAATAATAAAAGAAATAATTTTTTTTAAATTACCATTTCAAAATGTTTGTCTGTGATAAGAATTACATTTCTCTCAATGTATATCATATATAAAACGTTTATGTCAAAAACAAATTTTTAATTAATATATTTTGTAAAATATCTTTTACGGAGTAAAGCTTATAGAAATTTGTATGTAATAATTAGATTTACTATTTGACACCACAAAATACACAAAAACGTTATTTAAATTAATTTATCAATTAATTTTTGCTTTTATTTGAAATTTTGTTTAACAAAGGTAACAGTTGATATAACTGTATGATACGTTCTTTGCTTATAATTATAGTTATTCTTACTAAACCTTGTTGATCCGTTTTTGCCATATTTTGTGAAACTATACTTATACTTATATTGTAATTACATGTAAGTACACGCTATTTACTATTTATTTTTGTAGATGCTCGTCACTGAATTTTGCAATTACTTCTATAATGATAGAAAACGAGAATTTACGATTTTGGGTTATAGAATGCCTTCGTGGGTATGGAACGCATATTGCGTTATTGGAGTATTTCTTTTTGGCACAGCTTGTTCCCAGTTAACTACTGACATAATGAAGTATACTATCGGTCGATTAAGACCGCATTTTTATACAGTGTGCATTCCAAGCGTCAACTGTACTGATCCTAAAAATTTCTACATATATCACGAAGAATTTCACTGCACCAATTCTTTGTATACGGATACGAAACGAATTTTGAAAGAAATGAGGTTTGTTTGTATACAATTCAAAACATTTGCGCTAATTTATAAGCTTTTTCAGATTATCGTTTCCATCAGGACATTCTTCATTTTCAATGTACACTATGTTATATTTTGCAGTATGTATTTATTTATTTTTATTACTTAATGAAGTTACTTTTGTTTAATATTTTACAGATCTATTTGCAAGCTAGGATGACCTGGGACGGTTCCAAATTATTGAGACACACTTTGCAGTTCCTTGCATTGATGTCTTCAATATACACGGGCATGACACGGATATCCGATTACAAACATCATTGGAGCGACGTTTTGTGTGGTTTCTTAATAGGTGCTGCAACTGCTTCTCTCGTGGTATGTTAAATTTTTATTATTTTTTTAATTGTGCACTGATAACATCTGGAATTTTGATCTGTCTAACCTCAGACTAATTCAATAATTTTACAGGCCGCTTACGTTGCGGAAAATCATAAAACTAAAATTAGTCGTATCGTTAACAATCAGTTGGAATATGACTTTATTCCACCATAATTATGTACTAACACTTAACATACTATTCGTTCGTCTCTTTTAACACCGCTTTAATGATATTGCTAAAACTAAATGTAGTTAATTATTAGAATAAATAGTTAATAACTTTTATGTGTAATTATTTAGTCCTGGATTGTTTTGTTGCTTAGTATTAAAAAACGTAGTAATTACAAAATCAAACATTGTTTTAATCATTTTATTGGTCTTAATTATTTCGAAAATAGCCATAGTGTTTTTAATGAAAGCTGCAACGTTTTGTGTAGTAGGTAATACTTGTACTTATGATGCATCTGGAAAATACAATTCACTAGTTCAATTGAAACCATTCATAGGTTAACCACCAATTTTGGGACACTTATTTATATCACATCACACACTATGTTTATAATTATTACTGCACTTTTTAGGCTTAAAATCACTGCTATTATTTCATTGTAGGCCTTATGTTTCATTTAGTCTGAAGTTCATTAAGACATTGTTCTGATTACGATCACATTGCTTTATCATCTTTAATTGTCTTTGCTTCTTGCACTCGCAGTTAATACTGTTAATTATTGTTCTGTGTTATTACTTATTAGCAGTGGCGGCTGGTGGTCAATCATACCAGAGTATCATTTTTAAAATATTTAAAAAACGCAACTAGCACAAAAAGTAAAAAAAAACTCTTTTGCATTAAATCGATTTATATTTAAGATCTATTCATCTATCTTGACAATTAGCAAAATGATCAATCGAATTTTTCATGTGATCCCCAGATAAAGAGTGGTTTTTTAACTTTTTCTTTTAAATGTTTTAAATCGTTAACAGCATTTTTACACCATAATGAATCGTGTGAAAATAATAAACATACAAAACAGTAAAATCTATTAGTTTCTTCACATCTACAAATCCAATCTGATAAATCATATATAGATTTTTTGTACTACCGCGATTATGAAACAAAAACGGTAATGTGTACTTAACACAATTAATTTTCTTTTAACTTGTGAGTCATTGACATTCGTTACAAACGAATATTATCAAACAACTAAAAAATCGAGTGCAAAGTTTTTCGTATGTTATAAAAAATGTGCATTGCAGCATCTTTGTTTTACAAACAGGTGTTGCGGAGATAATAATAAATGACGTAAGGTGACGTAAGCATTGCACTGAGTACGTGAAAAATTGGACCCGGTTGACAACCGGAGGAAGTATTTAGTTCTTTTTTTCTAATTCGCATGAAATTGTATTATGCGTGTTCCACTCTTGATTACAATAACGATCATTTACGATTCGGCTACATTATATAATACACACGGACTATAAAACACAACAGCCTCGGGTATATTCGTTTATGTTCGCATGTTGCGTTTACAATGAAAATTGAAATTCAAACGCTGACAATTTGATTTAAAGGCGAATTTTCTGTAATTTTAAAGTAAATAAAACACACTTCTTATTGATTTTGGAGAATCATTGTCCGAATGACCTAATAGAGAAACCGCCACTGTTTATTAGAAATAATTGTAACACAGCATCTAGTCAATTGCTTTATCACACTTGTTTTCATTTATAGTATAAGAAACTAGAATAATATTTGTACAAACAATTACTGTATACTTTAATCTTATATGGATAGGAAGTAATTAATTGTTAAAATTTTACCTAGTGTATATAATGCGCGTACTCAAACTTTTTTATTGAAACTGCAATGTCATATGAATAACGTCATAAATCAAATCATGCCATAAAATCAGTAATTTAAAGGTGCAATGTACGTCATGGTTTATAATTTTTCATCATAAAGCACATTGATGAAATGCAAGTTGCAATATTATGTTGGGAATATTTATTTCTGAGCATTATAGTACTAAATCGTCGTTCTCAAATGACGTTTACCTATTATCAAACGCTTATTGAGTTATTTATTCTAAAATAAATAATAATAAGCAGTAAATGGTATTTTTATACAGTTGAGTACACGTTAAGAAACCTTAAATGTGTTTGTTGGTAAATTAAAATTTCACTTTAAGTTTGCGGAACCACGTAAATTTTCCGCTACATGCTGTTTATACTTAAATTATGCAAAAAAATCACTCTCGCCTTTTAAACCTGACAGAAAAATTTCAATGTGTTTTAAGTATAAGTTATATTATCACCAAAAGTATTAACATTTGTCTCTGTTGTCTTCATCTTTGTGTGCTATTGTTTTATACACTTGCGTTTTTTCACAATTAAAACAGGTTCTTTTTTTATTGTGTATGTTGATGATCTCCACCTTTCGATTAAAGTCTAAAGGCTCCCTTTCACACGCCAACATGTTTGCGCAAACTAGGTTAAACAAACCGATTTGCGCAATAATTTGTGCGTGAAAGAGCAAACATTTTGTTTGTACATACAAAAATAATTGGTTTGGGCAAATCTGTTCGGTTTTGATTTTTGGTTTGAGGTTGGTGCGCTGGTTTGAACGTGAAAGCGCAATTCAAACCGGTTTCTGCAGTTGTCACATGCAGCACATGCGCATTGGTTCTATTTGCACATGTTGCCTACGTTTTGTCTGCTACGCTCCATACTGTTGTATCTAAATTAAAAATTTGTAGTGTGTGCCAGTGAATAACGATTAGTTTCAATTCACTGTATCACGATGACGAAGAAAGAAAAACAGTTCTTGACCGAGTTTATCGAACTGTACAGATCATTCCCGTGCCTTTGGAAAATTAAATCGAAAGAATACAGTGACCATAATGTGAAATCCCAAGCTTACGAAATTATGATCGAAAAAATGCAGGAGTTTGATCTAGGCAACCAAACCGACTTGTCCAACTTTGCAAAACTGTATAATTTGTGCTAAATTGTTTGAGCGTTAAAAGTACATACGTCGACTCCAACATGTTTGAGATTTCAGTTTGTTCAACGTAGTTTGCGCAAACATGTTGGCGTGTGAAAGGGAGCCTTAAACACCGATACCCAATGAGCATTATTTGGTTAAATAAACGTATATTTACGGTTTGCTTTATCTGATGTTTTATAGTGGATAGCACATTTACTGCAACTACTATTGCACGATAAAATGTCCGCCCGATAAACGTTGATTTTGCGTGTACAGTGAACTTGACATACACGATACAAAGAACTTAAAGAAACAGGTTTCATATAAAACATAAACACACGTTAAATGTAACACATATATACACGTTGCATGTATCACATAGATACAAGTTACTTCTTAACGTAAGGTGAACGGTGACAGTGCAGTGTTTTATAAATACACTATCGCTTAGGGTGTATGATACACGTGGGATACACGTGATTTATCAATCTATGATTCACCTTTACTATCAACAAAAAATACACCTATTGCTATTAAACATTTATTGTTAGATTCTCTACATATTTTACATTGAAATAAAGATATAATAAAACTGGTAAAATGATAGAAAAATAGTGATTTATAAAATTGCATAACCAATGCAATGTCAATAGGTAAAGTATAACAAATGAAATTCTTAAAAAATAAAAATGTCGAGTAGTAAAAGTATGAAAATTTCAACTTAACAATAAAAATTAGAAAAAATAGTTTAAACGAGAAAATAAAAAACGTCAATCACACTACAAAAAAATCAAAAACTATGGTGTTTGTTGTTGTAGCGATGATTAGCCTATTTTAACCAATCTTGGCCTGTAATAATTCTGTCATACACTTCTACGGTTTCTGGAATGGTTTTGCCAGTGCAAAATATCTTCACAGCTTCTGCATGAAATCAATGCATCATACCTTTTGTAGAGACAAATATTGCTATTATAATAATAGAACGGTTCGCCTTCTGGTAAGTGATAATTTTAAAATTTGGTCAAATTAATGACCTCTTCTTTTAGGAGGTTGGATGGAAGCAACTACTTCAGTAATTTGCGACGTTTCGTGTTCAGGATGAACACTTCATCAGGCTCGCTCACTTTATTGTAAGAAACAAACATTTTTAATATACTTTATAACATAAAATCATTACATTAATGTTTTTATTAGAATTAACAATTTTACAATTAATAATGTTAGTTATTTCAAAACAATTAAATTTTAAAGTGCTGTCTTGTTTGTTAATTATGTTTTCTACGCATTTTTGATTTTATGTTATAAAGTATATTAAAAATGTTTGTTTCTTACAATAAAGTGAGCGAGCTCAGCGAGCCTGATGAAGTGTTCATCCTGAACACGAAACATAGCAAATTACTGAAGTAGTTGCTTTCATCCAACCTCCTAAAAGAAGGGGTCATTAATTTGACCAAATTTTAAAATTATTACTATTATACTCAACATCTCATTACAAGTTTTAAGAAGTATAAATTTACAGAAGAATCTATTGTTTCTGATTGAAGCAGGTATATGTATTAGTTTTTTTAAAGCTTTTTGAGTTAAACTGTTGCATCTTTAATAGATTTGAAAAGATGCACTAAGTTAGGGTTAAAACGATAAAACAAAAAGAAAAACTTTAGACTACTGCAAGGTAGACATTTAAAAAGATACAAGTTCTGTTAAATAAAAAAAACCAAAACCATCAAATACCAAATGTGATGAGTACTAAATATTTTCGTAACCATTTCAGCTCGCTTATAATGACAGATAATCACAGCAGCTTAAATATACTTTACGTGCCTTATTAAAAACTTTATCAGTCACGATGGTCTTGTGTGTGGATACCTTCTTTACTTTAAAAAATTTTAAGTAAATTTTGTTTTTACTTATAAAACGTTGCCAAAAACACTATGGCAGTTATAACTAACCGTTTGAAACAGTTTAACTTTTATTATTATAAGCGACTTTCGGCTTAGACAGCGTCGTAGTTAAAACACCTAGACGCGGTCTAAGCCGAAAGTCGCTTCTAATCATTACCAAAATAACCGCGAAAGCTTGATTTTAAAGTATAACTATTAGTACTAAAGAATCGTATATTTTATCAGTAAGCGTACAAAGTTGATGTTCTGGTATACTTAAAATACATGTTTAAGTAAAATATCGTAGATGATATAGGTGTATTAAATACACCATATACTAAAATTTACTAGATTATAGTTAAATATTCGTTTAATCAACGATTACATTAAAATTAGTGTTACTTGGGTATTTTTTATTTGACATTAACACTTTTGTAATGTTTCACTTATACTTATTAGTCGCATAATAACTGTTTTTGTAATAACGAAAAGAATTATTTGAAAACGCGAAAACAGATTTCAAGGAAACCTGATTTTTCTGATAAATGTGTTATTAAATAATTAAACCGGACGTACTTACCGCTAAAGACTTTGCCAGGTTGTCTAGGAATTAGGCTTAAGTTTATAACACTGCCTGAAGCATATTTTTTCTTACGAATCGTAATAACTACAATAGTAGATTTACAAATTTCGTGTAAATGCCATAAGTTTATTTTATTTCATTCAGCATTGACACGTTTAAATTTATGGTATATTGTAGTTTGTGGTGGCAATTTACTTTCCGTTTCCGGTTTATGAAAGTACGACTGACCATAGAACAAAACATGTATTAAACGTTATTATACATCTAACTAAAAGAAATATGACTTTTGGGCATCAACACACCGCTACCAGCGTTTTTTCCGTTGTTCATAAGCTCCCTAGAATACAATCATCTTTGATCTCCGGGCGGACACGCCGTACTCGATCCTTTAAGCGACGAAGTACTGCAGCGATATATTTGTTCTTGTCCTGTAATTGTTGGTTTAGTTCTTTTAACAAGTAGTTTTCCATTTCTACAGTGTTAAGTTTGTTTATTTGTCTCTTTTAATAGTTTACGTTTCTTTCACAGCAAATTATTCTTGTTTTATCCAATTTCACACTTATTTCTTCTACACAACTGTTGTGGAACATTTCCCCGCATTTTACACATACACATATTTGGTTTGCTTTTTTATTTTTGCAACAATTCAAACTTAAATCTGGAGGTTCATCTATATCACTTTTACTTTTACTGTCTATCATATTCAGGCAACAAACAATAAGTCCACACAGTGTCCTTATTCACCTCTAATAAACTTCTTTTTAATTAATTTAATTGCGATAATTTTACAAAATTGTAATTACAGCTGTCACATTAATATTTAATCCAGGGTTTAATCCAATAATATGGTATTATATGTAGTACCGGACTATGTCATTTAATCTCGGATCAAAGCGTTTATGCAATGTAAATATGATCTGATCCTCTCTATAGTACAGTATTACAATTTAGTCCCGTACTAAACTTTAGTACTGAACTAAATAATGATTATGCAATTGAATTTGACATTCTAATACCGTGCTAAGCGTTTAGTACCGAATTATACATTTAATCCGCGTTTATGCAATCGGCCCTAAAAGAAACTTAGAACTTGGATACGCCTTTATATGAGTGAGAAAAACGGCCTAGAGATTTGAACGGTTTTAAGTAATTGTTTGGAAAAACATTCTAAATTATGATATTCAATACTTTATACTACATTTATTGGTAGCTGTTTTTGTATCAATTTTATCACAGTTGAGTATTGTTATGATGTCTTAATAAGAATTTTGTAAGCTGCATTTCCGAGTTTACTAGTTCACATTGCCCTTGTTGCATTATTAGCGCTATGTACAATTCTCCTGCGACGTAATTTCTTTTTAATTCATAAAATTTAAATATAGGTTTATATTCATTGAATCAGATCCCGGTAGTTTTTGTTATTAGAATTAGTTAAGGTTATTAACGTATTTGACCAGTTAATATGGTCTACATAACATTTGGTATTGTGATTTATGAGTGTTAAAAATTAACAAAAGTAATTATTATTTAAGTAGTTTTGATCTAGTTGTAACGAGTTGTAAGTTGGTTTTAGGTAGTAACCATTTCAATTAACTCATGAAAAATGAATCATTTGTATCGAAAAGTTTATTTTTTTTTGTTTAATACATTTATTGTTGCTTTTTTCTATTTTTTACTTTTTTGCACATAGTAAAAATAGCTTTTTAACTGATAAAAATAAATAATTTTTTAGGCAAAGTTTGTATCGACATTGTTTCCTCAAAACGCATACAAGAAGCAAATTGGCAGCACCGATGTAAGTAATTTTAATATGAATGGTCGACAAGGAACAAATCAAGCTGTATAACCGATATTAGTTTTAAGTTGTTGCACAACTTAATCTGTACATTTTATACATTAATTTATAATTATTTATTTTATATTTACAAAAATTAATAGATGTACTTTAAATAATGTTTTATTTAAAATTGTTCTTTATTTTTATTACATCACATAATATTCTTTAAAGTATTATAAACTACTGTTTACTTTATCTTTGTGGTTAGTGCAATTTGTACATACTTTCTCTTTCTTTATGATAGATAGTAATTATTCTTGTATTTTATTATATGGAAAATTTTATGTTAAACGTACAAAATAAAAGTTGGTTGCGAATACAAAAAAAAACAGTAATACTAGTCTAAACAAATATTAAAATGAAGTACTTAACACTTAAATTTTGACTTTTATATCATTTGTGTTTTGTTTTGTTTTTATATTTGTAACTACATGACTGATAATTTAGACTTACTTGGTAAGTAACTAATGAAAATGGAAATATAGTCACATCTAAGACTCGAATCATCTTTTGTCTCTAATTATTAGAGACAATGGATTATATAAAAGTACTATATTAAGATAACTGATGTGTCTTTTTATATGTATTGATGTGTAATAACTAAAGACAGCCTAGTTAGGCAAAATACCTTTTTTTTTTAATGATGAAATTTCAGACAGACTCAATATAAAATACGTTTGTTTTTTTGATTTTTTAATTGTTTATGCTTATTTTATGTATTTGTGTTTCGTTGGTGTCTTTTTAGTATCATTTTCACTAAAAATTGATTTTTGGTAGTGTTTGCCTTTTTCAAGCTTATATTTTGCTTAACTATCCTGTCTTTAGTAATAACTAACTGTAAAAATTATCGCAATTAATTTCAGTATTAAAAGGTAGCAATAAAAGAAGTTTAACCTTTTCGCGCCGAAGACCATATTTATCCTATTTGATTATATTTAAGCGACGAATGCCGGACGCTTCCGTTTTATATGTTAGATATGTTTAATGCAATAATTATAATGCCCCCTTTTGTGTTATCCTTTGTTTTGAAAATTACCATTCTAAACGTAACTATTAAAACAATGTTAATTTTAGTTATTCATCCATTTATTTGTTTTATATATTTCTTATAATAAAAAAGTTTTTTTCAAAAAAGTATTTTTTTTACAAGAATATAATTACGACATTTAAATTTATATTTTTAATTTAGTACAATATTCAAGTAGAGACGCCAATTACCGTACTTTTCCGGTAAATGTATGCTATAACGACGAAGAGCGTACGGTTCCAAAAACCTCGAAAACTGTTCGTCTTATGGCATATTTAATAGGAAAATAGCACGTCGCGAAAAGGTTAGTAATGATAGAAATACAAGGACAATATCTTGTTAATTAAAAATATTCTTAATGCCGAGATTAAGTAATAAAGGGTACCTACTGTTATCAAAATGACCAAATTCGATACTCACGTTTTTAAAAATTATTAAAGATTAATTCGTTGAGAAATTACAATGACGTAATACGTGTACTGTGTAACTGTTAGTATATCTAAATGGTAGTAATTTTCTTCACTTTAATACTTACCTATAAAGGTGCCTATTTCATAATATTAAATTATTTTGCTTTAGATTTAAATAACAATAATAACTTGCAAAATGTGTTATTACATTTTATTGTAAGACTAAGCATTATAGCTATACCTTTGTAATACAAAAAGATTGTTTTATTTTTAGGTTATTATGTAAATGTTGTGATAACAAAAATGTGCTGATTAAACGTATAAATCTTTATTTAGTATATTAGAGATTTCTGTATTTACTTTATATTTTAATCAATAAATGTTTAAAATAAATTCGTTTTTTTTGTTACACCAATAGATGCATAGCTAAAAATTTTATGTGCATATGCACAATGTAATAGAGTTGACGCGGGCTTAATGATAGGTTGATATAGGGTGGGTGTTCACCTGATACTTCCTTGGAAAAATGAGTTTTTAAAATTCAGTATCAGACATTGAATTTTTAGCTACCTTACTCTGAACGCAAAAAACGGTTTACAAATTTTGTTTTTAAAACAAAGTAAAATACACAGAATAACTAGGCAAATTTTATTTTGGTTTAAAAACTTGTTACATAAAAATGTTACTTTGTTATTTAGAAATGATATTCTAAGTATTTCCTTTTAAGTGTGATGCATAATAGGTATCAAAGAAGGGGGCCGTGTCCTGCTGGTCCTCTCTGGACTCGCCAATGATAACATTAAAATGTTGAAAGCTCTATCAAATTAGGAGAGTATCTAGCACAAGAGACATACGTATAGCTAAAAATAGAAATATAGCACTGAAGGTGTCACTGGATTGTAACCGCTTGTTTTTCAATGCAGAGTTGTGGAACAAATGTGCTTTATAATTTTTAGCATGGTGCTTAATAGTAAAACTGACACTGTTTACTATAGGTATATTAAAAAAAATTGAATATAGATTCTTAAAAATGAAATTTGGTTTGAATTCAAAAACGTTTCTAAAGTGGCACTTACACCACTCATACAAAATTCAACATCTACTCAATTTGCGTTAGGCTCTCTCGTCCTTACTTTTTGAATTCACAGTCGAACCAACATGAGTGACTAACGTGAGTGGGTTATTCATAATCTATGGTAATAGAAATAGAAATTTTAACTCGTTTGCATTTTTAGGACCTAATGCGCAGTTCATAGAAAAAACCTCTAAATGCAATTTCCTGAACTATTAGCACACTATTAGTCATTCTCGTTTTGCTCTTTGTGTGTTTTAGTTGGTTTGCGTTTTTCTTGTTATTATCTTTTGTATTTGAAGTTATTAGTTGTATGTTATTTTTTTTTTATATATTTATTTAACTAAATTTCATACTAACATACTTTATTTCTTTTTCATATTATTTATATAGATAGTAGTTTTAATCAATGAACACGTTCTATTTTCAATTAAATTAATATTAGTCGTAAAATTGCTTGTTAATATTATATTAACATGCATAAGCGTAGCTATATGTCGGGTGACAAGAAGTTGTTATAAGAGTTGGTGAATAAACATAAAAATATCACCGGAAATTAAAGAAAAACTGATTGCTATAAGCTGTAAAGAAGTTAATAAATAAGTTCAAAAAGTTCTTCAGGATCTTGTGAACTGTGGCGCTGTAATCAGTTTATGTCAAAATGCTGCTATCATCCGTCTTACAAATACTCAGCGGAACATTTTTTTCTAACCTATAATTTTTTAGTTTTCATTAGGTACTACTTATTCTTATTTAATACATATCTAATTATTTTTAAATAAGTAAGTTTTTTTGTTGACGTGATTCTTTTTAAATGAAATTCATTTATACTTGTCAAATTTTTAATTTATTAATTCCACCTTTACAACAGATTTACTCTTAGAACTCTGTGGATCAACTAAGAAAATATAACGCCTCGACGTAAGAAGGATTTAGCCAAAGAAAAAAAGCTACGAATGAGTATTAGAAGGAGTGAATATGTGCGACATTTTCAAGAACAACGGTTTAGATGAGGTGGACATAGAATTAAAAGATACCATCGATAGCGATGCATACAACAATCGTTAAAAGAAACCGAGTACGAGTTAGACGAAAATTTTACTTTGCAACCTGTAGAATTAGTGGAAGAAGAAATAATCACTTTGACAACTTATAAGTGGTGTTACTATGTAAAACATTGACTGAAGAAGCCAAAAGCAATATTTCTTTTTAATTTTACAGCTAGTAAAGTTATATAGATTAAAAATTGCCAGAAGTCAAGAGGCTCAGCGGTTGAAAGGGAGCTACAGTTTAGATTAAAAAGAATCGAACTTTTAATAAAAAAAGATTCTGAACTCCATGAAATAGCATTACAAGAAAAAATAGTAAGATTAAGAATAGCTGAAGAATGACGTGGAACTGAAAATATTACAAAATAAAAGCTAAATTGTAATTATTTGTCAATAGATTATATTTGATTAATCGTATTAGTTTAATCAAAATCATAAAAGAAATATGTTTCACACAAATTATTTACAAAAAATTTCTATTTATAAAGTTTGCACGGATAACGTTTCCACGTATCACTTCTTGTGCCGGTACATTTGGAATCAATTGCTCGATGTGTATATTTTATGTGTTTGCAGTGGCGGCAATTATTCCAGTTGTATTTCTCAAATTATAATTTAGACAGTTGCTAATGCCTCGGAATCTACTTTTCCACCCACCGAGGGTTTTTTCGATTGTGGGCAGCATTGTATCTTTGTTCACATGGTATATTTGGGCTGATTTGGGTTAGGTGGTGTATAAATATATATACGTACTTGTAGCAATGCAAAATTTATGCTCTCATACCTATAGCAATAATCGTGGACGCGTTGCAATATTGCCACGCGTCCAGATATTTTGCCGTACTTGTCGCAATAATTGTGGCAACGCTGTTTTGAGATGTGACGTCATTCCCAATGTGTGTTTCCTACATTATAGGTGTAAATGAATTTATATTCTAAATTATTCGCGATGTATTTACAATACAGAAAATGCTTGTTATTAACATTAATAAAATGATAATAATTAATAATTTGTGTTTTTAATAGAAAAAATTGTATTAAACTTTTTTAATAGAAAATAAATATTTTTTAATAAAAATAACGTTGATTACATAATCAGTATAATTTTGATTTTTCAATGAATACAATATTCGGAAATTTGAAATATTCGAGTTTTAATGCCAATGACCTTATGTGTTTTGTACTTACACATATAGATATTTAAAACGTGCATATTTAATGCAGGTGCAATTAGAAAATGCTGCAATTAACATTATTGTTAAAAAATTGTAATTAAACTTTCTTTCCAATTTTCTCAAAAGACAAAAAAGTCAAACAGAAAAAATATAAACCAATCATCCGCTAGAGGAGAAAATAACAAAAAAGCCTTAAAGTTAAAGTAAGAACTACTAATCCTGTAAACTTCAAATTTTTGTTTCTTGATCAGACATATTTGCCACACGTTTGGCAAAGACAACAATTCTTGTTTTTACTGATATCATTTATAAGCTTTTAATAGGTGGTTCAACTTTGAGAAAACAATCTTTATTCAAACCTCATTGTAGGTGTGCTCGCTTAACATTGGGCCAGTCATAATCTTTAAAAACAAATGTTTGAATGTTATATTTATAGTTTTTTTTACTGGTTCTTTGAATATGTAACTCATAATTTCCAAGAGAGTAACAACAAAACTAAGAACCTGTATAATATCAACTCCAAAAATTCCCTTATCAGTTTCAGCAAGCAGATGCATACTAACACTTTGAACTAAGCCAGTTTTGATAGTTAATTAGGTATACGATAATAAGAATCTGTCAAATAAGAAAAAGCAAAAAATAATTATTATTTTTTTTAATTATTTAAATTTGATTAGGAGCTATTATTATACATACTACAGGATACTACTTAAATATTATGTCACTTATTTAAACAAAACAAAAAGATACTAAATACGAATTCATAGAATCTCACGTAGACCTCTTTTATTATTTGATGGTCCCAAGCTACGCGAGTTATATCAGCTGATTGTCTACAGTTCAACATGAAAACATATACCATATACAGAGCGTATTATATACAAGGAATACCAAAAATGAGTACTGTTCAAGACATTCTGCGCACCTAATTTAGTGGGGGAACATATCATTTTTCGAATTTGAAGTAAGTTGAAGACAGAACAAATTTAAGTTTGTAACGATACATATGTTATACGAAAATGTAAACATTTTTAAACTATTTCAATTAAATTTAAATTACAGTCCACTAAGAATTTTATTATTTACGGTTTGTCCGTAACATGCTGGTCCTATCGATACCGGATTTTAAACGGCAATTAAATTAAAATGATTAATTAATCAATTAAATTTTAAAAGTATTCTATAAATACTAAACAACGTCGTCCTACAAGAATAATCAATGAAGAAGGTGGAATTAAGTAAAAGCAAATTAACGAAGATTAAACAAATTTGGAAAATTTTGAAAGCAGTTGGAAGTATTTGTCCTATCGTCGTTATCACATCGCCATTCGAGGTCGCATACGTCGAAGTTGTTGAAGCGCTTGCATCGATAATAATTGAAGAAAATCAGATCAAGGTTGTATTTTCCAATTATTTTAAATAAGTATAATTATAATTTTGTAAATTAAAATGGCACCAAAAGAAACTATTGAAAGTGAAGTGATTAAATTAAAAACAGAAATTTTAAAATGTATCAATCAAATTAAAAGAATTGAAAGATTTGTAAACGAACATAAGTTAGATGCCCCGTCAACTGAATTAAGAGATAAATTACTTATTAGAAAATCGAGTCTTAGTGAATATTTTGAGCAAATTAATCAATTAGATACAAAAATTATTTGTTTGGATGCTAATCAAGCATTAACTGATGATGAAAATGACGATATTTCAAATATTTACTATGACGTCGGTGCGTTTATTAATAATTTTATTCAAAAATGTGACGAGCAAACAAATTTAATAACACGTGAACTAGATGATAACGTAAATGAAATTCCCAATGTTAAATTACCAAATATCCAAATTCATAATTTTAATGGAAAATGTATTAGCGATTTTAAACCTTTTATTGATATGTTTGAAGCTGTAATTCATACAAACACTAAACTCAAACCTGTAGAAAAATTATATCATTTAAGAAGCCACCTTGAAGGTGAAGCGCTTAATCTTATAAGTAATTTGCCATTAACAAATGATTCTTATATTCAAGCATTGTCTATTTTAAAGGAAGCTTACAGTAATGAAACTGCATTAATCAATTCTCACATTGACGCTTTATTAAATATTTCAAGTATTCAAAAAAGCAATTTTTCGATTTTAAAAGATTTTGTTTCTTGTATTAAACAGCACGTTGGTGCCTTAAAAATGTTAGGTCAGCCAGTAGATGGCTGGAGTGTCATGTTAGTAAGAATTTTTACTAAAAAATTGGATTTTCATACTAATCAAGCCTATCAATTACATAGAGATAAATCTCAAGTTCCTTCTTATACCGAATTTTTAGAATTTTTGCAACAAAGAATTTTGTCATTACAAGAATTGCCCGAAAGTAAAAAATTTTATAAAGAAAAAACTCACGTACATCTTGGAACTAATGTTAAAATTGAAAAGTGCCTATTTTGCTCTTTACCTGATCACAAATTATATAAATGTAATAAGTTTAAATTGCTAGAGACTAGTGACAGAATTATGTTTGTAAATAAAAACAAACTTTGTAAATTGTGTTTAAATAATCATTTTGGTGATTGTAGGTTTACGTTCAATTGTCGAAACTGTAGAAAAAACCATAATACGCTGTTGCATTTGGATAAATTTTTCCAACCAAAGGAGTTACCAGAACCCGAACCTACTACCAGTTTACAACTATTTAACAGGAATCCTGAAACCTGGAAAAATGTTCTATTGCCAGTTGCGAAGGTAAAAGTAAGATCTTTTTTAGGAAAGTTTATTATTGCCTATTGTTTGTTGGATAGTGGTTCGCAAGTGTCATTTGTAACCAATCGTTTAGTTAACAGATTAGGTATTAAAACTTACAATAGTAATTTAGATGTGATTGGCGTAGCTCAAAATATTACAAAGGTGCACAAATCCGTCAGCATTGAAATTCAGTCGTGTAATAGTGGTTATAACGTTAATGTTAGCTGTTCTGTAATAAAAAACATTACCGCTCAATTTCCAAATTTTAACATTGATGTTTCTCAAATAAACATACTTTACAATACTGTACTTTCTGATCCTGATTTTAATACTCCAAAAAAAAAACAAATCTTTTGCTTGGTGCAGATATATTTCTTCAATTTATTACAACTGGTAACTTTAAATCTCCAAGTTGCAGTCTTGTTCTTCAAAATGCATTATTTGGCTACGTTCTAAGTGGAGCTATCATTTCATTAAAAGGAATTTCATTTTGTTATTTGACAGTATTCTTTGCATTTTTTTTTCTAAACTGGAAAACTTCATTTATAAATTTTGGGAAACAGAAAACGTTCCTGAGCTATACATTGAATACAGCACAGAGCAACAAGCTTGTGAACATAGTTTTCAATCTTCTGTCACAAAGGTTGCTGGAAAATTTCAAGTTGAACTTCCTTTAAAACAAGATCTTATGTGTCTTAATTTGGGAGAATCGTTTTCTTTAGCGTTAAAACGATTACACAATCTTGAGAAAAGGTTTAAATTAGATCCCATTCTGTTTGATCAATATAATAAATTTTTAACTGAATATATAAAACTAGGGCATGCTAAAATAATAGATATAAATGAATATGATTTAAATAGTGGTTCAGTCTATTTTATGGGTCATCACTGTCCCAATCTACAAGGAAACATTTTTGAAATGTTTTTTTCAATGTTTTACAAAAGATATATTTACATTTTTAAAAACATTGCAAAAACGTCTTAATGGCCAGAATTACGTTGCAAAGTCAATGTTAGAAAAACATTCTAAAAATGTTTAAAAAATATTATTTATAATATTATTTATATATATTTATAATATTTTACAAATGTTACATTAATGTATAAAAAATGTATAATCAACGTTTTTTTTTAAATATTGCAATATACTTAAGGGCAGTTCTACAATCATATGGTGTAAATGTAAGTTTAGTTATACTTGCTTTAATTTTGAAATACTGACATATTTGGCTGTTAGTTTTATTTATACTAGCCAATAACGACAGCATTTTACAATCAAATTAAGTATAACTTAACTAACATTTATACCATTATTATAGAATCAGCTCTAAAATGCTTACAAAAGATAAATAATGTAATCTTCAGTTTCATGTGGCTGTAAACGCATTTGATGCCTGTAACAAAAATTAACACATTAACATAAAAGTAAAACAAACATTATTCATGTAATTACTTTATATTAATTGAAATAATTATAATAATCCTCTCAAAAGTTTCCAATTAATGAAAAAAATTTCTATTTAATGAATAGAATCCTTCAGAGTGGAAAAACGACAACAATAGAAACAACCTTTATCTGTTAAGGCCTGAACAATAAAGGTTGTTTTTATTGTTGCCGTTCCTCCACACCGAAGGATATTATCTATAAAATAAGAAAACGTTTCACTACCTCTTTGTGTAAAAATATAAAACCAGAACTAACAATCCAAGATTTTGAAACTTTGTACACACAAAAAAATACTGAAAAAATTACATACCAAGATTAATTGGTTATTGAGCACGTTCAAATCTCCCATTTGGCTAACATCGTATCAATTTGATAACCTTAAAACATCACAAAGAATGGAAATCATAAAGTATATAGAATGAACGTTTTAGTGTATCACTGCTGTAACAAATAACATTATACTTCAGCAAAATTTCTTGTAACAAAAAACAAAGAAAAACGTACCATAATAAATGCTGATATAAACTAAAAGTATCCATTTGAGTTTCACTAGAACGTAAATTAGAAAACTATTAAACTGATACACTAACAAAACATTACACAGCATAGCGAGTAATACCATGGAAATTGTTGATTCGTTGAAGCTTAAAATATAATGCAATTATGCAATTATGATATACAAAATCGCCATCTTTTCACGCAGGTACCGGTACTTTGCGCAAACGCGATTATTAAGTACTTAATTCAAATTTGCAAGAAAGTTTTTAGAAAAACGAAAAGGTTTCATATGTATTTATTAGTAATATGTAACAAAATTGTATATAGTTGTGTTTTTGTTACAATACATAAAAGAAAAAAGTGTATACGTGAAAGCAAACAAAGGTATACTTTCTAATAAAGTAAAAACGTTTTTTATGTTACTAAAAAATGTTTTAGAAAACATTTTTAAAATATTACAATATCAATGTTTAAATGAAATATTTTTAAAACGCAACATAAATATTTTTTTGAAAAACATTTTTTATTTCGACTATTTTAAAACGTTGTAACGTTTTTAAAACATGAAAAAAACGTTTCCTTGCTGATTGGGGTGTAGTAAGAAATGATAAAACTACTACTAAGTTCCGAGTTGTGTTTGATGGCAGTATGAAAACAAATAACAATAAATCTATTAATGATATGCTTTTTAACGGAGCCGTAGTACAAAAAAAACTTTTTGAAATTTTGCTCATCTTTCGATCCTTTGAATACACTCTTTTGTGCGACATAAAACAAATGTACAGGATGATCTGGATTGATCCTAAGCACCGATCTTTACAAAATATTTTATGGAGATCAAGTTCAAATGAACCCGTACAATGTTTACAATTACAGACGGTAACATATGGTTTGAAAAGTAGTTCATTTCTTGCTACCTGATGTCTTCATGAGCATGCAATTGATAATCAAATTAGTTTTTCACTTGCTTCTAATGCGCTGCTTCAAAATACTTATGTTGATGATATTTTGTCAGGAGGTAACATAATTGAAGAAACCGTTGAATTGCGAAACCATCTAATTAATTTACTTAAAACCGGTGATTTTGAATTACATTAGTGGAATGCTAATGATCCTCTAATACTAAAAAACATTTCTTGTGAAAATCAAACGTTAGAAAATTTTTATATTAACAAACATGATTTCACAGTTAAAACTTAGGAATTTATTTTAATGCAAGTAATGATTGTTTTGAGATTTCTGCTCCAAAGTTAAATTTTAAAAAACACGTTACAAAAAGGCACGTTCTAAGTTTTATTTCTTCTTTTTACGATCTATTAGGGTTTGCAGGACCCTTCGTAGTTACCGCTAAGTTATTTATGAAAAAACTTTGGATGCTTAATTTGAATTGGGATGACGTATTACCTAATGATTTGCTGAATGAATGGCACAATTTTGCTAAAGGGTTAATTAACATGTCAAAGTTAAGTATACCCAGAAAATTGTATGTTTACAAGGCAATAAATATCGAACTAGTAGGATATTGTGATGCTTCGTCTTTGGCTTATGGAGGTGTAGTATACGTTAGATCAATCTTTTTGGATAAAGTCCATGTTTCACTTTTGTGCTCTAAATCTAGAATTGCTCCTAAAAATAAAGATAATGATCTTTCTATGCCTAGACTCGAATTAAATGCTGCATTACTACTTTCGCTATTGATAAACAAAGTATTTAATTTGCTAAAATATTTATCTAACCTAAAAGTATTTCTTTACTCCGATTCTGAAGTAGTTCTTTCTTGGATTAAAAAAGATCCTTACAAGCTAAATCCATACGTTGCTAATCGTATTTTAAAAATTCGAGATATTACTTCTGATTTCAATTGGCTTTATGTTGAGTCAAAGAAAAATCCCTCTGATTATATTTCAAGAGGTTTACAACCATGGGAAATCAATAATTGTCCTCTTTGGTTTTTTGGCCCAAATGAACTTTCCAATATTAACTTTTGTCATAGTATAGAAACTGAAATAACTAATTGCAATTTTTTACCTGAATTGAAAGAAGTTTGTCTTCAAGGAATATCAAAACAAACGTTTTTTAAAAATTATTCTGATTTAAATAGGCTTCAACGAATAGTTTCATACATATTTAGATTTTATACTAATATCACATCTAAAAATAAAGTTACTGGAAATTTAACTGTTTTTGAATTAGAATTTGCTTTAAAACGCATTATTAGGCAAGAACAACAAACTTGTTTTATTGAAGAAATTCGATCTTTAAAACGTAACAATAAAATTAAAACCAAGTTAAGTGGTCTTTCTCCATTTCTTGATAAAGAGGAAATTTTACGCGTCGGTGGTCGGCTTCAAAATGCTAACATTTCGTATGACCAAAGGTATCCTATAATTCTTCCAAAAAACAATCACATTACTGATTTGATTATTCGTAGGGAACATATAAGGTTATTGCACGCTGGACAAAAACAAATTCAAAGTAGTCTTAATTTGAAATTCTGGATTATAAATAGCAATAGAGAAATTAAGAAAAACATTTATAAATGTGTCACTTGTTTTAAGCATAAGGCTAACTGTTCTAAGCAATTGATGGGTTCTCTTCCTGAAAAAAGGGTAAATGCGTCCCGTCCATTCGAAAACGTTGGTATTGATTTCTGTGGTCCATTTTATATTAAGCAATCCAGATTAAAAAGAGTTATTTCTACTAAATCCTATATTTTACTTTTTGTGTGCTTTTCAGTAAAGGCAATTCATATGGAACTTTTTGTCAGACATGACTACCGAAAACTTTTTGAGTGCTTTCAAAAGATTTATTTTCGAAGAGGAAAACCTAGCAATGTTTTTGCGACAATGGTTTTAACTTTTAAAGGTGCGTTAAATCAGTTAAATAATTTTTATAAAAATGTAGATAAAGCCAAAATTTATAATTATTATTTAGATGAAAAGATTCAATTTAAATTTATTCCATCTTATTCTCCTGTTTTTGGAGGATTGTGGGAAGCTGGTGTTAAAAGTGCGAAATATCACATCAAACGAGTAGTAGGCAATAACCAACTCACCTACGAGGAATTTAATACGTTAATTGTTCAAATTGAAGGCATTTTAAATTCAAGACCATTAACCCCAATAACTAGCGATCCTTCTGATTTAACTTATCTCACTCCAGGTCACTTTTTAATAGGTGCTCCTATAACAGCCTTTCCTGAACCTGATCTTACTCTTATTTCAGAAAATAAATTAAAGTTTTGGAAAGGTGTACCCAAATGCAACAACACTTTTGGGCTAAATGGCACTTAGATTATTTAAACTTATTACAAAATAGACCTAAATGGAAACATTCGATTCCTAACGTCAAAGAAGGTATGCTTGTACTTTTAAAAGATGACAATTTGCCTTCCTTAAAATGGCCTATGGCTCGAATAGAAAAAGTAATACCTGGCAATGATGGAAAAGTAAGGGTAGTCAAAATAAAGACAAAAAATGGACATTCAGTTCGAGCAATCAATAAGATTGCAGTTTTGCCTATTGATTAAAACGTTTTATGTTTTTTTTGTCTACAATTACTTATTAAAGATACAAGTTTTGTTTATTTTATATTTTAAGTATGCAGTTTATGTTTGTTAAGCAATTTTGTTAAGTATACAGTTTAAGTTAGTTTATAAAAACGCATGTATATCTAAGTTTGTATATTATTTTAATTTGTAAATTAGCAATAACGCATGTTTCTTCCGAAACAATTTTTGCCTCCCCCAATTTATGTTCAAGACATTCTGCGCACCTAATTTAGTGGGGGAACATATCATTTTTCGAATTTGAAGTAAGTTGAACACAGAACAAATTTAAGTTTGTAACGATACATATTGAAACGTCCGAGAAATTACTTGCAAATGCAGGAGCCTTCTAGAACTGTTATCTAGTTTCTAGAAAATATAGCGAAAAGTGAGGAACGATCGAGAAGAATTCGCTGATGTCTATAAAAGCCGAAGATGGAAATCGTAAGTCAGTTATTGCTGGAATGCGAATGTGTTAAGAAGATAAATAAGTGATTAGCACGTGCGGACGTTTTAAATAAATAACAGTGTACACCGAATCGAGTGAACGTGACTTATAGTGTAAACAAATCCGAGGACGTTATCTTATCTTAAGTGTTATTCAACGGTATACATAAATTGTAGTGTAAGTGTTTTTATTATTAGATTTTATTAGTTCGGTTAATTTAAAAGTGCATATTTTTCTAGAATAAGTAAACGTAGTTTTAATCGTTTAAATAAATTAGTTTTTTTAAGTAATAAATTCGTAACATTTGGTGTAAGGTGTGGAGTTCGCAATCTAATATCGCTTCCGTTATAAAAACATTCATCGCGTAAATATCTGTTAAGATTCGCGATAAGCGTGTTTATTTATAAAGTTAATATACTGTTTAATAAACTTTTTCTTTTAACAAGAGCGTGATCGCGATTAAATTCGTTTCCGGACACTAGTGGTTTAATATTAATAAGTGGATAGTTATTAAATTTTGTGTTATACAAAAACTGCATTTTAAAAAGTAGTGTATTTAAAAACTTTATATTCGTGTTATATTTAAATTTATGCCGGTGACGCGTTCGCAAACAGTTAAAATGGATGCAAAGCTATTTGAATTTCTTGAATCAATTAAAAATGGTCAGGAGTCGATGAATAGAAAAATGGGCGAAAATTCACAGAAAATTGAAGAAAAACTGTCGGAAAATTCAAGAAAAATGGAAGAAAAACTCTCCGAACATTCTCAGAAAATGGAGGAGAATTCTAGAAGTTTAAAAGAAGAAATACGAACGAGCATAGAAAATCAAATCAAAATTGTTCAAGAGGAAACCCAAGCAGACATGTTAAACTTAAAAGAAGAAATTTGCGATTCTGTGAATGACATAATAGAAGAAGTACAAAACAAATTAGAAAAGAAGTTAAAAGAAAATTCAAGAACCATAGAAGACAAGCTAGAAAAAAAATTGAGAGAAAGAATGCAACTGCTTGAAGAAAGAATAACCCAAATGAATTGTCACGGTGAAGGAAGCGTCACGAGTGAAGATTTAATAATGAACCATCGAGAAGAAAACACTCACAAGTTCAAAGTTGTACCACCGAATTTTGATGGTAAAGTTCCATGGTCAACCTACTACAAGCAGTTTGAAGCCGCAGCTACTGCTAATGGTTGGAGCAACAAGCAGAAAGCGACGTCTTTAATAGTGTCCTTACGTGGAGAAGCGCTTGGAATTTTACAAACTATTCCGGACCACCTGCAAGAAAATTACGAACTCTTAATATCACGATTAGAAATGAGATATGGGGATGCTCATCTTCAACAAGTATATCAGGCTCAAATTAAAAGTCGGGTTCAAAAAGCTGCCGAAAGTCTTCAAGAGTTTGAGGCTGACATCGCCAGACTAACACGGCTTGCGTATCCTACAGCACCGGATACCTTCCTGGAGCAGTTAGCTATTCAAACTTTCGTAGATGGCCTCCGAGACAGCGAAACACAGCAGACTCTCCGGTTAGCTCGACCGAAGACATTGGATGACGCTTTGGTGCATGCTTTGGAGTTTGAAGCAGCAAAACAAGCATCGCAACGAGGTGGTCATAGACTCTGCTGTGCTACAGAAGTACCCGCGCAGACACTGGAAAGCATCGAGGAGATAGCGCGACGAATACTTCGGGAAAGAGGAGTGACAGCTTTGAACTGCGATGAAATAGGCCATGTACGACGGCATCGTACCAAACCTAAGAAGAGGACTAGAAGAGCCCTGGAAAATTTGGAACGAGGCGAGCAGAAAGAAACAAAAAGTAATCTCATCTAGTCAAACTCCGGAGGTTACAATCCAAATGGCATCGCCTAGGAGCAATTGCATAGCATTTATCTCGATGGCAAGATCAATGGGAGAAGCGTCCAGTTACTGGTTGACACGGGAGCGACGAAGACCATCATTCGTCCTGACATCTTATTGGAAAACGAGAAGACATCACCAGTAACAGTACGACTTCGAACAGCGACGGGTGACGAAATACCTACTCACGGACAAGTCGAAGTAACCATTGGTTTGGGAAATGGAGTACTCGACCATCAAGTACTGGTAGCCGACATCACGGAAGAAGTTATCCTGGGAATGGACGTGATAAAGAAGTATGGGTTCCATTTGGATATGAAGAACGATGTCCTGAAGATCGACAATGAAGAAATTCCTTTTCATTCGTCAGAGAAGGCAGCCGTGCGAGTCTTATTGAGTGAAGACGTGACTCTGCCTGCAAGGACTGAAAGTGTGGTGATGGCACGCCTGGATGGAAGTCTCCGGGAAGGCTACATACGCGCGATTGAACCAATGGAGGGCGGCTTAGTTGAAAAGGGACTACTCGTTGGCAGAGCTTTAGTACGAGTAAAGAAGACGATGCCAGTAAGGATCTTAAACATCAACTCAGATCCTGTAACGCTGAAAAAGAAGACCGTGGTAGGCCAATGCACGCCAGTATCACAAATTGTGAGATGCGTGAAGTCGAACGAAGATACGTCGCCGAAGAAGTGTCCACAACATCTATTGGACATTCTTACCACCAAATGCGAAAACCTCAGCCAAGACCAGCTGGCTAAAGTTAAAGTGTTGATCCAAGAGTACCAAGATGTGTTCGCGCTGGAGAGTGGCTCCAAAGGAAGAACTAACGTGGTGAAACATAAAATTAATACCGGAGACGCTCGGCCGATACGACAACATCCACGCAGACTTCCTTTGGCGAAAAGAGAAGAAGCCGAACAAATAATTACGGATATGGAGAGAGAAGGCGTGATTGAACCTTCAAGTAGTCCATGGGCATCCCCAGTGGTACTCGTGAAGAAGAAGGATGGATCAACGAGGTTTTGCGTAGACTACAGGCAGCTAAACGACGTGACCAAAAAGGACAGCTACCCTTTACCCAGAATTGACGATACGCTAGACACCCTGTCAGGATCCCAGTGGTTTTCTACGTTAGATTTAAAGAGTGGATACTGGCAGGTAGAATTAGAACCCAAGGATCGTGAAAAAACAGCTTTTACGATCGGAACTGGTTTGTGGCAGTTCACTGTAATGCCCTTCGGCCTGTGTAACGCTCCTGCAACGTTCGAGCGTTTGATGGAGACCATCTTGCGCGGATTGTCTTGGAAGACGTGCTTGGTTTACCTGGACGACGTGATCGTGGTTGGAAGGTCGTTTGAAGAACACTTGAGCAACTTGAAGGAAGTGTTCCAGCGATTACGTGGGGCTAACCTCAAACTGAGCCCAAAGAAGTGCCACGTATTTAAGAAGGAAGTCCAATACCTTGGCCACGTCGTATCTAGAGATGGAGTAAGGGCTGACCCAGACAAAATCCGAGCAGTGCAAGCATGGCCAAGACCGATCGACAAACATCAGGTCCGAAGTTTCCTTGGGTTGTGTACTTATTATAGAAGATTTGTCCCCGGATTTGCCAATATTGCCAAACCATTGACAAAACTAACCGAAGAAAAAGCAGAATTTAGATGGAATGAAGACTGCGAAAATTCTTTTAATAAACTAAAACAGGCCCTAGTCACTTCGCCGATTTTGAGTTATCCAAGAGAAGATGGAAAGTTTGTTTTGGATACGGACGCAAGCAATCTGGCCATAGGCGCGGTCCTTTCGCAGATTCAAGATGGACAAGAAAAGGTTATCGCGTATTTTAGCAAGGTTTTGTCCAGGCCAGAAAGGAATTATTGCGTGACTAGGAGGGAGCTGTTAGCAGTCGTTAAGTCCATCGAACATTTCTACAAGTATTTGTATGGACGAAAATTTTTACTGAGAACAGACCACGCCGCTTTAAAATGGCTACTGCAGTTCCGTAACCCAGAAGGACAAGTGGCAAGATGGATCGAGAGACTGCAAGAGTATGACTACGACACAGAACACCGTGCCGGAAGCAGTCATCGGAACGCTGATGCCTTGTCCAGAAGACCATGTCCGGCGGACTGCAGCCATTGTTCGCGACTGGAAGAAAAAGTCGAATGCGTCCGTAGAACTGCTATGGTTGATGACGAGTGGGAACCTGAGCAGTTACGTCGCGAACAAGAAGACGATCCTGAAATAAGACAACTCCTCGACTGGAAAGAAAGCGGCCGACGACCAACCTGGGAAGAAGTGAGTGCTTTGGGCAGAAATATCAAAGCGTACTGGGCGCAGTGGGACTCCTTGATAGTAGAAGACGGTCTTCTTAAGCGATCCCTAGAAAGTGCCGAGGGCACGGGAAACAGACTACAGCTGGTAGTGCCAAAGAGCAGGGTGACCGAAGTGTTGAAGCATCTCCACGATGGGACATCGGGAGGACACTTTGGCATTAAGAAGACGTTGGGTAAAGTGCGAGAACGATTCTACTGGATGAACTGCAAAGAGGACGTCATGAAATGGTGCCGTAAATGCACAGTCTGCGCATCAGGAAATGGTCCAGCGAGAAAGCGCAAAGCACCCATGAAACAATATAACGTAGGAAGCCCTTTGGAGAGAGTTGCGATTGACATCGCAGGGCCGTTCCCAGAATCCGATTCGGGAAATAAATACATCTTGGTGGCGATGGATTATTTCACGAAATGGACGGAGGCTTACGCCATACCCAATCAGGAAGCAGCTACAGTCGCAGACGTATTAGTAAAGGAGTTTTTCTGCCGGTTTGGAGTTCCGTTGGAATTACACTCCGATCAAGGCCGCAATTTTGAGTCTGGGCTGTTTCAAGAAGTTTGCCGACTGTTAGGAATTAAAAAGACTAGGACAACGCCTCTTCATCCTCAGTCTGATGGCATGGTTGAACGGATGAATCGAACAATGGGCAAGTACTTAGCCAAGGTAGTGTCCGAACACCAAAGGGACTGGGATCAGTACTTGCACCTTTTCTTAATGGCATACCGATCATCCGTTCACGAAAGCACAGGCCAAACACCATCCTGTGTCATGCTCGGTCGTGAGATAAGATTACCATGCGATCTTCAATTTGGGCGAAGACCGGAAGAAGAAGTTGCTGGAGAAGATTACGTCAGCAAGCTGGCCAAGAGGTTGGACGAAGTACATGAAGAGGTCCGTAAAAACACACAAATTGCCAGCGACAGGATGAAAACAAGATATGACGTCAAGGCGCAAAATGGTGGGTTTCAACCTGGCGATATGGTCTGGTTGTATAACCCTCAAAGGAGACGTGGTGTGTCGCCGAAGCTGCAAAGGCAATGGGAGGGCCCCTATGAAGTCATGCAGCGTATTAACGACGTTATATACCGAATCCGAAAACCGCCCAGAGGCAAGCCAAAAGTGGTCCACGTCGATCGTCTAGCCCCGTTTGCTGGCGATAACCACAATCCGCAAGTTCAGGTCCGAACCAGAGTAATAAGTAGCAGAACCAGTAATCCAATCGAAGAAATGGAGTTCGAAAAGTTTATGAACTTATACGGAGGTTCTGGAAAAGCTAGGTTCGGAGTTACCACGAGGAACAACAAGACCTGTTCCAGACACAAAAAGAATACGCCATCGCACATTGCGTGAGCGAGGAGCTTGACATGTCCAAAGGGGTTGCAGTCGTGTTTAAAAAGAAGTTTGGACAGCTAGATGAATTACGAAGACAGCAACCGGCAGTCGGAAAGGTTTTAGGACTACGTGGTGACGGACGCTTCGTTTTCTATCTGGTCACCAAGAAATACTCACGTGTCAAGCCGTTATACAAAGATCTGTGGCGAACATTATGGAGTCTCAAGAGACAAATGGAGTTCCATCATGTTAAGAAATTGGCAGTACCCAAGCTTGGTTGTGGCTTAGACCAATTGAATTGGAGGACAGTTCGAAACATGTTGGAGGTCGTCTTCCGAGGAACAGGCGTTCAAGTGTTGGTCTGTAGTTACCAACCGAGGAGAGTATTGGGTCAGGAAAAGTCCATTGACTGTTACTTTTATGGTCAAGGAAGTTGCCGAAATGGAGGAAGCTGCCGCTATCGCCACGATCCCTTTTACCGGTGTCGCATCCAGTCTCCTGTTCTGGGACAGAACAGTCCTAAGAAGGGGGCAGTGAAACGTCCGAGAAATTACTTGCAAATGCAGGAGCCTTCTAGAACTGTTATCTAGTTTCTAGAAAATATAGCGAAAAGTGAGGAACGATCGAGAAGAATTCGCTGATGTCTATAAAAGCCGAAGATGGAAATCGTAAGTCAGTTATTGCTGGAATGCGAATGTGTTAAGAAGATAAATAAGTGATTAGCACGTGCGGACGTTTTAAATAAATAACAGTGTACACCGAATCGAGTGAACGTGACTTATAGTGTAAACAAATCCGAGGACGTTATCTTATCTTAAGTGTTATTCAACGGTATACATAAATTGTAGTGTAAGTGTTTTTATTATTAGATTTTATTAGTTCGGTTAATTTAAAAGTGCATATTTTTCTAGAATAAGTAAACGTAGTTTTAATCGTTTAAATAAATTAGTTTTTTTAAGTAATAAATTCGTAACAATATGTTATACGAAAATGTAAACATTTTTAAACTATTTCAATTAAATTTAAATTACAGTCCACTAAGAATTTTATTATTTACGGTTTGTCCGTAACAAGTACATTTAGTTTATCTTCTACTTTGTTAAAACAATTATTAATTTTTAGTTAGTTTAAAGGTGAAACAATAGTAGTACTGATGCAGTTATGACTTGTTTTATTTTACTTAATAAACACATTAAACAATATTTGAATAAGGAATCGAATACTAAGCTAAGTATTAAATTATTACATATTTTATTGTATTTAGGTAACATTAGAGATTAGGTACATTAAATTACATCGATAAAATTTAATTTCAAATAGTTTACAATAAAGTGTTATCAAATCTAATGCACGTGTCATAAAAGACAAAGCATAACATTCATTACACATAAAAAATGTAAAATTGTATCACAATTCTTCATCTGACCAATCACTAATATCTTCGTCAGATGAACCATTTACTTTGAAAATTAAAGGTTCACAGTTAAATGTCTAGGATATATTCTTTTTCGATATATTCTTGTTCAACTTTTACCACATTTTTACAAACTTGTAACCACTGATTCGAATCGATGCAATTAATTTTTTCTCGCAACAACTTCTCAACATCGTTTAACTTAAACGTTACGTTTTTTGTGGCAATCCAATTTTTAATAATCCCCCAAATTTTCTCAATCGGATTTAACACCGGATGATAGGGCGGCAATCTACAAACAGAGTGACCATGTCTTGCAAATAATGCATCAATATGATACTGCTTGTAATTTGGCTTATTTCTTAATATCAAATCATATAACTCGACCTTTGTTGAATTAACATCATAAAAAATGCCACGTTCATCAAGCCAAGTTTTCATTTCAGCCTTTCTACTATTTGAATGGGGGAATTTGATTGCTAAAACGTTATGGTAACTAGCTTTATCCATCACAATCACAGAATTCCTAGGTAAATTTGGAATTAATTGGTGTTCTAACCACCGATTGTAGTTTAGAGAATTCATCTCATCGTGATAATCACCGCTCTTTGTCCAGAGTTAAAAATTAATAGTGCATTGTCAACAAATCCATTTTCACCACCAGCATGAAGGATTATTAAACGTTTACCTTTAGATATAGGATTCTTTAGCCCTTTATTTGATTTATCTGCCCATTGGTAGGTAGTTGTATGTGAAGCATGAATGTAACTTTTAGCGGTATAAACGATAGGACGTCCTTCAGCACGATATTTAGTTATAGCTCTTATATAAGATGTTCGTAAACTACGTATATCATGACGTTCCATTAGCAGTTGTCGATTATCAGTCGTTTTTTGCCATCTGTAAACAGGTTCAATTTGACAAATTGTTGAAACAAAATCAATTAAAAAGGTCCTACATCCCAATTTAATTATAAGTTTTCTAAACGATGCTTGTTTTCCAGCGAAACCAATAGTTTCATCGTCTTTAATTTTATTATAAATTGCAGCTAGTGTTGGTCTTTGTTTATTCGTAACATGAAAATTATGCACGATACGTCGTATAATCTTTTCAGAACATTTGTCAATAGTTGCTTTAGGAGAACTTTTGTGAAAATCCTGTCTTGGTATTTTAAAATCAGTTTCGGTGCCTAATTCAACAGCCTTGGCTTCTCGAATGATACGGATTATAGTGGTGCGTGAAACACCTGTTGCTTAGACCACGGTATCGATAAGATTACCTGTGTAAATACAGTAACATTAGCCAAATGAAAAATTTAGGTATAATAGTAAAAATAATCTGCATAATTTCTTAACTTCAAAACAATTTTGTACACAATGTAGGGTTAACTACACAACAGAAGACGATAACTATGAACTTTGTCTCTTTTTCATTCTTTTCTTTAAAATATTTGTAAACATTCCATATTATTTGCCTGCTGTCCTTACTAAATGTGCATTTTTTCGTTGCAGACGAAGATGCAGTGGGATTTTCAAATAAATCACTTGTATCGGACATCCTGTAAACAATTTCCAATTATAACATGACTTTTCCAAAATTTTCATTACTTACCTACACAATGTATTTTTACAGTAATATAGCTTTGATAAAAACTGTTTGTAGAGTGTATAAAAGGCAAAAAAATAAGCGAAAAACTGAATAAATATAGAAAGCGTAAATGTAAACAAACAATTAAGATGGCGATACTCAACTGTACGTATGTTTTCAGGTCGTTCTATAAATCATTCCATCGCATAAAACCTATAGCTTTCTCAGTTGCACGACGATTTTTGGTTTGTGCGCAAGGACCATTTAATAATAAAAGTACTCTAACGTGTTTTAGTATAAACACAGTATAATTACTGTGGTAGAAACGTATTTGGACGTGACCTATCTAAAGTATTAAAATTGATACATAGTTTGACTCGACATTTATTCTATGTGTTATCTCCATTTTTACCAACGGTTTTTACTGTAACATCAATGTCATACTGTTATCACAATTATAGCATGCTATTACAATTTAAAGAAACATTTTTGTTTTATGACCTTTTATAAATTAATCTTTTTAATTATTTTAAATTGAGTTACTTTTGTAAAAGAAAGGTAGATAGCTGTTTTATG
The DNA here is from genome assembly GCA_035610365.1 of Aquatica leii. Lineage (NCBI taxonomy): Eukaryota > Metazoa > Arthropoda > Insecta > Coleoptera > Lampyridae > Aquatica > Aquatica leii. The sequence continues at coordinate 114,055,815 of CM069432.1, forward strand.
ATTTTATTTTCACATTTTGTTATCTTTACAAGTTTCAATACATCTAATACAATTTAAATTCATAAATTTTTCTTATATTTTTTATTGAAATGAGTTAGATTTGTTATAAAAAGCATCTAAAAACTGTTTATTTTGTCAATTTTAGCAGAAGTTATAATAGTAGGTCTTATAGTTTTTTCAAAAAGATTTATGGATATTAATACAATTAAGAATACGAGGTCTTATCACAATGTTTGACAAATTTTACCAAATTTGGAGAGAATGGTTTCCGATAAGTTATAATCTCATTAGTACCAACGACGTTTTACTATCTCCATCAAACTGCTTTTTTCACCTTCTTCTCGTTTTTGACATCTCACGATGTTATTGGTTCGAGTTTGATAACCCTAAAACGCCTTATCAGATCAAAATTGTGTTTGCGCGATGTAATTGTACGCACTTTTAGTTACAAATTAGAAAAATTTGAAAGAAATCCGTATATAATTGTGATTACGTTGACGTTTTAACCGCAGTACGTTTTTATCATAACACGCGAAAAACGAATTTTTGAATTTGTCGGTCCGTATTTTGGTAACCCTTCATCCAAAATTGTAATTTGACACATCATCAGATACCCCATTTTGTCCCCTATCGTTCCTTATAATATCAATTATTTTCAAACGTTGATAATAAATTTAGCTTTGTGTGAAGTACCACGCATACTGCATTATAATTTTCAGTTTTTATAACGAAAGATGACTAAAATCCACAATTTTTGACAAATGTTTACCAAACCGGAGAAGATGGTTATAAACTCATTAACATCAACGACGTTTTGCTATCTCGATCAAACTGCCTTTTTCACTCTCTTCTCGTTTTTGACATATCACGATGTTGTTGGTTCGAGTTCGATAACCCTAAAACGCCTTATCAGATCAAAATTTTGCTTGCGCGATCTAATTGTACGCACTTTAATCAAATTTGAGAAATTTGAAAGAAATCCGTATATAATTGTGATTACGTTGACGTTTTAACCGTATTTCGGTAACCCTTCATCCAAAATTGTAATTTTACACATCTTTAGATACTCCATTTTGTCCCGTATCGTTCCTTATAATATTGATTATTTTTAAACTTCAATAATAAGTGTATTCAGCTTTGTGTAAAGTACCACGCAAACTGCATTATGCTTTTCAGTTTTTATAACGAAAGATGACTAAAATCCACAATTTTTGACAAATCTTTACCAAATCTAGAGAAGACAGTTCCCGATAGGTTAAAACTCATTATCATCAACGACGTTTTGCTATCTCGATCAAACTGCCTTTTTCACGATGTTGTTGGTTCGAGTTCGATAACCATAAAACGCCTTATCAGATCAAAATTTTTTGCGCGATCTAATTCTACGCACATTTAATTACAAATTTGGTAAATTTGAAAGAAATCCGTATATAATTGTGATTACGTTGACGTTTTAACCACAGTACGTTCTTATAACACGCGAAAAACGAATCTTTGACTTTGTCATTTTATATTTTGGTATCCAAAATAGTAATTTCACACATCACTAGACACCCTGTTTTGTCGTCTATCGTTTCTGATAATAAGGAACATTTTCAATCTTAGATAATAAATCTTTACCAAATGTGGAGAAAATGTTTCCCGATACGTTATAAATTCATTAGCATCAGTTACGTTTTGCTATCTCGATCAAATTGCTCTAAAATAGTTCATCGACAAAAATATTGTTTAACACTTTTAATTGTATATTCCTTTATTTATGAATTTAAAAATGTGGAAAAAAAATTAATCAAAAACTATGGAACCATGCAATCGAAATTAAGACTTGAGTTATTTATACATATGTTCATTACAGATTAAAAATTTACAATCAGTTAAAACAAAGAGATAAATATTATCGTTCACAAGCCCGCTGTACCGCAAGTCAGCATATGTCGTCACTTTCTTATCCCCAGATAGCACGTAAGCTTACGGCAAGTTTGCTTTTAACTTGTCATGTCAAGCTTAAAGCAAGTTTCAAACATGAAACTTGAATTAACCTTGAATCAAACTTGAAACTTGGTTGGAAAGTTTGAAGCAAGTTTGCAAATTAAGCTTATTGCAAGTTTATTACCCAGGTAGCATGTAAGCTTACAACCAGTTTGTTTTTGACTTGGTTGTGCTTGCAATGTTAAACTTTCACTTTAACTATGAAACAAGCTTGTAATAAGCCTTGGTAATAAGCTTTAAAAAAATCGTAACAAGCTCTGCTACTATTTTGGCAACGGTGTTATCCGAAAGTTGCCGGAATGCTTCGTTAAGTAGCTACAGTCAATGTTGCCCAAGAATATTGCCCAAGTTAGTATACATTTGTACTGAATCAGCATATTTTTGCTCAAGTAAAAGTACGTCAATACTTTTGTAACTGATTTCAGTAAGTATATTTGTAACATCTTTTCATTGGCTAAAAAAAATAGATACATACATAAAAATCGTAATGTTAGTTTTTCCTACGAATAAACATCCTTGGTCTATGCAGTTTTAAAATTCGTTTTGTTCGAAGATATTGCAAAAAGTACGTTAACCTAAAAAATCAGTATGTTTTTCTAAATAGCGGCAACGATGGTTGAACTTAGCCATTTTACCTTGTTTTTACCGTTGAATAGGCAGCTTACAATTTTTATTTTGAATGTTGCGGTTTGTTGTGTAACTGCTGTTCTTCGAAAAAAGTAAGGTGAGTATTTATTTTAAATCCTAAATGTAAAATTAATTAAGTACACTAATCGAGTAATTCAATTTTTGTTGAGGTTATTATGTTATACACGTGTTGTAATAAAGTTGATAAAGTGTACGAAGTGAAGTGTACAACCATAAAAAACTTGTAAAAAACCATACTCCTTAATCTTAAATAGTATGGAATGTTTTTATCACTGACATCTATTTTCATTTTAACGGTCAATTTATATGACTACTGATTTATCGATTCTTTTATATAAATTCATAATTTTCAATTACATATCTTGAAATTATTTTCTGTTTTAACAAATTATTTAAAAAACCCGAATGGGCATAAATATGTTTATAACCTGAAATCAAAAGTAACATATCTTAACATTTGTTAATAATTTATATATTTTTGTATTAGTTCGATTAGTTGTATTAAATTCGACCAAATCGTTTTTCACTTATGCTATTTGTATTAACCACAGAAGAAGTAGACTAACAGCTAATAACTTAAAAAACATATCATTTTATCTACTCAGCTATAATTAAAAGTTTCAATTTTGTTTTTGTATCTGGTATTTTAATAAACGGATTCACATTTCTTCGAGGTGAACGTACAACACATTATTAAGAAAATATACATTTACTTTTATTCCTTAGCATGTTTTTGTTCTAGTTCAATTGTTTTTTTTTTCAGAAATCACAAGGAAATCGATCCAATGTGGAAACTCAGTAGGAAAAACTACAATTGCTTAACGATTTCTTCATATATAGATTATACTGCTATGTTATTCCTTTTTTAGTTTATATTATATTATCTAACGCAATGTATTTTTTTATATCTTAATCCACTTTTTTTTAGAAAATAAATTGATTCAAAATGAAAAAAATGCCTTTTTTCAAATTTGCTCAACACGCTTCTTTCAAGCTTGTTCAACATGGTTATTTCAAGTTTGCCCAACATACTTTTTTCCAGCTTGTCTAATAAGCTTTTTTCAAGCTTTATAAAATAAGCTTGTGGTAGCGGTAACTAGTAAGCTTGAATTATGCTTGATATAAGTTTCCAGACAAGTTTGTTTCCAGTCTACATGATTGTTAAAACAAGTTTGTTTTAACCTTGTATCAAACTGACTGTGCTATCTGGGTCATAGTGTAAGACTGTTTATATTGCAGTATGATATAAATTGCAATTGACTTCCCGCCAAATAACAGCCAAGATTTACATATGTTTTTAGTTACGAAATAAATATTTTATTTTTAGTTGTTAACATTTTTTTGCCCCACGGTTAGATAGCCGTTCAAACAAATATTATCACAATATCTGATTTCAATGATACAGCATTTATAATGGTCGACTGTCTTGAGGAATTATGTTGATTTTGTTTATATTTGTACATTTTATAAATGGAAATTAACAATAAGAACTTTCTATTTAGAACTTGTATAAAATATTTTCTTTTTCACGTTTTTAAAATTATTTATAACAGATTTTAGAAACATTTTTAATCGATTTTTTACAGTTTTAATGGTTACTTTCGATAACGATTGCACTGTATTTATTAGTTTTTTCAATTAGGTGCATCAGTTAATATTTTATTTTAGTTTATAAACATCATTATTACAGCAAGAATTCTCTGATTACACATGCCGCTAAAGTCGAAAAAAATTCAAATATGCAAAATTAGTATAGATATTTTTTCAAATATCCGAAATGTGTTAATAATCGTACAAGATAAATATTATTCTTGTTTTTTAGTCAACTTTTGTCGTTGACTTTCACAACAAACAGTTTCGTTTACATTAGTCAATCTTAGAAATGTGTGAATTTTATTTTAATAACAGTAGTTTTGACGGCTACGGTTCAATCGATTTCATAAAAAAACTATTCAACAATAAATTCTTCAAAATTTAAATCTACCAAATTTTTTTGGAATTTATCGAAATTTATGTAAGTGATGTCCCATATATCACGGAGTATTTTGTTACTAATAAATTTGAGTGTGTGAACCAAACGTCGGTAATAAGATAAATTTTATTGAATGAAATTACTGTATGCTTACATTTATCATTTGATAGATATTTAACATTTATATGAAGTATATGTATTACTTCATTAGGCATTTCTAAATGAGCGTGATAACATTATTTGAAAGAAGTGAACGTTAGGCAACACATTACACATTACTTTGGCAGTTTGGATATTTAATAAAAGAAAACATTTTACTATATAACAATATAACATGTGTTGTTATTTCCTACTGTACCTCATTAAATACATTCAAATGCAGTAGTTAACAACCATTAAAGGTTGTTGTTTAATATTTCCTTAGTTACACATTTTATAGGACCTGTGATAATGTTTTTATACGTATAAAAGTTGAATACTGCAAACCGCACGTATCGCGATACGTATAAAACTCGAACGATGTTGCAACATCAACATTGCAACAGGTTAGGCTGTACATATATATATATATATATATATATATATATATATATAACAAGTTTGCTGGTAAGCACTGTCTCCACATAAAATGCCTTGTATTTCACCCCTTTCTAAACGTAAACATACAGCACTATTAGTAAATATTCTGCCATCATGTGCGGACTCAATATCCAAAATTTTATAATCTGTTCAAGCAACAACCTAAACGTTCAATGAAAAATAACTTTTAATTTCAAAATACTTGCACTTCACCACCTAATTTCAACATGAGTGCCGTCAACACAGCCTATTACCCCAGAAAACTTTGCAATTTCGTAAAAGTCACGTCGATTTCTGGAAAATGTTGTTACGTGCAAAATTTTCATAACATCCTAAATGATGAAAAACAAACACATTTTTTCCAAATTTCAAAGCACAAAATGGTTGCCGATATTGGTTCGATGCAATTTCTGCATTGGCAAGATTCATCCGGCAATATATCGGCCGGTGTGACACTTGGTTACCGGCAATGTACTATATTTTAGTACATTGTTAGCATTCTGAGTGCCGGCTAAAGAGTACATTGCTAGTACAGGTCCATTGATTTGTGTTTATTGGGGTATCTTATAATTTAATCCTAAAACCTTAACGGGTAACTTGTGTGTGTCATCAACAGTGACTAATATAGTAGCATATCGTTGATTGATTTCAATCATTTCATGCTTTTTATAACTGTAATTAATTCTATCGTTTTTCAATGAGCTCGCACAAATAAGAGTTGGTTTACTAAATTTGTATTTTCTATGATCATAAATAAGTACCTAAAAAGTAACTGCAATTTTAAGGTACATTTTTTTGTACTTGTACCTGTACCTAGATACTTTTAAATAAATGTACCTGTACCTGTACCTAGGTACCAAAAAATGAGTACCTGTCCACATAATAACAACCATAAGGGACACTCGGTAGTTTCCCGCGCAAAAAAATTGAGAGCGCATGTGCTAGTTTGCACACATAAGAATATGGCGGTCGTAAATCTATTGTTTCTGACGAATTATGATAAATAATTTCGTTTGTTGAAAATTATAGTGACAAAAATAACGTCATTACTCAATTTATATTTATGTTAAAATTCGTATTGTTAGCTGCACGGTGTCATAAGTTAAAAACATAAATAATACCAATAATACAGACTAGACTAAATACCACAACATTCTTCTCCGATAAGAAAATTGTAGTTTAAGCATTTGTTAAATCGTCAGAATTTTTTTAAATGCATAACAAACAATAACTGAGATGATAAGTCATTTGAATTACTTTGCAAATGTGGTCAGCTTAAACAGATAACTAAACTATATTTCAATTATATATCTAAGTTAGTTAAAATAATCGATTTGTTGTCTAAAAAAATGCATTCTACTAAAAGAAATTAAATCTAGCGCTACAACACTATTTTCAAAATAGCCGAAGGTCACTCATTTTCCGGACTGCAATATCAAAGGTTCCGACAGAAGTGTCCTTTAAGGCGGATTTCCGTTCGTACGCAGAATGGCGATGACGCAGAAACTCGTTGGCGTAGAAAGTCAAATCCTGTGTATTTAGATGCGGCCGTTCCTCGTCGCGCGGGAAACGACACGACGCAGGTAGCAGCAGTTGTCTGTGTGTCGCCGCTGCAGAACTACGGCGTATTCGCGCGCAATCAGCTGATAAGTGCTACAGTGACTTTAATAAAGTCACCAGGGGGTATTTACTTCATATAAATTTCCAAAAAGGTGCGACTTTTTCGCCACCTATTGGTGCCCCATATCAACTATATAACGTTTATAGTTAGAAACTAAATGTATTGCCTCTTTTAGTAAAATCACTAAATTTGTAACTAAAATTGTAAAATCAAGTCACATGTCATGAAAGCGGCATAACCTCAATAAAATGGTACTTAAAAAACTGTTAAAGTAAAGTATTTAATTAAAGACAAAGCAAAGTATTTAAGCTTCGTTCTGGATAAGTGTCTGCCATGGTAAAACCATCTGCACAACGTTTCAGCGAGAGCATCGGCAATCACACCCAAGCTATGCTCGATTATGTGTAAGAACAGCATGAACAAGCTGCTAGTCTACTAGAGTTTGATACGGCCCGATATGATATACACCTTACTAGCATGGTACACGGCGAAGAGCTACATCGAAAAGGTTCAGTAAACCTAAAACAAAGCACTACGGCTTGTTGCTAATGCACTGTGGTTCATGCAAAATAACCAACTGCATCGGGATCTATTGGTACTCATCATCGAGTATCTACTTTATCAGACAGCATAAAAGTTGGTGGAAATAATACTGGCAGATCCCAACGAGGTGGAAAGAAAATTTTGACGTTATGACAAAGATGCTGCATAAGTACACGTTCTTCAATAGATGAGTATCCAAATTTTGTTTTGATTAAATTTTTTTAAAATTTACCTATATTTTATTTAACTATAAATTGCATTATCAAGTATTATATAAAACTTGTGTAATAGATAATGAAATATGTAAATTATATGTGGGGGCTTTGAAGCGATTCTAACGAGCTTATACTTTCGCATAGATATTGAAAATAGTCACAAATTATAATTAATTTATGTTTATTTTTTATTGTCATTCACATAATAATTATTAAAATAACTAAAAATTGATTATCTAAATAATTGTTTTTAATATATGAAATCTCTATTTTTAAACTTGTTTATATGTATGTATATGTTTTATGTCTGTTATGTACTCATGTAATTTTGTAAGAATTATAATATAAATTTTTATTTTAAATCAAATATGTTTTTATTTATAAAAATTTAAATATAAGCATATAAGTATGCATATTAATTATAATTGACATGAGATGGCGCTATATGTAGATTTCTATAAAAAAATGCTTAAAATAGATCGTTGGGGTACCGATAGGTGTCGATAGTGTGAAAACGTCTTTTTTCACTAAGCTTTATATTTTTATAGTTCATTCTGATAATGGTCCTTAATTTGCAAAACGCCATAATAACGTCCAGAGAAATGTTTTCTTTTTTCTTAATTTTAATACTTAATTTTTTTACAACTTGTGGGTTTTTTTAAGAATCACCGTGGAAATGTTCATACAATTATAAAAAAAACATCAAAACTAATTAAAAAAAAAATATTTCGATTATGAACATTATTGCCATTACTTGTTAAATCAAAAGTTGTCAAATTTACTCAAATAAAATATTTAGAAGCCTTTTAAGGTGCATCTTATTAATACAGATTGTAATAGAAGTATAGAGACCGAGGTCTCCGCGTAACGTCAGCGCGTCACATGATCTCGGCAGAATAAATCGAGCGATCGAGCAATCCTATTCATTTAGTATCCTTGGGCAGCGTAGACGAATTGAATTTGATTGAGGCTGTACATAATAGGCCAGAAGTATGGGACAGCTATTGTGTCCAGTTCAGAAGTAGGGACAGAAAAGCAAAGGCCTGGCAGGCAATAGCAGAAGAAGTAGGAAGTGACAGTAAGTATTTTTTAGCGGTATTTGAAATATTGTTAATGGTTTTTAACAACCCTGTAAGTAATATTAAATGAAATGAAATTGTTATTTGTTATAGTGGGAAGTTGTGTAAGTACATGGAAGAAGCTGCGTGACCGGTACACCCGAACGAAACGGAACATGCAATTTGGTTCAGAAGGAGGAAGACGAACGTGGGACAAGGAAGAACTAATGAGATTTTTAGATAAAGTGTTAATTACAAGGAAGCAGGTTTGTCAGTATTGTGTTTATCTGAATGTATAGCATGTAGTGCATTTAGTTTTACAAGCAAATATTCTTAAGAAAATAAAATCTAAGTTTTTTATATTAACTTTTATTATTAAATTTATATCATTCCATCCTGCCATGGTATGATTTGTATTCACCTAATAAATTTACAGCAGTTTTTAGAAAAGAACTTGTTTATTCACTTGTCACTTTAACTTGTCAAATTAACGTGTCAACGGCAAAACATAAACACAGTACAACACGGAAGGTTACTGCCCACTGCGAACGAGCGGGAATGGTGCATTGTCGTTTGGTATATCGACGCATTTCCACGACTTTCTACGCTACGTAGCGACACGCGTACTTTTACAGCACATACATCTGCGTACGAGCGGGAATCCGCCTTTATGGTTGTTATTATGTGACCTGTCACAACACTGCGTATATCTCCTGTTCTTGAACGCGACCAAAACCAAAACTGACCTAGAAACTAACGTTGACGTTTAGACACGTTTGTTTAGACACTAACAAAGACACTAACAAAGACACTAACAAAGACACTAACAAAGACACTAACAAAGACACTAACAAAGACACTAACAAAGACACTAACAAAGACACTAACAAAGACACTAACAAAGACACTAACAAAGACACTAACAAAGACACTAATTTTAGGTTATAATAGCTTATTTTATTTAATATCAATTTTATCACAACAAATGGAAGACTTTATCAAGAATTGTCTAAAACCGATTTTAAAAACTGATGTTGACGACGAAATCATTCAGTAAGTTGTTACTCTTCAGACCGTTTATTCGACTGATTTTGGTTCTTTATACCAACAGGTACATTAAAGACATTAAAGTAGTGGAAGATTTCGATGAATTTATAGCGAACATTATAGACACTGGGAATCCACAACATGTAGAAATATATGAAAAATTGAAGAACAAACTTTTCTCAGATAAAAAAGGTCCCATTAAAGCCGCAACAAAACCATTTTCGAAAACTAACAAGAATGTGCAACAAGATAAGGACAATCAACATAAAAAAACCAATGGTAGAAATCAGACTGATTTATCAATTACTTCAAAGAATACGAATAAATTGAAAGTGCAGCATAAGGGAAATCAAAGTAGTAGTAAAAAAGGGCAAGTTCAACAGCAAAGTAACAAAAAATTCAAGAACATTAATTTAGAAACATATGATTTTAAGAGGACATCTAAAGAAGGTATGTTTATTGAATAAATACCTATACATGTAGTACAGTATTATTTGTAGGTAGACAGCCATGTAATTGTGAAGCACGAACTCATTCATTAATTAATAACTGCTTAAAATGTGGTAGAATAGTGTGTGAACAAGAGGGATCAGGACCTTGCTTTTTTTGTGATACTTTGGTAAGTTATTTTTAGTATTTATAATAAAATACACGAAAAAATGTCTGCTTGTAACATGATCTTGAAAAACTGCAGTTAAGAATTTTTTTACTGGTCGGTAAATGTGTGGAGGTGATTTATCCTGCATAAAAAATCATGTTTTCGATTGGTTCGTGCTCGTTTTGCAACTATGGAATTACATAATCTCTCAACCTTTGTAGGTATTCTTCACCATTAACAGTTACAGGTACAGTCTTCGCATTCTGTATTTCTTCAAAAAAATTTGGACCAATGATGAAATTAGTTCTGAAACTGCACTAAACGATAAGTTTTTTTTATCATGAAGACCTTGCGGAACGATTTCATGCAGAAATCGACAGTTTTGAGTATTAATTTCAGCTTCTGACTCATCTGTCTATAAAATACGAAATACCCTCAGGTTCAATTTTCATACGAGCCAATGTTTTTAATGAAAAATCGTACCTGAGAACAAAATCTGCATCTTTTAATTCAACCAGCAGTTGCAGTTTATAGGAATACATTTTTAGGATTTGTCATTAAATTTTTCAAGTCGTAGTGTATATAATCGTTTTGATACCACATTAACACTAGTAATTTCTAGCAGATTAGTATTGACTACATTTTGATTTTCTTGAAGAACTTTTGCACTAATTTTTGATCTTCCTGATCTCAGAAGGTCACTTACAGACCCTGTTCTTTCAAATTTCTTAATCAAGTTACGGTATGCCTTTATTTCGCACAGCCTTGCTCTTAAACCCATTTTGGCACCTTTGTAGTTCAGCCTGTGGTTCTGCAGTGTAATATTTATCACATTTATAATAACATTGCAAAATCAATTTTTGTTTGCAGATCCATGTATAAATTGTTACAATTTACGTTTACAGTTTTGTTTTGAGAACCATTGTCATAATTACGATAAACTCGTTTGATACTTTTATCAATAGTGGTCAGGACAATTCTGTTATTTTCCATAGATACACAATAGTATATTATATATCAAGGTTGAGAAGTGCATCATTATAACCTAAGCGATAGATTATATCGCGAGACGCGAAGCGTCGAGGGATATAAATCGCGCAGGTTATAATGAACTTCTCAACCGTGTTATATATACAATTTTTTCCACTACTGGAATTATTAAAACCTTTCTACCTGTTACTAAATCAAATTTAAAATTTAAGATATTAATTTTAAATTAAAAATCAAGTCAGTAATTCTGACAGTTGTCATTAGTTTAATAGAATTAATTTTGACGTAATTCTTAATTGTGATTTAAAACACAAAAATAAACAGATAACGTAAGTTTTTATTGCTAAAGTTGTTTAAATTGTTTAAAAACATTATTATTTTAAGCATTGATTACATCAATCAAATTAATTTATTAATTGAGCGATTTGAAAACTTAAATTAGCATTAAATAAAATCTCTTGCTCTTAGTACGCAGTTTGGTAAACTTTTTTTCTTTGAAACTGTTGTAGTATTATCAGAAAATGTAAATATGTTCATTATTAACTACTAGTTAATAATGAAATATTATTTATTGTTCTTAACTGTCATAAATTTTAATTTTTTGCTATTGTGAACCGTCTTTGACAGTTTTGACACACTTGTCAACATAAACGTCAAATTATTTTTGAAAGATTTTGAGACTTTGTAGGCCTCCTAGTCTCTGTTCGAGCAATAAAATGTTGTATTTAACTCGTTCCTGTCTAAATTGAACGCTTTTTTCCCTCGAGGACTTTTTAAACCCTCGTTTCACTCGGGTTTAAAAATGCCCTCTTGGGAAAAAAAGCGTCCAATTTACACAGGAACTCAATAAATAAACTACTATTACCTGCGCTTAAAAAAGTACAACTTCACGGCCTTCTATTATACGTAATAATGCAAGCGTATACAACTAGTAGTGGAAAAAATCCTATTATTTAAGCAACTAGATTCCATTTACTATTTGTTTTGATTGGTTTGATTTGATTTTTTAATAAAAAATTATTGCTGAATATTAAATTTAAGAGTTTAATTATTTTCTCATTTTCTCCGGAGGTAGTTTTTAATAAAACAAGAATTATTAAAATTGGTCCACGTGGTAAATAATTATTGCTGAACATATGTAGAAGAAAGATTCTGAAGAACTAACAACCGCTTTCTTTTTTTTGAAGTTGGTTCAAAATATATGATAAGTTGAAAGCGATCACTTAGAGGCGTTTCATTATGTTGTGAACTGTGACTTTTAAGTTGAAAATCGGTATTAATAAACTAAAAATTGAAAATTTGATTAGGTGGACCTCAAAAACGTTAGTCCATTTCAAAGACAAACACGTCAACAAAAAATTTTAATAGTTTAAAAATAATCAGATATTTGTATATTATACAAAAACAAGTAGTAATTAAGACTTGTTAATTACGAATATGCACAACAACAAAAGGATATGTTAGGAAAAATGTTCCGCCGAATATTTGTAAGACGAATAATAGCAACATTTTGGCATAAACTCTTTACAGCGCCACAGCTCACGAGACCCTAAAAGACTTCTACTTTATGATGACTTAATATATGTTAATTTTGTTCAAGTTTTTCAAGGATTTTATTTGTATTGTTACTGAAATATGTTACCTAATACGACATATTCTTTTGTTAGTTCAGTTTACTTGCCGCAATCTGTTATTATTGCTTATTATTATTTATATTTACTCCAGTATAATCGTTTGATAAGAACACCATTGTAATTGCAGAATGCAGTGTTTGATTTCTCATTAATGCTCTCGACCCGTGCGGTTGGTTCGGCTCCGGCTTATGTGCGCGTATTTTTATAAAGTTTGCATATAAAGTTTTAATCAAATTTATACATTTCTTGGAGTTGTTATTACACAGTTGTATGTCCTATAAGAAACGAATTGATTATCTGTAGTTACTGTTTTATCTTAAGGAGAGCAGTTCTTCAGTAGGTTTTGTACCAATCTCGCTTATAGGAGTCACTTCTATTATGCTGTGGCTTATTAATCTAGCGATTTATATGTTCTTGCTCGATTGACTTTTGCATCGTTTAATATATGGTTGATGATTGAATGTTTTTTTATTTTTTAGGTATGCACAAACGAAGAGTTGCATATTTTAGCAACCAATTCCAAATTATCGGATAAGTTGCATAATCACCTTTTTGAACAGAAGACATCAAAGGAATGGAAAAAAGCGATAGAAACTAGAGACCGGTTAATAAAAGCAGATAAATCGTCTGAAGATAAACGAAAAATCTATGACGATCAATCTGAATATTATAAAGTAGATCGTTGGAATAATCGCCAAATGGAAATTCCAAAACTGCACAAATCTATGAAGGACATGAAACTTGCTCTTGATTTTGCTACACAAAAAGTAATAAGTAGTGAAGTAGAACACAATAAACAAAAAGAAAGTTTAATGTCAGCTGTAAATAGTCATCTTGATGCTACTGAGAGAAGATTTGCAGAATCTGAGCGCGTAAGTTTTTCAGTAGTAACAAAGCAATAATGCGTTTATTTTCCGTTAATCGTAGGTGCGATTATGGGATGAAATAGTATCCAAAGTGTATTGTGATAAAAAGCAACCGTATACTGCAACTCCTTTTAGCAAGGTTAAAGTGGCAAATGATGCCTTTTTAGAGGAGATAGATAGAGGCATGTGTATAAGTATGCATCAACCTTGGGCTAGTCTTCTAGTTGCCGGAATCAAAGTGTAAGTGACAGGCAAGTTTTAATAAAAGTACAGGTCTTTTAATGAAAACCAACTCTCTAGGAACTATGCTTTTAAAACAAGTTAGTCGTGATTTTGAGAAGAGTCAATTTTGATTCTTTCGTGTGTTTGACATCAGTTTCTTTAAAAATTTAAAATAGACTGGAAGTATGTATTTTTTTCAAAATCAGTCGAGTTGTTGCTATTTAGTATAGTATATGTGCAATATGTTTCTAAAGTTAGGGACACGGTATCAAATCAAAACTATCGGTAGTTCAAGGTACTGATACTTTTATTTTGATATACCTAGAATTGAAATTTTATACATATTTGTTATTGGCATTTTTGATACAGCAAAGGTTTTATTTATTTATTTTTTTTTAATTCAAGAGGTTGTACGTCTAGCGCCCCTGCACTTCGGTCTTCTTGGCCCTTTTGTGCACCTCTGATTTGTTACTCTCTCATCAGTTATGTTTCGTCAATAAAGTCCAGAAGTTTATTTCAAGGGGCTTTTTTCAACTCATCATCGGTTAGCTTTGGTTTTCCGAGAATCGTTGTGCGTTGCATTTGATACGCTTCGCATTTGCACAACATGCTGCCGAGTCTCGTCGTCTTCCAAGCATCCGCGGCATAAAGGGTTACTTTGCAGTCACATTTTATGCATATGTTTAAGGCCACAGTGCCCTGTAATTAGTCCCGTGAGTTTTCTTAATTTTTGTCGACTCATGCTTGATAGTGCAGTTTGAGTGTTTAATTGTGGCTCTGTAAGGAAGAGTTTTGTGTGCCTCATCCCTGAAGAGTTTTTCCATAGTTTTTTATGCTCCGCTGCAAGTTTACTGCGAATTATTTCTTTTCCGGTCACGTATGCGATTCCGAAAACGGGTTCAGGTCCGATATATGTCCCTGTTGTGCCCTTTTTTGCTAGTGCGTCCGCCATTAGGTTACCCTTTACATTCTGGTCTTTTGGTATCCAGATGAGCTGCACCGGTTGGCGATTTACCAATATTTCCAGACTGCTTATGCATGCCATAATCAGTTTGGGTTTTATTACTGGTGATCGTAGCGCTAGTAGTGTTGCTTGGGTGTCAAAGATGATCGATATCGGCCCAAGATTTCGAGTCTATAATGTTCCTGACACACTAGTCAATAACAGCAACTTTAGCTTAAAAAGCGGATGCATATTTACCCAAAGTCAGCGAAAATTGCTTCCCATGGTGCTTGCCTCCATATACTCCTGCTCTGGTACCATTGCGATTTTTGGCTTCTTCTGTGTACCAGATAGTTCCTTTAACCGCGCCCGGCTAATTGTTTTTTGTCCACTCGTCTCGTGACGGTATTTATCACTTTAAATTTCTTTAAAATGTGATAATTTTTTGGGAAGTCGGATCTGATAGTTAAAATTGTTTTTTCACGCAGCACGTTATATATACATACCCGGTTTGTTTTTTCTGGTAATCGACGCGTGTTCATTAATCTGCAGCCTGTATGCTGCTTGTCTTGCTTATATCATTACAACGAGGTGTAATGGTGGAAGGAGGGAAAGTAGTGCTTCCATGGCTGCTGTGGGCGTGGTTTTTATCGCTCCTGTTATCAGTAGACATGCCATTCTCTGTACTTTGCTTAGCTTTGCAGCTGTGCTTTTCAGGTTGGTTCTCTCACCCCATACAAACCCGTCGTATGTGATGATGGGTCTTGTTACCACAGTATATAACCATTTGCTCATTGTGGGTTTCAATCTTCATGTGTGCCCGACCATCCGTTTGGTTGTATTGAGAACCCTGATGGCCTTCGTTGTGACTTTTTCTAGATGAGCATTGAAAATCAGTCTAGTATCAAGAGTAAGGTAGTTTATGTCATCCGTTTTCCGTCGTTTGGTAAACGGAACAATTGCCGTCTTAGTTGGGTTCACTGATAGTCCCTTTTTTGCACAATTTTTCGACGGTGTTTAGTGCACTTTGCATTATGTTCGATAAAGTTGCCCCAAACTTCCCGTTTGTGATAATGGTGAGATCGTCGGCGTAACCTAGAGCAAATACCCCGCCGTCTTCTAGTTCCTGTAGTAGGCCGTCCATGACAAGGCACCACAGTATGGGTGATAGAGGTTTTATTTACTTCAAAATGTATGGGGGGTTTAAATTTGTAAACTAGTGTAATATAATAGTGGACTGTAACTAGGTTGGAATGAAAATTCTGTAAGAGTGGAAAATTCAGAGCGCGAGTTTGAGGAACGACGAGTATCAAATTTTCATTTCAACCGAATAACAGACCTTACTTCTTCACGACCAGAAGCCATAAACGCAATGCAATAAAATCAAACTTGAAGTTTGAGGTACTTATATTGACACTTAAATGAAAACGACATTTTTATTACATTTATATTTATCATGTTTGTGCAATTATTGAAATTAAAAACTGGTGCATTAATTTTTTTTTATAGGTTTATTCAGATATAAATCACATAAGACGAGGGAATTTCTATGTCTTGACATATAAATGTCAATAGATGGCGTGCTAGTTTAGTAACATTGTAACATAAATTAAAATATGGATTCGGCTGTATTCGGTTTTGATCCGTTAAAAATGTTATCTAAACGAGACGACGCCAACTTGGCTAGCGATAATATTCATATTTATAAAATGCTTTCATATATATTTCGTTGTTTCAGTTGAATAGGTTTTTATACTTCTATACAGAGTTGAGCAAAATTTGATTAAACAGTAGTAACTAACAAATTGAATAATTGATTCATGGTTGTAACTAAATTTTAATCATACTTTTGTATGTCAATCATGTTTTATTTTACCAACAATGAATTTACAAATGTTTTTATCTGTTTCGTATTTACTCAAAGTACTGTTATGTACTATAGACAATTATTATTTTTGGTTTTAGCAAAGGTTTTAGTTAGTAAGTTAAAACCTTAAAATTAATGATGGTAACTGGTCAATGACTATGGATAATAACAATTTAGTCAACTCTGATGGTCGTCAAAACCTACATTTGTTCAATTTGTGAATGCAATTGCTGACTATTGTATACGTTTCTTTTCAATGTGATAGAAAAAGTAATAAACGTTTGTCAGTATCCTGACAAAATATAACAAGTTTAAACACATCAAATGTACAGTGTGTCCAGTATAAAATGATGTTTGTGAGGATATTGGACACCGTTAGAGATACAAAGTCGGTTAAATGAAAGAAAAGTTACGCATTTGCTTGTAAAAAAAATCTAGATTTATTTTATTTAAAATCGATACCGTTTCGTAGATACAAGTTAAAAAGCAAAAATGTACATTTTCAAAAAACCACAATATTATTTCTTTACTATGGAAGTTAAGATAATGAAATTTTTAAGATAGAGGTAAGAGAATATGATGATTTTAAAAATAGTACCACATTTTTGCTGTTCATTTTTCGGCAGACAAATGCGGAATTTTTTTTCCATTTAACCGACTTTGTATCTCCAACGGTTTCCAATATCCACGTGTATATCATTTTATGCTGGACACACTGTATATTTGATGTGTTTAAACTTGTTATATTTTGTCAGGATACAAACGTTTATTACTTTTTCTATAAGTCATTTTTTGTTTACAATTTATTTTATTTTCATCGCATTTAATGTCCTAATAACATCATTATTTTGCTCCAATAAATAACAATCGTTATGCAATTATGTAAATAAAACAACAGTTTTGTTAACGCCAGGATCCTTTTTTCAAACACCATCTCATGCTTATCAATATAACAAGAAACTTCATTTAAAAGCATTTTATGCAAGACTGTGTATAAAAATAACCGTAAAACTTTAAGGTTAAGTTAGTTTTACATGTTTAGGTATTTACATAATAATAATTTCGTCTTGCACGTCGACAGAGTTAATTTACTAAATTGAGAATTTCATTTCTGCAAATAAATACTTTATTCGTTGTCTAATTCTGCCTGTAATTTAAATGTACAAATAAGCGACATCTATTTCAAATACGTTGAACTGTCTACTGCTACTGTAAGACGCAAATTATTGGCGCGCAATTGAAGTTAGCATTGTTCTTATGGAGAAAACTTTTGTCAAGTGTTGTTGCTAAACAACACTGTTAATCTATAGAATTAATGTATATTCTTGAAGGGTACCTATTGATACGTGACATGATGTATATTAATATGCATCTGATTTCTCCTTTATTTCTGTAAAAAATGACATAAGTATCCAAATAATAGGTCATATGCCTAAGATAATTGTTTAAAGTTGGCGATAAAATTGTATTCAAAAATTATATCATGACACCCTATAAACACCTTCGTCTTTACGTTACTAAAAAAATCAGACAACAATATTGAGGCATATTGCTACAGTACTTGACATTCTGAGACCCTGCGCTCAAACTTGAAATTCCCCAACCATAAACACATCAAAATTAAGACATCGTACTTATTTGACGCTGTTACGATAGTTTAAATTGATTAATTTTATCTAATAGGACATAAGTCAGAAACAGAATCTCTTAGATTTGGAATGACGTACTTGCTGTATGTAGCGTTGTGTACATCACTTTGTGCCGTTTTCGAGAAGATTGGGTTGCATTCAATTTTTCCAGATTCATTGCCATAGTGCCGGTTTTTACCTGAAAGTAATTGATAGGACATTTGAGCTGTTGTTTACCACACGGCAGTAAATGATTTCTTTTAACTTTCTACACTTGAAAATACCTTTTTTTGTATTAATTTAGCACTGGAATTCCACATATGTTTTCTATGTTATTGATTGTTATGGCCGATTCACCAATAAAGTTTATTGTATGAGCAAAACTATGTAAATTGTTTTTTTTTTGTTCAAATAGTGTTCTAACTTTCAGGCATATTGTCACCGTTATTTTTAGAAACTAATGTTTATTAATTGAGATTTTTTGTAACTTTCCACAAAGGTGCAATATGAGACAATTTTATTGTGGTTCAAATAATGCACTGGTCCATATGTGACAAGTAGTAGTACATAAGATGCACTGCCAAATGTTGTCAATTTTTAAATACGTAACAATGTGTCTAGAATTACTACTATTAGAATATTTAAGGGTCTCTTGATCACACAAATAAATAAAGTAAACATCTTGTCTTACAAAACAAAACAGAACTAACTATACACACAATTATAGAATAGTGAACATATAAACATGAACAGTGTAGCCAATATGACGTTTTTGTTTTACATGGAGCTGATTGCAGAAACGTGGATCATGCAAGACATGTAGTGATCTGCGATCAAATTTAGTTCAATGCTAAATTATACTATGACCGCATAAACGTTTTTTGAGATAGGATTAAGTAGTCTGGTGTTAATTGTTTTTTTTTGTGAACCAGCCATATTTCATATGGTAAACTGTAAAACTAGCAAAAGTTTTGATTTTTGTAAAACTCCAGATGGGGTGAGTTCTCTCTTTGTTTTTGTACTTTTAGGTACTTGTTAAATCAGAAAATAATCGAATTCAGTTATCGGTTTTTCAGATTTATTAGAAAAATAGTGATGCGCTGACGAAGTGGAATTCACACCACGTAGTATTACGTGCGATATACATATCTATCGGATGCTGTTTCGTCAAGTTCTTCAGATGTTTGTTGTAGTGATTTCTTGATATGATGTCTAACTACCAGATTACTTCACTTGGCATTTTCTGTGTAAGGTAGTAACCATAATTGTTTCATAGAACGTTTAATTACCACGCTAATTATCTAATAATTGCTCTGAAAAGCAGTAATTGTTTTATTAGGGTTATACCATTGGTTATACATATTTGTAGGGCTGTGTCGATGTGATTAGAAATCGTTTTAATTATTTTACAAAAGCATATTGCATTACTTCTACTTCTATATATACTGACTTCCAGAAAAACACTTAGAAGTTGTTGAACGCTTTTATTGAAATTTTCAGGAAACGTCTATTTTTATGAAACAAAGTGATTAAAATTTAAAAACAAAAGCTTAAAAAGTTTTTTCAATAATGAGTTGCTCCGCCACGATTTGTAATGCACTCATTTAGACGTCTTAGCATGCTATCAATCAAGTGATCTATAGCTGCTTGTGGTATATCGTCCCAAGTTTCTTGAATCCGTAGCTGGAGATCGTGTAAGTTATCTGGAGGGTGTGGTAAATTACCCAGTCGCCTACCAATCATATATCCCATACATGTTCAACGGGCGACAAGTCAGGCCACCGAGCAGGCCATGGGAGGACGGCAATGTTAGCTTCTTCCAAAAACTGTGTTGTAGCTCTTGCCGTATGAGGGCGCTAAAAAATGGGATTTTGCAGCCCCTGAAGATATGGAAGCCCAACTGGTTGTAGCACATTAGCAATGTAACCAGCTGCGTTTAGGTTGCCATCAATAAAGACCAAGGGTGATCTGCTACCATACATATTGCACCTCATATCATAACTCCTTGAGTGAGGGCTGTGTTGCATTCCACAAAAAATGTTAGATTTTTACATTCTCTACTAATCCGTCTGACCCTCCTACGACCATCGTGGGTCCACAAGCAAAATCGGGACTCGTCACTCAATGCCATTCTTGCGCCCAATTAGCCCTTTGGTTGGTCCACTCTAGTCTGCGTAGACGGTGAAGTGGTGTAAGGGGAAGGCATAAAAATAGACGATATGAACGCAACCCATAAGATCTTATCCGGCGATAAACAGATGACCTTGACATTCTGAATCTTATAACTCTCATCCAATCATTTGCAATTGATCGAGTTGTTGAAAATCTGTCTTTTGTGGCCACAACTGTTAAGCGACGTTCTTCGCGATCTGTAGTCCTCCGAGGACGTCCAGATCCACAGCGACGATGTTGAAACCCTTCCACAGACCATTTGGACCAACATCTTAATACCGATGAAACATTTCGGTTTACACGACGAGCAATTTCTCTTAGCGAAAGTCCGGCCTCTCTCATAACAATAATACGGCCACGTTCAAAATCACTTAATTGGACAAAATGTTGATGTTGATCTACTCTCGGCATTGTTATCAAGTTCAAAATGAAATTGTGAACAAACAACAACAATTTGCAAACTTGAGAATTACTAAATGGTCTACTACTTCAAATTTATTGTTACTATGGAAACAACAGGAAAAAAAAACAAAAACTACTGGCTAGATTTTATTCAAATTTTAATCATCACTCTGTTTCATGAAGATAGACGTTTCATAAAAATTTCAGTAAAATCGTTCAAACAATTCTAGGTGTTGCAATTTTTCTGGAAGTCGGTATATTTTATACTTATTCCTGAATTGTCAGTGTAGTCTGTGCAGAGGTGTGCTTCAATTGCTTTGAATGATGACTAATCAAGTTTCATCTCAAACCCGAAGGATTGTTAGTTTGAACTCATCATGATTCCGGTTAATAAATATAGCTCTAGGCCTTTATGTAACATTGACGAAAATATTCTAATTTGTATTATTTTTATTATTTATAGATGAGTTATTCGATAACTATTTTTATTCTGATTTGGATTCGGGGAAGCTAGATGAATCTTTAGAAACTGAAGAAAACGAAATTTTAAAATACGATGACTAGATTGCAGTTGAGTTTGTAGATGA
Source organism: Aquatica leii (assembly GCA_035610365.1). NCBI lineage: Eukaryota > Metazoa > Arthropoda > Insecta > Coleoptera > Lampyridae > Aquatica > Aquatica leii. The sequence goes on from CM069432.1 coordinate 114,077,396, forward strand.
GGACAAGATCATCTCAAACGACGTTCAAAATATGTTTCATTGCTAAAGATGACTCAATTTGGCTGAAGTAGCCTTTCAAACGGAAAGCACAGTGAACGAAAAATATAATTACGGTTTGTTTTGGTGTTGCTCCCCAAGTCCAGCAGTACGGAAAAATTGTTCAAGTTATTTTCTTCTGCTAACATGGTAAATAAAATAGTAAGCTTCACAAATCAACGAGGGGCTTACGAAAATAAAAATCGTATTGACGGAGTAGATTATATGATTTGGAAGGATGTTGATGAAACTAAAATATGCCTTTATTGGTTTGTTGGTATTTGCTGAAGTACTAAAGGTTAATCGTGAACTCATTCGTATACTGTGACAGGATGACCCCTGTTTCCTTTGTTCAATTTTTTCGGCTGTAATACCCCGAGGCAAATTTTTACAAATTTTCAGTTGGATAAGATTTGACGATAAAGACACATGACTAACGAGAAGATCTGATGGTATTTTTTCGGAAGAGAAACACAAGAAACCGGAGATCATATCTCACTATAATACTGATAAGGATGCGGTTGATACATTGAATAAGATGGTAGCAGAATACAACTATAACAGGCAATAAAAATATGGCAAGCTGTCCTCTTTATGAATTTTATCGACATTGCTGCGGTGAACGCTCCTGTTTTATGGAAACATCTGCACTCAGATTGGAAATCAAAGTACCACCACAAAAGACGATTGTTCCTGGAATTGGGGAGATAACCTCATATAAAAAGAAGGAGGATTAGCAATGCTGCTACACGTTCTATGTTAAGTAGCAAGGCAGTTCAAGGTTAGCAGCTCAACGCAAATCAAGAGGAGGAGAAGGAACCAGTAGTGCAATCAAAATGTACTTTATGTAAAAAAATGTATGTCCAGAACACAGTAAAACAAGGAAAACATGTAAATGTGAAAATTAAGAAAAAAGTTGAGGTGAGCATTCACTCAGCGCGGTACCAGGAGTTTTGGAAATCAGCCGGAGTCGGCAAGGTTAAAAATTTTTGGTGCCACTGGGATTTGAACCGCTAATATTTATAAAGTATGCTTTCGGCTATACTACTGTGGTACTCTATTTTCAATCGAGTAAACACATATTTAAAATGCCCATTTCTGTTATGTAAATATTGTATTTTTTATTCAATATTTTGGATATAATAAAATAAATTAATAATTAAAATAAGAATTAACTGATTTTTTAATAAAATATACACAAACGTATGTTTTAATTTATCAAAACGTTGGTTTTATATGTAGTACTGGACTTTGTCATTTAACTCGGGGGATTAAAGCGTTTATGCGATCGAAATGTGGTTTGATCCTCTCTAGTACGGGTTTACAATTTAATTTCGTATTAAAATTTAGTATTGAACTAAACCATGTTTATGCAATTGAATTTGGCATTTTGATACTATAGTAAGCTATTAGTATCGAACTAGACTATACATTCAATCCACGTTTCTGCAATCTGCGCATAGAGGAACACCTTTGCATTTACACTAGAGACTTATGTAGGATGCTGTCAGTTCACTGTCAAAGCGTCCTACAGAAACCATTTTTTCAAAACTAAATTTTAGTAATAAGGTAAATCAGTGGATTATCAAGCCTCTCTCATACAATTGGATTCGACAGTAACTCTTTGACATAACAACGACGTAACTGACAGTACGCCAGTTATTAATAAATTTCATATAGAACAAAAAAAGTCATATCTACAGCGCAATTTGACAGCATTCTGGACAGGCTTATTTCCATACAAAATTACTTGATACCAAAAGGTATTGATACTTTTTCTGTGTCTCTATGCAATGGACGAAACGTCGAAATATGTTTTTTTTTCTAACAACATATACTTGTTTTTTATAGTCATGAAGGTAGAACTTGGTATACAGATCATCGTGGTCGTCTTTGGATACATGCAGCATCGAAACATCCTGAAAATGAGCAATTACTAGAAGTTGAACAAATGTATCGTGACATTTATAATAGTAATCTTATTTTAGCTTTAGACTGATAAGTCGTATTGTATATGATGGTTTTTAGACCCAAGTTTGGAATTTCCTAAAAACTACCCAACTAGTTGTTTACTAGGATGCGTATTTGTTGAAGATTGTTTAAGTCAAGAACAGTATCGTGGATTGTACGCCACTGGTGAGAGTGATAGTCCATATGTACTTATTTGTTCAAAACCTATGATACTTCCAATATTCCATTCGATGCAAGGTCAGCATAAAATATGTAAGTCTTGTATTTGTGATTTATCGTTGTTTTCAATTGTTATCATCCACAGTTCCACTGAGTAAAGAAATGCATAATATAGCGAGAGACTCTCTTATGTCGTCTAAGTGGATTTAATGAATAAATTTAATCTTTTAACCGTTTAGTGTTTTCTTTATTTGATTACAGTAATCAAAGCTTGTAACTATTAACTATTCCTACAAATTAATATTTTGGTTTGTTATTTGTACTAGAAAAGTTCTAAAATCTTAGGCTGTAAATACTTACCTTTTAAATTTCGGGTAGAAATTAAGTATCATATAAATTCGATTTACTTGGGATTTTGATAATCAACAAGTAGTCCAATAAAAGTGATGGGTTATTGTACTAAACAATGTCTCTTCCATTACAAAATATTAGTTGATGAAAACTATCTAAGAATGCTCAAAATGTGACTAATAACTAATAATTATTACTGTTTAACCACAACTAAATAAATTACATTCATTTAGATCGCAATTTTAGTTATGCTTAGTGGTATTCTACAAGTAATTACCGTAGAAACAGTTTCTATACAGCTCAAGTAATTTTTAAAATATAGCTTAAAATCAACCGAATTTGTAATAAAATTATACAATCTATTAAAAGTTTTTATTGTTGCATTTAAGATATAAATAAATTAATTTCTTACATTTATTATGTTAAAACATATACATACATAAAATAACTTAGTTTAAACACTTTAATTATAATTTTTTTAAAGAAAAATTTAATCTACAATGTACAAGTGTTTTTTTTTATTTTTAAATTTACTGTAATAAATAATTGGACCACATTGTTCCTATGATAATAGTTTTTGTAATTTAATAATTAAAACATATCACACAGTTTTTTACATTACGAGTCATTTTTTACGTTTCTATCTTTTAAATTTGGAAAGAAGGCTTCGATTGGCAAAATTGGATCATCGGTAGACAAAGTAAAATAACTAGGCACTATTCGAGTATTTGGAGATACCGATTTGAAAAGTCCTGGCGTTTCATATTCTTTATGAGCAGATGACGTCAAATCGGAGACTCTTTGCGATTGCAAAAGTGCATCGTTTTTCATTAACTCTGTATTAGAATATTCTTCATTATATTCTTCATCTTCTTTTTGATCAATTTGTAACACTTTGTCTTGAATGGTGTTTGTAGATATATCCGAATGTGTATAACTTAAAGTTGTTTCGGAAACTTTTTCAATTGCTTCTTCTTCATTGGAAGTTTGTGATTTTTCTGGGACATTTGTACGATTATACTTACCATAAATTCTTTGTTTTAGACTAACAGGTGGTGGACGTCTTAAATTTGAAAATATATTTGGTTTTATTGATAATTTTTGTGTAGTAGTATATGCTTCGGTTGTGGTTTTTTGTCTGCCAAACGGCCTGAGTCTTGTATTTACTTTCTTTTCAATTATTATTTCACTGTTTGTACTATGTCTGGGTTCTTTCGGCGTAAACTTACTTCTTTCAGTTGGTTCTTCATCTTGATACTGGATACTTGGTTTCCTGCTACGACTTGGAAAACGTCCTCTCACTGATTCAGTTGTAGATCGAGGTGCCTCAGTTGAAGACGTAGAGGAGTATTGATTTAACCGTTGCCTGTATTCTTTCACGCTAAACCGTGGTCGATTTTTATTTTCGTAAATAGGTCGAGTTCGTATTCGATGAGTTTTTTGAGAACCAGAATTCTCTGTTATTGTAGTTAAAGGTAAAGCTGTGGTAACGTCTATATTCGTATTTTCGCTTTCTTTATTATAAACTTCTTGTATAGTTATTGCATCTTTTGTTGATTCAAAATGATTAGTTTGGTCAAAGTGATGATCTAATAACGTGGCACGCGTTGTTATTATTGTGGGTTGAGTTTCAATTATAGTTGTAATTGTCGGTTGGCGTATTTTATGCCTAATTGCTGTTGTAGTTTCAGTAGTTGTGGTAGTAGTTGGTTCTATTCGCTCATAATCACTTGATGAATCTTCTTTTTTCGTTTCGTAGTTTTCATACGTTTTGGAATAATGCTCAAGGTTTGATGGGTTTTCTAAGTTTTCTGCTTCTAATTTAACATTTTCATGATTGTCTGGATTCTGTGATTCCTGAACTACTTCGGAATTTACAAATGTTTCTCTAACCGGTTGCATTACAGAATAAGAAAATGTCTCTGTCAGTTTATGATTTGTTGGTAGTTCTTCCGCTACTTCTTTAGTAGCTGTTGGTCGTATTCTATGATTTTCATACTTTATTCTGTGTTTATGACGGGTTGTTGATGTTTGAACTTGTGGTATTTCGGTAGTTGTGGTAGTGGTTGTAGTTAAATGCGTGGTACGTACTCTTGAAGGTCTTCTTCTTCGTTTTGGTTTTTGAGTTTCATCAAAATGACTGTGTTCTTCAGAACTTTGTGATTTAATGAAACTATAATCTTCTGTCGGTAAAGGTTCTTCTGTAGTAGTACGGTGTAAAGGACGACGGCGACGTTGACTAGGAGGGCGAGGTCTTTGCGATTGCCAATCCCGAACGGGAGGTAACGTTGTTGGAGGTGTTGTATGCACAGGTTCTTCAACGTACTGATAAACTTGTTTTTCATCATTTATAACCGTAATCTCATTTGGAAATTCGGTATTTCCGGAACTCGTTGGAACCGAAAAAATTGTAGGGGTTTCTGGTTTTCCAACTATAGGATAATGAGTAGAAACTTCTTTAATATCGAAATAATTTGGATTAACTGTTGAATGTTCATTTGCGTGCTGTCTATTGCGTAAATTTAGTTTTGAATAAATTGAGGCTACTTCGTTTTGAGTAGAAGACGTTGGTACCGAACTATCAGGTCTGTATGGTGTTGGTAGAAACACAAAGTTTGTTTGTGGAGATTGTTCGTTAATAGGCGGTGATTTTATAACGGATGGTTTGGTTGAAAAGAATAATGGAGGGGATTCTTGCCATTGTTTATCTTCTGTTACTTCATATGTTGGGAAATGTGGCGCTTCACTTACTTTTTTAACTGATTCGTGTTTGTGGGTTTCAAAAATAGAGATTGGTTGTACTTCGATTTGCTTTTTGGAATGATGTATTTTTGATTTAATTGGTTGACTTATTTCGTATGAGAAAATTTTAGTGTCTTCTATAGGCTTGTGTTCTTGAATGTACTCTTCATTTGGGTTGTAATTGTTTGGTACGCTGTTATGGAAAACATTCAATTTTTCTTTTGTTACTTGAATTTCAACAGGTTCACGATCTGAACTTAGTTGAGAATGAAATTGAAATTGAGATGCTTCGAATGCTGGCGGTAATTGCACAACAATATTATCCGGCACTGTTCTGTCTTTATGTTTACCAATTACAAGTGTAGGATTATTTATAGTTGCAGCTGGTTCCGTTGCAACTGTTGGTCGCTCTTTGGGTTTTTGGGTTTTTGGTTTTTCTTTTGTCGTTTGATGTTCTTTGTATGGAGGTGGTACTAGGTTTCTGGTGTACTCATCGTTTTGGTTAAAGAAGTTATTTCCTTCAATTTGTATTGGATTTCTGTTTTGAAGTAGATACGTTTGTACAGGTATATGTTGTAACATTACGTCATTTGTTCCATGTAATACTGCAAATGGTTTTTTTGTGAAGCCAGGCGGGTGATTATAAAACGCAAATGTTCCTACAACAACGTTATGGTATTTATGCATCCATTGATGATTGTGTAACATTACCTATTGCCGCAGAAGGCGCCGGAATAATCACTTCGTTTCTCATGCTGTGTGAAAAAACAGGCCCATGCGATCCTCTTATCGGCCTAGGTACCATATGTAGCATATGTTTATTTGGAATGGGAATTCTTAATGGACTTCCTTTGTATCCTAACGGAGTTAAAGGAATGTGGGGACCGTGTGTGTGAGTCAAATGAAACGGCTTTTGATGCTTCTGATGCTGACTGTTTTTACCTGTTAAAAAAAGTATTATGTTTTATTATTTTAATATGTATATTTACCTGAAGATTTATTGTTATTATTAATATTGTTGTTTGATGAACTTGCTGCTTGAGTTGCTGTAATTGTTTGATACGGTTTTGTTGAAGTACTTGTAGGTGGTGTGTATACTGGGGGTGGTGGTTGAGCTTTTATAGGTTCACTGTTTTCATTATTTTGTGTAGGATTTTTATATAAAGTAATTTCATCCTCAATTTCATGCTGGGAATTGCCAATAATCGGTCTCCAACCGTCTGACGTCATAGATAAAGGGTCCTACAAAATAAAACCTTAATTTTTTATCAACAAAAGAAAGGAGATAGTACTTACATGCATAGAGCTTCCCTTTGCGTTTTGCGTAGAAAAACATAATACAGTAGCTGCAACAAAAATACGATATAAATTACTTCACTGTATATTTTAAAAATCATTAAATAAAATATTAAGACGCTCAATTTGTTACTAGTTTTAAATTTAATTAAAAGAAAGTACTTAATATAATTACGTAATTTTGTTCGGTTATACGTATGTAGGACAGGAAAGTGATGAGAATTTTAGAAATATTGCTTTATGTTTAATGTGTACATTAAATTAAATTAAATAGTTATTTACATATTTAACGTATATTGTATTTATATGATAATTTGGTTCTCAGAATGTAAAGTTGTAAAAATTGTTTAAAGACATTGTTTCCAAATATTCGGTTTAAAAATAATTAGAAATATTTTACTGAAGCAGGATAGTTAGTGACAATGATTATACACATATGTATATTACTCCGATTAGCAGATTGCATGTACAAAGTGTGGACAACTATAACAAATCGAAAAAAAGATTACTATGAGATAACGTCAATTGATGCAACTTTTATGCTAATAAAGCAGAAATAATTGTTTATTAGGATAGATAAATTAAGTTTAAATTCATTTTTTATTAAGTAATAATAAGAATGTGTTTTTCAAGTTTTAATGTTGAAATTGCCTTTCTGCAGCATTTTTCATCAACCGCCACTGATAATACCTCAAGAAGATGCGAATAACATAAAATGACATATATCTTGTGCGAATAAACCTGTATTCTGGTACACACACCACTACCTTGGAAAAAAGACTGATAGGTGATAACTAATGCTGGGAAAATATACAAATTGCATATAAAGTGCATACATGCATATTCTGACATAATTCTATAAATAAGCGATTTTCGAAATTAAATCGCAAAAAGTGAAATCGACTGTGGTTCTCATGAAGGGGGTTAAACTTATTGAATTGAGTTAATAAAATAATTTGTTGCCATTCTCATTTTAATTAAAGGTTTAAAAAGCAAAGTATTGTTTTATATTAGCAATTTTTTTCATTCAAATGTTCATTAGAACTGTGTCAAAATACCAAAACAAAGCGCCGTTATTCTCAAGAAGTGAATTAATAATATGATTAGAACTATACTATATCTCTTTTGACAGTTTGCAACAAAAAGGTAAGTCTTGTTTTATGTCTAATAGTTTTATTCTCATCAACAATATATTTATTTTTATATTTCCAATCAAAAATTAAACCACTTGATAAAAAACTGAAATGAAAATATTTGTAATACACTGAAACCTCTAAATTGCAGTTACAAAATTGTTGTAAAAATGATCGTTAAGGTACAAATAAATTTAAAAAAAATGTTATTTTTGTGCCTTCTCTATTACAATAAATCAAAAATACAAAAAGTATAAATTACAAGTTAATTCGATACTTCATGCATTCAGCAATCAAAAACTATGTCAAAAATTAAAAAAACAAAACATTTTTAACATTTTGTAAAATTTTAGATATATAAGTAGGCTATTAAATTAAAAAAAAATTTTTTAATTGCAGTTCTAAATTCTTGTTTGAAAAACTTTAGATTTACATTTGGTTAAATCAAGGTTAAAATTTAAACAAACATAATTTAATTAATAATTAAATTACAATTTAGTGCATAGATATTTAATACATTTTCTTTGTTAATTTTTGTCTACGTAAATCAAGCACGTGTTACAAGACAGTCCGCGCAAGATGGTCTCGGGCGTTGCTTGGAGCATTACACAGGTTGAAGAGCATCACTGTAAACTGCCACAAACCAGTTCCATTTTTCACGATTTTTGGGTTGCAATTCTATTACCAGTAACCACTCTTTAAATCTAACACTGATATCCTGACAGGGTGTCTAACGTATCGTCAGTTCTCGGTAAAGCTGTTCTTTTTGGTCACGTCGTTAAGCTGTGTGTAGTCTACGCAAAACTTTGTTGTACCGTCATTTTTTTTACGAGTACCACTGGGGACACCCATAGGCTATGTGAAGGTTCAATCACACCTCCTTTTTCCATAGCTATAATAATTTGTTCGGCTTCTTCTATTTTTGCCAAAGGAAGTCGGTATGGATGTTATCGTATCGGCCCAGCGTCACCGGGATTAATTTTATACTTCACCAAGCTAATTCTTCGTTTGGAACCACTCTCCAGCGCGAACACATCTTGATACTACTGGATCAACATTTTAACTTTAGCCAGCTGGTCTTGTTTGAGATATTGGCATTTGGAGGTGGGCTCTTCTCCGGCGACGTATCTTTGTTAAAATTTACGCATTTCACAATTTGAGATACTGGCGTGCATTGGCCTAGTACGCTCTTCTTTTTTAACGTTACTGGATCTGCGTTGACGTTTAAGATCCTTACTGGTATCGTGTTTTTCACTCGTACTAAAGTATTGCTAACGATTAGTTCTTTTTCAACTAAGTCGCTCGCTGTTGGTTCAATCGTACGAATGTAGCTTTCCCGGAGACTTCCATCCAGGCGTCCCATCACCGCACGTGAAGGCAGACTTACGTCTTTACTCAATAAGACTCGCACGGCTGCTTTTTCTGACGAATGAAAAGGAATTTATTCACTGTCGATCTTCAGGACATCGTTCTTCATATCCAAATGGAACCCATACTTCTTCTGTGATGTCGGCTACCATTACTTGATGATCGAATACACAATTTCCCAAAACAATGGTTACCTTGACGAGTCCGTGGGTAGGTATTTCTTTGCCTATTTTCTCGTAATATGTCCGGACGAATGATGGTTTTCGTCGCTCCCGTGTCAACCAGTAACTGAACACTTCTTCCATTGATCTTGCCATCGAGATAAATATTGTGTAATTGCTCTAGAGGCGATGCCATTTGAATGGCAATCTTCGGAACATAACTAGATGAGATTAACTTTTGTCTCTTTTGGTCAACTGGTTCCAAATTTTTGAGTGCTCTTCTTGTTTTCTTCTTGGTTTTAGTACGATGTCGTACGATTCCCGAAGTATTCGTCGCTTTCTAGTGTCTGCGCGGGTACTTCTGCAGCACAGCGGAGTTTATGACCGACTCGTTGCGATACGTGTTTTGCTGTTTCAAACTGCAAGGCACTAAAGCGTCATTCAACGTCTTGTTTAAGATGAGCATTTCCATATCTCATTTCTAAATGTAAAATTAAGAGTTCGTAATTTTCTTGTAGGTGGTCAGGAACAGTCTGCAAGATTCTATGGGCTTCTCCACGTTAGGAGAAACTTGTGATCGGTTTCTTTCCGATGGTCCATTATTAAACCTTCGTTCGAGACGCTTTCTTTACTATGGCAATTCACTTGATTTATTTTTTCTTCATGCAGTTTCATTCTGTCTCCTGTTGCTTTTATTTTGTCATTCATAAATTCGTATATTTCTTCTTTTAAATTTAACATATACATATTTACATTCCTCAATACCATATTTGTATTAATATCTAGTAATATAAAATATACAACATTGTAGTTGATTGTACGTTGACTTAATAGTTAGAATGTTAATATTGCGCTTTGTAGATTTCATAGAAATTCGTATAGACGCATTTTTCATAATTATATTCTTATTAATACCTAGTAATATAAAATGTACATATAACATTGTAGTTCATTGTACGTTGACCTAAAAGGCAGAATACCAATCTTGCGCTTTTTGTAGATCAAAAATATCAAACTCACCAACTGCTTTTACACAAAGATGTAATTGAGAGTTCAGCTTCGTATTAGTTTTTACTAGCGATTACTCGTATAAGTTCATGTATTTTTAAAAACCATTTGAAAATAAACTTAAATATATCTACTTAGGTTTCCTCTTGAACAATTTTAATTTAGTTTTCTATACTAACTTGTATTTGCTCCTCAATAGTCTTTATTTGATTTTCACTGTTCGTTCGTATTTCTTCTTTTAAGCGTTTAGAATTTTCTAACAATTTTTCTTCTATTGTTCTAGTATTTTCTTCCATTTTTGGAGAATGTTTGGACAGTTGTTCTTTCATATTTTTATTCATCGATTCTTGACTATCTTTTATTGATTCGAGAAACAACACTAAATTTTAATAACGTTTGATTCTTTACTTCTTTAACAAACTGAATTACACTCTATAAACAAACAAACGCTAATCGCGAACTAAACAGTTGTTTATTTACACAACATCAACGTTTTCAAATGGTTTCGATTACCGCACACTTGTATCACCATCGTAACGAATTTTAAAAACTAATTTATTTATAACTAAATATTTACACGTTTATAACTACACGTAACTAAATAAATCTAACGATATTTAAGAATAACACACTAATTTATATATTACTATCACTAGTGCGCACTTTTTAATGTTATCTAAAACTGTTACTTGTTTGTGCTAACAACACGTACGCGACGTATTTATGTTTTGCGGGCATTTATCTTCACACACGGTAATAACTTATTTATTTTAAACCGACAAAATCTTCTCTATTTCATTAAAAAAACTGACAAATGCTTCCTGTGAACCGTTTTTATATATTTCTGTGCTCTATCTCGAGAATTTTCTACATCTTTCGATAAATGTTCTGGAAGTTGACAATAACTTTGTGAACGTTCTCGAAGTTGACAATAACTTCGTGAACGTTTCAATATTCATATATTAAATTACAAGCTATTCTAAAAAAGTAAAGTTGTGGCAGTTGTTGATTTGACATCCGTTTCTTAAAACTCTGTAACCTTTGGTTTCATGATAACATCTTAAAGTCACTTGAACTAAAGTTTATTTTGATGGTTTATTTTATATAAAGGTTATTAAGTTACTATCGACTAGTTCTTACAAAAGGCACTTTAAAACATGTTGAAACCGCTCGTAAGTGCAACATCGTAGTATGAATAATTTAAAAAAAATACCTAAAAAACACCTGAAATAAAACACAATGAAAAACATTTGTCAAAAATAATTTACTCGTACATAGAAACACTGTACTCATATTAAATTTTTATAAGGTATGTAAGCGATATGTATGTATCTGTTGAAATAAGAAGCACCTATTAATATTTGTAAATTTTTAATATGAATGAATACATCTATGAGAGCTGAGATTCTTTGAGAGAATAGAAAAAACGATAAATCTAGTATAATTTTATTTTCCTTATATAATTGCAAAGAACCTAATTTCATTATTTTATACATTGCACGTTGCGACAACTATTACGATACGTATGTATGTACATGCAATAAAAATCATAAATAGCTAAGTACGAAGACTGCCATACTCCGCTCTACTCTTGCTTGCTACCCTCTAAATTTTTTCACATTGCAAAAAAATTACAGTGATTTCACATCATTTAACTACTGTGATTATACTCGTAAAACTTTTAAACCATTTTTTTGCTTCGTTTGAAATTTTTTTTCAACCAAATTTATGAAATAAATATCTTAATGAAACGACCAATTCTGATTTTGAGTGTGTAAGGGGGTGTCTCGGGCCCACTTGATTAATAACTTCCTTTTATAATCACTTTATTCATAATTCATAACACAAAATACTTAATGGATTTCTAACTGTTAACGTTTTTTTACATAACATAACACAATAACATAATGATCGTTGTGTCTCTTGTCCTTTGTCACCACTCGTGCATGCGTGAATTTAAAAAAAAGTATCTCACAAGTAAATATTACAAAAGAAATATTTGTAGTTATGTAAATAAGGAATTTACTGCACAAAACCCGAACCCAATCGGTTAAGAAATATTCTCAGAAAATGGATTAGAAGTTTTACATTCTGTAAAATTAGGTTACAAATTATATTGCTATAAAGCAAAAATAATTCAGTGCATTTAAAATCTATAGTTATATCTGTAAATAGTACGATTCTGCACGAATTAATTAATTCGGAAAATACTAGTGATAAATGCTGAACGATACAAACGAACGCGTAAATACTAGACGATCTCGAGCGTATTATTAAATAGAATGTCATTCGTATTTGAATTTCGCGCTGCTTTAGTGCCCAATAAAATAGTATATTCTACGTCACTGTAAGTACCGGTACGACTTGTGTTAGTCCCTCAACATCTATTTTTGTTAGTCCCCAACTAGCCCGGTTACAAGTCTTATACAGTGTTTCCGAATTTCAATGCTCACCATTGTTATCTCGGTTATTAGAAGACATAGAGCAACGGTTAAATGGAGAATGTTTTGCAAAAACAAGATTATATATTTTTTTAATACCGTGTTACTGCATAATATATTTGTTTAAATGTGTTTTTTTTTGTAACTAAATGTTTATTTTGTTACATCTACGTTTTTCCTTAAGTTATAATAAAATTAAACTTGTAAGTATAGCAAATTTTTTACATAATAAATTATGAGAGATAAAGAAGAAACTAGACTTACTTTTACAGTATTTAACGAAGCTGAAGCTAATTAAAAGATATATCGGATTTAAAAAAAATAAAAGTAATCATATTTTAAAAAAGCTAAGCTTTGACTAATTCTGATGCAATTATGTACTAGTGGGGACACGGGTAAACGTCTACTATCATAAACTCCTTTTTGAACCGTGCAACATACTAATCACTAACCATAATAGGTGATTGCTAGATATTAAAAACTTTTGTGTTCTGTACAAAAAAGTCATTTTGATTATTATTTATTTTAAATTATAATTACACGCAAAATTACAAATGGTGCATGTTCCAAAAAGATGTTAAAACACATTTTCATTATTAACCTATTTGTCAATTTGCAGCATATGCTGATTGGTTTGTTTCTTGATTTTATTTTGTATGAATGTGTATTGTTTGTTGATATATTGTTTTATTAGTAACTTTAATTTTATGACTTATGGACTCTGATATGCATCTTTCCGCCACCATTGACGAATTTCACCTTCAATGCCTGTAGAAAACATTCAAGGATGGAATCGGGCCGGGCAAGCCGGACTTTGATAGAAGTCCGGCCCGGCCCGTCCCGAACCTGAAAACTGTATAACCGGCCCAAAACTCGGCCCGATTTTGGGACAATAATTTGGGCCAGGTCACAAAGCACGATTTTTTAATCTGTAAACTGTTGTACGATAAAGTTGTTACTTGCCGGTAACCTACGATCTGAGCTATAGCTCTTTCGAATGCTAGAAAAGACTTTGATTGTATTTTTTAGATCGAGCATTACGTTGACTTTGGAATATAGTCGTCTCGAAAAGTTTTGCTTTTTGGAGCGACCTAAAAAACAGATAGACGACGCAAGTGAACCAAGTATTTGTTAAACAGTTACTAAATCTGTATAAAACAAATACAAAATTATACAGATATATTTACAAAATCAATTTTTATAGTAAAAAACGTATTTACGCCGTTTAATTAACTACAGCTACAGTTTTTATACATATATAACAAAACCTAACACCCAACAAAAGATAGATGACTTAGCTAATCCCATACTTCGTGGTCTCCCTTATAAAATTGCTTACATATTCGTATTTATGTACTTATTTGATACGAAATTCTGACAAAACAGTTTAAATCGAGTGTAGGTATTCACAGGCTTGGATTGGTTTTCAAAAGCTTGGCTTGAAATTTGAAATCAAGTCAAGCTTTCGAAAAATTAAGTCAAGTTCAATATTAGCTTAGTCAAGCTGTTACAGATCAAGCTTTCACCAAGCTTTCAAGCTAAATAATATTAGCTTGATGTAAAATTTATATCTCAAAATAAAGTTTACCGAAGGAAATTTACACAAGTCATTTTAGCAAACACCGCCAACTAAAGAAATCAAAACAAAAATTAAGTAAGTTGTCTGAGTTCTAAGAATGCTAACTTTATAATTTATACTTCTTACATTGCAACTTTCATTGTTTATTTAGCTGAAGACTTGTTACAACCGCATATAAGCATTATTGAGTACACAAACTACAGTTAAGTTAGGTCAGTGTAAATACGAAGAAATAAAAATTGTTGTTTGCTGTAATTATTTTACTTACAATCTATTTTGTGGGTAACGGATAATTAAAGAGAACTATAATTAACGCAAGACATTAAAATTCTAAATCCGGGTTTGCAGATCATCTCTAAAGACATTCTTTGTTAAGAGTAGCCGGGTACTTATTTTGGTTTGAAAAATTGAGAAATTGGCTATTTTATTAGGAATTTATGATATTGTATCTTTTCTTAATATCACATCTACTGTTGTTCTCACAACAATATCAAAAAGGTTTTATTTTGAGTTTTTTTCGGCTGAAGATCCATATAACAATGTTGAAATATTACTCAATTTTCTGTTACTAGAAAACTTCTTTACACATTGTTTTTTGTAATGAAAATTTGCACCAATATGATACAATTTTTATATTTCACATCTTTCACTTTTAAATTCTACAGTTCGTCAATTCGGCAGATTCCAAAAATCACAAAGACTTTTTTTAAGTAAATTTGAATATACTTCGATACTTCGTCAGGACCTTCTATTAAAAACTAAAGCTTTGAAATTTCATCGTTTGTAAATACATGAAGTAGGAGAGACACACATTTTCAGTTATTATGCGCTGCCGTTCTCCAGTTAGTCGTCGTGGTTCTGCTACGCCTAGCTGCGTATCCACCATATGACCCTTTAATCTTTTCGCACGACAATACAAAAAACTCCACGTTTTCCGGCACCAAATTTTAAAAAGGCACATGTGCATTCTATGCAAGCATAATTTACAGTGTGGCAATAATTCCCACTTTTCCAAAAATGGATTTTGCGTATTAAAAAGAAAAATGTATTCTCAACATAATGTAATTATAAAATAAACTTAGGCGTTACGCGGTGTTAACACGGGTTTGGACATTTTTTTTAAGTAGGTACCCACC
Source organism: Aquatica leii (assembly GCA_035610365.1). Lineage (NCBI taxonomy): Eukaryota > Metazoa > Arthropoda > Insecta > Coleoptera > Lampyridae > Aquatica > Aquatica leii. The sequence continues at coordinate 114,092,777 of CM069432.1, forward strand.
TACTAATCACCAGTGAGTTAAGCATGTTGGGCTAATTTTTATTTGAGTTGAAATGCCGGTTTAACCGTATGTTGCTTTTTGTATAATCTTATTAAGACTAATTAAAATTTGAGTAGTCATTAAATTTCACAAAATTTTATACCGATTTATGCAATTCCGTAAATTTTTGTGGAATTTAATAAAACTGTAAAATTGTTTTCCTTCAACAATTTGAATGCTATTATCATAGAATATATATTTATTTTTGTTTTAAACATGGTACTGTTGTAAGGTATTGTGAAGCGCTGTCTTTGACGCAGTCTAACCCCATATTTTATTTTTTCTTATAATTATTAGTTATCTATAATATTATAAAGATCAGTGGACATACCTAATAAAATCATGTTTCTGTGCTTCCGTCCGTTTTGTTGTATTTTACAAGTATAATAATCTACCCGAATTTTTTTTTCCGGTCTAGGCCAGTAAAGTGTATTAGAACTTTATAACTGGAAGTTGGCACTAATAATTATTAATTTTTTACGGCAGTCATTTATGTTACTTTTATTAATATAAACCAGTACCTGTGTTATTGTTTAAAATAACTCTAACAAACGTTCTTAGAACAAATATAATAAGTTTTATATATCTTACAATTGCTAAAAACAATAATGGTTTTATTTTCATACAAGTTAAATTGCAATGAAATTATTTAGGTAATTGTTAAATAAATTTAAAAAACAATTGAATTTTGCCATTACAGGTTACAGTTTTATCAACATAACATTAATTAACAAATTTGTATAAAGGTTATCACAAAAAAAGTTGTGACTAATAATACAAATGACTATTTTAAACAAACTCATCACAACATTACCTTATAATAATTTTATTAGATATAATAATGAATGTCACTAAATGTCTTCTTTTAGGGTTAAATCTTGAGGAGAGAATCAAAAGTTTAATATATTATACGCTCCGAAAGTTAACATTTATATCTAGTAATGTAAATAATTATAGAATAAGATTGAATATTTTAATATCAATGTTTAAGCGAAATATTTTAAAATGTTACAAAAACGGTTTTAATTTTTTTTTATATAATAAATATCTTGCTGATTGAGGATTAATTTTTTTGCAATTGTATTATATTCCAGAAATTGTAGATTTTTTTTTAAAAGACAAATGGCAAATTTAACATAAAATTAAAGAAATACAATGTTCACAAATGTTTTATTTGAAATAAAGTTATACAACGTGTTCAAGATAAGAATGCACAGCATGGGGATCTTGTAAATGGTAAGGTAAGGGTGGCTTCAATTAAAAAAATGTTGAGTTATTTAAAGTATGCTCAAATGCCAGTTGCAAAAATTCAATGTTATTTATCGTTTTCAAAATTTTCCAAAAAATTAAATTTTTTCATTTTTTCAATTTTCGTATTGTTTTAAAAAATTAAAAAAAACTAACAGCACTTTGTCATTGACATTTTTTAAGATCTACAAAATGCCGTTTTCAAATTTTACTTGACGTTTAATCTCCGAGAAACCATCATCAACTTAATTTTTTTATATGGTCCAAAAAGAAATTACCATGTGTTCGGTAGAATTTTTTATTAAAAATTCAACGATGTATCATACATTATAGTTCTACAGCCATAAATAAAGAAAAGATAAGTTTTAATATATTCTTACTTCTTAATCTAGTTAGATGTTGAAACAAAATGTCAAAAAAAGTGTTGAAATAGGTTGCCATTATTTCCTAGACACAAGTATGCTTTCTTTACAGTAGAATTTAACACATGGTCTAAGATTTTTGATGAGTTTGTATTAACTGCTGCTATAAGCGATGCAATAACGGTTCTCGAAAAAGTTCTGCCAAATACCGCTTGTTTCTTTTTGTGGTTATGTAAAAAAAATTGAAAACGTAATTTTGTAGAGCTTGAAAAGTGACAATGATAGTGTTGTTAGTTTTTGATCTTTTAAAATAAATATAAAAATTAGAAAAATCAAAAATTCCAAAAATTTAATTTTTTAGAAAACTTTAAAAACGATAAACCATAATAAACTTTTGCGACCGGCACGTAGACTTTTTTCTAATTTAAGCTACCCTGTATCTTGTCTTGTTTACAAGATCATGCTGTGCATTTTTATCTTGCACATTTTGTATAGTGCCCAAAACAAAATATTCTGTATAATACAAAATCTTTTCTTAATATGCATTTCTTACTATACAACTTGGATGAGCTATAACCCAAAACATTGTTTTCAAGATTTAAAACATGAGCACTATCAAAGAAATACTTTAATCCAAAATCTGCATCGGTAAAGATTTAATAATAATTTAATAAAATTATCACGGTTTGTAATAATGTAGATCATTTTAATTTCATACATACATACGTTTTCAATACTATATCATAATGAAATCTATATTTAGAAATTTAAAGATTCTCTACAATTCTAACTCGATTTAAAGTTACAGAATTGCGCTAAATAATGAAACATCGTTACAAATTAAAAAAATACTAAAGGAGCAACAAAACTAAAATACATAAATGTTAATGTATAATGATGTATAACATTACTATTAATCTTTTTTAGGAGTTAAGCACACTTTCTCTTCCTTTACAGATACTATGTAGTGTTTATCTTACGTAATAAAAATATATAGCATCTCAAAAATCGTATTACAAAATTGTTGGTATTAGATTAACTATTAGACATTTAATATTTAAATAATTTATTCTGGTAAAATTGAGAACGATTTATATACTTGAATGTATTAGCATTTTATTATATAATTTAAAAAATTAAAAATGATATTGCAACGCAGGAAAGTGTTTAATTAGTACAAATAATACAGATCAAAGTAATCAAAAAGTTTCAGAATTAATTTTCTAGTTTGTTCAACTTGAGTAGTAATTGAATACGTTTCAGTGATTTTATGCTATACTAATATAATGAAAACAAGAATAATTACTCAAAGTAATTGTTACATCTAAAACATTTGCGAGCATTTAAGCTTTCTCTAATAAATTGTTTTTTTTACGAATTGGGACTACTGGCCACAGGCGACTGGTGCAGAGATAAAAGGGCGCGAAACGTAAATGTACATAACGTAAAAGTATAAAAAGTAAATTTAGTAAATTATCTTAGTACAACCTTAAAAAAACGTGCTGGTGTTAAAATAAATAAGTGCATATTCGTTGTTTTTACGCGTGTGCCATAGAGATAAATAAAAATGATTGTAATTATCTTATCTGCAGAGGCTGTTTTAAATCTAAAGTTAGTGTTACCTAAATTATAGTAAGTGTTTCATTTTATTACTTTTTTAATTATAGTTTTATTAGTGTATGTTGTATGTATGTTAGTGTATTGTGTTGTGTTTTAGTTTTAGTAAAATTAGTTACATTTATAAGTTTGCAACAGTATTAATACCTTTACATTTAGCATTGTAAATGACAGTTCTGTTTAGTTTTAGCAAAAAGTGTAAATTAAAAAAAATCGTTAATTTAATTTTATTCAGACTGTCTGTTATTGATTTTGTTTTATATAGTTTATCTCTACTTATATGTGTTTTAAACATAATTTAGCGATTAAATAAAAAAAATGCACTTTTACCAGTACCAGTGATATTATAAGATAAGACTTGGAATTAGCAAGCATTTACCACTTATAGTATTTAAATAGACAGTACGAAAACGTCATAAAATGAAACCGAAGTAACCACATATGCCGAGAAAAAAAAACTATTTGTTATCAGTGAAGCGAGACAAGTGTGACAAGTTAATTCAATAGCAAACAACCACCACATTCTGCAGGTGTCCAGCTAGTATGTTGATTCGTTCCACCGCGGTAGAAATAAGTCTTAAGAAACGAAGCAAATCATTTCAATATGAAAAATCGGGCGGTTTCGATTTAGGCATGGTTTACAAGAACAACAGTTTCAGATGCCTCGTATAATATTACGAAAGCGACTCTTGACCAAAAAAGGCCGCAATGATTGTCAAAAGGAACTCGACCGCAACGTATATGTTTGATTAAACCCTTAATTTATGTTCAGATTATGAAATACGTTTAAGCAAGATAATAATTTATTAGGTCTAATTTTCCAATTTTTATAAGTACAACTATCAGTAATCACTAGTTTAAGTCATAAACGCTTTCAACGTAAAGAACGAAAGTACGTAAAACAAAATTTGAGTAAAAATTTTAAAAGTTCAAATTGTATAAACAGGCAGGCAATTGTAAAGATTATTAGCGTTATAGATGTGTTAAGATTAAACATATGATCTATGTTAAAGTAAAGTTAAACTATTCAATGCAAGTTTATAGTCAGTAGCGCCTTAGTTCATGGTTAATTACGAAGAAAGTTGCGAAATCGGTAAAATTTATCCCAGTTAAAATACCCAGTGCCATCTAGCAACGACGTGGTAATATCGTAAGGGTAGAAAAGGGGATAACGCCACCATCGGGAGAATGAGTAAAAGAGAGAAGCCAATTGTCAGATTTGGTACTGACTGGATTTGAAAAATTAACCAATCAAAAAAGGCGATTTTAGAAATGTCAAAATTGCGCACAATGAAGGAGGAGAAAGTTTTAAACGAAAGTTTTAAAAACCCTAACGCGAAGCAAAAAGGGAGGATTGATGGGATTGCGGACGGCAAACGGGAGTTCTTCTTTTGATCACGTCTCGCGAAAAGAGTTACTTACTTAACTTAACTTAACTTAATTCACTACGGGCTTTAATTTAAACCTTTTAATTGTGTAAATGTGTTATAATTTAGTGTTCAGTGATGTTTGTATAAACATTTGTTTAACTTTATTTTTATGTCATATAGATTTTCACTTAAATTTTACACTTTGGATCGTTTGTTAGCTATTAAGTGACACATTATTAAGTGAGTGTTAACGTGCGTCCGATCAAGGCCTAGAAAGTCGCGGTACTTGGTCTACAATTAAGGAATATGCGCCATATAAAAAGTCAGAAATTGTAGCGTTAAAATATTCAAACTTCAAATTTTCAAGTTTTGCCGCTTTCTTTTGAATAATATATCAATAAAACTTGTTCAGATAAGTTACATCGACGTGGAAGGTTGTCGGATATATTTTGGGAGAATCAATTTGGGTTCTGACAAAGTAACTTGTCTTTTTCTATAACGATCAGAATTAACAATTTAAACTGATAATTACTGTAATCAGTATAAAAATTGGAGTTAATTATCTTCTACTGTCTCACCTTTTCAATGAAAAGGTAAGTTGTATACTTTTCTAATTGTTTTGTGTTCTACAATCTTTGTTATTTCGAAAAGGTTTTTTCTTGGGAGAAATACATTTTCGATCCTAAAAGCAGTTTTCTACCGATCTGCCAGGATCCCGATGTGATTCGATTTCCGCTTCAATAGCAGACTTTGCTCCGCATTTACCTATCCAATGACAACCGGCAAGATAAGTAATTTTTATTTCAAATATTTACTATAATTAAAAATTAAGCTTGTACATAAAATTTAAACTAAATCTTGTTCGCAATTCATGTAAAGAAAATGGCCATTTTTTAAGACTTAATCATTTATCGTGAAGTATGTAATAAAAAACAATTAAGTTAAATTTGATTATATCATAATTATTTAATAAACATGAGTTTTGGTAAATTTAACTTTATTCAACTTAAGTAAGTTATAAGTACCCTCCCTTGAATATGCTTTACACCGAACGTCTTTAATCAGACCTGAGTCCGATTGTTTTAAATTGGCAGATGCAATTTAGCCATATTACATTAATGGCGCCTGAACATAGGACCTTTTGTTTTTAGCAAACAATTTTCAAAATTGTGAAATTTTTCAAATATTTTACTGTAGTATTTAAATTTTATTGTGAAGGTCAATTTTCTATTAGGTTTGTTCCGTTACCAGTCTTATCAAACATTCGATTTCTATATGACTGTTAGTGTTAACACTGACCTTTCTTATCTGAACAATGCTCTTTAATCAATAACTGTTAATAATCGCTTACAAATGTCCGGTTACTTTGATTGAATAATTTTAAGTTACTGTTCTAATTAATCGCATGCACCATTCTTTAAAATGTTTTATAGAAAAGAATTCGTTGATTTTAAATTTCTTTCGGTTTCTGGAAATTGATTATGAATTGCGTATACGAGGACAAAAACAAGAAAAGGCGTAATTGAAAACGTAAAATTTTGTCGCGTTTATTCGAAACCACTGATATCACTAATCTTGTAGATAACGAGTTTGTTTTAGCAGATGAAACAAAATTAATTTCCGAAACAATTAATGTACTAAAAGATCAGGTTAAAGCATTTGAAGGTCCTACTACAGATAACATGTACAAAAGCATTCAAACGCGTTTAATTTATTTAATAAACCGCATTAACAGATTTATAATTCCAGAAGATAATTCGGAGCAGTACGTAGATTTTAAAAATGAGGCATTAGCTGATTGTTTGTGTATTGAATCAGACTTAATTAGTCAAAGTAATTCCTTAGATATTAAATATAATGCAGGTTTAGAATCTCCTGATTTAAATAGTAGTCAAGTTCAATTTAAACACTCAGATATTAAGCTTTATAAATGGAACGTCACTTTTGATGGTCAAATAACTTCTGTAACTTCTTTTTTGCAAAGAATCAACGAACTAGCTTTCGCTAGAAACGTTTCTAAAGATATTTTATTTAAAGGGGCTGTAGATTTATTTACCGACAAAGCAATTCATTGGTACCGAAATATAAGAAATAACGTAAATAACTGGGATGAATTAGTTAACGCATTAAAACAAGATTTTCTGCCAATTAATTATGACGAGAAATTATGGCACCAAATAACCAGAAAACAAGGTAGGGTGAAAATATAACGGTCTTTATCTCAATTATGCTCTCTTTATTTGAAAAACTTTCGCACCCTCCGAATGAAAACACAAAATTATTTTACATAAAACAAAACTTGTTGCCTTATTATGTAAAACAAATCGCCGTTATAGATATTAAAGATTTGGCGCACTTAAGTGAATTATGCAAAAAAATTGACGACGCGTTCTACGCTTCTCGGTGTCAAAGTTCAAACTTTCAACAAAAAGATCCAGAACCAGAATTTTCGTATACAAATTATAATCTAAATAAAGTAAAGAATGCATTTAAATATAATAAAACTTGTGTATTATCTTCCTCCAGTAATACAAATTCATTTTCAAACGCAACTAAAGCAGAGACCTTAAAAAACTAACTCAAAAACAGTAACATGTTACAACTGTCACGAATTAAATCACAAATACAGTGAATGTTTAAAACCTAGAGAAAAGTTATTTTGTTATCGTTGTGGTAAACCAGATTTTACGACTCGTACTTGTCCATCTTGTTCAAAAAACTTTAAATCACGTCCTTTGATGTAGGCCAACAAATGCTCCGTAAAATTAAGGCCGAGTTAGATTCTAAATTCACACCACGTCCTTTAATCAAAAATTTTAAAAATCGTCTTACTCTTTTACTAATTATAAAGATTGGGAACTATACCTACGTTTTGTGAAAAATTTTATAAAAATTATAATAATATTAATTGTAACAGTTCGGTTAAAACAACTACAAACTTTTTTAGTCCCGATAGCGATAATAGACCTTACATAAAAATAAATGTCTTTGGAAAACTATTAATTATTTATTAGATTCAGGTTCAAATAGTTCTATAGCGGGAAACGTAAGGTTATATGTTTTTAAGAAAGCTTAAATTAATTTTTTTTAAAGTAACTGACAAATTTATAGTAACTGCAGATGGTAGCGTACCGATCTCTTTGTATACATATTTACCTATCGAACTTGTAAATATTCTTAAGGTTTTAAAGGTTTTATGCATTCCTTCGTTGCCTCATTGTATCATTCTTGGTTTAGATTTTTGTCATTTATTTTCTATATCCATTATTTTTTCGGAAAATACTTGGAAATACTTTAGTAAAGAAATAGAAATCAATTTGGTAGAAAATTCAGCTGTAAGACGACAAGAATAATGTTAAGTCTAATTTAACTAAAGAAGAGAAAAATTAGCTAGAATAACAATAAATGAATTTACGGAAATTTCGCAAAGATAGGTTAGACTAACTAATAAATACACACATAAAATAGTAACGAACGGCCCTCCATTTAAATGTAAACAGTATCCCATGTCGCCTTATCTTCTGGAACATTTATATAAGGAATTAGATGAAATGTTAAGATTGGAAAGTGATAGAACCGTGTAGTAGCCTCCTTATTGCAGTCCCCTGATGTTGGTTAAGAAAACTAACGGTACCTACAGAATTCTGTTTGGCGGTCCTAAGCATAACGTGAGTAGTATTTTGATACGTATCCTTTACCAAACGTAGATCGAATTTTTAAATACTCTTAAAACGGCAAAATATATGTCCTCTTGATTTAAAAAGTGCATTTTGGCAAATAGGATTAGACAAAGAATCCAAATTAAAACTGCATTTGCTGTTCCTGGTCGTGGACTATTCTGCTTCAAAGTGCTACCGTTTGGTCTTTGTAATTCTGCACAAGTATTTCAACGCGTAATAGATTCAATTTTTGGTCCAAAGTACGAACCGCATTTATTTGTATACCTAGATGATATCATTCTAGTAGCTGATAATTTTGAATTACACATAAGATTGCTTGCCGAAGTAAAATATAAACTCAAAGAAGCTAATTTAACTACTAACAGAAAAAATGCCAGTTTTTTTAGAAAAAGTTTAAATTACTTAGGTTTTGTAATTGATTCAGATGGAATACATACAGATCCTGAAAAAATTACAGCAATATTAGAGTATGTATTTATACCGAATTAAAAAGATTTATGGGCTTAGTTTCTTATTAGCGAAGATTTGTACCCAAATTTTCAGAAAATTATCTTTTTTAACTGATTTACTAAAAGGTAAAAACAAAGGCCATCCTATAAAAATGAATGATGCATCTCATGAAGCATTTGAAAACCTAAAAATGTTTAGTGTCTGCTCCTATATTGACTACTCCAAATTTTAAATTACCTTTATAATTCAAACAGATGCTTCTAATAACGCAGTCGCGGTTGTCTATAGCAAATTCAGAAAGGTATACAAGAAATTATTTGTTATGCTTCTCGTAGTCTTACAGATCGCGAACGTAAAAATTACACAGTAACAGAAAAAGAACTTTGTGCTATCATTTTTGCATTTGATAAATTTAGATGTTATATAGAAGCATGTCCCCATAAGATTACGGTGATTACTGATCATAAAGCGTTAGTGTGGCTTAATAAATTAAAAGACCCTATTGGCAGATTGTGTCGTTGGAGTATACGTCTGCGTCAATATAATTTTGATGTTATGCATCGACCTGGAAAATTATTGATTTTACCTGATGCAATTAGTAGAGCCGTGCCGGATAGTAATTTTGATTTAAATACGTCACAAGAAAAAGAATCAGATACAGATTGCTTGCCTTCTGTTAATTTTTAATTGTTTTCTTTGAGAGTCACGATGATGCACAAATACTATCTACTGAAATCATATCTAATGAATCAAATGTACCTAGTGCTAGTATACTCTCCAATATTCTCAACGAGCAAGATAAAGTAGTCTCAAATTCCGTTGACAATGATAACTCAAATGAAATTCTTAACATTAATCCAACTGAAGTAGACAAATGGTATTGTGATCTAAGAGAAAAGATTAATAACACTCCAGATAAGTACCTCTTCTTTGCTATAAAAATAATTTTATTTATAAATACGTATCTTCTAAAATTATTTTAACGTCTAACTTTTTCTGATTGGAAACTATTCGTTCCTTCTCCTCAACGTAAAAATCATAGACATCAGTCATTCTATTCCCACATCTGGACATTTAGGTTTTTATAAAACGTATAACAAAATTTCTGAAGATTATTATTGGCCTAAAATGCATTATGACATCTTAAACTTTGTCAAGAAATGTGTTGTGTGGCAATCTCAAAAACGTCTAATACCGGCAGATATGGTTTAATGGGATCCCCAAAATGGTTAATTTTCCATTTCAATGTGTTTGTATAGATTTAATGGGACCGTATGTAAGATCAAGTTCTAATAATTGTTACGTAATAGTTGCTTCAGATTATTTCACAAAATATACCGTTATGAAACCTATCAGAGAAGCAAATTCTCGTTCTTTAATTAAGTTTGTCGAAGACGAAATCTATTTAACGTATGGTACCCTTCTACAATTATTTGTGACAGTGCCTCCATCTTTACAAGTAAAGAATTTAAATCGCTTGCGGATGATTATAAAGTTAATATATTTTATTCTAGTAGATACACACCACAATTTAATCAAGTCGAAAGACAGATCAAAACAATTGGTACTTGTATTCGAAGTTTTATTAAAGACAAAAATCAAAAAAACTTGGGATAAAGAATTAAAAAAATTGCTTTCGCATTAAATAAGTGTGCACACATAACTAACTTTACGCCAGCGTATTTAATTTTTGGTAGACGCATACCTATATCTGGCGATTACTATAATCGTTTGTATTTAGACAAACTAGGAACAGAAAATACATGATTTACAAAATTATGGCGGCGAGGAGCTACAAAAACTAAGTAGAATTTATCCCTTAATACAAAAAAAATTATTGCAAGCTCATGAACGCTATAGTAAAACGTACAACTTAAGAAAACGTGATGTTGAATTTGAAACAGGAAACTTAGTATGGAAACGTAATCGAGTGTTATCTAGTGCAGCAAATAATTATTCAGCTAAGTTAGCACCCAAATATGTTCTTTGTAAAATCAAAAAAAAATTGTCAAAGCTTGTTTATACTTTAGAAGAGGTTAATAATAAAAGTGTAGGTAAGTACTAGATGAAAGATCTTAAACTGTATTATGGTTAATTGATATTTACGTTCTTGTAACGTTAAATTATTTGTTATTATATCTACCCTGAATTACTTTTATTTACCAGTTTTAAGTATATCTTATTGATTTACTCATTTTTGTAGTATCTAGTATTTAGTTATTTTAGCAATAAATTATGGACACACCTGATAATGACTTACTCCTGATCTTGACTTAACCAATTATAGTACTTATCGATTTTGACCCTCTCAGAAGGCGTTAGGCTTACGAAAATAGCTAAATCTTTATTGCTAAAAACAATCGTTTTTATTGCTTATTTTATTGTAGACTTAGTTAAATACATAAAGTTAATAGAATACAATTGTATATAATTTTTTGTCCTGTGTATTTAAGCATCTAATTAAGAAAGAAAGTCTGTTGCATGATCAAGAACAGAAAATTATTAAGTTTATATGTTTTGTTATGAGACTTTATAAAAAATTAAGAAAAATGCTTTTATTAATTTTTTTTTTTTTTGACATAGAGGAGATTTGTAGCGTTAAAATATTCAAACTTCAAATTTTCAAGTTTTGCCGCTTTCTTTGAATAATATATCAATAAAACTTGTTCAGATAAGTTACATCGACGTGGAAGGTTGTCGGATATATTTTGGGAGAATCAATTTGGGTTCTGACAAAGTAACTTGTCTTTTTCTATAACGATCAGAATTAACAATTTAAACTGATAATTACTGTAATCAGTATAAAAATTGGAGTTAATTATCTTCTACTGTCTCACCTTTTCAATGAAAAGGTAAGTTGTATACTTTTCTAATTGTTTTGTGTTCTACAATCTTTTGTTATTTCGAAAAGGGTTTTTCTGGGAGAAATACATTTTCGATCCTAAAAGCAGTTTTCTACTTGATCTGCCAGGATCCCGATGTGGATTCGATTTCCGCTTCAATAGCAGACTTTGCCCGCATTTACCTATCCAATGACAACCGGCAAGATAAGTAATTTTTATTTCAAATATTTACTATAATTAAAAATTAAGCTTGTACATAAAATTTAAACTAAATCTTTGTTCGCAATTCATGTAAAGAAAAATGGCCATTTTTTTAAGACTTAATCATTTATCGCGAAGTATGTAATAAAAACAATTAAGTTAAATTTGATTATATCATAATTATTTAATAAACATGAGTTTTGGTAAATTTAACTTTTATTCAACTTAAGTAAGTTATAAGTACCCTCCCTTGAATATGCTTTACACCGAACGTCTTTAATCAGACCTGAGTCCGATTGTTTTAAATTGGCAGATGCAATTAAGCATATTACAAAATTAAGTTACATTTATTTGAATGTGCATTTATAAGTTTATTTGATTATTGTACGAGAGATGCGATGATTGATATACTGTCTAACGCGATAAAATTGAGAATAATTATCTAACATTAATCTTAACATTTAAACATTTGTTTTCTGTTGGGAACGGACAGAGCAAGTTTAATACAATTTTGTTTTGTTTGTTTTGTCTCTGGCAATTGACGTGTTGCTTTTAAAATTTGTTTTACTTCTTTTGCGCCGAAAGTTTACGCTGAGAACACCTAAAGAATTAAGTCCAAACATAAATTATTTCGCGTTGCGATATGTTTTATTGTGAGTCCAGTCTGCTGTAAGTCTTCTTTAGATATGACAGGGACAGGGTATCGCGAACGCGACAAACTGTTGAAAAAGTCCAGTTTGTAAACTGTGGAGGCTAATTTCCAAAGGTGAAATCTCCACTTTAAAACTTTTACATCTGAAAGGGCGTGGCAACATAGCTCGAATCGTGTCATAATCTCAGAAGTAGAGGATCTGTGAATCGTTATAAAACTCGGGTAAAATCTAGTTCGTAATTGTTTGTTTTTGTTGCGTTTGAAATGCGCGCCAACGAATTAGAATATTGAGAAGCAATTGCCAGGGATCACGCGATATAAATTGTTTATCTAATTATCTACCATATCTAACCAAGATCTGGCTAAATTTCTGTTAGTTCCATTTTTGCTCTAACTTTTATTGTAATTAGAAAATTGTTTCCGTTATCAGAAAGCTCTCAACCACGACAAAGTCAGCAAAGGAATGACAGTCAACGGACATGAATCTCAATTGTTCGAACTTTCCTCACCTAATAAACTTGTGAGCGCAATTTTATTTATTTGAGCTTTGAGAATGTGACATTCGGTCTTGAAAAGATTTTAATGTGTCAAATAAAGTTAAATTTTTTAAAGATTTTGTTGCTTGCTTTTTTGTTTCTTACCGTACATCGCTTGGAAAAAAGAACCTAAGTGTTATTAGCACAACCCCAAATATTCTCTAATACCAGGCTTAAAATAAAGCTTTAATTTAATAAAGTAAAGTAAGAGAATTGTAGTCATTGATTGAACTCGAAAAAGTTTTAACATAATTACATTGATTACATATTTTCTCTTTATTGCCTTTCACATTTATTATCTTGTCCGCAGGAGGTCTTCAAAATAATACGGTGCGTTACAAGCTTGACACGTTTATTTTCGAAAATACAAAGGTGCTGCCAGTTTTTAGTTTTATTTGCTATTATTAAAAATTTCGTATTTTTATAATATACAGTATTGTAATTAAATAATAAATAAGTAATTTAAAACTTTTAGTGGCGAATTAAAAACTAATAATAACAATAAGTTTGAACTGGAAATATATAGTTCATGAATGAATCATAAAAATTGTTTTCTATTAGTTTGGCGCTAACTAGTTGAGTACGAGGCGAAACAACAAACTGGAATAAACATTAGTTTAGTAAAAATTACTGCAATAATAGATCTACAATGAAGTGGGCTTTATAAGGATCACCGGCAATGAACTTGTTTTGGTTGTCTAACATCTGATTGACCAAACTACTACTAATGTTCTCAAGTTTGAGTAAAGAAGATCGAGTTCACGTAATTTGTAAAGTACTTGTGAGCGGAGTTTTTCTGTGCGCTTTTCTAAAGACAATAAAGTAGCAATGCTATTCGTACAAAAACAATGTCGTAACTTTGAAGTGTTCAATTTAGTTCAAAATCATGTCTTTTAAATGTAATTAGCTTGTGAACAACAGCACGGTCCCATCTCCCTTTTATGCTGCATCTCTTGTGCTTTCTTGCAGTGCCAAACTAGAGTCAATCTCAACAGCGTCCACTTTCTTTGCTAATTTTTTCGAGCTCGTTTCCTAAAAAGTAGGCAAGGGCAGGTTGAGAATCTTGTTAATTCATTCATGCGCATCACTAAGGCTAGAACGTATTTGTTGTTGTCGCATATCAAACAAATTAAAAAAATTAAGAAACATGCATCTGAATAAACAAGTACATAACCACAATAACACAATGTAATTTTTAAGTACCGTACATAAAATTAATCTTAGTTTTGATAGCATTTCATCTTCTATACATTTTATCTCAAACGATAGTTTGGTGTATTTTGTGTATTAAGATGGAAACGATGACAGTGTCGTTGATTAGTTGTTAAATTTGGCTGGTTTTTAGTTTAAGTACATTAACGCATGTGGAATTGGCAGCACTACTTCAAATATTTTTGGCTCCACTGATACATGGAGCAATGTTCACGTTTTGATAACTTAGAAATTGATTCAAAAGGGCGTTTTTTAAAAGCCTAGTATCTTTGATATTAAATGTTCGAGTTCTTTTTCAGAAGTTTATTCATAAATTTAATGGTATGTATAAAGATTGCCGAGGCGAATGGTGAATCATACTCAGAAAGTTTTCCAATATGTCGGTACAGGATGTGTGGAGTGTCACCTCGATTTTTTTAGAAGAACGCGCTTGATGGAGGAATGTTAAGTGTGAAATAGAAGTTTGGCAATAAGGATAATATGAAAAACTTTGAGCGGGGTTCTTCTAAAATTAACAAACCATGAATCAAAGTTAAGAAACGTAAGAGCCATCTGGCTTAAATAAAAAGCTAAGTTAGGAAAAATATTTTCAAAGCGAAAGGGAGGGAATAGCTTTATCTTGTACAGTGAAAAGACAGTTAAAAAAAATGTTTTTTTTGTGAGAAACAATCGCAATACTCGCAATCCTGATGAAACTTAGTCGTATTCTTTTCAAAATTGCATCGATAAATTCAACGAATATTTTCCAGAAGGAAACTTTACTTACGATGCTTTCCGACGACATAAACAAGTTTTCTTTAATAGATTTTTATGTGAGTCCTAATAAAACGGTGGAAAAATTATTTGCGGCCAACTACCTGTTGCACCTTAATTGGATTTGTAAGTTATAAGCATTCAATTTTTAAGATTATTTATAGAAACTTGCCACAAAGCACTAAAAAAGAAGCTTTCGATGACTCCGTACAAGGTGTTATCCAAAATTTAAAGAGAAGAGAAGAAGATAATTAACACATGTATTGCAGCTAAAGAACAACGTATTGAACATCGGTTATAAATTTTAAATAAATATTATTACTTATTTTTATTTTAAATAAACAGGTATTGTTATTAAAGTGTTACCATTTTTAATTAATCACTTAACTTTAATTTAGAGGTTACAACACAAATTTTTCATTTAGTAATTTTTTTCCGTTATATAAATCCAAGCAATGTTGGTTGCCTATGATACGTGTCACGTGGGATCCAATCATTTATCAAGGCCCTGTACATTCCCAGTTATAGTCGTAAGTAGAAGCGCTTTTCAGACAAAAACCAAGGAAAATGAAATTGTCTGTAGCGGCTTCTCTATTAGGTCATTTTGTCAATGACTCTCCAGAAAAATGATTAGGGTATTTTATTTACTTCAAAATTACAGAAAATTCACGTTTAAATCAAATTATCAGTATTTGAATTTCATGCGTTTAAATTGAGAATTGAGATACGAAAACTTGCGAATCTACCGAAGGCTCACATTTAAGTGTGTTCGCGTGTATAATATTGAAGCCGAATCGTAAATGATATAGTTATTGTAGTCAATAGTGAGACACACAAAATACAATTTTATGCGAGTTAGAAAAGAAGATAAGTAAACGCTTAAATGCTTGCTTGCGGTCTTGAGCCCAGAGGTCATTCTGCCAAATCAGTAGCAGTGCAATGCTTACGTGACTTACGTACGCACATTTCTTATCACATATGACAAACTTTACAGTTAATTTTCTTAGTTCATCTATAATATTCATTTGTAACAGACGAATTATCGTTTTTGTTTCATAATGACGGTAGTAGTACAAGACATTAAAAAATTAATAGCTAATATTAGTTTAGACGTTTAGAATTTAAATTTAATGTTCGTCCTCGGTCTTTGTTTCAAATTCGTAAGACTAGTAAAAATAAAAATAAAGAAGTCCATATTAAGTTTAAAGAATCTATGTATGATTTGTTAGATTGGATTTGTGAATTTGAAGCAAATAATAGATTTTACTGTTTTGTAGGTTTACTGTTTTCACATGATTCGTTATGGTGTAAAAATAATGTTATCGATTTATAGCATTTAAAAGAAAAAGTGAAAAAACGTATCGCATGAAAAGTTGTATTAATTATGCTACTCTTGGCCGCGTTAATATTCGTTTACAATTGGACAGTGCTCTCCAAAAGTCAATTAAATATTGCAATAAAAATGTTTGTAAAAATAGATACATATATTAAATAAAATAACTGATTGACTTTACCTGCGACTACCGTGGAAAGTGAGCAATGTTCCTCTACGTAAAAATAATTAAATCATTTCTACGCAATCGGCAATATTATGGGTAAAAAAAGTCGTGCGTATTTCTATGCTAAGCATCGAAAAATCTTCCACTAAAAACAGTAAATTTTTATCGATCATTTTGGTAATTGTAAAGATAGACGAATATCTTAAATATAAAAGATCTTAAATATAAATCGTGTTAGAGTAAAAATGTTTTTTTAGACTTTGCGATAATTGTGTTTTCTTAAATGACCCTCTTGTATGATTGACCACCAGCCGCCACTGGAAATTATTATTAACAGAAATTTTTTTTGTACTAGATTGACTGTCGTTAGAACTTTGAAACCGATATCCTGTTCATGAAACTGTCTTCAATCAATTCAGCTTTATGAGTAGCTAGGTTACTCGCGCTGTTTCGCACGCGTAGATTTTGAGTTTTTGACATGTCCTCTATATTTCTACTTGCAGAAGGAATTAAACTCTTATTGAAGACGATATGTAAGTGAGGTGGACAAAGCTTATATACTAAGTTCAAACAGTCTTATTAGCGCGTTTTAGAAAATACTATTTAACTAACAACGCCATCTGTTGACATGTTTAAGATAGTACATAGTTTTTAAACATTCGGTATTCCCCACTTTATAAACGCTAACACTTATCTCAAACGAACGCACTTTGACCCTCGCCTATCTCGCCACCCGCTTACACCAAAGCGTATTTTATTTAGTTTTTGAAAAACACGATTGTAAAATCTAAGCTACTTGTCCAATGTTGCGTAAAATGCAATTTTTATCTACATAACATTTTGTGGATGATAAACAAATGTATATTTAAATTTTTCGTGATAGATTAAAAATAATTTTCTCTATTTCGACATGAGAATTGGCGATTCTTACACTAAAATCCGTGTAAGAATAAGCCAATTCTTACACGAACGAAGTTGGTATCTCCGCATCGTAAGTTGACGTTAATATTCTATCAAAATAGAGAAAATAGTATAAAGCACACGTCATAGAATACGTTTCAATCACTCAACCGTTTCATAAACTCGCCGCTGTGCGGCTCGTGTATGAATTCCGGTCTCGTGATTGAAGCGCGTTTATTCTGTAACTTGTGTTTTAATATACTATTCTCTACGACCATTACCAAATGTTATTCTTCTAAAATAATTTTTAATAACAGAACATGAACATTCTTATTCTTACACATTGTGTTAGAATATTTATTCTAAAACACGTGCGTGTTATGTAGTTTACATACAGTTTTATTCTATAACAAGCTATAGAATGAATATTCTAACACTGGTCAAACAAAATTAGATACCTATGAATATCAGAACTTTCAAATATAAATTCGAAGTTTTAATTTTGACTTATGTATTTATAATTAGCTTATGATTTAAAAAATGTAATAGACATTTTTTAAATTTCAATAATTGTACATACGTTATAGTCATATAAATGTTAATACAATGTAATAAAAATATTTTTTTTTCAAGTGACAATATAAATAGGTAACATATTTGGTTAAATTTTATCTTACTGTCAGCTCATACCTTCTGGTCGTGGAGAAAGTATGGTCTCGGTTGGAATGAAAATTCGATACTCATGGTTCTTCACGCTATTGATTTAAATATCTCTTAACGTTAAAAAAAATTATTGAAAAGGCAAACAATCTACAGCAGTGTTATTAGAATGAACGTATTCATTTTATCTATTTTTTTCTGTTTATAAGCGCTGTTGCAGTTCTCTCGGATGCATTTGTATTTCTAGAAATGCACGGGACCTCCGGTTTAAGCGAAATGTGGGAGAGATGTTTTGGCATGAGCACACCTTGCAAGTTTGCCAGACCTGCGAAGATGAGCCAAAAAAATCTCGTAGTTTGGTAACTCTTATTTATTTTTGAGCGAAAAATTAAAGCTTATTTTTTTTTAATGCGTAAGACAAAAATGCTTTAAATTAGGCACTGATACAAGTTATAAATTTTCGCAGCTATAACTCACGACGATGTAATAATGCAATATTCACTTTCTGCTTGCGTAGAAATTCATTTAATGTTTTAGTTCTCTAGTCACTAAATAATTATTCTTTACTTTTTTGAATGCTCACAGACTGTTCGAGAAATATTGACAAGTGCTTGAATTTCTTGCTAGTTTATTTAATTTTTACAATTAGTAGTACTAGAATTCGTCTTACGTAAAATTAGGAACGTCAATCACTTTTCGCACAGCTAATACAGTGCCAACATTTTTGTCAGCGATGTAACATACGTATCGAAATAATGTACTTATTGAAAACTACACGTTTGATAATCATAGTGAACCGCATTGTAAAAGAAGTGTTAAATGATATGAAACTAGAATGGCATTGGCTAACTTTTATCTCCAAAGAAGATTACTTATGAATAGATTGCAACTTAAAATCCAGTGGCGTGTATCATAATTCCAAGACATTTAAAAATTAAATACAGTGCCCGCCGCTTAATAAACTTATATTGAGACTTGGGGTTTTAAATAACAATAACCGAATGATAACAAAATGTTAAATTCGAAAAAAAAGTGTTTATCGGTAGTAGTAAATGCATCCAGCTTGCGTCTGATTAATTTAGAAGGTGAATTTATAGCACAAATACAAGCAAAAAATTGCTCCTAAGTTTGTTGACATCGTGAATAAAAAGAAATTAAAAATAATGTTGTGGTGTGTATTTTAGTTCTAAGAAATATACAATTTTTCTCAGTAATTTGATATGAATTCGATGTTTAAATGAGATTATGTTGTTGTTTAGGTCAGTCAAAATACGTGCTTAAGTAAATAAATACACATATTTTTGTAAAATGTTATTTATTTTTTTTATTGCAATTGCATAGTGCTAAAACAATGGATTTAATCTTAGATAAGTTAGTGAGTCGGGGCCATGCTAACTTTAGACGCCACACAGTTGCCACACCAACGATAACTGATAGTCAGATTCTAGAGTATATTAATTTACAGAGAATAGGAGATCTCATATCACTTAAGTTTGTAAATACACAAAAACCTTTCTTTTTTTTAACCTTCGGATTACCAAGCAATTTTTGAGGCGCCGATTACCAAGTGGGGTCAGATTTGACCCCAAGTTTTCTTTCTTATTTTGTAAAGAAAACCCGATTAATTTGTAATGGTACCTAACCTTTATTAATATTTTAAATTAACATTAGATTTCATATAAACTAATAAAAATTTAAAAATAAAATGTAAACATAAATTAGTGAGGGCAACAACTATTACATATTATTGTAGTTTTTCTGGAAATGTTGTTTACATACAAAGAGTTTGCACTTTTCACATGTTTCCGAACATTTTTTGTCATTTGCTCTTAGACATATCTTACAACGACCTCTTTTTGTGTTGTTCTGTGTCTGGCAAACAATATTTTTTTTACGTCGCAAAACAAATAACTATTGAATTTTTTTTTATATATTATTAAACATTGTTGCAAGAAACTCAGCTAAAAAATATTGGAACAGTTGTAAAAAAGACTTAATAAAAGATAACAAAAACAACATGTCTGGGGTCAAAAAAGACCCCAATGGTAATCGGAAGGTTAATTCAATTTATGTAAAATAAGTTAGTGTTCATGTATAGAAATTTGATGAAAATTGTTCACCTAAACCGAAATTATGATTACTATAAACGACGTTATTTCTATGTAGTAGCATACGTCCAGTCTGTTCTTTAACAAAGTGATAACATAACCCGATTAATAACATTCGTGATTTCAATAAGCGGCGTGTACTATACGTACAAATGAATATTTCAATTACCTATTATGATTTTTAATAACAAGTTTTTTGTAACATTTGTAACAAAGCTAACCGCAAATGTATTATTTTTCTAGAATACCTACTAATTTTTTTAAATAAATAATCCCACATTAAAAACTGGCGTTAACAAACTAAAACGCATGATCGTACCCTACTGTAGTCACATCGCGGCCCAAAGGGCGGGATTTTACATAAATGCGTTCTTGCGTCGATTCTCTTTTTAGTTGGTTATAGTTATAGTGGTGATTAAAAATTCATTGCCGTAACGTAAAAAATAATATTATCAAATGGTTTATATTAAATTGAAAAAAACCCTAAGAATATTAAAAACGGAATTCACTGTGTATTAATTACCTGAATCTTTACTAAGCGAACATTTGTTATTACGCTACTAGTGTTAAATAAGGAATGAGATTAGTAAAGACGATAAATTCGAAATAGCAAATGACGATACTACTACACTACTGATCTGACAACTTACTATTAGTGCAACACTCCTATTGTAAAACTATTTCAAATGCGATTTAAGAGCTGACTTAATCGGCATACAGTTCAGAAAATTTTTGAAAGCATGTTGTGTTCTAACTGAACATTTATCAAAAATTAAAATTAAATTAACTTAACAAATAGTTTGGCTAAATGAGTTTAAACTGTTTCTTTAGAACAAGAACTTATATAAAAATACGATTTATTAGTTTTGATATACACGGAACGTAGCCATACAAAAAGTTTAGAGTAGTTTTCGTGTGCTTCTATTACAACAACATTAAACTTGTAATTCACTTATCTACGGATTGATTTAATAGATTTTTATAAATAAGATATATGTAGTTATGATACACTTACCAATAAATACAACCTTCCACCGTACTGGAGGCATAGTGACCTACAAAAAGACAAAAATCAAAATTAATTAAATTTTAAAATTTATCCAAATAAAATTGATTTAATAAAATCAAAAGTGTTATTATGTATAAACATGTGGCAATCGTAACTTTTATTAATAAAAAAAAGAAAACATTGAAGAGAAACTGTATCCTATTTTAAATACTATCGTCCGATTTATCAACTTAAATAGTTCTATCCCAAATAAAACAATTGCAAATTTAAACAAGTAAACTGCTATATTTAATTTCAACTTAATATATCAAAAAGAAAAAGAAAATAGACAAAATTAACCTTGACCTAGTACATAAATGTGACAACTTCATTTAATGAAACCGGTACTGAATTTTAAGCATGGTACACTTGATACAAAAAATACTAATTTTATTTTTTCTTTAATTACGTCAAAAGTACAGCGTTTCATTATATCATTAATTATTCTAAAATACACACAAAAACTTATAATTATGTGAACATGTTGTAACTCTATCTATCTATAACAATAAAGTTTTGTTATAATTTTGAAGAAATATTTTGTAATAGGTACATTCATTCAATAAAACAGATGTTTATTGTATCAATTTCTTTGTACGCCAGTCTATTGCATTTTTATTAAACATCAGTTACTTTCTAGTATTAAAATAAAAAGAAAATAGTTTAGGTAGAACGTGCCAAATTTTTAAGTTACTATTGTCATAGACAACATATTTGTTATGTGTTTTGTGTTGTTGTTTAGTTATGTTAAGTATTTATTATTGGTACATGCTTGAAATTTTTATTTTTTATTAGGTTTAAATAACATTTTGTGTAGCATTTTGCAAAACGCGCATTTAAAGATTTAAGATTCTTCAGATCTAAACTAAGACATTTTTTTTTATATTAAGATCTTGTTAAAAGATGGAGGTGAGAAACAAAAATGATTATTATAAAGTGAAATATATTAACAGATATAAAAAGAAAACTAAGAAAATAATAATATTAAAAGTATAAATAGTGTCAAAATCTATTTTGTTGAAGTTTGTATTTGTTCTAAAAGATCAACTGATGACGTAGTTACATTGTAGTGTCAATTCATTCGTAAGCTAGAAATCTAGCAGTAGGCTCTAATGTTTTTTTTTCCATATTTTTAGTATAACAAGTTTGGAAGATCGTTTTGCCAGCTACCTAAATGTATGTAAAGAATTAAACTGATTTTAGTAATTTGTTAACAACTAATTTGTTTTGACATAATTTTGTACTATAGTTTGGCTACTTATATTTAACAATCTAGTATTTAATATTATAGCAGCATAATAGAACTAATTATGCGTAAGTAATTAATAGCTAAGTGACGTTTAAACAATTTTAACAACATTAGTAAAAACTTACTGTTTACTTTAAACAATAAAAATACATATAAAAAATTTAAAGTTAATCAGCAAAGGACGTACTACTCCCATACTTCAACAATTTCCTTCAATATTTTGGTACCTCCGATAGTTTCATACCGTCATTCAGCCCTAAACCTTAAGTGCTACTCAAATCGAGCAAGAGTTGCCATTCTGGGTCGACTCGTAACTGTTACAAACAGGCTGTTATAATTAGTTTCTAAATAACAACAATGATAGTTATACGGTTATTGTATTAAAATTGTAATTATAGTGGTGTTGCAGGTACGTAAGTGTTATTGAAAATATAAAGGTATCGATGAAACAAATAGAAATGTAAAATATGGGATGTATTTTGCAATCGACTCTTACTACGATCACCGCCACTATTAACGAGGATCTGTGTTACCAGGACAAAGTCATCTTTTACCAATTCTCTAATAATAATCAACGACGGATTAACTTTTTTAAAACATTATTATTTGTATAAGTAACACTTTTAATCTATACATTACTCGTGCATTTGTGCATAAATTGTTTTATTCTTAGTTCCAGCTTAACGTGGTTTCTGAACTCATCAACTAGATCTAGCCGAGGAGCTTTGTAGTAAGTACCTCTACGTCTTTATTTAATTTTATTGTGTCGTCATTAGTCAAGTCTAAAACGACGTATGTTTTGTTGTTATAATAAACTTTGCCACAAATATGATAATTTGCTGTCGAGAAGTTAATTAAATTTAATTTTAATGTAAAATTAATAAACGTATGCTATTGCTTAACCCTAATTTTTTTTGTTGCCATAAAAAGTTGTTATATTACAATTTCACCTATGTTACTACGACTCTGATAAAACTTAGTTATAGTTATCAAGATTATACAAAACATAAATTCCCTGTCCTTTTTTGTCACTTTGATGTGAAAGAGCACCCTTAGAAAAAACCACTTTCGCGCCTAAACTTTTTGTTCACAACCGTTTCTATATCTTGCAATCAATAAATGAAAATCTAATTAAGCTGTTATTTATGTTATTAATTAAAAAAATACATTTTAAAGAATGCAATTAAATAAATTTTTAACAAATAGTCGACTACCTTTAAAAACACAAACGCAACCAAAAACCAACTTCTACAGAGAAATGGTGATACAAATTCACTTCTATTTACTATTTTTGTTTCCTATTTCAATTTCTATTTTTATGTAGGTACGGAATACCAACCGCTCCTAAACTCTATTCAAGTTTGTTATTTCTACTTCTTACAGCATTTCTATTCGACTTAAAGTAAGGAAATGATCCTTCATTATTAAACAAATAGTAGTTATTATTTAAAACAAATTAATGTTTTTTGCAATACGATTATCAAAAACAAAAATTGTAAAAAATAATTCTGTAGTCTTTAAAATTTATTTTAATATTTTAATGTTGTCTTATAGGCACTATAGTTTGCGAAAATTACTATCATATTTTTCTAGTTGCGAAAGATTTCAACTTTATTTCACTATAACTTATATTATTGACACCATTCTCTGTTTTGATAAATAGCGAAAACTATTGTAGAGGAAGTTTGACCCAAAAGTTGTTTAATTTTATTTGCATAATAAAAGTTGTTTAAAACTTGGACTATTAGGTTTAGCATTTCTAAGTTGTGACGTCCGGACTACTAACTGATGAAGTTGTCTCAATATTCTAAAAGAACTCATTTTTAATTATTACCAAATAGACAAGTGTATCATTTAAAATCAAATATATTTAAATCAAACAGTAGCTAACTAAATATTGTATACATCTTGATTTTTGACTCCGAGACTTCTGCTCTAATTGTTATATTGTTTTCATAAAATAATTACTTACCTAGTAGATACCTATACTGAAAAAGACAAGGCAACATAGGTTTAGGTAAAGTAGGCGTCTAAGCTTAAAACGATTGTCTAATTGTATTTTAATTTAGATAAAGTTTATCCAATATGAGTATTACCGTACGTATTTTATAACAAATAATTAAGTGTTTGTTATTTTACATTACTTACTCTTACAATTTTTCCACAGAAATTTCTATACGATTGTATAACATTTAAAATTGGCAATACGCTTCTTGACATTGCAATAGAAATTGCTAGTGAAGTTTATTTAATTATTATCATAGATCCTCTTGTACTGTAGAATATCAAATAAAAATAGCTAAATCATCCATTGCAAAGTGTGAAAATTAATTTAGGTGTTTTATGCGTAGTATAATTTACTTTTAGCGTTGTACAAATGAATGATGAACGTGGAATTTACGTACCAAAACAGGACGAAACGTGCAATGATAATGATCGAGAAAATCTTTAAATAGAGATAAAAATATCTTCAGGTTGGTAATAACATTGTTTGACAATTCGTGTGTAAACATTAATTAACTAATTATAAATAGCCAGCGCAGTAAGAGATCATAGAGATGCATTCTTTTAAGAGTTGCTCGTTTAATTATAAACTCAAACTCTACGTATTATACTGACATACCACAAATTAGTATAAACATAAATAGACGTGATACTGACTTTGTACAAATTTTTAAGTTATTATTCTTATCTCATTAATGCAGACTTATTATTTATACCAAAAATTAAAATTTCTAATATATAAACTTATAAAAAAATTTTTATCGATGCATTTACTTTAAAATATCCCGTAGGAAGGCTAAAAAACTATTAAAATTTTAAGGTTAAAGTGTAATGTAGCAGGTATAAAACATAAAAGCAATTGTATCTTTACTAACATATCTACCAATAAAAATACCGATAAAATTAAATATGGTACAATTCATTATTTTTTAAAGTTATGGTAAAATTTGATTATAAAGCACTTTATTTAAAACGACTATGAAGAGTAGCCATTGGATAAAAACAAAGCGAAATGGGAAAACGAACAAACCTATCCAAAAGTTTTCAATTAAGTTTTCAATTAAGTTTTAAATCAAACCATATTGAAATTATTAGACGAACAAGAAACGTGAATTAAAAATATTTTAAGCATAATGAATTATTAAAACGTCTTTACGGCTAGAAAATTAATACACTAAAATCTATCGAAAACGAAATTATAAAGTAATATTCAAAATCTAAACGCTTTGAAAATGGAAAGACAACAATTAAACCAATAATATTTTTAACAAAATTTTGTTTAACAGTATTGTGACTAATATTACAACATTAAATGTATTTAATTCTAACTTAACTTATTAATTTCATCTAACTAAAAACTTTGTTTTATTTTTTTAATCACCTAATGAGTAGGACGTCAAAAATTTGACTGATTGGGAATTAGGGGGTTCAAATTTGTTCAAATATTCAAAAGTAAAGTAAACGACATCATAATTAATAACTTATTTCTACTCTCTTGGATTTTAAAAAAAAATATGATGAAAGTGATCACTAATTTTTCTTGGCACTATTGTTGAACAACGGAGGCTACTAGATTTTGCATTCTTTTTAACAACAGTAACAGTAAAAGTTCACATTAACAGAAGATGGAAGATCCCAAAATTAAAACACAACTTCTCGACCGAATAAGCAAAATTAGAAGTAAATTGAACTACAACTTATGAAAAGCAATAGCTGCGGTGGGTGTTATTATATGAGATTTTGATAATGGAAAAATAAATATTCACAATATAATTCAAATAATAACATCAGTAGTACATGATGGTTGAGGAGTTCGAATTTTTGACGGTTTAAATTATTAGCGTTTGGATTTTTGACGTCCTATGTATAAACATATACAGAGTGATTTACGGTATATGAATATACTAGAGAATGATTAAATGTATTTTCTTCATAATTGATACACATATACATACATACATTTGAATTTTGTAAGTTGACTTCTTTATTTTAAATGAAATGTAATGTTTATCGCGTTTTTCGATTTTACATTTTATGACAACTTTTGTAAAAGCTATTTGTTGCGGTATTTGAAAAAAAACAGTAGCTTTTAAAAATAAAATTGAAATTGAAAAATTTGTATCCTATAAGTCATTAAGAAATTATATATTATTTATTGCATGGATGTAAACAATTCTTTTACGATTGATGCATAGATAATTACAGGTTTTTATAAGAATCTTTTATGCTTACACAAATCGAATATATGTTTTAATAAAAAGTTAATATTAGAAATTAACTGATTGAATTAAGAAATTTTTATCGTATATTTTTATCTTTAATTGTTATTATAAACATTTCAGTTTGACTTTAACATTTTTGAAACAGGCGTCGATGTTTGTCATTAAACATTCACGCTTTTTGTTAGTTAACTTATTCATTACGTTTGAAGTTTATAACTGAAACTTATACGTTTATGTTTTTATAATACAATTATTTACAACTAATATGTGTTTAATATAACAAATTAGATATTTATTACTACATCGCCAGAATTTGCATATATACGTTTAGTAAAGGTTCATTCTTAAAGCTAAAATAAAGTATGCATTTGCCATTTATGTTAAGAATTTGAGATTAGATTAAAATCTGACGTGATGAAGTTTTGAGTATTTGTTAAGACATTCAAGTCAAATAATTTACATGTTTAATTTTATATTATAAATTGCAGTTACAAAATCTACAGGATACAAGAGGTAGTAGTTCTGCTAAATATTTTAGGTCTGCTTTAAGAAACAATAAGTTAGTAGATTAAATTTCTTATTTTTATTTTAGTAATTTTAGTAGTAAATATTTAAACTGAGTGTTTTTAGAATTTGTACGTAAATGGTAAAAAGGTTAAAGAAGTACTTACCTATGCTGTAAAACATTTATTACCAATTGCAAAAGCCTTTTTAATTTGTTATTAATTTTTTACTTTACTTATACCACTATAATAGCACCTAGATTTAAAGTCTAAATAAAAAATTATCGATTGAGAGGTATTATACATGTGTCTGATAAGGTGTTTGACAATGTAGTATTAAATTATTTGTATTTTTAGTTCATCGTCTCCTTCTAAGTAATTCGGCTATGTATAACCACAAAAACATGTGTTTTAGTAATTTCTAAATAGTTAACTTACCTTTAATTTTGGATTAAAATGTTGGTTAGTTGGTTAAAGACTGAATACTGTTCGTCGTGTGGTTGAGGTATCTCCGTCTATACATACATGTTTTCTTTTCTAACGGTTATTGAATTCTATTGTCTTACTAAGAAAAATAACATTCTTTAACATTTGATTTTACATTAATGTTTTGTTCTCTTTATAAATAGCAAAAGGTAAATAATGTCGCTGTCTAGATAACAGGTCTAATCTTGGTAAGATGTCCTTTTGGAGGTCTGAAATATATTAAGTGTACTAATCCTTTCTCGCGGTTTTACTGTTTGGGTTCAACATAAATCTGAGGTTCTATACATTTCTAGAAATACAAATGCATGCGAAAATGATGGATCGGAAGGCTGCGAAAGTGGTAAATAAACTAGAAATGTATAAACGATTTGTCTTGGTTTAATATGTATAGACTTGACAAATACTTAGTTAACTGTTCACTCATTTAATTTAATAAAGTAAAGTATGTCACACATACAAAAATTATATAAGTTACTATTACTTTTCACACAAAAACATGTAAATTAGAGATTCACAGGCTTGGCTTGATTTTCAAAAGCTTGGCTTGAAATCAAATTTTTACCAGGCTTTCAAACTCTTAACAATAATATTATCTTAATGTAAAATTTATAACTCAAAATAAAGTTTACAGAAGGCAATTTACACAAATCACTTCAGCAAACAGCGTCAATTGAAGAAATCAAAAAAAAAATTTATTGAACAAGAATTTATACTTCTTACATTGCAACGTTTTTTGTTTATTTAGCTGAACTCTTGTTTTGGTTACAACCACAGATAAACGTAATTAAGTACACAAAATACATTTTGTTAAGTTAGGTTAGTGTCAATACGAAGAAATAAAGATTGGTATCTGCTGTAATTATTTTACTAACAATTTATTTTGTACATGACGGAAAATTAAAAAGAACAATAATTAACACAATACGTAAATTTAAAATACAGATTGTACAGCATTTACCACAATAGTTACAATCCAAAGTCAATCTTCACTTATTTAAACAGACAAAAGCGGCTCACTTTAGACCAAATCCTTATAAGGTAAATTTTTATTTAACACCACAGAAACACGCTGTATACTAGGTTACCTCATAACTTTGGATCAATTAGAAGTCAAGCAAAAACGTGTATTATATACACATTCAAACCTCGCATCGGGAATTGTTTTAACCATAAAACGTTTATTGTGTATTTCTTATTATCAAATTAATGATTAGCTAAATAAATAAATGTAACTAGGAACTTGAGTTTTTTTAATAATATTTTTATTACTCCCATGTACAGACGCTAACAGTTGGATAATAATCTATATACGTGCGGTGTACGTTTTCTAAGGCCATGGACTACTTTTGATGAAGGAGCAAGAAAAAGTTTGAAAAAGCATGGTAAAGCTTGGAGAAGCTTGAAAACCAAGTCAAGCCTGTATCCACAGTAATCAAGCCAAGTCAAGCTTTTATTTTTAAGAAGCTTGACTTTCAAGCCCAAGCAAATTTTTAACGTTTTAAGCCAAGCTACTTTACTTGGTGAATCTCTAGTGTAAATCATGTTGAAAACTATTTTTTCACAGTGTAATTATAAGTGCTAACTAGTGTCCAGAAGATTTCTACTGTGTATGAACATTGGATGGTTGACAATTAAACCAGAGCAAATTGACGAAACGTTTTTGCATTTTAAGTAGAAACTAATTTGGAGAAAGTTGAATCGTAAAATTCAAAAATAGTTCTTTAATCTTACAGTAAATTTGCACATTTACCTTCAGACAATCTTTTCTTAAATAAATTTTTATAGATTTCTAATATAATAACGTCAATCTAATGTTTATACAAAAATAATCGCTTTTTGGTTAATAACTGTAAATAATTTGAATAAATACGTCGTTTTAATACAAAAATTAAGGAAGTAAAATAATTTTAAATTAAACATTATAAATTAATGAAGTTATTAACGCAAAAGCTAAAATGTAGGAAGTAATTTAAACTAGTAATTGCTTACTTAAAATTGAATTATTTGCTCTATTGCAGCAGATAGTACGATTTCTTAAAATAACACGAGATACATTTTACACTAATAACGCTGAATTAAAATTGTAACAAAAATTGCATTAGACGTTTTTAAATTTCGGCATGTAGTAAAAAGTATATAGATGGGTGTTAATCAAGGTCAATAAGTTTTTTATGCTAACTTATCTCTGTACGTCTAAAAAAACACTTCTTTTATAGACTGTTATGGGTAAAATATTGCAAAATGTGACAAAAAATAAGAAATCTAACTTTATAAAAATCAAGATAACTCACAAAATAAGACAAAAAATTTACAACATAAAAAAACAATATTTTTTACACGTCGTATTGAGTATTTTCTAAATAGTGTCAGCGGATATACAGGGTTGTCGACTTAAAACGCTTCCGTACATAGCTCCTGATCTATTTATTTTAGCAAAAAGTATTTTCTACAAAAGTTTTGTTAATTTCTATAAGGCTTCTTCAGAAATTATATTGATACATATAGTGTGATTCATACACCCTAAAACCTAATTGACTTTGCTTTTTAAATGGAACACCTTATATATTATGGCAGATTTGTACTTTATACTAAATTTAAGGACCAGTTTATTAACCATACATAAAGTGTTAGGTGAATGGTTTGAGAGTTATTAGGTATTTCTTCAAGAAAGTGGGCCTTGTAGCACTTTAAGAAATCGTCTGTAAATTCTTAAATAAACAACATAACGATCTTCATTTTTTGGCGAATTGGCAAACATGAACATTATTATTAATTTTACTTAAGCTAAGAAAGCTCTCAGTTCAAACCTTTCAGTTACAAATAGCGCAATATTTAAAATTTTAATTAGAGATAAATTAGTTTTATTAATGGAATAGAGTATTTATGTTTATAGAATCGCATATAGAAATTGATTCTCTTTCGAGTTTATTGAGGTATTTATGGGTCTATTACAAACAGTTTTTGTATTATTTACAATTTTATAAAATAAAAATAACTCAATTACAGACACACAAAACAAACAATTACAAACGATATTAACACAATAAAAAAACAAAAAAATTATTTTTAATGTAACTAGGTTTTTATGGGTCTAGTACGAACAGTTTTTGTATTATTTTATAATTTTCTAAAATAATTTCGGGTAAATTTGCCCAGTAGGTTCTAATTTTTTATCTTATATTGCCATGAAAATAAAACAATAACGTTCCCTGTCTTGTCAATTTAAGTATTTGTATATTGTGTTATTTCTACTTTTTTTTATTATGTCTTTTACAAAATATGATTATGTTTAGATGGTATACACCTTGGAGGAATGTGAAAGAAATTGTTTGCTTGCACCTCGCATTTATTCTCAAAAGTTTCCAAATACAGGGAAACGCCCAAATGCTCGAGTTTTTCAACGATTGAAGGAAAGATTTGAACAAACTGGTTGTGTAAGATTAAATAAAAGACATCGTTTGAAAAGTGTAACGCACAATGAAAATGAACATTTTGTATTGGAAGTTATTGTTGAAAACGCACACGTGTCCCAAAAGCAATTACCAAAGAGGCTGGACCTGTCTAAATCTTCTATACAAAGAATTTTGATAAGAAACTAGTTTCATCCATATCATTATAATTTTTTTCAACAATTGACACAGAGATACGAGTAAGCTTCTGCCTCTGGGTTATGGATCAGGAAGCAGAAACAATAAATTTTGGTAGCTTTCACAGATGAAGTTACATTCCTTAAGAACGGATCAGTCAATAGACATGATTTTCACTACTATAATAATGAAAATCAGAATTCAATTAGACCAGTGGTTCATTAACGTTTGGGGAGGAATTATATGAACAAAAGTAGTTGGTCCACATTTTCTTTAAGTATATTTAAATGGACATATTTACTTCAATTTTTTACAAACTACCTTTCAAAATTATCTAGACGACATTCTTTTGAACATTTATCAAAATATTTGCTTCAACACGATGGTGGTCCAGCACACTACAGTATCAGGGTACGGGAATATCTAGACCAACACTTTCTTAGCAAATGGATTGGTTGTGGAAGCGGGATACCCTGGATACGAAGATCACTAGATCTTACAAAGTTAGATTAATTTTTGTGGGGGTTTGTCAAAAACATTGTTTATCAAACGCCACCTATAACAGTAAAAAATATGAGATTAAGAATAAGAGAGGTGTTTAATCAGATCACACCAGAGATGTTGGTGAATGTACAAAGTTCTTTTGTCAGTCGTCCTAGAGCGTGCATTGAACAGAATGGTAGTTACGTTAAAAATAATCTTTAATTGTTTTTCCATTCCAGCGTTTGTTGATAAGGATTTTATTATATTAATATCATTTGTAATTGTTTGTTTTGTAAATGTCTGTAATTGAGTTATTTAGATAATTTTAGAAAAAAGTAAATAACACAAAAGCTATTTGTAATAGACCCGTAAATACCTTAATAAATTTGAAAGAGAATCAATTTTTACAAACGATTCCATAAACATAAATGTACTATATCATTAAAAAAAATAGTATCTCTAATTGAAATTTTCCTACCGTTAGAAAAATTAATCATAATGTACATAGTCCACAGTCCGCCAAAAGTCGTACATCTCTATCTTGCTTAATTGAGAATTTACAAACAATATTTTAAAGTACTGCAAGTGCCACTTTCTTAAAAAAATACCTAATATCTCCCAAACCTTTCACCTAAGACCCAGTGGCGGTTTCTCTATTAGGTCATCCGGACAATGACCCTCCAAAATCAATAAGAAATGTGTTTTATTTAGTTTAAAATTACAGAAAATTTGCCTTTAAATCAAATTATCAGCGTTTGAATTTCAATTAAACTTTAGTTCTCTCGACAGAAATGGAATACTTTCCGCTTCGGTATGTAACCTACTATTTCTAATAAAAGAAAATAACAAATATACAGAGTTTGCTGTTACCCCGGCCTACTATTTAAGTACTTCTGACTTTCGTCTACGAATTTACAAAAAAAATTCAAAATTATAAAAAACACCAGTTTTGTGACTATTTCTTTCTAATGCTGCATTTTTAAAGAAATTGCAGCTTTTGAATAGTAATGAATATTACTACATTTTATGCTGACATATTTATACAAAGGCATTAGAAACCAAGACCGGAGTAATGGCAAACTCTCACTATTTCGTTAGTAACACATTTTACTATTTCTGTTTATTGTACTTTAGTGGCGCAACCATTCATTCACAATAATTTGTAAATAACATTGGAAAATCTGAAAAGGCACTCTTTCAGGTTTTTGTAGCTTTACTTTTGGTGTCTGATTGTACAATGATTTACCTATGTATTTTAATCATGTTGCCGTGGAAGGTAGTTCTCGCTATTTTTTAAATATGTTTTTTTAGTTTTTTTACTCCGATAATATTTTTGCCAAAGACAACATACGGTCACAAATCAGTTTCGAACAAATGTTCTTGTTAATTTTGTGCTAGCTAATAATATGACAAAATTTTTAAACGAAAACAAGATTAGGTTATATTGAAGTTTAAACTCTTACTGAAAAACTCGTTTATACTTTAGAATCAATTTAACCTCAAAAAAGTATTTGATTTGTTTTTTACAAATTTACAAAAACAATTATGACTTAAGCGATAGATTATATCGCGAGGCGCAAAGCGTCGAGGGATATAAGTCGCGCAGGTTATAATCATCTTTTCAGGCATGGTCTATATAATGTATTTTTTCTACTACTGGACTTATTAAAACCTTTTTACTTGTTACTAAATCAAATTTAAAATTTATTATGTTAATTTCAAATTAAAAATTACATGAGTACGTGTGAACGTTTTTTTGCTAAACCTACTAAAAGTATTTAAAAACATTATTACTTTAAGCATTGATTATATCTAAAATATATTCATCTTCTCTTTTTACCAGTTACTAAATCAAATGTAAAATTTAAGGTATTAAAATAAAATTGTTTTTTTCACTACTAGTTGTATAGGCTTTCATTATTACGTGTAAAAGATAGATAGATTCCGAAACAGCACCTTTTTAAGTGCAAGTGAACAATATTTCATTATTAACCACTCTTAATAATTAACATATTTATATTTTCCGATAATTTTTTATCACTTATTTTAAAGAAAAAAGTTTACAGAACTATTTACCAGGAGCAAGAGATTTTATTTAATGCTATTCTAAGAAATTAATTCGTTCATTAAACAAATTAATTTGATTTTATAAAGTTATTTGAAGTTTGCGCGTAACTAAATGTGAATATTACTGAATTAAATATATTTTCACTGACTTGATTTTTAATTTGAAATTAATTGATTTAGTGACAGATAGAAAGATTTTAATAATTCTAGTAGTGGAAAAAATTGTATATATACCACGGTTGAGAAGTTTATTGTAACCTGCGCCTATCGCTTAGGTTATAATCATACACTTCTTAACTTTGGCATATAATATACTATTTTTTGCTTAACTTACTAAAATTGTTTAAAAACATTATTACTTTAAATATTGATTATATCTAAAATATATTTAATTTAGTAATATTTACATGTAGCTAAACGCGAACTTCAAATAACTTACATTTTTTAAATCAAATTAATTTGTTTAATTTTTCTATTTAAAATTGTTTTGAATTATCAGAAGAAGTAAATATGTTCATTAATAATAAAGTATTATTTATGTGCTTAAAAAAGTGATACTTCACAACCTACTATTATACATAATAATAAAATCTTATACAACTAGTAAAAAAAGGAAGAAACAATGTTTTTAATTTTTAATTTAGAAAGTTAAAATGTTACTTCTAATCTTATGATTATTTTTGTTATTTTCTCAAAATTGAATATAACAAACAATTTTCAAAGGTATATAGTTCATTTCTTTAAACTGTAATATTTCAAAAACTATTTCACTAAACTAAAAAATAAAATGTTTATAATTCTTGTTGATTTTCTATTAAATTTAATTATTATAAACTATAGATTGCTAAACTCTTTCATTTATTTGCGTGATTAATGCTATCAATGGTATCTTAATACATATACTGTTACACTATTGCAAAATCGTACCTTAACGCTATTATAAACGCTATTTAAAATTTTTTAGAAATATTAAATTACTGGGCTATAAGGCCTGAGGCGACTTATAACACTTTCAGATTCATTAAAATCTCGTTATCCTTCAAGTTACATTATGTAATGAAAACAATACTTATAAGTATGAATCAGATAATAGTATATTGTATAATGAGTAAGGAATGGTTGTAATTGCTAACGAGTATGAAAATTTGCAACCGAGTCGAAGGCGAGGTTGGCAATTCGTACGAGTGCACATTCCTTACGAATTATAGTACACTATACTTTTTCTACAACTCTAAATTTAATTAGTAATCAAAATTAAACAGAATTTTACGAAAAAAATAACACAGTAAATAAATAAACTAATTTAAAAATTTATATTGGTGATACCTAAAATGACCATTAAACAATTATGTCAAAACTTGTATTTATTTTATGTCAACTTGACAGCGTTTATACTATTAGTTATCTGTTACTATTATTTTATTCTTGTTTTTACTCATTTTTAGTTAAATAAATGGTGAGTATAATTTACTTGCTTTAAATGCATGCAATTTTAGTTAACTTCAAATCATTTAGTATTTGAATTTTTTTTTAATACATTAATTTCAAGCATAACCTAATATGAATGAGCTAGATTCGTTTAAAAAGTACTAATGATTCAATGACAAGATTTTGCTTTTGCAGCCAATAAATAAAAGAAATCTATTCATGTCGAAGCCTGAATCATTAACAAAGTCGTAAAGTTCTGACAAATGTTGATATGTGATAGTTTTTCCTAAAAGTTTCAACCGAATAACATGTGGATGTGACTTACAAAGCAAATAAGGTAAATTTGTAAATGTTTAAAGATAATTTGTAATTAATAGGTGTTATTCTTAGGAATGAAGCTTTCCGAACTAAGAAGGTAATAAAAGCATCGTAGTTAAAGAATTGAAAAAAAATCCTTTAAAAAATGCAAGATAGTTAATTATTCTAATGGACCAAATATGCTGTAATAATTTTTACTGCAAAGTTAGTTTAAATATTAGAAATGAATTGTTAACAAAACACATTGTAGGTAAAAGGAAACAAGTGATTCAGTGCTTTTGCTTATAATTACATCTAAATATATAATTTTTTCAATGTATAAACCAGTGGTTTGCATTAGTGTTGTAACAATTGATTGTATTTATGTTTATCTTGTGTTATTTATTATAACGTAAGTCCAAAGTGTTTATAATTAAATTTTTAAGAAGGTAGCGACAATGTGCGAATACATTATTTTTACAAGATTCTAATATAATATGTAATAACAGTATACGTAAATACTTATGAAAACTACTTTAATATAAGGATAAATAATGACAAACAGATATCAAGCATGTGCGGAACAAACATTTTGATATCTTGCAACTATCGATGAACGCCAAAAGATAATTGGATACTTCTGAATTGCCATGCAGTTTAAAAAACTGATAAATGTTCTAATAAGTACTAACTTCTTTAAGGTAATTTGAGCATGTTATTATAAAATGAGTAATTTTATTTTAAGGATTGGATTACTTAATCTTAATACTGTTAATATTTCCTTCCCATCAAAAGAAAACCCTGCAAGAAAACAAGTAGTTAGGTTGCAAATTAAAAGTTCTAAAATATATTTATATTTCATTGCAAGAAAGTCACCGTTTACGAATATAACCTAAAATATGTAATTTATAAAACACTTATTTTACGCTATAAAACTAATGCAATACCTTATACATGACACTCAATGATTTCGTTTTCAAATATCATAATTTGTGATGCAGAGAATATTTGTAAAAGTCTTTTAAATTATGTTTTCATAATTCATTATCCTGTCCGTTAATAGGTATGACCTGTACGGAAATGGCTTTGACCTGTACGGAAATGAAATTAGACAATCACAATGCATAACGTTGCCTAATTGCAATTAAACATACAATGTATCGTATTATCTGTTAGTCGTAGAAAAAAATATTTTTTATTTATATTTTACTAACACCATAATTCATTAATTCCATAAATCTTTTTATATATAATTTTAAATAAAACATTTAATTATCTTTCATTTAAAAAATATTTTAATTAATTTTATCTTATATATTTTAAATTAATTTTTATATTCTATTTACTTCTTATGCGCAAATATTGATTGTATTTATTGGTTAACTTGTATGACTAATTTCTAGAATTCTTTAAGTTGAATATCTGTAAAGACCACTTAAACGTAGCAACGCGCGGGGAAGCACGGCTATCGTTTGCCACTTTCGCTGAGGTTCCAAGAAGTGTGCGTATCCACATAAAAAGTAATGCAAGATAAAACTTCAGCACAAATCATTTTTTGTAAATAAACATCATCATAAATTACTTCGCGTAATCGACCAACAAATTCAACGTGAAGAACAATTAATTTTGGTTATCGATCACAATCGTGTGACTCGAAGTAAAACATTATTTTAAAATTTTCGTCAGTTACACCAGAGCTATTTTTACAGAACGTACTTAGTACTATTTGCAAGAACGCGAAAATGCAATACTTTTCTAAGATCTGTAATATTTTGATTAGCAATTATTTAGAGTACTTTAATAATAACTTAATACTTTTTTGTGCTGCCAACTTCGCAAATGTCAATATTCGTTCGTTAGTGTAGTTACGTAATGGGCGAAAAAAGGTGGCAAAATGAAAACTAGAAATCTAGATAAAACTGTGTTCAAAGTTAATTATTATATTAGAACGAGTATGCGACAGGTGGAAAAGTGATTTAGAAAATCTGGAAATTCAAGTAAAATTTAAAAAAAAACGATGTTAGAGTTAAGCCAAACTTGACAGATTTATTAATAAATATAGTACCAACATTATATTTCTGGTAATTGGAAGAATTTTTTTTTATAAGAAAGTAATTTTACAAAAGGCAACACAAAATGCCTTACTTTTGACCGTTTTTATGAAAATTATTATTATTTTTTAATTGGTTATAATTTACTCATAATGCATAAAATTTGAGATACGTAAATATATACATAACAACAGGGGCGTTATGAGAGAGCATTATGGATTCATAAAAGCTTTTCATTACACCCTTTTTTACGTACATAAAAATGATATTTCTTTTTACATCTTTGTTTAGATTTAGATGTTAACAAGATTTCTATTTCTTTATGTGCATTTTTTTTCAAAATGTTTGAACAATTTTTAGACATTCATTGTGATTGCAAAATTAATTTGACAAATAAATAATTAAAGGTTAAACCATTTACTGTTCTAAAGTTTTTATATAAAGTAAAAAATAAAATCTTGTATGCACCAGTGGCGTTACTGGATCGTAATAACGCCCTAACTGCATAAATAAGTATTATTTTTCACTTCCTTATAATTTACTCAGAATGCCTAGATAGATAGTTAGAAATGCTCTAGTTGTATCACGTTGCTCTCCGGGCGTATTCCTCGTAACAACGCCCTTAGTGCGTAAATAGTTATAAATGATTTACCCACATTTGATTATACTTAGCAATGCATAATTTTATTTTAAAAAAAAACTATCAAATAAATAATGTAGCATTTTAAAAATGTTTGTGAACCTTCTATGCAGTATCAAAAACGTTGGAATGTAGTGGTTGGCGATAAGGGAAAACTATAAAAAGAAAACGCAATAAACTTAGTTTATCATTATCATAATTTTGTATTTACATGTTAATTTGTTTAGTATGTTTAGACGATCTCTTGCAAAGAAGGAACGTTGGTTTTACGTATTTATTAGCCTAGGTAGGTAAATGTCTTTAAGCTACAAATACAAAACTTCTCGTATTTTTTCTTATAAATCAATCCATAGCTTTATTAATTTAGGTTGTAAGTAGGTAACTTTATAGTTACTCAACATTCCGCCGTAAAGTCAGACTACATACGATATTCTCAAAAGGTTTTACCTAAACGCAAATGCAAAGAAAGAACAAAAAATTGTCAAGCAACTAACTTATTTCAAATCAAGTTGAACTCAAACGTAACATGTTTTAGTTGGAAATTGAAGCGTTTTTGTTCATATTGTATATAAAAAATAAAAATAGCTATAACTAAATTGTCAACTAAGATCTAAGGCAGGGATTTCCAACACGCGGCCCGCGTCTTTCATTAGCACCGTCCGCTCAAAAATAATAAGTAAAACCATATTATAAAAAATAACTACTACCGCTCTTCAATATTTAATAGTAGCTATATAAATATATACCTGTGCGGATGCGGCCCCTTATTTACTCCATGAATCTAATGGCGGCCCTCGGTCATTCATAAGTTGGAAACCCCTGATCTAAGGCGTAAAAGTAATAAAAAAATGTCTTTAAATAAACTATGGCATTATCATAAAAACATAGCAAATAAATATTGAAATAAATTAAAATTAATAGGTCTTCAAAAAATGGAAAGACTTTAAATAAAACGCCGGTTGTTTTAAAGTTTTTTTTAACTTACACATTATTGTAATTAAATATGTAAGTCTTGTATATTTTATTTTCACCTACTCAACATTTTTAATTAACCATAAATTAGTTTAATGTCATTTGTTTTTTTAGATTTTAGTAGAACAAAAAGTGCAAGTTTAGTGTTATACGCGTGTCGTAGAAATAAATAAATGTTAGTGCATTTATCGCAAATGGTAATTATATATACATTTGTAGTAGTACATAAATTAGTTTGATATTCTTTTATTAATTAATTAGATATATTTTTTTAGTTGCGTTTTAGTTTAGTAAATTAGTTATATGAATGGTAATGTAATATCTTTCCTTTGCTTTTTTAATAATAATAATAATAATGATTTTATAAATTGAATGGAGTAAATTTTGTTACGTTTACCTAAAAAAATTTATAGAGCTTCTAGCAAACTTTATTAAAACTTTAAGAAAATTATGAAAAGTTTGACAAAATTTAAAAAAAAAAGTAAAAAAACTGTTCAAAACTACTAAGAATATAAAAAAAAGGTACGAGACTTCAAAAAGCTTAAAAGTAAAACGAGCATTGAAAGTCGAATGAGAACTGTCTTAGGGTTGAGAATTAAAATAAGGGAAGAAAAGTGTAAAAAATATTGTTTTAAGAGGTGTTAATGGACCATAAAAAAAACCATTTAAACAATTCAAAGTTGTATCTTTAAATTTTGATAATAAATCTTCTTGGTCAACATACTACAAGCAGTTTGAAGCTGCGGTTAGTTGAAACGAGTCGAAAGCAACGTCCCTAATAGGCGATTCAATTTAAGATTCAAGCGCTTCTAGCGGCAACGAACGAACTAACGTTGCAATGATAAACGTTATAATTGCCTTTATTACCGTACTGTTTATACTTCTTCTTTTTGTGTTGTTATAAGCTTTTTCTGAAAACCAAAGCTTGATTTATGTTCTTTGTAACCTTTTTTTATAGTTTGATAAGGTTTTTCAGCATTAGATAAGATTTACTAATATTACTTTATTATTATTCTAAATTTTGTGTATATACAGGTTAGAAATTGCATTTATTAGTCGTTTTATTATAGTTTTAATAGTTTTTTGGCTTGGTTTCGTGCTATAAAAAAACACGATAATTACTTACAACTCAATTTACAGCCAGCATAGTTGGATCACTTCAATCAGACCCATTTCATTTTGCATGTAGGTATATTGTTTTCTCATCAGAAGCTTCATCAGGCATCGACTTTATTTAAATTTCTTTTGTAATAAAGTGATGGTCAGCACGTTTGCTTCGAAGTGTTTTGCTTACTATTTTAGTTGTTGTACTAATTGTGAGATGTTGTACGAAAGGCAAATGTAGTGTCGGAGCTTCTATTTTTTTTAACTGCCGGCAGTTTGTCTTAACTTATGTAATTTTATTATTGGGGCTAATGTAGTATTACAATAACAATTAAATATATACTTGTTGTATTTATAAATGTTGCGAACAAACTTTCATATTTTTTTCTAACAAATTTTCCAAGTTATAATTTCACCACCCGAACTGCATGTCGTTCAACAAGTTTCTCAGTTCCATAAGTGTTAATTATGTGCATTTTTTTTCGAAGTATACTCAACAACACAACAAAAATTAAAAATGAAACAGCAATAAATTGAGTAAGCGTATAAGGCTATCATTGCACCGGTATTTCAAATTGTCGCCGCGAATTAGCGTATTGCTTAGTATGAATTGTCTAAAGGGGCTTTGCGTGAAGAACCACTTGAGATTTTGTACGTTATTCCTGACTATCTTCAATAAATTTTCGAATTGTCAATTTTAAGTCTAAAATAGAGATGTTTAAATGCTTATCTGTAACATGTATACTGAGTTAAAATAAAAATTGCGTTTAGAAATCTACAGATCACTTTCAAGGGTTTGGAGTTTGCAGATGGATACGGCTTGCGTCTCCACTAGATTGCCTACACAAACTTTTGTTTTTGACGGATTCCGAAACAAAAAATACAGCTGACTCTACCGTTAGCTCAACCTAAGACGTTAGATAATGTTCTAATGTATGCTTTAGAGTTTGAAACAGCAAAACAGGCGTCTCACCAAAGCAATCATAACCTTTTCTATGCTACTGAAAAACGCGTACAAACAGAAAAATATAGAAAAGAGTGCGACAAGTGCTTTATAAAAGGGAGGCAACGGTTTGCTTATTTGAAACGACGACACTGCACTAAGACTAAAAAAACTTTAAAAAACGAGTTGACCAAAAGAACTGAGTCATTACACTGTTAGAAATATTTTGTAAAAACTACTCTTTCTTAACAAAAATTGAAGTGTCATTAATTTTTAGTTAATATTAACAACAATTTTTTATTAAATTTGCATTTTTATAATTATTCTAAGTTGTTAAAACAAAAGTAGTCAATTTTACATTAAAAATTACAATCAACACTTTTTTTAATTTAATAAGTTTAAAAATAACGTTTACAAAAAGTTAAAGTGATCGTCGCTCAAATTTAAAATCAACTAAATTTAGTATTACGTCATATGCAAATAAAAACAATTTTGACTACATAAAAGTGTAAAATGTATCTGATTTGATGTAAATTACCATTTGGATTGTATTATTTTACTTCCAAAGTGTAGTTAAATTCTGTCGATTCCGTTAAAATCTTTACTGATTGTGAGTTAAGCAGTATGTGACCTTTTTTGCAATTAAGCATCGGTTCTCATGAAAATTTACAAGAAATATTATCCTTACTTATCGTTGAGGAAAATAACTTTATACATACGCGTATTGGCGACTTGCTTGAGTTAGTTCTAAGTTATATCTTTGTGTGGCTATTCTTTCAGTGGTTTGTTAGTTTGTAAATTAATGATGGTAAGTAAGTAACTGTAAGAGCAAAACTATCGAACTTAATTAAGCGGACAGAAATATGTTTTTTTTGTTGTAGACAGAATTTAATGTTGATAACACATATTCGAATCAGTCGCAACCTTCCACATCGGCTACACAAAAAAATTTTACGTTCGAATTCAATTCAATGAATGATTAGAATGGACTACTTTAGATTCATGTAGACATATGTGCGAATCCGATATATGGTAAATGTGGTATCATTGACATCAGTCAAACTAAATACTATCGATTATTAAAGAATTTTTAATTAAATCGAGTGAAACAAAATTAGAT
This sequence comes from Aquatica leii, assembly GCA_035610365.1. Classification (NCBI taxonomy): domain Eukaryota; kingdom Metazoa; phylum Arthropoda; class Insecta; order Coleoptera; family Lampyridae; genus Aquatica; species Aquatica leii. The sequence continues at coordinate 114,135,111 of CM069432.1, forward strand.
GTAATGGTGACACACTCTGTGCATTTATTAGGTTACTTGTTTCAAAAATAAATGTTTATAACTTCTAAAAATAATAGGATAGGATATCCTGTGTTTTCTAAAATACATGAGTTTTATATTATAAATAAAAATCCCTATTTAATTTGTCAAGATTGGCAAACAGTTGCATTTCAAAATCTCTATTAAGCTTATGTTGTAAAATTACCAACGGAATGTGACGACTCATTTCAAGTAGTCGATTTATTGTCATTAAAGCATTGCATTTCTTATGAAATACATTCACCGTATAATGAAAATATAAATATTATTATTCCAAAATATAATATTATACCATGAATTTTATAATTCTTTTTTGTGTATTTGTATGCCTTTATGTTATTCAAATTTCTGATTATTTCGACACGATTAAACACATATATTACAACTATATTATACTATGAATTTGTTATTATATATTTTTTTTTGTATGTACTTTATGCTTTTTATGAATTATTAATAAATAAACTAGAATCGCACGATGTTTTTAATTTTGTTTACCTACCAATGAAAATATTTATTTCGATTCGAAAAAAATCACTACGAAATCTAATAAAACTAACAATAATAAATTGTAAATTTAATTTCCTTATGTGTTAAAATGACATTGTTGTTTTATTAATTTAACTATACTTTAGTGACATATCATTTTGAACAATGTGTAAGCAACACAAGATTTAAGTAAAATTAATGTTTAAATTGCGTTTCTACTGCAAATTATGTTTGTTAAAACTAAAAAAGGAAGTGTAGAAATTATGATACAGTTCGTTACGTTAACACTAGTAGAAGTAAAAATTACAATTCCTATGTGTTATTATCAACTAAGAATAAAAGTATAAAGTAATCTGTTTTTATTTCATATTGCATTTGTATTTAGTTAATTATAACAACTTATAAAATGTTGTTACTTACTATATAGCATGTTGTTGATTTAATAAAAAAATGGAGTGGACCTGTGGGAACTAAAATTTGCAGTTAATTTTACTATATATTTCTAACAGTGTAGAGTCCTTAAAATCTTATTCTGGAAAACTATAGGTACAGTGCGGTCGGTATGTAAAATTAAGTACTCTACATGATGTTTGACCTTTATGGCCTATATTATTTATCACTGCTAAAAACTTTTTTAAGCGTTGAAAAATCTTTGATTCGAATTTTTTTAAAACATTGTTTGATTTCACAAAACAATGATATTTATTCACAATTATTATAGTAATATTCAAATTATTAACTTATAAAGTTAATAATTTTATACCATTACTATGCCAGCGGCATTTAATTCTCACCTACGATCGGAAAGTGATTTTACAATAATTTTATTTAAAGACATCAAATTTATTAAACTTTTCAACAATTGAAAAATTACAGACAATTATAAAAATAAAAATATTAACAAGTATAAATTCAAAAAGATGTGATTGGGAATAAAACAGTATACATATGTACATCGGTTGAAGTTTCATTACTGCCTCGAGCATTAAATATCATAGCTATCGGTAATAATGGAAACTTTTCCAATCCCTTTGTAAAATACTATCATACAATAGTATAAAATTTATTTTACAAAAAATTGCAATTTTTACGTTGGAAATCTTATTTTTAAAAATATTGAGTGAGCCAAAATAATTGGGGTGGAGTTTAATTTCCGACTATTTAAAAATTTTGTTTAGTTAGTAAAACTTTTTAATAATAATTTAAAAGTCATTGATGCCAAACTAAATGTTTCTGAAAAAAAACAACATAACATTTTTTTTATTTAGTTACTGTAATAAAGTAGTCGATTATTTTTAAAACGTCTGTATAGAAATATTAATAAAATTTTATAAAACGTGTAATATAGCAAATATTTACTTCAAATCAAAACTGTAAAAAATTTATTGCTCTTTGCTTGAGAACTATTTTTTCTCTGCATACATCCTGTATGTATTGAAACTTTTGATATAGGTAGTCAGGTAATTTCTAAAGAAAGTTTTGGTAATAATGCAAAAGCACTGCTGGTGAAGTTTCCACATACATTTAAAATTTATATCTGTGCTTTTTATTAACTTTATTATAAGAACATGTTTTCATACTTGATTTGTTTTAAACAACAATATGTATGAGTCTGTAATTTTCCCAGCATCAGGCAGAAATTGTAAGTTAATTTAGCGTTTTTGTTTTTAAAGTTTGATGTAATTGAGTTGTTTTGGTTTGTTAAAATGTAACTTAAAATGAGAATTATGTTACTTTTACTGCAAAAAGTTTCTATATGACGAAACAATGAAATTTTTTTGCAAAACCGATGACTCGTCTTAGACTATGAATTTTTTTAAAACAGTTTATAATATATTATCACTTTATCGGTATTTTTATTTGTATCTTGCAAAATATTTCAAGTGGATTTTAAAAAAATAGCATATGACAATTAAAAAATAATAGTTTAAAAAAACTAAAAAACACGCTTTTATAGCTAACCGAACTAAAAACTTGAAAATAATTTTTAATTACAAATAGTTTATAATGCGGTAGTAGAAGGTCAAACAATCAATCATAATTTGTCACCTCAAAAGAAAATTTAAGTTATTAACAGAATAATTCAATTCAGGGTAAAAAGCGTGGGGTGCATTTTACTACATTTTCATAACTCTTCTCTCATAGATAGTTGCCAATAGAATGATTGTAACATTTAATATATCAAACACCCCATGCTGAGAAAGGGCTACCACATACAAGGAAGGCAGCAGGCGCGCAAATTACCCACTCTCGGCACAGAGCGGTAACCGTGGAATACACTGACACAATTTAAACGCGATCAGGTTTTTTTCCATATTTCTAGTGAATTGAAATTCTAGTTTTGTTTTTATTATTTTTAATTCATATTCGTTATTTCCATTTCAATCGGCAAGACTTTGTGATTACAAATCTTTTGATCATTCGTAATTTAATTCCTTCTTTATCGACTATAAATTCAAGGCCGTGTTGTTTATCAAATTTTGTTCCGTAAAATCAAGAAATTGAAATTTCTGTTTTAATTTATTTGTTGTAAATAAGAAGCCTTTTCTGAATCACGGTTATTAATATATTATGAATATTAAAAATAATAGTATGTGTTTATTAGACTCGTCAGAAAACATATGCATAAGAAACAAACAAGACGAAAACGCAGCTATCTTGAAAAAGTCTTTGGCTCTGTCGTACTGAGACGAGTGATACAAGCAGAGTCCAAAACTGCACGTCTGTGCAGTTCATGTCTTTGTTACACTCATGCAAAAGATCCGTAAAGAAATTTATTAATCCTGACGATCCTAATCAGGATAATGAAAATTTTTTATCGAATTTTTGCATTGTCATCGGTCTTTGAGACGTGTGCAAAGTTTCAAGTTGATCAGACTTCTAAAAACCGGTGAAAATTAAGCTCAAAGATTCCGTTACATACATAGATAGATACATACAACCCCAGCTTATAAAAGCGTGTTAAAAACATAGACGAAATACATAATTTTTTAATAGAACATTTAAGTATTCTCGTAAACTATCTAACTTAAGATTAAGTTTTTTTTAGAGAATATTATGAGGGTAACAAAAATATTTGTTTTAGATGTTTTTTAGTACAAAACAAAAGTTAGATAGCATTAAACAGTATAATTGCTAACATTTATTTAAGTCACAACAAGTTTGCTAAAAAGTTTTACTGATTTAGTATTGACTCATAAAAACTAGACGTTTTGTTAAAAATTTATTAAGTATATTTTTTTAATTGGGCAATATTTTGATATACACCAATGTTTCTTATACTTAGAGCTGTAGTAAAATATAATTGCTTGCATCTGGTACAATAGAATAACTGCAAGTATATACAATATTTAGAAAATAATTTTTTGTTGAAAAAATGTATTTAATACAACTGTTTGTGTTATTCGACTTTTAACATTAAAGTATGTGACATACTAATCATATTTTTTTGAGTGTATACCTACCGTTGTAACTCCTCCAAATAACGGTATAACTATTTTTTAATTAGTTATGATAGTAAATTAGCTTCTTATTTATCTAGCACATTTATGTTACATACCTAATTTTCTAAGTAGTATTCGATTAATTAATCATTATTAAACGTCTGTGCTTTACTCATTATAGCATTTCATATACATAAAAACCACAACTGATTATTTAAATTGTCTAATCAGCATCATATTTGTACATTCATATGAAAACTTTAAAGCCAAAACTATGATTAATTATGGTAGCATGCTAATTCAAATTAATTAATTTAATGTTACATTTTTTTTGTAAAGATTAAATATGTGCTTTTATCAAATCAGTACTTTTGCAATACTTTTATTGATAATATTTACTAAATGAAATTTTGTCTTTGTAAATCTATTACTATTATTGTAATATGATTAAAATAAAAAAAAGTATTCAATGAAAGGTGCCAAACTTTTTAGGTCAGGTTTGCCATATGGCATCACTTTTACATGATTGTATTTAACATCTGGTCATTACAATTTTAGGTACAAACACAATGGATTTAAATCGTTAAAATTTATTACGAATATTTGGGTTCTGTAAAAAACCCATACAAGGGTAATTTTTTAATACCACCCAACAAGCAAACTATAGAAAACTAGATCTGTAAAAACGACAGAAACGTTTTTTACAAAAACATTGTTGTGACTATTGGCATTTGCTATAATTAGATATTACATAAGAGTAGTAACCAACAGTAATTTTGTTACTGTTTACATTACAAAAAATCTCTAAAAAACGGTAATAAGCACATTTGTTACATCTGAGACCACAAACATTTACACGAAATACATGTATTAGCAATTAATTTGCAATATGTTGCTGTTCGGTTCAGTTTTAAGATTGGGAACATGAGTACACTTAAAAACCAAAACGGCAAGAAACGTTATGACGTTTAACTTGTGAGCGATGTGGTGTATTTACGCATGATACAATATAATCATTAAGTATGATGTTATTAATTTTAATCGGTTTGTAAACGCCAAATAAAAATTGTAATAAATAAAACACGGTAAGTAATCGAAATATGAGATGTTTATATGTTTTACAACAAAAATACTATAATTGTGGTTGTTGTTGTTGCATAATATATAAATAAAAAAGAACAAGATTAATTCAAGAAACAACAACAAATTTGTGTTGAAATGATTACCGAATTGAACAGAAACGCACAAAAAAACTGTGAAAAAACTACATTTTAAAATTTTAGCAACATGTTTCATTTTACAGTTTAGTTTAATTATGATTACTATTTCCGAATCTGTCTTCCAATTTTTTATTTAAGTGTCTCAATTTTAAAAACTGATAAAAAATATTATTTTTGCATAATTAAACATTGTTTGTAGTTGTTTTGTCTTAGGTTTGATTGCACAACTTTCCTAAAAAAACTTTAGCGTTCCTTTTAAAATATTTATTATATTTTTAATATTATAACAACTGCTAAAATATGTACAAAAATAAAAGACTTAGAACTATGAACGAAATTGGTGAGAAAGATGAACGGATTAGTGGTCGACGGCACTGTGTTCAAGCACAAGAACACTCAGAAGGTAACATGGGTATCTCTAAATAGGATATTGTAGAACCAAATCGATCATATAATGTTCGAACGAAAATGGAAAAACGGGATACGAGATGGAGGAAGTTTCTGACATACCACTATCTTGCCAGACAAAAGATTTAAATTAGTTTAAAAAACATTAAATGCATTGCACCAAGACTCAATTTTGACCTGGAAAAACTAAAAGTTACATTAATAAACGAAAATATTTAGAAAAAATTAAAAACTTATCAACAGAAAATCTTTAGCTATAAAAAAGCAATTTAGAAACGCTTGGATACAATATTTAAAAAATTGTAAACTCAAACACGATAAAAAGAGAGAAAACAAAAAATAAAAATGAAAACACTAAACAAAAAATAAAAAACAAAATAAAAACACTTGAAATCAAATATAGAATAACATTACAAGAACCACTGTGGTACAATACATAAACAAAAATCACTACACCAATTACCGACACTACTATACAGTCGCTGATGATGATAGCATAGCTATCGAAACGCGTTTGAGTGATATAAGGTTATTGTAGTAATTTTTGTTTATGTAAAGTATAGAGACAAAAACAAAAATGAAAAAAAGAGATCAAAACAAGGTAAACAAACATATACTGAAAACTAGCAATGAAGTTGAAAACAAAGGCTCATTATAAAGACCTATATGCAACATTATAAAGAAAATATACAAAGGAAAGAACACAGCAATAACAAAATTTAAAAAAAATATAGAGAATCTACTTAACAGACAAAAAATTATAGAGAATTATAGTGGATTGAGTTATAAGACACACAGAAGCCAAAAAACGGAATACGGTGGGACATTTTTACGGTCATTGTTGATGTATCAGCATATATTTATAAATGCGCGTATTTTATGACAACATAAAAGCGCGGATGCAAAATCAAATGATGGCGTTGCATTCGTTAACGTATCAAGCATGTATGAGGTGCAATAAAGTTTACTATAAAAAGTACGTTTAAATTTATAACAAATAATCAAAAACAAAGTAAATACAGTCCATTCTATCAAACATTATGGTTCTTCGAGCCGGATACAAAAAGCGTTCAATAATTTTCAATCGATGAAATGGTGTGAAAATTCAAGTAGACCAGCTGATTATATAGTAGTGTTAACTTTCAAGTATTTAAGTACGTTAAACATTCTATTCGTTAGACGACTGGATAATCCAACGGCTGCGTGGGCAAGTAGATTGGTCACGAAAGTCGCATGATCCCTTTTTATCAGTTTTACTTTACTGACCTTACAAAACTTCAATCTGATTAACGATTAATTTCTAAAAAATAAAATATTTAATCAGTTAACAAACGTTTAGTAAAATTGATGTGATTTGAAATTTCTTCAAGTACTTATTTATTTATATAAAAAAATGGAGAGTAATGAACAGTTTTCGCGCAAACGAGGCTAATTTTATTAAATGTATGAAAATAAAATTGGCAGCTGGTGATGCTAACAAAAATAAAAAAAAAGAATTGCAAATACGAATAAGCCAATGTGCACACTTGCAAGAAGAATTTGAAAATGTTTAATTACAACTCGAATATTCTTGCAGTAATGAGAATTAGAAAATCATTATCGTTATAGGGACGAGTTCAGTGATTTATTGTTATCAATTTTAGCGACATCGCAATTAATACTTGAAAAGATAGACTCTGACATTCAATTAGATGCAACGGCAAATACATCAAACCATGTACGTGACACCGACAGTGTTACAAGCGCGCATTCGGGTTTTAATCTTGAAAGTATTAAATTGCCTGTTATAAATTTACCAAAATTTAAAGGTAATTACAAACGATGGTTGGAATTTAAGGATACTTTTAAATCGTTAATTCATGAAAACGATTCAATTAATAATATACAAAAATTTCATTATTTACGAGCTTTATTAGAAGGTGAAGCAAGTTAAGTTATTTAAAACTTTGTCAAAACTGTCTATGGTCAGGCTATCAAACCAAAACTTGTAGATCACGTCACACTTGTAAAACATGCCATCAAAAACACATTTTGTTTCTCACTTAGTACAGGAAAATTCCAAACCTCCAGTAGTGGAAACTTTTGATGGTGTTAGTACGAGCAACAATGTTCAACTGTTTCTTACGTCTTTGTTGACTAGAACTATGTTGTTTTGTCAACGGCGGTAGTCAAAGTCTTTGATTTCTAAGGTAAAGTTCATTTAGTCAGGCTTCTTCTTGATAGCTGTTTGCAGTCTGATTTAATATCAGAAAGTCTGTGTCGTAAATTGAATTTTCATCATTTTGATGCAGACATTTCAATTAAATAAATTAATGCTGTATCTTTAAATATAAGAGCAAAGACTTCTTTCAAATAGCAGTCGCGTTTTAACAATTTCTTTATTCAAGCAAAAGGTAAGATACCTAAAATTACGGATTGTGTATCAAGCCATTACTTTGATGTTGGCCATTGGAACATTCCCAAAATTATAAATCTAGCTGATCCTAACTTCAATGAACCAAATGAAGTTGATTTTCCTATAGGTGCAGGTTTTTTTTGAGTATTCTACGAAATCAATCATTAAGATTAGAAAAGGATTTACCAGTTCTTTACAACACTAGTTTTGGATGTATTATATCAGTATACGCAAATTAGTATTTTCAAAATCTATAGAGGAGAGTCTAATAAAGTTTTGGAAGGTGGAAGAAGTTCATGATGTACAAATCTTTTCGGAAGATGACACCATATTTTGCGTGGTCTTTGATGGTTTGTCTGTTTGAAGTATAGGTTGGTTACTGAACGACATACAGTTTGTCGGACCTTCTATTATAAGTGACATTTTTGAAATTCTCTTAAAATTTAGACAACATACATATGTAGTATCATCTAACATTGCTAAAATGTACGTACAAATTTTGATTGATGAGCAAGATACACCTTTGCAGAAAATTGTGTAGAGAGAAGGTTCTGATTAACCCATTAAAATATTTAATCTAAATACAGTGACTTATGAGACATCCTAACCCCATACTTGGCAATCAAGTGTCTAAACCAACTTGCTTTAGAAAATAAGTCAATGTTTCTAAACTCTGCTTCAATAATGCTACGCAACTTTTAAGTCGATGATCTAATAACGGGCTTTTCAGATGAATCAAAGGCGATTGATGTATGCAAAGAAATATCTACAATTTTGCAAACCAGTCAGTTAACATTAAGAAAATGGCATTCCAATAGTAAATTTATTCTAGATTCGTTACAAGACTATAACGAGCCACACAGTGTTATCTTAATATGCGACAAAACATTAAAACTCTTGGTGTAGTTTGGAATAGCAAATATGATACACTTACTTATTAAGTTCCTGATTTCTCTAGTCGTGAAATAACATAAAGAAGCATTTTCTCAGATAGCTCAAAGTTTTTTTATCTCTTAGGTATCGTAGGTAAGTCCTTGTCCTTAAAAAATTGTGGATGCAATTGGGATGAGATGATCCATTACCTGGAGATAGAGAAAGGGAATGGTGTGCATTTACAAGAAATTTAGTTCTTTTAAATCAAGTGTCCATTAAGTGACACGCAATTCTTTCTAACAAAGTTTTTGTAAACTTTCAAGCGTTCTGTGACGCTTCAGAAGCCGCATACGCTGCGTGTCTGTGCTTGCAAAGCGTAGATCTTACTAATCAGATTAAGATTTGTTTATTATGCGCCAAAACAAAAGTAGCGCCAATAAAATTCTTGACTATTCCTCGTCTCGAGCTTCGCAGTGCCTTGCTGCTTGCAAAGTTAGTGAAAAAAAGTGTCTTTTAGCATTACTATTCAATTTATATTGTATTGTTAGACAAACTCACGAATAGTTCTTGCGTGGTTATATTTCACTCCAAATAGGTTGCAAACTTTTGTGGCTAATCGAGTCTCACAAATCCAATCCCTTACTTCTATAAAAAAAAACTGGAGATTTGTAGCCGGTAAAGAAAATCCCGCAGATATTACATCAAGAGGAGTTGGATCTGCATTTCTCTTGCAATCTTAATTGTATTGGCAAGGGCCTCACTGGCTGTCAAATGATACGTAGCTTTGGCCGAAACAACAAATTGATTATTCGACGGTAATTGCTCCTGATGTTAAAAAGCACGTTTTTTCTATTATTGGGAAGGACAATTTCCCATTTAAAATATTTTCTAGTTTTACTAAATTAAAATTTACAATGGTGTATTGCTTAAAATTTATTTTTAACTGTCGTCGCAGAATTGACCTGCGCCACAAAGGTCTATTAACAGTAGATAAACTTAATGTAAGTTTAAAATCGCTAGTTAAGGCAGCACAAATTGAAAGTTTTTTATCTAAAGTTCTGATTCTAAGTTCTAACAGTTTTTTAGGAAATAAGGTTGGTCATCTTCAAAGATTATCTCTATTTTAGACAAAGTAGGATTGTTGCGTGTCGGTGGAAGACTGAAACATTTTCAGTTGAATTATGACGCTAAACATCCCTTATTATTAGAGGGTAAATATGCACTGTCGATTTTAATTTTAGAGTATGAAGATTTACTTTTATTGAACGGTGGTCCTTAACTAATGGTTTCTCATGCACGTCAGACCTTTTGAATTACTCACGGTATTCAGTGTGCCAAAAAGATAGTAAAAAGTTGTGTCGGATGTTTTAGGTTTCGTCCGCACAATGTGGCGCCTTTAATGGCCTTCTCAATAACCACACTTTGGTAGATTATCAGAGGAGGGAGTAAAAAGTGAAAAACACACTTAATCAAAACTGTTGGTGATTTAAAAATTACTTACGAGAAATTTCTAACTTTACTTACTCAGAATTCTAAATTCGAGACTTTTACACCCGTTATCTTCTGATCTACACGATTTAGAATCCTTGACCCTTTCTCACTTCCTTATTGGCCGACCAATGACAAAACCTCTAGATGTCGATGTGCAGGAAGTACCTGCAAACAAACTTTAACATTATGAACAAATTCAAAAACTACAATAAACATTTTGGTATCGTTGGCAAAAAAATTATTTAACTCATTTACAACATAGACAAAAATGGTAACAAGCATTGCTACTTCTTCATATTGGAACAATGGTTCTTTTGAAGAAAGAATACGTTAATCTCAATGACCTTTGGGTCGAATAGTCGACATACATCCAGGAGATGATGGACAAGTTCGAGTAGCAAGTGTTCGTACTGCCATGGGCACGTGTAAATGGAGTGTAGCAAAGGTGTTTGTTGTTCCATTCAGGTGCGGCTTCAGAGGGGGGGCTATGGCCCCCCCCGACATTGAAAATAATACCGAAGTTTTTCTCACTTTGTATGCAATACATTCGCTTTTTTTATAGTTGTATAATTTATGATGCTTTATCGCTTGCAAGTAAAAGCTTGCTGCGTAACGAAGTGTTATTCAATTTTATATTAACGCCATATTCAATACATTATTATTTAAAAATGTGATGAGCACCCCTCCCCCCGCTTTAAACTGATGGAGCCCCCACCGAAATAAACTGCTGGAGCCGCGCCTGATTCCATTACTGGAAATTGTGAAAGCTTAAAATTCCTAAATATGTACTTATATATTATAGTTGTATTGTTAAAATTTATATTTTACATACAGTATTTACTCTTATATGTTTACTTAAACGTTTTATATGAAGTTAGTTGTTAGAATGTAACATTGGTTTAAATTTAAACATCCTCCCGGAATGTTCAAAGCGAAGGAGTATGTTGATGTATCAGCTTATATTTTAAAAATGCGCGTTTTTATGACAACTTAAAAGCGAATTAATGCGAAATCAAATGATGGCGTTGCATTCGTTAACGTATCAAGCATGTATAAGGTGCAATAACGTTATTATAAAAAGTACGTTTAAATTCATTACAAATAATCAAAAACAAAGTAAATATATTTACTTTGGACTGTACACAGTTCATTCTATCGAACAGTCATCATAGAAGATAAATTTTGTAACGACTTAAATACGTACGTTTTAGTACATTTCTGATTGTCGAATAAGCAAGTTTTCAGTCGTAGTCAGGTCGTAGATATCGTTAATAAGATTTTCGGTCGTAAACGTTGAAATTCGGATGTGCGTAAACGCCGTTCTTACGTTAAATTTAGTGCTGGTAAGAAAATGAAAACAACACTCGGTAAGGGGTAAAATTTTTATCCATCAGCATCAATAAATCTATTATAGAGAAGATTGTTTCGGACACTCATTGCTGATTAACTATGAACGTAATACAACAATTAGTGACTGTTGAGATACATTTACGATCAACTTCATTTTATTGTTTTCTTTTCGATAAATACGTTAGTTTGATAGCTTTCCGAGATATTTTATTTCAACATTTTCTTCAAAGGACAGTATTAGGAATTTATTTTTTAAAATAAAATGTACACTATTTTTTGCATTTTTTGAAAATTACGTACGACAAATATACAGTTTCACTTGGAACACATGCTATACGTTCCACTTTTGAATCATTACTAAATTTGCATTATAGTTGAGATTATAAATTTCTCTTAACAATGTTTCTATAAAGTAATAAGCAATTTTTTCTAGACTAATGCAAAAAAATTCAAAGTAATTATTTTTTTCGTATCTTCTTCTAAAAAAAAGTTACTAAATCACTACACGTTTTATTTATGTACAATGTTCCGTGATTCAAATAACAGATAATACATTAACTACTGTAATAATGCATTATCTAACTCAAATTTTGGACAAGGATACGGGTGTTACGTTCAATTTTGAAAATTTGAAACTTAAACCAAAAGATACATTGCAGTACTGGTTCAATAAATCTACAATATAACTCTAAAAAAATAGAACCACTTAAACCTTTTATGTTACAACATTTAAATTTTAACATCAACAGTTGTCGCCAAATGTGTTTTTTAAAAATGGCGCTTTTCTACATTACATACGCCATTATCTGCATAGTCTACAGTTTTTATGTTATCAACGGATTGTCTACCTACTACTATTTATTTATTTTCTTGGTGCATTTGCCATCACTGAACTAAACAAAACAAACCTTGAATGTTAATGCGCAAGGGAAACAAAAAAGAAGTAGATAAAAAAAAACATGAAAAAAAAATATTTTAAAAGAATTTAAACTACAGAAACTGTTACAAAAATAGGTTAAATTTATGGCATAAAATAGAAATAAAAGGTGTAGAGAAATCTAGAAAATATTAGCATCAACGGACCAATTTAACGATGCACAAGACTAGCAACCCGCTATCTACATCGGATTAAAAACGTCTTAGACGCTTATTGTTTTCTAAAAGTATAAGAAAATAAAAAGAAGAAAAAGTGACTTAGTTCGCATAAAAAAAGTGACCGCCATTACTTTAAAACTCAACAAGTAAGCTATCGCGGTTTCAAACTAAATATATATTTTAAATAAAGCTTATTCAAACGTTATTTATTATTTATTGGTTGGTTTCTGAAGTTTCTAATTGCGGTAGCTATAATAGAAGAAAAAAGTTTGGAATAAGCTTCCAAGAGTAAACAAAATTTTCTAATATCAATGAAACTATTACATTTATTTTTTAGTTTGCTTCTAATTTTTTTTAATAATAATTTGTATAAAACATGGTACAAAAGGTAAAAATACAAGGAATCACTGACATAGGTAATACATTTTTTATAGTTGATTTTATAGTGTTTTATTCTTAGATTTTTGCTGTATGCTACTGCGACGAGAGCGCGATTTAACGAATTCGTGTTGGAAATTAAAAATAGATGGCGTTGTAAATGTCATCATAGCGGTTATAATTGGGGTTAAAATATAAATAAACTGATAGACCTTATATACTGTTAAATGCTTGCCTTATACATATATTCTTTGTAGATTTAAATTTATCAAAACAACGATACATATTATTTAAAATTTCTTCTTTAGATGAAAATTAAATAACCGGTTTAAAAATTATGCTTAATTCCTCATTTGTATTGTGGAAATATAGCCGTGCTAATCTACAATATAATTTAAATAATACGCATAAACTACTAAATGTTTACTTTAATTTTAACTTCGTTAGGGTTAGTAACATCTTGTGAGTATTAAATAAATGAGTATTCGCTTTACAAATTAGTTTCAAAAATTTGTAAAGCGAATATGCATTTATTAGTACTTCAATTAATGAGCTATAAAACTAAAACGTAATTAATTTTATATGAAACTTAAATACTTTTGAAAAAAAGTTCTTTTCGCTAAATTCAAACTACAAACTTTCAAGTAAGATTTTTTTTTGTCTTTCCGACTATTAATATTACAGACTTGGAAACCAGTTTTATCGATCGGAAAGCGGTCTATAAAAGCGAGACTTTACGGCGCAATCAATCAGTTTGTTCTGAGCTCTGAAGATGTTCACTGCGACGTGTGACGAAAGAAAAAGATTAGCTTGTGTGATAATGATAAAACATGAATTATCCAGAATGGAAAATTGTATTACAGTCCATTTCAATTCGAAATGTTTATTTTTGGGAAACTTATGAAATGACTCTCCAAGATTTAAAGCACAATTATTTTTAGTTTTAGTCTGTTTTTAATATACAATTATAATATAACCTCCAAAAGTTTACTGCGACGATAATAACTTAAACTTTTACCGCTTGGTGCGCTGCAGTTTTTTCTTAAACCGAATTAATACAGGTTTTTAAATTATTTAAATGAACGTGGCTTAGATTCAAATAATTGAAGTTCTATTGCAAATTGAAAGATTTATTTTAATTATTTTTGTAGTACTCATGTATTAGATTACAAATATATGATTCTAAAGTTAAGTCGTGTTTGGCTAAATAATTTTTAGTACAATAATTTTAAGAAATAAATTGAAGCGATCAGAATTATTTTTAAACAATGTAATAAATATTTAAACGTATCGAACTTCGAGAACGTTTACCGAAAGATGTAGAAAATTTTTGAGACCGATAACAGAAATATATAAAATGTATTCAAAAGAAGCATAGGTCAGTTGGAATCGGAATCGGAAGTATTAAGAAGATTTTGAGGCTTAAAATAAATAAGTGATCAAGGCGTGTGTTAAGAAATAAATATAACCGAGTTCAAGCGTTAATATAAACAAGTATCAGTTTTAGATAAACAGAGGTTAAGGACATTACTTTTTGAGTGATAGTAATATATAAGTTAGTGTATGCGTTTTTCAAATATCGTTAGATTTAATTAGTTACGTGTAGTTAGAATCGTGTAAATATTTGTTTATAAATAAATTAGATTTAAAATTCGTTACAATACATTATTTATTGAATAAGTTTAATAGTTCTAACGTAGCTGACAAATTACTTGGAGTGTCACAATTGTAATAGATAACAAACGAAATGTTCTCGGCGATAAATCTGCTCATCGATTACGTGCTAAGTAATAAGAAGTACGTATATGTTTTTCAAATGCTTCTGCTGATGTATATCTACAAAAAAATCGACGTCTTTCGAAACTTTATCTTTGCGTAATTATGGAGATACGCACATATGACGCACACTTGTTGTTATTGCTGTTCAGTAAAAGGTAGTCGCGCTTTGCCGCGTATACGTAAATGATATTATTTTTATAGCGTCAAAGACAACGAAAATGAACACTAGAATTAAAAGACACATTTGTCAGAAACCTTTAAACTGAACTATATGATTATAGATTATAGTCATTGTATTGGTATAGGCTCCAAAAACAAAGTACACATATTCTTTTTTGAAGATATTTTAACTTAAAATAAACAGCGGCCTCAAATTCATTCACTTGTAAAGTTGTTAAATAGATCCAATCTGTTGAAATTTCCAAAACAAATTTTTAAAAAAAATATTTAATTGAAAATTGATTGGTGTTTTGAACTATTTATTTAACGACTCTTGATATAAGCCTTGTTTAATCTAATTTAACAACTGTTAGAAGAAAAAATACACTGCATAGTTGCTAAACGTGTGTTTTGTTATTTGAAATATTAGTATCATAACTATAAAAATATGAGGTTGTGGCCATTAGTTACTGTAACGTGTTTAATCCTTTATCAAACATTTTGATAAAGAGAAAGATCTTTGATTCTAGCATCCAACCACTGCCATTGGTAGCATTTTATTGTCCAATACGCAATTAAGGAATTTAATTTTTTTGTCATACTGTATGAATAGATTTAAAACTCCATCGCGTTTTTGTTACAAGACAAAACCTATTTGATTTTTCAGAAGATAACTTTTTTCTTTTAAAGCCGGGATTAAATTTTATTCTTAGTTTGAATTTTCAAATAAGAATCAACCTTACGGCGTGCACACATAATTACGTATTGTCATGTTTACATTCAGAATTATATATTCAGTTTAATAGAAGCAAATAAAAAGGTAAATTGGATTAAAAGCTATATTCAAAGTTTTTTAATTAGAACAGAATTGACATAAGATCTAACTGAAAATCGTAAAAATAATTTTGTGTAAACTACGAAATGCTTAGGTTACAGTTTTATTAATAAGAACACTTTTACTCAACAGCAAAATGATATTGCGAACTTGTAATAGACTCCGAACATCAACTATAAAAAAAAGGAGAACCAAACTGTAACTCGTCAGGATTAAATATTATGGAATACATTTTTTTAATTTACTTTGGGATGCTTTCATCTAAAAGTATCTACATGATGGATGACGATAGCAAAGATGTAATCCAAAGTTTAACTTAAAACAGCAAAATATTGGAATCGGTTGATTTAGTTCTAAATCACAATTTTCAATTTCTCATTTTGACTCATTATTTACAATATCAATTATTTATTAATTGTAGTATATTTGATTTTATCTAATATACAAAATTATATTAACAACGTGATTTTATTACAATTATAAAAGATACATTGTATAAATTGTGTATGTAATTAATTTTAGCAAAAGATGCTAAAAAATGATAATGAAAGTTTATCTGACACATAAATCTAGACAAGAACATAGTACATTAGTTTTATGCTTAACTTCATAAAAATTTTGCTAAAGTATACATCAGTGAAACTATCAACATACATACATAACGCCTCATCAACATTTGCTTTAAAAAAATACTCAAATCGATTTCACTAAGATAATATAAAATGCTAAGCACGCGTGCATAAACACATCGTTCGAAGAACTTATTGGAACGGAATCGACTTACTTTCAATATTTCCGGTTGACCGATATCACTAAACAGAATTTTGTTTCATTATAGAAAAATTGTATCTATCTTTAATTTGCCGTTTTAATTAAAGGTTAAGTAGTCTGAAACAACTTTCGTTGTTAATTACGTCTAGACTGTATGATTATATAGAAATTAGGTATATTGCACGCTTTACTTACTGAAGTCTTCTAATTTGCTCTTGAATTTTAAACTAAAAAAAAATTAGCAGTTATCATTACAATTATCAATCTACAAATTTTATATTTTAGACGCATTCAATCGTATTATATTTACAACTAATTTAGTTATTGTTATCCTAAATATTAATCGGTGCATGTAAGGCAATAGTCATCTAAATGTACTGTTAATCTAAGATTTTTATGTTGTATAACAAACAGTCTTTCATTAGATTAAGTATTCAAGCTTGAAAACAATTTATTTTTAATAAAGACGATCACAACAAATCTAATAAAACATTATTTGTCCGCAGTATAGCTTAATGAGTATATGTATGTATAACTAGAGTAGAACGTAACAAGTAAACAGTTATTAGAATTAGAGTTTATTTACAAACAAATAATAATAATAATAATAGGTATCGTATTTAATGATTTTTATTAAGAGTTAAGAAAAAAAGTTTCATTTAATTAATTTTAATTACTGTTACTTTCTTATACTTAATAGATTAACTATCAATAAATACTTTACAACTAAGAATATTTTCTGTGAAATATTGTTTTATTAAAATCTAATTATTGTTAGGTGTTTGTTAATATTATTGTTTGAACTTTGTGATCATTTATTTTAGATATGTTTTTGTAGTTTTAATGAGTTATTCAAGACGCATACATTATTTATGATTACTTCAAAATAATTTGGGCATTTTATTAGCATTTTCAAATTTATAAATTAAACAACATATGTAAGTAAATATTAGATAATAATTTTTGTAATAAAATAATTAATAATAATTAATTAATTAATAATTACAAGTAATTCTTTAAATAAACTTTTAGACACACAGAAACCATATCGTACGTAATTAATAAACGGTATTTATTGACTAAGAGTCTCTTAAATACATTATATTATTTATGCAGTTGATTCTACGTATCAGCATTCATTAAATACATCAATATTTTTTTATTAACTAGACTAACGATTTTTTATCTATACAATGAACTGTTTTATTCATTTGATAAAAACGTTTATCAGTTTTTCATAACTGAGATTATTAATTATTTGCGATATGTTAATGTACAAGAACATTAATTAATAACTTTATGATTATAATAATCACTATTTAGCAATCTTAATGACAGATTATTATCCTGTACATTGCTTTAATTGTCGCGTTAACGTAACGTATCTGTTGCTTACTATTGTATAAAAAATTTACTAATGAATTAGAATAATAAATTGTGATGTTACTGTGCCCTTGTACCATTCAATGCCTTGTACGTTCTCGCAAAACTCCTTTTTCATTTTAGCGAATTATATTATGGTTATATCAAATTATTATTATCTACATTACACACGTACGTAAAAATAACTCTTTTTAAGCATGTTTTAACAGAACTTTGATTTTCTTATCTATACAGTGTGTCCCATTCTGAGTTGCATTGCTTGGGTATCTGTGTTATTAATGAAGATACCGGTTCGGTTAAACGGGTAATTTTGTGGTGCTGATTTAGATTGTCCTTAAAAATAATTCTAATTCCAAGCGGTCCCGAAGTTAAACGAAAAAAACCGAAAAATATATTTTTCGAAAAAGGCTAATATTTTGCTTATAACAGTTACAAAAAAATTTTTAGAGCGAAATTTATTTATTTCACTCACTCAAACAAACTAATCTTGAATTATTTAAATTAAAATAACTTACTCATGAAAACAAATAAAATTTAACAAAACTTGCTAAAACAAATAACTTTCCGTACTGTCAGATCGTTTAGTTTTATTAGTTGGCGTACCAAATCAGTGTTTTATCAGTTTTTAATGATAAATTAATCATTCATTTCCAATGGCTACTTTTCCAATAAACGAACAATATGATATATTATGTTTTGTACTTATATCAGATTTAACAAAAATTTGCATTTTGCTGCTCATGACTATAGAAATAATTTCCCAGAAAGACGACAACTATATGCTAGTGTATTGAAACGGTTAGACAAATTATGCAGCAATACGGTAGCTTAAGAAAATCCATCCGTAACACAAACGTACGTGACCAAGACGAGGAATTGACACTGGCTTGCGTAGCAGTTAATCCGAATGTATCAACTCGTCAAATTGAAATACAAGTTAATGTTAAAATAGTAAAGCATCTAAAATGTTAAGGAAGCACAAGTTCATTCCATTTAAGCTACATGCCCAAACTCTTCGACTAAATGATCATTTACGAAGACGAACATTTTTCAGATAAATTATTAACAACATTGCAGAAAATAATTTCATTAATCAAATTCTCTGGATCGATAAATCATATTTTAGTAACTGTGGTTTGTTTAATCGTCACAATGAACATTACTATGCACAAGAAAATCCACACATTGTAATACCACGGCGCAACTAAGTTCGTTTTGGATTTAGTGTTTTTAGGGGAATATTGAACAATCGCTTAATTGGCTCTATTTTTTTTTAAATAAAAGTTTAACTGCACCACGTTAATCTCGAAATGTTGCAAACAACACTAGAAAACTTTTCGGATGAATTACCATTGGTACAAAATTTGGCAAAATGGTATCAACAAGATGGTGCACCTGCTCACAATGCTAGGAATGTTATTAATTATTTAAATGATTGGTTTAACAACCAATTAGTAGCTACTAACACACGTATTAGGTGGCTACCCAGATCAGCAGACCTAACAGGACTTTTTTCTATGGGGTACCATAAAAAATAAAGTATATGGTAGCAATAATAATTATAATAATGTTCAAGAGTTACATGAATCCGTACAAGAAGCGTTAAATAGTGTTAATCGTCATATATTGCGTAAAGTAACCACCAGTATTTTAAAGCGATGCAGTTATGTTTAGCGAACAACGAACAGCATTTTGAACATTTGCTTTAATTAAAAATGTGGTAGTAGTTTTAACCTTTTTTTATATTCATGTTTAATCAAATTTGTTTTGCGTTTTGTTAAAATTCATTTGTTTTCATGGTTTACTTAGTTTCATTCAAATCATAATAAGCTTGCCGTTATCCTTCATTTAAAACATAGATTGTTACACATTGTTGAAAACAGAAACAAAAATACAATCTATTTATGTCCAAATTTAAGGTGGCGTCTATATATTTTTAGAAAATTACAGTATATTATAAATTAGTTTGTTTTTTCAAAAAAATGCATTTTTTGGTTTTTTTTTGTTTAACTTCGGGACCGCTCGGAATCAGAATTATTTTTAAATATATCTAAATCAACACGAAAAACTTGACATAATTGCCCATTTAAACGACCCGTATTTTCATTTATAACAAAGATACCTATGCAATGCAACTCAAAATGGGACACACTGTATATATAAAACAAAGTCATGTTGATTATACCATTTGTAACGCAAGAACAGTTAGACCGATTTTTATAATATTTGATTACTTGGACCACACAAAAATTAACCTCTGATGCATGATAGAAATAAAAATGAACATTGCTTTGTACGCTGTTTCCGGTAATGCCATTAGATTAGTTGGGTTAGTGTGCATTATCCTTTGACAGCCGATTATTAGCTGTGCAAGCGAGCGTCGCGATTTATTAATTTGAATTCAGTTTTTGACGGTTATTGTATTTGAATTTGATTAATTAGCAAAAAGAGATTTTAAAGAGGTGAGTTAAGTTTGATGAAGTGCACATTGTGTAAGGTTATACTGTTTGTCGTTGTGCATGTATCGACAATAAATCAAATTGGTAATGTTAAACAGTGTGTTTGATGCGAGTTGCACTACTAAACAATCTATCTGCTAAAGATTTTATTCAAGCAATTTTATAGCTAACACTAAAAATAACAATTGGCTGAGTGAACGAGTAATTTTTCCGGCAAAGAACAAACATGTGGATAATTTACACGGCACAATTTAAAATCAAATCGTTGGTTCACTACATTTTCATTCAAATCTATCGACTTTGTCACAAACGAAGATAAAGCAACCAACTATCCAACTGAATTTTTAAATTTATTGAATCTGTTTGGCTTGCTACTCTACAATTTACAACTAAATTTTGCTTTGAAAGTCATCATGTTTCGAAATCTGAACCAACCAAAACTATATACTGAAACGCGTTTGGTAATGAGAAAAATCGGGGGCTATTTAATTTACGTGACGGTACTTAAAAGAAAGTGCAAAGATGAGAAAGTTCTCATTCCAAGAATTCCGATAATCCTAACTGATATGTCATTCGAGTTTAAACGACTTCAATTTCCGATTCGTTTTGCATTGCAATCACA
Source organism: Aquatica leii (assembly GCA_035610365.1). NCBI lineage: Eukaryota > Metazoa > Arthropoda > Insecta > Coleoptera > Lampyridae > Aquatica > Aquatica leii. The sequence continues at coordinate 114,156,300 of CM069432.1, forward strand.
AAGCTAATCTATAAGTGTTTGTAGTTTGAATCTAGAAAATGGATGTTTCTCTCACGTTCAATTGTACGTAGCATATTCACGTGTCAAAAAACCATCCACTTTGCTTGTTCACGCACCTGACAACAAAACAAAAAATGTCGAATATCAGAATGTGTTTTAATAAAGAGAATGAACCTAAGTGGAATCCATCTAGCAAATAGTTTAGCATAAAGTAGTGCAACAATGCTACGCCAATCATTTCAATTCGCTTTAATAAAGCAAATTACTTGCTGTCACGTAAATTACATTCATTTCAATGAAATTAAAATACATGTCATTCTGATTTTTATACATTTATTGCGCTTAATTCATTTTATCATAATTAAAAACTGAATTTAATTCAACTATTAAGTTAACACATCTACTAATTTTGAAGTGGTACAAAGTTCGCCTGGTTAACTAAAAGTTATTATATTTATGAACTGAGGATTTTTACATAAACGTTAAACCAATAACGAATAGTTTATAAAAGTTAGAAGTTAGAGTCAGAACTTAGTTTGGTAATGTACCGCTTATGTTTTAACAAACTTATTTATTAACAAATAAACAATTGCATGATTGCAAATAATGCATTTTTAAATTGTATCTACGGATACTTTTTTTCTGTCTAAATCTACGTAAGACAAAAACTAAATACTTAACATAAGTAATAGTCGTTTGTTAAGAACAAATTTTCTACTTAGCTGCAAATGTATTAATTACAAAAAACGCATATCGCATATAAATTAACAAGTATAAAAAATAATAATTAAAATTGCAGAAAACAAATAATAAAAACATTCCTGATGAATATATACGTAGTCTTTTGATCTTAGATTAGATAATTAGATATGTAAAATATGCATAACAAAAAATTGATAGGTAATAGCCCACACAGCACGCGAGATGCAATGGATATACATATTTATCCGTATAATATCCATTGATGTACATCCGTAGCTTAATATCCATTGTATATGCACCTTATATACATTCATGGATATCTGTGAAATAGGATTATCTTAAGTGTTATGTTCGGAAACATTTTTTTTATGTATCATGTTACATAATTTTGTGAGTTGCTATTTTTTATCAAAATTATTTAGAAATAATTATATTCTCTAAAATTTAACATTTGTAGTAAATATTTAACATGCAACAACAAATTTAATGAAAAATTGAAAAAGTAAAAAAAAATACTTGGCGCGGTTTAATTTAAACTTTCTTCGTTGTTCGTTTGTTTTCGCCAAGGTTTTCGCGTATATTATCGCCACTGAATTATGCACACGCAAACTTTTTGGCTTTTTGTTTAGCTTGTATTTATTGTATGCAAACCATTTTGTGCTTTAAAATTTCGAAAAAATGTGTTTGTTTTTCATCATTTAGGATGGATGGGTAAACAAAATAAGTAAGTATTAAATTCAAATATAAATTATTTCTTAATAATAAATATATAACCTAAAAACTAACACGTTTGTGAGTTTATCTACAATTTCCCAATTCATTATTCTTATTGCTGAGTTTTATTTAATTGAAATTTTTTTTTAGATCGATTCAATCTACTTTGTTGGATGAAAAGATACAGCAAACGAGACATGTTTTAACCAAGTAATTGGTCTGGATCAAGCAAAACAAATTTGTAAAAATATTTTAAATTTAATTTATGGTAAGAGGCTTCAGAGTATTTTATAGTTTATAGATTAAAACTTAAAACATTAACTTTATATGTATATTAACGTAATGTGATTTCAAGTGCATTACTTCCAAACTTGACTTTCATGTTGTATTTTATTTCACGACTATTTATATATAATATTTATATAATTACTTCAAAAACTTCAAAATTTAGTTTAGAAATTGCTAAAAAAGTGCATACGTTATTTGAGTAGCATTACAATGTAATTTTTATTTTACAGTATCCATAAGAAAAAATTCAAATTGTGGTGCAGCTTTACAACACGCAATAAACACCAGGAGTAGTGGGTACGAAAGACGCCAATAAACATAAGCACAGAATGAATGTAAATAGGTTTTTTATATTTTTTAAATTTTTTTCAGTACATATATGGACAATGTATGTTAAGTTTCCAAATTGTTTTATTAATTAAATTAAAAATGATAATACCATTATATGCATTTAATTTGTGTTAAGTTGCTAACATTGCCAATGCTTTTAAAATTGCGCACTATTTATGTGATGGCAAAGTACATATTATATTGCACAGATTTCACTGGCATTCTGCATTTAACTTGTATTAATATACATAACTTGCCGATATTGGTTCGATGCAATTTCTGCATTGGCAAGATTCATCCGGCAATATATCGGCCGGTGTGTCACCTGGTTACCGGCAGTGTACTTCATTTTAGTACATTGCCAGCATTCTGAGTGCCGGCTAAGGAGTACATTGCCAGTACAGACCCATTGATTTGTGTTTATTGGGTAAAGACAAGGTATTTTTGCATATTTGAATTTACTTTGCTGTACATTAATCTAGTAAGTATTTGGATTCCTATAATATAAATAATGGATAAAAGCTCTAGAAAAATGAGAGAATGTGTAAATAAAAAAGTTCGATTGTGTTTGAGTGAAAATGAACAAGCGGTCATATTTTCTGTGGACCAACCGGAGTTGTTGCATCTGGAAAATATCACTATTGGCATTTTGTATTGACTTTATTTGACGTGTGGCCATATTTTTTGTTAATATATAGATATGCACATATATTTTACCTACATATGAAGGTTCTATAAAAAAATGAATGTTTATTATACTTTAATTAAATGTTCATTGAACCTCCATATGTATGTATTTTGTACGTTCATATGACTGTTCAATATATTATAGATAAATAAAACGAAACTTCGTCAAGCCATTAATCTTATATTTTTAAAAGTGACATGTTTCGACACTATAAATTTTGATTAGGTCATCTTCAGACTAGAAAAAATACTCGTTATAAAAAGAACAGACGGATAATATAAAATTACCTAATTAACAACAACGAAACAAATAATGAACAAATTAACGCCTTGAAGAGGAAAATTACAACATAACAATAAGACGAACAAACTATTAATGTCTGAGTTGAATTTTATCAAAATTCTAAAAATTTTTTGTATGATAACAAATTGTAACAATTTTATTAAAATATTAAATTTATTAAAGGTAACTGTAAAGTTAATATTAGAAATTTTTAACGTTAGATGGGTTAGGTATCGTGTTTTGGTAATATTACTTGTATTTAAGTTTTAACTGATGTAAATTAATTTGATCGTTTAATAACAAATCACTATTTGAAGACGAAATGTAAATAGCTTCTAAAATGTCAAGTAAATATTTATTGTTATTAATAGGATGTATTATAGATGATTTTGAAAAAGTGTGTTTATAATTAATGACATGTTCGGCAAAAGTAGATTTTATTGAAAATAAATCTGAATTATATTTGAGAGGGTTATTGAGATATCTGAGATGTTCTTTAAATCTAATGTCGAATGATCTAGTGGTTTTACCTAAATAATATTTTTCACATGAACAAACCAGTTTATAAATTCCACTAAGATCATTTTTAGATAAATTATCAATGACGGGAGAGAAAATGCGTTGTAGGTTAACCGTGTTGTAGAAGGTAATAGTAAATTCATTATTCATGTTTAATTTATTGATAATGTGTTGAAATTCAGGTATAAACGGAATCGAAAAATATTTTTTAGAAGAAGAAGCTGACAAAGAAGAACTGTGATCAATAGGTTTTAAAGCTGTGTTATTTTTGATAGAGTGTTTGAACACAAGTTTTTGGTATAAATTTATAATTAATTGTAGAGGATACTTATTGTGTTTAGCTATGGAAAGAATCGTCACAAATTCCTTATTGTAATTATTGGCAGATAAAGGTATGTTGAGAAGTCTGTTAAACAAATAATGGAAAGATGCAAGTTTGTGAGACAGCAAATGATTGGAATCATACGGAATTAAGTGTTTAGTTGTTGTAGCTTTTCTATAAATATCATAGAGCACTTTATTGTTATTATCGACAGAAATAAGTAAATCCAAAAAAGGTAATTTGCCATCTTTGGGAAATTCAGCGGTGAATTTTATTCTACTGTGGATATTGTTAAGAAAAGCTAAAAAAAATTTAATTGAAGAGTCGGAGCCTTTTACGATGCAAAAAATGTCATCTACATATCTTCTCCACAGTAGTATGTGGTTAGTAAAGAAAGTATTTTTTGTTATAACAGAAGATTCTAAATGTGATAAGAAAATTTCGGCTAAAATCGGTGAAAGTGGAGAACCCATAGGTAAACCTTGCAGTTGTTGAAAAATTTTTGGTTAAATTGAAAGAACAAATTATTGAGACAAAATTGTGTTAAATTTAAAATATCTGAAGTGACTGAATTTGGGAAATCAGTTTCGTGAAGCAAATTACTAAGTAGTGGTAAAACCTCTGATGGAGGAACTGAAGGAAACAGGTTGATGATGTCAAAAGATATTAAAGTTAATGTAGAATCTGTTGTAAGTGTTAAATCGTTTATATCTTTAATGAGTTGTGTTGAATTTTTTATTGCAAGAGGTGAAATAAAATTGATACTATTGTTAAACAATTTGGAAAGAAATTTACTAATGAGATATGTTGGAGAATTAATGAAACTAACAATGGGTCTGATGGGAACATCTTCTTTATGGATTTTTGGCAGACTGTAAAGTTTTGGAATTTTTGGGTTTGTAATTTTTTTTAACTGAGAACCAGAAATGTTGAAATATTTGAAAGTATTATCCATGTTTTTTAATTTATTGTTAGTCATGATATTCAAAGATGAAAAAGGTGATTTAGGTAAACATAAGAAATCAGCTGAATCTAAAAATTGTAAGGTTTTGTTGATATAATCATTCTTGTTCTGGATCACTATGCAATTACCTTTATCTGCTTTTGAAATTAATAAATTATTTTCGGATATTTTTTGTTTTATACTATTAATTAATTTCACATGATCTTTATCAATGTGGGATTGGTGAAATTGAATCAGATTATTTGGTACTTTTTTAACGTTTGATATGTTAATGTTAGGGAATTTGTGCGAAACTAACTCCAGAGTGGCTTTAAAATTATTAACTTGTTTTATTGAATAAGGTATTGAAGGGGCGAATTTTAGGCCTTTATTGAGAAAATTCAATTCATTTGTATTAAAAGAAACGTTAGTAAAATTTTTTACGCTGTCATGGAAATTAAAAGTAGTATTGTTATCTACATATGTCTTCATTTCTTTAGATTTAACGAGTATTTTTTCTAGTCTGAAGATGACCTAATCAAAATTTATAGTGTCGAAACATGTCACTTTTAAAAATATAAGATTAATGGCTTGACGAAGTTTCGTTTTATTTATCTATAATAAATACTGCCATTAAAAGGTTAAAAAATGGATCCTTTCGTTGATTTAAAATCTGCCAGTCGAGGCCGCAAAATCCAATTATACAAAAAATACTCTTTGGACAAGAAACGCTTTGGGTTAAATATTTGGTTTTTAAAAAAGTGTCTTCGTCAAAAGAAACAACCAAATTTTACAATTATAAAATTATCAAATCCATCAATGAATACAAAGTTAGCTTACTGTAATTACATCATCACCCTCATCAACAGTGAAATCAAAAAATGGTATTCAAAACTACACATTTTGAATTTAAAATTATGGTATCTACACAGCGACATCGCATCAGAATTACACCCTGCCATCTGGGATTCCCTCGATGATAACATTAGAGGTAAGGTATCGTGTTTTGGTTTTAAACTTTTTCATAAATTAAATAACAAATTATTTCATTTAAACCATTTTTCAAAACCTAATTTCAAATCATTAAAAACTTTCAATTATTTTGTTAAATCTAAAGAAATGAAGACATATGTAGATAACAATACTACTTTTAATTTCCATGACAGCGTAAAAAATTTTACTAACGTTTCTTTTAATACAAATGAATTGAATTTTCTCAATAAAGGCCTAAAATTCGCCCCTTCAATACCTTATTCAATAAAACAAGTTAATAATTTTAAAGCCACTCTGGAGTTAGTTTCGCACAAATTCCCTAACATTAACATATCAAACGTTAAAAAAGTACCAAATAATCTGATTCAATTTCACCAATCCCACATTGATAAAGATCATGTGAAATTAATTAATAGTATAAAACAAAAAATATCCGAAAATAATTTATTAATTTCAAAAGCAGATAAAGGTAATTGCATAGTGATCCAGAACAAGAATGATTATATCAACAAAACCTTACAATTTTTAGATTCAGCTGATTTCTTATGTTTACCTAAATCACCTTTTTCATCTTTGAATATCATGACTAACAATAAATTAAAAAACATGGATAATACTTTCAAATATTTCAACATTTCTGGTTCTCAGTTAAAAAAAATTACAAACCCAAAAATTCCAAAACTTTACAGTCTGCCAAAAATCCATAAAGAAGATGTTCCCATCAGACCCATTGTTAGTTTCATTAATTCTCCAACATATCTCATTAGTAAATTTCTTTCCAAATTGTTTAACAATAGTATCAATTTTATTTCACCTCTTGCAATAAAAAATTCAACACAACTCATTAAAGATATAAACGATTTAACACTTACAACAGATTCTACATTAACTTTAATATCTTTTGACATCATCAACCTGTTTCCTTCAGTTCCTCCATCAGAGGTTTTACCACTACTTAGTAATTTGCTTCACGAAACTGATTTCCCAAATTCAGTCACTTCAGATATTTTAAATTTAACACAATTTTGTCTCAATAATTTGTTCTTTCAATTTAACCAAAAATTTTTTCAACAACTGCAAGGTTTACCTATGGGTTCTCCACTTTCACCGATTTTAGCCGAAATTTTCTTATCACATTTAGAATCTTCTGTTATAACAAAAAATACTTTCTTTACTAACCACATACTACTGTGGAGAAGATATGTAGATGACATTTTTTGCATCGTAAAAGGCTCCGACTCTTCAATTAAATTTTTTTTAGCTTTTCTTAACAATATCCACAGTAGAATAAAATTTACCGCTGAATTTCCCAAAGATGGCAAATTACCTTTTTTGGATTTACTTATTTCTGTCGATAATAACAATAAAGTGCTCTATGATATTTATAGAAAAGCTACAACAACTAAACACTTAATTCCGTATGATTCCAATCATTTGCTGTCTCACAAACTTGCATCTTTCCATTATTTGTTTAACAGACTTCTCAACATACCTTTATCTGCCAATAATTACAATAAGGAATTTGTGACGATTCTTTCCATAGCTAAACACAATAAGTATCCTCTACAATTAATTATAAATTTATACCAAAAACTTGTGTTCAAACACTCTATCAAAAATAGCACAGCTTTAAAACCTATTGATCACAGTTCTTCTTTGTCAGCTTCTTCTTCTAAAAAATATTTTTCGATTCCGTTTATACCTGAATTTCAACACATTATCAATAAATTAAACATGAATAATGAATTTACTATTACCTTCTACAACACGGTTAACCTACAACGCATTTTCTCTCCCGTCATTGATAATTTATCTAAAAATGATCTTAGTGGAATTTATAAACTGGTTTGTTCATGTGAAAAATATTATTTAGGTAAAACCACTAGATCATTCGACATTAGATTTAAAGAACATCTCAGATATCTCAATAACCCTCTCAAATATAATTCAGATTTATTTTCAATAAAATCTACTTTTGCCGAAGATGTCATTAATTATAAACACACTTTTTCAAAATCATCTATAATACATCCTATTAATAACAATAAATATTTACTTGACATTTTAGAAGCTATTTACATTTCGTCTTCAAATAGTGATTTGTTATTAAACGATCAAATTAATTTACATCAGTTAAAACTTAAATACAAGTAATATTACCAAAACACGATACCTAACCCATCTAACGTTAAAAATTTCTAATATTAACTTTACAGTTACCTTTAATAAATTTAATATTTTAATAAAATTGTTACAATTTGTTATCATACAAAAAATTTTTTAGAATTTTGATAAAATTCAACTCAGACATTAATAGTTTGTTCGTCTTATTGTTATGTTGTAATTTTCCTCTTCAAGGCGTTAATTTGTTCATTATTTGTTTCGTTGTTGTTAATTAGGTAATTTTATATTATCCGTCTGTTCTTTTTATAACGAGTATTTTTTCTAGTCTGAAGATGACCTAATCAAAATTTATAGTGTCGAAACATGTCACTTTTAAAAATATAAGATTAATGGCTTGACGAAGTTTCGTTTTATTTATCTATAATAAATACTGCCATTAAAAGGTTAAAAAATGGATCCTTTCGTTGATGTTCAATATATCTCCATATGGATGTAAAATGTTTATCCACCTGGAGGTCCTATACTATGAAGATCTTTCCGTGACGGAATGATATATCCAGTGGACCTCCATCCTTGCTCCATAATATTAAATATGGATGTTCGATGCACCTCCGGTATCCATGGTTGGTGTGTACATTTCATATCCATTGAATATGCTTGTGCTGTGTGGGAGTATTGATTATTAATTCTTACTTTATTCAAAAGCTATAAAGTTGTAGAATTAAATTAAAGAATTAAACCGTTAAATCCACACAAAATAGGTTCCTTAAAAATATAAAAGTATTTACAATCATCTGAAAGATAAATCTAAGTCTACAACATGTTGCCTTGCATCAGAATTATTATGAGATTAAAGAAAGATAGTCATGTTAGAGTTATTTACAAGGACTCTTGATTGTTTATCACGCTTTGGCAAGTTAACAACCGTTAATTATAAATGCGTTTAAAAACATCAACTTTCATTTTTAATAAAAGTGTTTTGCAATCTTATCAAGTAAAATTAAAACAATTTACAATTTTAAAGTTAGTGTGTTATTTCTATTAATAATGTAATGTACTATAATTTAATTTTAATAAAGGCTATAGAATAATCAAATAGAATAGTACTTTATAACTATAAATTACTATAAACTTTCAGTACTTTAAATATAGCTATCACAAAAGCAATTAAAAAAGTATTTGTTATTTACATTCAAGTGCGTGTAAGTGGTATCATTGTGGTATGTTACAGTGCGACATTTTTGATTGAGAAACGAGTTCAACGAAGAAGTTTCTCATTAGCAGTAGCGCTGGAAGCTAAACGTGCGAAATTTGTATTAATTTTGTTAGTTGACAACTTAAATAAGTAAAGTAATAAAAAAATATAACAGTTGCGTTGTATTTTTTCAGCTACTTGGATAACTACTTTGTTTACATAAAAAAATATTTTGAACTTAGAATCTACAATCACTCTTAATATTTTAGTCGGTGTCAATAGTTAATTGTAATAATTACTGAGGTAATAGAAAGAATACAACTTTTTTAATAATAAATAATAATGAAATTATAAGTTAATACATTTTTATTTATTTATATAATTATATAGATATCGTGTAATGTTTATTTGTATACTATTACTATTATATTTGTATATTTTTATTATTGTTATTGTATTACTATTTTATACTTTCGAACGTAATCGACAGATTATAGTGAGACGCGGACAGCACAAAAAAATTTACTACAAATTACATTAAATCCTAACATAAAATAAGTGCAAAAAAATACTGCGTGAAACGTGAAGTACGAATATTGATTATAATACGTTCCTCAAATATAGATTCTAAATTACCAAACTTTATTTACATTGTATGTTAACACTTTAAATTTATTAAAAAAAATATTTAAGCAACGTATGTAAAATGTTATAACTGTTTGTTATATGCTAAGGTTTAGGTGTTGCAAAGCGAATGCTATAATAATATTCTGAACCGTAATTTAGATACAATTTTTTCTACTACTAAAATTATTAAAACTATTTTATTTTTAACTATTAATAAATAAAATTTTTAATTTAAAATACTGACTTATTATCTTACGATCAAACGTTTAATTCAAAAAGTATACCTAATATTTAAATGTAGTTTTGCGTAATGAATCTGATTGTTGAAAATATATTTAACGCGTAATATATTTGCTTATTATTACCACAGAATGAAATGCATAATAATAATATTATGAATATTAAAAACTATTTCCATATATACAATATAATTATTGATATAATATAAAAGTAATTAAACATAGAAGAACGTAAATGTTTACAAAACATAAAAACGTTCAATTATTTAAAACATTTTACATTGCAGAATCACCGTTAAAATATCACAAATTTTATAAATTCTTCATACAAACTACAATATTAATAAAAAAACAGTAATGTGTATTTTATTTGCTTAATATTGTTGTGCGTTGTCTATCTTTTCAACTTATAATAAACACGACATACATTTTAATAGTAGCAACAGTAAACTAACTTAGTTAATTAAATATAAATTTTAAGTAGAGTTAAGGTTCTTGAAAGAAACTTATAATACATATACGTATATTTTAATTAGTAGAAGCAAAACCAACTGATTAATTAAATCGTAGTGGTTATATAATACAAATAAATTAAATTAAACTAAATTTCTGTATATTATTTCCTAGATGTGGCAATAACAAATAGCATTTTTAAAAAGTAGCGCAAACAGATTTTTGTTGATAAACAACAAAGTTAAGAAATAAACTTACTTAGATAATATTTGATGGCGGGCAGGCGGTCTGCGGTCAAGTATAGTTTTTTTTAGAATATGATACAGCTTCGATCATAACATTATACTTACAAAGACAATGTTCTGGGCCGTTTTCCTAAAAATATTTATGAATCCTCTTGGATTTAATTTTAATTTAAAAAAAATTAATACTATAGAAATGTTTTTTTAACACTATACTTTAAAGCTTTATGAAAAATAGATTACTGTTTAAACCTATTTTTTTATCTACACAAATCTTTTTTTATTTTTTATCAATGGAATGAGACTAAGAAATCTCCAATCAAATTTAACTATCTACGTACGCACAAAGCTTATTACCGTTTCTGAAAGTTAGTAAAGCACTCGGTGAAGATGCAATTTTGGTAAAAATTAAACAAAAGGATTGGAGATTTCTAATAATATAAAAAATGTGCCTGAATATTATAGAACAATACCGTAAGAACTAAGAAATGTAAATCTATATTTTGATCAAAATTTAGTAAAAATGCTGCGTTTAGTACATTATAAAAGTAGGTACAATTATTAAAATTAATGTAGAAATTCATGTTTATGTTATAATGTGTAAACGTTAATAATTTTATTGTTTATTTAGTTAGTTAATGAAAATGATTGTGCAATTTTTTACGTTTTTATGGTAGTTTTACGTATTTGTAATTTATAACGGAATTCTTTATTAAATAACAATTTTTGATCTTTTTGAGAATATGATTATTTAGGACTACAAACAAATATTTAATTTTTAAATAACTGTCGCCGTACATTAAACTAAGATCTAATTCTGCTGTTTAATACTGTTTAATCATTTTGTGGTAATACTTTTATTGATCTTATAGTTGATTTAAACTGCAGAGAAAGTGTCAAACAAAAAAGCGGATGTCAACGTAACAGATTAAATTAGAACGAATACACCAATTATAACTACAACATAACAATAATTATATTAAATTAATAGTTTGAAAGTGTATAGAAAATATTTATAATGAAAAATGCATAATTTCACTATTTGTTACTCCATATGTGACCAGATGGTTAACGGCTATTAAATTGTTCCCAAAGCAATAATTTTATAATTTAATATAATTTTTTTAGGAAATGAAAGTAAACATGAGAAGATAACGAATAAAATCAGGATGTAGTCATTATGCAATGTTACATGTTATACAAAAATGTAATTAAGTTTCTAACACTGGTTTCATTAATATTTAACAAATTGTAAATAAAATGACTTACGTTCTAATCTAATGAAGATTTTTGTTTTGTTTCATTAGGAGTAGTAATTAATGACGCGGTTTCTTTTAAGTTTCAATAACTTAAACTTTATATTACTATTAATAAAAAAGTGTTTGTACTACTTTCTTTGAGATTTTTTTTACAGTCTACGTTCAATTATTATGTTAAGCCCAACTATTATTATCAACATTAAACTAAAAATTATTACTTTCTTGTACTATTTTATGAGTTTGTGTTTATGTATACACAAACAGCAACACTTACTAATAGTTTTAGTTGACATAAAGAAGTTTTGTTTAAATATTATACTGTTATTATATTAATACACGTCCCATATTTATAATTTATAAAATTTATTTTCTTAATAGTTTGTAAATAAATTAACAACGTATATTATAGTATTTAGTTAATAATTGGTGTTATAGATAGCATACAGTTATTTTTCTTTACACTTTTGTTTCCTATTTTTATGGTCTTTAACTTCATTTTACCAAGAATGCTTATATTTCTTAATTACATTAAAAAACTTTTAATTTATTTCCATTTGTTGTTTAAGACAATCGTTAAAAAAAATTATCTGTCTTCAGCTAATTACAGTTTTGAAAATTGAACGTTTTGTTTTTTGATGAATGTTTTATCTTTCTAAAATACTTTAAAGTTTTCGTATAATACAATAATAATAAATCTACAAAAATGATCTAAATAAAAACATGTCATACAAGCACATTCAAAAGACAGGCGGTTGAGTAATTCGTATGTTACTGTAAGAAAATGCAACAGTATTCTTGCAAAATTTTACTAATTTTAACAAGAAAAAGTAAAAATTATTTTAACACATTTAAAAAAATTAAGTGCTATAAAATATTATTTTATATAATTGTGATTTTTAAATTGTATTTATGTGACAGCTTAGTGTTTATATAAATTAAAATAAATCGTGGAAATAATCCACTATTCACAATAAAATAAATTTGACGTATCAAACTACAACATAGAACTAAAAAAATGTTTTTATTTATGCATTATTCTCAGCTGTTACGTACAGTAATTAAAAACAATCATTAGCCATCTTCGCGGTTTTATTTTGTAAACACTAAATGACAAAACCTAAATCTTAATTTAAAATTATTTTTTTAAGGTAAGTAACATTATTTATTTTGTAATCGGTTGTTGTACACTGTAGTACGAAATTTATCTAGATTATCATAAAATTAACAATATGAATTCTTTTTCTTCTTTATACTCTATAGTAGCTTCTTTTAACAGAATTTGCTTTAGTTTACCAGTCGTCGATGTTGAAAAACTGTATTTTGACGTTGTGTGTGTTTTTCAAAATTATCTGCTAAAACTTAGTTTTCATTTATCTGCTTATCACAAATATCATATTTTGATGTATTTTTTTTAGTAAACAAATAACTATTTATTAATAACACAAATGTTAAATAAATTAATAGAAAAAATATTTAAAAAAATTATGTTCTGTAATTTAACTAAAAACAATACTTTTTATATATTTTTTAAAATTACAGTCGGACTTCCATTCAATGAACTCCTATTTAATGATTTTTTCTATTTAGTGATGTTTTCTTTAGGATATTGACCTTCGGGTTAAAATGCGTGTAAAAACACCTCTAAAATATGATGTTCAAATTCTATATAATGATCTTCTTCAAAGAAAATGTTACCCAACTACTTAAAGTTTTCTTGGAATCACGTACAATTTACTTTACTTTTACAATACCGCATTGTTAAACGGATAAGCGGATTATAAGACTTCTTAATTTACAATACAGAAAGGCTATAACTAATAGTACTAAAAATTCTGTACATTTGTAAATGACATAAATGCATGAATTGTTTAGAAGATTATAGGATTTCCTTCGAGTTTTGAAATGCATTGTCATGTTATTGAACACGTTTCATTTGCAATTTTTTCGTTTCAAGTTGTTTAAGTGTAAAGTTGGTTAAAAATGACAAAACGAAAATGTTTATAATTAATATGTATTTATTTTGTACTTTTAAATTTGTGTTTTATTTTTTAAGTATAAATTCTATACAATGAAGTTTCTATATAATGATGTTTTTGAAAGGAATTTTGAACATCACTATATAGGAGTTCGACTGTATGTTGTAAAAGCAAGTATCTAAAATTTGTTTTAGTCGTAAAAATTGAATTAGAATTACAATAATTTTTTAAAATACAAAATTTAATCTTAATTATTGTTGTAAAAAATTGAAGAAAACAATAGTATTCTAATTACTCACTAATGTCCTTGTACTTGAACATGATACCTAGGTTTCCTAAAGAGTATCGTTCCATTTTTTGCATAGAATAATAAATAATGAAAGTGTAGCATACAATTAAACACGTACTACAAACTAAAAGCTTTAAATAACTAAAAACAATATTAATTACAATATCTTAAGCAATCACAAATCAACTTATTAATTAGCTTTTATTTAAATTAGTCGAGAACGTCAAGTAATAGAAACTTTAACAATATTTAATACTTTTTGCTGTAATGTTAATTAAATCTGAGAATCGTTTTACAAGCAAGTAAGAAAAGAAAATAATTTTTATGGTTGACTAATAACGGAAATGTTGATTTTTACACTACTAAAAATTTCATATAACAGTTTTGATAGATTTTATAACATGTAACTACTGATGAAGATGTTGTAAAAAGTACAAATGAAAGTAAAACGATGGTCCTTCACAATTAAAATTAATACCTCAAGTACGTTAGTGTTAATTAAATTAATATGTGATATCAATTCTACAACAGGTGCAAAACCTGTTGTTAAAAATAAACGGAAGGGACAATGTGGCATATATCTTATTTATTACATGTACATACATATAATTGTTTATGAAAGTAATATAAGCATAATTTGCATAATTTAAAAAGTCTTTTGCGTGTAATTAAACAACCGTTTGTTGTCATTAGAGATTTATGGTAATAGTGTATGATCTTCACATGAGGTTTAGCTATATGATTATGAACGACAGTAAACTCATAGTAAACTATAATTTAGATATGGGTTAAAACAAGATAAACATTATACGAAATTGCTTAGAACTTAATATGCTGTAATTATTGCCATGCATGTGTGCTTACCGTTTTGAGATAGGTACAAGTAACACACAATCTGCTTATTGCAATTTCTTTTATGAAAAAATCACTAAAACATCACTTTACTAAGTACCGTCAGTTTATATGTAAAATTAATTCACCGTTGCACTACAACGCAAGAACTGGATGACCACTACGCCACGGTTAAGGCAACTCTTAGCAGTTCTTAGTGGAACTCCAGTGGGGCAAACTCCTACTTTTTCATACGATCAGATTATGTTGATTTTCTAAATAAAGCTGTTTTACGCATTTAAATTTATTTTAGATTTCAATTTCGAACTGAAAGTTTTGTTATTCACTTAGACCACATTGTAACCTTGTATTAAATTATGCTAAAATTTCTATGCGTGAACTACAGTTGACACAATAAATAATTTTCTCTTGTACTAAATCTTGCTGTTCTGGTAGATGAGCTGCATATTCTTTAATGTTTGCTTAAATTACATAACTTTACGTGCTGTGCTGTTAAACACGATAACAAAATGTATTTTAAATCGTTGTTTTTTGCTTTAGTTATTAATGAGCAAGATTTAAGTGTTTAGTTACATAAAAATTATGTTTTGAGTTCTTTTTTCTTTAGTTGCTTTATATAGTATATTACCACATTTTTGCTTTTTTTGTAAATTTTTTTTTAAAATTTATAGAAACCATTGTAAAGAAATATTAATCTTTTTTTATTAAGTTGATGATAATTAAAAAGATATTAATAAAATGTAATTTGATTGATAGTATGTATTTTATTTCACAACTTACAATGAATACATACATTTTAATACTTTTAGACTTAAAAACGTTTTTAAAACTTCAAAAGACTTTAGAAAAAAATAAACGTAAATATTGTACACGATGAGTTATGCTTGCTGTAACGATTGATAAAATTGTGATTCGTTATAGCAATAACTTTTCGTCTTACTCAGAATTCTTATCTTGTGTAAGAAGCACTGCTAGTTTGTGTTCTTTTACGTAATAACCTTTTTTTACTGTTGATGCATCTAATTTGCGTAAATGCACTGTTGCTTACAAAAAAATGTTATTAAATTGTAAATGTATTTTTAGCAGTGCCGCTATTGTGGTTAGAAAGGCCTGAATCGCAATTAAAATTTCCGTATAATTGATTTATATAAGTTGTTCCTATGAAACCGGGTAGAAAAAATTGAAATAACATATTTCCATAATTTTTTATTACAGAAACACTTTTACAATACAAGAACTGAAAATAGTAGTTTATTTAACGAGTTCCTGTGTAAATAAACGAGGGTTTATAAAGTTCTCGAAGGAAAAAAATCGTCCAAAGTCTCAAAATCTCTCTAAAATAGTTTGACGTTTATGTTGACAAGTGCACAAAAACTGTCAAAGACGGTTTACAATAGCAAAATATTAAAATTTATGACAGTAGTATAATAGGACAGGTTCTGGCTCACTCGGGTAAGATCGGTAAGAGATCGTGAAGTTTTGTTGCTATCGTTTCGTTTTGGGTATGCTCGAGTTGCATTCGTATTTGGTAAGTCGGGATAGATCGCATTGGTGGTGGGGGAATCGCAAAACGTCGTTGGAGTCGTTTCGTTTCGGGGATGCTCGGATCTAGGTCTGTCGGTAAAGTTCGTAGTGATGGTAAGGATGCTATTGTGTGTATATAAAGGTAACATTTGTGAAGATTTAATATTAGTATTTTAATAACTCTTATTCGTTTTAATAAATTGAAGAATGGAATTAAGATGGAATCATTTTTTGCAAACTTGAACGAAACGTCTCATTTGGTTCCTTATGTAAGTGCAAGAAGTCTATCAATAAATGAGCAGTATAAAATTAAGTGTTTTAGTAAAATCGATGGTAAATTTGGGGAGCAAGTGATTGTGGAATGTGGTGATTTAAGTTAAATAGCAGATTTATGTTAAGAAATCACTGAAAATTTTATTTGAAATAGAACGATAAAGTTTTTTATTATTTTTTATTAAATTTTACATATAGGGGAAGGCGGGACAAAGTGAAATAGGGGGGCAAAGTGAAATGATGTAGTTTTGAACATATTAGTGGTGCCATCTGGTTAAGTAGCTAGCAGCGGTTAGTTTTCAACTGGCGTCAGTTGTTAACCCAAGTTTTAATGGAAGAGGTCGCAAGTTGTGTTGAAAAACCAAAAATTATTGTTTTCAACTGTTTTGTTGTAAGAATCTCGGGTAAGTGCGTAACCTTTTTTTCAGAAATGGTTTAACTTTACACAGATCTATTTATACCCTTATTGGTACTGAAGTTACCTTATGCATTGCTGGTAATATTAATTTTGTAAGTTAGAGATGCATCAGTAATTCAATCTGTTTGCTTTTTGTGATTCCTTCGGGGCAAAGTGAAATACTGAATTGTGGGGTAAAGTAAAATATTTCACTTTGCCCCATTAATGGTTTCTTAAATTTTGTAATTGTAAAGATTTCGATACTATTATCGCTTATTAGTCTTATTCTCCCATAGGTTTAGTTCATTTCGAAGTTAATTGTAGGTACATTTTCAGAAAGAAAATGAGAAACTACAAACGAAAGACTGCTCAACAAAGTTGGTCAGTAGTTGACATGAAATCTGCAGTAGCTGCTGTAAGGTCTGGCCGCCTTTCTCAAAACAAAGCCGCAAAGAATATAAATACCATTAGCCAGCTTACACAGGCGTATAAAGAAAAATAAATCTGAAGAGGAAGCATCAACGAAAAAGCTTGGACGATTTCAAACCGTTTTTACGGAAGACCAGGAACTCGCGTTAGTAAAACATATCTTGGATCTAGAGGAAAGATTTTTTGGATTGTCAACGCAGGAACTACGAAAATTAGCTTTTGATTATGCAGAACAAAATCAAATTTCTCATACCTTCAATAAAGAACGAGGTTTGGCTGGAAAAGATTGGTTTGGTGCCTTCATGAAAAGGCACCAACAGTTATCTCTAAGAACGCCAGAGAATACATCTGCTGCCAGGGCGTCAGGCTTCAATGCAGTCTCGGTAAAAGCCTTTTTCGACTTGTTGGGCTCGTTACTGGATAAACATTCCTTTCCACCAAGTCGGATTTACAACTGCGACGAAGCCGGTATATCAACAGTTCCCAATAAACAAATTAAGCTGATATCTTTAAAAGGAAAGAAACAAGTCGGAATTTACGGTTCTGGGGAACGTGGAACATTAACTACTGCCGAAATTTGTTTTAATGTCACAGGGCACTATATTCCACCATTGCTTGTACCTCGTATTAGAAGAAACCCAATTTATGAAAATGGTCTTCCACCGGAAAGTATATTAGCTTTTCATAAGTCAGGGTGGATGCAGTCGGATATATTTGTGAATGTTTGGTTTCCTCACTTTGTAAAACACACTCGTCCGACTGCTGACGATCCAGTATTGTTGTTGTTAGATGGACATGCTACTGATGTGAAAAACTTACCTCTAATAGAAAAAGCACGAGAAAATAATGTGCACATTTTGGTGATTCCTCCACATACCTCTAATAAGTTGCAACCCCTTGACGTAGCGTTCATGTTTCCCCTTAGCACTTACTATAATCAAGAATTGAAAGCTTACCAACGAAATAAACCTAATAAAATAATTAAACTTTCTGACGTTCCAGCAATTTTTGGCAAAGCATTTTCAAGAGCAGCAGCTTTGGCCAACGCTGACAGTGGTTTCAAAACCACAGGAATCTATCCATTTGATCCGCATAAGTTTAGAGACGATATGTTTGTACCTTCATCTTTAACTGAAAGGCAAGACACTGCTCTAGATAATCCTGGGGCGTCTTCCCAGGTTGGAATTACCGCTGTAAATGATCCTGGCCCATCTCCATCAAATACAATTAATACTTCTGACGCGTTGATTGACGAGCAAAATATAGACACACATCTAGGTCACGTAACTCCACAAAAAAAGTTAAGTGTAACGCCAGCAGACCTTTTACCGCTTCCAAAGGTTATCCCTAAGAAAAAAAAACAAGGTGTTAGACGTCGTGGCAAGACTGCAATTATAACTGCATCACCATATTTAAATGAACTTAAGGAAAAGCAAGCAATGGCAAGCACTCCACCCAATCGAAATACAGTGAAACGAAAATTATCTGAAACTGTATCTTCAAAATCAATCAAAACAAGAAAACGCAATACCAGTAACTCATCTGATTCGGAGTTATCTAACATAGAACTTTGTCAGGACTCGTCTGATAATAATTCAAATTCTATAGGTTCGCCCGATTCAGATAACGTGGATGACGTAAGGGAACCTTTTACATTATCTCAAAGCAAAATATTAGTCGACGATTTTGTGTTGGTGCCAATGACAGATCAAAAAACAGGCATAGAAAAGACATTTGTTGCCAAATTCATGAGAAACTACAGGCAACATTTGGATATATTCGTTTTTCCAGACATTGATGATACCAGCGAGATTTATAAGGGCGATATTGCAGGTGTTTTGAAAGTTTTATGAAACTAAGATATGGAAAAATTAAATTTTATTAAACTGTGACTTAAACTGGAATAATAAATAATAATTCATGAAACAGTACCTACTTTTATTGTGCATATGAAAACCTTAAAATCAAAATAAAAACAAAAAATATACCTATTTCACTTTGCCCCATTAGATTTTTCACTTTGCCCCGCCATGTGGGGTAAAGTGAAATAATTTTCATATTTTAAAACAACATGTCATATTAAAAAAGTATCAGTGGAATTTTGCCTAAAACTCGTAGAAATGTTCTATATAGCTTATTAATGGGATTTGCATTAAAAAAATAAAAATAAAATTATTCAAATAGGTGCCTTTTTCTAGTTTTTTGTTATCTATTCCACTTTGCCCCACCTTCCCCTACAAACTAAACTAACTTAAATTAATATTTAGACTTATACTAAACTAATACCATACTTATTCATACTACTTTACTTTTAAGTTTTATTACCACTAAAACGTTTTTCACTATTACTAATCTTAGCTTTATTGTTTTTATAATTTTTCTTCATCTCAATCATAAATTGTTTTTCTATTTTTAAAACTTTTGCGTCAATGCACTTTTCTCTAACACTAACTTGACTGTACCCATCCAAAATTGAACTTTCTTTCTCCTCCTCTTCATCCTCCTTTTTTCTTAGTAGAGACTTTTTAGCCTCCTCCAATTCTTCCCTCTAGATGGCTCATAAGTGTTCAGTCGTTCAGGAGGTTGTTCCTGCGACTCAA
Organism: Aquatica leii; assembly: GCA_035610365.1. Lineage (NCBI taxonomy): Eukaryota > Metazoa > Arthropoda > Insecta > Coleoptera > Lampyridae > Aquatica > Aquatica leii. The sequence goes on from CM069432.1 coordinate 114,176,560, forward strand.
GGAGCATACACTCGCTGTCACTGTCAAGAGAAGGATGCAATTTAATAAAAGAAAATTATAAAACAAAAAAATGATTTACCTTGTTTGCATCATTTTCAACCTAGGCAACAGAACGAGATGGCGATTGAGGATTCGGAATCACCTGAAATAACAAGTTATTAATTAAAATGAATTTTGTAATGCAAAGGAGTTAGCTTACTTGGCCGTCCACAAACATGTCATCTAAGATCATGTCAAGCTGTAAAAAAATGTTATTAACATTGGTTATAAAATGATAATACCTATTATTAATTAAAGCAAACTTCAAAATATGAACAAATATAAGTAATAATTGTTTTTACCGAATTGTCGATGGGCACCAACGCCGGCAACACTGGTTGGGCACAGACACCACTCTATAAAAAAATTACATTAGACTTAGTTACAAAAATGATCAATTTATATATATAATTTGAACATTTTATTTAAAGAAACAAATATGAACAAAATATAAAAATTAACTTACCTAGTAGCAGAAGACTAAGTTAAACTAATTAAGTATTAGTTTATATGATAAATAAATCTATGAATCCGCAAGAAGTATATTTTTTTCAAAATCAAGGTATATGAACTTTGTAGTTAAGTCAGCGTTTTGATGGTGGTTGAACTTTCAAGCGGAAATGAAGTAAACACCATAAGTTCATTGTAGAAAATTTGTTGATTCATCAGAAAAATGAAATTTGACACAAGTCGAAATTTGACACCGGAAGCTGAAATTTGACACAGGAAGTTGAAATCTAACACCCGAAGCTGAAATTTTACACCTAAAGTTGAAGTTTGACACCGGAAGTTGAGATTTGGCACCGGACGTTGAAAGTTTGTACCGGAAGTTGAAATTTGACACCGGACGTAGAAATTTGATATCGTAAGTAGAAATTTGATACCAAACTGTGAAATATGATATGCAGAACAAAATTTGACATCGAGGTCGATATCCACGTTTTAATTAGGTCAGATGTATGGGAATTTTTTTATTGTTAGATTAGAACATACATATTAATGTAAGGTTAAGCATATACATGTATGTATTTTTTTTTAAGTCTAAGGTTCAAACATTGAGACAGTAATCGTTGAACTTACTTACTTACTTACATAAAAAATCCACCCTAAGTTTTTGGTGAGGTAGAAATGATTTTTTTTTACTCTTTATTGGTTAATAAATACTATGTGATTACATACGTATATTTATTTTTAAATACTACTAATATTTTACAACCAATGTTCAGATTGCTTTTTAGTTTTGCGTCGTTATTTAATAGTGTTTTTTTTAAATACTATTACTTGTACTAATAGAATCTTTTTCTAACTTTGCCAAAATAATATACTATATTTATTATATACTTACGGGAAAAACAGATTTTTTTTTCAAAAAAAAATTAGGAGTAGTTTTTTCAAACTTGTCTGAACCTTATCGAGTTTTATATCAAATTTCATGATTTTAAGCGAGGAATCCAAATATGTAAAATAAGTAAGGTAAATTACTTTGTTTTGTCAAATTAGCAAAATTCACCCCTTTGTTTGCAAGTTTTATTGTACGTTTCAGATTCAGTCGCATATGATGCATATTTTTTCTCATAGGTAAAAATTTGATTTGCTTTTTAGTTTTAAAGATAATGGCACTAATTTACAAAAATTTCTTTTTTCGTATTTCATCGATACTAACAAACGAAGAAGTATTAATTAAAACAAAATATAATTTTTTGTTTATTTATTAATAAATGTACTACATTATATATATTTTATTGTTCACCTGCGACATACATAGGTCTAACTTGGAAGTTCATCGTCATCTCATGTTTCGTAGGACCCCGGCGGAAACAATACCGGTGGAGCAGTCACTGGCATGAACCTTCGGGTTTTCTGATCTTGCTCCCATTGTAACAACTTCTTCCGGTATTCCATATCACTTTGCTGTTTTGTTTCGACCACTTCCACAGATGTTTTGCCAACCTATGTCGCAGCATCACATCAAATTTGTTGTAAGGACAAATAACCATATCTATCACAAAAATGAACATATTTAGAGTTTGTAGATTAAAATTTTTATTTTACCTGCTCCCAATATATTTTGCGAATTCATATTATTCTTGATTATTTTTAATTCTTCAATAAAAATATTATTGAAAATGATAAATCACTACCAACGTTTCTCAATTTTACACAATTTTCTCCTTCTATCTATCCCCACTGCACTTTTTCTACAATTCGATATTGGTGGGGAATCGTCAACGATCGTTAATGTTTGTGAATCTTCTACATTTCGTTAAACTTCGTATACTAATTCGTATACTATCGTGTAGACTCGTAAATCTTTAAAAGTTTATACTTGGAATTACTTGCAATATTCATTCGTGCAAAATGGGTAGCGTATCTAAGTTGTGTAAACGAAACTTGACCGTGACGCGTGTTTACTTCGAAAACATTAAAACGCTAAACGAAATCAATAATCTTAAAGCTTATATTAATAGTACAATACAAATTGTTTGTAAAGCAATCAAAGATAAAATACACAAAGAAAATATATTGGAATCCTCTTTCTCGATTGAAACGAGTTTAGCTTATTTTAAATTTTGTCGTTTAAAACTTAAACCACTTAAAAAAGTTTTAGTGATAAAATCAGGTGAAAGTTTATCGACAAATTTAAAACGAAATAAATGTAAAGTTATTTGGAAACATGTGGAATCGTGTTTCAACAACAGAATTCGCACCGGCTTTTATATCAAATCTTACCATAAAAGAACCTATAACTTTAAAAAAAAATCTTTTCAACGTTTTAATATAAAAATTAAAAAATGTCTTAAATAATCTCTTCTTAAAGTAAATGTAATTCTAAGCGCTAACTTTATTAAGCCTCAAACCGCCAAAGTAGATTTAAAAACCTTTTGCACTAAAAATAACGTTATCGATTTTACTACTAATTTAAAACGGTGGTATCAAATACATGTGTTTGATAAATTTGCAACAAATACGATCTTCTTAAAGTAGGGTATTCTACTTTTGTATCGGTTCCAAACTATATAAAAACAAAACACGCTGTTGTGAATGTTAACAACGACGATCCATACTGTTTTCTTTGGTCTATAAAACTTGCTTTATACCCCGCCAAAAAAATTCTAATAAACCATCGTCGTATCCGCATGTTTATACTTAATAACAACTTAACAAAGTATCTATTAATTTGTTTTGTATAGAAAACAAAAATTTTTTACCGTGTTCTCTTAGTGGTATTTCCGAAACAAATGTTAGAGTCATACATCTACTTATGCTTCCTTTGAGCTCCAAACCACAGCTGGACATATACATTGTATCTGAAGAACAGCTACTCTTTTATTTTACTTGGATCAAAAATTTGCCGGCGCTCTTATCAAAACAACTATCAACCCGTATTGATAAGATTTTTATTTGTGAACGATGTTTAAATTATATTAGAACTCAGGACATACTAGATAAACATAAAACTTACTGTATGAATTCTAATAAATTTGTGTGCGATTGCCGAAACAATAAGAGAAATACTTATCGTTTAAAAATTATCGTTATCAGGAAAAAGTTCCTTTTGTTATTTATGCTGATTTGGAATGTATTCTAGAAAAGTGTAACGATGCAGACTCAAATTTATCATATCTATCATAACCATCAAACAGGGATGTTCAGATGTTCAGGGGAGCCACTCAGCAGAGTTGCAATTTAAACTATAAAGATGAACACTGTATACTTGAAGTATTTTATAAGATGAGTGGATATGACGCACACTTTATCATTAAAAAGCTAACCATATTATTTGAAGGAAACGTTAAACTATTGCCAATAGATAAAGAAAAATATATTTCTTTTACAAAATCGATTCCAAATACAAATATTTCTCTTAGGTTTATAGATTCTTTCCGTTTTATGTCGCAAAGCTTAGATCGTCTTTCTTCTAATTTGTTAGACGATCAAAAAAAGATTACAGTGTTTTATTGTAATACTTTAGAAGAGTTTAGTTTCTTAAACAAGAAAGGAATATTTCCTTACCATTATGTAGATTCTTGGATAAAGTTAGAAGAGACGTGTTTACCACGTAAAGAAGATTTCTATAGTCAGTTGAATGATGAAAATATTAGCGATGAAGATTATATATAGACAAATATTCTGATTTGTACTTAAAAACGGATGTACTTTTATAGCTGACTTGTTTGAAACTTTTTGCGAAACTTGTTTAAAAATATATACTTTAGATTTCGTTACACTATTACACTGCCCCCGGATTAACGTTTGATGCTATGTTAAAAACTACAAACATTTTGTTAGAACTTCTCACTGATATTGATATGGTTATGTTCGTTGAGAAGGGAATTAGAGGAGGTGTTTCTCAATGGTCCAATAGATATGTGTCAGCAAATATTAAATATATGAAAAATGGCTTATCCAATTTAGTTACATAATTTACATAGCGATTAGCCATTAGCATCTGAACATATGGTTACTCCGACTTTAAAAACTAAACTTGTTATTAACTTTGTTTCCAAAAGAAAGATATGTCGTCCACTATAGAAACTTAAAAATGTATTTTAGATTAGGGATGCAATTAGAAAAAGTACATAGAGTGCTCAAATTTTATCAATCTCCTTGGTTAAAACAATACATAGATTTAAATATAAAATTACGCCAACATTCTAAAAATGATTTCGACAAAGACTTTTATAAATTAATGATTAATGCGATTTACGGCAAATGTATGAAAAATGTTAGAAAGCATAGAAATATCCGCTTAGTAACAAAATGAGACGGACGATGGGGAGTGAAATCTCTTATCTAGAAACCAAATTTTTACAGCTTAGTTGTATTTGATGAAGATATGCTTATCGTAGAAATGAACAAATTAGAAATATGTATAAATAAACCTATTTACGTGGGATTTAGCATATTACATATTTCAAAATTTTTTTTATACGAATTTCATTATGACTACGTTATAAAAACGTTCGAAAAAAACGTCAAATTGTTATATACAGACACCGATAGTTCGATTTATAGCTTTAAAAATATAAACATCTATGAGTATATTAAACAAGACAGTCATCGTTTTGACACTTCTGATAATGACATTAATAACATTTATCAAATACAACTGAAAAACAAAAAACAACCGGGATTAATGAAAGATGAAAATAGTGGAAAGATAATGGATGAATTTGTAGGGCTTAGATCAAAGATGTACTATTACATTGTTGATGATGATTTTCCTAAAAAATAATTAAAAAATCTGAGGGATCCAAAAAATCTTCTTCTATCAAATCTTCAAATTCTTTGAAGATTTGAAGATTATAAAAAACGTTGACAAAAAAGTTTTTGAAGCTGATCAACAACTTATTAAATCTAATACAAGACCGTGGGGGTATCTATATCAACCGTTTGGAGAGGATTCAATTATAAAATCGTTGCTTGTAAAATCTTAATTTCATACGTTCAGTTGCGATTCGAAGCCTTACAACATTAATATGATGTATGTCGGTTTACAAATTGCTTTAGAAGCACAACAAGCTAAAGAAAAAGTTTACGAAAAATATCTCGAAAATGCATTCGTTTTAATGTAACAGATTCTGCAAAAAAAACTCTAGCATTTTTGTTGAACAAAGAAAATTTTATTGTTCCAAGCGATATTAATTCTTTTGTCGCATTGTATGGAAATAAATTAAGAGTGGATGACTTGTGTCAACTTTTGGACAAGAGGCGAAGCCTAGAAAATTATGTCAACAACATTGTGTCTGTTTGCAGAATAGAAAAACGTGAATCGATAAATTTAAATAAACTAGATGATATATTAGTTTTACGTAGTGTAGAGCGCAATATTTCATTCAAATTGTATATTTTGAAGTTACTATCTAACTTTAACATTATCAATGCATGTCATTTAAACTATCCTGTACAAAATATTTTAAAAAATCATAAAGATATTAAATCGTGTATAGACAAATACATTTGCAATGCATCATACCTTGCTGACAGTCAAATTCTAAAAAAATTTATTACCTCTTTCATCTGTCGAAACATATCTTTTAAATGTAATCCTTTAGAAAACAAAAAACATGCGGAAGTATTTTTGTGGATACAGAAGAATATAAGTAAAGGAACCCACCATCCAGATGCTGTATTAGGTTGGACATCTGGTCCAGATTCGGCAAAATGGCTTTCTACTAATTTGGAAGATTGCAAAGAAACGTTATCTTATCTAGTGTTAATTACACATTAATAACAATAAAAAACTATTATTTATATTTTGTTTTATTTTAAACCTTTTGATATACATCCTGTTTCTACTACTTATCACAATATCCTTAAATAATAATACATAAAATTTACATACATGATTCACTATACTAATGATATAATATTTTTTTTCCACTACTAGTTGTATACGCTTGCATTATTACGTATAATAAAAGGCCGTGAAGTTTTACTTTTTTAAGCGCAGGTAAATAATATTTCATTATTAACTAGTAGTTAATAATGAACATATTTACATTTTCTGATAATACTACAACAGTTTCAACGAAAAAAAGTTTACCAAACTGCGTACCAAGAGCAAGAGATTTTATTTAATGCTAATTTAAGTTTTCAAATCGCTCAATTAATAAATTAATTTGATTTTAAAAAGTAAGTTATTTAAAGTTCGCGCTTAATTAAATGTAAATATTATTGAGTTAAATATGTTTTAGATATAATCAATGCTTAAAATAATAATGTTTTTAAACAATTCAAACAACTTTAGCAATAAAAACTTACGTTATCTGTTTATTTTTGTGTTTTAAATCACAATTAAGAATTACGTCAAAATTAATTCTATTAAACTAATGAAAACTGTCAGAATTACTGACTTGATTTTTAATTTAAAATTAATATCTTAAATTTTAAATTTGATTTAGTAACAGGTAGAAAGGTTTTAATAATTCTAGTAGTGGAAAAAATTGTATATATAACACGGTTGAGAAGTTCATTATAACCTGCGCGATTTATATCCCTCGACGCTTCGCGTCTCGCGATATAATCTATCGCTTAGGTTATAATGATGCACTTCTCAACCTTGATATATAATATACTATTTTCCACTACTAGTTGTATACGCTTGCATTATTACGTATAATAGTAGGTCGTGAAGTTGTACTTTTTTAAGCGCAGGTAAATAATATTTCATTATTAACTAGTAGTTAATAATGAACATATTTACATTTTCTGATAATACTACAACAGTTTCAAAGAAAAAAAGTTTATCAAACTGCGTACCAAGAGCAAGAGATTTTATTTAATGCTAATTTAAGTTTTCAAATCGCTCAATTAATAAATTAATTTGATTTTAAAAAGTAAGTTATTTGAAGTTCGCGCTTTATTAAATGTGAATATTATTGAGTTAAATATGTTTTAGATATAATCAATGCTTAAAATAATAATGTTTTTAAACAATTTAAACAACTTTAGCAATAAAAACTTACGTTATCTGTTTATTTTTGTGTTTTAAATCACATTTAAGAATTACGTCAAAATTAATTCTATTAAACTAATGACAACTGTCAGAATTACTGACTTGATTTTTAATTTAAAATTAATATCTTAAATTTTAAATTTGATTTAGTAACAGGTAGAAAGGTTTTAATAATTCTAGTAGTGGAAAAAATTGTGTATATAACACGGTTGAGAAGTTCATTATAACCTGCGCAATTTATATCCCTCGACGCTTCGCGTCTCGCGATATAATCTATCGCTTAGGTTATAATGATGCACTTCTCAACCTTGATATATAATATACTATTATTGGCACATATTTTACAATCCTATCGTGAAGTATTAAACAATATGCGGTTGCTTGATCGGCAATATTTACATTTGTTTCAAATTCATAGGACTTCTTTTTAATTCCTCATTTTGCTTAGAACAGTCTGTAACTGCGATTGGGGCATATCTTTTGAATTCTTCCGACGTGAATATCGGCTCACTATCTTTGTAAAGGAACGAAGTTTGAAATTCGGTGAATAGTTCATACAACAAAGCATAGTGGTTGTTTGTAAAATTTAAATTTAAATTGTCGTAAGGATATACTGCATTATTAAGAAAAACTTTAATATTAGTCAAATTGCAATGATTAAAGCGACTGCAGTCTTTATTTATTTGATTTTTTTATCAGTCTGAAAACCAAAGATTATACATTGAGGCTTTTCTATTGAAGCTGAACTTTGATAGTTTTACTGCGAAGCAACACTAATTTTTGTCTACACTTGATCACTACCTTTTTAAAATCTTGGCACGGTCCTAAAATCATTCGAAGAGGTATAACCGCATCAAAATTTCTTGAAGATATATCCAATAATATTGAATTGCCTATTGGAAACGAACCACCGTTTTCAAGAGCTTTGCTTTCTTCTGTATTGTACGACACATGACCTTTTAAAACAGACATAATTCCCAGATTTCTAACGCGATCGATAACTTCTCCAGAAATTTTCAAATGAATCTCGTCAAACAAAAATAAGATACCCATATTAACAAATTGAATATTGGGCGTTTGAATCTTTGCGTTTTTATCATCATATGCTTCTACTTTTCCTTGTACATGAAGAGAGCTATACCAAGGTAACGTATATAATTCTTGTTGTTGTATAGGAATTCTGATTTCATCGTTGTTGTTAAAGGAACTTGATGCATAAGATGGATGACTTCGTTTTTCTGCATATGATATTGTGGTATCAAAAACTGGTGGTTCGTTTACTTTTAAAATTTCATAATTCATTTTTACGTTCGTAATTTTAGTCCTAAAGATTCGAGGAAGTTTTTATTCTTTCGTGTTAAGCGATTGATTTTAGCAGACCGACTGAACAGTTTAGCTTTCTTTTTTGGATTTATATGTTTTTTTATTGTCTTGGTAATATTAATGTTTACTCCAATTTTTGTTTTTATTAAACACGATTCCCATTATAATAGTTTATTGTATTTTTTTAGGTGCAGCCTAACCGTTATTACCTCTCCTCTAAAATCGACTAAATTTTGATCTTGATCCGTTATTTTTATAGTAATTTCGTCTATTTGCTTTGTGTTAATCGGTAAATAAATTACGTTAGTTGGAGTTTCTATAATTTTATATTCTGGTGAAACTGTAGGAATAAACTCATGAATCACATGTACTGGCTCGCCGTTTCTGAATTAACTGGTGACGATATTGCATTAAGGCTATTAGCCTTATCATATTTACAATTATTTTTGAATTTGCATTCAGTGTATATTGTTTGTTTAACTTTAATGTCCGTTGTTTTCTTTGTATATATATTTAAATTCTTTTAATCATTGACTTAATTTCATGTTAACTAGAATAAGTAAGTTATTAGACGGTATGCTTGTTGGACCAGTGGACTTCCACCACTCGTAACCTTTTCTTGTAAGTTTTTTGTTGTATGCTGTACCTGTTAACAAATTCCGTTAGTTGTTATATACGTTGTGTAATGTTGTTCACTTACCGTAAATAAATTTTCAGTGGCCTGAAGAAGTGCACACTAGAGGCACGAAACGTAGCCATAAAAACAGTTTAGAGTGGTTTTTATTGCCCCTCCTAAATAAGATAAAAATCTAGAACTAACTACAACTTGACAACAGGAGGACAAACTACTTTACCATTATATTTATTATATATATTAATTATAAACATACTCAAATATCTGTTGAAATAATACAAAATGATACACATAAAACAATGCCTAATATCTTCAAAACCATATTTTAGTATTTCAGACAAAAAGTATAATATTAATCTTAATAGTACGTTTAGTAGAAAAAAGCATCAATGTTAATCGAACTGTGAAAAACATAATGTGGAAACGATTTAGTTTACAGGTTAATTACAAATGGATAAACATATTGGATAATATTACAAATCTATACAATAACACTTTTCATCGTACAATTAAAATGAAATCATCGATGGTTAATAAAAGCAACGAAGAATCTATTGTACAATCTGCATACTTACACATAAAAATAGCAAACAAAAATAACAAATTTTTGTTGGTAGATTATGTAAGAGTTAGCAAACACAGGAATGCATTTGAAAAGGGGTATACTCCTATTTGGTCTAATGAAATTTTTATAATTAGGAAAGTTAAACTAACTAACCCAATTACCTATTTGCTAAAACACATAAACGGGGATGATATTTTAAGAGGTTTTTATGAAATGGAATTGCAAAAAGTTAAACATCCGAATACGTACTTAATTGAAAGAATTTTACGAAAGAAAGGTACTAAAATGTATGTAAAGTGGTTAAGCTTTGATGAAACTCACAACAGCTGGATAAATAAGAACAGTATTGCATAAATAACAATAAATCAAGCTAAAATATATTATTTAATTTAAATCAAAATGTTATAAATTTTCTCTTTTTTCCCTACCTTCTGCCTAATATATTTACTAAGGTATGACAAAACCTGTAATAGTAAAATAAAAAACGTATCATTAATTCAAACATTTATCGCTTATTTACATTTTTGAAATATTTACATACATATGTCATACATTATAACTCTATTTTATTTTTGAATAAATTCAATATTTGTTGTTTCACCAACAGCTCCTCGGCTCACGAGACAGATGTTTTTTCCCGAACGAATCAAGCTATCAATTTGGTTTATGTCTTCAATTCAAAATTTGTTAATAAATCTTTGTGATATAGGTACTTTAAAATCTTGGCATTCGACAATCACTTGCTCCCCAAATTTACCATTTATTTTACTAAAACACTTTATTTTATACTGCTCATTTATTAATAGACTTCTAACACTTAGACAGGGCCGGATTTAAAGGTCTGGAGGCCTCGGGGCAACAAAGGAGTGGAGGCCCCTTAGCCCCAAATTATTTTCCAAATAAAATGAATTTTACTGATTGCCTGATTGAAGTAAACAAATGTAGATCGACGATTTTTGTTAATATTTCATGTAATCAAGTTTGTACAACAAAGTACCGTAGGTAAAGGTAAAACGCGAAATAAAATATGAAAGAAAAAGTTGTTTGCTGGTGTTTACTAGTCTGAATTTGAAAATTTTTTTTCCGAAGTCTCTATTGTAGTGGCCCCTCTTTTGTGGAGGCCCTGAGGCTGTAGCCCCGCTTGCTCTCCCCTAAATCCGGCCCTGCACTTAGATAAGGAACCAAATGAGAAGTTTCGTTCAAGTTTACAAAAAATGATTCCATTTTTATTTCTTTCTTAAGTTTATTAAAACGAATAAGATACTAATATTAAATCTTCACCAATGTTACCGTTATATACACACAATAACATCCCCACTATCACTACGAACTTCACCGACAGACCTAGATCCGAGCATACCCAAAACGAAACGACTCCTACGACGTTTTGCAATTTTCTCACCACTAATGCGATTTATCCCCACTTACCAAACACGAATGCAAGTCGAGCATACCCGAAACGAAACGATAGCAACGAAACTTCACGATCTCTTACCGACCTTACCCGAGTGAGCCAGAACCGGCTCTACTATACTACTTATGACAGTTAAGAACAATAAACAATATGTTATAGTAGTAGCTTTAAAAGCAGTAATGGCAATGTTGCAATATCGTCTGAGACTGGTAGAGCCCTTATTATTACATTATCTTAATAAACGTCAATTTTATCTATTTTTGTGCTACCTCATTTTTTGTTAAAACTAGTCGGCTTTCCAAATGTTGTCAGCGTGTCATAATAGTAATTTGTCGGTGGTATTCACGACTACACGTTACCTTCCTGTACCGTAAATAAATCACTGACCGACTAGCTACGGCTAACAACTAGCAAATGAAAAATATTGTCTTAAAAACAAGCATAGTAGCTATAAGAAAATGATCTAATAGTGAAAAAAATATATCAAGATACAATTAATCTAAACTTCTGGTGCGTTTGAAATTGACATAGTTAAATATATTTGCAACAATGTTAATATAATACATCCGGAAATGTTAATTTTAATTCATGTTACAAATACGCAAAACTTTTCTTCAATTAATAATTTTTTCAAAGATTTAGTTAAATAAAAAATTTTAAAAAATTCTGTTTCTTCATTATCTCTATTTATCTATTCACATAAAAGCGATCCAATTTGCTCTCCTGCTCATTAACATCAGTAAAAGAACATTTAAATTTATTTTGAATATCTTTATATGATTTGATTCTTCATTTTAAACTTTAAATAAAATTATCGCAAATATCATAATAAATATGTATTTTGAAAGCATCTCTAGAAGTCAAAATAACATCTTGATTTCAACTTCATCTGTGTTTCTTTTTTGTGTTTTGCTATTTTTAATTTCCCCTTGACAATAATCGTGATCTGATATTTCCGTACATTTTTAATAACATCTATCCAACTCTCAAGTAAACATACTGCTGTTTGAATACTCAACTTTGTTTTTTTAAGTTGTTACGTGAATTTTCTCGTAACTAAAAAAGAGCAACGACTAACTCAGTTGTTCTGGCGATAGAATCGTAGGCTTGGTGGTGCTAGATGATAAAATAATTTAAAAAATCACCAAAACGATGAAAGACTAGTATGGAATACATCGTTTAAATCTACCCGCAGCTGAAAAAGAACAAATGACAAGACAGAAGAGATAACACAGAATATATATTTATTTTATCACGGATAGTAGTTACAAGAAGAAGAAGAGGGTACATAAGTATATTTACATATATTTTATTACACAAGCGCGTAGATCGGTATCACAGACAAAATATAAAGTACGCCCTCGACTGGGCAACACGTCGTACAGTAGCAGTGACCTAGTCGGTCTAACATTTACATTCAGAAAAGGACTGACTTTATATGCGTAAATTAAAACACAAAGGTACGAAAATCGAGGATTTAGAGAATCAAAGCGCAATGTATAATATGTGACACAACAAAATTAATTAATTGTGTTAACAACCTAAAATGTACCTACGGTCATTCTTACAATGGACTGACCACCAAAATACTAAGAATTAACATAGAAAGTGTAATACTTAAAGGTAGGTTTCCTCAAGTAGGAGATTAGCTAGTTCCGTACCAATATTACCTAAAACTTATTTTTATTAAAATCTAATACAAAAAACACATATATATGGCGTTGTCACAAATAAACCTCTTTCTAATTCATACGATCACTAAAAATAAGCAAATGTTCAGAGTTTCCCTCTAATTAACTTCGTAAATTTGGTAGTTGTTTGCTTCAATATAATGATAATTGCATTAAATCCCTTGAAAGTGTAGGTGGTGTTAACTCCAGTGACGTGACGTCATTATGGAAATTTTCCAATTACAACAGGTGCTTATCAATTCCACGGATAAAGAACACAAGTGGAGGTATGGAAACCCGCTACAGAAAATTACAAAAGAATCAAATTAAACCGCAATACAAGAAATTATTATTACCCTAAATAAAGACTATCACTAGATCGCAACAATATTATAATTCACATGCACATAGGTGTGCGTAAAACACTTAACGATAAAAGCCTTGTTGGGCGTACCCGTACACAATGATAGAAGATGTCTACGTTCTTCAAACTTTACTGGAAGAATAACATCGTGTTTTAAAATTTGAAATCCTAGCCTTACTCCAACAACAAAAAGTGGGCATACTGAAGATAAATTTTGTACTAAAGCATTTTTAACATAACAAAATTTATTTCAAACTATCATCAAATTGATGTTTATAAATTTAAAATCAATTTTGCTTTTGCATCTTTAACTAACATTGCTTAATTATAAAATTTAATTTCAATGGTAGTACTACTGCATCTGCCCGAGCGGACCAACGACTATCAGTTTTTTTTAATAGCAACTTTATTTGTTGCTTTTAGTAAGATAGTTCAACGATAAATAGAAGATAACAAATTATACATTTGTTGTAACAATTAAAAAGAACATTCTGTGAAAAAATTAACAGATAATTTTAAACTATGATTTGAACATTGAGCATAAAACTGCAGTTGAGCCTACAGTAGACATTTGTGCTTGCAAACTTGCCGCATTTGTCGTATGTCTGTCCACGACAACTTTCTATTTTAATGTCTAATATTCTTTTGTTTTTCATTACAATTACAGATGTATAAAAACTTATTTGCAAACTTCTCAAAAGATTTATTATGACATGTTTTTTCAATATATTTATCCAATACTGAAGTTTTTTTAAAATGTGGTTTTTCAAATTTACATATTTTCTACAACATCGTTATTTTTATTAAAATAGTTGTATTTATGAAAGTTATAATTTTTTTCCTTTAAATTGAGATCACTTTTGATTTTTATATTATTAGTAGACACAATGTTGTTTTCACTTGTACTATCGGCTCTGTCACTACTTCCACCAACATTTCTGTCACCACTACGGTCTATTCTTTCTTGTATTTAAGTTTATTTGCACAATTTTTGATGCATTTTTCAGCTTGTTTTCTCTTTTTTTCTTTTTGATATCTTGATAAAAACTTCTTTTTGCTCATGTGGCATATACATCACAATATTTATTTCTATAACTAAAAAAACTTATTTAAAAAACAACATTATAAAATCAATTACATTTATTCACAGTTTATTATAATCAATAGATAAAAAACACATAAATGTCTAGGACCAGTGACCCATCGAATCTACAAAACAAATACAAATATATAATTCTTATTTTTGCGTATTATTTTACCGTTGATTCTTGTACGTTTGTTGTCACGATTGATACAAGGATATTTCGTTCACTGAAGAAATTTAAGTCTTGATCATGATAATGATGAGTGAATGAAACGTCACCGTTTGTTCCGTGGCATTTTATCACCTTTCTTTGAATTGGTTTAATCAAATATAAAATTTACTTAGGTGTGTTTTTCCTTATAGTTTATTTACTATTTCATTTGGTATTCTTAACCAATACTAAAACCCAAATTTAAATACTAATTCTTTAAAAATGCATATTTAAGTGCTTGATATTAATTATTGTAAAAATTTATGTAAGTTGGTTAAAAGTGGGCTTCTCTTACAACTTTTATAACCGACGCTTAGCTTCTAACCAAGCAGAATCTTATATAAGCATGCCTTACAGTCAATTTTAGCTGTTTGCGTTGTTTTATTACAAAACGTACTTTAGTTACATACTTGTTAGGTATATATACCGTACTAGTTTTGTTAAGTAGTCCACTATTGATAAGTTCCAATTTTTTTTAGCACAATGTTGGAAAATGCCAAAAACATGTTTTGAAATATACCGCCGATCATTTAATGCAAACTATTAATGACATTAGAAACAATATTTAACCAAAACAATTTTATACAATTTCTCATTCGATGCAAATAACTAAATTAAAGAGAAAAACCAAAAATAACTTTTCGCACAGTTCTGACACAATAGAAGAAAGAAATAATCCTAAGCTGGAATCTCGCTTGTGCAAATAAAGAATTTTTACTTGACGAAAGACGTTTGTGCATAACAATAAAAACATAATTAACATCAATAGCTGCTATAATCCGTTCAAAGATGAATTGCTTGGTGCTACGTGGTTTAACATATTTTTTAAACGTCAACCATAAGTTACTTAGCGTTTATAGAAACAGCATAACTTGTGTTTTTGAAAATTCCATTAGATAATGGCACAAAAAAAATTGCAAATTTTTGGTTAGTAAGATATTTTACAAGATTTCACCAGAATCTTTAACCTCGATGAGTAAGATTTTGCTACAAATCTTACAACAAGCTTGGTTTTAAGACCAATGAAACATATTTTTAAAAAAACGATGTAAAATTATCTATACTTTATTTACTTAGTGATCATAAGTTCTATTTAACCTACAATCTTATTAAGTTTTATGCACAAAACGTAGCCACGTAGTGGACTCAGCATTTTTCCCCAAAGTATACCTTACCTGACGCGAAGTAATAACATTCTGCTGAACTTTCATTGTTTATTATTTTGAAACGAATATACACAACGTTTCGATTGCTGTGGTATCTGCAATCGTCATCAGGTGAATACTAATGCCGCTTCATTCGATGTTGGTTATCCCACGAATGTTGCGCGATACCGGACTTAGAAGTCTCTCCTCTCTGTGGATGATTTTTGCTTCCGACCATTTCATTCGATGTTGGTTATCCCACGAATGTTGGATAACCAACAATGAATGAAATGGTCTGAAATAAAAATCATCCATAGAGAGGAACATTGGTACAAACGGAAATTTAAAGAAGCGGCATTTATCAACAACAACAACATAGAAATTTTCAGCCAGCCAAGTGTCGAGATAGCAACATATGGAAACCACTAATCGAACTTCTAAAACAACTTAAACTTCACTAAGTAATCTGTTACGCTAAGTTGATTTTGCACGCTTGAACGCTTCATCGAACATGTCTTTAGTATATAAGCTCCAGTAGTTTCTAAGTTTGTTAGTATTCACCTGATGACGCCTGCAGATACCACAGCAATCGAAACGTTGTGTATATTCGTTTCAAAATAATAAACAATGAAAGTTCAGCAGAATGTTATTACTTCGCATCAAGCAACATTGTTAAATACATTCAAATATACCTTGCCTGTTAAAAAAATTGTAGAAATGTTTTAATGTATTTTTTTTGCTTGTAAATAAACACATACTAAAAGCAACTGACTGGTATCTATGTATATCAAAGACACGAACAAGTTTTCCAATAGCCTAAGTATAGAGACACTAGTCGTAAAGTGAATATAAATATGAAAACGTTTTCAGAAAAAAACATGTAAGAAAAAGTTGAATTGTTATATTTTGACCTGGTTGACAAGATTTTTGGTAAATTTTTTTATTTATCTTTTTTCTTGATAATGCTCCCTTATAAAACTGAACAAGTTGTTAACAACTTTAACTTTAAGATTGACATTTTTTATTACACTATTGTAGAAAATAAGATTATAACTTTAAAAAAATTTGCGTAAAGAGAGTGTATGTTTTGTATGTATAATTAAAAAACCAAGACTTAACAATATATACACAAAATGAAGTCAAAAAGATTAAGAAGATTAAAACGTTTACAGCATTTAAATAAATAATGATTTATGTTTGTTAAAATTTAATACTTTCAGTATATTTATTATTTTAACTTTTTAACGCATTTTATATTTTTGCCTAAAATTAATTTACGAAATGTGTTCTTTCTTCTTCCCCAAACACAATTCTTGGCTACACCACTGCTCATAAGTTTGTAAAACTATAAAATTAGGCTGTTTTAGTCGAACTGTGTGCTTACTATGTAATTCTTATCTATTTAACAAATATTTTAGTATAATATTCCATTCTAAAGCATGTGTTTCCATATTCGTTACTCTTATTATGCATGTCGCTATGATAATCTCTATCTTAAACCGCTAAATGTAGAAAAGAAAAATCTAGCAAATTTCATCAATACAAAAGGCAGTTTTGTAGCATTATTTTAATTCGAAAATATTAATTACCTACTATATACAACGCAATCTGTATAGAGATATGTATATGCACAACAGAGAGCTTGTAACGAATCCAATCACGTATCTATCCGCATGATCTTTTTTATAATATAACTTTTAGATCTGGTCAATTAAGTCAAGATACTTCTTCTCTGTTTGTAAAACTTGTCTACGGCAGTAAGAAGTAATTATCATTAACTGATTGTCCAACATTTTAACATTAAATTAAAAATATATTCTTCTTAATGTAGCAATTTTTATTTATTGAGTACTAAATAAGTAAATTAATGGTAAATGAAATAAGAAATCATAAAAAAAAACATAAATTTTAGTTAATATAAGCAATGGCTTGTATTACTACAAGCAGTATCTAATGAAATCTCATTTGATATACTTTTTCCTTTAGCTTGTAAAATACCTACTTTTACAAAAATATAGTAATTGACACAGTTGCTTAAAACAAATAATAAGTTCAAAATGTATAATTACCATTTTTTGTCTTTATTCTCATAAACAAACAGTATTTTTTAAAAAAAGCTTAAAATAAAATTTATAAGTTATTTAAAAATTTAAGTTTCTATGCATAAGTTCTTATTTATATTTTAAATTTGTTTTACAAAATATTGGTTACGGTGAACTCGCTTCTTTTGTAGTCGAATATTCAACAAAAGTAAAGTTGTTATTTATATTTAAATAAAATGTACAAATAAATAAACACCATAAAGATAAAATTAGAAACAGAAAGAAACTTTCAAAAATCCTGATTTTAGGACTGGTCAAAATCGTTTACTTAAGTTTAACTGAAGTGTTAATTGCATTATTATTTTTGGTGAAAGTTGAAAACCCTATCTTACGTAACATTCCTAAAATTCTAAAAAAAACTTTGTAGTAAAAGTGTTAATTTATGTAATACATTAACAACAGCAACAAAAAACTACATAAAATAAAAAAAATTACATTATATGAAATCGTTCTCATGTAGCGTTAATATCTAACACGAAATATTTATATTGTAGTTTTATCATTGTTGTGAAAAATGGAAATCGTAATTTGATTAAATAAAAAAGTAAAATTTTATAAAAACCAATTATCGAATTGAAATTAGAAATAATGTTGCAAATGAGGTCATAAATGCAAAAAAGTGGGTTAATTGTTAATAATGTATATAGTATCGGACAAGACATCTCAACAATAATTTGAGATGCTAAAATGTTTAGTATTGTTATTATAAATATATTTTTTTATTGAAAAACAAGCGTAGTTACCTATAAAAAGTTTAGTACATTGTGAAAGTTAAAAGTAAGAACACTAATCTTAGCCTCCAATACTATTAAAAATAAAATCATAAAATACTTCTTTTGTTTTGATAAAACCTTATTGTCTAATACATTAAAAACAGTTTCAATTAGGTAATAAATTTACACTTGTCAAAAAGGATAACCTATGACAACTTTTTTTACATATTTATTTACTTTCAGTCAAAATATGGTAATCAATGTAAATAAATATTGTTAACCGTAAAACAAAATATTTAAACATTTAAATTTATTAATAGTGTATTAAAATAATCAATATACAAATAAGTATTGTCAGAATGTAAAATAAATCATTTGAATACATTAAAAGTAAGTTTAGAAAAAGGTAATAATGATTGATTTATAGATTTATTGCTTAGTACCGAATTAAAAGTTCTGGCTGAATCTAAACAAATGTAAGTAGCAACTACGCATTAATTACTGTATGGGTTTAAAGTTAAGTTATTATTAACATAGTGCATCTAATTTAAAAAAAAACAATTACATTATTTTGCGCAAATTATAAGTTACACACTTTCTTCGCAATAAAGTAATTAAGGGCCGATTTTACAAACATGGTATAAACCTTAGTTAAGTAATACTTAGTATAATTTTAAAATACTGGCATATTATTGGTTAGCATAAAACCAACAACCAATAATATAGCAGTATTTTAAAATTAAACTGAGTATAACTTATCCGACATTTATACCAGCTTTGTAAAATTGGCCCTAAATCGCATATTGAGTATGAGAAACCTTATAATGACAACACAATACGTTATACATGTATTTATTATTTCTTTATTCTTATTACAATAATCCGAATAATATCACGTAGTTACATTTGCAATTGAAAATTATAGATTTTGTATTCTAGTAAAGTCGGATTAAGGTATTGCTATAACAGTAATTAGCAGTTTCTAAACTATTGTATAACTATAATTGTAGTTATGTAATTAATTCCTTAAATATCTGTGCTTAAAATATTAAATACATAATATGTAAGCAAATTAATTAAATTTATTAAAAATAAGTATTCCAAGGATTGGTGTATTATTGTGCACTACACATAACATTATTTATTATATAATGCGGTACTCGTTTATAATAAAATGAATTTACTAAAAAGATTACTATAAAAAAAATGTTTGAGT
Source organism: Aquatica leii (assembly GCA_035610365.1). Classification (NCBI taxonomy): domain Eukaryota; kingdom Metazoa; phylum Arthropoda; class Insecta; order Coleoptera; family Lampyridae; genus Aquatica; species Aquatica leii. The sequence goes on from CM069432.1 coordinate 114,196,499, forward strand.
AAAGATTAATATAATAATGAACCGGTTTTTATTACTAGTGGTACTGTCGAATTAATTTTAATTAAGGCATAAATAACGTTTTTTATAACAATCAAAACAAAACGTTTTTTTGTTCCACAATTTTTAAGCTAATGATTAAAAAGTGATCTACATTTAGAAACATTTGTGTCGATGACCGTAAAAGAACTCGCACTATAAATTTACGTGCTTAACTAATTACTGATTAAGTTTTCAAATGTAAAATTTATTACTTAGTTGTATAATATTTTAGAAGTTTTGGATCTTTACATCAAAATAAATACAAACCATTTTATGACGTTTTATATAGAATAAATAAAATTTCAAGTTATAGAAACAACACTAAGAACAAATATTCTAAACAGAAAACCAAAATTAGAATAATTTTTTTTTAAATACATTTGACAAAAGAATATTATCTAGGATTTCATGCTCTAGAGGTAGTAATGTGTTTTGCATTAATAAGAAATCCATAATTTAATTAATTATCCCTCATAATTATTTGAAACAAAACGTGTATAAACTAACGTCTTTAAATAACCCCAAAAACAGAAGTCGATGTTATAGTGAGGTCAGGATCTCTAGATGGCTATGAAACTGAACTGCTCACACAAAGAATGAGAAGCGGCCTACTACTGGGGGAGAACTGGCGGCCAGTACATAATTATCGGCCTAGGATAGTAAATGTGGCTGAACCAGGACTAGCTAAGACCGGGAATGATAACGCTATGTCAAGCGTGGCAATCAAGTATCGGCAAAACATGGCAAGTACGTATGAGCCAAGCGTGTCACCAAAAATTAGACACACGTGGTAGCTAAGTATGGGCCACGCATCGCAACCAAGAATTGTACAATTTTGGTAATTAAACAGCAACTAAAATAAAATAACGTTTCTTTATTCCAATACTATAAATACGATAAATTTGATTTGCTGAAAACAAAATAAATAATCATATTAAACGAGAAATATTAAAATAATAATAAAAATAAACTATTTAAATACTTTTGACTACATGAATTTTGTTTGGTATTAACTAAATAGAAGATTACGTAATTATAAAATATTATATAGTATTAGAAAAACGTTATCTTTATTTGAGTAGGCCAATTTGCTGCAACCAAAGCTTGTTGACAGCGACCACAATTTCTATCACCTGCGTTTGATAAGAATATCCGAACGTTGAAAGACAAATTTTTGCCTTTTTCTGAGTCACCAAATTTTTCTTAAATGACATCTAAAAATTAAAATATTGTTTAAAAATTAAATCACTTTTATTTAACGTCAACTATTATTCTTTCAATTTTATAAGTCGATGATGCAACAAATTAAAAGAACCCTATTAACATTTTATACGCACCTGAAAGTTTCCGTTAAACTTAAATTCAGTTTGCATGCCCCACGGGCCACGGATCACTCCGGCCAACTCCTGAATATTGCTGCTGTAGCTATACTACAGGGGTAATTATTGTAGTAAAAGTTTTTGAGATGCAGCATGCAGCAGGCCCGCGCTTAGCACTTTTGGCGCCCTTGTGCAAATTTAAAATAACGCCCCAAATTTGTATTACATTCATATATGAGTACAGATACGGGTTAAGTTAGGTATTATTATCCACTATTGAAAAATAATTTTAAAAACTATTTACATAAATTTATTTTCATTTTTATATTTTACAAGTACAAGCCATAAGTCATACAAGTATTTTTTCATTAAGGTACATAACATAATTATAAACTTATAGAAAACAGAAATATATTCCAACAGTATTACAACTCAAAATTTTTGTATTTTAGTTTCAAATGTAATATATGATACAAAAGCACAAGAAATACTTAAAACTTTAAAAATACTCGTTTATATATCACAGGACGAGCCTGATTGACAAATAAAAACAAAACAATAAGTATATTATTTTAATAATGCAACACCTTTTAAAGGTTAATATCCAGGTATTAGGTATTGTTATTAATATTTTAGCTAAGTGAATTAAACTTTCCGTGCTTTAATTTTTGCAAATTGTTGATTAAATCTTCGGTGTCTAATTCTTTTAACTGGTCCGTTTCTATTGAAATGATAGCAAGATTACTTAATCGGTTTTGCCCCATGGTTGATCTTAAATAATTTTTTATTATTATGAGTTTTGGAAAAGCTTGTTCTGCAGTAGCAACAGAAACCGGTATTGTTAATAAAATACGAAGTATTATGCTCGTATTAGGAAAAGAATCCACTAAATTGTTAATTGTTATATAATTTAAAGTTTCTTTTTTGGAGACTTAATAACTTTTTCATCAAAATTTTGTAAATATTGCAATTCTTTAACAAGTTCCATGGCAGTTATGTCTCGTTCATTGCGAGTTTTGTCGTTTAATAAATTTTCAACGTTTTGACATAATTCTAATTGTTCGTTTTCAGAATAATTTTTAAATTTATCAATACTTGTTAAAGCTTAACTTTCCATTCTAAACTTAGCATGTATTTGAAACAGCCCTCGGTTTAAGTTTGTAGAATCCTTAAGTTTTAGTTAGTGTTTAACTGAATCTGCACACATGCAGTTTGTATTATAAGAAAATAAATGTTTTATTTTTTTATACATATTTATTCAACAATTCAGTGCACTCGATAAGTATTATACGTAACAAATTGGTCCTTCGAGTCGAATTTATTAAAAACTAAATCAAATTAATCATTACGATTATTAGAATATCAAACAACTTAGCAAGTATTTCTTGGTAAGAAGAATATAAGAAAAAACGAGTTGGGCGACTGGAAACATATGCAATCTGGGGTTGAAAGTTCTTAGATGCAAGGGCAACATCTGGAGTAAAATACTTGACCATTATCGTAAACAAGTAAGATTTTTCCATTATTTACTTAATCCTTCTCATTAATAAGCTTCAAATACAACAATGACAGATACTGACAATGAAATTAAATCGTTACGGTGTAAGCGCGGTTACATCAAAACGCAATTAAAATTATTTGAAAAATTCCTTAATTCTCTTAATGCAGATAATTTAACAAGTATAGATAAATTTAATTTACAACAACGATTACAAAAATTCGAACTGCTTTATGATAAGTTTGATGAAATTCAATTTGAATTAGAAGAGTTACAAGATTTTATTGATAATGATACAGAACGTGAATCATTTCAAAATTCGTATTTTTTATTAATTGCGCAATCAAAACAATTATTGGAAATTAATGATAGGGCGTTAGAACAAAATGTAAGCACTTCACAAATGTCTACAAAATCTAATAGTGTAAAACTTCCTAAAATATCAATATCTACGTTTGACGGAAATTTCATTAATTGGCGAACATTTTATGATACATTTTGTACAATCATTCACAACAATTCCGAATTAACTAACGTACAAAAATTATGTTATTTACGATCTGCTTTAAAAAATGAACCTGCAAATCTTATAAGCTCGCTTGAAACATCTGATTCAAATTATAATATTGCATGGAATATGTTACAAGAAAGATACAATAACAAGAGACGAATTATTTATAATCACGTTAGGGAAATGTTAGACATTGGCAATATCACAAAGGAATCGCACATATCATTAAGGTCATTAATTGACACAGTTCAAAAACATTTAAATTGTCTAAAGGCAATGAATCAACCAATTGAAAGTTGGGATGCACTTTTAATCCCTATTTTAATTTCTAAGCTAGATTTTAATACGATGCGCGAATGGCAATCATTTTTAAACAAACGGTATACGTCGCGAGACGATATTCCCACAATACAAGTATTTATTGAATTCCTAAATGATCGACAAGGTGTATTAGAAGCATTATCTATTAATCATGTACCCGTAACGCCTTCTTTTAAATCACACCAAAAAATAAATAGTGGTAGTACTACTAAAGCATTTGCTACCACAATAGAACCAAGTTGTGTTTTATGTAAAAACAAACATTATTTATATCAATGTGACGCATTTTTAAAACTTACGGTAAATAAGAGAATTGAAAAGGTAAGAGAACTCCAATTATGTTTAAACTGTTTTAAAAAAGGACATATGGCGCCTTATTGTAGAAATCACTATTCTTGTAAGATTTGTAATAGAAAACATAATACGTTATTACATATTTCAAATACAGGCATTAACGCAACTAATGTGGTCACTACTGAAACTAAACAGGAACAGAGTGTACCTACTACGTCAGCACAACCTCATACATCAAGTTTAATTACTAATTGTGCATCAATTAATAAAAACAAACATTCTCAAATTTTATTGTCTACAGCTTGTGTTAAAATAGTAGACAAATCTTGTAATGAATTTATTGTAAAGGCTCTACTCGATTCAGCATCACAATCAAATTTTATTTCTGAAGAATTATGCAATCGATTAAATCTTAAGAAACACAACACAAATATATCGGTTGTAGGTATTAATCAGAATTCTACAAAAATAATTGCTAGAGTTGACATAGAAATTCATTCATGCTATAATCACTATTCGTGTAATTTATCATGTTTAGTAATTCCGAAAATTACTGAAAATTTACCTTCTATAAACTTTGACGAAACACTATTAGATATACCAAGTAATTTAGTACTAGCAGATCCTACTTATAATAAATCTAGTAAGGTAGATCTTTTAATTGGATCGACAATTTTTTGGAACTTGTTAAGTGTAGGGCAACACCAACTAGGTGCAGGTAAACCTACACTACATAAAACAAAATTAGGATGGGTCATTGCAGGAAATTTAAATCTTAACCAAGAACAAACAAAAAGAACATTAGCATATTTATCTTTAAATAAGTTACATGACGAAGTGTCAAAGTTTTGGGAAGTAAATGAAATTATAGAACGTAAAAATAATCTCAGTGTAGAAGAACAATACTGCGAACAGTTTTTTAAGAATACAACAAAGCGGGACGTAAGTGGTAAATTTATAGTTAGAATTCCAGTTAAATCAAATTATGTAGATTTTAGTAATTCAGAAAATATTGCGATTAAACGTTTTCATTCTTTAGAAAAAAGATTGCAAGCAAATGCATCATTAAAAACACAATACGTTCATTTTATGAAAGAATATGAAAACTTAAATCATATGGTCAAGGTTAATAATAGATTAAATACTAATTATTTTCTTCCACATCACGGAGTGTTACGAGATTCAACTACAACTAGTTTAAGAGTAGTTTTTGACGGAAGCTGTAAAACAGAAACAGGTACATCATTAAACGATATTCTTTTAACCGGTAAAATTTTCCAAAGTGATTTATTTTCCATAATTTTTAGATTTCGATTACACGCATACGTAATGACGGCTGATATATCAAAAATGTTTAGGCAAGTTCTCGTTAATTTAGACGACAGGCGTCTACAAAATATAATATGGCGGGAAAATAGCACTAGTTTAATCAAAAAATTTCAGTTGAATACAGTAACGTATGGGACTAAATCAGGGCCATACTTAGCTACGCGATGTTTGTATCAACTTGCTTTAGATTCAGAAAATTTATATCCAAAAGAAGCAGAAATTATAAAAAAAGTTTTTTATATTGACGATTTAATTACGGGATCAAACTTTCCAGATGAATTAATTACTATAAGAAACAATATAAAAATTATTTTGAGTTCGGCAGGATTTATCCTACGTAAATGGTGTAGTAACATACCTATAAAATTATTTAGTAATGACAAACAAAAAATTGATCACGAATTTGTGGAATTAGGTAGTAATACGATAAAAACTTTAGGAATTTGTTGGGAACCACGATTGGATGTGTTATACTATCAATTTAATAATCTGAAATTTTATAATCATGTTACAAAAAGATCGATTTTAGCTGTTACGGCACAATTATTTGATCCTTTAGGACTTTTAGCACCTACTATTATAATATCAAAGTTAATAATTCAAGAATTGTGGCAATTAAATATTAGTTGGGATGAATCAATTCCAACTAATCTGTATACAAAGTGGATCGAATTTAAAGACAATTTGAAATATATAAAAAATATACAAATTCCACGATATGTGTTGAATAAACAAATAGATTTAATAGAATTACATGGGTTTTCCGATGCTTCGGAACGCGCGTATGGTGCAAATATTTATATTCGAATTGTAAGCAATAATAAGACATTAATATTTTTATTAGCATCAAAATCTAAGGTAGCACCTTTGAAAACCATATCATTACCTAAATTAGAATTAAATGGAGCTGTTCTTTTATCACAATTAATTCATAAAATTCGATCATTATTTGCAATAAAATTAGCTCAATTACAATCATTTCCTAATGAAATTAAACCACTTTCGAATAATAAACCTATAAAAGCAAATTCAACTTTGTTGAACTTAAAACCAATAATAGACAAGGATGGTTTATTAAGAGTAGGAGGTCGTCTAATATTTTCAAATTTAAATTATTCAGCTAAACATCAAATCATTCTACCTAAACACCATTTATTAACAAAATTAATTGCAGAGTATGAACACATACGGTTACTACATTGCGGTTCACAAACATTATTGCACTCTCTAAGAGAACAGTATTGGCCAATGTCAGGCAGAAACCTAACAAAAGCGGTAATTCATAAATGTATTAGATGTTTTAGAGCAAATCCCACTATTTCTAAAATTTATATGGGTAATTTACCGAAAGTACGCACAATTTCAACTCCGGTATTTTACAATAGTGGCGTCGATTACGCAGGTCCATTTAAAACAAGAGATCGTCGCGCGCGTGGGTACAAAATTTATAAATGTTATATTTGTCTTTTTGTTTGTTTAAGTACCAAAGCATTGCATTTAGAGTTAGTCAGTGACCTAACAACTGACTGTTTTATAGCAGCCTTGCGACGTTTTGTATCTCGTAGAGGAAAACCAAAAAATATGTTTTCTGACAATGGTACTAATTTTGTAGCAGCCAATCGCGAGTTAATGGAATTATCGTCATTTTTAAATTCAAATTCTTCTATAATTCACGAAGAAGCTGCTAATTCTAATATAAACTGGAAATTTAATCCAGCAAATTCTCCGCATTTTGGAGGCATTTGGGAAGCAGGGGTAAAGGCTGTTAAGGCTAATTTAAAACGAATTATAGGAGAAACAGTACTGACCTTTGAACAATTTTCGACATTACTGACACAAATTGAAGCTGTCCTTAACTCCCGACCTTTATCTCCCTTAAGTAACGATCCCTGTGACCTAAATCCGTTAACTCCAGCACATTTCCTCATTGGAAGAAGTTTAGTAGCAGTTGCAGACGATAATTTACTGCAAATTCCAAATAATCGATTATCGCAGTACCAACAAATTCAAGCCATGGTGCAACATTTTTGGAAGCGGTGGCACAAGGAATACCTTCATGAACTTCAAACGAGAAGAAAGTGGTTAAAACAAACAACACTTGTGAAAATCGGTGATTTAGTTATACTAGTAGATGACAATTTACCTTCATGTCATTGGAAAATGGGACGAGTTACTGAGCTGCATCCAGGAGCTGATAATGAAGTTCGTGTAGTGACTGTGAAAACGGTGACAAGTGTAGTGAAAAGAGCAATTAATAAAATTTGTGTTCTACTGTTCAATGATAATATTAGCAATTAGAATAGATTTATTTAGTTTTATTGTCCTTCATTATAATTTACAATTATATTCATTTAACAAGAGGGCCTATTTATGTTAAAGCTTAACTTTCCATTCTAAACTTAGCATGTATTTGAAACAGCCCTCGGTTTAAGTTTGTAGAATCCTTAAGTTTTAGTTAGTGTTTAACTGAATCTGCACACATGCAGTTTGTATTATAAGAAAATAAATGTTTTATTTTTTTATACATATTTATTCAACAATTCAGTGCACTCGATAAGTATTATACGTAACAATACTATTCCAAAAAAACGCGAAATTATTACGTAAAAAGAAAATAATTGGAACCTCCTGTCCACTAAAGCAATGATTACATCTAAAGTATTAAAAAAACAATCAACTTTGAACTATAAAGTTTCGTCGTAGATCGGTTCATCGTCACATTCATAATTTCTTTTTTGCGGTTTTAGACCTCTTTGTTTTTTGAATTTAAGTTCTATGTCTAACCTGGATGTTATTTCTTTAGCATCAATCAATAGATCATTAAAACCTTTATCGGAGCGATAAGCTTTCAAAAAATTATTCAAATTATTTAAATGACTACAACACTGAGCAACATCAAAGTTCGGTTTTTGAATAATTTTACTAATAATGTTAACTTTACCTAAAATATTATAACACAATATAAGAATGCAAATGAACTCAAAATTTTGCAATTTTTTTGCCAACGATGCACTTAAATTTTTTACGTTATTTTCAAAGTTTCCTTCGCTTATTTCAAACAGAGCATCATAAACCTCCCCAAGTCGATACCTTAAAAGAGTTATTGCATCTATTCTACTAGACCATCGAGTATCCGATAAAGGTTTTAAAGTTAAATTTGTTACATTAGATAAATTAGATTTTAGAATTGACCGGCGTTTAGTAGAAGCTAAAAAAACACAAGCAGTTCTTAAGCTAAAGAAAAAAATGGATGCTCAAAGTATTTCATTTTGCGGCATCATTGACAACTAAATTTAGGGTATGTTTGCAACAAGGAACAAAGAAAGCTCGCGGATTGAAGTACAAATTTTTTTTTGTAGACCATTATGCCTACCACGCATATTTGCCCCATTGTCGTAACCCTGACCCCGCAAATTGTTGATATTTAAACCTTCTTTCTCTAACGCCGACAAAAGAAATTTTGTCAAGCCTCCACCCGACACATAATCTATAGGACAAAATAATAAAAAATGTTTTTCTATACTAATTCCCGTGCTCTTTAAATTAACAAATGTTATACAAACTGAAGTTTGTTTTTGGTGACTGGAGTCAGGAGTGCAGTCTAATAATGTGGAATAATATTTTGCCTCTTTAGTTACTTCTAAAATTTTGGATTTGATATTTTTACCGATCAAGTTGATTACTTCATTTTGTATTTTATCCCCGAGATAGTTTTTGTGATGTTTTATTTGAGAGCGTTTTGTATGTTCTGACATAATCGTGTCGAATTTCGAAATCATTTCTATGCATTTTAAAAAGTTACTATTGTTTGTCTCAAGCAAATTATTACTATTATCACGAAAAGCTAAATTTTGCGGACCTAAAAACTAAATCACGTAGAAAATTCTTTCTATAACAGCTTATCAGTATTTAGTTTCTCTGTTTATTACATTTTGAATTTCAGAATCAATTATTTCATTTTTATTAAAACGGTTAGAAAGATCTACTGACAGGCAGAAACGGCGAATAGCATGTACGAGTTGATTATTCTCCGGTATGTAGGTATATTGTTTCTAATAAAAACAAAGGTTTATTTTGAAATGAATGATTTTAGAATATTTCTTCGCGTTGTTTTCAGAATAATACAGAATTAATGCGGGTAGGTATATTTTTAAATCAATAAATCTAATTAATATACTGTTCGTAATTAACTAGTTTATAAAGATTTGTATTTACCTAAGTTCATTATTGTTAATAGGTTTATATTAATAATTATAATTTTTAACTTTATCAAAATTTCTTGTAATGACCTGTTTCTTAGTGTAAATAGACCAAAAAGAAAAAAATTAAATTAATTTACAGTATTACACTGCTACAATCATCACTGTTATCTGTACTGTTTAAGTATATTTAAATATACATAAACTGTTTTGTTTTTGCTTACTGTTTACTCTTTAAAATTGTTTAAAGATTCAAGTTTTAATAAAGTTACGAATTCAAATAATATGAAAAATATAACCTATAAAATCGGTGCAACGCTGAAAACCAAATGATCTCAAATTTATGGCGATTGCGCAGCGAATCGTGAGTTACAGTATCGGCTGAGAAATGGTTGCGGATTCTATACTATGATCAACGCTCTTGAATGGTTGCTGATGGATAACAAGAATCGGGCCAATAGTAGGTAATTGCCAATGGTTGGCCGAGCCAAGCATCGACCGATCTATGGGATTTTTTCCATTAACGGCGACTTTGTATGAGTCGCCTTATCTCACGCCGTTGTAAGTTTGTTTATAAAATATCTGACCATAATTAAAAAATATAGATGTTTATCATGCATTAACTACATATTTATTTATTTTTGGTGGTTTGAAAACGCACCATACCTACCAAATGTTGTTTAAAAACGGTTATTGGTGATTTGAGTGAACAATAACATAAACGTTTTAATATGTTTTTGTACTCGCCGCCTGGGAAGTGAAGTTTTACATACGTGTGTAGCCAATCAGGAAATTGTTATTCCCGCACGAGTGCGGGAAAAATTACAAAAAACACTGGCATTTACAGACATTTAAACAATAATAGTATAATGCAATTATAATTTGTAATTGTTAAAAACCGTTTTCCCAGTGTTTTTTATTAATAAAAACAAGAAGTAAACTTAAAAAAGCTATACAAAGTATACAAAATATGATCAGCACAAACACTTTTGACATAAAATGTCAATTCATAGCACTCTACACTTTTCATCAAGGTGGCTGTATCAAAATTTGACATTAATATAAAATGATTGCTTCTGCTTATCAAAGGAAATATTTGCTCGTTACAAAAAATTATGTACAAACCTCTTGCGGGAAAATCATTCTAGCATTCGCGCTATTAAAGCACTCCCTCACTTCGTTCGCTCGTGCTTTAAATGCGCTCATGTAGAAAAAACTTTTTCCCGAACTTGGTTCGTAAATAACTATTAAAGATGTATTTTCTAAAATTAAAAAGCTGTTTTTTCGTGTAGCCAGTTTTATCAGTAGTCATTTTTATCAGTAGTATCTATCGGCAAACACTAGACCTGCAGCATAATCAAATCCTTTTATTACCGATGTTAAAGATTACTAATAACTTACCTACACAAAATAAGAAAACGTTGAATTATAATTTTTGCTTATTGGCATTTCTATTAAACTTTTTATTGGTTGGTGATTAATTCTCAGATCTACAGTTTATTTGTTTAGCTAACCGAATTAATTCGCTTGTTTTAAATCCAAAGAAATACAAGTAAATGATAAATAGAACATTCAAACTGTAAGTACTGCAAATTTCTCTCTTTGTAAAACAAGATTTAAAGATGTCAATGTCTGATACAAGCTAATCATTGATTCGATAAGGATATACAAACATGCATTTATTTATAGGACTGTTATTGTTTTTGACAAATAACGCAGCTATATGGTAGCAAAAAATTAGAAGTTTATTTCTATGCTTTGACAAAGCTATCACGTTACTTTGACGTGCTTATGATTAAATAATGAAAAGTTTGAAGTGTTTATATCCAAAACTCGTGCGTTGTTCTCACATCTTATAAGCACATCTGCTGTTTCGGTACAACTTGGCATAATGTATATAAATTTTTAAATTGGGGATTTTCTTTATCTAAGAGATAGTTCATTTAGCGTCTTTGCGCAGCGGTTTCTTTGGTTCTTTTGCGCACTTCTAGTTTTTATTATTTTAGCAATTCTGTTTTGCCTATGACATCCAGAAGCTTATTCTAACAAGATTTTTTTAATTTATCGTCGGTTCGCATTTACACAGCAACTGCTGTAAAGTTTCGTCGTCTTCCAAGCATTCGCGGCATAAAAGGCTATTTTGCAGTCCCATTTTCTACATATGTTTGTTAAGGTAACAGTGCTCTATTTTTAGTCCTGTCAGTTTCTTTAACCTTTATTGACTCATGCTTGACACTGCAGTTTGACTATTTAATTGTGGTTTGTAAGAAAAGTTTCGTGGGTCTTATCCGGGCAGTGTTTTCATAGTTCCTTATGTTCAAGGTTCAGATCCGATATATGTTTTTGTTGTACTTTTTTTAGCTAGTGCGTCCACCATTAGGTTTTTTTTATATGCTGGATTCTTAGTAACCATAGGTTACTTGCACTTGTTGGCGAGTTGCTTTTAAACTTTTTATGCATGTTATAATCAGTTTGGATTTTATTACTGGCGAACTTAGCTGCGTGACTGTCAGATAAGATCGATATTGGACCGTTTGTTCTTAACACACTAGTCGATAGCAGCTTAAAAAACGGAGGCATATTTACCCAAAGCCAACAAAGTTTGCTTTCCATGGTACTTGTCTCTATATATTTCGGCACCAGTATCATTGCAATTTTTGACCTCATCTGTGTATCAGATAGTTCCTTTAACCGCGCCCGGTTAAATGTTTCTTATAATGTAGGGGTTAAAGAGAAAATTACTTGTGAAATAATTAATTCATTTAAAAAACTGATCGACTATGCACGAGTCATCAAACAAACTTGTTTACATATTTACTAAAAAACAAAATAAAGACAGGTAGTTATTTTGACAGATTTTAATAAAGACAATGTAATTAAATAGCAATTATGTTATTTACAGTTTTTTAGTATAAGTGCAAAACAACACGGAAAAAAAGGTTATGCGGAATTGATATGTATCATGCAAAAGGCTGTTGGTTTTGAGTCAAGCCGATGTACGCTTGAATTAAACTTCTATTTTATTAGATTGTAGCTGTAATTGCATTGCAATAAGAGATTTAGTTTAAATTTTAGTACATTTACGTTGAATGTTATTTGAACGTGGATCAATTTTAGAAAAAAAGCAAATGCTTTAAATATGAAATCGTAATGATTAAATTCAGTATAATATTTCTCTCCGTGAAATAATAAACACAAAGTACTGAACAATTCACACGATGTTTAGTTGTAAACAAGTATTAAGTATTTCATAAAATATACTACACGTACAAAAGCATCTAATAATATAAGAATAATAGATAAAACTATTTAGTCATAACAAAAAAAAATTGCGCCAACGGTTACGCTTAATCTGTGTGAACACCAGTGGCGGCTGGTCCATAAGGCTTCTAGGGTGCGAACCCTCTAGACGTTTATTAAACAATAAAACCGTACAAATTATTATGAATTAAAATAACATTTAAACATACGATATAAGTAACATATTCTTTTTACTACTCTAAAACATTATTTTAATATTTAAAGCAACGAAAATCAAATAGGTAATTTATTTATGCTGGGGCTACAATTATTTGAGTCCATGGTTGTATATGTAGCAGAGCATTCTAACGTGACGTCGCGACTCTTACTACGAGATTTCATATGGAGTTTTAACATGCGAAAGAGACCGCGTGTTCGTAGCCCACGATGGTTTAAATTCAATTCAGTAATCATGAAGCGGTAGGAGTTGCATGTCGTATTGTAAGCGAAACGATATATTGGTTGTACGTAATCTTCAAAAAAAAGCAAAAAAGTACTGTACAATTTCTTTAAATTAATTTGTAAGGCTGTTGTTAAAGATTGAAATAATATCTCCCAGAGGACTATAAAAATACCGCATTACAATTTTATCGAAAAGAAAACAATAAAATGAAGTTGATCGAACATATCCGTTGAATCATACTAGATGATACTAGTATTTTTGAACGTCTACACCAGCGGTCCACGGGCCGCTTGCGGTCCGCTTTTCATTATTTTACGGTCCGCAACTATTCCGAACAAACTATATAAAAAGTTTAAATTGGGCATTCGTTTGATATTCAATTTTATTTATTTTGTATAATTATTATAGGTACATTACGTATTTTTTTATTTATGAAACTTATATTCTTTCTTTTCTCGTTTATCTTTATGAATACACGTGTTTTATTTTCATTAAAGTTGGTTTTATAAAATTTAAATATCTATTTTATGTAATTTAAAATCTGTTGATATAAACACATTGCAATTGGAATATGTTTGTTTACTGATCCCAGCACGTGGTGCACGAGGATTTGGCGTTGGCGGTTAACATTACGTAATCAGTACTTTGTACCGAATTAACTACCGAGATTATAAAACTATACTCTGATGGAAATATAAAAGTATATAGATTACTTCTTTAGAATGTAACGATTATGACTAATATACAGAGCTCACGCGGTCGTCGTCGACAATTCCATTTGAATTATTACCGAGTGAATACGAAGAGTTTTATAGTGTGATTAGCTAGTTATTATAAATTTATAAATCTACGGAATTCGTAGGTAACAATATTTTTTTGCGAAAACGCAAAATTGTTGATGAGTCGCGAGTTTTTCAAAAAAAGTAGACAAACTTGTATTTATTTGTAAACATTTGTCAAAAACCCGTGTGTTTGATATGTCGTAAGCCAATTACTGTTATGAAAGAATACAATCTAAAAAGACATTATGAGACAAAGCATGCTGCCAAATTTGACGCAATTCAGTCAGATGTGGGTTGATAAAGTGGAAGCCTTGAAGAAACAACTACAGTTGCAGCAATATAAATTTCAGAGGCCAAATATAAAGAGCGAAGCTTGTGTAAAGGTAATCTATTTTATCACATGAATGGGTGGTACTATAACTTCAGTTTAAGCTCTGTTTAAAGTTAACTCATAATTTGTTATTGCGAAAATAAAGCTCATTAATAATTTTTTTTCGGGAATAAGTGGGAATGTAGATGTGATACGATAAATGCCTTGTTTTGTTTCTCGTGTTTATTGTTTTATTCCGATAGAGCCGATAAAACTAACGTGGTTAGGATGTAGGTACCTACAAACTTGAAACATTTAAATGAGGAAATTTAAAAAAAACAAAGTTCCTGCACGCCATATACATTGCTCAACGGAATTTATTTTTTAACTCCAAAATATTTGGTAGTTACCTAGATAATGCTTTAATAATATCTGAAAACGTTCATGTTATCTACTAGCATTTTGAAAAACGTAGCCTACTCTAAGCCCGACCTCACGAGCCGCCACTGGTGACCACCTTGTTTATTTCACGAATATATAATATAAGTTGTATAAAAACTTAAATAGAATGTAAAGCATTATTTATAAGCACGTAGTTTTAGGTTGCAATTATCTACGATAAACTGCTTCTGTTGTAAGCATGTCACATAAGAGACAATTGACTTATGCCTTTGTTGAATTGTCCATAATAGATAATTTGAATAATTTTATTTTTGATTACGGTTTTTCTATTAAGGAAATCTAATACATTAAAATGTAAGTTAATAAAAATTGTGCTATTGAAGCTAAACACGTCGCTTATTTATCTTTGTACATAGATGTATTTATTACAATGTCTTGTTTTTATTATTTTAAACGCGTGTTAACATTGTTAACATTGATGATTACAGATTTGCGTCAAAGTAAATTATCATAAATGAATATAAAGCATATTTAAATAATTATTAATAATTTTTATTACTAGTCCAAATAAATATTTTGTAACGACGAGCAAAATGCGAATACTCAGAACAAACTTTGAAAATCTAAACAAAATAAATTGAAACCAAGCAGACATGTTGGTTAAAACTTCATTTTAACCAACATGTCCGCTTGGTGCACATGCTTTTTCTACTTTAAAACTTCAATGTAGACTTTAATAAGTAATTCTAAATAATTTATAAATTTTTAATTAATAACTATAATATGTTTAATAACATTTAAATTTAATATTTTATAATTATATATTTGTTTCGGCCGAAACTTGTTGCGTAATTTTCACCAATTTTTCAATTAATTAAAATCTTATTACCACCTTTAATTATTGGTTTTTGATCTGGACATATCAAATCAATCTGATACACAAATAACATGGATCCTTTCATTAATCATTTTTTGTTTGGTTTTAAGATAAGTGCCAGATCCAATCTTCGTATTGAGCCGTAGTGGCGTAGGAGGTCTATTGCTTTCTTATCTCTATTGAAGTTGTTTTGTAAAATATTTATTTATATATAAAGACGGTTATTCACTTTAAATAAATTGAAAAATAATTGTATAAATGTATTCGTATGCGTATGTATAAATAAAATGATTTAAAATAACTTTCTTTAACCTACATAGTACTACAGATACGTATCACAGTTGTCGGGTGGTCTTTTCCCTTTAACTAGTCGTCGATTTACATTCTAGTTACAATGGCATCAGTCAAATAACATCGATTTGAACCTCTAGTTGTATCGTGAAGAGAACATTTACAAACATATGCCCTCTCCCAGATGACAATCACAAACATTGTAACGTTTTTTTTAGTTAAAATTCTTTATTAAAAATTCTTTAGTTTGTATTTATCAGTTTTTCTATAGCGATTTTTGAAGTCATTAGATTTCTTTTTTTTTAATTAAGACTTGTTCGTTTTTATGATTTGCAAATTATTGGTTTAAGAATAGAAATTTTACAACGCTGTTTTATTTGGCGGAACTACAATTTAATCAATTACCTGTTTCATTGTGTTATAGTGGAAATCTCGAGTGCAAATTTGGCTTTACATGTAAATGGATTTATTCCCTATTAACACTGCGCGTCTTTTGAAGAATTTGCTATATTCGAAAAGAAATTTGGTGGAATTTTTTGTTTGTTTCACGCACACGTCGTTCAGACGGATTTGTGAACTCCGACGTCTTCTAAAGATTTAAATTTGCAAATTACAGCCGCCCAAAATCTAAAGGTATGTTTCTTATTAATCTGCTGTTTTATCGGCACGTTGCGTTCACCTGGTGCTAAGTCTGTCACTTTTTTTAGGCTGTTTGCTTCGTCGTAACGTTATTAATACAGAAGTTTATTTGCTGGAAATCGTTGGTACGTCCTCGTGTCGTGGTATGTGGTTCTAGTAGTCCTGCTACTAAAGAAAAATTTACGGAAAATTCCGACACCAGATGCAGACGCCATCTTAATGCGATTGGTTTTTCCGGCACTTCGTGGATATCTACGGCGATTAAAAAGCTAAGCTCAAATTTTTCTTTGATGTCATTATTTGTTACATATGTATTATTGCATAAGCAACCTGACCAACAATTTGAATCAATTCCTTTTTTTTAAATTAATTATATTGTTTTAAATATCACAATTATTGAATTTAAACAAACTATAATCTTTTTTTTCATAACGTCGAAAGTTAAATTCGAATAAGATTAAGATTAAGAATAAATTTACGTGTAATCATAAGTAATCAATTTAATACTATGCGATCTCAATTAGATCAAATTTTTGCAGCTTGATTCAGTTATTTTTTTTGTGAATTATTTTTATGATAAAACGTTTATCTTTTTTGTAGCATTTAGTTAAGTGATTCTTTTGCAGGTATATTCGAGGTAATATAAGCTTATATAACCCGTCATACCCTATAGATTTAACCGCGTTTTATTTTATATTTTCTGAACTCGAGGTTTTGCGAGTTGTAATTATTATAGCGATATATTTGGCTGCCTGGATTTGATTTGAATTATCTAATTTTTTTGTTATGACTACGAATTTTTATTTAGGTGTTATAGTTTGGGTTATTACAATTTTCGTTATTTATGTTTGCCTCAAGTTTTGTTGAATTCTTTATTTATTTTAAGCACAATACTCTATTTTTTTAATAGTTGTTTGACTAAGTTTTTCTTTTTTTTTTGTTATTTATCTGCTGGATATACTGATATATACATATATTTAAACTTCAAGTGTCTTTTTTTATTCTTCTTACTAACGATTTTCCTAGTTTTTTATAACAGACCCTTGGTGTGGTGGTTAGAGTTGTTAATTGAAAACAGGTGGCGCTTTATTTGTTGTTTTACGTTAAATCAAACCCAGACCGTCTTCACTGGCTTAGTCGGACCTCTATCCACTGCTTTACCAAGTTGGAGCTGATTAAAGATATGAAAGACACGAATAAAAGGTAGGTTGTTTGTTGTTTCAAAAAAATTATATATAAGCGTCGCAACATTTAATGTAATAGTGTGTAATTTATAAGTATAATCATTTAGTAGGACCTGTTTGAAACTGAATTTTTTTATTCTTTTGTTTTTATTTACTATTACTTTATTTATAACATGCATTGTACTAGTTTTGTTACTTATTCTTTTGTAGACATAGATTTACCTTTTGAAATTACCTCGGGTATTTTAAGGATATAGCCATGTTTTGTATTATTATGTTAAGTACGCACACTGTATTACAGGCGCGATATCTGCCATACTGTTTTAAGTCAGTGACAAGTTGGAGATGCGTTGTGCGCAGTAGTTCGTTAACACATGTAAAAAAATGTCGAAACAAAAACGTGTGGTTTCTATAATAAATGCAATCAAGAAAACAAGTACTTATTACTTTTTGTGCATCTTTATATATCATATACGTATATATATATATATATATCAAGAATTAGATAAAGTTTAATACATTGTCCTATCTAAACCTAATCGTTTTTCGGAGTTGCCAAGATATTAAAATACTGAGTAACGTAATGACATTAAATAGGTGAAAATGCTCATACTCGTTATCAGTAATAAGTATTTTACTACTTTGTTTAGCTGCTTTTTTTGAGAAAGAAAAACAGAATAGTCTTTTAGCAATTTAACAATGTTTTCTCAAGTTATTGTCTTAAAAATGTTTTAAACGTGTTTTACAAACTTATGAGTTTCACATAGAAGCAATAATTTTACCAAATGCGTGTGTTTCAAAAAACTCGTGCAACTGAACAAACTTTTTTTAACAAAATAACTTAATTTATTTGTAAATAACCAAAATGACCGGCATTAGATTGAAACAAAATACAAAGCTAGATTTAAAACGTGATTGTAAACATTTCAATAATAGTATAGTTATTTATCTAACAAAATGCTGTGTAAATTGAGCGTTTTTTTCACGCGTGAGCATTTTTAAACCCGACCTAAATTAAATATTTTTAAAGGTCAGCTTACTATGATTTCTAAAAAAATGTAGGTACTTAGTGAATTCCTTCATTTGTTTTATCTCTTTCGTCGTACTTGCAATTTTTACAAACATACATTCTATGTTATCTGTTCTTACACTATATAATTTTTTGAATTCCTCTCCTCCTCAGTCAATGGTACTAGGAAACACAAAAACTTGTTGTATTATAGATACTTATATAAATATAAATATGTATCGTAGAAGTTAACAGAATATTATTAAGCGAACTAATTAAGGTAGTTATCATTACACGAGAGTAAAATTTGCAACGCAAACCGTAAGTGTATGCAACTTAAATATAATATTTTATCTACGTCTATTTCTTTAATTTTATTTGTAAAAAAATTGCTATACTCGGCACGCTTTGCTGTCGCTCATTCTATGAAATAACTAGGTTTACAATATTTAGAAAATAATGCAAACTGTTCACGAAATTAAAACTAGTAAAACTGAGTTTTCAATCGATATTTACAAACTATACGACTTGCAGGTTTAGTTTTTACAAGAACAATAATAGAGTTTAAACAATACAACACGAAAGCAAAATAACGTAGTTTACAAAAGTCATTAGTGTGAGATATCTCAACTATAGTTGTTATGCAAAGTTGACTTGTCAACAGCTAATTAACTGTATTTTTATGTGCTAAACTTAATTTGCTTCTTGTAATTAAAAAAAACAAAATATGGCGTCTTTTTTTTACACAAGTTTTGATCATTTCATAATTTTTCCTAATAATTTTTTTCTTGTATTTTTTAAAGTAATTGAATACAATTGACGTACAATATGAATTACAAACCAAAATATTTTTTAATTTGAAGTTACTTACAATAGAAAAAATGTCATATTAAACCATACTACACAAGAAAAATTTATTGATATAAGTGATTCTTAGCAGATATCAACACTTTATTGATAGTAAATTAGATTTCAATGCTTGTAATAATTTGATATCATATTTGTAATGTACAAAAATTCTATGGT
The DNA here is from genome assembly GCA_035610365.1 of Aquatica leii. Taxonomy (NCBI): domain Eukaryota; kingdom Metazoa; phylum Arthropoda; class Insecta; order Coleoptera; family Lampyridae; genus Aquatica; species Aquatica leii. The sequence continues at coordinate 114,216,232 of CM069432.1, forward strand.
TGTGGTATAAAAGAACATAAAAATTTAAAATTATTATGTTTTCTTGATTCTGATTAGAGAAATTGTCCAAACGATCGGAAATCAGATTTTTGTTTTGTTATCAACGTTACACCGTACTACAAATAACATTTAGTAGTTTAGTTTCTAAAAGTCTTCGTTTTAAGAAACTTGTTTTCGGATAATGATATACAAAAATTCTATATTACCAAGTCAAAAACAAGTAAAACATATTTATTTGAGTATCATTTTGTGTATCCTAATTTTACACATGTTAATATAAATGTAAAGTATATTATTATAATGCCAAAATTTATCAACGTTTGAAAGATACTGATTGTGTTACATTTGTAAAAAATAACGTTGTTTTAATAATTAAAGAAATGCATTTTTTATTAATAAAAGATATAAACTGTACAATTAAACAATGCTAATTTGAATAAAATATAAAATAAACAACTAGTTTTTAAATATTAAAAAATTTTCATTTTTTATTTAAATAATATTAACTTAAACGGAAGTTTCTATGAGAAATTATTTCAATGAATATTTTCTAAAGAAAAATTCCGTTTTCTTTAATAAACATTCGTATCAAAGATCAACTCTACGCAAAAAGTCTCACAATTGTGGTGACTAATTTTTTTCATGCATTCTCACATAGGAATTCATTAACTGTAATTTAAATGAAAGTGTACTTGCCTACAATTTAGATTTAATACTTTTTAAGTTTATAATTTGTGTTCTATAAAAATTAATGAGATGAAAAAGCGAAACTGTACTACTATATTAAATAAGCGCGTACTTTTAATTTAAGTATCTATACAACACATTTTCTCTTTTAGTTTATAAACACAATGTAATTATATAAAATAATAGATCGGTGCAAAAACTTACAATTAAACATGCAGTTTCAAAACGAAACAAAAACTCTGTTAGTTACGCTTAATTTTCTTTATAGCTTTCATTATTTCTCACGCAATTAATAATATTTCATACATAGTGATTAACAAGTACTTTTTTCCGAATCGACAATTACTCATACCGTAAAAAAATTCACACTATTGAATGAATACGCGAGTTATAAATTATAGTATTAAAAAAGTAAAATATCTTAATTGTTGGTTTTTATATATCTTCCTTTAGGAGGGACATAAAAACTATTTAAGTTCTTTTATATATAAGAATCAAAAACACAATTATATAGATTTATAGCTATTTATGTACCAAGGGCGTTATTACTATGATTACGCTCGGAAAGCAACTTAATACCGCTCGAAAACCCCTGGCCCGAGGGATGTATGTTGCTTGATGGGTGTAATCGTTCTGTAACTCCAATGGTGCATACCAGATTTTATTTTTCACTTTATATAAAATTCAAAGTAAAAATGAACAATTTTTAAGTTTTTATTACTAGTAGTTTGGAACAATCAATAGTTTGACGTTTAATTATTTACTTGTCAAATTGATTATGAGAGGGCGTTATGAATTAACAATGCTATCTAAATTCATAACTTCTTCACATAAAGACCTGGTTGTTATATGTATGTTTACATATTTCGTATCCTAAGCATTTGAGTAAATTACAACCAAGTGAAATATAATAGTTATTTACAAAGTCAGGAAAATTATTGACACGGAGTTAAATTGAAATACGAGGAACTTTGTGCCAAGTATTTTAAAGCTTCTAATCAAGTAAGAGGTTTTACTGACGTGTTTTGTATTAAATTTTTCTGGAAATCGTAAAAACAGACGAAATTTACAAATTTTAGAAATTGTTTTTACAAATTTCACAAAAATCAAGTTTGTCAATTTTATTGGCAACTATAGTTACAAAGTATTTTGCGTCTTGTAAAGTCTTTACAGTACTAGTCCGAAAAATTCAATTTTTCTGCGCGTTGTTAGACAGGAAAATGTTGTTTTCAAGACGATTTCCGGAAAAAATATCTACAGATAAAACAACATAAGTACTTACACAAAAAAATGAGTAGATGAATCCGTTGGGCAAACGACATGAACCAGTTTACATTAATTAATGAAAGCTGGATTACCCACGGCAGTACAAAATTTTTGAATATACATTTTATCATTAAGTGTAAAGTAGCTCGAGTCGAAGGTAAATAATTAACTAAATCTAAAGTGGTATGGCTCCTTAAGTCATTCCAATACTTTTTAAAAGTTTAACTACAAGGTTTTTAAAAATGTTAGTAAATAAAGATGTAACATCAAATAATAACATTTTCTAATTAAACGGTATTATTATATTTTTAGTTCTTTCTTTTAATTTATAAAAGTTTTTGATGTTGTGATCAAACATATAAGAGATATTATGTATTATCTGCAAAAGGTACTTAGACAATTGATAAGTAGGAGCTCTTATTCATGAAACAATAGGTCTTATAGGATGTTCATCTTTATGTATTTTAATTAGGTCATAAAACTTTGGAAGTGTGCCCGTAAACAAAAGCTGTTAACCCTTTTAAGAAATTGGTACATTGCTTTTGACAACAGTAGTAGTCTTCAGTTTTAGTCGATCCTTCTTATTGGAGTGATTACAGAATAATATATAATTTTGCTAGTTTTGTGATTTGTGAGTGAGTGGATTACAAGGATACCGTTTGCGGACATTTAATGCTTCTTCTCGGTAAGTGCAATGCAATCTTTATATTTCTATAACAATTATTATTAATACTTTTGGTACCAATAACGTAATTAGTTTCTGACCTTTAAAATTAAACATATAACTTCTCCAACTTTTTAAACAGTGTTTTCTCAAATAATCCACATATATGTCAATTTTTAGTTCATTATGAGCGGGCCAAAGAGAAACTATAAGAGTGGCTATGAGAAAAAGAAATTGCATAAAAAGGAACAGTTAGAAATGACAGGACGTGATCCCGAGCAAGCCAAGATGAGCCATTTCTTTCAAAGTACGTCGACATCAGCAACAAGCTCCTCTGTTCACAGTAACTTCTTTGAAGAGAGTAATATTCCAATCACTACTTCAGACAGCCAGAGGAAGAAAATGAAAGAAGGAACAGACGCTTGGTCTCAAGGAATGTGATTTTATAATTTAAGACTGAATAGTTTGTCAATTGTTCTGTACACAAACTGTTATACTAAAGCACGTCAGAATATGAAATTTGATATAAAATAGAAATTTATTTTTAGAGCAGCATAAGCCAGCCAATGAGAAGAGACGTAGGAATGAGCTAATCACGTAAGCAGCAGAATCAGTTGACCGATTCCAAGCAAGCCAAGATGAGCCATATTTGGGAAATAGTAAGTGGTATTGATATACCGATAATAATTATTTGATCGGTACAAATTCGTGAATAAAAAAGCACGTAAAAAATAACATTTTTTTAGGCTACAACGAGCGAGTCGGAGAAAAAACACACCGGAAGTATGCAAGAGAAATCGCACAAAAAAAAACAGTTGCAAACGCCATTTTTTGTAGATTTCAAGACGAATAAAACTCTTCAAAACATCCTGTGCGATATGCCCAATCGCAAATTTCCTCGTTCTAAAGATGGCCGATATTTAAAAACAAACTATTTATTACGTCAACAAAGACAAATTATTTGGGAATGTCAACACAAAAAGCTCTTGGCTTGCGTATGCTCTAAGGAAAGGCTAGCTTACTGTCACTACTGCTGGTTATTTGGTAATGTTAGCGGAGATGTGAAAAAAAGTTCTTGGAGTATCGGTTATACCGACTGCAAACATGTTGCAGATTCTTCAATTATACGTTCAAAAAGCAAAAATCATATTCTGTCATATGTCGTTGTTTCTACAGTTTTATCTGATTGTGATATTAAACAAGCATTGAACACACAAGCAGACAAGGAAATTAGAAAATGGAAAGAAATTTTAAATATACTACTACATTGCGTTGCGCGGTCATCGGGAAAGCATAAGTTTAGATGAAAACCCTAGAATTTACCTGACAATTATAAACTTAATAGCTAGACACAATCCACATTGAAACACCATCTAGCAAGCAGCGGAAAAATTAAATATTTGAGCAAAACCATCACCAATAAACTTTTATCTATCTTGGCAAATAAAATACGAAATGCAATTTTGAGAGAGTGCAAAAAAGCAAAATTTTATACACTACTGTCGATTTTATCACTGATATCGCACATCTTGATTAAATGGCAATTATGTTCAGGTATGTTACATTGAATGAAACGATTTTCCCAGAGACCTGTTATCGAAACACTCGGTGATTTATTATTTGAAAAATACGAATAAGACAAGATCTCAATGTATGACGAAAAAAATGTTATGTTTGGAAAACATGGTGGATTTCAAGTCGAAATGAATGAATGCATAGGAAAAGAAGCGTTTATTCCATATGTTCATTGTGCCGCGCATCAAATCAATTTCGTTCTAGTTCACGCTGCAGAACACAATGCTATCTTTTAATAAAACTATTTTTTGCAACAATTCAAAGAATATACAACTATTTTGCTCATTTACACCGACGCTAGAATAAGTTATTAGACGCCACACAGAAGAAACCAAATTTGGTTGGTAAGATTCTCAAGGATTTGAAAAAAACATATTTCAAACACGTAACGAGGATGAGAACGAGGAAAATGAAGCAGAGTTCTCAAACCGAGATTTGAAATTGAAAAGTTTTAGTACTACGACATGGGCATAGCGCCATAAAGCCGTGGAGACAGTTTTATTCAATTTTAAAAAAAATGTCCAATATTCAGCTGAAAAAGCAAAAAGAGCTACCTCAGTAGGGGATTACATTCTAGCGTCAAAGATAATATTATCTTTGATGAATTGGACCTTCTACCTAAATTTATTATAGTAGAATCATGTCCTTAAAATTATCAATACGTCTCAAATTATATTACAAAGTACAAAAACCAATAGTTTCGTCGCCCAAAAAACACTCGAAACAGCTTTGGAAAATTTGAAACTAATGTTGGATACTTTCAGGCTATAGACAGAATGTGTAGCGAGCTATCACAACGGATTGAAGGATTTACTAAAATTAATGATATATTTGGATTTTTGGCACCAGACAGATTGAAAAAATTAAAAGATATTGAATGTAGTAAAAAAGCTAAATAATATATATATATATATATATATATATATATATATATATATATATTATATAAGGTAAGGCTCTGCAATCTTTTCTCTTAACCGAAGAAATTTATCATATTTATCCCTAGGCGCCAAATCTTTCATAGTTGCGAGTCCACCCGATCACGATGGAATGGTTATTCCGACACAAACCTCTCGAAAGAAAACCACCAATTAAGCTTGCTTTGTAAGTGTATTTATAAGAGCTACATATGCAAGAAAATTACTATGTTCAGCTTTGAAATGTGAATTCGACACACAAAGAATGGGTTTAACAAGTATACGAGTACCACTAGAATAACAAGGGAGGTTTGGAAGGCCTTTGCTAAATATCGACAAGGCCATCAATAACAGCGCGATCCTGCAATATAGATATATCAGTACGTACGTGCTATCTACGGGTTCTGTGAGTTACACTAGCTAGTATAAACGATGTTTTATATTACGCACCCTATAGTTTATAAAGTAGTTGTAAGTGACCAACTAACCTCAAATAATTAAGTCAGTACTTAAGTGTAATATTGGTGTGAATTTCTGAAGCTCCCCTTTTTATACGTAAGTGTGGCATGACACAAATTAATGAATAAATAACTTACATAATAAATTGTTTGAATCTTAAAAACTAAATTACGTATAGTTTAGGTAAAATAAAGTGATTGGTGAGGGTTTACCAAACCGAGAGAATGGGATCTGCCCGAGTAGTACTACGATGTCGACGTGAGAAGTTCTACCATGGTTCTAGCCCTCAAAGTTTACTGTTGGCAGCTCAGGACAAACCAGCGGATAGATGTTGTCGCACGGGGTATACCACGCAGTGTGCATCCACGGCAATTAACGTTAGAGGTTCCCTCTGGATAGTATCTAGTGAGGAAATCCCGAAATCCCACTGCTCGTTAAGGTTAAGATGATAAAGCTAGGAGAGTACATTGACGAGTAAGCTTATGAATCAGAAATGTAAAAACACTCACCTAGATGTTATAGCTTTGTCAATGTCGGTAACGGATATGTACATTGGAAGTATATACAAATATTAATGGTCATAAATCCCGATCATTCGGAAAACGTTGACGGTAATTATAAGATTTATAAAACTATCTATAACCCACAACGATATTTACAGGATGAACGTATGGATGATCCTAATATATATAGGAATTACAACAAATTCATCAAGCCATTAACGTGCACGCCACGACCATGAAAAATACCGGAAAAGAAAAACCTTTTCGTTTTCTAAAAGAATAATCTTATTTCCAAAAAACGTATAGATAAGAAATTTGATTTTCGAGCGGGGAAATTTTTAAAAACTAGCGTAGGCAACCCACCATACGCCTAAATATTGCTACAAACACTTAATTAACATAAGAATAAATTATAACGTACAGATATTAGGCATGTGCCGAAGAAACATCTTGTTATCTTGCAACTATCAATAAATGCCCAAAAATAATTAAACTCTTCTAAATTGTCTTGCAGTTCATAAAACTGATCGATGTTAATAAATACTGAAATTTTTAAGTTAATTTTAGTAAAAAAAAACTGATTTTTACAACTTTTTGTTCCATCAAAAAAAATCTGCAAGCAAACAGGTAGTGAGGTTACAAATTAGGTGTTTTAATTTATTCTAATTATCTTAAACTTAGTTTTTCTAAAATATGTAACCATTTAATTACAAACAAGTCACTACTCAATCTCAAATATTTAATTTACAATCCAAACCTTCTTTACTCTATACGTTGAAACTATTGCAATAGTATCCACGCGGTTGTAAATGATTTCGTTTTTAAACTTTGTAATGGTGGTGCACGGAATATTCGTGGAAGTTTTTTTATTATGCTTTTATAATCCATTATCTTGTACGGTAATAGCTTTAACCTGTACGGAAATGATTTGAACCTGTACAGAATAGTGTATTGTATAATGAGTAAGAAATGGTTGTCATTGCCAACGAGTATGAAAATTTGCAACCGAGCCGAAGGCGAGGTTGGCAATTCGTACGAGTTGGCAATACACATTCCTTACGAATTATACACTATACTTTTTCTACGACTCTATATTTAATTAGTAATCAAAGTTATACAGAATTTTACGAAAAAATAACGCAGAAAATAAATAAACTAATTTAAAAATTTGTATTGGTAATACCTAAAATGACAATAAAAAAATTATGTCAAAACTTGTATTTATTTTATGTCAACTTGACAGCGTTTATACTATTAGTTATCTGTTACTCTTTTATTTTATTCTTGTTTTTTTACTCATCTCTAGTTAAAGAAATGGTGAGTATAATTTACTTGCTTTAAAGGCATGCAATTTTAGTTAACTTCAAATCATTTAGTATTTGAATTTTTTTTAATACATGAATTTCAAGCATAACCTAATATGAATGAGCTAGAATAGTTTGAAAAGTACTATTGATTCAATGACAAGATTTTGCTTTTGCAGCCAGTAAGTAAAAGAAATCTATTCATGCGAAGCCTGAATCGTTAACAATGTCGTCAAGTTCTGACAAATGTTGATATGTGATAGTTTTTTCTAGAAGCTTCAACCAAATAACATGTGAATGTGACTTACAAAGGAAATAAGGTAAATTTGTAAATGTTTAAAGATAATTTGTAATTAATGTGTTATTTTTAAGAATCAAGCATTCCGAACATAAGAACATCGTAGTTAAAGAATTGAAAAAAATACCTTTTAGAAAATTCAAAATAGTTAATTATTCTAATGGATCAAATATGCTGTAATAATTTTTACTGCAAAATTAGTTTAAATATGAGAAATTAATTGTTAACAAAACACATTGTACGTAAAAGAAACAAGCGATTCAGTGCTTTTGCTTATAATTGCATCTAAATATATAATTTTTTCAATGTATAAACCAGTGGTTTGCATTAGTCTTGTAACAATTGATTGTATTTATGTTTATCTTGTGTTATTTATTAAAACGTAAGTCCAAAGTGTTTGTGATTACATTTTTAAGAAGGTAGCGACAATGTGCGAATACATTATTTTTACAAGATTATAATATATGTAGTAAAAGTATACATAAATACTTATGAAAACTGCATTAACATAAGGATAAATAATAACAAACAGATATCAGGTATGTGCGGAACAAACATTTTAATATCTTGCAACTATCGATGAACACCAAAAGATAATTGGATACTTCTGAATTCTCATGCAGTTTAAAAAACTGATAAATGTTCTAATAAATACTAACTTCTTTAACTTAATTTGAGCATGTTATCATAAAATGATTAATTTTATTTTAAGGATTAAATTACTTAATCTGTTTATAACACTGCAAAAATCTGGTAAAATACTGTTAATATTTCCTTCCCATCAAAAGAAAACCCTGCAAGAAAATAAGTAGTTGGGTTGCAAATTAGAAGTCTTTATTTGTTCTAATTACCTTGAACTTCTGAAATATATTTATATTTCATTACAAGAAAGTCACCACTAAACGTCAACGTTTACGAGTATAACCTAAAATATGTAATTTATAAAACACTTATTTTACGCTATAAACGAATGCAACACCTTATACATGACACTCGATGATTTCGTTTTCAAATTTCATAATTTGTGATGCAGAGAATATTTGTAAAAGTCTTCTAAATTATGTTTTCATAATTCACTATCCTGTACGTTAATAGGTTTGACCTGTACGGAAATGGCTTTGACCTGTACGGAAATGGAATTAGACAATCACAATGCACAACGTTGCCTAATCGCAATTAAACATACAATGTATCGTATTATCTGTTAGTCGTAGAAAAATAAAATTGGTCAAACACAATGCGCAATGTTGTCTAATCGCAAATAAACATACAATGTATCGTATTATCTGTTATTCGTAGGAAAAGTTTTTTATTTACATATTTAGTTAAGTTTTTGAAAATATTTACATTCATTATGTACGTATTATTTGTTTATAACTTTCTGTAAAACATGATTTTATTGATGTTTTTGCTTAAGATCATTAATAGAGACGATCGTAATTCGTAACGTAACGTATAAAAAAAAACTAAAATTGGAAATAGCAAAAAATTATACGGATTAGAAAAACAAAGAATTGCAGATTTTGGGTTTTACTCTATTTAAAACAAACACAGATTCCAGTACAAATACGCAATACACGACAAACGCAAATTTTAAAAATAGTTGCTGCGCAATTATAAACGCATGTAACACTAAAAAACAACCAAAATTTTATTGAATCAACAAAAACATTTTTTCTGTGTTATCTGCCATCATTTTTGGAATTTCTTGGAATTTTGCTTCAATATTAATTTATTTTTCTTAATTGTGTATACTTTTTATGATCATATGTCTAGAAAAACAACATTACGATAATCAGTACGATAATAATTTATATTAGAAATAAGTGTACGACTACAAATTTCTTTTGATTATGTAATATATATATTGCAGCAATCTGTCGTTAAAACTTTGAGTCTGCGTTGTTTCAAGAAGTTCGCCGGCTATTGAAAATTAATAAGACTAGCAAACTCTCTTCATCGTCAATTTGATAGTATGGTTAAACGGATGAGTCGATAAATGAGTATCTGAACCAAACATAAAAAAAACTGAAAACAATATTTGCTCCTGCGTGAGCGATAGTTAAAGATATTTTAGGATAACCCTTAAGAAACTTATAAACCGGTTCTGTGTACTGCCCTGAGGGGTTGTCCATTATTAATATTATTAACAATTAAGAATAAATACCAAAGTTTATTACAATTTTTTTTAATTAAATTTAGATTTGTAGTGTTTGCCGTTTTCTATCAAGATTTGAAAGAAACAGTAATTTTTTTACGTGTTTTACTATTTGTTACACAAATAGGAAAGGTCAAGGTATGATTAACTAGCGTGACCATACTTACACATATATAATTTGAAATAGTAAATAAAAAAACTTTTGCTTTCCAAAAAAATTTAGAATGTTATTTATGGCACTAATTCAAATATTTAATTAATTATACTTATAATAAATATAAAGTATTAACTTAACGCTAATATATAAGGAAAATAAAACACGTGACATAAATTAACTTGGTAAGTAAAAGAAATTTATCTGATTGACTTTATTGTCATGTAGTAATAAAGAAGGTAACCGAAATCAATTGTATTACATATATAGATACGTTAATCGTAATAACAAAAACGATAAAACTTCTGGTAACAAAGAAAGTAGGACCAACGTAATAAATTTAGAACAACGATCCACTTGGTTAGCAACCTAATCAAATAGTTTGATTTACACGGATTTCTATTTTTGATATTTTATAAATAACTTAATTTGTTGGAGTGTTACTTATTATTGTAAATTTTTTTATTATAACTTTAAAATAATTAACATTTTTCACAATGTAACTTAAACGCACGATTTAATATTATATTTATATAAAGCTCGCAAGTGTTAATTTATTTGACAAATGTTGGGATGGTTTACATTTTTTCTAAAAATTATTTAAATTATTTCATTACTAGCGCATAAATGGAAGTGAAAGTTAAGCATGTGTTTGATCGTGGTAGTAAATACCTGTGCGTTACTATCACACAAATAATTAAATAAATTAGAAATGCATAACATTGATCCAGATATGTTTAAATAAGTTATATATAGCATAGTATACTATATCGTCTAATAATTAATTTCCATAATCTGTAATTATAAAAACGCGCTAACTAATGACATACAATAATTGCTTTAATAATTTTCAAGAATTATAAGTATTTTAGCTTATAGGATAAAAAAATGTTAAAAACGAATTATTTAGCTTAAGATCAAATAAAATTAAAAAAAATAATTTCAAGTACACACCTAATATTGTGTTTGTGTTTTTGCGCACTTGTCAACATAAACGTCAAATTATTTTGGAGATATTTTGAGAATTTGGGTGCCTTGTAGTCTCTGTTCGAGTAATAAAATGTTGTATTTAACTTGTTCCTGTTTAAATTGGGCAGAAACTCGTTAATAAATAACTATTATTCTATAAAGCAATAAAAAGACTAGTGTGGTCACTACACAATTTTCGTGTAAGGAATTTCTAGATGTTTTTTATTTTCAAATTGAATAAAAACATCCAAGTTAAAAGAATATAGAGAATTCAGAAAACTTAGATTTATAATTTTATTTGCTTAAAGGAAATAATAGTAAAAGTACTAACTACATATACAATATTTTTCCGTAAAATTTTACAAAGTATGATCAATTCGTGGTAACTACGCAGTAACTTGTTTTTGGTATATGTTATTGTTTACTGGTTTCATAACCTTTTTCAGTATAATCTACGGTATAATCTTATTAAAGTTTTTGTGTAATATAATATTTATCATTTGTTTGCTAAAATAATAGTATTCGAACCTTATTTTTTTTCGTATACCAGCAATAAGGTAAATTTTTGAAATGTAAATTCATACATTGATATACATCGGTTGAATTATCTAGATGTAAATTGGCTTAGAAATAGCGGTCATTTGATGACAAAAGATGGTAACTATTGTTACAACCAAGTCAGAATGTGCAGCAGTAATTTTTAAGATAGGATGTTTTTCGATTAAACGAGATACTGTTCCGATATTTAAATCAATATATCTAGAAGTTACTGCACCACAGGGATACTGTCGTAAGTTTTAAGTCAACAAAATTAACAATCTTTTCTTCTTCTTTTTAAAAACCAATTGTGTACATATAAAACGTTTTCTTTCAGTTTCAAAATGTATGGAACAAACGTATCAATTAATGCACACATCAAGTTCTACAATTGAAGGTGAGACTGATGGTACGTAGTTTATTACTTTAAAGTTTCTTTTTTATTAATCAAATGTGTCATTTTATGTTACAAGTACCACCCGCTTGTAGTTTGCATTGTTTAGATTTAGCAACGTCTCAAGTTAAATCGTCGAAAGGTATAGATTAACACATAGTTTTTAATAAGGTATTTTTTTCTTTGTTTTTCAGATGTTTTTCGCAAACCTCAATGAAAATTAAAACTGCGTGGTATCAAAAATAATTAAGGAGCAATTCTGCAACTATTGCGATGAACACTTCCTTAACAGGTTAAGTCCCATGAGAAACCAACTGAGACTCATACTTAAAAGTGATATTTGAGCCACGTCAGGCCGACCTGGACTCACATGTTAGTCGATCATAAAATGTTGTGTAGCTCCCTAGCGGCTTTCGGCTTGGCTTGTACTTCTGAAAGTCCAACCCAGACTCACATTTTGAAAAATTGATTTTTTGAGTAAAAGTACATCGGGCTGTATGAAGAAATTTGAACAAAGAAATATATAGAAATGCTATTTAAAAAAAAAGGATCGGCCAATGGAGACGAAAAATTGTCAACATTGCGGCATTTAACCTGTTAAACCAACTACGGCTAACAAAAATTGCTCCAAAGGGTTCTAGATACTCTAATAAGTTCTTACAGTTTGCATAAGGAGTTCTATTTATTTTGATTTCAATATACTATTTTATTCATAGTGAATAATGTTACACGTAATTGTAGAAGGTCGTATTTACACTTAAGAAAACGTAAAAGTGAAATACAAATGTAGAAGTTGGAGAAGATAGTGAGTGAAGGAACTGGAGTAGTGGAAGTAAGAGGGAAGAAAGAGAGAAAAAGGGGTGGGTAACGGAGGAAGGGTGTAAAAGAATAAATAAATTAAGTGAAAAATAGAAACCGTGGTGGAAAAGTATAAAACTGTGACAAACTAGTGAGATTAAGACGAATAAACAGTATAATCGAGAAGGTCAGCGATACAAGATAACCTCCTACATTAATAGAAATTATTGCATTTAAATCGAAATTAAAGCAAAATCACTACAAGTGGGACGTTTTAAAATACGAAAAAGTAAGAAAAAGTAAGAAAAGAAGGTAAGGAGGAATAAAAAAGGAAAAAATAATGAATAAAAGAGAGAAAGGGAGAGAGGAAGAGGAAAATAAAAGACAACAAAAATTTGAAAGGGAAAAGAAAACAATAAGTTCACCGGACATTGAAAGGATAACGGGGGAAAATGAAGGAAAAGCCTCAAGAACAGAAGGAGGAAGGAAAAACATGGAGGAGTTAAAAGAATTAATGAAGGAAATGATGAAACAGATGGAAGAAAATATGCAAGGAATAAGGCAAGAAATCAAAAAAATTAAAAAGAAATAGAAAGAAAGGGAAAGTGGAAGAAAAAAAAGAAAATGGTGTAGAGAACAGAAAAACTGGAGAAAAAAGCGAAAGATGAGGAAAGATGGAAAAGGAAGAATAATATTATAATAAAGGGGTGGAGAAGTGAAGAACCACAAAAGGATTTAGCATTGATGCTAGAAGAAAAATTAAATGTGAAAGTAGAAGTGAAAAAAGTGACATTAATAAACAAAGAGAAGAAAAATGAAATAGTTGTGACAGAAATGGGAGGATGGGAGGAAAAACAGAAGGTGATGTCGGAGAAGAAAAAATTAAGGAATACAAGAATATATATAACACGATTTGACATGAGAAGAAAGAAGAGTACGTAACGGTGGAAAAGAGAGCGGAAGGGAAAAGAGTATGGATAGGATACAGGAAAATGGAGATAGACGGAGGAAGATACATATGGAACGACAGGGATAGGGGCTTAAGCAGAAAAAGGAGAGAGAAAATAGTTAACCAAAGGGCAAAAAACTAAAGGACGAAGGGGGGGAGGGGCGATAAAGGCAAGAAGGTTGACGAAATGGCAAAGAAAAGGAATAATGAATGATAGAAAAGGAAAAAAAAAGGAAGAAAAAAAGACAGTAAAGAAGAAGCACAGGGGGAGGTGAGTGAGCTGAGAGTATTGTTTTGGAACGTAGCGGGAATAAAGAACAAGGAACAGGATTTTTGGAAGTACGTCAAGAAACAGGATGTAGTGGGATTACAAGAGACATGGATGGAGGAAAAAGAATGGGAGTGGTGGGTGGTGCAACATGCAGAAAGAGAGAAGAGTAAAGGGAGACCAAAGATAACGGGAATAAGAAAAAAATGGTTGAGTCAGGAAAAGAAAGAAAAAGTGCAATAGAGAAAAGGAGTTGTAGAAAAGAACATACAGTGGGGAAAAACAAAAATAAAAATAGTGACGGTTTATAGCAGTAGAATGAAAGAGACAAGAAAAACCTAGAAGAGATGATAGAAGAGAGGGAGGAGAGATTGATAATAGTAGGAGGGGACTTCAACGCAAAAATAGAGGAAGAGGGGAGAATACAAGAATGAAAAGGGACGGGAAAGAGACAAAGAAAAGACAAAGTGATAAATAAAGAGGGAGAAAAATTGCTGGAAATGTGCAACGAAAAAAAGTAATGAATGGAAGAAGAAGAAATGGGGGAATATACGTACATAGGAGGAGGGGAGAATCAATTTATAGATTTTGTAATGACAAATGAAGAGGCTGGAGAAAACGTCAATACATTTAAAGTGGGAGGAAAGGTAGAGTCAGGCTATCAACTACCGGAATTGACAATGGAAAGAAGAGAAAGAGAAGAGAGGAGAAGATGAGGAGTTCATAACGAAAAAAAGTTAGAAAGAAGAGGGTATAAAAAGATATAAAGAAAGAATAGGGAAAACGGTATGGGTAGGGAAGGGATTACAAGAGAGTATGGAAGAAATGAAAGAGATGATGGAGAAAGCAACAGAAAGAGTCAGATTTAGAAAGTGGAAGGGGAAGAAAACAGGATAGAAGAAATGGTGGGATAGAGAATGCAAGGAAGCAAAGAAAAACGCAAGGAGAGCATTAAGACAGTGGAAAAAAGGAAGGAAAGAAAAAGAAGAATACAAAGAAGTAGTAAAAATATACAAGAAAACATGCGAGAGAAAGAAGGAAGGAAACAAAAAGAAACAAGAGGAGCAGATCAAAGGAATAAAAACGGAAGATGTATGGAAGTACCTAAAGAAAGAAAGGAAGAAAAGCATGACGACAAAAGGAATACAAATTAAAGAATGGGAGATATATTTAAAGAACCTGCTGGCAAGGGAAGAACAAAATCAGAAAAAAGAAAAATGAAAAGACGCAGTAGTAAGACCGGAAGAAGGAGATAGAGATAGAATAAATAAAAACTAAATAATAGACGCATTAAAAAAGATGAAAAAAAGGAAAGACGGCAGGAGAAGATGGGATACAAGGCGAAGAGTGGGTATAGGGGGAAGAAAATGTAGCAAAAAGGATGACGTAAATACTAAATAAAATATGGAAAGGGGAAGGATTCCCAGAGAGATGGAGAGAGGGAATAATATGCCTGGTCCATAAAAAAGGAGAAAAAAATAAAGTCAAAAATTACAGATGGGTAACATTATTATGCACGGCATACAAATTATTTGCGACAGTGCTACAAGGAAGACTACAGAAGGAAATAGAAGAAAGAAGTTTGGTACCAGACGGACAAGCAAGATTCAGAAAAGGAAGAAGAGTGATAGACAACATATATATACTGAAACACTTGTGCGAATAGAGAGCTAGAAAAAAAAGAGGAAAAATGGTGGCATTATTCGTAGATATAAAAGCCGCTTTTGACAGAGTGAACAGGGAAAAACTGTGGGAATACATGAAGAGAAAAAACAATGAAATATTACTAGAAAGAATGGAGGATATCTACGACCAAACGAGGAGCAGGGTCAAAGTGAATGGGGAAGAGAGCGAAAAATTCATTACAAAGAGAGGGCTGAGAAAGGGATCCCCACTTAGTTCAAGCCTGTTTTCAGTATATACGGGGGATCTGGAGGAGACAATGAGAGGACAACAGACAGGAGGGATAATAGTAGGGAAAGCGAAAGTATGGTCGTTGGCGTATGCGGATGACATAATGTTGGTGGCTAAGGAGGAAAAGGAAATGAAAGAGATGATGAAAACGCTGGAAAAATACATTAAAAAAAAAAGAAATGGAAGTAAACACGGAGAAAACAAAAATAATGGTATTTAGAAAAGGAGGGGGGAAAAGAAAAAGAAAGGAGTAGAAATGGAGGTGCAGCAAGTGAATGAATTTACATACTTAGGCTACACGATGAAGCAGTATAATAAGGAGGGAGAACACATAAAAGAAAGAGTGAGGAAAGGAAACAGGTTAATAGGAAAAGTGTGGGGGAAAGGGTATTCGAGATGAATATAAAAAAGAAAGCTGTTGTTTAAAAAGTTAATAAAGGGGGTGGTGATGTATGGGGCGGAAATATGGGGGTCGAAGGAGTGCAGGGAGGTAGAGGGGCTACAGGTAAAATACTGAAGATGGGTTTTGAAATTGGGCAGAGATACACCGGGGTATATTGTGAGAGAGGTACAGGTAGCAGTAGAGACAGGAAAAAGGGCCATAAAATACGAGGAAGAACCGAGGAAAGGAACCGAATTTAAAATACTGCAAGAATGTTGGAAAGAGATAAAGGGAGGAAAAGTGAAGTACGAGCAGGAGGGCAGAGAAGAGTATTACAAAACAGACGGGTACGCGAGAGAAGAAGTGGAGAGGTTAAGAGAAGAGAGAATAGGGGTAAGGGAGGAAATTATAAGGAGAGATAGGGACATTAAAAAACAAGAAAGATGGACAAGGATAAAAGAGGGCAGATATAATAGAAATTATAAGGATATCAAAGATGAAGGGGTGCCTGAATATTTAAAGGATATAGGGAATAAAAGCAACAAAAAGAAAAAAATTATAGCACGGTTCAGACGTGAGAACAAAGAGTTAGGTAACAAATATTGGAAAAAAAAAGAAAATATGTGGAGACTATGTGGAGAAGAGACGGAGAACCTTAATCACATGAGAGATAACTGCAGATAGTTAAGAGAAGAGGTTATGAAAGTAGAGGAAATCTTAAAAGAAAACGGAAAAAGAGCGGAGTGGATGGAAGAAGTATGGAGAAGGAGGAAAAAGTTAAGAAGAGAGGAGGGATAATGAAATGTATAAAAAAAATGTAAAAATGTAAATAGAATGTAAGGTAGTAATTGTAAATAGGGGAAGCTCGAACCAATTTGTAAGCTTAAGCAACCGAATAAACTTACATCTAAATTTTGTATGAACAATGTAAATCCCATTTTATAAAGAGGATACACGTTGGCGGATCATTTTTAAGTTTGTAATTCTTTACTTTCTATGAAATAAATAGTTACTTTTACTAAATTTTAAATTAAAAAAAAATTGTTTTAAAAGTATTAAATAATTTCCGTAGTTGTTACATAAATAGCGTAAAATTGATTTAAAACAAAATTACTTCCGGCGTGAAAAAAATAGCACGGACGCTTTGAATTAAAAATATTTAAAATTAAAATTTTAGAGCTAAACATTCTCTCAATCAATTCAACTCGTGGTAACTAGCGCAAGAAAAATATTTGGAACAAACATCAAAAGAACCGACAACGAGTGAACTTACTGGATCTGCTTTGGTGCAGAAACTCCCATCTCGAATAAAAAAACTTACATTTTGTTTTTCTCACTAGCACAGGAATTAACTCTAATATGTACTAAATATTTGGGTACATAATATTAATTATCTATAATAAAAAATTTACTGTCATAGTCGAGTTTGTTGATTGATTAGTTGCTGTAGCTACGACGGTTGTAAACAAACAAATTTAGTATGATTTTTTTATCATAAATCTACTTTGTAATCGGTACAATGAGTGATTCGGACAAGGTTGATGATTTTTGTGAAATCAAAAGTAGTGCTAATGCAGCTCGAGCGTCGTTACTGCCAGAAAAGTCAAAGGGTTGATACGAGCAAACATATACATATTTTAAAGATGGCGGAATACAAAAAATGTTAAGAAAATAATGAAACTCTGCTTTCGGCATATTTTAACGGCAGGGCAACCAACCTAAAGTTTTTAACTAGTTTGTGGAGTGAATATTCGATGTTGAATCTATATCTATATGAGATTTTAACTTTGCTAAATGTATCCTACCATTTCATAAGTATTTCTAAGAAGGCTAACATTTTTACCAAGGAAGAGGTAACGAGGTTTCTGTGTGATGCTTCGGACCACGCATTTCTGTTGATAAAAGTTGCGATGGTTTTGGGGGTTGCCGGTGCTTGGCGAACCGCTAAACTTTATAACTTAAATTACGTGGACGTTGAAATTAAACCAGACGTAGAGATTGTTAAGATTTTGCAATATAAGAACAAAATCCCCTGATCATTTGTGGTAACTGGTTGCAGTGAAACGGGTTATAGGTTCAAGTAATTCTAGTAATAGTACCACTAACGAAAATGCAATTGCTATAGTTAATAACGATATTTGTGTTACGAACAAAGAAGAAAATGATGTTAAACAATTTGTAAACATACCCTCAATTAACATTCAAAAATGTTCTAATTGTAGTATTAATACATAAATGTGTCTTCTATTTAGGTAGGTATACATGAAAAGTGTCCCCCCGCGGTAAATCATTTTTTCACTCGTTGGTTACCATCTGTTTATTTATCCAAGTAAAGGTTTTACTTTCTATTACTGTCGTGTTTTGGTTAAACTTAACCAAGATTGTAGTGAGAAAAATACCTTACACTTTTTATGATTTTGCAGCACAAAAAGTCAGAAAAACATTGCATTTTTTTGCAATAAATATACCTATATATTTAATATTCTTTTTGTTTACTATATATATACAACATATATGCAACTATTACCCAAGCAATGCTTTTTCTATTGCAGAAATTTGATATAACTGGCAAAAATATAAGCACGACTTTGCATAACATTTTATGACTAATTATTTGCTACAATAACTAACACTATATACTGAGGTAAAGAAACGGGGCCTTGATAATATTTTATGTAGTTATGTTAACGGAATTATGCAGCATAGCAGAAAAAAAAAATAAACGTGTACTAAAAAACATACTTACTCGAAAACAGAGTCAACATGAAGCACTAAGATTCAAACAGCTAAGATAATGGAACCGAAAGTGAAATTGCCTGTAACAGCATCATCACAAAACTTTGTAGGCTCAAAAAATGTCTAAAAATTTATCTAAGTTGAGAAAAAAAGTTGTGTATAGTAAAGTCATTTGTTTCTTTAGATGATACACATTAAATGTCAGATAGAAGATGAGTCATCAAACTGAACAGAGAAGTCTACGCCTATCAAGAGGTTGTTAGCGGGTTATTTGGAAATTTGGTTTTTAATGTAGTAAGTAAGTAAAAAGATCGATGTTGACTATACGATAAGATTTCTTAATGCAAAGAAGAAGAAAGATTCAGATATTGCATCTATACCTAAATGTGACAATTCTGCTATAACTTACATCTTTAGCAACAGCTAAACGTTGCAATGCTACTTAAAATTTGAAGTAAATGTAAGTATAGTTTGCGAAATTTGTAAAGGAGCTGTAGGCGAAGCTTTTCTGCACGACCTCCTATAGACAATGGCGTAGCAAAACTCTAATTAGTGTATTACGACAAAAAACAGTGGCGTGTATATAGCAAATATTTTTCTTGCAAAATACATTTTAGCACTAAACAAAAGTTCAAAACTTAAGCAAACAACAAAAATTCTACAAAAAAACAATAACAACCGTGAATCGACTATTAGATCAGAACACCACTTATTTCGTAAGAAATTGATTTGTGATGTCAATTTCGTGCACTGCGCATATCGCGTGACAGGTTCTTTACACATTACGTGAAGTCTAATTATAACATTTGCTCAACTATGAGCGATCTTGTGAATAGAAGTCTGTTAAAAACAGTAATGTCACATTGAACATGTGGCGAAGCACAGGGTAACAATCAACTCTACGTTAATTAAATTTAAATATTATTTATCAATCAAAAAGTAGATTGGTACACGTCATAAGACAACAATAAAAATATAAGTTAAGTAATTTTTACAATCAAAAAGAAAGAAATCAAAAGAAAACTAAATAATTCACATAAAGACAATATATTGTAAAAATATTCTATGTATTATATTTATTAGAAATTCATTTTTAGTAATATAAGTAATTTTTACAAATTAAACAAGTTAACAAGAACGTAGATATTAATAGTATAAAAGTTAATTAGTGTTAACTTTATCGCAAACCGTAGAACCCTTAAAATGCTATGACCAAGTTATGTTCATGTACATACAATTTTGAAAATTGTTAAATAGAAAAAATTCTGCATTGTTCAAATTTGCTATTGATGACTAATTATCCTACGTAAAGACGTATTTACTGATTAGTATTCAAAGTTCTAAACATCCTTGAGTTTTGTTTGGAAGAAAGTGTTATTTATTAAGGTTAAACATTAGTTCACGTTTTAACTCATAATTTCACACAATTAAAGTCAATTTTGTAATTTATGTCTTAACATTGTAATTTCAAAACAAATATGTATAATAACTTGCTCTGCTGTAATTATCTGATTAAGTTCACAAAACGCATAAGGCGTTTTTACTTTCAAAACTGTTTCAACACATTAACGTGTATGAATTTATAAATAGATAGATAATAAAATTACTCCGAAGCAAACAGCAATAGAAAATCGGAAAAATAGTACAAAATGATATGAGTTTAATGTTTAACCTTGTATAATAACGGTAGTATTTCCCTTTGCTAAACTAAACATTAAGTATTATAGAACTTTTAGTATTTCTTTTTTTTGTTTGACATACATCATGGAAAATTTTTCGATATTGCTATACCATAACTTTTACAATTGTTTTTGTTGTTTATGTCACTTTGAAAACAAATTGTTCAACGTTGCAAAACGGATTAAATCAAATTTTAAACGGTTTAATATTGAAACATAGTCGATCTTATGCCTTTTTGCCCGAAAGCAGTAGGGTTATCGAGGGCTCGTTTTTATGTACGATGTGGTTTCTCTAGTTAGTATATTATACCTCATTGCCTCTACGTACACGCAAACGAGCCGTCGATCTATCGCGTATCCCCACTGCTTTGCTTGCCTCAGCGGCCCTCAGTGCTTATATCGTAACACACGATATTGACATTGCCCTTGTCCAAGAGCCATGGATCCACAAGGGAATAATAAAAGGGTTAACTGTTCAGGCAGATGGTTGCTTGCGGCCCAGCTTGTGCACAACCCTCGCACATGCATTATTATAAAAAATGCATTAAACTTAATGCCACTGTGGGATTTATGTTCTAGAGACCTAGTGGTAGCTAAAATATCTGCAGTAGAGGAAGGCAACCAGAGGGAGTTCATTATCGGATCCGGTTACTTTCCCTACGACCAGACAGGATCACCACCGCCGGAGGAAATCCACAGGCTGATTAACAGTGGGGCCAGCAAACCGCTTATTCTTGGATGCGATGCTAATGCACACCACACCTTGTGGGGGAGCACAACATAAATCCAAGAGGTGAAAATGAATTTATTTTAAAAGGCAATTTAGACATAATAAATAACGGACATGCGCCCACGTTCATAACCGTGTCGCGCAGTGAAGTTATTGACCTTACGCTTGTTAGTCCAAAACCGAGCAAAGCGATAAAAATGTGGCATGTATCAGATGAACCTTCTTTATCTGATCATAGATACATTCGATTCAACATTGAATCAGACAGGGAACTCGTAATAGAATACAGAGATCCGAAAAAAACCGACTGGGGTTTGTTCAACGAAACTTTAACGGGCCAAATCAGGGACTGTCCCACAGTTGCAAGATCAACGCACGAGCTAGAACTAATGACGGATAGTATTGTTAATTCATTAAAATCCGCATTTGAAGCAAGCTGCCCAAAAACTGTCAAGCGAACCCCAAAGAAGATAACTTGGTGGAACAGGGAGCTTGGCAAAGCAAGGGCACGCACCAGAAGGTTATTTAATACAGCCAAAAAAAGCGGAAACTGGGATGAATACAAAACCAGCCTCACAACTGTTACAATATTTATTGTGATCTAATGGGGAAAGGTGGAGAAAGAAACAAAGAATGAAGAATAGTATCACTTCAACGTAATTAACCAGATGTTATCGCTTACCTTTTTGGCTAGCCTCGCCGCAGATGGTCGTCGGGTTAAAGAAAATCGTAAGATACTCAATTAGTTCCGGTAAGCTAAATGCCCAAGTGCGCCACCTTCTCTCGAACTGTCATTCGCAGAAATTATGGTCTAGGGAGGAGAAAAGGAAAGCCTAGACCCGAAATCCCCCAAAAGAAAACATATGTAGTATTCACAATAACCATTTATTAAAAAAATGATTCACCATCTCCTTCCGAACGGAAGAAACACAAACTGCGACGGTTACGCCACTGGTAAACTCCTAACAATTATTTATATAACCTCCCACAGAGAAAAAGATTATTAAACACAAATATCAATTACATATAAATACATAATTCACAACAATAGAGTTTGGAAGCCATAGAAACTAAAACCGATTGCGTAGCTACTTTATTACCGCGGCTACGGTAGCGATGATTAATAGATAAACGCGTTCCCTCTAATTAAAGTACCGTCTGGGGGACAGCTTGATCAAGCGTCGTAGGACCGGTAATAATAATAATCAATTTAATATAGAGAGACGGGTAACTCCCAAAATTCTACCTTTGATAAAATTTATAATTACTGTAGGTGAATGAGAAGTTATCATAAATAATTGTAATGACTCGACCATTACACAGTTAAAGTATTGAATGAATTATTATACAAAAAATTATGATATACAATCAAGTTTGACGTTAGGTGATATTAACATTACTCCGACAAGTTATAAAGACACGTGAACAGTAAGCTGATAAGATAGTTTTATACAATTTTAATTTTTCTTCACGCCGGTAATTAACTTAAATAATAAAACAATTTCACTCGACGTCGTCTCCCACTTCCGCAATCATTTATATATATATCTCCGAGAATCAATCTTAGTTTAAGTACATTATAAAATGGCGACACGAACACGATCTTGCGTTTCCTTATGCACGCATCGCGGCCGCTGCTAATCGAAGGCTACAGCGTCCGGCCGAAATAAGGTCGACAGCGAGCCTCCGCGACTCCAATATAAAGGTGTCATAAATACCTCGAGTACCGCACCGTAGTTCTCCTTATTTTGTCGAACATCCGAACTGGTTTAGCGCGTTCACCATTTCCCTCAGATTATAGATAAAAGTACACGCAGATATACCTCAGAACGACAGACGAAGACGCCAGAAGCGAAGATCGAGCATCCAGAATACACATCAATATCAACCGCAACGTAACAAGGACAGAAAAAGACCCAAAGAAAGAAGCTAAAAATTGTGAAGATTAGTTGGTTGGCCTCCATTACTAACACGTGTGAGGATACTAACCCGCTTTATGTGTTTGGCCGTCCACAAGACATCGTGCTGATTTTATTTGCACCGGAGGTTCAATCGGATTTATTTTCAAAATGCTAAAATAAACGTCGGTGTAGAAGATGTTACCAGATGAAAAGAATTCCATTTATCTCACCTCTCCGATGTTCCCCCGTTGTAAACCGATTCACAGACAGCATAGAAATGAATATAATTCGTCGACGACTAACAACCTTCGCGCCCCCGTAATCGTGATTTCGAACTACGGCTCGAGGCCGAAGATGTTACTGTAAGTTGCCTAACTCTCAGGCGGATTTTGACTCGCAGTTGAAATTTACACGTTACAAATTCCCCCCTAGCAAGAAGTGAGACCCACGGTCGAAATCAAATCCGAACGCAGCCGTAAAGAACTTAGAGTGGAACTTGCCATGAAGTTCGTTACCAACTAACCGCACATTGAAAACCACAAACCCAACCCAGGAACCAAAAACCACAAAAACCCAACCCGATAGATGAAGGAACAGAACCTTTCGAAGTTCCCTAAAATCAATCAAACCTAACTTGGACTAGAGACGCATACAGCAAAATGATACTGCCTGAGCAACCAAACTCCAAAGAACTTAGAAGGCCAATATCACGAAACTAACGTGCTCGTTAAAACCACCAAATAGTGATTCCGGGTATGAATAAAGAACGAGACGTTATTCCAAGTACGGAGCGACGATCCAAGACACTAAGAGAAAAAAGAAGAGGAGAAAAAGACGGAAGTTTAGACTAGCGTCAAGGACCCCAAAAGCCCTAAAGTCACAATGAAATCCCAACCCCAATCATTAGCAAAACCTTGGAAGAAAATTCCAACGGAAGTAATCTTTAAAAGCAAAAAAAAGAAGGAGAACCCACCTAAGCAACCCCAAGGACAAAAGCCCAGTATTAGCAATCCTAAGAGAAGGGAAGAAAGAATTAGAAAGAAGAGAAAGTCCTGATTCTCTGTTGCTAATCGAACACTAGTAGATTATCAATTGCTGTGCTAGACTGTCACAATGAGACGTAGAAACCGATTAACGGAATAGAGTACTCCCAGAAAAACCAAAGCATAAGTGGCAGAAGAGATACCCTAAGAATGACTACACACATCCCAAGAAACCGACCAAGCGGGCGTACATATAGTACAGAAAAGCGGAGTGATAGTCTGCCTCAAGTTTCAGACCTACTCAACAACCAAATAACCTACTAAACCCAATTCAATAGCAGAAAGAAGAACTTAAAAAGAAAGAAGGAGCATAGTTGCAATAAACACTCAAGAGAAAAAGTTAGCAAAAGAAAAGAAGTAAGTGTTCAAGCAACCCAAGAGAAAAAGAAAGCAAGAAAGAAAGACAGAAAGACAGACGGAGAAAAGAGAGTACATGATGTTGTTGTACGGATCCAGCCTACTGCCAACCAAACCCGAAAGGCGAACCTTTAGGAGAAAGAAGAAAGAAGGAAGATATGGCAGGTAGGTGATAAGTAATCAAGAAGAAAAAAATGAGAAGTAAGAAATACAAGAAAGGAAGAAAAGAGACAGACGGAGATAGATAAGAGATAGAGAAAGACGGAGATAGATAAGAGATAGAGAAAGACGGAGATAGATAAGAGATAGAGAAAGACGGAGATAGATAAGAGATAGAGAAAGACGGAGATAGATAAGGCTTGATGTAACTGCCTGATTCATTCTTCACCCCGTAGAAGAATGAAAAGAGAGACCACCCTATGGTGCCCAACCAACCACCCAAAGAAAAGAGAGGAGAAAAGAAGAGAAAAGATATCGTAGTTAGTCATAACCGAATGTGTCCCAAATGCTGTCCCCAAAGTGAAAAGTTTATTTCCAGACTTTTATGCCGACAAGCGGAATAGGAAATCCCAAAGAAAATCAAAAATTTAACAGTAAAGCAGAGAATCCTATAAGTGACGTACCAATCCAACAAAATGCCGACGAAGCGGGTACAACTATATACAATACGGAAGGGTAGTCTGTCCCGAAATAAGATGGTAAAGAAAGAAAACCAAAAGAAAATTGTTAAGCAACTTAACCCAAAGAACAGCAAATCAGTGGCAGCAAATTGGAAGAAGGCAAATGGATAGCATCCGAGTTACTATAACCAGAATACCAACAAGATAGTTGAAAGAGTACAATCAAAAGTCCAAATACCCAAGCCAAACTAATAGCTAAAGTCAACAATCCAGAGTCAACAAGCGTTGTTAGAATTTACGACGCTTGCGACGCCGATGAAAGAAAAGCGAACGATCAAGAGAAAGAAACGTCGATGCATCAGCAGAAGAAACCAAAGAACTCGATGGCAAAGAGAAAGATGCAGCTTTTACCTCTTGAGCAGGTGTAGTATCTTCATGTCGATGGGTAGAAAACCTATTAGCAACCCTATTGTTAGAACGCTTCATAGTACTTGGCAATAAGCGAGAGTGTGATCCCATAGTATTGTTTTGTCGTGAGTTACAACAGCAAGACCGTATGTATTCAGCAACTTTAGACCTCATATGCGGCCAGTAGAAGTGCGAGCGAAGACCGTCCAACGTACTTTTAACACTACGATGGTCACCCTTAGATGGAAGATGGTGATAAGAGATTAGCTGTTTGCGTTGATCTGATGGAACAACTAATTTCCATACACAAGGATCAGATCGAGAGATACGTACACGTTTACATAACAGATTTTCCACAATACACCAACGAGAGTAACGTCGCGGAAAAGTAGAAGCTTTAGCAATTAGACCTAGATACCAAGGATCGGTAGTGGGCCGAATAAACCTAGCAACCGAAGAAAAATTTGGTGGAAGCGAAGCTAAAGAACGAACATGTCGTAAAGCTTTCTCAGCTTTAGGACCACAGTGAACACAAGTAGTAGCGAAAGAAGGAACCGACGAAGTTGGAAGAGAACCAGCGACAGCCTTAGTCGAAGATATAGAGGCAGCAGTTTTGTTCGTATAACCCAAAGGTGGTTCTAGAAGTCGATCATTTTCCTCAATTGTCGAAAAGTTAAAAGAATTATTTGAGCTAAGATTAGATTCCAAACGTTTGCCTAAGGATATCAATTGTGAAAAAGATGTAATATCGATGAGTGCGAAGTGAGACTGATAAAATGAAGTCAGATTGCGACGTATGATTTTCAGTTGTGTCTTCTCCGAGACTGGTTCTAGCAATTGCATGAAAAGATGCCGGATAGTAGCAACATACATTCCAATCGATTCGTTAGGTTGCATCCTACAGTTCTGGATAGTATATAGCAGGCGTTCATCATAGTCCAACGGTAGAAATTCCGTTTTCAAAAGAGTAGCAACATCCTTCCAAGAACGCAAAGAATAGCGTCGGGCTCTAAATACAAAAAGAGCTTTACCGGACAGTACCTCAGAAGCTGAAAGAAAAAGCTGGTGGTGTGAAACACCGCGAGACCTACACAATTCGTCGACTCTAGTTAAAAAGTTCATCAGTTCAGAAGGATCTTCACCTGAGAAGTTTACATCCCAATTGGCCAAGTTTATTTCCGCTTCAGAATCCGATGAAATAAGAAATTGAAGTTCGAATACATGGTTCACACGAGATAACACACTAAGATTTTAACACCAAATAATCCTATGAGTAATCGGTAAGAGTCTAATTAAAATTAACAGCACAAGCGGATCCCTTAAGCAAAACCTATAGCTAAATACAAAATCCCCAAAACTAAAATTAATTGTAGCAGTCCACAAAACGCGAACCCACGTAATAGTATTCGAAACTCTAGCAAAAAGAAAAAAAGATTTCACCCACTAGGTAGAAAAATATAAGTAAGCAACTAATGAGTAAAACTTCAGAAAAGTATAACTTGAGCTCTAATACCAATACACACGTCCACTATTTAAATAAGTAACTAATAAGAATTTGGATAATAAGAAATTTGAACCAGTAAACAGTAGCACTTATTCACCGTCAGAACCCGTTCAAGAAGAAAATCGTCGAAAGCTCCACGTTGCTGGTGCCAGAGATATTTGTTACAATATTATTGTGATCTAATGGGGAAAGGTGGAGAAAGAAATAAAGAATGAAGAATAGTATCACTTCAACGTAAATAACCAGGTGTTATCGCTTACCTGTTTGGCTAGCCTCGCCGCAGATGGTCGTCGGGTTAAAGAAAATCGTAAAATACTCAATTAGTTCCGGTAAGCTAAATGCCCAAGTGCGCCACCTTCTCTCGAACTGTTATTCGCAGAAATTATGGTCTAGGGAGGAGAAAAGGAAAGCCTAGACCCGAAGTCCCCCAAAAGAAAACATATTCAGTATTAACAATAACCATTTATTATAATAAATGATGCACAACCTCCTTCCGAACGGAATAAACACAACTTCGATGGTTACGCCACTGGTAAACTCCTAACAATTATTTATATAACCCCCACAGAGAAAAAGATTATTAAGCACAATTATCAATTACATATAAATACATAAGTCACAAAAATAGAGTTTGGAAGCCATAGAAACTAAAACCGATTGCGTAGCTACTTATTACCGCGGCTACGGTAGCGATGATTAATAGATAAACGCGTTCCCGCTAATTAAAGTACCGGCTGGGGAGCCGCTTGGTCAAGCGTCGTAGGACCGGTAATAATAATAATCAATTTAATATAGAGAGACGGGTAACTCCCAAAATTCTACCTTTGATAAAATTTATAATTACTGTAGGTGAATGAGAAGTTATCATAAATAATTGTAATGACTCGACCATTACACAGTTAAAGTATTGAATGAATTATTATACAAAAAATTATGATATACAATCAAGTTTGACGTTAGGTGATATTAACATTACTCCGACAAGTTATAAAGACACGTGAACAGTAAGCTGATAAGATAGTTTTATACAATTTTAATTTTTCTTCACGCCGGTAATTAACTTAAATAATAAAACAATTTCACTCGACGTCGTCTCCCACTTCCGCAATCATTTATATATATATCTCCGAGAATCAATCTTAGTTTAAGTACATTATAAAATGGCGACACGAACACGATCTTGCGTTTCCTTATGCACGCATCGCGGCCGCTGCTAATCGAAGGCTACAGCGTCCGGCCGAAATAAGGTCGACAGCGAGTCTCCCGCGACTCCAATATAAAGGTGTCATAAATACCTCGAGTACCGCAGTAGTTCTCCTTATTTTGTCGAACATCCGAACTGGTTTAGCGCGTTCACCATTTCCCTCAGATTATAGATAAAAGTACACGCAGATATACCTCAGAACGACAGACGAAGACGCCAGAAGCGAAGATCGAGCATCCAGAATACACATCAATATCAACCGCAACGTAACAAGGACAGAAAAAGACCCAAAGAAAGAAGCTAAAAATTGTGAAGATTAGTTGGTTGGCCTCCATTACTAACACGTGTGAGGATACTAACCCGCTTTATGTGTTTGGCCGTCCACAAGACATCGTGCTGATTTTATTTGCACCGGAGGTTCAATCGGATTTATTTTCAAAATGCTAAAATAAACGTCGGTGTAGAAGATGTTACCAGATGAAAAGAATTCCATTTATCTCACCTCTCCGATGTTCCCCCGTTGTAAACCGATTCACAGACAGCATAGAAATGAATTAATTTGTCGACCACTCACAACCTTCGCGCCCCCGTAAGCGTGATTTCGAACTACGGCTCGAGGCCGAAGATGTTACTGTAAGTTGCCTAACTCTTAGGCGGATTTTGACTCGCAGTTGAAATTTACACGTTACACAACATACAACAATGCCATAAAAAAGGCAAAAAGAGACTTATGGAGAAGGTACTGTAGGGACGTAGAAAACGAACCTACAAGTTCTCGACTCCAAAAAGCTCTGAGCAAAGGCCGCACTGGAAACATTGGTTCTTTGCTGACCGAAAACGGAAAGTTTACAGACTCGGTTAAAGGTACTTTGCAAGAACTACTGCAAAAACACTTCCCGGGTTCGTCGTTAATTGAAGTTCCTAAGCACCAGGACTTAGAGGTACCAAACAGACCGGCACCCAAAAGGAACTGGGACTTTTCGAAAAAAATAATCAATCCTGAAAACCTAGAATATACAATCAATACGTTTAAACCCTTTCAGTCTCCAGGAGCCGATGGAATTTATCCCATCATGCTGCAAAAAGAATTTGCTGCTCTTCGAAACGAAGTATGCGAAATTCTCAGAGCCAGCTTAGCACTTTCGCACATACCAAACAGTTGGCGGATTGTCAAGTTGGTATTTATCCCAAAGCCAGGGAGATCTACGTACGCTCAGGCTAAATTCTACAGACCGATCAGCTTAACTTCTTTCATCTTAAAACTACTTGAAAAAGTAGTCGACAGGTATATACGGGACGGGGCACTAAAGGCGTTGCCTCTGCACCGAAACCAGTATGCTTACCAATCTGGAAAATCTTGCGAGCTAGCAATTCACCAACTAATAAGCAGATGTGAAAATGCAATCCAATACAATGATATTGCATTGGCATTTTCTAGATATTGAAGGAGCATTTGACAACACTACCTTCACCTCAATTGCAAGGGCAATGGAGAAAAAATGAATCACACCTCTAGTCCGAAACTGGGTCAACTCAATGCTCAGGAATCCGACGGTAACGGCTACTTTGTACGGTAGCACTGTGGGAGCCAAAGTGGCTGGCGGATGCCCACAAGGCGGGGTGACATAAAACTACCTACGATGTACGGAGTTACGCTCTCGATGACAAAAGAAGTCAAATATCTTGATACCAGACTGATTTTCAATGCTCATCTAGAAAAAGTCACAACGAAGGCCATCAGGGTTCTTAATACAACCAAACAGATGGTCGAGCATACATGGGGGTTGAAACCCACAATGACCAAATGGTTATATACTGTGGTAACAAGACCTATTATCACATACGGCGCGCTTGTATGGGGTGAGAGAACCAACCTGAAAAGCACAGCTGCAAAGCTAAGCAAAGTACAGAGAATGGCATGTCTACTGATAACAGGAGCGATGAGAACCACGTCCACAGCAGCCATGGAAGCACTACTTTTATTTCCACTATTACACCTCGTTGTAATTATGGAAGCAAGACAAGCAACATACAGGCAGCACATTAATGAACACGCGTCAATCACCAGGAAAAACAAAGCGGGCATTTACAATATGCTGCGTGAAGAAACAACCTTAACTATGAGGTCCGACTTTACAAAATTTTTATCACATTTTAAAAAACTTTAAAGTGATAATACCCTCACGTCACGGGACGAATGGACAAAAAACATTTACCCGGGCGCGGTTAAAGGAACTATCTGGTATACAGATGGGGCCAAAAATCGCAACGGTACCGGAGCAAGAGTATATGGAGGCGAGCACCATGGGAAGCAATTTTCGCTGACTTTGAGTAAATATGCATCCCCTTTCCAAGCTGAAGTTGCTGCTATTGACTGGTGTGTCAGGAACATTATCATACACAAATGGCCCGATATCAATCATGTCTGACAGCCAAGCAGCACTACTGGCGCTAAAGTAACTAGTAATAAAGTCCAAAGTGATTATGGCATGGAAACATTGGCAACTCGCCAACCAGTGCAGCTCATCTGTATACCAAAATACCAGAAGGTAAAGGGTAACCTAATGGTGGACGCACTAGCAAAAAAGGGCACAACAGGGACATATATCGGACCTGAACCCGCTTTCGCAATCGCATACGAGACCGGAAAAGAAATAATTTGCAGCAAACTTGCAGCGGAGCATAAAAAATTATAAAAAAACTCTTCAGGGATGAGGCACACAAAACTTTTCCTTACAGAGCAAATTTTCAATCGAAATTCAAAAGATATATTAATTATTTAAACAAGTAATTTTCCACTCATGTGACACGTTGCCAAAAGTCTGTAGAATTGGGTGAATATAATTTTTAAATGACATTCTACTTATTATTACTTTTTTGACGGTAGCCGCAAGATTAGTTTTTACGTTAAGGGGGTTTTAAAACGGCTGCTTTGATGCGTCGCAAGCTTCTACAAAACGATTTTTTGTTAAAAGTATAAGAGTTAGAAACTTAAAAAAAAATTAAATAATTACAAGAGGTTCTCTAAAATTAGATTAAGCGATCACCAACACATTTCATTTTGTGTAGCGTTTTTGGTCTTATCATAAATTTTTCAATAATAATATTTAGTTTAATATAAAAACTATGTATTTATAATCGAAAGACACATATTTAGGGCGCACTTGTGCTACTTTTTGCAAATATTCGATGGTACGTTTACCATGTGCTCTAAAATTGCCTAAAATTGCTTCGTTTTCTACTAATTTTTTATATTTTTGGCTTCAAAATTACACAAAATGTCACAAGATTGCTATACAACTAGCCTTTTTAATAATTTCAGTTTTTTTTAAGTTTCTAGCTCTTATACTTTCAACGGAAAAGCGAATTCTGTAGAGGCTTGCAACGCATCTAAAGCGGCCGTTTTAGAACCCTCTTAATCTTCCCGTTTACAAACCCTTTTATTATAGATAAGTTAAGATTATTATATTTATTATCAAATGCTTTCGTAACCATACTAGGACACTGGTTCTTCCAGTAGTTATTATATTATACCTTATACCTCATTGCATCTACTGCAATAAATTGAGTAAAGTTTGAAATATAACCATACCCAAGCAACACATTGGTATAAAAAACGTCTAAATGTCCGGCTAATAGACGTTTATTCGACATTAAAACGTTTTTAAACGCGTTATTAACGTTTATTAGACGGACATTTAGACGTTTTTTGTACCAATGTGTTGTTTGGGTAGTTACTGCGTATCCACTTGCAAAGTGACATCGTCTTAAACAGAAAACTTGTCTGATAGAAAAATTTTAGTATTGCAATTAAACTTTAAAATGGTTTCGGTGTACAGATTTTGGTAAGTTTTATGAACAACGTTACCAGAATGCAGCAAATTTATCTCTTTGTCTTGTTTTTTAAATGCATCTATTTAGTTTGCTATTATAAGTTTGTATTTCACGTTCATTAAACGTATAATCCCGTGACTCTTCTGTTGTAATCGAGCAGCAGTGTGTACTGAGAAAAAATTTACTGTTTTTTAAATTTGTATGTTAAACAAAATCAAGAAAGTTTAACGCTAATATTTTATACAGAATGATTTGTAATGATCAAATTAATGATCCTTTCTTTTAGAAGGTAGGAAAAGAAACAACTAATTCAGTTAATTGCGACATTTTGTGTTCGAG
The DNA here is from genome assembly GCA_035610365.1 of Aquatica leii. Classification (NCBI taxonomy): domain Eukaryota; kingdom Metazoa; phylum Arthropoda; class Insecta; order Coleoptera; family Lampyridae; genus Aquatica; species Aquatica leii. Next base: position 114,248,783 of record CM069432.1, read on the forward strand.
ATGAACACTTCATCAGGCTCGCTCTACTGTCATAAAGATTAATTAATAAATAAAACATTTAACATTTAAACGTACGTTTGTCAAACTTCACGATATGACGCATGTGGCATATTTAGTGTTTTAATTAAATGTCATTGCCAGGAGGCAAACCGTTCTATTATAGAAAATATAAGAATAAATATTCCTGAACGAAATAAACCGTTATGAACTAACTAACAAGATCATTCTTAATTCTAAAGAAAATCTTTTATGCGATTTTAATACCATTTGATCAATTTGAACGAAAGTATAGCCGATGCTATCTATGCTTTTGTACTTGGCAGGCAGTAATGTTCTGATGTTTTTGAACAATTTTTTTATTTACCTACTCTCCATTTTAATTTAGTTAGCATATGAAAATATGGTGATTCCTTCTTTTGACAATTTTCTCCATATGCATTCTTTCTCTTAAAGTTCTATCTAGACTAACCATGTTTTTTCCAATTAAAATGTCATCAAAATAATCTATATGTACACTGCATCAAAAAAGTTTTTGGACACTTTTAAGCGCGACCTGCAAGATAGGCAACGAAACTTACTTTATAACAAAACGGCTAGTTAACTTTGGCAACACGGGCATTGTTGACATTACTTGCAACGAGATTACGAGGTCACTAACCATTCTTCATAAGGACCGCCTCAAGTGTTGGAAGAGCATATTTCTTACCTGCAAGTATGTATCTAAATGGTACCTTAAGGTTTAAATTTTTTTTTCGCCGAATTTTTATTTTTGTATTCTCTACTTAAGTTTTAAATAAATGCTATAGCCCTTAATTAAAAAAAATTCTATTTGTTATTTATAATTAAATAAGTTTTATTAATAGCTGTAATAAGTTTAAACTGCATGCCCAAATATGAAATTGCTGTTTCAATTAGCCTAAAATTTTTAATATATCCGGATTAAATTAAAGTCAACATTTCGATTTTTTTGTAAAGGTAGTATTATCATCGTTAGAATGTAATTAATGGTTGAACAATTACAATCTTAATTTCTATTACAAATTCTCAACATTTATTCGTAGTTTGCATTTTTTGTGCTTTGTTTACATTGCTTGTTTTTTTTTAAATTTGAATATAAGAAAAATGACAAAATTTGAAAAATGGAACTTTTATTAAATAATAGGAGTAGGGTTTTACATATTATAAAAGAATGTTTTAAAACATTGTTATTTGTTTTCTTGAACTCTAAACCATTCTATGATCATCTTTTTCTCGAATCGAGAACGGGTTTATGGACCGCACACAAGTAACATGATTTTCTTATATTTTTGCATTTTAAATTATTTTTTTTAATTTTAATTTTTATTATTTTTTTCTTAAATTTTTATTCATAATTATACCTCACGTAAAGTACGCAATGACAAACAAAAATTATTGGGCTAATAGAAAAGTATAAAAATTATTACTTGGGGTTAAAAACGTTCAATAAAAATTTAAAAACAAGCTAAAAAAATGCCAAAATTTCAATCGTTGTTCCATATTATTAGAAAAAAAATTTATGTGTCGCAATAGTTGCCCCATCAAACTTCCAGGTAATGCAGAAATTCTAAGTAGACGGGGCGGTTCCAGGCGCGGGCGGAACCTCCGCTTTAAAGAAACATCGTGTAAAAATAAGATGAAAAAATGCAAATAGCACAAAATAAAGAAATAATATTGCATCTTGCTTTAAACAATAAATAATAATAAAACAAGTACAATAACTCACGAACAAAAAAATACAAAAAAAACTTTTTCACCAAATAATTACAAAACATTAACAATTTATAGTGTTTAAACTCATTTTAAATTTATATTATTATATATGTATTTTTTTCTTTACTTTTATTCATGAGTGTTAATAAATCTACATAGGGCTCAAAACATTACATTTGACAAACGTAAAGAATTTTGTAATCATTTGGATTTGGTTCATTATACCTCAATTGTTTTGGTAAACCTAGTATTGTTGATTATAAAACTAGTATAATTGCATATTAAACAAAAATTTTTTAAATGTTTTTCTACTTTTATTACTAGTAGTTATTGTATTTACACCAAAATCAAAGATTGAATTGAAATTTAAGTAGAAAGAATACAAAAAAATTTCATCAAAATTACGCTTAAAACAGTGTTTCCAGGGACCCGGACCCCTCGTTCTCCTGGGGTGTATTTTATATCCTCAGTAATGCTCCCTTCTGCTCAAGGCTCTGCAAAAGTTTAGGACCGCCATTGATAAGTAGGGTATATAAGGAGTTGCTTAAAATTCATTTTGTAATGTATAATATTTAATGTTGTTTTGTCTGTTAATTTTGTGCAAAATGCCACGTCTTCCTGGAAAAGCAGAATTATCACTAAAAACTAGAGGAAATATTATTGCCTTACGAGAATGTAGATTTTCTATCCGAGTAATTTTTGCACGTATGGATTTATCGGTAAGATAATTTTTTATTTTGTGTTTGATAATATTCTTTAATATTAGCAGTATTTTTAATTTTAAGCATAAATATATACCTATTTTATAAGTATGTTAATGTAGTTTTTAAGTTCATGGATGATATGATGTATAATTCAGGTTGCACAATTATTGGCCTACATCACAGAAACTTTTTATAATGAAATTATAAAAGTTTCAGTTCAGATAACAAATGGGTATTAAGTTTTTCACGTCCCTCAAGTTAGCAATACAAAGTTAGCAAAACCAGATAAAATATAATTAAGAATTTGTTAACGTAATAGCGAAGGCTTCTACGATCGGAGTTTATACTAAGATGAGAACGTCTTCCGAGTTCGGACAGTGTCATTGTTGCATCGCCATATTAATACCTTGTGTATTTCAAAGAGCTAATGCATGCACCAATTTAATCAATTCGGTGCTAAAACGTTTACAGAAATGTATAATCAATAATGAATATTACACACATTATTAGCCTGTAAAATACAAATATTTAAATATAACATTAAATAATTTTTTAATCGTGTTTTTTATTATGATTTTCGGTATCTTCGGTATCTATTTACTCTAAAATTTTTAATAAATAAATTAAGAAAAAAACTGTTTTAGTAATTTTTTTTTAAATTGTGTTGGCAAATATTTGATAATTTAAATCTGAAGTTTCAGTGCTAGCTTCTGAATTCAATAAAAAGAGTTGCAAAAATAGAAAATGAAAGTATGAGTTGTATTAGTGGCTGCTGGTGATCAATGCTGCAAGAGGGTCATTTCAATATTAAAACTTCAACAACACTTTCTTACTTAATGTAAAATTTTAAATTAAAGTCAATGTTTAAGCAAAATCAATCGTTACATGTTTGCAAATGTAAATTAATAATTAAATAAATTCTAGTATTTTCTTGAAGGGTCATAGACCAAATGACCTAACGAAAAAGCCGCTGAAGAAGGTTTAGATAATTTGATGCCAACAAAATCGAAATATGAAAAAGAATTAAGAACTAACCTATTTATAGAGCTGACAATTGCACCGTTACAATTAAAATTTATAATCACTGGAAGTACGAGTACAATAAATTCACCATGCATAAGAGTTTATTAAAAGTTTGTTAATTTTGTTCTAATTTATAAATTAGCCTTTATTAAATATCGAAATTATCTGTAATGTAAAGTAAAACAACTTTCATCAATCAAAAAATAAAGTTGTAGCTTGATGTATATCATTTGTAGTATATTTGGTTAGGTTATGGTTTACTGTCAGATAGGGTTTACAATGTTGCAAACTTAAATTTATTTAATCACTGAAGCAGTATCGTATATTTATATGTGTACTTATGTTAGGTAAATAATATTTTAAGTTAAAAAAAAATAAAATAAAAACGTATACTGTTAGAGAGAGAGGAGAGACCCTTAAAGTTTTAAATAGGGGAAGTATTATACGTCACGAGGTGACGTTTAGCGAGTGTAGTTGGGGATCCCCTTGTTTCAAGTGGTAAGACGGAGAGACGCAAAGCCGACTGTAAAAGCAGCGTCACTCTGCGTGCTTAAGTTGGTTCTTAGTAAGTGTGATTAGATTTGTTTTAGTGCGAAAAAAAACAACACAATTTATACAGAAAGGGGTGAGTCCCATGAAATTAATACTTGGGTAAATTGATATGACAGACAACCTTATTTATATAATCAGTTGTGCTTAGTGTAATCAACTAATTAATCTGAGCTTAGCGCCACTATATAATTAGTTGTGCTTAGTGTAATCAACTAATTAATCTGAGCTTAGCGCCACCATATAATTGTTGTGCTTAGTGTTATCAACAACAAATCGGTCTGAACCGTGTGCCAACCAAATTGTCAATTAATTGTCATAATGCGCTGAGTGTGCCATTTTTCTCCTTTAGTATTTCTTTTCGCGTGGCTCACCGCCTGAGATTTTGTTTAATTGTTTCAGAGACCCGGAAACAACGTAAATCCGTCCGGCTGATGGCGTGGCTAATTATATTAAAATATAAATAGTTTTCTTTTAGTCTTTTACATTTATGTTTCTTTTCTTTTATTATGTTCAAAAATAAAATAAATTGTCACTCGTCGAATTTCTTTCATTTTCCCGTTCGAGCGGCTGACAGTGCGTATTCTCTATCGTTGCACACATTAGCTTATTTGGTAAGTATACATTTAAGTGGAGAAAAGTATACTCGATTCATAATGTTAATTTAAAAAAAAATCCTTAGTTACGGTTAGTTTCTAACATCTCAGAAGCGGGGTAAAATTCACGTGCAAACCATCTGTGCAACCGATGGGGGGTCGTTACCGCCGCGTACTCGGGCGGGACGGGATACTGTAACTTGCTTTGTAAATTAGCCGCCATAAAAGCCGGACTTTCCAATTATAATTACCTAGAACGAATACGTAGTTACATCGACACTAAATAGGCCGATTGTGGTTATTTAATTGTTGGAAGAAATAAGACAGCAAATTGGTTTTCTTTGTTTTAATTGTTAAAAGTTAACGTTTCACCTATTAATTTGGGCTTATCATAACTTAGGTATTATATCTGTAAAAGAATCCTTTTTAATATTTTAAGGTCAAGTGCCAGATGTTAATTCTTAATATGAAGCGACTTACCAAAATTTAAACAAACAGAATTGAATTGTTTTATTGGTACATAATTCTAAAGTGTTCAAAAGTAGAGTTTACATAAATATCACGATCTCGACATTAAATGTGATTGAGATATTGCTTTTAGGAATCGTTAACAGTATGAATAGGGGCACACGATGGGTGTATGTCTTTGATTAATTTTGTAATTAATTATTTTAACTTTTGAACATTCACACGTTCAATGATTTTGGCACTTGTGTAAATACACATTATGTATGTGTACATTTAATGGACACACGTATTAATTTACAAATAAAAATTTGAATTGATAAATGAACGAGGGAAAATTCATTATTGTAAGCATCTATTTTATGATTGCTTTTGTTCGCATTTACTTACGCCGTACCTACCTCAAGGCAATCTGGATGCAAAAACAAACTGATGATACCTACAAGTTTTTTTTCAATGGTTGTCAAAACTTAATAAAATGTTTGTTTTCCTTTTTTTTCTTGCAAAAATAAGGAGATAGCTTCAGTTAAATATTATAAAATGATCTATTTTGCTCATTTCATTTGAAATACTGAAGGAAGATATTTGGCTGTGTAAATTTATGTAGTTGCGAAGTACTATCTCTCTCCTAATTCACGCTGAATTTAGGTATTATGGCTCACCGTAATAAGAAGAACCGCGCTGTCTCGTGAATTCCGACCGACGATGGCGTTGAGGTGGCTGGTGCATCGTCAGATACTGCCAAGATATTAAAGAATATGGAGCAAATGACCCAAATAATGCTTAGCCTCACGCAAAATGTAAATGCTTTGAGCAGCGTGCCTGTAACTCCTACGAATGTAGCTGGTCCGAGTCGGCATACTGGCTTTAACATGCCTGTGCCCAAATATGATCCCTCAGATGAGTTAAGCTCAATAACAGCGTACATTCAAAAGATTGAACAGTTGGCTAGTATAAATGGTTGGGACGATCAGACCATTATTTTTGTTACTACATCAAATTTAAAAGGGATGGCCTTAAAGTGGTTTAATTCAAATAAAAGATTGGATCTTACTTGGGAGGAGTGGAGAGCTCTTCTCATTGAGTCTTATCCGGAGGAGATCGATTATGAAGGTGCATTGTCACCAATGTTGAATAGGGTGAAGAAGACGGACGAAAGCATGATTGAGTATTACTATAATAAGCTTTCGCTTATGAAACCATTCGCATTTGGGGATGACATACAGGTCAGCCTCTTGATTGGAGGACTAAAAACAGTACCAATTATTCAATCGGCTGCCAGAGGAGGGCAGCACAGAACGCCGGCAGCACTTCTTCAGTTACTGAAGACGTTTTCTCCTGAAGTGCCTGCGAGGAAGATACAACCGATTAAGAGAGCCTTCAAAAGGAATCCGGTTGACGGTTTCAGGTCCAGGAGAATAGTTAGATGTTACAGTTGTAAGGATTTGGGACACATAGCTCCGGAATGTCCGAAGAGCAGGAAACCAGGAAAAGCCACGAACTTCAAGGAGAGAAATGTGAATATGATGTCGCATAAGGTAATGTCTCCTAAATATCTAATGAATGCCAAAATCGAAGGTCAAACCGTGAATGCATTTATTGATTTCGGTGCAAATGTAATGACTATGACCCAGTCCGCTACCCAAAGGCTCGCCGTAAAATATAAACCTGTAGCTGTACTGATCAGGGGATATGGTGGCGGATCCGTCCATGCTCTGGGGAAAACGAGCCAATTGAAGGTAAAGATAGGTGAATGTGAGGCTCCATTACCCTTCTTGGTTGTACCTGATAGCGTGCAGACGATGGACGTTATTATCGGTCAGCCCTTTACAGAGCTTCCCCATATCGTAGTCTTGAAGACATCTGATGCGTTAGTTTTCAAAAAGAAACAAAGCCTTAAGTGTGTACTACAGGTCTCAGAAGATACCATTGTCCCTCCAAATTATGTAGGGTTTGTGGAATGTGTCGGTACGAAATCAGGAGATGTTTACGTTGATGGAAGCTTGAAGCTCAAAGTGGGAGACGAGCGTCACATCCCGAGATGCGTTATACAGGTATCAACTGAAAATAAGTGTAGAGTTCCTGTGACGAACTTGTCAAACAAAGACCTGCTTTTGGAAAAGGGTGAGATTGTGGCCCGCGGAGTAAACTGCGAAGAAAGTCAAGACGAGATTGTCCATCACATGGGAAAAATGTTAGTGCCGTTTGAACAAGAAGACGTCAACATAAACACTGAGTTATCGCCTCAGGTTAAAAATGCCGTCTTGGAATTGATCAACAAATACCGTGATTGTTTTGCCACATCACTTAGGGAAATAGGGTGCTGTCCTGGTGCGGAGATGGACATCAAACTAACAACTGACAAAGCCGTCTCCTATAGACCTTATAAAATGGCACTCTCCGAAAGACAGGAGGTGAAAGTAATGATTCAGGAAATAAAGGAAGCTGGGATCATAAGGGATTCAGATTCCTCATTTTCGTCGCCCATTCTATTAGTTAATAAACCGAACGGAGAAAAACGGTTATGCGTTGACTACCGTAAGTTAAATGCCATAACAGAGAAGGATAGATATCCCCTCCCACTCATAAACGACCAAATAGATCAACTTCGAGGTTATAAATTCTATACAAGTTTAGACTTGTTTTCTGGTTATTATCAGGTAAGAATAGCAGAGAAAGCAAAACACAAAACCGCTTTTGTCACCCCTGATGGCCAGTATGAGTTCGAGCGTGTACCTTTTGGACTGTGCAACGCACCTAGCGTTTTTTAACGACTCATAAATCGAGTTCTGGGTCCCCTAAGAGGCACCGTAGCCATGGCATATTTAGATGACGTTTTATGCCCAGGAAGAACGTTGGAAGACGGCCTCAGAAATTTGGAAGAAGTTTTTAAGGTGCTTAGAGTAAATAATTTAACGTTGAATCCGCGCAAGTGTTACTTCTTCAAAGAATCCGTTACCTATCTGGGATTTGAAATCTCCGAGAAAGGAGTGATGCCCGGAGTGAATAAAGCAAAGGCGATCGACAAGTTTCCCATACCGACGAATGTTCACACGGTCCGCCAATTCCTAGGTTTGACGGTTTTTTTCAGAAGGTTTGTTAAAAACTACGCAAGGATAGTCAAACCTCTGGCGACGTTGTTGAAGAAGAATGAGGGCTGGAAATGGACAGCCGAACACGACAAAGCTTTTCAAAGAATGAAGGATATATTAGTTCAGAGACCTGTACTTGACATATACGACCCCGAAGCGAAGTTGGAAGTTCACACAGACGCATGCCAAAATGGCATAGCCGGCATACTACTGCAAAAGAAAGGTCAGAATGGTCTAAGACCAGTTAGCTATTTTAGCCGAATACTGACCTCAGCAGAACAGAAATGGCATTCGTACGAACTGGAGGTTCTAGCAGTTGTAGAGACGTTAAAGAGGTATAGATCGTATCTGGTGGGAACGCAGTTTACTGTCGTTACTGACTGCAGTGCAGTAAAAGCTACGGCCGAAAAGAAAGATATGGTGCCAAAGATAGCGCGATAGTGGCTACAGCTACAAGAATTTAACTTTGAGATTGTCCATCGTGCAGGAACCAAGATGAGTCATGTAGACGCGCTCAGCCGAAATCCAGTACAAAACGAGCATCAGATTTCGGAAAGTTTTGTTTTCAGGATAAAGGCTGAAGATTTATTACTTGCTGGTCAAGTATCTGATCGAGAGTTGGGAGTCATCCATAGAATTCTGCTAAGAAAACCAACAGATGACTACGAACGAAGTCTTCATGATCAATATAAAATAGTAGACAGCAAAATATACAAGCAAATAAATGGGAAAAATCTGTGGGTTGTCCCAAAGCAGATGCGACGAGACGTAGTTCGTAGCTGTCACGACGAGATGGGACATTTTTCAACAGATAAAACCATTCAGAAACTGCAAGAGTGTTATTGGTTTCCCGAAATGCGTAAATATGTGACTAAGTATACAGCGTCCTGCATAAGGTGTATACTATACAAAGTTCCGAGAGGGAAGCAGGAAGGTTGATTACACCCGATAGAGAAAATCACAACACCGTTCCACACGATTCATGTGGACCGTTTGGGGCCCTTTAACCCCAGCAAGGGAAAAAAATATATAGTCGCGGTAGTAGACGGCTTCACGAAGTTCACACACTTAGCAAAGAAAAGGGCATCATTCATGTGAAAAATGCAGTGGCTACGCCACGGGCGAACGGTCAAGTCGAAAGGTACAATGCAACCATTCTTTCGGCTTTAACAACAACAATAAAGGTGGAAAAAGAATGGGAAAAACGTCTTCCTGAAATACAGTTCACCATTAACAACGTAGTGAATTCCACTACAAAGAAGACACCTTCGGAATTAATGATGGGATATAGGCCAAGGTCAGCAGCGGATGCAGTGCTGACAAATATCATACAGCCAGTCCGGCCACAAGCTAACAGCCTTGAGCAAGAGCGTGAAACGGCTGCTCGAAATATTGAGGAGGCACAGCTGACAAGTAAAAGACGGTATGACGCTAAGCGAAAACAACCAACTAAATATAATGTCGGCGATTTGGTTGTTGTCAGGAAACAGAAGTCCGGTGAAGGTAGTAAAAAACTTTTGGACAATTATAAGGGGCCATTTAAGGTAGCAAAGGGGCTCCCAAATGACAGGTATTTACTCCAAGAATTACAAGGGTCCAAGAGAAAAAGAAGAGACACTAGATATGAGACCGTAGAGGCGGTTGATAAAATGAAGAGATGGATTCCTACAACTGGCATATCAAGTTCCAGCGAAGATGATGTAGAGACCGAGACGAGCGGGGACGCTCGGTAGTCAGGATGGACGACTGTTAGGTAAATAATATTTTAAGTTAAAAAAAAATAAAATAAAAACGTATACTGTTAGAGAGAGAGGAGAGAACCTTAAAGTTTTAAATAGGGGAAGTATTATACGTCACGAGGTGACGTTTAGCGAGTGTAGTTGGGGATCCCCTTGTTTCAAGTGGTGAGACGGAGAGACGCAAAGCCGACTGTAAAAGCAGCGTCACTCTGCGTGCTTAAGTTGGTTCTTAGTAAGTGTGATTAGATTTGTTTTAGTGCGAAAAAAAACAACACAATTTATACAGAAAGGGGTGAATCGCATGAAATTAATACTTGGGTAAATTGATATGACAGACAACCTTATTTATATAATCAGTTGTGCTTAGTGTAATCAACTAATTAATCTGAGCTTAGCGCCACTATATAATTAGTTGTGCTTAGTGTAATCAACTAATTAATCTGAGCTTAGCGCCACCATATAATTGTTGTGCTTAGTGTTATCAACAACAAATCGGTCTGAACCGTGTGCCAACCAAATGTCAATTAATTGACATAATGCGCTGAGTGTGCCATTTTTCTCCTTTAGTATTTCTTTTCGCGTGGCTCACCGCCTGAGATTTTATTTAATTGTTTCAGAGACCCGGAAACAACGTAAATCCGTCCGGCTGATGGCGTGGCTAATTATATTAAAATATAAATAGTTTTCTTTTAGTCTTTTACATTTTTCTTTCTTTTCTTTTATTATATTCAAAAATAAAATAAATTGTCACTCGTCGAATTTCTTTCATTTTCCCGTTCGAGCGGCTGACAGTGCGTATTCCCTATCGTTGCACACATTAGCTTATTTGGTAAGTATACATTTAAGTGGAGAAAAGTATACTCGATTCATAATGTTAATTTAAAAAAAAAATCCTTAGTTACGGTTAGTTTCTAACACTTACGAATTCTTTTACAATTAATTTATGTTCTTTAATATTATGCTACATTTCTACAGCGCTCACGATTGTAAAAATTCTTTAGGTTGCCACAAAAAATCGTGAAATATTGGAAATTGGAGAACATAAAATTTAAATTTGATGCCTTTTTTTGGTTATTTATAGTCAAATTCCGACTGCAATGCATATGAAATAATTTTTTTGGCTGTTGCTGAAGCTAATTAAATTAAAAAAAAAATAACTTTTATTACAATATTTACAATTTATTACAATTATTTTATATCTTTACACACTCTTGATCGTCCAAATGGTACAATTGACTTGTAATTTTCTTTAACAATTTTAACATTGGAATAATTGCCACTTTTTGAGCTACCAAACTTTTGTTAGAAGACATTATTCTAGGTTGTTGATTTTAAGACGGTTCCTAATTTGAACTTAATATATAAATTTGTTTGAGAAAATTTTTGTTCAACATTAGCACTGTAGTGTAGAAGACGTTAAAATAAATACTAAATAAGTAAGATTTACTAATTTTGCTTTCCCACTGCCCAGCTGAATTTTAGAAAATTTACTCTTAATTCAATTAAAAAAATGCAAAGCGTAGGTTAGCATTATTTTCAGGGAAATACTGATTTCATTGTAAGCATTTCAAAAATTTTCTCACTCGAAAAAACGCATAATTTACTTATTACTATTATATGGCAAAGAAGATAACTACACAGCATAAATAAGATAACTAGATATAAACGAAAAGACGAATTGGTCTTTTTTCAAACGGTTGTGTTAGCGTGATAATGTTTCGTTTAAATCTTATATGAATTAATTATCTTTGTTTTGTTGTTGCAGATTTGCAAGCATATTGTGTTTCGTAAATGTAAAACATTTAAGATGCGTTTCACCATTATCTAAATATATTATAGCATTATAGTCGGTCAATGACATAGGGACAAAATCGGTTTGTCTGATAAGATGGCACTGCCCGTTTCAAATTCAAAAGTTTAGCAAAATTAAACACGAATATATAGAATTTTTGAATAATGCTATGCAACTTTAGGATGTAATTGTTGAATTCCTTGAGAAAGAGGAAAATGGAGTTATGCCAATGGCGATTGTTTCTAGTACATAGATTACTGAAGATAATGGAAGGATGTATTGTCTGTGGCTTGAGTACTACAAAAACGATGTCTAGAAATAAAGCAGTCATGCAACATATTGCATTAGATGAATCTAAATGTAACAAATCGAAAATAAATATTAAATATAGAACTGGTAAGCGTGTTAATCATTACACTAAGCACTTACATATGTTTTTTGCAATAGAAGTTTATTTGAGAGCATTAGAAACACTCTCAAATGTATCAGATGAAGATGAAGTTACTTCAGATAACAAGAAGAGACCAATGAAAAAATCGATTTTATGAAGAGATTTTTAAAATATTTCGTCCAATGATGATGGAGATCTTGCGATACCACCAAAAACGCCAAGTATAATAGAAAATATTTTTTATAATAATACTACATCAATAAGCTGTGTTTCATCTGTCTCACTACGAAGTATTCCATTAGAATCAAAATTATGATTTTACTCGATCATGTGAATTATGCCAACAAAATAAAGGTATTTTGTGTATATCACTTTAAATTTGTTTGCTTTTAATGTCTTTTTTAAATTTTAATTACCAGTCTTTTGAAAATAAATGGAAAACATGCAACAAGACTTACGCTTTTTAATACAAATAGTGTCACAAAGAAAATCTGAACCCAATGCTATTTTCGATGAAATAAACTTATTAATGTCAACAGTTGCTGAATTAGAAAACATTAATAATCTTTTAAAGGATGCAGACCGTTTTGCAGCAAAGGTATCTATCAAATGTAAATGTTTAAATTCACACAGTAATTTTCGAAATTAGTTAGAAATGAATAAGCTTGTGCTGTCAATTGGTCCGGAAGAAATGGAAAAGATGGTTTTGTTAAATATAAAAACATAATAAATTTGATGATGATAGGTAAGTAATTACACTTTATATTCACTTTTATGGCTGTATTATTGTTACTTGATATTATTTTTAAACCTTTAAACATAACTACCACAGAATAATAACCAGAAACAAAGCTACATTCCTTTACTTTACGTTTCCTTAGGTCAATCATTCATTTAGCTTTATCATTCATAAGTGATTGATTTGAATATTGTACTTAACCTAAGTTGTGTAATCTGTGATTCTTTAAAACTAACTTTGCAGAATCTTTTTGGTGATAATTCAAATTATTTAAAATTATTTCTCTAAGAATAACCAAAACAAATATACGTTCAATAACATTCAGATTTGACCTCTGAACTACAAAGAAGCACCACACCAAGTTTTGCTTCTGATTGTTATATTATTCTGTGTGAATATTAAGTGACAAATATAAAATTTGAAGGTTAATATTGATTTTATTGTTGCAGTTAGTGTAAGAAAAAATCCACTTTGTGCAAATGCTACCCAGCAAGAAGTAGAGGCTACCATTAAGTCCTGGTTGAGGAATTCTTCAGACCACGAAGGAGAAAAAAGTAAGAGGTAAACAAATATATTGAATTGAACTTTTGTAATGTTTTTTTTATTACAATATAAAACATTTATTCCATAAAAATGGTTATCTTTTTAATGTATGTAATAACAGAATCAGGAAATAATGCATAAGTATGTTACGAGTGCACAAAAAATGCAATTGCGTTGTACACATTGTCCTACACTTATTGTTCATTGTACCAGCATTGTATGACCGTCTAGTCATTACATAACGTACCAACGAAATAATGTTGGGCCGATCGAATTTTTGTTGGCGCATTGCTCGTCGGCCCGTACTTGGCCAATATGTTTTTGTTTGTTGGGTATCAATTATTAGCTTACGCGATGGCCTAACATGTATGAGAACATTAATAGAAACATAACTATTCGTTTTAAGTTTTGAAAAACGGTGACTGCATAAAAATTCTAAACTTTAGGCAACCCACTATACGATTTTAGACATTAAATTTTATTTTAGTCAAAACAAAAGAGATTAGAAACGCACCATCAATTTTTCGATAACTCTGTACAGCTATCGATTTTCCAATAAGAACCATCGAAATTGATCCACTCTGTATACATATTAACAATATATTATATTGACACATAGAAAGTTGAATAAAGCACAAGTTGAAAAGAAAACTAAATAAATTAAAAATGAACATCAGGGTTGCAATAAAACATATACATTTTATGACTATATCTGTAAAATGATACTCAAATTACAATAATATTTCACTTGACTTTTTTATAGAATAAAGTTTATTAATTAACAAACATATGTGTGTGTATTTATCTTGATTGAAAAACAACTACATACTTACAACTTTGCGTTTAGAATCTTGGTTATAGATGGTTATAGCCATGTTATAGCATTTATATAATATGGTTTTAGGGATTTCGTAATATTCGGCTACCGGTAAACTTTGATGTGTATGTTTGGTTGTCTAACCGTAGCAATGTTAAAATATTTAAAATCTTAAAACCTGTTTTACGCATTTTCAGTTTTCGTTTATATAACTGACAACAATGCAACAAATCAAAAGTTCCTATAAAATACTATAAAATATCGATAACTAATAGATCACACAACTGCCGATTTTTTTAAAATTTATGAATGAAAACTTGAAGAATTTAATTCAAAAATAAATTTCCATATAGGTATTTTTAACGACGTACCGGAAAAATTACTTTATAGTCACCTGTTGTGCACCTGTTATGTTTACTTGTGTATAAACCGGTTTTGTTTAAAAATGCTTTCTTCTTGGAAAAAAACAGAAAATGAAAATGGTTTTCCTTATTACATTAAGTACATTAATATGCCTATTTTTATTGAATTATGTAAACGTTGGTTTTTTTTAGCTTATTAACTAACATAAAGCAATGGGACCACCCAAACTTTGCTGAGATTATTCAGCATTTACATGAATGTAATTACATTAAGTATTCAGCTTATAGAGTAGCTGCTAAATTTAGGGTACTTCAAAAGTCACTGTTCAGTAAGCGATACCATTATTCTAACAATGTTTAACGTAGATATTTTTCAGTGGAAGAAGTTCGTTTAAACACTATAATAGGAATTTTTGAAAGGCACAAATTGGGAGCTACCGAAAGTACTTTAAACCTTGAGAGCTATGATTTGGAAGCAGTTTTATCAGATATTTACTTTGCATGTAACAAACAAGCCAATACTAATACTGACATCGATTATGCCACCGAATTAATGATGAATTTTTTATATAATATTTATGACAAGTATGATTTACAATATTAATTATTCAACAAAGTTTCCTTTTTTTTTTCTAGAGATAGGAGTGACAACATACAAGTATCATCTACTAAACTCGTCTTAGCAATTTTAAGTAAATGCAAAATATCAGACTTATATCGTTTTATCTTCTGTTTATGTGCTGATCACAATAATTGCGTTACTAGATTAAAATTACATGGTATTTTAATGAAGCTAGTTAGCATTGCAACGTATTTACATGAAGATGTAAATTATGGGCGTCATCTTGTTAACATTGCTGTTAATAATTGTTTCAGTAACGTAAGTATGTGCATATAAATATTTATTTTGTTATAGCTACTCGTCAGTAATTAATTATTAGCAGAAAACATTTATTTATTTATTGTTAGTCAATTAGTTATGTGCACTACAGCAAACTTTGTGAGTATCTTAATTTTTATCTGCTGCAATTGGATGGTTTTGTATATTTGTATTTCGTTTTCTTGCCATTATATTAATTGTTTGTAGTGTTATATTGTACACACTATAGAGACGTCATAAATTTAGCAAACAACTCTACTGATTTCTTTGACGGGACACATAAGTTAATGGTAACTATAAATTGCATAAGACAAAATTCTAACGGTTCCAGTTATATTTTGTCCTTACTGCATTTAACTGGTGGCTTTGGAGTATGACTTTAGTAGTTTTATGTTGTACTGTACTTATATGAGATAATCGTAGAATTTTCTTATGGCAGTGTTTGTATATAAACATTGCTATATATTTTATAAACTATGAATTGGAATGTATCACATTATCACTGCCTCAGCAGTTTTGGTATTCTGTATTTTAAAAAAAGAACCAGTTAAATTTTGCGTATAAAAATACGAACATATGATTCGCTACTGATGAACTAAGTTTACATATTCTTTTTTATAGAAAAACTTACTGAAAAAAATAGTTTACATAACCTACACTATAATGACATTTGTAAATAACTTTTTGTAATATTAATAATAAACATGTAAATTTTCAAAATTTAGTGACTAAAACAATACCAATTCGTTTTTAACAATAAGCTTGACTTGTATGTATCTTTACCGATTTAAATGGTAACGAGTATGGTACTGCAGATGTCACTACGGTATTTTTTTACGTACATTTTAAAAATTCATTGAGTTAAGTGATGTGATAGTGATGCAATGGTGATGCGTTAGATGAAATCTAAAGGTTACGTAAACATGAATGAATTAAACTTAAATTTACTGCTACTTGCAAGATATTCTAAAATCAAAGCTCTTGATTATAAATACTTTTGATATCATTATGAGACTAAAAACTTAGAAAATACATTATAGTTTTAAAAAACTAAAATAAAAACGTGCTTTAATATCAAACGGAACTAAAAAGTAGAAAATAATTTTTTTTCACTACGAGCCCTGACAACTATATATTCGGACAGTTAGCATATTCTAATAAAAAATGATATGTACGAAAATTATAAATTTTAAATACAATATTTCATTTGTATTTACAAACATTTATCCAAGACCAAAAACAGTTAATAGTTAAGTATAATTAGATGGCAATTGTGTAGCTAAACTACGACAACATCGAAAACAAGCGTATATTTTGCTGACAACTAAATATTCGGACATAAAATGTTAAATAACTTAAAATCTAGAGGGGCATGCTTAAACAATATAAAACAATCTTGAATTGTCAAACGAGCGTGTTATCGTTATCGGTAATGTGGTTTAGTTCACTTCAAAGATAACGATGGGCCGCGGTATTGCATTGTCTATCAAAGTTCGTGAAATTATTGTGAAAAAGCGTTACAAAGGAAATTCCTTGCGTAAAATTGCTTCGGACTTTAATCTGCCAAAGTCTACTGTTGAGGGAATAATTAAGAAATTTGTTGAAAATGGGCAGTATTAAAGTTGCTGGAAAAAGTACTGGACGCAATCTAATAGTTACAAATCGAAATAGCAGACTGTTGGTTCAACTTTTGAAAGAAACGCGACGTGCATCATTAAGAGACATTACCCGTCGATGGAATCAAGAAACTGACTTAAATGTGTCTCGAGAGTGCTGTAAAAAGTGTATACGAAAATGTGGTCTTGGTTTTTATAAGGTAAAATTACACTAGTCGTCCATAATACATCTAAAATACTAAATATATCGTTACTACAGGCCAAAGAAAAGCTAGTATTAACAGCCAAACAAAAAAAGAAAAGGTTAGCATGGTCAAAAGAAAGACTCCACTGGACAGAGGAAGATTGGAATAGGATTATTTTTAGTGATGAATCAAAATTTGAAGTATCTGTAGGCGATAATCGGTCTCGTGTAATCCGGCTAAAAAGCGAAGCATTCCATTTCGACTGCTTGAAACGAACTGTAAAATTTGCAAAAGGTATAATGGTATGGGGATGTATGTCGTCTAAGGGGTTAGGAGCGTTGGAATTCATCGAAGGGAACGTGAATGCAGAGAAATATCAAAAAATAAAGTCAGAAAAGCTACTGCCTAGTATCGAAACATTGTACTCTGATAGAAATTTCATTTTCCAGCAGGACGGCGCATCTTGTCACTCAGCTAAATCGACTAAAACTTGGTTTATCAATAATAATATATCTGTTCTGGACTGGCCTTCAAGCAGTCCAGATCTTAATATTATAGAGACAATATGGCACAAGATGAAAAGAAACCTCAGGGAACATCCGCAAAGGACTGAGATGGATTTATGCGCTAAACTGCAAGAAATATTCGAATGGATGGATGTCAAAAACTAGCTTGTAGCATGCCCCAAAGAATTAGAGCCGTCATTAAAGCAAAAGGCGATGTTACATCATACTAGCGTCAGATATTACTAGCCTGTCCGAACATTTAGTTAGTCAGCAAAATATAAGTTTCTTTTGATTTTATTATAATTTTGCCACATAATAGCTATTTAATTACATTTAAGTGTTAAATGTTTTTGCTCTTGTATAAATGTTTATAAATATAAATGAAAAATTGTATTTAGAATTATTAATTTTTAAATATCAGTTTTTATTAGGTAAAATGTTAAGTGTCCGAACAGATAGTTGTCAGGGCTTTTACTATCTGTATAGGCTTTTATTATACGTATAATAGTAGTTGTGAAGCAGCACTTTCTTTAAGTGAAGGTAAATAATATTTAATAGCAGACTTCTTTTTAAATCGGAGAGAGAGGAAAGTTCTACCCTAGCTCTATTTCATTTTAACGGCATTGCAACATCAGCACCTTCAATTACCCTAAACTAACTAGAATTTTTGTAAATGTCCCTAAATAAATGTCATTCTTGACAACAAACCTCAAACACTCGAGGTCTGAAAAAAAAACCAAAACAAACTTGAATAAACACAAAAGCAAGGGTCACGTTATGGGTCACATGTACAAAGTTATAACTTCCGATTATGACTATAACTAGTGATGGACAGTTGAATGTTTAAATAATTAAATTATCATTGAAAAAATTAAATGTATTTCATAATCATATGCAATATGTATATAATACACTCTGAACTATATAATTAAGCATTACTAAAATAATATACTACAAAATCTTGTTAACTCGGTTAGTAATAATTAAAATAAAATAACTATCACTAGAATTATCGTTAAAATAACAAGTATAAATACTCCATCTCCGAACAATATTAACTGTTCAGATTCATTACGTATTATAAGTTTGCATCGAAAACATAATCGAATTCTTTAGTTGAGTGAAATACCGAATTGTTTCGAACATATCTTATTCAATGTTGGTGTAATAAAATCAAAAATGATCAATAGACTTCAATTATTCTAATGAATAGTCAAACCATTTATTAAGAATTCAAATAATAGTAATAATATAAACTATGTAGATAATTTCCATTGGAATTATCCAACTGTATTTTCAATTAAAAGTTAGATTATTGTCCTCATTGTCCTTGATTTTTTGCAAAGCAGGTACACCACCCCCAAAGTTTATTTAGGGATATGTAAAAAATTCTAGTTGTTTTTGGAATATTGTAGATGTTAACGTGGCAGTGCCGGTAAAATGAAATAGAGCTAGGGTAGAACTTTCCTCTCTCTCCGATTTAAAAAGAAGTCTGCTATTATTAACCACTGGTTATTAATAAACATATTTGCATTTTCTGATAATTCTATAACAGTTTTAAAGAAAAAAAGTTTACAAAACTATCTACTAAGGGCTAGAGATTTTATTTAATACTATTTTAAGAATCTAAATCGTTCATTAAACAAATTAATTTGATTTTAAAAATGTAAGTTATTTGAAGTTCGCGCTTAACTAAAATTTAATCTTACTGAATTAAATATATTTTAGATATTTAATTAATGCTTAAAGTAATAATGTTTTTAAACAATTTTAGTAACTTTAGCAAAAAAAACACGTTATCAATTTATCTTTGTGTTATAAATCACAATTAAGAATTCCGTAAAAATTAATTCTATTAAACTAATGACAACTGTCATAACTGACTTGATTTTTAATTATAAATTAATATCTTAAATTTGATTTAGTAACAGGTAGAAAGGTTTTAATAATTATAGTAGTGGAAAAAAAATTTTATGTACCACGGTTGAAAAGTTCATTATAACTTGCGCGATTTATATCCCTCGACGCTTCGCGTCTCTCGATATACCATTCCTTAGGAAGAGCTTATGATACAGCAATAGAAAGTCTAATAATCAATTATTATTAACAATCTCAAAATAAAATTATAGCAAAACATAAGTTATTAACAAAATAATTCAATTATTCCATTGATAACTATTTATAAAAGAAAAATTATGAAAATATAGTAAATTCTGCCGCATGCTTTTTTACTCTGAATTGAATTATTTTGTAAAAATGCTTACATGAATTTTAGTAATGTCAGTTTTTTCAATGTTGGTATTTAACATACATAAATTTCAATATGTCAAAGTGTGAGTGTTTAAAATATTACTAAAGTTTTGTTGTGTTTTAAATTAAAATTATACGAAAAATATTAAAATTGAGTCGTAATAATATAAAATACACGTTAGATAATACGTTTCAATCATTCTACTGTTTCGTAAAACTCGGTCTCGTGGTTGACGCGCGTTTATTCTGTAACTTGTGCTTTAATTCACTGTTACAGTCACAATGAATATTTAAGAATTATATCCAAATATCTTGAAAAAATACAGAAAAAGAAATAGAAAATTTGTTATCAACTAAATCTAAACAAGAATATCGTTACAGTAAACTTCATTCAAATCAAATTTGGTATATAGACATTTTCAGTTCTGTACTTTTTTGTTTTTTTCTATAGCGGCATGGATGGTATATTTGTCTGTTCAGGCACTAACAATTTGTGATTTATGGTTATCTCTCTCTTCACCTAGAATTAGTTAGGAACATACTGCTATTAAAACGTTCTTGTTTTGGTCAGGGCAAAAGTCGCTATACATATTAATTTTAGTCATCTCTGCAGGAAGAGTTTTTAGGGGTGCAAGTAAAAACAAGAACCGATTTATTGTGTTCCTCTCTTTGGAGTTGTTCCATCCCAGTGGATAGCAGGTCGATAAATTCTTCCCTTTCATAGTCTGAAATAGTCAAGTTTAGAATCCTCAACTTACGCTTGTAAATAGATATGCCAGTTTTTAAATATGGGATTGGAAGACACTTTTGCAAATCGAAACTAAATGTTACGTTGTTTGAGTTAAGGGAGTGACTATGAACAATCAGTTAAGAACAAATGTTTATTTTTTTTGTTATATTCGTGACTTTTGGAATACATCGTCAGTCGTCTTTATGAGCATGTCGGTCTTATCGCAGTTGCCGCAAGTATTATTTTGGCGTTTGCGACATGACAGATTGAAATCTTAAAAAGCCTCATTCTTTGGAATGTATGTAGTTTTTTATCTTTGCAGTATTGTACATACAGTTTACACATTTTAGAAATGCTTAAATGAGATTCTAGATAGTTCTTTGCCGTCTGACTTTTTGAGTAATAATTTTTTAAAGCTGGAAACATGTTGCTTTACGATGACTTTTTCAGGGTCGGAAATTTTAGGTTGATCTCCATGGAGATCTCTACCGTCTTGAGGACAAATGCCTGAAGAAGAACTTCGCTTTTTTTCTGTAATCACTCTTAACTTTTTTTAGAGTAAGATTCAAAGTGTCTAAAAACATTATTTGAACTTGTTTGCCTGCTTCTTGTATAGAATTGGTAATGTAATTGACCTTCAGTAAGAAGCCTGTAAAAACTATGAAAAATATGTTGTATGTTTTCTTCACTAAACTTTGCAAAGAACTTTTTTCTGCACCTGCGTGCAGTTTTTATTTCTTTCGCAAATATTGTTTTTCTTATAATAGTTCTATATTAATTTCTTTTAGCTTTTTATGTTTTTCTAAGGCTCTTTTTCATGTTGCCACGATTACGTTTTCGTTTCTAAGATGCATTTCCTTCAACTTTTTGTATTCTCTAGTTTTCTTTAGTGATTTTTGCTGACCCACAACGTCATGATTTTGTAAGTCTTTTGTTTCAGTCATTATTTTTAACTTCTTTCTTGGTTTTTGTTTCGTTTATGCTAGGTTTTCGTCGCTAGAGGCATTGCTTTCATTGTCTTCTACGCTGGGTGTATAGTCGTCAAAACTTCCTCAGCTTTCTTCCAAATTGCTTACAGATGTAATTGCAGGTTAGTATATGCTGTATGTCTTTAACTAAGAAAGACGCAGTACTTGAATCAGGTGTAGGTAAAACAGGTAACGTTATGTACTTGTGTGCGCCTTTATTATAATAGGACTTTTGTGTTCTCGTCTGCTTTTAACTTGGTTAAACAGCTAGCTTAATGTACTTATACACAAAGAGATTGATCAGCATCTTAATAGTAAATAATAATTGGGAAACAATTTTTTGAAGTCGATTTAACAGAAAAACTAAACTATAAATAAATTTTACTGGGCATATTTTTAATATTAAACATATCTTTTGTGCAGTTTTGTATGCGTTCAGATAAACACAATGTCTTCCCTTGAGAATACATAATGCACGTCAATCCACTAAAACCTACTGTTACTCACTTTACTTATAGGCGACTAT
Organism: Aquatica leii; assembly: GCA_035610365.1. Taxonomy (NCBI): domain Eukaryota; kingdom Metazoa; phylum Arthropoda; class Insecta; order Coleoptera; family Lampyridae; genus Aquatica; species Aquatica leii. The sequence goes on from CM069432.1 coordinate 114,270,987, forward strand.
TCTCTTACTCAGTGGAGACATAATTATATTTTAAGTTTTAATAAAACACATCTAGGAGATTAAACTTTTATTGTGCCTCTTGATTGTGGCGTTTCTTTTACCAACACCTGGCTAATCTACCATCCTAGCATATACATCGTGCTACCAACATCTCCTTTTTTTCTAAGATTAAAACATAATTTAATGTTAATAATTACATCTTAAAATTAGTTACAAATTTAGTCTAATCGGGGTTTTAATGCTTCTGCGGCTCCTACTACTAAACTAAATGATTTGCCGCTTGATTGTGACTTACATCCGGTTTATGATTATAAGCGACTTTCGGCTTAGACCGCGTCGTAGTTAAACACTCAGACTTAGGCTTGGTCCGAATCTCTTCTTGAGAGCCAAAACAAGAAGTAGAACTTGGTCTTTGCCGTATTGTCGTTCGTGAACCCAAACAAAATATATAATTTTCTGCCTTGTTAATATAAATGAATAAAGACTTTTTATTAAACACCAAAATAGAAAACATCAGAGGCAAGTTGTAGAAATTTAAAAATTAACAGCCGCATCCTAAAAAGTAGTTAGTTCTTGAAAGTTGTTAGACGTGAACATTGTCCACAAAGAAAATTTGCTCCATTATTGATTACAGTAAACACAAATTTAATATTAAAACAATCCATCGCTTCTCTATTTTTAAACTTCCTGACTTCTGCCATTACTTTTTTTTAGTATTTTCTTTAATCTTTTCTGTTAAGTTTCTACGTACAAAACATTAAAAAACAAATCGAACAGTACTTCTAACGCTTCTTATGACAAAGAATTGATGAAGCTTATATTAAACCTACAATTTTCAAATTTAAATTATTTTAATAATGTACTTGGCAAGATATGTGAAATTGAACATTATAAACAAAATAACAAAATTTCTTTTCTTACATCTAATACACAAGTACTTACTAAATTAAGACTTTCTTCTGTCTATGGTTTTGATTGTACATTACTTGATTTAATTAATGACATGGGTACGTTCAACTTTTAAAAATAATACATCGGCATAATATTACACATTGCTCCTGTGTCTATCTTAAATTTTAAATGAATATGATTTATTTTAATGACATCTTCAGATGTATACTGATTTAAATTTTTATTTATTGTCCTGACAAACAAAGTATCCTCACTACCATTGTTACTATTTAGCCTAGAACTATTTACAACATAATTTACCTTTTGATTGCGACACGTGTGCAAAGTGATTTTAGCTGTTGCATTTGCTAGCTAGACAATTATCGATTGTATGGCTTTGACCTTTTTAGAATCAAACCACACAATTGCATTACCAAGTTAAATAAGTTTAATAATCAACCTCTTTTAAAACATAAATGTTTCTGTATACTTAAGAATATTTTCTTGTCTTCAAATGATGAAATCGTTAACTATTTACATTGTAATATTAACTAAAAATTGTAATTTTTGTTTTAAATCATTATTAATTTAGTCACCAGGTCTTGTTGGGATTAGCGAAAGTACTTTTATAAATTGGCTAGACACTAGTCCTCAGTTATTAGTGTGGATACCGACTTTGCATCGAATGCAAACTGCCGAACATGGTATAAACAAACTTTAAATGTTCTTTAATATTAAGCTATTTGTTTACAGTTGTGCATTCTGCGAAATGCTCTGTTTGTAAAGTTGCTCCATTATTAGGCTTAAGATATCGTTGCATTAAATGTTCGAGTTATACGCAGTGTCAACACTGCTTTTTATCAGCAAAAACGACCAATTCTCACAAGTTAACGCATCCGATGAAGGAATATTGCACAGAAGTATTTATAATCTTATTTAAAATATCTTGAAAAACACATTATTTTAGGGTAGTTCTAGGGATTTTACTCATTTACTAATAAAAAAGATTTGTCGATTGTTGGGACTTTCTAATAAAATCAGTCAACCTAATTTTGTGTCGAACGTAGTTGAAGCTCAAGTTTTAAGGTAAGTATATTTGTAAAATACAAACAATTAATAATTTGTATAATTGTAGTAGCCATAAAGAGTCAGTTTTTACACCAGCAGATACTGAAAGCGCTTGTAATATCGAGACATTCCAGTCACCTGGAAACCAACTTCAAATTGTGATTCGGCAACTTGAGCTTCAGAATAAGTTGGTAAATGCACTTATAAGCGCTTGTTGTAAATTTTATTGTTTTGTAGAGAATTGCACCAAATGGTTGCTTATAGTAATAATGATGGAGAAATCAAAAAATACTTAGAAGAGCATCGAAAACTTGTGGCAGCTCAGATACAGAAACTAAAAATACTGAAGGATTATTTACATACAGCTCAACCAGCGACTATAAATAGATCGCAAATGTTAAGAAGAATGGAATCAACTCCTTTAATATCTAACGTACGGTGTGAACCAAGAAACTTTGCCTTTGATATGCTTAGTCCTATTGCACAAGCCAATGAAAGTTGCGAGCCAAGTTGGAATAATGGTCGTACTGTGATAGAGGACGACTCAAAAACAAAGGAATTTGTAATTAGTACAAATTCTATGCCATCTTATTCTGTAAATGATATTAGCAGTTGGATCGGTGGTATGTGATCTTGTAATTTTTTAATTAAATACTTAAGTGTATATAATAGGACGGGCAACTACATCAAATGTGGATGCATTTGGTGAAAGTAGTGAGAGCATTGCTAGCAGTGATAGTAGTCAAACTACGAAGTCTCCTATAAGAGAAATGCACAATGACTTAGATGAAGTATTAGCGAAGTTACAACAAATTTTAGCTAATAATTTTATGTTAGACGGTAAGTAATTTATTATTTAGTATTTATGCAATGGTACTTATTGAGTTTATTATTGCTGACATAAAATTTTTTTATTGTTCTTAATTGTCATAAATTTTCATTTTTGCTATTGTAAACCGTTTTTTACAGTTTTTGCGCACTTGTTAACATAAATGTCAAATTATTTTTGAGATATTTTGAGTTTTTGTGGGCCTCTTAGTCTATGTTCGAGCAATAAAATGTTTTATTCAACTCGTTCCTGTCTAATTTGGACGTTTTTTGAGCGTTCAATTTATACAGGAACTCATTAAACAAACTACTACTGGTTGGTGAAAGTAGTCGTAATATCACGCGCATATTAGAATTCATAACAATGAGGAAAATGTAAAACACTAAAGTAGTATTGCATTCCCGTCCTAAGCGAATAATTTTCAATTAGTTACCGTAGTACCTAATTAGAGGACGATGAAGAATTTTTACCAAGTAAAAAATTTTGTTTGTAGTTATAAATTTAATGTTTCATTTTTACTTTTCGAAGTATTTCAAAAATATTTTGTTTTAATTTTTAAAATCATAACTAGAACTTTTTAGCTATAGCATTGGTAACGTACTTTTTTACAGATATGAATCTGTGATCGCGTTTTTCAAAGCGGATTAGATAAATCAACTTACAAAACACAATTTTGTTTTTTTATGGCGGCCATTTTGAATTTGTACAGATTTCTGCTTTTAAAAATAATATATATTATACAATACGATGTAAACTTTGTTAAAAATTTTTTTTTAAAAAACGTACAAAAATATCTTCTAAACCAAATTAAACATTTAAGTATGTGCATCAAAGAATGAAACCTAATTGAACTGTCAAACCAAAAAGTGGTTGTTGTTTTTGTTCAATTTGGATAAATATGAACAGTCAATAAATTAAAAATCGAGACACCACCTGCGTTCGAATACAAGAATTTAGTTGTTTAAATAGGGTTTAACCCTGTCAATTACAAACCCCAAATAATTTCAGGTAAACTATGTGTTTGCAGTACATAAATAAACAGTAGAAGTAGTATTAAACTATATAATTGAAATAAACGTAAGATTGATTATACAAAGAATAATTAATCATTGACACATGCTACATACATTAGAGAGAGTCTTTTACACACTAGAGGGCACCATTAATTCTTTCAAATGCGGTGTTGTCTTTTTAACACTTCCTTCACAACATTGCATTCGTGAGAATCTTGAAGTTTGAAGACCAACTCTATTGGATAGAGTATCGAAGCGAAGACGTTCGAGTGGTTTTGTCAAAAGGTCAGCTAATTGATCCTTTCCGCTGACGTGTTCAAGTTTTAATTCATTATTCAGATATCGTTCTCGCACGTAAAAATGCCTAACTTCTATGTGTTTGGAACGTTTATGGTATTCCGGATTTTTCGCCAATTTTACTGCGCTCGCGTTGTCTATGTATAATGTCGGAGTAAAATTCATAATTAAAGGATCTAATAATTCTGATAAAAGTCTCTTCAGCCAAACCAATTGTTTTGCTCCTTCACTTGCTGCGATTATCTCAGCTTCTGTCGTAGAAAGTGCTACGACCTGCTGCAACTGACTTATCCAGGATACCGCTCCACCACCATAAGTAGCTATAACACCCGTTGTTGAGCGTCTTGTTTTCTTGTCACCGGCAAAATCGGCATCACTGAAAACTTGCAACTCAGTATCATCTTTTTGATATGTGATACTACAATTCGATGATCCTCGCAAATATCTAAAAATTCTTTTTACATTCATCCAATCCCACTCGGATGGCTTCTCCATTGCCCGCGCGGCCTTATTGACCGCAAACGCTATATCTGGTCGAGTTGCTGCCGCTAAACAAGTAAGACACCCTATGGCTTCTCGATATGGAACGTTTTTCGCAGTATTCAAGTTTTCTCCTTCCTCACGACCCACTGGAGTTGAGACAGGGTTTGATTCGGCCATTCCAAATCTCATCAATATTTGTTTTGTATAAGCTTCTTGACATACAGTAATCGAACCATTATCGTGACATGTTATTTTCATACCAAGAAAATTTTCTAATGAGCCCAAAGAAACTTGAAATTCCAGTTGTAAATCATTCAAGAATTCTTCAATTTCATTTTCATTGTTGCCAACGACCAAACCATCATCAACATAAATAGCAACATAGAGATTATTTTGGTCGTTTGTTCGATAAAATAGACACGGATCAGCTGAACTATTTTTCAGACCAACTTTCTTCATAAAATCAACAAACCTCTCGTTCCAGCAACGAGGTGCCTGTTTTAAACCATACAGGCTTCGTTTCAGGTGACACACCTGATCAGTACCATCTTCAAATCCATCAGGTTGCTCCAAATAAACATCTTCTTGAAGTACTCCATTCAGGAATGCTGTCTTAACATCAAATTGTTTCAATGTCATTTGCTTTGTGGCAGCTAAAGCAAGTAACATCCTAATGGTATCGTAACGTGCGACTGGACTGAAAGTCTCTTCGTAATCAATGCCTTCTTGTTGGACAAACCCTTTTGCTACGAGTCTAGCTTTAAATCGGATACTTCCATCAGATGAAATTTTGCGTCGCAAAACCCAGCGATTTTGTAAAACCTTCATATCTGGTGACCGGTCCACCAGATCCCAAGTTTGATTTTCTTTTAACGATTTTAATTCGTCATGCATAGCTTACATCCATTTTTGCTTGTCATTTGACTGGGCTGCTTCAGAATACGAATTTGGATCTGAACACTTATCCGACTGAATTTCAGATAGGAATACAAATTCATCACCTACCATCCAATTCGGTTTTCTAACTTCACGCTTACTTGTACGGGGTTCACATTCGTGGCTGTTTTCTACTGGAATATTTTCTCTTCCTTCGGATACAGATGCAATGTTTTCAATTTCTTCTGTAGGTTCACTGTTCTCACTAACATTTTCTTGCTGTGTATCTTTACTTTTAATTTCTTCTGTTAAATTAACATTAACACTTTTCTTCTTGCTACATGTAGTTTGTGCTTCCTCCGATTCTGTGCTTTGATTAAAGCTACAAATTACTTCTGGTTTGAATTTCACATCGTGGCTGAGAATAACTTTTCTTTTAGAAGGAATCCATACTCTATACCCATCTTTGTGATTTACATAGCCTGCGAGGTATCCAAAGACTGCTTTGTCATCGAACTTAAAGCGAAAATTCTTAGGTACATGCACATAACACTGCGTTCCAAAAATCTTTAAATGGTTAAGCTTACCCATTTCTTTTCCATACCACAATTCGTAAGGAGCCGTGTCTTTAATAGAAGATTTTCCTGTGCGATTGAGTAAGTATGCTGCTGTGTTACATGCCTCAGCCCATAATTCTTTCGGAAGTTTTGTTGAATTAAGCATCGAACGAGCTGCTTCGACTATTGTTCTATTTTCTCGTTCAGCTGCACCGTTTTGTTGTGGTGTGTAGGGTGGCGTTATGAAGTGCTCAATCCCTCGATTTTCTAACAGTTCAGTAACTTGTTTATTGTCAAATTCTTTGCCTCCATCACACCTGAAGCACTTTTATGTTTTAAAAGATACAGTCTCCGAAATTTACTAAAATCGTCTTTGAAGCACACGTAGTAACGAGCACCACCTAATGAGACAATATTCATAGGTCCATTCACATCTGCATGAATCAAATCACCAATGTTACTAGCTCGATTAGTACTCGTTTTGAATGGCAAACGATGCATTTTACCGACTGCACATCCATCACAAAATTGTTCTTCACCATAATTTACATCAATGTTCATTCGTTTTAACACGTGCTTTACATGTTGCTTGTTTTGATGTGCAAAACGTTCATAATATACCTGTAAAGTGTCATTGTTGGTAGTTAAGTTCACTTGCACTGTTTGCTCTGGCTTAATGACACACATATTCAAAGCATACAACCCATTACAAATAAAACCGTTCATTACAACACTATTACTGTTTACATTGCAAATTGTAACTTTGTAATTATCCATCGTTGTGCTATACCCATTCTCTGCTGCAGCTTTCACCGAAAATAAGTGAGCACTTGCATCAGGTACGTATAAGACATTCTTCAGTTCGGCATCAATCCATCCATTGTCATTTCGAACCTGAACTTTAATGGTACCTTCTCCATGGGCTAACATGACTGCCTCTTACTTTCCCAAGCAAATTGTCTCAGGAACAACAAACTTCGTATACAATGTAAAGTAGTGTTTATTTGGGGTTATGTGTCTAGATGCACCACTATCGCAATACCAGTTGTCCGCAGCTACATTCACCTTTTTACCAACTGTTGCACCCATAACTTGAGTATAAAATGCTACACTTCCCACTGAAGATTTATTACTTTTATCTGCCTTTTTTAATGGACATTCTGCTGCCCAATGGCCTACTTGTTTGCACTTGTTACAAGGAAATTTCTTCTTCGCACGATTCATATTACTTTTAGACTTTCCAGCTATGTCACTTTTAGAACTACGCACAACAAATGCTTTTTTTTCGGATGCATGTTTATCACTATGCGTTTCACGCAATTCAATAGTGCACAACTTCTCAATTAATAAATTCAATTTTTGCTCCTTTGAAGGAATTGTATCCCACAAATCTTTAAAATTGTCATAGTCTTTGCTTAATGTTGACAGAATTCGTCCGATCAGCATTCGTTCTGATAATGTGTTCTCTTCATGCTTTTGTAACTCATCATTTAGATCAACAAATAGCTTTTGTAACTTAGCCACATGCGTACTAATGTCTTCCTTTTCATCACGTTGAATTCTAAAGAAAGATTCAATTAGCATGTTTAACCGCTGAGTGCTACTGCGCTCGAATCGGGCACTTAATTTATCCCACAATTCTTTTGCATTGTTACATGTAAGGACAAGCTCCGCCACTGAATTGCTCAATGCGCCTGCAATTATGCTAGCTGCCTTTGCATCCTCCTTTTGCCATTCAGCTACCTTGCTCTTCTGTTCTGCTGTCGACTCTTCTGTTAATACAGTACAGGTTCGCTTACCATCAATTAGATCTTCCAATCCATATGCTCGTAGAACCATTTTCATGTGCCATTTCCATTTGACCCAATCTTCCGGACCTTCTAATTTGTCGATAGTTACTTTAAAATCACTCGACGCCATTTTTGTTGATATACCGTACACTTGTAATTACATCAACTTTCACAATTTACCGGAACTATATACACATATCTAGGCCCATAACCTGTTTGCAGTACATAAATAAACAGTAGAAGTAGTATTAAACTATATAATTGAAATAAACGTAAGATTGATTATACAAAGAATAATTAATCATTGACACATGCTACATACATTAGAGAGAGTCTTTTACACACTAGAGGGCACCATTAATTCTTTCAAATGCGGTGTTGTCTTTTTAACACTATGTATTGTTCATTATACCATACTTTGCAAAGTGCTATTTGTTTTAACTAAAGACTAAAGCAAAATGATTTATCGTTTACGTTTGCAATGCACACCTTTTGGGGGTTACATTTTTAAAGAAATTTAAATTTAGAAATGCATAATCAAATTGGTTAGTAGTTTAAGCTTGATTATTAAGATAAACAACTAAAAGACTAAAGTAGGTATATTAAAGAAAAGCACAGCATTATTATTATTAATAGATATAATTAATAGATAATCCACAATTTTTTTTACGAGTAATTATTTCATTACGGCATATCATTTTCTAAATACCTACTAATACTAAATCGTTGGAGAGAACCGTGGTGTATACCCTAGAGATGATGTTAATACTTATGATAAAGAGTCATTAATATAACCAACAAAATTCCAAGATTTAAATAAATCCACTTATTTAGAAAACGTAACCTTGAGTAGACACAATACAGGTCATTAAGAGTAAGCAAAGAATTGTGAAAATATCGGAAATGTATTTAATGTGATGTTGATAATTACGTATTCTATAAACATTTCTTAACTCATGGTATTTGCGAACATTGATCTAAAAAACTAAAATTTAGTCTACTAGTTATGCACGTTTTCATATTGGATTGTAAATTTATAATAAATTCGAGAATTTCTTAAGATCGCAATTAAAAAAATTTGCCTTTAAAAAAATTTACAATTGAATAAGAAATCCTTGTTGATTCATCACAAGGTAATCTTAAATTACGACTGTGTTATAATAAATGTTATATAATAAATTGATACTCATATTTGTTAATGAAGCACTTATTAAAATAGGATGTTTTATAATATATGAAGTATAAAACTAATATATAGTATAACCTCTTTCGTTTTGAATATATTCCTCTAACCGTCTGGGTATGAATATTTTAGACCAATTGTCTCCCAAGCATTTTGAATCGCTGCAATTAATTCGTTGCGATTTTCAGGTATGAAGATGGAATCTTGTTGTTCTTGGTAGGTATGCACAATTAGTCCCCAAGCATTTTCTATAACGTTAAAATCGGGGCTTTTCGCTGGCCAGGGCAACACATTTAGGTTGTTTTTTTTTTGTAACCAACGACGAACCATCGTGAATGTGTCTATAGGCGCATTGTCCTAGTAACAAAAAAAAAGGTTCAAAACCATTGTGTCAAATACAAAAAATAAAGTTTATGATATATAACAGAAAACTTATTTGTTGAAATAGATAATTTCTGTCTGGATAAAGAATTTCGACAGACGGCTTCATAACATCCCCCATTATATTCAAATAGCCCTCAGAATTTAGTCGACCATCGATGATCCAACAAATTCCTGGACCCCTCGAGCTAATCCAACCACACACATTAACAGAAAAGTAGCCACTACGTTTTGTTTCTCTAACATGATTCGCCTCATTTCTTCGAGATCGATACACTATAACAGGACCATCGTTAAAACTTAAATGTTTCTTCATCGCTAAATATGACATGATTCCAAAACTCTAATGGCTGGTTCCCAATCAACAAGGAAACATTTTTGAAAAGTTTTTTACAACGTTTTGCAAAAGATATTTTTACATTTTTAAAAACGTCTTAATGGCCAGAATTACGTTGCAAAGTCAATATTAGAAAAACATTCTAAAAATGTTTAAAAAATATTATTTATATATATTTATAATATTTTACAAATGTTACATTAATGTATCAAAAATGTATAATCAACGCTTTTTTTTTAATATTGCAATATACTTAAGGGCAGTCCTACAATCATGGCATAAATGTAAGTTTAGTTATACTTGCTTTAATTTTAAAATACTGACATATTTGGCTGTTAGTTTTATTTGAGGGGCCAAGAAGTAAAAGAGTTTAAGTGCATTTGTGTTAGTTATGAGATAAATGGCTTTAAAGTTAACTTGAATTTCAAAATTCCAACAATAAGTTTGGAAAACTGTGTTCATATTTTAGCTTTATTTAAAGGTGAAAAAACATTACCAAGGAGAAGGAATTTATTAATTTTGCTTTTTTATTTATTTTTTTTGCAAAAATGTACTTGAATTATTATGCATGTAAAAAAAAATTGGTGGTAAAATGATTCAAGTGCAATTACTGTACTAAAATATACTTTATTATTAGCTTGAAAGTTATTGATATTTGAAAATTCGAATCAATAGTTAGGGACATTATTTCTAGTGAAAAATCTTATCTGTATCGCTGAAACTATCCTGTCTAATAGAGTATTTCTGTCTTTTGCCTCTTTTTTTTAATAAAAATGTACTTGAATCAAAATTACCGTTTGAAATGCGTAAAACGGTTCAAGTGAAGTTATTAATACTTATAGTGAAAGGAAACACGCATTCTAATAAATTTTATTTTGAACTTTATTTACCTTACTATAAAATATTGAAAAAAAAGATAATAATAAAAATAAGTACAAAATGTACAATATTCGTATTACTCATAGTCTGATTCCAGAAAGAGGCTATCTTCTTCGTCATCAGATTCCTTGCCTGTAGTAGTTGTTGCTGATCCCGTTTTGACTGCGGTACTGGCTGAAGATTTCCCTTCATGCTTTAAACTTTTATAATATTTATGGTAAAGTGGAGGAACGAATTCCAAGAGACTTTGAAGATTTTTATATTTTGCCGTTCTTATTTTTAATGTAGTGTCGTTCAGGGGTTGCAAAATAGATAGCTGCAGAGATGGCCGTCCAACCTGCAATGCTGCGATTGAACATGCCAAAAACTCAAAATCGTTGTTCAATGTACATTTATATTTAAATGAAAACTTTTCTGATTTAAAATACGCCAGCCAGGAAATGCTTCTCCATTTCAGAACTTGCCCTGTCATGTTCTTTTTAGGATCTTTCATCATTTGATGGAGGGGTGAAAAAGAATAAAAATCATCTGTAGCCATATTGTATAGGACAAATTTTGTTGAAGAATTCTGTATTACTTCCTGCCAGTGTTTGGGGATAAAAACTTGTGGATATTGTCGTTTTCTTTTTTCTATTAAACCAAAGCTCCTGTCACATTCCATGAAAGTGTGGCCAGGCTCCAAGAACTTATGATGAATCTCAGTCAAGTTAGTGGCTTGTACTAAAAAAGTGAACAATTTGCTAATGTTTTTGTTTTTATTCTGACCCCCACATAAATCACTATATGCAATGAGTTTTGTGATGTGTGGAGACAGACGTTTAATAAACTCTAACAGGCATGACCCTATTACCTGCGATCCTCGTGAGGCAATCGTTTCATCCCAAACAAACATATGGCTTTTTCCGCTCAGTAAGTCATACACGCAAAAATTGTACGTCCATAACTGACGAAGGTAAAATACTTTCGATGTAGTTAAGTGCGGTGTCGGCAGGGTTTGTTGCAAATCGAAGCAAATTACAGTAGTATTCTATGAATCTTTATTTGCTTCGATATCACATCTTTTGACATCGTTCGTCTTCTGGGCTTTTCTGTGAAGTAATTCTAAATCGCGCTTGGCATTTTTTACGATTTCCTCGTTTTCAGAATATTTTATCAAGTTCTGAAAATTGTCACAACGGCTACACGTATCGCTATTAGGCTTATGGAATCTTAAATTGAATTCCGTGTTAAAAACAAACCTATAATATGATTCTTTTACGGGTTCCTCATGTTGTTCATTACAAAACTCCTTGTACATTTTGTACATCTTACTTATAGACAAATCGCCCTGAAGGTATCTAGCATTTGGATTGTCTCTTCTTGAATAATGACTGCTATATTTGGGAAACATATTAATATGGGTAATAATATTTCTTCTACAAGATTCCTTAATTTTGTTTGGAGGTTCTTTCTTTCCCCGTTTATCAGTTTCAACTATTCCTAGTTCTGTTATTTTTGAACAAACTACTTGAAAACGTCTCACAGTAATGTCAAACGTGCGCAGAAAGAAACTTTTGCACACGCGGTGTCCCAACAATGTTATGAGTGTGCTATAACTTTTGTCTTTAGCAGAATCTGATTTGCATCTTTTAGGTTTAACTTTTTTAATACATGAAGATAGAAATGAAGTTTGTAGATCGTACGATGGTAATTCATAAAATTTTTTGAATAGTTGACGTCTTTCAGCCTCACTTATGTTTTGATTACAATGGTATCGACACACATGATTGTATTCTTTTAATTGTCTACCTTTTTGTGACTTGTTCTTACGACCAACATACTTTTTACCTTCAGTTCGCAGTCTCTTGGCAAAATTGTCTTTCCAGGTCTGGGGGCGCCGTTTACGCTGTCTTGTTTTTAAAGGTGTAACATGGAAAGACTTGCTTTGGCTGGATTGACTATCTTCTTCACCGGCATGATTATCGTTAACTACAATCTCGTCACTATTACCTTGTCCATCTAACTCTAGTATATAATCCGAATCTTCATCAGTTTGATAAGGGTCTGATATTTCTGTAAAAAGAAAAGTATTGAATTTTTAATGTTATTTAAGTCTGTCACATTAATCATAATCTAATACATTACAGGTGCCATACGATTGCAAAGAAAACAAATCGAACAAATTAACCTAACTTTATGTTTGCATACCTAATTTGACGTAATTTGGATATTTTTTAATGTATTTTGATATTGTCTACTTACCACCATTTTCTTTGTTACTATCTATTGAAAACTAGATTTAAATAAACTAAATTAAGCGAATAATAATAACACACTACACTATTAACAACACAGCACTTAAAGAACAGTAAAAGAATGTCAGAAGTAAAACGATTCAAGTGCACTTGAACCTCTTTACTTCTAACTCAAATCGTACCTTTTTTGCGTAACATTATTTAGCAGACCAATAGATGGCACTAAAGAGGCGAAATGCACTTAAATCCTTTTACTATCAAATAATAATAACCTTTAACTGTAGGAATATGCACTTAAAGCAACTTGACAAAAAAGTGCACTTAAACCCTTTTACGTCTGACCCCCTCATTTATACTAACCAATAACACAGCCAATAACGACAGCATTTTACAATCAAACTAAGTATAACCGTTGATTGGTATAACCGTTGACTGAAGAAATGTATAAGGACTCGCAAGGCTCATGTTAAAAATCGTACCGTATTACTATCTCACTTTTGTGGCTCTCTGCACCCCGCTGCCTACAAACTTCACTCTTGGATAGTCGCGACACTGTTGTTTTCAACGCAAACTAAAAAGATAACAGTGGAATGCTTGGAAAGTAATATGATAACTCTTCAAAATAATCGTTTGTTGTATTTACTAGATACCGTTGACTGATATAAAATGTTTTGAGTAAACGGTATGTAATTTGACAAGTTGAATTTTTTTCTTCAATCTATACGTTTGCCAGAGTTTGGTTTTATTTTTTCTCTGCTGTTTTAATTTACTTTACATTGTTTTATACTTTTTTTTTCAAAAAAGCTTATCGAAATATCGATACGTATCGAAATATCGATACGTATCGTAATATCGATACCTATCGAAATATCGACATTTCGATACGCATCGATATATCGATAGACGACCCAGGCCTAATATGAAGTAGGAATGGTGATTTAAATCATTAAAAATCGATTTTTGTACTCTAATAAAGCGATTTTTACAATCGATTTTTCTAGCCAATTTTTTTTAATTAATTGATTCAAAAATTGAATCGATCGAACATCGCTTTATGGAACTATAATTATTCTGCAATCAACAAAAATGTAAAAACAAAAAACTCATAAGTAAATAATCAAATCGCCAAGTGAACAATAATTTAAAATAGCAGATTACAAATTCAAAACCGCCGGCGGTAATTTGATACTTGCACAAGAAGCAAAACAGAATTTTTGTTATGTTTATAAATGTATATAACTGTTTTATCGTGTTTTGCAGTTGATAATATTCTTTAAAAGGTGACTACAAAAGCGATTACCAAATCGGTTTTCCGTTCAATTAAAACTTTTTAACTTGATTTGCTAATAAAGATTACACCAATTTTCAATAAAATTGTGAATTTGAAACGGCGTTTTAGTTTTTTTTATTAGGTGTAGCACACCGATACATCGCAAGTTGGTCCGCTAATTCATAAAAAATAAACTAGAATTCCCATTAATGGTATCTCTTGGTAGATGTTTGGGTAAACCCGATTTATTTAAATCGTTTGTTAAATCATCGTCCTTTGAACTGCAAAGAGAGCGGTATGACTAAGCGTAGCCACTGCTCGATGCGTATACATACAATGCAAACACTACAACTTCTAGCAATGAACTGAAATCTCGGATCCTAAATATACGGTGGCGCCCCCTATATCTCGGATCCTGCGGTGACTACGATTTTTACCATAAGGCTGCGAGTCTTTATACATTTCTTCAGTCAACGGTATAACTTAATTGATATTTATACGATTATTATAGAAACAGACCTAAAATGCTTACAAAATATAGATAATACAATCTTTGTGGACTCAAAATACTTGAATTTAATATGGCTGCAAACGCATTTGGTGCCTATAACAAAAATTAACACATTAACATAAAAGTAAAACAAACGTTATTCATGTAATTATTTTATATTAATTGAAATAATTATAATAATCCTCACAAAAGTTTCTAATTAACCAAGTTTTTTTATTTTATGGATAGGATTCTTCGGAGTGCAGGAACGGCAACATTAAAAACAACCTTTATCTGTTGTTAAGGCCTGAACAATAAAGGTTGTTTCATTGTTCCCGTTCCTCCACATCGAACGATCCTATCCATAAAATAAAGACTAATTATGCATGTACCTCTTTGTGTAAAAACGAAAACCAGAACAACTAACAATCCAAGATTTTGAAGCTTTGTACACACAAAATAATGCTGCATCAATATCAGAAAAAATTACATACCAAGATTATTGGTTATTATGCACGTTCAAATCTCCCATTTGGCCATCATATCAATTTTATAACCTTAAAACATCACAAAGAATGAAAATCATGAAGTACATAGAATGAACGTTTTAGTGTACCACTGCTATAACAAATAATATTAGACACAACATTTCTTGCAACAAAAAACGTACCATCATAATAAATGCTGACATGTACTAGAATTATTTATTTGAGTTTCACTTTTCACTAGAACGCAAATTAGAAAACGATTAAACTGATACACTAACAATACATTACACAGCATAGCGAGTAATACCATGAAAATTGTTGATTCGTTGAAGCTTAAAATATAATCAAAGATATAATGCAATTATAATGTACAAAATCGCCATCTTATTACGCAGATACTGGTACTTTGCGCAAACGCGGTTATTAAGTACTTAATACATTATTAGTAATATGTAACAAAATTTTATATAGTTTTGTTTTTATTACAATGTATAAAAGAAAAAAGTGTATAGGTGAAAGCAAACAAAAGTATAATTTCTAATAAAGTAAAAAGGTTTTATATGTTACTAAAAAATGTTTTAGAAAACATTTTTAAAATATTTCAATATCAATGTTTAAATGAAATATTTTTAAAACATTAAAATGTCTTCCGGGTTTGGGCCGTGTCATAGTTGCAACCGAAGCTGCCAACGTTTCGCCCACTTTCGTAAGGGGCTTCATCAGGGCGTGAGAAAATCGCAAAACTCAAACAAGCGATCGAAATCTAACTAAGAACTTCTCAAAAGTTAGGTTATCTACTTGTAAAACAAGCCATAACCTAAACTATGAAAAGGTAAGAAAGAAAACGATAACCTGAAAAAGCAAACGAAAATCTAACAAAGAACCACTACTGAGTTAGGTAATCAACTTGTGAACCAAGCCCGATTCTAAACTCCGTAGAAGTGACTTAAGAAGAAATAGTCTTCGTATTTAAAGGAAAAGGATCGTCACGGATGATTGAGCTCGACCCTGATTGGGTTACGGTTGCTAGGGGGCGTGTTTTTGATAAATGACTAATAACCGGGAACCAAAGAGGGGATAGTTCGAAACCATGATCGCGATTGAAGTTATTGGGGTGTTTGATGATTTCTATGCTTTCTCGGAATTTCCTGTTGAAAAAGAAGGGAGATTTGGCAATCAACGAAACATTATCAAAATCTATCTTGTGACCTGTAGTAAAATGATGTTCAGCGACCGCAGACTTGGAAGTATACCTTTTCCTTATACAACGATCATGTTCTGAAATGCGAGTAATGACGGAACGACCGGTTTCACCAATGTAGACTAAACCACAAGAACAGGGAATTTGGTATACACCTTGAGATGAAAGTGTAGGAAATTTGTCTTTGGGAGAAGGAAGAATCTGAGAGATTTTGCCTGTCGAGTTGAATATGGGTTTAATACCATTCTTACGAAGGAGTTTCCCTATTTGATCTGTAACCTTGTGAATGTAGGGTAAAAAGGCCAATTTCGGGTTGGATTCGAGAGTAGAAATGTCCTTAGGTAATCGAGTACGTGGATGTAAACGACGATTAATAACTCTATGAATATCTCGCTTTACATAACCATTGTTCACTAAGGTTCTAGTAAGATGACGGAGTTCTGAGTCTAGATTCTCAGGTTGACAAATAGAAAAGGCACGATGGACCAAAGATTCAATAACAGAACGTTTCTGTGCAGGATGATGATGAGACGAAGCATGAAGGTATCTGTCCGTATGGGTGGGTTTGCGATAAACAGAATGGCCTAGAAGTCCGTCGGGCTTACGAGTCACAAGAACGTCAAGAAATGGAAGAGAACCATTACTTTCGATTCCGGCCGTGGAAGCCTTCGCTATTATATTTTTAAAACGCAACAAAAATATTTTTTTGAAAAACATTTTTTATTTCGACTATTTTAAAACGTTGTAACGTTTTTCAAACATGAAAAAAACGTTCCCTTGCTGATTGGGTTGACATATTGTCTGACAAACTCTAAGCGGTTTCTTCGATTTTGCTCACTAAGTTTTTCTTTAGACACAGCTGTATATTTGTTAATTCTACTGTCTTTCAATCTTGCATCAGCATTTCAAACGGTTGAGAAGTTTTCTTTTACATTTGTTTGAGTATACATATGTCTTACCCTAAATGCTTATAAATAATTTTAGTCTTTTATTTGTCACTACTTTACTATTGGTTTGAATGAATTTCTAGTTACCTAGCACAAAAAATATATATCAATTAAAAAACGTAACAGGGTTTAAGAATCATTTAGCAAGCTTGTAATACTAGAACCGGTAGAACTATAGTTTACCGAGAGGTATAGCCTCGAGGTTTGTATACTATTTAATTCACAATCAGTCATTAAACAAAATAAATAACATTAAACTAATAAAAAATGAATGAAAACCCATTTCCAAAATATTATCGTTTATTTAGGTAAAATATTAACACATAGTAGGCATTTTACGATTGACATATAAGTATTTAATGTATGATTGACTTTTTATCAAATTAGTTAAAACAAAAGTCACACATATTACAAGTTCGGAAAGTATACATTACTGACCGTAGGGTTTTATTACATACGCGTTTTTTTTAACCATGGAAACCGCTCACTTACCAACCTTTAAGAGGTTCGGAAAACTATACGTTACTAACTGAGTGTGGATAATAGTAGATTACATACCGAGGCGGAAAATATTCCGTTTCTGTCGAGAGAACTATAGTTTACCGAGAGGCATAGCCTCGAGGTGAACTAGTTCTCGAGACAAATGGAACACTTTTGCCAAGGTTTGTATACAATTTTATTCACAATCAGCCATTAAATAAAATAAATAACATAAAACTAATAAAAAATGAATTAAAACCTACTTCCAAAATATTATCGTTTATTTCTGTAAAAAATTAAAACGTAGTAGGCACACTTCACAATTGACATATACGTATTTAATTTATGATTGTCATTTTATCAAATTAGTTAAAACATAACACACACGAATTACAGGTTCGGAAAGTGTACATTAGTGACCGCGAGGTTTCATTACATACTCGTTTTTTTTTAACCATGGAAACCGCTCACTTACCAACCTTTAAGAGGTTAGGAAAACTAAACGCAGAGAGAAGATATACTTAGAGAGGCATCTACTGTATAAAAAATTGGAATAGAAATCTTCGCGACCTCTAGTGGTTGTGGGGAACATAAATAGCGGGAGCGGGACGTTTAAATTTGATATATTATAATTTATTACTATGGTATACGAAAATAAAAAACTGAAGTACTAACATTTTTTATATTTGCGGTTTCTTTTACATTTTGTGTCAAATATTTTGAATGCTTGCTGCTTAATAGGATCTACTATTTTATTATTTTTCAGTATTTTTAAACTATTTTCATATCGAGAGTCTAAACCCTTTAAAATCCTATTAACCTGTTTGCACCAAAAAAAATTAAATATTTAACTAACAGTTTACAAACTAATCTTCCCATTTGTGGATGCAACTTACAATTTAATACAGAAAAATTTAAATTGGCAATTAACATGTTAATGAGTTTCATTGAAATTTGATTTTTATGACAATTCCGTGGTAAAATATAAAACAACCTACTTAAACTTTGTGAACATATAAAATATAAATAACTGCCAGGTTTATGTAAAACCGAAGAAGTGTACTCGCAACTTTCAATTAAGTCTTGAGGCACATCACCGTCCGAATATTTTAACAGCTTCGTACAGAGTGCGCATTTATTTGTTTGTTGCAAAACCTTTTTTGCAATAAAGCCTGCAAAATAAGCAATTGTCGAATTTGCAATGCGACTTTTTTTAGCACTAAATACAATTGAAGGTGCGTCAGGTAGAGTTTCATTACAAAGGGGGCGAACGCCTGCAATATATTCCCCTGTAATGAACATTCTTAAATCATCAAGTGCACCCTCAGTCATATCTTTTTCACAATTTGCACCAGGTGCATGTGCTGATAAAAAATTACTAATAACTAATAACTTAAAAGACGTGATAAAATGCGCCACGTCTGGAGAATTGTACCTTCTTCCATGTGTCCTTATACTTGCAAAAAAATTTTCTAAGCAATCCTGATTTAATGCCCTTGGAAGAAGATACGAAACTCTGTCTGAGTCGATTAGCTTTTTTTTCAAATATAAAAGTCCCTTAATAGTAGCAATTAAATTAACAAGTGAAGGCACTTTTTTATACATGTTATTTTTTTTATCCCAAAAACGAACAGACTGCAATGTTGATAGGGTAGATTTCCAAAATTTTTCATGTTCTGAATTTTTCTGTATTCCACATTTTAACGGTTTGCTTTTTGTAGGCAACTTGATGTTTCCGTTAAGACTGTCAAATAGCGAATCCATAAAAAGAAGAAAATCCCCTGTTTGCTCAGCTTCTCTTGTAGTCTGATTTAATATCTAAAAATAAAACATTTTGTTATTCCAAGTTTGTAATCAGTATTCTGTATACCAACAATTTGACTATTGAATAAAGAAAATTTAATGGTTATAGCTTTATGTTTCAATTAATAAATAAATACAAAAATCTGATAACTATAATTAATTGACAATTTTTGTCTGTTAAAGACGTGAATTTGTTGTGATTTTTTAAGAGGTTGCTAACATCGTTAGCAACACGCTGCCTAAATGAGAGTAGTTTAAATATCTCGTTGTAGTTACGTAGTAAACGATTTTTGCAAAAGTAGTTAGTTTTGAAATATTATAATATAAATAATAATTATAACTTAGAAATTATAAAATTAATCGAGTTGTTTAATAAAACAGCAAAAAACATACAGTACACGATTTAAATCATCATTAGCACTTTCCATAAAAAAAAACAAAAAACTTTTAAGTACACAGCTGAATTTTCGTCTTTAAAAAAATTACTTACCCCAACGAGATATGCATTTCATCAACGAACCAACTTTATAACTGAATACTTGAGCCATTAGAGATACTTTCATTTTGTTCATTTTTTTCCCAAAAACATGTTTGTCCGTCAGTTTGCATGCCAAACGCGTCTCTTCCATTGTATCGAGACGGTAAAAGTCTTGAATATGACTCCATTTAGCCAACTTGACTTGTCCATTTTGTGTAAACAATACACGTTTTTCATTAAAAAATTATTTCTAATGCCCTTAAAAAGATGAGGCACATCGTATAATGGAATTATCTCCTGATCTTTAACAAAAAATCTATAACAATCACTACTTTTGGTTGGTAGACCTTTCTCCTTCGAGTCTTTTATTAATGAATTAATGACAGCTCGATTGTTGGTACCTTGGTCGCATATTGTAGCGACAACTTCTAGGCCCGCTTTTTGACATTCATTTAATATTTTTACCAACATCTGCTTTAATTGTATACTTTTTATAGGCCCATTACTAAATGTGAATGCTAATGGTTGCTTCCATTGACGAAAAATGCCTTTTGCCATGAAAACATTCACATGATTAGCAATATAAGGAGTTCTATAATCACTCTCTACATGCTCTAGACCGTCCACAGAATCTTCTTGTCGATTGTATGATAGCAGCGGTTCAAGCGTCATTTCATCAAAAATAACCGCACACAGCTTATCATGAGGGTTTTTAAGTTTTTCTGTTGCTATCTTTAAACTTTCAAATATTTTTTTGTTAATGCCAGGACGGAAAGGAATTGTTTGTAATAATTTGCTTAAAGTTCTAAATGACGGCAAACAAAATATTTTTGATAGTAAACGGTAACCTTTACGACTACTCTTTAAAAGGGTTAACGCTAAAATTTTTCGTTTAAGGTGTAACGTCGTGCTTTTGGTTGTTGACCCTGTGTTCTTAACTGCTGCGTAATAAATGTAAAGGTTGCTTCATTTACTTTTTCCATGAGACTATTAAAATTAGGACATTTTGCCAATCTTTCGGCGTTTTTCAGCCGTTGTCGTATGTTTTGCATGTTGTATTGCAGTTTAGCAGTTTTGCGATAGCATTCAACAACCTGCCTGTATAATTTTTGACAACGTGGAGTCAAACTCTTTTGCCGAGTGACTTGGATGGTTTTCAGTGTACGTTTTTTTGCAGAACGGAGAAAAGGCATACCTGCAAAACTAACATTTTCAATAATACTTTAAATTTAAATTAAAAATACTTTACCAGAAGTAGACGGCGCGCTTTCTTCACAAAATGGCACTTTCGATTGAGTTGCTTCAGACTCATGATGAGTTTCACAAGCGGTAGAAATAACTGCAGTCGATATAGTATTTGCAGGTTTTGCATGTACCACCAAAGATTCAGATTCCAAAACTACTTCCACTTCCTCTTGTACTGGTGACGTACCTATTTACATACACAGTTGTTTAATTATTATTGTTTCTAACAAGAGCATTATATGCAGATGCTTGAACATTAGGTAGCCAGATGAAAAGAGAAACATAAAAAAATGTCCATGATGCATGCAAACAGTGACTATATACCAGTCAATTATAAAATAACCGCCCTTTTATTATACGAAATAGTTTCAGCAAAATATGACTTCAAAATTTCTAATATGACACAAAAAGACATTGAATAAATAGTAATTTAAAATAAAATCGCAAGTTATTATTACCTTTGAAAACTGTAGGAATTGCATCATGTCTTAGTCCTCTTGTTGTGCCAGGAACCAAATATTTCTCAACAAAGTGTTTTTCACAGACAAAATGGTTGTTATAGAGCTCTTTTGCTGCAATTGTATTTAAATCTGGGTTGTTAATCATTTGCAACCATTTTTGCCTCATCTTTGCATCTTTAGGAAAGCGATGCCTTTTGCTCCATTTGTCATGACATCCAAAAACGCAACATTTATTTTTGTAAATCCTCTTCGGCATTGGATCCATCTTAGAATAAAGTTGTAAAATATTACTAAATTGAAGTCATAAAACGTTTTACTTCTCTACCAAGAATGGCACATAGAAACGAATAGAGACAAATACAACATTAAATAGGTTTCAATGGGAATCAATAGTAAAAGATCGAGTTAATAGAAAAGTTAAGTTTTTTAAAGATAAGTGTGACAGGTTTAATTATAATCAATTAATTTTACAGGTGCATCTTGGTAATAGAGTTTTGCTGCCCATCAAATGTTTTGACAAAAAAGTATTATTTTAATTTAAATAATTCGCATATGCGCTGTTTGCTGAACACGCATTAATAAATTATTTTGTTTATTTAGTTTAAATTTCACTTACGCGCATATTTATTTACTGTTCTAGTGATTTAGTTATACCATTGATTAGTTATACATTTCTTCAGTCAACGGTTATACCAATATTGCAGTTTAAAAAAACCGCGTAGTAATTCCATTCCTATGTTGTCTAAAACATAAATTTTGTTTACGTGACTTTTTTTCGATGGACTATTTTTGCAGTCTTCCAGTTAAATACATCAACAATGACAAAAACAAAGATTGAACTTTACATGAACTTCACCAAACTTCACTTATTGTTCACTACATCGCATAGAACACAAATAATTGCAGCCATTGCAAATTGCAAGCATTGCAAATTGCAATGCACTGATATATACCATATATACGAAATCAGCATATAATTACTATTTACGTGATACGCACGTAGACACGTATACATCTATCTACAGTAAAGTATAATGCTTTATTTCGGAATTACGATGTTTTTTATTAAACAACTTCAAATAAGATGCGTTAAAAATTAAAACTGTCCTAAATAAAGGGTTGCATCCTGTATGCTGTGGTTTCGTAATTCGAAATAAAGCAGTTATCGTGGTTTAATAAAAGCTAATAGATATAAATCAAAATTAATAAGCAACATTAGTCGAGAAGTACTATATTACAGTAGTTCATATAGTTCCTGAAAATTTACATTTAGATGATTTGCTTAGAAATTAGTTAGAATATCTGTTTTTACAATAGTTTGTGTAAGATTACTAGTAATTTGCTAATAGGTAATTTTTTTAACGTTACCAAGATTATTTAGTATTTCCTAAATTTGAATCTATGTCACAAGTTTCGATGATTCGAATTATTGTTGAATGTAAATTTTTACGTAATAGAACGGTTATACCAATTTTCAAAATTTTTTCAACTAATTTTTTAAGTGAAAAAACTTTTCAGATTTTTAAATGCCTATTTATAAACGTCAGAGACAAATATGTATGTAGAATTATTTTGTTAAAGTATAGTTAAAAATATTCTTAAACAATTTTCCGTGTACAACTTTCCATTCTGGATAATCCGGCATGGAAAATTGTATTACATAACAAATCAGAGATAACAAATGCAACCTGTGGAATCCTGAATTCTACGAAATATATTCTTGTCAGTACTGATAAAACGTCTCTGGCCTTCAATAGTATAAAAAGAGAGTGGGGCATCAAAACAAAAGAAAAATGAAAATCATTACAAAATACATGCATAATACTGTACAGTTGTGATGCAACTAACATTACATCAAATACTAAAATTGACATTTGTGCGCCATCTATATAATTATATCGAAGTTATTTTTTATTCATAATGATTACATAGTGGCCTCTAACAATTGTGGGGAAAAGTTAAAACGTTATTCCTTTTCTCTCAATTGAAGTTACTCGTCTACAAATACTTTGTTTATGACTAAACGTTACTAACTGAGTGTGGATAAATAATATTACACGCGGGATTTATCTAGAATGGAAGATTGTAATAAGTATAACTCATGGAAACCTGAATTTTACTAAGAATTTATCATATAAGATCGTATATGTTCACAGTCAGAATCTACATTAAAGTTAGCTTCGATTTAGCATTTTGTTTACATATAACTTAATTGTATATGTACTTATTTTTTAAAATTTTCAGTACTATCATTGTTGTTTTTATAAAGGATAGTTACTCAGCTCCAATCTAAAATTTTCAGTCAACTGGAATATAGACAACTTATTAATGTTTGATTATTAACACAAGATTTAACACTGGACAAGACGCGGCTTCTAGCAAAATTAACAACCATTTTTAAAAATATACAGGAACCTACAAGTTTTCAGTATATTTTTTTAAGTCAATTTATTTGAAAAATATTATGCAAATATTTATCTCCACTAATTGCAACATGAGACATGTTTTGAAAAGATATTGGTTACGCTTTAGGTAAAAAAAATTTTGTAATTTAGAATTGAAATCAATAGGCAAGTTTAGTTGTAATGAAAGATTATGTTATGTCAATATATACTATTCGATTATGTTTGCCGGATTATGTTTACCCAGTGGCGGCTTCTTCATTTGGTCAATAACTCTTTAAAAAAAAATTAAAAACTAAGAATTGTTTTATTATTAATTCGGAATTGCAAATATGTAACGTTTTGTTTTGGTTATTCCAAAGATAGACAAATTACCTTTAAATTACTTTTTTCATAACAAGAAGGTGTTTTTAAAGTTATAATATTTAAATGGTCCCCTTGCAGCATTGACAACCAGTCGCCACTGCGGTTATATGTAACCTATGTAACTGAATCGGTGTAACTAATTGTACGCAGAGTAGATCTAATTTTCAAACAAAATGAATAAATTTTAAGGTCCCTGCTTTTAACTATACCTTCAATTTATTCGTTTAACACTATCTATAGAATAAATATTGTACTAAAATACAAGGGTGACGTCTCCATTAAGTTATTTGGTCAATGTGCCTCTAAAGAAAACTAAAAATTGTTTTATTATTAATTTACAATTGCAAATATGTTTCAATTCTTAATGCAAGCGCAATACATTCAAAAACTATATTATAACATAATATGTTAAATTCCATAAAACAATAGTAGCTTGCAGTGGCAGTTGGTGATCATTGGCGGATCCCAGGGGACCTGGGGGCTACGGTTCCCTTCTTTTGTGCTTCTTATGCATTGCACTTAAAAGGAAATACTTAGAAAATCGATTCTAAATAACAAAGTAACATATGTATGGAATGAGTTTTTAATTCAAATTAAAATAAAACTTACCAGACAATTTTATGTATTTTGCTTTGTTTGCAGTATAATTGCAAAATTCATCTTCTAAAAAACCACGTTTTAAAAACAAAGTAGGTATCTAAAAATTCAACGGCTGATACTGAACTTTAAAAACTCATTTTTCTAGAGAAGTATCTGATGAACACCCACCCCATATCACCCAATCTATAATTCCCGCGCCATCCTTGTTACATTGTGCACATGCGCATAAAAAAATTATAGTTTTGTGTCTTGCCTCCGCCCTGCATATTTTTCTGGATCCGCTACTACTAGTATCCAATGCTACATTTCATTTCAATTTTAATATTAAATTTCTTCAAACGCTTTTTTACTTAATAAAATATTTATAAATAAAATCAATTTATCCATCTTTGGAATAGGCAAAACATTTACAATTTTTTTAATATAAAGTAGCTTAATTTATTTAATATTACATGTAAATCCTTTTTAAAAAATTGTTTTAATTGGTTTAACCGCTATTTATTAGCAATTATTTTCTTAATGTCTTGTAAATGATAATCCTTTTATAAAAAAAAGATAATGTCTAAAGCATCAACTAAGAAAATGTATTGCAAATTAATCATATGTGATACGAAATACGAATAAAAGATAAATTTTGTAAACATTGCATTAGATGGGCGCCATAGGCGGATGGCCTTCGGCTTATGACCCCAATGAATCATTTGAGAGAAATGCTTTCTTTTTTAACTTGTACATAACACTGTAATATGTCTGTCTCACTTTTGACTCAAAAAGTTTCATTGCCGTTCAGGTCCTATACAGTGCACTAGTCTTTATGAGAACGACGCAAGTGTTTCCAGTAGTGCGAAAGCAAAACTATTAAAAAAAAATACATACCTATAATTAACAAAATGGCATTTTAAAAGAAAACATCCAACTATTATAATAGACAATAAACATGTGCAAATTACTGAACCAACGTTTAAGGAGTCTATCTAGGACTTAGCCGTAACTTCCACTTCTGATAATAAGGTAAATCGTACATACGAGTTGTTAATCAAAGTGGGATAGTTAGACAAATTTTGCAAACAAAATGGTTTTTTAATAGCGTTTCTGTGGTTCTGTAGTTTTTCTGTATTTGGATTCTTGCATATTTTTTATGTCCTTTTGTCTGGCTTTAAATGATTTATTTTTGATATTTCTGTCTTTAGTTATTAATACACAAAAAGTATACAAGAATCTCTTCTTAGGTGTCAAAACTGCCAGTTCAACTTCACACAAGCACTGAACGTCAGAATACGATTCTAAATTATGTTCCGCGGAAATTGTCAGTTTTATGAAAAAAAAACTGATTCGTCAATGTTATTACTATTTACAAAAGATTTTTAACGTTTTTCTATTCTTGAGGATATAAGTTTTCGGAGATTTGTAAATACTGTAAATCCAGCAAGAAATTAGTGAAAACTATAACCTCAGTATGTATTAGTACTGATTCGTGGAATTCAGCTAATAACGAACATTATTTAGGTGTTACTGCTCATTTCATAAATAACAACTTGAAGAATCACATACGAGCGTTAATTTGGCAAAAGAGCTAAAAAGAGTAATGACTCAGTGGGAATCAGAAAAGAATGTGATTATTTCAGTGTCAGACAACGCCAACAACATAAAAAGTGCTATTAGAAAAGACTTGGGATGGAAAAATTTACTGTACTTTGCTTATTTTATAAATTTGGTGGTGCAAAATAGCAAAAAGTTTTAGTCGTTTATTGCGGAAAGTAAAAAAGACTGTTGCTCTTTCAAGAAAAGCACTAATAATTTGAAATTAATAGAGTATCAAAAAAATATCGGGAGTGTACCAAAAAACTAATTCAAGGTGTGGGTACTCGTTGGAACTCTACTTACTAAATGTTACAAAGATTTACGGAGTTAGAGGTGTCAATACGTTTCACAGCAGCTCTTCTCAATCATATAGATCTTTCAATATTGAATACAGATGAGTGGAAATTGTTAAAAGATTTATCTTATTAAAACTGTTTAAAGGAGTGAGAAAATCACTTGGCGATGAAAAATATTCATCAGCTTCTTTAATAATAGATTTAGTAAACGGACTCGTAGAAGTTTGTACAAACCTAAATAAAAATGATTATTTTTCTTCAAAAGCAAAACAACATATTAACAACTTACTCAACTTACTAGACGAGCTGAATGCACATTTTCCTAATTTAGAATATAGTAATACATTATCTATTTGTACATTCTTGGATCTTCGTGTTACAAATTTCGGATTCTCAAGTGCAGAATTTTGCGAAGTAAATAAATTAGTCACTAAAAGTGTAATAATAACTCATCAACAGGGCGAAGCGCACAATTCATTACAGTTTCTTGGAAAATCGCTGACGAAATTGATGATGAATTTTTGACTTAGGCTACTTTTAATAAAAAATTAGCAGATTATAAACCGGTAGGAACTTCATGTTTAAGGGCTATTATTGAAGTTCAGAGATATTTAGAAGACAACTTTCTACATAGAAAAGAAGTCCCATTGAAATGGTGATCTAAACAACAACAAAACTACCCATTTTTGCATATATTTGTAAAGGAATGGTTTAGTGTTTTAGCCACTTGCGTGTCTTGTGAAAGATTATTTTCAAAAGCAGGATAATTTTTAAACGAAAGACGAACTAGATTAAGCGCATCAAATTTAAATAAACTTTTAATTTGAAATGCAAATCATAGTGATATTTAAAATTTATTTTTGTGTTGCCAACATCGCAAACGTCAATATTCGTTCGTTAGTGTAGTTACGTAATGAACGAAAAAAGCGTAGGGTGGCAAAATGAAAACGAGGAATCCACATAAAATTAAGTGTTCAAAGTCAATTAATATATTAGAACGAGTATGCGACAGGTGGAAAAATCATTTTAAAAATCTTGAAATTCAGTTAAAATTGAAGAAAAACGATGTTAAAGTTAATGTCAAATTTGACAGATTTAGTAATAAATGTAGTACCAACATTATATTTCTGTTGATTTTTTTAAAAAAGAATGTAAATTTATAAAAGTACATTACTCTCGTCGAAAGAATCATAGCATAACTCACTCATATGCAACGCTCGGCCATGCGGCCTCGCGTCGCATTAACGTTCTTTATGCTATTTCTTACTTTCGACTCTTGTTACGTAAACTACTATTAATGCATTTAAATGACGTTAAGTATGTGTATAAGTAATAATAAGTTCATTTAGATAAATAGTGAACTTAGATTATAAACTTTAAGGGAACGTTCTTTATTTAGATAATTTTGGAGTTTCGTATTAAAAAAATTCCAAACATTCTAGAAATTTGAGTTTTTCAAATATCAATTTGTTCTTATTCTAGAATGTGCTCTGCTTAACCTGAAAGGATATTAGGATATGCTAAAAATATTCTTTGTTCGCCTGAATATACTCAGGTATTATCCCTAGAATCAACAAATATTCTTACATTGACCCTAGGATATTTTAAAGTATATGCTAAAGTCATTCCTAGCATAATCCCACAGATATCGCTGAAATAACCTAAGTATCCTTGGAATAACCGTAATAAACGCTTGCTTTGGAAAACCATTTATTGTCGTAAGTTGGTAACAAAAAAGCTTTATGTTCTGCGAACTCTTTCCCAATCAACAAGGAAACATTTTTGAAATGTTTTATTCAACGTTTTACAAAAGATATATTTACATTTTTAAAAACATTGCAAAAACGTCTTAATGGCCAGAATTACGTTGCAAAATCAATATTAGAAAAACATTCTAAAAATGTTTAAAAAACATTATTTATAATTTTATTTATATATGTTTGTAATATTTTACGAATGTTACATTAATGTATAAAAAATGTATAATCAACGCTTTTTTTTAATGTTGCAATATGCTTAAGGGCAGTTCTACAATCATGGTATAAATGTAAGTTTAGTTATACTTGCTTTAATTTTAAAATACTGACATATTTGGCTGTTAGTTTTAGTTGTACTAACCAATAACACAGCTAATAACGACAGCATTTTACAATCAAACTAAGTATATCTTAACTGACATTTATACCATTATTATAGAACCAGCCCTAACATGCTTACAAAAGATAAATAATACAATCTTCGTATACTCTAAATACTTCAATTTCATGTGGCTGTAAACGCATTTGGTGCCTATAACAAAAATTAACATAAAAGTAAACCAACGTTAGGTATTCATGTAATTATTTTATATTAATTGCAATAATTATAATAATCTTCACAAAAAGTTTCCAATTAATCAAAAAGGTTTCTATTTTATGGATAGGATCCTTCGGAGTGAAAGAACGACAACAATAAAAACAACCTTTAAATGTTGTTTTTATTGTTGCCGTTCCTCAACACCGAAGGATCTTATTCATAAAAAAGAAAACTTAACTAATTATGCATGTACCTCTATGCGTATAAACAAAAAGCAGAACAACTAACAATCCAAGATTTAGAAACTTTGTACACAAAATAATGTGCATCAATATCAGAAAAAATATATACCAACATTAATTGGTTATTGTGCACGTTCAAATCTCCAATTTGGCCAATATCATATCAATTTGATAACCTTAAAACATCACAAAGAATAAAAATCATGAAGTACATAGAATGAGCGTTTTAGTGTACCACTGCTGTAACAAATATTATACTTCAGCAAAATTTTTTGCAACAAAAACCAAAGAAAAACGCACCATCATAATAAATGCTGACAATAAAAGTATCTATTTGAGTTTCGCTAGAACGCAAATTAGAAAACAATTAAACTGATACACTAACAATACATTACACAGCATAGCGAGTAATACCATGAAAATCGTTGTTTCGCTGAAGCTTAAAATATAATGCAATTATAATATACAAAATCGCCATCTTATCACGCAGATACTGGTACTTTGCGTAAACACGGTTATTAAGTACTTAATTCAAATTTGCAAGGAAGTTTTTAGAAAAACGAAAAGGTTTAACATGTATTTATTAATAATATGTAACAAAATTTTGTATAATTGTGTTTTTGTTACAATATATAAAACAAAAAAGTGTATAGGTGAAAGCAAGCAAAAGTATAATTTCTAATAAAGTAAAAACGTTTTTTATGTTGCTAAAAAATGTTTTAAAAAATATTTTTAAAATATTTCAATATCAATGTTTAAATTAAATATTTTTAAAACGCAACAAAAATATTTTTTTGAAAAACATTGTTTCGACTATTTTAAAACGTTGTAACGTTTTTAAAACGTGAAAAAAACGTTTCCTTGTTGATTAGGTTGACATAATATGTATCTTCTAGACTTACGGATAAATTCGTCTCCAACGTTAACATAAACTGTACATCAACGGCATTTTAGACATTCTTCATTATGTTCATTATAATAAGGCATAACGTAACAATGACAACATAAACTTTTACAGCATTTTTAATATATTGAACTTCTTTTATACAGGCTGTTAAAATTATAATAATGTGCGGTACTGTCTTTGTAGAATGAGCGTGACATCTTGGCCGCCTAGATCTCCAGACCTTTCGATAATGGATTTTAAACTATCAGATAAAAATTATTGTAAATTGCCAAAACATCAACGTTGGCCTAGGTGCTTGAAATTCTAGAAGTAGGACTCTTTCATGATTCTAAACAACTTTTGTTAATCAAGTTTTGTTATATCTTCACTAACAAAGGTAGTTTACTAGAACCAAAAATCAGATTGTTGAAAAGATCCAAGGCATACATGATTTTAGAAAACTAAAATTATGCCAGAAATTAGTCTTTAACTAAGCAGGGCTGAACCCCAAACAATGAAATTTTATATCGAAAATTTTTTATCTTTCACAAGAGTCGTTTCACCTATCCGGGGACACATATATAGACAGAATTTAATTATTTTTGCATGGAAATCAAACTAAAATGGAAAGATAATATTGTTCAGGAGGCATTTTTTAGAGAGAAAACAACAGGTGACATATAATTATGGTTATGTTACCAATTCGTTATTAAACTTCTCAAACATAAACGCAAGACAATTTACTCAACTATACGTATATGTATAATATAATTAATAAAGCATTCAATACCGCTTACCTGTTTATGAAAGTATACAAATAAATCACTAGCACTGGCAAATATTTTATTACAAATAGACGTTCTATGCATACAACGTAAAAATTAGTCATTTTGATGGAATATACTAAACATAACTCTAGAATATTCAAACTTGATGCGAGAGAACATGCTAAGCATCAACTTTGACAAAATTCTAAGAATATCCTGGGATATTGTGGATGATGATTGAACGGTCTGAGCATATTTTCTTAGAGTAAACTGTGAACAATCTGAATATTGTTACGTATTTTATTATTATTATTAAAACTAATTTATTTATACTAAAAATATGTACACGTTTAAACTAACCGAACTAATTAAATCTAAGGAAATTTAATAAAACATTTACACTATAATTTATGTATAACACTATCACTTACACGAAGATAAGTCGCACACTTGTTTGTTTACACTAAAGTCACGTACAAGGTTATACACCGTAGATTTATCTCACACGCGTTAACGACTTATTTATTTAGACTTGAATAATCTTCTTAACACTGCCGTCTTCGAATTACGGAAATAACTGACCTACGATTGGTTTGTACCGTATTTATACGTTTCTGCAAACATTCTAGAAGCCTCTACATTCTGTCGTGAACGTTCTAGAAAATGGATAAAACTTCGAAGAAGGCTCTTGAATTTGAGAATGTTTCAATATGTTATGCTGGGGATAAGCTAACGTAATATTAGATATTAAGCTTATTCCAGGAACATGCTTATGATATCAGTATATTAGTATATTCAGGTTATTAAAAAATAATTCCTAGGATATCTTGTGTTATGTGGCATATAAGTTTTGAATATACAGTCATGAGAAAAGCTTAGATTTATTTTACAACGTCACTACTACCGTAGTAAAATTACCAACTCCGGACTCGTCACTCGAGTCAGAGCTGGGCAGTAGTTAAGCTACTAATCTAACTACTTTATTATTGACGATAGTTGTATTCTATATATTCAAGTTACTTTAATTTAATAATGTAACTGTAGTTGGAATAAATTACTTTTTTCGTGTAATCGTATTTAAAAAATAGTTAGCTACCCTACATATTTTAACTACAAAAATAGTTAAACTACTTTGTTAATAGCTTAACTACTTTACTAGTAATTAAAATACTTTATTAGCGGCTTCAATTACATACAATGGCTACAATTATTCAGCTTGCATTGCAGTTTCGCAGGTTAAAACGTGTCCTTCAAGTAATGAACAGTAACGCAGAAGTATACATGGATGTAAAGATTATTCAAAAACATTGTATAAATGCAGCAAACCTAATTTGTTTCGAAATGTTAAATGCCTCTGATCTAAACGTAAACAAAGTATTACTTCAACAAAAGTTTTTTGATATTGATGAACCTGCTTTGTCTATAAAATTTACACATTTCTTCTGATACTGAGAATGAACATGCTCACAAAAGCAGAATAATAGAACTGGAATTGTTAAAACACCTGGAAGATAACAGAATTCATATATCTATTTGAGATTATTATTAAAAAAATGTTCATCAGATATAGTACAATTTTACCTTTACCATCAGCTGCTGTCGAGCGATTATTTTCGTTTTTCACTCATAAATTCGCTCAAAAGAAATGCATTGGCTGATGCTCTTTTTGAAAAGTTACTTTTATGAGAAGGAAATGAATATGAAATACCACAATACGTTTATTACTTACTAGTTCTGTTTTTAGGTTTAGGTTTATTTTATTAATTTTTTTTGAGAATTTCTAATAAAATAGATATACATGATAATAGAATAATAGTAGTTACGTTAAAATTGTTTTACTGTTTTCGTGTGAGCGTGATTGATTTACTTTGTCTTCTTTAATGTAATAATAATTCAGTGTCTATAGATACTTATGTTTATATGACTAAAAGTGGTATAA
This sequence comes from Aquatica leii, assembly GCA_035610365.1. Taxonomy (NCBI): domain Eukaryota; kingdom Metazoa; phylum Arthropoda; class Insecta; order Coleoptera; family Lampyridae; genus Aquatica; species Aquatica leii. Next base: position 114,304,042 of record CM069432.1, read on the forward strand.
CATAAATCGGCTCAAAACTCCTTTTTCTACAAGTAGTTGAAAAAAAAACTTATATTTTAGAATACAACTGTTGAGTAGTTAGTAACCTAACTACTTTTCGATTTACGGTAGTTAGTAGTTAGTAACTTACACTACTTTTAAAAAGTAGTAACTTTAGTTAGTAGTTAACTACTTTTACAAAGTAACTTACCCAGATATGCGACTTCACCCGGAACGTTTAATTGTTTAACAGCCACAAAACTAAAGAGTGCTAAAAATCACCATCACAGGATTTAAAAAGAGCTGCCATGATTAGAATTTTTTGTTAATTTAACAAGCATAAGAAGTATCATGTGGCCGAAAAAAATCTTGCATAACTGTAATTTGTCATTTATTTTAGTAAACTGAAAGTTATGAGGATACTAATGGAGTAATGCATTTGAAATATATTGTAATCGTGGCACGTTTTAATCTTGGTCAAGTTATTTTAGAAACGTTAAAAACACTCCAGATAATTTGTTTTTTTACATTTTACATATATTAAACGTGTGATAAATATATTTTTTTATCACAGCGGGATCGAAAGTTCACTTTCGGACCCTATTTTCAGGGGCGAAAGGACCACTTACGCTCCCGGTTAATTGTATTAATGAATTAGTACGCATGCTTCATTTTTTATGCGCATGCTAACTTATTCTGATTATTATAATCATAATTGCAGTAAATGAGAAGAATACTCTTAATTTTTAGGAAAAAAAACAATAATTATAACGTTACAATTTCATGTGTTTATGAATAACTATTCAAAGTTAATTAATTTTTGACGTTTATGTTGACAAGTGTGCCAAAACTGTCAAAGACGGTTTATAATAGCGAAAAATTAAAATTTATGACAGTTAAGAGCAATAAATTTTATTTTTAAGGAACTTTTGACCCTGCTGTGATAAAAAATTGTATCATTCATGATATTTATTACTATTATTATTTTTTTCAGTTTACATTTGACAACACTGTGCATAGTGTTTTGATCATCGACCTGGCACCATCGGAAAGCTACGCTTCCCTCTGGACGAGTAATCTGTATACTTTTGTAATGTGTTTGTTTGTCTCAAACATGTAGAAAAGGAAGTACATTTGTTTATTGTTATGGTACGCACTACTTGTCAATTTATGTTGACATACTTATAACCTCAAATTTTAGAATTGGTTTTAGCAGCATTATTTGAAGTACGTAGATAGTAAAATTAATTGAATCAAACTTTAAACATGAAATATAAATGCAATGTATATTTAGCTTGAAGTAGGAATATGTAAAAGTAAACAAATACAATTGTCGTTTGACAAGTAGTGCGTACCGTTTGTTGACAAATACTATTTCTATCTCTTACAATGTTGTGTACACTTTGCAGCCTGCGATTACTCGTCCAGAGGGAAGCATAGCTTTCCGTTGTTGCCAAGTCGATGGTTTTGATGATCAGCTGATGTATTGTGCACAAAATTTACCTAAAACGTTGTACGGTGTTGTCAGTTGTACGTTTCTTTGATATTGATAATAATAATAATGAATATCATGAATGTTAAAGGTAATTCAGTAAGTAAAAATGACTTATATTTAACTTTGAAAAACATTAATACAACTTTTAACTTCTTTTTAGATCATTAAATTGTTTATTGACATAGTTCATGTTAGAAATTACTACGGCATTTAAATATTTTTGTACAGCGAGATCGAAAGTTTGCTTTCGGACCCTATTTTCAGGGGCGAAAACACCACTTACGCTCCCGGTTAATTGTTTTAATAAATTAGTACGCATGATTCAATTTTTATGCGCTTGCTAACTTATTCTGATTATTATAATAATAATTGCAGTAAATGAGAAGAATACTCTAATTATAATTATTAACTGTTATTATCATTTATTTGTAATTGTCATTATACTGGTAAATTTGTTTGGTTTTTGAAATTATTCTGTATTATGAAATAAATCTAACTTGTTAATTTATAAATTTAATTGTTTAATACTGATATTTTTTTAGATTTAAACTTTTGTTTTTTTATTTAATTTTTTTTTGTAAGAAAGCTCCAACTCTGAATTCCCTTTGTTTTCGCTTTGAATCTATTTCTTGCGTAAGATTTTAATACAACATTTTATTGCTCGAACAGAGACTAGGAGGCCCACAAAGTCTCACAATCTTTAAAAAATGATTTGACGTTTATGTTGACAAGTGTGCCAAAACTGTCAAAGCCGGTTTACAATAGCGAAAAATTAAAATTTATGACAGTTAAGAACTAATAAATTTTATTTTCAAGGAACTTTCGATCCCGCTGTGTTAAAAAAATGTATACTTGCCACGGGAGGAAAGTATGACATCCCAACACGCGTAGTATTGCGACCCTCGCCTTCCGCTCGGGTCACAATACTACGCGGGTTGGAAAGCCATACTTTCCTCCCTAGGTAAGTAATATACTATTTTGTGTTGCCAACATCGCAAACGTCAATATTCGTTCGTTAGTGTAGTTACGTAATGAGCGAAAAAAGCTCTAGCTCTATTCAGTTAAAATTGAAGAAAAACGATGTTAAAGTTAATGTCAAATTTGATAGATTTAGTAATAAATGTAGTACCTACCAACATTATATTTCTGTTGATTTTTTTTATTTTTTCCAAAAAGAACGTAAATTTATAAAAGGCAACACAAAAAATAATGTACATTACTCTCGTCGAAAGAATCATAACTCACTTACGTTCGTTATGCTATTTCTTACTTTCGATTCTTGTTACGTAAACTACTAATGTTATTGCACTTTTGCGATTTTACATACTTTCTAATAATTAGGAGGTTTAATAGATAAAATATATTCGAATTAACAACTTTTTGGATTTCTTATTATATAAATAACGAGTCACATTGAATTCAATTAATGTTTTCCGTTCAAAAAAAACTGCAAGTATTGTTTTTTTTTCTTTTGCATCACTAGTAATTGACCAAATGAGCTAATAGAGAAGCTTCATCCATCTCCTCATTTTTAAATACAAATAGAAAACCACAACAAAAATTAGTCCCTTTAAATAAATATCATAAGTGTAAATGAAATATCCATTAGAAGTTGCAAATTAAGATGCCGCAAAAACATTAGCTAAACAAAGATAATGAAACGAATCTAACAGGAGGCAAGGAAATCTCTAAAAATTATTGGTGTTGGTTAATTTTTAAAATCGTATGTTTATAACAAATAGTTAAAACTTACATTACTTATTGTTTATATAGTACCTATTGAATTTATACTTATTCGAATTTTACTGATAATTAACTATTCCTATTATTTAAAATAAATGTTTGATGCTATACTTTATACTGTCGAATTTTGGGATACACTTACGAAGAAAATTATCAAAAATTATTGCTGTCATAGCTGTGAGCCAAGCTTTTTTGAGTTTTCTTACAGTTCAATTTTTAGTGATAATTTTTTTTTTCTGAAAAAGCAACGATTAGTTCAACTAAAAATCTCAAGGTTAAATGTTAAATCTAACATTATTTCATAATAAATAACATTAAATATATTCATCTAGGTAAGATACAATGAAAGACTGCCTTGGTTCGGCAGATAGAGTACGTTTGTACAATTACATTTATTCGGAAAAGTTTGACGCCAACTTCCTTTGCGCCATCTACGTACTGGGTTCAAAATTACAATGAAAATTGTCTTCATATTTGCCATAAGCACTGATGCATAACTATCCTATATAAAAACACGTGTACTATGTATCTATCAACAAAAACAAGTAACTGTAGACTTTAATCTTTTTGATGTTGTAATTGTTGAACATATTATTAATTTTAGAGTCTTTGGGATGCGCCGACAATGGACAATTGAAACACGCCGTAACGGAAGTAGAAGGAATGCTGACATCTTTAATAGATGGAGTTGAAATCAATAAAGGACATTCAGCATCGAGCGAAACGTCTCTTCAAGCTACTGAACGAGATGCAATTCATCTTTGAATACTTTGTAAAGCAATATACGATAGAAACAATGACGTACTGAATATGTGCAACTTAGTGAGTAGTATAAATTTTTATAATAAATCTACGATTAATAAATAGTTTTTATTGAAAATATTGTAAACTAGGTATTGCGTTACAAAACAAAGCATTTTAAAGCTGTTTCGAATTCTTAGTAATAAACAATATATTAATTTACATAAACGTTAACTATTAAGTGAATAACAAGTGGTAGATATCTAATTTCTAAATATATAAAATAAAAAGTTAAGAGGTAAATATTTTCAAATATGATCAACAGGCTAAAATTTGGTGTCTTCGAACGTTTTATGAAGCTTAATTATCATAAGGAAACTATTATTGCACATGGAAAATTAAGTGTTTAAATTTATTATCTATTCAGATACATTATTTTTACATTTAATAACAACTTACAAATTACCATCATATGGTCTAACAACAATATCGATATAAATTTAATGAAGAATTTTAAATATACATAAAATTATAAATTTTCAACAGTTAGTTATTTTACAAATTAGCCAGATTAAAATTATTGACTTTAACACACTTTTTATTTAAGAAATCTTTTAAAAATATTTGTTAAATATACTTATATAAAAAATATATAAATTATATTTTCTTCTAAAGCACCATTTTCTATTACGTAACTGTTTTGGTAAGTTAAGCGTTCAGTTTCGTTTAGAGGAATTAATCAAGTATTTGCAGCAATGCGTTAATAAGTGCTTTTCTCCCGTACTATCGTTTAATGACCCCATTTCTCTCGTGTAAATATCTAATCCATATTGACCTTCTTCTGGGAAAGTTATGTTAAATGTAACTAAATCATCAACAACTGAATGTGAAACGTATTTTGACAATCTTTTTTCTTCGACGCCGTTTTTATGTAAAGTAGCCATGAAGTCTGTTAACTGACGTGACATTCTAAATTGACTTTCTAACTCTCGGCCAGCAAAAATTAAAGCGTCCTATAACATTTACATTTGTATTGGCATTATTATAATTAAATTTGACGTACCTGATGCGATATTGGTACTAAACCAAACAGTCTTGTAGCTTTTGTTGGACCCCATTCGCCACTTGCGCAATCGGGCAAAGGAACCATTACTGTTTGTAAATCCTCGCAACATATTTTGAATTTGCAGACGCTCTTAAATTTCATGGGTTCTCCCGTTAAGTATTCTTTTGGAGTAACAGCGTTTGCAAAGATGTCAAGTAAAAACGCTCCACTACATGGAGCATGAACGCGGAATGCCACCATATTTCCAGCAACCGACTAAAATTTTAAAAGATTTTGTATTCAGAATCTTTATATTAGATGTAACATTTTTTAGGATAGGTTTTTAGTAGGAAGAATGAATCTGGAAGGTATAGTATAGACCAGGAGTCTGTCACCTTTTTGTTATCGTGCATGAAAATATGTATAGACTTATATTCAATTACGGATCGGTAAAAACAAGTTAACCAACGAGACCGGCTTTTTAAGATATGTAGAAAAGCAGCACTTTAAGAGTAGACATTTTTTCTTTTAAGAGATATTATAGAACAACTAGAAAAGTTATAGTGTCAATATATTATGAATGTTATACTTTCAGCATAAATTGATTATTTTTGGAGGGGGTTTTAAGTTCTAAGATTATAACTAATTTTGTGTAGATACTTTTAACCAAATGCGAGAGTTGAGAATGCTGACAGCGACAGCATAGACGTTCATTATCCAATGAAGTATGATACCGGAATAACATTTCTCTTCTCATAACCAAACAATTTAAAGTTTTTTAGGGCCTGTATGAATGTATTCTGAATACAGTTTACTGCTGTTGAATCACAAAATATGAAAAATTAAATTAAAATTATTTATCAAATTCCAGAGCCAATTGACAAAGATAATATTATGGTAAGTTATTTTTTATATTCAGCTAATACGAACGCATTTTTCATATTTTATATTTGGATAATGTTTTAGTTTAACAAAAACACAAATTGTGGAAGTTTCTGTCAATTTACTTAATTTGAACCTGAATACATTAAATCAATGTTACTATAACAATTGCAGGGCGATATATAGACTTTAAACAGTATTTACATTGTAACACAACACCAAATCAACTAAACTTTACGATAGTAGTAAATATAATAATCAGTGGCGGATTTAGCGTACTGCCGCCCCCAGGCATGGCAGGCAATGCCGCCCCATCATCCTCTCCTATATCTTTCCTCTTCCCTTACACTCTTCAATTTCACATAATCTTTTCACCTAAATTAATTGTATATCTTGTTTGGTTTAACCTTAAGTAAAAGTAAAATATATTTTATCAAACATAATTAAGGGAAACATAATCACAAACAATTTTTGGTGTAAACATTATTTATTAGACGATAAAAAAATATTGGAGAATTTACAATTTTCTTCGAGACTTTCTTTGGGCAAAAACATCGATTATTTTAGAAAAATCCATTGACTTTAACATGTCACTTTAAATTGACAGTACCGCCAGAGAATTTAAGCGATCCTCTCCCATGTTTGTGCGCAGATACGTTTTCACCCTTCTAAGCCACGAAAATGCTCTTTCCGCTGAACAATTCGAGGCAGCCGTACTCACAAACATTCTCAGAGCAATATCTATCTTTGGGTAGACCATCTGAAGGTCATTCTTACGAATGAGGCGGCAAAGCCTGAGAGGTGTTAACCTATTATAGTCCATTGTTGATTGCAGCTGCAGCACATCTGGCATCTTAGTGCCGCTTGTTTTATTAATTTTTCCTTCCCTTTTATTTATTTTCATTGCTAGACTAAAACGCTCTAATGGAGCTTCTTCCAAAAAGCATTTAAAATGGATAATTTCATCCAAGAAAGAGATTTCAAAATCACTTGGATATTCTCAAACAAGATTGTCGCCTGCTCTCCTTAGCTCTTCATTGTTCAAGACTTTAATTTGAGTTAACACTTGAAACTTTTGGTTTACTTCATCGTAAGCATTTCTTCTTATTTCAAGTTGTGTTTTTAAGTTATCGACAATAACAATGAAAACATTCAGGTTTTCACGAGGACTGGACACTGCTTCTTCGCTTCTACATAGTTCGTGATGTTGTCTTTTTCTCTTGGTGGTACGTTTTTTCTCGCCATACACTTTTAATTGCGATAGATCCTGGGCTTTTTTTTCAAAGTAATCGAACTCATTGCGTGTTGATTTCATGAGGTTAATTAATGAGTCGTACAACTGCAGTACGGATTTAAGATCAATGTCCGTGCTCTGCAGTTTTTTATTGGTGTCGTTCAGTCTTTGAAGTATAAAAATTCAGTCATAAAAGCAGTCTCTAGCTAGACAGTCCATCTTTTTAGCTAAACTACTTGCTTCAGCACGTGTACCTGCCTTTTCTGTTAAATCTTCGGAAATGTTCAGCAAAGTTTGATGAATTTGTTGCCAGTTATTTCTAAGAGCTTTGCAAGCGTCATCTCGTGCAGACCATCTAGTAGAACTGAGATTTTTCAGAATAATATGTGAATGGTCGTTCTTGTCAGAAACTGACCTTTGAAGTAAATTCCACCTACTGGTTGATGAACTATCAGCTGCATTAGTTCCGACGAGATTCAACGAGTGAGCAGAACAGGGGATAAAATCAGCATAACTATTTAGTTCTTTGATTCGAGCTTGGAGTCTGGAATATACACCAGACATGTTGCTCGCGTTGTCGTAGGACTGTCCTCGACAATTACGAATGTCGAAACCATTGCACTCAAAGAGTTTGATAATAGCATTAAACATTTCTTCAGCTTTGTGTCCAGTATTAGGAAGGAATGTCAAAAAACGTTCAATGGGAGAACCATCTTCTTTGACATATCTTATTACAAATTCCCAGTTGGTCGACATGTGAAAGATCTGGTGTCGAGTCAACTATTAATGAGAAGTATTTGGCTTTCTTTACTTCATTAACTATTTCGTTTGTATGAGCATTACCTGAAATGGTCAGAAATTCTTTTGCAATAGTTGACGATAAATAGGATGTGTTACCGCTACCTGGGTGGCCATATTTAGCTATGTGACATGCTAAAAATGAGTCAAACTCAGCTATAACTTCTAGCAGCATCATATAATTTCCATTTCTGCTGCTTCCAAACTTTTCGTCGTGTCCACGTAGTGGCATACCACGTGATGCTAATGCTTTAACAACAACAACGACACGTTAAAGGACGCTCTTCTAATAATTAACTTCAACTTGAAATTGTTCTACAAGTTCCTTATCAATGCGGCCTTTACACTGACTACGTTCGTTAAGGTTTTTAAAGCAGTTTCTGTGATTAACTAAATGTTCGTGCTCTGAAACTCAGGTACTTGCATTTTTCCAGTCATTAAATCCACCTTCGGAAAACTTCGTTTTACTTGAGTTCTTGTCCAAAAACATAATGCAAACACCACAAAAAACACATCCAATGCTCTTAGAAAACACTAACCACTTTCTAGGCAATGATTTACCATTAGTAAGTTTGCGTAGAAACATATTTGCTGTAAGGTACCTGACTGTACCGTCGTTGTACTGCCTCATTGATTTTTTAAAATCAGCATTAGTATTTTGGCGAAAACCAAATTTCGCCACATAATCACGGGTTCTTTCGTTTACTGACCAATTAATAGGATCGCAGTCAAATATTTCTAATTCTCTAATCTGATGTGAAGCTGTAGATGAAGTATCACTATCACTAATTATCTTGTCATTAACTGGAGTGTCTTGGTTAACATGGTTGAGATTATCAAACATTTCTGGAACTTATCTGTCACTACTGGTACTGCCACTGCTGCTAGTCTGAGTGTCAGTGCCACGAAGAAGTTCCGTAAGATTATTACTAGTACTTGGCTTTTCATTTGACGAGTTCTGGTTCTTGTACTCCTTGGTGCCTATTTTTGGTTTATTGAAAAAACTGTCGATTTTTAAGTTGTTCCTTAATACAAAGTCCTCTCTAGCTTCTTTTTCTTTTCTTAATTTCTTGTATTGATTACCACTTAAAAGTTTTCTTCCATCTGCTATTTTCTTAAAAATACAATAGAAAGATACACAACAAAATTTCGCACAGCAATAGGTATTTATTGCACTTAGTTTATTTTGAAGAGTGCACAATCACGATAAAATGCAAGATGCAGAAGAAGAAATTTTGAATAATTTTCCGTTTTAGGAAATTTCGGTTGAAGTAAAAATGTATTGCAGTTCATATACAGGGTTTTCATTAATGTTTTAAACCGAAATAAAAAAATCAGGCAGGCGTAACCGAGAGAGAAATGGTGTTTTATGTGAATCAAACAGTGACATAAATACTAGTAATAGTGACATAGGTTTAAAACAGTTATGAAAGCCCGTTATAATACGGAGTTTCGCTGTAAAATGATTCGTAATATTTGTCACACATAAAATGAAAGTGAATCGCTAGGGTTCCTATTGTCGTGTCATTTAGCTAAAACTCACATTTTTATTTTCAAAATTTTGCCGCTCTCCATAAATTTGCCGCCCCAGGCAAGTGCCTAGTCTGCCTGTGCGTAAATTCGCCACTGATAATAATAAAACACGAAATACAAATTGCCCATCTACTTTTACAGTTACTTTGCATGCTAAAAAAAAAGGTATCAAGGCAAAGACAAATTTAAAAATAACTTAATAAAGGAAATGAATTAACCCATAGTGAAGCAGGTGGTTTGCCACTTGCATCATTATAACTTCATCTGAAAGTGTAGGTTTAAATTACTGAAGGATATGTTGGGAGAACATATATTCCGAGGTAATCCATGAGGTCCAAAAGTTTTCCTTGCTGATGACTCGACTGCTGAACAAACCGCCATTAAGCAAGTATGGACGAATTCAAAGTGTTTTTTATGTATATTTCATGTACTTCAGTCGGTTTGGCAAAAAATTATATTCATAAGATAGGATAAACAATATGTGAAAGCGTACTTTCAGCAACTATTGTTGCTGTCCCAAGTGGGACTTTACAAACATTAAAATATATTGTAAATTTGAATGCGTTAACATGTACTTGTTTTCAAGGAAACAGAAAAAATTTGCAAGCATATCCACTGGGCTGCTATAGTAAACCCTACTGATAATTACAATGTTAAAATTGACAACATAGCCACAAAAAAAATGTATTACATCGCTACAGAAAATAATGTTCAAAATGAATGGTTTACGCCACTAAAGAAACCACAAACGATTTGCAATTAATAGGATGTGGTGTACAAAACCAAGAATGCCATGATTTAAAAGAAAAGGCCACAGCAGTAGTGCAAGAAATTAGTAATGTGTGTTCAAATTATTCAGAAAAATCACCTGACGAAGTAGTCAGTTTTTGTATCTGCCTGTTCAAATTTTGGTTCAGGTAAACAATTTTTTTTAAATCTATATGCAATTAATTATTTCAGGTTATAAGAGAAGGAATCGTCGAATTGCAGCCATTAGTCGACGAAAAACGACTCTTTCGGGGCGAAAGAGCAATGTGGGTGGACAACCTCGTAAATTGTCTGTTGTAAAAAGAAAAACTGTTGATAAATTATAACAAGTTATTGCAAATAAATATTAAAACAACTCATTCGTATTGTTTGTTTACCAACAATTGTTTTAAATGTAAGCTGAAAATAACAAAAAACCAAGCCAGAAATTATAAACTTTTTAAAATCAGATATTTTAGTAAGATATATTTAATTGCAGATAATTTAAAGGTCAGTTGTAAACTTACAATAAGTGTGTTTTCCAGATTAAGGAAAAAGTTAGTTTTAAACAAAGTTTCACCAAAAAAGGTACAGATTGTACATATTAAAAGATTCAAAAAATAAAAAAAATTGTGATTGACCCCCAATTCTATAAAATTAATTAAGTAAATTGGATATTGAAGGTCCATGCAGTCGCTGTCAGCATTCTCAATTCTCGCTAACCAAATCCCGAATTAGGCGAGTAAATTTTTGCATAGTAGATCCGTAGGAATTTTTCTAGTATAATGTTTTTGTAAGCATTTCCAGTACTGTTTGAATGTTAAAGAGTTAAAGATTATTTAATCAATATATACAGTAGGTACATTAGGAGATCGGTTTGATTTTTCTATTTTTGGGTGCTTATTCTCTTAAATACTATTGCTTATGAATCCATCTTTATCTCTTGTTTGGTAATAGGTGGAACTCAATTTCGTATCATCTACGATTTGGGATTATTGTCTTTATTACCCAAAATTATTTGTGGCGACTTGACAATTCATGAAAATTATAACTATACTCTGTCAAAGCTGTTTAAATTTTTATAGCAGTCGAACCGTACTTAAAGTCTGACGTTATATTTTTTGAATCTACACATACATTAATTTTCAATTATTAGTAAGTCGTGCTACTGCTTTACTAAAGTAAAGCAATGTAAAGAAGGTGAATAACGTCTAGATGAGACTGTCGTTCAGTCAGGTTTACAACTTTTTTATTCCTTTTTGTGAAGATCATCTTCTTTTGTTTTAAAATTGATAATTTGTATGCGCATAAGGTATCAATGTTTGTAAACATGTTTTGAGTTTTTTTGTTATACTAATGTACTGTAAGAGAAACTGACTGATACTTATGTCCGATGCACCTTCTTGAGCCATCCCACATTGAAAATGAATACCAAAACAGTAGCAGGTAGTATAGAATTTCTTTGACCTGACTAATAACTAGGCAGTGATAGAACACATTCCACTAAGTAAAAAAACATCGCATTAACGTAACATCTTTGTTTGTCTCATAATCTGTTACGTTTAGTTACAAGTACTTTTAACATCACATTCATATTCACACAAACGTTATATGTCCTGCAGCTTAATAATATCTCTGCGATGTTTTTACTAGAACCTCTTTGTGACGTTTCCGCAATGTTGTCCAATAACCTATTTGATACGTTGCATAACAAAATCGCTGTGATGTTTTTATGACCTTTTATAACAAAATCTCTGCGATGTTGTTCAATAACATCTTTGACTCATTCTGTAACAAGATCGGTGCTACGTTTTTCCTAGAATCTATTTGTGACGTTTTATGACAACATGCCTATGACGTTTATTCAAGAACTTCTCTGTGATGTCCTACAAAAAGTCTCCATAACCTCTTTTATATGTTCTAACCTATAATAAAATCGATGTGTTTTTCAGAACTTTATACAAATACTATTATTTAGATATGCATATGTTGTACAATGTTACACTATGTAGCGGGTGAGCAGATAATAATTCAAATAACGTGATTAGTTGCCATGCTTTCAATCATTTTTCGTCTTTGTTTAACCTACGAATTACCAATTGACTTATATATAGTCAACGCTTATATAGTGTAAATATAGTGGGTTACCTGTAGCATTGGTCACGTGGTTGGAAATATTAAATGTTTATGTGCATAATATGGAATAATCCACGAAAATATGCTCAGCTTCTATTTGGTATCCATTCAGATCAAATTTGGTACACACAAGAACCTAGGTACGAGTACGTAGTTTTTTTTTCAATCAACGGTTACCCAAACGGCAATGTAAGCTTGTATCAAGATTGCAGCAAACTTGTCGTGACAACTATAAAACTTGCAGCAATATTGTCGTGACAAGTTTGGAGACTTGCAGCTAGTTTGCTGCAAGTTGACTAAGGAAGCAATAACAATATGTTGACAACCTTGTCGCGACAATTTTGCATAAACGTAAACAATATTGTCATGACAAGTTTGAGACTTGCAATAAGTTCCTTAAATTTTTGTTTCGTCATTTATAACGTCACCAATATTACCAATATTGCTGTAAACTTGCAGCAAGATTTGTAAACTTGGCAAGGAAAAAGCAAGCTAAAAGCAAACTTGCTGTAAGTTTACATGCTATCTGGGTAAATAAAAAAAACTATAATTAAAGCAGTCAGTACACAGTGCTAGAGAAACAACTGATCACAATACACAACTGCAATTAAAGCACAGGCTGTGACGAAACACGGTATAACCAGTATAACCCATGCACACGAATTCACGTCCCCAGTTTCAGTTTTAACGCATACGGGTACAAGAACATGCTTTTTAGAGCACTTCCAAATATAGTGGTAGCACTGATCAACCATTCCGGAGAACATATACGAATATATACGTTCTTTGGCGTAGAAGGTATTGATCACCTTATAAGATATTAAAGAACACATTTGATCAGAAACCATTATATTGTTACCTAATAAGTATAAGAATATATCAATATGAATTACCTGCATCACAAAGCGTTTCAAAGACACCCCATCAAAACTATCACCATCGCTGTCATAAAATTTAAGGTTATAGTGAAAGATAAGACTACCTTGCATGTGCGCGGGCATTGCAATTCTTACTGTAGCAGCACCTACAAATAAATTGATATTTTTCTTCAAGTCACAATTGTAAACTTAATGGTACCTGTGGAATCAGTGTACATAACAGCTTTTGTATTGGGATCCGAAAAGTACAATCCATATCGGAAGAATAAAGATCTTACAAACGGTAGTTCTTCAAATTCTTGAAGCGTTATTGGATGCTTTAACAATTGCCAGTCAGACTGTAGAGGAAAGAATTCGTAAATAAATTCTTTGGGATCGGTTAAAAAATAATGGTCATCATATTCATATCTACAAATAAATTTATAATATAAAAAGTTACTAGTGACAAATTTTACCTTAAACTATCTGATTTAGCTTTATTCCCGGCTTTTGGTACTTCTTTAGCATTTACAAGATGTCTAGCGCCCCAGTTGCACTGTACAAATCTCCAAGCGCCAGCTACATATACAGCGTTCCAAGAGTTTCTGAACCTATTATCCTCAAATTTAACACCCGGTTGATAACCAGCAGATTTGGAATAGCCTTTGATGACAACACAATGCAAACCTGCGTAACTAAAGAGGGGTTATGATTGTGTTATGTTTTGTTTTATATTCGTACCTGCACAATCTCTTAAATAAAACGTGGTAACTTTCGGTGCCATGCTTAATTCCCCGCAAGAGGCCCATAGGTGTGTCTCCACGTAAATTATCATCAAAGGTCATGGTGTTTAAATTTTTCACTGTAATCCATCTAAAAATCGTTCTAAAAATTTAATTCGGTAAGTTTTCTCAGCTCAAAACTGAAACAAAAATGTTTTACCGGGCTTTCTCGATATCAGATCCACATCTCCCAACAAGCTGTCGGACAAGGTCTGTAAAGCTTTTTTGATCTTCTTGTGCAACCTAATAAATTAAAAACTTAAATAGTTATTTTTATACGTGGCATGGTGGAATAAAACGTTAGATTTACCTTACCGTCATTCTGATATGCATTAAATAATTCAGGCAAATATAAAAACACTACTATGCATTTGATAGAATAGAGTAACTTACGGATATTGCTATTTGATCAACATGGGAAAACTCTGTTGGATCACTGTAAATTTGAAATTTGCTTAGCGCAGGAGGAGCAGGTACTGGCGCATGACTTGGGTAAGGCGGTAAATCTTCAACGTAACCACCGTCTTCACCAGCATCTACATATAAAGATTCGGCCATCATATATTCACTGCGTTTTTCATTAATAAGTTCCAACATTTCGTGGCTTTGTTTCTCAACTAAAGCTGCTGTTGCTGCTCTGAAATTTCATAACAATTTGGTTTATAAAGCTATAAAAAGTATTATTCTAAAAATACATTAATACCAACTCTTCAATTGCACAAGCCATAAAATCTTTAGATAGCACCCGGTCCATAGTATTTTCAAAACATAACTAAATGTTTGATCTATAAATTTGTTATGACAATGTTAAAGGACGGTTTTTAGCGAATAGGCCAAGGTCAACCTACGAAGTTTGTTAAGCTTAAAATGAATAGACTATTAATTGGAAATTAATAACAATTTCAATCTGTTGTTAACGTATAGTGTATACCATATACAATAATAATAATAATTGCTTTTGTCCGGATTTCATAGAAATTCGTTTCAAACTATATTATGCAAAAATTAAGGTTTCCGACTAATTGAATTCTTTATAGAATACTTTATATTCCTGTCTAACGAAAACCATTATAATGGTTTGTTAAAAGAGCTCGTAGAAAATTTTAGTCACAATAGCGATAGAACACATTGTAGTATTTTTTTTGACTGTTTATGAAGGTACCAAATTTACTAAGCTACTTTTTATAGGGGATTTAAAAATTAAAGTTTAAGTTGCAACATACCACACCGTCAAATTTCAAATAATTCTTAAAGAAAAAACTAATACGGTGATTTTTAAATTATTTATTCAATTATTGGATTTACTTTGGCAACTAGTGATTTAAATAAATTTTTGAAGTTTACGAAGAAAAAACTTAGAACACAAAATACCATAGAAAGTATAAATGGTGAATCGATTTGGTTAAATGGTTAACCAAATTATTTCCTTATTCCTTTAATTTAAAAATCGTTATTCATTTTTGGATAAACGATCTAGTTTAACCATATCATTGGTTAAATGATTTAGTTTGTAACAAATGACTTCAAGTGCTTTTAGTTAATCTATTCATTTTAATCACGAAGTGTCAAATTATTGATTTTAATCATGTTTGGTTAAACGTTAATTGTTAAACAAAATAAGTAATTAGTAATTAAATATTCCTTAATAGAAAAACACATCACAGCCTATAGAATCCATAATCCATATAAAATACCGCTTATACGGAAATCTATTTAATAATTTATAAAACTAGAAAACCCATTGATCCCAATTGAGATGATGCAGTTTAAATTAAAAAAAAAATAACGACCAAAGTCGTTTAGTAGAAAATTCATGTAATAATTTGTTTTCTTTTTTTTTTATGAAATTTTATGGGTACGTAAGAACATTTTTTAACAAAAAAAGAAACGACTTAAAAAATATGCATTAAATAAAATACACTAAAAAGTAAAAAATAATGATTTAATTAAGTTAGAATATACATGAAATTACTTTTAAAGTCGATACCATGTATGACATTGACGTAGGGTTAGGCTTAATTCTTAAGGCTGTATGCCCGGCCTGAAAATCGTTTTTTCCATTTCCTGAGTTTATTTTTGAATGAAAAATTTTGATGTTTACATGATAATTCATAAAAAAAATTGCTGCAAAGGGGTAAAGAGCCCATTTTTTGAAATTGTCTTTAGGGCTTTAAAAATAAACAAAAAAATTTGATTTTCGAAAATATGGGCCTTTACCCACCATTTTAGAGATCGTAAGAACATGTAACATTTTAATTTTTTTAATTATTTTCGAAAATGCGACCAGGAAATGGAAAACAAAATTGAATTTATATCGCTGCATTTCCTGAAATCTAAATTTGATACATGGTACGGTTTTGAGCGATGGAAGGATGGAACTCCGCCTATTGACATTAGCACGTTTCGCAGTCGCAAGCGTTTCTACAGTAAGCATATCTGGTAATGTATATATCTACAGAATGTCTTGATAAGAATATAATTTAAAATTCTCTTTCGTTAAATTACATATGGTATGTACTTACTATTTATAAATTTCTAGTGTGACAATCTCTTCTGCTCGATAAATGTACATTTAAATTTACTCTATTATAAGATTCTGGCATTATAGATTTTGTTAAATTATAAATAAAAAGCTAATCTAAAGTTCCCACTAAAACGCACGTACTAATTTTATACACATTTACTTCATATATATAAATTTTCTCTGTTTGTTTACAGATACAAAAAGATAATAGTTTCTGGTCTTGTATGAAACCCTAATCGACGGACTTTTATTTATAGTACATTATGCCTGCATTGAAGGAAAATAGTTTCAATTACATTTGTAATTTTTTACATTTTTAAAAAGTATCTATGATTATTAGTATTATTTTTTTAAATTGTTCCAGGTGCTCTTTTAGTATTATATGGAATCAAATATGGAAGTAAACATTTCTACAGAAACAAAAAAATGATTTTAATAAATAAAAGCAATATTTTTATTATTATTTTGTCTCAAAATTTTCTTATCATTGTAAGCAACGTATACTAACTTTTGTTATGTAAATATAGTATGACCTCATAAACATCATCAAATTGTTTAGGTATCTCAAATTTGCAATTTCATCATAATAAAGAGTACGGATTTGTAGTCCACGTGGACTTGAAGAATGCCAGTCAAAGTGTCGAAGCACCAATCGTGGGTAATACTAATCTCATAAATTATCAGTATCGCAACCGCGACTAAATCTTTGATACTCTTTCTTCTTTCATAACATCAACAGTATGTAACCATATCTCTAAACATATGTGAATGCTTAAATAATTGAACAAATTAGTGCAACGCCCATCTCAAAACAAATCTGAATTAAACCGGGAGTATAGCCTTAATACTAATTTTGGTAGAACAGGTTTAAGTCGAATGTGTTTGGCATCGACTTTATCCATATAGCATGTAAACTTACGGCATGTTTGCTTTTAGCTTGCTTTTTCCGTGCCAAGTTTACGAATCTTGCTGCAAGTTTAGAGCATTATTGGTAATATTGGCAACTTTGACGACACGTTTGAGAAGTTAGAGTAGCTTGCTGGAAACTTGCAGAAAACTTTCTTTTCCAAATATCCAGTACGCCGGCGTAAACGCATAAATACCGGCGCAGGTCTCGCTATATTTATGTTAACATTTTGTTAATAAGTCGTGTTTGTCATTTACATGATTTACATGGTGTTTGTATTCTACCACGTTGTTATTTAATTCTGTGTTTACTCGTCGTATACTTTTTAGGTAAGTATTATTGCATTTTAGCGCACTTATTGGTTTGTATAACTAATTCGATTAAGAATTTTAAATACTTTTGTATACATTAGTAACCGAGTTTGACCATTAATGTATGTTGTGTAATAATAATATTTTAAATATTTAAGATTTTGCATGCTTTCAGCTTTTAAATTTATGTTTTATGCTTCAGGTCAAACCGAACGATGAATAGGATAGGTGAAAATGGAACAGAATTCAAACAAAAAGACAATACCTAATGAATTTGTAACTAGTTTGCAGAAACAAGTCTTTATTTAATTACAATATCAATAAGCAAAATTATTTTTTTGTACCTTGCTTCAAATTACATTGATAATTCTGAAAGTTTGACGAATTTTCATGACAAGCAACGTTAATATGTCTAATATCAAGTCTTGCTATTGCATATTTACAAATTTTAAACCTTATCATGACAAGGGTCTGTAACATTTCTGCAAATTCAAATCTTGTCATGGCAAGACGTAACAATATTGCTGCAAGTTTGTACTTTTTGATTCGCAGGTTTTAGTTTTTAAACGTGAACGAGTTACATCACACAATGTATTCAATTCATTAATATTGACGTCTATTTAATCTTATATTAGTGACATTTTTGCACTATTTTTGATAGGGATAAACAATGTACACACTATAAATATTTATAATTTTTAATTGTTTGTTTCTAGTAAATGTATTCAAAAACAATGGTAACGAATCAAAAGTAGGTTAAACGAATCGGTTCACAAAAATTGCTAAAATTATTACTTCGCCAAGAATGATTAGGTTGGTTAAAACAAATCAGTTACCAAAAATTATTAAAACTATAGTTAAGAAAAAATGAATCACTTCGATAATTGCTTTATTTGGCTTTAACCGGTTACTAAAAATCAAAACTAACAACTCTAATAGAAAATAAATACTAAGAACAATATTTTTGGGCTCGTGTTTGTTCTTTGTTTTTTTACTTAGGTATAAATAAAAAAATAAATAGATGACACAAACAAAATTAAAAATTCACTTTTCAGACAATGTCTACTTCTTCAGATCAATCTTAAACTAACCATTAATTTTCTATTACAAAAGTTTTATCGAAATATTTTTATGCAAATGATTGTGCTGACACCAAAATTATTATACCGCTTTGTGCTCACCCATCTAAGAAAACCTGGTTTCGTTGCTGGCTCTAGACTGTGCCATTTTAACAATACTGCAGTTACCACTTAAAAGTACACAGTAAAAAATATATTGTTAATTTCACTTTTATTTAACAACATTTTAATAGTTACTTAGTTAGAGTAAATAGCAACTGTATTTTTTAGTTACTTTTACTGATGGGATAATGCTAGGTCAATAAGCAGTAAATTTACAAAATACGTTGTAGAAATAACTCATATAATGTCAATTATTGCAGTTTTAGATAATCATGTATCAAAATGTTGTTGTTGTTACAATTAATGTAGTACAGTTTGACAGTTATGCTGTTGTTGAAGTTGGTTCCATAGGTTTTGATAAATTTACTGAAAATAGGAGTGGACCTGCTGGAACTAAAAATTGTAGTTAATTTAACTATATATTTTTTACTGTGTACGTTGAACAGAAAGTCGATGTATTTGCCCACAATATTAAATAGTAATTTAAACAACTACGTGAGAAAGTAGTTACACTTAAACTGTATAAAATTAATACCATAAGTTTAGATCTCTAACGACCGGTTCCACCAACACGACTTAAATTTAGGCAATGCTTAAAAACAATTGTTGCTATGGTTTTAACAATTGTATCTAAGTTTTTAAGATTTGCTTAAGTTTAAATCGTGTTGGTGGAACCGGCCGTAAATTATAGATGATAAGATTTTATAGGTGATAGAACTAATTTCGGGATAATGTATCTTTCCTAAAAATGACCTTTGCGAATTTGTAACTTAAGTATGGAATTTTGTAGATAGAAGTATTTTCTGATCTTATGTGGCGCTATAATCAGTTTATGTCAAAATGTTGATGTAATCGGTTTTACAAGCATTCACCGATGATTTTTTCTTATAAGTTATCTTTGCTTTTGTCGCGGTATTTATTATTACTAGTTTACGTTGAATAAAGTAAACTTATTTTTATTTAATACATAAATATGTGATTATTTTGTAGTTATTAAAGTCTTTTGTTTGCGTTTTTGTTTTCTAAGTAGACTGACACTTTTGAGTTTTACATAGGCTTCTTAAATTTTCTCCGATTAATTCCGATTTTCGACTCAAGGTCACAGTTCACGATATAATGAAACACGGAAACACATCTACTTCACTTTTTAACAAATATTTTTTATCTTATAATCTTGCATATTTAGTTATTGTGAGGCTTCCGATCAAATTTCAAACTAGTATATATACATTGTGTCTCACTTTCAATTAAGAATAGTGTCATTTAAATAAAAATACCTTAAGAAGAAGTAGGTACGCCCAGTAACAGAAATGTTGTCATAGAACTATTTGTTGACATGAGCACTCTATTATAAACATTAAACTGATAAACATTAAAAAAAAGAACCAACTTCAGAACTGTTAAATGCATTAAACACAAAAATGTACTAAGAGTAAAAAATAATGGTTTCATTTAGTTACACCTAAACGAAGAAATTTTCATTAATACGTGAGTAAATACCTTTCTTATTGATTCATCCGTAGCAATTAGTCGTTGCTAAACACATTTGACTTAAGGCTATTCCAGCTGTTAAAGTTAATGTGAAGAATTCAAAAAGTAATTTCATGTAAGTAAATAAATATTGTGAGATGTGTTTATTTTAGTTATATGTAATGCATACGTACATGCATTAAATGCATATTCTTCGTTATTTCTAAATGCATACATGTTTAAGTATTTTTTGTAAAAAACGTACTTACGTTACTTTTGAACAATGCCATTTATCTAACAGAGCAGACAGCGAAGTTAAAAAAAAAGTACAAATATTATTTATGTTTGAAGTTTTTCAATTTTGATGTTCTTAAAGATAAATTAAATCAATATAATCAAGAATTGTGTATAATTGTGATATCAGTTAAAGTTAAAAAACATCATATATGTTCCCTAAGAAAAATATATGTTCCTAGAATGCACAATAATAACATCAAAAAAATAAAAGATGAAGTGGCAGAAAATTGTATCTGGCTATCTCTTGCCGAAACAATCAGACACAATGGGTTGGTATGTTGTAAATTTGATTGTAGGAACTGTCGATGGCGAAAACAATGAAAACACATCGTATTTATTGGGGTATTTTTTAATAACAATATGATATGGCTATGGCCAGGTGGAATAAAACACACGTTTTACGTGCGTGTACTGATCCAATAACCTATATTGTAAAAGCCATATACGAAGTTAAAAATTATTGTATCCATATATAAATAAATCAGGTTACGTGCTTGGCGCATGGATTTCAATAAGGTTGCTGAAAGTGTGCGAGCACAATTTGAAGATGTTAACGGTTTGATATCTAGCATAAAGAAGGTGTTCTTAAAGGCATCTAAAAGAATACATACTTTCAAAAAAGAGTTCCCAGAATTCGAATTACTTCCGGTAATCACCATGATGGGGCACGTGGATTAATGTTGCTATTTTAATAAACAAAACATAATGATTAAATTGCATGAAGATGCCAAATGTGTTACGGATTCGATAACTTGTTTTTCAACTCCTTGTTTGATTTACATAAAAACAAAGCTTTTATGTATACCATGTACCTATACAACTTGAAAATCAAAATATGTTAATTGCTGATAGTGTCAAAATTGTAAAAGATGTTTTAAAGAATTTGCCAAATGGTGAAATATAAAAAAAATTTTTTTAGCTTGCATCCCTAGTTACAATTTAATTAATTCATTTCATGTAGAGCGCGAATTTTGAAAGTATACTATACGTCAATATTACGTAATAATAGATCATTTGCTTTTAATAATTTAAATAAGTTTATAATTGTAAATTGTAAGAAATATAAGTTTTTAGACCTAATAGTACTACATGTTTGTGAATACAATCATTTCAGAATATGATATCTTGCTAATATTGCGGCTTCAACTAAAGAACATGATATTTTGCATGAGCTGCACTATATAAATGTGTCTTGATATTTCGAGCATTTTTGGGATGGCAAAGGGCTCTAATTTTAGGAAAGATTGGTATTTAGTAGCAACAAAGTGTTACCAAAACCAATCTCTTCTACTAATTTAATAGTATTTTTAGATCAACTAGAGTATTAGACAAAACTTGACTGTTAAACTAAACTAAACTAAAATAAACTACTTTTCTTATTACTGTGTAACTAAATTTGATTTTTTCGATTATTAGTGTTTAATGGATTTTAATTTTACAATAATTAACATAATAATAATAATAATTTTTATTCCGTAGGTAGTAAAGTTACATAGTACATGGAATAAGTCAGTTAAAAAAAATACAGTCTTGTTACTGATGGTTACCAGTCAACAAAATCTCTTAAGCTATAATAATTCTTGGAAACTAAAAATTCTTTCAATTTTTTTTTAAACATTAAGAAGTTTTCGTTTTTTATATCTATAGATATATTGTTATATATTCGTATACACATATTTAACACACTATTATGGATATAAGTTTTTGTTGTTTGAGTTGTAATCATATTTTCAGAATTTCTGGTATTGTATTTATGTACTGATTGATATTTTGAAAAATGTCGGGATTCTTTTTTACAAAACTTGCGCATTCTAAGATATAGGTATCAACAACCGTTAAAATTTTTAGTTTATTAAAAATAGGTCTGGCAGATTCCAATGATGCCGAGTTTGTTATTATTCTCATGCAGCGTTTTTAAATTTTTAATATTACATCTACATTATAAGAATTTTTCCAGAATAAAATACCAAATTTGATATTTGAATGAATATGGGCGTAGTATACCTGTGTTAGTACCTACTTTTAGTGATACCTTATCTCGCAACTTATACAACGAATATGATAGTTTTGATAATTTCTTTGAAAGATATTTGATATGTTTTTTCCCAAAGACTTAACATATTCGCTGGACAATATTTTTATATTCTATTTTTCAATTGTGATCGAATTTATTTTATTTCAAAGCATTAAAATTTGAGTTTTTTACATATTCAATTTCATTATATTTCCTTCAAACCATTTCAATAACAATTAAGAACTTTTATTAATGTTACTTACAAGTAAATCTTTGTTTGTATATATATACATTATAAGTGTAACGATGTAATTTTCATTAATTATTCACACCAAGGAAAACAATACCCGCTAACTATAATGAATCATTATTGACAAAAAATGTATTTTTATCAATACATATTAATTTTATTAGTTGCTTCTGAATACCTTATATTTTTTTTCTCGTTTTTGCCAAAAATGTTTGATAAAAAGTATTAATTTCTAAGCTGCTAATGATAAATTAAATGATGAAACTAACAAATATTTGAAATGTTTTTAAGAATGTTTAAAAAAATTCCATCTGTGAGCATTTATACTTGTAAAATCGTTTTACAATTTAGATTCGGCGTATCTTAAAGGTAAAAAATTTGATATTCAATAGGTATACGTGGAAGCGTTGGGAAGGCGAAATTATTAAAATTAGGTGTTACGCAAGCGCAAGTTCAATGTAAACAGCTGATTTGTTTTAAAACTTCACGTTCTTCTATGGGAGAAAATTGTTTCAAAAAATAACCCGACACTTATTAAATAGAACAAAAATTGACGTATTATCATTGGTATTATATAAAATTTCTTTGTTGATACTTAAATATTCATTTTTTTCATTTAATCTACAATAGAATCAATAAATAAGCAAAATTACAATAACATCAAATCTTAAAATTTAAAAAAAACCTACTTCTTCAAGACAATTTCATTGACAGTTTTTCCATTAGATAAAACTACATGTTGATGAAATTGTCTACTTTGCATACTTTAAAACCTTCTAACTTTGTGTTTATTTGAATTGGAAATTTGTAGTTATAGAACTTTTCTTACCTCTTTGTTCAAAAATATATTGTTTATTAAATTTTTTTTTTACTATTATATCTAAAACCGACAAAGTGGCAAATTTGACCCTTTGCAAAATTATTGTCATAATAATATTTTAGAATCCTATACTAGTTTATAAGTAGTGACTGTTTGGGTCAGCTCCTGACAAGTTTGTGTATGTCACTTGCATAAAGACATTCACAATGCAGCGCTGCAGAAGTTCAACGCAGTATGTTATAAATATATGCCGAGAGCGTTTAGAAATTATTGACAAATACAATTCTCTAGATGTGAAATTCGCGTGGACTAAACTAGAACAAGCATTACAGTACCTAGAAGAACTGGAAAAATTGTCAAAAGGTAACAGTGAGGCTGGTGAATATCCATTGGAAGTGGAAGAATCTGATGGATACATTTCCAGTAAAAATTATGAGGAATCTGTAATTAGTGAATATAACAATTTCTCTACATCCGATACTGGCAAAATCAATCTTAATTCATAACCGTCCACTTACACGAAGACCGTAAGGGGTAGAAAAAAGCAAACAAACTGTAAAAAGTAGGGATGTGTGGACAGTTATAGAATGGAATAAGAGTAATGCGTACAACAACGGAATATAATTCGTGATATTCCTGACCCAACTTTTTTTACACAACGGAGTGTAACAACCTCTTCAGTAAACACACGAAGTCCCAAGGAGGTCCGTTTTATGCTAAAAAGATGTCTTTACATCCCGGGACTTAAAACGGGCGTCTTTAGGATATCTTCAATAAGATGTCCACAGGATGTCATTTAAGAACATACGATGGGATGTCCTATGCTGGATTACAAATTTGGGCGTTTATCAATTATACATATTATTGATAATATAAAGAAAACAATGTGTTATAAGATAGTTATGTAAACATTATGAAGATGCTGATTTTTACTTGTAATTCACTACAAACCCAACAGCGGGTGCTTACTGCCACCCCACCGATAGTCGGTTTTTGCACATAGACAGTTTACAGTTCTTGAATAATTAAATATAAATTTATTAATCAGTGTTGTAATCACTTTTGAAGTTAATCGCTGTTTTCTTGACTGTAAACTAATTTAATATCAATGAGACAGTAAGTTTTAATATATAATACAAATTTGTGAATCGATTCCCAAAAAGCACACCGATGTACTATGTATGTATATAGTACATGCATCATAGAATTAAGCAACGTACACAGTACGTAAACAGACATATTATGTACGTAACTTAGACGTACATTTTAAGTACATTTGTCATAATATTGTCTCTATAATGTATGTACGAAATTACGTCCAAAGTACGTAAGTAACTTTGCACATACAATGGTATTAAGATATGCATACTGTATGTACACTTAGACACTTACTATGTGCCTAACATGGGCATATATTTTATCTCACTAAGAAGGGTATAATGAGAAATGAATAATCACATCAACAATTTTACTCTTAAATGTGAATATATACAGGAATAGCAAACACTAACTAAAAGTTCATTTAATTTTAACTCGCTGAAAGCTTGTTTATTCCTACGGCCCAAAAAACTAAATGATTTTCCACAGAACTCATTACTTATGAACTAAACTAAACATCATTGCTCCCATTGCTAAACACACACAAAAACTAAATGATAGTTATACTAAGGTTATATAAACTAGTAAGATCAACGTTGCCGCTATAACAAAATTTTACGTATCGATTTCCATAGAAAAACGTATTGATTTTTTAGATTAACGTAGCTTTGCACTAACTTCGAACAAAACTAATTTTAAAACTAAATAGACTAAGTTTGTTTATCTGTAGAACAAACTAAGATTTTACAAACATTTCGATACTTATTTTTGCATACGACCGAGCCAGGTTTTCTAAAATGGGCGGGCACAATACTTTTAGGGAAGCCAGTCATTTAAATTAAATTTTATATTACTTACGCTAAAACAGCATAAAAAAAAGAAATAAGAAAATAAAATGTAAAGGTATGGCTAAATTAGTAGGTATTTTTGTTTCCACTCAAAATTAAAACTCACTCGATGTAAAATGTAGCTCAATGATCGTAAAGTTTTAACCTACAAAGTGCATACTTAATTTTATGTCATATGTACATTAGACTGTTTCAAAAAAATCGACATTTTTTTTTCTTTAGGCACTGAAAATATCATTGGAAATAACGGAAAAAAATACTGTGAAAGTTTTAGCTCTTATTATTCATATTAAGGTGTGCCGCATTGCAAATTTCGATTTCCCATTTAATTAACATGGGAAAAAGTTTGTTTAGACTTTGGAATTTTGTAACTTAATAACTGAATTGGTTATCAGTAAGACTATAACATATATTTAATTATTATATTTAATTGATCAAAACATAAAATAAAAATAATTTCTAGTCAAAAAATTGAATAATTTTAATTTTTAATACAGTTAAAGTACGATTATTCAAAAAATTTCACACTTTGATGGATGCCGCTCACAAACCGTAGAAAGTTTCGAAAAACTCGTGATAGATAATTTTCAGGAAATTAAATGATCTACAAAAAAAGTTCAATAAAATTTTCCGATAAAGTTGATAGTTTCGCTGGAAATTTGAAAAAATGATGAAATTTATCGAGGGTTCAACTTTAACCTTCAATAACTTTTGAAGGAGTAGATTTACGAAAAATTTATAAGATATAAGATTTGTAGAGCATTAAATTTCTTATAAGAATATGTTATAGTCTTACTGATAACCAATTCAGTTACTAAGTTACAAAATTCTAAAGTCTGAACAAAATTTTTTTCCCATGTTAATTAAATGGGAAATCGAAATTTGCGATGCGGCACACCTTAATATGAATATTAAGAGCTGAAACTTTCACAGTATTTTTTTTTCGTCATTTCCAATGATATTTTCACAGTGCCTAAGGAAAAAAAATTGTCGATTTTTTTGAAACAGTCTAATGTACATACATTTTTAGTACATGGACGAATAGGTATACCTAATGTAGGTAAAAAATGTAGGTGGACAAAGTGTGCTATATGGGTTGCATTACAAAAGGATGCCCCCCCTTACTGTTTAAATTGCATTTCAATAAGGGCGTCGTGATTTGTGGTTGCAAATAGTGCAGTATGAAACTTTAATAGAAAAAAACTACTGCTTCTTAAAATAGCAAGTGCTGCCTATGTCTCTCCGATTGCATTCTACGATGCTTAGATGCATAGAAAGTTATGTCGAAATGCAATTTTAAATGGTAAGATCAAATATTTTGCTTTATACACACAACTGTTCATTGCAAACAGAAAGTAAGGAAAAGTGTAGACAAATCAGAACACTAATTTTTCCAGTTTCAACTGTACAACATTGCTTCGAATAGCTCGCACTTTGCAACAGCCTCGTTGGTACGTATTTATATTATAATTTGAACAGGTTTTTTATTTGTACAATTTTTACATTCCAAAATAAATTTTTTTCGTAGTTTTTGTGCTTTTTTAAGCATTTTTCTATAAAAAGGTCAAACTTTAAAATACCGGTTTTATTTAATTCTTAATTTTTTTTCTTGTTTCAGTAATTAATTTAATCTCAAAAATTTTGAAATGTATTGCCTCAATAAATACTCAATAAATAAATTATTATTTATATAAAGTACGAATGTATTGTATTTTAGATAAGCATTTAACCCCGGTAGTATTTGACAATGCGATCTGAGTACTTTGAATTGATAAAGATAAAGATAAAAGAGATTTCAAAAAGTGGCGAAACTAGTGCTTCTAAATTCGTTAAACGAATGCTGTCCCATTTGGTAACCAACACTGTTTTGTTATCGTACAGCTGTACTGGACTGAAAAAAAGAAAGACTTTTCCAATTTACTCATATCGGAGGCAGTAATACGTAAGTCATATTTGCTTAGTTTTATATTTTTAGACAAACATTCCCATTAAATTAACTTTGTTTTCACCAAATTTTTCTGAGGAAACGTAAATGCGAAGCGTGTAAAGATTCTTAATGCATTTGCAAACTAACGTGTTTGCAATAACATTTTTTTTTAAACAATTAAATAAACTATTTTGTACTGGTTATATAATCTTTTTTCTTCTCCTATATTCTATTGATTGATTTAATAAGTAATTGAGTTGTCAATAAAAAAGATCGATCGGTAATTTTACAAAATAACAAGAAGTATCATTTTATCAAATCTTTAGTTTAGATAAATTTTAATTCTGGCAACTACATAGAAATAAATACCAGAAATAAGTTTTTACATTACGATTGCCCATCTCTTATGTGAGTGTATTGTTTTAGGCGCCACAAAACCAGAAAACTAGAGGAAGGAACTATAAAAACTGGTTAAGAAGAGTCAAAAACGTCCTGATCTAGAAGAGAAAAAATGCAATAATCTCTGAATCTATTTTAATTCAATATAATTGGGATTATTATTTAAAAATATAGTTTTATGTAATGATAATTTGTATTTTATTTGATAAACTTATTTTTATTCATCACGTAAAGTCACAGAAAAGTAATTTAAATACCCTTATCGAAAAAAATAAATAAAAAAAACCATAAAAGACCCTACAAAACCAAACAATGTTGATGTACTTTAAATTGGGTTGGTACTTTTTTTATAAAAATAGAATACTGCAGTAGTAATTACGAAAGCTCGATTACGACTTGTGCTTAAAATCATATGAATTAAACAGAAAACGTATCTCGTCAACACATGTTGTATTGAAAGCATCAATAAACATATTACTTGTTATTTATTCTATTATACAATTTTTCAAAGTGTAACACAGATAGATAAATCTTATCAGTCCTACTCGGGTTCTCGTAGTTACTACTATATATATATATTGATTTTTTTGCAATATTTAGAAAGGAGAGAATGATGTCCATATCCTACAATCATCTAAAACAAAATAAAATGATTTTGGGACGTCTTTGAGACATCTATGTGTTGTGTGTGTCCTCATTGAATGCATTCCAATTATTTATAGACAGTTATATTCTAAAGCAGGGGTGGGCAACTTTTTTCCTCATCGGGCCAAATAAAATTTTTCGTATCGTGACGCGGGCCGGATTAGATTAAAGAAAGTAATAAAAGAAAATAAATACTAAATAAATTAATTTATAGGTATACCAAATTCTTAATACATATGTTTAATACTAAAAATAAAATATCTAGTGCTATCGCTTATACATATGTTGTAGATTTCGGGTAAAAGAAGCACAATTTGGAACAAATGTTTTTATTTGTAATAACTTAAATATTATTAAAATATGTATGAATTTATTTCGAGGGCCAGACTCAACAACCTCGCGGGCCGGCGGTTGCCCATGCCTGTTCTAAAGCATATTCAAAACTGCACTGTAGCCGATGCCAATTGAACCATATCTATTTCAGAGCTTGAAGCTTTCATCGCCGTTTTACTCGCTCGTGGAGCATATGGTACTCGTGTTGTAGAAGTCGACAGTTTATGGTCAAAGCTGTGGAGACCTGCTTTTTTTGTGAAACAATGTCGCGTCAAAGGTTCCGTGACATTATGAGGCTTTCAAGATTTGATACTCGATCCACTAGGAGTGAGCGTTTGAAGAATGACAAATTTTGTTTAATATCAGAAATCTAGGATAGGTTCATATTCAATTACAGAAACTGCTACGCCGCTGGGAAGGTATTATTATTAATGAACAGGTGCTGCCGTCAAAAGCAATATGTTGTCTCCCTCAATACATGACCAACAAATCAGATAACTTTGGTATAGAAGTTTTGGCTGCTGTTAGTTCAAGTTCCAAATATATGTAGTAATTGGATTTCCAACGTCTTGATAAGCACGTTGTTCTAAAATTAATGGAATCGTAGTTAAATAGAGGTAGGGATGTTATTACTGACAATTTTTTTACGTCTTTGTCGTTGGCAAAATAGTTGGCAAAACAAAATACTATGTTAGTGAGAACAGTAAATCGTTCCAAAAAAGACATTCCGAATTTTGTGAAAAAACAAAGGGCGGAACTATATCCAACAACTGTTTTAGCAGTGGATAAGTGTATTGCTTCTAATTACCAAGCCAGACCAAATAAAAATGTACTACTTTTAAGTACACTCACTCCAACGTAGTTATAGATGATGGAACAAAAAAAGTAACTGGTAGAAATATGCTAAGGAGAAACTTGCGATAAGACAAACGGTCAATCAAGTTCACAAAATCGACACAAGTGTCAAATTTTGAAATGTAAAGGAAAAAAACTGGTGTGATCACCACACGACTTTCTTATAAGGAATGAAGAAGGAATGTCTTCATATTTTTTAAGGCTATGTTGTCACAAAACTACTTTGAAGCGATTTGTACACATTTGTATTGACTTCCTAGCATGCTATAATTTTTTTTCTCGATTTTATAAATATATAACCGAAATATGGCAAATTGAGCTTATGTTGTCATATTGAATAACCCCTATGTTTGAGCGCTTCGATATTGCTTTCATCTTTAGTTAGTAAGTAACAATTTTTATTTCAATGTACCTTGTTTTTTTTCAAGATATAAAATTTGTTTCTTAAAAAAATCGTCGCAGGCAAGATTCCAACCTATATTATATTTGTGACTTTATTTTAAATTATAAATAAAATATCTAATAAACTTAATGTTAGAAAAAAATGTATTTGAATAAATTATTAGGAAGAATTATCTCTATAAGAAACTGTAAAAATAATACGAACTATTTACATACGTACAAAATTATGTAAGAAAAACTGTTAAAAATGGCGGATACACCCCCTTCTGGTTTTTTTATCAGTCCCATCTTTTGATAGAACGAGAAGAATATGAAAAGCAAGTTCCATACCAAATTACAATTTACTAGGACTTTTGGTTCGAGAGTTATCATGGGTACATCGTTACACAGACACGCACACACCTAAAATTTTTTTGTTAAAAATATATTTTTCTGATTCAAGAGACCTTGAAACGTTTGAAAAAAAATTGCGATCGCTATACTTTCCTTATAGGAAAGTAAAAAACAAACGAAATCTACATATGTAATATGTAACAAATACGTTTATAGAAAATGTGTCGGAACCATCGACCTGGCAACAACGGTAAGCTATGCTTTCCTCTGGACGAGTAATCACAGGCTGGAAAGTGTACACAACATTGTAAGAGATGGAAATAGTGTTTGTAAACAAACGGTACGCACTACTTTTCAGACGACAATTTTTTTTGTTTACTTTTACATATTCCTATTTCAAGCTAAATATCCATTGTATTTATATTCCATGTTTAACGTTTGATTCAATTCATTTTAATATCTACGTACTTCAGATAATGCTACTAGAACCGATTCTAATATTTGAGATTATAAGTATGTCAACATAAATTGACAAGTAGTGCGTACCATAACAATAAACAAATGTACTTCCTTTTCTACATGTTCGAGACAAACAAACACATTGCAAAAGTATACAGATTACTCGTCCAGAGGGAAGCGTAGCTTTTCGATGTTGCCAGGATGATCGAAACTGTGGAAAAATCTTTCACTTGTTTGGGTTGCGAAAATAGTTTAGTAAAAATGTTTGAATTATTGCATAATTTTTTTACAGAATTTATGATTTCTATAAACTTAAGTTTGCACGATTTCTTTGTATTAGATTTTTGAAATAGATGTTCACTAAATATATTTTTTAAAATAAAGTTTATTTCCGACTTTATACTGTTAAATTATATGAAGTGACCATTACAAGTAATACTTTTAGGTATTTACATTCAGTAGCGCTTCTAGTGTTAATGCAGTTTTTGTTTTAAGTTTATAGATATGCGAAAACAAACCAAATTTCAAAAACTCAGATTAAAAAATTAAGCAAATATAATTTGTAAATCAAAGCCTTATTTGATAACACGTGGTAATATGCCATTGAAATACGTGAAATTTAAATGTGTTCTGATTGGTTTATTCTAGACGAATATAATTGATAATAATTTTTTTAAGACGTTCGAAAAATGTATGTTATCAGACCTGTGATACGATTAAGTTGTAATGCAAATATACAACCACCTTTAAACACCTTTCGCGTGAAATGTATAGAAATTGCGTTACAAAATTTAAAATAAATTGTTCTGCGTGTAGCCAGTAACTGGTTTAAATATAATTGCTTGATTTAAAAGAAATTTTGTTGTTTCGTGCTTACCTTTCGTGTTCGAGCATTTTTTTCGATAACGATTCTTTTTTCTTATCTCTTCTCAGCGTCATATTCTTTTCTAAATCTTCTCTTTCTTGTTGATGTCGTATTGTCAAGACATTTTGTTCGTCTCGTTTTCTCTTTATTTGCAATTCTCGTTCAAATCTATTTGTCAACCTCTCTAGTTCCTTTTCCCATTCGTCCTAATATAAATAAAACGGTTTTGTTTTAGAAATTTTTGTCGACGTAATTGCGGGTAATTGGCGCTTACGAAAGAGAAAACTTGAGTGTTACATGCTTCAAATATAATGACGGTATTGTTATTCACATACTGTGTACAAAACGGTATTTTGATCTAATTACTAGGGTTTATATTTCTACTCTAAAAAATAACTAACAAGATTAAGGCCAAGGTTACTCGTGCAACAAGTATATGATTGCGTTAAACCATATATCCTATCACGTATATGTTAATTCAATGACATCACGTACAAGAATAATTAAAAATACCTCCTGATTTATTCAATACATACTCTGAATTCTTCTCTAATGCGTTTCTCTTCCTCTTCTCGTTGTCTTGCAAATTTTCTATATAAATCGTCTTCTTCTTTTCTGTGTTTCATTTCTAATCGTCGTTGTTCGTCTCTATCCTGAAACAAATTTGATTTATTAATTAACTTGTTCAAAGCGCATTCCACGCGGAAAATGTTGGCAATGACATTTTAAATTCATACCTAATTGTTAATAAATTACTGACACCAGACATATATTGTTTGAAATGCGCTAGTTAAAAATTCAAAGAATCTTAATCGCATTTAACTTGATTCATAAGCGTGTAATTATAGAATTGATAAATTGTATAGCAACGGCAACCGGAAATTCTTGACCGTCTGCAAAATGCATCACACCAATTTCTCCGTTATCCATAATAAGAAGTAACTGTTTTCATCAATATCGTTTGATGTTGGCGTTTATTCGTTAACAGTGATGCGCACAGAAAAAATATATCTCGTACAAAAAAAGATATGTCTGTTTCGCATTTGCCATTTTAGGTAGACTACATAAATTAATAAGAAAAAGTATTCGATAACTTGTGACGTCACAAGTAGCGGTTACTTCCTTTCCGGGTCAATCTGATTATTATTAACCATCTCGTGCGGAATGTATGTGGGCACAATCTACGATATTAGCATATATGAGCTATAGAAAAAAATCAAGAACTATATTTGTGTAATTGTTGAATTGAAAGGTGAATTAATTGAGTATTCTTAACCGTAGGTTTAAAGGTTACCATAATTCACCCACTACACTATTTATTGTTATTACCTACATTTATTTTTAGCAACAATAAAGGGCTACAATATTTTAATTTTCGTTTAATATTAAACCTAAAGTTAAGAAAGTAGATGCAAAAATTTTCATTTTAAATTCTGTTCTACATACACATTTTTATTAACCGAATTTTGAACTTTGTTGGAATTTCAAAGTACACAGAAAAAAACCTTATTTTCATAGGTGTGATTCATGTTTAATTATAAATAAATATTTAGGCTAAAAGAGACAAGTGCCTATTTCTATAACTACCTGAGAAGTGATATTTAATTACCAAGGTGTGTTCAACTGACATCATAGTTGTACGTTTAGTGTAAATAACAATGATTTTAGTATTACTTTAATAGTCACTATCTACAAGAAATAAAATACAATACGTAAATATCCAATAACGATAACACAATCAACAAATTAATAATCATAATTTTATTTCACATAAAAAAATCACGGATTAAACAAATATGTATGTCAAAAATATTTCCAAAGTTATTACGTAAGAGTATATAAATGAATTGTACGCGAAGTATACTTTTACTTAAAATATGTTATTACATGTATTAATAGTTATTTGTGGCAGCTTTTTGATTACCGATAACTAGCACAGACAAACATAATCAATGAAAGTACTGTAGGTTATACGTCCTGCTTTTATATTTAATTAATGAATAGGTTGTAGAATATTCTTCACTAGGAGGACTTCGGACACGGATGCCATTATTGGAAGAAATGTGATATTCAAGTACTGTAGGTTACGTCCTCCTTTTATATTTAATTAATGAATAGGTTGTAGAATATTCTTCACTCCTAGTGAAGAATATTCTACAACCTATTCATTAATAATCAATAAATTATTATGAACCGGCTGAAGAGTAATTGTGATATAAAGTTTCTACTACTTTAGCAAAACTAAACCTCTATACCTATGAATGACATCAGCTTCTTGTAAATAATTTGGTAGGTATATAATATAAAGATAAGTGACAGATTTTAATATGTATGCAGGGCTAGGCAAAATACTGACAAAGTATTTGAAATACAAACTACAAATTACTACGTTAAAGTGAATTTGAAATACCAAATTCAGATTACTCTGATCACATAATAGTATTTAAACTACAAAATACACTTATCACATCGTATTTAAATTACCAAATATTTGAAATAGATACATACTTTTTTCACTGCAAATATAAAATCTGGATTGCTACCAATCGTAATGAGACATTCTAGAAACAACGAAAGAAAAGAATAGGCGACAGTGTTGTAAAATAATATAAAAAAAATGTATTTCAAATACGACATACAAAATGTTTTTTTTAAATAAAAATGTATTTGAAATGCATGTAGTTGAAATACTGCTCAGCCCTGTATGTATCTGCATAGATATTTTATGATCTTATGGGCCGTGCCATTTTGGTGTTGACATAATTTTTTAAGAAAAATAAGATAACTTATGGACTACTGGAAAAGTCGGCCACGTTGCAAACAACAAAACTTATGCAAACTATAAGCTTCTGATGCTAAGAAAAGTTTGAATTAAAACATAAAGATACCACAAGAAATATTAAAAATAATCGTAAACAGTGGATTCCCTCTTCAAAATTTATTGAAAGCTAAAACTAAAGCTGAGAGTTAAAACTAAAACGCCAAAATATTAAAATTAAAAGTCAAATATGATTAAACTCTATAAACCAGCGGTGCCCAACCTACGGCCCGCGGGCCGGATCCGGCCCGCGAAGAAGCTCAATCCGGCCCGCGAGCTCCTTTCAAAGGTGTTAAAAGGTGTTACTAAGATATGCAATTATAAAAAATCCGGCCCGCGAAATCGTATGTCATGATGAATCCGGCCCACGGACAAAAAAAGGTTGGGCAACATTGCTATAAACCAACCAAAAAACACAAAAAAATTTAAAAAAATTGTGTTCATGAAAAACATTTTATTTAGGACGATATATCCAACAATACAAGATCAAAGTCTTTTATAAAATAACTTGAAAAAAGTAAATGAAAATCGGAAATTTAATAGAAAGATTAAACATAAAGAATAAATAAAATGACAACTTATACATTATACATTATATACATTATACTTACATACATACATTATATGTACTTATACATATGACATGAACTCTAAAGTGTGCGTTAAATGATAATGATAAAAAATAATAAAGAAAGATGGTTGTAGGGTGGCAGAGTTTATATATTGTACAAGGAATAATAATAATAAATAATAATGAAAACTGAAATCTAAGTGATAAAAAACAAAAGAAAAATACTACAATAGCGCATACGGTTTTAGTGAAAACGAAATAAAGCAAAAAAAAATTTCATGAGAAAAAAAAAGATTTATATACTGCGGGATTTGAACAGCAGAGTTGAAACAAGAAAATACAAATACAAAAAACTCACAAGTATATATGAAGAAAAAGTTTTGTAACAGTAACAGAAATACTTATTTATAAACTTTTGTTTAAAAAATTAGTTTTATAATAATAAGCAGTTCTCACAAATACAAAATATTCGATGTTAAAGTCAGTAATGAACCTAAGAATGAAAAATAAAAAGAGACTTGCAGACTAAGTAAGAAATAAAATTCAGGTAATCAAGAAAAATCGAAAGCAATATAACACAATCGAAACATTAGTTTAATAACAGTAGATTAGTTGTGATAAAAATTTAAATGTTTTGTTGACTGTAAAAGCAACTTGTTAACTCATTTTTTAATAGTCAAACAAAGGAAGACCACAGAGCGGTAAAATTAATCAAAAAATAAACTAAACACATATATTATCAAAATTTACCTGATCGATTATAGAGTAAAACATTGTAAACATTATTTACATGCAAACATAAAACAGTATTATTTCTATTGTTTACAATATTGTAAACTCAAGAAACACTAATATACTATAAATAAGAATGTTAGAAAAAAATAGCAAATAATAAATACCGGCAAAGAAAATTAAAACAAAGTGATCTTTGATCACTTGACGAAACTGTTTTTTTTTTACTGTACCTTGACTTTTTACGTAATGTCTTTATTTATTGTTAGAAGAGGTATCTCTTATCTGAAGAATAAATATGTGGTTGATGCAGAATATGTGTAGTGAACAAAAGTCAAGAAGTTTCAAAAGTTCTAGATTGTGTTTAATGTGAACAAGAAGATCGAAATCAAAAACTATCTAAGTTTGATAAAAAAAGTCAGTCCGCCGAATTTTAAAAAAAATGTTTAATGAATAATTATTTTTTTATACGCCTAGAAATACTTTTAGCTCTGAAAATAATCATATTAAATATAACACAACCTTACTATTTTTATTGCTACTAAACTTCTCCTATATTTTACAATTTGTCTCGACGTAATTTTGGCATTTATAATCAGAATATTGATGCCAAAATTACGTATTCACGAATTAATTCACTACACTTGAAGTTTAGATGCAACAAAAATAGTCGGCTAATTTATTAAAGTTTTGTTATACTACCTTGATTATCGTCAACAATAGACAGTTAAGAAACATTTAATTTTTCCAAATTCAAATAAGCGTGGAAATGTCAAACGCTACTGTTTGTGTGTAGTAAATTGTAAAATTTTTAGTACTTTAGAAAATGTCCAATTAACTAAACTTAACAATAGTTCTTAACAAGTTTAGATACATTCTGTGTAGATTGTTACATTTACTTTCATTATTAAGTAAGTCTGAGAAAACCTTTCTTAAACAACCGCAAACAAAACAAAAAAATACAAACTATATGATTTTTCTACTGATTGTGAGAATAAAAAACATAACTGCATCTACTATTTCTCCAATTTATAATTTTCATTATTTTTTCTTTTCGTTGTTTAAGCTTCTTTTTTTATTAAATAGTTTTACACCGTTGATATGTCAAAAAGGATAAGAGATGGATAAACATTGACCTACTTTATGCTCTACGTCATCTTACACAAATAGTTGATGTGCGTTTTCCGGATAAAGAAATCTTATTCTAATTAGGCAGAACTCTCTTGGAAGAAAGTAATTATTTATACTATGTAAGTATTAAGTATGCTTTACATAACTTTCTTTGCGCTGACAGTAAGCAAATACGTTGTATATGATTGAAACATATATTTTCAAAGACGATCGGGTTAACCTTAACCGTACCGAGGATGATTACCTATTAAATACGATCAAGATTTTTAGAAGTAAACAATTTTCAGAGGCAAATAACATATGTACTTGCTCAAACATTATTTTTTTAAACCACTTCTAGTACTGACATAATATACAGATACTCTTAATGTGAAAAAGAAACTTTTATTATGTAGTACGCCAACAAAATCAGTCATTTTTGTCTAATTGCTACCAATAAACTGTAAACGAAACATAGTTAAAAAGTTTATGTATTTAGTAAGATATAGAAATTTAATTTGCATCTTTAAATAAACACATCCACTTCTTTATAAACATTCCAAGCGGTAAAGTGTACAGAAACTTTAATCTTGATTCTATTCATTCATTACTATATATGGTACTTGTCCGCTCATTGTAAATTCCAAAGCATTTGTCTACAATCAACTGTTACAAATAGTTTCTTTACGTATACGCATGAATAATTTCTCAAATCATTTGCATAAGACCTCAAAACTATTTTTATACGCCGGATTTACGTGCATTAGCGTAAAAGAAAAGTTAAACAAATACCTACTCGAAGAAAATGATTAAAAATAAATTCAAGTAAAACCTACAATTACAGATAATAAGTATATTTGCAATTAAGTTTTACAGTTATAAAACCTCCATTAGAGCAAATATATGCGTAACATGGTCGGGAGAGTTCAGAATTACGATTATATATTGTGGAAATACGGAAGTAAATTATCATTTACATTGTAGTTAAGCACTGTGAGAATGAACTAGCGCTGAAATAATTATTGTGTTTCGCATGCTACCACTTCAATGCATATACTAAAACCGAAGTACTCGTATTATGAAATGAAGGTTTGTTATATCCTCGTTTGAGTCTCTAATATTGTAAAATGTATACAGCTATGCAAGGAATTTAAATAAGCTTTATTAATCATGCGTGAAGCAATAAAAAATGAGTTTTTAATTGTACGAATAAGAAGTTCGCTTAGAGTTGTGGTACCATTCGATGCTTGGGTATTTAAAAAGCACTTTGCACTTACACCTATTGGGAAGTTATTGTCTACAAACCTATATACCTGATTTAAATAATGGACGCTGTTTACTACATTCCTAAGAAACCACCTGATGTTCTTTAACGTATTGATGTAGTTTAGTAGCTTTAAGTGAATATTTAACCTTCACATTCGTTTCTTTAAGTATATAAACGACTACGATGAGAATATTTGATCGAACTACGTATAGTTAGCGTAGTATATTGTTGCCAATTTTTTGTAAACAAATCGTCATCAAACCATTCAAAGCATGGGGGTTTGAATGGCGTCATTGTTCCTGAATTTCAATGATTTTATAAATATTTGTATTACAGTTAATAACAGAATAATTAATCAAATGTAATATAGCATTACTAAACTAATTCATGTTTATCTAATATCAGCAAAATCTACCATAGCACTCATAAAAAATAAAAAAAGACTTTTGTTCATCAAAGTTTAGTAAACTATTTTTTTTGCTATTACATGTAGAAAATATTGTTACAACAATAATAAAACAAACTTTGCATTTTTTAATTAATCGACAACAAAAGTTATGCAGAAAAAAATTTTTAAAGATCTTAATTTTTTGTTACATGTAGTAAGAATATACATATATCATTCATTGCATTATCCATCATATGTTGAAAAAGTCTGTATATGCATCTGTC
Source organism: Aquatica leii (assembly GCA_035610365.1). Taxonomy (NCBI): domain Eukaryota; kingdom Metazoa; phylum Arthropoda; class Insecta; order Coleoptera; family Lampyridae; genus Aquatica; species Aquatica leii. Next base: position 114,343,122 of record CM069432.1, read on the forward strand.
GCACGGAAGATTTACTTGGTGAATTACAAATATTGTAGACAATTTAGAAAAATTATAAGATGTGCTAATTAACAATAATAGGTAAATATACTAAAAGTTAAAGTAAGATTTGAGTGATATGAGGTAAGGTATGATAGAACCAATAGCATAACTTCAAACTTTGGGCCTTGGTCAAACCACTAGTTGCGATTTTATTATTTAAAATATGTTATAATAATAGAATAATGTACAGATAATAATAAACAAAACTGAGTCAGATGTAAACTGAAAAATTATGAAAACAACTAATCGAATTCTATTAAATGAACTAAAAAAGAACAACATTTTTAGACTAGCTATAAGACAGCGTTGATGGTCTGATAATAACAATAACTTAAATAAAACTAACAAAAATCTATCAAATAAAATGTACCAAAAGTAAAAAATAAAGATTTCATTTAGGTACAAAATAAACGACGAAATTTTTATTTACATGAAATTACTTTTTGTAAAAGTACATGATATTGTAATTGTTGTAATTTTCAATACCATGCCTTAATAATGATATTAATAATGTTTGATATTTTAAATGTCCGAATTATTTGTATCATTTCTAATATTTTTTTTATACATTTGAAACACTGTGCATAGTGTTTAAACGATCATCTATTTAACAAAATGATTCATGTTGGAATTTACTTCACTAATCGAAATTTTGCTAATTTTTTATATGAGCCAAAATGTTTGGTGAAGACTAGGTTTGCAAATCGTCTGCAAATGGTTGAGTGCGACAAAAAGAAGTTGTGACATGTGTTTTTCTTATTATTTTTTTATTTCGCATGCATTTACTCAAAAAATTTTAATAAATAAAGATTATAAAATTGTTTTAGTGATTTTTTTAAATTGTGTTGGCAATTCTGGCACTTGACAATTTTAATTTGAAATTTTAAAGTCTTAGTTTCTGAATTCAATAAAAAAGGCTGTGAAAATGGAATCTGAAATTATGAGTTCTACTCCGCACGAAGTAAAAGAATTTGCAAATAAAGTTTTAGATAATTTGATGCCAACAACATTCTCGTTACTTTTGAGTAATCGTTACTATTCGTTACTTATACTTTTTGTATTCGTTACTTTAATTCGTTACTTTGATTACTTTGATTACTTTGGATACTATGACTACTTTGACAACTGTATGTTTTTGTGGTAATAAATACGGGTACCGGAATATAATTCCTTGAATCGTTTCGCGATAGGGATTTGATTACCTTAGACGTATCTGCATAAATGACTAGAACGTGTTGTAAAATTCTAATTTATGAAAACATTTTTGACAGTAGCTGATACCAGAGAAACTTATCATTTTCAATACAAAACAGAACATATGTACTTTGGATTGTTAGTATTTATTAACGTTTTTAATATTAATTTTAAGAAATGGAAATACGCACAATATATAATGTAAAAGCTTCAAAAAATATTCCAAAGTATAAAATTATATATATTTGTTTTTTGCTAAATTTTGAAAAAGATGTTATCCAGAAAATAACAGAATTAACATTTGTATATGTATGAATACGAATAAGTACACTTATACCTCAAAACGTTGATAATTTTGGTTTTATAAATTGCATAATTTAAGGAATTTAATTTAAGAAATCTAAGGTAAAAACAGAGATCACTATTATCCGTATAATAATGTGTTCAAAAAGTTAAGGTTCTGCGTCGTTTATGCGCTCTGTATTCAATATTGTCCCTACAAAATTACAATTCATAAAACGAGTAATGATGTACTATGTGTACTGAGTACAAACGGGTACTGGAACCAATTTTGCAGATGTGAATACTGTAATCGAATGTAACTATGTAACGAATACTTTGCCTTTTGAGTAATCGTTACTTCGGATCCTAGCGAGTAACGAGTACTCAAGTAACGAATAGTTACTTATTCTCCATCACTAACTGCAGGTACAATAAATTCACCGTGCATAAGAGTTTATTAAAAGTTCATTTTGTTCTAATTTATAAACTAACCTTTAATAAATATCGAACCTACTTGTAATGTAAAGTAAAATAACGTTCATCAATCAAAAAACAACGTTTTAGCGTTGACTGAAGAAAATACATTTCGCTCTAAACTATTTTTATGGCTACGTTTTGTGCCTCTAGTGTGTACTTCTTCAGGACACTGAAAATTTATTTACGGTAAGTGAACAACATTACACACGTATATAACAACTAACTGAATTTGTTAACAGGTACAACATAAAGACAAACAAACTTACAAGAAAAGGTTATGAGTGGAAACAGTCCACTGGTCCAACAAGCATACTGTCTAATATTATGACTTATTCTAGTTAACATAAAATTATTAAGTCAGTAGAATTAAAATTAAAATCTATATACAAAGAAAAACAACGGACATTAAAGTTAAACAAACAATATACACTAAATGTAAATTCAAAAATAATTGTATGATAAGGCCAATAGATAAAAATGACCGTGAAATCGCATTCATCTACAAAGCTTATCTTGCAATTTTTGAAATTAAATTATTGTAAATATTGCTTAAATTGTTGGTGTCGTTGTTAAAATTAATGTTGTTTTTATATATGTTGATGTATATCATTTCCGAAACTAACCTTTTTTTTAAATTATTTTCAACATCTAAAATTGTAGGATTGTTGAAATCGAAGGTATGTCTAGTGTTAATGTGATGGACTGCTAATGCTGTGTCTACTTTTTTGTTTTGCAATCATAACGATGGTTGTTAATCCGATTTTTTACTTTTTGTTTCGTTTGCCCGATATAACATACATTACAATTGGTACAGTCTAGTTTGTATATTACATCGTGCTTTTCTATTGTGTTTGTTTTATCTTTAGTTTTGCTGTACAGTGTATTATAGATGGTGTTATTGTTGTATATTGATATTTTGATGTTATTTGGTTTTAAAATCGGAATGATTCTATTTGTTAGATTTGGGACATTTATTATTTTCATATAAGTGATGTTAGTATTAAGGTTAGTGGTAGGATTGGTGTTAGGGGTCGTATTAAGGTTAGTTGTAGGTAGGTTAGTTGGTGGCGGAATCACGATAGTTATGTTAGTATTAGAAAGTATTTTGTTTAATATATTTTTTGGATAGTTGTTCTTCCTTAATATTTTATTTAAGATGTTGAGGTTTTCTTTGTGAAATTAAGGGCTACTCCAATTTATAATTTTATTTTTCATAGCCTTGATGATATTGATTTTTTGGTAGTCTGGGTGTCTCGATAAAAAGTTAATTGTTCTATTAGAGGCTATTGGTTTAGTATACCACTCTGTAACTGACATACTAGTGCTAACATCCTTACTGAGTCTAACATCTAGAAATAGCAATGAACCCTCTTTTTCGGTTTCAACCGTGAATTTTAGATGTTGATTGTAACTGTTAAAAATATTTAAAGTGTTTTCAATTTCTGTATCGGGAATGCATGTATCGTCAACATAACATAACAAAAAGGCGGGTGTAAATGTCATTTTGTTTTTTACATAATTAAGTAAATCATGCATCGCAAGACTGGCTAGTATAGGTGATGCTAGGTTGCCCATTGCAGTGCCAAATTTTTGAACATACATTCTGTCATTGTACGTAAAATAACTAGAATAAAATAAGAACTCAATAATATTGACAAGCGTTAACTAGTTCTAATGTAGTGTGGCTCTTTAACTCATTCCAATATTCTCTTAACAGTTTTACAGACAGCTCTTTCGTAATATTAGTGCAAAGATGACACATCGAATGATACAAGCAAATTCTTAGGCGACATTAATGTGTTTTTAGTTTTAGCGATTAATTCGTATGAGTTTTTTATATTATGTATAAATAAATATGAGATGTTCTGTATTATATTAGATATGTATTTTGATAATTCATACATAGGAGTTCCTATACAAGAGACAATAAGTCTTATAGGAAGTTCATCTTTGTGTGTTTTGATCAGACCGTAAAACTTGGGAGGTGTACTTGTATACGTTGTAAGTCTTTTATACAAGTTTTCCGTTTTTAAAAATAAACGAAATCTATAAAATTTAATATGAGGGGTAAATAGCAAAATAAAAGAAAAACAAAAAGTGATGAGATGCAAACTAAATTAATTAAAACTCGCTTACCGATAACAATTTGATGATAACAGTTTAAAATAGTTAATAAATAATAAGAACAAAAAATCAAATTAAATGTGCACAAATACAACAAATAAAGAGTGAAGTAATATGGCACTAAAACTTAATGAATTTGAAATTACAATTAAAATTGGTTTGATCGTTGTGTAATCAATCTTTCTAAGTAGAATAAATGTAAATGATTTCCAAACATATCTAATAATTTTTCGGAGTAATGGTTAGAATGGATTAGCACTGATGTGTAAATTGTATTTGTTGTAATGAGCGATATTTCACGAGCTGTGATTTTTTTCTCTGATACCAGCAAATCACAAAGAACGACTGATACCATTTTGTAAAAATACTAGTGATTTTACAAAGTTGTTACTTTTCACTTTGGTCATGTTATTGTGAAATCCCTATTTCGTGTTTGTTGTGAAATCGTGATTTCGTGAGGAACGATATTTGATCTGCACTGTTCACTGGTTTGTGGTTGCAAAGTTTTCGTTTTCGGTAATAGTATTAATATTGAAGCGGCGATCAGATACTGCGCGATGTCGCTACATTTATTTGGCGCGGTTCCATTATTAATTTTAATTTCGTTATTCGAGAACGCCATACGAAAGTCATAATCACGTCACGCTTTAAAATCACCGATATAAAAAAATCGCAGTAACGATTCAGTGTTATTGAAAAATCACGATATCGCTCATCACTAGTTTGTTGTATTTGCTGTATATCTAGATGGGTGGGATAAATATGTCAAATGTTCTTTTGTCTTTGAGTTTGCAAAAAGCATGTTTGAAAGAAACTGGGCTCGCAAAAGTTATGTACAATTTGTTATAGTTGTTTTTGTTAAATTTATTGATAAGGTTCTGGTAATATGGAATGAAAGGTATTGAAATGTAAGTTTTGTTCTGTTCATTAACTTTAGATAAAATAGTGACTCAAGTAATTATTCTTTAAGGGCATTCTAATGATATAAATTGTAGATTAGCCTCACAGAATTTTTTTTTAATCATAGAGAAGATAGTGTTTAATTCTTTATTGTAATTCTTTTGGTTAAGGGGAGTAGTTAATAGTCGGTTGAACACATATCAATAAGATAAAAATTTGTTTTCCTTAAGTTATTAGTTGCTTTTAAGTTTTCACTCTAGTAGTGACGACAATGTGAACATCTGGCAGCAGCGATAGTCTAATTTAGAGGTTCCCAAACTTTTTTGAGTCGTAGACCCCTTATAAAATCTTAAGCTTTCGCGGTTGTTATGTTTAAAATCATAAGCGACTTTCGGCTTAGACCGCGTCGTAGTAAAACACCCAGACTTAGGCTTGGTCATAGTCTCTTCTTGAGAGCCAAAACAAGAAGTAGAACTTGGCCTTTGCCGTATTGTCGTTCGTGAACCCAAACAAACTGACGTTTCGCAAGACATTGCAGCTTGCATCTTCAGAGTAGTAAATGTCACTGTCAGTGCCGGATATTGATTTTTGTAAATTTCTAACAGTAGTGAAGTTTAGTGTTAAAAACACGTATGTTAAGTTTTATATATTTATTAATTGAATTTAAATGAAAACTACTCAAAATAAAATTTTGTATCTGTTATATAAAATATACGTAACATAAAATAAACATAAAATAAACTAAGCAATAAGTAAATGTTTGTAGTGAGAAGGATGAACCTGATTCTTTAATAATAAATTATCAACATTTGGCGTCAATTTTGTAAGGTTTAACCTGAAGGGAATTCTTTCTAATGTAAAATCAGGCAAAATTATCCCTATTTTTTGATAGACTTTACAGCAAAACCAAATCACCAAATCTAATGGGAAAAAACACATGTATGCTAAGTATAACTGAAGGTCGCTAATTGCTTGACTTGGCCACAAAAGTGATAGTTATTTCAACAAAAAATCACAAAAATACGACAAAAACACATTAAGATTCACATTTACTTTCAATGTCTTCTGTTATTGAATAAAAATAATCAAGCGACGTACATTTAACCTTTATTAACAAATCTGCATCAGCACTAAGACGAGCATTGCATTTTATGTCGGCAATATCACTTTGAAAGTAGCCCTTATTTTCTCAAAACGCAACGTATAAATGCTGTCTTTTTTATCTTCCGTCTTTGTCGTGTAAGCTACAGCAGATTCTTTGGCCTCTATTTCACTGGAGATATTGGCTTACATTGACGACGTGAATGTTTTCTTTATGGACCAGAGTACGATTTGGGTTTGTAGAATAAAGAAAGAATCGCCTTAAATCTCTTTGGCTAATGATGTCCAGTCTTTTTTTCGTTAGAAGATTGGTAACAGCGCTGAACCCCCTTTTCACTAGGTATGACGATGGAAAGAAAATTAAAAATTTTCTCCCTATATTCCATAATACAGGATAAGTAACGGGTATGTTGCTTTGCAATCAGAATTGCAGATATCCGTTTTTAGACTGAACCTTAAGTGCTTCGTTTGTACTTAGTTCAGTCAGTTCCTCTTGTATTATGACATTCGTTTCTTCCATGTCACCATATGGGTTAATTGTCCACGGTAGTATTACCATAGTCAAAACATCTTCAAACCTGGGGAAATGGAAAAATTCGCCCCGTCCAATATTTTGCTTCATTAGTTTAACTCTGGCAAGCAACGCTGATAAAATGGACTTGTTTTAATCAAATTTAGACGGTCGTTTTGTAACTGCAAATTAACCATATTAAATTTTATAAACAAATCTGTTAAATAGGTGATGTCTGTTTTCACTTCAATAAATTGTCTTTTAAAATTTTGTCTTTAGTATCCAGAAATTATAAAATAGTCTCAAAAAGTGCAAAAAATCTTGTCAAACATAAGCCTTTCGACAGCCAGCGTACTTCAGTGTGAAGGAGTAATTGATGAAAGTGTTCGTCATTTTCTTCACACAACTGCGCAAATAACCGCGTATTCAACGCGTTGCTTCGGATTCGGTTTACTGCATCAATGACTAATTGAAGAGCTTCATGCAATCTTACACTCAACTAGCAACTAAATGTTGTCGATAGATGACGCAATGTATTGCTAACACCCCTGACACATTTTGTTTTAAATAGTTTATAAATCCACGATAACGTCCAACCATGACCGGTGCTCCATCTGTAGCTACTGATATTATATTTGATAAAGGGATTGCTTTTTCAATGAAGTAATCCTTCAAAACATGAAATATTGATTCACCTTTAGTGTCGGTTGTCAAAGTTCTTGTGAAGAGCAGTTCTTTGTAGATTTCTTGATTCATAATAAAACGAACATATGCCAATAATAATGTTGCATTACCAGGTAAATTTGATTCCTTTAGTTGTATAAAGAAATGGGTCGTTTGCAAATAATAAGTTTTCAATATCAATACGTCTTTCAACAGTATTGTTACTTAAGGGAATTTTATTTAATGATATCAGATACAGGCTTGTGTAAAACAGCTTTTAAAACCTCTTCAACGACTGGCAAAATTAACTTCTCTCCGATAGTATGCGGTTTTCCGGATTTTGCTATAAGTAGCGAGATACTGTAAGACGCCCGCAAACCATCATCGTTTCTTTGTGACGTCGAAGCGAACATTCTGTCCACCGTGGATCTCTTCTGAAGTTTATCTTTGAGTGTTTGAAAATATTTCAAATCTTTATCTGTTTCATCAGGGTGACATCTTCTCAGATGATCCTGAAGCTTAGATGGTTTCATAGCGTCATTGCCCAAAACTTTGTTGCATAAAAGGCACATAGGCAATTGTTTGTCCGACAATGATGGAATGAAGTCGAGTTTCAAATAATTAACACTGTACTGTCTACATTTCTTTTTAGATTCGGACATGGCATTAGTCATCTGTGGGCAAAATTAATCTATTTAAATAAGACATAAAGTCCAGCAGCTGTATATTAAAAAATCAAAGTCAAATTTAAATCGTATGGTCTTAGATTTTATGGCAGGCATAGGCGTACGGCCATTATAAATAAATGTGAGAAAGGGAATGTTATGAATTTTACTTTAGGTTTTGATATGATGGAACTTGAAAGAAATTTGAAAGTAGCATGACAAAAATGATAAAATAAAATTTTATACAACGAATAATAATAACAAATTGTTATGCGATTTATCTCTACGTACATTCGACTGTCATGTGTAAAAATTCACTGGTTCTACTTTAGCAATATCACAAAATTTTAATTTTAACATAGAGGAGTATGTAAAGTGCAATATCCATAATCCGAACTTCCGTAATTCGAACATTCCACTAATCCGAACTGGCCCACAGTGTAACGACCAATCGACAAAAGTACAGTTTTTTTACTTTTTTTGTGAAGTTATTTGGTAAGATATATGTATTGTTGCGAATTTATTTATTAAAAAACTACTAATTTATTTAAACGACTAAAAATACGTTTACTTATTTTAGAAATATGTGCACTTGTAAATTAACCGAACTAATGAAATCTAATAATATTTAATAAAAACACTTACACTAATTTATGTATAACCGTTGTATAACACTATCACTAACACGAGATAAGATAACGTTCGCGGGTAGCTTCACACTTGTTTACACTAAAAATCACGTACATGATTATTCTCGGTATATTTATGTAGACACACGCGTGCTAACGATTTATTTCCACTTGATAATCTTCTTAACACTGCTGTATTTGCATTCCAGCAATAACTGACCTACGATCTGTCTCGTCGGTATATATACACATACGGAAATCCTTCTCGAGCGTTCCCTACTTCTCGGTATATCTTCTAGAAGATGGATAACAGCTTCTAGAAGGCTCTTGCATTTGCAAATTCGAACGTTTCAGTATTTATAAAAAAAATAATAAATGCCTAGCAAGGTCGTAAATAAGTAAATATTAACACACATACATATTTATTTATGTGACCAGCCAAAATATGTAGTTTAATTCGAAAATAATTTTTTTAAATATGTTTCCTATATGTAATCATTTAAATTCTATGAAAAAAAAAACAATGAATTTATTGGAAATTCTTCAAAAAGCACGCAGCTGTACAGTTGTAGATTTCTTATTTTCTTAATTTATATTTCAAATGGTAACATATTGTATGTTAATAATAAAACACATACGTAATATGCATGTACAGTTGTCTTTTTTTAGATTTTTCTGAAAACATTCCATAATCCGAACATCTCCTAGCAGCAATTAGTTCGGATTACGGAGATTGCACTGTAATTATAATGATTGCTAAAACTTTGAAAAAGAAACTATTGAGGAGTACTCGTGTAATTTTGCATGATTTGAATATTAAACTTATAATAAATGAAGTCATGATTGGCGTAATTTATCTATCTTTGCCAACTACGAGTACAAAACTAAAATTTAATAAAAAATAATGTACTTACTTTTCTCCGGCACTATCATACAAAATAACACTGATTCACTATAATTTGTGTAATATTTTTTTAAATATTTTTTTAGCACTTTCCTTTTCAGTTTCAGGAAACGAATAAACGTATTTGTCTCACATTCGTATTTGTAGAGTGACGAATTGAACAAGTCAGCGAAGCTCTGAGACTGCGCGTATGCTTGTAACAAGATGATACTGGTATATCATTATGTGCAGGTTTTTACAAGTTCAGAATGTATTGCGACCACAAAGCGAATGCTTACATCCTACAACTTACACAATTTTATAAACATATATAATCAATTTTTTACTTCATAGGTACTTTTATAAATAATGTTTATGTTTTTATATTATAAGATAGTATAATGTAAGTAAATAGGCAGTATCAGTGTATGTTGAGATCCACTATTGTGGATCCCCATTTTCATTTCGTGGACCCCCAAATTTTTTTTTTCGCTGACGTAGACCCTTTGCCGGTTGTCATAGACTCCTGGGGGTCGATATAGACCACTTTGGAAATCACTGGTCTAATTACTGTTGCAGCATCTTGACAATCGTAAAATCTCTGCACCAGCAACTCTAGCAGTCTAAATTCAGTCTTCATATCAGCCTATCAGTAGTTGATAAATTGCTATATATTGAGTATCTTAGAAGCTGCCACAATTATATGATTGAATTAAGTTTCTATGGCAGGATAACTACAATAAATTTTTAGCAATAAATGTTTGTTGGGATGATTATCGTAAAACACTTGATATGACATACATATGAAGAAACTTGATATATATCATTAAAAGTTTTATATAATATTTAATTTTGCATGGTGTTAAATATCGTTCCTCTACAATTTCTATACATACATTTTTTAATATTACATATTTATAGTTGACAAACTTGCTGTAAGTAGTAACAATTTTTAATAAATTAAATAAAAGGTCATCTTGTATCCTGCGCGCTAGGAGAAAGGAACTAAAGTTGCAAATGTAAAAAACATGATTTACATCACTTAAAAGGATTAATTATAATTCTCGCTTAAAAACTTTATACATTATTAATATTGTGAGCACAAAAAATGCGAGTAACAAAATATCAAACAAATTAAGGAAAACTATTTATAAATAAAAGAAAACGCACAAATACCAAATGATTCACTAATTAACATCAATTTACGAATGTCTTATTAGATCGTTTGTTTAAATTTTAAAAACACGTCTTGACATTCATTTTGTAGATGTTTTGACGACGGCTTGTACTAATGCCAAACTTTTGGAAAAAGGCACTTTTTAAATATACGGATTAACAATGCTTTTATGATGTACTTATTTTTTTAGTAGTTCTAGTTTTAATTATAAATTTGTTCACGTTTTTCTTTTTTATACTATTTTTTTGTAACCATTTAATTGTGAAACGTTTTTAGAGTAAAGCAAAAAATAGTAAAATATTATATTCAAAGTTTTGTAAAGACATATTTTAATATTCGTCCTCAGTCACGCTCCTTCGCCTCACTTGTTTGCTTATGTCAATTGTATGATTAGCAAGAAAAACTATCAAACCACAAATAGTTTATTAAAGAAATATTTTAACGACGTAGTTAAAAATTAAAAAACGTTTAATTAAAATAATTGATTTACTAATAACGCTGCAACTATAATTTTGCATTTCGTAGTCGCCCTGAATTTGATGAATCAGAACAAAAGAAAACAATTATGAACTCTTAGCCAAATACCATCTTATTTTGGAAAAACACATTTCAGACTCAACGAACAAAATAGTAATTTAATGCAAAAAATACGTATTAAAGCCGTTGCTTATTTTTCTATAATAGCTATCCCAACACAAGATATTTTAAAACTGAATCAAATAAGTAAAATTATTTCTAATCTCCGGAGAAAAGGGCAAGTAAAAGGGACTTAAGTAAAGTTGTTTAAAAAAAATTGCAATTGCAAAAATGCTAATCATAACAAAGCTACAACGGTTTAAAGTTCTTAGTTAAAGCATACGTGTTGAGTGCCACTGACTTTTTATAAAAACACAAACACTTCTCGCACACTCTGATAAATTCATTTTGTATTATTTTTACGGCAAGGAACATTAAGAAGTTTTGCATGTTTATCATGTCTACCTATTCTTCCTTACTGTAATTTACCATTTAAGCCGAATTAGTAACAAATAATTAATAAATAATCAATAACTACAATTAAACTAGGTATTTAATTTCTGACGTTTAACTAACTTTGACGTACTTGATTAGATGAAACAAATCAGCGGTTTTCAATAAATGAACATTCATAACTGAGTATTTTTAAGAACAATTTAAGAAACACTGATCTTATAAAAGTTTTATTAAAAGTTATTAAAAATTAATTTTATTTACTTCACTTTCAAATATTCCAAATTTGGATTCAAAGCTTATGTTAATGCCGTATTTTATAAAAAAAACTCAATTATTTGTAAGAACATGAAACCTTTGTAACTTTCTTATTGTCAGCATTTGAACTAATTTTTTTTAAAACAATTTTATTTTGTTCCTTTCTGCTTACCTTTTAAGTTTTACTTTGTAGGCTAGAAATCACCGTGTATGTTACCGTTTAAAAAATAAAAAAGTTCTACTACAGGATACATTTAAGGTGCAACTCGCAGTTTAAATTATTTTCCAATGATTCTTGTAATAATGTTTCCATGATACGTGATTTACGATTTATGTCAACAAAAGCTAAAAACCACGTTAAATTAACTTAAAAAAATTTTTCTATCACTAAATGGTCTTTCCGATGTACCTTCATCAAGGGTGTTAGGTACAATTTTGTGCCTATTCTAAAAATATACAAACAAAATAGTTAGTACGCGAGTGTTAAATTAGTATAGGTGAATTTTTTACAAAAATCAAATAAAAAACAAGTGTTTAAACTTTACTTAATCAAAACATTGAGATAATCGATGTGCACAATAAAAAAATTCATGTTAAAGGAATTCAAGAACATTCTTATTGTGAAAAAACGGAACTGTATAAAAAAATAAAACACGAACGATAAAAACAATGTGATAAAAAGAGTCAAACGCTAATAACTTTGGTGATGCTATTAATCATTTAAAACACATTTAAATTCAAGTTAAAAAACGAGACTATAAAATAAAAAACTGTCAACAGACAACAATTACCAATTTTTTAAGCATATCAATTTTTAAATAAATGTTTGTCACTTATTGTTATATTTTAAGAAGTGTACGTAATAATGAACATATTTGCATTTTCTGATAATTCTATAACAGTTTTAAAGAAAAATAAGTTACAAAACTGTTTATCAGGGGCAAGAAATTCTATTTAATGCTATTTTAAGAATTTAAATCGTTTATTAAACAAATTAATTTGATTTTAAAAATATAAGTTATTTAAAGTTCGCGTTTAACTAAACGTGAATTTTAACTGAATTAAATATATTTCAGTGATAAGCAATGCTTAAAGTAATAATATTTTTAACCAATTTTAGTAAGTTTAGCAAAAAAGCTTATGTTATCTATTTATTTCTGTGTTATAAATCACAATTACGAATTACGTCAAAATTAACTTTACTAAACTAATGACAACTGTCGCAATCACTTACTTGATATTTAATTTGAAATGAACATATTAAATTTTAAATTTGATTTAGTAACAGGTAAAAAATATAATAATTTTAGTAGTGAAAAAAATTGTATATAGACCATGCTTGAGAAGATAATTATAAGCTGCGCGATGTACATCCCTCGACGCTCCGCGTTTCGCGATATAATCTGTCGCTTAGGCTATAATCATACACTTCTCAACCTTGGTGTATAATATACTATTAGACTACATCAGTTAAATAGATGTTTCTAGAGTAACTATAATGTTTATAGATTCCTTGAGTTTTAATGTTTCAATTTTCTTTTAGAAGAGACTGGAAATTAAATACAATCGCGACCTACCTGAACAGTTGCTGTTGAAATTGCTAGTCTTAAAAAAGTATTACATAAATATATCGCAACTTGCAAATTTTTTATTTGTTAAGAATTGGCGAACAGCGTTAAATATCGAAACTGATACTTATTATAAATTATATAAAAAAACTTATTATCAAACATTATTATTATTTGGTGGTATAATATAACAACAAATAATAACTTACCAAATAACAGTCAAGCGGTTTTTCCCTGGGTCTACTATACGCTTTCTGTAGTTCAGTTTGTTTAAGTGCATGTGCAATATGCAGTGCACTTGCATCGAATCGTCCATATTGATATCCGGGCGAATCAGAATGGTTATTTAATGGATAAGAATTTGAACTATAGCTGTGTCTATTTCGTTCCCCATATGACGGAGATGATTGTTGAGAGTTTCCATTTAGATGGCGTATATGCAACGCTAAAAATAAACAAACTGTTAACAATTTTACTTAATAAAATAATTTATATCTTACATATCGTTATCATAATGAAAGCTTTACCTTACGTACACACATAAAAACTAACAAAAGTTTATACAGTAAAAGAGAAACCATTAACAACTAAAACCATAAAAAAATAAAAACAAGTGAAAAGTAAACGACTTTCTAATGCACAAATTGTTTTATAACGGAGCATTTTCTTATCTTTATTTAACGTTATACTACTTCAAGGGAATTCAATTTGTTATACAAGTCCCTAATTAACAATGTTAATTGTAAATATACGTACAACATTAAGGTCATTTTTAACAATAACAATTACACTCTGTAACTATCAACCAGGTTGCTTTTTAATGCAATTTTGTCCTGAATGATTGTTACTTTTAGAAAACAAATTTAGTGTTCGATTAACTAATTTGGTGTTATCTTTGTTTGTAATATATTTACTACTATTATACTTGTGATAATGTTTCTATTTACCACTATCGTCTGAGTATTCTAGATAGTTGCAAATGTTTGTTACTATTAAAATAGTTTGGAATTATCTTGTCTTTGAAATAAGTAATTTCAGACATTACATTTTTTTACAGTTTATATTCATATTAATTTTATTTACCTACTATTTGCAAAAACTTAGTATGCTGTTTGTGCTTAGTTGATTTATGACATAATCTACTATATCTGTATAATATGACCAGATACTGAATGTTTTAATACTAAAAATAATAAGTAAGCGACGAAACTAAACTTATATGTATTTTTTTCTACGACTAACAGACAATACGATACATTGTATGTTTAATTGCGATTAGGCAACGTTGCGTGCATTGTGATTGTGTAATTTCATTTCCGTACAGGTCAAAGTTATTTCCGTACAGGCCAAACCTATTAACGTACAGGATAATGAATTATAAGAACATAATTTAGAAGACTTTTACAAATATTTCCTGCATTTCGAATTATAAAACTTGAAAACAAAATCATTGAGGGTCGTGTCAAAGGTATTTAATTAGTTTTATAGCATAAAAAGTGTGGTTTATAAATGACATATTTTAGGTTATATTCGTAATCGTTGACATTTAGTGACTTTCTTCTAATGAAATATAAATACATTTTAGAAGTTCAAAGTAATTAGAATAAGTAAAAATTTCTAATTTGCAAACTAACTATTTGTTTTCTTGCAGGGTTTTCTTTTGATGGGAAGGAAATGTTAACAGTAATTTATCGAACTTTTGCTTTTGCAGTGTTAAACAGATTAAGTAATCCAATCCTTGAAATATTACTCATTTTATAATAACATGCTCAAATTAACTTAAAGAAGTTAGTATTTATTAGAAAATTTATCAGTTTTTTGAACTGCATGATAATTCAGAAGTAACCAATTATCTTTTGGCGTTCATCGATGGCTGCAAGATACCAAAATGTTTCCTTCGTGCATGCCTGATATCTGTTTGTTATTATTTATCCTTATATTAATGCAGTTTTCATAAGTATTTATGTAGACTTTCACTACATATTATATTATAATCTTATAAAAATAATTCATTCGCACATTGCCGCTACCTTGTTAAAAATTTAATCACAAACACTTTGGACTTACGTGATAATAAATAACACAACATAAATGTAATCAATTGTTACAAGACTAATGCAAACCACTGGTTTATACATTGAAAAAATTATATATTTAGATGTAATTATAACCAAAAGCACTGAATCACTTCTTCTTCTTTCCTTTTACCTACAATGTGTTTTGTTAACAATTAATTTCTCATATTTAAACTAATTTCTCAGTAAAGATTATTACAGCATATTTGATCCATTAGAATAATTAACTACTATCTTTCATTTTCTAAAAGGATTTTTTTCAATTCTATGATGATCTTATTACCTTCTTAGTTCGAAAAGCTTCATTCTTAAGAATAACACCTATTAATTACAAATTATCTTTAAACATTCACAAATCTACCTTATTTGCTTTGTAAGTCGCATCTACATGTTATTCGGTTGAAGCTTCTAGGAAAAACTATCATATCAACATTTTTCAGAACTTGACGACATTGTAAACGATTCTGGCTTTGACATGAATAGATTTCCTTAATTTACTGGCTGCAAAAGCAAAATCTTGTCACTAAATAATTAGTACTTTTTAAACTACAGCTCATTCATACAACTAATAGTATAAACGCTGTCAAGTTGACATAAAATAAATACAAGTTTTGACATAAAATAAATACAAGCTTTGACATAATTTTTTAATTGTCATTTTAGGTATTACCAATACAAATTTTTAAATTAGTTTATTTATTTTCTGCGTTACTTTTTTTTCGTAAAATTCTATTTAACTTTGATTACTAATTAAATATAGAGTCGTAGAAAAAGTATAGTGTATAATTCGTAAGGAATGTGTATTTCCAACTTATACGAATTGCCAACCTCGCCTTCGGCTCGGTTGCAAATTTTCATACTTGTTGGCAATGACAACCATTCCTTACTCGTTATACAATATACTATTTCCCTCGATCGTCTGTTAACAACAATATTAACGTATAATAATGTATCAAAAATAGATCGTTAATGACTCCTATTATGAACGATTTTGAACCAATGAATGAATTTCTATTAATGAACGATTTTGCATAGCAACCAATGAAATCGTTAACAACCACTGATTTAACGATATTGCACGACTACTAGATATAACATCATATTACGTATGCTTTAATTTCCTTATAACTTTACACGTTTTACTAACGTACGATCAACGGAAAAACTTTAAAACTAACTAGTTTGTTAATCAACGACAAATAATCTCGAAAATATTAACGCGTTCGCTCGCTACAGTCGCTCACAGCGTTAAAATGTCTCGATTATTAATCGCTATCATTAACAACCTTGTTCATTAAATAACTATTAATCAATATATGCACACAATTTGACAATACTTAATGAATGTTGTGTGCGCTGTGCGACTGCTTAAAAGCTGAAATGCATTGTAATTGTTCGTCTAGTATAAGTTTTTCGAGGGCGTTCTATGACGTAATCGTTGTTTTTGAACTTTTGTCTTTGTAATAAGCCCATATTCAAAGAATCGCTATTATGTTTATGCATGCACCTCTTATTTTTTTAATTCTTATAAATTCTTATAAGCAGTATTTAAAATACCAAGGTAGCATGGGTTTTACATAAACCTGTTATTCACTTTCAAAGAAAAAAAATAATACATAAAGTACTGTGAGATAAATCGTAAATATTCTAATGATTAAGTTTTTGTACGTTTTCAGCAACGTAAATGTTTAGTTAATTTGTTATATGTTGTGATTTTAAAACAAGACGTTTAAGCACGTACTGTTTCTATAAGCAAAATACAATTTTTAAGGAACGATTACTAGTTTACAGCTTGTAAAAGAATGTGCCACTAATAGGATTAAAAAGGTATAGTACACGAGTACTGGAGTGTTCGAAGTAGGTGCTATGATAGTAAATTAATATTTCCTTAAGTGACTTTGTCTTTGGACAATTTTTGACTATACTGATTAACTATTATTTAAATTTATTTCTGTGCTGCAGTGTTCTTGATTCGTGAATCAGTGATTCGTCGACATTATAGTAAGTAGTTTATTTATTTTTAAATTTGTATCTTAATCAAGTTAGAAACATAATGGTTTATTTATTTTATACCGACAAATATTAATTGAAGAGTATAATAATTTGATTTTCAAATTTCTTCGTTTTTTTGTTACTTATGCTCTCTAATTTTAAAAATAATTTCTTAAAGTTGTAAATAAAGCAATAATTCAATTTTACCAGGTACCAGCGGTAGTATTTAGCGATGTGAGTGAGTGGCGCTCAGTTTAGAAAAAGAAGAAAGCAAGAAGCCGAAAAGAAAACTTTAAAGATAGTGGCTAAAATACAAACATTTTTTAAAACTGACAAATCGATCGATTCATATAATTTGCCCTGTTGTAGTTCTCATGAAGATAAATTTTCATCTGAGAATAATTGTCGTGACAAAACAGAAACAGACATTCGCATTAGCATTAAAAATATATCTACCACTGAACCAATTAAAGCAGAAACTAAAATTCTTTCAGAAATGCCACGCATTGATACAGAAATAATAAACTCTTCTGATAAAGGAAAACTTTCAAGAACATTAACAACTGAACAGAAACACAGAGTTATTAGTCTCAAGGGGGCATTTCCCTAAAGATTTAGCTGGACGCAATGTAAAGAGAGGTTTCAAAGAAAAATATTATTATAAATATAGCGGACATATAAAAACTAAAAGACAATGGCTGTGATATTCAACAGAAAAAAATATGTGTTACTGTCAACCGTGCTGACTCTTTGATACATCAAACTGCGATCTAGCTTTCGCAAGAGGAACATCTGATTGGGCACATTTAACAAGAAATATTGAAACGCACGAAAAATCAATTCAACATGCAATTTCTTGTGTGGTTCAATTATAGATACAACTAATCGGCAAGAAATTAACAACGCAGTAAATTATTGGCGCAAAGTATTGCGACGTATAGTTGATGTAACTCTCACACTGGCTATTAATAACTTACCCCTCCGAGCACATGGAACTACAAATATTAAAAATACGGGAGCAACGCAAGGACATTTTCTTGAAATAATTAAATTACTTTCGCGGTATGATGATGTTTTGGCAGACCTTTTAAAGAAACCTAAAGGCAGTACAAATTACTGAAGTCCTGATATCCAAAATAAGTTGATTAATTTGATCGCAAATGAAATCAATGTTCAAATAAAAAATGAGTTACAAGAAGCCGCTTTCATAACAATAATAACGGATACAACCCAAAATTTATCAAAAATCGACCAGCTAAGTACTGTATTCCGTTATGTTGTCATAAATAAATATGAGAAACCAATACAGTTACAAATAAAGGAAACGTTTTGTGGATTTACACAGGTTACTGATCAAACATCACAAAGATTGGAAACTGAAGTTATAAAAATAGTTGAAAGTTTTTCCAACCTATCAAAATTGCGTGGTCAAGGCTATGATGGGGCTGCAAATATGAGTTGTGCCTACTCAGGATTACAGGCAAGAATTATAAAAAGAAACCCTGCTGCTAGGTTTCTACACTGCTGTTCGCACAATTTAAATTTAGTGATCAACAATAGTGTCAGCAATGTCCGAAAATTTTATGAACAACTTGAAAGAATTTACGTTTTTTTCAGTTCTGTAAGGCGTTGGGCAACGTTAATAGAAACAAATCAAAGCAATTTGACAAAAACATGAAAAAGAGTTTGTCCAACACGGTGGTCTTCCCGTGTTCAAGCTCTTGATGCGCTACGTTCTCGCTATTTTGATGTTATTAAAATATTAACTTACTTGACATTAAACGGAAGAAGCCAGAACGAGCAACGCGAAGCTAAAAGTTTGATAACTTATTTCGAACAATTTTCAACCATTATTTTGATAATTCTACTAAATAAAGTACTGTGACCTATTAATACTGTCTCCAAAATGCTACAAGGTACCCAAGAAGATGTAGAGCAATGAATTGAGATGCTGTCTTCACTTCTAACCTAATTCCAAAACTTAAGAAATAATAGGGATATTGTTAAAAACGAGACAGTTGAATTATCAACTAAATAAAGCATTGAACTTTGTTTCCTCAAAAATAGATTGCGTCGAGTAAAAAAATTCTTTGACGAACTACAAGTAGACGAGCCCATTCAAAATAGTGAAGAATGTTTTAAAGTGGAAGTTTTTTTATAAAGTACATGACATAATATTTAATCAATTAAATATTAGATTTAAATCACTGCGTGAACTATGTAGAGTTTTTGAATGTTTATCTTTAGTATATCTTGTCGCATCATCTGATGAAACTATTTTGGCTGATTCCGAATTGTTGAAATCGGCTTATTCTTCAGATATTTCACTTAGTTTTAGACCACAACTAATAAGATTTAAAATTTGTTTTTTATTCATGTAAAACAAATTACTTCTATACGGGAAGTTTCTGATTTAATCCTAATTTACACCCCAGCCACAAGTAGTTTCAGTCAGATGTTATTACAGCGTGTCTAACTTTTTTAACTTTACCGGTGTCGGCAGCGATAGCAAAACGAAGCTTTTCAAAGCTCGAACTAATCAAAACATATTTACGTAGCAACATGTCTCAATCCCGTCTTAGCTCTCTTGCCACAATATCAATTAAAAAAACAATCGCTGGTCAACTTGATCTAGATAAATTAATTGACCGATTTGCAATAGTTAAAGCAAGAAAAGAACAAGATAAGAATGTCTTCCGTGTCGTTGTTGTTGTAACCGAAGTTGCCAACGCTTCGCCCACTTTCGTAAGGGGCTTCATCAAGGCGTGAGATAAATCGCAAAACTCAAACAAGCAACCGAAATCTAACTCAGAACTTCTCAAAAGTAAAGTTATCCACTTGTGAAACAAGCCATAATCTAAACTCTAAAAAGGTAAGAAAGAAAACGATAACTTGAAAAAGCAAACGAAAATCTATCAAAGAACTACTACCGAGTTAGGTAATCAACCAAGCCAGATTCTAAACTCCGTAAAAGTGACTTAAGAAGAAATAGTCTCCGTATATAACGAAAAGGGATCATCACGGATGGTTAAGCTCGACTGTGATTGGGTTACGCTTGATAAGGGGCGTGTTTTCGATAAATGACTAATGACCGGGAACCAAGGAGGGGATAGCTCGAAACCATGATCGCGATTGAAGTTATTGGGGTGTTTGATGATTTCTATGCTTTCTCGGAATTTCCTGTTGAAAAAGAATGGAGATTTGGCAATCAACGAAACATTATCAAATTCTATCTTGTGACCTGTAGTAAAATGATGTTTGGCAACCGCAGACTTGGAAATATACCTTTTCCTTATACAACGATCATGTTCTAAAAATGCGAGTAATGACAGAGCGACCGGTTTCACCAATGTAGACTAAACCACATGAACAAGAAATTTAGTACACACCTTGAGATGAAAGTGTAGGAAATTTGTCTTTGGGAGAAGGAAGAATCTGAGAGATTTTGCCTGTTGAGTTGAATATGGTTTTAATACCATTCTTACGAAGAAGTTTCCCTATTTGGTCTGTAACCTTGTGAATGTAGGGTAAGAAGGACAATTTCGGGTTAGATTCGGCAGTAGAAACGACACGGTCCAAACCCGGAAGACATTTTTATCTCAGTATAGATTTCGGCCGTGGAAGCCTTCGCTATTATAAAGAAAAAAACAGTTTTAAGATTTGTAAATGTTTTAATGTAGTTTATAACATAATGATGTCTAATTAATTCAATGTTACTGTGTTAAAAAAATAACTAAAATAATAAATAATAAAGACTAGAAATTCTAGTGTTTTGTTGGAACATTTGTGAGAAAAAAAGGGGCGCACAGATCTTATTTGCTCCAGGGCGGCGAATACGAAAAATAGTTCACTATCTGCACTTTAATAAAAAGTATCGTAGTACGTATTACACCTGCTTGTGTTACAATAATTGTCATCATATTGTACTAATGTAATAATACATTATTTTGTATATGACAAGACAATTGCATTTACAAATTAATTATTATTAAACGTACAAGTCTTCCTGAAATCAAACACAATAATACAATTTTTTTACTGATTACTGCGTATCTAGCTAAGATCAGCGTCATAGCTAGAATTTATTTTTTTTTATCATAACACCCAATCTTAGGTTTGGTCCAAGTCTCTCCTTGAGAGCCGAAGTAGAACTTGGCCTTTGCCGTATTGTCATTCGTGAACCCAAACAAACTGACGTTTCGCAAGACATTGCAGCTTGCATCTTCATAGTGGTAAATGTCACTGACTAACTACAACGCGATCTAAGCCGAAAGTCGCTTATAATCATAAACATATCAACCGCGAAAGCTAAAGATTTTATTTTTTTTTACTTTGGTTTCTTTCATTTTTACATGTAGTTAATACTAATATTAGTGATGCTATCGTCAGTATTGACCAAGTTAATACTTGGAATTATTGCGAGTTTACTGTTCGCAATGATCATTCGACAATGTTAACATAAATGACATTTTTCTTTCACAGTTAATGATTCAAAATACAGATAAACCGCTATGTTCAGAAAAAAATGTTACAGAGTGATGCAGTTGAAAATCGAGAGTTATAATTTTTTTCAATAATTATCTTTATGGAATTCAATAATTGGCCGTTTGCAAATATATCTTTGTCAAATGATTTTCTGTATATTAGAAACGATTTTATTGCTAATATTATGCCACGCAAACGATTTTTGATGATTCTTAGATGTCATCATTTTTGTGATTTGTAATTTATCTCTTAGCAAACGCTAGCAAGATACTTTTTCGCCAACACATATCAAACAAGTCCCATAAATATGGAGTAAAAATTTATAAATTTAGTACAGTTAATGGTTACACATTTAGCATTAATGTATATAGTGGTAAAACCAAAAAAAAAAATGACAGCCAAACCCACACAGAAGCAGTTGTTTTTGAACTACTTAAGTGTGTTGATACAAAGGAAGGCGATTGCCTTTATGCTGACAATTTCTATTTGTTGCCGTTCTTAGCTAAATCGCTTTATAAAAAAAAGATTATATACTGTGGTAATCTATGTGCAAATGGAAAAGGTATCCCAAATTTTTTTTTTAAAAAACCGAAATACGGTCAAACAAATGACCAACAAAGCGGTTGTGTCAAAATTATTAAGTGGATGGATAAGAGACTTGTCCTAATGTTAACTACGTATCTTACGCATTGCCCACATGGTAAAGTCTCTCTTTCAAATTAAGTAGAGATATTGATAAAGTAATATAAGCAAAAAAAAATTAATTTCAATTAAATTATTTTTTATAGATTTGTTTTAGACGTAGCAATATGTAAAATTCTATGGTCGGTTTAAAAAAAAGCACTATAGGTGTTTTCTTCAACTATTATGGCAAGAATAACAAACATAAACTCTAAAAAAAATGTCAACGTGTGTTACTGAATAATGTTTTATGCAGATGAATTTACATTCAGGGCAGAATGATTTGTAAATTAACGATACTTGACATTTTCATGAAGCATTTAAACTGATTTTTGAAAAAAATTGGTAAACGAAAAAGTTTCCTTACTCTTAATTTTTAAATCATTTGTATTTTCTAAATGTTTTTACACATCTAGTTTTTGCAGTAATTTATTATGACAGTTAAATATGAATACACGAAAACGTCCACAGAATCTTATTTTTTAACTTCAATTCGAAACCTGCTTTTATTCGAAGTTCTTAAATACCATAAATAAGTAACTTAATTTTACTTAGATATAGTTTTTAAACCAAGTTTTTGTCTACACCGGAAAAGCATGTTTTTGAACAATAATAAGTACATTTAAATTACAATATATTTCTTACTTTAATATTTAAAGCTTTACAACAGTTTTAAGATATTTATATAAAGTGATTTCATATGCGGAAAGAAAATTTGTAGTCATTTACATAACACTTTTAGAAAAAAATTCTAACAGTGTATAATTAAATCCGAACATAATACGTTATTAGGTAAATTTGTGTAGGTGTGGTAATGTCAAAATCAATATCATAACTTATTGTATTCAAATAAGAAAATTTTTTATACAAATTCAACAACTATTGTAAAATTACTACTGAACATTTAGTTAATACGTACATGAATCTTAACCAATAAGTAAACATAGTTTTTTTATCTTCTCAATTACAAAACATAATAAATAATGACAGTTACAATTACTTTTAAATGTCTAGTTTTTGTTATTTGACTTTTCTAATACATACCTAGGTTTTCTAAATTTATTTTGTATAATTCAAAAAAGTTTAAATCAAAATCAGTAATTTCTGTGACATCAAATATTTAAAATTTTTTTACCGTATAATCTTTTTGACAATTAAACGTTCGATACAGCTAGATAATTTATAGAATTTAAGTTAAAATTTTATTTTATAAAACTTGCGTTTATAGCCACAGAGCGCCCTCGATGATTGAGATAGAAGACACTGTCATGCTTTTCAGCAAAAACTTGTATATAATAACGCAATAATATATAAAATTGCAGCAAGTCATTATTTTTAGTATTTTATTGTAACACTTGAACATATAAAATTCGACGACATTAGTTGTATAGCACACTCTACAATACAAACATCTTAAATAGATAAAATAGTAGCAAATAAACTAATAAATTAAAAAAAATATAGAGATTACTACAATACCTCATGTGTCAACGTGAGACATTACAAAAATTATGGGGTAAATTGGAATTTTAATAAAACGCGAATGATAGTATTAAAATTTATATTTGAAACAAAAAAAGCCTACACCTTAATGTTTGCATATATGGCAACCAAAAGTAATAGATTATAATTAATTAATAGTAATATTTGGAAAAGAAAGTCACGTGTTCTGAATAATAAATAAACTTTAAACAAGTTTATTTAAATATATACTTACTTACATGTCCTTTAAAAACTCTATTGTTAACAATGTTTAATTTATTGGAACATGGTACCTACATTAATATCAGAGATCATTTAAACATCGTATAAGCCAAGACATAGGCGAATTTACAGGGGTGTTAGAAAACGCCCGACATTTCTAAATAATTGTTCTTAAAAATATAACAAACCTATAACACTAAATACTAATATAACTATTGTTTATCATGTTGTTTACGGCAAGCATTGTTCGCTAAAAGTACGCAGATATGTAAATTAGTAATTTTCTTGATTTATTATTCTGTATAAATAATTGTTATTATTAAGTCAACATATATGTATAATCTAACTACTTTAAGTTAATAGTTATTTACGTATCAAGTCCCGAAAGTACGCTTTTACTGGACACGTAAGCAAATACAGGATTCGTCTACTACTCGTTCTAGTTGTGTAGCAACACCGAAATAAATAAATGAACAAAAAGTCAGGTAAAAGTGTTTCTCCTAAACGTTAGCAAGAAATTCTAGATGTAGCGGCTGCAGCGAATCAAGAATTACTACCTGCGAAGACCAAAAATAGATACGAAAAAATATACAAAGAATTTTCCAAAGGAAGAAAAGGCAAAAAAGTTGAAAGTGCTAACGAAGACATTTTGCTGTGTTATGTATCTTCACTATCAAAAAATTTTGCCACAAATAGTTTATGGTGCTAAATTTCAATGCTAAAAAGCTGCTTCAAGCTGTATAAAAATGTTGACATTTCTAGGTAAAATTCACACTCAAAGTGTAATATGTACTATGGAAATAAATGGTTTATGAATATCAAAAAGTGTTCACTTTTTTAAAACAAAAATCGTCGTCGTACTAACCCAAACAGAGGAATAAATTATGTTTTTTATGGAAACAGCAAATAAGAAAGTAATTTTTATTGGAGAAAGTAATTTTATTGTTTGGAATATGTGGCACTTTCAGACGCGAAGAACTGGCCACATTGTCTGTTGATAATGTTGAAGATAGTGGCAAATTCATAATAGTCAGCTTGCAAGATACAAAAAACAAATTTTCAGAAAGGTTTACAATTACTGATGAGGATACACCTTTCAAAGGCTGCTAGTTATACAAGAAATATGCTGCGCTTCATAAATTCCTAAGAAGATACCGATATTCTTACAGTTGGAAAGCCCTGAAAATTTACAGGGCATACATTTTGAAGAATGGTTGCTACTATGTTGGCAAATAACGGTGATAACTTTTTCACATTAAAGCAATTTGGGAGCTTGACGTCTTCATCGATAGCCGAACAATATGTGGAAGAATAAGTGATTTTAGGAAATACAAATTGTACTTAGATATTGTTCCATTTTCTTCAAATGTTATATTGTAATATGTTATTAAAATAAATGAGAATGTATTAAAAATGTTTTGTAGATAATATTGTTGTTAAAGCTATCGTTAAAATTTAACAGCCGTGGCTGTTATAATAACAATCAAGTATCACGAAAAATTGTATTACAAATGTTATTTCATGTTCTAAATTCATATTTAGTAAATAGGTAATCTACCTTACTGTCAGTTATGTGATAGAGTTACTGTCAAATCTAATTGTATGACAGAAAACTGATAATCTACTAATTTATTTTATTACTAAAACTAAGTTTTTGAAAAAATAAAATGATTTTTGTAAAACGTTTTATTAGTAAACTGACAGCATTCTGGATAGGCCTATCTGTAAAAGCAACGGTTGCGTTTACAATTTCCATTAAACTAATTTAGACTGTAAACACAACAATAACTTAACAGATATACAGTAAAATCGATTAGTAATTAGTGGGTTATTAAGTAAAAACGTTTACAAAGTAAAAATTCAGACAGTCCGGTCATAAGTCAATAAAGTATTTGTAAACATTAATATTATTAATTAATTTTCGTACAGTTAATTCTCTCTACAATCTACATATTTCCATTTTCTATAAGAACAACTAATCCATATTTTTAATTTTTATTTTTGAACCGGAATCTTTTTGGATTTTAACAATACGTTTACTAAATAATTTTTGTTAAAAATTAAATATGTCAATAGTCCCTTGAGTTACTTACTAAACGATTTACACTGTATATAAAAAAAGTAAAAAAAGATAACTGAAAAAGTAATGTTATTGTACATACATCGGAAAAAACTATCAACTTTGTAAAGCCACCATTCAATGCTGAAAGAGAAACAGCACAAAATATAAACCAACAAAACCTTTTACTAAAGAAGACGTAACCAGATTTTTGACAAAAGCTCCTGATCAGGATTTTACAGATATGAAGATACGGTGTCGTTAGTACTTTTTTAGAAATTAATAATGTAAATAGACAATGACGCTCGAGTACATAAACATAAACATAAACGAAAATTCAATACTATTTTTAAATATTGGTGATACAAAAAATTATATAAACAGAATATTATGTACCGAATTTTAAAACTAATTTATTTATACACAAAATATTTACACGTTTATAACTACACGAACTAATTAAATTTAACGATATTTAAGAAAAACACCTACACTAATTTATATATTAAAATAACTCGAAAAATAATGTCGACTGATAACTTTTGTTTATCTTAAAACTGACACTTGTTTACATTAAAGGCACGTACGCTTGACTCCGTTATATTTATCTCAAACACAAGCGTTAATCACTTATTTATAATTGTTTTTTATATATTTCTGTTATCTATCCCGAGAATATTCTACATTCTTCCAAACGTTCTAGAAGTGGAGAATAACTAACGCTCTCGAAGCTGAAAACAACTTCGCGAATGTTTCAATTCGTTGTTATTTAGTTATACGACTAGCTCACACTTCCCACAAGGGAGGTAGTTTTGAAGTATACAGTTGTAATAACTGTAAGGAAGAAAAATGTAAAGAAAAACATTTTTTTGTTTGTACATAAATTATTAATCTATACTACTAGATAGCGCCAGGTAAACAGATTTTTTAAAAATGTAGGTTGTTGTAGGTACGTATTATCAATCTACAGTAATATTTGCTTAAAGCATTAGAAACGATACTTTTTTTAATTTTATTTAAAAAACAAATCATTATGTTTTCCGACTGTGCCAGTTTCCAAATAAGCTTTTATCTTTATACTTTTTATTGTTTTTTGACGTTGTACTATACAAGTCTTTCTAAAAGGACGCGTACACTAGCCAGATCCAAAAGATCCGCACACGCCAAAAAAATATTGTTCCAAAGATTTAATCGAAAAGATTTCAATTTGTCTGGCTCCAGGTAATGTGTGTGCTTTTATTCAAACTAATAAAAACATGTTATCTTTTAGATTATGCGGCGCGTGCGGTTCGTTTAGATCCGGTTGGTGTGCGCCTACTTATAGACTTTATGTACTATGTTTGCTGTCTAACATAAATTCTGTAGTATAACAATGTATTAATGATTGCAGGTATAACGTATTGCTTATAAAATAATGTTTGAGTTTTGTTTTTGTTATTTCAATTCACATAACTAACTAAGTTATTAATAACACAAAAACTTATTAAATATAAAATCTAAATCGTACGATAAAAATAATATAAGAGTACGTATTGATACTAAACACCAAAATCAGTTTCTACCAAGTAATCTCAAAGAAGAAGCAATATGAGTAATGTTTGCAAAAAATAATCAAATGAGTAATCTACTTTTAGAACAAATACAGTTTTTTGGATTAGAAATTAAACACGCAACAGTTCACTTAGATAATTATTATTACAATCGGTAGTGCCAAAAAGGGTACAAGAAAGTATATAGCAATGTTGAAAATAATAAAATTTGCCATTCATTGATTCAAACTTAACAAGGTGATTTATTTGAAAAAGCTATTTTAGAATTTTTTGTAATTTGAGTTTAATTTGTGACCATCTTGTGCATAATCAAAATTTAAAACTTAATCAAAAAAGAAATAATTTATTCTTTTACAATGTATGTGACTTAAAAGTACTGAAAAACACATTCTACTTTTTCAACTTATTACTTGTTGTCATTCACTTAGCTTCAGATGTTGCAATCGTAATCGAATTCTCACAATATCCTAAAAAGTTCTACGTTTTACGAATTTTTTTCTAACAGCATGTTTGTTTAAACGTTGTTCTTTTGCAAACTACTCTTGAACGAAAATATTAGAAATATAATACTCATGAACGAAAACAAAATATCTAGGCTAGATACCACTGATAAGAAAAAAAGACAACAATGCGATAAACAAACAGTGACAACATAAGTCTGTAAAACAAAGCAATTTTGTATTGAAAAACTATGATTTTATCAATCGTTTGGCTACATAGTATCATTAGATATCAATTGTAAACAGAAAAACAAACGCATTTTTTTATTAACATTAAACACATTTACATAGTCATTTTGATTCAGCCAGAGTCCTAAGTTATATCCTTGAATAAAATTGACATTTTTTACTTTTGCGCATAAAAAGACTTTATCAGCTTGAATAATTTGCTAACATTAGCTTAAGACTTAAGAATTTACTTAAAATAAGTTTAGCTTAAGCTGTGTATAATACACCACTATTTTTGCTATTTATAAATACATAATACAACACATCAAAATGCAATTAAATAAATAATAAACCTACAAGTATTTTTTTAAATAAAAATTTATTTCAGAATTGAAGTTAATTATAAACGTCAAAAGAAACCGTCAGGTAATTACAGATAAAACATGTAATATAACTTTATTTCTTTTTATTGTACAATGCTACACACATTTTCAAATTTTGTTGTTTAAATTACTTATTCTAATACTGCCAAACAATAATAAAATCTGACTAATTTGCAATAACTAAACACATACGCAATTTTAATTACAATAATTTATAAAATAAGTATTATTAATTATGCCTTATAACTTGTTTGTTCACTTCACAGATTACTGCTAATTACCGGTACTCGTACGAAGGAAAACTACAAAACCAGAAAAAAACACATTTTTACATTATTTATAATACATAATAACATAGGTTAATCATTGTGATAAAAAATCCACTGAACGTTAAGTATTGGCAAGCCATACCTAAATACGAATTTTGAAATTCTGAGTACCATGCTAAAGACGTATCTTTTAAACACAATTGTATCAAAAAATAATTAAATTGTTGAACGTTAACAATTGTTTAGATTGAAAGAAAGAGTGTGACTAATTAAAATAAGTATCTGTTTTTGAAATGTACTGTTTTATTTGTGCGTAGTTTTTATCTGTTGATGTTACATGAACCATTTAATTAAAATGCACACGGTTTTGGTATCTTTTACTTGAAAGTCTGGTAAAGCAAAAACCACATTAGATATGAACGGAATTTGGTATTTGTTTACGTATGAACAATTTAAAAAGTAAAAAAGAACTGGTTAGATCTATGATTGCATTACCGCAAATAAATATGTTCATTAGTTTCTATAATTTAAATATATATAACTATTTTCTTCAAAGTAGCAAATACAATCTTCTAAACTTACAAGACTTAAAAAAATGATTAAAGAATAAAAGAGCTTTACTAACAGTTACTTTAAATGACCTGCTAAATTTAAGATGCATTCCTGTGTTTGCTAATTCGTACAATCTCCAATCGAAAATTTATTATTTTTGTTTGCTATTTTTATGTGAGTGTGCATATTGTAAAATAGATTTTTCGTTGTTTTTGTTAACCATCGATGATTTCATTTTAATTGTACGATTAAAAGTGTTATTGTATAAATTTGTAATATCATCCAATATGTTTATCCATTTGTAATTACTCTGTAAAGTAAATCGTTTCCACATTATGTTTTTCAAAGTTTGATTAACACGTTCTACAATTGATGCTTTTTTTGTACTAAACATACTATAGTGATTATTATTATACTTTTTCATCAAGTTTTTGAATCTACTATTGTAAAATTCGAATCTTTTGTTTGTTTGTAGGTTTTTTGGTAAACGCTTTAAACGTGATAATATTTTTTTCCATTGCGTCAGTAACATGTTTTGTATTTTTTAATTTTAAAGGAAGTGTCCATACATATTTCGAAAAGCTTCGTTTCTTTGCAAGGATAGCGAGCCGATGATATTCACACCAGAACAATTTAAAAGATATGCTTCAATCGCAGTTATAGACTGTTTTAAGCAAAAGGAGAAATTAAAAGAAGGTCCTATAGATATTAAAATTGAATTTGAAACAAATGTAAATATTCACGATCAAACAACCGCATATTGCTTAATACTTCACGATACGATTGTGAAATATGTACCAATAAAAAATATTATATCATTAGTATAGTGAATCATCTATGTAAATTTTATGTATTATTATTTAAGGATTTTGCAATAGGTAGTAGAAATATGTTGTATATCAAAAGGTTTAAAATAAAACAAAATATAAATAATAGTTTTTTTATTTTAATGTGTAATTAACATTAGATAAGATAACGTTTCTTTGTAATCTTCCAAATTAGTAGAAGACCATTTTGCCGAATCTGGACTAGATGTCCAACCTAATACAGCATCTGGATGGTGTGTTCCTTTATTGATATTCTCCTGTATCCACAACAATCCTTCCGCATGTTTTTCGTTTTCTGAGGGATTAAATTTAAAGATATGTTTCGGCAGATAAAACCGGTAATAAAATGTTTAGAATTTGACTGTCAGCAAGGTATGATGCATTGCAAATGTATTCGTCTTTGCACGATTTAATATCTTTATGATGTTTTAAAACCTTTTGTACAGAATAATCTAAATGACATGCATTATTAATGTTAAAGTTAGATAGTAGCTTCAAAACATACAATTTGAATGAAATATTGCGCTCTAAACTATGTAGAAGTAATATATGGTCTAGTTTATTTAAATTCATCAACGACATGACATAATTGTCTATGCTTCGTCCCTTGTCAAAAAGTTGGCACCCAGTCTTAATTTATCTCCATAAAATGCGGCAAAAGAAATAATATCGCTTAGAACAACAAAGTTTTCTTTCTTCAACAAAAATTCTAGTTTCTTTTGCAGAATCTGTTACATTTAAACGAATTGCATTTTTGAGACATTTTTCGTAAACTTTTTGTTTTGCTTGCTGTGCTTCTAAAGCAATTTGTAAACTGACATCCACCATATTATTGTTGTAAGCCGTCGAATCGCAACTGAACATATGAAATTAAGATTTTACAAGCAAATATTTTATAATTTAATTCCCTCCAAACGGTTGATATACATAGATAACCCTACGGTCTTGTATAGGTATTATCAAAATTGAGCATGCGTTTGTCATCGTAAGGACTAAGAACAATTTTACTTTGCCTAACTGAAAAGACATTGTGTTGCTTAGATTTAATAAGTCGTTGATCAGCTTCAAAGATTTTATTATCAAATAAACGTTTACAATCTTCAAAGGAATTAATTTTTTTAAACCCTTAGGTTTTTTATTAATTTTTTAGAAAAATCGTCATCATTAATGTAAGAGTATATCTTTGATCTAAGCCCTACAAATTCAAGCATTATCTTTCTATTATTTGCATTTTTTATTAATCCTGCCTGTTTTTTGTTTTTCAGTTGTATTTGATAAATGTTATTAATGTCATAATCAAAAGTGTCAAAACGATGACTGTCTGGTTTAATATACTCATAGATGTTTATATTTTTAAAGCTATAAATCAAACTATTGGTGCCTGTATATAACAATTTGACGTTTTTTCCGAACGTTTTTATAACGTACGTAGTGATAATGAAATTCTTTTAAAAAAAATTTTGAAAAAGCTAATATGCTAAATCTCACGTAAATAGGTTTATTCATACATATTTCTAATTTGTTCGTTTCTACGATAACCAAATCTTTATCAAATACAACTGAGCTGTGAAAATTTGGTTTCGAGGTAAGAGATCGCACTTTCCATCGTCCATTTCATTTTGTTACTAAGAGGAGATCTCTATGCTTTCTAACATTTTTCATTCATTTGCCGTAAATTCCGCTAATGATTAATTTATAAAAATCATTTTCGAAATCATTTTTAGATTCTTGGGGTAATTTTATATTTAAATATTGTTTTAACCAAGAAGGTCGATAAAATTTGAGCACTCTATAAACTTTTTTTAATTGCATACCTAATCTTAAATACATTTTTAAGTTTCTATAGCGAACGACATATCGTTCTTTTGGAAATAAAGTTAATAACAATTTTTTAAGTTTAGTTTTTGAAGTCGGAGGAACCATATGTTCAGGTGCCAATGGCAAATTGCTATGTAAATTATGTAACTGAACTGGATAAGCTAAATCACATTTTCCATAAATACAAAATTTCCGTATAGTAAATATTGAGATTTACATCAAAATACATTAAATACATACTATCTTTAGAAGAATCAATACCATTTTTCATATATTTATGCAATCGATTCCTCGATACATGCAAAATTTTGACAAACTATTATTGTATGAACATTTTAAGTAATATGCTATACTAAACGGTATATGTTTTTAGTATGATTTTGATTTAGTGTTGAGTAAATTTGAGTTTGCATCGTTACACTTTTCTAGAATACATTCTAAATCAGCATAAATAACAAAAGGAACTTTTTCCTGATAACGATAATTTTTAAATGATAAGTATTTCTCAGGTTGTTTCGGCAATCGCACACAACATTTATTAGAATTCATGCAGTAAGTTTTATGTGTCTAGAGTATGTCCCGAGTTCTAAAGTAATTTAAACATCGTTCACAAATAAAAATCTTATAATTACGGGTCGATAGTTGTTTTGACAACGCCGACAAATTTTTGATCCAAGTAAAATGAAAGAGTAACTGCGTTCTTCAGATACGTCGTTTATATCCACCTGTGGTTTAGAACTCAAAGGAAGCATAAGTAGATTTATGACTTTAACATTTGTTTCGGAAATAGAACTAAGAGAAATAAATAAATATAAAATAAATTTTTTTTTATTTCTATGCAAAACAAATTATTGGATGGTTTGTTAAGTTTTTCAAATGTTCTTATATATTTTATAATTATAGAAAATTTAACACTATCGCAATTTAAAACATTATAAAAATGCAGATACGACGATAGTCTATTAGAATTTATCTTGGCGGGGTATAAAGCAGATACTACAGACCAAAAAAAACAATATGGATCGTCGTTCTGAACATTCATAACAGCGTGTTTCGTTTTTATATGGTTCGGAAACGATACAAATTGCGAATTATGTTGTTGAAACACGATTTTACATTTTTCCAAATAATTTTACATCTATTTCGTGTTAAATTTGTCAATAAACCTTCACCTGATTTTATTACAAAAACTATTTTAAGTTGTCTAGTTTTAAACGATAAAATTTAAAATACGCTAAACTCGTTTCAATCGAGAAAGGCGATTCCAATGTTTTGGTAATTACCTACATAATGCTATAATAATATTTGAAAACGTTCACATTACCTACAAGCATTTTAAAAAATGTAGCTCATCTTAAACCCGACCTCACGAGCCACCACTGAGTAACGATTAAGAATCTTTCTGAAAAACGATGTATTTTGTTTAATTTTAAAGTATTCTGTAGCCAATCGTGTAATAAACCAAATGCATTTTATATGTTCTATAGCAATCGTTTATGTTTTAATCTTGTTCCTTTTCTATATGCATTAATTGCCTTTTATTTCAATTCAACGTTTACTTATATTAGTATGAGTCAGTTTAACACAAAGAAATCAACATTTTAACTCTACTGCCAGATAACTCAGACTATATAGATTGCTAATATTATAGAACTGTACTATAAGGATAGACACAATACCTTTTTTCAAATATTATTATAGGTTATATAACTTTTTCAGTCGATCGTCTGTTAATAGCAATATTAACATATAATTATGTATCAGAAATAGATCGTTAATGGCTTCTATTAATGAACGATTTTAAACCAATGAATGACTTTCTATCAATAAACGATTTTGTATAGCAACCAATGAAATCGTTAGTAACCACTGATTTAACGATATTGCGCGACTACTAGATATAACAACGGGTTACGTATATTTAAGTTTCTTTATAGCTTTACGCGTTTTGTTAAGGTACGATCAACGGAAAAACTTTAAAACTAACGCGTTTGTTAATCGGCGACAAATAATCTCGACAAATATTAACGCGTTCGCTCGCTACATTCGGTCACGGCGTTAAAATGTCTCGATTATTAATCGCTATCATTAACAACCTTGTTCGTTAAATAACTATTAGATAATAAATAGAATAATAAATAAAAAATAATTAACGCAGTAATTTATACAAAATAATATGGTGTTTTTTAATTTTGATAAAATTATAAAATATGACACTACATTTTTGTTTACAATTGTTCTTGTGATAATATATGTGAGTAATGCATTTGTATTAATTGCAAAAAAATTGTCACAGAAAGTATTTAACGATAAATTTGGCGCGCTTAATAAAGAAAACGAGAATGTTTAGTTTCTATTAATTTGATTTAATTAAAAATTCATTACGAATTATATATCTTTACATAAAATTGTCTTGGAATCCGGTGAGTTTTATTAGCGTTGCTATCTCATAAATTATAAAATAAAATTTAGGTATGCAAAAAAGAAAATCAATTATTATAGCAGTTCACAAGTATTTCAAGTAAATATTAGATTTCAATAATTGTGTATCAACGCAGCACTAAAAGAAGCAAACGTCTTAATCTTCGTATCTGTATCTAGAATTATTTTTTCACCTGCATATAATTAATTAAAATATTAAAAATAAAAGTTTAATTAATTTGGTATTTTATAGTTCAAAAGTTTATCGCGTTTACCTACAGTATTAAAAACAAATCGGTTTTTTTCGTTTTAAACAAGAATGTTGTTACAGATTTTTAATGGTTCTCA
Organism: Aquatica leii; assembly: GCA_035610365.1. Lineage (NCBI taxonomy): Eukaryota > Metazoa > Arthropoda > Insecta > Coleoptera > Lampyridae > Aquatica > Aquatica leii. Next base: position 114,378,397 of record CM069432.1, read on the forward strand.
ACGTTGTATTATCAAAAATTTAAAAGAAAACTTTTTTTTCAATGTACTAAAAATGTAGTACGTTATAATTAAGACTAAACTGTGTGCATACACACATAAATTTGAGAATAAACTTATAACTAAAATTATTAAATTTTATTTACAGAAAATAAATTTAAATTTTTGAGAAATTAAGCAATCTTGTAATTTTTAAAATTCAAACTTTTGACTGTATTTACACTACTTAACAGGACACATTAACTTTAGGCAAAACCAAATGCGTAATTTATTGACCTTACCTAGATAATTAAAATATACCATCAACGCCCGCATCAAATTCGTGATATTCACCGTATTCTTAAAATTTAAAAATTACGTATAATTATAAAAAGAGCGATTCCAAAGAGAACGTACCATCGTATAAAGAAGTATTGCCACACGTAATTTTAACAATAAAAGCAAAGAATTGTAGATATTGGTAAATATTTATAAAGATCGAAAATGTTTTAAAGTTTTTAAAAGACAGACTACAAACAAAATTAACTCATAAAGTTCCTTAAATGTTAGATTACTTCGGTTTTCTCATGAACATGACATCAGGATTTTGCGCATATAATTCTAAAATCATTCTCACTTAGGTTCAACCTCGCAATGTTTAATATAAACTCGTATTACTGATTAAAGTAAGTATTAATTGTACGTACTTATTTGAGAGCTGTGACTAGAAAATAATATTCAAATTTTAAACAACAACAGAGAAACGAACACAAACAAAATACAATAACAACAATGGCGAATTAGCGACGGACGTTTTTAGATTGAAACGTGTCACAGCTGATTACCGAACGCATTTTCGTACACTGCGCAATGTGACGTCATGTTCATAAGAAAACCGAACAAGTCTAGCAATGTTATCTGCATAATGGCGTTTGCTACAATTTTGATTAAATGTAATTCCAGACTTCACGGAGTATACTGTAACTAAATATTGTAAAATAATAATAATAGTACAACTCCGTTACAAAATAAGAATCGTCCTCAATCTTTGTATATTTAAAAAAAGTACTAATATTTTTTGCCATGTACTAAATAAAAGCACTTGCTTACAGATTACATAAGATGTCAGAATCAATTAGAATGTAACATCCATTCAAAACAGTATATAGAAGAAGACACAAGTCATTAAAGTACAACGCTTCCTTGGGCACCAGTTGCTACAACATAGAAACACTACTTTAAAGCAGTTTTTTAGCTACGCAAAAAGTTTTAAAATGCAACTCAATCAATAAATAGGTTTAGCATTGTTTAACCAAACAAACAAATTTGTTGTTTAGTAAACGACATTAAAACATTTTAGTGTAGCTTTGCCAATAAATACTTGCAATTAAAGAAAACACAAATGACAATATTTTAATTGTGAAAATTATTTGAATAGAAAACATAAAGAAACCGCATCAACAAATATAAAGTACATAGGTAATGCATATAGTAGCAATCAACCAAAAACGTCATAACAATGCAATTAATAAAATTTAAATGTCAAAGTATATGTTTCATCTATGGTTTCTTTTCTATAAGCTTTTAGATTTAAAAAAAAGCTATAATGTTATAAAGACTAAATTATACTTATTACAGTCTAGTCCGTGCGTACAAAAAAAGCTGTTGGCGGTGGAATCTTCGACCTTGAGCGGAGAAAGCGCGAGTGGCCATTATGAATTAAAGGTACAAAAAACTTTTTAACAATAACTTCTTAACAGTAAGTTTAACAACAAATTATTCAAATACAACACTTAACGAGTTAGATTGGCAGAAAGCTCAAAATTAAAAAAAAAAACATTAAATTCGCATTTTTTGTTTCTTATTGTTTCTAGTGGTTTTTTTATTGTGGTGTCCCCAGTAGACCTATTCTACATTTGCAGTCTATTAGGAATCTTTTTTTTACATGGTTCGAGATTTATGTCTTCGTTCTCGATGTCATTTTCAAACTCATTGTATGCTTTCTTTATAAGTCTTACGGATAAAATTAAATCAAGTACTGCATTGGTAAATCGTTGACGTTTATTTATCAATAAAGATGTAAATGCAAAAGAGTTCTAAATATACTCTAACTTATTAGAAGCAATAGATTAACGACCACCGTGTGGTGATGTGTTCAAACTAACGTATGCGATCTCAATCTTTTTGCGCGGGAAACTACTGAGTGTCCCTTATGGTTGTTGTTATTATGTGCCAATGATAAAAACAGCGTCAAATATTAAGGACAAGGAAATAGCTGTGTTGACAATCATCAGCATCTACTTCAGTCGTCGTAATAATAATATTTACTTCTTCAAGTTTTTTGGATGCAAAGGAAGACCGGAGAGAGAATACCTGTCTTAATATATTTTTTTTAAATAGATCTACTGTATATTATTTTCGTGTTGAAGTGAAGTGAAGTATTAAAATATTTCTAACTTAAAAAAAAACGTGCTATTTGTTCAAACTATTGGTAGTAAAAAAATGAGCTAAAATATTTTTTTTTTAAATAATTAAAATTGCGAGTTTTTTTATAAAAAACTTCATTCTCTGCCAGTGTTGTTCATACAAAAAAGTGTAAATAATTGTAATTAATTATATATTTCATTAAAAATGGCGACTCGCGCCTTTTCCTCCCAAGGTCAAAAACTTGAATTTTTTATCATGGTCTATCCCTAAACAACATATTCTAAAATTGTTCTTTTCTTCTATTTTGTAACGTAAAAACTCCTACTGATTAGACTACTATATTCATTGTTCTTGTTAATATAATGTAACGAAACTAATTTATTTACAATAATTATTTAGACAAGTATTGATAGGATTATTATTAAAAACTGATTATTAATAAAGTTAATTTTTAATTCAATTAACACAAATAAACTCTAACGGTGTTTAAAAAACAACTTACTAGTATATTAAACAACAAGTTTCATAAGTCGAATTTTATCGCACGCGACCAAGTTAAAAGTTTTAATGGTCAAGTGCGATAAAAGTAATTTATGTATGACTATCACACTGCCCGTACTTTCATTTATCTTAGCCCTCGCTACTTTTTTTATTTATACTGACACAGTGTTGAAACCTCCGACTTCTGACTAGAATCGACTAAATCAAACCTCTTTCTGGCACCTTTTATATATACGGTTTATCGGCTTTGCGAATATTCCTGTAATCTCCTCTAATCATCTTGAATAATCTTAAGGTTTCTATGCGTTTTACTGGGATACGATATATAACGTCATTAATACGCTACAAAACTTCATAAGAGTTTTCTCATTGTCTCTACAACTTCGGCAACAAACCACGTCTTCTTTAGGGATTATACAACCACCCCATATCACCATTTTGTGTCTTGACGTCATAACTAATCTTTATTTTGTCGCTGGCAATTTGCGCGTTTTTCCAAACCACCTCATGTACCTCATTTAGCTTCTTCATCAGTTTGCTGACGTAGTCTTCTCTAGCAACTTCTTCTTTCGATCTTCGTGCAAATTAGAGGTCGCATGACAGTCGTATTTTGCGTCCAAGCATGACAGAATAGTGTTTGGCCTGTGTTTTCGTGAACAGATGATCCGTATGCTATTAGGAGGAGGTGCTGATCCCAATTGCTTTGGTGTTTGAGCACTACTTTGACTATGTGCTTTCATATTGTTCGATTCATCCAATCAACCATGCTATCAGATCAAGGATGGAGAGGCTTTGTTCTAGTTTTATTTAATTTCCAACAATCGACAAACTTCTTTAAACAGTGCATACCCACAGTTGCGGCTTTGATCGGAAAGTAATTTCAACGGAACTGCAAACCGGTAGAAAACTCTTTCGCCAAAATGTTTGCAACTCTAGCTGTTTCTTGATTAATTGCGTAAGCCTGCGTCCATTACGTGAAATATTTTATTGCCACAAACATGTATTTATTTCCTAAATCAGATTTTGGAAACCCCCCTGCGATATCAATCTATACTCTTTAAAAGGCTTCACATGTTATACTGTTTTATTGGTGTTTTGCGTTTTTTTGCTGAACCATTTCCTGATACGTAGACCGTGCACTTACGGCACTATTCCATGACGTCTTTTTTGTAGTTTACCCAGTAGAATTTTTCTCGTACTTTCCTTAATACCCTCTCATGCCAAAGCGTCTTCATGATGTACCATCGTGCAGATGCTGCAACACCTCTGACACTCGGCTTCTCAGCACTACCAGCTGTAGTTTGTTTTCCGTGCGGTCGCCACTTTCTAGAAATTGCTTAAAAAACGTTTTTTACTTTCAAAGAGTCTTACTGCGCCCAGTATGCTTTGATGTTTCTGCCCAAAGCACTCATTTTGTTTGTTTTCCAATTTTGGAGTATTTTTATTTCAGGATTTTTTTCTTGTTTGGGACGCAACTGCTCAGGTTCCCACTCGTCATCAACCATAACAGTTCTTTAAAAACATTTAATCTTTACTACTGATTGCAAACAATGACGGCAATCTGTCGGACATGGTCTTCTGAGCAAGGCATCAACGTTCCGATGACTTTTGGCACAGAGTGTTTTGTGTCATAGTAATACTCTTGCAGTCTCTCAATCCATCTTGCATCTTGTTCTTTCAAATTAGGAAACTGCAATAACCATTTTAAGGCGACGTGGTTCGCCTTAGTAAAAATTTGCGTCTATTCAAGTATTTATAGAGGTGCTTTACGGACTTGACTACTGCTAACAGTTCTCTTCTAGTCACACAATAATTTTTTTTCTGGATAAAACTTTGCTAAAACACGCGATGACATTTTCTTGTCTATTATGCAATTGTGAAACGACTGCACCTATATCCAAAACAAATTTTCCATCTTCTTTTAAATAACTTAATATTAGCGAAATGACTAGGGCTTGTTTTAGTTTTTGTGTTTTGTGTTTTTGCAGTCTTTTCAAGATGGTCTTCATCAAACGCTCAAACGTTGCAGGAGTGTTACACAGACCAAAGGGAATAACAGGAAATTGCCACATACCAGTTGTCCTTTCACAGTTTGTAAGTTCCAATTTCACCTGCCAGTAACCATTTTTTAAATTCAACGTAGAAAACCACTTGGATCTTTACAGACTGTTTAAAGTATCATCAATTGTAGGTAAAGGGTAACTGTAACTGTAACATTCGAGTACATTCCGATAATCCCCTTGAAACATCTTGAATGATCTCAACGCTTCTATGCGTTTCAATAATATTAAGATTGAATAACGTATTAAACATTTTATTTGTATACAAAATTAAATAAGAACACAACAATATTTGTTTATTGTAAAGTTTGATAAACGTTTCTTTAAAGCATAGTTTTGTTTAATACAATTTTTGCAATGCTTTCATAATATCTTTGTTCAAAAAATGGCAAAGCGTACGTAAAAAAAAGAAATTTATTTGCTTACAAATAATTTTTCAATTAATTTAGATACACATTTACACAAAATAACAATGAAAAAAATTACCTTATTAATCTTAAGGTATAAGAAAGCAATAGCAACTAACGACCATAAAAAATGTGGTTAATACTTAATATTGTTTAGAATCTTAAGCTTTAGCAGTTTTCTTAGTTACGATTATAAGCGACTTTCGGCTTTGACCGCGTCGTAATTGAACACCCAGATTTTTTAGGTTTGGTGCTAGTCTTTTCTAGAGAGCCAAAACAAGAAATTGGCCTTTGCCGTATTGTCGTTCGTAAATCCAAACAAACTGACGTTTCGCAAATCATTGCAGCTTGCATCTTCAGTGGTAAATGTCAATACGGCAAAAGCCAAGTTCTACTTCTTGTTAATACAATATAAATTAAAAATACAGCTGAAATATAGTTATCAACAAAACAGATTATAAAAATAGTCAAAAATTTAATTAATTTAATCAATCAATTAATTTAATAAAGATTTTTAAAATACAATTTTTCGCAAAACTAAATACCTACATTGTAACACCATAAAAATAAAAACTTGTTTCAGGTTTAAGTTGTTTATCACCTATAAATTATTTTTTGTTTTAAATGCGCAGATAAATCACTTAAATCAGTTTTTAAGACATTTTTTTTTGGCGTTATAATTATTATATAAAAGTCTTTATTAGAATAGAAACACATTGGAAGAGCTTGTAGTAATGTTTAATGTTTAAACTTTATAGAAAGTTACAGCTTTTTGCAGTTATTTTTACTATTTATTTATTGCTTTTTCCGGATGTATTTAATAATAATTATTGTAATGCATTTTTATTTATAAGTAACTTTCTCTATTGTATTCATTTGACTATTTTATTTTACGCAATTTAAATAATTCTTTTAAAATTAACTTGTTCTTAGTTTTTAATAATTAATTTTACCGGCAACGTTATATTGTAATAACAGGGCATACCGCACTGTGAATTGATATAACAGTAATAGGTTGGTACTTGCTTTATCTAATAGCTTTTTGCGGCTACTGTCGAGATGTCTGCGGCATGTATTATTTATGGAAATAATTTAAAATGGCGGAAATACGTTTTTTATAAAAACAGAATTTATATTAATTTGAACTATAGTAATAAAAGAATTTCAATTTTAGAAAAAATAACTACTAATCAGTCACAGTAACAAAAAAGATTTTAAATAAAAAAAAAATCTAATACATACTTCGTACAAGACAACTAACTTAAGGTTTGTAAATAATTATGTTTTAGTAACTTCGTGCAAATCAGTTCAAATTGTGAAAAAAAGAATGAATTAACTAAAATAATAGTTGGTAACTACGAAATATAGCACATACGCTGATACGATTTTTTGGGCAAATTTTAGGTATTTGTTTGACCGAAATTAATTTCTTTAATTTTTTAGAAGAGTTGCAACAGTGTGCACATGTCTATACTGTTCATGCTCGGCCAAATTAAAGAAAACCGTTTTTTCCCATTAAAAAAGTTTTTTTAAAATATATATACGCAAATGACTTGTGTTCCCCCTAAAAATATTACACATTTAAGAAAACCTGATGCCGTCCTTGAGCGGAATGCCATTATGAAACTCGTGTGAAGTCTCTCGCTAACGTGATAACTCATGAATCAAACTTCTTTCTCTCGTATAAAGATGCATTTTTCTCACCTATAGTTATAATATAACATACTATTATTTAACTAATTATTGTTTTTTTAACCATTACGGTTTAAGACAGGAACAAATAAAAAGCGCTGGTAAAAACATATTTGGTAGCTCAATCTTGTTTATGTATTTTAATAGACAATCAGGTCTATTATGTATCACAACCTTTAAAATAAGGGTCAACCTTTATGTTAAAATAAAGTTTTAAAATAACTGATTTCCTAGCGTCTATTACTGAAATGGTATTACGTAGCAACCTTTAAAACAACGCTCGAAAGTAAACGTTATTTTTAATGCTTAACAGGATAGTAAGTTTTGAGCAGTTTTAAAGCAAGAAAAATGTTATGCAACTCACGTTTGTCGGAAAAAGATAGCAATATTTCAAAACAAAAACATGATTTATGTTGCTTTCCGTGATTTTAGTTTTACTTCAACGAAACGTCAAAAAATGTCAAAAAAGCAAACAAAATACCAAGCGTGCAGCTCGTTTAAAAATGCGAACGACGCAAATATCAAAAGCAGTGCACTTTCAAACATTTGGCAATTTAGATGATTTTTAGTTTTTTTGTTTTTTGTAATTAGTAATTTTATAAATTAAACATATCAATAAATATAAATAATCTATTAGGATATTTTATTAAGAAAAAATAACTTGATAATTTCAAAATAAATATTTACAAAGATCTACTAGCTAACTTACAATAAAATTAACAAAAACTTTGAATTACAATTTGCGAATTCTCCTTCCTTCAGCTAACTAGTTCTCATCTGTAAATAAAAACAAATAATTGATCATTGTAACACACTGCAACAGTTACCTCCTATAACATCTCTGTTCTGATGTTCTACAATCCGATCTCTTTGCGGTGTTGCTTTTTCTTCAAATTCTTGCAGTATTTCTTGTGGTATCTTACTTTGTACTGACCATGTTGTGCAAAATCACACAAGAATAAGCAATTTTTGCAGCTTTTACAAGGTTGTAATTCAGTGTTCTATATTTTAAAATGCATCTAAATCTACTTTTTGTTACACCAAAGCACCTTTCAATGCAGTTTCTTGCTTTAATGTGTAATGGATAGCCACTATCGCCTGTACAAGTTTATTTCAATAAAAATAAAAGTACTTGTATAAACATTTTTATAATAAATTATACATAAACAAATACTTACAATCCGCATTTTCTAATTGATTTAGCATAAAAACATTAATTAATCTGTTGTAAGCCATTTTTTTTTAACCACTATTTTAACGTCACCTATCAAAGCTCTTGTTATATTTTAAACTTTAATGGTTACGAAAACCATTATTTTAAAGTTCATGTTAAAATAACGATTTGTAAAAACGATACGTAATACCGGTTTGCCGAAAACCTTTATGTTATCTCATAACGGCCACCTTTAAAATAAAGTTTGTGATACATAATAGGCCTGAATTTATAGTAAAAGCAAAACTGTATTCAAAATCACATATATTTGTTTATAAACAAATTTATGACTTTCTGTAACATTAGCGATATGCAAATAACCTTTTTATATCGGTTCATATAATAAATTGAATCATAGTCTAGACACATCTAACTGCACTTGTTTAAACCTGTTTAAGTAATCATATCAGTAAAAAATATTCTGAAAAATAGTTTTGTTTTAAGTGTATTATATATGGAGTACAACGTATATAAAACGTATAAAGAACTGGAAATCAAGAAATCTTATAGAAGCAATTGAAATTATTAAGGTTCCCAACAATTTCAACAGAGACAATAGTTACGAACTATCTGACACCTGGTTACCTGTTATTTCCTAATCTTAATTGTTCCACCAGTTACACTTAAGCTAAGTCTAGAGTTTTTATCGTGCTTTTTTTTTAGACCTGTGAGCAAATGCTGTAGCTAAATAATCTGGCGTCAATTATTTAGTTCTCTTACGATTTATTGTTTTTAGTTACCTTAGTTTTATAATTGTCAATTTAATAATAACCTGACAAAGAACTTAGTTCGAAAGCTTATAGAATGTAATTCAATAAATCATTTACCCTAAAAAAATATTAAAATATTTCATGGTGAAATTTTTATGTCTAAAATCGTTAGTTGTACAAATAGTCACTAATAGTGATGAGCGATACCGTGATTTTTGAAGAACGCCGTTCTCGGTGACCGTTCCTTAAAAATCACGGTGATTGTAAACAGCGACCGTGATCACGGTATTCGGTTCTAACAAATGTGAGTCAGACACCAAATAACGTCTAGCGCATGTGTATAAAAATACCGAACAGTGATTTTAAGCTCGCGGATGGTGATCACAGTTAAGGAGACGCATACCTAGTGCATTTATTTGAATTTATCTCAAAGATATTGATTTTAGACTTTGTTATTAACCACCCACTACCGCACTGTGAATTTTTTTTTTAATTTAATGAAACTGATAAAAATGATAAATGAATAAAATATGTAGTATATTTATAAAATTAGGCGCTAATTGTAAAAAGGAAATAACAATAAGACACATTAGTTATTTTATTGCATTAAAATAAACCTAGAGATTTCTTATACATATTAAAAACAATAATAAATCTACATTTTACATCAACTAAACACTAAATGTATGTACTATGTATCGCAAAATTTATAATTTTGATTTAAAAAAAAGAAGCATTTTGGCATTGTGGCCTGTGCCGGCTACCGTCAAGCGAAATTATTGTTGCTTACCAAAATCACGGTCGCCGTTCTTTTCATTTTTGTATCACCGTTCTCAACAGTGATCAGTAAAGAACGGTGATTAAATCACCAACAGTGAAATATCGCTCATCACTAGTCACTAATGTATTTTTGATAAGAGAGAAAAATGTACTGAACAGCGCTTGTTGCATATTTTTTTATAAATTTGAAAAAGTAGTTGTGAGTTGTAACGGGCGTAATTTAAAAATTGTACCATAAACTAAACGATTTTGTGTTAATATTGTGTACTTAGTAAACCTCATTCAAATTGATTAAAAAATAATTTATAGTTTTTACCTTTTTTCACAATTTGTAACAAACGGTTAATACAATTTTTTATTTATTATACAATAAATAACAAATGTAAAAGAAATGTATAATATAATGTTAAAAAGAATAAAAACTCTTAGTTATCGTAAACAAATTAGAAGATGTAATAGTATCAATATGTTTATGATGCTTCATGGTGAAAGAAAAAAAATGGTTAGTAATTCATAGATGTTCAATCTGACAGCAAATTAAGTTAAAAAACAAATTTTATAACAGAATTTATTGTACATGTTTCTTTTATGTTTTAAATCTACAATTTTTAATTGCCAGTCTTTTCGTTTTTGTAGTAGCAAGCGGTTTTTCGAAAGCAGTGTTCTAAGTGTATATACTACAAAATGTTTAGGCATTGGTTAATAGTAATTTTAATTTGAACATATCGTTATCGCAACAAATTTTTATTATTGAATTATTCATTAGAAGCATTATTTAATTTTTGAGGTCCACCATTTCATATATAAAATAATTTTTAGTAAAAAAATAGTTTCGAATAAATGCAAAAAATATACATAATGTAACTTTAGATGTCAACGAACAGTTGAACACAAAAATATAATACTGTAACTAAAATTTAAAACTATGTTCGTGTTAGTAAAAACAGAAACGAAACACGCTTATTAAATGTTCAAAGTAATATGTTAATATATTAACCTGGTGCCAATTAAAATCAAGCAAGACAAACAAATTTCCGCATTCTTTGTAAAACAGCAACAACATATGTAATCTATTTAATTATTTACTCTGTATTGTAACAATTATATGAATGATTTTAAGAATATGTACCTATACTATAATGTGCAAGGCTGTTTAAAAGTTTTTCACTAACCATATAATTCTTATATGTAAATCATTTAAAAATAGATAGTTTTATTGAAAGTTATAACACTTTCTTTATAACAGTTTATTGGCTAGACTAATGATATTTGTAATACACGAGAAATGTTGTTAACATATTGATAAAGATCTAATCGATTTCTTCCTATATTGTGAAATCCAAACAGTAAATCATCTTGTTTTTAAGAGTAGGTACTATTTGGATCTAATAATTAACGGATATAGACATAATGGATTCTAATAAACACAATTGTGAAAGTGTTACGCTAATTTCAAAATTCAAGTTTTTCTGTAAAAAAATTAATTTTGATTGTATTACTTTTTAACTAAAAATATCTCGGTTATTGTAATTATTTTGTTCAAAATTATTTAAATAGGTTGCAAAATCTACACCAAAATTGGTTTCTGCTATAAATGATCTACTGTTTTAGTAATCTTGATCGAAAACACATTTGTAGTAATTCCGCAATTCTTACCGGTGACGATGTTCACTTTAATTCTTAGTGCATGATGTAAGAAAAAACTGTTTTTGAATATATACACATAAATAAATTTTAATTGAACGTAAGGTGACATCAACATAGATACCTGATGAAAGGTGTATCTACTTTTCAAATTGAAATAAAATGAATATACCCAGAATACAAAACTTACGATGGTCGCGGTAAATCAATAAGAAACATTTCGATATTATAACACTCTAGAAAGATTCTGAAACGTTTAACGCGGTAGAGAAAATGTCTCGCGCAATGCCTCAAGTTCATCTACAAATTCAACACACGCGTAATCTACATATTTTGCAAAAGATTATTACATAAATCGACTTGGTGAGTTATTGTGTTACTAGTTGTTGTTCATTAAAATAAATAAACCCTTATTGATTTAAATAAATTAAATCTAACTGCATTACCTACAATATCTTATCATTTAAAATTTATTTGACAACAAGCACTACAAACTGTTTCCAGTATACATACATCTTTGATCACGCGCACAACTTAGTTCATACTATGTGAATTCCTTTAGAGTGCTTTTTAAAACTGTTATTGTTAGTTAGTGCCTCGTAGTGTATTGAAAAATGTACTAAAATTAAATGTTTTTACTAAAGTTGTTGTCAATGGAATTGTATAAATGCCATCAGAGTTCACTGTGGTGACAAACATGCTCTTATCTTTTAATAATAATTGGAAATAATTTAAAAATATTCACATCCTGTTAGCGAGTACTACAAGCTTTAATTACAAACAAATTATTGCTGACTTTATATAAAATATGTGCTAGAATAGGTACTTCTTCAACCAAAATGACCGCTTAAGATCGAACCTATTCACATTCTAATGGTATGGGGTGTTTCCTATTAGAAGCTTAAAGCAAATAAACCATTGTAATTTTATTACCTGTCTAGCTTAAGAAATAATAGAAATACCAGATTGGTATTTATTATAAAATTTTAAATGTATTTAATATTTAAAAAGTGTATTTTAGAGAATGTATACCTTATGCAAGCTATTCATTCTAGAATTTTTGTTTATATCAGATATTCATATAGAATATTGCTTCTACTAATACTACTATCATTACTAGTGTATTCATAACATATTTGCAACTACTATGCATAATTAATTAAATCATTTTAATAGTGGACTGATTAAAAATACGTCAAATGATCAATTAAATAAAAAACCATATCGTTCTATTCTTCTTCTTTAAATATATGATATATTCAGACAGTAATATTGAATTAATTATACATGATTATGTTATAAACTACATTAAGACATTTACAAATCTTAAAACTGTTAATCGGTCAATTAATTTACCCAGATCAAGTTGACCAGCATTTGGTTTTTCAATTGATATTGTGGCTAATGAGCTAAGACGGAATTGAGACATACTACTTCGTAAATATCTTTTGGGAAAGACTGGAGTGTGCACAGAGAGAAATGCTGTATCACAATTTTGCACAACATTGTGCATAACTGTATTGTTGATGATATTACTACAATTGTTTATATTTATACCATAGGCTTGCACGCTTTTATTTAATACGTTTGGATAAATAGGTTATGAAGTTTTATTTGACAAATTGTTTGAAAAATATTATAAACTTTAGTATATTTTGTATTCGACAACAATGTGCTAGTATTTTGCACAATTTTGTTTTAGTTTCTCGTACAGCTTTGATAATTACAATAAGATTATGCAATTCTTTTAAACTCGGAACAAAGAAAAAAATTGAACGATAACGATAAGCGATAACGCGTTGTATGTAAAGACGCTGATGTTCACACTTACAGATTACAGACCGCATGCAGAGCGTCGAAGTAAACAAAGTTCTCGGAAAATATGTGAACTAATTTGAAGCGATAAATCTTTCAACCAATCACAATTAGCAAGTATATCCGCTTGAAAAAATGTCTACAATCAAAATTCCTTGATTGCGTTGGGTTTGTTTACATCTTTACCTCCTGTTTTCTGAAAAATTCGTAGTTATTCAGTCAGTTTCTGTCAAGACTTTTAAACGCTGTTATTTGAACCAGGTAAGTGTATTTATAACATTTTTTAAGTATAACCTTTGCATAACCTCATTCATCGCTTTAAAATCTGTATTTAATTCCAGTGTTAACTTAATTCTACGAACAACAGCTAATTTTTGCTGGAGATTTTTACATTACTTACTTTCTGTATTGTTTCAGCTGTTATTTATCAACATGAAATCGAAATTGAAGAAAACCATCATTTCGAAGCAAAAAACATTATTAAAAATGTGACTGCTAACTGCTGTAGCTGTAGCGGGCAAATCAACCACATTTATAAAAAAATCTGTGTGAATCGATAACAACAAGTAATGGAATTTTAAATAAGTATACCATTTAAATGTAAATAAATAATGCTTTTAAGATTTGTAATGTTTTATTGACAATTTACCCAATATATGTTATTTTTAAGTAAATAACATTTAACCAAGATGCATAAAGTTGTACAATAAGAAGCTAAACGAAATAATAATAATTTGCACAATATTGTGCAAAATTAACCAAAGAGAATATGGGTCTAGATAACGTAACGCTGTTAAACATTTAACATACCATTGGGTAAAAATACTTCAAGCATAGTTTTAAAAAGGTATCACAACATTGTGCAAAACTTTACTGCAAATTGTTAAAAAAACTGTACAATTTATTCTACACAAATGAATGCAATAAAACTGCACAAATTGGTCTTGTCACTTTTTCAGAACCAATTTGTGTACTTTTGATTAACAATTGTAGATGAAATATACAAAGATTTCTCTCTGTGTGAATTAAGAGTAATTCAGCAACATTGCGTATAGAAGTAATTTGTCTTAATTCAATAAAAAAACACATTTTAAATCTTATTAATTGTGGTCTTAAACTAAAAGAAATATCTGAAGAATAAGGTAATTTCACAATTTGGAATCAACCAAAATGGTTTCATCAGATGATGCGACAAGATATACAAGCGATAAACATTTAAAAAGTCTACTTACTTTACGCACGGATTAAAATTTAATATTTAATTGACTTTAAAACATTCTTTATTGTTTTGAAGGGGCTCATCCAGTTTATCAAAGATTTTTTTACTAGACGCAATCTCTTTTTGGCGAAACAAGGTTCAATGCTCAATTTAGTTGACAATTCAACTGCCTCGTTTTTAACAATATCCTAATTATTTAATATATATATTTTAGAATTAGGTTAGAAGTAAAGGCAGCATCTAAATTGATTGCTCTACATCTTCTTGAGTAGCATTTGGAGACAATACTAATATGTTCCAGTACTTTATTTTGTACAATTATCAAGAAAATGGTTGAAAATTGTTATAATATGTTATCAAACTTTTAGGTTTGCGTTGTTCGTCTTGGCTTCTTCCGTTTAATTCCAAGTAGGCTATTATTTTAATAACAACAAAAAAGCAAGAACGTAACGCGTCAAGAGCCTAAACCCGGGAAGACCACCGTGTTAGACAAACCAATTTTTTTTCTATTAAAAGTGAATAACAAATTTATGTTAAACCCATGCCGCCTGGTATTTTAAATCCTGTTTTTGTAAGAATTAACTAGAATTAAGGGCTTATTACAAGAGAAATAGTTCAAAAAACCTTTTTTGTGAGAACTAAGGACAACAAACTGCAACATTTTATATTTTTTTCAAACCATAGTGCATTTTTAAAGTTGAAAATGGCTAGAAACCACGATTACGTCATAGAGCGCTTTCAAAAAACTAACACTAGAAGTACAATTACATTGCATTTCAGCTTTTAAGCAGTCGCACAGCGCACACAACATTTATTACGTATTATCAAATTGTGTTCATATATTGATAAACCTCTTTTACTGCCTGATAAAACCATTTAGTAAAATAACACTATCATAAGCTGTTTTAAAATTTGCGCTCCATGGCTCGTGCGCCCTCAAAATTCGTGCGCTCGAAGCAGTTTGCTCCAACTGCTCCAGGATAGCTAGGCCCCTGTTTAAATTGTTTGCCAAAATATCAAGGCGATTGTTTGTCTATGTTCTGCTCATAACTATCCACATATTCTCAATGGGGTTTAAGTCAAAAGATTTTTGTTGGTCATTCTAAAACAGTGATTCCCAAAGTGGTCTATATCGACCCCCAGGGGTCTATGACAACCTGCAAGGGGTCTACGTCAGCGAAAAAAAAATTTGGGGGTCCATGAAATGAAAATGGGGGTCCACGATAGTGGATCTCAACATACACTGATAGTACCTATTTAATTACATTATACTATCTTATAATATAAAGACATATACCTACATTATTTATAAAAGTAGGTACCTATGAAGTTAAAAATTTATTATATATGTTTATAAAATTGTGTAAGTTGTAGGATATAAGCATTCGCTTTGTGGTCGCAATACATTTTGAATTTGTAAAAATCTGCATATAATGATATACCAGTATCATCTTGTTACAAGCATACGCCCAGTCTCAGAGCTTCGCGAATTTACACTGACTTGTTCAATTCGTCACTCTATAAATACGAATGTGGGACAAATACGTTTATTCGTTATATCACACAAATTATAATGAATCAGTGTTATTTTGTATGAGAGTGCCAGAGAAAAGTAAGTACATTATTTTTTTATTAAATTTTAGTTTTGTACTCGTAGTTGGCAAAGATAGATAAATTACGGCAATCATGACTTCAGTTATTAGTAGTTTAATATTCAAATCATGTAAAATTACACAAGTACTTTTCAGTAGTTTATTTTTCAAAGTTTTAGCAATCGTTATTATAATTACAGTGCAATCTCCGTTTTCGGAAAAATCTAAAAAAAAAACAACTGTACATACATATTACGTATGTATTTTATTATTAACATACAATATGTTACCACTTTGAGAGATAAATTAAGAAAATAAGAAATCCACAACTGTACAGCTGCGTGTTTTTTGAAGAATTTCTAATACACACTCTCATTTGTTTGTTTTTTTTAGAATTTAAATGTTTACATCTAGAAAACATATTAAAAAAAATTTATTTTGGAATTAAACTACATATTTTGGCCGGTCACATAAATAAATATGTATGTGTGTCAATATTTACTTATTTACGACCTTGCTAGGCATTTATTATTCTTTTATAAATACATATATCTTACCAAATAACTTCACAAAAAAAGTAAAAAAATTGTACTTTTGTCCATTGGTCGTTACGGTAGTTTGGATTATGGATATTGCAGTGTACATACTTCTCTATATTAAAATTAAAATTTTGTATTATTGCTAAAGTGGAACCAGTGAATTTTTACACGTCAGTCGAATGTACGTAGGGATAAATCGCATAACAATTAGTTATTATTATTCCTTGTATAATATTTTATTCTAAAATTTTTGTCGTGTTATTTCAAATTTCCTTAAAGTTCCATCATATGAAAACCTTAAGTAACATTCATAACATTCATCTTCTCACATTCGTTTATAATAGCTGTACGCCTATGCCTGCCGTAAAATCTAAGACCGTACGATTTAAATTTGACTTTGATTTTTTAATATACAGCTGCTGGACTTTATGTCTTATTTAAATAGATTAATTTTGCCCACAAATGACTGATGCCATGTCCAAATCTAAAAAGAAATGTAGATAGTACAGTGTTGATTATTTGAAACTTGACTTCATTCCATCATTGTCGGACAAACCATTGCCTATGTGCCTTTTATGTAACAAAGTTTTGGGCAATGACGCTATGAAACCATCTAAGCTGCAGGATGATGTCACCCTAATAAAACAGATAAAGATTTGAAATACTTTCAAACACTTAAAAATAAACTACAGAAGAGACCCACGCTGGACAGAATGTTCGCTTCGACGTCACAAAGAAACGATGATGGTTTGCGGGCGTCTTACAATATCTCGCTACTTATAGCAAAATCCGGAAAACCGCATGCTATCGGAGAGAAGTTAATTTTTCCAACCGGTGAAGAAGTTTTAAAAACTGTTTTACACAAACCTGCATCTGCTATCATTAAACGAATTCCCTTAAGCAGCAATACTGTTGAAAGACGTATTGATGAAATGAGTTATTGATTGTGTAATTATTTGCAAACGAACCATTTCTCTATACAACTGGACTTTACCTGGTAATGCAGCATTATTATTGGCATATGTTCGGTTTATTATGGAATCAAGAAATTTACGAAGAACTGCTCTTTGCAAGAACTTTGACAACCGACACTAAAGGTGAATCAATGTTTCATGTTTTGAAGAATTACTTCATTGAAAAAGCAATCCCTTTGTCAAATATAATATCAGTAGCTACAGAGGAGCACCTGCCATGGTTGGGCGTTATTGTGGATTTATAAGCTATTTGTAACCGTCGTTTAAAATAAATGATTGGTTATTTGATTATTTTCGTGAAAGACCTGGTATTCGGATTGACGTTATTCATTTCATGTATTTTGAATTTGTTTTAATGGATTTTGGATTGATTTTAATAAGTTATTTTACGTTTTTAAATTCAAAGATATAATTCAAAATTGTTGATAAAGTTTTGTATTTTGTTGCGCCGTGAATCATCTGTGATTCTGTTTATTTGATAATTTCTTTGTCTGATAAAAATTCCAGTGGTAATTTATGTTTCCCTTCTGAGATATAATTGTAATTAAATATATTTTAGCCGTTTGTTTATTTTAAGTTGGGTTAAAAGTTCTTTGTTTTAAGTCCATTCTCGGTGCAATCGTACTTGATTTCTTTATGTCAATCGTTTAGATTACGTGGAAAATTAAAGCATTATCTTAATTTATTAGGCAGTTTAAATTTCATGACCGTCTTGTAATATAATATTTTGTCAATTTGACATTTTTACGCAAAAATAAATACCGCGATCCAATACTACGATTGTGACGTTATTTGATCTGTTATCTTAATGAGATTGTTTCCTTTTATGGAGTTTTGAACACAGCCATTGGGGAAATGGTAATAAAAAAAGGTGAATTTGGTGATACAAGGGAGTCGGTTAACAGTCGTCGATATGCTTTAATAAAGTAGTTAGTTAGTTGGTTTTGGGATGGTAACCTCGTCCCTTTTTACAGAAAGTAATGCCGCGGAAGTAGTATGCCGAACGCGTGAATTTTTAGTGCAGTTAATAGAGTTTTGTTTCTCCTAATTCGTAGAATCTACGGTTTTGAAGAAAATGCCACGCGCTTTTGGTCTATATTTTACGTAGTGTAGAACCGTGTTCGTCGAGTGGTACGACGCGCCTATATCTTCGCCTTGGTGGCGGCTCTTGAAAACTTCCCGTTGGTACATACTTCTCTGGGGATACCTTCCTTCCAACGTTTCTTTCTGTATACAGCTGGCAACCCAGGATCCAACCACAAGTTCTTTTCTGGACTTACGACAATTTAAGGTATTTATTTTGTACCGATAATTTAAATGTGGTAAAATTTTTGTTTACGCGTTTGTGTTTTAAAAGCTTTGGGTTTTAAGTAAAATCAGAAGTGTCGCGAACTAATGAATGTAACAATAATGTAATTAATAATTGACTATTGTCCGTATTTGTCAAAACTATGTGACATAATCCCGTGTTAAAAATTTGTTTGACGTTAACCGGATAATTTTACTATTAAAGTTTTCATCTTGATTTTATAATAAATGAATTTATTTCATTTTATAATTAATTAATTTCAATGCACACGGCCGTGCATTAGGTAATTAAGATAGTCCATTGTTTTTATTGTTTTATTTCTTTAAGTTTTGTTTGTTTTTTTGGCTTTCTGTATTTATTCAATTAACTTTAATTTTTTGTTGTTTATTAAACGTTTATGTTTACGTTTATGTTTATGTTTTCTTTGTTTTGTTTGTTTTGTCAATTGTAATACTATTATTTTATTTTTGAGTGTGCAAATAAATGTTAAATAGTTAAATTGTAAACAAGTTTTTAATCTCGTCGGCCTCCGCGTTATGTGAATTTTTAGATTATTTCAGATTTTAGTGAGATACACTCTATGAAGGTAAGTCCATTTAGAGTGTATCCTTCAGGAGCGGGCTTGTGGTTGGCAAGGGCCAGAAGTCCAATGAGCTTTACTCCTTCCTGGCGTCCTTTGATTTGACTTTTTGATTTTGTATTTTCGTCAAGTTTTCCAAAACAATCACGAAATTTTGAATATAACCCACCCCGTCTTCACTGAGCACCGGCATAACACCGTTTATGTTATTTTATTTCAGGCAAGTGTCATTGTTTCAACTTTAGCATGTAACATATTTAAAACCAAATGTGTCAGGGGTGTTGGATAATTAACCTATACAGTGACATAAAAAAAACGAATGGCATAATACAAGAGGAACTGACTGAACTAAATACAAACAAAGAACTTAAAATTCAGTTTAAAAACAGATATCAGCAATTCTGGCTGCAAAACAACATACCCGTTACATATCCCGTTATTTCCTTTCCATGGTCATACCTAGTGGAAAGAAGGTTCTGCGCTGTTACCAATCTCCTAACGAAAAAAATAAACAGACTAGACATCATTAGCCGAGGAGATTTAAGATTAAACCTTACAAAATTGACGCCAAATGTTGATAATTTATTATTAAAGCATCAGGTTCATCCTTCTCACTAAAAACATTTACTTATTAAAAATCAATATCAAGTAAGTAGTGGGTGTACCCAAAACCGAAAAACATGGCAAGGGCTCTACAACACAAAAAAGTTTGGGAACTTCTGTTCTAAAATCTAAAGAAATTACGCCGTTTCTGTTCTCAAACTATCTTATTATTCTTCTCTTATTATGAATTGGCAAACAGAACCTGTACGTAAAGTAACTAACAAATTTATTTTTCTTGTCAGTGAAAATAAAATAAGAGAGAACCATATATGTAGCTAAGTGTTAGTTATATTATAATCTATTAGGAAATGCTGATTCTCGAAATAAAGGTAACTGTTATACAATCAGAATCAAAAACGCAAAACCAAACAAAATAAAATTTTTGCATTTGTGTTCTGAGTCTAATTCAATTAAAATCATTAAACTTGGAAACCCAAAGATAATCAATTTATTTTGCGATATCATCAAAATTAGAAGTTATCTATCAACAACTGGAAACTAAAATCTTCTGAAAGTCCAACTTTGACCTTACTCTAAGTTCTGAAAAATATTCTAAAGGATAATTATTTCCTGTAATGACAAAGGAAGCGTAAATTCCGGAGTATTTAGTTAAAAATAGTGCAGTAATTTTAAGCATGTTTGAAAGCGTTTCTACCAATAACAAGTTTGCAACAAAGATCATTATTTGTTCAATAAGTAATATTTGGAATTCAAATTACGAGTTCTGACAATAGTCAATAATTTTGTATTTAGTAGAGCGTAATTCAGTATACTAGTTTATTTCAAGTAGACATTGATCAGCAAATAATTTTAGTTGTTATTATAAAATACATATCGTTAAGATTAGTATAAGTAATCAATTGTTAAAAATAATCAAACATGGGTAGAGGTTTTGGGCAGAGAGATTCCACTGTAGAAACAAGCATTACAATTACTCGAATGGCTGCTAATGGAATTCTTCAACGTAAAATTGCTTTACAAAATGGATTATCGGTAAGATTTTTAGTTTTTGTTTATAATAAGCCTCTAAAATAGACTGAATCATTGATTAATTACTAATCTTAAACATTCTTTAAAAAATATTTTAAGTAATCTTAAACGAAAAGTTTTCTTAGTTTCATTTTCATTTTCATCGTCGGTGGCTTCGAAGGTTTGATGAAGAAGGAGAAGTTTCTCTTATAACGAAACCAAAAGGAACAAATAGAGCAACTACCATAGATGAAGATGCAAATATTCTTAGGTGTGTTCAAAATTCTCCTTTTACAGCTGCTCCGCGAATTCGAGAAGAAGTTCATTTAAACTGCAACGCTTCAACGATACGACGCAGATTAAACGACGCGGAATTATTTGCAAGTAAACCTGCGACAAAACTTTAATTAACAGAAAGGCATGCTCAAGCAAGAATTAGATTCTGTCAAAATAATTTGTACAGAGACTGGAGTACGGGGATTTTTACGGGCGAAAAGGTATTTTCAGCAACACAAGAGTCGTCTATGACACTTTGGCGACCACGAAATACAAGATTTAGTACCAAACATGTTCGTAAAAATCAAAAAAGTGGAAGAATTTCTGGTGGATTTTGAGGGTGGATTTCGACAGCTGGGCCGGGTGAATTGATTTCAGTTTATCCACCACGATTTACGTCTGAAAGTTATGTTCGAGTACTAGATGAAATTTTGGTGCCAAGTGTGCGAACACTTTATCCAGAAGAAGAATTGGAAGAAATTGTTATTGTCCAAAACAATTCACCAATTCATAAAAGCAGAATAGTAAATGAGTGGTTTGAAGACAGAAACGACATACTTTCTTTGGAATGGCCAGCAAAATCTCCCGATTTAAACTCCATCGAGAGCATGTGGGCAGCTATGAGCAGAACTTGGACCAATAGTCGCGTTGAAATTCCGGTCCGAAACTTAAATAATATAGAGCAAACTGCAAAAGAAGTTTAGGAACGTTTCCGAGGATCAAACTTCTGCGAAAAATTAATTAACTCGATGCCGAACAGATTAACAGAATGTTGGAAAATAACGGTTTATATACAAATTATTAATTAGTTTGAATATTTTATTTATAATATAAACGTATTTTTATAATACAGTCAAACTCCTATATAGTGATGTTCAAAATTCCCTTCAAAAACATCATTATATAGAAACTTCATAGTATAGAATTTATACTTAAAAAATAAAACACAAATTTAAACGTACATAAGAAATATGTATTAATTATAAACACTTTCGTTTTGTCATTTTTAACCAACTTTACACTTAAACAACTTGAAACGAAAAAATTGCACATGAAAACTCGAAGGAAATCCTATAATCCTCTAAACAATTCATGCATTTATGTCATTTACAAATGTACAGAATTTTTAGTAATATTAGTAATAGCCCTTCTGTATTGTAAATTAAGAAGT
The DNA here is from genome assembly GCA_035610365.1 of Aquatica leii. Taxonomy (NCBI): domain Eukaryota; kingdom Metazoa; phylum Arthropoda; class Insecta; order Coleoptera; family Lampyridae; genus Aquatica; species Aquatica leii. The sequence goes on from CM069432.1 coordinate 114,400,854, forward strand.
CTCATAATCCGCTTATCCGTTTAACAATGCGGTATTGTAAAGGTAAAGTAAATTGTACGTGATTCCAAGAAAACTTTAAGTAGTTAGGTAACATTTTCTTTGAAAAAGATCATAATATAGAATTTGAACATCATATTTTAGAGGTGTTTTTACACGCAGTTTAACCCGAAGGTCAATATCCTAAAGAAAGCATCACTAAATAGAAAAAATCATTAAATAGGAGTTCATTGAATGGAGCTCCGACTGTATATGTATATACTATATTTAAATAAATGTGGTTTCTTTGAAACAATGATTTAAATTAGTCGATATTACTACAAATATGATAAAGTAATCGTTACTTTACGAAAAATGTAAATGATATTAATTTTAGAATCTGAAGGTCGTTTTGCACAAAAGAACAGTACGATATGGTTTTTTATTTAATTGACTATTTGACGTATTTTCACAGTATTCATATTGAAGTATTTTGCTATTAAATACATTAGCACAGCCAACTAATTTTTTAAATAATCAGACCAATATTAAAATGATATTAATTATGCATTGTTATTCCGAATGTGCAATTAATATAACATTAGTGATAGTAGCATTAGTGGAGGCAATATTTTATATAAATATTTGATATAAGAAATAAAAATTTTAAAATTATTAGCTGTGTAAGATATCAATTCTCTAAAAATGCATTTTAAGTATTAGATACATTTCAAATTTGAAATAAATGCCAATCTGACGTACCGTACTTATTATTATTTACAGATCACTAAGCTTAAATTTTTATTATTTTATTGAACTATGTAGGTAATAAAATTACAATGCTGTATTTGCTTCAAACCTCAAATGAGAAACACTATACTATTAGAATGTGAATAGGTGCGTTACTAAAATAGTTATTTGTATCACTAGTGTCAGAAAGTGCTATTTTGCGGATATGAGCATACTTTATATGTAATAAAATTTATTAACATATGTTGATAAAAGTGAAACCTGTAATAATGAAACTCAATTGTTTTTGAAATACATACATATTTGACAATTATAGTTTCATTACCATTTACCTTGTATTAAAACAAAACTATTATTGTTTTTAGCAATTGTAAGATATAAACAAAGTTATTATTTGTTCTAAAAAAGTTTGTTAGTATTATTCTAAACAATAATTGTTTATGTCAGTCATAATAAATCTGACACAAATAACGTATAAAATTATTGATCAGTATTAGTGCCAGCTTCTAGTTATACAATTCTACTACACTTTCCTACTTAGTCCGGAAAAGCAAACTTTCCGCTCGATTATGTTGCCTGTAAAGTAACCAAAAGAATCAAAAAATGCATTTTCTATATTCACCTCTAGAATTGTGATTTACAACATTTAGAAACGCAAATGACAAGTAAAGAAAGCAATTTTACTACAAAGTATAATCGATATTATTACGATTAACCGATCTAAATTAATACAAGATTAAAAATAGTACACTGAAAGAAAAAAATTGTAGTTTGTAACTAAAAGTTTAGATATATATTACATAAAAATTGTGACTACTAAACAGTTTGCTGCCATACCAAAACTTATTTTGCTATTTTAGTTTAGGAGATTTCAACAATGGTTTAGTTAAATATGATTAAACAGATTTTGTAACAAGTAACCACACTGTTGAGTAACATCAAGCAATCTGTTTTGTTAATTTTTGTTAATAGCAACAGAAATTTAGTATATCTGAGAAATTCAATACGTGCAAGAAAAGAACGCATATATGCTTATCAAAAAACAATAACACATAATGATACGCACTGCGCAGCAAATCCTGCCTCAGTTCGGGAAATCTCAAAAACGAACTTTCATTTTTTATCATATCAACACTAAAATGTTGTATCAGTGATTTGGGAAAAACTAAACTTACTTTATTATAGGCATATTTGTGTACCTAATTTTACCTATTACAATTTTTTTTATTTAACGTGCTGCCATTGCACATGACGAATATAGAATTTTGTTATTATTCATGTTTCACATTCTTGTATAAATAACTAAACTAATCTTGAAAACTTGATAAATTAATTGAGTTGAATTTTACTAATTCATTTAGTAAACTTAGGCTAGTTTTACACCCAATAACTAAATATATTTTCTTACGTAACTGTTGATTAAAAAACAACAAAAACATTTAGCAATATTACCTAAACAATCTTCAACTAAATATGCTTTGTCTACACAAACTAACAAGTTTTGGAATTCTAACAAAACTTTATTTTCCAGCAACAAAAGTTTATTTAAAAGTGATGTAACAAAAGTAGTTGGGTAAAACATTTTTCTCAGTGTAGTTAGTCGTTGAAAATAAATGAAGATCAATCCTTTTTATTTTTAATTCGTGTGTAGCAGTTAAAAATACATAGTGAAACAGTATTAGTTAATTCACAATCATTATAATAATATCCAAATTATTAACTTTATTTTTTAATTTTTAGCGTTATTATGCCAGCGGTCGGGAAGTGACAGTTTTTACAATTCTTTTTTGTGAAAATTGACAAAAATTAAGAACAAGGTACACAAAATTATTTTTTTTTGTAAAAATTGACAAAAAATAAGAAAAAACAATAGACAATATTATTACTTCTTTAAGCATTAGCTAATCTCGACGTTTCCCGTCCCGATAAGCTATAGTTTATTTTTGTAGTAATAAAAACTTTTTCCCATGCTTGTAAGATACCATCGCTGTATCAAAAATACTATTTTAGTGTAACTAATCATTTGTTATAACAACTTTAAATTTTATTCACTAAAATTGGCAATAATAGAATATATATTTATATAATGTATTTCTCAGGATTTTGCCAAAACATCGTTTTTTAATTATTGTTATTTTTAAGCCCAAAAACCATAAAACATCAAAACCAAAAAATCAAACAGTACCTTAGCTATACATATGTATTCCTAATGACTACTCAGGTAATTGAAACAACTTAGTTTCCGGTTTTGTTTTTTTTAAGTGAATCTTAAAATATCATCTATTGCAAACAGATCTACTTTATGTAAAGACCCTATTGTTTTGTAAAAATACTTAACTTTAAGAGTAAACTAAGAAAGTTGAAACAATAATATTGTAGACGCACAGACGTAACATTACAAGCAATGCTCAACTCAATTTGAACACGAAGAGTCATTAAACAGCAATATAATATGGTGCGTTATATAATTGTGTCAAAGTACAGTCGAACCCTCATATAGTGATGAAAGGTACTCTAAAAATTACAATATAGAAACTTCACTTTGTCGAATGTAACATATTTAACTTTTCGTGTTTTGCCATTTTTAAACAACCACTTATTTCAACACCAAGATTTACAATGCGGTTTACTATGATTATCAAACGTGTGGTTTTCAATACATATTATTTCGGTAAGTATGTTACATCGCTAACAAAAATGTTGGTACTACATTAGGTCGCGAAAAATGATTGACGTTCCCAATTTTACGTGAGACGAAGTATAATAGCGGAACGCGTTCACTCGGCGTTTACATTAGTCATAAGTTGGTTAACTAATTTTAAATAAATAATTAGCAATAATTTTTCCAAATACTTATTAGAACGTTTGTAGATAAATAATAACATTGTCTGTTGTAAAACTTTTCAAAAGTATTTAACACTATGCTAATGTTTTTTAAATAAATAATTTAACAAAAATTTATAATAGTTATTTATTTAACAAGTTTCTGTGTAAATTAAACTTTTTTTTCACGAATGGACATTTTTAAATCCGAGTGAAGCGAGAAAGTCTATTATATTATATAGGAACAACATTTTATTGCTCGAACAGAGACTACGAGGCTCTCAAAGTCTTAAAAGCTCTCACAAATAGTTTGACATTTATGTTGTAAGTGCGCAAAAATTAGAATTTATTTCAGTTAAGAGCAAAGATTATTTATTTTATCATTGCATCAAATTACAATACAATAGATTTTTTGAAAACACGACTTCCTAATTACATTATTTTGTCTATTTACCTGTATTAGGGCGAACTGAAAAAAATGTGATCATAACACGTTTTGTTAAAAAAAAATTCTAATTTTTAATATCCATCTATTAACATTAGTTGAAGTAAATAGTAATTTTCATAAACCAGTTAATAACGAAAAATTATTTTATATTTATAAAATTGATTTACATATTGTTCAAATAGGTATAAAGATTTCTTATAGTTGTTATACAATTTTTCTCTTAGTGTGTGTTTTTTAACATTTGTCAAACTTAAAAATTGTTTTAAAACTAATATCTATGAAAGTAAAAACCAAATCTAGTAATACTAATAATAAAAATACTACTACTAGAACTACAATTAAATAAAGATTTATAAGTACAAACAGAACTAACCATACAACAACAGACGACCAAACAAACCCAAAGTTCTGCTAAAGAAGCATCTCAAAAAGTGAATAAGACATTAAAGGTAATACGGAAAGAGTTTTATTAAATTTAAAAATTTTATTCTAATGATTTACAACCTTCAAAAAAACCGGATACATTCTAAACAAATGATAAATCTTTAAACGCGTCATAAAAATAATAGAAATAACTGGTCATATTTTATTTTAACTAACATTAAGTTCAGAAAAATATTATGTCGAGTCGAATACAGTCTTAACTGGTAAATGTTTTAATATTATGTTCTTCAACGTTTTTATCAATCAACAATATGTAAATACAATAAATAAAATAAAATGTACTTACGTTCAACGTCATATGCTCCTTTTCCTGGTCCGCGAATTTGTTCGTTAACGAAGTAGTTGGATTTAGGTACATTTAAAGCGGATCGAATCCCAACTGAAGATCCATCTAGATGTCCAGGTCCAATTTTAGGTACATGACTATTACAATACACTTCTTTATCTTCTTGTCGATGCTGATTATTATAGTAAGTTTTTAAAGTTAACTTTGTACCACAAACCGCGCACTTAAAACAACCACTATGAAAAAATGAAAAATCTTTTAAAGGTCCAACACGATCAACTTGATACACCGTTTCGTTACACCTTAAACAGGTACTTTCATAAAAATTTGGCCGGTATTTATTATGATACGAATTTTGCAACATCGTGGTAACTAAAGAAAGTATTTTAAAACATTATACACAATAACACTACTTGAAATTCACTATAATCAACTTTTATAACACATACTTTCTAAATGTCTGGAGCAGTTACAGTCATTATTGCTTCTAGTTGTAGGATACCTTAAAAAAATAAACGCAATTACTTTAATTAGTGTAGAAAATAAAATATTTTTTTGTTATTAAAACTGTTTTATGTATAAATATGTATCTTGATATTCCCGTCAGTTAAAAATAAAAACTTGTAAAAGAACTAAGCTTTCTGATGCGGTAAATTAATGTAATCAGTAATTATATTGTAAACAGCATTTTATTTGTTTTTTCAAGATATGTCAATAATTTAATTATCCAGTAACATATTTCCTAAAAAACAATATCGATAATCTGTAACGGATGAGCCTCAGTTTTGCTAAATGTTTAATAACCTAAATTTTTGACACAATTGTAGTGTTAAAAATTTTATTTTTATCACTAATTTGCAATTTTTTTCAGTTTACTAGATTTTGCACGTTCTTTTGCTTTTACTTTTTTTCTTGAACCAATAAACACAATTAAAGCAATAGGTACTTTTATTTTGTTTAAACATTTTTGGTTTTAAAAAGTAGTACCTACTGTTGAGAGAATATGCAGAATGATTTACGAAATCCGAATTATAGATACACTTGATTGAAATGAACGGAAAGATGCCAGTGTATTGAAAAAAGATTAAACTAGTATTAGTAAAATATTAAAAACGTATAAAAGTCTTTACGCAACAATAAAGTATAAGCTATCTCTCCTGGTAACGTATAGAGAAACACATTAAGATTAATAAATTAAGCATATAATATCTGCAAACATCGTTTGTATCAATAGATAGAAATGTTCTAAGATATTTGGTAAAAGTTTTAATTTCTTGGTAACCTAGCATTTTACGTTGATTGAACATATCATACTATAAGTATGTCTCCATAAAAAGTTTTTTACAATAAAAATGTGTATCTACAAACAATACCGTGATAATGTAAAACCTGTTTTGTTAAAAACTTTACAGAAGTGCTATAATAAACCAGTAAGTTTTGATGTTTATTATACAGCTAATTTCAAAACTCTTCTTGCACTCTAAAACTGTTAGTTTATCTCAAAGATTAATTTTTAATGTTTATTCAAAGACGAAAACTAGTACTACAAAAGGAAAAAAAGTATTGCAATATCGGAAAAGTAACACTATGGGAGTTCTTTACCAAAGAAGAAAAGTCGGCAATAAAACAACTATAATTTATCTACAATTACCGTCCAGTTTTTGATTATATTAGAGGTTACATGTTAAGAAACTTCTAATTTTACGTTGTCGACATATGAAACAAACGACTTGCTGATGTTTTATAATGGATCTTTAAACATAGCTCAAGATACTCGAAAAACAGTAGAAAAAGATGATTTTGATTTTACGTGTTGAAGCATACCGCGTGAGCCAATAGTGTGTTAAAGTGAAATATTTTCTTTATTGTATAAAATATTTATAAAAATTGTCAAGTCCTTAAAGTTTTACATTTTAAAATTATTTATATTTAATTTAATTTACTATAAAGGGTATACCGTTACATCAGGACAATACAAAACTACATTTTTAAAACAGAACAATATACGTTTTTGGATCTTCTTGAAATTTACTTTACAATGATATAAAGTTATAAGTTACTTATATTAGCTGTAAGTATAAGTTATAAGTTTTATATGAGTTTCTTCATAAAAGTCAGGCCTCAAAACAGAATCATTCACACACCGATCCATACGTTGATAGAAAATCTAGTTTCAAATCTACACGGTCGTATCTCTCTAGGATTTCTGTCATCGTAGTAGTGGTTATTTTTCTTATTTGATATACCATTATTATTACTCGTTCATTCATAAAATGCGATAAAATGCTATTTGTCTTTGCTAGTTACAGTTATGTAGTCCTTGTACTAATTTAATTTTGGAATTATTTTGTTTTTTAAGGATTGTAAATATCTCATTATTACGTTACGTGGCTCGGCATGAGAACGCGGCTATAACGCGTAAACATCAAAAAACGCCGTAAAAATAGGTACAATTAAAAAAAAAAAAAGGTGTAAAGTATGAAAGTATGTTTTAGTTGCAACAAACATATCCTAAAAATTACAAAAATTTGAGTGACATTTCAGTAGTTTAAGGTAAAATTAGATTATAGTGAAAGTTAAAATCTAAAACTGAAAAACAAAGGTGTCATTGTGAAGTAATAAAAGTGCAAGTGTAACCAAAAAATACAGAAAAAAAAGACGAATCATTTGACACCAGTTAGAAAAAATAAGATAAAATGGTAGCTTTGTATCAAAGCAGTAAATGAAAACGCGGGAAAAGAAAAGATAAGGCTATCGTGGACAAACGGAAGGGCGATAAGAAAAAAACAACAACGTTTAAGGTAGGCCTAGATAGTAAGAACTTAAATATCAAAAAATCTAAATAAAAAAACTAAAAGTAAGGGCCAAAATCAACTTTTTAATACCAAAAACCAAAATTTCTATAAAACGGAAATTAGACAAAAAAAAAAGCGTCGAAATTGGGCGGAAAATAGGCATGTGAGGTGTCAAATGAAAGGATATGATATAGCGAACATGATAAGAAAGGTAGCAAATAAAAAAAAACTTATACAAAGTAAATATAGAAGCACATAAAGCGTATCAATATAAATTTGATAATGTAATAAAATAGAAACATATGAAGCGATAAGCGTCAAAATATTTGTTGACTGAATACATATCATTAGCTATCACTAAAAAAAAATGAAGCTTATCGGGTTACAAATAAAATTAGGAGAGGTTACACAAAATCCTTGTGATTACGAATTTCGAACAATTATACAAGAGGCACACAGAAAATAAAGTGACTGAACGTTTTACAAAGAAACCATACGAAGAACAACAATGGGAAAAATGTGGAATATACATAGGATAATTTGCAAGTGGGGAAAAAAAATCAAAAGTCAATAAAAGTTTAAAAGAAAATTAAAAAAAAAATTAAAATTTCTGACAAAGAACACGTAACCAGTACTATTGTGATGTCTAGTGTGTGTGAAGTCCCAACTGTGGTCTAGTCAGTGTTTTAGTCTTCAAAAGTGTAAATAAAATACAAAAAAAAAACATTAAAATTAAAAAAAAAAAAAAGCAATGTATAAGTCTTTCATCAGGTTCCCGCAAGGGAATGTTAATTGTAAGGACATGGCTACGAATAACGGACAATTCTAAACAATAAATTATGGAATTACACACGACACAAATGAATATTACCGCGCAGGGGAGGGATACCCCAGGGCCGGCAAGGGAGGTGGGAACTCCCGGGTCGTCATTCAGAGACCCTGTTTTCGAGGTAGGCAACCAGGCTTCGAAAATTAGTACCCCTACTGGAACAGAAACAAAAAATACACGCCATGAAAGGAGCTTCTCATGGGGTGGAGAAAAAAAAAAGAAAAGCGACAGATCTGTCTACTCAAGACGCAATAATATACCGGAGAAGGCCAAACGTAGCAGTTATGGAAATCATAGATACCATTGAAGCAATACAGTCAACGTATAATACTTTAATAAAAAACGTCTTGACGAATACCAAGAATGAAATAAAAACAGCCATAGATAGGCTAGGAAAAAAAATCGAATATTTCAATAAAACAACAATCCAGAATTACCTAGCACAGGAACGATGGGAAAAAACAGAAAAAATGACGATAGAAACTGAATCGCAAACAGACGCATGGAAAGCACACAGCAAAGAAACGAAAGAAATTGCCATACAAACGACGCAATGGACAGCAGAAGGAAAAGAGATGATAGACAGCGTAGAGAATGTAAACACATACGAAGAATGGAAACAAGTAGCAGAGGAAGAATGGGGAGATAGTGCTTATGTACACACAAAAATAGTAGAAGGACACCCACTACAAGAAACTACAGGAACAAGTACACTATGGGTAACGGAAAAAGAAGTAGAAGAAAATACTGGGCTACAATTAATGATAGAAAAAGTATATCCAGAAATAAACAAAGGAAAAGAAGAAATAGAAACCATGGAGAGAGAAACCAAAACGAAAACAAAAAATAACACCAACATAAAAAAAAATAAAAATAATTAGAATTATATATCAAGACCATGAGGAGGACGTATGGAGGAAGCTAGAAACAATAAAATCCGAAACGGAGGAAGACGAAAAAATAATGTTACACAAACTAAAAACAATGAGCGTAAACAGACTAAGAAAAATGGCAGAGTGTATATTCAAGACAAACAAAAAAAGAATAAACATAATAGTACCAAAGGATACCCAAACACAACAAAGTATAGCTAAGCAAGACAACCAAAAGAAGACCTACGCGTTAGTTGTAGAACAAAAAGGAAAAAAATACGAAGAACTAGTAACAAGAATGAGAACGCAGTTAAAAGGTAAAGAAGAAACCGAAAAAATACAAACCATAAGGAGCACCAAAGAAGGAAAATTATTAATAACGATAGAGAAAGATGAAAAGGCACTAAATAGAATAAAAGAAGAACTAGAGAAAGGAAACGAAGAAGTTAACGTGAGAAAACTCGGAGAGAGAGTAAAAACAAAAAATCTGATTATTAGAGGGATGGATCTAATGACGACAACAAAAGATATAGAAGAAGCAATAAAACAATATGGCAGTGTAGAAAACTTAAAAATAGGGGAGTTTAGGCCCAATAAAAATTACACAAAAACGGTCACAATCCGAGTTCCAGAAGACGAAGCTAATAAAATGATTCAAAAAAAGAAAATAAGAATAGCAATGTCGCAATGTAGCCTAGAAGAGCAGCAACGAGCCGTCAGATGCTACAGATGTTGGGAGTACGGGCACAATGCCAAAGACTGTAAGGGAAATGATAGGACAAAATTATGCCACAAATGCGGAAAAGAAGGGCATGAATACAAGGAATGCCAAGAAGTGGAATACTGCCCACTATGTGAAGAGGAGGGTCACAGCGCCGGTAGAGGGAATTGCGCAAGCTGGAGAAATTATATAAAGAAAGCTCGAAAACATAGCAAGGAGATGGGTGAAAAGACATAGCACTAACTGCAGATAAAGAACTTGTGATATCTATAAACTGTGATATAAATGTTGTGACGTCCAGAATCTACGAAAATAAACTGTGATATTTTTTACATATTTTATTTATACATATATATATATATCGATTTATATAACACTACAAATTTATTTATATCTATACAAAACATATATACATATATATTTTTCTATTGCATTTATAAAACAATGACAAAGGATAATGAAAAAGTAGCATGCACTACACAAATAATTAAAAAAACAGAAAAAGGAAAAACAAAAGTGAAGTAAAAGTAAGAAATATAAAAAAGAAAAAGCAAGGCAAAATAAAAATTGGAACATGGAATATAAGATCGATGATACAACCAGGAAAAATGAGAGATATCGTACAAACTTTAGAAAAATATAAAATAGATATCATAGCAATACAAGAACTGAGATGGGCAGAAGAAGGTGAGATAAACAAAAGTAACTACACGATATTTTGGAGCGGAGGAAAAAAACAAGGTAAAAATGGAACAGGGTTTATAGTAACCCAAAAGCAAATGAAAAATATTATAAAATTTGAAGCTATAAATGACAGAATATCGAAGCTTAGAATAAGAGGACAAATAAGTAATACCACCCTCATATGTGTATATGCACCAACAGAAGTAGACACAAATGAGAAAAAAGAAGATTTTTATGAAAAACTTATAAGAGAATGCGAGAAAACTCCAAAATATGATACTCTAATAATATTAGGAGATCTGAATGCGCAAGTAGGAAAAGAAGATCACATAAAAACTGTAGCTGGAAAACACACAATACACGAAAAAACTAACGATAATGGAAACAGAATCTGTAATCTAGCAGCAGCAATGAATTTATACTTAGCAAGTACTAAATTTCCCCACCCAACCAAACATAAAATCACATGGAATCACCCAAATCATGTAACAAAAAGTCAAATTGACCATGTTTTGATAACAAAAAAAAGATTAAAAAACATAGAAAATGTTAGATCGTACAGAGGAGCTACTGCAGACACAGATCATGTTCTAGTAATTGCAACTATAAAAGAAAAGAAAAGTGTAGCACAAGACAACGTTAAAAACAAGATGAAGAGCAGATCGAACACAGAAAAAACTAAAGATGTAAAAATACAACAAGAACTACAAAAAGGTAATAATATAAAAACTCAAACCAAAAAGAGATAATGAACATAAAAAAAGCAAAAATAGAATAGAAGAGAAATGGTATAACATAAAAACAAGTATTTTAGTGACAGCAGAAGAATGAATAGGTGGAATAAAATGGATAAGAGTAAAGAATGGTACGATCAAGAATATAAAGAAGCGTGCCAAACAAAAAATAGATAAAATGGCTGCAAACAAAAACAGAAGAAGTCAAATAATTATATAAAGAACCAAACACGATAGCAAGAAATGGGTGCAAAAGAAAAAAGGGAATGGAACGAAAATAAGATTTAAAAATACAAGAAGAATATAGAAACAGAAATACAAAAATGTTTTATCAAAGAATAAGGCAAGAAAAGAGAAATTATAAAATAAAACCAAGAGGTTTCAAAGATGAAAAAGGCGTCACAAAATATACACAAACTGAAATACAACAAATATGGAGAAACTACTTTGAAAAGCTATTCAGTAGCGAAACACAGACAAATATAAATACACCAACAAATACAACAGTAGACTTAAAAATACACAAACCAACTCTAGAGGAGGTGAAAAGAGCAATAGAAAATTTAAAAAATAACAAAGCAGCCGGAAGCGATAACGTAATTGCAGAGTTCATCAAAAACGGAGGTGAAAAACTACATAAAAAAATACAAGAATTAATAAGTCAAATATGGAGGGAAGAATATATGCCAGAAGAATGGAGAAAAGGAATAATAACAACAATACACAAAAAAGGAGATATGGAACAGTGTGAGAATTACCGAGGAATACAGCTGTTAAATGTAACCTACAAGATACTCATATATATATTAAAACAAATATTGGAAAAAGCTAATGAATATGACATAACACTACACATATTATTCATAGACTTCAAGCAAGCATTTGATAAAATAATACGAGCTAATATACCGACAGAAATGAAAAAAATGGAAATACCACAAAAGATAATAAACTTGGTTAAAATGACATTAGAAGACACAACGGCAGTAGTGAAGGTGGGAAATATAACAACAAAAAGCTTTGAAGTAAAGGAAGGAGTAAAGCAAGGGGATACTCTATCAGCTTTAATATTTAATATAGTGCTAGACAATGCAATTAAAAGAACGAAAATAGAAGGTACAATAAACGTCAAAAATACACAAATTATTGCTTACGCCGATGACGTAGTAATCATAAGCAGAACCAAAATAGGAATGATAGATGCTGCCATAAAAATAGAGGAGGAAACAACAAAAATTGGGTTAAGAATCAACGGAGAGAAAACAAAATACTTAAAATATAGTAACACTAACAATGAAAAATTTATAAAAGTAGGAGATCATAAAATAGAAAGTGTGCAAAAATTCAAATACTTAGGAACCATAATATACAACAGAAAAAATAAAGATAATGACAAAACCAAACAAAGAATACAAGAAGGATACAGAAGCTACTACGCAAATAAAAAATACATTAACAGTAAACACTTAAGCATAAATGGTAAAATCCAAATTTATAGGGCTTTGATAAGACCAGTAATAGTATATGCGTCAGAGACATGGACAATGACGAAAACGAAAAAGAGGAATTAAAAATTTGAAAAAAAATAAAAAGCATATTCTAGGACCAATTAACACGGGAAACAACAAATATAGACCAAGAATGAATTTCGAGATAAGAGGCCAAATGAAAGGAAAGGACATCGTTTAGTATATAAAATCACAACGAATAAAATGGCTAGGCCACGTAATGAGAAAGGATAAAACGAAAACAATAAGAATAGTAACTGAATGGAAACCAACAGAAAACAGGAAGAGAGGCAAGCCGAAGATCAGATGGATTGACGATGTTGTAGATGATCTAAAAACGTTAGAAATAAAAAACTGGAAAGTAAAATGCCATAACAGAACGGAATGGTCTAGAATCGCAGAAGAAGCAAAGAATAGCAAAAAATTAATATAAATAAAAAAAAATAAGACAATCGGGTACTAATCCATCCCAAATAAAGGATTAAGAAAGCTGAAAAGCAGACATAACTGCACGCGGTTAAAGTTCTGGTTATATATATATATAAATATCTTGTAATAGATAAATGCTAAATCGATTACTGCTTTACGTATATGGAATTCCGAAGATGCGCTCCCAATAATTTCATCGTTTTCTATAGCACTTCTATGATGTTTTTGTTGCATTTGTATACTAAAACTGCCAGTTTTGCGTATATTTGCTTCTAGTCCAGTCGCCGCTTAAACGAATATTAAAAAATAATTTACCTGGTACAAATAATGCTTGTAACAACTAATTAACAACTATCTTTCATTTATTTCCTACAACTACTGTTCCTGTTTTGATGCTTTTATTTGCATTTATCAGAATAAAAAAAATAATTGTGACTAAAATATCCATGATAATAAGTGGTTTGGTACACTGTAAAGAATATTTAAAAATTTTTTATAAATTTTACTTAGAAAAATTTTTTTGCGATACTTTTGTTTTTGTTTAATTTTATCACCAATTAGTCGTAAAGTAAACGAACATAAAACAATTTCATTAATTATAGATACAAACAAACACTTTACGTTTTAATCCTGATTAACTTTTTTTATTAGTTTTAATCACGATTAGTTAACCAACGATTTAATCAGAGTTGATGAAACTGGCTCTTAAACTATGATTAAAAACCCGCTCTTATCATAAAAATTGTCAACTTTAATTTATACTTTAATTAGGTACATTCACAAATTTCAATTCGAAATTTAGAAAGTAACAGAAAAAAAAATATTTTCTTTATAGCTGAACATCATCAATTGGTCTAACAAGTTAAATGTATAGGGCAACGGGTGGGAATGCCGGCTATGCGGGTATTACCGGCCACTCGATTACTAGACGGTTTGGAGCCGACTGAGACTGCGTCAGTTCACGTGAAGCGTGCAGATCAACTTGTTGCAGTTTATTTCGCGGGCTAGAATGCAGGTTTGTGATTTTGTGTATCAAAACACTAAAATATACTTGTTGATATAAAAATTTGACCACTTCCAAAGTAAATAAAACATGTTATAAATATATATAATAGATTAGATGTTTTTCATTCATTTGCTAGATAGTAGTGTATATTCATTAGAATGCAACAGAAAATTAACCTAACCTCACGTAGTTGTGTGTCATTGTATTCGTATTTTTACATTTCAAATAGAGGTAAAACCGGTCACTATGTTGAGGGTAATAGCGGCCGGCCGGAATTACCACCACACTTGCTTATTAATATTATTTATGTACTAGGGAAGGACAGGGTGGGTTTTATAGGTTTTATAAGGAATTATTCATTTCAGATGCCGAGGTAGTATACTCGTATCTCAAAAAAAAATCTTCCTGGGCAGTAGAAAACCTAAACGCAGCAATAAATTCAATTGCTGAAGGAGAAAGCATACGCCAAGTTAGTTCGAGATTTTCTGTTCCTAGATCTACACTACAGGATCGTCTTTAAAATAAAAGCACTGCACTACCTGTACTTGGAAGGAAACCCGTATTTTCAGCAGAGCAAGAAAAAGAGCTTGTTGCACAAATAATAAATTTATCCAAAATATTTTATAGTTTATCTATCAATGAAATTAAGCAATGTGCATTTACCTATGCAGAAAAAAACCATATGAATTCCTAAAACGGAATCCCGAAATTTTGATCAGGAAACCGCAACCTACAAGCATAAATAGGCTTACAGCCTTCAACAGAGAACAAGTTTCGCTATTCTTTTCAAAACTAGATTCTGTCATGGAAAAATACAAGTTATCGTCGGCACGTATTTTTAATGCTAACGAAACAGAAATAACAAATGTGCAAACCTCTAGTAAAATAGTAGCTCAGAAAAGTCAGCCAAGAGTTGGGTTTATAACAAGCGCAGAAAGGGAACGAACCACTACAGTAATTTGTTTTTTTGGGGCTTCAGGCATTTACGTTTCTCCATTCTTCATATTTGCACGTCAGAAAATGGATCCTCAACTTAAACGAAATGAAACGCTTGGTGCAGCCTATGCATGTTCGTCTAATGGCTGGATAAATGAATCTCCGTTCATAGATTGGTTGGCACATTTTCAGCTTAATGTCAAATCCTCAAAGGATGATCCCGTTCTATTAATCGTCGACAATCACGTGTCATTGCACTTTAAAAGCCTATAACTTCTGTCGCGAAAATGGCATTATAATTTTGGCGATTTCGTCCCATAGTTTACGCCGGATTCAACCACTGGATGTGACATTTTATAAACCTCTCGAAACGCCATACAACGTAGAATGTGATAAGTACTTGAAGAATCACCCTGGCGAAAAAATCACAACAAAAGAAATAGCAGAAATCTTCAACAAGGCTTATGGTAGAATTGCCACCCCAGAAAAGGCTGTCAAGGGCTTTGGAACTACACCCATTTATCCGATAAACCCAGACGTGTTCTCGGAAGATGATTTCCTTGCCGCAAAAAATATTAGGAGTCTTCAAAAAACGATACCACGACAAAACAAACGTCCTCGAAAATTCTGTTATAGAAAGGGCCTAGTTGTAGCAACGCTCAGTTACCCGTCGTCGAGAGTGCTAATAACAGGAAACAACATGCTGAAATTTTCACCTCAACCCCGTTAAAAGAACAACTTGAAGAGAAAGAACGAAAAAAGCAAATCAAGGGAGATTTAAAAAACCAAGAAAAAGTAAAGCTAGCTAAACGAGTTCTAGATATTAATGGTCCCACGAAAAGTAATATTTCCAATGATACTAAGTCTCAGGTCGACATGCAGCCTCCAAATATCAATAGAATATGTAAATCTCAAACCAATATAAAAAAATCTGTGACAGCGGATCTTCAGATGAATCTAGTACCGATGGGAGTAATTGTTGATGTAACCGAAGAACTGTGCCTTATCTGCGTTGAATTTGGAAAGAATGAAGTTTGAAGCAGGTGCACCTCCTGCGGTCAATGGGCTCACAAAGCTTGCGCAAACGTAAGAAAAAACACTATATCTGTGATTTTTGTGAATAGGGGGTAATGCCGGCATGCGTCCGGAATTACCCCAATATGTGGGTAATTTCGGCTAAAGCTACATTTTTTTTGTTTCGATTTTTCAATAAAATGTTAATTTTCTTTAATACAAATAAATGTTTTTCTGGTGCAAAACATGTTGACTTACTTGTCTTTTACTAATTTGTTTATTCTGTGAATTTCTGGAAGTTGAAATTAATAAAACTGCTTAAGTGGCCGCCATTCACCCCAGCTACCCTAAGTAAGATAACTAATTGATAACTAACAAAATACTTAAAAATAATTTATAAATTCTAATGAATTGTACGCAAAACCCCCTAGACGCTAAAATGTCAAACTATAGTTAGAAAGTAATAGTATTTAGTATATTTTAGTTATCCATAACCGTTAGCACTAATTAATGAGTATTTGAAATAACACGATAAGAGAATAATAATTATCTATTAACAAAAAAACAACATTAACGTTTTAACAATGTTTAAAATAATGTAATTGTTAATTATTAGTAAATATATATAACATTTTGAATTAGATAAATAAAAAAGTCGATTTATGATAAAAACTTTTATTTCAAACGCAATTTTTTATTCGATTAAATTACATAAACAAAAAACGTGTAAGTGTGTTAAAAATATTACCAAAAATTAGTCATAAAATTGTTCAACTTATTTAAAAATATTTATTACTAAAAAGAAAGTTACGGTACACTAGAAACTCGGGAAATAACTATGAATAGCGTCAACGTAAAAGGAAGTATCGCCACTCACTTGAAGAACATTAAACTATAAAAAAAACGTGAGTGTTTAAAATAATTAATCAACTGTATTACAAAGAGAAAAGTAAAATATATAAATAAGACATTTTACTTAATTTGTTATAACTTTAGATACTACTACTTTGATATTTTACTATTTACATTAGCCGTACATTTACTACTATTTAACAAAGACAAATAATTTATGAGTAGATATAAAATGATTCCCACAGATTCAACGCAATTTTTTTTAACACTGGTGTGGCAGCTGCATTGAGCAATTCTTTTTGACATGTTTTTAAATAAAATTTCTCAATGGCTTTGTTTTTCAAAATTCTTAATACTAATCTAAACTTTATTTTGCATTCAAACACATTTTTATTTGAATGTTGTTTTCTTGAGTTTGCCCACGACAGTCACGCTAGATTTCATTCCAAAAATGAGTTGCTTTCGTTTATAAGTCAACTGTAATGCGAACTTCACCCACAAAATCTGCGTCATGGTTATGAAATAACTGCAAAATAAATTTGGTCTAACAAAGTTCAACGATTCTTAACATCCGTTGAATTAATCGCTTTTTTTAAGTAACACACAGACCTTACAAAACCGCTGGTTTAATCGCGCTATACAATCGTTTATCTGGTTCCACCACGCGTGCTTTTTTAAGTTAAAAAACATCTTTAATAAAAAGTTAATTTTGTAGAAATCAATTATTATTCAAAATTTAACTCATTAGCATTTTCCAATATTTCTAGAAATTCGGAATACAAATTGTAAAAAATTTGAATATTTTAACCTAAAACTATATAACTATGAAAGACAATATTTTAAAACGATACTACTGCAAAAATAAAAAATAAAGTAAAGTTTGAGTATTTGATATTCGAAGGCTACAAAAGCTTAGTTTAATAAATAAGAATAATATTCTTATTTGTATTCCTAAAAAATGATTAGTCTACAAAAACATGCAGTGTAACTTTACGGTTTTCAGTATTGAGCAGATACTGTAATAATTCACAACTGAAACAAAATTAAATTAAGCACTAGCTGACAAACAATTTAAGCATATTGAATTACATTCAGGGGAGAAGGTATGTCAGTGTAGTCAAGTTGACACGCAACTTTCATTTTTTAAACAAAATTTTACGGTAATTGTGCTGGTTTTGTGTTAGTATTATTTTCAATTTTGCCTAATACTAGACTGATACAAAAATCAATACTCGATTGCCAGATTTCCGTTTTTTTTAAATTTATTTACAATTTTTTTATTTGTTTAAATGTGGTGGTTTTGCGTCAAATTGTGGCATTATTATTAAACTTTTAAAAATTTAAACGAATCCGAGAGTATTAACACCTCGTTTTATTTTCAATATTTTACAATAATTTGTGCTTTTCTAATTGTCTGTTTTGTGCAAAATTGTGTTAATATTCAATTCAATAGCCTATTTTTAAACTGATAAAAACAGTTAAACAAATTCGCGGATTAACATGTTTACCATCGCATTGTTTTTTAAACTATTAACGATACATTTTGCTTTTTTATTTGTGATTGTTTGGTATCGAATTGAGTTGTGTGCTAATTTGAGCGCCAGTTCTCAGTTGCTAAAAACATTTTAACCATGCATGTTTGTTTGTGATTTTAATTGTTTTTTGCTAAATTATGCTGATGATACTTGTAAATTCGTAAAATACTTAAAAATGATCCCAAGTAAATGTAATATAAGCAGAATTTTGCACAAAACGTAAACAATTAGAAATTTAAAAAAAGTAGCGTAAAAACACGAGAGTAAAAAATTATAACAACAAAAAAATTAAAAATCCAGATTATTAAACCAATTGAATGCTAATTATCAAAAAAATAATAAATATTTTGGCAAGATAGATGAAAACAATTTAAAGATGGCAACAACGTCATAAAATGACAAAATTGATAAAAGACTTAACTTGAAAGCTACACAGTTTTATAACAAAAAAATCTGAAATAGTTTATATTATTCCAAATGAAAGTAAACAAATTGCTTATAACAATTAAATATAACAATAATATAATAAAATAGAGTAAAAGTAGAGTAGAAGTACGTGTTGACTATAATTCGCTATAATTAGTGTAGTGATGTATTTTAAGGCATCAACTGATCTGTGGCACCAAATCAGGTTAAACTTACATCATAACCTAGGAGAAACAGGCGCGCATACAATTATCTTACTACTCTAGTGTTCCCATTTTTTTATGCTATATGTATATTTTTTACAGATCGTGTTTAAACAAGCCTTAGCGCAGTACCATAACACCTAAAATATTTTAAAAAAGGCAGTTGCTGCAAATCAATTCGTTTTAACATCGAGTAGTCATTGAGTTCAGAAAGCGTTTTTGGAAAACGTTTCATACTGGATTGTGCAGTTAATAAACAAGTTCGATTTAGCCCAATTGCACAATGAACTTAAAGTATAGATTGTCAAAAGGTAAATTTAAGATTCCTGTTTAATTTTAATTAATTTTCACTAAGATGAGAACGTCTTCCAGGTTTAGACGTTCTAAACTAAGTATAGACTCTGGCCGTGGAGGCCTTCGCTATTAATTAATTTTTGTGTAAATACTGAAATATATATTTATTGTTCTGCTCATAAAGTTCATGCCTTAGACACAAATTTTTTAACTTTTTTTTAGGTATGATGAAAATGATTGAAAAACCTATGTTATTTTCGTATTTTAAAAAAATAATATGTAATATTATTATATTATCTTTGCTTCTTCACAACATATATAAAAAAAAATTATCAGCATAATTGTGAACAACAGTTATTTAGCTATTAATCAACGCTCAGTATCTGCTTCTTCAGATATTAGATATGTATAGATGTTTTTATCCTGAACTATTTTATTAAACAATATGTATTTATTCTGTTCGATGCAAACTTTTATATTTTGACGTTAACTGTTGTTCGTGTATTTTAACAGTGTTACGTTTGTTATGAGTTTATTTTAGCTTGTTTTTACATCGTAACTGTTGTCTGGTACCATAATTTTTTTAACATTACTATAACTATTTTGTCTACACTTTAGCAAGCCGTCGATCCGGCGGATTGCATAGTTTTGGGCTGTTCAGGACCGAACTGTGAGTGTGTAGATATATCAGTCGGCCTATGCAGTTAAAAATTGGTCGGACCAAATTCTTTCTGTGCTAGAAATTGATCTGCACAGACTTGCTAAAACTGAGAGTGTAGATGCGAAAGAAGCTGAATGCTTCAGTACAAGTGCAAGCGTCAAACAATATACATGCTTGTAAATTCTTTTATTTCCAAATTTATCGAGTTTTATAGAGCGAATCCATGTCTTTGAAAAACAAAAAACAAGAATTACATGGATAAGCATATAAAATGCGTGAAATTGATTTTTCCGTAAACAAAGAGTGAGTGGTTAAACTAATTTTATGTGTTGTTCTCAAATATATATTTATATAAACTACATCGATAATTATTAAAATATTTAATAAATACAAATTGCACATGCTCATACATATAATACATGAATTATAATATAATTATGTTCCGGCAATATCATCTACACCTCTTTCTGCCATAGTTATTTGAAAATACTTTCAGTTCACTTTAGCGGAACACAATGATAAAGATTAAAACTTCACAATAACAATATTAATTATTGATATTTATAATAAAAACAGCAATATAAGTAAAATTAGAAAGTTGCGCGACATAGGATGCGCACCAAAAACGTAACGAGGTCATTCATCGATAGATTTTACTCCTAAGATTTTTCTCATACCGGGTCCCTTATATATGCAAATCGATTCTTAAGGAGTAAACTCCAAAAAGTTTATAATTTGCGGAGTTCATTCCGCAAATAAATAAAAAAGATAAACAATTTTAAACGCTCGGTTATGAAAAAGACGGAGGTTTTTTTTCTCATTTATGGCAGTACAATCTTCTCACGTTTTTAATTGACCAAGAAACGTTACAGTTACAACGCGGATCAAGAAAAAATTATCCATTTTATCACTATTTACTTGAACGTACTGAATTGACGTAATTAAAATTTTTGTACAGTCGTGTGTATGCTTCTTCAGTCGCCTGCACAGACCAGAATTGTGCAGACTGTTGGATCGACGGTCTGCTAATCTGTAGACTCTTTTAAGAAATGTTATTTATTTAACTTTTATACGTTATAATGTGTATCAGTACTAGTGGCGTTTCCATTTACTATTTACAAAATTTTAGCAAACAAAGTATTTGCTTGCATTTGCGCGTCTGTTTGGTCTCAGAAGGAAAGTGGGAGAGATACAGATCGCTTTCCACTATCTTTACAGCTCAACTGAGCCCTAATAGACTTTCGAGTGGTCAGAGAGCCAGTCAGATAGTTTTGCAGCGTTTTATTTCTACGCTTTTTTACGCTCTCGTCGCTATGGAAACTTCTGGTAGCCAGAAACAGCGCATCGTCATCAAATTTCTCACAAAACTGGGTAAAAATAGATATAATCTGCTCAAATTTACTCTCATTATAGCCCAACGATCATTTGTCTAATTTTATTAAAATTGGAATACTGCGATTTTACGATATTATTGCTCCCTCTTGCGTTCATATCTTCTATATTAAATTATTTATTTATGCTTAGGATTGTGTCACGTTCATCGCAGTAATATCAATAATAAATAAGCGCATAACGTGAATATTAAACTTAACAAACCCCTTAGCAGACAAATAAAGAAGTAAATAAAAATCCATGTTAAAATCGTACAAACAACAACAAAAGAGTCGCATACCAAAAAATTAAATTTCAGAGTTACAGAATAAAATAAAGATTTATTATATGAATATACAGTTTTGACGTTGTGCAGACTTTTTATAGTATAGAACACTGATCAACGAAGTTGTTAAATTATCATTACTCCAACATATAAGTAGATACAAAAAACTCTCAATAAAAATTCATCAAAGTATGAAAACATGATATTGCAAACATTACTTCTCAAGAAGCGTAATGAATGATAATTAAATATGTATATTCGCGATCTTCATAAAACACGCGAGCAAAAACTATAACATCAAATTAAAAACATACAAAGTTTCTCTTTAATATACTCGTAGTACCTACTTCAAAGCTTATGTAGCACTATCCAATTCAAGCATGACAATTGTTTAAACAGCGGAATAATTCTCAAAAATTATGATCACTGACACGACTAAATCTGTTCTAAATTTACCCAAATGTTCTAGATTTGATTCAGATATTCAGATTAAAACTGTTTAAAGTTTCATCCTGATTACTGACTTGTGTTTAATCATTATTAGGATTTTATAAATCGCATGTTTGTAAAATTCAAATAAATGTAAATTACACTTAAGCAAGAAAAAATAATTTTATAGAAACAGTTATTTTGATGTATCTAGATAAAGTAATTCAGCAAAAATACGTGTGATGAATTTCCATTGAATTATTGTTAAAATATACATTAAGATATGAAACACATATGTAGAGAGCATTTTAAATTGGTTTATAAACAGTTCTTTATATAAACAATTATAAAATTTTAATAACACTTTCATAGATTACACTCGCTAATTTAAAGTACAATAACTTAATGCAAAGTTTTCTCCATAAAGCATAGAAATTACTATCTAACACTAAACAGCTGTGGTGAAATTACTCGAAATGTACTTAATCTACTTAATAAAATGACATCAATTTTTCATCACATTAAAGTTAATTTTTTGTTGCTGGCTAAATCGGTATACGGTTTTACCAATATTTTTCTTATTAAGTTCCAATTAAGTTTAAAGAAAAAAACAACAATTTGCTAACAATTAAACAACACCCACGATTCAAGGCAAATGTATTTTTGTGTTTCAAATATTCATAACAACATTTTTTATATCCACGTCTTATTGATAATAGTTTATAAAGTGTATACATATAGTGTGTTAATCTTTAATGCTTCCTCTACAAGTTTCAAAATTATTCAAGATATTATGTAAAACATTATATAATTTTTTTGAAAGTATAATTTCGTCAGTTCCGCTTTATTAGATAATTTAAACTATTATTTAAAAATATTAAATTATGCTAATATAAATAGGTTTCGTATATATTCGACCATTGAAGTCTCCGAAAATATTCTAAATTCTTACCTTTTCTAAAATATTTGTATAATTTGATTTTAATTTTAAAATAATAGAACTGTGTATCATCGGTATATTAGTTTTGCAAAACTCGTTTTCTGTTACACAACGAAATAATTAATAACACCTACACTATGCAGTTATTATAAGATGTTGATACGAATTAAACGCAAATAAAAACCAAACTTTTTAAAACATACTTCACCGGTTACCAATTCTTTTAAACGTCACTGTGTTTACATACAACTTTAACAACGTAACGGGGTTTCATGAGACACAACGCGCGTTCTCGAATGTATTAAATGAAAAATCGTGGCCATGTTGTGGACATTCGGCTGCTGAGTTTCAACTCTCTTTCTCTCTCACTTTTTAACTTACCTATCCCCGCTAACCCGTTCACCTGTTTAGCGCTACAAGAAGAGATAGTACACCTTCGAGAATAAACGTTTAATATAATGTAATTTTTGGCGTCATTTAGTTGTCTAATAACAGTCGTCTTGTACAAAGTTATTTTGAAAGAGAAATCGCTACTGTTTGTTGTTAAAACTTGTTCAAAAAATATATATATATAAACAATCGTTCGAACTGTGTTTTTATTATTTTATTACCTTAATTAGACAATAAAACGATTTGAAACGAAAGTTCTATGAAATGATTCGCACCTGTTGTAGGTTGACAAGCAACGTAAGTAAATCTAAGGTAGTTGGAGAAGCCCACGTAGAGGCCTCTCAAGATTGGCATTCTGCCTTTGGGTATGCACCCGCAGCCTACATACCACTAGTTGTACACCTTTTTAACATCATTCGTTGGAACCTGGTATTTCCGAAAAGTGATACTTATAAACAATTATCATTTGAGTAAAAACTCGAAAACTTTAACATTTTATGTCCAAATAACTTAATCATATTTACATAATCATTATATCTCAAAAACACATATTAATTTGTGCTAATGAAGTATGCAGTAAAATATTTAGATTAGTGCCAAAAGGAAATTTATCCGGCGGATGTGAATTACCATTATCGTCAACTTAAAATTCTGAATTTTTTTTAATTAGATAAATAATTAGTGGTGATATAAACTTTATTTATAAAGTGAATTTGATTGGAGCGCTAATTACATTTTTATTATCACTTTCAACGACTAGTTTTTTTAATTAAGTAGGTTTGCAAAAATGACTATGCTATTAGGAATTTGGCAGATATGTTAACTTTACAACTTTACTATTTCAATTTTATGTATATGTTTAAACTGTCGTATTAACAGCATAATTACAGGATAAATATGTCATCTATGGGATAAACAAAAGTAACTAAAAGTCATACACGGCGATGAAGTATGTAGTGTGGAGTGTCTATACTTTTACAACGTTTAGCTTGTCAGCTCCAAGCGTAATTATGTAAACTGCCTGCAAATACCAGGTTTTCATGAATTTTGCGCTTTTTTAATTCATTTTTTTCCAAACATACTTATTATATACCATATATAGGAGCTGAAAAAGACATAAAAAAACAAAAACTGATCATGGGCGGCGCAAATGAGACTCTGAAAGCAAACATATTGTTATCATTTTATTTTAAGTTTTTTATTAGTTGGGAATTTTTTACTTATATTATTTATTTTCAGCGGCATTTAAAGAAAAATATATATCAGAAACGGCTTGTTTAGAGCTATGCATCTTAATGTGCGAAACAATATAATTTTAATTCTTTACTATTATGCACAGTTTACCATAAAATTTAATTCTTGTATTATATGTAAGGTTCAGTTTTAGAAAAATACATTAAAATGGATCATTGACAGTGTTGTGCATTATCTAGATGAAATTATATAGATAATTCATCTAGATAATTTTTCATCATCTTTTTCTTTATCTAGATAAAAGTATTGAATATTATCTAATTGATTATTTTAGATGATTTTTCTGTTATCTATCATGAAATTATCAGCTATAATACCTCTAGAGCATTGATGATTACCTTAAAGAAACACGCTTGAAACATTCTCTACGACAAAATTTTGAGTATTTATCAATGCTCAAGGGGTATTCGGTGAGATAATTTTTTACTACTTTCCAAGTTTTTTAATCAATTAATACAAATTAATTGTGTTTTATGGTGTATTTTCTAAAGGAATTTAGTTAATTTTGTAGTTACAAATATCATCAAATCCGTGTATCATCATTATGAATTGGTTTACTATCTGACATTTAATTTGACATTTTAATATATCATGTCTGCTTTGCCTGATAACACCACGCCCGTGGTGTTATCGCTGTAATCCGTTGATGATTGGTTGAATTTTAAAAAATGCAATAAAATAAAATTTTTCTATTGGTTAATTGATACAGTAAAAAATTATCTAGATGATTTTTCAAAAGTAACATAATTTTTGTAGTTTAGATTTACGTTTTTGTAATTTTTATGTTTGTAAAAATAATGTAGTTGATATTGTCTGTGGTAATGCAGTACGGTCCAGATCGCTAAAACCTGATAAATAGTAGCCGTAGATGTTTTGCATTTTCGCAGCTCTTCTGCTGACAAAAACTAAACTCACATGACCTTGAGCGTAAATACATGCAATACGAGATATAAACAAAAACACAACTCAAATTACTTTTTTAAACTGAACCCATTGCGATAAGTATCTTATCGTCTTCAGAAACAATAATAAGCTTTTTCATATACGAAGTTAATAGCTACTTACCTTGTAGTATAGAAAATCTAATTAGTTGAAGTGCCTACACAGCAAAACTATGCTAAAGTAAGAAAATGTTTAATTCAAAAAGAGAAAATTCACAACTTTTTGAGCAGTTGAAAGTGGCAAAACTGGATACACGTGATTTATAGTTCTTTTTGAAGAGTATTTAAGTCATGGAGCTTTTCCTTACTCTTTAAATGGAATAAAAACGCTTCTGTAATTCTAAAAATCAATGTTGTAAATTATCTTATGGGTACAATTACTGACAACCTATCAAGTATAATTAACAAAACCGCAAAGCATTTTTATTTTTATATTTTTTTACATTTGGATTTGTTGCACTTACAATTACAAAAACTACTAAGCAGAGCATAAACTGTTTAAAATATTAGATCCCGTTAAAACCGAAATTTTTTTGCAAGAAAAAAATTGCTTGCGTTTTTTAAAAGACCTAAAAGCTAATTCTTTAAGTGCTCGCTGATGTAAGCTGCTCAAAATTTAAAATACAATAAATTTTCAAGGATTACTTGGTTTTTTTGTGAAATCTTAAATTTAAAAACAAAAAGCGTTAATTCAGGAAGTTTGATTAACGGCTATGAGCGATAATTGTTATAATCTTTTAGCATTATAAGTTCAAACTGACGTCGATATCAAAGCCATATTTTTCCTATCCGCTACAAAGAAAAACTAATTAAGTTTACTATAGACACTTCTCCAATTTTGAAAAAGTTATTGATTAAACACATCATCTTCGGCGCTAATTGAAAGACTTTAGTTCTGATAGTCTAATTTTTGCTTAGCAATGAAAATTTTAAAAGGATCATATTGTATCAAGATTTGTAAATGAAGAAATTTGTTTTATATATATATATATATATATATATATATATATATATATATATATATATATATTTTACAATAGTAGGTCATTACATCAATAAAGTTACTGTCATGTTTTTACTCGATTTTTATTATTTTTTTCAATTCATTTTTTAGTTTTTTAATTAGTATATTTAATAAACAATAAATTAGTATTTATTCTGTTATTAGATCATATTGTACATTTACGTATATGATGATAAGTAACAGGTAACAATCGATTAAAAGTATTACCTGTTTGTACCTATTTGATAGAATCATCTATCGTATTATCTACATAAATTATAGATTATCTTATCTATTATCTAGATAAATTCTTCAACTTTTATCTAAATCGTTATCTAGATAAAAAAATTGGAAATTATCTATTATCTTATCTAGATAAAAATTAAATTATCTGTGCACAACACTGCTCATTGACTATAACAAATAACCATGGGCGGAACAAAGGGGACAGTAGAAGTGAATTTCTAGTTAGTATTTTATGTTTGTGATCTTCACTGGTTATTTATTGTTTGTTATTTTTAAGTTTTTATATTATATATTATAATATAATCAGTACTACACATACATATTATATTTTCAATTAAATAAAAAATATCATAAAGAAGAAATTACTATTTATCTCATCATGATACATTTCAAAGTGTTTGTCATTACATAATGTAGGTTTTTTTGCACGAAGTACAATAACACACGACACACAGTTTCCTTTTCCGACGTTCAAATACGTGCTTTTTTGTGTCCTTTTTTCTTTATTGTCGTACTTTGCCTTTTCGCGCATGTAATGTGGACAGTACCGTTCTAGTAATTCACCACATAATAGCTTTTCAAATTCAAGTACTGGCATATAATCTTTTTTATTGGCTATGCAATAAAAAATTTTGATATTCAGAACCATTCTTTACTACACATGGTAGTCCAAGTTTTTTAAACCACGTGTAATTCTTTCGTGAATCGCAATAGGGTTCAATGTCTCATATTCTTGTTTTAATGGTCTATAGGACATAGTTTCTGATGAAGAACAGACTCTGAAGATTTTGTCGGCCGGGTAGTTTTTTCAACAAACTTGCTAGCATTTTTGTAGTCAAGACATACAAATCTCGCTTATCCCTGTGTCTAACAAGGAATGCGTTTTATTTTCTAACAAGACATGTTTGTCCAGGTTCCAATTAGATTAACGGGAGCTCTTCAGGTACACCTCTGTTTCTTTAAAATGTTCTTGTAATATACATATATGCTTTTTGCTCGAAGTCCTAATATAGATTCCGGCTCATAAGATAAAGCACTCTTTGTTGTATCCGAGCGATTGGCCGCGTTATCCGCTTCAGAGGTGTGCACTGTTGGCCTTTCGGCCTTAGGCACTCGAAACATATTTAAATGCGATTATTAACACATAGTTTATTAATCACCTTACACATGTTCAATACATAAATAAATACGAATACAATTCCTTAAAAGGTATTCACCATTACAAGTGTAATTTTATAACTAAAAATAATATTTTATATTTACCGTACTTTGAATCGTTATACGCGCACGTGTTTGATAAGATAAGTAACGTTGCGCGTATAACCGTTCTCGCGAATGAGGTGCCCAGCTAGAAAATATGATTCTCCTCCGCTCAGCTGGGAACACGGTGTTATTTGCTAAGAGAGTACGTTGGATCATCGTTGGCCTCATCATGAGAATCATCGGAAGACGAGAGCCGGACTTTTCTTTTAGTCGCTCGATCAGGTAACGTTCGAAAAGGACCTTGTATTGAAATAGGTAAACCTGATGATGACGATTGGTCTGGCAGCGGTGGTAACGGAACGGTCTCATCGGGAATTGATATAGATTGATCATCTTCATTGTTTTGTTGATTTGTCGCTAATGATGATTGTTCGCTTAATCTTGGTCGTAACTGATTAGTGTGTCGATGAAAATGTGTTTCATTTGATGTGCTGAGATCGTACGTGACTGTACTTCTTGGCGCTAAAACTGTTGCTGGAACCCACCTGGGACCGGTTCTATAGTTGCGGGCGTAAACTGCATCACCAACGCTAAATGAACGCGGTCGTTTGATATTGGGTGATTCTTGTCGATCGAAGTCTGGATAGTTCACGGGATTGATTGCGTCAAACCTTGTTCGTAGTCGGCGTCGGAAAAACAATTCAGATAGACTTAATGTGTCTGGAGTTAAAGGCGTTACGTGTTGAGATAGAAGAAAGCTATCGATAGCTTGTTTCCATATCTCGTCCTTCTCGATTGAGTGACTAACCATTTTTTTTTCTAATGATCGTTTAGTTGTCTGAACCATGGATTCAATTTGATCATTAGTTGCGGGTGATAAGGTGCTGTACGGACATGTCAAACTGCATTTGATCTACAAAACAATTCGAACTGAGGGGTATCAAAACATGCCTTGTCGTTGTCGCTAACCAAAATTGCAGGTACTCCGTGAGTCGCAAAGATTGATCGCAAACAAATAATAGTATTAATTGGATTCACGGTGTTAACTTCTCGCACTTCTAACCACTTAGTCAATGCGTCAACAATTAATAGAAAACGGCGACCTTTAAAAGGACCGGCATAATCGACGTGTCTACGATACCAAGGTCCTGGGGGTTTTGACCATTTAACAGGAGGCACTGACGGCGGTGCGCTATGATGCATCTGAGAAGTACTGCAGTTTCGAACGTACTCTTTGACATCGTTATTAGGGGAGGGTGGGGCAAGACGGGCTGGGGAGGTAAGACGGACTATTCTTGTTTTCTGTCTTATCGAGCATGATTGGACAAGTGAACAACGCGCATCTGACGCATTTTCCATACGCTAATCAGTAACCTGAATGCCGCCGAACTGGTCTGTTGTGCTAGTGAGCTGCTTGAAAAAAAGTAAATTTAAGTAAGTTCCTTATTATTTTTATTTCATTTTCAACACGATACTTGATCACTAAAATAAAATCTTTTTAAGCAACACATAGATGTTTAGAAACACATTTTATTAGACTTTTTAACCTGGTTAGATATGCGAGGGATTGTTTCAATGATTTGTCACAAAGGGTTTTGTTAACGTTTAAAACTACCAGGGGGCATGACGGGCTATAGATAGCCCGTCTTGCCCCGGGTAGCCCGTCTTGCCACGAAACTTAATCACGCTATGTATAGGTTTATGTTTTCGTTCTAGGATGGTGCGAACATATACACGTAAAACTGATAGAGCTAAATGGTTAGTAGAAAACATGAGAAATGCCATTAACACCGTCTTAGACAAGCGAATGGGCACTTTGTTGGCTTCAAAAAGTTATAGTGTGTCTCGAACAACTTTACAAAGGAAAGTCAATTTTGCTCGAAAAAATCAAGGCACACCAGAATTGATAAAAGTTTCTTTGGGTCCAAAGACTGCAGTTTTTACCACCTACGAAGAAAACAAGCTTGCAAGTTATATTATAAATGTGGAAAGTAGACTTTTTGGTCTTACAACCAGAGACGTAAAAGTTTTGGCATACCAACTGGCAATACGAAACGGCAAAGCTCATCCGTTTAAAGAACACATGAGTATGGCAGAAAGAGACTGGTTGTCTGGGTTTTTACAACGAAATCCACAACTTACAATTAGAAAACCGGAAAGCACATCTGCTGCTAGAGCTTCAGGTTTCAATAAAGTTGTAGTAGCAGACTTTTATAAACTGTTGGAAAAATTGTCCCTAAAAACAGGTGCAAGATACTAGCTTTAAAAGACCGCAAACAAGTTGGTGCACTAACGTTGGCTGAAAGGGGTGCAACTATAACCTTAGAGGTATGCTTCAGTGCTACCGGCCATTATATACCCCCCATGATGATTTTCCCTAGAAAGCGAATGAAACCGGAGTTGATGGTCGCTTTTATGAAACCTCTAAGCACATACTACGATAAAGCAGTATCGTCATAACTTCGTAGTATCCCAGGTCTTGTAGTTAGCACTCGCCAGGCCATACGACCAGCAAGTGTAAATCAAATCAAACCAAAAAAATAGTGAAACTGCTGATGCAGTACAAGCTATCCCAATTAATATTAATGTACCAAATGAAATTCCAGAACCCGATCAAGACAGCAACAAAGGTAACAAAATGCAAATAGACACAGCAGATGATTCTCAACCTGGCTGTTCCTCCTGAACGAAACAGTCAAAAGATGCAGCGGTACCGTCGATTTCGGTTAATAATTTGTCGATTACGGCTTGAAATTCGCCTGGTGCAGTGCTAACTCCAAACTGCAACCTAGTTACTCGAAAAGTTCCTCGATGCGTAACTACTGTTTGCAAAAGCGATGATTGATAATTCACCTTTAGTTGCAGGTAATCTTGAGCTAGATCATTAGCAAAAACATTACCACCCCGCAACTTAGTCAGCAAATGACTTATTACCGGAATTGGATGTAGGTGCGGCCTCAACGGTTTGTTGATGGTAACTTTATAATCGGCGCAGAGTCTTATCGAACTGTCGGCCTTTATGACCGGCACAAGCAGAGTTCCCCATTGCGTATGATTAACGGGAACGTAAACACCATCTTCGATTAACTTATCGATATCTGTGTTAACCTTATCCACGATGCCTAACGGGACACAACGTGGCTTGCAGAAAAATGACTTTATATTGGGGTCAAGTTCAAGATTGATTGGTTCACCTCTATATTCGACTAGACCTGGTTCAAAAACTGGCGCGTGTCTAGTGACAATAGTTGAAATTTGATTAGGACAGTCGACGTAATTAAAGCCTCCGACAAAGAATCCTAAGCGATAAAACTAATCTCTGGCTAGTAGGTTCGGCGATTCGTTGTTGAACACGATAAGTGGTAATTCGGTATTGATTGATCGATATTGCACATTTACGTCAGCGCAACCCAGTCGCTCGCACTTGATTAATCCGGCAATCAACTTGATCTGGACACGATAGTAACTGCGGCGCCGGTGTCGATTTCCATCAGCAGTGAATAACCATTAATGTGAACAGTTACCATCGACGGCGGGTTGTTCTGTGCAGGAATAGATGCTACTAACAAATCGTCGGAATCATGATCTAGAGTTGTTAGTGCGAACGTTGTGTTTACATTGTTTAACGATCGTGATAGACAAGCGGTCGATATGTGTCCTGTCTTCTTGCACGTGCATGCCGCACGCCTTTAAAAATGGACACTGCGCCGGAGGATACGATCCTAAACATCTGGCACAACTTTGTCTTTGATGCGGTGATTGTAATCGCGAACTTGACTGTGAATTTCGAAATTGTCGTCGATTACGAGAAACAGATCGGCGTCGATTTAGCGCTTTCGCGGTATGCTTGATATCGAGTTGCGAGGTCAGTTGTAATGCTGACTTCACTTTGTCGCACGATACTAACGCCTCGCGCCTGTTCGTACGCGTTGGCGCGTCCTATAGCTAATTGTATAGTAAAGTTTTGGTCTTTCAGCAAACGACGCTGAAGAACCGTATCGCGTACATCGGAAATGAATCGATCGCGTATTAAACGATCAAGCATGGCTTCGTACTCACAATGATCGGTTATAGCTCGCAAGGCTGCCAAGTATCGATTTGCAGTTTCTACTTGACGTTGTAATTGCGATGCGAATATAACACAACTGATTGTTTTGACACAAAATGCTTTATGAGTGCCTGTCGTAATTGTTCTACCGTTTGTTCGGTGTATTTGTACGGTGCGATTATCGTACGTAACAGTTTGAATGCAGCGGAAACGATAACACTACAAAAAATTGATTGATGCGGTTTGCAGAAAAGAAGACATTCAAATCAGTAATCGGACCATGTGCCCGGGCTATCAACGTCAAATGCAGGTATTGATCCAACGGCAATGTTGGATCCCATTCTCGTCGCCAATGTTGTACCCGAGCGATTGGTTGCGTTATCAGCTTCAGAGATGTGCAGTGACACTGTTGGCCTTTTGGCCTTAGGCACTTGAGACATTTAAATGCGATTATTAACACACAGTTTATTAATCACCTTACTCATGTTCAATACATAAATAAATAAAAATGCAATTCCTGAAAAGGTATTCACATTACAAGTGTAATTTTATAACTAAAAACAATATTTTAAATTTACCGTACTTTGATCCGTTATACGCTCACGTCTATGATAAGATAAGTAACGTTGCGCGTATAACAATTCTCGCGAATGAGTTGCCTAGCTCGCAGATATGATACTTTTGGTCAAGCAAACAAAAAAGATCTCGACGAGTAATCACTTATGTTAAGGTACTTTACAATTCCCATGATTAAAGAAAGAGTAATAAAAACAAAGTTTATCGAGATTTTACAAAGTAAACAATACTTTTGATAATAAACAATCAATTTTCATAAATCTTTAAGAATTTTATTATAAAAAAAATTTTCGATCAAATTTAATATTTTGTAGTTTCTCAATCAAAACCTCAGTTGATTAATTGCACTTCTGCAAGCACCCTAAGAAGGTACAATACAAAACTTTGATTGCGTGATCATGTCGTTAAGTTTCGTCATTGGCCACAAAATCAATTGTTTTGCTGACAACATTGTCGAATCAACAGGTACGAATCAGTTAACATTGACGTCAACTAACAGCATAGTTAACTTTGCTTTAGGCAACCGATCATAGATGTTTTTACTGTTGACAAGAATTTTTATAGAAAAAACTCGATTACAGTCGTGAGTACAATTATTTTTATAAAGTTTTTATAGGCGAAGTCACCTCTTGCTAAACGCAATCCTGACTACCTAATCGTTTATTAGTACCTTTAATTAATATACTGCAGATAAGTTTCCACTATTTTTTATTTTGCTGTGACGACATTTGGATAACTTTACTAGACTTTCTTTACAACTTTGGTTTGGAAGTTTAATTACAACTAAGAAACATTAAATAATAATATAATATTAAATGCTCATTAAGTATTATTAGGGTTTTAATAGCTTTACGACCTATTAAAATAATTACAACAAACAAGGAAGCGGTTCAACTACAGCGAAGAATACAACTTACGAAGTGGTAGAAGAGGCGGGCAACTACAGCCTAAGACTTACGAAGAAGAGGTGGGCAACTACAGCCCAAGAATACAATTTACGAAGTGGTAGAAGAGGTAGGCAACTACAGTCTAAGAATACAATTTACGAAGTGGTAGAAGAGGTGGGCAACTACAGCCTAAGAATACAATTTACGAAGTGGTAGGAGAGGTGGACAAACTACAGCTTAAAATTACAAGTTACGTAGTGGTAGAAGAGGTAGGCAAACTACAGCCTAAGAATACAATTTACGAAGTGGTAGAAGAGGTGGGCAAACTAAAGTAGAAGAATACAATTTACAAAACGCAAAGGCAGAACATTCAAAAACCAATCCTTCCACAACAATCAGCTAACGAAATATGGCAACTCAATTTATTATTTTAGAGATGGCAATATGTTAAAACATGAACAGTCATTTTTGATCATAACATTTAAATTTAACCTGAACCTCTAAATTTTACAAACATAAATTATAAAATTCCTAAGTTGCAAACTTAATAATACAATTGTGATGTAATCCGATAGACTCATTCCTTACAACGTTATAAAATGTATATCAGCAAATTCTTTACAATGTCATAGCATGTATTGTATATTAGCAAATTCTTTACAATGCCATAACACATAAGCAATTATTTGTAATGTAAGCCAACAATGAAATAGTAAAATGTAGAACCAAGCAATTTGAACTGTATAAATAGTTTATTAATAAATCATCATTCAAAGTGTTTGTGCGTATTTTTGACACTTCGGTGATATAGTTACATAAGGGACCTTAATGTGTTTTTAGTCAGTAGTATGGTCAGTAGTATCGCCTAACATGTGGTAGCGAACACACGAAACATTGTATTTAAATTAAGTTAGTGTTGCTGGTTTGTTTATATTCTTGTAATTAAAATAAATTCAAATACAGTCCGCTTTTATCGAACATTTCTTTTGGTCCATTCGGAGCCGGATCAGTGATCTAAATTAAATAGTGAAAGTTAATTACAAGTATAGACTGCAAACAGAGTTGAACAAAGATCGATTTACGGACGGTTGAAGAAACGAGTGAGAAAAAAAGTGTATATAAGGATACGAACTGTGTATGTCATAAGGTTAAGAAGTTTGACACATGTGTTTTTGGCGGATACCAGCGATACGGTTGAAGGAAGGTAGCAAGCAGAGCGGTATATCGAATAGAACGTGAGGTCCGACACAAAGTTGGAAAAACGAGTGAGAAGACGAGGAAAGGGCGTAGACGTAGATGACAAGTGATTAATGGAGATTGACGAAAACGGTTCAGAACGAGCGAGACGGGCAGCGTTTTAACGAAGGACACAGAATAACACCAACCAAATCAGGTACCAACATTCCTTATTTCCTTGTTTCATTTTCAATTATTTGTATTAATTTTCAAAATGAGTATAAAACAGTTAAGAACGGAACGGGAATCGTATAAACAAAATTTACAAATTTTTGGTGAATTTTTAAATTCTTTTGAGGCAAATCGAGTTATACAATTAAGATTAAGATTAGAAAAATTTGAGGGTATATTAAATGATTTTGAAAGAGTTCAATTAGAAATTAAACAAGATGAGGCTTGTATAAAAAAGGATCGGGACGAAAGAGTAGCATTTACAAATTCTTATTTTGAAGCATTATCTAAAGGTAAGGAATTTTTAAAAGATAACAGCAACGGCTTCCCTGTTTCCGGAAATGAAAGTAATGCGTCCATAGAAGCAAAAATAAAATTACCACAATTAGTGTTGCCATCGTTTAATGGCGAACAGCGTAATTGGATTAGTTTTCGTGATAATTTCTTGGCGATTATTCATAATAATAATACATTACCCGAAATAGAAAAGTTTAGGTATTTACGCGGGCAGTTGACAGGTGCAGCGGCTGTAGCTATACAAAGCTTACAAATAACCGAAGCAAATTACCAAATTGCTTGGGATATTTTAAAAGAACGCTTTGAAAATAAACGACAGTCAGTTGAATTGCATATCGGGGATATATTGAATTTTAAAATCATAACAAAGCAGACATATAATGATATTCGCAATCTTTTAGATACTTTAACGGTAAATTTGAGAAGTTTGGATAGTCTAGGTGTAGATACCAGTTCGTGGGATGCGATTTTAATTCAAATTTTAGCAGGAAAACATGATGCGGTTAGTTATAAGGAATGAAGAGCGGTTAAAATAAAATACGAGTTGCCAACGTTAGAGGAATTTAAAGAGTTTTTAAAAGAGCGATGTCATTTGCTAGAAGGTATCTTTGCACGCGCGGATGGTATGAAAAACGTAAAAGAAAGGGTTGTATCGATTGCAGTACGTACGGAAGAAAAATGTTATTTTTGTAACGATATACATAGGTTATATATACGTTCCGTAAATTTGTGGCGCAATCGGTTAACTCGAGGAAAGACGCGGTAAAAAGATTAGGTTTATGTCTAAACTGTATGAATAAGGGGCATTTGGCTTGGCAATGTAAATCACGGGGTTGTTTTAAGTGTGGTCGTAAACATCATACTTTATTACACGAGGGATTATCGAGTATTAACATATCAACGAGAGCGACAGGTAACGGTGTAGTTGAAACAGCAGCGGGGGGAGCGACGCGTAGCGATGATTTTATTGCCACACATGATCGCAAATCGGAAACTGTGTCGATGGCAGCGACTAGAAATAGTTCAGCGAAGGAGATATTAACAACACAACAGGTAATCTTATCGACGGCGATAGTAATTGTTGAGGGCGATCAAGGAAATGGGAAGGATTTACGAGCACTACTGGATTGCGCTACGCAATCATCGTTTATTACGGAAGAATCATGCGAACGTTTGGGGTTAAGAAAGTATAAAAAATCGGTATCGGTGAATGGAATTGGAGATATAGCGAAAGGTGTCGTATATGCAGTCAATGTAAAATTAAAATCGAAATGTTCAGATTTTATTAAAACTTTTGATTGCTTAGTTTTAGAAAAAATTACGAGAAATATTCCAACAGTGTCATATGCAGCTGCATTAGTGGAAATACCGTCAAATATACGGTTAGCGGACGAGAAATTTTATATAGAACGCGGTATAGATTTATTATTAGGAGCGAATATTTTTTGGGACATTTCGAACAGGGAACGTATACAAATTAGTAGAGACGGACCGTTATTACAAAATACGCGGTTAGGTTGGATAGTAGCAGGTAGTTTGAACAATTACGAAGTTCAGTCTTTTAAATCGCAATCGTTTTGCGCCTTATCTGAATCACTACAAAAATTTTGGAAAACAGAGGAATTATCAGAAGCTAAAATTAACGAAACAGAAATGGCGAATCATTGTGAACAGAGTTTTATTGAAAACACATGGCGCAATAAAGTCGGAAAATTTATAGTAACGATGCCTTTAAAGGATAACGTACAAGGTGTTGGTAATTCACGGAAACTAGCATTGAATCGATTGTTAATAACGGAAAAACGATTAAATAAAGATACAAATTTAAAAAACGAGTATAAAAATTTCATGAAGAAATACGTAGAAGCAGGACATATGACCGGAATAATAGAATCTCCTGAACGCGAAAACAAAACGTACTACCTCCCACATCACGCTATAATTAAGGAATCGAGTCTCACAACTAAGTTAAGGGTTGTTTTTGACGCGTCGATGAAAACGGAAAACGGTGTATCTTTAAATGATATGCAATTAGTAGGTCCGAAGGTTCAAGATGATTTATGGGATATTTTAATTCGTTTTAGAAGCTTTAAATATGTTATCAGCGCCGATGTAGCTAAGATGTACTTACAGATACTTAT
Source organism: Aquatica leii (assembly GCA_035610365.1). NCBI lineage: Eukaryota > Metazoa > Arthropoda > Insecta > Coleoptera > Lampyridae > Aquatica > Aquatica leii. Next base: position 114,438,499 of record CM069432.1, read on the forward strand.
TGATAAAAATCAACGTAATCTACAACGAGTTTTATGGAGTTTTGACGAGAAGAATGAAATCAAATGTTATACTATGAACACCGTCACTTTCGGGGTGTCATCGTCACGATGTTTAAAACAATTGGCTTTAGAAAATCAAGTTGCGCATCCGGTAGCAAGTTTGGCAATCTTAAACGGTTTTTATATGGATGATTTGTTAACCGGTGCAAATACTATTGCGGAAACTATATTTTTACAAAGAGAAATAACCGATATATTAAATACAGCAAAATTTAGTTTAAGAAAATGGCTTTCAAACGATCGGCGAATAATAAACGGTTTAAACACGGCGCGTGTTGATCAAATAAGAGTGTTAGATGAGAATCAACCTAACAAAACTTTAGGTATTTATTGGCATGCACAAGAAGATTAGTTGCGTTATTCAATTAAAACCTTTAATAATGACGCAAACGTAACAAAGCGAATAGTTTTTTCGATAATTAGTCAGATATTTGATCCGTTGGGTTTGATTGGGACGGTGATTGTAGTTGGAAAGGTAATGATGCAACGCTTGTGGCAATTAAAAATTGGTTGGAACGAAACGTTACCGGCACAAGTGTTACAACAATGGTTTCAATTCAAAAATAATTTACATTTTCTTAATCAAGTTCAAGTACCGAGGTTTGTATTAGGTGGACAAGAACGTAAGTTTGAGTTACACGGATTCTGCGATGCTTCGAGTATATCATACGGTGCGTGTATTTATGCTAGGGCGTATGATGAAACGGGCCAAGTTAACGTTCGTTTAATATGTTCGAAATCGCGGGTCTCGCCGTTACAATTTTTAACTATACCGCGCTTAGAGTTATGTGGGGCGTTGTTGTTGGCTCGATTAATGATACAGGTAGAACAGGCGTTCAACATCGGCCCAATAAGGAAACATTTTTGGTGCGATTCTACGATTGTGCTATGCTGGTTACAAGCTCCATCTAAAAGATGGAATACATTTGTATCAAATCGAGTAGCTGAAATACAGAATTTAACAAAAATTAAAAATTGGCGACATGTAAGCAGTCAAAATAACGCCGCAGACGTTTTATCGAGGGGTTGTTTACCTGAACAATTAAACGGAAACAATTTGTGGTTTAGGGGACCGGAATGGTTAATAAAAGAATCTAAGGATTGGCCTAATTCGGAAGTACTAGATATCGCAGGGTTACCAGAAGAAAGAAGAGAAAGGATTACACTAACAACTATTACAAAGAAATGGAACTTATTTGAACGATTTTCACGTTTGAAAACGTTGAAAAGGGTTACTGCTTATATTCTACGGTTTATCGGAATATGCCATAGAAATCGAAATTTTATAGTCGAAGCTTTAACGGGAGAAGAATTAAGAGAAGCATTACGAACCTTAATACGCATAGCACAGCAAGATATTTTTAAGGAAGAATTTGAGAGTTTAAGTAAGGGGAAAGCTATTCGGAAATCTAGTACATTAGCATCGTTAACGCCTTTCTTAGATGAACACGGTTTATTAAGAGTAGGAGGACGGTTGCAAAGAGCACGTTTGGAGTATAAAACTACACATCCATACATCTTACCTAAAAGCCATCCATTGAGTTATTTAATTGCAACTCAATTACATTTAGATAACTTGCACTGTGGTCCACAGTTTTTGTTAGCATGTTTAAGACAAGAGTATTGGCCGATTGGCGGGCGTAATTTAGTAAAAAAGGTTTATCATAATTGCGTAAGATGTTTTCGTCTAAAACCTAAAGCATTATGGGTTCGCTCCAGGAAGAACGAGTCGTACCGTCACCACCGTTTTATAACTGCGGCGTTGATTTTACGGGCCCGTATTTAATTAAAGATAAAAAATCGAGAGGGTGTCGGTCAATTAGGTGTTATATATCGTTATCTATCTGCTTTGTGACAAAGGTGATTCATATTGAGCTAGTGGGAGATTTGACTACTGAAGGTTTTATACAAGCGCTGCGCAGGTTTATTGCACGTAGAGGTAAACCTAAAACGGTGTTTTCCGATAATGCCACTAACTTTGTAGGCGCTCGAAATGAAATTAATCGCATCATAAAAGAAATTAAAACGGAAAGAAAATTAAGAAACTTTTTTGCGGACGAAGGTGTTGAGTGGAAATTTATTCCACCGCATACTCCTCATTTCGGGGGACTCTGGGAAGCGGGGGTCAAATCAGTAAAATTCCATCTAAAAAGGGCTTTGGGAGCTTCGAGTTTAATTTACGAAGAGTTTTTAACGGTTTTAACTCAAATAGAAGCAATTCTTAACTCCCGTCCCTTGTATCCTTTGTCGTCCAACATTGTCGATTTAGATCCTTTAACACCTGGCCACTTTTTGATTGGAAGAGCGCTCACATCGTTGCCCGATTCTGACTTGCAAGAAATTATGGAAAATCGTTTGTCTCGTTATCAACGAGTGCAGAAAGTGTTCCAAACGTTTTGGAATAGATGGCATAAAGAATATTTAACTGGGCTGCACGAGAAAACTAAATGGAAAGGAGGAAGTACTAACCAGTTACGTGTTGGAGACCTAGTGATTCTGCATAACGATCACATGCCTCCGTGTCAATGGCGAATGGGGCGTATTCAGAAGCTGCATCCAGGGCAAGACAACATAGTGCGGGTCGTTTCAATTAAAACGTCGAAAGGTGTAATTAAACGTTCAGTGCGAAAGGTTTGTGTTTTGCCTACCGTGAATCAAAACCAGTGCGCTTAAAAATGAAATGCACGCATTTCACGGGGGGAGAATGTTTGTGCGTATTTTTGACACTTCGGTGATATAGTTACATAAGGGACCTTAATGTGTTTTTAGTCAGTAGTATGGTCAGTAGTATCGCCTAACATGTGGTAGCGAACACACGAAACATTGTATTTAAATTAAGTTAGTGTTGCTGGTTTGTTTATATTCTTGTAATTAAAATAAATTCAAATACAGTCCACTTTTATCGAACACAAAGTAAAACTTCTTTGATCACTGACACTTGCTCTAGAATCTGATGTTGTTCAAATATTGATTACCAGGGTAAGTGTCAAACTATTAAGTACGAAACAACATCGTGCTTAACATAGGGTTTTATTTCAATTGGCATTTTTTAATTTATATATATAAATTCTAAGCATTGGTTGTAATCGCAATTTGTTAACCATTAACAAAATTTGATGGCGGTGCCATTTCGTAGTTTAAGTTACTACATATTAAAGATAACTGTAAATAACTATAAAAACGGAGATGAGCTAAAGTTGATTTTGAATGAGCGCAATTTTAAATAGTAAAACCACGGACAGCAGTAGCAGACGCACTCTAATGTATTTTCACATTTGCATCGACAAACTTTATAGCTATTACACAAATTTATTAACTTAGAGGTCTTTCAGGATTTTGTAACGTGTGGCGCTGTAATTGGTTTAAGTTAAAATGTTGCTATCATCCGTCTTACAAACATTCGCTTGTACGTTTTTCTTCAACTATATTAGCTTTTCTCGTTATATAGTACATATATGAATTGTAATGATTTATTCCGGTGAGTTAGGCATACACAGCATATAATATCAAACAAAGTAATCTTTGATAAATAAGAAATCTCCACATCAAAATTTTTAATAATAAGTCTTATTCTAAGCAAAGGAATAAGCAATAGAATAAGTATGGCATAGAATAAAAACAAAAGAAGCATAGAAAGGTTAGCGATGTAAAGCAACTGTAACTAATTATTATCTAAATTTAAAAACTAATTACAATTATTTAATAATAACAAAAAAGTAGGTAATAAAAATAATAATAATAATAAAAGGAAATTACTTGATTTTCTTATATAATAAAATATTGTCGTTCCTGGAAAGTTTACGGAATGTTATTTTTGTTGTTGTATAACCAATTTCTACTCACTTTAGTCATATAAGCTTTGTATTTAATTTGTAAAATGTATTTAGGTCAACCTGTAATATAAAACAAGTTAAATTATAATAAAATACTAATTATCGTGTAGAGTAAGGTTAGGTAAGAAATATGTAGAATTAACAGAAATAAAATAAAATGAAGAAGAAATGAAGAAATAGAAAGCAAGCTCATGATAAACTAAACTTGTAGAAAAGTAAATAAAACGAAACGGGACGTGAATGAACAAATTACAAAAAAAACTCAAGTGTGATAAAGAACAAGGTCATTGACCTAATTTAATAATTAAAAAATGCAGGTGTGCTAAAAAGAATAAGAAAGACAATTAGAAGCAAATCTTCGGAAAACTAATAAAAAAATTCTAAATTGTAATTACAGCTGCCAACTTTTAAAATAAAAAAAAACTAAAAGTTACCAAATATTCGCGCCAAAAAAGTAGTAATTTTGGTACTTACACTAGTTCAGGGATGAAGAGATGGTAAACGATACAAATAAGGGTGGCGATAGCGATAAAGGCATTCGATCATTTTGATTGATTCGATGTTTGTAATTCGATTAATTCCATTCAATTGCTTCTACGTTAAAATAATGATACTAATAAACTGTTCTGAAAATAAACATTTGTAATTACATATGAGCAATAGATAAATGTAATTTAAAGAATCAAGCAAAACGTAAGCGCAAAAGTAAATAAATTGTCAGATCCTTGTCAAGCTAGAAGTATAAAAACAGAATGCCAACACAATACACCAATAGGTAATCTCAATTAAGATCGAAGCGACACTTGTGCTGTAAATAGAAACAAAAAAAAATAAAAATTTAATGACACACAGTTTAAAATTTATTTGTTTTTTAGGTGTTTATAAGTGATTATAAAGTTGAATTAATAGTATTTCTATCATATTTAATGTTATTTTTGTTAGAATTAAGTGTAATAAGTTTAATTAAAACGGGTAATGTAAGTAAAATGTACCGGTTAAGTTATTTAAGTATGATTCGGTTGTATTAATTACAATATAGGTTAATACAATATTACCTGTATATCGTCACAATCAAGTATTACAATTGAATATCATTATAATTATTATATTAAATAAAAAATATTTAGGTTTTTTTTTCGTCGATTGCTGTTTGTTTCAGGAGTAATATAAATCATTTGGATTAGTTACCGTAAACTGATTTAAAATGTATGTACACTGCTTCAAAAAAGTAATTTGACACTTTTAAGCGTGACCTACAAGGTAGGGAACCAAACTTACGTTATAACAAAACGCCTAGTTAAATTTGACAACATTGGCATTGTAGACATTACTTGCAGCGATATTACGAGGTTTCTAACCATTCTTTATAAGCACTGCCTTAAGCGTTTAAAGAACATGTTTTTTACCTGCAAATATTTATCTAAATTGTACCCTAAAGTTTTAAATTCTTCTATTTTTTATGTTCTTTGCTTAAGTAATAAAATTTTAATTGTTATTTATGATTAAATAAGTGTTATATATGCGTGGTTGCATATTAAATACGTTAATTAAACAAAAATATTATGTTTATTGAGACCAACTAGATGAATTACATTAATTCCATTACATCTATGATATGCGTCGTTCTCGTTGTATCTCGTGGTCATTACTGCTTAACCATGCTTCCGCTCGTGCGCTGACATCCCCTTCTAGAGTTTCCTTATTAGGCGCGCGTTATATAAATGTTCATACATTACACATTCCCCCCCTTTTATAAAATAAATAATCATAATTAAATACAATACAATCTTAAAACACAATACAAAACTACAATAACACTAAACTTATAATAGATTAGTCATCATACCTAGTGGGTTTTCGTATGTTGCGCCTTGGACGCAGCGTCGACATTGACAGCGAACTTCCATTTGCTGGATCTACATTATTACTATTAAAACGTACCTGGGGTTGAGGAATAGTATTAGTTTTTATAGAAAATTTGGGTATGTTAGTAACTACATTATCTGTATCACCCTCCTGAATTTCCGAAGTAATAATTTGATTACAGTGACGTTTCCACAATTGTCCAGAGAAAAGTTTGCATAAGTACATTGCATTACCAATCGGTTTTACTATAACTGCACTTGTCCACGATTTCTTATTAACATTTCGATAATCACGAACTTTGACATTTTCTCCAATGTTAAAATTTCGAAAATTAGTACAATTTTGATTCACATTTAGAGTTGTTCTTTTATTTTGTAACAAATCTAATCGTATTCTTAACTTACGACCAAAAACTGCCTCTGCAGGAGATATTTTAGTACTGCAATGAGGTGTATTTCTATAAATCAGTAAAAATCTAGTAAGCAAAACGTCAATAGAAACATTTGAATTTTTTGGATCTGATAATGATCTCAATAATTTAGATTTGACAGTTTTAACGGAGTTTTCCGCCAAACCATTGCTTTGAGGGTTGTAAGGAGCAATTGTGATATGTCTGATTCCGTTTTTAAAGAAAAACTTTTCAATTTCTTCAGACACAAAGCATGGACCGTTGTCAGATACTACTGTGACTGGCAATCCAAACCGACCTGAAAAATCTCTAAATTTACTGATAACTTCATTTGCGGTTATATTCTTAGTTAAATAAACCTCCAACCATTTAGTATGCGTGTCTACAATAACCAAAAATTGTAAATTACATAACGTAAAGAAATCCATGTGCACTGTGTGAAAAGGTACATTACTCTTAGGCCACGGATAACTTGTTTTTGGTGGATTTGATCTATATTTTAAACAATGATCATGACTTGCATATTGATTCTATTTTTTTTGTCAATATTTGGAAACCACATATATGATCGTGCTAATGCTTTGCTCACGTAAAATTCAGCCGTGTGTGCTGTGCAGCTCTGATAAAACATCAGCCTGCATAGAACTTGGTATAACTATACGATGTGCAAAGAATAAACATTCGTTTATTATTTCCAAATCGTCTTTTCTTATATAATACGGTTTTAATTCGTTAGAAATGACATTTGGCCACTTGTTGCCAATATATTCACGAACCGACATTAAAATTTTGTCCTTTTTGGTTTCATGTTTTATTTTATCATTATTAATAGGCATTTCTACGTTTGAAAAATATATTCTGTTATCATCATCGTAATCCGTTTCATCACTTTTTAAAGGTAATCTACTTAAACAATCTGCAACTACATTCGATTTACCTTTGATGTACTGAACATCAAAATTGAAATTAGAAAGATACAACGCGTAACGTTTAATTCTATTAGCGTATATTTGGTTTATTTCCTTTTTACCGCCAAAAATTGAAATGAGAGCTTTTTGATCTGTACGCAGAGTGAATTTGTGTCCGTACACATATTCCTGAAATTTATTTACTGCAAAATAACATGCTAGACTTTCCTTATGTACTATAGGATAATTTTGTTCAAATTTGGAATATGTTCGCGAAACGCAAGCGACCATTCGCTCTGTGCCGTCCGGCATGATATGCGATAACACTGCGCCGATCCCGTTTTCCGAAGCATCACTAGTAACGATTATTTCTAATTCCGGATTGAAGTAAGTTAACACCTTTTCCGATGTAATTAATTTTTTTATTTCGTTAAATGTTCTGTTATGAGCCTCATCCCATTTAAATACTACACCCTTTCTCAACAGATTGTATAATGGTTGCATAATATTGGACATGTTTGGAACAAACTTACTGTAATAATTTGCCATACCGATGAATGAGCGTAATTCCGTAATATTTTTAGGCTTTGGAGCATTCGAAATAGCTTGAAGTTTATCATTACTTTTACTTAGACCGTGCTCAGTCAAGTCATGTCCTAAAAATGAAATTTTATCCTGCAAAAATTTACATTTTGAGATGTTAATAGTAAGACCTGCATCTCTTAAAATTGTGAGAACTTGACGAAGCTTTTGTTTATGATCCTCACCTGCTTTATGACCAATTAATATGTCATCTTGAAACGTGAAGACATCTTTAACACCTTGAAACAGTTGGTCAATGTATTTTTGAAAATAAAAACTTGCACATTTAATGCCGAAAGGCATGCGTGTTACTTCATATAACCCTTTGTGAGTCGAAATTGTAACTATTTTTCGCGATTCTTCATCTAATTCAAATTGCATGTATGCGTCAGACAAGTCAATTTTAGTAAATTTTGAATTGCCTGAGAGACTCGCGTAAATTTGATTAATATGTGGAAGAGGATAATATATATCTACTAAATTTTTGTTTAATCCTATATAACTACCACAATCAATGGTGTGTCATTTTCCTTAAAACAGGTACTATATATGATGACCACGTTGAGCTAACTATCGGTGTAATAATACCTTGCTGTACTAACCTTGTAAGTTCATATTCGACTTTAGTTTTTAATGCTAGAGGAACTGGTTTAGGTCTGTTGTGAACAGGTACTGCACCCGGCTTTAACTTTAATGAAATTTGGGCATACTTGAATTTACCTAGACGATCCGTACACACATCTGGAAATTCGTTTGTCAATGTCTCCGCCATCGCCCCAGGGTCAATGTTGTACACATCTGCGGAAACAAAGTTTAGATTAAATTTGCTAATAAAATCTCTGCCTAGTAAACATGCGGTAGCACCGTCTATAACATAAAAGGTAATATTTTTCGTATTACTTTGATAACATAAATCTACATCAATACACCCTACAGGTAAAATTTCTTCGCCTGTATAACCTTTAAACGATAGAACAGTCGATTTTAATTGAAATTCGTTCAAATTGCGTTCATAAAAGTCTTTACTTATAGCGCTAATTGCACTTCCACTATCGAGTTGCATTGAATATTGTTTACAATTTATAATCACTTTCAAATTAATAGGGTTACTACTGTTTTTGACAATATTGCAGATGACATTAGTTTCACCAAAAGTGTCGCTACTACCATGACTACTGTTTGTATTGGTAGTGTTTAAGTTGCGGTTATCGTCTATCTCTGACCTTTGATCGCGTACATTTATCGTATTAACACTAACATGAATCTTTTTCTTTTTACGGCACACGTTTTGTAAATGTCCTAAATTACCACAAAAATTACATTTATAGTTTAAGTACTTACATTTTTCGCGGTGCGCTTTGCCACAACACTTACACTTATCTCGACTTACGTTCCACTGATTACGTGAATGCGTTTGATGCTTATGATTTTGACTTGTGGAATTCCCATTATTTCGCTGGTTGACCTGTGTTGATCTGCGTGCGGTAGATACGACATACATTTCGTTGCGATTAACATTTGTAATCGAATTCGTCATTGCTAATTCTTTTGTTGTAGCAATCTTCAATAAGGCTTCAACTTTTGAGTCTACTTTTTCTTCAACTAACCTGTCCAATACTGGTCCTGATCTCATGCCGCTTATGAATTTGTCAGCTAAAACGTGTTCTAACTGTTTAAACTTACAGTTTAACGCCAACTTTTTTACTCGGGCAAACCATTCAGTAGCTGATTCTTCTGATGCTTGAGTAGCCTTATAAAATTGTATCCGTTCCCTATACTCGTTGATTGGTGCACTATAATGCTGTTTCAATGTTTTGATTAGCTCGTTGTAGGTTTTTTCTTTTGGAGCAACTGGGAAGCATAGATCTCGTAGGGTTGTATAAACTGTTTCGTCCACATTGCTGAGTAATAACGCCTTTTTTACGATTTCATTATCATTTACTTGATTGGCTATACACACTTGTTCGAACCTTTCTTCGTACGTTGTAAAATCGTTATCGGTACCTCTGAATTGAGGGATTATACCCGTATAACCAGCCATCTTGCACTTCTTCAATTTTCTGAAGTTCTTTCTTTATTGTTTACCTCGTCGCCATGTGTTATATATGCGTGGTTGCATATTAAATACGTTAATTAAACAACAATATTATGTTTATTGAGACCAACTAGATGAATTACATTAATTCCATTACATCTATGATATGCGTCGTTCTCGTTGTATCTCGTGGTCATTACTGCTTAACCATGCTTCCGCTCGTGCGCTGACATCCCCTTCTAGAGTTTCCTTATTAGGCGCGCGTTATATAAATGTTCATACATTACAATAAGTTCCATCAATAGCTCGAATAATGATAAACTGTATGCTTAAATATGAAACTACTGTACTAATTAGCCTAAAACTCTTAAAATATATCTGGATTAAATTAAAGTCAAGATTCTGATTTTTTTGCAAAGGAAGTATTATCACCATTAAAACGTAATTAGTGGTCGAAAAATTGCAGTATAAATACACATTACTTCTTTTAAATTATTCGTATGAAAAATTAAAGGATACATATCTCCTTTTATTAAATCACGTGTAATTTCTCATACAGAACGCTAAAAAAACTCCAAATAAAATTTGAAAATACATATCTATGCTGTAAATCCAAAAATCACAAAATTAAAAAAATGGGTAATGCATTTTCTTCGTAACATTTAATTTAAGTATTAACTATTTCGAGGGAATATAAATTTAATAGTAATAAACTGAAATTTGCAATTTCGTAATTTGAATTTTTTTGTTTTAGATTATTATATTAAATACTAAATTTTAATAGAAATAATAGCTTGGATTATAAATTACACATAAATACTATTTATATTACAAGAACAAAGCTAGATACAGAAAATCCTAATAAAAAACATGATTAAAAAATATTTATTTTATTTAAATATTTGTATTTTACATGCTAGTAATGGGTGTAATATCCATTATGGTTTTATTTTTGAGGCTTTTGCAGCCATGATTTTTTAACAAATAATTATTTTCGGGTTTTGAACCGCGTTCCATATTTACACTTTTCACAAAATTTATAAAACTTAGAAAACTCACAAACTTTGAGAAACTTACAATGTTTGACGTTTCGACAGTCATGTCGCTGTCTTTTTCAGAAAAAACTGAAACTGTAGATATAGGATCCTGACAAGCCTTTATATTACGCCGTTTGGGTCAGTGGTTCGTGACGGTTCCGATTCATTAGTTTTCGCGGGAACATGTTTTTCCATACTGGCGCTAGATCGATTCTATTATCCCTATTAAAATTGTCGTACTTCTGGATTTCAATGGCTTCCTTGTATAGTCTAGGCCAGAAGTTTTGGGATTTAGCCAACATTGTTGCCTCTTCAAATTTTATCGTGTGACCGGTGTCTAAAAAGTGTTCCGCAATAGCAGATCTTGTGTTATGTTTCTTTGTATCCGCCTTATGTTCTTTTAATCTGGTAGCTATGTTGCCTCCCGTTTGTCCTATGTAAGCCAGCCCACACGAACAAGAGATGTGGTAGCCACCTCGTTCCTCGAGTGGTGCTTTTGTTTTTTTTTTGATTTTGAGAAGTTAGCGGCTATTTTATTTGTTGCAGTGAAGATCACTTTAATATTTTTCCCTCTGAGTATCCTGGCTATTTTATCCGTGAAGCCTTTTATGTAAGGAAGGAAGGAAGTTGCCACGGGTTTCTGTTGAGAAAGAATTGTAAGCAAAATGTAGTTAATATGCGCATGTTCAGTAACAAATATATTAAGTCGTAATGTAGACCGCGTATAGTACAGACGGTATTATAACTGTATTCATTTAGTTAATCTTGTAATATATCTTATCAGTACAAATTATAGTATTTCAACCACTGACAACCTGCTTAATAGAAATAATGGATCGGTTGGACACCATCTACCAACAAAAATCTGAAATGAATAAAATGATGTATCAAGAACGTTTCCATCAGTACCGAATGAATCCAAATGATAGTGTTGCGCTTTATGTTGCTAAAGTAGAAAACTTAGCTAAACAAATTAGAGTATCTGGTGACGTAATTAGTGATGTAGCAGTGATGACGAAAATGCTTACTTCATTATCAGATAAATTTAAAAGTGTCAGGCAAGCGTGGTTATTAGTAGAAGAGAAACGTCAGACGATTCAAAATCTTACTGCAAGATTGCTTGACGAAAAAGCAAATCTAGCAGCGGTAGAAGAAGTTGACAATGCGTTTACGGCACAAGTGAAACTAAAACCAACTGTAAATATCAAGCATAAAAAGAAATTCACTTGTTACAATTGTCAAAAGAAAAGGCATTTTGCAAAAGATTGTCCTAATCCAACAAAAAAACGAAACTCAAAAAGTACCAAAGCAGATGACAAATCGAAATCACAAGGAAACGTATCAGCTTTTACAAGAGAAGAAGATTTTGTCTTTGTGACGGAATCAAAAGATGATACTTGGATATTAGATAGTGGTGCATCTGGACACATGAGTTTTAAGCGCGAATTTTTTCATACGTTTGAAGAATCCGATAATGAAACTTTAGTGACATTAGGAAATAATAAAACTATTGCAGTAAAAGGCAAAGGAACCATTAAAATACGTAAATTATTAAACGGTGCGTGGGATGACGCAATAATAACAAATGTGCTATATGCTGGCTTTCGAAAGAATTTGTTTTCAGAAGGTGTCATTACGCGCAAACGAATGAAAATAGTAAAAGAAAACAAGCACGCATATATTTATGAAAACAATAAACTGACGGCTAGTGCAGTCGAGCAATCTTTATTACCTACAGTTTAATACTATCGTTTCTTATGAAGGAAATGTAACGGATACTGAGAAGTTTGAAATGTGGCATAATAGACTTGGGCACGTCAATTTCAAAACGTTGAAAGAAATTTTATCAAAAGGTTTAATTGAAGGAATAGATTTAAAGAATGTTGATCGAAAATTTTGTGAAGCGTGCGTTTACGGTAAACAACATAAACTTCCTTGCTTGAGCGTAGTACGAAATCCGAAACCGTGTGAGTTAATATACAGTGACCTTTGTGGGTCAATTCAACATCGACAATAAACAGTGCTAATTACTTTGTTCTATTTAAAGACGATTGTACAGGTTACCGAATAGTGTACTTCATCAAACATAAGACAGACGTGTTTGAATGTTTCAAAAATTTTGTTACTACGTGTAAAAACAAATTTGGTTATTCAATAAAAACATTACACGTCGATAATGGAACTGAGTATATTAACACACATTTTCGGCAGTTTCTAATAAAAACTGGAATTGATATAGAACGAACAACTTCATATACTCCACAACAAAATGGTAAAGCGGAACCCGAAATGCGGACAATTGTCGAAAGTGCGCGATCGATGCTATATCAAAAGGATTTGCCTGCCAATTTATGGGGTGAAGCTGTAAACACAGCAGTGTATATATTGAACCGAACTTTGAATAGTAAAACAGAGAAAACACCTTATAAAATGTGGAATGGAAAGAAAGCCAATTTAAGTCATGTTAAAATATTTGGGTGTGACGCATACATGCACATTCCGAAAGAAAAACGTACAAAGTTAGATTCGAAAAGCAAAAAATTAATGATGGTTGAGTATGACGGAAACTCTACAAATTACAGGCTTTTAGATCCTCAAACAAACAAAATAAGTGTTTCTAAAGACGTGATTTTTAATGAAAATGCGTGTTTTACTAAAACTCGGCACAATACTGCAAAGACAGAAATAGAGGAAAATGAAGCAAGTGATCACGAAGAAGAGGTTCTACAAGAAATTGAACAAAAAGTTCCACAAGAAGAAATTGAGTCATCGACTTCTTCACAAACTCCTTATGATTTAAGACAACGTGAGACTCTACGAGTACCACGCAAATATGAACAGTTTGAAACAAATTGTGTAGAAATAGACATTCCTCAAAATTACGATGAGGTGATAAAAAGCGTCAACTCGGAAAAATGGAAACAATCGATTAAGGAAGAATTAGAGGCATTAAAGAAAAACAATACTTAGGAATTAGTGGCAAAGCCGAACAATAAAAACGTAATCAACTCTAAATGGATTTTTAAAGTGAAAAGAACGCCTAATGGGGAAATATCACGTTACAAGGCTAGACTTTGTGCTAAATGATATAACCAAACCAAGGGATTAGATTATGATGAAACGTTTTCGCCCACTACAAGATATGATATTATAAGAATTTTGCTTGCGTTAGCGGCAACCAACGATTGTGAAATTATTCAGTTCGATATTAAAACCGCTTTCCTAAACGACTTTTGTTTTGACCCCCACCTATTCTTGAATATGTTGTGGTAGAGTTATGCGTGTGCTCTCCAATGAACTCACTATTTCTTTCTTTGGTATAAATTTTGGTGTGATAGCAAAATTTAATCCTATTGATAAAATGGCCGTTGCTAGTCTATTGAGTGTGGTGGAAGACATACTGATGATGATCCTGTCTGTCTCTAATTGCGGCGGTAAATAATGTTGTACTTCCTGTAACTTCTGGAACTTCGCCATTTGTATTTGCTTTACCTTTTTGGCGATCTCTTCGGCTTTTTCCGTAGATAGTTTGTCGATCAAATCCCAGATTGTCGGATCTATTGTGTTGATCAGTCGTGAATGGACTGAAAATAACTCCGTAGTTTTTTGGTCTAATTGGCGTCTAGTTTCGTGTATCCTCTCTCTTAACAAGGCTCGGCTGGCTCTTCACATTATGCTTTCCCGTTCTAGTCTTGATGTGATGTTGTATTTGCAGAAAACTTGGGACAATGTCCTGGTCTCTAAATCTGCTCAAAAAGGTTAATTGAGCAAGCAAACGTTGGCGTTTGATCCTGAGTGTCTCCAATTTCCGTAAGATTTTAAAAATCCATTATTGGTTATACATTCCCGTAAACAGTTTGGCATCGAATTAATTAAATTGGCACATACATTAACTCCTTGAAATCTTTCCCAAACGGTATTAACATGGCGATGCAAGTTGTTTATATTTCGTATTTCTATGTTATTGTTCAGTTCGTCGTTCCACTCACGCACGACCGCCGCCCACAAATTCTCTATAGGGTTCAAATCCGGTGACTTAGGTGGCCAACGGATTCTTTCCACTTCTGGATGTTGTAAAAACCATTCTTGAACTACCGCTGCCGTATGTATAGGAGAATTGTCCTGAACAAACCGAATTGGTTCTTCGCGATAAACTGCTCGTACGGAGAGCAACATAACGTGTTCTAAAATCGTTTAAGCAGTTAAGCGTCTATCGACACGTGTTAATTACCCTGGGCCAGCATCACTCATCAATCCCCAGTACGGAACACTAATTCGCCCATTTCTTTTGTTGGGTTGCACATGTTTTGATTCATATCCAGAATTACGTCACCTCCAAAAAACTTTTTTACTATCTTAGGAAGTGCAGAAGGTTTTTTCATTTAAAAAAACAACACCTTTCAATCAAAATTTAAATGTTTTTGTGAAAACTGCAATCTCCGATAAGCATTTTCTTCAGTTATTCCAGGTTTCTTTATAGGTCGACAGCACCTGTAGCTTCAGCTTCCAAGGTATTCCTTATTGTTTGCAAACTGCATTGTAGCTGTAGTCTTTTGCGAATGGTGGCGATAGTTGTGAATGGAGTTAAACTGGCATCTTTGAAAATGTTGTCGTTTATTCAACTCTGGATAAGAGAGATGGCCTTCCACTTCTATGGGCGGTCTCAAAAGACGATCATTTTTCGCGCCTTGTTCTACGCGTTGAACCCAATAATGAACTACACTTTTCTAATAAAGTAAATAATAGTTAATTAAAACTACGCAAAAAAGTTTACGTTGACTGAAAGGCACCGATAAATAATTTTATTAATTTATGTAAAAAAGTTATGTCTTTCAAGTTAGCAATACAAGGTTAGCAAATTCATATAAAATATAGTTAGGAATTTGTTGCGAAAGAAAAAAAATTATAACAATCTTACTTTATTAGTTATGCGTTTTTCGGCTAACTTGAGGAAAGTTAGCAATATACCATTCTAATTTCTAAAAGGTGCTTTAATGAATTTATTTCCTGTTTAAAATGTGTGTAGAATAATAATTTAGCCATCAACTTTTTTCTTTTACAATTAAGTAACAACAATTTAGCAACAAATTCTACACACCTTTAGACGACAAATATGAGAATTGTATTTGTCGTATTATGTTGTTTGTGTATGTGTTTAATTAATTAATATAATTTATTCACTATTAATTTTGTCTTTTTGGCTCACTGAAGCGGCCTGATGAAGTGTTAGTTAAACAACACGAAACGTCGCATGAACTGAAGTGATTGTTTCCTTGGATCCTCCTGAAGAAGGGATCATTAATTTGATCAACAACCTATATATAACTATTACCGGGAAGCGAACCTTTAACGGGCTATGTAAAAAGACACATTTAACATTATACTTGATCAAAATGAATTTGAATTACTTGAAGATAAAGAAAAAGTAAGAAAAGCTAATATTGCGCATAAGGTAATGCTTTAAGAACACAGGACGCTCAAATACAACTGTAAAGCACATTTAAATACACTCCCATGAGCTGTGAAGAAGGTTTAAAATAAACTCTTTTAGGTTAATCGTTACTTATAATTATCAGGTTTTCGAAGTATTGGGTATTTAAAAAAATTATTTTCTCTTTAAACCAGGGTTGAGACTTAGTGCTTATATTATTAATTTAGAAATAAACGTTGTTGGTCATTTTGTACAAAAAAAGGAGACCGATTTTTCCAATGTTTGGTGATATATTTCCATTACTTAGTTTTAGCAAAAACCTGCAAGAATTCTGTTTTGATGTATAGGTAACGAAACTCATATTAGTTTTGATTTCCAGTTCAGTTATATCTAACTAAAGATAATATCTTTTTAAAAATATATTAATTTTCTCACCACTTGTTCTTTTTGTTATAATATAAATAAAATTTCACGAAAGCCGTCTGAAAATAAAACTCTACAGACACAGATAAGTAAATTTGAGTTACGCATACCTTCTGTCTAATACCAAAGAGTATATTTAAACTAGTAGGTTCGATATCAACCATCAATTGGGTTAAACCAGCGCAGTTAAAGCATTTTTTCCGTGTATTACGACAGTGTACTCAAAAAGACAATTGAACATCTGATTTTACCTATATTCATAAAAATCCATTTTTTATGAAAAAATGCAAACTACGAATAAATGTTACAAGAATTTGTAATGGGAATTAAGATTACAATTGGTGAACCACTAATTATGTTCAAACGATGATAATACTTCTTTTACAAAGAAAATCGGAATGTTGACTTTAATTTAATTCTCAAATATTAAAAATTTAGACTAATTAAGACAGCAATATCATATTTGGACATGCAGTTTAAATTTATTCGATCTATTAATGGAACGTTTTTAAATTTATTTTTTTAATATTTTTTTTTAATTAAGGGCTATAGCATTCATTTAAAACTTATGCAGAGAACCTAAACACACAAATTCGGCGAAAAAAAAAATTAAATCTTTATGGTACAATTTAGATACATATTGCAGCAAAAAAACATGTTTTTTGAACGCTTGAGGCGGTGCTTATAAAGAATGGTTAGTAACCTCGTAATATCGCTGCAAGTAATGTCTACAATGCCAATCTTGTCAAATTTAACTAGCCGTTCTATCATAACGTAAGTTTGATTGCCTATCTTGCAGGTCGCGCTTAAAAGTATCCAATTATTTTTTTGAGTCAGTGTACATATACCTATAATTTAAGAAAACAAATTAGAACAAAAACAACTACATCTGTCGACATCAAATCAACCATAAATATTAAGAACTGCGTAACACTAAATAATAGGCTATAAACAGATAACGCAACAAAAATAAATAACAGCGGCATAACTAATTTATTGAAATTATAGGTAATGTTAATGCGAATCGCAAATAAACAAATTTTTAATTAAATGTTTAGGGGTGCGTCTTGAAGTTTTCAATAGTACAACTATCTCTGCAAAGTACTTTGTAAGAGTTTACAATTATTATAACGGTGAATCTTAGCGCAATAACCCTAGAACCTAATTCATGGCAATCTATTTTTATGGACGATTTATAATTACAATAACTAAACAATACTAAAAATATTAATCTAATAAAAACAGTAAAAAATACTTCCGTGGTTTCTTTCTCGTCAATTATCAGCCAGGTTATGCTGTCGCAAAAACGGCGCCGTAACATACAAAAAGATTTTTAACTCTAATCAATTATCAATTAATTCATAAAAAAACAACTAAAATATTGTTTCAGCTGCAAAATCTCATGCAACCAGAAATGACAAATTACGTTAATTAAACGTAATCCTTGTTTTCTTACAGTAACTTTAGAACAACTTAACGTTAAAAAACGGGTTTTTTCACACCGTAACCGAAATTATGCTTAATTCTTAACATTAACTTTGGCAGTTGTAATAGGATTAAATCGAATATGTGTTTGGCATCAACTTCAAAAAGTAATTTCATGTATGTATAAATTGTAACTCAATTAAATTTTTTCTGCATTTTGTTTGATGCATTTTTTAAAGTTGGTTCTTGTTTTTGTTAAAAATAATTTTTTTTGGTGATGTTAACAATACGATATATAAAAAAAAATTAAAATTATTCGTGTACAAAACCAGTTCAGTAAAGATTGGTATAAAAGACAAGTTTTTCTCCTCGCCAAAGATTTTATTGAGTGGATTGAGCAACTTCTGCTTCAACCTTAACAAGCCGTATAAGTTACGGAAAACCTTGAAAATTTACATCGTTCAAGAGACTTTCATGTCGATGTAAATTTTAGTGTTTCGTTATTTTCTCATAGATCCCTTCATTAGAACTTGGCCAAATTTAAATGAGATCAATTCTTAGATATTCGTATTTCTGATAAAAACTCTAAAAAGAATTATAGAAATCGGTCAACGTGGTAAAGAATTATCGCTGAACATACAAAAACATAGTTCGACGAATTGAGAACCCTCTCTTTTTTAAAGTCGCTTGAAAACGATAAAAATGATGTTAACTTTCGATATACTCAAAAGTATTACAATGTGCTAGATTCGCAAAATTTTGAAACGTTTTTCCATCTAACGATGTACGTAATTTTTTTTAGTATAAAAACTGCTCTATTAGTCATTACTTATAAATTCAGTACTGCCGTGTTTCAGTACAATTGTACTGAATTCAGTACAAAATGACAAATTTCAATACGACAGTACTCCTTTTTACAAAAACCACCATTTTCAGTACATTATTTAAAAAAACTAAAACACAAATATGTAAAACAGAAAACAGTAAAAAATTATAATATCGACATGTGAAGTCTGTTTGAAAAGTTGATGCTAACTTCATGGTAAGTATTTGTATAGAAAGGCATTTTATAGTAAGTTACTTTTCGAAAATTTCTTAAGTCCCGTAAGCAAGTGATTTTGCCAATTTTTACATTATGCACAAACATACTTCTTCATACCTACTTGATTGGAAAAGTTTTTATTGTTTAATTTTGTAAATAAAATGATTTTTAAATATCAATTAGTGATTAATTTGTCCAAAAATCTAAAAAATGTAAAATAGTTAAATTTCCCTGCAGTCAATACGATTTGTTCTGATTCAGTAATTTTTATTCAAATTTTCAGTACGTTACAAAATCTAGCCGCCGCAGCCTTTGGCGGCAGCACTGCTTATAGTATTCAAATCTTAGATAGGGCGATCGCTGCAGTTTATCCCGATAGATGACACCACATGTAAAAACAGTATTAACTTTGCGACTAGAAAACTCGCTAAAAACAAAAAATTATGATTTAGTCATAATGTTGTTTTAAAGAGGAAATGTTAGTTTAGGTAATGACAAAATTCTACATCGAACCTAGCTTTACTTAACGAGTATTTTACAATTAAAATCAGTGTAAATTGAATTTTGATTGCAACCAATTACAATTATATTACTTTAATACCTAAGTTAGACAATAACAAGCATTATGTGAAAGTATAAGATGTGAAATGATTACCGTACGTTTTATTTGTATCCGCAAAGTGTTTACTTTTGCAATTGCTATAAAAATGGACGCCCTAAAACTTAATATAGTTCAGCACTTGAGCAAGAGATGGCAAAATGTATAAAAATCATCCAAGACTAAAACCAATAGTTATAACACTATAAACCGTGTAAAACATATAGTATACTCTTATTCCTTTTATTTGTATTTCTATCTTTATATGCGCTGATATGCGCATACATATAACGCAAACAACTGATAAATACGTTTAGAAGCATGGTTTATACCAAGTTCATACAAAATTGTCGGTAAAACAAAACCGTATCAATTACATTTTTCGTAAATTTTATTCTATTCAATGTACATTTACTGTTAAATCTAAAAACTTGAAAAATTCAATTTGGATAATTTTTATATAAGTATACTTAGTTCAGTTACTGTTACACTAAGTCTATAAACTAAAATAAACTTTAAAAGTGTACTTATAGTAGTACAATTTTGCATTTTTTGTATGTACCTATTTAAATAAATTAAAAACAGAAATCATAGGAAGCTTTATTTTTTTCTAAGTTTCTTCTGAAATAAATTTTTTTTAACTATTAAAAAAAACAAATAACTTATCATGAATTCTTGGGTCTTATCTCATGCCCACGCTGAGCATTCAGGTCTGACTGTAATATGATACTTGTCTTTAATACTGTTTATCTACATTTTAAAACAAGTATTCTAAAAGTACTATTTACAATTTGCTGTTCAGTGCGTTTATTGTTGTGATACAAAATTTAAACTTTTAACTTTAAAATAATTATGATTAACATGCAGAAATTTAAATCCTAATAATGACCTAGAGTAGCGGTTTTCCATTAGGTCATTTGGTCAATGACCCTCCAAAAATATTTAATGTTAAAATGACCCTTTTGCAGTATTGACCACCAGCCGCCATTGATTATCCATTAAATTAAATAAATTAAAAACAAAGATTTTAAGACGCTTATGCAGTTAAAATGTATTTTATTTTTTTAAGTGTTATTTTTATCACTGTCGTTTTTAAGTAAAATATTAAAAGATAATTTAAAAAAGAGATCGATAATGATAAAGTAGATGCTTATAACAACTTTCATGTCAACAACGTTTGTGCAATTCTCAGATGTTATCTGTATGTCCACGATACGGTCGCTTAGTATTCGGTTTTGACTGTAAAATGATACCCATTAATGATTCAGCTTATCATTCAAAAACAATTCTATTGTAAAAATGGTGCATTTTTTATGAATTTTTGGAAACGAAACTTTCGTGTTGTATAATTGCAAATTGATTAGATTACTATCGACATACTGACTATAAAAGGATTGCTAACAATTACCTACCTTATGAGCCTATAAATATAATATTTGTACATTTGTTTTTACTAACTAAATACACACTGAAAATATAAAATACTTTAGTAATAAAATCTACAGTAACGGCTGCTGGTCAATGCTGCAGAAGGGCATTTCAACATTAATACTTTAAAAACGCATTATTATTTCATCAAAGATTTATATTTAAGCTCGATTTATCTATCTTAGCAAAATAATTATTATAGTTTATAATCAATAATATAAACTAGAAACAGAGCTGGGCAAGTTACTTTGTAAAAGTAGTTAACTACTAACTAAAGTTACTATTTTTTAAAAGTAGTGTAAGTTACTAACTACTAACTACCGTCGATCGAAAAGTAGTTAGGTTACTAACTACTCAACAGTTGTATTCTAAAATATAAGTTATTTTTTTCAACTACTTGTAGAAAAAGTAGTTCTGAGACGATTTATGTTATACCACTTTTACTCATATAAACGTAAGTACCTATACACACTAAATTATTATATTAAAGAAGACAAAGTAAATCAATCACGCTCACACGAAAACAGTAAAACAATTTTAACGTAAGTACTATTATTCTATTATCATGTATATCTATTTTATTACAGATTCTCAAAAAAAAATTAATAAAATAAACCTTAAAAAAAAGAACTTTAAGTAATAAACTTAGTGAGGTATTCGATATTTATTTCCTTTTCATAAAACTTTTCAAAAAGAGCATCAGCTACTGCATTTCTTTTGAGCGAATTTATAAGTGGAAAACGAAAATAATTGCTCGACAGCAGCTGATGAAGGTAAAATTGTACTATATCTAATAAACATTTTTTTAATAATTTTATAATCATCTGACATAGATATATGAATTGTTATCTTTCAGGTGTTTTAACAATTCCAGTTCTATTCTTCTGGTTTTGTGAGCATGTTCATTCTCAGTATCAGAAGAAATGTGTAACTTTTTAGACAAAAGCTTCATCAAAATAAAAAAAATCTTCATTTTGTTGAAGTAATACTTTGTTTACGTTTAGATCAGTGGCATTTAACATTTGGAAACAAATTAGGTTTGCTGCATTTATAACATTTTTTTGAATAGTTTTTACATCCATGTTTACTTCTGCGTTACCGTTGATCACTTGAAGGATACGTTTTAACCTGCGAAACTGCAATGCAAGCTGAATAATTGTAGTTATTGCATATAATTAAAGCCGTTAATAAAGTAGTTTAATTACTAGTAAAGTAGTTAACTATTAACAAAGTAGTTTAACTATTTTTGTAGTTAAAAAAGAGTAGCTAACTACTTTTTAAATACGATTACACGAAAAAAGTAATTTATTCAAACTACAGTTACATTATTAAATTAAAGTAACTTGAATATGTAGAATACAACTAACGTCAACAATAAAGTAGTTAGATTAGTAGCTTAACTACTTTGTAGTTAACTACTGCCCAGCTCTGACTAGAAACTAGCATAATTGTTAGTATTTCTTTGGAGGGTCATTGGCAAATGACCTAACAGAGAAGCCACTATTGATAATAATTAGAAGTAGCAAAAATCCGGTTTTTATTTTCCAATATTTTACATTTCCTATAACAAATTGAAAAATCATTTTAAATAATTTTTTAAATTATATGAAATTCGATATTCAAAATTTGTCTAATTTCAAATGTCTTCTCAAAGTTTTATAAATACTGTCTTTATGAATTTTTAAATTACGTTTCGTCATAAAATAGGACTAAAATGATACAAAAAAACACTAACAGAATTAATTAAAAATAATAAACAAATTTGCACTCAAGTTTTTATAGTGGTTGCATATTATTTTCTGTAATTTTTAAAAAAAATTTTAATGCCCTCTATGAATGACGAGTTGACGTATTACTTCTAAGATCATACTCATAAAACTATCGCATTCCAACTACTATAATGGCGCTTTTAATTTCATTTCAGTTTTTATATGTTTGGTGTCATCTATGAACGAAGAGTTGACGTTGATTTGCATCTATCATGCACATAATAAAAAATATCAAATCTCCACTACTTCGATCGCGCTCTTAAGGAAGATGCAGCAGTCCGTGTATAAAAATTGGTGTTTCGATACTAGAGACATCTATGATTGGCCGAAGAATTATTTTTGTTGTATTATAGAAATCTACACAATATTACTATAGCGACATCTCTTAGTTATATTAATTAATATAAATATATACATTTAAATTTTATAAATAAAACAATTATTTCAATTTAAAACAAAATTTATTTATGTAAAAATTAATAACAAAATCAGAATAATAACATACATAAAAATATACCGGGTGTCCCATTTGAAGTAAAACGGGCATATATCTCAAAAACGAGAAACAAAAAAAAAATGTTTCAGATAAAAGTTGAAGTATTTCAAGGGGGACATGTGATGCAAGTTTCCACTTCTTGAGGAACGATAGATTTCAAGGTCATTTGATGGTCAACTTTACTTTTTTAAATAGAAACCTATATTTTTTATTCTATATTATTACTCCCTATAAAAAGATAAACAACTTTTGTAGAAACCATTTTTTAGTTTAGCGCACAGTTTCACAGATATTTTAACGTCAAGATTTGATGCAAGAAATGCATGTTACACACATAGTACATGTAAATTACTAGTCAGAAACAAAAGAAACATTTATTCATTGTAAAATTAACACAAACTATACTATTTTTTTCAAATATTTATCTCGAATAACAACAACACGGATGATTACATAAGGTGTTCAAATGTACCCCCATTTACGTCAATACACAATTGTAATGTACGGTGCAAGTGTTGTATGCACTGTAGGAGAACATTTTGTGGAATATTTTCACAAGCATTCCTTATACGGTACCGCATGTCTTCTTCAGTAGTCGGCTGATTTCGGAAAACTACATTTTTAATATGTCCCCATAAAAAGAAGTCCGGAGGAGTAAGGTCCGGAGATCTAGCCGGCCAGGAAATGTACCCACGGCGGCCAATCCAGCGTTGTGGGAAGACATTGTCTAAGTGGTTTCTAACCTCCCGTGCGTAATGTGCCGGCGCACCATCTTGTTGAAACCATATTTCCAATCTCGTCTGAAGATCTACATCTTCTAGCAAATATGGCAAATCATTTTGCAGAAAGTCGAAGTAACGTATACCATTTAGAGTTTCGTTAAAGAAATGTGGTCCAATAAGATGTCCATTTACAATTCCACACCAAACGTTTATGCTCCATCTGTGTTGGTGGTCAACTGCTCTGTACCAATGGGGATTTTCAGCCGCCCAGTAGTGGCAGTTGTGGCGGTTTAATAATCCAGTGTTCTGAAACGTGGCTTCGTCGCTAAAAAGTACCAAATGAAAAAAATTAGGGTGCTCCGCAAACTGTCTTAAAGCCCAGCGACAAAACTGTAAACGTCAAATCTTATCTTCTTCTGTCAGTTCTTGATTGATAGTAATATGGTATGGATGAAATTTTGCGGATTTTAAAAGTCTTTGCGCTGTAGATTTGGGA
Organism: Aquatica leii; assembly: GCA_035610365.1. Classification (NCBI taxonomy): domain Eukaryota; kingdom Metazoa; phylum Arthropoda; class Insecta; order Coleoptera; family Lampyridae; genus Aquatica; species Aquatica leii. The sequence goes on from CM069432.1 coordinate 114,463,059, forward strand.
ACACCTAAATCACGTTGAATTTCTCTTAAACTAATATGAGGATTTTGATGTACCAAGGCTAAGACTGCCAAAAGACGGGGATCATCATTATTAACATCACCTGCATTTATTCTGTTTTGGGTTCGTTTTAGACTTCCAAGTCGGGCCTTTCGCACAATTCTAATAATTGTAGCAGCAGTTGGATGATGACGTCTCTGGGGATATCTTCTTCTGTATAACCTTGCAGCACTTTGATAATTTTCATGGCATTCACCAACAACTAAAATAATATCTACTATTTCACTTGGTTGATAGTGACTCATGTTAAACGTCAAACTTGTGTTATTATTTAGACTTAGTACCTAATAAAAAAGTTGACAATTTGAAATGCTACTACTTGATGTAAAGCAAACATTTGTTTTTGGGATTACTACATTAGGTACTTAAATAAAATAGCACAAGCATGCTTAGTTTCTTTTGTTTCTGACTAGTAATTTACATGTACTATGTGTGTAATATGCCTTTCTTGCATCAAATCTTGACGTTAAAATATCTGTGAAACTGTGCGCTAAACTAAAAAATGGTCTCTACAAAAGTTGTTTATCTTTTTATAGGGAGTAATAATAAAGAATAAAAAATATAGGTTTCTATTTAAAAAAGTAAAATTGACCTTCAAATGACCTTGAAATTTATCGTTCCTCAAGAAGTGGAAACTTGCATCACATGTCCCCCTTGAAATACTTCAACTTTTATCTGAAACATTTTTTTTTTGTTTCTCGTTTTCGAGATATTTGCCCGTTTTACTTCAAATGGGACACCCAGTATACACAACACTGCAGAATTGTATTGTTGATGAACATAATCAATTGTTTCAATAATTGGTTATTACAATTAGTTATTTTAACAAATATTATCAATCGAACAATGACAGAAAAACTAGATATAGTTATAAACAATGTGCATGATTTATTTAAATAACTAGTTTTGGATAATACGTAGATTCCATTAAAAAATCGATGTTTCTTATTAATCAGATGGTTTCTATCTGAACGATTAATTCGATTAATAATTTATCTCAATAAAAATTTTGTAAAAACAGTATTTATTTATTGAATAAGTAATTTTGCAATGAAACTTCCCATTGATTAAAAAGAAACTGTATGCATGAGTATCATATTTTGAATTAAATTGATAATTTAAAAATAATTTTGAAAAATTGAAAACAGAAAAAGGCAATTCATAATATTCATAAACTACGCTAATAATTGCATTTATCTCGAGGATTGCAAGGACGGATATGAAATAGATAGGAATTTGTCAATTATAGGATGAGGGCGTAGGTCTTTTTTGTGGAGTTTACTATTGACAAGTTTGCAAAAGTAATGGAGAAGGATTAGGGTGATAAAAAACGGTATTTGGATTCAAATGAATTGGAATGCAGCTCACAGGGATTGTTTAATTTAAATGGGATAGAGGAACTAATTTGGCGAAAAATGAAAGGACTGTCAACAAACTTTGGAATATTGGAAAAAATGAAAAACGGTCACTGTGAACTTGATTGATAAAATAGGATTTCGGATAAACAAGAAAGCAACCGTAATCTTTGTACACAATTAAATCATAACTTGGAATTCAAGTCTTCGTTAAAAAAAACGGCAACAAAAATTGCAAGTATGATTTAATATGCGCCTTAAAAGGTACCCAGCAAAATAACCACTATTTTGATTACTAAGTAACGACTCGGAAGGTGCCACGAGTCGGTCAGCAGGTTGCATTAGGATTTGTTGTGGATGAATTAAAGTACTGCCGGGATCAGAGGAAGAAAGAAGGAATTCCAGGTTTGATAAGAAGGAATCTCCATCCACTTCACAATTTGCTCCAATTAGTACCTCTGCTTGTTTGTGAAACAATAGAGGTACTAAACGCAGAAACAAATTGAGAAGTCGATGGAGTACGGTTTTGCCCACACATCCCTCGAATTAAGCCAAAAAAGTTTTCCAATGGATCTTTGATTCAAACGTCTTGTGAAAAGATAGTTAAAACCAAGATCCTTTAGAGAACTCCACAAAGCTTGCACATTTCGAATCGTAATTAATAATCCATTAATGTAGGGTGGAACTGTTTGTCGTTGTTCACCGACATAAAACTCTATCACTCCTAGTGTCATCTTCGCTTTAGCCCAAAACTCGTGATGGACCGAGTTAATTTCAAGTCTGCGACCTAACAGAGATGAAGACTTGGCTGAAGAATTAAGGGTATCAAAGAGATCGTTCATGAAACTAATAAATTCTTCAGTAGCCACATACATCATCTGTCCATCACGCTAGACTCTATCTGCAAATCTCAGTAGGGCAACCACAGAACCACTAAAAACTTGCGTAGCGAGTTTCACCCTCGTTTTCTGTTTCCCTTCTGGAAAAATATGGGAGCGTGTAAGCTTGCATATTTTACCAGTAGGGTCAGCAGATTGGCTCACCTCGTACACTTGTTTTAAGTGGTCCCTTTTGGCAACCCCACTTAAGACTTTAATATCCTTAGTCATAAAATTATTTCTAACACATTTAATTAGATGCGGAACATCAAATAAATGTATAATTTCATGACCAAGCACATTGTAGACGCAATCATTCCTGCCACTATCAGCTGCAAGACTGTTAATGGCAGGATGATTACTAGGACCCATGTCACAAACAGATGCGAGTATGCGGAATTTAGTCTTTTCATGAACGGCTTCGATGACTTGCCTGATGCATGCTTTTAGCTGAACAGTATTCGCGCATTTAGCGGAAAAGTAGAAAGCAACAGGTTGCCTAAAACTTTTCCGTAAACCGCGAAAATCATGAACACCAAAGCATGATCAGCAATTCGTACCCCTTTTCCAGCAGCCAATTCCTCAAATCCATCAAATCCCAAACTGAAATTACGAAAATTAACAGTAGGATCAATAGACATTTCATCCTAAGCTAAAACAACAAATCTTTCTATCGGCATTAATGATTCACTAACTTTACTTAAATAATCAAAATATTTGCTATTTATACCAGGTAGCAATTTAAGATTACGTTGGAGTTTTTGCAGGGTATTTACAGAAGGAATGGTACAAAAAAGAGCTTGAAGGAAGCGGTAACATTTGGGACTTTTATGATAAATGGACAGGAAGAGGCATTTTTCACGAAAGGAGTATCTGTGACCTGCAGGAGATTTGGAAATGGAATTTTTAAGCTGGGAATGAAGAAAGGTCTGTAAGGTAGGCGATAAATTGGAAAAACCTTGCAATCCTGGAGATTTTTTTGAGTTTTTGTTTATAATTAATTTAGATTGAATATTATGACTTACCCTTTTTTGTTTTCTAATAATATTTTTTAGGTTTTGTATTTTTCCACTCACTGCGTGATGCACGTTGATATCGATTTCTACAAATTACAAAAGTAACATTTTTTCTATCTACAATGTCATTACTTACCTGCTTGTTGCGAAGTGCTTCCTACTTCTTGAGCAGTGTCGCTAACTGCTTCGGTACTCACAAGTCTTGCAGCACACTCAGCAGCAGCCACGATTTTACTATACGTTTTTGCAGTGTGCTGCAAGACTTGGTCATTGCACTTCTCTGGAGAAGTATCTGCATAAATAAAAAATATTTGTAAATAACATTGCAGAATTGGCAATTTTTTACATACCAAAATGTGGCAAAATACTTGGTCTCGGAGTACCAGGTCTAGTTTGTCCACTCTCTTCACATACTGGACCTGTGTAAAATAAATAGTATTATTATTAGTATTAAATAAAGCATGTATTTAATCTTACCATTCGGAATTGCATTGCGACAAAGTTTCGTGCACGAAGCATCGACAAAAGCAATACGTTGGAAATGGGCAGCGCACACACCATAACTTTTTAATGTACTAAACGGTTTCAGTTTTAGATCTTCACGCTGCACCATTTCCAACCACAAATCCCGACGGCCCTTACTTCTGGGTAAAGTAAATTGTATGTGAAGAGAGGGACATCCTCTAACAATGCAATCAGTCTAGAAGATTATTAAATAAGTAATGGATCAATTTGTATTATCTATTAAAACATACCTTATTATTCATTGTTTTTAAATTAAATCTACAAATATAGAAATAAATTAATTAAACTTTCACTCCACGTTTACTGTGGTTAAGAAAAAAAGTTAATTCATCAAAATAAATCTAAAATAAAGTTAATAATTCTATCAAAATTTATAATTTATTATATTTAATTCTTTGATGATAATATTTATCCCCTAAATCTGATCAAAAAATTTCAAAATGAAATTTGTTATTCTATTAACATTAAAAACTTATTCTACATACTTACTGATAACAATAAAAACACATATTTTTCTCATTTTGCATTAGTCCATCTTCTGTTCAATTTAAAAATTTATTTAAACATAATATTAATATTTCTTTTACATTTAAATTTAAGATAAAGTTGATATTCTAAGGACCACTTGCATAAACGTGTTTAAACTTCAGTCAACTGAACCTAGTTTAATTTTAAAATATTGGCATATTATTGGTTAGCACAAAAACGGGAACCAATAATATGTCAGTAAATTGAAATTAAACCAAGTTCAGTTAACTGAATTTTAAACCCTGTTTATGCAAGTGGCCCTAAATAAATCTGGTATTTACAAATTAAATTGTGGAAGCAGCAATTCTATTTATATTAGACAAACCGGTCGTAAATTTCGAACAAGAATAGCTAAACACCAGTGTTGTAACAGATACTTTTTTTCTAGTATCTAGATACAGATACAGATACTTTTCATAAATTGTATCTAGATATAGATAAGATACTTTTTCAAAAATAGTATCTAGATACAGTTACAGATACTTTAAGAAAGTATCTAGATACATGTCAGATACATTTTTAACAAAATCATGAATTAAAATTTTAAATAACTGTCTATTTAGTTCAAATTAATAGCATGCTAAATGTCTCGTCATTATATTTAGAGTTAATAGTAAACTACTAACACTAAAAAGTTTCTCCACTTCTATTTGAGCTGATGAAGAAATTCAGTGTTGCCAGTTGAAATTTGTTTTCTTTTTTTTAAAGTATGAATTTGGTTTGATGGCATAAATGCTAACACGTCACATTTCTCAAGTAATAACTTGATTATATAAAATGTAGGTTCATACACGGTTTTCCCCAAAATTCTACAACAGTTTATAATACCTGCTACTACATAAAATCTGTAAATTTGGTAGAATTCCATTAGAATTGGCGACGCTGAAAGAATTGCACTCATAAAACACCGAATACAAAGTCTCCCAATTCGAATTGTAATGTACATGATAAACTGACAGAAAAAACTACCGCGGTGTTTACTAAAAACTTGTATAATTTACAATTTGAGCAAGAAAAAGTATCTAAGTATCTAAACCACTCAGATACTACGAAACATGTATTTAGATACAGATACAGTTACATTTTATCCAATGTATCTAGATATGTAACTAGATACTCCAAAAGTATCTAGATACTGTATCTAGATACTTGTATCTAGATACGTCACAACACTGCTAAACACCTTTCTTACAATATAAATAATAATGTTAGTGCTAATTTATTTAATAAATCTTTTTTTTCCTAATCATAACTTTAAAAAAACACTCTTTTAATTATAAAAGTAACTATAAATAAATTTTTTTAGAGATAAAAAAATTATTAAACACTGTAGTTTAGAACCAGATGCTTGTTTAAATTGAGTTGTTAATAAATATGTAATAAACACTTTGTTTCATAAAGTCTATGGCGGTTAAATAATACAATAGAAGTTATACAAAAAAAAACATACACATACATAATACATAATTTTAGTACGCCAAAGCAGTCACGTCTTACCTTAACTACAGCTAAAGGAAAGATTCGTTGCCTGCTTGAGTTTCCGTTGATGCAAATCTGGCGCATACAATTATTTTTTTTTTTTAAATAACATTTTCTTTTATTTTAAATTATTTTTATTTTTATTTTATTTTCTTGTCAATAATAGTGTTATAGTAATTTTATATACCTATCTTGTTTAAAAAAAAATGTTTAATTTATACCATAGAGAAACAAAGGGGAAGAGTATCAACTTGTATATACAAATTTGCCCGTTAGTTCTAAAAACCGTTCTTCGGGGCGTTGGTGAGCAATTTTGTAGGTGCGCTACGTTGATAAAAAGGTTCAGTTTCTCACTAAAATGTCATCTGCAGAGAGAAGATATATTTAGAGGGAAAACTCTTGTATATAAACTTGGAACACAGTTTATGGCGCCCTACAACGGTTGTGGGGAAAACAAATAGCACGAATTTTAAACTTAATATGTGTGGGTGTGGGTAGCACCATTGATTATATACCTTTATAGATAGTCGGTCGGTGTGACGCTCATAAAAAGAATACAGGAAATTTTAGTTCTGGATAGTGGATGCAGCGCTGCGATCGTTGACATTTTCAGTAGATGTCGGTAACAAAACTGTACTTCAATAGCACCTTCTTAGCTATTGTTTTACAGTTTTCTAGTGTATTTGTACAAATGTTAGATTGGATCTTTCGCGCGTATTTGGTGGCGCCAGTCGTACTTAGGTGATTTATGACTGTGATAACGCTATGAATGAAATAAATACCTCTTATCTTACGTTGAATAGTAAATTTAAATAACAAGTTCTTACAAAAATGATTACTGTTAGTTTAATGTTTAAGGAATGGTTTAAGTTATACCGTTGACTGAATTAAGGTTATACTCTGTTATCGGTTATAAGAAAAAAATAGCGATCATAACTTCATAACTGTCGCATACATAAAAAATAGTTATTTATTTCACGGGTTCTTGTGTAAATCAGCAGTTTTTTTTCACTATTTAATAATATTTTTTGTAGGCCGAGCTACTCCGGTCTTAAAATTTATGGTACCCTTGCACTAGTTTAAAATTTAAAAAAAAATGTGGTTACAAAACAAACAAAATATTTGTTAAATCGCCTGAACGCCGATGTATTGGTAATTACACGTGCAATATTTAATTTGTAAAGATGAAAATACTTTAAATTCAATTTAAAGTAAACACAGATTATGCAAAACCACATGAAAAAATTAAATTTTACAAAATAAATGATTTGCTAATTTTATAATACCATACCAAATTGCCCTCGGCAAAACTACTAATACTACAAAAAAAATCTCTAGTACATGCTAGTACCCATAGCATAATCATCACAGATCCTGTCATCAGATTTGTAGTGCTTCAATCTGCACTTTTTTATCTTACTTTATTCGAAAAATAGTATTTTATGTGATTTTATCCCAGACTTAAGTTACAACATTGATTCCAGTAGTTAACCGTTCATTCGTCTTTGATTACGACTTGTTGTCCTTATAAGAATTTAGAGTAAAATAAAATCGTTTGTATATATTCATACAATATTGTAAAATGTTTAACTTTCATATTTAATAATAAAACAATTTAAATTTAGATGTTTTAGAAACTAAATTGTTAAAACCGCATCTTGCATGTAGAATAATTTAATTGTTTACAAAACAAGAGATAATGCAGTGTTTCAATCCATAAAGAAACGATTGTTTTTATCTAAGATTATATAGTTTCATAACGGTTTCATACACCTAACAAAGTTTATACTTTGAACACGTTTATGCCATTTCGAATTCACGAGTTAGTAAACACGCAGATCAAGGTCAAACAGTACCTCTAAGAAGAAATCGCTGTAACTAAAATAATCGACTTGGGTTGCACCGCTTGCTAATTATTTTAAAATTGTTCATCTTAGCAACATCTACTGGAAAAAATTGAAGCATTGAAATTGAGCACCCAATTCTCCTACGCGACCGACCTAGTAGCGACCGACTATCTATAAACGTATATAATCAATGGTAGCACCCATTATTATTACAATGGTTTATTTTGAATGTTTTCTTGTTTTTTAGGAATAGTTATGAAAATTGTCACTTTTTTATAATTATGCGTTAAAAAAAGCGACTTATTTTATATAACATTTTTATTTGCACAAATACAATATAAATAACTTCCAGTTTCATTCGAATTAACACCGTGTGAATATTGTAACAACTTTTCTTTAAAACGAATATGAAAACCTTCAGTTTTTAAATAGTAATAAACGTTAGAATCAAACACGTGTAAAAATAACTTGCATTATTTAGTCGATTTTATTCGAGAAATGCAATTCAACGTTTTTAGCCTTCAAGGTACGAAAAAGAGGGAAATGTATTTGTATTTTTTACCGATAATTATTACATAGTGGCCTCTAACGGTTGTGGGGAAAAGTTAAAACGTTATTAATTTTTCTCAATCGAAGTTTCTCGTCTACAAATAGTTAGTTTATGCGGAGTTTATGGTCATCTGTAATCTATACCAGCATATCCCAGAATCGAATAGCGGGTTGCACAAAAGATAATTGACCGTTAAATGGAGTTTAATCTTTGATTAAAGTATGATTATCTTTTAATTGTAGTTTAACGGGCCATTAACGGTCAATTAAATATTTAATTGAAGTCGACGTTAACCAGCGATTAACGGTCAATTAACTATATTTTGCGTTGCACAAAACTTTAATCTCCGATTAAACTCTTGTTAACAAAAGATTATCTAATTGGAGATATTTGGCTGATTAACCTACAATTAAAGTTTTTCAATAATAAAAAGTTCATGATTTACAGTCAAAACTAAGTAATAAATTATAGCTACGTTTAATTCAAGTTTCGTTTAGTACAAAATTATTAAAAAAATAATTATTAAACAAAAATAATTATGTTGTTCCATTTGTCGTCTTCTTCCTCGAGTACAGCTTCGCAGCATAAGGTTTATACGAGATAAAGAAAATCCTTTTGAATTTTTAGACGACATTGATTTCAAGAAGAGGTTTCGATTAAATAAGGCCCCCATAATAAACTTGGTACATGCAACTAAAGATAGAATCGAACCAACAAGCTATCGAAACTAATCGTTTGATGCAAGAGTACAAATATTAGCATATCATAAATGAAATGGTCAGGCTCTCCCATCAATATATAAAGATGTCTAGAACTACCAAAAAGTTCATGGAAATAAAATAATGGTTCTTTCGCATTTCTTGTTTTTTATGTGTTGTGGGAGCTGTTGATTGCACACGCTCATATACAATCACCCGATAGACTAAATGCTGAATCGTATCACAACAGAAAAGGATATTTTAGCATTAATGTTCAAGCGATTTGCAATTAATGCATTTTATTGTTTATGAGCCAGGATCAGTACACAACAGTATTATTTTCAATAAATCTCTTCTTCCGGTTGAATTTTGCATCGGAAGATATGGCAACGGTTACCTATTAGGTGATAGTGAATCCTCATCTGCTTACATCTAGCAAATGCCAGTGAAGTAGCATAAAGCATAGCACATATTATGACAAGTAATACCATAAAAAGGTTCTTTGGAATTTTGCAGAGAAGATTTCCTTGCTTGCAATATGGTTGCAGACTCTTAATTAGCACAACATTAATTGCAACAGTTCTTCATATGCAAAATGTATAAAAACAACATAATTTATTGTAATTTTTTATTTATAAAATTAATACTGTGCTTTATATTTTCTTAAAACTTGATTAAATAGGAATACTTCTTTCAGTAATTCACAGATTATAATTTTTTGCTTTTGAAATTTTTCTTATAAATAACTCGGGAGGAGTTGACAAAGGTTCTGCAGTAAATACGAGTGTGCGAAAGACAAGAATACGAGATAATACAGGTTGAAGTTCAGCCACATATAATGATTCTCATTTGCCCATTTTTACTAAGGATACAAATTAATATTAGATTTCATTGTAATTATCTCCCAATTTACCAAAATAGTAAGCTGTAAAGCAATTCAAAGTAATTTCTAGGTGGCTCACTTTGGTATGCAATGTTCGCCAGCAAAACCTCCTGATCGGCAGTTATTAAGAGGTTGAAAACTCCACGAGAAACAGATTTTTTCATCATACATAGTACAACTTTTAAGTCCTATGTTACATGTCCTGCTTCACAGATCTGTTTTATCTTCAGTTTCATATATACAAATAAAGTTTCAGGTATTTTTCTGTTCGGAGGCCTATTTTAGTCGATCCATTATATTCGTTGGTGATGCTTGTTGACACCGAACATTTCTTTTCAACTATAAATCCTTTAGCCAGTTACTCCTTTATATTGTTATCTAAAGTAAAGGATAAAAGGAATTAAGCAAGAAATTTTATAGAATTAGAAATTTGTTATCGGTCAACATAAAATAAAACTTAGCTATCGATACAGAAGCAATATTTTCCATAATGATAATATAACTATTTATAAGAAAACGTGAATAATATAGTAATATCATTGTAATACTCACTTTACTACAATATTTATTAACGTTTCTTTCTTGATTTAAGTAAATATTTGTAAATAACCTCCTTTTTGGTAGTCATTTTTGTTTCATAAACTGACATTAAAACGCGCGGTTGTCAAGTTGACTAGCAGTTAATCGTCGATTAACTAATGGACCGTTAATCATAGATGAAATTGTTTTGTGCAACGCAATCGAATGTTAATCAACCATTATCTTTAATCGCCAATTAACCAGACTTTTGTGCAACCGGCTAGAAGAGTATCAACTCTGTACAAATTTTTCGGACGTTACAACGCCCCGAAGGGCGGTTTTTAGAACTAAAACGGTGTCAAATGATCATAAATAATTCTACTTTACCAGCAAACAAAAGCGCGCGTTTCCACTTAAATTCAAAAGTAGATATTAATTTATATTCAAATAAACAAAAATAAAATTAGTAATTAACAGTTTATTACATACAGAAAATAGAATGTTACATTTAAAAACAATGAATAACGAATATATAATCTACAACAAACATTTCCTGATCAATATTATGTGGGTGTTGTCTTCGGGTCATATTAAATGTTGTTCACCATTGTTGGTTCTACGATCTTTTTTGAATCTTAGTGAATTCATGTTTATATTCCCTCCTCTTTCATCCGAGCTTGGGACCGGCAGTGATGACTCCAATGCTAGTTGTTCACCAAATCGTCATCACAGGCAGAGTTAAATTAAATATTTTTTGAATAAATCGTGTTGAACAATAGGACGATGTATAATCGATTGGAATAGGAAACATAATTTAAATTAATAATCATATTTTACAATAATTATAAATAATTAACATAGGTATTATGTGTAATGTCGATTAAGGTTAAGATAATTGTAAATAACAAAATTTGAAAAATATTAGAATCATTGCATGTTGATATTCATTTGCATAATTATATATTAATTTTGATTAAGATTATACTCAAAACTAGTAAATATTATAATATATTTATTTAATAATTACTTTTAAAGAGAATACTCACCAACTCACCCGAACAAGGTTAGAAACTTACAATATGCCTGCAATATGCTTACTAAGATCACAGCTAAGATGCTTACAATGACAATTTAGCGGGAAACTGAACCAATCTTATTAACGTTGCGCACCTGCAAAATTGCCCACCAACGCCCCGAAGGACGGTTTTTAGCAGTTTTTAGAACTAACGGTCACATTTGTATATAGTAGCAGAGACCTCTGGCAGAGACAAATAGTAGTCATAAATAGTAGTTGATACTCTTATACTCTATAGTCTATACGTTAGTTTCTAACAGAGAGAAGATATACTTAGAGGGGAATCTCCTGTATATAAACTTGGAACACAGTTTATAGCGCCCTACAACGGTTGTGGGGAAAACAAATAGCGCGAATTTTAAACTTAATGTGTGGGTGTGGATAGCACCCATTGTTATTAAAACTATTTATTTTGAATGTTTTCTTGTTTTTGAAAGAATAGTTATGAAAATTGTCACTTTTTTATAATTATGCGTTAAAAAAAGCGACTTGTTTTATATAACATTTTTATTTGCACAAATACAATATAAATAACTTCCAGCATTGTTCCAGTTTCATTCGAATCAACACCGTGTGAATATTGTAACAACTTTTCTTTAAAACGAATATGAAAACCTTCAGTTTTTAAATAGTAATAAACGTTAGAATCAAACACGTGTAAAAATAACTTGCATTATTTAGTCGATTTTATTCGAGAAATGCAATTCAGCGTTTTTAGCCTTCAAGGTACGAAAAAGAGGGAAATAAAATTTGCTGTGTTTGTATTTTTTACCGATAATTATTACATAGTGGCCTCTAACGGTTGTGGGGAAAAGTTAAAACGTTATTCCTTTTCTCTCAATTGAAGTTACTCGTCTACAAATACTTAGTTTATGGTTTCTAACCTATGTTTCTAACCTTATTTAAAAAATATCATAGATATTCACTAGTTTTGAGTATAAATTTCATCAAAATTAATATATTATTATGCAAATAAGTGTCAACATGCAATGATTCTAATATTTTTCATGTTACAATTATCTTAACCTGAATGGACATTACAAACAATAACCATGTTAATTGTTTATAATTATTGTAAAATATTATTACTAATTTAAATTGTGTTTTCTATTTCAATAGATTATATATTGCTCAAGAAAAGAACACCATTCTTCAGGTAATTTGGAGTACGAGGTTTGCTGCGTTTCTACATGCCGTAATGTTTTAACTTAAAGTAAAAAGGTAAACATTATTTTAAATTTCCTGTTAATAAAACCAACACGAGATGTTTTGATTAATCTAATTGTAAATTATTTTACAAATTGCAATTAATTTTTATTCCGATCAGATTTTATTTTTACATAGAATTTTATTTTGTTTTTTGCTAGAATATATTTTGTTAGAATTTATATTTGGTTGACTATGAGTTTTTAATTAATATGTAATTTCTAGGACTAACAGTTCAGTTCGAAAAACGTTTAATTTAACTCTGCCTGTGATAACGATTTGTTGAACAAGTAGACTTGGAGTAATCACTGTCGATCCGAAGCCCGGACAAAAGAGGATGGAGTATAAAGATGAAATTACTAAGATTCGAGAAAAGTCTTAGTACGAAAAATGATGAAAAACCTGAAGAGAACACCTGTCTACTATTGATCAAGAAACCTTTGTTGTACTTATATATTCGTTTTTTTTTTGTTTTATAATTTAATAACAATATACTTTGTATATGTCATAAATTGTTAACTACAAATTTCATTTTTATTTGTTTGTATATAAATTAATACTTTTGAATTTAAAAGGAAACACGCGCTTTTGTTAGTTGATAAAGTAGAACTATTCATTATATTATCATTTGACCACATTTGACATTATTTTAGTTCTAAAAACCGTCCTTCGGGGCGTTGTAACGTCTTAACCTGAAAATTTATGAAAGCATTTTTCATTATTAAACAAAACAATACTTTTATTTAATAAAATTGCAATTAAATATTTTGTGTTTGTAGGTAAAATCTAACTTACGAATATAGTGCATAGAAATTTTAGATTGTAAAAATTTTTCAGGTTTTGAATTTTGCTAGTAACTTCCGTATTTACTTCTTTTATTTAACGTTGATTAATTAAACTACAACGATGACAGATATTCGAGATATTATGGAACTGGAACAACCAGCTGCCCCTGAAATAACGAGAGAGTCTATAATAGGTATAGATAAACAGAAAAAGCGCACATTTTCTACAACTAAAACACAAAGACGGCCAGAAGGAATGCATCGAGAAGTATTTGCTTTATTATATAATGATACGAAAGATGCACCGCCATTATTTCCTTCTGATACTAGTAACGGTTACAAACAAACAAAAATTAAGCTTGGTATGCGTAAACCCAGAAAGTGGGAATGGATGGCATTTACTAATCCTGCTAGAAGTGACAATGCTGTTTTTTATCACTGGAGAAGACCTTCTGATGGACCAAAAGAATATCCATTTGCAAAATTTAATAAAGTAAGTTGTTTGATGTATATTCCCAGTAAACAATCAAGTAATTTTTAGAAAATTGATATTCCTACATACTCAGACACAATGTATCAACAACACTTGCAAGCAGAAAATTGGACTAAAGAAGAGACTGATCATTTAATGGATTTAGCAAAACGATTTGATTTACGTTTTATGATTATGGTTGATCGATATGATACTGAAAAATTTACGAAAAGATCAGTTGAAGATTTAAAAGAACGATATTATAAAATCGCTGCTGTTTTAGCAAAGGTAATCTAATTTATTTAGTTTTCCATTATTGACGTTTAAACTATCAGGCAAATGGAGAAAAAAAAGTGTATCATTATGATGCTGATCATGAAAGAAGAAGAAAAGAACAGTTAAAACGTTTGTATGAAAGAACTCCAGAGCAAGTAAGTACTTATTTTTATACTTTTATTTCTAATATATTTACATTCAGTTTTTGGTTTGTTTTCCGAGTTTGGTTATATGTAGAACTTATTCTGATGTTTTGCTAGGTAATTAACTTATGTCGAATGCTAGTCAGTGTAAGATTGAACAAGAATATTTTTTATAATTCTCAATTTATGAATATGAATAATCTTCTCTGATAAAGTTTGGTAATCATAACATTTCTGGCACTCTATGTATATCCAAACAAACATAGAACAGAACAGTATCTGCTTGTGAACTTTAGTAAGCAATATTCCAAATTCAAAACGTCTTAGGTGTTTGTTTCATTCACTGCAAATCTTTTCTAGTCTAGTCTTTTTACATACATATCATTCACATAAGCATTAGTGCAGCTGTGTAGTGTACTATGTTTTAAATAGAAGCATTCACATATAGTACATTTATAGAACATCTGTGCATTTTGTTCTGTGTTATAGTAATGTTGCAGTGTGATTTTTTAAAACTAAGAGAATTTTATGTTACAGAAATTCTTGTTGATTAATAGTTGTTTCTGTAAATTAAAAGACAAGCACTTTGATTTATATGATGGAAATAAATAAAGCAATCATATATGTTTTCTTTTATTAGTTAATATTTTTTTTTAATAATTCAGTCTTCTTTTAAAAGTAATAAATTAATTCTTTTCATAACCGAATAGCTGCACTATTGATTATGTGAATTCTATTCTACTCGCATTATGATCTACAGAATATATAAATTATGTTAAATGATATTATTTTACTGTCATTAAACATTTGTCTTTACAAACGATGCGTTTTTAGTATCCGACATACCTTTAAATTTAAATTAATATTACAGATTGAAGAAGAACAATTTTTGATAAATGAATTAAAGAAAATTGAAGCAAGAAAAAAAGAACGCGAACGTAAAACTCAAGATTTGCAAAAATTAATAAGTCAAGCTGATAGTCAAGCAGATAGTTTAAGGAAGGCCGATAAAAAGATGCCTAAAAAGAAATTAGCGAATCCAACTCGTCCCTCTAGGATAGATACTAGTGTAAGAAATTTAGATTTTTACTTTCATTATAGTTGTTATTTGCGCACTATATACTTATGTTGTTTTAATGGAACCTTTAAGGATTTTGGTCGAGTAAACAACATAAATGATTGGTTACATAAAGAAATTAATCTAAGAAGAGAAATTTTTATTTCTTTTCCTCGTTTGGTTAACTCCAGTTCGTTGACAGATAATTTCTTGTTTGTGGTTTATATTGAACTTGAGGTATTATAAGTTACATTAATTAAAAATGTGTAGTATGAATATTGTAAGATTATGTACGTGCATTTTAAATTTTAAATCACTTCCAGAGCAAACACTAATTTTATTAAAGCACCGGGATAATACTGATAGTAATATTGTGCATTCCATTTAAAGCAGGTCATTTGCTAGTTTAAGTAAAAAAAAATATTGTATATGATACTTTCATTTGTGTTCGATACTTAGATTATAATTTTACAATTTCAAACTTACTTACATGCAATGTTTAGTCATTAAAAACAAAGGTTCAGCCGTACGATCTCGCGTCGCATCAACGTTCGTTATGCTATGATGTACTTTTGATGGTTTTTACGTAAATTACTATTTGAAACCAATTCTTATTACTGCAATCGAGTTGGTGTATGATGGAACAATGTTTCTAAGACCATAATATCAATAAATAATATTAAAGAAGTCCTTTTTTATAAGTTGTTTCTGCTTACCATACATTCAATTCTGACGTGTGCAGCTATATTTATCAAAAAAATATGAAATTGGTTCATACATTAATATAATTTTCATATATTTACTTACACAAATTTTAGTAGATAACCAGTGTAAACATATTGTCTAAATTATTTTTTCTAACAGCATATTTTACAGGCTGTTGAAACAGCAGGCATAAAATTTCCTGACTATAAGAACAGTGGTGTTTCTCTACGTTCTCAAAGAATGAAACTGCCGGCAAATGTTGGCCAAAAAAAATCTAAGGGAATAGAACAACTTCTGCAGGAAATGGAAATGGGTATATATCAAAATGTGTAATTTAAAAAAAATAATTGCAATTTTATGTTTGAGAATTAAACCCAACACCGACAGAAGACATATGTCAACATTTTAACGAACTTAGAAGTGATATGGTTCTTCATATGGAACTCAAGGCTGCTCTTGCTACTTGTGAGTTTGAACTTCAATCCTTACGACATCAATATGAAGCATTGAATCCCGGAAAAGTAAATAAAATAGTAATCTTTAAACAATGTAATATTTTATTTTTAGTCTTTAACTATTCCACCTCAACTTCTTTCATCGACTAATGACCAAGATGGTACTAAGCTGGTTGGAAATCCAGATATCATAGATGTTGTAGGTTCACCAGATACTCCTTTGGGAGCTGGTACTTAATCTATTTGCAGGAATATTTATATTTTTAGTTGAAATATAATGCTTTGTTCCTGAATATTTCTAACTTCTACTATATATTTTAGTATAATTAATAACTAATTAAAGTA
Source organism: Aquatica leii (assembly GCA_035610365.1). NCBI lineage: Eukaryota > Metazoa > Arthropoda > Insecta > Coleoptera > Lampyridae > Aquatica > Aquatica leii. Next base: position 114,479,913 of record CM069432.1, read on the forward strand.
ATTGTTTGAGTAACTTTTGGGTTTTATTACTTCTAATATATAATAGTTTACTTTCTAGAGATACGCAACCCAACGCTCAATTTTTTCACTGTCATGACTTACTATTGTACTAAATTACTGGCCTTCTTTGAACTAATCTTTGATAATATTTTAAACCAAATTGTGATGACTATAGACCATCGCTATAGACAGTTGACATTAAGGTTGTAACGCCATTACAAACTAATTAATTTGATGTTAAAACAAACCTCTCCTTTCAATCGTTTCCTACGAAAAATCAAAAATAAAGTGATATTTAATGCAAATGCACACAGTTCATCGACAGCGGACGTTATATTTATTTATTGAAAACGAACATACGATTTGTGTGCGAGAGTAATTCTCATGTTACACAGTTTCTACAACTTAAAAACAATCAATTCTAGGGGAAATAATTTTAATTGTACAAACAAAATTAACTAAGGTACTATAATATACTTTTTTTAATTTCTTTAATAGTTTCTGGTAATTTATCGTAAATTAAAGCTCCGTTTTTAGTAATGTCTTTTACTTTTGTTTGTTCTTGAGTCAATATGAATGTATTGGTAAGTTCTAGTGTAATGGTTGTGTATTATTTGGTTATTAACTGATTTAATATTATTTTTGAAGTTTTTGTATTAGAAAACATTGTTCATATATGTGTAACTGTTTTAAATTTAGAATGTCATGATTTAGGTAAAGATTGTTTGTTGCAGTAAAATATGGTTCTTTGTGTATTAATTTTAACGCTTTATTTTGCAATATTTGTAATGGTTTTAAATGTACTAAAGGAGCTCCACCCCAAATCAAATTTAAATACCCAGCAAACACAAATATATTGGCTCAATTCCCCGGTGTCAATCCGGCCGTTAATTACCCGATTGTATTGCGTTATTAATAATTCATTCTGGGGATGCAATGGCAACTTTAGTGGCCCATTAAATATACCGTTCATGACCCATTGAAGGTATGTACTGGAAATAATACAATATTTTATATGTACATATATTTTTATTTATATATTTATAAAAATACAGTATTCCTTAATTGGATATTAAAAAAAGCACCTATAAGCATAAGAACGAACATGTTAAATGATTGATTAAAATTATAGAAGTAAACATATGAAACCTAAAACTAAATGAACTTAAATATATCTCTAAATGCATGAAATTCATTTACTTAATTAAATAAGATTTTAAAATAAAAAATATTTGTAAAAAAAAACAAGCTAGTGCCAATGAAGTGTAGAACTTCACATTTTCTACAAACTCACTTTGTCTCTGTGCACAACCTCCTTCTCTATCTGATGCGTTTGTGAACCATGTCTTGATAACATTTTAAATATTTGCTAATGTTGCAGTACTTGAATTATATTTGTTTCTCACACCTACTGTTAAAAGATAAATATGCAGTAATGCGTTGTTTAAAAATACATAACTTATCATGTATTAAATTAATTATATTGAAATGTGAAATTGCTGAATGTTTTATCATTCCGATCAGTCTTATGCAATATTGTTTTATCCTATCTACTTACATTTGGAAATGATGCCACCTACAACAACAAACAATTTTGCAAAATGTATTCATTTGCTATAAATTTTACTCCTAATGAAAAGTTACCTTTACCTGCCAAATTTTTGATAAATTTAAAAAAAAACTAGTCAAATCTATGAACTGTCAGTTATTACGAAAATCTTGCTCTGTATCCCTAATAGCACAAAGATTTCCTATGGACGTCCATAGTGCGTTACTTTGGCACATAGTACATCTAAAAAACGTCCATAATAGTTCCAGTCAATTCCAGCGCTATTTTCACTGTTCATACATTACAAAATTAGATACAACAATTTATAGAATATACATATAATGCAATGCCGGAAAAACAAAAAAAAATTAAATTTTTAAAAATTGATTACATATTCATTAAATAATGTTATAAACAACAATAGAAAAACAAAACTTAATAAATACTTAAAAAATGTGTTACATGCCAAAGTTAACACAAAGTCACTGCCTGAAATGAGGTAACATAAACGGGGTTGTGCCACTAGCTCAATGGAGAAGGGGGTGGGTTGTAATTTAAAATTCCGTGAAAAATTGGAAACGCGATCGACGTAAAATTGAACTAAAACGGTAAAATAGTCAAAAATCGGTAAGGGCGCCAATCAAGGTCACGATGAGGGTAGCTTTCAAACCCCTGATTATCCGAAAGCTCATCTGGTTGGTTACAACCCCAGAACTTACCTTGAGTTGTAACTTTACTGAAATACACTTAAAAAAAAACAAAAATTTACGTATGCGGTAGCTAAATGAATAAAAGCTCTTTACATTTAACAATTTAACATTTATTGATTGAATATTAAACAACAAAAAAAATAATGATTAGTAAACAAATTTTAATAAAATAAAAATTAATAATCTTAAGCAAAACCAAACAACAATGAACAATCTACACACAAAACATTAAATCAAAATTTATAAAAAGAAAATGCTACAATAATAGCGTTAACTCGACGTTTTCAAATAAAACATAACGCAAATAAATTTCAAGGCCTTGACCGCATAAGAAATTAAATAATTCAAATAACTAAGAACAATACAGGTTATAAAATATATGTCCGAACTTTAATTCGAACTAAACAAAATAGAGTTTATAAGTCGTTACATTATCATATATTCGGGAATACGATTTACTTTTCGAACGCACCAAAACAAAGTTAATTTATTTTAATTTCGCGCAACCACTTTAAGCGTTCATTGAAATAAATAAATTTAACGTTAGTCGTAATTCAATTGGCTCAAATTCAAAGCTTTTACTGCATTATAATCGCGGGTCACTACACGATAATAACCAAAATCGATAAATACCTTTTTTTTTTCTTAATTGGAGATACCAGATAAGCGGCGGGTCACAGTGGTTTTCAAAGCTACACCCTCAGATGGACTTCGGTCGCTCCCCAAAAGAATCGTAGTCGAATGTGGGATCCGTGGAACCCCCAAACAATAGGTCACCAGCGGAAGATTTATTTCACAATTTTAAACCGCACAATGGCGAAGAAAAGGGATTTTTCTACTTAAAACATCGAAACTAAATCCCTCAAGCGTGATTGTTTATTTTTGGATACCGTGACGTCTAAATAAACCGTACATTACGAAATTTGAAAACAAATTAACATTTTCATCACCACACTTAATTTTCACGGTACCAATTAACTTCCGCGGTAAGGCATAACGATAGGGCAAAGTACCCTGCTCACTTTACTACATCTCACGATCCCCGGTATTTCTAATTCTCTCCCACGATCGAATCCTCATCCATATATCAACTTTTCTCGAATACCCTTTCCACAAAGGCTGTGTTCGAAATTTCAAGAACGCAAACACTCTTATTAAGAAGTGTGATAAAGAGGCAATCAGTCCCCATTACGTCATATTTATAGCATTAGGACACTGCATTTGACTTATACGTAAAAATGTCAAATTGACAAAATATTATATTACAAGAATTTAAACTGCCTAATAAATTAAGATAATGACTTAATTTTTCCACGTAATCTAAACGATTGACACAAAGAAATCAAAGTACGACTGTACTGAGAATGCACTTGAACAAAGAACTTTTGAACCAACTTAAAATAAACAAACGACGAAAATATAATTAATTACGATTATAACTCAGAAAGGAAACATAAATTACAACTGGAATTCTCAACAAACCAAGTGAAATACTTAATAAACAAAATCGCGAAATCAGATGGTTCACGGCGTAACAAAATACAAAACTTAATCAGCAATTTAAATTGTAACTTTGAATTTAAAATCGTAAAATAACTTATTAAACTGTATTTCTAAAATTACATTAAAACAAATTCAGAATACTGTGTCCATTACCAAAGATTACTTAAACAACCAATCGATTTTAAACGATGGTTACACCGAACTAACAAATCGAGAAAGAAAAAAAAAGAAAACGCAAATCCAGCCAGCTGAATTTATTTATGGGGTCTGTCATAAAAGAAAACTGCTGACTTTCAAACGCAGGTCACAAATGTTTTAAAAGTTAAATAACATACACAATAATATGAAAAAGAACTTATATTCCTTATTTAAAAACGAGAAGCGAAATAATAAAACAATTGAATTGTTACCACAAAATAATCTTGTAACTCTTATTCTGATTCTTCCATTTACTTCGCCTCCCTTACTTCTGAATACCTGAGTCAATCTTGTCTTCTACTCCTATCTTGGTTGAATTTTTTGGCAATGGATTTCACCAAAAACCTTTAAATTATAATAATTATTCAAAAATATGTCTTATCCAAATTTGTATTTATAAAAACTAAGTACAATTATTGCTTCGACTGTATAATCTTAATTGTCAGTCGGCATCGGGTAATAAATTGCAACCATTTAAATCTACCTTTTACTTTTAAATTATTTGTTATAATCAGAATATAATTTATGTAATTAATATAAAAAATGCAGCTAAGCGCTATTAAATCTTAATAGTAACGCTTCTGACCTCGATTATAACTACTTTTCTAGGTTCAATTAAAATTTAAATGTGAATATGAGATATAATATTATTCGTAGGTAATCCACTTTGGTTATAAAAATTTTGTTCTTACTTATAGTGTCCATTTCACAGTGTCTTCTGACACCACAAATTTAATTTCGAAAGAATTCTTTTCGTTGCTTCATTAAAATCCTTTCTGCCACTTATTTAAAAAAAATGCCCTGTAAACAAGAAATTACATGTGAAATATGAAAGAAATAGTCAGAGAGAGTGCAAAAAAACTGTTCAGTTAAGTTACCTCTAATAGTAAGGTTAACCGAACAAGAAGCAAATGCTTATAATTTACCACTAACATATAATGATAGAAATATATGACAATGATATTTACCTGTCATCGAATATACAGCTGACAATTAAGACAGAGCTTTGCTTGTAACGGTTTTGCATGTACTTTTGTATGTCCATTAGATGGTATCTTTTATTTAACGTGCAAACATACGATTATATTGGCGGCACTTTACAAGATAACGGCCGTTATTATTGTTTTCTAGGTAATCAGTATTTTTTAAATATGAAAGACTATGGAGAGTCCATGTTTGTACGTACGAACCAACAAGTGTTGAATTGCAATCACAGATAAATAAGGTTTACAGATTATACAAATAGCCAACCGGTACTTTTCTGGCGGCCAAATGAAATTAGTTTGGTGGCAACACAGTTGTGAGATTAGCGCTGTAATAGCGGTACCTAAAGAATCCTCAATAAATGAATTAAGATTTTGTAACTATACATCTATTTGTTTGCAGATGACTAAATATTTATATATGTATATTGTTATACTCTAATTATTGTGAAAGTCTAATCTAATTTTTTGTTCTCTTATAAGGATTTCGAATTCGCTTCAGTCCCGCGCCGTACATAAGGGCATAGTCGTGTGGTGCACGACGGCGCCGAAAAGCCTCAAAACTCAAAAGTAAAAAAAAAGATAAAGCAACAAACAACATTGTCAAAACAAAATTTATAATGATAAAAAACCAGTAAGCAATTGCTAGCTATTACTTTGTTTTTTATTCGTTTATTTTTTTATTTTTACTCTTTGAGACGGAATTACTTCTCGAAAATAATATATTTTCTAAATGAGAGTACGCAATAATAGCATTTATTCGATCAAATATGTAATACCAACGGTTATACATTGAAAAAATTACGTATTTAAAAGTAGTTATTAGCGAAAACAATCACTGTTAATCCTCTCTTTTGTAATTGTCTTCTTGTTTTTTTTTCTACAGTATCATTTTTCTAAGTAACGAGATTGCTAACCTACAATATATTTGTTATGTTTAAAATTTCTGTTTATCGCAATATTTCTTATATTTAAATTCACAGTAGATTGTTGTAGCATATTAGATTCATTGGGGTAATTAATTTAATCTTGCATTTTCTAAATGTTCATTATAAGAAGATTAAAATAGTTTTTACTCCAAAACAATGCTATTAAAACCACTAATTTTCTTATTACCTTTTTAGTTTGTAAAGCTCTATTCCTAATAATAACACCCATTAATTACAAATTATTTATAAATATTTACAAATTTACCTTATTTGTTTTGTTATATTTACATCTTATTCTGTTATAGCTTGTAAGAAATAACATTTACATTTCTCATAAATAGATTTCTTTTATTTACTAGCTGCAAAAGCAAAATGTAAACAATCAATATTTTTTAAACTGACTCAGCTCATTCATATTAACTTTTGCTTAAAATCAATGTATTAAAAAAATTAAAATAGTAAATGATTTATAAAGTTAACTAAAATGTATTTAAAGCTAGTAAATTATAATTACAATTTTTCTAAATAAGGGTATAAAGCTAAAACTCAAATAATAGTTACACTTATAATTTGTTAAACAGACACTGACAAATTGACATAAAATAAATACAGTTTGGACATATAATTTTTAATTGTCATTTTAGGTATTACTGCAGGTATACTAACAACACAAATTTTTAAATTCAGATTATTTATTTCTTGCGTTATTTGTTTTTGTAAAAAGTTTAGTTTGACTTTGATTAATAATTAAACAGATTACAGTTGTAGAAAAAGTATAGTGTATAATTCGTAAGGAATGTGTTTTACACATTTTTCAATAATTATTCTGCGGTAAGATAAATTTTTATTAAGTAAATTGTTAAGGGGATACATTGTTATTGGTTAATAATTATTATTATTTAAATTATCAGTCCACCAATAATAAATACTAATTTTCAAATATATTTTTTACATATATTTCAAGCTTACAAATATAAAGCTCATCTTCAGAAAAATTTTTTTCAAAAAATTTACATTCTATTATTAACTCCGCTCCTTTTCCGTTTTCATCTAAGATTTCCTCTATTTTCATCACCTCTTCTCTTAGTTCCCTGCATTTCTGTCTTATGTGGTTAAGGTCCTTCATCTCTTCTCCACATAGCCTGCACATCTTTTCTGGTTCTTCTTTCCAATATTTGTTCCCTAACTCCTCGTTGCCACATCTGAACCTTGCTATCATTTTTTTCTTTTTGTTGCTTTTATTCTCTCTATCTTTTAAATATTCCGGCACTTCTTCACCCTTGACATCTTTATAATTCCTATTATATCTGCCCTCTTTTATCTTTGTCCATCTTTCTTGTTTTTCGATGTCTATATCTCTCCTTATTATTTCTTCCCTTACCCCTACTCCTTCTTCACTTAATCTCTCCACTTCTTCTCTTGCGTACCCGTTTCTTTTGTAATACTCTTCTCTGCCCTCCTGCCCGTACTTCACTTTCCCTCCCTTTATCTTTTTCGAACATCCTTGCAGTATTTTGCACTCTGTTCTTTCCCTCAGTTCTTCCTCGTATTTTATGGCTCTTTTTCCTGTCTCTACTCTTATATTTGCTATCTGTACCTCCTCTCTCACAATATACCCCGGTGTATCTCTGTCCAGTCCTAAAACCCATCTCCAGTATTTTTCCTGTAGCCCCTCTACCTCCCTCCACTCCTTCCAGCCCCATATTTCCGTTCAATACATTACCACCCCCTTTATTAATTTTTCAAACAACAGCTTTCTTTTTTCTATATCCATCTCGAATACTCTTTCCCCCACACCCCACACTTGTCCTATTAACTTGTTTTCTTTCATCACCCTTTCCTTTATGTGTTCTCCCTCTTTATTATCCTGTTTCATTGTGTAGCTCAGGTATGTAAATTCCTTCACTTGTTGCACTTCCTCATCACTCCATATCCACTCCTCTCTTTTTCTTTTCCTCCCTCCTTTTCTAAATAACATTATCATTTTCTCCGTGTTTACTTTCATTTCTTTTTTTTCATGTATTTTTCCAGCGTTTTCATCATCTCTTTCATTTCCTTTTCCTCCTTAGCCACCAACACTATGTCATCCGCATACGCCAACGACCATACCTTTGCTTTCCCTACCACTATCCCTCCTGTCTGTTGTCCTCTCATTGTCTCTTCCAGATCCCCCGTATATACTGAGAACAGGCTTGGGCTACACAGCTTTTCCCTATTCACTTTGTCAAAAGCAGCTTTTAGGTCTACGAATAGTGCCACCAATTTCCCTCTTTTTTTCTAGTTCTTTATTTGCTAAGTGTTTCAGTATATATATGTTGTCTATCGCTCTTCTTCCTTTTTTGAATCCCTCTTGTCCGTCTGGTACCAAACCTCTTTCCTCTATTTTCTTCTGTAGTCTTCCTTGTAGTACTGTCGCATATAATTTGTAGCCGTGCTCAATAATGTTACCCCTCTATAATTCTTGACTTTATTTTTTTCGCCTTTTTTATGGATTGGGCATATTATTCCCCCTCTCCATCTCTCCGAAAAATCCTTCCCCTTTCCATATTTTGTTTAGTATTTCCGTCATCCTTTTTGCTACACTTTCTCCTCCGTATATCCACTCTTCTTGTATCCCATCTTCTCCTGCCGCCTTTTCTTTTTTTAATCTTCTTTATTGCCTCTATTACTTCTTCCTCCTTTATTCTATTCCTATCTCCTTCTTCCTGTCTTACTACCGCGTCTTTTCTTTTTTCTGCTTTTGTTCTTCCCCTCCCAACAGGTTCCGAAAATATATCTCCCATTCTTTAATTTGTATTCCCTTTGTCGTCATATTTTTTTTTCCTCTCTTTCTTTAGGTGCTTCCATACATCTTCTTCCGTTTTTATTCCTTTGATCTGCCCCTCTTGTTTCTTTTGTTTTTCTTCCTTCTTTCTGTCGCATGTTTTTTTGTATGTTTTTACTGCTTCTTTGTATTCTTCTTTTTCTTTCCTCCCTTTTTTCCACTGTCTTAATGCTCTTCTTGCATTTTTCTTTGTTTCATTGCATTCCTTATCCCACCATTTTTTCCATCCTGTTTTTTCCCCCGTCCACTTTCTAAATCTGACTCTCTTTGTTGCTGTCTCCATCATCTCTCTCATTTTTCTACACTTTCTTGTGATTCCTTCCCTATCCATACCGTTTTCCCTATTCTCTCTTTATATCTTTTTATACCCTCTTCTGTCCACTTTTTTTAAGTTATGTACTTCTCCTCTTCCTCTCGCTCTCTTATCTTTCTCTTCCTTCCATTGTCAATTCCAGTGGTTGATGGTCTGACTCTACCGTTTCTCCCACTTTAAATGTCTTTACCTTTTCTGCAGCCTCTTCATTTGTCATTACAAAATCTATTATTGATTCTCCCCTTCCTCCTATGTACGTAAATTCCTCCTTACCATCTTCTTCTCTGTTCCCGTTCATTATTTCCCACCCTTTTTCGTTGCACAATTCCAGCAGTTCTTCTCCCTCTTTATTTATCACCTTGTCTTTTGTTTGTCTCTTTCCCGTCCCTTTTCTTTCTTGTATTTCCCCCTCTTCTCCTATTCTTGCGTTGAAGTTTCCTCCTGCTATTATCAATCCCTCTTCCCTCTCTTCTATCATCTCTTCTATGTTTTTCCTTGTCTCTTTCATTCTACTGCTATAAACCGTCACTACTTTTATTTTTGTTTTTTCCCACTGTATGTTCCTTTCTACAACTCCTCTTCTCTGTTTCACTTTCTCTTTCTTTTCCTGGCTCAACCATTTTTTTTCTTATTCCCGTTATTGTACCCCCCTTTGCTCTCCCTTTTTTCTTCTTTCTTTCTGCATGTTGCACCACCCACTCAAATTTCTCCGGCAACTCTTGTTCCCACCACTCCCATTCTTTTTCTTCCATTCATGTCTCCTGTAATCCCTCTACATTCTGTTCCTTGATGTACTTCCAGAAATCCTGTTCCTCGTTTTTTATTCCCGCTACGTTCCAAAACAATACTCTTAGCTCACTCACCTCCTCCTGTGCTTCTTCCTTTCTTTCTTTTTTTCCTCCTTCTTTTTATTTTCCATTTCTATCTCTCATTATTCCTTTTCTTTGCCATTTCGTCAACTTTCTCTCCTTTATCGCCCCCCCTTTGCCCTTTAATTTTTTGCCTTTTGGTTCCCAATTTTCTATTCTGCTCAGTCCCCTATCCTTGTCGTTCCATATGTATCTGTCTCCGTCTATCTCCATTTTTCTGTATCCTACCAATACACTTTTTCTTCTGCTTTTTTTTCCACCGCTATGTTCATTATTTCTCTTTGCACGCTTCTTTCCATGTCAAATCGTGATTTATATATATTCTTGTATTCTTTAATTTCTTCTTCTCCGCCATTACCTTCTGTTTTTCCTCCCATCCTCCGATTTCCGCCACTACCATCTCATTTTTCTTCTCTTTGTTTATTACTGTCACTTTTTCACTTCTACTTTTACATTTAATTTTTCTTCCAGCATCACTGCTAAATCTCTCTGTGGTTCTTCACTTCTCCACCCTTTTATCACAATATTATTCTTCCTTTTCCATCTTTCCTCGTCTTCCGCTTTTTTCTCCAGTTTTTCTATTCTCTCCACCAGTTTCTCTTTTTCTTTCTCCCACTTCTTTTCTCTTTCTCCTATTGCTTTTTTATTTCTTTGATTTCTTGTCTTATTCCTTGCATATTTTCTTCCATCTGTTTCATCATTTCTCTCATTAATTCTTTTAACTCCTCCATTTCTTTCCTTCCTCCTTCTGTTCTTGAGGTTTTTCTTTATTTATTTATTTAATTTTTAAAAAAAAATTTTTTTAATTTTTTTTATTTATTATTTTATTCCTCCTTACCTTCTTTTCTTATTTTTCGCGTTTTAAAACGTCACCCTTGTAGCTATTTTGCTTTAATTTCGCTTTAAATGTAATAATTTCTATTAATATAGGAGGTTATCTTTTGTCGCTGACCTTTTCGATTACCCTGCTCACTTAATTTATTTATTATTTTACACCCTTCCTGCTTTACCCACCCTTTTTCTCTCCTGCTTCCCTCTTACTACCACTACCAACACCAGTACCTTCACTAACTATCTTCTCCAAGTTCTACACTTGTATTTCTCTATTACGATTTCTTAAATGTAAATACGACCTTCTACGTCGACTGTTACCGAACTAATTAAATCTAATAATATTTAATAAAAGCACTTACACTAATTAAAATAAGATAAAGTCCGCGGATAGCTTCACACACTTGTTTACACTAAAATCACTTACAAGATTTGTATTTAATGTCAATGTTAATAGGCAACACATAATACAGCGCAATTTAAAAGTTTGTTATCAAAGAACAAGCGCAATAGAAATTTTGTTAACAATTGTAAAAATGTACACAGTCCACTAAAGCTGCTATGAAAGTAAAGTATAAATTATACACAAAGGCGTTTACTTCTTTTAAAATATAATTAAGAAAAGCGCCTACATAATTTGGGCCATACGAGCCGTAGATGTTGAATGCTTGGATGCTGTACGTTATGAGTAGAAAATCAAATTGAAGATTTTAAAAACACATGTAGAGAAAAGTCGATAAAGTAGGTGAGCGATTTCCTTCCTTTTCTTTGTATTGTTATCGTTTATGTTGTGTAGACCTTGTAATTTATAAAGTACAGGTGTTAATAGGTCAAAGTGTTTATTGGAATTTGTATAATCTTGCATTGCATAAAATTGCTCAAATTGTTATATGATGGCAGAAAAAAAATTACAGCAGCTTTTTAAAGAAAGGGTCAGTTTGTTGGGACGGTTAGATTCTATTAAAAACTATTTAACTGGTGTTAACGACATTCTTAAATCTAATTTAAATCTTAATAATGCATTTATTATTATTATAATGAATTAGAAACTTTAAAGCAAAGGGTTACACGCATGGACGGATTGTTACATGAATTTGATAATGTGCAAAAGCAAATCGAAACGTTTGTTAGTTCTGATGAGTTAAATGTACAAATTAACGAAAGAGAAGTTTTTGAAAATAAATACATGTTGCTTTACGGTTGTGCAAAGGGCATATTATTAGATCATGTAACAGACCAACAAGCTAAAGCAGTTGTTGTTAATGACGAGAATAAAATGCAAAATTCGTTTAAGATGCCAGCTATTAAAGCACCTGAGTTTGATGGTAAGATTGAGTTTTGGCTTGAATTTAAAAGTACATTTGAATCGTTAATACATCTAAATGAACTAATTGATAACATCCATAAGTTTCATTATTTAAAACAAGCACTTAAAGGAGAAGCGGCGCAGGTAATCAAATTTATTGAATTTACTGCACAAGGTTACGAAATTGCGTATAAAACTTTATGTGAACGATATGATAACAAAAGATTATTAGTACATAACCATGTGCATGCTTTATTCAATATAGAATCGGTTGTAAAATAATCCGCGAAATCGCTAAGAAAATTAATTGACGAGGTTTCTAAGCATTTGCGCTCATTAGAAATTTTAAATGAACCTACGCAATATTGGGACACTTTAATTTTGTTATCACAAAAACTAGATTCAAATTCTCTTAAAGCATAGGAAGAACATAAAATTAATTTTGCAAAACCGTCGTTGGAAATTTTTTACGCGTTTGCTAAAGCAAGAGCCGATCTTCTAGAAACCGTTGATGCTAACAGGGGCAAGTGGCATGTTAAGTCAACTATTAGAAGTTTTGTTGCTGAAACCAAACAATGCATGTGTGGTGCTCAGCATGAAGTAGCGTCGTGTAAAGAATTCGCAAAACTTTCTTTAGCAGATAGATTTAATAAGGTACGTGAACTTCGTTTATGGTGGAAATGTTTAAAGTCGAGACACATTTCACGAAAATGTCGCGTTTCTTGTACAGTATGTAAGGGTTGGCATAATTATCTGCTACATGATTACGATAAAGTTAAAAATAATGTTAGTAAAGCACAAGGTGAGATCGGTAACGCAGCGATATCGAATCAAGTTGAAACGGTAACGTCTCTCACGGCGGCAAATTTGTTATGTAATGAAGTTGTATTGTCAACAGCTAGAGTTTTAGTTCTCGATAAAAACGGTAGGATTCATAAAACTAGAGCAATTTTAGATTCAGGACCTCAAGCATGTTTTCTAACCGAAGATTTGGCTAAACGGTTACAATTAGATTTAAAACGTGTTAATACTGCAATCGCTGGAGTAAATGATTCTATGTCGCGAACTAATTATGAATGCGAAGTAAACATGCGCTCAAATGTTAGTAATTATGAAATTAATATTCGATGTTTAGTTGTAAAGAATATTACGGGCAAATTACCTAGCGCAATACTTCCACGTTCTCAGTTTAAAATTAATAAAGATATTAAATTAGCGGATCCGAATTTTCACATACCGGATAAAATAGAGATATTAGGCGCAAATTTATTTTATTCGCTATTGATAGATGGTCGTCACGATATCGGTGTAGGTACAATCATTTTACAAAATACGCATTTAGGATACATAGTAGCCGGTTCGTTTGAAGTTGAAAGTAGTTCAAGAATTGAAATAATATGTAACATGGCGTTGAATACGGATGTTCAAGATCAATTAGCAGCCTTTTGGGAAATAGAAAATGTTCCAACTAATAACATTTTATCTCCTGAAGAAGTCGCGTGCGAAAAACATTTTAGAGAAAATACCAATCGCGGTGTAAGTGGTAGATTTGTTGTCAAAATCCCGTTTAAAGATTCATTAGATAAGTTAAGTGGAAGTCGCGAGCAAGCAGTGCGCAGATTTTTTTCTTTAGAACGCAAGTTACAATTAAATAATAAGGTAAAGGACAGAGCTGGGCAGTAGTTAACTACAAAGTAGTTAAGCTACTAATCTAACTACTTTTTTGTTGACGATAGTTGTATTCTATATATTCAAGTTACTTTAATTCAAAAATGTAACTGTAGTTGGAATAAATTACTTTTTTCGTGTAATCGTATTTAAAAAGTAGTTAGCTACCTTATTTTAACTACAAAAATAGTTAAACTACTTTGTTAATAGCTTAACTACTTTACTAGTAATTAAACTACTTTATTAGCGGCTTCAATTACATGCAATATGGCTACAATTATTCAGCTTCCATTGCAGTTTCGCAGATTAAAACGTGTCCTTCAAGTGATGAACGGTAGGTAACGCAGAAGTAAACATGGATGTAGACTTTCAAAAAATTTTTATAAATGCAGCAAACCTAATTTGTTTCAAAATGTTAAATGCCACTGATCTAAACGTAAACAAAGTATTACTTCAACAAAATGAAAGTTTTTTTGATTTTGCTGAACCTGGTTTGTCTAAAAAGTTACACATTTCTTCTGATACTGAGAATGAATATGCTCACAAAACCAGATGAATAGAACTGGAATTGTTAAAACACTTGGAAGATAACAGAATTCATATATCTATGTAAGATGATTATAAGATTATTAAAAAAATGTTCATAAGATATAGTACAATTTTACCTTCATCAGCTGCTGTCGAGCGATTATTTTCGTTTTTCATTCATAAATTCGCTCAAAAGAAATGCTGATGCTTGTTTTGAATATAGTTACTTTTATGAAAACCAAATAAATATTGAATACTACAATAAGTTTATTACTTTAAGTTCTGTTTTTTTAAAGGTTTATTTTATTAATTTTTTTTTTTGAGAATTTGTAATATAATAGATATACATGATAGTAGAATAATAGTACTTACGTTAAAATTGTTTTACTGTTTTTGTGTGAGTATGATTGATTTACTTTGTCTTCTTTAATGTAATAATAATTCAGTGTCTATAGGGACTTATGTTTATATGACTGAAAGTGGTATAACATAAATCGTCTCAAAACTCCTTTTTCTACAAGTAGTTGAAAAAAAAACTTATATTTTAGAATACAACTGTTGAGTAGTTAGTAACCCAACTACTTTTCGATTTACGGTAGTTAGTAGTTAGTAACTTACACTACTTTTAAAAAGTAGTAACTTTAGTTAGTAGTTAACTACTTTTACAAAGTAACTTGCCCAGCTCTGGTAAAGGAACAGTATCGAGATTTCATGCGCGAATATGAAAATTTAAATCATATGAAAGAAGTAACCGAATATGTAAAAGAAACAGATTTAATTACGTATTATTATCCTCATCACTGTGTTATACGGAACGATCACACGACTACAAAATTACGTGTAGTATTCGATGCGTCGGCAAAGACGACTTCCGGATATTCATTAAATGATTTACAAATGTGCGGACCTGTCATTCAGGATAGTTTGTTTTCAATAATTTTACGGTTCAGATTGTTTGCATATGTAATAACTGCCGATGTTCAAAAGATGTATCGACAAGTAGAAATTGATAAGTCACAGTGGCCACTACAGCGCATAGTTTGGAGGGAATCTCCTTCTGACTCGTTAAAAACTTACGAATTAACTAGAGTCACATATGGCACAGTATCGGGTTCGTACCTTGCTATACGCAGCATGCAGCAGTTAGGGCGAGAAGTAGAAGCAATCGAACAAGACATCGCGAATGCCATAGCTCATGGTTTTTATGTAGACGATTTTTTGTATGGGTCCGACTCAGTAAATGGCGCGATTCACATATGTAAAAGAGTTTCAGTATATTAGCGAGTGGGTGTTTTCAATTGAGAAAATGGAATTCCAATGATTTATCAATTTTTAAGGGTCTTGGATTAGAAGAAACCTCCGATAATGTTTTATTGTTTGGGCAAAACGAACTTACCAAAACGTTAGGTTTAGTTTGGGCAAGCGGAACAGATAATCTAATGTACAACGTTAAATTAAATAATGATTTGAATAAACCAATTACGAAAAGAATTATTCTTTCGCGAATATCGCAAATATACGATCCGCTAGGATTGATTAGTCCTACTATTGTTGTAGCAAAAATATTATTGCAACAGTTGTGGTTATTAAAAACTAATTAGGACGAACCACTTCCTGTTGAATTAAGTAAGATTTGGCGTCAGTTTGAAAATGAAATTAGCGAGATAAATAATTTAAGTATCCCGCGTTTCGCGACAATACAAGATAAATATAAGGTAGAATTGCATGGGTTTTCAGATGCAAGCGAGAAATGTTACGGTGGTTGCGTTTATCTAAGAACTATCGGTAAAAACGGAAACAGTAAAATAAGCATTTTGTGTTCTAAAGTTAAAGTAGCGCCGTTGAAATCGTTGACAATTCCAAAGTTAGAACTTTTGTGGTGCATTAATTTTAATTCGATTAATCAACACTGTAATTAATGCGGCTTCAATTTTGGAATTCGAAAGGTGTATTTTATGGACAGATTCTACCATAGTGTTAGGATGGTTAAGAACAATGCCACATTTATTAAAACCGTTTGTGAGTAATCGAGTAGTAGAGATACAAAGTTTAAAATTAAAGCACGAATGGCGACACATATCGTCAAAAGAAAATCCAGCCGATCTTTTGTCGCGAGGTATTAGTCCAGTTATGATTAGTAACGCAGAATTATGGTGGAAGGGCTCTCATTGGCTTAAGAATGAGCAATATTGGCCTGCAAACGTTATACGCGAAGTAAAGTTACCGGAAATTAAACTTATAAAAACATGCACGTTGAACGTTCCAGAACTTAAAGTAATACACATTGAAAATTTTTCGAGTATTTATACCTTAAAATTACGAGTAGCCTATTGTTTGAGATTTGCAAAAAACTGCAGAGTTGATGTTAAAGATCGAAAATATGGATCCATCTCATTATATGAATTACGTGACGCTTTAATAGATTTAATTAAAATGGTGCAACGCGATTGTTTTGCAGACGAGTTAATATTGTTGAGCAAAAATAAATCAGTATCAAAAGGGAGTAAACTGGCAAGCTTAACTCCATTTGTTGACAACAATGGTGTGTTAAGGGTAGGCGGACGATTGCGTTTGTCAAAATATTCGTACAATACAAAACATCCAATGTTGTTACCTGGGTGTCATCATTTAACTGAACTAATATTTTGCGAGGAACACGAAGCGTTACTTCATGCTGGTCCCCAGCACTTGTTAGCATCCGTAAAAGATTATTTTGGCCGTTAAAGGGTAGAAATTTAGCGCGTAAAATCACGAGGCAGAGCATAAAATGTTTCAGAGCAAAGCCTCGGATCATAAATCCGATTATGGGCGAATTACCTGCATAGCGTTTTGATGAGGGTTTTCCATTTATAAATACTGGCGTAGATTATGGTGGCCCAATTTTAATAAAAAATAAAATGGGCAGAGGAGCAAAATTATCAAAATGTTATATTTGTTTATTTGTGTGCTTCTCCACCAAAGCTGTTCATTTAGAGGCCGCAACTGATCTTACCGCAGACTGCTTTATAGCCACTCTTAGACGTTACGTTGCTCGTAGAGGAAAACGTAATTAAATTTTGTCTGATAATGGAACTAATTTTATAGGTGCAAACAATGAGTTAAGAGAGTTAGGGCATTTCATGAAAGAAAACTCAAATGCGTTCCCAGGCAGCACGTTACGTTTTATTGACGTCAAAATGACGTACGATACGTCATTAAGACGTGCTAATGTCGTCATATGACGTCAGTGTGCAGCCTGGGGTTAGAAAGTAAATTAACAAAAGAAAATATTAATTGGAAATTTATTCCTAGCTATAGTCCGTTCATGGGTGGTTTGTGGGAATCAGGTATAAAATCTGCAAAATTTTATTTGAAAAGAGTAACTGCTAATGCATTACTAACGTTTGAGCAATTTTATACACTGTTAGTTCAAATAGAAAGTGTTTTAAACTCGTACCCTTCATCTTGTGATCCTAATGATTGTACACCCGTTTCTTCCGCTCACTTGCTTATAAGAAGATCATTGGTAGACGTCGCAGACCCAGATGTTATACACATTCCTGAGCACCGAGCTTCTATATACCAGAGGATTCAGCAAATTAAACGGCACTTCTGGAATAGATGGACAAAAGATCGAGTACGTTAGTGAGCTGCAGCAAAGATCAAAATGGAAGTTTAATCAGCGAAATATTGCAATAGACACATTGGTAGTACTCAAAGATGATAACCAGCCACCGTTGAAATGGAAAATGAGCAGAGTTGTTGAACTACACCCTGGCATCGATGGAATGGTAGTACGAGTTGTTTCCGTGAAAACATCAAACGGTACTACGTACAAGCGTGCTGTATCAAAGATGTGCGCACTTCCGTTGAGTGATTAAGTTTTAAGTTAGTTAGAATAACAAAGTGAATTCGTTTAAACAGAATAATAATTTGCTTATGTTTGTATTTAGCATTATTAGTAACTTGTTTAATTTAATTTAATTTGTATCGTTTGTGAATTTATATGCTTGTTAGAATTTATTAGAATTTTGTTGTGTGTTGAAAGAAATACTTCTTTCAAGATGGGGAGTATGTATTTAATGTCAATGTTAATAGGCAACACATAATACAGCGCAACTTAAAAGTTTGTTATCAAAGAACAAGCGCAATAGAAATTGTGTTAACAATTGTAAAAATGTACACAGTCCACTAAAGCTGCTATGAAAGTAAGGTATAAATTATACACAAAGGCGTTTACTTCTTTTAAAATATAATTAAGAAAAGCGCCTACAAGATTATTCTCCGTATATTTATGTACACACACGCGCTAACGACTTATTTATTTAGAATTGAATAATCTTCTTAACACTGCTGTATTCGCATTACGGCAATAACTGACCTATGATTTGTTTCTTCGGTATTTATACACATTTGGAAATCCTTCTCGAGTGTTCCCTATCTTTCAATATATCTTCTAGAAGATGGATAACAACTTCGAGAAGGCTCTTGAATTTGCGGATAACTTCTTGAACGTTTCAATACGTAAAACATCAACATTTGAAATCAATGTGCTTATGGCCAGAAATTGTAAAAGAAAATAATGTGCAAAATAAAGATAAAAAGTTATCTAATAAAATATATGTGCCACCTTCTTAGAACTGTTCTGTCCCAGAACAGGAGACTGGATGCGACACCGGTAAAAAGGATCGTGGCGACAGCGGCAACTTTTTTCATTTCGGCAACTTCCTTGACCGTAAAAGTAACAGTCAATGGACTTTTCCTGGCCTGATATTCTTCTTGGTTGGTAACTACAGACCAACACTTGAACGCCTGTTCCTCGGAAGACGACCTCCAACATGTTTCGAACTGTCCTCTAATTCAGTTGATCTAAGCCACAACCAAGCTTGGGTACTGCCAATTTCTTAACATGATGGCACTCCATTTCTCTCTTGAGACTCCATAATGTTCGCCACAGATCTTTGTATAACGGCTTGACAGGTGAGTATTTCTTGGTGACCAGATAGAAAACGAAGCGTTCGTCACCACGTAGTCCTAAAACTTTGCCGACTGCCGGTTGCTGTCTTCGTAATTCATCTAGCTGCCCAAACTTCTTTTTTAACACGACTGCAACCCCTCTGGACATGTCAAGATCCTCGCTCACGCAATATGCGATGGCGTAATCTTTTTGTGTCTAGAACAGGTCTTGTTGTTCCTCGGTGGTAACTCCGAACCTAGCTTTTCCAGAACCTCCGTATAAATTCATTTCTCCATTTCTTCGATTAGATTTCTGGTTCTGCTACTTATTACTGTGGTTCAGATCTGAATTTGCGTATTGTAGTTATCACCAGCAAGCGGAGCTAGACGATTGACGTGGACCACTTTTGGCTTGCCTCTGGGCGGTTTTCGGATGCGATTGCGCATTGCCTTTGCAGCTTCGGCGACAAACCACGTCTTCTTTGAGGATTATACAACCAGACCATATCGCCAGGTTGAAACCCACTATTTTGCGCCTTGACGTCATAGTTTGTTTTCATCCTGTCGCTGGCAAGTTGTGTGTTTTTACTGACTTCTTCATGTATTTCGTCTAGCCTCTTGGCCAGCTTGCTGACGTGATCTTCTCCAGCAACTTCTTCTTCCGGTCTTCGTCCAAATTGAAGGGCGCATGGCAATCGTATTTCACGACCGAGCATGACACAGGATGGTGTTTGGCCTGTGCTTTCGTGAACGGATGATCGGTATGCCATTAGGAAAAGGTGTAAGTACTGATCTCAGTATTTTTGGTGTTCGGACACTACTTTGGCTAAGTACTTGCCCATTGTTCGTTTCATCCGCTCAACCATGCCATCAGATTGAGGATGAAGAGGCGTCGTCCTAGTTTTCTTAATTCCCAACAGTCGGCAAACTTCTTGAAACAGCCCAGAATCAAAATTGCGGCTTTAATCGGAGTGTAATTCCAACGGAACTCCAAACCGACAGAAAAACTATTTTACTAATACGTTTGCGACTGTAGCTGTTTCTTGATTGGGTATGGCGTAAGCCTCGGTCCATTTATTTCCCGAATCGGATTCTGGGAACGGCCGTGCGATGTCAATCGCTACTCTTTTCAAATGGCTTCTTACGTTGTATTGCTTCATGGGTGCTTTGCGCTTTCTTGTCGGACCATTTCCTGATGCGCAGACCGTGCACTTACGGCACCATTTCATGACGTCCTTTTTGCAATTCATCCAGTAAAATCGTTCTCGCACTTTACCCAATGTCTTCTTAATACCAAAGTGTCTTCCTGATGTCCCATCGTGGAGATGCTTCAACACTTCTGCCACCCGGCTCTTTGGCACTACCAACTGTAGTCTGTTCCTCGTGCCCTCAACACTTTTTAGGGATCGCTTAAGAAGACCGTCTTCTACTATCAAGGAGTCCCACTGCGCCCAGTACGCTTTGATGTTTCTGCTCAAAGCACTCACTTCTTCCTAGGTTGGTCGTCGGCCCTTTCTTTCCAGTTTAGGAGTAGTTTTATTTTAGGATCGTTTTCTTGTTGGCGACGTAGCTGCTCAGGTTCCCACTCATCATCAACCATAGCAGTTCTCCGGAGGCATTCAACTTTTTCTTTCAGTCGCGAACAATGGCCGCAGTCCGCCGGACATGGTCTTCTTGACAAGGCATCAGCGTTCCGATGACTGTTTCCGGCACGGTGTTTTGTGTCATAGTCATACTCTTGCAGTCTCTTGATCCATTTTGCCATTTGTCCTTCCGGGTTACGGAACTGCAGTAGCCATTTTAAAGCGGCGTGGTCTGTTCTCAGTAAAAATTTTTGTTCATACAAATACTTGTAGAAATGTTCGATGAACTTAACGACTGCTAACAGCTCCCTCCTAGTCACGCAATAATTCCTTTCTGGCCTGGACAAAACCTTGCTAAAATATGCAATAACTTTTTCTTGTCCATCTTGAACCTGCGAAAGGACTGCGCCTATGGCCAGATTGCTTGCGTCGGTATACAAAACAAATTTTCCATCTTCTCTTGGATAACTCAAAATCGGCGAAGTGACTAGGACCTGTTTTAGTTGATTAAAAGAATTTTCGCAATCTACATTCCATCTAAATTCTGCTTTTTCTTCCGTTAATTTTGTCAATAGCTTAGCAATATTGGCAAATCCGGGTACAAATCTTCTATAATAAGTGCACAACCCAAGGAAACTTCGGACCTGATGTTTGTCGATTGGTCTTGGCCATGCTTGCACTGCTCGGATTTTATCTGGGTCAGCCCTTACTCCATCTCTAGATACGACGTGGCCAAGGTATTGCACTTTCTTCTTAAATACATGGCACTTCTTTGAGCTCAGTTTGAGGTTAGCTACACGTAATCGCTGGAACACTTCCTTCAAGTTGTTCAAGTGTTCTTCAAACGACCTTCCAACCACGATTACGTCGTCCAGGTAAACCAAGCACGTCTTCCAAGACAATCTACGCAAGATGGTCTCCATCAAACGCTCGAACGTTGCAGGAGCGTTACACAGGCCGAAGGGCATCACAGTGAACTGCCACAAACCAGTTCCAATTGTAAAAGCTGTTTTTTCACGATCTTTGGGTTCTAATTCTATCTGCCAGTATCCACTCTTTAAATCTAACGTAGAAAACCACTGGGATCCTGACAGGGTGTCTAGCGTATCGTCAATTCTGGGTAAATGGTAGCTGTCCTTTTTGGTCACGTCGTTTAGCTGCCTGTAGTCTACGCAAAACTTTGTTGATCCATCCTTCTTCTTTACGAGTACCACTGGGGATGCCCATGGGTTACTTGAAGGTTCAATCACACTGGCATCGTGTTCTTTACTCGTACTAAAGTTTTGCCAACGAGTAGTCCCTTTTCAACTAAGCCGCCCTCCATTGGTTCAATCCCAGAGATTTTCATCCAGGTGTGCCATCACCACACTTTCCGTCCTTGCAGGCAGAATCACTCTTCACTCAATAATACTCGCACGGCTGCCTTCTCTGGCAAATGAAAAGGAATTTCTTCATTGTCGATCTTCAGGTCATCGTTCTTCATATCCAAATGGAACCCATACTTCTTTATCACGTCCATTCCCAGGATAACTTTTTCCGTGATGTCGGCTACCAGTACTTGATGGTCGAGTACTCCATTTCCCAAACCAATGGTTACTTTGACATGTCCGTGAGTAGGTATTTCTTCGCCCGTCGCCGTTCGAAGTCGTACTGTTACTTGTGATGTCTTCTCGTTTTCTAATAAGACGTCAGAACGAATGATGGTTGTTTTGACTCAACATGTAGATAGTGCGCACGCATATGCGCGTAGAGGAGAGAGAGGGTAACGTGATTCGAGGTGGATTAAGATCGCCATTGTACTTACTTGTGTTTTCTAATGAATATACAATAATAAATGTTTTACAAGTTTTTCAATTAACTTTCACGACCACACGAAGCCCCACCAATTACCAGCGCCTATGGGGAAAGGCATACAATCCCTAACATTTGGTCCTTCGCACGGGATACTTCGAAATTTGGAAATTTCGTGAAACTTTTATTACCGAACCTGGTTGATGGAATCATCGTTACCAACCTAAGATTCTGCTCATGGAACCGGTGAGTGATTTCCTATTTACCCGTTCATCTTTACCTTACATTTATATGTAAATTCAAATTATAACGGCCTTGTGTATTGCTTGTAAATTAGTTAAACCTTTTTATATGCATTCATATAAACGTTTAGTACACCAATACACGCCTATAATCACCTTTGTTATTATTTTAACTTAAAATTGCACATTGCAGTTTGTGATAACATTGTTTGTTATCGCCGGATATACCACCGGCAACTTAGCCTTGAGGAACGGTGTCTCGTTCGTCGCTTTAAAATATATTTTACCTTGTATCGTATTAGCGTTTTAATTTCAATAAAAACGTTTGATACAATGACGTCTAAAGATAAAAAATCTTCAGATGTTAAATTTTTACGAGCAAAGGGCGTTTCTCTCATTGAGGAATGCGATTATTTTCGTGACTTTTTGGATTCGTTGGTTGACGATCATATTACCGATACAGTTAAAAGGCAGATTCGTGTAGAACTTGATATTTTTAATCCGCTTATGGAACAATACGCAAATTTTCTGATAGAAGCCACTGCCGCAAATCTTGAAATCGAACAATTCCTACCACTTACTCAATTCAGAAGAAGTTATACGCAATTAAAAGTAAAAGCGGAAACTCTTTTAGAAAATGACATTGTTGTAAATTCAAGTAATTCATTTAATTCGTTTAATCCAAACCATTCGCATGACAGAGTAAAACTTCCAGTTATATCATTACCAAATTTCGATGGAAGCCGTCACGCTTTTCGTAGTTTTTTCGAAGTTTTTGAAGCTTTAATGGGTAATAACAAGCGTTTGAATAACGTGGAAAAATTTTTATATTTAAAAAACTGTCTGACGGGAGTCGCCAATTATTAGCGAGTTAAAAGCAAGCGAAGCTAACTATCAAGTAGCGATTGCATTATTAAAAGAACGCTACGACAATAAAAAATCTCTTATTTTTAGTCATTTTGATTTATTATTGGATTCTCCCAAACTGTCGAAAGAATCGCAATTAAGGTCATATTACGATAATTTCATTACTCATGTCAGAGTTATTGACAATGAAAAAATAGAACCCCTTGAATATAAGAATGCCGTGTTAGCTTATATAACAAAATCAAAACTTGACAGCCGTACCGCTGAAGAGTTTGCAAAATTGTTTCCAAAAACGATTCCGTCGGTTGACGAAATTTGTAAATTTCTATCGGCTAGGTGTAACATAGTTGAAGAAACTTATAGTGCTTTAAAGCTTTCTTCGGGAAGCAAAAATAAGCCACCTACTGGCGGCAAAAGATTTGTGTCTGATCCGAAGAACCTTACATACACGTTGGCTCAATCATCTAGTTCTTGCATCATTTGTAAAGATGAGCATTTTTTGAACAATTGTCCAACATTCCTGGCTTTGTCGACGCGAGCTCGTTTTAACAGAATCAGAGCATTCAAGTTCTGTACTATTTGTCTTCGCCACGACAATAAATCAAAATGCGCATCTACTCTTAATTGCAAATTCTGCAACTTGCGTCATAATCACCTGCTCTGCTTCAAGAGTTCCGTTCGACTTACCAACGTGAGTGATGGCGGCGAAGCTTCTGTTGCTTCTTCGAGCGTTCCTTTAGATTCTAGTAGCACATCTGCTTTTAGCAATTCTACCGATTCTTCAGTTTGTGGATTTTCAAGGTCTTCTGAAGTTCTGTTGTCTACCGTTCAGGTTAATGTGGTTTGCGGAGATAGATGTTTTAAGGTTCGAGGTCTATTGGACTCAGGCTCACAGAACAATCTCATCACTGAAAGGATTCACAAAAAATTGAATACTGCAATTAAGCTTATTAATTTGACACTTAAGGGAGTCAACGGTGTTATTTCTACTTGTTCGAAGTACACTTCTATTCAACTGCAATCTGTTACTAGTTTATTCAACTCAAACATCGATTGTTTAATCGTTCCTACTATTACCGATAGATTGCCTAGGAGTCATTTCAAGAAAGATCTTCTTAAAATTCCTTCTCATTTACGTCTTGCTGACAGCTCATACCATGAGCCTGGTGACATCGATTTGTTAATCGGTTCTTCTATTTTTTATAAACTGTTAATACCTGAGCAGTTATCGCTAGGTAAAAACTTGCCTACATTGCAAAATACGATGCTAGGTTGGATCGTTTCTGGCGACTTACCTACAAGTCGGGCAATGCATTCATCGATGGACGACGATTCTAGTGACAGACGGTTAGTCAAATTTATGAGTCCAATGTAGAATTACGTCAGTCATTGTCTAAGTTTTGGGAATTAGACCACCCCAAACCCTATTCGAATTTATCTTTGCTTTCTTCACAAGAGAGGTTCTGTGAAGAACAATTTCTAAAGACTGTGCGCATTGATGAGAGTAATCACTTTTCTGTGTCTATTCCATATAACTCTAAGCTGAATGAAAGTCGACACCCGAATTTGTAATTTGACACCACAAATCGGTTAATTTGAAATAGGAATATTGAAAATCGCCACCCAAATTTGTAATTTGACACCAGAATATTGAAATTCGCCACCCAAATTTGTAATTTGACACCTGAAATCGGTTTTTTGAAGCGGCTTAAAAATCTATTTTTGTTTGATTCTTTTTTAATTTTTTTAATTGTTAGTACCAAGTTTAATGAATTAGTTAATCTGTTTTTCCCTTCAAAAAACCGATTTCAGGTGTCAAATTACAAATTTGGGTGGCGAATTTCAATATTCTGGTGTCAAATTACAAATTTGGGTGGCGATTTTCAATATTCCTATTTCAAATTAACCGATTTGTGGTGTCAAATTACAAATTCGGGTGTCGACTTTCAATATTCGGGTTTCAAATTAGAACTTTCGGACCAATGTAACCAGCTGATTTGGTTTTTGACCAATCAAATTGATAGATAAATGTTATTAGAGGTGTGGTTAAGAGGCGTGGTCAATTCTAAAGCATGATGCTGAAGCCGTTTCAACAAACAGATTAATATTTATTAAACCAATATAACAAACCAATTTGATTTTTAACAATGAAATTGTTAGATGGATGATGTTAGAAGTGGTGTTAATGGGCGTGGTTAATTTTGATTGGTCTAAAAGAGGAAGTGAAAACTGTCTTAACAAACCGATTAACCGTTCAAAAACCAAAACATCGCAAACTGACTAGCTGTTAGTAAACAAACCACCTGTTTGTAAAGCTGTTTGCAAACAAACTACCTGTTCGTAAAGCTGTTTGCAAACAAACCACCTGTTTTTAAAGTTGTTTGCAAACAAACTATCCTGAGGGCGGGTTTTATGAACTTATTAAAATTTGTTATCTAAAGTTGTTGGCAGCGTCTTTATTAGTAAATAAAAATTTTATCATTAAAGGTTTTCAACCTGTAATAGTAACATAAGGCATCATTACTTTAAATATTCGCAAATTATCTATAAGCTATGCTATGAGTTGTTACTAATCTATATTGAAAAATTAATTTTTAACCCCCCTCAACAAACCAATTTTTAAACCAATGTAACAAACCGATTTTAAATTGATTTATCAATTAGTCTAATAGTCAGTTCTCGAATTTCGGTTTTTGAACGGTAAATTGGTGAAATCATATTGCTTGGTTTTTAGACTGTTTAGTTTGTTAAATGTTTAAAATAAAACAAAATATATGTATTAGTTTTTTTTATTGTTATTAATATAAAATTAACAATACATAAGATAATGATTTTTTGTGTGTCTCCAAATTAGTAGAAGGCCATCTTGCCAAATCCCGGATGTTCAAACCTAATATAGCATCTCGATGGTGTGCTGCTGCAACGATTATAGAATTTCATCTGCTCCAAACGGTTGATCTTGATAACCCCACGGTCTTGTTTCAGTACTATCAAAACTGAGCATGCGTTTATCGTCATAAGGACTAAGTACAATTTAACTTTGTTTAACTGAAAACACGTTGTGTTGCTTAGATTTGATGAGTTGTTGATCAGCTTCAAAAATTTTTTTATCAAACAAACACTTTTTGTAGTCGTTAAAGGTAATTGATTTGATTGAAGACTTTTTAGAACCCTTGGATTTTTTGATTAATTTTTTAGAACAATCATCATCGACAATATAGGAGTACATCTTTGATCTAAGTCCTACAAACTCCAGCATTATCTTTCCATTATTTTCGTCTTTCATTAATCCCGGTTGTTTTTTGTTTTTCGGTTGTATTTGATAAATGTTATCAATATCATAGTCGGAAGTGTCAAAACGATGGCTATCTTGTTTAATATAACTATAAATATCTATATTTTGAAAACTATAAATCAAACTATCCGTGTCTGTATATAACAGTTTTACATTTTCGCCAAACGTTTTTATAACATAATCATAATGAAATTCGTATAAAAATTTTTGAAATATCTAATATGCTAAATCCTGCATAAATAGGTTTATTCATACGTATTTCCAATTTATTCATTTCTATGATAACCATATCTTCATCAAATACAACAGAGCTATGAAAATTTGGTTTTGAGATGAGGATCGCGCTCCCCATCGTCCATCCACTGTGTGACTAAGCGGATATCTCTATGTTTTCTTACATTTTCCATACATTTGCCATAAATCGCATTAATCATTAATTTATAGAAATCTTTTTCAAACTCATTTTTAGATTGTTGACGTAATTTTGTATTTAAATCTATGTACTGTTTTAACCAAGGAGATTGATGAAATTTAAGCACTCTATGAACTTTTTTTAGTACCATACCTAATCTTAAATACATTTTTAAGTTTCTATAGTGAACGATATAACGTTCTTTTGAAAACAACGTTAATAACAATTTTTAAGTTTAGTGTTTGAAGTCGGAGGAATCATATGTTCTGGTGCTAATGGCAAATCGCTATGTAAATTATGTAATTGAATTGGATAATCTAAATCACATTCAACAATATATCCAAACATAAAATCATTAGGTGTATTTAAAATTTCTTGAACATCAAAATTTTCTATAAATTTGAAATTTCCGTATGGCAAATATTGTGACATGGCCGCTCCATATAAATTATTTACATCAAAATACATTAAATATGTACTATCTTTAGTTAAATCAAAGTCATTTTTCATATATTTATTATTTGCTTTCGCATATCTATTGGAACATTGAGAAACGCCTCCTCTAATTCCTTTCTCGATAAACATAAGCATATCGATATTGGTGATAAGTTCTAATGAAACGTTTGTAGTCTTCAGCATTGCGTCAAACGTTAACCCCGGCGCAGTATAATAGTGTAACGGATCTAAACTATAAGTTTTTAAACAAGTTTGACGGAAAGCTTCAAACACGTCGGCTAGTAAAAGTACATCAGTTTTTAAATACAAATCTGAATATTCACCTAAATTTTGAATTTTGAAAACTTTCCAAACATTTACTGCATGAGAATAATCTTCATCGCTAACGTTTTCATCAAGCAACTGACTATAGAAGGCTTGTTTACTTGGTAAACATGTTTCTTCTAATTTTTCCTAGGAATCTACATAGTCATAAGGAAAAGTTCCTTTTCTATTTAATAGATGAAACTCCTCTAAACTATTACAATAAGATTTTGTAATCTTTTTTTCATCATCTAACAAATTAGAAGAAAGACGATCTAAACTTTGTGACATAAAACGAAAAGAATCTATAAACCTAAGAGAAATATTCGTATTTGGTATCGACTTTGTAAATGAAATGTACTTTTCCTTATTTATAGGTAATAGTTTAATATTTCCTTCAAATAATGTAGATAATTTTCGAATAATGAAATGCGCGTCATAGCCACTCATGTTATGAAAAACTACAGGTATACAATGTTCGTCTTTATAGTTTAAATTGCAAGCTTGATGGGCAGCTCCTCTAAATAACCCCGTTTGATGATTATGATCTCGAACTCTAACTTGGTCTTTGTTAAAGGGTTTTTTGCAAATGTGACATACTTTAGAAGTATAAAAAATTTGTTGTTGTTGTTGATTTAGTTTTTCCATTGGAACAATCTCATTAAGTTTTTGATAACACGCATCGACAATATTTTTTAATTCATATACAAACCAATCGATGCAATCTATACCTCGATATGTGCAAAATTTTGATAATGTATCATCATATGAACATTTCAGATAATATGCTATACTGAACGGTATATGTTTTTGATAAGATTTAGATTTAGTATTGAGTAAATTTGAATCGATATCGTTACACTTTTCCAAAATACATTCCAAATCCGCATATATAACAAAAGGAACTTTTTCTTGATAACGATAATTTTTAAATGATAAGTATTTCTCCGATGGTTTTGGTAACCTCACACAACATTCATTAGAATTCATACAGTAACTTTTATGTTTGTTAAGTATATCTTGAGTTGTAAAATAATTTAAACATCGTTCACAAATAAAAATTTTGGTTTTATGGTTGGATAGTTGTTTCAATAAAAGCGCAGACAAATTTTTGATCCAAGTAAAATGAAAGAGTAGTTGTGAATCAAATGGATTGTTTATATCTATCTGGGAGTTCAAAGGAAGCATTAGAAGATTTATAATCTTAATATTTCTATCGCAAACAGGACTAAGAGAACATGGCAAAATTTTTTTATTTTCTATACTAAACAAATTAATGGATAAATGGTTAAGCTTTTCAAATTTTCTTATATTTTTTATAGTTATGGGAAATTCAATACCATCACAATTTAAAACATCATTGAAATGAGGATATGAAGAAGGTCTATCAGAATGATGCTTAGCGGGATATAAAGCTGATATTACAGACCAAAGAAAGCAATATGGATCATCATTATTAACGTTGACAACAGCATGTTTTTTCTTTATATAATCGGGAACCGACACAAAAATTGAATAACCTACTTTAAGAGGATCATATTTGTTAATGTTCACTTTAAGTCCCAAAAGTTCTTCTAAAGCCCAGCCACTGTCTTTTTCGGAAAATTCCTCCAATTTCGTTGCAAGTTTATCAAACACGTGTTCTTGATACCACTGTTTCAAATTAGTTGTACGATCAATCACATTATTTTTAGTGCAAAACGTTTTCAAATCTATTTCGACAGTTTGAGGTTTAATAAAATTAGCACTTAAAATTACGTTTACTTTAAGAAGGGATTCTTCAAGAGCCTTTTTAATTTTCAAATTAAAACATTTAAAAGATTTTTTCAAAAATATTATGGGATCTTTTATATTAATGCTTGATATAAAACCGGTGCAAATTCTGTTGTTGAAACACGATTCCGCATCTTGCCAACTAACTTTACACTTATTTCGTTTTAAGTTTGTTGATAGACCTTCACCCGATTTTACTACTAAAACTTTTTTAAGTTCTCTAAGTTTTAAACGATAACATTTTAGATATGATAAACTTGATTCAATCGAAAAAGGAGATTCTAATATATTATCTTTGTGTATCTTATTCTTGATTGCTTTACGAACAATTTGTATTGCACGATTAATATATAGTTTGAGATTATTAGCTTCGTTCACCGTTTTTATGTTATCAAAGTAAACACGCGTCACTGCCAAGTACTGTTTACACATGCTAGAGAGTGTAGCCATTTTGCACGAATTAAGTATTTCGTTTAACTAATGTTGCAAAGGATACGAGGTCTATTTATAAACTTTTAAAGATTTACGAGTCTCAACGAGTGTGTACGAACTGTCGAAGGTTTACGCTTCAACTCGATCTTCACCGACCGTTATCGAACTTAAATACGAAGTTTACTACCCCCCACCCCCTCCCGAAACTCAAACTTGCCCGATCATATCCGATGTTATTTGTTCTTGTGTAAATTTATTTTTTTCGTTTTTATATTGTTGTTTTATGAAATTAAATTAAAATTAGTGTTATTAATTTCAAAACTATTATAAAAGCGTATTACAATAATACACGATAAAAAAATTATATGATGTTGCTTATTAATTTATTTGTTCTAGTGTAAATTTATTTTTTTAAATTTTAGTATTGATTTAATTAATGTGTTTGAATTAAAAATCTCAAAACTTTTATAAAAGCATAATATAACAATCTTTTTTAAAACATGTCAGCAAAAAAAAAATGTGTCAACGACCCTCATATAATATAACATCTGTAGAAAAAACATGTTTCTTTATGTTACTACAAGAATGTAAATAAGGTTAAAGTATTTCTAATACTATAATCTAAATTAAATAAATGGATTAATTTTTCATTGAAAAAATTATACTACTGCATTCTTTGCAATGTCTATATTGGTAACATGAAATTTACTCAATAGTTAAATCAGCATTTTGTTTGTGTATATAAATAGTAATAGCTATGAATGGAATTTATTTTCATTAAAGAAATGTCTGTACATTATAAGCCAATTTTAAATGCATATAAAATATTAAATCTAACATAATCAAGGAGTTTTATTCGATCGATGCGGCTATTAACACAACGAAATTATTTAAGAAGGTATTCTTAAAATTGCAATATTAAACCAAACGCATAAGTGTATATACTATAAATTAAATAAATTTATAAATTTTTCATTCATGACATTAATGTTTTATAAGCTTTAAAACAAAAATAATTGTTAAATGTAATATAAAATATAATACCATCTGTAGAAAAAAAAACATTGTTTTGGTAGTCTTTATAAAAAATAATTTATAAATTTGAATTGTAATTTAAGTAAAGTTGACTGTAATACTATTTGAATTGCATACAATAATTACCTAAATAAATTAGTGATTTGATTTTATAAGTGCTAATAATGTAAATCCAGTTTTTTAATCATGTAATAAAACAATTTATATTATATACATTTATAAACGGTTAAGGCTGAATAATGCAAATCAACAAAATAATGAGTGCCAACGACTTGCGTCTGATATGAAATATAACACTATATGCAGAGAAAACACTTTTACGTTAGTCTTTATAAAAAATGTTATACATTTTAATTGTAATTTAAATATGGACCGTTTTGTATTAATTATTATTTTAATCAAATTTACAGGGTGGACCTTATAAACTTAGTAAATTTCCTTATCTTTTGTTTGCAGCGTATTTAATAGTCAATAAAAAAGTAATCATTAAAAGTTCTCAACCTGCAATAGTGAATAAATATATAATTCGATTTATAATCCTAAGTTACTTTAATTTATAATGATGTATTAATTTGAAATGCATTAAATAGGCTGCACATTATAAGAAAGTCAATGTTGGCTATCAAAATCTTTAAAAAAATTTGTAATCTTAAGTTGGCAACAGTGTATTCAATAATAAATCATCATTATCTAAAATATTCATTGATCATTCTAAATTTACATTCAAGAAATTAAGTGATTTGTTTTACTAAATACACAAATGAATATATAACCCTTTATAATCCGATGTGTATGATTTCAAAGTGGTCCTAAAAAAAATTTGGTAGGAACAAGTCTTTATATTTTGGGTTGAACAAGTTAGCCCTTTGTTGTTTATGATAGATTTATTCTACCTATTTATGTTACTTTAATTTAATTATGTATTGATTTTAAATGCATGATATTCAAATGAGAGAAACTCAAAGCACCCGAACTTACACGAAATTCAAATATTTTAAAATGCGCGGAAAATGCGGTTATTACCCCTACCCCCTCCAAAAACTCGAACTTGCCCGAACCCGAAATTCAAATTTAAAAATTGCGCGCGCACACGAACACAGCCGAAGAAACTCCGATCTTGCCCGAACTAACCCGAACTTACACGAAATTCAAATTTTTAAAAAAGCGCGGGAAATTGTGGTCCAGGATCCCCACTACATAACTACTGCCGTACCGCTGAAGAGTTTGCAAAATTGTTTCCAAAAACGATTCCGTCGGTTGACGAAATTTGTAAATTTCTATCGGCTAGGTGTAACATAGTTGAAGAAACTTATAGTGCTTTAAAGCTTTCTTCGGGAAGCAAAAATAAGCCACCTACTGGCGGCAAAAGATTTGTGTCTGATCCGAACATTTGAACAATTGTCCAACATTCCTGGCTTTGTCGACGCGAGCTCGTTTTAACAAAATCAGAGCATTCAAGTTCTGTACTATTTGTCTTCGCCACGACAATAAATCAAAATGCGCATCTACTCTTAATTGCAAATTCTGCAACTTGCGTCATAATCACCTGCTCTGCTTCAAGAGTTCCGTTCGACTTACCAACGTGAGTGATGGCGGCGAAGCTTCTGTTGCTTCTTCGAGCGTTCCTTTAGATTCTAGTAGCACA
Organism: Aquatica leii; assembly: GCA_035610365.1. Lineage (NCBI taxonomy): Eukaryota > Metazoa > Arthropoda > Insecta > Coleoptera > Lampyridae > Aquatica > Aquatica leii. The sequence goes on from CM069432.1 coordinate 114,512,893, forward strand.
TCTGCTTTTAGCAATTCTACCGATTCTTCAGTTTGTGGATTTTCAAGGTCTTCTGAAGTTCTGTTGTCTACCGTTCAGGTTAATGTGGTTTGCGGAGATAGATGTTTTAAGGTTCGAGGTCTATTGGACTCAGGCTCACAGAACAATCTCATCACTGAAAGGATTCACAAAAAATTGAATACTGCAATTAAGCTTATTAATTTGACACTTAAGGGAGTCAACGGTGTTATTTCTACTTGTTCGAAGTACACTTCTATTCAACTGCAATCTGTTACTAGTTTATTCAACTCAAACATCGATTGTTTAATCGTTCCTACTATTACCGATAGATTGCCTAGGAGTCATTTCAAGAAAGATCTTCTTAAAATTCCTTCTCATTTACGTCTTGCTGACAGCTCATACCATGAGCCTGGTGACATCGATTTGTTAATCGGTTCTTCTATTTTTTATAAACTGTTAATACCTGAGCAGTTATCGCTAGGTAAAAACTTGCCTACATTGCAAAATACGATGCTAGGTTGGATCGTTTCTGGCGACTTACCTACAAGTCGGGCAATGCATTCATCGATGGACGACGATTCTAGTGACAGACGGTTAGTCAAATTTATGAGTCCAATGTAGAATTACGTCAGTCATTGTCTAAGTTTTGGGAATTAGACCACCCCAAACCCTATTCGAATTTATCTTTGCTTTCTTCACAAGAGAGGTTCTGTGAAGAACAATTTCTAAAGACTGTGCGCATTGATGAGAGTAATCACTTTTCTGTGTCTATTCCATATAACTCTAAGCTGACTTTGTTGGGTGACTCACTGAATATTGCGGAAACGCGTTTCATGCAATTAGAGAAAAGTCTCCACAACAAACCCAAACTTCTTGAGGAATATTCCAAGTTTATGTTCGAATACGAAAAACTCGGACATATGACAAGGATCACTCAAAATGAATGTTTTGCTGCGTCAGAACGTATCCTGGAAACCATCGATGGTTCTGTTAATAGTGGTTCTGTACCACCCCAATTCTTACCTCATCATGCAGTAATAAAACAAACGTCTTTAACCACGAAGTTACGCGTCGTTTTTGATGCCAGTGCTAAATCTTCTACTGGCGTTTCTGTGAATGATGCACAGTTGGTAGGCCCTCAAGTTCAGGATGGCTTGCTCGATATTCTATTGCGCTTCCGCGCACATGAAGTTGCCATTTGCGGAGATATCGCTAAAATGTACCGCATGGTCAACGTGAACTCTGACTTTAGGAAATTTCAACACATACTTTGGAGGGAACAGCCCTCTGATCCTGTTTCTATTTTCCGTTTAAATACTATTACTTACGGCACAGCATCTGCCAGCTTCCTGGTCACGCGGTGCTTACTTTACCTCGCCGAACTGAACAAGGACGCGTTCCCGGAGGCCGCTGAAATCATTACAAAAAATTTCTATATGGATGATCTTCTATTTTCAACAACTTCTGTTGAAGAGGCTATCCGCCTCAAGAATGAGGTATATTCTATTCTCGCAGCTTCTGGATTCGTCATTAGAAAATTTCTGTCTAACAAACTAGAGGTTTTTGATTCTGCTAATACAGCGGAGGTGGATTTTGCCACTGTTCCGTTGGGCGGACGTGCTGATTCTAAAACGTTAGGTCTGCATTGGGATGCTGAGAAGGATACTTTATTCTGCAAGATTCAAAAGCCAGTCGACGACGCCATTCCTACAAAAAGAGAACTTCTTTCAGCAGTCGCAAAGGTCTTCGATCCCTTGGGTCTATTTGCACCTCTTGTTGTACAAGGGAAATTAATGATGCAAGCTCTGTGGCAGGCTGGCCTTAATTGGGACGATTATATTTCTATCGACCTTGTTCCTAAATGGAGGGACTTTAGAGATCAGTTATCTGAACTGAGCGTCATAAGGGTCAACCGTTGTGTTATTCCGTCTCAATGTTCAGAAATCCAAATACACGGGTTTTGCGATGCAAGCACTGTAGCTTACGGTTGTTGTTTCTTCTTGCGCTGTCTTACATCATCTGGCGGTATTGTTTCAAACCTTTTACTCTCAAAATCGCGAGTCTCACCTCTACGCACAACCACTATTCCACGGTTGGAATTATGTGCAGCGGTCTTGTTGGCTGAATGGTGTTCTAAGGTTGTTGATATTTTTAAACCTAAACCAAATCATATTTTTTTGTGGACCGATTCTAAGATTGTCCTACATTGGATTAATTCTACTCCTAACAAATACAAAACGTTTGTCGCGAACCGTATCGCTACTATCCAAGAATGTACCAATATTCAAAATTGGCACCATGTTGCCACTTCTAGCAACCCAGCTGATTTGGTTTCTCGTGGGTTGAGTATAACAAATCTAAAAAACAATGATCTTTGGTTTCATGGTCTCAAATTTCTGTTAGAAGCCGAATTACCTTTTAGTACTGACCACATAATAGAGTCTGATGAAAGCGTGGAGCTTAAAACTTCCTCAGTTCTACTTAATATGTCTGCGGAAACCGAATTCTTCAACGCCTTTTGTAAAAGATATTCTACACTGGCAAAACTTCAAAGAGTATTTGCTTATATTTTGAGGTTTGTCAAGAATTGTCAAAAATCTAATATTCGCAAAGACGCACTGCAAGTCGATGAGTTGAAAATTTCTTTAACCACGTTAGTAAAGTTATGCCAACAATATTACTTCTCAAATGAGATCAAATCAATTAATGACAACAGAGTTGTCAAATCTTTACGTATTCGAGCTCTTAATCCGTTTTTAGACGACGAAGGGTGTCTTCGTGTTGGAGGCAGATTATCTCATTCTTCTTTCTCGTTTGAGAAAAGGTATCCATTAATACTGCCCAAAAGCCATCAGCTTACCGAGTTGATTATACGAAGTTATCACACAGAACTACTCCATTGTGGAGCACAGACACTTCGTGCTACACTTAGGGAAAGGTTTTGGCCTATTGGAGGACTCGGAATTATTAGAAGGTGTACCAGTTGTTTTAAGGCAAGTCCAATTGTTCGCCATCCTTTAATGGGAGACTTACCCAGAACTCGTTTAAATTTCGTTCACCCATTTTACGATGTCGGGCTTGACTATGCTGGCCCGATTCTTATTAAAGATAGGCGTACGAGGGGAGCACGTTGTTCAAAGGCGTACATATGTGTGTTTGTTTGCATGGTAACTTGTGCCATGCATTTAGAATTAGTAACGTCTCTATCTACTGACTCATTTTTGAACACATTAAAGCGTTTTATCGCTCGCAGAGGGTTGCCAGGTACTATATCTAGCGATAACGCCACGAATTTTCGAGGCGCGAAAGCAAAATTAGATTCTTGGTACGGAATATTACATGAACCGCAGTCGCAAGGTAAAATTATTGATTACTTGCACTCTAAAGCTATAAAATGGAATTTTATTAATCCTAAATCTCCTCACGAAGGAGGGTTATGGGAAAGCTCAGTCAAATCAGTTAAGGTGCATTTAAGGCGTGTGTTGGGTAATTCAAATTTGACATTTGAAGAGTTATAATACGACTCTAACAATGATAGAGGCGGTTTTGAACTCAAGACCGTTATCTTTGATTTCCTCAGAACCTGAGGACCTTACTCCATTAACACCTGGCCATTTTATAATTGGTCGTCCTTTAGCTTCTATTCCCGAAACCGACTTAACCCATACACCACAAAATCGCTTATCCGCGTTTAGGAGAGCACAACAAATTTACCAGCATTTTTGGAAACGTTGGAGTCGTGAGGTGGTTCCTAAGTATCAACAAAGACAAAAATGGTTCCAACGACTACCCGATCTATTGAAACTTGATTCCATCGTCTTACTTCAAGAAGACAACGTCCCGCCTCTACAGTGGCGACTAGGACGTGTAATTCAGTTACATCCAGGTGCTGATAACGTAATACGCGCAGCATCCTTGCGTCTTGCAAATGGAAGTGTTTTGCGTCGATCAGTGCACAAACTTTGCGTGCTGCCACCGAATTAAACGTTTGATGTTTTTTTGTTAATAATTATACGTGGTGCTATTCGGAGTTGAATTATAAATTTCAGTTACGAAATATGATATAAAATTTAAACTTTATGTTGTTGCATCCTATTATATTTAATGTATTTTATGTTGTAAATTTTGGTTGAAATCTGTGATTTCAACGGAGGCGAGTGTTTTGACTCAACATGTAGATAGTGCGCACGCATATGCGCGTAGAGGAGAGAGAGGGTAACGTGATTCGAGGCGGATTAAGATCGCCATTGTACTTACTTGTGTTTTCTAATGAATATACAATAATAAATGTTTTACAAGTTTTTCAATTAACTTTCACGACCACACGAAGCCCCACCAATTACCAGCGCCTATGGGGAAAGGCAAACAATCCCTAACAATGGTCTTCGTCGCTCCCGTGTCAACCAGTAACTGAACGCTTCTTTCATTGATCTTGCCATCGAGATAAATGCTATGCAACTGCTCCCTAGGCGATGCCATTTGAATGGTAATCTCCGGGGCATGGCTCGTTGAGGTCGATTTTCGCTCCATTCGGTCGAACCGTTTTAGTTTTCCGAACGTTCTTCTGGTTTTCTTCTGAGCTTAGTACAGCGTCGTCGTACGTGGCCCACTTCCCCGCAGTTCCAGCACGTCAGTTCTCTTCCTCGAGCTACTCGTTCCCGAAATACCCGTCGCACTATGTCTTCAATGCTTTCTTCTGTGTGCGAGGATACTTCTGCAGCACAACGGAGCTTATGGCTGCCTCGGTGCGACGCTTGTTTCGCCGCCTCGAACTCCAAAGCATAGGTTAATGCGTCATCCAACGTCTTCGGTCGCGCCAACCGGAGAGTCTGCTGCGTTTCGTTGTCTCGGAGGCTGTCTACAAAGGTTTGAATAGCCAACTGCTCCAAGAAGGTATCTGGTGCTGTAGGATACGCAAGCCGTGTTAATCTAGCGATGTTAGCCTCAAACTCTTGAAGACTTTCGGCAGCTTTCTGAACCCGACTTTTAATTTGAGCTTGATACACTTGTTGAAGATGACCATCTCATTTCTAATCGTGAAATTAAGAGTTCGTAATTTTTTTGTAGGTGGTCAGGAACAGTTTGTAAAATTCCAAGCGCTTTTCCACGTAAGGACACTATTAAAGACGTCGCTTTCTGCTTGTTGCTCCAACCATTAGCTGTAGCTGCGGCTTCAAACTGCTTGTAGTAGGTTGACCATGGAACTTTACCATCAATATTCGGAGGTACAACTTTGAACTTATGAGTGTTTTCTTCTCGATGGTCCATTATTAAATCTTCACTCGTGACGCTTCCTTCACCGTGACAACTCATTTGGTTCATTCTTTCTTCAAGCAGTTTTATTTTGTCTTCTAATTTGTCCTCTATTGCTTCTATTTTTTCATTCACAGATTCGCAAATTTCTTCTTTTAAATTTAACATATCTGCTTGGGTTTCCTCTTGAACAATTTTAATTTGATTTTCTATGCTCGTTCGTATTTCTTCTTTTAAACTTCTAGAATTTTCTTCCATTTTCTGAGAATGTTTGGAGAGTTTTTCTTCCATTTTTCTTGAACTTTCCGACAGTTTTTCTTCAATTTTCTGAGAATTTTTGCCCATTTTTCTATTCATCGATTCAAGAATTTCAAGTATTTTTGAATCCATTTTAACTGCTTGCAAACGCGTCACCGGCATAAATTTAATCACGAATAATTTAAAACAAATACTAAATTTTAATAAAGCCGGACCTGGTTTAATAGCTAAGATTAAATGCTATAAACAAACACGCGAATCCCGAACTAAAGTTTTATTTATTTACACAATCAATGTTTTTATTACGGGAGCGATATCAAATAACTTAATGGTATTCACACTAAAAATCGCGAACGGTTTATTCTATTCGATACTCCACACTGACGCCACTGTTGCGAATTTTATTATTAAAAACTAATTTATTTAAACGACTAAAAATATGTTTTACTTATACTAGAAATATGTACACTTGTAAATTAACCGAACTAATTAAATCTAATAATATTTAATAAAAGCACTTACACTAATTAAGATAAGATAAAGTCAGCGGATAGCTTCACACACTTGTTTACACTAAAATCACGTACAAGATTATTCTTCGTATATTTATGTACACACACGCGCTAACGACTTATTTATTTAGACTTGAATAATCTTCTTAACACTGCTGTATTCGCATTACGGCAATAACTGAACTACGATTTGTTTCTTCGGTATTTATACACATTTGGAAATCCTTCTCGAGTGTTCCCTATCTTTCGATATATCCTCTAGAAGATGGATAACAACTTTGAGAAGGCTCTTGAATTTGCGGATAACTTCTTCAACGTTTCAATACGTAAAACATCAACATTTGAAATCAATGTACTTATGGCCAGAAATTGTAAAAGAAAATAATGTGCAAAATAAAGATCAAAAGTTATCTAATAAACTATATGTGACAAATCAAATAAAGTAAATTAAAAAACAGTGATTTAATATTTAGGTTTAATTGAAAAAGATTCTTTATAACAAATGTAAGGCTAATTGAAGTGTAAATGTATGTACATACATGTGAATTTACTATTCAATTAAACCTTCTTATTTACACCTTTTCTACTATTACAACTACATAAGACACACCAAACCATTATGCCCTAAGTGTCTTTAATTATAAACTAAAAAAAAAAACATAAAACAAACTGAAAAATCACTATAACATTTCATGTCGATGTAAACTTGGAAAGTTTGATTTTAAATTGTATTTTACATTACTGATTTCTTTCTTATCTTAATAGTACAAAACTAATAGTTTTTATATTTAGAATGTTTTTACTATATTACTATAACGTAAAACAATAAGTATTTATTTTCAATTTGAGTTATTAATATTTGTGTACTAACGTCAATTTTGATAAAATTTAATTAAAAATTAGAATCAAAAGTCCACTATCGAAAACATTGTAAAATTCAACTTGCTGCTAAGTTAGACAACAAATTTAATTCAAAACGAGAGATAACTTTGTTTAATAGGAAGTAACTTAATACAATATTATAATCACACTGAACTGAAACTTATTGCAAGGTCACACAGCAGATTCTGTATAATAAGAGGTCTAATAATAGAATTAAATTGCGCCGTCATTATTCGTATCTTATTGTAGTTGAATTATGTTCAACGTGAGATCCCAGAAGTTGACAACGCTGCTGGATCTCACGTTCACTCATGTATCTCTAAATACACAAACATATACGTTGACTTAACCCTTATTCTAAAGGATCTAGTTTTGTAACTGGTTCAGTTGCTTGACATAAACGTATTAAGGCAAAAAAAAATTCTTATATTTTTTAATATATATCTGTTTTTGTATCAAGTCTAGATCCGATTAAAATCATGACAACCCGAGATCCGCCACAAGGAAAAAATAAAAGAATTTTTTTTTGCTTTAATACCTTTATGGCAAGCAACCGAACCATTTTTCCATTACAGGGGAAAAGATTTTGCAAATTGATAAATCAGTTACAAAACTAGATCCTTTAGAAAAAGAGTTAAGTCAACGTATATGTTTGTTTATTTAGAGATACATGAGTGAACGTGAGATCCGGCAGCGTTGTCAACTTCTGGGATCTCACATTGAACAAAATTTAACTACAATAAGATACGAATAATGGCGCAATTTTATTCTATTAATAGACTTCTTATACAGAATCTGCAGTGTGACCTTGCAACAAGTTTCAGTTCAGTGTGATTATAATTGTATTTTATTAAAATTAACGTTAGCACACAAATATTAATAACTCAAGTTGAAAATAAATACTTATTATTGTTTTACGTTATAGTAGGTAATATAGTAAAAACATTATAAATATAAAAACTGTTAGTTTTGTACTATTAAGATAAGAAAGAAATCAGTAATGTAAAATACAATTTAAAATCAAACTTTCCAAGTTTACATCGACATGAAATTTTATAGTGATTTTTTCTGTTTGTTTATATGTTCTTTTTAGTTTTTAATTAAAGAAACTTAGGACATAATGGTTTGGTGTGTTTTATGTAATTGTAATTGTAATAGTAGAAAAGGTGTTAATAAGAAGGTTTAATTGAATAGTACATTCACAGGTATGTACATACATTGACACTTCGATTAGTCTTACATTTGTTATTTACACATTCGCTGCGGAAGGTGGCTGTAGCCACCCTGCAGGTTCTTATTCCCGCCACTGCAGGTGGCTTGAGCCACCCTACTCAACAACAATGAAAGACACGGTTTATTTTGCCCTGGTGGGGATACTACGTTTTCCTTTTACTTCAGCTCCTCACAAACGTTTCATTAGACGTTTGTTTCTCTTAATGTAAAGTGGTTTTAAAATTGTGCAACTTTTTCGTTTTTTTTTCTGGAGAAGTTCCTGAAATTTTTAAATATTTCGGGATAATAAAATTTTGAAGGTTTTTTCTTATTTTTGTGAACTTTCGTGCGCTATTAATTGTATTTTAGCATTAAAAATAGCATTTCATTCATAAGAAGATACACATTTTGTTATTTTCTCGTAATATTCTGGTAAGTGCAATTCATTATTATAACGACTTGATTTTTCTAAATTGTATATAAATATGTTATTTTACCTTGGAAAATAAATAATATAACAAAATATATAATGTTGTTATCATTAATTCCTCTCTCGATTTCCAAAAGCAATATTGCTGAGTTAATTATTTCAAGTTCATTTTACTTGTTTTAACATTCAAATTTTTATTTTGCAATTGTATTTATTGGAAAGAAGAAAATATGTTAAAACCCACAATCCAGGTAAGAGACTACAGAGTAACAAAAGATTTACGGTGAATGCTAACTAACTAGCAATGATGAAAATAAATCACATATTTTTCAAATTTAAAAGGGGTCAAAAACCTACAAAAAGCACAGGTGAGAAACCAGAGATAAAATGTTAAAAGGTATTAAAGTGAATGGTACTTATTGTTAGTGAAGACGGCAATAAATCAGATACCTGTCAATCTGTTATGAGAGTTAGCCTAATCCCCGTTCTTAACGGTACACTGCAGGTGGCCTGAGCCACCCTTTTACTTTTATCTTAAAATATTTCTTGGAAACTCAAATTACGAGAATTAAACAATTTAGTTATGTTTGTATTGAATATATAAAGCTAAGCGAAAAAATGAATCCGTTTTTTGAGGTCGATATTAGGATTATGGTCCCGCAGCGAATGTGTTAAGAATCTTATTCGATTAAACCTAAATTTTAAATCACTGTTTTTCAATTTACTTCGTTTGATTTGTCACATATCTTTTATTGACGTTTTTAAAATTTATTGATTTATGGCCATCATAAGTACATATTGATTTCAAATGTTGATGTTTTACGGTTAATGGAACTTAAATTTCTAATTTTTTTAATCGAAATAACTGTATTTAGTATATTGCAACTGATCATAAAGTAACCAATAGTTTCCAACGAGTTTCATAAAAATTGTTACTAAGCTAACTATAAGTCCTAGTCTAAAAATTGTCTTCTTTACCTTAAACTCTCCAATTAAATAGTTTTTTTTAGCAAAAACAGTATTTTAACATTATAATTATGATTATGTCTGTAACATTGTAATTAGAGCAGTTATAATTTTTTTCTAAGGATAACGTCAAGTAACTTGATATATAACTTGTTCTCAAAAATTTTCAATGTACGAATAATGTCAGAACTTTAATTTTTACGTAATTCAAGCCTAGCAAAGTTTCTGTCTTGATAGTAAACTAAGCCACGGCTAGTGGTTCCACTTTATAGAAAGAAAATAGATGCTTTATGTTATCTTAAACTGATGATTTAAGAGTCGATATAAAAGCTTTTGTGATCAAGAGGCTAGACGAAATACATGAAGAGGTTCGTAAAAACACACAAATTGCCAGCAACAGGATGAAGACTAGATATGACGTCAAGGCACAAAATGGTGGGTTTCAACCTGGCGATATGGTCTGGTTGTATAATCCTCAAAGGAGACGTGGTTTGTCGCTGAAGCTGCAAAGGCAATATGAGGGCCCCTATGAAGTCGTGCAGCGTATTAACGACATCATATACCGCATCCGAAAACCGCCCAGAGGCAAGCCAAAAGTGGTCCATGTCGATCGTATAGCCCCGTTTGCTGGCGATAACCACAATACGCAAGTCCAGGTCCGAACCAAAGTAATAAGTAGCAGAACCAGAAATCCAATCGAAGAAATGGAGTTCGAAAAGTTTATGAACTTATACGGAGGTTCTGGAAAAGCTAGGTTCGGAGTTACCATCGAGGAACAACAAGACCTGTTCCAGACACAAAAAGATTACGCCATCGCACATTGCGTGAGCGAGGAGCTTGACATGTCCAGAGGAGTTGCAATGGTGTTTAAAAAGAAGTTTTGGCAGCTAGATGAATTACGAAGACATCAGCAACCGGCAGTCGGAAAAGTTTTAGGACTACGTGGTGACGGACGCTTCGTTTTCTATCTGGTCACCAAAAAATACTTACGTGTCAAGCCGTTATACAAAGATCTGGGGCGAACATTATGGAGTCTCAAGAGAGAAATAGAGTTCCATCATGATGTTAAGAAATTGGCAGTACCCAAGCTTGGTTGTGGCTTAGATCAACTGAATTGGAGGACAGTTCGAAACATGTTGGAGGTCGTCTTCCGAGGAACAGACGTTCAAGTGTTGGTCTGTAGTTACCAACCAAGAAGAATATCAGGCCAGGAAAAGTCCATTGACTGTTACTTTTATGGTCAAGGAAGTTGCCGAAATGGAAAAAGCTGCCGCTATCGCTGCGATCCTTTTTACCGGTGTCGCATCCAGTTTCCTGTTCTGGGACAGAACAGTCCTAAGAAGGGGGCAGTGTAACGTTCGAGAAGTTATTCGCAACTTCGTGGGTACATAAATATATGGAGAATAATCTTGTACGTGATTTTAGTGTAAACAAGTGTGTGAAGCTATCCGCGGACTTTATCTTATCTTAATTAGTGTAAGTGTTTTTATTATAAATATTATTAGATCTAATTAGTTCGGTTAATTTACAAGTGTACATATTTCTAGTATAAGTAAAACATATTTTTAGTCGTTTAAATAAATTAGTTTGTAATAATAAATTCGTTACAATATATATTTATGTATGTGTTTTTCATTTGAAATAAATATTTAATCAAGTTTGTGTTAAATGTTTTATACACATGGTTTCTATGGTGAAACTCCGGACAAGTCCAATATTTTGCAAATATGGATTAAACATAAAGCCCATATATTACGTATATACCGGGTGTCCCATTTGAAGTAAAACGGGCATATATCTCAAAAACGAGAAACAAAAAAAAATGTTTCAGATAAAAGTTGAAGTATTTCAAGGGGGACATGTGATGCAAGTTTCCACTTCTTGAGGAACGATAGATTTCAAGGTCATTTGATGGTCAACTTTACTTTTTTAAATAGAAACCTATATTTTTTATTCTATATTATTACTCCCTATAAAAAGATAAACAACTTTTGTAGAAACCATTTTTTAGTTTAGCGCACAGTTTCACAGATATTTTAACGTCAAGATTTGATGCAAGAAATGCATGTTACACACATAGTACATGTAAATTACTAGTCAGAAACAAAAGAAACATTTATTCATTGTAAAATTAACACAAACTATACTATTTTTTTCAAATATTTATCTCGAGTAACAACAACACGGATGATTACATAAGGTGTTCAAATGTACCCCCATTTACGTCAATACACAATTGTAATCTACGGTGCAAGTGTTGTATGCACTGTAGGAGAACATTTTGTGGAATATTTTCACAAGCATTCCTTATACGGTACCGCATGTCTTCTTCAGTAGTCGGCTGATTTCGGAAAACTACATTTTTAATATGTCCCCATAAAAAGAAGTCCGGAGGAGTAAGGTCCGGAGATCTAGCCGGCCAGGAAATGTACCCACGGCGGCCAATCCAGCGTTGTGGGAAGACATTGTCTAAGTGGTTTCTAACCTCCCGTGCGTAATGTGCGGGCGCACCATCTTGTTGAAACCACATTTCCAATCTCGTCTGAAGATCTACATCTTCTAGCAAATATGGCAAACCATTTTGCAGAAAGTCGAAGTAACGTATACCATTTAGAGTTTCGTTAAAGAAATGTGGTCCAATAAGATGTCCATTTACAATTCCACACCAAACGTTTATGCTCCATCTGTTTTGGTGGTCAACTGCTCTGTACCAATGGGGATTTTCAGCCGCCCAGTAGTGGCAGTTGTGGCGGTTTAATAATCCAGTGTTCTGAAACGTGGCTTCGTCGCTAAAAAGTACCAAATGAAAAAAATTAGGGTGCTCCGCAAACTGTCTTAAAGCCCAGCGACAAAACTCTAAACGTCGAATCTTATCTTCTTCTGTCAGTTCTTGATTGATAGTAATATGGTATGGATGAAATTTTGCGGATTTTAAAAGTATTTGCGCTGTAGATTTGGGAACACCTAAATCACGTTGAATTTCTCTTAAACTAATATGAGGATTTTGATGTACCAAGGCTAAGACTGCCAAAAGACGGGGATCATCATTATTAACATCATCTGCATTTATTCTGTTTTGGGTTCGTTTTAGACTTCCAAGTCGGGCCTTTCGCACAATTCTAATAATTGTAGCAGCAGTTGGATGATGACGTCTCTGGGGATATCTTCTTCTGTATAACCTTGCAGCACTTTGATAATTTTCATGGCATTCACCAACAACTAAAATAATATCTACTATTTCACTTGGTTGATAGTGACTCATGTTAAACGTCAAACTTGTGTTATTATTTAGACTTAGTACCTAATAAAAAGTTGACAATTTGAAATGCTACTACTTGATGTAAAGCAAACATTTGTTTTTGGGATTACTACATTAGGTACTTAAATAAAATAGCACAAGCATGCTTAGTTTCTTTTGTTTCTGACTAGTAATTTACATGTACTATGTGTGTAACATGCATTTCTTGCATCAAATCTTGACGTTAAAATATCTCTGAAACTGTGCGCTAAACTAAAAAATGGTCTCTACAAAAGTTGTTTATCTTTTTATAGGGAGTAATAATAAAGAATAAAAAATATAGGTTTCTATTTAAAAAAGTAAAGTTGACCTTCAAATGACCTTGAAATCTATCGTTCCTCAAGAAGTGGAAACTTGCATCACATGTCCCCCTTGAAATACTTCAACTTTTATCTGAAACATATTTTATTTTTGTTTCTCGTTTTCGAGATATTTGCCCGTTTTACTTCAAATGGGACACCCAGTATACAATTAAACATTTAATCCATATTTAATTCAAATTATTATGTTGTGTGGGTACATGCTATCTGAGAACTATGTTTATTTCATGTTATCATCTTAAATTACTTTAATAAATTATGTATTCATTATGAAGAAATATCTGTTAGATGTACAGTGAATCCCATGTCAACATCTATTATTAATATTTAATGGATGTACAGGAGATATAGCTGGTTGACTTTTTAGTTATAATAATTAACCATTATTTAGGCCCACACTATAACAATAAAGCAAAAGTATTAATAAATATTCGATTAAGTGACAAGCATACATATCCATTTACTTCAGCTAGTGTATATCTATTCTACATCATTACATATATGGATCGGTTATGGATGTTGCGGTTATCTAAAAGAAATCCATTGTATGTCATTTGTTCTATTTGGTTGTATGGAAAGGGTTCTAGAAAAGCTAGATTCAGAGTTATAAGAAGTTCTGACGGCTAGATAAACTACAAAGATAGCAACATGTGGCGAGCATTATCGAATCTCCAGAAAAATCCAGTTTCACAACATTAAGAAATTGGCAGTGCCTAAGCTTGGTTGTGGCTTAGATCAATTGGATTGGAGGACAGTTAGAAATATGTGTTATAGGTCGTCTTCGGAGAAACAGACGTTCAAGTGTTGGTGTTGGTCTCTTTCTACCGGTGTCGCGTCCAGTTACCTGTTTTGGGACAAAACAGACTTAAGAAAGGGACATTTGGAACATTCGAGGAGATTGTTGAAACAGATAGATAACGTGGAAATATAAAATTACTTGTAAGTGTTGTTTTTATTAAATCGTCAGAAAAAGTCCATTGACTGCTACTTTTATGTTCAAGGAAGTTGCCGAAATGAAGAAAACTGCCACTGTCGCCACAACCGTTTCTCTGTGCTACATCCAGTTTTCTGTTCTGGGACAGAACAGTATTAAGAATGGGGCAGTGAACCGTTCCCGAAATATTTGAGAACTTCGAAATGCTGATAGAAAAGAATGGAATATTCTGTATAAATATAAAAAGTATTCAAAGGCAGATCGGAGTAGTTTTCGAATTCAGTCGAAAGTATTCCAAAGATTACTTTGTCGGTTTAAATAAACAAAGTATTTAACGCGAGTGTTAAGATACATATTGTATTAAGTGAAAATAAATTCGTGTAAAATAAATTTAGATTTAGACTGCAGTTTCAAAAAAGATATAAATGGCAAGTTAAATTGAACAAAAACAATGTAAAATAAAATCATTTAATTACAGTCGAAACAATACATATATCAAACTTATTGTAGGGAAAGTAAATTATTCAAGACAACAAATTCAAAAACTAACAACCAATTGTTCCAAGCAGTTAAAGAATTTGTGCAACCGTTAAAATTTATAAACAGTTTATCCTTACATGTAATACACGTATATAATTCTTGTACAAAATATCTCTTCAAGTTAAATTAATCATATACTTATCATACAGTTAAAGATGCTTACAGTAAGTTTACTGGAAAAACTAAATGTGCTACCATTATGTTTATATTAGAAGGTTTGATATTCACTTGCCTATTATTACTTTCTAGAGAAGTCAAGAATTTTATTAAAAATAAGAACACTTAAGTTCTTAACTTCTTTGAAGTTTATGTCCTATACATAATTTGTAAGAATCACATACTAAAAAGTATTTAGTCTCTTACATTGTGTTCATATTTACAATATATACTAAAACTGAACAGTCTGAGAAAATACTGCTATAAAAATAATTCGTTATAATAACATGAATCAACAGTCATAGAGTTTAAATATAAAAACAAAGCAGCATGTACATCATGATACGATTTGATTACAATTTTGAATGTGCATTTTTGGCACCATCATAGATATTTATTAAATATATGTAAACTGGTGTAGATCATTTAGTATTATGTAATCTAAGTTTCCAATAAATTACATATGTATGACAAGTTATAATTAAAAAACTACTGAATGTTCAAAATGGACTATACATAAATCAGAACAATTTGTTATAAGATAGTTATGTATAAAAAAAAAAAAATAAATACTATCCAAAAATCATAAACAAACAATAAATTTACGGAGTACCACTAAGATCAGTTCTAGGCCTTTTTCGAGATACAGTAAAATCATCTGTGTTATCAAGTGAAGAGAGGTCTCGTTTTTTCTGAAAACCCTAAAGTATAAATAATAGATGTTTGTGCTTTTACGTAAATACTTACTTTTTTATCCCAATGTTGATGTAAATACCGTAACAATATGCTAGTTTTCTCTGTTACAATTACTAAAAGATATTAGATTAAGACATCAGATATAAATATATATAACAGAAGATCAAACACATACCTTGTTCCGAGGGAAAGTCCTTTGTTGGAATGTAAACAGAGGGTTTTTTTAACGGCATCCTATTATTACTAAATGCGTGAAACTTTGAGAAGTTGTCTTCGTTATATGAAGGTAACCCTTTTAAAAACTCCGCTACGGACTGAAAAAGTAAAAGATTTTTTAATTTATTAATTAAAAAAATTATAACTTTTCTTTACCATTATTTTTCTATTTTGATGATTGTGATTTCACCTTATTTTTATTACACTATACAATACTAAACTTAAAGGAAATGTCAAACTATCGCAATATGGCTTCCGTTGGTCAATTTTACAGATGATGTACAGGATGTTGAATAACTAAAATATATGTTGAAACAGTTTCCAGTGTAGTGAATATGATTATCAAAAATAATTAAGAATTTACATTAAAACAACAAAGATTTTTATAGTAACTGCTAATTCACATGAGCATAAGAAATACATAAAACCACTGATCTCTACAGGTAATCTCGATGAAGATCGCAGCGCCACTGTGGTGTAAATAAAAACCTGATTTAATGAGATACTGTTTTAAGTTTTTGTAGTTTTATGGTGTTTATAAGTGGTTATAAAGTTGCATTAAAATTATTTCTATCCTTTTTAATGTTAAGTTTTCTAAAATTAAGAGTAATAAGTTTAATTAACATGGGCAATGTAAGTAAAATGTACCGGTTAATTTATTTAAGTATGATTCTGTTGTATTACCTGCAATATACCAAGACGTAAAATGTAATTTAATGTTATATAATGTCAGTCAATCGATGGCAACGATGCAGTTATCATTTATCTTCTATGGAAGCTGTAATTAAAAACCGTTGCAAAAAATTTTTTATTAAAATTTAAAATTAGGTTGTGTTCGTATCTCATTATTTCTGTTTATCAAAAACTTCACCAGATAGCGTATCGCTTAGAAAGGATTGCCTGATAGCTGATACTGTAGTCGTCTGCCTTTAAAGAAATGATCAGCGCTACTCATTACTGAGACAGGAACTATAACTTTTTTGTGACAGTTAAATTGCTATTTCAATTGTCACCCAATTTTACAACCTGACACTCGACTTTGGGTGCCACTTTGTTTTCAATAAAAAATAGTGTTATTTCACTATTTTGTCGTTATTATGAGCAAATACCAATCTTTTTATGGATGCTTTTTTTCAAATTTTACATACACATATATTCCAATAGTTGAGTACTGTTGTCATCAGAGGCGCTGCATAGTACACATCAACAGTGTAAACAAATGCGTTATCATTTTCAAACAATGAATTTATTGAATGATTTACATTTGCATCGATCAAGGTTGATATGCTAAGTAGTTTCTTTTACGTTTTTAACGTTCAATAACTTACTAAGATTTTACAATAACATATTAAACCAAATTGCAAAATATAACTAATTATAAGTATAATATACTTGTTTTTAATAATAAACAATGCAAGATTTCTTTTAATAATCAATAGTTAAAAAAAATTAAAAATCTTATACAAATATAGAAAACAGTATACAACCACATTAAGGGACACTCAGTAGTTTCCCGCGCAAAATAATTGAGAGCGCATACGCTAGTTTGCACACATTTACTTTGGCACACATATTTTTTGGGCACACATATAAGACTAAGAATATGGCGGTCGTTAATCTATTGTTTCTGACAAAGTTAGATTATATTTGGAATTTTTTTGTATTTACATCTTTTATGATAAATAAACGTCAAGGATTTACGAATGCAGTACTTGAGTGCAATACAAACAATTATACTTATGATAAACAATTTCGTTTGATGAAATTATAGTGAAAAAAATAATATTATTACTCAATTTGCATTTATGATAAAATTCGTATTGTTAGCTGCACGGTGTAATGAATTAAAAACATAAATAATACCAATAATAGAGACTAGACTAAATACTACAGCATTCTTTTCCGATAAGAAAATTGCAGTTTAAGCATTTGTTAAATCGTCAGAATTTTTTTAAATGCATAACATACAATAATTAAGATGATAAAATCATTTGAATTACTTTGCAAATGTAGCCAGCTTATACAGATAACTAAATTACATTTCAATTATATCTAAGTTAGTTAAAATAATAGATTTGTTATGCATTCTACTAAAAGAAATTAAATCTGGCCCTACAACACTATTTTGAAAATGGCCGAAGATCACTAATTTTCCGGAATGGAATATCAAAGGTGCCGACAGAAGTGTCTCTTATGGTTGTTATTATGTGATACAACGTGATAGGTTAAAAGAAAAACAATTACTTTAACATTATTTTAATGTTTAACTATTATTTCTTTTAACCATGTTTAACAAAAGAATAAATTATTCCGTATCTATTGTAATATATTGTACTAAAATATTAAATAACTAATAATGTATTTTATTCAAAAATTTATAATTTTTAATTTTGTCTTCCAACATTTTTAAATTAAAACAAACATTATTTCTATGTTTCTCAACATTTTACATTTTTTATCTTGAGTTTTAACCAATTTTTAGTTAAACAATTGTAATCGACTGTCATTGCTTCTTACCTTAAATTAAAGGATTAATTTCAATTAACACGTCAAATTAGTTTTAGTTTATTATATTATTTTTTTAAGCTGTATCTGTTTATCTTTTTGAAGGTTTTTCTAGATATTATGAAACCCAGTTTTTTCTCATCGCTTTAGTAGTCTATCAGGTTCAGGTGCTTCTAAGTTGCATCTTGTCGATCTGCGCGTTCCATTCCCTGCTTCGTCGTTTAACAAACTTTGATATTCTTAGTATAATGTATTTTTATCTCAAAGTTAATGTTTTTCTCACACTGCTCAGTTTTTGCTTTTAAAACGGTATTAAGTATTTGTTCAGTTCTTTTATTGCTTTTGCTTTAGTTTAGTTTGCGTATTTGGCTACAGGTTCCTCGAGTAAACATCCTTTACGTAACCAGGTATTTGTATGCTTTTATATGATCTTTTTCCGGTTTTAATTTGGGCTACTCGAAATTTAAGGTTTCGGGTTTTTAAAGGTTATCAAGTGTTCCTTTAGGGTTTTCTTAACTTCTAATTTACATTTACTGGGTTTTTTGTAACGACCATACACTTGGTGTTTTTTTAGACACTGGCATATTCAAGACTTTTAATTCATTTGCGAATTGTTGTAACAATCGTTGTAAGTTATTTTCGCTGTCTACTATTACAACAGTAATTTGTTATACTACAAAACCTTTGCTAATATTTTCGAGTGAATCAAAAAGAGCTAAATTTAAAATATTTTCAAAATTCATAACTGAGTTTGAAATTAATCGCTTTTTTTTATATAAAAATATGCAACCAAACGTTAGATCAAAACAGCATGCTAAACCGAAACGTTAAGTTATTGGTGTTATGTTACCAGATAACATAGATGGATAACATAAAGGGTAAATACAAAAACGTTAACGGGAATACGTCACATCGATTTGAAAAATATAACATAACACCAAGATGATGTGTATGTTCCAAGCAACGTAAACGATACATCACAGCATCACAGGGCTAAATGTTGTTAGAGGCATATTATTATGTCGTGAACTGTGAACTTGAGTCGTAAATCGGAATTAATATACCAAAAGTCAAAAATTTGACAAGTTTATATGAATTCCAAAAACGTTAGTCTATTTAAAAGGCATTTACGTCAATAAAAATTAAAAATAATCAGATATTTATTTATTAAATAAAAATTAATTTATTTATAATAATACCTAAAGACTTATTAACAACAAATACAACGATAAAAGCAAAGATAGGTTAGAAAAATGTACCAGCGAATATTTGTAAGACGGATAATAACAATATGTTGACAAATACAGACTACAGCGTGAACAGCGTCACAGACGTCACAGTTCACGAGATCTTGAAAGACGTCTAAACTTAAAAATGACAGGTTTTTCTTTATACATTTATTACACTGCGATGTATTAATAAACACTTACATTGTTTTCAGTTATACGAAAAACAAGACAACGCTGTAGATCAAAGATACTGTAGATTAAACTCTAATAATAACAATGTGAGTAATTTGTCGCAATAATTACAATTCGACAGTATATCAGTCACATACATTAGTATATCGCCGGATCATTAGCCACTGAATTCCTTCATTTGTAAATTTATATTTGTAAACAAATAATTGCAAATAAACTACGGTACAGCACAGTGTTAAAGTTAATTTCTATAAGGTATGTAAATAAAACATTTTTTCAGTTTCTTTATCTATATTTTATAGTTTTCCTTAACCAATCATTTACAGCTGATAATGAGTCATATTGTTAATAAATGTGACGAAATTATATTAGTGATTCAATTAGTTTGCATTAACTTGCAATTCATTTATGAATATTTTGCAAAAATTCAGAAGAGTAAGTAGGTGTACAGCACCCAATTTGTTGCATTATTTGATGTGCAACCCAGCAACCCCATTTCAAACAGCAAGTGGGATTTCTTTTGTTCAGTAAACCACCTAAAAATCCAGCCACAAAGGCATCACCTGCACCATTTGTATCTTTAATTTTGCCACAATCAGTTATAGGTACATTAAATTTTTCCAATAATCCATTGCTATGACAACATATTATTGGATGCGAACCATCAGTTATAACAACCATTTTCCCATATGGCAAATGCTTTACGTTAGTATAGTTATAAGATAAATCCATAGCAAAATCTTCAATTTTTAATGCACTTTTTATAACTGCAATTAATGTTTCAAATTCTCTTCTATTTCCTAATAAAATGTCACAGGTTTGAGCAAAATATAGCATATCATTGGGATACATTTTAATCATGTAAGCTCCACTCAAATTAAAAGCAAATAAAATATTTTGTGACTTGCAGTGCTCCTCAATATATTTACCCACATCAATGCGATGTGATAGAAAAAATCCTTCCATATACACAACATCTATACTTTCTAAAACACTTGTAATATTAATTGATTGTAAATTATCTATTTGAAGTTGTTGTGCTGCTCCTATATGTGCTAACAAAGTACGGTTAGCACCATTTATTAACACAAGGCTAGTTCCTGTAGCTTCATTTTCATATTCTATATATCTGCAGCAAGTACTTATTTTAAAATTTATTTATGCAAGACAATTATTTCTACTTAGTTTGTACTCCATCATCTTCAACAAGACCCTTCAAAATTTTTCCTTGTAGATCTTTTCCGATACCTCCAAACATCATCGTACAATTAGGTTTTCCAAGTACCCATTGTAAAATTCTCAGTGTGTTTTGGACACAACCACCAGGTGCAAAAACTGGTTTTAAACTTAAAAAAAAAACTTATTATATAGCAAATTAAATAGGTATTTCAAAGTTTACTATGACAAGTCATCGATAATGGTTTTCATTTCGTTTTTTGATATTTCTTTTTCACCATCTTCTTTGAGGTTATATTTTTTTAATATGTTATTGTCGTCTAAATGAATAATCACATCTAATAGAGGATTTCCGAATCCTGCTATAAGCACCATAACTATAGGTCAATTCTATTACTGAAATTTTTGAATTTATGATTGAATGAAAACAATAAATGGATGTGTCTAAACTTTCGTTCCGCGTAATAATAGTTATCAGTGGTCATTTATTTTTGAACCCACTGTTTGAACCCTACATTTCATTTAAAAATAAATTTTTTGTGAGATTTTAAATATTTCGTTAAAGGTAAGACTTTTATCTAAACTTTAGCTATCCTTCAGTTTTCTATGGACCAATAATAATAATACGTTAACTAAACGAACTAAACTGTACATAACTAACCGTCATTTCACTATTCCACGAGTTGAGTTCGACAGTTTAATTGTAACGCGTATGTCATGTTGAGCGAACAGACTCTGTAACAAAATCGTTTTGTGGCACGCAGATTCGTTCATTTAAATTTTAAAAAAGTAGAAACTATCACAATGTTGGTCAAAAAAAATTCTTAATTTTAATTATTAAACGGAAATAGTAATTACGGTAAATATGCATATTAATAAAGTTACTAGTTTTTTTTTTCATTGTCAACTCAATTATTACGTTTTCATAATATATCTATGCTTCAATATTATTAAATAATTAAATTTGTTTAGTGAATGTTTCTATTATACAGATTTTCACATACAGAGCGCCGAATTAAACAAGGTCCCCGGAAAATATGTGAACTAACTTTAAAAATTTGAAGCGGTAAATGTTTCAACCAATCACAATTAGTAAGTACCGTCCGCTTGAAAAATTAAATTACTATTAAAATTCCTTTATTGCGTTGGGTTTGTTTATACCTTTACCTCCTGTTTTCTGAAAAATTCGTAGTTATTCAGTTAGTTTTTGTCAAGACTTTTTGAAACGCTGTTATTTGAACAAGGTAAGTGTATTTATAACTTTTTTTAAGTGTAACCTTTGTAGCTTAACCTCATTCATTCCTTTAAATTCTGTATTTAATTCCAGCGTTAATTCTACGATCAACAGCTAATTTCTGATGGAGATTTTTACATTACTTACTTTCTGTATTGTTTCAGCTGTTATTTATCAACATGAAATCTAAATCGAAGAAAACCATTCATTCCGAAGAAAGATACATTTTTAAAAATGTTGGGAAGTTTTTCGATAAAACTTTCCTGTAGAGAAGGCAACCAAACTAGCTGCTGCAGCAACGGGCAAATCAACCACATTTATAAAAAAATCTGGAGTAAATTGATGACAAGCAGTAATGGAATTTTAAGATCTCCCTAGAAGAAAAAAATAAGTATTCCACAATACTTCGAAAAATAATAGAGTAATGACAACAAATAAAATCGTAGTGTTAGTAATACAATTTAATTATACGAAAAACGAAAACATATGCAAACAAATTCCTTAAAAAACATGGGCATACAGTGTTACATTTGCCAACTTATTACTACGACTTAAATCCGATTGAATTGGCATGGAGTTTAGCATGTCACTATGAATAATATTACACAGAGTAGTCTGGAGATACAATCCTTAGTGAGAAATGCATTTTCTGAGACTGCATCGAACTGGGATAAACATCATCAACATGTGAATCACTTGGCACAAGAAATGTGACTGGATGTAACTGTTGAAAACCTGACGTTTATGCTCAACACTGGATCATCTGACGATAAAAGTTGTAATGGAGAAAACGAAAGTGACTGTGATTGATTTTTTTATTATTGTGTTTTTCGATTGTAAATAAGTAATTTTTAGAATTACTTTTAGAAATATGTAGTTATTATATTTTGTAATATCCTACCTAATCTTTGAGAAAAGTAAATGTGTAATTACAATTTATTTTAATAATATTAAAGTCATAAAGTGTTTTTTCTGAAATAACCTCAAACTTCAATAAGGTCTAATAGTTATCTACACGGGTAGCATATGAACGATTTGAATTTCCCACCAAAGTACTTTTTAATTTGAGTGTACCTTTAGAATTAAAGTGACACTAGCCACGCCTCTCCAGGGACTTTGTTTATTCAGCTCAACTGTACATACAGATTAACTACGGTTGTTTTGTCGCCTTCCCATTTCCGGATTCTAAACCTTTTCTTATTTCCATTGCTTCATTAATATTCTCTCGCAAACTTCGTCTTGATCTTTTTTTTATGTATTTAAAAGTATTTTAAATTCTCGATTTAGCTTTGTATTACACATTTAAAAAAAATTATATTCTAATTTAATTGACCTTTTCATTTGCAGAGCTATCTCTCTCTCTCTGTTATGTATAATGATTTGGCGGGAAGGACTTTGCCGTGTGTTTCTTATGGAAACTTTAATTTGTTAAATTTAAAATTACACGTTATTTATTGTAGTTCCAAAAGAAATTATGTAATAAAATTATTGGTTTTTGATTGTAGTTTAAAAAAAAACACATTTAAAAACGGGACTTAGCGTATTTAATTTTCTAAACAGGTTAAATTTTTACATGTTTAATAAAACTAGCGCATGCGTAAAACATATATTATTTTTCTTTGTTTTTTAAATAGGTCAATTGTGTAGATTTCTAACCGTATAACTCAGATCTGTTGTCATTGCCTGGTTATCAGCAAAATATTGTCCCTTATCTGACGGGTTCTTACACTTGTGCGTCAGTCCGTGAAGGATTGGTCTCTAAGAAAGTCGCTTTTCAAAATTCTTTCTTGCTCATGAAAAAGGGTATACCTACATTAGTACATGTATCTGCTAAAAAAACAGGTTATAAGTTTAAATACTTCTGAGCATTACAATTGTCTCACAAACTTTGTCTTGATTTTTTTTTATGGCTTTCACTAGAACATTTTTTAAGTCATCCTGCTTCATTCATAACTTTTGAGTGTTCAATTGTTTTTTCTCAATGTTTATGCTCTTTCTAATGTCTGTATGTATGTATAATATGCCTCTAAGCTTGCCAACTTCTGACTTGATGCTCTTTCTAATAAAGTCAATTCATATGGCAAGTACTTTAATTTCACGATTTCGCTTTGTAGTACACATTAAAAAAAATTATATTCTAATCTAATTGTGTAGATTTCTAACCATATAACTCAGATTTGGTATTCTGCTGTCATTGCCTGGTTATCATTGAAATCAGTATTTTCCTGAAAAAATGACATTCTACGTTTTGTAAATTAGCTGGGTAGTGGTGAAATAAGCTTCAATTTTCAAATTTTACTTCTACACTCCACTGCCAATGTAGAAATAATGTTTTCCAAAATAAATTAAAATTTGTTATTGGAAGATATTCTTTTTGTACCAAATTCACAATTCTAAAATACGACTACTAAAAAATTTTTTTTCAATCGTTAAATTTGATATCAATTCGATTACCTAATTTTCTTTGTGTTATCAGAAATTAGCCAAGTGTTGCTAAATGGTGCTTTTATCTAGTTGGGATTTTTATTCTAACACAAATTCGAAAAGTACTATATAAAACTAATTATTGATTTTGTAAAAACATTAAAAACAAATCTTTTACGTACAGTTGATAGCGACATATGCTCTACAGGACAGCTGCTAAAATTAATAATAACGCGTCTACACTTCTTTAACCGTTGGTACAGACTTGCTAAATCCTTTAGGAAATTACCACTTTCAATTTTCTTTATGATTTGATTTCAAATTTTCTTTAGTTTAAATTAGAGACGGTAACTGGTCAATTGATCATTAATAAGGACCGATCAATTTGGTCAATTGACAATCAAGTCCAGTATCGAGATATTGTTAATTAATCAGTCAACATAAACAGTATTATCATTTGTTTTATTACGTATCTGGTAAAATGCTGGTCTTAATTTTACCTGTTGAATTCTGTTCAAACAGTAATTTTCTATCGTTTATGTGTGAATGTGTAAAGTAAGCAACATTTGATTAGTTTAAATGTAATGTACCAATGTAGATCTGTCCATCAAAGTGGCACTTTTTAAGTTGTTACTTTTGTTCTATTTTTTTTTCCGTTCTGTCTTTGTGTTCCTGTTTTATTTTTGAATCTTACATACAAAATTCCAAACTAATATGAAGAAGGATAAAATGTTTGTTTTTCTATTTACGGCTAGTGCCGGTTCTCGGTAGGATCAGCCGTCTATAATTGATCCATGGAAAACTTTAAATTTAATTGATTTCTATCAACCTCTACTCTGATTTTCACAGCATTTTACCCCTATATATACGTTGCATTCAAATTTAAATCAATCACTAATTGAAAGCATTCAGAAAGATTCAGATTTCTACACTATTTTCAAATACTATATACTACGACTCGTTCCAGAAATGTGTTTTTGAAACCCTGAAATATGTTTATAACATTTAAATTCAAAGATAAAAATTTCTCGAAATATGTTCATTGAATTAACGGGACAGTTAAATATGAAACGAATACGACAATTTTGTGTATTGAATATGACGTTTTTATATAAAATCCAATTTTTACATAAATATAAAAAGAATTGTAAAATATGCATTTTTTTGATTGCGTTAATAAATTATTTACCTCATGAACAAAAAAAAATCCGAAGTATATAACGTAGAATTTAGAAACCAAAATAAATTTATAGTAATTAGATCTTATTAGCAGTAATAAGATTTTGATGATTAATTTGTTTTAAAACTAATTTTGTTTTATTTTATAAAATGGTTTTTTGTTAGTAGATTTTTTATTGTCAATGTCTAATCAAGTCTAGTAGATGTTTTTTCAAATATTTTTAATTAATTAATGTAGAGTGAATGATAAAAAAATTGACAGTTGAAAACGCTTTTTTGAACGATTGTCATCTCCAAGTGATAAAAGATAAACCTGTACTTTCCTAGACTTGTACAATTTTATCTGACGATTTAAAAAAAAATTAATACATAATTTAACGAATAAATTCTCATAATTATAATTTTGATTTGATGCAAGTGAATACATCCTAATGATTTTACTGACAATAAAAAATCACTATAAAAATTTAAATTTTTTTGAATCATTTTAAAATACGAACTTGTACGATGTAGAATCCACTAGATTTTATGTTGTTATTTTATACACAAGATTTTGAATCGTATTACTATTATTGTTTATCAAATAACTTTATGAAACCTAAATTGATAATTTTCAGCACGTGATGTGACGCGATTCAGTACAGATTCACATACCACATTTAAATTTCAGCAAATTTTAAACGAATGTTTTCGTTTAGTTTTTCGTTTTCTGAAGTTATTTCTCAAAATTTAAAAAAAAAGTGATTGATTCATGTTTGTTTATTGTCGTTATGAAATTTAAGATAACTTATATTTTCGATTTTTAAAAATTTATTCATTTATTTAAGACCCTAGGCAAAATTTTGAAAAAACAACTTTTTACCTATTTGAAGATAATTATTCTAGGAATTTTTACACAAATTTGAGATGTTTGTGATAAAACCAAAACTTTGGGCACATTTTCATAGATGAAGATTTTTTCAAAGTAGGATTTTGTTGTTGAATAATATAGAATTGAATGGGCGTTTTGATTTTTTCGAACGTCCGTCAAATTATATTAAATAAAAGCATTGTTTTCTAAAAAAAATATTTATCGTTTTAAATAGATAGATTCTTGAGGTTGAATGACAAATGTAGTACTTGCTTAGTAACTGTAAGTAATTCAAATTTAAAATTTTAGTCAATTTAGCATATTCTTTATTATTATACAATTGTTTTATCAAATTCTATCGCTACTTGTAAAATAAGTTCTTCGGTAATGCCGTCAAAAATGAATGGTTTAATATGATTTCTTTCGGGAAACCTTTTATAAAATTCTCTAAGGATAGAAATCATATCAATACACTCTTCTTTTTGGTAAATTATTATTTTGCCTAAGCACTACACTATTGTTGGTAAAATATTCGAACGTATTTTTGAAACACTGTAGCAAACATTTTTGCTAATGTTGAACTTTGCAACTGTATAAAAACTTTAATACTAATGGAAAATAAATTCATACATTAAAACTACTAATAAATGGCAAGAACTTTAATAATTCTTGCACAAATTTATTATTTTAAATTTTATGTGTAGGAATTAGTTATTTAACACAAGAATAATCATTATTTTGTTCTAGCTTTAGAAGTCAGATCAACGTGTTCATGTACTCGTACATGTAAAGCATCGTCGTTTGTATTTATCATAATTTATATGTAAAAATTCAGTAAACCAGTGGTACCTAAGAACTGAGTAGTCATACTGATATATGTATTTTTCATTACTGCGTCAAATATCAACTAGTCAGAACAATCTCTCGTCAGTTTTTATTTATATGATTTGCAGCGGAACAGCTCTAGACATGGTCTTTTGATCGTTGTGTGATACAGAAAAAAATAAATATATTATTTCTTCATTCATAATTTTAACTTTGTGCATCGTTAATTGAAAGTATTTAGTCATAATGATTATAGAGTGCAATACATTAGTCATTATTTTATATCTGATCATACAATAATTTGTACAGCTCTTTGTAAGTAAAAAAAAATTTTTTTAGAAAATTTAAAATGGCGGTTGGTAGTGAATCTTCACTGATGCCACCAGACTGTCTATTACGTCCTGAATCAGACGATGAAGAGTCTTTTGTTGTGCTTGGACATTCATTATCTCCAGAAAGTACAGACGAATATACAAACGATTTAGCAGATGCTATTGAAACAAGTGCTGTTGATGATACTGTAAAAACAACAACTGCTGCCTTTGAACAAATGAACACGAGTACACCGAGTTTTCCATTTATGCAACAACTAAATTCAGGCGTGGTATGTATACTTATTAATATCTCAAGTGTTTTATGATTTTGTGTAATCGCTGATAAGTAAGGTTTTGCCTTGAACGTTTGTTCTTTTTTACTTTCCCAGAAGGAAAGTATAGCGATCGCAATTTTTTTACATAATTGTATAATTTTACGATTAAAGGTCTGAATCAGAAAAATGTATTTTTGACAAAAAAAATTTGGGCGTCTGTGTGTGTGTGTGTGTGTGTGTCTGTGTGTAACGATGTACTCACGATAACTTTCGAACTAAAAGTCCTAGTAACTTGAAATTTGGTATGGAGCTGGTTTTTTATATTCCCTCGGTTCTATCAAAAGGTGGGTTTGATAAAGACATCGGAAGTGGGTGTATCCGCCATTTTTAACAGTCTTTGTTATCTAATTTTGTACGTATGTAAATTATTCGAATTATTTTTACAGTTTCTTATAGAGTTAATTCGTCCTAACAATTTATTCAAATAAATTTTTTTTCTAACATTAACAGTTTATTAGATATTTGATTTATAATTTAAAGTAAATTCCATATATAATCCTAGGTTCGAATCCTGCCTACGACGATTTTTTTTAAGAAAACAATTTCTGATTCGGAGGAAAATCTAGATACGTTAAAAAATAACAATTTTTCTATATATTCTTTTGACTTGTTTATATACGGAGTGCTGCATCTTATTTAAATTATCTTTGGATGTATCCACGATAACTCTCGAACTAAAAGTTTTAGTAACTTGAAATTTGGTATGGAGCTGGCTTTTTATATTTTCTGTTTTATCAAAAAATGGGTTTATTTATATAATTTTGTACGTATGTATATTATTCGAACTATTTTTACAGTTTCTTAGAGATAATTCTTCCTAACAATTTTTTCAAATAAAAAAATTTCTAACAACAGTTTATCAGATATTTAATTTGTAATTTAAAATGAATTTACAAAAATAATATTTGCGAATCCTATCTGCGACGATTTTTTTACTGATTTACTCAAGGGGTAAGTAATATCGAGGCGCACAAATATAAGGGTTAGTTGATATGATCTAAACGAAATCGAGAAGAAAAATTTCAAAAAAAATATCGCATGCTAGGAAATCAATACAAACGTGTACATATTACTTCAAAATGGTTTTATGACAACATAACCTTAAAAAAATATGTAGACATTCCTTCATCATTCCTTATAGGAAAGTCGTGTGGCGACAACACCAGTTTTTTTAAATAAGAAATTGCAGCATTAATAAAAATTAGATTAGATTAGTATTTTTCACAATAGTTTACTTACACTAAATTTAGAAAATGATACATTTATTTTACCGCGAAATGATATAAATGCGATCTTAGAAGATAAACATATGTGGTTTTTAGTACGGTTGTAGGTATTAGGCAGTTGTGTAAAAGAAACTTGCATTTGTAATAACTTGTAACTGATATAACATTTATTGTATGAATATTTATTTTATGAATACTGCGCAAAATACAAAAACCTATTTGGATCGTTGTATTGAACAACCTAAACACGTTCTCATTTTAATAGTTTCAAATTTAGCATTTTCCATCTCAGACCAATCAACACTTCGTTTTACTTTTAATATAATTTTTAATAGAAGAAGTATAGACTTCTACATAATGAAAACTAAATCTGATTGTAAATATGTAAACCAATATTTAATTGTTTTAAGTTTCCACGTTTAGGTACAAATGGAGTAATCATAATTTTGATTTTAGCCAGTATTGTTTATTTACAAAACCTTTAAGTAATCCAAATTTTGCAGTTTTTATTTTGTAAGATTTGATTGCATACATATATTCTTGTTTATTCATGTAATTTCTTCTGTCATGTATTTTAATCGAAAAAATGAATATATTTCTAGGCACGCGACGTAAGTTTACACACCGTCACAACGAATGCTTCTGTCGATTTAAGTCCAGACGAAGTTCAGCAAAAGGTTGATATGCTAGTCGAAGAAAATTTTAAATTGAAAGGTAAAAAACTCTTATAATTTGTTCTTTGTATTGTGTAAAATTAATTTTAGAGACACTTCATCAAAATAATTTGGCAATGAAAAAGCAATATGACACACTTGTGCTATGGCAAAACGATGTCATGTCGGTGCATAAAAGTCACAAAGAAAAATTTGCAGAAACTAAAACCTACATTGAAAAGGTATTAATAAATAGTAGTGCATATATATATATATATATAAAATAATATTTTTTTGCAATTATAGTTAAAATTAGAAAAAGCTGAATTAATTAATATTCTTCATTTAAAAGAAGCCGAAATTACAGTATTACAGGAACAATTAAATGAAATTAAATGTATCAAAGCGGCATCCAGCATTAAACAGATTTCGCGAAGTAGCTTCGACAACTTAATAGAATTTGAGTTAGAAGGTGCAAAAAAGAAAATTCTTGAATTAGAGCAACAATTAAAAGACGAAAAGTCTAAATTAGTTAGTGAAATAAGTTCAAAAGAAATCGTTAACCAACAGTTAAAAGATTCACAAGCAGAATTAGTCAATTTGAAATTAAATAATGAGCAACTTGACAAAGAGCTCATTAAGCAAAAACGAGAAGCTGAATCGTTACAAAAAATTTTGCTTGATGAGATTAAAGGCTTAAAAGATAAGTTAATGGCCGAATCTGTCGAAAAACAAAATCACGAAAAAATTGGAGAGCAGCTCATGGCGGCGCAAATGCATATTACTGAATTGCAGTTATCAAGTGACAGAGACAAGGATATAATTAATGCAAACGAACAGAAGATACAACAGCTTGACCTGTATGTAACAGAATTGAAAGCCGACAACGAAGCGCTACAAGTACAGGTATTTTAGAATATATTAGTTAAACAAAATCTTATTAATTTATTGTAGGTGGACGTTTTTGGTAAAGATTTTCAAGCAGAACAACAAGCTAAACAAGCCCTAGTAGGCGAGAAAGAAAAAATTGCAGAAGATTTACGTAACATTCAAAGAAGAAATCAACAATTGCTCGAAGATCTCGAAAAGGCGCGAAACCATGACTATGTGTTTGTTTCTACTGAACCAAATACTGCTTCTGCACCTCAAGAGGTAAATAGTTTTCGAAAAAGTTTGTTTTATTTTTTTTTTATATATGCAAGTGGCCATGTGTGTTTGTTTTGACGCGTTTTCACAAAAATGCGCATCTATTTTTTCTTTTCTTTGTCGTTTGAACTTTCGGCAACGGATTCGTGTCTGAAGCACTAGCTGCATGTTTTGAACTCACTCATTCTTTTCAAAAATATTAGTAGATATATGTAGTATATCATCAGATACTACAATCATGGTAAGTTTGGAGTATTCCGCAGTCTGTTGTGAATATTAAAGTAAATAAGTTATAAGAGTAAATTTTTCACGAATTCTTTTCTCAGCGTAAAGTTAGTACCTACTTTCGCTTCATTGTTTCGAATTATGTACCAGTTAATTTCAGTCCCATAAAATACCCGGAATAGCCATCAACTTTTCTAATAACAGTTTTCTCTTAATTACTTTTTTAACCTTCCTTATAAATTATTTGATCATCGTTTTCTTAATATAGGTTACCTTTTTCTTATATGTGTACCAGCTCTTCCAGTTCACATTCGCTTAATCTTTTGTTATATCATTTGTCTTTAAGCACCGACTGAAAATCTACGATTTTTGTTGTACCTACTCATTATGGACAGCTAAGAAGATACTAAAACGTACGATTACGTAGCTGTTTTAGTTTGTCAAAAACAGTCGATGCAAGTACGGTTGGACCAAACGCAAACCGATATTATCCTTAAGGGGTCAAGACATATTGCCGAATATACCCACGGTGTCGAATGATCTACAAGGATAGATCGTCCAACGTGGCCACAACGAATGATTAATTCTGTGATGTATCATCTCACGTTAAGTTATTCCCGCTAACACAACGTGAGAAAGATAACGTGCCGTGCTTAAAGAACAAAATAAACAAATGTTTGCATTCATTTTGTAGAAGCTAATAAGATTCTATCAACTAAACAAAACTGTTGCAATAGACAATTTTTTTTTAAATTACGTGTTTAAACCTAATATTAATCTAAGAAGTAAAATAATCTAACAACTATAGACAACAACAACATTGGAAACAAAGTTACTTGAAGTAAAATTTACAGCACTTCAAATGGTGGTGGTATTTATATTACGTTACGTAACCAGATTTACATACAACAATGCATCAAAGTTGACAAACTTGTGCTCACTATTCTCAAGTGTGAAATGCTAACAATGGCATCTGTTAAACAAAATTTCAAATTCGAAACTTATTTTTTAATTTCATAAGTTTAAAAAAGAGTTAAGTTAACTATTGTTTTGGTCGAAGTCCAAAAAGCTAAAGACGACGCTTCGTAGGGCGTCAAACCCGTATATGCCCGAACACTACCAAAATACGCATGTGAACAAAACGTCGAAAACAGTCAAGACGCCGAAAGCGTTTGTTGGCCAAAATCACAAAAATCTGCAAAACGTCGAAATTACTAAGTAAGTGAATATGTTGTTGCCTAGGAAGCCGATTATTAAGCCTTTAAATTCCACGCCTCTGCTTACAGAACCGTCATTAGTTGTCAAATTTATGGATGGTTTTATATACTGAAAAGCTCTTCCGCCACAATCCATACATTTTTACAAAATTCTTTATCAGGTTTAACTTTATTGTTTATAATTTTTCTTAGGATACTTTTGATTAGAGGTATTGTAAGAATTATATTACCATAACCTTGTTTTGTAATGCTAACTTTGATCAAACCGCCAAATGCGCGATATCAAAATTGATATTAATACGAATTAGAGTATCACTAGAGCTTACCACATCCTATATAAGTTGCTAGGGGTCCAGTTAGATATGCTAAACACTTTTGAAACGTGGTTCTGTTTACATCATGAATGAACTATTTTTCAATGTAATCTCCACTACCGAAACAGTTTTATTTTTTCTCTTATTTTGAAATATTTATGTTTTTATATTAATTAATTACATTGAGATACTACAAAATCTTTATTTTGGCAGTCCCCAGAACTATTATCATACTCATGCCCTATATGCATGTATCGGTGCCGATCTGTAAGAACTTTGGAAGATCATCTTGAATATTGCGTTTTCAATTCGCCACAATAACGGTATGGACTTAAAAGAGTTTCGATTAATTTATAAAATTTTTACTGCGGCAATGTTTAATATTTTACTTCTTTTCAGAAAATTGAATACATATGTCCTAAATGTTCTCGGCAGTATCCTAACTATGCAACATTAGAAGATCACGTTTATCGGTGTATTGAAATTGATAGTTTATTTTAATCTATGATGTTGAACAGTTTTAGAGTTATAGTTTTCTTTGTTTTAATCTTTGATTATGTTTTAAATGCGTTTATTGAAATATTCAATTTTATTGATAAAATTAATTATTTTTATAATCTTGCTACTAAATAATGAAAAAGAAAGGACAGTTGTATTACAAAGCGATCAATGGTATTTGTGAATAGTTATATTTTGTATATTGTGATATAACGCAATCGCACGAAGAACGTTATAAATAACCTGTTGCAATTATTCACTTAGTAATATAAACATATCCGCAATTTATTTTTAGAAATCCTGTTAGAAGTAATGTTGTTAAATTAGGATACTTATTGTAAATAAAGATTTGCAGTGATATTTGTTTACCTTAAATTTTATTTTATTGTCTTTTTATGTAAAATAGCAGGGTAATTAAAAACAAGTTCTAAAGAGTTTTATAAGATCTATTTAAATCCTACTTTAGATTTTAAAAAATAGGCGTCTTAGACCGTAATCGTTAACTTTGGTTTGATCATGTCTTGTAGTTTATTTTCAGGATCTTGGGATTAGTCTTTGTTGTTAAAATGTGTTATTCTAGAAAGACCATACCACTTCTTAAGGGAGCTTGAGAGCAGCAAATATCTTGCTAAAGAGGGTACAGGAGAGGCCTGTTTAGCTATAACATAAGCTCATAAGTAGAGAAGTTTGTCACCGCTAGATTCTACAAGATCAGTAAAAAGCAAAAAAAAAACTGAAATGTTAATGCAACCTTTCTTTTATTACTGGTGAAATTCGTTAGAAAATGTTTCCATTTGTATTGCATTGTGCCTGAAACTCGAATAAAACCTAATGTTGCCAACTTAATTTAGAGCCATCATTGACTAAAGTATAATACCTAATCACTATATCCTTAGAAAAACTGAAACATTCTGTAAACTTAAAAATGTTTATTCATTCAATGATTACAGATTATTACTGTTATTAGCTTATAAAGTACTATATATAGATACTATAAAAGACATCACGGGTGCTTTTTGTGGTGGTAATACTTTTAAATTAAATCTTACCAAAGATCTTACGCTTTATTACTCCGTCTGATATTAAATATTTTATTGTATGTGCAATATTTCGTGTGTTGCGCATCACGTTATTGCCTCATGTAATAAGTGGTTTTAATATTGAACGTGAAACATTTGTCAAATCGATCGATTCGATAAATATGACTAAAATTTGAAAAAAAAGTTGAAGCACACCAGGATCTTATGCGGTGCCCAATTATACGGGACGAAACGTATTTCATGCGTAAAGCGTACTACATGCGCATACACGTGCTTAAAACGAACAATCCGAATTTAATGCGTTTTGGCGTTCTGTCAAACAAAGATACTGTCAGGGAACATACCCAATCAACAAGGAAACATTTTTGAAATGTTTTTTTTCAACGTTTTACAAAAGATATATTTACATTTTTAAAAACATTGCAAAAAAGTCTTAATGCCCAGAATTACGTTGCAAAGTCAATATTAGAAAAACATTCCAAAAATGTTATTTATAATATTATTTTTAAATTGTATTTATATTATTTTACAAATGTTTAATTTTAAATACTGTTGGCTGTTAGTTTTATTTATACTAACCAATAACGACAGCATGTTACTATCAAACTAAGTATAACCGTTGATTGATAAAAATCAACGGTATAACTTAACTGAAATTTATACCATTATTATAGAACCCTAAAAGATGCTTACAAAAGATAGATAATACGATCTTTGTGTACTCAAAATATTTCAATTTCATGTGGCTGCAAACGCATTTGGTGCCTATAGCAAAAATTAACACATTAACATAAAAGTAAAACAAACATTATTCATGTAATTACTTTATATTAATTGAAATAATTATAATAATCTTCACAAAAGTTTCCAATTAATCAAAAGTTTTTCTATTCTATGGATAGGATCCTTGGGAGTGGACGAACGGCAACAATAAAAACAACCTTTATCTGTTGTTAAGACCTGAACAATAATGGTTGTTTTTATTATTGCCGTTCCTCCACACCGAAGGATCCTATTCATAAAATAAGAAAATTTTTGACTATTTATGCATGTACCTCTTCGTGTAAAAACGAACTAAACTAACTAGCAATCCAAGATTTTAAAACTTTGTACACACAAAATAATGCTGCTTTAATATCAGAAAAAAATACATACCAATATTAATTGGTTATTGTGCACGTTTAAATCTCCCATTTAGCCAACATCATATCAATTTGATAACCTTAAAACATCACAAAGAATGAAAATCATGAAGTACATAAAATGAACGTTTTAGTGCACCACTGCTGTAACAAATAATATTACACTTCAGCAAAATTTCTTGCAACGAAAAACGTACCATCATAATAAATGCTAACATATACTAAAAGTATCTATTTCAGTTTCACTAGAACGCAAATTACAAAACGATTAAACTGATACACTAACAGTACATCACACAGCATAGCGAGTAATACCATGAAAATTTTTGATTCGTTGAAGCTTAAAATATAATGCAATTATAATATAGAAAATCGACATCTTTTCACGCAGATACTGGTACTTTGCGCAAACGCGGTTATTACGAAAGTTTTTAGAAAAACTAAAAGGTTTAATATGTATTATGTATTTATTAATAATATCATTGATAATATGTAACACAATTTTATATAGTTCTGCTTTTGTTACAATATATAAAAGAAAAAAGTGTATAGGTGAAAGCAAACAAAAGTATAATTTCTAATAAAGTAAAAACGTTTTTTATGTTACTAAAAATGTCTTAGAAAACATTTTTAAAATATTTCAATATCAATGTTTAAATGAAATATTTTTAAAACACAACAAAAATATTTTTTTGAAAAACATTTTTTATTTCGTCTATTTTAAAACGTAGTAACGTTTTTAAAACATAAAAAACGTTTCCTTGCTGATTGGGTATACATTCGACATATTAAAGTTGTTGTTCTTGTGCATATTTCAAAATGAGCGCGATTACACAAGATGTACTAAAGCATGTAGCTGCATCGAATCCAAATAAGAAAATTGTGTGCCTTATATTCATATAGTAAATATAAAAACGGAAGAATTTGGTGCAGAAATACGTTTTTCCACTCATTTAACAGAACAACTTAATTTAATTTTCTTTTATGCCATATACAAAATTATAGGTTATTACTAGCAAGTACTTATCTTCACATATTTCACATAAAAAAGTGAGATAAACATAACTAAAAAAAGATGTACATAAACAAGTAATTATGGTACGCTGAAAGTTGAAGTTCAACCAACTTCTGGCGCACTGACTTTGAAACGCAAACATTCAAAAATAAACGAATACTATTGGCTGTCGGTAAAACGCTTTACGCGTACACGTCAAATACGGACCCACCTTTATGATTACGCGTCGAAGCTGTAGTTTAGCGACCACTGAGGTCAGTGTTAGCGACAAGTACATTTCGTGGTTTTATATCGAAGTTTCTACAATATGTTATTACTATATAAGACCTCAGTTCTCTCTCACATAATTGGATTTGAAAGTGAACTATATATGATAGTATATATCAGAGGAGGATAACTATTTTAAATACTTATTTAAAACGAAAATGCTAGTTTTTATTTTCTATTTTAAGTAATTAACTTAAATCCATTTTATATTTTGAATGGGAGTTTAGGTCTATTTTAAATACTTACTCATAGGCAGCCTAGATATACCGACGTTTGTGTAAGCTTTTGTGGCTGCATTATCATCACGTGTTATGGTCATCAAAAGCTTTATCAATGATCATAGCATCCATAGTTTTTTGTTGTATTCTGTGCCTACCGCTTAAGTGTATATCAAAACTGATTAATAAATATTTCGATATCTACTAAACATCAAAGAAATGTAGTTGTTGGCGAGAAGAATTAGAGAGTGAGAATGAATTAACATCAGCAACACCGTTTATATTAAACGGAAGGTTTTTTAAAACTAAAACACGTCACCGTAATACGGTTAGTGCACAGTGTCTTAAATGCATTTTTAAAGATGATAGAAAACATTTTTAACAATTCCCAGCTAGCAAACTGCCGTCAAAATGACGTCAGAAACCAGTCATTATATGTGTTGAAACATAAATTCCCGTAAGCCGGATTACTGTACCTGCTAAAGAACAATAGATTAGAAAACGTAGTTAAACTGTGGTTGTTAGTTTTCCAGAAATTTTACGACCCCCTTGAAGGGGTATTATTGTATTGTATTGTAGCTTTATTGCAAATATCTTTGTAAAATCAGTAGATGACTAGCCTTCAAGTTCGAAGCATCGTTTAGAATATATGCATTTTAAAATAAACGTTCTTTTTTTATTTTTCGATAAGAGAAAACATTCAGTGAAAATAAGTTATTTTTTCACCGCGGTTTTGAAAAAGATTTCGCTTTCATTCCCGCATAAACATTGGTCCTTCGAGCCGGATAGTGACAGTGAGTTCACAAATCTACAAAGTGTATATATTCGTTCGTCATTAAATCCATCTACTCAAAATTCGTTGTCATCATCCGTATAGTACTAGCAATTCAAGCAAACGGCAGTGGCATCAACATCAACAACAATCACATCAACGGTTAAGGTAGGCCAACATCTTTCCATATTTATTCCCGCATGCAAGTTAATAACGTATACATAATCTAACTTTTATCTCATCTAAAACAAAATGACAAACAACGAAAGTAGCGATAAATTATCAAGCTTAATTAGAGAACGGGGTCATATCAAAGCCAACCTAACTAGATTTAAGAATTATACTCAAACCTTAGATTCAAATAGTAGTAAAACTCAAGCAAAATTTCGCTTTAAGAAATTTGAAAGCATTTGGGATGAATTCAAAATAATACAAAACCAAATCGAAGATTGCGATCAATCAGACAAACAAATTAACGAACGCGAAATGTTTGAAAATCAATTTTTTGAATTATGCGAATTAATGGAAAAATTTATCACGGATACTAATTTAGATATCGGCAATTTAAGTGCTACTAGATCGTGTGAAAGCATCAATCATATAAATCAAATTCAAGTTAAACTACCTGAAATTTCTATTCCGCAATTTACAGGAAGTTATACAAAATGGACTTCTTTCTTTCAAAGCTTTAACTCGTTGATTCATAATAACAATACATTAACAAACATCCAAAAGTTTCACTATTTAAGGTCATCCGTAAAAGATAAAGCGGCGTCATTAATTGAAGCATTAGAAATTACCGAAGATAATTACTTAATCGCGCTTCAGGCATTAAAAGACAGATTTGACAATAAACGCTTAATAGTAAAAACCCACATAAAAAACTTGCTAAATTTGTCGAATGTAACAAAAAATTCCGCTAGTTCTTTAAGAAATTTAATTAATACAGCTACCTTAAACTTAGAAGCGTTAAAAAATTTTGAACAATCAATCGAACATTGGGATTTATTACTTATTGAAATAATCATGTCTAAAATGGATTTTTCAACCGTGCGTGAATGGGAAATGTTTAGAATAAAAGGGCTATATCCAACTTATAAGGAATTATACGAATTTCTAACAAATAAGTGCAAGATGTTGGAAGCGTTAGAACACAATACACAAAACTTCCAGTGTTCTAGCAAATATACAAAAAATATCCAAAAACAAACAAGTCATATAGTTATAAATAACCCAACTTGCAAATATTGTAAGCAAAATCATTACTTAACTAACTGCGAAACATTATTAAAACTAACACCAGAAAACAGAACTATCGAAATTAAAAAATTAAGATTGTGTTCCAATTGTCTTCGAGAAGGACACACCAATAGTAATTGTCAATCCAAATTCAATTGTCGTTTTTGTCACAAAAGGCATCACTCGATATTGCATAAACCGATCAGCAATAAAGATATTTTGTCAGATACTCCTGTTTCATCATTGTAACCGTCTTCAACGCCTAATTTAAATACCGTCGATAGTTTAAATATTGTTGCATCAACTAGTAATCATTGTAAGGTCAATACATACTCTCAAATTTTGTTATCCACAGTAGTTGTTCGCGTACTCGACAAAAATGGCGGTTACGTAAACTTACGTTGTTTACTAGATCAAGGAAGTCAATCCAACCTTATCACACAACGCGCTTGTGATATATTACAACTACAACTAAATGATATTAATATTCCTATATGTGGAATCAATAATACCGTTACAACCGTATCAAAATCAGTCGATATTACAATAAAATCTTTGTATAACGCATTTACTGCCTTTCTATAACGTGTTTAGTTTTACCAGAAATCACTGCAAACTTGCCGTTAATTTCCTTCAATAAGGAAAATATAAATATACCGAATAACATTAAATTAGCAGACACTGACTTCAATAAAAGTTCCCCAATTGATATATTAATCGGTTCCGAAATATTTTGGCAACTATTGTGCGTTGGACAAATAAATAATGGAAACAATCAACCAACTTTTCAAAAAACTCATTTAGGATGGATTGTTGCCGGAAAAATACAAACTAGGCCATTTACAACTAAATCGATGTGTAATTTAGCAATTAACGGTATCGACACTGAATTACGCAAATTCTGGGAAATAAATGAATTTCAAAATGAAGAAACAACCGCTTCGCAAATCAATCAATCTTATTGCGAAAAGTTCTTTGCTACGACACTTTCTCGCGATAAAACGGGTAGATACATAGTTAAGCTTCCATTCAAAGAAAATACACCACAGCTTGGTGATTAAAAAACTCAAGCATTACAGCTGTTATATGCTTTAGAGAGAAAATTCAAAATACACCCAAATTTAAAGATCTCTTATACAAACTTTATGAGAGAATACTTGCAGCTAGGTCATATGCAGCTAATCCTTGAAAATAAAGATCATTTTTATAATAACAATATATTCTACCTACCACACCACGTTGTTTTCAAGGAATCTAGCACCACAACGAAAATAAGAGTCGTATTTGACGGGTCGGCCAAATCAACTTCTGGCGTTAGTCTCAACGACACTTTACTTGTTGGTCCCACAATTCAACAAGACCTCTTTTCTATTCTGATTCGATTCAGAACCCACAAATACGCAATCACCGCTGACATATGCAAGATGTATCGTCAGGTA
Source organism: Aquatica leii (assembly GCA_035610365.1). Classification (NCBI taxonomy): domain Eukaryota; kingdom Metazoa; phylum Arthropoda; class Insecta; order Coleoptera; family Lampyridae; genus Aquatica; species Aquatica leii. The sequence goes on from CM069432.1 coordinate 114,553,240, forward strand.
TTAGATGCCGACGAAGATCGCAACTGTCAAAGAATATTGTGGCGAGAATCATCTTCTCAACCTGTACAAACTTATGTTCTTAATACAGTCACATACGGTACTGCTTCAGCGGCGTTTCTTGCTATTAGAGCTCTTTTTCAAGTAGCACACGATGAAAGGTTAAATTTTCCTCTAGCACACTCCGTCATCTTGTCAGATTTTTACGTCGATGATTTATTATCAGGCAAAAACAAACTAAACGAAGCTTTAGATTTAAAATCACAACTAATTAATTCATTGGCTAAAGCGGGTTTTGAATTAACTAAATGGCGATCAAATCATCCTTCATTAATGACAAATAGCTCTATTAACAATCACACCACCACGGTAGATTTAGATAAACAAGGAGATACTAAAATCTTAGGACTAACGTGGAACTATCAAACTGATAAAATAAATTATTCATACAACCAAGACTTTAGACAAACTAAAGTAACAAAAAGGTCAATCTTGTCAATTATTGCTCGTTTGTTTGATCCACTAGGTTTAATTGGTCCAATTTTAGTATCCGCTAAAATTATGCTTCAAAAATTATGGCTATTAGACTTAAAATGGGACGAATCTGTTCCTATAGATATTGATACTCAATTCAAAGAGTTTTTGCGAGGACTCCCATTATTAAATAATTTACATATTAATCGTCAAATCATTGTTAATTATAATTCAGTTCGTTACGAATTGCATGGTTTTTGTGACGTTTAACCACCGTGATTACAATCAGATAGAATTACCAGAATTAAAAAATGTTGTATCGCTTGTCGTAAATATGAACGTGCTACCAATTCTTACAAACATATCTAACTTCTTCAAACTACAACGTATCATTGCCTTCTGCCTGCGTTTTATGAACAACTCCAAAGCTAAAGTTAATAAATGTCACGGCAACTTATCTTTTTCTGAAATACAAACTGCAACAATAAAAATAATATGGATGACACAACAATCTGCATTCCAAAACGAATTAATCTCCCTAAAGAACCATACCGCGTAGATAACAATAGTAAACTATTATCATTTAACCCGTTCATTGACGAAATAGGCTTAATACGAGTAGGTGGACGTTTGCGAAACGCTCCTGTTCAATATGATGTAAAGCACCCTCTAGTACTTCCAGCAGACAACCACGTAACAAATTTAATAATAAAATCAGAGCATGAAAGACTATTACACGCTGGGCAAAACCTTACCTTAGCGTCATTACGTCAAACATACTGGCCGTTAAATGAAAAAAACACGGTTCGAAATATAATTCACAAATGTGTCAAATGTTTTAGAGCAAGGCCTAAAATCATTGCACCAATTATGGGCAATCTGCCTAAATTTCGAGTCCAACAAACTAGACCTTTCTTAAATTGCGGGATAGATTTGCTGGTCCAATTAACTTAAAACAACCTAGAGGTAAAAATTCAAGCATAATTAAATCATACGTAGCTTTGTTCATTTGTTTGTCAACCAAAGCAATACATTTAGAATTAGTAAGTAACCTTAGTTCTGAATGCTTCCTAAATTGCTTGAGGCGAATGATTGCTCGTAGGGGCAATCTTGTAAATATTTATTCAGATAACGCTACTAACTTTATCGGTGCGGATAATGAATTAAAAAAAATACAAAGGTCAATTAACAATATGTTAGATAGCACCGAACTAAATGATTATGTAACAAAACAAGGTATATCTTGGCATTACATCCCACACAGCACGCGAGATGCAATGGATATACATATTTATCCATATAATATCCATTGATGTACATCCGTAGTTTAATATCCATTGTATATGCACCGTATATACATTCATGGATATCTGTGAAATAGGATTATCTTAAGTGTTATAAGTGTTATGTTCGGAAACATTTTTTTTATGTATCATGTTACATAATTTTGTGAGTTGCTATTTTTTATCAAAATTATTTAGAAATAATTATATTCTCTAAAATTTAACATTTGTAGTAAATATTTAACATGCAACAACAAATTTAATGAAAAATTGAAAAAGTAAAAAAAAATACTTGGCGCGGTTTAATTTAAACTTTCTTCGTTGTTCGTTTGTTTTTGCCAAGGTTTTCGCGTATATTATCGCCACTGAATTATTGCACACGCAAACTTTTTGGCTTTTTGTTTAGCTTGTATTTATCCTATGCAAACCATTTTGTGCTTTAAAATTTCGAAAAAATGTGTTTGTTTTTCATCATTTAGGATGGATGGGTAAACAAAATAAGTAAGTATTAAATTCAAATATAAATTATTTCTTAATAATAAATATATAACCTAAAAACTAACACGTTTTCGAGAAAATATATGACTTTAAAATTTGTAATCTAAGAGCCAGTTTGTGAGTTTATCTACAATTTCCCAATTCATTATTCTTATTGCTGAGTTTTATTTAATTGAAATTTTTTTTTAGATCGATTCAATCTACTTTGTTGGATGAAAAGATACAGCAAACGAGACATGTTTTAACCAAGTAATTGGTCTGGATCAAGCAAAACAAATTTGTAAAAATATTTTAAATTTAATTTATGGTAAGAGGCTTCAGAGTATTTTATAGTTTATAGGTTAAAACTTAAAACATTAACTTTATATGTATGTTAACGTAATGTGATTTCAAGTGTATTACTGCCAAACTTGACTTTCATGTTGTATTTTATTTCACGACTATTTACAAAGCAATTCTTTATAATTACTTCAAAAACTTCAAAATTTAGTTTAGAAATTGCTAAAAAAGTGCATAAGTTATTTGAGTAGCATTACAATGTAATTTGATTTTACAGTATCCATAAGAAAAATTCAAATTGTGGTGCAGCTTTACAACACGCAATAAACACCAGGAGTAGTGGGTACGAAAGACGACAATAAACATAAGCACAGAATGAATGTAAATAGGTTTTTATATTTTAAAATTTTTTCAGTACATATATGGACATTGTATGTTAAGTTTCCAAATTGTTTTATTAATTAAATTAAAAATGATAATACCATTGTATGCATTTAATTTGTGTTAAGTTGCTAACATTGCCAATGCTTTCAAAATTGCGCACTATTTATGTGATGGCAAAGTACATATTATATTGCACAGATTTCACTGGCATTCTGCATTTAACTTGTATTAATATACATAACTTGCCGATATTGGTTCGATGCAATTTCTGCATTGGCAAGATTCATTCGGCAATATATCGGCCGGTGTGTCACCTGGTTACCGGCAGTCTACTTCATTTTAGTACATTGCCAGCATTCTGAGTGCCGGCTAAGGAGTACATTGCCAGTACAGATGTGTTTATTGGGTAAAGACAAGGTATTTTTGCATATTTGAATTTACTTTTGCTGTACATTAATCTAGTAAGTATTTGGATTCCTATAATATAAATAATGGATAAAAGCTCTAGAAAAATGAGAGAATGTGTAAATAAAAAAGTTCCATTGTGTTTGAGTGAAAATGAACAAGTGGTCATATTTTCTGTGGACCAACCGGAGTTGTTGCATCTGGAAAATATCACTATTGGCATTTTGTATTGACTTTATTTGACGTGTGGCCATATTTTTTGTTAATATATAGATATGCACATATATTTTACCTACATATATGAAGGTTCTATAAAAAAATGAATGTTTATTATACTTTAATTAAATGTTCATTGAACCTCCATATGTATGTATTTTGTACGTTCATATGACTGTTCAATATATCTCCATATGGATGTAAAATGTTTATCCACCTGGAGGTTCTATGGACATACTATGAAGATTTTTCCGTGACGGAATGATATATCCAGTGGACCTCCATCCTTGCTCCATAATATTAAATATGGATGTTCGATGCACCTCCGGTATCCATGGTTGGTGTGTACATTTCATATCCATTGGATATGCTTGTGCTGTGTGGGATTCCTCCAAGATCTCCACACTTTGGCGGAATTTGGGTGGCAGGAATCAAGTCTGTAAAATATCGTTTGCATCGTATTGTAACTAATGCATTACTGAATTATGAAGAGATGTATACGTTATTAACACGCATAGAATCAATCCTGAACTCTAGACCATTAATATCCCTTTCCGATGATCCGAATGACTTACAAATCCTTACACCCGGCCATTTCTTAATCGGAGAACCGCTAACAGCACCGGTGGAGCAGAACTTAATAGACCTCAAAATCAACCGACTTTCTCGCTGGCAACATGTAGAACAGTTACGCCAGCATTTCTGGAAACGCTGGTCGCAAGAATATTTAACCAGCCTACAGCAACGTGGAAAATGGCAAACCAATACAAAAAGTGATCTTAAAGAGGGACAATTGGTGATAATTCGTGAAGAAAACCTACCTCCATTAAAATGGTGCATGGGCAGAATCCTTCAATTACATCCTGGTAAAGACGGTATTGTTCGTGTCGCAACAATAAAAACTATAAGTGGTGTAATGAAACGTCCAGTTATAAAATTAGCTGTGCTTCCCAACGATAGTTAAGTGTTTAAGTGTAGTGTTTATGACAGTTATAGTATTTAAGTTGTTCTATTCCTTTTATTGGCTAAGCAGTTTTAAAATGGTATAGTACCAATCTACATCATTTTGTGTTTACAATTTTTTTCTCTATAAACGATTTTATAAAACGTTCAGCTGGAACCTTTTATAGGCGGCGGCTTATGTTGAAACATAAATTCCCGTAAGCCGGATTACTGTACCTGCTAAAGAACAATAGATTAGAAAACGTAGTTAAACTGTGGTTGTTAGTTTTCCAGAAATTTTACGACCCCCTTGAAGGGGTATTATTGTATTGTATTGTAGCTTTATTGCAAATATCTTTGTAAAATCAGTAGATGACTAGCCTTCAAGTTCGAAGCATCGTTTAGAATATATGCATTTTAAAATAAACGTTCTTTTTTTATTTTTCGATAAGAGAAAACATTCAGTGAAAATAAGTTATTTTTTCACCGCGGTTTTGAAAAAGATTTCGCTTTCATTCCCGCATAAACAATATGACTAGAACTGACTAGTTTAATGACCAGTTATGACGTCATTCTCTCGTCATAAAGACATACTAATGTCACAGACCAAAAACGTCATTTAGTGACGTACTTTTCATGTCATAATTTGACGGGTTTTTATATAGGGTATGTATTAATAATAATACTATAAAAAATATTTATTACAAAACATTTCTGCTATAAAATACATTACAAATATCAACATTAAAAATAAAAATCTAGTAGACATAATAATAAAATTAAATAAACTTGATTTCTTAAAATAAACAGTGAATCAGTGGTAGTGACACAAAATAATGGTCTATTTACAATTTAACAGATAGTTTTATTCATTCGAGAGTTTTACCAGGTAAAGTATGATTCAGTGATAGAAATTACCAAGTATGGTAAAAATTAAAAATTAAGAAAACATCACATATTATTTTATACATTTTGACATCAATAAATTCGTAATTTACTTGTTTTTAATTACTTAAGTACTACATACCACATTCAAAATGGATTGTTTTTATTTCGCATAGCAACCAGTTTTCTTCATTAGCTTCGTCTCCTTGTAAAAGTGCCCTTCGATACTGGGAGCTAGTTTTGTATGGTGGCCAAAATATCTGCTTTTGTAAAGGAGTTAACCAGGAAATGCAAACTAATCCAATTGATTCTCCACAAAGACTGTCATCTACATTAGAACTAAACTCCAGTCCAATAAATGCCATCGTGCTAAGCATAATTTGGAAAACGTTGACGAATATAACTGATATATATGAATCAAAGTAATTGAAGTTTTAATCTAATAAAAACTTACAAAATAGGTATAGCTAACCTACAAATCTAACGTAATGATATTTACCTTCTTCATAAGAAATGCTATTATTAAATATAAAAAACTCACACAACAAAACTGAGTTACAGGGAACAAGAAATTATGGAAAAATGAATAAAAGAAAGCTAGAAACAGAAAATCGCATTTCACCTATTTCACCAATGGTTTCATCAGTTTCATCATGTTATAACATAACCTTATAATTGTAAAATCAATGGTTAAAATTTTGCTGTTTGCGAAAATTGTGAAATCTTTAAGGTAGTAAACTAAAAATAAACAAAAAGTATTATACCTCAAACTCAAACTTGTTTGTATTTCACTATAACCATCAAAGTGATGCAATTGTGGATTCGTTCCATACTGGTGATATGGTACATTAAAAAGACGTCTGTTCCTGACCACCTTATGACGTCATTATAAAGACGTTCTTTTCTAAGACCTCTTTGGACTTTTCACGTCATATATCTTAGTATGACTAGTTATTTACGTCATAATGACGACATTCTGTCGGCTGGGTTGTTTTTCAACGAACTACAGATTTTTTTTCGTTAGAACCTAAATAATGTGTTAACAATAAAGTTAAAGTAATATAAACTTCTAATCAGTTAACGAATAAATACTTCCTTTTTTATGGGAATATAGAACTCAGGGCCGAATTTTAAGTGTGAGCGCTTTTAGCCTAGGTCTAAGAATTGTCATCGCCCCTATAGGAATGTGGTTAAATCGGTAATTTTTCACAAGAAATTAATCTTTATGACGACAATGAAGTTTTTATTGTACAAAAGTCGCTTGAACATAATTTTAGAAAAAGTCTGAATCCAATATTAGTATATACAGCTAGTATAATTAATAGGTCGCGCCCCTTAGCATTATGTGCCCCTAGGCCTGGCCTTATCAGCGTAGTGGTAAATCCAGCACTGATAGCACTAGTCCCGTTTTTCAATCGGAAAATAATAACAATTTGCAGCTTCAGGGATTACAATTACTGCAAAACAATAATGAGAGGTGATTCTCGTATGCGGAAATTATCATAAGATCCAAATGCAAGTTTAGCAAGAATGAAACATTTGAGAAACTGTTTCTCAATAAACCAAACAGTAACCTCTTGGTATACTATTAGTCTGTTAGCATGCTGTTAGTCATTGGCTGTTATAGTGAAGTTTGAACATTAAAAAAGTTAAATGATTTTAAACTATTTTATTGTATTTACAAATCTATTTTTAAATACCCATTTTCTATTTTGTATTTTAAATAGTTTGATTTTGATTTTCCAGTTTAAATACATTTCACAAATGTATTTTCTATTTTCCAGTTTAAATAGGTTTTAAAAACCATTTTACCCACCTCTGGATAATACCGTGTTATAGTTATTACTAAATTTGAGTTCAGGAAAAAAGCGACAGTTATGGTTATACGGCTGTACGACAATTTGACAATATTCTAGACCAATGAGGTATAATATAATAACTACTGGAGGCACCACTTCGCAGTGGCGGCTCGGGGTGGTTCACATTGGGGGTGCATAATTTCAAAATTAAAAAGTATACCTAATACATTTTTCTTATAAATATCCAATTTGAATTTTCTTATAACGTCTTTACCTTTAACAGATTGTTTATTTTCTAAACATAATTGAGGCATCGGCCGTTTAAGATTTTTTACTGCAATTTTTTCATCATACGTTAATCGCGAAAACGCATTATCCACTAAACTAGCGACAGAATTCATTGTATTTGCCTTCCGAGTACCGTGAGCAAACTAAATACTTGCTCAATCGCTATGTATATTGCAGCATTGAAAACGAGCAAAATACAAGTATCCCCACCTCCAATGTAATTTTAAACGCTGTATTGAGCAACTGTCAGGTTTTGCTCCTCGATTCACTTCACTCTTCAGTAGACTGCAGTAGACCATCGCACGTTGTTACTGTTGTTAGCGCGGTCCGCAAACCATGAATACGTAATAATTAAACCAAAGTAATAAATACTTTAGTGTATTTATTCTTTGATTAAACACTTCCACAGTTAGCCGTCGCTTTGTTTGTTTTGTTTAAAATTCCAGGGGGTGCAATTGCTCACTTGCTCTCATTAAAAAGCCGCCACTGCCACTTCGTATGCTAGTATGGTTACGAATTCGGTTCGGTTTTATTTCGTGTTTCCCACTTCATCTGGACAAGAAAGCAAACTATCGTTGTGTTTCACTAAACATTTTTATATAACATTTATGTAAATACAATATCCCAGTTTTACATGTTATATAAATTATTAGGTCACAACTTACCTCTTTTCTTTACATAAACTTGTTACGTAGATGTTACCCAGTGAGCAAATTGTAGCTAAAACCGGCTGTTTTATAACTACTTTAGCTTTTAAAGTTACTCTTTAGAACACCTTTAAGTGGCTTGTGGAAAAACTAAAGCCTCCATGAAACGTTTAAGTAGCTAAAAATTCCGCAGTTATGTAGCTGTTAGAGAGATCCTTTAACGCATTAAAATCGGGCTTGTATAGCTGTTTGTGGTACTAGCAAAGCTTTGAAGCAGCTGTAAAAGAACCGTAAACCACCTTTCGGAAACAACTGTGCTGCTTAAATAGCTTTATTTTAGTACCTTTAAGTAGCTTGAAAAATAACCAAAGAAAATAAATTAATTACTTATTTTACTTCTTCTCGTCTTGTCTACGTGTTTTACAGGTGTATTTTAGGTGTATTTTTTTGTTATATATATTTTAAAAACGCAAATTTTAATTTTTCTTCTGGTCAGATTTGAACCCGCGATCTCCTACCTGATTGATTTGTCATCATTAGATATTCCAACTGAGCTATCCTACAACATAGATGTTACGTTCACGGACTGCTTAATATTTGATAATCTGATTTTACAATACGAAAAATATGGGCGGTTTAAATCATAGTTTTAGATAAATTTGAAATCTAGTTATTTATGTTTTAACCAGTACTGTTTATAAGAAACTTCCTGTAATTTGGTATACCTCATTGACAAATTTTTGCAAACATTGTTGAGGTTAAGAAATGCATATTAAGTTTTATCACTAATTTTCCATTTTTTTAAGTATTTATTTTTGTATGTGTGTAGATTGTTTGCTTATATTTATAAGGAAATAATACAAAACAAGGATTAAGTGTGGTTCAATTTGTATGTGCTTCAATAAATGTATGTTGTTTTTTTATCCGTTACATTTAAATTTTAGGTATAGTAGATAAATAAGGATCAAGTATCATTTTATTCTATTTCTGTTTCGACACACATTTGTGCATAAAAATGAACTCTCACAACAGCACAGAAACTACGCTGTAATTTAAAGAGAAAGTTTCTCAAAACCGAAATATATTATTAAGATAAACCAGCAGTATTAGAAGTTTTTACCTATCTAAGCTGGATACCATCTCAAAATATGGGATTTACAAAGGGTGTGATTCGTAAGCATATTGGAGGTGTTTTGCACGAAAGAAAGTATACGAAAAAAAATTGAAGTAGTACGCAGTACAATTAGTTTTCAAACATTGCATGTACTTATACTAAGTGATTACATAAATAACCATTGTACGTTTGATTATATGAAAACTAATCGTACTTATATTTCTTACATAATACTGAAAATCGACAAGACACGAACAACTGAATTAATAAAATATTTGACCTTCCCCTTCTTTTCTTTGGAAAACTTTCTCAAATATCTTCTTGACTGTGTAACCATCTATTACAAATTAATCTTTTTTATGAAGTCACAGTACAATTTGTCAATAAGGATTCAACATTGGTCATTGATTCTGTGTTGACAAATAAAAACCTCACTAAAAACAGTCTAAGATCATAAAATCCTACGAAAAAAGTAAAAAGAGTAGGTTAAAGCTAATGAAAACAATGTAACAGCTGGTTTTGTTTGTCCCAATTTTTGTAAGCTCTTCATTTTGTAAATATGAATGACAATAATGATTAATAAAAAAACAACAGCTACTTTAAAGTAACAAAGTCAACTTCAGGAAACAATAATACTAATAAAGAGGCATTGTTGAATGCTCTTGAGAAGCTGTCAATGAAGTAGCTGTTTAAGGGTGGAAGTGGTTCTTAAGTAGCTGAGCAATTTTATATTGGTACTTAAGCTTTAAAGAAGTTTCTTAAGTTGCCAATTAGCTACTTAAGCCAATATCACTTCCTAACAGCCATTGAGTAGCCTAAAGTTCCACAATAAAGTAGCGTTTTGCTCACTGGGTACTTTGTTAACAATAATAATAAATGTTTATTAACAAAAATTATATAAACAATATACAGTTGAACTCGGTTATAACGAACGTTCGGTTATAGCAAACAAATCTTAAGTACCATCTAAACCGTATCTTATGCAGGTGTATTTTCGCACGGCTATAACGAACGCTCGTCTATAGAAAACTGGTTTCTCGCTCGTAAGAACATATATAGATCGGCTATAACGAACTATCGAAGCGGTCGAAGTGGGGGCGATTCAAAACAAGTTCTATTTTTAGTATATTGTAACCGTTGGTTCTGTTCACTTCAATTTATTAGTGTAGCTATACTTGTAACGTTTTACCATCAACAATAACTGCTAAAACTAAACGAAAATATATTACCTTGTCTGATAAACTATCAATAATCTTTAAACTGCAAGATGGAAATGCTAATGCACAAATTTGTCGTGAATTTAAATTATCGAAGTCAACATCAGTGTCGACAAGTTGGCGGCAGAGGGCAAAATATATAACTACGTTGGATAAAAATACAACAATCAAGAAATTGCGAGAGCCTGTACGGAAAGATGTAGATCAAGCTCTTTTAAAATGGTTTGCATTGAAAAGAACTCAAAATGTGTCAATCTCCGGGCCAATTTTAGAAGCAAAAGCTCAAGATTTTGCCCAATTGTCCAACCAGTATAAAGAAGGCGGCAATGGAAATGACTTTAAGTGCACCAAGGGATGGATAGATCGTTTCAAAATAAGGTACAACATTAATTCTGGAAAGATGCACGGTGAGGCTGCAGCTGTTTCTTCAGCAGTAACGCAGAACTGGCCGACAACTGTATGGCCTAATATACGAAGACGTTATGAAGATAAAGACATATTCAACGGTGATGAAACGGGAATTCTTTACAAGATGACGCCAGACAAAACCCTTAAGTTTAAAGGTGAGCGATGCTCTGGAGGAAAACTTTCAAAAGAACGGATTACAGCTCTAGTATGCGCCAATATGGACGGATCTGAAAAAAGACAATTTTTAATAATCGGAAAGTAGAAATCGCCCCGGTGCTTCAAGAACTGTTCAAAGCTTCCAGTATCTTAGGTAGCAAATAAAAAAGCATGGATAACAGAGAAATATTTTCAAATTTTGTAAGAAAATGGGATACCGATCCTGTGAAAGAGCAAAGAAAAATTTTGTTAATTATTGACAATTGTCCGGCTCATCCAAAAATAGAAAATCTTCATTGTATTGAAGTGATTTTTCTTCTTTCAAATGTTACAGCCGTTTTACAGCCTATTGACCAGGGTGTAATTCGATGTTTGAAGACCCACTACAGGAGGATGTTACTGATAACCCAGTGAACACCCTAATGTAACAGTGATATCACACCTGGAGAACATGTAACATAACAAATATTATATAAATTTTACATTTCAATGATATAAATTGTAATGTAAAGAGAATATAAAATAAGTGATGTAAACATGATATCAAGTCGACATATATGTGACTTTAAAAGTGATATCACATCAATGACCTATAGGCAACATAATATTTATGTTACATTGTTACGTATGTTTTACAGGCTAGATATTACATCCTATTAATGTAACGAGATAAACTTGTGAGTAATATAACGCAATGTGCTTTTGTTGAAATGTCACATCTACATCTCTCATAAACACGTTTAACTTATGTTCAAATTTTTACAGTACACTTGTATAAAATTAGTTATATTTAGTTTACAACGTAATGTTTCATTACATTTACATAACTAAGTTCTATATTTCTTATATTATAGTTTTTATATTCAATTTACGCAAAAAAAAGTATTGTGTATCATCATAAAACTGAAAAACAAATAAAAGTAATAATAATAATAATAAATAAAAAAAACAACGAATTATTTGTAATTAGTTATTATATTGAAATAATGGTATAAAAATTTCATCAGAATGTAATGACAAATGTACACATTTACATTTTACAAATGAAAGTTCGACAGAAATTAATTTGCTCCTTTCACAAAATTTATTAATTGTAGAAATGTTTTAAACTTTTGACTCACATGGCTGGGATTCCGTATGAATATTAAGCTGAGTTTCAAATTCATTACAAAAATATACACAGTTGAAATACCGACAAAAATATAAATACATATGTAATAAATGATGATTTTTAAACTTCGCGCTAATTTTTAGCTAATCATAAGTGATCTATGTGACGGGTAGTACCTGTGGCCGCACATAGAAGCTGTTTCAATAAATAAATCACTATTGATTTACCGCTCGATTTTAGTGATTTTACTGGATTTAGCTTTGCGATCATGGCGTCTTTTTAGTACAGGTAAAAAATTAATTTATATATTAAAGAGCAATTTAAACCCGATTCTCGATCGTGGAGTCTTGAGAGTGTGAAATTTTTAGGTTACTATGGTATGTACTAGAATTTTACATGCATTAAAATTTATATTTTATTAATTGTAAATTATTTTTTGTTTTATAGGTTCTTATGAGAAAGCTCGTAATATTGCAGCTGAGTCAGACTACACTTCGATCACAGAAATTCTTGGTCGAGGTTGTCGTATTTCTAAACCTACTGATGCCGAACGACAATATAATAAGAGATTTGCTTCACCTGTTGTTAATGGTTTTATAACTGACGAGGACGAAGAAGAAGAGAAAAACAAAAAAATTGATAACTGTACGTACCTGTTTATATATTAAGAAATAGAAAGTAAAGTAATTCTTGAATAAATCAGATTTTTTGAAGTATAAAATAATATGAACAAATCAATTATTTTCTAATTTCAATTTATGACTACTCAAGTTTAAACTAAAAAAAAAGTGTTTACTAGAATATTCTTAGCGTAAATAAATTATAAGATTCATAATCCCAAATGTTTTAGTTATTTATATTTCAATAAATTTTATCTATTTTTAATTGTGCTTTGTGATTAATTGTACACTGTAACGATAAACTTGTAATAATTTTCATAAAATTTTTTTTAGAAAACTTGTGTGCAGAATTGGGGAAAATGGAGCTGATTTCATGAAAAATGTATTCACTCTAATATATGATGATAAGTTTGCGGCTGAAAATACGTGGATGGGGAAAAAAAATAAGCTGAACCTGAGTGAACTTAAATTTAATAAAACGGTGAGAGGTATGTATATGTTTGCCTATAAATTTATAATTACTGACTTATCGTTAATTACTGTTATTATATTTTCAGAAGTCATTCAATCAAAGTTTCCTGACCTTACTTCTAGTGATTTTACCCGTAAGGCCGGAGAATGGTTTCGGTTGGGAGCTCAACGTTACAAGCGCAGAAGTAACAAGCTTACTCCTGCTCCAGAAACAGAGATGAACAGTATACAGCTGATTATATCAAAAAAGTATAATTGCTAAAATACATATAATAATCATTTTGCTACTACCTGTTCTTGAATCGGGCGAATTATAATATTTATTTGAGTTATCTCCAATTACATTCAAGTCGTGAAAGGTATTTATAAGGTATATATATTTCAAAATATGGAATTATTGTATGATGATTGTTTTTTTATAGTTTCAGGTGTATCAAAATTTAATTTCACTATTGCATGGTTATAGTAATTTTTATCGTAATTCAAAGAGAATAATTCCAGCTAGGATCCTGACGTTACAAGCGTATTAATAAATCTACATTTTATTTACTTCACTTAATACAATGATAAAATAAACTTTCTTTTTATTTTAGTATATTTACTATATTTACTCAACATGAAATTATTCAGTAAATAGTATTCTCTACAGATTAAAAAAGTCATTGAAGTTAACACGTTATGATGAGTTAAGAAAATTTTTGTCATTAATTTGAATTTTATTACAAAAAAATTTAATAATAAAAGTACAAATTTTATTAACTTATTCCGTTCTTATTCTAACATTTTAACGTTTAATACTTTTTATAATATTGAAAATACTATTATTTACTAGATCTATTTAAATGTAAGTATTACATTAATAGCACGAATAGATACTATATAAGATTTACATAAAAAATTATGTAACAAAGAAGTCACAATAACATAGGCTAAATGTAAAATTTAGATCTACTTATGACTTCTATTTTACGTAAATATTACACTTGATTTATATAGCGACATATAACAGTAATATAGCATGAACGTCACATTTACGTTCATTACGTTATGTCATGACGTTACGTAAAAGAGTGTGAAATTGTGCGTCACATGTGACTCAAAAGCGACTTACAATTTACATAACGCAAAATTTTGCGTTATGTTACTTTTACGTATTAATTATGTTAAGGTGTTCACTGGGAAAGCTCATTGACGCTTATGACAAAAATGTAGAATTTAAAATTTCGTTATTAGACGCAATTCTAATGTTAGACACAGCATGGAGAAAAGTTTCCCAAAAAACCATTGCAAATTGTTTTCGACACGCTGGGTTTTATGTTGATACAGGGTTTGACGAGGAAGATAATCTTCCACTTGCTCAGTGGATGTTACAGCAGCACAATGACGAAGAAAATGAAAAACCTAATGACTTATCCGAATGGGCAAATGAAAATCACATACAGGATTTTGAAAGTTTTAATCTAAACGAATATATAATAGACAATCTGTTGGAAATTACCGAATTTCCAGATGATGATATTATAGTCAACTCTAAACAAAGAAAACGAAGACGTCGATGCCGAAAGCGACGAAGAAGGCAATGAAGAAAACAACGTGCCGACAATTCAAGAAGCCCTTTCAGTTCTAAAAACGGTAACAACTTATACGCAGTTAACATATCCTGAAAATATTAGCTTTTTAAATGCCTGTGACTTATTGGAAAAAAATATAAACAAGAAGATTCTTATAAAAAGAACCACCCAAAGAAAAATTACAGATTACTATTGATAAATTATAAACACATACCTACAATTGTATTATGTAATTTGTTTATTACTTTAGAAATGTATTTAATTTGTTTATTACTTTAGAAATGTATGTACATTGTAGTTTATTTCATAAAATATGCTTGTATCTATGTATGTATTTTATTTACAAATTTAACGCACATAAAGCCGGGTACTCACGGCTGCAACACAACATGTAATGTAACACGTAATGTAACAGTTACTGTAACATGATTTTATGTGGACGCTTTTGGCCGGACTCATTTAAGCATCCTGCGATCACTGAAATCCGTAGTGTTCGTCGAACTGTTCCACTCTGCCTGTGACTCTGCCATGTTTGTACGTATACACACAAAATACTTATAACCAGACAGAAGATATACTTAGAGGGGAATCTCCTGTATATAAACTTGGAACACAGTTTATGGCGCCCTACAACGGTTGTGGGGAAAACAAATAGCGCGAATTTTAAACTTAATGTGTGAGTGTGGGTAGCACCCATTATTATTACAATGGTTTATTTTGAATGTTTTCTTGTTTTTGAAAGAATAGTTATGAAAATTGTCACTTTTTTATAATTATGCATTAAAAAAAGCGACTTATTTTATATAACATTTTTTATTTGCACAAATACAATATAAATAACTTCCAGTTTCATTCGAATCAACACCGTGTGAATATTCTAACAACTTTTCTTTAAAACGAATATGAAAACCTTCAGTTTTTAAATAGTAATAAACGTTAGAATCAAACACGTGTAAAAATAACTTGCATTATTTAGTCGATTTCATTCGAGAAATGCAATTCAGCGTTTTTAGCCTTCAAGGTACGAAAAAGAGGGAAATAAAATTTGCTGTGTTTGTATTTTTTACCGATAATTATTACATAGTGGCCTCTAACGGTTGTGGGGAAAAGTTAAAACGTTACTCGTCTACAAATACTTAGTTTATGCTTATAACACGTCCACGAACCTACTGCGAGCGCCTTTGTGTTCGTTGGAAAAACCGACAAGTTTCGGATCGCAGCGAACTGTTCACTCCATAGTCTGTGCCATAGTTCACTCCAAGTTTGAAGTGCGTTCGCGAACCAGGTTCGGACAGCGTACACACAACAAATTTTGTTACAGTAACTGTTACATTACGTGTTACATTACATGTGTTGCAGCCCTGAGTACCCGGCTTAACGAACGGTCGGATATAGCGAACCAAATTCACCCACTCATGGTAGTTCGTTTGGATTAGTTGTTTAACAATGCTGGTGTGAAAATTTGTTGTCGTTTCGTTTTAAACAGACTATGCCCGGTTACATAAAGCAAAGATAACTATGCTGTTAGCTGACGCCGTTGTTAACTAAATCGTATGGCTATCCATTTGAGAATGTCGTTCACAAAACAATTAAATTTGTACAAACGACAATGCTTAACAACACAAGCACGTTGTTAACTACATCGTCGAAGTTAATGCAAGTTTATGCAACCGGGTCTAAGTATTATGTTTTAATAAATATTAGTAGAGGCATTTCATTATGTCGTGAACTGTGACCTTGAGTTGAAAATCGGAATTAATAAATTAAAAATTTCTAAGTGAATCTTAAAAACGTTAAGTAGTTCATATAAAAGACAACCACCTCAACAAAAAATTTTAATAATCTAAAAATAATTAGATATTTATATATTTAATAAAAATAAGTAGTAATGAAGACTTGTTAATTAAAAATACAACGACAAAAGCAATTATAGGTTAGTAAAAATGTTACGCCAAATATTTGTAAGACGGATGATAGCAACATTTTGACGTAAACTGGTTACTGCGCCACAGTTCACGAGATCCTGAAAGACTTCTAACATTTGTTTTATACTTACATAAACTTCTTTAAAGTCATAGTCATTTAGCTTTTGCTCAAAATTTGAAATGTTCTCAAATTTCTTAAGAGGTAGACTTTTAATAACTTGCTCTACTTTTTCGCATCACCCGATGTTTTCCTTGCTGTGCTAGTGACTTTATTGGATTTACCAGTGTTCAAAGTTCTTTCTATCCCAAAACAAGGTATACACAAATTTTCTATAAATACATAATTATATAACTGTACACATATAAAATCTTAAGCTTTCGCGGTTGTTATGTTTAAGATTATAAGCAACTTTCGGCTTAGACCGCGTCGTAGTAAAACACCCAGGCTTAGGCTTGGTCATAGTCTCTTCTTGAGAGCCAAAACAAGAAGTAGAACTTGGCCTTTGCCGTATTGTCGTTCGTGAACCCAAACAAACTGACGTTTCGCTAGACATTGCAGCTTGCATCTGCAGAATAGAAAATGTCACTGCAGCCAAGTTCTACTTCTTTTTTTGGCTCTCAAGAAGAGACTATGACCAAGCCTAAGTCTGGGTGTTTTACTACGACGCGGTCTAAGCCGAAAGTCGCTTATAATCTTTAACTGTACACATAATTTTTGTAAACAGTAATATACTTACATAATAATTCATATACACCTTTATTTGAAGGGATATCTAAAAATTTAGATGTACACAACGGCGTCGGCAGGGGGGGGCGGGGGGGCCATGGCCTCTCCCTGGCTGCCTCTAATAAACTCGCGGCAATTCAAGTATTCTTGACTCTTCCATGTACTACTTGTACTGTAGAGCGTTATTCAGTACGCTGAGACGAACTAAGACATGGCTTCGCTCTACCATGTCCAACGACCGCCTAAACGGACTTTGCATGATGAGCTTTCATAAACAAAGATTTTTAGCAAACAAAACTGAATTTATTGAAGAAGTATGTGATAGATTTGCAAAGAAGGGTTCTCGAAGATTATTATTGTTATTTAGTGAATAATTTTTTTAATTTTTTTTTCTTTCAATTTATATCTATTGAAAAGGTCTTCATTTGTTTTAAAAATTTGTGTTCATTTTTTTTATATACACTTATATCCAAATAAATGTACCTAATTAAAAAATAACATAATTTTTTGGCCTTCCCCTGGAAAAGTTTCTGGCGACGCCACTGGATGTACATTTATTTTTAATTTCATATAACCAAAGATGTAACTTACCATTTACTAAAACAGTCGGAGTTTCTTCAGTGGCATTGCGAAATTTCTTCAAAATATCGGATTTCACACTTAAGTAAATTTTACTCACAGATTCAGTCGAATACTCCATTATCGTGTAATTACTCCAAAGCAAAACTAAAGTGTGTAGTTATTTGAGTCCTACTTCGCTCGAACAATGGGCAAATGGTGGCTAAATCTAGTAACGAGTAACGTGAATTGCCCAATTGGAAACATTAATAACATTATGGCGCTACATTCAAAATCGTCAATAATAAAAAAATTGTTTATGACGCAGCTATAGAAAACTTTTTACATCATATTATTATATCTGTGTGACATATAAATAAAATAATCGTCTAAACTTATATAAATGTTATATTCCAAACATGACTTAATAAACTAACATTTTCTTATATAAATGTTACATTAATGTTACGTAAAATAATTTATGTTGATATAAGATTACTAAACTTATATAAATGTTATATTTTAAAAATGACCTTGTTTGAGAACATATTATAAGCTTATTACAAAAAAGATAATAGCTTTTGAAATAGAGAACAAAATAGTTGATGCTCTAAAATGGGACTCTATTTTACTTGATTTAAAGTAACATATCGCACTAAATTGAATTAACTTTTAATATGTGTTAGAGGTTCTTGTTTAGATGATGATTCTGTTTTGAGTTCTGTTTTAAATGTTATAATAACCCAAATTAACTAACATTACGTGTGTTACCATTAAAGCAATGTAAATTTTGTTTGAATTTCTTACCCACAGATGGCGCACAAATTAAGCTTTAAATAAAAACTTCGAAGAAATTTATTGTCGTAGTCAAACCTACTTTCCATAAGAAATTACGAATTTCATAAGTAGTTTGCACAAATTTTGCATCGTTTACTTTTATGGAATCTGACCACGTGGGGCGTTTTATCGTTGTTATCGTGTTATTTTATTTAACCAACATACATTTTTATTTTCGTTGGACATGCTTTTTACGATTGGCTTCGATTAATACCTAGTTAGTGTTGTAATATAAGTTTTAAACTGTAAAAATAATTTTTTTTTTAAATATTACATTACAACAAGCAACGAAACAACATAATTTCTTTTTAGAATTAAAGTGGGAACATGTACCTTAAAAAACTCACAACTATTTCTATCAGGTAGATAATACTAGGTACATTACTGAAATGTTCAAAAATTTCTTTTAGATACAAGGACAATTAAATATTTGGCAACGAGAAAAATGTTATTTTATTGTTTTCGTTGACAAAGAAAAGAATGT
Source organism: Aquatica leii (assembly GCA_035610365.1). Taxonomy (NCBI): domain Eukaryota; kingdom Metazoa; phylum Arthropoda; class Insecta; order Coleoptera; family Lampyridae; genus Aquatica; species Aquatica leii. Next base: position 114,572,536 of record CM069432.1, read on the forward strand.
GTTTATCGAAGAAATTATGCTCCCTCGTCTAATCAACGATAAGGGACACTCAGTAGTTTCCCGCGCAAAAAAATTGAGAGCGCATGTGCGAGTTTGCACACATAAGACTTTTCTATTTACATCTTTTATAATAAATAAACGTCAAGGATTAACAAATGCAGTACTTGAGTGCAATACAAACAATTATGCTTATGATAAACAATTTCGTTTGTTGAAAATTATAGTGACAAAAATAACGTCATTACTCAATTTATATTTATGTTAAAATTCGTATTGTTAGCTGCACGGTGTAATGAGTTAAAAACATAAATAATATCAATAATACAGACTAGACTAAATACCACAACATTCTTTTCCGATAAGAAAATTGTAGTTTAAGCATTTGTTAAATCGTCAGAATTTTTTTAAATGCATAACAAACAATAATTAAGATGATAAAGTCATTTGAATTACTTTGCAAATGTGGTCAGCTTAAACAGATAACTAAACTATATTTCAATTATATATCTAAGTTAGTTAAAATAATCGATTTGTTGTCTAAAAAATGCATTCTTCTAAAAGAAATTAAATCTGGCGCTACAACACTATTTTCAAAATGGCCGAAGGTCACTCATTTTCCGGACTGCAATATCAAAGGTGCCGACAGAAGTGTCCCTTATGTTATGTTGTCTAATTGCATTTTATAAAGATTGTATTGCACCAGAACTAGTTCTTCAAAGAATACAACGGAAAAAAAGGTGCAAAGATCCAGAATCCATTGTCGAAGCTCAAGATATGTTAAAAAAAAAAAAAAATAAATTAAGTTGTGGTTATTATTTACATATTTTTAATAAATGTATTTAAAACTATTATTTTGTAAACAACTAATTTTCTGTTTTGATTTTGTTTTTTGAAAAAGTTTTCTCATACAAAGCGCAGTTACTAGGGAAAAAGAAATGAAAATAGTTATCGATGTGAAAGTATGAAATCAATTTACAGCGTTTATTGAACGTAATAACTTTAAACGAGTTTCTATATAAAATTGATTTTAAACAAAGTTGTTTAATAACAAACAAATATGCACATTGTGCTTTGGTAGTTAATTAGTAAGCGTACTTAGAAATGATTTATTTGTTGGTTGTCGCTTTGTTATGTTTTACTAATATAGCCAAAACTAGTTTCTTCTAGTTCGACTGCTTATTGACACGGCACATTTTATTACTAATGTTCCACCTCTTTCAAATGATGAATAAACTACTCTTGCACCATCTGTGGACGCAGAAACGAGTTATAGGAAAGAATTTCCCACCTTAAGCGTTTGAATTACATTCGACAATTTTAGTTTTGTCAATTTTAGTTCCTGAAAGTGCATTTAATAATCTTAACTTATCTATAATAAAAGAGTTCATTTTATAAACGGTAAGAGGTAAAAAATAAACTTGCGGTCACCGTGAAAAAAGTAATAATAAGTAAAATGCCATTTAAAAATTATATTCACTCAATTGTAAAGACGTTTGGAAGCGTGTCGCGTGTGTGGAAAATTAATTTTTTAAATAATTACTATATATAGTATGAATTTCGATTGAAAACTTATTGCAAAATCATAAATGTTATTTTAAGGTAGTAGTTCCATTACATTTAAGAAGTTGATTTAAGTTAACTCAATTTATTTTATCTTTTAGAAACTCTTTCCAGAGTAAGTCACTGAAGAACATCAAACAATCAAATCAAATACCGCATGAATATTCGGCAGTCATGCAACAATAAAATTGCGCTATGGTCGTGTACGTACTCGAGTACCTGTTGTTCGTGCGTTGCAACGGATCTTCACCGTTCGACATTTAAATTACTTTATATTAATGATATTACTTTGTTCGTTAGTTGAAAGTGTTTCCTAACATATTGTTTAGGAACTTAATGTTAAAAGCAACGTTTATTTTGTGTTTGTAGTTAATTCAATAGATGCACTTAACCTTTCGTGTTTTAATTCTGTGGGAAAATTACTGATAACGAAATAGCTCTACCATCTCGAGTTACAACCTAAAAATACACAATTTTGTTTTTTATTTTCAATTACTATATGTATTTTTAGTTTAACAAATATGCCAATTGTTTTCATACAAAGTTTAATTTTACTTCTACCTTTCAAACGTGGTCGGCCTTATGCGTTTTTGCTCGAAAGCAGTGGTGATATCGACGGCTCGTTTTTATGCAAGCAGTGATTTCTCCAGTTACTATATTATACCTCATTGTTCTAGACAAGTGTATCCAATCAGGTATAATATTATAACTGCTGGAGGTACCACTCCGTATGCTAGTATGGTTACAAATTCGGTCCGGTCCCAAACAGCAATGTAAGCTTGTATCAAGATTGCAGCAAACTTGTCGTGACCACTATAAAACTTGCAGCAATAATGTCGTGACAAGTTTGGAGACTTGCAGCAAGTTTGCTGCAAGTTGACTAAGGAAGTAATAACAAGCTTGTGGCAACCTTGTCTCGACAAACTTGCAGCAATATTGTCGTGACATCGATAATGTAAGTTTGGACACTTGCAGCAAGTTGACTAAGGAAGTTATAACAAGTTTGTGACAATCTTTTTTCGACAAACTTGCAGCAATATTGTTACGTCTTGCCATCATCGCAAAGTTTAAAATTTGTAAAAATACTATTGAAACATGTAATCGAAAGACTTACTTACTTACAGTCATATTAACGTTGCCTGTCATGAAAATTCGTTAAACTTTCAGTAATATCGCTGTACTTTATAGAAAGATACAAAGAAAAACAAAAAATTATTTTTTGTGTTGGCAACATCGCAAACGTCAATATTCGTTCGTTAGTGTAGTTACGTAATGAACAAAAAAAGCTCTAGGGTGGCAAAATGAAAACTAGGAATCCACATAAAACTAAGTGTTTAAAGTCAATTAATATATTAGAATGAGTATGCGACAGGTGGAAAAATCATTTTAAAAATCTTGAAATTCAGTTAAAATTGAAGAAAAACGATGTTAAAGTTAATGTCAAATTTGACAGATCTAGTAATAAATGTAGTACCAACATTATATTTTTGTTGATTTTTTTTAAATTTTTTCAAAAAAGTGTAATTTTATAGACGGCAACACAAAAAATAATGTACATTACTCTCGTCGAAAGAATGATAGCATAACTCGCTCACATGCAACGCTCGACCGTGCCGCCTCGCGTCGGATTAACGTTCGTTATGCTATTTCTTACTTTCGACTCTTAAATAAAGACTTGTTTCTACAAACTAGTTACAGCTTTATTAGGTATTGTCTATTTGTTTTAATTCTGTTCCTATTCTACCTGTTCTATTCATCGCTAGGTTTGTTGACCTGAAACATAAAATTAAGAATAACCTTAATTGCTGATTTGATGGTAATGTTAAATAAGCTAAAAGCATGCAAAACTTTAATAATTTAAAATCATATTATTATACAATACACAGCATACATTAATGGTCTCAAACTAGGTTACTAGTGTTTGCAAAATTATTTAAAATTTTTAATCGAATAAATATACAAACCTAATAGCGTTTTTCACTGAACAAATTTGAATGCGCACTAACACCGGGCGAGTTTACTGTGCACTATAATTGTGTTACCAGCAGTGCATTAACATTGCACTTCTAGTGAAAAATGAAATGCTTGAACAGTGCACCATATAATATATAATGGGAGAACTTCTTTTTATTGTTACCCTTCGAATTAGTAACGACGTTGTTACTTTACAACTTCCAGACCAATCAACGTAATTTAAGCTAATGAGTCAAGTTAAAATGCATTTATCTAGAATTTGCATATATCAAATGTGTTTTTAGCTGATAATGTATATACAGTAAATTACGTAAATGAATTAGTATCAAACAATTTTTTACATGTTGAGGATATAGACAACATTCAAATTATTTAAATTCGCCATGTTTGCACTGGATCTGTTGTCAGTGCAACAAAATCTGCACTAGTACAGAATCAAGTGCATTTATCAGACCAGTGAAAAATAATAAAACTGAAGCAGTACGCATTAAAAATACCAGTGAAAAATAACAGGAACACTCAGTGCGTAAAAGTGCGCACTAGAATGACCAGTGAAAAACGCTATAAGATGCAAACCAATAAGTGCACTAAAATACAATAATACTCACCTAAAAAGTTTACGATGAGTAAACACAGAACTAAATAATAATGTGTTAGAATACAAACACCATGTAAATGACAGACATGACTTTTATTAACATAAAAATGGCGAGATATGCACCGGTTGCCAGTATTTATGCGTTTACGCCTGCGTACTGTAAATTTGAAAAAGAAAGTTTTCTGCAAGCGTGCAGCAAGCTACTCAAATTTCTCAAGCGTGTGTCGTCAAAGTTGCCAATATTACCAATATTGCTGTAAACTTGCAGCAAGATTCGTAAACTTGGCAAAGAAAAAGCAAGCTGAAAGCAAACTTGCTGTAAGTTTACATGCTATCTGGTGTACCTATTATTTCGTATTTCCTCACTTCATCCGAACAAGATAGCGCTCGGATTACATTGGATAATTTTAGTTTTGTTCATTTAATTGCTGAAAATTCTTGTAATAATAAATTTAATAATCTTAACTTATTTACTTATAATAAAAGGGTTTATAAAAAGGAAGATTAAGGGGGTTCTAAAACGGCCGCTTTAGATGCTTTGCAAGCCTCTACAGAATTCGCTTTTCCGTTGAAAATATAAGAAGTAGAAACTTTAAAAAAACTGAAATAATTATAAAGGCTAGTTTGTGACATTTTTTGTAATGCTGAAGCCAAAAATATAAAATATGAGTAGAAAACAAAGCAATTTTCGGCAATTTTAGGTGAATTTTGAGGGCACATGGTAAACGTACATATCATCGATTATTTGCAAAAAGTGACACAAGTATACCCTACCCATTCAGCAAGGAAACTTTTTTTTTCATGTTTTAAAAACGTTACAATGTTTTAAAATAGTCGAAATAAAAAGTGTTTTTCAAAAAAATATTTTTCTTGCGTTTTAAAAATATTTCATTTAAACATTGATATTGAAATATTTAAAAAATGTTTTTTTGTTTTCTTTCACCTATACACTTTTTTTTTATACATTGTAACAAAAACACAACTATATAATATTTTGTTACATATTATTAATAAATACATAATAAACCTTTTCGTTTTTCCAAAAACGTTTTTGCAAATTTGAATTAAGTACGTAATAACCGCGTTTGCGCAAAGTACCAGTATCTACGTGAAAAGATAGCGATTTTGTATATTGTAATTGCATTATATTTTAAGCTTCAACGAATCAACAATTTCTGATTTGCGCTTTAGTAAAACTCAAACAAATAATTTTAGTATATGTCAGCATTTATTATGATGGTACGTTTTGTGCTGCAAAAAATTTTGCTAAAGTGTTTGAAACATCCTTCCGATATCAGAAAATTGTCATAAAATTATATTGCAAATTATTTCACCGGCAGTACATAATTGTTTTATAACTATTGGTTTTTGTAAATATAGCTGCATAATATGTTGAATTATTTTTTTTAGTTGTTTGAAATTGTGGCAGCAACTTGATTGATTGAACTGATTACTTCAAACCAAAAAAAAATTGTTTTATGTAGAATGTGTTATGTAATCAGGCCCACTTTATCCGGCTCTGATTTTCTGATTACATTTACAGCTTAGAACACGCGTCAAAAAATGTTTCTTTACCTATTCTACTATATATTCGGTGGCTGCTGATCCCAGCAAAACTTATTTTGCTCTTTTTCAATGTACAAATGTAAAATTATCTTTATAGTTTTACATTTACGAGTTGAGAAAGCTTACGTTGCTTTCCTTAATGACCAAAATAAAAGCAAAACATTAAGTATATAAATAAAAAGTATTTTTTGCGTATACGGCATAATATAATCAAATAAACATACATATATAATCATTACGTGATTCTTTTGTCTTTTTAATTTATCTAGGTTTCTATTTCGTTCACTCACATTCAGTTTGCAGTTTGCATCGTTTGCATTCAGTTGAATGTTGTTAGAAGTGTAAAGAGTATAGTTGTAACGCTAAAAGTTTTTGATTTAGCAGTGAACTTTTTTTTTGTGTATCAAATTTAGGAAATTGAAAATAATACTCAAGTCTCAAGGTAAGCTAATTTTATTATAATTTTATGTCGTCCATGATTGAAACTACCCACTTTTGATTTAATTGTTCATTGTAAAGTCGGCATTTTAAATTTATATATTTTTTAAATCTTGTTGCTCGGCATAGATGTTCAGATGTCTTAGATCCGATGTACCTACAAGGGTGGTACATGCAGCGGTAGCGCCAATTGGGTCTTTCAACTTATAGCCCCAACATAACAATTTCTACAAAAATGAGTATTCACGGAATTGTGCTTGCTATTGCTATTCATTCAACTAATTTAATTAGAAATTTTAACATTGGGGGGGCTAAGTTGACGCTCAACCCTTCATTTTTTCCTCATGCGTTTGGATTGTGCTAAAGTGCCGTTTATTATATCAACTCGCTATTTATTTAATTAATTGAAGACCGATGGTTTTGTGTCTGTCTCATTTGTAGACAATCTAATTCTGCATCCGTCAAAAATTCGCAAAGTATTTGTTAATAACAATTACATATTCGGATGCACAATTAAAATAAAAATAAAAATAAAATAAAACTCAAAAAAATAAAGTTTTACAGCATATATACTTGAATAAAAGATTGCGACATCAAAAAAGTGAAATGCAAAAATTTTACTTTGGATGAATCAAGACATCTAAATAATTGCGTTATAGTTATAGGCACAATTTTCTTATGATAATTGATGCAATTCACAAAGTAGAAGATATATTGCGTGGTCATAAAATAAATACTGTTCCTTTCTTCTCAAATCCAATCAATTCGAGTTTTTACACATCTATAAAAGTAAAATAACTGACATCTAATTTAGACGTAAACTCGTTTCATATAAAGTATTTTCCGATCCAGTTGGAACAGAAAACAGTTTACTTCTCAATATTACCAAAGTATACATATTACATAACTAACGTTAAAGTAAAATCCATGCTCAAGGTGGAGTATTATATATACAATTAAATTATTTTAACTTAATGTCTTCTCCACATGTTTTAATTTTGAATTTATTTTATAAACATGTTTCGACATTTTTAAATGTCATCATCAGTATTACTACAAATTAGATATAAATTATTAAAAATATAGTTAATACTACATTAAATATTAATAATAAATTAGTAATATGTTTATAAAATAAATTAAAAATTAGAACATATGTGGAGAAATCTTTAAGTTAAAATAATTTAATTGTATTACATAAACAATACTAAAGAAACTGAAACACATATGTATGTCTATAGATTTAGAATTGTATTGTTATATTTATGTATATTCTTTTTAGCAATGGATAAAGATTATGCAGTAGTAAGTTTTTTGGAAATGACTCCCACTGTTGGTGGCCGCTATCCAAGAATGTGACACACTACATCAACAAAGGCATTCCTCCGAATTCAAAAATGTGGTTTGAATTGCAATATTAAGTTGCAACGATCTAGATGTTAGTAATTATATCAAAAGATGTACAAACATATATCTATTATGAAATTGTTTTATTTTTTACAGTAACGGCATTGTCGGTCCGAAACAGAGAAAACGATGCGGATTACACATCTGGAGAAAAAGTTCCCAACAAGAGAAAGAGAAAAGCTTCTCAAAAAATATTTTGTCTATCCACCTCATCAAGTGATGAAGACTTCAACAGTGAGTATTTTGATTTTTATGATTAGTTAAATTGACTTCGAATTATTTTTAGCTGCATTAGCACCATTACCGGTCGTTGATATGCAGGTTACAGACAATATATGTCAGAAATTATAGAAGTTTATAACAACCGATTTATCAACAGCGAAGTGGGTTAAGTTTACGATCGGAAGGTAACTTTAATAAACTCTCCAGAAAAAATGAAAAATAAATAAATTCAATCGTTTTTCAGTAAAACTCGATGAATTATTGTCTGAATTGAAGGATGCCAAGAAGGCATTATCGGACATAAAGGGCATGAAAAAACAATTTGAGGAATTAAAATTCACTGTTAGTGAAGTGTCTAAAGTCGAACAAGCCGGCTACAATAAGCAATTTCGACGACATCAAGAAGATGCTACCCCTGAATACTGTAGATACGACATCACCGAATTTGATATCTTTATTAATGAAGATAGCAACAGTGCAAAATTTGTAAGTAATGTTCTAATAATTAATCATATTAATTGATCTTGTTTTTTAAGGAACAATATGTACAGTATTGGTGGTTCAAGGACAAAGAGGGCACATAAATACCTAATTTCAAACGAGGCGACAGCAAAATGTTCTTAGTTGGGCCAACGGAATAACTTCCGCATCTGCAGATTACACTATAAATATTATAAAACGTAAGCTGGAGCAAGGTTTTTTTTTGATTAATTTATAATTGTTTTGTTTAACTTCAGATTTAATTACGAAGTTATATCAAAGAAAAAAATTTTGAAGAAGTTGTGGCTGATTGGTTGCGACACTGGTCACAACATTTATCTTATAAAAAAATTAAAAGAATTAATTTAAATTTTATATTTTTCATATCTGTTTGAGCATTCGAAAAGTTTATTTTTGTTTGTGTAATATTTTAAAAATAATTTATTTTAATTTTGTATTAGGCTTTTATTTGTTATACATATTTGTGAGTCTGAACTAAAGTTTGTAAATCATTTTTTTCTTTTATTTTACATGGTTTATATGTATTTGTTTTCGAATATTATATATGGGTGTTAATTTAAAAAAAACCTTACAAATTTTGTTAAGTTAGAATACTGATTAAAACAAGGAATAAACTTATGTTCAAAACTCAACGGTTGTCGAAATATGGTCTTATAAAGAAATTGAAAAATATTTTTAAATAATTTAAATATATAAATCACCAAACAAGCTCATAAACATAATTAATAACTTATTTAACTTTATCCTGCTTAAAGATATCACAGAAGATGTTCAAATTGTCTTCATTCGCCTTCCAAGCAAAGGTACACAAATGCATATCGGTATATTCCGCAAAAGTAAAGTTACCCATTGTCAAATAATTTCGCTGTTATTTTTTTATGATAAGTTTTAAATGATTTTGTTGCTAGGATTCGACAATAAAATTATTTTTACAATGACTAAAAAATGTATTTCAGCGGTGGGATTAACTAACATAGGTACTCTAAAATAATAATGATTTCTTCATTACATCATATTTCAAAAACTTTTGAGCATTTAACATAAGCCTATTTCAGTTTTTTCTTGTTTTAATCGGTAACTTAACAAATTGTGTAAGGTTTTTTTAATAACACCCTGTGTATATGTATGTATATATTATTTCGATGTACCTGGTGCATAATATTACGTCGCAGGTATATAATATTCCAATGTACCTGAGACGTACTATTACGTCTCAGGGATATAATATTCCGATGTATCTGAGATATTATATTACGTCGCAGGTATATAATATTTCGATGTATCTAGGACGTAATATTACGTCGCAGGTATATAATATTCCGATGTACCTGGGTCGTAATATTACGTCCCAGGTACATAATACTCCGATGTACCTGGGACGTATTACCACGTCCTAGATATATAATATTTTGACGTTATATTATGTTGACAGTACATTATTTATTACATCCTGAGTACATAATTATTGCGGACATAGGGCCCTTTAAAGTACATCCCTATGACTTCTCAGGTCACAAAAATTATATACAGAGGACGTACATGGGACATCTTGTGTTCACTGGGTCCAGTCTCTCAATCGGGAAATAATAACAATTTGCAGCTTCAGGGACTGCAATTACTACAAAACAATGATACAAATAATATGTTGTATCAATATCAAGTCGCTAAGATGTTATTTATAAAATTCAATACTTCATTTCCTTTTTCTGAGCTCCCATTGAGAAGTTATTCTCGTACGCCGGAATGATCATAAGACTCAAATGCAAGTTTTAGAAGAATGAAACATTTGAAAAACAGTAAACCAAACAGTAACCTCTTGGTACAGTAATGTTATCATTGTGTTTGAAACAAATAACTTAGTCAATGGCTGTTTTAAACTATTTTGTATTTATAAATCTATTTAAAATGCCCATTTTCTATATTGTATTTTAAGTAAAAGGTTTGATAGAAACCATTTTACATTTTGTATTTTAAATAGATTTAACAAATGTATTTCCCATTTTGCATTTTAAATAGGTTTTGCAAAAATTAAAACTATTTTACCCACCTCTGTTAAAAAAAGATTTTTTGACTTAAATTTGCCCACCTATGCCCCCCTAGCGCCGTCGCTGATTGGAGTGGAACCAAAAAGTCGTTTGAAATAGTTAAACCAAGATTAATACTGTGTTAATACTGAGAATTACCTACTTTCTTTGTGCTGTACTCAATTTTGTTCACACTTTTTTGTGTGTGTTTCATGCATAATATCATTTTAATCATAATTAAATTCATTACCTTAATTATTTTGAATTTTTAACATAATTTATGTATTAAATGATAAATAAATTTCCTACTAATTATACATTGGAAAATTACAAATGATTACAGTTTGAGAAACAACTTTCTACAATTACTGTTATATTGTTGATGTTTATACAACGTGGCAACGTTTAAAATAGTTTAGTTTATCTCAGCTGTTGTTCGTTACTAATGGGTGGGGACTAGCGATTTTCCGTTGGCGCGCGTGTACTTCATAGTGTGTGTGATAAGAATTGTTTGTATTAAAATAAAATAAATTGTAATAATTACTTCAAAACTAAGGATTTCATTTTAATTTAAACGGTTGTAGTTGCGTTTAGATTATAATTAATAAAGTGCATCTCTTAAGTAGCCACGTATAAACAAACGAAAATCGTTTGATCAATCGATGTCGATATGATTTGCAGTTTGATCGTAATTCCGTAATCCTTGACATCTCTACACGTACACCAGACAAACGACTACATTAGAATGAGTAAAAAATACTTACTAAAATATTGATGTAACTGAAACACTTAAATATGGAACAAATGTTAAGAAAATGTACCGAAGACAAAACGGCTGTACTAAAAGGTATTATCAACTTTTATTTATTTATGTTGTTTATTTTGTAGTATATTGGTATTTATTATATAGTCAATACAGATACTCTAAAAACTATTAGGCGTTTTCTGGAAGTTTGTTAAACAAGTAAAAACTTGTAACGTTTCTGTTTTGGTATTTTCTCTAAATCAAAATAATAACAATAAATCTACATGCACTTTGCAAACATTTTAAATATTGGTTATAACTTATAAAGATTATTTTTTAAATCTAGTTAGTATGAAAATGTATAAAATTGCTTGATTCTTAGGACAAAATTATTGCAATCTTAGCCAATGCTTCTTCTTTATCACAATTCACTGAGAGATTCTATTTGCTAGTAGTTATTGAGAATAGCATTTTCATATCCTATTAAAGCTTATGTAATTCATTATGATGACCATTTAAAGGTTTCTTTCTTCTAATATGATAATTATTAGGTATAATAGTAGTTTTTTAGGTTAACCACTCAGGTAAATAATATTTTAATAAAATAATAAATAATAATAATATTCATTATTAAGTACTAGTTAATGTTGAACATGTTTACATCTCTCCTTAAATAATCTTGTCACTTAGGTAATAATAATACACTTTTTAACCTTGTTATATGGGGTGAGCCGAAATAATTGGTGTGAAGTTGAATTTCCCACTACAGAATTCATATAATTCTGTTATCTTAAGTTGATAGCACTGTATTCTAGAGTAAATAAATAAATTATTAAAGGTTATGTTGAGGGTTATGTGTTATGTTGTATCTTTTGAGAAACATTTAGTGCGACTCTAGTGACTTAAATTATAATAAAGAGGAAATTTAACTTCACTAAATAGGTAGTAAAAAATAATTTAACTTAGTTACAATTAAACGACGAAATTTTCTTTTAACACATCTAACACAATACATACGGCTAATAAATACATTTACACGAAATTACTTTTTGAAGTCGATGCCATGTTTGATATTAACGTAGAATTAGGCATAATTCTTAACATTAATTTTGGCAGTTTTACATTGTTCAAAAGAATTTCATGTCGATATAAATTTAAGAGTAATCATTTTCTCATGGATTCCATTATCAGAACTTCATCAAATTTATGTGGGACCACTCCTGAGATATCTTTTCTCTAATAAAAATCATTGAAATTGGTCAACGTGGTAAAGAATTATTGCTGAACGTACAAAAAAAAAGATACGAATTAAGAATCGCCTCTTTTTTACTTTCCTGTAAGGAAAGTATAGCGATCGTAATTTTTTTTCAAAAAATTTTTGGGTGTCTGTGTGTGTGTGTGTAACGTTGTACCCATAATAACTCTCGAACCAAAAGTCCTAGTAACTTGAAATTTGGTATAGAGCTGGCTTTTCATATTCTCTTGGTTCTATCAAAAGATGGGTCTAATAAAGAAACTGGAAGTGGGTGTATCCGCCATTTTTAACAGTTTTTCTTATATAATTTTGTACGAATGTAAATTATTCGAATTATTTTTATAGTTTCTTATCTAGACAATACTTCCTAACAATTTATTCAAATAAATTTTTTTTCTATCATTAACAGTTGATTATATAAAAAAGAGTGAAATTTTAACTACAAACAGTTTTTTTTTCAACACAACTATTAAAACTAAACTGTCAAAATGACACAAAACAGCTAATTTTTTACATTGGAAGTTATAAATATGAAGGTTCTAAGCTGCTTTCGTTTTGCGCATAGGGTAGCTCCGGGTAGATCCGATCTCCCCTACCACGTTCGTTTTACTTGAGTAAACTGCACCTGAACAACTTTGAAACGTTGTTCTTTACTATTAAGTTGCGTTATAATAAAACATTTTTTTCGTTTTCCTTGTTACGTTCAGTAAACATTTAATTATTTTTTCTTTAATATGGAAACAAAACAATTTTTTTGATGACTGAGTATATTTATTTCGTGTAAAAGTTCAATAATCTTTGAGTTCAATAATATTGCTAGGTTATGATGTATCATATGTCCAGATGTCAAAGTTTTTTGTGGGAATTGCGTTTGTTTTGCATGTGATTAGTTCAGTTCAGATTCAAACTACTCTTTTTGAGAAAACTAAAAAAACTTTGTGTAATTAAAAGTAATGATTTTTGTGTTTGTAATATATAAGGTTGGTAGTAAGTACAGGTCCCGTCGCTAAACCTGGCGAGAGCAGCTTATGCGCAGAAGGCTGCTTTGATTTCATAAACGCACAGTAACTTATTAGGTACTTTGGAATCTTGTTTTCATAAAAAGAGATTCATGGAAAATTCGTATTTATTTAGCTGAACATCATTTCTCTTAATGAAACTTACCAATTATTTGGCAACAACTTAAAAATGTGTACATCTTTAGAAAGGTATTATACTTACGGCACTTGAATTAACGTCGGTTAAGCTCGGAATGTGCCGACAATCGCTAAGTTTCTTGACGGACCCTGTACTGTCAGTGACTTTAAAAAGTAATTTCATGTGAATACATATATGATGATGGGTTTATTAGTCATATTTATTGTGTTACGTGTGAAGTTTAAGTATGTGGTAGACGACCAGTTGATATAATATAAATGACTTTGAACACATTGCTTTTCGTGGGTTTTTACTTTTTTGCCGCTCTAGAGCTTTTTTCGCTCATTACATAACTACACTAACGAACGAATATTGACGTTTGCAGCACAAAAAAAGTATTTACTCACATGTTAAATGAAAATTTCGTCGTCTAATTGTAACTAAATTAATGTAAATTAATGTTGTTACTTTTGTAATTACAAACGAAATCACAAATATTAGCAAACTTTTATGAATTGATTTACTATCTTTGACAATTGGTTGAATTTTAAGAAATGTAATGGAGAAAAGATATTTATTAATTGATACAGTAAAAAAATGATCTATATAATTTCATCTAGACAATGCAAAGTACTGCTAAGGGGTTATAACTAATACTCAAGGGAGTAACTAATTAGTTAGTATTGCAAATATGACATTATTGTCATTATTTTGTAATCATGTCAATAATGCAGAATTCTTTATACTCCGAATGCCATATATAGTTTGAAGTTACAATCAAAAATTTGTGATAGTTGCTTTAATTGACGTGAAACGTCTATAAACATGAGTGCTCTGGGATATCTATAGCAAGTTCATAACCATTTTTAATTTTATTTGGCTGGTGTAAGACTATTAATTCTATCACTTCTTATACTGGGCGCTTCAGATTTTACTAGAGTAACTTCAAGAATCGATAGAACTAACCAAAATAATAATTTCTATCATAAAATATAATCTGTTGCAAAATATTTTGAATTTGCGCCAACCGATGGATGTGAAATTAGGTTTAGATGTCATTTTTTTGTGATTGTGCGCGTAGGCTACTTGTTATGAACGTTATGAATGATTATGCGGATTTAAAATACCAAAACATCGTGGTTGTGTTTAATATACCAACATATCGGCCCCGTTGCGCGAAATTACCATAAATCAAGAAACGCGCTTGCTCGAAGAAAAATGGCGCCAAAGTTTGAGATGAAAATTAATTCTTTATAAATTTCTGAAACTATAATAGTTACAATGCTAATGTATGCTTATGGTTGATTTAAAGGTTTAATTAAATGTTTTTGACAACGGGTTGATAGTGTTTAACCCACTTGAAATTTGTTACTGCGTCACTGGTTAATTTCTTTTAAAATAAAATTAATCACTCATTCATTTATAACTTATTGTTGTTCTTATGCTTCTCGATATCTTGCCTTGTTTTTAATGTTTAACATAATTCCAGACATTACTCTACAGCAATGGACAAACGTTACAGTGTGCTTTGAAAAACAAAACACGTCATAACGTAAACTGACTTATGTCAAGATTAATTTCACTGTTTCCTCCGTTTTTAACAGTATATTTGTTGTGAATGAACATGCCTGGAATTTTTTCAAATATCGGATACATCAACATGCATTTTGTTTATGGTTTATGATAATTCAAACACTGCAGTAAAGAGTACAAAACACGATTTCCGAACAGAAGAGTATCATCGTTTCTTTGATTATGGATTGCGCGCTTTCAATGAACAAAATCGTGTTGTGCGTCAAAGAAATAATAACAGAATTTTTCAAATCTTCGACATTGATAAAATGATGAGTAGAGAGAACGCGTTATTGTTTGATCCCAAGTTGCGCGAAGATGATCCAGTATGAAAAAGTTCGACTTTTATACATGGTGCGTGTATACCATAATTTATACAAAGCAACTGAAAACAAATGGAATTAAATTTGTTTTTGTGTTAATACATCGTTATTTATATTGAAGTAATACTACAGAATAATGCTTCCAGATCCAATAGGATCACTTCTTGTCGGTACCCTTGATGTTTGTTCCAAATATTTTTCTTGCGCTACTTACCACGAGTTGATTTGAGTGGGAGAATTTATAGCGCTAAGTTCAAATTTTAAATATTTTTAATTCAAAGCTTCGGTACCATTAACTTTTTTACGCTGGATGTTATTTTTTTTAAATCAATTTTATGCTATTTATATAACAACGGAAATTATTTGATACTTTTAAAACAAACTAGTTGTATTTAAATTTAAAATTCAGTAAAAGTAACTACAAAGTGAAGAATTACAAACAAGTAATAAACGACGTATCATTAGTCTCACCCTCAATTGTAGAACTTGATAATTGATTCGTTTGTTCTATAGATTTTGAAACTGAAAGAAAACGTTTTATATGTACTGTTAGAGTTTGTTTTTCAAATGAAACACTAATTATACGAACTTCTGTATTAGAGTAAAAAAACATAAATTCATGCTAAATAGACAAGCTTACAACTCAACGTTCGGTATCGAACTGCCCTAAATCTCATATGCACATGCATGTTACCAAACCGTCGAGCTTTATATTCTTGATCGTTTTTACACTCGGCCTTCCTGACGATGGAGCGTCCTCGCGACCCACCAGGACACATCCGGAGCCATCCCAATGATGGAGCGTCTGCGCGGCCCACCAGGACACATCTGGAGCCATCCCAATGATGGAGCGTCTGCGCGGCCCACCAGGACACATCTGGAGCCATCCTAATGATGGAGCGGTCTGCGCTGACCCACCAGAACACACCTGCTGCCATCCAGATGACTGGGGAAGCATGGGCAGTTGGCGGATTGGCACATCAACCAAGGAACTGGACATAGTACACTGGACTATGTGTGATGATATTTTGCAATCTCAGATAGTTCACTGGACTATCTGGTGGCTCACCAGGCCACTGCTGCAATTCTAGGCAGTTCACAAGACTACCTGGTGGTACACTTCAGACCACTATAGCAGTTCTAGGTAGTACACTAGACTACCTGGTGGTACACAATTAGACCACCACTGCCAAATTTAGATAGCGCACGGGGCTACTCTAGTGGCACACTAGACCACTGTAAGGCGATTTTAGATAGTACACTAGACTATCTTGTGGTACACTGGACCACTATAGCAGTTCTAGGTAGTACACTAGACTACCTGGTGGTACACTAGACCACCACTGCCAAATTTAGATAGCGCACGGGGCTACCTAGTGGCACACTAGACCACTGTGGCGATTTTAGATAGTACACTAGACTATCTTGTGGTACACTGGACCACTATAGCAGTTCTAGGTAGTACACTAGACTACCTGGTGGTACACTAGACCACCACTGCCAAATTTAGATAGCGCACGGGGCTATCTAGTGGCACACTAGACCACTGTGGCGACTTTAGATAGTACACTAGACTATCTTGTGGTACACTGGACCACTGTGGCGATTTTAGATAGTACACTAGACTATCTTGTGGTACACTGGACCACTGTGGCGATTTTAGATAGTACACTAGACTACCTTGTGGTACACTAGACCACCATTGAGGGTAGAGAACTACTGTCCTCTGAAGCCCTCCCATGACATACTGAGTCATGCTTTGGTTGGCCAGACCAATTAATACAGGTGCACAAGATCTTCGGTAGATGGCTAAGCACTCATCCTACCGTCTACGACCTTTGGATCCATCGTCAAGGTCAATGACAATCAGATATACAATGATTATCTGAAAACAGGCGCATTAAAAATAGTCATAAAAATATGTAACAAACTAAATCTACTAAACCAAACAAACTTTAAAAATATATTAAATCATTTTATTGCTATTCCGCCAATTGTGACCGGAATAACTTAAGGCGATCGCTTGATACGACTCCTCGGAACCGCTTTCTGTCTTTCGTATTTCGTCGTTTACCAGTTGGTTTCTTCGCAACCAAACATGCTATACAATGACTCACAAATTTCTTCACAAAATTTCGCATATCATTAAACCAATAAACTGATTTTATAGCATCTAATGTACGCTTCCAACCTGGATGCCCATTATCATCATGGAACATTTTTTACTACTCTCCATCTCACATCTCGAGGAATAACAATTTTTGGTTCGTTGTTAATAAATCTACAAATCTTATCGTCTTTTAGAGTATAGCATTCTTCGGCGTCGTTGTCTATTATTTGTTTTCTTATCAACTGTAAATCTTCATCTTGAGATTGAACACCATAAATCCAATCGTTTGTTTTGATCATATTTATCTGTACGGGATTGCGACTTAGCGCGTCAACATGATTCATTTGACTTCCAGGACGATGCTCTACTGTGAAATCATATTCTTGCATTGCCAGCCACCAGCGTCCACCCGAGGTGTCATGTCCTTTTTTACCCATGTTAACCTTATGGAGTTGCAGTCAGTTATTACGGTAAAATGACGTCCATACAAATAATTGCGAAATCTTTTTACAGCTTCATAAACAGCAAGCGTTTCTAATTCATAGCTGTGATAGCGCGTTTCAGCATCGGTTGTCTGTCGACTCATGTACGCCACTGGCTTATAGACACCACTATTTTGCTTTTGTAATAATACACCTCCGATTCCATGCTTACTAGCGTCTGTGTGGATTTGTGTTTCGGCGTTCGCATGATAAATTGCTAAAGTTGGAGCAGCTACAAGTTTTATTCCCCAGTTCCAATTAGAGTTTTTCTTAAGTAAGGATGTTAATGGTTTGGCTTTTAAGGCAAAACTCTGAATGTATTTTCGGAAATAAGACGCTAAACCAAAAAATTGACGTGTTTGATGAACATTTGTAGGAGTTGGAAAATCTTTAACTGCCACTAATTTGTTTCGAGAGGGCGTTAAGCTACCATCGCGAATTTTAGTTCCTAAGTATTCGACGGAACTTTTCATAAATTCGCATTTTGCAAGATTTAATGTAAGTCCCGCATTACTGAGGGTATTCAAAACTTTATCAAGTCGCTGTAATGCTTCCGACGCTGTTTTAGCCGCAATTAAAATATCGTCTAAATACACTAGAACATAATCATGTCTTAACCTTCCCAAAGCCATATTTATTGCTCTTTGAAAAACCGCAGGCGCATTCGAAAGGCCAAATGCTACTCTAGTATATTGATAGTGACCGTCGGGTGTTACAAAAGCCGTAAATTTTCTACTGTCTTGTGCCATACTTATTTGATGATAACCAGATTTCAAATCTAAAAACCGTAAATACGTACTTCCCGCTAATCGCTCTAACTGATCTTCGATAAGCGGTAGAGGATATCGATCCTTTACAGTGATAGCGTTTAACTTACGGTAGTCAACCACCATCCTTAACTCCCCATTCTTTTCTTTATTAACAATATAGGCTCGCATAAGGTGAAACGGTTGGTTCAATTATTTGTTTTTGTAATAGATCATCCACAATTGCGCGTACTTTTTCTCTTTCGAACATGGATAAGCGATACGGTTTGTAAGTAATTGGCACCGTCGATGTTAGTTCGTTGTGCATTTCCAAATCAATATTGCTTAAAAGCGCGTTATTTTCATTAAAGCATTTTGGATATTTGTCAATTATGTCTTGCAGACGTCTCTTTTCGTCTTCATTGATGTCAACACCTGTTTGCGTAGTAACTTCGTTAATTTCTAAACCTCTTGCGACACATGTGCCCTTAGGAATATCTATTTTTTGAACGTTTATATTTCTAATTTTTATCACGCCCATCCCATCGTGAATCTTTATTTTATTAGCCGGTAATATTAAGGTGAGACCGTCTCTACATTGCTCGGAAGGATTTGAGTATATTACGCCATCAATTATATTTGCATTGACCGTAACTAAATTAATACCGGGTTTGACCTTAACATCTGTACTACAATAAATTTTAATTTTATTTTCACCCTCAACAACATGTGTTAAATGTTCAAATAAATTTCTTTTCGTTAGCGTATGGAATTCCGGGGTTTTGTAAACAAACACGCTATTGTCGTCGGTCACAGGCCGTCCCACGAGAATGTCGACAACTTGTAATGCGTCGGGTACCACATAGAAATTAGTCGTCATTTTTATTTCATCTATTTCGATTTCAGCTTGAACTATTCCTAATGGTTTAATTGTAGCCCCACCGTAACCTTCGAGTGTCACGTCGCACGGATAAAGTTTCAAATTTATTTTTTTGAGAAGGGCATTTTTCACGGTGTTACATTCACTACCGAAATCAACGTATGCGGATACAGTGTTTCCATGTATTTTGGCTGATTTGTAATATTTATCACCCGAAACGTTATTGATGTTACACATAAGTTTATGAAGTTTTGTATTTTTAGAATCGTCTCTTCTTTTAAAACACTCAGTTTCGTAATGTCCCTTAAATTTACAATAATTACAAGTCTTTTCGGAGTTAAATTTTGTGCAATTCGCCTTTTTGTGTTCTTTGCGTCCGCACGAATAACATTTAATTGATCTTTTCACATGAAATAATTGTGAAACCGGCTTATTTTTATGAAATGGTTTATCTACATCACGATTGTTTACTTTCGCATCTTCCGTATTAGCTACTAAATATTTTAATAATTGTTTTGTAGTTACACAACCGGACGCTCGCACACCCGATTTTAAAAATGGATCATTTAAAGTATTAGCAATTATATCGACAATAATGTTTTCCGCGAGTTTACAACTTTGTCCTAATGCTAATTTGCGATAATAGAAGTCTAGCAAGCTCTGATGTTTGCTCCTCTCTAAATTTACAAGCTCTTTTAACTTACAGTAAATTCCTTGTTGTGGAGGAAAAGCTTCGATTAAATTTGTTTTCCAATCTTCCCACGAAAGATTGAGGTCTTCTTGATTAGTGTACCAAGTTCTAGCGTTACCTTTTAACTTATTGGACATGCAAAATATACGATCCCTATCGTCCCATTCGAAAACGTCTCCAGTAGAATCAATGGTATGCAGCCACTGCGCCATAGTCATGTCATCTAATCTGCCGCTAAACGCTGGTACGCTGTCTATTCTTCCCTGGTAACGACTCGATTTCGCGTTCAATTTATTTTTGAGTTTTTTGAGTTTCTTTCTTAAATTGCGGTTTTCGCGAGAAGCATCACTTGAACTATCACTACTACACGTACTACAAGAAGTGTCACTGTCACTACTCGCGTTCGCACGCCGTTTTTTATTTGTCTTAGGCATTTTTAATGCGTTTTATTATAACTTACCGAATTACCGACCTATGCGTCGCTATTTATTTTTTTTTGCACTTATCGCAGTTACCGCACAATAAAAAAAAACAGTCGGACGTAATTTAGTAAGCTTAAGCAAATAAGTTTTTGTTTTTAATCGCACGTAGGCGAATCCCGCTTCTGATTTGTTAGAGTTTGTTTTTCAAATGAAACACTAATTATACGAACTTCTGTATTAGAGTAAAAAAACATAAATTCATGCTAAATAGACAAGCTTACAACTCAACGTTCGGTATCGAACTGCCCTAAATCTCATATGCACATGCATGTTACCAAACCGTCGAGCTTTATATTCTTGATCGTTTTTACAGTACACAATTGGTTTTTAAAAAGAACTTATATATCAATGTTAATTGTGTTGATTTAAAACTTACGACAGTCTCTCTGTGGTGCACTAATTTCTAACCGTATTGATTCAAATAACGGAACAGTATCTAGCTTTAATTGATTTTTCAGCAATGACAAAAATATCCCATCTTCAAAATTACTGCTACACATACTGACTTGGTTGTAACAATAATTATCATCTTTGTCATCAAATCTGTACGACTGCTATTTCTAAGCCAATTTACATCTAGATAATTCAACCGATGTATATCAATGTATGGATTTACTTTTCAAAAGTTTGCCTTATTGCATCAGCTGGTATACGAAAAAACTAAGGTTCGAATTATTACTATTATTATTTTAGCAAACAGATGATTACATTACACAAAAACTTTAATAATATTATACTGAAAAACGTTATGAACCAGTAAACAACAACAAATACCAAAAACAACCTACTGCGCTAGTTACCACAAGTCGATCATGCTCTGTGAAATTTTACGGAAAAAAATTCCTGAGAGTTATCGTACTGATTCTAAAAGCATTATACTGTGGTATACCAAGAAAATATTAAGTCCAAATAAGTGAGAAATATAAACGGAAGTGTACTCCGTATTCACTTTCTGCATTTACAAAGAAAACAAACTGCATCGACATTGTGGACTTATCTTTGTTGTGGACCAAATACTCAGTACTAAAATCAACTTTAAGTTGCAAAAAAAAAATCTTATATATACTATATTAGAAAATATAGAAAACAATAGTTTATTTTAATGAAGCCAAAAATTAAAAACAAACAATTAAAAACTTGTCATCGTAATTAGATTAATAAGGTTTTGAAAGAATGAATGCAGTTGCTACAAACTCATTAATTTTTGATTAATAATGTTAAGAAGCAGCTGCTTACTTGTGTGGTTATACCAAATCCAAAAAATTGATAAATTTGAAAGTTTTACCATTTACCATGCAGGAATCTTTTATTTTAATTTCGAAAAAATAAGAAAGAAGCATCATATCTACTTTTACACCTACTCATTCATTCACCGTATTACATAGTAATAATGCAATTAAATATAATTCAACCAAATTAAAAATTTTATTAAAAAAAATACTAAGTACCTATAATAAATTGCAAATAAGATAAATCTTCTGATCAAATATATATAATTATAAAATTATTTATTTAAATCGATCTTCATTACAGCACAAATTTAGTGTAAACGCCTGGCGCTATAATAGTATATTAAAACACAAGTTACAGAATGAACGCACTTCAATCACGAGACCGGGTTTCATACAGGGGTCGTGCGGCGGCGAGTTTATGAAGCGATCGAGTGCTTGAAACGTATTCTATGACGTGTGCTTTATACTATTTTCTCTATTTTCATACAATATTTAATATTTTTCGTATAATTTTAATTTTAAAACAGCATTGGGAAACTTTTATATTTAATTGAATTGGCACTTACATCTTGACATATTGAAATTTATCTGTTAACCTAAAATCTCATACAACATTATCTTTTATACCTTTATAAGTAAATAACTTTGAATTAATAGGACGTTTTTATTTTATTTTTGCATCAAAATTTGAATTCCAATTGTTAAGGTCCAATGATTTTGATTTCTTTTTCATATAACGTCAACTTACGATGCAGAGATACCATCTTTGAAAAAACTAACATTACTAAAATTCGTTTAAGAGTTTGCTTATTCTTACACGGATTTTAGTGTAAGAATCGCTAATTCTCATGTCGAAATAGAGAAACAACATTCTGTGTGGATTCCATGTTTATCTTTCCGCTTAAACGTCAATTTATTCCGTTTATTTTATTTTTTTTAAAACCTTATTTTCTGATGTACATATTAAATTTGCACGAAGAATGTTTGATACAATTGGACGGTGCTTCTACTCATTATGGACGACAAATGCAGCAGTGACTAACGAAAATGATCGTTGATTCCCGTTATGGGACCTTCATGCTTACCTGACTTAAATTAACTGGATTTGGAGTCATTAAAAGGATTAAGTATGCTACATCAATAAAAGCCCGCAATAAATTAATAGAAGAAGAAATGATTTCATTCAAATAACAGCAGCGATGAATACATTGGTTCGTTGACGCTGGAGGAATGAACTTTCAGCACTTATCATAATTTTTGTTTTAAAAATGTATCTCTGTTTATAAAGCTTTACTGTTCTTGACATTTTGTATTCAAAACATGCCAACTGATTCTCTTGAACAACACTAATAAGCATTAACATTGTTATTTTACTTTGAGCTTTTCTTCCATGGCAGTTTGATTTTCAAAGTATAGAATTTTGTTGAATATTTTAAAAACAACGCAAAATATCAAAAAAGCATAAAGATAAAAATGTTTTAAGTGAATTTATAATTAATTTTTTTAGGGCAAACACTATCAACACGTTGTAAAAAACATTCAGTTATATTTCTTTAAAACTAATTAAGTAAAACAGGATTTTCATTATGAAATATAGCATAACATCTTTGTTGGCGTTTTGTTTGTTGAGTTAGGTTTTAATGATTGTTATATATTACAGGTATAACAACCGACAACGACAGTGGTTACATGTCGCAAAACATTGAATCTAATTCATCAGCCGATACATCTTTAGACCAGCGACAAATTGCTATAACTATTCCCGACGTTGACATAAAAGAAGTTTTTTTAAACGAAGATGCTTTATTAGAAAAACCTTCTTTCATTCCCAAACATTCTAATTTAACACTGAACGAACATAAAGAGTTTGATCACCTATACTTTATGTCTGCACTTCAAGATAATTATATTATTAATTCATCCGTCACTAGCCAAAATACCACATTTAGTGGTTTTGATGAAGATGAATCTGGTATATCAAACTATTCAGAATCTATTCCTATTGCAACACCAATTATTGTAAATACTTCTTTTATAGAAACCTTAAGCGAAAGTAGCAAGAAAAAAGTATCAGATAAAGAAAACGATATGAATAGTTTGAATATTAGTAGTAACTCGAAAGGAAATTTAGAGGACGAAAAGAAATTTGTTTTTGACGAAAACGATTTAAACAGCATTCAGATTCGCATGATGGATGCAAATAATTGCGATATGTCACTTTTTGAAAGTTTTTATTCTTTTGTTTGTAAATTGTATACCAAAAACGAGACAATTCCAGAAGAACCCAGCGTTAGTTTTATAAATCCGAGCCAGTTACATTTTAATCAATTGAACAAGCAAATAGAAAACAGTCCGTACAAAAGTTCTTATTTACAATTAGAATGTAGTAGTTCACAAACCACTACTAGTACGAATATTCCAGTTTCAACAAGTAGTTCTACTCCTATTAAACAGCAAGTTCAGAGTAAGGCAGCAGTCAGTCCAGAGCTGTTTTCAGACGATGATATTAGTGAAACTTTGGCTCAAGATACACCTCAGGTACAAGCTTTAAAAGACGTAATGTACACTACACAGAATGATTATAATCTGCTGAAAAAAGTACGCGATTCTTTAGGTGGAGTTCCTCCACCGCCAAGTGTAACGATCTCTCTTATAACGTCACGTGAAATATTAGAAAAAGTTGAAAAAAACTTTCACTTATTTACTACCAAGGAAGATGTAAATAATAAAAACAAAGCAAATGTAGATACCGAAGGTATAACCTTGTTAGTAAATTGTAATGAATGTGATACTACCACAAAGGCATTTCCTGACGTTATGAACTTAAGATATCATGGTTTACAGTAAGTAACAGTTACTTCTTGGTATTTTAATTACAATTGTTTTTATTTATAGTCATAACAGAAGTAAAATTAGTGAAGAGTTTGAACATTTGTGTATAAAATACACTGAAAGATGTATAGGTGCAGAGACGCAGTCGACTTGTACCGCATTTGGGGTAAACGCTCTAAGTCCATCTAAACGCAAAATTAAGTATAAAAAAGTGGTTAAATCGCCTGGAAAACGATTAAGTCATCTCGCTAGACGACGCATTACCTTTTCCAAAGACTCTCTACAATCTACCACTGTGAACTCAAGTAGTTGCTCGTTTATTGGTTCGAGAACTAGACAGATTATGGTTGATGCCAGGTACGTTATTATTCGATAAGTAATTATTATAACTAAAATTGTGATAATTATGTAGGTAGGTACTTAAAAATCATAAAATATTACAAAACCTTTATTTAATTGCCCAAAAAAGTCAACAATTGTAATTTTTTTATTCAAACTTTAATTTGTTTAATTAGTTGGTAAGCATAGAGGAAAAATGTGAAGTAATTTGTATACATAATTTTGGTAGTTTTTGAATACAATTCGTTATTATTAAAAGTTTTATTGTTGTTTGTAATTATAATCATATTAGAAATTTTCTGTGATTAGATAAGGATTGACAGTGTATGGGTAATGACAGTGGTCACATAAGGAATGAATAGAGAATCGATTTTCTTTGAATAGTAATTTACATAACAAGGGTCGAAAGTAAGGCGTAGCATAACGAACGCTAATGCGACGCGAGGTCGCACGGCCGAGCGTTGCATGTGAGTGAGTTATGCTATGATACTTTTTACGAAAGTAACTGATATTATTTTTTGTGTCGCCTTTTGTAAAATTACATTATTTTTTGAAAAAATAACAAATCACCAGAATATAATGCTGGTACTACATTTATTACTAAATCTGTCAAATTTAACCTAAACTCTTAACATCGTTTTTTTTTCAATTTTAACTGAGTTTCAAGATTTCTTAAATGACTTTTCCACCTGTCGCATACTCGTACTTACTTTTATGTGGATTTCTAGTTTTTATTTTGCCACCCTAGAGCTTTTTTCGCCTATTACGTAACTACACCAACGAACGAATATTGACGTTTGCGATGCACAAACAATCTATTTACAGATAAATACCATGTAACTTAGAATTACTGTCTAGGGTTTTAAATTATAATACATTAACGAGTTAATCAATAAGCACAAAATGATTGCAATTGAATCATTATTAACAATTGTTCTTGCAATTTTGTAATTAGTTAGCGTTAACATATTCTAAGATTCCAAATGCTGCAATTATTTTACAGCGGATAAAGAAATGATATTTTGGAAGTTTGGGGAAGTGAATGTGAATGCCATAAAAGTCTTAAGTGATTTAACATTTGAGCACTGGAAAATAGGTTTAAATCAAAGTAAAACAAAAGTTCTAATTACGACACTGTAAAAAACCACTCCGAAACGTTCAGAATTTACTAAAGAATTGTGTACAGCTTTTATTAGTGCTAAGCAATGAGGTATAATATACTAACTACTGGAGAAACCACTCCGTATGCTAGCATGGTTACGAATTCGGTCCGACTTGATTTCTTGTTCCCCCACTTCATCCTGGCAAGAAAGCAAACTAACGTGCATTTAAATGCTTTTTAGCGTTCGAATTGCATTCCATAATTTTAGTTTATACTTGCTTAGAGTACATTTAATAATAAATTTCATAATCTTAAATTATAGTGTCTAGAAATGGCCAACTTTTGCTGAAATATCTCTTGAAATATCTGAAACAATTTTAAGCTACATGTCACTTGTAAATAAAGATGCGCAGTATGTAAATAATATTTTATATTATCTTTCTGGTTATGTTATTAAAAAAATTATTAATTCTGTAACTTGTAAATATTCTATTTCGATGTTGAGTTCACAAAACGGTGTAGAAAGTGTACATAATATAAGAGATGATTTTACAGCGTTTACAAAATTTGTTTCAAGAGGTGGTTTAAAATTAGCTAGTTCAGAGACATTTAATATAATTCGTGTCTGTGAATCGACTTTTAACTTATTTATAACAAAAAAACTTGTTAACGGACATAGTAACGTAAAAACTATTCTTGCGGCCACCGTCAAAAAAAGAATAATAAATAAAATGCCGTTTAAAACTTTTACTCACCCAATTTTAGACGAGTTTGGCAGTATGTCAGATGAATGGAAAATTACTTGTTTAATAATTACTATGTATTTTGAATTTAGGTTAAAAACGTACTGCAGGACTATAAATGTTGATGTGATTTTAAAAGGTAATAGTTCCATTAGATCTAAGCTAACAAAATTAGTTTTATTTAAAAATACATAATATTGTATATTATTAATAATATGTATTTTTAATTTAAGAAATATACTTATAGTTTTCATATAATCTTTTAGTTTTACGGCTATCTTTCAAACATCGTTGACCTTAAGGCTGCTTTTTCAGCTACTATGGAACCAATCTTATTAAAACTTAGAACATATGCTACTAAAAACAATCTGAATCGATTTGTGTTTTTAATTTTTTGAAAAATAAATTTGTTTAAAAATTAGAAAAATTAATTTTTGAAAAAAAAAATTTGAAAACCACAAATCCATTTGAAATATTGTTTTATTGTTATTAAAAAAAAATATTTCAACTTGTTCAAAAATAAGGAACAAAAATATGCTGAAAGTGGGACGGTAAATTCATTTTTGCGCAAACATTTTATTCTGAAATATGGTACGGTCGGCGTCATCGCTCCGTCCTCTGTATTTCTTCTTAAAGCCGATAAAGATATGCATATGCGAATAGCTACATCTGTATTTTTGAGTTCAGTATCTTCGTCGTAACGTTGCTATGCAATTGATACAATTAATTAACTAATTAATACTTGTACACAGAAAAAAGTGTTTTGTTGAATTAAAGAAAATTTATTTTATTCAAATAAATATGTTGTTTCAATAGCGTCAAGAGGATATTTTTTTGGTTTAAATAAGAACTGAGAATTTTACAAAATAGTTTATTTGATTTAAATAAATTGTTTGATTTAACACACATAATTTTTATAAATGAAAAAAAAAGTAATTTTTGACTTGTTTGGTGCGCATTGGATTTTCACGATTTTTTTTACGTGTTCACTGTGAGATTCGAACCCCCGGGCTCCTGTTTGAAACAACCATCCTAACCTATCTCAGCTATGACTTTTATGTATATTAAGTAACTTTAAAACACCTTATATTGTTAGATTTTTGTTGTGTGTTGTTTTATAAATAATTATGTATTAAGTTATTGTAAAATAGATAAGTGATCTATACTAAGATAAGAAGAAGAAACCCGGAAGACATTCTTATCTTAGTATTCTATTGCGCATCCAACCTTGAAGTTACTGACTTCGTTGTAAAACAATCAAGTCCGTTGGCATTTACAAATACTACGAGTTTCGTAAACCCAAACATAATTTATCTGACATAAAGAAATTATGTTTGCACCAAATAAATTTTATTGAAATAAATACAGATTCCTTTTCTCTGTGTAGAAGAGATCATCATCTTCTCACTCTTGATATATAATTAATATTGTTTTGAATAATTCTGGTAACATTTCATGTGAATGATTATTGTCGTCCATGATTATTTTTTTGCATACTCAGTAATTTCAAGAATTATCACAACCAGATGTGGTCGAGATTTAGTCCACGTGGACTGTCAACTTGTGTCGGAAGAAATTGAACCAACCACAGCGGTGAACTTGTCGTAAATTAGCTGCATATAACATCAGGCTTCTGAATTGTTTTCCATTCTTTTCTAATACAAGGGTTATTCGTTAAGGTGCATTGAATACGTATGTTGTGCAGCAATGCATACTGCTAAAACTGTGGTCCGCCCACTTAAAGACTGAACTTTTCTCAAGTGATAGAAAAGCCTTAATGCGTTTTTGCCCTAAAGCAGTGGGGATAAGCGATAGCGCGACGGCTCACCTGAATGTACGAAATGGTTTCTCCAGTTAGTATATTATACCTCATTGGTGCTAACATACCATATGCAAAATTTAAAAATAAAGTATTCTGTAAGTTTTTGAAAAAGTGTATCAAACTGATAATCTCTGACGAGTCTACAATGAGAAAGATTTCCGTTCCGGAACTACATATTTTCCAGAACCTTAGAGAAAATAAAATAAAAAATTAGGGCGTGTACTAGTGTACACATGTAAGAAGTGAAACTTCTTTATGGCCTTATTTTTCGCAAAATGATCTACATGCAACTTTTCAGAAATTGGTTAAATAAAGTTAAATTAGATAAAGTTTAAACAAAAGGATTTTATTATCATAGACATGAATATAAATAATACAATTATTTCACTTTAACTTTTTGCTACTAAGATTATTACAGCATTTCATTAATTGTAATAGAATTATTACTATCATTGTCATCGTTATTATATATTTTTGTAATTAATGGCTTATGGTAACTGAAATATGAAATTGAATCTACAAAAATTAGTTAATTGATTTACAAAAATAATTAACATATTTCAGAATTTATACTCTATGCCAATTAATTGATGTTCATTAAATTAGCAGTCGTATTAATTAAAAATGTGACGCGTAACGAAATAAGCGACATGCTATCCCTACTGCGTTGGAGAAACTGAAAGTACTCTTCGACTGAACCAACCGTGTTTCACTTTAACTTTTTGCTACTAAGATTATTACAGCATTTCATTAATTGAAATAGAATTATTACTATTATTGTCATCGTTCAATCAGAAATTGAGGTTAACCTTAACCTTCGTACGGCGGAATAGGTACAATTGTAACTTTTGCGTTTTTAAATTGCAATAATTTTTTTTATGAAGCCGCTGAAAGCTGAAATTTTGTGACATCTCTACAATTTTAATCTAGATTATATACCCCAAATTTCAGAAAAGAATCTCTAGCCCTTCTTTAGATAAGAACCTTAATTTTTCATACACCGATAATAGGCGGTATAGGTACAATTGTACCTTTATATATTTTATATGAAAATACCCACTTAATATATATTTTTTAAAACAGAAATGGATTACTGTTATTGTTTAGGCTGTATTTTTTACATTTTAGTGAAAGATGTAACTGTAGAAAGAATATATAATTATAATTTTTTTATTATAATACGTAATAACAATGGTAAATTCATATAGAATTTTTGTGATACAATTATTTTATTATAATAAAAATTAAAAACAATAGTTACATTTAATGACAAAAGGAATGAATACATTTATTTTAGTGAATTTCTTCATAAGTTATGCACGTTGTTTTTGCTAGTGGATGTTCATCACAAACTGGATTCATGCAAAAAATACAAGATTTTCTTATTTCTGATCGGCAAGACCTTTCAGGAAGTGTCTTCGTTGATCCTTTCTTTTTAACCGTGGCTCGTGTTCTCTATAGATAATGTAAGATGCCAATGTTCGTCGTTTTACTGAATATCCTCTTAACATTTTATCCATAACGTCAACACCACCTTTAGTTTTGTTGTAAAATGTAATCATCTCTGGTTTGGTATTTAGAGTCTGTTGCACTTCTCCGGTCATGTGCATAGATGATAGAAGCACAACTGCTTTGTTTTTTTTTGGTACGTATGAACATACTGTTGCATCGTAATGGTACGCAAAACGAGTCGACTTTATAGCCCTTTCTTTGGAGGGCTGCATGTTTCTTGGTAAGAATGTTTTATTTTTTCTTACTGTACCAACCAAAGTCATGTTCCAGGAGTTCAATACTTTTGCTAGCTTCATAGATGTAAAGAAGTTATCTGTTGTGATACATCTTCCAGAACGTTTATATATGCTGACTAGGTTCAACACGGTTTGTTCACCGATGTTTACTTGTCGTGGGCCATCCGTAGGTTTTCCAGTGTAAATCTGACCTTGTAGCGGATAGCCATTTGATGCATCACAAGCCCAAAATACCTTGATGTCATATTTTCTTCAAAAATTCTATCTACAGAGGTAATTTCTATATAAAATACAGGAAGGTACAATTGTACCTATACCGCCTGTTAGCGTTGTAAAATGATACCGTCTGACAAAGGTTAAATATCTTAAATTTAATAATTAATGGCTTATGGTAACTGAAATATGAAATTGAATCTACAAAAATTAGTTAATTGATTTACAAAAATTAATAACATATTTCAGAATTTATACTCTATGCCAATTAATTGATGTTGATTAAATTAGCAGTCGTATTAATTAATAAATACTATTTTAATGAAATCATATACATTGACCGATAGTTACAATAAGAAACTGAGGTTAACCTTAAATATCTTAAATTTAAAATTAGATAAAGTTTAAACAAAAGGATTTTATTATAATAGACATGAATACAAATAATACAATTATTTCACTTTAACTTTTGCTACTAAGGTTATTACAGCATTTCATTAATTGAAATAGAATTATTACTGTCATTGTCATCGTTCAATCAGAAACTGAGGTTAACCTTAAATATCTTAAATTTAAAATGTCATCGTTCAATCAGAAACTGAGGTTAACCTTAACAAGTATTAGAAAAATAGATATAATTACTTACTTTTGTTAAAAATTCACTGGAATTAGAATTAAAATAAAGCCTTTGATTTTGTTGATCACTTTAGTATTGATATATTATTTATCTCGTCGCTATTGCGTTTCAGAAATAAAAAATGTGACGCGTAACCGAAAAAAAGATGGCGCGTAACGGAAAAATGTGATGCGTAAAATGTGACGGTAAATTTTTTTCCAACGCCGATAAAGAAGTTTCACTTCAAAAATGACCGTATCTATATAATTGCTGTCTTTTTTAATGACAGTTTATGTATGTGGTGGCCAGAAGGTATTATATGCGAAGGACTAAAACTGTTGTTTCCAAAAATGATACATATTATGTGTTTAACACATGGTGTATAGTAAGTTGCTAAAACAGTTCGGTTTACCTAAATGTTAAAAAAATGTTTTTTAACGCGCCAAGTTGTCTAACTGTTTAGAAAAATTGCCGAAAATATAAACCCTCCCGCCAACTCGATATTCAATAGGGAACTGGCGAAATTGTTTTTACTTGCTATTCGTAAGATATCTATTTAAAAACTAATATTCAGGAAGACGAGACAATCGAAAAATATTTTTGTGGCACACTGAGTTTAACCTCATTCAAATTAATTCTTCAATGATCATGCATTTTCTTTTAATAAAATGGTTCTATTCGATTAGTTTTTATGGGTATTCTTGAAATCAAAAGTGTATCTTACTACAGTTACTGTATACAACATTTTTTCGAACTTGTTTTGTGCATCCTCCCATCTTTTAGTATTGTTTACATTTTCCATAAAACATCTATGTTTTCTTTATTTGAGATTAATATAAACAGCACTAACGAATTGTTCAAATTATTCTAACCAAATATGCCAACTTAAGGAGATACATGACACAATTTGTTTATGAATTATTTTCTTTATCTTTTTCGACAATTAACAATTTGTTGAGCATTGTGACTTTGTGTGACCCACATCACATCAATGACGTCAAAATCTGGAACACTTTAATGGAATAATACGTCAAAACTGAAGAACTGGAATAGTTCTAGTTTCATTTGTATTTTCATTACTTAAAGTGATAATTAAATATAATTTTATTATAAGCGACATTTACAGTGCTTTGCAACTAAAACATTTATATATTCTCTATTTTAACTTCCTTTTGCTTTTCATGTACAAACTTTTTGAAAATTCTTATTAACTATTTTTTATGTATTTTGAATTGAATGAAATTGAACAATCTTTTTGTTGAAGTTTCTTTGTTCTATATGCAAAAAATCATGAAGCGAATAGTAAATTCAAGATTTAATTACTTGAACGTTATCTATTTATTTCATATGGTTTTGACATTTCTTATGATAGTTTTGCGTTAGACGGCCTTGCTATTTTCTCTAGCTATCTTAAATTATTTCTAATCAAAAGCGGGGGAATATTACGTTGTAAAAATTACGCTGTGGTACGTTTTGATTGCCTATTTTTTTTAAACAATACAATTTTTTATGATATTTGTAGTTATCTGATTAATTTTTAAACAGAAAATACGAGTTATTGTCGAGGCGCAAGAGTCCAAAGAAAAAAAGTCCACGAAAAACACCCGCAAAAAGCCCTAGGCGAAAAGGAAATACTCCTCGAAGCTCCAGTAAAAAGAAATATAGTTCCCAATTTAATCCTTATGCAATAGAAGAGAGTTTGGACGCACTGTCCTCGTTGTCCAGTTCCAGTTCCAAGGCAAGCACAACTAAAAGAGCACTGTTTCAAAGTCCTTCAAATAAAGAATCAAGTTGTAACAGTTTATCTTTGTTCAACTCAGGTACGACTTTTTAAAATAGGGAATTTCGTTTACTGTTTTGGTGTTGCAGATTCCAATTCAAGTTGTTCACAACATTCTGCTAGTCGTACTTCGCGCAGAGCGTTATTTATATCGCCTAAACGTAATTCTCCTTCAAAAATGAGTAGGATACCAAAACTGTATTAAAGTAAAAGTTGTAATAATATTTATTCTAGCAATTTCAAGTTTGTATCCGGCTCGGCGCAAAATGACTCCTAAAAGAGCTTTATTTAAGTCTCCTGATAAACAATCACCTTCTAAGGTTAACGAAGTCTGTGATAAAAAACGCAAAAGAACTGATACTGAAGACGTCCGTTCAAATAAAATCTCTAAAAATACTTCAGGCGAAGCTAGTGGTTTGGATTCATCAAATGAAATTAAATCGGACACCGTGGTCAGAGCAACTTCTTCAACCACATCCACACAAGATATAACTCAACATCGTAAAAAGGTAAAATCGGTCTAAATGCTTTCGACTGTTTCTTATTTTTTTTTATAGAAATTAATGTGGACAGTCGCGGAAGCTTTACGTTCGCAAAATATAGATTTAAAGCACCCACAGTTTAAAGTATATGCTTCGGTTTTGGCTAGAGTAATAAGACATTTTCTTCCTAATCTTTTTACAAATGGGCCACGGCCCGAAGGAAGTACAACTGAAAGTATGCTACGCATAGCTAGGCAATATGTTTTTGCAGTGACAAGAGGTAAAACTGTTGATCAAATTATTAGGGAAGCTCAAAAGAATAAATCAAGAATAAGGCGACCATCCGGATATATAGGTGTGGACAAAGTCGGCGATTCTGTTGATCTCTATCAAGTCAAAAATAAGGAAAATATATTACAAGACCGAGTTAATATTATTGGAGAAATGTCTTCAGATAAAACCCTAAATAAAATTAGACGTTCGGAGAATGTGGAGCGCATTCGCCGTGTTATTAATTTTGGCGATGATAATGAAGTTATTAATACTAGTATCAGATGACTAGAGGCGCAGCCCAGGTTGGTAAATCCGCCTGGTGTTGTAAATCGTTTACATATAAAGAACCGAACTAAAACCATTCTACATTTTCGCTAAAAAAATATTTTTCATCATTCACATTGTATTCAACCACTATATGAACGTTCTGCAAAAAAGCGAATTAAACAATTTAAGCATTTTTTGTGGGTGCAATAAATGATACTGCCAAATTAGCTAAAGATTAAAAATTAGATCATTAACCGGAATTTGTACAAACTGATTTTAGTAACACGAAGTTATTTTTATACATAATTTTAATTGAGGGTTTAGATATAATAGCTTTAAAACATAATTAGGATATTTTGGTGTTATTTAAGTTTTAGTTCTTTTATTGATATAAGATTTTTTTCTTAGTTTCAATATATTTTTTGGGAAATTGTATTGTCAGTTTTTTAGTTTAATTTATTAATAATTCAACTATCCGTAAAAATATCAATTAAATTTGATTACATATTAAGTTAAAACCATTGATTTTTATAATATAATACAAAACTGTTATTTTCTTTTCAAAGTTTGATTGAACAAAATGAATAACGAAGTAAATTATGTTTCTTGCAAAAACGTTGACCAAATAAAAATACTGAAATCCGACTCCATACCAGTTTTGATTTATCGGATAGCATAGAATACTCTAGCTTACATAAACTGCTTTATTTATCTGCTGCAAGTACGGAGATCTGATGTTATTTTAAATTGTTTTTTAGTATTTTATGAAAACCGTTTCTTAATTTGTTAAGGAGATTCATTGTTATTGGTCAATTTCTAATTTATTAAAGTTACCAGTCCACTAAGTTTTACAAAATGTTAAATGAAAATTATTTTAAAAAAGGGATGATTGTGCAATTTAGAAACAAATCGAAGATAATTTAAGTTTAAAATCATAATTGAAATTGGTTTGATCGTTCAACAAAAAAATTTTATTTGATATTTTAATATAAATCAACTAGTAATTAAAGAATTTGTTTGTTATTGATGTTATGAAAAGAATGAAATAATTTTGAAGAAATAAGAGTATCCAAAATATGCAAATGTAGATTTCACTGAATTTGGATTATTAATGTATTTTGAACTATTTTTTAAATATCTAAAATGTTCATTAAGTCTAGTTTGAAAAGATCTTTGTGTCATACCAATATAAAATTTGTTACAAGAACAAATTAATTAAAACTTCACTTGTATTTAAATTGTTATTGAGAATATAACAAGAAAAAAGATTCCGAAAAGATATTTCATTAGAAAAAGAAATCTTGAAATCGTTAACTTTACTTAATTTCTTAAAAAATTAAGAAAACCTGCTATAAAAGGAACAGGAAAAATTTTTTTAGTAGAATTTGTTGAAATTGCTATTAATTTAGTGTAAGATTTAATACAATGTTTATGTAAGTATTTGTGATAAACATTGTAGATAATATCTAAAGGAAAATTATTATATTATATAAGCTAAATAAAAAATAATATAATTTATTTTTATAATTTTTAATTGATAAAGGAATAGTAAGAAGTCTGTTGAAAAAATAATTAAAGCTAGTTTATGAGAAATATGGTGATTTGAGTCAAACGGTATTAAATGGTTAGTAGTTGTAGGTTTTCTATAAAGTTCAAATTCAAAAGTGCGTTATTATTTAAAGAAATTAATAAATCAAGAAAAGGCAACATTATTTTTTAAAAATTCAACGGTAAATTCTATTATATTATGAATATTATTTAAAAAATCTAAAAAGTTATTAACATCATTATTAAAACCATTAAAAATAAAAAGTGTCATCAACATATTTTTTACAAAATATTATTTTTTGTAAAAAAATTTGGTGTTTAGAAATATATTTACTTTCTAAATTGTTTAAGAAAATTTCAGCAGAATAGGTGATAAAGGAGAACCCATTGGAAAACCTAGAATTTGTTTAAAAAAATGATTATCAAATTGGAAGAAAACGTTATTTAAGCAAAATTTTGTAATTTTTAATAAATCATTTGTTACAAAATCAAAAAGTGAAAGATTAGAGAAAAATAATTTTTAATATCAAAAGAAACAATATTAAGATTGTATTAGAAGGAAAGATTAAATTATTTAAAGAATTTATTAATTCTTCTGTATTTTTTATTGATATGTATGTATAAATAAAATTAATTTCAAAATCAAATATTTTAGTTAAAAATTTGCTGATTTTATAGGTAAGTGAAATAATAAAATTTACAACTGGTCTAATAGGAAAATTGGGTTTATAAATTTTTGGGTAAACAATAAAGTAAAGGGATAGAAGCATTAGATACTTTTAAACTAGAAACATGAATATTAAATTAATTAAATGTGTTTTCAGTAGAATTTAAAATATGAATACTAGTAAAAAACTTAGTTAAAGGGGATTTTTTAAATTTTTCAATATCAGTACTGTACAATTACTTTTATCTGCTATAGTAATTATGTTATCCATTTTTTTTTATAATTGTAAATAATTTAATGCCTTTTCCATATAACTGTTTTTTATTTATTGATTATTGGTGGCTACATGTTTCAACCTAACGGTCATCATCAGGCCTCTAAAATTATCAACTAAAGTAAAATCTCAACCTTAAAATTTTTTATATGCTTACAAATAATAAATTAAAATTAAAACAGTTTATGTCAAAATCACAATATAAATTAAACAAAATGACAATATAAATTAAACGAGAAAGGTATATAAAATAATAATATTATTAACAAGAAAATTAAAAAAATATAAAAACAACTTAAATAAAAAGAAAAACATTTAAGAAAAAGAAAATCATTTTCAAAATTAACAATTTCATTTAAACATGCATCTGCGGTTCTAAGTTTTTTAATCGTTTATACAAATTTTACCTTTTGATAAATTTCATTTTAATAAAGAACTTAACATTATTTATAATTTAGCAAATAATATATATTATCCTTTAGATATGATCAAAAAACTTCAAAATAAAATTTTTAATTCCATTAATATTAAAAACATTTCAACTCTTACTCCACTTTCAGATAACATTAAAACCACATATTTTTCTCTTCCTTAAATTGGTCACTCTTCTTTTCAATTTCAAAATTTATTTAAAAAGCATAATATATATATGATGATGTTTCGAACTCGCGCGGAGTGCGGACGTGTTTATGTGTGCTCTGAAAGTAGTGATTAAATTAAGTTGAAAAATTAATTAAAACTGGTAAAGCCCTAAAGGGCATTACTAGAATAAACTATAAAAAATGTCTAAAGCAGCAAGCTGTGCAAAATGTAATGCGGACCTAGTTAAAAGTGATAAAATTGTTTGTTGTGCAGGGGTTTGTGATAGGATGTATCACTACAAATGTGGTAACATTACTACCGACGAATACGGTCTATTGATGGCTAACCGTAATTTTGGTTGGTTTTGTGAACACTGTGTAGATAGAAAAAGTTACATGGCAATTATTTTAGATGGTATGAAAGCATTAAAACAACTGAAGGATGGTGTCCATAAGCAGAATGAAAAGATTGATAATGTTAATCAACAACTCATAGTAAATGAAGATAAAATAAAAAGTGACATAACTGAAATAATTGAAGAACGGTCACAACCAACATATGCCGATAAATTGAAAATAAAGAAACATGAACCAGCTATAATAATAAAACCGAAAAACGTAGAACAGAAAAGTGTGGATACAAAGAATGACATTAAGAAATGTATTGACCCTACGGATATGAATATAACCGGAATACGACCGGTAAGTAATGGTGGTATACTTATTGAATGTAAAAATAAGGATGATGTATGTAAGTTAAAAGAGAAAGCGGAAACTAACATGGGAGAATCCTACAAAATACAATTGCCAAAGAAAAAGTTGCCAAGAATAAAAATAGTTGGATTGTCTGAAAATTTGCCACCGGAAATAATCGAGGAAAAAATTAAAATGCAGAACAGTCATATAAATTCAGAGAAATCGTCTTTAAAGATTGTACACACAAAAGAAGGTAGAAATCGGAAAAGTTATATAGCTTATGCGGAAGTAAATGCATACACGTATCGGGCTATAATGAAAGAAGAAAAGATAAACATAGGTTGGGATAGATGCATAGTATATGATGCTATTGAAATTAGAAGATGCTATCGATGTAATGGATTTAACCATAAAGCCTCGGAGTGTAAAGCACAAAAAGCTTGTCCAAAATGTGCTGGCTCACATGGGTTGCAAGAATGTACTGTTGATGGAGAAGAAAATCACAAATGTTCGAATTGTATTCAAATGGCCGAAAAATTAAAAATGAAACTGGACATTAACCATTCTGTCTAGAGTCAAGAATGTGCAGTATTTAAACGAAAAATGGAAATGGAAAGAAAGAAGATTGATTTTTTAGAATAAGTAAACAAGGTGCGAACATACTATATTTGAATGCACAAAGCATGCTAAAACATTTTGAAGAACTAGAAATCTTAATTCAAGATAGGAAACCAAATTTGTTATTATTAAGTGAAACTCGTGTAACTGAAGACATACAAGACTGTGAAATTAATTTTTCAGAATATGTATTAATTCGGTGTAATTCACAAACGAGAAGAACTGGAGGGGTTGTAATAGTTATAAGCAAAAAAATCCGATATACTGTAATCTCTAATTTTGCATTAGAAAATAACTATTGGTTAATATGTATCAAAATAATAGGAGGATTTCAAACAGGATACTATACAGTGGTGTATCACTCGCCAAGTGCAAGTAATGCTACTTTTATAGAACATTTTGAAAAGTGGTGTGAAGATACAATTCCGGATAACAGTCGACATATAATTATAGGGGATTTTAACATAGATGTATCCAAACAAAGTTTTTATGGGTCCAAATTAATACAAGTTATTAGAAGCTTAGGGATGAAACAAATTGTTGACGAATTTACGCGTACAACAGAAAATAGCCGTACAATAGTTGACCTAGTAATTACAAATGTAAATGAATTAAGATCTGTTGTATTAAATGAACCAAAAATAACTGACCATGATATAATAGAAATAAATTTAGGTACATTGCATAATAAGATGGATTACAAAATAAAAACAATAAATTGCTATAAAAAATATTCAAAACAAAACCTACTTAATGTACTGAGCCATCACAACTGGAATATGCAAAATCGACAGATGGATCAAATAGCAAATGACATAGTGCAAACGCTTTGTTATGCAATAAGTGACCTAATTATAAAGAATACTATCAAAACACGAACAAATAACACTTGGTTTACAATGGACTTACGTAATCTCCGAAACGAAAGGGACAGGCTTTATAAAATTGCTAAATTAACGGGAAATGAAAATGACTGGATGCTTTACAAAAACACAAGAAATAATTTTAGTAACAAAATTAAGATAAGCAAAAATAAATATTACGTAAATAAAATACAGCAAAATAGCGGACAACCTCAAAATATGTGGAGAATTATTAAACATTTAATCAATGGAAAAAAAATGAACCAAAAAATATAATATTTGACGAAGTAGAAATTGGTAACTTAGAAGAAATATCAAATAAATTTAACGAATATTTTGTAAGCAGCATTATGCAAATAAATAATAGTATAATCCAGCCTCCAGCAAACTTCAAAGAGGCCCCAATATTAAAAACCAATCATCAATTTCAAATTTAAGCAAGTTAATTTATCGGATCTGAAGAAAATCATAAGTAATATTAAGAGAAAACGAGGAACGGATCACATTACAAAACAAGTTATTACAGATGCATTGCCAGAAATTGGTAATGCAATGGTAGACCTAATAAACAAATCTTTAATAAGTGGAAAATTTCCTAATTGTTGGAAGCAATCCAAAGTCATACCAACGCCTAAAATTAAAAATACAAAAAGATGCGAAGAGTTTCGACCTATCAATATTTTACCAGTGTACGAACAAATACTAGAATCAGTTGTTAAGGAACAATTACAGTGCTTTCTAGAACAAAATAATATAATTAGTGAAAATCAATCGGGTTTTCGAAGTAAACACTCGTGTGAAACAGCATTAAATCTCGTGCTTACAAAATGGAAATCCGAAATTGACGAGGGTAATAGTGTAGTAGCAGTGTTTTTAGACTATAAAAGTCCCTTTGAAACTACCGACAGAGGAAGACTTATAAATAAACTTTACCAATATGGAATAAGAAGCACCGAACTTCAATGGTTCGAAATTTACTTGGAATCTCGTACTCAGACCACTACGTACCAAAATTACGAATCTATTCTAATTCAAAATAATTTAGGTGTACCTCAAGGATCAGTCTTAGGCCCATTGCTTTTCTTAATTTATATTAATGATTTAGAACTTAACCTTAAGTGCTGTAATATTAATTTGTTTGCGGACGATACCCTGGTATCAATTACTGATAAAAATGTACATTCAGCTATTATAAAGCTAAACTCAGAATTAGAAATTATTGCAAATTGGTTACAAACAAACAAATTAAAATTAAATGTGCTGAAAAGTAAGACAATGGTAATATCAAATATTAATGTTGACACAACAAAAATAAAAATTAAAAATATAGAATTAGAACAGGTTGAACAAATTAAATATTTAGGAATTGTGATTGATCAGAATCTAAATTTTAGAAGCCACGTAAATTATGTAATAAAAAAAGTAGCAAATAAGATTAGCCTATTAGGAAGAATATCTAATAAATTGACGATTAATGCAAGAATTACTGTTTATAAAACAATTATTGCACTATATTTTGATTTTTGCAGTAGTATATTTTTAATGTGTTACGAAGTCGACTTAAAACGGTTACAGAAACAACAAAATAGAGCTATGCGGATTATATTACATTGTTCAAAATATACCAAAATCACAGTAATGTTAGATTGTTTACAATGGTTAAGTGTGAAACAGCGGATATATTTCAATTCATTAATGTTAGTATACAAAATAATTAATAATTTGCTTCCAAACTACATGTCAAAATTAGTGATACGTAACTATGAAATACATTCATATAACACGAGAAGTCGATGTGATTTCAGATTGCCAAAATTTTCAAAATCAAAGTCACAAAATTCTCTTATGTACAAAGGTCTGAAATTATATAATGACTTACCAGATGAAATTAAGCACGAGCAAAATATTTATAAATTTAAAAAAGGTCTGAGTGATTATGTTAAGAATAAATTTTAAGCAAAAATTAGTATTAATAGAAATATGTTACGATTTATGTTAAATTAGTATATCTTTACTAAATAAACACTTACTTACTTACTTACTTACTATTTCTTTTTCATCTAAATTTAAT
This sequence comes from Aquatica leii, assembly GCA_035610365.1. Taxonomy (NCBI): domain Eukaryota; kingdom Metazoa; phylum Arthropoda; class Insecta; order Coleoptera; family Lampyridae; genus Aquatica; species Aquatica leii. Next base: position 114,614,016 of record CM069432.1, read on the forward strand.
TTAAAATCTTTACTTGTCAATAGTAAAGATAAAGTTGATATTCTGAATAAATCTGGTGTTTACAAAATAAATTGTGGTAGCTGTAGCTCTTTTTATATTGGACAAACCGGCCGTAAATTTCCAACAAGAATAGCAGAACATTTTCCTTACATTAAAAACAATAATGTTGGTATTAATTTATATAATAAATCTTCTTTCGCTAATCATATATTAGAATATAACCATTGTTTTGATTATAAAAGTAACTACAAAATTATAAGTTGTCAATATCTTGTAGACTTTTCTGAAGATGAGCTTTGTTATTTTAAAGCTTGAAACATATGTAAAAAATACATTTTGAAAGTTAACGCATTTATTATTGACCAATTCTTATACTGTTTATATACATTTTAAATAAATTTAGTTTTCAAATAAATAGTTGAAAGTACCTATACAAAAGCAAAACTACATATTACAACACTGGTAAAATGATTTTGAAAATGCATTTAAGGTTTAAATACATGATAGGTTAGATAAACGTATTTAAAATGCAAAATAATTTTAAGTGCATATATATTTATAAAGATTAACAACGATAACTATTTAAAATGAAATGATTTGCATTAATCAGCAACTATTTACCACGTTTTTCTTAGCTTGCTTTCTCGTTTGTTTGTCCGCAAAATTTCAAATTTTGTAATCGATTTTTCGACCACTTCTACTGCACTAATTGAGCTAGAATTTTTTGAACAAGTGCATTATCGATGACAATACAATATTCAAACATCAAAAAATATAAAACTATTGCCATAACTTGAAGATTTCTGATCTACGACAGTTGTGTAAGCTATGTAAGTCGAGCAAGTTTTTAAACTGTTTGTTTAAAACTTTATGAAAATAAATTATCATAAAACTAAAAAGTAGAAAACAACTTTTCTTCAACTTAAAACGTGAGCACATTTATAAGAACTTATATAATTTAAGAAACTATATTTAAATGCGCTTTCGTTTTAAGTTGAAGAAAAGTTATTTTCTACTTTTTAGTACATAGTAAAAACGTGTTTTTTTAAAAATTTTTTATAATTTTCAAATGTTTCATAAAACAGAAAATGGCTTAATTAGTAGCTTTTGTTACAGAAAAATGCAAAGGATCCCAAAATCTTGATGTCTCTAAGCAGCAATTCTAATCTTCACAACGTTTTTGATAAATCAAAATGAAAATAGTTACCCACCTCTGGATATAATTTGCTTTATTATATACATTCTACGTATTACCTGACAACTCGGATTAAAAATGCACATTCTTTGTATACGACTATAAAGTTTAGTTAAACATGCATAATTGCCAAAATGATCAATAACTTATCATCAAAATGCGCACAATCTTTCTTGCCCATAGTATTGCCGATTGGGTAGAAATGTTTTAATTCTTTTTAATGTAGAGAAACATCGCTCAATTGATATTTAAAGATGTATCTGTTTTTGCAAACATTTTCATTGTGGTCTTTAATTGACTTTCGGCAAGCGCTGTTCGATTGTTAGCGAATATTGACGCTACTAAGAGTAGCATAATTCATACAAGTTTTCATGTGATTTGCCGGTCCCCAGTGCTTTTTACTTTTTTTTAAATGCTATAAACTCGTAACGTTATTTTTACACCATAATGATTAATGAATTATGTAAAAACAGTAAACATACCCAAAAGTAAAATATATTATTTATTTTAAATCCACAAATTCAATCTAACGAATCATTCATAGATCCTTTAAAATTACTATACTTTATTTTACTGATCTGTCGAATTTGAAGTAAAGGCTGAGAACGAGCATTAAGTTTAAATTCTAAACTTGTATACTATTAGCTATTAATTTTTTAATGTCTTGTACCACCGTCATTATGAAACAAAAACCGTAAGTCGTCCCTTACAAATGAATATTATCGATCAACTAAGAAAATTTACTATAATGTTTGTCAATGTGATAAGAATAATAATAAATAAGAAGATAGCATGTAAACTTACAGCAAGTTTGCTTTCAGCTTGCTTTTTCCTTGCCAAGTTTACGAATCTTGCTGCAAGTTTGCAGCAATATTGGTAATATTGGCAACTTTGACGACACACGCTTGAGAAATTTGAGTAGCTTGCTGCACGCTTGCAGAAAACTTTCTTTTTCAAATTTACAGTACGCAGGCGTAAACGCATAAATACCGGCAACCGGCGCATATCTCGCCATTTTTATGTTAATAAAAGTCATGTCTGTCATTTACATGGTGTTTGTATTCTAACACATTATTGTTTAGTTCTGTGTTTACTCGTCGTAGACTTTTTAGGTGAGTATTATTGCATTTTAGTGCACTTATTGGTTTGCATCTTAGGTTTGTATATTTATTCGATTAAAAATTTTAAATAATTTTGCAAACACTAGTAACCAAGTTTGAGACCATTAATGTATGCTGTATTGTGTAATAATATGATTTTAAATGATTAAAGTTTTGCATGCGTTTAGCTTATTTAACATTACCATCTGTGATATCCTTATGATAATTAAACAATGGAATAACTAACTGAACTTTATTGTTAATTTTATATACATTGTCAAACGGCTCGATGGCCTAACATAACTTAACTTCTATTTTATATCAAAACTTGTCTAGCAACGCTAGATGCGCACGCGTTTTACAAATGCTATATGAATATGTTACACTTTTCCCCCTTTTATTCCTAAGTATTTACAATAATTTTAATGCTTATATAAATTAAAAATTTTATTTCTTAAAATAATCATAGGTTAGACGATCTGGTTTACGAATATGGCGAGCCGGTCTATTATTTAAACGCACTTCACTTTCATTGTTCACTGTATCGTCGTTATCCTTAATAATTACACTTTCATCATTTTTGTTTTCTACAGTTGGTGATTCGGATATCGAAGGCATTGGAACATACTTTAACATTTGATTACAATATCTTTTCCATTCAGAATCACCCACTTTTACAACGTATAACTTATTTCCTATTTTTTTAATTACAACACCTTTTGTCCAGATAGGTTTACTTACATTACTAAAATCTTTTACTAACACCACTTAGTGTAACTCGAAATGTACATTCCTTCTTCCTAAAAAATGCTTTCTTTGTTTTAATTGTGTTTTTCTTACATTTTCTTGCAATTTTAATGTTTCATCGCAATTTTTCGCGTATTTGTTGAACGGCAAATGGTTTACAATATTAAAACGAGTTTTAACTGTGCAGTTAAACATCAAAAACGCAGGTGTTACTCCACTGGTTGCGTGAATTAAGTTTCGGTAATCAAATAAAAAATTGCTAAGCAAGTAATTTAATTAATCTGAATCGCTGCTCAATAACAGTTTGTTTAAGTCGTTTTTAACAGTTTTAACAGCATTTTCTGCCGATCCGTTTCCCATTGGACAATAAGAAGCGCAAGATAAATATTTAATTCCATTTTCTTTAAAAACGTTTGAAATTCGCCAGATGTAAATTGTCTGGCATTGTCTGACACTAATGTACAAGGCAATCCGTATCTAGCAAACGTAGCTCTCAAACATTGCATTGTAGTGATACTTGTCATTGAATTTACTGAAAAACCTCAAGCCATTTTGTATATGCATCGACAGTAATTAAAAATACCGATTTCTGTATGGACCCATGTAATCTATGTGTATCCGCATCCAAGGTTTTCAGGCATTTTCCAGGGACTTAGTTCAGTTTTAGGCGGATTAGTTCTTAAGGTCGAACAACTTGTGCAAAGATTTTACTACATCTTCAATATCTTTGGTAATATTTGGCCACCAATAATATGATCGGGCCAACCCCTTCATTTTAGTTATTCCTAAATGCGTAATGTGTAACTCGTGTAGCACTGCATTACGCAGTTTGGATGGAATTATTATTTTGTTATTCCAAAACAAAGAATGTTCTTCAATTGAAATTTCATTTTGATTTTAAAATATGGTTGTAATAACTTATCTTTTACCTTTTTAGGCCAACCATTTAAAACATATTTTTTTACTTTTTGCAGCGTCGGATCATCATCTGTCAATGCATTAATTAAATCAAAATTAATTAATACATTTTTATCTTTAAAATAATTTAGTATTTCGACATCATCGTGTTTTTCAAATTTTAAATCATTTTTAAAAGGTAAGCGAGATAATCCGTCTGCCACATTATCTTTTGATTGCACATACTCGATATCGTACGTGTAATTGCTTAATATAACTGCCCAACGACGCAAACGATTTGCTGAGAATTGGGGAATTCCCTTGTTTGGATGAAAAATAGAAATTAATGGTTTATTATGACAGCAAAGGGTGAATTTTACTCCGTACACATAAATATGGAATTTATTTAAACCGAACATAATACCCAAAGCTTCTCGCTCAATTTGCGAGTAACGCATTTCCGTTGCATTTAGGGTACGCGAAGCATAACTTATAGGCCGCTCCGAACGATCCGGTAACACATGAACAAGGACGGCCGCGACTTCAACTGCGCTCGCGTCGGTAATAAGTTTCAATGGTAATGAAGGATTGTAAGGAATCAAGACAGTAGCTGAGACAAGTAGCTGTTTTACTTTGCTGAATGCTTCCTCACAATCTTTACTCCATCTAAATTTTGCGTTTTTCTTTAACAAACAATATAAAGGATGCAACACTGTTGACAAATCGTGAACAAATTTTGCATAATAATTTATAAGCCCTAAGAATGCCTTTAACTCTGTTACATTCTTTGGTTTTTAGCGCGTTGAAATCGCTGATATTTTATCTTTTAAAGTAAAAATACCGTCTTTATTAATTTTATGTCCTAAATATTGGACTTCTGTTTCAAAAAATGCGCACTTTTTTAACGATAATTTTAATCCGGCTTCTTGTAAACAACTTAAAACCGATTCTACGCGTTCTAAATGTGTTTCGTAATTATGACCGCTGATTAAAATATCATCTAATCGTACTACAACACCTTTAATATGTGATAACAATGATTCCATAATTTTCTGAAACTTCGCTGGCGCGGAAGCAATGCCGTAGGGTAGTCGCGTATACTGAAAAAGTCCATATGGTAGAAATCGTTGTTAATTTTCATGATTCTATTTCTAATTTACATTGTTGATACGCTTGGCTTAAATCTAATTTTGTGAAAAAATTATAACCATCTAAATCATTAAATAAATCTTCTACCCGGGGAATCGGATATTGGTCAATCTGTAACAAAGGATTCACCGTCGTTTTGTAGTCTCCGCAAATTCTAATTGAACCGTCTTTTTTTACAACGTGTACTATTGGCGTACCCCACTCAGAAAAATCTACTTGTTCGATAATTCCTAATTTTAGTAATCTGTTAAGTTCAGTTTCCACTTTTTGTTTAACTACATATGGTAAAGGTCTTGGCCGATAATACTTTGGCGTACCTAAATTATTATTTAAATTAATTTTAATTTCGCTTTTATTAAACGTACCTAAGCTTTCAAAAAACACTTTTTTAAATTGTTCAATTAACATTTGTAAATTAAAATTATCTTTCTCGGACACGTTATTTACGGACGAAATACCAAAATACCTAAAAGCGGTATCACTCCATTTTCAATGTTATAAAAATCAATATTTTTATTTTTTTCTTTATATTTAACGTTTAGTGTACAAATACCAACTTGCTGCATTTCTTGTTTATTATATAAAAATAACCTTTTATCAGTTCTTTGAAATGCAATGTTACTAAAATTTTGTACATTGTAACATAGTTTATCGCCGAAATACTCGCACCGCTATCTATTTGAAATTTTATTTGTTTATTTTCAATTTTAACTTTAATTGTAAAATCGCGATCAGTATTTACGTTATCTATACTAAACAATTGTAGATTATCATCAAAACTAGAGTTATCATCGATGTTATGTACTGTGCGTGTATTTCGTTTGCCTTTGCCTACAGATTGTTTAATTTTATTATTACAAACTGTAGCTAAATGCCCTTTCAAATTACATATATTACAGCTTAAATTTTTATAGAAACAAAATTTTGATAAATGGTTTACACGGCCGCAAACTAAACATGGCGAATATGTTCCTACCTGCGCACTATGTTTCTGCATTTTCCCCTGTTGTGACATATGTGTTCCTTGTTTAAATTTAGACGACTGCGATGTTGACGCCACTTGATAAAGATTTTCGTCTTTTTTAAGGTTGCTCGTTTCTATGCTTGTTGAACGAGTCGCCATTTTGGATGTTGCAATGCCGATTACCTTCGCAAATGTCACTTTAACGTCCTCTTCAAATAACCGATCTTGAACTGCACCTTTTTCATAACCCATTAAGAACTGATCTCTTAACGCAATCTCCAAATATTCTTCAAATTGACAATGTGCAGCCAAACTTCTTAAGCGTGCTGCCCATTCCTTTGGCGTTTCATATTCAATTTTTTTCGCATTGTAGAATTTATAACGAGCGAAAAATACGCTGTTGATGCCTAAAATGTTGGGTGATAATGCGTAATAAATCGACATACTTCATCTTCTCCGGTTGAGTAGGCAGACATAGGTTGAAAACTAATTTGTAAGCTTCTTCATTTTAATATATTTAATACTATCGCCCTTTTTCGATCTTCATCTTTTATCTCATTTGCCACAAAAGTTTTCCATTCTTGATTTAAAAATTTGCCAGTCACAAGTTTGAGGATTAAATTCTCGTAAATGTCAACATTTTCCATCGTGGATGCCATCTTGAGCACACGTGGTTGATTAATTTTATATTTAATATTTTATTTACAATTTTTATCCTCGTCGCCAACTGTGATATCCTTATGATAATTAAACAATGGAATAACTAACTGAACTTTATTGTTAATTTTATATACATTGTCAAACGGCTCGATGGCCTAACATAACTTAACTTCTATTTTATATCAAAACTTGTCTAGCAACGCTAGATGCGCACGCGTTTTACAAATGCTATATGAATATGTTACACCATCAAATGAGCAATTAAGGTTATTCTTAATTTTATGTTTCAGGTCAACAAACCTAGCGATGAATAGAACAGGTGGAAATGGAAAAGAATTAAAACAAATAGACAATACCTAATGAAGTTGTAACTAGTTTGTAGAAACAAGTCTTTATTTAATTACAATATCAGTAAGCAAAATAATTTTTTTGTTTTTCTTTGTACCTTGCTTTAAAGTACAGCGATATTATTGAAAGTTTGACAAATTTCCATGACAAGTAACTTTAATATGTCTGTAAGTAAGTAAGTCTTGCGATTACATGTTTCATTAGCATTTTTACAAGTTTTAAACTTTGCGATGACAGGGGACTGTAACATTTCTGCAAATTCAAATCTTGTCATGGTAAGACTTAACAATATTGCTGCAAGTTTGTCGAAACTTACTGCAAGTCTCCAAACTTGTCATGACAATATTGTTGCAAGTTTGTCGCGACAAGGTTGTCACAAGCTTGTTATTGCTTCCTTAGCCAACTTGCAGCAAACTTGCTGCAAGTCTCCAAACTTGTCACGACAATATTGCTGCAAGTTTTATAGTTGTCACGACAAGTTTGCTGCAATCTTGATACAAGCTTACATTGCTGTTTAAAAATTTACATTCCAACATCTGTTTTACGCAAGATAATGTTAAATGACGTAAGGCACGTATAAAATTGTATTATGCGTGTCTCATTATAGACTACAATAACTATCATTTACGATTCGACTACAAGATAGTATACATACGGGCACATCTCTCAAAATTTCGTATATGTTGCGCTTAAATTGACAATTATTTAAACGCATGAAATTCAAACGCTGATAATTTGATTTAAATGCAATTTCTTTGTAATTTTAAAGTTAATTAAATAACTTTTTTTGGAGAGTCATTGTCCACATGTCTTAATAGAGAAGCCGCCACTAAAGAAACATAATAATACCTAATAAACACAAATCAATATGGGTCTGTACTGGCAATGTACTCCTTAGCCGGCACTCAGAATGCTGGCAATGTACTAAAATGAAGTACACTGCCGGTAACCAGGTGTCACACCGGCCGACATATTGCCGGATGAATCTTGCCAATGCAGAAATTGCATCAAACCAATATCGGCAAGTTACGTATATTAATACAAGTTAAATGCAGAATGCCAGTGAAATCTGTGCAATATAATATGTACTTTGCCATCACATAAATAGTGCACAATTTTAAAAGCATTGGCAATGTTAGCAACTTAACACAAATTAAATGCATACAATGGTATTATCATTTTTAATTTAATTAATAAAACAATTTGGAAACTTAACATACAATGTCCATATATGTACTGAAAAAAATTAAAAAAATATAAAAACCTATTTACATTCATTCTGTGCTTATGTTTATTGGCGTCTTTCGTACCCACTACTCCTGGTGTTTATTGCGTGTTGTAAAGCTGCACCACAATTTGAATTTTTTCTTATGGATACTGTAAAATAAAAATTACATTGTAATGCTACTCAAATAACTTATGCACTTTTTTAGCAATTTCTAAACTAAATTTTGAAGTTTTTGAAGTAATTATAAAAAATTGCTTTGTAAATAGTCGTGAAATAAAATACAACACGAAAGTCGAGTTTGGCAGTAATGCACTTGAAATCACATTACGTTAATATACATATAAAGTTAATGTTTTAAGTTTTAACCTATAAAATACTCTGAAGCCTCTTACCATAAATTAAATTTAAAATATTTTTACAAATTTGTTTTGCTTGATCCACACCAATTACTTGGTTAAAACATGTCTCGTTTGCTGCATCTTTTCATCCAACAAAGTAGATTGAATCGATCTAAAAAAAAATTCAATTAAATACAACTCAGCAATAAGAATAATGAATTGGAAAATTGTAGATAACTCACAAACTAACATCCCATATGTAACATGTGTGCTTATGAGCACGTGTATGTAAAACGCACGCGGCAGTCTCGAAGTAGCCGCGTAATGTAACGCCTCGGACTAGATAATAAAGCATATCTCAAAATACGCAGATTTATTATTACATGGTGGCAGCGGTGGGATTATAAAAAAATTTTAGGTGCAGCGGTAAATGAGAAATTTACAAGTGCAGTAAAATTATAAAATCTACAAGTGCAGCGGTTTTCAAATTTATAACTCAGCATGGAAGCAAATGTAATAAGTGCACCAGCAAGCATGGGCTACGAGGGAAACATTTCCAATAACTGGGAAAAGTATAAACAAAAGTTTCTATTGTACCTGGAGGCAAGTGAAAAAAATGCAAAACCGGACAAATTGAAAGTAGCTTTACTCTTAAATTTAATGGGAGACGACTCAATAGATATCTTTAATACATTTCAATATGCGGAGAACGAAACTAAAGACAATTTTGAAGTAGTGCTCAAAAAGTTTGACGAGTACTGTAAACCGCGTAAAAATGTAGTGGTTGAAAGGTTTAAATTTTTAGATTAGATTTTAGAAGATCGCAAGAACTAGGTGAACCAGTAGATAAATATGTTACTGATTTGAAGAAATTAGCAGTCCCTTGTGAATTTGGAGAGCAGCAAGAGATGTTAATTCGAGATAGATTAGTTTTGGGTTGTGTTGATAAGAAGGTTCAAGAACGTTTATTGAGAGCAAGCGAGGAAAGCAGGCGACAAGCAGAACAAATACAGGGCTCAAATTCAAACGAAATATGTGAAGTGAGAAGACAAAAAACTAAAACTGCGGGTAACAACCGTGATAAAAAGAAATATCAATCTAGTGATAAATCAAAGAAGTGTAAAAAGTGGAAAATATGTTTTGTTCAAAATTGACACGGGGTCAGAGGTTAACATACTTCCAAAAAATGTTTATGATAAATTACCGCACAAACAAAAGCTAATGCCAAAGCTTACTTCATATTCGGGGCATGTAATCAAAACTTTAGGAAAGTGCGCTTTATCGTGCAACTTCAATGGAAATAACAAAGTATTAAATTTCTTTGTAGCAACAGAACACGTGGAAGCGATTTTAGGTTTGCATGACGTAACTATGTTTGGGTTAGTACCACATAAAAGTATTAATTCGGTAGAAACAGATTCGGCGACGGAAATAATTAACGATTATATAGAGTTGTTTCAGAATAAATCGTCACGTCGTCACGCATTAAATGTAAACCGTATCATATTACATTGAAAAGAAATGTTGAAACGTCGATTTCACCAGCGCGTAGGGTACCGATTGCTTTAAAAACAAAATTAAAGTTAGAATTACGAAAGATGATTAAAAACGGTATTTTAAAAGAGGTCAACGAACCAACTGATTGGGTTCACCCAATTGTCATAGTTTCTAAACCAAACGGTTCAATAAGGGTATGTATGGATCCGAGATCATTAAATAAATATATTAAAAGAGAACATTATGCACTTCTCACGGTAGAAAGCGTTTTATCGGAAGTAATTGGTGCAAAATACTTTACTGTAATAGATGCAACAACGGCGTTTTTGCAAGTGCCAATAGACGAACAGAGTTCTAATTTATGTACGATTGCTACTCCATTCGGTAGGTTTAGATATAAAACAATGCCATATGGAATAAATAGTGCACCAGAGGTTTATCAAAAAATAATTAACCACGTATTTGATGGATTAGAAGGTGTCATACCTTACATTGACGATGTGTTGATTTATGGCAAATCGCTAAAAGAACACAACGCACGTTTAAAATTAGCTCTCGAAAGGGCAAAGAAATTTAGAGTAAGATTTAGTAAAAATAAAATTCAATTAGCTAAGACTAAAATAAAATTCTTAGGACATGAAATCTCAGAGAACGGATTTGCAATAGAAAACTCTAAATTAAATGCGATTGCCGCTTTAACGAGCCCCAAATGTAAAAAGGACCTTCAAAGAATCTTAGGAATGATGAATTATTTGAGTAAATTTATACCAAATATGGCACAAGAAACTAACGTGTTAAGAGATTTACTAAGTAATAAAAACGAATTTGTCTGGACGGAAAATCAACACGGAAAAAAAGGTCATGCGGAATTGATATGTATCATGCAAAAGGCTGTTGGTTTTGAGTCAAGCCGATGTACGCTTGAATTAAACTTCTATTTTATTAGATTGTCGCTGTAATTGCATTGCAATAAGAGATTTAGTTTAAATTTTAGTACATTTACGTTGAATGTTATTTGAACGTGGATCAATTTTAGAAAAAAAGCAAATGCTTTAAATATGAAATCGTAATGATTAAATTCAGTATAATATTTCTCTCCGTGAAGAAAGATGCTTTCAAAATCTTAAAAAGTTAATAAGCAATGCGCCAGTTTTAAGATTTTACGATCATAATAAACCATTATGTATCTCTGTTGATGCTAGCAGTTATTTTACATTTTAGGAAAAACACTTTTATTAAAAACATAAAACGAACAAAAACCAAAAAACTGTCATCAACACAATCAAAACCACTATGACGTTAGCAACTGCCTTAGAACAAGAACGAACTTTTTAAATGCAGTGTTGCCAACGTTACAATAATAAATGTTTAGTTTACATTTCGAGCCAAGTTTCAACACCCTCCCTTAAACTAAACTTATTCATATTACAAATTCAACAAATAGATTTCAAAGTTACAAAGCAACAAACGGATTTTAGAATTACAACTTCAAGTATAGTATATTATTTTTAGTATTACGTTTCAGACATGTAACATTTTAAGCATGCAACAAAATATGTATAATTAACATCAAAAAATATCAGTGTATAAAATTATTTCTACCATTTCCTGAAAATGGTTTGGTTTATATAGTGAAAATCTCGGCCAGTTGGTACTCTGAAGGACAATATTTCAACTCAATGTTATTCTCATTGACCTTTTCTACAATAAATTTGAAACGAGTGTCTATATGTTTAGATCTCTTAAAAGATCCGTTATTTTTAATCATATAAATTGTACTTTGATTATCTATGTTCAGATCTACCCCTATATCCTCATTCGTTATTTCTTTAAACAAAGATTTAACAAAAAGAATTTCTTTTACGCAATCGCTAGCGGAAATAAATTCGCTTTCAGCTGAACTAGTCGAAACAACTGGTTGTTTTTTAGTGCCCCACACTATGGGTCCACCACCGTACATTATTAAAAAACCTGAGGTACTTTTCCTCGTATTTGGGTCACTTGCAAAATCGGCATCACTAAATGCCTCCATAGTATTTTTCCCTTTTTTATACATAATACCATAACTAGGTGTTCCCTGTAAGTATCTGAATATTCGTTTTATCTTTTGTACATCTTCTACACTCGGATTTTCCATATTTCTAGAAACAATATTTACCGCGAAACTATCTGGACGGGTCCTATTGGCTAAATATAACAAGCTACCTACGGCCTCTCTAAATGGAAAATTCGTTTTGCCCTTTTCAATATTTTCATCTACCTGTTCAAACACTGAGGGTGTCTTTACAGGTTTACAATCACTCATACCATATTGACTCAACAAACGTTTCACATAGGACTGTTGATGTAACACCACGGTGTTATCATCACCAATAACAAGCTCAATGCCGACAAATGACTTTGGATTTTCTATTATTTTAATTTCAAATTCAGAACTTAATTTGTGTAACAAATCATTAGCTTTATCAATATTATTAGAGAGAACCAATCCATCATCTACCCATACGGCTAGAATTAAATCTCCTTCTTTGTTTTTAAACACTGCTTTATCAGTTATAGTTTGCTTTAATCCTATTTTAGATAGAAAATCGACTAACCTTTTGTTCCATTGGTATGGACTCTGTTTTAGACCATACAATGATCTTTTAAGTTTACAAACATGACCTTTCATTTTTTCATAGCCCTCTGGTAAAGCCATGTACACATCTTCATTTAAATAACCAGATAGAAAGGCTGATTTTACATCAAATTGCTTAATACACATATTATTAAGTTGACTATAAGCTAACAACATTCTTAAAGTATTCACTGAAACCACTGGACTAAACGTTTCTGAATATTCACTTTCACTTTGCTCACAACCCCTAATCACCAGACGTACTTTATACGTATTATCTTCCTTGATTTTAAAAACCCATCTACATGACAAAATTTTCTGATCACTCACATCCTCTTCTTTCACAAAATCAAACACATCATTTTTACTAAGTGCTTGCTTTTCTTCATCTATAGCTTTCTTCCACAAGTGTTTATCTTCACTACTAATTGCTTCTTTATATGTAAGTAAAACATAATCGTTTAATTTTGCAGGTATTTTCTTTTGACGAACTGGTCTAATTTTGTTTTGTATAATATTTTGTTCGGAAACTTCTTCTTCTTCATTTTGTCCCACTACTTCTTCTTGTTCTTCACTCTTTTCATTTTCTTCTTCATCTTCTTCAAAAATAGCTGTCAAGAATTCACAGCTGTTTTTATCCAAATCATCACTGATTTTATTTTTACTTTCTCTTTCTTCAAAAATAACATCCCTTGCTAAAATCACTTTTCTTTGTACTGGGTCCCAAACTCTATAACCATTTCCTAAAAATCCAATCAATTTTGTTTTAATGCTTCTACTTTCTAACTTTTTTAAATGGCCAAGTTTTTTAATATATGCAGTACTTCCAAAAATTCGTATGTTTGAAATATTTGGTCTCTTCCCGTACCACATTTCTGCTGGAGTTACTTTCACTGTTTCAGAAAAGCTGCGATTTAATATATAAGTTGCAAAGAATGCACTTTCGCCCCACATATTATCATTCATTTTTGATTCCAATAATAAAGCTCTCATTTTATTCACCAATGTTCTCCCATATCTTTCACTTTTACCATTAAGTTGAGGGGTATGGGGAATCGTGTAATCAAATTTTATTCCCTTTTCTTTAAACCAGTTTTTCATTTTAGTGCTGGTATACTCGCCACCTCCATCACATCTGAGCATTGCTACTTTCAGTGACTTTTCATTTTCTATTTGTGTTATGTAATCTTTTATATAACCGAACGTTTCACTTTTATTTTTTAATGTAAACACGGAAACGAAATGCGAATAATCATCCATTATTGTTAGTAGGTATCTTTTTGAGTCCCATGTTTCTACTTCAAAAGGACCTATTACGTCAGAATGCAGTATACCTAGAAGTCTATCAGCTCTCTCTCGTACTGTACTGAAAGGGAGTCTTGTTTGTTTGGCCTTCACACAAATTTCACACACATCTGGAAGTTTGTCAAAATCTTTTTCATTAGCTGACATTCCGTCCACTAGTTTTACTAAGTTTTTTAATGAGGTTTTACCAGGATGGCCCATACGCCTGTGCCATTCCATTGGGCTTGCATTCGATTGACTTAAAAGAGCAACTTGTTTCTCATCAGTTTTAATAGTATACAACCCATTTGACTGTTTTTTACCTTGTATTATGTTTTGACCATCTTTACTAATTTTTACATCTGTCTTTGTAAACAAAACTTCCATGTCTTTCTCAGTTATTTCGCTTACAGAAAGCAAATTCTTTGTTAAATCAGGGACATAAAGAGCTTGGTTCAATTTAAAATCGTCTGTATTGACCTCTCCTTTCCCATAAGCTTTCATACTTTCATCCTTTTTTGCTGTATTTATTCCAGACATTTCTTTTTCAAAGTTATTAAACAATTCAATATTATTAACTAGGTGTTCATTACACCCCGAGTCGACCACGAACTCAAAATGTTTATTTTCAACAGTTTCAATTTTATGAGTAGCCATAAATGACACTTTTTCATTTTTATTATTTGTATTATTTTTATTTTTATCTCTAAAAAACAAGATGATTCTGTATGATTTTTCTTTTACAAATACCACAGTGCATACCTTCATTTTTGTTTCTGTCTATTATAATTATTATTATTTTGTCTGTTTTTATTATTATCTTTATTTTTATTTGGACAAAATCTTGCCATATGTGAACTTTCATTGCAAATGAAGCACCTTCTATTAAATGAATCTTTTTCTTATTTGTTTGGTTGTTTTAAAAGCTACAGCAACATCTGACATTTTGTTTACTTCTTTGTACCTCGCCTCCTCTTTTTACTAACCTGTTTGTTAAATTAGTTAGTGTTTTCTCAGCTTTTTGTTCTGAGTCCCAAGCAGAAGGGAAACCTTGCTTTTGAGGTACTCAGAATTACTACTAAAATTCTAGATATTATCATTTCATCACTTATAGTTTGTTTCAAAGCTTTTAATTTATAAACAATGTTTTCAAGGTCACCAACAAATGTTGTCATATCTTGACCTGTTTTATATTCATACGAAAAAAACTCGTTATATAAATCTTCCAATTTTTGTTCTTTTTCACCTTCAAATACAGAGCAAATTTTTTTATACATTTCATGAGAGGAGTCACAATTTAAAATAAGATTTAAATATTTTTTATGTATTGTTGTCACAATGACCTTCATAGCTTTACCATCTTTTTTAGTCCAATCTTCTAACTTTGCAACATCTGTTCTATCGGTTGGCTTTAATTCATTTCCATCAACTATATTAATCGACCCATTTGATTTAAATAAAACTCGTACCTGTAATTTCCAAATTGGAAAACTTGAGCCGTCAACTAACTTTTCAATTCCAATGTTGTAACTTGAATCACTTGTCATTTTGATTTCACTACACAGGGATCTTGCACGCCGTTTTTATTTCATTTTATTTTTATTGTAGAATTACTACGGTTTTTTTTATTTTTATTTTATTTTAAACACCATTTGAATTGTAACCGCGCTCTGCTACCATGTTAGATTTTACTTTATAACTTTAAGATGTCCGCGGATTAAAAGGAAACATTTTACATTTTAGGAAAAACACTTTTATTAAAAACATAAAACGAACAAAAACCAAAAAACTGTCATCAACACAATCAAAACCACTATGACGTTAGCAACTGCCTTAGAACAAGAACGAACTTTTTAAATGCAGTGTTGCCAACGTTACAATAATAAATGTTTAGTTTACATTTCGAGCCAAGTTTCAACAATGGGCTAGGAGCCGTAGCACTTCAAGAAAACTAACCAGTTGCTTATTGCTCAATAGCCTTGAATCCGACTCAGCAAAGGTATGCGCAAATAGAGAAGGAACACTAGCGATTTTAAATGGGCTGACAAGATTTCATCTTTACACTTACGGTAGAGAAGTATTGGTTCAAACCGATCACAAACCTTTGTTAAGTATTGTAATTAAGAGGATGGAATTTCTATCGCCCCGTATACAAAGAATGATTTTAAAACTTATGAGATACGATTACAAATTAGAGTATGTGCCAGGAAAAAAAATATGCATTGCTGATACTTTCGAGAGACCCTAATAAAAGTATGACCACAAATACAGACTATCTAGAAGGGAAAACAGTACCGGTAAGTGAAATTATATGCGCTTCGGAAGGAAGAATTGAAGAACTTCGAATTTCTACAAACAAAGACAATGTTTTACAAGTAATTTCTGATATAAACAATCGATAGCCAACACATAAAAATTCAATAAAAACAAACGCGAAATTGTTTTGGGACATTAAGGACGAATTGCATTATGCGGAAGGTATTCTATTCAAAGGTAATAAAGTTGTAATTCCTCGTGAAGAAGTACACAAAGTTCTCGATAAAATACATACCGCACATCAAGGTGTCACAGCTTGTCAAAACAAAGCAAAAACAATAATGTATTGGCCAGGAATGTCACGTGAAATAGAAGAAAGAATTTTAAAATGTAGTACACGCCAGAAGTATTCCAGATCAAACACAAAACAACCTTTAAAGTCGCACGAAATACCGGAATTACCATGGCAAAAAGTTGGTATAGATTTTGCACATATAAAGGCTACAGATTACCTTATAATTATTGATTATTTATCAAAATTTATTGTAGTAAAGAAGGTAGGCTTAAAAACAGCAAATCCAATCATCAAATCAATAGAAGAAACATTTTCATGCTTTGGAATTCCAATGGAAATTGTAAGTGACAACGGACCACCTTTCAATTCGTTTACTTTCAAGATATTTACAAAAACCTATGATATTAAACATACAACATCAAGTCCAACGTACGCAAAATCCAATGGGTTAGTAGAACGAGCTGTCCAAACAGTAAAGGGCTTAATTACAAAGGCAATAGAATCTAAGAACATTAATATAGAGAACGCTATTCTCAACTACAATACCACCCCAAAAAGTTGTTACGGTCGAAATTTTCATTGCGTGCGCCTATGTATTTTTGACTTGAAATTAGCTTACGGTTTGGGCGACCTCCACCGATCCTTTCTCGTGACTGTCATTCGACGAAGTAAACGTGAAGCTGTAAACAACAGTAACGGTCCGGTGCCGAGATTTTTCGAATTGTTTCTTAAATTTTTAAGAACATCACGTGTGATGAACATAAATTTATAAATCGAGGTAGAAGGTATTACGATCTTTTCGGCACGGGGTAAGTTATTTTGTCTTAAATCTATTAAGGGTCTTTCGTAACTTCTATATTCATATGACAGCCGGTTCCGACCACGTTGTCTACCATTTTGGAATTAAATCAACAATTGGGATGCATAACTACTATTAAGGAATAAATCTACCGAGCCTATCAGCTGTCGTGAGGGCTTGCTACTTAAGCAACATCGGGGTCCAGTCGAACGTTGTGTCGGGGATGTTGATTTGAAAATTAGAAGTCGAATGTGTATTCAGCCACCTGTCTTGAATTGCTACTTACATCGCTCGATACATTGGGGTTCAATAATATGATTAATGAAGAAGTCGAATGTGTTATCAACCACCTGTGTTAAGATTATTTCTTACAGTATACGATACAACGGGTTTTTATATGCCATTTAATTATTTATTAATACTATCTTTTGTAGCTTTTGTTCTGTGTGAACTCGATTATGATCCGATTTGTTTTTCACGATTGATTACAGGCCACTGACGAGAAAACGTTTTCGACGTGTAAGTGGAAACTGAATGTTAGGTGAGTTATTTATTTGACTTTTTATATCGAGATCACCAAAGTTATACACAGAATTATATTTAAATGTTAATGAATTATAACTGCGTTATTGCTTATATACCAATAAGGTAATCTTAAATATGTCATACTTGTATCGCATGCTGTGAGGGAAAACCTAGTTATTGGGTGACTTTGGATACTGTCCTTTTCGATATAATTTTCTTATGTGATGTGAGTTGCCGATACTACAGGCATTTATGTAGGAGGATTGTGATATAATCCAGAAAATTTTATGTACTCCTTAATCAAAGTTTCTTCTAATTATTAATGCAAATTGTTACTCATTGTGGAAGTTCAGGTTGGCGCATAAGCAAACTGTGATAGATATTAATTCTACCTGGAAAACATTAAATCTCATATCTTCTATTATTATCCAACGTTAAACTATTAAATCGATTATACTTGTTAATCTTCTTTTTATCTTTCCTGCTCCTGTGATTCTCGTTACCTATTAATTACTTTTGACTACTCGAACAGCCGAGTATAAGGATTACGAACCTAACATCGTGTTACAAGTGTGATCCGTTCTGTCCTGAGCAAGATAGAAAATTACTTTGGGATAAGCTCTGGCGCCCTGCAACATCTTTTCTGTATTTAGTGTGGACCTCCCCTCTCTCCGACTATTGTGAGTTGGCCGTGCAGGTTCGTAAAATAGCAAAAGCTTGTAACAAAGTAACATGCCATCACCTTCAGAAATGTTAATGGGACGAAAATTAAGATCTAACCTCTTAATGACCAAATCACTTTTAACACCTAAATATGATTACAATAAATATCACAAAGTTATATAAAATGAACAAGAAAAACAAAAGAAATACTATGACAGAAGTTCGAAAGAATTAGATGATCTCAATTTAAACCAGCATGTGTTGGTCCAAATGGGTAAAAGGAATTGGACACCAGCAAAAGTTACACGTAAATGTGATGAGCCCGAATCATACGGAATAATAACCGATGATGGAACTCAATTACGTAAAAACCGAATACATTTACGACCTTTTAGTACGCAAGTGAAAGAGGACACACCGATAACAAGTGCAAATAGGGAAAAGAAAAGTGAAATAGCAGAGTCTAAAGTTTCAGAAAGCGATGATTTAAATCAAAGTGTGCGTGAAGCGGTAGTGAGTGAGCAATTCAAACCAAAGATTCAAACCGTGTACGAATGTCGGTGATGTAAATAAAAACCCAAGTGATAATCAAACTAGTAATGGACAAAATTCAAGACCAAAAAGACTGTCTGGTAAACCAAAGTACTTAACAGATTATGTTACAAACTAAATTTTGTTGTTAAGTAGCTATTAGGTGTCATGTTTTAACCAATTTATGAATTGTTAAAATAGCTAGTAAGCCACAAATTATTCAGTGTATTTCAAATTTAATCTTTTCAAATTATTTTTAGAAAGAACATGTAACATGTGTGCTTATGAGCATGTGTATGTAAAACGCACGCGGCAGTCTCGAAGTAGCCGCGTAATGTAACGCCTCAGACTAGATAATAAACCATATCTCAAAATGCGCAGATTTATTATTACACCATAAACTACAAATTCTAAAGTCACTTTATGTTTGCGCGAAATCGTGTTATCTTTTATTTATTTATTATTAAGAAATAATATCAGTTATATTCGAATTTAATACTTACTTATTTTGTTAATCCATCCTAAATGATGAAAAACAAACACATTTTTTCTAAATTTTAAAGCACAAAATGGTTTGCATACGATAAATACAAGATTTTGTGACTAAAGGTGCTGCCCATATCAACTATATAACGTTTATGGTTATGGTATTGATTATTTTAGTAAAATCACGTCATAAAAGCGCCAAACCCAGCATAACCTCAACAAAATGGTACTTAAATAAAAGTGATAAAGTAAAGTATTTAATTAAAGACAAAGCAAAGTATATAGGCCTCTTTCTGGATAAGTGCATGTCACGAACAAGGCATTTCCACAACGTTGCAGCGAGAGCATCAGCAATCACACCCAAGTTGTGCTCGATTATGGGATAACAAGCTGTTAGTTTACAAGACGGGTCACTATTATCTTACACGCGGCGAAGAGCTATACAGAGAAGGTTCAGCGAACCTAAAACAAGGCATTACGACTTGTTGCTAATGCACTTTGGTTCATATGAAACAACCAACTGCATTGGGATCTGCTGGTACTCACCATCGAGGATCTACTTTAGCAGACTACACAGAAGTTCGTAGAAATGATACCGACACATCCCAACGAGGTGGAAAGAAAGCTGGCGTTATGATTTGAAGATGCTGCATAAGTACAGGAGACCGAAACACGTTCTTTAATAGATGAGTATCCAAATTTTGCTTTAATTAAATTTTTTTCAAATTTACAATTAACATATAAATTATATTATGAAGAATTATATAAAAATTCCGTAATCAAGTAATCTGTAATGAAATATGTAACTTACCTATATGCATCCCAGTTTGAACTGATTCTAACGAGCTTATAGATTTGCATAAATATTGAAAATAGCCACAAGATATTATTAATTTATGTTTATTTTTTGTTACCATTCACATAATTATTAAAATAACTAACAATCAATTACCGAAATAACTGTTTTTATTATGTAAAACTCTATCTGTAAAATTGTTTATATCTATGTATATATTTTGTATCTGTTATGTATTAATGTAATTTTGTAAGAATTTTAATATAAATTTTTATTTTAAAACGAAATATTTTTTTATTTATAAAAATTAAATATAAATATGCATAGTAATTATAATGGATATGAGATGGCGCTGTATATGTTTAGATAACTAAAATCCTTGTTTATATACATTATAGTTAGACAATGACTGCGCTAAAATTGGAAACATTTATTTGGATTCAAAAAGGAGTAGTTTTGGATGCAAACGCAAAATTGACATATTTGGCGCTGTTTTTATTCATATTACAGATTCCTAAGTTACACATCAGTATATTCTCTTACAGTAATCTATAAAAGATACAGTTTCAGAGATTTGGAAAAGACATACGTTCTTTTTTTATTACATGTAAAATAACCTTGAAAGAAAATTATATCTATGCACGATAACACTTATGTTATGAAATTCCGTCTACGTAAACAATTGGTATTCTGAGAAACATAATTATTCCCCTAATAGAAGACAATCTTATAATTGAATGTACAGTTTCTAATTTGTATATATTTGTTTATAGTATTCGAGCGATCAAAACAATAAAATAAACTACCAAAATTACAAAATTTCTACTCAAATTTGATATAAATTAGATTAAAGTTAACTAGTTAATGAATACACATGCTGATAAAAAAATTATAAAAGATAATTTGGGTAGGCAGGCATGTTTAGCTAAGAATGCTAAGAATGGTCCTTTAATCTCAATAAACAGAAATATTCTACATGTTTCTGTTTATTGACATAATAAAAACACATCTGGGATCTGGTATATTGTAGGTAATCCCGGTATTATTTTTGGCCGAATGCCTGCGTTTTTAACTATGCAGTGCACGCTGCTAAATAGAATCACGTTGGGAGTGGTTGGGACTTGAGTTTTTTGATAACGATAACCGAATGATAACAATATACGAAATTCAGGAAAAATGCTTATTTGTTAGAAAGCAGTAAATACATACAGCGTATATGTGATTAACAGGTTGTTAATTTAGAAGGTGAAATCAAAGCGTATATAAAAGCAAAAAAGAATTTATAAAACGTTTAAAAAAAGCAGCATTTTGAGCCGACGGATCTGACGCATTAAACCAATTAAACAGTTTTCAAAAACAACAACGTTATGATGCTTCATTCAATGTTCTAAGAACTTCACAATTCCTCTCAGAAATTTGCTGATACTAAAAATAAATACTAAACAACGTTATCACATAAGACGTAGTTAATTTACTTTGTTATTCTAGGAAGGCACGTGCTTTCCAAGTTAATTCACAAAGATAACGTATTTACAGATATTAAAATAATGTACCGTTTCGTAAATCAGTCAAATTATTTTAATAAATAATTAACACTGCAAAAATGAGATAAATATGCAAAACAACTATTTTTCGAGTACAATGATAAAATTTTTCACTCTAAACAACCGTATTGTGAAATGCATACAAAATAAGTTATTGATCATGTATAGAAACAAACCTGAGAATAACTTGATAACATAAACCTAAATAATGATTACTATGTTACTTTAGTAACGTGATAACATTACCCGATTAAAAACATTATCCGTGATTCCGATAAGCGGCGAGCGCTGTAAGTAATTCATACGAAAATTTAAATCATTAATTTGGTTCTGAAGTCCGAGCATCTCCCTGAATTTAGTGCTAAAGATACATCTAAAGTGCTAATAAGCTTGTATATTTATATTTTATGTGCCTTTTGAGTAGTATAAAAATTTAAAAAAAATTAAATTAGTACATCTTCGTTGGCTTCCGGCTTGAAAAGAAAATTAAGCAAAGTAAATGAAACAAACCATACTCAACCGATTATAATTTTATCGCAACGTTTGCAGGATTTTATTTATTCTATATTTTGTTTATAAACAGAAATTCAAGTGTACGAATTATTTTTGCAAACTCAGAGTTTTAAGAATCAAAGCAAGTTAACTGGTAAAACATTGCTTTGCACGTATGTCGAAACTAATAGTGTGTGTAAGTAGCTTACTTGTGCCGCCATCGTTTGCAATCTTTTAATAACAAAAAACGGTTTGAGGTTTTGCATTTAATTATTACCTTGTTTGCACTATCGCCATCTAACATGACTAAAAAATCTGTTTCCATATAAAGCTATCTCATTGTCTAACTATAATGTATATAAACAAGGCTAAAATGCTAAAATTCGTTCAAAGTAATTCGTTGGGCAGCCCATGGCTGTCGGTAGTGTCGATGCAATATACATTTTTTTATACACGGAGTGTATATCCCCCTTAGACCATTAAAGGTTAGGTTAGTGGTCTAAGATATCCCCTGACTAAAGCTAAACAAAAGTGACAAAAGCAAGGGTAGGGGAAGAGCTACGAGCTACTTCACGGTGACGGCGACGAGAACCGAATAAAATCGAATAATTTGCGAATAAATATGTGTTTTAAACGTGATGACAAAATGCGTAGCAGATGCGTATTTTGATGCGTATCGTGTACGCCGTAGAATAAGCAGATGATAAGCAGTATTGGAAACGCACTATGTCGTTACGTTGTTTATAGTACTCGGATTTACGTACAGAATGTATACTTTTTATGCACTACAAATACCATAAACGCATTTTGCCTTTAATCGCTGTAATGGCATTGTACACTGCCGGACTTTCTGTGTTTATTGGGCAATGTGTGTTTACTTCTACATTTAATACAGAAAATTATTTAAATATTAAAATCGTTTCTAGAAAGGTTTTTGGTTTAGAATTTAATATTTGTTTTTAATGTATTAAATGTCTTACTTTAAAACTGTCTTTAATTTACTTACAATATATGCATGTAGGTACATGATACATTTGTGTATTGTTAATAGTGAATACAAAAATAAACATACTTTTTAACAGTTTGTTAAAGAAATTTTTTTGACGTAGGTATAATAGTAAATTGTACTAAATAATTTAAATTTGCCATGATTGAATTTACATTATAATAATTTAAAAAATTGGGTTTGCATTTTAAAAATTTGGGTTTGAAACCTGTTTGTTCTGATTTTGTCATTTTACAAATGGCAGCCATATTATCACGTTGACTGACAAGTAGCTAGAAGTATTTGCCACTGGTAACGTACTTCTGTCATTGACGCGACGTAGCACAAATACTGTGCCATCGTTCTTACTTTATGGAAACCTTTCGTGGCTTTACATCTGTGCCACTAATAACATGTATCGTTAGGGGGGTTGGCGAGGCTCGGTGCCGTGGACAAGTATGTATTGATGGTTCCGGAATTTCTTGCCAATTTCCATAAAAATTATTAAAATAACATATTTTCGACACAAAACTAAGGTTTTATTAACAAAAAGAATGTAACATTTTGATGATTATTTTATATAGGTAAACATATTATTTCAAATAAGACTTATGACTAACAAAAAACAATTTACACAAATGTTGACCGAGGTGTTTTGCTTCTTACCGCATTTACTCCTAATTCTGAAGTTGTGTTTACATAGCAAACAACGCATCTATTTTTTCAAGTATTTTCTAATTCATGGTTATTTGGCAAATCTTCTGCAACGTCATTGTTTGAAAATTTCTGTAGTAATGTCTGCAAAACTTATCTTCCTTCGTAATTGAAATTTTACGTTTAGTAATAGAATGTGTGCATTTCGAAATGTCGTTCCCAGTAATAACTTTACGGCCAATTTACGGTACCATTTTATCAACAAGTTATCTTGTTAAGAAATGGCTTCTTATGGTTAAATACCATCAATTTCAATCTAAACGTCCGGAAGAATATTCTTCGTTTAAAGATTCAGTACCTATTAAATCAAATTCAAGAGTTAAAAAATCCAGAAGTATGACCTAAATACGCCGGTATCAGTAATTTTTTACACTTTCTACATTTGAAAAACTGAAAAAAGAACGTTAATATATATTATATATATTTACATAATGTGCGCAGTATTAAAAACAAAACTGACTGTTTGAATGTATTTTCTTACATACTATAATGAATATCATCCCGATATCTTACTACTAACATTGGCTGCTAGATGATGAGATAAGCTATTATTATTGATAATTATAATTTAGTGTCGTCGTATTCAAGAAAAAATAAACGTAACGGAGGAGTAGCTGTTTATTTATTAAATTCATCAGCTAATTATGCATTACCTGTGCGTTATAATTTCATGTCAAGCACTAAAAACTATGAATACTGTTATAGATAGATCTATATCTTTAAAAAGTGTTGTGTTTTTAATTATTTTAGTTTATAGACCTCCCAGTGCAGACTTTAACTTATTTTTAAGTGAATTTAAATCTCTTTTAACAATTATAGTAAACCATTCTAATATTATTGTTATTTGTGGGGACTTTAATATTGATTATATCAATCAATAAAATAACCTTGTCGAACCAATATTTTTAATTTTCAATTAATGACATGTTTCGGCCTTAATTAATAAACGATGGGCCATCTTCAGATACTGTATAATTGTACAAACAATTTAATTTATTAATTAAGGCCGAAACATGTCATTAATTGAAAATTAAAAATATTGGTTCGACAAGGTTATTTTATTGATTGATATAATTCACGACCAATAATGGATGATCCTTTTTATCAATTACCCTAGTAGCACAGAACATTTACTTAATATTTTTAAAATCTTAAAGAAATATTCGAATATTTCTTAATATTTTCAATATTTTAAATATATATTTATAATATTTATAATATTTATTTCTGAATATTTCTAAAATATTCAATTAATATCAATAAAAAAATATTTATTTTTGAATATTTATGAAATATTACCATCATGTCGGTTAAAAAATATTTATTCTCAAATGTTCATGAAATATTATAATTATGTTGGCTAAAAAATATTTATTCTTAAACTTTCATACATATCACATAATAGGTATATCACTTGAAAACACTGCCAGACAGGGCTGGTTTTTCAATTCGTGAGTAACGACAATTGTGTCTATGGTTACTAATTAACTACTAATTAAAATTAATCACGGTTTTTGATTTTTTACATACGACATTATACATTACGAAAAATAATTTGTTAATACATAATATACTAAAATATTTTTAGAGAATCATTTTTACTTAGACATTAGAATTTGTACAAGATACTAATAATAAAATTTCATTCAACATATGTAGAACTTTGTCTGTTCTAAAAAAATGCTACAATAAAAAATAATATGTTTTGAACTGACAAAATGCAAAGCTAATTCCTAACAATAATTAAACTTATATATTCAGTTTAGTTGTGCTTGTTATTTATTATTACTATTTATTGAACGAGTTTAATAGTGAAGCCGAGAAGTTCGCACCCAAACATTTGTTAAATAGAATAAAGAACGGTCAATTTTATTGCTCATCTGAAGCAGATACCTACCTACTTTTGTGTAAACTGTATTAGGCGTCCTTGGATATCTTAGATGACACTTTTTTTAAAATGCAAAATTGAAATGTCCATATTATTGTAACATAAACCAATACATAATAGTTATTTATTGTATAAGTATTACATAGCGTTTTATTTAGAGTTTTTAAACCCGAGAGCGCATCTCAAGCGCGATATACGAATATGCAATACAACGTTTGATTCGTATAGTTACAAATGTCACGGTTTGTGATACCACCTGATTGCTATGATACGAATCTATTAAGTGTGGAATAAACTAACTTTATTCTCTCTAGTGGATAAAGTGGTTAATACGGCTATCATATTAAGTATGGATAAAAGTCCAATTATAATGTGATTGTGGATAAATAAAAATATTGTAATGCAATGTAAATGTATTATATCCAGTGTTGTGCATAGATAATTTAATTTTTATCTAGATAAGATAATAGATAATTTCTAATTTTTTTATCTAGATAACGGTTTAGATAAAAGTTGAAGAATTTATCTAGATAATAGATAAGATAATCTATAATTTATGTAGATAATACGATAGATGATTCTATCAGATAGGTACAAACAGGTAATAATTTTAATCGATTGTTACCAGTTAATTATCATCATATACGTAAATGTACAATATGATCTAATAACAGAATAAATATCAATTTATTGTTTATTAAATATACTAATTAAAAAACTAAAAAATGAATTGAAAAAAATAATAAAAATCGAATAAACACATGACAGAAACTTTATTGATGTAATGACCTACTATTGTAAAATATAAAACAAATTTCTTCATTTACAAATCTTGATACAATATGCAAAAATTAGACTATCAGAACTAAAATCTTTCAATTAGCGCCGAAGATGATGTGTTTAATCAATAACTTTTTCAAAATTGGAGAAGTGTCTAGTAAACTTAATTAGTTTTTCTTTGTAGCGGTAAGAAAAAATCTGGCTTTGATATAGACGTCAGTTTGAACTTATAATGCTAAAAGATTATAAAAATTATCGCTCATAGCCGTTAATCAAACTTCCTGAATTAACGCTTTTTGTTTTTAAATTTAAGATATCATTTGTAGCTCGATGTTTTAAGCATTTTTTTCACAAAAAAACCAAGTAATCCTTGAAAATGTATTGTATTTTAAATTTTAAGCAGCCCACATCAGCGAGCACTTAAAGAATTAACTTTTAGGTCTTTTAAAAAACACAAGCAGTTTTTTCTTCTAAAAAAATTTCGGTTTAACCGGGCTCCAATATTTTAAACAGTTTATGCTCTGCTCAGTAGTTTTTGTAATTGTAAGTGCAACAAATCCAAATGTAAAAAAATATAAACATAAAAAATGCTTTGCGGTTTTGTTAATTATACTTGATAGGTTGTCAGTAATTGTACCCTTAAGATAATTTACAACATTGATTTTTAGAAATACAGAAGCGTTTTGATTCCATTTAAAGAGTAAGGAAAAGCTCCGTGACTTAAATACTCTTCAAAAAGAACTATAAATCACGTGTATCCAGTTTTGCCACTTACAACTGCTCAAAAAGTTGTGAATTTTCTCTTTTTGAATTAAAGATTTTCTTACTTTAGCATAGTTTTGCTGTGTAGGCACTTCAACTAATTAGATTTTCTATACTACAAGATAAGTAGCTATTAATTTCGTATATGAAAAAGCTTATTATTGTTTCTGAAGACGATAAGATACTTATCGCAATGGGTTCAGTTTAAAAAAGTAATTTGAGTTGTGTTTTTGTTTATATCTCGTATTGCATGTATTTACGCTCAAGGTCATGTGAGTTTAGTTTTTGTCAGCAGAAGAGCTGCGAAAATGCAAAACATCTACGGCTACTATTTATCAGGTTTTAGCGATCTGGACAGTACTGCATTACCACAGACATTATCAACATTATTTTTACAAACATAAAAATTACAAAAACGTCAATCTAAACTACAAAAATTATGTTACTTTTAAAAAATCATCTAGATAATTTTATGATAGATAACAGAAAAATCATCTAAGATAATCAATTAGATAATATTCAATACTTTTATCTAGATAAAGAAAAAGATGATGAAAAATTATCTAGATGAATTATCTATATAATTTCATCTAGATAATGCACAACACTGATTATATCCTTATATTAAGCTGGTCTCACGGTTAAAAAACTTGCAAACGCTTATAAACCGTTTTATTGTGACGAAAACTCAGCTTATGGGATACAAATGAATTTCCAGCTGCAACAGTAAAACACTTTCTACATCTGTTCCACAAATGACATTTTGAGAAAATGTTTTGGTCGAATCAGGTAAAAATCCTAAAAATGTTGGCACTTATTGCTCCGCTCGTGAAGAATCAACCAAATTGTTTTGTGCTGTGAAAGATATACTTTGCTGTAATTTTCTGGTAAGTAAAAATTTAGTTCTTTACATTATATTAACAATAACAAAACACAAGTGAAATCTTATACTTACATACAATAAATAATTAAACGTGTGGAAGAAGTTATTTTATTTATTCAACTCATATACTTGTTGCGCTTAACAATTACTTGTAGAAGTTACCAATAATTGTTTAAAAACAAATCTTGTTTGTTCACTAATGAGAAAATAAGAAAATTAAATGCAGTAATCTGTGACACTAAAAATATTATTTTATATTGTAATTTTTTAGAAAATTGTAGTAACAGCAACATTATATAATTTTACATTTATTTAACACATATAGGAACATTAATTTTAGACATTTAAAACCTTACGTACGTTTCGCTATTTAAGCTTTTTCGAAGGTTTATTTAATTTTACATTTCAATCTAAAAAGGGAATACATAATATTAATATAAGTTTGTGAAAGAATAAATTTTCCTAAACTTACTAAAACATAATTATTATTTTATTATAAATAAACATTTAATAATTAACAAATCATATAATATCTATAACATTAACATTACAACAAACATTATGGTGAAAAGATATAAGAATGACAATCTTAAATAACATTTTTATTAATACGCAAGCATTAAATACATGATAAATAAAACTGTGAAATATTTAAATTTGACAAATTTTTTAAACACGTTTACGAGATGATAGAATTATAAATTGAATTCAAATTTTCTATGTCGGTTCTGTAATTAATTGCATTAAGATTTTTTTTAATTTCGATCATCTCATAAATTAGTCTCTTTTTTAAATGTATTTCTTTATGTAATTCTAATTTTAATTTTTACAGGACAGGACACGATAAATCGGCAATTAAGCGACATAAAATTCGAAATTAAAAACTTACGGAAAACTTTCGAAAGGATTGAAAATTTATTGCTTTCTAAAACAGCCAATAATTTGGAAATTGGAGAAACAGAGGAAGATCTGTTTCAAAACTTGCCGGTATCTTCAGTGGAGGAACTCGAGAATTTTAACATTAAGTTAGAAGACAAACAAGTTCTAAATAGATTGGTAAATATATTTGTAATAAATGTGTACAGATAATGGTCTTTACAATGTGTGTTTTTAGGTGGCGTTTTTATACGTTTTAGGTGGAGAAGATGCCCACAAAACCATTTACGTGATGTTAAAAAAGGTCATGACAAATGAGGTTGCACAACTGTTTTCAACTCAAGGGAGAAAACAGAAAAGGGCTTTTCTTGAACTGAAGAATTTGTATGGCGCGATTACTAGTAAATAAATACAAATCAATTAATGTAAAAAATAACATTTGTCTCATTTTAGCAGCAACAAGAAAACGCCACCAAAATGCAAATTTGGACGCCATTAAAAAATCAGTGGGATTGTACTTAGCGTCTGCCAAAGCAAGAAGTGCCCAAAAGCAACCAAATAACATGTAGCAATTACTTAATTTAAATATGTTCATATATTTTAATGTTTAATAAAATAATAGCTTTCCGAGTAGCTTTCGAATTATTATTTTTATTTTTCAAAACATTTCTTAAAAACGGTTTTTTTATATATTTTACGAAACATACTACATAAATATAACTTTCATATTTTCAATAAATATTTTATTAATATAACCGAAACATATTTTTTAGATATTTTTAATAAATATTTTACTAATATAACCTAAAGATAATTTTATAATATTTTATTTATATGTGAACAAATATATCTTTAATATTTTTCCTGGATATTTTTTGAATATTTTTCCTAAATATATCTTTAATATTTTTTACAAACATTTATACTATATTCAAAAATCTGTCGAAAAAATGTTGTCTTAATATTTAAAAATAAATATTAGAAAAATATTCCTTGGCTACTAGGGTAATATTGATTGTTCATCAGAAAGTATTTATTCAAAAAATTTTTTAAATATAATGGGATCTTATGGATTTTCTTTAGATTTAAACAAAAATACTCGTTGCACATACAAGTTATCGTCACAGATAGACTTGATATTTACTACGTAAATAAAAGTTTTTTTAGCATAAATACCGTCGAACCAGGTCTTAGTGATCATGCAGCTGTCATAACTGATATAAACCTAATCGCACTAACTACAAAAAGAAATTTCTATGAAACAAAATATAAACGTAATTATCAATTGGCAAACAAAGTTGGTTTTCAAAAGTCTTTATCTCACGAAACATGGAAAAATATTTTAACCAGTGGCGGCGATGTTAATGTAATGTTTGATAACTTATTTGATACATTAATTTTCCATTTTAATCAGTTTTTTCCAATAATTAAAATTCGTTCAACTAGTAATAAAAACAAAATTTGGATAACGCCTTATTCATTGGTTGAGCAAGCTGCTCTATTTGTTTTGACACAATATGATGAATAATCTTATTGGTAAACAAAAGTTTTGCAAAGTCGTACGGTTCCTGGTCAATAAAATTTTTTTACAATCTCTTCTTTTATACCAGCTGTAGTTTCTGAAAATGGCAAGCTTGTCAAACTCAAATTTTCATCGCACAACTTACTTGTTTTTTTACATAAACTTGTTACGTAGATATTACTTTGTTAACAATAATAATAATAGCAATAATAATAAATGTTTATTACTAAAAATAATATAAACAATATATAATAATATTAAAATATACGTATAATATAATATAAATCAAAAAACGAAAAATAGTCTACTTTGATTTTTGTGTTCTTTGGTAGCGTTGTTTACTCAATCGAAACCATTCTTCAATTTGATGTTGTTTTTTTTAAAGAAGGTCCGTCCTTTAGAAAATAAATAATTATTTAACATTTAGATATGGAAAAAGCTAACCTTATATTGCTTTATATAAATAAATTTATACTGAACAGGTATAGTTAAAAACAGAGTATTAGTTGTTTATAAATTTTGTAGCAAGAACTGAGTCAAATACAATATTAACTAAAATAAATATCTATGTATGAGCTGAGCATGCAAAACATACCTTGGAGCAGTTTTATAAGATTCCGTTCTTTAAAGAATTCCTTTGAAAAAACAGCTGCTAGACATTTATTAGTAGTATATATACAATAGTAGTATCTTCCATGTCCTTGTCTCCAATTTCAGATATTTACTAAACCTATTAACATATTTTTATTACATAGGTAAACTTCAATTACTTGATAAAATACAGATTTAGATTACACTGATATTTGAGTAGTGAAATACTAGCATTCTATTCAAATTTGGATTAGTTGTTTAACAATGTTGGTGTGAAAATTTGTTGTCGTTTCACTTTGATTTCAAATTGTTAATTAAATCGTATAGATATCCATTTGAGAATGTCGTCCACAAAACAATTAATTTTGTACAAACGACAATGCTTAAGGACACGAGCACGTAGTTAACTACATCGTCAAAGTTAACAATACTTTATACAACCGGGTTTAAGTAATAGTAACATTTGTTTTATGCTTACATAAGCTTCTTTAAAGCTATAGTCATTTAGCATTTGCTCAAAATTTCAAATGTCCTCAAATTTCTTAAGACCCGATGTTTTCCTTGCTGTTCTTATGGACTTTATTAGATTTACCATAATGTTCAAAGTTCTTTCTATCCCAAAACAACGTATACACAAATTTTCTATAAATACATAATTGTATAATTGCACACATAATTTTCTTAAACAGTAATATACTTACATAATAATTCATATACACCTTTATTTGAAGGGATATCTAAAAATTTAGATGTACAAATATTTTTAATTTTATGTAACCAAGAATCTAACTTACCATTTACTAAAACAATCGAAGTTTCTTCAGTGGCATTGCGAAATTTCTTCAAAATATCGGATTTTACGGTTAAGTAAATTTTACTCACAGATTCGGTCGAATACCCCATTATCGTGGAATTACTCCATAGCAAAATCAAAGCACTCTACTTTGCTCGAACAAAGGCCAAATGGCGGCTAAATCTAGTAACGAGTAACGTGAATTGCCGAATTGGAAACATTAACATTATGGCGCTACATTCAAAATCGTCAATAAAGAAATTGTTTGTCGCAGCTATAGAAAACTTTTTACATCATATTATTATATCTGTGTGACATATAAATAAAATAATCGTCACTAAACTTATATAAATGTTATATTCCAAACAAGACTTAATAAACCAACATTTTTTGATATAAATGTTACATTAATATTACATAAAACAATTTATGTTAATATAAGGTTACTAAACTTATATAAATATTACATTCCAAAAATGACTTAATAAATTAACATTTTCTGATATAAATGTTACATTAATGTTACATAAAACAATTTTTGTAAATATAAGGTTGTCGTATTTATATAAATATGATATCAAGGTAACAGATTTGTTTAGTGGGTTCGTTCAGCGTTTTTATGTTATCACAGTAAGCACGCGTCACTGCCAAGTACCGTTTACACAAGATAGAGAGTGTATCCATTTTGCACAAATAAAGTATTTCGTTTAACTAATGATGCAAACGATGCCAGGTTTACTTATAAACTTTTACAAATTTAGGAGTCTGCACGATCGTTTACGAATTATTGAAGGTTTACGCTCGAACTTCTCAGCCCTCTACCAAACCTAAACACGAACTTTTCCGATCGTCATCAGCTAACTGATAACCGAACGTAACCCGATATTATTTGTTTTTGTGTAAATTTATTTTGTTTATTTTACTATTTATTTGATTAATGTTTTTAAATTAAAATGTATCATCTTATTAATATCAAAACTATTATAAAAGCATATTACAATAATCTATTATAGAAAGAAGTATACTGCAGGTAAAATATAATCTATATAAAACTACAAATACATGCCAACGGCCCTCGTGTAATATGATAACATCTGCAAAAAAACACTGTTTCTTTTTGTTAGTATGACGTTGTTTGATGTTTTTATAAAAAATTGTTATAAGTTTTAATTGTAATTTAAGTAAGGTTAACTGTTATAATATTTCTAATGCTATAATATGAATTAAATGAATGGATTATTTTTCATTGAAGAAATACGAAGCATATAAAGTATATACGAATTAAAGACAAGCTTGTAAGTTTGTTTTAATTTTTTCATTGTTAACAATTTTTTGTTAATTGCAAAATTGGTGGTCAATGCTATCTACGTGAATAAAAGAGCCACTACTAATTAATTATATATAGAAAGCTATAAAGATGTAGTTTATTTTGAATTTAAACCACACAATTTTAAACTATTTGTTACGGGAAACTCGGGTTCCTAGAGTTGAGATGTCCAAAATAAAAAGTTCCACCGGTCTTCTCGTAACCAAACAAAGCAACGGCCAGCACAGCTTCTTCGGAGAGGGATCGCAGGCTTTGTTATGTGTGATTATAACGCGAAACTAATAAAAAGGCGCCAAGACGATGAAAAATTAAGGTCGAGGGAGACCGTCTAACTCGCCTCGTAGTACACGAAGAATAAATAACATTACAAAAATAATAACACCGAATAGATATATTTATTGTATCACAGAAGTCGAAACAAGTATAGAAGTATAAATTCTTGAAAAACATACACACGTAGGTTGACTAAATTAGAAATTTGTGCCGAGTGGCGAGCAACACACTGTGCAACAAAATGCCCTTGTCGGACTAGATAATGACATACATTTAGCGTCTAAATAGATAAGTACATATATTTAAATCGTAGATAAATCAAGCAGTTAAGCTTTCGAGATTCGATGTGCACAAACGATAAATTCGCGAAGCACAAAAATACAATTAATTGTGTTAAGTTAACATGCACGTACGGTCCTCAACGACCTAGTCCCCGAAACACGAATAACAAATTTTAAATAGTAATACTTACAAGCTGGACCTTACTCGGACTGTTAGCTAACCTCCGACTTCGGTACACCTAAAACAATACTATTAAACCCCGATCGGAACGGGCATATCCGTTTAACACAAGTAACAAAAAAAAAAGGTTTGGTTAGCATCCAATTATTACGAACGTAAGTGCGCAGCGTTTCCCTGTGACTTAATCGATAAAATTCCCCATGTTTGACTTGATAACAGAAAAGAATAGTCCTGGCGGTTCTCAACCTTCGACGGTGGATATTATCAGTACGTATCACTACTTCGACGTCATGGAATGTTTCCAATACGACCACCTGTTGGTTATCTTAATTGATAACGCCGGACAATTGGTGACTACCAAGATCCGCTACAGAAAATTAGTAGGTGTCAATTTAAACCCTCAATAAAGAAAATTGTATACCACTTACCCCGTTTCAACCTTCCACAAATAAACGCATTAGAAATTTGTAGCGTGACACAATTTAACGGTGAAGGTTAAACCGGGCATACAAATAAAGTGAACTCGACAAAGATTTAATGTAGAATGACTGTGGATATGCTGTCACAATTGTGACAGTCTGGCGCAAGAGCAGAACGATCCTGACAAGTTTCATAATATCTACCGAGACATTTTCTCTACTCGCGAATTGAACTACTAAGTTCTTATTTTAACGTTACATATTGTTTGAAAAATAGCAGGAAATTATATTCACTAACATAAAAAGAAAAGTGTAAAGATTTTGTTTGAGTAACTACGGAAACCATCATTAAAAACTAGTGGACAGCTGTTTCGTCCTATTAGGATTCTTCAGCACTAGGATACTATATGATGCAATTTCCACATTTACAACAAACGTAGGTGGCGTTGACCATCAATTTTGCAATTCAATCTTATATCAAACGTATATGTGGAAACTGCATCATAGTATCATAGTGTTTTCCGCTATTATTCAAACAATAGTTTGAAATTGTGTGGTTGTACAGCGTGATCACAAAATCCAATAAAAAAATATGAAAAAAAGGAAATATATAAAAATAGACATTTTAAATGGCGAACAGGGGCGAATTTGTGCTAGTACAATTGTTCGTTTAAACGAAGCAACAATTATGTATTTATGAGTAGATAAATCATAATAATAAGAATACAGAAGATTAAAATCAGATAAAAAGCGATGCACATAATAAACAAACTGCAATTATTCAACGCTTAATAATAATAAAGATTAGAGACATAAGATTCAAAAATGATTGAGAACATACACGATGACTTAAGCGATAAATGTATACCCGAAAGTAATGGCAGATAATATCAGGTGCGATTAATATTTAATATAAATAATATAAAATTTATAATAAAATAAAAATAATAAAATAATGTGTCGACGGTAAACAGAAGCTGTAGTAGCATACGGATGTGAAAAATCGGCAGTCCGTAACAACCCGCCAAAAGCTACCGAGGGAACTAACGAGTTTTAATTTTTGTTAAGTAGTTTTAATATTTATAGTTCTTTGGTTCTCGTTAATTATAAGTTATTGTATATTCTGTTAATAAAACCTATAAAACTACAATAATATAAAAGATAACAAATTGCAAATTGTGCGTTTTTTACTTTCCAACGGATAAATAAGAACGTTGTGAGATTGAAGTTGCTTTACTGTTACTATAATCATTATTACATTATATTCTACCAATATGAGTGTTGTTTTTCTTCCATGCTGTTCTAAAACAAAAAATAAAAATCAATTTTCATTTATTTTTTAACCCGTAAGGGTAATGTGCTATAGGATATACTGCTATACTATACTTACGTATACATAGTTTAAAGAAAATTGTTTACCTTAATACTATCAATAGTGTTCTTTAAATACATATATATTTTGTTATAATAGCAAATGAGAATATTGTCAGGTTCTATTGCTTGTTTTGATTTATCATCTTTTAAATTGAAGTTTAAAATAATCCAAACAACAAAAGAAACTAACGAGATACCAATGACTGAACAAACAACAATACGTATACTGTTCGGCACAAATTGTTCTAAAATACATTTGTTAATGACGATAATTACAAAACATTTTAAACTGACCTATTTTTAGAGTAACTGAGTGTGCATTTTCATTGTGAACCAAAGAACAAATAGATGCGTCAGAACTTTCATATACGTAAGTAGTGTATTCCTTATTAATATTACATGGATATACATGGCAAAAAACGGTACCAGAATAAGTTTGATTTTTTTTCATAACGCTTAAACTGTTTACAGGCCGAACTGTTTTAGAGTTCTTAATAAGGTATCGTGCCTCTTCCCAGTACGGTTTTCTAAAAAAGTTTTACCTCTTATTGTTAATTTATATACTTAATAAAACAAATGTTGATATTTTACATTTGCTTAAACCAGGTTATAGAAACAGCTTTATTCTCATGATTCAAAGAATTCAAAATATCATCACTGTAATATCAAAATTGTAAAATTTAAATAATTTTTTTATGCGTAAACAACTTACTAGCTTAATTTTTGTTCTACTGTGAACTGGGCGTTTCTGTTGTCACTGAAATTAAATATACCATTAATTATTATATATAACTTCATACTTATATAACTATACTTAATTTATAGTGCTTTCTTTTAAAGAATCGTGCAACATTTGGTATAATTAATAGTAGTATCTACCTTACGTAACATTACTTTGTTGCAATACGTATAAAAAAGAAAATTAAACGCACTGAAGTACTGTGAGCGATGAAATATTTATTATTTGGATCGAATAGTTGTTTGTATCACTAGTTCAGAAAGTACTACCTACACTCAGGTTTGTCCTTTTTTTTGATACATTCGTAATTTGTTTTGTTTTTATATTCTAAATACTGTAACGAATTTAAAACTAACTTTATTTATTTTCAACAATTTACTTTATTCTTATATGATTATTATAAATAAAAGTTTGGCAATATTAGGAAATCCGGTTACAAATCATCTATAATAGGTGCACAACCTAAGAAAACTTTGAACCTGATGTTTGTCGATTGATCTTGGCCATGTATCGCAGTTCCTTCTTAAATACGTGGCATTTCTTTGAGGTCAGCTTCATATTTTTTCAGGAAGTCGTTAGGCCTTTTTGGATTGGTACGTCATCTATAGGATTATTTCTTCTGCTTTTAGATTTGATTTTTTTTCTTGAGGTTCCTATTCCGCTTATCGGCATTAAAGTCTTATTGCAAACTATCCAATTTCGGACAATTTCTCTTTCTTTTTCTTTTTTTTTTATATATTTTGTGAAGTTGGTTGGGCATTGAAGGGTTGGGCTCCCTTTCGTTTCTTCTGCGGAGAGAAGAACGAAACTGACATCTACATATTGTCTTATCTTTCTCCGTCTGTTTATTCTTCTTTTCTTGCCTTTCTTATTTTTATTTTTTTTCCTTCTCCTTGATTGGTTGATCACCTACATGCCACATCTATTTCTTTCTTCTTGTTCCTTCTGAAAGTTTACCTTTTTATTCATTTTTTCTTATGCTTTTGAATGTTCGTTTTTAGGGCAATTGTTTCTTTCGTTTTTTTTCTTGATTAGTGCTTGAACAATTTTTTTCTTTTTTCTTTTTAGTAACTTTTTTCTATAGTGTTCACTGAATCATTTTTCTTTTTTTTTCTTAGTCACTTGTTTTGCTTTAACGGGTTTAGTGGGTTTTTGTTTTGCTGTTTTTGGTTTGGAACTTGGAATAGGCTGCAACGTCGTTTCCTGTACTCTACGTACTTTCGCTTAGTCGGCATTTTTGATGTTGTCAGTTCTTTGGGTTTTTTTGCTTTTAGAATATTCTAATCCGTTTCTCAGATTTTACGTTCTATTGTGACAGTCTAACACGAATAGCACTAACTCACGACGTTTGCTTAGCAAGTGAAGTTTTTTATTCATTCTTATTAACTTTAACTTATTAACTTATTTTTCTTATTTCTTTTTGTTTTGTTTTGTGTTATTGCTTTTGTAACTTTGTGGTTGTAAATTCGGGATTACTGATCTCTGGCTTTTAGTAGTCCGACTTTTAATCAGAATAGTGTTTTTGCTAGAAATTTCTTCGTTTTTTTTCTTTGCTTAGATCTTTAGAGTCTGTTTGGATTTTGTGCTAGAAGAATCTCATATCGCCTGTTGACGACTTTGTGGCACAATTGTTTAGTTTTTTTTTCTTTTTAATCCGCATATCACAATTCAAGACTTGTGACACTTCGTTTTCTTTTTACTTCTTGAGTTTAGTTAGTTTATGCCACAAATAAAACAAACATTTTTTCGATAATGTTCGAATAACACGAATATCACCTAAAAAGTTAAGTGCGCCCAAACAAAGGCTTTCATGGCCATTTATTTCAAGCGCATTTATGCGAGTTTGGGTGGAATAACTTTGTGACTTACCTCATATTTTATATGTGAAATCGACGTACGTTCTAGCATCATGTAAAAATACTTCGTTCCTTATCTTTAACTGTGATAAAATAATCATACTCTTCTTTACTATTTGTGTGTTGTGTTTTATTCTCTAATTTTTCCTCTTCGTTTTGGGCTCTTTTTAAACTTGTTTGTTAATTTAGAATCATGAAACTCACGATCCAATCACCGAAACAACTGAGTTAGTCGTCACGTTTAAAGTTACGAGAAAATCCTTGTAACATTTTATATTGGTCAGTTTATAACTTTTTTACTTGCTTGATTTATAGTAATGTTTTTATTTATTTTAACAAAAACATAATCTTAGAATAAAAAATTATTTCAAGATTACAGAAAATACTAGTTGAGTTCGTTCCAAAATTAAGGAATGCTGAGATGCGAAATAAATCCTAAATAAAAACATCAGCTGTAAACAATGTGTGAAAACGCCGCGCACCGTATTTCCTTTCTAAGTTAACGCTCGCCTATTTATCGCAAATTTCTTAAACTGAGAATTTTTGGAAAATCTACTGATTCTTTAGTATCTGACATTTTCAACTTCTTTAGTAAAAAGAAATAAAAAAAAGACGATTTGACACTGAAAAAGAGGTGAAAATAGCTGTTGTGTTGTTTTGTTTAAACCATTATGGTTATCACCATCAACACACTTATATATCTGTTATTTAGCATTTATTTTCTAAAATATGTGTTAAATAAATACAACGTACATCGGTTGCGTATATCAGAAATAATAATTTCTTTAGGTGGCGCTTATACGCATATATATATTACCAGTGGTGTAACAATAGCATATCTAGTTGGTAATACGGTAATACTGCGTAATACAACGGTAATACGCAATATAAAAACGTATCTCAATGCTTTTTAATTATTTTACAACTCTTATTTGCACCAGTGGTTTATCGAATTTTGTTTGAAAAGCTGTTGAATTAGTGTATACTTACCAGTTTACATCATCGGGTGCTTCAATTTTACTGGACAAACTAAAACGTTTATGTTACAAAAAATGAGTTAACTTAAATCGCTTACGTACTAATCTTGTTTATTTCTAACATTGTTTTCATAATTTAAACCCAAATCACAACCGTTTCCTTCCATAAGGTTTAATTCTTTTTCAGTAATAAAATTTGGTGCCTTTTTGTTACAATTTCTTCGTAATTGGGTATCTCTGCATAGACAATGTCTGCAAGCAAAACACATAAAATTAATTAATCGTTTAATTAATTAAACTACTGTT
Source organism: Aquatica leii (assembly GCA_035610365.1). Classification (NCBI taxonomy): domain Eukaryota; kingdom Metazoa; phylum Arthropoda; class Insecta; order Coleoptera; family Lampyridae; genus Aquatica; species Aquatica leii. The sequence continues at coordinate 114,653,954 of CM069432.1, forward strand.
TGTTAATCACTGGAGAACTTATAGAAACTGGTTTTTTATTTAGAAGAAATCGAGCTCTCAATGGTCGGGTAACTGTATTAGTCGATTGGGTAGTGTTCATATTCTGTAGAATTGGTGAACGTGACCTATATTAAATTTTTAAACGTTATTTTAATATCTTAGCTATACGTAGAAACAACCTTTTAAATCGGGGATCTACCGTTCGGGAAAGAGGTTTTGGTTTAAATTGTTTAACCCTTTGCTGAATTCCATTTGGGTTAAAGCATTTTTGATCAACTGTATTGTCACCATCACATTTACAAATAGAATAAGGCCTTAATCTAAAATGTAGTACATATAGTTGAATTCAGTACATATAATATTATATTAATGTAGGGTTTATTACTTTATATTATCGTTCATATTTTCACCGTGAAGCTTACGAAAATCAAAATTTTCATCATTTGCTAAAAGTTCTATTGTAAGTTTGATTTCGTTTACGACGAGAGCTTACCAAAAACTTTTAAATCTGTGCGTGACATAATTTAACGCAAGTGTCAAATACAAAAATAGCTAAAGCCTACTTTGTAAATAAGTTTTTGATTTTGCAATGTAAAAAATATTATTTAATTTCATATCGTATTCAATGATAAATTTTTAGTTTTATTTCTTTACTAATTTATTGTTCTCGTAATGTTGTTTTCACTTGATTAGATTTGATCCTGTGATTTCACCTGACACAAGTAGTAAAATTTTTATAGATAGATTACATAAGAAACCCAACAAACATTGCTACATCAGATATACGTATATTTATGATAATTTAAGGTTAGCCTTATATAAATGGGAAAGAAGGATCTAGTGTATTTACATGTCAGGATGTCAGCAATTTCACATGTATAAGTTACAGATATTTTAGGTAAAATCTGTACATCTAGTTTACATCTAGCTTACATCAATTTTCTAGGACGACTAATGTATAGAACATGTAAAAGTATTATGCGTTTTACCCTTTGCTTTATGTATATTCTATGTAAGTAAATAATGTATGATAAACATAAATTTTATATATATATATTTAATGTCTGATAATATACAAAATTTATATAATCCTTATATAAGGGAGAGGTTTAAAATACGTATTAATAACTAATTAAATGTATTAATTAATTTTCATACGCATATCTTAGAAGCCGATAAATAATTGAAATAAAATATCAGTTGACGCATGTATGGCCGCAGTACTCCTGTTCATAAGAATTAGGTACTCTAAGTACCTAAAGCTAAAAATAGATACTTACGTTTGTGAATATAGAAACTTCTTTTTTTATATACATTTTAAACCCATACTTAAATTAAAAATAATGTAACCTCCGTATAATTTGTAAATCTTAGATATTTATTTATGGTATTAGCAGGCAAATACAGTTAAAAAACTAACACTAAGTAACTAATAGTATAAGAAGTATTTTCATTATTTATTTGATTTCATTTGCAGCTTCGCCAAACAGAACGCTCGCAATCACCTCGAACTCATCGGTGACGTCCTTATATGTATTCTTGATTACACCTGTAAAAAACCACGTTCGCTAGATTAAAGTAATATTGATTGACTGATTGATTTTAAAATAATGATAGTTAGAAATCATCACATAAAATCTGGGATCTTTCTCAAAAACATATATTTTTCGGAAATCCCTGTAGATAATTTCGTTTTTTAGCGGAATATGAAAGGTTATAAAATAGTGCAACTTTTCTCTAATTAAACCAACCTCGTATCTCTTACCGTTTCGGAGATCCCCATGGTGGCCCTCGAATTGGTTGTAACCCTGTATAAGTGAAACGATCTTTAGTAATGTTAACAAATCTGTATATTTTAATGCGACTTCAAAGATTTAAACCTAATAATGTATTTATAAATTAGTGTAATTTTTAATGTTTTAAAAAAACAATGCCTTTTTTATTAAAACTTTTCAAATTCAAGTATAAATGTTAATTAAAAAATTTGTTGTATTCCTTTTATATAACGTCGTAATGTGGTGTTTTCGTTGTAAACTTGAGTATAATTCACGATTCATAATTCAATGGCATCTTATTTAAACTCAAAAACCATGACGTCATTATCAAATAGTTAATTTTTTTTACAAAGAAGTCACTTAGTTTAATTAAATTATAACATTGTTATTTTTTCTATAGTCTTAAAAAAGATACTGTTTTTTTATGGAACTTCGATAATTTTCTAAGAATTAATAAATAAATCCTAATCCTATTCAAATTAATACTAACAAAGTATATGGGGATATGAATACGATTAATACAAACATTACTTACCCTTTAGCTTATCAAACAAGATTCACAAAATAATAATAAAAAGAACACTAAACAAAATGGGTTTAAAAGACCGAATAAATAAAAAGAAGAGTAATAAATGTTTCGATTCAGTTTCAACAACAAATTGCAACTGCATTTAAATAGTAAATAAGAAATAATGCATAAACAAAAATCTAAAAATCCACAAAGTTGAAGTGGAAAGTTTTTGCAGATGAGAGAGGTAGTGTTGTAAAATACAGCACATTTAAATCCTATTGTTCTCTCACGTGCAAGACAGCCATCGTAAAATTTTTAGGAAACCTAATTGCAGCGGTTGCTTTGACATTGTACACATTTCTAAGAATGGCTTAATTCGACGATTTGAGATAGTTTCATACATTTCTAAACGAATGATATTCCAAAAATCTATAACATAATCTGACTTATTTTAATAATTTGTATATTCTAATTTATATTCATTGTTTAGTCAAAACATGCTTGCTAGAAATAGCACAAAGTTTACTTTTATTTTGTTAAACATTTCCATATACGTGTGATTAGTTTGAACGATTCTTGCTACCTGTGAATGGTGCTGTTAAATTCTATTGTTAAATGTTCTTTATTATTCCAAATAATATTTTTTAATTTTTTGAAGTTCAATAGTCATGAAACGCCATTATCTTTTTTATTCGTAATATCGTTGTCGGTGAATACTGTTTTTAAGTATTTTAGGATAAATCAAGGACATAATAAGGTCATTTTCGAAGAACTGTAAATTTTTAAGCCAAAAAGGTTGTTTTGTTATTCAATTTCAGCTAAACAGCAACCACAGCGCGGCAAATATATGTATAAGAATAGTATGCCAATTTATGTATATTTATAACTGATTTTTTTTCAATAAAGATATACGTCTTATTAACTTTTTAGAAAAGTTAACCGTGGGGAAAATTAACTTGTTCTTTCCATTCTGAGCCCGTTCTTGAAATTAAAACAATACTGATACAAATTAGAAAATTGGTCCAATAAAACTACCTTTTAAAACTAATGGTCTGATAAAAATTGCCAAACAAGTAACATAATGTAATTAATGAGCTCTGGTATAGGATAGGTAAATAAAATGATGTAACAAGTTATAACTGGCGTTTAACAGGTACTGCATATAATGTATATGTTAAGTAAATGTAATCTGATTTACATCTACAATACGTCCTTTTATACACATTAACCCGATCTGAATTTAATTATATTTTTAATACATTTCTATTCTTATGTAAAATAATCATAAATTTTGCTGTATAAACAGTATATACCTTTTTTCATATTAAATATATATAAACATTCTCATGTTTTTAATACGTATGATTTTTCATATAAGAAATATGTTACCCTTAATATGTACGATTCATGTAAACTCTTGTATGTAATATACATGTTTATTTATATTAACTTATATATTTCTTATATATAAACCCAAATGTAAAATAGATGTTATTTTCATAAGGAAGACTGATATATTCTAGATGTAAAAAGGCTTATGTATGACTATTTCTTTAAATTTTATATATATTATAGAAAATTTATATGTATGTTTGCTGGGAATTGTGTTAGTTGTTGAAAATAACCCTAATAACACATGTAATTCCGATGGAAATTCGTCTAAACTCCATAAAAGATTCCATATACTTTCTAAGCCAAATTACAAAACGTTATCCTTAATGTCCAGAATCTCGGATTCCAATGGAATACCGACTTGGAATCCGCATGGGATGCCATATATAATTCTAATGAAACTCCATACATGTTTCATATAACATTCTAATCGAATTACAAAATGATACCCTAAATGAAACTTATTAGTATTTCAACGCATAATGGAGGAAGTGCGTTTATTAAAACAATAGCAATAAAATATATTCTTTATTGTAGTTCCTGTGTTTCATCGGCTCTTCTTTTTCGCAACGTCTTCTGTTTTCTGCGGAAAGAAAAAAAGTTAATACCCCAGTGCATGTTTAATACTACTTGGAAAAAAGGTATAGATTACAAAGCTAAACAGACTTACAAATATCTCAGCAATCTTCCATTATATATAAACGTTAAATTTTTTATTTCTGCATCACTATCTTCAGGGTTGTTGTCAGAACTACTGTCATTAACAACAAAACCTCTAATACAATTATCATAATGTATACAATTATTATTAGAGAAGTGATAACAATCATTGCAAGAAATACAAATGCATAACTCGCATTTGTTGCATGTATCACTTGTTTGAACTGCAACACTTGAACAGTCTGAAAACGATAATGGTTCACAAAAGGAAAACGGTTGCCCTGGGCATTTAAAGAAATTTGGTAATATTTCAAGAGAATTATGACAACTTGAAATTTTCGGCACCTCTAGCAAAACAATATTAGACTTGAGTCTCCTAGTCTGACATTCACTTAGATCATAAATTGGTGTTCTTGATCTACGTGACTATATTACATTAGTTAAAAAACAAAATTTAAAAACACTATTAAAGCCAACTAAACTTACTTGGAATAAAACAATATAAAATCACAAACCAAATCTTTACGACTGAAACAAAATACCAATGACCGACAGAACTAATAAATTATAATGCAATCTATTGTATGGTATACATCAATAGACTCAAATAAAGTTAAGTGCATTTGTTCTTAACAAGTAATACGTTTATGGCCAAGCATATAAATAAAACTATATGAGCCTTTTATTAACATTTATTTACGCGTTTATAGATTTATTTTAAGTTCCTAGTCTGGCCACAAATTTTTCAATAATATTTAATTTATATATGTATATATATATATATATATATATATATAGCGTGTATAGTATGAGCCTATGTGTAGGTATTTCAACATACACAACATATATTATGATCCTTTATTGCGAATTACGAGCCTAGGCTCATAGTGACAAGTATATAACTATGTTAAAACGGTCCTACACTGATGGCGTTTTGCGGTGATAAATGGAACGTTCGGTTGAGTTGTTGTGAGAATTTTACAAGTTGTTGCATACACTGCAGGGGATATAACCGCTGAAAATAATTAAGTGTTTCAGATATATATATTATAGATGTCGTTAACTCATTATTGACGTCGGTGACTATAGTTGTGCAGATGATTAATGTATCTAATTAAATTACATACATTTGATGATTTTATCAGCCATTTCTAGTTTTACATAACATCCTGCTTATTAATTTATATATTACTAAAGTAAATTTGTACAATTGAAACGCACATGTTTTGGTGCTTACCTATTTATACTTAAATGTTATAGAAACTTTTGAAAGAAATGCGACAATAACATTTATTGTAGTAATTAAAGATAACCGCTTAATAACTTTCTTATTTACTTCATTACATTAATAACTATCGATTTGCCCATTAGATAAACAAATAAATAACCAATCTATTATGTGGAGCTTTAGAATGAAATCATAATAAAAATGGATTGCAATTAAAGTGTAACTTACCGGACAAGTCTTCAAACAAATTTAAACAAAATGATTTGAAAGCCTTATTACGAGTTAGTTATCTTTGTTTTATTTGGAAACCGTAAACTATTTTTTATAAATCGTACTGTAAACCTTATGTACTCATTTACGAGTACTACATTGAACTTTAATTTAAAGTGCGATTAACCAAACTTAGAACTCATTTTTTCAAGATTTATTAAAAATGGTTGTAAGCTTTCGACAAAGTATATGCAGAAGTATTTGTAAAAATTAATATTGCAAAAAAACAGAGTACTTTATTTAAACAGTAAAGTAATTAATAATACACAGTTTAAGATTTGTTAGTATTGGTATAACATTATTACAGTTAGTCTGACATCCTAAAATTAGAAAATTTATTTATTTCTGCTACATAAATCAGAAAATACATATTTTAAGCAGTTAATTAAGTATCATTATTACTCAATACCCCACATACTGTCAAAGGGTTCATCGAAAGTATCAATAGTTACTTGTATTATAAACGTTTCAACTTCTTTTTAGTAAAAACATACATTGCGCCATTCATCTGGTATGGCAGCAAATGATACATACGGTGTGCCTATTCTTCGCAAATATTGAATCAATACTCTATTGAATGTAGCCTGGTTTATTTAATTTTATTAAGTATAAGTTCTGGTTTTGTTAATGTTTTATCATATGAGATTCCACATTCCATTAACCAGGTAGTCATTTCTGCCGCTCGACTTGTCGAAATTGGATGCCTCATAGCTATAACACGTTAAGGTAACTTGCAGTATCCATTACAGTTACAGAATTCTGTTGTAAGTTGGGTAGCAATTGGTCATCAATCCACCTTTTATAATTTATGTAGTTCAGATCATTATGAGAATCTCCCGTTTTAAATATCAACAAAACTTGATGAAACACATTTCACACCTAAAATGAATAATGGTAAATGATAAAATGTTATGAAAAAATCATGTAGACATACCAGCGTGTACTATAACTTGTTTCCCTTTCCTATTGGGATTTAAGACTTGCAGCTGAATTATCGACGTCTAAGATTCATTTATGTATCTTTCATCTAGAATTTATACAAAATTATAGAATATAATTAACGTTTATAATCCAGTTTACTAACCGATATATATAATTGGTTGTTCAGCTTTTACAATAATTAGTAATTAATCATATATATGAACGTAATGTCATTTCACAAGTATTTTACGTCCTTCCATCATCCATTGTTTTTCTCCATCTGAATAAAATACTGTTAAAAAAGTAATGCAAAATAAACAATTATCCTACCTAAAACCCATTTTTATTAACAACGTCCTAAGTGACGATTTCTTTCCCAAGAATCCAATTAAATCATCGTCTTTAATAACGTTATAAATTGCTTCTATAGTAGGTTTTGTTTTTCAATAATACGTAGGTTATAAATGATTCGACGAATTATCTGTTAACTAATACAACTACTACTGAAATCACAAAGGAACGTTTCTCACCGCAATCAATTGCAGAATCATGCTTTAAGATACAGAACACATGATGTTTCTTTCGAGTAGACGTAGTTTCTTCGCACGTTATAAAATGCTAGAAATTATTTCATTAATATATTTAACTTTAAGAACAATTAAAACAATTTACCTTTAAAATCAATACGAACACCAAAGTAGTTTTTATAAAAGCTTCTGTAAAACAAGTAGAGTAAAACCAAAGAGTAAAACAATGAGATCAAGCAATGAGGTTATATACAAACATAAACAATTGACGTTTTAAGTATAAAGTTTTCATGCGCAACTAACCAAGAGTTGATACGGAACGTACGGGGAGATCCGATTACCCAATGATTACGGTTTTTATTTATGCGCGTAATTCAAATTAAACATTTCTTTTCTTTCTGTCAAACAAACAACCTTGAATTACCTCAATGCAACATGATGAATTTGGATACATCAGTGCCTAATTATCCGATTATACTTGTTATAATATGAATTTTGTCATTGGAATAATGTAATATACAACTTTTACAAGTGTTTTATTGGATTATATTATTTATTTACATAAACAAACTCAAGGCATTAAAACTTGTACTACCTGAGAGTTTGTCATGCGTTCTCAAATATGAGAAACTTTTTACCCCAGAGATCCTTATGGTTTTAAAAGCAATGCATTATACTGTGACCACAGCTGTGACCATGAACGGTATCGCAAAGTAGCATTCCAGTTTTGTAATAGCATAGTCACTATTTCGGTACCCTTTGTATTGTTTTTATTCCTTATCACTATATAATTTTATCTATTTATAGATATTTTTAGTTCAAGAAAAAATAATAAGGAATTTAATTAAATCAGTTTTATTGACTTATTACCTACATTCAATTATTGAGAGTTTATTGCTGTTTATTTTGTGCATTAAACTCACGCGGATAATAAATATGATTGATATAAACTTCCAAAAATAGAATGTGATACGATCTTCTTGTGTTAACTCTTAAAATCAAAATTTCGAAAGTTAGTTATTCTCTAGAGTGTATAACGGTATAACCTTGGGTATAATCTACGAATGTTAAAAATTATCGCAGAAGAAATATGTGGACATGAAAATGATATCTTAATTTGCTCGCACATTTTATATTTCTTTTTGTCGTGATGTGTCATTTACCTCTGTGTTTACATTAGTACATTGATAAATTGGAACAGCTGGACTGTAGTTAGGTCGAAGTTATCTCCTTTGACTTTAGAATTACCTATTTAAATATAAGACAATTAAAATAGTTTTTGCGTTTATGATGTATATTTATTTAAAAACTCAAGCTGTCGCACTTTTTCTAATTCTGTTTTTTGGTTTCCACTTTTAAAAATATTAGTTTTAATTTAAAATTAGATTATGATTTATTTTTATAACGTTATCTTTCCACCTTTAAATTTTACTTTCGAATTAGAAAATTCTGAATGCTGACCATTTCAAAATGTTACAAAGAAACATTGAGTTATTTCCTTAGGACTAAGGTTACGATATATATTTACCAAGTCAATTTATATTTATTTGTTATCAAAAATTGTCTCTGGATATAATATTTTGTTTTAGGTATACATACCACAATATCATTTTTAAACTCAAGGTTACCCATTTTATATAAGTAACTTGATAAAAAGATGATATAAAACTTATAATTTTCTAGACTACCTTTCTTATTCTTCTTATTATAACTTAAAATTTTCTTTTTAATCTTATTATTTAAAAATGATCTAAATGCTGATAAGTAATAATTAAAAACTTTCTTGGTTAAGTCTGTTTTATTTTCTCATATCTTAGCCTTTGTTTGAATGTTCGCATTCCACTTATAAAATTTTTTAAGTTTAGTTTTACTTAACCCCAGTAAAACCTCGGATACCTCTTAAGAACAATCACCTCTAAATAACGGCCAGTTTTTAAATTATTTTAAATTATCACTACAAAGACCTGCTCTATAGCTACCACTCCTGTATAACCGTCACGGTCACTACATCAAATTTTACCTCTAATTACATAACTGTCAGGTCTTCAAGGAGCCTAGCTAATTATCTATGATTACTAAAACTCTAAAACCGTATTTAATCTTTCATCGCAAATATTTTAACTTACATGATGTAGTTTATGTTTAGCATTTCAGTAGCCTCTTAAAGAGAAAATTGATATTATTGTGGCAAATGAAAAAAAATAGTAACAGTGCTAGAAAGTTGAAGTTGGCTGAATACTTCAGTGTTGGAAGAACGCAAGTTTATGAAATCACAAACAAAATCGGACTTGCAAAGCTTTTGAAGAAAGTAATACAGATCAGAGGAGAAAATTTCTGAAAACTGACAATTGGTTCTGTAAAACCAGAAATAACATTTTCATATCTAGCCCTTTAATAACAAAAAAGTTTTAGAAGCAGCCGAAGCCGAGTATTAAAGCTTCAAATGGCTGGCTGGTAAAATGTTGTCAAAGGCACAGTGAGCTCTAAAATAATTTGTGGAGAGTCAGCTGATGTTTGCCTGGACACTGTTTAAGCCTTTAGAGCAAAACGTATTATTTTATTATAAGCGATATTATCGAAGGATTATTCACCAAAACATGTTTACAATGATGACAACAAGGATGTTTTAAAGGCTAGAATAGGTATTTAATAAAAAGCTTGGATGACAACAGAATTTATGACTTTGTAATTTGATGAAAAAATGTGAAGATTGTTTTTCTGCCATCAAACACAGCAATACATTATCAGCTATTAGAACAAGGGATTATCCATAACTTAAAAGTAGCATACAGAAAATTTCTTATCAAAAGACTCCACACACAGCAAATGTTCTATTAAAGATGCAGAGAAAACAATTATTTAACCAGCGCTTTAATTTGGACATCAACAGCTTGGAAAAACGTTTCGCCAGCTTCAATCTCAAAATGTTTTCAGAAAGCGAGATTTTTGAAATAGCACAGCAAAAAGACGATTTCGATAAAAAGACGAAATTCCACTAACCACGTTTTTCAGTGTATTACAAAGTACACATATGGAATAAGCCTAAACGATTGCAATGCTTTGACCGAAAGTTCCGATTTGAGTATACAAGAAATAATCACTGTTTTCGGTATTCGGAGAGTATAAGTATTTGAACAATCTAAACTTTGTACGTCAAACATTTAAGATATCCATGAAGTGCGTGAAAAATTAAGAAATGTGCAAATGTTTTTATACTTATATTTTTTATGACAAAGTTGAATTAGCTATAGACATTGTTACACTTTTAGCAAAATGTGAATCTGATGTTTTCTAATAAAATTTCAAAATTCAATTGAAAAATATTTCCAGATATTTTTAGATCCTCCAGACCTCCAGATATTTGGAGGTTTTACTGTATATAATTTTACGAGTGACAAAATATATCTCATAATGTTATTTTATGGATTTTATTTTTTCTACTCTCTTTAGCGCTTTTGCATTGGTTGTTCTGTTTATTCATTTTATTTTCATCATACGGTGTACACATTTCAAGAAACTCGAAAGTGTTCTAAAGGCTTTTGAAAAACAATATTTGTAATCTTGTGTTTAAAAATGCGTGTATTTTCTGGAATATCCTTTACAGTAGATGAGGTGCACCAGTCTATGTACTAACTCTTTAGCGTTGCACAAAATACGAAATAGCTTTCTACGATAGGATGAAGACAATTTTTAGCACGATGAAACCTAAACGTCTACAATAGTTACAAATGCTGTGCGGTATTACTCTTTCTCGCTCAAAACATCATCAAGACTGAACTGTATAACACATGCAAAGACTAAGATCTATAAAAGCCTACATGAGCTTTAACAAAAACACTTTTACATCAAAACTTCTAGCTGAATGCATGTTAAACGATTAAAATGCCTATAACCCATTCAGTTAAAACCCAATGACAGATTCCACAATTCAGCCACCCAAATTCAACCTACTTAAAAAATGTTCACCCCGCTCCCATGGCGCAAACCATTTTTATGTTAAACAATTGCTCAATACTTTGGATACTCAATTGTGACACCAAAGGTGCATATAGTGATAATTAATTCATATACTTACTTGTCTTAAAAAGTTTTGTATTCTATTTTAGGAGTATCAGTCATATTTTTTAAACTCGCTGTATTTTTACCACACAAAATAAAAACAATATGTCCTAAATTTTTATACAAATGGAGAAAACGTTTATCTTACACTTCACAAAATAAATTATTCTTGATAAAATGCTCTCGATGACTAGATTATTGATATTTTCAGATAAAAACTAAAAGAAATACTTAATAAGCAAAACAGCAATTGTTAGAAAATTTAGTTTTTTAAAAGATTGATAAACTTTCTTATTAATTTATCAACATAAAATAATATTCAACTAATAAATGTTAACGAAAACATTACTTGACCACTACTAAATTTCAATGTATACACGTATACAGCGTCCTTTTCCAATAAGTAATTGTTCTTTGATTAAATTTTTTTATAACATTTTTAATCACATCTTGAGTTATAGCTTCACACGTTTCTTGAATGATTCTTTCAGCTTGATTAAGTTCTTGAAATGGTTATCATTTAACTAGCCTCACAAAAACAAGTCTAGAGGGGTAACGTCTGGAGACCTTGAAGGCCAATGAAACTCCATGTACCTCTCGATACCATATTTTATCGTTCATTCAGTGACGACCCATCAAGGATTCATACAACTCATTATTTAAAAATTGTAGGTATCTTTCTCCATTCATGTTATTTCGAAAAAATTCTGTTTTTGTAAATGCCGCGCCATACACTTGTTTTAAATAAATATTGACCTCGAGTTTGCACATTAAAATTAGAATTAACATCGCTTCACCATCGACAATTTAGATAACTTACTGTACCATTAGACGTAAACGTTGTTTCGTCAGAGAAAAGTATTTGTCGGGTCATTAATCTGTTGTCTTCAAATTGTGCTTGGGAACTACCAAAAAATTCTAACCTTTGTTCAAAATCTCCTTCTTTTAAAGTAAAGTTTCAGAGTAAAATGGACTTTAAAATTTCTTCAACTGTAGATTTACTTACATTCAAGAAATTGGATTTTTTCCGAAGTAAATATTTTGGCGTTTCCACTACCGATAGCATTACTTCATTTTCAACATCTTCGTTTGTAACCCAGACAGTTGTAAAATGTATAGTTTTATTAGGGTGTCTATTATTAAAAATATTCGCTGCTTCTCTACATGTTTTATAATTTGTTTCCAACAATGCGTACAATTTCAATTTTATCCGCAGTGCTTAGTTTTACTGGCATTTAATCTAATTATTGCAAACATGCACTGAGTTACATTTGACATTTGTTGAAAATTGTTAGCTATTCCAAAGCACTCTATCAGTAACAGAAAATAAGGCACTTATTTGAGGAACGGGATCTTACGAAGTTTCGTATTGCGCATTAATATAATAATTTCTGACGTGTTTATTATGGTATTTTAATTTTTCTTTGGTAATATCAATAATCTACAAATGTGCATCATTTTTAGCTACTTATTAGCAAATTCAATGAACATTTTGCTCCCTACTACAGTTTAAACGTATTTTACTTTCCCTCCAAAACTGCATTTTTTTATTTTGCCTGTATTTCAGGCAATGTTTTAAACATTTTATACCTGATTATAGATTTACTAGTCATGCAGAGCATTTTACCAAGAATATTTTTTTTGAGAAATATAAGAAATTTTTTATCCATTTCTATAAAAAATTTTGGGGCACACTGTATATGAATTTATACCATTTTGGATTTTGGATTCAGAGCAATATCTGCCATGCATTTTGCTTTCTTTATTTTCTAAAAACTTTTTTTATTGCTTACTTTACCATACAGTTCGACAAGCGCGTTTTTAGCACGTAATAACTTAAAACCTATTGACATTAGTGATTTATTTAAAAAATGCATTACTAAAACAACAAACGATGTAGTTGCTTGCAGTAAATATTCTTTGTAGTAATAACGAAAAGTGCAATAATTAACAAAACATAAAATTAGAACTCTTTCGTAAAAATAATTGCACGATTTCAAATTAGCTTTTCTTGCGACACGATTCTTATAAAGTCTAGTTATTCGATGGGCAAAAAATACGAATTAAAATATTTGTGTGACGTAATAAATACATTCACGCGAAGTGTGATTTAAAAGTAAATCAAGCCGGATTATATAGGAAAATCAAAATTTTACCAACATTTGAAACATTTTAACAGAAAAAACTATTTCATGGATTTCAAACTCTACACTAAAATTTATAGAATTAAATGGTAAAAAGTTACAATCCAATGTCTAAATACAGCGTACGACCTTTCCAGTGTAAATTACCACCGCACAGAATTTATCGGATACTAAATAAAGTCATATCACCCAATGCTTCACATCATTATAAATGTTTAAATTTGTTTTTCGTTAGTTCTGTCTTTTTTCAATTTTTTCGTAAACTTTAACCCCTTTTTTATTTTTTGCACTTTCGGTTAATACTAGAAACAAATAATCATTTACATAGTTTGTAGGTGTGCTCTGGGATAATGATTAAAAGCTACTAATGTTGAAAAAATTAAAAACACAATTTAACGAGAAAAAATGGTTTATTTTCAGATTAGTACAATTATTGTATTATATTCATCAGCAAGATCTAAAATAAATTTATTTAAAAAAATGTATTATCTGAACCACCGAGACGCTATAGGAGCAGGCGGCATGTAAAACTACGGTATACGAGGTCGCAGTTATGACATTATGTATCGCCTTTACGCTAAATCGGTTTGGGTTGGTTTTCTTCTACAATCAATTCAAAAACTGTCTTACAATTGAACAACGATAATTTTCAAAAGAAACCACTGATTTTGACCATTTTTTTCTAGAAAGTGAAAAAAAAACTTGCCAGTGTTTTTCTTTAAACTAAAGTCTATAAACTAAAGACCAGCTGAGCTAAGTATACAGACTGATAGAATACAGTACTGTAATCAACGGAATAAATGAAGGCACTTGTGCTTTTATTATAACACGCTTAAATCCCTATTAAATGTTATCACTCGAATTGCACTTTAAAAAGTAAATTAAAAAAATGCAAAACAAAAAATGTATGTTTTAAAAAAAAAAAGAAATCAAAGATTATATAAGAAAATCAAGATTTTACCAACATTTGAAACATTTTAACAGAAAAAACTATTTCATGGATTTCAAACTCTACACTAAAATTTATAGAATTAAATGGTAAAAAGTTACAATCCAATGTCTAAATACAGCGTACGACCTTTCCAGTCTAAATTACCACCGCACAGAATTTATCGGATACTAAATAAAGTCATATCACCCAATCCTTCACATCATTATAAATGTTTAAATTTGTTTTCCGTTAATTCTGTCTTTTTTCAATTTTTTTGTAAACTTTAACTAGAAAAAATAATCATTTACATAGTTTTAGTAATGCTTAAATTATTTTTATCGTATTCCAGGTTGATGAACCCAAATTCAATGTAATTGCTAACGTATGTTGTCCAAATTGTCAAATATTACCGACAATTTCAGTTACAATCCGTTAAAATGATATGAATCTGATACAAGACACTAACGATCTTGAGGACGCATATTTAATAACATGATTTCATATCTCTATACATGATTAAAAGTGCACTGTATGTTATATTAATTTTATCTTTTATAAACACAGAAACTTTTTATATTCTAAGTATGTGATAAGTAGCTGTGTAAATAATTCCTAAAATGTCAGATTTAAAAATAGGGAAAAAAAGTAATTGAAGTTGTGATGGTGACCTCACATTACCCTAAAAATGGTTTCCAAAAAATTTTATGTGAAATAATTTGCTTATGTTTTCGTCTTTGGACAGCGATAAGCCATTCACTGGATAAGCCAAACTCTTATTATAGATATGATGATGTTGATTATATTCAGTGTATGAAATTCATTGTAGCACCTAGTTCAACAAATTATACTGGGTTAATTTTGTTTGGATTATTTTAAATTCAAGTATTCATGTGATTCTGTATCCCTACAATTGAAAAATACAACTTTTTCTACGTTTTTTTTTTTTGCGATACAGACGCACGATAACGTAAACACCTGATAATAGAAATATCACCCTAATATACACACAAAATTCATACTATTATAGGATGATTATAAGATAAAATTTTGCTGAACGTTGAACCTTGAAACTCTTAGCTAAAACTATCGTGCCGCAACAAAGACATAATTTATTCTTTTGGCGGCACAACATACTTGAACATTGATCCGTTTTATTGTTTTTAGTAGAGTAAAAAATTAGTCCTATGGTGTCACCCCGTTTGTACTTTGTTGTTAAAAGCAACAACCATTCTTAATCGATTACCCATCGAAAAAGAACAAGGTTTAGCGTGGTCGTATAAAATTCGTGCTGTACAGGGGTTGTAAGGGGCGAATCTATAAAAACTTACAAACATTCTCTTTTGCACTTTTAAAATCTCCGATAATGTAGCTTTATCCTGGTATAATATTATATACATGTTTCACTCCGAAATATTTATTTATGAATTATGAAGTAATGTCATCTCAATGCATTCTTATGAGACGCCTGATTGCTTAAACGCTCGTCCTGAAACAGCATATTTCGTGAAATGTTTAACTTCCCATAACTCGAGAACGTGTATTTTTTTAAATACCCTTGAAGTAAACGATATAGCTCCGACATTTAGGATTAATTCCCTTTTTCAAATTTGAAATAGAGTTAAACGTTACGTCTGTATGATTTTTTGTGTACGAATGTCCGATGTATCAACGAGAAACGTTAACATGGCAGCAAGGTTCATAATCCCCGTCGCGTACGGTAATACTCGACCTTATTCGCTCGGCACGCACATAAGAGCTATTTTTGCGACATTGAGTTTTCGCGCCTTAATATAATGCGTGTGCAAGTCGTTAATAATAATAATAATTAATCTATTGATTGTATTGGTGTTATCTGTGTTTGCTGTAGGTAACTGTAACGCAGTGTTTACTTTAACGTAAGTTCAGTTATATTATCCAGTCTAGATTGCAAATTTGTCGTCTTATTAGTAGGTACATAAAAATGACTTCTCTAAGCAGTACTAGTTCTGACAGTGAACTGGAATCTAAAATAAAATTAATATTGAACCCAAACGTTTCGCAATGTGCTGCAAAACCAAATTTGAATTACCACGCTTGTGTTTTTTCAGAAAAAGAAAATTTCATTTCATTAAGTGTACCGAAATTCATTTAGACAGCTGCAAAGGTAAAGATCCGAATTGGTCACACTTATTTGAAAATTTTAATGAACTAAAAGAAAACGACGTTCTGTGGCACAAGAATTGTTACAAATCGTACACAAGTATTGTAAACATTACCGCATTCACATCAAGACACAGAAGAGATCGTATTGCTCCTTCTGAAGATACCTCACTTAAAAAGCGTTTGTTACGTAAAGAGTTCGATGTAAAAAATGCGTGTTGTGTCAAAAACGTTTACATAATAAAAAATTATGCCAGGTTATGACTAAAAATATGGAAAATAAAATTAAAGAAATATCTCTATATAGTCCCATATTTTATGCAAGAATCGGCGAGAGTGATTTGATTGCATCTGAAATCAAATATCATTCAGCATGTGTAACAATACAACTTCGCAATATTCAAACTAAAACATATTGTAGCAATAGCAGTAGAAAACGAAAAATTACTGATGATAACCAAGGTTTTCAACAACTCTTGAATGAAATAGAAACAGGTTTGAATCGCGGAAAAGGTTACACAACATCGGCAGTTTGTAAAAGACACAAAGAAATAGGAGATATTGATGTCAGTGACAGAGTATTGATCAAGGCAATATCGGATTACTTTGGCGAAATTGTAGAACTTGTCAGTGCATCCAGATCTAATGAACCGAGAATTTTCATCAAAAAGTTGATAAGAGTAATTATATTGAAACCATTATTGACAAAACCGAGTCCCTGGAATCGAATTTATTGTGTGGTGAATCAGAACTTCAACTTCTTCATAAAATATTAACAAATTACCACCAACCTTAGACAGTCTACGGCAACACTGTCTTCGCGCTCACTACCAAACAAAGATTTGGTTAAATAGTAATGTACCTGGACTAGAACGAATTCTTCCTGATCTTAAAAGCTCTGGTTGGAAAATTGTAGACGGGAAAGCAGAAGCTATCTTGACAACAACATCAGTTTTACATGAAGACACGTCAATCTTAAGTACTTGCAACTGCAAGAAAGGTACCTAATCCTAATTGTAAGATACTATTATTCTCTCATAAAGTGTAATTTTAGGATGTGCTAGACCACTTTGTTCGTGCAAGAAAAGAAATAATTGTTGCATTGGATCTTGCAAGTGCATGGCTCAAGTAACTTGCGCAAATAAAAAAATAGAGCATGGCCATATCGAAAATCCCTGTGAATCTAGTTCTGATTTGGATGAATTCTGATACTGATATATATATTCTAGGCTCTAGTTCATCACAATTCAATGTAAACACATCTTGAAATGTAGTTTATATAATTAGACTTAAAAAATCGCTTTTCTTAGCCAAATACATATTTCGAAATGAAATATGCACCTACTACTACTATACCAGGACAAAACTAAATTATTTTAAAAATAAAAAAACTCCAATTCTTTATAATTTCACCCCATACAGCACCAGTAGTGTACAACGATACGATCAGGCTAAAAACATTTATTTTTTGGATGATAAATCTTTTAAAACTGTTGTTGTTTATAATAACAAAGTGTAAACTAAAATCGTTTCGAACGAAAAGTGAGAATCGCCGTAAAATCGCTCTTAATGTGCGCACCAGCTATAAGGTCGAATATCACTGTACGCGACGTGGATTATGAACCTTGCTGCCATGTTCGCGTTTGTCGTTGATACATCGGACATTCGTACACAAAAAATCATACAGACGTAACGTTTAACTCTATTTCAAATTTGAAAAAAGGGAATTAATCCTAAATGTCGGAGCTATATCGTTTATTTCAGGGGTATTTAAAAAATAAATACACGTTCTCGAGTTATGGGAAGTTAAACATTTCACGAAATATGCTGTTTCAGGACGAGCGTTTAAGCAATTAGGCGTCTCATAAGAATGCATTGAGATGACATTACTTAATAATTGTTAAATAAATATTTCGGAGTAAAACATGTATATAATATTATACCAGGATAAAGCTACATTATCGGAGATTTTAAAAATGCAAAAAAATTTTGTAATTTTTATAAATTCGCCCTTACAACCCCTGTACAGCACGAATTTTATACGACCACGCTAAACCTTTATCTTTTTCGATGGGTAATCGTTTAAGAATAGTTGTTGCTTTTAACAACAAAGTGCAAACGAAAATCGTTTCTAGACGGCTTTTCTAACTCCGCAAACTACACTATTTTATGAGTTGGTTGTTTTCAGATATTTTTACTTTACTGTGTTATAAAGAAATTATCTTAGATTTCTTTTATTTTGACACCTTAATCAATTAGTGGATTATTAGTGTAGAATCAACGTTAGAATGTAGATTCATTATGGATAATAAATTTAATTATTCTACTCATTCATTAATAATTTATAATTGCTTTATTAAATTATGAATTTGTTTTATTTTTTAGTAAAATTTATAATTTTTTCTTAAATAGTTTGTCTCCGGTACGGTAGTGCGTGGTTATATTGAAAATAATCTAAAATTGCTAACTTTTTTAATTTGTAAAATAATATTACCAATTCTTAGTAGGTACAATTTTCACATAATTTAAAACTATTCTAGGTGTGCTCTGGGATAATGATTAAAAGCTACTAAAAATTAAAAACACAATTTAATGAGAAACAAATGGTTTATCTTCAGATTAGTACAATTATTGTATTATATTTATCAGCAAGATCTAAAATGAATTTATTAAAAAAATTGTGTTATTTGAACCACCGAGACGCTATAGGAGCGGGCGGCATGTAAAACTACGGTATATGAGGTCGCAGTTATGACATCATGTATCGCCTTTACGCTAAATCGGTTTGGGTTGGTTTTCTTCTACAATCAATTCAAGAACTGTCTTACAATTGAACAACGATAATTTTCAAAAGAAACCACTGCTTTTGACCATTTTTTCTAGAAAGTGAAAAAGAAACTTGCCAGTGTTTTTCTTTAAAGTCCATAAACTAAAGACCAGCTGAGCTAAATATACAAACTAATAGAATACAGTACTGTAATCAACGGAATAAATGAAGGCACTTGTGCTTTTATATTTTTATAACACGCTTAAATCCCCATTAAATGTTATCACTCGAATTGCACTTTAAAAAGTAAATTAAAAATGCAAAACAAAAAATGTAAGTTTTTATTTAAAAAAGAAATCAAAGTAGAAATTTCTTTATTTATACAAAGGTTTAGGTATATCTTAGTTTAAGTTGGAAAAAGAATCAGTGATTAGGTAAAAATAACTTTGATAACAACTTTACAATCAGGGACATCTAAAATGAATTTATTTTTAAAAAATTGTTTTTACCGCGTTTTCCTTGCTTGCTTTCTTGTTTGTTTGTTTGTCTGATTGTTTGTCCGCAAAATTTCAAATTTTGTAATCGATTTTTTCACTTCTACTGCACTAATCAAGGTAGAATTTTTTGGACATGTGCATTTTTGATGACAATACAACATTCAAGCATCAAAAATATAAAACTCTTGCCATAACTTGAAGATTTCTGATCTACGACAGTAGTTGTTTAAGCTATGTACCTAAGTCGGACAAGTGTTTAAACTGTTTGTTTAAAACTTTATCAAAGTAAATTATTATAAAACTAAAGTAGAAAATAAATACTTTATAAAAAGTTTTTAAAAATCACGTTTTTCCTGTGAACTAAAAGTAGGAAATAACTTTTCTTCAACTTAAAACGTGTGGGCGCATTTATAAGAACTTATATAATTTAAGAAAATATGTACATTTAAATGCGCCCACGTTTTAAGTTGAAGAAAAGTTATTTTTTACTTTTTAGTTCACGGGAAAAACGTGGTTTTTAAAAAACTTTTTTGTATAAAGTATTTATTTATCATACTTTTATAATTTTACATGGTGTAAAATATATTTACTGGAAACGGGTTCGGTTTTTAATAAAATTTAACAAATAAAAACTTGGTGGCTTAAACTAAAAAAATAGTTCATTTTCCTTAATTTGATTTTTCTTTTGTAAAGAACAAATTGTGGATGGGCGTTCAATTTCATAAAAATACTTTCTTTGTGTTTATACTGTATATTTCTTAAAATATCTAATTGAGACATAATCGGACCGCCATTTTTCTTCTTAACTAAATGCGTCCTTTCTTAACACATCATCAGATACATAATGGATACATAATAATTCTTGTTCATAACATATTATCCGCATAATCTTTTCCAACTCTACAACCATCAATCTTAACTCCCTACTTTACCGACACTGTTCGTTGTTGTCATATTTATGCGTTGTTGTCACGTTTACATAAAATACTAAAAACTAAATTTGCCTACAGTCGGCCATCCTGACAACTACGATCGTCCCTGATCGTATAACATAATTTTCTTAATCCTAACTTAACAACATAAACAAAACATACATAAAGTACAAGATTCGTGATACAAATTAATACATAAAATTTTCTATTTAATATGTTTCATAATAGCTATTTATCAATAATATGCTTAATACTAAATTTCTTATTGTAAACTCAAACAAGCGTCTAATATGAATGTTTATTTTTGTTCATCGTCAGATTCGAGAAGCATATCTGAATCATCCATATTATCATAAAGTTTAATTTGCTCTGGTGAATATATCGACTCATAAGGTGTTTGTGAGATTTGGAAACCCTTAATGTCTCCTACTACATATCTTTCCCTGTCGAGTACGCATTTTATCTCATATGGCCCTTTAAATTTTGGTGTTAATTTTTTATTCCCTTGGGACGTATCAATGTTTTGAACCATGACGATATCACCCATTTTATAAATTTTACTAGGTTTTCTTCGTTTATCGAAATTTCGTTTATTTTGTTCTTGCACCCTTCTGTTTACCGTAACCGCTTTTTCACGTAATTGTTCCAAACTTTCATTCTTGTCCCGATCTCCTTCTAAAAATATTTTTATCGGATCCTCTACTTCGCCTAACTGATCAGTTCCAAATAATAGTCTAGCTGGAGTTGTACCCATCGATCTGTTCATTGTGTTATTTATACAAAATTCCACTTTACTTAATACTTCTGTCCACCTGTCTATTTCTGGCGCCAGTTTCGCCAACATAGGCACTATGGTTCTGTTACACCTCTCAACTTGCCCGTTTGACCTTGGCATGTGACTCGCTATTAATGTTAACTTAACTTGATTCTCATCTAAGAAGGTCTTAAAAGTGTTCGATGTAAATGCTGTGCCTCTGTCCGAAATTATCCTCACCGGTTTACTGTAAGCTCTAAAATAAGATGATACGTGCTTAATAACCTCACTGGTTTGCGTTGTTTTACATTGAAATAACCTAATAAATTTACTGAATGCGTCGACGATTACTAACACAAACTTATATCCTTGGCTTGTCTTTTCAAGAGGCCCTAAGTGATCAATATGTAGGGTGTGAAATGGAGATTCACCTTTATCTATTGGGTTTAAATAACCTTCAATCCTTCCTGATTTCGCTGAATATGCAATGCATTTAAGACAGTTACTGATATACTTTTTTATCTTTTCAGTCATGCTTGGGAACCAGTAAGTTCTTAACACATACTCTTTTACTTTGCCTAAACCTATATGTCCTAATTCATCGTGACTACATCTTAATACATTCCGTTCCATAGATTTGGGTACATAAAACAAAGATTCTTCATCGCCGTTCTTTGGTTTGCGGTATACTAACCCGTTGCGTAACTCGAAATGTTTCAATTCGGTTTCTTCTAATTGCTCCCTAATTTTGACAATTTCTGGATCGCAATTTTGTTTAAATACAAGATTTTGTTCTAATGAATTTTCTTCAATTACCATAATTGGGCTTAACCTACTCAACGCGTCAACATGTCCCATCTTTTCCCCTACTCTATGTTCAATTGTGTAATCATACTCTTGTAAGAATAATGCCCACCTGGAGATTCTGGGATTTATGTCCCGTTTTGCTAGTGTCATCTTAAAACTATCACAGTCTGTGATGATTTTAAACTTTATCCCTTCTAAGTAAATCCTAAATCTTTTTATGGCGTATACGACCGCTAAACACTCTAATTCAAAACTATGATATTTGGACTCCGCCGGACTAGTCCTCTTACTAAAATAAAACACCGGATGGAATTTATCATCCGTTTGCCTTTGCATTAATATTGCCCCAAAACCCACTGAGCTCGCATCGCAGTGTAACTCAGTTTCTACCGATGGTGAATAGATACAAAGAATTGGATCTGACAATAATTCCGCTTTTAAAATTTCGAAACTTTGTAACTCGATTTCGGTAAATTTAAAATCAGCATCTTTCTTTAATAAATCGTACAGCGGTTTCGCCTTTGTCGCAAAATCTTTAATAAATTTTCTAAAGTAACTAACTAGCGATACAAATCTTTTTACACTATGAGTGTTCTGTGGAATCGGATAATTCTGAACTGCTTTTAACCCTTCCCTATTTGGTCTACATTCATTGTTCTTAATTATATATCCTAAATAGCAAATTTCATCCGTTATGAATTCACACTTATCTAACCTAAATTCTAACTTATATGTAGCTGCTAATTTAAAAATTTCTTTTAATACAGTGATATGTCGTTCTAAGGTATTTGTTGCTACTAATACATCGTCGATAAAGATCAAAATTTCGTCAGTTTGTAATAATTCCATAAATATGTTCCAAATGAATCTCTGGAAAACTCTACCTGAATTCTTCAGTCCAAACGGTACTCTTAAAAATTCATATTGGCCTAATGGGGTTATAAACGATGTATATTTTATAGACTCATCGTTCATCTTAACGTGATAAAATCCGTTGCGTAAATCTAATCTCGAAAAATAATTTTTACCGCGTAATTTATCAATTTGATCTTCGATCAAAGGTGTTGGAAAATTTTCTTGCGTCGTAATTTTATTCAATTCGCGGTAATCAACACATAACCGTAACTCATCATTCTTCTTTTTGACAAGGACTATTGGACTAGCATACTCGGAAACGCTTGGCCTAATAACTTTCCTCTCTAACAAGTCACCTAAGAGTATTTGCAATTTTTCCCTATCACGAAATGAAATTCGACGCGGTCCAAAAGCAATAGGTCTATCAGTATTAACTCTAATATTCATCTCAACCTCAGACGATTTTTCATAACTACCAAATTCATTTATGTATTTGTCATAAATTGCTACAACAGCTTGTTTGGATTTACAATCTGCAATGTTTCCGAACTTTAATTCATCACGTTCACCCTCTGCAATATGATTAACATTTAATATGTCATTACTATCACTTTCATTCCGATAAGTACAACCTTTTACATCATCATTCGACTCATTCTTACTTATTTTAATGTTATCACCTCTTAATTCTACAATTAGTTCGTTTTCACTAAAGAAATCTCTACCTAAAATACAACTACACGTAATAGTATTGTCTTCAACAACTAAAAAATTTACATTTAACTCTAATTCATTTATATTTACACACTTTTGAAATGTTCCTCTTATATCTAATTTTGATCCGTTTATACCAGTCAAGTTTAAACTTTGATTAAAGTCTATATTAATTTCTGTGCTAGGTACGTAACCTTCTCTAATTATGCTAACCGGACTACCTGAGTCAACTAATGCCTTTAGATTATAACATATAACATTCTCACATTTATCATAAACGTCAAATTTTATGTTCAAATAATAAGGTTTGCTTAACTTACGAATCTCGACCAAATGCGTCGTACTTTCCGGTGTTGTTGTATCTGGCTTAACTTGTGGTCGTTTGGAACATTGCATCGCCATATGACCCATAGTTCCGCATCTAAAACAACTGCCTCTTTCTCGTCTTGGTAACCTGCAGTCTTTGATGATGTGCCCTGACCTGTTGCAGTTAAAGCATCGTCTCGTATCATGTTGATGACCCTCTTGCTGGCTACTTAAATATTCACGCTTATTATCTTCACGTTTCGCTACTGGAGTTTCATCGACGACTACATATTTCATCGTCTCCAACATTTCCTCAATCGTTGAAAATCTTGCCATTCGGGCCTGGTTTCGTAATTGCTTATCGTGTATTCCATCTATCAGATATTCTAACATATCTGTTTCGTTCACCCTAGCCTGGTTTCCCAGCACTACTTTTCATAAAAATATGTTGAAAAATCTTCTTTTTTTCGCCATCGTCGTAACTCAAACTCTTTCATAGCTCTTAACTTCGATGGTCGGCTCTCAAAGAATGCACACAGTCGTTGTTTCAAATCTTCCCACGACAAAGAGATGTATTCCGGTTTTGAGTGGAACCATCTCAAGCAGTGCCCTTCAAACTTTCCAATAGCCATAATCTTTATCACATCATCGTCCACTCCGTATGTATTCTTGATCAAATCGACTTTATCCACCCATTCTAATGCATCATCATTCATGCCAGAAAATATTGGCAATAACGCCGAAAGTTCCGCATGTGATAATCTAGAACCTTTTCGTTCTTCATTGTTCAGGTTAATAGCTTTTATCGTGGTGGCTATGATCTCTTCCATCGTCATCTGAACAGATTCTCTTTCCTCGTGTTGCGCCATTGTTTTCTTAAAGTAAATCTAATTTAATCTTAACGATCGTACCTTGCGTGTATTTCATATCCCACTTCTGAATTCTGTGGATGGGCGTTCAATTTCATAAAAATACTTTCTTTGTGTTTATACTGTATATTTCTTAAAATATCTAATTGAGACATAATCGGACCGCCATTTTTCTTCTTAACTAAATGCGTCCTTTCTTAACACATCATCAGATACATAATGGATACATAATAATTCTTGTTCATAACATATTATCCGCATAATCTTTTCCAACTCTACAACCATCAATCTTAACTCCCTACTTTACCGACACTGTTCGTTGTTGTCATATTTATGCGTTGTTGTCACGTTTACATAAAATACTAAAAACTAAATTTGCCTACAAAATATTAAATTTATTTATGATTAACTTGAAAATAATAGTAAAAATTCAAGTATTTGTTTTGACTGCGCGTTCTTCGTCATAGCTCAGTCAACAGTTATAGTCTTCCATTCTTGGCGTACTTCAACGCTTCCTGCTGCACATTTAAAAATTTTACAAACAAGTTTTGAATGGGATGGGTTTAAGAAAGCGCATGGTTGCTTTATTTGGTATTTCTTTCTAACCTAATGGTTGTTACTCTGCGTTTGCGCATTCACCAAAATTGACACCTGTCGGCAAATCTATTGTTAGATTGACAGTTGTAATTGTTTTCCGTTTTTAAATTTTGATAAGTAGTGCTAAGTGTATTTTGAAAACAACTCTGCAAGTCAAATATTTGCTTTGGTAAGTACATATGATAAAAATTTGTAAACACATTTTTATTCTAACCTTAAAAGTTGTAATAGGAAGTATATTTATATTAATATGTAAAATAAAACTTAGACGCATATCTTTTTGCAGTAGCATTTTTATTATTAAATGAATTTCTTAATAAAACTAACTAAACAATTATTGTTACAGATTTAATACTAACAATATGAATTAGGCTACGATGAAACGCTTTTGAAAAAATGCAAGGTGATACATAGTCAAGTACGTGAACCTATCGTCAATGTGGTAACTTTTTATAAAGAGGGAACCCGACTGTGTTCAAAATAATCAAGAATTGCACATTCTGATAACCAACTACAAATAGTGAGTCACGCCAGTAATTGGGATCTGAAAAGATTTACGAAACAATAGTAAAGGAATCTAAGACTGCGGATAACTTCTTTATCAACTTGAAGGAAGAAGCGACATAAGAAAAACAGATACTGAACTTGTAGGAAGACAAAAATCCTGCTATTAGGATGCTTATAAATGATTTTCATAAAAGGAAAAATCATAACCGTCTATAAAAGGTAAACTAATATTTTATCATTCACGTTAAATAATTGTCTCTAACTATTCAAGACCTTTGTTTTTAAAGTTTAAAGTATTACTTGCCTGACTAACCAGAAAATTTATTGAACACAAACAGTACCCATACTTACAAAATTAGTTGTGTATTTTTCTAAAGTTAATGTTTATTGTTTATAGGCATTATATGGATTCTTGGAGTACATAAATCAAACACTTATGTATACAAATTGACTTAGTTGCTGCACGAATATGGGCATTCATACTACATCTATCATCTTATCAAAAATTGAGCTCGATTAAAAATATAGGCTGCGTTAAATATTCTGACGAATAAGGCAATTTGGAATCAGAAACATCAGATGACGATTTGGACGTTACTCCATTAACATAATAATGTATTACTTGTATAATTCCACTAGTTTACAGATTTAAGTTTTTTTTGCTAAAGTTTGAATTTTAGTTGGCGAATTGAATTGACTAAATATGTTGTTTTAATTTCAAATAAGATTTCAATTTTTTCTTATCACATCCAGAAAACAATTTAACAAACAAAATGTATTGATTTTTACGAACGTATGTAATTTTATTCTGCTTAATAAAGAAAATTACAATGTTATTACAAAAATGTATGACTGCTTAATATTAATCAAAATTTAAAGATTTAATTAACCAGACATTTATATTTTTGTTGAAAAAACCGTTTAATGTTGTTCGTTTTATGCACAAACTCAGAATTTCTTTCTTGTACATTTGTACTTTTATTTCCTGATGAAACTTTTCTCTTTGTTTTTTGCTCATTTGTTCAAGATTGTCAGGAAAATTAAGATTGGCATGCAGTGAATGAACTTTGGTGCTCATATTACCTAAATTCAAATTGTAAAGCATTTCTAGCATATTTTTAACGATTTTTCATAATCTTGTGATTTCTTAAAAACGTTCATTACATTTTTAAAACTTCAAGCTTCCTTTTCAACAGCAGTCATGGTATTTTTAAACTGACTTTCAGAAACTAATTTTCTAATTTTGGACCAATAAAAATATCTAGATAAACTAGGAAATTTACTGCGAAGATACCAAAAGTAGGTTCTGTTCAGTGTTTTTACGAATTGCCTCATTATATCTAATTTGAGTTGCAATTGAGGTAAAAGTATTTTATCTGCCTTTACTAAGCTTTAACGTATATATTTTTTGAACCTAGTGTAAGATTTTTCTTGCAAAATGCTCAGCAGCATAAGTACATGGGAAAGCCCAAGTCTCGTGCTAAATCATTAAGTTCGGAATATATTGATAACACAATTTCAAATTAAAGTATGTAAGCATAAAAACCATTTCACTAATAAATAACTGAACTAACAACCACTAAATTAAATAACAAAGAAAAGTTGACTAACAGTTGTTCACAAGGTAATTACAATTAAGACATAATTTTGAACTAAAACTACTAAAATGTCTTACAAATTACGCCAAGACTTAAAAAGCCGCAAAAAAGCATGTAATCCAGCAATGCACTCAAATTATGTCATCACCAGTATTGAAGTTTTTACAATACATGGGTAAAATAGAAAAAAGCCTGTTTATAACTTTGAACAGTAAGTATAATGAATCGGACACTTATGAATCTCATAATTCAAAATCTACTTAAAACAATAAATACACTTACTATGAGAACCATATAAATCCTCAAAAACTTAATAGTTTGGTGTGTTTCTATACAACGATAGATCCTTCAATGTGGAGGATAGGCACCACTCAGAAATAAAACTCTGTCGTAATTGTGGCTACGTTTCGTTGGCTATTGTGCCAACTTCATCAGGCCAATCATTACAGTAGAATGTTTAATTTCTGCCAAATATACATAAAATAAAACCATGGACACAGGAGGAAAGTACGAAGAACATGTAACCTTATACGACACAAACATAACCCACACATAAGGTGAATCTTAATGATAGAATTAAACTTACTTGAAAAAACCTACTTAAATAAACTAAACAAGTTTAATTCTATCATTAAGATTCACCTTATGTGTGGGTTATGTTTGTGTCGTATAAGGTTACATGTTCTTCCTACTTTACTCCTGTGTCCATGGTTTAAATTTCATGTATATTTGGCAGAAATTAAACATTCTACTGTGATGATTGGCCTGATGAAGTTGGCACAATAGTCAACGAAACGTAGCCACAATTACGACAGAGTTTTATTTCTGAGTGGTGCCTATCCTCCACATCAAGGATCTATCGCTGTATAGAAACACACCAAACTAATAAATACACTCATTCGAACACTCTTTTTCCATAATCACATTGAGCGTAAAATTATATTTTTTGTATTTAGTTAATAGTATAAAAATTTAATATCATTCATAATTTTGACGAATGTGTTAATAGGATTCAATTTCAAGAAATTTTATGAATATTTTTGTACTTCTAACAACTTAATTTATAATGAAGCATTTTTGTATATGTAAATATATCGATGTTAAAAATTGTCGGTATGAGGTAGAAAGTTAACAATCTCTGTAGAAACAAACAAAATGCAATTATGCTTGAAAGATTCTGTTTTTATACATTTTCCACGATAAGCAAAATATTGATCTTATCTACTTATATTTAAATTAAATTGCATGCTTACAAGGTGTAACCACAATCAGTAATTATTTGGGTAATTGTGGTAACAATGGATATTCAATCTTAATAAATCATAAATAAAAATCGTTCTAGCGAACTCTGTTGGTCGACAGAAAAAGTATTACAAAAATATTATGAGCTTATATACAAAACCAAACTTTTAATGTACTATGAGCCTATATACATTTATACATTACCATGATTATGGTCCTATGTCATATATAAAGTTACTGGCATAAAATTACTCAGTTACTGACATCTGTAGGCTCGTTAGACTGCCTGTATATATATATATATATATATATATATATATATATATATATATGTATATATATATATATATATATATATATATATTATATCACTTATTGCAAATAATTAATGGTATGTTTACCACGTGCTTTCAAAATTCGCCTAAAATTGTTTCGTTTTCTACTCATTTTTTTTATATTTTTGGTTTTAAAATTACAGAAAATGTCTGAAGACGGCTATACAACTAGCCTTTGTAATTATTTCAGTTTTTTTAAGTTTCTACCTCTTATACTTTCAACGGAAAAACGAATATAAAAGCTAAACGTGTCACCGAGATTCATTCTCAGCATTATGCGTTTTCTATTTCAGTTACATGTCTTGTAATACAAAATATTTGCAAGTTTTTACCAACCTTCAAAATAGACTTTAAATGTCTTAACATTCCTAGCCATTTTAAATTGGCAGATCCCAAGTTCTATATGGCGTCAAAAATAGATACACACTTTTAGGTGTTAATGCCTTCTGGCAACTTCTTTGCGTTGGTCAGTTTAGTTTAAGTTCGTTCGCTCTTGTCAAAGACTAGATTGGGTTGGATACTTTCAAGAAGACTTAACGTTCCGTCAATCAATATAACACATTGCAATTTTAATAGATTGCTTCAAAATCAGAATACAGATTTAGGTATTCAAGATCAAATCAAAAGGTTTTGGGAAATAGAAGAGTGTTTTAAAAACTCGTATTCAAAAGAAAAGCAAGCTTGCAAATCTCATTTTATTTTAACAGGCGACACTAAACAATCGGCTTTAAAACGTTTCTACAGTTTTGAGCGTAAATGATCTAATAATAACACGTTAAGAATAAGTTATAATAAATTTATGCGTGAGTACATTGAGCTTGATCATATGTCTAAGGTCAACGACCAAAAACCCAATTCTCAAATTGTTTATTATTTTCTTCATCATGGAGTACTCAAAGAGAACAGCATCACGATCAAGTTAAGGGTTGTCCTTGATGGCTCATTTTTGTCTTTTGGTATTTCGTTAAATGATCTTCAAATGATAGGGCCTACAGTAGAAGATGATTTTTTATCGATTTTATTGAGTTTTAGGCAACATTCTTACGTTGTCGCAGCGGACATTACAAAAATGAACTGCCAAGTTCTTGTTTTTCTCAAGCATAGATCATTTCAACAAATTCTTTGGAGGTTTAACTCGCATAATCCAGTTTGTACATACCAATTGCATACAGTCACGTATGGGACTGCATCTGCAGCTTTTTAGGCAATCTGTTTAATTTAATTGACCAATAAAAATGGAACGGTTTATCCAGTAGTATTTCCAGTCATCAAACAAGACTTCTATGTTAACGATTTGCTAACGGGCGGTGATTGTGCGGAAACACTTTCGACTATTTGCAACGTCTTGAACTCCGCAAATGGATTATTATCACATTTTACGTCTACTAGAGATGATCAAAATACGAAAATTTGAGGTTTCCATTAGAAACACCAAACCGACATGCTTGTTTTCAATATCAGCTTAACCACCCCGACTAAAAATATTACAAAAAGAACAATTCTTGCTAGTATTGTACAAGTTTACGATCCGCTTGGCGTTTTTAAGTGCGTGCACAATTACAACATAAATCATATTACAAAGGCTTTGGAAAAAAAAGTTGAGCTGGTTCATCAAAATATTTTAACTCAGTGACAACAATTTGTTTACGAACTACCGGTGTTAAATCGTAACGTATTCTTAGAAACGGGAAGTTAAGAAACGCTGTTTCTTACCAAATGCAAGGATTATCTGATGCTAGTAATGCGGTGTATGGTGCCACTATTTATGTCAAAAGTATAGATCAAAACGGAGCTTTATCAAACCATTTATTATGCGCAAAATCTAAACTCGCGCTGTTAAAAACTATTAGTATACCAAGTCTTGAATTGTGTGGAGCGTTACTTTTGGCTGTTCTTGCGAACAAAGTACGCAAATTATATTCATTATTGCTGCGACCCCACCATCGGCTTTAAAATACAGAACTAAATCTACTAAAATCGTTTGTGAGGAATCGGATTGCAGAAATTTACCGTAAGACTAATCAAGATATGTGTCATCATGTAGATTCAAAGGACACTCCTACAGATCTTGTCTCACAAGGTGTTAGTCCCAGAGTTCTTCTTAATTGTAATCTATGGTAGCCTAGTCCTACCTGGTTGCAAAATGTCTACAGTTTCTCAGATAATTGAGTATCTCCACAGAAATTGCCGGAATCACGCATTTTTGTTTTAACTAGTACCGAAGAAATACATAAGTTCATGTTTAGGTTTTCTAACTTAAATAAGTTAAAGCGAGTGCATCGCCTACATTCTTCGATTCGTGAGCAATTGCAAAATGCCACAAAACCAATGCGTTTTCGGTCTACTTTCAGTTCAAGAAATACGGAATTCATTAGTATGTCTTATAAAAATTACTTAAAGGCAACGTTTTACGCGCGAAATTTAGAAATTGCAACAAAGCAAAAATATTAGTGCAAAAAGTAAAATCTTTCCTTTACACCAATTCTTGAACACCGATGGTGTATTGCGTGTCGGGGGACGATTAAAAAATTGTTTCTTCAGTTTTAATAAGAAACACCCGATACTAATTCTATCTAATCATCATTTTTCTGAATTGATATATCATCCTTGGCATGAAAGGCTGTTTCATACCGGTTTACAACTACTTTCAGCATCTGTAAGAGCAGAGTTTAGGCTTATGCACGGTAGAAATGCTGCCAAAAAGGGAGTTCGCACTTGTGTAAAATGTAATAGAGCAGAACATAAAAATCTTCTGTATATTATGATTGATTTGCCCAAAGATCATGTTAATCCATCACCTCCATTATATATAACTGGTGTTGTCTATGCAGGGAACTTCTTTATTAAAAATAGAAAAAGACGTGGTTGAAAAAATGTCAAAGACACAAATATATTTATTTATTTGTTTTACAACATGTGCTGTTCATTTAGAGTTAGTTAAGGAATTAAGTACTGAAGCGTTTATGGCAGCTCTTAAAAGATTCATAAGTAGAAGAGGCATTCCTCTCAAAATGTATTCAGATAATGGAACAATTTTTTTTAGCGCTAATAATGAGATGTAAAGTTTTGGCAAATTTATCATTAAACAGAAAAGTCACATTCAAGAATCGTGTTTAAATCAAAATATAGATTGCTATGTTATACCGCCATACTCGTTACATTTTGATGGTCTTTGGGAGACCGGTGTAAAATCGATGAAGTTTCATCCTTAAAGAGTAATAGGCAATACGATTTCAGGAGATTCAATTCTTAATTGTCGTCCTTTATCACAGCTTTCAACCGATTCTGACGATTTTAATCTACTAACTCTGGCGCATTTTCTCATCGGAAGACAATTTACGTAAATTCCTGAGCCAGACTTAAAACATATAAATGAGAACCCTTTAAGCCGTTACCAAAGACTACAACAAATAATCCAACACATATGGGCCAGATGGTCGAAAGAATAATTAGCTGAATGGCAGCAAATGCGAAAGTGGAAACAAACTACTGAAAATGTCACAATAGGCACTTTAGTACTCACTAAGAAGCAAAATTTACCTCGATTAAAATGACACCAATAAAAAACGTTTCACAGTTATTTCTCTAAGAGCATCAAAAAATTATTTCTTAATTATTTCATGGTTTTTTCCATATTGTTGTTACAAATGTTTGCAAATGAAGTTAATCGTTTAATTGTTCTGAAAACAAAAAAATTGAAGAAGATTGAACTATAGTTGTTGTTAATAACAGTATTATTAATAATCAAATAATAATATAATATTAAGTGCGTAGACATTGATACGATAATCGTCCTTGTCGTTTAATTACAACTGTTATTTTTTGTTTTTGTTTAAATTGAAATTAGAGGATGGAAAGATTGTCATCTTGTAAAGATTTCTCTTCTAACGTTTTATCGCTCATTGAGCCTAACTTTTTATCTAAAATATGATTTATTCTTCGTAATTGTTCTACAAATTCATTAGCTTTAATTATTAATCAAAAATCTTGCTATATTAGCACAATTGTTTGAAGTTTCTGAGTTTGTTCAGTATTTTCCAGTGATGGGCATTTATATATATAGAATAATTATCTACACGTATACGTAGAAAATGCGTATATAATGTATAAAATGTAGACAATGTAGATAATGACGTAAATTATGTAGAATAAGTGCCATTTTTAAAATCCCAACCTGCTAACAGCTGTTGAAATTAAAATTTTAACAGTTGTTGACTAAAATTATCCTAATTCCTAATAATATTTCTTCTTATAATCTGGTTCTAGCGTTCTAGTAATAATTACAAGTTTTATATATTGCCGTGCCCGAGTAGCAATATTTAAGTCTTTACCAAAGTGAAAATAAAACACCCACATAGACAGTACTAAAGTTTCGAATTTGAATAAAATTTGTCCAATAATTATCAAGGAAATGTAAAAAAACTTTTCTTTTCAACAAGAACCTTATTTTATTTTAAATGTAAGTAGGTTCAACGATTTCCATGAAGATATCGATGAAAATAGTGATTGTGAATTTGGATTTATATTCATCTTATAATTTAGTTTTACTATATTCTAATTGTAAACATTGTTATTTTATCTTTTTTGTATATCTAAACTTGTATAAACTAAAACCATTAAAGCAAAAGCTTGGTTAGTGTGTACCGAGCAGCTTCGACAGTTAGTTTTAGTAATCACAAATCTGTCGATGACAGTCGAAAAAATGCCATTTGATATTTTATTTATTTATTTATATTTTAATTTAATAATAGTTAGTTTGTACTTGCACAACATGTAATTATAACAATTTAGCCAGTGGCGGCTCGTGAGCTCGGGCTTAGGATGGGCTACATTTTTCAAAATGCTTGTAGATAATGTGAACGTTTTTTAGATATCATTAAAACATTATGTAAGTAACTATCAAAATGTTTCGGAGTTGAATAATAAATTCTGTTGAGCAATATGTATGGCGAGCAGAAACTTTATGTTTTTTTAATTTTCTCATTTAAATGTTTCCAGGTGTACCTACAATTTAACCTCGTTTTTTTTATCGGTTCCATTGGAATAAAACAATAAACATGAGAAACAAAACAAGGCATTTATCGTATCACATTTACATGCCGACTTATTCTTATTCTAAACTGCACTGGAAAAATGCCGTGTAAAAAATTACGTTTTGCAGTTTTATCTGCTTGATTTAATTCCAAATTGAGACTTGGCTTTCCGGGAGATTTAATTTCAAACTTTTCTTGGCTTAATATTGAATGATTTGTCGAGAGAATACTAATGCTAATTATTGTGTTTGATACAAAGATTTTAGTCGTGGTAATTTTTACAGGTTTTTTTCTTGACAAGAAAGATGTTCCAAAGATAATAATAAGATAGGTTTATTGTAATTAAAAAAAATCGTTTCTAGAAAAGTTTCTGGTTTAGAATTTAATATTTATTTTTCATGGATTAAATTTCTTACTTTAAAACTATTTTTAAGTTACTTACAATATATTTATGTACAAACATGATACAAAAAAAAATAATAAGCACTTACAATTTTTAACTCTTTGTTTAAGAAAATTTTTTGACGTATAATTTCATTTCATTGTACTAAATAATTTAAATTTGCCATGATTGAATTTACATTATAATAATTTAAAAAAATTGTCGGGGCTTGCAGTTTAAAAAAAGCAATAATAATTGCGTTTTTCTTTAATTTACTACTACGGATTTTTGTTTTGTGTGATTTGAGATTTGGTATTAACAAAGCTACTATAGAGACGATTTTTTTAAGAACTCATTGCTGATTAACAATAAATGTAAAATAATATTATTTGAATATGTGTACACGTTCAAAAATACTAGTATCATCAACTTCATTTTACTGTTTTCTTTTCTTTTCGAAAATTACGTACGGCAAATATACCGTTTCACTTACAATACGTCGCATAACTTCTACCGCTTTATGTTTACTGAATTGGAATCATCACGGGCTACAAACGCGAGAGCCCCTTCCCATATTAAAACTCCATATGAAATCTCGAAATGGGGGTTGTGACGTTACGTTAGAATGCTCTTCTACATATACATTTATCTGCTCAAACAATTGTAGCCCGAACATAAAGAAATTACCTATTTAATATACGTTGCTTTAAATGACGACCATATTAAATTAATGTTTTAGAGCAATAAAATGTAGTTGATGCCTATATCCTATAAATATGTTTAAATTTATTAATTCATAATAATTTGTACCGTTTTTTTTAATAAACGTCTGGGAAGCTCGCTCTCTAAAGCCCTTATGAACCAGCCGCTACTGAATCTAGCAATTTAACTTACATTGATTATTTAATAAATAAATCACTACTTTATTGAAACGTTTCTTTTCATGATACTTGATATCATTATAATTGAAAGTAAGATATTGTGTGATAGGAACAAAATTGAATAATTTTATAGCATGATAGTAATTTATCTACATAATAACTTTGACGTGAAATATTGCTTAAGTAACATTATAAATACTGCTTTTCAGTTTTCAGTTATAAAGATTCCAATTGCTTCAAATCACTATCAAATTCTTCTTTTTGTTTACTCTGAGTCAGATTTATTTATATCCTTATAGTCGTAAGGTGTATTGCCATTGCGATAAGACATTTTGGGGTACATTTAGAATAAGTTACTTTTTCAGTCATTGTTCAAAGATTGTGTAATTGAAGTCACTATAATAATCACTTAGTTTGTGATTTAAATGAGAAGGCAATTGTTAACAAATCCTTAAAAATGCTCTATAATAGGTACGTTGTTACTCAACCTCCCTAGATTTAAATACTATGTTCCTCGTCAGACCATGATACCAACACATCAATTTTTCATAATTGGCAAATGTATAAGTTTAATTTAAACATGTGACTGGTTGTTTATTACGTTACCTTCTCAGTCCTATCATTCCATTCTGTTAAAAGATTGCGTTTATTATTGTACCAACCCAAATTTTTTTTTATGTTTCTCCATACAGGTGATCTTGTTTTAATTTTTTCCACTAATAGTTTGATATTATGTATAATTTGATTACCAGCAGTATACATTTCATGTGTAAACCTTCATAAATTACTTTGGTAAGGATCTAATTCAATTTTGTTGACTAGTTTGACACTTTTTTGGAGCGTGAGTATTCGGCAACATCAGATTCTTTCAATAATTCACAAAATTCCCTGTTGCAACAGCTTACTTTTCTTTTAAATACCGTAAAACGGGGCTAAATTGACTTTACGGGTAACTTTGACAGTTTTTGGGGCTACTTTAACAAAGCGCCAAAATGCGGCAAAACAATCGTGCAATGCAACTCACGTGACTTTATGTAGTGTGTGACGAGTGCGGGGAGTAATTAGCTTTTTGATTACCCGTCTCACCGACCAGTGCGAACGTGTTTATCGTTGCTGTATGTAGCGAGGTGCGTAAATACACCTTAAAACATGTTTCTATACAGTTCTCGTAGTTTATGATATTGTTTACGTTAAGTTTAGGTAGGTAGGACCTATTTAATTGTTGTAATACACTTTTTTTTATTTTGTTATGTTAATATTGTGTTTATTTGTAGATATTTATATCTAACAATGGTTAGAACTTATCAAAGAAAAATAGGTGGCCGAACCTATAAGAATTATAGTGATGAAGACCTTGCAAGAGCCGTTGCAGAAGTTAGAGCAGGTAGACTTACCCAGGCTGCTGCTGCCAAGAAGTACAAAATCAATAAAACCACCATTTTTAACAAGATCCATCACAGGCATGATGGGAAGCCGGGTCACCCCACTGTTTTAACGCCTCAAAATGAAAAATTACTTGCCGATACCTTGACTGTTTTAGCCAATTGGGGGTTTCCGTTGGCAAAGGCTGATGTCCGAACCGTCGTTCAAATGTTTGTAAATAAGGAGAGTCGAGTTATGAAGCAGTGAAAAAATAATTTGCCGGGCTATGACTTTGTGAATGAGTTTGCAGCTCGGAATAACCTCACGCTGAGACTGGCGACAAATATCAAGGCTTCAAGAGCATCAGTGGGTCCTAACGAGATCAAAGAGTTTTTTGTGAATTTAAGGCCAGTTTTGGAGGAGACACGTCCAGCTCTTATTTATAATTATGATGAGAGAAACATTACAGACGACCCAGGGGCGATAAAAGTATTAGTACCTCGAGGGCACAAACGCGTCGAAAGAATCCAGGAACATTCAAAATCATCAGTAAGCATCATGTTCTGTGGTACCACTGAAGGAAAATTGATTCCTCCCATGGTTGTGTACAAATCCAAGCATTGTTATGAGAACTGGACAGAAGGTGGACCACCTGATACAATTTATGGAAACAGTAGTAGCTGGTTTGACATGAATTTGTTTGAGGTATGGTTTTTTAAAATTTTGTTACCGCATATCCAGAAACACAGACAAGAAAATGAAAAAACTATTGTCATTGGTGATAATCTTGCTTCGCATTTTTCCCCTGAAGTCATCCAGGCTGCAGTGGAAAGCAACATTCATTTTACAACTCTGCCTCCAAACTCGACCCACATGTTGCAACCTCTGGACGTCGGTGTATATGGTTCTTTAAAGAAACAATGGAGGAAGGTTCTGGACAATTGGAGAAAAGAATCAAGAATTCGGGGCCTTATTCCAAAACCACAGTTTCCCATGCTTCTGAAAAGATTAATGGATGCATTGGCTCTCAATATAACCAAGAATCTCGAAAGCACATTCAGAACAACGGGCCTTTACCCATTCGATCCTAAAGCTGTCTTGAAAAAGCTTCCAGGAGATCAAACCGAAGAAACTGGACGTGTTCTCGATAGTAGTCTGCTGGAGTTTTTAAGAGAGTCAAGGGGCTACAACTTAGAAAGAATTCAGCACAGAAGAGGAAACAAAGTCTGTCATATACCCGGCACACAGATCGCTGTAACAAGCCAAGATGTCCCATCAATCAATCATGCCTCAGACATAGACAACGATATTTTAGTTGTTGAGACTGTCTCAGCAATAGAGGATGACACAAGTTTTGAACCAGGCCCATCAACTTCTTCTACACCTCCCGCGACAGACCAGACATCTTCCGATGAAGATGTTTCCTTGAGTAAATTGGTCCGCCAGAAGAAGGGCAAAAGGAAATTGAGTGCTTTGGGCCGCCAGAAGAAGGACAACAATGAAAACAAAAAGGACAACAACCTCTGTTACATCTGTAAGTGTGACTTCCGGTTCTACCACTATGTCGCAGACTGGATATGTTGCATCACCTGCAAAAAATGGGTCTGCGGTATGTGTAATAAAGGTTCCACTAATCCTTCTCACGAGTGTATGGTATGCGAGGATACAGACTAATCATTTTTTTTTCTTTTCTTGAAATTTATCGTTTAAGTTTATTATAAGTGTGCCTTAAGTATGTGATACCTTAATATAAGATGTTTCCATAATAAAAGTTAAAATTGACCCAAAAAAAATTTTTTTTCCCACTAAACCCATACGCAAAACATAAAACCTTATAAATGTAAAAGTAACTTGTATCTTTGCCATAACCTACATTTCAACGTTATGTCAAAGAAACCCCACACTCGAGGTTTCTTTGACACCTTTTCAAAAAAAAATATATTTTTGTCTGGGGGGGGGGGGGAGAAAATATTTTGTTATGCATTTGTTGAGCAAAGGTCACATTGTTCTATTGGAGCAAAAAAAAGATAACATTTTGATCATTAAAAAAAGTTACCAACAAAAAACTACAAAAACCTGTATAAAGTAACCCCGTTTTACGGTAGTTTATTTCCCGCAATTTATTTGTATTTTATACATATTTTACATACTTGACATTTTCTACATCAAATGTGTCATATAAAACATTTCAAACTTTTGACAGTTTTAGTTTTAGAATCATACTCGTACATTTGGAATAGTAGAATATGATTTGATGTTTTTCAATTTGAAATACTATAGTTACTAAATAGTATATTTAAAATATTGGCAGAAAATTTATTTTAGAGTCTATTTAGTGAAAATACTTTTTTTATTTATTAGACAGTTAATTGAGATGGTGTATTTTATAATACATTACGTACGCTCGACAAATGTAGGAAAACATTTAAGTTGGGTTTGATAAAGAAATCGAAAGTGGGTGTATCCGTCATTTTTAACACTTTTTCTTATATAATTTTGTACTTATGTAAATTATTTGAATTATTTTTACAGTTTCTTATAGAGTTAATTCTTCCTAATAATTTATTTCAATAAAAACATTTTCTAATATTAACAGTTTATTAGATATTTCACTTGTATATACGGAGTGCTGCATCTCATTTAAATTATCTTTGGATGTACCTACGATAACTTTCGGATCAAAAGTCTTAGTAACTTAAAATTTGGTGTAGAGCTGGCTTTTTATGTTCTCTTTGTCAAAAGATGGGTTTGATAAAGTAACCGGAAGTGGGTGTATTGACCATTTTTAACAGTTTTTCTTATATAATTTTGTACGTAAGTAAATTATTCGAATTATTTTTACAGTTTTTTCAATTGTGTACATATCACTTCAAAATGGTTTTATATGTAGATATTCCGTCATCATTCCTTATAAGAAGTCGTGTTTTTTTTGTTTTGCATCGGCGTGAGTAACATCAGTTTCTTGTCATACTTTAGAATCATTTTGCTTAAAAAATTATTTGATTTTTAACTTATTAATTATTTGATTAATCATTATTTTAACAAAATTTAAATAAAAAATGAAAAAGAAGGTTATTAAATTAATACCAAATTTAACAAACTTGCAAATGTAGTTTAAGGTCACGCGTATTTTCTGTCCTTAGTAGTCCGAATGCGTTCTCACCCTAGGGTTTGCGCATCTAGTGCTAAATTTCAAATGTTTTTCTACATTTGTCATGCTGTACGTATGACTTGATAATAAATTTAAATAAAAATAGAATTGTAAAACTATCAGATAAAAGTGGAAAGTGTGCGAGGCAATAAACAGAAGTGATTAAAGTTAAATGCATGTTTGTGCTCTTAACCTAGAAAAAAAAATGATTAAAATTATTAAAGTCTACTAATAATATATAAATGTATTAATTCTTTAATTATATTTACATGTTTCAAGTTTATAATAATAACGCTTATCTTCATAATAGTCTACAAAAGATATATACAACTTTTGCAATAATTTACTTATTCTTTTAGTTTTTTAAAACTAGAAATAATTGTTTATGTTTTTCCCTCTATTTTATTTACACCTATTTTTTAATATAACGTCACAGTATAAGTAACAATCAGTAACCTCACTCTCTGCTGGTCTCTTTGATAAAAGAAAGTCTGGTGACAGCTATCTTCTCTGGGTATAAGTCAGGTACGAACTCACAACGTGCACTAGGCAAGATCGTATTCTAATATTCAAAAAATATTATTACTAAAACTTTTTTTAAACAATAAAATGTGGTTTTGATTAACCTCTAACCCAAGGTGTTTTAAAACGTTATATTATATTTGCAATAATTTAATCATTTACTTAAAGTTATGCATGACAACTCAATAATTCGATGCCAACACCAACATGTCTTCTATTATTAATTCTTTTTAAAACAGGCGCTTTCCTTTCTCAAGCATTTTTGCAATCATTTTTGATGGCCGCCTATTGGTTAAAAGGTTTGTACTCAGAAAATATGGCGCACAGTATGCGCCAGATAATATGCGCGTAGTTTTTCCGTCTTTAAGAGTTTCACTACTGATTGTTACCTATACTGTAACGATGTGTTGAATAATACAAAAAAGTACGTTAAACTTGTATTACTGACTACACAGTAAATATTTTGAATAATCACATCGTAAAGTATAAAATTTTAATGATAATTCAAATCAAGCTGAAGACCTCAAGGTTGCCAGTCGTCAAGAGTGACAGTACCGCGAGAGAGAAGAACAATTGAATGTGTAAATTTATATTTTTCAAAATCGCAAAATGCAAAATTGTATTATGCAAACACAAGACACCTACAACACTTAAGATATTGCGTTTGTCATAAACTGCAGTAAAAAGCATAACAAAGTTTTAAAAAAAATCTCACAATTCTTACTTCTACAAAACTAAACATTTTTTTAAAATGTCACATGACGAATTTAAGAGGAACAGGGTAGTTCTCAAAATACGATTATACATGGTTCAGTAACATAACTAAAAAAAAATACATCGAACTGCTTGATTCTTAAAACTTAAAAACTACTTGTCTCTATAAATGAACTTTAAGAAAAGAAAAGTATTTCTACGACCATAGTTTAAAATTCACCGTACATTTATAATTTACTACGAAAAGCTACAACCAAGGTCAGAAATATTACATAGAATACGTAATAAAATATCGATAAATTTAAACACATTAATAACTTAACAAATAAACAACTTAAAAACCTAAAATAATTGTAGATTAAATTAATATAAGAAAATACAGTAGGTAGGTTTTGCTACATTTTTTTTTATTGGTTGATATCAAAACTCTCTCGAAAATACTTTAAGATTTTAATTTGGAATACTCCTACAAGGCTCAGAAAACATTCTCAAACGTGGTTTTTATATACCATGAAATGGTAGATATGTTTTGTTTGTTTCTCGGGTCACGTCGAACGAAAACGCTTCGTGAACGTTCCTCTTTTCCCACCACCATCCACCATTCGTCCGTGTCGATCGTCGTATTCATTTCTTTTTGGGCGCGACCGCAGTCGCTTTTTTTGCCCTTCTTGTCGACGAGCGCGCCTCTTTTGGCACACTTGGCGGCCGTAGACATCGGAGAAGTCTTCTTTTTCTTGCTGGCCGCCGTCTTCGAAGCGGATTTCGAAGAAGCTTTTTCGCCGGCCGACGAACCGCCCGCCGCTATCTTGAACGAACCGCTCGCTCCTTTTCCTTTCGTTTGAACGAGCGCGCCGGACGCCACTGCCGACTCTACCGCTTCATAAACTCGCCGCTGCGAGGCTCGTGTATGAAACTTGGTCTCGTGATTGAAGCGCTTTCATTCTGTAACTTTTGTTTTAATATACTATTTTCTATTTCGACATGAGAATAAGCGATTCTTACACTAAAATCCGTGTAAGAATAAGCAAATTCTTACACGAATTTTAGTAATGTTAGTTTTTTCAAAGTTGGCATCTCTGCATCGTAAGTTGACGTTACACGAAAAAGAAATCAAAATTATTGTAACTTAACAATTAAAATTGAAATGTTGATGCCAAGATAAATAAAGACGTCCAATTAATTTAAAGTTATTTAGTTATAAAGGTATAAAGAGATAATTTTGTATGAGATTTTAGGTTAACGCATAAATTTTAATATGTCAAAGTGTAAGTGTTGCCAATTCAATAAAATATAAAAGTTTCCCAATGTTGTTTTAAAATTAAAATTATACGAAAAATATTAAATATTGTATCGAAATAGAGAAAATAGTATAAAGCACACGTTATAGAATACGTTTCAATCACCCGACCGCTTCATAAACTCGCGGCTCGTGTATGAAACCCGGTCTCG
This sequence comes from Aquatica leii, assembly GCA_035610365.1. NCBI lineage: Eukaryota > Metazoa > Arthropoda > Insecta > Coleoptera > Lampyridae > Aquatica > Aquatica leii. Next base: position 114,696,785 of record CM069432.1, read on the forward strand.
TGATTGAAGTGCGTTTATTCTGTAACTTGTGTTTTAATATACTATTCTCTATTTCGACATCAGAATTAGCGATTCTTACACTAAAATCCGTGTAAGAATAAGCAAATTCTTATACGAATTTTATAGTAATGTTAGTTTTTTTAAAGTTGGTGTCTCTGCATCGTAAGTTGACGTTAGATGAAAAAGAAATCAAAATTATTGTAACTTAGCAATGGAAATTCAAATGTTGATACCAAGATAAAATAAAGACGTGTTATTAATTCAAAGTTATTTACTAATAAAGATATAAAGAGATAATTTCGTATGAGATTTTAGGTCAACACATAAATTTCAATATTTCAAAGTGTAAGTGCTGCCAATTCAATAAAATATAAAAGTTTTACAATGTTGTTTTAAAATTAAAATTACACGGACAATATTAGAATTAAATCAAAATAGAGAAAATAGTATAAAACACGTCATAGAATACGTTTCAATCACTCTACCGTTTCATAAACTCGCTGCTGCGCAGCTCGTGTATGAAACCCGGTCTCGTGATTGAAGCGCGTTCATTCTGTAACTTATGTTTTAATATACTATTCCCTATTTATACAAAAGAATTAGCAATTCTCGCACTAAAATCCGTGTAAGAATTAGCAAATTCATACACGAACTTTAGTAATGTTAGTTTTTTTAAACTTGGTATTTTTGCATCGTAAGTTGACGTTACATGAAAAAAAATCAAAATTATTGTAACAACAATTGAAATTCAAATGTTGATGCCAAGATAAAACAAAGACGTCCAATTAATTCAAAGTTATTTACTTATAAAGGTATAAAGAGATCATTTCGTATGCGATTTTAGGTTAACACATAAACTTCAATATGTTAAAGTGTAAGTGTTGCCAATTCAATAAAATACAAAAGTTTCCCAATGTTGTTTTAAAATTAATAATTATACAGAAAATATTAAAATTGAATCAAAATAGAAAAAATAGTATAATACACAAGTCATAGAATACGTTTCAATCACGAGACCGGGTTTCATACACGAGCGCTTTCATTCTGTAACTTGTGTTTTAATATACTATTCTAAAATACGCCTTAACAACTTTACAATGTTTAAAAATAATGAAAGTATACTTCTATCAATGCAAAACAGTAAATTTAAAAAAAATCACTAGAGTATAATTTAGAAACGTAAGTATTATTTTTGTAAAAACGAATAAACAAAGCACAGACAGTACTTTTTATTGTGTCGCAATGGCTACCATTGATTGCGCAAGCCAAGGATTTTAAAATGTAACCGTTGACGATGTAACATTTTTAAATAGGATTACAAATCCTTTTATTTTTTCTTAAAAATGCAAATACTATTAAGCACAAATTTAGTATGTCACTTATTTAAGTTAATTAATGTGAGGAAATAAACAATGATTGAGTTTGCTTAATTATCAACTATCAACGATAAGATTAATAAATTAGGTGTAACCTTTTATACGTACAATAAATACTTTCAGTATACAATTAATAGCAATGGGGTCTGTATCAAGTTTACCTGGTAATATACCCGAAGAATTGTTAGAAGATTATCTTCAGCTAACTTATTTAAACCGAACTGAAGTCTTAATGTAAGGATAATATCTTACTTTTCTTTTAACTATTAAATTAAACGATTGTAGTTTAATAAAAAAATTTATATCTCTTACTCCAGGACTTAAAAGCATAGACCCGTATTATAGGTACCCTTTTTATTTGATGGTACAACTATTTCCACAAATAAAGGTATTTTAAAATAATTTATTAAAAATAAATAAAAATAGTTGTTTTAGTGTAACCCATTTAGCGATAGAATTCTGAAAGTTTTCTCTAGTTTAGATGACGATCATCTTTCTTTTGAAGATATGTTAGATTTATGTTCCATTATGTCTGAAAATTGCCCCGATGTTGTTAAAGCAAAATGGGCGTTTCAGATATTTGGTAAGAGTTGTTAGTAAGTTTAAAAAACAACATTATCAAGTATTTGGTGTAGATTTTAATAATAACGGTGCTATTGATGAAGAAGACATGAAAATAATTATTGATCGTTTAACACAAGGGGACGATTCTAATAGGATAATAAGCGACGTAGATAAAACTCATATAGTAAAAGTAGTAAGTAGCAATTTTTAAACTAGTAATGAAGTCATTTCATAAGGATTTTTAGTTTTTAAATGCTGTATAAATTACATTTTAGGATTTAGTAACTCAATTTATTCAACGTAAAAAAAGTTGAGTAAATGTGAGTTCTTACGTATAAAACAAAGCAAAACTTTTCTTAAAAAATAATATCAATCATATGTCTACATAGTCAAAGACCATAACATAAAAAAAGTAATTATCTTACTTTTTTTAATCGTAGGTACTTGTCTTTCTTTTAAAGTAATCAATAACAACCTCATTAAAATTTACAATGTTTTTAGTGAAAAGTTTTCAATGCTTAGCATAGAAATGCGCACAATGTTTCTTGTCCCATAGTATTGCCGATTACGTAAAAATGTTTTAATTCTTTTTAACACAGAGAAACATCGATCTCTTTCCACTGTAGTCATATGTAAAATCAATCAATTGTTTTATTTAATATATGTATCTGTTTTTAGTTTTTACAAACATTTTCATTGTGGTCTTTAATTGACTTTCGGCACGCGCTGTCCAATTAAGCGAATATTAACGCTACCAAGAGTAGTATAATTCATACAATTTTTCATGTGATTTACCGATAACAAGTGCTTTATACTTTTTCTATTAAATGCTATAAATCCGTAACATTATGATTATGATTAATGAATCATGTGAAAACAGTAAACATATCAAACACTAAAATATATTATTTGTTTCAAATCTAATTTAACGAATTATGCAAAGATTCTTTAAAATTACTGTTGACTTCTTTATTTTTATGTTTACTGGTCTGTCGAGTTTGAAGTAAATGCTGAGGACGAGCATTAAATTTAAGTTCTAAATTTGTAAACAATTATTAGCTATATTCATTTTTTGTCTTGTACCACCGTTATTATGAAACATAAACAATAAGTCGTTCCTTACAAATGAATTTTATCGATCAACTAAGGAAATCGACTGTAAAGTTAGTCATATGTGATAAGAAATGTGCATTCCAGCATCTTCATTGCACTCAAAGATAATTGCACTGAGTAGGCGGCCCGGCTAAAAACCGTACGAAAGCATGTAAACATTTACTTATCTTCTTTTCTAACTCGCATAAAATTGTATTATGTGTGTCGCACTCACTGAACTCTATAATAGTTTGGATAGCTGATACTTATGAGAAAAAATTGAATATGGGATTAGACTGTGTAGAAGACAGCGCCACACAATACTGAGACTAGAACTAAATTAAACGAATTTTACTTGACAACAGTACCGCTATTTTTCAAAAAAATGTATGATCATTTTGTTGAAATTGCAAACAATTTACAGAATTGCATAAAACTGTAAAATTTTGTGAAATTTACTGACTAATCAAACTTTAATTAGTTTCAATAAGATTATACAAAAAACAACACAGTTAAAGTCATTTTAACTCGCTTAAGAATTAATCACACATGCTTAACACACTTGTAGATTTAACTTTCAAACGCATGACACGATTGCGAAGAAATCAAGAAAATTAAAGAATATAACATACATATTGAAATAAGAATCCAAATCACAAGCTACTACTGATGCGCCCAAACAATTTTCAAAATATTTTTAAACATACTATTCTATTTAGAAAATATCTTACAAAAATATTAATATTTATGACAATTACACTGACAATTAAACTATCACAAAAAAAGTATAGCTAGGAAGTATAGTTAGCGCTACATTTTAGTTTCTGTCTCAGTAATGAGTGGCGCTGGCGGTTTCTCTAAAAATGTCAATGTCAGACTACAGTATCAGCTATCCATATTATTATAGAGATCAGTGGTCTCACTCTTGATTACAATTAGATAGAAATAAGTCCCTCCCACTAAAAAAAGAGGCGGAATTATGTCAAGTCAGATTTACATACACAAATAATCAAAATGTATACTCATATGCATATCTGTATTGTTGGTTGCCTATACGGTAGTCAAATTATTTTTTTTATTAAATCAATAATTAGGTATAGAAATGATTTGATTTATTGAATATTAAAAAAAGTCCTTTCTAAAATTTTATTATTTACCAGTCTACTTCAATTTACGTTCTGTAATACTTTATATTAATGCTATCATAAATTTTACTTCATTCATACATAAACTATTTTTCTACAAAAATCAAATTCCTGTATTTTCAATGAGAAATAAAAAATAATAACAAACTTGAAGTTTATCTACAGAAAAATTTGAACTTCAAATTGGCAATTATATTGTTTATTAAAAATTATTACAATTATTGTAAAATTTAATTCTTATAAACTAAAACAATAAATTAGTATAATAACTCTATTACAGCGTTTGCAAAGAATTTACCTTCACTAGGTAAAAACAGAGGAATAAAAGACAAAATCGGCATAATACAAAATGAACCACAAAAGATGAGCGACATATGGAAACAACACTACCAAGAAACGCTACATACAAAACAAAAGATTTTGCAAAAGCAAAAAAAAAACAACTAGATCAAGAAGAAAAGAACTGCTCCAAATATGAAAAAATACAAGAAGAAATAAGAAAATTAAAAAATCGCAAAGCACCGGAGCAAGACGAGATCGAAGCAGAACTGCTAAAGTATGGAAGACAGCAGATAAAAGAACAGATACGTCTCTTAATCATACAAACAAAAATATAGAAAAAAGGGAGGAAAGAAAACTGTAAAAACTACAAGCCAGTAGCTCTGTTAAGCATCACCTATAAAATCTTGGAAAATCTGATAAACAAAAAGCTAAATACACATGCTCAAAATATACTTGGGGACTACCACAATGGTTTCAAATCATAAATGCCATACACACCCTAGAAAAATAATAATAACAGCAAGAATACAAAAAAGAAATGCATATTATATTTATAGGTTTCAAAATGGCCTTTGATTCAGTGAGCGGGAATGAACTAATAAAAGAACTGGTACACTTAGGAATACTTGGAAAACTATTAGCACTGTTAAAAATGATCCTAATAAATACAAATACGCAAGTGAGATTTCAAGGAGCAACAACGAAATCTTTTGTAATAAATAAAGGAGTGAAATAAAGGGTCTCCTTATCTCCATCCATATTCAACCTAGTACTAGAAAGCATTATACGAAAAGCTAAATTAGATAGAAAAATATTATGAGCAACCAAATACAAATAATAACGCACGCAGATGACAGCAATCATATAGAGTAGGAAGAAAGATATTACAACAGCCGTAGACCAACTAGACAAAGAAGCAAAAAAATTTAGTATGAAAATAAACGAAGTAAAAACAAAATACATAAAGATAGGAAAAGAACACGATCACGCACAAAATTTCTTAAAATCACATTTTTGAGAGTCTACTGCTTTAATTATCTGGGAGTCACGATGGGACAAACCGAGGAGAACAAAGTGAAAGAGAAATTGCGGAAAGGGTATAGGGCATCAGGGGCGGATAGAGCCATCGGGCGTTCGGGCGTAGCCCGAAGGGCCGGTCCCTTTAAGACGGCGCACGGCCGACGGACCGACACGGCAGAAAGTAGTCCCAGAGCCTTGAGATCTCCTTGAAACAGTAAAAACTGCTTAGCCATAGAGAAATTAACATATCAGCATAAACGATTTTTGAATTTTATATAATCGTTTGGATAACAATTCAATTTTGTTTTAAAGGGAGAATTTATGATGCAATTTAACAAATATAATTGTTATACATTGTCATAAAAACTAAGTATTAACATTACATAATTCAATTCTTAGTAGGTATGTGTATATGTTTTGCTTCTGAAAATTAATGTTGTAATGATTGAGTAATAAAAACAACTGAGATATTATGTTACTGAAGTACTAAAAATATTTGTGGAAACAGCAATTTGGCAGATACTAAGAAATTAATTCGGTGCCTACTTTTTGTACTGTAATCAACGACGTTGCCGTTAAATTTAAATTAGTTTAGTTTGATTTTTTTTTATCTGTTTACAACGATTGCTAGCGGATGTTGTTTGCTTTTGTGTTCAGTTTTAGTATTTTTTGAAATGTGATTTGATTTGTAATGTCTTGTGTTTTATATACTTTAAACGTTATTATTACCCCTGTGTATTTTTTAAATTGTAGTTGTCCCTGTATTCCTCTAGCAATTGGTAAGTTAAACATTTTTTGCGAAAAAGAACTAAAGAAGATTTTGTTTAGTAAATTTCATTCGCAAAAGACGAGTAAGCGCAAAGAGAGTGGTGAGAGTGCCCAATTGGGTGGAGCGGAAAAACTTCGCATTAAAAAACAAAAAGATCGTGACACTGCTGCAAAAAGTTGTTATAACATCCAAGACTTATTTGGAATGCAAAAAGAACGAAAATTAGAAACATCAAAATGTTTGTTACAAGCGAAAGAAGCTGAGTTAGTTGAGGAAAACACTAGTATTGCTGAATCAATCACTGCATCTACACAAATACAATCTACAGGAACAGCAATTGCAGCAGTAGAATCAAGATCATTGCCTTCACCCTGCACTATAACATGCATTCCAGATTAATTAGTTGATCAAAAAATAGTCACTGTCGATGTAGACATGTTTATCAGACCGTTGAATGACAATATTAATTACTTTTTTGAATATCATCTTCTACAACCGACACAAATAAATGGAATCAGGCATGCTAGAAAACTATATTTGAGAAGTGATGGCATAATCAGGAAGTGGCTAAGTTATTGTGTTCAAAGGCATGCTCTCTTTTGTACTATATGTCTGGCTCATGGAAAATCCAATAGTTCTACGTTTTCGTCACCGTTGGGATATCCTATTGGCGACATCAAACACATTTACCATAGAATCAAGGAGCATGAATTAACTACATCTCACAACGAGTGTGTTAGCGCTTATTTGCTGTTCGACAAAAAGAAAAATGTGGATTCGCTTTTGTTAGTTAAGCAGAGAACAATACATAACGAGCAAATTTCAAAGAATCGTCATATTGTATCCATTATTATCGACGTAATAAAGTTGATTGGAAGGCGTGGTTTAAGCTACAGAGGCAAGCGGTATGAAAGTGCAAAGTTCCTGTTAGATACAGATCTGGACCGCGGCAACTTTTTAGAGATTTTACTACTAGTTTCGAAGTATGATGAAAATTTACGTTTATACATTAATGACATCTGTAAAATTGGAAAACAATCAAAACATCCTCGTCTAACGATATTGTCTAAGACGACAGTTAATACCATAATCGACATAATTGGAAAGACTATAAAAGAAGGAATTGCTACAGAAATTAAGAATGCAAAGATGTTCGCTATACAAATTGATACCACTCAAGATGTAGCCGTCTGTGATCAACTGTCTTTAATTATTCGGTACATTACACCCTCTCAAAATTGGCCCCAGGAGCGACTATTTTCTATAATGAGGTGCAGGTCTACTACAGGAGCAGAAATTAAAGATGTGGTATGTGGTGCACTAGGTGACTATGGGATTGACCTACAGAACCTAATCGGTAATTCGACCGATGGCGCTGCAAATATGCAAGGCGCATATAATGGATTCACATCTCATTTGTCAAACCTAATTCCAGAGCAAATACACGTATGGTGTTATGCACATGTATTTAATCTTGTAATCGTAGATTCCACTTCTAAAATAATAGAAGTCTCCAATTTATTTTCTTTACTAAATTCTATCGCAGTGTTTCTGAAAGAGTCACATAAAAGAATGGATACTTGGGAAGAACTAACTCACGATATTAATGAATTCAGACGACTTAGCATCATTGGAAGTACAAGATGGTGGAGTAAAGATGCTACCTTGGGGAAAACGTTTGGTTCTTTCAGTGATCCATCAAAGTCGTTATTCACAACGATTGTTATTGCTCTATCTAAGATTCAAGACAACACATCTAATGGCGACGCCAGACTGAAAGCAACGTCCTATATAACAACGTTATTGTCATTTAAAACAATATTAACTGCTCAAATATTTCTAAGAATATTTCAATATACAATGCCTCTTACAAAGTACCTGCAAACCAAGGGCTTGGATATACTAAAAGCTCATAAAATGATGGAGAAGACTTGTGAAACACTAGGCAATATCTCTCGTGACTACGAAGCTATAGAGGCTGCTGCTATAGATTTTGTTTTACATATAAACAAGAAATTTGAAGAACAGAATTACGATTTTATTCTTAATACTTCTCTACCCGTACTACGACCAAGAAAAAGAAAATTGATGCCAGGGGAAACTACAACTGACGAGTGCAAATGAAAAATTTAAAATTGAAGTACACAATCAAATCTTTGATATATTGACAAACAGCATGAAACGAAGATTTCAAAAAAATGCCGTAATTGCTGCTGAAATCGCATGGTTCCATCCTAACAACTTTGGCCAACTTTCTGCTTTTCCAGATTTAGCATTTGAGTCCATAGCAAATTTAACCGAGATGCCACAGCACCAAGAATTCGTAAAGAACTAATAGATTTTGCTTCAAAATATAATTCACTAAAGCAAACAATTTACGAGAGTTACTTAGATGAGGAGGGAGGCAAAATATATTCAGAATTAAATAGTGAAAATCTTGACGAAGATTGTTCTGTATCTACTAAGGCATGCAGAGATTTCCTAGTCGGTTGCTATCTAATTTTACAAAAATATAACCTATATTCCGTTATCTTCACTTGTTACAAGTATTGCTTAACACTGCCAATAACACAAGTTTCATGCGAGCGCAGTTTCTCAAAACTGAAACATATCAAAAATAGGTTGAAATCAACGCTTGATGAAAACAAGTTAGAGGCATTCATGCTGATGAATATGGAGTTCAAGTATTGTAGCAATATAGATAATAATACAATTATAACAAAACTTGCAAATGACAGTGTAATCTACGAAAAGGTTTTAAATTATATTTAGTTTCTTTTTGTAGTTATTTATTTTTACAAAAGCTTCCGGCCGACCTAAGTAATTATGCCCGGGCCGATTATCTAGTTCTGTCCGCCCCTGTAGGGCATACCGCAAAAATAAAACTCTACTAAAATGCAAAGCGTTAAGTAAACCAACAAAAATAAAACTCTATAACATCCTGATACGACCCATCATAACCTATGTGTTGGAAACAATAGCGATAATAAACAAAAAAGAAGAAGAAGACTTAAAAATCATAGAACGGAAAATTATGAGAACAATATTAGGACCAAACACAATAAGAGATAGAGAAAATAAGGGCCTTAGTGTTATGGTGCTATACAGGTTGTTTAGGATAGACTCGATGTTGCAACATCCTCTGTTAAGTTTTACCGCAATCATAATGTTTACTATTTGATCTGATCTTTTAATCACTATATTCAATATATAACGTCTTATCTGTCTTCACAGCATCTTCCAGTGTGCAAATATTTTACTTCCACCACCACCAGTTTCACCTATAAGTAAATTGATCTAATTAGGAACAACTATACGTTAAACTTTTCGAACTTACCATCTGGAGAAGTTGCTAAATAACCATATTCTTTACCAATAATTAGACCTTTTTAATCTATTACCATACTATTCTCCATCAAGTATCACACTTTAGCAACTGATCGGTGCATACCCTGCATACTCCACTGCTAAAGTTGTACATTGAATCCCAAGAATAATAACATGACCAGCATGAACCCAAGTTTCATCCAAATAGTATATTTTCTCTTCTTTTCTCTTCCTTATATTTTCTTATGGAATCTTTTTCTCCATGCTATGATATATATTTTTTTTGTTGCAATTTCTTTTTCTGTGCCTATAAAATAACGTATATTACAAACACAATACACTTTCGTTTAACTAACCTAAACCCAATTTCTTTCAAACGTACTTTCTTTAAAGTTTGGCAAATTCTTATCTTCAATAATACAAACCCTAACTTTCTTTACTGTTGGTTGTTGATTACATAAAAAGAACGAATGCACGATACGTCTTAGGGCAGTTTTCATTCCATCGGTAACATTATCTAATATTGGTCTTGATCTACGGTACACTTTCAGAGAATGCAGTACGGGATCTGTTTTATACTCAGTTAGCACGTTGTATACAGTAGATACAGAAACACTTATGTAAATAAGTAAAACTAATATAAATTTTCACATGTAAGTATATAAAAAACGCAAATAAAATAAAGGGTTACGTTACCGACTGCTGTAGCTGTAAATTTAGTATGATCTGTTTTCGAACTACATACTTTGACTTTTGTTCACAAGTTTTATGGATATTTAGATTACTTTCTTTATCATTTACTGATAAATGTTTCACTTTACGTTTTAGCGAAAGTTTTGTAATAATGTATTACATAACCTATAAAAATGTTGTTTTGACAGTTGGTAGATATTTTAAAAGAAATTATTTTTTACCTCGATATCTTCAATATCAGATTGTCTTTCATTGTTTTAAAAAAAAAAAATGTGTGCGTGTACTAGTGTACACACGTAAGAAGTGAAACTTCTTTATTTTTCGCAAAATGATCTACATGCAACTTTTCAGAAATTGGTTAAATAAAGTTAAATTAGATAAAGTTTAAACAAAAGGATTTTATTATCATAGACATGAATACAAATAATACAATTATTTCACTTTAACTTTTTGCTACTAAGATTATTACAGCATTTCATTAATTGTAATAAAATTATTACTATCATTGTCATCGTTATTATATATTTTTGTAATTAATGGCTTATGGTAACTGAATTTTAATGAAATCATATACATTGACCGATAGTTACAATCAGAAACTGAGGTTAACCTTAAATATCTTAAATTTAAAAAGATAAATACCACAATCCCACCCAAGTATTAGAAAAAGAGATATAATTACTTACTTTTGTTAAAAATCCACTGGAATTAGAATTAAAATAAAGCCTTTGATTTTGTTGATCACTTTAGTATTGATATATTATTTATCACGTCGCTATTGCGTTTCAGAAATAAAAAAGATGGCGCGTAACGGAAAAATGTGACGCGTAACCGAAAAATGTGACGGTAAATTTTTTTCCAACGCCGATAAAGAAGTTTCACTTCAAAAATATATTTTGAAAAATTTTTAAACATTAATTACGGCCTAACTAAGACAGCTAGAAGGTTGAAAATTTTTATGTAGCAAGGCAGTCAGTATATCTAAACGATCCCTGAAAAAAATTTCACAAAAAAGCCTTAAAAACTATAAAAAAAAATATTTTTTGAAAAATCTTTAAACATTAATTACGGCCTAACTAAGACAGCTAGAAGGTTGAAAATTTTTTTGTGGAAAGGCAGTCAGTATATCTAAACGATCCCTAAAAAAATTTTCACAAAAAAGCCTTAAAAACTATAAAAAAAAATATTTTTTGAAAAATATTTAAACATTAATTACGGCCTAACTAAGACAGCTAGAAGGTTGAAAATTTTTTTGTAGCAAGGTAATCATCCTATCTAAACGATCCGTAAAAAAAATTTTACAAAAAAGCCTTAGAAAGTATAAAAAAAGTGATTTTTTAAAAATTTTTTAAACATTAATTACGGCCTAACTAAGACAGCTAGAAGATTGAAAATTTTATTGTAGCAAGGCAGTCAGTTTGTCTAAACGATCCCTAAAAAAAATTTTACAAAAAAGCCTTATAAACTATAAAAAAAAATATTTTTTGAAAAATCTTTAAACATTAATTAGGGCCTAACTAAAACAGCTAGAAGGTTGAAAATTTTTTTGTAGCAAGGTATTCATCTTACCTAAACGATCCGTAAAAAAAATTGCACAAAAACTCCTTAGAAAGTATGAAAAAAGTGGTTTTTTGAAAAATTTTTAAACATTAATTAGGGCCTAACTAAGACAGCTAGAAGGTTGAAAATTTTTTTGTAGCAAGGTAATCATCTTATCTAAACAATCCGTAAAAAAAATTTCACAAAAAAGCCTTATAAACTATAAAAAAAAATATTTTTTGAAAAATTTTTAAACATTAATTACGGCCTAACTAAGACAGCTAGAAGGTTGAAAATTTTTTTGTGGCAAGGCAGTCAGTATATCTAAACGATAGAACCGTTCATCGTTCGGCCGACCGGTAAGATCGGTGGTACCTTTTAAAAAAAAAAGGATTTTTTATCATAGACATGAATACAAATAATACAATTATTTCACTTTAACTTTTTGCTACTAAGATTATTACAGCATTTCATTAATTGTAATAGAATTATTACTATCATTGTCATCGTTATTATATATTTTTGTAATTAATGGCTTATGGTAACTGAAATATGAAATTGTATCTACAAAAATTAGTTAATTGATTTACAAAAATTAATAACATATTTCAGAATTTATACTCTATGCCAATTAATTGATGTTCATTAAATTAGCAGTCGTATTAATTAAAAATGTGACGCGTAACGAAATAAGCGACATGCTATCCCTACTGCGTTGGAGAAACTGAAAGTACTCTTCGTCTGAACCAACCGTGTTTCACTTTAACTTTTTGCTACTAAGATTATTACAGCATTTCATTAATTGAAATAGAATTATTACTATCATTGTCATCGTTCAATCAGAAATTGAGGTTAACCTTAAATATCTTAAATTTAAAAAACCAACCGTGTTTCACTTTAACTTTTTGCTACTAAGATTATTACAGCATTTCATTAATTGAAATAGAATTATTACTGTCATTGTCATCGTTCAATCAGAAATTGAGGTTAACCTTAAATATCTTAAATTTAAAAAAATTAATAACATATTTCTGAATTTATACTCTATGTCAATTAATTGATGTTCATTAAATTAGCAGTCGTATTAATTAATAAATACTATTTTAATGAAATCATATACATTGACCGATAGTTACAATCAGAAACTGAGATTAACCTTAAATATCTTAAATTTAAAAAAATAAATACCACAATCCCACCCAATTATTAGAAAAAGAGATATAATTACTTACTTTTGTTAAAAATCCATTGGAATTAGAATTAAAATAAAACCTTTGATTTTGTTGATCACTTTATTATTGATATATTATTTATCACGTCGCTATTGCGTTTCAGAAATAAAAAAGATGGCGCGTAACGGAAAAATGTGACGGTAAAAAATGTGACGCGTAAAATGTGACGGTAAATTTTTTTCCAACGCCGATAAAGAAGTTTCACTTCAATAAATTGTGTACACAAAAAATACTGATAAAAGTTCACGAAACGCTGAAATATCAAGGTTATTAGTACACAATAACTTCACGGAGTGAATCAGACTTTTAATGTAATCTTGCCGCGTACTTTGAATTAACCAATTACAAAAACATTTGTGGGAGGGATCTATTTCTATCTATTCAGAAAATCTAGTATATCATCGTAATATAATGTAAATGCGGACACGTGTTAGCTTCGGGTAAATTTGCAAGGTTTCGTATCTGTTGCGTTTAAATTCACAATTATTTAAACGCCTGAAATTTAAACGCTGATAATTTGATTTAAACGCTAATTTTCTGTGATTTTAAAGCATATAAAATACCTGCCTTATTCATTTTTGAAGGGTCATTGACCAAATGACCTAATAGAGAAGCCGCCACTGCATTTTAAGCGTCCTTTTAGATTCCCCGCCCTTTCATTTTCATAAAGTTGAAACGTAACAGTAAACGGTTATCTATTACATTCAAATTTACGACGCTTAATGTTGTGTCTAAACTTATAATGACATAGAAACAAAAAGTCAGATATGTCATTATATACTACATTCCTACCTCTTCTTTTCGGTGTTGCAATTTTATTCTCACAGAGTATATTTTATAAAAGTACTGACAAAATGTGTGCACGCATATTGACAATCTATTAAACATCATTTGATAAAACTGTTTAGTAGCGTGTAATGAGATTTTTATAATTTGCATCTCCCTGATTCATGCGTCTTGAAAATTCGTGCGCTCGGAACAGTTTGCTCCAACTGCTCCATGGTAGCCATTTTCCAAAAATTTGAAATTTTTTGCGAACCGCAATTAAATACGTATTTAAAAAGACATTTTGAAACGGAAATACGGAACGATAATAGTTCTTTAAAATATAATAACACAAAAATTATAAGGGAACTCGGGTACATTGATCAAGAGCCACAAATAATCCTTCAAAGAACCGCATGTGGCTCGCGAGCCGCAGGTTGGTCTCCCTTGCAATATAGTATATTTAAATCACTTACTTTTTTGTAGAAAAACTGTAATACTAATCTTTATAACGTGGGTTATTTATGACGCCAGCGTACGGCGTTTGAATGCGACATTTCAAATTCGTAGTGAGCGTTAAGAGAAATAATATTACAAAATATAGAGAATAGATGTTCTCGATTTAAAGTAGATAACTGTTTATAAAGACGTGGATGCAAAAATTAGAGATGGGCAAATGTTGGTTTTCAATTATTTACAATAGTTGATTGTAAGAAGTAATAAAAAAGCTTAAACTTAAATTTAATTATTAAATAACATGCTGCAATTCAATTATTTTACAGTATTACAAAATTACTAGGTATAACCGGTATAACTAATAGGTGAATATACCCATCTTGAGACGAAAACCTTGGCCTTGGATTCAATTTCAGCAAACCTTTTATTTTAATTTGCTAATGTGCAATGTATAATATTCAATTTGAATTAAATAAATTTTGCAAACATATTTGTAAAAGATTTCAAATTTTCTAGATTCCAAAAATTATTTTTTGCAAAACCTTTGCTATTTATTTAATTTTATTCAAACTTCCAATAGAAAACGAAGCCCGATTAAATGGGTAAAGTTGTACGAAATAATCTACCTAAGAAGATGCCATATATACTAACAAAAGAAAGTCTTTCGTAATTGGACCCTGTGGATGTTATAACCGAAGCTTCCTACGTTTCGCTCACTTTCGTAAAGGGCTTCATCAGGAATAATTAATTAATTAAAATTAATTTTATTTTCAATGTTTAATCATTATTGTGTAATAAATTTTGCTAAGGTAAGATAGTATGTTTATAAAAGCGTCAGTAGATAATTTTACATATAGAAACCGTTATTTTTATCCATGAACTTTCGTATCATCTAACTCAAAAATCGCAAATTCAAGTAAATAGTAAAATGTAGATTGTGTACCTTATCTGTTTTTGTTTTTTTAACATAAAACGGTGGCATTAAATATCAACTCAGAAAACCATATTATGCATATGCATTCATTTCTTCGAAATTATCAAAAACAAAAACAGCGTAAAGCATAAGTGCAAAAATGACCCTTATGAACCAAACAAAACAATTTCTTTTTCAGTGCCATCCGTGGTAAAATGACTGAACTAAAATAAATAAGATTTCTGTTATCTCATTTTCATTTAACATTAAATATTTCTGTTTAATATTACATTTCCATATTACACAATTTTTTTAAATACATATTCAAATGTTCTAATACATTTTCAAATGTCGCTCTAGAAGTTTCGAGTATTAATATTTCGAAACATTTATTGGTTTAATGGCAATTCCCTCTTTTATGAGATGTAAAAAGTTGAGCAACTTTGGATACTAATAATTTCTTTATTAGAAATTATTGTGCAATAAAAATTACCATTATCGATTCTTCAATGATTTATCTTGTCAATGCTAATTAAAAATGTTGAAATATTATTTTATTTTTTAAATGTAATATTAAACGCGAACCATCAAAATCGAGCTAAAAATACAATATTTTAGGCAACCCAACATACTTCAAACGCAACCTTAAACAACGTTCTGTCAGTTTATGTGCCAGTTTAATTCACCTTAAATTAAATTAATTCTTAATCAAACATAAACTGTTTTTAAGTCAAAGAATCGTAATATTATGTGTTATTTGTTATTGTTTATAAACATAAGTACAATTAAATTAATTGCACATATATACTACTCTACTTTGAGTAATGGATTACTTTAACATTACCATAAATACATTTTAAACATTACATTATTTTTTAATTTATTCCATAATACAAATGGTAGTATAATTATCTACATTTTAGTTTTAACTTTAGATTTAAAACGTACAACGGATAGGGCCACAGTACATTAATTTCAGAACATCCATTTAATAGCCATGGTCTTTCATTGAGTCAAATCATATATTTGTAACCTACAAAATACATGAAAGTTGCGATATTTTGATTAAATCAATTATTGGTTTAAAACACCTTTTCAGTAATACTAAATACAACTCGAACATTCCTATGCTACAAATTCAAATTAATTTTTCTTTTTTGATCATTGGCGTTTGTTAAGTTTTAACTTCACATGTGCAATTACCTAAAAAAATACAAATAATTACGACTATTAAGTAACTATATACTACCTCTTCATGAAACATATTTTATTTTTTTATTATTATTATTATTTTTATAACTATTCTTGCTATATAAATTAACAGCTGCTTTCAAAACCACAATAACTTATTTTATCGGTGTTACAGTTATCACTTATTATGCGCGTGCTAGTCAATGACATACGTTTCAAACATCTTAATTCTTACGTTGCTTAACAATGAGTTACGGAATTACGACTGTATAAATTAGGTAGAGGTCAACCAGAATGTAAAATACACCGACGTCATCATTCAACATTCGCGACTTAGTTTAGACAGTGGCGTAGTGATTTTATATAAAAATAATTCATGTTTAGTTATGCAACCTAATTACTATTTTGTACACATGGTTGCATAATTGATAGGGTGTACAAATTTTTATTCAATTTTGATAGATAACTAGGAAAAATTGGTTTGTAAAGATAGCACTCGAATTAGTTAAATAATCCATATCTGTTTGTATTTATGTATCTAGCAAGAAATCTGAATTAATTTTTATTTTCTCAAATGTAATAATCTGATTATAATACACATTATTCATTACCGAATATAACAAAAAATTACTAAAAGTGTAGAATTACGTTAAATAAATGCAATAATTTTACAGTGCATTTACAAATCTAGTTCTAGCAAAAAAAATTACATAATAAAAATTAATCAGCAAGTGGCTCTATACCACTTTCACTATCTTCATATTCCGATTCATCAGATTCTCCTGTATTAACCGTAAACATTAACTTTTCAACTGCTTGGTCCATTAAATGTTCCTTAGCAATGTACCACGTACTCCAACTTTCTTTGAAGAAGAATCCATATTAATTAAGCGCGTAATAAAACGTAGAGAATAGTAAGTTCTTAAAACAACTGCTTGTATGCGAAATGAAAGTAAAACGAAAATAAACAAACTCGACTTATAACCATTAGAAACCCGTACGACAATGCACTACTTCCGTCCCCTTAATATGCATAATAGGATCGTTCGTTTACAAAATCGTCTACTGCGCAGCGATAAAACAATGACGTCGTATGTATTTTACGTTCCGTTTGAGCTCTACAAAATGGTTTTTATTTAAAGTTTTTAGAAAAAACATTTTTTGAGATCTGCACGTTTATGTAAATGTTTGCAAACACAAAAATAAACGTGAGCAACAAAACTAAAATAGCCGCCATACATAAGTGGTCAGAATTAAAAATTAAAAAAAAATTTTTGCCCACTTAAACTATAAGAAAAACAACAGAGAAAATATGATTGTTTTTAAAAATTTTGTCAAACAACTAATATATTTTTTTGGACTTTTTCAAATAAATTAATACACAATAAACAAGATCCATTAACAAATTAAATAAATGTTCTAAGATATAGCGTTTACAATGGAAGCAACCTACCCCGACTCAAATAGGTACATAAAATATGCAATTGTTCATATCATGGATACAATATGCGCTATTAGAAAAAAAATATATTCTGCTCAATAACGGTAAATAAAATATTAGATTTTTTTAAAGTAATGCATACATTGAATTTCTACAGCTATTATCAAAGCTATTATAATCACCATGTACAGGTAAATATTACTTACTTTAAACTATTTTTATATCATCAATATAAAACAAGCAAAAACACAAAAATTTCAACATCAAATATCACAATAACTTCATTATAATACAGTATTCTTGTCGCTGATGGTAATGCGCTGTCAAAGCGACATCAAGTATAATGTTACTGATGTATTAACTGCACAGCACGGTGGTTCTTATGTTATTTAAATTGGTTTACAACAAAAAATGTAATAATAGCATACACGAACAAATAATAACAACACGAATCTTAAATGATCGCCAATGGTTCTCTTTATCAAACTAAAAACATGTGGTGTTGTTATAACGATAGAATTTTATTAGAAGGCTTTTAAAAACTACTGTTAATTTTCTCACTCTTTACGTTAGGTAACTCTGTTAAATTTATAATATACCGATAAAGTTCAAAATACAACGAATTTAAATATTACAAGTTTATTATTAATTATATGGTATGCGGTGCAGTCAACTATCGTTTATCCGTCTTCTACCCCAAACTTCATCATCCCGATAGATGACACCACGTGTAAAATCAGTATTAACTTTGCGACTAGAAAACTCGCTAAAAACAAGAAATTATGATTTAGTGATAATGTTGTTTTAAAGACGAAATGTTAATTTAGGTAATAACAAAATTCTACATCGAACCTAGGTTTGCTTAACGAGTATTTTACAATTGAAATCAGTGTAAATTGAATTTTGATTGCAACCAATTACAATTATATTACTTTAATACCTAAGTTAGACAATAACAAGCATTATGTGAAAGTATAAGATGTGAAATGATTACTGTACGTTTTATTTGTATCCGCAAAATATTTACTTTTGCAATTGCTATAAAAATGAACGCCGTAAAACTTAATATAGTTCACCACTTGAGCAAGAGATGGCAAAATATATGAGGAGTGACTCTTCAAAACGCAGTATTTGACCATACCTAAACTTTGAGAAAACTATTATTATTATATTCTTATCGGAATAATGACAATTTTCAACTTCAATCAATACAGGTAAGAAGTTTGTATGTTATGGAGTAGTTACATCTTGATTCCAGAAATATTTTGTTTATAGTGTGCACGTTGTATAATTTTGAAAATTGAAAAACTGCCCTTTGTTACAAAAATACAAAAAAAACAGCGTTTTGATTCAAAAGTCTCTTTTGTAATAATATTATATTCTTTTATTAGCTACAGTTTATACACAACAATAAAGTATTAGAAAGGTTCATTTAGTGCATATTAAATCCGGGGCTGTTCCTCATCCTCCATACACTCGCATTGCTCCTCATCATCAGGCCGTTCTTCTGCGCGTAGGCTTTTTTGAGCGTCAATCAGGTTTTGGTACCACTCGAGGCGTTCGTCGTTCCTCCAGTTTACTTTATGTCCATTTGTCATATTTTTGTGAATACATTTTGCCTAGTATGTTGTCAACGTCCTGTAACTTTTGTGGTTTAACAGTTCTTCCCAAAGGAAGTTCGTGTATATTCATGTTTTGCAGTGATTTTCCCCGCTTTAGCAGTGAATACGCTTCATTTAGGTCATTTCTATAAAATGCTTCTGTTCGAATCTTGATTGACACAATTTTTTAAGAAATAATAATCTGTTGCACTCAAACTAACTAAACACAACAAAGTAATACAAATACTGCACATTGCATCGGTTTGTATTTGAGCTCATAAATTAAAGATTACAAACACTGCGTTTTGAAACGTGCAGCAGCTTCTTTCGAAACCGCATTTTGAAATGAAAATAAATGATTAAAAACTGCGTTTTGTAGTAAAAGCTTAATTTCTCACTGCGATAGACCTAATAAAAACTGCGTTTTGGTAAATATTAACAGTTTTAATGGATTTCTAGGCCTTTAAAGTACCCGATTTCATCTTTTGTTTGAAATCATAATTTTAGTCAATACTGAGTTCTGAAGAGTCACTCCTCATATAAGAATCTTCCAAGACTAAAACTAGTAGTTATAACAATATAAATTGTGTAAAACATATAGTATAGTCTTATTTCTTTTATTTGAATTTCTATCTTTATATGCGCATACCTATAACGCAAACAACTGATAAATACCTATAGAAGCATGGTTTTATATCAAGTTCATACAAGATTGCCGGCAAAACAAAACCATATCAATTCCATTTTTCGTAAATTTTCTTCTATTCAATATACATTTACTGTTAAATCTAAAAACTTGAAAAATTGGTATTATACGTTTGACCAAAAATTTTTCAACAAAAGAAATATTTAAAACATGGAAATTTATTTTCAACTACAGTAATTATAAAATATAACCAATACCAAGTAACACAAAAATTATAAATTTTAAATATTCTGTAACTAACTAATTGACATTCACAAATTTATAAAAAGTTGAAAAATGTACAAAGAAGACTTGATAAAGCTTATAAAATAAGCGAAACGTCGTCACTAAATAATTCTAAATTTAAAATAAAGGAGAAAAAAAATGTTTCTTTTTTAACCAATAGCTGTTTATTAAAAAAACTCTTCAAAAACAATCTTAATTAAAAAACATCAACAAAAAACAGCATAAAACTTCTTTTCATATAAAAAATAAAGTTAAAAATGATATTTTTAAATGATGTGCCAAACTTAATGTATTGGAATAATAACATATATTTTTTACTTAAAAATACTAGAACATACATATATGCATTTACAAAAATGTTATATCGACTAAAAACAAAACTCACCATATGCTCATTGTCCAAGCAAGCAGCTACCTTCCCTTAATGCTGAAAAAATGTGTTGTATGCAGATATCGTAACAAAATGAAGTTTCTAGGTTTTCTCTCAGAAAATGAGTTAATAACTTCTTCAAAATTTATCAAGTTAGCTTCTTGGTTTTCTATAGACGGTATTGCAGGGTTTTTCAATCTGTCGTGAGTAACATTAATGATCTGAGATAGTTTTTAATTATCGTCAGTTTGCTAAAACCCCTCTCGCTGCTTGCTGATGTAGTTGGAAGCGTTAAGTAAATTCTGAAGACTATGCACACATTTAAAAAAGCATCAGTCAAATATTTTTATTTGATTAGGTTTAGAAGATCAAGTTGATTCTTTCTTCAAAATTAACTGTTGAAATTTGTAACTGGTTACGAAGAACTAGGATTTTAGCAAGGAACTCATCTTTATTTCTATATTCCAGATATTTATTAGCTAAGTTTGCAGCATAAGTTTTCAATTCCTTGTCATTAAAGCTTTTCAAATATTTACAATTTAGAAAAGAAAAAATATTGTTGAGTGCAATTCTACCATTGTTTTTATATAGGATAGTTACTTAACTCCAATGTAAATTTTTTAGTCAACTGGAATATAGGCAATTTATTAAACATTCTATTGTTAACACTCGAGAAGTAGCGGCCTCTACAGGTATTCTATTTATGTTTGTAACTCAATAAAGTTTATTTGAAAAATATGATGCACGTATTTATTTGCACTAGTTGCAACATGAGAGATGTTTTGAAAAGTCATGGATTACACTTTAGATAAAACATGATATAAACATGTATTTGTACCAGAGTGTCTAAGAATTCATAGGTTTGATCTCCTTGTTTTTTATCTAAGGTTTTTACAAAGCTTTAACTATAGTATGTAATACAAAATAATTTTAGCTTTAAAAATTGTTAAATTCAAATTTTGTAAATACTATTAATGCTATGCAGCATTATAGAAAAACTGCTCATCGATGTATCTTTAGCATGATCACGCCCCAAGATGGATCATTTGATTCAAAAAAAATGTGCTGGCGTTTACAAAACAATTATTTTTTTTACTAACGTTGCATAACTGTAATTTGTCATTTATTTTAGTCAACTGAGAGTTATTAAGATACTAATGGAACAATGTAAGTGAAATACATTTTAAACAAAAAAAATTTAATAGTGACTATCTGTTGGACACGTTTTAATATTACTCAAGTTATTTTAGAAACACAAATAATTTGTTTTTTACTGAATGGTAGTAGATAAAATTTTGTATTTATTACAAGTGTAATAAATACATGTTATCGCACTTATACGACTAGAGAACACGCCCAGACCTTTGTAGGTTCTACATCTACATAACATAATTATAAATAACGTATCCTATTACACTTCGAATTTTTTTACATACTTTTTCATAATTGGCAGGTTTTCTTTCAACTCACTCAGTGGCGGCTTCTCTATTAGGTCATTTGGTGAATGACCCTCCAAAAAAGTTCTTTAATTGACTTTAAAATTTGCATTTAAATCAAATTCTCAGCGTTTGCATTTCATGCGTTTCAATAATTGTCAAATTAAACGCAACAGATACGAAAACTTGCGAATTTACCCAAGACTGACAAGTACGGGTGCCCGAGAAAGGGGTCCGTATGTATACTATCTTGAATCCGAATCGTAAATGATAAGTTATTGTAGTCAAGAGTGAGACACACATAATACAATTTTATGCGAATTAAAAAAGAAGATAAGTACATGTTTAAACGCTTTCGTAAGGTCTCTAGCCGAGGCCGTCTACTCAGTACAATGTGCAGTGCAATGCTTACGTGACTTACGTCATTTACCATTATCTTGCGTTAAACGGATGTTGGAATGCACATTTCTTATTACATTGACAAGTATTACAGTAAATTTTCTTAGTTGATCGATAATATTCATTTGTAAGAGACGTCTTATCGTTTTTGTTTCATAATGACGGTGGTACAAGACAAAAAATTTAATAGAATTTAAATTTAGTGTTTGTCCTCAGCCTTTACTTCAAATTCGACAGATCAGTAAATAGAAAAATAAAGAATAGTAATTTTAAAGAATCTATCCCTAACAGCACAAAAATGTCCTATGGACTTCCAGTGGATATTCTTTCAAGGACATCTAAACGTTTTTTGGACGTCCACAAAAGATCCAAAGTAAATACTATGGACGTCCATAGTACGTTACTTTGGTACAGAGTTGAACATCCAAAAAACGTTCATAATAATACCAGCCCTATTTTCACTGTTCATACATTACAAAATTAGATACAAAAATTCATTAAAAAAGCATAAATACATAATACAACAACGATTTATAGAATATATAAAACAATGCAATTCCAGAAAAACAATACAAAAAATTCAAATTTTTAAAAATTTTATTATACATTTCAGGAAATAATATTATAAATTACAATAGAATAACAAAACTTAATAATTACTTAAACAATGTTTTAAAAGTAAAATAACATACACAATAAAATGAAAAAAACTTATATTCCTTAGTTAAAAATGAGAAACAAAATAATAAAATAATTGAATTGTTACCACAAAATAATCTTGTAGCTCTTATTCCGATTCTTCCATTTATTTTGCCTCCCTTACAGCTGATTTCCTGAACCACGACTTAATTTCGTCTTCTACTCCTATGTTGGTTGATTTTATTTGGTAATGGATCTCACCAAACAACTTTAAATTATAATAATAATTTAAAATATGTCTTATCCAAATCTGTATTTATAAAAACTAACTACAGTTATTATTTCGACTGTATAATCTTAATTGGCAGTCAGCATCAGGTAATAAATTGCAACCATTTAAATCTACCTTAAAAGTTTTAAATTAATTATTGTTATAATCAAAATATAATTTTTGTAATAAATTTAAAAAATGCAAGTAAGCCCTATTGAATCTTAATAGTGACGCTTCTGACTTCGATTATAACTACTTTTCTAGGTTCGATCAAAAGTGCGAATGTGAATATTAGATATAGTATTATTAGTGGGTAATACACCTTAGCTATAAAAATTTCAATTTCACAGGGTCTTCCGACCCCACAAATCTAATTTCTAAAGAATTATTTTCCTTGTATCAATAAACTCCTTTCTGCTACTTATTTAAAAAAAAGTGCCCTGTAAACAAAAAATTACATGTTAAATATGAAAAAATAGTCAGAGAGAGTGCAAAAAAACTGTTCAGTTAAGTTACCTCTAATAGTAAGGCTAACGGAATAAGAAGCAATCTTTATGCAAGTATGCTTATAATCTACCACTAACATATAAACATGACAATGATATTTACCTATCATCGATTATACTGCTGACAATTACGACAGAGCTTTGCTTGTAATGGTGTTGGATGTACTTTCCGTATGTCGAGTATATGGTATCTTTTATTTAACGAGCAAGCATATGATTATATTGCCGGCACTTTACCAGATAACGGCCGTTACTATTATTTTGTAGGTAATCCGTATTTTTTAAATATGAAACATGTTTGCACGTACATCAACAAGTTTTTGAATTGCATCTCTTATTTTTGTTGTTTTAAACATCACCGTTCAGGAACACTTGCTTCCATAAATCAATTTAGTTTGAACGATTACGATGTTTTTAATCACTAATTTAATTTTAAGTCTGAAGAATCAAAACTGATGAAAATATTGTAAACATAACTTCGCATACGTATTATCTGCGTATTATGACGCAGGTCATGCCTTGGTCATGCGTAGTTGTAGAAAAATAGCGTTAGTATTTACCGAATGGTACAAATGTCCTACAAACAGTGCCGGATTTACCAGCAAGCAAAACAAGCAACTGCTTGAGGCCCCCACGCTCAGGGGCCCCGCGCCGCCATAGCCTCGCAACTAAAAGAATAAAAGGTAAAACTAAATGTTACTACAAGAATTGCAAAGCAATGGTTACTTAGAAAATAGTAGCAGCGCCACGGTGACGCTGCTAATAACTGATGGAATCCAGTGACCACTGGTTCATCGTTCATAGTCTGTGTCAGTTGTTCTCTCGTTAGCGTTTGAGTTATTCGTTATTTGTCCCTGTTAAATCATTCAAAAACTGTCAACGGTTTACGGCAGTTTTGTCTATAGGATATAGAAGTATTTCGGACATGTTTTCATTTTTGATTAACATGGAAACAAGACAATCTGTTGCAAGTAACATAAAGCAGTTGCTTAATAAATACCCGAATGATTTTAATACAGATTTCACTGCTGAAATTTTAAATTTTTTTACGTACGTGAAGGACACGTACCCGAATACAAAGCTCAATCACGAAGGACTGTTCCAGGTTATTTTGAATGACAACGTTTCTTTAGCATTTCCTAATGTTGAAACGTCTTTACGCATATATTTAAGTTTGATGATATCAAACAGTACTGGGGAACGATTGTTCAGTAAACTGAAGCGAATAAAGGATTATTTGCGAACGACAATGTCCCAAGAAATGTTAGCGGACTTAAGTATTATGAGTATGGAACATGATAAACTGCGACATCTTCAGTTCTAGGTGATCATCGACCAATTTTCTGCAGAGAAGAGCAGAAAAAAAATTATGTGATTTGTGATCTAATCCATACCACAAGTACTGTTTTATTTATTTCAAGATGTTCTAAATGTTGAAGGTGTTCAAATGCATAAGATGTTAATTAGATAGTTTCGTTAAACTTATGTTCCAATTGTACTTCATTTTTTTTCTCATTGAGAAATTTGTTTTTTGGAAGAGAGGGGGGGGGTCATTTTAGAGGGGCCCCATCACGATGTTGTGCTTGTGGCCCCTCAATTTGTTAATCCGGCACTGCCTACAAAGGATGTCCATTGGACATTAATAATATTTTGTTCAATGTACGTTTTGCACAAAACGTTTTATGGACATCCGTTAAAGGTCCATGGACGTTCAGACCTTTATTGGACTTAAACTGGACGTCCAATGGACCTTGTGTGCCATTAGGGTATGAATGATTCGTTAGATTGAATTTGTGGATTTGAAATAAAGAATAGATTTTACTGCTGTGTATGTTTACTGTTTTCACATGATTTATTAATCATTATGGTGTAAAAATAATGTTACAGATTTATGGCATTAAAAAAAAAGTAAAAAGCACTCGTTACTGGCAAATCACATGAAAAATTGTATGAATTATGCTACTCTTAGTAGCGTCAATAGACGCTTACAATTGGAGATACATCTTTAAATAAAACTATTGATTGACTTTACATATGACTACCGTAGAAAGTGAGCGATGTTTCTCCATATTAAAAAGAATTAAAACATTTCTACGCAATCGGTAATACTATGGGACAAGAAAGATTGTGCGCATTTTTATGCTAAGCATTGAAAAATCTTGTATTAAAAACAATGTAAATTTTAATGAGCTTGTTGTTGATCATTATGGCAATTGTAAAGATAGACGAATATCTTGAATATAATTGATCTTAAATATAAATGGCGTTACTATAAGAATGTTTTTTTTAGACTTGCGATAATTGCGTTTTTTTAAATGACCCTCTTGTATGTTTGGCCACCAGCCACCACTGAACTCACTATTTTATTGAAAAAATAATAGAATATATTCGGCCTTACTTTTTTGTGTTTGTGTTTCTTGAATAAATAACGTGTGTCACATTAAATTCAATTAACACTTTCCATTCAGAAAAAAAAAACGGTAATTGGAAATAAACTGCAAATAATGGTTTTCATTGTTACTTCACAATTACGTGAAGTAGATTAGATAACTACCATCCTATCATTTTTAAATAAAAATAGAAAACTACCAAAAAAGTAAAAATAACAAAAATTAGTCCGTTTAAATAAATAAATAAAATGAGAATAAAATACGTTACTGATAACAAAAAATTATTTAAACGTTATTGCAGTATCACCTATCACCTACAATATGCTTGTGTTAGTTAATGAAATAGTATGTTATAAGAAACAGCTGAAATAATTAAAACTCACATTACTTATTGCTTATAGAACGCTTATGGTATTCAATTTTTATTTATTCGAATTTGATGCTAATTAACTATAGGTATTATTTAAAATGAACCTTTGATGCTATAGGCCTTTCAGCGGTACTTTGAAATTTAATTTGATTTTATTAACAAGGTATCACAATTCAATAAAAAACGGTTATAAAATAGTACACTGTCTAGTGTTTTTTTATATAACAAATATCTGAACATAATTGTACCCTTAAATTGAAAATTTAGAAATATATATTTATGAAAAAAAGCACTTTTTACCGGTTCTCGGCCGAAGTTAATTTTTTAGGGCCGTTTTGTCACTGGTTTTGGGCCACCTGCCAACAGGTAGGTGTTTGTCGGCCCCTAGACAATATTTCAAATAATTAAATACTTATAGAAGAATTTATTAACAAGACGGATACAAAATTCAATTTATATAAAACTATTGGAGATACAAATAATTATTATAAACCTATAGCTTAATACTAAATGAACAAAATTTTAAAAACTATATATAAAAGCAACAAAAATCTAATTAAAAATAAAACGTAAACAACAAATAAGTCGTAGGCATTTAATAAAAAAAAACATTTATTTTATACAAAAGTTTAAGGTAAGCATAATACTTATTTACGTATTCTTTTATTGCTACCGCATCATATGCATACTCGGAGTATTCAGTGCAGCGTAAGTGATACCATCTTGGACAAATGTCACAGCCAATATTTTTTTCCGAATCGTCTTCTGTTTCGCTAAATAGTTCATCCTCACATAAAAAAACATTTACTCCGGTCTTTATCTGTATTATCATTTTCCTTTTTTTTCTTTTTCTTCAAAATTTCTTTTTTCCTATTTTTCGTTTGTTGATTGAGTCCTTTCCTTTCTTTTTTTTGTTGTACAGTCTCAATTTTTTTTCGTCATCTTTTTTTCATAATAGTTTCTCTAATCTTTGCACAAAATGGCACTGGGCAACTTCTCTTTTTTTAATTTTATTTATTATTTATTTTAAAGACTGAGTTCCCGGGTCAACTTCCTGTGGCATTTCTTCTCCATAAATTGCGTTTTTTTTACATGATTGAAATTTCTTTTTCCGCAGTCTTACAAATAGCAGAGAAAATTTCTACTTTGTCAACTTCTAAAGAACATCTGGGAGAAATTTGGGACGAAATATAGTTGTCAATACAAGACACTTGTATAACTTCTTCTTGATTTGAAGACTGGTCAAGAATAACCTCCATGTCTAACGCACTCACATCATCTAAGGAAACTACTTTTCCAATGTCAACGACTGAATTGCAAGCTTCGTGGCCAATTTTAAGATAATTTAGTTCGTTAATAATAATTTGTACGTTTATTCCATATCCGTATAAACGATCTTCAATCGCTTTAACCATTCTTTCTGCAGTTTGAATGTCATCATTTGAAAACAATATATTTTGTTGGCCGGTTTTTTGTATTGTTTATTACGCACTTAGTATAATCTACATTGTCCGGGTTAAAAGGAAATAAACCGCATTTTCGGAAACCGTTTACTATACATGTCCTCATATTAGTGGCTTTTAAAACCTCTTGGAAAACTGTACAAAAATTCATTTTTGTTATAGTTGCATTTAAATTTTTACTCTTGTCTTGCAATTTCTTTACAGTATTTCGCCATTCCTGCTTCAGTAGCCTGAAGACGCTCACTACTGGCTGAAGTATGTGCGTAGTATTCGGGGGTAATGCGTATAATATTATACGATTTTGCTCGCAGAACTCGCTTAACGGCAGCGTCATGTGACTTTTATGTCTACCAATCAAAAGTATTATAGGTCTCTCAGTGTGATGCTTTGTAACCCACTTATTAAAATCCAACCCGAATCCAATTTAGCAAGAATCCAATTATCGGGCATATTTATTACTAATGCTTTTGGGGGTCTTACATAAGGAAAAATCACTAGTGGTGGGCAAATTTGTCCATTGGCGTTAAAAACGATTAGTATTGTGATGTTCTTTTTATCATTTCCTGTTTTAATCTTATACAAATTTTTCCATCTCCGTGCAAGCAGCTGGCCTGTTTTAGGGCAATTGGTAAATCCCGATTCGTCCCCATTAAATATCCTGGACGGATTTTCCAAATTTTGCTATGCAGTTATTCTTGTCATGAAAGTCAACTAAAGTTTTAAACTATGACCGTATGAACTCTTCAGTAACTACAGCCCGTGCTTTATTTATGGCTTCAGCCTTTCGTACGGATATTTCTGGATGACGTTTTAAGAAGTTCTTGTACCATCTAATTCCACGTTTTTGGTTGATGAAATTGTCAAGTTTACCAGAATCTCGGGCATTCTTGGTAAATGTTTCTAGTAAAGTTTTTTTTTCTAATAGTAAAACCACACTTAGCAATTGTAATTGCCCACTGAGCAATGTTTTTCTCGCTCTCAATAGTCATAATTGGAAGAGAACCTGTTTTTTTAAGAATGTCACTACGTCTGCCATGAATTCTATTTTGAAGAGTAGTTCTTGGCACTCAAAATTGACGACTAGCCTTTCTAATAGACATTTGAAATGTCGGTATTTGTTGTAAGGCTTCTCCCAAAGACTCTTTTTTTTTCTTTGTTTGTTTTTTTAATAGTTTTTGTTTGAACTGGCATCTGAAAATGTTATATTTTAGGTAAGTAACTAAAAATTAATAATACGAAGTTATTTATTCATACAACAGTATAACGCGATCATACTATTTGTTTTGTTCTTACATTATTCTGTTTTTATATACTAATTAAATTTTCCGTCGATCGTCGGTTAATAACAATATTAACGTATAATAACTTATCAGAAATAGATCGTTAATGACCCCTATTAATGAACGATTTTGAACCAATGAATGAATTTCTATTAATGTACGATTTTGTATAGCAATCAATGAAATCGTTAACAACCACTGATTTAACGATATTGCACGATACGTATGCTTTAGTTTCCTTATAACTTGACTCGTTTTACCAAATAAAAAATAAAAACATATAATAATAATAAACGTTCAAAATATAAAAATACATTTATCGAAAGCAAAAGTTCTTATTTACCACGGCAGCAGTCGGAACACAGACCTCTGGGTGTGAGCTTGAATGAAAGTAAAATACACAGGCGTGAATTCCTTTAATTTATTTGCAATTATAACATATTACACTAACTATTTACATTAAAGAAAAAATGAACATTATTTGGATTAAAACAATATTTAGGCGCCAACCACCTTTAAATTGGCGATAAAGAAAAAAGCATAAAATCTTATAACTAACTATTAATCGATATCAAATTCAAAAGTAATAAACGTTTAATTTGTTACGGAGTATGTATTCCGAAAAGTTTTTGATAACACAATTTAATTAATTTGAATTTAAAATGTAATTAGTAGCATAACTTCAAGTTGACTCACCATATATCATGACGTTATCTGATATCTTCTATTTATAGCACATTCTTTGTTCAAATGATAAGCTTATTCCAGGACAAAATAACTAATCAAACGAATGTAGATTGGAAAGCAAAAACAGCAAACATAAAACCAAAATATAAATCCAATGAAGAAGAAATTCAGTAAATAAAAGAAAAGACCCTAAATATAAATAATTAGAATGGTTTTTAATCGATATGAAATGGCTTACGTTGGTTTATATACAACGGTCTTGAAATCAATTTCAGATGTGTTCAGTCCCTACTTCATTTGCTGGGGTAGTTGCCCCACTCCTGTAAATGAATAAATATAAACTTTAACGTTTTCGAAAGTAAGTAATACAGAAGCGTAACTCCGAGCGTACAAAACGTGTAGTTTTTTATAGTTTAGTTTTTATGTTATTATACAGTCTAAGCCGCCTATAACGTCCTTGCATATAACGATTCGTCGGATATAACGAACCATTTTTTGCGGTCCCAAACAAAGTTCCATAAGAATACATACAAAGTTACGTCGTTTATAACGAACCCGTATGTGACGATATGTCGGTTATAACGTTCTTAAAAATATTACCTCACTACAATAGAGAAACATAAATTCCAGAAATTTTACCTCGAAAAATGTTAGGTACTTAGGTAAAACCTATTGTGTACGTAATCCTTTACTGAGCTATTCATCCGGCTTAAAAACATACCTTATTTAAAGAATTTACGTACATTTCTAAATTGTCATCGGCGGCAATTAAAAAAGAAATTCCGTGCTTTCTACAATCTTTTAATGTACATCAGACTATTTTAAGCAGGTTCGCGGAAATAGAAAATTGCGTTGATAAGTTGTATTGGGCCACGAAACTTAAACAAAAGAAAATTACAGACTTTCTCTAAAATGGGTAGTTAGATAGATAGATGTTATGAAGTTATACTTATATACATATGTATATGTATGTAGTATTTTTTAAATAAACATACATAAATCTTATGATCACCGTTTATTACGAACTTCGTTTATAACGTACTAGTATTTGAAGTCCCTTGTGGTTCGTTATAACCGGCTTAGACTGTAGTTGTAGTGACATTGTAGAATAAAGAAATATACAGTGTGATTATTATTATTATTCGTGAACGTGCTTCATATAGAGACAACACCTGTGAACTTTATAGTTCACATATCGTACATGGTCCTTCGTTGAAGCCGAATTATACCAGCAATTATTGCAATTATCAACGACATCGTATCGCATTCTACATCATCGTATCGTCAGAGCTTCCAATAAACGTACAAATTGGTAAGTCTCCATCCTTTCTTTATATCCTTATCGTTATACTTTAATTTAAATCAACACTGTGTACCTTTACTTACAAACGGAATCATAATGTCTACTACAAATATCGAAACTTTAATTAATAAACGTACAACATTAAAAACTAAAATAACGAAATTTCGGTCTTTTATCAAAAAATCAAATAATACCGATTCAAACGATTTTATTAACGTAAAAGAACGCTTAAATGATCTTCAAACTATATATAACACATATGAAACGCTTCAAGATCAAATCGAAATTTTAGATTTTCAACAAAGTAGCGATCGGGATGATTTTGACGCCAATTATTATGAAGCTAAAACCGAAGCGCGAATTTTCTTAGAAAATAATTTACTTAATTCGTCATCTAATAAACACAACGAATCAAACAATGTAGATACCTTAAACATTCAAACAAAATTACCTCCATTATCTTTGCCGCAATTCAACGGCGCTCGCGATCAGTGGGAATCTTTTTATGAGTGTTTCATATCAATGATACATAACGAACCTAAATTAAGTAACATTCAAAAACTTAACTATCTTAGATCTTGTTTAAAAAACGACGCGCTTAAACGAATCGAAAATTTAAGTACTACTAACGAAAATTATGAAATTGCTTTAGATATATTAGTAAAACGTTATGATAACAAACAGTTAACAATTAAAGATCACGTCACGGCATTATTTAATCTTAACGAAATTAAAAAACCCTCTTCTCAAGCTCTCATGGACATTTTAGATAACGCAACACTACATCTTAAAGTTTTAAAAAATCTGTCATTACCAACCGATCATTGGGACATTTTATTAATCCATCTCTTAACAATTAAGCTAGACTTCGCGTCAAAAAGGGATTGGGAGCAACATAACAAAGACGATATTCCGACCTTCAACGATTTTTGCACATTTTTATATAATCGATCTAAAACGTTAGCATCATTAGAATTTGACAAAAAACCTAACGAACGGATTGCAAAAACTAGTTTTAAGCCTCATTCATATTCATTTCCATCAACTGTCTCGCATGTAACTATTTGTAACAATTGTAAAGGCTCACATTACATTAGTGTATGTGAAGAGTTTCTTTCTTTATCAATAAATGACCGATTTAAACGGTCTCAAGAATTGCGCTTATGCAAAAATTGTTTGAAATCAAATCATTCAACGTACAATTGCAAATCCGAAAATAGGTGCAAAACGTGTAAAAAACGTCATCATTCTCTTCTTCATAACAATATAGAAATACAAAATGAACCAATACCATCAACATCAAATAATATATCAAATCAAACGGTAGTGAGTAATTTATGCAAAATTCCATATTCAAACACCGAAGTTCTGTTATCAACTGCCAAAGTTGAAGCAATCAACGGAAACAAAAATATAATTGTAAGAGTACTTTTAGACGCCGGAAGTCAACGAAATTTTATAACGTATGATACGTGCAATCAGTTAAATCTTAAATTAAACGAAATTAACTTTCCAATCTCCGGAATAAATAATTCAAATTCGACTGTTAAACATTGTACCAAGGTTTTCATAAAATCGAGAATGAACTCATTCACAAAGGAAATTAATTGTCTAGTACTAAACAAAATAACAAGTAATCTACCACTTTCTAGTTTTAGTTTATGGCAAATTGAAATACCTAAAATTAAATTAGCTGACGACACTTTTAATATTAGTTCCCCTATCGATATGCTAATCGGAGCAGAATTGTTTTGGGAATTATTGCAAGTTGGGCAAATTAAATTTAATCGAAATGCGCCTTATTTTCAAAAAACGTTATTTGGATGGATTGTTGGCGGCAACATAAGCCCTGCACAAATAAATTCAAATCTAGTCATTGCTAATCTATCTATACAACCTGTCAATAAACTTGAAACGCAATTGTATAAATTTTGGGAAATCGAACAATGCGCGGAATTAGTAAACAACCTTTCGCCCGAAGAAAATATCTGTAATCTCCACTTTGAAAAGACGACAAAGCGATTACCGTGTGGCCGTTATGAAGTTGAATTACCTTTCAACATAAACAAACAATACTTAGGAAATTCCAAAAACGTTGCTTTAAAACAATTTTATTGCTTAGAAAATAAATTTAAGAATAATCCGTCATTGAAAAAGGATTATGTATCTTTTATGTCAGAGTATTTAAACTTAAACCACATGGAATTAGTACCTAAACACGAAATAAACGCAAATTCTGTTTTTCACCTACCTCACCATGCAATCTTTAAACCGAATTCAAACAAAATACGAGTTGTTTTTAATGGCTCTGCTAAAACATCGACTAATTTAAGTCTTAACGATACATTGATGGTTGGCCTAACTATTCAAAATGACCTCTTTTCAATACTTTTAAGATTTAGAACGCATCAATACGTGCTTACAGCCGACATTTGCAAAATGTATCGACAAGTCTTAATTAATCCCAATCATCGTAATTATCAACGAATCTTTTGGCGAAACAACGTAAATGAACCTTTATGCGAATATCGTCTTAACACTGTAACATATGGTACAGCGTCCGCTTCTTATTTAGCAATTCGAACGCTTCACAAACTTGCAGAAGATGAAAGTGTAAACTTTAAATTAGCCTCGAAAATACTAACTCGTGATTTTTATGTCGATGACTTATTAACCGGTACCAACGATATAGAATGCGCTCGTCAATTACGCGATGACTTAATAAACTTATTGAATAAGGGCGGGTTTGAGTTAACACAATGGGCATCGAATTCAAAAGCATTAACTCGCGATTTGTATAAAAACGGCAATAATAATCAAAACGAAATTGATTTTCACAAAGAAGAAACGAAAGTACTCGGAATCCGATGGAATTCCAATCACGATGTGTTTAAATACTCTGTAAAACAAGTATTACCAACAAAAAGGATAACGAAAAGAAACATTTTAAGCATAATTTCTCAGTTATTTGACCCATTGGGATTAATTGGTCCAATTATTATTAAGGCAAAGATAATTTTACAACAAATGTGGTCTTTAAAAATCAATTGGGACGAATCTGTACCGTTAAACGTTCAATCTCAATGGGAACAGTTTTTAATTCAATTACCGCATCTAGAATCAATTAGTATAAATCGTAATATCAATCCAAATAACGCAAACTTACTAGAATTACATGGTTTTTGTGATGCTTCCGAAAGCAGCTATGGAGCATGTGTGTACCTAAGATCGGTTGATTCAAGTAGTATTTATCACAGTCAATTAATATGCGCCAAATCAAAGGTAGCTCCCTTGCAAACGACTTCAATACCAAGATTAGAACTATGTGCGGCAGTATTACTGACTAAATTAATAGAAAAGGTTAAATCAAGCATATGCATAAGCATCGATTCAGTTCATTATTGGACTGATTCTACAATCGTCCTTAATTGGTTAAACGCAACTCC
The DNA here is from genome assembly GCA_035610365.1 of Aquatica leii. Taxonomy (NCBI): domain Eukaryota; kingdom Metazoa; phylum Arthropoda; class Insecta; order Coleoptera; family Lampyridae; genus Aquatica; species Aquatica leii. Next base: position 114,731,682 of record CM069432.1, read on the forward strand.
AAATAATTGGAAAACATTCGTGGCAAACAGAACCGCAAAAATACAAAGTTGTTCAAATTTTAAGCAATGGCATCATATAGACAGTAAACAAAACCCGGCCGACATAATATCTAGAGGTACCACTGTAAACAATTTGATAATTTCTAAATTATGGTGGGAGGGACCTTCTTTCCTAATAAAGAATACTATTGTTTTTACAAACGTTATAATAAATGAAAATACGCCTGAACGAAAACGAGATTCAATTGCATTAATACAAACAAACGCGGATAACATATTTTTTCAAGTGTTCGAAAAATATTCAAATTTCGAACAACTCGTACGCGTAGTAAGTTACATACACCGATTCATATTTAATTGTAAAAATAGATCGAACAAACGAACGGGTATTTTAACATATAATGAACGTAATCGTGTTAAAAATTTTATATTTAAATTAATTCAGAAACAAGAATTCTTAAAAGAATATAACTGTTTAAAACTACAAAAACCAATAAAAAGCAACAGCAAGTTATTATCGCTAAATCCGTTTATAGATAGCAATGATTTAATAAGAGTAGGTGGCAGATTAGCTCAATCTTCTATCATTCCATTCGACAAAAAATTCCCAATAATTTTACCTTTACATAATCAGATTACAAATGTTATTATTAAGAACGAACATGAAAGATTATTGCACGCAGGTGCTTCGGCTACGTTATCGTCTCTAAGAGATAACTATTGGATAATCGCTGGTCGCAGCCGTGTTCGAAAAATAATTCATAACTGTTTGAGTTGTTTTCGTGTATCGCCTAAATCATATACCGAATTAATGGGCCATTTACCCAACTATCGGATAGAACCGTCAAGACCCTTTATTAATAGTGGACTAGATTACGCAGGTTCAATTTCATTAAAGGAAGGTCGCGGTCGCGGAAAGCGTACTACTAAGGCATACATAGCAATATTTGTATGTTTATCTACACGTGCTATTCATTTAGAATTGGCGTCAGATTTATCTACAGATACATTCATAGGCGCCTTGAAACGTTTCATATCGCGTCGTGGTCACGTCCGCAACTTATATTCAGATAACGCTAAAAATTTCATTGGCGCTAATAACGTTATAAAAAATTTGAATCGGCAATTTATCAAACAACTCACTAGCCAAACAAACGAAATTACTAAGTTGAATATTGATTGGCATTTCATATCTCCTAACTCACCAAATTTCGGTGGTATTTGGGAGGCCGCAGTAAAATCATGTAAGCTGCATTTAAAACGAACAATTAAAGATGCTCTCTTAACATATGAGGAAATGTACACAGTGTTGGTGCGAATTGAAGCATGTCTTAATTCTCGTCCTTTAACTCCACTTTCCTCAAACCCTAATGACCTTACTGTTTTAACTCCTGGTCACTTCCTTATTGGAGCGCCATTAACATCATTTGTGGAGCCTGACGTATCGGAACTAAAACTAAACACGTTATCAAGATGGCAGTACATTGAATGCTTACGCCAAACGTTTTGGAAGAAATGGAGCAAAGAATATCTTCACCAACTTCAAACAAGAAATAAATGGAAACATAAATCAAGCAGACCCATACAAATCAACGATCTGGTATTACTAAAGGATGAAAATTCTCCACCGCTCAAATGGCCATTAGGAAGAGTAATTGAACTGCATCCAGGCGATGACAACCTTGTAAGAGTGGTAACAATAAAAACTTCAAACGGAGTGAAAAAACGTGCCGTATCAAAAATTTGTGTAATACCAAGTGAAACTTAGTGCAAATAATTAACGTGTGCCGTTACATTAAAAAACAAACACAGGCAACTTATATAGTGGATACTTGAATAACTAGCACCTCAGATATGACTATGCAGTGTGTTAAATTTTAATTAAGGATCTCATGTATTAGGCATTATAAGAACTATTTAGATCATTATTGAATAAAATGTTTCAACGGGGGCGGCATGTTCAGTCCCTACTTCATTTGCTGGGGTAGTTGCCCCACTCCTGTAAATGAATAAATATAAACTTTAACGTTTTCGAAAGTAAGTAATACAGAAGCGTAACTCCGAGCGTACAAAACGTGTAGTTTTTTATAGTTTAGTTTTTATGTTATTATAGTTGTAGTGACATTGTAGAATAAAGAAATATACAGTGTGATTATTATTATTATTCGTGAACGTGCTTCATATAGAGACAACACCTGTGAACTTTATAGTTCACATATCGTACAAGATGGATTGCATCATATTACGAAATTACTAAAAATATTGAATTCAATAGAAAAATTATTTCGGAATAAAGATAAACTTACCAGCAATTACATAGTTGGAAAGAATAAAAATTAATTTGTATGCGTTTTTACGCCATAATTAAGAAAATTTGTCTTCTTTGCACCACTTACGTGCAAGCCTAAAGATGGCTCAAACGGAGGTACCAACAAAAGTCGATTGCAGGGTCAATTCGAAGTACGACGCGACGTTGCCAAACTGAATAAATTTAAGTGCAATATTAGTTGCAGAAAATAAACGAATGCAAAATTGAATTTTAATTGTAATGAACTCTTAAGGCGGGCATTTACCTATCTAAAAATGTAGCATTTTAGACCTTTACCGTTTTACATTTTTTAAAGTTATTTTAAAACATTTTGAGTTGAAATTTTCTCCAGACATGCAGAAAGCATGTGGCTAGAACGTGGAGCTTAGTTTTTTTTAATTTTTTATTTTTTTTTGAAGTTACGTGCTGTTGAAGAACACACAAAACAATGCTTAACTTCTATCAATCAGTACAAAACAACTAAGATAAATATTTAAAAAAATCGAACTCCACGTTGTAGCTACACATTTTGTGAACAATATAAAAAAAATTGTACTGCGATAACGTAACAATTAGATCCAAAATATTTAAAACCGTAAACGTCTACAAACACTATTTTTGTTAGTATTTTACAAACGCTACGAGATTCTCCATCCCTACTCTAGACGCGAATAACTAATACACGATTCTTTCGGGAACCATCGGTTAATGAAGTGATTGAAACAGTAAAGCTAATGCAGATTGCAGACGTAATTAAACCTAAGCTCATGTAAACTTACTTATCTGTAATGTTTACAGAAACTGATAGCTTCGAATTTTCATTACGCTACTAATAAGATCTGGTCAGCATAGACATCACATCTTTTAGTATATTTCAGATGAAAGATTTTAATTTCTCTATTATTAGAAGTAAAAAAAAAAGATTTAAATTTATTGTTAAATTTCTCCGTGGTTAACTTTTAAACATGTTAACATGTAAACAAATTCTATCTAGAAATTCTAAAATACAGAATTAAAATTATATGCTAATTAATTGTGTATCGATCAATGTTTCCAAAATACCTAAAATAAATAAAAATGCTACTTTTCTTGTTAGAATTAGAAGCGTAAAAAAAAAGAACCCGATTATGGACGTTTGAACAAAAATATGTTTTAAACTTCTTTCATAAAACTATTATTTTTTATATATACATATATACTATACTTAATTTAGATTAATGTTAATTATTTTTTTTTAATATGTGTTTTTGTTCCAATAAGTTAACCATGTTTAACTATATAAATTTATAAATTTTGAAAATGTAGTTTTCTGGAAAAATCTAAATTGCTTGATTATTAGAAATAAAAAAAATTGTTAAAATTTGATGATGAATTATCTTGTGATCTAACTACCTTTTTTAATTATAAATATAATATTTTTTAGTTCTTTGCTTTTACATCAATTCTACTGTTAACATTAAACTTCGTTTTATCACTAATCGCAACTATTTATATCAAATACAACTACGCCTAAATAACAAACTAAAACTAACGGAAAAAAAATCAAAAACTACTTCTTTTCGATCGGCAATACCAGTTTTTGATGTTCTTAAGATAGCGTCTATTTTTGGAAAATAAATTAATATCATACAAGAGTATTACCAATTTTATGGAAAGCCGTTTGGGACAAAAACAATGTAATCATCGAAATATAATTTTATTCATGTATAATTAAAATTGGAAAAATTTACAAGACTGTCAAAATAACGAGTACTAAAATATTAAAACTAAAAAATTAAATTTGCAAAATAGTAAACTCCAATAGAAATCTTCAAATCAAAATTCACTTTGAAATGTTTTTAACTTTTAAAATTGTAGTTACAAACTTTTGACCTTTAAAAGGTTTACTCACTTAGCATTTTAAATAGATGAATTTTATAATATATATCACTTTTGCAAGAGAGGTCGTTATGAGTAAATTACAACGAAGTGAAATATAAAATATTTTTACATGTAGTAAACAAAACAATCATTGTACGTGTTAGCAACTGTGGTAGATGTAACTTTTTTTCAGTTTTCGGAAAAGGTCAAATTCGTATCTAAAATCGTTTTTGAAATTTTATATCATACCTACATATACATTTTTTTCCACGTCCACTACAGAAAGTAGTTTTTATAAAAAACAGAAACTAAACATTCTTACTTTTGGAATACAATATTTGTATGCCAATAGTTGCACTAATTTTATTTATGTATAATACCGTATTTATGTTTATACAAATACATATTCTCAGCGTTATCTGTTTAATTCCTTATTCGAGTGCTTATCAGACAGAGTTATCTTGAAATATAAACATGTCATTAGTTACATGCTTGATATATGACACTATGATAAGTATTGAAAAAAATCCGAGAGCCGAAGTTGTTACTGAAGTATCCCCTTACCTCCTGCGTCCTGCTAGTGATGTTAGTTGCATAACTTTCAATTCGCGATGATACATTTGGTAAACGCTGCTCTTAACGGGACGTTACAAACGTACGATCAACGGAAAAACTTTAAAACTAACTGATTTGTTAATCGGCGACAAATAATCTCGACAATATTAACGCGTTCGCTCGCTACACTCGCTCACGGCGTTAAAACATCTCGATTATTAATCGCTATTATTAAGGGGGTACTCCCGGTATTCATTTTTAGAGTGTTCGTAATAGAAAGTTTTCGTGAAAACTATAAAAGATAATTGAACAAATCAAACTTCTAGTTCTTAAGGAAGGTTGAATGTATGTACCTAAAGAGAGATATTTTATCTTAAGTTGCTCTTTTTTTAATTCTACCTTATTAAAGTTGACCTATATTTGCAGTATTTTATCTTTGTAATTACGACCTTGAATTTAAAAAAGCCTCTTTAGGTACCTAGATTTATTCTATCTAAAGCAAACAATCTTTGAATTATTGCAATAGATATAATAGATTGGGAGATAAATGTCCATTACGAAATGTGTTTTTTCAAATTTTTGTTATGTTAGTTGCCTATTTCTAGGCGTTCTTATTAAAATTGCGGTTTAGCTTCGGTATCAAATTACAAGATTTATGATGTTTGGAACGACGGCATCAACAGTATTAAGCAACCTGAAAACATAAGTAGCGTTTTATTCAATCTGCTGATTTTAATATCTATTTAAAATTGTAATTCTACGAACAGCATCAAAAACACCGTTACAGTTTCTAAAGTAAAACCGTGATTAGATACAACAATCATAATTTAGATTATGTTGTATACCAAATTTTCGAATAGATTATCGTTTGTTTTACGGTTTATTTACAAACAGCAGAAAGCCGCCGATGTAACTTTATTATTATTATTTTATTATTGTTTGTTAATTTTACTTTATTTCACTATTTAATGTTTACATATAAACTTCATATTTATAGTTACCGCATCTATACAAAAACAGTGTGTAATCAGTTTTCAACCCCAATTATTAAATTAAAAATAATTTATTACGTAAGATTAGATAAAGGCATACATGATCTTGCGTCTTATAAATTTAATAAACAATTGGCCTGAATGGTTATCCATAGTTATAAATCTGTAACTTTACTATTCGTATATAAGTATATAAACACAAAATAAGAAACAGTTAGTTTTATCTTCATTAACCATCGATTTGTTGATTTCATACATTTAATAAATGCTTAATCGCTAATCAAGGTGATTTGACATTAAAAGTGGCTTTAATACCAAAATCGGAGTGCCTAGTGTTACTTCCATGCGTATTAAACGTCCACCTCCAGAACTACACGAGCTCGGAAAAACTCTTTTTTAAGGATTTTTGAAATTCGTTTTCTTTTTCTTAATATTTTGTTAGAGTTAAACAGCTTTCTTCTATTCTTCGATAGTCTGCATCGGCTTAAGCAAATTCAATTAAATTTTAAATGCTTCGGGAAACAAACGTTCGGTTTTTTATCCACGCTTTCTTTCTTTGAAGTGTTGATCAATTTTTTTTTTGTATGTTGCCCAAGACTTCGTTGAACAGATTTTTTATGGTTCACGAACCCTCCTGGTTGTCTTCTAACTCTTTTCCAGTTCTTTGTCCTACTATCATACTCCCGACAGAGCAATAACAGTTATTACAGGCATGTTACTGTTGTCAACGCCACCTGCTTCTATAGCAAATTTTTTTTCTTCCGCGCTAGCACTTTCTATTAATTCCCATGCAGTTTCTTCTATAAAATTTGCCACTAAGTCTTGATTTTTCAAATAAACATTTTTAGTCATAGAAGAAATATCGCAAATGAAAAAAATTCATGTAATTGAAAAAAAAACAATTCCTGTTGAAATAGACGGTCGGTATTTATAATTTATTCTACTTGACATATTGTACATTTTATCATAATTTTGCTTTGTAAACCCGCCAATTTTTCATTAAACTATTTTCATACTATTATTTGTACAGTTAAATAATTCTAAGTGTTGAAATGAAACCAAGAGGTAATTGTCGTACTTTCGCAGAAATTTTCTCATTTGTACAAAATGAAAAGCCCGGTGCAGTTTCTCTCAAAGTATTTTTTTGGATACTAACTTCAAGTATTTTCTTAGGAGTAGTTTCACTAACGGTCTCGATTTTTTACTTATATGAGTTTTGGAATTCGTTTTCTGATTTTAGCCATTTTATTTCAAGTACTTTTCTGTTTAGCACAACAATACATCACTACTGTAATCGTATAGTTTATCAATAAATAATTATTCAACACTTACTTTCTATTTATTAAACTATTATATAACTTACTGTAATTATGTTTACTTAATATACTTACACACGTTAATTAAATTGACTACTAGACTGAATAAATTTGGTGTAGTTGTATTTATATATAAGTATACAGTACAATATAAGACAAAGTTTCTTAAAAGAAACCGACAATTATCTAATGGTATTTTCGATATACATGTTACAATTACGGTTCTCACGAAAGATCCAGCTTTTAAATTTAACGTTGTTTATTACCTACTAATAAAATTTACAATGCGACTGAATACTGAAACTGCTAAGTAATCTAAATTTACTGCAATATTTGCTACTTGGAACATAATTTTATAAATATCGAAAGGGCTAGTTTTGTAAGCAGTCCTGTAAATCAACCAACAGACACCAGCAATCTACATTGAAATGCAAATAGTACAATAACCATCCCTTAAAAAGATTTTCCCACGAATCCAGATTTGTGAAAAACTGATTTGAGTCTTTTACGTATTATAAATACGATGAATACTTATCTACATATTTATATAAACAATAGCTGTGAATTTAAGAAAACGTTTCAAATTTTATCGGATTTTAAACACTATTTTCTAAATTATTATAAATTGCATTACATTAAAAGCTAGACGTGCTTATCTTAAAGCGCGACTTCACATTCCGACACCCGATTGACGCAAGATTACGCAGTATTATTGATAAGAATATTGCTTCGGTGTTTCAAATTTGAACATGCAATTATGTATGTATTTCAATAACTGTACACGTTTAATTTTACTTTTGTAAAACGTTTAGTAGTTTCATTGAAAGTACTTGTCATCACTTCTTATCTATAATTCCTCTATCTTACATAGCGTTTATATACACACGTCAGATTAATTTTTTCATCACCACAGACTATTGCAGGTTTAGAACGGTATCTTCCTTCGAACTTTATTGTTTCAGTCGACGACTTTTAACTTTTTTCCAGGAGTACCCCCTTAACAACCTTATTCGTTAAATAACTATTAATAGGCAATAAATGGCCGAAAGAAAAAACCTGTTGTCGCCTACGTACCTTTGTTTGTCAGAAATATTATTCTTTATTTCATTTTGACGGCCGCAAACTGGTTTTCTTTAATATACACATTTATTAATTAATACATTTGTCGGCCCCCATGGCCGACAAAAAGTCGTTCCAGTTCTCGCCAAATCTATTAGCTTTTATAATTTAATGATTTAATATGGTAAATAGGTACTACCTATTTGCGTTGACGCTATTTGCTGATATGATCAAACACGCACATAAATATATATTTGCAAAAGTATTTACTATTTCCAGCACTTATTTACACTAAGTAAAACGGACACTTTTTAATTTCTGCTTGAATACTCACGCCAGACACCATTTTAAGTTTTTCTTGTGGTTCTTAATATTGCCGCATTGGCTCATAACTTATATTAGACAAGAAGCAGACAACAATGCATACATACATGTTTTTATGTATGTCGATACTTGACTAATATTACTATTATAAGCAAAAATCTGTCGAAACGGCCGTCACCCTAATTTAGCTTGGAATCTTATTTTTATTATACCTACACGTAGGAAGTTGTAAAAATTATTGCTGTCGTAGCTGTGAGTCAAATTAGTGTGTCTTAACACGTTTTACTTAGCTTGCTTACTTATTTGTTTGTATGTTTGTTTGATTGTTTGTCCGCAAAATTTCAAATTTTGTAATCGATTTTTCGACCACTTCTACTACACTAATCAAGCTAAAATTTTTTGGACATGTGCATTATCGATCACAATACAATATTCAAGCATAAAAAAATATAAAACTTGACATAACTTGAATACTTCTAATCTACGACGGTGGTGTAAGCTATGTAATTCGGGCAAGTTTTTAAACTGTTTGTTGAAAACTTTATTAAAACAAATTATCATAAAACTAAAAAGTTGAAAATAAATACTTTATAAAAAGTTTTTAAAAAGTAGAAAATAACTTTTCTTCAACTTAAAACGCGGGCGCATTTATAAGAACTTGCATAATTTAAAAAAATACATTTACATGCGCCCACGTTTTAAAATGAAGTAAAGTTATTTTCTACTTTTTGGTCCACGGGAAAAACGTGGTTTTTTAAAAAACTTTTTTTATAAAGCATTTTTTAGTCATAAATTTTTCCCCGAAAAAAGAACGATTGGTTAAACTGTATTTCTCAAGGTTAAGAAAATGTAAAATCTTAAGACAGTTTTTCTAAAGTCTTTTGTTGTGTGGTGTGTCGGCAGTAATTAAAACAAACTTTATCTAAAATTTATCTTTATTGCACATATTTATGTGCATTGACACTGCCGAAAGGTTACGTCAGTACGTGTAACAATTTTTTGCGAACTGCTTCTGTTTGGCGGATTCGGGTACGTTCGTGCAATTCTATGTATTAGGAAAAGTTGGACACCAACTTTCTTTGCGTCATCTACGTACTGTGTCCAAAATTACAACGAAAATTGTCGTCATGTTTGCCATGCGTAATTATCCTATATAAAAGAATGCTTCTACTTTGCATACTATCTTACAACTGGATTAGTATCACATCGATTACTCCCTCCGTACTATGTTGAAGCTGCAGGCAATTTCACCCGATTCAAGGCATGGGCTATGCACAAGACAAATGTTGCTAATAGGTTGATATCCAAGAACCTAGCTTAAACCATTTTATTAACATCACACATGTTTGACCCATTATCATATGATTGGGTTTGACAATATTGTATTTACAACTTTATTCCTTCGAATTATGAAATATTGTGTCTGCCAAATACTCTTCAGAATTTTAAAATAACTGCTATAATATCAATGAAGCTTTCTCTGATTTCCAATTGGTCATTTCATTCTTAATGAACAACATCTCGAATTACTTGGTTCATTTGTTCTGTGTGTGATTTATCAAGTGTGCAAATAAACAATACTGTCTAGTACCTTGCGTGGTATATGTCATTCAGTATCTTCTTTCGAACATGATTTCGCATTATTTTTATTTCATTTTGCGGCTGCAAGGCCATTTTTAATGTTGTATGTTGACAGCAAAATAATCAAATTCAAAAAATTGCTTTGGTTTTTCGAAAAACATGAAAGGCTTAAATCACTTTGTGTTTCCTTTGAATTACGTAATCGAAGACTGCTTGTTACAAAATGCAATATTGCATTAATCACTGCACATAATATATTTCTCTATTTATTTTTTTCTAATTCAACCGCTTTTCCTAAAAGTCCCTCATTCAGCTATTTCAATAAATTTCTTGACTAAACCGTTGGGTGTCGGTGAATGTTTGTGTTGGTTCATCTTCTCAAACAATCTTTTAATTTTGAAAACCTGTGATTTGTAATGTTTACATTCCAGGCTTGATAGATTTAGTGCCATTGAGTTTGAAGAGTTAACATAGAACACAGCACAGTGAATTTTCTTTTTTAGAATTTCAACTTTTTTACTTTTTTATTATTTGACAACAGCAGATACTAAAGGAAAGGTGTAAGATATCGTTTATCTCTCTCAGTTAATTTAAAATCAAGAGACAGAGAACATGTGTCTATTAGCTTGATTGATTTAATATACAAAAAATTACGCATTTGGTGAGTAATTTTATCACTAGTTTGCTAAGTGTTTGGCTCAAAAAGATCAATTATGTACTGTTTTACCATAATATTATGAAAATTTTCATAAGCATTGTTTTTGGTTTCGTATGATAATTGTGGTTCTTGATCAATAAGCTTATAAATGGGCTGTTCTTTCTCTCAAGAAGATTTTCATGAATACTTTTTTATGTTTCACTTGATGAACACAGTTCTCGAGAATTACCTGAAATAAGTTTATTTGTCTTCAGCCAATTAGCCTTGACTACTGCACTTTACTTGACTTTTGTTGGTTTAAATTCTGCTCGTTTTCTATACTGGAAGCGTCGATATTTAGTTATACTGGTATACTGGCCTGAAAAAACAAACATTTGTTTTAACTTCCGGTTTCGCAAAATCTCTGTAAATTGAAATTTCTAAATGTGATAGAAATAAAATGTAAAGGCCATTTAAAAAATTAGATTTTAAAATAAAATTAAAATCAGAGAACCGAAAAATATGACGAAAATGTCATTTTAAAAGTGTACCGATATCTTAAGTATTCAATTTAAGTTAATCTTATTGTTACTTATCTCAAAATGTAGATTTATATAGAGATTGTAGACGCGAACACTATACTACAAAAACGTACTATAATACAGTGGAAAATAATAGCAGACAGATATGAAAAGTTGGAGAACTTACCAAACTGCCTAGGATCGATCGATGGAAAACATATAGGAATACAAAAATGCCTAAAACTGAAAAATTTAATTACAAGTTTCACTCTCTTGTTATATATGCTGACGGGAATTTTATGATAGAATAGTGATCCTGGCATTTTCAAATTGCCACCAATAGTTTACTGGTCACAACAAGAATTATTAGATTTGGCAGAACCCAAACTTCTGCCTTGTGATAAAACTGGTTAAAAGAAGACTAAATAACACGAATCGAATATTTAATTACCGGTTAAGTAGAAACCGCAAATCTGTTGAATGCTTCTTTTTGGCATGATGACACAAACATTTCAGGTGTTATTATGCTGGCGCGTAGGTGGGTGTATACGGTGTATAAAAAACTATGGGTTAAACACGAAAGACACACGTTGACGATATCGGGTTGTTATCACATTGCCGTTGCGCAGCTTTGGTGGGATAAGGGCATAAATTTATTCAGAGTGGGTCACAGGAAAAGATTTTTGTGTATCGCACTAGACGTTTGTTATTTTTCTTTTTTGGTTCTTGCAAAACGTATATGTCAATGTTATTTTGCTCTCTCCAACAATATTTCATTTTCCTTTGTAAAGCTCAAAACAAAGGATTTGTGATATCTTTTAAAATAAAACTTGCTTCATCTTTCTTAACGCCATTCTGTATATTTTACCATTGTTACAAATCTTATTGCACCTATATTCTTATATAACAAATTTCGTGTTTTTTCTAATTCTTATTATTCCTAATTATTAATTCCTACATCTCGTCCAATCTGACATTGGTCGACCTCGACCAAAGACGTGGATGGGTTGTTCTCTGACCACAACTTTATACGTGAAGCATCAACAACCGAATTGTATGGTAACTGCGTTATTTGGAACCCCTCCACGTCCTTTACAACATACCTATCATTACCTAATACACGTTCGATAACATAAGGGCCTTTATATTTTGGCAATAACTTTTTGTTATTACCGGCCGTAGTTATGTTATTTGTTACGACTACGTAATCACCTATCTTGTACTCTTTTGCTTGTTTACGCTTTTTATCATAATAAAACTTATTTTCTAATTGTGACCGCTCTATGTTAATTGCAGCTGCCGCACGAGTAGCCTCCAAATCTCTATCACCTTCTAAATTTAAAAATTCTCGCAATGAGTCGATAATATCGCCACGTTGATTTACACCAAACAATAACCGACTTGGTGTGTTTCCCGTCGACTTGCTAACACTGTTATTTATAGAAAATTCTACAACATCTAACACCTCATCCCATCGATCGGGTGTACCACTTATTTTAGCTAACATTGGTGTCACTATTCGATTTATTCGCTCCACTTGGCCATTCGCGCGCGGTGTGCCTGTAGCGATTTTTACATGTTGTATGTTATATTTGTCAGTAAATTCTGCGAACGCAGCTGACGTAAAAGCAGAGCCCCTATCAGAAATGATTCGTTTTGGTCTACTGTAATTAGAGCTAAATGATTCTAAATGTTTTAGAACTTCACGAGCATCTACAGTAACAGTCGCGATCATAATGTCGTCTAGATATATCAAAACCTGTCCCTTCGCTACTAAATCTCGAAATACCTCGCTAACAAAACGTGCAAATATAGCTGGACTATTGCAGAAGCCAAATGGCAACTTCAGGAACTCATACTGACCGTGCGGAGTGACAAAGGAAAGAAATTTAGTTGAATCCTCAGCCATGTTGATATTATAAAACGCGTCTTTAAGGTCCAGTTTACTAAAAATCATTTTACCATGCATCGCGTCCAAATGATCATCAATCAAGGGTAAAGGAAATCTATCCTTGACCACGACTTTGTTTAACTCGCGGAAATCCACACACAATCTTTTAGAACCATTTTTTTTTGAAACTAAGACAATGGGCGAAGCGTAGGCGGACGAACTGTTTTTAATTATACCTCTACCTAATAAATCGGATACTATCTGATCAACTACCTGTTTATCCGTGTAAGCAAGTCTACGAGGACGATAGAAAAAATGTTTATGAGGATCCGTTTCGATCCTAGCAGTGTATTGAAATTTTGGATACAACCCTCGTGCTGGCTGCATATACTCATTTTCAAATACCTCAAAAAATTCCATTCTACTTTTCATACTAATCTCATCGCAAACATTTAAACTCACCAATTTTTCACGGTCATCATGATCAATATCAATTAACATTATATCAGTTAATTCATCTGTAACATTCTGATCGTCTTGAACATCTTTTGGTTTTACAGTAACACCATCACTACCGAATTCAACATGAATTGACGGCTGTGAGATAAAATCTCTACCCAACAAACAATCGTAGTTCATGGTGTTATTGCTCACCACATAAAACTTAACATTAACATAAATCCCTTCAATACAAACGTTATAATTATATATACCTACTATGTCTAACTTAGTGTTATTAATACCTGTGAAAGTTTCACAATTACGATACGGAAGCCTGTATTCCTCTGGGACAAAACAAGCCTTTATCAGAGAGATCCCACTACCAGTGTCCAGTATTGCTTTCACTATAGGACGCACATCCTCAAATGATAACTGTAGTTCAAGGTAATAAGGTGATGCAATGTTCAACGACTCCTCCACGACCATCGTAGTGCTATCCGGTGCTGTTGTTTGATTTCTTGGACAATCTTTCTTAAGGTGGCCAATAGCATTACAACCATAACATTTCTTCTCTTGGCACCTTGAGGCAAAATGTCCATCTTTACCACACACAAAACATCTTAACGGTTTCCGTGCTCCTGTTGGGACCACTGATGTTCTTGCAGGAATTGCTGATACATTTCCTGTTACACTTGGTTTCAACACATTCCTCTCAACGTTAGTTAAGCCATTCATTACATCCAATAACTCCTCCAATTTCGTAAACCTAGTCATCCTTGCTTGTGACTGGAGAATAACATTATCGAAACCATCGATTAAGTATGCAATTAAATCATCGTCACTAATATTTAATTGGTTGCCCAGCATAACCTTTTCATGATAATAACTAGAAAAACTTTCATTTCGTCGCCACTTACGTGCATCGAACTTCCTCATCAAGTTAATTTTGTTTTCACGACGACTAAACATAGCCAACATTGATACCCGCAAATCCTCATACTCCAGCGCAGCGTGACTCGGCTTTGAATGAAACCAATTCAGTGCAAGCCCTTTCATCTTAGTGGCTAATATCGCAACAATTTCTTTATTATTTAAACTGTGTGCCTGCTTGACCGTTGCTACCCTTTCAAACCATGTAGCAGCATCTTCATCACAGGTTCCACTAAACTCTGGAATTAACGCAGCTATTTCTGTGGTACTCACTTTTTTAGTGGATTCCACTTCCTTCATAGTCGCAACAACCATCGATATTAAATCTTGTACGGTAACATTTAATCCCATCTGCTGCCCTCGTGCTGCCTCCACGCCTTCAGCTGCTTGAGAAATAAATTCACCAACACCCATCTGCTGTTCAGATTGTTCACCGCGACCACGTGTTTCCATTTTTCGTAATTACTGTCAATCTTGCTTAAATACACTTTAATTTTTACCAATGCACACAAGCTCAACCCCACACCTGAATTTGTAAAGCTCAAAACAAAGGATTTGTGATATCTTTTAAAATAAAACTTGCTTCATCTTTCTTAACGCCATTCTGTATATTTTACCATTGTTACAAATCTTATTGCACCTATATTCTTATATAACAAATTTCGTGTTTTTTCTAATTCTTATTATTCCTAATTATTAATTCCTACACCTTTTGGTTTCATTTTTTAATATTTTAAGTTGTTATTTTAAAGTGTCTTTTTGTAGTTCTAGTTTTCTCTGCTTTTGTGTTCTCATATTTATTGTCATCGTATAATCTGCACTACTTCAACACATTATATCATCATTATATTTAGCTCCGTATTTGTTTTTTCATCGATAGGTTGATTACAGTGTCTAACGTATTCGTCCAACGACTGCTAACAAGTGGAAATATTTTTAATTCTTGAAACCACGTCTTGTTTAGGTTTTTACATTTTATTTTGTATATAAAATAAATGTATATTTAATCATTTAATTACAGTATGTTTTTTTTGTGTAAAGTTGTAATTTAGTTTAATACTGTTTTGGACTATGCGACCCCAATACTACGTTTTTAAGTAGGTAACACTAAAACTATTTTTTGATATCAAAATATTTAGTAAAGTCTGTAAATATCTCCTTTCTTTAGTTTTTTACACTAACAATAAAACAATTAATTATTTATAAACGTTTAAATGTAATTTTGCTTTTAGTTGCTAAACGCTATTGACATTCAACAAAGTGGTAATATCAGTGAACTAGAATTTGAACACGCCGTTGGAAAAATGCCGGATTTTAAAAGCACGTTTTCATTTAGACTTTAATAGAAATGTGATTTTTTTCTATATTTAATAACAAATTAATAATTATAATATAATAAAAAATATTACACACAGTATAAAAATTGTCTATCTTTTATACTTGTTATCACTACTGGGGTTATATACACCTGTTAATGCCCTAGCTGGTAAACTAGGACTACGGTAAGATCGTTCTAAGGTAAGTGGTAGAACCGCAGGATCTTTGTACTTAACATAGTATTCAGGAAACTTCAAGTAAGTTCTAAAGCAAAAAAGGTAAGAATGTTTATAAAAAAACGTTTCATATTACTTTGTAAGAGACTGAGGACACTGATATTTGTAATCAGTAGGCGCGAAATAACTGAGCGGATGTAGTGTTCCCGAATGATCTTTGTATTGCTCTCTGTGCATTTGACATACCTTTGAAAACATGTGTTATAAAATATTTAAACAAAAGTATAAATACTTTATAAAAATTGTCAATCTCTTGTTGTCTTCCACGGTCAAGAAATGTTACGGGACTTTTAGGCATACTTAAAATTTTATCCCAGTTAGTACCTTTACCATTTACAGCAATGTCTGGTCTAGGAGTATAAGGTGTTGTCATTATTCCCCATTCATACGAAGGCATCTATAAACATCATTTTACAGTAGCAAAACATCATATAGAGTATAAACCCATACCTGCATTTTGCATATATTTTCATTTCTGTAGTTTTGAAAATAGCTTATATGTGGAGATTCTGACATTGAACCGTAGCCGTTTTTTAAAGGTGGATGAGCACCCATAAAAGCTGGTTGAATTGCCGGAGGATAGTAAGTTGCTTTCATCTCCGATAATTTTATGTCGCCTCCCATTTTTATTGATTTTACTAAAAATTTTTTAAATCAAACAAAGATTTTATATTAAACTATTGAATAGCTGATAATTTTTGACATTGACAGTAATTTGGTAATTATCATAATTCACAATAAACATCAGAGCGTGTCAGCTACATTATTTGCGTACTTATCAATACATTCCAACGCACAAAACAACGACAAAATTAGCTAGTTATTTAAGGTATTCTAAACTGAGAGCTGTATTAGAATATTTTCTAATTCGCATAGTTATTAGCCATAAACTTCTTGAATAATTTTATTTTAAGTATGGTGAAGTAGATATATCACGAAAGTGAAGATTGACAGTTATTATAGAAATAGATATAATGAAATCTGTTTGTAGTAGTAAAGTCAACTCTATTATACAGGATTACAGGGTGCATCTGAAATACGACTACAAACTCAGTGAGTAGTTTTCTTGTGGTGTTAATGTTAAATTCAGTTTTCTTAGAACTGAGTTCGACAATCTGCTTTATTTTTGTTAGATTTTTTTACAAATTCCTTCAGTTGATTGCTAAGTGATTCGTGTAAACGTAGTCGTACGTCATGATATTTAATTTAAATTTTCTCTTTATTATGTAACACTGCAGAATACGGTTATATTGTTTTAATGTACGGTGAGTGTAATTATAATCTCCACATTACATGTAGATTATCTTTTGAGCAATATCATAATAGACAATTGCCTACAGAAGCCGTGGTCGGAAAAGGCCGTCCCACTTATAAGCATCCAACGAAGAATAAATCGTTTCAATAAAATCGTAACTTTACTATTTGTTTTTCTTCAATGTATGTGCAGGTATTGCAAATTGTAGAAGATCGGTCACGAAGTAGCACTAGAGAAATAGGTAGCGAATTTAACTAGTCCTATTTTACGGTACATTTATTCTTTGTACCCTTAACATGTCCAACGAGTCCAACAGTTATCCGGCGTTGATTTTGAATCACGACGTGAGTTTTGTGAGTGGTTGTAGCAACAAAAAGCTTTAGACCCTGATTTTAGTGTCAAAATATTATTTTCAGATGAGTGTGGTATTACACGAAATGGAATGCTGAATTTTTACAACTCGCATGTTTGAAATGAAGAAAACCCAGATTAAATTTAACATAGTGACTTTCAGTGGTGGTTTTCTATTAATGTTTTGGCAGGTATTTTAAGATATTTAAGGTATATATTAGACCGTTTAGTAGCCGAAAATAACAGAAATACTTGTTTTGCATGTTTATTTTATTTTTGCAGTGTTTTTCATTAATTGAAATATGATTGAGTTACGTAACATTATCTACATTTGAACATCTTTTAGGTATTTAATGTACTTGAAAAGAATATGCAGAATAGAAACTTAATTAAACCACCGTAATTTAACTACGCCTTATCAGATAACATTATTTTGTATTTACTTTTATTTTTGGTGTCAGCAAATCGCTTAGAAAAAAAGTTACGTTTTTAGGAAAGTTTATTTTTATTTGTGGAGACCTTAGGAGACCTAATTAATGTAACAGATCCGTAATTTACAATTTATGTTGCTAAAAACTTTAATTTTTAAAATGTTTGTGATTTCACTGGTGTGTTATCGGTGTTTAAAGCTTAGAATGACTAGCAGTCGCATAGAGCAACATCTGAATAAAACATTTGCAATTAGAAAATTTGACTTTGTCTGCCCCTTTGCAGGCAGTGAAATTTTTTTTTAGGCAAAGTGAATTAGTATAATATTAAAAACAAATGTGTTATTTGCTTATATTAAAGTACATATATTCAAATACAAACTGTTGTAGTATGTAAAATCTTAAGCTTTCGCGGTTGTTATGTTTAAGATTATAAGCGACTTTCGGCTTAGACCGCGTCGTAGTAAAACACCCACTTAGGCTTGCTCATAATCTCTTCTTGAGAACCAAAACAAGAAGTAGAACTGAGTCACTGAGTGACATTTACCACTCTGAAGATGCAAGCTGCAACGTCTTGCGAAACGTCAGTTTGTTTGGGTTCACGAACGACAATACGGCAAAGGCCAAGTTCTACTTCTTGTTTTGGTTCTCAAGAAGAGACTATGACCAAGCCTAAGTCTGGGTGTTTTACTACGTAAAAGCACACGGAATTAGTAACTTTGTTTCAGATAGCACGACAAAGACAGGGCCGCCCCTGTCAATTCCGGAAGCAAATTTTGTACACCCAGAGGCAAATTTTATTTACTTAATTTAATTACATTGATTTCTTTTTTTGTAGAATTTTCTTTAGGTATTAGTTTCCAATGTATATACGGGTTTAACAAGTAATGATTTAGATCATAATTGGGATTATAAACATAGGGTCTATTCCTTATAGTTTTTGAGAAACATTAATATTAAAATTTAAGACGGCTCTGTCATAGTCTATTGTAAATTCGTAGGAAGAAAAACCAATGACCCAATTCAGGATAGTTTAGTAGTAAACAACACGTATAAAGTGCAAGAATGCGATAATATTGTTTTGCTTAGTTTTACTGTAGATTGTTGAACACGTACAGAAACCATAAACTCGGTTAATATAAAATAAAACTATGTAGCTAAAATTTATTTTTCTGACCATTCAGGGGTCATTGTGTCTATTTCGGTTATGCATTACTGTTGATTCGATTTTCATTTATTTCAAGATATTTTAAATACATTAAATTATTTTTGTAGTTAGGTATTAGTTTTGTTATTTGTTCAATTTAGTTTCATAGTTTTTCGTATTATTTACTAATTTCACTTTTCAATTTCTACGTTTATGACTCTTTGTTTATTTTGCCATCAGAAACTTAATACTTAATAGTAAACAGTTTCAATCATTTTATATCACGTTTTCTTATAACGAACAACCAGACCCGTAACTACATCTAATTATCGCAAAAAAATTAAGAAAAATTAATGAAAAGCTAGACCAGATGTTTATGAACAGAATGTGTTCGAAATTACCATATCTACCCCCTATTAAGAGATTATTAGTTATACTTGTTACACCCATATAAGTGTAAATTATGTAACTTCTAAGTGGTCTGTAATTTAAAATCAAACAGTATATATGTATTTATTGTTATTATTTATTTCTTCACTGAGTTATTTAGAGACAAAGCACCGTAAGTAACTTTAAGTTGTAGCCACTATCGAAATGTGCGTTACAACAGAACAGATATAAATGGGATTAGAACGTCTTCCGGGTTCGAACCGTGTTTATCTTGTAAACGAAGTTGCCAACGCTTGGCCCATTTTCGTAAGAAGCTTCATCAAGGCGGTAAAGAAATCGAAAGTTTAAAGAAGGGGCGATAAATTAGTAACAAAGGAGAACTAAATAGAATAGTGAAACGTTCGAGAAGTTATTCGCAAATTCAAGAGCCTTCTCGAAGTTGTTATCCATCTTTTAGAACGTATATCGAAAAATATGGAACACTCGAGAACGATTTTCAAAATGTGTATACAGTATGTCTCAGTAAGTTGGAACCATATGTAAAACTTTTTTATTATTAACTTTAGGAAAAAAAGTTATTCTTTATAAAAAGTTCTGCATGTTCTAAAATCTAAAATACAATTATCAGATATTAAATTTTTTCAGTCGTATACGAGGTATTTCAGAAAATATTAATTTTGCTCAAGAATAAAGTACCCTTATTTTTGACAATATAGAAAAATGTTATTAAAAAAAGTTGGATCAGAAAATAATAATCATTCAACTGTTACAAAAATAGTAAACAAATTTACTGGATGTACAAGGAAGTACTGGAAGTACAAGAAAACAATCTTTTCATTAAATTAAATTAAATACTAAGTCGTGTAACTAACATAATATTAATATTTACTGAAAATAAATTAATACAATATTATTTTTTCCTTATTCTACTAATGCCTCGACATATCCACCTTCTCGTTCCATACATGTATTCGTTCTATTAGCAAATTCTCGTAAGACGTTCCTTATCACTTGTGGAGAAATTTCCTGGCAAGTTTCTAAAATTACCCTCTCCAAATGATTAACATCTTGAAACGGCGCTTTCTTGTAAACTTTTTGTTTCAAGTAACCCCATAAGAAGTAATCAAGGGGGGTTAGGTCAGGGGATCTAGCAGGCCAAAAAATTTCAGAATATCGGTGAATAACTTTTCCATTGAACAAATTTTCAAGATATTCCCTAACATTCAATGTACTGTGGCATGGGGCACCGTCTTGATGGAAATAAACACATTGACGTTTTTGTAGGGGTAGTTCGTCCATGAAATCATTGATGTAAATTTGCAAAAACTGTAAATAACGTTCGGCGTTCATAGATTGGTGAAAAAAGAAAGGTCCAATTAATCTGTTCTTATAAATTCCACACCACACGTTCGTCTTAAATGAATATTGGTCACGAGACTTTATAGTGAAAATTGGATTATTGTCAGACCACCAGCGACAATGTTGTGACGAGACAGTTCCATTTGATGAAAACGTTGATTCATCGGAAAAAATGATATGCCTTGTAAAAAAAGGGTCCTCTTCTAACTTCCCTTGGACTAGACAGCAAAAATCAAAGCGCCTATCAAAATCCCTTTCTTTCAATGTGTGAATGAATTGTGGTCTGAATGGCTTGAATTTATTTAATTTCAGAATTCTTGCCACTGTATCTTTACTTACAGTTTGTTGCATCAACGATGTCCTTTTGCGAAGTGACAGTTTTAGATGTTCTATCACAGACAGCATTACTTCCATCTGCGTATTCTCATCGGCAACTAGCATTTGGTGTTTCCTATTATAATTATTTTGTATACTTCCAGTACTCTTAAATTTGTTTACTATTTTTGTAACAGTTGAATGAATAATGTTTTTATTGGGATGCCTTTCATTAAAAATAATGGCTGCTTCTCTATGTGTTTTATAATTTTCTCCCACAATCAACACAATTTCTATTTTTTCTTCACGAGTTAACACCATTTTTATGCATAAATTCTAAAGCGTTTAATATCAATGTCAAACATTTGTTGCTATAAACAAATCATTTGTTTATCAGAGCATCCTAGATTTCACGGAACTAGAGTTAATTTTGCTTTGATATTGCAGACAAAAAGAAAAAATAATTTTTTCAATGTAATTGTTTGTAATTGCATATTTAAAGGTAGTTTTTAGTTCTGATCAACTTTTTTCAATAACATTTTTCTATATTGTCAAAAATAAGGGTACTTTATTCTTGAGCAAAATTAATATTTTCTGAAATACCTCGTATACGACTGAAAAAATTTAATATCTGATAATTGTATTTTAGATTTTAGAACATGCAGAACTTTTTATAAAGAATAACTTTTTTTCCTAAAGTTAATAATAAAAAAGTTTTCCATATGGTTCCAACTTACTGAGACATACAGTATATACCGACGAAACAAATCGTAGGTCAGTTATTGCCGTAATGCGAAGACAGCAGTGTTAAGAAGATTATTCAAGTCTAAATAAATAAGTCGTTAACGCATGTTATAAATAAATCTACGAAGTACGTGACTTTAGTGTAAACAAGTGTGTGAAGCTATCCGCGGACTTTATCTTATCTTCGTGTAAGTTATATAAATTACAGTGTAAGTGTTTTTATTAAATATTATTAGATTTAATTAGTCTGGTTAATTTAGAAGTGTACATATTTCTAGTATAAGTAAAAATATTTTTGTGGTTTAAATAAATTAGCTTTAATAATAAAATTCGTTACAATAGTTCAGAACCGTTCAGAACGATATTTAAGAAAAACACTTACACTCATTTATATATTACAATCACTCAAAAATTAGTGTATGCAGATAACTTCTGTTTATCTCAAAATGATAGTTGTTTACATTAAAGGCACATACGCTTAAACTCCGTTATATTTATCTTAACCACGCGTTAATCACTTATATTTTTAAACATCTTAATACTTCCGACTTTGAATAACTGACTTATGATTCCTTTAACCCGTTTTTATATATTTCTATTATCTTCTCGAGAATTTTCTACATGCTTCGGTAAACGTTCTTGAAGTTGACAATAACTTCGCGAACGTTTCACTATTTCTTAATGTAAAGTATTAAGCAATATGCTGTTGTTTTATTAAGAACATTATTCATATTTGTAGTACAATCTTCTTCCGGGTAGTCGTGAACTCGGAAAAAGATTGTACTACAAATGACACCGGCCGTGAAAGCCTACGGAATTTTAATGCTATTCATATTTGTTTCAAATTTTAGTGTGAACATTGACTTGCTATCTTTGTAAAGAAACGAAGTTTAAAATTCGGTAAACTGTTTATAGAACAGGGCATACTGGTTGTTTGCAAAATTTTAATTTAAGTTCTAAGGATATACCGCATCATCAAGAAAAAATGTAATAATAGTTAGAGTGTAGTGTTCAAAACAACTGCGGTCTGTATTTATTTAATTTATTTAGCGGTTTGAACACCAAACATTATACATTGTGGTTTTTTCAATTAAAGACTTTGTTGCGTCATAGGTGACATGGTTACATGTTGTGGGAATCGCTATGCTACGAATATAAGTTTTGTTTATATATTAATGTAAAATAAATAAAAATGTCAATTCACAATAAAAAATATTTATAAAAAAGTTGTCAATTACAATATTAACACGTTCGCTACCAAATGAGTCGATATCGACTCACACGAATAAGTGCCAAGTCTACCGCGTGAGTTGAATTCGGGTCGCGACAGGTCTGGACAGGAGTTCAGTTGTGATCTTTTCGCTAAGGTAAGTCATTATAGATGTTAATAAATCCATTTATAATGAAAAAAATTGTGATATGATTTCGACTCTCATTTTTTTTGTATTAGCTTTTTATAACTAAAATAGAAATGGAATTTTTTATTTTCGTTATTTTTTTATCTTGTTATTGAATTATTAAGCTGGATAGAGTCGAAAAGGGTGAAACTAGTAATTTCAACTACTTTTTAACTTTTTTTATCTATAATAATTGTGCTTTCACTGTCAATTTCTATTGTCTGCCTAACCTAAATTTATGACAGTAAATAGTATTTGTTATTGTTATTTTGTCTTATTGTTGTAGATGAATCGTCCTAGAAACTAATTGCTTGACGACATCTGAGATTCAAAAAATTTTGGAAAAAGAATCAGGAAATGAAGGGGATTAATCTCCTGATGTCGGCGATTATGAACCAGACGAATACGAGTAGAAGTCTGAAATTTCTGAAAGTGACGAGAACGCTGATGATGATAATGTTCTCTCTGGTTCGCCTTCTCCACCGTCTCCAGAAACATCTCCAGGTAAAAATTGGAGTAGCATAACAGCAAATTTTTTGAAAACATTTACTTTTACGGGCAATACCGGATTCAAAAATATTAATGGAGCAAAGAAATAGATGTTTACTTACTTTTTTTTGACAGTGAGATCATTCGCCTCATTTTAGACTGCACAAGGCAGGAGAAAAATATTTCGTATCTAAAAATAAACCTAGCTAATGGAAAACTGTAACAGAGTCGGAGCTGAAAAAATTTATCGCATTGTTGCTTTATTTTGGTTTAATCTCTGATCCGTCATTAAAAAAATACTGGTCGAGTGAAAGAAAATTCGTAAATCTATTCGTGCGCAGCACAATGCCTCGAAATGGGTTTGAGGAAATTTTACGCTTTATCCACTTCTCATATGAAGACAGCCGGCCAGATGATAGGCTAAATAAAGTGCGCGATTTAGTATACATTATGAACACAAATTTACAAAAATATTCCATTCCTGACGAGGACGTAGTAATAGATGAGACCATGGTACCGTTTAGAGGTAGGTTGAAATTTCGCCAATATTTACCAGGAAAGGTACACAAATATGGAGTAAAATTGTACAAAGCTTGTGGAGCCGATGGCTATACATACAATGTTTATTCTGGTAAAGAAGATGAAAAAAATACAGTGGAAATGCGACACAGTAATAAGATGGTGTTAGAGTTATTACAGAGTTATCTAAACGAAGGGAGGACCTTAGTTGTTAATAACTTTTACACCGTCAATGTGTTTGAACTGCTTCAATATTCACGATTTATAAAAAACAGTTTTTTTGTTCTTTTTTCAAATTTAAATATCTTAAAAACTACAAGACTTTTCCTTGGCCCAAATATACCATTCTGTAGGTCTTACTTTACACTATGCAGTAGCCAAAGCTCAATATTCTTCTTCGTGGCCAAGCAATTAAAATATGCCATAAGAGAAGCACGTAAAAAAAATCATTAGCCACGAATTTGACTCGCGATTTTCAGTTAGCTTCTTTTCACTGAGAAACGAAATCGACTCGCAATGATCTATTACCTGAATTTTTCTGTGAGTCGATTTCGTACCACAAATATGTGATAACGCAAAAACATAAAATGGCCGCGGGCCCCAGCAACAGAAAAAATCTTATTATGGCGGTAGCGAACGTGTTAAAAATACATTTCACTACAATATACAATTATCTATTATTTCAAGTAACATTTTGGTCCTACGAACAAATAGTACAATAATTAGAAGATTACAAATAAACGTCAAGTTTTACAAGTTTACCAGCTATTGTGGTGCTCATTCAAGCGCATTGCGGTAGATTACAATCTGTAAGTGATATTAAAATTTCTTCTATTTGTTATTTAATTTATAATTTAATCATGATCGATTTAAAATCTTTAAGACAACAACGTGGTGTTTTAAAGTCTCAATTAACACGTTTGAATAGGTATTATGAGAATTTAGTTTAATTTGATATAACTAGTAGCATTATTACTGAATTAAATTAGCGACTAGAAAAATACGATTCATTATGGGATAGTTTCAATAAGTTACATAGAGAGCGAGTGTGAGGATGAAGAACTCAGTATTAAATTAAATGAACAAGATGTGTTTGAATCTAACTATTTTTCAATTATTTCTACAATTAAAGATTATTTAGCAATTTACAAAAATAATTTACATAACGAGGCATACTAATAATTGCATAAGGTCTAATATAAATCAATCACAATCGATTAAACTTCCTACAATTAAATATTACGACTTTTAGGAGACAATATGAAAATTGGATAGTTTCGCGCTTTAAAATCTACAGTTAACGTAAGCAAACAAGTGACGCGAAGGGGCGTGACTGAGGGCGCTTTAATTTTGACAGTACATTTAAAGTAAAAAGTATTTCGGCGGCAAGTTTAAATACTTTAAATTATGTAATATGCATTATAAGAAGTTTCTAATTAAATACCACTGCTCAGTAATTTCAGATAGAATAACTCATGTTACTTATCTATTATTTTACACACTCTATAACAATGAAATCACATTTTTGGATTGCTTAAACCTAGAATTTGTAGTAACAAAGCATTAATCATCCTGCTTTCGACTTTCTAAAGAATCTGAAGACATAAAAAGAAATTTAGCGATTAAAACATTCCCAGTTTTTTTAAAAATTAGTAACAACAGACTTAAAACATACTTAAGAATGAATTTTTCGTAAGTGCTTTTATTTATTTTCATATTTATTTCATTGTAATATTACAAAAACAGTTGATACTTATATACAGTGCTACAAAACTTGAACAATTTACTTAGTTATACTTTAAAAAAATTACGAGATTTTAAGACAATTATGTATTACATTAAAACAGAACATAGATGTTATTAGAAAAATAATAAATTCTTAGGCAGTAATTATCCCGACACAAAACTTTGGCAGTTGCCTACGTTATACTCACCAATATTACATATTTAAAATATTAACAGTATTATACCGAAATTAAGCATTGGATTATAATAAATAACAAGATAAATGTTATGTTAACATCAATTAAGTGTTACAGTTTAACTATTCTACTGCAAGACTTTATGCGATTTTTTCTCTTTGACCACCTCAATAGTTATTTACGAACCAAGTTCGGGAAGAAGTTTTTCCTACATGAGCGCATTTAAAGCACGAGCGAACGAAGTGAGGGAGTGCTTTAATAGCGCGAATGCTAGAATGATTTTCCCACAAGAGGTTTGTACATAATTTTTTGTAACGAGCAAATATTTCCTTTGATAAGCAGAAGCAATCATTTTATATTAATGTTAAATTTTGATATAGTCACCTTGATGAAAAGTGTAGAGTGCTATGAATTAACATTTTATGTCTAAAGTGTTTGTGCTGATCATATTTTGTATACTTTGTATTGCTTTTTTAAGTTTACTTCTTGTTTTTATTAATAAAAAACACTGGGAAAACGGTTTTTAACAATTACAAATTATAATTGCATTACAATATTATTGTTTAAATGTCTGTAAATGCCAGCGTTTTTTGTAATTTTTCCCGCACTCGTGCGGGAATAGTATATTAAAACACAAGTTACAGAATGAACGCGCTTCAAGCACGAGACCGGGTTTCACACACGAGCCGCGCAGCGGTGAGTTTATGAAGCGGTCGAGTGATTGAAACGTATTCTATGACGTGTGTTTTATACTATTTTCTCTATTTTGATACAATAATTAATATTTTTCGTATAATTTTAATTTTAAAACAACATTGGGAAACTTTATTATTTTATTGAATTGGCAACACTTACACTTTGACATATTGAAATTTATGTGTTAACCTAAAATCATACGAAATTATCTCTTTATACCTTTATAAGTAAATAAATTTGAATTAATAAAACGTGTTTATTTTATTTTGGCGTCAAAATTGGAATTTCAATTGTTCAATTCCAATAATTTTGATTTCTTTTTCATGTAACGTCAACTTACGATGCAGAGATACCAACTTTGAAAAAACTAACATTACTAAAATTCGTGTAAGAATTTGCTTATTCTTACACGGATTTTAGTGTAAGAATGGCTAATTCTCATGTCGAAATAGAGAATAACAATTTCCTGATTGGTTACACACGTATGTAAAACTTCACTTCCCAGGCGGCGAGTACAAAAAAATATTTATGTATTCACAAATTGAAAACTAATTAAATAAAGGTTAACTGCTGTGATCTTCTTCATCACTACTGTCTTCATCTGATGAACCAGTGTTCGCTCTAAAAGACATGCTTTCCACTGTTTCATTCAACAGGCCATCACGTTCCCACATATCGTCAGCTAAACGGTTAACATGTTGACAATGTTTATTCCAATCAGATTGAGTAACTTCAGAAAATGCATTTCTTACAAAATTTTCTATTTCTGCATTACTGTGAGTGACATTGTTCATTTCTACTTTATGTTTTACCAAACTCCAAATTAATTCAATAGAATTCAGGTCACAATGATAAGGTGGCAAACGTAACACAGTGTGTCCATGTTTCTTTAGTAATTCATCAACTACATAAGATTTGGCGATGTTACGTTGTTTCACCAAACATAGTAATTCAGCTTTTCTTATATCATTAATAGTTGATATACCATTAGATTCCAACCATTCTCTAATGACCATTTTTATTGTACCTTGATTTGGTGGTTTGTTTATTTGTACGCTATGATATGGTGCGTTATCCATAACAACAATACCGTTACGAGGCAAATTTGAAATTAGCTGCGTTTCCATCAATTGCATAAAATTATTATGTTTCATATCATCATGGTAGGCGCCAGATTTACTTTTTGATTTAAAAATTAATAGTCCATTCTTCACAAATCCATAAGATCTAACTGCATAAACAATTATATATCTTTGTACAGCTTTGCCTGTGTGATACACACCAGGTTCGTTTTCTGATTGCCAGCATTTACTAACCCCGTATGACTGACGTATGTATGTTTCATCTAAATACGTAATAGGTTTTTTTCTTTTCTCCTAGAGCATCGTTTTCTCGTAACTTTCTTAAATAGCGACATCTCCAAGCTACAACGTCATGACGTTCCATTAACAAATTCCTTTTATTGTGACATTTTCTGTATTTAAACCCAATTTGATGTAACGATTTTCTTAGGGTATCTGTTCTACCACAGTAGTCAACTTTCTCCTGCATTTTCTGAACTGGAATCTTCAACGTTGGAACCTTTTTGTCTACGGTATAAATTTCATGAATGCTTCTTTTTAAGATGCCTAAATCAGCATTGTCCAGAACAATTTTATTGGAACCACCACTTTTTTGTTTTTTTGAGGGAGATTTTAGTACTCCATGCTTAGTTTGCAAAACTTCATTCCTAATTAAAACATTTTTTATTTACATATTTTAAATATTTATAAACTTACCTTATTTGTTTTATAAACTTCGGTGATTTCCCAGTGGCTGCTGCAGCTAATTCAGTAGCTTTGTCTAAAGGAAATGACCACACACCTGCTGCTTTTTGCTTGCCGAAGAACTATACAACAGTTAAAATGATATTTCGAGCTTCGGCATGAACTGTTTTTCTTGATTTATTTTCCATGTTATTCTAAAAAAACAAAAAGCTATAACTAAGTGATATTCTTCAAACTAATTAATATTATTCAAATTGAATTATGATTGACGTTAATGTATTAAACGAAATAAAACCCAGGGTAAAAACACACAGTTTTGATAATGAGGTTATGTAAAGGTGCATTTATGCAGATCAATTTAACTTTTAGCACTTTATAAAAGTAGTACCCATTTATGCAAACACACTTCCAAATCCGCGTTGGTTACACATTAATATATGTGGATATAGTTAAATTCGTTACATTTTAGTGTTTAATAACAAATTACGGAAGTTTTAGCGCACATACTTCGAGTTGCGTGTGAGAATGCGCAATGCAAAGATAATGTAAGGAGCAATGTGAATTAAATTTATAATTTAGTTAATTAGGGATCCGTAGTTTAACTGGTTAAATGTTAAATGATAAATATTAATTTGGTCTGCATAAATTTACCTTTAAGATTGTAATAATTTAGAATAAGTGTCATATGGTGTTATATTTGGTATTATGTACTTACCGATTTATCAAAAAATTCACAACAGTAAGAGTTTTGAAAAAAAAACTATTTAATAAAGATGAATAAGATCCAAATATGAATAACACAACTTGTAAACGACAAAACGAGTACAAATTAAAAGTTTTGTTAAGGAAGGTACTTGCTATGATTGCATAATTGTGATTGGTCGATTGTTTTGCCACCAGAAATTTTAAAATTTAGTTCACATATTTTCCGGGGGTAATGTTTGCTTCGGCGCTCGTTAATGATAGTGTAGATATTTCAGACATTCAAAAATTTTATTACTTAAAATCTTCATTAGAAGGTAACGCATCTGAAATAATAGAATGAATAGAAGTTTCCGCTGTTAATTACCCTATTACCTAGCAATTATTATGTAATAGATATGAAAATAAGAAGTTAATAATGTATAACTTATTAAAAGCAATTTTTGAATTTCCTAGTATTAATAAAGAATCTGCTAGTGAACTTGTGCGATACTGTAACAAAAAATTTACGATCTCTAACAGCTTTAGGTCGAGCTAGTGAGGATTGGGAAGACATCATAATTTTTATAATTACAAGTAAACTAGACAAGTGTACATTGCGTGAGTGGGAATCGATTCAATACGCTGATGAATTTTCTACTACAAAAGAAATGTATCAATTTTTAGATAAAAATGCAAACTTTTAGAAAAAAATAATTTTATAAACTATTTGGGTGCTAGTTCCAAAAAATTTTGTAGTATAAAAAAAACTGTATATGCTAGTATCAATAATTCTACAAGTTGCTATTACTGTAAAAATACTCATGTTATTTATAAGTGCCCAGTGCCTAGTGCACGAATAGCAAGTACAAAAAAAGAGGAGTATGTATTAATTGTTTACGCTCATATCATAAAAAAACAGAATGTACTTACTCAAATTGTAAAATCATAACACTTTACTACATTGCAATAAAACTATAAATCAAAATTTGAATACTAACGCATCTCGAACAATAGAACTGGAAGAATTATTGACCAATGCACATTCAATTAAAAATAATACACAAGTACTCCTTTGTACTACTAATATTTTAATAAAAACTGAAAATCAAATGTATGAGTGTCTTTATGCAATAAATTAGGATTGAAAACAAATAAAGTTAATTATTCTATTAGTAGTGTAGTGTAACGTTTCCATTTTTTCGATTGAATACTTTTGATTTAATTTATCATTTTTGGAGTCTCTGCGTGCGCAAATCGCTGATGCACATTACTCATGCGTGATTCGTAGCCATATTGTTTTAAAGCATCTTCCGTTAAACTTCCAAAAGAAGCAGACGTTCCTGACAATAGAAAGTAAATCCGGAAGATTTCCAATTATTGCGTAATTCATTTAAGTCACATGATGACCACGCTCCATGCGCTGAAATTACGAACAGCAACAAGTGGTAGCTAACCTTTAATAACACGTATGTACCTAAATAACTTAATTAAGTGTTAGTTTTAAGATTTGTTTATCTGTTTTTTTTTTGGTTTCAATATTTAACCATTATAAATTTAATATAAAAAACATTGTGGCGTCCAAAGTATATTTCAAATTATATTCCAAATTATATTTCAAATTAGAATTGTAAATATTAGTGTACGAGTAGAATACCCAGACCCTGATTATAATTAGTAATAATTCTCATCGCTCTAATTTAATGTTTGTGTGTTTATACGTCAATAAAACCATAAGAGCTAGCACGGTGCATTATTTGTATTATTTAAATTATGAATACGTTATAAAATAGCAACGATAACTGTTTGTTGAAAGTAGTTACAGTAGGTAAAGCAATGCTTAAAACTGCTGATCAAGTTAAAATTGAAATTAAATCAGTTTACAATAATTATTCTAGTGTTGTAAACTGTTTGGTCATAGAAACTGTTACTGAAAATTTACTAACTTATACGTTTGACATATCAAATTTTGATATAATTAAAAATATAAAATTGGCTGACCCACATTTTAATCAAAGTCGTCCAATTGACATGTTATTAGATGTGACAGTATTTTATAACCTTATATAAGAATATTCTATTAGTAATAAAATTGTTAGTAATTTAAACGTCGACAATTGATTAAATAATATGATTGCCGACTTATAAAAATTGATAATTTTAATGACGATTCTTTAAAAATGACTAAAGACGAACAATATGTCGAAAATCATTATGTAGAACACTACGATCGCGATTTTTCTGGCAGAATAATAGTTTCAATTCCGTTTCATGATAATTTAACATTTTTGATCCATTCTAAAATAAGTTCATTAAATCGATTCTACGTCTTAGAAAAAATATTAGGCAAAAATCAAACTTTGAAAATTGAATATGATAAATTTATGCAAGAATATATCCATTTTAGACATATGAATGAATGTGAAAATGAATAGTGTAATCAATCGAGATATTATTTGCCTCATTATCCTATAATTAAAACTGACAGTTTAACCACTAAGCTACGAGTGGTATTTGACATTTTAATGAAAACTAGTACGGGTACTCTTTAAATGATGTTTAATATACGGGACGTAATTTGTAATTTGATTTAATATCGATTTTTTTGCGGTTTTGACAATATTCGTATGTTCTTACAGCATACATATTGAAAATGTATATTCAATTATTAGTAGAAGAATCACAAACACATTATCAAAAAATGTTTTGTTTTAATTGTTAAGACATATTAAAATGTTACAAACTGAATACCGTAACATATGGTACATCCTTATCACCATTTTTAGCTTTAAGATCGTTAAAACAAATAGGTTTAGAAAATCAATCACAATCGCCATTGGTATTGAAAGATTTTTATATGGACGATTTATTTACCGGAGCAGAAAATTTAGAGAGTTTGATTAAATTACAGCATGATATCTTTAATATAAGATAAGATATAGTATGTGCCAAAATATCTCTAAGTGTCATCTTAAGCGTCTACGTTTTTAATGTTTATATTCCACCAGCACTGCCCTCAGATGATTATGAAAATATCTTTATATTTTTTGAGTCTTTACCTTTCTTATATAATAACAATTTTATAATCATAGACGATTTTAATATACCTGAAAATATAAATTCTTATAGTCAGAGCTAAAAAAATGCAAAGTTATTGAATTATTTTATTACATACTTTGATCTTGTTCAGCATAATACTACATGCAATAATGATAATCACATTCTCGACTTAATATTATCCAATTTAAATTGTGTTGTAACTCGAGAGATATTACTTATATGTAACAAAGAATATTACTCTCATCCCACATAAAATATATTATTAAAAACTAATGCATACAATAAAAATGTCTCTAAACACCACGTATTACCACGCACATATGATTTCAGAAAAACTAACTTTGTTAGACTATATGATTTGATTGGTAATTATAACTGGATTGAACTTACATGTTTTGATGATGTTAATACAGCGGTCACATTTTTCTACTCAGTTTTATATAACTTCTTTGATGAATGTATACTCTCTAAATCAAATTAAAAAAATTCATTTATTTCATAATTACAGGCCAATAACAATTCTCTCAAGTCTTAGTAAAGTATTTGAAAGTATTATATACAAAACCATTTATTTTAACATTCATAATCAGTTGTCTTTCTCACAGCACGGTTTCATGAAACGTAGGTCAACTACTAAATAGCAATTTGTGCTATTTCACTCATTACATAGCAACAGTCTTAGACAACAAAGGCCAAGTTGATGTGATATACACTGATTTTGCAAAAGCATTTGACACTATCGACCATAACATTATAATAAGAAAGTTGCATGTTTTTGGACTCTCTTCTGCATTGATAACACTTTTGTCATCGTACCTTCGGAACCGTCTCTTAACAGTTAATTTTTGCGGATATAATACTTCTCCTTTTCAAAATCAGAACGTTTGCTGTTTGCCGATGATCTAAAAATTTGACGAGCTCGAGCTGTTTACACAACTAATGATTGTTTTGCAATTCAAAACGACCTTAAAAAAATTGACAACTGGTGTTGTTTAAATAACTTAAATCTTAATCTCGCTAAATGTAAAGTTGTTTCTTTTAATCGTAAATCGACTACAACTAAATTTTGTTATTCTATACGTAATTTACCCGTTACTCGATGCGACAATATTAAAGACTTAGGTGTTATTTTTGATAAAGAACTTACTTTTAACTTGCATATAGATTCAGTCTGTTCTTCGTCTATAAAGATGCTAGGTTTTATTGTTCGCAATTCTCGAAGCTTCTCAAACATTTATGCAATTTACACATTAGACTACGCATTTGTCCGGTCCAGACTAGAATATTGTTCACTGATATGAGATCCTATCTACCAGAATCAAAAAACTCGCATTGAAAAAATCCAACAAAAATTTCTAAAGTATATTTACTTTAAGATGATAGAATCTTATCCACCAGTTGAAATAACTTATGATAATTTACTTCAACTGTTCTCATTAAAATCTCTAAATGAACAACGTAACTGTAACACTGAGCAATATCTAGAAAAACTAATCTCTAATGAAATAGATGAGCCAATTTCTCTTCAAAATTTAAATTTTCATTCTCCATCAGTTCATACAAGATATCCAACACTTTTTTTATCTCGACCATGCACGAACAAATATTTATTTCAAGTCGCCTATCAACCGGATGTGCTTAAATTTTAACAAACGTAACATATTATTGTAATAAATATTTTGTATTGTATTAAGTTATTGATTTATCTATTTTCTTTCCATTGTGCTGACTTATGTATGACTTATATATAATTAATATTAATTTTTGTTGTTATTTACTGAATTTATGTATATATTGTATCTTTAATTTTCGTTTTTATCTCTGTTTTCACTTTTACTTGTTGAGTATGTATCAAAATTAATTTGTACCTGCCCTATTTTAGAATTTTGTTTCTGTTGGGCAGATGTATTGAAATAAATAAATATTATGCCTCTGTGGTTTTGAGGTAAGAAAATGACTTTCAAACAATTCAACTATTTACAAACAATAATTTAGAAAACAATTTAATAGAGTTGGGTCCAGAAGAATGCAATAAAATATTAGGTTTGCAGTGAAACGCCTTCAACGATACTTTTCAATTTTCTATTGTTGACGATGTAAACCAAACAATTACAAAAAGAATTAGATTATCCATTGTAAGTCAAATTTTTGACTCTTTAGGATTAATAAATCCTGTTATAGTTATTCTAAAAATAATTATACAAAGATTATGGCAATTAAACATTAATTGGGATCATCTCACGCCTAAAATAATCTCTTAATTATTGGTTAAAATTTAAAAACGAATTAACAAAAATCCAACATATAACTATTAAAAGACATGTTATTATTTCTGAATACAAAAATGTAGAGTTACTCAAGATTACGGGGCATGCGTTTATGTAAAAAGTAAAAATAAATAAAAGTAACAAAATTATTTCTAAACTACTATGTGCAAAAAACGTGTTGCGCCTTTAAAACAAATTTCTTTGCTACGATTGATATTATGTGCTGTTGTTTTTTTAGTCACCTTAATGAAAAAAGTTATAAATTGTACGTAATGGGACAAGTGGACGCGTCCAACTGGGTGCGGCCAACTGGGCACCGCCAACTAGGCGCGGGGACAAGCGGACGCGAGCCAAGTGGACGCGAGCCAACTGGGCGCGAAAATTATATTATACAACATACAGTGCTTTTTAAATTAAAAAAAATATTTTAGGTGAATGTGTTGATTTATAATAAATGAGAAATGAAATGTTCTAAGTACTTGTATAAGAAAAACATTTGAATTGAAAATTTCTTAACGGCACTTTAATGACTACCTGATGGCTTCTAATTTTTTCAAAAATATTCAAAAGTTATTAACTTTTTCAAATAAAACCATTTAAAATGCAAGTCTTTGAACTACAATTTTGGCTAATTGACGGCTAATGTAAAATACATATTTAAAATGATATTTAAACGGGTCAAATAGACCCTTAATCGTTTCTTTTTAATTACAATTTAATGACTAATTGATGGCTGATGTAAAATACATATTTAAAATACGACATAGCAAGGTCTAACATCTATCCGCGCCCAGTTGTCCTGGCGTCCACTTTTCCTCGCGCCCAGTTGGCGGCGGCCAGTTGACGGCGCGGCGCCTAGTTGGCCGCGTCCAGTTGGCCGCGTCCACTTGTCCTAGACCGTAAATTGTATTACAATACCTTTAGATAAAGTTTTTTTTATTATACAGACAGTACAATAACTTTATGTTGGATTATGGACGTGCAAATAAATGGAAAACTTTTGTATCCAATCGCGTTTCTGAAATTCAGTCTAATAGTAATTCTAATCAGTGGTTCTACGTGAAGTCTACGGACAATACAAACTTGCTATCACAAGGTGGCTATCCTAGTAAACTAATTGATATGTCTTTGTGGTGGTACAATCCGTTGTTTCTAAAAAATTAAAGTTAGTTTTTTTGATTGTTTTGTAACTGATGATTTACCAGAAAAACGTTTAAATACATTACTAACTACAATTTTACAAGATTTTTCAATTTAAATTTAATCACTGTTTTAAGTGTTTAAGAAATCACCCAAAATTATCTAAATCATTAATGCGTTATTTACCAAGTGTAAGAGTTCAACAATATATGTCATTTATTAATGTGGGGTTAGACTATGCAGTACCATTTAATATAAAAGACAAAAAAGTAGAGGTTGCAAAATAGTTAAATGTTACATACGCATTTTTGTTTGTCTTTTTACAAAAGCTATTCATTTAGACCTTGTAACTAACCTTACAAGTGAATGTTTTTTAAATTGTTTGAAAATGTTTATAGCTAGAAGAGGTAAACCTAAAAATATTTATTCCGATAATGGTACGACCTTTGTAGGAGCAAACAAGGTTTTATGTGAATCATTCAAACAAGTATCTCATGCTTTAAAAGATAATGTTACGAAACTATTTAATTTGATTTATTAAAAACTAATTTATTTAAACGATTAAAAATTATGTTTACTTATTCTAGAAATATGTACACTTTTAAATTAACCGAACTAATAAAATCTAATAATATTTAATAAAAACACTTACACTATAATTTATATCACTTACAAAAAGATAAGATAACGTCCTCGGATAGCCTCACACTTGTTTGTTTACACTATAAGTCACGTTCACTCGATTCGGTGTACACTGTTATTTATTTAAAACTTGGCACGTGCTAATCACTTATTTATATTCAACCCGATAATCTTCCCAACACTGTTGCATTCGCATTCCAGCAATAACTGACCTACGATCTGTCTCGTCGCTATATATAGACATACGGAAATCCTTCTCGATCGTTCCCTACTTTTCGCTATAACTTCTAGAAAATAGATAACAGCTTCTAGAGGGCTCTTGCATTTGCAAGTAATTTCTCGAACGTTTCACTGCTTCCTTCTTAGGACTGTTCTGTCCCAGAACAGGAGACTGGATGCGACACCGGTAAAAGGGATCGTGGCGATAGCGGCAGCTCCCTCCATTTTGGCTACTTCCTTGACCATAAAAGTAACAGTCAATGGACTTTTCCTGACCCAATATTCTCCTCGGTTGGTAACTACAGACCAACACTTGAATGCCTGTTCCTCGGAAGACGACCTCCAACATGTTTCGAACTGTCCTCCAATTCAGTTGATTTAAGCCACAACCAAGCTTGGGTACTGCCAATTTCTTAACATGATGGAACTCCATTTGTCTCTTGAGACTCCATAATGTTCGCCACAGATCTTTGTATAACGGCTTGACACGTGAGTATTTCTTGGTGACCAGATAGAAAACGAAGCGTTCGTCACCACGTAGTCCTAAAACTTTTCCGACTGCCGGTTGCTGTCTTCGTAATTCATCTAGCTGCCCAAACTTCTTTTTAA
This sequence comes from Aquatica leii, assembly GCA_035610365.1. Lineage (NCBI taxonomy): Eukaryota > Metazoa > Arthropoda > Insecta > Coleoptera > Lampyridae > Aquatica > Aquatica leii. The sequence continues at coordinate 114,769,046 of CM069432.1, forward strand.
ACACGACTGCAACCCCTTTGGATATGTCAAGGTCCTCGCTCACGCAATGTGCGATGGCGTAATCTTTTTGTGTCTGGAACAGGTCTTGTTGTTCCTCGGTGGTAACTCCGAACCTAGCTTTTCCAGAACCTCCGTATAAGTTCATAAACTTTTCGAACTCCATTTCTTCGATTGGATTCCTGGTTCTGCTACTTATTACTCTGGTTCGGACCTGAATTTGCGGATTGTGGTTATCGCCAGCAAACGGGGCTAGACGATCGACGTGGACCACTTTTGGCTTGCCTCTGGGCGGTTTTCGGATGCGGTATATAACGTCGTTAATACGCTGCACGACTTCATAGAGGCCTTCCCATTGCCTTTGCAGCTTCGGCGACAAACCACGTCTCCTTTGAGGGTTATACAACCAGACCATATCGCCAGGTTGAAACCCACCATTTTGCGCCTTGACGTCATATCTTGTTTTCATCCTGTCGCTGGCTATTTGTGTGTTTTTACGGACCTCTTCATGTACTTCGTCTAACCTCTTGGCCAGCTTGCTAACGTAATCTTCTCCAGCAACTTCTTCCTCCGGTCTTCGCCCAAATTTCGTAAAATAATCCATCGCCACCAGGATGTATTTATTTCCCGAATCGGATTCTGGGAACGGCCCTGCGATGTCAATCGCTACTCTTTCCAAAGGGCTTCCTACGTTGTATTGTTTCATGGGTGCTTTGCGCTTTCTCGCTGGACCATTTCCTAAAGCCCAGACTATGCATTTACGGCACCATTTCATGACGTCCTCTTTGCAGTTTATCCTGTAGAATCGTTCTCGCACTTTACCCAACGTCTTCTTAATGCCAAAGTGTCCTCCTGATGTCCCATCGTGGAGATGCTTCAACACTTCTGTCACCCTGCTCTTCGGCACTACCAGCTGTAGTCTGTTAGTCACTTTCTAGGGATCGCTTAAGAAGACCGTCTTCTACTATCAAGGAGTCCCACTGCGCCCAGTACGCTTTGATATTTCTGCCCAAAGCACTCACTTCTTTCCAGGTTGGTCGTCGGCCGCTTTCTTTCCAGTCCAGGAGTAGTCTTATTTCAGGATCGTCTTCTTGTTCGCGACGTAACTGCTCAGGTTCCCACTCATCATCAACCATAGCAGTTCTCCGGTGGCATTCGACTTTTTCTTCCAGTCGCGAACAATGGCTGCAGTCCGCCGGACATGGTCTTCTGGACAAGGCATCAGCGTTCCGATGACTGCTTCCGGCACGGTGTTCTGTGTCATAGTCATACTCTTGCAGTCTCTCGATCCATCTTGCTACTTGTCCTTCTGGGTTACGGAACTGCAGTAGCCATTTTAAAGCGGCGTGGTCTGTTCTCAGTAAAAATTTTCGTCCATACAAATACTTGTAGAAATGTTCGATGGACTTAACGACTGCTAACAGCTCCCTCCTAGTCACGCAATAATTTCTTTCTGGCCTGGACAAAACCTTGCTAAAGTACGCGATAACCTTTTCTTGTCCATCTTGAACCTGCGAAAGGACCGCGCCTATGGCCAGATTGCTTGCGTCGGTATCCAAAACAAATTTTCCATCTTCCCTTGGATAACTCAGAATCGGCGAAGTGACTAGGGCTTGTTTTAGTTGATTAAAAGAATTTTTGCAGTCTTCATTCCATCTAAATTTTGCTTTTTCTTCGGTTAATTTTGTCAATGGTTTGGCAATATTGGCAAATCCGGGTACAAATCTCCTATAATAAGTGCACAACCCAAGGAAACTTCGGACCTGATGTTTTTCGATCGGTCTTGGCCATGCTTGCACTGCTCGGATTTTGTCTGGGTCAGCTCTTACTCCATCTCTAGATACGACGTGGCCAAGGTATTGGACTTCCTTCTTAAATACGTGGCACTTCTTTGGGCTCAGTTTGAGGTTAGCCCCACGTAATCGCTGGAACACTTCCTTTAAGTTGTTCAAGTGTTCTTCGAACGACCTTCCAACCACGATCACGTCGTCCAGGTAAACCAAGCACGTCTTCCAAGACAACCCGCGCAAGATGGTCTCCATCAAACGCTCGAACGTTGCAGGAGCGTTACACAGGCCGAAGGGCATTACAGTGAACTGCCACAAACCAGTTCCGATCGTAAAAGCTGTTTTTTCACGATCCTTGGATTCTAATTCTACCTGCCAGTATCCACTCTTTAAATCTAACGTAGAAAACCACTGGGATCCTGACAGGGTGTCTAGCGTATCGTCAATTCTGGGTAAAGGGTAGCTGTCCTTTTTGGTCACGTCGTTTAGCTGTCTGTAGTCTACGCAAAATCCCGTTGATCCATCTTTCTTCTTTACGAGTACCACTGGGGATGCCCATGGGCTACTTGAAGGTTTAATCACGCCTTCCCTCTCCATATCCGTAATTATTTGTTCGGCTTCTTCTCTTTTCGCCAAAGGAAGTCTGCGTGGATGTTGTCGTATCGGCCGAGCGTCTCCGGTATTAATTTTATGTTTCACCACGTTAGTTCTTCCTTTGGAGCCACTCTCCAGCGCGAACTCATCTTGGTACTCTTGGATCAACACTTTAACTTTAGCCAGCTGTTCTTGGCTGAGGTTTTCGCATTTGGTGGTAAGAATGTCCAATAGATGTTGTGGACACTTCTTAGGCGACGTATCTTCCTTCGACTTCACGCATCTCACAATTTGTGATACTGGCGTGCATTGGCCTACCACGGTCTTCTTTTTCAGCGTTACAGGATCTGAGTTGATGTTTAAGATCCTTACTGGCATCGTGTTCTTTACTCGTACTAAGGTTCTGCCAACGAGTAGCCCCTTTTCAACTAAGCCGCCTTCCATTGGTTCAATCGCGCGTATGCAGCCTTCCCGGAGATTTCCATCCAGGCGTGCCAGCACCACACTTTCAGTCCTTGCAGGTAGGATCACGTCTTCACTCAATAAGACTCGCACGGCTGCCTTCTCTGACGAATGAAAAAGAATTTCTTCATTGTCGATCTTCAGGACATCGTTCTTCATATCCAAATGGAACCCATACTTCTTTATCACGTCCATTCCCAGGAGAACTTCTTCCGTGATGTCGGCTACCAGTACTTGATGGTCGAGTACTCCATTTCCCAAACCAATGGTTACTTTGACTTGTCCGTGAGTAGGTATTTCGTCGCCCGTCGCCGTTCAAAGTCGTACTGTTACTGGTGATGTCTTCTCGTTTTCCAATAACATGTCAGGACGAATGATGGTCTTCGTCGCTCCCGTGTCAACCAGTAACTGGACGCTTCTTCCATTGATCTTGCCATCGAGATAAATGCTATGCAACTGCTCCCTAGGCGATGCCATTTGAATGGTAATCTCCGGGGCATGGCTCGTTGAGGTCGACTTTCGCCCCATTTGGTCGACGCTCTTCTGGTCTTCTTTTGGGCTTAGTACAACGGCGTCGTACGTGGCCCACTTCTCCGCAGTTCCAGCACGTCAGTTCTCTTCCTCGAGCTACTCGTTCCCGAAATACCCGTCGCACTATGTCTTCAATGCTTTCTTCTGTGTGTGAGGATACTTCTGCAGCACAACGGAGCTTATGGCTGCCTCGGTGCGACGTTTGTTTCGCTGCCTCGAACTCCAAAGCATGGGTTAATGCGTCATCCAACGTTTTCGGTCGAGCTAACCGGAGAGTCTGCTGTGTTTCGCTGTCTCGGAGGCCGTCTACAAAGGTTTGAATAGCCAACTGCTCCAAGAAGGTATCTGGTGCTGTAGGATACGCAAGCCGTGTTAATCTAGCGATGTCAGCCTCAAACTCTTGAAGACTTTCGGCGGCTTTCTGAACCCGACTTTTAATTTGAGCTTGATAGACTTGTTGAAGATGGGCATCTCCATATCTCATTTCTAATCGTGATATTAAGAGTTCGTAATTTTCTTGCAGGTGGTCCGGAACACTTTGTAAAATTCCAAGCGCTTCTCCACGTAAGGACACTATTAAAGACGTCGCTTTCTGCTTGTTGTTCCAACCGTTAGCTGTAGCTGCGGCTTCAAACTGCTTGTAGTAGGTTGACCATGGAATTTTACCATCAAAATTTGGTGGAAGAACTTTAAACTTGTGTGTGGTTTCTTCCCGATGGTCGATTATTAAATCTTCACTCGTGACGCTTTCTTCAGTGTGACAATTTATTTGGGCCATTCTTTCTTCAAGCAGTTGTATTCTTTCTCTCAATTTTTTCTCTAGCTTGTCTTCTATGGTTCTTGATTTTTCATTTAATTTCTGTTCTAATTTGTCTTGTACTTCTTCTATTTTGTCATTCACAGATTCGCAAATTTCTTCTTTTAAGTCTAACATATCTGCTTGGGTTTCTTCTTGCACAATTTTGATTTGATTTTCTATGCTCGTTTGTATTTCTTCTTTTAATCGTCTAGAATTTTCCATCAACTTTTCTTCAATTTTCTAAGAATTTTCTTCCATTTTCTGCGAATTTTCGTAAAACTTTTCTTCCAGTTTTGCTTCGAGTTTCAGTGAATTTTCGCCCATTTTTTTATTATTTTCTTCCATATTTTTATTCATCGATTCGAGAATTTCAAATATTTTTGAATCCATTTTCTCTTTTTGCAAACGCGTCACCGGCATAAATTTAAATATAACACGAATATAAAGTTTAAATACACTACTTTTTAAAATGCAGTTTTTGTATAACACAAAATTTTAATAACGATCCACTTGTTAATATTAAACCACGGAAACGACTTTAATTAATATCGCGATCACGCACTTGTTAAAAGAAAAAGTTTAATAAACACTATATTAACTTTATAAATAAACACGCTTATCGCGAACAGTTATTTACGCAATCAATTACGGGAGCGATATTAGATTACTTAATGGTATTTACACTAATAAAAACCGCGAACTTGACACCGACACCACTGTTGCGTATTTATTATTAAAAACTGATTTATTTAAACGATTAAAAATTATGTTTACTTATTTTAGAAATATGTACACTTTTAAATTAACCGAACTAATAAAATCTAATAATATTTAATAAAAACACTTACACTATAATTTATATCACTTACAAGAAGATAAGATAACGTCCTCGGATAGCCTCACACTTGTTTGTTTACACTATAAGTCACGTTCACTCGATTCGGTGTACACTGTTATTCATTTAAAACTTGGCATGTGCTAATCACTTATTTATCTTCACTTGAATAATCTTCTTAATACAGCTGCATTCACGTTACGACAATAACTGACCTACGATCTGTCTCGTCGCTATATATAGACGTACGGAAATCCTTCTCGATCGTTCCCTACTTTTCGCTATAACTTCTAGAAAATAGATAACAGCTTCTAGAAGCCTCTTGCATTTGCAAGTAATTTCTCGAACGTTTCAATAAGTAATCTATAGAATATATTGGGTGGCATTTCAATCCTCCACAAGCTCTTAATTTTTGCGGCATTTGAGAAGCAGGCATAAAAAGTGTAAAATGCCATTTAAAACGTGTTTTGGGTAATACAAAATTAATTTATGATGAATTTTATACAATTAGAAGCTTACGCCCACTTACACCAATATCTTCTAATCCAAACGATCCAACACCATTAACACCGTCACATTTTGTCATTGGAAGAGGTTTGACCACAGTAATAGAACTGAATCTGGAAAACATTAAAATCGGACGACTCAATCAATATGAGTTATTGCAAATATTAATACAAAACTTTTGGCGACGTTGGCTTAAAAAATATTTAATGGAATGTTTTTGGAAAAATCTAAAAAAAGACAACTTTACATTACGTATGTATTTTATTATTAACATACAATATGTTACCACTTTGAAAGATAAATTAAGAAAATAAGAAATCCACAACTGTACAGCTGCGTGTTTTTTGAAGAATTTCCAATACATATTTTCATTTGTTTGTTTTTTTTTCATAGAATTTAAATGTTTACATATAGGAAACATATTAAAAAAAAATTTAACATTGTTTGTCATGTTACTTTCAAATTTTCTTTAAGTTCCATCATATCAAAACCTTAAGTAACATTTATAACATTCCCCTTCTCACATTTATTTATAATGGCTGTACGCCTATGTCTGCCATAAAATCTAACACCGTACGATTTAAATTTGACTTTGATTTGTTAATATAGCTGCTAGACTTTATATCTTATTTAAATAAATTAATTTTGCCTACAGATGACTGATGCCATGTCTGAATCTAAAAAGAAATGTAGACAGTACAGTGTTAATTATTTGAAACTTGGCTTCATTCCATCATTGTCGGACATTAAATTGCCTACGTGCCTATTATGCAACAAAGTTTTGGGCAATGACGCTATGAAACCATCTAAGCTGCAGGATCATTTGAGAAGATGTCACCCTGATAAAAACAGATAAAGATTTAAAATACTTTCAAACACTCAAAGATAAACTTCAGAAGAGACCCACGCTGGACAGAATGTTCGCTTCGACGTCACAAAGAAACGATGATGGTTTGCGGGCGTCTTACAATATCTCGCTACTTATAGCAAAATCCGGAAAATTGCATACTATCGGAGAAAAGTTAATTTTGCCAGCCGTTGAAGAGGTTTTAAAAACTGTTTTACACAAACCTGCATATCATTAAAAGAATTCCTTTAAGCAACAATACTATTGAAAGACGTATTGATGAAATGAGTTCTGATATTGAAAGCTTCTTGTATAATTATTTGCAAACGACCTATTTCTCTATACAACTGAACGAGTCAAGTTTACCTGGTAATGCAGCATTATTACTGGCATATGTTCGTTTTATTATGAATCAAGAAATCTACAAAGAACTGTTCTTCGCAAGAACTTTGACAACCGACACTAAAGGTGAATCAATAGTTCATGTTTTGAAGGATTACTTCATTGAAAAAGCAATCTCTTTATCAAATATAATATCAGTAGCTACAGATGGAGCACCTGCCATGGTTGGACGTTATCGTGGATTTATAAGCTATTTAAAATAAATTGTATGAGGGGTGTTAGCAATACATTGCGTTTAGAATTTGTTTACAACATTTAATATGGTCCATCTTATCAGCGTTTCTTGTCAGAGTTAAACTAATGAAGCAAAATATTGGACATTGCGAATTTTCCCAGTTCCCCAATTTGACACAGACAAACTGCCAGGAAAACGACGTTTCAACCTACGTTCAACATTTAAATGCCTTTTATTCAGATTTTGAAACAAGGTTTGCGGATGTTTTGACTATGGTAACACCACCGTGGATAATTAACCCATATGGTGACATAGAAGAAACGAATGTCAAAATTTCCTTTCCTATAAGGGAAGTATAGCGATTGAAATTTTTTTTCAAAAACAATTTTTTTGCATAGTTTTACGTTTCAAGGTCTCCTGAATAAAAAAAAAGTATTTCTGACAAAAAAATTTGGGGCTTGTGTGTGTGTCTGTGTATAACGATGAACCCACGATAACTCTCGAACCAAAAGTCCTAGTAACTTGAAATTTGGTATGGAGCAGGCTTTTCATATTCTCTCTGTTGTATCAACAGATGGGTCTGATAAAGAAACTGGAAGTAGGTGTATCCGCTATTTTTAACAGTTTTTCTTATATAATTTTGTACGAATGTAAATTATTGGAATTAGTTTCTTATAGAGATAATTCTTCTTAACAATTTATACAGATAACAAAATTTTCTAACATAACAGTTTATTACATATTTGATTTATAATTTAAAGTGAATTCTGTTGTATAGTACAAGCACAAGCTGACATAACTTGGCTAGAAAAAAAGAGAGCCGGGAAAAAAGACAAGAGACGCAATATGTCATTATAAAAAAATAAACAGAATGCATGTAAGAAGGTAATGTGTATTACTGTGTTAGTTAGTTATTTTGTGTAAATAAAAAAATCATAAACAATCATAAAACATACAATTTTATTTAACTAAAACATGGCGCAGTCGAGAGAGTGAGTGTACAAATAAATTACGAATTCTAAAACTCACGTGTCAAGAACCATTAGTGAATTAAATAAAATCAATTATAATGGAAGGCCGAGTTCCAAAACAGTTAAATCTCGAAGGAAATGTGTCTGAAAATTACAAAAAATTTATGCAAAATTTTTATATATACATGCTTGCTGCGGGACATGCAGAGAAAAAAGATGATGTCAAAGTGGCAATACTATTAAATGTGATGGGTGAAGATTGTATTGACATTTACAATAATTTCAAATTAACAGGAGAAGAGAAAAACAATTATAAGAAAGTTGTAGGTGAATTCGACAAATACATGAATCCAAAGAAAAACATAATCTATGAAAGATTCAAATTTTATAGTCGAAGCCAAGAAGTAGGTGAGCCTATTGAGCACTTTGTTACAGAAGTTAAAAAGTTAGCAAAGTGCTGTGAATTTAAAGATGACGACGAAATGGTGCGTGATCGAATTGTATTGGGCATGAATGACAAAGGAGTGCAGGAGAAAATAATAGCAACAGACAATCCGAACTTGCAAAAAGTAATAGAAATGTGTCGAGCAGGTGAGGTGTTAAGAGAACAATTTAAGAACATGCAAGAAGATAGAACCTTAAGTGTCACCGAAATTAAAAAGAAAGGACAATACGTTTAAGAAAGAAAATGCGAAAACCAGAACTTTTAGGTGCTGGAGGTGTAGAACTATCCATGGAATCAATCAATGTCCTGCGTATGGACAAGAATGTCACAGGTGTGGGAAGACTAATCATTTTAAAGTGGCGTGCAGAGTTAGAGACGTAAGAGAATTGGAAATTCACCAGCAAGATGATGAAAACGAAGAGTTGTTAGTACACACAATCACCTGTAATTTTGAAGGCGTGGTAAGAGATGTTAACACTATTGATTCGACTAAGCAGGTATGGTACGAATATTTAGAAATTTCTGGTCAAAATATTAAATTCAAGTTAGACACAGGTAGTGAAGTAAATATATTACCTGAACACCTGTATAAACTATTAAATACTAGCTCAAAATTAAATAAAACAAATATTTTACTACAAGCTTATGGAGGATCAAAGTTAAAACCAGTAGGAATTGTAAATCTGGTAACTAAGTATAAAGAGATATGTAGATCAGAAAATTTTGTGATCGTAGAAAACGATAAACTGCCTATTTTAGGATTAGAATCATGCATTAAATTTGATTTAATAAGAAAAGTTAATCAAATAGATGTCATATCAGAATTTAATAATGCTGAGGAATTTGTAAATGCTAATTTAGATCTGTTCACAGGAGTTGGAAAGTTCAGTCAAAAATGTAAAATTGACTTAAAACCAGATGCAGTCCCAGTGGTTAGACCACCCAGAAGAGTACCAATAACGGTGAAACCAAAGTTAAAGCAAACGCTTGATCAGTTGGAGAAGGCCAAAATTATTGAAAAAGCTATTGGACCAATAACTTGGGCTAGTAATATGGTTATAGTGGAGAAACCAAATGGGCAACTCCGAATATGTCTAGATCCGGTGGATTTAAACAAAAGTATCCAGAAGGAGCATTGTTTGATTTCTACGGTTAGCGAAGTATGTTCTAAATTAACGGGTATGAGTTGGTTTTCTGTGTTAGACCTAAAAGATGGGTTTTATCACATTGAATTAGATACATCGAGTAGTAGCTTATGTACTTTTAGTACACCATTTGGGTTCTATAAATTTTTAAGATTGCCATTTGGGTTAAATTTTGCACCTGAATTATTTCAAAAAATCAATGGTGAAAATTTTAATGACATTGAAGGGGTCACAGTATATTTTGATGACATCTTGATAGCTGCAAAATCTAAAAATGAACACGACATGATTTTAAATAAAGTTTTAAAAAGGGCCAGAGACTTAAATATAAAGTTTAACAAGAACAAAATTCAATATAGTCTTCGTGAAGTTAAGTACCTGGGGCATTTATTTTCAGCAACAGGAATAAAACCAGATAAAGAAAGGGTTAAAGCAATTCTTGAACTAAGTAACCCTACTTGTAAAAAAGAAGTACAAAAAATTCTTGGTACGTTTAATTATTTTCGCAGTTTTATTCCAAAACTGTCAGAGGTATCTACACCTCTACGAAATTTATTAAAAGCTGACGCACTATTTTGTTGGACTGAGGCACAAGAAATTGCATTCAGACAAATGAAAAATTTATTAACAAACTCACCGATTCTGGAAACTTTTAGGTCAGAAAGAGAAATTACAATACAAACAGATGCATCAAACGATGGACTGGGTTGTTGTTTAATTCAAGAGGGGAAACTAGTTTCTTTTGCATCTCGAAGTCTCACAGAGAATGAAAAAAATTAACATAGAAAAAGAATTCTTAGCCATGGCATTGGCTGTTTCTAAATTCCACTAATTTATTTATGGACGTCAAGTTACTCTGTGGACCGATCGCAAACCTTTAGTGTCGATAATGACCAAAAAATTTTCAGAAATAGTATCACCCAGGCTACAAAGAATTAAATTAAAATTATTAAGGTATCAATTGAATGTTAAATATATGCCAGGAAAACACTTACATGTTGCAGACCTTCTGTCTCGCAATTATGTAGTTAAAAATGAAACAGACGACCCTACAATGTTAGAAGTAGTTCATAATATTAACAGTGTAGTCAATATATCTGAAAACAAAAAAGTAGAGTTCCAAATGGAAACTGATAAAGATCAAATATTAAAACTTGTTAAAAGATATTGTCTTAATCAATGGCCACAAAAATGTACTGCAGAATTAATGCCGTATTTTAATATAAAAAATGAAATAACAGTTATTGAAAACATTCTCTTGTACAAACAGCTTATAATAGTTCCTAACGCATTAAGGCGGAGTATGATGGCTTTAGCTCATGAAAGTCATTTTGGAATAAATAAAACATTGAGCTTAGCCAAACAGAGTTTTTACTGGCCAACATTGAGAAGAGACGTCATTCATTATGTGAGTAGCTGCAGAGTATGTGAGCAAAACAAACCAAGAAATTGTAAGGAACCGCTCCTGAATCACTTCATCCCTAATAAACCATTCACAAAAATAGCGTCAGATATATGTGAGTATGCAAAACAAAATTACCTTATTGTTTATGATTATTATTCAAAGTGGCTCGAAATTATACCAATTTATAGCAAAACATCAAGTGAATTAATATCAAAGTTTAAACAGGTATTTGCAACTCACGGCATACCTGACAAGCTAGTAGCTGACAATATGCCGTACTCTTCATATAAATTTAAACAATTTGCCAATAGTTTTAACTTTGATGTTGTGACAAGTAGCCCTGGGTATCCCAAAAGTAATGGGTTTGCAGAAGCTGGGGTAAAAATAGCAAAGTCGATAATAAGAAAAGGATGTGATTTACAGACAAGCCTATTAAATTATAGAACAACTGAAATTACAGGGGTGGGTTATACACCGTCCGAATTACTAATGGGTCGAAAACTTAAAGCAAAGTTGCCAATCAGTCAAAGTCAACTGCAAAGTGGTACAAACACTTCTTCAGCTTATCAAAAAATAATTAACAAACAAATGTTAGCCAAGTATTATCATGATAAGACTGCGAAGGAGCGTGATGGTTTTAACTCTGGCAACTATGTAACAGTTAGGCGTGAGGGGAAATGGAAACCTGCTGAAATTGTTAAAGAATGTGCTGAACCCAGATCTTACATAATTAAAACACAAAATAACCAACTGTTACGTAGGAATAGTATGCACTTGCGGAAATCGTTAAACGAACCAAATTGTGATAAGTTACCGGAACTAGAAAAAAGGGACCAAACTGAAAATAGAAACAGAGATGGTTTAACCACCGTGACGGCAACTGGAGTCAAACCTGTAAGAGAGAGGTGTATGCCGATTAAATATAATGATTATGTATTAGGATAAGTTTTGCTGTTTATTAGATTTATTATATTAGGATACATTTTGTTATTAGGATAAGTTTTGTGTGAATTTAAGAATTTAAAAGAGGGGGATGTTGTATAGTACAAGCACAAGCTGACATAACTTGGCTAGAAAAAAAGAGAGCCGGGAAAAAAGACAAGAGACGCAATATGTCATTATAAAAAAATAAACAGAATGCATGTAAGAAGGTAATGTGTATTACTGTGTTAGTTAGTTATTTTGTGTAAATAAAAAAATCATAAACAATCATAAAACATACAATTTTATTTAACTAAAACAAATTCTATATATAATCTAGGTTCGAAACCTGCCTGCGACGATTTTTTTTAAGAAAAAATAAATAGGCGGTTGCACAAAAGTCTGGTTAATTGGCGATTTAGTAATCGTCGATTAAAGATCATGGTTGATTAACATTCAATTGCGTTGCACTAAATAATTTAACAACTCAACTTGACAACCGCGTGTTTTAATGTCAGTTTATGAAACAAAAATGACTACCAAAAAAAAGAGGTTATTTACAAATATTTACTCAAATCAAGAAATAAACGTTAATAAATATTATAGTAAAGTTAGTATTACTATATTATTCACGTGTTCTTATAAATAGCTATATATTATCATTATGAAAAATATTGCTTCTGTATAGGTAGCTAAGTTTTATTTTATGTTTACCAATGAAAAATTTCTAATTCTATAATTTTTTTGCTTAATTCCTTTTATCCTTTACTTTAGATAACAATATAAAGGAGTATAAACCCACTAAAGGATTTATAGTTGAAAAAAAATGTTCGGTGTGGACAAACATCACCAACGAATGTAATGCAACAGGCCTCCGAACAGCAAAACACCTGAAGCTTTGTATATATGAAACTGAAGATAAAACTGGATAAAACAGATCTGTGTTACAGGACGTATAAGCAAAGATTTAAATGTCGTATTATGTATGATAAAAAAATTTATTTCTCGTAGAGTTTTCAACCTCTTATTAACTGCCGATCAAAAGGTTTTGTTGGCAAACATTGGACACCAAACTGAACCGGAACAGTACGTTTGTCCGACTGTTAAATTTCATACATAACCTTACTAATACGTTCGCTCGAATTTCCAGTAGCAGTATACAAAAGGCAAAAATGTGTTTGAAATGTATTCAAATAATATATATTCAAATATCTTATATTCGTTCGGTTACAGTAATTAATAATTTTGTGTAAATTAACTTTACTTGTTATATAGTAACATACATTCAAATCTAATTAATTAAAATATTCTCTTGAATCTTATATTGTTATAAATTTCCAGCAAACACAAACTGACGATAGATCAACGGCCAGAAACATCGGATAAATAATGGCGTTGGCAGTACATGAAATTGTCAGTAACCGTTCGTTACTACAGTTGGTAAGAAAAGAATTGAAAAAGCAATTCAACGTTTGGAGTTAATGAGCCCTTACTGGTATTATACCTTGTTTGTATGTTGTTTATTTATAACTGTTTATAACTGAGTCTAAAAACTTTTACAGTAAAGTATTTTAATGCTTCTTTTCACTTATTTTGTCAAACTGTAGTATAAGGAATCGGTTTTTAATTATTTTGTAGTGTTATACGAAATATATTGAAAAACATCAGTACATTACGCAGTTCAGTTTACCGGTAAGTCAGATTTCTATATGTATACTTTTGTTAATTTTTGCCCTTGTAGGTAGTGATGAGAAATGTCAAGTAGAAAAACAATCAAGAAAATCAAAAAACAAAAGAATCATTTTTAGACTATGAAGAAAACTTCTTTAGTGAAGGTGCTTACATTACCAATACTGACTAATACTTTGCAAGAAAGTGTGAAATTATGCTTATGTATATATTTAATGGACCAGTAAAGTTGCCGTTGCATCTTCAAAATGTTTTATTAATGGCGCGATACAATCGTGGGACTAACGGTCGGATGAACACCGCGGAATTAGGCCAATAATGGCTAACGATGATGGCCCAATAAGTACTTGCCGGCCAAAAGTCACATTGCCAGTACTGGCAAAATATATTTGTGTTTGCTAGGATATCAATGGTTTGCGTTTTGAAAACGTTTATGTTTACTCTAAACCTCTTTTTCAACCAAAATATCAATATTTGGAGAATTTGCTAACACCTATTGAGGGTATAAATTACTTTTCTTTTAGTAATATACCTTCACCATCTAATGCCAAATCAAATTCTGTATTTATTTTTGATGATGTGGCGTGTGATAAACTAAATTTACTTATGCCAAACCTATAGCCGCATACCAAAACAATTAATTCACAATAATGCTAATTTTATAATAGTGTTCAAACAAGACGGATTAAAAAAACATCATATTTATGAAGATAATGTCAGTACAGATTTAACATTTGATAATTGTAAGACGTGTTCCTTTTGTTGGAACGAAAAACTATGGTTTTTAGTTATCGATAAAGAAATAGATACTAATTCGGGGAGATACAGAAAAAGATTTTATTCTTACATATTAATTAAGTTATTAAGTTAATAGCAAATCACCGCTTTACAAATCACCTAATTTGAGATCGTTGCTTTTGTAAAGGGTTTATAGAGGAACTGCAGAAGCATTTTTGATTAGTAAGCAAACAAATAAACGTACGTTGAGGTTTGTTTAAAATGGAATCTTATCATAATGTATCGAATGAAGAAGAATTAACTAAAAGGTTAATCAAAAAAAGAGAAGAAATAAAACAAAAGTTTGCATTACTAAAACAGTGTGAAAATATAAAGGATAAAGCAATTTTTCCTGTAATTAAACGTTTGGAAACTATATCAGATCAGTTAAATTGTAAAAATACAAAGTTGTCTTTTGTTAAAAATAAAGATAAACAAAATCTAAACCCAAAAGTACTAACAAATGAAAATATTACTGTGGAATCTACCTCAATTCCGACATGGAGTACAAAACTATCAAATCTTCAGAAAAAATCCAGTCGTTAAAAGATGAAAAACTACATGACTCGAATGATCAAAGTATTTTTGATCATAATGCTACTACAATTTCGAATTAGAAGGAGACGTTATAATTTCAAAACCTTCAGTTGAGGTAGTTGATTATGAATTAAATGGTTTAATTGAACATTCGGTAGAAGTAAGTTTGATCACAGAACTGGAACAAGGCATGATAGTTTTCATTATGTTAATAATAAAAGGAACGTCAGCAGTACAATTTATTGGATCAGATATAAAAGTAGATAGAAACATATATAAAAAGCTCCTGAACTGTATGAATTATTATTTAAAAACACTGCGTATACTGAACCCGTATAACCAAACTGTATATAACCTATATCGCTCCTATATTTAAATCTTTACTCTATAAAGCAACCTATACTCTTTTGGTACAGCGACGATACCGGTTTTAATACAGTTGGAATATAGATTACATAAAGAATATATTTATCGAATCGATAGCGATGCGTTATATTCTGACTAAAGAACCCAGGTAGAACATTTATGTTTTAAAAACGGTTTAAAATCGTCTCACTGAAACATGGAACATCATATGAAACGACGGAAAACTGTTCCAGGGGCATCATTAAAAACGTAAAATGTCCTACCTCAAAACGTTGCACTGAAACGTTTTACAGAGATGATCTTAAAACGCTGCAAGAACGTCCTTAAAATAAATTTTAGCACTTCAATTGACTGTTTTTAAAACGTTTTATAGAGAATGCACATCTGTGTTACTTTTCTTATTAGATTATAATTAGGTTAAAAAAAAACAGTTATATTTAAAATTTTATATTTATAATTTATTCATATTGAAATTAAGAACATTTCAAAAACGTAGAATAAACTAATAAAAACAGAAACGCTGTGTTGCAAAATATGTATATTATTTACAAAAAAACATTAAAAATAATTCAACAAGCGGAAAACGAAATGTTTACTTTCGAAAACATTATTAAAACTATATAAAACGCAGATAACTGAATGATAAAATAAAAACATAATAAAAACAAAACTTAAGTTTATACAAAAAATCAAGACTAAATGAAATTATCGATTTGTGGATCATTTGGTTCTTTTTCTATTTGGTTCGCGCTTTTTTTTTATTCTATTTAACCTAGTGCCCGCTCGTCGAAAGCAGTTAGAAGTATGTGTTTTAAATTCTTCTTTTGTCAAAGTAGGATTGTATTTTCTCCAGTTTTTTGAGAACTGAACAAGTTAGAAATCGTATAATAACAGAATTCATGTAAATTACGTTACTCACTTGGTTGAAGACAGTCGACTGTGTTTTTTTCCAATACCACAAACTACTTCAGATTCTGATCGAGGACTATGAGAATTATCAGTTACTTCACTTGCAGAAGAACTGTTAATCTGCTCACTTCTAGGAAGGTTGCTTAGCTCACTTGCCTTGGCGCCTTCTACACTTAGAGTTGTATACTTCGCGTAAGTTGAGCTTAATTATAAAGATTCTGGAGAACGTTTCTTTTTCGTCATTGATAGTTGAAGACTCGTCATCAACAAGTTTTTGAGATTTCTTCCGAGCTTCTAGTAAAGTCACTGAAAGAAGTATAATAATGTGATTAAGTAAAAGATAATAGTTTTGAATTTTGCAGAAGAATTAAATTACTAAACATTATATTATCCTCCTTCGCAACACGTAATAATCTTTAGTTATTATTTGATAACCGCAACCATGACAAAAATGAAATTTCTTATCTTCAATGCTTACGGCTTACTTTATGTCAGATAAATATTCTTGATTAATCTGTGCTTTTATAACACTCTCATTTCTTACGACTTAACTATAAATTCATTTTAATGTAACATACAGAAGTATATTCTTCAAAAGCTGTTATTATAATTATTAGCTTGTGAATTTAACAATACAGCAAAAACACACGTGCAATGCAACTGTAGACCAAAAAAAAAATGAATAATTAAAAATTAATAATACTGCAAAATTAATTTAAAAACCTTGTAAATCTTGTAAAATATATTCGCAATAATCTCGACCAATGGATATGCAGCATCGTTAGTTGCTTACGGTATTATTCATTTGGGATTTCATAATTAAAACAGTTGAAACTTACTGTGTTATTCGCTGCCATGTTTAATACACTTATTAATGGTGTAATCACACAAAAAGTAAATCGCCACTATTATTAGCACAAAAGAACAATACGAAAATGAAAAACTTTGGAAAAAGAAATTTGCAGCCATGTGCATTTGACCATAACATGTACACGACTTTGCAACAGATGCAGCGCATGCCCCAATATTTTTATCTTATTAAGATGCGCAGGTGCGATGTATTGTTCCAAAAAGCTGTGCAAATTTGTCGTTCCTGGAACATTCCAAAGTTTTACGTTTTCTAGTCTGTTTCCAAAACGCTCTTTGAAACTGACAACAAATACGTTTTACTACATACCAAAAATGCAACATAAAAGGAACGTTCCCTATGGCCCAAAAACGTTTTGTTCTACCTGAGAACTTACGCTTAATAGATATCGCACCTGTAAATACCCTATACAGGCTATATATATTACACCGTTATTTTTGTAAAAAAAATAGCCAATAAATTATTTAACGTACAATAATGCTCAATATTTATTTTTACACACTGTCTGTATATACATTATCTGTTGAGCGACTCTCTCCCTTATGTGTATTTAATTTTTTTGACTTAGACGTGGGCCTGGATGAGGTTCGAACCTACGACTAACGTTGCTGTTACTTACGAAGTCGGCGACTCTCGTAGTTGTGCCACAGAAGTGCTTGTTTATCATTATTATTTCAGAGTTATAAGTACATTGGTTTGATCGTCTTTTGTCCAAATAATGTTTAGTTAAATTTTTTTGTATTTTTAATTGGTGATCAGTGTATGTTGTTAGTGTCAAATTATTATTATTAATATAAATTTGATATATAAAACGATATGCCGAAAAATAAAAGGAATAGTACTCGGCGTTGGGCAACAGTATACGTACCGAAGTACATAGACTATATGGTGATATATAAATCTTGTCGATTAAATTTGTGTAACATTAATAATATTGTAAGTAAGTAATACACGTAAGTTATATTTTTCAATCAACACAATAAATAACGACGACTGTTGATAATCATATTAATTTATCTCTGGATCAATCTTTAAGTACAAATAGTGATACTGTATCTTCATTTCATTCTGATGAGCTTACAGATCAAAAATCGTTTTCGGATAAATTGCGTGAATGGGCAGTAAATCGAATTATTGAATTAATTCAACTGTCGAAATTACTAAAAATATTAGTACACATTGATCATCATAAGAAACTGCCATTAGACGCAAGAACATGAGCAAATAAGTATTATTTGTATATTTTTGACAAAGGGAAGTCTGTATCGGAAATCTTTATTTATGCTAGTATTCAGTGTTGTCAATTATCTATATAAGTTAATATAGATAAATTAATCTAGATTGATATGTTTTATCTGTTTATATGTATCTAGATACTATGACAAAATATAAAAGTTATATGTATTTGCATATATATATATATAATTTTTTATTTAATTGATTTAAATAATATATATAAAAAATCCAGTGTCACGTAATATTTTGGTTTTGTAAATTACAATTTTTATGTAAATTTTTTAGTAATTTTACGCATTTTTGAAGTAGTTCTTCAAATATACTCCATTTATCATTTCTATTATCTAGATGATTTCACATTATCTATTATCTGTTATTTATAAAGAATTTTAATTTTTTATCTATTGTCTAACACTAGATAATTTTCTAAAGAAAAAATTTAACTGTATATAATTTAAAAATCATCTATTTTCAACACTGGCTGTATTGATATGTTATCGAATAAAGCAATTATACTGTATGTATACTATATATAGTAGCCATAGATTCTGTACAGGATACGCCTGTACAGACAAAAGTTATAAATATGTGGTCTGTATCGGAAATCTTTACTTATGCTATATTGATGCGTTATCGAATAAAGCACTGATACTGTATGTATCCTATACATAGAAGCCATAGATTCTGTACAGAATACACATATACAGACGAACTTTATAGTTACTATACAGATTAAATACAGAACATATCTGTAAAGAAATATTTATTTATACTATTTAGTTTCTATATAGTAAAATTATTTATCGACTAATATTTATAGATTAGGTACAGATCTATACAGTTCACGGAAATCTGTATCGGCTGGTTATATGGGAAGGAGATTTAGATATATACAAAAAAATTTTAGATATCAGTAATGCCTGTAAAATTAACTTTGATCCTAATCGTCACATACAAAGAACACGATCTGGCAAATATAGATCTATTATTGCTCTTTTATATTTTGTGCACCCCGGGTATTCACAAACAACAAAAAGATTTAAAAAAACAATAGGAAAAGGAATGTTCAAAGAAGTAAACAATCGTCATATTGATTATATTTATTAAAATGATTACTAATTAATCCAGACTTCTTCGTTTAGAAGGGGCATGTAAAACCACTTTAATTTATTTTAATGGCAACGTTTCGTGCTAAATCGTGCACTTTATCCGGCCAAAGAATAAAATCAAGTGGATCAATATACCGACCAAGGACATCGGCAACTTTACGAAATAGTGTTTAATTAATAATAAATAAAACATTAAACATAAAATGGTCAATAATTAAAATTTTTATATAACGCAGGACATAAACGTTCAACAAACAATTGACAAAAAAAATGAAATTTTAAAGTGGTTTTACATGCCCCTCCTAAACGAAGAAGTCTGAATTAATTAATAAACATACAGAGGAGGAGAAAGAATCTTTCACAAGTTTATTGAAATGATGTAAACGAATTAGTTGATAGGTTGAGGTTGTTAGTAGCATCTGAAGCAGCAGGTCATACAGATCACCGAAACGAAATTGTTTCATAGAAGAACTACGTAAAGCACAAATAATTAAATAAAGCAATGACTTTAGATAAATTTGGTCGTCACATAATTAAGCATAATCAAATAACTGTTAAGAAAGTACAAGGCGATACACAGAAATCAATATTATCCTTGCCAGGAATGTTTACCCCTACGTCATTAATGTCTCAAACTAGCTATCCAATTTGTTTATATTGTCTTCTAGTCTTCTCATATAAATCAGTGAAGTAAATAAGGATGGTGAACATTCGCAGTGCATTTGACGAAATCGACATACGTTATTGAATGAGCAAATGTAGTAGAAAGAGTAAACCTATAAACACGAAATCAATTTATTTTATATTCATATGAATTGAATTCTTATTTGACTAATGTAGTACCAGTGTACATAACCTCAAAACTCGTGTTGTTTGTTTATCCTTTGACAGTTTTTATAACCTGCAAACTAACTGTGACAAAAGTAACGTACCAAACACCTGTTACATTTCAAAGATATTGTTATCATTACGATAATAAAATTAAGGTTCTCTAATTTTTACAAAATAAATTACAACAAATAAGTAGGTAATTGCATTTTGACGTTATACGAATTTTGTTTAAATGTTTACTTGAAACTGAAAACTAAAATACCAACTTTAAGTGCTGCCATCTCGGAGTATCTTTTCTAACCAGAATTTAATTCATTATTATGGAAATATTTGACTCATGTTTTTCATATTACACCATATGATTGTAAGTGATGACGTAGGGGTAAACACTCCTGGCGAGGATAATAGCTAATATGTTTTACTTCTATATTTTTGTTATTTCAAACAAACAGACTTCTAGATATTAAATATGTGATATAGTCAAACAAAAGTGCATATTCATTCCTATTAGAAAATTTAATTTATCTATAAATCTGGAAACGTTATACTAAAGATAAATGGAAAACCTTATACAAGCGAGCAAGTTACTAATTAACAACTAAAATTAGGAGACAAGATATCGTTTGAAGCACGCGATCGCGAAAACCAAACAATTACATTCAAAACGTTATATGTAGAAATAATTGTTAAAGGTTCTATCAAAATAGAAAATAACTCAGTGTAAGATTGCCTAAACGAAAAGCAACAAAAAATTCGTTCCATCTTCTATAAAAAGAAATATACTTTTAGTTTTTTTGGACTTCGGTTTAACGTTTTTGGGTTGGTAAAACTGATGAATTTTAAATCGCCCTCAAAAAATAAAAACTTTTATTGGTTGTCAACAACGACCTCTCTGATTGATGGGTCATAATGAATTCCAGTGATTTGTCAAATCGAGTTGGTAGCAACAATAACCTCATGATAACAACAAATCTTTTTGTCCATATTTGTCCAACAACGCCAAAACGACGCCATATTAAACGCGATTTGACAGATCACTATTGGATCATGGAATGCCTTGTCTCGGCAGCCAATGGGAATTCTTATTTTTTTGTGGGTAATTTAAAATGTAGCAGTTTGACCAACCCAAAAATGTTAAACCTGAAGTCCAAAAAAACGCCTGTATATGGTCAATTTATATACATACTGGTTGTAATTGATTATTTCTCAAAATATGCATAGACACTTCCTTCCCAACAAACATTGCTACATCAGATATACGTATATTTAAGATAATTTAAGGTTAGCCTTATATAAATGGGAAAGAAGGATCTAGTGTATTTACATGTCAGGATGTCAGCAATTTCACATGTATAAATTACAGATATTTTAGGTAAAATCTGTACATCTAGTTTACATCTAGCTTACATCAATTTTCTAGGACGACTAATGTATAGAATATGTAACAGTATTATGAGTTTTACCCTTCGCTTTATGTATATTCTATGTAAGTAAGTAATGTATGATAAACATAAATTTTATATATATATTTAATGTCTGATAATATACAAAATTTATATAATTCTTATATAAGGGAGAGGTTTAAAATACGTATTAATAATTAATTAAATGTATTAATTAATTTTCATACGCATGTCTTAGAAGCCGATAAATAATTGAAATAAAATATCAGTTGACGCATGTATGGCCGCAGTACTCCTGTTCATAAGAATTAGGTACTCTAAGTACCTAAAGCTAAAAATAGATACTTACGTTTGTGAATATAAAAACTTCTTTTTTTATATACATTTTAAACCCATATACTTAAATTAAAAATAATGTAACCTCCGTATAATTTGTAAATCTTAGATATTTATTTATGGTATTAGCAGGCAAATACAGTTAAAAAACTAACACTAAGTAACTAATAGTATAAGAAGTATTTTCATTATTTATTTGATTTCATTTGCAGCTTCGCCAAACAGAACGCTCGCAATCACCTCGAACTCATCGGTGACGTCCTTATATGTATTCTTGATTACACCTGTAAAAAACCACGTTCGCTAGATTAAAGTAATATTGATTGACTGATTCATTTTAAAATAATCATAGTTAGAAATCATCACATAAAATCTGGGATCTTTCTCAAAAACATATATTTTTCGGAAATCCCTGTAGATAATTTCGTTTTTTAGCGGAATATGAAAGGTTATAAAATAGTGCAACTTTTCTCTAATTAAACCAACCTCGTATCTCTTACCGTTTCGGAGATCCCCATGGTGGTCCTCGAATTGGTTGTATCCCTGTATAAGTGAAACGATCTTTAGTAATGTTAACAAATCTGTATATTTTAATGCGACTTCAAAGATTTAAACCTAATAATGTATTCATAAATTAGTGTAATTTTTAATGTTTTTAAAAAACAATGCCTTTTTTATTAAAACTTTTCAAATTCAAGTATAAATGTGAATTAAAAAATTTGTTGTATTCTTTTTATATAACGTCGTAATGTGGTGTTTCCGTTGTAAACTTGAGTATAATTCCCGATTCATAATTCAATGGCATCTTATTTAAACTCAAAAACCATCACGTCATTATCAAATAGTTAATTTTTTTTACAAAGAAGTCAGTTAGTTTAATTAAATTATAACATTGTTATTTTTTCTATAGTCCTAAAAAAGATACTGTTTTTTTATGGAACTTCGATAATTTTCTAAGAATTAATAAATAAATCCTATTCCTATTCAAATTAATACTAACAAAGTATATGGGGATATGAATACGATTAATACAAACATTACTTACCCCTTAATAGCTTATCAAACAAGATTCACAAAATAATAATAAAAAGAACACTAAACAAAATGGATTTAAAACACCGAATAAATAAAAACAAGAGTAATAAATGTTCAGTTTCAACAACAAATTGCAACTGCATGTAAATAGTAAATAAGAAATAATGCATAAACAAAAATCTAAAAATCCACAAAGTTGAAGTGGAAAGTTTTTGCAGATGAGAGAGGTAGTGGTTGTAAAATACAGCACATTGCTTAAATCCTATTGTTCTCTCACGTGCAAGACAGCCATCATAAAATTTTTAGGAAACCTAATTGCATCGGTTGCTTTGACATTGTACACATTTCTAAGAATGGCTTAATTCGACGATTTGAGATAGTTTCATACATTTCTAAACGAATGATATTCCAAAAATCAATAACATAATCTGACTTATTTTAATAATTGTATATTCTAATTTATATTCATTGTTTAGTCAAAACATGCTTGCTAGAAATAGCACAAAGTTTACTTTTATTTTGTTAAACATTTCTTGCTACCTGTGAATGGTGCTGTTAAATTCTATTGTTAAATGTTCTTTATTATTCCAAATAAAATTTTTTAATTTTTTGAAGTTCATCAATAGTCATGAAACGCCATTATCTTTTTTATTCGTAATATCGTTGTCGGTGAATACTGTTTTTAAGTATTTTAGGATAAATCAAGGACATAATAAGGTCATTTTCGAAGAACTGTAAATTTTTAAGCCAAAAAGGTTGTTGTTATTCAATTTCAGCTAAACAGCAACAACCACAGCGGCAAATATATGTATAAGAATAGTATGCCAATTTATGTATATTTATAAGTGATTTTTTTTTTCAATAAAGATATACGTCTTATTAACTTTTTGGAAAAGTTAACCGTGGGGAAAATTAACTTGTTCTTTCCATTCTGAGCCCGTTCTTGAAATTAAAACAATACTGATACAAATTAGAAAATTGGTCCAATAAAACTACCTTTTAAAACTAATGGTCTGATAAAAATTGCCAAACAAGTAACATAATGTAATTAATGAGCTCTGGTATAGGATAGGTAAATAAAATGATGTAACAAGTTATAACTGGCGTTTAACAGGTACTGCATATAATATATATGTTAAGTAAATGTAATCTGATTTACATCTACAATACGTCCTTTTATACACATTAACCCGATCTGAATTTAATTATATTTTTAATACATTTCTATTCTTATGTAAAATAATCATAAATTTTGCTATATGAACAGTATATACCTTTTTTCATATTAAATATATATAAACATTCTCATGTTTTTAATACGTATGATTTTTCATATAAGAAATATGTTACCCTTAATATGTCCGATTCATGTAAACTCTTGTATGTAATATACATGTTTATTTATATTAACTTATATATTTCTTATATATAAACCCAAATATAAAATAGATGTTATTTTCACAAGGAAGACTGATATATTCTAGATGTAAAAAGGCTTATGTATGACTATTTCTTTAAATTTTACATATATTTTATAGAAAATTTATATGTATGTTTGCTGGGTTTAAAATTAAAAAATGCAAAACATGTAACTGATGCAATGGAAAAAATATCACGTTTAAAGTATTTACCAAAAAACATACAAACAGACGAAGAATTAGAGTTTTATAATAGTGATGGAAAAGTATAATATTAATGACTATAGTAGGTTCAGTACCAACAAAGCATCAATTGTAGAACGTGTTAATCGAACATTGAAAAGCATAATGTCGAAACAATTTCGTTGACAAAGAAACTACACATGGATACACATATTAGATGATATTACAAATCAATACAATAACACTTTCCACCGGACGATTAAAATGAAAAAGGTGGACGATATTTTAGGAGGCTTTTATGAAATGGAATTACAAAAACTTAGACATCCGCCCACTAAACATGCAACGTTGATGACCGTTAAAATAACTAACACATTTAGGTAACAAAAATACAATAACTAGCAGCGTGTTGGTATCGTTATATTAACATTGACAAAACTTTTATCAACTTGTACAGTTTTTATAATATTTATATAGATACATTACGTTAATAGTTGTATTAGGCAGTTCATTTCACCCGTAGATTCGGTGATATATGTTACGTTAATATAAAAATATAATGTAGCATTGTCTTAACATAAGCAAAACTAATCAATCTGTACAGTTGTTATAATGTTTATATGAATGCATTACGTAGAGTTAATTTAATTCGTGTTTTCTAACATATTATTGATGTAGGAAGTAATTCTCGTATTTGTGCTATGCAAACACATTTTGTACTTTTAAATTTAGAAAAAATTTATTTGTTTTTCGCCAATTTAAGGATGGACTAACAAAATAAGTAAGTATTAAATTCAGATATAACCGATATTACTCTTTAACCTGAAAAATTCGTAGTTGATGGGATGTTAGTGTAGCTTTTAAGTTATATGCACAGTATCAATTAATTATCCTTATTACGGAGTTGTATCTAACTGAAATTTCTTTTTAGATCGACTCAATCTACTTTGTTGGATGAAAAGATGCAGCAAACAAGACGTATGTTTTAACCAAGTAATTGGTCTGAATAAAGCAAAGCAAAATTGTAAAAATATTTTAAATTTAATTTATGGTAAAAGGTTTCAGAATATTTTACATTTTATAGGTTTAAACTTATATCATTAACTTTATATATTAAGGTAATGTTATTTCAAGTGCATTACTGTCAAACTTGAGTTTTGTGTTATAAACATTTTATTTTTGATCCTGTAGTTGCAATTTCTGCAATAATTTCTAGAATAACCCTTTTGTATAGTGTAAGTCGTTTAGTAAGTAACTCAATCGATTATTGACATATTTACTTTTTTAAAAAAAGTTTTTATTTTTACATATGCAAAACTGTTACAATTTATAGTTGTTTCTATAGAGAATGGAAGGTTTAGAATCATTTAATACGTAGATTGTAGATAGGATTAATTGTACACTTGAACTTTTGAAAATATCAGATAAATACAAATGTTACCTACCTGTTATAACTATTGTTTGGTGAATATTTAATCTTAAACCTTTAACAATAGAAACTTTCTATTCTACTTGAATGTTTACATACAAAATGTTTACAAATTCCTTGAAAAATGTTATCAGAAAGGAATTTTAAACATCTTTTGAATTTGCTCACTAAATGATTTATCATTGCAAGTAGCTTATTGACTTAGTTTACAACTGGTTTATTGACTTATGAGGGACTGTCGGAATTTTTACTTTGCAAACATTTTACTAAACGATTTCTTTATAATTACTTCAAAAGCTTCATATTTTAGTTTAGAAATTGCTGATAAAGCTAACAAAAACTGTATAAGTTATTCAAGTAACATTATAATGTAATTTTTATTTTACAGCAGCCATAAGAAATTGCTATATTAAAAAAATTTTTTTGTGGTATATGAACATTGAATGTTAAGTTTGCAAATTACTTTATGTAATAAATTAAAAATCATAATAGCATAGTATGCATTTAACCTGTGCTGAGTTTAAGCGTTTAAAACTGCGAACTATTTATATGATGGCAAAGTACACATTATATTCCAGAGATTTCACTGCCATTCTACATTTAACCTGTGATAAAATACGTAATTTGGGAATGCGTTTACTCTACATTTAGTTACGTCTCCAATGACGGCATAATGGGTAATTATTGTTAGTTCAATACGATTTCTGCATTGGGAAGATTCATCCGACAATATATCGGCCGGTGTGACAACTGGTTACCGGCGGTGCACTTCAAATAAGTCCACTGCCAGCATCTGAGTGCCAGCTAAATTGTACGTTTATTTAATTACGTTAAATTACTGAGATATCTCAATCAGTGATGTAAACTTAACATACTGAAGTAGTACATCTACAAAATTGTGTTAGGTGACAGTTGTCATCCATCACATCGTTATGAAACAATAGTGTATAAATGCTATACAGCAACATAATATCAACCTTATAAAACAACAGAATCTCATGGTTATAAAACAAGAGTACACCAACGTTATAAAACAACAATACGTCAACCTTATAAAACAATAGTGTGTCAACGTTATAAAGCAACAGTACATCAACGTTACAAAACGACAGTACGACAACGTTATAAAATAACAGCATATCACTGTAGTTGACTGTAACGTTAATACCACAATGTTATTTACCCTGACATAAGAGCTTATGATTACATTGCTGTAACAGTAAGGCTTGTTAAAACACAATGCCACAGGTGAATTTTCCTAATTGCACACAAAATTTATTGGACGTCCAGTTTAAGTCCAATAAAGGTCTGAACGTCCATGAACATTTAACGGATGTCCATGAAAGGTTTTGTACAAAACGTACTTTGGACAAAATATTATTTATGTCAAATGGACGTCCTTTGTAGGACATTTGTAAATTCTGGTAAATGGTAACGCTATTTTTCTACAACTATGCATGACCAAAGCATGACCTGCGCCATAATACGCAGATAATACGCAATAATACGTATGAGAAGTTATGTTTACAATATTTTCATCAGTTTTGATTCTTCAGACTTAAAATTAAATTAGTGATTAAAAACATCGTAGTCGTTCAAACTAAATTTATTTATGGAAGCAAGTGTTTCTGTACAGTATTGTTTAAAACAACAAAAACAAGAATTGCAATTCAACAACTTGTTGATGCGTATGTGCAAACATGGACTCTCCATGTTTCATATTTAAAAAATACGGATTACCTAGAAAATAATAGTAACGACCGTTATCTGGTAAAGTACCGGCAATATAATAATCATATGCTTGCTCGTTAAATAAAAGATACCATCTAATCGACATATAGAAAGTACATGCAACACAATTACAAGCAGAGCTCTGTCGTAATTGTCAGCAGTATATTCGATGACAGGTAAATATCATTGTCATGTTTATATGTTAGTGGTAAATTATAAGCATAATTGCATAAAGATTGCTTTTTATCCCATTAACCTTACTATTAGAGGTAACTTAACTGAACAGTTTTTTTTGCACTCTCTCCGACTATTTTGTGAAGTGTCACTATTAAGATTCAATAGAGATTAGCTGCATCTTTTAAATTTATTACAAAAATTATATTCTGATTATAACAATAATTAGTTTAAAAGTTTTAAGGTAGATTTAAATGGTTGCAATTTATTACCTGATGCTGACTGCTAATTAAGATTATACAGTCGAAACAATAATTGTAGTTAGTTCTAATAATTACAAATTTGGATAAGACATATTTTAAATTATTAATATTATCTATAAATGTTTGGTGAGATCCATTACCAAAAATTCAACCAACATAGTAGAAGCCGAGATTTAAGTCGTGGTTCAGGAATTCAGCTGTAAGAGAGGCGAAATAAATGAAGAATTAGAATAAGAGCTACAATATTATTTTGTGGTAATAATTCAATTATTTTATTATTTTTTTCTCATTTTTAACTAAAGAATAATAAAGAATATAAGTATTTACTTTGGACCTTTTATGGACGTCCGAAAAACGTTTAGATGTCCATAAAAAGATATCCATTGGAAGTCCATAGGAGATTTTTGTGCTATTAGGGATGGTAACGTTGTACAAATGGTAATGAGATGATATTTTGCATAGTGAGCGGATACGTATTTAATTGAAAGAATTTTACGAAAGAAAGGTACTAAAATATATGTAAAATAGTTAGGCTTTGATGAAACGCATAACAGCTCGATAAATAAACAAAGTATTGCATAAAATACCAATAAATCAAATTCAAATATAAACTGCTTATGTACGAAAACACTGAAACTTGCTCAGTTTGCAGCTAATGCCAAAACTGCGTTCGAACTGGCTTCCAAGTCAGCTTCTAAAATCACTGGTTCGATTTTTCCACTTATGTGACTTGTTCGAAAGATATTGTTTTATGCTAGATTTTTCTTTAAAGCGCACAATTTGTTCATTCACACAAAGAATTTGAGACATAGGAATTTTTCTAAACTTTCTTTGTAAATGGTCTATCAAGAGCCGAATTTTGTATAATTTATCGAATTAACCATTTGGCAAAGGTAGCTTTGAATTTTCATGTAAGTGAATGTTTGATTTTATCTGTTCTCATCTATCTCGACTCATTTGTAGAACTGCTCTTAAGCATATTGCAATATCAATAAAAAGCGTTGATTATACATTTTTTATACATTAATGTAACATTTGTAAAATATTATAAATATATATAAATAATATTTTTTAAACATTTTTAGAATGTTTTTCTAATATTGACTTTGCAACGTAATTCTGGCCATTAAGACGTTTTTGCAATGTTTTTAAAAATGTAAATATATCTTTTGTAAAACGTTGAAAAAAACATTTCAAAAATGTTTCCTTGTTGATTGGGTAATGCAAATATGATCTAAATCATTACGTCTATCTCCCATTAAGAGATTATTAGTTATACTCTTAATATAATAATAAATAGCTTTTATTTGTTGTAAAAAAGATTTTTTTTTGACAAAGAATTCGTATTATAAACTAAACACAAAAATATCTTACTATTATTAGTTATACTCGTTACCCCCTGTATTTATCAAAATATGGTCTCGTTTAAATTTACAAAGAATTATTCCATCTTAATTTTTTTTCTTGAATTATTTATAATTGTTAAACAAGTGAAACTTATTAAAAACTAATATTAATCATTACAAATTCTACATTTATATGAAAACAATTCCGTCCCCACCAAAAACTTATCTAAAATCCGAATGCAACAAGATTATGTGTAGTGGGAAAATTCAGCGAACTTACACAAATTTCAAAAGTTGCGCGCACGATTGAACTTTAAATTTTAAAAAAGTGCGGGAAAATAAAAACCCGAATTAACACGAAATTCAAATATAAAAGATTGCGCAGGACAATGAAAACCCGACCTTTTCCGATCTAACCCGAACTTACATAAAATTTAAATTTTAAAAGATCTTTCGAACACAGCCCAAGAAAACCCGAACTTACACAAAATTTAAATTTTTAAACAAGCGCGGGAAAACGAAATTACACGAAATTAAAATCTAAAAAGATGCGTGCGCACCCGAACTTACCTGAGTGACCAAACGAAATTCAAATTATCAAAGCGCGGGAAAATTAAAACCCGAACTTACACGAAATTAAAATTTAAAAACTGCGCGCGCACACGAACACAGACGAAGAAACTACGATCTTTCCCGAAATTCAAATTTTTAAAAAATTGCGGGAAAATACTATCTAGAACCGGCATCACTATTCTACTAGCGCTAATAATGCAAATCTAGATTTTTATACCGTGTAATAACACAATTTGCTATTTATGCAGTTAGAAGTTATTTAAACCATGTAAATAAAATACTGTAATTTCATATTTAGCAATTTATTTATTTATTATTTATCTATTTTAATATTCACCGTTGTATAAACTTATAAAAATTTTGTTATTTTAAGTTGGTGGCAGGTAGTGAATAAGAATTTAATCATTAAAAGTTTACAACCTGTAATAGTAAAATGAATAAAATTCTAAATTTTAATTGTTTTGTTATTTTTAAATATTAAATACGTAACTGGATATATAATCCTAAATTACTTTAATTTCATGATGCATTAATTTGAAATGCATGACTTTTAATAAACAAATAATGAAATGGTCTGCATATTATAAGCGTCAATGACTCGTATGTTAATATGTAACTTAACACCTGAAAAAAGTATACATTGCCACCCCTTCCAAAACTCCGATATAATCCAATCTCATCCTATTACTTTCTTAACCAAACTTACACGAGAAAACTTATCTAAAATGAGAATGCAACAAAATTATATGTGGTGGGAGAATTAACCGAACTTATTACACGAAATTAAAATTTGAAATGTTGGGCGCGCACTTGAACTTACACAAGCTCACTCAAAATTTAAATATCCAAAAAAGCGCGAGAAAATGAAAACCTAATCTCTTTCAATCTGACCCAAAATTACAAGTAATTAATATTTGAAAACATCTTCCGAACGCAGTTGAAAAAAATCCGATCTTACCCGAATTTTAAATTTTGAAAAAAGCGCGAAAAAACAAAAGGTTGCGTGCGCACCGAAACTTACACAAAACTAAAATTTTTAAAAATCGTGGGGAAAATGAAAACCCGATCTTACCCGAACCCAAACTTACACGACATTCAAATTTGAACCAACCTTACTATACTACTAATATAAGTTGCTTTGAATGACGACCATTAAATGTATACTTTAGAATAATAAAAAGCATATGATACCTACCCAACAAACACAAGGACGTTACAACGGCGTCCCAAGAATGTCAGTTTGTAAATTTTGCCATCTTAACATCCTAAGGACATCTCGTGAAAGCCTACAAATATTTTATTTAAGTCCTGCCAATGTCCATTTGTCACAACTCAGGACCATTGCAGGACGTCCGTGAAGCCCCTGTATGTATATTTATTTCCATGTATTCCATTAATTTATTCATACGTCCAAAGTTACATGTAATGACATTTTTATTTAAAAAAATTATTGCAATAAATTTTAAATACAAAGAAATAATAATATAAACAACAATATTATGCATTTTACATTTACAGATAAAATTTACATGTATAAATCTTTTTCTGCTCACTTTTATTTTGTTTGTTGAACATTTGTTCAGATGTTTATAATTTACAACCAGTAAATAGTATTTTTTTTCTTAAACTGGTTAAATCATCTTGATTGTTTAATTACTACATAGATTGTTTCAATGCAACTTTGTGGCATATGGTTTATAAAATGCAATTACGTTAAAAAAACTTAAAAAACATAAAATTGTAATGCATTTATTAATTTACTATAAAGCTAATACTTTTGAAACAAACATTTGGTGCGTGACTTCACTTCTGTTTGGGTTACGTACACTCTGGAACAACTTCTGAAAAAAATACATAAATAAAACAGTCATAAAAAAATTATAAAAGTTTTTACTTTTAGCGTTATTATTTAATTATAAGTATATTTTTTTATTACCAGACTTACCAAGACACTACAAAAATTAACAGAATAAATTTACACAAAATAAGAGTTTATGTAGGTAATTGACTTACTTTGAAGTAAGTTTAAAAAAAAACAGTTCTTGTTTGGTACAATAACTAAATCCATGAAAATCTAAATAAGTACTTAAACAAATAAACACTAAAATACTAAATATAAGAACACAAAAACATTAAAAATTTCAAGCGGCAATCTTTTATGACTTTTAGCACTGTCAATGCATTAAATCCAAATTGTGGCGGGAGTTATAACTTAAGATTGTGTAAACACTTCTTAACAATATATTTTATATTAAACTACTAAAAATTTACTATTAGCATTGACTAAGAGTTGTAACCGGACTAATTGGGGTCTAACAACGATAGATGGCGAGGGGCTATCACAAGTCGCAACGGTACTTACAGTGGTGTACAATATACTATTATACTGGGTACTTCTAATAGCAGCGCATAATTCAAAAACGAGTGACATTCGACTTAATAATACGCTCAAGGTCGTATAGTATTTACGCATTCGTTTGTATCGGTCAGCATTTATCACTACTTTTCTCTGAATGATTACAATTAATACGTAGACAATGTTTACAGATAAAAATAACTTTACAATGTAAATGCATGTAATTGTTTTTTACATTAAAGCAATACAATTCCCAACATAGTTTTGCAGAATGTAAAACTTCCAATTTATTTCTTTTGTGCAGTAAATTTCTTATTTAAATACCTACAGAATTGTTTTATTAATTCTTAAAATATTTACTAAAATTTACTCAAAATCAGGATTGGTCGTTTCATTATTCTATAAATCTGGTTAAAAAAAAAATTAAAAGCAAAGCAAAAAATGGTTAAAAGTTTTACGAGTATAACCACAGTAGCTAAATGACTTTAAATCACTCTTGTTTTTTTACAATATGTAAAAAAGTTTGGAGGGTAGTAAGCAAGAACCCAGTGAACACAAGATGTCCCATGTACATCCTCTGTATATAATTTTTGTGACCTGAGAAGTCATAGGGATGTACTTTAAAGGGCCCTATGTCCGCAATAATTATGTACTCAGGATGTAATAAATGATGTACTGTCAACATAATATAACATTCCAGGTACATCAAAATATTATATACCTAGGACGTGGTATTACGTCCCAAGTACATCGAAATATTATGTACCTGGAACGTAATATTACGTCCCAGGTACTTCGGAATATTATATACCTGCGACGTAATATTACATCCTAGGTACATCGGAATATTATATACCTGCGACGTAATATTATATCTCAGATACATTGGAATATTATATACCTGCGACGTAATATTATGCACCAGGTACATCGGAATAATATATACATATACACAGGGTGTTATTAAAAAAACCTTACATAATTTGTCAAGTTACCGATTAAAACAAGAAAACACTGAAATAGTCTTATGTTAAATGCTCAAAGGTTTTTGAAATATGATGTAATGAAGAAATCATTAATATTTTAGAGTACCTATGTTAGTGATTCCCACCGCTGAAATACATTTTTGTCATTATAAAAATAATTTTATTGTCGAATCCTAGTAACAAGATAATTTAAAACATTTATCATACAAAAATAACAGCGAAATTATTTGACAATGGGTAAATTTACTTTTGCGGAATATACCGATATGCATTTGTGTACCTTTGATTGGTAGGCGAATGAAGACAATTTGAACATCTTCTGTGATATCTTTAAGCAGGATAAAGTTAAATAAGTTATTGATTATGTTTATGAGCTTGTTTGATGATTTATATATTTAAATTATTTAAAAATATTTTTCAATTTCTTCATAAGACCATATTTCGACAACCGTTAAGTTTTGAAAATAAGTTTATTTCTTGTTTTAATCAGTATTCTAACTTAACAAAGTTTGTAAGGTTTTTTTTAAATTAACACCCTATATATAATATTCGAAAAACAAATACATATAAACCATGAAAAATAAAAAAAAAATGATTTACAAACTTTCTCTAATAGTTCAGACTCACAAATATGTATAAAAAATAAAAGTCTAATACAAAATTAAAATAAATTATTTTTAAAATATTACACAAACAAAAATAAACTTTTCGAATGCTCAAACAGATATAAAAAATATAAAATTTAAATTAATTCTTTTAATTTTTTTTATAAGATAAACGTTGTGACCAGTGTCGCAACCAATCAGCCACAACTTCTTCAAACATTTTTTCTTTGATGTTATAACTCTTCCTAATTAAATCTGAAGTTAAACAAAACAATTATAAATTAATCAAAAAAAAAACCTTACTCCAGCTTACTTTTTATAGTAGGTATTTATAGTGTAATCTGCAGATGCAAAAGTTATTCCGTTGGCCCAACTAAGAACATTTTGCGGTCGCCTCGTTTGAAAGTATTTATGTGCCCTCTTTGTCCCTGAACCACCAATACTGTACATATTGTTCCTTAAAAAACAAGATCAATTAATATATGATTAATTATTAGAACATTACTTACAAATTTTGCGCTGTTGCTATCTTCATTAATAAAGATATCAAATTCAGTGATGTCGTCTACAGTATTCAGGGGTAGCATTTTCTTGATGTCGAAATTGCTTATTGTAGCCGGCTTGCTCGATTTTAGGCACTTAAAAATTTCACTAAGAGTGAATTTTATTTCCTCAAATTGTTTTTTCATGCCCTTTATATCCGATAATTCCTTCTCGACATCCCAGGCAGCACATTACGTTTTATTGACGTCAAAATTACGTATAAGACGTCATTAAGATGTGTCAATGTCGTCATATTACGTCAGTGTGCTGCCTGGGATCCTTCAGTTCAGACAATATTTCATGGAGTTTTACTGAAAAACGATTGAATTTATTTATTTTTCATTTTTTTCTGGAGAGTTTATTAAAGTTACCTTCCGATCGTAAACTTAACCCACTTCGCTCAGATAGTATTACGAAATTTGAAATGTTGATAAATCGGTTGTTATAAAGTTCTATAATTTCCGACATATTGTCTGTAACCTGCCTCATATCAACGGCCGGTAATGGTGCTAATGCAGCTAAAAATAATTCGAAGTCAATTTAACCAATCATAAAAATCAAAATACTCACTGTTGAAGTCTTCATCACTTTATGAGGTGGATAGACAAAATATTTTTTGATAAGTTTTTCTCTTTCTCTTGTTGGGAACTTTTTCTTCAGATGTGTAATCCGCATCGTTTTCCCTGTTTCGGGCCGACAATGCCGTTACTGTAAAAAATAAAACAATTTCTTTTATTCAAATATGGGCCGCTGTAAAATTTTATTTTTTTGAGTCCTTTTGAGGGGCAACCAACAAGATGCATGTTCTATATTTTAGACAATTTAAATGTGCATCCGAATATGTAATTGTTATTAACAAATACTTTGCGGATTTTTGACGGGTGCAGAATTAGATTGTCTACAAATGAAACACACAAAACCATCGGTCTTCAATTAATTAAATAAATAGCGAGTTGATATAATAAACGGCACTTTAGCACAATCCATACGCATGAGGAAAAAATGAAGGGTTGAGCGTCAACTAGCCCCCCAATGTTAAAATTTCTAATTAAATTAGTTGAATGAATAGCAATAGCAAGCACAATTCCGTGAATACTTATTTTTGTAGAAATTGTTATGATGGGGGCTAAGTTGAAAGACCCAATTGGCGCTACCGCTGCATGTACCACCCTAAGACATCTAAACATCTATGTCGAGCAACAAGATTTAAAAAATTTATAAAAATTTAAAATGCCGACTTTACAATGAACAAATAAATCAAAAGTGGGTAGTTTCAATTATGGACGACATAAAATTATAATAAAATTAGCTTACCTTGAGTCTTGAGTATTATTTTCAATTTCCTAAATTTGATACACAAAAAAAAGTTCACTGCTAAATCAAAAACTTTTAGCGTTACAACCATTCTTTACCGCACTTCTAACATTCAACTTTATCTTTGTTCAACTGAATGCAAACGATGCAAACCAAAGATGCAAACCAAAGATGCAAACTGAATGTGAGTGAACGAAAGAGAAACCTAGATAAATTAAAAAGACAAAAGAAGTACGTAATGATTATATGTATGTTTATTTGATTATATTATGCCGTATACGCACAAAATACTTTTTATTTATCTACTTAATGTTTTGCGTTTAAAAGCAACGTAAGGTTTCTCAACTCGTAAATGTAAAACTATAAAGATAATTTTACATTTGTACATTGAAAAAGAACAAAATAAGTTTTGCTGGGATCAGCAGCCACCAAATATATAATAGAATAGGTAAAGAAACACTATTTGACGCGTGTTCTAAGCTGGGCCTGATTACATAACACATTCTACATAAAACAATTATTTTTTTTTTGGTTTGAAGAAATTTTTCGATCAAGTTGCTGCGACAATTTCAAACAACTAATAAAAATAATTGAACATATTATATTTACAGCTATATTTACAAAAACCAATGGTTATAAAACAATTATGTACTGCCGATGAAATAATTTGTAATATAATTTTATGACAATTTTCTGATATCGGAAGGATGTTTCAAAGTACATCTGGAGAATGTATGACCTTTATATAAACGGGATGTCGATTTGTGGACATATAATTATATTACATTATTTACACATCTTAGAGATATTAGCAGTTATATAAACATACTACATAAAAAAATTACATACTGCTGATATCCTAATCAAGTAAATAATTATATTACTTTAAAAGGATATACAACGGATGTAATAATTTATAATATAATTTTATGACCAATTTCTGACATCCACAAGATGTTTATGTCAGAAATGTGTTCACTGGGAAGAGAGATCGCAGTCTTTGTACTCATCCCAGTGAGCAAAACGCTACTTTATTGTAGAACTTTAGGCTACTCAATGGCTGTTAGGAAGTGATATTGGCTTAAGTAGCTAATTGGCAACTTAAGAAGCTTCTTTAGAGCTTAAGTACCAATATAAAATTGCTTAGCTACTTAAGAACCACTTATAAAGTTTTTTACCACCCTTAAACAGCTACTTCATTGACAGCTTCTCAAGAGCATTCAACAATGCCTCTTTATTAGTATTATTGTTTCTTGAAGTTGACTTTGTTACTTTAAAGTAGCTGTTGTTTTTTTATTAATCATTTATTGTCATTCATATTTACAAAATGCAGAGCTTACAAAAATTGGGACAAACAAAACCAGCTGTTAGATTGTTTTCATTAGCTTTAACCTATTCTTTTTACTTTTTTCGTAGGATTTTGTGATCTTAGACGTGTTTTTAGTGAGGTTTTTATTTGCCAACACGCAATGACCAATGTTGAATCCTTATTGACAAATTGTACTGATTTCATAAAAAAGATTCATTTGTAATAGATGGTCTATTGTTACACAGTCAAGAAGATATTTGAGAAAGTTTTCCAAAGAAAAGAAGGGGAAGGTCAAATATTTTATTAATTCAGTTGTTCGTGTCTTGTCGATTTTCAGTATTATGTAAAAAATATAAGTACGATTAGTTTTCACATAATCAAACGTTCAATGGTTATTTATTTAATCACTTAGTATAAGTACATGCACTGTTTGAAAAATAATTGTACTGCGTACTACTTCAATTTTTTTTCGTATCCTTTCTTTCGTGCAAAACATCTCCAATATGCTTACGAATCACACCCCTTGTAAATACCATATTTTGAGATGGTATCCAGCAACAACAACAACTTCTAATACTGCTGGTTTATCTTAATAATATATTTCGGTTTTGTGAAACTTTCTCTTTAAATTACAGCATATAGTCTCTGTGCTGTTGTGAGAGTTCATTTTTAAGCACAAATATGTGTCGAAACAGAAATAGAATAAAATGATACTTGATCCTTATTTAACTACCATACCTAAAATTTAAATGTAACGGATAAAAAAACAACATACATTTATTGAAGCACATACCAATTAAACCACACTTAATCCTTGTTTTGTATTATTCTCTTATAAATATAAGCAAACAATCCACACACGCAAAGAAATAAATACTTAAAAAAATGGAAAATTAGTGATAAAACTTAATATGCATTTCTTAACCTCAACAATGTTAGCAAAAATTTATCAATTATACCAAATTATATAACATGTATGTTATAGGATAGCTCAGTTAAAATATCTAATGATGACAAATCCATCAGGTAGGAGATCGCGGGTTCAAATCTGACCAGGGTAAAAAGTAAAATTTGCGTTTTTAAAATAATATATGTAACAAAAATACACCTGTAAAACACGTACGTAGACAAAACGAGAAGAAGTAAAATAAGTAATTAATTTATTTTCTTTAGTTATTTTTTAAGCTACTTAAAGGTAGTAAAATAAAGCTATTTAAGCAGCACAGTTGTTTCCAAAAGGTAGTTTACGGTTACTTTACAGCTTCTTTAAAGCTTTGCTAGTACCACAAACAGCTATATAAGCCGGATTTTAATGCATTAAAGGAGCTCTCTAACAGCTGCATAACTGCGGAATTTTTAGCTACTTAAACGCTTCATGGAGGCTTTAGTTTTTCCACAAGCCACTTAAAGGTGTTCTAAAGAGTAACTTTAAAAGCTAAAGTAGTTATAAAACAGCCGATTTTAGCTACAATTTGCTCACTGGGATACTATTTCTGATTTGCACTGCCTGCCTGTTAGTATGTATCGTAATAATTTTGACAACGTACAAAGTATAAAATAACGAAATTAGGTTTTTTGCAATCCTGTAAAGAAAAAAAATATCCTAAAACTAGTAAACCTTTAATGGAATATAAAACATCTGGCTTAATATGTTTATTCTAGTCAAACTGTATCAAAGAGATCTCACGGATGTATTCCTTCATATTGAAAATCTACAAATATTAATAGGTGCTTACTATATGAATAAATACACGTCGTTTACATACCTTATAAAAATGTAATATGAGTAGTGTTCCTATGTACGAGTAAATTATTTGACAAATGTTTAGAATTTTACGTATATACTTTTTGTTTGAGTTTTTTTTCAGGTTGTGCTTTTAAGGGGTTTTATTGTTGTTTTTAGGTATTTTTTAAAATGTTTATACTACTGTGTTACACTTACTTTATGTCAAATCTTTACTATTTAGAATACTTTGTAATTTAGTATGCATGTAAAGGATTTTTTTAGTTTTTTATAAGTATAATAGCTCTGAAATTGTTAAGCAGATGAAATTTTTTTATCTGCTAATAAAATTCCAAAAATCATTAATTTTTTAGCACCTAAGTATTTTAACTAATCGCCAGATAGTATCAAGATGTCAAACGATTTAAAAGTAAAGTTAAACAGTTAACGTCATCACGGCCAATAAAAACAGTTCCAAGACAAGCTGTTCGTATGAATTTGTCACAAATTCTTAAAATAAACAAACAATGACATTTACAATTTGTGTAGAAATTATAAAATACAAACAGGAGACGTCTAGACAATACACAATAATATATTTTTTTGCTGCATGAAAACTGACCGAATGTAAGAATGTCTGCAAATAGACGAGTGCGGAAAAAAAAGTTGTGACGTGTTTCTCATACTATTTTTTCTATTTCAGAAAAATTTACTCTAAAATTTTTAATCAAGATCATAAAATTGTTTTAGTGGTTTTTTTAAAATTATGCTATTCTGTCATTAGACAATTCAAATTTAAAATTTCATGTAAATTTTTGAGATTCTGAAAGTATGAGCTGTACTCCGCCTGAAGTAAAAGAATTAGCAACTCAACCTTTACATTATTTGATGCCAGCAAAATGTCCGAACTGTGAAAATGAAATATCGTTTACAGCACGGATATAAAGCTATAATTGTTGCGAAATAGAAAAACATGCTGTTTGTGTACTGTGTAGATGTCTTTTTTTTAATATGGCCTACATTATTTCAACAAAAATGCTTCATTTTCTACAATTTAATATTCTTGATACTATAGTGTGGCAGACGGCACTGCCGTTGGTTGGTTGTACCCTACTTAAAAACACGCCCAAAAAATGAGTCATTAAACTTTCTGAAACACTCGGCCATCACTTTGTAAACTACTACTTGCTTGTAAACAGTCAATAACCGTGTCATATAAATTTATAAAAAAGTTTTTCCACTACTAGTTGTATACGCTTGCATTATTACATATAATAGAAGGCCGTGAAGTTGTACTTTTTTAAGCGCAGGTAAATAATATTTCATTATTAACTGTAGTTAATAATGAACATATTTACATTTTCTGATAATACTACAACAGTTTCAAAGAAAAAAAGTTTACCAAACTGCGTACCAAGAGCAAGAGATTTTATTTAATGCTAATTTAAGTTTTCAAATCGCTCAATTAAGAAATTAATTTGATTTTAAAAAGTAAGTTATTTGAAGTTCGCGCTTAATTAAATGTGAATATTATAGAATTTGTAGGATGGCTTCGTGGGTATTGGCGAGAAACATTTAACATAACTTTATTTCCTTAAAAACTACACAACGAACACGTTCATCTTATTTCCAACTACATGATCATGTCATCTTCTTTTCACTCTGGCGGTTGTGGAGCCACTGCATCCCCTCCCGCCACAAGCGCGAAATTTAAATTCAAAATTTTAGCTTACAAATTAAATATATTTTAGATATAATCAATGCTTAAAACAATAATGTTTTTAAACAATTTAAACAACTTTAGCAATAAAAACTTACGTTATCTGTTTATTTTTGTGTTTTAAATCACAATCATAGATCACAATTAAGCATTACGTCAAAATTAATTCTATTAGACGTCTTTCAAGATCTCGTGAACTGTGGCGCTGTAGTCTGTATATGTCAAAATATTGTTATTATCCGTCTTACAAACATTCGCCGGTACATTTTTTTAACCTATTTTTGCTTTTGTCGTTGTATTTGTTCTTAATAAGTCTTTAGGTATTATTATAAGTAAATAAATTTTTATGTAATAAATAAATATCTGATTATTTTTAATTTTTATTGACGTGAGTGTCTTAAATAGACTAACGTTTTTGGAATTCATATAAAAATGTCAAATTTATGACTTTTAGTATATTAATTCCGATTTTTGATTTTTCTAAACTAATGACAACTGTC
This sequence comes from Aquatica leii, assembly GCA_035610365.1. NCBI lineage: Eukaryota > Metazoa > Arthropoda > Insecta > Coleoptera > Lampyridae > Aquatica > Aquatica leii. Next base: position 114,810,138 of record CM069432.1, read on the forward strand.
TGAATCACAGCGACTTGATTTTGAATTTAAAATTAATATCTTAAATTTTAAATTTGATTTAGTAACAGGTAGAAAGGTTTTAATAATTCTAGTAGTGGAAAAAATTGTATATATAACACGGTTGAGAAGTTCATTATAACCTGCGCGATTTATATCCCTCGACGCTTCGCGTCTCGCGATATAATCTATCGCTTAGGTTATAATGATGCACTTCTCAACCTTGATATATAATATACTATTACAGAGGTTAACATAGTTTTGACATTCATTATATACCAGACTTAAAATACCACGACTTTCCTTATTAGACGACAAGATCTAAAATCACAAACAAACTAATCTGATTGGTACGATACTAAGGAGAGACAAAGAAGAAAGATTATTTTATAAAGAAAGAGATAAAATTTTAAAGTTTGGTACTGCACATACCTTTGGCACATACAGTGTTGACTTTTTTTGACGTTTGACTAATACTACAACCACACAAATATTTAATAGGTTTAATAGTTTTAAATATGAGTAATAAAACGTTGTTCAGTATTAATTATACAATTTTTGTTTTGAAATAATTCAAAACCAAACAAACAAGAACGCAGGTAAAAATATTTAACGCACTACATTATTTATAAGAAATCAAACGTTTGAGTGGTTATTTCACAAATTTTTATTTCAATTTCCTCAAAGTATCTGCGTCCCAAATTAGTTTTGGCAAACTATCGTGTTTATTTTTATCCTCATGTACTATCGTAATGTATTAGTTGTATTATAAAGTGTGCACACAAAATTGAGGTTATACTAAATTCCTTTATGTTTTTAATTTTATATGTTGTGATAGCTGTGGTTATTGTTTCATGAAGTGCCCATCTAGTTTTACAATGGATAACTATTATGGTCGCGACCGGCTACATGACTTATGGCAACAAATCGCTGCTCTACATTTAAGTTACTTAGAAATGGAAGAAAGTCCTCAAAAGCTTCAACAACGTAACAAACTTGAAGGTATTTTAATCGCTCTAACTAAGTTTTTACCTTTTTTTACCTGCATTTGTTACAGATTATATACATGAATTTTTGTGCTTGGCACCACATAACCAGAAATTCGTTTATCGAGAAACAACTGACGTACTACATAGATCGGCCAGTACCAAAAAGGATTTTAGTGGATATAAGGCAGCTTTAGGATGGAACGCTATAGCAATGTATGCAGCTAATCTTGTCAATCAGCCTTGGCGCAAAGAATATAAACAGATACAGGTGCTCTTTAAACTGTACCTTGCTTTATATTTAAATAATTCTTGTAGTTATATTCTGGATTTTATAAGCATCAGATTGATTCGAATCTTGTTGGTGCTGAAGTTATATTTGAAGTGATGGGATATAAACATGATGGAGATGGTATTTTAACAATTGAAGGTCCAATTTGTCCTGATAGGGTGATTTCAGTTTCACAGGATTCTTTAATAGCTTATGTAGAATGTCAGGCAAGTATATTTTAGTTTTCTTTAATGAGCCATATTTCCATAATTTTTGTTTAACTTAATCTTGAAATAGAATGTTTGACACATTCAGTACTGATGTTAATATGCGTACCCAGACTGCAGTATATTTTACAGAAACTACAGTTTGAACAATCTGTATTGATAAATTTAGGAAATTTAATAATATTAAATTGTTTATAATAACACTGGTTGGCCATTAGACTATAATAGCACACAAAAGTCCTATGGACTTCCATTGGGTGTCTCTTCATGGACATCTGAACGTTTTTTGGACGTCCACAAAAGATCCAAAGTAAATACCATGGTCGTCCATAGTACGTTACTTTGCCACAGAGTTGGACATCCAAAAAACGTCCATAATAGTTCCAGCTCTATTTTCACTGTTCATACATTACAAAATTAGATACAAGACTTTATTAAAAAAGCATTAACACATAATACAAGAAAATACTACGATTTATAAAATATATAATTCAAATTTTTCAAAAATTGATTACACATTTCACGAAATAATATTATAAACAACAATAGAAAAACAAAACTTAATAATTATTTAAAAAATGTTTTCAAAGTAAAATAACATGCACAATAAAATGAAAAAAAAATTATATTCCTTAGTTAAAAATGAGATACAAAATAATAAAATAATTGAATTGTTACCACAAAATAATCTTGTAGCTCTTATTCTGGTTCTTCCATTTATTTCACCACCCTTACAGTTGAATTCCTGAACCACGACTTAGTCTCATCTTCTACTCCTATATTGGTTGAATTTTTTGGTAATTGATCTCACCAAACACCTTTAAATTTTAATAACAATTTAAAATATGTCTTATCCAAATTTCTATTTATAAAAACTAACTACAATTATTGTTTAGACTGTATAATCTTAATTGGCAGTTAGCATCAGGTAATAAATTGCAACCATTTAAATCTACCTTAAAACTTTTAAATTAATTATTGTTATAATCAGAATATAATTTTTGTAATAAATTTTAAAAATGCAGCTAATCCCTATTGAATCTTAATAGTGACGCTTCTGACTTCGATTATAACTACTTTTCTAGGTTCGATCAGAATTTAAGTGCGAATGTAAATATTATATATAGTATTATTAGTGGGTAATACACCTTAGCTATAAACATTTTGTTCTTACCTATAGTGTCAATTTCACAGGGTCTTCCGACTCCACAAATTTAATTTCTAAAGAATTATTTTCCTTGTATCATTAAACTCCTTTCTGTCACTTATTTAAAAAAAATGCTCTGTAAACAAGAAATTACATGTTTAATATGAAAAAAATAGTCGGAGAGAGTGCAAAAAAAAACTGTTCAATTAAGTTACCTCTAATAGTAAGGTTAATGGGATAAAAAGCAATCTTTATGCAATTATGCTTATAATTTACCACTAACATATAAACATGACAATGATATTTACCTGTCATCGAATATACTGCTGACATTTACGACAGAGCTCTGCTTGTAATTGTGTTGCATGTACTTTCTATATGTCGATTAGATGGTATCTTTTATTTAACGAGCAAGCATATGATTATTATATTGCTGGTACTTTACCAGATAACGGTCGTTACTATTATTTTCTAGGTAATCCGTATTTTTTAAATATGAAACATGGAGAGTCCATGTTTGCACATACGCATCAACAAGTTGTTGAATTGCAATTCTTGTTTTTGTTGTTTTAAACAATACTGTACAGAAACACTTGCTTCCATAAATAAATTTAGTTTGAACGACTACGATGTTTTTAATCACTAATTTAATTTTAAGTCTGAAGAATCAAAACTGATGAAAATATTGTAAACATAACTTCTCATACGTATTATTGCGTATTATCTGCGTATTATGGCGCAGGTCATGCCTTGGTCATGCGTAGTTGTAGAAAAATAGCGTTACCATTTACCAGATTTTACAAATGGCCTACAAAGGACGTCCATTGGACATAAATAATATTTTGTCTAATGTACGTTTTGTACAAAACGTTCCATGGACATCCGTTAAAGGTCCATGGACGTTTAGACCTTTATTGGACTTAAACTGGACGTCCATTGGACTTTGTGTGCTATCAGGGGATCACCTCTTACATTTTGATTTTCTGCATAAACGGTTCGTAATTTTAAAATAGCCTCCTACTCTTAGAACTGTATTTTCTATTACAATTTCTGTGGATATTTAGCATACAATCACTATAATAACACAATATAATCTGAAAGCATCGCCTTTGCGTTTTGCGTCGTACGCATAGTTGTACGTATACTGCGTAAACATAACGCACTTATAACTCCAAGCAACTCCATAAGCTTCATTTGATCAGTAATTTTTTATGCGCATGCACTTGTATACCAAATCACATTTTATGTTTTGTTTAACGAAAAATAAGACTAAACGGACAGATGCAAATTGAGTCAATTTAATGTAAATAACAAAATCTGCGGTATCATTTCGTAATTCTAATATTAAATTTTTTCTATCGCTTAGGTAGTTTGCCAGTCAACACATTTATATAACATTAATATTGCATCGACGTAACTAATGATAAGGCAAATGTAACATTAACATTTCTTGTTATTTACTTGTAATACCGATGTAAACTAGAATGTCCGCCCCACAATAAATGTATCGTACCGTAATATTACATTAACATGAAATATTGCAATAACAGAACAATTATGTTAATGTTACGTGTAGTTAACATTGATTTTACGTGTAGTTAACATTAATGTAACGCTATATTAACATTAATATTACATTTAACTAACTAGATATTCTGTAAATGCTCATTGCTTACGTTTTAAATAAATCTTGCTTGCATACATATGTTTAGGTAGAATTATCAATCAATTCATAGAAAATAATTTATTTTAAAACAATTATCTAAAATTGAAAAGTATTATTGGTCAAGTTAAAATATTTTTAAAAAACCCGAATAACTAACTACTATAATTTTATTTTACATACATATATATCACAAAATAAACTAAAAAACTATTATTGATCAAAATAAAATTAAATATAAATCTTGAAAAATAAACAATAGGAACTTTTTCAAAATATGCCTATAATGAAAATAAACAAAGTAAAACGTAAAATATACTTAACTGTATTTTCGTCGTTGCAGTCTTCATTTTTTTATTTTCACACGTTAGAAAAAATGTCTTGAAGGTAAATACGTCATACTCAGAGTTTATAGAAAGTAATGCCACATGTATTATTTGCCGAGTATTGTCTATTAGTTTGGGCTAACTGCTGAAGCTTTTCAAGATGAGGAAAATTTGAAGGTCTACAGAATATTAAATTATTTATAAAATAAATGAGATCACTAAATATGTTACTTTGATCAGAGTCCGATAAGGAGTGTGATGAAAAATCAACAGAATAGCTAGCTGTAATAGCCTGTTTGATGGTAGGATCTTCTTTTTTAAATTATACATTTAACACTCTTACTTGAAAACACTAAACGAATCGAAAGGTTGAAATTGATAACATCGTCTGCAAGATGAATTATATTATGAACGTTGTAAAAAATATGTTCTTTTCATACAAACGTCTATATTGTTTAACGAAATAATACATAAGTTCTTCAGCAGACATTGTATTGATAACACATCCCTTCATCTGGCAAAATCCTGATTGCTACACTTAAGCATAAAAAATATATGTTTTTTGGCAGTTTTTTGTAGAATAACGAGGCCTGTATACAATAAAAATGTTCGAAACTGTTGCTTTCCAATATACCACATCTTTTAAGTTTCTCAGTTGCCGTACAAATTGACTAGTGATGCAAGGTTTGATTTGACTAGAGTTTTTTTCAGCAATTACAAGTTAACTAGAATTTAGTCTTACATTTAGTTTTCCCCTTGTTCAAAATTGTAACATCATAACAAATTAAGTGATTGTAGTCAAGGGGTACTTGTACTATGCAAAGTACCCAGAATGCGTTTTAACTCCAATGGCAAAAGCTCTTGCGGATGAATTACAAATTATGGCATTCAGTTCCTTCTTAATATTATTTAAACCATTATTTTGGTTAATCATTAAAAAAATTTCTATAAGTGGTTGTAACAATAATATTGCAACTTTAGGTTTAGTCTTTCCGTAAACAAATCCAACAGGAAAATATATATTAAGCATCGACCTGGCAACATCGGAAAGCTACGCTTCCCTCTGGACGAGTAATCTGTATACTTTTGCAATGTGTTTGTTTGTCTCAAACATGTAGAAAAGGAAGTACATTTGTTTATTGTTATGGTACGCACTACTTGTCAATTTATGTTGACATAATTATAACCTCAAATTTTAGAATCGGTTCTAGCAGCATTATTTGAAGTACGTAGATTGTAAAATGAATTGAATCAAACTTTAAACATGAAATATAAATACAATGTATATTTAGCTTGAAGTAGGAATATGTAAAAGTAAACAAATACAATTGTGGTTTGACAAGTAGTGCGTACCGTTTGTTGACAAATACTATTTCTATCTCTTACAATGTTGTGTACATTTTGCAGCCTGTGATTACTCGTCCAGAGGGAAGCATAGCTTTCCGTTGTTGCCAGGTCGATGATATTAAGTAATAACATCTTCATATAATCGTCTGCTTGTTACTATTATTTATATTGCATTTTGTTTTTGATATGAATAGACGTTGCTTGCCACCCTGGAACTGCAGATAAGTATTCGTGACTCGTAACATGTTGGGTACACAAAGCTACGAACATTTTTGAACGATCGTTCCATTCGTGGAACTGTTTTTCTAATCAATAACTCGTTGGCAAAAACGACGCAAAACGCAAAGACGGATACATGGAGGCGTAGTTTATGCTGTGATAATAACAATGACGACACGTAGGACCTAAGCTCAGTTTATCAGCCATGAAAAAGCTAATTTTGGATTCCATATACAAAATATCAAAAACTCAATTAATAAATGTGTTTTTATATTAGTAGAAGACTGAATTACATTAAAAACTTGAATTAATCGCATAGCTTATATCTAAATGTATTAAAATTATGATAAAGAAACCGCTTTCATGCATAAACAAAAATAAATATATAAATTTGTTTAAAATATAAAATAATGTACGTTAGTAATAAAAACCGATTGAATGTAATTTTTATTCAGTATTGCTTGGTCAGTCGTTCTTAACAGGGTGCGGCATACAAATTAAAAAAAAAAAGATGTTAAAATATGTTGATTTAGTAGACTATGAACCTATTCCTTAATTAAAATGCAATTTCTTTATTGTGTCCAAAAGATTGATATTTGTACTAGAAGCTACAGTATTTTTTTCATTAAATTACTTTGAAATATAAGAAAACATTCCATTTCAACGAGACCTTTTTTGAAATTTTTATAACTAATACCGATTTCAAAGTGTGCACAAGCTGTTTTAGGCCGAGTGTGATTGGTCTTATCGAAATCCGTATTCACATTTGGACTATAATTATAAAAACTATATCATAAAGTTGACACTGACAGTTTATAGGAGATATTGGTAAGCATTGCACGACGTGTAGCCGAGCAAAGAACCGTTCCTGGTTCAGCCAGTTCTAAGCAGATAGCACCACTCTAGAACCATCCATGGTGATACATGATACTGTTGATTGAAAATTAAAATTGCAGTGGCCTGAAGAAGTATACACTTCGTACACGAAACGTAGCAATATAAAAAAACACTGAGTAGCTTTTATGCCCCTCCTGAACGAAAATTTATAAAAACCATCAATTACAATTTATTAATTTTATTATCATTGCTGCAGCAACTTAAGTTTGAATATTAATCTTCACAGATATCATATTTGATTATCAGAGTTGTGGTTATAACCGTTACAATTTAATATTTTTTCAAACAGCAAAAAAATGCAGGATGACTGGTAAGTGAACGTTTTCCTTTTAAGAAATGACAGTAGTTTTAATTTGTAGCAAATTTATCTGAATTGACCATAAACTCAATGGTTTTTGAGATATATCAATTTTTGAGGTTATTTTTTCAATTGAGTTGCCGAGGTAAATATTAAAATTTTCCTAAACCAATTGACCGATTTTAGTGCTGAAACATAGTTGGTAATGTACTTTATGAATAGAAACTAACAACGGTAATTAGTTTAAAAAATACATCGGCTGCTATTGACTAAAAAAAAACTTCTCAATCTCAAAAACCATCGAGTTTAGACCTATAGTCTATCCGGGTAAATTTGTCTACCCCTAAAAAGGAAAACGTTTACTTACCAGTCACCTTATATAGCGCTATGCTAGTTTTGAAACTCTGTGGTTGGTGTAACTAATGTACAGATTCTTAAATACGTTCTTAAGTTGAAGTTAGGTGCCCAATTCCGTATGCTTCGTTAATTTTCTGTAAGTATACTTGTATGTAAATCTTCCACCTATCTTTTGAGTTAATATTTCATATAAGCAATGTTAAATAATACACTACGATTGATTAGGTTAATACAATAAATTGATAGTTTAACAAATTTCAATGATTTCAAAGTAGAATGGCGACTATTACATGGTCAGTTGGCAATTTTACTGCAGGTGATTTGAAGAGTTTGACAAAAACTTCAACTAATGTACGTGCACATAAAAACAAGGCTCAAATGAACGAAACACGTTGGTTGTACTTGTGAAACTAAAAAGAAACACCCTGATTATTAAAGAAGAACTTGCCCAAGATGGTAACATTTAACGATGGTTTTGGATACTAACATCGGTCTGCAACACTGAAACACAATGATTATTTTAAAAATGATATATTATGTTTTTTTAAGTAGTATATCGTTTTTGATAAATAACACATTGGTATTGTTTGCTAATTGAGTTGATGGAGCCTTAATTCTCATGCTACTTTTGGTTTTTGGTATACGTATATCCATTTTTTGTAGGAACAATTTTTTTCGTTTTGATTTGAACTTGCTTTAGGTTAGGTCTCTTTATTTAGCATTTTTACTCTATTTTTTCCTTGAAGATATCAATTTATTTTTCACAAGAAACGTTAATTTGAGATTATTATTTGTTTGTGTTTAATTCGTAAATGTGATTTAAGAGGATACTACAGTGCTCGACAGACGAATTTTCATATAATTTCAACACTTACTGCGATTTAAAAACCGTTTTTTGCAAAATTGAAATAAAGGTTCAAAGAATCTGGCCAATTCCAAAAAAAGTGTACATACTAATATTTATTTCTTTTTCTGACAAGAGACGTTTTACTTAAAAAATAAGCAAACTGCGCTCAAGTTTAAATTATTTAATGAATTTTAGTATTAAAATGGAAGACGTACTAAATTCCATTTTCCCTATATTTGCAGAAATGCTACTCCGTCCGTGAACTCCCTCTGTATTGTCGTTGTACAACCAGTACAATCAGGCAACCGCGCGAATATAATTGTAAACGGCTTTCGGACAGATAAGATTACAGAACTGTTTATTATTTACAAAATTATTTACTACACATTATCACTGATATCGCTTGTGACATTTTTTCATAGCATGAAAACAAAAAAAACCTCATGAAATAGAACCCTAATTTTTCTAATATTGGGCTCCTTTGGATATTTTAGTGAAAAAAATTGAAAAAGATGTTAATTTCTGGAGAAACGAAATGGAACAAAAATTAAAGATGTTTTACCATAAATGTTTGCTTCCGGAACTTATCGATCCACGTAAATCTCGAGGATTAGTTATTCAAAATCCTACTCGTTTAATTTTTTTTTTATTTTTAAGATTTGATTAAGTGGTAAAAGCATGTACATTAAAAACAAAGTTATTTGTTCGCGCAAGCAGAAATACAGAAATTTATAAAATATATTATTTTTAACGTTATTTAAAATAAATTAACCATTATATGACAAACACGGGTTTATTTTAAAAATTCATGTCGCCAAGAATGTTTTAATTGCAGAGCAAAAATAAGTGTTATACTTATATCTTATTTAAATTCGAATAGTACACCGTTTCTTGCTTACACTACACCTGATAAGTCACGTATTTAGGTTTACAAACAGTACTGGAGCAAGTGCTAACCTGATAGTGTTGTCAACTCGAATCATAACATCAAACGGAGACGTAAGGTGACTGTTTGTTTAAGACTTAAAAAATCACGTGCTATTGTGTCCCCTTAAGAAATGATAAAAATACATAGCAGTTAGAAATTTCCTTGTCAAATGAAAACTATTCTATAAATATTTGATGTCGATTCAACATAAATTGATTCTTATGGGGCATGACAAATGAAAGTTTCTAAACGGTTTTATATAAGTAATCTAAACGTCTGAACCAAAAAATCAAAAAGTCTCGTGTGTTGCGCCAATGATACATGTATAATTGTAATTAAAAAATCATGAATGTGTGCTGTTTTTAAGCTAATAAATGTTTCGAGTTTTTTCTAAATTAAAAATATTAGATATAAATATTTAAAATATCAGAATCATTACGTTAAATCGTCATACATTTTTTCCAGACAATTGACCATATTCAGCCGTTTTTTCGGACTTCAGGTTTAACATTTTTGGGTTGGTAAAACTGATGGATTTTAAATCTCCCTCAAAAAATAAAAACTTTTATTGGTTGTCAACAACGACCTCTCTGATTGATGGTCATAATGAACTCCAGTGATTTGTCAAATCGGGTTAGTAGCAACAATAACCTCATGATAACAACCAAATCTTTTTGTCCATATTTGCTACCAACCCGATTTGACAAATCACTGGAGTTCATTATGACCATCAATCAGAGAGGTCGTTGTTGACAACCAATAAAAGTTTTTATTTTTTGAGGGAGATTTAAAATCCATCAGTTTTACCAACCCAAAAATGTTAAACCTGAAGTCCAAAAAAACGGCTGAATATGGTCAATTCTCATTAAACCTTATACATATTAATTAACATATTTTAATGCAGATATTAAAAGCAATATGGGAAGAAGTATCTACAAGTTTTAAAATTACCTGGTTGGAGGTATTGGAGTTTCGCGAAACACACCTATGTAGTCCGAAGCAATCAATACAAGCACTAAGTTATTCCATTCAAGAGCGTCAATACCGTCAGCATACTCGCAGCTATTCGCAAGGTACAGATTCTTTTGCAACTGGCCCTAGGTATTCAAGCAATACTCACACTTCATCAACACTTTCAACAAATCATTCATTTCCTCCTTTACATTCTCATGCATCTATTGCTTCCATACCTTTAGCTCCTCAATGTATATACGGAACACATGGATGTTATTCCAATAATTTTGCTACATATGCACCTGTAGTAGCTCAGCAGTATCCATACCATGTGCCTTTTACGTACGCTCAAACCTTAAAACCAATGTACCATCCACCTAATTGTTTTCCTAACGGTTATACAGTTCCGTCATTACCCCCACCTTACGTTTGTTCGACGATTCCTACAGGACAACTAATAGAAGTAGAGTCGCCAACGCCTCATCATTATGACACAGTAGATGGTCCCAGTCATTCTAGATTTAGTAAGAGTCGCCCTTCAGATTCGTGTAATTCGAAACAAGAAGATAAAAGTACTTCTGAAAAGGATGATGTACAATCGGATCACATGGGTAATTGGGATTACGTTTATAAAAATCTTGAAAGCAAAGGTTATTCTAAAGATCTAGGTGAACGAGGTGATCTGCTTAGTCAGTCAGTCGATACCAGAAAATCAAAAGTTAGTACGACAGATATTAAGAAACCAAAAATTAATTTAGACGACGCCGTTAACAATTTATATTTAACTGATAAGGGCTCGAAATCAATTGAAATTCCGCATAAATACTCGAAAGAACGTACCAGATTAAATTCGGATGTAAGTAAATCGAACGAGGACGAACTGAATGTCAAAAAACAAATTGCGAAACAAACTTTAAATGGTATAGGAAAAATTAATACATTATCGCACGATAAATTTAATGCAACAAGCAGTTCTGCAAATAATAAATTAATAAATAGTAAAACCATGGATACGCGAAAAACAAAACAAGATAGTGATTGGTCCAAAGAAAAAGAAAAGTGTCAAGACACTACTAACACAGTGAGTGTTGTTTCTAAAAAATGGCAATGCACTTATTGTACTTTTCTCAATGATTCTTCTCGGGAGATTTGTGAAATGTGTAGTAAAAGTAAAATCAAAGTTCAAGACAATATGGTGATTGGCGGTCCGCAGTGTCCCAGATGCACGCTTGTTAATCCCAAGGACAATAAAAAGTGTGAAGTGTGCAAGGAAAGTTTAGAAAATTCTCCAACTTATATTTAGTTTGATTTGACTAAGCGCCATTCCTTGATATTTAGTTGTTTTAAAAACTGTAATTTATATTTTATTTGTAATAACTTAAATTATTTTTTAATTTTTTTCTAGTTTATTTGTCTGCAAGTACTTGATGCTTTATTTTATTTTCTAAGCAGCCGGAAAAAAGAATAAACACCATGTTGGGATTCGGATTTCAGTTTTTAGATTTTAACTGGAAGCTTGAAAATCACCCTTAGATTCTCATACGTTATGTAATTACATCGCTAGTTTTTTATCAACTTTCTTCGCAAGCTACATTAAGAATGCGTATATCTTATTTATAATTAATAATACTTAAACAATGTGTATCTAATTTATTGTGATTTAACTTGAAGCGACTACAAAATATAGAACTGAAATACAACTAATCTTTTTGTTTTAAACTGAATTTAATGTACGGCTTAATTTTGTTTACTAATTATACCTCGTGAATAGAATACCTTTTAGGTTTTAGACTACACATAAAATGGTAAAATACATGTTATTCTTAATCTGTTATTGTATGTATTAAATAGTTTATGTACTGTTTACGCAGATACAGGGTGTTTGGAGGTCTAAAGTACATCTTAAGAATTGTTAATACATATATACGCGAAATAGGATTTACAAAAAGTATTTTAGTCTCCGTAAAAATTCGTCAACTTTAAAAAATATACACTTACTTTTTTGATTTTAAATTATGGAATTTAAAGTGCAATTATAAGTAAAATTTATACTAAAATCAAGGTTTAGTTTCGAAAATTTTGTTATTAGGACATAACTGGTAGTTAAATGATTTTTTTTTGTCTATTTTTGTGTATTCCTTGTTTATATTTTTGTTTTTTATTTTGTCAGTTTTAAACTGATGCCCATTAATGTTAAGTATGCCTGTATAGTGTTGTGTATTCAAATGTTTATTGCAAATTGTAAAGCTTAATAAAAATCTAGTATTTTGTGTATTATAAGTGTGTTTAAAATGAAATATTCTGTGTTAATATACCCACTGTGTTACATCGAAATTGCAACACCAAGAAGTGGTGAGAATTTTGTGACCAAACTTGGCAATACGCTATCAAAGATAATAAAGGAAAGATGCATTACTACATGTTAAAAAACTATATTACCCTTGTTTATATACATTATAGTTAGACAATAAGATAGCTTTATATGGAAACAGTTTTTTTTATTCATGTTAGATAGCGATAGTGAAAACAAGGTAATGATTAAATGCAAAGCCTCAAACCGTTTTATGTTATTAAAAGATTGCAAACGATGGCGGCACAAGCAAGCTACTTACACACGCTATTAGTTTAGAAATACGTGCAAAGCAATGTTTTACCAGTTAACTTGCTTTGATTCTTAAAACTCTGAGTTTGCAAATATAATTCGTACACTTTAATTTCTGATTATAAACAAAATATAAAATGAATAAAATCCTACAAACGTTTCCATGAAGTTATAAACGGTTGAATGGTTTGTTTCATTTACTTTGTTTAATTTTCTTTTCAAGCCGGAAGTGCTAATTTAATTTTTTTTAAATTTTTATACTACTCAGAAGGCACATAAAATATAAATATACAAGTTTATTAGCACTTTAGATGTATCTTTAGCAATAAATACAAGGCGATTCTTCAAAGATTCGAACTTCAGAACTAAATTAATGATTTAAATTTAGGTATGAATTACTATTACAGCGCTCGCCGCTTATCGGAATCATGGATAATGTTTTCAATCGGGTAATGTTATCATTTTACTAAGTAACAATAGGGACGCATGCTACTACATAGAAAAAACGCCGCTTGTAGTAATCATAATTTAGGTTTATGTTATTAATTTATTGTCAGGTTTGTTTCTATACATGATCAATAACTTATTTTGTATGCATTTTTGAGCTGAATTTTCACAATACGGTTGTTTAGAAAGAAAAATTTTATCATTGTACTCTAAAAATAGTTGTTTTGCATATTTCTCGTATTTTTGCAGTCTTATTTATTTATTAAAATAATTTGACCGATTTACGAAATGGTACATTATGTAAACACGTTATCTTCGTGAATTAACTTGGAAAGCACGTGCCTTCTTAGAATAACAAATTAAATGAACTACGTCTTATGTGATAACATTGTTTTGTTTTTATTTTTACTGGCATCAAATTTCTGAGAAGAATTGTGTATTCTTAGAACAGTGAATGAAGCATCATAACGTTGTTTTTTATTTCTTTTTATTAACGGTGTCAACAAACTGTTGAATGCTACTGTGATGCTACAGATCCGTTGGCTCAAATGCTGATTTTAAACGTTTTAAAATTTTTTAAAACTTGTATTGACGCTTTGATTTCTCTTTCTAAATTAACAACCTGTTAATCACATACACGCTGTATGTATATTTACTCATTTCTAACAAATAAGTATTTTTCCTGAATTTCGTATATTGTTATCATTCGGTTATTGTTATCAAAAACCTCAAGTCCCACCGTGATTCTATTAACATAAACTAACTATTTGTAGACGATAAACTTCAATTGAGAGAAAAGGAATAACGTTTTAACTTTTCCCCACAACCGTTAGAGGCCACTTTGTAATAATTATCGGTAAAAAATACAAATACAGCAAATTTTATTTCCCTCTTTGTCGTACCTTGAAGGGTAAAAACGCTGAATTGCATTTTTCGAATAAAATCGACTAAATAATGCAAGTTATTTTTACACGTGTTTGATTCTAACCATAAACTAAGTATTTGTAGACGAGTAACTTCAATTGTGAGAAAAGGAATAACGTTTTAACTTTTCCCCACAACCGTTAGAGGCCACTATGTAATAATTATCGGTAAAAAATACAAACACAGCAAATTTTATTTCCCTCTTTTTCGGACCTTGAAGGCTAAAAACGCTGAATTGCATTTCTCGAATAAAATCGACTAAATAATGCAAGTTATTTTTACACGTGTTTGATTCTAACGTTTATTACTATTTAAAAACTGAAGGTTTTCATATTCGTTTTAACGGTTTTAACAAAGAGTATATTTAAAGAAAAGTTGTTACAATATTCACACGGTGTTGATTCGAATGAAACTGGAAGTTATTTATATAGTATTTGTGCAAATAAAAAATGTTATATAAAATAAGCCGCTTTTTTTAATGCATAATTATAAAAAAGTGACAATTTTCATAACTATTCTTTCAAAAACAAGAAAACATTCAAAATAAATAATTTTAATAACAATGGGTGCTATCCACACCCACACATTAAGTTTAAAATTCGCGCTATTTTTTTTCCCCACAACCGTTGTAGGGCGCCATAAACTGTGTTCCAAGTTTATATACAGGAGATTCCCCTCTAAGTATATCTTCTCTCTGATTCTAACGTTTATTACTATTTAAAAACTGAAGGTTTTCATATTCGTTTTAAAGAAAAGTTGTTACAATATTCACACGGTGTTGATTCGAATGAAACTGGAAGTTATTTATATTGTATTTGTGCAAATAAAAAATGTTATATAAAATAAGTCGCTTTTTTTAACGCATAATTATAAAAAAGTGACAATTTTCATAACTATTCTTTCAAAAACAAGAAAACATTCAAAATAAACCATTGTGATAATAATGGGTGCTACCCAAACCCACACATTAAGTTTAAAATTCGCGCTATTTGTTTTCCCCACAACCGTTGTAGGGCGCCATAAACTGTGTTCCAAGTTTATATACAGGAGATTCCCCTTCACCATAAATTGTTGCAAGTTTTAGACAGTTGTTTCTAATTAAATTTACAGTTTAATGTAATTTTGAAAGAATGTGAATTTAAAAAAAAAGATATATCTTGCACTCAGTTTTTAAAAATTTTTTGATTAATCTTAAATTTATTTAGTGAATTACCTTTTTCTGTTGTGTAATAACTTTTTTTTTAATAAATTCTCTTGCCACTGCTTTGAAGTTGTTATCCAAAAATGATACGAATAATTCCTTATTCAAATTATAATTTAAATACGTACCAACCAAGATGTTCTGAGGTGCCAGCTATTCGAAGCAATGTTGTTCAGTTGAAATTGGAGAAATTTTTTCCTGTTTACAATAAACAGTTATCTATGTGTAAAAAACCTAATATTTAAAAGTGTTTGATGACAGAGCCATCTCATAGTATAAATTTACTATGTGATTAAAATTAACTGTAGATAGCTATAAACGATGGTAAATACGTTGAGTTAGTTTAACACCCGCGAAATTCAAAATAAGCTTTGAAAAATTCGTCGGGATAAAACCACAACGTAAAAGGACATTGGGGGTGAGCAATGTCAACGCAATTGTGTAAACGCCACCAGAGTGAAGTACTAGACAGCTGTTTCGCCCTTTTGGGGCTCATCAGTAGTAGAGGAGATACACTCTAATGTTGTTCCCACAATTGCATTGACGCCCCCTAATTAAATTTGGCAACATCGGCATTATAGATATTACTTGCAACGATATTACAAGGTTACTAACCATTCTTGATTAGCATCGCCTCAAGCGCTATTTAAGTTTTTGATGTTCTCTGTTTTAAATGAATGCTTCGTTAATAGCTCTAATAAATTTAAACTGCATGCACAAATATGAAATTGCTGTTTTAATTGTTTAGCTTAAAATTTAAATATATTTTCTCTAATTAAATTTAATTACAATTAAACAACAAAATTTTTATTTTTATGAAAAAGCCTTTTGAAGTAACTTATCGATAAACTACAAATTTCATTATTACAGTATATGTGGTGTAGACAATCCTACGAATTACCTCTTGGACACATTTGTCTGTAGTTGATTTAGTCTTCGGCTTGTCAATGTGTTTTCGTGGACAACCAAACTTGTATCCTAATAATCACAATATAACAACAATGAATATTAAGTATGGAAAAGTACAAACCTTCCGGTTTTCCTTCGGCTTCTTTACAAATCCGTTGACTATGAAGAACCTTTTTAAGGAATCCTGCAAATAATTCCTTGTTAGAAACAAATCATGTAAAAGTAACTATTAATTGTACGTACTTACTTGAAAATAATATTCACAATTTAAATTGTTTAATTAATTGTTGAATTGATTAAAATGATTACCGAACGCCATAGGCCGAACGCATTTTTGTAAGCTGCGCAATGTGACGTCATGTTCATAACAATACAAGAAGTATAGGTGAGATCGAGAACCTGTAAAGATTTGATAAAGAAAAATGTATCGAATGTATTTACCGTATCTATACAGGCTAATTAAAGATTCAGAATTGGCGATTCAGTATATAGACCAAATAAAGAAACGATACATTTCCTGTACATTTCAAAACAGTATCGATTGAATAAATCATTCTATACCGAATCACTATAGACATTTCGTTACTGTATCGATGTGTTATGTTAATGGACCGCACACAAGTAACGGTTTTTTTTAATATTTTTGCATTTTGAATAATTTTTTTATTATTTTTCCTTTAATTTTTATTTCTACCCATGTAATGTACACAATAGCAAACAAAAATTATTCAGCCAATGGAAAAGTATAAAAATTCTTACTTAGAGCTAAAAATGTTCAATAAAAATTTTAAAACATGCTGAAAAAATTCCAAAATTTTAATCGTTGTTCCATACTATAAGAAAAAAATTATGTGTCGCAATTGAAGAAAATGCCTACCAAAGATTGCAGTTTTTAGAAGAACATTTAAATTTAGATTGGAGAAGTGTTGTTTTTTCAGATGAAAAAACCTTGTGCACTTCTCAAGATAGTAAAAAACTTCTTTGGAGGCCACGTAATTCTAGATATAAGTCAAAACATGTGCCATCCAACAAAAGAAGTGGGAAAATTCGTGCTGCTTATTGGGGATAGGGATATTACCCGTATAACACATCGATACAGTAACGAAATGTCTATAGTACAAAAACATATTTTGGGTAAAAACTACACATGCAATAAAACACTAAATATAAAACACTTTTTTATTGTACGTCATACTTTTTTTTTCATAAGAGAACTTTTATTGGAGGTTCTTTTCACGGAGTTCTCGATCAAATTTTCAGTTTCTTTTTGTGATTTGCACAACCCGGCTTGTTCAATGGAGCCTAAAAATTATATTTTTATTTATTATTTATCTAAATTAGAGAATATGTTAATTTGTATAATACAGTTTTTTATATAGATTGGACGACTATTTTATTAATTTGTATACAATATCAAATTAGACATGTAAATCATAGAAAATAATTCAATTTTATATTTTACTTACGAAATTTTAAAATATTTAATTTCCAAAACGGCCTGTTGCCCTTTCTTCCCATCCAGCTGTACCTGAGAGTATAATAATTTGTACCATTATGAGGCTCAGTGTCCTTTTAATAAGATCATAACTGGATGATCATCCTAGTTTGAATAACGCAGTAACCTAAAAAGAAGAAAAAACAAATCGTTTGTTTTGAATTTCAAACATAAGAACAAAATTGTTAGTAGAAGCAATAGCTAAAATGAAATTAATTGTGTATGTTAGATTATTTTACTTTTTGAAGCAATCATCTTTTATTCTTATGACATTTAAATATATTTACTATAGGCGTGAGGGTGAATATCAACTTACAGCATTTTTAAAATCATTTTCATTATCAAGTATTTTTTATAAATTCTGAAACTCCTCTTTGTTTATGAGAAAATTTATTCCTGGTAGATTGAATAAACTATACTAGTAATAGATTCGTGTTTATTGAGCCTAAATTGCTCCATTAATCTTTTTTAACTTCTTTACCGCTGAGAAATCAGTTACCAGTCCTAGTAAAATGTGGTTTTGTTTCATTAAGGTTAAGAAGTTGATATCTGAAATTAAACAAAAAAATGTTTGTACCATATAAAATATGCAATGCAAGAAAACCATACACAAATATACGTTGTTTCAAATATTTACTGTTTTGATTCATTTTTTTTTTATACTTTACACTAAAATTGTTTATTAAAGACAGATTTGAACAGTATTTAACTCGCCCAATTTTCACTACCAATATGATCATTTTCAATAAAAAAATTTAACGTGCCAGTACTTTTGTTGTTACATTAACAATTTCATAATTATGGTCCACTCTGCTTCTGTTTGGTAATAAGCATGGCTTATTATTATTATTTTATTATTATTTTTAGATGGCTATGTAATAAGGCATGATAAAATCTTATCCTCCTCTAAAAATTATTTGACAATAAAATAAGTTACTAATCGTTGCAAGTTTCATAGCATAACTGCTAACTCATTGTGCTACCTTCATGTCATTTTAAGTAAATTACTATATTGTTAATCTTCACATTTACGTCTATTTTTAACTAAATGTAAAATATATTCGTACTTTCGACTAATAATGTTAACAAATGTTTTAAATTATGATCCTTAACAAAATGATAATATAAATACCACAGTAAATAGACACACCCCCAGGCCATGTTAATCAGACTAAGCAATGCTACTTCGATATCTGATGTCTGGTAATTAGAAATTAAAAACAGAAGCATATTTTAGTAGAAATCAGGTTTCCAGGAGTTACATTCGTATTATAATTTCCTGTGTTGTCGCTATCAAATAAGCTCAACTTTCATCATTCTTCGTATTGGAATATTATTCCAGGCTTTGAAAATGTCCGCTGCGACGTGTGACGAAAGTTCAGCGTGTTTGGTAACGACAACAGGAGAATTATCCAGAATGGAAAATTGTAATAGAACCATATTGTACTAATAGTAATAGTTAATATTTGTACACTCAATACTAACCAACTGCAAATTTGGTTTCTTTAATCTTAGAAGGTGGCACTTCATCACTTATTGTCCCTCGCGTTTTAGACACTGGTATTTTTAAAATTATATAAAATTCTTATATTTTGAACAAATAAAATATTAAATATTTACCAAATACAGCATTCTGAAAGAATTTAACTTTGTTTATGAACCAGCACGTGTTAAAATGTTTGCACATTATAATTGCAACACTGAATTTTAAAAATTTCCGTAGTGTATCTTAAAAACACCTAAAATTCTTTCTTGCCAAACATTAAAATAATATAATACACTTACCGACAAAGACTACAACATACTTTTTGATACAACTCTGCCATTTATAAAGAAAACTTTGATGAATCTTAAAACAAATGTCTTTCAACCGTCTCAGACGTCTTTAAGATGTCTTACAGTAGATATCGTTAAGACGTCTTTTTTAGAGCCACAGACGTTAAGACATGTAACAGACATAAAACAGACGTCTTAAAGATGCTGTGTGCTGTCTGGGACTAGAGTCGTTGCTAAATCTAAACAATGAAAACTACAACCGTACTTGTATTATAAAATCAAACGTACAATGACACATTTGATTAATAGAAAAGAAACATTTACTAAAAAGTAATAAACTACGTACCATTTGATTCATTTGTTGCGTAGATTTTGAAACTGAAAGAAAATGTTTTATATGTACACGATTGGTTTTTAAAAAAACCTATATATGCACTAACTTCTAATGGTATTGATTCAAATAATGTAACAGTATCTCGTTTTAATCGATTTTTCAGCAATGACAGAAACATCCCATCTTCAAAACTACTGCTGGACATTCTGACTTAGTTGTAACAATAGTTACCATCTTTTGTCATCAAATCTGTACGACCACTATTTCTAAGTCCATTTTTACATCTAGATAATTTAACCGATGTATATAAACGTATGAATGTACTTTTAAAAAATTTATCTTATTGCATCAGCTGGTATACGAAAAATACTAAAGTTCGAAGATTACTAATATACTCTGAACAGGTTTAATAAAGACAATAAGTTGTTTTAGTTTGGTTGCACTGATTTTTTCAATTCTTTCGTGTCCTGGAATTGGAACCGGCCCTCTAATCGTCTGAAACATATCACAATTTGGAAAATATATCACATTCACTGAGCCAGCCACAACAATTCTTTAAGCAGGGTATACATCGGTTGGTGAAACAATGGGATATCTGCCTTAATTGTAGGGGTAATTATTTGTAAATATATTTGCTGAGTTATTGATCGAGCTTATACAAGCACGTTGGTTTACAAACCACCTACCTTACGGTTTATCCTTGCTTCTATGGCTAATACTAAGTTGGAAGGAAAAAGGATACAGGTAAATTTTTAGGGTTTTAAAAGGATAGGTAGTGTATATTTCAACGGTAAAGGAACAAAAATTATTAATAAAACAATAGTACTAAATAAAAATCCATGCAGTTAATAATTATAAAAATTAAAATCTTACGTTGCGGTCTAAACTTAAAAAATAAAACCTATTTTATCTATTAATATTACTCTAGCTCTCGGCCTGCAAATGCTTAAAGTGGATTAACATCTGCTAGCAGTCTTAGGATGAACTGAAGGGAATCAGAAAATGAGCTGAAGTTGGTTAATAGGGTACCCCAGTCAACATTGAACCCTTACCCTTGACAAGCAAAAATTCTATGTGATGAGGTATCAAGAGCGCCCCAAAACAAGTACCGGCTGTTATCTGTAACGCTATTCCGCTTCAGATGACAACGGAACCCGCCGTGCGACATCATGATTTGGACGGCCATATGTTCCAGGATATGAGACATATTTATTCAATCTAGGATGTTAAAAATCATGAAATAGGAATTATATCCTTTATGGGATGCATCCCACAGCCACTGCAATTAATTCAAAGTCTTGACGCTTGGCGGCCGAAGAGGAAGGAAAATCAGCGGTCAAAACACAGGTGCCAGCTCTTATAAGAACTTTGGAGCAGTATAATTCCTGCAAAAGGAGGAGCATAAAAAGAGGTTTAAAAATAACTCACAAAAATCTATAAGCTCCCGGGAGAGTACGAAGGAACAGGGAATGGAGTGTTTCCGGACCACGTGGGTGTGTCTCATTCGATAGTACCAAATGTCTAGTACATATGTGAACATTATAATGACTACACCGTTAAAGATGATGACTAATGAATTGTTATGTAGGTTTTACTTACGGCGAGAATACGTATAGTACAAGTTGAAGACACAAACTGCTTTTGAAATACATTATACATCTACAAGTAATAATTTTCTCACCACCTTACGTTAGTTAATACTATTTTAGTTCACAAAACAAAGCGCAAACCATGCGCAGTTTCGTAGCTATCAGATTTTTAATTAAATTTATACTTAAACATCTCAACTTGTCAACATGTACAAAAAACAAATAAAAATTAAACTTTTCTAGCTTTGTTTTTGGTACACTCAATAATAAGTTGTAATATCCTGTTTAATAATAACGTAATAACTGTTTTAAAAAAACATTCTATAGAGTAAACTAAATAAGTAAGCGCTTGACATAATTTATATCACAATTTTTAGTGTCAACTTAAGAAATCATATCCCAATTATAGCTACAGAAATCAATCTAGTAATAGAATAAAATAAATTAGTAGTGCTTAGGAACAAATCGGTCAAATTGCACTAGCCGACACGATTTTTATAAATTGCTATAAACAAACAATAAGCGCTAAGATATTCTAGTGATAACTGTAATGCGTTAAAAAAGAACATTATTTTTTAGTTCATACTGAAATTCCAAGAACCGTACTAATCCAAAACGAGAATCCTAGTTGCAGAAATCTAACAATTCTAAATTTTACTATTTTTCATTGTTCTAACAAAAATTCTTCTGAAGGCCTGCCACAAACTATCATGGTTTGGCTTCAACTAACAAATCACGTCACTTCTGTCTTGTAAAAAAAAGGAATTCCATCTGTAAGCAAACTCCACGGACGAGAAAGATATAATCGATGTTTTCAATTTTTGAGCAAAGAAAAATCATAAATTTTGGGATCTAGATTAAAAAAATGAAATCTTTTACATTCCACTATAACAAATTGAAAAAACGTCACAAAAAATGTAGTTTTTTTACAAAATTGAAAGAAATTTCTGTTGCTGCACTGATGTATAAATATATTAAACCTTGTTCAATATTCGCATCACCTTCGACAAAGCCTGTGGTGACCTTAAGGTTATTTTCGTATTACTTGGACTGAAAAAACGGTTTATCATATATTGTTTTTTGTATCTGTGGAATAGCCGAGCAGTTCAGCAATATTACCAAATAAAAGAATGACACCCACGAACCAACATCACAGGCAGAAAAATATATCTTGAATACGTCTTAAATTGAAAATATTTCTTAAAGAAGTGTAATGTATCTATTTTGAAGATGAATATAGAAAATACTTTTTAAGAGGTTAATATTAAAAGCCTAAGATGTTTCAAAGATGTCTTTAAAAAATATCTAAAAAACTTTTTTTGAAAGTTGCCATTGCAAAAAGTTGATTGTCATTAAAAGCGTAAGAAGTTTTACGTATTTCTCTAAGAATGTTTTAAAAACATCTACAATCTAAAAGAATTTAATATCTCTGTTTTAGTACAAATTAATACCACATCAGTCATCTACAGTATTAGTGAAGTCGTAGCGAATGGTAATAATACAGTACTTAATGTATATAAAAACGATACGTTACGTCGTCGACTCACTCGAACGTGCGAATTTCCGCGTCTACAATTTTGTTTCGACAGGTATGCCGTCATCATCAGCGAACTGATACTAATATTATTGTATATTATCCCACTGAATCTGAAAATGCCAAAAAAACATCTTAATTGCGGTAAACATTGTAATTAGTGTAATAAAGTAAATATATGTTTGGTATATGTGCATCTGAGATTAACTATCTGCATTCACAATACAGTGCACGCCGCTTATTGGAATCAAATGTTATCACTTTATTAAAGAACGGGTCGGGTGTACGCTACTATATAGAAAAAACGACGTTTACAGTAATCATAATTTCGGTTTGTGTTCATTCAATCAATGTTTTTCTCAGGTTTGCTTCTTCGATACATAAGCAATAAACTATTTTACAGTTTGTTCCGAGCTCTGAAGATGTCCACTGTGACGTGTGAAGAAAGCTTAGCTTGGGTAAGAACGACAACACGGGAAATATCCAAAATGGAAAATTGTTCAATAATGCAACTCATGTAAACCTGAATTCTACTGACATCTATATTTTGTATGACGAATATTAATGTAAATCAGGCATGAGCAACCGCCGGCCGGGAGGTTGTCGAGTCCCGCCCGCTACGTAATTGCCTTGAATTACGCTTAATATTTTATTATTATTAATTGCGACTGTTGTATTTAATTCACTTTCAATAATTGTAAACTTTTGCGAACGAATTCAAACATTTTGCGATAAACGTTATCCCGACTTTATACACAAGTTTCATATTTCAATTTATGATTTCCTTTGAGATTAGAAAACTAACTTAATGCAACTTCGCGAACTAAAGTAACGAACAGTGAATAAGAATATCTATACTTATTTTTCGTAATTACACGATTGATCAAACGAAGTTTAGTTAATGAACAACTTTTATCAAAAACATATTGTAAGCAGTAAGCACTTAGATATAAGTTATTATTATGCTTTCATTTAAAATCGATAGATATAATCGGTAGCCCATAAGATGAGCGATTTAAAAAAAAAAGGAAAATTGATGCGGAATGTCGCATTTTTAACGATAATTGAATATTTAAATGTTTAATTGCAAATACAAAGCTGTTTGTTTGGTGTGTAATGAAACTATTTTTGTTTTTAAAGAATACAATCTAAAACGGCATTTTTCCACAAAACATTTCGTTAAATATAAACTTTTTTCACCGGAACAAATGAAAATTGAAGCCGAAAAACTAAAATCTGCTTTACGAAAGCAACCTTTATATATTTAGCTTTATTGAGACTTAAATAGATCTTTGTTCTAATTATATCGCATATCAATTACAAATACACGTTAAACCTTGAACCCATATACTGCATCTATACCACATCTATACAGTGCAATCTTGATTCTGCCTTTGTAGGAATTTTGCTCAATTTAAATTCAAACTGTACCCGATCTCTATCCTTGCCTCTATACACACATGTTTATTGCAACTGTACTATTTTCCCCCAAATTTCTTCTAACTTCAAAATATATTTATCTCAACTCCTCAAATGGATATCTAAATTTAAAGCGGTGCTGATTAAACAATTATTAAAATGCCAACCACGAAATCCTGTGTTCTACCAATCGACTGGATTAAGAATGGCAAGGTATTTTATAGTTTACTTTTGCTTATGCATTGTATTTGCATTTATTTATTTATGTAGAAGGGTGAATATAACATCAAGAAAGTGTTAGAAATTATCAAGAATGATAAACAGCCCTATAAGAATGGTCAAAAAGTTCATCCTCTGTCCAACAAAGTTTTTGGTAAGTTTACTAGATTTTGAAATCGATATATTAGGTTGATTTCTTTCCAGCATAACTATTAATATGAACTATATAGAGAACATTTTATTCTAAATTTGTATCCTTTTTTTCAGATTCTTGTAGTAAAGCTTATCAAAGTGGGACAATATCATATCATAATTCGAGTTTATTTGTTACAATTGCAATAAAAAATAAACTATACTGACGGGAAGAAAAATGTGGCATGGTTATATTGCCGCTAAAAATAGTATGTTATATATCAAGGTTGAGAAGTGTATGATTATAACCTAAGCGATAGATTATATCGCGAGACGCAAAGCGACCGTGGTATACAGTGGTATATGTACAATCTTTTTCACTACTAGAATTATTAAAACCTTTCTACCTGTTTCTATATCAAATTTAAAATATTGATTTTAAAATAAAAATCAAGTCAGTGATTTTGACAGTTGTCATTAGTCAATAGAATTAATTTTGACGTAATTCTTAATTGTGATTTAAAACACAAAAATAAACAGATAACGTAAGTTTTTATTGCTAAAGTTGTTTAAAAACATTATTATTTTAAGTATTGATTATATCTGAAATATATTTAATTCAATAATATTCACGTTTAATTAAGCGCGAACTTCAAATAACTAATATTTTTAAAATCAAATTAATTTATTAATTGAACGATTTGAAAGCTGAAATTAGCATTAAATAAAACCTCTTTTGTTTTGTAATCTTTTTTCTTTGAAACTTATAGTATTATCAAAAAATGTAAATATGTCCTGCGCTTAAAAAAGTACAACATCACAACCTACTATAATACGTAATAATGAAAGTCTATACAACTATATCTGTTTTTAACTAGGAGGAGTAAGTATCAAAGTCCAATTCACACTATAAAAAATCACTAAAAAAGTTACTAGAATGATTTTGCGATTTATAATCGATATTCTTATACAACTGTTCCTATTGGCATGTAATGTGGGTGGTATCTATAACATTATAAAAAATAAGATTTTTCAGTGTAATTTTAGAAATTATTAAACAAATTGTTACCTAATGATAGACAAGATCTTTCTGAGAAATATATGATATTTCCATCATATGAAAACTAAGAAGTAAATAAAAGATTACTTAGAAAAAAATGTCAACAATAAGATTTATTTGCATAAAATAACTCAAAACTCTAAATTATTTTGTTTGATGAGAAACTATATAATATTTAAGAATGTTCTGTACATTATGATTCCATAATTAGTAAATTTAAAACGATAACAAAATTAAGTTAATTATTAATCTAAACCCTCAGATAAACTGCTCTCGCCAAAGAAAATAATTAATGGTTAGATTATAATATCCATTAGTTCATCCAAATTAAACATTTTTTCTTCTTCTTTAATAACCTGATCAACGCAAATTCTACTACTACAGTAGATAAACCGTTAATAAATGTTTGTCTTTTATTTAGTACATCCATATTTTATCGTTTGTGTAACCGTCATTAAACCACGTTATGATATATAATAAATGACTCGTTCCTCCCTTCTATATTGTTTAACAGTTTTAATATATTTTCTTCGCTAACAAATTATATCGTCAGGTTCAATACTTTTTCAGTTACCTGTCATATATCTATTATTAAAAAAAAATGTAGTCACCATACTTACTTGAAATTTATGTGCTTCATTAATTTATATAACGACGAAGAAGACGTTTTGGCAAATGCAACTGATTATTTATTACTATCTGCCGTACTCGATTTTCTGAATGTTTTAATTAGTAATGGGCGGCCTCTACTTTGTTTTGAAGAAGAAAATTCCCCTTTTTGTCAATACTCTTTTATTGCAGTATAAATAGTTGATTTTGTAAGACCTAAAGAAATTGCCGTTAATTTGATACCAGCATTAAATTGTCAAATTTCTTACTTAACATTTCACTAATTTTGTGTACTACATAAGAAATTTTCATTTTTGAAGCAACACTTAAAATTTGCGTGTACATATTTAATATGCACTGTTTTTCGGGTAGAGATAAGTGACCAAAATTCAAACGCCTACGTTTTCTTGGGGGCGAAACGTTTAAAACTGTATTTGGAGCAGTGCAGCATATACTTATAAGAACTATTCATTGACTTAAGAATATCACAAAAAAGGTTTAAAGCGTTCAATTTAAAAAAATGTCAAATTCCTGTCAAACATCACAGGTTATGTTTACCAAATTATTGCAATTTCGTGTGTGTAAATCAGGGTCAGCGTTAGCCAATCATCAGTCTAGAAATTACCGAGAAATATTTAAAACGCTCCTCCTAGTTAAAAAACAGACAATATAGCTGTTAATTGTAATGGACTGTAGTTCTTTATTTTGTTAAGTACATAGAACGATATGAATAAAACACAAAGTAATAAGAACGAATAAAATTCATCGAAAGAACATTCGTTTCATCATGTGGCTACATGATGACTGATTTTACAAAGAGGGATGTTGGTTGAAATCCCTGCCACTATCAGTAGCGTAACAATAAAGTTTTAATTAAAATAAGTTTACAGTCTAAACATACCCCCGGCCTTGAAAGCACAACTTTCAAAGAAACGACAATAATTTGAGGGGTCTCTAAAATCTTAAATTCTGTTAGCAAACATAAACAAAAAAATAAAATATTCCAAAAGCTATTTTTTCACTACACTTTCACGCAGTTTCACTGGTCTCTACAGGGAGAGGGCAAACTTTAGCGAATGAACGTCGCACTACACCATTTGCTGTTCTTATGGTAGCAACTCGATTTACGCCATCGCTGCCTGGATGCAGCTCTACAACTCTACCAATTTTCCAATACATGGGGGGGGGTGGTTATCTTCTTTAATAAGGACCATTGTGTCCCTTTGAAGATCGGAAATGTTTGATCGCCATTTTGGGCGCTGCTGCAACCCGACGAGATACTCGTGACTCCATCTTCTCCATACATGTTGATGAAGTTTCTGAAGCATTTGAAATAAAGATAAACGATGCTGAGCAATGTTCGTAACGTCTGGATCCGGGAGCGCTATCAACGGTCTACCAATTAAGGAATGTGCAGGCGTGAGGGCTTGAAGGTCATTAGGATCGGACGTCAGAGGACACAAGGGACGAGAGTTCAGGGTTGCTTCGATTTGAACAAGCGCAGTGCAAAACTCCTCATAAGTCAAAATAGAATTTCCTAATATTCGTTTGATATGTTTTTTTACGGACTTTATGCCAGCCTCCCATAAACCTCCAAAATGAAGGCTATGGGGAGGAATAAAATGCCATTCGCTGCCCATGGCAGCAACGGCTTCGACAATAGAAGTCTGTTGCTTCCTAAAAAATTCAGCTAATTCTTGCAGTTCTGAATTAGCCCCGACGAAATTAGTACCGTTATCGGAAAAAACACGGAATGGTTTGCCTCTACGGGCAATAAAACGTCGAAATGTCATAACAAATAGTTCGGTGGTTAGGCCAGTCACCAGTTCCAGGTGAACTGCTTTAGTCGAAAAACAAATAAATAAGCAGACATAAGCCTTCATAGACTTACACCCGCGACCCTTGCGGTCTTTAATCATTATGGGGCCTCCATAATCAATGCCAGTAATGTGGAAAGGCGGAGAAGGTTGCACTCGTGAAGCAGGAAGATTGCCCATAATCGGGGCTGTTGTTTTTGGCGAAAACCGAAAGCATTTTACACATTTATGCACAATTTGTCTAACAAGATGCCTAGCTGATAAGATCCAAAATTGATCTCGAAGCGAAGCCAATATTAATTGAGGGCCTGCGTGGAGCAGTCTAAGATGTTCCCGTGTTACTATCAATTTGGCTAACAAGTGTTTTCCCGACAAAAGAAACGGATGTTTTTTGTCGAACGAAAATGGAGCATTTCGGAGTCTACCTCCGACACGAATGATGCCCATGTCATCAAGGAATGGAGCAAAACCCACTAATGGCGAGGAACTTTTCAGTTGTTCAGAGCGCTAAAGCGATTTAAGCTCATCAGAAAAGGAGTCAGCTTGGGACATTTTGATCAGGCACAGTAAAGCTGATCGGATTTCTTGAACAGTAATAGGTCCGCAAAACCGATTGTTTGGCGAGTTTGAAGAATTTTTGTAGAAACGAAGACTATAAGCGACGACTCTTTCTAAACGAGTCATACTAGAGAAATTCTCTATGGGAAAATCATTTGGACGATGCGAAATTAAAGTTTGAACTTCCGATTTCAGATCTGGAAGTTCGGAAGTAACATGAGCAGAACTAGGCCACGAAGATTTGTCATCCAATAACCAAGATACACCATTCCACCAAAGAGTAAGCCCTTTTAAATTTTGAGAAGGTATGCCTCTGGACACCATATCGGCTGGATTTGATTTAGTAGGAACATGTCGCCAAACGGAAGCCGAAGTGAGTTGCTGGATGTCAGCAACCCTATTGCACACAAATGGTTTGAGAAGAGTAGGGCGTGTTTTTAGCCAGCCCAAGATTATGGTAGAGTCCGACCATAAGTTACAAGACGCTATAGTTAATCCTATGATTTTCAAAACATGGGCTAAAAGTTTAGCAAGTAGCAAAGCTCCGCAAAGCTCAAGCCTAGGGATTGTAGTGGGCTTAAGAGGTGCTACCTTTGACTTAGCACATAAAAGATGAGAATGAACCCGGTTGTCCTCGTCAACAGAACGAAGGTACAAACACGCACCATATGCGCTTGTGGAAGCGTCACAAAATCCATGTACTTGGATATCTATGGGATTCTTGCACAAAACATGCCGAGGAATTTGTAAATCCCGCAAACTGACGAGTTCAAAAGCATATGAACGCCATTTTGAACATACATTGTTGGGAACAGGGTCGTCCCAGGACAGCTTTTCCATCCAGAGCTGTTGGAGCATTATTTTTGCAGAAATCGTGCAAGGTGAAAGCACCCCTAGAGGATCAAAAATCCGAGATATTTCAGAAAGCATTGACCGCTTTGTGACCTTGCCTATCGAAGGCTTTGAAATAGAAAACATAAAATTGTCGTTTTGGAAAGACCAAATAAGACCTAGAGTACTAGTGTTTGCATGATCACCGATTTCAAGAACATTGGGATGAATTTCTGTATCTGAAAAGCCAGAAAGAACACGCGGATCGTTGCAGATCCATTTACGAAGTTTGAAACGCCCTGAACTAAGTGTAGTTGAGAGGTCGGAACATAATTTGCGAGCTTGTTCTAAATCGTTGGCGCCTGTCAACAGGTCGTCAACATAAAAATCATTTTTGATGATTTGCGAGACTTCAGGCATAGTAGTCTCACATTCGATACCGAGCTGGTAAAGACAACGGATGGCAAGAAACGAAGCAGATGCCGTTCCATAAGTGACAGTGTTTAGATCAAACGATAGAATGGGTTTTGTGGGATCCGATCTCCACAAGATACGTTGAAGGAGTCTTTGGCTGGGATTGATCAAAACCTGCCTATACATCTTCTCGATATCTGCCGATATAGCGTAATATTGTTTGCGAAAGCGAACTAAAATAGAAAACAGATCTTGCTGCATGGTAGGGCCGACCATTCGAATGCTATTGAGCGAATGCCCTGTTGTGGTTGCTGCTGAACCGTTGAAAACGACACGTAACCTGGTCGTCACACTTTCCTCCTTGAGCACACCGTGGTGAGGAAGATAAACTGATGTTTCATTGCAAGTGGGGTTGACAACTGACATGTGCCCCAGCTCCTGATATTCTTGCATAAAATCAGAATAAAGTTTATATAGCTCTGGGTTGATTCGAAAGCGCCGCTCCTGAGACAACAATCTACCTTGAGCATTATCGAACGAGTTGCCTAGCAACTCTATTGGCTGTTTGAATGGAATTGAAACAACGAATCTACCGTCATTGTCTCTTCTGAAATTTTTAACAAAATGAGCTTCGCAGGCATTTTCCTCCTGCGATAACACCTTTTCGCTTGGATAACTTTCCAACTCCCAGAACCGCGAAAGCTGATTTGAAAGATCGTCCAAAGTGCTAAGATGACAAGACAAATTAGTAGCAATAACTGAGTTTATCGGTCCAGCTAAAACCCAACCGAAACGAGTATTTTGAACAATAGGAAGATTAGGACCCAATTGTATTTGACCAATACACAACAATTGGAAAAAATTGGAGAACCTATCAAAGATCAATGTCGCCTGGAGTGTCGTACGAACTGTCAGATAATCTGATGTTATCTGGTATCTTGAAATTGTTTCGGTTTACGTGGAAGCTTGGAGTTGTTCCAGTGATCTCGTCAAGAACGAGACACGTGAGATCTAATTTGAAACGAGAGTGATGAGCCCGAATAGTCACATCACACTTTAAACGAATGTGGGAAGCCAATTTACTTAACCCCGAAACGATAATATTTGCATCAGATGTGCGCAGCTTTAACTTAGTGCATAAGCTCGAACGAATAAAATTCGATTGAGAACCTGAATCAAGTAACATTCGAATACAGTGGGAGTTTCCTTCAGAATCTAGAATCTGAGCGGAAGCCGTAGGTAAAAGAACTTGAATTGTGTTTGAAGTAAAAGCCGAAACTATTTGGGTTGGTTCAACAGAGAGATCTGCGCTTGACAAATGTTCTGACTGCATCAACGGCATGGCCGTAGGAGCATCTCCAATGTGCAGTAGTGAATTGTGCTTGGACTTGCACGTTCGGCAAGTATGCTGTGAAGAACATTGAGACACAAAATGACCTTTATACAAACAATTCAGACAAAGTCTTAATTCTTTCGATTTAGTTAATCTTGCACGCGGAGAAAGCTTTATAAATTCATCGCATTTAGTTACTGAATGAGAACCTTTGCAAAGTACGCATGCAAGCGTATTTGCAACAAAAGATTTGGAGTACGATTTTGGTCTCTCAGAAGAAGGTTTGAACTTTTCCGAATGCGGTTTGGCCTGATTGGGCCCTAAACAATCTAGTAAATTGGCAGTGTTTGTGAGAAAAGTTTTGAATTTCTCCAGCAAAGGTAAATCAGAACCTGACCTGTTTCTCAGAGTTTCCCACTGGCGAAAAGTAATGGGATCAAGTTTGTTTGAAACAATATGGATGATCAGAGCCTCGAATAACTGTTCATCTGCGGAAAGCGATCTGAGCGCTGTCACGTGTTTAAATAAGGATTCGGAAATTTTTCTTAACTTGAAAGCGGATTCTTTATTTAATGACTCCATGTCTAAAATAGATTTGAAATGGTTGTGTATGAGCAAACGGGGTTGATCGTACCTAGTGCAAATAGTTTTCCAAGCAACTTGATAATTGTCGGCTGAAAATTGTAGCGATTTAATAACTTGGGCTGCATCTCCGTAAATATTTCGCGAAATTCTAGCCATGCCTCTAAATCCCCAGAAAATTTGGGTATAGAAATTTTTGGCAGATTAAATAATGCTTTTTGGTGGCCATGATGACCCGTACTACACAAGTCGTTACTGCGATGGACACTACTCCTGCAGGAGCTGCTGTTAGAAGCAGCTTTGAGGCTGTGACCCCATTTATTTATAAAGTTTTTTGCTCGAGAGAGTGCCGAAAAATATGAGTTTTCGAATTGTTCTTGATGTTTGTATTCCGCGGTGACGTCAGTAGTCACTTCGATAATTTGTATTTGAATTTGTTCAAAGTCAGATAATAATGAATTAGCCGATTCTAATCTCGTTTCAATTTCAAAAACATGTTCGTCTTCTGGTTTATCGGTATGCATTAATTCAAAATTGCTTAAGAACGTATGAAATCCTGTAAGTTTGGATTCAACTAAACCACGATTTCTAATTAAAGCTTCCATAATGAATAGATTTATTTTAATGTTTTCGTTTTAACTAAGCAACGGCAAGTTAAGAATTAAATGCAAAAATAACGGTAACAATATCGTTATTTACAAAAACAAGAATTGTAATTAATTAATTAATACAAATGCAAAATGAATCTACAAAAAATAGTATTCTCAATCAAAACAACGCCGCGCCTTGCTGCCGAATGCAGCGAATGACACGTTATTCAATCAAAATAAATTTCGAACGTAATTCAATATGAATAGAACACGTTGGAATAAATGCACTGGCTTAACAAAGTAAGCAAGCAAAACAAATGTAAAGGAAAGAGAAGGCAAACCTGCTATCGTTTGTGGGTATCAACCCTTCAAGTTGTTGGCGAAAGAAGTCTTTGGCTGTCTCTCTCTAACTCATAGGCACGAAATTGCATATTTCGTCAAACAATATAAATTCTTGCGAAATCTTGAAAATTCACTGTTTCTTGTAATAATGTGGCTCGAAGCACCAAAATGTTAATTGTAATGGACTGTAGTTCTTTATTTTGTTAAGTACATAGAACGATATGAATAAAACACAAAGTAATAAGATCGAATAAAATTCATCGAAAGAACATTCGTTTCATCATGTGGCTACATGATGACTGATTTTACAAAGAGGGATGTTGGTTGAAATCCCTGCCACTATCAGTAGCGTAACAATAAAGTTTTAATTAAAATAAGTTTACAATCTAAACAATAGCGGTGGAAAAAAATTATTAGTTAGAAATCAAAAATAAAAAATTTAGATGCAAATGTTTTGTTATTTTTCTAGATGTAATCCAGCGAAATACTGGAAACGGAAGCTGAAGCCATGGATGAGTATATGTATCATATGAAACATGTAAGCGATTGGGTTAGGTATGCAGAAAAATTATAGTTCGAATGGCAAATATGTATAATACCGACAGTTTGTATCTTGCAAAAATAAATTAACAAATCTAATTGCTATTTTGTATTCTTTTTTTACGCTTTATCATTTTTGTGATTAAGTTGTTAACGTATGATTAATTGGTATAACAAAGCATTCATAATCGTCACAATTGTTTAGTAAGCAACACATTTCGCGTAGTATAGATTTGTCATCAATCAAATATTCTTCTACCGATTTATTAAAATTGCTCTAAATTCCTGGCTTGATTGACAGGACATTTTGCATTAGTGAATCTTTGAACTACAATGGCAGACTCTAAGAACTGTGATCTTTGAGCATTATTACGCAGTTATCACTTTTTCTATTTATTCGAATTATAAACGTGGAGAATAGTTATTTACGAACCAAGTTCGGGAAGAAGTTTTTCCTACATGAGCGCATTTAAAGCATGAGCGAACGAAGTGAGGGAGTGCTTTAATAGCGCGAATGCTAGAATGATTTTCCCGCAAGAGGTTTGTACATAATTTTTTGTAACGAGCAAATATTTCCTTTGATATGCAGAAGCAATCATTTTATATTAATGTCAAATTTTGATATAGTCACCTTAATGAAAAGTGTAGAGTGCTATGAATTCACATTTTATGTCTCAAATGTTTGTGCTGATCATATTTTGTATACTTTGTATTGCTTTTTTAAGTTTACTTCTTGTTTTTATTAATAAAAAACACTGGGAAAACTGTTTTTAACAATTACGAATTATAATTGCATTATAATATTATTGTTTAAATGTCTGTAAATGCCAGTGTTTTTTGTAATTTTTCCCGCACTCGTGCAGGAATAACAATTTCCTGATTGGCTACACACGTATGTAAAACTTCACTTCCCAGGCGGCGAGTACAAAAAATTAAATAAAAGCAATCAGGCGCAGTATTACACCATGGATGTACATGTGGAATTGCAAACTAATGAATCAGATACAAATACATTTCAATATCAGTTGATTAGAATGTCGTTTTTATCGTATAAAAATATACTGTCTGACAAGAGATTCTTTTTGGTCGAGTATTAACTCCATATTATAACAGATGGTTCATTAAATGCAATAAAATAATTGTGTTCGAATGCTATCATAAGCACAAATGAACCTCAAACATTAAAATTTTACAATGAGGTTAAAGTTAATGAAGATGAGATAAAAGATGTTAACAAATTTTACTTGAAAAATGAGAAACGTCCGAATAAACACTATAGTTTACAAAAAATAAAGACCTACAATTTTCTTGTACAGTTCTTCTTAATAGTTAACCAAATATACAACACAGCAAACCTTTTATATTATTATTCGTTTAATATATTTAAGAAAAGGTACACAAATGTTCATTTGTTATATATAAATATAATTTATTATTATGCACACAGCAAAATTTACAAAACAAACTCAATTTTCGTTACAATTCTTTTTGGTATTTTCTGTTATATATTTTATTAATAAACGATAGAAACTCGTACTCCATACAAACTTAATAATAAAAAAAAAGAAACAACCAAAAAAGTTTATCCAAATTATAAAGGCACAAGAAGTTTAATATCGATTTTTGAATAAGATTTAAAAACTCGTATTTCCTTTTTATGTTTACTTTTGTTAAATCCAAAAATATAGTAATAATTTTAACTTATACAACAATGAAATATATATAAATAATATCGTAGTCCCACTAAAACTACTAAGGAAATCTTAAGAAACAGTCTAAACTTGGTCCATTTCTTCCTAAAGGATCTTGAGGAAACATTAAAACATCACCAACCCACGTAGGCATTAATAACCGTTTTTCAATAGTTTGACGCCATTCAGGCTTTTCGGTTAACAGATCACGATAATTATCACTAGAAACGACAATACCTTCACAAGCTGCTGCATATTGAATTATATACCTACAACATTCTGTTTTAAAATCCATCCATCTAAAGTGTGTTCTATAACACTTCGGGAAACAATAAATCTCGTATACAAAATCAAAGTATAAATTAAATAAACAGCTTTTAATACTTACATGACCAATTTATTATTTTACTATGACTTGGATTTTGTTTTTTATACAAGGTTTCATTGTTTCTACCTGTTGCAAAATTAGTCAGTAGTACCTATCGTCGTATGGTGTAATTCTTCTTCCATTTACTTCTCTTGATGGTGTAAATACAACATAACCTTTGTCCGCTAATTTATTTAAAAGTTTACAATCCGACGTTTCCTTGTATTTCTTACGATATTGCGGTACAAAAGCTGTTACTTTATGGCCTTTTTTCACAAAATATTCTATAGCAATTTGTAATCCCTTCACAGAAAAGAAACGATTATTAGAGTGCCTGTAATAACGAAAATAACATTAACTAACAATAGTTGAATTACATTCAGTTAAATATATGTTATTTCAACTTGATTAATGTAATGTAATTCAGCTTTCAAGCCGATGTGTTTTTTAAATAAATTTACTTATAATATAACATATATACTGAAACATTACGCTGTAAATGTATTAGAAATATTTGACACAAAATAAGACGATTTGATTAAGGCATTTGAAAATCAATACCATTGGCATTTTTACCAAACCAAGAACAACATACACAAGAAACAAGAGAATAACCACACAGTGCCGTTCTACTACGTATGGTTTTTACAAGTAATGAAGAAATGTAATACAGAAAATCTATGGCAGGTGGTTAAAAGTGTAAACAGAATATAAATATTTCCCAACAAAAACAACAGAGAGGGTCAATGCAGATAACAGATACAGTTTTTTAAATAACAATAACAGATACCAATAAAAAAATAAAAACTCCTAAACCTCTAATTATAATGAATTTAATTAATTAATAAAAAGTAACTAAGCGTTGTACTAAAAGATGAACAATACGTCACAAAATGCATGGCAAATAATGCTGTAAAAACCAATTTTAAAAACACATGACACACCATACTTATCAACCAAAAGAAGAAAGAGCGTACATAGTAGTCCTAAGACACTTACATCATACCAAAAGTACAGAAGAAATCAATGAAGAACTAAATACTAGAGAACATAAAGTTAGAAATATAAATAAATAAAAAACCAGATGATGCTAATTGAACCACCAAGATGAGATAAGAATGTACCACAATATACGAGATGTCAACTGTACAGCCACACCAAAATATACTACAACAGACCATAATAAAATGCGGAAGCTCTCATAATATTACAAGTTGCAGTAAAACTAAAAATACTGAAGAAGTAAAATGGACTCCATGCGATGGGCCACATCCTGCGAAAAATTATAGGTGCTGTGGGTACTATCATAACCTATACAAAACTAGAAACTACTAAACAATCCCCAATCATCACCTTAAAAATTAAATGCTAATTCACAGAAACAATTAAATGCACAACTCATTTTTTTTGGTCAGAGGCCGAATTCACAGGTAACAATAAGTCAAGAGAATTTATTATCAGAAAATGATAGTACCAATACCTTCTTAAATAAATTCTTAGAATGAACATGCTTACAATGTTTTGTAAAACGCCAATGAGCTAGCTCAACGCAAAGGAGAGTTAATACTATTCCTCCAGCAACACCAAATAGATATACTGCTTATAAGCTAAACACCAATAAAACATATTTTAAAGTAGGTTTACCATCCCGACCATACGATATACCCAGACAACTCTACCCATGCTAAAACGGCAAAATCCATACGACCTCTCGACAGTACCCTGTCCATCTCACCATAATTTTAAAAACACTTCCTACAGTTTTTAGAACATTAGGGTACATTTCTTTGCAAAAGATGACTTTAATAAAAAAACCCATATGGGCTTTTAGAACTACTACTAGTAAAAAAAGAAAGGTATTAAAGGTACTGAACGAAAATTCAATTTTATCAACTGAAATCCTCACATATTATACTGATCCGAACTGAGTCTTCCATGCTTAAAATTGAAAAACTTATATTCATAATAAAAGCTAGATAAGCATGTCATCGAAGTCATAAAATGCAGTATTGACCACAAAAACTAAAATTATCAAAGATAATTTTAATACCATAACTTTAATAAGACCTAAACAATATAACCTCGTATAGATTTAAATTTTCTATCAACGATATCAAAACCTTCAGAGTAATTATAACTTTATCGCATTACACCTCTATAAGATGTAATACCGAATCATCAAATTAGGTTTAGGGCGGAACGCTCTACTACACAGTAGTGTCATCGTAAAGCTAACACTATTCAAGAATGTTTGGATCTCGGTTTAGAAACTACAAAATACTGTTCAACATCATTCTTCGTTACACAGGCGTTTGACAGAGAGCTTGCAGGTGTTTTGTAAAAAATTAAACATGTTCTATATGTTACCCTTCAAAATAGAAAATTCAGAACTAGGGTAAATTATGAAATATCTACCTTTCATCCAATTAAAGCTCGTGTTTCTTAAACTATTGTAGTACAACCCGATTTATAGTTAATATACAGGAAGGAAAGGAAATATAGACTTGTGCCTAAGAGAATTATACTGGCTTCTTGAAGACGCTGTCACTAAAGAACAATATTAATTTAAGTTACTAGCGTCAACAGTGAAGCATAGCACACAGACCACTTGTAATTGTGGTATAGTATAACAAACGCAAGTTTTGCTATGAGACTACCGACGAGTGACACTATTTTTTGTGTTGCTGTTACTGTTATATAAATTTTTTTTTAATTTAAGGATTAATATTGAATACATGAGAAATTTAATGCTGGCGCTACAATTTATTACTAACAAAACAGCTTTCAAAATCAAATTAAAATGTACGTAACATAAGCAGTGACAAATACTACCAACTTTGAAATATATAATATCTACTCTTTTCTTAGAAAAAAAGTGAAACACATACTTTGCTTATAGAAGAAACGTATATATTAGTAACAATTTTACGGTAACAACTTCTGCTATTTATTTATAGCCATATACAGTAGAGATAACCATTAACAAAATGTGTTGGCGGTGCCATCTCGTAGTGTAAGTACCTACGTATTAAAGATAACTTATCATTAATACGTAGTAACCTACACAATATGGCACCGCCATCAAATTTTGTTAATGGGAACTTTAAAAGGTGTATAGCACTAAGGTTGCCAACTTTTTTCTTAAAAACTCTTACTTATTATTTTGAAACCGGTTCAAAAAACATACTATTTGTTAACATTTTGAATTGCAACATAGTATATTTAATATAAAATTTAAAAAAAAGAACTATAAATACATTTTGTAGATTAATTTTAAAGCGTTAATACGGTTATTGATGGTTCAAGTGGTAATGGCATATCTGACGTTTTTTTTTGTTTCTACTTCATTATGCCCAGAGTGCGACTGCGTGAAAAT
Source organism: Aquatica leii (assembly GCA_035610365.1). NCBI lineage: Eukaryota > Metazoa > Arthropoda > Insecta > Coleoptera > Lampyridae > Aquatica > Aquatica leii. The sequence continues at coordinate 114,849,293 of CM069432.1, forward strand.
TACCACCAATTAAGCAAATTCAACAGAAATCGAATTGTTGGCTTACGTGAAAGTGGTTTTTTGTACAGGGAAATTTCAAATCATCTTAACCGAAACCAATCCACTATCATGCGCTGTTATCAAGCATAAACCAGGTCAGAGTCGTCATCGACGAAAAACTGGGGAACAAAGGCAAACAAATGAGCTGTAGAACCGCCATCTTTGACTTATGGCAATAAGAGATCAATTTTCCATTACTAGATGAATCGCTGATCAATGGTTAGGTAATCAAGATCATCCTGTAACCCTTCAAACAGTTTACGGTCGAATCAGAAGCTTCGGATTGCAATGCTATCGGCCACACCTTGTGCTACCACTGACGGTTCAGCACCGATATCAACGTTTGGAGTGGTGTAGGTTTCGATTCCAATAGAATCTGGAATGGCACCGAGTAATATTTAGTGATGAATCCCGATTCTGTTTGGGGATGCATAATGGCCGTATGAGTCAGACGAAGATGTAAGAAACCGCACATTATTCAATTTTCGGTTGAGCGGCTTGTGCATCACACTGTGAAGATTATGGTATGAGGTGCTATACCCTATCGGTGTAAGTCTCGTTTGGTATTCATCCAAGACAATATGAACGCCAGGCGATATGTTAACAAGGTGGTAGGAGCCCATATTCTTCAATTTCTTCAAAAGTTAGAAGACCTACTTTTCCAGGAGAATAATGCCCGTCCCACATAGCAACACACTCTATAGTCCTACTCGAGGAGACCAATCTCTTACCGTGGCCACTCAAATCTCCCGACCTTCGCGTCTACTGAACACGTGTGGGACTTTATGGATAAAAGACTGAGAAACTTAGTGCATCCTCCACAAACACAGGAAGCTTTCCGGCATGAATTGCAAGTTGTTTGGAGTACAATAACTCAAGAGGAAATCGACCATCTGCTTGAATCGATGCTACGAAGAGTGAGAGAGTCTGAAGCCAATAAGGAGGACCAACACAACATTAAATAAAAATTGTGCTCCATCTTTGTTCTTTTTCTTTGAAAATTTAATACTAGGCTACCCCTATCAAACATGAATATATAGCTGTAGAATTTGTCAATGTAATTGTGGAAATTACATTAGAGTGTATGTCCTACTGCTGATCCCCAAAATGACGAAACGATCGTCCAGTAGTTCACTCTAGTGGCATTTGCACAATTGCATTGACATTGCTTTACCCCTAATGCCTTTTACGCAGTTTCATTGAAAACTATTTTGAATTACGCGGGTGAAATATCGTTTACCGCCGGCGCCGTTATAGTTAGTTACACTTTGCTTTTATACATAGTACCTTATACTGTGAGAGACTTTACCAATCAGAACAGATGATGTTACTAACGTGAGTGAAATATGATAGCTGACCTATTTCATAGTATAAACTTAAAACGCATGAACCACTGGACAACCGTTTCACCGCGTTTGTTGCTCTTCAGCAGTGGAAGAACACTCTCATGTACTTTCACAAATGCATTTACAGACCTGTACCTTTATATTAATAAATGATGTTAGTAACTTCTCACAAAATAAAAGTGTAATTATTTTTGTATAAAGAGTTATTTATTTCTAATGACAGGCAGTTCCGGATTAACCCAAGCAGATCCCAAATCTATTATTTTATTTAACAAAAATTGAACTTTTATAAACTAACAATCACACTTAGTAATTTACGTCATAAACGTAAAAGGCAAACCAATTTACCTCAAGGCGTAGAAAGAGACGTGGTAATATTGCAATTCTCTTTCAAAATCAAATTCAATAATTTTGATCCCTTGTTACGGGCGCCCTAAAAAGCGTGATGCCCATAGGCCAGTACCTACTTGGCCTATTAGGTAATCCGGGACTGACTACAGGTGACGTATAGTACCCGTAACTACCAAGAATAACTCCGAACTCAGTTTAAACTAAGAGTGTGCGAATTAATTTTTTTGCAATTAAGCACAGATACAGAACAGATCATGTACAGTAACATGTCAAAAAAAAGTTACATTTTTGCATAAAAAGTTATTTAACATTAATGACACGTAATGACATCTCCGTGGCACAAAAGTACAAACAATAACTTTAAACCCGATGTAAACTATAAGTACGCCGATTAATTTGTATGCAAACTATTTGTGATCGACAGGTTTGTCCCAATCCAATGCAGTTATCTCAGACAACGCATTTCTCCCTAAGTATTCCATCTGCAAAGCACTTTATGTTTCCGTATAATTAACTTGTTTTTGATACTCCATCATTTTCTAACCATTGAACGCTTTCCAGAGTAAAGTGCACTGTTATGACAACATATACAATTAAGAAACGAATTTGGAATTAATTATTTTTCCATCCATTGAACCCAGTTGATATGGTTCATGTCTATGCGACAGATTTAAAGTTCATTCTATCTTCCACATTTAAATCTAATCAAGTCAATTTATATTTGCCTTGAGAAAAGACACTAGTGTGTAGCAACTGTATGCACGGTTTTAACAATCAATTTCTTAACTTAGTTCCTGTATGTAACTAGTCTTGAATAAAACATTTTCAATTCTCATCTACTTTTTCTCAACTCATCTGTAACCACAACCATTTTCCACTTTCTGAAATAGTAGTTACCAAAAAATGTGCTTTCATCCGCATTGCTTTTAGTAAACTAGTGATAACTTTTATCAGTTTTAATAGAATTTCTTTGTTGAATTAAAGTAGGCACGTAGAAAAATATAGTGTTTATAGGTAAATCTTAGGATACATACAGGGAAGTACAGGAAAATATGGGATTATACAAGAAAATACACAAATACCTAATTGTTTAAAGTGGGTTTACTCTTATTAATATACCGCGTGAAGTTGTCCTCCGAGTCCAATATTTTAGTTACGGAGACGAGCACCAAATTATGCTATTACATATTTAAATTACACGTCAAAAAGCGAATGTTTTGATGTACAATACTCTTTAGTACCTAATTTTTTAAGGTGGGTTTACTCTTGTTAATATAGCGCGTGAAGTTGTCCTCCGAGTCCAATATTTTAGTTATGGAGACGAGCACGAAATTATTTGATTACATATTTTAATTATACGTTAAAAGGCGAATGTTTTGATGTACAATACTCTTCAGTACCTAATTTTTTTAACGTGGGTTTACTCTTGTTAATGTAGCGCGTGAAGTTGTCCTCCGAGTCCAATATTTCAGTTACGGAGACGAGCACCAAATTCTATGATTACATATTTTAATTACAGGTTAAAAGACGAATGTTTTAATGTACAACACTATACAGCACCCTATTTTTTAAAGTAGTTCCACTCTTGTTAATATTACGCAGCGTAAAGATGTCCACCAAGTCAAAAACTTAAGTTAAGGAGACGATCACGAAATTCTGCGATTACATATTTTAATTATACCTTAATAGACAAATGTTTCATGTATGTAATTGTTTATTACAAAATTTTTAAGCAAATAATAGATATCTTGCATCGATCACATAATATACAAAAACAGCATTTTGATGAATTTAGGATAAAAATGCAAATATTTCGGAATTATATTAACTATTTCTTGAAGCACCTATTTAGCACTTAATTATTGCAGGTTTTATTTTCCGATTAGTATGCGCTGTATTGTTTTTTTTTTTTGAATGGGGGGGCCAGCTTAATGTTAAGTCAACACCCCCCAGCATAAACCCAATTTTCTGCCAAACCGATCGAGCACTTAATTTTCAAGGTTAGCACTAAATTAGCACTTAATTATAAAGTAAGTGATAATGAATTTTGCGTTGGTGGGGGGGCTAACTTTCCCTACGTAATAAATGGATGTACAGGGAAACATAAGGATGTGTAAAGAAATATGGAAATGCCCAGCAGAATATATAGAGAAACCTTTAGTATAAGAGAATATATAGTGGTTTCTCCCTCGATGATACGTAATGGATATTTCTCGCAACAGGTACATAGTATTATAGAAGATTCATATAAAGATTACGTTGCTGTATTCTTATCTTCTACGCTATTTAGTTAAAAAAAGAAAAGGTTCAACTCCAATTCAGAATATTTGTCATCTTTTGTTATACGTTCAAGATATTAAAAGACAAAATCAATAAGCAAATTAATAGATCTCTATGTGACAACCGGAAGTAAAAAATCGATTACTTTTTACCCAGATCAAACCTGCTCAAATTAAATAAAGCATCACAATTAAGTATAAATTAAAAGTATATTGATCCTCTTTTAATTTCAATTAATTTGTAAACAATCAACCCTGTTCTAATTTAGTTATCAACGTTTTAGAGACATTCCAAATGTCACGGTGGTGCACGATGGGCCAACCGTTGCATCGGGGAATACGCATTTTTCGTATACCTGAAACCTACAGTGAATACAGTAAAAAAACTTTTACCGTTGAACAATTTCACATTTAAACTAATGTTTAATCTGTAATTGGTTTCAATCATTTTTATGAAATGTTACTTAGCAATAATTTTAAATTTAGTTTCTCAATTTATTATGAAATTGGAAACAAACAAAGTAAAATAAAACACTGTAGTTGCATTAGATAAAAATCGAATATAAATTGTAAATAAAAGTTTATTACATTTTTTTTTTAATTTTACCTATACATATACTGGAATAAGATAGTGTACTGATTGAACAAAAAACTGAAGAAAGATAATAAATACATAAAAAAAATGTAAACACGAAACAACGTCAGCGGTAGAAGCACTAAGATACCAAGAAACAGGAAAAAACAACAAACATATTAGTGAGATGAATAGGTTGAGGTTGGGACAGAAATAGAAGAAAATGTACAAAAACAAATGAGAACAACAAACCACACTAAACACAAGTATTAGTGCAAAAAAAATGAAGCATGCAAGAAAATGTGCAATAGAGCATATATACATATACCTAAGAAGAAGAAAAAGTATCAAAAACTAAAAAATAATAAAGACTGTAAAACAAGAAAGAAAAAGAGACATCATATCCCCAATATAATTTCAAGAATGGATAAAATATGGAACAGAAAAACTATAAAGGGAACTACAAAATAGTCAAATATGTAACGATAACGCAGAAATACAAAGAATAGAAAACATCTATAATAACAACTCATACAAAAAGGAATAGTAACGATTTTGAAAAAGTTAGTTAATAGGGTATATGGTAAGCTCACAAGCAACCGAATAGAAAGTGACAGAATCAAAAAAGTAAGCAGCTTTTATGATAGGAAGATCGACGATAAACAATTTGTTCAGCTTGACTCAAACAACAAAAACACAAACCTAATTAGAGCGGAGAAAAGCCTATACACAAAAAAATATCTCGAAAATTAAAATAAGAACACAGATGTTAACAAAGCAGTAAAACAGGGATGCTTTCTCTCATCGATATTGTTCAAAATACATATACTATAATATAATATAACAAACGTTATAGGCATAGAAAAGGAAATGTTGAAATATAGGTAACCTCCATTCACGATAAGAAGTACGCAATGACGAAAGAAGGGAGATCCTCAGTTAATAAACAGTGCCGCAAAAATTTTAAATACCACACAAAAAACGTCGATATAAACTTCTACTGTGCGCTACTGAACTCAAAACTCCCCTAACCGCTTAAATATAGACGCGCCTAACGCAAATTCGTTTTTGCGCATTATGTACTTCTTGTAAACGTTTTCTAAACCATTAGACAACACTACCTTATATATATATATATATATATATACACATTATGTTTTGCAGACGACCAGTTTGAGATAGCGCAAGAGCACTACGACATAGAATACATGACGCGGAGATTAATGGAAGAGTACAAAAAGTGAGGATGGAAATAAATATCGAAATAACCAAATATGTATATGTGTATTGAAGAAAACAGCAATACTAATAAACAATAGACCGATAATAAAAAATTACCATAAACACAAGATCTAGGAACGAAAATAACACAAGACGAGACACTATATAAAATAATTAAAGACAGGTACACCCAAAAGAGAAAAGCCGATTACCTTGATTTTTACATTTACGGACGTTTAAAAAAACACCGTATGTAGGAATCAGCTGAGCAGTATTGAAGACTTGGAGCATGCAATGACTGATGCTATTCGAAAATCAGAATGCGGGTTTTTAAGTTTTAATATTGAAATGACAATCCTGCAACATTAGCCAGCAGCCGCCACTGTCATATTTACTTATATCTAATATTTGTACGCAAAAAAAACTAAAATTGTAAATATTTAACACGTCTACAATAATGTGAACTTGTGTAGGGTAACATGATCAACAGCAAACCAATGGTACACTAAATCATTCCAACCACAACCCCATCTATAGATTAATGTCATATCCTGTTTCAAAGTTCCGTTACTACCCACCCTACCTTTCTTCCTATTTAGTAAATGACTGGAAAAAAACGCAAAAAAAGTACATAAGTACGATTTTGTCAACCATGTTTTTCTTATTGAGTTTTAACAATTAATTTAAATTAATATACATAAAACTGATAAACTAAAAAATGACGATTGTGCTGTATTGTGCCCAATACATGCTACCTTGTGCCGCAAGAACAAATTTCTGTTTTTCCTTCCAGTTTTTACAGAGACAATTAATTTTAATAACAGATAGCCCCGACTTTTTTGATAAAATCAAACACAACTAATGTGCTGGGTTGTGTTCAGTATGTGTTACTTTTCCCTGTGAAAACAATTCTTTTACGATCATAGCCCCGCCTTTTTTGATAAAATGACAAATGACTTTTTTGCTGAGTTGTCCTTGCCAAAACATCAACGTTGGCCTAGGTGCTTGAAATTCTAGAAGTAGCACTCTTTCATGATTCTAAACAACTTTTGTTAATCCAATTTTGTTATATCTTCACTAACAAAGGTAGTTTACTAGAACCAAAAATCAGATTTTTGAAAAGATCCAAGGCATACATGATTTTAGAAAACTAAAATTATGCCAGAAATTAGTCTTTAACTAAGCAGGGCTGAACCCCAAACAATCAAATTTTATATCGAAAATTTTTTATCTTTCACAAGAGTCGTTTCACCTATCCGGGGACACACTGTATGTATAATAAAGATCACAAAACGGTAAATTTTTGGCTTTTCATCTGTAAATAAGAAAAGTATCGTATTCCGCTGGAAATGACGATTCTTTGTTTCAGAACGTCTAGAGTTCAAAAATCACAACAGAAAACAATATCTGTCTGTCGGTCCGATACATTTTCTTACAAAGCGCAGAAATTACTCAACACAATATTGCTTTTAAATCCTGGCATACTGTTTTTGCACGAGAATAAACTTTTGATCAGACCTCTGGACTTCGCCGAAATCTTTATCGAGGTTTCAACCAAGTCGCAACGAGTCGCAACTTTGAAATGCGTGTCGGTATTTTTAACTACATTTGCACTTTACTTAAAAATATTTTGGCTATCCTGGAATTATTAATAATAAACGTCTTTCGAGAAGGAGATTTAATTTTGTTCTGTAGTTTTTGAACGAAGCGGAACTTTCGCTGCAAACGTTTAAGTACAAAAACTCAAATTGGCCTAATAATGTAGCAAAAATGCTTAGAAATAATATTTAAAATAACTTAGAATTAGTAGTGTAAATTTGTTAAGTTCCCTGTATGCTATGCTAGTGACGCTTGACAACTGTGAAGTATTTTTATGATAACTTCGGATTCCATCACGGTCCCACTTTGAAATTTTCATAGTGTACTCACAAAACCTCACTTAAAAACATATATATGTATATATATACAAATTCTAAAAATAATTAAACAATACTATTTTAACATTTTTCAAAATTAATTAAGTATTTGCGTTTAAAAAAAAAATTTTTTTTACAAAAAATTTTCTAGCTTGGTATCCAATTGAAACTCATTATCTAAAATTAGCTATTACTTAATTCTCTCACTTATACAACTCAAATTAGAGCATATTTTAGCTTTCAGCGCACATATAAAACCGTGATATTTTGTGATTTTTATAAACTTTTTACTAAAAAATGAGAAATAGAATTTTTTAAAAACTATTTTTGTCTTCAGGACGTCAATGAATATAAATAAACAAAGTCTCAACAAAATCTGAAATAGTCAAATTGAAAAAAATTTTTTTTTTGGTTGATTTGATAAGGAATGACCCTTTAGCAAAGGCATTCGGTGTACTTGTACTCACAATACATCCTCATACCTCGGCGAAAATGCAGCCTTTAGATTGATCAATATTTGAACCCTTTAAAAATTATTATCATTCTGCCATAGATTCATGGTTGATGCGTAATTCGGGACAGGCGATTACTATTTATGATATTTGACAGTTAATCGGGCTCGAAAAATCAATGACACCATCCAATATACGACAATAAAATCGAAATAGTATCATTCGAAAGACACAATGTTAATGGCGATGATATACCAGAAAAAGCTGCAATGGCGATAAAAAGGAAATGAAAGAGAAAAATACAAGTACTATCCTTAAAATATTGCAAAGCGATTCAAAAGACAAGGAAGAAGTAGTGTTGTAAGATACCATAAATCTGACGATAATGACATGAACTGGTTTGAAGATAACAATGAAAATGACTAAACTAAACTAAACGGAGTCATTTTCCATGCAAATTGAGGTACACTTTTCTCAAAAACTACTAAATCGATTTTTGTGAAATTTTAAACACGTTTTCTTTACATAGTTTTAAAGCTGTACAGCAGGTAGAATTTAATTTAAAGAAATAGTAAATTTGTTATTGATTTAGAAAGTTTGAAAATTTTGTTGTCTTATTAAAAGTAAAGTAAAAAATAAACCAGCTGGATTTTTAAAATTCGCTCTGCTGCGTTTGTTACTAGCGTCGCCATGAATAATATACAAAAAAATACACTCAATTACCTGTCATAGTTTTGAAGAAAAGTGTACCGAAATACAAAAAATACAACTGTTCAGGAGAAGCAAGAAACAAAAAAAGTTTTGTTTTTTATCTTTAGTAGTCGTTTTTACTTTTCAAAGTTCTTGTTCCTGTTCGTATATTGTAGTGTTATTGTTTTACTTGTGTTTATTGCAGAGATTTTATTTTACTCGTTTCAAATATGCCGAGAACGGGTCCGGTTTTCAAGAAGAGAAAAAGGCGGTTTTCAGGTAAAAGGCCTGCAGAAATGACATCGAATGCAACTTGTTCGGTAAATGTGGAGTGACCACAACCTTGCTCGACAACACAAACTCCTGTTTCTTAGGTTCTAAAATAAAACCTCAATTGCCCGAGTATTTGAAGTATGAAGGCACAGATGTTTTCGATATTGTTTGTATCAGAGCGTTGAGTGCGGCGGTGAATTCTTTTGCTTCGTGCAAAAAATGCAATGCGCAGATTAGCCTAAACATTGTTGCTCGGAATGGTCTAGCATTATTAGTTAATGGAAACCTCGTTGCCGTGTTTTTTTATTTATTAGGCATTGAAGCAGGCAATTTTTGTGTAACGCATAGCTAAATGAGTCCTTCCAAGTTTACACTTAAATTTAAGTAACTTCTAAACCTTGTAGAGACATCGGATTTTTTGCATTCTTTGCAGAATATAGTGTACCGTCAACCGGGGTGGCTTGAAACAGCAGGTGCGATTCGGAACGTCCCTCACAATTATTTTTAAAATCCCAGTGCGATTTACCAGAAATGTTTGGAAGTGTATAACATAATTTCATTTGAAGTTAGGCATCTTGCTTTGTTTCTCGGCGGCGGTAGAACTTGTCAACGCTTTTATTTGTTTTGTGAGTGAAAATTAAAAAAAGGTAAAAAAATTTGATATTTTTATATTATTGAAAAAGCCTTCCTGATTTTTCTATTGATGAGACATATAGGGTCTAAGTTATTTTTTTATGGAATGCCGGTCATATAAAGTTAACTAAGTTGAGGTCAGGTTGTAGTTATTTTTTTCCGGTAATTAATGCGGGGCTTGAATATCGATATTGGATTTTCAAGGGGCGAATTGGAACTTCAAGGAGGCGGCTAGAAACACGACAGTAAAAGCAAAAATGTGCCTAAAGACAGGCACATTAGTATATATTGTATAAATACAGAGCACACCACACTAGATTAAATATGTGGCACAGATTAAAGAAATGCTCGAAGGAGAAATAAAAATATCTTGTTTTAGAGAAAATAGGAAAATAAAGAATGCTTTTTTGGAACTCGCGGTTCCTGATGTTTGTAATGTGGATATAGACCAAATAAAAAAAACTCTTCAGCAGCCAGTTCAACTGAAGAGGGGAGGTTTTTTATTTAATCAAGATCCTTTTTGTTAATTTTAATTTGTATTCATTTTCCTATATTATTTATGTTATTTTTCTAAGAATGGTTTTGTGAGATTTTAATATTTTAGTTCGTATTTCTAACTCAGTTTTTATAATATTTAGCGTTGTATAAAATAATGTGTTTCAAACTAAATAAATAAGCATTTTTCAAACCTTATTTTTATAATAACATTATTATTTGCCTTGGATGCATACCTATACGTTAAATTTGTTTTTAAAAACATAAAATGTGTTCCGATTAACCTCTATATTGATTTGGAATGGAATATACGCACATATTAATAGATGTTCCATCTCGCCCCGAACGAGGGGGCGAGTCGGAACACTCAAAAAATTTTTTTAAAACGCACAAAAATTTTCCTACTAACTTAAAAATACATGAATACTATCCACAATGTTTAGTAACAACTCAGCCGGAAAAACAATTAAATTGCTTGAAGGGGGCGGAAGTTATATGTAAAAATATCTGAAAACTGTTATCAAGTCGCCCCGGTTGACGGTAGATTAAAAAACAAAAATTTAAAAAAATTGATAATTTTTTTATTTTTTCATTAACTGAAGACTGCTTGCGAAAACCACTTTGGACCACCAGCTTTAGGAGATTATGTCAATGTGAAATTTAATTTAATTATTTGAGAATCTTGTTTTGTTTTAGGTATTTGAATACATGACATGCAATATTTTATGTGTGCTACATTAAAATATGTTACTTTAGGTATTATTTTCTAATTTAATATTAACTCCACCTTCTTGATTCAGTTTTGACCAGTGACTGATTTGAGTACCTATTGGGATACACAGTGAATAATTTTAATTTTTTTAAAGACAAACTTGGTGGTTTTTTAAAACTGTTGATGTTAAATTCAATATATTTTGGTTACCTAATACTGTAATAATAATAACCCACTGGTAGACTTTGAGCTGATTCGGGCTATAAACGTCGAAAATAAGAGCTCGTAAAAAATACCGATTCACCGCGATCCACTGTTGACCATGTTACCATTTATTATTTGAAAGTCGAAGTCACAGAAAAAAGATACGGATAAAAAAATATATTCGTAAATTTCAACAACAAAAGAAAATAGAAATTTTAAACACAGTGCAACAAAGCGCACCATTGGCTGAAGTATTGTTAGAAACAAAAACACATATGATTGTTAAGTAGATAAAAATAATAGTTTAAAAAAACTAAAAAAACACGCTTTTATAAATAACCGAACTAAAAAGAAGAAAATAATTTATAATTACAAACAAAATTATTAAATTCAGAGCAATAATATATAATTACAAACAAAATATCACTAAATTCAGAGTTAAAAGCGTGGGGTGCATCCGGATACATGGTAGTCTTTCGCGCCAAGTATCTGTTATTTCTTTTTTTTTGTAATTAATTATATCAATCATTGTTTTAACATGTATTCAGTTCGACTATTGCTGTCAATTTGTCATTTGACTGATATACATAATATTGTCACTAAACACGACGTTTGAATACATACGTGACGAGATATTATACAGCTGCACTGTTTTTGTTAAATCTAATAATTTTTTTGTAAAGATCAGAGGTTTTTTTTTTATATTTTGTGTTCACAGAAATAAATTTATCATTGTTTGTAACAATAGTTTAACGTGTACTTGGCGAGACATTATACAGTGAAACTGTTATTTGTAGGATTTTTCTATATTTTCATAACTCTCCCCTTATTGATAGCTGCCTTTAGAATAATTGTAACAATGATTATAGATGCACCCCACGCTTTTAACTCTGAATTTAGTGATTTTGTTTATAATTATATATTATTGCTCTGAATTTAATAATTTTGTTTGTAATTATAAATTATTTTCTTCTTTTTAGTTCGGTTATTTATAAAAGCGTGCTTTTTTAGTTTTTTCTTAAACTATTATTTATTTTCTATTTTTTAGTTCGGGTACCTATAAAAGCGTGTTTTTTTCAATTTTCTAAGCTATCAGTTATTTTCCGTATTTTAATTCGATTTATCAATAATCAATTTTTGCGGACATGTGATTATGAAATATCTTACGAACTAAAAACGTATTGGAAACAGTAGTTATCGACAGTAAGACCTTATTTCTCGGGGAGGGAACCTGAGAAACAGTTATTACATCCAAGGCAGGCAGCGGGCGCGCAAATTACCTGCTCCGACACGAAGTGGTAATAGTGAAATACACTGGAACGATTTAAACGCGATAGGCTTTGTCGAGATGCACGCCTGCGCAGTTCACGCGCTCTGTCTTTGTCACTCTCATGCAGAGGATCCCTAAAGAAATCAATTAATCCTGACGATCCTAATTAGGATAATAAAAACTTTTTAATGAATTATTGCATTGTCATCGGTCCGTGAAACGCATGCAAAGTTTCAAGTTAATCAAACACCTGGAAACCGCTGAAAATTAAGATCAAAGATTCCGTTACATACATACATCCCGAACTAATAAAAGCGTGTTAAAAATGACCAACAATAAGCATTCTATAATAAAAGTGAATCATGCGTTTAAGAGAGATGCAAGAAATAAGATCGAACCAGAAATAAAATTGTCACAAAAAAGCTGGAAGTATAAGAAACGTTATTAGAACGATAGCCATAGATTCAAGTAAAGTGAAGAAAATATGAGTACCAATATAATTAAACAAAAATGCTAAAACAGATCAAAGAAAATCTGAATTAAGGTAATAGTTAAATCAACAGCATTTTATCCTTTTTGGTGTAAAATACGCAAATTGCTAGAAATTAAAATAATGGCCTACCACATATTTAGTATTTACTTACCCAATTGCAACATTACTGCCATCTATAACAATTTCCCTTAATCCTATTCTGTTGATCCGTTGGATGCTACACATGTTATTTTGAAAGTTATCAAAAGACAATGATAATCTTGGTGTGTTTTGCTTAACATGAAAGGGGTTAATAAACTTATTCTTGAATGGTGTACAACAAGTATCAGTTTTCACACAGCAATTACACTTTTCCTTGAGTTGAGATTCTGCATTAATATGCAATTGTTTATTTAACACTTTTTTTATTACATTATTAGCCAACATTTCTAAAGATGCCTGCCGTAACTTTTTCTTATTCTTCCACTTATTTCTTTTCTTTTTTTTACAATTATGTTTAACAGTAGATTTGAACATGTGGTCGTACTTACTACTGTTATTTTTGTTTTGTTTTTTAATGTTACTAAATTTTAATTTTAAATTTACTGACTGTCTCGAAACACTTTTTTTAACATTTTTTTCACTCAATAAACTATTATCATTTGTAATGTCTAAGATCTCTATTACAGAGTTGTTATGGTCAGTTTCTTGTTTATGTATATTTTCGTTTATTAATTTTTTATTTGGATTAATGTTGCGTGGTGAATGCAACTGGCCTAAAGAAATTGCATCTTCTATGGTAATAACCAGTGGATCTTCAACAGTATTTGGGACTATAATTACATCATCTTCCAAATTTATAGATTCAATATTAACATCATCTGTTATATCAATTATGTCGTCATTACTTTTTATCTCGGTACTAAAATTATTGTTCCTCTCATCTATAATTTTTACATCGTTTGAATCAAAACTATATTCAACGTTTGGTAATAAAGTAACAACTGGTTTAATCGCATCCATTTTAACATTACGTTTTTCCAAAAATGTCTTTGAACAATTTAGCAATTCCATTTCAAAATTGTTTTTGCTTGGGCTTTTATATATTCGAACATTAATAGGAATAGAACAGAAGTGTTCTAAGTCGTTTTTGTATTCATTAACGTTTATAACTCTTTTTATCCGGGTTAATTCTTTTAAACGACTTCGAGTAATACGCTTAGTTTTTAAAGGTTGTATTTTATGAAAGAGAGGATCCATTTCAATCTAGTTTTTTTAATTTCGCAACGAAGTTTTACATGTTGAAATTGACAAACCTGTAATTAAAATTTTTTAGTACAAACCAAATCTAAATTATTGTACATGCTGTAACCTACAATTATTACATCCTGACAGATCCATACAATTTTGATTAACAAAACAAAACTATTTGCTGGTGACGATTGATATCAAAATGATCAAACTTTACACCAAAGAATTTTGTGCAATAGAAATTTATAAACCCAAACGTGCCCCAACTTTACGCGATGTACATTACTAGAACCACATAGAAACCATAGAAAACAAAGAGTTATAGAAGAGCATCTCATAAGAAAAAAAATAATACCATTCAAAGAGCCATCTACTGAGATGTGGAGCTACTATATTAACAACAACCATAGATATCATATATATATTAGATTGCTAAAGCTTATGGGATGCGCAGAAAAAAGTGGACCTAACAAGATGGACGTTGTCAGGGGTACGTGCGCATGCGCAGTAGTGACAGCTGCGTGTGCAGGGTTGTCACATGAATATTTTAGTAAGTCATGCATTGTTACCAGATATATAATAAAAACTCTTTTTAGTAGTTAAATAAATATATTTAAAAAACACTTGATTGCCAAAGTAGATTACAGCGCATTTATCGATATATTTTTACTCATTTTCATATTATAGTAAAATTAAGATAAAATAACAACCAACTTGGCAAAAACTAAAACAAAATCATAAACTTTAAAGTAATGCACTTGATTCAAATTATAAAATTCCACAATTATCTAAATTTTAATATTAAAAAAAAATACATGCAAAAACATAAATGGAGATAAAGCATATGTACATTTACAATCTACATATTTTGTAAAATTTAATAACTATGTTTGATTCTTTCATTTGTATTTAACAGCTTATGATGCTAATCTCATCATCATCTAATTCAGAATAAAAAGTATTGTAGCTCATGCAAATAAACTTTAATTATACGTGAATCAAGTTATAATTTTTGCACTGTTTAGGCCGACTAATAGCTAATTTTAATGACATACACTATACAAGTTAAATCAGAATTTTGTAACAGTTTCATATGCATAAATTCCTCTGCATTTTGAGAGATGATTACAATACCAGATTACTATGTAAAATGATTATTTATTTTATAACTACATTTACATCTCCATACAAAGAAGACACAAACCGAATGGCTACATTAACATGTCTTAAAGTAGCAAACCGTGTCTTCTGCTTGTACAACCTTTCTTAACATAAGTATTCACTACAAACTAAAATGCATCATTTAGAATACAGAGTACCATTATAAAATAAAAATGTAAAAGAAACAATTTGTTGCATTGAAACAAGTCTTTTGTTAACGAGCATTATATCATTTAGTGCATTGTGAATAAGACTTTCACCACTAAATCAATTACATTCATCTAAAAAACCATAAAATTAATCGCATTTGTCTGGAGGAAACTTTTTGTTAAACGACTCCTTCAAAACTGTCACCAACATTTAGATAGATTTAGAATCTTGATAATGAAGAATCAACTATAATTTCTTTACACATTGCAATAGTTTTAGTTTTGTAACTACTGTATGCATTTATCTTGGTCAGAAACGTTAATCTTTCGTTTTGCACTTCTGGTTGAATATACTTATTATTTATTAAACTGGAGCTTGCTTAAGTTTATCTCTTAAAGAATATATTAGCCTAGATCAAAATTAAATACATTTTAATTTTTTACAAACCAGCAAAAGTTAAACTAAAGAGACATAACCTCCAACAACCGTTTAGTAGTAAACTTTGAAAATGTTTAAAAATATCTCTATTGCGCTGTTTTAGTTAAGTTTTGACATCTCGACTTTATTTTCAGCTTTTCCACTTTCATTAACAGTAAAATATGTATTTAAAAAATTAACAATAAATTGTTAGTAAATGTCAATTTGATGTCAGTTTAAACGTAGTTGTGCGCATGCGTACAAACCCCCCTGCGCAGATTCAATTTGACCCGCATTCTAAATTAAGCTTTGCTCATCTATTTAATATATAATAGGCGTTTTCGATAATTGGAATGCTACACACCGCTACATGCCAATGCGTTCGAAAATTCAGATACATCTACCCAACCTCGTTCGTTAATACAGGGTTACATACAGGGTAGTGTATCCGGTACATCTACCGGATCCACAACTTGTGGATCGACTCCATGAGCGGGTATATGCTGGTAGATCACACAACATAACCTAAACTAAAATTGTAGAAACTTTTGTTATTGTTCACATTGGTAGGTTTTCTGTGAGTGAACGTGTAATATGTTTGTAATTAATTTGTTGGCATTTATTAAAGGTCCTTATCATGAGTCTACAAGCGGTTGTAGATGAAAACAATCAAGTGATATTCGATGATAATGGCAACATTTTCGTCACGCCGAGAAGTTGGGTGTTTTAAAAGAAATTTTAAATTTATTAAAAAATGAATAATGTTAAAAATATTAAAACTACGAAACAATATAATCATTATACACTAATAAGTTTATCTGCAATCTCATCCCGTTTTGCAAATCCACTGCAGTCTTTTTCCGTACAATAATAGTCCTGTGGTGTGATATCTTCGTAATGTTCTTCAGTTTCCAGATTGTCATTTTTTTGAATGCAAATATTATGCAAAACACAACACGCTACAATTATTTTTGATATAAATGCTGTATTATAAACATTTACGTGTTTTAAAATTCTGAAACGTCCTTTCAGGAAGGCAAAACTCTGTTCAATATATACTCTCGTTGAAGAGTGTTTATAATTATAATTTTTTTTTTCCTAGATAAATGACCATCATCTCTAAATGGAGTCAACATATACTTTGTACACTTATAGGCTGAATCCCCCAAAAGATGGGTATTGTTTGGAAAAAGGTCTGATGCGTTTTCGCCAATTCTTTTTGCCAAAGGTGAATTAGCAAATACGCGTGCATCGTGTACACTGCCAGGATATCCTAAAAACACAATTATTAAAATAGCGCAAAGACAATTGTATAACATTTACCTGTAAAAACATTTGTAAACATGTCGTTTCTATCACAAACACCTTGTAGTATAATGGAGTGATAACGGTTTCTGTTGCAATATGCAGCTTGTTCATTTAAAGGCGGACTTATTGGAATGTGCGTTCCATCTATAGCACCTATTACATCAGGAAATCCTTGCCGTTCTTTGAATGTTTCTTTAATTTGCTGAAGTTTTTGACCCGTAGGCCAGCAAATGTACTGTCCTGATAGGTCAACCAAAAGAGTGCAAACTTTCTTAACATACAACCATGCTGTTGATTTGGAAATGTCAAATTTTTCAGCAACAAGTCTGAAAATATAGTTTAAGAATATAATAAATTTCCAATTTATTACTCTTACCTATAAACTTCTTGGTTTGCCAGCATACTTAACGCTACCAGTAACTGTTTTTCAGGGGGATATGTATGTCGTCCCACACCAGTGGCATTTTGCTCTTTCAAAGAAGGTCCCAATATTTGCAATAAATGTTCAAATGTGTCCTTCCGTAATCTGAAGTGGCATTTGAAATCTGGCGAATAATTTAAAACACTTAATTATTTATATAACTGCAAAAAGTATGTCTCAGTTTACCATCTGCATAAAATGATACCACATTTTCTACATAATTTTTTATAGCTACTCTAGCCTTTCTTCTTTTTCTAGCTTGTTCGTTATAAACCATAGTAATAAGATCTTCGTCACTGTCGCTGTCTAGTACTTGCAATAACGCTGATACGACAAACCGTGTCTTTCTTTTCAGACGTTCAATACCATTTTCATTCATTTTAAGTACTGACACAGAGTTGGGTACTCTGTGGTACTGATTAAATCTTCAACAACAAACGTGGTGGTAAGAATACGATCACGATTCACGAACAACAAATAAAATATCTCGAACTTAACAAATACCTGAACAGTACATAAGACATAACCTGTAAAAAAGTTCGGTACAAAAATCCGTTCTACAATTGCATGTACCGATACATGGATCGCTTCGGTCAGCTGTTTACCGGATACCTACAGTAGTGTATCTACCGCTCCAATTATCGAAAACGCCTAATATATCTATCACAACAACCCAATCAGCAAGGAAACGTTTTTTTCATGTTTTAAAAACGTTACAACGTTTTAAAATAGTCGAAATAAAAAATGTTTTTCCAAAAAATATTTATGTTGCATTTTAAAAATATTCCATTTAAACATTGATATTGAAATATTTTAGAAATGTTTTCTAAAACATTTTTTAGTAACATAAAAAACGTTTTTACTTTATTAGAAATCATACTTTTGCTTGCTTTCACCTATACACTTGTTACTTTTATATATTGTAACAAAAACACAATTATATGAAATTTTGTTACATATTATTAATAGATACATATTAAACCTTTTCGTTTTTCTAAAAACTTTCTTGCAAATTTGAATTAAGTACTTAATAATCGCGTTTGCGCAAAGTACCGGTACCTGCGTGAAAAGATGGCGATTTTGTATATTATAATTGCATTACATTTTAAGCTTCAAAGAATCAACAATTTCCATGGTATTACTCGCTATGCTGTGTAATGTATCGTTAGCGTATCAGTTTAATCGTTTTCTAATTTAAGTTCTAGTGAAACTCAAATAGATACTTTTAGTTTATATCAGCATTTATTATGGTACGTTTTTCTTTGTTTTTTTGTTGCAAGAAATTTTGCTGAAGTATAATGTTATTTGTTACAGCAGTGGTACACTAAAACGTTCATTCTATGTACTTTATGATTTCCATTCTTTGTGATGTTTTAAGGTTATCACATTGATACGATGTTAGCCAAATGGGAGATTTGAACGTGCTCAATAACCAATCAAATTGGTATGTAATTTTTTCAGTATTTTTTTGTGTGTACAAAGTTTCAAAATCTTGGATTGTTAGTTCTGGTTTTCGTTTTTACACAAAGAGGTAGTGAAAAGTTTTCTTATTTTATAGATAATATCCTTCGGTGTGGAGGAACGGCAACAATAAAAACAACCTTTATTGTTCAGGCCTTAACAGATAAAGGTTGTTTCTATTGTTGTCGTTTTTCCACTCTG
This sequence comes from Aquatica leii, assembly GCA_035610365.1. Classification (NCBI taxonomy): domain Eukaryota; kingdom Metazoa; phylum Arthropoda; class Insecta; order Coleoptera; family Lampyridae; genus Aquatica; species Aquatica leii. The sequence continues at coordinate 114,868,590 of CM069432.1, forward strand.
AAGGATCCTATTCATTAAATAGAAAAATTTTTAATTGATTGGAAACTTTTGAGAGGATTATTATAATTATTTCAATTAATATAAAGTAATTACATGAATAATGTTTGTTTTACTTTTATGTTAATGTGTTAATTTTTGTTATAGGCATCAAATGCGTTTACAGCCACATGAAACTGACTACACGAAGATTGTATTATTTATCTTTTGTAAGCATTTTAGAGCTGGTTCTACAATAATGGTATAAATGTCAGTTGAGTTATACTTAATTTGATTGTAAAATGCTGTCTTTATTGGCTAGTATAAATAAAACTAACAGCTAAATATGTCTGTTTGTTTGTTATTTATATATATAAGTTTTTTAATTAACACTATTGTTTAATTTTAGCGTATTTATTCATTTTATATTTATACATGAGGGCATAACTAGTTTGCCTCTATCTATCTATTGTTGCCAACCTCTAAAAACCCAAGAACTAAAAATGTATACAACACGTTTTTTTTTTTTTTTAAATTTTATGCTATTACTTAATACAAAAAATAATTATCTAAATAACTTGGCGGTTTCCTAATACGAGACCAAGTTATGTTATGATTTACATTGTTACTTGTGCTATCTGTGTTATCAAGTTCAGAGTTCTGTTGAAAATTAGTTTCAGTGCTTGTAGAAGCTTCATTAGTACATGACTCAGAATCTGATAGCACATTTACATGTTCATTTATAACATTATTATTGGATACTTTATTAATATATAGATCTTCATACAACAACTCAGAGTCACAAACATTTACCGTAAGATTAGTTTTGTTTAAGAATTTTCTATTACGTCTGAATTTGTTACCTAGCGTATCTGTTATGATGTATGAACGATCATTATATTTATCTATTATTTGTCCTTTATTCCATTTATTTTCTTTTTGAAATAGTATTTTATCTCCTCTTTCTAAAGCAGGCAAATCCTTAGCAGTTTTATCAAAATTTAGTTTACATTTTTTTGAATTAATTTCTAATTGTGAAGTAATATTTTCTCTATTAACGATTTTTGGTAATAAATTTTCAACAGAAGTTGGAATTTTTGATTTTACCAACCTATTTAATAATAACTGTGAAGGAGAATAACCAATAGCAGGGATAGTAGTATTTCTATATTCTAGTAAAAAATATGGTAGTTCCTCAGGACTTTTCATTTTTTTTAACATACTTTTTGATATGCCTACATACTTTTCAGCTAGGCCATTGGCCTGATGATGATATGGACTCGAAAATTCTAATTGAAAATTCCAGAGTTTTGCAAATTCTTTCAAGTGTGTACTGTTATAAGGGTTGTTATCTGCATGTAAAATATCAGGTACACCAAACTTTGAAAAAATCTCTTTACAACACTGTATTACAGTTTTAGCAGTTTTATCTTTTACAGGAAATACCTCGAGCCAATGTGAGTATGAATCAACGAATAATAAATAATCCTTATGATTAAATTCAAAAAAGTCTGAATGTAAATATTGCCATGGTCTCTCGGGTATTTTATGTGGTACTAGAGTTTCTTTTTGATTGGCAGGTTTGTTAATCTGACATGTTTCACAATTATTGACAAAATTTTCAATGTCTTGAGACATTTTTGGCCAAAACATTACCTCACGAGCACGTAATTTAGATTTTTGTATCCCAAAGTGCGCAGAATGTATTAGTTTGAGCATGTCCTGTTTGACTTCATTTGGGATAATAATTTTGGTATTAAAAAATAATAAATTATCAGATAGATATATGTTATCTTTTAAGTTAAAGTAATATTTTAAATTTGAATTTAAAGTTTTAACATTGCTTGGCCAGTTTGTTAAGCAAAACTGTTTTACTTTTGATAATATTGGGTCTTTTTTAATAGCATTTTGAAACATAATTTTTTTTTCACTTGATATTGGTACTGTCAATGAAAGTGAGTGAATTGTATATTCTAACTCGTCATCTATTGGACTATCGGCTTTAATAAATGATCTACTCAAAGTATCTGCTACATACATCTTTGGTCCTGGTAGATATTCAATTATGATTTTATATTTTAATAATTTTAAAAGCATTCTCTGTAAGCGAGCACTAACATCGTCTAAATTTTTTTGAAATATTGATACTAGTGGCTTATGATCTGTTTGAATCAAAACCTCGCGACCATATATCCAAAAATGAAATTTTTCACACGCAAACACAATGCTTAAAAGTTCCTTTTCTATCTGCGCATATCTAGATTCTGTTTTGTTTAAGGACCTTGACGCAAATGCTATAGGGTGAGCGTCTTGAATCATAACACTACCCATGCCTTTACTTGAAGCATCTGTTTGAATGGTTATATTTTTATTTTCGTTAAAAATTTTTAAAACTGGCTGGTTTGTAATTATAGTTTTCAATGTATTTAGTTCATTATGATGTGCATCGGACCAATTAAATATTACATCGTTTCTTGTTAAATTCCGCATATTATGTGTTAATTGTGATAAATTTGGGATAAATTTTGAAAAAAATTTAAACATTCCAAGAATTCTAAGTAACTCCTTTTTATTTGTGGGAGTTTCAATAGCTAGCACTGCTAAAATATTTTTATTTGAAGGTTTAATTCCCTCTTTAGAAATGGTTTGTCCCAAAAAGTTGACTTGATCTAATTTATATTGCAGCTTCTCAAAATTAAATTTTACGTTATACTGTAAAGCACGTTCTAATACATTTTTAAATGCCTCATCGTGTAATTTTTCATTAGTTCCACTTATTATTAGATCGTCAAAGTATATATTAACATTTGGGATATCACCAAAAATTTCCATGCATTTTTTTTGAAAAATTTCTGGAATATTACATAAGCCAAACGGTACTCGATTAAATTTGTATCTGCCATAAGGCGAATTAAATGTACAAAGATTTGAGCTATGTTCGTTAAGTTTCTTAAGGATATAGATTAAGAAAGCGTTAAACACGATCGTGACTACACTATCTACATTCACCGAGTAACTATAACAGCACAGTTTCTATATGTTGCACATTATTTGTACTCAATTATATGCGCGCGCAACTTTATTTTATTATACAGAGTTTATGAATATATATTATCCAACACTCCCCCGTATTCTGAACTCTCTATATATCGAGTTAAACAAAAACAAATGTTCTTACATATAAAGTTCAAATCTATAGATCACAAATATAAAACTACGTACATACTTAACTAAGAATGAACAAATCAAATTCACATTTTGAGCATGCCAAGATATTCTCGCATAATTTCGAACTTTGAAACAGGTAGAGCTTTAGTTAAAATGTCTGCTGTCTGTTGATCCGATGGAACATATCTAATTTTAAATTCATCGTTGGCATATTTTTCACGAATAAAATTAAAGCGTATGTCCACATGCTTTGTACGTTTATGAAAAATTGGGTTTTTAATTAATTTTATAGCGCTTTGATTATCCACGCACAAACAAAAATTTAATTTTTTTATTGGGAACAATTTCACGTAATAATTGTTGAAGCCAGGATAGTTCTTTCACGCTTTCCGCTGCTGCAACGAATTCTGCTTCTGTCGTTGATAAGGAAACTGCTGACTGTCTTCTACTGCACCATGTGATTGCACCTTGATTCATTTTAAAAATGTATCCGGTGGTTGAACGTCGGGTATCTATGTCGTTTGCGTAATCCGCGTCAGAAAAACCATTTATTTCATAATCACTATTATTGTTACCGATACTTAATACCATAATATTTTGTACCTTTTAGATATTTCATAATCCTAATGACTGCATTCCAATGAGCTGCTTTAGGATTGTTTTGATATCGGCTTACGATGTTAACGGCATACATTATGTCCGGCCGTGCTGTTATGGCTGCAAACATCAACGAACCGACAGCTTCGCGATAAGGCACGTTTAAGTTGACGTCACCTTCCATTGTTGATGACAACACAACATTTGAGTCAGCTGGAGTTCTTGAAATCTTTGCGTCGGTCATTTTAAATCGATTTAACATTTGATCAATGTAATTCTTCACATGGATGAACATTGATCCATCATCAAGCCTTTCTATTTGTAATCCGACAAAGTAATTCGGATTACTCAAAGTTATTTCAAATTTTGTTTGTAATTCGTTCACGATTCTATTAAGTAATTGTTTATCTTTTCCCAGAATGAGTCCGTCGTCTACATAAATCACAAGTAATGTTAATTGCTGAAGAACATCTTTTACGTAAACACATTTATCTGCTTCACATTGTTTAAATCCATATGTCTTTAAAAATTCATCAAACTTTTTATTCCAGCAACGTGGAGACTGTTTTAAACCATACAGGGACTTGTTGAGTTTACACACTAATTTTGAATCGTTTACTATTCCAGGTGGTGGTTTCATATAAATTTCTTCGTCTAATTCTCCGTATAGAAACGCCGTTTTTATGTCAAATTGAATTATTTGGAAATTTTCTTGTACAGCGATCGTAAGTAAAAGTCTTATCGTTTCATAACGTGTAGTCGGTGCGAACGTCTCCTTATAGTCGATTCCTTCTATCTGTGCAAATCCACGCGCACACAATCTTGCTTTATATTTACTGATCTGACAATCACTTGACCTTTTTATTTTGAAAATCCATTTTCCGTCAATTGTTCTTTTTCTCATCCGGTAACGGCACTAGTTTCCAAGTATCATTTTTATTTAAAGCGGTTATCTCTTCATCAATTGCTGCTATCCATTTTTCAGCTTTATCTGAAGTGATTGCGTCTTCGTACGTTTCGGGAATTCCTATTTCTACCATATTTACTTCAGGTTCTATGTATCTCATTGGTGGATGTATACTATTCCGATTTCGTAACTGATATGTGTGGTTATTCAAAATAGCATTTTCTACATTACCATTTTGATTATCATGTTCAACGTTTTTATCCTGAATTTCTTCTGTTGCGTCTTCGTTGATTGGAATCAAAACAGCGTTCGTTCTTGGGAGTACGACTTCCTTATTTTCATTGAACGTTACGTTTCGCGATATTTTTAATTTTTTGTGATTGGATCAAACAATCTGTAGTTTGTTGAATCATTTTGATATCCTACCAATATTAATTTCTTGCTTTTCGGTTCAAGTTTTTTTTCTTAAATTATCCGGTATATGCATGAAGGCTTCACTTCCAAACACTTTAACATGTTTCAGCACTGGTTTCCTATGGTACCATTTTTCAAACGGGGTCAAATTTGCGCTAGTTGAGTTTGGCGTTCTATTTAGAATGTACACTGCCGTGTTGATGGCTTCCGCCCATAAATACAAAGGTAGATCTTTAGTGTATAGCATTGACCGGGCACTTTCAACTATGGTACGATTTTCTCGTTCTGCTTTCCCGTTTTGTTCAGGCGTATACGGTGCACAGGTTTCGAGTTGTATTCCTTTCTGTATTAGGAATTGTTTGAATTCCTGGTTCGTGTATTCAGTGCCATTGTCAACACGTAGAGATTTTATGTTGTAACCGAATTTATTGTTGCAAAACCGTACGTAACGTTTACAACAATCTAAAGCATCCGATTTATTTCGAATAAAATAAACTACTCTAAATCCAGTACAATCGTCCTTGAAAAGGATATAATAACGACATCCACTCACGCATGGTGTTTGCATAGGTCCGCACAAATCACTGTGTATTAATTCGCCTGGTTGCAAATTCCTTGACTTACTTCTGTTAAATGCTAACTTATGCTGTTTTCCGTATTGACAACCTTCACACACAAAATCTTGTTTATCACTTACGTTTATTCCTTGTATTACACCTACTTTCGCCATTTCACAAATTGTTTTTATATTAACATGTCCGAGACGCTCATGCCACGTTTTCACACTATCACTTTCTGCGGAATTAACTTCCTCATTGATTTTTGTACGAAACAAAAGTTTATACAGGTTATTTGATTCGCGAACTGCGCACGCTTTCAGTAAGTCATTTTCATAAATGTATGCTTTATCCTTTTCTTTTACTACTCTCATTCCTTTTTGTGTCACTGTACCTTCAGAAAATAAATTCTTTCGAAGACCGGGTACGTACCAAACTTCGGAGATAACACTTTTAACCCACTCTTTATTTATAAAACACTGAATTTTAATATCTCCTGTTCCTTTTACAGGTAATGCCTCGTCATTGCCTAATTTGACAGACCATTCTTCAACTTCTTTAAAGTTAACAAATAACTCTTTATTTGGAGACATATGATGAGATGCGCCGCTATCGAGGACCCACTCACTTTGTGTTATCCTATCGCTGACGTCGTCTTCATTTTCAATGTTAAATGCCGAGTAATCGCAATTCGAAGTTGTATGCGTAGATTCCGTTTGAGCATTTCTTCGTGGAGCACGACAGTTTCTTGAAATATGACCTTTCTTGCGACAGTTATAACACGTCACCAAAAACTTTTTCTTCGGTTTATTAGGTTTCGAACTTGAAGATGCCACAAATGCGTTATCTGCTTCTTCAGATGTACCTAAATTCATTTCTTCATCAATTAGGCGACTGGTGAGGTTACTAATTGTTTGTTTATTTTCATCGATTGAAAGCCACGTTTGTCTAAAGTTACCAAATTTTGCTGGTAAAGTACTTAAAATTCTTGTGATCACAGCAATATCACTTATCTTTTCGCCAGTTTCTCTGATTTGACGTGCCAAATTTTCTACCTTCGTGATGTGTTGAACAACTGAATCATTTAGCGCCATCTTGTATTTATAGAACTGCTCATGCGCCATCATTTTGCTTGCTTCGGATTTCATCAAATAAATGGCGTCTAATTTATTTATTACTTCCTGCGAGGTTTCGCAATTTTCAATAAGCGTAATTTGGGAATAATCCATCGATGCAGTTATAATGCACATAGCTAATGCATCTTTCTTGTCCCATGAAATTACTTCTTCCGGTTTAGTGGCGTCTGTTGGCCTTGGTGCGTCACCCGTTGTAACTTCGTAAATTCCCTTAGCCCTAAGAGCTTGCTTTATTTGGAATTTCCATTGATGATAATTCTTACCATCGAACTTACTCATTACTGCCACATTAACACTTTCTGTCAGCATTTTCTTTACGGCACTTCACACTTTTTAATAACGGATAAAAAAAATGTCTGCCTGATAATAAAACACGAATCTATATTTGCGCGTTAATCCAAACGTATCCTGGGCCCATAACCTCTTAAGGATATAGATTAAGAAAGCGTTAAACACGATCGTGACTACACTATCTACATTCACCGAGTAACTATAACAGCACAGTTTCTATATGTTGCACATTATTTGTACTCAATTATATGCGCGCGCAACTTTATTTTATTATACAGAGTTTATGAATATATATTATCCAACAAAGTTGAATTTGCCAGAAACCATCTTTCATATCTATAACGGTAAATATGATTTTTCCTTCTAGCCTACTTAAAATATCATCACATTTAGGAATAGTGAAGTGTTCTCTACATATATATTTATTTAATGGTTTTGGGTCTAAACACAAGCGAAGAGAGCCATTAGGTTTTTCTACAATCATTAACGAGTTTACCCATTCGGTAGGATATTCAACTTTTGAAATTATATTTTTGTATTCAAGATCATCTAAAGTTTCTTTTAATCTTTTATGCAACGCCAATGGAACTCTTCTACGTGTTTGGATAACAGGAATTGCATCTGGTTTTAATTTAATGTCGACAAATCCTGGCATGCATCCCAAACCTTCAAAAACATTTGCGTAATTTTTATATAAATCGTCCTTAACTTTAGGCAATAACAGATTTTTTTCAGATACTTCATTATCACTAACCACATTTATTCTAGAAATCATGTTAAAGTTTAAACAATCAATCAATCCTAACAATGGTTCTGAATCAAGATCGACAACTAAAAATTTTATTTTACGACTTTTGTTATTATAATAGCATTTTAATGTTATATGACCGACTGTTTGAAATTTGAAATTTCCATAAGAAACAATAATAGTTTTTGATGGAATGATTAAGCATTTATCTAATTTCAAATTGATTAAATATTTTAGTGGTAGAACACTTGATTCGGCTCCAGAATCTAATTTAAATTTTATTTTATACCCTTCGATTTCAATTTCTTCGTACCAACTTACAGAATTAGGTTTTTGCTTTTGTTCACAAATAAAAACACTATTTTCATTACTTACAATTCCGCTGCTACTTGGAAAATCCTGTGTATTTATCTCTTCAACATTGCCATTATATTTTAATTCTGATACATACTGTGTTCTTGCAATCGGTGTGTGTTCTGTCTTGCTTTCAGGCTGTGAGGTACTGTTGGTTGTTGATTGTTTCACTTCATGTTTTGTTTTGTAATTCGCCACATCCTTTTTGTCTTTAAAGTAACACATTTTTGCATAGTGTCCTTTGCGTTGACATACAGCACAAGTTTTATTAAAAGCTGGGCATTGTCTTAGAGGATGTTGAAGATCACACTTCCTGCATTTTCTTATGTACTTAATCGCATTTATTTCTTCTTCCTCGTGTGGGGTTAACAGTTTTATGTGTTGCTTAGATAATTCTATCGATTTACAGTAATCTTGAATTTTATCCAATGTCATATCTGGTTCTCTAATTAACCTTTGTTGAATTTGTTTGTCGTGTATTCCTAAAATAATACGATCTTTTATCATACGATTTACGTAACTTGTTTTACAATTGTCATTTGTACATATGAAGTTGCAATCAGATGCCTGTTTCTTTAATTCTGTTATAAACGAATCCATGGTTTGATCTTCTTTTTGAATTATGTTGTTGAATTTAAAGGTTTCCATTGTAATGTTTCTTTTTGGTAAAAAATACTGGTCAAAATTATTGAGGACATCTTTTAAAGTATCTTTTTTATCTTCGGGAAACGTATTATAAATATCCAATCCATTTTCACCTATTACATGTAACAGCAATGCGATTTTTATTTCTTCTTGCTCATTGCTTTTACCTGAGGCCAATATAAATATGTTAAATCGTTGTTTCCATTTAGGCCAATTGCTTGAGTCTTCAATGCAAAACGGTTCTGGTGGCTTACATTCCATTGTTAATTATTGTTCGGTAACTAACCTAACTTAAAACACGTGGCGTGGCTATCACCTTTTACAAATTTTTAAGTATTAACAAATTTTTACTTCTGACACCATGTTTGTTTGTTATTTATATATATAAGTTTTTTAATTAACACTATTGTTTAATTTTAGCGTATTTATTCATTTTATATTTATACATGAGGGCATAACTAGTTTGCCTCTATCTATCTATTGTTGCCAACCTCTAAAAACCCAAGAACTAAAAATGTATACAACAATGTCAGTGTTTTAAAATTAAAGCAAGTATAACTAAACTTACATTTATACCATGATTATAGAACTGCTCTTAAGTATATTGCAATATTTAAAAAAAAAACGTTGATTATACATTTTTTATACATTAATGTAACATTTGTAAAATATTATAAATATATATAAATAATATTATAAATAATGTTTTTTAAACATTTTTAGAATGTTTTTCTAACATTGACTTTGCAACGTAATCCTGGCCATTAAGACGTTTTTGCAATGTTTTTAAAAATGTAAATATATCTTTTGTAAAACGTTGAAAAAAACATTTCAAAAATGTTTCCTTGTAGATTGGGAACGCGGTATATTCAAAATTACTGAAGTTTAAAATATGTTATTTTTCTAGCAACTGTAATTTGTTAAATACTTAGATTTTTCAAGTACTGATTAAATAATGTACTTTAGAAACTGATAATTGTAACTACTTAATAAGTTGTTAATAACATTGACTACGTTTACACGAAAAAATAACATAGGTTTTAACAACATCGGTATTATTAATAACGGTTTCCAACGGCTATTTACACGAACGTAACGAAGTGGCGTTATTAACACCTGTTTAAAGTCTGTGACGTAAAACGGCGTTATTAACACCTAAAACTACTACCAATCAGTGTTGTAAATAGATAATTTTTAAATTATATAGATACAGATAAATTTTTTTTCTTGCAAGAATTATCTAGTATTAGATAATCGATAAACTATTTAAACTTTATATAGATAACAGATAATAGATGAAACAATCTAATTAGTAATAACGATAGATGGAGTTCATTTGAAGAACTACTATGGAATGTGGGAAATTACTGAAGAAAAACATACATATCGTAACTTGAATTTTACGGAACACTGGATTTTTATAAATTTTATTTAAATAATTTAAATAAAAAATTATATATATACAGATACATATAACGTATATATTTTAGATAGTATATAGATACAGATAAATAGATAAAAAATATGAATCTAGATTAATTTATCTATATAAATTTATATAGATAATTTACAACACTGCTACCAATAGTAAATAACGACATTAACTATCGATATTTTTGTTTGTTGTTACTGCAATTCGTTTATTTAGAGTACCAAGTTTCATCCACGTCCCACGATTCACGCTTATTTTACTACTCATTTTTACAAAAAATAAACCTAATATACAAAATAAAAGGGATAACAATGCCGTTGGTATTGCGATTAAAGCCGATATATCAAAGAGTGTTTACCACAGACATATATGTGTTTACACGTTTTCTAACATAGGCTTTAGTAACGCTACGCCGTTGTTCAACAGGCGTAGCTTTACTAAAACCTGTTTTAATAAAACCAGTGTTAGTCTCGTTTACACGTTACTTTACACAGGCTTTAATAACAACAATGTTATTAAAACCTGTGTTATGTGTTCGTGTAAACGTATAGTCATTATTGATTACAGAATTTTATTACTATACACAAACCAACAAGCATTATTACATTATATTATAATGTCTAATTATTTACGTTTTTAAATCTACTTAGGTACATTGTTTTAGCCTTACTAAAAATTGATTTCTTATATTTTACATTCTGGTACCTTTTCCAAAAATAATCCTATTTACACTTTTAATTAAATTAAATAAAGATAAATCAATAAAAGAATTTAAAACTAAATTAATTAAACGATTTTTATGGTCAGAGTAAAATTTACATTACAAAAAAATTTAAATTCTGCATGATAATTTATACGTTCTATTAAAAACTGTTTTATATTATTTTTACAAAAAAAGAATTGCAAGTTGCAAAGCTTACGCGAGTATTTTCTTGAAAAATATGTATCAAACAAAACTTGCCTAACAGCATATAGACATCTTAAATACACCTCAGAGATGTCCAGCACGATATTGAAGACATCTTGCAGACATCTCATTACGTCTTTAGACACCTTTAAGACATATTGAAGACGTCGAATGTTAATAAGCTGTACACCTTGAAAACATCTTGCTTAGACATCTTTAGGATATCTCCTCAGAACACGTTTAGGACAAAAAATATTTTGGCTAAAACTGCACATGCAATAAAACACTAAATATAAAACACTTTTTTATTGTAAGTCATACTTTTTTTTAATAAAAAAACGCAGTTCTCGATCGAAATTTCAGTTTCTTTTTGTGATTTGCACAACCCAGCTTGTTTAACGGAACCTAAAAATTATGTTTTTATTTAATCTAAGTTAGAGAATATAGTAATTTGTATAATATAATTTTTTATATAGATTGGACGACTATTTTATTGATTTATATGCCTAAACTGTATACAATATTAAATTACATTTTAGCTGACATATGTAAATCAGAGAAAATAATTTTTCAATTTCAGTTTTATATTATTATTTTTATATTAAAATGTACTTACGAATTAAGACTTTTGAAATATTTAATTTACAAAACAGCATGTTGCCCTTTCTTCCCATTCAGCAGAGAGAATAATCATTTGGATGATTCTTTTAGTTTGGATAATTCAGTAACCTAAACAGAAGAAAAAATAAAACATATTAAAATGGACCAGTTTAAATTTAAATTCAATTAAAGACGCGCGAAATTACGTAAACATCGTCAGCTAGCGGGAAGACTGAAAAATACGAGTTGCACCATGTTACGATCGTTTTACGCATGATTCGTTTTAAGAAGGGTTCCGAGAACGCTAAGGGTAGTAGTGGAAGAACGGTGGTAGGCTTTAAAAGTAAAACTCCAGGAAGCGGAGGGTATCTTAGTGGTGAATCTTGTGAGGGATTGCTATCGACCTCGCTTTAAGTCAGATCGATATCAGTGATTTTCTTTTTATTTATTTATTTATATTTTTTGTGGTGATTGTGTACTTATAGGTATGTAAATACATTTAATAGTGTTAACTAGTGTAAAAGATGCCCGATGTATGATGACAATGTTAACATTTTTTTTGTTTCCTCAAATTTAAATATAAGATTGCTTGGGCGTGGCCGCAAAAGAGACGCTTCGGATGAAATTGAGATTTATCGTTTCTTCGTTTGGCAATTTCAATAACTTCATTTAGCATGTGTAGTTTTGTATAAAACATTGAGAATTAGAACTGTAACTACAATAATTAACTGTTTATTTTTACGTCTAAACATGATGAAAATGTAAGGGGCGTGTACTAACTGTTCTTTGTTTTAAAAGGGACGCTTCGGATGAAATTGAGATTTATCGTTTCTTGGTTTGGCCATTTTAATAACTTCATTTAGTATGTGTAATTTTCTATAAACATTGAGAATTAGAACTGTAAGTACAATAATTAACCGTTTATTTCCCAGTGAGCAAATTGTAGCTAAAACCGGCTTTTTTATAACTACTTTAGTTTTTAAAGTTACTTTTTAGAACACTTTTAAGTGGCTTGTGGAAAAACTAAAGCCTCCATGAAGCGTTTAAGTAGCTAAAAATTCCGCAGTTATGTAACTGTTACGGAGCTCCTTTAATGCATTAAAATCGGGCTTATATAGCTTTTTGTAGTACCAACAAAGTTTTAAAGAAGCTGTAAAGGAACCGTAAACCACCTTTCAAAAACAACTGTACAGCTTAATAGTTATTTAACCAACAAGGTTGGTAATAAAGGCAATTAATAATCGAGACATTTTCACGCGCGAGCGAGAGCGTTAATGTTGTCGAGATTATTAATAGCATATTATCAAACAAGTTGGTTTTTAAGTTTTTCCGTCGATCGTATCTTATTAATCTTTTGCATTTACTTATAATTTTATAATTTTATCTACTGAACAATTGTTTTATTTTTGTATCAACGGTAGTGGGATTTTTAAGTAATGGGAATGCTATATAACCTCAACGCGTCAATTAAATTTTAATCGGATTGATTATAATTAGTTTTGAAAATATCAATGATTGCAAAAATTTTTAGTTTTATGTGATTAAAAGTATGCTAGGTAATCAAAGAAAATTACATCTCGAAACATTAAAAAGTTCTCTTTATCAACCGAAAGGTAATCGTGGGATTGTTTTCTTTGCACACAGAAGCTGAACTAGATATAAAAAGCAAAGCAAATCAAAATTATTTATAAAGCAAATAAAGTGTTTATACATTTAAAAATTGTTCATAAATGACGAATATTGTTATTAGGAATAAAACCATAGGTTAACCAGGAAACATTAAAAATCTACGATAAAAACAATGGTAATTTTAATACATATTTACTTCTGTAGATAAGAAAGTTTTAACAATAAACATTTTAGTTTGGAAAATGTAAGTGAATGTTAAACTACAACGGTGAACCAGATGTTATAAACAAATTCTTACGACAGATTGGGTTTGAGTACAAGAATGCCACGAATTATAGTTTAGTGTTGTCGCTAATGAATGATGGCTTTAGAGAAGAAACTAGTTCACCTACTTATAGATTAAATATATATTTTCTATCATGTTGTGTTACTTTTGTTTATAACAATATTTATGTAATGGCAATTTAAAGAAAAGAATCTGGTATGTACATACGAGAAATTCATAATCATTTGTTGGTATTATAGATTTGTCATATTAACCATAACCACAGCCATAACATAATGTGCCACATTCTAGTTTTTAAACAAATGCAAATGTCAGAGAAGTAATTGCTTAGATGAAGAAGGTAATGTCGAAGAAAGTAACTATAACTAAATGCTTTTTTATTTTTATAAATACGTAATGTTTTTGGTATGTATGCAAAAGAAGTACACGAGTGTATCACTACAACACAGTTATATGATAAGTATTGGTTTATACAAAATATACGTTGTTATTTATGTAATAAACTAAAATCTGTTTATAATAATTTTTATATACCATTTTGTATAACATACAAACATCACAACTTTGTTATCAGGAAGGCTCCGTAAAAGCAACTGAAAATCATCGTAAAAACCAACTGACAATTTGTGTGCTCATAAAATAGTCAGATGATGTAGACCACAGTTATTGTTAATAAAGACTTTATTTATCAGCTTCTTTTAGCATCTTGGTAACTCCAAAGTATATCATTTTGTTTTCGTTATAGTGATCAGGTTACTTAACCTACAATTATTGGAAATGTTTAATTATAATAATGCACAGGTGAATTTTTTAATTTATTTTTTGTTTAAAAACTCTAACTAATACAATATACGTAACCTCATAAAAATCTTAATTCTCTTCTACGATTTTATTGGTTAAAAAAAAGCGAGCGTTAATAGAAATTCGTTGATTTCATTGGTTTAAAAGTAGTGCGGTAATAGGGGCTATTACCGCACTACTTTTGATACATTATTATACGTTAATACAAGTATTAATGAACGATCGACGGAAAATAGTTTTATTTTTACTACTTTTAAGTAGTTTAAAAATTAACCAAAGAATAAAATTGATTAGTTATTGTAACTAATTTACTTTACTGTACAGGTATTTAATATACATGTATATTTTAAAAACGCATATTTACACACTTAAATAAGGTCGCTTGCATTTTCCCCGGGTCAGATTTGAACCTACGATCTCCTACTTGATGGATTCGTCATCATTTGATATTCCAACTGAGCTATCCTACAACATACATGTTGCGTTCACGTTGATTTTAAAATACGAAAAATATGAGCGTTTTAGATCATAGTTATAGATTTTGTATTTGAAATAGTTATTTGTGTTCAAACCAGTACTTTTTATAAGAAATTGCTGTAATTATAGGTACAATTGTTTGCTTATATTTATAAGAGAATAATTTAAGAGTTAGTGTAGTTTGTGCTTCAATGAATGTATGTTGTTTTTTTTATCCGTTGCATTAAAATTTTAGCAGAGAAGGCATGTTACATAATTGTACTGTTGTGGGGTATGGTAGTTATATTTGTGCATAAAAATAAACTCTCACAACAGCACAGAGACTACGCTGCAATTTAAAGAGAAAGTTTCACAAAATCGAAATATCAGAGATAAACCAGCAGTATTAGAAGATGTTACCTATCTAGACATCCAGTCACCATCTCAAAATATAGGATATACACTACCGGCCAAAAGTCAGGGATCACTACAAAAATTGCACAAAACTGCTATACAGCAAGTATATTTAGAAAAAAACGTAGTTTCGCAAGGAATTACTTTCTTTATGTAAAGTGACGCGACGTGTTCCCGGACTTAGTTCGGTTCGTTTTGGGATGATTGATTTTTTTAAACTATTTTTTTTATAATTTTCACGCGGAACGCACGTTTCAGCACCTGCTTTCGCAATTTTTAAATGTAGACTAATATTTCGTAGCTAATATAGGGAATAGTATACTAATGGCATAAATAATGTATTATTATAGCTATTACAGTAATAAAATGGTGTAAACCAACTTAACTAAACATTTATGAAAGAATATGTAAACAGCAGCTGTGACCACAAACTGCTTGCGACAAGATTTTTTTTTTATGTTTTACTTGAAATGTTTTCTTCTGTAATATACAATAATTCTATAATTAACAGTATATTATTGTTTACAAACAAATACAGAAGTTTTTATTTTATTACGATCATAAAAACAGGTAGAAAGACAGAATAATGAATAGATGGACCGGTGATCCCTCATTTATGGCCGGTAGTGTACATGGGGTGTGATTCGTTAGCATATTGGAGATGTTTTGCATGAAAAAAAGGATACGAAAAAAAATAAACAAAAAATTGAAGTAGTACTTAGTACAATTAGTTTTTAAACAATGTAGGTACTTATACTAAGTGAATAAATAAATAACCATTTAATGTTTGATTATGTGAAAACTAATCGTACTAATATTTCTTACATAATGCTGAAAATCGACAAGACACGAACAACTGAATTAATAAAATATTTGACCTTCCGCTTCTTTTCTTTGGAAAACTTTCTCAAACATCTTCTTCACTGTGTAACGGTAGACCATCAATTACAAACAAATCATTTTTATGAACTCACAGCACAATTTGTCAATAAGGATTCAACATTGGTCATCGATTTTGTGTTGTCAAATAAAAACCTCACTAAAAACACGTCTAAGATCACAAAATCCTACAAAAAAAGCAAAAAAAATAGCTTAAAGCTAATGAAAACAATGTAACAGCTGGTTTTGTTTGCCCCAATGTTTGTAAGCTCTCCATTTTGTAAATATGAATGACAATAAATGATTAATCCAAAAATAAGAGCTACGTGCTAGATCACCTGTTGCTTCTTTGAGGGAATAACTTTGCTTTCGATTTGGATTACTTTCTTTGGCTCTTTTGGATTCAACAATTAACGTTAGGCAAATGTAATGTCCGTCTGTGTTAGTGTTTATTAGGTTTATGTACATTCATAGTGGAGAACGAGGTTTTGTGGTCACTCTAGTCTTTGTAAGGTTAAAAAAAGAAATTAGTAGTTCAATTCGCGAGTATGAAAATTTCTCGTTAGTAAGAAATTTGTCAGGAGAGTTTTTCTGCTCTTGCGCCGAGACTGTCAAATTTTAGACAGCATTTTCCACTTCATTTGGATTAGATCATTTTTCGAGTTTGCTACTTTTACGCCCGGGTTAACCTTCACCGTTAGATTGTGTCACGCTGCTATTTTAATATGCAATTAGTTTTGGAAGGTTGAAACGGGGTAAGTGGTATACAATTTTCTTAATGAGGGTTTAAATTGACTCTACTAATTTTCTGTAACGGATTTTGGTAGCCACCAAATGTTCTTCGTTATCGAAATATTCCATGACGTCGCAGTATTGATACGTCCTTATCATATCCACCTTCAAGGATTGAGAACCGCCAGGACAATCCTTTCTTTTGCAAAGAATTAAGACAAACATGGGAAATTTAGTTAGTTAAGTCGAAGGGAAACGCTGCGCACTTGCGTTCGTAATAATTGGATGGTAAATAAACCTTCTTATTTGTGTAAAAAGTATATGATCGTTCAGATTTGGGTTTAATATTACTTTTTAGGTACATCAAGTACGGAGATTAGCTAATGTCCGACTGAGGTAAAACCTAACTGTGAGTATTACTACTTTCAATTCTTTGATTTGTATTTTGAGGACTAGGTCGTTTATGACCGTACGTGCATGTTAAATTAACACAATTAATTATATTCTTGTGTTTCGCGAATTTATCAGTTGTGCGCTTCGAGTCTCAAAGGCTTAAATTGTTTTGTTTGTCTACAATTTAAATATATGTAATTATAAATTCAGACCCTATGTTTGTGTAGCTATTTAGTCCGACAAGGGCAGTTTGTTATATATGGCTTGTTGCTCGCCGCTCGGCGCAACTTCTAATTCAATCGACCTACGTGTAAAGTTTGTCTAAAACTTACGTTTATATGTTTTCTTCAGCTTCTGTGCTATATTAAATATATATATATTTGGTGTTATTACTTTTGTAGTGTTATTTATTCTTCTCTTACTACGGGGAGAGTTAGACGGTATCTCCCGAATTTAATTTTTCATCGTCTTGGCACCTTTTTTTAGATTCACGTTATAATCACACATAACAAAGCCTGCGATCCCTCCCCGAAGAAGCTGTGCTAGCCGTTGCTGTTACTTTGTTATGAGAGGACCGGTGTGACACTTTATTTTTGGACAGATCAACTCCAGAAGCCTGAGTTTCTCGTAACAACACGTTTCTGTGATAAAATTGTGGTGTATAAAGTTTGAAATTTCCTGTACTTATTTTGTATAGCAATTCATTTTTAGACATAAATGCAGGTATTTTGCAAAACTGATAATTCTTCTCTTGCAGGAGTTCCTAATTCTGCTGTTGTGCCACTGCAAATAAGTTTGCGTGAAATATGCATAGACTTATTGTTTCAATACGTGACATCGTATATGCAGGTATATTGTAGGTATATGCAAAATGTCAGTCGTAAATGGTGAAATAAAATTTAGATGCCGAAACTGTATTAGGCAAGATTTCTCCAGTTTTTGTTTGAAGACGAAAACGCGTGTGGTTTATGATCTGTATATACTGTAAACTCTCGCCCTTCCAAGAAATGTTTAAAATGTATGATTTCGCTGTATATTGCATGTAGCTCCCGATCATACGTGCTGTATTTCCTTTCCGCCTCACTGAGTTTGATTGAAAAAAAAAATTGGTTAGAAATTACCTATTTCTTCTTAATTGCCGTATCTGATGCATCGACTACTAGATTTATTGGTAATGAAAGATGTGGGTATGCAAGTAAGGTTGCATTCATTAAATTTTGTTTTGTTTTATTGAATGCTTTTACTAGCGTTTTGTTCCATGGAAGCTCGACATTCTTACGATTAAAACCCTTTAATAATTTGTACATTGAGGCTTGTGTATCAGCTGCACTTGAGATCCATCTCCTGTAGTAATTTACCATTCCATTGTTGCAGTTTTTTTACTAGTTTTTGGTAGTGGAAATTCTTGTATTGCTGTCACTTTTTCTGAGAGTGGTTGCACTCTATCTAACGTTATTTGTACTTCAAGAAATTTCACTTTTACTGAAAACACATTTTTTCGGGTTGATAACTAAGCCGTACTCCTGAAATCTTTCCAAAACTATGTCAAAATGAGCCAAATGCTTTTCTTCTGTACTTGAGGCGATAAATACATCTTCGATGTATGTGTACACAAAGTCAATGTTATATAAAACTTCATTCAGGAACCTTTTTAAGATTTGAGTAGCATTTCGTAGACAGAATGGCATTCTTATAAATTCATAAAGATCCAATAGTGTGGTTATTGCAGTTTTAGGTTTATCGGTTGGATTGACTGGTATTTGATAATAAGCCTTAACTAGATCGATAGAAAAAAATATTGTTTTCCTAGATAAAAAATGGTTAAAATCTTGAATGTGAGGAATTGCGTATTTCTCGGCTACCGTAGATGCATTTAAGCTTTTATAATCCCCACAGGGTCTCTATGTAGAATCAGACTTTGGAACCATGTGTAACGGACTAATCCAGGCTGAGGAAGATGGCTGTATAATACCTGCTTCTAGCATTTTGCGAAATTCTTCATTTGCTAGTTTTGATTTGTCTGGTGCTAATCGTCGTGGTCTACAGTATACCGATGGTGCTCGAGTGTCAATATGGTGCATGACATTATGTTTCGTTAGTTTCTAATTTAATGTTGCTCGGACTACGTAGCGGTACTTTTGTGAAAGTTGATGGTATTTTGTATCACCACAAATCATATACACTGTTAGAACCGATGTTGTTTTAAACATGCACGATATTTTTAATGAAGTAGTGTCATCTATTAGTCTTTTGTTTCTTAAATCTACACTTAAACCGAAATTATATAAGAAGTTTGCGCCTATTATTGCACTCACTACATCGGCGACTACAAATGTCCATTGAAAATTACGTCTTGATCCTATGTTTATATTTATTGTCTTTTCCCGTAAACTTTAATTTTTGAACCATTTTCCGATTGTAAACTAAAGTTAGCACATGTCGCTCTGTTTTTAAACGATGCTAGTAGCATACTTACTTCAGCTGCGGTATCAATAAAAAAATGCAACTTTTTAGTTAGTTTGTCCGTAACATGCTGGTGACGGGTTAATGACGTAGCAGGAGCCGTCGCATCTACTGCTGCTTTTTGTTTTTTGTGTAGTTACATGGACTTGTACATTTGTTTGCTATCTCTACAAACTTGCTGTGGTACAACATCAACCAGGTCTACGATTAGACTTCTATATCTTTGGTGGTTTTACCATACCCTTCTTCTTTCTTGGACATTACTTCCAAGATTTGGTCTATTTTCCGTATCAGGGCAACGATCTGTGCATCGTGAGTGTTTGCAGGTTGTTTAGTAAGTAATATTTGTGGTGGTGCAATCTCGACAACTCTGTCCGCTACCTCAGCCAGTTCAACGACACTAATATTGTCTGTGCCGGTGGTGGCATTTATTGAAGAAACAACTTTTTTAATGCCCAGTCATTTACATAGCCAGAATTCTGTACTAACTGCTTCATATGTCTTAGTAATTAGGACGGTTTTCTGTTACCTAGTTCCTCGCCCGAAAGCAATTTTTTTAGTTTCTGCGAATCCGACAATGCAGTTCAATTTATTATTGCCGTTTATAACGACGTATATGGCGTTTTAGAATCAGGTTGTGTAATCACATCGCTTACCTTGTCTGCAATTTCTGGGGGTAATACAGTCAGAACGTGGTTAAATTATGTTTCTTTACGCGTAATGTTTGGTTGTGTGAGGTCGAATTCAGCTTTTGCCATAGAAAACCAAAGCTCATCTTTGGTTGCCCAGAATGCAGGTAACGTAATTACAGCTACAACGGCTGTTGTAGAAGTACTTCCGATTGGTACGTCTTTGTTTACTACGCTGTTAGCTTCCATTTTCGTATGCGTAGTCGGCACAAAAGTAAAAAAGTTGTATGTGGTACACCTGCCGCGCTAATTTTTTAAACCGTTTTTGAATTATATACTACTGAATGTGTTTTTTGTGTACTATTTCTATACATATTTACATTATATCACAATTGCTTTTTAATTGTGACTACGATGTTAACGGATTCACGTAACAGAAGCGACTCCTTGTGGCGTGTCGTTTTCATCAGTAATTTCCGTTATTGTACCAACTTAACTTATCAGTTATAGCTACCAACTTAACTCAACACAATATATACTTTTCGTAAATGAACTAACAGTAAACTGTCAATTCTCAACTTAGTTTTGCAAACTTACTGTAAGCTTTTACTGAAGTATTTAGATGGGAGTTAATTTCAAATTTGCATAACTAAAGTTTCATATGCAAAATTACAGTATGTTATCTTACAGTACACTTCAAATTTGAATAATTAAAGTTTCCGTCTAAAATTTGTGTAGTTAGGCTGGCATGAGTTAGTTACATCCTGAAAAATTATAATTATGTCGCCGAATACCTTATATATACAGTGTTTAAGAAATTAATTACGTTACAGCCTGACGTGTTTTATATATTCAAATTCCAGATACGAAACATATAGAAGCAAATAGATTTTTATTGTTTCTATATGGAATTTACACCAGAGAACATATACATTTATACTTTTTTTGTATTGGCGTTAAAGTGAGTCCATGTGACAATGTATCGTGTTTAGTAGAACTCTAATGAAACCAAAACAACAACAACAGAATGTTGGGTAACCATCAAACCGTGAAATATTTTCTACCTAAAACAAATAAAGCTATATGAATTGATTTATTATCAGTTAGAAACATGTTAGTGTTACATATGAAAGACAAAACTTATTTACCTATTATTTAATTGCCAATGTGTAATAACGCAAATAAATTAACAAATAAACTAAACGATAATTTTTCAATGTTTTGACCTATCGTAGCTATGCGCACGATATTTGTGTTAGCGCGGTTAAAACCTGAAAATAATGAGATTTTTTTTATAAGATTAATCAATGTCGTCTTAAAGTCACTATAAGGAAACAAGAATCACGTTTATTTAACATCATTGGTTATTTTTTGTTGCTATTCGGTTTTAAAAGTAAATATAAATGGCGTTTTAAAATGTCATCATGGCAGTTATGTATGAGGTTAAAATAAAAAAAACGTATATTATCTCTTTGCAATCTAAGATGAGTTTTTATAGATTTAAATTTTTTTCTTTACATGAAAGTCGAACGACCGGATTTAAAATTAGGCTTAATTTTATTTTTAGAGATATGACAAGACATATTAAATAAATCAATATTGTCTTTACAAATTGTTGAAACTAAGTTTACTAATACAGCAAACACTTTTAAATTTACAACTTTAGCTAATGTGATACAATGTTGAGACGTAATTAATTTAATATGAAAATTTAATATTTTTGAAAAAAATCCACTTTGACAAAATACAAACTACAAACTTTTATGCGAGAGCCTTTTAGTCTTTCCGATTTTTAATATTACAGTCCGTTTTAATGTTAAATATTTATTTTTGGGAAACTCACGCTTTCCTCTAGATAAGTAATCACAAGCTGAATAGTGTACACAACATTGTAAGAGATAGAAATAGTATTTGTAAGCAAACGGTACCCACTGCTTGATTCAATTAATTTTAAAATCTATGCACTTCAAATAATGCTGCTAGAATCCATTCTAAAATTTGAGGTTATAAGTATGTCAACATAAATTGACAAGTAGTGCGTACTGTAAACATAAACCAATGTACTTCCTTTTCTACATGTTTGAGACAAACAAACACATTGCGAAAGTATGCAGATTACTCGTCCAGATAGAAGCGTAGCTTTCCGATGTTGCCAGGACGATGGATGGCTAACAGTGATAGTTCCGGTACTGTATTGGGACTTAATAACGCAAATAGTACTAAGTAGATGTTGGCCAGTTACCTATATACTATTTTAAGTGTCTCTTGTCGTATTATCCTTAATTCATAATAAAAAAAACTGGTGTGGTCACCATACGATTTTCCTATAAGGAATGATGAAGAAATGTTTACATATTTTTTTAAGGTTATGTTGTCATAAAACCATTTAAAGTAATATGTACACGTTTGTATTGATTTCCTAGCATGCTATAATTTTTTTGAAATTTTTCTCCTCGATTTTATTAAGATCATATCGACAAACCTATATATATGTGCGCCTCGATATTACTTACCCTTTTAATAAATCAGTAAAAAAAAATCGTAGCAGGTAGGATTCGAAACTATACTATATTTGTAAATTTATTTTAAATTACAAATTAAATATCTGATAAACTGTTAATGTTAGAAATTTTTTTATTTGAGTAAATTGTTAGGATAACCCAAATTTTTTTTGTCAAAAATACATTTTATTGATTCAAAAGACCTTGAAAAAAAAATTGCGATCGCTATAATTTCCTTATAGGAAATTAAAAAATGTATCGTAACTAGAGAAACATCGCTTATATGTAACAGAGAATATTACTCTCACCCCACTTTAAATATACTATTAAAAACTAATGTAGATTCTAAATATCATTCAAAACACTATGTTTTACCACTTAAATATAATTTTCGAAAAACTAACTTTGTCAAATTATATGAGTTTATTGGTAGTTATAATTGGGATCAACTTAATTCTTTTAATAATATTGACACAGCGGTCAAATTCAGTTTTATATAACTTTTTTGATCAATGTATACCTCCTAAACGAAATAATATAACTTCATTGCCTCCGTGGTTTAATCATGAAATACGGCAAACATTAAGAAAAAAGAATCATTTTTTTAAAATGCACAAAAAGTTCCCAGTCAATTGCAATTATTTACTTAAATTTAATTTAAATATTACGTACCGTGCTAAGATTAAATCAGACATTAAAGAATCGTACCAAAGCTACATTAAATCATGCGAATCTTCAATTAACTCAAATCCAAATAAGTTCTGGAATTTTATAAATTCACAAAAATCGACCTCTTCTCAAGCACATATGTCACTAAACAACGAATATGTTTTGTCTACTACACAAATTGCAGAAGGTTTTGCTAAGTTCTTTAAAAGTGTATATCCAGCTCCGTCTATCGATTTAGATACAAATACTCACAAGTTTTCACACAACCTTATCCAATTATCATATATTTCTATTAATGATATTGAAACTGCAATAAAAAAAAAACAATTAAAAATAATCTATAGCCCGGGCCGGATCTTGTTCCAAATATTATAATAAAAGATTGTAGCAAACGATTATCAAAAGCTCTTTTTTATTTATTTAATTTGGCAATAAAAACCAATAGCTTTCCTACTGCATGGAAACTGGTCGAGTAGTTCCTATACACAAATCAGGACATCGAAGTAACATTATTAATTATAGACCAGTGACAATTCTTTCTAATTTTAGTAAAATATTTGAAAGTATTTTGTACCAAATCATTTATTTTAATATTAAAAGCCGGTTATCATTCTCACAACACGGTTTTGCAACAGTCTTAGACA
Source organism: Aquatica leii (assembly GCA_035610365.1). Taxonomy (NCBI): domain Eukaryota; kingdom Metazoa; phylum Arthropoda; class Insecta; order Coleoptera; family Lampyridae; genus Aquatica; species Aquatica leii. The sequence continues at coordinate 114,892,818 of CM069432.1, forward strand.
AAAAAGGTCAAGTTGATGTAATCTATACAGACTTTGCAAAAGCCTTTGATACTGTTGATCATAACATTATAATACAAAAATTACATGTTTTTGGATGGTCATCTTCACTAATAACACTTTTGTCTTCGTATCTTTAGAATCGTCTCTTAACAATTAACTTTTGCGAATACAATACAACACCCTTTCATGCTACTTCTGGTATCCCACAAGGATGAAACCTTGGACTCCCGCTTTTTTAAATATTTATTAACGACATTAATGATATTATCAAGTCAGAACGTTTACTCTTTGCTGATGACCTGAAAATTTTTGGAAACATTGAATCGATTGATGATTGCACTGCAATCCAAAACGATCTTCAAAGCATTAACTGCTGGTGTAATTTAAACAAATTGAATTTTAATTTTGCTAAATGCAAAATTGTTTCATTTACACTAAATTGGTCACAACCGAATTTTGTTATTCTATTAATAATTTACCCGTTACTCGATGCGAAAATATAAAAGACCTAAGTGTTATCTTTGATAAAGAACTTACATTCGATTTACATATTAACGCAATTTGTTCTTCTTCTATAAAAATGATAGGATTTATTATTCGCAATTCTCGTTATTTCTATAATATTCAAGTAATATATACATTATATTATGCATTTGTTCGATCTAAGCTAGAGTATTGTTCAGTAATATGGGACCCTATTTACCAAACGCAAAAAACTACAATTGAAAAGATCCAACATAAATTCTTAAAATATGTTTACTTTAGAATCATAAAGTCTTATCCACCTGATGAGTTATCTTATAATAACTTACTCCAGATATTTTCATAAAAATCTCTAGAGGAACGACGAAATGCTAACTCGGAGAAATTTCTAGAAAAACTTATATAAATTTCCATTTCTCATCAGCCCATACTAGAAACCCAATTTTTGTTTATCTTGAAAATGCACTGACAAATAAATATTTGAAATCACCTATTAATCGGATGTGTTCAAATGATAATAGAATTAATAGAATTAAGTAATCCCTTTTTTTCTCTTTGTTTTCATTTCTTTATTTTATTTTATTTTATCTTATTTAACATATTAAAAATATTTCTTTTGTAAAGAGATATGTATATATCTATGTAATCATATTTCATATACATTTGTACACTTTAAAGCATTTATGAAGGCGCATGACTCAGCAAGTTTTAATTTGCAGTGTTGACTCAGAAACTGGCCAACTATAAATTAAGGAGTATCTATTATTTATCTTTGTACAAAGGTCAGGTAAGCGATAACAATGCTCTACACTTAATATATATTTTCGCCAATAAAGTTAATTTTCTTAAATCGAAATCATTTAAACAGTTGACTATTTACTTTTAAATTCGCCATTTTTGAAAAACGTAAACCATTATAAAACCCCTTATTATTTGCTTCTAACTGCATACTTTAATTCGATGTCAATTTCTTATTACGTTAAAATATTTGACTTTGTCGATATTTTGAAAACATATGTATTTTAGACGATTTCTCATATACTAGGCCGATCGTAATAAAATTTAAACTACCTAACTGTAGAAAAAATATTAATTCTAAAATGGTGGAGTAATAAAATAACGAAGTTAAAACAGGAAAAAACTTAAATAAATAAATGTATTGTAAATTAAAATAGTAAATACATATGTTTATTAATTTTTGAAATTGATTATAGTGATTTCAAAAATGCTATCACTTAAACAGCTTTTTGATTGTCATTTTATTAAAAATTGGTTCAGTCGTTTTTGAGATATCGAATGCAAACTCACTGATCTACATACCAAAAAATACATTTTTGAGATTCGTGTAGATACAAAATTTGAAATTGATATCATCAAAAAATGCCGAGATACGATACTCCTCATTTTGTGATAATTGTAATACTTTCCTTATGCTTCGTATTTTTATATTTATTAAAATACATAACCATAATTTTACTCTTACACATTGATTGTTTTTTAGTGCCCACTGGAAATAATATAAACACAATGGTGTTTGCATAAGGTAAAACATTGTCATATCCAAAGAGATATTTTTTTATGATTAATACACACTCGTGCTATAAATACCCATAACACAAAATATTTAAAAAAATTATTCTATAAGCATTTTAATAAATAAATGTAAATTGGATGAAAATTAAAAGTTTTATTACAAGGAAAGCACAAGTTGAAAACACTAGTAATATATGATTATCACTAATTAATAATATATAATATAAACACATAGTAACATATTATATCGATAATAATAATTTTATTTTGATTTAATGAATTTGCTACATTTTCTTTACGAAATCGGTTTTCGTATGATCATCAAATAATTATGAGTTACAATAACTCATTGTCAATTTACAAATACAACAGAAAAATAAATAAAATTACATCAAAGTTTAATACCTCGTCTACAGCCCGTTGTTTGCGATGCAATCAGTTAATGTATTTCTTATAGAGTTAACTATGTTCTTACAAGGAGGTGTTCTTCTTAATTGTTCCCACACTCGGAAAACATGATTATCTAGTGCTTGGATGGTTCGGATGTTGGGATTACCAAGAGTATCTCTGTCATTTCACCTGCTAACCATGCGACCCTAAATATTTTCGATGGGGTTCAAATTAAGAGATTTTACGGGCTAGTCGAGACAGGTCACTTCAGGGTTATTATCAAACCATTGCCGAACTACTCTCGACGTGTGCACTGAACTATTGTCTTGCACAAACAATATTTGTAGAGGTTTGGGATATATGGCACGGACGGTTAGTTACAACCTGATTAAAACTGACGGAAGGTAACATTATATTTCCTAATATTTTAATATAATCATGACTTGTCATACAGCCATTAATCCTGATTAGTAAAACAGGCCCCGCGGATGTCATCCAACCTTAATACGCAGATGAAATTCTACCGCTTCGTTTCTTCCTTACGACGTAGCGTGTCCCATTTAATCTCCAGACAAGTTTTAATCGGAGATTGTCTTTGAATGAACAAAAAACTGTTTTGTTAGAAAAAACAACATTGTTCCAATCTCTGTCTAGTTGTATTTGACAAATCGCCACTCGATTTATTTGATGCTGTGGAGTTAGATCAACGTTATAAGCAGGGCGTCTAGCAAATAAACCATTTCCATTTAATCGTCTACAAACGGTCGTTTGGTGGCATTGTAAATAAAAATGCTGTCGAATATCAGACGAACTACTTATTGGAGAATCAGTTAAAAACTGTCGTATCTCCTCCAGTTGTTCATTCGAAATTGCGAATGGTTTTGAAGCGCGTGGTCTGTTTTCTAAGCCTTCGTAACCATCTTCATTATAATATTTGATCCATTTTTGAATTGTTCGAAACTGTAAAGTAATATAACTTACCGGCACTTTAACTATTCTACTAATTTTTCTAGAAAATTTTTCGGCTTCGTGTAAACCTACTGCACGTGCTTGAACTTCCAAGGGATGGCCACGTCTATCCATTCTTAGATAACTAGTAGTAGGTATAGTAATACAATAACTGTTTACAGATAGTTCAAAGCAGAGACTGAAAAATACGCAAAGCTTTGTTGAAACTTATTAGTATAATCTGTCATAAACGATTGGCTAAGTTGAATACCAAGGTTACAGTATCTGAAAAGACTAAATTAAATCCTAATTAAGTCATAACAAGTTTCAGTTTTAATCAGGTTCTAACATGGTTAGCAGGTGAAATGACAGAGATACTCTTGGTAATCCCAACATCCGAACCATCCAAGCACTAGATAATCATGTTTTCCGAGTGTGGGAACAATTAAGAAGAACACATCCTTTTGAGAACATAGTTAATTCTATAAGAAATACATTAACTGATTGCATCGCAATCAGGTATTAAACTTTGATGTAATTTTATTTATTTTTCTGTTGTATTTGTAAATTGACAATGAGTTATTGTAACTCATAATTATTTGATGATCATACGAAAACCGATTTCGTAAAGAAAATGTAGCAAATTTATTAAAACAAAATGAAATTATTAATATCAATATAGGTAATATGTTACTATGTGTTTATATTATATATTTTTAATTAGTGATGATCATATATTACTAGTGTTTTCAACTTGTGCTTTGCTTGTAATAAAACTTTTAATTTTCATCAAATTTACATTTATTTATTAAAATGCTTATAGAATATTTTTTTTAAATATTTTGTGTTATGCGTATTTATTTCTCGAGTGTGTATTAATCATAACAAAATATCTCTTTGGTTATGCCAATGTTTTACCTTATGCAAACATTATTGTGTTTATATTATTTCCAGTGGGTACTAAAAACAATCAATGTGTAAGAGTAAAATTATAGTTATGTATTTTAATAAATATAATAATACGAAGCATAAGGAAAGTATTGCAATTATCTCAAAATGAGGAGTATCGTATATCGGTATATTTTGATGATATCAATTTCAAATTTTGGATCTACACGAATCTCAAAAATGTATTTGTTGGTATGCGTATCAGTGAGTTTGCATTCGATATCTTAAAAACTACTGAAACAATTTTAAATAAAATGACAATCAATAAGCAGTTTAAGTGATAGCATTTTTGAAATCACTATAATCAATTTCAAAAGTTAACAAGTATTTTCCTGTTTTAACTTCGTTATTTTATTACTCCACCATTTTAGAATTAATATTTTTTCTACAGTTAGGTGGTTTAAATTTTATTAAAATCGGCCTAGTATATGAGATATCGTCTAAAATACATATGTTTTCAAAATACCGACAAAGTCAAATATTTTAACGTAATAAGAAATTGACATCGAATTAAAGTATGCAGTTAGAAACAAATAATAAGGGGTTTTATAATGGTTTACGTTTTTCAAAAATTGCGAATTTAAAAATAAATAGTCAACTGTTTAAATGAATTCGATTTAAGAAAATTAACTTTATTGGCGAAAATATATATTAAGTGTAGAGCATTGTTATCGCTTACCTGACCTTTGTACAAAGATAAGTAATAGATACTCCTTAACGTTATAGTTGGCCAGTTTCTGAGTCAACACTGCAAATTAAAACTTGCTGAGTCATGCGCCTTCATAAATGCTTTAAAGTGTACGTTTTAAGTCATTGTTATTCTAATATTAATTTTTATCTTTATAATAATTTTTATTTTTATTCTATTTTTATTTTATTATTTACATTTTGTTATTATATTTAATTTATTTTTTTTCTTTTTAAATTTTAAATTTAATTTACGTTTATTATATATAAAAATTAGTTTGTACCTGTCCTATCATTGGATTTATCTGTTGAGCAGTTGTATTCAAATAAATAAATAAAAACTACCAGAAATACCTTATCTGTCGTTCTTATTACGTCGATTGCATATTGAAAACTTTCTTATTAAAAGCGACAGTTTTTAGTAATTATAAAAGAGATGAAAAAACTATATTATTACAATGGTTTTTTCTATTATACTAATTGAAAATGTAAACCTATGGCTCTCTGTAAGGATATGATATGACGTTTAAAATTGTACAGACTAGATTTTAATTTATGTCATATGACAATAATTAACATGTAATATAATAAATAACAGTTAAAACACAAAATACTCAATAGTTAACGAAATAGTATAGTTTTTTATTTGCCAAGGAACGTTTATTAAGTATTTTGTTAGTTGAAATTCTGTACTAGGTTTCTACAGTGTTACTATCAATTAGTTTAATGTAAACATATTACTAATATAATACACATCATTATAGCAACAAATCGCTTAATTTTTCCTATTAAGGTTTCCGTTTGTGTTTACATTTTTGTATAAAAAATTGATTTCATGTCATGTATCATAGGTGATTACAAGATGGATAGATAGCATTTAATAATTAACACTGCAGACGTTTTTGAAAATATGCAACAGAATTTTAAGTGCCAATTATCGAACTTAGCAATACGCTAATAAAGTAATGTTTCTATAAAATTAAAACTACAGTTTAGGCTGTCGTTTAGTTTGGGTTTGAGCATATGTACACTAATATTATAATATGACAGATAATATGAATATATATGATTAAAACTTCTTCAAGTTCAAACATGCAGCAAAATTTAGAAGCATAGTAAGAAAATTACTGTGATTTATTAAAGCAGGAAAACAATTTATTGACGTAAAATAACATAAATAAAAGAACGAATACAATTTTGTTAATAACCTTAAACCAGTTTTTTTACAAATAATGTTTTGATTAAATAAAAACAAAAACAAATTAAGTTACAAGATTTAAGCTATGACGATTTACCGAATAAACAACTGTTACACTTTGGTTTTTATTATATAGTGAACAAAATATTAATAAAAGAAAGCAAATAATGTTGTCATTAACATCTGGAAAATTAAATCAACGAAAAACAGTCAAATAACAAAAGTTTTGTTTGCTATTGTGGATAAATAGCTAAAAATATTATGATTTATGTAAACGAAATAGCGGAAATATTTACAATTTAGACATTAAAAGATTTGTTTTGATTACTATTTATTAAGATAACAATAAAGCAAAAATACTACAAACCCGCATTAAAATATGTTTATCTAATCTTATAAATAGCGTAAAAAGTTGTTACGTTGTTAAAAGCGTTTGTTCTTTTAGATATTTATTGTTAATGCAGTAATTAATAAAATTCAAATTTATGAAATATTTTAATTGTAAAATAATAAAGTATAGAATTCCTTAGGTCTCATTTAGAAACAGTTCTGGGCTTCTATTATTTTCAATTTAAATTAATAGTAGAAAAAAGAAGCTTGGAATAAGCTTATACAGGTAAACAATTTTTTTTTGGTATACCTACTACAATTATTCATTATTTTGTTTGTTATTTATATAAATATAAAGAGAAGTTATGTAGTCATGATGTTAATCAATCTAATTTTCATACTTCATGCTAAAAGAATTAGTATTATTCTAGATTTTTATTATCCAACACTTCGGATTGAAGAACCATTTGCTTCGGTTAGTGCAGCCCTATTTCTTATCACCTGTCTTCTATAACCTAAGTAGTATATTAACAATTTATGTGAGAGACTTAATAAAAAATATTTATTATAACTTAATTATTTCATAAGATAAAATAAAGTCATGTTTCTGTAGATAGAATTATAAAAGATTGCAACAGAAATAATATTTATAGTAAAAGTAAATTAAAAATATTTTTCTCGGGCTTCTTTTCAATTAAATAGCAGAATAAGAACGTATTAACTGACCATATATAGAAACTATAAAAGGTTATTAACACGTTTTTTATAGTTATATAGTTTAGTTTACAAAATGTGTAAAAAACGCATAGGTATCTTTTATTAATAACTATAACTTAAAGTTTTATTATTGAGAATGATATGAAAAGCTAAATTTACTTTTTTTAAATACAAAATGCTTTTTATTAACGTTTATGACAAATTAAAATGTATAGGAATTATTTTCCTGTATTTTTCTTAGCATATTAAGGCTGATTTATCACCAGGTAAAACTTGTAGACCATTTTTTGAGCTTATTTATTAACCGATTGAGTTCGGATTTTTTGCATTGAATTTTATATATAAATACAAATGGAACGCCCAAGCCCATTTTTTGTTTTTTTAAATTAGATATTTTAAAATATAAACTAAACATTTTTCGAAAGATCGGGCTTGGGCGTTTCATTAATACATTTATTCTAGAAATTTTAAAATTTGTTTGAAAAATAAATATTAAAAAACACCCCTAAAAAATGGTTTACAAGTTTTACCAGTTTGGTTTTTAAATCACTGAAATTTCCTTATGATATCTGGCAGTGGCGGCTGATGGTCTATACTGCAGGAGGGTCATTTCAAAATTAAAACTTAAAAAATGCATTCTTACTCAGTTTTCAAGTCAATTTAGTATTTTTTAGAGGGTCATTGACCAATTGACCTAATGGAGAAGCCGCCACTGATATCTGGTATGAATAGCGTAAGCGTAGTTGGCAGAAGTAAGAATTTTCAGTGTTTGCATTTATTTATCTTTAGTTCGTGCTGCAAAACATAACATGACATAACTGAACCCCAACGTAAATTATCTTGTTATCAAAGTAAAAATTATTTTTACAAATGTATTACAAAACTTTTAAATGGATTTGATACATTTTAATAGTTTTTATAATTTTTATATCTAAATAGTTTATCTTTAAAAATTACTATAAACCGTAACTATGGAAAGGATGAACATATTCTAAATAGATTTTAATTTGCTTCTTATCAGTAGTCCGCATTGAAATTATTATCTGTTTTGAAGTCTGAAATGTTTTTTTATTATTGTTAATTGAAGTTTAAGATAGCATCAATTTGATATCAATAAGCCACAAGTGTACGTCTTCTTGCAAAAAATTCAAAATCTTCTATTAGGAATATAAAACAAAATAAAGCAATTGAAAAAATAATTACAGAAAAAAACCTACTAGAAAAAAAGACCTAAAAAATGGTTTCCTTCACGATCCACTAAACTAATAAAAACCTTTTTTATGACAACGTGTAAAAATGTTTTTCCTTTAAGATAACAAATTTAGTTAATTTGCAAAAATATTGACTCATTCTGTAAAAAAAAATTTCTAGAAACCATTGAACTTTTATCCAAAATATGATTTCTTAGGTATTTATAACAATATTAATAAGTTATTTTAGTTACTTCCGCATCTATTCATAACATAGCACGACTTGAAAATTTTAGTTCTTCAATAGAAGAGGTGCAATATTAAGCGCTTATTTTACTGTATTATTTCTAACATGTAATTATTATAGCATGTTACATTACTTCAACATTAGGTACTTATATATTTAATTTTGTTATTCTTGTTCATAAAATCTAGTTCTGGACACACTACGTTTTTATGTTTTTCTAGACGTCATAAAGTAAGCGTAACAGAAAGTCGCCTTCAAAAAACAAAGTATTTTAGGTTAAAAACGTAGTTTGAGTTTTGTTGTTAACTGTTTTATCGACACAGTTTCGTAAAACGTGAACTAACATATGTATTTTAAAATGGGATAGAGATTTAAGTAACAAAAATAAGACACATGTATAGAAGAAAACGCTTCAGTAACGACAGACAAAGATTAAAAAAAACTTAAACAATAGCGAAGGCTTCCACGGCCGGAATCTATACTAACATTAGAATGTCTTCCGGGTTTGGGCCGTGTCATAGTTGCAACCGAAGCTGCCAACGTTTTGCCCACTTTCGTAAGGGGCTTCATCAGGGCGTGAGATAAATCGCAAAACTCAAACAAGCAATCGAAATCTTACTAAGAACTTCTCAAAAGTTAGGTTATCCACTTGTAAAACAAGCCATAACATAAACTATGAAAAGGTGAGAAACAAAACGATAACCTGAAAAAGCAAACGAAAATCTAATAAAAGAACCACTACCGAGTTAGGTAATCAACTCAGTGAACCAAGCCAGATTCTAAACCCGTAGAAGTGACTTAAGAAGAAATAGTCTCCGTATTTAAAGGAAAAGAATCGTCACGGATGATTAAGCTCGACCCCTGATTGGGTTACGGTTGTTAGGGGCGTGTTTTTGATAAATGACTAATAACCGGGAACCAAAGAGGGATAGTTCGAAACCATGATCGCGATTGAAGTTATTGGGGTGTTTGATGATTTCTATGCTTTCTCGCAATTTCCTGTTGAAAAAGAATGGAGATTTGGCAATCAACGAAACATTATCAAAATCTATCTTATGACCTGTAGTAAAATGATGTTCAGCGACCGCAGACTTGGAAGTATACCTTTCCTTATACAACGATCATGTTCTGAAATGCGAGTAATGACGGAACGACCGGTTTCACCAATGTAGACTAAACCACAAGAACAAGGAATTTGGTATACACCTTGAGATGAAAGTGTAGGGAATTTGTCTTTGGGAGAAGGAAGAATCTGAGACATTTTGCCTGTCGAGTTGAATATGGGTTTAATACCATTCTTACGAAGGAGTTTCCCTATTTGATCTGTAACCTTGTGAATGTAGAGTAAAAATGACAATTTCGGATTGAATTCAGATGTAGAAATGTTTTTAGATAATCGAGCATAAGGATGTAGACGACGATTAATAACTTTATAAATATCTCGTTTCATATAACCATCGTTCACCAAGGTTCTAGTACGAGGACGGTGTTCCGAGTCTAGATTCTTAGGTTGGCAAATAGAAAAAGCGCGATAAACCAAAGATTTAATAACAGAACGTTTCTGTGCAGAATCATGATGAGACGAAGCGTAAAGATTTCTTTCCGTTTGAGTGTGTTTGCGATAAACAGAATGGTCCAGAAGTCCGTCGAGCTTACGAGTCACAAGAACGTCGAGAAATGGGAGACAAACATTGGTTTCGATTTTCATAGTAAATTTGATATCTAGGTGTTGATTGTTTAGATGATCTAGAAACTTAGACAATTGGAGATGATCATAAGATCAAATCACAAACGTGTCGTCAACATATCTAAATCATACTTTAGGTTTTAATATTGATGATTCCAAAGCAACCGTTTCAAAAAGTTCCATAAAAATGGTTACTACAACAGGTGATAGAGAGAATCATAGCAGCACCAGAAACTTGTTCTGTAAAACTTATTATCAAATTGAAAGTAAGTAGAAGATAGACACTTTTTCAATAAGAGGAACCAAACTCAAGTCCTTGCCATGTTGAGACAGAATCTGTTTGATGATAATAAGCGAATCCTTAATAGGAACTTTAGTAAAAAGTGAAGTAACATCAAAGCTCACAAGAAGATCTTGGGGTTCAAGTTTTATAGTTTCTAGACGTTGGATAAAATGCTGAGAGTTGAGGATGTGAGAAGAGGTTTTACCTGTAAACTTGCAAAGAATGTTGGACAAGAACTTGGCTAGCTTGTAAGTAGGAGATTGGATAGTACTAACGATAGATCGAAAAGGAATACCTGTTTGTGAATTTTGGGAAGTCCGTATAGACGTGGTGGTTTAGAATCTGATGGGGTAAGTCGACGTTTAGTTTCAGGAGGCAGATTGAGGATTTGATGATTTGGCTAACCTCGCGTTCAATCCTCGAAGTGGGGTTATGGGTTAGAAGAGCGTAAGTTTCTTCAGGATAAAATAGAATTGATTTTCGTAACATAATCAATTTGGTTCAAAACTACAGTGGCGTTGCCTTTGTCGGCTGGAAGAACAATTATATCAGGTTCTTACGAAGACTTTTTAGAGCTGACTCTTCCGACTTAGAAATGTTGGATTTAGGAATTTTAGATGATTCAAGGATTTTGCCAGTGTTAATTCGAATGGGATCTGAGATGTGGCGATGAGGAAGATGTCTTATAGAAGACTCCAACAGCACATAGAATATCTTCTTTAGGAATACGTTTGGGAGCAACCGCAAAATTCAAACCCTTAGAGAGCACCGATTCCTGTTCTGAAGTGAGAACCAAACTAGATAAAATTGACAAACTGTCTTTACTGGAGTTAGTAGTAGAAGAAACTTTACGATGATTCTTGGATTCCAATAATTGAAACTTTTGAGATGACCTTCAGTTGTTAGTCGTAGAGTGGTATCAGACTGGTGGTAAGTAATGGTGTGAAAGAATTTCCAATCATCCGGGGATAGAGTGTTAGCCAACTCAAGATGAAGATAAAAGAGTTGTTTCGAAATGGTGTCTAACTCTCGCCTAGTTTGCTTAATGCGTTCGCGTATCAACGCTAGACTAGCACGGTGTAGGATGTTTTTAGAAGAACGTGTCTGAATGTGGAACTTAATTTTGAGGAATGCAGGAATGATGTTGTGGTCACGACAGCGACTAAGAAAGGTTAAATTGCACAAAAATTTGACGAGTCTGTGGCGAAGTTTGGAAAATACGGAGGTTTTAGAAGAAATATTCTCCCCGTAGAGATTGTTAATGTAATAGCGAAGGCTTCCACGGCCGGAATCTATACTAACATTAGAATGTCTTCCGGGTTTGGGCCGTGTCATAGTTGCAACCGAAGCTGCCAACGTTTCGCCCACTTTCGAGGATTGAACGCGAGGTTAGCCAAATCATCAAATCCTCCAATCTGCCTCCTGAAACTAAACGTCGACTTACCCTATCAGATTCTAAACCACCACGTCTATACGGACTTCTCAAAATTCACAAACAAGGTATTCCTTTTCGACCTATCGTTAGTACTATCCAATCTCCTACTTACAAGCTAGCCAAGTTCTTGTCCAACATTCTTTGCAAGTTTACAGGTAAAACCTCTTCTCACATCCTCAACTCTCAGCATTTTATCCAACGTCTAGAAACTATAAAACTTGAACCCCAAGATCTTCTTGTGAGCTTTGATGTTACTTCACTTTTTACTAAAGTTCCTATTAAGGATTCGCTTATTATCATCAAACAGATTCTGTCTCAACATGGCAAGGACTTGAGTTTGGTTCCTCTTATTGAAAAGTGTCTATCTTCTACTTACTTTCAATTTGATAATAAGTTTTACGAACAAGTTTCTGGTGCTGCTATGAGTTCTCCTCTATCACCTGTTGTAGCTAACATTTTTATGGAATCCTTTCAAACGGTTGCTTTGGAATCATCAATATTAAAAGCTAAAGTGTGGTTTAGGTATGTTGACGACACATTTATTGTTTGGTCTCATGGTCATCTTGATTTGTCTAAGTTTCTTGATCATCTTAACAATCAACACTTAGATATCAAATTTACTATGGAAATCGAAAGTAATGGTTCTCTTCTATTTCTTGACGTTCTTGTGACTGTCTATCGCAAACCCACCTATACGGACAGATACCTTCATGCTTCGTCTCGTCATCATCTTGCACAGAAACGTTCTGTTATTGAATCTTTGGTTTATCGTGCCTTTTCTATTTGCCAACCTAAGAATCTAGACTCGAAATTCTGTCATCTTACTAGAACCTTAGTGAACAATGGTTAAGTAAAGCAAGATATTCATAAAGTTATTAGGCGTCGTTTACATCCACGTACTCGATTACCTAAGGACATTTCTACTCCCGAATCTAACCCGAAATTGGCCTTTTTACCCTACATTCACAAGGTTACAGATCAAATAAGGAAACTTCTTCGTAAGAATGGTATGAAACCCATATTCAACGCGACAGGCAAAATATCTCAGATTCTTTCTTCTCCCAAAGACAAATTTCCTACACTTTCATCTCAAGGTGTATACCAAATTCCTTGTTCTTGTGGTTTAGTCTACATTGGTGAAACCGGTCGTTCCGTCATTACTCGCATTTCAGAACATGATCGTTGTATAAGGAAAAGGTATACTTCCAAGTCTGCGGTCGCTGAACATCATTTTACTACAGGTCACAAGATAGATTTTGATAATGTTTCGTTGATTGCCAAATCTCCATTCTTTTTCAACAGGAAATTGCGAGAAAGCATAGAAATCATCAAACACCCCAATAACTTCAATCGCGATCATGGTTTCGAACTATTTCCCGGTTATTAGTCATTTATCAAAAACACGCCCCTAGCAACCGTAACTCCAATCAGGGTCGAGCTTAATCATCCGTGACGATTCTTTCCTTAAATACGGAGACTATTTCTTCTTAAGTCAGTTCATGGAGTTTAGCGTCTCGCTTGGCTCACAAGTTGATTACCTAACTCGGTAGTGGTTCTTTGTTAGATTTTCGTTTGCTTTTTCAGGTTATCGTTTTCTTTCTCACCTTTTTATAGTTTATGTTATGGCTTGTTTTACAAGTGGATAACCTAACTTTTGAGAAGTTCTTAGTAAGATTTCGATTGCTTGTTTGAGTTTTGCGATTTATCTCACGCCCTGATGAAGCCCCTTACGAAAGTGGGCGAAACGTTGGCAGCTTCGGTTGCAACTATGACACGGCCCAAACCCGGAAGACATTCTAATGTTAAAACTTAAACAGTTAATTTATTGACAATACCAATCACGTTTAAAAGTATCAATATGTTCACTTATGCCTGCACAGGTTTCGTACACTCATCTCTTGCACTTGTCGCATCTGAACCACTCGCATCCATTTTTCTGATTTTTGAGTATGTAAGACAAGAATAATAGTAAATTAGGTAGCAAGCGTCGAAAGTAAAGCATAGCATAACGAACTTTATGCTATAAAACTTTCGACGAGAGTAATTATTTTTTGTGTTGATTTTGGTAAAATCACATTTTTTTCTGAAAACGAAAAAATTGAAATCAACAGAAATATAATGTTGGTACTACATTTATTACTGAATCTGTCAAATTTGATATTAACTGTTGCATTCTAATTCTAATCTAATAATTGACTTTGAACAATTAGTTTTATGTGGATTTCTACTTTTCACTCTGCCGCATTAGAGCTTAGATAAAATCAAATTGTCGAATTGCAAGAAAAAACCAATAAGTTTGATTTATGTTATACTTTCTTTTATTTATTATCTTTTTTTGAACCTGTTTGAATAACTTGCATTCTAGAAATAGAAGAAGGTAGAGTTTGTAAGCAAATTTGGGCATGCTTCTGCAATACATATCATTTGTAAAGAGATGTCAATTTACCCGAAACATTCCCATTTACTTAAATTCTTAATCGAAGTTGGTTGTGCATCAGCTAGCAAATAAGCTTTTATAAATAGAACCTAAACTTTTATATATTATTACGATCTCCTTGTGATTATTACGTAATAACGTTTTGCTTCTTGACTAGAATATTTGAAAAGTAAAGCCGTAAGAGAAACATCTAAAGATTTTCTTGCTCTTATTAATTGCACTTATATTTTCTGTGTACGTTACTTTGCATTTAGTCTCTTGGCTGACAAACAATTGTTTCTAAAGTTGTTCTATTTTAGAAACTGAGGTTTTATGTAAACCCGGAGGTTCATGAGCACTGTAGGAATACAGCTACCTGACAGCATTCATACATATTACTGCATTTGTTTTTGTCCTTTAAACGGTCGTGATTCCCATTTCATCAACGTTGTAGACTTTTTATAGTGGAAACTTTTTTTAACCTTGTTTTTTTTCTTAAAAATTCAAAATAAAGGTTTACATTTGTTCTATTAAAATTGTTCGCATCGTAATGTTACTTCAAGAACTAATAGAAAAATTATAATTTAAAAAAAATTGAATTTTGCTCATATTGCTATTATCGTTGTCATTATCCGCGGGTTGATCACCTAGTATATGTGGTGTACCGCGATTGGTAAATATAGTAAATATTTGGAAAAAATTGGTAAATATTTGGTAAATATTGGTAATTATTTGGTAAATATTTTTAATGTGGTGTACCAAATTTAAGTTAGTGATCAACACCTCGTCATTATCTTATTGCGATTATACTATGTTTTAGATTGTCTTTTTTTGGCAACCTCCATTGCAAGACGTCGCCAAACTAAATTTGTTGTTAAGCCAAATAAGAATTTTACCATATTTTTAACGTAATTGTCCAATTGTTGCTCAACTGCGATGGAAGTGTCAGTTCATCTCTATATGTATATTACCTAAACATTTTGTGGTTCTATCCGCTCTTTGTTTTCGCCGTATTTTCTTACTATTTACATACTATAAAAACGAATAAGAAAAAACATCTACAAGTGAAATTGTGCTATTTCTCACACTATTCATTTTTAGTTTAAAAATTTACATCTTTATTTTTTAATCAAATTTTTTGTATAGTTGTGTTTTTTGTTGTAAATTTAGCATTTATAGTTGTCTGACTAAATGCAAGAAAACTTTCTTTCCAAGTAATGTGTTTTTTAACTTAACATATTTTTAACTTTACCATATTTCAGTTACATAGTTTTAATCTAGTTTTGAACAATTATTAATAAATAGAGTTAAAAATCAAATTAGTATTCGACAATATAAAAGAATTTGGGAAATGTTTAATCAACAGTACAACGCATCAAATCGTAAATTGTTTGAACTGAGACATCATGGTTTATGCCAAGCTTATACTAATATGATTGTTTAAATTATTTGGTTATTTTGTTTTTATATTATTTTGAAGAATTGGTTTCACTTAAAAATTCTCCGATTTTTGTAACTGAAAGCGTTGCTGAAAGATAGTATGTACGAATTAATCATGTCGTCATTTTATCTCTCAGAAACATTTAAACGTGACATTGTTAGGATCAGTTTACATAACAAACCAAAGTTTGTTTTTAATTATACCGAATCTTGCTACTACCACCTGTTTGCAAATCAGCAAAATGTATCTTATGATTATAGAGCGTAGTAAAATATGATATAAAACGTATACTTTTAATGTACCTTCTTGTTTTTCACTTACGTTTAATATAGAACGCTTGTCTTTGATTATAAATTATGCAAGAATACAGTACACGCCCACAAGAAATTTTAATTCCCACGAACTGCGAAAACAGCCTTAAACGTGTAAAAGTATGTACATGATTTTTAGTGTTTAATACATTGAAATTAGACTATACACATAAATTAACAAAATATTAAAAAAAAAACTATTTTAATGAGTTGAATTGCCTGGATCTCATGAAAAACCATAAAATATCACACAAAGTACATACTTAGAAGTTTAATTTTAAAGCTAGGTACGTCTTTCCGGTTCCCAAGATTTTCCGAAAAATTTCAATTTTTTGTTATGGTCGATTTCTGAGAAATAAATTTTAAATTAATAACTATTGTAATGTGATTAAATATTTAATTTCTTGATTTGCCTGATGTAATATGAATTGTTTTATTATCGACACACAGCCCATGCTGAGTTTACCGGCCCCAAAGACACACTTTGGTTACTTAAAAATAGTTATTGAACTCAACGTACAGCAGACGTACAGTACTTTATTGACATAGCTTCATCTGCTCTTTTCTTGGCCGGACTTCTTGCAGTGTTGCCACGTTAGCATTTAACACTACAATATGTTCTCCGTAAACAAAACGTTCTTTCGTTCTGAACACGTTATTTTTTTTAAGATAGTGATATATTTTTTATTTTTATAAATGAGATGCATGTACAGATCTTGCTTGTTAGTTTAAAACTTTTATTCAGCCATCGCTATTGTCTTGATCACATTGAGCTAGTGTACTATGTAGGTGTTAGCCGGCAAGTTCAAAAGCTGGTGAGTCAGGTAAGCTACTTTGATAGAGAAGAAATGTCAGTTGTTAGACGTCGCGTCGCCGTCGGCACAATACATCTCTACTGGACGATTCTATTATTCAGCGAACTATGTATGTGAAGTTGTAAACAGTGTTCAATAAAATTATTGAAGAAACAGACAATACTTAAACTTGATTACTATATTGTTTGCAATTTGCAATAAAGTAAGTTCTCTTTTTCATGTTTTTTATAGTTATGTTGTTTAAAAGTAATCACTGAAAATGGGAAATCAGTCTTAAATCGTAAAAAGAGTTCTTTGGTCTAAATAAATAAGTAAACGCGTGTGTTAGTGTAAATAAATAGTGTAGATAAATAAAAGTAAAATAGTGTTTATAAAGTTGTTCTTTAATATCGTTAGTTATAATTTTACTAGTGCTAGTTTGTATGAAAAATTAGTTACATAATTATACTATAATCATATTTAAATTACGTGTAAATAGTTAAAATAAATTAAATTAATACATTTGTCACAATATATATATAAATTTTTTTATTGCTTAAAATCATAATACATAACATGTATTGAAATCCCGCTGAAAACATGTATATGTATTGACCTCCCATTGAAAAAAAAATTTACTAAAAACAGTTTTTTGTTCTTGCTCTCTAATAGGAGGACACGGGGGCACGCCCCTCCTCCCAAGCGATTAAAAAATACACTTGATATAATTTGATGAAGTAAATTTTATGATTGAGGAAGAAATGTCTGACCGATATACTCTTGAAAATTAAAATATATGTATAAGCTTCTGTTTTTTACGTTACAGAGGATTAATTAAAATTAATAATTTCTCACTCCGCCTTAGCATTAATCTTGATCAATCTCCATTATCTTACTTGTATGTACCATGCGTTATACGTGTGGTCATCGTCGGCACCGCGGTCGCGCTGGCTTATGAGGTCCGTTTTTAAATTTCTCCGCAAGAGCAGTGCAAGCACACCTGCGCAATGCGAACCAATTACCAACGGCCGCCATCTTAAGACCTCCGCATCATAGTATTCACAGTTGTGCGAAATGAGTGGCAGTGCAAGTAAAAAAAGGCAAACAAGCCAACAATCATTCTTTTGCAAGAAATTAAAGGTAAGAAATATGTGTTGTTTTGTTTTGTTGCTTAGTAAACATGGCAGAACAGTATTAAACTGTGCACGACTTTAATTGCTTATAAAAAAGTGAAAATAGTATATTTTTATTAAAACTAAAATCTAAACATAAATTACGTTAATTAAGACATCACTTATCAGATATTGCTTATTACATAGGCTTTTCTATAATACAAGAAACAGTACACAAGTTTTTTTGTCTAAAACGATAGTTTTTGGAAGCTTTTTATTAATAAATTGCAAGTAATGCATACGCGCAAACACCCCCATCTACTTATATCTTATATGGTACTGTTAGCCATGCATCTGCCATCCGGGTTTTAAATTGACGCTTTGTTCAGATTAAATACAATGGTCGCGTTCATCGGAACTGATCGCTCAGTGATCGCTAAGTAATCCATCGTTTGAACGCTTTGATCAAACAGAGCGCTACGTGAGCGATACTTGATCGGTCGCCATTTTTTAGAGCAGATTTGATTTAAGCTACGGTAGCAAGTAATCAACGATCCTAAACTCAAGAAAACAAAAACATGGAAGAATTTGAAACTCAATATGAGCTAAATGGAATTATTTATAAAATAATAGGCAACGCAGAATTACATTACAACCTTCAAAATGGTAAGTAAACTTTTGTAAGCGTATATTATGTAAAACTGATTCCATAAATTATTTGTAAGTATCTACTAACTAAAAATTTATTTTGTAGATTCAGTATTTGCTGCTGGCTACATTGAGGAATATCAGAATAACCTAGAAATAGCAGGTGTGCTTCGAGATGATCAGGATACATCAACACATAAAGAGGCAACAACAAATAAAGAAAATGTACCACCATGTAAGTAAAAATTGGGTTATGTATTTTTGTCTTATATCGTTGTTGCAGCAGATACAATTACATGGAATAGGGCCAATACACTTCTATTAATAGAAACTTATAAACAATTTAAAGACAAATTTCGTAATCCAAAAGTTAAAAATAAGGATGTCTGGGGTGACATTATATTACAATTTAATAAAAGGGGACTTATAGTTACTTCTGATCAGCTAGACAGAAAGTTTCGGAACTTAAAGAAAACATATAAAACAGTTAATGACAACAAAAAAAAACAAAGACTGGACGTGGACATGTTCCATGGGAATATTATGACCACCTACAGGACATATTTGTGGACGACCGAACAATTAATCCCCAACATACACTATCGTCAATTGTTGAAGAAGAAATTCATCATTCTCCTCGACTACTTACTTCAACATTACCAGACGAATTTAAAGAAACAGTGCTCACAAAACAACCTGAAACTACTCCAGCCAATCTAAATGTTTTAGTTCCTACAATTGCAACTCCAAGCACCTCGACCTCTTCTGTGTTGGACTCTTCACGAACACGTTTGCCTAATACGGAAACATATAAAGGCAAACGATTACATGAATATAAGAAGAAAGTACTGGGAATAGAAGAGCGACGTATAGAAGAAATCAGAAAACTAAGAGAGAGTATTCAGCAAAGTAATGATATTCAAAAGGAACGAAATGACATATTACGACAATTTATTGTCAAATGAACCCTAATATTAATACAATATCTGTAATTCATAATTTTCATAATAAATGTATTTTTAATTATAAATTTCTAACAATTGCCATTCTTTTATCTGCAGCTTCTCCCAGTGGGCCTTCATCATTTATCATATCATTTCCAACTTCATTTAAATCCAGGTGAAATTCCTCTTGCATATTAATTTCATTTTCTATTATTAAGAAATTATGGAGGACACATGCTGCAGCAATAATATGATTTGCAAATTCTACACTACCTGCATCTAAGTATTTTAAGCGCCGGAATTTATTTTTCAGCATTCCAAATGCCCTTTCGATAATAGATCTGGCTGAACTAAGCTTTGCATTGTACGCTGTTTGAGCCGCAGTTAAATGACCGTTATCTCGAAATGGACACATAAGGCTCATGAGTAAGGGATATGCAGAATCTCCAATTAAATGGTAACTTTGTGGTAATGGATTGTCCCTATTAGTCAGTAAACCATATAAAGGACTGTTGCGAAACACTCGAGCATCATGCATGCGACCTGGCATTCCAATGAAGCAATCAATAAATGCACCTCTGTGATCACATGTGCCTGTGCAAAATTGATAAAATTATATTACTGCTGCAACGACAAGTTAATATAATAACTTTGTAATATTACTGAATGAAATCCTTTACGATTATAAAAATCATGAGGATTATGTTCTGGTTGTTTGCATGGAATATGACAACCATCAATGGCTCCAATTACCCCCCGAATTCCTCGAGAACGACGTTCAAAATTCTATAATATACAATTATGAGTTTCTATTACTTTGTGATTAATACTTTTACATGTGCTATTAATTCATATCCCTCAGGAGTTGGAAATCTCACGTATTGTAACATTAAACGTGAAATTACTCTAATAACATCCTTAAATATGCCATGTGCAGTGCTCTTAGCTAGGCCAAACCGGTCCCCTACTGCTAAAAAGCTTTCCGGCTTTGCTAATGTCCATATCGTAAACAACAATTTTTTACTAAGATCTATTCTGTTCCGGTTTTGCATGTTATGTCCAACAACATTTCTTAACACCTATTAACAAAATAAAACATACATATAGATAAACAATTTTATATGCTGATGCATTACAATCATACCTCAAAGCATCTACGCGACATACAAAAGTGTTCCTTGAACAAATCGTCAGTAAATTGGGGAATAGTTACTTCATAAAAATGTTCATTGCGAGCTAATGGAATCCTTTCAAAAAGTTCGTCAGGATTGGCTTCCACTAAGGGTTGCAATAAACCTTCAGCAAAATGGTTAATTGCATTGAGCATATTAGGGACATCATCATCAACAGCTAACATTAATATTCTATCCATCATTTAACTTTGAATTTGCAAACGTATCTTCTAATAACAAAATAAACAAATCAAGAATAAGGCAAATAAATAAGGTTATGTCAAATATTTACAATTATTATGAACAGATTTACCGTTCAGAAACTACGAAAGTTGCTACTAGAGCGCTCAGATAGCGAAAAATCCCGATCACAAAGCGCTAAATTCCGATGAACGCGACCAATGATTGCAAACCTTGATTAAAGCCGAGGCCATTAAATTAGGTGGGTCATATTTGTTTATTGAACGCCGATTATAAATATTATATGGCTCTCCGCCGTAGCTATAGTTTTTTTAACCAAGAACATTGTTGTGTTATAACATTTATTTTTATTAATTGACTAGTATTTCAATCGACCCTAGTGACCCTGGCCAACAATCAACAAAAAGAAATCAGTTATCGGAAGTTAACACTGACGATGAAACCTCAGATCGCAATTTTCAAGATCGTGATTTTGGACAACTTTTGAAGAGTCGGGATGTGCTATTAACCCTTACAGATGTCGAAAAATATCAATGGCTCAAAAAACCTTAGATACCCCCTCAAAACTACAAATTCCCTGTGGTTCGAGAAGGAAATAAGAATCGCTATTTTCAGCACAGTTGGCTACAAACATATAAATGGTTGACATTCACCAAAGAATTACATGGAGGTCTGTGCAAATTTTGTGTAATGTTTCGTGGTCGAGAAGGTAGAAACAACGAAATAAAACTTAGAGAATTAGTTGTTGAGCCAATGGTAACTTATAAGAAAGCTGTAGAAATTTTAAAACACCATTGCAATACGGAATATCATAAAAAAATAGGGTACTCTATCACAACTTTTGTATGACTCACGAGGGCAAGGCAAACAGTGTAGTAGCTAGTATAAATGCAGCAGACAAAAAAGCAATTGAAAAGAATCGTAGGAAGCTTATTCCAATCATTAAAACGATCATTTTATGTGGTGTCCAAAACATACCCTTGAAGGGACACAGAGACGATGGTATTATTGAGACAACTGGGAACTGTTTCGGCGAAGGAAATTTCATAACATTGTGAAAATTCAGAGTTGACGCTGGTGATGAACTTCTATCAACACATAAAAAAATGTGGAAGAAATGCCAGTTACATCAGCAAAACCGCCCCGAAATGAAATATTGCATGCTGTGGCAAAGTCATCACTGACAAGATTATAAATAAAATAAAAGAGTCTACGTTTTTCGAAACAACAGATTTGTCCGTTAAAGAACAACTTATCATTTGCAATACCAAGGAATACAAGATTGAAGAAGATTTCATCAAGTTTGTTGATGTGGTGGATCTTACTGGTGAAATCTTAGCTCGCTCAATTTTGCAAAAACTTGGTAAGCTTAACCTTGATTTGGCTAACTGCAGAGGACAAGCTTTCGATGGAGCCTTCAATATGAGTGGAATATTTAAGGGTGTGCAAGCCCGCATTTCCCATATTCAACCTCTTGCAATCTACAGTCACTGTGCCAACTACAGGCTGAACTTGGCTATAAGCAAAGCTTGCTATGTTGCTAGCATCAGAAATGCCATGGGAGTAATATCTTCGCTGGCAAATTTTTTCCGTGACTCCGCTGCATGGTTTAAAGCTTTGGAAAAAGAGATGCGAAAAAATCATGATTTTAAGCCAGGAAAACATGGTTTAAAAAAACTATGTGAAACAAGATGGTTAGAAAGACATGAAGCCGTGTTGACGTTCGTAGAACACCTTCCTGCACTCCCCACGCATCTAGAAACTATTGCTGGTTCACTGGAAGGTAGAAGATGTAATGCATTTTCTTTTCTGCACTCTATTTTGTCATCAGAATTTTTAATTAGTGTAGTAGTATTGGCTGAGGTACTTGGGGTAACTTTACCTTTATCCCGCAAACTCCAAGCAGAGTACATGGATGTGCTGAATTCTTCGCAGCTTGTAGAAGCGACAATACAGAGCATTCAGGAAAAACGAGACAACAGCACGGAGACTTTCAATGAGCTTTATAACAATGCGGCTAAGTTGGCGGAAGAAATGGTCACAGAAATTCAAATGCCTACGACAACAACTCGACAAAAAAACCGATCTAATGTGGAGACAGAGTCAGCTGAGGACTACTATCGCATGACAGTTGCATACCGTTTCTTGATTTCATTATAAATGAACTGACGGCAAGGTTCTCCAAGAAGGAGATGGAATACGTAGGCAAGCTGCAACACCTGTTATCACCAGATCTAAATTAGTGACATTCTTCAAGGGTCGATCAAATACAAAGAAGATTTGCCATACTTTTCTGCCTTGAAATATGAGCTGCAAATTTGGAAACAAATGTGGAAGTCAAATCCCGAAAATAAGATTCCTAAACACCCGGCGCAAGCTTACAAGTTTGCCGATGCTCTCCCAAACATTAGGGCATTACTGCAGCTGTTGTGCACTCTTCCTGTAACTACCTGTACAGCAGAGCGAACTTGTTTAGCTTTGCGCCGTTTAAAAGCATATCTACGCAGCACAATTACAGAAGAGAGACTAAATGGCTTGGCTTACTGCATGTACACCTGGATATTTCCAACGTGATGACGGCTGAAGAAGTCTTGGACGTTTGCGTGCAAAAGCATAAGAGGAAATTATCTCTGAAGGTCCTGTAAAGAATAGACAATTATACATGTCAAAAATATTATAGGTATTAGATATTTAATAAGTTTGATTAATAAAAATTAATCATCATGAACGTTTTAATTTATTATTCCTGTACCTGAACAACTCTTCACGTAATGGTACCTAATTATGGTTGGTAAGGGTTATTTGTAATAGGTAGGTATACATTTTTTACTTAGTTGTAATACAATATTTAAAACAGCAAATTTTCATTTTGTTTAAATTTTTTTTCCTGAAACTTTCCATCAAATAAAACATCTCCGTGGACTCGGTGCTTTATGGAGTGGTATTCCGGTACAACATACCCCTAGATGACCAGAGCCTCGGTGTTGTAAACTACCCCCCCCCCCCCGGATACTATTTTCTGGATCCGCCCCTGACCGTCAACAACCTTTAGGATTTGACTTCCAAATAAATGGTAAAACATCTTTAGAATTACTTGACATCATTTTTATAACTTTTATCGTAGCTTTAAAAAACAAAAAAGACGCAGTTTTAGATTGGTTAAACTGTTACTGACTACAAAACGCTTATCTACAGTTGCTTAACTAAACGTATTCTTAGTTTGATAGCACATCGTGTGTTATCGTGTTCTAGTTCTAATCGATTAAATTCTTCGCTTTTTTAAGCAGTTGATGTTGATCACGTTTATTTCAGATAAAGTAACAACTGAGAAAATTGCAATTTTCACACTAAATGAACTATAGAAAACAAAACATGTAAATAAAAAAAAAACTACTTATCGAAAAAAATTTAAATATAGTCCAATTCTTATAAGTTTGAAAGTGCGTCATCAATGAAAATGAATACATGGTTGCCAGCTTTTTTTAAGTTGTGTGCAAACGTCAACGAATTAGGTGATTAAATGTAACCTCATTTTTAGTGTTACAACAAACTTTTAGTTTTTCTATAAATAACTTATTATTCTCTTTATGTGTACTTCACAAAAAAATGAAGAATTGATTAATCGATCGACATCTAAACATAAATACCTACAACAAAACTACAATAATTCTAAATTTACATAGGAATTACCTACTCGACAGGATAAAATGAAATTAAACGTTAAATTACACATATTTTAATTATTTGATTTCATTATACAATTGGTTTTAACATGAATATTCACAGAAACGATTTCAAATATAGAATGTATAGAAACCTACTCAGTGTCGGAGTCTTGTTCACTACTATAAATCGCTGTCATTTAAATTTATTATTAAAGGTTGAACATATTCCTTGTCAAAACCTACTTCTCGGTTCCACCAGTCTTGTATAATTTTTGAATTGACTAATTGAATTTGACCACATCACTGGTGTAACATGATTTAACGATTCATGCCACATACGAACTGCATTATTCATACCGTTACCATCTCTTCCTATATGCCTATTGAAATAATTTTTAGCTATACCCCAAATGTGTTCAATAGGGTTGAAAATGCAATGATATGGCGGCAGGCGAAGCACTTTATGTTTATATTTTTCGGCCAGCTGATCAGCGATGTATTTTTTTGGTGGTTTATGTCTAAAATTTATTTATTAATAACAAAATACTGGATTGCAATAAACTCACTTTTTCACTAATGACAATAGTTGGGGTTTCAACAAGTCTGGGTCATATGTTATTTCATTAGTTGTAAGCCAATTCTGTATCTCGACTTTCTTCCATGTTGCTGTCGGAGTAGTTTTTTCAACTGCACTATGGTATCGAGCATTATCCATAATAATAAGAGATTCATTCTTTAAATTTTTTAACAGCTGGTTCTCAAACCATTGTAAAAAATTATTTTGATTCATTTCTCCATGATAATCTGGGTTTTTTGTATTAGAAGAAAAAACTAAAGATGCTCCAGGAATAAAACCATTTTTATTACCTGCATGTACTATAATATACCTGCAAATTTGCAATTAAGTATAAAACAATTAAAAGGTTGTTTGTGCAAACCGTTTTCCTTCGCCCTTAATTTTCTTAACACTTTTTACATTATTATCTTCCCATGATCGGGTGATTGTACCATTCTCATAAATCCAAGTTTCGTCTAAATACACAAATTCCCAAAAGTGATTGTTTAGGTTACGAACGTATTCTCTTAAAAAACTCATACGAAGTAATGCTACATATGGCAATTCCATTAATCCTCTTCGTGGATTATTATCCTTCTTCCATTGAAAACCGACATCATGTAATATCTTACATAACGTTGATTTGCTTCCATTGTAAATATCGTGTTGTTTGAGGTGTTTTAATAAAGTAGCTGCCACGATATGTTGTACTGTAAACGAAAGTAAGTGTAAATAAATTCTTTTAGTAAATGAAACTTACTTTTTTGATACATACTGTATACTGCATTCGTAATTGCTGTACTGATTGTCGTCGTTGCCTGAGTTTGCTAAGACCGACTAACACTTCATTACGTTTAGCAGCAGATGATATACCTCTTACGGTAGTCATACTAATTTGTAGGGCTTAAAAAATGCGCTAATGCAATTGAAAACATAACAGATAATGCAATTTTAAGAAACAATATAGATAATTACCTCACGAACACAATTTAGTGGCAAAAACGGTCCCCCGTTATTCTTCTCCTGTTCGAAATAATTAATCAAAAAGACTTACAAGTTCTTTTGATTGTTGTTGTAGTGCTTTGGGCATATTTAATTAACACCGTGCGTAATTATTAACAGAACGGTAGTAGAGTTCTAAAAAGAACTGATTGATAACAAGAAATGAATAAAATTAAATTAAAACGCGACGTTAGAATGAAAATAAATATGATAGTTTCAAACCGGCACCTACGCTACCGATACCAACTTAACAAATAAAATATGTACTGTTATTATAATTTTAAATAGCTTTGCTTATTTTAAAAACTTGTGTTTTATACAAAAGATTGCTTATCTACATAATTTAAACAAAGGGTATTAAGAATATCTTTATTTTTCTACCAAAAAAACTAAACTAATAATTTAGTGATTATTAGTTGAATTGATACGTTGGTAGTGGCATTTACATTAAAAGTGACGTCAGTTATGACGCACTTTCAAAGTTAGAAAATTTGGACTATAGTTTGCTTAATAAAAGAAATATGGATAGAGAAGACCCTGATGTCCAACACAAACAAGTTAGGCAAAATAAATCTTGTTTGTACTGATACAAAGTCAACGGTCAACACATTATGCTTAAGTGTCTAAAATATTTAAGAAGGTAGTAGTATATGAACCAAAATAAACAAAAAAAGTCTTAATAAGCATAGATCCACAAAGTACCGGTTTCGAATGTGAAATATGTTATTTTTATTTGTTTTGCAAAAACTTGTATTTTCTTATCATAAAGCTGTGATATAAGCATTATTTGACTTTTGTTGTCAGTACACAAGTTTTTGTTTGCTATGGCTGTTTACTCGAACGCAGAATCAGCAGAGATGCGCTGCTTACCTAAATTTTTTTTAACAAAACGTTAATATTTGAAGAGCATTTTGATTAGGCAACTCTCACTACACATGTAACAGCTAAGTTGCATAAGATGTAAGACGTTACAATTTCAATATTAGTGGAATAGCATTTTAATTTTTTGACATTTAGATGCCAGTATTAAACATTTTTTTAATTATCTTCGATGCCAATATCAAAAATGTTTTTTTATTAACTTTGATTCTTATATTGCAATAAAGCTTCTTAAATAATTTTTTTTTCATGTAAAAGGAGATAAAATCAAGTACAATTGTTTATTCAATTGTGCAATCATTCTAATGCAATGAAAAAAAAACAAAAATCAGTATCAGTATAAATTTGTATTCTATTAAATATATACTTCAAGTTTTATAATTTCCACAAAGATTTTAATGTGGCCTTAAAATACACATAAGTGACATTTGATTCAGTGTCGATTAAATATTAAGCAATATGATTTCACATGCTTTAGAAATATTTACGATTCACAAATAATATTACAAAACTATGACAAAATGTTGCCTACAATTATAAATATGATAAATTTTAAAGGTACAATACTAATTATAAAATGATTTTAGCAAACAATTTTTTTTAAGTAAAACAATACATTAATCGCATATAAAACACAATCTTCAACAAATTCACTCGTTTAAACAGTTTAACAAACTATAAAAAACTTCTTTCAAAAAAGTTCTTTGATGTAAAACTTCATTACGATTTGTATTCTTCGATAATCATCACGATCTTTACTTGTAACGGATATTCATTGTAGCAAATAACGCACAATTTCTGCTCTTTATTATTTCACTTTTTCATTGGGAAACTTTCAACCCTTTTTAAGAAAATTGTTCACGTTGCTGCAAGCGGGGGTAGATGAACTACTGGTCGAGGGTACTCTTCTAAGGTGCATTCATAAAAATCTGCAAGTTTTTGTTCAGATGGAGATAATGGTGGATCTTCATCTGGAGTTAAATCGTTGGTGTTTGAATCTCTTGTGATTATAGCACAGAAGCATTCAGCACCACGACCTTTACTTTCGGAAATTCCACACAATTCTGCTAGTCTTTCACCACTGTCTACCTGAAATTAAAAGTTTCTATTAGGGTTTGTTTGGTGAAAGTTATTTTGTGTTGAGTAAATGTTTTATTAAAAAATTTGGTAATTGAGTATAGATGCTTACCTGTATAACTGGGATGTAGTTTTCAAAGCAGAATGCTTGTAGAAGTACAGTGTGAATGTGAGTGGCTGCATCTCCGGGTCTAGTTTGAGGTAAAAGACACATAACTGCATCATCTGGATTAGTTTCCAAATAGGTGATAGCAGGTAGTAGTCCACAGATAAGGCGCCTTTCAACCCTGGCACGGGTTAAAACACCTTTGACTTCAGTAGCAATGGTATTTCTGTTTAGCATTTTGCATTTTGGATGTTCTACTTTTGAAATGCACATGATGTCGGTTTTATAAAACTGTAATCCTTTTTTATGCACTTTTATAAATTTCACTACACTAAATTTTGTAGCACTAATAAAATTTATTCACAAATTAACAAATGTTTTTTATTATGCAAGATGGTGTAATCGATATTTTAAATAAACCGTACTTTAGTATTCAGCTTTACGATTGAGACTATTGAGTCATGGCCACCGCTGACTCTTTTATATAGACCGACAAGGAGTGGGAGTCGGTGCCACAGAAACAAGTAATTCATGGAATACCCGGGGAATTGCTCTTTACGATAGCATTCGAAAAACCGATAATTCTGGTTAGTCACTACCACTTGTAAAACAAAATATTTATTATGGATTATTTTTTAAACTATTTTTAATATTCGCTTTTTATCGGTGTTAATTTTTTTACACATAAAAAACTGTGGAATTTTTTTTTGTAAAATTTTCATAACAGCGTTGCGTTTTTCCACGTGTTCATTTTATCAGTATTTACAATAATTTTTTTTGTACATATGTGTAGAGACAAATAATATTTGACAATAATAATATTGACGTCATAGCAGACCCTAAAAACTAAATAAAACGTGTTTTCTTTTATTGATGCTGCAAACTTGCGCGATAAGTTTCTGATCATTTAAAAAGAAATACGCGGCATACACTAGTATTATACAATAAAAATGTAATCGAAGCATGTTTGAAGTACTATAAAGATATTTGTAGACTTTGGTAACACTTGTCTATATTGTTTCTAAGGGAATAAATGTTAGTGCATGTGATAGCAACGGTATTTTTTATAAAATTTTATAAAAAGAACAGCTTTAAAGAAAATCTATTTCATTAATTCTAAGATTATTTGCTAACCTAATTGTTAATAGCTTAAGCAGAATTAATATAATAATAATCGTTAGCAGGTAACCGAATTAGCGAAGGAGCAAATTATGCTGAAGACAGAAAATAAAGTTTCTTATAAAATCTACTCAACTGGTGCCAAGACGAACGAAGAAAACGGGAAATAGGATTAATCAGCGGCTTGGCACCAATCACGATTTTAATGATAGAACGTTGCAAATATCGAATAATCAGGTTTTTTTTTCGGTTTATCCTACTCTAATAATAGGCGCGATATCTTTTTAAGTTCTTAAGCTAAACTGTGTTTTTATTCAATTCGTATAAAGACGCAAAGGTGATTGTCCTACAAGCATTGCATTACGAATGAACCAAATTATATTTTTTAAATATACGAAGACACTGCGAAATAATAACAAAAACAACCTCCTCCGCATCACGTACTTGTTATTACTTCCAAAACAATCAATTCAATTGCTAAAACTATGATAAAGTTTCGTCAGAAATTGAACAACACGTTGACATTTTGAACTAGATAAAAGATTCTCAATTACATAAATATTCCTATTAATTACAATAACTGGTACAGACATAATAAAAATTATACAAGTATCGATTAAAAGAGGAAAATTTATTTTGTTTTCGTGAAAAGTTAACAACCTTGTTTTAAATCACAACTTAGTTCCATTTAGATAAAATGAAAAGCCTTTAGGGGAAATATGCGCATAATGTTGTAGTTAATGATTTAAGTAAATTCTTATATAATGCTTGGTCAATTAACTTAAAGTATTTAAATATTTGCTAATAATCATTCTTGGAAAATAGTAACAAAAGCGAATGCGTTATTATTAATGAAAACTATGCACAAATTTTTTCTAAAAATCCTTAAAGATGTAGGCATTCATTGAAGACTGCAGCAAATACTTTCGGAGAAATCTGTCGGGGTCAGGGTTAGTTTCATAGAAACGAAACTTCTATAGCCGTATTGATTTTGATAGGTGGTTGCACTAATTCTTTAAAGTCACATTTGTAAATATTCCTACACAAATTTTCATGATTATACTGCTTTCTTAGGAATTTTTTAATAATTGCAAGTGTAATTATATAATGATATAACTGCAATGAATACAAATATTCCATCATTTATTGTCTGTTTGTAAATAATTGAGGAATAAACTTGAAAATCTTCCTTTGTCTAATGACTTAAGCCTTGAACTGTAAAATTATTTATTTAGATTATAAAAGTTGTTGTATTAAGTAGTGGAAATTAGCCGTGATGGATAAGAAAATTTTACCGTCAAATATTATAGTTTTAGAAGCGCAAATTATTGTTCTATTTTGTAATAATTTGGACTTTATGAATGTGTAAATCAAGAATAGTTTTATTATAGTGAATTAGTGATATGTGTTTGGTCAAAAGTCTAATTGCATAACCTTTGACCTTTTTACAAAGTGTGTAAGTGCAGTGTGTGTATTTAGTAAATTTTAGCAATTTTTGTCAAAGTATTAATATCACTGTACCATTTAGCAAATCAACGTTTATTTAAAAATTTTTATTTAGATTTGATCGGAAACAATATGTACAAAAAGGTTCTACTAGTAAGTACAAGTAAAATAATTATTCGAATCATTAGATACAGCACGCAGATTGTATAATGCAAAAACGTCTATTAAGTGGAATCATTATTTTATTTCATAATTTTGCTTAACACTTTATAAAGCTGCAAGCTATTGTTAGGAATCAA
Source organism: Aquatica leii (assembly GCA_035610365.1). Taxonomy (NCBI): domain Eukaryota; kingdom Metazoa; phylum Arthropoda; class Insecta; order Coleoptera; family Lampyridae; genus Aquatica; species Aquatica leii. Next base: position 114,924,082 of record CM069432.1, read on the forward strand.
GGTCTAATGCCTTAGGAAGTGGTTGTTATCTTCAAACATTTCCTTGTATTATTTTTGTTTATTAAATAATTTAATTAAAATATGTATTTACGGTGAAATGGAAAGTTAAAAAAGTAGAAAACAAAATGTATGCAAGAAAATTCTATAAAAATATGTGTGTAATTATATTTTGCAAGGCAAAAAAGGTTTTTAAAACTTTTCCGAAATTAATATTTACGGGTGCAATTCAAAAATATCTCTTTCAATATTTTGAATTTTTAATTAATTAATAATTTTCGAAGTATTTGTATTTATAGAATAAATTTTTCATATATGTACTACACCTATCTAAAAAAAGCTGAAAAAAAATTTTTTAGTACAAATTATTTCATACAATACAAAACTTAATTTTAATAGTGCAAGATTACAAAAACTGCTTGATAATAATAATACAATACAGAATAACGTTATTAAAATTTGTAACATTTTTAGTTTAAATACGTTAAAAAAAACTAAATCAACTTTAAATGCCATGCAAGAGTTATTCAAAGCTTAAATTAAAATTGCTAATACCAAATTCTAAGTGAAACCAGGTTGCAATATGATTTATAGTTTGTTTGATTTTAGATTTTGTATTTCTATCGTTTTTTAAAACTGATTAAAAAAGGTTTAAGTTTTTTTTATTCGATATTAGAAATAACTGAACCCAAAAAATAACTTTTTTTTGCTGTTGAAAAAAAATTGAACAGAAAGATATAAATGTAGCTACTAATTGAGTTCCTTTTTTTTCTAACTGCAATCCTGGTTAACTAAATGGTTTTAAGTTTTAATTAATATTCCATGGATAATTTTTTGCTGTAGGTATTTGGATAATTTTATGAGACTTTTAATACAGTTACCATACAACTTTCGTTTCAAAGTTTTATTATAATTAAGAAAAATTAAATTATATGAAATATGACAAAATTCTAATTGATTTGTAATCAAGGGTTATTAATCTTTTATTTCAATTGTCACTTTAATACATTAAAAAATAATTCAAATAATAACGCGTTCTGAAAAGTAGTACTATTTGCAATAGTAAACCTAGATGAATGAATAAAGAAAATAAATTTAAAAAACGTAAACACAAAAGTGACAGAACCAGAGAGAATGTTGAGAGGTGCAACTCCGTGTATAATTTTTGTCCGCAACGACTTGTATTGGGCGACTGTAAAAAGGAGGATAGACCGAGACGACGCTAGCAATGTAAATGCGCGAAATTTAAATGTCACTATTATGTATTACGTTCAATGGTGTAAAAATGTATTTCATTATTATCTACAAGCTTTCGAAGTTGAGCTAAGTTCTTCGTCAGGCAGTATAATTATATAACTGACGAAAAACTTAGCTCAAGTTCAAAAGCTTGTAGATAATAAATAAATAAATTTATACCATTTACCCTAAAAAAAATTAATGTTTCATGGTGAAAGCTTCATTTCTAAACTGTATTACGTATTTGCTTTTTTATTGCTATACACAAACCAACAACCATTACATTATATTATAATATTTAATTATTTACGTTTTGAATCATATTTTAATCTACTTAAGAACATTGTTTTAGCCTGACTAAAAATTGGATTCATATATTTTACATTTCTGACATTTTTTCCAAAAATAATCCTATTTACACTTTTAGTAAAATTAAATAAAGATAAATCAATACAAGAGTTTAAAATAAAATTAACTAACGATTTTTTTTAGTCACAAACAAATGTAAATTCTACATGACCATTTATACGTATGGACCATTGATTGCAAACTTAAAAAAACGTGGAAACAAGTATCATGTGGTATCGTACACCTTTTTCTTCCACTACACCTTCCAACGTATTAACCCAATTTACTAATGAAAGTGGAATACGTTTTTTATTGCAATTGTCCTATTGAAAAAACATGTTTTTTAAATCTTGAGAAAATAATTGCCAATATTTCATTTGCATAGATTGCTTAGTTACAGCACCACATAAAGGTTTCCTAGATGTGGAATAACAGACCTTCCATTAACACTGTCAAATATGTCATCAGAAAATTTCAAAACCCTGCCCGAATCTTTTGCATGGGATTTAAACTTGATTATCAATATTATTTTAATCTAGAAAGTAATAACTTATTGCTACATCATTCTCATTATAAAAAAGTTACTTACGTACAGCAACGCTCACATAGAAATAATGGCTAAAAAATGTATCCATATCATATCAAATCAAAATACGTTTTTCACTCAAATATTTACAAGCACAATTTCCATGGTTTTAAAAGTCAGCAATTTTGTAGATGCGCCTGTGAGGTTGCGCCAAGAAATTTAGATTCCAGCAGCGACATCTATGATCTAAAGCTATGGGCAACAATTAAAAATCCTTAGTAGTCCTTATGTTGCGAATCACTGCAACCAACATAAAACTAAACTGATGCAGCGTCTTCTGCGCTTGTCCTCCTTCATGCTAGACAAAGAAAAGGTCAATGGGCAGATCCATGACATAAATAAAAACAGAAAATACGATCAATAGCAAACACTTTTCCTATAAGAGTTGAATCTCTCAACTTTCTCTCTGACATAACTGAATTGTTAAACTTTGAATTATGGAAAATAGTATGCCAATACAATTCGCCAATATAACAAAATATCATTAGTATTTTTAAATAGTTATGTATTAGCAAGTTCCTGTGTAAATTGTTTTTTTTTCACGAGAGGTCATTTTTAAACCTGTGTGAAATAAAAGTCTACGATGGAAAAATCGCTCAATTTAGGCAGAAACAAGTTAAATACAACATTTTACTGTTCGAACTGAAGCTACAAGGCCACCAAAAGGTCGAAATTTTTAAAAAATAATTTGGCATTTATTTTGACAAGTGTTTGTACACAACTGTAAAAGACGATTTACAAAAGCGAAAAATTAAAATTGATGACAATTAAGAAAAACAAATGTAATTTTGTTAGTTTAAAACGTGTTTGAATATTAACCAATGACGATCGCCATTCAAATTTCTCCCTTTTCTTAACTATCTTCTTTAATGGTATAGAGAATAGGCGTTTTTTGCTACAATTTAATATTACATTTGTAGGTAATACATATTTGTTTGGAAAACTTGGAGTTATACCTTTTTACTATGTATATATTTTAGATCAAACTTAAATAAAAATTAATATATTGGTACGTTTCTGAAAGCTGAAAAGTAACTCATGCAAAATTTATATGATTTTACAGAAAACAAAAACAAACACATAATACCATACCTTAAAGGTATTTTTGCTATTAAATGTGATATGTCGAAATTAATAAATATTTTGTTTGGTTGAGATTATTAAGTCAAGATCGAATTTGAAATGTTGTCTAATGCTTTATGCTTTTGGTGCTGTAGCTACTAGTGTTTCTTTTTGTTAATGCTAAAATAAATAACTGTGTTTAATGCAAATATTAACAATTAATAACTTGTCATTACGCATAAAAACCTTTTACGACGTGTGAAGGTGTTGTTAAATTTTTTTATTCATAATCTATCTAAATGTTTTCCAAAAATTTGCATTTGCCATCACCTAGTAATAAAAATACAACCACACAGTAATGATAATTTAAGTTTTTGGTAACATATTTTTTTGGTTTTTACTATTGCTCAAAATTTTCTATAACTGTTTCTTTACAGCGTAGGTACTACTAGCAACAATAACTGCAAATATTTTGCAAACATAAAAATTCAAAGTACAATGTTATTACTTATTAGTATGATTTGAGGTAGTATACTCCTTTAGTATACTTCGTATACTCTACCAACTTATTTTAAATACTAATGGAATAACTTGTACAAGAGATGACGCTCTGGTTTGCATTATTATACGTTACCTTTAAAAATTTGTAATAATCAAAATCGAAAACGTTATATTTTTTCTGATTTTAAGCTATTGTTGAATTTCACTAGTTGAATCGTAAAGCTTCTATTATAAAAATGTATGAACAATTTTTGTTGTGCTACTACATACTACTAATATTACAGTACAGTGACATTTCCAGCCTAATAGGCACCGGAATTCCAAAATTTGTGTGACCCCCCATTACAGAAATCATTTATATTAATACATATACATATGTACAAAGGCAAAACAAAAACCATAAATACGTAACTTTTATTGTTTACATACTTATTTTTAAACATACATACTAATTAAATACATTAGGTGTCTACATATTCTTTAATATATGTAACAAATCTATTAATAACAACTAATTAGCTAAAACACAGACGTACAAAAATCAACTTTTCGTGCTTTTGCATTAGCAGACTAATTATACCATTGATTGTTCAATGTTGACTTCATTAATTATGGTTAAATTTGTTAGTCTCTTTTGAGTCATTTTTAACGAATGTTATTTTTTTCTGCTGTTTAAAAAACACTAAAGTCAAGCTAAATACAAATAACACAGCACTACAAAATTAAACTTTTTTGTGTTGCATGAAATATTTTAAAGGTTGTTTAATTATTGAAGATCACTGATTTCGAATCTACTCTCGTTTTTTATTAGATACAGCTAGAGTTCGTTCACTGTAAGAAGTCCACAATGCGCAGAAATGAGTTTTCGTCCAACGAGTTCATTAAAAGCATTTTAGAGAAGCTTTCTTGATTGTTTACATGTTCAGTTGCGTACGTTCATTTTAGCACAGTGTAATGCTTTTAGATCCAGTAGGATTCTCAGGAAAATGTTTCCTTAAAATTTTACAGACTATGATAAACTCATAGTCACTAGCGTAGTAGCTGGTTTTTAGTATTTGTTATGGTTTACTTGTTTTTATAACTTTTTTTAGTATAATCTTATCAAAGTTTTTGCGTAAGATAATATTTATCATTTCTTTGCTAAAATAATAGTAGTAATAATTCGAACCTTAGTTTTTTTCGTATACCAGCTGATGCAATAAGGTAAATTTTTAAAAGGTAAATTTAAACGTTTATATACTTCGGTCGAATTATTTAAATGTAAAAATTAGCTTAGAAATAGCGGACGTACAGATTTGATGACAAAAGATGGTAACTGTTGTTACAACCAAGTCGTAATGCGCAGCACTAATTTTAACGACACGATGTTTTCATCATTGTTGAAATATCGATTAAAACGAGATACTGCTTCAACATGATTTGAATCAATACCGTTAGAAGTTAGTGCATAACAAGGAGACTGTAATGCACTAACAGGTTTTTTCAGTTTTAAAATCTATGGAACAAATGAATCAATTAATGAACACATCAAGTTTTGTAATTGAGGGTAAGTTTCTTTTTTATTAATCAAGTGTGGCATTGTAGGTTTTATAATACAAGTACAACCCGGTTGTAGGTTTCATTGTTTGGATTTAGCAACGAATCTAGTTAAATCCTTAAAAGATATTATTTTTTCTTTGTTTATCAAATCATTTTTCGCAAAACTTAATCATGATTGACTGCAAATACTACACGAAAATTAAAGCTGCGGAGAAAATTGGATGTCTCTCAAAAAATTTTGTGTAGAGAAAAAATCGTAATATCAAAAATAATTGATCAGCAATTCCGCAAATATTGCGATGAACACTTCTTTAAAACAACTGCCACCTATGCTGACATCTTTATAAGATTGCAATAGGCAATCTTTCTTAAGCGATACGCTATCTGGTAGCGTTTTTGATAAACATAAATGACATACGAACACACTCTCATTTTAAATTTTAACAAAAATTACTCTGCATTGGTTTTTAATTACTGCTTCCATAGAAGATAATTGATAACTGCATCGTTGCCATCGATTGACTGACATTATTTAACATTAAATTACATTTTACGCCTCAATAATTCATTTTTTGTAAAAACTGAATTCTCTTAATTTTAAAAAACTTAACATTAAAGAGGATAGAAATACTTTTAATTCAACTTTATAACTATTAATAAACAAAAACACTAATAAATTGGAAACTATATGTGATTAAATCAGGTTACTATTTACACCACAGTGGCGCTGCGATCTTAATCGGGATTACCCAGATTACCTATTACAGCTCACAAAAACTGCTCCAAAGGATTCTAGATACTCTAATAGTTTAATAAGTTTTTACTGTTTGCATTAGGAGTCCTGTTTATTTTGATTTCAATATACAATTTTATTAACAGTAGATAATGTAACACGTTAATCAGGGGCGGCGACTACATGGGTGCAAAGGAGCAGTTGCACCCTATCAAAGTTATCCACGGGTGCTACGCACCCGATGCGAAGATGACTAAAAATAAATTCAGATATTTGATATAGTATAACAAAATGTATTGAAACGGTTCTGAAACTCATCGCTTAACAAGCAAGGTGACGTTCAATATTCAAACACTGAATTGCTGTAATCGTAATTGGTAATTGATTCTCAAATTGCATAGTTTATCGATTATTACGGTCAGCTGTTCTACGTTTATTGCCATTGCACGAACAAAACGCACTAAAACAACTTTATCTATGACAGCTAAACAATAACGGAAATAAACTAAGTTCGGAAATGTTTATTTAAAATATTTTAGGTAAACATCCTGGTGATCTTGGTTGCATTAGAAGATTTTCTCGGAAGTGGCTCAGGCTCAGGCGGCAGGCGCTCAGGAGTTTTGTATTGGTTGTAATTTACAACTTGTAAATAATACTCGTTAGTTTTGTTTTGCTCGTTCTCGCGTTCTCTTTTTGCTTTTCCTCAGTTGACGAATTACGCTTTTCTGGAGTTGCGATTTTTAATTATTCAATTCTTTTATTTTACGAATTTGAATTAGAATTTTGGCGGTGTAATTAGGGATTTTATTTTGTTATATTTTAAACTACGGTTGTCGACTGTGATTTATCGTTTGGCATAAAACTGGGCTCCCCCAAAGTGAAAATGGATAGGTTTTTAATTAAGTTAACTAAAACTAGCGGTGCCATTAACGTATCAAGTGCTAAATGTAATTCTGAAAACGGTATTCTTAACAAAAATGGTATGTGTGCATGTATTGATATATCTCGGTTATAATAATTTTCGAAAAAAGAGAAATATTTTAATCGCTTCCTTGCAAAAGGTATCCTTGCAGTTTGGCAAAGTTGCTACACTTCTAAATGCAGTAATTAGTGTTTTAAAAAACAAAAGAGAAAGCGAGTTTACTACACTTTGTAGAGACATCCTCAAAACGAGCGTTGGTTTGGGAGTCGAAGAACCTACCGCGATCAAAGAAAGTTCCAAGCCGATATGATCAAGGAAGTTGTTCACATCTTTACGAAACAACCGAAGACATGTATCGTGCACTGTTTTTTGATATTCTAGATCAAACAATGCATAGTTTAGATGATAGATTTGGTACAACTGCAGTAGAGTTGTTCATTTTAGGAAAATCTGATGAGCAAGCTATAATACATTTTTACAAGAACGACTTTGAGAAAGATCGTCTCATATTACATCGCAACATGTTTCTGGATTTCTGTAGACAGAAGAACTGAATGTGCAATTCTTTTAGTGATGCAGTGAATATTATGAAAACAAATGCATATTTAGTATAGCTAATTCCAGAACTACATTAGTTTATAAGAATTGTAATAACAATTCCGGTAACTTCGTGTATTGTGAAAAGATCATTTTCAGCATTACGAAGACTACATACGTATCTCAGGGCAATTATGTCACAAAAGCGATTCAATGATACTGCTATGCTACAGATACATGAGGATTTCAATGACGAAATCGATAAAAATATTGTTGCTAATGAATTTATAAATCGCACAACTATACGCCGAAATACATTTTCAATTGCAAGTGTTACCTAATATGTAAATTGACAAACATTTTGTAGTTTTCAGATATCCACATGTTTTTGTATACATTTACTTTGTAAATAAATTTATACTAAATTCTATTTCCTTTTTTCAAAAAAAAGTTTGTGCACCCAATGGCAGTATCAAAACTCGCCGCCTCTGACGTTAATTATTAATGTTATGTAAGTTAAATATCTAATATAATAAAAAAAATTTTTTCTTTTAAAATCTTAATACATTAATACTGGACCGTCAAAAATTGCTATACAGTTTGATTAAAGCTAACTTGCTAACATCGCTTTTTTAAAAATCGAGACACTTATAAATTTCATATCAGTGTTGACCTGTACCATCTTATAAACAGGATAGACGTTGGCAGATTATCTTTAGATTTGTCATTCTTCACTTTCTATGGAATAAATAGATACTTTTACTGAATTTTAAATTTAAAAAAAAACGAGTTTGTTTTAAAAATATTAAATAATTTCCGCTGTTATTGCATAAATAACATAAACTTGATGAAAAAAAAAATAACGCTTTGCATTAAAAATTTGAATCTTAGCGCTCAAAATTATCCCACTCAAATTAATTCGTTGTCGCTACATACAGGGACTGCATAAATGATGGGTCCGACGTGACATATATGTTAGGCAACCAACATTGCTTGAATTGGTATAACGTAAAAAAATTACTAAATGAGAAATTTGTTTTGTAACCTCTAAATTAAGGTTAAGTAATTCATTAAAAACGGTAGCACATTAATAACAATACCTGTTTATTTGAAATAAAAATTGACAATAACAACTGTTTAAAATCTATAGCCGATGTTCAATATGTTGTTCTTCAGCTGCGATACATGTGTTAACCCTTCTCTTTAAATTTTGGAAAATATTATAAAGCTCATCAACTTCAATATTTTGAATACCAGCAGTAATTGCATGTTCCAAGTTGTTGATATTGCCGCAGCTGATTCTTATGTACTATGTTTTTTAAACGTTCGTTAAGGTAAAAATCTAGTTGTGTAAGATCTGGAGATCATGCAAGATATAACAAACCAACAATGGACATGACCTTAATATGGACATTCACTGTATGTCCACATCTGAAATTTATATGGATGTCTGTTATTTACCATACATCGTATATCCACTGGATATTCTGTATGTATTTATAAATTCTATTTAATTATTTATTGAAATTAATTACATTTTTTTTACATTTAACGATATTATAAACCTACAAATAATTTTTGTGTAGCATATAATTAAACAATAAACTTCACTTTTTTGTTTTTGAAGTGAATGATTTAAAAAATTCCATTTTTTACCTTATTACTTTTTATATAAATTTTGATGTATTTATATTGAGTGGTGTTTGTACCTGTAGTACTTTTGTTTAGTTAAATATTTTCAAGGTACGTACACAAAATTTAAAATGGACATAATACTTATACGAATTTATAACATATTTGCTCGTTATAGTTATAGCACATTATAATGCTTTTCTATCAAATACAGTAAAGGTAAGATTTTAGATTAGTTGTAATAAAAAAAACTATAATGTATATTTTTATAGAACAGAATCTAACGTATCAAACATATGTTACGAAGTAATTGTAGGTCAGTATGAGTGGGTCTAAGTTGTCCAGAACGTTATATCGCCATGCTCAAATACAAACAAAACGCAATTTAGTAGTACATAAACCTATTCCATTACTATCATTGATGGTAATTGATTGACAAAGGTATTAGCTTACAAGGTTGAGTAATTGTTCTAATTGTAAATTTTTTAGATTTATTACAGAAGATTTTACAAAAGCAAAACAATTATCTGGATTTTAATCAATACTAATGAAAAAATTAAAAACAGAAGACAAATGTGAGTCAAGACAGCAAAAGGATCTTATATCTTAAATAAATTAGATTTTCTTATCATTGGATCAATAGCGACTTTGTATTGAATTTATTGAAGCGGTGGGTATCTATTCATTTACTACAAGAGCAGCAATCTTTGATTTTGGCTGCACAAATTTCTATGTTGTATATATATTTTAGGTGAAAAAGCTCTCAAAATGTAGTGGATTCAATGAATATCGCTTTGTCACCAGAAATACGAAGATTATGATTTAGGGAAAAAGCCAAAAAAAACCTTTAAGATTTTATTATTTCATTAAATAATACACGTGACAACAATGCGCAAATCTATGAACAAAATAAGATTTAGTTTTTTGTTTTGTTATTAATCTTAAATTTGAATTTAAACTTATAAAATTATTACTTGATTTTTTCAATGCAATGAAACATTACAAAAAAAAACATTAACCTGCTCAAGAAGCTGTATTTGAGAACTTAAAAAATTTGTCGATTTCAAATTGTTTTGCATTTTATACTTTATACAGGTTTTTTTTATAAAAACGCATTTAATGTACACTATTTACTTTTTTTATTATTTATTTCTGTCTGCATAACTTTGCATTTATTTCATATCAACTTGAACAAATTGTCTTTAACAATCTCATAAACTCCGATTAGTATTTGCAAGCTTTGGTGGTAATCAAAATATCATCGATATAAATATTAACTTTGTTTTGATTGACGAATTCTCAAAAAGCAGCGTTTATAAACTTCATGAACATCGGTGGCAAATTTATGAGTTGAAACGATATTTATTCAGATTTCAGATACTGAAATTGACGTAACGGGGTAACGACTGGTTGAAGGTATAGATCCTTACTTCGGAACATGGTGAAAAGCATTTCTCAAGTTTAAACTAGTAATATATTGCTTATCTTTTAAACTGTCAATTTGATCATCAATACGTGAGAGTAAAAAATGTAATCAACAGCTAATTAAGATTTTTTTACAAAAATTATTGGCGAGTTATTAACTTTTTCGAAGTCTTGTAAAATATAATCTACTTCAAGTAACGGGTTCTAATAGACTTAATATAATTTTGTGCTAAATCTTTTTCTATAGTGTTTTTAATCTTTCCATAATCACTAATGTCTGCCGCAAAACTTTACTGCTGTCGGCTCTCGAACAAGACTTTTGTCAAAAGATACTTTAATTTTTTCATTGCAAAATATATCCCTACTTAACCGCATTCATAACTCATTGAGCTATTTGTAATTGTATAAAATAAAAAATCTAAGCATAATGAATGAAAAATGTACTGTTCTCAATAAAATAAGATATCTTTAGAACCGGGATAGTTACATGCTATATCATTTTGATAGAGAATTTTTATGCAGATGTCGAATTCCAAATTAAATCGTTCTCTGTAAAAAAATCGAATTGTAGTTTCTTCATGTTCTGTATTTTTGACCTTTAATACAATACACCCTGTAATTACCCAATTACGTGTTCAAAACTTTTATACATACCACAAATAGTGCTAAACTTCATACCAAAGTATCATTTTGAGATTTTGTTTCTCAAAAGCATGCCAATCTTTGAAGTAATAAACTTGGAAGAAACATTTTAAAACTATTTATCATCTTATACAGACTAACTTAAAGTGCGTATAATCTTATATCCTTGTAAAGTAGACCTCAAGAGGTTTCTAAAGACATATGAATATAAAGGGTGTGCTATTTAAAAAAAAATGTAGGTTTGCGTTGTCCTGATAGAATTATGGAATGCTCTAAAAATAATTTTAAAATGTAAAACTTTAAGAACCCTACAGCTTTTATAAATATTTTTTTAATATTTTGGATAACAAAGGAGATATTTTACTTTGACACACCCGCTATGTATAGATACATTAAAAAATGACAAATTTTTATTGCAAAAACTATAAATTCTAATTAAAGTTTTAGTTGCAACTATAGTGTGATGGTCAGTGTTGTATTATTGATTTTAGAAGCTGTATATCTAGCTGGATCCTTGAACGTTTTAATCGCAACAACAATTCTTCTTTTAACTTTGTTGTGATACTATAATCTCGTTTGTTGTCAGTTTGCCGACAGACATAAATTGCATCAAGACCTACGAAACATCATACGCATGCTGCGCCGCGTCCAATCTCTTCAACCAACATCTAACGTTTGTTGTCTCTACTGGATTCTTAAATAATAGACCTACATCGTTTCTCAGACATTATCGTCATTGTCTTTGATTTAAAAAGGTTTTTTAAGTTGTATGTAACTTTTCTACATTATGTATACTAGGTCTACATTAACATTTTGTTTAAACTAGACTAATCGATAGAATACTGTATTAATTGACATTTACTAAAGCTTTAGTATTTAAAAATTTTATTATATTTTAAATTTCATTTTTTATATTAATCGTATGAAGTTTAATTAGTAAGCGGAAAATTTCTCATACTATATATATAATAGATACTTTCACACATAACCGCTAAAATGCGAAAAAGGTTATTAAGTATAACCAAATATTGTATTTACTTTTACTTGTCATTATTCATAATGTTGAATACTTAAGCGGTTTAAGGCTTCGTATTTTTAACATTCTTAATCTAGATTGTGGTTAAATTATACGTAATTAACTAAACACGTCATACTTGCTAAATATAACATTGAAAGAATAACTCTCGTAAAAATCCCGAAAATTATATTAATAATGTAGTATACGCTAAACTGAAAAACACAATACGTCATACAAAAGCAGTTCTTCTATTATTGTAGAATATTTTAGTAGGCAGCAAACACTATATTTGAAAATAGTTTAATTGTAGAACTACAGAATTAATTTAAGAAAAATGACATAATGAAAAAGTAAATTATAACTTAAATATTTCTTTTATGCTATAAGTGACATGATAATACAACCAAATAAACGTTATAACCGTAACAATAGAAAATAAGAAAATTAAATGTTATTTTTAGTGCAAATATTGACAACCAATAAATTCGAAATTAGTTTATCAAAAACTATATCATTTAGTTTTTCTGCATTTATCTGCTGCAGTTAAATTCACATAGGTAAGTTCATTAAAACCGGTTATTACTTTTTATGTCTTTTCTATCAGTTTTCTTATAAAGAATTATTGGTTGCCTTTATTTTTTAATGATTTTTCAAAATTAAAAAAAATATTTATAGGTATTCTCATTCTAACGGTATTAGATCTGCCTGTTTTTGTACAGTTAAATATCTTCGTACCTTTTATTATTTATTTTTACTACAAATTTACATTATATACTATATACTACTATATAAAATTGTTCCAAAATATCTAAATTTGATAAACGTAATTTTTTTTAAAAAGCTTAAAAATACTAAAACACAAAAAACGAAATATAAAATCAGTAATATACGTAATGGATATTACAAAAAAAGCAGTTCAAAAGTTAATCAAACAGTACACAAGTCATAAGTCATAAATTCTGAATAACGAAAAAACGGAAACAAAACAAAAGTTCGCGTAACAGTAAATTGATGTAGACTGTAGAGAAATTATAATGCTAATATTTTGACTAATTTAAACTTAAAGTTCTTTTTTTTAATAGCTTTTGTTTACCTATGCTAGCCGATCGTATAATATTTTTATTCTGTAGAAAACTATTAGTCTGTTTTTTGTATCTACAATTTAATAATAAAACGTATAAACAAAATAATGGCATATAGAAATTTAAATATCAAAAGGGGTTTGTCTATTGTAATTAGTTTTATTTAAAAATTAAACAATATAGATTATTAATAATTTTTGCGTTTACGTAGTTTAGAAACATTATGCCGTGTATTATTATTTAAATACATTTTTTTAAATACGCGGTTGTAATATTTACTATCTAACTAACAACTTTATAGTTTCCTAACATAACATTTGAAATTTATTTATATATTCGTAAATATCTAACTATTGTGTGACAATAGAGTAAACCTTTCATAATTATAGTTAATTAATATTTATTTTTCTAAACTTACAAAGGCATTTACATATACCAATATAGATTTCTTGTAAACAAAAACATAATTTATTATAGATATAATGCTGAGCTTTAATTATTATTGTTATTATTAATATTCAAATGCGTGAAATAACTGACATATATTTAAAATCTACGCTAATATTGAATTTACAATTATGGCCTATAATTTTAAATACTTAAGGCGTTTAAGTGCATGTGGTATTTAAAATTCATATAGTTTACTTTTTTTTTGTTAAAATGAAATGTTCTTAAACACGTTTTTTACTTTTTTTTTAACCGTTACATTAGCAATTGGTGTCACCAAAATCACGGTAACAAGAAAAACTATGATAATTAGAAAGCAGAGATAATCAGTAATGTTGTAAATTATATGGAAAGAAAAAAGTAATATATGTGTATACAGAGTATTTACGCACATTCATTTAATTTAGAAGTAAATTAAAAGCGAATACTAGAATTTTATTATTACGATTTTCTAAAATACTAAAAATCGTACATATTCGCATTTTTGTTAATTTTAAAAACTACAAAAGAAGTCACAGGTTTCTCTTAAAAAAATAAGTAGGTTCTGATTATTATTGATTTAACATAAACTACTACTTATTAAATAAATATTTGACACTTGATTATTAATAATTTCTGCTACTTAATAAGCTTGTAGCCGTTTATAACTACTGACTTTAAGTAGTGTTTAAAAAAAAACATTAACTTGTAGAACTTTTGAACCAGTTTGGGTATAATATTCTGCTTAAAATTATTTCTCATAATTTTATATAAAACAATTTTTATTTTTTAAAAATTACTTTAGAAATTTGAAAATAATTTTCTCTAGTTTTGGTTAATTTATTAGACTATGGTTATTTTAATCCTTTGTTTAGGAGGGATGGACAAACACTCAAGGTATTCTTTGTAAGCAACGTTTCGTGCGACGATGTGCGCACTTTATCAGGCCTGTGGAATTGAGAGAGTGTTAGGTTGTATAAACCTCGACATGTAGCGACAATTTAACTTAGTGTCTACATATAATTAAAACTGGTACTTGTCATATACAACTTATATATATAAAATAATAAATTAACATTTAGAAATGACAAACATTTGACATGAAACATTCGAACAACCGGTAGTTAATAATGAAAGATTATATACCTTCACTTAAAAAAATGCTGCTTCACAACCTACTATTATACGTCATAATGAAACCCTATACAACTAATAGTGGAAAATAGTAGATTACATACCGAGCCGAAAAATATTCCATTTCTGTCGAGAGAACTATAGTTTACCGAGAGGCATAGCCTGAGATGAACTAGTTCTCGAGACAAATGGAACACTTATGCCAAGGTTTGTATACTATTTTATTCACAATCAGCCATTAAATAAAATAACTAACATTGAACTAATAAAAAACGGATGTAAACTTACTTCCAAAATATTATCGTTTATTTCGGTAAAATATTAACACATAGTAGGCACTTCATGATTGACATATAATTATTTCATGTATGATTGACATTTTATCAAATTAGTTAAAACAAATCACACACAAATTACAGGTTCGGAAAGTGCACATTACTGACCGTGAGGTTTCATTACATACGCGTTTTTTTTTTAACCATAGAAACCACTCACTTACCAACTTTTAAGAGGTTTGAAAAGCTGTATGTTACTAACCGAGTCTGAATAATAGTAGATTACACACCGAGGCGGAAAGTATTCCATTTCTGTCTAGAGAACTATAGTTTATAAGAAATATGCATTCCAGCATCTTTGTTTTACAAAGAAGTATTGCGAAAAAAATAATAAATGACGTAATCATTGCACTGAGTACGCAAAATGAAACCCGGCTGACAACCGTAGAAAGCATTTAGGTATTTAGTTGTTTTTTTCGATTTCGCATAAAATTGTATTATGCGTGTTTTACTCTTGACTACAATAACTATCATTTACGATTGGGCTATATTGTATAATACACACGGACTATAAAACACAACAGCCTGGGGTAAATACGTAAGTTTTTGCATGTGTGGCGCTTACAATGAAAATTGAAATTCAAACGCTGATCATTTAAGTTAAACACGAATTTTCTGTAATTTTAAAGTAAATAAAATACATTTCTTATTCATTTTGGAGGATCATTGTCTGAATGACCTAATAGAGAAACCGTCACTGATTCAAAGCAACGTATATTAAATAGATATTTCTTTATGTTCTGGCTACAATTATTGGGCTGTATATGTAGCAAAGCATTTTAACGTGACGTCGCGACCCCTACTACAAAATTTTATATGCAGTTTTAACGTGCGAAAACATGATACAATAACTTATGCGAAACTCTTGGGCGTTTGTAGCAGGCGATGGTTTCAATTCAGTAATAATGAAGCGGTAGCACTGACACGGCGTGTTCTAAGTGAAACGGTATATTTGTTATACATAATTTTCGAAAAATGCAAAAAAGTACTGTACAATCTTTTTTTAACAAATTTGTAAGGCTGTCGATAAAGGTTGAACTAAAACCTCTCGAAAAACCTCTCGAAAAACTGTAAAAATACCGCATTACAGTTTATCAAAAAAAAAAAACAATAAAATGAAGTTTATTGTAACAAATTCCTTAAATCACCTTAGATGATACTAGTATTTTTGAACGTCTACACATATTAAAATAATGTTATTCTACGTTTATTGTTAATCAGCAATGAACGTCCGAAGAAATAGTCTCTCTAGTAGCTTTATTAATACCAAATCTCAATTCACACAATGCAAAAATCCGTGGTTTGGTTTTTTGCTTTATTGGCAAAATGCAAAATTTCTTAATAATTCAAAAATAAAGTTAAATGCAGTTTTCTGATTTTAATAAGAATGCCATTTGTAAAATCACAAAACCAGGAAAAATAGGTTTCAAATCCCAGATTTTTAAACTGCAAACCTGGACAATTTTTTAAGTAATTAGAATATAAATTCAATCATAGCAAATTTAAATTATTTAATACAATGTAACCTACTATTATACATACAGTTAAAAAGTATATGTGTTTATAAGTTTTGTATTCATTATTATCATGTACATACATATATTGTAAGTAAGTTAAAGACGGTTTTAAAGTAATAAATTTACTTTATTAAAAACAAATATTAGATTCTAAACCAGAAACCTTTCTGAAAACGATTTTCGATATTAAATGTATTCTTTAATTAAAGAAAATTAAAAAAACATGAAGTTTCTATACAGCAGATACGTTTTGGTAGTTACCTACATACATAATGCTTTTGATATCTGAAATTCACATAACCTACAAGCATTTTAAAAAATGTAGCTCACCTTAACCCCGATCTCATGAGCCGCCACTGATGTATATTGAGAATTGTAAATTCAGTTATTAGACTGATGTGCAACAATAAATAATCATTTATTACAGTTACCTACTAAACGTTTTTTTTTTTGGTACTTGAATTCACATTTCATAATCGGTTTTAACTATAGTCGTTTTTAAAGACATATAAGACCTACATAACAATAAGCACGCTGGTTTAATTAAGTTTTATTGATGTTGACAACAGCACACGAAAAAACAGCTTACATGATTCAGTGCTACAAGCAACAAGCAAAGAAAATAAAATACATTTTAAAAGTGAAATAAACGTCATCACGAAGTTGATCTTAAAATAATTAAATTAAAACAGTTAAAAATACTACATATCTATAATGTATAACTCTTTGTGGACCTGCATAATAGTAAAAAACAAATTTTCCAACAGTACAAAATGGTAAAATTACGACTATAAACGATAAAAAAGCTAAGGTATTGTTTAAACTTTTGTATATTCAAATATTTTTGTATAAAACCATCAATTGAAAAAGATAAAAAAAATTGCTCCTCCTTGGATAATTTTTTTCGAATGGAGTTTTGGGTAAAAAGTTAAACGGAAGAAATTCAGATTAAGCAGACATTTAAATTCATTGTGTAATATTTGTTTTAATACTATATACTTACGTCGCGTCGTTTGAACCTAAAACTATGGAACGCCGTTTTGCTTTTTATTACTAAATTTAATTCCGTTGCATTCAAACAAACTTCAATTCTTATTAATTTTATTTTTATGTTTGTCTATTTATTTTAGTACATTTAAATGGTTTGTTGAACAAACTTAACACAGTTAAATTGTTAAATAAAAACGTATTTATTGATACAATACAATTTGCTCAAAATTTCTAACAATCATACTAAAAACTTTAATGTAAACTGAGAAAAAAAGTATATGAACAAACATTTTAATTCATGTAACACTTTTTATATAACAAACAAAAAATAAGAATCATTTAAATTGTAGAATTAAAATGCATGTCGAATTAAAATGTTACATGAATTAAAATGTTTGTTGATAATTTTAATTCTTCAATTTTAAATCAAGAACAAAATTACCAACAAACATATTAAATCTGAATTAAAATGTTTGTTGATAATTTTAATTCTTCAATTTTAAATCAAGAATTATTTTTTCCAGCAAACATATTAATTCTGAATTAAAATGTTTGTTGATAATTTTAATTCTTCAATTTTAATTGGCGCTGTAGGCTGCGGAGGTTGTGAGTACTCTAACCAGTGGTAAACTTGCATTATAGTTTGGTTAAAATACTCACAACTTCCGCAACTTACAGCGCCAATTGAAATTGAAGAATTAAAATTATCAACAAACATTTTAAATCAGAATTAATATGTTTGCTGGTAGTTTTATTCTTGATTTAAAATTGAAGAATTAAAGTTATCAACAAACATTTTAATTCAGATTTAATATGTTTGTTGGTAATTTCGTTCTTGATTTAAAATTGAAGAATTAAAATTATCAACAAACATATTAATTCATGTAACATTTTAATTCGACATACATTTTAATTCTCCAATTTAAATGTTTGTTATTTTTTTGTGTGTTTAATAAAAAGTGTTACATGAAATAAAATGTTTGTTCATAACCTTTATTTCTCAGTTTAAATTAATGTGTTTAATATGACTGTTAGAAAATTTTGAGCAAAATGTATTGCATCACTAAATACGTTTCAGCTAACAATTTAAATGTGTTAAATTTGTTTAACAAACAGTTTTATTGTATTAAAATAAGTATACAAACATGAAAATAAACTTAATAAAAACTGAAGTTTGTTTAAAATTGTAGCAAAACAAATTTAGGATTCAATAGTAAAACAATAAAGTAACTAAAAGATTTAATTGAAATGTATGTTATTGATTTTTACCACATTTAAAATGTTGGTTTAAAAAACTTGGTGTTTTTAACTGTTGATTTAAAATGTTACTTGAATAAAAATATACGTTGAAAATAAATGAAGTAACATTAGAAATCAATTAATTTTTATGTATGAATATAAATGCTAGACTAATTTTTGACAACTTACATTTCAAATGCTAGAATTAAAATGTTAGTTGATAATTTTAATTCGTCGCTGTGATCAGTGGTAGCTTTTGAAACTATTTCAGTATAAGGAAATACATGTACATGGTAGTTTTAAATGACGCCACCGATTGAAGCGACCAATTAAAATTATCAACTAACATTTTAATTCTATCATTTAAAATGTTAGTTGCTAAAAGTTATTCTAGCATTTTAGTTTATTCGTGAAAATTCGAAGATTTATAATGTTACTTACTTCAATGTTTACATTTATTTTTATTCAAGTAACATTTTAAATCACCTTACAATATACTATTCTAAAGTTTTTCAAAGCAAAATTTAAATTGTAACAAACATTTTTAATATGCACAAGAAGTTATTTTATAAGTTACGTATAAAAACGGACAATAAAAAGTAAAACGGCGTTCCATATAAAACTTTAACAACGCCATGGTCAAAAGAAGCATAAATTAAGTTCAACGATTATTACTACAAAATCTGTGCAAATAACCTTACTCTATTATTTTGGCATTGAGACGTAGAGTAAAAGCTGTTATTTTTGAAGCGAGCTTGTTTACAATATTATATAATTTATTTCCGATTAAACTAAATTCTAACTTCAGGCAAATTAATACAAATACGATTTTACAAAGTTGTACTGGATACATCAATTGTTTAGTTAATCGCACAACTTTTATATGAATTTAAATACTAAATTTGTTCTATTATTAAAATGTTTGATAAAATATTTCCAAACAATAATTTATAAGGATTGTTTGGATAGTTGTTCCTGTATGTGAAAGTAGTGACTTAACGATTATTTTATGACATTGAGTAATATAAGGGTTTAATTATGTTTATTTTTAAGCATTTTTGTTGTAATAATTTAATCAAATTTACTTTTGTAGTACGTTTTTACTTTTTTCTAAATTCGTTAAACTAACCATAAGGTTTAAATATTTACTTTTCATATAATTTATTTTCATCTTGTTATAATGGTTGATCCATATGTTAAACCAATGGTTAAACCAAAGCAATGATTAAAAATTAAAAATTAAAGTTTTTTTTGTTTATTATTCTTTTAATTTAACGATTAGTTATTAAAATTTTTTGAAATTTATTACCTTTATGGCCGATTGCAGAAACGCGGGTTAAACAAGAGATCAAGTGAACCAGGATCAAATTTAGTTAGGTACTAAATTTTAGTTCTATTGAATAAACGTTTTTCTTAGATAGGGTTACTTACGTAGTCCGGTATTGTTTTTGATTTGTGAACCACCTATAATTTATTCGGTAAAATAGTAAACCGCGGTAAGTATCAAGTTGACAGAATTTAAATTTTAAATAGAAAAGAAATACAAAGGCAAACACTATAGCAAAAAATAAAAATTAAATTTTTAGGAAATAATAAATACATAAGTATTAATTTCTTTGTATCCATTATTCAATATATTTATAATCAATTTCAATTTTAACTCGTGATAAGTATTATTATATCCAACGTACAAAAAAATACATTAGATTTTGTAGATTTAAGAATATAATAGCAAATAAAAGAACGGATTTTACGTCAGTAAAAATAAAAAATGAGAACTCGAAAATATTTTGTAACCAGTATAACGTCAGTGCAGAATCTGCTCACTAAAAATTCTATATAAACATTTAAAAAGAAGTACTTTATCTGCACTCGCGGATAAAAAAAATTTTTTTGGTGCGACTGGGACTTGAACCCCAACCTGATACTTATAAATAAGTTTGCGCCAACTATAATATTGGCTAAACCACTGTGTTACTTCACTTTCATTGAAATGTTGTACATATAGTTTAAAAACTTATTTAAAATAGAATCTTAAGATTTCGCGGTTACTTTGTCTTGTCGTTCGTGAATCTAAATCAACTGACGTTTCGCTTGCATCTCCGTAGTGGTAAATGTCACTGCAGTGACTTATTTAAAGTACTCTTTTTTATCGTAAATATTTGATTGTATATTTAATATTTTGAACATAGAAAAAATTATAATAAAATAACAATTACATATTAACTATTTTTTTTAATGAAATACTTACATCCAAATATGTGCATTTAAGTAAACTGTCAATTTCATCCACGGTTTAATCCGTCAAAATGTTGGTATTATACAACGATTATATTTAGTACCGGATTATGTCATTTAATTCCGGATCAAGGCGTTTATGCAATCAAAATATGATCTAATCCTCTCTATAGTACGGTATTACAATTTATTCTTTTACTAAAATTTAGTACTGAACTAAATAGTGTTTATGCAATTGAATTTGGCATTTTAATACCGTAATAAGCGTTTAGCACCGAACTATACAGTTAATCCGCGTTTTTGCAATCGGTCCTTAACGTTACTGAGTAGGTAATTGCTTTGTAGATCAGCTTTCCTTTAACTCAAATAAGAAACGTGCGATATACATATTAAACCGACAAAGTAGTCTTCTTAATACTTTCGACTGAATTCGAAAACTAAACCCGATCTTCTTTCGAATACTTTTATATTCTTCCGTTATTGGAATTCCGAATACTCCATTATTTTCTATCAGCGTTCCAAAGTTTTCAAAAGCTTTGGGTACGCTTCACTGCCTCCT
Organism: Aquatica leii; assembly: GCA_035610365.1. NCBI lineage: Eukaryota > Metazoa > Arthropoda > Insecta > Coleoptera > Lampyridae > Aquatica > Aquatica leii. The sequence continues at coordinate 114,945,780 of CM069432.1, forward strand.
TCTTAAGAGTGTTCAGTCTCAGAACAGGAAACTGGATGCAGCACTGGTTGAAAGGGTTGTGGAAATACCGGCAGTTCCCTCCATTGCAGCAACTTGGGTAGCAGTTAATGGACTTTTTCTGACCCGATGGTTTGACTCGGATAATAACTGCAGATCAACACTTAAACGTCTTCTCCTCAGAAGACGACTTCCAACATATTTCTAACTGTTCTTTAATCCAGTTGATCTAAGCCACAACCAAGTTTGGGTACTGCCAATTTCTTAATGTTGTTATTCTTTCTTAAGATTCCAAAATGCTTGCTACATGTTTTTGTATGACCGCTTTGCATGTGAGTACTTTCTACTGACCAAATAGAAAACAAAACGTCGTTCATCACGTATTTTAAGACTTTGCTGATTGCCGATTGCCGCCTTTATAGTTTATCTAGCCATCCAAACTTCTTCTTAAATACGACTGCAACCCCTCTGGACATTTCAAGATCTTTGTTCACGCAATCTGCGATCAAGTAATCCTTCCGTGTTTGTATAGATCTTATTACTCTTTGGTTCCAAACTAGCCTTTTGAGAATCCTCGTACATACTCATAAACTTTTCGATGTCCATTCCTTCGGCTGTTGTCGCAAACTACAGTCTGCCGTACATGGTCTTCTGGACAAACATTCAGCGTTGCGATGACTGTTTTCGGCGAGGTTTTCTGTTTATAGTCATACTTTTGCAGCGTCTGGATCTATTTTGCTACTTGTCTTTCCGGATTACAAAACTGCAATAGTCATTTATAGCAACGTGGTTTGTTTTTACAAATATTTCTAGAACTATTCTGTGGACTTGACGACTGATAACAGCTCTTTCTTAATCACGCAATAATTCCTTTCTGGCCTGTACAAAACTTTACTAAAACGTGATTACTTTTTTTAAATTTATTTTGCACCTTTAAAAAGACTGCACCTATAACCAGATTACTTGAATCGATATTTAGAACAAATTTTCCATCTTCTCTTAGATAACTTAAAATCGGCGAAATGACTAGGACTTGTTTTAGTGAATAGAAACCGTTTTCGCAGTCTTCATTTCATCTAAATTCTGCTCTTTGTTTGGTCAGTTTTGTTAAAAGTTTGCCAATATTGGCAAATCCAGGTACAAATCGTCTATAATAGGTGCACAACCTAAGGAATCTTTGGACTTGATGTTTGTCGATTGGTCTGGACCATGATTGCACTAGTCGAACTTTGTCTAGGTCAGCCCTTACTCCATCTCTAGATACGACGTGGCCAGTGCATTACACTTTTTCAGTAATTATTTGTGGCTTTTTCAAAAGAAGTCGGCGTCAATGTTGTCATATCGGTCGAGCGTTTTTGGTATTAATCTTATGCTTCACTACGTAAGTTCTTGCTTTTGCCAGCTGGCTTGGCTGATGTTTTGGCATTTGAAGGTAAAAATGTCTAATAGATGTTGTGGACACTTCGGCGACGTAGCTTCATTAAAATTCGCGCATCTCACAATTTGAGATACTGGCGTGCATTGGTCTACCACAATCTTGTTTTCCAACGTTACTGGGTCTGAGATGACGTTCAAGATACTTACTGGCATCGTGTTTTTTACTTGTACTAATGTTCTGCTCACTAGCATTTGGTTGTCACCCTCCATTGGTTTAATAGCGCGAATGTAGCTTTCCCGGAGATTTACATCTAGACGTGCATTTACCACATTTTTAATCCTTTCAAGCAAAATCAGTCTTCACTCAATAAGACTTGCACGGCTCCCTACTCTGATGAATGAAATTGAATTTCTTCGCCGTTGATCTTCCGGACCTCGTTTTTCATTTCCAAATAGAACCCACACTTCTTCATAAAGTCCATTCCTAGGATAACTTTTTCCGTGTTGTCGGCTACCAGTACTTAATAGTACTCTATTTTCTTAACCAATGGTAACTTTTACCTGTCCGTGAGTAGGTATTTCTTTGCCCATCGCCGTTTGAACTAGTACTGTTGCTAGTGATGTCTTCTGATTTTTCAATAACATGCCAAGACGAATTACGGTTTTTATCGCTCCCGTTTCAACCAGTAACCGAACACTTTGTCTATTAATCTTGCCATTGAGATAAATGCTGTGCAATTGGTACATAGACGATGCCATTTGAATGATAACTTCCGGTGCATGACTAGATGAAATTAACCTTTGGTTTTTTTGTCTCAACTCGTTCCAGGCTTTTGAAGCTCTTCTTGTTTTTTTCTTAAGCTTAGTACGGTGTCCTCGTACGCGACCGATTTCACCGCAGATTGAAGTAGCCACTCCTCTTTTCTGAAGCATTTGTCGCGCTGTTTCTTGGATCTTTTCTTGTGTTTGCGGGAGTTTGCTACTAAGTCGGGCCAGCCGTAGAAACAACTGCGTTTCGTTATTTTGAAGTACGTTTGCAAATTTTTAAATAGTCAGGTCCTCTAGGAAGGTATATGTTGCTGTAAGATTCAAAAGTCATGTCAATCTGGCGATGTCAGCCTTGAACTCTTCAATACTTTCCGCCGTTTCTTGTACACGACTTTTTATTTGGACTTGGTACTCTTGTTAAAGATTAACATCTGCATATCTTATTTGTAGGCGTGAAATTAAGAGTTTTTAATTTCCTTAAAGATGGTCAAGATCAGTCTGCCAAATTTGGAGATACAACTTTAAACTTGTTAGTGCTTCTCGATGGTTCATTATTAAATTTTTGCTCGTAAAGCTTTACTATGGCAATTCCTTTGGTTTATTCTTCCTTCAAGCAATTTAATTCTGTCTTTTCATTTGTCTTTTATTGCTTCTATTTTGTTTTCTAGAATTTTGAGGTTATTATTGAGGTTATTCTTGAACAATTTTAATTTGGTTTTCTATATTCGTTCGTATTTTTTTATTTTTTACAGTTTTTCTTGGATTTTCTGAGAAATTTCGTAAAATTGTTCTTCCATTTTCTAAGAAGTTTAGAACAGTTTTTTTTTAATCTTTTTAGAATTTTTTTTCACTTTGTGAGAATTCTCTTCCATTTTTCTAAATTTTTTTTCTATTTTCACACACAAATCTCGAGTTAATCACAAGTTAATCCCCTGTTAATCACCAGTTTACACAATATCAAATTACCAGGCGTAAGATCGTCTCACGTCTGATACCAATTGTATTTATTCTAAACTTATTTATTTACACCGTAAATATAATTACTTTTAACTAACACTAATAAAACGTAACGATGTTTACAAATACTCTCCGCAATAAGTTTCACTTTTTGATTATCTACAATCGAATTTGTTTTTACTTAATGCATTTTTATTTATTTTAACACACTCGTTAAACACTTTATTTATTTAAACCGATAAAGTAGTCTTCTTAATATTTTCGACTGAATTCAAAAACTGAATCCGATCTTTCTTCGAATACTTTTGTATTCTTCCGTTATCGGAATCCAGAATATTCCATTTTTTTCTATAAGTGTTCCGAAGTTTCCAATTACTTCGGGAGTACTTCAATACATAATACTAGTTTACCACGTGTTGTACAGATTGTTTTATGCATTTGTTTAACAGTAGTAGTTCTTGTTTCATCCGAATTGAAAATCTTCGAAGGAACAGATTTTTTGACATGTCACGCCGGTGTTTCAAGCCTAACAGCTTTTCAAATAAAAAAAATATTTTTGAGAACTATAGTAACTCCCGTTTTTATTACTATTTTAGATATTTACATAAAATTTGGACAGTATATTTTTTACTTCAATTTAAAAAATAAAAAGCAAAAATAATGTGAGCTCATAATCTGTAACAGTAATAATTGCTGCAAATTTTTTGCCCCCTATAACGAAAGAACTTGTCTTTTAATAGAATAACGTTTAAATTATAATTTACTTGCTAATTACAAGTAATTCCTTATTAATAAAAAAAAACAGTTTTGTTTTATAATTTTGATAAACTATGCAGCTAAAAATTGTTAGCTCTGCTATCTAGAACACTAATACCAACTATGGCAGTGGTAAAATTAATGTGCAAAAATTCTATTAGCTTTGCATCAGCGAGTACACCGTCTCAGTTAGTACCACCCTCAATTCAGTAATCGCAAGTTATATCCTTTATACACATTTTTAATTGTACTCCTTTTTAGATTATTTCTTCGCATACTGAATTGGCGAGTAAATGTAAAATATTTCATTAAAAAAATGCATTAGGTAATTCAGTAATGTTTAGTTTATAAAGTAAATTTAAGCGTTATTTAAGTTTGTCATTTTTAATTTCTGTATTATGCCACTTATTATTCAATGATTATGCGCAAGTTATCATTTTATATATGTAAAATCAGTTCATTTGAACAATTGAAATTTAAGTTCGAAGACGTATAACATTTGTAACGTCCGCTAATGTAAATGAATTGAAATTAAATTATTATTAAAATACAGTCCACATTATATTATTCGAACCAGCATTGAAACAAGTAATACTGAGCATAAAGAATTATTGACGTTGCGATAAATGCATATAAAGTTGGTACAGATTTTTTATTTGGCCTTTTAGTTAGCTTTTACGATTGTCATTGATAATATTCATCCATTACAATAATATATTTAAAATAATCTTGGTTGTCGTGTCTTATGCGTTGTTTGTGTTTTTTTAGGTTCTACATTGTATACTAGATGCTGTACGACGCTTAGCCACCGATAGATTTGAATTTATATAAACATCTGATAGATACATTTACATTTCATATACGGTTTTTGTTAAAAAGAAGTAGCTGTTATATGTAAGTATATTTTTTATAGTACTAATTTCTTTTCCTTGTTGACAATACAACCATGTCTTATTTCAGCGGTTGGTTAGTGAAGAAAACATTAAGTGAATGAATACGTCTACAATAATTCTTTTTTAACTCATGCATAAGAACGACCAAATTTTTTTATTTAATTTGATAAACTCAGAAAATAACTGATCTAGTAAGCTTAATGTTTCTTGTTGTGTCCAACTAGGCTATCCGTTGAAGCAATCATTTTTTAAATTACAGTTTGGTTTGACAACGTAACGAGTACAATATAATGAAATGAACACAAGAAAAGAAACATATGCAAAAAACAGATTCGACAACATCTGGAAGTAGAAACAACAAATTCAAGTTTACGTTCTATATGATTATGAAGTTGAGTTGAAGACATGTTTTCTAACGTAAACACCTTAAAATGAGTGACTTGACTCGAACAATTGGAACATTAAAAGTCTAAATATGTACAGGTGATACAAAACTGGTAAGAGGAATAGGTTTTGCTTCAGCAACTTAAAACATATTTTAAGGAATTTTTTAAGTTTGGGATGAAAACGTTTTTACTTGGGAAGATATTTCTTATGATACGGGTTAGCTCTTGGACTGGCGTTCTCAGTCTTGATGCTAATTTAATTAAACATTAATGTGTGCCCGGTTATTAAAGAGCATGTAGACTACTAGAAAAAATTAATAAAGCATCGGTTTTAAAAAGCAATAAATTAGGAAACAACATGCCAAAATATCATGTCTACTGTTTTTGTAATTTTCTAAAAAAGCAAAATTTATTAGAAGAGTACAATAATTTTTAAGTAGGTTATATTATAAACAATATTGTTTGTTTTCTTATTAATAAAGACTTGAACTTGATTAAATACTTAAAAATATTTGTAACAAATTATACGATTTAACAAAAAAAAATGTAAATTAAAGATAGAAAAGAAAAACATCTTTTGCGTAAATATATCACTTTTTAAATTTATTAAACAATGATTGTTTAACACAGATACACAGTAACTATAAAAATCTGAATTATAAATCAAATACTAGATGTTTCTGATCCGTTACAGTTTTGGTAATAACACGTAACTACAATTAAAATGTCATTTGACTTAATAATCTATCACCTTCTCATCAAGACGCGACGCAACTTATAGATACTATGATACATATAAATGTCATGCAGAGATATGCATATGCTCTTCTGACCTATTTACCTACTATACATATTTAATGTAATATTTTATATGACTGAAACGAATAAACGACTACAATAATAATTACCAAAAAATTGTCCACTTCCGATACAATTAAAGAACACGAACGGCGACCACCGACATTTATCAAAGAGATTATAGAAAAATTTAAATTACTAAGAATTTTCTTATGAATAATTATTGTATTTTCGACAGTTAAGAATAAGTAAAATAATTTAAGATTTATTTATCAGTATTTACAATATTCATACTTTGCAAAAGATATTGTAAATAGAATTATATAAAAAAAAGTATTCTAATTTTGATATAAATTATACACAAAACGATTTGATGTTGATACTTTTTGTTTTATTTATAAAGTGACAAGGTAATACTAGAAACTATCTACATACTTAGAAAATTGTAGTTTTATTATATATATATATATATATATTGAAAAAATGACTTAACTTTTAACCGACGTAAAAGTATAAATAAAAATAGAACCTAAAGAAGGTCGAGTACGATTTTTTTGTATTTACAATTTTTGTTGTTATAATGATTATTTGCATATAACTTGAATTTTTGTTTAAAAAAAAGTTTTTTTTAAATTTAAAATTACAGTTGTTTCTTTGCTTTCTTATTGTATACGTATTAGTGCATTCGACTACATTTGTAATTAAGTGAGATTATAAACTCTCCATGTTGTAGGTTTCCAATTAATGTTTATTGCATATATAAATTAGTAATAGTTTGTTGTGTTTAGGGTCAGTGTTTTATATAAATGATATTTAGTGACTACTGAATCAAAATTAGTTTATTTTTCTCAAGTAAACATTTGAAATTACTGAATATAACTCTTCTGAAACCATTTTTAATATTTTTTTTTAATTTTGATTTCAAGTGATTCGAATATTCTCACAGGGGTCAAACAAAATTAGAGAGCTATGGATATCAAAACTATCAAATATAAAGGGACACGTAAAGAAATTACGATCAGTTACTCTGTTAAATTAATAATTAGATACTCGCATACACTCGCGTTGGGAAGTTTCCACTCGTATCAAATTTTCATTCTAACCTAACAAATGTTGTATTCTAATATGATTAAGTGTGAAAGAAAGATTATACCATTGAGGAAGTTTAAAATATTGCACATCTCTATAACAAATAATTCCAACGATAAAGTAATCACCATGGCAACCAAACTAGTAATTTCAAATTTTCAAATAAGCGCCACCTAGAAAAATTTTTATTTTTGATATACGCAACCGATGTACGTTGTATTTATTTAACCCATATTTTAGAAAATAAATGATAAATAAAAGATATATAAGTGTGTGTTGATGGTGCTAACCATAATGGTTTAAACAAACAACACAAGAAGTTTAATATTTCAAATTTGAATACCCGGAAATATTGACATCGTGAAAAGAACATAGCTATAATGTCTCTAATTTTTTTGTACTAGGAATAGATTAAACTTTAAGAAGAAAAATATCTTTTCTACTTAAAAAAATGTACGTAGACAGATGAAGACGATTATGTGCCACAAGAATAAAATAAATTGCTGTTTTAATTAGGTTAGTTAATAACTTTTCTTATAATGTTTGCATCGGTTATGTTGTGATAAAGTGATTGAAGTGGTAAAACTATATTAATTCTGAAAGAAAATTTAAAGATTTTTTAGATCGTTACAATAAAAACAAAACAACAATGAAACTTAAGATACCTTATGCAAGTTTTGTTTATTGAACATAAACTTTCTAGAAGCTAACAATAAATAATTTATTTATATATTTATAATTCTAAAATCACATATACACCTTCAATAAAGATGTAAAAAAATCCATTTGCAGTAAAAAAATGCAGTTTCAATCATAAAATTTTTGACAATTTTTGATTTTATTATGTTGGTAGGAATTCATTATAGTCGAATGAAGTCAATTACAGAAAAATCCTATAATGTGTATAATGTAAAAACTTCAAAAATATTATTTTATAGTTTATAGCTATCTACAGTTCAAAAATATTCTAATAAGGTATGAAATTGCACATGCTTGATAATTAATGATTAAGTATAAGTATTCAGAATAAACGGGTACGGGAACCAATTTTTTTGTGCTGCGTCAATATTCGTTCGTTAGTGTAGTTACGTAATGGGCGAAAAAAGTTTTAGAGTGGCAAAATCAAAAAACTAAGCGTTCAAAGTCAATTATTATATTAGAACGAGTATGCGACAGCTAGAAAAGTCATTAAAAAAATCTTTTCTTTTTTCTTCCGAAAAATGTTCCACGAAACTAGATAGCGACACTCATTGGAGGAACACTTTTGTTTTTACGCATACTAGTTAGCGTCGTTTATACGCGCATTACTTATGGCGTAATTTAAAAATTCCAGCTGATTTGTTTGTATACAAAATTGTTAAATATAGCATTACTTATGCTAAAGTTACTATGTATTGCAGTTAATTGCAGTTTACGTAAGCGGTTTAAGTCGAGTTTAAAAATATTTATTCATAATGAGAATAAAGTATGTTATTTTAAGTTACAATATCGGTACTTTCACAGATCGACTGGTACTTTACAATTGTTTTACAAGATTATAATTTATGTAAATGCTGTAAAAATTGTTGAAACCAGTAAGCTGAAACACATTAAATGATTAACCAAATATTTCACAGTTTTAAAGAACAGCTATAATCTAAAATTTCATCGTAACATATTTATTCGAATACAAAAATCAAATCGAATCGGTTGTTACCTAATATAGAAAGAATCATTCTATTAACATACTATGGTATGCCAGGAACTAGACTCTTATTTCTCTGATTCTTACAGATCGATTATAAACAATCTGCCTTCTTGTCGTCGGCGATACCATGTTAGAAAATAAGAAATTGTTTTGCATATCTTTTGTATAAAAGAAGTTTGAACTAGAAATAATACAAAGTTAACTGAAATTTAATTGTTGAAATACATTTACGTAAACAAAATATGTTAACGATTTATTTTAATTATCGTTACCCCACAATTCAATTCAATAAATTACTGCTGACTTCAATGAATCGGATGAATTAAAAAATCTAATTGAATGCATAAAGAATTTTTGGTTGTTACGTAAATTACTATTGCTGCTGTAAATACTGTAATCGAATCGTACGAAAGTAACAAATACTTAGATTATTGCGTAATCGTTACTTCAGATCCTCGCGGGTAACGAGTACTCATATAACAAATAGTTACTTATTCTGCATCCCTAATGTCAACTGTACATACAAAAATTAAATGATTTGAAGTATTAAGACATAAAATGTCTTTGTAAAACACAAGTAGCAGTATTTAATTCTATAAAAAAAATCTTGTAAACGCAGATATTGATTGTACAATTATAGGTACTCAATTAAATTATAGCTGTTGTTTGCTGATATTAATGCCGCATTGCTATTGGGAAAAAAATATTGTTCAACTCACTTAGTTTGACTTTTGTCATATATATACATATATTTCTTTTATTCTATAATCGGAGAACAAATAAAATTAACCTCTGGTATCTGTTAGTCTTGAGTTTCTTGTAAATAGCGATTCCAAATTTCCCATCCATGTGAGATATACCACTTATATGGATCAACGTAGGAAGCAAAGGTTAAACTGCATCATTTAATTTAGAGAGATAGCATTAAGGATATACATATGTGCATTAACTTAAAAGTTACATGTTATCTATTCAGTTTTTGAGTTTTGTTTAAATAAAAATTATTAATACGTTTTTATATCATAAGATTAAAAGAATAGCTTTGAAATTATACATACAGTATGAACATCACTAATTGATTTGCTATAGTTTATCAACAAAAAGGGCATTCTGCAAGCTTCGAATTAAAGATGACAAAGAATAGTTGTAGACAACAAAAAGAGTTAACGCATGAAAAGAATTAACTGTTTAATTTTATTTTTAATCGTCTATCTACGTTTCTAGATTACTATTATAAGTTATAACAATAACTGGTGTAGCAATATATGTTACAATCTTACATAAGCTCATTATCAAGAACGTTTATTTTTTTTGGATTAATTTAAACTTGGTACTTATTACGTTCATTCTTTAATTACATCAATGTCAATAATAATTCAATTTGAATAATATTGATTAGTTTAAAAAATATTAGTTAATACTAATATTTTACGTTTTCAGTTCATGTCGAAGCCTAAAGCTACATTACACACAAGTAAAAATAAGCTGTTGATATGTGGTTGTTGTCTTAGACAAAGCTACCGAGGTAGTTGCTTATGCAACTAAAAAGTTTATAAAACAAATAAGGTAACTTAGTAAATGTTTAAAATATGTAATTAAAAAATGATTTTATTAAAAGACAGGTTTATATGCTGAGCATAGAGTACTAAAATCACCTTCAAAGAAATAAACAATTAATGATTCGAACAAAATTGTTTTGGACATCTTGAAAAGAAGAGTTTGTGAAATCTATACGACAGATAAAAAAGTTGCAATAATGAAAATATTAGTTGAGAAAATTCAAAAGAAAGTTTTACGTAGATTTCGAATTATCACTTTACGGCTCTAAAGTTTTTTTTCGTCATTGATTGATATTACATAGCAACATATATAACAAAAATCAAGCTTGAATGAGAGGAATCATCAATCTAAAAGTGTTTTAGGTTTGTTATGTCATCTAAAATGAACTTGAACATTTATGCTTTTTTTACAATCTATAAAATTTGTAATTTGAGTAAATATACAGCTTTAATTAATTGCGCAATTGATTTAATTTCAATATATGTATTATACGTTTAGTGCTTTCCCGAATTTTGTCAACATAACCTTGACACCATATTTTCCCATGAGTTATATACGTCATAGGTTTGGCTTGTTTAAGCGTAATGTCGTTACTTAGTATTAACTAAAATAGAAACAATAAAGAATAGACATAAACAAAGTAATTATTTGAATAATAGATTAGTATTATTATTTAAAAATGCATTTGTTATATTATAAAGATTTTTTATTTATCAAAATAATTGCGTTTCGATCATTGCTGACCATATCATGTGATTTCAAGTTATTTATAAGACTTTCAAGTTTAATTAAATAATAAATTAAAAAGTGAAATTAATAATTCGGTCCTTTCTTGAATATTAGGTTAAAGCTTTTCAATTGTAATACTTTTTATGTTTTCGTTTATTAATTTGATACAAACGTACATAAGTTTACGGTAAATTTGTTTTTAAGCGTAATCAAAAATGATTAAAAAAAGTTGTGAGTCGGCTTTAATTTTATCGAATTTTTTTAACTTGAAACATTAAACAATAAAATAAACACGATGTATATTGCGAATGAATTAAAGTACTTACAATCAATACCACAAACATTTATTTTAATCTTTGTATTTTATTATTGGTTGATAAGTATTTTTACCTTGAATTCTACTATATGGGTTTTGCCTTATTTTTTTTGAATCGTTTTGAACTTTGTTATTGTTGGTTGGTTTTGATATCATTAAGTAGTTATCTTAAATAAGCGTATTCTAGTTATTGCATAATTTTAGATAAGCTGGCGAGCGCGTGGTAATGTTTCTATACGTACATACATCTGATTATATTTATAACAAGAAAATTGTTTTAATGATTTTATGTAAAACGCAATATGTCATAAGGAAGTATAGATAACCTGAATATATAAAAATCTAGCACGCATTATCGATAGTTGAATAGTAACAAGGTTTCTGATAAGTTTTTACGTGTTTTACAAATTTTTCTTATATCGTTTGAGAAAGTTTCTGATAAGAATTACCATTTGCAGCGTGCATTTATCATTCTGATAATGAGGTACTATACCTTACTTTTCTTAGAAGTCGTAAATAAGACTGGGATTTACTATTATTTGTAAATTAAATAATTCATTTATTGCATTTGTAAACAAAGCATTTCGAATTCACGATTTATTTTCTTTAGTTTTTTGAGATAATAAACGTTTCTTTTATTAAAGCTACATGAAAATATGTCGATTGGTATTCTGTTTGCGGATGACATTAATGTACGTATGGGTTTATGTATTCATTATATATTTTTAACGATACCAATTACTATGTGACATTTTCTTTTCTATACTGATAATTAGTACAAAATCAACTAGACACAACATAAAAATGGTTTTCTGAATACTTTACAAAAGTATAATTATATTTTACGTAAAGTGTGAGTGAGAAGTGTCCGGTTTTAAGCAGATTAAATTCGTTTTTATGTACAGATTATTTAGTAACTAATTTTCGTTTATTATGCATACGTTATATGCCGACTAAAAGTCCGTTGATAAAAGATACGCGCATGCAATCTTTTACTCTATTACGACTTTTATACACACGTACTGCGTAATGGTTTTCTTTCTGTGTTTTTGTTTTCAATTAATTTAAATTGATGTTTACATGTGTTTTTAACATTTCGCTAGAATTCCTTTATGTAGGCCGAACTGCAATTTGCTGCCTTTTCTAAACTCATCGAAATTTAGTTCGGTATACTTATATAAAGTACATTAGAAAATTTGTTTTAAAAATAAAACCTGAAAAAACATTTAAAACTTAGTATTTATCAACAAAATTACTAAAGAGTGTAATCGTAAACATTGTACAATAACCTTGACTGATACGATGAGTAATATTTATTGTTTTGTAATTCGGTCCGTTGATAAAGAAGTCGTTTGTATCTATCTCGGAAAAATAAAAAACTATCATTCTCATTTTGTAAATATTATCGGGTAAAGAATTGACAGTCATTTCTTATTGAGACATTTTCACAATCTTGTCAACGCCTTCTTGCAGATATTTCTTTTTATCAATAGAATATTTCGTCCTCTTAGAAAACCTCATTGTTTCCGAGTTTGAGTTATTGATATATTTTTATTTGTATGATCATTTTACATCTTTCTACTTAGCTAAAACACGGCCTTTTTTGCTAGTGTAGCATTAAGCTCTTTACACACGAATGGTCAATCCGCCGACCGGCTATTTCAAATACAATATAACACATTTAGGGCGCGTTGTACCAAGCATTTTGAACCACAGATCATCTATGAACACCGTTCACCGAAAAAAAATGAGTTGTGCTATCAGTAAACGACGGTTCAGAATTTTGTGAATTTTATAGCAGCTAAACTGTGAAAACTCTTTTGCTAAAGATGAGACAATGTAGGTGTGGTCTGTGAAGTTTATATCTTCACTATTATTACGAGGTTGAACTATATATTTATCGGATATGTTTTCTGTTATATCTTTCATTTGATCAATGACATCTAAATTGCAATCATCATCAACATATGAGGGTAGTCTTGTCATTTGTGCTATTATTTCCATTATGTCCCTTGTTGTTTCATCTTTAAATTCATTGGGTCTCTTTGGTAGTCCACCTCCTGTCCCGTATAAGTATCTTTTGTCTTCAGCAAATTTTTCTCTGCATTTTTTTTTATATTTTGATACTTCGTGCAAAGCATATAAACATCTCGGTACCTTTAACCCCGAAAGGTTAATGAATTGCTCACAGATGTTTTCCCTTGCTTCACTTTTAACTTGGATATTGTCTTAGTCACTTTTTTTTTGACTCCACTACTTTAGCATGACGTTTCGCTAGAGATAATAGAATTTCCGTCTCTGTCTAACTAAAGTTCGGTGCTCTCCTCTGAGCTTCCCTGTTATTTGTTTTTCTAGACATGATCTACAATGAAAACAACGGTTTAGTACATTAAGATAAAAAAAATGAGTAAATTATTAGTTTTATTATTACATTGTTAAAAATAGTATCTACCTTAATGGTTCCGAATCAATTTGTATTTGGGTTAATCAATATATTGGTTAATCAGTATTTAAAGAGGTTAGAATCAGGTTAGAATTATCTGATCCTGACAATACGCAAGCGTATAACTAAATTCAGTATGTACTTGCAACTGTGCAATATTTCATAAGAACTGTGATCACATGAACTTCGGTCAAAAGTTTATTGAACAATCTAATAGTAAGTAAACAATGATCATTTATGAACGGTTTGTCAACTAACCTTTGGTTAAACTTTGTTTGGTACAACGCGCCCTTACTCGGCGAACACACGGTCGCCACCCAACAAACTTTTCTGTAAAAAGCCAATGCTGGCAATATACAGTCTTGCTAGTAAGTACATTACTTTCAAAGCAATGGCTTCATGTACTGGGCCATTGCATTCAGGTCACTATGACCATTATCTGACCATATAACGGCTTGTCGACATATTACTACCATGCTAGTATTTAAGCTGTACCAAATCAATATACTGACATACAACGATTATATGTTGGCAAGTGAAGGCAGAGTATATTTCAAAGTACATCACCTGTACCTTTTCGATACTCTATTAACACGTTTTTCTACGATTTAGCAGAACAGTTGATATGCACAAATCAAAGAATTTATACATTTAAAATTTTATTTGAATGTGTACTATTAGGGTGGTTCTTATTTAGGGTTTGTCCGAATTTTTTTTCACGATAGTCCTAAATCGGTTCTAAATCTATTAAAAAAAATTTATGCCAAGTTATAGCTCTTAATTTTAATTTTAACCCGACCCCCCCGACCGCCAAAGTTTTAAATGGAAATAACAGGGGAAAAGTTTTGTTGATTTTTTGAAATTTTTTTTCATCATGAAATAATGAACAGATCATGTTGACCAATGACAATTCTTATAGTAAATTTAACGTTCTACAAAAAAGGTCTCTTATGATTTTTTGCTAACTCTAACGGTTTCTGAGTTATTTAAGGTCATACTTGAAGCTTAAGTCAATTTTACGATTTTTCTATTTCTACCGTCGTTTATTGATTTAAAAATGAAAAAAAGATAATAATTCATAACTTAGACGACTTTTTTACCTTCTCTAAAGCATTTTGTTGCTGAAAGAAAAGTATTATTTTATTAAAAAAAATCGAACTATCAAAGTTTCAATAAATTAAAAAAAATACTTTTATTATCATTTTTTTTAACATCGATACTATTATGAAGTTATTACAGTTTTTTTTAGCGCATCAGGAAACGTTTGACGATGGTTTTTAGATTTAGATCCAGTTGAAGAGTTGACCCATTGTGATAATCTTTCTACATCTTTTAATTTATTTTTTGTTTTTTGGTCAGTCGTTTTTGTAGTAGGATTTCTCACTTTAGGCAGAGAGTCATTATCGCTACTGTCACTAACAATATAGTTTTCCTTATATAACTTCAAGTAAAATTTCAAAGCAAAAACTTACTAGACTTGTATTTAATATTTACAGGACACAAGGATAAACGATTTATTTCTGGTGCCTCAAGTGTCATGACGAATTTAATCCTTTGTGATTCATTTTGAAAATAGCTTGACCAAATGCAATAGTTTTCCATTTTCAATTTTTATTCATGAATAAGCAAAAATAGCCATGGCAATATTTTGACCATTTTGTTCTTACGGAAATTCTACTATCAAAAGGGTTTTCTAAAAACACAAAGAATTAATAAAATTGATTACCCTTTTTTACTAACACAAACTCTTATATGTGTATACATCTATAACAAATGTAATAATAAAGAAAAATAAAAATTATCTTTATAAGGTAACAAAATTCTTTTACATTGGATATCCTCAACTTTGTATACTTCAACTTTTTCAGTAGTCATTATATGATAAACTGATAACAGTAAAGAATCTGTTGGATAGTCATTAAATGATTCTATAATTTGAAGCTTGTCACCAACAATCATTGATTGGTTTAATAGTGTTTTTACTCCCACAGTATTTTTATAATATCATCTGATGCAAACTAAACACATGTATCACCATTTTTGTCTGACAAATACGTTGTATTATATTGTACCTTATTATATAAAGTTCCAGCTGGAATCATTTTCTTAAAAGTGATATCTACATTCACAGCACTGCTACCAATAAAATTAATAATTTGATCAATCTTAAATACGTTTGCATTCAATTACTTCTCGTTTCATTATACGTCTAATAACTTGTAAAGGTAAATTCGATTTCTTTAGCATCTTTTTTAACATTTGAAGATCATTTTCAAATGGAAAGCAACTCGCATTATCTAATGAACCAAATCGTTTGGTATCAATAGGTAGATGTATCAAAGCATGCACATTATAAACTGCAAATTATTTGCCATATAAAGAAATTAAATGTCTAACAAAAACGTGTGATAATTCAGAGACGTATTTATTATAAAGGACGTTCAGACGATTAGTTAATAATATAGTGATAGAGTAATTCAGAAGTAAAAAATTACAATAATTTTTTTGAGATAAAATTTGTTTTAGCAGAAGAGGTTCAATGGTCCAACATATAGCAAGAATTAGCGCAATTTTGTTGCTTTCCATTTTTCTAACTCTGCATAAAATCTTGGCTTTCTATTAAATTCCACAGGCCAATGACTTCTTAATTCGTAAACTTTTTTGTTTATTAGAGTCAAATTTGTCCTGCTAATTTTAAAAGATTGACCACCATCTCTTCAAATAAAGATCAATTTTCTTACAACACTGAGACAGGTATATATATACCGATCGGTAGTTTGAGAAAAGGTGTATCACTATGGAAAGCCGTTTTACTTTTTAATGTCATATAGAAAAATTCGTTATTAAAAAATAATATGACGATTTAGAAATAAGTCAACACATATTTAAAATTAATTTCAAATATGTATTCCATATATTTAAATAAATAGACTGCTGTCATATCTTTAAATTATTTGCCATAAGTTTTAACATAAACTATTCCATTAAAAAATATGTGTTGACTTCTAAAAATATAATACTAATATCAGTCGACATATAAAAATATATATTTTTTTAATGTGATAACAAAATAATTATTTGTTTCTATTTTACGAATAAATATATTTCAAATTATTTTATGTATGAGAGGGTAAATATAAACTTATAAAAATTTTTTAACTTGTTTTAATTTATTACAGTAATTTTATTTTACATTACTTTATAAGATTGTTTCATAACCACAATGTCTAAATAACATAAAAATGAATTGTAAATATGTTGTAACATATTTTAAATTAAATGTTAAGTTAAAATTTAAACGGAATTTTCTTGATACATTAAACGAATAATTTCGACTACAATAAAATGAATGCATAACAATAAAATGAATTTCAAATATGTCTTTAACATATTTTTAATTCGGAATTTATTTGTTTGTATATCGAAAAAATTCAATTTCAAATATGTTAAAAACATATTTTTAATTCCAATATAATTATATTCAAAGATCTTCACATTTAGCTAATATTATGTTAAAAGAATTTTTTTTGTCATACATTGTATCGTTTCCCAAAGTTTCGTATATTTTAGTCGTCTACCTAACAAAAGAATGAATTTCAAATATGTATTTGACATAATTTTAATTCTTAACGTTTTAATTCATTTGTTTTACATGTGGCAACGTAGCTTCGCGCGTGCGTTTAATCAAAATTGAAGAACTAAACAGATTCAACAAGTTAATGGCAAGTATTGGTTAATAGTATCAGGCCACAGCTGTGATCAAATGGTATCAGCCATAGGTATCAGCGGTATCAGCATCTTTGGTATCAGCTGTTGGCGCGCTTTGAAACCGTTTAGCGTACGCACGTGTGAAGCTACGTTGCCACATGTAAAACCGATTTAAAACGTTAGGAATTAAAATCATGTCAAATACATATTTGAAATTCATTTTTTCGTTAGGTAAACAACTAAAATATACCAAATTTTGGGACGCGATATAATGTATGACAAAAAAATTCTTTGAACATAATATTAGCTAAACCTGAAGATCTTTGAATATAATTATATTGGAATTAATAATATGTCTTTAACATATTTGAAATTAAATTTTTTCGGTATACAAACAAATAAATTCCGAATTTAAAATATGTTAAAGACATATTTGAAATTCATTTTATTGTTATGCATTCATTTTAATGTAGTCGAAATTATTCGTTTAATGTATCAAAAAAATTCTGTTTTTATTTGAATTTAATATTTAATTTAAAATATGCTTCATCATATTTAAAATTCATTTTTAGGTTATGTAGACGACAACTAATAAAAAAAATTACTTTTGATGTAACAAGAAAATGTATAACAACTTAATTTATATAATTTTTAATTTGGTGTATTAGTTGGATGCATTAAAAAGTAAAACGGCTTTCCATATATCACCTTTATGATGTTTACCATCTACTTTTTGCAAAAATCCTTCATCTGTCCTTTTTCTGGCTTTCAAACTAGGAAATCTCATTCTCGTATTTACAATTATTCCTTCGACACTGCATTGGTCACATCCAATCCATTATGAGATTTTACATTTTTGTATAAAAGACCCTGCTGGAGCATCACAACAAAAAGATTGTATAATATAATGTATAATAATATATTTATAGCTTATAGTTTCAGATTGTCCTACAGTTCTATAATTACAATTTTTTGATATACCCTCTAATTCCGATGGTAATATAACTTTCTCCGGTGATTTAATTTCTTCGTAATCACTACTTTTCTGTATACATTCTAAATATGATGGTACAATATCTATATTTATTTCTGTAGTATTTAACAACGAGATATCAGAAGATCAAATACCATTATTAACAGAGGTACTTGGTACGTTAGATGAAATCCTAATACAATAATCGCTTTACATTGTTTGAAACTACATATTATTTCTGATAAGAATTTTACCCAATGCTAGTGGTACTATCTTCAACTAATTTATTACTCTGTTTATAACCATGATTTTTATAGATTCAATGGAAAGTAGTATGTTGACTTTCCAACAAAGCCAATTCTGCCAGATATCGAATATCATTTACTTTTATCTTAATTAAGGGATATTAATAGCTGTCTTTCATTAAGGTTATGATTGATCGGATGTGTAAATTATGATAACAGTACAAAAATAAAAATTGATATGTATGTACTTACTCATTATTTTTATCAGCCATTTATACTTATTTGTGTACAGATGTGTGTGTGTACAACAAATAAAGCACAATGCCGTAACGTCGCCACTACGGATTAATATGAATCGCGCCCTTAAGGAAAATTTAAAGTAACGTAGTTACGAATTGGCTTTATATTATAGGCACCTGTACAACATACCTGAAACAGCAAGTCGCTAGCACTAACGGCAAATAGCCATGCAATAGCCGTTATGTTAATGTTTGCTGGGCAATCGGTAAATTAAGCAATGCATTTGTTTCAATACACGCAAGTCTATGAATGTCGGCACACGACGGCGATTTTTTCGTCGCCGTCGTACAGAGTAGCGGTTTTGCGCTTTCTTCGTATTGTGCATAGTGTAGTTAAAATAGAAAATTTTCATTTGCGCACTAAAAGAAAGGCATGTGATATCGGACAAGACAAATGACGAATTTAAAGGTAGTAATAAAACTATAGCCGCATGGCAAGACACGTGCAACACGTTTATTCAAAATTATGAACAGCTGACAGGAATAGAGAAGCCGAATTAGGTATGTTATATAAACAACAATATAAATTATATTTTGCTTAATTGCCACGGCACAGATCCTTCATTACTGTTAAAAAATTGAGTAAAATAATCGTTTATAGCCCGATGGAAAACTCTCCATTTGTTGATAGAAATGCCAAATTCACACTCAACATAACGACTGGCACGAATCTAAATGTAATGCATGAAATAATGTTGATTCGAAGGAACATTCTTTACCATATCTTCCCACGTCAACATATAGAAAACAGCCTAATGTATCCACAACTGCCAATAAGACGACAAAAAGAATATTTTTAAAGATAATGAACCACTTCGATGTGGCTTAACAATTCTAATGTGTTTCTCTTCTATGACCCCAACACAAAAAAATTGGCATTCTTAGCAAATCCTGCTATGCATTTATTCCACATATTGTCTGATGGCAGTCAAGTAGGACTTCACATTTTTTTTTGGATACATCCCTCACAATTTGACGTATTGTTGATGTTCCTAATCTATACGCGTAATAAAGGTTTGTAAAAGTCATGCCGCTTGCCAAATACCTGCAAGAATATAAATGCATTAGTATATATTTTTGTTTCAGGTAAAACACCACTGCAGAAATAGAATAACATTTGTGACAGTTATGTATAGTGTTATAAAAAAATTAAACTCTTAAATCAAGCGCTATAAAAAAACAAGAAAGTATATCTTTTACGATCAGTTGCAATTTCTTGCAAAAACAGTCACTGTCTAACCATATATGGTAACGATAAAAAATTGTCACTGTAGCTAACTTCACTGTATTTTATGTACTTGTATTTAGTCAGCGAGCCTTCTTCTGACTATCCAAAAAATTTCACTTAGCATATTTGCAGTTTTCTCAGAATAATAAAAGACTCTTGAAACTTCCAATTGATACATTGGATACAAAACATTTCTATTAAAAAAAAAATGTAAAAATTGAGTTACAAACAAAAACTTGCTAATTAGCACTTCTATAGTTGTAGAGGCAATAGCGTAAAAATTAACACAAACAAATATAAAAATATTACATATGTTACGGTAATTTTTTTTGTGTAATTATTTTTCTAAATATTTATTAATTTTTTTAAGCAATGTACTTTAGAAGTAAAAAAAACTGACAGACTAATGTAGAAAAATGCACAAATACGTATTTGGTCAATTACACTAAACAACAAGTTATCTAGTCTATGTTAGTACAAACAGATGCTGGATAAACAATAATACACGTAGTTCTCGTAACAAATAACTCTTCATCATATGCCAAATTGTAAATTAAAACTTTCACATGTATTTATTGACTTGAAAATTTGTCTGGTCATGTGTTAATTTATACAAGTCAATACAAATATGTTAATAGAATTTGCTAAGTATCACATAAATTTTACGTCTATTTGTTTTATAGTCGATAGAAAAATATGATTTAACTTTTAAAAGATTAATAATTTAAAACATTTAAAAAGTTTACAGAAACTGGTTAAAACAATGTACATTTTGATTAAAGTTTATATTGCTTCTCAAAACCACTTTATAATTGAGGAACTATGTAAAGTTAAAATTATTTTAAAGCTAAAAAAAATTACGTATAGCATATTTTAGAAATAATACCCAAATACTTATTTATATCAGTTTTTCAAATTCTAGCTTTATAGGTTTTTAAGAATTTAGCACCTTAGATTATTTATTGGAATTTGTTTACATATACTTTTAAAAACCCGAGTAAACGCAAAAAATAGAAAATTTGCTTAGTTACATATCTTACAAGTATTGTTCTAAACCAGTGGCGTCACTGAAGACCCGCAGAATCCGTAGTGCAGTGAGGCACATAAACTAAAGGAATCCAAAAACTGTGTTAGCACGTAAACATGCGCAATTTTCTGATTTTTTTAAAGCCCGTTATCGATCTTTGCGAAAAATCCCGAAAAAAGTAATTACGCTACCAACCAAAACTAGTTTCTTTCAAATTAAAAAAAAAATATTAATTCAAATTCTTATTTTAAAAAAATTCGTTTTACGTAGAACAAATTTAATATAAATTAAGGAAGTAAATATTAAGTCAAAATTTTAATTTAAAATTTTAACTTTTAAGTTATTATATCTATAGTTATTTATTAATCAACTTTTGTAAAAATAAGAATATTAGAAAAACAACTACTAAAATCGCATCAGAGAATATATCTTAAACATATTAATTACAAAACGGATTTTATTGTATTATTATTCAATTAGTTATGTAGGTTTACCATAACAACAAGCTTTTAGATAACGTTGCTTATACGTCTAAGTATGATCGCTATAACTAAAACGTCAACAAATTTTACTTACGTTGAATTTTTATAATGCAAAACGAAAAATTTGATATGACGTCAAATAGATAAATTATAGTGTGGTCATGTACAACGTAATTGATTTTGCACCGTCAAAGTCGGTAGTTTGTTATACAAATGAATGTGTTCAATTTCATACTCGATTAAATATTTTAGCGTATATAAACACAAATACAGACTAGCTATAAATCACATCAACCCAACAAGAATGTAACATGTAATAAAAATGTAAGTTGTACGTCGTTTCGATTTTTGCAATACGACTAATAAAAAAATTATATTTTAATCTCGCGCGCATTTGTAGCGTTCGTTGAACACAAAATAGTTTGATATTATTATGTTTTTTAAGTAATTACAAATTAAACAAGATACTAATTTTTCTGTTTTTATCAACGTGTTTTGCAAATAATTTAAAAACAGTATAACGTCGCCAGAGAGACGCAATTGCAGAAAAAGAAATTAGAAGAGAATATAATATGCTCTAGAGTGACAACTATTTGCTTAGAGTAATTTGAAGTTTAAATTTTTCTAATAATGGTTTTTACGTACCCAAAAAATGTGCCCCAATATATTTTATAAATTTTTTTAGATATTACATCTCTAGTTATTTATTAAAACTAAATTTTATAAATGGCTTTTTTAACTGTAAGTTTTGTTTAATATTTTTCCCAAAACTTAATTTTTTGTAAATAATGTACTGGAAAGTTTTCAAATAAACACTTGCTATAATAAATTACAGAAAATAAAAGTATAAAAATAAACAAAGCCTATTTAAAAAATATTTGTAGAAACGTAAAATAATAATTAGGAAACAATTTTCAATCTTTGTTAATAAAAATAACTTACTTAAACAAATATGAACGTTTTTTTAAACATCTTTAATTTGAAGTATAATATTTTACCAAAACTTAATGCTAAAAACAGAATAATAAAACAATGTCGTACTTGTTATGTATTTAACTGCTAATAAGTTTTGAATTTGACATAGTGATAATTGTTAAGGGTATAATAATCAGATGTTTAACTTATATTTGAAGAAATGGAAAAAAGTAACTGATATTTTCTTATTTTTTTAAACTTTATAGAAATTATCTCGTCAGTTACCTTGAGAAAAAATTTACATTATTATATTTACTTCGAGGAAATATTTACTACCAAACAGACACTAAAAAATAAAATTTAATTACTTATTTAAAAAACAAATAAAACAATATATTCAACATTTTAGAATGCGTATTTAAAATAAAGTTTGAACATTTATTTCTTTATAAATGAATACATAGGTATATACAATGTGTCAATTTGAAAACTTTGGATTGGGAACATAATTATAACCAAAAATAATATCGAAAATTACAAAAACCCGTTTTGACAATACATACACGGAAAAAAAGGTTATGCGGAATTGATATGTATCATGCAAAAGGCTGTTGGTTTTGAGTCAAGCCGATGTACGCTTGAATTAAACTTCTATTTTATTAGATTGTCGCTGTAATTTCATTGCAATAAGAGATTTAGTTTAAATTTTAGTACATTTACGTTGAATGTTATTTGAACGTGGATCAATTTTAGAAAAAAAGCAAATGCTTTAAATATGAAATCGTAATGATTAAATTTAGTATAATATTTCTCTCCGTGTAGGGAGAACTAAATTGACATGGTCAATAACACAACCTCACCTTCACCCTCGGCCACTTTAACTTCAAAAATGTAAATTGCAATCGTCCACTTATGATACATTGTTAAAAAAGTCTTTAAAAACTCTACTCAGAAATAGAAAAAAAAGTGACATTTCACTTGACATTTTTGAAATAATTAGCAAATGAAGATTCGGAAGATACTGTTAAGACTTTACAAATACACTGTTTATAAAATTTTTTTGTTCACAATGTTCACCATTTTTTTCTAAACAGAAAAATAGTCAAAATTCAACTTCTTGCTTCACTATTTGGAATGAACGTCGGTTGCTGTAAGTCATGTAGGTCTGCTAGGTTTGTCTTATAAACGATAAATCGTTTGATGTAGCCCCATAAAAAGAAATTCGACATCGCGATGGCCACTTGATTGTTTTTTTTTGTTTGAACAATCAACGGCTCTATTATGTTTTGAAGTAAATTTATAAAAATATCATCTTTAAAGTTTCTATTCCAACAATTTTATCTCTAAGAATGCCAGCTCACACATTTAGTTTCTGAGGATATTTAGGTGCGATCCTCTCGTACAATACGCGCACTCTTATTATTTCAATAACGATTATTTTGTTTGTTATTTTGCCCATTTAAAATGTGAATGTGCATTCACCAGAAAAACTGATGTTTTTTAAAATGTTAAGATATTGTTCAAGTTTTTCAATCATAGTTTCACAAAACTGAATTCCTCTATCAGGATCATTGTCCCCTAGTTCTATAAAAATCTGCATTTCGTAAGAAAAAACTTTTTTTAAAAAGTTTTAAAACTCTCTGAACCGACTCATGTGACACTCGTTAATTCTGCAACTTTGCAAAGCGACGTTATTGAACACATAGCGATTTGATCCAAAATTTCAGTCCAGAATTCTTGACCGCTTTATCTTAATATTTACTACAGAATCAGTTGCTTTAAATTTCCGCACAAGAAGTCGTACGTAAACATCGCTGACATTTTTATCCAGATGTCTTGTACTGAACGCAGTACCCGCTTGTAAAACACATTACTGGCGTAAAGATAAATTATTTCAACCCGTTCAGCAACTGAGTATAGCATTTTTACAATTTTTTTTCAAAAAACCAGCTCGTATAAAATTTAATAACACACTTCAAAGTAACAATAAATACTGACGTTTAAATATCTATAAACAGTGAAACAAATACCTTTAATAAAACCAAATTACAAAAAACTTTTATCTGTTTTTCCTGATTGTGGTTATTAAGATAATGGAACTCATCGTATTGTACGATAGTGTCACATACAATATCTTCAAATATAATTGAGCTGGATATTCTAGAAGCTACAACACGTGATAACTATACCAAAAATAATAATTTTTCACAAACAATGTGATTTTAAGGGTAGACAGCATTATTTCAAATCTATTAAGTGAAATATCACTTTTTTGGCATTTCTGAATAGCATTTTCAAAGAAATTTTGAACAATGTATCATAAGTAAGGGAGTTACAATTTATATTTTTGAGGTTGGGATGTCGGCTGACCATGTGAATTTAATTTCCACTTCTGCATCTAAACATGCTCCTTGGCTTAATAACATTATTAGAATTTTAACTAATCGATATGTTATTATTAATTCTTCTTATCTTACTTCTAAGATTAAAAATATATTTTTTTCTTCTTCATCATTTCTTGTTCTTTTTTATTCTTCTATTCCTCCTGAAGAATTATTATTCACAATTATCAGGTTTTAGCTATGGGTTCAAACATTTCTCCCCTTGCTGCTGAACTGCTTTATCATCTACAAGAAACTAGGTGGAGCAAAAACGCGACTGAATTTCATGATGGAACTTGGAGAAAGGCTTGTTCAGAAAAAAATATGCAATCCCACGGAACACAAAAGATCAGAAATTAAAAATTCCAAGGCTTTCAAGGCTAATAGAACGTCATTTTCCCGATATCATTCCTCCGACTACCAAACAAAAAACTACAAAGCGCTGCGTTGTATGTTATGAAACAGGAAAAAGGAAAGAATTGATATATTGGTGTATTGAATGTCACCGCGTTTCAAAATATATCACATAAAAATTTGAAATGTTGTTCTAAGTTGCAAAAAAATAAATTTTTATATTCAATTCCAGTTTATTTTTTCTTTATGAATATTATCAAGTAGGAAAATTTTTATTTCCAAAAAATATCCGAACACGAAACATTATTTTTAGGATTTTCTAGGTTCAGTAATAATATAACCACAAAGTACCTATGTAATGGCCATGACGTACAAAATTGCAATGGCTATGACGTATATACTCGCATGCGGTCGCAAACTGCCACCACTGCGTAGGGACCTTTCTACTCAAACGCGCGTTACTTAAGAGGTTAATGTTTTTATCATTTTTTAGCTGTAATTTTACAAGACGCTTGTTTAGAGTGAAAAATTTTATTATTATACCCTAAAAATATCTGTAAATATATTTGAGAATTAACTTTGAAAGCATGTGGGTTCTTAGAATAACAACGTTATTTAACTACGTCGTATGTGATAACGTTATTTTTATTTATTTTTATTTTTAGTGTCAGCAAATTACTAAGAAGATTGTTTTTGATTTATTTTTATTAACAGTGTCGACAAACTATTTAGTGCTGCAAGTCCGTAATTTTCGATTTAGTTTTTTTAAACGTCTAACCAAACAATTCGCTCTAGGACATTTCAACACCGCCGATTGAACGCTACCGTTTGAACTCCGATTGATCGCTGAAACTTTTGAACGCTGGGACATTTAAACGCTAACGTTGTTTGATTACCGAACGATTGCTCGCCGGATATGGGCATCTATTTGTACATATCATTTTAACAAAAATATATTTTTTTGTCAATAGGCAAATACCGATACGAACCTCAAACTTAGAAATAAAACGGTTACAAATTTTTAATCATTTAATCATTCCGTAATGGTTGCAACAATCAATAGTATCTGAGAAATTTTTGTTGAAAGATAGTATTGTTATTGGTATATTGTCAACTTCTTGAAAATTAGTGTCTATTATAATTGCGTACGAGGATTACCTAGGATTAGCCATATACAAAAAGAATTTTCTTTATTTTTATCGTTATTATATTGTTAAACAATGACTACGATAACTGTAACGGAATAGATTATTTACGAGGTATTGCCCATTATTTTCAAATTAATGCATGATTACATTTTATTTGTAAATAAATTTATAGATTAGACGACAGTTTATACTTTTTAATACTTTGCAGCTCGTATTAAAATTTTGCTTTAGAATTAAAATTTTTATAAATACATTTCTCTAATGCTTAAATTAACACGTATTATAGTTATATTACAAATTTGTTAAATGTGTTATTATCTAAATTAATTAATTAATAAATTAAGATAAGTATTTATTTTTGAATATATTTTTTTTTCTAATTTTCTACCATAATTAATTAAATATACGTCCGTTTAATTATTGAACAAAATTGTAATTCTGCTCAAAACCGGCGGCGCGCGGAGTTCAAAAGTCTCGGCGTTTAAAAGTTTCAGCGTTCAATTTTCCGGTGTTCAAACCACTGCGTTCAAATGGCGGTGTTCAATCGGCGGCGATCAAATGACCGAGTTCCCAAACAATTATTTGTTTTTTTAAATTTCTAATATTGTTATCATTCGGTTATTGTTATCATTCGGTTATTGTTATCAAAAACCTCAAGACCCAACGTGGATTCTATTAAGCGAGCTGCACTGTAATATTAAAAAAGTTGCCTATAATAATGGTTATCTTTCTTATGTTTTAAACACCGTTATTCATAGACCTCGTATTTGCCATTTACTTAAAAATTTGATATATAATAAATTTAGTAGTAATGATATTTATCGTTCTATTCGTTACTTTAGTCCTACGTGTCTTTTTCTTAATAATAATTTAAAATCTTATATTGCTAATAATAAAGACCCTATTCCACCTTTGGGCAAATCTGGTATTTACAAAATTTCTTGTTCTTGTAATTCTTCTTATCTCGATCAAACTGGAAGAAACTTCACAATTAGATAAAAAAATAGAAATACTATATCAACATCTTTAATACCTGTTCTGCTTTTGAGAATCACATTTTATCTACTGGCCATTCTTTTTCTTCTAATCTTAATATAGAATTTCTTCATTTTTACAATAAAGGTAATTATCTTAACAATCTTAAAATTTTAGAAATACATCGTCGGTCTAATAATAATTCTTCTACGTGTCTTAATGAACTTCTTGATTTGAACACTTCACCTCTTCTGTGTGTTTATTGACAGTTTCAATGTGTTATATTTTGACACTTGTCAGTTTAAGTTTTTATAATAGGTGTGCTTTTTTAATAACTTAATTTAATAGCTATATTTTTTATATTTTTTAACGATATTGTACATTTACTTACGATGACACCTTATAATCTCGAAACATGTTTAATTTAAATAAATAATTTAAAAAATATATATGTGGATAATAATTCATTGAAGAATAACGATATTGTAAAATTGATGTTGTTGTAAATATTTATATATATTTAAAGTCAATTTATCTATCCTTAAAATAAACAAAATGAAATGTTACATATTTGCTATTGTAAATTAATAATAAAACAATTTTCCGTATTTTTTTGGATGGTCGTTGACCAAATAACCTAATGAAGAAGCCGTCACTGAGTAAACAGTTGTGACTCCTAATAAAAAAAGTTTGCTTTAGCTAAAGATCACATTAGGTTATTTATCCAAAAATGTTTCGAATATAGCGCACTTGCAAACATGAGCTTGATAGTGCTGTGTTATTTATTTACAATATAAGCTCTTATTAAAAGGGATCCTACTAATTGGAAGGCGACTGCAGTTTGAAAATTTAAAATTTTCAGTGATTATTTTTAAAGAAAATAAAATATTACTAATATTATAAAATCATTACTAAGAATTGTTATAAGTAATTTAATAACAACAAAACTGTAATTACGAATTTGGTTTTCAACGACTTTTTCTATTTTCAAACATCAAAATATAATTCGAAAGAAAAATTAAAACAAACATACATATTTTAAATGAGCTAACAAATCGTAATTTTCTAAAGGACTTTTGAATAAGTGATAAGATAATAAATTTTTAAAAACATTCAAAAAATATATATTTATTAAGAAACTCTTCATATGTTATTAATTTATTTTTTGTTTTATTATAATATCATTTCATATGTACTCCACATACTAGGTACAAACGTAAGATAAAGATTGATTTCAAATTGTGGTTGAAGTTTTGTTTATGTATAATAACAAAAAGCACATACAATGTCAAATCCTTAATTTTACTGCTACATAATTCATAGTAAAAATTGTTTAGCCTTTATACATAACTATGGATTAATTAATTAATTAAAAAAAAACACACTTTAAAGTCGCTTAGAAATAACTAAAAAAAGTAATTTTTTAAGTTATCTGCGTCATCAAATAATTGTTAAAAAATGTCATGAGTAAGCAATATTTACGTACTATATTAAATGATCGTTCTTTTTAAATTAACATTAATAATGTAACTCAATTGTATAAAATATAGTATACATATATCAAACAACAGAATATATTTTAATCAAGTTGGTACATTCACAAATCCGAAAAATGTAACGATGTTAATTTATTTTCTCTATTTCGACATGAAAATTGGCGATTTTTACACTAAAATCCGTGTAAGAATAAGCCAATTCTCATTTTAGTAATGTTAGTTTTTTCAAAGTTGGTATCTCTGCATCGTAAGTTGACGTTACACGAAAAAGAAATCGAAATTATTGGAATTTAACAATTAAAATTCAAATTTTGATGCCAAGATAAAATAAAAACGTCCAATTAATTCAAAGTTATTTACTTGTAAAGGTATAAAGAGATAATTTTGTATGAGATTTTAGGTTAACACATAAATTTCAATATGTCAAAGTGTAAGTGTTGCCAATTTAATTAATATAAAAGTTTCTCAATGTTGTTTTAAAATTAAAATTATACGAAAATATTAAGTATTGTATCGAAATAGAGAAAATAGTATAAAGCACACGTTATAGAATACGTTTCAATCACTCGACCGCTTCATAAACTCGCCACTGCGCGGCTCGTGTATGAAACCCGGTCTCGTGATTAAAGCGTATTCATTCTGTAACTTGTGTTTTAATATACTATTCCAACCGCAAAGCACAAACACAAGAATATTAATTTTTTATGTTTGTTTATTAATTGTCTAATAAATGTTAATGCATTGTATCTCACATTTCTGCTTTTGTTAGGTCTTTTATATATATTACATAAATAATAATTAATAATTAAATAATTAAAAAAAATACTTTAAAAATAACTATTTAAAAAAATTATAACTATAAATAACGTTTTTGTATTTTAATATTAATAATATTATACTACATATAAGTACTAGTAATTGATTCGTGCTCAAAAAAGCTATTTTTAAGTTTATATTGAAACATCTCTAAAGATCATTCAAGATTATTCAAAGTGATTATCAAAAAAGACAGAATCCTTTAAGACGAGATTATAAGAGGTATCTGAAATAAATTGAAGCCGGTACCCAACTAACATTTTTAACGATTGCGACGTGGCAGCAACAGTCGTAGGAACTGTAGAGTGGCTTGCCACTAGTCACTACCACGTTACAGGAACAGTTTTTATAGCGTGGCTACCACCAAAATGGGGAACAAATATTGGGTGGCTGTTACGTGATTACAACCATTTTATCACTTATAAAATAACATTACAGTCAGGTAAAATTCACGTCTCTCCCATGGCGGCGTGGTGACCATTAGTGGTCCTGAACATTTCAGAAACTGCTTTGATGTATTTATATCTCTGTCCCATTTTTAAATGTTATTTACTTTCTCATATACATCTCCTCTTTATTTTACAAATGAACAACTAGGTTTACTTCATTAATTTATTATATTCAATGTATTGTTAATGTAATAACGAAGGCTTCCACGGCCGGAATCTATACTAACATTAGAATGTCTTCCGGGTTTGGACCGTGTCATAGTTGCAACCGAAGCTGCCAACGTTTCGCCCACTTTCGTAAGGGGCTTCATCAAGGCGTGAGATAAATCGCAAAACTCAAACAAGCAATCGAAATCTAACTAAGAACTTCTCAAAAGTTAGCTTATCCACTTGTAAAACAAGCCATAACCTAAACTATGAAAAGGTAAGAAAGAAAACGATAACCTGAAAAAGCAAACGAAAATCTAACAAAGAACCACTACCGAGTTAGGTAATCAACTTGTGAACCAAGCCAGATTCTAAACTCCGTAGAAGTGACTTAAGAAGAAATAGTCTCCGTATTTAAAGGAAAAGGATCGTCACGGATGATTAAGCTCGACCCTGATTGGGTTACGGTTACGGTTACGGGGGCGTGTTTTTGATAAATGACTAATAACCGGGAACCAAAGAGGGGATAGTTCGAAACCATGATCGCGATTGAAGTTATTGGGGTGTTTGATGATTTCTATGCTTTCTCGGAATTTCCTGTTGAAAAAGAATGGAGATTTGGCAATCAACGAAACATTATCAAAATCTATCTTGTGACCTGTAGTAAAATTATGTTCAGCGACCGCAGACTTAGAAGTATACCTTTTCCTTATACAACGATCATGTTCTGAAATGCGAGTAATGACGGAACGACCGGTTTCACCAATGTAGACTAAACCACAAGAACAGGGAATTTGGTATACACCTTGAGATGAAAGTGTAGGAAATTTGTCTTTGGGAGAAGGAAGAATCTGAGAGATTTTGCCTGTCGAGTTGAATATGGGTTTAATACCATTCTTACGAAGGAGTTTCCCTATTTGATCTGTAACCTTGTGAATGTAGGGTAAAAAGTTAAGTTTCCAAAAGTGTTCAAAACTTTAACAGCCACTTCAAAGTGGTTATTACTTTAAAGGAAGATTTTAGTGATTTAATTTAGAGATCGCCACTTTAATTTGCCACTCTAAAGTTAAAAAAACTTATAAGGGATTTTACTTAGTGAAAATAACGTTGAAAAAACTTTACTTTTCACCACAAAGCTGCAGAACTACAAAGTGGTTGAGAAAAGATATATCCACGTAATTTTCACTTTAAATCAATTATACAAATTTATAATTACTAAGAAGCTGCATACAAAGTGTTAAATACGTAATAATCACTAAACTGAAGTGGCAATATAAGTTACCCTCACTTTGATGCTTCTTGGGTAGTCAGTAGTCTTAAGAATAATTAGGGGGTCTAAATAAATAAGTGCAAAATAAGTGTTTAACGCGCGTGCCATTGTAAATACATAGTGTAAATGAATAAAAGTGAATCTTATCCGCGCACCGTATATGGTTACAGTGATATATAAATTAATGTGTTATTTATATGAAATTGCTATTTTGTTATTTTGTTTAGCTTATTGTATTGTGTTTTTAGTTTAGTACAAATCTGATTACACTCGTGTAAATAGTTAAAAATAAATTCAATTTAAAAATTGTTATAATTTATTTACATTCATTTATTGTAACCTGCATACAAAATTTATTATCACGTTAAATAGTTTACGTTTTGGATGAATGAATAATGCAATTATAATTTTATCTATTTTTTTTAATATCCATATTTGTGTACATAGCTGTACGTTAATGCAATAGCTTTTTTTACTAAAGAACATATTAATATAACTAGGTAAAAATAATATGATTCTAGGACAATATTTATTAACAGGTTCTGTTCTGGTATTAATCTGTTATAGTCGTAATTACGAGAGGTGCCTTATGACTCATACTATAACAGCTTATTTTTGGCCATTAAAGACATACCTATTTTTTAGAAAGGCGGTAACGTTAATCTCTATGACGTAGGTTATTATCACATACATATTCGAAGAATTTATACTAAGGTGCAACAATTATGAACTTAGTGAACACATAACTATAGATGAAATGTTACCTGCTTTTCGAGAAAAATTCAAATTTCGGCAATATATAGCGAACAAACCTACAAAATACGGTAGAAAGATTTACGCTCTGGTTGAAGTAAGAGCATTTTATGTATGTAATTTAGAGATTTATGCAGGTAAACAACCCGAAGGTCTTTACCGGCACGACAATAAAGCCGATAATGTTGTAATGCGATTAGTACTGTTATGAACAGTGAACAAAGTATTATAATAAATAAATATTTTATTTCCTTTGGCACAAGAACTATTAGAAAACAAAACTACAATGGTTGGGACCGTAAGAAAGAACAAGAAGGAAGTTTCACCACTGTTTGTCAACGTAAAAGGAAAGCTGGTGTGTAGTAGCATGTGTGCCTTTTCACGTACGGGGGCATTAGTGTCATATGTACCTAAAAAAAATAAAAATGGTTTACTTTTTTTAACTTTGCATCACGACTACATCATCGATGAAGATGCGAAAGATAAAAATAAAACGGAAGATATAAGATTCTACAACAAAACAAAAGGTGGCGTAGATGCAGTAGACGAAATTATATTACTCTACTCGGTTTCAAAAATTATATGCAAGTGGCCTCTTACCATATTTTTCTGTTTACTAAATATTGGTGGATTAAATTCCCAAATAATTTGTTCAGCTAACACTAGTACCAAAATAGTTAGAAGAGTTTTTCTCATAATTTAGCAATAGAGTTATTGAACCCGTTTGTGGTATCTAAATTGTTGATTCCGAATTTATTAGCTGTATTGAAGATATCCATGCAGAAAGTTGTAAGTAACACAGCAGAAGCTAAAGAAGCTGTTCATTTGCCAACCATGTCTGGAACCTCCCAAGTCGTACATAGCCAGAGCTGGGCAGTAGTTAACTAGAAAGTAGTTAAGCTGCTAATCTAACTACTTTATTGCTGACGTTAGTTGTATTCTACATATTCAAGTTACTTTAATTTAATAATGTAACTATAGTTGGAATAAATTATTTTTTTCGTGTAAAAAGTAGTTAGCTACCTTTTTTAACTACATAAATAGTTAAACTACTTTGTTAATGGCTTAACTACTTTACTAGTAATTAAACTGCTTTATTAACGGCTTCAATTACATGCAATAGCTACAATTATTCAGCTTGCAATGCAGTTTCATAGGTTAAACCGTATCCTTCAAGTGATGAACGGTAACGCAGAAATAAACATGGATGTAAAAACTGTTCAAAAAAATTTTATAAATGCAGCAAACCTAATTTGTTTCGAAATGTTAAATGCCACTGATCTAAACGAAAACAAAGTATTACTTCAACAAAATGAAGATTTTTTTAATTTTGATAAACCTGGTTTGTCTAAACAGTTACACATTTCTTCTGATACTGAGAATGAACATGCTCACAAAACCAGAAGAATAGAACTGAAATTGTTAAAACACCTGAAAGATAACAATATCTATGTCAGATGATTATAAAATTATTAAAAAAATGTTCATTAGATATAGTACAATTTTACCTTCATCAGCTGCTGTCGAGCGATTATTTTCGTTTTCCACTTATAAATTCGCTCAAAAGAAATGCAGTAGCTGATGCTCTTTTTGAAAACTTTTATGAAAAGGAAATGCATATCAAATACTACAATAAGCTTATTACTTTAAGTTCTGTTTTTTTAAAGGTTTATTTTATTTATTTTTTTTTTTGAGAATCTGTAATAAAATAGATATACATGATAATAGATTAATAGTACTTACGTTAAAATTGTTTTACTGTTTTCATGTGAGCGTGATTGATTTACTTTGTCTTCTGTTTATATGACTGAAAGTGGTATAACATAAATCGTCTCAGAACTACTTTTTCTACAAGTAGTTGAAAAAAATAACTTATATTTTAGAATACAACTGTTGAGTAGTTAGTAACCTAACTACTTTTCGATTTACGGTAGTTAGTAGTTAGTAACTTACACTACTTTTAAAAAGTAGTAACTTTAGTTAGTAGTTAACTACTTTTACAAAGCAACTTGCCCAGCTCTGTACATAGCCTTCATAATTTTTATGTATTTGCTTTTGTTCATTTCTTCATAAATAAAATAAGGCAATATATTATGTGTTTTGTAAATTTTATAATAAACTGAAATACTTCTTACCATATCGAATAAACTTATACACATAATAATAAATGCAATACAAATTAACACCTTTCAGAAAATAACCTAATAATGTTATAAGTAGACGTACACTAGCTTTATTCAAGAAGTAAAGTAAATATGTAGCTACCTTCAAAATTACTAAAAAAAATTATGACAATTCGCAGTATGAGCAAAACGCTTAAGCGCGATAGATGACTCCAAAAGTAGCGACAAACGCCGGGTTAATGAACAAATACGTCTTTAATATAATATAATAATGTGACATTAAAATTGCAACATCAAGAAAGGGTGAGAATTTTGTAATCAAACTCTACAGAAAGATTCAGCTATTCAGAGGTAACAAATGATTAAAATTTTGTTCAAATTGATCAAGTGGTAATGGCATATCTGACATTTTGTTTTTGTTTCTACAACTTTATTATTGTGTGTATTTCGTGGGAATCTTGGTTAATCTTATTATTGTTATCTTTTGTGGTTCTTTTGTTGAACGTAAAAATTACCACTAATTAAGCGAATTCGACAGAGGCCGAATTTGTTGCTTACGTAAAATTGTCTTAACCGGAACCAATCCACTATCATACGTTGTTATCAAGCATGGACTAGAAAAAGTCAGAATCGTTGTAGACAAAGAACTGGTAGACTTATGGCAATAAGAAACCGATTTTTCAGCACCAGATCAATCGCTGATCAATGGTTAGATAACGAAGGTCGTCCTGTTTCTTGTTTTATTAGAACTTCAACTATCTCAATTAATCGCTCATATAGCTTAAGATTTTTATTATACCGTAGTACTAAAGTCAGCATATTCTTATGCGAAGCATCCGGGGTAGTATCAGCAATAATCGAAAAAAATTGGGATGCTTAATTTCTTTACATATATTTGAACGAACTAACAAACCCATTAAGTCTATAAATTCGTTTTGAGTCTTTTCACCAAGATAGTTCACAGTTTCCAAGGTTCACAGTGTCTAGCAACTAATTGCACAAATTGATAAAAGTTTCCCGAAGTCTTATCGTTACCTCTGAATGCAAGTGTTTGTCTAGTGCGAGCAATATCAAAGAAGATATTAATAATTTTTTGGTTGTATGGCTTTTCCTCTTTGCATCGAATAAGTTTTTCCCTGTTCCCTTTATCGAAAAGTTCGTCAACATGTTATTTTGGCCCACAAAGTTGCAATAATCTGTTAAGGTAGCCTTATGAGCATGAGAGGAAAAATGTTCTGCTAATTTTCCTTTTTTAGAAGTACCCCGAGTTTTAAACAAATGCCACTGCCGAAGTCCTTTGTTGGTCCATGAATTACCAGCATAACTTTTTCCAGGTCTACTTGGAAATAAAGAACAAACAAAACAAAACACAGCTTCTTTAAAAACATCATCCCATATAGCACACTTCGTCCTTTGTACGTACATTTAATGTACATTTTACGTACGTTCGTCCGTGTACAAAATATGTACGTACAATGTACAAAGTTTATGTACGTACATTGCCAACATACACTGTACGTACCTTGTACGTACAAATAAGTGACATCTATTGGCAACGCAGTTTAGAATATGAGTTGATCATGCGGGTTTCACCTGTAGGTTAGTTACTTAAAATGATGTGTCGTATTTTGTAATTTGTGAATTGTGGCCATTTGTGTATTTTTTGGGTGTATAACTGCAGGACATTGGTAAGTAAGTTATCCTACTACACGTACGTTTCAACAATAACACAAAAAGTTGTAGGGACCGCGCTTTACGTGCAATTATAACCTCACTAATTATATATTTAAATTTTATAAGTTAGTTGTAAGAAATTTAACTTTAGTTTTAATCATGCCTAAATACAAATTAGTACGGAACCATTACAGACAAGCTCAACAATTATCGGATTTTGAGGTTACAAATTTGAGTGAAATTGGTGTTGTAAATAATAGCAGTATAAATGCAAGTACAAGAATGCCACTATCAAGGAGGTGGAATTAAACATCCAAAAATGGATTAGGAGGTGCTCTGAAAGAGCTAAAGCAACAATCCGAAATTAAACAATAAAATATTACATATTTTGTATTTATTGTTGTAATGTTGCTGTTTATTATTAAATTCTTATTAAATTTGTATTTGCATTTCATTACGTTTTATGCAGTAGATATTTATTTCATTTTAAAGTGCGCCTACGTACTGTACATACAGCTATGTACGTTTAATGTACATACAACACTGTACGTTTAATGTACGTACAATACTGTACGTACCTGTTATGTACAAAGTAGTGACAAAAGGACGTACTATGTACGTACATTGTTCGTACGTTGGTTGTAAGTGTACGTATTGTGTACGTACATATGTCCGGAAGAGTACGTACTTTATATGTACATGGTACGTACTTGTGCTATATGGGATACTCTAAATCAATCAAAAGTTGTGTCTGATTGAGTGTCAATATTTTACATCTCTGGCCTGGATCATGTTCAATTAATGTACTTAAGTCTTCAATTTGCGGTTGGTTAACGCGCTTTTCTGCTATTGAATTTAAAACTGTCGGCATTAGACACATAAATATTTTAATTTCTCTTGTGATATTAATGGCTTCGTGTAAAAACGTTCCACATCAGGCGTTTCTGAGTTTTTAAATGTTTCTAATAAATAATGAACCCCATTGAAATTTTTTGTCACAAAAAGACAGCTTTGCAACGCACTCAGCCCAGTTACTAGTATTTTCTTGGTTTTCTTTATTTTAAAAATTTAATTTAAAAAAAGTTACTCAAATTTTCTGTTTTGCCAAAAATTACTAGGTCATTACTGTTTTCAGTCAATTCTAAATTAGTCTAAAAAATAGAAACCAAACTAAACACAGCAAACATCAAACAAATTTATTTTTAATTGAAATAAATAAAGCTAGTTCTTTGCAAGCTTTTGTAAATAAAAAATCTATAATTAATTAATAGATACTCGTACTGACATTGGCCTCCCTGTCTATTTTTTGACGTTGACGGACAGTTTATCATTTCTGTAGCACTTGTACTTGTGGACGGTTTTGGCTGTAAAGCTTTAAATTCCGACTTTATAACAGCTTGAAAAGTATTTGCGGGTGCTCCAACTAATTGCACTTTTACCCGTTTTCCGCCGTGTTTTTTATTTTCCTGTTGCTTCTGGCAATCATCGTCAATTTTGAGGCCACATTCTAAGCACTGCATTTTCTTTCTTTTCCGTGTTACTGACTTCATTGTTATTGAGTAGATAATTCATTTTAATTAGCTATATGCACTAAACTAAATGGTGCAACACTATTACACTAATACTGAGATAGTCAGTTCAATAAATATTAGTCTTTAAAAACTAAATCCTTCAATTACTTAAGCCACGTTAGTAAGCACACTAAATTAATAAAACGCAATGAACCACTTTATTGGTCACCAAAAATATGTATTATATACAATCGCGTATTCTGACTGACTGACCTTATTAATTTTTTCCTTCCTTAAGTAAGGTTTGTCTACATAATTTTTTTCACAGTCCCGTTCGTCGGCAAAACATATTTAACTTAATATTCTGTTAAATATTACTAATAGGCGCGCTATTCAGTAATTCAGTTAACATTGTTATTTCTCTACGTTCTTCTTACGAATGACAATGCAAAATGAATCCAATATGCAGTGAAATGAGTGAAATTAACATCAACACATTTCTCAGCAAAACTATATCGTTTCTGAGAAAAAAATAAAGTAAGTAGGTACAAGATAAAAGATAAAGTATCAATTTCAATAGTATCAGTATGAGACTTTCGATGAAATCATTATTTTCAGGGCGAGAATTGGTTATAAATATGTTTGTGAGTGTTACCGTATTATTTTTGTTGAGAAAAAAATGATGTATAAACATTTTTGATTTTTAATATGTAATCGACTTACTAAATATAATGCCGACTCAACTTTAATACCTAACTGGACGACTAGAAAACTATTAGAGGAGTGTCGCACCCACCAACACCACCCTATCGGATCGTCTATGTCTAATATATTTGTTTCTAAAACTTTGTTTATTTCTTATTTTACATAAAAATAAGTAAATATTTTGCGGTTGTTTGTAACGCATGTTAACTGTATAAATTGGCAATTCTCAAGTTTCAACTGATACGTCAACAACAACTTCAAGTTGCCAACCGCAACTTCAACGTCAAGTTTATAAATCTGTTTTAACAATGTCTTCTAGTCTTTCCGACAAATACGCTGTTGGTATGTAAACGTTATTTTCTTAGAAGCCTCAATAGAATAACATGTGAGTATGATTTACAAAGCAAATAAATTAAATTTGTAAATCTTTAAAGATAAGATTGTAATAAATGGATGTAACTCTCAGGAACAAAGCTTTACAAATTAAGATAGCAATAAGAAAAATGCAGTTAAAAGATTAGTAGTTTTAATATTATTGTTGTGGAGTAAAAACTGTTTAAATGTTTTTATAACGTACATTTGCGTTTAGAGATTGCAAAATAAAGTTCACTACCCCAATGAATCTAATATACTACATTAAACTTTACTAAGAAATTTGTTTAAATATAAGAAATATTGCAAAAAAACGAAATTGTAACAAAACAAATGTATTGTAGCTTATCAATCTTGTTACCAAAAAAATTGATATTTTAGAAAGAT
Source organism: Aquatica leii (assembly GCA_035610365.1). Classification (NCBI taxonomy): domain Eukaryota; kingdom Metazoa; phylum Arthropoda; class Insecta; order Coleoptera; family Lampyridae; genus Aquatica; species Aquatica leii. The sequence continues at coordinate 114,984,974 of CM069432.1, forward strand.
ATAAGTCAATTACAGAGATGAATATAATAGTGATTAAAAGCCTTTGCTTATATTTACTTTTAAATATGTAATGTTTTTAATGTGTAAATCAATGATATGCATGAGTCTTGTAATAATCGACACTAGGCGAATAGTTGTTTTTTGAGATTATAATGTAATGCAGAGTAAAAGGACAGGCATGTGCGGAAGAAACGTCTTGGTATCTTGTAAATTGATAAATACCAAAACCTAATTTTCCTTTTCTGAATTGTCATGCAGTTTAAAAAACTGATCGATGTTAATAAAAACTAACTTTATTAGGTTAATTCGAGCAAATTTTAGTAACTATTGTAAATTTTCTAAACAGCTGAGTTCTTCAACTTTTTTATAACACTGCAAAAACAAAATTTAATTTTAAAGGGGTATTGGCACGCTACAGTCGTTTTGTGTGACGAATGATTCAACTAATGTTTCAACATTACTTATGTAAATGGCGGTAACTGTTACATGTCAACGAATTTTAAATGTATTTGTTTTCATGCGAATAACCACTTTAAATACTTACCGTAAATTAAAAAAAAAATTGTAAATGAATACAAATTAAAACAAATACATTTGGCAACATCTTACACAAAGCAAGCAAACTGAAATGTAACTAACAATTTAGCAATTTACACGATGTATACCGAAATGTTACTAAATTAGTTAAAGTGTTACTAAATGCCATTTAAGTACAATTTATTTAAAATTGGTAAATATGTAATAGTCAAATTTGTCTGATATTTACTTAACATGCTATTTATTTTTAGAGATAAGTAGTCGCTTAAACAAGAAATCTTTTGGCTTTATTTTCTACATTTTTTAGGTTTCTGCTTTTTGCTAGCTTTGACGGGTATTATCGTCAAAATTTCTGTTTGTTGATTGTTTTGTATTTTTGGCATTTCTGAAATAATAAATAATGATAATATTTAATTTTATCGTGCAATTATTGCGTCAACTTTCATTGCTCGCATTCTAGTGACTCTTATTACACGAATATACTTAATGTGAAAAAAAATTAAAATATAATTTGTTAATAAAACACCACAAATGTTTTATTAATTTATAATTTAATCTTATAGACACACTGTAAACTACTCTAAGCAATTAGGTTTTATATAATAATGTACTTATTTCGTGCATTCGTAGAATTACATCGAATGTGTGCGACTACTATTGTCCACTGACTCCCATTTTTTTTTCTCTGTCTGTCGTGCAAAAACTTTGTTGTTTAATTCTCTCATTAAAACGTTTCAAATTTGTACCTACAACCTAACCTCGCCTGTTTAATGGGCTTCATCGGAATAAAACAATAAACATGTGAAACGAAACAAAGCACTAGAAAAATGCCGTGTAAAAATTACTTTTTGCAGTTTTATCTGCTTGATTTAGTCCCAAACTTGCACTTGACCATACGAAAAATTTTATTTTAACCTTTTTTTTCGTTGAGTTTTTAGTGATTTTTGGAGAGAATACTAATGCTAATTATTGTGTTTGATACAAGGACTTTAGTCGTGTCGATTTTTACAGATTTTTTCTTGACAGGAAAGATGTTCCAAAGATAATAAAAAGATAATTTTGTTCTAATTAAAGAAGCATAATAATTATGTGTGTTTACTATTACATGTATACACAAAATCGTTTCTAGAAAGGTTTGGAATTTAATATTTGTTTTTAATGGAATAAATTTCTCACTTTAAAACTGTTTTTAAGTTACTAACAATACATGTATATAAATGATACATTTGTGTATTGTTGATAGTGAATACAAAAATAGTTAACACAGACACTTTTTAACTGTTTTTTTTTTTAAATTTTTGACGTAGGTATGATAGTACATTGTACTAAATAATTTACATTTGCCATGATTGAATTTACATTATAATAATTTAAAAAATTGTACGGGTTTGCAGTTTAAAAATTTGGGTTTGAAACCTATTTGTTCTGGTTTCATTATTTTACAAATGGTAGCCACGGATTTTTGTTTTGTGTGAATTGAGATATGATATTAAGCTACTAAAGAGACGATTTTTGCAGACACTCATTACTGATTAACAATAAACGTAAAATAATAGTATTTGATATGATATGATTCAACGGATATATGTTACGATCAACTTCATTTTATTGTTTTCTTTTCGATAAAACTGTAATGCGGTTTTTTTATAGCCTTCTGAGAAATTTTATTTTAACTTTCGACAGTCTTACAAATTCATTTAAAAAAATACCTACGACAAATATACCGTTTCACTTAGAACACGTCGTGCAACTCCTGCCGCTTTTTGATTACTGAATTGAAACAATCGCAGGCTACAAACGCGCGAGCCATTTCGCGTCGTCACGTTAGAAAGCTATGCTATAGTAATCTCAAAAGTAGATGAATGCCACGTGACATATGACGTCAAAATCATACCACACTAAACAGTTTAAGATTGTGTTTATTTTCGCATGAATTTTAAGAAAAAGGTTGGTATTACAACACGGTGTTGTCACTTTTTCGCGTACTTATTATTGTCAAGTTAGGTTAAATTCGTTTTGGTTACTTATTTATATTAAAACTGTTCTTTTCAGAACAATTTTCTTGATTACTTATTTTGCGAGTTTAGTTTATTAATATGCCTGGTACGGAATTAGAAAAACGTGGTTATGAGTTGGTAGTTTCGTTAATTGAATTTTTCGAGCAAGAACGTGATGCAGGTGGACCGTTTTTATCTTTGAATAATGTTCGAGAGGTATGTTTAACTAATTACAATTAAGAACAAAATTACTTTTTAATTTTATTACAGCGTGTAGCAGTTGCCTTAAAGATAAGTATTTCCACCGTAAACCGAGCATCCCAGAAAGTTAACGATGAAAGTATCCCGAGTACTTCTCAATTGAAACGAAAACTTCCAAGGCCAGTAACAAACATTGATAATTTTGCCAAGGTTGCTATTCGAAACACAATTTATAGAATGTATGAAAAGAGTAAGTTGTAAAATTAGTCAAAATTCAATTTAACAATTTTAATTAACTTAGATGAACCCGTAACAGTTCAATTATTGAGACAGAAACTTGTTGCTGACGAACTTTTTAAAGGATGTGAAACATCATTAAATACTGTTCTCAAAAACATAAGTTTAAGTATCAAAAAGATAATCCTAGACGAGGTTTAATGGAATTACCAAACATTGTAATCAAACGCATTCGATTCTTAAAAGAGTATTTAAGAATTCAAAAAGCAAAAACTTATGAATTTGTTTACTTGGATGAAACCTGGATTTTTCAGAATGGTACAGTGAGTCGTTCTTGGCAGGATGACGATTTAAAAACTGTAAAAACTACCAAAGTCGATGGCAAAAGGTAACTTAGATAAAACTTTTATTATGCTTATTATTAAAATTTGTTAAAAACAGGTATATTGTACTTCATGCCCCGGTAATAAGAATGGATTTATTCCTGGTAGACTTGGTGTTTAGTTCCTCGACCAAAAACTCAGATTAACACGTGGAAATGAGTCAAGCAAATTTTTTAAATTGGTTTGAGAATAAATTACTGAAAAATTTAACTAAACCTTTTGCAATTATAATGGACAATGCTCCGTACCACAGTACTTTGGTTACAAAGACTCCAAAAAGTAGATGGAAAAAGAAAATATCCAGAAATGGTTAAAAGAACAAAATGTTTCTTTGAAATCAATTGCTTAAAGGAGTTACTACACATTGTTGAAAGGTAAATTAATATTTTTCTGTAAATGTAAATAAGTAAAATAAAATTTTTATTCATAGGAATAAACCTGAAAAAATGTATGCAGCCGATCAATTGGCTGAAAAATATAACCATAAGGTACTTCGTCTCCCTCCCTATCATTGTATATTCAATCCAATTGAACTCATATGGGGAATTACAAAAAGTTATTATAATAAACATATAGGGAGGGATGGAAATGGATTGAAAGCTGCTTAAATATGTGGAAAGAAGCTTTAAAGGCGGTGCCAGAAGGTGCATAAGCAAATTTTGTTCGACATTGCGAACAAATAATAGAAGATTGGTGGAAGAGAGAAGTAGCTTTCGACGACGGGGACGTGGCGCTGCTCATTATTAATTTAAATGATGATAGTGAATCTGACTCATTAAAAAATTATATAAATTAATGATGCCCTATTTAAAATGCAAATTGTCTACCATTCAAATTTTTTGTTAAAAAAATATGCACATTTGTTTTTCAATGTAGCATGTAAAATAATTGTTAATATTAGTTTCCTGTTTTTATTATTTTTGTTATAAATAAATTGGCATTAACAATGTTCTCTGTGTACTTCAGAAACATTTTTCTCTTTTTCATCTAGTATTTCTTAAAAAGGTTTAATAAGTTTATACGAGGATGTCTGGGTCAAAGTTATCAACCAAATTGATATTTGATATTGATTTAATCAAAAGTAACAACAATTTCACCCATAATGCAAAGCCGAAAGCCACTCAATTAATTAAACAAATCAAGTATCAAATCGGATAATTGAAATATTAATTCTGCCAATCTTACAAATATAAATTTGTGTATAACTAGAGATTTTTAATAGAACAAACCGCTTATAAAATTATTTAAAAGAATGTAAAACATAACTAATTTTAAATTAACCTCAATAAAATGTCAACATAAGAACTGGCAACATTACTTATTCTGATGTCATAAATTTGAAGTCACGTGGCATTCATCTACTTTTGAGATTACTATAGATATACAACCATGGGCTCAAATAATTGTAGCCCGAACGTGAAGAACTACCTATTTCATATAAGTTGCTTTAAATGACGACCATAATAAATTAATCTTTTAGAGTAATAAGAAGTATATGATATTTATATTCTATAAATATGTGTACATATTTTAATTCATAATAATTTGTACCGTTTTTTTTGTTTTAATGAACGGACCAACCAACCGCCACTGCCTAGATTACAGTAAAATACATAATCTTATTTACCTTCGTTGTTAATTTCAGACTCATAATATTTATGCTTTTTAAAATAAATGTAACTAAAAACTTTATACTTTTCGTCTAATTTTTGAATAAGGCCGACTAGCAGTAATATTACCTCAATTGTGTTGGGATTATATCTTGCTTTCAATCACTACTGATTATTATTGATAAGAAAAACATGTAAAGCGATATAAATGGTACTTCTTTAGATAACATTAACATAATCAATGAATCAAATTTTAAAGCCTCTTTTATTCTAACAATGTATAACAAGTTTAATTTCTTTAATTTGAACTAGTTCTTAATTAAACTATAGTTACTATAGTTATGAATCACGTAATACAAATGACTCATATCCAGACAAACATTAAACACATTAAATTATTTTTTTGTTATTCTTCACCGTTCACTAGTACTAGTTAGTAGTTATGAAAACAAAACTACAAATTGTCTTAACGTCAATCCTCTTCTGGGGTAATTTTTAGTAACGGATATACATAAATATCCGCATGTGCCACAATTATTAATCAGAACGGAACTAAACATAAAAATAGAAAGTGGTTTTTATTTAAAACCCGGAATGTTATCAGAATTACGTAAAGTAATTCCATACTTTCCCGTGTAACGGAACTATATTTATGAATCATTTGCAAATCAAGATGTTTAATTTTTTGTTAGACTAAGATCGCAATAAACGAAACTGTCAATTACAGAACTCGTGGAGTTACAATGCTAAAAAGACTTTGAAATAGTTCTACTTGTGTGAGATAAAGTCCGCACGTGGTAACCATATGATATGAAATTTTGTGTTGCCAAGTTCAAAAACATCAAGGTCAACAACTATTCAATTTATGAATGAACTGTCGATGCTTGTTGTAACCGGTAGTAATCCGTTACGTAATGTGATGAAATAGAAAAATAAAATGAAAATTATAAATTAGAACGAAAACGGAAAAAACGTTCAACTCGGTAAAGAATAAAATTACATTACATTTTCATTTCGTGTTCAAATTAATACTTGTACGTTTTAGTGTTTATTGGCTGAAGTAGCAAAGGGCATTAAAAAACTTTAACCTTTATGTTATTAAATATGCGTTTAATTATTATCAGATCAAAACAATAAACATTTACATTTATTTTACGTTAAAAAATAAAATATCACAATTCATTAAGTACATTTCAACGGAAATTCAGATTTTTACAGCACGTGTTTGTGCGAAACGATAAACATGAAAGCGAACAAAATACAATAACTGATGAATTTAAGTTTTTAGGAATATAATAATGCTTAGTGGCGTAGTTAAATTAACAATAGAAAAAAAACATTGAAAATTCATGAACTTGCAAAAGTTGAAGGTTAAACAATTATTTTATCTGTAAATATTTTAATTTTAATGTTTAAAGTTATTACATTTGAAATTAAAAAAATGACAAAAAATTGCAACATTTTTCTCATTATACAATAATTTCGATAATATAGTTATCTTTTTTCTTAAATTGAGCATTTAATTCATTTAAATTGATCATAGCAACATCTTATTTTTTCATGCTGATTTATCTCTGAAAAAGTATCAGCTGTACAAAAAAAATAAAATCAACATTTTTTTTGAATTGACGTTTATGAACTTATGTAATCTCAATTAAAATAATTTTCAAAAAGTTCCAAAGATTCACTGTAATGACAGTATATAGAAAAAGTTCATATCTACTAGTATAACAATAGTAATTTACATAATAAGCGTCGAAAGTAAAGCAAAACGTAAGTGTACGTTCACACCGTGCGCCGAAAATTAACATTGAACATACCAAATTAATTTGACTATAATAAAGTATGGAAAATTTTAACATCTATTTTCACAATTACAAACGAACCAAGAAAAATACATAGTTTGAGGCATAAGCAATGTTTATATATAATATAAACTATCGATATGTATAAAATATTTGTCATATGAGCTTTGTGCATTATATTTACTGAGTAAACTTTTCGAAGGCTATCGCATTCAACAATCGGTTTGAAACAGTTTTAAAACATAAATCAATCTATCTTCTATTGCTCAATTGCTCTGCTGCGCTCGGACTTGCTAGGATTCGGTCGGCTACGCGTAGTGTGTGAACACTTGCTATCTAAATTCAGTTTTGTGTTTACTCGCTGAACTCGCACTGCCCGGCAACGCTCGGTTAAGCATACAGTTTGAACGTACAGTAACGAATGTTAACGCAGTGCGACGCCGCACGGCTATGTCTAGTACCTGATTTTTCAACTTAAAATATTGGTTTTGTGCTGCCAACATTACAAACGCTTGTTTGTTAGTGTAGTTACCTAATGGGCAAAAAGAGCTCTCGAACAGCAAAATCAAAAGTAGAAATCTACATAAAACTAAGTTAAGTGTTACACTAAAAGAAAAAATGACGTTGAATGAATGTAAATGTACATTGAATCAATGAAAAATGTACATATTTTTCATGCGATGAATATGTACATAAGCACAATGAATTTGTTACATTAGATTAATGTACTAAAACATTGAATCTGAACAAGAATGTGTACATCAAGACAATGTATTATTACGTTAATTTAATGTACATGATTCGTCAATTTCGTGTACAAACATTCATAAATTAAAGTAAAAGTTCATAAACACAATGTACAATTACATTGACGCAATTTGTGTACGTCATTAATTTAATGTACAATTACATTGATTTTATGTATGTATTACATTAATCTAATGAATGCACTACATCATAATTTAATGTATTAATAAACATTAATAGTATGTAAAATATATATTTAGATATTATACAAAGGGATGCAATTTTATTACAGTCTGAAAGTAAACATCAATCAAACAACTAAAATTTAAAAAAAATAGCTTGTTATTCGTATTGGTGATTTTTAGTAATCCATCTCCTGGTGGGTATAGATAGGAAAAGTCATCAATCTAAAAAATATTGCATTTATAATTAAAAACATTATTTTATACAATGTTCTTACCAAACGAAAATCAGATGGTTTTTGTAGAATAGGCATTGATCAAATATTTCGTTGATAGACTTGAATACATTTCTAATTTTATGCATGCTGTCCAGTAGGAATCCAACTCATCCGTTTACAATTTACCAATTTTATCAACTTGATGCATGTTTCGCCATCGTCTTTTAAGGCTAAAATAATTCAAGATTTAAAGATTATTAATATATAATAAAATACATAAACTTACCTATCGAACAAACTTTAGTAACTAAAACGTTGATAGCCTATTCAAAATTTTTTGCTTCTGGCACTATGGAACTGCATCAAGAAAAATACACGAACTAACTGACAGCACCTGACACGCTATATAAAAATTAATTTATTGCTGACACTAAAGGTTCACACGTACTCAAATTTCTTAGTATGATAATGCTTGGTGCTACGTGTTACCTAAAATTAACGTATGCATTAAGGTATATTCAAAGGTTCACTGTGCATGATCTCAAAACAAATTCTTTTGAAAGATAACAAATACAACTTGATACATTGAATCAATGTAAAGTACATAAAAAAACTATGTACTTATAATGTAAATTACACAAATTCAATGAAAACGTACATTGTTTTAATGTACTATAGGTCGATGTATACCGTACATTGACTTTATGTACAATTTTTCTTTCAGTGTACATGAGAAGGGTTATGTAACAGGTAAAAAAATTCAAGTTCCTGCAAACTGTATTTTGCAAAGTTCAAGGTATTCATTATACATTACACAATACTTTAAAGAAGCTTTAAAAATAACACTAAATTGATTTATTTCGTTCGTGTTGAAACTATATCATAAAATAATTTTTGATAAAGAGCTTTTTATTAAGCGCAATTTGATAATAAGACTTGAACCAGGAGAGTCAGTTATGACAAATCGCAGATTTACAATTCAAAGTGATGAATTGCAAGCAGTGAATGTCGGTCTTGATATTTCTCCATTTCTTAGAGGATTGCCTCAGTTCAACGCAGAAAATCAATAAAATACAAGAGACATTGCGAGTAAGCTAAAGATACATATATAATTGATAAATAAGAATTACTATTTAGGTATAAGAATCCAAATTTCACCAACGTCTATTTTATGATCAAGTATAAACTTAGCACATTACACAAATAAATTATAAAAATAATATTGTAAATACATGAATGAATAAGGTTACTACCAGTAAACTAAGAAATATTATTCTTACAATAGTTAAAATAGAACGTTGTTAAGAGCGGTAAATATTTATACACCCACTTCTCTGCGTCAAACATTTTTTTTTCTATATACATATCTTTGCCACTAGCAGAAATGTATCGATATTACAGGAACGGTTACTTTGGAGCGATATTTTCAAGTCGCCGGCACCGTTCGGTTCTAAAGATTCACAGGCTTGGCTTGGCTTTCAAAAGCTTGGCTTGAAATCAAAGTTTATCGTAGGCAATTGACATAAACCACTTTAGCAAACAGCGTCAATTGAAGAAATCAGAACAGAAATTAAGCAAGTTGTTCAACTAAGTTCTAAGAAAACTGAATTTAGAATTTATACTTTTTATATTGCAACGTTTTTTGTTTATTTAGTTGAAGTCTTGTTTTGGTTACAACCGAAAATAAACATAGTTAGGTCAGTGTCAATACGAAGAAATAAAAATTGGTATCTACTGTAATTTGTAACCTGCGTTTGAATTTTTTTGTAAAAGACCCCGTAAGTAGATCCAACTGGCTAAATTTGCGGTTTTTTTTTGTACGTTTGATTAGTTCGATGTTAGCATCAAAGACGTTTTACTCGTTATTTTATTACGTGTGACTTAAGGTTATTGGTATTTCAAGTTGTTTTACAATTATTACTGATATTTTTTTTTGAATGCATTAAGTTCCGTAGTTTTGATTTTGATTTAGTATTTTACTTGTTTATCTCAGTAAAATAACAATGCTAGATAATTTACGACTTCCTTTTGGAATGTAAGTTGATCCATTTTTCTTGGTATCTATACTTTGTTTATGTTAAGTTCTTTTATAAGAGCGATTGCGAACCACCTGCAATTCAGCGAGCTAAGCGTTTTTGGTGAGAAATGTTCCTGTCGTAGGTCTACGTGATAGAATTCACGTGGCCAATTATAGTTTTCATCTTTGTTAATTTAGTTCGTTTAATGTTCTATCTTTTACAAAGATTTTACGGCGCAAGTTCTTGAAATTAAGTGGGAATACGAAGTTTTAAAAGAAGTAAAATTTTGTTTTGAGGATGATTATTGTTTTCGGTGGCAATTAAGAAATACCGGGTACCGTGATGTAGTTGAGTGGTTAGGGTACTTTTACCCTACCGTAATGTAATACCGCGGAAGTTAGTTGGAACCGTGAAAATTAAGTGTAGTGGTGGAAAAGCTTGATTTTCCAAATTTCGTAATTTACGGTTTAAGTAGACTTCATGGTTTCCAAAATTAAAAACTCACGTTTCAAGTTGGATATGCAATCGTTGGGTTGTGCTACATCCAGTCTTCGCATTTGTGCGGATTTTATTTAAGTGTTAAAAAGAAAATTATTCCGCCGGCATAGAAATTGTTTGGGGTACCTTTCACCTGGCCACTACGAACTAACCACAAGTTCTTTCCTGAAGTTACGACGAATTCAAGGTATTTATGTTGCACCATTTATTTAATCGTGAAGATATTATTTACGTGATTTAAGTGTTAAAAGCTTTGAATTTCAAGTAAAAATTACAAGTGTCTCGAATTGATTTAACGTTAATGTAACTAATTATTGTCCGTATTTAGCGGAACTGTGTTATAATCCCGAGTTAAAAATTTATTAAACGGGACCGAATTTTCGATTCAAATTATATATATTAGTTTTATAAGTTTATTTCATTTTATATTTGAGTAATTTCGACGCGCACACGGCCGTGATTTTAGATGAATTAAGATTTATTAATTTGTCCTGTTTTATTTCTTTAAATTCTGCATTTTGTATTTTATTATTTTGTTTTGTGTATTTATCCAAATAACTTCAAATTTTGTTTTGATCAAACGTTCATTTACGTACCTTTTGTTGTTTTGGTTAATTTTTGTTGATTACTATACTTTATTTTTGTGTCATTATTTTTTTTTGTTTGTGTTCAAATAAATGTTAAATTGTTAAATGTAAAGAGCTTTTAATTCCGTCGGCCTCCGCGTGTGTAACTTTATTAATTTATTACAGATTTTAGTGTGATACACTCGAACAAGGTAAGTTCGTTTAGGGTGTATCCTCCAGGAGCGGACTTGTGGTTGGCAAGGGCCAGAAGTCCATTAAGCTTTACTCCTTCCTGGCGCCCTTTGATTTCGACATTTTTACTTTTCAATTTTGTATTTCGTCAAGTTTATCCAATTTAATCACGAAACTTTTAAAATATAACCCACTCCGTCTCCACTGAGCAACCGGCACAACATCGTTTATGTTACCTCATTTCAGGCAGTGACATTGTTTTAACTTTGGCATGTAACAAATTATTGTAGTAGATGACGAAAAATTAAAGAGTACGCAATACGTGAAGACGTTTTAAAATACGGATATCACAACATTTACCAAATACTTAAAATCAATAATCAATCTTTACTTATTTAAATAGACAAAACCAGCCTGAAAACTAATTGCAAATATCTCGAAAATGGAATACTTTTGACTAAGCGTTTATAGGAAAAATTTTTATTTACCGCCACAAGAAATGATGATTCTAAAGGTAAATTTGCTTTGTTGTTACTACAAATATCTTGGATCTCTAAGCGTCATTACAGTTGAAGCAAGTTCTGTACGATAACTATTGCTCTAGTGTCAAAACATACCTATTAATTTAAACGATCGTGTGACATCTGTGGTCTATATTTGTCATCTTACACTACTAACTAAGCTACTAACCAGCATAAGCAATCACATAAGAAAGAACAAAAGGTTTTGTTCATCAGAAAAATTTGTAGGAACTCAAAGAATTTCAGCGAGACGTGCCAGGAAAATTCTTTGTTTAGTGAACAATGGCGATGCTGAATGGTTAGATGAAGAAGATGTTGACAAATTTAATGAGTTCAGACTCTAGATAAAAGATGATTTTGTACCGTTCATTTGATTTGGTGTTCTGTAAAATTGGTAGTTTGATTTATTCTTGATTAAAAAAAAAATCTTTAATAGAAATATATAAATATTTTTAGAAGTACTGTTTTAAATTAATAATTCCTTAATCTCAAATTTTAAAATATGTAATGTCACGCCAAGGAGAGGGGTCACACAGTTGTGATGTAACTTATAGATGGTCTTTAACATCTTAAAATCGCTACTCAAATATATTTGAATAGAAAAGAGGTTTCTTAAATTTTGAAAAATTGGGCTTGTGGTGAAGATACCTAAAAATAATTTAAAGAACTGCAACTAGTCGAAAGCAACCTAAATAAAAATACTCTATGAACTATAATTAATAAGAATATTGAAACAAGCTAAAAAAAGTATATGTAGACAACATGTGGTTTTAGAAACAATACGTAATCGATATCAAATCAGTACGCTATGGATAATAATAGAACAATCAACAAAGGATGTTACTATTGTATCTTCATTAAAGCAAAATAACAGCAGTTTTTTTAAAGCAATATTGGAGTTTGGCAAGATATCATGTATGATTTTGTCACTATTGTTTCTCATTGCAAATGAAACAAAATTTTAAAGACTACAGAGGAGATGTAATATGGAATATTAGTGAAATGCTGAAAGTTTAGATTTTGCAGATTATATTATATGTTTGCTATCCTAAATTAATAAACATATACAAGATAAAGTACATGGCTTAAAAGAAGAATCGATTAAACTGGCTTAAAATTAATAATAATAAAACTAAACGATTTAAAGAAATGTGAATCAATTCAAGATTAGCTAACATAACGGTTGAAAATAATACATGGTACGCAAGCAATATAAATGTTAAAAAAATAAAGATGGTTAAAACTGTGCTATTGTACCTACAAATCTGAAACGGGGTTACAACAAACAATACTTGACATATAATTCAAACTTTTATAAATCGTTGTTTACGAATAATGTGGTAACCAGAACGTATTAGTAACGAAGAACTTTGAAAAAAATAAAACATAAGTAAAAAGACAGTTACAATTCAGTGAGAACTACAAATTTATTTTCTACTTATTATAAATACTGTTTGATAATTATTGTAGACGATTACTTACGGAAAACGAAAACAAAGTAGAATGGTCCGCAAACAACGTCATTAATACAAAAATTAATAAATAACGAAAAACAATTAATGTAAAAATACATTTCCTAGACATTGGGTACGTTTTGGGTTATCTTTTCATTGCTCATATTTTATATCACACGACCATGAAATTGTAATGTTAGTGATTTAGTTTGTAGTGGTTTTTCGTGTATTTTTACATTAATTGTTTTTCGTTATTTATTAATTTTTGTATTAATGACGTTGTTTGCGGACTACTCTACTTTATTTTCGTTTTTCGTAATCGTCGTCTACAATTATCAAACAGTATTTATAATAAGTAGAAGATAAATTTGTAGTTCTCACCGAATTGTAACTTCCTTTTTACTTATGTTGTTAGCCTGAAGAAGTGGACACAACAGTTTCACGAAACGTCGCCTTAAAAAAACATATAAAGTAGTTTTTATGGCCTCTCCTACAAAATAAAGGGTTTGCCAATCTTAATTTAATCAAGCATTTCTTAAAAACTAAGAAGGTTAAGACTGCGAAGAAATACAAACGATATCTGCAGAAGAGTACTGCAGTGAAATCGACAAACCGCAAGATATAAGACAAGAATGCTCACAAAAAGAAACTTGGAGTAGATCAGTAGAAAGTGAAATACGTTAACTTCACAATCTACTATAATACGTAATAATGAAAGTCTATACAACTAGTAGTAGGAAAAGTTTTGTTTTGTTTATTTTTTGTTCATTATTTTTAGTATTGTAATGTATTTTGAAACATCAGTTTATTATTGTAACTTCAATTTCTTATGTTTTGTAATTCAAAATAAAACTTAATAAATTACTTTATTGTTATGCTTAGTTTGTATAGTGTAAACAAGAAATGTCTTATGGTCATTGTGAAGTTTGAAAAGGTTTACACTGACTGAACTGGAAGCAACTGCTCAAAAAGGATAAATTAGGCAGAACAGCGAGTTCTTAGTTACCGAACATAGCAACGATAGTACTATGAAAAGATAATTTGAGTAAGTATTCAGTTTTTTAAGCCAGTGGACATCTTTTTCTTTTGATAAATTGAACAAACAATTGTTTAGTTTTTATATTACAAAGACAAAGACATTTTTAGTGAAACTTGCAACTCTGTTTCTGTTTCTACATTTAATTTATTTACTTTACTACACTTAGTTGCAGTTGTTTATTTCATTAATTCAATCAACAAGTTTTATCTTCTTTCGTTTATTAGTTATTAGAGGTCTTCGGTTTTGTTATGAACATGACGTCACACATTCGCGCATGTACGCCATTTCATACGACATGTTAGTCTACTGAAATGATTTTTTTTAATTTTGTAGATTGTAGGTTACATTATGCTAAGCTTATCAGACCTAGAGTAATATTTTGTTATAGCAGCTAGTATATACACTGCTTTTTACTCTAATACATAAACAACTTTTGTTGTATATAGTAACGAGTAAGTTATAAAGCAACCGTTTGTCTTTGTAAAATGATATCTTGAAACACGTTTAGTTGTTGAAGAAAAAAAATTATGTAACATTGGTACAAAAAATACGTTTTTAGGACTTGTAAGATTGCCGTCTCCTCTGTTTGTCGTCCTGTAACTTTTTTACTCGTCTCAAAAACTAACATTTTATGTACTAATAAAACAAATGACTATTGTATACCGGAAAGCAAGTAATAGTAGATTACATACCGAGGCGGAAAGTATTCCATTTCTGTCGAGAGAACTATAGTTTACCGAGAGGCATAGCCTCAAGGTGAACTAGTTCTCGAGACAAATGGAACACTTTTGCCAAGGTTTGTATACAATTTTATTCACAATCAGCCATTAAATAAAATAAATAACATAAAACCAATAAAAAATGAATGAAAACCTGCTTCCAAAATATTATCGTTTATTTCGGTAAAATATTAACACAAAGTAGGCACTATACAATTGACATATACGTATTTAATTTATGATTGTCATTTTATCAAATTAATTAAAACAAAACACACACAAATTACAGGTTCGGAAAGTGTACATTACTGACCGTGAGGTTTCATTACATACTGTTTTTTTTTAACCATGGAAACCGCTCACTTACCAACCTTTAAGAGGTTCGGAAAACTGTACGTTATTAAATGAGTGTGAATAATAGTATATTATATATCAAGGTTGAGAAGTGCATCATTATAACCTAAGCGATAGATTATATCGCGAGACGCGAAGCGTCGAGGGATATAAATCGCGCAGGTTATAATGAACTTCTCAACCGTGTTATATATACAATTTTTTCCACTACTAGAATTATTAAAACCTTTCTACCTGTTACTAAATCAAATTTAAAATTTAAGATATTAATTTTAAATTAAAAATCAAGTCAGTAAATCTGACAGTTGTCATTAGTTTAATAGAATTAATTTTGACGTAATTCTTAATTGTGATTTAAAACACAAAAATAAACAGATAACGTAAGTTTTTATTGCTAAAGTTGTTTAAATTGTTTAAAAACATTATTATTTTAAGCATTGATTATATCTAAAACATATTTAACTCAATAATGTTCACATTTAATTAAGCGCGAACTTCAAATAACTTACTTTTTAAAATCAAATTAATTTATTAATTGAGCGATTTGAAAACTTAAATTAGCATTAAATAAAATCTCTTGCTCTTGGTACGCAGTTTTGTAAACTTTTTTTCTTTGAAACTGTTGTAGTATTATCAGAAAATGTAAATATGTTCATTATTAACTACTAGTTAATAATGAAATATTATTTACCTGCGCTTAAAAAAGTACAACTTCACGGCCTTCTATTATACGTAATAATGCAAGCGTATACAACTAGTAGTGGAAAAACTTTTTTACTGTGCAATTTTTTAAATATTGTATTAACAAATCTAATTTTTATTTAAACATTTTAAGATTTATGTAAAAAAAAATAAATTTTCAAGTTGAAATATTACAGGGAGAAAATTGAAAAAGTTATATGAACAAAGCAAAATCATTTTTAGAATTTTATTTCAAGCGTATACTAGTTAAGAAACTGTGCAAACAAAATAGTAGAAAATGAAATTTCGTATATAGCTTTCAGTTTGCATTATTTATAATTATTCTTTGTGCTGAACTAATGCTTTGCGACTAAACGTTTGTAACTACGAGACAGACATTTTTGACTTTATTGGTTTTTAAAGTAAATTTTTGTGTAAACAGAATAATATATTTCGTATTCTAAGAAAAACAAAACCGTAATTGTGCCTGTCTGGTAATATTGGCAACTAATGTAAGAAAAATAATTATTTTTAACATTTACAATACTGCAGTATGTATTTTTAAACGAATTTAACAAAATCCTAATAATTTGAACAAATAAATGTTTTTGCAAAGGTTTTAGACTTTACCGTTAATTAAATAAATAAAACAAACATTTTAAATAAATTATTGAGAATCTAATCACAGTAAGAATGTAACTTAATTTTTAAAAAATAGCAGAAACAAAATAATAATTTATAAATATAAAAAATTAAACTTTTCAAATTATTTCATTAATGATACACTTATTACAAGATTTTTTTTGTAATGTACTAGATAACTTACATAAGAACCCTGTAAATCGACAAAAAAAATATTTTTTTTCTAACAATTTTACAGTAACGGCAATTTCATTCGTCCAATAAGCAAAATATTATTTTTTTTTAAACTTACTTAACGGCGTTAATTGATATTGTTATTACAAGTGATTAGTAACTGTTGATTACAATTCTGAAATGTGTTGTACACTAATATTGCTTGTCTAATGCTTATATTAACTCCAGAACCACTATCTTAATATGGAATGCCATTATTTAATTAAAAAGTAACTATAATTCAATTAATGCTCATTAATATGAAAAATCCCTTATGATATAGTTTTAACTATGTTATAGTTTATGTATAAAATAAAACCCGTATATGTTTTATTATTTCTGCACACTTAAATGTTTTTAAATTAATTATTAATCGTAATTAAGATTATCATTTCTTCCAGTTAAAAGCTGTATTAGTTTTTTTTTAAAAAGTGTATCTTACTAGCATAATTTGTAGATGTTTTCTCTTTTTTATCTGGGCTTAAGAATGTGTAGGCTTTGAATAATTACGCACTAAAAAAACTTCAATATATGCATCCAAATATGCGTTAAAAAGAAAAACATTAAAAATGCAATTAAACATGTATTTTAAAAAAATATTTTATTTGAGTTAAAGATATGGAAACACGTTTTTACGCATACATAAATAATGTTTATTCGCATGCTAATTGTATAATTCTAACATAATTGTTTATAATTACTAAACTATCTTATAATAAGTTTTTAAGGTGCGAAGTAATAACATTCTGCTGAAATTTCATTGTGTATCTTTTTGAAACGCATATACACAACGTTTCGATTGCTGTGGTACCTGCAATCGTCATCAGGTGAATACTAACAAACTTAGAAACTACTGGAGCTTATATACTAAAGACATGTTCGATGAAGCGTTCAAGCGTACAAAATTAAGTTAGCGTAACAGATTAATTAACAAAATTACTTAGTGAAGTTTAAGTTGTTTTAGAGGTTCGATGAATGGTTTCCATATGTTGCCTATCTCGACACTTGGCTGGCTGAAATCCATATCTTTAACTCAAAAAAAAAAAAAATTTTAGCCAGCCAAGTGTCGAGATAAGCAACATATGGAAACCACTAATCGAACCTCTAAAACAATTTAAACTTCACTAAGTAATTTTGTTAATTAATCTGTTACGCTAAGTTGATTTTGTACGCTTGAACGCTTCATCGAACATGTCTTTAGTATATAAGCTCCAGTAGTTTTTAAGTTTGTTAGTATTCACCTGATGACGATTGCAGATACCTCAGCAATCGAAACGTTGTGTATATTCGTTTCAAAAAAATAAACAATAAAAGTTCAGCAGAATGTTATTACTTCGCATCAAGCAACATTGTTTAATACATTCAAACAAAGGTTTTTAAGGTATTGCTGTTACACTTAATAACAACACGATGCAACAAACTTTCAAAAATAAATTAGCGTCTGTTATCAGCTAATAGAATTTTAAAAACTTTCTAAAAGTTTGTTTTATCATCGCAGGATACTATTGGTGCAAATTCTAATATTGTTATGTTAGTTATACAGTGCACGCCGCTTAATAGAATCACGTTGAGACCATAACCGATTAATAACAATATCCGAAATTTAGGAAAAAAAAAAAATGTGTATTGGTTACAAAGCTGCAAATACATACAGCGTGTATCTGATTAACAGGTTGTTAATTTAGAATGTGAAATCATGACATTAATACAAGCAAAAAAATGTTCATAAGATTTTTAAAAAATCAAAAATTTTGAGTCACGTAAATCAAAAATTACGAACCTGTAACATAAAATAGTTGAAAAAATAAATAACACGGCAAAAATAAAGCTAAATATGCAAAACAACTATTTTTAGGGTAGAATGATGCGATTTTTCACTATAAACAAGCGTATTGTGAACATTCAACTAAAAAATGCATGCACAATTGATTATTGTTTATGTATAGAACGAAACCTGATGAAAAAATTGATAACAAACCGAAATTATGATTACTATAAACGGTGATTTTTCTATGTAGTAGCATACGTGGCCCGTTCTTCAATAAAGTGATAATATACCCAATAAGCGCCGTGCACTGTACTTAGATTAACACTGTAAACAGCAGTATGTAAACCTCTAGCATTCAATATATTGGTTTGATTTTTTATTGTTTGTAACAAGCATTTTTTGACTATACAATAACAAAAAGTGGGTTTTCTAATTCGGTTATCTTACTAACAATACTTTCAACTACTTGAACACCGTCTTTTAGCGAGATTTCTTTAGTTTACAATTTTAGTAGAGTAGTTGATATACGAGTAACCTTAGATTTAATAAAAACCAAGTCTTCCCGGTTGCATAAAGTATTGTTAACTTTGACAATGTAGTTAACTACGTGTCATCTCATTTAGTTAAAAACGACATCAGCTAACATCATAGTTAACTTTGTTCTATGCAACCGGACATTAGTCTAGTTCTTGAAGTTGCATTCATATAGTCACTCTCTTAGCCTTGCATATTATGAATTTTAGGTTTTGGTTTTGCACGTAAGATTCTTGCTGTTTTGCTTATAAACACCGGCATTTATCATTTAATCAAAATTTTTAGTTGTTAGATGCTATTTATAGAATTATTACTTACCTAAACAATAATAATTTAACAGATTGTTTGCTTTAATTTCTTTATAGCGGTTTTCTAAAAACATACTTTACTTTTTGTTATTTAACATAGTTTTGCATTACTATGACCTACAAAAGCTGGAACTCTTTTTACTTTTCGGACAAAGATTTTTAGTTTCAGAATGATAAAATTGTACGTAAATTTTTGTATAAATGGTTAAGTTAAAGTTGCTAAAAACTGATGTGAAGTAGTAATTTTTTAAGTGCAGGTAGGTAATATTTTATTATCAACCACTGATTAGATTAGTGGTTAATAATGAACATATTTACATTTTCTGAAAATTCTATAACAATTTTAAATAAAAAAAGTTTACAAAACTATTTACTAAGAGTAAGAAATTTTATTTAATGCTATTTTAAGAATTCAAATCGTTCATTAAAGAAATTAATTTGATTTTAGAAATGTAAGTTATTTAAAGTTCGCGCTTAACTTAATATAATTTAGATATAGTCAATGTTTAAAGTAATAATGTTTTTAAACAATTTTAGTAAGTTTAGCCAAAAAACGTTATACATTTATTTCTGTGTTATACATCACAATTACAAATTACGTCAAAATTAATTCTATCATGACAAATGTCACAATCACTCACTTGATTTTTAATTTGATATTAACATTTTAAAAGTTTAATTTGATTTAGTAACAGGTAAATAATTCTAGTAGTGAAAAAAAATGTATAGACTAAGCTTGAGAAGATGATTATAACCTGCGCGCCTTATATCCCACGACGCTACGCGTCTCGCGATATAGTCTGTCACTGAAGTTATAACCATACACTTCTCAACTTTAGTATATAATAGACTATTATATTGATATTTTTAACTTTTTTATACTTGAATGTAAAATCATTAATTATTGATGATTTTTAGAATTTATAAAATTTGACATCTTTTTGCAAGAAATTAATTTCTTAAAATTTCTAAGGAGTAATGACACAATAGTTATGACGTATATGTGTGGTAATACTAAAACTATAAGAATAATGTCATATAAGAATATCTGCCAACACGTACACATTCCATAAGTATGTAATATTAAATTGTCAGTAAACTTGAATAGTAGTTGTTAATTAGTATTGGAATTACGAGTAATTACTTTAACTGTTGGTTTGACCAAATGCAGATGTGGTCTTGTATATTTTAGTTTTGCGTTGTCGGTCGTGGTTTTGTTAGACCAAAGCAAGACTTGTAATTTTTCAAAAAATCAAAACACTTGTTTGTGACCAATACAATGATTATTTCTTTATACATATTTACATGCTTATTATTTATACTAATTATTAGTAATATTTACGTATTCGGATTTTTTGGTAAGTACCTAAACGGAATAAATAATTTTTGTTAGGAATTCTTAAGAAAGTATAGGCTATTAAAAACTTGCATCGCTTTTATTAAAAACTTTTTTTATATTATGGTCTGTTTTAGGTTCTATTAAACATGCGTTTAATTTATATACGCACCGTGTATAATATACTATTCTAAGTACATCTTCATTTTTTAACAGTTTACTAATCTATTTTTTTAGGTACTACTTTATTTTAAACTATTTAAATTGACTTATAATTTATATTATTTATTATGAGTTTATTACATCAGATTTATACATTACATAAATACTATACACACCTCCAATTATAAGTGGTACAATAACCTTTTTTTCGTATTGTTTGATAAAAACCGATTAGATTTTGTTGAATTACACGAGTTGTTCATTTATTGTCTTATCTATTAATTATTATCATTACTTTGAAGTCAACATTCTAATTATTGCGTCATTTTATGTCACTCTGTTATTACTAATGTTTGGATTAATTTTTTTAAATTATTATTATGCAATATTACGAAAATCTTGTATGTATTTGGTACCTACTTTTCGTACGTGCACTATTATTATTATTATTATTATTATTATTATGTGTATCAAAAATATATAAATGACACCGTTTTAAAACCATTTATTAAGCATTATTGTCAATAAAGTATTATACTTAATTTAGTACTTAATTCCGCTATAAAAATACATAATATTAAATTTTTTTAATTTTAATTAAGTTAAAAAATATGTATATGGTTTGATAACTTGAAATAAAGTCATTTCAATATTTATAAAGTCACTTTAATCGTATCACACACATTAAATATTATGCAACAACACGTAACAGAATTTTAGAAAAAAAAAACATTAAAAACTGCAGCACCACTTAGAAGTCGGCTACTGAGACACTTCACCTCCTACTTCTAACTACTAGAATGGTACTAGCGTATATATTTATTCGATTACACCATAAAATAATACATTAAAAAAATAGTAATGAAAAACTCGATTAAAATTCCGCAAGCTTTTACGATCCTCATCGCTTATAGTATAATCTTCTTCTTGAAAAAACACTCCATTGTCTAAAATCATATTTTAGAATCATCAACAATTTGTGTTTGTGTTGTTTTTGTTCATTGTATTTGTTGTAGCGCCCAGAAGTGTGCTGGCGATGTTGGATCAAAATTTCCTCTGATAACATTAATAAGCAACATATGCTCATTATAACATTTTAGGTACTGACATGGTATGCGTTTGAAATAGGAAGAAACCAAAAGGCCAAACTGCAAGAAATATTGCTGATATATACTTAGCAAAATCATATAATTCAATAACAGAGAATCAAATAAGTAAAGAATTTGTTTATAAAATACTTAAAAATCTGAAATTTGATTACAGTAATTTAGAAATCACACTTCTTTTACCAGACTCAAATTCAAAAGATCAATATATTTTATTTTCCGATACATTTTTAAAACAAATAGACCAGGACAGATATTTAAAAGAAGTTTTTCAGATGGCTAATAAAACTATAATTGAATTTGCCACAAAAACAACTGAACAGTCTTCACATTCAATGTGGCCCTTTGCAAGAAAATATAGAATAATAGCAAGTAATTTTGGTTTGGTGTTAAAAGCTTGTGAAAAAAACTCGTTTCCTCTTTCATTGTTTAAACGACTCACAAGTGTGTTGAAAGTTATTTAAATTTGTAAATCAAAGGAATTGTAATTATGTTAACGTGGTTACAGGGAGTTATGACTGTGATAACAAAACTCTCAAACGAAGGCGGCCGCATAAAGCAGCTAAAAATTAACTATATAATAATAATTAACTCTAATAAAACATGAGTTAATGTTATTCTAAATAATAAATAAATAATAAAGGTAAAATTCATTGTCAAATGAAAATTATTTTTACTAATACTAATTTATTTATAAATAAATATTTACACGACTAGTAAATTAGTATCTAATTAAATCTAACAATATTTAAGAAAAACACTTACATTAATTTATATATCACTTATTACTATCACATACGCTTACACGCCGTTATATTTATTTTTCATTGGCACTGGCACTTTATCTATTTATCTTAGCACACACGTTAATCACTTATTTATTTAAACCAACAGTCTTCTTAACTTTCGACTTTGAAAAAACTGATCTCGGCTTCCTTGGAATACTTTTTATGTTTTTCTGATATCTATGTCTAAAATGTTCGGTCTTCGGTCTTTGTCTCAAAGTTGACAATAACTTCAAGAACGTTTCATTATGTTCCATTTGAAGCTACCCTTATGTTAGCGGTTTAGAAGAGTTTGTATGTTTATATGAACTATAAGAATTAGGTTGTAAGTTTATTTGGTATGCTCTTGATATCTTTATCTCAGTGCAATCAATTATGGTACGGCAGTTTGTAAAGTGTGAACATTCAGTGGGCAAGCAAGTTTTTATTTTTTTTCCTAGTAGCAAATCTCATTAAATGTTTGTAAACTGCAATATGAATAATATAAACCAAGTTACAAAAATATTGGTAATAGTGTATCAGAAAAGCCAAACATATTAGCAAGATATCTGTTAGACAAATTAAAGTTTGCTACAGTTAAAAGAATAATTGCTTTTTATTTTTATTTTTTTACTGGCCAATTATAATAATACTGAAATTCTATATCTCATATAAAAGCATCATTAGCACAGATTTGATTTCACCCGTTTTTCTTTTATTTCTTTCTTATTCTAGTTGTTGCTTTTAAAAATGCAATTTCTAATTTTAACAGACTTTCAGTGGCCATTTCATCATAACAAACATTTCACGAATTGCATGAACATTATTGTTTTTGTCTTGACTTTCAGCTGAGTGGCTTTTGCAATGGCATGATAATTTGATAGCAATAACTAAATTTACGAGAATGCTACCTACCTTTGTTTTTTTTCTGGTAACGTAAAAGATAAAAGCTTATTCAAATTGTGGACAAAAATTGTGGGGCCGTTTCCTTTTTTCTTGTTCACAGAATAATAACTGCATACTATCGTATATTTAGTTGATTTCCGAACAGCTCGCTGCAATAATTATTAAACAATTTTGTTACTTAGAATAGAAGGCAATGGTTGAATGTAATTTAATGTGTAAATATCACTTACCAATCTAATAATTTATTCCATTTTTTTTTGCCTTGGAAACTTTTTTGCCTTCGTTATGGCTACATTCTGGATCAAAACAACAACCCATTGCTACCGTGTAAAAATTTAAGTAAAGATAGCTTTTGTTAAGGCTACTATCTAAACGCACATGCGATAGCGTTTTACCGTTGCAGCAAAAAGAAAAAGCTGCAGTTACTTGCAATGTAAGGGTTGGTGCATAAAAGCATAGCATTAAAGCAATGTTACAATTAAATTAGTTAGTGCAAACTACTGTGTTTCTTTTAAATAAGTTACAGTCCACTTATATATACATCCGATAACTGCACGGAAGAATTACATTCAACCTCAGGTATCCAAAACAGCTTTGTTTATATAAATAAAGAAATTACAAAACCAAAACCAAAGTTTGAGATTATATTACACTACTGTTTAGCATTAACGTTGTTTTATTTGTGAAATACGGATTCAGTACTCCGGAGTTGAGACTATATAATCGAACAATTGAAAACATACAATAAGGATCAAAGCAATGCCGATGCCGCAAAAGCAAATGGTAAACAAGATTAAAACAGCATTATGTGTTTTGCTCTTTTTTAGTGTACTTATGCAGAAATTATAAAACTTTCTTGTTGATGTTCTGTATTTTCACATGGCGCAAACGACACAAATGCTGCAAAAAGCATACTTACTTCATTCCCGTCTACTAAATAACTCGGCAAACTATAAATCTTTTTCAGCAA
Organism: Aquatica leii; assembly: GCA_035610365.1. NCBI lineage: Eukaryota > Metazoa > Arthropoda > Insecta > Coleoptera > Lampyridae > Aquatica > Aquatica leii. The sequence goes on from CM069432.1 coordinate 115,009,642, forward strand.
ATTTTATAAAACGTTTTAGTTCTACTAAGTTTTGCAATATTTTACTTCAGAGCAGTCATATTACATTACTTAGGGCGGGTTTAATAGCTAAATCTTAATTCATAATTCTTAGAAAATAAAAAGATAAAAGTGGAATATTTAATGAAAGCGTTTATGTACTTCCTTAAGGGGGTATTGTCGTCTAGAATTAAAAAAAAACGATTTTGAGTTTTTTGGATTTTATTATATTACAAACCTTCCGAAATACGCCTGTTAAAATCGTATAATGAAATTCAAAAAATTGGCTGAATTATAGCAATTTCAAGAAGTAAAATCGCGCGGGCCGATTCTAGTGTAGTTAAGACGAAGCTGCGCGTCAAACGCCTCAAAAGAAGCCAGGACTGCTAGAAGAGAAGCACTATCTATTGAAAATGAGTTTTACGAAAGAGAGGAAGGAGTCATTTATGGATCCGAGTTGGCAGATTAACCAATAAGTATCAATAATTTGATTCAAACCTCATATAACGGTTCAAAAACTTTAAACGCGTTTTTCTCTAAACTATGTTTTTCAAATCGGCAACCACGATATCTCAATTACCAATCGGTCAATTAAGTTTAAATTTAATATTTGTCTTAAGTACACTGTTTTTAAACGTTGGTAGCAGATTTGAGTAAAAATAACTTTTTTCTTTTCGTTTTTTAAGTCGCTGTAATAGAAAAAAAATTGTAAAAATTGACTATCAACGTTTAACATGCCGCAATTTTGTTAAGGAAATTTTTTTTAAGCCAATTCTGCTACCAACCCTAACAACACTCATATAGATTAAAAATATATTTAGTTTATTTTTTTCAGATACATACAAAGTTCGCAACACTGGTTGCCAAATTAAGGCTTTTTTCTGCGCACCCTTCTGTTCTATCGTACGAAACTATATATAAAAAAAATTATTTTTTTTCAATATAATTTCTACATATTTTTAAGGAAACAATAAATATCTGTACAACATTTCAAAAAAAAATTGTGAACAGTTTTAAAGTTATGCTATCCTGAAAATCGCCTTTAAAACAGCATTCTAGACAACAATACTCCCTTAATTCCTAATTCGTTGTCATAATTCTTATAACATAACCTTGAAAGTTCCCAACTTTCAACTTTTAAGTATTATAAGAATTAAAAATTATGAAATTTTTACATAAACGCATGCGTGGAGCGTATTTACTATCAGCTGGAACCTATAAAGGGAGGTTATTTGTTGTTTTGTATTTATTAACAGGTTAAGAATTACGTATTTGCATAAACATGTTTAGGAGAATGCTTTAAAAGTTAAGAATTATGCCTAATGGATTAAGGATGAAGAATTAAGCATAAACCACAACAAAGTTGCATAAACCCGCCCTTACTTTGTGTTTTGACGTCACGTGAAGATGACTGATTTAGTAACGGATGTGGGTCATTTTAGTAATCATGCTCAAATAAAGTAGACATTTAATTGAAAATGTATAGTAAAATTATAGTTTTGTAGTAACTATGCTTCAGCATACGAACATTAAATGTAAATATTACTTAAACTAATAATATTTGCAAAAATTATTCATTAATGTTACTAGCATTTTTACTGTGTATATTTTAATTCTTGTAATTTTATTGTATTGTGTACTTGAGACTAATTGAATTGTATTTGCTAGTTTGCAAGTTTTTGTTGATGTAACTACGTATACTTAACATATTAAAATTTTTATAAAGATTATGTGTAATGAAATTACTAATAAAAACTGTAAAATAGTACTCCAAGAAAATATTTTTTTATAATTTCTCGTACATACATATATTCAAATTACAAACAATTCTGATAAAAAAAGTGACAAATACTAAATTGCTAACAAGCATAAATAAGTTAAATCAACACCAGAACGTAATTCTTTGAAGTTTGTAGATTTCGACTGCGTATTGTTACTTCTACTTAATTTTATTCACCAATTTTATGTTATGTTATGTATGTACTAGTATTGTATTGTAGTTGTTATGTTAGTAATTAGTTATGTTATGTATGTAGTAGTTATGTTAGTAATTAGTTAAGTAATGTGTGTAAAACAGTAAAAGTACAAAAATCATATTTAGGTGATAATACAAATTAGAAAATCCTTGAACGTATCATATATTAAAACGTCACGTGTGTTATTTCAAAAGAAAGATAGTATATTGTATATTTGTTCTATAAATACATATGTAGATTTTGGTGCCAAAATGTAAATCCAAGAGAAAAAACTATATAAATTTTGAGATAATCAAATGACGAGTTTTTGTGCGAAAATTTGTTAATTTTAAAATATCAATCAACGATATCATTAAGTAAATAGTTCAAGTGTAATCTAAATTCCAATTTAAGATAAAGTCGTCATATTAAAAATAATTCTATTTATATCTTTTCCGGTAACGTAAAATTATCACCTTTTACGAATCGGTCTTTATATGCTTATACCTTTGTTTTGTGTTTATTATACACAATTTTGATTTTAATGATTGTTGAAATTCTATAACTACTTTTAACTAATCTTGTTTAACTAACAATTACATAATTTTATTTGTACTAAGTAACATAGACAGTTTTGTTTGTATTTGTTAGTAATTAATTTATCTGTCGTTTTCCGTACTTATTAATAATCTATTTTTTTATACCACGATCTTATAATTTTGCATAGGATCATGATTTGGTTGATTTGTACGTTTAATTCTACTATCTTCTATGTTGTTTGAGGTATTAATTTAGATGAAGGAAATTATAGCCAGCCCTAAGTTGTATTGTTTTTTAGATGAAACACGTTGTATTTTACTGGTCTGTCGCAATAACGTTAATGTGAATGTTAATGGTAATGTTAGTTACAAATGTCCAGAAAACACTGTCTGTTAATTAGGTGTTCACAATGAAGTTAATTGTGATGGTAAGGTTAGGTGAACATGTTAACAGTCCAGAATGATTCTAGATTTCGTAAAATTGCCATTAACATCTACCAATAGAAATGCGATCTCTCGCGCATGCGATTTATGTGAGTTAAATTTTTTGTGTTGTTGTTGTAAGAGGGATGTAGCCCTTTTCATGTTACACCAAAAATTTTTAATTTGCAAGACAGTTAAGTGTTTGGTTAACATGATTGTGATCAGTGTTAACATTACCATTAACATCTTACACTAACATTAAGATTAACATCATTGTTACCGACGCTTTACTTTCAATTTGAAATCCGCATTATTAACAAATTATAACCAATTTTACATAAGAATCTAACAATAAGGACAAAAGGCATTATCTATCGCAGCCATAATTTTTAATTAATGAAAAAGTTTATAAAAATTGATTTTGCTAAAATTTATTAAATCGATTACACAGTGAGTCAAAACACAAAAAGTATTTTGATTGTTCCTAAAATTCTTAGAACATCTTTGTTGCTGATTAAAAACAAGCGCGGATCTAAAAACTTTTGATAGAGGCAGATATGGACCCGCGTTTAGCCTGACATTCAAAAACTTGATCATATACATTTTTTTATTAATGTCTGAGGACAGTTCCATCTGCATAGCTACCTCTACGGATCCGCCTCTGCTCAAGAGCTTTGAAAGATATTCGGACACTTGCTGCAATTTTGACCGTTTGATTTTTTAAATAACAATTTTTTAAGTAACTTAACTAAATCGAATGGTGACAATATTTCTTTCAAAACCACTGTTTTTCATCATCTTTATAATACATTTAAAAAAATCATGTAAAAGTTTTGTAACGGTTACAACTTATATATGGCATGTGACTGCAACGTTAATTACGCATACGACCAGTAGTGACAATCTAAAACAAGCAAGACCAGAGATTCTTTACTTGACTAATTCTAAAAAAAATGAAAAGCTTTTCTACTTAGATTTTGTTGTACCCATCTGTTAATACAAACGGCATAAATGTAGTTGAGTTCATCAGGCAGAAATTAGTAATTTCTGTTTTTCCGTAAAAATATTAACATTGGAGTATTTGTAATTAACAATGTTTTTAATGTTTACTTTGAACCACAAATAGACCGGTCCCGTTTACATTCAAAGTTTTGTGTGTCAGTAGAATAGGTGCACTTAGATTCGCAGTTTAATTCGCGGAATTAACCCGCGAATTAAATCGTTGAATTAAACAGCAAATTAAATTAATTAAATCGCGAGTTGAATCGGAAATTCTGCGAATAAAACCTCCAATTAAAATCGCGAATTAAAAACTGCAAAAACCGTTAATCAAATCTGTGGATCAATTTTGATTCGCGGGTTGTAATCGGCGGTTTGATTCACAGATTTGATCGGCGGTCCAATTTAATTATTGGTCCACGCGTCCGCGGTCTGCTAATTAAATTGATGATTGTCGGAATCAGATTTTGAATTAACAGAATTACCCTCATCAATCGGGGCTTAAACTGCAACTCACAATTTGATACCAAATATGCTATCGTGGTCTCAACAGGGTTCGAACCCCAGTGACTTTTCTAGTTGCACATGCATATACAACAAGGCTACCCACTGGACCAAGAAGGCACATGGTAAAATTTGTTTGGAACTTGTATTTAACGGATTCTAAGAGCGATTAGTCATTTTAAGATGGGATATTTTGTCCTGATGTTATTGAATAATTGTTTAATTATTTTTGAGTGTTGCGTATGGAAAATTCAAAATAATTTTACATTTTTTAAATTAGAAAAATTGTTTAGTAATTATTTATTTGCAAAGCAGCAATACACAAATTTATGTAAGTATTATACTTCTGAAAACAAATTAGTCATTAAATTCTAAGAGTTCCTACTGGTTTTACTTTTTGAAAAATGAACCGATGTGTAAGTTTTTCAGGTAGATTACAATTTAGGGTGATTGGTCATTTTAAATTGTAATAGTTTCCGTTAATTGTAGTTAGTTTAATTCATCGTTTGATTAAACCAATTTAATTCGTATTTTGTTATCAATTGGATTTTACTTTGTGATTCGTGAAATAATTTTAGTTGCATTTTGATTCGCTATTTTAATCCTCGTTTTGATTTGTAATTCGTGGAATAATTTGTTTGATCAAATCATGTTAACTTGCATTTTGGTTTTAATTTGGAGTTTTAACGATTTTCCCGTTTTGTTCGAGAGTTTGATCAACGGTCCAATGAATAATGAGTTTTTAATTTATTAATTAGAAGATGCGATCTTGATACAGACTGAAAATTGGTCAAATTAATTTTATCATTATATTATTAAAGAGAATACAGTACTTACACCTCGCCATAACTGACGCATATATTAATTATGTTAGAATAATTATAAATCAAGCACGTATATCATTTAAAAGAAATAGCAAGTTTTGACTTGTTAGAACTTGATGATCTTTGTTTGTGAAACGAATAATTTTATATACGTTTTAAGAAACGGTATTTTAAAAGCAGCGCTTTAGCAACAAATCTATATTTTTACCTGTTTGTTTTACGATGATTTTTTATGTGCGTAAGAGTACGTTTAATGGAATGACTAATCGTTTTAAAATTATATTTAATAACTATAATATTTTACTAATTTTTTGTAACATAATTATTGATAATTATTGATAAAAATGACAAGATGTGTTTTATAAAATGTGTAATAATTACAATTAAAAATTATTAATCAACATAGACGTATAACTTTTTTCACTTTTACACGTCCAACACATTTTTATAGATGGCGGTAGTCCATCCAACTGTACGTTGTTTTTGTTGTAATGTTTGTAGCATGGTAGACAGTGTTGTAGTTTAACATTTTCTTGATATCTTAGCGGTAAATCTTTCCATACTTCTTTTAATTCGTACGCAGGTACATTATTAATTAGAAAATTGATTGGAAAAAACTGTAGGTCCCATTTTTCAAACTTTTTTAACGATTTTCTTATACCGTTTGTACGAGAACTGTAGGCAATAATTACATCACCAACTTTATCTATGACAGATTCTACAGACATCTTATAGAGTACTGAAAAAATGTAAAACCCAAAAATTGAAAGGCTAGCACAGAATTTTTCGTAGTGACGTCAGTTTCTTTGAAACATTTTCTGCTTGCACCAACATGAAAGTAAGCTAAAAGTATTATATATAATTTAGTTATTATGATTCATATTTTTATGTACCTACAGGTTTATCATTTTTATTAATAAATTAGTGCTTTATAAAGTACACATTACATAATATTATATAACTGAATTACGAATAACGTTCTTTGTGTATTTATATTCGGTGATGTGAATCCAAAATATATTCTAATTTACAGCCAATACTGTTTATTCGATTTTGAAAACGATCTTTATCTAAACGGCTTCTATCTATTTTCTTTACGTGTATGATGATAAGATAAGAATACCACACTATCATTTTTTAACACATCATTTTTTGATTCGTCAATTACTACCTTTTTCATCACGCTCCATAAAAATTCAATCAAACCAATAAATAATGACAAACCTTTCGATACACTGGTCAAATAATTTGTAGTGAGTTATATAATTAGTATAAAAATTTTATTAATATTAATGAAATAAGTACGTTTACTAGTAATTGGTATATTCCATTACTTTAATAAATAGTCGTAATTTCAAACTTTTGCAACATACCAAATCAGATTAATGCAATCGCTAAAATACCAAATTCAAAGTTGGTGGAACTTGATTTTCTTAGCATTGTAATCTGTTGTTAATTATAATAATAATTTTAATCTAGTTGAAGCTCGATTTCCTTTTTGAGTTGATCATCAAAAGATTTTCCAATAATTTTAGTTAATATAAAGTTTGTGTTAGATATTATTACTATAGTGCTAGGTTTAGTTAAAACTATTTAGGAAAATAATTGAACAACGTAGCGGAGTGTTAGTTAATTTTATAAACATTATTCAAATCCAAAGAAGCTAGTTATTACAAGAATACGCTTTGTCACATTTTCTTACCAGAATACCGTTTTGTAAAAAAATATCAATTTTTTTTAAAAAGCACGTAAACAATACTGTGTATTACCACTTCTAAAAAATAAAAAAGAACACTTACAGTTACTTGATGACCTAATTATGTTTTTAAATATCAGCGGAAAAATATATTGTTCATATTGATCTTGATGTGTTTAGTAACTCGGAATTACGCTTGAAAATATTAAGACACGAATTAAGTTTAAAAGTATATTGTTTTACATAAATTTAATCAAGGCTTTGAATAACGCTGGCAACGTAATTGAATCTCTTGCAAATGATGAAAAAGTTTAACTGAGAAAATGGTTGTCATACGTAACAGAATTTTACTTAAAAGATTTTAAAAATATTAAAAACCAAAAAGGGTATTACTACAAGAAGAAGAATAACGGACCGTTACATTTTCTTACCTGAATGAATACTGTTCTGTAAAAATTGATCAAAATTTTTTTTTCTAAGAATCACGTAAACAATAATGACTATTACTACCTCTAAAAATAAAAACAAACGCCTTACAATTAATTGATCAACTTATTATATTTTTAAATATCTCAGAAACAAAGTTTGTGTGTGTATGGGTGTGCATTGTTACTGATGTGTTTAGTAACTTTGAATCACGTATGAAAATATTAAGTTTAATCAAAGTCTTGGATAACGCTGGAAACGTATTTGGTTTATTACGACGACGAAAAAATACAGTATGATAGTACTAAAACACTAATCAAATACCAATACTATCAGTAAGACTTGTTCTGAAAAATAAAGATTAACGGCATATAGTAAGAACCGTGTTAAAAAATGTTGATGTTGATATGGAACAGTTTTTGGCAAAAAAAAATACTAATACTAGAAACAAAAATTTTCAATTTCAAGATTTCTCCATTTTTAATTTAATTTACAAAGGACTTAGCTGATGTAAATCATTTACATTTGTCTCAGGTCTTACTTAGTGATGGTATTAAATCATTATTTGGTTGTTACTTTTTTATAAAACGTATTTAAACATTCAATTTTATAAAATAGCTTAGTATTATAATGAATTTCAGCATTTATACTAAACCTCAAGTGCAACCTAAAAGATGTAAACAATTCATGCATCAATAAAAAATTTTGCATTTATATGATACATGAAAGGAATATGGTCCAATGAGTCAAACATGCTGTAAAGAGCAAATTTAATAGAACACTTAGTGGTTCAAACACTGTTCCTTCCAGATGCCAAACAATTACCTGGTAAATAAGTTCTTATCGACGATAATCTTTCATCACATTTAGACGAAGGAGCAATAAAGGAAAGTAATGAAAATGCAATCAGCTTCGTATGTCTTGTGTCAAATTCGACTAGCTTGCGTCAACCATTAGATGTAAGATTTTTTAAACCGTTGGGCGCAAAGTGTTAACAAATCGGAAGATGCAAAATTTGAGACTACCCAGGCAGCACGTTACGTGTCAATCTCGTCACATGACGTCAGTGTGCTGCCTGGGTAAAAGCAGTACCTAAAGATAGCTTCCCACGTCTTTTAAACCAATGTTTAAATAAAATGGATAAGATTGAAATATATCGTTCATTAAAAAACGAAACAAAATATCGAGTAGATGAAGAAACTTCTGCCATACGTTGAAATTTAATTAACCGTTTTGCAGCGACAGAAATATTTCCTTTAAAAAACTTCTTTATGGCCTTATTTTTCGCAAAATGATCTACATGCAACTTTTCAGAAATTGGTTAAATAAAGTTAAATAAATTTTAAACAAAAGGATTTTATTATCATAAACATGAATACAAATTTTTGTAAATCAATTAACTAATTTTTGTAGATTCAATTTCATATTTCAGTTACCATAAGCCATTAATTACAAAACAACAATTGATCGTATCTTATAGCAACGTTTTGATCGTGTACCTTATAACCATCCGTTTTGTGACCTATAGTATGTGCCTCCGTGGCGCAATCGACTAGCGCGTTCGGCTGTTAACCGAAAGGTTGGTGGTTCGAGCCCACCCGCGGGCGAACTTTTTATTTATTTTACTACCTTTGAACACCTTGTAAAATTTGTATTTATTTAAAAATATTTTAGAATTTTATAATAAAAAATTAGTTAATTGATTTACAAAAATTAATAACATATTTCAGAATTTATACTCTATGCCAATTAATTGATGTTCATTAAATTAGCAGTCGTATTAATTAAAAATGTGAGGCGTAACGAAATAAGCGACATGCTCTCCCTACTGCGTTGGAGAAACTGAAAGTACTCTTCGTCTGAACCAACCGTGGTAGGGGCAAGAAAAAGATGGCGCGTAACGGAAAAATGTTACGCGTAACCGAAAAACATCTGACGGTAAAAAATGTGACGCGTAAAATATGACGCTAAATTTTTTTCCAACGCCGATAAAGAAGTTTCACTTCAAAAAAATAATTTGAATCTGTCAACGAAATACCTATTCTACGCTAGTTAGAACTTTTGAAAAACATTTAGCGAAAAAATTGCATTGTAAAATTTAAAGATGAATAAATTGTAAAAACTGTAAATTAATTTAAAATTTAGAAAAAAAAATTAAACGTTGGTATTAAAAAATCAATTTAAAAACACAAAAACAATTTAGTTTTAAAATATTAAATTTTTGAAAATCTTGTAAAAAAAATTTTTTTGTTAAAACATCACAAACGAATTATATAAGTTAAAATTATATTTTTATATTTATACAGTCGCTAGAAATGTTGAAACAACAAAATATCTATGAAACAGTTTGAACTCGCGTGCAAAACAACTGCAACTTAAATAGTCTCAGTTTGTTCAACTAAGCAACCAAAAACGTTGTCTTGATGACGAAATAACGTTTTAAATTTATAAAAGAATAACTGCCAAATAGTTTATGTACTACTAGTGCATTGGTTAAAAAAGTAATAACTACCATAAAAAAACATTTTTAAACCTATTTTTTTTTGTAATTTAGAACATTTTTGAACGCGTAAATCGATGTTTTAGTTCAAGAATTAGGAAATCGCACAACTTATTTGCCACGATCTACAAAAAAGGAAATATTAAGTTAGAGTAAGAAGGCCGTAAAGTTCCAAGGACTGTTGGAGTTTAATGATTTTTACAAATACTTCCTATTACAATATTTTAACTTGGTTTACCCCGTTCATATATTTACAAAATAGCTAAAACTAGAATTATCAAAGATATGGATATCAGATAATATTTTTGTTTTGTTAATTTCATAACCATTTAAAGTCTTTTTAAGTTTATGAAATAAAAATTTTTTAATTTTTATTTGTCACTTGATTTAATCTAAAATAAACTTAAAATTTCTTTTTTATGCTTTCGTCCGTTTTGACGTATTTTACAAGCAATATAATCAGCCGGAAAAATTACTTTTCCAGACTAGGCCGGTAAAGTCAAGGTTAAATGTAGTAGAATTTTATAACTAGAAGTTGGCAGTACAGTAATTCTCCTTCCTTCAATAGTTTATGTGTCATGTCATTTATGTCAAAATTATTATTTTATGAGCTTGGTTAACTATTATACTACTCCAAATTACCTGTAACGACTTTCCTAATAACGAATGCAAACTTATTTCAATCTTATTGACAAAGAGAACGATAAAGGCAACCGCAAAATTAAAAATCACTTAAACTTATATCGATCAAGTAAGTATACCTATATGTATATGAAACATCTATAACTTTAAATTGTAACTTTTAGCTTAATCAACAGCATATTAACATCTCTATCATTTAATATAAGGAACTTACTTATTTTAATTAAAGTTAATTGTGCAGTTTGAAATATTTATATAAAGTAAACTAGCATCATTTAAGTTGAATTGTAAATTTTGAACGTTACAATTTGGTTGAATGCCATCGACATTAGCAAAACTTATGGAACACTGTGGTATGGAATTACAATGTCTTGTTAGTTGATTGTCTACTGCGATTTTAGGTGTCAAGGAGTCTTCTATGTATTCTTCGGCAACATTACTGTCCGTTTCAACTACGTGATATTAGTTCCCTGACTTACTAATGCCGTTCCACTATTTCTGCAAATGCAGTGTCCTGTATATAATAAAACATACTTATTGTAGACGCTTGCTAAATTTTTAGTACACCAGTTAACAAGATCGTGGTTTCCAGTACCGATCCGAAAATTTTGTCGGTAACAAATGGTTATCACATTTTGTGCAGTTTCTTTAATGCGTGGAGGAATATCCATTTTAAGACGATACAAATAAATAATACTTTTAATCAAGGTAGTTAAATTGTAACAAAATTAAGTATATTTACATAAACAATTGAAATTCAAAATTACAGATTTCGTTGTTATCAACATAGTATATTTAAATTTAGTTAATAAAATAAATCATTTTTTCTTAAAATTCGGCACAAAAAATGTTGTGTATCACACGTCCTAAAAGTATTTTGCGAGTATTCGCCTTTTGTAGGTCTCTGCTTCGCCTCGGCCTACAAATATGCTCATACTCGCAAAATAGCACTTACTGGACTAGTGATACAAATAACTATTACTTATGAACGTTTTATTTACGCAAAATTAAATAACACAAATTTACTAAAATATAAATCCATCATAATAACTACATGCTTCGTAAAAAAAACATTGGTTTTCTTTAAAAATAAAAAATAAAATAAAATCTTAGAAAATAATGCTACAGTACAGTGATTTTTTATTTAAACAGTATCAAACATTTTTAAAAATTCAGTTACAAGTACATTATTAATTTTAAAATGTAAATACATTAAACAATAAATACCACATACATCTGAATGATAACCTTGTAATATTTTAGAATTATAATCAAAACATTTGGAGTTCTTTTTCAAAAACTTTAGATATAAGCTCTAAGGATATCTTCGGAAACATATCAAAATATTCTACACTGCCATGTCTGTCGATGAGTTTAGCTACACTAGTGTTCACCGTGTGAAGTAGATACAGCTGTGTTTACAATAATTGCACTAAGTCTATTAACCGTTTCAGGTAGTATGTCCGAAGCAGTAACATGAAGAGAAACATTCATCATTAAATAGTTTAAATTCAGATGCAGAGCCTGACGAAGTTCTAGTGTGTTCATCATGGCGTTTTTCCGGTTCCCAATCGTTGATCTTCAATGCATTTTCTAAAGCGCACATTGGCGTTTCTATGTTGTGATGTATACAACGGAAGGTTTTTACGTTCTTTTTTAATTTTCGTATAGTAAGACAACCGTAATCTTCCAAATTAAACACTGGTTTAGTTAAAAAGCCCAAAAAAGCCATCGTTCGAACACCTTTTACGTATATTTAATTAAACCGTTGTAAAATCTGTGTGATTTCAGCTTCAAACTTTTCATAGGGTATATAACTAGAACTCAATCGAAGCCCATGATAATGGTTCTCTAAATACAAAATTTCTTTCTTTTCAGCGCTAGATAAAGTTGAATAATCTGAAGGTGACTTTATAAGCAGTGTTGTTAGAAAGGGACTGTCACCGTCCCGGTGGTTTTTGGGGCTGAGAGTTTTTATCCATATATTTTTTTTTATTATGTTGTAATTACGGGTGTGTTTAGCATTTCCATCGTTCATTAAACTTCTTTGTATTTTCGAATTGCGTATTTCTTGCTAACATTTTAAAAATTTCCATTGTATTTACTTACATTCATTTAAAATTATTTATTATCTGGTAATTGAATATCTTTTGGCGACGGATGTCTGTGTACGTGCCTTAAACCCATTAAATTTTTGAAGCTTGAGATTTGGTTCATGTTAAAAATTATTTTACTTAGAATTATTCTTTGTTCAGATGTCTCTTTGTATATTTTAAGTTTAGATTAGAGTAAGATTTATGTTTCTGAACGCGTTTATTACTCTGTTCGCATGGACTTGCTGAGCTATCATTCTTGTTATATTTCATAATCAGAAGCAAGTGCTGATTTAGCTGTTGCGTAGAAAGATTCGGATAAGAATTGACACGTACCTAAGTTCTTTGTCTTAAAGTAAGATGTAATTAATGTAAGGTTTTTGATTGGAGATTTTGTTTTTGAGAAGGGGCTCTTCAAGCTTCATTCTTTCCAGAGGAGAGTTAAGTTCCTTTTTGGCCCTCGAAAAGAAAGGTCCATTAATATAATTTCTACTCCAATCAGAAATTTTGTATAATTAAAATTTGTAAAACAAAGAGTTGATTTAAGTTCGGTTCAAGAAATCAAGTGTTTTATGCGGGTAATTAACACAGAGTTTTCGGCGACGCATATTAAATACAGGTGATGAACATTACGTTACTTAAACATTCTAATTCAAGTGGCAAATTAGAACCGCACTTGTGTGTGTTTAATTAAATAAAGGTGAACTACGAAAATTGGTTAAAATCAAACGATTGAGGCGAGAATAAGACCTTGAGGTGAAAAGTTTGGTAAACGAAGAATGTTAAAGTGTGGGTAGTTGAGCAGCCTGAACATCTAAAGAATCGAAGATTGTAATAATTAGTTCCGGGAAAGTTGCCGGTTGTTCTCCCATTTGAGAAAATAGTCGCTACTGCGGACTTTATACAGTTTTCCCGGCTAGTGGTGCTGTATCGACGCGTTTTACCGATGCTGAACGCGTGTAACGTCTTTGACGGAGTTAAGTGAATCGAATCTGACAATAAAGTGTTGAGTTTTTGTTTTAAACTAAGGATTAGTAGCTGTCAAACCGCAGGCATACCTGTAAGTACCTTTAACAACTTATCACCTCTTTACCCGAAGAACTCGCCTCCAATTCGATCGTTGGAGGAACATCACGGACACCAGTTATTTTCGACGCGTACTTCTATTTGATTTGGTTTTTGGTTGATTTAAATTGTTGGTTAAAGTCAAGACGGGCGAATCGACCAGAATAAAGTCTTAGAATTCAATTATGTCTTGATTATCAAACTTTAGACCCCTCTGACTCGGTTCGCAGTCTTGATTTATTATTTTGTTTGATGTTTTGTTGTATGCATGCTTTAGTTGTGAATTAAGTTAAGGTAGTTCTCGAGTAGCGGCATTTATCGTTTGCGGCGAGTCGTACGTACGACCAAGCGCTCTGCGGCTGATTCCCTGTGCGACTTTTAAATTTAAGATTGATTGAATGATTTTATTAACCATCTTACTTGCTTTAAATTTTAATATACGAATTATTATCTCATATTTGACTTTCTCTGAATAGCCTGTTTTCATCTACGGAGTGTTCGAATTTCCGGTTTTGGCGAACATTTCACAGTGACTAAAAATTCGGTGGCGCCCGTAACAACTCTTCCTGATTTAAGTAAACTCGGCAAAAAGGTAGGTGAGAGACAAATAATTCGACCCGCCCTCTCTAGACTAAGTTAGCTGGCAAACCACCATCCCATTGTTACCTTCTCTAAACCATCCTTTTAGAGTGTAACAGGACCATCACTTGAAACCACAGCTATCTCTTTAGGTATACATTTATTCTCCTGTTGAAAACCTTACACATCAACAAACGCGTTCATTCTTCTCGACGGTTTACAATTGACTACTAAATGTTACCATTATATTCCGATGTTTAGCGATTTCTTTATAAAGGTTTATATTTACTCAAAATTAAATAACACTAATTTCAAATAAAATTAACTGTATCTTAATAATTACACGCTACGTTAAAAACATTCGTTTTTTAAAAATCTTAGAAAATAATGTTACAGTACAGTCATTTTTTATTAAATCAACATAAAACATGTTTAAAAATTCAGTTACAGACAAGTACATCATTAATTCTAAAATATAAATATATTAAACAATAAAAGTCACAGATACCTACACGTCTCTAAAGTCTTGTAATACTTTAGAATTATAATCAAAACACTTGGAGTTTTTTTTCAAAAACTTTATATATAACCCCAAAAGATTTCTGCACGTACTATCTACGTATGTATGTATACGGCAGAGCAAGCTGTTGACAAAGAATCATTGCTTTCTAGAATTAAAGAGTAGTAACAGATAATATATATTCACAAAATACAATTGCACTTTTATGAACAAAGGTACATTTAAATAATATAAATTAAATCACAAACAAAAGATACAAATTGTAAGTCTTGTTAACTCCTTTAAAAACGTTGTTTTAAGAACACTGCCAATTTGTATATATTTAGCTTACTTACTTTTGAAAAAATCAATTAAGTCTAATACATTCAAGAAAAATTATAATGTTAAATACGAACACGATCTAAGTCGAATCCTATTAATTTTAACTTATGCTTACTAAATATAACAAGTTCAATGAAACTTCAAGTTTAATTTGGTACATTTATCTTGTTTATATTATTTTTTTAGAGTGTAACGACTTTCGAGTCATTATCCGGCTTTCCTCTACAGTAAAATACATACATACAAATAAAATCTTCTCATTTTCTATTTAAAACTTTTTAGTTGTCGGAAAAAAAGTATTGACCATAACCTATTACAACGCCATTTAATCTAAAGTTTCATTGATATTAGTTTAAAGAACTTTTGTAATAGTTATATGTCAATATGAGCAATGATTTCTTAATATAAAATAAAGTAGTACTTCAAAAAATAAAAGAATTTACAAGTGCATTATTTTACCCTTTATAAATTAATCGTGTTTACATAGAACGTCGAACTCTAATTTTAATTTGGTAAAAACAGATATGCGATAATTTTACAGTAACACTATATAAATTTAAGTATTTAAATCGAACATTTCTGTTGTTTTGATTTTGCTAAACTTTTGAAACATTTGCTAAAGAAAACAAAATAAATGTTAGTTGAAATCCAGAAAACAAGATCGTAGATAACTACTCCGTTTAAATTATAATATTATTTGTACACATTAGAAATTTCGTTTGTTCTTAGAAAGCTTAGACTTAGCGTACAATAATTTTTACCAACTTATCAAAACGATTTATCTTATCAGTTTGGAACTATTATTTATTTAAACAAATATAGAATCAAATATAAACGTTTTATGCTTAGATCCGTTTACAATTACTCTTTGCTATTACACTTAATTTCAACCCTAAATTCAGAACTAAAAAAATGCCGCGCATTGAATCATGGAGCCTAAAACCCTTTTATTTAGAACATGTTCTAAATTATTTTACCAAAAAAGTAGTGAACTAGTCCATGATTCAACGCGTGCTTTACATTTTTCACGACATTTTTTAGTCCTGAATTTAGGGGTGAAATTAGTGTAGTAGCGGACGGCGTAATACAGATCGAGAAAATCTATACAATGACGGTTAAATCAAAGTAGCTAAATCTTCCTGAAATTTTGTATAAAGTTATAGTTTGTAACTCTAAAAAACATTTTAATCTACTGTAAACGAGAAAGGTACTTTCTAAAACAAAAATAGTTCTTGCTTCAATGTCAACGCTTACGTGATTTTATAAAATCAAAAGTGCGCTAAAAATAAATAATATATAATAATACGCTGTTCACTCTACTTTTGATGTACGAAATAATATTTATTAAAACGTATTGTTCTTTAATAACGTAACTTACGTAACACTTTCTACACTCATTGCTCTGTGTAAGACCCGTTCACTAATCGCTACTACACTAATTTCACGCCTAAATTCAGAAAATGCTAGAAAATGCCGAAAAAATTGAATTCGCGCGGTGTAACTAGTGTAGTAGCAGTAGTAGCGAACGGCTCTTACACAAAGCAATGAATGTAGAAAGTGTTATGTAAGTTACGTTATTAAAAAATAATACGTTTTAATAAATATTGTTTCGTACATCAAAAGCTTTGCATTTAACAAGAGAATTTCGCAAAAACCAACTTTAACAACAATGAAGCTAACCAGGACTACTACTGTAACCTATTACCGAATCAAATACTAAATACTTAATTATTGTAACAGTTAACAGCTTGTTATTAAATATTATTTATTTTTAGCGTACTTTTGATTTTCTAAAATCACGTAGGCGTCGACAGTAAAGCAAGAACTATTTTTGTTTTAGGTAAAGTACCTTTCTCGTTTACAGTAAATTAAAATGTTTTTCAGAGTTACAAACTATGGGTTTATTCAAAATTCCCGGAAGATCTAGCTACTTTGATTAAACCGTCATTGTTAAAATTTTCTACGGCGCCGGCATATAGTTTTAGGACGTTTTAACTGTTAAGTATTGGCCATTTTTAGCTATCCACTTTTCTCAAAATTTCGCTTTGAAATTTTTGTCATCCGTCTTACTAGAAATAAACTGTTTATCTTTCTGTCATCATGTAAATACTCTTTCCTAAAAAGTTTTATTGCAATTCAGACATAGGAGATAAGCAAGGGGGACACTTACAGTTAATTATTTTGTTGCAGATGAATGATATTACGTTTCGTAAGTCAAAAGTGTTCTAAATACTATTTCTATCGGTCAATGTTTTATACATAACTTTTTTTATAAATATACTTTTGTTGAATCTAAACAATGACGATTTAATAAAAATAGATCCTAAAATTTTATATAAAGCCAGAGTTTGTCATTTTGAACAACTTTTCTTAGTCACATTTTAACCAACTGTAAACTATAAAAGTACTTTACCTAAAACGGAAATAGTTCTTCTTCAACTACGCGATTTTACAAAATTGAAAGTACATTACAAATAAGTTATAAGCCAAGCAAAGCTTAATTACAAAAGAGAATTAAAATTCAAAGATGTTTAGTTCCGCACACCTCTTGTGACATTAATCCTAGAACACGCTGTATATATTCTTTATTATCACATTATTTCAAATTACAATAAGCTTATATTTAAGTTATTCGTAAAAATGTTTCTTACTTTTGTATAAAAAAGTATATCGATCGCAATGTTTTTTGAAAAATTTTTTTTTACTCAATTTTACGTTTCAAGGTCTCCTGAATCAGAAAAATGTATTTTGACAAAAAAATTTTGATTGTCTGTGCGTGTGTAACAATGTACTTACGATTACTCTCGAACAAAAAGTCCTAGTAACTTGATATTTGGTATGGAGCTGGCTTTTTATATTCTCTTGGTTCTATTAAAAGATGGGTCTGATAAAGAAACCAGAAGTGAGTGTATCCGCCATTTTAACACTTTTTCTTATATAATTTTGTACGTATGTAAATTATTCGAATTATTTTCACAATTCAAATAAAAAAAATTTCTAACATTAACAGTTTATTAGATATTTTATTCATAATTTAAAATGAATTCACAGATATAATTTAGGTTCGAATCCTGCCTGCGACGATTTTTTTTAGAAAAAATTCTATATCTTGAAGGGAAAACAAGATAGGTTAAAAATAATAATTTTTACTGATTTACTAAAGGGGAAAGCAATATCGAAGCGCACAAGTATAGGGGTTAGTCGATATGACAACATAAGCTCAATTTGCCATACTTCGGTTATATCTTAATGAAATTGAAGAAAATTTCAAAAAAAATATTGCACCTATGCAATAAAACTACTAGAGAAACTGCCACGTAAAATCTGAGAACTGGTGGAAAACTTACCTTTACTTCCCCGAAACTAGCTCTGGGCGGGGTTCTTATATAGGATTGATGGTAATTATTGAGGGCGCCAAGCCTAATGGAACGAGACAGCTCTGGGAAGGCCAACCCAAAGTCCCAATCCAATTCCCAAACCCACACGCAATTAAAACAAAAAAAAGAATGCTTGTTTGGCTATATATGTATTGCAAAGAAACAGAAAACAAAATAAGAATAAATGATAACAATTAAAAGGAATATTGTATTGCAAAACAAAAGTATTTTAAATAACTGTACAATTCCTAACTAAGCCCACCAAGGACTACAACCCACCGAATACGTATTGACTAAATAATAAAATAAAACCTTTTTGGGTAGCGCGGCTTACCTCCACATCAATGGCTGACGCAATCGAATGCTATATACAAAAAATTAATGCTATATATGTAAGGCCTTATATATATATAAATATACTTTGTACACAAAACAAATAACAATTCGCCACGAAGAAATAATCCGTTTCACCCAAAACAAAACTTACAATAAAATTAATAATTTGCATACTCGGTGAATGGGGCATTTAATAAATGGGAAGTTTGACGAAAAAAATACGTTTTGATCAATTCGATGAAACTGACAAAAAAAATAATTATTACACGCACGTTTAAAATTAGTAGTTATGTACACAAGTTATGTATACTAAGTTAGTCACGTTTTTATGTTGTCGGTTTTCTTTTTGTTTTATGTTTAGTTTTGTTCTTATTTTTTTTCGGTAGTTAGTGTTAAGTTTTATTTTCTTCTTGCATGCTTTTTTCTTTTTTGTCTAACCAGAATGGTACTTTATTTTATTCACATCTATTACCGTACACTTCGTGACTAAACTAATTATATACCTCGTACCGGTGCGGTGGCTGGGATGGTCACCTGTGGATGGAGAGAGCATCCACTAATTGGTACGGATATCCTAACGTGTAAGTAATTGCTTCCAATTGTTTCAATAAAATATACTACAACATGTATTTTGACAGGACACCCAACACGATAGAACCACACGACAGTTTGCGACAAGCCCCAATCGCACATGAAACTTTCCCCAAATAGCCGGGTAAGACTAAGCCTAACATAAGTTGCTATAAACAAACATAACGTTAACTTTTGAAGCTACCGAGGAGGTGTACATACTCAGGTGGTCGGCAGATAAGAGTTGCACCGTGTGGAAGTTTAAAAATCCCCCAAAATTAGCTATGTCAATTAAACAAATTTCCAATTTAATCTAAATAATTGCTACTAATTGACTGTTGCTTTTTAGCATAATCCGATGGCTCGAGATTAATTTAATTTCCAAAACTACATAAGCTGACTTCCATACACATTGGTGAAAGCAGGAAAAGTGAAGTATGTAATCACAACGACCTTGTTATCAACCAATGCATCACCAAAGTTAAATAACGTAATTTCTTGTCAACTTTTATTTACATAAACACACATGGTTTAACAACGATAGAAGTAACCAATTCTATATTTTTGGCAGCTATCCCGGAAAAAATTCTTCTTCACTTCACTTTATTTACTTAACAGATTCTTCAATGTAACCGGCAGCTACTGTATCGGATTTCCAGCTACCATTTCTCTTCAGCGTCAAAATATCGGGTCCTCTGTCGGCTAGTATTTATGCCAACACACTGACGACTAAATTTACCTAAACGATAAAACAAAAACAGCTTATTATGACCACTTTCTTAGGGTGCACGACAAGGATTTTTTTAAACAGCCTTATATAATTCACAAGGCTACCATCCGGAATGATCGTAAATTTTCTACGTTTGTACGTCTTTGTTTCCTTAATACTCGCTACCAAAATGGCGCCCTCTTCGGTAACAACTTCAACACACAGTCTGTAGAGCTCTACTCTCCTGCATGCCCCACTTTTTCCAAAAATTGCAACAACCTGGGTACGAAAATAACAATTCAAATCAAAATTAATACTTTTTAACAGAATAAAAATTAGAAAGCTATTCAATATAATACACCTACCTTCATCATGAAATATGTATCATCAAAACCTTCTACTAAGAATTGATCAAGTTGAGCACGAGAAAATACTGGCGATTTCTTAGGTTTGTACCCGACATTACTTCTTTTTATGTACGCTAAGACGTTATAAAATTGGGAGATATCAATATTTTCCTTTATCTTCAGCATCCATTTAAGTTTAGAACACAAACACCATAATGATGAAGCCTTCAAGCCCTGGGACTATACAAAAAATACCAAAATTAAATTTTTTAATTGCTGTTTATAGCAAAAAATAAAAATATACCTGATCTGACACGCTAATATAATCTTTCCTGTCAAAATTTTTGCAATTTTATTTCTCAGTCTACAAATTTGGAATACTCGTTTCCATGTCGTCCAAAATAGCGTAGGTCAACAACAACAATCGTATTCAACGAAACGATATTGTTATTACATCCAACATTCATGCAAGTAGTCGGTTTAAATACAATTTTTCAAATTTATTTAGCATTAAAAAAATAGCGTATACAACTCGTTATAATCTTGGTGTTAATTCCACTCGGGAAATTTCACCTTCTCCACTAAACACCTTATTGTATAATATACTATTATGCAACTCTCAGTTGCCTATGTTTTTGCAACTTTCTATCTTGCTAATAGCAAAAAAATACTTTATTTAAATTTTTTGTATCGTTTATCACTTTTTCAAAAAATTGATTTTGAAATATTATTCTGTATTTTTGTTATATGATAGAAATATTCGTTAAGAAACTCATTTGATTTAAGAGTGATTTTGTATTAAAGTATTGCCTTGAAAGTTTAAGTAATTTAAAGTATAATTTTGCAGTGTACAAACTACACAGAATACTTTCATTATTAAACTGTCAGTACTACATATATCTGAGTGTTCAAATTTCAAATGAGTACACTTGACCTGATTTATTTGCATAAGCCAGACAACGATGAAAATAGTACACATGCTATTTATGCTATTTACCACTGCCTCACTGATGCTCTTAGTTCTACATACAACGTGGCCACTCTAGTTACTTTAAAGTTTAGATACTGTGCTGCGCAGATAAAATGACAGTTTACATCGGCGCTATCAATTCAAACATTATAGAACAAAATTATTTAAGCAACTACGTTATTAATGATTTAACGTAATCACTTCACTAAACAAAATTTAGTTGATTTTAAAGGTTTTTAAGGAATTGCTTGACTCCTCAAAAATAAAAATTTATGTTTACTTTAAATTTGTTTTATTACTATAAAATAAAAACTCACTAAAATGTATCAACAAAAAAAAATTTAGTATAATTACAACATAATATTTATTCAAACAATGTAGATGCTGACCATGTTGGTCTTTACTTGTTAAATCGTGATCTTCCAAAACAATGCACGTAGCAAATCATTAAAATAATATAAATACCATCCTATAAGAATTATGCTACTTTAGAGTAAAGATGCGTTAGACTTAATGTACGAATATTGGCTTTCATCTTACTATAATAAACATTAATCAACAGCTTTAAAAAAAAAGAACCAGCTTTTAAGAAATGTTTCAAATACAATGCATTAAAAAGTAAAAAATAATTTAATTTAGTAACAATTAACGACGAAATTTGTATTTACATGAAATTATATTTTAAAGTCAATGCCATGTATGACATTGACGTAGGATTAAGCTTAATTGTTAACATTAATTCGATAGTTGTACTTGATGTAAATCGAACGTGTTTGGCGGAGTTTCAATTTGATGTAAATTTAGGAGTTTGGTCATTTTCTCATAGATCCCATCATCACAAATTGATCAAATTCAAATAAAACCACTCCTAAGGTATACTGTTTTTAATAATAGAAGTATCATCAAAATCGGTCAACGTGTAAAGAATAATCGCTGAACATACTTAAAAAAATAATATTCCCAGTGTTAGGATGTACCTAGGTAAATGTACCTAGGTACAAGTACCTAGGTAATTTTTGTGTACCTAAGTACCTAGAAAGGTACTTTTTAATTTATGTACCTTTACCTGTACCTAGGTACTTTTTAGAGAGTACCTTTGTACCTAAGTACCTAATAAAATAGGTACTTTTAAGCGTACATGTATTGTACGCTTTATATATTTGTTTCGGACTTAATCACATTTGAAATTCCTAAACTTCCAAAAATAATACTTGACCTACGCAATTTTTCCTTAATGATGCCCGAAGAGTGCCGTTAATGTGGATAAAACTTCCTTGTTAAAAGTGCAAATGTAGGCAGTGACAGCACACTTAAAGACAGCTCTCGGATGAATCA
The DNA here is from genome assembly GCA_035610365.1 of Aquatica leii. Lineage (NCBI taxonomy): Eukaryota > Metazoa > Arthropoda > Insecta > Coleoptera > Lampyridae > Aquatica > Aquatica leii. The sequence goes on from CM069432.1 coordinate 115,032,369, forward strand.
TTTACAACAACGCAATCGGACTGTGAACATGAGTAGCCAGAGTATCAAACCGAATGCGATAAATTTCGAAACGTACAAATTTAAATAATTTGTATAAAATAAAAGATGATTTTTAGAAAGAGTTGTGGAGTTCTAGGATAAAGCAAACAATTATAACTGATTATATAACACAGTGACATTATAATGAAATTTATTACGAATCGTATTTCTGCTTATATAAACAATACGTGCTTAACGACTTATTCTAAAAACGACATATTTGACTTTGTATCATACTAAATTATTTAAACATAGCCGAGAACGTAAGTATAACGTGTATAACCAACGGTATAGAACATAAATGCTGTAAGCACGACCTCAACGAAAATTAAGGAGTCCTGTACGTCGAATAGTAAGTCTTCTCGGATAATAAGTACAAAACGGGCGGTCCCTTGAAGTACTTACTAACCGATGTCAACTGTATCAATAAACTGCCATGGATTACCCTTTCTGTTCAGTATCTTATAATTTAGTCCTAAAACCTTAACAGCTAACTTTTCATAAACGTTTAAGAATAAGTAATCCTATTTTTATTATTAAATAATGCAATTCATACAATAAACAGCAATATCATTACTCAATAAACTGCAATTACAAAAGTTGTATACATTTTAATATTTTTACTGAGATTCACAGAAGCTACTGTGTATGTGTAATCAACAGTGATTAATATAGTAGCATATCGTTGATTGATTTCAATCATTTCATGCATTTTATAGCTGTAATTATTTCTATCGTTTTTCAATGAGATCGCACAAATAATAAGAGTTCGTTTACTAAATTTGTATTTTCTATGATCATAAATAAGTACCTAAAAAGTACCTGAAATTTTAAGGTACATTTTTTTGTATCTGTACCTGTACCTAGGTACGTTTGCCAAATCTGTACCTGCACCTGTACCTAGGTACTTTTAAATAATTGTACCTGTACCTGTATCGAGGTACCAAAAAATGAGTACCTGTCACAACACTGAATATTCCGACGAATTGACCTATTAAAAAAACAAAGAAAGATAGTGTATGTTTTACACATGCGCTAGTTTTATTATACATGTACTCATAATTAAAAATTTAACCTGTTTAAAAAAGTCCCATTTTTAAATATATGTTTTTAAAAAGTACAATCAAAAACCAATAATTTTATTACATAATTTCTTTTGGAACTAGAATAAATAACTTGTAATCTTAAATTTAACAAATGATAGTTTCCATAAGAAACACACGGCAAAGTCCTTCCCGCCAAATCGTTTTCTTTTCTTTTTGAAGTCGGTTGAAAAAAAAACGACTTAAAACTTGTTTGAGCTGGCTCAATAGTTATGGGCAAATAAACGTAGAAGATAATTTTTTTATACGTGCAGCTAGAAAATAGATAGATAAGTGAGTATTCGATTTAGGAAGAAACCGTAGCGCACCAAGCGGCAAAAGTTTAACTTACTGTCATCGGGGTAAACTATTAGCAGATCTAATCGTAAATAGTAGTAACTAATATAGTATTTTAATTGTAAATCTAAAACAGCTTAGAAGTAAAAATAATTGTGTTCCAGAATGTTCTTGAACCTACAATACCATTGGAACATCATTTCTTAAGTTTCCCAAAATTTAATATTTAAAATTAAAATGAACTGTAATATTAAAAATAGGAAAGACACATGAAAGTTTGTATTTTGCATTTTGCCAAAGAGGGTTTTTTTCAAAAGTATTTATTTTTTATATCAAAATCAATATTTACTCTGACACTGATAACATGTCACTAACCTTAATGAATGATTATACGCGACATTCGGCTTAAACTGCGTCACAGTTAAACACCCAGACTTCTTAGGCTTGGTCCTAGTCTCTCCTTGGGCAGCTTGCATCGCAATGTCTTGCGAAACACGACAATACGGCAAAGACCAAGTTCTATTTCTTGTTTTGACTCTCAAGAAAATAATTTAAACCTACAAATCTCGTTTTAAATTGCATCAGTGTGTTTATATCTTAATCCCGATCATAACCGCCATGATGACATTTACAACATAGTTTATATTTACTTCCCAACCAAAACAAAATGTAGAAAATTGGCATTTTTAAAAAACCCGCTTGTCGAAGGTTGAAATTGAACTAAATTAACATATAAGATTTAGGCAATTTCATTTTCTATCCAGAGTTGTAAATTTGTAACGGATTAACCTTTTTTTTAATAATAAATCTTCTAGTATTTTGTTACACTTTTGAATGAATTCTTAATATTGATAATAACATTGCGATAACACAATATAACAAAACTTTATTCATCATGTAGTAGTATATTGTATAACGACTAAAGCATGGTAGTCATTCTGGTCATTGCCAACGAGTATGAAAGCTTGCAGCTGAACCGATAGACAATCATCAAAGAAAAGTGTTTAATAAAGCTTCTAGCTTAATAATAAAAAAAGAAAAAGCAGTATTTTTTGACTGACTGAAATTATACACAAAAAACGGAAAACTTCAATTAAAACTGTTAGACAATTACTATTACCAAATCTTAAAGCAATTGCAGTAAATTAAAGAACTGCTTCTATGAAAAATGTATGAAACATCAATTACCTAATTTTTATAGTAATTTTGTTACCTGCATTCTTATCATATAAATAATTAGTAGAAAAATTAGATTTTATATTAATATGTTGCTTTAACTTGCACACAATAGTATATTGTAAGAAAACGAGTGTTACAATGACAACAATCGTAATGCGAGTTTGCTTTAACGAACCGCGTTAATTTTTCCCTTCCTTAAGTAAGGTTTGTCTACGTGATTTTTTTCATAGTCCCGTTCGCCGGCAAAACATATTTAACTTAATATTCTGTTAATTAATCATATTACTAACAGGCGCGCTATTCAGTAATTCAGTTAACATTGTTATTTCTCTAGTTTCTTGTTACAAATGACAATGCAAAATGAATCCAAGATTGAAATGAGTGAAATTAACATTAACACATTTCTCAGCAAAACTATATCGTTTCTGAGAAACTTGATAAAGTAAGTAGGTACAAGCGTTGACTGAAGAAATGTATTTCTTCAGTCAACGGTACAAGATCAAAGATGAAGTATCAATTTCAATAGTATCAGTATGAGACTTTCTTTGAAATCATTAATTTCAGGGCGAGAATTGCTTATTCATGTTTGTGAGTGTCACCGCATTATTTTTGTTGAAGAAAAAATGATGTATAAATATTCGTAAACGTTTTGATTTTTAATACGTAATTGCCGACTGGAAAACCTTTGGGGGGTGTCGTACCCACCAACATCCCTCTATGGGATCGTCCCTAAAAATTATCATAATCGTTTAGACTAAATTTATTGTTACTTTTACGTTATAACAACGCATTAAAAAGTTTAATACCAATTTATTGATTTAAAACTATTTGTAAAAAGTTGTCTATGTTAACACCGTTAATTAAAAAATCAAAAACAACAATTAAAATTTGACATCAGTTTTTATAGATAAAAAAATTGTACTTAACAGTTAGTAATAATTGCTATTCTTATTATAGAAAATGCTTTTTAAGGTACGTTTTGAATTTAACTGTTTTTGTCCTTTTGTGTTCGGTTAAATGTTAAGGATATATTATAAATAAAAATATTAATAAAACAAAAGGATAATTATTTTTATGGTTCTCATGACGTTAAATTGGGCAAAAAATATTATAATTGCTTAACAGCAAAAAATTGTAATATATGCAAAGTAATATCATACGATGGAGATACGGAATTATCATAAACTAAAGTCGATGTACTTTGCTTTTAACAAAATATGGGAAAATCCTAAAAATTGTTGATAATTGAATAAGTTGTGTGTGAGAGGCTATAGAAAAACAAGAATAAAAACGGAAGGAATTTCTATATCAATCAAGATAGGAATTTAGTAGGAGACTACAATATTCATTAATATCAACAATATTTTTCTGTTTATTCAGATATTTACTAAGAGCATTTCTAAAACAAAAAACTACATTTTGTAATGATTTATGCGAAGTACCTGATACTTACTCTTGCCGTTTTACGATGTCAAATATTAAGAAAGAAATTTGGGAAACCCAAGTACTTTTTATACAATTTTATGTAATTACACTTTGATCAAAGTGATCCGGTTCGTATAATGAAAATTGAGGTTAGTTTACGTAAGGATCGGATAAGATTTCATAATCCCTGACCGCGCTATTTGACCCACTTTTAAGGGAAAACTTGCACTTTTAAACGTTTGTTTGGCATTATTTAGACGTGCAGATTGTAATGCAATTTTTATTTACAATAAGTATAAGCACTTTTGTTGAATTTTGTGTATATTTTTTAACAAATATGTAATACAGTTTTTGGTATAGAACCTTATTATCTTACTACTATAATGTAAACAATATAAAAAACTTTCAAACAACAAACTACAGAAAAAAAATCTCTTAGTCACGTCACTGGTAAATTCTATGAATAAAACAATTTACATAAAAACAAAAAAATCAAGAAAATGTAATGCATATCATTTATTAATAAAAATACTTTAGCGCTACTATAAATCGGTAAAAATATTAAAAAATGTATTATCATTCGTTCTAAGATGAAAGAAAAACATCTAACAAATAATTCTTAAAATGAAAGTTGCGGTTCACGTGCAAAATACTTTAGTGTAAAAGTTAATTATGTTGTATTCTATTGACGTAATAATAGTCGTTTTTAATTATACATTAAAAAATGAGCAAATATCATTTAAAACAATCCTTCTCATATTTATTATGAATAAATATAAATAGTTTTACCAGTAAAAATGAGGATAAAATGAAATATACTTTTAGTAAGAGAAACGTATGAAGAAGAACCAATAGAAAAGACAAATGCAACTTTTCGTTATTAAAGTTAATATTTTAATAAAAACAGTTTTATTTTATTTACGTGTTGACTAAGGCCCTAGACTACCATGTGTCGACACTCAAATTTTAACAGATAGCAGTATAACTTAAATTTTGTTGTCAAAAACTTAAATCCGCCTACTTGTTATAATACGGGTTACAAGTTACATAGACCTTACGGTAGTGTACAAAAGGTTTTAAATCCGAATTTGTATTGAGTAAGCAATATTTGCAGCTATGTAATATATTAGTTACTTTGTCTACTAACTTTTTGTGTTCCTTACATATACGTACATATATTTTATTTTTAATATATTTAAGTTTTTAATTTAACCACATAAAACAATTTTACACATATAGTAAAATTTTTCATTGTGGACACCTCTCTAATAAAGACCTCCGCTATATGAACTTGAATATCCCGGATCATTCCCATAAGCATTAAACAAAACCTCTACTAGTATGTGAACATTTTCTAATGTGAATGTGGACAAGCACTTTGTGTACCAGTACCATAACCAAAAATTACCTCCATTACGGACATTATAAAATTATGACATATTTTTTTACCTGAAATATTTAAAATATGTTTTATGGTGAAAGTTTTATGTCTAAAACTGAAATATTTACTTTCACTTGAATAAAAGGCGCGCCAAGTATCCTTTTAGACCTGCAGGTAGTTAAGAAAACCGTAAAATTTTGTGTAAATAGGTTATTAAGCTCTTTAACTCTAGCATCAAAAAAGTTACCTAGATCTACAGATTTTACAATTCAAGTCTTCCTAGAATTTATTATTCTTTTTTAACAAATTTCTAATAACTAAAGAGTTTTGTTTTAGATTTATTTTTGTATAAAACTTGAATATTGAAATAAAATAGGTAGGTTTGATTATTATTATATTATTATTGTAACAAGAAAACAATCTACTACAAGTAAATTTAAAACAATAAGAACAATTAAGATTTTTGTTTTTTTTATAGGGGAGTTACACCTAAAAAGACTACTACCAATTTCAAAAATTTTATTAAATAAAATATTAACTTCTTAAATGAACGACAACTTCGATATAATTCCACTGTAAATAATTAAACAAAACGTGAAAATTTAAGTATAACAATAGCAAACAAGGACATTTAAATTATAGTAATGTCACTAGTGTTGAAGACGATCAGAGATAAAAGTTAAGTTACCTTTTCTATCCTTTTAATCTGTCAATGTACATTGATTATGTTAGAAAAAACTTCCAAACGGTATGACATTTATATTATAAAATTTCAAATCTTCAACGTTTAGTTTACAAGAGACAATTTACAAGAGATACATTTTTTTCAACATAAACGAAACGAAAGAAATGGATATTTGCAATTAATACGTATTTTACTAATTCAATATATTTATCAACACAAAACAAAAGAAATGGAAATTTACTATGTTTTTTTCGTATTTTCTAATTATCTACTTAGTTATACACACAGTTTTGCGATTGTTTTATCGACACAAAATGACATAAACGAACTGTACATCTGACCTTATTTCCGACTTCCAACCATTCTTCCAACCAACAATTTTTAAGATTTCAGACAGTGTGACTAAACTGTTTCCTCCATCTACCCAGATTTACCAATGAAACCAATTCCAATTTGATCCTTCAAACTAACAATTGGATGAGATCCCAATTAGAGCTATAATTTTAATAATTTTTAATAATTATCAATTTAAAACAAGTAAAACCTACCCGTCGAATTAAAACGGCTTTTACCAAAACCCAACGTGGTTTGTTAAACGTTTTTACAGAACAAAAAAAAATGGAAAATACGGGAAATGCCGTATCGATAAACATTATTGACAAGTGACGTTTCTATGCCAACTCACTTTACAAAGTTACGAAACGAAATAGACCAAATGCGTTATTTGATGATTCTTGCGCAGATCTCAAAATTCGTACGTGCAAGTGCGATAGATAGAGATTTTATGCGATGAAACGATTTATAGATCGAACTAAAAACGTCGACCAGTATTCGCCATTTTAATTGTTTTGATTGCTTCTTTCTGTTTACTTATTTGTTCTTATTATCGTTTCTCAAGTCTATTTATAAAACTACAACCAGTTTTTTTCAAAACTCCGCTGTCTGTATTATTGAGTTACAAGTAAGTAAAATATTTCTTGTTACCGATTTTGTTACGATTCAAGTTTGATTACAGCATGTCTGATGAACGCGAAATTAGTGCTGCTGCATCTTCGGCTACGAAAAGGGGCACATATCCTAAAGAATCCAGGACAATAGTATGGAATGTTTATTCGTATTTTAAAGAAAGAAACGAGAAAGGTAATTGTTAGGTTATGCATTACGTACATTCAATAATTTACTTTTATTTTGTAAAGGCAATCTTATCGATACGGTTGTTCAAGCAACAGGAGTTTCACGAGCTACTGTAGTACGTATTGTGCGAGAAGGCAAGTTAATTGAAACTGGCGAACAAACTACATTTAAATCACCGAGAAAAGAATTTCATAAGGCATCTCCTAAATCAACCGTAGACAATTGTGCTGAACAAATTATACGAAGAATTGTTTACAATTTCCATCTTACTGATGGACGAACGCCTACTTTGAAGGCTATTTACGAGAAAATCAAGGATGACGATACCATTGGCTTTTCTGGCAAAGAAACTTCATTAAGAAAAATCTTAAAAAAACTAGGATTCAGGTATAATAATTTATTTCTTTAATTATCTCGATGTTCTACTTTTACTGAAATAAATAATTTGATTATGTTTTGTAAAAAAAATCGTAATTCTTGAGCTTGAATTGAAGGTTAAATATATATTTCTTTTAGATGGCAAAAAACCACTGATAATCGTCCTATGTTGATGGAACGTCATGATGTGCGAAATTTACGAGTATCATACATACGAGCAATAACTAAGTATTGTAAAGAAGGACGTCCCATCATTTATACCGATGAAACTTACATTCACGCTTCTCATACAACTTCTTACCAATGGACTGATAAATCAAATCAAGGACTGAAATGCCCAATATCTAAGGGTAAACGGTTAATTATCGTACATGCTGGTGGTAATGATGGTTTTGTCAATAATGCACTATTGATATTTAAATCTGGTCAGAAAAGTGGAGACTACCATGACGAAATGAATTTTAACAATTATAATCGTTGGTTGGAACATCAATTAATTCCCAATCTTCCCAAAAATTCTGTAGTGGTTATGGATAATGCCAGTTACCATAATGTTTTGGCAGTTAAAACTCCCAATTTTAATAATCGAAAAGCAGACATGAAATTGTGGTTAAATGAACGTAGTATTACCTACGAAGAAAAATCTACAAAAGCAGAACTGTATAATTTAATACTGATAAATAAGCCGATCAATAAGCAATACACGGTTGATTCATTATTTGCTAAACATGGACATACTGTATGTCGGTTACCACCTTATCACCCAGAATTAAACCCTATAGAAAAAATTTGGGGTATTATGAAGAATTGGGTTGGAACTAGAAACGTCACGTTTAAGTTAAATGAGGTGGAGTCTTTGGTAAAAGAAAAAATTGCAAGTGTAGGTGCACAGGAATGGTCACAAGTATGTCGACACGTCCAAGAAATTGAAGAAGGGTATATACAAAAAGAACACATAATAGACACGTATTGTGAATCGTTAACCTTTAATGTCAACGACTCATCAGATGAAGACTCATGTGGCTGGTCTGATGAGGATGACGAAAACCAAGATTAATGTCGTTCTCATCTTTACTGTGCATTTCACAAGTCATTACCGGAATAAACGAGGACCAATATTTGATCGATTTAAATAAGTAAATATAAAATTATGTGATGTATTTGGTTTAAAATGTTTTACTTATTTTATTATTATAAGTATATAAATGATGTTATAAAAATTTTAAATTTGGTTGAAATATATTTAACTGCATTATTATTTTTTTATGGTGAATGAATGATTAAGTATTGAAGTATGTGCGTTTTGCTTATTTTTTCAAAATAAAAAAAAAACATTCTTGCATGATAAAACTTTCAAATTTATTCTTTCTTTTCATTTGGTATAGTCACACAAGTGAGTCCTTTTTAACATCAATCAACCAATTAATGAGTTTGTAGTAACTGCATTCATTCGTTCAAAATTTTATTAAGATGACGAGCTTTTAATTGTTCGTTTCTAAGTTTAGGTTTCATTTAAAAAAAGTCCTGTTTTCTACATTCTCTAATATGTATAGGTTTTTTTATAACTTAAAAGTTGATTCAAGCATTAAGTACTTTGTCCACAATGTGTCGATGCAGCTAGTTCACTTGGTAAATGCAAAAAGTAAGTTCGGAGCTACTGTTCATATTTTTCACTTATTTGGACCTAATTTTTGTTGATGTTACTTTAATATAAATAACAACGAAGTATTAACACAAGTACAAATTTAATTCTATTTATTTTAGTTACCTTGTATAAATTAAAACATACACGCACCATGTATAAAAGTCAAAAATAAAAGTAGTCTAACTTTTTCAGAGTGGATTGTAGCAAATCAGCTGATCGTTCTCGCGCAGCTTGGGATCAAACAATAACGCGTTCACTCTAGCTAACTATTGTTTTAATATGAATAAAATTATTTAACTTTCTAGTATAACTAAATTGGCTAATTCCTAATATTTTTACAAACGGTCTTGAGAGCGACGAAAGAGTACATTATTATATGTGAGCGTAAAGGCCATCCTGATTGGACCCATTACCTGGACAGGTAGCCGTTGGATTTGGTACAAAAATACAGTAGACCAGATAACTTAACATATAGGTTTATACAAAATAAATATTTTTTTCCACTACTAGTTGTATACGCTTGCATTATTACGTATAATAGAAGGCCGTGAAATGGTACTTTTTTAAGCGCAGGTAAATAATATTTCATTATTAACTAGTAGTTAATAATGAACATATTTACATTTTCTGATAATACTACAACAGTTTCAAAGAAAAAAAGTTTACCAAACTGCGTACCAAGAGCAAGAGATTTTATTTAATGCTAATTTAAGTTTTCAAATCGCTCAATTAATAAATTAATTTGATTTTAAAAAGTAAGTTATTTGAAGTTCGCGCTTAATTAAATGTGAATATTATTGAGTTAAATATGTTTTAGATATAATCAATGTTTAAAATAATAATGTTTTTAAACAATTTAAACAACTTTAGCAATAAAAACTTACGTTATCTGTTTATTTTTGTGTTTTAAATCACAATTAAGAATTACGTCAAAATTAATTCTATTAAACTAATGACAACTGTCAGAGTTACTGACTTGATTTTTAATTTAAAATTAATATCTTAAATTTTAAATTTGATTTAGTAACAGGTAGAAAGGTTTTAATAATTCTAGTAGTGGAAAAAATTGTATATATAACACGGTTGAGAAGTTCATTATAACCTGCGCGATTTATATCCCTCGACGCTTCGCGTCTCGCGATATAATCTATCGCTTAGGTTATAATGATGCACTTCTCAACCTTGATATATAATATACTATTCTTGACAATTGATAATATAACACAAAACAGTTTTAATTATGGTTGTGGTAAATTTAAAATAATGAACACCTTTAAAACAATAGTCAGTTGGTTTAAAAAATGCTTCTATTTATGTGTATTTACATTTACCCCTCAATTGTTAACAGTATTAAAGAAATTAAAAAACAGGTAATTTTACTTCTACTTTTTACTTTAAACTAATAAATAAAATAATAATAAAATATAAATCAAGGTCGTATTGTGAAAACGCAACGGGTAGTCGGTGAAATTAATCGGCAAACAAAAACGACATTTCTACAAGTAGTACAACGTCGAGATGGTGCAACATTAGAAAATATTATAACTACGAATGTACTATATCCAAGTACCACAACTTTTGGCGCAATCCAAATAGGATACAATCACGAGCAAATAAACCACTCGCAACATTTTATTAACCCACAGGGCCATACATACACAAACCATAGCATCACACTGGACTAAAGTAGAAAAAGATTTACGGAGAAGGATTGGCCGTATGAGCGGAAACCAAATGAAAACTTGTTTAATTGAGTTTATGTCGCGTAGCAAACTTGAGACGACTGTCGACCTATTGGACGATCTAAAAGTGGCAATGAACTATATGAATAGACAATAAATATATTTAGTGTAATTTGTTTATAATCTGTATAAAAATGTATATACCAAAGTTAATGTATTTTTTATGAAACTTGTATTATGTATATGATTTGTAATTATCAGACACAACAAAACTCTATTACGAGCAATCAGTACATATCCTGTAGTGATTGTGCTAATTAAAGATCAAATTTTAATATGCTTCTGCCGCTATTTTATATTTTATATGTAACACAGCACTTAAATGGAAACCACTACATTACCTAAAACACGCACACGTAAGTAATTTAATTTATTAATAAACATAATCGGAAAACCAAAGTCGCATCTGACTATCCACGAATATTATTAAAATACTACATTAAAGAAAAAATAGAAACATTGAAGTTAAAATATCGGTTTTATATAAAAGTCAAGAAAAATATTTATTTTGTATATACCTATATCTGGTCTACTGAATTTTTGGCACCAAATTGAACGGCTAACTGTTGTAAAAGGTTAATTAATCCGGCCTAGGTAGTGGGTTCAACCAGGATGGCCTTTACCCATATATGATAGTATGAAGTTCTGTTACGGGCCTCGTTTAGTTTTAAACCGACGCGACACTGTCTGTAATATGTCATCAAAATATTTTATTATTTGTATCTAGAGTTCAATCAATTTAGGTTCGACACATGTGCAGAAACGCAACTACGTTCGATGACTTAAAAATATCGACACTCGCACGTTTCACTGCTATCGTATTAATAAATCTGTTTACGGCATTATATTCCTAAACGAATAGCAGAAAATTTTTATACCACCAATAAAAAAAAAATTAAAAGTTCGCTTAGAAAAAAATTATGAAAGTCTCGATCTGAAACCGATTTAACTCTAGATATAAGTGAAATGTATTTTATTCTTTACTATGCATTATATTCTACGTAAGTAACAATGTAAGGTGTGGTATGGTAGTATCCAGATTTTGTATTACCTAGTACATTAACACACAGTTGATTTGTGAGAATCTTTTCAAGTTAATTAAAACAGTTTTATTGTATTTCATATAATCAAGAACTATATTAGCCTGTCAGTAAAATGCTTTTCTATAAAAAAAAGTACAGTTGCTAAAATATATAGTACTCAACGATTTTTCAAAAATGTGACAATGATTTTACCTACCTGCACAATCATAAAACAAGATTATTTTTTTAAAGGTTAGTATAGTAAATAAGAGTGGAATTTAAGCTAGGGCGTAGATTTTAAGCAAAAATTTAATTTTGCTGGGGTTATTGGCTTTATTTATAAACAAACTTAATAAAAAAAAAAAATTTTTTTTAGATTTCAAAACCCAAGAGCAGTTTCTATGACATGTAAAAAATACATTTTAAGTTTTTGGTTTCAAGATATCAAAAAAAATTACTTATATTTTGTATAAAATAAAAAATTAATTTAAAGAGAATCTAGACAAAAAATCAAAAAATTATGCTCTACATGTCATAGATATACTTAGGTAGATTCTATATGCAATATGTGATTTACCGTGTAAAATAATAAATAATTTGTTAATTAAGAATTTCGGATTTTTTTCACAGTTTTTCTCGATAACCTATTGTTCTATATTCACGAATATTACTAAACAACTTATAGTTAAACTAGTAAAAGAATATTGGGTAGAGCTAAGAAGTCATGCTACATTAGAATTAGTCGAAGTTGTCCAAATTATTGAATTCCTCTTTGAGTCCAGTTATTTTACATTCAATAACCAAATGTATAGTCAAAAATTAGATACTGCCATAAGCAATCTAGCGTCTCCTATATTAGCTAATCTCACTAAGCATGACCTACTAAAATATGTTAAAAACAACTTGACTTACACACCGACATTTTTATTATGTTATGTTAATGATATCGTTACATGTATTCCCGAAACAGAAGTTAGTAATACCTTAAACGTTTTCAATAATTACAATCCACATCTAAAATTTACTTTTGAATTGGAATGGATTTCTACTATTTTTAGAAGTTACTCTTATCAGGGATGTTAGAACTAATATGATAATTACTGATTGGTACACTAAGCTGATAGCCTCAAATAGATTACTTATCTAAGCATCCACACCACCAAAAAATTAATTTAATTAAGGCTATGAAAAATAAAATTATACGTTTGAGCAGTCATCAATTCCATGAAAAGAACTTTTACATTTTAAAGAAAATATTGAGGAATAAAAACTACCCTAATAACAATACTCCTTTATACTAACATGACTAATGCTAACCCACCACCAGTAAATCCATCTATTACTAATGTTGACACTACTCTTAACACTAACCCTAATACTAACATCATAAACAAAATCATAAACTTCCCAAATCTAACACAAAGGATCATTCCGATTTTAAAAACAAATAACATTAAGATAACCATGTACAACACTAACACTATTTACAACGTACTGTACAGCAACATCAAAGATATAACTAATACAATAGAAAAACATGACGTGTACAAGCTAGATTGTACGGATTGTAATGTGTGTTACGTTGGACAAAGCATAAGATAAAAAATCGGATTAACAATCGCAAATACGACTGCAACACCAAAAAAGGCGATTCAGCGTTAGCGGTTTATCATAAAGACACGGACCACAACTTTGATTTTAATAATCCCATAATTTTAGATGTGGAGAATAATTTATTTAGTTTCTGAAATGATACACATCAACATAAATAAAAATAATATCAACTTCAATAATGATACTAGTAATCTAAGTAGTGTATATAATAATTTAATAATAATAACTTAATAAATGAGATAGCCATGTAGGTTTCAATCGCTGTTCAATTATTCTAGTATATCTTCTTAATGCTTATCTTTTGTTGCCTTGACATTCAATAATTTCTGATTATACATTACTTGTCAGGTGTTTGTTGAAGGTTTTCTGTCCCTAGTTGTTTTTAAATTTTTATTGATTGACAATTCCATGTTTCATTTTTAGTGATTTTTTTCGTGTATAAGTTAGTACGTAGTTGCTCATGTTCAGAATTTATGGGATGGTGCCACTGTAATCTATTTGTTTAAGTTCTTTTGTGCTAGAAATATAGTGTATTAGTTAGTTTGTTTATAACTTGTATTATCTTAGACTTACAAATTTAAATAAATTTTTAGTGGCCTGATGAAGTACTCACGTGTAGCACGAAACGTAGCTTTAGAAATAGTATAAAGTGGTTTTCTTGCCCCTTCTAAGTGAAGAACAAGTAAATATTGTGCAATAGATATAGAGGAGGATTAAGAATTTTACTAAGTAAATACTTTTACGATGGAATTTGCAACATACGAACACATTTTGTCTGTTGTTTCGACGAGAGATACACAAATATAGTAATCTCAAAAGTAGATGAATGCCACGTGACATATGACGTCAAAATCATACCACACTAAAAAGTTTAAGATTGTGTTTATTTTCGCATGAATTTTAAGAAAGAGGTTGGTATTACAACACGGTGTTGTCACTTTTTCGCGTACTTATTATTGTCAAGTTAGGTTAAATTCGTTTTGGTTTCTTATTTATATTAAATTGTTCTTTTCAGAACAATTGTCTTGATTACTTATTTTGCGAGTTCAGTTCGCACCATACCCCGGTGTTTAAGGTTACACCGTGATATTTTTTACTGTGTTACGTTTACATACATTGATAAGCATAATAATCAATAATAAAAACATTTCAAGCTTTAGAACTTGTTGTATGTTGAAAGACGTTGAAGATTGGTAGTTTCTATTTGATCAAATTGATCAATGTATCCGGCTTTAAAATATTCATAATTATGTTGACGTCAATTTGATTTAATGACAATACGAAATCAAAAAATTGAATTTATTTTGATTAATAAACTTATTTTAATTGGAATAAGGGTAATAAGTTGATATATTCAAAAGTATTACGAAGATGCGTAAAAACGTGGATTGAAAATAAATAGACTACTAACATAATTATAATATTGTTACGAATCTATTTATTAAAAACTAATTTATTTAAAACGACTAAAACTACGTTTACTTATTCTAGGAATATGTACAGTTTTAAATTAACCGAACTAATTAAATGTAATAATATTTAATAAAACACTTACACTATAATTTATATCACTTAAGATAAGATAACGTCCTCGGATTTCACACTTGTTTACACTAATAATCACATACACGATTCGGTGTACACTGTTATTTATTTAAAACTTCGCACGTGCTAATCACTTATTTATCTTCACTTGAATAATCTTCTTAATACTGCATGCATTCACATTCCAGCAATAACTGACCTACGATTTCCATCTTCGGCATTTATAGACATCGGCGAATCCTTCTCGAGCGTTCCTTACTTTTCGCTATAACTTCTAGAAAATAGATAACAGCTTCTAGAAGGCTCTTGCATTTGCAAGTAATTTCTCGACCGTTTCAATATTTACCAATAACATTAATACAGTTCAGATTACATTTGTATGTATATACTTAGTACAAGTATGTTTTTTTTATATTTAAATTGTTATTTAGGTATGATCTAATATGAAAACTTTCGAACATTAATTGAAAACCTAGTTTTTTTACCGGGATTTAGTAAAGTGAGAAGCACCTTAAGACAAGGAACGAAATCAAATACAGTGAAGTGGCTCCATTGCTACAGTAAAATGATAAAACTTTTTTTACATAAATTCGCCGCTATGCAATAACAGATGGTACTGTTGTAAGTCTGATAAAAATGCATGTAGACAATACTTTTTATTTATCAATGAAAACGTTGTAAATCTTTTGTTGTCTGCATTTCAAAATGTGATTTTGTCCAGGGAGCAGAAAATTAATTAACGTTAACCAAAATTATAAAAAATATATCAGGTACTGTATTCAACTTTGCTTCGCAATGAAATTAATTCTCGATTACCCAGTTTTGGAAAAGACTGATTAATTGTAATTCAAATACGTAAATTAGAAGATTAGAAGATGAAATTTAAGTTACATGTTTAGTAAACAAGTTTAGTAAATATACATTAATTATCTTAATATTTATATATAATATATTTATTTATATATATTTTCTGATAACTTATACAGGGCAGCCCTAAAATATTAAAGTTGTGTTTTTATAAATAAAACTTTCTGTATATTATTACATTTTTGAATTCTCCGATCAAAATAAGTGTTTTAATCACGTTTATGAGAATAACCTTAAAGTTTTTTAAATAACTTAAATTTTGTCAAATTGTAACTTAAATGTTCATGTCTGACATACTTAACAAGAGTCTAAGTTTTGTAAGCAATATTTAGGTAATTACATTTATTGGTAAATTCAAAAATACGGCGTTCTTATCAAATTAATCAAGTTATAGCCACTAAAAATAAAAACAAAATAACGTTATCACATAATACGTAGTTAATTTAAGTTATCCTAAGAAGGAACATTCTCGAAGATTACGTGTTTACAGATGTTTAAAAAATACTGTAATAAATAAATAACACTGCAAAAATAAAGCTAAATATGCAAAACAACTGTTTGTAGAGTACAATGATAAATTTTTTTACTCTAAAAAAGCGTATTGTGAAAATGCTGCTAAAAAATTCATATAAAATAGGATATTGTTCACGTATAGAAACAAACCTGAGAAGGAAATTGATAACATAAACCGAAATTATGATTACTATTGAGATGGATCAGTTTAAATTTATATTCAATTAAAGACGCGCGTAATTACGTAAGCACCGGCTAGCGGGAAGACTGAAAACGACAAGTTGCACTGTGTTACCATCGTTTTACGCATGATTCGTTTTAAGACGGTTTGGAGAAAGCTAAGGGTAGTAGCGGGAGAAGGGTGTCAACCGTCTGTACAATGATGGTACAATCGGCCTTCTTGACGTAAACTGTGTGCTTGTTTTTTTGTGTTATTTTTAATGTAAGTAACTCTATACGTTCGCTAACATAAGGGATGGGAAAATTAACTGTAATTTGTAAGCACTTTGCATTAAGGCCGGAATTTAGTAAAGTGAGAAGTACCTTAAGACAAGGAAAGAAAATACAGTAAAGTGGCTCGATTGCTACAGTAAAATGAAACTTTTTTTTATATAAACTCGCCGCTATACAACAACAGATGGTACTGTTGTAAGACTGATAAGAATGCATGTAGATAATACTTTTTATTTATCAAGGAAAATGTTGTGTATCTCGGTGTATCTTTTGTTATCGTCTACATTTCAAAGCATGATTTTGTCTCAATACGCTTTTCTTTGTGATCGTAAAACTGCAAATTTCCTGTGATAATAAAGTTTCAACCAAGCTCTCGCAAATTAATAGCACAAAATAAATTAGCGTTAACCAAAATTATAAAAAATATATTATCAGGTACTGTATTTAGCTTTGCTTTGCAATGAAATTCATTCTCAATTACCATGTTTTGGAAAAGACTGTAATTTAAATACGTTCCAACATTCAAAAACTCACCAGTAAATTAGAAGATGAAATTTAAGTTTCATGTTTAGTAAATATTTATTAATTATTAGATGCACCCCACGCTTTTAACTCTGAATTTAGTGATTTTGTTTATAATTATATATTATTGCTCTGAATTTAATAATTTTGTTTGTAATTATAAATTATTTTCTTCTTTTTAGTTCGGTTATTTATACAAGCGTATTTTTTTAGTTTTTTTAAACTATTATTTTTAACTCTAGTTTGCGTTTTATATGTTCAATTTTCGACCTTAATGACATTGTAGGATAATCGTTAACATATTTCACTGGGGACAGGACCACTCGATAACTACCTAACGTAATTAAAAAAGTAAACCATCAAATGAAAGGAAAAGGTTTGCATCTTCCCCTAAGCTACTTTATCATTTATTTTTTTCAATAGTATAAGTATAGTTTACAGGAGAAGCAGAAAATTTTCCTTACTTTGTGACCTTTTTTTATGCAAAAATATACTTTTTTCAAGATTTTAAAATACCTTACATGATGCTGACAACATTCCTTCTTTATAGGAACACATTTTTGTGTTCTTAGAACTAATATTTTTTGAGATTTCCTGTGCCCCGTGCACGTGCGAGTGCTATATAAAATATGTACATAGGCGAAATCCTAGCCTTAACAGCTTATTCTTTACATTACATTTGTAAATTGTAAAACTTTAAATCTTGATTTTGAAAAAAGAAACTAATCTCAAGAAAAGCATTTGATGCAATGTTATATAATAATGCATTTGTAATACCATACAATAAATGAATAACTTATTTGTTTACAATTTTGCTAAATAGTTAACAAATCTCTCATTTGAAATGCACTTAAAAATTAATTGTTTTAGTGTATACTTCATAAACGTTATATTTACTACTAAAACAGCAATTAAAGAAAAAAACTAGTGTGGTCACCACACGACTTTTTTTTATAAGAAATGATGAAAGAATGTACATATTTTTTTAAGTTAAAGTTGTTATAAAATCATTTTGAAGTTTGTATTAATTTCCTAGCATGCTGTAATTTTTTTGAAATTTTTCTCCTCGATTTCATTAAGATCATATCGACTAACTCTTATATTTGTGCGCCTCGATATTACTTACCCCTTTAACAAATCAGTAAAAAAAATCGTCGCAGGCAAGATTCGAAACTATATTATATTTGTGAATTTATTTTAAATTACAAATTAAATATCTGATAAAGTGTTATTGTTAGAATTTTTTTTATTTGAATAAATTGTTAGAAAAAATTATCACTATAAGAAACTGTAAAAATAATTCGAATAATTTACATACGTACAAAATTATATAAGAAAAACTGTTAACAATGACATTTACGACTCTGAAGATGCAAGCTGCAATGTCTTGCGAAACGTCAGTTTGTGTGGGTTTACGAACGACAATACGGCAAAGGCCAAGTTCTACTTCTTGTTTTGGCTTTTAAGGAGAGACTAGGACCAAGCCTAAGTCTGGGTGTTTAACTACGACGCGGTCTAAGCCGAAGGTCGCTTATAATCATAAGCATAACAACCGCAAAAGCTTAAGCTTTTATAAATCATTAATGGTTAAAAAAGAAATTTAAATATCAATTAAAATAAATAAATTTTTATGAAAAAACCATTTTTCAAAAATTAATGTAAATTTCTAAATTGCCTATATTACCGCGGCGATTTTTAACGTGTTACTTTCCCGTACAGTTAATTTCTTCTAAGGTCTATTTGCTAAACTTTTCTGCGCTTTAAGAATCAATTTGAATAATTTTCTGATACTAAAACTTAATGTTAATAAGGTTATTATTCTATTTATTTCATCTATTATAAATAAGACAATTAAAGTTTTATCAAAACTATAAATATTTCTTTAAAATTTCTTTTATTGATGTAAATAGTTGAGCTAAATATTTAACTAAAATCTAATACTGGTGCCGATATATCATTTGTACTTACAATATTTTTTTCGGTTTTTTTTCGGTACATTTTTAGATACGGTTTTTGATGTAATGTCCAAAACTTGGTTAAAAAGAGTAGAGTTAAATGTTAAGATGATAACGTCTTCCGGGTTTGGACCGTGTCATTGTTGCCAACATTTCGCCCACTACGTACGGATAAGTGTACGTTAATAACGTTAATTTATTATTCATATATTACATACTCTTTTTTTGTTAAAATATCTTGTTTTATTTTAGTGTAAATTAATAAGTTTTTAGTTATGATATATTTGTTTTGATTATTATATTAAATTGATTAAAAATGTTAAGTATTCTTATACACTGTGTTCATAAATGATTGACGAGTGTTTGGATTTGACGCGTCTTCAAACTAGTAACTTTGATTTTACAGCGTTGATTTAGTTGTGATGGATTTCTCAATCTGACAGTTTATTTATAGTTCAGTGGTGTGCTTGTTTATATTGCAATTTTGAGAATTTTTCGTTAGACTTTCTTGTAATTAAATAATGTAAATGTTTTAGAAAAACCAAATTCAAGATAATTAGAATGAAACGCATAATTTGCAACCTCACTACTGGTTTTTTTTTTAGTTTTCTTCTGATGGGAAAGAAATGTTAACAGTAATTTATCGGACTTTTGCTTTCGCAGTGTTATAAACGAGTTACCGTTATAAGGATCAGCTGTTACAACAATTACTAAAATTAGAATTTTTGACAGATTAAGTAATCCAATCT
This sequence comes from Aquatica leii, assembly GCA_035610365.1. Classification (NCBI taxonomy): domain Eukaryota; kingdom Metazoa; phylum Arthropoda; class Insecta; order Coleoptera; family Lampyridae; genus Aquatica; species Aquatica leii. Next base: position 115,052,596 of record CM069432.1, read on the forward strand.
TTCAAATAACAAAATTATTTATTTTGTAATAACATACTTAAATGAACTTAAATAAGCCAATATTTATTAACATCACTCAGTTTTTTGAACTGCATGACAATTCAGAAACAACCAATTATTTTTTGGCATTTATCCATAGTTGCAAGATACCACAATGTTTCTTTGGAACATGCCTGATATTTGTACGTTATTATTTATGCTTATGTTAGTGCAATTTTCATAAGTATTTGTGTATACTTTTACTTTATATTACGTTATAGTTTTATAAAAACGATCTATTTGCACATTATCGCAACTTTGATAAAAATTTAATCAGTAACACTTTTTACTTACGTTATAATAAATAACGTAAGATAAATATTTTAAACACGATCAATTGTTACAACACTACTGCGAATCACTGATTCATACATTAAAAAACAGTTAATCACTTGTTTCCTTCTACGATTTGTTTTGTTAACAATTTATTTCGCTTATTTAAACAAATTTTGCAACAAAGATTATTGTAGCGTATTAGATTCATTAAAGTAAGTAACTATATTTTGCATGTTTTAAATGTAAATGTTTGTTATAAAAATATAAAAAATACTTTTTAGTTCAAAACCACAAATTTTTGAACTGCGATGTTCTTATTACCTTTGTAGTTCGTAAAGCTTCTACCTTAGAAATAACACCCATTAATTACCAATTATTTTTAAACATTTACAAATTTACCTTATTTGTTTTGTAAGTCACATCAGCATGCTATTCGTTTGCACCTTCATAAAAAACGAAATAATAGTAACATTTATAATATGTGGTATAAACGCTGACAAATTGACTTAAAACTTAAAATAAATACAAAGTTTTGACATATAATGTTTTAATTCTCATTTTAGGTATTACTAACACACATTTAAAAAAAAATTTGTTCTGTTTGGCTTTGATTAATAATTAAATATATAGTCGTGAAAAAAGTATAGTGTATAGTTCGTAAGGAATGTGCATTGCCAACTCGTATGAATTGCAGCCTCGCATACGGCTCAGCTACAAATTTTCATACTTGTTGGCAGTGACAACTATTCCTTATTTATTATACAATATACTATTGTACAACATACGGATTCTAGGTATAAAGTTTTTTCTCATCACTTTTGCCTTGCTTTTAGTATAAAAATTTCTTTAAAAAGAAAAAATTAATATTTTTATAAACACTTTATTACAAATTAACAATTGCTCAATAACTTACGTTACTTATTACTTTGCATTTTTCTGATGTTTTTTTTGTTTTACGCATTTTTATTCATGTTCTACAGGACTAAGAGCTACTGCTGTATTTCTGTGGTTTTTTCATAAAAACAAATTTTAATCACATCAACAATGTGATTAAGATTAGTAGGTGGGCTAGTACTAATTCTATTCCGATTAAACAGCGGTTTTTGTAGTCGATGAAAATTGTACGTTATTGACTATGTAGCAAATAACGAACTAAATGTGAAACCAATCAACAAACTTAAAAATATTACAATACAAAATTATAATAATATAATATACTATTTATAATTTTGTAATAATTTTCGTTTATATGTTAAATCAAAAATTACTGATTAGTAAAAACATATTAACCTCTTAACTATGTCAATATAAACTTAATCGATTGTTTTTTGTCTCTTATCTTGTTATTTCCTATAATTTGATCTAATATAACTGGAATATCATAATACTAAAATAGATACAGATATAGCATTAATGAATAAAACTATATGACAGGCTTGTAATAATCCACTTTTGATAGTACAAATAGAAACAATAACATTATAATGGGAATTAAATTAAAAATTAAGAAATAGCAATTACGTTTTGAAAGGTTATCAAAACAAGAAGAGGAAGTGGAAATTGAAAGTAAGAATACACTGTAATAGTAAAAGGCTTATTAAAAATTGTTTACGTGAATTACATAAACACACATAACATTTACCTAATTCATTAATAAAAAGTAAATAATAACTTGTAAGCATATAAACAATAATGAGTAAATTAAATAACTACAAAACACGAAAGCAAAAATTTAGATATTTAATAGTACACACGAACAAATGCACAAACATTTTTTTTAAATAAATATCCGTTATTTTTTTTACAGTCTTATCTTAACATTAATTAAATAATAAAAATTAAACGAACACATATTTTGTGCAATTTTTTAATTATCCAGGGTTATTCACGCTATACGGCACGGAATATTGTGGCCAATTTACGTAACTTTTAAAACATTTCACTTTTGGGATATATGTAAGTTATTATGGTTTTTTAAAATTATTTTTATATTATAGAGGGTTTCGTAAAAACCCTAAAATTTTCAAAGTTGTTTGTTTAAATTAAGTTCCCTGCATATTATTGCATTTCTAGATTCTTTGATCAAAATAAGTGTGTGTTTTTATAACATTTATAAAGCCTAAACCGAGGTTTTTAACATAATTTGAATTTTGTCAAAATATAACCTTATTTTTATGTTTAAGATATTTTTTAATTGCTTATCAAATAGTATTAGAATGTTCAATTGCTGAGTTTTTTCTTTATTTAGGACATTTAAGACAATGCACTGAGGGGTGCAGAAAACAAAGTTTGTGGTGCAGTGGATTTTGTTCGGTGTTTAGGGTACCAATACGCGATTCATGGGTGTGCTGGCACCTAATAAATTAAAAACTAAGACGTTTCGAATTCACAATCTTATTGAAAATTGGTTTAAACTTAATTACCAAGTTTAGTTAAAAAGTTTTAATTGAACGGAAAACCGATTTTCTAATCCTTTTTGTAAGCGCCTTTCAAAGAATAATAATTAGCAACTATAAACCATGATAAAGCAGTTATACGAACACTTATTTAATAGTATCGATTACGCAAGGTACAAACAAATTTAGATTGAATACAATAATAATAGTCATCAAAGTAACGAATATAAAAAACGTAATGATAATAAAGATAAATACTGTGTGAAAAGACCTTGTAGCCAATGCAGTCTAGAAGAGATTGACGTTATCAAAATTATGTGATGATTGATACAAGATTTGCAAGGAACAAATGTACTACAGTACTAGTTCACTTTATAATAGAGAACTAGTACATTTAGTTAACTGAATAGACCAGTTCAATTGAACTAGTTCGTTCAGGAACTACACATCACTAATCCAAACAATAGTACCTAGTGGTTTGTTTCTTTTATTTGGAAAACTAAAACTGAAAATACTGTTACAAATGTTATAATTAATTAGATAGGCCCAGGACCCAAAAAACAAATTGTGCTTTAGTTTCTACTTGTATTCAGAAACCATCAAAAAATTTTCATCAGTTTTTTTTGGCGCGACCTTAAGCCCGGTTTGCTTTGGGATCGAGCTGGATTAAAGCCCGGCACGGTCCGCAAACTAGCCCTACGAAATGTAATAGTAAAAGTTTTCACGGCCGGAGTCTATACTAAGATGAGAACGTCCAAATTTGGAGCGTGTCATTGTTGTAACCGAAGTTGCCAACGTTGCGCCCACTTTCGTAACGGGCTTCATCAAGGCGTGAGAAAAATCAAAGAACTCAAACAAGCAACCAAAATCTAACTTCTCAAAAGTTAGGTAATCAACTTGTGAACCAAGCCAGATTCTGAAAGTAGAAGTATCGTCACAGCTTGTTAAGCTCGACTCTGATTGGGTCACGGTTGAAAGGGGACGTGTTTTCAATAAAGGAGTAATGACCGGGAACCAAAGAAGAGATAGCTGGAAACTATGATCACGATTGAAGTTATTGGGGTGTTTAATGATTTCTATGCTCTTTCGGAGTTTCCTGTTGAAAAATCACCAAAACATTATCAAAATCTATCTTGTGACCTGTAGTAAAATGATCTTCAGCAACCGCATACTTAAAAATATGCATTTTCCTTATAAATGGTTATGTTCTGAAATGCGAGTAATGACGGAACGACCGGTTTCACTAATGTAAACTAAACTACATAAACAAGAAATTTGGTATACACCTTGAGATGAAAGTGTAAGAAATTTGTCTTTGAGAGAAGGAAGAATCTGAGAGATTTTTCCTGTCAACTTGAATATGGGTTTAAGGCTGTGGGGTACCCTGTTTTATATTACCATAGAAACGCATTTTTTTCCTTACATATACTATTTGGAAAGTTTGTCGAGTACTAATTAAGCAGATTAATGCTATTACTTTGTTATGAATATTAAAAAATAATAATCTGATAAAGCAATGCGGACTTACGTTTTTAGATATTTTTAAGTACAATTATGGGAATAGAACGCTAAATTTCCGAATGTAGGTATACACATTTGTATGCTAGGGTATGACAAATTTTCAAAATGATTGGTGGTAATTAAGTATGGTTTTTGTTGAATTCAATTTTTGAAATCAGGAATTAATAGTGAAATGTTACTATAACTTTTTTCCCTGTGTATCAAAATAACTCAAATGTTGTCATACCCTACTATGTGCAGTTACGAATACGATGGTACGTTGAAAAAGTTGCAGTGATCAAAACTGTACTTAAAAATGTCTAAAATATTAATGTGTAAATCAATCCATTAAAATTTAAAAAGAAACAACAAACGAAAAAAGAAGATAAACGCTTTAGAAACTTCAGGCTGCTAGAGGTTTACCCAGTTTTGACAATAACCCTTTAAATGTATTGTTTAGTAGGGGTACCTACCTGCTAGTCCTAGAGATTCCATATTTTTAAAAATCAAATTAAAAGATTCTTATTGATGTACAATATGTATTTTTAAACATTCTTTATCATGTAGGTAATAAAAATTACTAATATTAAAAATTATATCATTCTAACGTTTGGTCTTATTATGGCATTATTATTTATTATTTTATCCAAAATATAAATAATTTTTATTACACAATTTGGCATTCATTGGAAAATACCTACATTTCAAGTTATTATAAGATACAAAGAATTAGTAAAATACATAATATGAAGATAATGAACCCCCTCATCTACCTGTAATTATTACAGGTTATTTCCCACACAGCACGCGAGATGCAATGGATATACATATTTATCCATATAATATCCATTGATGTACATCCGTAGTTTAATATCCATTGTATATGCACCTTATATACATTCATGGATATCTGTGAAATAGGATTATCTTAAGTGTTATGTTCAGAAACATTTTTTTTTATGTATCATGTTACATAATTTTGTGAGTTGCTATTTTTTATCAAAATTATTTAGAAATAATTATATTCTTTAAAATTTAACATTTGTAGTAAATATTTAACATGCAACAACAAATTTAATGAAAAATTGAAAAAGTAAAAAAAATACTTGGCGCGGTTTAATTTAAACTTTCTTCGTTCTTCGTTTGTTTTCGCCAAGGTTTTCGCGTATATTATCGCCTTGTTATCGCCACTGCATGATTGCACACGCTTTTTGTTTAGCTTGTATTTATCGTATGCAAACCATTTTGTGCTTTAAAATTTCGAAAAAATGTGTTTGTTTTTCATCATTTAGGATGGATGGGTAAACAAAATATAGGAATCTCAAAAGTAGATGAATGCCACGTGACATATGACGTCAAAATCATACCACACTAAACAGTTTAAGATTGTGTTTATTTTCGCATGAATTTTAAGAAAGAGGTTGGTATTACAACACGGTGAAATTTGTTTTGGTTTCTTATTTATATTAAAACTGTTCTTTTCAGAACAATTTTCTTGATTACTTATTTTGCGAGTTTAGTTTATTAATATGCCTGGTACGGAATTAGGAAAACGTGGTTATGAGTTGGTAGTTTCGTTAATTGAATTTTTTCGAGCAAGAACGTGATGCAGGTGGACCGTTTTTATCTTTGAATAATGTTCGAGAGGTATGTTTAACTAATTACAATTAAGAACAAAATTACTTTTTAAGTTTTATTACAGCGTGTAGCAGTTGCCTTAAAGATAAGTATTTCCACCGTAAACCGAGCATCCCAGAAAGTTAACGATGAAAGTATCCCGAGTACTTCTCAATTGAAACGAGAACTTCCAAGGCCAGTAACAAACATTGATAATTTTGCCAAGGTTGCTATTCGAAACACAATTTATAGAATGTATGAAAATAGTAAGTTGTAAAATTAGTAAAAATTCAATTTAACAATTTTAATTAACTTAGATGAACCTGTAACAGTTCAATTATTGAGACAGAAACTTATTTGCTGACGAACTTTTTAAAGGATGTGACACATCATTAAATACTGTTCTCAAAAACATAGGATTTAAGTACAAAAAAGATAATCCTAGACGAGGTTTAATGGAATTACCAAACATTGTAATCAATCGCATTCGATTCTTAAAAAAGTATTTAAGAATTCAAAAAAGCAAAACTTATGAATTTGTTTACTTGGATGAAACCTGGATTTTCAGAATGGTACAGTGGGTCGATTCTTGGCAGGATGACGATTTAAAAACTGTAAAAAACTACCAAAGTCGATGGCAAAAAGGTAACTTAGATAAAACTTTTATTATGCTTCTTATTAAAATTTGTTAAAAACAGGTATATTGTACTTCATGCCGGTAATAAGAATGGATTTATTCCTGGTGCAGACTTGGTGTTTAGTTCCTCGACCAAAAACTCAGATTACCACAGGGAAATGAATCAAGTAAATTTTTTGAATTGGTTTGAGAATAAATTACTGAAAAATTTAACTAAACCTTCTGCAATTATTATGGACAATGCTCCGTACCACAGTACTTTGGTTACGAAGACTCCAAATAGTGGATGGAAAAAGAAGATATCCAGAAATGGTTAAAAGAACAAAATGTTTCATTGAAATCAATTGCTTAAAGAAGGAGTTACTACACATTGTTGAAAGGTAAATTAATATTTTTCTGTAAATGAATAAACTAAAATTTTGATTCATAGGAATAAACCTGAAAAAATGTATGCAGCCGATCAATTGGCTGAAAAATATAACCATAAGGTACTTCGTCTCCCTTCCTATCATTGTATATTCAATCCAATTGAACTCATGGGGAATTACAAAAAGTTATTATAATAAGCATATAGGAAGGGATGGAAAATCAGTTGAAAGCTGCTTAAATATCTGGAAAGAAGCTTTAATGGCGGTGCCAGAAGATGCATGGGCAAATTCTGTTCGACATTGCGAATAAATAATAGAAGATTGGTGGAAGAGAGAAGTAGCTTTCAACGACGGGGACGTGGCGCCGCTCATTATTAATTTAAATGATGATAGTGACTCTGACTGATTAAAAAATTATGTTTGTTACTACTATTTTGTACGTTCATATGACTGTTCAATATATCTCCATATGGATGTAAAATGTTTATCCACCTGGAGGTCCTATGGACATACTATGAAGATTTTTCCGTGACGGAATGATATATCCAATGGACCTCCATCCTTGCTCCATAATATTAAATATGGATGTTCGATGTACCTCCGGTATCCATGGTTGGTGTGTACATTTCATATCCATTGGATATGCTTGTGCTGTGTGGGTTATGTTAGATATTTTATTGAAACATAAAGACAATTCTTTAATAGTACATATAAGCGACAAAAAACAACGTAAAATAAAGTGTATACAAAAATAATTTTTTGAAAGTAAATTCTGCTCTTCTATTTTTCATAAATATAAATTTTTCCAATACCTTTTCATCAAAATGATCAATATCCTACATTTTTATTTATGGACATCATCGCCAAAGCATTTAGTCTATCATTATCCATAGTATTACGCAAAAAGTTTTTATTCTTTTGAGTGTTGAAAAACAACGCTCTGATTCTGCAGTAGTTATTGGTGTTGTTAAAATTATTGTTAATATTTTTATAGTTTCCGGGAAAGTATCAATCAAATTATGTTTTAATAAGAAAGAAAAAAAGTTTGTTGCTCCTGTTATTTGAGTAAAATCCGGTCGCGAGTAAATAACTTCTAATTCAGTTTTTAATCGAATTTTGTCTAAAACTAACTTGTGTTAAATTTAAATCAGGCAGTGGTCTACCCAATTGGTTTATTTTGATTTTATCTTCTAAAGAAAGTTCTTTAAAGATTGTTTTTATTAAAACACTGACATTATTCGCATTCATATTTACATCTACATATAAAATAAGCAAAACGCAAGCAAACACGTAAAATGCAAACGTACGAAAACAACGTAGGCATAAGCAGATACGGTAACCGAACCCAGTCCGCACTACAGTCTGCGGCCCTAGAAATAACAAAACAGGACCGTGCAACGTGTATTCGTTTAAAGTATGATACAATGTTGCTACTGCAAAAGAATAAAATATGTTGAGTTAATCGTATATTTTTTTATTAAGTTAACACATTCCTTTTTTTTTAGAAACATGTAAAAAACGAGATCTTTATATCATTTGAAAGCGAGGGCGCGCGGCTATGCGGACTTATTAAGAAACCGCCACTGCAGTTAATTGTAGTTTATATAATAAGTAAACGGCATTTTTATTTATTTAGAATTTAGAATAAAAAGCTAATACAGTCGACTAACTCTTCAATTAAAACAAATCCTAGGTAAAATGATATCTTTTGAAAACAACTGGTATTGCTTGTGAATGTACAATGGGACACCTCTTTTCTTTCTGGGTACCTGCCAAAGGCACATTATCCTCAGGTAATTTTTGAGCTACGTAAACTTTCATGTGATGGACTTAAAAATAATCTAAATGGACAAATAATGCAATTTAGGTGGCCTATGTACGAATAAGAATAGTTACAGATTTAAGTACGGTACCACACAGCCTTAATACCATTCTTACAAAGAAGTTTTCCTATTTGGTCTGTAACCTTATAAATATAGGGTAAAAAAGTCAATTTTGGATTGGATTCGGAAGTAGAAATGTCCTTAGGTAATCGAGTACGTGGATGTAGACGATTAAATAACTGTATGAATATCTCGCTTTATATAACCATTGTTCACTAAGGTTCTAGTAAGATGACGGAGTTCCGAGTCTAGATTCTCAGGTTGGCAAACAGAAAAAGCACGATGAACCAAAGATTCAATAACAGAACGTTTCTATGCAGGATGATGATCATACCTTCATGCTTTATGCTAGTTTGCGAATTTCTCGTGTGGGGCATAGCCGAGTACGGGAACGCATGCGAGAACAGTATATGTCTTTTTTGCCGTGCAATGAACGGTAATTTTTATTATACTCGAAGAAACAACAATAAAACACATCAAAATTAAAACACATATGTTTGAATTACAATTCATAAAAACAATATATATCTATGCGGTGTTCACGTGAACATGTCGAATCCGGGCCTGCAAAATTGCATCACCTGTTTTAATGAGCGATAGAATACAATTGCATTTACAACAACACGTGATGATCATGCATTGAGCATGCAATTCAGTTTGTTTACATTTGCTCTATCTTGAAAATAAATACAGAATAGAATGCATTGAAAACTTTTGACGCGGGGTAATATTTTAGAGGATAGATTTTGTAGAACATAATTTTAAAATCCTAGAAAATATAATTCAGCAAGCGGCAAAAGCAAGAGCAGAACTACTTTCAAAAAAAATTTCACGACATATATAGTAGTCTGAGAAAGCTAAACTTCTCCCCTGTAGAGCCGATTCTCCATGATAAAAGTTGTTTAACTATTAAAGAAAATGTAGACGTTAACAAATCTGAGTACAACACAGAGAGCATATCTACCTAATACTTCTATTGTTTACTTATACACAGATGCATTCATTTGTATTGTAAAAACGATCAAGAATATAAACCTCGACGGTTTGGTAACATGCATGTGCATATGAGATTTAGGGGCAGTTCGATTCCGAACGTTGAGTTGTAAGCTTGTCTATTTAGAATGAATTTATGTTTTTTTACTCTAATACAGAAGTTCGTATAATTAGTGTTTCATTTGAAAAACAAACTCTAACAAATCAGAAGCGGGATTCGCCTACGTGCGATTAAAAACAAAAACTTATTTGCTTAAGCTTACTAAATTATGTCCGACTGTTTTTTTTTTCATTGTGCGGTAACTGCGATAAGTCATAGATAAAAGAAATGCGATAAGTGCAAAAAAAAATAGCGACACATAGGTCGGTAATTCGGTAAGTTATAATAAAACGTATTAAAAATGCCTAAGACAAATAGAAAACGGCGTGCGAACGCGAGTAGTGACAGTGACACTTCTTGTAGTACGTGTAGTAGTGATAGTTCAAGTGATGCTTCTCGCGAAAACCGCAATTTAAGAAAGAAACTCAAAAAACTGAAAAACAAATTGAACGCGAAATCGAGTCGTTACCAGGGAAGGATAGACAGCGTACCAGCGTTTAGCGGCAGATTAGATGACATGACTATGGCGCAGTGGCTGCATACCATTGATTCTACTGGAGACGTTTTCGAATGGGACGATAGGGATCGTATATTTTGCATGTCCAATAAGTTAAAAGATAATCATTGTATATCTGATTGTCATTGACCTTGATGGATCCAAAGGTCGTAGACGGTAGGATGAGTGCTTAGCCATCTACCGAAGATCTTGTGCACCTGTATTAATTGGTCTGGCCAACCAAAGCATGACTCAGTATGTCATGGGAGGGGTTCAGAGGACAATAGTTCTCTACCCTCAATGGTGGTCTAGTGAGCCACCAGGTAGTCTTGTGTGCTACCGAAAATTGCAATGGTGGTCTAGTGTGCCACCAGGTAGCCCAGTGCGCTACTTAAAATTGCAATGGTGGTCCAGTGTGCCACCAGGTAGCCCAGTGCGCTACCTAAAATTACAATGGTGGTCCAGTGTGCCACCAGGTAGTCTAGTGCGCTACCTACAATTAGCGTGGTGGTCTAGTGTACCACAAGATAGTCTAGTGTACTATCTAAAATCGCCACAGTGGTCCAGTGTACCACAAGATAGTCTAGTGTACTATCTAAAATCGCCATAGTGGTCTAGTGTACTACAAGGTAGTCTAGTGTACTATCTAAAATCGCCACAGTGGTCTAGTGTACCACAAGATAGTCTAGTGTACTATCTAAAATTGCCACTGTGGTCTAGTGTGCCACTAGGTAGCCCCGTGCGCTATCTAAATTTGGCAGTGGTGGTCTAGTGTACCACCAGGTAGTCTAGTGTACTACCTAGAACTGCTATAGTGGTCTAGTGTACCACCAGGTAGTCTTGTGCACTGCCTAGAATTGCAACAGTGGCCTAGTGAGCCACCAGATAGTTCAGTGAACTATCTGAGATTGCAAAGTATCATCACACATAGTCCAGTGTACTATGTCCAGTTCCTTGGTTGATGTGCCAATCCGCCAACTGCCCATGCTTCCCGAGTCATCTGGATGGCAGCAGGTGTGTCCTGGTGGGTCGCGCAGACGCTCCATCATTGGGATGGCTCCAGATGTGTCCTGGTGGGTCGCGCAGACGCTCCATCATTGGGATGGCTCCAGATGTGTCCTGGTGGGCCGCGCAGACGCTCCATCATTGGGATGGCTCCAGATGTGTCCTGGTGGGCCGCGCAGACGCTCCATCATTGGGATGGCTCCAGATGTGTCCTGGTGGGCCGCGCAGACGCTCCATCATTGGGATGGCTCCGGATGTGTCCTGGTGGGTCGCGAGGACGCTCCATCGTCAGGAAGGCCGAGTGTAAAAACGATCAAGAATATAAACCTCGACGGTTTGGTAACATGCATGTGCATATGAGATTTAGGGGCAGTTCGATTCCGAACGTTGAGTTGTAAGCTTGTCTATTTTGAATGAATTTATGTTTTTTTACTCTAATACAGAAGTTCGTATAATTAGTGTTTCATTTGAAAAACAAACTCTAACAGTATATATTTTCACAAATAATCACATTTCTGAAACGTCAAGGTTACATACCTAAAAAAACTGGTGTGGTCACCACACGACTTTTCTATAAGAAATGATGAAGGAATGTTCACATATTTTTTTTTAATATTATGTTGTCATAAAACCATTTTGAAGTGATATGTACACGTTTGTATTGACTTCCTAGCATGCTATCATTTAAAAAAAAATTTTTTCTTTGATTCCATTAGGATATAACCGAAATATGGCAAATTGAGATTACATTGTCATATCGACTAACCCCTATATTTGTGCACTTCGATGTTGCTTTCCCTTTTAGTAAACCAGTGAAAATTAGTATTTTTAACGTATCTTGCTTTCCTTTCAAGATATCGAATTTTTTTCTGAAAAAATGATTGCAGGCAGGATCCGAACCTAGATTATATATGGAATTCACTTTAAATTATAAATCAAATATTTAATAAACTGTTAATGTTAGAAAAAATGTTTATTTGAATAATTTGTTAGGTAAAACAACAAAAAAAAGTTAAAATACAAAACATGTGGTTGTTCTTCTACTACCAGAACAGTACGTGCACGAAATTATGGAGACCCGAAGTACAATATGTTTTATTACGAAACCGTACCGCTAAATATTATTGCAATATTTACAATGTTTGTATAAAATGATTTGAATTAAAAATTGTATCTTTTAATAAAATTGCAAATATCTTTTAAACAGTTGACTTTAGCGACATTTAACAAAGACCCTTTTGGTCTAGGAAGGTTCATTATTTAATATTATTGTAATAAAATTAGTGTACGAGTGGTTGTCAAAAAGTTCTACGCTTTTAAAATACAAAAGTTTCTTTGAACAGCGCCCTCTATGCGGCAGTTTAAAATCAAACACATTTTCATATTTGTCACATTAGTAAACCCCTCTTCACAATTTTTCAAAACTGTACAATCAAAACCTTAAGAATAATAAAGAAAATTCAATTTTGAATTTTCAACTTTAACACCTTGTATCTATCTTAGTATTCAATGTTGAACTACGGTATGTTGGGTTATATCGACGTATTTTAATTCGAAGCATATGAGGTCTAGCGTTGTATAAGGAGTATCCGGACACCTTGTATACAATAATATTTTTTTGTGTTTTTTATTTTTTTAAATTAATTTATTTTTTTACACAACTGGGTTCACGGTTTCAGGGATATTTTCCATTTTTGATCTGCAAAAATCTAAAACGTCCATTATTTTGAAGTTAGAATTTATTTTTGCTTTCGTTTTTTTAACATAAGGCGATGTCAATTCTATAGGATTTCATTCGCAGTGTGCCATAAATATTTCGCATTATCTCTTCTCAAATATTTCGCAATTTTTTGAAATAAGTTTCGAAATGATGTTAATGTTCTTAATGTATTAAATTCGGCAACGCATTCAGGTAATGATATTTGTCTATTTTGATCCCACCAGTTTTTTTCCATGAAGTCGTGGGATTGTGGAATTTAGGATCTAACATAGTATTTAGGGTGCTTGGTCAATTACAATTATTGACTTATCAGAAATAGACACTAATAAAAATCTAATCCATTCCCAATAGTGCTGTTTGTTCATTTTGTCGTGGTAATCAGCAGAATTTTTTTACTAATAAAGCACTTTATACATCTTTCCAAAAACTTATCCTCGTTACCAATATGTGATATGATCACGCGTTGCTCTTAACTAAAAGGTCGTTTAAATCCACCTCTAAACTCATTAATTTCTTGAATAGTTCCTCTTTATTCATCAAAATTTGCATGAATCTTTGGTGTCTCTGTTTACACCTAACCAAATTTTCTAGAATAGTTGGCACCACACCATGTCTCGTCGATATAAAATACTTTTGCACTTTTTCTAACCCTATTTTCGATATCTTTTCGCGGTGTACAAATTTTGTGTTCTTTTGGCAGCTATAGTATTTTCTTCCGTGAGAATAGGTTTATTTTCCAGTTTTCGGTAGGTAAAATTCATTGACTTTGCCCAGTGTTTTAAAGTAGAAGTACAAACTTGACAAAAATCAGGAAGTCCTTTAATCTTTGATGTAATTCTACAATAATGATAATGCCTTCTATATCATCAATTTCAATTTTTGTAACACTGTTTTGATTTATTCCCAAGCTTTCGGCAGTACGTTTTGTCAATTGATTCCTTTTATTATTCTTTTAAACTATTCTGGGTTTAATATTAAGAAAAATGTCTTGCAGTCAGTACAAATTGTTTGAACTCCACAAACATATTGCATTTATTTGTTTTGAAGTTAAGAATTATTGTTATTTTTTATTTAAAAATTCATATTTATACAAGAACTGTAACCAACAAAAAGTTTTTGCGGTTTTTCTTTTTCACAATTTTTTTAATTTAAACTGATAAAATAAATAAGTATTATTATTGAGTTATTAAAAAACTATTAATTTCAAATTAATAAACTGAAAAATATGTTTATTATCTTGGTTGACGGTTGTCGCTTCACATCACACTAAAAGATAAACATTACGTTACATCTCCTCTCTGCAGCTCGTTAAATATCAAGCCTGTTGCACTTCGACATTTTAAAACTTATAATTTAGAAAATAATAAAAAATAAAATCTGGTTTAAAAATATTTGTTATAATAACAAAGTTATTATACTATACTGTTATACCCAACAATGCAAACAGTATTTCAAATACGCCAATTCAAAAATTTTAAAAAAGAGAAAAAGACGTACATATCTAGTCCAAAATTTATTAAGTTTGAGCAAATACTTTACGAGAGAAAAAAATTGTAATTGTCGTTGTGCTAATTGTTGCTTATAAATTGTGGCTCTTTTTTAAATATCTGCATAGAACAAACACATTAATTTATTTTTAGTACATAAAATTCCATCAATTACTTTTTGAAATATAAGACTTCAAACTTTTTAGTCCGATAGTAGTGGAATGTTACTTTCAAAAGTTGAATCATTGACTAAAGTATGGTTGAATACAATGGGACACGGGAAAAACTTTTCGCGTGCTCTGCGCGAGAAACGGCGACCTTGCATAGCTCATAAACAGGTACAAAATTCATGTTTTCAATGAGGTACAATGACAATGTTAAATCAATATACTCTACCAAGACGTTTTAACGTAATATGTAATTCCGATTTGGGTACAATTGGTAAGAAGTAATAGAGATTAAAAAAATAGGTTTTTTTCATTTTTTTTTTAATATATTATGTGCAAAATTTACTAGTTTTTTGCTTGCATTTAATCACATTTTATAACTTGCAGTTTACTAATTTTTTGTTTTCTGAAAGCATTTATAAAAATGCATGTTTTTTTTAAATATAAATTCTGAATATAAAAATCGTGAAGCAAATACAACTAAAATAAATTGATATCATTTATACAACTATTTACTCTAAAACTTTTATGGTGAATTACCATAAGTACTTTCACTTTATATTTTGCTAGATAAGGTAAAAAGACATTTATTTGCATAACTGGAGATTGCTTACGCAAATCAAGATTTTGATAATACGTACAATGAATACTACACCTGTAAAATTAAATTTGATTTATAGGTTTGTGACATGTGCATATTTAAGACTTATCGTCATTGTTTATTACGTATACTTTTAATTTAATAGAATGCATGAAGTTTTACCTTGATTTTTAGTCTGTTTTAAGTAGATAATTACAAACGAATTTCTTTAATATTTAATAGAAGTAATAACATTAAAACTAAATTTTAAATTAACACACGAAATAATATACAGTATGTATGATTAAAAAAATTAACTTTTTGATGTTTGTTTATCTACTTTGAGAGTAAGTAATGAACACCCTACAGATAACGTATATTATTCAAATAGAGCCATAGATAAAATAGATAAATTGTTTTGTTATCTACTGTTTTATAAATGGGGTTTTATTTAGCAAACAGTTTTTCAAACCAACTTTTAATGCTAAAACTTAAGCATTGAATGTTGTAATATAGTAAAGCAATTACATTTGAGAAAGAATAAAATAAATAAGTTGAAAAAGATAAATAAAGAATAAGTAATTATTACTTGAAATTTTATTTCACTAAAAGAATGTAATTAAAACTAATAATGTATTGTACTCAAAAAGAAATTATGTATGTAGAAGCATCAAAATATTTTATTAATATAAGACCTACCGATTATATAATTAATTTATTTTCAGTACTCATCGATTTTCAAGTTCGTAACAGAAATTACTGATTTTTCCAGTAAACTAAAAGTTGTTTCAAGCGCGTTATTTTAATAACAGATAATAAGATTTTCCTGGAGGTTGATTTTTCTAAGGTTTTAACTGTGTTCTACGATCTGCATACAATAAGTAAAGTATATTACAGTAAGTTAATTACTTGACTATTAATAAACATAGTATTACGTTTTTACTAAAAAAGTATTAGCATTACAAGAATTTCTAAATAATATTACTAATTTCTGCGAAAACTAGGGAATTGTAGGGAATCCCATTATATATAAACAAATGTTTGATATTTTTATCACATCGGTGGTTTTACTGATTTATACTTTATAAACATCAGAATGAATCACTTATTGTTATGTCAATGATTGTCAGCATTCTAATTTTAAGTTAGCTTTCATTGAAGCGTGGAGTTTTAAAACTACTAAAATAAATACTTTAATACAATTACCTTTATTGCAAATTATTATTATAATTAAAATAATATATATTTAGTGCAAATACCTACCTAGAAATAGTTGTATAAAACCTGTACTGATAATAATTCATTGAAAAGCTAATAACAATTACTTATTATTACTAGAATAATTTCGTGCTCAGTTTATAAATAAATGATTCTATGAATTCCTATAATACTTATCGCTACTATTAATTTGATTAGTATGCTAGTTATGCAACTGGGTGCTTTCTTTTTGTACAGGTTTACATATGTGTTTACAACAAACAAAAATTTAACGTTAATTGCTATGTAAAAATGTTGACGCAAAGCTTATTCGCAGAGAAGGAAAAACGAGTCGATTTTAAAAGTGTCACTGTTATGAAAGTCAAATATGTTTGATTTTAGTGCGTCACGAAATAATTACAAATATTAAACCGTGTGGATTTAACAATTTTAAGAAGCTAATATGGTTATATTTTTTAAAATTATTTGTTTGCATAATTGTATTTAATATTAAATTACGATAGATATCAGTTCTTTTGAACTTTATCTATACTAATTAAAGTGTAAATAAACCTAATTTTTATTAAACATATATTACAAATTGATAAACAGTACTTAAAATGTAATCTGTTCTCATTAAAAGCATATCGTGATATTTTTACTTCTAATCCTTGCATTACTATTGTGACCATAAAGATACTCTTCCGTATACATATGTATATGTATACATAGTAAACAATTAAAATAAATTATATTATTATAGCTGCAAAATACAAAATAAAACTTGTAGAAGCAAAAAATAAATAAAATAAAAAGTATGTTTATGATGTGACTGATAAACTAATGCAAATAAACATAACCTAAACAAAGTTTGTATATTTAGTATGAAATAAACGGTATAATGTAGTTTTAAAATTTTTATGTATTCATAATACTTGATGCCGTATATAAATCATTTCGTAAATTAACAGTTGGATTAAAATCCCTTCAAAAATACAGCACTGCTACTACCATATATGATATGAGATCAACAAACGTCAACAAAATCTATGTTATAGAATGCAAAAGAGAAAAGCCCAAAATTTACAAATAAGTACGATTTTAAGATGTCATACGCAAAATTGACTAAAGTTGCTTTTAGTCCAGTCAAATTAGGATTTCTAGCTGCATTACATCAAGTAGTTCCAAAAGTTTCAGGAATGTGTAGGGGAAAGTATCCTGAATAACGCCTAATAAAGTCCTATCGATTTCTGGTGTGGCGAGGGGTGGGAGAGAGGGCTTAAAGTTCCATTTTTTTAGTTTTTGACTCATATCTTGAAAATGGGGCGTCGCACAAAAAAAATTATACGATTTAAAAATAAAGCTTATTAAATTCCCTACAAAATAATTTATTTACATTTATTTTTATTTGCTTCCGTTTTTGAGATATGATATTTTTTGTTATTTGAAACACGATTCTGCCTCCATATTTATCAGTCAGTCTGTTCATTACAGTCCTGACATCTAGTTTTTGCTCACTTAGTTTTTCCATAAGCTCATCTATGGAGTAATGCCCTTTATTTTGACTATTCAAATACTGAAAAATCCATGGCTACTGAAACAAATTTTTCTATAGTTTTGCCTCTCTGTTGTCCAGTCCATTTAAGCAAAAAAAGTTTTTATTGCAATTTTCATGACATATAGCAACAGCAACATGTAAATCTCTTACTCCATTAAAGCGGATCAAAACTGCGTTTCTCCAATAATCATTTCGAATATTAGCCTGCTTTCTAATGGTTTGGTCAAAATTTTTTGCGTATTTTTCAAAAACTACCCTGAAGTGAAATGTTTCTAAGAAAAATATAAGTTTAATTAATTTTTGAGTAAGAAATATACCTGTACAACATATTTAATCAAGATATCTACACAGAGAGAAATCTTTGTATATTTTATCTACAATTGTTAATCAAAAGTACACAAATTGGGTCTGAAAAAGTGACAAGACCAATTTGTGCAGTTCTATTGCATTCATTTGTGTAGATTAAATTGTACAGTTTTTTTTCATTATATATATAAACAATTTTTATATTTCAAATTGATTGCACCGTATCACAATTTGTTTAAAAACTGATCTAAAACGGATAGTAAAGTTTTGCACAATGTTGTGATACTTTTTTAAAATTATGCTTGAAGTATTTTTACCCAATGGTATGTTAAATGTCTAATAGCGTTACGTTATCTAGATCCATATTCTCTTTGGTTAATTTTGCACAATATTGTGCAAATTATTATTATTTCGTTTAGCTTTTTATTGTACCACTTTATGCATCTTGGTTAAATGTTATTTACTTAAAAATAACATATATTGGGTAAATTGTCAATAAAACGTTACAAATCTTAAGAGCATTATTAATTTATATTTAAATGGTATGCTTATACTTATTTTATATACTTATTTTTTTCTTCGAGTGGTATTTTAAAATTCCATTACTTTTTGTTATCGATTCACTCCAGATTTTTTTATAAATGTGGTTGATTTGCCCGTTGCTACAGCAGCTAGTTTGGTTGGCTTCTTTAAAGAGAGAATTTATCGAAAAACTTCACAACATTTTTAATGTTTCTTGCTTCGAAATGAATGGTTTTCTTCGATTTCGATTTCATGTTGATAAATAACAGCTGAAACAATACAGAAAGTAAGTAATGTAAAAATTTCCATCAAAAATTAGCCGTTGTTCGTAGAATTAACGCTGGAATTAAATACAGAATTTAAAGTAATGAATGAGGTTAATCTACAAAGGTTATACTTAAAAAATGTTATAAATACACTTACCTTGTTTAAATAACAGCGTTTCAAAAAGTCTTGACAAAAAGTAACTGAATAACTACGAATTTTTCAGAAAACAGGAGGTAAAGATGTAAACAAACCCAACGCAATCAAGGAATTTTGATTGTAGACATTTTTTCAAGCGGACGGTATTTGCTAATTGTGATTGGTTGAAACATTTATCGCTTCAAATTTTTAAAGTTAGTTCACATATTTTCCGGGAGAGAGAACGTTCACCATAAAAAATTACTGCTATTCTACAGTTCGTTCAATTTTTTTCTTTATTCCGAGTTTAAAAGAATTGCATAATCTTATTGTAATATATATTATCAAAGCTGTACGAGAAACTAAAACAAAATTATGCAAAATACTAGCACATAATAATAATAATAATAATAATAATGTCTTTATTCAATGATTTTTTACATTAATAAATTGTATTTATATAATGAGTACAACAAGGCGAAGTTCAGTTTGGTAGTAAACTACCGACTGCTCTTCCACTTAACCCCGTGTTAAATACTTAGTTTTATAGTAATACAAGTAGCAAGTGCGTTAAAAGAAAAAATAAATGTAAAGTAATAAAAGTAAACGTTATACTAATACAGTATTATACTACATAAAATTTAAGTATTTTTAATAATTATATAGTTATATTGTTAGGCCGTTTTGCATCGCTATTTTTAAATTTTTTTTAAAATGGATAATAGCTAGTGATTTCATAGTGCTCGGTATGTTGTTGTACAGTGTCACGATTTGATATGAAAATGATCGTTTAAAGAATTCTGTTTTGTGAGAGAGTGGAGTTAGTGACCCCTTATACCTTAAATTTAATGTATGTACATCTGTTCTGTACGATATTTTGCGATACAGGTATTGTGGTTGTTTGTTTACGAGTATATTGTGGTAAAGGCAAGCAGCATGTAATGTTCTTCTACTGTGCATGTTCAACCATCCCAGTTCTTTTAATTTATGTGTGATTCTGTCATACTTGCGAATTCCAAAAATATACCGCATGCAAGCGTTCTGTAGTTTTTGTATCTTATTTACATCTACCTTATCTAAGCAAGGTCCATATACAACATCACAGTGGCTAAGTTTGGAAAGTACAAGAGCATTACAAAGTATGGTTTTTGTTTTTGTATTTAGAACCTTTCTATGCGGATAAATTTGTTTGAGTATGCCATACGCATTACCAACACATTTAGAAATGTGTTCTTTAAAGCGTAATTTTGAATCGAGCAGTAAGCCAAGGTTTTTGACTGTATCACAAAAAGGTTTAGTTTCGTTATTTAATTTTATCTCCATATTTAGGGAAGCTAGTATTCTATCCTTTTTGTTGCCAAATAATATTGCCTGAGACTTTTTTTCGTTAACTTGTAAGTAGTGCATTTTTGACATGTTTCTTATTTCATTTAAGTGTTTATTTATTAATTCACACGCTCGACCAAGTTCTTTTATGGGAAATGAATAATATAATTGCGTATCATCGGCGTAAAAATGCGCTTTGATGTTTTTAAGTGCCTTTACAAAACGACAGGTGTAAATATTAAATAATATGGGTCCAAGTATCGAACCTTGAGGAACTCCTTTTTTTACAGCAAGTGGATTAGACATATTTCCATTTAACACAACTGTTTGACATCGTCCTTGTAAGAAATTGAAAATTAGTTGAATAGAATGAGTTGTAAATCCAATATGTTTAAGAATTGCACATAGTAATTCGTGGTCTATAGTATCAAAAGCTTTTGAATAATCTAACAATACCATGAGCGTGATGTACCCTTTATCAGTTGCATGAAAGATATCATCCGTGATAGTTAACAAAGCTGTACTACAACTATGACCCGTTTTAAAACCTGACTGTATACTTGGAATAATTTCGTTAGACAGAAGATAGTTTTGCATCTGAGAAGCCATAATCTTTTCTAATACTTTTGATAGCGTAGGCAATATACTTATTGGGCGCAAATCTCTAAATTCGATTGGATTGTTTGTTTTTGCTAGTGGCAATACATATGCGTGCTTCCATGCATCCCGGAAAAACAGCATTTAATAAACAAAAGTTTATTATGTGTGTTATTATAGTCAATAAAAAAGGAATGCAAAGTCTTAGTACTTCGATACCAATTTTGTCAGCTCCCACTGCTTTTGAAGTAATTTGCTTCAGTATTTTAAATACTTCATTTTCGGTTGTAGAATAAAAAGCAAACATTTTCTGCTTTGACAATAGGAGTGTAGTGTTATAAAACGTATGTGTTGCTTTTGCATCACAATCTACCTTGGGTATAGAGTTGACAAAATAATTATTGATTTCTTGAGCATCTGATAAATGTTGCGGAAGTACATTAGTTTTATTTTTTATGTTGATGTTAATTTGTTTTAATTTTTTCCATAGTAGATTCGGATTATCTAAACCTTGTTGATTAAAGTATACTTTCTTTTCTTGCCTAACAGTTTTAGTAGTCAAATTTCGTAATTGCTTGTAATACATCCAGTGATCTTGAGATCTAGTTTTTTTAAATTTTTGATATGCAACGTTTCGCAGTTTTATCATAATTTTTAAATTGTCGTTCAGCCATGGCGCTGCGGTTTTTGTAAATCTGGAGGTTTTAATTGGTGCATGGATGTCCAAAAGAATCAGAATATTACTATTTAAAAAGTTAATTTTTTCATTGATGTCTGTAAGATCATATATATTTTTCCACGGTAGCGATTGTAAATGATAATTAAATTGTACGTAATCAAAGTTTCTGAAATTTCGGTATGTTCTGAAGACAGGTTCTTGAACAGCGTTCGTTAATTGCAAATTACAGTACACTAATTCGTGATCCGAAACTGAGTGTAGAGAAGTAGTGCCATAATCATTTATTATATTTTCATTAGTTGTTAGTATTAAGTCTATTAGAGACGATGAAGTGTTTGTTATACGTGTGGGATAATTGTTAATTTGCTTTAACCCTAAGCTTGTACAGAAGAGGCTGAAATCTTTTGTTGGTTTACTTTCAAAATTTAGCACGTCGATGTTAAAATCGCCAAAACAAAATATTTCAATTACAGTAGGTAATATATTTGAAATAGTGTTTTCTAACTGGTTTAGGAATTCTGTATGATTTAAACGTGGTGGTTTGTAGACAACACCAAAAGCCCAGTGTACCTTATTGATAGATACATCGATCCATAATTGTTCGATTATTGTATTTGAACTTATGACTTTGTAAGTTAAATTAGTTTTTAAGGTAAAAGGCCACTCCACCCTCTTGACTTTCTATCACATCTGACAAGGTTATACCCAGTAATAACAACAACATTTGTTGTAATGAATTCATTTAGCCAAGTTTCACTAAGAGCAATAATATCATAATTATTAGAAACAACATGGTCTTTAAAATCTGAAAAATTAGCAGCAAGCGACCTAACGTTTAAATGCCCACATTTTAGCTTGTTTACCCTGTTCATTAATTGAAAGAATGTATTAAAACTTTAATCTAATGTAAGTATATTTTACAAGTGTATAGGTGCATCTAGCATTAACAAAGTATAAGAACTTAATAAAAAAAAATGCCATAAAAGATTTAAATTATACATGTAATTCCTAACATAAACG
Organism: Aquatica leii; assembly: GCA_035610365.1. NCBI lineage: Eukaryota > Metazoa > Arthropoda > Insecta > Coleoptera > Lampyridae > Aquatica > Aquatica leii. Next base: position 115,075,467 of record CM069432.1, read on the forward strand.
ACCTTAAACTATATAAATATATACATTATTGCTTGTAGGTTCCTACAATAATTAAAAAAAAAACTAAACGAGATCATTTTTATCTTTAATAGAAATGATAGATTTACTTGTATTAACTTTAATAATTCCGTCATAAGTCCACACATTCTTGATACCATACTTTTCACGCGCCGATTTGAAAAGATCATACCTGTTTTTAGTTAGATCTTCAGTAATTATAATTTTAGTACCTTTAAATAGTTTCTTATTTTTAAATACTATTTCTTTATATTTATAATTAACAAACTTAACAATGATAGCTCGCGGTTTATTCTTATTCAAATGTCCTATTCTGTGACAACGGTCAATCATATCACTAGTAACATTCACTTTATCTTTCATAGCATTAATAACACACGCTTCAATGTTCTCACCTGCGACCTCGTCCAATCCAAAGATTCGAATATTAGTTCGTCTGCTATATTGTTGAGCTTTATCTAATTCGTTAGATAATGATTCATTTTCTTTAATTAAATGCGCAACAGAAGCTTCCATTTCTTGCAAATGTTGATTCATTTTGCTTTCAATTCGTTCGAACACTTTATCGGCTATTTTATTGATGAATCTTTCGTCGTTTAACAAAACAGATACTGTTTCTTGAATTATTTCCGTAATTTCAATTTTTTGATCTCTTGTCAACACCATTATTATTAGTTTGGAATTACAACAAAGTAGTTTTAAATAAAAAAATTTAAAATTTTGCTAGAGCACGTTACACACACGTCTACTCGCTACGAACGTATAACATAATCCGAACGTATAACATAATCCAACATTGTTGTCGAATATAAAACATACTAAAGTTTATAATATTTTTCAAACAATTTGTCAAATAAAACTTCATAACCTATTTATCCAAACGTATTGTTATGAATTTTATTATTAAAACTAATTTATTTAAACGACTAAAAATATGTTTTACTTATACTAGAAATATGTACACTTTTAAATTAACGGAACTAATTAAATCTATTAATGAAAACACTTAAGTACACTATAATTTATATCACTTACAAGAAAATAAGATAAAGTCCGCGGATAGCTTCACACAATTGTTTACACTAAAAACACGTACGCGATTATTCACTGTAGGTTTATCTCACACGCGCTAACGACTTATTTATTTCAACTTCAATAATCTTCTTAACACTGCTGTATTTGCATTACTGCAATAACTGCCGTACGATTTTTTTCATCGGTATATATACACATTTTGAAAATCATTCTCGAGTGTTTCATATCTTTCGATATATCTTCTAGAAGATGGATAACAGGTTCTAGAAGGCTCTTGAATTGGCAAATAACTTCTCAAACGTTTCAGTATTAAATAAAATCGTGCAAGCCTATGGTATAAATATAAACAATTCTAGTAATATCATCAACAATACAGTTATGCACAATCTTGTGCAAAATTGTGATACAACATTTCTCTCTGTGTACAGAAGGCTCAAAAAGTATTTGTATATTAAACGACGTCAAAAATTACTAGACGTCAAAGACCAAAATGTTTTAGAGTTAAGTAAATTCCGTTGAGCAATGTATAGGCGTGTGTAACGAAGACTGGGGGTAAAATGTCCCGTTAAAACCATATAGGCAAATCCGTTACGTAGACATGCGTAGATGTAAAAAATAAAAAAAATGCGATTCGTAATGCTGCTTAATTAATTAAAGAATAAAACCTGTACAGGTAATAAACATGAGTTAGAGGCAGCTACGTCTTCCATTCCAGCCACTTTATATTCACCAGACGCCGGGTCCGGGCGCGACGACCACCGAGCGTACGCAGGGAATGGACCATAACAGCAAACTTACTGCACAAAATAGCAGCCAAGCATAGAACACTAGCAAAAGCTTGAAAATGTCGTGAAATAAATAAATAATAAATGGCTTTCGTAATAAAGTTTTTTCATAGAATTTTTCTGGAGATTATAGCGATCTAGATAATAACGACACGATTAGTATAAGGTAGATAACTGGTAGACTTGATAGATGACCGAAGAATAATAAAAATCTAGAGAAATATAGCATTCTCGCGACTGCTGTCACTGTCAAGTCTACCAATACGCCTAAAATTAATAATTATTGAAGAAACAATTAAATATAAATTAATAATTAATCAGCGCAACTTAACATTACAAAGATAAAATAAAATAAAAGATTAAATCCTTACTTGCAATGCTGCGTCTTATAACAATAACTTAAAACTCGTCTAACAAAATACAATAGTACATAAACTAACAAGTTTTACAACACTTGCGTTGCGCTTTGATAACAGTTATCCACAAATACAAATACAAAAGTAATATGTACAGGGTAAACCGTAACACGTGTAGAAACTTTGTTTTTTTAATTTTCTCATTTCAATTTTTCAAGTTTATACCCACATTCTGACCTCATTAGTTTTATCGGCTCCATCGAATTAAAACAATAAACATGGGAAACATCTACTGCTCACTTATTCTTATTATAAACTTCACTAGAGAAACGCCCTGTAAAAACTTTTTGCATTTTTATCTGCTTGATTTAATTCCAAATTTGGACGTGGTTTTCCGAAAGATTTTATTTCAACCTTTTCTTGGCTTAATCTTTAGCGATTTATTAAAAGAATACTAATACTACTTTAGACATAAAACTTTCACCATATAACATATTAAATTATTTTTAGGGTAAAAATAATTTAATACTACTTATTGTTTTTGGTACAAGGACTTTAGTCGTATCGATTTTTACAAATGTTTCCTTGGCAGAAAATATGTTCTTAAAATATTAAGATAATTTTGTTGTAATTAAAGAATCATAATAATTATGTCTGTGTACTTTTACATTAAATATAGAAAACCGTTTCTAAAAAAGGTTTCTAGTTTAGAATTCAATATTTGTTTTCCAGAGATTAAATTTCTTACTTTAAAATTATTTTAGTAGACGAATCTCACGTGAAGTATGGCGTAAAAAATCTTCCACACTAAACTAAACTACTAAATTTAATTCCGTTGCATTCAAACAAACTTCAATTTTTATTAAGTTCATTTTTATGTTTGCCTATTTATTTTAGTACATTTAAATGTTGAACAAACTTAACACATTGAAATTGTTAAGTAAAAACGTATTTACTGATGCAATACATTTTCTCAAAATTTCTAACAATCATTAAAATTTAAACTGAGAAAAAAAGTATATGAACAAACATTTTAATTCATGTAACACTTTTTATATAAAAAACAAAAAGTAAGAATCATTTAAATTGTACAATTGAAATGCATGTCGAATTAAAATGTTACATGAATTAAAATGTTTGTTGATAATTTAGTTCTTCAATTTTAAATCAAGAACAAAATTACCAAGAAACATATTAATTCTAAATGTTTGTTGATAATTTTAAATCTTCAATTTTAAATCAAGAATTAATTTTACCAACAAACATATTAAATCTAAATAAAAATGTTTGTTGATAATTGTAATTCTTCAATTTTAATTGGCGCTGCAGGTTGCGAAGGTTGTGAGTACTCTAACCAGTCGTAAACTTGCACTAAAGTTTGTTTAGAGTACTCACAACTTCCGCAACCGCAACCTACAGCTGATACATTTGTGTATTGTTTGTTTTGGGTGAATAGAGATTTAATGTTAATAAAGCTGTTAAAGAGACGATTTTTTCGGACACTCATTGCTGATTAACAATAAAGGTTCAACGGATATATTACGATCAACTTCATTTTATTGTTTTCATCAAAATAAATTTTTTAAAAAATGTACATTACTTTTTTGCATTTTTCGAAAATTACGTACGACAAATATACTGTCTCACTTACAATACATTCATAACTCCTACTGCTTCATGGTTACTGAATTGAAACCATCGCGGGCTACAAACACGCGAGCCCTTTAGCATGTTAAAACTGTATATGAAATTTCATACTCGGGGTCGCGACGTCGCGTTAGAATTCTACAGCCATGGGCTCAAATAATTGTTAACGTGCTGCAATTTAAGTGGAGGGGTCTACCAAAATATACTGACGGTTCTATAATATTTTGAATCGTCCTGAAGTAATTGAAAACTTTAAAACAATGATCGAAAAACGCGGAACATTCTGGATGCAGATAACGAAAGAATATAAAAAGCATTCGAAGAAAGCTGATGTCAGTTTTCGTTTTAGTAGGAAGAAGTATTAAGAAGGGTTTATTGGTTTTAATAAATTAAGTGTTAACGCACGTGCCAGTGAAAAGATAAATATAAATTGCGAACGTGTTGTAAACATAAACAAAAACCAGTTTCAGATAAATAAGAAGTGTGGACAGTAAATACCGAGTGATAGTAATATATAAATTAAAGTTATTTTTCTTAAATACCGTTGCACTTTATTATTGTTAGTTAAAAGTAGTAAAATTAAATCGGGCAAATATTTAGTTTCTAAATAAATTAGATTTAAAAATTCCTTACAGTTTAATAACAAAAGATTGTATCTGTTTAACCATTTTTGATGGGTTATTAAATTACAATTTCTGGTTTAATGAAATTGAATTTAACAACACAATTATATTAATTTGCAAACCTGGTTTTGGACCGGGTCGAGTTAAACCCTGATCCGTAAACTATCTCAACTTCCAATACATATGAATATCAACACACAAACAGCAGTAATCTTAAAAACAGCAGCAGCAAAAAATTGATTCAATAAAAAGACGCGTTTTGCAAAACAAATAAACTATATGGTTAGTTTAGAGCAATGTTACAAAGTTTATTAGACAAAGACATATAAGTTTTTTTTATAAATCAGTTCTTTTTAGATAACAAGTAACACTAAAGGATATATAGCTTTTGCCGATTCTTAATTATTATGCTCGTATAGGTACGGATAAAGTGTGAACCATTATTAAAGAAAAGTTAAGATCAATTAAAAAGTTAATCATACGCTTATTATTTGATAAATTTCTTATGTAAACTTGAATTAATTTGTTTTTGTCTTGTTTCTATTTTGAGTGACGTTTTTATAGTACATATTTGTAAATAACGTCAAACAATTTAAAGTATTTAAACACCAAGAGATCTTTACATTATGTAAATACGACGATTACAAAACCGATGATTGTGTTAACATTTATAAGTCTATTATTAAATTGTATGACGTTGTGATTATTATCAAATTATTTTTAAAGTAAAACAGTACACAGAAATTAATGTACCTATCTATCCTTAAACGTATAGAAAAGTTTTACTTAAAAAAATTTACAAGTATTTTTCTTTCTCGATTAAACTAAAATCATACTATAATAATAAAGTTACATTGATATTAAATCAGAATTTATTTAACTTGCCATTGACTCTTTAAAATGTGTACATTATTTTAAACTGTTTACACGATAATAATTAGAGTATTATTTCCCGTTATGTATTGACGAAATTTAGTTAAAAAGTAGACCGGATAGTATTCTACAAAAATTTCCGTTTACCGTATTTAGAAAATACAATACTTCTTTATTATATTAATACATTAAATTTACACTAAAACACGGTAGAGTATGTATGATAGCATTATAATAGTTACATATTCAGCTCTATTGTTGTAACTTCTTTGAAAACTTCTAATAAGAGAATCGAGAAAGAAGAAATTGTACTCCTTATAACATTACAAAGAAGCATAATAGATTTTGTAATGACAAATGAAGAGGCTGGAGAAAAGGTGAAGACATTTAAGGTGGGAGAAAGGGTGGAGTCAGACTACCAACCACTGGAATTGAAAATGAAAGGAAGAGAAGAGAGAAAAATAGATGAAGAGTACATAACAAAAAAAATGTGGACAGAAGAGAGTATCAAAAGATAGGGAGAATAGAGAAAACGGTATGAGTAGGGAAGGGATTACAAGAGATTGTGGAGTAAATGAGAGATGAGAGATGATGGAGAAAGCAACAAAGAAAGTCAGATTTAAAAAGTGGAAGGGGGAGAAAGCAGGATGGAACAAATGGTGGGATAGAGAATGCAAGAAAGCAAAGAAAGATGCAAGAAAAGCATTAAGACAGTGGAAAAAAGAAAAGAAAAAAAGGAAAAATACAAAGATGCAGTAAAAATATACAAGAAAACATGCGAGAGAAAGAAGGAAGAAAACAAAAAGAAACAACAGAATCAGATCAAAGACTGCAGAAAGAAATAGAGGAAAGAACTCTAGTACCTGGCGAACAAACGGGATTCAGAAAGGGAAGAAGAGTGATAGACAACAGCTAGAGAAAAAAGGGGGAAAAGATGGCATTGTTCGTAGATTTAAAAGCCGCTTCTGACAGAGTGAACAGGGAAAAACTGTGGGAATATTTGAGGGGGAAAAAATAGATAAAAGATTAATAGAAAGAATGGAAGTAATTTACAAAAAACAAGGAACATGGTAAAAGTAAATGGAGAGAAGAAAAGGAAATTCATTATAAGGAGAGGGTTTAGACAGGAGTCTAAAACTGTTTGCAGTATATTCGGGGGATTTGGAGGATACAATGGGAGAGAGAGAAACAAGAAAATGAAGGAGATGATAAAAACGTTGGAAAAATACATGAAAAAAATAAATGGGAGTAAATACGGAAAAAACAAAAATAACGGTATTTAGAAAAGGAGGCAAGAAAAAAGAAAGCAAGGAGTGGAAATGGAGGGAGGAGGAAGTGCAGCAAGTGAACGAATTCACATATCTGGATTACACGATGAAGCAGTATAATAAGGATGGAGAACGCATAAAGGAAAAAGTGAGGAAAAGAAACAAGTTAATAGGACAAGTGTGGAGTGTGGGGGAAAGATTGTTTAGGGTAGACAAAGAAAAAAGAAGGCTGCTGTTTGAGAAGTTAATAAAAAACAGTGGTGATATATGGGGCGGATATAGGGGGGTGGAAGGAGAACAAAGAGGTAGAAGGGATAAAAGAAAAATACTGAAAATGAGTATTAAGGTTAGACAAAGAAACACCGGGATATATAATAAGAGAGAAAGTGCAGGCGGAAAAAATAAGAGTAGAGACAGGAAAAAGGGCTATAGAATACGAGGTAGAACTGAGAGAAAGAACAGAGTGCAAAATACTACAGGAATGTTAGAAAGAGATAAAAGGAGGAAGAAGGAAGGATGGCAGAGAAGAATATTATAAAATATAAAATATATATATATATAATTATTATATAAATGAAACGGGTACGCGAAAGAAAAGGTAGAGAGATTACGAAAAGAGAGAGTAGGGGTAAGAGAGTAAATAATAAAGAGAGACAGGGACAGAAAACAGGAAAGATGGACAAAGATAAAAGAGGGCAGATATAATGTGAATTATAAGAATATCAACCCACTAAGCAAAAAACATCGCGTTAACGTAACATCTTTGTTTGTCTCATAACCTGTTACGTTTAGTTTTAAGTACTTATAACATCACGTTCATGTTCACACAAACGTTATAAGTCCTGCAACTTAACAATATATCTGCGATGTTTTTACTAGAACCTTCTTGTGACGTTTTATGACTACATTCCTGACTATATGACTACATTCCTGACTGTTTTAAATAACCTCTTTTATATGTTATTAGTTATTACCGATAATAAAATCGAGATGTTTTTTTCAGAACTCCATGCTTTCAATCATTTTGCGTCTTTGTTTAACCAATTACCAATTGACTTATATAATCAACAATTATACAGTGTACCTATAGTGCGTTGTTTGTAGCATTGGTCACGTGTTTATAAATATTAAATGTTTATGTGCATAATATGGAATAATCAACAAAAATATGCTCACCTTCTATTCGGTATCTATAAAATTTGGTACACACAACAACGTAAGTACTCGCAAGGGCACCAATAAGTAGGGGCAAGAGGAGGGAGTTGCCCCTTCCCTGGACTCGGACTCTAAGCAATAATAATTTCTTAAATAACGATACGCTTTTAATTTAAAGAAAACTAATTGTTCAATCTAATTATACTTGAGTTTTAATTTGCTTTATATTGCTGAAATAATTTTTAATAAAGCAGTCTAGTTTTCTTTTCGTTTGTCGTTTTCCAACAGCTAATGATCTTCCCCGAATTGCCCCCCCACCCTAGAAATCACTGTATGGGCGCCATGGGTACTCGCCTAGGTATTTAATTATTAGTTAAATAAAAAAACCATGATTAAGACAGGCAATACACAATGCTAGAGAAATAACTGATTACAACACAAAGCTGCAACTAAAGCACAAACTGTGACGAAAGGTGGTATAACCCAAAGCTCTATCCCGCGCATACAAATTCACGTCCCCAGTTTCCGAAAGGAAACGTATCTAAACTAAAAATAAATTCCAATACAAAACAAAACAAGCGTTCTTGGAAGAGACAACACTACGTGACTTATCGTGTTTAGTCGAGTTCACAAAAAAATATTTATGTTGATTACGTCGCAAAAATTTTCCATACACGTAAACAAATTGATCGTATCTGTATAACATCGAAGTTTCTTTGCAATATTGTTCTAGTTCGAAGTTGTTTTGGTTTCTTGTTCATGACGTTAGAATGATGTTTTAGTATTTCTGTTTCTTATTTGTAACGTCACATAACTTTCCTTAAACGTAAACAAATTGAACGTATCTGTATAACATCGAAGCTCTGTTGCAATAATGTTTCAGATTAAAATTATTTTTGTTTCTTGTTTGTAACGTCACAAAGCTTATTCCTTAAACGTAAACAAATTGAACGTATCCGTATAACATCGAAGTTATGTTGCAATAATGTTCCAGGTTAACGTTATTTTTGTTTCTTGTTTGTAACGTCACATAACTTTCCTTAAACGTAAACAAATTGAACGTATCTGTAAAACAACGAAGCTCTGTTGTAATAATGTTCCAGGTGACCGTTATTTTTGTTTCTTGTTTATAACGTCACAAAACGTAATATTTACGATATATGCTTAGTGGAAAGGGTAAAGGGGTGCCAGAATACCTAAAGGTTAAAAGGAATAAAATGATATCAAGGTTCAGATGTGGGAACGAAGAGTTAGGAAATAAATACTGGAAAAAAGAAGAAGAAAAGTTGTGCAGACTATGCGGAGAAGAGATGGGCAAACTTAAACACATGAGAAATGAATACAGGGAGTTAAGAAAGTAGAGGAAACCTTAGAAAAAAACGGGAAAGGAATAGAGTGGATGGAAGAAGTATGGAGAAAGAGGAAACAGGTAAGAGGAGAAGAGAAAAAATTAAATGTAAATACAATGCATATAGAATGTAATATAATGTAAATATAAAAAAAAATGGGGGTAAAACTGTAAATAGGAGAAACATGAATTACTTTGTAAACTAATTAGGAAACAAATAAAGTTAAACATACATTACAAAGAAGCAAAAAACTGAACTGAACAAATTAATTTTATAATATGTAAGTTATGATATTAAAAATTCCTCCCAGACCCTTTAAGAATTAGAGTGTTTTAATCTGTATATTTGCAAAATACAGTTTTTACTGCCAATTTCTTAACATGATGGAACTCCATTTCTCTCTTGAGATTCCATAATGTCCGCCACAGATTTTCGTATAACGGCTTGGTACTTGAGTATTTCTTGGTGACCAGATAGAAAACGAAGCGTCTGTCACCACGTAGTCTTAAAACCTTTCCGACTGCCGGTTGCTGTCTTTGTAGTTCATCTAACTGCCCAAACTTATTTTTAAATACGACTGCAACCCGTCTGGACATGACAAGATCCTCACTCACCCAATTTGCGAAGGCGTAATCTTTTTGTGCTTGGAACAGGTCTTGTTGTTCCTCGGTGGTAACTCGGAACCTAACTTTTCTAGAACCTCCGTATAAGTTCATAAACTTTTTGAACTCCATTCCTTCGATTTGATTCCTGGTTCTGCTACTTATTACTCTGGTTCGGACCTGAACTTGTGTATTGTGATTATCGCCAGCAAACGGGGCTAGACGATCGAGGTGGACCACTTTTGGCTTGCCTCTGGGTGGTTTTTGGATGCGATATATGACGTCATTAATACGCTGCACAACTTTATAGGGGCCTTCCCATTGCCTTTGCAGCTTCGGCGACAAACCACGTCTTTTTTGGGGATTATACAACCACACCATGTCGCCAAGTTGAAACCTACCATTTTGTGCATTGACGTCATATCTAGTCTTCATTCTGTCGCTGGCAATTTGTGTATTTTTACGGACCTCTTCATGTACTTTGTCTAGCCTCTTGGTCAGCTTGCTAACGCAATCTTCTTCAGTAACTTCTTCTTCCGGTTTTCGTCGCATGGCAGTCGTATTTCGCGACTGAGCATCATACAGGATGGTGTTTGGCCTGTGCTTTTCTGAACGGATGATCGGTATGCCATTAGGAAAAGGTGCAAGTATTGATCCCAGTCTCTTTGGTGTTAGGACACCACTTTGGCTAAGTATTTTCCCATTTTTCGATTCATCCGCTTAACCATGCCGTCAGAGTGAGGATGGAGAGGCGTCGTCCTAGTTTTCTCAATTCCCAACAGTCGGAAAACTTCTTGGAACAGCCCAGACTCAAAGTTGCAACCTTGATCGGAATGTAATTTCAACGGAACTCCAAACTGGCAGAAAAACTCTTTTACTAATACGTCTGCGACTGTAGCTGCTTCGTGATTGGGTATGGCGTAAACTTCCATCTATTTCGTAAAATAATCCATCGTCACCAGGATGTATTTATTTCCCGAATCGGATTCTGGGAACGGCCCTGCAATGTCAATTGCTACTCTTTCCAAAAGGGCTTCCTACGTTGTATTATTTCATGGGTGCTTTGCGCTCTCTCGCTGGACTATTTCCTGACGCGCAGACCGTGCACTTACGACACCATTTTATGACATCCTCTTTGCAGTTCACCCAGTAGAACTTTTCCCAATGTCTTCTTAATACCAAAGTGTCCTCCTGATGTACCATCGTAAAAATGCTTTAACACTTGTGACACCCGGCTCTTTGGCACTGACAACTGTAGTCGGTTTTCCGTGCCCCCGACACTTTCTAAGGTTTGTTTAAGAAGACCGTCTTCTACTATCAAAGAGTTTCATTGCGCCCAGTACGCTTTGATGTTTCTGCCAAAGCGCTCACTTCCTCCTAGGTTGGTCGTCGGCCGTTTTCTTTCCAATCTAGGAGTAGTCTTATTTTTGGATCGTTTTCTTGTGTGCAACGCAACTACTCGGGTTCCCACTCGTCGTCAACCATAGCAGTTCTCCGGAAGTATTCAGCTTTTTCTTCCAGTCGCCAACAAAGGCTGCAGTCCGCCGGGCATGGTCTTCTGGACAAGACATCAACGTTCTGATTACTGCTTCCGGCACGGTGTTCTGTCTCATAGTCATACTCTTGCAGTCTCTCGATCCATCTTGACACTTGTCCTTCCGCGTTACGGAACTGCAGTTGCCATTTTAAAGCAGCGTGGTCATTTCTCAGTAAAAATGTTCGAGGGACTTAACGACTGCTAATAGCTCCCTCCTAGTCACGCAATAATTCCTTTCTGGCCTGGACAAAACCTTGCTAAAATACGCGATAACTTTTTCTTGTCCATCTTGAACCTGCGAAAAGACCGCGCCTATGGCTAGATTACTTGCATCGATATTCAAAACAAAATTTCCATCTTCTCTTGGATAACTCAAAATCGGCGAAGTGACTAGGGCCTGTCTTAGTTGATGGAAAGAATTTTCGTAGTCTTCATTCTGTCTAAATTCTGCTCTTTCTTCCGTCAATTTCGTCAAAGGTTTGGCAATATTGGCAAATCCGGGTACAAATCGTCTATAATAAGTACACAACTCAAAGAAACTTCGGAGCTGATGTTTGTCGATTGGTCTTGGCCATGCTTGCACTGCTCGGATTTTGTCTGGATCAGCCTTTACTCCATCTCTAGATACGACGTGGTCAAGGTATTGCACTTCCTTCTTAAATACGTGGCACTTCTTTGGGCTCAGTTTGAGATTAGCCTCACGTCGTTGCTGAAACACTTCTTCCAAGTTGTTCAAGTGTTCTTCAAACGACAATCCAATCACGATCACGTCGTCCAGGTATACCAAGCACGTCTTCCAAGACAATCCGCGCAAGATGGTTTTCATCAAACGCTCGAACCTTGCAGAAGCGTTACACAGGTCGAAGGGCATTACAGTGAACTGCCACAAACCAGTTCCAATAGTAAACGGTGTTTTTTCACGATCCTTGGGTTCCAATTCTACCTGCCAGTAACCACTAAATCTAACGTAGAAAACCAATGGGATCCTAACAGGGTGTCTAACGTATTGTCAATAAAGTAATGATATATTTTATGAGTTGTCATGGAATACAATTATACCGTATGATTCAATGTAGGCAATTTTATTTAGTCTCCCTCAAATTTTCTTATTGGCTTATAACAAAAGTTACTAAAAACTTTCATGATTTGAATGTGTTAGAATTCGCGTAATTTGTAAAGGACCTGTAGGTCGAGCTTTTCTGCACGACTTTCTACAGACGGCGTAGCAAACCGCTAATTATTGTTTTGAGACATAACATTAACATTAAAGTTACCACTACAAATACTTTACTTGCAGAGTTGTCGTAAAAAAGACACTTTAGTAATAATCGAAATTTCAAAAAGCAAACAACACAAATTCTACAACGAAAGCAATTTCATTTTGTGGGAATGGATTCGTCAATTTCGTATACTGCACATATAACGTAACAAGTCTTTTACAAATTACGTGAACTGTTAAATATGAATTCTTAAGAAATTACAAAATAAATAAATGCTTGTAAAGAAGTGAATAAGAAAAGAATTGATAATTTCTAAATTAACTCTATTTCATGTTTTGACACGCTACTATACACTATTGTACCATTGAGATAAAAAAAGAATAGAGGGAACGTTTCAGTGAAATATAGTTGATCGCGATGGCAATCTAATATGGCAGATTACTCGCATCAGGTTGTCAGTGGCGTATGAGTAAGTTTGCTGTGTTTGTTAAGTTAAGCAATTTGGTTTTCTTATAATAAATAAATTCTGATCGAACTTATTTTGTATATAAAATTTCACACTTACCGATGTAATGTAATTCCTTAACTTATGATTTTTCGAGTTTTGGAACAGCCTCAAGCAACACAAATAACTATGTTTTACACTTTTAAGCACAGCACAGCTCATGTACTGAAGTCACGATAACTTGCAAACAAAAACTCAGGAACCAAAACTCGCTTTTACTAATTTAACGAACCCATACAAAATTAAGAAATGAAACCGCGTGAAAACAACTCCTGTAACCACGATAAGCATGATTACATGATTACAAAGTAACCTAAGATGTCTGACTTCCGCCCCATAAATTGTTTATTGATTTGTCGTAACCCTTCCTTTTTTGTTTTTTATTTCAATGATCGTAACAGTACAATATAATATATAATAATAACATAGCAATTGTGTTAATAAAATTCCATTAAAATGCTAAAAATAATCAAATTTAATAATAATCTTTTTTATCCAACTTCAAAAAAAGAGGCGGTTCTCAATTCTACGAAACCTAGTTTAAGTATGTTCAGTGATAACTCTCTACTACGCTGTCTGATTTTGATAATTTACATTAGCAAGGGGGTATCTTAGAAGTGGTCCTACCAAATTTCGTCAAATTCTGATGATGGGGTTCATGAGAAAATGATTAAACTTTTAAATTATTGCGATATAATTTTTTTGATGGATATACATTTTCAAGCTTTTTAGTGGCTATAACTAATCTAGTTTGTTGAGGTTAACGTGAAAGTTGTTCAGCCAATTCGATAATATTTTTACCGAAGAGAAAAACTTGCCTTTTGTACCAATCCTGACTGAACCGGTTTTGTACACGAATCATTTTTATTTTTTAATGTTATCTTATGTCACTATTGGAGGCATTACTAAAAAGACATAAATAATTTTTTTTTAAAAAAACCTCAACAAAATTGAATGGATCAAATGAAATGCACTAAAAAGTACAAAATAATGCTGCAATTTAGTTACAATTAAACAACCAAATTTTGAATAAACACATTTCTTATTTATTACGTCAACCATAAACAAAAAACACTATGATATAGATATATAAAGTAAAAAAGATTCGAGATATGAATGAATATAATATAAATGTTCAAACATTTTTCTGTCTTGCAAACCGTTGTTGCGCAGATCGAAACCAGCTAGTTCCTGCTTGTTCCATTAAATGGTCCGTTATGTTGGGGAATAAATGATGAACTGCTTCTATAGCAAAATGACATAGAATATGAGCCATGAAATCAATTTTTCTTACCTGACATAAATTTAATTATTTTTAAATTTTCAATTTTATAATTCTGCTTTCGTCCCCTCCAAGAACAAATAGTAGCCAATTCATAATCGAATGTTTTTGCGAACATTTTGAATAATGTTGTTCTTTTATTTGATCCTAACGTACGTTTTAAAATTTAAAGCTAAAAAAATTTAAAATTAAAAATGTATAATCAAACATATAAAGGAAAATGTTTACCAAGGCTGCTGACTGGCCATCATCCAAACTCTGCTCAAAAAGCTCTACACTGTTTACTGTTTTTAATGGAAGTTCTGATGAAAGAACCACAACGTCATGAATGGGTGCAATGTTTAACTACTGTTCAATTGCAATCAAACGGTCTGTATAGCTTTGCAATACGAGATCGCACTTCGCCAGTGTATCATGTATATTTTGTAGCAAAGTGCAGACTGCAAAAAAACAATTATACAAATTATAATTTAATTACGATCATGTACTATACCAGCTTCATTTGACAGAACACTGCCCACTGGAGGCAGAACTTCTGCATTGTTAAAGTTTTCATGAACAGTTGAAACTATATCTTCATGTGGAGGAGGAGGAATAATCACAATTGGCATATATGTCACAGTTATATCTGAATTGAGGGTGTTGAGGGCACCTAGAGCAATTAATATGCATTATTCTAATGTATAGAATAAAATATTCGAGACAGCAAAGTGCAGACTGCAAAAAACAATTATACAAATTATAATTTAATTACGATCATGTACTATACCAGCTTCATTTGACAGAACACTGCAGGCAGAACTTCTGCATTGTTAAAGTTTTCATGAACAGTTGAAACTATATCTTCATGTGGAGAAGGAGGAATAATCACAATTGGCATATCTGTCACAGTTATATCTGAATTTAGGGTGTTTAGGGCACCTAGAGCAATTAATATGCATTATTCTGATGTATAGAATAAAATATTCGAGACAATTGCTTAATTAGAAAAACAATGCATTTTATCAAGTTTATAAACGTATAGCAAACTTACTTTTGTTAACAAATCTGAGGCTAAACGCCATCTCGTAGGAACGGAGCTACGTACGAGTTAATCCACATGTAGGAAACTACGAAGTTGTTAGTTAGATAGTAAATATTACAACCGCGAATTTCAAAAAATGTATTTGAATTATACGCGGCATAATATTTCTAACTGTACTACGCAAGTGCAAAAATTTGTTTATATAATTGCAGAAACCATCTTAGAGACCAGTGGACAGCTGTTTCGTCCTATTTGGACTCCTCAGCACTGGAATACTCTAATGCAGTTTCCACAACTATATAAAACAAATTGCCATAGTTTTAATCCCATTCGGGTGTTAATTGATTAACAAATCTGAGGCTAAACGCCATCTCGTAGGAACGGAGCTACGTACGAGTTAATCCACATGTAGGAAACTATGAAGTTGTTAGTTAGATAGTAAATATTACAACCGCGAATTTCAAAAAATGTATTTGAATTATACGCGGCATAATATTTCTAACTGTACTACGCAAGTGCAAAAATTTGTTTATATAATTGCAGAAACCATCTTAGAGACCAGTGGACAGCTGTTTCGTCCTATTTGGACTCCTCAGCACTGGAATACTCTAATGCAGTTTCCACAACTATATAAAACAAATTGCCATAGTTTTAATCCCATTCGGGTGTTAATTGATTAACAAATCTGAGGCTAAACGCCATCTCGTAGGAACGGAGCTACGTACGAGTTAATCCACATGTAGGAAACTATGAAGTTGTTAGTTAGATAGTAAATATTACAACCGCGAATTTCAAAAAATGTATTTGAATTATACGCGGCATAATATTTCTAACTGTACTACGCAAGTGCAAAAATTTGTTTATATAATTGCAGAAACCATCTTAGAGACCAGTGGACAGCTGTTTCGTCCTATTTGGACTCCTCAGCACTGGAATACTCTAATGCAGTTTCCACAACTATATAAAACAAATTGCCATAGTTTTAATCCCATTCGGGTGTTAATTGATTAACAAATCTGAGGCTAAACGCCATCTCGTAGGAACGGAGCTACGTACGAGTTAATCCACATGTAGGAAACTATGAAGTTGTTAGTTAGATAGTAAATATTACAACCGCGAATTTCAAAAAATGTATTTGAATTATACGCGGCATAATATTTCTAACTGTACTACGCAAGTGCAAAAATTTGTTTATATAATTGCAGAAACCATCTTAGAGACCAGAATATGGCAATTTGTTTTATATAGTTGTGGAAACTGCATTAGAGTATTCCAGTTGCGTAGTACAGTTAGAAATATTATGCCGCGTATAATTCAAATACATTTTTTGAAATTCGCGGTTGTAATATTTACTATCTAACTAACAACTTCATAGTTTCCTACATGTGGATTACTTTTGTTACTTGGCCCAGGTAGAGTCTGAATTATTTTTTGTCGTTTTGTGGTGTTTCCGTAGACCTACTTTGTTGCAACTTTCTGTATCTTCATCTAATTCAGAAGATGACATATACTCCAATATTCTGGATTCTTTCTTTTTTTGCGTCTTCAAACGTATCTGTGAATTAACAACAATAGTATTATAATATACCAAAGGGACTAAACCCAACATAAGGTGGAGGGCAACAAGAACACCAAAGTGATTAAAAAGCACATTAGTCCCGTGGTTAATATGCTATTTTGCATTCCGGTTGTAGTTTTGTCATAAGATTGTTTGAAATTACCAAAATAATAATTTTTGCACTTCGAAGACGAAAGTGGCAAATTTGGTTCCTCGTAAAAATAAAAAATAGTATATTATACACCACGACACTAAAGTGTCTTTAAGCTTTAAATCTTTTAACGAATTTCTGCAAGATTAAAAGACTAACTTTAGTCTCTGAGTGTATACCTACTATTTTATGGATTTTCCAAATCATTATAATTACCTTAAAACATCACTATAGCAATAATACATGGTAACACAAAAAAAATCCCATCCCATATTTTATCCGGATTTCGTTTGAAACGTAACGATTTCTAATATCCTTTCAACGGTGGAGAGCTTAAGTATGTTATGTTGTCTTTTTCATGTAGCCATTTACTCAAAACAATAATGTACTGCTCCCCCTCCTTCGTTACAGGCAGATCATATACTAGAGCATAAGTATTTGACTGAAAAAAAACTGATTTTAATGGAAAATGTCATGGAATTCATAAAACTTATTACATTATTTAACATCACATCTGATGTAATAAAGGCATCACGTAGAAAAAATTTCCATCAAAGGAAGGAACTTTGATACATTTGCAAAGAACATCTTTGTGAGAGAATGTTTCTTCTTCGTCCATTGTAAAATTGTAATCAATAGAATATATTCTTAAAAAACTAGGATATAGATCGCAGTTTTTAACATTTTGAATTTTTCTTCCTTTAATGGCCATCGAACTAATAATTTTTGTGATTTGTATCACTGAACCCGATTTCATTAAAATACAATTATTTCGTGTTGTTGAATCAAGTTGTATTTCTTGAATTCTAAAAGGCTGCTGTTGTTCATACATTCTATTAGAAATTTGCTCTTAACGGGTTACTAGAAATTTTCATAATATTTTTGATTTTGTGTAAAAAATTTCCAAAGGAAAGGCACTGAAGTTGTCAACACAACCAAATTTTTTGACATCATCAACTAAATGAACAAGGTTATGCACATTATATGTAACGTATTCAACTCCGTACAAGTGTTTATAATTTTCAACAAAAAAAAATAGCATTTTTTTTTGGATAATCATAATCCTCGTGTGCCATCTTTGGTGATGCTAAAGCCTCATTGCAATATGTAAAGCCATAAAATGTTTTAATTGCGATTTTGATAAGTGAGGTTTTAAAAGGAATGGGCCAGTGTATAATAGCAAAAGACGTAGTTCAGTGGCTTTCCAAAAATTAACCTCTCCTAATGAACGAGGCAGTCTTGAAAATTCATCTGGGGCATATTTTTTAATTGAATCAATATGAGTCTCTATTGCAGTTAGTTCATTTTGCTTAAGACGTATGTTAAAAGAACCATACACGTAAAATTTAAGTAAACGTTTTAAAACGCCAATACAGACGAGATGCATATAATCGAGCGGTACTTGTGTCACTAAACCAATATTTAATTCCTTCAATATGGTATCTCCCTTATGGTAGTCATCGTCGATTTTATTGATAAAATCCTCATCTGTACGTAATTTAGCATCCAAAGACTGATATGTCATGCGGTTATTAATGAAACTTCCTTCCACAGAACATTTGTTGCAGCCAAAATAGGCATTATGTCCTTTCACATTAAGTATCAGTTCCTCTGCTGGTGCATCACAAACAATCATACCAATTTTGACTGTAACATTTATATTTCCTTCTGAAATCCCAGTTTTCATTAGCAACTTTATTTCGTTTACAAATGACTTTAAAAAAAGATTGCAGGACTCTGGCTTTGTTTTTCCACAATAAACTCCCACTAATATTGTTTCACTAAATTCAACATTTATAATCGATATTAAAATTGGCCAAAACTGAATCGTGGAGCTTTTACTTAATAGTAATCCATCTATGCTTAATTTTAATTGTAGCTCCGTCATATTAAGTACAGATATAGCATGACTTCTGAGTCTATTTAAAATACCTGACTTAGTTCCAAAGTATACGTATTTACCAGGAGGAATTTCTTGATAATTAAAAAAACCTGATCTTGGCGTGCGCAAGGGGGTTCGGAAATCGTTTGGTAACTCTGGAATGCGTGGTTTTAGAACTTCTAAAAGTTTATTTAGTGAAGAGTGTGAAATGTGACATTCAACAGCCCAAATTTCCAGGTTTTGTTCAATTGACAGACTTTCTTCATTAATAACAATTGCATTTGCATCACTGTAGGGCAAATGGGCGTTGATGAGGGATTACAGATGGAGTTCACTTGAGTAGTAGTGGGTGATACAATACGTGAAGTTTCCACAACAACGTTAGATGCTAGATCAATACTCTCGTCAATACTTATATTTTGATCTAAACAATTAGTAGACAATTGACTACTACTAATAGTATTAGATAAGGTCATATGTTGATTATTAGTATTTTTGTAGTGACGATTATCATCTTCCTTTTTATTTATCAATATTTTATGATTTTGTATTATTCGTCGTAAATGTCGTTTTGATACGCCACCCAAAGGTTTCCGTTTTTGACTCTAAAATTAATAAACATCAATAACATTACTTTACAATTCCACAAAATTGGTAAAACAAAAACGACTCTTGCGACAATGTTGCTATTGAATTAAAATTTCACTCAAGTATAAGAGGGCAGTGTTAATTTTTACTAAACAAACAGACACAATTGATGAGAAATTCTATCGGCCTGAAATCGCGATATGACAGATAATTATCAAACCTGTGTGTTTTAAATCGTTGGTCGACTTGACCGCTGGTCCAATAAGTTTTATGCAACCGGGCCTTAGTGTAAGATATGGAGAAAAGAATATACTGAGTATATAGTGCAGGAGGCAGATACCAAACAGAATAAAAATAACCGAGACCATGACATAAAAATAAAATAGCTGTTATAATATATAAAGTAAATGTTAACGCCTAATATCTATATACGAATAAAAAAGTTTTATTCGTATTATAGAGCGTATAATTTACAGGTATTAATCATAATTCATACTAACAGGTATCAATCATTATGGGAGGAAAATTTCATCGATTTATGCTATGAACAAAAATTATATAAAAATCAGCATGCTCATATGCTATAAGCGTTTTGCCATTTTCAATACTTGAAATGAGATAAAAAAGAATATGCACTTACCATGGTTTACTAGATATTATAAAAGTGGATTCTTTGTAAGATTTTACTGATACACTCTGATGCACACCACCCTTCGATACATATACACCAACGCTAACGCTAAAAGTGAATTATACCGCTTAAGAACTATAAATTCCCGGCAATTTGTAGATTATAACCTCAAACCTGTAACACAGAGAGTAGTGATAAATGGTGATTCCATATTATACAGGGTAGGTACGTAGCATAGACGTGTTGTATAATGTAAATGGTGCATTTCTCTAATGAATCAGTTACACCTTTTACAGTATTTTCGATTAAACACATTTACGTAACCGTTTTGCTTCACCAAGTGCTATTTATTTGTATCCAATACGTAACAAACAAATGTATCGCCGGTTACATATTTGTGGGAAAGTGGTACCTAACAGAGGCGTTCTGTATCTACTGAGAATAAACGTAACCACTGTTACATATTTTGTGCCACAAAGGTACGTAACATAGACGCATTTACCTATCATGTAAATAGTGCATTTCTCTGATGAATTAGTTTCATTCCTTTAGTATTAGTATTTTTTATGGAACACATTTACATACACCTTCTATGATTCACCAAATGCTATTTATTTGTATCCAATGCGTAACAAATAAACGTAACAAGGGTTACATATTTGTGACATAGTGGTACGTAACATTGCCGTTCTGTGTTTGCTGGGTACTGGTAATTTTTAGAAGTTAGTGCTGAAACGTGAAGTCAGCAGAAAACTTTTACTTCCTATAACTTTGAAATGAAATGTTTGTTGATCTAATATGAAACACTAATTCCTTACAAATTTTTATAATTAGTGTTCAAAATGTTTTGCTAACTTCACGGACATTGCAATGAGGGTCGCAATAATATAATTGTCATGTTGCTTATACTGGAGGTCGAGAAATACGCATTTTTGAAGGTTTTTGATGTTCTGTAAGAATTTAAATACTATAAAAGCAAGTTGATTACAACTACAACAATTATGTACCATAAATGAGGTATAAGCAAATCAAATCACTTTTTAAAATTTGTCACGTAGAGAAAGAAAACATTGTATCGTAACTATATTTCATAGTGACCGCCAAGAACAGTGGCCAAGAGTAATAGTTTTTATATACCAAACCAAAAAGAAACAAAATATTTAATTACAGCTGTTTATGCTAATGAATAATTACTTTTGTACGTTTGTTAATACATGTAAATATTAACAATATACTTTCAGGTATGCGTGTTGTCACGTAGATTAGTACCTAAGACAAATGTAGAAGGTGCACAAAATCACGTTTGTTAAGAAATTCTTACCATATATGTATATTCAACGCATTATTGCAACTTGAAAGTTTTGCACTTTAAGAGTGCCGATTGAACATTAAACAGGGTAATGTTTATATATGTATTTAAGTTTGGGATTATAAAAAGTTTACCTACCAGCTTTGAACATACGTTAAAACTTACAAGGTTATACATTTTATTTAAAAAATCAATGAAATTAATATTCATTTCACTGATAAAGAAAATTGGAAAAATTATAATAACGCTTATTTCTTCATTGAAATTTCAATATATTCTTATAGGTTAATAGCATACGAGTTTCTGTGAACGTCATAACGAGCGGCAATCCTTGCATTTAAATTTCAAACGTCTTCCGTGGAATTTCCAGTAGAATTTTACACCAACAGACTACTCAATTTTCTAAACAAGGGAAAGTCCAGATCAGGTTGCTGTTAAAGTTAAAGTTAAAATAAACAGTCAAAGTACTCAACCAGGATTTAAAAAAGAAGCAGCATATAAAATACAATAAACAAAATTACCGGTCTATATAAAGGTTTTTTAATACTACATCGAAGTAAAAATTTTAAACAGTAACAGACGGTTTGCAGCATTCGGAATAGCATACTGCCACGTTAACATCTACAATATTCCTAAAACAACTAGAATTTTTTACATATCCTTAGATAAACGTTTGGGGTGGTGTATACCTGCCTTGCAAAAGGCCAAGGCCTTATATTATCTATGAGTCAAGGACAATAACCTAACTTTTAACTGAAATTACAATTGGATAATTTTAATGGAAATTATCTACATAGTTTATTATTATTATTATTTGAATTCTTAATAAATGGTTTGACTATTCATTAGAATAATTGAAGTCTGTTGATCATTTTTGTTTTTATTACACCAACATTGAATAAGACATGTTCGAAACAATTCGGTATTTCACTCAACTCGAAAGAATTTAATTGTTTTCAATGCAAACTTGTAATACCTACATAATGAATCTGAACAGTTAACATTGGTCGGAGATGGAGTTTTTATAGTTGTTATTCTAATGATAATTCTAGTGATACTAATTTTTTTAAATTATTGCTACTAGCTAAGTTAACAAGAATTTGTTGTATATTATTTGAATAGCCCATAACGTGGCCCTAGCTTTTGAGTTTTTCAAGTTTGTTTTGTTTGTTTTTCAGGCCTTACAAGTGTTTTTCAAAAGTGAAATGTTTAAAAATGAGGTTATTGTTTTGTTGTTAATAATGTTATTTATTTAGGGACAATTACAAATATTCTAGTTAGTTTAGGGTAATTGAAGGTGCTAATGTTGCAATGCGTTAAAATGAAATAGAGCTAGGGTAGAACTTTCTTCTCTTTCCGATTTAAAAAGATATCTAAAATGAACTAATACTATACCAATCCCATTTATTAAAAAACAATAACATATTTTTACTATGTGTCACTAAAACATCAGTAAAGAAAATGTTCCTTAAAGCACTGAAATGCAATATGTATTTTGAAACGTGATCTACTTCTTGTTGGCTACCACGAATACTTTTCATCAAACCAGGTTAAGGTCGATTCAAGGCTTACACAAGAGTAAAATCTGAATTTTATCCTTTTTATTTGTTTTTTCAAATTTGCATAATTTATATTTGTTTCTTATTATGAAATGTGTCACTGAATTGTTGACATCTATAAATTGATTTCGTCTTAAAAGTGAAATACAATTTAAAAGTATTTTAGTAGATGTGCTATTGAAAAATAAGGGGAATACTATAATTAAGTCAACGAAGTGTAAAAACCACATACAAACGGTGTTATTTTTAGCGGAAGTTTATTTTGATTAAGAAAACTACTGCGTTAAATCGTTAAATATATATTTTTAACGTGTATGTAGATTTACCAGTTACGTAAATATGCTAATATTAAATGTTTCCCACTTTATAGATTTTCCGGAAGAATTAAAGAAATCGTTAATATTAATTTATTATAAAAAATGTCTTCTAATTTTTTTAAATCTGCATTATAATCGTAATGTAGTACAATCATTCAAGTTTTACGATTTTCAGTTTAATTAACTATTTTAATGATGCAACTGTAAGTTTAGTGTTTACAAACAAATACAGAATAAATTGTAATCTTTATTGGGATCATAGTTGGAAATGTTCGAATAGTTGAACAATTAATCATACTAGTTTGATGCCATAAATTTACAATCAAAGTTTTTTAAAAACTTGTGTTTTACAATCGTTTTAAAAGTTTTACAATGAGAGCGCCATCTATAAAATCTTTTTAAAAGCTATATTAAAGGAAATTTCTTTTGTATAAGTACAGGTTGCTACAATATAAAAGTTAATTTTTTTCCATATTGTAACCAGAGTGCAACCGTGTGCAACGTAAATAATCAGTGTTGTTTATGAGCAGTGTCAATATTGCGCTTCATAGGTAAGCATTGCACAAGTTTACTTAATCGAAATACCTATAAATAAATTTTATTATTTAAGTAAATGACAGTATTGTGGGTCTTATAGTTAAAATTATAATGTACGAATTACCACAATGGCCTAATAAAAATCTCGTGTGGACTCACGAAAAGTTTCAGCTATTAGACGAACCTGAAACTTTTGCACAAAACGTAACTTTAGAGGAATTTTTATGCAGCAGCGAAAATTTTCCCATAAAGTTTCCAATCGATGCAGTGCGTTGTAAGATTCTAAAAAATTCGGTTAACGCGCAAGTAATTGAAAATTATATAAATTCGGCGTATCCACTAATACACGAAAATGCTTTACAATTGTACGCTACATTTTTATTGCATAAACAGCAATTTGGAACTTTACACGAAAAAAAATTGTACAAAAATATGAGCGTGTTAAAATTTGTAGATCGATTATTATCCAAACGTGCTGTTATGTTTATGGGAAAATTCGATCAATATATTCTTTTAGACGGTACTAAAGGTTCCGGAAAATGGAATTTAATCGGAAAGGATAATAATCAGTCTAAATTAACATTGGAAAATTGTCTAAGTTACGATGAAATTAAACTTTCAGTATTTTTATCTGTTAGTTCTTTATCTTATTTCATCAATAACGGTACTAGGAAAAATTATGGAAAGCCCGCTATAAATAGGAACAATATGGAAAACGAAGGCGTTATAATAGGATTAATTGGTGCTAGACTCAGAAAAATCGGAGTAATGGAGTATGAAGAAATGGTAATTACGAAAACTCAAAATTCTGAACAAAATGGTTATGGACTTAATAAAAATAGTTTACACAAGGTGTTTGCAGAATTTTATGAAGAACCTTGTTTTACTTACCAGCAAGTTTTGGATTTACAAAATAACATATTACGTTTTGCTTCACTTGGAAACGATACATATTTTGATAATATTGTATTTTCAAAAAGAATTGCTTTATCTATAGATACTTTACTGATAGAAGCTAATGAAAGAGCAACATTAAAAAATACAACAGCGTATATCCATGTGGTCGGAATCGGCTTGGGAGTTTGGAAATGTTCTGACCACCAACAAGAAGTTTTTGTTGAAACATTCGCAAAAAGATTACAGTAACATTCGTTAATTTCTAACTAGTTTTTTTAGTTTTTTTTTAAATTTTAGGGCACTCGGAAACACTATAACGGCAATTTCCGATATTTATTTTTCTTATTTTGAAAAAGTAAGTACTTGCGGTGGATATAAATCGGGAGATCTGATGAAAATTATAGATCATCCACTTGGAATTAGAATCTTTTTAGGTAAAAGAGATCCACACAATAAACTTACTGGTGTAGATACTGGTAAGTTCTGTTTTTGTATTGTGCATTGGTTAAATTTTTATTTAATGTTTTAGGAAAACTGTTAATAGTATCATATGCCTGGGACGGTAATTCCTTACCAGGTAACGAATTTTGGAGTGGAAAATTAGGATCCACTGGAGATTCGGCGGCGGCAGCGTCTACTCAAATTTCGGAAATCCATAATCCGCACATTAACTCAAAAGTATGTGCTGCTAATCTTCGAATTGTCACTAGTACGGGATTACACACTTATAGAAACTATAAACAAATGATTAACGTTGGAGAAAATAACTGAGCTGAGAGTAATTGTTTAGAAAAAGAATTCTAATAGATACGTTTCATATATTATATATATATACATATTTTAAAATACTGGAATACTTTTATAATTTTGTATTGTTATAAATATATAAAGTAGGTACTAGCAAATATTTAATTGGAATTAAAAAGGCAAGATATTCATTTACAAAAATAAAAAACAGTTGTAATTAAACGTGACATAACAGCTACTTTTCTCAAACTTGATTTTTTTGATCTGAGAATTTTGATTTTCTTAATTAAAGAATCAACAATGAATGAAACAATTTCAAATCGAGCAATAACATCAAAATTACATGGACTATTTGCTAGTTGTTGATTACAGCAACGGTTTTTCACGTTGTTTACTGTTTAAATAAATACATAAGAAAGTTAAGATAACGCAGTCTCTATGCAAACATCAAAAATTCAGACACGTGGCCATTGTAAATTTCGCTGTAGATGTTCTTTAACAAAAAGTAAGTGAATTGGTATAAATTCGAAGAAACTTAACAATTAGCGATCTTACAGAAACCAGCACAAGATTTGGTCAAATCTCGACTGATTCAATACAAACGACTGTCGAACAAACAGTATTTAAAAACTATAGAATCTTAAGCGTTCGCGGTTAATTGCTTACGATTATAAGCGACTTTCGACTTAGACCGCGTCGTAGTTGATTACCTAGACTTTTTAGGTTTGGTCTTAGTCTTTCCTTGAGAGCCAAAACAAGAAGTACAACTTGGTCATTGCTTTATTGTCGTTTGTAAACCCAAACAAACTGACGCTTCTCAAGACATTGCAGTCACCTTGGGAGTGGTAAATGTCACGGTTCATGTTTCAGTAGTGACAGAACACGTGTGGAATCAAGGAGACACGCTAAACTTTGACCAAACTAAAGTGTTTGGCTAGAACTCTTTTTTACTTTCTCAAACGAATCCGCGAAGCTGCGGAAATAGGAAAGCATCCATACAATATGAACCGGGAAAACGGTTTAAAGCTCTGTATTACACCTTGAAACAGAATGATCTATCTTTTTGGAAAGGACACAAACTCTTACTCCGAGTAATAACGAAGTCAGTCAAGCGGCAACGGAAAGTGAAAGTCCGTTCGTAAACGTCGATAACTTCAACATACTCTTGAAAAATTATCGTCTTCTGCAGTTCGCAAGCAAGAAGAAGTATGTAGAACAAATGATAGTAGCATGGGACGAAAATACTTCTAATGGCTTACAAAGTAAATTATATCACATAGCTAGCTACAAACTGGCATGGAGAGGCGGAGAAGCGACAAAAGCATGGAATATTTAGAAAATAGATCATTATGGAAATCATACTAGAAGGACAAAATATATAATCTTTTTTTTTTTAAACTTCATTAGGTGGATTTTTAACGCCAAAAAAGCACTGACAAATGTCCAGTACGTCTTTTCTATTAATTAATGTCAAAAAGAGGTGAAAATACTTAAACGTATCGTTTATTTTTGATACCTAATCTATATTAGTAAGAATCTTTTTTCTAAGGGATGGTATAAAAATTTCCCTATCAAGCAAAACGAAATAGAAAAATGGAAAAAACAAGCCGTCCAAAAGATTGGTTTGGATTCTAACAAAATAAAAATTACCAACCATTCAAATCGTTTTTTTGCTGTAACAATTAGTTAAAATTGAAGTGGAGCTCCATTAAACCCTTCAATTCGACAAAGAGAATCACGCAACCGTAATGAACAGAAGATACCGTTTCGTCCGTTTATCTCAGTGAAATTGTACAATAACCTACAATAGTTGCACCGTTAATTACAACAACTGTAAACATTCTAAATTGTTTAAAAAAACGTATACACTAGTTTAACATTTTGCAACATGGTTATAAAAATAATCATGACAAATTACATTGGTGATAATTCTTTTTATAATTTTAACTAGATTAGCAATAATCTTTGTGGCTATTAAAATCCCACATTTATGTAATTGCTGTTAATAATTCATTTAGATAATTTTTTATCATCTTATATCTTGTTTAGATAAAATTATTCATATGCTACACCTAGGGCATTGATAATACCGATATAATTTTGTAATAGAGACTGTTGAAAACGTGATGCTTACGGCCTCGTGCTATTACATTAAAGCAACACGCTTGAAACATCTACGACAAAATTTTGAGTATTTGTCAATGCTAAATGTGTATTCGGTAAGATAATTTTTACTACGTTACTTTTTTCTTTAATCAACGAAGACAAATTATAATTGTGTTTTTCGGTCTATTTTCTAAAATATTTTTGTTAATTTAATCATTACAATTACAAATCTTGTGTAATTATTATGAATTGATTTACTATCTGACATTTAAATATACAGTTTTCTTTACCTGATAACACCACATGCGTCGCAATAATTCTTTGATGATTAAAAAATGCAATGAACGAAAAAAAAAATTGGTTAATTGATACAGGAAAAAAATATTTAATTAATTAACTAAGACAATTTGACTGTTATTTATCATAAATTTATCTATATGTTTTTTTAAAATTATTTTATAGTTCACTTTCCCTATTTTTGTAATTTTTATATTTGTAAAGATTACATAGTTGGTAATATGGTCAAGATAAAACTGTTACAAGCTTTTTGGTTTTACGAACCTTGCACGGCCAAACTCACAATAGTCGGTGAGAGGGTAGGTTCACAAAAAAATATATAAAAGATGTTTCGGGGCGCCAGAGCTTATCCCAAAGTAATACTTCTGTCCGCTCACAACAGAATGGTGTAGAACTTGTAACAATTCGAAGATTCGTAATCCCTCTACTCAGCTGTTCGAGTAGCCCAAACTGGTTCGTAGGAAACAATAAGCACACAAAAAAAGAATTAACAACTTTAATCGCCCTCAGTCTATCATTAACAGTTATCACAGTTGTAGTTGTGCTAAGTAACAGTCATTACACCCCACAGTTGGAGTTACTAAAGACTAGAAAAATTTACATTAAATATTTACAACGGTATTAACGTTTGAGTTCGGAATAGTCAATTTAGAAAATTATAGAAACAAGAAAAGTTAAGATCTCGATGCCTACAACATCGGCAACCCACCACACACAATTATAAACAATCGAAGTACATGTCTTTCAACTACATACAATATGCGAGACATTGATTTCACTGATTTTAAATACCCTATTGGTAGCTACGCGTTATACTTATTTACTAACGTTAAATTGTAATCCCACAGTTCGTGAGTAATTGTACGTGACCACGATATCTAAAGTAAATTCAAAGCACTCACCCGACCTCCAGTATCCACTAGCCCGAAGAAAAACGTTTTTCTTCTTCAGTGGCCTGCAATAAAATATTAACACGAATCGTGTCACAACCTCAACTCACAAGTGATAGTTCAGCTAAAACAATTTTGTATTAAATAATTCATGAAATCTATCTCAAAAGTAAACAAAACGTGCATCGACTACTGTATGTAGTGAGATCTAAAATAGGTGATTATTAATATGATTAACGTCGTGTCATCCACGTGTAGTATAATTTTGCCCTGGACGGCTCCACAAGACCCCAATTGCGTGGCTTGAAAATCGCCTTCCGTCAGCGCTCGAGTACGGCAACGTGATGCCTTATTTAGTAGTAGTTTACGATATTCATTTATCGAGAATGTAACAGGTGCGAAATGAAGGAACGCAAAATGGCTGTTAAAAGGAAATAACGAATTATGAACGAATTTTTACTAAAAGACGACTGTAGCTTACCCTGTAACGGTTCAAATAAATTAGATAATTAACTAATTATAATTGATTTTCCATTCTTTTCCAGATGGTAACGGATATATATCAATATTCAATAGTTACAGACCATTTTTATATCATTCACGTGTGACGACTTTCCGTCAAATGACATCTAATGAGAAAAGGATCGT
Organism: Aquatica leii; assembly: GCA_035610365.1. Lineage (NCBI taxonomy): Eukaryota > Metazoa > Arthropoda > Insecta > Coleoptera > Lampyridae > Aquatica > Aquatica leii. Next base: position 115,104,863 of record CM069432.1, read on the forward strand.
TCGAGGGCGTCAAAACCCGAATCTAATTTTCACGTCGAAACACAGGCGTACCTAATGAAAATTTCGACCGTAACAAAACCTTGATGAATAATCGCTGCTTTTGTTTTGCATTTTTGTAGTTCTTTTGCTGACGATGAAACTTAAACTTAATAAATGGCCTTGTTCGTAATTACGTACGAGATATGAACAAAAACACAACTCCGACTACTTGATTAAACTGAAATGCGTTGAACTATCCTCTCATCTTTAGTCACAATAATAAAGTTTTATGTACAAGTATTTTACTATAAGTACCAGTGGCGGCTCGTGAGCTCGGGCTTAAGGTGGGCTACATTTTTCAAAAAGGTTGTAGATAGCGTGAACGTTTTCAAATATCTGTAAAGCATTATGTACGTAACTACCAAAATGTTTTAAGAGTTAACAAAAAAAATTCCGTCGAGCCATATATGTATATGGCATGCAAAAACTATATTTTTTTATTTAAATGTTTCCAGTTTGTACCTACATCCTAACCTCGTTAGTTTGATCGGTTCCATCGGAATAAAACAATAAACATGGAAAACAAAACGTTTAAATTTGCCATGATGAATTTACATTATAATAATTTAAAAAAATGTCCGGGTTTGCAGTTTGAAAATTTGGGGTTTGAAACATATTTGTTCCGGTTTTGTGATTTTATAATTGGCAGCCCTATTAAAGACCCGAAAAAACATTTTAAATTTCATTCTGAATAGGTGAAAAATTTTGCCAATAAACCAATAACTGCGTTTTTCTTTAATTTAGTACTTTCAATCGGAAACCACTGATTTTTGTTACTAAACGACGATTTTTCTTGACACTCATTGCTGATTAACAATAAACGTAAAATAATATTGTTGCGGATTTATTTATTAAAAACTAATTTATTTAAAACGACTAAAAATACGGTTACTTATACTAGAAATATGTACACTTTTAAATTAACCGAACTAATTAAATTTAAATATCTAAGGATAAAAACTTACAGTAATTTATATAAAACAATAATATCACTTACGCGAAGATAAGAAAACGTCCACGGATAGCTTCACACTTGTTTACACTAAAAATCACGTACACGATTATTCTCGGTATATTTATCTAGACACACGCGTGCTAACGACTTATTCATTTCCACTTTAATAACCTTCTTAACACTGCTGTATTCGCATTCCAGCAATAACTGACCTACGATTTGTTTCGGCGGTATATATACACATAGGGAAATCCTTCTCGAGTGTTCCCCATTTTTCGGTATATCTTCTAGAAGATGGATAACAGCTTCTAGAAGGCTCTTGCATTTGCAAATAATTTGTCAAACGTTTTACTGCCCCCTTCTTAGGACTGTTCTGTCCCAGAACAGGAGACTGGATGCGACACCGGTAAAAAGGATCGTGGCGATAGCGGCAGCTTCCTCCATTTCGGCAACTTCCTTGACCATAAAAGTAACAGTCAATGGACTTTTCCTGGCCCAATATTTTCCTTGGTTGGTAACTACAGACCAACACTTGAATGCCAGTTCCTCCAACATGTTTCGAACTGTCCTCGAATTCAGTTGATCTAAGCCACAACCAAGCTTGGGTACTGCCAATTTCTTAACATGATGGAACTCCATTTCTCTCCTGAGACTCCATAATGTTCGCCACAGACCTTTGTATAACGGTTTGACACGTGAGTATTTCTTGGTGACCAGATAGAAAAAGCGTCCGTCACTACGTAGTCCTAAAACTTTTCCGACTGCCGGTTGCTGTCTTCGTAATTCATCTAGCTGCCCAAACTTCTTTTTAAACACGACTGCAACCCCTTTGGACATGTCAAGATCATCGCTCACGCAATGTGCGATGGCGTAATCTTTTTGTGTCTGGAACAGGTCTTGTTGTTCCTCGGTGGTAACTCCGAACCTAGCTTTTCTAGAACCTCCGTATAAGTTCATAAACTTCTCGAACTCCATTTATTCGATTGGATTCCTGGTTCTGCTACTTATTACTTTGGTTCGGACCTGAACTTGCGCATTGTGGTTATCGCCAGCAAACGGGACTAGACGATCGACGTGGACCACTTTTGGCTTGCCTCTGGGCGGTTTTCGGATGCGATATATGACGTCCTTAATACGCTGCACGATTTCATAGGGGCCCTCCTATTGCCTTTGCAGCTTCGGCGACAAACCACGTCTCCTTTAAGGATTATACAACCAGACCATATCGCCAGGTTGAAACCCACCATTTTGCGCCTTGACGTCATATCTTGTTTTCATCCTGTCGCTGGCAATTTGTGTGTTTTTACGGACCTCTGTATGTACTTCGTTTAGCCTCTTGGCCAGCTTGCTGACGTAATCTTCTCCAGCAACTTCTTCTTCCGGTCTTCGTCCAAATTGAAGATCGCATGGTAATCGTATTTCACGACCGAGCATGACACGGGATGGTGTTTGGGCTGTGCTTTCGTGAACGGATGATCGGTATGCCATTAAGAAAAGGTGCAAGTACTGATCCCATTGTTGCCCATTGTTTGATTCATCCGTTCAATCATGCCATCAGATTGAGGATGGAGAGGCGTTGTCCTAGTTTTCTTAATTCCCAAAGGTCGGCAAACTTCTTGAAACAGCCCAGACTCAAAATTGCGACCTTGATCGGAGTGTAATTCCAACGGAACTCCAAACCGGCAGAAAAATTATTTTACCAATACGTCTGCGACTGTAGCTGCTTCCTGATTGGGTATGGCGTAAGCCTCCGTCCATTTCGTGAAATAATCCATCGCCACCAGGATGTATTTATTTCCCGAATCGGATTCTGGGAACGGCCCTGCGATGTCAATCGCTACTCTTTCCAAAGGGCTTCCTACGTTGTATTGCTTCATGGGTGCTTTGCGCTTTCTCACTGGACCATTTCCTGATGCGCAGACTGTGCAATTACGGCACCATTTCATGACGTCCTCTTTGCAGTTCATCCAGTAGAATTGTTCTCGCACTTTACCCAACGTCTTTTTAATGCCAAAGTGTCCTCCTGATGTCCCATCGTGGAGATGCTTCAACACTTCTGACACCCTGCTCTTCGGCACTACCAACTGTAGTCTGTTTCCCGTGCCCTCGGCACTTTCTAGGGATCGCTTAAGAAGGCCGTCTTCTACTATCAAGGAGTCCTACTGCGCCCAGTACGCTTTGATGTTTCTGGCCAAAGCACTCACTTCTTCCCAGGTTGGTCGTCGCCCGCTTTCTTTCCAGTCCAGGAGTAGTCTTATTTCAGGATCGTCTTCTTGTTCGCGACGTAACTGCTCAGGTTCCCACTCACTATCAACCATAGCAGTTCTCCGGAGGCATTCGACTTTTTCTTCCAGTCGCGAACAATGGCTGCAGTCCCCCGGACATGGTCTTTTGAACAAGGCATCAGCGTTCCGAGGACTGCTTCCGGCACGGTGTTCTGTGTTATAGTCATACTCTTGCAGTTTCGATCCATCTTGACACTTGTCCTTCTGGGTTACGGAACTGCAGTAGCCATTTTAAAGCGGCGTGGTCTGTTCTCAGTAAAAATTTTCGTCCATACAAATACTTGTAGAAATGTTCGAAGAAAACTTAACGACTGCTAACAGCTCCCTCCTGGTCACGCAATGATTCCTTTCTGGCCTGAACAAAACCTTGCTAAAATACGCGATAACTTTTTCTTGTCCATCTTGAACCTGCGAAAGGACCGCGCCTATGGCCAAATTGCTTGCGTCGGTATCCAAAATAGACTTTCCATCTTCTCTTGGATAACTCAAAATCGGCGAAGTGACTAGGGCTTGTTTTAGTTGGTTAAAAGAATTTTCTCAATCTTCATTCCATCTAAATTCTGCTTTTTCTTTGGTTAATTTTGTCAATGGTTTGGCAATATTGGCAAATCCGGAGACAAATCTGCTATAATAAGTGCACAACCCAAAAAAACTTTCGACCTGATGTTTGTCGATTGGTCTTGGCCATGCTTGCACTGCTCGGATTTTGTCTGGGTCAGCCCTTACTCCATCACTAGATACGACGTGGCCAAGGTATTGCACTTCCTTCTTAAATACGTGGCACTTCTTTGGGCTCAGTTTGAGGTTAGCCCCACGTAATCGCTGGAACACTTACTTCAAGTTGTTCAAGTGTTCTTCAAACGACCTTCCAACCACGATCACGTCGTCCAGGTAAACTAAGCACGCTTTCCAAGACAATCCGCGCAAGATGGTCTCCATCAAACGCTCAAACGTTGCAGGAGCGTTACACAGGCCAAAGGGCATTACAGTGAACTGCCACAAACCAGTTTCTATCGTAAAAGCAGTTTTTTCACGATCCTTGGGTTCTAATGCTACCTGCCAGTATTCACTCTTTAAATCTAACGTAGAAAACCACTGGGATCCTGACAGGGTGTCTAGCGTATCGTCAATTCTGGGTAAAGGGTAGCTGTCCTTTTTGCTCACGTCGTTTAGCTGCCTGCAGTCTACGCAAAACCTCGTTGATCCATCCTTCTTCTTTACGAGTACCACTGGGGATGCCCATGGGCTATTTGAAGGTTCAATGACGCCTTCTCTCTCCATATCCGTAATTATTTGTTCGGCTTCTTCTCTTTTCGCCAAAGGAAGTCTGCGTGGATGTTGTCGTATCGGCCGAGCGTCTCCGGTATTAATTTTATGTTTCACTACGTTAGTTCTTCCTTTGGAGCCACTCTCCAGCGCGAACACATCTTGGTACTCTTGGATCAACACTTTAACTTTAGCCAGCCAGTCTTGGCTGAGGTTTTCGCATTTGGTGGTAAGAATGTCCAATAGATGTTGTGGACACTTCTTCGGCTACGTATCTTCGTTCGACTTCACGCATCTCACAATTTGTAATACTGGCGTGCATTGGCCTACCACGGTCTAATTTCTCAACGTTACAGGATCTGAGTTGATGTTTAAGATCCTTACTGGCATCGTGTTCTTCACTCTCACTAAAGTTCTGCCAACGAGTAGTCCCTTTTCAACTAAGCTACCCTCCATTAATTCAATCGCGCGTATGTAGCCTTTCCGGAGACTTCCATCCAGGCGTGCCATAACCACACTTTCAGTCCTTGCAGGCAGGGTCACGTCTTCACTCAATAAGACTCGCACGGCTGCCTTCTCTGACGAATGAAAAGGAATTTCTTCATTGTCGATCTTCAGGACATCGTTCTTCATATCCAAATGGAACCCATACTTCTTTATCACGTCCATTCCCAGGATAACTTCTTCCGTGATGTAGGCTACCAGTACTTGATGGTCGAGTACTCTATTTCCCAAACCAATGGTTACTTTAACTTGTCCGTGAGTAGGTATTTCGTCGCCCGTCGCCGTTCGAAGTCGTACTGTTACTGGTGATGTCTTCTCGTTTTCCACTAACATGTCAGGACGAATGATGGCCTTCGTCGCTCCCGTGTCAACCAGTATCTGGACGCTTCTCCCATTGATCTTGCCATCGAGATAAATGCTATACAATTGCAATCCCTAGGTGATGCCATTTGGATTGTAATCTCCGGAGTCTGACTAGATGAGATTACTTTTTGTCTCTTTTGCTCGCCTCGTTCCAAATTATCGAGCGATCTTCTTGTCCTCTTCTTAGGTTTAGTACGATGCCGTCGTACATGGCCTATTTCATCGCAGTTCAAAGCTGTCACTCCTCTTTCCCGAAGTATTCGTCGCGCTATCTCCTCGATGCTTTCCAGTATCTGCGCGGGTACTTCTGCATCTCAGCAGAGTCTATGACCATCTCGTTGCGATGCTTGTTTTGCTGCTTCAAACTCCAAAGCATACACCAAAGCGTCATCCAATGTCTTCAGTCGAGCTAACCGGAGAGTCTGCTGCGTTTCGTTGTCTCGGAGGCCGTCTACAAAGGTTTGAATCGCCTACTGCTTCAAGAAAGTATCTGGTGCTGTAGGATACGCAAACCGTGTTAATCTGGCGATGTCGGCCTCAAACTCTTGAAGACTTTCGGCAGCTTTCTGAACCCGACTTTTAATTTGAGCTTCATAGACTTGTTGAAGATGAGCATCTCCATATCTTATTTCTAATCGTGATATTAAAAGTTCGTAATTTTCTTGTAAGTGGTCAGGAACAGTTTGTAAAATTCCAAGCGCTTCCCCACGTAAGGACACTAATAAAGACGTCGCTTTCTGCTTGTTGCTCCAACCATTAGTTGTAGCTGCGGTTTCAAACTGCTTGTAGTAGGTTGACCATGGAACTTGACCATTAAAATTTGGCGGTACAACCTTAAACTTGTAAGTGTTTTCATCCCGGCGGTTCATTATTAAATCTTCACTCGTGACACTTCCTTCACCATAGTAATTCATTTGGTTCGTTCTTTCTTTAAGCAGTTTCATTCTGTCTTCTAATTTGTCCTCTATAGCTTCTATTTTCTCATTCATAGATTGTTTTCCGTTTTCCAGAACTTCGCATATTTCTTCTCTTAAATTTAACATGTCTGCTTGAGTTTCCTCTTGAACAATTTTGATTTGATTTTCTATGCTCGTTCGTATTTCTTCTTTTAAACTTCTAGCATTTTCTTCCATTTTTCTAGAATTTTCTTCCATCTTCTGAGAATTTTCGTGAAACTTTTCTTCTATTTTTCTATTCATCGATTCTTGACCATTTTTTATCGATTCAAGAAATTCAAATAGTTGTTCATCCATTTTAACTGCTTGCGAACGCGTCACCGGCATAAAGTTAAATATAACACGAAAGTTTAAATACACTACTTTTTAAAATGCAGTTTTTGTATAACACAAAATTTTAATAACGATCCTCTTATTAATATTAAACCACTAGTGTACGGAAACGAATTTAATTAATATCGCGATCACGCACTTGTTAAAAGAAAAACTTTAAGAAACACTTTATTAACGAATTTAACTATGATTATACTTTATAAATAAACACGCGCATCGCGAACTTAATAGTTATTTACGCAATCAATTACAGGAGCGATATTAGATTACTTAATGGTATTTACACTAATAAAAATTGCGAACTCCACACCGTGACACCAATGTTGCGGATTTTTTATTAAAAACTAATTTATTTAAAACGACTAAAAATACGTTTACTTATACTAGAAATATGTACACTTTTAAATTAACCGAACTAATTAAATTTAAATATATAAGGATAAAAACTTACAGTAATTTATATTAAACAATAATATGCTATCACTTACGCGAAGATAAGATAACGTCCGCGGATAGCTTCACACTTGTTTACACTAAAAATCACGTACACGATTATTCTCGGTATATTTATCTAGACACACGCGTGCTAACGACTTATTTATTTCCACTTTAATAACCTTCTTAACACTGCTGTATTCGCATTCCAGCAATCACTGACCTACGATTTGTTTCGGCGGTATATATACACATAAGGGAATTCTTCTCGAGTGTTCCCCATTTTTCGGTATATCTTCTAGAAGATGGATAACAGCTTCTAGAAGGCTCTTGCATTTGCAAATAATTTCTCGAACGTTTCAATATTATTTGAATATGCGTAAACGTTCAAAAATACTAGTATTATCTATTATGATTCAACGGATATGTTACGATCAACTTCATTTTATTGTTTTCGATAAAACTGTAATGCGGTATTTTCATAGCTTTCTGCAAGATATTATTTTAACCTTACAAATTAATTTTAAAAAATTTGTACAGTACTTATTGCATTTTTAGAAATTACGTACGAAAATATACCGTTTCACTTACAATACATCGTGCAACTTCGACCGCTTCATGATTACTGAATTGAAACCATCGCTGGCTGCAAACGCGAAAGCTTTTTCGCATGCTAAAACTGCATATGAAATCTCGTAGTGGAGGTCGCGACGTCACGTTAGAATCCTCTGCTACATATACAGCTATGGTCTCAAATAGTTGTAGTCCCTACATAAAGAAATTAACTATTTAATATACGTTGCTTTGAATGACGATCATATTAAATTAATGTTTTAAAGTAATAAAAAGTATATGATATTTATATCCTATAAATATGTTTAAATATTTTAATTCATAATAGTTTGTAGAGTTTTTTTTGTAAATGTCTAGGAGGATCGCGCTCTAGAGCCCTTAAGGACCAGCCGCCACTGATAAGTACCTACATATTTATTCTTATATTTACTTTATAAAGTGACTTGCACCGTTCATACATTAAAATTAATAGCTACTAATTTCTTTTTGAAAATGTAACTAGTCGAAGTACACCGAAATTTAATGAAGGAGCAGAATTATGCGCAAGCATGGTGCCAGTATCTATACTAACAAAACGGAACCCAAATTTTGACTATTTAAGAAACGTGTAATCTAAAAAAAGTCATGATTTTTTGAGCAGTTTAAACTGGAAAAAGTCTATACACGAGATGCGTAGATAATGTAGATTATATAGATAATGCTTTTCTTATGTTCTTCTTGAGTTGGTGCTTTATTAAATTTACACTGTAGTAAACTTTAGAATGAATTGTTTCTCCATCCACTGCATAAAGTTGGTATGGTGCATATCGTCATGTCACCAAACTTTAGATTTGACATTAAGAAGCTATTGTTATCAAATCCGTACGATCTACCTTCTTTTTCGGATTGCTAACAGTTACTAAACCATATGATGGATGAATGTTTGGTAGTAATGTTATTAAATGTGTTTATGACTAATTATTTTATTTACTGTGCAAGCATATTTATTTAGATCACTCTAAGCTTAATGTCGAAAGAAAGGGGGTTTCGGTTGCGCATCGTTTTGATCGAGGTTGTTTATAGCGACGGCGCCAGAGTTTCTTAGATGGGTTTGCACAATTGGGAACAATCTTTTTGAAGTAGGTACGTTAATATAGGTAAAGATGTTTTAAAAAAGTCTTTTAATGGAGCTTTTAAAAATAATTAAATTATGAATTTTTGCTAGTAGAATCAATTTAATTCAAAAATTGTTTTTTTTTTCAATTTGGGTAAGCACGCGAACGGGCACCTTGCCACAAATGTATGTATCTAAATCATAGATATCTTATATATTAAATAGATGAGCAAAGCTTAATTTAGAATGCGGGTCAAATTGAATCTGCGCAAGGGGGTTTCTACGCATGCGCACAACTACGTTTAAACTGATGTCGATTTGACATTTACTAACATTTTATCGTTAATTTTTTAAATACATATTTTAATGTTAGTGAAAGTGGAAAAACTGAAAATAAAGTCGAGATGTTAAAACATAACTAAAACAACGCAATAGAGATATTTTTAAACATTTTCAAAATTTACTACTGAACGGTTGTTGGAGGTTATGTCTCTTTAGTTTAACCATTTTTTGCTGGTTTGTAAAAAAATAAAATGTATTTAATGTTGATCTAGGTTAATATATTCTTTCAGAGATAAACTCAAGCAAGCTCCGTTCTAATAAATAAGTATATTCAACCATAGGTACAAAACGAAAGATTAACATTTCTGACCAAGATAAATGCATACGGTAGTTACAAAGCTAAAACTATTGCAATGTGTAATTAGAAATTGTAGTTGACTCTTTATGATCAAGATTTTAAATCCATCTAAATGTTGGTGACAGTTTTCAAGGGGTCGTTTAACAAGAAGTTTCGTCCAGACAAGTGCGATTACTTTTCTGGTTTTTTATATGAATCTAATTGATTTAGTGGTGAAAGTTTTATTCACAATGTACTAAATGATATAATGCTCGTGAACAAAACTCGTTTCAATGCAACAAATTGTTTCTTTTACATTTTTATTTAATAATGGTACTCTGTATTTTGTTATTTTAAATGATGCATTTTAGTTTGTAGTGCATATTTATGTTAAGAAAGGTTGTACAAGCAGAAGACACGGTTTGCTACCCTAAGACACATGTTAATGTATCGATTCGGTTTGTGTTTTCTTTGTATGGAGATGTAGATGTAGTTATAAAATATATAATCATTTTACATAGCAATCTGGTATTGAAATCATTTCTTAAAATGCAGAGGAATTTATCGAACCAGTCTAAAACATGCATGTGAAACTGTTACAAAATTCTGATTTATTTAACTTGTATACTGTATATGTCATTAACATCAGCTTTTAGTTGGCCTAAACAATGCAAAATTATAACTTGATTCATGTATGATTAAAGTTTATTTGCATGAGCTACAATACATTTTATTCTGAATTAGACGATGATAAGATTAGCACTATAAGCTGTTAAATACAAATGAAATAATCAAACATAGTTATTAAATTTTACAAAATATGTAGATTGTAAACGTACACATGCTTTATCCCCATTTATGTTGATGCATGTATTTTTTTTAAAATAAAATTTAGATAATTGTGGAATTTTATAATGTGAATCGAGTGCATTACTTTATTAAAGTTTATTATTTCGGTTTTAGTTTTTGCCAAGTTGGTTGTTGTTATTTTATCTTAATTTTACTATAATATGAAAGTGAGTAAAAATATATCGATAAATACTCTGTAATCTACTTTGGTAATCAAGTGTTTTTAAAATATATTTATTTAACTACTAAAAACAGTTTTTATTATATATCTGGTAACAATGCATGACTTACTAAATTATTCATGTGACAACCCTGCAAACGCAGCTGTCGCTACTGCGCATGCGCACGTACCCCTGAGAGCGTCCATCTTGTTAGGTCCACTTTTTTCTGCGCATCTCATAAGCTTTAGCAATCTAATATATATATGATATCTATGATCTAAATATGTTATTAACTATGATCAAACAATATACAGTGTACGCCGGTTAATAATAACGTTGGGATTTGGGGTTTTTGATAATATTAACCTAATGATAACAAAATTCGATATTCGAAAAAAATTGTTTATTGGTTAGAAATGAGTAAATATGTACAGCGTGTATCTGATTAACAGGTTTTGAATTTAGAAGGTGAAATTATAGAATCAATACAACCAAAAAATGTCAAAACAAAATTTTGAGCTAAATAAATTGAAAATTGTAGACCTAAGTTTGTTGACGCTGCAAATATACAGAAATCAAAAATAATGTTATGATGTGTGATTCACTGTTCTAAAAACTACCCATTTCTTCTTAGTAATTTGCTGACACCAAAAATAAAAATAAACACAAAATAATGTTGGTACCCTAGATAATAAAATAAACTTGATTCAAGCTTGAAACAAACTTGTCACGACAAGATATGCAGGAAGCTTACCTTGGCAACCATGTAAACTTAATTTAAGTTTGAATCAGGAATTTTAGTTACCGCACAACAAGCTTGCATTAAACTTACTTTGACAAGTGTAGAGACTTATTTTGTTTCTAATTAAAACTCCATTTACACTTATAATAAATTTGTTGGCGCCGTAAATAAAGACAAATCAAAAATAATATTATGCTGTTTAATTTAATGTTCTAAGTGTTATGTCGAGGTTAGCCGATGTGTACTTTCATTAATAAACCTTCACTAATTAATACGTTTATTAATACAGTCACAGACTATCGTTAAGTTTTATATATATAAACAAACACAATATACGAACGCTACTACAATCTGTGTATGGTCCCTCCTCAGCGGCCATATCTCATGTCGTGGCTCTCCCCACGCCCCCGGTACTTTAATACACTACATTTCCTCCCCTTTAAGTTACAATTTAAAATAGAATACAATAAAATAAACAATACATAATACAAAACTTAATTTTAGATATTTGTATAGTAATTTTTGAGGATTACCGGTTTTGAGACTTCCTGCCTGATCTAGTTTGAGTTACAGTGTTATTAGACTTATTAGAAGTATTTACAATTACAGTTTGATTTGCAATTTCGGGTATCGATTCAGAATTAGTGTTGTCAATAGGATTAGGTGAGATAGGTATCGTCGTTATGGCAATGCTCGGAGTCTTGGGAATGAATCTTCTAACTTCCTTATCTTCCATTTTTTGAAACTTTTCACCGCATTTTCTGCCGCTCCGTTGCTGGCAGGGTGATATGGTGCACTTGTAATGTGTTTGATTCCGTTTTTTAATAAAAAATTATTAAAATCTCTTGATACTAACTGTGGTCCATTGTCTGAAACAACAGTTTTTGGAATGCCCCATCTCGCGAATGATTCCCTTAATTTTTGAGTTGTTTCTTCCGCTGTTATGTTGTTCATTCTGAATATTTCTGGATACTTAGAATAAGCGTCCAAAATAATCAGATAATGTGATTTATTTATAGGTCCTAAAAAATCTATGTGTATTCTCTGCCATGGTCCTTCTGGTTTATTCCAAGGGATTGTTATGGATTTACTTGGGTTATTTGAAATTGTTTGACATGGAGTACATGCGTTACACATTTCTTCTATGCATTTATCTATTTTGGGCCAAAAGAAATACGATCTTGCGATGGATTTCATTTTTACCACCCCCATATGACTTGAATGCAATTCTTCTAATAATTGATCTTGAAATTTCCTCGGAATCACCACTCTGTATCCCCACATAATACATCCTTGCTCATTATATAATTCAAATCGTCTTCTGAAAAATGGTAAGAGCTCTTCTCTCTCTATCCTTTCAGGCCATCCTGTCATGATATATTCTACTACTTTGCTTAATAGAAAATCTTTCCTTGTTTCGGTAGCGATACTTTTGAAATTAACCGGTATTTTGTCCGAAATTATTAAGTTGATATACGTCGATTTTGCGTTATAATCGTCTGAAATATATTTAACCTTAATTGGGTGTCTGCTAAGCATATCTGCAACTTGATTGTTCTTCCCGTTTATATATTCCGTTTTATATGCAAAACCTGACAGAAATAATGCCCACCGTTGTAATCGTGTCGCTGCCATTTGCGGAATGCCTTTATTTTCTCCGAAGATTGATGTCAACGGTTTATGATCCGTTTGTATCGTGAACTCTTGCCCCATTAAGTAGTGATAGAATCTCCTTACTGACCAGTATATAGCTAACGCTTCCTTGTCCAGTGTCGAATAATTCTTTTCTGCCGGCATTAGCGTTCTTGATATGAAAGCAATGGGTTTCAGTTGTCCATTTGGAAATTTGTGCAGTAATGCTCCTGCTATTCCATCTTGACATGCGTCCGTTTGCAGAATTATTGGGATTTTTGGGTCAAAATGAACTAGTATTTCATCCGATCCTATTATTCGTTTTATTTCTTCGAATGCCTTACCACAAGCATCAGTCCATATGTACTTGTTATTTTTTTTTAATAATTCAAAAATTGGCTTCATTATTATCGATAATTTTGGAACAAATTTTCCATAATATGTCACCATACCAATAAAACTCTTAACTTGGGTAACATTTTCTGGTCTGGGTGCATCGATAATTGCCCTTTGCTTATCTGAATTTTTTTTTAATCCCTCTTTCGAGATGGTATATCCCAAATAGCTTACTTCATCTTGAAAAAAAACGCACTTTTCTTTTTTTAATTGAAGTCCTGCATCTTCCAATCTCTTGAAAACTTCTCTTATATTTTTTTTTCGTGATCTTTTCTAGTTTTGCCCGTTATTATGATATCGTCCAAAAAATTCGCAACACCATTACATCCTTGTAACAATTTTTCCATTTCTCTTTCGAAAATTGCACTTGCAGGTGTAATGCCATATGGTAATCTATTTAGTTTGAAGATACCTCTATGTGTGCTCCATGCTAGCTTCATTGCAGACTCTTCATTTACACATATTTGGTTGTAGGCGTTACTCAAATCGATTTTTGTAAATGACTCTCCCCCATTGAGCAGTGAAAAGATATGCTCCATGGTTGGCAATGGGTACATAACCTTTAACAAATGTTTATTTAGCGTTACTCTATAGTCGCCGCAAATTTTCAAATTCCCGTCTTGTTTTATTATGGGTACAATTGGAGTTCCCCATTCTGATGATTCAATTGCTGAAATAACCCCTTCCTTTTCCAATCTTGTTAGCTCTTGTTCCACCTTAGATCTAAATGCGATAGGAATAGGTCTAGGTTTAAAGTAAATAGGTTTGGTATTTTCAGCTACCTGCAAATCAACTTGTTTATACTTGTAACATCCTAACTTATTTTGAAAAATGTTTGCAAACTCGTTAAATAATTGTTCCCTGTTGTTCACAGTTGTTACTAACACATCTGCAGTCAGTTTAAAATTAAATTTTTCCAGGAAATCTCTGCCCAATAAATTTTGAGTTGGCGTATCGTTCCTAACAACTTGAAACATAAAATTTTTACAAATAACATTTTCAAATTTAATGTTTACAATTACACAACCAATTGGCTTTATTTTACAACCAGAATAGCTACGCAATGTTATAAAAGAATGCTTCAGCTCACACTCAGACAAGTGTCTCTCATAGAAGTCATAACTTATTACTGATAAACCTGCCCCCGTGTCTACTTGCATTTTGTAATCATTGTTATTTATATTTACATTTAAATATAAAGGTTTTTCATTGGTAATATATATGCTATTTATATCTACACAATCATTATCTAACTCTACATCCAAAGTGTTTTGTCTAATGCTTTTAGTATTATTACAGACTTTTGATAAATGTCCTATCACTTTACATTTTATTACATGTGTAGTTACTGTACTTACAGTTTTGTTTCCCTGTATGAAAATTACCACAGCATTTACATTTCCATTTACCCGACCTGGAACTATTTTCTTGATCCATCTTATTTGAAAAATTCCTTGCTGTACCATGTGCTTTTTCATACTTCTGCTGTTGTACAGGTTTCTTCTTATGTAAAAATGCACGTCTTTGCTTTCAGCTTGAATACTCGATTCCCTTGCTTGAGCAATCTCCAGTAATTTATTCAAGGTTGTTGTAGGTTTTTCTTCACAAAGTCTATCTCTTATTTTTCCTTGTTTTAAGCCACACACAAATTTGTCTTTTAAAATGTTTTGTAACTGCACACCAAATTCACAATTAGTTGACAAGTTATGTATTTTTGCATACCAATCGTTAACATTTTCATATTCTTCTTGTTTTGCATTGTAAAATTCTATACGTTCTCTAAATATGCAAGTTGTTGGCGAAAAATGGGTTTTAAAAGTTTACACAGGTCTTCATATGCTTTGGTACTCGGTAGGTCTGGCGTACACAAATCTCTGAGTATCTTGTAAGTATCGGAACCAATAAGACTTAATAATGCACTTACACGTTTATCTAATTCTCCAGCTGATTGATTATCAGATGCAACAGTAGCATGCTTTTTTATACCATTTATGTTAAAAAATTGCTCTAACTGCTCTTGATATATAATCCAGCTGTCCCTTTTTGGATTGAAGCTATCTATCGAACCAATTAATGCCATTGTAGTATTCTTTTCGTTATGGATATTTGTCGTCCCACGTTTTATTTTTTTTCAGAATCGTCGCCAATTTGTTATGTCGAGGTTAGCCGATGTGTACTTTCATTAATAAACCTTCACTAATTAATACGTTTATTAATACAGTCACAGACTATCGTTAAGTTTTATATATATAAACAAACACAATATACGAACGCTACTACAATCTGTGTATGGTCCCTCCTCAGCGGCCATATCTCATGTCGTGGCTCTCCCCACGCCCCCGGTACTTTAATACACTACACTAAGAACTACCCATTTCTTCTCAGTAATTTGTTAACATCAAAAATAAAAATCAACAAAAAATAATGTTATCACCACAGATAGCAAGCTTGTTTCAAATTTGATTCAAGCTTGATTCATGATTTATGTTTTAAACTACCTTTAAGCTTGACATAACAAGTTAAAAACAGACTTGCCCTAAGCTTACTTGCTATCTGAATCATAAGTTGTAGTTAAATTAAGTTGTTATTCCAAGAACTGCACATTCTTCCTAAATACACTAAAAATACATAGTAACGCAAAAATAACTTATTTACAGACGTTTAAATGAAGTAATGATTAGGTACGTAGGTCAGTCAAAATACTTGAATTAATCAATAACACTGCAAAAATAAAGCTAAATAGACCAAACAAGTATTATTAGTGTATAATGATTAAATTTTTCACTCTAAACATGGGTATTGTGAAAATTCTTTACCCGATTTTGTAGAAAACAACACTCATCCGATTCAAACATGCATATAAAATAGGTTATTGATCATGTATAGAAATAAACCTGAGAAGAAGATTGGTAACTTTAACCAAAATTATGATTGCTATAAACGTTGTTTTTTTCTATGTAGTAACATACGTCCGGCCTGTTCGTTAATAAAGTGATAGTATTACCCGACTGATAACATTATCCGTGATTCTAATAACCGGCATGCACTGTATTATTAACAAACTATATTGTAATATATTTTTTAATGACGTTTAAGCAACTTTTTTATATTTTAATACAAACAAATTTACATCCTAAGTTTAAGCGTTTATAAAAAAAGTTTCTTCTATGTTGCCTAATTAGTATTTTAAATTAAAAATAATCTAATTGAAGTTTATGCGGGTTTCTTTTTACAAACCTGTCCAACACTTCATTGGGCTCGACCATAATATCTTTATGTGTATAGTATATATAACAACAATAATCCATTTAAACAACTTTGAAGCATAGTAGAACGAAATTGTGTTTTAAGTAACCGCAAGGTTGAGCAAAATGTTTCAAAGGTACATGTCGTGATCGGCAAAACTCCTCAATTACGTAATAGTAGTTTCAGTGGCGGCTTCTTCGTCAGGTCATTTGTTCAATGACTCTCCAAAACAAATATTAAAAATGATGCTACTTTATGTTAAAAAGATTATGAACCAGAATAAGGAATGCCATATTAAAATTATAGGAAGGTACAATCATTTGAAATTTTCCGTTCTTGGTTTGTGCAGGAAAAATAAGTAACTGAATTAATTAATACTTTAAGAGTAATTAGCGGTATTTCAAAGATGAAAAAAATGTTGGGTTTCTGATATATTTTTGTCGTTATGATGAATTCATATAAATAAAGGTTTTCATAATTTGCTGTGTATAGTAAAGCTAAATTATTTTTTTCCGATATTTCAAGTTGATCGTTGTAAGTTGATTTTGTCACCCGCGTATTTGAAACTAGTTTTGTATAAAATTACGGCATAATTTGGTATAAGACTGCGGCATAAAATTACAACGTAAAGGAGATTGATCTTAAGTAAATGTCAATACTGTTGTGCAAATGCCATCAGAGTGATTTACTGAACGACAGTTTCGTCCTTTGAGGCTCATCTGCAGTAGGAGGAACACTCTAATGTATTCTCATAAGTACATCGACAACTTTATAGCTTTATATTCAAGTACTATGGAGGGTAGCAAAATTTGATGGCAACATTATTTTACAGTAAAAGTTATTATGTATAAACAATAACTGTAACTTACCTGTCGAGATGTCTATTGTTTTCACTAAGTGGTAATGCATTTCTTTTTTATGCTTATTTCAAAACCAACACTGTAAAAATTGTTGAGTTAAAAACGTTTTCGTATAGTTTACGTGATGTATGAATTTCGCACAGCCATAAATGTCATTTACGCGCTGGAAGTTATTTATTATCATATTTCCGTTTCAAACGTTAAGCAAACATAACGTGTGATAACGCTAAGTCCAGAGGTTTCTACATTTTAAGTACTTTAGATTATCCACGCTAGTAGTGGTTAAATAAGTTGCGATTTGGATGTGTTGAAGGTAACAGATTCGTTTGGGTAAGAATATATTTTCATTTTACAGCGCGATCGGATTTCTCATGTGTTGTTATAGCAAAATCTGGTCATCCGTATGTGTCGATTATCCTAGAAAATTCCTATGACGAATTAATAAGACATAGACTGAGTATAACAATTACACAGACAAAATCTGGGTAAAAATAGAGCACTCGTTCTCCAAGCTGTTCTAAATGATTATATAAAACTAACTTAGCTTATAACGTGCAGATTATTTATTAATTCTTTTTACCCGAGCTTACACGAATGCACCCGAAATTCAAATTAAAAAAAAAACAAAATACTTCAGGAAAGAACGGTATTAAAATGTATGTAAAGTAGTTAGGCTTTGATGAAACTGGCGACAGCTGGATAAATAAAAACAGTATTGCATAAATAACAATAAATCAAACTAAAATACAAAAAAATACCGACTGCCTAATATGTTTACTAATGTATGATAAAACCTGTAATAGTAAAATAAAAAAGGTATCGTTATTTCCAACACTTATTGCTCATTTCTACTTAACATTTTTTAAATATTTACACAACTCATAGATTTTTAACTCTAGTTGAAAATTTTTCCTAGTCGCACTCATTCTTGTTTCATTATTGAATAAATTCAATATTTTTTGTTTTACTAACGGCTTCTCGGCTAACGAGATAGATGTCTTTTCCCGAATGAATCACGATATTAATTTTGTTTATATCTTCAATCGAAAACTTGTTGATAAATCTTTGTGAAGAGAGACTTAAAAAGCATGATAGTTCACAATCACTTGCTCCCCAAATGGTAAATTATACTAAAACACTTAATTTTATACTAATCGTCTATCAATAGACTTCTTCCACTCACATAAGTAATGCTGTGAATAGATATTTTTTAAATTATATAGAAATTGTTCAATAATGAACAGACAAAAGTTATTCTTATTAGAGATGACAAATATTTTCAAGCGCAATTAATCATTTCATAGGTATTTAAGAATCATTTAGTATCATTTTATATCGGTAACACATTATAATACAAACATAAATATTGTAATCAAAAGCGAGAATTGCAAAATTAATAATGTCATTGGAATGTCTAGAACTGCAACATAAAAGTAGGTGAAGAAATTGTCAAATCAGCACATTCTTTGTAATGTCTACAACTGTAACATTGAAAAAATGTAAGTGGAAACACAATATTTAAATGTAATAGTAAGTATTTTTGTATACAAATACATATAATTAATCTTAAAAATAAAGCAGTACATTTTTTTCTTTACATAAATTACATAATTATAGTAATTTGCAAAACCGAAATTTTGCGGGACACTGGATTTTTATATATTCAGATACATATTACTTATATATTTATTAATATTATTTAGATACATATAAATAGATAAAAAACATCCATGGAAATTAATTTATTTCTATTAACTTATATAGATACTTTGTACTGCACATAAGGGACGAGACTTATTAACAAACTAATATTGAACCATCAAAAACGTTAACTTTATATACACACAATAGCATCTATAGCAAAATATATTTACGATCACACACCATAACTACAATCTTTATCGACTGACCTACATCCGAGCGTACCCGAAACGAAATGATTTTTACGATATTTTACGATTTCCCCACCACAATACGATGTATCCCGACTTAACAAATACGAATGCAAGGATACCGAATGCAACTCAACCATACCCGAAACGAAACGATAGCAAACAAAATTAAAATAATACCGAAATACCGGTATTTACGTTTGAATACCGGTTTTAAATACTGCACTAATTTTGTCCGGTCTCTGACTAACCTAAATGTCATTGAAGAAGCGTGGGATAAATTAATTGAATTCATATGGTCCCCAAACAAGTAAAAAATAATGGAAAAGTGTGACGCAGAAAAAATACTCGTACTCAATGGGTTCATGCTCGAGGTACAAAAGGATGTACTGCAGAAAAGTCTTTAACAGATTTGGTTTCTTCTAATAAATCATCTTGGCAGCAATATTGTAATAGGTGAGCTAGAAGAAGCAGATGCACTACAAAAGCTGCATATTCAATTTTGTCGAGCAGTAGTTATGGAAAAAGATGTACTTAGCAATATTTCTAGAATCGTTACTTTACAGTGTACTACAGTGACAATCTAACAGGTTTCTACTCCTACGTCTTATAAAAGCAATATTACAAGACTAGTCAGTTTATCGTAAAGTGGTAAGCATAGTTAAATTAAAAACTAATCTCATTCAGGAAAAGGCAGTATTCGTAACCTACATACATACAAGCACTAACCAAGTATGCCTAAACTACATAAATGAAGAAAAGGAGAAAACTTGCAAAAAGCTGGAAAAATAACTAGAAAAACTAACCAAGTGTATTGACTTAGTACTGCAATAAAGCAGGAGTAGTCAAAGTTTATATATAAAAAATCGCAGTTGAAACGATTGCAAATGAAAATAGAAAATTGTAGTATAAATTTGCGTATAATTAATAATGTATAGATAAATAAATATTTTATAAAAAATTGCGTAAAAGTCTAAAATTTGTCAATTAAAGTTATATGCAATGAAATTGTTTCGATGTGTACGCTCTTTATTTAGTCAGTTTTCTTCTACTATTGCCTCATTAAAATTTATTTCTATTTCAGCTTGCTGGTTGAATGAATTAGGTTGAGATAGATTATGCTGCACACATATGTTATGCACCACGCCGCAACCATAAATAATTTTTCTAGAACTTATCCGGTTGTAGTGTAATGTTCTGTGGCGCAAAAGACAGAAAAGCACAAGATTTACGAATTTGTTGAGTCGCTAACCACAGCTTAATTACATTCGTTTAGAAACAGTATTATAGCGAATGCTAACGACGTTCTCAACAAATTTATAACGAAATCGAGCCCTACTGAATACGACTTTTAAAAAATATACGAAATTCTAGCTAAACGGTTGCTATAACAACGAAAATCATACAGAATTTAATTTAATTTAATTTAGTTACAATTAAATTACATGAAACGTCGTTCAAAAGAATTTCATGTCGATGTAAATTTGAGAGTTTCATCATTTTCGCATCATCAGAATTTGACCAAATTGAAATGCGACTACTTCTAAGGTATGCTTTTTCTAATAAAAAAAGAATACTCGAAATTGGTCAACGTGGTAAAGAATGATCGCTGAACGTACATTTTTTTTTTAATTTGTCGAGTAAAAACAGTCAGTCAGTAAGTCGGGTAATGTTATAACTTCAATGCAAAACGAGCCGGGCGTAGGTATGCTACTACATAAAAAAACATCATTTATAGTAATCATACTTTCGGTTTATGTTTTTAAGGTAGTTTCTATAAATGAATAATAACCTATTCTGCATGAATTTTTTAGCTGAATTTTTACAGTACGCGTGTGAAGTAAGTAAAAATTTAAATAATTGTGTGCTCTAAAAATACTTGCTTTGCATATTGCATATTTAGCTTTATTTTTGCAGTGTTATTTATTTATTTATTCAACTCTTTTGACTGACGTACGTAACATTACCTTATTTAAACATCTGTAAATATAGAAACTATAAATTAGCGTGGAAGGTAGAAAAGTTGTCATTGCATTTAATAACAGCGAAAGTCAATGATCTATTGACAAGCAAGGACGTCAAAATTCCAACTATAAAACAAGTTAGGAACAGTGTCGGTATAATTGTAAAAAACAACATCCGAACTAACTGGCAGCTGTTTTGTTATTTGGAACACCAACGTGTTTTCGCAACCATACCGATAGAAAACCGTAGTCTTTTATGTCGTGTAGCCATTACCAAACAATTAGTACGGTATGACAACTTTTCTACCTTCTGTACTAATTTACAGTTTTCTATTGTAACGTCTGATTTTAAATTTAATGGTTGCTCGAACCCGTACGTTAAATTTTTAATAATAGACGTACGTCTATGGAAATTTTTCGTTAAATCGCAATCTCGTAAATGTTGAAAATATGTCATGCGCAGCATGCAATTGTTCTTCATTTTCAATTGTGCCATTCGTTAAATCTTGTGTTGTAAGTTTTAAATTTACTGGTAAATACACCGGTGAATTAACCTGTAAATAAAGATTAAAAAAAGATAAAAAATAAACCAAAAATTATAAAAAAATTTCGGTCGTTTTTGCAGTAAGTACTTAGTGCTTATGCAAATATAAAAACCAAGAAACGAAACACACTAATGATTGAAAGAACAAATACATTGGTGACCATTAAGCATAATCTACAATTGCAATACTACTTTGATTATGAAAAACCGAACAACTGATTGCACCAATAAGAACCTTGAAGTTGAAATAGTTGAAAGTGTAACTGATAACAGTGAAACTGAACTATTTAGAATATTTCAGTCAACGACTATATGTTAGTTGTTACGATATTGATGCTGACATTATTAATGAGGCAGAAAATTGTTTTTCCGAAGTAGATAACGATGACGAAGATGAAGAATGTGAAAAATGAAGCCTTGTACAAACTCCTAGACGAAAAAAATATGAAGTAATAAGAACGAAGGTAATTCCATGTTCGATTAAAGGAATTCTAGCATATAATAGTGATACAAAAGCATGTGTTAATAGCCGTAACAATAATATACCATATACGTTAGTGTTAATTCACTAACTTGTTTGTTACCAGAATAAGTATTAATATTATTTTGTATAACGTTTTTTCTTGTTGTTACTTAATGCAAAGTTGACTGCTGACAATAACAATTAGGTTGGTGTATCTTTATCTTCAAAGTCAGATATTTTCTAAAATATAGTTATGCCAATATATCTATGTTATATCATTTTAATACACATAGAAAGTCGAACTCAAACAAATTTTAAAAAATATGCATTAAGTTTTACTTAATTTATCAGTAAAGTTAGCCAGTAAATTGTACGGTTAATTAACCAAATCAAAATTTGCCAGTTAAAACTTCGTACGTACGTACATACGTAGACGTATTTTCGACATTTACGAAATTGCGATTTAACTAAAAATTTCCATAGGCGTACTATTTAAAATTTAACATATGAGTTCGAGCGACAATTAAATTTAAAATAAGGCGTTACAATAGAAAACTATAAATTAGTACAGCAGGTAGAAAAGTTGTCACACCGTACTTAGTTTTCAATATAGCATACGAGGTAGATTTAAAATATCTTGGTAATGTCAACACAACATAAGAGGTTGTCTGTCGGCATGGTTGTGTAAACACATCGGTATATCTTAGCGATGACGAATTCTAAAAAAACGAAACAGCTGCCCGCTAGTTCTAATGTTTTTCACAATTATACCGACACTGCTCCTAATCTATTTTATGGTTGGGATTTTGATGGCGTTACTTGTCAATAGATCATTTACTTTTGCTATCATTAAATCCAAAGACAACTTTTCTACCTTTCGTACTAATTTACAGTTTTCATGTATCATACATACATTTTAAGTCTGTAAATACGTTATCTTCAAGTTTTTTTGTATTTTCAGTGTACTTGGAAAGATTGTCTAGTTCTTAGAATAACAACTTGATTTAACTACGTTGTTGGCGCTATAGTGGACTGTATAAAATTCTTAAAGTTTATTCGATTCTCTAATCACCGATATACAAAAAAAACTACTACACAAATACACGCAACTACTGTGCGTCGGGAAAATGATAAGAAGGGACTTACCTATGTTGCCTGTTGATGGCGACGTAGATTCTCGGTGTTGGTAGCGATGGCTCTTTTAATTTTTAATCGGTAGATTTAACCTTTTACTTAAATTATATCGTTGCGGCGCGGCGGTATGTGTGACATTTTGTATTTTTATCATAATCGCCATGCAAGGGAAATTAATAGACCTGCTCAATAGCATTATATATTTGCATGGAAGTTTGCATAATATTCAGGTGCTAAATAAATTAATAAATTATAAATGCGCCAAACCATACGTTTTATACGATAACATCAATTTGTATTTATTTTTAGGGTCAGCAAATTACTTAGAAGAAATGTGTAGTTCTTAAAATAGTGATAACAAACTATTTAATGTAACAAGTCCGTAATTTTCGATTTATTCAGTTCAAAATTTAGATTTTTTCAAATGTTTTATTAGAACTTTTATTTTAATATTTTTTGCTTGTATTAATGCTATAATACTCAGATACACACTGTTTGTATTTATTGGTTTTTTACTACTAACCAATTTACATTTGTTTATTGTTTTTTTAATTATCAGATATTGTTATCATTCAGTTATTGTTTATTTTTCCCAAAAACATTCATAATACTAAATTTTATAAATAATCTAGATTTAATGAATACGTGTCTGTATTTTAATAATTTAAGTTTTATATTTTCTTGTAAACAAATTTTACAATTTTCTTCCAAGATACGCAATGCTTATATTTAATTTATCATCATGTCGTTACAAGTACTATTGTTATTTATTTTTGTCTTATCAATAATATTTTTTGCGACGAGAACGGAGCTATCTTAAAATTACTAGTTGACAAAACCTACCCGTAGATAACGTAACCTCATGTAATGAGTTGGAGATACAGTGCACGCCGCTTAATAGAATCTCGTTGAGACTAGGGATTTTTGATAACAAAAACCGAATGATAACAATATCTGTAATTTAGAAAATAAAAATGTATACATAGTTTTTAGTTCGAAATCAATAAATACATACAGCGTCTATCTGATTAACTACTTGTTAATTTAGAGACAAAATCATAGCATCAATACAAGCAGAAAATGTCAAAATCATTTTGATAAATCGGAAATTACTGACTTGTAACATTCAATAGTTTGTTAACACCGTTAATAAAAAGAAATAAAAAATATTGCATGATTAATTCACTGTTCTAAGAACTACAGATTGCTTTTCGGTAATTTGCTGACACCAAAAATTAAAAAATTTTTTAAAAAATAACGTTATGCATAAGATGTAGTTAAATGAAGTTGTTATTCTAAGAACACATATGCTTTCCAAGTTAATTCTCGAATATAACGTATGTTTTAATTTAATGCAATGTTACGTAGGCCAGTCAAAATACTAGAATAAATAACACTACAACAATAAAGCTAAATATGCAAAACAAGCATTTTTAGAGTATATTGATAAAATGTTTCACTCTAAAAAAGTGTATTGTGAAAATTCAGCTAAAAAATTTATGGAAAATAGGTTATTGTTTATGTATAGAAACAAACCCGAGAAGAAAATTGATAACATTAACCGAAATTATAATTACTATAAACGGTGTTTTTTCTATGTAGTAGCATTTGTCCGGCCCATTCTTTGATAAAGTGATTACCCGATTGATAACATTATCCGTGATTCCAATAAGCGGCGTGCTCTGTATAATCAAAATCCGAAACTTAGGTCGACATGCATGTAAAATTTATTTATAATCCCTTTACATGGTAAATGGTCCTTTTAAGCACAATTTAAGTTAAAAGTGTCTTTTTCTTTTCATTGAAATAAATATAGTTATTATAATTGTGTTTTGCAATTTGTTTACCTTCAATGTTCGACAGATGTAAACGGGATCTGTAGTGAATATTTCTACCGTTTTAGTGTTTTTTTAATTATCTTATAATTAAGCACGCCGAGTATCGCCTACGACTTTCTCAACGAATTATTGAACGGCTGCTTGTTTAAGTTACGTTTAAATTTACGTAACAAAACCCAACGCATACTTAGACAAAGCAACGTACGATTACCTTTCGCTGAGGTTCTAACGCAATTGTAAAGCTACCGCGGAGATCGTTACGGTTTTTTCACTATAAACCTCATCATAAACATCAACTTCTTGTTACTTATTTAGCTTAATTAAAACACAGATTTATCGCTAAGATCAATCTAGTTTATTTTGGTAAGTACCGAATACAAAAGTGAGATTTTTTCACTATTACTTCTTGTTATTTGCAGAATAAAATAAACGCAGTACTTTTTTCAGAGTTGTAGTACAATGTAAATCGTTTAGTAAGTAACTCAAGGGACCGTTGACATATTTACTTCTTAACCAAAAATATCGTATTGTTAAAAAACCATAAAAATTTCTATTTCAAATTTTATATTACATATACATTTTTAAGAAATCTAAAATGTTTGATTGTTGATGCAAATTAAGAAATTTGCAGCTCAAATTTTTCTCAATCGTATCACAATGTATACAAATTTCTTAGAAAAACGAATCACTACTAACTTAGTTTAAATCGACACCCGACATAACATACTTTTATTATAATAATATAAAATTTTACAACAAACACTATATGTCGGCGAAGTAATCTAATACGTAGCTATTACAAGACTGTCATTGTTAGTTATAGAAAATGAATAGGCGTAAATTGTAAAGAGGATTAAGTAAATACAAGTGTTACCTATTTGTTACATCCGTTATTTTGGTGCATATTTATTCTTAAACTTTTTTTTGTACTCAAATGTTTACTTACTTTTGAAGATCTTTTTTACAGTTAAAAATTATTTAATAACCGAACTTACTAAACGGTTTATGATTACAAGTGCCTTATGGACTTATGGCCGGACTGCCGGAATTAATGCTTTGTAAACGTTTTTACTTAGTAACCGACTGCTTACTAAGCGATTTCTACTGTATTTTGATTAGTAAATAATTAAAGTAAATAGTTTAAATGATTAATGTATAATAATTGTTTGAAATTTATTTTATGTAAACAAAATTTTAAATAAATAAGTTATTAAATTAAACACATGTCAAAATACCTCTAAAAACTCCTAAACGCTTTGTTAAAAACATGCTAATTAATACCAATAATTAGTTTTATTTTAGTTTCAATTTTCAAAACTTGAGTTAAAATTTTTGTAGAAATCATAAACTAGACAAGCATAAGCTAATCCGAAAATAATTCCAAGCGTCACATTTTTTTGTTTATTTTACAACGAACGTACAAAAATAAAAATCGTGGTAATCTTATTATAGCTTCAAAATATTAATATTTTTCAGATTATATCAATTAACCACAAATGATACCATCAACAAAAACAATCCACCAAAATACCCAACGTTGTTTATAACAATTCGTATATAATATAAATTCAGTGTTAGCGTAAACATTAAAAAAAAGTGCACAAATACTTGAAGCGTAAGTACGCATCTAACGTTTTTAATTTTATTAAAAATCATTTTGTCTTATTATCAACTGCTTATGAAACGTAAATTGTTATTAATATAGTATTGAATTATTAATGCTTGTTTGTCTTGCTAATTTGCATTTACTAGCTTTCAGGCATCTATTGTCCCTTGTTTAGTTTTAAGACATCTTGCTTTAAAATTTGTAAACTGCTACAACTATAGGGTCTAAAATTTATTAGATTTTTAAAATACGATAGGAGATTTCGTAATGGACTAGGAGTTTGATTTGTTAAGAAGTTTCTTTATAATATTTTTTTTGTGTAGAACGTATCTCAAATTAAAAAATGGTCTGCTTCAATTCATGTAAAGTAAATTGAAGAGCAAACGTTCAAAAGCGTAAAAAATAGAATCGGTCGAATAAGACAATCAAGTTGGAAGTTGATTTGGGGTATTGTTAAATGGAAGTATATTTATCTGTTGTTGTTTTTTTTATTCATTTGTTATGTTAAAATACAAACATGAGTAAAATAAACTTTCAATAGCTTCAAATTCCGCTTAAATCAAAAGGCAATAGGAAATGTTTAAATTATTCAAATAATAAAAATTTGAGTTGTTTTTTTCCTTTGCATAAAAAAATTAAAAATGTTTTTTGTAATAATTAATAAATCATGTGATCATTTTTGTAATAGTAAACTTCTGTAACAATCTTATCATTCAATAAAGGATTAACATATCGAATAGAATAGAATAAGAACGTTAAGTTTGGAAAATAATCGAGAAATTATTGCTAATTAGTTGTACGTTTTCTTTGAGGAACAACAATTTTTTCGAATTATGAAAAGCGGTTTTACGTGCCGTATTCAAATCTTCTGCTTCGTGTACCTTATTTTGAACGGTTTGAAAAAATCAATTTCTTTGTATCCTAAAATCATTGCATTGTGAGGTACGATTTATTTTAATTTTTGTTAAATATTCAAGTCCATTTTGTGCTATTACGTTTTGGGGCTTTTTTGGTTATTATGATTTTTCTGGGTTACACTATTCTTCACAGTACAGGTGTTGTAAAGATAGTGTTTCAAAAGACACTAGCTGTCACTTTTTAATGTATTCAGTACTGCACCTTTACTAAAACCAAATAAGATAGGTTGTTTGTGTGTGTGTGTCGCGTTTATGTCATAGATTTGAACATACCAAATATTATTTGTTTAATTTATCGTGTCGCTTAGATTACTAACAGGGTGATCATTTTCAGTAATAGATATAGACTCGGTTAAGTGGACATAGTGATGTAATTTCACATTCTCCTTACTATCCGATTTGCCTTTTACTTGGAA
Source organism: Aquatica leii (assembly GCA_035610365.1). Taxonomy (NCBI): domain Eukaryota; kingdom Metazoa; phylum Arthropoda; class Insecta; order Coleoptera; family Lampyridae; genus Aquatica; species Aquatica leii. The sequence goes on from CM069432.1 coordinate 115,132,944, forward strand.
AAAAATGAAAACTACTATTTTCGGAAATTTACCGTTACTTTATTTTTCAATTTATCACAAAATAGTTTTAGTAATTATTTCATAGCATGTACTTTAAAATTATGTATGTTTAAAGTTATTTTCTTATCTGGTTTTTGAGATAATCGCATAAACTTTATTTTTTCTTGTGGCCTCACTAAATTATTACACATGTAAAATTGTAGATTTTTTGTTATTATTATATGCCACATGCTCTACCGTATCCATAAAAACATTGCTTTAATAAATTGTTATGCTTACTTATGACTTATGAAACTAAAATCAAGTAGCTTTGGAAATGAAACAAATCAATTAACTATTTACTTCAAGTGTACGTTTAGTAGATTATAATCAAATAATGGTGTTCACTAACGAAGAAAATTTTGACTTACTAGAAGCTTATTTATTGAGTGGAAGAAATGCAGATCGTGCATTACATTGATACGAAGAATTTTATTTAGATCGTCAAGTGCCGCATTGCACATTTTTTGTAATAATATTGCGTAATTTGCGAGAACAAATCAAAGATAAATAAATGTGTTTTTTCAAAGCCTTTCCCACAATATATATTAGTAAGTAAGTAAGTAAGTATTTATTTAGTAAAGATATACTAATTTAACATAAATCGTAACATATTTCTATTAATATTAATTTTTGCTTAAAATTTATTCTTAACATAATCACTCGATCAGACCTTTTTTAAATTTATAAATATTTTGCTCGTGCTTAATTTCATCTGGTAAGTCATTATATAATTTCAGACCTTTGTACATAAGAGAATTTTGTGACTTTGATTTTGAAAATTTTGGCAATCTGAAGTCACATCGACTTCTCGTGTTATATGAATGTATTTCATAGTTACGTATCACTAATTTTGACATGTAGTTTGGAAGCAAATCATTAATTATTTTGTATACCAACATTAATGAATTGAAATATATCCGCTGTTTCACACTTAACCATTGTAAACAATCTAACATTACTGTGATTTTGGTATATTTTGAACAATGTAATATAATCCGCATAGCTCTATTTTGTTGTTTCTGTAACCGTTTTAAGTCGACTTCGTAACACATTAAAAATATACTACTGCAAAAATCAAAATATGGTGCAATAATTGTTTTATAAACAGTAATTTTTGCATTAATCGTCAATTTATTAGATATTCTTCCTAATAGGCTAATCTTATTTGCTACTTTTTTTATTATATAATTCACGTGGCTTCTAAAATTTAGATTCTGATCTATAACTATTCCTAAATATTTAATTTGTTCAACCTGTTCTAATTCTATGTTTTTAATTTTTATTTTTGTTGTGTCAACATTAATATTTGATATTACCATTGTCTTACTTTTTAGCACATTTAATTTTAATTTGTTTGTTTGTAACCAATTTGCAATAATTTCTAATTCTGAGTTTAGCTTTATAATAGCTGAATGTACATTTTTATCAGTAATTGATACCAGGGTATCGTCCGCAAACAAATTAATATTACAGCACTTAAGGTTAAGTTCTAAATCATTAATATAAATTAAGAAAAGCAATGGGCCTAAGACTGATCCTTGAGGTACACCTAAATTATTTTGAATTGGAATAGATTCGTAATTTTGGTACGTAGTGGTCTGAGTACGAGATTCCAAGTAAGTTTCGAACCATTGAAGTTCGGTGCTTCTTATTCCATATTGGTAAAGTTTATTTATAAGTCTTCCTCTGTCGATAGTTTCAAAGGGTCTTTTATAGTCTAAAAACACTGATACTACACTATTACCCTCGTCAATTTCGGATTTCCATTTTGTCAGCACGAGATTTAATGCTGTTTCACACGAGTGTTTACTTCGAAAACCCGATTGATTTTCACTAATTATATTATTTTGTTCTAGAAAGCACTGTAATTGTTCCTTAACAACTGATTCTAGTATTTGTTCGTACACTGGTAAAATATTGATAGGTCGAAATTCTTCGCATCTTTTTGTATTTTTAATTTTAGGCGTTGGTATGACTTTGGATTGCTTCCAACAATTAGGAAATTTTCCACTTATTAAAGATTTGTTTATTAGGTCTACCATTGCATTACCAATTTCTGGCAATGCATCTGTAATAACTTGTTTTGTAATGTGATCCGTTCCTCCTTTTCTCTTAATATTACTTATGATTTTCTTCAGATCCGTTAAATTAACTTGCTTAAATTTGAAATTAATGATTGGTTTTAATATTGGGGCCTCTTTGAAGTTTGCTGGGGGCTGGATTATACTATTATTTATTTGCATAATGCTGCTTACAAAATATTCGTTAAATTTGTTTGATATTTCTTCTAAGTTACCAATTTCTACTTCGTCAAATATTATATTTTTTGGTTCATTTTGTTTTCCATTGATTAAATGTTTAATAATTCTCCACATATTTTGAGGTGGTCCGCTATTTTGCTGTATTTTATTTACGTAATATTTATTTTTGCTTATCTTAATTTTGTTACTAAAACTATTTCTTGTGTTTTTGTAAAGCATCCAGTCATTTTCATTTCCCGTTAATTTAGCAATTTTATAAATATATATTATTATATAAATTTTGTTGTTTATTTAAGATTAATTAAGGCAAAAGTTGAAACAATGTCACTTGCCTGAAATAAGGTAACATAAACGGTGTTATGCCGGTGCTCAGTGAAGACGGGGTGGGTTATATTTAAAATTTCGTGATTGTTTTAGAAAACTTGACGAAAACACAAAATCGATAAGTCAAAATAAAAGGGCGCCAAGAAGGAGTAAAGCTCAATGGACTAGAGGCCCTTCCCAACCACGAGTCCCCTTCAAATAGATACACTCTAATGGGACTTACCTTAAGAGTGTATCACACAAAAAATCTGAAATACTCTAATAATTTACAAACGTGAAAGCCGACGGAATAAAAGCTTCGTTACATTTAACAATTTAACATTTATTACAGAATTGAAATAAATTAGACAAGCAATAAAACAGGAAATCTACAATTAAAACTTAATTTGACACAAATAATATTGAAAAAAAAAACAAAATGAAAATAAAAAAAATAAACAAACTAAATTACATTTTTAAACGTAAAAAAATAAAATACTGAACGGCCGTGTGCGCATGAAAGGAAAAAAAATAAAATACTAATAAAATCAAGTCAAGTCCGTAAGGATGATATAAAGCAAACTGTACAATCTTAAATTATGGTACGCAAATTAAGAATATCTTTCATTCTTTACTTTATATGTCGGAACAAACTTCATACGTTGGTTACATTACGTCTTTCTAATTTTAGTGCATAATAATAAAATTAATTAAGCACGCATGAACACTAAGTGGCTTGAATCGTTGAAAAATACAAAAACTATCAATAAATTCTCAAAACTAATTTCAAAGCTTTTTAAACACTGAACTCACGAATAACTAAACAATCGATAATTAATAAATACCTTTACTGTTTGAAGTCGAGCTCCTGGTTAGCTTAGGCCAGATGACGTCGTCCGGAATCTCGATAGGGTACCACAACCACTTGAACCATTTAACGTCGGAAGATGTTTAATTATCTACCATCAAGGCGAGAATTGGGGTTGCCAAACACAACGTACACACAAACCCACGATATACTAATACTAATAAACAGTGACTTCAATAAACCGTAAATACTTTACGAAATAAAAAAGTTTTTCCACCCGAACGATTCACTGTACCATTGTTGCAGCCTTCCGCGGTAGTACTACATCTAAAGGGGGTGACTTTAACCCCTGACAACTACATACCGATACTGACTTTATTTCGTACGACTATCAGTCAACTTCCTATTATTACCAAAATCACCTATATATAACCTTATTCGACTACCCTTTTCATAAAGGCTATGTTCGAAACTTCATGAAAGAAAACAATCTCATTAGAAAGTGCGACAAAGAGGCAAACAGATCAAATAACGTCAAATTCGTAGTATTGGGTCACGGCATTTGGTTTCTACGTAAAAATGTCAAATTGACAAAACATTATATTACAAGAATTTAAACCGCCTAATAAATTAAGATAATGTCTTAATTTTCCACGTAATCTAAACGATTGACACAAAGAAATCAAAGTACGACTGTACTGTACACTTAATACAAAAAACTTTTAAACCAACTTAAAATAAACAAACTGCTAAAATATATTTAACTACAATTATCTCTCAGAAGGAAAACATAAAGTACCACTGGAATTCTGATCAAACAAAAAAATTGTCGAATCAACAAAATTACAGAATACAGATGATTGATTCATGGCGCAATAAAATACAAAACTTTATCAACAATTTTGAATTATAACTTTGAATTTAAAAACGTAAAATTACTTATTGCAATCAATCCAAAATCCATTAAAACAAATTCAGAATACATGAAATGAATAACGTCAATCCAAATACCGGGTCTTTCACGAAAATAATCAAACAAGCAATCATGTATTTTAAACGATGGTTACAATCTTCAGGCATCTAAAATATAATAAGTTAAATTGAACTTAAAATATATACATTAAAAAACTTACAAATTATTTTAAATAAAATAAATAAGTGTCAAACATTGCATGACTATAAATTGACATAAGATTGACAATTCAAAATAAACAATGAAACGTTCTCAAAGTTATTGTCCAATTCGTCAATGACCGAAGAATGTTGAACATTCTAGAGACAGATAACAGAAATATATACAAACAATTCAAAGGAAGCTGGAGTCAGTCTTTCGAAGTCTTAAGTCACCACGACCAACCAAGACTTTTTCGATTTAAAATAAATGAGTGATTAACACGTGTGTTAAGAAATAAATATAACGGCTCATAATAACAACCATAAGGGACACTCAGTAGTTTCCCGCGCAAAAAAATTGAGAGCGCATGTGCTAGTTTGCACATATAAGAATATGGTGATCGTGAATCTATTGTTTCTGACAAATTAGGTTATATTTGGAATTCTTTTGTATTTACATCTTTTATGATAAAATAAACGTCAAGGATTTACAAACGCAGTACTTGAGTACAATACAAACAATTATGCTTATGATAAATAATTTCGTTTGTTGAAAATTATAGTGACAAAAATAACGTCATTACTCAATTTATATTTATGTTAAAATTCGTGTTGTTAGCTGCACGGTGTAATGAGTTAAAAACATAAATAATACCAATAATACAGACTAGACTAAATACCACAGCATTCTTTTCCGATAAGAAAATTGTAGTTTAAGCATTTGTTAAATCGTCAGAATTTTGTTAAACGCATAACAAACCATAATTAAGATGATACAGTCATTTGAATTACTTTGCAAATGTGGTCAGCTTAAACAGATAACTAAATTACATTTCAATTATATCTAAGTTACAGTTAAAATAATCGATTTGTTGTCTAAAAAAATGCATTCTACTAAAAGAAATTAAATCTGGCGCTACAACACTATTTTCAAAATGGCCGAAGGTCACTCATTTTCCGGACGGCAATATCAAAGCTGCCGACAGGAGTGTCACTTATTGTTGTTATTATGTGATAACAGCGTTGAATCGTACGTACTTTTAATGTAAACAAACACCTGTTTAGACACATAATAACCATAAGGGACACTTCTGTCGGCACCTTTGATATTGCAGTCCGGAAAATGAGTGACCATTGGCCATTTTGAAAATAGTGTTCGGTTACAACAACAATGACACGGTCCAAACCCGCAAGACATTCTAATGTTGGCATTCTACTTATTATTACTTTTTTTACGATGGTCGCAAGATTATTTTTTACCTCTTTCCATTTATAAAATAAACCCTTTTATTATAAATAAGTTAAGATTATTAAATTTATTATTAAATGCACTTTAAGCAACTAAAATTGACAAAAGTAAAATTGTCGAATGTAATTGAAACGCTACAAATGAGTTAAACGATTTGTAGCGTTTCAACACGATAGTTGACTTTCTTGTCCGTATAAAGTGGGGAAACACGAAATAAAACCGGACCGAATTCGTGACCATATTAGCATACGAAGTGGTGCCTCCAGTAGTTATTACCTCGTGAACCCAAACAAACTGACGTTTCGCAAGACATTGCAGTTTGCATCTTCAGAGTGGTAAATGTCAATGAACGACAATACGGCAAAGGCCAAGTTCTACTTCTTGTTTTGGCTCTCAATAAGAGACTATGACCAAGCCTAAGTCTGGGTGTTTTACTACGACGCGATCTAAGCCGAAAGTCGCTTATAATTTTAAACATAACAACCGCGAAAGCTTAAGATTTTATATTATACCCGTTGTTTGAACGACTTGTAAATTCTTGTAAAATTCTGTAAATAACACATTATCTTTACAAAATATGTGTGATGTGACATTGTGTATAAAGTTCTCCGTATCCTTGCTATGCACTACCAGCATTTGTGCCACTCTTTCTAATAAGTCTAACTTTTCATTTGTTTCATTTCTAAGACAACTTGGTTTCAGTTTTGTTTATTTTTTAGTCATAAACATAATTTATTAAAAAATTTGTTTTTATGGATACAGTAGGGCATGTAGCATATCATAATAATAAGAAAAAATCGAGAATTTCAAATGTGCAAAAATTTGCTATGGCAACCATAAAAAAATAAAGTTTATGAGATTATCTAAAAAAACAGAGGACAAAAATAATCTTAAACATACAGTTGACATAAGCAAACAAGTGACGCGAAGGGGCGTGATTGAGGGCGCTTTAATTTTGACAGTACATTCAAAGTAAAAAGTATTTCGGGGGCAATTTTAAATAGTTTAAATTACGTAATATGCATTATAAGAAGTTTCTATTTAAATACCACTGCTCAGTAATTTCAGATATAAGAACTTATGTTACTTACCTATTATTTTACACAATCTATAAGAATGAAATCACATTTTGAGATTGCTTAAAACTACTATTTGGAGTAACAAAACATTAATCATGCTGCTTTCGACTTCCTAAAGAATCTGAAGACATAAATAGAAATTTAGCGATTCAAACATTCCCAGTTTTTTTAAAAATTAGTAACAACAGACTTAAAACATACTTAATAATGAAGTTTTCGTGTTTTTATTTATTTTGATATTAATTTTTTGAAGTGAGACTTCTTTATCGGCGTTGGAAAAAAATTTACCGTCACATTTTACGCGTCACGTCACATTTTTTATCGTCACATTTTTCCTTTACGCGCCATCTTTTTTTTTTATTTCTGAAACGCAATAGCGACGAGATAAATAATATATCAATACTAAAGTGATCAACAAAATCAAAGGCTTTATTTTAATTCTAATTCCAGTGGATTTTTAACAAAAGTAAGTAAGTATATCTATTTTTCTAATACTTGTTAAGGTTAACCTCAGTTTCTGATTGAACGATGACATTTTAAATTTAAGATATTTAAGGTTAACCTCAGTTTCTGATTGAACGATGACAATGACAGTAATAATTCTATTTCAATTAATGAAATGCTGTAATAACCTTAGTAGCAAAAGTTAAAGTGAAATAATTGTATTATTTGTATTCATGTCTATTATAATAAAATCCTTTTGTTTAAACTTTATCTAATTTTAAATTTAAGATATTTAAGGTTAACCTCAGTTTATTATTGTAACTATCGGTCAATGTATATGATTTCATTAAAATAGTATTTATTAATTAATACGACTGCTAATTTAATGAACATCAATTAATTGGCATAGAGTATAAATTCTGAAATATGTTATTAATTTTTGTAAATCAATTAACTAATTTTTGTAGATTCAATTTCATATTTCAGTTACCATAAGCCATTAATTATTAAATTTAAGATATTTAAGGTTAACCTCAATTTCTGATTGAACGATGACAATGATAGTAATAATTCTATTTCAATTAATGAAATGCTGTAATAATCTTAGTAGCAAAAAGTTAAAGTGAAACACGGTTGGTTCAGACGAAGAGTACTTTCAGTTTCTCCAACGCAGTAGGGATAGCATGTCGCTTATTTCGTTACGCGTCACATTTTTAATTAATACGACTGCTAATTTAATGAACATCAATTAATTGGCATAGAGTATAAATTCTGAAATATGTTATTAATTTTTGTAAATCAATTAACTAATTTTTGTAGATTCAATTACATATTTCAGTTACCATAAGCCATTAATTACAAAAATATATAATAACGAAGACAATGATAGTAATAATTCTATTACAATTAATGAAATGCTGTAATAATCTTAGTAGCAAAAAGTTAAAGTGAAATAATTGTATTATTTGTATTCATGTCTATGATAATAAAATCCTTTTGTTTAAACTTTATCTAATTTAACTTTATTTAACCAATTTCTGAAAATTTGCATGTAGATCATTTTGCGAAAAATAAGGCCATAAAGAAGTTTCACTTCTTACATGTGTACACTAGTACACGCCCTAATTTTTTTTTGTACATAATTTTAAAGTACCTAACATATTGTAAAACAATGACTAAATGATAAATTTAACAATAAATAATCTTACCAACTTTTTCTGTAGAGAGTTCCGTTGGTAACAACCACGTCACTACGGCTAGCAACAATGTCAGTGAATAGGCCTGGTTGAGGAAATTATAATAAAGTAGAACAAACCGGTGCCACTCCTCGTACTGCTAAGATCTTCTGCTCGAAGACATCCAAGAGATACGTCTAAACTAACTATCGAAGAGGACAGGATAGAACAAAAAAGACAATCAACGAGAAACGTAACAAGCGTATATAACTCGATCTAACAATAGCATGTACTTTAAATGATAACACTGTACCAGAAAAAAACTTATTGTATCAAAGTTCCTTACAACATGTAGCAAACGACAATTATTTCCAAAATTTATTCACGAGACGTGCGTATTATATAAGTTTACATGTACGGCGCGGTTTTTTCAAAATTTGGGATTGACTACGTTTAAACAGTCAAAGAAACTTAAATGGTATAGCGTCAGCGTACTCAAGACAACTTCATAACATAAAGCTAAAAGTGCTGTGAGTTTACAACTGAAAGAAAAATGTTTTAGTATAATCATTGGTATAGTCTACAATTAAATTCTTGATAGCTAAAATTGAAGATAAGTGGTACGGTAAATCTAAATTAAAAAGTGTTTAAAGCTGAATAAGTAATTAGAAAACTAAATACGAAATTAGAATATACAAAACTTTGAAAAAAAATTACAGAGTGACGCAAGTCAGCTATCGTCATCGCTGCATACTTAGTAATAAGGCAAAATCCACAGATGTGAAACGTTTGACTCGAATAATACAGCTTCCGGAGGTTATTGGATATGCGACACCGGTAAAATTACTCTTCCCTCAGTTTACTAACGTTGAATATGAAATGTATACAAATTGAAAAGCAAGGCGCCAGTGAATCGAGCCTAAAACTTGAATAATTTGAAGGGCACCGTCGATAAGGTGCGATACAAAAAATACAACAGAAACAAAACTTGTCAATGTTTCGTTATTTAGACGCAAACTTTAAATGCTGTAGTACATATATGATGTTCAGCATAACAATAAAAAAAAAGTAAGCACCTACATAATAAAACCATCATCAATAAAATAAAAATCATTTTATTCAAAATTATAGGCATATAAAGTGCACAGTAGATAACTAAATCTATTTAAAAAATTTATAAACAATCATGCATTAATTTCATACATATGAGAAATACGACGTAAAAACTCGATAATTTTCTAATTGTGATAACCATGTACTGAAGTTCTTATACGCGCATCGGATTGCACATACTTTTGTTTTTTTATTGGTGGATCCTACCCTGCAATCAATTGTTGAAAAAACACATCTCTACCACGCTGAATAGTTTTTAAATTAGTAATCATCTTCCAAATTGTTGAATGGTTCATTAAAAGTTTAGTCTGTAAGCATCTGTAAACCGCTTTTGCACAATTATTAGTTTTGTCTGTGTTAGTGAACACACGATTGTACACTGGCCACAGCTCTGGACCAAAAATTGTCGGTCGCCTTCCATTACTACAACGATTTAGGCCTTTACATATGTGTCTTCAAACCATTCAAACAACAGTTTTAGTTCGAGGTGGCAAGATATGCGATAACTGATTAATTGCGTCATACAAATTCACAATTCTGGACGAACGCTAATTACCTTTTCATACGTGTTTATAACACGAAATCAGCTTTAACATAATATTGCCCCATTAACTAGAGTTGACCCAAATGTTCTTTCATGTTTTTTGTGAGGTGGAACAAACATCCCAAAATTTTGGGATTTAGGAATGGAATGTCAACAAACCAATGCTGTGATTCCAGTAACATCTATTAAATAACAAAAAAATAATGTTAACGTAGTTTCAGCAAATATTTTTGCGGGAGAGTATTATACAAGGGCGTACGTTGAGGTTCAACATGCGCATCAAAATTTATTAAATCAATCTTAGTTTAAATCGCAATGATATTGAATAAAATCAAATTCTAAAAACTCTATTTCTATTAAAGAACCACTAGAAAAATCAAAAAGTTACTAACCTTACAGAGTTATGTTTCTCGATCAAGTATTAAAATTCTGTCCGGTTGTGACTCGCTATCAGCTATTAAAAAGTTTTCTCTGTTGTACCGTTTACAACAATTATTTTTCTAAATTCTTCGGGAATTGCCAAATATTTTACGTGTAAAGGAGCTGCTCGCGCATTCACCTGATTCCTCTTCTTGCGAATTTTATAATTACACCAGTGATGTATGAATAAGACTTTTACACTCATCGTTCTTTAGCTCACATCGCCAAAACATTTTTTTTTGCAAGCACTAAGTTTATCAAACTTAAAAACAAGTGAAAATTCCTATTTTATTTGTTTAGAGACATCCAATGTTTCCTTCTTAGTGGGTTGTTAGAAAATCATTAAGAATTTCACTTAATTTCTTCCTCAGGGTTAAATATTCTTAATGGGTTTAGCATAATCGAAAAAACCCTCAACATTGTTTGGAATTTTTTCTTTTAAGCAAATTCAGTTTTATTTCATATTCGTAAAATGTTTGTATATTCTGAATGTCAAGAAAATCTGCCGAAAAATAAATTTTTTTTTCTGACGCTTGGTGTAATATTTGTTGATACCAAATATTAAGAAAAACTAAAAAATTGAATTTTTAATAAAAAAGCGCGTTCTACTGTCCCCGCGCTCTTTTGTTCACGCGCCTTTATGTTTTTCACTTTAACGGTCGCGCCTTTACTATCGCGCTTATCGGTGGCGCCTAATGTCTTAGACTGTTTGAAAGATACTTACATATTTACAATGAGTAGGTTTCATTCGAATATTACAACACAATATGCGCTAAACTTCAAATTCCATATGATATTTAAAATAAATCTGTGGGCCGGACAGGTATACTGCTAAATCTTCAAGAAATTTTACCAACCAAGAATATTATGAATTTGACTTCCCTATTTAATAGATGACAGTAACTAATATGTTTGCATTTAATAAGCTACGATAATTACACAAGCTCTTGCAAAGTTATCACGTGATGGTACTAAAATGATAAAAGAACAAAACAAAATTAAACTTTACCGCAAAATAGAAATGCCTTTTTACCTCAGCGATTTTTTCACATTCAACTATTGAATTTTTATTTAATTTACACCTTCGAATATACTGATGTTTACAGATTCTTAAGTTAAAAGTTTCACTCAACATTTTATTAACACGTGTTGACTTTCCAGTTTGTCAATCAAAACGCAAATGTGTAGACGTTAACGAAAAAATGTACAAAATATAAAATAACAAAATTGGGTTATGTGTAGTGATGCAAATGAAAAAAAACGTTTTTTTGCATCACTAACGATAACAACACCTCTCTCCATTTTATCAACTTTCTCGAAAGACAATCTCTAACATATTCTGAACTGACTTCTAATCTAGTTAACCTAAGCTGTAATTGAGGTTAAGTACTGCCAGTTTCTTAATAATATGGAATTCTCTTTAGATTCTATAGTGCTCGCCATAGAATTGTGTATAACGGTTTTGCACGTAAGTACTTCTTCTACATACGCATAAACTTATCAAAGTTCATTCTATCAACGTGTTCCACGTTATATTGTTTTATAAGTGCTTTGCGTTTTTTCATTGGTTTATTGCCTGACGTGGAGATCGTGCACTTTGGCACCATTACATGACGCCTTTTTTGCAGTTCTACTAATAGACCCTTTTCTGCATTTTACTAATGTTTGACTACATTAACAAATTCTGGTTTAAATTGTGGATAGTATGTGCACAACCCAAAGAAATGTTAAACCTGATGTTTGTTAATTGGTCTTCGCTATGCTTGCACTGCTCGAACCTTGTCTAACTCTGACTTTACTCTACTTTAGATACGACATGCCTAAGCTATTACATTTCCTTTTTAAACTCGTGACATCAATTGAGCTCAGTTACAGATTTGCTCTAGGAAGGACCATTTTTTTTAGATTATTCAAACCTATTTTAAACGACTTTCCAATCACAATCACGTGGTTTCTTCATATATGTTATTATGTATTCTGCTTCTTCATTTTTTGTTTTGCCAAAGGAAATCATCTTGGTTGTCGCATAGGCCGAGCGTATCCAGTATCCATTTTGTGAATCACTACATCAGTCCTTCCTTTAGAACGACTTTCCAAGGCAAACAATTCTTGATACTGCTGGAACAACATTTTAACTTTAGTTAGTTGCTCTTTTCTAAATTTGGGCAATTTGGCAAATTCACGCAACACACTGTTTGAGATATTAGCGTACATAGGCTTACCACGGTCTTCTTTTTCATTGTTATTGAATCTGAGTTAACATTCAGGATTCTTATTGGCATCGTGTTTTTTATCAATACCAATGTTGTGCTTTCTAATAGTTCCTTTTAATCTAAGTTGCTTTCCATGGATTCAGTTGCACGAATGTAGCTTTGCTCGAGATTTCTCTCAAGGCTTGCCATCATCACACTTTTAGTCCTTCCAGGCAGAGTAACGTCTTCACTTGCTAAGGTTTTGTTATTTCATTCAAAGAAGCACGACCAGTTCGATTTAGACATAGGAATTAGAAAACAATTATTCAAATAATTTTGAAATTAAATTTTAAATTTATACTAATTAAATATTTTTTCAAATAATTATACTGGGTGTCTCTAAAAGGTCTGTACAAAATCCTACCACATATTCCTGAGGTCGAAATAAGCCGATTTAAGCAAACTTACCTTATTCCAAAATTGCTTTGTTTCCTAGATACAGGGTGGTAAAGTTTAAAAATAAAAATCATTTATTTTTAAATGTATGAACATTTTTCAACGAATTACTTCAAAAATTTATGTCCGGAGGTTTTTTCGGATGCGAAATCTGAATTTGAATACCATTTTACTGTGGCCTGTAGAGGGCGCTCTACAATGCATTTCTTATGGCTTGAAATGGCTATAATTCTTTTCTCAGTAAGTTTTTAATTTTTTTTTGAAATAATAATAATTTTATGAACATTTTTAAGCAAAAAGGTTCTCTTGTGAAAATCTGCTAAAGTAAACCGCTTTCAAGATATTCAGTTTTTAATGTTGGATGCCGTGCCGGAATATTCAAATTATTCTGAATAAAAAAAAGGTATCTTTGAGAATGAAATTTGGTTAGTGAATTAGTAGTGCTCAGTTTTAACTTATTTAAGCATTTTTTGTATTCCAAGAATTTTTGCTATTAGCATATTAACTGTTATTGGATAAGCTTGCCAAAAAACGATTTTTATTTTTAAACTTTACCACCCTGTATCTAGGAAACAAAGCAATTTTGGAATAAGGTAAGTTTGCTTAAATCGGCTTATTTCGACCTCAGGAATATCTGGTAGGATTTTGTACAGACCTTTTAGAGACACCCTGTATATGTAAATATTTTTTTAATAATTCAAATACTGTATTTGCCAATGTATTTTTAAGTGCTTTTTTCGAAAATGGTTTTTGCTTAAACAACTTTACATTCTGTATTTGTATAAGCGTTGTTTTGATCTGATAACTGAAATAACGTCAAGATAAGAAAACAAACTTTTATTTGCTTTTACTTTGCAATTACAACTGCAGGTTTTGATATCTGCGACTTTATTATCTTCGTAGGTTTGAATGTACACAGAATTAAAATACATTATCATCAGCTACAAATTACAATCTAAAAATAGTTTAACCTTATTTGATATCAACATTTTTTTTTTCAATTACATTGTTTGGTTTGTGTCTAATGTTTTAATATTGTTTGCAAATAATGTCTTGTATTTGCTATTCACATAAACATTACAAGTGCATTAATTTGACCGCTAAACAGTTCAATTAGTAGGTGAAATAGCCGCTGTCAATTAATTGTACCCTGAGGAAGAAAGTTGATTTTTTTAGACATATGATGGTAATTCATCCTAAGATTGATTATTAAGATTGGTCTAATGGTTGTATGATTTTATTTTGTGTTGGTTCAACTGATTTAACTTTTGTTTCAACAATGAGACTGACGTAGCGATGAACGCATTTGGTTATACATATATCGTGCTTCAATATGCCTTTCTGTTTCTAATACTCTATACTCTTATGTTTATAAAATAATAGCGCTAATGATATAAACTAAAAAAAATTTCAGTTTTAGGTTTAAAAATGTTTAAAATTCCTGAATGGCCTGTAAGGCCTATCTGGACAGAAGAGACGTTAAATGCACTTTTAAAAGATGCAATGAACGATGCACAAAAACCGGTAACATTAGAAGAGTTACAAGAAAAAAGCGACAAATTTCCTATTAAATTCCCAGTCGATAGCGTTCGATGTAAAACTCTAATTAATACAGTTCCTAAAGAAAAACTGGAGGCTAACATAAACTCTGTATATCCGGTAATTCACGAAAACGTACTGCAGTTGATGTTAGATTTCTTATATCACAAAGTTAGATTTGGAAAAGAACCGGAACGGGAAATATATAAAAATATGACAGTTCTGGAACTTGTTGAAAGATTGCTTACAAAACGAGCTGTTTCATTTCTAAATGATATAGATAGTTACGCTTTACTGAACGGCACTCGCGGGTTCGGTCAATGGGAAAGAATTGGTACAGATTCTGAAACTGAAAAATTAAATTTAAAGACATGTTTAAGCTACGATGAAATCAAACTGTCCGTATTTTTGTCCGTATCGTCTTTTACAACTTTTATAAATGATGGCAATCGCTATAACTGTGGAGTTCTTAATCGGGTAAATGTGGAGCCAGAAGGTATTATTATTGGATTGATTGGGACGCGTTTTGAGAAACCTGACGTGATGGAATACGAAGAAATTGTAATTAGCGAAAGTCAAAACCACCAAGGTAACGGTTATGGAATTTTATTTTTGCCGACAAAACATGGCTTATTTTCTGGATTTTATGGTGAATTATCCTTTGTATATCACCAAGCATTGGAATTAAAGAAAACTGAACCAACTCGTTTCACCAACTTAAGCGAAAATATGTTATTCGATAATAAAGTTTACTGTAAACGTATTATTTTGTCTATTGAAACTTTATTGTTTGAAGCACAACAAAGAGCCAAAGAACGATGTACAACTGCTTTTGTTCATGTGGTTGGATTAGGTCTTGGAGTTTGGAAAATATCGCCTCATCAGACATCCTTATTTCTAGACACTTTTGTAAAACGACTAGAGTAAGTATTTATTTAATAAAATTAAACGAAGGATATTTTAATTAACAACCATTTAAGAAAACGGTTATGAACATAAATTATATTTAATATACAATCAGCAAAAGAGTTAGAATAAATAATTGGTGGGAATCTTAGAATTATAAATATGTTTGCAAATGTAATTTTAAATAACTACATATTATGTTTAATGTTTCAAATTGATAAATGTTTACAGAGTAAATGGTAAACACTTGAACGCAGTATCGGACGTTGTTTTTGCGCATTTTGGACACAATGGCACCGTTGGAGGTTATAAGAATAACAGCATTGTTGCTATACCTGGTCATCCAAATAATGGAATAAAAGTGCAGTTGTCAAACCGCTTACCTCATACCAAGATGACCGGGGAGAATGAAGGAAAATTATTGGTAGTGTCGTATGCATGGGATGGTAACGCTTTACCAGGAAATGAATTTTGGAATGGTTCTTTAACGGCCTCTGGGGATCCCGCTGCTGCTTCGTCCACTCAAATTGCTGAATTACACAATCCTCACATTAATTCAAAAGTTACTGCTAAAAATTTAAGAGTTGCAGGTCCATTTGGTGTAATTTCGTTTTCCAAATACAGGGATGTTGCAATGCTTAATAGTAAAATGTAAACAAATACATCTATCTTAAACAGTTGTCTGTAGAAAAATTTTATGAAATAAAAACTTTAAATTTATTAATGTTAAAGCCTTATTTTAAGTTATTGAATTTTCTTCAAAGTATTTTCTTTCGCAGCATCAAGACTATTAACAACTTATAGCACAATTCAGCTTTTCACGGGTTGTATTATAATACAATTTTCCATTCTGGATAATTCCCGTGTTGTCGTTCTTATACAAGCTAAGCTTTCGTCACACGTCACTGTGGACATCTTCAGATGCCGGAACAAACTTAGTTTGAAGTTCTGGTGAAAAAAAACTTTTTTGTTAATGTGGATTCCAAAAATGTATTTAAAATTTTATATCTCATTAATTTACAGAAAAAGCTTTTAATAACGGACAGCTACGGGGTTGAAAATATTGTCCGTTATAGAAAATGCCAGCCAAAAAAAGGGTTAAATTTTATTGAGTAAAACTTTTATAATTTGAATAAAAATAGTAAGTGTTTACCTTCTTCTTGTAGAATATAGATCAGCTGTTTTTTTTACATAAAAAATGCCTTACAGTCAAATCGTTAGTTTCAGTTTTTACACTTCGTTTAATATTTACGCAAGTTATCCACACACGTAAAAACACTTCTTTATCGTCCTCGCCAAATTCAGCTTTTAGAAAACATTTGTTAATAATTTGGGGTTGTACATGTTTCCATTTCGTTACTATCCAAATCAGAGCATTTACAGTTGTTATACTTTTTTTTAGTTAAGCCGTTAACCCTGAGATGTTTATATTAAAATCTTTTAATTAATAAGCTCTTGAAAATTGTTTTAAGATCTTGATCCCCTGAATCCCCTAATCTAAAAGTTGACAACATATGTTTTTGGCAGTTAATAATAATATTAATTTTATGTTTTGTAAATAAAGAAATGGACGCAATGCAGTGTCCTATCAATTTTTGCTAACCAAATAATTATTATTTATCTGGTCATCCAAGCGGTTTCCTCACCTCACGTGATATATTTGCACTTTTCAAGGAAAAAGTTGTATTTAGCAAAGCACGGTTAAAAAAGACCCGATTCATTAGCATTAAATACAACTCATGCTGAATAACCGTTTATAAAGTTTGCCCACTTTGCCAACATTGACATTTGCTGCTTTTCCACAAATACATTTAAATGCCTGTAGCAAATTTTTTCGTGTCATCCATTTAAAGCCTTAAGAGGATTCAGTAATACGTGATTTCCGCAAACGTAAATAAACAGGTCCTTTACGTTTCCATTCTATATTACCTCTAAGATATTGATCTAACAACATTGCTTCAAGCACACGGTGTAAAAACAAGCATAACCTCAAGAACGGTTGTAATAACAAATATTCCAAATAAAATATGTTGCTATAATTGAGAAATGTTTTCAAGTAGGTGGACTACAGTTTTCAGCGTCAGCAAATTTAAAGTGTGTGGCTATAATCAACTAATTTACACGACGAGCGCATTGCCTAAGATTGTTTGGACATTTGAACTCAGTCCACGTAGTATCAGTATAAAAATTCATCTGATTATGAATCCTGAAGTGGGCAATTCATACAAAATGCTGAATTTACAAGTCATTCTTTTGTAAATTTGTAGGTGATAAAAGAATTTCCTCGTTTATTTTTTAATATTTATTTATACATACATTGTTAACCTCTACGTCGTTCAAGACCTAAAATTCGAGTTTATTAGGAAATTTATTTTTTTATGAATTTCTATTTTTTAAAATATAACAAAAGCAAAAATAAAAAATAGCTTCTCCGTGACATAGATAATGATGTCAACTATGTTTTGACCAATTAATCAAGCTTTAATTAAAAACAAAATCGATACTAGAACCGTTTTAGCTACAATTTAAGAAAAAAAGTTATGAAAATTTTTATCATGGGAGAAAAATTGTAAAAACTAAATGATCGACTTGTGAGAACCATCTCAGTCCTCTTTCTAGGTACATCTATAACATAATTCTCTTTCGAGGTAAATGTATGGAATGGTCTTAGTTTGAAATAGTTGTGAAATTTCAACCGAAAAATGGAAAAATGCACTAATTTTACAAAAAAATATTTTGTTCGAAAAACAAAAAAAAACGAAGAAAAACACAGAAAAATGCAAAATGCATTTTGCCGGTCTTTAATTATTACATTATGTAGTATTTAAACTGAATTATACCACTATAAAAACCTTATCAATTTTTTTTATTGTGAATTAATTTTAATATAAATACTTACATGCAAGTAATAAAATTATCGTAACAAAAGTAATTAAGAAACGATATTTTTATAAATTGGTAATATTTTATATTTTTTTGTTGACATCTAAAACATTGACCAACCATAACAATATTAATGTCTGATGGTTTAAGTAGTGATAAGTCACGTTTGCTTCTTCGATAACCTGAGCCGTGAACTAACGGATTCATAATCATGACAATGAAAAATGGTCTACATTATAAATATTTCGTTTACTTTCAACAATTTAAAATAAGAAGGAAACAGTGGGAATTGATCAACATTTCAAACATTTTGACATAGTAATCGAATATACATCTCGTGGCTTGGTCAAGGTTTGTAGTTAAATTAAGCTTAAAATTAATTTATCATCAATTTATATATTTATTTCGTCAGCATTGTAACGTGTAAATTCGTAAATGGGCATTAATTCGCCTGATGGTTAGGCAACCTTGCCTTTACCCGTGTGAGATATCTGACCTCGAACTATATTCTTTCTCGGGTTTAGGATCTACTTTTCTCCTACCTAGACTACATTCGACTAAATTTCGAGAAGAGGTGGCGCACTTGGGCATTTCGCTTACCAAAGAGTATTCTTTTCACTTTAATTTTCTTTACCCGACGACCATCTGCGGTGAGGCTAGCCGAAAGGTAAGCGTGACATCTTACTAATTTATTTCTTTTTTTTTCTTTTTCTCCACCTCCCCCATTGGAACGTGGCAGCATATCAAACATAAAGATTAGAAACATACTAAGATAAGAACGTCTTCCGGGTTTGGACCGTGTCAATGTTGTAACCGAAGTTACAACACGGTCCAAACCCGGAAGACGTTCTTATCTTAGTATAGACTCCGGCCGTGGAAGCCTTCGCCATTACATTAGAAACAATTAAAAAATTTAATTACTTCAATAATAATCTAGGTTTTTTTTTGGAAATTATTAAAAAGGCTATTTCGTTAGTGGTATGAAAATAATATAACAAAAATTCATCATCAGCAATTTCGGTTTATCATGATAAAAGTAAATATCATCTCTCCACAGTTATACATGTAGGTGTACAAATCTGAAACGTTCGTGCGCTAAAGAAAAACCAGCAGTATCAAGTTTTATTTAAAAAGGTAATAAAAACAAAGAAATATAAAAGCAAGTTACATTTGAAATAAGTTTGCCACTCACAAAAATAGATGTACAATAACACGTATGTATGGTATATGTATGGTATGGGTATCTTTCTTATTATTAAAGATAGAGATTTGGTTAAATGGGCAATATTGTGCCATTTTTTAGGCCGAGTTTGATTCCGTTGAGAAACATTTTAATTTCCGAACAGTTTCGAAATTATTTAAAAAAAAAACAAAAATCGCCGATTTCTAAAAACTCAAATATCTCCGTAATTATAAATGATATGAAAAAAAGTTTTAGATCAAGGTACTTGTGCCTCATTGAAGTAAGTATTATAATAATTTTTTTTTATTGTTAATCAGTTTTATAATTAGAGTTCTTAAAATATTACTTGACATACCGTGAATATGTCTTTTAATAGTATCAGCAGAGAACAACATTTTATTCACTTCCTTAACTTCATTGGGCCTAAGCATAAATCGAACATTTTCCATGCATGCTAGTTTAATAAGTATTTCGGCGATAGTATGTGGTTCTTTCTGACGTGCAATTAATTTTTCAACATGGTAGTTAGCTTCCAAGGCCTTTTCAAAAACCGTAACGGCCGAATTCATAAATTTCTTCTGTTTTTGATTTTGATCTAAGCGCCTCTGAAAATATTGTTTTTCCTTTTTGGCGTAACTGGAATGGTTGGAATTTAAATGGCAATTTAGTTTACTGGGTGCCATTGACTTGTTTGGCAGTTGTTCGCCGCTAATGATGCATTGTGGCGTTGGAGCCGTTTCGTCACCACACCACGAAAATCCATATTCAATGTAGTCGTCGTTGACTATGCACTAAGTAGTTGTCTAGCAACTACGTTGGCGACAGGCGCTGAAAGACCGTTCACAAATTATTTAGTTATAATATTGTCTTATATGACCGCGTCACATCGGCTCAAGGCATACCAGTGTGTCGTGGCGCACCGGTTGCGGAGCACTCTTATAAAGCACAACTCCAAACTCCGACTGTAGATTGCATAATCGTTATCGTATAATATTGACGTTCACAGTAGGTATTGTACATGTAGGTAAACCAATATTCGACAAACCATAGTTTATTGTCACTGAGATTTTTTTGAAGCAGTAACGCTTTAATCTGTGACTAAGAAATCACATTTTTGCACACCACTAACTGGTGGTAATATCTTAAGGGTAGAAAAGGCGAGAGAAGCTTTTGGGAGAATGAGTAAAAAGGAGAAGCCAATTGGCAGAATTGGTGCTGAAAGGGTTCGAGAACTTAACTAATCAGAAGACAACGATGCTGACGGGCTGATTTACTGTATTTGCAAAAAGAGTTACGGACTGACTTAAATTGCATACCTACTCGTGAAAAAAAAGTTACTGACGCACTGATTTGATTTTACTTACTCGCGAGACGACATATTTTTTTTTGCTTCTACTCGCAAAAATATTTTTTTTATGCCAAACTTATTCTCTTAGTGTTAAATAAAGTTAATATTAAAATTTATTTAACTGTAATTTTGCTGTTAGGTCAAGTAGATTTCACTTAAATTTTACGTTTTGTATAAAGTTTATTAATTCTTAAGTGACAAGTTAGTCCGGGATTGTGAATCTGCATCCAGCCAAGTCCCTGCAAATGGCGGTACTTGGTCTTCAGTTTAAGGAATAGACGCCACATAAAAAAAGATCAAAAATTAAGTTAAATTTATTTGGATATGTGTTTGTAATTTTATTTGATCATTGTACGAGAGATGCGATGAATTGAGATAATGCCTAATGCGAAAAAATTGAGAATAAGTAGCTAAAATTAATCATAATGTTTAAACGAGTTGTGTTAAATATTTCGCGTTGCGAAATGTTTTATTGTGAGTTCAGACTGCTGTAAGTCTTCTTTAGATATGACAGAGACAGAAAACCACCAACGCGACAAACTGTTAAAAAAAAGTCCAGTTTGCAGACTGTAGATACAAATTTCCAAAGTTGAAATCTCCATTTTGAAATTTTTACATCTGAAGAGGTGTGGCAACGTAGCTCAAATCGTGTCATAATCTTAGAAGCTGTTGAACTGTGAACCGCCATAAAACTCGCGTATAATCATTCGTAGAATGTAGTAATCGTTATTTTTATTGTAATGTTCAAAATACGCGTTAAATAGTTATTTAGAATATTTAGAAACAGTTGTCAGAGGTCATACGCAACATAAAATGTTTATTTAATTACCAAATATTTTATTTAGCCCAAGTCTGGCTAAATTTCTAAAAGTTTCACTTTTGCCACATTTTTTGAGAATAAGCAAAATTTTACATTTATCAGAAAGCTCTCAACCTTGCCAAAACCAGCAGAAAATGACAGTCAGCAGACGTGAATCTCAATTTTTCCACATTTCTTTGCCTGATAGATATGCTTGTGGGTGAAATTTATTAATCAGGGCTTTGCGAAAGTGACATTCTGCCTTGAAAATAATTCAATGTGTCAAATAAAGTTAAATGTTTTCAGAATTTTGTTACTTGCTTTATGTTTTTCACCATACATCGCTTGGAAAAAAGAAGTGTTACTAACACATCCTCAATTACTTCCTAATACATTGCTTAAAATAAAGCGTTGATTTAAGAAAGTAAGTTAACTAGACGATTACACGCTACTGAAAAAACTCTACCCAGGTAAGAAAACTTTAGTCATTGATTAAACTCGAAATAGCTTCAAGATAATTAAGTTTACAACATTTTTTTACATTTCCTTTAAAAATGTATATCTTGTCTGTAGATTGTCTTCAAAAAATAGCGGGTGTTTTATAGAACCAGGAGGTTATCACGATGATTACGCTCGGAGAACAATGTATATAACCCAAGGGCTTCAGACCCGAGGAATGTATTTTGCTTGATAGGCGAATCATCCGGTAACGTCAGTGGTGCATACAAGATTTAATTTTTCACTTTTTATAAAATAAAAACTAAAAATGAACAATTACTTAAGTTTATATTACAAGTTTATGTAGTCGTTTAGAACAATAAATAATTTTGTTAAATATATCTCAAAGCTTTGATAACGAGCACCACCTTGAGTAGTTGGTTGTAGCTGGTGTGTTGCATTTTGTAGTTAGTCGTAAGCGTGATTTGCAATAATAAAGACGTTACTTTAACAGGTTATGAGCGTATTGCAAAAAAATTGATGCTAAATATGGCGAACAATTATCTTGCAAGTGTTCCGAAATAGAAGGATCGTGAAAACTATAGTGAGTGAGCTTTCGTGGCAGAAAATTTCTTGATTCTTGATGATTTGAAACAGTGCATTGAGGGAAAAGAAACGGACGCACAGAAAATTATTCAAGCAAAAGCAAAATTAATTTTAACAGTTGATACCTTGTTGTACATCTATATAAAGAAAACAAGTACAGCAGAAGAACTTTGAAAAAAGCTTAAAAACCTTTACGATGGTGCTGGATTCACGAAAAAAATAAGTTTGTTAAGAACATTGATATCCACACGAGTGGAGAACATGGACAACATGGCGTCCTATGTAAATCACGTGATTGAAACGGCTCAAAGGCTACGAGGGACGGGATTCGAATTCAGTGAAGAATGGATAGGATCTTTATTGTTAGTAGGATTACCAGGCGACATACGTGAGGTGATCCAAACAAACCACAACATTCAATTGTTAAAAAAAATCCGTTTTTACAAATGTAAGGAGATTGGGCACTTCAAAAACAAATGCCCGGGTTTAAAAACAAACAACAACGACAGTGCGAATACTGCGAATGTTTTTAGTGCTGTGTTTTTAAGTAGACAATTTAATAAGAATGATTGGTAAGTGGACTCAGGTGCAAGTGCACATCTAACTGCAAACAAAAGTTGGTTAACAGAAGTTACAGATAAACAAGGACCAGGTAAAATTACAGTTGCAAACAATTCAAAAGTAATAGTTGAAAGTCGTGGTAACTTAAAAATCATAACCAGAATTGACAAAGAAACTTTCGAAGTGGTGGTTAAAGATGTTTTTTATGTGCCACAAATTGTTACCAATTTTTTATCGGTTAGTCAACTTGTAAAGAACGGTAACAAAGTAGTTTTTGGTACTGATTGTTGCAAGATTTTTAATAAGTGCAATGAACTTGTTGCGCCGGTTAGAACATATGAATAAAAACGACATTATGAAATTATAAAATGAAACTGTCGAAGGCATAATGTGTAACGTGAATAAAAATAAAAGTAAGCAGAAACAACTGTAAAGTATCTAATGAAGGCAAGCAAGCAAGATTACCATTTCCAAGTAAAGGGTCTCCTGCAAGCAGTATTTTAGAAACTATACACCCAGACGTATGTGGTCCTACGGAAGTGAAATCGTTAGATGGTGCCAGGTATTTCCTTACATTTCGAGATGACTTCAGTAAGATGATGATAATCAAGATTTTAAGAAGTGACAATGGGGGCGAGTATTTGAGAATTTTTTGAAGCAGATGGGCATACTACATCAAAAATCAATTTCTTATTCACCAGAACAAAATGGTTCGGCAGAACGGTTAAACAGAACCATAGTGAGAAAAGCCAGGTGTATGTTGTTTGATGCTAACCTGAGACAAAGAACTCCAAAGAAGTTTGAAGACTATGTGACATACCTATGTGCAGATGCAAACATTCAAGCACCGAAAACCATAAAAGAGGCATTGTCGAGAACTGATAAAAAACAATGGAGAAATGCTATGATTAAGAGATGCAATCCTTTAAAGACACCAAAACTTGGGAACTAGTAAGTTTACCGAAGAAAGGTTGACTGCAAGTAGGTGTACAAAACAAAGTGTGATAGTGAAGACAGAATTGGTTATCGTGCTAAGTTAGTTGCCAAGGGATTCACACAAAATGAGAGCATTGGTTATACAGAAACTTTTACATCTGTGCTTCGACATTCGACCTTAAGACTTTTAATTCATGTAGCAGTTAAGTTAGGTTTAAGCATTAGACACTTAGATGTGAAGACAGCTTTCTTGAATTGTGTCTTAGAGGAAAACGTCTATATGAGACAACCTGAAGGTTTTACATCGAGTGGTAATGAGGATAAAGTGTGTAAATTAAATAAGGCTGTTTATGGACTAAATCAATCATTCAGGGCTTGGAATAAAAGGGTCGATGAATTGTTACTAGGTTTAGATTGTCGTAAATCCAGATATGAACCTTACTTATACACAAAAAGGAAAGATGGTTTTCTAACAATTGTAGCTTTGTATGTGGATAATTTTTTGTTTTTTCTAATGATATAGAAACTGCTAATTCTTTAAAGAAACAATTAAGATCAAATTTTAAAATTAGGGATTTTGGAGAAGCCAAACAATATTTAGGTGTAAGAATAACTAGAGATGTTAAAAAAAATATTATTTATTGAGACCAGGAAAACTATATCAATGAACTTTTGATGAATTTTAATATGTCAGATTGGAAAAGTGTTAGTACTCCTATGCAAAGTAACTTGCACTTAGATTGTAGTTCTGAAGTTAATGTTAACGACAAAAATATACCTTATCAGAAGCTTTTATATGAAGCTTGATGTATTCGGCCGTCCTAACACGACCGGACATAGCATTTACAATAAGTTATTTAAGTCGATTTAATAATTGTTATTTAGAGGAACGCTGGAAATGTGCAAAACGTGTTTTACGCTATTTGCAAGGTACTAAAAGTTATACCCTTAAAATTTTGTAAAGACGGTTTTAACTTAGAAGGTTATGTTGATGCTGATTGGGCAGGTGACTAAAAGAACAGCAAATCATGCACTGGATTTGTCTTTAAGTTATCGAGAGGAGCCATTGCATGAGAAAGCTGCAAACAAAAAACAATTGCTTTGTTCAGCACCGAGGCCGAATACATGGCCCTCAGCAAAACCTCAAAAGAAGCTATCTATCTTAGGAACCTCTTGATTGAATTGATTGGATGGAAGGACAGTGTAGTGCTATTTAATGATAATCAAAGTGCTCATAAATTATCGGCTAATCCTGTTTTCCACAAAAGATCAAAACACATAGATGTGAGCTGTCGATGTAACAGCAAAATTGGTTGTCAAAAATAATACTTTATCTCTGGAGGTGATAGAAGAGTTAGAAAAAGTAGTTTCAGACCTACCTACTTCCCATAAAATCTAGAGATATTTAGAAGTGTGTATACAAGCGTTTTATAAAATGGTACAACAAAGACAATAGTAAAGTTTATTCAGAAAACATTTAACTGGTTTATCTTGGCGATTTGGCAAAAAAATGAAATTATTGTATAAAATTATGGTGTAAAAATACAAACATTTGTAAAACTAAAAGCGTTTCATAAAGACAAAGTGTTGTGGCAAAATCAAATTAAATAGTTTTTAAAAATACATTTATTGACTGCACATTTAAATTTCTCCTTTAAGTTTTATACATATTTACTGTTTAAACAACTAAATTATATCGTGTTCTTCTTCGACTCTTAACGCCTCCTACTCCTTTCATTTACAAAACGTACCCTTCTTCGGTTTGCACAAGCGCACGAACTCATACAAAACTTGAAAAATAAAATAAAATTTAAATAACATTTAACAAAGTGAAGACTGCAGGCTAAGGAAATGAAGAGTGCAATTACCGCTCAGGGACAAACAGCCGACGGCAATGAAATAAGCATAACTGATGACAATCAGCTAGCAGCGACATTAAAAAATTTTGTTAATATTATCACTAAAACTAATAATCTTGACAAAAAATCGTTAATATAGTTTCATCCAATTTGTTCTAATTTTACAATTAATCTTGATTTTAAAAATTATTTAACGTATTGTAGAATATTAAATACACTATTTTCAAAACACTATTGTTAATCCTAGGATAATTTTTTTTATCTTAGTATTAAAAATTAATGTTGCCTTAGTAACGCAATCTTTCTTTTCTAAGCCACAAAAAAGTCTATTTTATCTTTCAAAATTAGTATTAAAAATTGCATATACTTTCATACGGCTGAAGAAAAATGAATTTTCTTAAGTAATTGATACTTGGATTATGTCATTAACCGAAGCAGTAACTAAATTAATTAGTAAACGTTAACCAATTCTGCTTCTACCTATCGTCCTATCGGAAAGTTTAATTATTTGCTTAATTGCGTAAGAAGTGTAAAAAATACTTGTAAAAGTATGTTGAGCAAACATAATCTGCTAGTGTGAAATTTCTATCAAATTGTATAATTACACGCGAATTAATATAATGAAACTAATTTAGTATCAAAAGTATTGGTCTAACGCATTATGAAGTTCTGACATTGTGAAAGTACAAATAGAAATCTAGATGAAGTGTGAAAGACACTAAAAATGTATTCTCACTTGTTAATTAGCGTAAGCTCGAAAGCGCAACGTGTACTCCCTGAAATATTGTATTATTGTAATTGTTAGAAAATACTTTTTATCTCACATGTGGACAAAATCATAACAGTAAGATGACCTATAGAACGTATCTAAATTACTTAATGACTGATGTGAGCTTATGCAGTGACAATTTACTACAACTGAAACGTATTTAATTTAATTTAATAGTTAACTACGAGCAATGCAGTTGCGAAATTGTCTCCCAATTAAAACATGAGCGATTATAGCATACAGCACAATATCCTTCTCTTAAAGCTTAAACAACAACAAAAATTAAGCTTCACATATAGAATCTATGTTGAATTTTAGTATTTAGTGTAAAATTAAAGTCTTTTCTTCGTTAAATAAAAAATGTACTGTATTTATTCGTACATTTTTGACTATTTGCTAATTTCATAATTTTGCTGCGAGCTCTTATTGGTAACCTTTGGTCTAAATATTGAATGCTATAACTTGCTCATACCGATGTTTCAAGTGTCTTTTTGCTTCCAATAAACGTTTCTTTTGGTTAACGAAAGACACGTGTCTACTTAAGTCTAAAAAAATTAACTTTAATTAGTTAAGTTGAAATTTCATTTCTCAATAATAAATTTAACTTCTTCATTCAAGGAGGTGCATAAAAACTACTTAGTTTTTCTTTCTGGTGACGTTTTGTGCACTAAATGTGAACTTCTTTAGGTCACTGCAATTTATTATAGTAAGTACTCAACAACTAATAAAACAATTAAATACATTGTATCAAATTACAGATGTAAAACTACACTTAACGTAAAATTTACATAGAAAATTTGAGCAATTACTCCAAAGATTCACCGACATGATCAACAACCTTGGAGTAATAAACATAAACAATATGAAAAATCAATGAATTAAAATAAATAAATAATTATAAATAAACAACTTAAAATAAAGACAAACACATGACATGACATGTATAATGAAGCATTTATGTCAAGGTGACTTGTTATCAAAATAAATTTAAAACGAAAAATAACCGCAAAAAACATCTACATAAATTCTATGTAAAAGGCTCCCTTTCACACGCCAACATGTTTGCGCAAACTAGGTTAAACAAACCGATTTGCGCAATAATTTGTGCGTGAAAGAGCAAACATTTTGTTTGTACATACAAAAATAATTGGTTTGGGCAAATCTGTTCTGTTTTGATTTTTGGTTTGAGGTTGGTGCGCTGGTTTGAGCGTGAAAGCGCAATTCAAACCGGTTTCTGCAGTTGTCACACGCAGCACCTGCGCATTGGTTCTATTTGCACGTTTCCCACGTTTTGTCTGCTACGCTCCATGCTGATTGGTGTAATTAAACTTAACAATAATCGATAAGTTTCCTCGTTCATCCGCAGATAGTTACGAAAATCTTCAGGTTCATTCCTTAATTCTTGTATTAAACTAGTATGTGCCAATAAAGGTCTTTTTTGCAGCCACGATTTCGTTGTTCTTCTTTTCTTTTTTTGCACAATGAGTTTCTTCTTAATAACACAAACAGCAGTAAGTCCTAGCAGTAATTCCTTCTCTTTGTCTATATCCATATTATTTTTTCTTCCATTTCTGCAATATTGTTGTAAAAATGCGTGAGTACTAGAAAGCAACTAATCCGACTTGTTCAACTTTGCAAAACTGTATAATTTGTGCTAAATTGTTTGAGCGTTAAAAGTACATACGTCGACTCCAACATGTTTGAGATTTCGGTTTGTTCAACGTGTTTTGGGCAAACATGTTGGCGTGTGAAAGGGAGCCTAAGTTCTGCGTTAACTGTTGTTTTACACCTGTAATTTGATACAATGTAGGTTATTGTTTTATTAGTTATTTGAGTACTTACTATAATAAATTAAAGTGGCCTGAAGAAGTGCACATTTAGTGCACAAAACTTCGCCAGAAAGAAAAACTAAGTATTTTTATGCCTCTTTTTGAATGAACCAGTTAAATTTATTATTGAGAAGATAATAAAAGAAGGATAAAGGAACTTTACCATCATTTATTTTACATTGAAATTTTATCAAATCAAGAACAAAAAATCATGTTTGACATACTCTCAGCAACATAAATAGTTTAAAATACGTTTTCATGTATAACTATACCATGTCACGCAAATAAAAAACTATTTTACATCTAATTCTGTTGTTCGGAATTTAAATATCACCAAAAATTTTATTGTTTAATTTTTTTTGTTTTAAGCAAATATATTGAAATGCGTTAAAGCTTCGAGATCATTCAAGATTATTCAAAGCGATTTCCCAAAGGTACAGAATGAATCAGATAGTGTGAGAATATAAAAGGTAATCGCTTAAAGCTACAGGTTCGCCTTAAATCGTAAGAAGAATTTGTATATCTAAATGAATTAACGCGTGCGCCAGTCTAAATAAATAGAGTAGATAAATAAAAGTAAAAGTTATCGGCAGACAGTGTTATAAATATCCAGCGATAGTCATATATAAATTACTTGTAGGTACGTTGTTTTTCTTAAATATCGTTAGCTGTACATTTTATTAGTGTTAGTTGTATTAAAAATCAGTTACATTTATAATAATAATATTTAAATTACGTGTGAATAGTTAGCTTTGTTACGCAATTACATAAAATAATTATCACATAAAAACGTAAGAAAATATGAAGATATTTTTTCCAGCTTTCCTTATAAATAGTTTTAATTTAATTCTAACAAGTCTGCATTTGATTTCCAAAATGTAAGGTTTTTCCGAGCGCCTGTGATATCAGTGTCGTTTTAAATAAGTTAAGACCGAAAGGCCAGATACGGAGCCGGACTGATAAGTATTTAAATTTAATTTTAATTTTAAATTCTATAAAATCTCAAATTTTCATCTCACTTAATCGTATTCAATTATCAACAACCAACACATGCAATTGTCATATACACAAGTGAATATGCCAAATAATATGTAAGTAGCCAACCCCGGACAAACCAACAGTTGCAACAGTACTAGCAACAATCTCAACCACAAATATTATCTCATAACTTCCCGAAAAAAAATGAATGGCAAACTGTAACTCATGGCAATAAAAAACGATTACATCAGAAATAACAAATTCTGAAAACGCAAAATACTGGTTAAGTGATCCTGTTACAACAACTAACAGATATGAAGGATTACCCAAAGATGAGGGTATGGACGATAATCCTACATCAACAGCCAATAATGAACCAAAACCACCGCCGATCTTTGTCTCACGTGTAACCAACAACAAACCGCTTATAGAACTTCTCGAAAATCTGGCAAAAGGCAACTACAACCTACAATTAGCTAAGACCAGATTAAAATCTAACCCCAAACTCGTGAAACATACAGTGCATTGATCAAAGTCTTACAAAAACACAAAACTAAATTTCATACGTAAAACCCAAACAAGATTAGGTTGTACTTAAAAGTTTCCATTCTTCATCCGTCTTAGACCTTCTAAAAGCAGAATTTAAACAACTAGGACATCAAATCATCAATACATGGAACATCAAGCACCGAGTTACGAAGACTCCATTATCTATGTTTTTTATTGACCTGGAAACAAAGAACAATAATAACAAAATATATGATTTAAAACTACTATGATGTGTGGTACAGTTTGATGCACCGCATGCAAAAAGAAAAATACGGCAATATGCGAAATGCCAGAGATACGGTCACACTAAGAATTATTGTCATCAACCGTACAGATCCGTCAAATGCATAGGAAATCACGCTACAAGCAAATTGAGGTGGGTGAACTATAACGGTAGGCATTCTGCTAACTACAGAAGGTAATCATTTACAACAAACTACTAGTACCTACTCTCACCGACAATGTAATGCAATTATATTGAAACTGAAACCAAATTACCTACAGGTAAGCTTTAATTGCATAACTCTAAAGTAGCTATTAAAATGTTGCACTTCTTGTAGACGCCAAAAACGTCCGAAGGATGGAAAAAAATTGCCGACGATTTATGTGGCAATTTCCACTTTGTATAGGAGCCTTGATGGACGTCACATAACCTTTAGAGCACCTATATCATGTGGCTCGTATTTCTACAACTATAAAGGCTCGCATAGTATTGTATGGTTAGGTTTGGTAGATGCTAACTATCAGTTTACATATGTTAACATTGGTGTTAACGGAAGAGTAAGTAATGGTGGTGTTTTTCAAAGCAGTCGATTGTCAAAAGCATTGCAAAATAATTCTTTGGACCTTCCATCACCAACAATCTTACCAGGGATAGAAGAACCACTACCGTATGTTATTGTTGCGGATGACGCTTTTCCATTATCGCAAAATATATGAAAACCATATCCTGAACGAGGACTTCACCACGACTGCAGGATATTTAATTATCGATTATCCTGGGCCAGAAGAATAGTAGAGAATGCATTTGGCATACTAGCTAATCGATCTGTTAAATCCAATCTTTTTATGTGTTGAGAAGGTGGAATTAATAACATACACTTGTGTATTATTGCACAACTTTCTTGCCACTGTAACTACACATTCCTACACAGAAGTAGATGAAAATGCACAATATTTGCCAAGAGTAAGAAAACAGTGTGGCAATAGAACATCCAATAATGCAAGACAAATTCGGGATTGTTTTAAAGCTTATTTTAATGGTCAAAGAGCTGTAGATTGGCAGGAAAATTCAATAAATAATCATAATTTCTAAACATTGTATGTCATCATGTGAACATTCTATTATAACTATATACTACCTAACCTAAATTATTGCACTTTTTTATCCCATCAAACAAAATGTGTACAATTTTTTCCTCAACTTCGAGGCGAATCCTTTCATTAGTTATTTGTTTTAACTTTGATAAAATAAAATGTGCTAAAGCCTCATCCTCTGTATCATTTCTTCCTCCACTTTTCATTGCATCAGAGATGAATGCCAAGGCATTGCTCGCCTCCCTTATCAACACATTGTCACCTAACTCCACATGTTTCCGCTTCTTACATCTTGGTGTGACTCTTGGAGGATCCGCTACTGACGTTGATGCACTGCTATTATCCATTTCTTCATCTAGTTCCGTGTTTTCGAGTTCTAATGTGCCATCATTGTTTAATATATAAGTGGTCTCGTTTATTGCGTCTGTATCTGTATGTGGTGAGTCCGGTGCCAATGCATCGATCGATCTACGAACTTCCACATGTTCTAATAAAAAGAACATACTTTTAAAATGCTAAATGCTTGGTTTGTATATCTAGAAAAGAACAGTACATTAAGTTATGTGTACAATAAATAGATTGGCAACTTACTGCATCGTCGTCATCCTCTCCGGCTCCGCTGTGCCTACTAGCATTCCATTTTCGGTATTCAGCCAGAAAATTTGACTTGAGGCCATTAAACTTCGCTTAGTCTCGTTAATAGAAACTGTAGGTTTTAAATGCCTTACAGCCCCCTGTATGGCATTTAGAGCACTTTCCCTAGCATGCTTATTTTTATAAAGTGACATTTTCACTACGTACAACCATTGAATGTACAAGCAAGGATGCTTTTGATACTCGTCGACATTTTCGCAACAATAATAAAAACCAACAAATTGTAAAAAAAGAGTAATAGGTAGCAGCAAACCGTGATGACAACAAAACAGTTATGTCACGTGTTTTGTCTTTTGTGGTTAATTTAGGTTATATCGTTGACCTAATCAACGGTTATATCCAGTATGTGCGCTATATCACACTGCGCATTTTTCATACAAAATTTATCAATTTTTAGAACTCGTTCTAAATAAATTTCACAATAAAAATTTTGTCGCAAAATTTGTTGCAAAATACGCCTGACACGCTTCAAATTTAAAAAAAAAATTTAGATACCAAATTTAACATCGTGTCATACAGCCTTAAGCAATAGAATTTAAATTTGTTAAGTACTAAATTTTAAAAAAAATTCATTCTAATTATTTCAGTTAATTAGTGAGAAGAGAAATGAAAATTAAACGTTTCCATGTAGATTCCTATAAGAAGAAATGTAACAAACGTGTTCATTACATTTACTTTGTAATTTTTTCCAATAAATTTTTTTGTTTTATACGAAGATTACTATTTTTTCGCGTATCTTGAGTTTTCATTTAAGTATTTTTAACTTATTTGTATGTTTATGTTTAGGAAGTTTAATTTTTTGTGTACAAAACATTTTTTTTCATTTTTGTGATTTTTAACGATGACAATAAATTTATTTTTTTGTGTAAATAGATTTTTTAAATTCAAATTAGTTCATTATTAACTTTTTTATATTCCTCCGCTATTACATTTTTGAAATTAACAATTTTTCTATATCCGAGTTTCATTATATTTAAATTCTTTTAACTTTTAGAAGCGCACTTATGTCGTTGACTGAAGGAATGTATAAAGACTCGCAAAGCCTATGTTAAAAATCGTAGTCACTGCAGGATCCGAGATATAGGGGGCGCCATCGTATATTTTGGATCCGAGATTTCAGTTCATTGCTAGAAGTTGTAGTGTTTGCATCGTATGTATACGCATCGAGCAGTGGCTACGCTTAGTCATACCGCTCTCTTTGCAGTTCAAAGGACGATGATTTAACAAACGATTTAAATAAATCGGGTTTACCCAAACATCTACCAAGAGATACCATTAATGATGAGAATTCTAGTTTATTTTTTATGAATTAGGGGACCAACTTGCGATGTATCGGTGTGCTACACCTAATAAAAAAAACTAAAACGCCGTTTCAAATTCACAATTTTATTGAAAATTGGTGTAATCTTTATTAGCAAATCAAGTTAAAAGTTTTAAGTGAACGGAAAACCGATTTGGTAATCGCTTTTGTAGTCACCTTTTAAAGAATATTATCAACTGCAAAACACGATAAGACAGTTATATACATTTATAAACATAACAAAAATTCTGTTTTGCTTCTTGTGCAAGTATCAAATTACCGCCGGCGGTTTTGAATTTGTAATCTGCTTTTTTAAATTATTGTTCACTTGGCGATTTGATTATTTACTTATGAGTTTTTTGTTTTTACATTTTTGTTGATTGCAGAATAATTATAGTTCCATAAAGCGATGTTCGATCGATTCCATTTTTGAATCAATTAATTAAAAAAAATTGGCTAGAAAAATCGATTGTAAAAATCGCTTTATTAGAGTACAAAAATCGATTTTTAATGATTTAAATCACCATTCCTACTTTATATTAGGCCTGGGTCGTCTATCGATATATCGATACGTATCGAAATGTCGATATTTTGATAGGTATCGATATTACGATACGTATCGATATTTCGATACGTACTGATATTTGGATCGTAGCGATACTCCGATCCATATCGATATTCCGATACGTATCGATATTCGATTCGATGTATCGTATCGCCCACCACTATTTATAATATAGAACTAAGTTACCGAATTTTATAAATGGAATCTCATACCAAAGCTTTTCTGAAAAAAAAGTATAAAATATTATGACGTAAATTAAAACAGCAGAGAAAAAACAAAACCAAACTCTGGCAAACGTATAGAATATAGATTGAAGAAAAAAATTCAACTTGTCAAATTACATACCGTTTACTCAAAACATTTTATATCAGTCAACGGTATCTAGTAAATACAACAAACGATTATTTTGAAGAGTTATCTTATTACTTTCCAAGCATTATTTTTAAGCGATCTTTTACCAGTCTTATCTTAGTTTGCGTTGAAAACAACCGTGTCGCTACTATCCAAGAGTAAAGTTTGTAGGCAGCGGGGCGCAGAGAGCCACAAAAGTGAGATAGTAATACGGTACGATTTTTAACATGAGCCTTGCGAGTCTTTATACATTTCTTCAGTCAACGCTTATGTCTATATTAGAACAATATGAGTCATTGATTTGTAATGAATGCGCTGTATAGAATAACTTTAATAGTATCCATTCATAAAGCGATGCACAAGGTGAAGGTCATGAATTTATCATGCAATACTGTTTCTGTGTTTATATATTTTAAAGATAATTTTTTACTGTATCAATTAACCAATAAAAACACTTGATTTTATTGCATTTTTTAAAATTCAACCAATCATCAACGAATTACAGCGATAACACCACGGGTGTGGTGTTATCGGGCAAAGCAGACATGATATATTCAAATGTCAAATTAAATGTCAGATAGTAAATCAATTCATAATAATGAGAGAAAGATTTGTTCATATTTGTAACAACAAAATTAACTAAATCCTTTCAGAAAATACACCAGAAAACACAACTCATTTGTAGTAATTGATTGAAAAACATGGAAAGTAGTAAAAAATTATCTTACCGAATACACCTCGAGCATTGATAAATACTCAAAATTTTGTCGTAGAGAATGTTTCAAGCGTGTTTCTTTGACGTAATATACCAAGAAACACGCTTTTAACAATCTCTATGACAAAATTATCTCGGTATTATCAATGCTCTAGGGGTATTACAGCTGATAATTTTTTACTGTATCAATTAGCCAATAAAAAATTTTTTTTATTGCATTTTTTAGAATTCAACCATTCATCAACGGATAACAGCGATAACACCACGGGTGTAGTGTTATCGAGCATAGCAGACATGATATATTCAAATGTCAAATTAAATGTCAGATAGTAAATCAATTCATAATAATCGTACAAAGATTTTCTGATATTTGTAACAGGAAAATTAACAAAATTCTTTTAGAAAATACACCAAAAAACACAATTAATTTGTATTAATTAATTAAACAACATGAAAATTATTAAAAAATTATATACCCCTCGAGCATTGATAAATACTCAAAATTTTGTCGTAGAGAATGTTTCAAGCGTGTTTCTTCAAGGTAACAGCAGTATTACCAAGAAACACGCTTTCAACCCTTGGCTTTCAACATTCTTTATGACAAAATTATCTCGGTATTATCAATGCTCTAGGGGTATTATAGCTGATAATCATATTTTAATTGATTATTTAGATTCAAATGTGCTTTGGTTGCGAGTTTTGCAATTTTATTAATTTTTAATTATAACTAACTTCGATGTTTCACATAGAGCAATGCAAGTTACACTTAATTTAAACTTGGTTTCTTTCCTGGCAACCAACCTGGCAAGAACTATATTAATTGATATAAGGGCTAAAGGTATGAAGACGGCGATTTATTGCCGTTAATATTCATTTTAAGAAAACTTGTTCAATACACAAGTTGTTTATGTAATTTTTATCTACAATTTTTTTAAATGGGAACATATTCCCTAATAGCATAAAAATGTCCTATGTACTTCCAATGGATGTCTTTTCATAGATATCTGAACGTTTTACGGACGTCCACAAAAGATCCAAAGTAAATACTATGGACTTCCATAGTACATGTTACTTTGGCACAGAGTTGTATATCTAAAAAAACGTCCATAATAGTTCCAGTCCTATTTGACTTTTCATACATTACAAAATTAGGTACAAAAATTTATTTAAAAAGCATTAATAAATGATATGTCAGAAAAACAATTAAAAAAATTTAAATTTTTAAAAATTGATTACACATTTCATTAAATAAATAAACAACAATAGAAAAACAAAACTTAATAATTACTTAAAAAATATTTTAAAAGTAAAATAAGAACATACACAATAATATGAAAAAAAAACATATTCCTTATTTAAAAATGAGAAACAAAATAATAAACTAATTGAATTGAATTCCTGAGCCACGACTTAATCTCGTCTTGTACTCCTATCTTGATTGAATTTTTTGGTAAAGGATTGTACCAAACACCTTTAAATTATATTAATAATTATTTAAAAATATATCTTATCTAAATTTATATTTATAAAAACTACAATTATTGTTTCGACTGTATAATCTTAATTGTCAGTCACTATCAAGTAATAAATTGGAACCATTTAAATCTACCTTAAAGCTTTTAAATTATGTGTTATAATCAGATTTTAATTTTTATAATAAATATAAAAAATGCTGCTAATCGCTATTGAATCTTAATAGTAACATTGGATCAAAATTTAAATGTGAATGTGAATATTATATATAGTATTATTAGTAGATAATACATGATAATACTCTTTGGCTATAAAAATTTTGTTCTTACTTATAGTGTCAATTTTACAGTGTCTTCTTACACCACAAATTTAATTTCGAAAGAATTCTTTTCGTAGTATTATTAATACCCTTTCTTACACTTATTTAAAAAAAAATGCGATTTAAAGAAGAAATTACACGTTAAATATGAAAAAAAGTCAGTGAGACTGCAAAAAAACTGATCAGTTAAGTTACCTCCAATAATAAGGTTAACCGAGTAAGAAGCAGAACTTTATGCAGTTATGCTTATAATTTACCACTAACGTATAAACAAGACAATGATATTTACCTGTCATCGAATATACTGCTGACAATTACAACAGAGCTCTGCTTGTAACGGTTTTGCAAGTACTTTCTGTATGTCGATTAGATGGTATCTTTTATTTAACGAGCAAGCATACGATTATATTTGCCAGCACGTTACCAGATAACGGCCGTTACTATTGTTTTCTAGATAATCAGTATCTTTTAAATATGAAACATCATGGAGAGTCCATGATTGTACGTACGCATCAACAAGTTGTTGAATTGCAATTCTTATTTTTGTTTTAAACATCACTGTTCAGAAACACTTGCTTTCATAAATCAATTTAGTTTGAACGACTACGATGTTTTTAAACACTAATTTAATTTTAAGTCTGAATTAATAAACTAATAGTTCACCGAAAACTGATAAAAATATTGAAAACATAACCTCGCATACGTATTATGGCGCAGGCCATGCTTAGTTATAAAAAAATAGCGTTAGCGTTCACCAGATGGTAAAAAGGTCGTGCAAAAGACGTACATTGGACATAAATAAGATTTTATCCAATGTACGTTTTGCACAAAACGTTTCATGAATATTCGTTCAAGGTCCATGAACGTTCAGACTTTTATTGAACGTAAACTGGACGTCCCACGGACGCAAACAGCACTATAAAAATTTTTTTTAAATTTATTTTTATTACATGTATGTGTACATTTTTTTCAAGAAAACTCCGATTCAAGTATTTACATCAAGTAGGTATATCAAAGACAAAAACGATAAACAAACTCGAGCGTGGTAACTTTATCGGTGGTTATGGTTTAGGTCAAATTCATAATTTCTTACTGTTAATATTAGCAATGGCAAGTTTAAGTGAATGGGAAGGAATTGAAACGCTTATGATGCTGGGTTACGCAGAAGTTTACAAGACGTTTGTAATTTATTTAATAATACGCATCCAAATAGAAATTAAATTTTTAAATCCGTTGTTGCTAAAACAATAAAACGATTTGAACAAACCGGTAGCGTTAAAGATTTGCCAAGGAGTGGTGACCTACAAATGCAACAAGTGATCATAAAAAACTGGAGGTGTTATTGGCTGTATCTGAAGATCTTCATTGATCAATCAATCGGTTAGCGGCCAATTTCAATATTTCACAGTCATCGATCGTTTCAATTTTGAAAAGTGAAAAGTATAAAATTTATAAGGTACACCTTGTACACGAATTGACGGAAGATAATTTTGATAGTAGACTACAATTTTGTGAAGAAATGTTAAATATTTGCAATAACAACAAACATTTTGTTAACAATATTCTTTTCTCTGACGAATCTACGTTTTGCTTTAACGTTGAAGTAAACAGACAAAATTAAAGATACTGGTCATCGGAAAATCCTCGTTGGTTGTTGGAGTACCATACGCAGTATCCCCAAAAGGTTAACGTTTGGGTTGGCGTTCTAGGGGGTCATATTATTGGTCCCATTATCATCGATGGAAATTATTCTTCGGCTGCAGTTATTACAGAGTCAAATTGAAAAGAAAAGATTGAGTGGCCAGATCGTTCGCCTGTTTTAAGCCCTTTAGATTTTTTTTTGGGGATACGTAAAAAACAAAGTCTACAGAGATATGTCCAATAACGTTGAAGATTTAAAAATCCAAATTACTAGAACTATACAAAAAAATTCCCCGTGAATTTTTAAAGAATTCTCTTCGTGGTTTTATAAATCGACTGATTCATTGTCAAATGACAAATGGAAGACAATTTAAACACTTACTTTAAATTACTTAGTTATTAATTTGTTTTTAATAATAAAATTTTGATTCACAACTTTTTTTGTCTCAGATATATCTTGTTGTAAATACTTGAATCGGCATTTTCTTGAAAAAAATGTTATTAAAATAAATTTTAAAAAAATTTTCTTTAGTGCTGTTTTAAAGAGAAAAAAATGCTCTATCAAATGATGAAGTAAAAGTCATATGTTCCTATTTGAAAAAATTCCGGGGAAAGGCGTATCTCAGAAACAATTGCAGATAATAAAAAATTTAAGTATTCCCAATTGTAGATAAAAAATTTCATAAACAACTTTTATATTGAACAATTTTTTCTAAAATAAGTATTGACAACAATAAATCGCCGTCTCAATAAATTTTAATAACCATGTATGTTTGATATTGTTCATGTTTTAATGTGTTAGAAACAGAACTATAAATTAAGTGTTTTAATACTAACATTTGGTAAGTAGCGTTCTAAAGAAATAATAAACATAAGTAAAGCTTTGAAATAAATTGCAGTTTATATTACAAAATAATGTCTTGTAGAGTGCACATAATTTGTTAAGGATCTGTCACACGATATGCGCAGTACACGAAATTTATACGACGGATTCATTCTTACGAATATAATAATAATACAATAACTGGAGTTTTGCTACGCGATTATTTATAGAAAGTCGCGCAGAAAAGCTCCGCCTACAGGTCTTTTACAAATTAGAGTACCGGTAATTTGAAAATCACCTGTCAGGTGATATGCGCACTACCCGAATTAGACACAACAAATCCATTCTTACGAAAGAAGGGGCATTCTGATCCATTCACAGCTGTCAGATATCGTTGTAGAATTTGTGTTATTTGCTTAAGTTTTTATATTTTGCTTAGTTCTAAAGTGTCTTTTTAAAGGTAATTCTACATACAAGTATTTGCTTTGGCGGGTACATATGATTGAAAATTTGTAAACAAATTTGCATTTTAACTTTAAAGTTACTATAATTATCAAATATTTATCTATTATTTATAGCGTGATACATAGCCAATCACGTGAGATTATAGCCAATGTTGTGGCTGGCTTTTATAAAAAGGGAAGCCGAGTGTGCTTGAAACAATCAAGAATTGCATATTTCGATGACCAACTACAAACAGCAAGTCATGACAGCAACTTGCATATCTAAGAAAATGTACAAAACAATTATAAAGACCGCTGTTGCTAAAGTATTGTTACGTATTTATTTATTAAAAACTAATTTATTTAAACGATTAAAAATTATGTTTACTTATTCTAGAAATATGTACGCTTTTAAATTAACCGAACTAATTAAATCTAATAATATTTAATGAAAACACTCACTTAAGATAAGATAACGTCCTCGGATTTCACACTGTAAGTCACGTTCACTCGATTCGGTGTACACTGTTATTTATTTAAAACTTCGCACGTGCTAATCACTTATTTATCTTCACTTGAATAATCTTCTTAATACTGCATGCATTCACATTCCAGCAATAACTGACCTACGATCTGTCTCGTCGCTATATAAAGACATACG
Organism: Aquatica leii; assembly: GCA_035610365.1. Lineage (NCBI taxonomy): Eukaryota > Metazoa > Arthropoda > Insecta > Coleoptera > Lampyridae > Aquatica > Aquatica leii. The sequence goes on from CM069432.1 coordinate 115,173,588, forward strand.
GAAATCCTTCTCGAGCGTTCCCTACTTTTTGCTATAACTTCTAGAAAAATAGATAACAGTTTCTAGAAGGCTCTTGCATTTGCAAGTAATTTCTCGAACGTTTCACTGCCCCCTTCTTAGGACTGTTCTGTCCCAGAACAGGAGACTGGATGCGACACCGGTAAAAGGGATCGTGGCGATAGCGGCAGCTTCCTCCATTTCGGCAACTTCCTTGACCATAAAAGTAACAGTCAATGGACTTTTCCTGACCCAATACTCTCCTTGTTTGGTAACTACAGACCAACACTTGAATGCCTGTTCCTCGGAAGACGACCTCTAACATGTTTCGAACTGTCCTCCAATTCAGTTGATCTAAGCCACAACCAAGCTTGGGTACTGCCAATTTCTTAACATGATGGAACTCCATTTCTCTCTTGAGACTCCATAATGTTCGCCATAGATCTTTGTATAACGGCTTGTCCCGTGAGTATTTCTTGGTGACCAGATAGAAAACGAAGCGTCCGTCACCACGTAGTCCTAAAACTTTTCCGACTGCCGGTTGCTGTCTTCGTAATTCATCTAGCTGTCCAAACTTCTTTTTAAACACGACAACAACCCCTTTGGACAGGTGAAGGTCCTCGCTCACGCAATGTGCGATGGCGTAATCTTTTTGTGTCTGGAACAGGTCTTGTTGTTCCTCGGTGGGAACTCCGAACCTAGCTTTTCCAGAACCTCCGTATAAGTTCATAAACTTCTCGAACTCCATTTCTTCGATTGGATTCCTGGTTCTGCTACTTATTACTCTGGTTCGGACCTAAACTTGCGCATTGTGGTTATCGCCAGCAAACGGGGCTAGACGATCGACGTGGACCACTTTTGGCTTGCCTCTGGGCGGTTTTCGGATGCGGTATATAACGTCGTTAATACGCTGCACGACTTCATAGGGTCCCTCCCATTGCCTTTGCAGCTTCGGCGACAAACCACGTCTCCTTTGAGGGTTATACAACCAGACCATATCGCCAGGCTGAAACCCACCATTTTGTGCCTTGACGTCATACCTTGTTTTCATCCTGTCGCTGGCAATTTGTGTGTTTTTACGGACCTCTTCATGTACTTCGTCTAACCTTTTGGCCAGCTTGCTGACGTAATCTTCTCCAGTACGCTTTGATATTTCTACCCAAAGCACTCACTTCTTCCCAGGTTGGTCGTCGGCCGCTTTCTTTCCAGTCGAGGAGTTGTCTTATTTCAGGATCGTCTTCTTGTTCGCGACGTAACTGCTCAGGTTCCCACTCATCATCAACCATAGCAGTTCTCCGGACGCATTCGACTTTTTCTTCCAGTCGCGAACAATGGCTGCAGTCCGCCGGACATGGTCTTCTGGACAAGGCATCAGCGTTCCGATGACTGCTTCCGGCACGGTGTTCTGTGTCATGGTCATACTCTTGCAGTCTCTCGATCCATCTTGCCACTTGTCCTTCTGGGTTACGGAACTGCAGAAGCCATTTTAAAGCGGTGTGGTCTGTTCTGAGTAAAAATTTTCGTCCATACAAATACTTGTAGAAATGTTCGATGGACTTAACGACTGCTAACAGCTCCCTCCTAGTCACGCAATAATTCCTTTCTGGTCTGGACAAAACCTTGCTAAAATACGCGATAACTTTTTCTTGTTCATCTTGAACTTGCAAAAGGACCGCGCCTATGGCCAGATTGCTTGCGTCAGTATCCAAAACAAACTTTCCATCTTCTCTTGGATAACTCAAAATCGGCGAAGTGACTAGGGCTTGTTTTAGTTGATTAAAAGAACTTTCGCAGTCTTCATTCCATCTAAATTCTGTTTTTTCTTCGGTTAATTTTGTCAATGGTTTGGCAATATTGGCAAATCCGGGTACAAATCTCTTATAATAAGTGCACAACCCAAGGAAACTTCGGACCTGATGTTTGTCGATCGGTCTTGGCCATGCTTGCACTGCTCGGATTTTGTCTGGGTCAGCCCTTACTCCATCTCTAGATACGACGTGGCCAAGGTATTGGACTTCCTTCTTAAATACGTGGCAGTTCTTTGGGCTCAGTTTGGTGTTAGCCCCACGTAATCGCTGGAACACTTCCTTCAAGTTGTTCAAGTGTTCTTCAAACGACCTTCCAACCACGATCACGTCGTCCAAGTAAACCAAGCAGGTCTTCCAAGACAATCCGCGCAAGATGGTCTCCATCAAACGCTCGAACGTTGCAGGAGCGTTACACAGGCCGAAGGGCATTACAGTGAACTGCCACAAACCAGTTCCGATCGTAAAAGCTGTTTTTTCACGATCCTTGGATTCTAATTCTACCTGCCAGTATCCACTCTTTAAATCTAACGTAGAAAACCACTGGGATCTGACAGGGTGTCTAGCGTATCGTCAATTCTGGGTAAAGGGTAGCTGTCCTTTTTGGTCACGTCGTTTAGCTGTCTGTAGTCTACACAAAACCTCGGTGATCCATCCTTCTTCTTTACGAGTACCACTGGGGATGCCCATGGGCTACTTGAAGGTTCAATCACGCCTTCCCTCTCTATTTCCGTAATTATTTGTTCGGCTTCTTCTCTTTTTGCCGAAGGAAGTCTGCGTGGATGTTGTCGTATCGGCCGAGCGTCTCCGGTATTAATTTTATGTTTCACCACGTTAGTTCTTCCTTTGGAGCCACTCTCCAGCGCGAACACATCTTGGTACTCTTGGATCAACACTTTAACTTTAGCCAGCTGGTATTGGCTGAGGTTTTGGCATTTGGTGGTAAGAATGTCCAATAGATGTTGTGGACACTTCTTTGGCGACGTATCTTCGTTCGACTTCACGCATCTCACAATTTGTGATACTGGCGTGCATTGGCCTACCACGGTCTTCTTTTTCAACGTTACAGGATCTGAGTTGATGTTTAAGATCCTTACTGGCATCGTGTTCTTTACTCGTACTAAGGTTCTGCCAACGAGTAGTCCCTTTTCAACTAAGCCGCCTTCTATTGGTTCAATCGCGCGTATGTAGCCTTCCCGGAGATTCCTATCCAGGCGTGCCATCACCACACTTTCAGTCCTTGCAGGCAGAATCACGTCTTCACTCAATAAGACTCGCACGGCTGCCTTCTCTGACGAATGAAAAGGAATTTCTTCATTGTCGATCTTCAGAACATCGTTCTTCATATCCAAATGGAACCCATACTTCTTTATCACGTCCATTCCTAGGATAACTTCTTCCGTGATGTCGGCTACCAGTACTTGATGGTCGAGTACTCCATTTCCCAAACCAATGGTTACTTTGACTTGTCCGTGAGTAGGTATTTCGTCGCCCGTCGCCGTTCGAAGTCGTACTGTTACTGGCGATGTCTTCTCGTTTTCCAATAACATGTCAGGACGAATGATGGTCTTCGTCGCTCTTGTGTCAACCAGTAACTGAACGCTTCTTCCATTGATCTTGCCATTGAGATAAATGCTATGCAACTGCTCCCTAGGCGATGCCATTTGAATGGTAATCTCCGGGGCATGGCTCGTTGAGGTCGACTTTCGCCCCATTCGGTCGACCCGTTCTAGTTTTCCGGACGCTCTTCTGGTCTTCTTTTGGGCTTAGTACAACGTCGTCGTACGTGGCCCACTTCTCCGCAGTTCCAACACGTCACTTCTCTTCCTCGGGCTACTTGTTCCCGAAATATACGTCGCACTATGTCTTCAATTCTTTCTTCTGAGTTCGAGGGTATTTCTGTAGCACAACGGAGCTTATGGCTGCTTCAGTGCGACGCTTGTTTCGCTGCCTCGAACTCCAAAGTATGGGTTAATGCGTCATCCAACGTCTTCGGTCAAGCTAACCGCAGAGTCTGCTGTGTTTCGCTGTCTCGGAGGCCATCTACAAAAGTTTGAATAGCTAACTGCTCCAGGAAGGTATCCAGTGCTGTAGGATACGCAAGCCGTGTTAATCTAGCGATGTCAGCCTCAAACTCTTGAAGACTTTCGGCAGCTTTTTGAACCCGACTTTTAATTTGAGCTTGATAGACTTGTTGAAGATGAGCATCTCCATATCTCACATCTAACCGTGAAATTAAAAGTTCGTAATTTTCTTGTAGGTGGTCAGGAACAGTTTGTAAAATTCCAAGCGCTTCTCCACGTAAGGACACTATTAAAGACGTCGCTTTTTGCTTGTTGCTCCAACCATTAGCAGTAGCTGCGGCTTCAAACTGCTTGTAGTAGGTTGACCATGGAACTTTACCATCAAAATTTGGTGGTACAACTTTGAACTTGTGAGTGTTTTCTTCTGGATGATCCATTATTAAATCTTCACTCGTGACGCTTCTTTCACCGTGACAATTCATTTGGGTCATTCTTTCTTCAAGCAGTTGTATTCTTTCTCTCAATTTTTTCTCTAGCTTGTCTTCTATGGTTTTTGAATTTTCTTTTAACTTCTCTTCTAGTTTGTCTTGTACTTCTTCTATTATGTCATTCATAGAATCGCAAATTTCTTCTTTTAAGTTTAACATGTCTGCTTGGGTTTCCTCTTGAACAACTTTAATTTGATTTTCTATGCTCGTTCGTATTTCTTCTTTTAAACTTCTAGAATTTTCCAACAACTTTTCTTCTATTTTTCTTGAATTTTATTTAATTTTCTGTGAATTTTCGCCCATTTTTCTATTATTTTCTTCCATATTTTTATTCATCGATTCGAGAATTTCAAATATTTTTGAATCCATTTTAACTGCTTGCAAACGCGTCACCGGCATAAATTTAAATATAACACGAATATAAAGTTTAAATACACTACTTTTTAAAATGCAGTTTTTGTATAACACAAAACAACGATCCACTTGTTAATATTAAACCACTAGTGTACGGAAACGAATTAATTAATATCGCGATCACGCACTTGTTAATAGAAAAAGTTTAATAAACACTATTTTATACTTTATAAATAAACACGCGTATCGCAAACTTAAAAGTTATTTACGTAATCAATGTTTTTATTACGGGAGCGATATCAAATAACTTAATGGTATTCACACTAAAAATCGCGAACGGTTTGTTCTATTCGATACCCGAACACCTGACGCCACTGTTGCGTCTTTTATTACTTAAAAACTAATTTATTTAAACGATTAAAAATTATGTTTACTTATTCTAGAAATATGTACACTTTTAAATTAACCGAACTAATTAAATCTGATAATATTTAATGAAAACACTTACACGAATTTATGTATAACCGTTGTATAACACTATCACTTAAGATAAGATAACGTCCTCGGATTTCACACTGTAAGTCACGTTCACTCGATTCGGTGTACACTGTTATTTATTTAAAACTTCGCACGTGCTAATCACTTATTTATCTTCACTTGAATAATCTTCTTAATACTGCATGCATTCACATTCCAGCAATAACTGACCTACGATCTGTCTCGTCGCTATATAAAGACATACGGAAATCCTTCTCGAGCGTTCCCTACTTTTCGCTATAACTTCTAGAAAAATAGATAACAGTTTCTAGAAGGCTCTTGCATTTGCAAGTAATTTCTCGAACGTTTCAGTATTAACTTCTTTATTGACTCCAAGAAAGAAGCGACTTAAGAAAACGAAATTCGAGCTTGTAGAAGGAGAAAAACAATATATTAGGACGCTTATCCGTGATTTCCATATTAATGAGAAGCGAACACCTTCTATGAAAGGTAAACTTAAATTTTAGTATTTACGTTAAGTAATTGTTTTTAACCGTTTGAAGAACTTTGTTATTCAAGTTTATAACATTAAGTCGTAAAGTATTACTTTTATTGACCAACCTGAAAATAGATGTGTTTTCAATTTATTAAACACAAACAGTATCGTACTTACAGAACTGATTAATTATGTTTCTAAAGTTAATGTTTATTGTTTATAAGAATGAATTATTAATGCATATAGGAAATAAATTTTAACGTAAACATGGGTAAGTCTACTTTCCAACTTGCCTCCCAATTTAGTATTGGTAGTAGATAATGCATTCTATCACAATACAAGGGCTATAAGCAGTGTTGTGCATAGATAATTAAATTTTTATCCAGATGAGATAATAGATAATTTCCATTTTTTGTATCTAGATAACGATTTAGATAAAAGTTGAAGAATTTATCTAGATAATAGATAAGATAATCTATAATTTACGTAGATAATACGATAGATGATTCTTTCAAATAAGTACAAACAGGTAATAATAAATTGTTACCGTTTAATTATCATCATCATCAATACCAATCCATTGTGTATTAAATTAACTAATTAACTTTTATTGATTTAATGACCTACTAATATAAAATATAAAACAAATATCTTAATACAATATGGTCCTTTCAAAATTTTCATTGCTAAGCAAAACTTACACTATTAGGAATCAGGACTATAAAGTCTTTCAATAAGCGCCGAAATTGATATGTTTAATCAATAACTTTTTCACAAACGGAGAAGTCTCTAGTAAACTTAATTAGTTTTCCTTTGTAACAGTTAGGAAAAATCTGGCTTTGATATTGACGTCAGTTTGAACGTAAAAGATTAAAAAATTATCGCTCATAGCCGTTAATCACACTCCCTGAATTATTGCTTTTTCTTTTTAAATTTAAGTTTATCATTTGTAGTTCGATATTTTAAGCAAATTTTTCACAAAAAATCAACTAATCCTCAAAAATTTACTATATTTTAAATTTTGAGCAGTTTACATCAGCGATCACTTAAAGAATTAGCTTTATTGACTTTTAAAAAAACGCAAGCAGTTTTGTTTCTTCTAAAAAATTTGGGCTATTTTAAACAGTTTATGCTCTGCTCAGTACTTTTTGTAACTGCAACAAATCCAAATGTTAAAAAAGCATTTCTGCTTTACAGTTTTGTTAATTATATTTGACAGGTTGTCAGTAATTGTACTCATATGATAATTTGCATCATACATCTATATAGGAGCGTTTTTATTCTACGCGGTCTACATTAGGATCTTATTGCGACTTTAATTTAACGTTAATATTACTTACTCAACAAGTTGATTTAAAGAGTAAGCTAAAAGCTCCATGACTTAAATAGTCTTCTAAAAGAACTGTAAATCACTTGTATCGAGGTTTGTCACTTTCAACTGCTCAAAAAGTCATGAATTTTCTCTTTTTCAATCAAGCATTTTTTTCATTTGGGCATAGTTTTGCTGTGTAGGCACTTCAACTAATTAAATTTTCAAAACTACAGAATTAGTAGCTGTTAATCTCAATGTATGAATCGTGCAAGATAATGTATTGAATAAATGTACGTAGTATATCAAAAAGCTTATTATTGTTTCTAAAGACGATAAGATACTTATCGCAAGCAATTGGTTCAGTTTCAAAAAATAATTTGAGTTGTGTTTTTGTTTATATCTCGTATTGCATGTATTTACGCTCAAGGTTACGTGAGTCTAGTTTTTGTCAGCAGAATAGCTGCAAAAATGCGAAACATCTACGGCGATTATTTATCAGGTTTTAGCGATCTGGACCGTATTACATTACCACAGACATTACAAACAATATTATGTTTGTAAATATAAAAATTACAAAACAACAAATCTAAACAAAAAAATGTATGTCACTTTTAAAAAATCATCTAGATAATTTCATGATAGATAACCGAAAGATCATCTAAGATAATCATCTAGATAATGTTCAATACTTTTATCTAGATAAGGAAAAAGATGATGAAAAATTATCTAGATGAATTATCTATATAATTTCATCTAGATAATGCACAACACTGGCTATAAGTGAGCCAAAAAAATTGATAAGATTATAATGTTGTTACAAAAAAATACATAATTGCTAAATAGTACTAACCAAAATTTAAACATTTAACAAATCAGACATTTATCTTTCTGTTTGAAAAGACCATTTAATGCACGACGTTTAATAGTCTTTTTATGCACAAACACATGTTTGTATTTCACCTTCTTTGATACCTTTGTTTAAGTGAAAAACGGTCTTTTTAAGACTGCAGTTGGTAGTGCCAAAGAACCGAGTGTCACAGGTGTTGCAGCATCTGCACGATGGTACATCAGGAAGACACTTTGGCGTGAAGAATACATTAGGAAAGTTTCTTCTGGGCATCAAAAAATAGTCCAGCAAAAAAATGCAAATCACCAATAAAACTGTATAACATAGAAATCTCTTTAGAGAGAGAGTAGCGATTGACATCGCAGGGCCGTTCGCAGAATCTGATTCGGGAAACAATTTCATCTTGATAACGATGGCTTATTTTACGAAATGAACGGACGCTTACGCCATACGCAATCAAGGAAACGTATTAGTGAAAGAGTTTTTTTGCTGGTTTGGAATTCAGTTGAAATTACATTCTGACCAAGGCCGCACTTCGAGTCTGCGCTGTTGAGAATTAAGAAAATTAAAATGCCTTTCTATCCTCAATCTGATGGCATGGTTGAACGGATGAATCGAACAATGGGAAAGTACTTAGCTTGCGTCATGCTCGATCACGAAAATTTGGACAAAGACCGGAAGAATAAACTGCTGAGAAGGACTACGTCAGCAAGTTGATAAAAAGGTTAGACGGAATACATGAGAAGATCCGTAAAAACACACAAATGGCCAACGACAGAATGAAGACCAGATATGACGTCAGGTCACACAACGGTGGGTTTCAACCGGGCGACATGATGTGGTTGTATAATCTCCAAAGAAGACGTGATTTGTCGCCGAATATGCAATGGCAAAGACATTGGGAGGACTCTTATGAAGTTCTGCAGCGTATTAATGACGTCATAAATCGTATCTAAAAACCATCCAAAAGCAAGCAAAACGTGGTTCACATCAATCGTCTAGCCCCGTTTGCTGGCCTTACCCAAGACCAGGTGCAAACCATTCGATGGAATGGATATTTTAAATCGCATTATTTCTTAGTTTAAAAATAAATTAGATATAAAATCTGTTATAATTTGACAATCTCACTTTTATCTTTCTAAAAAATCATAATTGTAGTTGGACAATATTTTGTAAAGATTGTTGCTAAATTTCAACGTGATTTTGATCAAATTGATTTTAGTATTAGGGAACAACCATGTAATTCTCATTATAAGATTTCAATTACATTAACTATGCTAAGGATATATGTAGTAAAAATGTCTATATTTATATAAAAATATCATAATATTTACTACATGTTTTTGTGCATTTAAAATCTTAATTTATAAGTAGAAAGTAACGTAAATTATATTTTTTGTTGTAGTCAAAGCGTACTTGACAAAATTGTTTAAAGTATGCATTATAGTTGAGATTATAAATTCTTACCTGATTAGATATAATGTAATTAGTCCTTATTTAAATTTTTTAAATTATATATTATTTAGCTCAAATGTTTAACAAGGATTTTAGTGTGTTACGTTTCATTATGTTTACAGCATTAAAAATGAAAAAAATAAAAAAAGAAATAACAGTTCTAGTTCAATAAATAAAAATAACGGTTTCGGTTCCTGATAGAAACAGCGTTGTAAATAATGCCTTAGTTTTCATAATGATGATAATAATAATAATACATAAATTAATGTATAGATTTTTTACATGTTTTATTATAGTACATACGTCATCACAATATCAATTAAGAATAATTCAAATAGTGTGATAAATATAAGGGTGCAATTAGACCCAAACTTCAACATCCAAAATAAAAACATGTAAAAGTTTCCCTCCAGCTCCAAATTGTTCTATACAATCCACATATTGTTCGGTCAAAAGTTACACCATTTTAAGCATCGGGTTTGGGGTTGAAGAAGGGAGAAGTTGGTAAAACTCGCCTCATTTTCAAAGGGTGCCACTTATCAAGGGAAAAAAGCTTCCACAGGCCTAAGCTATATAAACTTGTGGTACAGAGAAACCCACTCCAAACTATCTCTGGACAATGCCGCATTAAGAGTGCATATCTTTTCAACATAAATGATTTTAAATTATAAAAAATATCTTTAGAATAATTATGATATATAATTATTTTTTAATCCTAATATTTTTAAAACTGCAGCTTTTGGAGGTTTTTCTATAGAAAACAGGCATATTTGGCGGCATATTGCAACTATAATTTATTAAAATAAACTGAGTTCAATAGTAACATTGAATAGAGTTGTAGAATATTAAATGCGATCTTAAATTAATGTAAATATTCATCAGTATTCAGTCCTCTTCCAATATAGCTCTTTTTTTCTAGATTTCCGTCTATGATGTTCGCGTCCCTGTTATCACATGATAGACTTGAGCCATTACTGCATATGCTTAAGCAGTTTAGACCACTCTTTCTGCACTTGCAGTTACGGGCGTATTCGTATTTGCAAGTGCACACTATGAGAAGAAGTAATTTCTGGGGAACGTACTGTTGTAATTAGACTCAGGTGTTCGCCAATCTTCTTCCACCCTCACTCGAGCGGATTTGTCTTCTCATTCACCCACTGTTGCACCTGGTGGTAGGTGGTAGGCAGCCAACTTGAACAATAAATGTATAGGCTGCATTGCAATAACCTGCAAGTAACATTGGTAGCGAAAACAATCTAGATCTTTAGTATTCTTGGCACCAAATCTCGCAAGAACGAAATGCTTTTTAGTGTCAGCCACTGCACTGGTGTCAGCTTTAGGGTCGTTGAAGAATAGAAGTATCGTACGAAGAGCGTTGTTGGCTTGCACTTTCTTATACAGTGTAACTTTCCCATTCTTGTAGACAGCTAATACAGTGTCACACCTGTGAAGGCGTATATTACTAAGAGTACACCTTTCATATCCCCAATACCTTGCTAAATGTTAGAAATAGTGTACACTTTTTCCTGCTGATTGCCCTTCTTTGGTACCAACATTTTTAAATTATTCTCTGATGGTGCGTGGACAGTCAACAAGACTAGTAAGTTCGTGTCATCACCATTATACAAGGTTTAATTCTTTTTTTAGTTTCATCAATCGCTGTTAAAACTATTAATAGGTCAGCGTCACCCGATACTTGATGAACTGTGCAACCACCTCTTTGCAAGTGCACTGTAAAAAGATTCTTAATGTTAGCTAAAAATTCAGTTTTAATGATATTTACATGTATTGAGTCTTCTACTTTCACTTCAATATTAGTGGTAGAACGTGATCTGCGTAAGAGTTCTTCATCTTTTGTGCTTCGTTGTTCGTATCCATCGAAAACAACAGTTGCTGACCCATAATCAGTAATTATGTAATCTGTGTATTGCTCGCAAATCTGTCTGAAGGTAGCTGTGCGTCGCCAGACAACACGATGAAGGAGGTTACCTCCATCGGCGATGTAAGACACTTTCTCTGAATTTGAATCTGGAATCGAAACAGTCACCATAGAAGATTAGTTTCCCTTCCTCATCAAGCCAGATTCGTCGAACATGAATAAAGCATAAACACATCATTCAAATTGAAATATTTCTTAATGAGAATTTAGGGTGTTGTTAATTGTCATAGACTTGGTTATAGAAGCTAACTTTATTTTCAAGTGTATCTCATTGAATGTTTTGTTCTTAATCTCTTCAAAGTTCCAACTTTAAACGCTTTATCACAGTTCACGTTTTCATCTGCTACAACCCCTATTCATAAAGAAGAAAATTCAGGTGTTTTAGAAAACGGATTGTGTTTTTCAAGCCAAGAAATAAAAGTCCTTGTAATTTCTTTTCTGTTTTGCCTCTGGTAGCTCTACGTGCTGCTCTGACGAGACGTTGATCACACCTGCTAATTCTTCTATTGCTTCACACAACCGAGAACAAGCTAGCTTAGAGTTGATCCAAGTTGCAACAGTTGTCGCTGTTATTCCTCTGCCTCCGGTCAATCCACCAATGCTACTCAAGGATCTCATCAAAACCTGTTCAATGGTCATGTTACTCCAGACCAAAACTTCTTAGTACGTTGGACGGTAAAATAACCACAATTAACAAACAAATCGTTTTCTGGACTTATTGGATGGAAAATGGGGAGCATTTGATGTATACAGTGAAAGTGAAGGAGAAATTTCCCACTCCTATTTTTACAAAACTCTTTACTGCAACTGACTGCGTAATCTCTTTAAAGGATGGATTACCACGCTTGAAAGTTGAATAGACAAAAGTAAGCTCATCTTTATTCACACTAATAAGACTTTCATTAGTTTTAAAAATTCCAATAATGAGTATTTTTTTGACTAGGAAAAGAGCACGAATAACCCTGGAGTAAGCTTTTCCGTTTATCATTTGTTGAACACTGTTTTTGGCATAGACAGTACTGTACAACTCCTCCAAGCTACTCCCTGCCACGATGAATCCAATCGCTGCCAAAAAGGACATTAACTTAACTTAGACGCACATTTTAAATACATTTGTCACAATGTTGGCTCTATAATGTATGTACACGAAATTACTTCCAAAGTACGTAAATAACTGTACCTAGTCATGTACTTTGTACGTACAATATTAAGATATGCATACTGTATGTACACGTACGCACTTACTATGTACCTAAGATCGGCATATATTTTATCTCATTAAGAAGGGTATAATGAGAAATGAATAACCACATCAACAATTTTATCCTTAAAATGTGAATATATACAGAAAAAGCAAACACTTACTAACTAAAAGCTCATTTAATTTTAACTAGCTGAAAGCTTGTTTATTCCTACGGTCAAAAAAAACTAAATGATTTTTGACAGAACTCATTACTTCTTTACTAAACTAAACACTATTGCTCTAGTTGCTAAACACACGCAAGAACAAAATGGTATTTATACTTAGGTTATATAAACTAGTAAGATCAACGTTGCCGCTATAACAAAATTTTACATATCGACTTCCATAGAAAAATGTACTGATTTTTTAGGTTAACGTACTTTTTGCACTAATTCGAAGAAAACGAATTTTGAAACTGCATAGACGAAGTTTGTTTATCTGTAGGAAAAACTAAGATTTTACAGTTATTTTGATACTTATTTTTGCATACAACGACTGCGCCAAGTTTTCTAAAATGGGTGGGCACAATACTTTTAGGGTGGGCAGTCATGTATATTAAATTTTATTTTATTTACGGTAAAACAGCAACCAAAGAAAAGAAATACGAAAATAAAATCTAAGGGTATGGCTAAATTAGTAGGTATGTAGGTAGCTACATTTTTAGTACATGGACGAATATACCTGATATGATGGATAAAAAATGTACGCACAATGTAGAAAGTGTGTTATATGGGATGTTTGTAGCAACTATTTTAGAATAGCCAGATGTACTTGAAGCTCTGTAAGTTTGCAAACCAAACAGGCTTCGTTTTTTAACATCATGAACAGTAACATTTTTTTGAAGGTACATTGTCCTCTACCTGAAGAGCGGTTTTAGGTGTTATGCAAGCAATTCCACCCATGATGTAAAACGTGTGTGGACATTGTAGTCTGCATTATCGAAAATACTTTGCACGTATCCATTCTCAATTCCTGTGCTCTCTTGGGAAGTGGCCAATCTCTCATATTTTAAAACTTTCTTGTAAGGTACACAAACACCCAAATTGCACATGGTATCAATCAACACCTTTGAATGAAATTTTCTCTGCAATAAAACACCCGTTCTAAGTTCGACAGGGGACAATATATGATCTTAGACGTGCAGCGCTTATTATACTGTGACATATTGTGATTTTTTCCTTGCAGTAATTTCTTTCGTTCTTTGACTTTTTTGGGTGTTTATCTTTTGGAAGTAAGTTGTATGATTTCAGTTATCAAGACATTAAGCACTTCAGGTACTAGTTCAGCTCTTCCTTTACAAATTTCTTCAATTGTTGGAAACTGAGAATAGTCGTAACTTTTAGACTTGATCTAAACTCGAATAATAGCTACTGCAGTTTTGATCACTCTCAGTTCCGATTTCTATACTAGTTATATGATAAAATGTTAGTAGTTGCTCCAGAAAAACAAATCACACTTCTTTTCTTTGGTAAAACTGCAAAATTCAAGCTATTATTGCTATTACCATAGCGCTGGATAAGTTTTCTTTTGAAATGTATGTCAGTATATGGCTATACTTTGGGACTCAGTTGAAGGAACATATTTTTTAATTCTTCTAAAACGTACCGACATTCCTCATTTTCCTCCAAATAATCACTCAGCTTTTTAAAAGCACCTTATCTTTTGGCATCAGTGTTTGACCCACCTTTGGTTGTTGCTGCTCCTTTTAAGAGTCGTGATAATCCCGACTTTTGAATCTTCCATCAGAATTGACGAGGTCTATGACATGAGAGAACCTCACATTTTCTCAACTCCCCACTTGCCGTGTCTGTTATTTGCATCCGTTCGGTTGGTATCAATCAGTTCAATTTTATGTACTAAACTTCACTTTTCTTTAGCTGCGTTCCTGCATTTAGATATACATATCTACACACATGCGACCACAAAAAAAACAACCTCAATAATAATAAATGATCTCAGGTTCCTAATGTTTTCGAATTGAACAAAAAAGCTATTAAACTTACAAACTTTTTAATTTCTATACTTTCTATACGTATAATGCTGTTTTCAATATGTAGTAAATGCTCTTCAATGTAAAACTCTTATAAACCATAACTTTTTTTATTCAAATGTAACAGCAAAAACGCTTTATTAATCACTCTCGCCCGTTTTTCTTTCAATAACGAATGCAATTTGTGCTAGCGTTTCGATGAAAAATTATTTATTTAAGTGTTATTTTGTACATAATTATGTCACTTTATTAAAAAATTAAATTATGTCACTTTATTATTATTTCTTAGTTGTAAAAATACATCTCAAATTAGTATGGCAACAAATAAGTAACTGGTTTTAATTAAAATCTTTGTACAGATTGGTTACGTCATTTATTATAAACGTGCCTTGAAAACACTAAATTTGAAAAAAACATAACAGAAGGTAAGAACTCAGATTCAACAATTTTTTTTCGAGTTACAAGGTCATCAAAAAAATACCAATATTACGTTTTAAGGATATAAAAGAAAAAACATAAAAAGTTTACACATATATATATATACCATTGTTTTTGTACTCTGTTTTTTTTGCAAACTACCAGTTTTTGTAAAACTTTATTCTAAATAATTCAAATTTAAATTTGAAATAATTTATTAGTAAAATATTAAGTAAGTAGTTACACAATCAAAACACAAAATAACTACTTAATACATAATCTACTGCTTACATTCCTCTATGTTTACCTCTAGTTTCAAACCAAGAATGTTATATTAATACCTGAAGATCACCTTTGTAAATAGTAAGCAGGTGGACGGTTCCCCTCTCCGTAGTTCCCCCTTTGATCAAACTTTACCTATACGAACACAGTTGCAGAATGTTACCGAAGCCGTAGTTTTCTAGTTACCTTAAGACTCTTGTTACTTTCGCATCTGTGAATAACATTTTGATTTTTGTGGGGACATTTTTCTGAATAAAAAACAAATTGTGTCAACTTGTTTTGGAATTGCTCTTATAATTCAAGTAAGTACCAGATCATTTAAAATTACTTTAAATTTGAGCGTATATCAATGTACGTATATTAATGAATAATATAAGAGCATTGCAAATTCTTAAATAGAAAGTGAAATTTTTACATTTTAAAAATTCCATTCATTAAATAATGGTTTTAATGCAGTGTTGACAATTAGTAAATTATTAACAAAATCATTTGAATTAATTTATGAAAATTTGTTACATCCGGGAGTTCATAATGCTACAAGATTATTTAAAATTACATCAATTCATAAAAAAATTAACAAATCAAGTTTGTTAGAGAATTTTTGTTTACATTCAAATCGTCCTTGAATTTGTCAGTATCTTTAGCAATTGTTTTTTTTATTTAGTGAGTCATTTTATTATCCAATAATTACAATCACTTTTTGCTTTATTAGGTTTTTTTTTTTACATTACTCACGGTACATCTTAGATTCATAAGATTGATTAAAGGTTTATACCTGATGACCTGTTTAAAAGGTTCTCTCAATTATATTGGAAATGAGTCTACAGGAAACAATACATTGCAATTAATGAATTATTACATACACATAAACTGTAATTCGGGTTTTTATTTAGCAATCACGTTCGGAATATATCTTTATTTTTACATAATCGTTGCTATTGTTCAAAAAAAGGAATGTGATTTTCCGCAAATGACTTCGATGACTTAATAGCGTTGTGTTATAATATCAATCTTAATAAAAACAAAGAATAATATAAAACTTTCGCTCATTTGTTCTTATTTACATGTGAAGTTTAAAGCAAATGCAATTGATAGCTGATACATTATCTGGGTTATATCGTTGGTTTTATGTAAGGTTCAGCGTTTAAGGGGGAGTGTGCCACGTTTATTTTTGCAATCGGTCGCACAGAGGGCGATATTGTAAAAATATTCTTACAAGCAACCCAAAATACAACTACCTACCTACCCAGGCTTAAATTATTTTAATTTTAGTGTTCAAAACAGGTTGAGTATTAAGCGGTTAAGTATTTATGCCATATCATTACAAGGGATTACGGATTACCTTTATTGTTTCCTTTTATTTGCAAAATGTAAACAAGTATGAAAAGGATGTTATTTTATTCTGAATTGGATACCATAAATTTACAAACTAGATTGGTTGTACAATAATAAACGTAACATAATAATGTTTTACATACACATATATAAAACGTTTTTGTTTTAGTATAGCGCGGCTTTATCTAACGCAACTTGTAATTAGCTTCTAATTGATTTGCATATACATACTATGTTTACATATTTATACTTGTTACTAATTACAAACTAGTTTTCTTATTCATGCATAGTACACAAAGAATTTTCAATTTATTATAATAAAGATTAAGTATTTATTCTGATTTTATGTACATTATCTGGTTTTCATGTTCCTTGGAATACGCGGATTTGCCAGTTCTGGCAATGCGTGATCTTCCCAAAATTTATTTAAAGTTGTAATCATTTTTGACAAAATTTTCATCACGTTCAATTTTAATATATTCCATATCTACATCAGTATATAATACTAAATAACAAAATTTTTACATACATACATTTGCCCTTGCATTTGATAGTAATAATTATGATTTTTTTAAGATAAGTTTCTCATTTTCTACATATACACACATTGTTCTATTTTGAAGTGAAGCTTCTTTAATTTTTAAGTGTCTTACTGCATATAAACACTTAACTTCAACTATTGTTTCTTTATCGATCACACCGTCAGGACTTGCACCTAAAAATACAAAATTGTTGTCCACGAATAAACCACAACTTTCCACTTTTAAATTAGTTTTCACTGAAAATATTTTAATTGCATTCTCTTCATTTTCTACTCCATAAGTAATAGCATTTGTTTTTAAAAAAATATTTTTGTAAAATATTTCTTTTAAAATTCCATCTGTTGGCGTATTTATTCGGCGCTTACAAATTTTTCCAAATACAGACGCTGTCAACCTATTTCGTCTTGCTTCGAACCACAAAATATTTTCACGTTGACCTTTAGTTGTAATACAAATTGTATCTATATCTGTTTTTTGTAATTCATTCATTATTTTAATTTTTGCTGATTTGAATTCTTCCTCAGTAATATCTGGCTGGGCAGCTGCATTTCCGTAATCCGAAGAACTGTTGTCAATAATTTTTGTTTTTTTGAATTTTTTTCGAATCACATTTTCTTGTATATTTTTTCTTTTTTTTGAGCAGTATCTGTTCAAATAAACACTTTGCTTATTTTGTTTAATTAATGCACTGTGAAAATTGCCACGAGAGTTATAGCTTAGTGCAGCTCCAAAGCATCTTGTAGCGTACAAATTTTTTTGTACAAGGTTAATTCTTTTTCCTCCGGTAAATTTAGCAATCATCGACATAAAACCTTCTGCAAAATTTGTTGTATAATTTCCTACTAATCGGTCTGCTTTTTTTTCAATGTAGCTGGTAATTTTTAGAATTTCATCCCAAATTCCAGAAGATTGCAAAAGAGGAACTTGATTTTCACTTGAACACGTTTCTTGTTGACACACCTTTTGTTGCATTGTGAATGATTTCCAAATACATGCATAGGTGCATTTTTAATGTCCCTCTGTAACTCCATTACTTCGTTTGAACGAGATATAATTTTTCTAATTAACGTTGTGTAATATGAAATTTTTTCTTAATTATATTCCTTGCAACTACACTAAATGATGTCGTTTTAATTAATTTATAAAGGTTTGACGTTAATGCTCGTGTAGCGTGGTTTTGCACATTCAAGTTTTATTACGGTTCGTCCATACGAAACCTTTTCAATAATTCTTGCATAAACACTTGAATCACCATCGCCTACAAGATATTTGTATTGCAATCCATAATCAGATATGCTACGGGTAAAACCGGCGACTATAATGGATTGTTCCATAGAAGTAGAAGATCCTTTAAAATTTTTGTAACATACGTGTTGTTTTGTAGATACTGCACACATATAACAAAATTTATTTTTCACTCCGACATACAACAATTTTCTTGTTCGATGTCCAATAATGCATGCCACTCCTGATAACGATAAGTAACTATGACCATAAGATCTTTTGGCCCATCCTCCATCGACAACAACAGTAATATACGGAATACCGTTAATAACATTACCAGCTTCTATAGCTGTTTTTCTTTCTTCCATAGCATTTGATCGCATTTCACTGATTAGACGTTTTTCCCAATCGGCAGATAAAACAGATTCTACTTTTTTATACTTTTTCCTTGTCATATAAGGCATATTAAGTACTGAAAGAATTCTTCTCCTTGACTATAGCCTGCACCGATTGAAGAAACACCCCACACAAAAGAAAAATTAATATCATCTTCAGAAGGATGCGATAAAACAGTAATGTTGCGTTGACAAAAATTGCACTTAAAAATGAATGTTGATTGAAATCCGTTTCTCTTTTCTTTAAAGAATCTCATTTTGCCTCCAGTACACTGTTGATTATGAGTTTGGAGAACATCCATTTGCGTAAAAATGAAAGCGTAACAGGATCTTCAACTTGAATATCTAATTCTGGAAGATTTTCGTCCGGTAAACTACAACAAACTGTTGTTTTTATAAGAATAATATTAATTGTAAAATACTTACTTTTTAAAATATTCAACATGTACATCTTCTGGAACATAGTCGGAACTGTTTTCGATAGCACGCACAATTCTTGTTCTCGTCCACCGTTTACGTTGCGCTTTAGAAGCTTTATTAACTTTTCTTTTAATAACACTACGCGGCATATTTATACAATCGTACAAGCACAAATAAATATAATAGTATAAAACTAGAAAAGTGTAATAAACTTTTCACTTTACTGAAACGGTTCAGTTAAATCGTAATTCAAAATCAAAACGAAAATTAAAAACCAGTAAAAACGCTCTATAACAAATAAATCGGAATACAAAATCAAAGTCCAGAATCAAGCCAAAAATCAAAAACCAAAAGCGATATCACAAGAAAAAACAACCGAAAGCACCGACAATAAAAAAACGAATGTAACAACTTTTATTTTATTTCAGGTAAACATAAAATGCATTATTTATGTATTTGACAATTTGTAAACGACCATATAACCAGTTTTGTTGTATTACCGGGGATTATGATTTTACAGTATAGTTATATTGAATAACAATAGAAGTATGTTGGGTTGTCTATAGTACAGAAATTTAATTTTTATAATTATGAAATTTTAATTGTCATTTTCTATAAAATGGGTTTATTTTAAAACTTGAAATTTTCGCAAAATATCGAGAAACACTTAACTTAGGAATTGTGATAGGTTTCAATCGACTTTAGCTAATAACTAGTAAAATATACTCATTTTCATTGAAATCGGACGTAATTATGAAATTAAAATTGTGATACAGAAGTTATCAAAAAACCTACAGTTATAAATTAAAGAAGAAGTCCTAGCAACAATATCTATTAGTACATTTGCAAAAAAAAAATTTAATATTTTTATTATTAAGGCAGATAATGACAAATAACCGATCTTCGTTGTTTTTAAAAGCAGAAAAAAAATTTTAATCAAGAATTACAGCTCTCACATTTACAATTAATTGACGTAGTGACATTAGTAACAACCTTTTATTTAAAAAAGTTTTGAGGCATTTATAAATTTTATTTTTATCGGGCTACAGCCCCCTTAAACGTCAAGGTTGTTTAAAGCTCATAAGATAGTGTATCTACGTTATGTGCAAATGAATTAGACACCTCCAAGTTTTTGTAAAATAAAAGGATAATTGTAGTTTACTATTACTATGTACATATTTCAACTAAAAGTGATGTTTTGATGCACAATAATGATATTCTGCAACTCTCCTTTTTAATATGTGCCACAAATTTTCAATGGGAGATAAGTAGGGCAGTTTATTGTGGTTGCCAAACTAGCAGAGGCACTTTGTTTTTGGCACACCACGGCATCATCCCATAGTTATGTTGATAATAACAATTATCCATATCCTCCATATTCTTTCCACATTGAGTATCGAGAGCTTCAAAACTTCTTGTAGCATCGACGTATAACGTTGACTGCTCATGGGTCTCTCGCACAGAAACATTTCACCGACCTCTGAAGCTGACATGCAATTCCAAAGCATGATAGGTCCGCTTCTGTGCTTCACTGTAAATAACAAGCATTCCGGATTGTATACTTTACCGTGTCTCCGGCATACATACTGAGCTCCAGCACGCTCAAAATAGACCTTCTGTAATTGCATGGGCTACAATTTGGTTGATACATCTCTTATTACTCAATAGAAATGCACAGATAAGTTTGAAGAATCATACCCCTACGTTGAATTCGTCATAAAAATCACACGTGACAAGTTCTCAAATTTCCTATTTGCGTACTTTTTAGCTCACGCGACTTATTTCTTATGCTCCCCTGTAAACAAAAGCCACCGGCGAGCTAAACAACCACGCAAATTTAGTCTCTTTAGTCGTATTCTAATGGTACTAGCAAAGACTAACAGTCGATGTTGTAAGGCCAGTCTTTCTAAATAACAATCTTGTCTTGTAACTGTACGCCGTTTTCTACCAGTTTTTGGTTGATTTTCATAACCTTGAGTCTTTTCGTATCGTTTTAAAGTTGTTTGCACGGAGCATCACTTTTTTTCAGCATTTTGAATTTGCGTAAACCTATCTGTAATAAAAGCACGATATTTGATCGGTCAGCTACACTCAATTACCGTTGTTTGGGCATTATTAGATAAAGAACATAAATTAATACAAATAAATTACAAAGAATGTATTCAAATACTACTTCTTTACTTACACGCAGTCGATAATCTAAAAGACAAGATTGTCGTATAAATGCTTAGGTAATAAAAAAAACTCTTAGCTCAATAAAACTCCGTTATATAGAAGCAATTAGATATCTCCCAAGTCTGTTTACCTAAGATCCGTAGAGTTTCCATAATAAATCATTTTATTAGGGGTGCCTAATACATTTGCATGTAATGGTGATGGGAATGATTAAATCACATTTACATTTTTTTAATGTAGCAGAAAATAAAAAAAAAAGCTATAGAAGCAACTTGAATTGTGAAACGTATTTTACAATAGAAACATGTAAATATTTACATTGATAAACTGCATATTTTACAGTAAAACTTACAAAAAAAATGTGTTGGTGCTCTGTACAAGATTTGTCGATATTTGTTTGAGTGATTACGGTTTTTAATAAAAGAGAAAAAAAAAAGAAGTACAATAACATAAACAGTTTAATGCAGTTCTTAAGCGAATATTTTTAGTGATTAATTCTCGAATTTATTTAAAACTAAAAATTCTGTTATAACTATAACCATCTAAAAAGAGGATCGACGCAAGAACACATTTATCTAAAATACCGTCCCTTTGGTCGCGATTAGTCTACAGTAGCGTTCGATCATGCATTTCAGTTTCTGTTTCTTCTTCTTTCGCCGCTTTTTTATTGTGCGATTGTTTATTTAAAAAAAAATGTAGGTACACTTACATAATAATAGATTTGCGGTGAAAGTACATTCTTAGATAATTTGTGAACAGATTTATTTGTTGAAAACTTTTTTTCATCTATATTACCACTTGTATCTTTTTCAAATATATTGCATATTTAGTAGATAAGATAAGCACGTGCATCATAATAAATGTATTCCGAGAAACAACAAGTATGTCACAAAAAAGCTTATTATTAAAAATCATAATAGCCTAATTATTTATATGTTTGTATTTAATTTTTAAATGTTTTGGAATTATACGCACCACAGGATTTTTAGTTCATAAGTAATCTTCTTTGGAGGTAAAAGGTAACCAATGGAATTTTAGTTTCATATCATTTAACACTCCTTCTACACTGCTGTTCACTATTATTATCAGCGTGTAGTTTCATCGCTAACAATAATTTTGGTACTGCATAAGGTGCGCGAAAAGTGATTGACGTTCCCAATTTTACGTGAGACAAAGTATAAAACAAGATAAAAACAAAAAATAGTTTGTTTATTATGTAAGTGAGTCAGTTTTTTCAGATTTAAATTGAATTCAGATTATAAAACATCGATCTACGAGAGAAACAAACTTGTACAAAAACTATTTTTTTGTCGATTTTAAATTAAAAAAATTAATAATAAAAAAAATTATAAATAAGAAAAAACTTTTCATTGCCATAGGATGCACCATGTTTTATTTTTTACAATTTAATATGAATTACTTTCACTGGGTTAGGTGAATTTGTTTTTGTTATTTTACTCAATAATTTGTACTATGCTTAATTCGTTTTCAAAAGAAATACACATAAACATTTAGAAAAAACAACAAAAGCAAATTTTACTTAACACAGATCTTACTATTGCAACTATAATGCTAATTAAGTGAATACAACAATTAATCGTATTAATCGTATTAAAATAAGCTGATATACACGTGACCAACAGGCATTGATAATTGTTTACATTCACTGTTTTAAAACTGCATAGACTATAGTGGCAGCGGAATGAGTTGAATAAGCAACCGGTAATCTTTGCGACTAGGTTTTTAATATTTTTATTTGTTTTGCTTGCATCTAAGTAAAAAAATTTATTCATAATTCAGTTATGTTGAATCACGGATAGTTTTTTTTTATAGCAGTTAGAAAAAATACACTTTACTTCTAGAGTTAGTATCGAGTTGTCGTAAAAGTAACGTTTGAAAACGTTACAATTTTACTGTAAAATAATGAATTTTGTTATTTGTTACTTATTTAAAAGTACGTTATTCTCTAAGCTAAAAATCATTTCTGCGCTTGGGGTTGCTTGTAAAAGCGTAAAATTGCAACATGTAAATGTAATGGTAAAGTATCTTATCCTCCTATCAATGGTAATTTAATTTTATGATTATTTTTTTTCTCCTACTCAACTTACTAAACAATTTATGTTTACAAGTGCCTTATTGACTTATGACTGGGCTGCCGAAATTTTTATTTTGTGAACGTTCTTACTTGATAACAGATTATTTATTAAGCGATTTCTATTTATTAAAAAATGCAATTACTTACAAAATTTGTAAAATGCAATAAATTCGGTGTTTAATTATCAGTATAAATTAAAACGTAAATATAAAAATTTTTAAATTTGTTTAGAGAAATAATTTTTTACATATCAAGTCCTGACGCCAATATCCCGCTACAAATTATATTAAAAATAGCATTGCTTATTCTTATTAAAATTAAAAATTGACGAATTATTTGCAATATTTAAATTTTCTTAATTTTACGTCTTGTAAAAACATGCAAAATATGAATTTACATTCTACAAAAAACCCTCATTGGATAAAAAAATAAAAACTATACAAAATCATATACATATATGTATATTTTATTTATTACTTAAAAAGTTAATATTTATTGAAATGAACTAAATTTTCATTTGCACAAATAAAAATTAACTTTTTATTTGCCACTAAAAACCATTTAAATGGCAATTGAACTTTTGTCACTTAACATCGTTTAAACGTTGAATAAGTTTTCATTTCTCACTTGGTTATTAAAATGGTGAGAATTAAATTTAAGCATCAAAAATTTCAAAAATACGATTGAATTTTTATTTTTTAATCCCAAATCTTAAATGAAAAATGAGACATAGCTGTCTACTGATGTGCTTATTAGGCCAGAATATATCCCAAAAGTATCCATCCATCCAATATTATTCTATTTCCAGGTAACTTAATTTGTTAACTTGTATTGTTTTACCGTTTGCTTCTAATCGGATATTATAATCGACTACCTAACAGAAGATCTTTATTACTCCATTTTTCATTTTATAATCAGAATGGATTACTGTTACGATTTGTATGTTATTTTTTTGTAACGGATCAACTTTAATGGTAATGAAATTATGGCCGCCAACTAATTTCAGCTGTCACAACAAAAACGTTTTTAATAATATTTGTACGATACAAACAACGTTTTCTCTAGCGCTAATACGATACCGAGGACGATGCAACTTCGAATGCGATAATAGAATTCTACATGATGCCAAAATGGTAGTTTAGTCGTTTTCTATATCGACTGTTTCTATTGTAGAATTCTAGCTGTCGTTATCCCAGTACATTACGTCGTTTAACTGTATCCTGTTAAATACTTGTCTTAGGATGAAGATGACGTTTACTAATGATCTATCGACTGGAAAATCCTGCTGTTTTTTACAAATAGTTATTATGCTTGTAATGTTAGAAATTAATATAGTAGTTAGTATCCAACCAACATTGGACTTTTATTCAACATCTATCTTTTATTTATAGCTTTAAATATTATGAATTGTGGGGTGTTTGTAATTGTTGCTTTTTTTCGTTGCTAAAATTTATCACTAAATCTAAAGTGATAATCAACTGATCAACTGATAACACTGGTCTGCATGAAAATCGGCCCTGATACCATTCTTGACGATTCTTATGTAAAATGACCTCCTGAATCCAAAAATGAGCTCCGTTTTTACCCATCACCCACCTATTTTGAGAGGACCCCATTTTTATTTTATTTTTTGCATTTTTTTTAGAATTTTAACTTACATCCGTTAAACATCCCAAAGCAGGTAATAAAATTTATACCAAAGTTTTGCTATAAAATGTATATAGAAACAACAATAAAATACAAATATATAAGAACAGTAAAAAAATATCAATAAACAGTTAGGAAGATTCACTGCACGACGCTGGCGATCTGAATACCACATGCAAGTTTGAACAGGAATTTTCGACAGGCTTGAACTTGCATTACTCTTCTCATTATAGTATATTACATTGTTTGCTTAACTGCTTTGATCAGTACATCTATAGCTGTTGCAGAGTTAACTTGTCGACGTTTTAAACGTGCTGGATTTTGTGTTCATTTTTGTTCATTTGTGTAAAACATTAAAACTACTTTTACTCCGGATTTTTTCAAGTGACTAAGTGTAATTTGTGGTTAATGTCGGGCGTTGAATAACTGTTTAATTA
Source organism: Aquatica leii (assembly GCA_035610365.1). Classification (NCBI taxonomy): domain Eukaryota; kingdom Metazoa; phylum Arthropoda; class Insecta; order Coleoptera; family Lampyridae; genus Aquatica; species Aquatica leii. The sequence goes on from CM069432.1 coordinate 115,198,984, forward strand.
TGCCACGCCAGTGTAAAAATCATCCCGATAGCTTCTGCTATGTCTGCGGGGAATTAACTTTAAAAGCGCAACGAAAACCCCTTTCTCCGCTTGTTAAAACAGCTTATAAATTGTACTTTGATTGTCAAGTTGGCGACTAGGACAAGACTTGGGCTCCATCAGTTTGCTGTACGACTTGTTACAGTAGTTTGACCAAATGGCTCAAAGGTACCCTAAATCAATGCCATTTGCTGTGCCCATGGTTTTGCGTGAACCTCGCTGTCATCTTACAGATTGTTACTTTTGTATGACTTCCACCGTCGGGTTTTCGAGCAAAAGTAAGCATACAATTCAGTATCCTAATATTTCGTCAGCTCTAAGACCTATTCCTCATAACGATACTTTGCCAATCCCAGAGCCCCCAAACACTTATACTCTAGAGCCGGAAATTGATTTAAAAGACTCTGAGCCACAACCTGGGGCTTCGAATGATACGTTCGATGATGATGAAGAGTATTCCGCAGATTTAGTTTCTCGACAACCTCACCTCCTCACTCAATCGGAATTAAATGATCTTGTCAGGGATTTGCAGTTACCCAAGACTAAATCTCAGCTCCTAGCATTGCGACTTTAACAGTGGAATCTCTTAGAAAAGGGAGTAAAAATATATTCTTACAGGACCAGACAAGCAACCCTGAAATGTCTTTTCTCAGAAGATAAAGATTTGGTATTCTGCCTTAATGCAAATTTATTGATGACAGAGCTACAGATGCCAAGTGACCCAGACAAATGGAGACTGTTTATAGACTCATCAAAAACAAGCTTAAAAGTTGTGCTGTTGGCAAATGGGAATGATTTCCCATCAGTTACAGTTGCATACTCTGTTGATATAAAGGAAACGTACGAAAACATCTTCAGAATCCTTGATAAAATTAGTTATCATGATTATAAGCTGACTTAAAAGTTGTTGCTCTACTGACGGGCCTGCAATCACGATTCACAAAATATTGCTGCTTCCTTTGTGAATGGGATACCCGAGCCCGAGATAAAGGATGGATTCAGAACGTCATTTTACATAAGAAGCACCCGGAATAGTGTCAAGGCTCGATAAAATATATTTTTTTGCAGACCAGCGTAATCAGTGTTTTCGCGTTCAGAGCATTTTCTGTTTTTTAATTTTGGAAAGGCAGTTTATACTTTAGTGCAATTTCTTTTTTATAGTTTTTTTTGTTAAGTTGCTATTTTATTTTTATCTTCTACATTTCTTTAGGATTTGCTCTATAATATTATAAAATGCAATATCTATACCTATAATATACCAATACCGATATATTTATTTATTTATTTATTTTATTGAAAGAAACATAGTTCACATTAAAATATAGCGAAATTGGACCACAGGAACAAGTCCTAAGACGGTCCACATCAAAGAAAAACATTTTTATAAAAAACAAAAGAGCCTGAAAAATAATTAACAAAATATTATATGGTACTAACTAAAAAGGTCATTTCCTATCATAATTCTGTTTAGTTCACACTTAAATCTTGTAATACATACTTAAATCAAAAATATTCAGATCATTATGAGCCGTAAGAACCGTGTTCAATAAATTTGCTCCATACACAAAGATAGAATATTTTAGTATATCGGTTTTATAATTTTTAATATGTAGTAGACTAGAATTTCTGGTATAAACAGACCTTGGTACATGAAAAGAAACTTGCTCCAGAAGGGATACACAATCAATATGACCATTAATTAATTTAAATAAAAAACATAATACAGATATGTACTATTTACTATATTTTTGTTATTTTATATCTTTTATGCTCTTCTGGTGTTTTATCATTAAGATATTTTAAATACACGTTTTTTAATTGATTTTGTGCAAACATGAATCAGAGCAAGTATCCATTTTCGTTCGTAACGTTTTTGCTGAAACTTTTGATACTATTTAGAATAACATTGCTTTGAGTTGAAGCCGCTAAAACACTTTATTATTAGCTGGCAAGAGAGTCTATGTTTTTTGCACTGTTCTTTTTCTTTAAATTTATTTACATCTGGGACGCATACGCTATAATACAAACTTTTTTATAGATAAGTTTCAGACTTATTTACGTAATGTTTTAGTTAGGACGTGCTCTTTTTCATCACAGAGCATAAGTTGCTGTGATTTTGATGTTTTGTACTTTTTTGCTTTTTTTTAGTAGCATGAATAGATCAATCTTATCATCAGATATTTTAGCACGTTGGTTTTTCATTTTTACGCTGTTCTTGTTAGATCCAAATTCTGTTCCCCTGATACAACAGTTATATGTGAGGTAATATAAATTTGACGTTGAATAGGCAGTTTGTATTATTATATAGAAATCTGCTCAAATTAAGAGAAAATTGTTGTACTTGCTTAGGCTGTCTTCCATCGCAAGCATCAAAATCTGGTACATTTTATTACACGTCGCCGTCTCTGGTTAAAGTATGTCTTGAACTACAGATTTTAGTTTTTGAATTGATAAACTACGTGGTCTAATTATCTTTTTTTAAATCTTAATTATCGTTTTCTGTCTGACATGACAGTAGATAGCAGTGGCGGCTTCTCTATTGGGTCATTTGGTCAATGACTCTCCAAAAAATATTAAAAACCGTTTTATAATTAATCTACAATACAAATATGTGACGTTTTATTTTGCTTATTCTAAAGATAGATAATTTGACTTTAAATATAAATATTGAAATGACTCTCTTACAGCATTGACCACTAGTCACCACTGGTATATACGAAACAAACTTTTCTTGTTTTTTGCGTCATTACTTTTTTTAGGTTTAGACTTTAGTTGTTTAAAATGTAAACGTTCACAACTATTTGATTATTCTCTTTGCCATTCCTAAATAAATGATTAATTTTGAAACGATTTGCTAGTAACTTCAATACATTTTCTTGCGTTCACTTTAATCATATTGCTTTATAGTTGTTGCAGTAAATTGCAAATATGTTATGTCTTAAACTAGTTGTTTTGTTTAATTTTTTGTATTTATAAACCTATTAGTCAAGTTTAAAGGCATTTTATTCTTGACAATAATGCTAAAATATGACTATGGTTTGATGACAAATAGTTTTTAACTGCACTTAGATTTTTACGCATTCATAATAAAATTATTATGTTGTTGATATAAGTTTAATTGCGTACGAAATAGTTTGCGCCTAATTTCATAGATAAAGCGCGAGAAGGTTGCTAACTAATTACGGGATATTGATAGTTTTAATATTTAACCCGATATATGTATATTTGCATTAAGGGTATTTAGAAAATTCAAACGAATTATAATAGTTAGAGACTGAACTCTATTTTGTTTGTTTTATGAATAAACTTTCTTTTCTTCTGTAGATGCTATTATTTTATTTAACAACGTAAGTTTTAATAAACCCGTTTATAAGATAATACACAAATTTGTAGCTTCATAACTGGTTTAAACAAAATCTTAATAATAAAAAAATGTCAGTCAAAGACAATCAAATTATTCATTCTTCACTTTCTAATTATAGTTTTATCTGATTTCAAATGCTGCGGTAAAATAATATTGTTGGTAACAAAAACAAAAATTTAATTGTCAAAAAAAGTCAATCAAAACAACGTGTTTATATAGCTACAAATTTGTTAATTACGACAAAACGATTAAATATTGCATCTAACAGGTGCAAATTAACATTGATGAACTCAAGCCTGAGTAATTTAAGTACATATCGGTAATTAAATATACGAGGTCTTTTGAAGGTAAGAATAATTGTGGATGGTTGAGGAAGGTAAACTGGTCAACATAACTCATTCACATTCTATTTTGCTACATTGTTTTTATCCTTCGTCATTCTAAAACGTTTCTCGTCATTCACAGTCACCGTCATGCAACGAAGAAAAAGTGAGATACCGTAACAGAGGGTAAAAGAACACACCAATCAAGCGAAAATAAAACTTAGATGAATATCTTATTTCGTTTAAATCTATCTTTATTGAATTTGTTACGTGTTATAGTTTTACTTACGTCTACCAGACCGTTACCCATATTTAAAAATATTAAAATTTATAACTTTCGTATTTAATCATGCATAATTTTAACAGTTATTAGTTTGAGAAGAAAAAATATGTGTTCGCACACTGTTTATTTTAAAAATGCATATTTAAATGTATAATTGGATAATATGTCAAATCAACAATTAATCAACAAAATCAATCGTACATTCTAACATGTTAGCTTTATAAATGTTGGTAAGCCCCTCGGTAAGCCCTAATCGTAATTACTATGACATGGAATATAAAAATATTGTATGTAGGTATATGGAAAAAAAGCTAAACTCTTTAATTAGCTACTATAGTAATTAAGTTATAACTAAACAATACGAAACGTCATATGTATCTCAGTTACACGCATAAAACATCTAGTACTTAATTTAAAAACCAATGAAACAATTGAAAATAACATTTAAGTGAATAGTTCAAATTAGGATTTCACGGATGACTTACATTTTATATCAAATGTATAACTATCATATGCTCCTGATTATAATAACATCGCCATTTTATGTAGATACTTTGAAAACCGATATAGTTTATTTTAATTGCGAATAACTGTATAATATATAATTAGAAAAACAGCTATGGTATCTAATGTAGTACCTACATATATGTAATGCAGGTACCGTGTAAGAATTCGCTCATCTGGAATGCGAAAGGTGTGATTTTACAATCTGTGAATTTACAAAAGATTATTATGCGACAAGACACTGTAAGTTCCGTTAAAATGTCTTTATACAAGTAATTATATCGTGTCCAATTTAGCGTTATGTTCCATTAACAATGTATGTAATTTATTAGATTATAATATTATTATAGTTTTTTATTAAATAGGTATTTGACTACGTTCAATAAAGTTGATAGATTTTTGAAAATAATCAACCATTAATTAAGCGATTGAATCTGTTAAAATAAAGGTTATTAAATGCGTATAATGCAATACTGAAATTCTAGTAGAAATTTGATTAAACAACAATAAAGCAAAAGCAAAATTCATTACAAATATTTTTTTTCAAAATTTATATTTTTTGATACTGCCACGCTGATAAAAGTAAAAAATAATAAGTAACGTGTATAGAAAGCCGAGCTGGTGGCATAACCCCATGTTTTGTATTTAACGAAGCAGTGGGTTTATCGAGGTGTTTAAGTTTGTCTGTATTGAATTAGAGATATCTTTATTACTAGTTGCTAATTCAAATACTTTTTAACTCTTTTTCTTTCTTTAAATGTAACGACAGGAAAAGCAGAAATTTCTAATTTCGTAAAGTAAATACTACAAAGCTGTAATAAAACGATTTTAGGTTTTTCCTATTCTTAATTGATTAATTTACAATTTTTGGTGTTTATGTTCTTAAATTCGTAAAAGAATTGGGTTGTTCTTAATCTACGAATTACAATTACTTACGCAAAAATAATTATTTGATTTGACGTAATTAGTAATATGTGAACGCTTATGAAGGATTGCCTATTATAAAGTTATAAAGTTTTTTACCTGTCTTTATGTCTTTTTTAGATTTTATTTTGCGAACTACTCTGTTTTTAATAAATGTTGCCATAGAAGACAGTTTTGCTGGTTATTTTTGATGTAGATAAGATGATTTTTGTTTACGTTTTATAAGTAATTTATAATTATATTATAATAATCTTGCAATAAAGCAATAAAAGTATATGTATTGCATAATCTATTACTAATCAATAGTTACAGTTAAAAGTATGTAACTTCACAATGAAAACATTTTAGTTTCGCAAAAAGAATACCAATAGCAATCAGATCACATAGCAATCAATGCTTATTTTGCAGTTTATTATACAGCGTGTCCCAGGATTGATGTCACTAGTTCTGTGAATCATAATTTGACGTTTTGTAACTAAGCCCTGCTTGGTTTGAAGCTTATTTTTAGTGTACTTTTGATTTTGTAAAATCACGTAGGCTTGTCCACTTAAAACCTTCAGTACATTCTTGAATAGTGGCAACTCGATTGCTAACATAAGTCTTTAAGTCGCATGGTCTCTTGCGGATCCAGTATAAAACGACGGACGAGTGAGTCCAACAAAGACATTTTTAAAAAACGCACGACTGTTTGTATAAGTCTTGAAAGGCAACAAGTTCCCAATAACTCGAATCGTAGAATCGAAAGTCTTTTTAGAAACACCACAGACAAAGACGACGAGTGCTTTCTGAATCGATTGAGCAAGCGTATACTACAGCAGATCAAGCGTCTTGACTGGCGTTTGAAAATCCATGCAATTCAACGCTGATAACTGACTCATCAAAAACGTGTCGACAGACTGACAACTTGGGTAAATATGCCAAACAAAACGAAAGACTGTTCATCTTTTCGTCACCTCATAGGAGACTTTGTCGTCCCAAGTAAGTTTTTCTAGCCACAGTTTTTGAAATAGTATTTTTGCAACGACAAATGTGAGGTTTCCGATAAAATGATTCGCTTGGTAACTGGTTGGTTAGAAGAGGAATTCGAAACGACATAGAAGAGACAATCAATATGCACGTTCTATTGGAGACCTAACGTGCTGGCTTGTTCATTAGAACTCAAGTTGACCATGCTCGGGTGTAGGTCTGCTTCAGCAATTTTTCTAGAATTCGGGGATCATTTGCTGCCCATTTCTTTAATTCAAAATAATCTTTAGATAACGTGAGGCCTAAATTATTTCCTAATTTGCCGAGCCTTTTCTATGGTGTCGACGTCTGTTATGACATCATCCACGTATTTGTGATATTTTAGAATGTCCGAGATATCGGGCATTGTCAAGAGACATTCGTCAGCTAATTGCTGAATGCAACGAATAACCAAGTAACTAACGGTGGCAGTGCCGTAAGTGACGGTGTTTAATTCATACACCTGTAGATGATCTTTAGGATCAAAGCGCCAAAGAATGCGTTGATTCGTTGATTCGTGTTTATTAACACCTGGCAATACATCTGCTTGACGTCGCCACAGAGAACAAAGCGATACGTACGAAATCTAAGTAATATGTGAAAGAGATCTTGTTATATTACGGGCCCAACCATCTGTATGCTATTCAACGAAACGCCATTACAATCGGGCTGTGAAGCGTTGAAGACATCTCGAAGCTTCGAAGTCGCCGAGGACTTTTTGTATTCAGGGTGATGAGGCATAAAGTACGAAATTTGACTAGGTCGAGGTTCGACGGGTGATATGTGACCCAAGCGAATGTATTCATCGATAAAACTAGCATAGAGCTTTCGAAGTTCAGCGTTACCAAGGAGACGTTTTTCCAAGTTATGAAATCTGCGTTTTGCAATATCGTACGTATCACCTAAAACATAAGGGCTTTCCTTCAGTGGTAGCATGTCGACAAAACCATTGGTTTTGTCTCGTGTTGTATTTTCAAGAAAATGAGTTTCGCATGGATGAAGTGCATAAGTAGTAGACGACTCCGTTTGCACCTGTTCAATACTCCAAAATTACCAAGTTGCTCTTGGATGTCTTTATTTGAATGAATAAGATCATCCTTGACTAGATTACAAATGGAAGCATTAGATGAGAAAAGCTGATGTCTAAGCAAGACCCATCCAAGACGCGTATTGCGTAAAAAAAGCAAGTCTTTCCCGAGGCTGTATTACTTAGGTAATAAAATAGACCAAAAGTCATGTACCCCGAAAAGTAAATCTATGAATGAAGCAGTAGCAAAGTCAGTGTCTGCTAACTTCAGGTCCTAAGGTAATTTCAGTGGATCGTAATTCATTACCCCAGAAGATAGTGATGCAAAACGAGACAAGCGATTTTTGCTTTGAATGAATTCAAGCGGGATTAAAAATACAAGAAACATCTGTATTTGATAGATGAGTTAGTCACCTACACCGGCTAGATTTAAATCGACAGGTTGCTTTATGAGAAGTAAAGTGTCGCATAAATCTTCGGAAATCAAGTTTGGTTGATTTATAGTTTTTGTGCTACGAAGTAAAATGCAAGAGCGAGTGATGTTTGTGATTTTGAATTACATGACTGAACGTGATGTCCAGCACGTAAGCAATTTATACAATCACCGAGCTGTTTAACTTGAGTTAACTTGCTTTTCACAGTTAAGTTTTTGAAACGTTCGCAAGCAAATAGAGGATGTGACCCCTTGCAAAGAGTGCAATTCGACTGTGACGCTGTAAACGTACGGAGCGTGGTAAGTTTGTCAGAGGTAATTCTCCTCTGTTTGATTGTTTCTAAAAGAACGGGTTCCAAAAACTTTAACACACCATGAATTTGTGATTTTCTATCGGGAATTGAATCATTCTCCATTTTTTTCTTACGTTGTCCATAAGTATACGAAATTTAAAGGAAGATTCTTTATGTATGGGTTCTAGCGAAAATTGGGTTTTGATTAAATTATGAATCAAGGCTTTTTGTGGTGCCAATAGCATGTTTTTAATAACTTCTGCGGCCTTTCCGATCAAAGACGTTTGTAAATACTGAAAATTTTGAATTTTCGAAATCTGAGAATTTTCATACACCAAACTTAGAAACAAAGAACGAAAGTTTAGCCATTCATTTAAGTGGCCGTTAAATGATGGAAACTTAATTCCTGGTAATTTTAATGATTATGTAAATGACGCCACTGTTTGGTTATTACGATTATTGACAACGTTCATACTACTATCAATAAGCGTTTGAGCTCTACTAACAATATCAAAATAGTTTGACTCGAACGTAGCTATAGAAATTGTTATTGGACCGTCTTTTTTGTTTTGATAAATATCCACGAATTCCTGTAATAAAGGTAGAATTGAGTTAGGCGAAAATTGCGTTGATTGACCTTTACGTGAGTTAGCGGTTCACGCAAGTCGTGCCTTTTTTCAGTGACATCAACAAATTCTATAAACCAATTGAGTTGTTTTAAAAACTCAAGCTTTTCACAGGTGTCCATTATGCCAATTGTTTTTGTAACGAAAATACTTAACGTAACCAAATTTGATATTTAAATACGAGCAAAATGCAATGAACGAACAAAAACCACTGTATGAACAATATATTGCCAATGAGGTTTTAATTTAAACAAATGCAAATGTTTAGGTAAGAAATGATAAACTAAACGCACATGCATCGAATGGAATTGAGATTAGCGACGCTGTCTCTTTACAGTTCTGTTTGCATGTGGAAAGGTATCGAAGGTGGCGATGCAACCTTGAAACTTTATCTACGATAACCTAAATTAGTATTGTATTTGGCTCGAAGGACCATGTTGAATTTTGGAATAAAATGGACTGTAAGTTTTGTTTTGTAACACATTTTATTTCGTACGCTGTTTCAACCTTTTAACAGTAACAACGGTAATATAAAACTGATGAATAATCATCTAAAACAAAAGAATGAATCGGTGCTACAAAAAATCCGACAAAACACGAGCACCTCCGAACGTAGGATAAAATAAATAAAAAACAAGAAAGTACACATATGTGTATGAAATACATCTACATAGGTAGTTCTTACATTATCTAACAACCTCTTTGCTTATTGTTTGCCATTTATTTAATCATTATAGTGCATTTTTTAGTGTACTTATTTTTTTTATTACTGATAACTACTTTATAATAATTAAGTATCATAACGTAAAGATAATAAGTACTCGTAAAGTTAATTGCTATTTACGATTGAGTAAACATCACCTACAACGATTTACCAATAATGAAATTACTTGTAATTCAGTTACAGTAAAAAATTGATTAATCAATAAACAATCACAGTTCCTAAGCAACCGTAACAATAGAAGGACAATTGCTGATTTAAATTTAAAATGAGTTAACTTAGCAGTTTATTGCTTTATGCAGATATTCAATTGATACAAGGTACTTACAGATTACAAAATCATGGAATGTTAACATGTGTAAGATTACGTCTTTTTATTAAAGCTAAATTAAGCTACAATTGATTTCTGTCAATAATAAATTAAATACATGTTTAACAATAATAACTAAAATGAGAAATAGACTATCGTAATTTTAAAAAAATGATAAACCTTTAGTTTTTTGAAAGAAATTATAGTATTTAAATTGTAATTACTTGGTTGCTTTTGAAAATGATTAATTCTAAAGAGTTACATGTGTACTTGATAATACATTATTTATAAAAATATATTAAAGCAATGCTCATAGGTGAAAGTTTCAGTAAAACTGAACACATATAAGAATCATTTTTCAATAATTAAAGTATCTAAAAACATTGGTAAAAGTCGAAGGATTGATCACCTAGTAGATATGGTGTACCGCGATTGGTAAATTTAGTAATTATTTGGTATATATTGTAAATATTTGGTCAATATTTGGTAAATATTGTAAATCTTAGTAAATATTTAGTAAATATATAATGGTGTATCATATTTTAGTCAGTGATCAACCCCTCGGTAAAAGTTAATCCGGAATTAATTGATGCACAATTATTAATTAAAATTTCAATTAACTAATCATTGTCTGAAAAACGCTTCTGTTAATTTAGGTATAAAACAACAGGAAGAAAAATAATGACTGTAAAAATAAGATTATTTACAAGCTTTTCGACATTTATACACATAAATTACTATTAAATTCACCGTAAAATTGAAGGTAATATATCTGATTTTCGTGTATTAACGGAAGAAATATTGGATATGTTACGAATAAAAACGAATAACTGCAAAATCGGTCACTGTGCCGAAATGAATAAAAGTACATACATATACTCAAAACTAATACTCATATATTAATTTAAAATATACTATGTTCTGTAACTTCACAATGTATTATTGTTTAATTTTACGGGTATTTACTTGCAAGCAAGAAGTCATTGTCTAACAATTACTTCGAAGGATTTTAAATCATTTTGTAAGAATGGTTCGGTTATTGCACCGTCACGGTGCCAAAAATATTACAATTAATCCGGTCATTGTATAAAGGTAATGTGCAAGATTAAACCTATTGTTAATTATACATTTTTTTTGTTGAAATGAAAGTATTGCATCGCATTACTAATTTTTTTCATAAAACACACCAGTAAAAATGTAAGAAACACATCACATCTAATATATGTATATTAATGATCCTTCTATCAGAGATCGCGTGTAATAATTCTAATACTTATTAGTAGAAATACAAACATCAATGGGAACATGAGAAAAAATCATAATTTTACTATCTCATGATAGTAAACTATTCAAAAGACTTATATAATACTATTGCATATATAAAACGCCATATAAGAAAAACTATGTGATGAATGCTGTAGTAGTCATTTTCGCAATGTTTCCTATCCTCTTAATAATTGTAATTAATTTATGCGGAAGTATAGAAGTAATTCCACATAACACGTGTTGTAACAGTCTTTCATGCAATATGCGTATAAATTCAAATTATCTTTTGCGTGGTTTGTTTTATTTTTGTCTTGTATGTTCATGGATAGATACCGTTTGATTAGAAATTAGTATAACTCGGCTGAGTACTGTATAGACAAAATTTGAAAACTTAATACATTATTTTCTTATAAATAAATCAAGCTTTAGCTTGTTTGAGTTTACTGTTAGCTGATGATCACTCAATAGCCAAATTAGTAATGCCATAATAAGATAAAAACTACTGCAAAGGCAGTTTTGGTTTGCAATTCACCTAGTTGTAGTATTTTTTAGTTTTTTGGCATTGTTCTGATTTCGATTGAAGTAGGTGTTTAATACGTACACAAAATCTTAATTCACCTCTTTTGTTGTTGTTATTGAGTGGTGGACATAGTTTTGAATGTAGCCATCTCGATACTATTGTAACGAATTAAAAAAATTAATTTATTTTAACTATTTACACAATAAAACCATTATTATAAATGTAACTAATTTTTTAAACTAATACAAATATATACGTTGCACTTATTTATTTAGACCGAACCTACTTTTAAAAGAGTTACTTTTAAAAGTCTGACCGTCGTTTGCTTTTTATATCTTCGCCTTATTTTCGTCTAGAATATTTTGTTTGTTTAGTAAATTGTTTCAAATAATCTTGAAGTCTCGGAATCTTTTATTTTTAATATTTGGAAATGTTTTTAGATTAGTTATGGTGCTAACCCAAAGCTGAATATTCTTGTGATAAGCGCATATTGTAGATTAGTGATGGGAATTCTAGTTCTTTTTTATGAACTAGTTCACCAGATCTCGTTCAAGAAACAGAACTAATACAATGTACTAGCATTTTAGGACTGTGGTGGTATTTTGTTCCGTATTTCAATTAGGGTACTAACAGGCGATGCATTGGTGTGCTGGCACCTAATAAATTAAAAACTGAAACCCCGTTTCAAATTCACAATCTTATTGAAAATTGGTGTAATCTTAATTAGCAAGTCCTTTCAAAGAATAATAATTGGCAACTACTAAACATGATAAAACAGTTATATGAACACTTACTTAATGGTACCGATTACGCAAGGTACAAATAGATTTAGATTGAATACAATAATCATCGTCATCAAAGTAACGAATATAAAAAACGTAATGATAATCGAGATAAATATTGTGGGAAAAGACCTTGTAGCCAACGCAGTCTAGAAGAGAAAAGTATTGCCGTTATCAAAATTATGTGATGACTAATACAAGATTTGCAACGAACAAATGTACTAAAGTACTAGTTCACTTTATAACAGGGAACTAGTACATTTAGTTCACTGAAAAGACCAGTACAACTGGACTAGTTCGTTCAGGAACTACACATCATTATTGTAGATGCAGGGGAGTTGTTAACGTTCTATTTTTTATGGGTAGCAGTCGTCATTGTTATTTTAATCATTTTAAAAAGATTCTGTGAATCGCTTTTCGGCATGATAGTTTCACTTCGGTAAGTCATTTCAATGCTCGGAGTGTCATTTGGTGACCTAATATTCAATAATTATTGACGTTAGAACAAAAACTATTTTACATTAATGATTCTAAAGCCAAGTAAATTTTGTAAAAACAAATATAGTAACGTAGGTTTCTATTTAGCAAAAAAACAAGTTGTGACGACATGCGCAAAAACTATTTTTTTACTCTTTGAAAATTCGAAATTTTGTTTTTTTAGTGTTTATAGGCAATGACGATTAAGATCGCAGCGCCACTGCGGTGTGAATTTCAAATTTATTAGCTTTTTTATGCTTATATAAGTATTATAAAGTTGAATTAAAAAATTTCTATTATCTTTATTGTTAAGTTTTTTTAGAATAAACGGTAATAAGTTTAATTAAAGTTACTATATTATTTTATTTAATTTATTTAATTATCATTCGGTTATATTAATATATTGCAATCAACTAATTACACTACGTAACAATTTGTTTTCTTGTTACTGAATTGAAAATAAGTTCTTTATAGTAACCCATATGCGCTGAATGTAGAACTGCAATCAGATTTGCTCTGGCAGATCAAAAAAAAAGTAGGTGTAGAGCAGTGATTCTCAATCTTTTTTGACCTACAGACCCCTTTTCATAGTCTAAATTTGCCCACGGACACCAAATGTGAAAAAACTATGTACATAATAAAAAAATTTCAAATTTAACTTTGATGTCTTAAATGGTAAAGGTGACGTAAAAGTAAAATATAAATAAAACACTTTGTTGAAGTATTTATTGAATTAAAATGCAAAAAAATATTTTAATGACTTGGATGAACTTGATAGGATGCTATGAGTTTATTTACGTCCGGCTCGATGTTTGTGAGTAGCAACCGCAAATTCCCACTAGTACTAATTTCTAGTCGGTTTCTTTTTTTTTGTGATGAGGTTCATAACGGCACTGAATTTACGTTCTACCAAATAGAAAGACGGAAAAGCAATCAACAGCTTTTGTACAATAATCTATAATGCGAGATATAAAATTGGGATCTGTTTTTGTAATCAGAAGTTGTATCCTTGTTTAAACATTGGTTTCCGCTCCTCATTGAATTGAATGAATAATTTAATAAGTTGCTCCTGTATTAGTATGTATTCATCTGTATTTGTGTTCTGAGTTTGACTACTTGCAAAAGGGTTCAACGCCCAGTTGGGAACATCCAAGCGAGAAATCTCTTCAAATGTTTGGTCAAGGTCCGAATGAAGCGCTTTTAAGTATTGATAATAAGCAAACAAATCTTCATCTCTAGTCTAGCAATTTTGAAAGATTTGAAACTGAGAACATTCTTCTCTTCCCTAGTTTTGTTTGTACAACAAAACTTTTGCAACGAACGCAAATATTACACTTTTAGCTTTGATTAAATTTAATGTGTCACATTGTAGTTTCAAATTAATTTCGTTAAATCTGGCAAATAAATCAGTCATATGAACGATGTCATTTTTTTTAATAATTAAATTGTACCGTAAATCATTGTCTTTACTCTCCATGAATTCCAACACTAAGCGATCCAAATATGCACTTTTAGATAACGTACTTCTGTGTTAAGTACTAAACGTCATCATCATTTTCCAAACAAAATTCAGCACATAATCTCCCATTTAAAACATTCCTTCTGATTTTATTAACCGCTCTAAAGAAATCATGTATTATGCAAACGTTCACTAAGGTTTTTTGCGACTAAATGATGTCGATGAAAGACACAATGTACCGATAATACATTCGGTATAGCTTTGTAACGTGTAAATTACAACGTCGAGCAAAAATCCGCCTGAGAGTAGGCAACTTATCGTAATATTTTCGACCTCGAGTCGTGTTTCTAAGTCACGCTTGTGAGGGCGCTCGAAGGTTGTTTGCCATCTACAAACCTCATTTTTATGCTGTCATTTGGGTGATTAGGAACGTGAAAACGTCGGAGAGGTGAGATACATGGAATTTCTTTTTCATCTTTTAACATCTACTACAACGACGCTTTATTTTAGCATTTGAGAGTAAATCCGACTAAACGTTTGGTGCGAATAAGATCAGCGCGATGTATTTGGCGGCCAAACGCATAAAGTGGGTTAGTATTTCACACGTGGGTTTAGAAATGGAGGCATATCAACTAATTCTCACAATTTTAGCTTCTTGATTCTTACTTCTTCGTCCGTCGTCCTTAATTACGTCTTCGTTGTTCTTACATCTGTAATCTACCGGTTGGGGTTCTACCATCGCTGGGGGATTTGTAGTATGAATCCGGTAAAAATGGTGGACGCACTACGCACTAAACCAATGCGAATCGTAGACAAAAAAGGGAAACAACAGGTATAAAGAATCCCAGAGGATCGTTGGCGCTGTGCAAGCGAGGTATTTATAAAATCTGCATCTTCGAGTCGCGGGAGACTCGCTCGCTGTCGGCCTCATTTCGTCCAGACGCTATAGACTTCTGTTATCGCCATACGCGGTACGTGCTCAGTGAACTCGTAAATCGCTTTTCTTGTCGACGAAAATTATTGTAAATTTCTCGGAGTAAGAATGATGCATATTCTTTGTAAACGGACACAAGAGTGAGACGTAATATCTAGTGAATTTTGTCTTTAACCGATTAAGTTAATTACCGTTATTAATTGTGATGTACTTTTATAACTTTATCTTATCAGAGTAATTATAATGCATGTTTATAACTTGTCGATTTAAGTTTAGTAATATCTAACGTCAATTTTTCTGTAAAACATTTAATAGTAATTATTCACACGGTTATCCAACGCCTTATCTTGTAATGGTTGATTCATTACAATTATTTATAGTAACTTCCAATTAATAATTTGTGTCATATAAAGTATTTTATAAAATCATCAAGGGTAGAAGTTGGGAGCTATGCCGTCTCTCGGAAACTAACTATTTGCTACATTTGATTACCGGTCGTGCTGAACTTGATCAAGGTCCACGGGCGGTATTACTTACGTTAACGCGATTACGTATTGCTACGATCTACAGTAGCCGCGGTGATATTTGGTAATAACTAATTGTTAACTTCTGTTGCTCCCAGAATCTATTTTTGGGACCTGCTTTATTTATGTGTAATTTATATATATGTGGTTACTATTTTCTTGTTGGGGGTTATGTAAATAATTAATAGGGATTCTACCAGTGGCGTAACCGTCGAGGGGTTTTTTTTTCTTCCGTTCCGGAAGGGGGCTGTGAGTCAATAATTTCAATAAATGGTTATTGTTGATACAAAATATGTTTCTTTTGGGGGACCTCGGGTCTAGGCTCTCCTTTTCTCCTACCTAGACTATAATTCTGCGATACTAACATTCGAGAAGAGGTGGCGCACTTGGGCATTCAGCTTACCGAAAGAAAAATTGGTGTCTTACGATTTTCTTTTACCCGACGACCATCTACGGTGAGGCTAGCCGAAAGGTAAGCAACAACATCTCGGTAATTACGTTTAAGTAATATTATTCTTCTTTCTTTCTTTTCTCCACCTTTCCCATTAGATCATAATAAATATTGTAACAGCTTGTTTTAAGTATGCCAGAAAGCCTCGGTGCCGTCCCACCATTACCGGATCACTGTCAGTAGCAACATAGATGATATTAGTCAAAGGTACTGATTTTTCATAGAAAAATCTTTTTAATTCAGTAAATAACGTTTTACCTTTTCTATCAGTTTCTAAACATTTAGTAATAACAACTCTTGGGAAGACTAGAAAAATTTGTTATATATACTTCACATCACTTATAACACAGAACTAAATTGTTGATTAGATGCATGAATCTTTTATAGTTTATATTATAGACTAGTTGGTGCAGGTATCGGCTTTATTGCGTTTCTGTATAAATCTGTATAGATAACCTTGACTCATCGCGACGCCTGTTATTACCTTTATTTTACGCATCTGTCTATACTTATATCTTTCTTAGGAAATAAAAATTACTAATAATTTATTCATTGTTATTTATTTTAACTTCCATAATTATAAAAAGGAGTCACAGTTTTTTAATTTTATACTAAATCTTGCGCGGACACCATGACGTTGTTCAAAAACTCCCAAATCATTTTTAATTTTCCACGAACCTTAAATGTTCTTGGGGCCTCTAGGGGGTCCGTATGGACCACTTTAGAAACCCCTGGTGTAAAGGTTATCAACAACAATGCTAATAACTACGTTGAATTGAAATTTTTAAAAAAGTAATGTGCGGAAGGAAAACTTAAATATTATAATTAAGAAGTGAATTATAAATATTTATTTATCTTTAAAATGAGTGAGGGACTCTTAGTTATACTAAAATTGACAATGACTTAGTCTAAAGAATAGATCTTGAATCAATTTTCGTATTTCTAGTTCAACGAAGACTCTTGCTTTCTATTTTGCGTCAGTTTTCATATTTCCAAACTTCTCTTTTAGATACAGAAAACCATGATTTGTTTGATTTATCTCTGCAACAAACTGTTTTATTAGACCCAGTTTAATATGGAGTGGAGGTCGGTAAATGTTATTATGATTTATAAGATATACATGTTGAATGCTGTAATGTCCTACCACAGGTAAATTTATGGGTATCCAATTTTTTCACTATATATTTATTCTTATTATAGCGACTATTCTACAGGCAAAGAAAGCACATGTGCTTTGTGTACCCAGTTTGCATTCTAAGCAGAAGGGTTACAACCTTCAAATCACCGCAAATCTTCCAATTACACTCCGAGTACCTACTTAATCAGCATTAAGAGAATGATCATTGTTTCGTAGGTTTCTTTTATTGCTGGTTTTACGTTGCCGTTGATTAGTAGTACAGCTTTGAGATCACATTATAAAAATGATTTCTTATTTTAGTTCAAAACTGCCTTGATTGTTGTTGATGTCAAATATTTCAAATCTTTCTAAACTCAAAAATTACAATTTAGTAACAAACCATAATTGACCTATAGATCTTGATTCAATCAAATTATAAATAGTTGCGTTATTGCAAGTTTAATTAAAAATAGAATTAAAAATTACTATATTGTTTAAACAAAAAATAAAACTTAAGAGTATGTGTTAATGCGTATTTTTATATACTTTTAAGCTTAGAACATACTGAAACAAATTTTAAAGCTATAATGTTATCGGTTTATTATTTAAAGCAATTACAGTTAAAATACTAACATGGTTGTGTTCTTATTTTAAATACCGTTTTTTAAGAAATATCGGTTAATTACTTTAAACAATGTATATTCAGGTTGTTGAAAACTTGTTTAATCAAAATTTGTATTTGTGAGATACAGCTTCTAAGCTTTTTAATTTAGGTTAGCCATCTGTCTATTTTATTGTATAAAATGTATAAAAATATTAATTATGCTTGTATTTAATTAAAAATTAAACATACCATATATTCAAATGCGTTTGTCTTCTGGGTAAATCTAAATTACGTTCTTTGTCAAGTGACGATAATAATTATGTATGTCTACATGGTGAACATTTGGAAACGTATATTAAAAAACAGCATTTTTATATTTAACCGAATTGTATAAAGATTTAAATAAATCTAATTTTATTTCTCGCAACTAAAACTAGTTTTAATTTCATTTCTATTAATTAAGATTGTTTTTATTATTTTTGTGAAATAATATTAAAAAATACATATATCTTAAAAGATATAATTTATACTGTTGATTAAGTCGATTGTTAAACGTTAATATAGTCATTAAAATATATTGTTAGATATAGTATATAAAATTTTTAAGTAAAGTAAAAACTTAAATGTAATTAAAAATATGTTACAGTTTCACTTAAATTATATTTTATTTTTACTATAGTTAAGTACATTGCTTAACTAAATCGTTTCAGTTTAAGAACAGCGTTAATTATTAACTGACAGTTTGAATTTTTAAGGTTAATTCGGTATCTGATTAAAACATTGATTTATTTTATCTTGTTTTCAACGCTGTAACATTGTATCTAAGAATTTACAAGCTTGGCTTGGTTTTCAAAAGCTTGGTTTAAAATCAAGCCAAGTATACGAAAAATCAAGCTAAGCTTTTAAATAATCAAGTCAAAGTCAATATTAGTCAAGCCAAGCTTTGACAAGTAAAGCTGTTAAGCTTTTACCAAGCTTTCAAGTTCTTGAAAATAATATTATCTTGATGTAAAATTTATACCACAAAATAAAGTTTATCGAAGGCTGTTTACACAAATCACTTCGACAAACAGCGTCAACTAAAGAAATCAAAACAAAAACAAAGTAAATGGTCAAACTGAGTTCTAAGAAAGCTGAATTTATAACTTATGCTTCTTACATTGCAACGTTTTTTGTTTATTTAGCTGAAGTCTTGTTTTGGTTACAACCGCAGATAAGCATAATCGAGTACACAAAGTACATTTTGTTAGTTAGGTCAGTGTAAATACGAAAAAATAAAGATTAGTATTTTGCTGTAATTATTTTACAATTTATTTTGTGGATGACGGATAATTGAAGAAAATCATAAGTAACACAATACATAAAGACGTTTTAAAATACGGTTCTCACAGCATTTACCACATGGTTAAAATTAAAAGTCAATTTTCACTTATTTAAATAGACAAAACCGGCCTGAAAACTTTAATTGCAAGTATCACTTTAGACCAAATCAGGAAATATTTTTGTTTAACGTTACAAGACAACTTTGCCTTAAGTTTGTAGTCATTTATCAGAATCACGCTGTATACTAAGTTACCTCATAACTCGGGATCAATCAGAAGTCAAGCGGGAACGCGCCATCAAGTATACATATTCAAATCTTTTCAGTTCGAAGTTATGAGGTAACTTTTGCTAGCAGTTGAGTAATTGTTTCTATCGTTTATATTCTGGCACTGAGCTGTAACACGTGCGGGGTACGTGTTCCAAGGCCATAAACTACTTTTGCAAAAAGAGCAAGAAACCATTTATAAATGCTTAAAAACCAAGCCAGGACAGTAGCCTTAAAAGCATTTTAGTAGAAAAGAACGACATTATTAATTGGTGATGAAAATATTTCAGAACCATGAAACAGTACTAAACAGCAAATAAATCTCTATGTTTTACCTTGATGAAACTAAGTTAAGTGAAGGTCACAAGAAACAAAAAAATATGGATCAACAAAAGTATAACAAACAAGCGTCAAGCATTTGTTGTAAGGTTAACAGGAATTGAAGAATCCATCCGGAAAGGGAAGGCGATTAATAATTTTATATGCTGGTACATTGATCAGTTTGTATTTTTGGCTTACATTTTAATGCACTTTAGGTTGTATGATTTTTTATCATGTGTGTCTGGTTACGTTAATAAACATAGTTACCACAAAGATTTTTTTACACGTATATTTCATTACTAAAATAATTATAAAAGCTTGCTACTTTTAAATTTACCGCTTTAAATTATTTGGTTATTTATCTGGTGACTTTTAGCAGTGTAAATCAATCTTTTGTAATCGCTTTTCTTAGTTATTAAATAAGGTACTGTGACACAAATAACTAATACTTATCATTAATTTTTTTGCGTCATCTGTCGTTTGTGTGAGATTATCGATTAAGTACTAAAACCATTATTTATGTGTTTATATCTTACAATTGTGTGATGTAACCCACTCGCAAACAAACAAAATTAACCTTCGTTATGCTATGCCTTACTTTCGACCCTTGTGTATCACACGTCCTGAAAGTATTTTAGGAGTATTGTCATTTTGTATGCATCGACTTCACTTCACCATAGAAATATGCTAATACTCGCAAAATAACACTTTCTGGATTAATGATACAAATAACTATTTAGTACTTGTTTGTAAATAAAAAACAGATAAATACAAAAATCAACAATCTACAATAAAAAGTGTGCGTTTTTTTTAAATAAATTGTAATTCCGCTTTTACCCGGGCAAATTTAAACAGAACTCACTTTTATAAAACGGTTTATAGTCAAAACGCAGAATCAAAATCAAAAATTATTGCATAGCAGTTTATAGTTTCAACAAGTTTCTTCGTTTGTTATTTTTCTTTTATTCATTAAAAACACAAAATTTTTGTTTAATCATTTATTATAAATAACTAACAAGTTGTAATTGTGCTTTAATATTTTATAAAATACTGTAATATCAAATACATTAAATTATGTTATTTATAAGAATGATACTTGTTGGGGTCGAATACGAATGCCTCAAAATTAGCGAAGACAAATAATATTAGTACTAAGAGTTGAACAGTGTGGCAACGGACATAAATTTCTTTGTTTGAAGTTTGAACTACTTCCTTAGACGACGTACGAATTCTGGCCACTCTTGATCTTCCATCGGGACTGGGAATCAATTTAAGTGTCCGAATGACCAAGTTAACGGTAGTTGATTGTCCTGTTTTATTAGAACAACTTGACCAACATGAGCAGGCACCACTTCTTCATGAACCATTTTGACTGCTTTCGTAGTTCGTTCAAATATTCGGTCGACCATCTTCTGCAGAATTGTTGATAAGCGAATGTTCCCCTCACAAAAAGAAAGATCCGTTAGTTTTCTATCAACTAAAAAATGACCGGGAGTAAGCGCCGCTAAATTGTTGGGACTGCTGCTCAACGAACCTAACGGACGACTATTAAGAACATCTTTGAGGCGACATAGCAAAGTACTTACGTTTTGATAATTAAAATAACAATTACCAACAATTTTGGGCAATAAATTCTTACATGACTTTATGTTTGATTCCCAAAGGCCGCCAAAATGCGGTGCTCTAGGTGGAATAAGCTTTTATTCAATTTTTTCTTCGGCAAGACAAGTAGACAACTCTTTCGATTGAGCACTTAAAAGTAAATATAATTCTTTGAGCTTCCGAACAGCTTCTACAAAATTTTTCGCATTATTAAACATCACTACTTAAGGTCTTCATCTGCGAGCAATAAAAACCGATAGGAATCCAATTATAGTGAGATCCATTATGAGCTATAAGTGTACACATTTTGTGGTCATACAGACAAACAAACAAATATACGCCTTGATTCTTTTATTACCTCTAATTTTACTATTTTTTAACAAAATGATACCCGCAAAATCTATCCCAGTGCATCAAAATGGATAAGCTAAATTTATTCTTTAATCAGGTAACGCTCCCATTGGAGGCGAAAATGTTTTGTGTTTATGCCGAAAACCAACAATATACTTTTTAAACACCCTTGGAACTCAATTTATACCAGAAATAATCCAAAACTTATCACGAGAAGAGCTTAAAGTTGCCTGCGGACCTGCATGCAATAATTAACAATGCTCAGATTCTAAAACTAAAACAGAAACATGATGTTTTCCTGATAACAACCTGAATGGCGCTTACTAAACAAGCAGATTCTGATGTTCTACCACCTACTCTAATAGTTTCATCTGTATCGATAAAAAGATTCAAAAATATAAATGACGACATAATTGCAAATTTACCTTCTTTTAGAATTTCATATCCATGATTAAAAGTATTGACCAGAATAATTTCCGCATTGTTTAATATCGAGACATAAAGAACCAAACATGTTACCTTCAAAACCAGACCGGCATAACAAAGGTTACGATGCGTTTTAGACGATTATAATTTGAATATCTTTTAAAATTTATCAAATCAGAGCTTTTTTTACAACCAAACACTTAGATTCTGCTTTTGCTAACTCAAAAAGATCCGAAGCTATTATCTTATGCTGAGGCCAATCCTCAGAACCAGAACAAAGAAAGGAAGATCTATGCCACCACTGCAGATTATTAAGAACTTTTGAAGAACGACCCCACGAGAAGCAATATCCGCCGCGTTTTGATTTGATGGTATATGCCTCCATTCGTAATTTCGAGTCAATTCTTGGATTGAAACTACTCTATTTGCTACAAAGGTTTTTAACTTGTGAGGGGACATCTTCAACAAACCTAAAACTACAATTGATCGGTCTAACGAACAGCACATGAAAACGACATATCAAGATGAGAAATTACTTGCGACAAAGACCTTTTATAAATTCGTAATAATTATTGCGCTTCCACGATAGAACGCGCAGCAGTAATAATATCAATAATTACACTCATAAGCCAATTGCTGAACACAGCGAATAGCAAGAAAACTAGACAATCTAACACCAAAAGGAACCGTACTATACTTCAATCTGTCTGTACATTGCTTTGATGTCCGACACAATAGCAATAAGATGACGACGAAACCTTGGCAAAGCAAAAAACAAATTTGGCTGCAAAACTGGACCAACCATCAACAAATCATTCAATGAATAACCACTGTCGCTTTTAAGGGAAGCATCAAATACCACTCAAAGTTTTTTAGAAACTGATTGTTTTTTTAAAACATCATAATGTGGTAAATAACAGAAAATATCTGTCAACGAAAGACATATGTCCAGCTAAAGAATACTCTGATAAAAAGTCAACATATTTTTCTTTAAATATTGGATCTGCCTTAAAGCGACGCTCTAAAGACAAAAAACGATATTTGGCTCTATTGTACGAGTTCTCTAATAATTACGGAGATTTTCTAAAAGGCAGTGATACCACAAATCTGCTATCGGCTTTTCAATATGTGGTTTCAACAAAAAGTTTCTCACAAGCTACACGAACCGGAGCATCGACGATATTATTAGAAGGAAGTTGTTCGAGAACCCGAAATCTTTCCATTTGCTGATGCAAATCACAATCAACGTGCGAAGATAATGGCAACAAGATAAAACCGATGAAATTTGATTAGATAATACCAATCAATATTTATCCCAAATGCGTATTGTGCAAAAATGGCATATTTTGACCCAGACTAAATTGTTATGGCAGCAATAACCTCCACAAAACACCACTTCCTAACAGTAAGTGTCATATATGAAGAATCAACTTTTACTGAAGGAATCTCTGAAGTGATCTCATCTAAAACTAAACAAGCAATTTTACTTTTGTAATCACTAGACAATTAATTGATGTAAAGATTACAAATAACATTAACAATTTGTAGGTCTCTTTTAACTATACGACAATTATATGGCGTACCTAAGACTTCCACCATAGCCGTAGGCAAAAGAATAGCTGCTTTTTCAACTATAAAAGACCGAGAGGAATTTGCAGATACGGTGTTACAAGCTTTAGGTCTTACGAACCTTGCACGGCCAACTCACACAGTCGGAGATAGGGGAGGTTCAAGCGAATAATAATTAAGGGCGCCAGATGATTCATAATTAACACTTCTGCCTCGATCAAGACAGACGGTCCAAGCTTGTAACGAATTTTTAGGTTCGTAATCCTTGTTACTCTGATGTTCGGGTAACCACAATAAAAGAGAAAGGTATGTTACCATAAAAGAAAGATTAACAGGTATAAAAACTTTAATTTAGTAACGTAGATCATTAACAAGAGTATATCTAATCCTCAGTTCATAAATGCCAGCAGTATCGGCAACACACAATACATAGGTTAAGTCGAAGCGAACAGCGAAGAAAATTTCGTAGTAAATATTGTTTGTACACAGCATGCGATACACACAAAATAATTAATGAAACTACCTTAATGGTATTAAAACAATGATAGTAATCACGGAAATTAACACTAGCCAAAGTTCCGTGAGTGACTTTTCTGACAGCGATAAAATAATTAAATAAACTTACCCACGATCCAGTACCTACTTGATCGAAGAAAACGTTTTCCCCGGCAAGTGAACCTGAAATAAATTTGAGTAGCAAATCGTGTCAACACAATGGCTCACGAAATCAAGATCTACAAAATTGTTAATTACTGCTAAAAGAAAGTACACATAACATAACCCGAATGCTGTTGTACACATTCAATGAAAGTTGGTTTCGCAGGTGTTAGCCGCATGAGTAGGATCTCGAAGAAAAGTTCTTGTCTTCGGTTTTTTTTTAGTTTTAAACGTAGGCCTTATAGAGTTATATTCGTCCCATGAAGGTATTTATCGATATTAATCCCTCATTATTCTTTATTGAATAGAAACATGTGGCCAAAACGTGGTGGAACGGCTATCAAATCAAGAAGAAATTACAAAGGAATTCTAGCAAAACGGATGTAAATATCTGTGACGAATAAATTATTTTAAAAACGTAATGAAGTTATAATTTGATTTCCATTACAGAGGATGATATTCGAAAATTTTCTTTAAGCGACACAAGTCATTTTATGTAGTTGTCAGCTTAACGACTTCGTCGAAAAATGACAGTCACAAGAAAAGATCGGCAGAGGGCGTCAAAACCGGAATCTAATTTTAATTCAATATACCAGGGTATTACGTTATAAAAATTTTGGACGTAACAACGGTACTTCAAAACATTGCTTGCAGAACGGCCGGGATATCATAGGAAAACGAAAACAGTTACAAAAATAGTGACCTTTTTGTAAACAATTTATACATAATTTGTACCCTTTTGCTTCTGTCTCTAACTGTTAATTGCTTAAACTGAACACAACTTACGATAGAACGAGCACCAGAACACAAAATGCATTGAGATTGACCAACTGTGTTTATAACACGATTATTAAATTTTTCAACAACAGGTTTACATGTACGTTTCTAACATTCAAGTACGTCTTTCCAAACACTAATTTAATTCATCGACCATAGAAAAATCCGAAGACTTTCAAAATCTCGTGCGGTAATAAAATCTAATTTAGACCACAAAGAATAAATGACTCTCTGCTTTGCTGGATCGACAAGTTTATTCAATGCTCTAATATATCTGTGATCTAACAATTTACGCAACTTAATGACTCTTTACTGCAAGGTTTTATTTTTGAAATTAAATTCAAAAAGTTAAAAACTAACAATTTTTTATTGTCATATCTTTCATATAAAGTTTTCTAAGCAATTACATAATTATTACCTGTTAAATTAAGATCTTTTATATTTTTTCAAGTTTGTCCAGATAAAGCATTATTTAAATAATGTAATTTTATTGAGTCAGGCAGAGCATCATTTTCATGCACTACTCTAATAAATAGTTCTTTAAAATCCAACCATTTTTCAAATTGACCATTACACTCAGGTATATTAACAGAGGGTAGTTTAAGCAATGAACCTTTAGATACATGATTATCAAAAACATTTACATTTTTCAGGCTGTTATTCGAATGCTTGTCTGAACGTACCGATCCATCATGCGTACAATTAGCATATTTAACAGACTCCCTAGAAGCACTGCAAATTAGATTATCTGAATGTAACAAACATTTTGCAATGGCAACTGACATGTTATATTTATCCCCTAATATCTGACTTTGATGTTTCACTTCTTCCTTCCACGACTCCTCAAAATCTTGAAAATTTGCTTTTATCCTCTCTAGTTTGATCTTCAATACTAATTCTATCATTAAAGATTATTTTTTGTAGCAATACTAGAATCATTAAATTAAACAATAAACGTTTTGAAGTTTATAGATAATTGCTGAAGTTGCACTAGATTTGCAAATTTATAACAAACGTTTGTTTACATCGTAACCGAAATCATTTAGCACAATTGCATTGCACAAGAATAAAAAAAAATTACAGTTTAGAATAATGCTGAGTAAGATTGCTTAAATTGTTTAAAGGCTGTGTTGTTATAATAGATAAAGGTAGAGTTCATTTACACAACAATATGTTTGTACTTAAATGCACGTAGTGTCCCAACTTTTTTTAGAGTGTACCCAGCTTCTGTAGTTCAAATTCCAATTGAGCTAAGCGCCGTGAAATATAATTTTATAATGAAATCCTTGTCTTTAATGTAACTACAAACAAAAAAACGTTATTCTGTCACTGCAAAAATAACAAGTATCATGTCAATTTACTGATAGTATTATAACGGCGTGATATGAGTACAACAGTGGTTTTAATGTATAGTTAATCATTATTATTTTAGCATATGTATAATAAACGTTATAATTGGATAATATGTAGTTTATTATATGTGAATATACTTTTAAACTAACTAAATAGTTTATACAAAAGTTCTAGGATATTTTGTATTTTGTGACCATTCCACTATTGACTTTTGTTAAATGAAAGGCACTTTGTTGCTTGTAAGAAGAAGAAGAACTTATCACGTAAATAAATATAACAGTACAACATATATCATGTACGGCATTAAAACTACTATCTTAGTTCTCAATATGGCGTCTAATTTTTTCACAATGTTTTATTTTTACATTAATTTGCTATCTTAATAACACCCCTTTTCAAATTAGATGTATTCCTGTTTTCTATTTAATTATAAAGACTTAAAACTACAAAATATAATAAACAAAAATTTTGTATTCCTATGAGTACATCTCAGTGGCGGCTGGTGATCAATCATACAAAATGGTCATTTAAAAAAAACCAATTATCGCAAAAAGGTCTAAAAAAACCTTCCTACATAGTAACGCAATTTATATTTAAGATCAATTATATTTAAGATATTCGTCTGTCTTTACAACTACCAACATAATCAATAACAAGCTCATTAAAATTTAGAATGTTTTTAGTGTAAGAATGCGTAGAAATATTTTAATTTTTTTTCAATGTAGAGAAACATCGCTCTTTTTCCACTGTAGTCATAGGTAAAGTCCATCGACCTGGCAACAACGGAAAGCTATGCTTTCCTCTGAACGAGTAATCACAGGCTGAAAAGTGTACACAACATTGTAAGAGATAGAAACAGTATTTGTAAACAAACGGTACGCACTACTTGTAAAACGACAATTTTGTTTGTTTACTTTTACATATGCTTACTACAAGCTAAAGATACATTGTATTTATATTCCATGTTTAACGTTTGATTCAATTCACTTTAATAACTACGTACTTCAAATAATGCTGCGAGAACCGATTCTAAACTTTAAGGTTATAAGTATGTCAACATAAATTGACAAGTCGTGCATACCGTAAACATAAACAAATGTACTTTCTTTTCTACATGTTTGAGACAAACAAACACATTGCGAAAATATACCGATTACCCGTCCAGGGGGAAGCATAGGTTTCCGATGTTGCCAGGTCGATGGTAAAGTCAATCAATTATTTTATTTAATATATGTATTTATTTTTACAAACATTTTCATTGTGGTCTCTAATTGACTTTTGGCATCATACAATTATTCATGTGATTAGCCGTTAACGAGTGCTTTTTTCTTTTTCTTTTAAATGTTATAAATCCGTAACAATATTCTTACACCATAATGATTAATAAATTATGTGAAAACAGTAAACATACAAAACAGTAAAATCTATTATTTATTTCAAATTCACAAATCCAATCTAACGTATCATATACATATTCTTTAAAATTACTATGGACTTCTTTATTTTTATATTTACTTGTCTGTCAAATTTGAAGTAAAGGCCCAGAAGGAGCATTGGCTTTAAATTCTAAACCTATTTCAAACTTTAAACTATTATTAGCGATTAATGTTTTAATGTCTTGTACTACCGCCATTATGAAACAAAAACGATGATATGTACTTAAACACAATTAATTTTCTTTTAACATGTGAAAGTCATTGACATGCGTTACAAACGAATATTATCAGACAACTAAAAAATCGAGTGCAAAGTTTGTCGTATGTGAGTATGCGAAATGGGACCCGGCTGACAACCGCATAAAGCATTTAGGCATTTAGTTATCTTTTTCTAACTCGCATAAAATTGTTTTATGCCTGTTTTTCTCTTGACTACAATAACTATTATTTACGATTCGCCTACATTGTATAATACACACAGACTATAAAACTCAACAGCCTCGGGCAAATTCGTAAGTTTTCGCATCTGTTGAGCTTACAATGAAAATTGAAATTCAAACACTAGCAATTTGATTTAAACGCAAATTTTCTGTAATTTTCAAAGTAAATAAAATAAATTTCTTATTCATTTTTTTAGAGAGTCATTGTACGAATGACCTAATAGAGAAACCGCCCTGGTACATCTTAAAAGTATCAAAAATCATTTTATTCTGTTCTGTTATTTAGGTTTACTAAATCTTTTATACAAGTTGTAAATAGCAATTTGGATAGTGGCTTTGTTAAAACATCTGCCATCATTTTTTTTTGAGCAAATATGATTGATTTGCACATTTTTATTTTCAACATGTTCTTTTATAAAATCATATTTGATATCTATATGTTTAGATTTATTTGATATATTTGCTAATGTCTATAGCAGCTCTGTTATCACAAAAAGTTTTATTATTTGTCACAATCCGAATTGTAGTCAATTTCTGAAATTTGTTTTTTTAACCCAGGAAGGGTTGTGAAAGATAATGCCATATACTTGGCCTCTGTGGATGACAATGCAACTATTTTTTGTTCTTTACTAAACCACGAGATAACTTTTCCGTGCAACAAAAAACATGAACCTGTTATAGAGAAACGGTTATTCACTTTATTACCCCAGTCTGAATCACTAAAGCATTTCAATTCATTATCCGAATTTTTAGTGTACTGTAGTTTATAATTAAGTGTACCTTTTAGGTAGCGAAATATTCTTTTTACTGCATTCTAGTGAGAATTATTAAAGTTATTGTTAAATCTACTTAAAAAGTTGACAGAGAATGCAATATCCGGACGGCTAATTTGTGAAGCATACAGTAAAGTTTCATTTATAGTTATGTTCATTACAAGACATTTTTTAACTGGTCTAAAATACTTCATATCAAATTTCAAAATTAATTTATTTTTCATGGTAGTTTGCTCCTGGTTATAGCAAATTAATAAGTCATCAACATAAAATGCAATAATCAATATGTAATGATATCGTTGTTGGTATACACACAAGACAGCAGTTAGTTTTAATCCAAATTCTAATAGTCGTTTCATTTTTTATTCCAACATCTATCACTTTGCTTTAGACTATAAACCGATTTTTTTAAAAGTCAAATTTTATTATTTGGACAGTTTTAAATAGTGGTTGGTTTTACATAAATTTCTTTCTCTAATTTACCATTTAAATAAGCTGTAGATACGTCCATATAGATAATTTTTATTCCCATTTTTTACTGCCTAACAAAATAAACATCTTAGTGATGAATATTTTATTACGGAAGAAAAAGTTTCTTGGTAATCGATTCCGGGTTTCTGATTACATCCTTTTATTACCAATCTGGCTTTAAATTTGGGTTGTTTATTAATTTTGTCTTGTTTAATTTTAAGAACCCATCTACTTTGCAATATGTTTTTATTAAATTTTTTATCTATTACTTCGATTTTTTAATTTTTTTTTATGTGATTCTTCATAGCTTTCTTCCATTCGGTTGAATTTGGGCCGGCCAAAGCTTCTTCTATTGTTATGGATGCTGTCAGTGAATTCACGTACGCTATGATATCATAATTACTTTACCATGTAGGTGATTCTACCTGATCTGAATGTTAGGATTCTCTTTAGTATTAACATTTTCCTCTAAAGCTACATCACTTAATTTTCTGGTTCTTCTTTCATGATATTGGATTGCATGTCTTGAATATTTTGTTGTTCGTATTCACCTTCTTAAACATTTTGCAATTCTTCTTTATATTCATGTACATTTTGATTTTCATCTTCACTTGCTTGTATATTTTGATTTTCATCTTCACTGCTTCCGTCGTTTTCTGCGACTTGGAATTCATTAAAAAATTGAAAATACTCTTTTGTATTGTTTTCTTTAGATTTTTGTGTTTCCTGTTTCTCTTTAGGTAAATATATTCTTAATCATTATCTGTTCTCATTGTAGTCAACAAAAAAGCCTTTCTTACTTTTAGAATCCCATTTTTTTCTAAATTGTTTCGGAACATGAATGAAAGCTTGTGAGCCAAAAATTTTAAAATTTGTTAAATTAGGTTTTTAGTTACACCACATTTTGTAAGGAGTTTTATTTTCACTATAACTAGTACTACTTCTATTTAGCACGTAAACGGCTGTGTTGACAGCTTCCGCCCAAAGATTTTTATTTAAATTTTTATTTTTCAATAACGTTGTTCGGACACCTTTAACTACAGTACGATTTTAACGTTCTATTTTACCCATTTGTTGAGGTGAATATCTTACACTAGTTTGTTGAAATTTGTCATATTTTTTTAACAACTTACTTACTTCTATATTTAAGAATTCCGATACCCCATGGTTTCTTAGGATGTGTACATTTTTATTCAATTGAATTCAAAGAGTATTAAAAAATATTTCAAGTTTTTTAGCCGTTTCATTTTTATAAGGCTTGTTACCATGGATAAATTTAATTTCTTGTGTTTTTAATACTGATCGAACTTGTTGAAAGTTGTGATGAGCTAAAACTTCATGCCAAGTTTAAATGTTTTTAATATTAGTTGTTGCATAAGCTACAAAATCACAATTCTCAAAATTATTATTATTACTTACGTGCATATCTAAAACAAATATATTATCTGTATATCTAGCAATTGCATAAGTTTTATTTATTTTATTTATTTTTACAACATTAATATTATCTGTGATAGAGTCACCCTTTTTCATCGCATCACCAACGCTAAAAATGTTTAATTTTAATTCGAGCACATATAGCACATTTTTTTGAAACTTTCTATCACTTTACCATTGACTTCAGTGTTTACATTTATTTCACCAACGCCATGGGCTTTCAAAAGACGCCCATCACCAATTTTTACAAAGTTTTTACGCTCATGAGATGTTAAAAAAAAATTATTTCACCTGCCATGTGTTGACTGCAACCACTGTCCAGATAGAATTGATTGTTCATATCAGTTGTTTTATTTATTACTACAAAAGCATTTCTCCCTTCTTTATTTTTCTCACTCTGACTTGTTTTTTCTTCTATTTTCATTGGGTTGAAACGACAGTATTTCGATCCATGATATTTTTGACATCTGCTGCAAAATTGGTTGTTTTTCTTACTTGGTTGTTTTTCTTACGAACAAAAAAGTTTTCTGAATTGTGATTAGTCTTCACAATGTTTTGGTGTTTTAGAGCATATAGCTAGGTTTGCTATGCTAAGTGTTTTTTCATTCGATACGTTTGAGCGCTGTTTTTCAATTAACAGACGAGCTGTCAAATTATTTATTGTTTGATCTTTTGTAGGTACTGATTTCCATGCTGTTATAAAGTGTTTATACGTTCTAGGTAACGACATTAATATGTTAGTTATCATTTAGCCCGAGATTATTTCACCATGTTGTTTTAATTGACTTACAATCAAATTTATTTCTGCTAAGTTACTTCCTTTTTATTTTTTATATTTGTAGGAGTCACAAGTCACAAGTGATGTGCAAAAGAGTTGTTCCGGTCATCCTCGAAGTAATAAGTTGTTGAGGGTAGCTATCTTTCTGCTGTCATTTTCTTATTTCTTTCGCTGAATCTTCTTCAACATCTGATTTTATGTTATTCTGTATTACTTCCCACGCATCTGCTGATGTCGCAAAGATTTTTATGTTACACTTCCATACGTCCCAATTTTCTGTACCTTTCAGTAACACTATTTGAGTTGTATTATTTGAAGGTTTCATTTTTAATATTACATGCACAAAATACCATTAAGTGTTCGTGAAATGAAAGTTGTGTTTTAATTTTATTTTAACTGAAGTTTAGAAAAAAAAGTATATCATGTACGGCATTAAAATTATCTTAGTTGTCAATATCAGTCAATATGGCGCTTAATTTCTCGCCTTAAGTCTATTTTTTAACAATGTTGCCAATGTTCTATTTTTAGATTAATTTGCAATCTTAATAACAACTTGGCATAACTTTAAAATATAATTTAAATAAGATTTTGTTTAAATAATGTTAATTGTATGTTTTCTCAGTCATTTACTTCTTATAAGCATAAAAACACAATAAAGGTTATAAAAAAATCAGTGTTTAAATTTTATAAGACTAATATGTTGTTATAGATAGAACTAAATATACAATATAAGCAACTAGTAATAAATTAAGTAGCAATTTGCAATTAATTTAAATGATTCTTATAATAATTAAAATTCAGTTCTAATAACCAACAATGACTTTTTCATATTAATTATACATTAGACTTTTAAATATTTATGTTAGTTGTTTTCAAAGTTGAATTGATTTTAAACTTAACATAACATAAGCAATACAAGTTGAGGATTCCTTAAACATTCCTAGATTGGAATGTTGTTAATTGACTTCAAGTTTATAACGGTTTAGATTTAACCACAAATTCAAAATTTTTTTTAACTGGCTAAACATTTTAGAATTGTTTAAGTGTTTTAATAGAAGTATAACCATAATTTTAATACTGTTTTGCATGTATCTGTGCAATAAAGTCATTATTTGTGTGTTTCGTAATATCATTAACAAGTATTAAAGTTTTTAAATATTTTGGTTTGGTTCTTATTGAATAAATTTGTCGAGTCTAATTTCTATAAATAACTAATAAGACAATATTATACAAGCGAATAATTATTTTAAAAAAGCAATAGTTTTTTTTTTAATTTGTTTTATTATTATTATCAAATAAGTATATTATAAATATATGAGTAGATGTTTATAATGTTTGACTTTATTAATGAAATAATGTTTCTACATTTCTACTTTCTTAATTCACACATTGTTAAAATAATAGAGAAAATATCTCACGTTATTTTTCTACAGAAAAAAGTTAATAACACAAATACCTATATAATGTATTTCTAAAGAATGCGTTTTTTTTAGAATTGATTAACATATATTGATTTTAATTAAAAATCTTAAATTCACACAATGTCGAAGATATGCAAAAATTAACATTTTAATTTTGTTGACCTTTGTAAACACTTTAGAAAGTGTACCTCTTCCTTTAATATACTCTTAAGCAACATTTTATTCAAAAAATAATAAAATATTATTGTAAAATTTAATTAAGACTTATAAAGTATTTGACTGTTATCTTCTTAATCGTTCAAAACAACTTTTTCAGAAATAAATGTTTACGTACATAAAAACAAGGACAGTAAAAATTTACCTTCAATTTTCGTTTAAAACGCGATTTTACCCAGTAAATTTTAAGTTCAATAATGGGTCATAATTAACCAAATTTTTGTCAGTATGAATGGTAATTATGCGTTTTTTAATTATATGTAGACGTAAATGAGTAAATAGGTTTATAAAATACATAAATATGTGATACACCAATATATGCTCTGTTAATTAAGAAAACTTTTTATTGCTTTTTAATCTCGACTACTTAAAATAATTTCTTTTTATTTTTGCGTGAAAGTGTAGTAGTATAAAAAACAATTAACGTTTAAAATAAAATAATTTAATTTAGTACACAGTAAAAATAGAATTCAAATTTACCATTCTAACGTTGAATATAAAATATGGTTAAACTAAGTAATATTTTTTAATCAAATTTAATTCGTAAAATTATGACGAATTTAACTGAATTAACACACAATCTTTCTTTCTATAACGTTCTAGGTTATATAAAACTATCCACCCATTTTAGGACTAATCTAATAAAATTAAGAACTAAAAAGAAATAAAGAAAAAATGTTCTTAAAATTATGATGCATCAGGGACGACGGATCTATGATTCAGGAGACAATTTTACGTAGCCCGCGCCATAAACAGTCTAAACGGTCTATTAACAACATTATATTACATATTCAAATGTTCACTTCTTAAAATTAATCTGCATGTAATTATAATTTTTTAGCAATTCGCAAGCAAAAATTGTTGGCCATTATTGATTTCAAAAAGATTTTCATATTGTATTAATTGCCATAATTAACCAGTTTATTTCTCTAAAATGATTCTAAATTTGGACTCCAGTGAAAAATAAAACAATGTGTATACTAAAATTACACAAAAAATAAATATGAAGTGTAAAAAGCAAAACATCTTACTATTCGTAAAACTACTGCTTTCTAAGATTGGATTAATAAAACATTTCTAATACAAAATTGATTTAATTTTTTTCTGTATTTCTTAAATTTGATTTTTATTTCTTTTTTTTCTTTATTTGTTTTTTTTGTCACATCATCGTGAATATATGTATGTATTTAAAAAATTATTATCATTCCGTATGTGTTTCAAAATGACTTTTTAAATAGGTATTTAATTCCGGCTCGCGAAAAATTTCAAATTTTGAAAAATGGCTCGGACTATCAAGGAGCTTGGCCACCCGTGACATAGACGATAACCTATGAGTAGGCTAATAATTGTGGCATTGTACTTCGTAAGGTATTGCATAGAACCTATTTGCAAGAATAGTAATCAAATTGTATTCAGCCTCTGCCTTTTCTAAAAGCAAAATTATAAACAAAATATAGTAATTAATATGAGTAACACTAAATTTAACGTTACTATAAAATAAATTTAAAACATTTGGAAAGTAAATAATTTTAATGAGAAAACAATATATTTAAATAATTAATAACACATAAAAATTGAAACACAGTTGCAGTTTGCATAGTTCTAATTTACTGTTAGAAATTCAAATTTCTCTTCTACACTTTCCTCCACTAAAATTAATTATTTGTAATTAAACTAAAAAGAAACACACTGCTGTGAATATTCCTTACTAACTTCAGAAATGTTAAACATTTTAAAAATCATTATAAATTCTTTAACAGTTTTTACATTTATTTAATAGCGGCTACTGTAGAGTTTATATTTTTAAAACATTAGATTATTATTTTATAATTTTGTGGAATACTAAAAATAATGATTTTGATCGCTTAGTATATGTACTACTTATTAATGGCGTTAATAAATATTGTCAAAAATGAACAATACGTTCAACTTATTACAAGAAGAAAATTACATGATTTTTTAACTTTCACTAGAAATGCTTGCGTATTTGCATATTTGGTATGTCAGATTTTAACAAATACTCACTGAAACTTTATATACTTGGGTACACACAAATTAACCTAAAATTATTATGAATAAGTTTAGGTAAAACACATTTTAATTAATTAAAAATTAAAAGCTATTTAACGATGTATAAATTTCTTTTAATCGTAGAACGTAGAATAATTTTAAATCAGAATGGCAGGTAATGTTTAAAATTATTGTCAACCATATTAAGCATTTTTTTTACTCATGGTTAATTTCAAATAAGTTATAAGACTATGATCTGTAAAAAAAAATGCAGTACATATTTAAAAAAAACAATTTCTTTGCTTTTTACTACGCTTACAACGTCATGAATATTTTCAATAGGCACTTTTTTAGATATCATAATGCCTAAAAATAAAAACATTTCTATGCAATATGAAATCTTAATAATTCCAAAGACAAAATCAAATTTATTTTTTTTAATTAGATTATCTCACTCATAAATAATACATTCTTTTGGTGAAAATGAAGTCAAGTAGACAATTAAATAAGAAGTTCAATTAAAATTTTGCAAAAAAATACTTATATAAAATGTTAATGGATTCAATAACATTAAAACTTCCGTTTCAAATTTAATTATTTCCTTTAATTTAATTTGTAACAAATTATTAATTAGTGATTTTACTTTTAAAATTAGTTTGAATTTTTTTTGGTTTTACCACAGTTTTATTTATCGTTGCTTGTTAACGTATTTTTACAAATCTTATAATAAAAATATAACGATTTTAGATATAAA
Source organism: Aquatica leii (assembly GCA_035610365.1). NCBI lineage: Eukaryota > Metazoa > Arthropoda > Insecta > Coleoptera > Lampyridae > Aquatica > Aquatica leii. Next base: position 115,235,350 of record CM069432.1, read on the forward strand.
TAACCATCATTAAGAAATTATTTTTAGCTATTTTTGTGTTTATTATAATCATTTATATAAGCATGTATTTTAATGTGCTTTCTAATGATAATAAATCACATTCGTTTTTGTAAATACGTATGTAACTACTATATGTATGACTCATAAGATTTACTGATTGAAATAAATTATGTTGGCTAATTTAATTAATAAAAAAAATGTAATATACTAGTAAAAAAACTGTAGCTAAAATTAATTTTAATTGGCTATTGTAAGAATCTGAGATAAAAAAAAGAAACTTTCTACACAGTTAATGTGTAAAGTTATTATGGAGTAATTAATTTCAACAAAAGTTTTTTAACTAGATTGAATCAACTTATTTTCAACTTGAATCAGCAACACACTTGGTTTGAATTAAAAAGAAAATGCGGTCAAATGCAAAATATTAGGCGTGGCAAAAAAGGTGCCATTAAATGCATAACAAATTTAATATAAACATAAATCACTCACACGATATTTATCAGAAAACCAAGTGTCATTTTGTTACACAGCTTTTAAAAATTGTCAATGTTTTCAAATAACAATTATCAATTACCCAATATATTTTTTTATACTTGACCACTTTATATCTAAGTTTAATAGTGGTATTGCTAATATCCGTTTTTCATTCTTAATTGTGACATTCCATTAAAATAGTTAAATGAACCTTATTGTCGTTGATTCAAAGTTTTATTAATTTCAAGCACGTCTAAAACCAAAGGCGGAACTTTCGGAAGAGAAATCGTAGTCGAGCCGCAACTGCTTCCGGCGATGTTGTTTCCTTATTATTCTGGTCGTCGGCATGTGACCGTTAAAATATTTTTGATGTTAACATTTGCAATATGCAAGCAGACATCGACATCTAATTTTTCGAGTACTCACCTGTATTGTTTAATTAAAACCTAAAATTAAAAAATATGAATAAGACTCAGCTTGATTTTATTGACGCTTTAATGTTGCGCCAAAGTGTTTTTATGGTCAGTCTTTACAACTATGCCAACATTCAAATAATTTCTCAATACAGGTGGCACGGAATAAAATCTCCGTAAACCTGTTGTTGCAAGTTATTACAACATTCCTCTATATTCTGTAATAGTCGAATAGATACGAATGCGATTCTATTAGCGAAAGTCTTGTCTATTGAAGAGACGCGCATTCCAAAACGACGATTGCGTTAAATGGGTGCGTGAAGAACGCGTTTTCTTTATTTAATTTATTCTAACTTTCTGTTTGACTAATTCTTGCAAATACAATAATTAATTTATTAACGTTAAAAAGTAATCTTTTTTATTTGCAGATTTTTGAAGAAACTCATGAACTAAAGTGATGTCTGTGTTAAGTAGTAGTGCTAGATAGTGTATATTAAACAATGAAATTAGTACATACTTCGATAGCGGTTTCCGCAATTGTGCTTACGTTATTTTTGGTTCCCACGAGTAGCCATGTAGCTCTTACCTATCCACCTGCAAGAAAATACGACTTAGATTTTTTGGATAACTCAAGGACGAAAGCGCCATGTGGAATGCCAAAAGGTAAGAATTTTAATTAAAACTATTTCTTCAGATTAAAAATAGTAATAGTTACTAATTACATGATTTTTTACGAAGTAATTTGCAGTATTTGAAAATTATTTATAAAAACTTTTGAAATAAAATTTTAATTGTTGAGTAATTTCGAAATGATAGAAACAATAGAATAACAAACTTTTCAGAGAATGAAACGTTTTACACCATGTTTAATTATCAAAACATAAACACTATCATCAATGCTCATTAGTTTTCAAATATAATCAGTTGATATATGTATAGTCAAAATTTCAACATTTAGCTTCAGAGTTTTTAGATTTTAGATAACAGAAATTAAATATCAGAATTTTTGACAATAAACTTTCAAACACGAAACGAAAGTTTTAAGTTGATAAAGGAGTTCTATGTATACATACATATCTGAATACCGATGCGTAGGCGAATTTCTTCATACACTGTTACTTCTACAACTACCATTTTTATTTATAAAAAAGAATTAAGCTTGTGCAACAAATTTCTTGTCATTCATTGAAAAAGTCTGCAAATTTCATTAAAGAAAGGTTTTTAATTTTTTTAATTCTCAAAAATTTTGTAATTTGATAACTTCAATTTCCATACATATAAGAATAGTATTTCAAGGTACTGACTATAATACAGAAAATATTAATAAATTTTTATATTTTGTATTGGATTAGAAGATATGATTGGTGGTAAGAGTTTACTGTAGCCCAGATGCTTATCGTGCTATACTTCTAGATTATGAACAGAAACCAAACCATAAACAACGTCGCTCAAACTTAATTATAACCTACAAACTGCTATAAAGACTTTTGTAAAGCGATTCTGTCACATAACAGAGACGATTAAGTTTTTTATTATGCACATTGCCAAGCTTCTTGATTTTTTTTAGTAATTAATGTATTTATAAATTTAAATTTTTTTCAAAAATGTATTAAAAAATTTGCGTTTTTCAGCATTCTCTCACAAAATTAAGTTGACCCGCATTTTAAAAGAAAAAACACTAATACTCTATTTAGTTTCAACACTGTAGAGGAGATTTGTCAAATAAGAATTATATAGTTTTCCGAATTATTCGCAAAATCGCAAACATAAACACTATTTTTGGCTTTTTATTATCCAAATCTTTATGACTCTAAAACCGTTACGGCAATATGTCTAGATGTCCTAGTACTCAAGCAACACATTAGTATAAAAAAACGTTTGAATGCCCGGTTGATAAACGTTTATTACACGTTTTATAAAGTTTTAATGCCTAATGAACGTTTATCAGCTGGACCTTTCTAACGTTTTTTATACCAAAGTGTTGCTCGAGTACTGGGACATCTAGACATATTGCCGTAACGGTTTTAGAGTCTTAAGGATTTGGATAATAGAAAACCGAAAATAGTGTTTATGCTTAGGTAGATTCTATCCTCTTTGCTGTAATACGTCTTAAGAACCACAAATGTTTTATTTAATTTTTATGTTCAGTGGGCGGTGAGAATTATAGTAAAATGATTTTTTTTACTTGCAAATTTGTTATTAAAACTTTCATAATAATATGCTACGTTTTTCCGATTAAACTTTTTGTGGGAACATATGAGATGCCGGTTAGACGAAACATTGATAAAATGGTTGTATTGCGCCGCAAGAAAAGTTTTGGCTATGCTTTACTTGCTGTGTTACTATCAAACAGATATTTTAATATAATTTCTTTAAGTTAAAGTATATGCCATCCTTTTTAATTATTTTTCGGTAGCTTTTCAAATCTAGCTTCTATTTTTAAAACATAACAAATTAATTTGTTTTTTATCCTATCGCTTAATAGACTTTTACCGCTTTTACGCTCTAATTTAGTTTGCGTATCTTGGTAAATATTGCAAAGTAGATCAAGGTACAGTAAACATCTTTGGCGCGTTGAAAGTGACCATTCTGTGCTGACGGACGGCTCTTGTGATCTATTATATACAACATTTTGATCTTCTTCATATCTTAAAGACGATTGAGAAATTATCGTTATGAGAAATATTATTTTTAATCTCAAGATCAAAATTCCTCTCATGATTTTGTTGAGTTAGTATTCGATCTTCTGATAAAAATTCTTCTAAAACGATCAAACATTATTTTTGTAATTTTTTAAGTCAAAATGTATATGCGTAATATAAGACCAAGTATGTTACATAGTTTTATATAAAAAACTGTTCTTTTATTCAAATTATGTTTAAAATCGTATTTTTTTAGTAACATATCGTTATGTATTAAACATTACAATACCTGTTGACTATTGAAATAACGATTTGTGTTTTGCTACAATAGAAGTAACTGACAAATATAGGCACTGCTATAAACGGGTTTTTAAGTCATAAAAATGTATTTAAGAATATTACATATATGGTTAGCTACCTACAATTTTATCCAAACAGAATTGGTACAGAATTTTAGATTTGTTGACAGTAGAAATCTATCAAGTAGCTTCTTTTTTTTCTTTTACATTTGCTTTGTAAATCATCGTAGATTACTCAAGTTTTATATAGTTAAGTAGTTAGTCATTTTGTCAATATGTTTTAATTAAGAAAATTTAAAATAAGTTTACTTGTAAAATCAACATATAATGTACATACCTTTAAATCCAAACATCAACTTTTTATTTTAAATATTTGTTATTACGGTTATTAAATATTAATTAAAAAGTATGCAGTTGTTTAAGCTAATGGAAAAATTAAATATAAATAATTTCATTTAGTTCCGAAAATTAATATGAAACATGTTATATAAATGATTATTTAGATAAAATATTACTATTCATTAAGTAAATGTAAAATAATGATAACTTTTCTGGTAATGGTTTTTAACATCCTTAACTTAAATGGTTTCGAAAGCCAACTTAGATGATTAAAAAATAAAATATTAAAAAATGCGCAATGTTAAAAGCAAATTAAATGGACAGGTAAATAAAGTTTTGGATTTTGTAAGTATTAAGTAAACAAAAAACAAGTAAGTCGATCTATATTTGTAATATTTATTTTACACTCAAGTACAATAGATTGGTACATAATTTTATCTGGCACATAATAATTCATTATTTTGTAAAATAGTATAAGTTTTTTGTTGTATACAGTGTGTCCCAACGATCTGGGGATGGAAGATTACGCCTATACTGTTGATTTCAAAAAATATATTACAACAGATTCTTGTAGTCGACAACACGGAGCATCTCGTAAAAATATTTTGTGGTATACAGGGTGACCCATTTTCGAGTACCACACCAAACTTGTGTTTTCTTAAATGGAATGCTCTATATATTTTTATATATTTGAATTCTCTGTTAAATACTGAGCAAAATAATATTAAGTACTATGGATCTACGACCAACGGTTCCTGAGTTATTGACATTTTTATGTAAAAAAATGAGTCAATTGAGTAGGCTCCATTTAAAAAAATTGAGAAAAATAACATTGCGCAAAATAGACCACCCTGTATATGTAGAGAAAAGAGTCTGCAATTTGAGTACATAGGTCAATACTAGACATATTAGAAATACAAATACCAAAATTTCACTTCGATATATCTAAAGATGGCGGAACAGGAGCCTACTCAATTACCTCATTTATTTACATAAAAATTTTAATAACTCAGGAACCGTTGGTCGTAGATCTATAGTACTTAATATCATTTTGCTCAGTATTTAACAGAGAATTCAAATATATAAAAATATATAGGGCATTCCATTTAAAAAAACACAAGTTTAGTGTGGCACTCGAAAATGGGCCACCCTGTATACACCAAAATATTTTTACGAGATGCTTCTCGTTGTCGACTACAAGAATCTGTTATAATATATTTTTTTAAATCAACAATATAGGCGTAATCTTCCACCCCCAGATCGTTGGGACACACGGTATAGTTTAAATACTCAAAACCTTTTTAAATCAAAATTAAGTTTAACAAAACCTAGTTTAATAAGCACACCTTGATATATTTTTTAAATAGTAGTTCCTTGTAGTTATTTTTTTTCTTTTTGATTATAGTCTACTTCAAATCAAACTTTTTCCATGAAGATTTGATGACATAAAAATCAGTCAAATACAATAGAATACAAAAAAAGTTACTTATATTATATCGTTGGTTTTATTTAAATCAACTAAAACATTATTGAATACATAAACTACAAGTAAAACATTTAGAAATCTAGTATTGTTTTTTAGGTTACTAAATAGGTTTGTCTCCTTCTAACTCACGTTTGTCAATTTAATATGAAACTTCGTGAATGATAGTTTTTTAGTGATAAAAAGCTATAAACGAGTTCCAAGACATAAAATCATTAAAAAGTTTAAGTTTTTAAAAACATAATGTTGTACCTTTAAAAAGTAAAAAATATACAACACGAAAACTTATAGCAAACCAGAAATTAAACCATGCTTCAGTAGATTACCATCTGGTACTTCTTACACTTAGGTAACTATGAAGTTAATTAAGAAAAGAAATGACTAACTTAATAAATAAATAATATTTATAATTAAATATTTTAATTGGAGCATAAAATAATTTTTTGTGCTGCCAATATCGCAAACGCCAGTATTCGTTCGTTAGTGTAGTTACGTAATAGGCAAAAAAAGCTCTAGTGTGGCAAAATAAAAACTAAAAATCCAGATAAAACTAAGCGTTCAAAGTCAATTATTATATTAGAACGAGTATGTTACAGGTGGAAAAGTCATTTAAAAACTCCTAAAATTCAGTTAAAATTGAAGGAAACGATATTAAAGTTAATGTCAAATTTGACAGATTTAGTAATAAATGTAATAGCAACATTATATATCTGGTATTTTTTTTATTATATATATATATATATATATATATATATATATATATATATATGTATATATTTTCAAAAAAGAGTATAATTTTACAAAAGGCAACACAAAAAATGTACGTTACTCTTGTCGAAAATTTTATAGCATAACTCACTCACATGCAACGCTCGGCCATGCGGCCTCGCGTGCCATAACGTTCGTTATGCTATGATGTACTTTTCGACGCTTGTTACGTAAATTACCATTCTACTTCAATTATCATTCGTCATAAACATACTCCCAAAGATGAATACTATGAATTGTATAATAGTAATATTACTAATTAACGTATTTTTCGGTATACAAGTAGTATTGAAATTTATTGTAAGTTTAAGTTTTGAATAATAAATGCAATTTGAACAATTTGACGAATTTGCTATTTGAAACATTATGCAAAAATATAATGTACTTGTTTCCAAGGAAAAGATCTAATACGTGTAGAAACCTAAATTATTAGAAAACACTAAACAGCATTCACATATCTTAATAGTATCGCATACCTATAAGTAGAAAGTATTTTGATTTAAAATACTTAACACAATTTTAAAAAACTTTTTTCTAATCATTCAAACAGGGTAAGTAAATTATATAAACCACGCGCATTAATTATGCAATTGATTGATTAGAGATGCATTTATTTCAATGTTGCATGTGTATAATTAAAAAATACTGCAACTTTCACGATTGCAGAAAATCTTGTTTGTAAATGACTAATGAAAAAGTAGCACTCTTTCCAATGTGGTACCTAACTTGATAAACAATTGGTTATAATTTTTACGATGTTAAAGAATGTAAAATGAAACCGTTTAACCTTCAACCGAACAACTTTCTTTCTATTCTCAATTCTTAACATAATTGTACGTAATGTGTATAAACTATTACAATGCTATTACGTTACGTAGAAAAACACGTTCTGGTTTATAAACGATTCTTACAAGGTAAAAACCTATTAAAAAAAATCTTGATGTATTGTTTATAGTATCTGAATAATAATCCGGTGGACGACACTGACATATTTTAAAAAGCATTTTAAAGGCTTGTTTTTTTAGATAGAATAGATTTTCGGAAACAGATCAACTTGTCGTTATTTTCAATTTATGTTTTTTTTTATTTCTTGTTCGGTTTTATTATTTAATTCCCTATATAATTAGCGTTTATGATTGCATATGGAACGTAACTATTTTATGGTACTCACATCACATTTTTCATTATACCAAATCTACACACACTTTTACTTAAATTTTCTTATGAGACTACCTTCGCAATTTATTTGTATTTTTGTGTGTCACTTCTATATTCAGCCAATATAAACCTTTGGAAACATTTGTTTGTCTGTTGCACATTAATGTCGGACGTTGCTTGTTTATTATAGTCTCTCTAAATTTACCTTCTATCTGCCGTTGTTGAAATTTTTGCAAAAAATGTAAAAAACTACTTTTTGTAAAAACTTAATTGTAGCCTAATTTATTAATTTTTGTAAACTGCAGTTTATGACTTGCAATAATATTAACTTTTTCAATTGGCTACTACCGGTTGCTAATCACATAATTTTCTATTTATTTTCTCGATATGAATTTTTTGAATTTCGACGTTTTGGTGTGGTACATAGATATTCGGCACGAGATATTTTAATATTTTAGACGCAACCGAGCAGGCTACATAACAGGTTATGCAGCACACTTTCTCACATCTTTCTCTTTTAATAAACTTCGTATCTTTATATTTTATTGCTAAAATGTACATTACGAACGCTACTAGGAAACTCCACGACCATTAAATTGTAACACGTTTTATTTCGGTTTAATTTACACTAGTAGCAATTTTCGATATACTGTTACAGTTTGTAACAGTGCTCAACATGTGTAATTCAAAATTTTAAAATACTTAACATTTGTATTATTATTCTCATGATTTTTATTGATACGTTGATAGTTACTACTTTTATTGTATAAGTTACTTATCTAATGTACAAGGGTTAACCTTGTTTTAATATCTATATTTAATATTTTCTGAGTTACAATCTACTGACACCCCACTTTTGGATTCTTGCCTTCTACTATTGAATATAGGATAACTATTTTATCATCATATTTACTGAATTTAGGAGTTTTCAAATTGATTAAGCATGCCACGTTGATGTGTGGAAAAACAACTATAACATTTAAAATTTCTAACCTAAGCAAAACCGCTTAATGATGATCTAAATAGTGCGCAAAATTTAAATTTACTTTGGAAGAGATATTTATAGTTGTCAAAAAAAAAATTACAATACAAAGTTTTAGATACATTTTGTTACGATTTAACGTATATAAATTCAAAATAAAACAATAATGTAATCAAACAATATTTTTATAATTAATAATTGCTGACATATTTACTCATAAAAGTACATTTTTTAAGTGAAAGTGTTGATTTAATTGTGTGATTACTTTGGGCAAAGAAATTCCATGATTGAGGAAATAAACTAAAATTCAAATAAACATGATCTTACTTTCTATCGTACTATACTTTCCAAACAAAAACATTGTGTAATAATAACTTAATAATAATTTATATACTTATTAAAACCGTGGATAATTAAATGGAATTAATCCCCTGGCTTATTCGTAAATTGAAGAGTAACATTTTAAGAGCAATGATTTGAAGTTTAAAAAATACCAAATATATTGTTATAATAAATAAATTTTGCAGCACAATTATTTTAGCGTGTCTATAATAGTTATTTTCTGTTACATTTATTTAGTCTTAACGCTAATAATTACTTAACATTCAATCTGCAATTGTGGTTGTAAATAAAGTTAGGATTAAAGTGATACAATTGCATTATTATTTTTACTGTTTTAATTTGTTAAACTTGAAAAATGTTCAATAGTGTGGCCGTCGCAAAAAAAATGATAAACAAAAATAATCAACACACCTACCAACGAATCCAAAAAATTTCATTAATTTGTCAATTACTAAAATAATAAAACAACTGTCATGGTCAATTGGTACAAACTAAATGCTTATTAGTCAAAAGCTACAAACAAAAAAATAATTACTATGTACAGGGTGTATATGATTAACGGGTTGTTATTTTAGCAGGTGACATTTGACCATAAATACAAGCAAAAAATGTCAAAATAAAAGTTCCATTAAAACATTTAAAAAAACCAAAATTTTTAGCAAAATAAATCGTAATTTACGGACCTGTAGTCTCTTAAAGTTGTTGAAGTTTTGTGTATTTCACCTTTCACATAGCTCCAGAAAAAAATCTAAAGAGTTAATATCTAGTCTACGGGCTGACCAGCGTCTAGTGCCGTTTCTTCCAATCCAACGATCAGTAAAAATTATATTTAAGAAATTGCAAACGAGGCGACTTATATGCGGAGAAGCTTTGTCGTGCATAAACTTCAAGAGGTAAGTCATCAAATTCTTGCGCAAAAGTTTCTTGTAAGTAATTACACTCACTTTACATCAAAACGGTATCACTGTTGTACATAATAAAGAAAATTTAATTTAAATGTTATGAAGTACGAGTACGTTTACACGGATCACTAAGCATCAACTAAAGAAATCCGTTAAAAAATCGAGACAGAAATAAATTAGATTGTCAAGCTCGGAAAGCTGAATTTTTCATTTAATTGTCTGAAGTCTTGTTACAACCAAAGATAGACGTAATCGTATACACAAAGTACATTTTGTTAAGCTAGGTCCGTAATAATGCTAAAAAATAAACCTTACTGTCTACTTTAATTATTTTATTAACAATTGATTTTGTAGATAATGGAAAATTAAAGAAAACAGTAATTAACACAATGCTTAAATACGTTTCACGGATTTTACAGCATTTCCTATGATTTACTGCTAGTTACAATCAACAAACAATTTGCATTTGTTTAGATAGTCAGGACCGGCGTGAAAACTTTAATTTCAAAAATCTGAAAACTGGACCACTGTAGACCAAATCTTTAAAACAACATTTCTTATTTAACGTCACAAGCAAATTACCTCTTGAGTTTGAAGTCGTATTGCAGATAAACCCTGTATATTACATAATCGTACATTATTTCAAAAATTATTAACAATATTACATAAAAAATGTATAAGCTTAATTTAAATACTGATTATTTATAAATTTAATTGTACGAACTCAATATTTGGATGAAATGTATTCCATTTAACGTAGGTATTAGAGAGTTATTGCAAAGTAAAATAAAAGTTACTTTATTAAAAGAAACTTTAAATAAAGTACCCTATAATAAAGTTTTGCATTTATTTTAACTGAGTGCTATTGCAACGTGCTTTGATTTCGTACTTTATTTTATTCTTGACTTTACTCTGGCAGTTTGTAATATAGGTTTTGTTAATTGTTTGTTAATTCTTTTTAACGAATCGACCAGAATCTTGTTATTTATACAGTTTCAAATTGAATTATTTGTTTTTTACCAAATCACAAAAAACGGATGTTAGGACTTACCTTTAAATATCTAAAATTACACACAATTATAGAAACACTACTTTCTAGAAATACAATTATTTCTCTTCTTAAAAATACAAAATCTCTCAGAACTCCGATCGGTTTGACATGACATATGTCAAAATAAGGGTGCTTTTATTAAAGTATCTCTGCCTGTATTTAATTTAAATAGAGGAGGCCTGTATTTTAATAAAGTAAAAAATTTTAAGCGATAATATCTGCGCATGCGCGTATGTCAAATAAAGGAAAACTTTATTAAAGGATCAGCAAAAATGACATTGCAATAACTCTCTATTATCTGATCGTATAACGTTTATTATTACAAATAAAATACTTAAAATTTTTAGTACTAAAAATCAATCATTATGTCATTAAAGCAACACAACAAACAAGTAATTACAACATCTGTAAAGCTCTAGCTCTTCCAAGAGAGGCAAAAACAAATCTTTCAATTTTAGATCGTCAATATTTTCACGGTATCTATTAATTTTTGTAACTAAATTTTATTTATTAAAATTCATAGTTTTCTTTGTGTTTAGAACTTGGTTTCATTATTAATATGGAATTTTTTTAGTTTAATTATAAAAAATAAGTTTCCTGTATTAACAAACTGGAAAATTTTAAACCTAATATAAATCTTTAAGTTTGAAGTAAACTTATTTAAATCTAATAAAACTATACAATTGAATGTATAGGTCTTCAATTCGAAATAACTTTTTTTTTCTGTATACAATATACATAGCATTAGTAAGAAATTATACAAAATTTCATCAGTTCATCACTAGAATTTATGATTAATTATTCAATTACACACAAAGAACTATTTCGAATAATTGTGAAATAAGTAATTAAATTTACTGTAGACAAATGCGAGCTCTAATTTTCATTATTTAATGAAAAACTACTAATATTTTAACAACAAAACGAAATCAAATTTGGAATATACTGACATATTTGTATACGCCAGAACAAATGAAATATGTTATATTTAATATTAGAGATGGTTTTAATACATTTTAAATTCGTTTGTCTCTTATGTTTTACGTTATAAGAAGTTGACTATGATATTAAAATTTTGATAAAGCAAATTCGAAAAATCTAAAAAGTTTCAAAAACTAAATATAGTATATTTCATCTAATTTTAATCTTGTAAAAAACGACTTCATTTTGACTTCTACACAAAAGTCGTGATAGAAGGTCACGTCTATATAGTAGTGTCAGTTCTTATTCCAATTTTTATTTCTATGTAGCTACCAAAACAAACCGCTGGCAACTTCTATTCGAGTTTGTCACTTCTATTCGTCTTGCATTATTTCCATTCGGTTTGAAGTTGAAAATAGTCACGATCATTACCGTTTTATTGGTCGTTAAGATTGTAATGTATATTTTATTGCAGTATCGGCCAAAGGGTGTTTTTAAATATAGTTGTATTTTTATTGCTTAATTATTTTATTTTTTATATACACTACTGTAATTACCTACATATATGTCAAATAGTATTAGTGATATAACAATTGTTGCAGTTTCAAATATGATTTATTAAATTTTTTTTTTAATATTATCACCGTAAAACAAAAAGTATGAAGCTTAACTTTACTTTAAATAACTTTACGCAAAATCCTTGCTCTGTATCTTTTATTCGCATGAACTCCAGCTTGAAAAAAAAACCTATTTATAGGTTTATTTAATAATGTTTTTAAAAGATAAAAGCGTACCACTTTTTTTTTAGAAATTCTGTATTAGTGTTAACGTTGTAACATTTTTTTTTAAATTTATATACTTGTTTTTAAATGAATTAATTCACCGACTGACAACATTCGCCTTGTGCAATTCTAATCAAAATACTACAAAATTGATCACACTTTAAGTTTTTAAATATATTATAAACATTTCCTAAATAACTGGAGTAGCAATCTACTGCTAAAAGTAATAAATACATAAATAATCATTTGACGGTCTGAACGTACAACTTTTTTAGAATATAAATGGACTTTTCATTGGTGATTTAGAAACCTTTAACTTCCTTTTAACTTTAACTACTTTTACAAGCCGTGCTTTTTGCTGTTTCCGTTGTTGAGTTAGTGGTAGTGCATCTTAATAACTCAGTCTTTTTAAATGTGTGTACATGTTTTTGGGTCTTGTACAAATCATTTTAATTTGTCTATCATAAAAAAAGTAAACGTATAAAATAGTCACAAAAGAAACCATGCGTTTTTAAAGAATTTACCATACTTTTACCAATTCAAAATATGTTCTATATTAAATAACATTTTTTTTTTCAAAAATTATGCATTAATCTACCGTACTATAGATTATAATAATACAACTTTTGCTTTTACTATTTGTAAAAGTTTACTTAGTATAAGACGTAAAGTGACAAATCTTTTAAGAAATAAACACAATAACTAAAACTTTGTATTACAACATATTAGTCTTTGTCAATTGTAAATAACACGTTAAAAATGTAATTAATTAGTTTTTACCTGTTGTAAAAATTTATTTTTCAACATACAACAAAAAGTATTGGCAAATTATTACGCAAATAAATAAGTCACTATAATATCCCACTTCTTACAAAATCGACTAAAAAATAATTGGATATAAATCTAAATACTTATATGTAATTTCTATTTGTGTTTAAATTTTTTTTAGATATGGTTTTATATCAATGTTCTATCTAACATTTTTTATTTTTAAATTAAATGTTATGTTGTGTCAATTTACCGCTCTTTAAAGAGTGTTCATTACACTTGCGCATTTTCATAAATTTTTAATCAGTTGATTCTTTTTACATATTTGTGGTAAAATTTTAACAATTGATTTTTCTAACTACGTTTATATTACTTTATCTATTTGCTTACAGAATACAATGTTACAATTATTAGTAAAAACGTGTAGTATTTCAATTTAAAAAATCTGCCATTATTTACTCAGCAAGTAATCAGAAACTATGCACTCTTGAAACTACCTTTTAGAAGCAAAAATCGGTTAATTTTATTTAGAATTTGCGAATGAAAATTAAAAATTTAACTGTCATTTTAATTATGACAGATACAAATTTATATGTTTAAACCATTGAGTTATTATAAAAGGAGATAACATAAAGCATCTATTTTCTATGTACAAAGTGGAACCACTGAGCGTGGCTTAGATTACAATCAAGATAGAAGCTTTGCCAGGCCCGGATTACTTAAAAATTAAAGTTTTAACATTAATCGTACATTGTAAATTTTTCAGATCAACACGTTGTATGTTAATATACAAAATGAAAATAATTTTAGGTACTTGAAAAATTACTTGAATTTATGGTTAGAAAAAAAGTGTAAGTAACTGCCATAATTACAATGTTGCAGACGTATAATCATAATTTATAAGTTTCAAACAATGTAATTTGCTTAGAAAACTATTTAACTGGAGATCTATGGATCTACACAATTAAGCAATATGTGTTTTGATTTTTTTAAACTAACTATTAATCTAAAACAGTGTTTCTCCAACTTTTTTAGGCGTAGAACCCTCACAAATTAAAGTTAGTTTGGCGGAATCTCAGTATATTTTTTCAACTAGCTAAATAAACGTTATCGAGACTTTTCAGAAAACAGTTAGTAAATTTTAGGTAAACTTATGAAAAATAATTTTTAAAAACGATCTTTAGTGTTAATTGTTACAAACGTGTTAATGTGATGTGTGATATTAAGTTCGGTTTTATACAAGAGAGTGTAATGCCTTTTTTCTTATATCTATGGTAGCTTGTAAAATGTTAAAAGTCTGTGGGTTAAGGTAGTGTAAGTGTTGTAAAAAAGTGTTGGAAACCGAGAGTGCCCCTTTGCACGTGTCAGAGGCTGGACGACAAAAATTAAAGAATTAGCGGTGCGGTTCAACCCGAGAAGTATTGCGGCGATACCTTCGGTGTCACTTTATTAAGTAAACCTAATAAAGTTGAGTGTATACAAATAACTAAAGAATTAGTGCCGGTAAACATATCAAGATTGAAGGTTACCAAAGCTTTGGTTTTAATAAAGGTATTTGAAATAAATTATCCGCGTAATTCGATCTACATTCAACGATACGCGTGACGCTAAACTTATTGTGCGTACTACGACGAATTGACTTTCGAGAGTCACAGTGTTAAAAGTACACCTAAAACGAGCAACATAAATAAAGGTTGGACTTATTATTATATTATATGTTATTACAGCCATAATTATAGATATGTAGAACAATTTAGTTAAAATGAGTGCATGACAGGAATTTAAGTGAGTAGTTAATGTTGTGGAATTGACTTGAGTACAATATATACATTTTGCCTTGTAATTTTTATTATTAATAAGAGGAGTAATATTTGCCCACAAACCCCTAAAGAGAAAAGAGCCTGTATCTCATGTAAAGCCGTGGATTAGATTAACTTCTAAAGAATTAAAAAGTAGCACGCGTGAAGCGCGAGAAGGTGTTACAAGAGTTTTAGTGGCCACGTACAAAGAAAACCCAGTTTTGCAAAAGCTGACAAATGGAGGAACAGAAATAGCTTTCTATGACAGCTCTGGATACTCGTGCCTAAGGCTACACCAAAATTCTGACAGTGGTCGGTTCTCAAATTTTACCTAGATATAACCATTGTACTTCTGTATAAAGTAGTAAAGATGTATGAAGGCCACTCAATCATCACGCAATATTTTAAATAACCCCATGTCTAAAGATTGAGACATTATGAAGTTTATTGTTTTCACTGACTCGACAAGAACAGTTGTAAAAGGAAATAGTAAATATTTGACAGTTAATGTTTAGCGGTGAATTATATATTATTATATATGTTTTAGCAATTTCTTTGAGCCTTGCCTGCAGTTTTTCCCACGATTGTTAACAACATTGAAAATTTTAGCTCTTGTGGTATTACTTCATAAGGACTTACAAATAAGTAGTAGCATGTTTGAATTGCTACCGTACAAATACTAATAATACTACCAGCTCTGCTACATCAGTGGATTCGTCCATTTGTAGAGACAAGACAAAACTTTAGACGAACAGATAGCTCTAATACTATCTTATCTGAGAGATCTTTTATGCAGCGAGATACTGTATTATTCAAAAGTGATATCATAGACAGCAGCATTTTTGTTAACCGTCTCTAATGCTTGGAGCATAAACATTTTTGTTTTTAAAACCTCTTTGTTTTCGTCTAAAAAAATTATGCCGTCTTATTTTTATATATCGGATGCAAATATTGGACAGTACCTCGTGGGACACCCTGTATAAGAACTAGGCTTCGATTTTGTATTTTGTGGATTTGATATTGATGTATGTACGTAGTTTCTTAAAGGTTCTTGCTTTTAGCCAACGCTCCATTTCAAACAATTGATAACACACCGCTCATAAAACATAAACAACTATGACGCACTGGTATTTATTAACGCAGACAAATGTTGATTGAGTGCAGTCGTTATTTTCAAAATAAATTTGTTTAAGTTGACAAATTACTTTGATACTTTGGTAGATTCCAAAAATATTCTTTAAAGGTATTTAACAGAAAAATGCTAAACAAGTAAGCTTTTTCTTAAAATTTTAAAGGCCGTAAATGTTCTTAATCTAGTATTTAAAAGACTTATAGCCGGTTGCACAAAAGTCTGGTTAATTGGCGATTTACTAATCGTCGATTAAAGATGATGGTTGATTAACATTCAATTGTGTTGCACAAACAATTTAATATATGATTAACGGTCCATTAGTTAATCGACCATTAACTGCTAGTCAACTTGACAACCGCGCGTTTCAATGTCAGTTTAAAGAAAGATAATTACCAAAAAGAAAGTTATTTACAAATATTTACTCAAATCAATAAAGAAACATTAATAAATATTGTAATAAAGTGAGTACTACTTTATTATTCACGTTTTCTTATATTATAAATAGTTATATTATCATTATGGAAAATGTTGCTTCTATATAGATAGCTAAATTTTATTTTATCGATAAAAAACTCCTAATTCTATAATTTTCTTTGTTAATTCCTTTTATACTTTACTTTAGATAACAATATAAAGGAGAATAAACCCATTAAAAGATTTATATATGAAAAAAAAATGTTCGGTGTGGACAATCACCAACGAATGTAATGCATTAGCTGAAACAGGCCTCCGAACAGTAAAACACCTAAAATTTTGTTTGAATGTATTAAACAATGTTGCTTGATGCGAAGTAATAACATTCTGTTGAACTTTCATTGTTTATTATTTTGAAATGAATATACACAACGTTTCGATTGCTGTGGTATCTGCAATCGTCATCAGGTGAATACTAACAAACTTAGAAACTACTGGAGCTTATATACTAAAAACATGTTCGATGAAGCGTTCAAGCGTACAAAATCAATTTAGCGTAACAGATTAATTAATTAACAAAATTACTTAGTAAAGTTTAAGTTGTTTTAGAGGTTCGATAAGTGGTTTCCATATGTTGCTTATCTCGACACTTGGCTGGCTGAAAATTTCTTTGTTGTTGTTGATGAATGCCGCTTCTTTAAATTTCCGTTTGTGCCAATGTTCCTCCCTGTGTATGATTTTTGCTTCCAACCATTTCATTCGATGTTGGTTATCCCACGAATGTTGCGCGATGCCGGACTTAGAAGTCTCTCCTCTCTGTGTGTGCGTCTGATGTTCTTTCAGTCTGATGTCAAGTGGTCTTTTGGTTTCCCCCACGTATGATTTGCCACAGGTATCGTATCGCTTAGATATGTTGACGATACCTTCATAATTTGGAATCACAGTAATCGGCAACTAGACCTTTTTCTACAACATTTGAACAACATCAAACCATCCATCAAATTCACTATGGAAAAGGAAAAGGAGAACTCACTTCCTTTTTTAGACGTTCAAGTAACAAAGAACAAGAAAATTATGGAAACGACTGTCTACAGGAAACCGACACACACCGGTCGATATCTCAACTTTGAATCCAACCATTCCACATCTACGAAGAGGGGAGTAGTAAAATCTCTAATCGACAGAGCGTACAGGTTGTGCAACACAGAGAAAGGGCTACGAGAAGAAATCAAAAACATTAGAAACGATCTAAGGCAGAATGGTTATCCAGAAAAGATTGTAGGAGAACTTTTACGGAAAAAGCAATTGAACACCATGGGACAACCTAAAACAGAAGAACTGCCCAATTCACTGCTGAGCATCCCATATGTCAAAGGTTTATCAGAATCAATAAAACGTATAGAGAAAAGCTACAACATAAATACAGTGTTCAAATCATCGACCACCATTAGGAGTATAATTTCCAATACAAAGCCACAAACAAGTCGAGATTCCCAAAAACTGTATTTACCAAGTTCCATGTGAATGTGGCAAATCATACGTGGGGGAAACCAAAAGACCACTTGACATCAGACTGAAAGAACATCAGACGCACACACAGAGAGGAGAGACTTCTAAGTCCGGCATCGCGCAACATTCGTGGGATAACCAACATCGAATGAAATGGTTGGAAGCAAAAATCATACACAGGGAGGAACATTGGTACAAACGGAAATTTAAAGAAGCGGCATTCATCAACAACAACAAAGACATTTTCAGCCAGCCAAGTGTCGAGATAAGCAACATATGGAAACCACTTATCGAACCTCTAAAACAACTTAAACTTTACTAAGTAATTTTGTTAATTAATAAATCTGTTACGCTAAATTGATTTTGTACGCTTGAACGCTTCATCGAACATGTTTTTAGTATATAAGCTCCAGTAGTTTCTAAGTTTGTTAGTATTCACCTGATGACGATTGCAGATACCACAGCAATCGAAACGTTGTGTATATTCATTTCAAAATAATAAACAATGAAAGTTCAACAGAATGTTATTACTTCGCACCTAAAATTTTGTTTGTATATATGAATCTGAAGATCTTTGAAACAGGATATGTAAGCAAGGACATAACATTAAAAGTTGTATTGTCTACGATAAAAAAATTTGTTTCTCGTGGAGTTTTCAACTTCTTAACTGCCGATCAGGAGGTCTTGCTGGCGAACATTGAACATCAAAATGAACCACCTGAAAATTGCTTTGAAGTACGGCTTACTATTTTGGTAAATTGTGAGATAATTACAATGAAACCTAATATTAATTTGTATCTTTATTTTAAAAAAGGCAAATTGGAATGATTTGATGTGGCTGAACGTCAACCTGGATCATCTCGTACACTCCTATTTCCTGCAGAACTTGTGGCAAACCCTTCAGTTATTTAAAAGAAAAGTTTCAGAAGCAAAAAATCAGAAACTGTTAATTACTGAAAGAAGTAATGTTTCTAATAAAGTTTAAGCAAATGTAAAGCACAGTAGTGGTTTTATAAATAAAAAATTACAATAAATTAGTTTGCTTTTATACATTTTGCATATTAGGAACTGTTGCAATTAATGTTGTGCTGATTTTGAGTCGGCAAAACTCAAAAGAAGCTTTCTATGGTATTATTTGTCAAAATGTGTGCTTTGTTATATGCTACTTCAATAGCATTTGTTGGATGTAAGTAGATAAGGTTTATATGGATATTCACTATCACTTAATAGGTAACCATTCGTATCTTCCGTTGTGAAATACAACCGGAAGAGGAGAATGATTAAAAATAATACTGTCATATACTGATCTTGGCCAATGAACAATAAAATGCATTAGTTTTAAGTCGGCATCGCAAATCGCTTAAACATTAATGCTAAAATATCCTTTTCTGTTGTGATACAATTCAGCATTTAGACCATCGGGTGATTGTATATGTACATGTGTGCAACCGACAGCTCTCACAACACGTAGAAAACCAGAAATGCAAAAGAACCATTGTTTTGTTTCCATTAGAACATTTGGTAGTTCTAGGCATTTATATATTGATGGGAGAGCCTGGCAATTTCATTTGTGATAGGCTGGATAGAGCATTAATATTTGTACTCTTGCATCAAAGGATTTGTTTTGATAGCTTGTTGATTTGATTCTATCTTTAATTGCATGTACTAAGTTTATAACGGTGGCTTTATTTAAACAAAACTTCTTCTTGAAATCAATGTTGTTTAACAAATCAGAAGTATTTTCTCTATCTCGTATAAACCTTATGATGTGAAGCTACTTGAGGAAGAAAACGACAAGTTGAACAACATAATTATTTTTATTTAATAATTATTTTTTTTAATAAATGTGTATTATTAAACCAAACTTGAATTAAAGGTAGCTATAATTTATTAGTTAGTTTTGACTGTAAATCATAAACATTTTTATTATTGAAAAATTTTAGTTGTAGGTTAATCAGCAAAATATCGCCAATTAGATGATCTTTTGTTAACAAGAGTTTAATCGGAGATTATAGTTTTGTGCAGCTTAAAAAATAGTTAATTGATCGTTAATCTCTAATTGTCGTCGACGTTAATTAAATATTTTAAACTACAATTCAAAGAAAATCATACTTTAATCAAAGATTAAACTCCAATTAACGGTCAATTTTTTGCAACCCGCTATCAGTGTTATTTACTAGTATCGGTAAAACATTAACAACTACACCTATACCTACTTATAAAGTTTGAAATATGTGTACAAATAAGCAGTATGCATCAAAAACATCTTGTTAAAATGTATTCTTTTTCACGTGAAGATGCCGAACTGTACCTACTCATTACACGGTATTTTTGATTGATAGTTTTGAATTTTTGTAGTGCATCTAATAATTAATTAGCTACATGTATGCTTTAATTTTTACGCGCCCTATATAATGATAGTTCAAAATCAAACATAAAAAATACACAAATAATTTACTTGAATACATTAAATAAAACTATCCAAATCCGGGCTTGAACAAATACCCCCCTAATTTCAACGAGCGGTAGAATACAATAGGCATATGCAACAGCACATGATGATCACGCATAGAACATACAATTTATTTTGTTTACGCGCGCTCTATATTGAAAATGAATACACTTTAGTAACTATTTATTGTTTATACTTAAATGTACATCTAAATTCAACAGATTCTTAAATCACAATTATTTGCTGGAACCCAAATTCTTAGACGAGTCCCTAAGGCTTCGCGGAGCACACTTTGAGAAACGTTCTTATATACTAAATAAAGTTCTCTCGGTTAACAAACTCAGTAATTTTCGGTTCCATTGTACGTAAAAACATATAGAATAAAGAATATGTAAGAAATCAAATGAAGTAAATTGAAAAACAGCAATTTAACATTTAAATGTAATTAAAACAGATTCTTAATAAACAAACTAAGAAAAATTTAATGGGGTATTAATGTATACATTTCCTTAATAATGGTCTGCCTATATATTGTGTACATACCTGTGAAATGTAATTCCCAATAATACATTCTTATTTACAACTTTTCTACTATTACAGCTGCATAAAACACACAAAACCATTATGTCCTAAATGTATTTAATTAAAAATTAAAAAAAAACATATGAATAAACAAAAAATTACTATAAACATCGAAAAATACTACTACAAAATACTTGATATTTGAATGACATTAATCTATCATCAATATGGCGGAAGTAGTGCTATTTTAGAATACGAAACACGGCCTCTCTATATTATAACTTAATGGTCTAAGTAAGCATTGTATTGTTATTTCATCGGTTTTGTATGATAAACAAAAACTTTTTTTAATATTTAGTTTTGTTTATCTGCTGCCCTGTTTTTACAGATTTTAAGTTATATTTATTACTCACGTTTTTTATGAAAAGAAAAATTGTATATTTAAATAAGAATTAAAAATGTTTTTTACAAGTTTTGAACATTCTGCTCGATAAGATAGAAAAATTGTACCTTAATTATTTCCATCATGACTATAGAAGCTGTAAGAGTCAAGCGTATTTTTTGTGCATGAAATTTTATTTGCTATATTGAAAATCAGTAAAATTTTAATCGAACATTTATTTAGAATTCATAGAACAACTTTTAATTTTTTTGTTTACTCAGACGCAGTAAAATAACAAATAAAGTTAAAATCAAGTTTTTATTTGGAATAAGTCAAATGGCATTTGCATTTTTATTTCTTATTTTAAAGTTTATATTAACAATTATTTGAATAATGCTAATCTCTGGTTATAGATTGAAGTTTATATTTTCTTCTGCTTTGGTACATTTATTTACTACATCGTAACGTTGAAGTTCCCTCCTCTACATACAATTGGAAAATAATTATTAAAAA
Organism: Aquatica leii; assembly: GCA_035610365.1. NCBI lineage: Eukaryota > Metazoa > Arthropoda > Insecta > Coleoptera > Lampyridae > Aquatica > Aquatica leii. Next base: position 115,257,397 of record CM069432.1, read on the forward strand.
ATAAAGATTGTTTGGAAAACTATAAATAAAGGAATGTTTTCCAAATTCATTTCATGATAATTTATTAATCGCTGTTAAAGATTTATGCACACATTAAAGTTGATTTAGGAGCTGAAGCGGAGTTAGCGCGTGGTGTAACTGTTTATGAAATTGTTAGCAAACAAAATAAACAGAATAGCTAAGAATTTACCAGACAATACGTAAATTAGCCATTAGACCTTTGGAGTTACATTATTTTTAACAATATTTTTTTAATTGTTTTCATAATGGCCAACATGGTAAAAACAGTATGATATTAGTGTCAAAAAACGTATTGCTCTATTTTTACTCAGTCTATTGAGTAAGCTTTTGCTGTTCATGAGTTTGTTAAATAATTTATTATTGTCTCAATTTCAACGGGAATGCGATATCACATTTAATCTCTTAGATTTCGTTGCTATGACATCAAATAAATCGGACAATAGTCTGACAACTTTTATTACATTGCTATCGCAATTAATTTAGATCAAAAATAATACAAAACTGGATTTACTTCCTAGAATAACCTTCATGTCTTGTCTAGTCCAGCAAAAGGTCAAGATTTTAATTATATTTTGTTTTATTGAAGTTTATTAGACGTGAGTTCATCAATACACAGAGTTATTACAAACTATCAAAATATTTCCTTAAAGTTGCGATAAAATTTAAAAGAAAAAGTATACTGCAGGAAATATTCGGTGGTATTGTTAGTTCACATTACGACAGATGTGAATTAAGTATTGATCAGACTCGCATAAAGATCACCAACTGAAAATGTGGTAAGAAGTTGTAAAAAAAAAACTAAAAAAACACGTTTTTATAAATAACCGAACTAAAAAGAACAAAATAATTTATAATTACAAACAAAATTATTAAATTCAGAGCAATAATATATAATTATAAACAAAATCACTAAATTCAGAGTTAAAAGCGTGGGGTGCATCCGGATACACGGTAGTCTTTTGCGCCAAGTATCAGTTATTTTTTTTTTTTGTAATTAATTATATCAATCATTGTTTTAACATGTATTCAGTTCGACTATTGCTGTCAATTTGTCATTTGACTGATATACATAATACCGTCACTAAACACGACGTTTGAATACATACGTGACGAGATATTCTACAGCTGCACTGTTTTTGTTAAATCTAATAATTTTTTTGTAAAGATCAGAGGTTTTTATTTTTTTATATTTTGTGTTCACAAAAATAAATTTATCATTGTTTGTAACAATAGTTTAATGTGTACTTGGCGAGACATTATATAGTGAAACTGTTATTTGTAGGATTTTTCTATATTTTCATAACTCTCCCCTTATTGATAGCTGCCTTTAGAATAATTGTAACAATGGTTATAGATGCACCCCACGCTTTTAACTCTGAATTTAGTGATTTTGTTTATAATTATATATTATTGCTCTGAATTTAATAATTTTGTTTGTAATTATAAATTATTTTCTTCTTTTTAGTTCAGTTATTTATAAAAGCGTGTTTTTTTAGTTTTATTAAACTATTATTTATTTTCTATTTTTTAGTTCGGGTACCTATAAAAGCGTGTTTTTTCAATTTTTTAAGCTATCAGTTATTTTCCGTATTTTAATTCGATTTATCAATAATCAATTTTTGCGGACATGTGATTATGAAACATCTTACGAACTAAAAACGTATTGGAAACAGTAGTTATCGACAGTAAGACCTTATTTCTCGGGGAGGGAACCTGAGAAACAGCTATCACATTCAAGGCAGACAGCGGGCGCGCAAATTACCTGCTCCGACACGAAGTGGTAATAGTGAAATACACTGGAACGATTTAAACGCGATAGGCTTTGTCGAGATGCACACCTGCGCAGTTCACGCGCTCTGTCTTTGTCACTCTCATGCAGAGGATCCCTAAAGAAATCAATTAATCCTGACGATCCTAATTAGGATAATAAAAACTTTTAAATGAATTATTGCATTGTCATCGGTCCGTGAAACGCATGCAAAGTTTTAAGTTAATTAAACACCTGGAAACCGCTGAAAATTAAGCTCAAAGATTCCGTTACATACATACATACATACATACATACATACATACATCCCGAACTAATAAAAGCGTGTTAAAAAGAACAGAAAAGAAACGATGTTTTGCCCTTTTGGAACTTTTCAGCACCGAGATCACTCTAATGTCTTTTTACAACTATTACTGAAAACTGCCACAGCTAATCTACTAATGGTGTTTGGTATTCTGGACTGGTAATTCAAAAATATTACTGGCATCACATAAATGTTTCTGATTAATGCGACGTTCACGTCTGAAAAGAATATAGCAAATAAATTAATAAGATTAGGTACTACTTAAAACATCGCACGTTTACCTTTGCACTACATTATTCATTATTGTTAAAATAACATGAATGACACCGTCGAGTACGTGTGCCATTATGAATCACAATGTTATTATTAATCACTATACAGACAGCTAATTTTATAGCGTTTAACGTACTTTTAAAAAATGTTAATATTCAGGTACAAGTATAATCTATAAAATAGCGTAAAGTTAGATTTAAATATTTGATAAGTATGTTTTACAAAATTAGTATTAGCAATTACTTTCTGTATTTGGGCCCTAGAAATGTCGAAATAAATAAAAATTCCATTTCGTAAACTTACGTATATTTTCAAAACTTAAACATTTGCAAATTAGCATTCTTTTTTCTTCAAATTTTTACTAACTCCTTCCAACCTCGGTACGTTGCCAACCAATTATCTGGGAGTATTGCTTTTCTGATAACACTGCTTCAGATTCAAATTGATCGCCCACACTCGGCCATCCTGGCTAATGATCGACCGTGATTATTTTACAATTCAAGGTATTACAAAAATAATAACAAATACTTATTCTAACTAAAAACTAACAAATTAACGATTTGAATTAATTACGAACTCATAATTTCATTTGGTCAAGTTGTAACGAAACCGATTGTAATGTTCGTATTTGTAAGAAGATTGTGTAAAAATCCCAACAAATACGCGTGGACTTCGACCTCGTCGCGTCTACAAGAGTACGTGATCGCGCAGACGAAGAATCCCTACTCTAAATGACCACCGAAGCGTGACCACCAGCCGTATAAAATAGCATGCATCACCGGAAAAATTTATCTATTTTCACCAGTTCTCCTTGTGTTTACCTGGAAATATAACCGTCCTGAACCGTCCAAAAATATTAACACCTGCACCGTACCTGACAATTCTCCTGATTCACGATTTACCATTTGCATCCGAATATTTCATTCATTTTGTACCGCAATCATATTCGTTACATTTTGTATCATAATCATCTTTCATTCATTCCGTACCTCTTGCATGTACCTCGTCCTGTCACCTGTACCGAGTGTATTCATCGCCAGCACCTGTATTTGTAAGTAGCCACCCTTTTGTACCAGTATTGATCGATTTTATTTTATTTTGAATGATCCTTTTTAATTTCGTTATTTCATATACATCCCTGTTGTAAATAATTTCTCTGATCTGCAATTTCGTGTTGGGGCCAGTGTGGACAGTGGCTAACTGCCGATAGTTACACTAGCCAACGCAATCTCCGTATTGGGTCGTTTGACCTCTAAAAGCCTCCGAGAACATAATTACTTGTTGGTGGACACTGGCTAACCGCCGATAGTTACCTGAGTAATCATTACACCGAAACCTTGTTACATAAAACGGGATTTAGCCTCTACCGTACTTCCACGTAGCATTCATTCATTTTCGTTAAATCTTGAAAACTTGTATTCATTACGGAAACAACATTCTCGACCCCTACATCTTCCCTTAAAGTCAGTTGCCATCTCTGTACCTTGTCATCTCTAAAAAACCCATTCGTTCATTGTCATTTCACAATTCATACGTACCCTGTAGTAACCTGTTACAAGCTTTAGGTGGTTTTACAAACCTGCACGGCCAACTCTCAATAGTCGGAGAGAGGGGTAGGTTTTCTAGAAGTATATAAAAGATAATTAAGGGCGCCAGAGCCTATCCAAAGTCACGTCTGTCTGCTCACAACAGACCAGGATGCTTGTAACACGATGTTAGGTTCGTAATTCCTCTACTCAGCTGTTCGAGTAGTCAGAAGCAATTAGTTAATACGATAGTCATAGGAAACAGGTATATTGTCATAAAAGAATATTTAACCACAATAACAATTTTAATGTAGAGTCGCTGAGGTTTATCACAGAATATAATGACTTTTAAATACAAAGAAAATGCCAGTAGCATAGGCAACACACCGTACATAAGTAAACTACCATAAGAATCTATAGCGAAGAATAGTTTGTAGTAAATAACGTTTACACAAATTAGTAGAATATCATTACTGACAATCAAATACAGAAATAAGACAGTACTACGCTAATGTTAACTTATCCTAACACAGCGTATAAACTTAATATAGCATCAACGTTAATCAATCGGTATTACACAGCATGCACAACTTGGCATAAGTAAAATTTATTACTTAACTCGTAAACAACGATAGTGATAATTATAGAATTAATAACAAAAGTCTCGTGAGTGACCCGTTTGACCACGTAATAAAACAAATAAGCTCACTTACCAATAAATACAGGAGTTTCCTTTGGTGTGAAGAACGTACGTTCCCCCGACACACAATCCTGTAAACAATTTGAATCGCAAACCGTGTCAAGCTAATGTCTCACGAAATCACATCTATAACAATTATTACTTAAGATACAAACAAATATAAAGAATATAAACCGGTTGTTATATGCTGTGGTACCCCTTTTCTATGATTACGCAGGTATCTGCTGCCAGAGTAGGATCTCGACAGTTCTTAGTTAACCTCGATACATTCGGTTTTTGCCATAAGTCGTATGCCTCACAGAATATTCGTTTGACGAAATAGTTATTCGAAATGGACTTCTCATTACACAATTAACAATTAGGAATAAGTATTCGCACGTGGCGGAATGGCTGGTGACGACGTAAACGAATTTTAAGTGTATTTCACTTATAGATGGGTCACCATGATGGTGTATAATTTTAGAAAATGTTCACTTGTCAATTCGCCGGCCATTTCAACTAGTTTCCAAGTTGAAGAGCTCGTCGTAAATGACAGTCACGCGTAAACGATCGTTAGGGGGCGTCCAAAACGTAAATTAATTTTTTGTCGAAACACATAGGCGTGCGCCAAAGAAATTTCGACCGTAACGACAAAGGCGTGCATAAAGAAAATTACCGTAACAAACCTCCGTACAAGTCGCAACATCCTAGTAATTCCCATTTAAGATCCTGTTTATATCGCATAAACGATCATTGTACACCCTTAATATTTGTGTTAGTAGCATTCACGTTCATGTACTATTGGCATTCCTACCGGTAATTTTCCACACACCTGTAGATAACGCGCCTGTCCGACTTTACCTGGAAAATCCGTCTAACCGTTATTTTACCGTTTGTATAATACATCAACTCACCTGTGTAAATCCTACTAACACCTCGATTAATTACAGAGCACCGTATTTTAATTAATTACTTGCAGCAAAGTTCGCAGCTGGAAATTCACGCCGCCATTTTCGTACAAGCGCATTTGACACTAATAACCTTATTAACCTTGCAGTGCGAAATAAACTACCAGAGGCGTCACATTGGGGGCGTCGCTCAAAGGCGAAGAACAACACGCCAGGAAATCATTTATTTAAGAGTTTTTTGTAATTATTACAATATATTTAAGTTTATATTATTGTGTTTATTTATCTCAACGTATCTACCGCAAGCTACCCCGGAAGAGTGTTACAAAGTGCACAGAGTCTTAAAGGTATTTGAAACAGTTGAAATTCTTCAATGTCGGACCTCGCTACTAAGGTGTGGTCGATAAAGTTCTTTGTTACGAAATCATTAAACGCCTTTACTTGTAAAACAAAAGCCACGATCAGAAATAATAAGTTTTGGTTTACTATAATATGAATTTTAGTGCTTTATGACTTCATTCGCTTGAGTCGACTTACACGCGAATAACAAATTTAGAAAAGCTATCTATCACAACGAAAACAAACTTATACCCCAGTCTGGTTTTCGCAAGTGGACTATAATAATCAACATGCAGGGTCTGAAATGTTAAATTACTTTTATCAATTGAATACATGCTTCTTTCTTGTTTTTCTTGATTGCGATATAAACTTTAATCTTCTCGCGCATTTTAAGAAACCAATACGCCCAATTTAAATATTCAAATAATTTATCCACTTCAACGTGATCCATCTCATCATAGCATGTTCTAATAATATTTTTTCCATCGTTACCGGTACATAAAAGTAATCTCGAATGGATAAATTAATTTGTCCCTGAGCTCAAAAAACTTATTTTTAATTTTCAAGTCCTTCCGAACATTTTTATTGGCTAGTACTGGAAGGTATTCATTTCTAATACTAAAATATTTTGTGCTCTGCTTAAAGCTTTGACATACAACATTATGGAAATTGCTTTGTGTGCAATATCTAAATCATAATTCTGGAGGAACATAGCCCATCTCACGATACGTGAGTTTAAGTCCTTTTTAGCTACGGTTAGACGGAAACTATTGCAATCCGTTACTAGTTTGAATATTTTTCTTAATAAGTAAATATGGAATTTTTTTATGGCATTTATAGCAGCCAGGCACTCCAATTCTAAACTATGGTAACTACTTTCCGAAGGAGTAGTCTATTTGTTATAACAAAACATGGGCCTTAATGTGTTATCCTCTAGTTTCTGTAGAACTATAGTTCTATCCATGAGAACTTCCATTGCACTGTTCAAATCTAAAAAGTATTCGGGTAATATTACACACAGGAAAAGTCATTCTTGATTTTAAGTAAATTTAAGCTTTGTTTGTAAGAACGTTTTTCAGCTAAGAATGATTTTTTCTTATGTTAGGAATTATTTAAGTACGTACTTAAAGAAATTTTCAATAACTAAAATTACTAATAATTCTTAAATTAAGTGTATTCTTTCATTCTCAATTTTAGTACGTATTCTTATTTCCTAGAATGTGTTTGAGCTTATTTGGTCTTATTTTTAAGCATGTAGTAATATATAGTAGAAGGTTAATTTCTATGTTTTATTTGCTTATTCAGCGAATGCCAATATTCTTAGTACTTACCTTGAAAAATTTATTTTGAATTATCATTCTCATTTTCAGTTGTGAAATTCTTAATTAATCAGATTGAACATCTCGCTTATTATAAGAGAAACATATTTGCTTAAATTATAAAAAAAGTTGCGTAATTAGAAGGGTAAAAATATGGTACCAAGAAGTTCAGCATATCTTTCACTGGCGGGTTCTAGATTGCACAAATTTGAATATGGTAGAACTATAGTATTCTCGTTTTCATGTGTTTCATGCGTATTAAAGACTTCGTACCTATTACTTTACTATCGTAAACCATCCTATACTACATCCTACTAAAATGTTTACGGTATTATACACACCCACATTTAAAGCTTTTGGCCAACGTTATTCTTGCACAAAATTTAGTTACATGTATTTTTATATACTTGTGTTAACACGAGGTAACCATCTTTGTTTTTGGCAAAGATAATGTAAGTTTTTGGGTTCATCAATTCGCGCATGCTTGCAATACGATATTGTGCGATAACCGTCAAACAGAATTAAAATCAAGTTCCACAATTGTAAGTAGGAGTTGTTTTAATGTGTTTTTTGGTGAATTTTATTTATAGCAATAGACAGTGTTGTGCATAGATAATTAAATTTTTATCTAGATGAGATAATAGATAATTTCCAATTTTTTTATCTAGATACCGATTTAGATAAAAGTTGAAGAATTTATCTAGATAGTAGATACTATAATCTATAATTTACGTAGATAATACGATAGATGATTCTATCAAATAGGTACAAACAGGTAATAATTAATTGTTACAATTTAATTATCATCATCATCAATACCAATTCATTGTTTATTAAATTAACTAATTAAAAAACTGAAAGACAGATTGAAAAAAAAATAAAAATCGAAAAAAAACATGACAGAAATTTTATTGATTTAATGACCTACTATTGTAAAATATAAAACAAATTTCTTGATACAATATGGTCCTTTCAAAATTTTTATTGCTAAGCAAAACTTACACTATCAGGAATCAGGACTATAAAGTCTTTCACTTAGCGCCGAAATTGATATGTTTAGTCAATAACTTTTTCACAAATGGAGAAGTGTCTAGTACTTAATTAGTTTTCCTTTGTAACAGTTAGGAAAAATCTAGTTTTGATATCGACATCAGTTTGAACCTAAAAAATTATAAAAATTATCGCTCATAGCCGTTAATCACACTCCTTGAATTATTGCTTTTTCTTTTTAAATTTAAGTCATCATTTGTAGTTTGATATTTTAAACAAATTTTTCACAAAAAACCAACTAATCCTCAAAGATTTATTGTATTTTAAATTTTGAGCAGCTTACATCAGCGATCACTTAAAGAATTAGCTTTTATGTCTTTTAAAAATACGCAAGCAGTTTTGTTTCTTCTAAAAAAAATGGGTTATTTTAAACAGTTTATGCTCTGCTCGGTACTTTTTGTAATTGTAAGTGCAACAAATCCAAATGCAAAAAAAGCATTTTTGCTTTGCAGTTTTGTTAATTATATTTGACAGGTTATCAGTAATTGTACTCATATGATAATTTACATCATACATTTATATAGGAGCTAAAAGCTCCATGACTTAAATAGTCTTCTAAAAGAATTCTAAATCACGTGTATCGAGGTTTGTTACTTTCAACTGCTCAAAAAGTCGTGAATTTTCTCTTTTTCAATCAAGCATTTTTTTTTATTTGGGCATAGTTTTGCTGTGTAGGCACTTCAACTAATTAAATTTTCAAAACTACAGAATTAGTAGCTGTTAATCTCAATGTATGAATCGTGCAAGATAATGTATTGAATAAATGTAGGTATATCAAAAAGTTATTTTTTGTTCTAAAGACGATAAGATACTTATCGCAAGCAATTGGTTCAGTTTCAAAAAGTAATTTGAGTTGTGTTTTTGTTTACATCTCGTATTGCATGTATTTACGCTCAAGGTCATGTGAGTCTAGTTTTTGTCAGCAGAAGAGCTGCAAAAATGCGAGGCATCTACGGCAATTATTTATCAGGTTTTAGCCATCTGGACTGTATTGCATTACCGCAGACATTACAAACAATATTATGTTTGTAAATATAAAAATTACAAAACAACAAATCTAAACAAAAAATGTATGTTACTTTTAAAAAATCATCTAGATAATTTCATGATAGATAACCGAAAGATCATCTAAGATAATCATCTAGATAATGTTCAATACTTTTATCTAGATAAGGAGAAAGATGATCAAAAATTATCTAGATGAATTATCTATATAATTCTATCTAGCTAATGCACAACACTGGCAATAGAATACTTTAAGAACGTCGTAACTTACTATCAGCGATCGGCGTAATTATAGAAAAGACGTACTTTATTAAAGCACAACGTACTTATTATCAAGAAATCTAGTGATTCTAAATTTAAATAAGGAATTCTTAACCTATTCTACTAAGATATTTCTTTCAGTGTAGAGAAGATACCAAAGTTTTGTTTTAACTTCTCAAAAACATGAAACTCAGATTTACCAAATTTAAATTTTGTTTTTTTTTTAATTAAACGATACAAAGGTTTAGCTACAAGTGAAAACTGAGATGAACACCTACAAAAATAACTAACCAGTCCAAGAAACCTATAAACTTCTTTAGTGTTTTTAAGAACTGCGTAATTTTTCATCGCTCTTAAATTTTCTTTGCTTGGTTTAATTGTTAAATTATTAATAATGTTGCTTAGATAGCTAGTTTCATTCATAAAAAAATGAGCGTTTGTTCAACCAAAAGATTAAATTATTTTTCGCCGCAACATCAAAAAGGCTGATAAAATATCCAGATGGTCTTGTACTGTGACGGTAACTACGAGAATTTATATATAGTAGGTACAGTAAAATTTTATCCTACTCCATCAGTTTTTTAAATACCAAATTAATGTACCGTTGAAAAGCGCGAGGAGCGTTTGCCAAACCAAACGCCAAACAAAAGCTACTTTTAAATTTTATTGCAAACAAAATATCTGCGTAGTATTGAATTAAATGACATAAAATGGCACGAATCGTTTGTTGGATGACATTATTCTCAGATAATGTTCTGCCAATAACAACCTCAGATTTCCTCAGCGAAGCTCTTTCATTCCTATCTCACGTCTAAAATAAATAACAATCTAATTTCGTGAAACCCTGTATATTTTAAAAATTTAAACGTTTACCTATTCGCAAATCGCCATTTATTTTTCTTCAAATTTTTAGTAACTTCTGCCAACCTCAGTACGTTGTCAATATATTATCTGGAAGCAAGGATTTGATCTGGGATTACCTGCCCCATAACAAGGCTACATATTCAAAATGATCGCCAACATAAGCTAAATTTATGTTCTTATTAATGTAGTGTTTGTACAAGAATAATTTAGTTATACAAAAAAAGATAAAAACAGAAAGCTCTATAAAGTTTTAAACTTTGAATAGAATTTTTATTCAAACAGTTTTTTTTTTCATTTATTGTTATTGAATGCAGTCAATAAATTTTAAAAAAAATTAGTAAAATTTCTATTCAAATAACAATTAAGAGTCACTCTAGTTATACGTTTGATAAGCATAGAAAAACTGGTAGAAACGTAATACTATAATATAAAGTATGTTAAATACATAATAACTTTAATTGACTGGGTGGTTGTGGACCGTACTACATATTTTTAACAATCATTTTTAACAAATTCTAACTAAAGACTTTCCAGATGGCATTTAATATGTTTAGTTATTTTTAAGAGGATTGTAATATTAGTTAACCGACTAATAAATACTTGAACTTATTTTTATTCAAGAAACAATAACTGCAATTTCTATTTAAAAAAAACTGTGTTTATCTAAAAAGTAGTTAAGTAAATTTATTTATCTATTCTACTTATTAATAACTTCAAATTATACATACCTTTAAAAACTATAATTACAAATTACAATTATATATGAAAGTTTATATACAATAATTTAACAGCGAATTTAACAAAATGCAAAAATATACCAATATTTAATTAATTGAGTAAAAATCAACATTTGTGTAAAAATATAAATTACCAAGTTCAACTTTCTTCTGGTCGATTTCACTTGTGTAACTTTCTTGTAACAAAAATTCCTAACTTATAAAAGTAATAGCAGGAGATTGAAAATGTCTGTTCGATAGTTTATAAAAGTTTAAGGGTCTTGGTGTATTTGTACTAAGTTTTTATTCAACTAGAAAGAAAGTATACAACTACATACAAATCGTAAGATTCATAGTATAAGGTCTAGTTATTATCGTTTCGGTACACTGCAAATTAATATAAACTCCGTTATAATCCACACTTTCTTGTATGTGATTATAACTTTGTTTATAAGTCATTGCTCCATAAGCACTTCTAACTGCAGCATGATTTAGTTTTAAAAACTATTTAAACGAATTTTTAATTAGTTTTTTTCTTCAGCGAAATATAAACAAATCAATGTTTTCAACAAATAATATATTTGAACTCCAGTTTTTTTATGGTTTTTTGAACCTTTATTAGAAATAAATTAAATAAATACAGTTAATGAAAAGTGTGTAATTACAGTTAATTAAAAATAAATCTTTTTTTTTCTATTGGTCACCTGTCAGAACAATCTTCATTCCTTACATTTCCTTTTCTATGAGTTAATAGAAGTTCTATATTAACATTCGGCAAACGTTTTGTTGGAAGCTTCAAATTTGCTTGATATTTTTTTTTGTTTTAATTGAAGTGTTTTTGGAAATTTAGAAAAATAACATTAATTTTATATTTTTTCGAAAACTACAAATTATTATACTAGATAGTTTGGTATACGAGAATATGTAAACACTTTGTAAACTTTAACCAGTCAACGTTTTTTACTCAAAACTATTTTGAATTACGCGGGTGTATCAATCAACTTGCAACGGCTCTTAGGATCAAACTAATATTGTTTATGTGATGTTAGTTTAATGGTTATTATTTTCTTTAAATGTTTATTTATATAAAAAATGTTTTATGGCTATTTCTAAATAGAACTAGTGCACTTTGCAAAAACATAAGTAGTTGATAAAGAAAAAGAAAAATCGTATTTATTCAATTTGAAAGTGTTTAATAAAGTGAACCATAGTACAATTGCTGTCTTTTTAAATGACGATTTGTGTATTTTGTGACCGGAAGGTATTATATACCAATATGTTTAATAATATGCACTGGTGCTGCGCCGTATATGCGTAAAACAAAAATGATGCCTATGCCTACCACATGGTTTACAGTGTATTGCAGAAACGGTTTGATTTACTTATACAAAAGTATTATCGGAATCAGGAAAGAAGAGCCCTACGTCATCGATGTAATAATTTATTAACGATGATTAAATTATTTTTACTGTAATTTATGTATATGATTCAGACAAAGACAGAAACACGTTTGACTGTGCTTATAAGTAAAGACTTGCGTTACACATAATTGTGTGTGACAGAAAGGGAGGTTAATACAGAAGTAATTTTTGCATTACACCACACAATAAATTTGACTTACTAACCTTATTTCTGTTGAATTTTTGTCAGTTCCATTTAGAACTTTTGTGCGTTTTAATAAGTATTAAAATGTCTGTTAGTGGTAAAACTTCACGTTCTCAGTCTCAACAATTTATGTTGAGTTTATTGAACTACTTTGAAAGGAAGAAGATAAAACAATCGACCTTTATATTATTGTCGTCTGTTCAAGAGGTAGGTCTTAAATAGTGACACGTAATTAACCATTTATTTCCTACAATGTGTAGCTAATGCTTTGGGAATTTCTGTTTCTACTGTTCAACGAATCAAGGTAAAAAGTGCACTTAATCTGGTATTATCAAGTCATGGTAAAGAAAGACCACGAAATCAAACAAAAACTGAAAATATACCTGATACTTCAAGAATGATATTCTCAAAGTAAGTCAATGTTTAAAACAAATTTCGGTTATTCAAACTTTCTCGTATTACAGAAAAAAATGTTACAATTAAAACTTTAAATGATGAAATTTGAGACAATCATATTCTGTTGAGTGATAGCAGTTTGAATCGTACACTACATGGAATAAGCTTCAAGTTTAAGAAGTAATTTAATCGTAGAGCTAGTTGAAAAAACCAGCGTAGCACAGCTTCGCCTAAAGTTTATAAAGGGCTACATAAATAATTTAAAATTATCATCACAACTAACTTGTTTTTATGGACGAAACTTGAATTTATTCAAAAGTAAATCGTGGAAAATCATGGCAAGATAATAACGTACAACGTGTAAGAAAACCTGAGGGATATGATGGTAAAATATTTATCTTTATAGATGCAGGTTCGAAAAAGGGGTTTAGAAATAATGCTTCATTAGTATTTGCTTCTAAATCGCAAAAAGAAGATTATCACGGTGAAATTATTGCCGAATTATTTAAGAAATGGCTTGTTGAACATTTATTGTGTAATTTAAAAATGCGACCGTTAATTATTATGGACAATGCTCCATATCATTCTACATTAATTGAAAACTTTTCAACATCAGCCTGGAAGAACACTAATATTGCTGCTTGACTTACAAATCATAATATAAAATATGATTCAACATTATTTAAAGCAGAATTACTTGCCTTAACAAAAAACATCCAGAAAGAGGAACGATATGAAGTAGACGAACTAATTCAAAGAAATAGTCATGAGATATTGTGGTTACCACCATATCATTGTGAATTTAACGCAATAGAATTAATATGGGCACATGCTAAAACCTACTACAATAAGCACATAGGAAGAGATGGGAATAAATACTAACATTAGAATGTCTTCCGGGTTTGGACCGTGTCATAGTTGCAACCGAAGCTGCCAACGTTTCGCCCACTTTCGTAAGGGGCTTCATCAGGGCGTGAGATAAATCGCAAAACTCAAACAAGCAATCGAAATCTAACTAAGAACTTCTCAAAAGTTAGGTTATCCACTTGTAAAACAAGCCATAACCTAAACTATGAAAAGGTAAGAAAGAAAACAATAACCTGAAAAAGCAAACGAAAATCTAACAAAGAACCACTACCGAGTTAAGTAATCAACTTGTGAACCAAGCCAGATTCTAAACTCCGTAGAAGTGACTTAAGAAGAAATAGTCTCCGTATTTAAAGGAAAAGGATTGTCACGGATGATTAAGCTCGACCCTGATTGGGTTACGGTTGCTAGGGGGCGTGTATGCAACTATGACACGGTCCAAAACCGGAAGACATTCTAATGTTAGTATAAATTCCGGCCGTGGAAGTCTTCGCTATTACGATGGGAATAAAGATCAAAATGTGTTGGCAATATGGACAGAAGCTTTAAGAAACTGTTCCGATATGAACTTTGGGCAAACTGTATTCGTCATACAGAAACCGTTATTATAAATTGATATGAACGTGAAAAAGCTTTGGATAGTACAGTGAATGAACTGGTTATGCAAGTTAATTGTAATGCCGATTTAGATACTGACAGAGAAATTAATTAATTTGTCGTTTCCAACTGTTTACAGAAATTGTCGAATATATACTGCTCCCGCCTACACGAATTATTGATTGATAGGAAACTTGACTAAGAGCTTCAATTTATTATGCAGAAAAGTTACGAAGTTGTCAAAAATGCTGTCGATAAGTTGCACAGCGCATTAAAAAGCAAAAAAATATGTTTAGAAAAAAAATTGATTTGATATCCATATTCATAGCTAATATTTGTATATAAGTAACCCCAAAATTAAAAAATCATTAGTCTGTTGGTTAACCACAGTTTTTGTTGGTCTCATACATATTTCTTAATTAATGTTTAATCGCTAGCGTTGTGTTTTAATCAAAGTAATAACAATTCAAAGCAATTGTTACCATTACTTCTGGTAAAATATAAAGCTGCCCTACCCTGGTGTCTCAGAATTTTTTTTAAAACTCTCATTATTAATTTTAGGAATACGACAATACAAATAAATTTAGTTATTAACGTTTTCAGATTTTGTGCTCACTGTACGCACATATTTCAATGATTGCGTATTGATTTGTGTAGAGCAGTTTGACGAACTTATAGGTATAGCGAGTTTTTCGTTAATTAATAATATTATAAGTAAATCTCTTACAATAAATATTTATAAAATGAATATAAAGATTCAGTTACAACAAGTATTCCGACACGTCTTCCGCATGAGAAAGAATTAAGTGTAGGCGCCTGATTATGTTATCCATATTGCACAAAGTCAATTTTGCAGAATGGAACACGCTCATAGACGCGTAAACGTAAATAATACCTAGTGAAAATAGTCTTGTGACTAGAGAATCATTTTAAAACAAGATGTGAAAATACTCACTGGGAGCGTATGGGGCACACATTTTTTTACGAATCTACGTGTAGGTTAACCTTAATTTTAACTTTATACATCAGAACCCGGCTCAGTGTGGTAAATATGGTAAATTTTTATACAAACTGTCAAAGTTCATATCTAACATATTAAGTAACATTTAATTTTTATTTTAACACATAAAAAATGTTTATGAACTAATCGATAATGTTAAAAATATTATACCACCAAACTATCAGATGGTCTCGTTTGATGTTTCGTCTCTGTTTACAAATATTACCAAGTATCTCACTATCAAACTAATAAATTCATATTGGAATGATATAAAGTGCTATACCACCTTAGATCTTTCAACTTTTAACAATATAGTTAAGTTTTTATTCAATACAAGCTACTTTACATATAACAATAAAATCTATAATAAAAAATTCAGCACAGCTATGGTCAATCCTGCATTAGCAAACTTGTTCATGGCCGATCTACTTAATTTTGTATTAAAAAACTTTAATAACCAACAAACATTTTTACTATATTATGTTGATGACATTTTAACATGTATTCATGATAGTGAAATTGACTATACTCTAAACATTTTCAACAGTTATACCGCCTACCTTAAATTTACGTTTGAATTAGAAAAAGATGATTGTTTAAACTTTTTAGATGTTAAAGTTATCAAAGATCCCAACACCAACGGTTTATTTACGAAATGGTACACCAAACCAATGGCGTCTACTATTAATTACTTATCAAAACATCATCACCACCCGAATATTAATATTATTAAATTAATGAAATAGCAAATAATTAAACCTAGTAGTCCACAATTCCACAATAAAAACCTTAAAATTCTAAAAAAGATACTCAGCAAAAACAACTACCCTAACAACATAATTAACCCAATACTATTTAACAATAACGTAATTAACACTATTCCACAACTACCAAACGCCTCTAATTTAAACTTAACTTACGCTTCTATCATCGACGTACCAGGACTGACTAATAAAATCATTCCAATATTGAAAAACAACTAACATGCGATTAGCTACTTATAACAGAAATAACATCTACAACATGATGTACACAAAAATCAAAGTTAAAACTAACATGTTTGATTGACATAGTCTTGTCTATAAGATCGACTGTTTAAACTGCAGTAAATGTTATGTAGGACAAACAAAACAAAAAACAGTTAACCGATTAAAAACCACAAATATGTATGGAACGCCGTTTTGCTTTTTATTACTAAATTTAATTCCGTTGCATTCAAATAAACTTCAATTTTTATTAAGTTTATTTTTATGTTTGTCTATTTATTTTAGTACATTTAAATGGTTTGTTGAACAAACTTAACACATTTAAATTGTTAAATAAAAACGTATTTACTGATGCAATACATTTTGCTCAAAATTTCTAACAATCATGTTAAAAACTTTAATTTAAATTGAGAAAAAAAGTATATGAACAAACATTTTAATTCATGTAACACTTTTTATATAACAAACAAAACATAAGAATCATTTAAATTGTAGAATTAAAATGCACGTCGAATTAAAATGTTACATGAATTAAAATGTTTGCTGATAATTTTAATTCTTCAATTTTAAATCACGAACAAAATTACCAACAAACATATTAAATCTGAATTAAAATGTTTGTTGATAATTTTAATTCTTCAAGTTTAAATCAAGAATTAATTTTACCAACAAACAAATTAATTCTGAATTAAAATGTTTGTTGATAATTTTAATTCTTCAATTTTAAATCAAGAATTATTTTTTCCAACAAACATATTAATTCTGAATTAAAATGTTTGTTGATAATTTTAATTCTTCAATTTTAATTGGCGCTGTAGGTTGCGGAGGTTGTGAGTACTCTAACCAGTGGTAAACTTGCACTATAGTTTGGTTAAAGTACTCACAACTTCCGCAACTTACAGCGCCAATTGAAATTGAAGAATTAAAATTATCAACAAACATTTTAATTCAGAATTAATATGTTTGTTGGTAGTTTTATTCTTGATTTAAAATTGAAGAATTAAAATTATCAACAAACATTTTAATTCAGAATTAATATGTTTTTTGGTAGTTTTATTCTTGATTTAAAATTGAAGAATTAAAATTATCAACAAACATTTTAATTCAGCATTAATTTGTTTGTTGGAAAAAATAATTCTTGATTTAAAATTGAAGAATTAAAATTATCAACAAACATATTAATTCATGTAACATTTTAATTCGACATACATTTTAATTCTCCAATTTAAATGATTGTTATTTTTGTGTGTTTATTAAAAAGTGTCCCATGAAATAAAATGTTTGTTTATATACTTTATTTCTCAGTTTAAATTAATGTGTTTAATATGACTGTTAGAAAATTTTGAGCAAAAAATGTTGCATTACTAAATACGTTTCAGCTAACAATTTAAATGTGTTAAATTTGTTTAACAAACAGTTTTATTGTATTAAAATAAGTAGACAAACATGAAAATAAACTTAATAAAAACTGAAGTTTGTTTAAAATTGTAGCAAAACAAATTTAGTATTCAATAGTAAAACAATAAAGTAAATAAAAGATTTAATTGAAATGTATGTTATTGATTTTTACCACATTTAAAATGTTGGTTTAAAAAACTTGGTGTTTTTAACTGTTAGTTGATTTAAAATGTTACTTGAATAAAAATATACGTTGAAAATAAATGAAGTAACATTAGAAATCAATTAATTTTTATGAATGAATATAAATGCTAGACTAATTTTTGACAGCTTACATTTCAAATGCTAGAATTAAAATGTTAGTTGATAATTTTAATTCGTCGCTGTGATCGGTGGTAGCTTTTGAAACTATTTCAGTATAAGGAAATACATGCACATTGTAGTTCTAAATGACGCCACCGATTGAAACGACCAATTAAAATTATCAACTAACATTTTAATTGTATTATTTAAAATGTTAGTTGCTAAAAGTTATTCTAGCATTTTAATTTATTCGTGAAATTTCGAGTATTTATATTGTTACTTACTTTAATTTTAACATTTATTTTTATTCAAGTAACATTTTAAATCAAATTACAATATACTACGCGAAAATTTTTAAAGCAACATTTAAATTCTAACAAACATTTTTAATATGCACAAGAAGTTATTTTATAAGTTACGTATAAAAACGGGCAATAAAAAGTAAAACGGCGTTCCATAAATATGATTGTGAAAAGAAAAAAACTAAATCAGCGTTAGCACTACACCAACGGTGAAACGAGCACAATTTTGATTTTAATAACCCTTCAATTTTATGTGTATGCATAGTAATAATGTAAATTTTAACAATGATACTCAAAACTTAAGTACTATTTATAAGAATCTTATCACCAAGATAAAGTAATGTAAGATTTCCCCAACTATGTCCGTAGTATTTTATCAATCAACCTTAAATTTGAAAAATTCACAGTATGTTCACGTTTGTTACTGTTGTGTTGTATTTGTTTTTGTGTCTAATTAATTTATTTGTCTTCATAGTGTAGTCCGAGACACGCATCTTTTCTAAGTCTATAAATGTAAGTGTAATTCATTGTAGTATTAATTACTGATAACAACTGTTAATTTTACCTGCCATGTAATAGCTACAATTTTTAATAAAACAAAGGTCTAAGAAGTGCGCACTTAGCTGCATGAAAGGTCGCCTTATATAAACACTTAAAGTGTTTTGATGCTCCTCCACGTAGAAGAACCTTAAAGAAATCGTGTTAAGTCCAATTAAGGAGGAAAATAATATACAACTCACCGTAATTTTTTTATGTTGCAACATGATTTTCTGAAGTGCGGGCGCAAAAAGTTCGTAAGGATAACCACAGTTATTTGTCAAAATAGAGGTACACAGCATTGCAAAAACTCTTAACATAAAGCAAAGCTGTATATTGCAAAAGTTGTATGACTTCTTAATTTCGTTAAAAACACAAAAATGGTTGTACGCTTTTCATACCGAAAGGTGTTATTAGATCATATTTTTGCAGAATTGCTATAATCCATCAATAGATATTTAGTAGAACCGCTTTAAAATCTAAGATCGCTCGTTTTTCTTACCAACAATTTGTGATCTATTTTGTAGGTTCGTACTCAAAAATTTAAAATATATACTTTTTTCATTACGATGGCATATTTTAAATGTTTTTTGCTATTTCGGAAGTGGTAAATAATAAAAAGTGTTTAAATAAAAGATATTAAAAAACTTGACTGATAAGTTTTTAATTACGTCATTGAGAAATGGTTGTTGCTATCGTAAAAGCGACAATTTTTTTTTCTTTTTTGATATTTCCCTAGGAAAGATTTTAGCGCAAGTCGCGTAGCTTTGCTTAGAACGAGAACCTAACGAACTTCAAAAACGCGTTGTAGTGTAGAAAATAGCGCAACAAAATCGCGTTGTCAAACTAATGACCTATTACTACTATTTCCTGTGTAACACTATAGGACCATTTCACGCCGGCGCCGCTTCGGAAAAAAATTAAATAGTTGACAAATTATAAACAAAAAAAATATTTGTAATTACAATATCTTAATTTTCTGTTAATGTATCAAGTTTTCAGATATAACGCGACGTAAAAATAATTACTACTTTTGCGTTTGCCACAACATTTTTCAACAAATCTTTCATCATAACCACGAGAATTTGATTGACTACATAGTATAGTGATGTAAAAACGACATCTATCAAGTATTCTAGTGCTAATGAGATCTAAAATGACAAAAGATCTGTCAAGATACTTACAAATGTTTGCACTAATACCAACACTTAATTTTACGCTGCGTTTTATTAATAGTAGTTTAGGTAACAAGGGTCGAAAGTAAAGCATAGCATAACAAACGGTAATGCGACGAGAGGTCGCACGGAGCGTTGCATGTAAGTGAATTATGCTAAGATACTTTTGACGAGAGTAACGTACACTATTATTTGTGTTGCCTTTTGTAAAATTACATTCTTTTAAAAAAAAATTTAAACAGATCACTAGAAATATAATGTTGGTACTACATTTATTACTAAATCTGTCAAATTTGCATTAATTTTAACATCGTCTTTTTTTCAATTTTAACTGAATTTTAAGATTTTTTAAATTACTTTTCCATCTGTTGCATACTCGTTCTAATATAATAGTTAACTTTGAACCTTTAGTTTATATGTGGATTTCTAGGTTTTATTTTGCCACCCTAGAGCTGTTTTCGTTTATTACGTAATTATACTAACGAACGAATATTGACGTTTGCAATGTTGGCAGCATAAAAAAATGTTTTTGAATATAATAATTACTACAAAATAGCGTTTGTTACATGATTTTATTAATATAGTTTTTTATAATGCACGTTTGTATGTGTTTGTCATATTAAATTGTATTGAAATAACTTATTTTAATATTTCACTTTTTGTATTATTATTAAATTAATGAAACAATTATTACAACACAATTATTACAACAATTAAAACAGATACATTTAATAATAATAACAATTATTTACCAATAGTAGTTAACCAGTTTGGTAATTAAAGTTCTTCTGTCCGTCTTTACGCTGAACTATAAAAAAAATTTTGCGCTTTCTCCAATTTTTAAAGTAATACAATACATTTGCTTCTATCTTACAATTGCTAAAAACAATGATAGTTTTATTTTAATATAAGTCAAATTCGAATAAAATTATGAAGATTAAACAAAGAAGATTTAACAAAAAAAAACAAACTTTAAGGCGGTGGGAATATTATTGGTACCGACAAAATTATCTATTATACCATTCTGTATACAAGGATTATTCTTAAGAGAAATCAAATGTACAATAGACAAACATCCTTATTAACTAATAACTAGTGCTATAATAAAAATTCTAACCATAATAATTTCTTTGATGCACGAACAGTAGTTGTCAAATATATTTAAAAAATTGAATTTCGTCATTACCGGTTTCAGTTTTATCAACATATGTTGTTAAATTGTATTAAAAATAAATACTTAAATAACTGTTTTTGACAAATTTATATAAAGGTAAGCACAAAAAATTATGTGTATCACGCGTTCTGAAAATATTTTGTGAATATTCATTCTGTAGAGTATAAGTATATTGTTATCGTGCTTGCTAACTAATATACAATAATGTTTGATTATCATTAGAACATTGTTTGTTGTCAATATATGTTATATAAGTCTACTGGTTAAATATACGTATTCTCAATATATAACTTAAACAATATATTTTAAACACATAATTATATTTATTTTACATTTGTTTTTTTAATAATATACTTATGTCAAGTACATAATTGTCGCCATACATACAATATTAGAATTATACCATCGGCATCAGCTAGGATGTTTTAATGTGTTTTCAAACAAAAAACAATAAATAGATAATATTTCTTAGGACGTTTTTTGTACTTAATACCTGTTACGTCATGACCCGTAACAATAATTTGTCCCCACCTAGAGTTATTTTGAGGGTAGGGGAGAAAGTAACCAGTATTGTAAATAGTAGTAATAAAACAAGTTAGTTGACAACAAGAGTGTAACGAGACAAGGTTTAATGTAATAGGTAGATAAGTTGTATAATAAAGACAGTACTTTAGCGCACGGAACATTTTATTTCGAATCTCGCATAAACATTGGTCCTTCGAGCTGGATGCTGTGTTGTGTACGTAGTGATCCACAAAATTAGCGATCTTAATTGATCCACCATCAAGTGTTAAGTGCCAAGTAATCAGCGACCATAAGAAAAGCAACCATCATCAGCGTAGCGATTCAAAATTGGTCCACCATCTCATCTTAGCGATCCGAAGCTGATCTACCACCTCAACAAAACGATCCAAAGCTGGTCTTTAACAGTAAGTGATTTATCTCTACATCCTATTTTACCTACTAACATTGTACCGTTTCAATCTGAGTAACTCTTTAAAATCTAGAAATGAATAACATAAACGATTTAATAGCAAAGAGAGGAATATTAAAATCTCAATTAACAAAATTTCATACTTTTATACAAAATTATACTAGCGAGTCTGATATAAACGTAGTTAAGGTTAGAGTTTCGAGAATTGAAAAACTTTTTGACGAATTTTTAAATATTCAAGAACAAATTGAATTGTTAGATCCAAAGAGTTCAAATAACGAAAGTGAACGTGATGCTTTTGAGGATAAGTATTTTGAATTAATAGCGACCGCAACTAGCTTAATCGAAAACAATAAATATCCATCTGTAACTAATTCAACAAATAGTAATTCGTCAGACGAAAATCATAAATTACCTTTACCTACAATTAAGTTACCAGCATTTAACGGAAGGTACTCTGATTGGTTAAGTTTTTACGAAACATTTAATTCACTTGTACATCAAAATTCAAGGTTATCAAACTTGGAAAAATTTCATTATTTAAAAACATCTTTAACCGGAGAAGCCAATCGTGCGATAGAATGATTAAAATTAACTAATTCAAGTTATGAACTGGCGTGGAAGTTATTAAGGGAACGTTTCGAAAACAAACGATTAATTATTCAAGAATATTAAATGCCGCGTCTATTTCAAAAGGTAGTCATCTTGTTTTGCGACAGTTGTACGATACAGTGAAAATTAACGTTGAAGCTCTTAAAATCTTAAACATTCAAGTCCAATACTGGGATCCATTATTAGTACCAGTCATTTCATCAAAGTTTGATTACTTTACGAAACGCGAATGGGAACTCACACTAACATCCGAAATACCAACCTTAGATGAATTGTTAGGTTTTATTAACAAAAAATGCCAATCGTTACAAGCAGTTGATGCAACAAATCAGTTGTTTAAATCTTATTTAAATCAACGATTAGACGTACCAATTAACAAATTTAAAACAACATCACTTTTATCAACATCAAAACTACATTGTATTATGTGTAAAGACAACCATGTAATATATTATTGTAAAAAATTTGCGGACCTGTCTATCGAAGAACGTTATAACCAAGCTAAAAAACTCAGATTATGTATTAACTGTCTGCGAGATAATCATACAACACAAAATTGTAGGGCAATAAAATGCAGACAATGTAACCATTCACATCACACTTTATTGCATCGCAGTAACATGAATAACACATTGGATAATAAAAAAATTGCATCTGTAACTACCACGGATAATCATTCATCTACTAGCCGTAATAATTATTCAACTGAAACCACTAGTACCGAATTAGACCTAGTTCCGGAAGTATCAAATCATTCATTTTATACACAAAGTACATCTCAAGTTCTGTTGTCTACCGTATCAATTGAAGTCAGAGATAAGAAAGGTAATTGGAAAAAATGCAGGGCATTATTAGATCTAGGTTCGCAATCAAACTTATGCACGACTGCTGTAGCAACATCTTTAGATTTATCCCTTAAACAAATCAATTTATCTATTTCCGGAATAACACAAACAAATTTATCTATTAAAAATACTACAAACATGATTTCATGATCTCATCTTAATCAAAAAACATATTCCATTAACTGTTTAGTAGTCGATAAAATTACTGAAAACCTGCCCCAACTAACGTTTTCATTACAAAACATTAATTTACCAAGCCATGTAAAATTAGCGGACCCTACGTTCAATGTATCCTCAAAAATAGACATTTTATTAAACGCTGAGATTTTTTGGAAAATTTTAGGTAAAAATAATATAAATCTTAAGACTAGCGGATTGTATCTACAAGAGACGCAATTAGGCTGGATTATAGGGGGGAATCTTCATCTAAATCACATAAATTCTTTAAATACAACTTGTAATATATCATTAGAAACTTTAGAAAAACAAATCGTTAAATTTTGGAAAGTTGAAGACGTGTCTAACAATGCATTAAGTGAAGAGGATTTGTCTGTAGAAAATTTCTTTCAGAACAATCATGAAAGGTTAAACAATGGCAGGTATGCAGTACGTTTACCATTTACACAATACAAAAATACGCTGTGTAATTCCAAGGAAATCGCTTTATTGCGATTCTATAGTTTAGAAAAACGATTAAGTAAAGACCCTCAATTACGCAAACAATACTCGGATTTCTTAAACGAATACTTAGCTTTAGGTCACATGGAATTAGTTAAAATTGCAAATTCTTTACCATCAACAACTACTTATTATTTACCTCACCATCCAATTTACAATCAGAGTAGCTTGACTACAAAAATGCGCGTCGTTTTTGATGGTAGTTGCAAAACGTCAACCAATATCACTTTAAACGACATCTTATTAACTGGACCAAATATTCAACAAGATTTATTTAATGTTATTCTCAGATTCCGAACACACAAATACGTATTAAATGCGGATATTACAAAAATGTATCGACAAATCCGTGTATTAGAACCCGATTGCAATTATCAGTTGATTTTTTGGCGCAATCATAATACAGAACCTATTAACACATATCGTTTAACAACCATTACGTACGGTACATCTTGCGCGCCGTTTTTAGCTATCAGAACGTTACGTCAATTAGCATCGGATAAAAAACAAAATTTTCCGTTAGCATGTTCGGTTATTCACAACGATTTTTATGTAGACGACCTTTTAACAGGTACGAGTACAATCGAAGACGCAATAAACGTAAAAGATCAATTAATTGCAGTTTTAAAAAAAGGAGGTTTTGAGTTACGAAAATGGGCATCGAACGACACAAGACTTTTACCACCAAATAATAACGATCAACATCTTATTAGTTTAGATAAAGGCGAAATAACAAAAACTCTAGGGGTATTTTGGAATAGTAAAGACGATAGTTTAACTTATTCAATAAACGACATAACTAAACACAATCGAGTAACAAAACGCATAATACTATCACTAATAGCAAAAATTTACGATCCTTTAGGGTTAATTGGACCAATAATTACATATGCAAAAATTATTCTACAACAATTATGGTCATGTAAAATAGGATGGGACGAACAAGTTCCCAATGATATTCAATATGCGTGGTTAAATTTCTTAGAGCACCTTAAATATGTAAACAATATCAGTGTTCCTCGTTATCTTTTTTTAAGTCCAAAAAAGATATCGATAGAGCTGCATGGTTTTTGCGATGCTTCGGTGAAAGCGTACGGAGCATGCATCTACGTGCGGACTCAATATGAATCAGGAATTTATTACTCGTCTTTGTTATGTTCGAAATCTAGAGTAGCGCCAATAAAAACTATTTCTTTACCTAGATTAGAACTGTGCGGAGCAGTATTACTAGCAAATTTAATGAACAAGGTAGAGCTAATTTTAAATTTAAGCATTCAAAAAAGGTACTTTTGGACAGACTCAAGTATCGTGTTATCTTGGTTAGGCGGGCCGGCAAATAAATGGACCACGTTTGTAGCTAATCGTGTAGGTAATATTCAGGCAGTGACACGAGTTGAGGAATGGAAACATGTAAATTCGGTAGACAATCTGGCAGATCTTATATCAAGAGGAGTATTTGCAGATAAATTAAAACAATACAAACTTTGGTGGGCAGGTCCTACATGGCTTTGTAATCATAACGAAACTTGGCCTGAACAACCCAACTTAAAATCGCAAAAAATGCAACTACCTGAGACAAATAAAACAAAAAACATTTGTGTAACAGTTAAAATTGATAATTCGTTTCATGATACATTTCAACGTTATTCTTCATTTTCTAAATTAATCAGAATAATAGCATTTGTCAATAGATTTGTAGCTAATTGTCGCAATAAAGAAAAAATAAGTGGTAACATTACCACAAAAGAACTACAGACCTCTCATAATTTCATTATTAAATTAATACAGTTAAAAGAATTTAAAGCAGATTATGAGCAGTTAGGAAAGACAGGAAATTTAACCAAACAAAGTAATTTACTTTCATTAAATGCGTTTATAGATGATTACCAGCTCATAAGAGTTGGTGGTCGATTAAAGCACTCTAATTATTATTATGACAAGAAATATCCTTTAATATTACCAAAAAAGCATCACGTCACAAATCTTATTATTAAAGATGAGCACATCAAAAATTTGCATAGTGGACAGCAAGCGACGTTAGCTGCTATTTGTCAAAAATATTGGATAATCTCGGGCCTTACCGTTATCAAACAGGTCATCCATAAATGCGTAACCTGTTTTAGGAAAAACTCAAAACAAATTATGCCAATAATGGGAAATCTTCCTGCAGCTCGTTTAGAAGTTAACAGACCGTTCTTAAAATGTGGCGTAGACTTTGCAGGACCGATTTTTATTAAACCCCCAGGTAGATCAAAGGTGAAAATCAAATCATACATGGCAATCTTTGTTTGTTTTTCAACCAAGGCCATTCATTTAGATCTTGTAGGAAATTTGACATCTCAAGCGTTTTTAAATTGTTTGTACCGGTTTATGGCACGACGAGGGCAAGTTTCTGACATATATTCGGACAATGCAAAAACTTTCCTCGAGGCGCAGCGTGAATTAGCTGAACCCGATCACCTAATTTTGGAGGAATCTGGGAAGCCCAGATAAAATCAGTAAAATATCACCTTAAACGTGTGATGGGAAATGCGTTTCTCAATTTTGAAGAGTTACTCACTTTGCTTACACTAATAGAAGCCTGTCTCAACTCCCGTCCTTTAACTCCTTTGTCAAATAACCATAATGACCTAGATACCTAACCCTAACCTCGGGACACTTCCTTATCGGAGAACCACTAACGGCATCAGTACAACCAGACATAACAGAAAACGTTAACTTATTCTCTCGATGGCAACGCGTGAAACAAACACGACAACACTTCTGAAAACGCTGGTCAAAAGAATATATACTGCAATTGCAACGACGAAGCAAATGAAATCGTGAGACGTATCAAGACATTAAACCTGGACGACTGGTACTTATCCAAGAAAATAACACACCGCTATTAAGATGGACGAAAAGAAAAATTCTATCTATTCACCCTGGAAGTGATGGAAAGATGCGAGTAGATATAATAAAAAATAATAGTAAAGTGATAAAACGTGGAATAACAAAAGTGTGTGTTTTACCGATGAACTAAAAACTGCTAATAACTTGTTGTATATGTGACTGCAAGATAAAAAAAGAGACATTTTGCTTAAGGTGAATGTTAATAAACTCATTGAGATAGTTAGTATTATTTTATTATATTAGTATCTTAAATCTTTAGAGATAAGTATTCAATAATGTAACATTTGAAACGAACGTATCAACGGGGCCGGCATGTTACGTCATGACCCGTAACAATAATTAGTCCCCACCTAGAGTTATTTTGAGGGTAGGGGAGAAAGTAACCAGTATTGTAAATAGTAGTAATAAAACAAGTTAGTTGACAACAAGAGTGTAACGAGACAAGGTTTAATGTAATAGTTAGATAAGTTGTATAATAAAGACAGTACTTTAGCGCACGGAACATTTTATTTCGAATCTCGCATAAACAATACCCTTCTTTAATGTTTTGCAAACGTTTTTAAGTATATTATGACAATTAATGTATTTACCTTTTTCGTTGAAGGAAGGTTATAAAAACTAACACAACGACATGAACCAATAATAAACATAAAAATACTTAACAGTCAATGAATTAAAATAAAACTATTAAGATGAAAGATTCGTTCAAAAATGTTGTGGTAGAAGTAATCATTTTCACGTCCCGTTATGTAATAAATAGTTACAAATAAATAATTAACATTATATATTTTTATTTATTGTAATTCAATGACTTAAGTAGTTTTTACATCTTTAAATCTATTACTCTAAGTTTGTTGGTTCATGTTGTATCTTTGGAGTAGTTGCTCATATTATTTATTGGCCAAATGAAGTTCACATTTAGTGCACGAAACGTTGCCATAAACAATGCTGAGTAGTTTTTATGCTCCTCGTTGAACGAAGAAGATAAATATGTTAATTAAAAGAAGCATAAAAAACTTTACCATTTTATTATGATACTATTTGTAGTGTCTATTTCGGAATTAAAAACTAAAAACAAATGCATTGTTAAGACAAAAAAAGCAATCTTTTAAAAAACTAATATATCACAGGAAAAATATAGAAGTCACTGCAAAAAGTTATTACAAGAAAATAGACTTCAATATACTCAATATACGAATTAACTATAAGGAAAAAAGTAGAAATAAATAAAGCCATTACAAAACTGGAACAATCTTGTGAACCAGAAGAGGTATACGCTGAATTACTAAATAGTGGTACGAAAATCTCGTTAGAACGAATTGTTCAATGAATGTCTCAATGAACAAGACATCTCGTAATTGCGATAATTATAGAAAAATTTCGATGACCAAAACAGATTTAAGTACCTGCTTCTTCTTCTTCCTAACATTATTTAAGATATACATTAAAGAAACACTAATAGAATCGAAGCAATAATGTTCGGGAATGGGATTACAGTTGGAGAACACAACCATCTATGACCATAGCGATAATAGCAAGAGACAAAGAAGATCATAAATATATGGTTTGCATTCTACAAGAAACGTATAGAAAATGAGGACTTACAGTGAACACCGGGAAAACCAAATATTTGAACATTGGTAATGGTATGCAAAACTTACAACTATATAACACAGAAGAGATAGCAGCATGTGAAAACTACAAATATTTAATATATAGTATAATATTAACATTTGACACAACGGGTACAGATAAAAATGAAATAAGAACAAAAGTAATACAGGCAAGGAAAATGCTAGGATGCTTAAATGGGATTATATGGAGTAAATATATTACGAAAACCGAAAATACAACATATACAACACAAAAATAAAGATTAGTATCCTCTACAGATCAGAAACATGGAGGATAACAGAGAGAAACAAAAACATGTTAGAAGCCATCAAAATGGACGAGCTTAAAAGATCAACTAGAATTTCACGATCACGATCTCACTACAAGACACGATTATAAAACAAATAAAGTAGAAATAACTCACGTGTTATGGTACAAGGTATGACCTAGAGACCACAATATAACAGGAAAAGAAGAAGACCAAAAAAAACATGTAATGAAGGTATCCGGAAGACGACCAAAGGGGAAAACAGAAAACAATAACGTCTAGATATCAGACAGATCTATATGTTCTAAAACCAAAAATGTATATAGTATATGTTTAAAAAACTTAAAGTAAAGACAGGAAAACATGTTTACTACAACACACGGCAAGACTACTAATGATGAGGGGTGCAGTGCAGCAACAAAGTCTGCAAGATCATTATTTAAAATAAAAACAAATTTAAAAAAATTGTTTCTTTTGTTCAGTGCATCTTTTACTTGTTTACCCCTGCATGAGTTTTGTTCTATTTGTGGACCTCTTTGTTAGCTAAACTGCTCACAAGCGTGACTATCTAAGCTGAAGGGAACTGTTTGTAGACGAAATTGGTTTCGTTAACAAAAGTTGCAGTTTTGTGTCCAACTAATTAAGAACCTAGCGCGGATACTGTTGGGTAAAGCATGTAACAATCATCGATTCAAAACAAATTTACTGTACGCATTGACTTCGCAACTTGCATAGCTGTGACCTTATACGTTCTCAATTTTTTATAGAAGAGAATGTTGTCAAACACTTGACTAATAGAGATTACTTTAACTGTTCTGTAGTTAATCAAATGTACTTACTCAATTTTATACTATAGTCTACGAAAAGCTTAAATTATTTACACATCGCTGAGATTATTAACGTAATTTTTAAGCAATTATTCATTTCAATAGTTCTAATTAATTTGCTACAAAAACATTTTATAGAATTAAAGAAACATTACTATAACTTAAATTTTCGACGGGTTATTTTTGTATTACAATTTTCTCTTCTCTGGGTACTTGCTTGTGAGAAATCAAACACACGGGAATTATCCAAAACGAAAAATTGTAATAAAAAAGTGTTATTTTATCGATAAATCAAAATTTTCCATGTGCTTGTTTTAACAAATATATATTAGAATTGTAAAGTGATAAAACTAATTATGTTTTACTGTTTTCAGTTGGGTAGTATTCATATAACTGGTCAAAAACAAATTTTAGAAAAACGAACTGAAAGCAAGCAAGTAACAATAACAATTTATTTATTTTATTAAAACGTTAATTAATAAACCAAGGTTATATGTATGGTAAGAAGTTGAAACAAAACGATTAACAAAAAGAGGGATGAATTAACCGCCATGAATCTAATGGGAAGTTTGCGAATGCATCTTCTTCACAAGACTGTCAATATACACAAATATATATTGGTTCTGGCAATTAACGATTTTTTTCTTAGAAAATAATTTTTAGCAATTTAAATTATAATTAATTCTAAAAGCTTTTTATGTACAGTTTCTTAAAAAAACGTTTGTGAAAAAACTCAATTAACTTTAGTTTTATCAGATAAATAAGGTATACAGATAGCCAACCGCATGCATTAAATTGGACGGTACTTTTCTGGCGACCAAATGAAATTAGTTTGGCGGCAACACACTTGTGAGATCAGACTGTAATAGCGCTACCCAAAGAATAGTCAGAAAATGAATTGTAGTCATTTTGTAACTATGGTACATCTATTTCTTTGCAGATGGCTAAATATTTGTATGTATATCGTTATATTCTATTTATTGTGACAGTTTTATCTCACTTTTCGTTATCTTGTAAGTAGGTATATCGAATTCGCTTTCAGCATTTGTTGTGAAATCAATATAAACGTGTAGAGGCATTTCATTATGTCGTGAACTGTGACCTTGAGTCGAAAATCGGAATTAATATACTAAAAGTCAAAAATTTGATAAATTTATCTGAATCCCAAAAACGTTAGTCTATTTAAAAGGCATTCACGTCAATGAAAATTGAAAAAAATCAGATATTTATTTATTAAATAAAAATTCATTTATTTTTAATAATTCCTAAAAACTTATTAACAACAAATACAACGATAAAAGCAAAGATAGGTTAGAAAAATGTATCGGCGAATGTTTGTAAGACAGATAATAACAATATGTTGACATATGGTTGACATATACAGACTACAGCGCCACAGTTCACGAGATCTTGAAAGACGTCTACATATCACTTCAAAGTGGTTTTATGAGAATATAACCTTAAAAAAATATGTAGACATTCCTTCATCGTTCCTTATCGGAAAATCGTCTGGTGACCACACCAGTTTTTTTAATTATTTTTTTACTTTCTACATCAGTAAAACACGTTCTATATCAATTTTGTTCTTATTGTTGCTAGCACTTTAGTTCCACCTATATAAAATTGTTTGTAATCTTTAAAAATCGTTTATAATACATGCCAATTTACATTTCTTATTCAATCTTAATTAATTTGCTTTAATAAAAATAACAAAATTGACTTGTAATCTAAGTTTCTGAAGCTCATCTACAAAACTATACTAACATAACAAAAATATTAAGGAACAGACCTATCTCATATAGGTAATTTATTTTTAAAATAATAAAATTAACTAGTACCGTTCTACTACACACTGTGTTCGGAAATGAGTGACGGGCGATGAAATTTGGCGCTGATCAGATTATCCATAGAGTGCACGTAAAATGTATTAGTAATATTTAAATTTATGATAAAGTAAATAAGATATTAAATTTATTTTGTCACCTAATTTATAAGACAAAACACAATGTCAAATTTTTACAAATATAAGGTTCAATAGAAGTTAAATTACAGTGTAATTAACAAATGTAAAAAAATATACAATTAATTTTACATCTGTTTAAAATGTTATCCATCTAAATTTAAACATAGGTTTACTCTTTTTTTAATATTGTTAAAAAGCATTATGTAACACTTCGAGTGTAATACTGTAAACAGCTTCTGTAATCGCATTTTGCATTCTAAAGTATGTAGACTTTGTGAATGTACTTTATTTGTTTTAAAACTAAACAAAAAACCCAATGGGGTTAAATCGGGTGATCATGGAGATGTTTTATTTTCACTTATCAATCGGTCACCGAAGAACTGCCGTAAATAACTTAATGTTATTCTAGCAGTGTGAGCGGTGGTCCCATCTTGTTGGAAATAATAATGCTGTAACTTAAACGAATCCAAAATTGATTCGCTGTAAGTGTTTGCATTAATATTTTCATTTAAAAAAAATAAAACTAATGATCCTACGTCGTGACATTGCAAACCACACTCCAATCTTCTGCGGATGAAGTGAAGTTTTTACAAATATATTAGGGTTTTCTGCTGACCATATTCTAATATTCTGAGAATTCACATATCCACTTAGATAACATCATGCTTCATCACTCAAGAAAGTTACCATCTAACACGTCATCATTGTGTTCTTCGTTCTTCGTTAAACCATAGTTAAACCATTAACAATACTGTATTCGTCGTGGAAAATCAGGAGGCAGTAACGTTTGTGTCACAGTCACCTTATATGGGTTTAATTGCAAGATTTTGTGGCAAGCTTTCTGATATGTAGCAAACGATAGATTTGTTTGATGTGACAATTGTCGTCGAGATTTCTTTCCATTCTCTTGCAAATATTTAAACAGCTTTTTCCATTAAAACCGTAGACCGGCCGGTAAATTTTTCTTTCTGAAACACTGTCCGTACTACAAAACCTTTCGACTGTACGACAAACATGTTGTGGAACAGAATTATATTGAAATACGTCATTGAGAAATTGCTCATGTTTCTTGCTCATTGCGGATTCCCAAACCAAAATAACCCTCAATAATAATATAAAATTACAACATAACCGCATTGACTAGTGAATGATAATAAACAATGATAATACTGCGTTGTAGTAAACTTAGTTCTCAGAATTTAAATTGCAGAACCATTAATTAAAAGTGATTGCAGAACGTATGAGTATATTAATAAACTTATGTCTGTTATTGTTTCAGGAAATATAAAAACATCTTTATTGGCGGGATCTAAATTTAACGTATCTTGGCATTTAGGATATCCTCATAGAGTAAGTAAGTAAAACTGTTTAAACATTATTTTAAAATTACTTGTAGGGTGGTTTCAAACTCCAACTTCTCGATCATTTAGAAAGACCAGTTCTTGATTTAACACCAACTATAAAAGGATCAGAGTTTGTTGCAAATGATGCTACGTAAGTGTTTTAGTGTCGTTCTGAAAACAATATTATTTATTCAAATAATTTTAGAGCTCAATCGTATCAGGTGCAATTACCAAACGAATACACATGTAATAACTGCACTTTACGATTAATACGACAAGCAATAGAATGGTCAAATACTTACAAGTTTTGGTCGTGCGCTGATGTAGATATTAAAGCTAGTAAGTATAATTATTAATATAGTTTTAAATGTATAAACTTCTAAACTTTTAAAGAAAAGGAATACAGAGAAGCTTGCAGCAATCACGGTCGATATATACTAGGTCGGTGTAAATGCGATAGACTCTACTATGGTGACCGCTGTCAATACAGAGATGAATGTTGGGAAAATAGTGACTGTGGAGAACACGGAAAATGTGTAGATATAAAAGCAACAACAGCTCCTCGACAACAATGTTATTGTGAATTAGGTTGGTTTGGACCAGGATGTAACAAACGATCTCCTGTAAAAACAACTGATATTGACTTTGGATTATACTCGGAAAAAAAACTTAGCGACACTTTCCAATTATACTGGCGTATTTTAAAAGAACATAAAGAACTTGAAGTTGTTATGGTAGTTAATGGAACAGGGTATGCAGGTATAGGATGGCGACCTACTTCTCTTATCAGCAGTTGTAAAAATTTTCCTCTTATTGGTCCAACCGAAAATGATTCAAAACTGAGCAAACTTGAACCTAATAGTGAACCTGAATCAAAAAGTGAACCGGAGCCTAATCCCGAACCTGAATCAACTGCGGAACCAAAAAGTAAACCAGAACCATTAAGTACACCTGAACCAACACCAGAACCTAAAAGTGAACCAGAACCAACTTCCGAACCAGAACCATCTGTAACTGCTGAACCAGATCTCACTACGTTACGACCTAAATATCGCAAATCTTTGTATTCGCGAAGGTCTGCATCGCCCTCCCCGAGGGTAATGACTAACCATGGAAGTGAAGATGTTGTCGAAACTAGTGTTTCGTATAAAGTTAGTGCGAGACAAGGTAATTTACTTATTAATACATTGCATTGATTCTAAAACCATTATATTTTAGGTCGAAAAAAGCGCAGCGAAGAAGGTGAGTTTACTTTTTAAATATCAAAGCATGTTAAATTTGCACAGTAGTTTTACGACTTGTGATATCAATTGTTAATGGTTTAATAATTATTATTTGAAACTTCAATAATTGCTATGTTATAAATTTTGATTACTAACGGTGGTTGGTCTGTAATTCTTTTAGACAAGCTATTGGGTTCCACTTCCAAACCAGAACCATCCAACGGGCACAAAAATGTAATAAACGCAAATCAATCCTTTAAAGACAAACCTGACTCTGAACTTACAACCAAACATGAATCAACGTCTACACCTGAACCAGAACCTAAATCTGAACCTGAACCTAAATCAGAGCCCAACCCCAAAGCAGAACCCGAACCGAAATCAGAACCCGAACCGAAATCAGAACCCGAACCGAAATCAGAACCCGAACCTAAGTCAGAACCTAATCCTAAATCCGAACCTGAACCAAAATCAGAACCAGAATCTAAATCAGAGCCTGAACCTAAATTAGAACCTGAGCCTCAATCTGAACCTGAACCGAAATCAATACCCGGACCTAATACAAAACCAGAGTCGACACATAGTGGCAAAAGTATCTTGACCAAAACACATTCTAATTTAGTGAGTGCACCAATCGGAACCAAAGGTACAATAAAATTAATTAATATTAAAAGTCTTGTATAAATATTAACGCTAAACTAGTTAAAGCTATTACTCTTTTTACTCTAGTTTATACCCATAATAACATTTCCGTTTTTTTAACAACTACATACATACGTTAGTAAATAATAACATTGTTTACATGCAGCAAAACTTCAAGAACCTCTTAATGCTTACACTCCAAGACACGATTTTAATCCAATGGACTGTACGGACATGATTATTGGTTCTGCAAGAAATACAGCTAGTCGTATTGCTGATTATTATACTAGAGATAGATCAACGCCTAAAATGGACAATTTCTGGGGCGGTAAAAATGATTTAACTGCTGCTATGGGATTTGAAAAAGATGGGGTAACTACAATTTTGTTTAGAAAAAAATTAGAAGCTCAGGAACTATCTGATCATTCTATTAAAAATGAACTTATGCATGTAATATGGGCACAAGGTCAAGAAAAGGGAAAATATATACACGTTCCAAAATCTGGAATCGAAAGTGAAAATGCAACTGTTAAAGATTTCTATAAAGAAGATGAATTAAAATATCACGGACATGGAGCACAAAGAGGTGTTACAACTATTAATTTCTTCGGTAATTTTTTTGGTTTTAAATGACCCATATAATGTAAAATTATAATTTAGACGAGAAAAAATTAACAACCGGAGGAGGAGACTTGGTAAGTGCAACCGAAGAGTTATCACATTGTGGCGGAGAATGGAGATTACCGCGCAATTGTAATCCTGAAAATCACACATGTGAATATTCTGCTAAATGGGATTACTTACCTCGCGGAGATAATATAAAATTTACGATAACAACTAAACAAACAGACAGGTGGACTGGAATTGGTTTTTCTAACGACGAAAAAATGGTACAGGTAGACATTTATTGTAATTGGATTCAAAATATGTTTATTTTTATAGTCACAAACGGATGCTATTCTTGGATGGGTAGATAAAACGGGTCGACCATTTTTAATGGACACGTGGATTACTGGATACACTCAACCTTTACTTGACGCGTCGCAAGGAATTTTTAATACGAGTGGTAAAATTGAAGATGGTGTTACAATACTGTCCTTTATTAGGAAGCGTATTTCTAAAGACCCAAAGGTACTGCAATTACTAAACAGTTCATGATAGTTGTAATGCTAGTTAAACAATAAACCAGCGTTACAAAAAGGAATTGTAACACATGTTGTTTATACTACTTTATTCTGCTTTAATTTGCATTATTTGTTGATAAAAATCGTAATATATGTAAAGCAGCAATTTTTAATATATTTATGGTTACAGTGATCAGCAGTGGCGGCTTTTCGATTTGGTCAATAATACTAGAAATTCTAATTTTGTGTATTCTAAAGACAGATAAAATGACCTTAAATATAAATTTTTTATTCAGTAAGAATGGATTTCTAATGCTTTAATATTAAAAAGTATCTTTATGCAGCAATGACCACAGCCGCTACTGGTGATCACCATCTGCCTTCTTTCCAATTTAAAATTTAAAAATACTCGACATTTCAAATATTATCCTGAGGATTTTAACCAATCATTTTAACATTTAGTAAAGTCAAACACTTTACATTAGATACAAAAAATCACTACTACGATTGCACAAAGTTGCACTTTTCAGCACTATTTAAAAAAAAACAGTTGTGCAAACTAGCCATTGTATATACGAAATAGAGAAACAAATTTAAGTTATTAATGATGTTTGTAGGATTTATCGTTTCATGACGACTCGTGCTTATTTATGATGTATCCAGTTCGCGGAGGCGATTTCAACAGCGTCAATAAGAAAATACGTAAGCACGAGTTAGTACCAATTATATCGACTGAACGGATTTGCATAAAGTCGTGCGGAAATGGTAATTAAATCAATTAATTTGCCAGGTATGCTGTAAAAAATACATTCTTTTAGACGATTTAGACGAAGTTGCCAAAACAACCCCAGAACCCCCATATTTTGGTTACAACATGAAAGTTAGAATAGTCAATTTAGGGGAAAATTTTCAAGCTCCTGAACCAGGCTCTATTCAATATGAAGAATTATCTAACACAATTTTCGACAACGTTAAATCGCTTTTTACTCAGCTGCCAAATTACCAAAAAATAACAGTAGATAATTTGCAAGAGTAAGTACATATAAATATAAATTCGTTTAATTACGTTTACTAACCTTCACTTGCAGAAAAGATAATGATATTATTGCAATGTTAAGTCTTCATTTGAATAAGCCTACATCAGAAAAGGGCAGATCTTTAGAAGAAGGAGGTGAACAAGAAACTGCAGTCAGAGTTTTATTAGAAGACAGCATTAAAACTGGAAGAATTGGCGCTTTAAAAGTAGATCCTCAATACTTAGAATTTAAATCTGAAAGTTGTAAGATTGTAAAAATATTTTAGGACATTACATATAACACACTTATTTATAGTGACCTCTGATATAAACGTAGACGCTTCAGAAGAACCAAATAGCTTCTTTAGTCTATCAGGAACCAAACTTTACATTGTTCTTGGATGTCTAGCGGCTCTTATTCTTCTAGCACTTATTCAAGCCAGTTGCACAATATACAAAACCACTAAGAAATCGTCGTCAAGTCATAAGGTAACAACATTGTGACAAGAAACCAGGGCAAGTAGTTCAAACGTTATTAACATCACCGTACATTTGTAAACATTTTTATACGCCAAGTCACTAAAATATGTTTTTTCTTTATAACCGCCTATATTTACTATTTAATGTTAATTAATTGCTTTCTTGCTTGATGCTTTATAGTGGGTGTACAATGTGCAGCATGATCCAGGTTATTATCAACAACCACAAATGCTTCCCCACTGGGCCATCACACATCTTGAACGCTCCAGAATTCCATAACATGCGTATTCATTATCACAATATTGGCCTAGTGGGGTAAGTAATATACCGTCTTTAACATTACTGTAAACTTATTTACTATCCAATTTATCACTTTAAAACGATGCCAATAAGGTATTTATTAATTTAAGTAAATTAAATGTGTCGTTCCTGTGTTACAGGATCACTTGTTACAAAATTCAGCTTGGAAAGACTACTCCACAGCAAATACAAATTACGCTTTTGACACATTTGAAAACCAAGAAAAACAAATAAACGGAAACAACCGAAGCGAAACGTTACCAACAAAAAGTAATTCTCGTGGGCAACGACCGCAAAGTCGTCCGCCAAGTATACCTTTGTACAACTCAAGCCAGATTGGAGACACTCGATCTTTACAACGCCCACGAGGAAGTTACCCTCCAGGTCATTTAGAACGCAACACGTTATCTTTACCTAGAACTGCATATGACAGACACAGAGGACCTCAAGACATGCAACAACCTGACTTCTATTTCATGCCTTCGCAGAGAAAATATTCAGGAGAAGTAGTTCGAGTTTATGTAGATTATAATAATAAGCCCAAGTGAAAATGACAGTTCTGTAACTTTACTAGTGACTCTATACGTGAATTAAATGACTACGTTGAATACATGTGAATGATTATATTATGTATGTTTTAATCATTTTTATTTAGTTTAGAAAAAAATGTTTTTTTGTTGATTAATTTTATCTTTACAAACAGATTATAATTTAAATTTTAGAAAGTATTAAATTTATTTTTTTTTAATAAAAACAGGTGCATGTATATACATATATAAATATATACTTATTTTTCACTATAATTTGTACTTTTAGATGTTAATAAAATAGTTATTTTTGTAGAGAAAGTCTTATAAAATTTGTACCTTATAGAATTAAATTTGTTTACTTGATTAATAGACTTTAAAATAAATATTGTAAAGCTATGTAGTCAATTTTATGTACCAAAGTAGCTAATTACAACCTAAGTCAAATACGATAGAAATAACGTGTATTACAAAGAGGTGAATAGGTCCGGGACAAAACACTGTTAATCATCATTATCTTAAGAAGCCAAATAATTGTATTATTTATTTGTAGTCAATAAAAACTTTAGTTTGGCATACCAAACAATTTAAGTTTGTAAATATTTAAGACTTTGTTTAATTATAAACAAATAATAATGTACATTTATATATTATACAATAAATTATACCAACGTACTAATACAAACCACGTATAATCATGTCAGGTTCTAGATAGTATGCAAGTTCTTTACACTGACAATACCCGCGGCATTGATAAATATAATAATAAATCTATCGCGATGAGCATTGAAATGTATCATTCCATGCATATTTTACATTTCATTGACCCAATCAACACGAAAACATTTCTTAAATGTTTTTTCAACGTTTTACAAAAGCTATATTTACATTTTTAAAAATATTGCAAAAACGTCTTGATGGTCAGAATTACGTTGCAAAATTAATATTAGAAAAACATTGTAAAAATGTTTGGTTTAGCAATACGAAAAAAAATTTCATAGATTAAATCATATATAGAGAGTTCACTGAAAATATTTTCACTTTTGAAAACTCTTTTGGAGAGCCGCAATCAGGAAGTGGTTACAAAAAATCGTAATTTTCTCAATGATTTTAAATGTAAAGGTATTCATTAACCTACCTAGTTCAAAAGCTTATCTAATTCAACATTAAAATTGGCTAATTCAAAATTTCTAAATCTCCATGCTAACCTATTAAGCAAAGACAACCTTTATAGGCAAAAATGAACGTAGAAAGATTTTATTTCAAATAGTTTGTAACTGTTGTATAGTATGGAAGATGCACGTATTTTAGTGAATACTCGTAAATTTTTTCAATTTTTTTTTAAATTAAATGAAAAGGCATAGTGAGCTTAGTATACTTGTAAAGTACATACATTAGCAAATATATCATAGAAAATTTAAACTCTTTATCATCATTAGAGGAACGGGAGATGACACAAAACGTCTTGTAAACCATCAATCGCGAAGATGTTCAAATTGCCTCTAATTGTTTAGAATGCACTCATTGATTCTTGTTCTAGTTGACAGTACAGCAGCTTCTAATTGTTATGTGTTAGGTAAATAATATTTTAAGTTAAAAAAAAATAATACAATAAAATAAAATAAAAACGTATACTGTTAGAGAGAAAGGAGAGACCCTTAAAGTTTTAAATAGGGGAAGTATTATACGTCACGAGGTGACGTTTAGCGAGTGTAGTTGGGGATCCCCTTGTCTTAAGTGGTGAGACGGAGAGACGCAAAGCCGACTGTTGAAGCAGCGTCACTCTGCGTGCTTAAGTTGGTTATTAGTGTGATTAGATTTGTTTTAGTGCGAAAAAAAACAACACAATTTATACAGAAAGGGGTGAGTCGCATGAAATTAATACTTGGGGTAAATTGATATGACAGACAACCTTATTTACATAATTAGTTGTGCTTAGTGTAATCAACTAATTAATCTGAGTTTAGCGCCATTATATAATTAGTTGTGCTTTGTGTGATCAACTAATTAATCTGAGTTTAGCGCCACCATATAATTGTTGTGCTTTGTGTTATCAACAACAAATCGGTCTGAACCGTGTGCCAACCAAATTGTCAATTAATTGTCATAATGCGCTGAGTGTGCCATTTTTCTCTTTTAGTATTTCTTTTCGCGTGGCTCACCGCCTGAGATTTTGTTTAATTGTTTCAGAGACCCGGATACAACGTAAATCCGTCCGGCTGATGGCGTGGCTAATTATATTAAAATATAAATAGTTTTCTTTTAGTCTTTTTCATTTTTCTTTCATTTTCCCGTTCGAGCGGCTGACAGTGCGTATTCCCTATCGTTGCACACATTAGCTTATCTGGTAAGTACACATTTAACTGGAGAAAAGTATACTCGATTCATAATGTTAATTTAAAAAAAAAAAAAAAATCCTTAGTTAGTTACGGTTAGTTTCCAACATATGTTAAAAAAATTTTAATACAAAATTTGTCCTTGGTACGCCTACTTTTTGTTGTTATAATAGGGCTAGAATGTCAAATTCTCAAACACGGTTTTATTCTTCCGGTAAAATTTGAAGAACGCAGACATTATCTAGCGTTGTGTACGCCCAACAAGACTTTCATTAAGTATTTCAAGCATCTCCATGTGAATTGCAATCGAATATTGTGCCGATCTGAGTGAAAGTTTGTATTTGAGGTAAGAATTTATTTCTTGTATGGTGGTTTAATTTCATTCACCTGTGTTCTTGATCTGTGGAGTTGATAAGCACTTGTTGCAATTGAAAGATTTCCATGTCACGTCACTGGAGTTAACACCACCGACACTTTTGAGGGGTTGAATACAATCGTATTGGAGAAAACAATTACCGAATTTACGAAGTTAATTGGAGGGAACTCTGTGCATTCGCTTATTTTCAGTGATCCTATGAATTAAAAAGTTTACTTGTGATAACGCCGTATGTACGTTTTTTGTGTTAGATTTCAATTAAGTTTTAGCATTGAGTAATAATTTAAGAAGAGGCGCAAATAGTGTGTTAAAAATCGTACTGTAGTTTTATCTCTCTTGTTTCTCTTTTTTTACCCGTCTGTACCCCCTCTTTTCATAAACTAATAGACTAAGACCTGCTGCCATCTGCAAAATCGTGGTTTTTATTTTGCGAACTTACTTATTTGTTATGAAGTACGAGATAGAACCTTTTCTTATATTATTTGTGTTTACTTTAGCGT
This sequence comes from Aquatica leii, assembly GCA_035610365.1. Classification (NCBI taxonomy): domain Eukaryota; kingdom Metazoa; phylum Arthropoda; class Insecta; order Coleoptera; family Lampyridae; genus Aquatica; species Aquatica leii. The sequence continues at coordinate 115,299,269 of CM069432.1, forward strand.
TTACCTGTTCAAAGAGGTTAATATCATAAACAATAGCTTGTATTGTTACGACACAAGTCAATGTCAAATAAACTTAAACAATATATCATGCTTTATATTTAAGAAAAAAAATATGTATATTCAAATATTTATTTATTTTTGTAAAATATAAATCGAAAACATAGAAATAACTAAAACAATGCAAACTAAATTAAAAGAAAATTGTTATGGGGATCTATTGTTATTATTCGTCAATTTTTAAAATTATTCAAATTACCAGTTCACCAATCATAAATTCGTTAACTTTCAAAATGTATATACTATTTTACATATGCTTCGAGCTTTAAAATAATGAAACTCATCTTAAAAAAAGTAAAAATATTTACAACTTGTAAAAAGTTAAAGATTACAAAAAGTTTTTTAACTTACATTTTTTCGAAAAATCTCAAATCTGAAAATTTGTAACTAGATAATTAAAAAAATGTAAGTTTTACAAAATGTTAAATGTTAATTATTTTAAAGAAGGAAGATGGTGCAATTTAGAAACAAATCTAAAAAAATTTAAGTTTAAAATCATAATTGAAATTGGTTTGCTCGTTCAACAAAAAAATTTGTATTTGATATTTTAATATAAATAAACTCTAGTAATTCAAGAATTTTCCAGTGATCAAATTGCAGCTAAAACCGGCTTTTTTATAACTACTTTAGCTTTTAAAGTTACTCTTTAGAACACTTTTAAGTGGCTTGTGAAAAAACTGAAGCCTCTATGAAGCGTTTAAGTAGCTAAAAATTCCGCAGTTATGTTGCTGTTAGGTAGCTCCTTTAATGCATTAAAATCGGGCTTATACAGCTCTTTGTGGTACTAGCAAAGCTTTAAAGAAGCTCTAAAGGAACCGTAAACTACCTTTCAGAAACAACTATACAGCTTAAATAGCTTTATTTTTACTACCTTCAAGTAACTTAAAAATTAAATAAATATTTCATTAGAAAAAGAAATCTTGAAATCGTTACCTTTAGTTAATTTCTTAAAAAAATTGAGAAAAGTGATAAAGGAGAACTCATTGAAAGACCTAGATTTTGTTTAAAAAAATGATTATCAAATTTATCACTTATTTTTACTGAAATCTTCTTAAACAATTTAGAAAGTAAATATATTTCTGAACACTAAATTTTCTTACAAAAAATAATATTTTGGAAAAAATATGTTGATGACATTTTTTTGTATTTAAAAAAGTTGTAAATATTTTTTGTAGACTTTTCTGAAGATGAGCATCAGTATTTTAAAGCTCGAAACATATGTAAACGAATTTGTTATTAGTGGACTGGTAATTTAATTAATTTTAAATTAAAATTAATGTTAAATTTCTGCAAGAATAATTGACCAATTCATCCTTTAAAAGGATTTTTGACGGAGAATCCATTTGTATCACTATGTTGGGTAGTTTAGTCAAAACTTTAACGGCTTGACAAATTTGAGAATACACTGTGGTCGTTCCAGTATCTTCAAAATATTATAGGACGTATCTTCAACTATAAAACATATATTAAAAAAAATACTTATTATTGCTTGTCTACTTATACCTTCGTTTAGTGAACTGGAGCTGTAGAAAGAATAAATTTATTCGTCTTCACGATCGTCATCAATAAATAACAATCGACGTTTTCTTCCATATGTTTGAGAAACTACTACATTTGAGTATCTTAGGTTGATGTTCATATCAACAATTACAGCTTCTGTAAAAAAATATACTAAATAAGCACAAAAAGTAAAAAAAAATTTAAGTTGTTAGTATTTTAAAAATAAAGTTTTGAAAATGCAATTAGTATTAGTATTTTCAAAATTTTTGCGATTTTTTTTAAACAATTGTAAAAATATTTTTTTATGTATTGTTGGATTTGTATTGAAGTGTTTTCAGCATGCTAAAATAAACATAAAAGAATTTTGTTTATATTTTTTTTATTTTTTAAAAAACTAAGTATTTATTAGACAAGGTGCTAAAGAAATGCGGCCCTAACATTTACAAAAACGATATTTTTATTCGACATATGCCAACATCAACAAAAAACATTTAAAGCAATGGCCAGAACGATTATGCAATTACGATGAATCGATCATTATGCAAAATAATGATCGCGATCATCGAGCGTCTGTACAATAACGATCGCAATCATTGATCGCTTATAAAATAACAATTGCGGTTGTGGAAAAGAAATTAATACTTTTAATTATCGCATAAGCAAATAAGACTAATATAACACGATTTTACCTATAATATTTACTTTAATAAATGTATAATAAACTTTAAGTATGCAGGTAGTAAAATCGTAAAATTTTGTGTAAGTAGGTAAATAACCCCTTTGCTCTTTTCCTCGTAAGAATTTTAAACCACATACAGATTTTTTAATAAAAAAGTAACATGGATTTAAACATTGAATTATATTTTTTTTGTTTACAGAAATTTAACAATGCAATCTTTTCAAAGAGAATTAGAAAACTCTTCTAGGAAAGAACGTTTGTAAAATTTGTGTCACACATTCAGCATTTTGAGAAAAACCTAGCTTTATACAAACACCAAGGTAAATCATAAAAACACAGGAAGTTAAAAACAATAAGCATTAACTACAAATGACAATACGTATTTGAAAAGAATTGCAAATTTATTTTTAATACATAAATTTTATGTTTGAGGCAAATATCAATACGAGTTATGACTAATTACTCAACAATCTTTTCAGGGTCAATTTCAAATAGAAACATTTAATTTACGAAAGAACGACACTTATTTTTTAATATGTTGTTTATTAATGCTTTAAACTATTTGTTCGTAAGTTTGCATCAGAATTCAAATAGCACGTCATGTCGAAAAAAAAACATCACAGTAGTATCTATTTTCTGTGAGTTTTTGTAAATATTTTTTTTAAACCTAAATATGAAGAAATTTTAATTAATTTATTGTTTAGAAACAATATTAAAAAATACTTAGATATGTTGATTTTCAATACTCCAAACGTATCCCGGAAAACGAAAATCGAATGTTTATGGCTAGATTTATGACTAACTTTACACGAGCGACTTTTTAGCAACAGTCGATTACTAATTAATTCTAAATACCATGATTGCGATCATTGATCGTGGAAAATTATAGCGATCTCAGCCACTGATTTACAGTAATTATTTTAAGTTATTGTACAATTAAGTGCAACAAGAAGAAGAAGAATCCGGACAAGGAGATTCTCCGATGCTAATTTAAACCATTTTTTAACGTTTGGTAGAAAAAAATTTTATTTAAATATTTACCTGATTGAAGGTGTAGAACAAAAACTGCAGTGTGTTTAAAATTTCCTTTTGTTGTTATACATTATCTCCGAAGATGCTTCTCACAAATCTTCTTTTGTTTTAAAACTTCCAAGTCCATTGTGGCAATGTTTATATTTCCACAGTTTTTCTAATATTCTTTAGCACGCACTTTATCACTAATAAAAAACTTAAGAAAACTAGTACCTTTGTTTTCGGTATTATTATTTTCACAATTAATATAAACACAACCGTGATTTGTAACTTTTCCCATTTTAAAAATAAATCAAAAATATATTTACACTTAAACTAACCAAAGTTCAAACAAACATTACTACTACCAGAATTTTAAAAATCGTATCGCAATGTTAACCCAAGAAAAACTTTCAATTCAATACCGAAGTTTACAAGTCGACAGACACGCAAGAACTGAAAAATCTCGATCCAATACAAACGTGGCGACCTCTACATCTCGATCCAATCAGTCGATACGATATCGCCCATTAAGTTGCATTTCTTCTTACATTTATTATTCAATGGTTTTAGATAATATTGGTACGGAAATAGCTAGTCCCTTACTTGAGGAAACCTAATTGTAAGTGTTACATTTTCTATTTTAAATTGTTAGTACTTTGATAGTCATCACGATTGTAGAATGACCGTACTTACGTTAGTTTGTTAACACAATTAATTATCAAATCGTTTTGTTGGGTCATATTATTATACAGTGCGCTTTGATTCTCTAAATCTGATTTTCGTACTTGTATAGTGTAATTTACAGATCTAAAGTCATTCCTTCTCTGAATGTAAAAGTTAGGCCGACTAGGTCACTTTTCCGTACGACGTGTTGCCTAGTTGAGGACGTAGTTTATATTTTGCCTGTGATACCGACCTTCGTGCTAGTGTTTGATAAAATTTATATAAATTTACTTATGTACTTTCTTCTTCGAGCTACTGTCTGTGATAAAATAAACATATATTGTGTTACAACTTCTGTCTTGTTATTTGTTCTTTTTTAGCTACGGGTACATTTAAACGGTGTCTCCCATCCTAGACTTTTATCGATTTGGCGCCTTTTTAAATTATTTTATAAACTAACACTACGAAGCCTACGACTCTATTGCCGGAACAACTGTGTTAGTCGTTGCTCTCATTTAGTTACGAGTAAAACCACGTAACATAATTCCACCCTCGGAATAGACCGTACGGCGTTCTGTATTCTTAAAATCATGTTCTCGCGCGTAGTAGATAGATCTTGATAGACTAAATAGTTTACACGTCCCCAAAGAAAAAATTTACACATATAAGATCCAGAGACCTGGATGACCAAGGAAACGCACTTCCCCTCCCAATCTACCGATTGGTGAATTCGTCGTTGAGTTGGTTCCGAACTGCACCTGCATAATGAGCAAGGCAACCATCTAATTGCAACCACGTATTTTAACGACTATTCAAAGATTAGTCATCCAATAAATCTGAAAATGTATTTGTTATGAATTCTAAAAAGACAGCACCATTTAACAATCCATCAAAAATGTAGAGACCAACAATCTGTCCATCAAGTATCCCAAGCCAAACATTTACGGACCATTGATGTTGATTATCTACATCTTGCATCCAATGAGGGTTTTCCTTGGCATAACAATGCATGTTGTGCCGATTAATAACACGAGTGAATAGGGATGAAACCAACTGGCTTTTATCATTTGTATGTTGTTTTTTAGGATATTCTCAATAACCTTTCAATTTCCCTGGTAGTAATATGAGGATTTACCTCAATGCAGGCCAAAACATATTTTCTTTGCTACTTACTGGATGATGTCTTTCTCGTACTGGAATTAGTTGTATGTTTCCTGTGATGCGTAATCGTAATACTATTGAACGAAAAACCCTTTTACATTCGCGTTTTCCATTTGGATACATAGCGTTGTAAGATCCTGAATCAATTAACTGCTTTTATTGACATTGAAAATATATCCGTAACATGTCATATGCATCGGAATTTGTGAAAGCTGTTATGTATTCTTCCTTTAATGAGTAACTTTCTGTTCTTTCTTTTAACTTTAAACTTTATTCTATTCTTTATAATACAATAATTTTTAACATTCTTAAATTAAAACAACTTGACATCTCTACCAACCTTACATCCTTAAAATTATAGTGATAGATTTTGGCGCTACATTAACAAAAACCATCTTTTACAAAGTATTTGAAAACGAGAACAACAACAAAAAGGTAAGAAGGTTATAAAAACACAAAATATAGTAACAAAACTTAAGTATGTAGCAACACAAAAATTAACAACGTTCAGATAGAAACATAATGCACAATCTCGAAAAGTAACTTTTCAAAAGCAAACTAAATGTTTTGACAACGCTATTGTTCATAATACGTCATAATACGAATAAGCAAAAAACAAATCAAGCAACCAAAATTCTTCATTATTAAACATGTTGTGTCGTATCTCCCATTCCTCCAATGACTGAGAGTTCAAACTTTTTATGATAGATTTACTAATTCATGTACTTTACATCTATACTAAGCTCACTCTGCTTTTACATATATTGTTTTAAAGAAAATTGCAAAAATCTTCGAGTCTTCACTAAAATGCGTCCCCAATTTAACAAGAAAATTTCAATAAAAGTGCCATATGGTGTTTCTAATGTAGAATCTTCCGTACCATACGACAGTTACCAACTATTTGAAATAAAACAATTCTAATTGACAATACGTTCATTTTTGTCTATAAAGGTAATGTCTCTGCCTAACAGTTTAGCATGGAGATTTAGAAATTTCGTAATAGACAATTTTAATGTTGAATTAAGTAGATAAGCTTTCGAACTAGGTAGGTTAATGAATATCTTTACATTTAAAATCATTGAAAAAATTTGTAACCACTCTTTAATTGCATCGTCCCCAAAAGGTTTTCAAAAGTGAAAATATTTTCAGTGAACTCCCTATATATGATTTAGAAATTTTTTTCTCGTATTGCTAAACCAAATAGTTTTCGAGATAAATTTGAGGACCGCGCTTAATGAATAAGCTTTTGTATCCCGTTGTCATAAAAGTCTGCCGCCTGATTTGACAGATTTACAAAACACTTCTTGAAATTTGAGAAAAGTTCTCAGATAACGAGGAGATCGTGAAGCGCCTGTTCTCTTTCACCTTTTCGTCAACTTTTTGCAACAAATCATCAATAATGACAGGTCGCGCAGTCCGTTCCTCGTCATGCAAACATTGTTGCGACGAATGATTAAAAGTTTTAATCCACTTCCTTACCATTCCATCACTCATAATGTTTTCTCCACAAACTTCACAGAACTGACGTAGAATTTTAGATGCTTTCATGCTTTTAGCACTAAGAAAGCGGATAACAACGCGTATTTCACAGTCGGCGAGATTCTCAATCAACTGGGGCATTTTAAATACGCACAAAACAGTGTAAACACGGACGATTGCTGCCGTAATAACGTTTGTAGCTTGTCAACTAGTGATGGCAAACTATCGATAGTACTATCGACAGCTTTTGATAGTTGGTACTATTGACACAATTCGATGTTTAAGAAACTATTGCAATTTATAAAACTTTCTGTTTGTTCAAGACTGTAAAGTAAAACTCCAACTGCTTTAAATGCTAAAGATTATGCAGTATTAGAAAACTTAGTATGTCACAATATCTCTAGTAATCCCATTAATTGGTGGTTTAGTTAGAAAATTTAATGACTTCAAAAATTCAAGAAAAACAAACTTTGAACAAGAATTAACTACAACTTGTTTGACAGGGATACAGAAACGTTTATATCATTATAATATAATAATTACATTTAGACAAATACGTTATCAGTAAAATTAAAATATGTGTCATCTATTTAAGCAAAAATGAACAAAACGAAAGTTAACGTAGCTAATTACCATGTAATTATGTGTTAATTCAAAAATTCCAAATTGATCGATTATTAATTAACGGTAGATACTCATTATTATATAAATAGATCTATACATATTTAATTTTACTGATAACGTATTTGTCTAAATGTAATTATTATAATTAAAATACGTAAACATGTCTTTCCTTAAATATATTTTTATAAGAACCGATAATGCTTTAATACTGCAGCAAAACTTTGTATTCATATTAATGAACTATATTTTATCTTTATCTTGAACGCTACGTTACAATTCTATTACACTCTCTGTTATATCTGTAAAGGGTGTGCTTGTTTTGAATGGGAGGTTCTAACTGCAGGTAAACATAACTAGTAAGACGAGGTATAAAAAGTATTTTACCTTCTCTACTGGTTGTTGGTATTTAATCCTATATTCCTCAGCTCAAAATGTATGAACTTTACCCAACGCTTTACCAGTATTATGCATTTACTATACCCTATTCCACCAGAGAAGGTAGTAGGTGCTAAAAAACGAGAAGGCACTTGGGGGCTGAGGTAAGGGGATCGCAATTTTATGCGTTTTCGTCACTCAAGCGCATATTACTGCTGGTCCTAAAAACATCATTATCAATTCGGTATAGTTGCATCTGAGCATCTGTGGTGTTCAGAGCTTATAGTATTTGCGTTTTTGTAGAAGTGTTATAATTGTGTGTTATTATACTTGTTACCGTTGTTATCTTGAATCGTTATTTTGTTGATGAAATAATTATAAACTTACAACAGGATAGTGATGATAGCGAAGAAATTGATGACGATGTAAATACTGATAGTGAGATATAAATTAAGTGATACAAAAATTACTATTAACTTTTTTTAAAATGACAATGTGATTGTATTATAATTGACACAAAAAGATTACGACATCGATACTTTTCTATTCACGATAAGATAATAAGTTTAAGCATGTATAAATTACAATGTTTTTATTTCGATGAAGCTTACTTGTTCAATAATAATTTTTGAAATTTATTTTGCTTTATTGTTAATAAAATTTAAAAAAATGTCGTTTGTACAAAAATGTTTGTTAATAGTTATACTTTTAGTAATAAATTAATTTACTTTCAATAGTTTTATTTTTATATTTACGAGCAGAAAAAAATCACGTGGCTCTGAGCGATATGAAAGTTTAGAACTTGACCACCGCGATTTGTGCGAGGGCGCTGTAAGTATTTGTAATTACAACTACTGAGCGACGTTTTTATCAAGCGTAATATATCAAGTTTTAGTAGGGATAAACGCATTCCTTCCGGGTGCCTTCTCGTCAGCCGCTGACAGTAGGTTTCTATATTTTAATGGGTTTATTGATTCATCACTATTTTCAATATCGTTTTTGGTTGAAGAAAGCTTTATGTTTTTATTTTTTGCTAATTTATAATTATCCTTTTTTAAAGATATTTTTTTTATTTTGCAGCTCTTCCTTTTCCGATCGTCTGTTCTTCTGCTTTTGCTTGTTTTCTTCTTTTTTCTGTAATTCCATCGCTTTTTCGCTTCTTTTCGTTTAAAATACTTCTGCCATTCTTTGGAAGACGCCACTGCCGGAACTTTTTCACCAATTTTTTTTCAGGATGTTTATTTTTGATGTTGGCCAAAAGAGTGCATTTTTAAATGGAAATGGCACGTTTTTGTTATTATTATTTCATGGTATATCCGTATCTACAATATTTGCACGAGCTAAAGGTTTATCAGTTCTGTTTATTTTTCAAGTGCCATATTTCTGTTGTACAACACTAGTCATAACTGCCGGTAATAGTTTTAATATTGTTATCGCTTACTATTTCTGTTGCCATTTGAAAGTCGTTGTTATACAGGGTGTATCTGATTAACGGGTTGTTATTTTAGCAGGTAAAATTAGAGCATAAACACAAGCAAAAAATGTCAAAATAAAAGTTTCATTAAAACATTTAAAAAAATCAAAAATTTTTAGCAAAATAAATCGTAAATTACGGACCTGTTACATTAATTAAGTCTCTTAAGGTTGACAACACAAATAAAAATAAACTGTTCTAGAAAACACAAATTTTTCTTCAGCAGTTTGCTGACAATAAAAATAACAGTAAATACAGCATAATGTTATCGAATAAAACGTGGTTAAAGTTGCTGTTTTGCACATTATTTTCAAGTACACTAGAATCTGTACACAAAGTACATTTTGTTAAGCTAGGTCAGTAATGCTAAGAAATAGTATCTGTTTTAATTACTTTATTAACAATTTATTTTGTAGATGATGGAAAACTAAATAAAACGGACTTTACAGCAGTTACCCATCATCTACCGGATTTAATTGCAAATATCTTAAAACTGGGTCACTTAAAAAAAAATGTTTCATTTAAGACCACTGTTAAGACTGTTTAACACTCTGTCATTTGAAAATCGTTGTCGTTTGCGACTGAAACATTAATAACCAAAAGTAATTTTCAATGTTTAGAAAGTGCGAGTCAAGTTTATCCTCTCTCAAATTTTCGTTTATCTGCATGTCCGGATCAAATGGTGGTTCGTCTTCAAAGGGTTCTGGGTCTTCATATTCAGGCAACGGAGGATCTGTAAATGTTTGTTGATACATTAAAAGAATGCCATAAATAGAATAAGCTTGTATCTTCGATGGCACCTTTCCACGTCTTTTCAGAAGATTTAAAAAATTTTGAGGTGTTTTGTTTCTAAAAAAATCTAAAAATGTTTGGTTTGGCTCTTCATTTATTTTATTAGTGTAAAGTATTTCTTAAAATAATATTTTCTGGATTGAATGGTACTAGGCGACACGTTCTGAATCCACTCTTGATAATGTCGAGGAAGTTTTTCATTTCATTTATAGTTGTTTCCAAAATAGAAGCAAACTCGTCTCGGGATTACTTTCCCATTATTTTGCATTCGCCAATTGTGAATGAAATTCTTCCATTTCATTTTTAATGGACGAAAAGCATCTACATCAAGTAGCTGTAGGATATGCGTTGCATTTGCTATAAATGAAATGAGTACAATTCCACTGTGGTGCAAAATTCGCTTACAGCCATTGTTACATAAGACGTATGTTCATCGACAAAAAGTACGACCGGCAGTTCTATCATATTCTTCAATAACCATGAATGAAAAACATTGACAATGTATGTTATTAAAAGCATCGTAGTCGTTCAAACTAAATTGATTTATGGAAGCAAGTGTTTCTGAACAGTGATGTTTCAAACAACAAAAATAAGAATTATTACAATTCAACAACTTGTCGATGCGTACGTACAAACATGGACTCTCCATGATGTTTATTATTTAAAAAATAAATACGGATTACCTGAAAAACAACAGTAGCGACCGTTATCTGATAATGTGCTGGCAATATAATCATATGCTTGCTCGTAAAATAAAAGATACCATTTAATCGACATACAGAAAGTACATGCAAAACCATTACAAGCAGAGCTTTATCGTAATTGCCAGCAGTATATTCGATGACAGGTAAATATCATTGTCATGTTTATACCTTAGTGGTAAATTATAAGCATAATTGCCTAAAGATTGCTTCTTATGAGGTTAATCTAACTATTAGTGGTAACTTAACTGAACAGTTTTTTTGGCACCCTCTCGGACAATTTTTTTCATATTTAAAATATAATTTCTTGTTAACAGGGCAATTTTTTTAAAAAAGTGGCAGAAAGAGTTTACTGATACAACGAAAAGAATTCTTTCGAAATTAAATTTGTAGAGTCTGAAGACACTGTGAAATTGACACTATAGGTAAGAACAAAATTTTTATAGACAAGGTGTATTACTACTAATAATACTATGTCTAATATTCACATTCGCACTTAAATTTTAATCGAATCTAGAAAAATAGTTATAATAGAGGCCAGAAGCGTTACTATTAAGATTCAATAGCGATTAGCTGCTTTTTTTATATTTATTACAAAAATTATATTCTGATTATAACAAATAATTTAAAAGTTTTAAGGTAGATTTAAATGGTTGCAATTATTACATTGACAATTAAGATTATACTGTCGAAACAGTAATTGTAGTTTTTATAAACACAAATTTGGATAAGATATATATTCTTAAATAATTATTATTATAATTTGAAGGTGTTTGGTGAAATCCATTACCAAAAAATTCAACCAAGATAGGAGCAGAAAACGAGATTAAGCCGCGGTTCAGGAATTCAGCTGTAAGGGAGGCGAAATAAATAGAAGAATCAGAATAAGAGCTACAACATTATTTTGTGGTAACAATTCAATTATTTTATTATTTTATTTCTCATTTTTAAATAAGGAATATAAGTTTTTTTTCGATTCGTGCGGTAACATTCGACGTAGAAGGTCGTATTTACATTTACAAACGTAAAAGAGAAATACAAGTGTAGAAGTTGGAGAAGATAGAGTTAGTAAAGGTGCTGGTGTTAGTAGTGGTAGTAAGAGGGAAGCAGGAGAGAAAAAGGGTGGGTAAAAAAGGAAGGGTGTAAAATAATAAATTAATTAACGGAAGAATAGAAACCGTGGTGGAAAATTATAAAACTGACGAACAAGTGTGATTAAGGTGAATAAGCAGGGTAATCGAAAAGGTCAGAGACAAAAGATAACCTCCTACATTAATAGGATTATTACATTTAAAGCGAAATTAAAGCGAATTAGCTACAAGGGTGACGTTTTAAAACACGAAAAATAAGAAAAGAAGGTAAGGAGGAATTAAGAAAAAAAAATAACAATAAATTAAAAAAAAAATTAATAAAAAAATAAATAAATAATTAAATTTAAAAAAAAATAAATAAATAAGAAATAAAAAAAAGGGGAAAAGGGAAGAATAAAAGAGAGAGAGAGGAAGAGAAAAAAGAAAGGCAACAAATATTTGAAAGAGGAAAGAAAACAATAAGATCACCAAACATTAAAAAGATATCGGAGGAGAGCGAAGGAAAAACCTCAAGAACAGAAGGAGGAAGGAAAGAAATGGAGGAGTTAAAAGAATTAATGAGAGAAATGATGAAACAGATGGAAGAAAATATGCAAGGAATAAGACAAGAAATCAAAGAAATGAAAAAAGAAATGGGAGAAAGAGAAAAAAAGTGGGAGAAAGAAAAAGAGAAACTGGTGGAGAGAATAGAAAACTGGAGAAAAAGCGGAAGACGAGGAAAGATGGAAAAGAAAGAATAATATTGTGATAAAGGGGTGGAGAAGTGAAAAACCACAAAAGATTTAGCAGTGATGCTGGAAGAAAATTAAATGTAAAAGTAGAGGTGAAAAAAGTGACAGTAATAAACAAAGAGAAGAAAAATGAGATGGTGGTGGCGGAAATCGGAGGATGGGAGGAAAAACAGAAGGTAATGGCGGAGAAGAAGAAATAAAAGAATACAAGAATATATATAAGTCACGATTTGACATGGGAGGAAAGAAGAGTGCAAAGAGAAATCATGAACATAGCGGTGGAAAAAAGAGCGGAAGGAAAAAGAGTATGGGTAGGGTACAGAAAAATGGAGATAGACGGAGACAGATACATATGGAACGACAAGGATAGGGGACTGAGCAGAGAAAGGGGAGAGAAATTGGGGAACCAAAAGGCAAAAAAACTAAAGGGCAAAGTGGGGGTGGTAAAGGAGAGAAAAATAACGAAATGGCAAAGAAAAGGAATAATGAGAGATGGAAATGGAAAAGAAAAAGAAGGAAGAAAAAGAAAGTAAGGAAGAAGCACAGGGGAGGTGAGTGAGCTGAGAGTATTGTTTTGGAACGTAGCGGGAATAAAAACAAGGAACATGATTTCTGGAAGTACATCAAGGAACAGGATGTAGTGGGATTACAGGAAACATGGATGGAAGAAAAAGAATGGGAGTGGTGGGAAAAAGAGTTGCCGGAGGAATTTGAGTGGGTGGTGCAACATGCAGAAAGAGAGAAGAAAAAGGGAGAGCAAAGGGGGGTATAATAACGGAAATAAGAAAAAAATGGTTGAGTCAGGAAAAGAATGAGAAAGTGCAACAGAGGAGAAGAGTTGTAAAAAGGAACATACAGTGGGAAAAAACAAAAATAAAAGTAGTGACGGTTTATAGCAGTAGAATGAAAGAGACAAGGAAAACATAGAAGAGATGATACAAGAGAGGGAAGAGGGATTGATAATAGTAGGAGGAGATTTCAACGCAAGAATAGGGGAAGAGGGGGGAATACAAGAAAGAAAAGGGACGGGAAAGAGACAATCAAAGGACAAGGTGATAAATAAAGAGGGAGAAGAACTGCTGGAATTGTGCAACGAAAAAGGGTGGGAAATAATGAACGGGAACAGAGAAGAAGATGGAAAGAGGGAATTTACGTACATAGGAGGAAGGAAAGAATCAATAATAGATTTTGTAATGACAAATGAAGAGACTGCAGAAAAGGTAAAGACATTTAAGGTGGGAGAAAGGGTAGAGTCAAACCATCAACCACTGAAATTGACAATGGAAGGAAGAGAAAGAGAAGAGAGAGAGGAAGAGGAAAAGTACATAACTAAAAAAAAGTGGACAGAAGAGGGTATAAAAAGATATAAAGAGAGAATAGGGAAAACGGTATGGATAGGGAAGGAATTACAAGAAAGTGTAGAGGAAATAAGAGAGATGATGGAGAAAGCAACAGAGATTCAGATTTAGAAAGTGGAAGGGGAGAAAACAGGATGGAAAAAATGGTGGGATAAGGAATGCAAGGAAGCAAAGAAAAATGCAAGAAGAGCATTAAAACAGTGGAAAAAAGGGAGGAAAGAAAAAGAAGAATACAAAGAAGCAGTAAAAATATACAAAAAATCATGCGACAGAAAGAAGGAAAAAAACAAAAAGGAACAAGAGGAGCAAATCAAAGGAATAAAAACGGAAGATGTATGGAAGTACCTAAAGAAAGAGAGGCAAAAAAACATGACGACAAAGGGAATACAAATTAAAGAATGGGAGATATATTTTCGGAACCTGTTGGGAGGGGAAGAACAAAAGCAGAAAAAAGAAAAAAGAAAAGAAGCGGTAGTAAGACAGGAAGAAGGAGATAGGGATAGAATAAGTGAAGAAGAAGTAATAGAGGCGATAAGAAGTTTGGTACCAGACGGACAAGCGGAATTCAGAAAAGGAAGAAGGGCGATAGACAACATATATATAGTGAAACACTTAGCAAATAAAGAACTAGAAAAAAAGAGGGAAAATGGTGGCACTATTCGTAGATCTAAAAGCTGCTTTTGACAAAGTGAATAGGGAAAAGCTGTGGGAATATATGAAAAGAAAAAAAATCAATGAAAGATTAATACAAAGAATAGAGGAAATCTACGAAGAAACGAGGAGCAGGGTTAAAGTGAATGGGGAAGAGAGCGAGAAATTCATCACAAAGAGAGGGTTGAGACTAGTGATGTGGAGTGGGTAAATATCCAGTAGGTAGGTAAATAATTTTTGGGTATTTACCCGAGGTCTGGGTAAATACCTAAAAATTGGGTATTTAAAAAAAAGTATAATCAATTTTTATCTTAAGATGAAGTATATATTAATTTTATATATGTCCATATGTGTAGGTTGTATTTAAGTAACTGGTTGTTTATTTGAAAAGTAAAATTATAGCATTTATACAAACAAACAATATTAAACATCAAATTTTATGTCAGCATTAAAAGATTAAAACAAATCGAAAATTACGGATTCGTTTTACTGGAGTGTTAAAATTAAAAAAAAAAAAAAAGGCGACAAGTGCCATAACGTAAGTTTGTCGTACGTACAGTATAGACAAAATTTTATCTGCTACCATTTAGAAAAGTAAAGAAATTAATTTAATTATTATTAAAACAAATTGAATAATATGTGCCGAAGAAATAATTTTTTTCCAAAAAAAAAAACTTTTTTAACACTATGTTGTAGTAAAGTATCGTAAACAAACTGTAATTTAAATTTGGTAAAACTGAGGGAAAAAAATAAATCTAAGATAAAGTTATCGCGTTACGTGTGTTAGTTACTTCACTGTTCTAGGAATTTCATATTTCTTCCAAGTACTTTGGTTAAAGTATTCTTACGCTTTTGCACAAGGATATCACTATATAAATAAAGTTGAATTGTTGAATATAGTAATGAAAAAAAAGCTGAATTTACAAAACAAGTAGTATTAGTAGTATATACTTCCTTCAAATTTTTCTCGCAATGCCATGTTTTATTTTCATTTAGTTCTTGTTTTAATTTATTGAATAGTGAATGTGAATGAGTAAAAAGTGAAAAAAAAACAATGGGAAAGAATAAAGGACCTGCTTTAAACTTTTTTATTGTTAAAAAAGATAAAAGTCTTCAATGTCAATATGTACTGCAAAGCTGGGTACAAACATGCCGAAGTAAACAAAATGGTAAAACATATTATAAAATGTTTCAAAAAATGACAAATTTTCTTTTAAACAAATTCCAACTACATCAAACTTGAAGTTTCAAGAACACTTAAGTATTGATGTTGATGATCCAGATGAACTCTGCCAAGCTAGTACATCTTCAACTGTTACACCTGGATCATCTGCTAACTTTTCACCAGAAATGTCTAGTTTTTCAATTACGGGATTTCAAAGAATTATATGAATGATGCAACAATACTATTAACTGAATTTGTTGATCAGATGGAAAAACATCAAATGTAAATGTAACAAAATGCAAGATTGATAAAAATATGCATATAGGTAACACTTTACACATGTTCAATTTTATACACAGCACACCTGCCAATGCGACCAGATTTTCAAGGAGATTATTTACTGAATTTTTGTTGATTAAAAGAAAAAATAATTGTTTTTTTAAGTTTTATATAAAAAATGTTGACAGGTATAAACAGTGGCGGCTGGTGGTCAATCATACCAGAGGGTCATTTTAAAATATTCAAAAAAACGCAATTATCACAAAAAGTAAAAAAAAAACTTTTTTGCATTAAAGCGATTTATATTTAAGATCTATTCCTCTATCTTTAGAATCAGCAAAATGATCGATAACAAGTTCATTAAAATTTACAATGTTTTCAATTAAAGATTTTTCCATGTTTCTTCACATCCACAAATGCATTCTGATAAATCGTACATAGATTCTTTAAAATTACGGTGTACTTCTTTAGCTTTATGTTTACTTGTTTGTCGAATTTGAAGTAAAGGCCGAGGACGACCATTGGTTTTAAATTCTAAACGTCTTTCAAAATTTAAACTATTATAAGCGATTAATTTTTTTATCAAACAAAAACGGGAATATGTACTTAACCATAATTAATTTTCTTTTAACTTGTGAAAGTCATTGACATTGGTTACAAACGAATATTATCAAACAAATAAAAAAACGAGTGCAAAGTTTGTCGTATGAGATAAAAAATGTGCATTTCAGCATTTTTGTTTTAGAAACACGTATTGCGGAGATAATAATAAATGACGTAAGCATTGCATTGATTACGCGAAATGGGACTCGGCTGACAACCACAGAAACCATTTAGTTGTCTTTTTCTAATTCGCATAAGATTGTATTATGCGTGTTGCACTCTTGACTACAATAAGTTTCATTTACGATTCGGCTGCATTATATAATACAATATAATACACAGGGACTATAAAACACAACAGCCTCGGGTAAATTCGTAAGTTTTCGCATATGTTGCGCTTACAATGAAAATTGCAATGCAAACGCTGATAATTTGATTTAAACGCGAGTTCTTGTAATTTTAAAGTAAATAAAACAATTTTCTAATTCATTTTGGAGGGTCATTGTCCGAGTGACCTAATAGAGAAGCCGCCACTGGGTATAAATATGCATAAAAACTATTAGGCTGCGTTTATCGATTCAGTAATAGTTATTATGTATGCTCAGTACTCCGAAATGCAGTGTGATGTTAAGAGACAGTTAAATCAATCAATGCAATGCGATGGTCAAAGCAATATGAGAAACGAATCTTTTATCAATTTCGTTATTTCAAAAGCACAACCTCTATTTGTTGACATTGTCATGTCTGAAGGAAACAAGCATGACGCGTCATATTTAGCGCAGCAAATTGAAAAGGTTATGAAAGATCATAACCTTTGGTTGGGTAGCAAGTAAAGTTTGATAGTATTCATCTCAAGACATCTCTTATTCAGTACAGGGAAAAGAATGGGTTATTCGGAAGAAAAATTTTGTAGGAAGCGATAGAGAGTATGAGTTCACTATTGTAGTGGAGGAGTTTGCGTGGTACTAGTATTATAGTTGAAGTGGCTTTGCGCATTTTAAGCACACCTATTACGTCTGCTGCAACTGAAAGAACTTTTAGTAGTTTAGCACTTTTAGTTGGATTTCCAGTAAAAAAAGAAACCGTTTAACATCTGAAAGAGCAGCTAAACTCATATATGTATCATATAATTAGAAGCTTATTCACTGTAACCAGAAGACAATGCAAAGAAACAAAAAAAAACATCTAACGAAAAAAATCCAACACAAGAAAAAGAAAATGTACAATTATTTACAACTGAAGAAAATTACACAGAAACAAATTATTTGTGCAGTTTGTCTGATAATCCAAACTCTGAGTACTATTATGAAACATCTGAATCTGATTCAGATTAATGTTAAAATTAGAATTATAAACAATATTTTTTTAAATCACATACATTATTACTCTTTTACGCATTGTAACTAGAAAACAAATATTTTATGTAAAATCCATGATGTATTTTTAATTATTATGTTTGTTTTTATTACTTTAGTTTTATAAATTTAAAAAGTTTATAAATTTCAATTTTCGTTACCATACCTTACACCAATTCATCTGTTTTGAGTAGTTAAAAGTAAATACCTATGTAAATATCCGGTTTGGGTATTTACCTGGGTATTTACCTATGGTATTTACCCTTAAAAATAAATATCCGGGTAATTTACATCACTAGTTGAGACAGGGATGTCCACTGAGCCCAAGCCTGTTCTCAGTATATACGGGGGATCTGGAAGAGACAATGAGAGGACAACAGACAGGAGGGATAGTGGTAGGGAAAGCTAAGGTATGGTCGTTGGCGTATGCGGATGACATAGTGTTGGTGGCTAAGGAGGAAAAGGAAATGAAAGAGATGATGAAAACGCTAGAAAAATACATGAAAAAAGAAGAAATGGAAGTAAACACGGAGAAAACAAAGATAATGATATTTAGAAAAGGAGGGGGGAAAAGAAAAAGAGAGGAGTGGATATGGAGTGATGAGAAAGTGCAACAAGTGAAGGAATTTACATACCTGGGCTACACGATGAAACAGGATAATAAAGAGGGAGAACACATAAAAGAAAGGGTGAAGAAAGGAAACAGGTTAATAGGACAAGTCTGGGGTGTGGAGGAAAGAGTATTCGAGATAGATATAAAAAAAAGAAAATTGTTGTTTGAAAAATTAATAAAGGGGTGGTAATGTATGGAGCGGAAATATGGGGCTGGAAGGAGTGGAGGGAGGTAGAGGAGCTACAGGAAAAATACTGGAGATGGGTTTTAGGACTGGGCAGGGATACACCGGGGTATATTGTGAGAGAAGAGGTACAGATAGAAAAAATAAGGGTAGAGTTAGGAAAAAGAGCAATAAGATACGAGGAAGAACTAAGGGAAAGAACAGATTGCAAAATACTGCAAGAATGTTGGAAAGAGATAAAGGGAGGGAAAGTGAAGTACGGGCAGGAGGGCAGAGAAGAGTATTACAAAAGAAACGGATACGCGAGAGAAGAAGTGGAGAGATTAAGAGAAGAGGGAGTAGAGATAAGAGAAGAAATAATAAGGAGAGATAGAGACATCGAAAAACAAGAAAGATGGACAAAGATAAAAGAGGGCAGATATAATAGGAATTATAAAGATATCAAGGGTGAAGGAGTGCCGGAATATTTAAAAGATAGAGAAAATAAAAGCAACAAAAAGAAAAAATGGTAGCAAGGTTCAGATGTGGCAACGAGGAGTTAGGGAACAAATATTGGAAAGAAGAACCAGAAAAGATGTGCAGGCTATGTGGAGAAGAAACGGAAGACCTTAACCACATGAGACAGGAATGCAGGGAACTAAGAGAAGAGGTGATGAAAATAGAGGAAATCTTAGATGAAAACGGAAAAGGAGCGGAATGGATGGAGGAAGTATGGAGCAGGAGGAAAAAGTTAGGAGGAGAGAAGGGATAAGAAAAAAATGTATTTCAAAAAAAAAACAGAATGTAAATGTAAATATAGAATGTAGGTTGTAAATATAGTATAGCACGAACGAATTTGTAAGCCAAATGGCAACAAATAAAGTTAAACTTATCCCAGCTAGCAGAGTGACGTAAATAAGACGTGAAAAATTGGCGAATTTTCGTTGTCGACGTCTTACGGCAATAACTCACGTCAATAATTTGTCATATTTTTACGAGAAAACGACTTAAAAAAATTACGACATTTATAGACGTAAAATTTTACGTGATTTTTGGTCATGTTTTGTCTACTTTCACAAAAATGCTGTACTATGAATATTAGTAATAGCATTGAGTAATAATTTAAGAAGAGGCGCAAATAGTGTGTTAAAAATCGTACTGTAGTTTTATCTCTCTTGTTTCTCTTTTTTTTACCCGTCTGTACCCCCTCTTTTCATAAACTAATAGACTAAGACCTGCTGCCATCTACAAAATCGTGGTTTTTATTTTGCGAACTTACTTATTTGTTATGAAGTACCAGTTAGAACCTTTTCTTATATTTGTGTTTACTTTACCGTTTACCTGTTCAAAACAGGTTAATATCATAAACAATAACTTGTATTGTTACGACACAAGTCAATGTCAAATAAACTTAAACAATATCATGCTTTATATTTAAGAAAACAAAAAAATATGTATATTCAAATATTTATTTATTTTTGTAAAATATAAATCGAAAACAGAAATAACTAAAACAATGCAAATTAAATTAAAAGAAAATTGTTATGGGGATTTATTGTTATTATTCATCAATTTTGAAATTATTCAAATTACCAGTCCACCAATAATAAATTCGTTAACTTTCAAAATGTATATACTATTTTACATAATGCTTCAAGCTTTAAAATAATGAAGCTAGTCTTCAAAAAAGTAAAAATATTTACAACTTATAAAAAGTTAAGATTACAAAAAGTTTTTTAACTTACATTTTTTCGAACAATCTCAAATCTGAAAATTTGTAACTAGATAATTAAAAAAATGTAAGTTTTACAAAATGTTAAATGTTAATTATTTTAAAAAAGGAAGATGGTGCAATTTAGAAACAAATATAAAAAAAATTAAGTTTAAAATCATAATTGAAATTGGTTTGCTCGTTCAACAAAATATTTGTATTCGATATTTTAATATAAATGAATTCTAGTAATTCAAAAATTTTCCGGTGATCAAATTGCAGCTAAAACCGGCTTTTTTATAACTACTTTAGCTTTTAAAGTTACTCTTTAGAACACTTTTAAGTGGCTTGTGAAAAAACTGAAGCCTCCATGAAGCGTTTAAGTAGCTAAAAATTCCGCAGTTATGTTGCTGTTAGGTAGCTCCTTTAATGCATTAAAATCGGGCTTATACAGCTCTTTGTGGTACTAGCAAAGCTTTAAAGAAGCTCTAAAGGAACCGTAAACCACCTTTCAGAAACAACTATACAGCTGAAATAGCTTTATTTTTACTACCTTTAAGTAGCTTAAAAATTAAATAAATATTTCATTAGAAAAAGAAATCTTGAAATCGTTACCTTTACTTAATTTCTTTAAAAAATTGAGAAAGGTGATAAAGAAGAACCCATTGAAAGACCTAGATTTTGTTTAAAAAATTGATTATCAAATTTATCACTTATTTTTACTGAAATCTTCTTAAACAATTTAGAAAGTAAATATATTTCTGAACACCCATTTTTCTTACAAAAAATAATATTTTGGAAAAGATATTGATGACATTTTTTGCATTTAAAAAAGTTGTAAATATTTTTTGTAGACTTTTCTGAAGATAAGCATCATTTTAAAGCTCGAAACATATGTAAACGAATTTGTTATTAGTGGATTGGTAATTTAAATAATTTTAAATTAAAATAAATGTTAAATTTCTGAAAGAATAATTGACCAATTCATCCTTTAAAAGGATTTTTGACGGAGAATCCATTTGTATCACTATGTGCGTAGTTTAGTCAAAACTTAACGGCTTGACGAATTTGAGAACACACTGTGGCCGTTCCAGTATCTTCAAAATATTATAGGACGTATCTTCAACTATAAAACATATTAAAAAAATTACTTTTTATTGCTTGTCTACTTATACCTTCGTTTAGTGAACTGGAGCTGTAGAAAGAATAAATTTATTCGTCTTCACGATCGTCATCAATAAATAATAATCGACGTTTTCTTCCATATGTTTGAGAAACTACTACATTTGAGTATCTTAGGTTGATGTTCATATCAACAATTACAGCTTCTGTAAAAAATTATACTAAATAAGCACAAAAAGCACAAAAAGTAAAAAAAAATTTAAGTTGTTAGTATTTTAAAAATAAAGTTTTGAAAATGCAATTAGTATTAGTAATTTCAAAATTTTTGCGATTTTTTTTAAACAATTGTAAAAATACTTTATGTATTGTTGGATTCGTATTGAAGTGCTTTCAGCATGCTAAAATAAACATAAATGAATTTTGTTTATAATTTTTTTTATTTTTTAAAAAACTAAGTATTTATTAGGCAAGGTGCTAAAGAAATGCGGCCCTAACATTTACAAAAACGATATTTTTATTCGACATATGCCAACATCAACAAAAAACATTTAAAGCAATGGCCAGAACGATTATGCAATTACGATGAATCGATCATTATGCAAAATAATGATGGCGATCATCGGGCGTCTGTACAATAACGATCGCAATCATTGATCGCTTATAAAATAACAATTGCGGTTGTGGAAAAGAAATTAATACTTTTAATTATCGCATAAACAAATAAGACTAATATAACACGATTTTACCTATAATATTTACTTTAATAAATGAATAATAAACTTTAAGTATGCAGGTAGTTCACGGAAAATCGTAAAATTTTGTGTAAGTAGGTAAATAACCCCTTGGCTCTTTTCCTCGTAAGAATTTTAAACCACATACAGATTTTTTAATAAAAAAGTAACATGGATTTAAACATTGAATTATATTTTTTTTTGTTTACAGAAATTTAACAATGCATTCTTTTCAAAGAGAATTAGAAAACTCTTCTAAGAAAGAACGTTTGTAAAATTTGTGTCACACATTCAGCATTTTGAGAAAAACCTAGCTTTATATAAACACCAAGGTAAATCATAAAAACACAGGAAGTTAAAAACAATAAGCATTAACTACAAATGACAATACGTATTTGAAAAGAATTGCAAATTTATTATTAATACATAAATATTTTTTTTTAATCTAAATATGAACAAATTTTAATTAATTTATTGTTTAGAAACAATATTAAAAAATACTTAGGTATGTTGATTTTCAATACTCCAAACGTTATTGTATCCCGGAAAACGAAAATCGAATGTTTATGGCTAGATTTATGACTAACTTTACACGAGCGACTTTTTAGCAACAGTCGATTACTAATTAATTCTAAATACCATGATTGCGATCATTGATCGTGGAAAATAATAGCGATCTCAGCTACTGATTTACAGTAATTATTTTAAGTTATTGTACAATTAAGTGCAACAAGAAGAAGAAGAATCCGGACAAGAAGATTCTCCGATGCTAATTTAAACCATTTTTAAACGTTTGGTAGAAAAAAAAATTTTAAAAATATTTACCTGATTGAAGGTGTAGAACAAGAACTGCAGTGTGTTTAAAATTTCCTTTTGTTGTTATACATTATCTCCGAAGATGCTTCTCAAAAATCTTCTTTTGTTTTAAATCTTCCAAGTCCATTGTGGCAATGTTTATATTTCCACAGCTTTTCTAACATTCTTTAGCACGCACTTTATCACTAATAAAAAACTTAAGAAAACTAGTACCTTTGTTTTCGGTATTATTATTTTCACAATTAATATAAACACAACCGTGATTTGTAACTTTTCCCATTTTAAAAATACATCAAAAACATATTTACAATTAAACTAAACAAAAGTTCAAACAAACATTACTACTACCAGAATTTTAAAAATCGTATCGCAATGTTAACCGAAGAAAAACTTTCAATTCAATACCGAAGTTTACAAGTCGACAGACACGCAAGAACTGAAAAATCTCGATCCAATACAAACGTGGCGACCTCTACATCTCGATCCAATCAGTCGATATGATATCGCCCCTTAAGTTGCATTTCTTCTTACATTTATTATTCAATGGTAATAGCAATGGTAATAGCATTTGTCAATGGTAATAGTAATATTATTACTTTATTAAGCATGAATTTTTGATGATCACTTTTTGTTTAGATTATTTATTTATTTTGTGTAATTTCTGAAATACTTAATGTTGCATAGGCCACACACACCACGAAACGAATGTTAAGGGGTGGGGAATAAGGGTTAAATCTTAGAGCAGTATAAAATGTAACCTCGATGAATAATCATATCATATGTAAACGTTATACTAATAAACTAAAATAAAGTGTTCCAAATTATAAATAAATTATTACTTAACAACACATAACATGGCGCAGACGGTTTAAAAAGAAGTAGAGCTTCCAAAATTTAAAAAAAAAAGGAAAAGGTGCACCACGTGGTTAAAATAAAGTGTGAAAACTATCCACAAATTAAATAAAAGTAAATATAAAATACAAGTAATTAACTAAATTAAGAAGTAAAATAAGTGGATTGACGTATAAATAATGGATTTTTTAAAACAACCCAACCCGATGTTCATGGATGGTGATTTGGGATCGCAATGGAAGAAATTTATTAAGGCGTTTGAATTGTACTTAACAGCAACGGGCGCTAAAGAAAGACAGTCCTCAGAAGTACAAGCAGCGTGCTTACTACACTGTGTAGGTGAGGAAGCCAGAGAAATTTATGAAAATTTAGATGGAACAAGTAAAATGGATTACAAAGAAGTAGTGAAGAAATTCGAAGCTTATTTTATACCAAAGAGCAATGTCAGTGTCTAACGGCATAAATTCAACACTTGTGTGCAATCTCAAAGTGAAACGGTCACCGAATTTTACAATACATTAAAGAAAATAGCAACAAATTGTGATTTTGGTAATATGCGTGACGACTTGATAAAAGATCGTATTGTCTGCGGAATTAAGAATTCTAAAATTAAAGACAGACTTTTAAGTGAAACAAATTTAAATTTAAATAAAGCATTAGATATATGTAGGACTGCGGAAAGAACTGAAAAACATATTAAAGAAATTCTAAATAAAAATAATGACGATCGAATACAAGAAATTAAAAATAATGGAAATTATCAACGAATGCCAAGGCCATCTACAACCATGCAGCAACTGGCTTACTGGCTAAAACGAATGCGCAAAGAAGCTATCCTTGTCAGTATAAGGGAGGAACAAATCAAAATCATCCAAGAGACCATGTGGTCTTCAACAACCGCCAAAACGTCAATGGAAAGAAAATGCCCCAATCAAATAATACGAGTTATAAAAACAGGTACCAACAAAATCAATATTTTGTAAAATCAATCAATAATTGTTATAGATGTGGACGTACACATTTAATTAATCAATGTTCTGCATTTAACAAAATCTGTACAAAATGTGGAAAACGCAATCATCTACCAATTTGTTGTAAATCAGTACCAGGTGCAATTAATAATATTGATATAAATGAAACAGAAAGCGATGATTACGTTTTAGCCACCATAACTACTAACAATGATGTTCCAAATGAATGGTTTGTAGAAGCAAAATTTAACTGTATAAATCAAATAATTAAATTTAAAGTTGACACAGGTGCAAGTATTAATGTAATACCGGAACATATTTTTAATCAATTAAATATACCGATTATTTTAAGCCAAGAGAATTTAAAGGTAAGAAATTTTGAGGGTAACAGATTAACAGTTACTGGTTCTTGTTTTTTAGAAATTTCTTTTAATGGTGCGATATTTAATCTGAAATTTCACATAATTAAAACCGATTATAAAGCGAATCCTATAATAGGGTTACCGGCAATATATAAATTAAACATACTAAAAATGGCAAATATTAATGATTTGTGTGAGGTCGATAATACTGAAAATAATTGTTCACAAATGATAGAGAAATTTAATACATTATTTGCAGGTGTCGGTAAAATTAAATGTACAGCTTGCGAATTTTATTTAAAAGAAAATTATGTTACTTCAATATCAGCCTGTAGGAAAATACCTTTTAGTTTAATGGAACCGTTAAAAAATGAATTAAATCGTATGTTAAAGGATAATATCATAAGTAAAATAACTGAACCAACGGAATTTATTAACCCAATAACAATTGTAAAAAAATCAGCTAATGACAGTATTAGAATTTGTTTAGATCCTCGCAATTTAAATAATTGTCTGTGTAGGGAATACTACCCATTGCCAACTTTTGAGGAAATTACACGCGAAATGAAAGATGCAAAAATTTTTTCAACCTTAGATGCGAACAAAGGTTTTTGGCAAATACCACTATCAAATAATGCTTCAAAATTGACTACTTTTGTAACTCCTTTAGGCAGATATAAATTTAATAGATTATCTTTTGGTTTAACTAACGCGCCGGAAATTTTTTATAGAATTTTTTCAGAAATTTTTCAAAATTTGAATGGAGTGAGAAAATATGTCGATGACATTCTAATTTACGCTCCAACAATATTAGAGCACAACAAAGTTCTCAAACAAGTACTGACAATAGCTAAGGAAAAAGGTATTAAATTTAACAGAGACAAATGCAAATTTTTAGTTAAAGAAGTTAAGTACGTAGGTCACATATTAAGTGCTGAAGGAATTAAAGTTGATGAAGATAAAATTAAAGCAATCGATAAAATTCCCTTACCAAAAGATGAAAAAGAATTGTCTAGATTTTTAAGTATGGTTACATACTTGGGCAAATTTAATCCCAATCTGTCTATAAAAACAGTTAATTTGAGAACTTTATTAAAGAAAAATAACGAATGGACGTGGTCGTGTACTCATGATTTAGAATTCAATGAGTTAAAAAAATGTCTAACTAACAGTCCAGTTTTAAATTACTATAATCCTGTAAAAACTCTTAAATTATCTGTAGACAGTTCTAAAGATGGTTTAGGAGCAGTTTTGTTACAAGAAGAACAACCAATAGCTTATGCCTCTAAATCTCTAAATGATACTCAAAAAGGGTACTCTCAAATAGAAAAAGAAACACTAGCGATAACGTTCGGGTGTCAAAAATTCCACCAATATCTTTTTGGAAAAAAATTTGTTGTAGAATTAGATCATAAACCCCTAGAAATTATTTTTCAAAAGCCGCTAGAAAAATGTCCACTGCGATTACAACGTATGCGAATAACTTTACAACAGTATGACTATGTAAAATTTAAACCGGGAAAATTATTATACATAGCTGACACTTTGTCAAGGTCTAGTTATAATGACAAAAATTTTCAAATTATAGAAAATGAAATAGAAAGTCAAATTAATTTAATACAATATTCAAAAATAATAAGTGATCCTTTTCTAAAAAAAGTACAAGTTGAAACAGAAATGGACGAAGAATTAAAAGAAGTTAAAAAATTAATTACTTTTGGTTGGCCAAATCGACGTGAATTAATAAAAGACTTTGTAAAATCTTACTATAAACATAGGGACAATTTGAGCATTATAAATAATTGTGTGATGTTAGGTAACAAATTTGTCATACCAAAAACTCTTCGTAAAGAAGTATTGAATAAACTGCATTACACTCACATGGGTTTAGAAAAAACAATAAGTAGAGCTCGAGAATATGTTTATTGGCCTAATTATATAATTGAAATAACGAATAAAATTAAAACGTGTATGTCATGTCTTGTCTTCAAAAACAGTCATGTAAAAGAACCATTAATTAACAGAGAATTACCTCGCATGCCTTGGGAATGCGTAGCAGCAGATTTGTTTTATTTTAACGATAAACAATACTTATTAATAGTAGACATGTATTCTAAATTTCCAGAAGTGGTATGTTGTAACATTTCAACAACAAGCCATAAAATCATTGAATGTTTAAAAATTATTTTTTCTAGACATGGTAGGCCACAGATACTGTATACAGATAATGGTCCACAATTTAGTTCAATAGAATTTGAAAAATTTATTTCCGAATGGGAAATTATACACAAAACAAGTTCTCCAGTATATCCTCAATCCAATGGATTCATAGAAAGACAAGTACAAACTATAAAAAAATTCCTTAAAAAAGGCATTACACAGTGGTAAAGACATATATCTCACATTATTAGAATACAGAAATACACCTCTTAGTTATAATCAACCGTCACCTGCACAACTTTTGTATGGAAGACGATTAAGAAGTCAGTTACCAATACATTCAAATTTATTATATCCAATGAAACATATCAATAACTACAATTATTTACTTTTAAATAAACAACATAAACAAAAACAGTATTATGATCGCACAGCAAAACAGAGAACACATATTAATGTTAATGACGAAGTAATGATTCAAAATGAAAAAACTAAAAAATGGGAACCAGGAAGAGTAGTTGGAATAGATGATAGGCCTAGATCTTTTAATGTTATGCCTTATTCTACAAATAATAACATTTTTAGAAATAAAAAATACTTACATAAAATAAACCTCACTCAGGAACTTAAGGATAAAATATTTGATGAGTTGCTTGAATATAATTTAAATACAAAAGATCTTGAGGTTCCTGAGAAAGCAGAGAGTAGATTTAGTTCTAATTTTAAATCTGTAACCGAAGGAGATGTTAATGTACAAAATTCTGATTTAGTTTGTAAGAATGAAAATAATCACTTTGTTAATACGAGACCTAAACGTATTACCAGATTACCTAGTTATTTAAGAGAGTATGAATTGTAATTTATTTTTGTTGTCTGTTAGTTTTCTTTTCTCAAAAAAAAGGGGAGATGTTGCATAAGCCACACACACCACGAAACGAATGTTAAGGGGTGGGGAATAAGGGTTAAATCTTAGAGCAGTATAAAATGTAACCTCGATGAATAATCATATCATTGTAGAAGGCACTTTCGTTTTAAATATATTTATTTTAAATATTACACTAGAAAACATATGATAATTACAAAACATAAAAACGTGTAAAACTTAGAAAACTTTTAATAAAACGTTGATCAGGATAGATAGATAGATAGATAGCGTCACCGGATGAGCATCCTGTATATATACTCTTTCAGTGCGCGTTACCAACTTCAAATAAAATAAGTAAATACTACCAACTTAAACACTACAACCTACAGTTCGGCCGTTCTGACATCTATGATTTTCCATAATCATAAACTACTACTAATACATGAATAGTATACAAACGATTTACAAATCTTAAGACTAAAATACAAAACACTTGAATATACATATAACTTACAATACTTATTAATTACTTTCGTGGTCTAACCACGGTTTCATCTGAGATGGTTCACATACTGTTTCGAAAGGAATCTGGGTAACTTGAAACCCTTCTATATCACCTACAATATACCTATCATTATCTAATATTTTCTTAACAATATATGGCCCTTTATATTTAGGTAGCAGTTTTCGGTTATAGCCTGAATGTACATCGTAATTCTTTAAAACTACACAATCGTTAACCTTATAAATAGCAGCTTCTTTAGGTTTCTTGTTATAAGCATTTTCGTTCTGCTGCTGTACCTTATTTATAGTACTAACTGCATTCTTTCTAATATCTACTAAATCCCTATCTACATTAAGTTCATTTTCTAAAACAAGTTTTAAGTCGTCGTCAACATCATTTTCCTGGTTAATTCCAAACAAAACTTTACTAGGGGTGTTTCCGATAGAACGATTAACAGTATTGTTTAATGAAAATTCAACTTTGTCAATTACTTCATCCCATCTTTCCGGAGATGTAGACATTTTAGCTAACATAGGCGTAATACATCGGTTTAATCTTTCAATTTGACCATTAGCATGTGGCGTATGCGCAGCAACTAATACATGATCTATATTGTTTTCCTTTACAAATGTTTTAAAATCATTGGACGTATAACAGCTTCCGCGGTCACTAATAATTCTTTTAGGTTTACTATATGATCGAAAATAAGAGTTCAAATGTTTAATAACTTCATTTGTTTGAGTTGATTTACACAAATATAGTCGACAAAATTTCGAAAAAGCATCTATAATTGCAAAAATATATTTCTTGTTATGTGAAGTTTTTTCTAACGGTCCATAATGGTCTAAGTGTATCGTTTGAAAAGGCAAGTCTCCTTTTGGGATTGAATGCAAGAAGCCCTCTACTCTTCCACTAACTGGAGAGTAAAATATACACTTCAAACAATTTGATATGAAAATTTTAACTTTACTGCGGATATCCGAAAACCAATACATTCTATTTACACATTCAACAGTTTTATCAATTCCACAATGACCAAAACTTTCATGACATGACCGAATAACATTGTCCTCTAAACACGAAGGAACAACGAACAATAAACCATTTTTGCATTTCCTATAAACTAATCCATCTCTTAATTCGTAAAATTTACTTTCCTCAACTTCTAATTTCCGTCTTATACTAGAGATCTTATCATCTTAACTCTGCTTGACTGCTAAAACTTGCTCAAATGTATTTCCTTCTAAAATTAAAATATTCTGAGCTCTACTCAAGGCGTCCACATGACACATTTTCGAGCCAGGTCGATGTTCGATACTAAATTGATAATTTTGAAAAAGCATAGCCCATCTAGAAATCCTTGGGTTTACATCACTTTTTGCGAGTGTAAGCCGAAAACTATTACAATCAGTAATGACTTTGAACTGAATACCGTACAAATACGTATGGAATCGTTTTAACGCGTATACAACAGATAAACATTCTAGCTCAAAACTATGATATTTTGTTTCAACGGGTGTTGTTCGTTTGCTAAAATAAGAAACCGGTTGAAATTTGCCTGTGCTTTGCTTTTGCATAAGAATAGCACCGTATCCTAAAGAACTTGCATCACAATGCAATTCAGTTTCAAGTTCGGGTGAATAAATTGCTAACAATGGACATGAAGCTAATTTACTTTTTAAATCATTAAAAGCCTGTTCCTCACTAAATGAAAATTGAAATTGTGCGTTCTTCTTAACAAGGGCATATAACGGTTTAGCTATTACAGAAAAGTTTGGTATGAACCTCCTAAAATAACTTGCAAATCCTATAAATTTGTGAACATCGTGTACGTTTTTAGGTGTTGGATAATTAATTATACATTCTACACTAGCTGGATTCGGAGTAATACCAAATTCGCTAACACAATAACCTAAATAAACAATTTTATAACTTAAAAACTCACACTTGTCTAAACGAAATACTAATCCGTATTTAGCAGCTAAATCAAAAACACACGATAAAATTTGAAAATGTTCGCAAAGAGTATCTGTTGCAATTAAAAGATCATCTAAATATAATAAAATTTTGTGTTCTCTAATTAAACTGTGAAAAATGGAGTTTACAAATCTTTGAAATACACGTGGGGCATTTGTTAACCCAAATGGACATCTTAAGTATTCAAACTGTCCTAACGGAGTGACAAAAGATGTGTACTTAATCGAATCTTCTGCCATTTTTATGTGGTGAAAACCATTCTTCAAATCAAGAGAAGTGAAGTATTTCTTGTGTTTTAATAAGTCTAAATGGTCATCGATAAGAGGTACTGGGTAATTTTCTTTTACTGTGATTGCATTTAATGCACGATAATAAACACATAAGCGAATTTCATTATTTTTCTTGCGTACCAAAACTATTGGGCTACTATAAGGAGAATTACTTGATCTAATAACATTTTCAGAAATTAATTTATCTAATATTACCTTTAACTTTTCTTTTTCAAAAAACGACAAACGTCTAGGCCTGAATGAAACAGGTTCCTCTTTCTTTAAAACAATTGACATTTCAAAATCATTTAAGGTGTTGTCAAATTTAAAATTATCCAGGTAATTGTTAAACAATGTTTCGACTTTCTGTTGCGACTCTAAATCTACTTCGGGATTTACATTAAGTTGTTTGGTTTCTTTAAAATCTATATCAATATTTAAAATTTCGCGTGAAGCGTTAACGAAATCTTGCTTATAATTAATAATAACTTGACCATTCACAAAATTAACATTCAAATTAGGATTTGAAATAAAATCCCTACCTAATATGCAATCAAATGACATGGTGTTTTCTGGTACCACATAAAAGTTCATTTCGACATCAAAACTTGAAATTTTAATTTTTGTTTTAAACATTCCTAATATGACTAATTTGAACCATTAATTCCCGTGATAAGAATTACAATCACTAATTTCATTCATAATCTCAGGTTTAACAAAGGTGCTCTTTAATAAACTGATAACACTACCAGAGCTTCCACCATTGCATCTAAATTATATAAACAATCTATATTATAAACATTAGTTTGAAATGAAAATGAAATGACATACGGTGTCGTACCCACATTTGACTGGATCACATTTGTTGTACTGTCTGCTGGAGCTCTCGAAATTCTTCTTTCCGGACAATCTTTTAATTGATGGTCGTTCTTGCCACATCGGAAGCAACTACCCTTTTCTCTTCTTGGCTGTCGGCATTCCTCGGTACGATGATTTGTTCTGTAACAATTAAAGCACTTCTGGGGCCGTTCACTTTGGCTTGGTGTGGAAGGAATATTCTTCTCTACTTTTCGACTGTAAACTGCACTTCCTCGATCACTACTTGTAATGTTTGTCATAACCTCTAATAATCTTTCGGTACTGGAAAAACATTGCATTCTTGCTTGCGATTGCAAAACTGAATTGTCAAACCCATCTATTAAATAGTCAATTAAATCTCTTTCACACATTCCAGCTCGATTCCCTAACATAACTTTATCGCAATAATAGTCAGCAAATCTTTCACCTTTTTTCCAACGACGTGCCTCAAAACTTTTCATTAGTACTACAGGGCCTTCATTAAAACCCATTTCCCACGTGATCTAAGAGTTGAGCATCAACATTTTTTTAGGTTGGTAGTGTTACCACAGGTGTTACCGTTTAGTAACATTTTTTGACATTTTCGTTTGACGTTTTGTTGACATCGGGTATTATTTTTTGTCGTTTTCGTTATTCTCAATTTTTTTATATTTTAAAATATTTATAATCATAACTATTCAGCACTTTTTGTGTTTTTGTTGGTAAGTACTGAATAACAGTTGTAATTTTGAGGTCTAATTTATGTAATTTTATATTAGGCAATAACAGTTTATGATGTTTTCTCTTAAACAAGTCACCGTTACTGTAATAACGCATTTTCAAACTGAGAAGTGGTACTCGCAATCCCGTATTCTCTTCAAAGTTGTATCGATCAATTCAATAAATATTTCCCAAAAGGAAACTTTACTTATGATGCTTTCCGACGACGTAAACAAGTTTTAATTAAGCGATTTTCAAATAAAACTTGCATTTGCAAGGAGAAACCTACAGGAAGGTCTACTGTACTCACTGCACGAAAAAAATCGCAATCGTACGGAACCAAGTCCTAATAAATCGACAACAACGTTATCTGCAGGTAACAGGTATAAAGTCATTTTAAGTTCGATTTGTAAATTATATGCATTCAATTTTTAAGATTATGAGTAAAAACTTGCCACAAAGCATTAAAAAAGAACATTTCCATGACTCCGTACAAGCAGAGAATTAGCATAGGTATCGCAGCATATTGAACATCCGTTATAAATTTTAAATAATTGTTATTACCTATTTCTGTTTCAAATAAACAGGTATTGTTAATTAATGTGTTACCGTTTTAAAGGTTTTTAATAAATTACTTAACCTTAATTTAGAAGTTACAAATCAAATTTTTCATTTAGTAATTTTTTTTACGTTATACCAATCCAAGCAATATTAGTTGCCTAACATATATGTCACGTGGGATCCAATCATTTATGAAGGCCCTGTACTTTATCTGGTCTGCTTAAAAACATGCTTTTTAAAACTAGCTTGAGCGTAGACCAAGGCATAGCTAGGTGGTCTACTTTTGAATGGTACCACTTTAATGCGGCATCTTTGAATTTCAAAACTGCAATCATATGCATCCTCGAATCCTCTATGTTGTATAATTGCTGAATTTTGTCGGCGCGCAAAACCCATGATTCGGCATCTATATCGTTACTATGGCCACTAAAATCAGGAATTAACTTACATGCTTCTTTGTTTGAAATGCTTGAAATGCTGGTTTCGGCAGATCGTGGATTATGTTGATTAAACGAAATTACGGCGGCAACAGTTGCTTGAATAATGTCTTCAACACGCATTTGAATGGATTCCGTTGGTACATCAGGATTAGACATGGCTGATTTCAAAACGTGGTTGGAATATTCTTAAATTATTAATTAAATCTTTCGATCAATTGCAGATCTGTATCCCACTTCTGATTCTGTAGAAGGCACTTTCGTTTTAAATATATTTATTTTAAATATTACACTAGAAAACATATGATAATTACAAAACATAAAAACGTGTAAAACTTAGAAAACTTTTAATAAAACGTTGATCAGGATAGATAGATAGATAGATAGATAGCGTCACCGGATGAGCATCCTGTATATATACTCTTTCAGTGCGCGTTACCAACTTCAAATAAAATAAGTAAATACTACCAACTTAAACACTACAACCTACATCATATGTAAACGTTATACTAATAAACTAAAATAAAGTGTTCCAAATTATAAATAAATTATTACTTAACAACACATAACACTTAATACCATTATACTGTTTAAATTATTAGATTTATTTGTTCATTAACTTGAATTTAAATTAGAAACTTCACAATTGTCTTGCGCACGCGTATTCTGCTGCACGCCAGATCTAGATATACACATACAGCTCAAGCCATAAGCTCTCAAGCTCACGCTTCTTGTGACGCCATCACATCGCCATGTTTACTTGTTTATTTAATGATGCATATTTAAACGATTGCTTTGAAGTGTTTTAAAGCTACCTCTTGTAATGTAAGTATATACATTCCTTTTTACACAACTTACTTAACAATAAGCTGTGCTTTTTATTTACACTGCAATAATCTTTAGGGTAAATAAATAAATAAATTTGTTTGTGTGTTTTAAAGTAATTTTTAAGGCAGATTTATGTAGTTATAATGACTAATTGCAATTATTGAATAATGAATTTTTGTAATGAATGAACAATTTTAACTTGCTAAGCTTGAATAAAATTATTCTTTTTGTGTACACACTGTTCAGATTATGCAAGTTGGAGAAATGGAGTACAGTGTTGTCGAGTTTACGGATGCTGATGGAGGTGGCTTGGCTCTTGTTAATTATAAGTGGTTCACTCCTCGGAAGAAAGAGGTATTTTGGCCACCTTACAAAAATCCAAGTCTATTTAATAAGGCTTTAAAAAATGGAGAATCTCCTGAGATTTCGTGGAAATCATATTCCATTAAAAGAAATTATTATCAATCCAGTTAGTAACAAATATATTTCATTGCAACATTAGTTTTATTAAGTAAATACACATATCTCTAACAAGTTTTTGTGGATTTTAGGTAACTATGATGCAGCAAGGAAAAAATTAAAGCTCGCAGAAGATACTTCTGATCTTCAAAGCGATAATTCAGAACAGCCAATTAAAAAAGCACGAATTAAACGTCCACCAAAACGACTGTATTTGAACAGCAGTGATGAGAGTAATCTTGAAGAAGATTGCAATCAAAACAGACCTCCTAGATTTGAGCTGATAGTAGTGTCTACTTGTAATTTAGGTGAGCTAAATGTTTGTGTGTACATCATATTGACTGTATAAATTTAATATTATGCTCTAGAAGATAGAGCACCTCAAAGTTGTTCATCAGTTCTAAATCCTTTTAATGGCACTGCCACACATCTGAACTTACCATAGTGAGTTGTTCACTCCAAATTCTCAATCAAGTATTAATAGGAATTTACAACCGTTTAGTGATTCCAGTAAGTACTGATTTTTTTTGTAGTACACACCTTAGTTTCTATTAATATTACTATCTTATTACTAGGGTTGTTGGATAAGTTATTTACTGACGTTGAAATTTTAAAGCAACAAAACAAACAAATTATAAGCCTACTTGAATCCAAGGCACCAAAGTTACTGTTGAGTTTACCAGGAGACATTCCAGTCCCACTTCCCTTAGGGAGTGAAGAGGATTTGAAGAAATTTGAAGATTATCTAACTGAAAAAATCATCTTGATTCTTTGGCAAGGTAAAATAAACGAATTATGACAATTTCTAAAACATGTTCTTTATAGCTATCTTTTTATTCTCAAGTAGGAGGGCATGATCCAATACATAAAACTAACACTATTTTAAAAAAGGTTATTAGTAATCAACTTGCCTGCAGTTATAGTTTTTTAGGGTCAAGAAATAATAAAAAAGCTTTTGGACAGTTACTTATTTGCAAATTGATTATTGGTAAGATGTCTTAATGTTAAACATTAAAAGTTAATACTAAATGTTTAGGGGCAGTTCAAAACTCAACCAATCAAACTGACCGTCAAATTTCTGATTACATTAAAGTGTGGCTGAAGCGTGCTCCACAACGAGCAAAAGCAGATATATTAAAAAGAAAGTGAGTTTGGTTTTTTATTAAAAACCAATGTTTTATTTAGTTATTTCTATCATTTAAGAGGGGTACTTTGTACTTAAATGTTTTATGATTGTTACGTTTGTGTATTTGCCAGTAATTAATTAACTTATAATGTTAAGATTGAGAGCTAAACGTAAACCAAAACTTCACGTTGGAATACGACAAATGTACAGAAGAGCTGCTTGTAATTTGGATGATTTATGCAAAATAAGTAACACAACTACTGCTACTGTCGAAATTGATCCTATTTTTGTTGAATCAGATTCTAATTATGAGACCCCTAATTTTATTGTTGATAATTATACCGAACTTGATTATTCTAATGTTAGCATTGGTGTTGATTTATCCAATATCATTTCTGAAAACTCTGATCATAGCAGAGAAATTGTTACAAGTATAAATGTTACCGAAACTTTAAGAAAATGGGCAATAGAGTATCCTAGTGTACCACATTCTGCTTTAACGGATTTGC
Organism: Aquatica leii; assembly: GCA_035610365.1. Classification (NCBI taxonomy): domain Eukaryota; kingdom Metazoa; phylum Arthropoda; class Insecta; order Coleoptera; family Lampyridae; genus Aquatica; species Aquatica leii. Next base: position 115,335,615 of record CM069432.1, read on the forward strand.
TTCACAATTTGTCTCCTATTCACCCTGAATTACCGTTAGATTCAAGAACGCTACTGAAAACACCTCTTAAATATAAGATGAAAAAACTTGAAAATGATTATTATTGTCACTTTGGACTGTTAGGTACACTAAAATCGCACATCAGCAAATTAAATTTTGTTGGAGAAGAAATTTCTCTAAGCTTTAATGTTGATGGGTTACCCTTATTTCATAGTGCATCTACCCAATTTTGGCCAATTTTAGGGTTAATAAAAAATTTCCCTTCTAATCCATTTGCTATTGGTATATATTGTGGTAATTCAAAACCAAAACCACTTAGTTTGTATCTGGAAGATTTTATAAATGAAATTGTTCCTCTTCTAGAATCAGGATTTGAATTTAATAATAAACATTACAATCTTATAATTCATAGCTTTGTCTGTGATGCACCAGCGCGGGCTTATTTGAAAGGTGTAAAGTCACATACTGGATACTCATCATGTGATAAGTGTACTGAACATGGAGAATATGTAGATGGACGAGTAATATTAAAAGGGTTACATGCAAGTCAACGAAGTGATCATTCATTTACACTTGGCACAGATGAAGATTATCATCAAACAACTACTCCATTGCTCCACTTAAAAATTGGTCTAGTTTCGCACTTTCCAATCGACTATATGCACTGTGTATTGTTAGGAGTCGTTCGAAAGTTATTAACTACTTGGATTAACGGAAAATTGAAAACTCGATTTTCAGCTAAACTAGTATTAAATTTATCCGAAAAAATGGTAGCCGTTAAAGAATTTATTCCCTCTGAAATTAATAGGAAGCCAAGACCATTTTCTGATCTATCGCGGTTTAAAGCCACTGAATATCGCACTTTTTTATTGTACCTTGCGCCTTTTATTCTAAGTGAACATGTTAATATTGCTGTATATGAAAATATCTTATTACTTCATTGCAGTATTACTATATTGTGTTCAAAAACTCATATATCTCGTTTTGGATGTAAACTTACATCTCAATATAATAATAATAATAATAATAATAATAATAATAATAATAATAATAATGCCTTTATTCAATGATCTACATTAATAAATTATAAGTATATAATGGGTACAACAGGGCGAAGTTCAGTATGGTAGTAAACTACCGACTGCTCTTCCACTTAACCCCGTGTTTATAAACTTAGTTTTATACTGAATACAAGTAGCAAGTACGTTAAAAGAAAAATATATGTAAAGTGATAAAAGTAAACGTTATACTAATACAGTATTAAACATAATATTTAAGTATTTTTTATTATTGTTAGGCCGTTTTGCATCGCTATTTTTAAACTTTTTTTAAAATGGATGATAGCTAGTGATTTCATAGTGCTCGGTACGTTGTTATACAGTGTCACGATTTGATAAGAAAAAGATCGTTTAAATAATTCTGTTTTATGAGAGGGTGGAGTTAGTGACCCCTTATGCCTTAAATTTAATGTATGTACATCTGTTCTATACGATATTTTGCCATACAGGTATTGTGGTTGTTTGTTTACGAGTATATTGTGGTAAAGGCAAGCAGCATGTAATGTTCTTCTACCGTGCATGTTCAACCATCCCAGTTCTTTTAGTTTATGTGTGATTCTGTCATACTTGCGAATTCCAAAAATATACCGCATGCAAGCATTCTGTAGTTTTTGTATCTTATTTACATCCACCTTATCTAAGCAAGGTCCATATACAACATCACAGTGGCTAAGTTTGGAAAGTACAAGAGCATTACAGAGTATGGTTTTTGTTTTTGTATTTAGAACCTTTCTATGCGGATAAATTTGTTTGAGTATGCCATAAGCATTTCCAACACATTTAGAAATGTGTGCTTTAAAGCGTAATTTTGAATCCAGCAGTAAGCCAAGGTTTTTGACTGTATCACGAAAAGGTATAGTTTCGTTGTTTAATTTTATCTCCATATTTAGAGAAGCTAGTATTCTATCTTTGTTATTGCCAAATAATATTGCCTGAGACTTTTTTTCGTTAACTTGTAGGTAGTGAATTTTTGATATGTTTATTATTTCATTTAAGTCTTTATTTATTAATTCACACGCCCGACCAAGTTCTTTTATAGGAAATGAATAATATAATTGCGTATCATCGGCGTAAAAATGCGCTTTGATGTTTTTAAGTGCCTTTACAAAACTACAGGTGTAAATATTAAATAATATAGGTCCAAGTATTGATCCTTGAGGAACTCCTTTTTTTACAGCAAGTGGATTAGACATATTTCCATTTAACACAACTGTTTGACATCGTCCTTTTAAGAAATTAGAAATTAATTGAATAGAATTAGTTGTAAATCCAATATGTCTAAGAATTGCACATAGTAATTCGTGGTCTATAGTATCAAAAGCTTTTGAATAATCTAACAATACCATGAGCGTGATGTACCCTTTATCAGTTGCATGAAAGATATCATCCGTGATATTTAACAAAGCTGTACTACAACTATGACCCGATTTAAAACCTGACTGTATACTTGGAATAATTTCGTTAGACAGAAGATAATTTTGCATCTGAGAAGCCATAATCTTTTCTAATACTTTTGATAACGTAGGCAATATACTTATTGGACGCAAATCTCTAAACTCGATTGGATTGTTTGTTTTTGCTAGTGGCAATACATGTGCGTGCTTCCATGCATCCGGAAAAACAGCATTTAATAAACAAAAATTCATTATGTGTGTTATTATAGTCAATAAAAAAGGAATGCAAAGTCTTAGTACTTCGATGCCAATTTTGTCAGCTCCCACTGCTTTTGAAGTAATTTGCTTCAGTATTTTAAATACTTCATTTTCGTTTGTAGAATAAAAAGCAAACATTTTCTGCTTTGACAATAGTAGTGTTATAAAACTTATGCATTGCTTTTGCATCACAATCTACCTTGGGTATAGAATTGACAAAATAATTATTGATTTCTTGAACATCTGATAAATGTTGCGGAAGTACATTAGTTTTATTTTTAGTGTTGATGTTAATTTGTTTTAATTTTTTCCATAGTAGATTCGGATCATCTAAACCTTGTTGATTAAAGCAAAGAGTATATAATATAGGAAGAGAAACAACCAAATGCATTATAACGTGTCTATGAAAAGTGTGTTGCCTATATAGCAATATTAAAATTTATTACGGTCTGTAGTTTATGGAAAAGAGACAATTGCTTACCACATGATGTAAGAGAAAGATATACAATTTGGGAAAATTACCTGTAACTTGCTGTAACAGTATAGATACAAAGGATAAATCGCAGTGTTGACAAACTTAAAATTACAAGTTTACATTACCTTGACAATGAATTTTTCGTTTAGGTTTAATACCTGGTGGCTATTGAAAGTATTTTTGACCATGCATTTATCGTAGGTAACATTTTTAACCACTACCGCCACTACCAAATAATTCTATAAATTACATACTAATGTTTATGTATTAATTATAGTCGGTAAAATTTAACTTTTTCAGTTTCGGATTAGCGCTTTATTTCACTAAGACGTTTCCATTTCTTTCTGACATGTACAATTTACAAGAAATAAAGTAGGAACATACATTTTTTACCTGAATTATTAGAAACTCAGGTAAAAATTTACTTTGTAAATTGTACAGGTTAGAAAGAAATAGAAACGGTTTAGTGAAATAAAGCACTAATCCAAAATTTTACCGGTTATATCAAAATTCATTAATTGAACTGGTACCTTTTGTACAATGCAACAAATTATATGCGTACTGTTAAATGCAAAAATTTTTAGTATTTATTTAATGAAAATAATTATGTAGTTAATTAAGTATGTACTAACTAATAAATAATTATAGATTGTTATTTTTAATTGAAAACTAATAATACTAAAAGTATATAAACAGTTATTTTAAATTTGAATTAAAATATTGCACAATAATATGCAAAAAACACCAGGATACAAATACATTTATTTTCGCGTCCAAAATGACCAAAGTCCTCAAAACCCTCAATTAAATCCTGTGTAGAATTGTAGTCGACACTTCGTTTAATACTCATTTCATCCATTAATAAAACACATTTTCTTTCATCGGGAGTCATCGTCTCCACTTCATTATAAAGTTTTTGGAAGAGTTCGGTGTCCGTTCCTGTACATAACTGAGCCATACGAAGTTAAGACAGTTATCCCAGAATGCAAAAAAGTGGTAATTTTACTTTTCCTCGGGCGGATTAAGGGGATTAAGGGAACCTGTCGTTGAAAAATGTACAATATAACCATCAATTGTATGGGGAGAAATGAACGTGTTGTGACAACGTAAATTGCATTATACAAAACAATTGATTATTCATAAAAATTGAAACAGTATTTAATTACTCAAATAAAACTGATTTTTGCTAACACCTAAACACGGTACTTGGAGTTTTTTATACAGCAAAATTATTATTATTATTTTTTAATAATTATACAAATAAACTTTTAAATGTAATTGTTACAATACAACAAAAAGAAGAGGATATGTTTGCATCATCATTCAATTAAACAAACTTTAGTATAATTAAATGTATATTAATTTGTCATAACTCATAATACTTGTGTAATATACTGTTTGCTTCAACAAAGATGACATGCCATACATAAATCTTAAAATAACAAAGACAAATTGTAAAACATCATAAAACGATTCCAGGTAGTTTTAGAAGTAATTATGTGACAACACTGTAAGGAACACATTGACAGTATTCGTTCGAAAATAGTTTGAGTCTAAAGTGAATTAGTTTGGTTAGTCGAATACCAGATGGCCGATACTAGCGCTTTAAAGCGGTCGACTAACTTTAGAATACACGTTATTTAACACGTACATTGAATCTCTTTCTATATTATATACTCTTTGATTAAAGTATACTTTCTTTTCTTGCCTAACAGTTTTAGTAGTCAAATTTCGTAATTGCTTGTAATACATCCAGTGATCTTGAGATCTAGTTTTTTTAAATTTTTTATATGCAACGTTTCGCAGTTTTATCATAAATTTTAAATTGTCGTTCAGCCATGGCGCTGCAGTTTTTGTAAATCTGGAGGTTTTGATTGGTGCATGGATGTCCAAAAGAATCAGAATATTACTATTAAAAAAGTTAATTTTTTCATTGATGTCTGTAAGATCATATATATTTTTCCACGGTAGCGATTGTAAATGATACTTAAATTGTACGTAATCAAAGTTTCTGAAATTTCGGTATGTTCGGAAGACAGGTTCTTGAGCAGCGTTTGTTAATTGCAAAATACAGTACACTAATTCGTGATCCGAAACTGAGTGTAGAGAAGTAGTGCCATAATCATTTATTATATTTTCATTAGTTGTTAGTATTAAGTCTATTAGAGACGATGAAGTGTTTGTTATACGTGTTGGATAATTGTTAATTTGCTTTAATCCTAAGCTTGTACAGAAGAGGCTGAAATCTTTTGTTGGTTTACTTTCAAAATTTATCACGTCGATGTTAAAATCGCCAAAACAAAAAATTTCACTTACAGTAGGTAGTATATTTGAGATAGTGATTTCTAACTGGTTTAGGAATTCTGTATGATTTAAACGTGGTGGTTTGTAGACAACACCAAAAGCCCAATGTAGCTTATTGATGGATACATCAATCCATAATTGTTCGATTGTTGTATTTGAAGTTATGACTTTGTAAGTTAAATTAGTTTTAAGATAAAAGGCCACTCCACCCCCTATTGACTTTCTATCACATCTGACAAGGTTATACCCAGTAATAACAACAGCATTTGTTGTAATGAATTCATTTAGCCAAGTTTCACTAAGAGCAATAACATCATAATTATTAGATACAACATGGTCTTTAAAATCTGAAAAATTAGCAGCAAGCGACCTAACGTTTAAATGCCCACATTTTAACTTGTTTATCCTGTTCATTAGTTGAAAGAGTGTATTAAAACTTTAATCTAATGTAAGTATATTTTCCAAGTGTATAGGTGCATCTAGCATTAATAAAATATAAGAACTTAACTATATAAATATATACATTATTGGTTGTAAGTTCGTACAATAACTAAAAAGCTAAACTAAACGAGATCATTTTTATCTTTGATAGAAATGATAGATTTACTTGTATTAACTTTAATAATTCCGTCATAAGTCCACACATTCTTAATACCATACTTTTCACGCGCCGATTTGAAAAGATCATACCTGTTTTTAGTTAGATCTTCAGTAATTATAATTTTAGTACCTTTAAATAGTTTCTTATTTTTAAATACTAATTCTTTAAATTTATAATTGACAAACTTAACAATGATAGCTCGCGGTTTATTCTTATTCAAATGTCCTATTCTGTGACAACGGTCAATCATATCACTACCCAGTGAACACCTTAACATAATTAATACGTAAAAGTAACATAACGCAAAATTTTGCGTTATGTAAATTGTAAGTCGCTTTTGAGTCACATGTGACGCACAATTTCACACTCTTTTACGTAACGTCATGACATAACGTAATGAACGTAAATGTGACGTTCATGCTATATTACTGTTATATGTCACTATATAAATCAAGTGTAATATTTACGTAAAATAGAAGTCATAAGTAGATCTACATTTTACATTTAGCCTATGTTATTGTGACTTCTTTGTTACATAATTTTTTATGTAAATCTTATATAGTATCTATACGTGCTATTAATGTAATATTTACATTTAAATAGATCTAGTAAATAATACTATTTTCAATATTATAAAAAAAAGTATTAAACGTTAAAATGTTAGAATAAGTTAATAAAATTTGTGCTTTTATTATTAAATTTTTTTTGTAATATAAATTCAAATTAATGACAAAAATTTTCTTAACTCATCATAACGTGTCAACTTCAATGACTTTTTTAATCTGTAGAGAATACTATTTACTGAATGAAATACTACTAAATGAATAATTCATAACAATAATTATGAAGGCCACAAAGTTTTATTTAGTTAAAAAGAAAGTTTTTTATCATTGTATTAAGTGAAGTAAATAAAATGTAGATTTATTAATACGCTTGTAACGTCAGGATCCTAGCTGGAATTATTCTCTTTGAATTACGATAAAAATTACTATAACCATGCAATAGTGAAATTAAATTTTGATACACCTGAAACTATAAAAACAATCATCATACAATAATTCCATATTTTGAAATTTATATACCTTATAAATACCTTTCACGACTTGAATGTAATTGGAGATAACTCAAATAAATATTATAATTCGCCCGATTCAAGAACTGGTAGTAGCAAAATGATTATTATATGTATTTTAGCAATTATACTTTTTTGATATAATCAGCTGTATACTGTTCATCTCTGTTTCTGGAGCAGGAGTAAGCTTATTACTTCTGCGCTTGTAACGTTGAGCTCCCAACCGAAACCATTCTCCGGCCTTACGGGTAAAATCACTAGAAGTAAGGTCAGGAAACTTTGATTGAATGACTTCTGAAAATGTAATAACAGTAATTAACGATAAGTCAGTAATTATAAATTTATAGGCAAACATATACATACCTCTCACCGTTTTATTAAATTTAAGTTCACTCAGGTTCAGCTTATTTTTTTTCCCCATCCACGTATTTTCAGCCGCAAACTTATCATCATATATTAGAGTGAATACATTTTTCATGAAATCAGCTCCATTATCCCCAATTCTGCACACAAGTTTTCTAAAAAAAATTTTATGAAAATTATTACAAGTTTATCGTTACAGTGTACAATTAATCACAAAGCACAATTAAAAAATAGATAAAATTTATTGAAATATAACAACTAAAACATTTGGGATTATGAATCTTATAATTTATTTACGCTAAGAATATTCTAGTAAACACTTTTTTTTTTAGTTTAAACTTGAGTTGTCATAAATTGAAATTAGAAAATAATTGATTTGTTCATATTATTTTATACTTCAAAAAATCTGATTTATTCAAGAATTACTTTACTTTCTATTTCTTAATATATAAACAGGTACGTACAGTTATCAATTTTTTTGTTTTTCTCTTGTTCTTCGTCCACGTCAGTTGTAAAACCATTAACAAAAGGTGAAGCAAATCTCTTATTATATTGTCGTTCGGCATCAGTAGATTTAGAAATACGACAACCTCGACCAAGAATTTCTGTGATCGAAGTGTAGTCTGACTCCGCTGCAATATTACGAGCTTTCTCATAAGAACCTATAAAACAAAAAATAATTTACAACTAATAAAATATAAATTTTAATGCATGTAAAATTCTAGTACATACCATAGTAACCTAAAAATTTCACACTCTCAAGACTCCACGATCGAGAATCGGGTTTAAATTGCTCTTTAATATATAAATTAATTTTTTACCTGTACTAAAAGACGCCATGATCGCAAGCAAAATCCAGTAAAATCACTAAAATCGAGCGGTAAATCAATAGTGATTTATTAGGATTTATTTATTGATTGAAAACAGCTTCTATGTGCGGCCACAGGTACTACCCGTAACATAGATCACTTATGATCATAAACTTATGATTAGCTAAAAATTAGCGCGAAGTTTAAAAATCATCATTTATTACATATGTATTTATATTTGTTGTCGGTATTTCAACTGTGTATATTTTTGTAATGAATTTGAAACTCAGCTTAATATTCATACGGAATCCCAGCCATGTGAGTCAAAAGTTTAAAACATTTCTACAATTAATAAATTTTGTGAAAGGAGCAAATTCATTTCTGTCGAACTTTTATTTGTAAAATGTAAATGTGTACATTTGTCATTACATTCTGATGAAATTTTTATACCATTATTTCAATATAATAATTAATTACAAATAATTCGTTGTTTTTTTTTATTTATTATTATTATTATTATTACTTTTATTTGTTTTTAGTTTTATGATGATACACAATACTTTTTTTGCGTAAATTGAATATAAAAACTATAATATAAGAAATATAGAACTTAGTTATGTAAATGTAATGAAACATTACGTTGTAAACTAAATATAACTAATTTTATACAAGTGTACTGTAAAAATTTGAACATAAGTTAAACGTGTTTATGAGAGATGTAGATGTGACATTTCAACAAAAGCACATTGCGTTATATTACTTACAAGTTTATCTCGTTACATTATTAGGATGTAATATCTAGCCTGTAAAACATACGTAACAATGTAACATAAATATTATGTTGCCTATAGGTCATTGATGTGATATCACTTTTAAAGTCACATATATGTCGACTTGATATCATGTTTACATCACTTATTTTATATTCTCTTTACATTACAATTTATATCATTGAAATGTAAAATTTATATAATATCTGTTATGTTACATGTTCTCCAGGTGTGATATCACTGTTACATTAGGGTGTTCACTGGGTAGTAACATTCACTTTATCTTTCATAGCATTAATAACACACGCTTCAATGTTCTCACCTGCGACCTCGTCTAATCCAAAGATTCGAATATTAGTTCGTCTGCTATATTGTTGAGCTTTATCTAATTCGTTAGATAATGATTCATTTTCTTTAATTAAATGCGCAACAGAAGCTTCCATTTCTTGCAAATGTTGATTCATTTTGCTTTCTATTCGTTCGAACACTTTATCCGCTATTTTATTGATGAATCTTTCGTCGTTTAACAAAACAGATACTGTTTCTTGGATTATTTCCGTAATTTCAATTTTTTGATCTCTTGTCAACACCATTATTATATGATTATTAGTTTGGAATTACAACACAGCAGTTTTAAATTAGAAATTTTAAAATTGCTAGAACACGTTACACACACGTCTACTCGCTACGAACGTATAACATTAGTGATGATATCTCGATACTTTTATTCGTCACTGTGAAAATTTGTATGGTCTTCAGTTTCTTGTATATAATGTTCACCTTTTAACACATATTAGTAATGATGTACAGACTTATGGACCACTTGATACATTTTCTGCATTTCCTTTTGAAAGCTATTTGGGTCAATTGAAACGTGTTTTAAAGAAACGTAACAAACCACTTGAGCAGGTTTACAGACGGATACATGAGTGGAATGCATACATTCCTTTTCAATCTACGGTATCTAGCGACAATAAAATAAATAATTGTGATAGAATAAAGAAAATTGATTTTAAAAATTTTAAACTATGTATTTATTCATATTCAAAATGCGATAGTTATTGCTTAATATCATCAAAGGTTTTTCAAATTGAAAGCATTACCCGTTGTGAAGATAAAGTATTAATTACTGGCAAATTCTTTAATGTTTATAATAGCTTATATACGTATCCACTAGATTCAAAACATTTAAATATTTTTAGACTAGGTTCTTTATCAGAGATTCAGATTACTTTAAGTTTAGATAACATACAAGGCAAATGCAGTTTTTCCCTTTAAAAGAGAGTATGTTTCATTTCCGTTACTACACAGCATGTAGACATTTTGATAAAACATTTTATTTTTACGTTTTTTAACGCAATTGTTAATTCGTTATTAAGTAGATACTTTATAATATTCTACATTTGTGTTTTTTTTTTATAGGTATAGTAGATTAAAATCCAATGAATTTATATTTTGTTTCTAATTAATATCAAATATAACGTTTAACAGTTAACAATGCTTTTATTGAATACCTTCCATAATAACGTGTAGGTAAAATAATGTTTGAAGTTGCGCGACTACTCCTGTAATACGTGTTTCAGACCTTGATTACATTCATTTCACATTTTAAATAAATCTTTCAAAATGTTGTCATTTAAATATAAATGTGATCGCGCTGTAAAACGCGTTTTACGAAGCTATGCCACCCAAATAGGTCAGTATTACCGTCAATTGACGTTATCATTAACGTCATTCGACGTTATCATTAACGTCATTCGACGTTATCATTAACGTCATTCGACGTTATCATTAACGTCTCTTGACGTTACAAAATGACGTCAATGGGCTGAGACATATTCACGTCCTCAGATCGTCATATATACGTCTTTTTTGTGGTCATTCGACGTTGAGTATTACCAGTTTTTCACGTCAAATTTACGTGAAATTGCTAGCTGGGATATATATAAGTTTTTTTTCATATTATTGTGTATGTTATTTTACTTTTAAAACATTTTTTAAGTAATTAAGTTTTGTTGTTCTATTGTTGTTTATATTATTTAATGAAAGGTGTAATCAATTTTAAAAATTTACAATTTTTCTGGCGTATTGTATTATATATTCTATAAATCGTTGTATTTTGTAGTATTATGTATTAATGCTTTTTTAATAAATGATTGTATCTAATTTTGTAATGTATGAACAGTGAAATGGACGTTTCTTAGATATACAACTATGTGCCAAAGTAACGTACTATGGACGGCCTTAATACTTACTTTGGATCTTTTGTGGACGTCTGTAAAACTTTCAGATGTCCATGAAAAGACATTCAGTGGAAATCCATAGGACATTTTTGTGCTATTACGGTAATTACCTTGAAATGTGAAATTGCTGAATGTTTTATCATTCCGATCAGTCTTATGCAATATTGTTTTATCTTTTTGCCTCACAGTTTGAAATGATGCCACCTACAACAACAAACAATTTTGCAAAATGTACTCATTATTTGCCACAAACTTTACTACTTATGAAAAGTTACCTTTACCTGCTAAATTTTTGTTTAATTTTAAAAAAATCTTCAGTCAAATCTATGAACTGCCAGTTATTACGAAAATCTTGCTCTGTATAGTGTTAATTCAAAAGCATCAAATAATTCGGGTACCCAAATAATGAACATTTCTTGATATCATTGTACATGTAGACACGAGTTCTCAAATGAGTCCTATAAAGAAATATTATTAACGACTCTACTATATAGAATTTTTTTTTATTATATAGTACTATTTACCTTGATTGGCTTTGCATCCTTTACATCTGAATCTACCAACGATTGTACTTGTTAGGGTTAATGTTTCTAGAATTTTGGAGGTTAATGTTGAAGGTCTTGTAAACGGATTTTAAATATACATAAGTATAATTTCACCCTTTCTTACAAAGTATTGGTCAGTATTAATGATGTAAGCACCTTCACTAAAGAAGTTTTCTATATAGTCTGAAAATGATTGTTGTTTCTTGATTGTTGTTCATCAGCATATATCACTTGACACACTTGAGTGTTCTAAATTTTATGATTCTCATAACTACCTACAAAAGCAAAAATTAACAATAAAATAAATATCACTGTATTAAAGTATATACATCATATACATACACATAACTTATAGCAATCTGATTTACCGGTAAACTGAACTCCGTAATGTAGTGATGTTTTTCTATATATTCTGTATAACACGACAAAACAATTAAAGCCGATTTCTTATACCACCTTTTGACAAAACAAGTGAAAAGAAGCATGAAAATATTTTACTGGAAAATTTTTAGACTCAAGTAAACAGTTTTATATAAACAAGCTATCTACCGGTAAGGGCCCATTAACTCCAAACGTTAAATTACTTTTTTAATTCTTTTCTTACCAACTCTAGTAACGGGCATTTATTGACAATTTGTACTCCCAACGCCATCATTTCTCCGATGTTTTCGGCAATCCGCCGTTAGTCTAGCGTCAGATTGTGTTTGCTGAAATATTACCATTATTGTAAGACATTCTTCTTCGCCATTATTGATGAACTTTTTAACTAAAATTAATCTTATCGTTTTTAGGGGTTGTAGGGATACATTCGTTTGAATGTTCCCGCCTTACAAATAAGGCAGCAAAAACATGCTCCGCATTAAGTAGGGGTAATTGTATAAGAAGCAGTGCGCTGGCGGAAAAGACATCTTTTCCTTCGCTTCGCTTGGCTTCGCTCAAATCGTTGTACTGTAAATAAAATGTATATAGAGGAGGAGTTCATTAATTACCATTACCAGCAACAACTAAATTGGTGACCCCGACGTGATACCATGTTTTAAATATTAGTAAGTAATTAGTGTTAATAATTTAAGTTAAGTGTTTCGCGAAATAATGGCTACAAGTAACGCTATAGACTGGGGAAGTATGACGTCACAACATGGCAGCCAAACAGCTGATGGGAGTAAACAATATATTTGGCCCATTTGAGTTGTATGTGTTACGTGTGTATTTTCATTTTAAGTTTGACAGTGTAGTTAAAGATGCCTTTTTGTTATTGTCCTGGGTGTGCCCATGATTCGAGACGCGAAACGTGTAGTTTTTACCGGTTTCCAGCAGATCATAAACAATTTAACAGGTGGAAAAAGATGTGCAGGTAAGATCTATGAAACCCGTATATACTTCAAATGATAGAGTTCAGAAAACACTAAATACTTTTCTTTATTAAAAATCAACCCTATAAATGTTGTCTGTACTTTTGAATCATCCTGCATAAATGCATATTTCTAGAAGAGCTGATCGAGATCCATCTCGAGAAGACAGATTGTGTAGCTGTCATTTTAGTGATGGCAACAAAATGTTGGGTCCTACCATATTCCCATGGAATAAAGAGGGCGTGTGGAAATTTCCTTACCCAGAGAAACGTACAAGGTGTGTATTTATTAACTTGTTAAAAGTTTTCTGAAGTTGAATATGTATTTTCAGAAAAACAAAAGAAGTTCGAACGGAAAGAAATTTAGAACTAAATATTCCAGAGCCAATGGAAGTTGGTCCTTCCACTTCAACATCTTCACTACAATCTCCAGCGCTTGAGAAAGCCGAGTTGTATTTTCTCGAAGAAGAAAATAAAAAACTAAGAGATTCGTTAAAAAAGGGCGAAAAAAGACTATCTTTCCGAGATATTAGTGCAGAAGACAAACTGTTGTTTCAGTATACAGGGCTTCCAACATCCAGTCATTTTTTAATGTTGCACTCGTTACTGCAACGATTTACCTTAACATATTATAGTGGATGGAATGTGGAAATCATACCACCAGAAGATCAACTGCTATGCACGTTGATGAAGTTAAGATTAAATTTGCAGATATTTGATCTAGCTTTTAGATTTAAGCTTAGTAGTACCACGATACAAAACATCATCATGACATACGTATATGCTCTACATGAAATTTTGTATCAGGGCATGATGAATAAGATACCCAGTAGAGACAAAAATTCTATGTTTATCCCCACTTGCTTCAGAGACTTCCCGAACTGCAAGATCGTGCTTGATTGCACGGAAATTGAAATAGCAATTCCTCATTCATTGAAATTAAAAAAAGAACTTTTTTCCCATTACAAGCAACGACACACTTTTAAAGTTCTAGTTGGTGTTGCTCCAAACGGTATAATTACTTTTGTGAGTGAGCTATTTCCTGGGTCGAAATCAGACAAAGAAATCACAGAACGAAGTGGCGTTCTACATCACATGGAAGCTGGAGATTTAATTCTGGCCGACAAAGGATTTTTAATAAAAGACATGTGCAGTGAAATTGGTGTTTCTGTGAATATACCACCATTTTTAACCAACCCCCAGTTCACAGTACAAGAAGCTTTGTTTACAAGAAAAATAGCACGTGCCAGGATTCATGTCGAGAGGGCTATAAATAGATTAAAAAATTTTAGAGTGTTAGATTTTATAATGCCTCATATGCGAGAGCACTCCACCGTAATTGTGCAAACTTGTGCCGCACTTGTAAATTTACAGTATGCTCTACTTAAAGAATCAGAACAATGTTTAGGGTTAGGCAGTGATTAAAAGCGTAAATTAAAATAAATAACATACTTATAAGTTTAGAATTATTTAGGATCATGTAAATTACTATTATTAATGACTAGGCTTAGGATTCATATGTATTTGCATGTCTTTTTTTTAAATTTCTATGTACCATGTATGTGTGTGAACTTAAGCGCACATATAAATATATGTATTAGATTTATTAATAATTGCATGCATATTCTTAATCACTTATGTGAAACTGCATGTAAAATAATGTTTAATATTACCATCGTATTTCGATAATTTTTAAGAAAAATTTTTGGTGACAAAATTACTACAATTTTATAAGAAATGTGAGTTTATTAAAATAAAAAGTGTCACTTTTCAACTTTTTGTTGATTCACAGCCTCAAGCAATAGGTACCGATATATAGTTGGGGTTGGTATACAGAATAAAATCAATTTCGGTTTAAATGTGTATTTACAAGTATTTTTATATATGATAGAGTATAGATATCTTAAGCCTATTAATAACTAAACTAAACTTATTATTAAAAAATGAAATACAGTAATTATTCTAATAATTTATCTAAAAGGTTATAAATGTAAAAACCTTCTAAAATTGGTAAATTTTGTTCCCAATTTTTATCTTTTACAACATCTACCTTAATATACAATGTAGGAGTCCACACAACTAAATGACATTAAGATCTTTTAGTAACATGTAGAAGTCCTTGTATTTGATGAAAATAAGGGCGTGACCTTTTTAAATTTAAATTTTGTCCATTTTTATTTCATCTAGTGTTGAATTTCTATGACTAAATGGACATTTTATTTCTAATACAATATCTTCGCCTACCAAGCCATCGGGCGAACCACCTAAAAAACCATTTCTATAAAGCCACAGTCCTGTTGTGGTTACTTTTACACCCTCTATATTTTCATATTCATCAAGAGCGGTGGCTTCATGATTTAATCCCCACTGTATAGATTTTATCCCGTCTAAATTGTTTTTCCGTAACAAACGGGCATACAGAGAACCAGGATACCTATAAACAATTTTGCAATAAAACAAGCCAGTTTGCAGGATAAACAAAATTTCACATTAATCACATAAAATTATACAAATATCGATTCTTCTGGTTAATACAAAGAAACTAAAATTTTAAATGTTTCAAATTATATCTAATATACTTTTGGCAAAAATACCTGTACCCATTAGTAAGTTATGCCGAGATTAGGGCCTATACTGTTGTGAAAATTTATGTGAAAAAGTATCGGTCACCTGACCTATTGATAAAATTAAATTACCTGTCTCGTTGGCATGAATCAAGAACAGCACCAAAATTACTTGCTGTCAAACGACCTAAACGCATTTGGTGCCACATGGGGTTTTGATTTTGACCACAGGTTATCTTCGCAATCTTGAAGATTTCTGCTGAAGAAGTTTTCAAGTTTTCCAAAACTTTGTTCTTCATTATCTCTCCGCTTTCGTTTTTTGATAGTTCCAAAATCTTTGCAAAGGATTTAAGTTCTTTTTGAACCTGTTGCTCTGGAGATAGTAACCAGAAAAATCCGGAAAACCTAACATAAATGATCAAAGATGTAATTTTAAAATGTTTATTTGGTAATTACATGAATTTGTTCAATTTTTCAGGGTTTATCAATAAATGAAAATTAAAAATTATGTATAAATTACTCTCACCTGTTTAGTGCTTTAAGTTCATTAAAGAAAAACTCCTTATCAGCCTCATCTACTATTCTATTCGTGGCACGATATTGTGCTTTAGGAAACAATTCCGACACAGAAGCAGTTATTTCAGTCGATAAGGTGGGTGCTTTCCACTGGCATACTGTATCTGTTTTACTAAAATTTTTATTGGCATACAATAAAATAGCACAAATATGATGGCACTGATGTTGCCCCCTGGCACAATCACATTGCACCCTTTCAATGCCCGATTCAGTTAAATTAATCTAAAATAATAGTTGAGTTACCTGTTTATTTTTACATTAATATTGTTACAAACGTTATGCAAGGCATTATAATCAACTTACCTCCACTTGATACGATTTCTTCTTCATGCTAGCCAACACACGTCCTCTAATAATTTTTAAAGTACCATCAAACTGTACATCTATAACATTCCCACTCTCTAAACAATTTTCGCCCTTTTTAAATACATTAATTTCTTCAGAGAAAAGTTCTACGATAATCGACAAGTTTATTAACGCCATTCTCAATACAAGTTACACGGGTGTTAACGGTAAACAAAGCAATGTGTACTCCCATCAGCTGTTTGACGGCCATATTGTGACGTCAACACTTTTGCAGTCTATTAACGACGAGTTACAATCTGGGGATGGCGACCTGCAAATCAGCAAAATGGCGACCACGTTTAAAATTCCCAAATTTTGGCGAGAGGAGCCGGCGTTATGGTTCATACAACTAGAAACGCAATTTAAAATCAATAACATTAAGAGCGACACCACTAAATTTAATTACACGATCGCTAACCTCGAAAACGAATATATTCAAGAAATAAAAGACATTTTGCTAGCACCACCCGCACAGCAGACGTATGATAAATTGAAAACTGAATTAATTGCGAGACTATCAATATCGCAAGAACAAAACATTCGAAGGCTATTAGAACATGAGGAAATTGGGGATAGAACGCCTTCGCAATTCATGCGTCATCTAAAAATTTAGCGGGAAACGATGTTAGCGAGAAGCTTTACAAAGTTTGTGGCGTGGACGTCTACCCCACAGTATGCAAGCAATCCTCGCGGCAGCTGCAATTGAAAAGAGTCTCGATGATCAAGCCGTCCTAGCCGATACAATTTTTAGCACGATGAATACAAGTTTTCAGGCTGTAGTGTCAGTTCCAACATCTACAGGGGCTACACAAACACAACTGGAAGCTAAAATAGAATCTCTTACTCAGCAAGTAGCAGAACTTACAAAATTGAGCAACAGGGAACGCTCATACAGCAGGTCTCGTTATCGACACCGATCTAATTCCAGATCGAAGCAATATCAGTCTACTTCAGGATTATGTTGGTATCACTACAAGTTTAAATCAAAAGCAAGAAAGTGTGTAGAACCATGCAACTTCCATAAACAGGAAAACTAGGAAGGAAGACAATACTAGCGGCTACGAGTCTTCCACCTGCAACACCATGCCGCTTGTTCGTAATGGAAGAACATACCAAAATCAAATACCTCATAGATACTGGTGCCGATATTAGTGCATATCCCAAAAACCTAATAAAATCAAGTGTTACAAAAAGTGATTTTTCGTTATTTTCTGCAAACCTTATAAAAATGCAAACTTATGGATTTGTAACATTAGAACTAAACTTAAAGCTAAGAAGATCCTTTTTGTGGCGTTTTATAATAGCTGATATCAACAAACCAATAATCGGGTCAGACTTTTTAAATTATTTTACTTTATTAATAGACATTAGGAATAAGAGACTCATAGACAATTCAACATTTTTAACATCCCCGGGTAAACTAGTGCAATACGAAACAGTGACCATTAAAACAATCATTAGTGACAATGCGTATCATAAAATGTTAAGTGAATTCTTCTCCCTTACAAACGTTTGTGCATAAATACCTAAAAAAATAAAGCATTCTACAGTGCACCACATAGATACTACACCTGGTTCACCAGTGACTAATCGACCACGAAGATTAGCACCAGCCCGGCTTGCCATTGCGAAACAAGAATGTAATCTGATGCTACAACAAGGCATAATACAATCATCTAAAAGTAATTGGTCCTCGCCTATCCATCTGGGAGCCAAAAAGAATGGTGAATTTTGTCCATGTGGAGATTATAGATCGCTCAACGCAAGAACAATTTATGACTGCTATCCAATCTCACACATCAAAGGTTTCACACACCTGCTTTGGGGCAAAACCGTATTTTCTACAATTGATTTGGTCAAGGATTTAATCAAATACTAGTACACCCCAATGATGTACTGAAAACAGCAGTTACAACACCATTTGGTTTCTACGAATTCCTTCAAATGCCCTTTGGGTTACGTAATGCTGCACAAACTTGTTAGCGTTTTTTTGACGAAGTCACAAGCGACTTAGACTTCTGTTACAGTTATGTTGATGACATATTGGTAGAATCAGAAACACAAGAAGAACACATCATACACCTCCGTACCCTTTTTCAACGCCTAGACGAATATGGCATATACATTAATGCTAGCAAATGCATATTTGGCCAGACACAAGTAACCTTTTTATGTTATTCCATCAATAGCAACGCATGTGCACCACCCACAACCAAAGTTGAAGCGTCAATCAATCAATTGCGATAAACCAAAGACAATTAAGGAAGAAGGTTTCTTGGAATGGTAAACTATTACAGACATTTCATTCCAGGAGCAGCATCAATTCAGGCACCTTTGAATCAGTTCCTTGGGGGTGGTAGTAAAGCCAACAGCAAAACACTTATTGAATGGAACAATGAAGCAAGCAATGCCTTCAATAACATCAAGAATGCTCTGGCAAATGCAGCAATGTTAGCATATCCTTCCCCAACGGCATCACTTTCCATCATGGTTGATGCATCTAACAATGCAATGGGTGGAGTTTTACAACAACGACAAAATGATCAGTGGCAACCACTTGCATTTTTTTCAAAGAAATTGAACAGTACGCAACAGAAATACTCAGCATATGATCGAGAACTCCTAGCAGCATACAGTGCTATTAAGTACTTCAAGCATGCAGTAGAAGGCAGACAGTTCACCTTATTTACCGATCACAAACCTTTAACATTTGGCGTTAAACCAGAAACTTGAAAAATGTACACCACGACAATTCCGACATTTGGATTATATCGCCCAATTCACAACGGATATTCAACACGTTGCTGGAGTAGATAATGTACCGGCAGACACGCTGTCACGAATTAACAGCACCACAACATTGGCCCCTATTAACTACTTCGAACTAAGTAAATTGCAAGAAACCGATCTAGAACTTAAACAGTTACAGTCATCGTCAGGCCTAGAAATCAAAAAAATATTCTTCCCTGAGTATGACGTTCATATTTTCTGTGATGTATCCACTAACAAAATTCGACCATGTGTTCCACAACAGCTGAGATTCCAAGTGTTCAATAGTTTACACAACCTATCGCACCCAGGAATAAAAGCTACAACAAAGTTAGTCACTTCAAGATTTGTATGGCCAGCAGTCAACATAGATTGTAGGAAATGGTGTCGTCAGTGTATTCCTTGCCAAAGAAATAAAATCACCAGACATGTTACCACACCACTGCACAATGTCGTTCCACCATCACAAAGGTTTGAACACGTTCACATAGATATAATCGGTCCACTGCCTCCTTCAAAAGGCAACATATATTGTTTAACATGTATAGATCGATTCACAAGATGGCCAGAGGTTATTCCCATTCCCGAAGCTACAGCAGAGACAGTTGCTTTTGCATTTTATTCTCACTGGATTGCAAGATTTGGAGTGCCTTTACGCATAACCACAGACAGAGGTCGGCAATTTGACTCAACTTTATTTTCATCGTTAGTTAAGCTTACTGGTACAAAACATATCAGAACTACTGCGTACCATCCACAGAGCAATGGAATAGTTGAACGATTGAATAGACAATTGAAGGCATCTATTAAATGCCAAGCTAATGACTCGTGGGTTGAGAGTTTACCACTCGTCTTACTTGGTATACGATCAGCAATTAAAGAAGACCTACAGGCAACTTCAGCCGAACTAGTATATGGACAAAACCTAAAACTACCCGGCGAATTTTTTGAGCCTGTCCAAGATGACAACGCTTCAGAATTCATCATCAAACTCCGCAAGCATTTTGCGAAGATAAAACCAATAAGTCCCAAACACCATAATAACCAAAAACCATTCATTTTCAAAGAACTTAGCTACTGCTCCCATGTATTTGTTAGGGATGACGCCGTCCGAAAGCCTCTTCAGTCACCGTACAAAGGCCCGTTCCGAGTAATATCCCGAACATCTAAAACGATAACCATTGAAATCGGTAGCAAACAAGAAGTTATATCGATGGATAGAATAAAACCAGCTTTCGTTGCCACTGCAGACAATGCAGATGCCAACCAAAATCTAAGTAAGACTCCTCCGGAGAACAACTTGGTTATTCCTACAACTCGACCTAACAGAACAGTTCAAAAAGGTAAAACACAAGAAACAGAACAGTCCACAGCTACCACAAGATCAGGTAGAAAAGTAAGATTCCCATCGAAGTATCAAGATTTGGAGTCGATAACTTGGTACACAATGATTGACACAATGTAGTAATTATTCAAAAAAAAATGTGTCTTAAAACAGTTTTTATAGTTATGTGTCATATTATACGTGTTATGTGTGAACTACAAATAGTCAAATGAACTACCTAATAATTACGTGTTTAATCTTACGTTTCTTTTCCTAGTTTAAGTATTTATTATTTCATATGTATATATATTCATAGTTTGTATTTAATTATAACAATAATTGTACTTAATCACTGGCAAGGGGGTACTTGAAGGGATACATTCGTTTGAATGTTCCCGCCTTACAAATAAGGCAGCAAAAACATGCTCCGCATTAAGTAGGGGTAATTGTATAAGAAGCAGTGCGCTGGCGGAAAAGACATCTTTTCCTTCGCTTCGCCTGGCTTCGCTCAAATCGTTGTACTGTAAATAAAATGTATATAGAGGAGGAGTTCATTAATTACCAGCAACAACTAAAGAGTTAAAAAAAGCAGTTTCACGGCAGTTGAATATCCGAGAAGGGTGAGAGGTAATATAAAACTTTCCAGCGTTACATAAATATTTTTCTACCTCTTAAAACCAACGACAATTTTTTTCTTGAGTTATGGTAGCTCGAGCGTTGGTTAGGTTTTGGGAAACTCTTTGCAAAAGTTCGTACCAACTCTCGTACCAATGGCAACCTGCCCTTCCGTTACTAAGATTATTTTCCATTTTTAATGTTTTTAATAGTAATTGTACACTGTCTATAAGCTGCAGTTTTGTTATAGAAAATTCACAACTGGCAAGGTGAAACAACCATTTTACCAATCGATTTTCTTCATCGCTGGTGAGAATCGTAGTGCGACCAATTTTTCTTTCAATTGGCATTTTGCCTATAACTTTTCCTATTATCGTTGTTCTTGAAACCTTAAAAATTTTACTAACTTGGGCAGCAGCCACTCCATTGCGAAGAGCATTGACTACTTGTTCCATGGCCTCAACCGAATATTGGAGCC